>OX388212.1:0-5000000 GCA_947578815.1 Epinotia ramella
TTGGTGGTGGGTCCCCAACCCACCGGCTTTATTGGGGGAGAAGGCGGTTGATGTATTGCAACCGCCTCCTCCCCACCCGTCTGCGCCGGAGCGGGTGCGCGTCGGCTCTCTCTTCGCGCACTCGCTCCGCTTCCTCTTTTTGCGACAGAACTTGTTCTGCGAACCCTGCCGCTGCCTCCCACGATCTCTCGCTGCTCAGCATACAGCTTACAACACTGTGCAGCGAGAGATCGTCCGTCTCCAGCGCCGCAGCAAGTGCACGGCGCTCCACGGCCCAGCTCGGACATTCCGCCAGAGTGTGCTGGGCCGTATCGTCCTCTTCGTTGCAGTGATGGCAGGCTGGGGTCTGCTCTCTCCCAATTTTGTGCAGGTAATGACCAAAGCAGCCATGCCCGGTCATTACCTGCACCAACCTGTACGTAAGGCTGCCCGTCTTGCGGTCCAGCCAACCCTCCAAGGACGGAAGGAGTGCCCCTATGGTTCTCGTGCCATAGGGGGAGTCCTCCAGCAGTTTTTTCCAGCGGTCCCGCTCCCGCTGGACCGCCATCCGTCGCCTTTCGGTAACCTCTTGGGGAGCCAGGCGCACCTCGCTCGTTCTGATCTCCACCCGCTCCCTGTGGCGCTCCGCCAGGAGCTTCGCGTCCAGCACCCACGGCAGTGTCCCGGCCAGAGCGCACGCAGCTGCGAACGACACCGTCCGGAAACTTCGGGCCATCCTCTGGGTGATAACCCTCTGTGGTCTTCGGAGGAGAGTCCTTGTCTTCTCTGCCAGGCGGTCTGCCCATATCGGCGCCCCATACATCGCCATGCTCCTGACGACGCCGGCGAAGAGGCGCCGACATGGGGCCTTAGGGCCTCCCACATTGGGGAGCAGGCGGCCCAGCGCGGCTGCTGCGCCGACGAGTCGGGGAGCTAATTGTTTAAAATGCTCCTCGAAGTTCCATCTGCGGTCCAGAATCAGGCCCAGGTATTTAATATGGGCCTTGACCTGGACCGCCTCACCACCCACGCGGATGGACTCGTCGGGGCACAGTCTCCATCCCCACCCTCCGAAGACCACCGCGTCCGTCTTATCTAGAGCTACCCGCAGCCCGAGCAGGGCGATCCTCCCCACCGTCAATTCCGTCGCCACGGCTGCTCTTCTTAGGGTCTCCCTATATTCTGTCCCCCTCACGGCCACCATTGTGTCGTCCGCATAACAGATGGTGACCATTTGGGGGAGTTGTGCCCCGCGGATCGCCCAGTCAAACCCGATATTCCACAACAGGGGTCCAAGCACCGACCCCTGGGGAACACCGCACTCCATCCTTCTTTCTTGGCGACCCGCCGCTCCCTCATATAGCACTACCCTTCCATGTAGGTAGCTCCCCACAACCGCTCTCAGATAGGGGGGCACCTGGTGGAAGCAGAGTGCCTCCCTAATCACTTCGTAAGGGAGGGAGCCGAAAGCGTTAGAAATGTCCAACGACACCGCGACGACTCCCTCCCTTCTCCCCTTTGCGACGTCGGCAAAGTCCCTGAGGGCGCCCACTGCGTCGATTGTTGACCGCCCCTCCCGGAACCCGAACTGCCTCTCGCTGATGTTCGGGCCTGTGTCCTCCAGATGGGCGAGGATGCGTCGAGCGATGATTCTTTCTAACATTTTCGCCACCTCATCCAGAAGGACAATGGGGCGGTACCCCGAAGGGGAATCAGCCGGTCGACCCTCCTTCCGCAGTAGGCACAGCCTTCCCTCCTTCCACCTTTGAGGGAAGACCCCCTCCTTGAGGCAGTCGTCGAGCAGACCCCTCAGGCGCAGGCCCAGATGCTTGAGGGCGATCGGGATAACCCTTCCGGGCACTCCATCCGGACCCGGGGCCTTTTTGCACGCTCTTAGGCGGACGACCGCCCCATGCATCTCGCCATCCGTCACCTCTGGGACCTCGCCGAGATCCTCCCTCTCCTCGATGGGCAAAGCCATTCTCGGCGGCTCGAACGCCGGCGCCTCTGGAAAGAGTCCCTCCACTACTCTCGCGAGGAGCTCCGGCTCCAAGGATTCCATAGGGGGGGCGTGCTTGGTCTTATTCCGCACTATTTTATAGGGCCGCCCCCACGGATCCCTGTCCAGCGTGCAAATGAACTCCTCGCGAGCCTCGTCCTTCCTCTTCCCGATCGCAGCCGTGAGGGCCTCTTTGGCGGCAGTGAGTCTAGCCCGTAGCGCCTCCTCTTCCTCAGCTGTGTGCCGCCGGCGCCGGCAGTGCTGGAACGCACGCCTTGCCGCATTGGCGGTCGCGCGGAGGGCGGCAATCTCCCCGCACCACCAGTACACCTGCTTTCTGCTGGGCAGCCGCTTCGCTCTCCTCATTGCGGCGTCGCACACTCTCGTAAGCGACGCGCGGAAGCGGGCTGCCCGTTCTTCGGTGCCTAGGTTTGGAGGGACTGCGCACCAGGCCTCGACGATGGCCGCCTCCTCCGCCATCTCCCGGTCGAGGCTGGCCAGCGACCACCGCGGGAAACTACTGCCGGTGCATCGCCCGGCAGAAAAAGGCGGCGGCGGGACCCCCACTGACGGGCCGACCCTCATCCGAATGTAAACGTGGTCGGAGAGGGTCTCTACGTCCTCCATGACCCGCCAGTCGCCAATTCTGCCAGCGACGACGGGAGTCGCCATCGTTATGTCAACGATGGACCCCCCCTGGCGCCGCACGCAGGTGTAAGTGTTTCCCCGGTTAATGATTGCCAGTCCCATGGCTACTGCCCAGTCCCTAAGCGCAGCGCCCTTCGCATCCTCAACCGGGGAACCCCAGGCCGCGCTCTTGGCGTTGAGGTCTCCCATTAATAGTACCGGCTTCGGTGCGACTCTCCTTATCACCCTCCCTAGGCTTTCCAGGTACCTCTCAAAGGCTGTGAGTGGCTGGTTGGGGGAGAAGTAGGTACCCACAATCACCATACTCTCCCACTTGGCCGCTACATAGCCTGGCCCCCTGTCTACCAGCACTAGGGTAGGGAAGTTGCCGACAGCCGGAACTATGATGGCCACACTCCCGTCCGATGCTCCTGCCCAGTTGGGCTGAGGAGGGACGCACCACGGCTCCGCGACCACCGCTACGCTTACACTCCACTCCGCCATGACCTGCGTGAGAAGATCTTGAGCGCGGGCGGAGTGGTTAGCATTTGTTTGTAAGACTTCGTGTTGGCGTAGCGGCATTAAATGTCCATTTTTTGTCCCTCATCAGCCTGGTCGGCATCTCTTACGTTGGGCCCCTGGGTCCGGACGGGGTCCTGCCTTCCTCTTATTTGTGGGGGGTTGCACCCTTGACCCCCCATTCTGTGACTGGCTGGGCACTTGGCGTAGTGGCACACCGCGCAGAAGGGAGTCTCCGTGCAGGATGCCGCCTTATGACCCGGCTTGCTGCACCGGAAGCAGAGTTGGCTCCTCTCTATCTCCGACGGGCACATGGCCCTGGTGTGCCCCGTTCCCATGCATCTGTAGCATCGAAACGGTGCCGGGTCTAGGGCCTGAACTTGCGCGCTGGACCACCCCACCTGCAGCCTCCCACCCTCGCAGATCATTTTTGCCACTGCTACTGGGCACCTCACAAGGGTCGAGCCGGATCCACTAAGAGCAGTGCGGATAGAGCCCACTTTCACTACGTCGACTCCGCAATTACCCCTAGCCGCAACTGCCGTCGCCACCGCGTCAGGGGTTGCAGACTCAATGAGCCCCGATACTCTCATACTGGCCATCTTCATGGGCCTGTAGACCCTGGCATCGTTCCCGACGAGGTTCTCTATCCTCTCCCGCAGAGAGTCGGCCGCCCTACCGTTATCTGTATTGGGAACCTCGATGATTCGAGCCCCGTCAGCCGTCTTGCGAACCCTCACGTGTTCCAGACCCACTTCAGCCAGCGCAAAGGACGTTGTAACCCTTGTGAGGATCGAGGCATAGGTGGCCTCTGACTCTGGCTTTAGGGTCACAACTATGGCGGCCGTGGAAGGGACGGCCAGTCCACGGCTTGGCTGTTTCTTCGCTGGCTTCGGTATGGGCTGAGATGTCGCTGCCACCGCCTTTTTGGCCTTATTTCTGGCCTTCCTTCCTATTACGTCCCTCCACGTTTCATCGTCCTGCCGCGGCTGCTCTGGAGCTGGAGAGGGTGGCGGCGGTAGCGCCACGCTTGTTTGCTCCAGTCTCTGAGGCGATGGAGCAGCACTAGCAGGATTCGTGGGCGCCAAAGTCTTGCCTCTTTTCTCCTTCTTCTTCTGCTGCTTGCGCTTGGAAGTACTTTCCGCAGGTTCTGTCATCTGGGCAGCTGCTTCGGCCGCTCCTCGATCCGGCGCCAGTGGAGGGCGCAGGGTCGGCTCAGGAGGGAGACGAGCTCGTAGGTCCTCCAGGCGAGCATTCATCATCTCGCCTGCGCTTGTAGTAATTTCCCTCCTCAGCTGCTCCTTCACGTCCGTCAGCGCGCTTTTGAGAAGCGCGGAGAGCTGGCTTTCGGTTGGCACCTGCTGAGGCTCGGCCCTCCTCTCGGAGATGGCCGTCCTCAGCGCCTTTGTTTCCGCGTCCAGGTGGGCCAACTGCTCTCTCATCCGCTTGTTGTCCGCCCGCAGTACGCGCATCTCCTCGCTCTCCCTGCGCCCCTCCAGGTCCTCAAGTCTTTGTGCGATCTCCCGGAGAGCCGCATTGATGGTCCCGACCACCTTTCCGCTGAGGTTCTTAGACTTTTTGACCTCGGCCCTCACCGTGTCGGCTGCCGAACGAATCCCCTCTAGGGCGTCCCCAGTTGATTGCTCCTCCTGATTTCGCTCCTGGCCCTTCTCCTGCCGCTCCTGGCGGCGCCCACTCGCCCTGCGGGTTGCCACCACGGTGTCCGAGTTGGGCACGAACTCCTCGTCGCCATCCCCTCGCAGGCAGCTCTTGGCCTTCGCCAGGCCCTGGTAGAAGCCCGGTGGGGCCATTTTAAGGAACGCCCCCTTTTTTTTGCGGGTCTCCTCGTTTTCATCCTCATCCGAGGCGCGGGCTCTCTTAGACTTGCCCCTGGCCGCCCCCATCTCCACGTCCGACTCGGATGACTGCGCCGTCCCGAATTCCGGCGTCCACCCCTCCCGGCTTGCTTCCCCATCCACTCCGGCGTCATTCACCGATCCAGGCCAGTCATCCGCGTCCGATCCGGGCACTGGGGAGTCGACGGAGGTCACCCGTGCCCTCTCCGAGCTCCCAAACTTGAAGGGCGTCAGCGGGCCTATGGGCAACCGCCCCCTGAACCGGGCTCTGTGCTCCCGCTGCGGGGCCGGTCCCGTCCGCCGGCGAGCCTCTACGGTGGAGGACGGCTGCCGCCCTACCCTTTCGACTCCGTCGGTCTGACCCTGCCCTTCCAGGCGCGCCAGCAGCACCCTCGGGATTAGCTCAAATTTGGCCTCTAGCCCCCCCTCGAGAGTTGGCGTCAGGTTTTCCTCTTGCTCCGCGCTAACGGCCGTCAATTGTGTGTCGTCGTGCGCTGAACCGTCTGTACTTTTGCGTGGAATCTGGAACATTTCAGCTTCAATGTTGATGTGCGGGCTACCATTCTCCCATAGCACTGGCGACCGCACCAGGCTGCGGCGGGGGCGGAAGGCCTCCGTGTCAGTGTCCCTCGTCAGGTGTTCATTGTCGTGATCTGCTTCCTTCTCATTTCTGGTGTTGTTTTCCTTGTTTTCCTTGTATAAGTTATATTTTTTGTGCATTTTTATTCCCACGAGTGTGGGGGAAAGACGTCCACCCAGGCAGTGCCCCCTGTACCTGGGTAACCCTATTTACTCTGGAGGTCGGGCGGTGTCCAGAGGTTTTAACGACTTCACTGTCGGGTTTTATAGGGTTTTCCTTCCCGCGGGCCGGCCAGTTAAGGCAAGCCCTCCGGTCCGCGCGCTAAAAGAGCTGGCACCTCCCGTACCCCATGCCGCCATAGATGGGGGTCGTTGGGAGGGCTGCGGGTTCCGGGATTCAAGGGGAGCTGGTGTGGGCTCCCCTGTTGGTGGTTGGTTAGACCACCCCATCTCCACGGTCTTACGGCCGCTGCCCATCTCCAGCGCCATCTGCTACTCAGACGGACGCGGAGAGAGCCGTTCCGGGCCCTCTAGGGGCCCCCGCGCCACTAGGCGCCCTCCCTCGTCGCTCCCGGGTCCTCACCCCTTGCCTCCCCGGTATGGGTAGCCCTGTCCGGTACAGCCTCAGGGATCACTGGACCACGCAAGCCCCCTCCCTCCTGTGTCGGGTTATTAGTAGCACCAGTAAGCGATTCCCCCGTAGAAGAATCACTTACCGTTGCCTCCAGGGTGCACCAGCCAAGACCCTTCCCCTTCCCACAGACCCGCGAGGGTCCACAGGAACTGGAAGAGCCCTGACACTCGTGGAGGTTACCCGACCTCGCACCCCAACCTAACCTAACCTAACCTAACCTAACCTAACCTAACCTAACCTAACCTAACCTAACCTAACCTAACCTAACCTAACCTAACCTAACCTAACCTAACCTAACCTAACCTAACCTAACCTAACCTAACCTAACCTAACCTAACCTAACCTAACCTAACCTAACCTAACCTAACCTAACCTAACCTAACCTAACCTAACCTAACCTAACCTAACCTAACCTAACCTAACCTAACCTAACCTAACCTAACCTAACCTAACCTAACCTAACCTAACCTAACCTAACCTAACCTAACCTAACCTAACCTAACCTAACCTAACCTAACCTAACCTAACCTAACCTAACCTAACCTAACCTAACCTAACCTAACCTAACCTAACCTAACCTAACCTAACCTAACCTAACCTAACCTAACCTAACCTAACCTAACCTAACCTAACCTAACCTAACCTAACCTAACCTAACCTAACCTAACCTAACCTAACCTAACCTAACCTAACCTAACCTAACCTAACCTAACCTAACCTAACCTAACCTAACCTAACCTAACCTAACCTAACCTAACCTAACCTAACCTAACCTAACCTAACCTAACCTAACCTAACCTAACCTAACCTAACCTAACCTAACCTAACCTAACCTAACCTAACCTAACCTAACCTAACCTAACCTAACCTAACCTAACCTAACCTAACCTAACCTAACCTAACCTAACCTAACCTAACCTAACCTAACCTAACCTAACCTAACCTAACCTAACCTAACCTAACCTAACCTAACCTAACCTAACCTAACCTAACCTAACCTAACCTAACCTAACCTAACCTAACCTAACCTAACCTAACCTAACCTAACCTAACCTAACCTAACCTAACCTAACCTAACCTAACCTAACCTAACCTAACCTAACCTAACCTAACCTAACCTAACCTAACCTAACCTAACCTAACCTAACCTAACCTAACCTAACCTAACCTAACCTAACCTAACCTAACCTAACCTAACCTAACCTAACCTAACCTAACCTAACCTAACCTAACCTAACCTAACCTAACCTAACCTAACCTAACCTAACCTAACCTAACCTAACCTAACCTAACCTAACCTAACCTAACCTAACCTAACCTAACCTAACCTAACCTAACCTAACCTAACCTAACCTAACCTAACCTAACCTAACCTAACCTAACCTAACCTAACCTAACCTAACCTAACCTAACCTAACCTAACCTAACCTAACCTAACCTAACCTAACCTAACCTAACCTAACCTAACCTAACCTAACCTAACCTAACCTAACCTAACCTAACCTAACCTAACCTAACCTAACCTAACCTAACCTAACCTAACCTAACCTAACCTAACCTAACCTAACCTAACCTAACCTAACCTAACCTAACCTAACCTAACCTAACCTAACCTAACCTAACCTAACCTAACCTAACCTAACCTAACCTAACCTAACCTAACCTAACCTAACCTAACCTAACCTAACCTAACCTAACCTAACCTAACCTAACCTAACCTAACCTAACCTAACCTAACCTAACCTAACCTAACCTAACCTAACCTAACCTAACCTAACCTAACCTAACCTAACCTAACCTAACCTAACCTAACCTAACCTAACCTAACCTAACCTAACCTAACCTAACCTAACCTAACCTAACCTAACCTAACCTAACCTAACCTAACCTAACCTAACCTAACCTAACCTAACCTAACCTAACCTAACCTAACCTAACCTAACCTAACCTAACCTAACCTAACCTAACCTAACCTAACCTAACCTAACCTAACCTAACCTAACCTAACCTAACCTAACCTAACCTAACCTAACCTAACCTAACCTAACCTAACCTAACCTAACCTAACCTAACCCAGTCGCAAACCTCCCGCCCGCGCGAGCGTCACGCTAAAAACTCGCTCCGCGGTCGAAAAAATCCGAAAAAACGGTTATTTTCGAGTAAATCGGTCGTGTGAAGTGTCGCCAGACTCGGCTAGTTACGGGCTACACGCGGGTGAAAAAATTTTCAAAATCGGAGTGGAAACATAGAAGTTATTAAGGATAAAGTGTGAAACGGCAGTGTTTTTCGCGTGCGGCGCTCGATTAGTCTCTATAACACCACAATCTGGAACTGCTACTCGGTAGCGGATAGGGTTCTACACCATCCCCGAAAAAACCAGATTTTTTGGACTGACGGATCGAGCTCCAGAGGCGGAAAACCAAATTCCATTGTTCCGGAATTTGACGGAAAAGTTTCCCAAAACCCCCGCTGCGCACATCAGAAGAAGCGGAAGACCACAGGGAATCCACTCCACCAAAAACTTTGGAAATCGGAACATTTTCCACCCGTGTGTGACTGTTTTAGTGTTTCTGATTTGCTGTGAAACTTTAAGTGAGTGTGGCGCTGGAAAACGATCGACAAGGCATCAGTTTTTCACAACAGCCGGATAGCCCACTTCAAGCACAGTAAGTCAGTGCAAACCCCGTAATTTTAAGACCAAAACTCGCCGAGATTTCGCCAAATTCCCGACACTCGGGAACGCAGACATCTTTGTATGGCGACACTTCAACGACCAATTTGAGCATCCCCCAATCACCTTTTCTGTCTCTTCAACCGTCGTGGACCACCGCCGAACTCAACTGCACCCCCGAGGAACTATACAGACCCTTCGGAGGGAGCAGAGCGACCCCACATCCCTTATTTAGTTAAATTTTTGGTATTCAGGTCAACGCCTGTAGTGACTTAGTTTTAGGAAGGTTCTAACAAAACCATATAGAAGTAGATTCAGAATTAAATCCCCTACATTTTGACACCCCATTCGACCTTTAAACCCCCCAATCTTAAAAGTAATTAACAAATTAAAACACGTAAACAACCAAACTTGAACACGTCATCCCAAACCAACCATACTCCCCCCGTCCCTTAAGTAGCCAAAATCTCCGCAATCCTCTTACATTTCTCACATTAAAGTATACCCATAGAAGCCTTATTAAATTACCCACAGTTTGACACCCCATTCGACCCTTAACATCCCCTGACGACCGAGAAATATCCCCCTAAATCTTTGTAAACATTAACTCCATAAAAAGCTTTCTTTCTTGCATCACCCCGACCCTAACGCCATCTGCAAATAATCTCAGTAAACGTAAATCTCAGGCAGTGTTTGGGTGAATTCCTGGTTGTTAAAGTGTTGTGCAGTGTTTCCAAGACCTGAAACCACTCCTGCAGGTCATAGCCAAGCAATAGACCACCCACCACGCAATCAGTAAGTCGCTTAATCACTCCTCCACGCTTTTTTCCGTCATAACATCGCACATTCCTCCTTAACCTCAAAACTGTCTTCAAGTAAAATACCCAAATAGAATCCTTATTAGATTACACAATTTTCTACACCCTCCCCACTACCCATATCCCTTAAATAAATAAGACATAATAAAGTTGAACAACATAAATACCCAAAAAAACGTCATCTCATTCCCCTCATACATTCCCCGCCTCCCTAAAGTAGCTGAAATCTCCGTAATTCCAAAATTTTTCTCCCCTAAAAGCATATCTGTAGAAGCCCCATTAAGTTGCCCACCTCTCGACACCCCATTTGACCCCCAACACCCCTTAGTGACCGAGAAATCACCATCCAAAAGTTGTAAACATTGAGCCCAAAAATAGACTTCCCTCCACTAACGCCATCTACAAAAAGTGACCAGAACTAACCACAATCCCGCTCTCTCACCCTTTTACCCTACAACCCCCTGTCAGAATTTAACAAAAACCCACAATTTAGAATCAGCACCAAACCCCCCAACTTTTGACACCACCATCAACCCTCTGCACCCCTAAAACATTAAATTCCAACGGAACAACACCATCTATATTTCTGTCGCTCAAAACAATAGCCCAGTGTTGCCATATACAGTCATCACACCGGCCATCTGCCGAACTTCAAAAAGGGAACGAGTCGCCGCACGCCGTCCAGCCAGCCAGACCCCTCTCCGCATAGTAGTATCTTCACGGGAGGGGTCAGTCGCAACATCGCTTGACTGGTCGTTTCGAGTAACCCACCAGAGGAAAGACCCCTCTCCGCCTAGTAGAAACACTGCAGGAGAGGTCAGCTGGGAACTCGGTAGACTGGAAGTGACGTTGAGAGTTGAGTGACAGACCAGCCGAAAGACCCCTCTCCGCCTAGTATAAACACCGCAGGAGAGGTCAGCTGGGAACTTGACTGAGCTGGATGGTGGGGTGACTTGTCCTCCCCCCTGTTTCTAAAATAACACACCCCGCATCATCGTACTGACCAGCCAGAGAAGAGCAAGACCCCTCCCTGCATAGTAGATACACCGCAGGAGAGGTCAGCCGGGAACTTCCTTGACTGGTCATCGACCCCCAACACCCCAAACACCCCCAACACCCCCAACACCCCCCACCCCCCCCACCCCCCCCCACCCCCCCACCCCCCCCCCACACTTTTGTGGGGAGCATTTTTGCCCCCCCCCCCCGGAGGCGCGTACCTCACCCCCGCGACCAGTATCTCGCGAACCAGAAGAGATAGCCCAAGCGTGTTTGGGCTCAAAGTGATCAGCCCGACGAGCGCTATCTTCTGGCCCCGACAGTTTTCTCGAAAAAGACTCCCACCGAAAAATGCCCCCCAAACCAAACCCCATCGTGAAGAAGGCGGCCAAGCCCGAAGAAAGGCCTGGCAGGACCCTAGCAGCTCCCGTTACGAAGAAACCGGCAACGAGATCGCTAAGGGAGAAGGTCCTGCAGAAGGAAGCGGAAGCCGCGGCGGAGAAACAAGTATTGTCACAAGTCCCCCCCCCCCAAGACCCAGACGTCCTCGCGGACATGGAGGCTTTGGACTCCTTCGTCGGAGAGCTAGGAAGCCCGGAAAGTGGAGCTTCTAGCGACGAAACATCCAACGCATCCATGTTCTCGTGGTCATCAAGACAGAGCCTCCTCATGACCCCCTCAACGAGGCGGCCGGGAGTAGAGATGGACCAAGCGACGAAACTGGCCAACGAAATGTTCCAGAACGGAAAACAGGCGCTGGAGGCTGCAACCAACATGAAGCGGGAAAGTAAAAACACCTGCTCAGAGAGCTTGCAAGTCCTCTACGAAACTGCGCTGTCGCTTTCTGACTCCCGGTCCAGGCACAAATACAACCTCGAGCGTGAAAGGTCCAGGTACGCTCGAGAGATCGTGACCATCGAGAGGCAGCACGCTAGGGAAATGGCAAAGACGAGAGAGGAAGTGACGAAGCAGCTGGTAGCGCTGAAGGAAGTGGCAGACGTGACTCGGAAGAACACAGAGTCCGTGAGAGACTGGCTAGGCTACGAGACGGCTACCCCTTTTAAGACCATAGGGGACCTAAAGCATGCGGTGGAAGAGGTCAAAGCGCAGCTAGGCAAGCTGGGAAAGAGCGAAGACGCTCAGCAAGAAGCAGTCAGCAGGGTGGCAGGAGAGGTGACCAAGCTATGCGACCGGGTGACAGTTGTGTCGAACCAAATCGACCAACTCAGAAGAACCCTGGACGCATTAGCAAACGCCACGGCAGAGATCCCAAATAAGATCGAAGGACTCATGCCGAAGGCGACGGCCACGTCAGACCAGCCACCCAGAGACGCACAGCTGACCGAAGCCATCTGCGCCCTCACCGAGAAAGTAGACCAACTCGCGAGCCCCACCGAAATGCTCTACAGCCGCAGCGACCTCGAAGAACCACAGCCACAACCAGCGGAAAATCTCAGCGAGATCAAGGAAAGACTGGAGGCGATGAGCTCGGACATAAGGACCCTGACGGAAGAGGTAAAAACCGGAAGGGAAAGAGCATCAGTCCCCACGTCCACCCTGAACACCGAGCTGGCACTGGCCGAGATTAAACACTCGGTCAGTGAAGTGAGCAGAGAGGTCACGCAGCGTAGCCAGCCAGCCGCTTACGGTCCGAGGACCTATGCACAGGCTTCAGCGCTGCCAGCACACGCCCACACTCCAAACCACACGGCGATCGTGTCGTCTAGGGACCCGACAAAGACGAGCGAAGGCGTCCTAAAGGAGCTCAATAAAGCACTAAACGTCCAGAAAACAGGAGTAAGGTTCGAAAGGGTAAGGAAGGCAAGGAACCAGAAGGTGGTGGTTAATTGTGCCAGCGTCAGAGACCTGGAGCTGCTCAAGAGAGCGACAGAGGGGAAGCTCAACGCGGAATATCCGCAGAAGAGAAACCCCCTAATCTGCATTAGGGACGTCCTTAGTTACCACAAGGACGAAGACCTGCCGCAGATGCTGCTCTCCCAAAACCGTCACCTACTGGAGGACCTGAAAACCGAACCCGCTCACCTGAAACTGAGATACCGTAAAAAGGCCCGAAGCCCCCTCTGCTGTCACATGGTATTTGAGGTCCCGCCGGAAGTCTGGAGGAGGTTCATGGAGACTGAAAAGGTCTACATAGGCTTCCAAAGGCAGAAAGTGGAGGACCAGACGCCCCTTGTACAGTGCACAAAGTGCCTGGCCTATGGCCACACGAAAGCACTGTGCAAGGAAGCGGTTACCAACTGCCGGTATTGCCTGAACTGCCACGAACCCGGCAGATGCCCGGAGAACCAGGAGACACCAAAGTGCGTCAACTGCACCAGGGCAGGCAAACCACCGGCGGAGTCACAGCACGAGGCCTTCAGCCCGGACTGCAAAGAGCGAAGAAAATGGGACACCATAGCAAGGTCTAAAATAGCATACCATTGCTGATACGGTGGTGCCGGTACAAACAGTAACCACCTCCCCCCCCCCCGCCACACAAAAAGAAACACGGTTCCTACAAGCCAATCTGCAAAGGTCGAAGCTGGTAACAGCCGAACTACAGAACGCCATGCAGACAGGCAAATGCGAAGTAGCACTGCTACAGGAACCGTACGTGGGTGGGAAGGGAGAGGTAACAGCACAACCGGGTTTCAGGGTGATTCAATGCACGCAAAATCGCACGAAACCCGTAAAAGCAGCAATAGTAGTGCTAGGAAGTCGGGTCCAAATTCAACACGACCCCCAAACTGTGACTGAGAACATCGCGGCGGCCCTCCTAAGATTTGGAAATGTATCTGTTGGAGTAATCTCGGTTTATTTCGAGGGAGACCAAGACATTGAAGGATACATAGCCAAGACAAAGGAGGTAATGCTTAGGTTGGGTGCAGACAGCTTCATAGTGGGAGGAGATGTAAACGCCTGGAGTTACTGGTGGGGAAGCAGATCGGAGGACCACAGGGGGGCAGCTTACAATAGCTTCCTCAATGAGGTAGATCTGAACGTCCTGAATGTTGGCTCTACACCAACTTTCGAGACGTACCGGGGAGGTAAGCTTTACGCAAGCATAGTCGATGTGACGGCGTGCAGTACTAACATTCTGCCCAGAATCCAAGACTGGAAGGTAGACAGAAATGTTATCACGTCCGATCACAACGCCATAAAATTTGCAGTGTACAGCGAAACAGCCCCGACACCAGTACCGAAACAGACAACCAGACGTTACAACACGAAAAAAGCTGACTGGACCAAATTTAAGAGTGTCCTGTCCAGGAGGCTCCAGGAAAGGGAACTGACACCATACTCCATGAGCAATGTTGGAGACACCAGCGAGCTGGAGCAGGCAACAAACGCCTACATCAGCTCAGTGTCAGAAGCATGCGAGGAGAGTATCCCTAAGCCGGGTGCCCAAAAGACAGACGCAAAGCCGCCGTGGTGGTCGAAAAGCCTGGACCGACTGAAAAAAGAGGTGTTGAGGAGGAAAAGGCGCATAAGGAACGCCGCCCCGAGTAGAAGGCAGTTCGTAGTCGACCAATACCTGGAGGTAAAGGAAGAGTACACGGCCAAAGCAGCGGAGGCTCAGACGACTAGCTGGAAGGAATTTTGCACCACGCAGGAAAGGGAGACAATGTGGGACAAAATCTACAGAGTAATCAGGAAAACGGCTAGACGTCAAGAAGACACACTGCTTACAGACGAAAGGGGACAAACCTTAACACCGAAACAGTCGGCCCAACGACTCGCTCAGTGCTTTTACCCGGATGATCGCAGGGAAGGGGAATCCGAAAGTCACAGGCGCACCAGGGAATACACAGAGGGAGACACCCCAGAAGCGGAGTCAAACCTCGCAGGAGATGACCCACCCTTCACGCAAGTGGAGTTGGATGTGGTTGTCAAAAGTATGAACCCGAAGAAAGCACCTGGGTCCGATGGACTAACGGCAGACATATGCGCAGCAGCCATCCAGTGCAACAAGGAAGTATTCCTATGCCTAGCGAATTCCTGTCTTAGGCTAGCATACTTCCCCAAAGCCTGGAAGTCAGCACATGTCTGCATCCTGCGAAAACCCGGAAAGGAAGACTACACTAAACCCAAGTCGTACCGACCGATTGGTCTATTGTCGGTACTAGGGAAAATCCTGGAAAAGATGTTAATAAACAGGATCAAGTGGCACGTCCTCCCGGCGCTGAACAAAAGCCAGTATGGATTCATGCCCCAGAAGTCGACGGAAGATGCCCTCTATGAACTGATGAGACACATAAAAATGGAAGTAGAAACGAAGAAACGCATCGTACTACTGGTCTCACTGGACATCGAGGGAGCTTTCGACAACGCCTGGTGGCCGAAGCTGAAGATCCAACTGGCAAAGAGAAGGTGTCCGAGGAACCTCTATCACACGGTAAGCTCCTACTTGGAAGACCGAATGATAAAGGTACACTACGCGGGCGAGGTCAGCGAAAAGCCAACGACAAAGGGATGTGTACAGGGTTCCATAGGAGGTCCGATATTCTGGAATGTAATTCTAGATGACCTCTTAGAGCAACTCAGCGACACAGGCGCCCACTGTCAGGCCTTCGCAGACGACGTCACCTTAGTGTTCTCCGGCAGCAACTCAGACGCCGTAAAAGCACAAGCAGAACAGACCCTCCAGAAAGTGGTAGAATGGGGTTCCCAAAATAAGCTTAACTTCGCAGCTCATAAGACCGCAGCCATGGCAATAACGAGGAAGCTGAAATGGGACCCTATTCGAATCTCAATGGACGGAATCGGAGTAGAGCTCGTCGACGAAATCAAACTGTTGGGACTAACCATCGACCGCAAACTCACCTTTAACACACATGTAGCGAAAACGTGCCAAAAGGCAACGGATATCTACAGACAGCTGTCACGTGCGGCAAGGGTGTCATGGGGTCTCAACAGCGAGATAGTGAAAACCATTTACATGGCGGTGATAGAACCAATCGTCCTGTATGCAGCAAGCGCCTGGCACACAGCTGCCAGCAAGGTGATGGTGCGGAACCAGCTCGACTCAATACAGCGTGGTTTCGCCCAGAAGATCTGCAGGGCATACAGGACGGTTTCTCTAACATCGGCGTTGATCCTGTCGGGGACGCTCCCCCTGGATCTGCGCATTCACGAAGCGGCGATGCTCTACGAAGAAAAGAGGGGCTTCAGCGACGATCACGTACCACCTGGAAGGGAACTTGAGAATAGGACTGACGCTCTAGCGAGACCACACCCGTCAAAGGCCTTCGTTATTGAACACGTCTGTTTGGAGCAATTCAATCAGGACGTGGTCGATAAGTACGGCCTAGAAGGTCCTCAAATTTACACCGATGGGAGTAAAATTGAGGGCAAAACGGGAGCGGCACTCACATGGTGGGAAGGTGGGGGAGAAATCCGCCACTCAACCTTCAAACTTGCACCCTACAACACGGTGTTTCAAACCGAAATGTACGCGCTCCTCGGGGCAGTACAGATCGCGATGAAACACAAGGTGCAAAGCGTCAACATTCTCAGTGACTCCAAATCGTCGCTAGAACTCCTCAAATCACCGGACACGACACACCCCCTGGTCCAAAAGATCAAAGACCAGGTAACCGAAGCGCGGAGAAACGGGACGGACCTTAAATTCTTTTGGCTGCGAGCTCACATAGGTACGCCAGGAAATGAGAGGGCAGATGAACTGGCAAAGCAAGCAGCTTTAAAGAAAAAGACCGCGCCCGCGTACGACAGGGTGCCGATATCATACGTCAAAAGGTCGATAAGAGAACAAACGGTCGAAAAGTGGCAGGCTCGCTACGACGCCTCCGAAACTGGAGCAGTAACCAAGAAGTTTTTTCCACGAGTGAGGGACGCGAACAGCGTAATAAAGAAACTGAAACTCTCAAACTTCTTGGTTCAAGCATTCACCGGACACGGAGGATTCGCAGCCTACCTACACCGCTTCAAAATCAAAGACGCACCCTCGTGCGTCTGCGACCCGGCCATTGACGAGGACATCTGGCACGTTGTGTGCGACTGCCCGCGCTTCGGCAGAGAAAGACTCGAGCTGGAGCAAAAGACCGGAGTCAAGGTCACTCCGGATAGCTCGAGTTGGAGAGAACTGCTGGGATCGGAAGATAATCGCGAGAACACAAAAAAGTTTGTAGAAAAAGTAGTCCGCGTAGCATGCCTAAGGAACAAATAGCCCGGCAGCCAGAACAAACACTGTTCAGGCGACCGGACTATTTGGAGAAGGAGTTACGTGACTTCAAAAGCCAACATAAACGCCGCATCAACTTCCTCCCCCCTCCCCCCCCCGGAACTTAAAGAAAATATAAGAAATACGAGATATAAATTTCACATCACTCCCCCACACTACTAACCCCTCCCCTCACCCCTATCTATTAGCTTCACATTTTTATATATATAAACCCCCCCTATTCTTCTGAATGAAAATGTAGACCAGTGCCTCCCCTACAAACACAACCCAGCACACTGAGATAATTAATGCACACGAACAATCAAAAGTAATTTCACCCCTCCCCCTAACCCCCCTCTCTCAACTAGTCCTTTTCTGAAATAAAGTCACTATAGAAAAAGGTACCCGCCATTATTTGTTTTATTTGTTTTATTGTAATTCTCTTCTCTGCATGCAACATTTATAAAATCTGTAAGTTAAAAATGTAAACATAGCTTAAAAATTTCTGATGCACGCATCTCCCGACCCGACGGGCGTCGGTCGGACGGAAGGAGCGCTTGGCGGCAAGCGGAGCGGCCCACCGGTCGGCAACCTGCCACACGCGGATCACCCCAGCGGAAGCCTAAACGGAGGAATGATTTTCTTCTCCGGCCTTTCAGCACTGGCTGGGGTAAGGATCTACTGGGGCCCGCAGTGGTGGAGAGCCGGTCGAGGGGTCGACCCAAATGCGTGCCGTAGCGCCTGTCCGCCCGACAGACCTCCGTCACTCCCCCCCCCCCCCTTATTTTTAGCAGTATGTAACTACCGATGGAAGGGAAACGAAAAGAGGGCAGCGCGAGGAGACACGCGAAAAAAGTGTCCAAGGCAAAAAAGAGCAGGCCTTGCAGGGAAGCCCCCCCGTAAAGATGGTATCAACAGCCACACCAGCGGTCCAAAAAGAACTCCGACCCTCCCTTCCACCGGCGGGCAAAAGAAAGGCAGCCCATAGTGACAAGTAATGCATGCATCAGAAATCCCCACCCACCCTACGACTCATTAAATAAGATCCGGGCGACGGTCAAGCAAGGAGAAGCTGGAAACAGCATCCCCATGCTTGACCCGAGCACCCCGCAGAAACCAAACGGGAGAAAGCATGTTCTCTCCCGGCCTTGCAGCACTGGCTGAGGTAAGGATCGCGCGGGTAGTTTTAAGACCTCCTCCCAATTCCCCTTCTTCCCCCTCCGAAAATTTTCGAGTAAGCCGAGAGCGATGTAGAGAGTGATGACCGAGGTTTTTAGCCGGTAAGAGTCCGGCACTGTCTGGGTCCCCTTCCCAGTCGTCCATGAGGATTTTCCTCGGTCCGCACTCTATACATCTTTTCAAATTCTTCGTAAACAAAAGCAAGGACTCTCGTCTTTGGCCCTTCAGGTGACTCACAACAAAAAAAAAAAAAAAAAACCTAACCTAACCTAACCTAACCTAACCTAACCTAACCTAACCTAACCTAACCTAACCTAACCTAACCTAACCTAACCTAACCTAACCTAACCTAACCTAACCTAACCTAACCTAACCTAACCTAACCTAACCTAACCTAACCTAACCTAACCTAACCTAACCTAACCTAACCTAACCTAACCTAACCCCCCCCTAACCCCCCTCTCTCAACTAGTCCTTTTCTGAAATAAAGTCACTATAGGAAAAGGTACCCGCCATTATTTGTTTTATTTGTTTTATTGTAATTCTCTTCTCTGCATGTATTTATAAAATCTGTAAGTTAAAAATGTAAACATAGCTTAAAAATTTCTGATGCACGCATCTCCCGACCCGACGGGCGTCGGTCGGACGGAAGGAGCGCTTGGCGGCAAGCGGAGCGGCCCACCGGTCGGCAACCTGCCACACGCGGATCACCCCAGCGGAAGCCTAAACGGAGGAATGATTTTCTTCTCCGGCCTTTCAGCACTGGCTGGGGTAAGGATCTACTGGGGCCCGCAGTGGTGGAGAGCCGGTCGAGGGGTCGACCCAAATGCGTGCCGTAGCGCCTGTCCGCCCGACAGACCTCCGTCACTCCCCCCCCCCCCTTATTTTTAGCAGTATGTAACTACCGATGGAAGGGAAACGAAAAGAGGGCAGCGCGAGGAGACACGCGAAAAAAGTGTCCAAGGCAAAAAAGAGCAGGCCTTGCAGGGAAGCCCCCCAGTAAAGATGGTATCAACAGCCACACCAGCGGTCCAAAAAGAACTCCGACCCTCCCTTCCACCGGCGGGCAAAAGAAAGGCAGCCCATAGTGACAAGTAATGCATGCATCAGAAATCCCCACCCACCCTACGACTCATTAAATAAGATCCGGGCGACGGTCAAGCAAGGAGAAGCTGGAAACAGCATCCCCATGCTTGACCCGAGCACCCCGCAGAAACCAAACGGGAGAAAGCATGTTCTCTCCCGGCCTTGCAGCACTGGCTGAGGTAAGGATCGCGCGGGTAGTTTTAAGACCTCCTCCCAATTCCCCTTCTTCCCCCTCCGAAAATTTTCGAGTAAGCCGAGAGCGATGTAGAGAGTGATGACCGAGGTTTTTAGCCGGTAAGAGTCCGGCACTGTCTGGGTCCCCTTCCCAGTCGTCCATGAGGATTTTCCTCGGTCCGCACTCTATACATCTTTTCAAATTCTTCGTAAACAAAAGCAAGGACTCTCGTCTTTGGCCCTTCAGGTGACTCACAACAAAAAAAAAAAAAAAAAAAAAAAAACCTAACCTAACCTAACCTAACCTAACCTAACCTAACCTAACCTAACCTAACCTAACCTAACCTAACCTAACCTAACCTAACCTAACCTAACCTAACCTAACCTAACCTAACCTAACCTAACCTAACCTAACCTAACCTAACCTAACCTAACCTAACCTAACCTAACCTAACCTAACCTAACCTAACCTAACCTAACCTAACCTAACCTAACCTAACCTAACCTAACCTAACCTAACCTAACCTAACCTAACCTAACCTAACCTAACCTAACCTAACCTAACCTAACCTAACCTAACCTAACCTAACCTAACCTAACCTAACCTAACCTAACCTAACCTAACCTAACCTAACCTAACCTAACCTAACCTAACCTAACCTAACCTAACCTAACCTAACCTAACCTAACCTAACCTAACCTAACCTAACCTAACCTAACCTAACCTAACCTAACCTAACCTAACCTAACCTAACCTAACCTAACCTAACCTAACCTAACCTAACCTAACCTAACCTAACCTAACCTAACCTAACCTAACCTAACCTAACCTAACCTAACCTAACCTAACCTAACCTAACCTAACCTAACCTAACCTAACCTAACCTAACCTAACCTAACCTAACCTAACCTAACCTAACCTAACCTAACCTAACCTAACCTAACCTAACCTAACCTAACCTAACCTAACCTAACCTAACCTAACCTAACCTAACCTAACCTAACCTAACCTAACCTAACCTAACCTAACCTAACCTAACCTAACCTAACCTAACCTAACCTAACCTAACCTAACCTAACCTAACCTAACCTAACCTAACCTAACCTAACCTAACCTAACCTAACCTAACCTAACCTAACCTAACCTAACCTAACCTAACCTAACCTAACCTAACCTAACCTAACCTAACCTAACCTAACCTAACCTAACCTAACCTAACCTAACCTAACCTAACCTAACCTAACCTAACCTAACCTAACCTAACCTAACCTAACCTAACCTAACCTCGCAAACAGGAACAAAATTAAGATAACGGCTCCGTTCAAGCGTTTCTCCTGCTGGCTTGCGGACCCCAGACAATGGTTCTCCACGCTCGCGTACTGGAGGCCTCGGTCGTCGAGGTGTAGATACCGCGTACTCCGGCTTGGTGATTATACCCGGAAAGCTACGAACAAAGTCACCAGATAAATATCAGTACTTCACTGTCTAATCTACGACCTAGCAACACCCACACCTGACACAATACATACCCAGATCGCTTTCGACGTCTGGCCTTTTATGCAGAAAAGAAGAGGTAAGAACGTTAACCAACGTTCACGTTTATTCACGACGACGTGGATAGGCCGTCACTCCAGTGGCCAAAAAACCGTCCCACAACGGTGGGATAACTGGGTCACTCTTAACGTGACAATTTCCGGCTGGACTGGTAAAATCAAGACTGGAATAGCTTAATAACACTGCCTCAAAACAGAAGTTAAAGATTATGGACAGCAAAGAGCTGTTGCCTCAAATCTCGTTATTTCATGAATGAATTTTCTCCGATCAAAATTGACAACTCCCAAAAAAAATCTAGAATAGAAAACCAACCAGTTCAGAACTGCCCATACAAAACAGCTAGAAAAGGTAGTAAACACACGAGCTTATGAATAATGTACGCGATCTATAGTAGAAACCTAAAAGTTTTGACGCGCGCGCCTGTCAACAATAACAGAAAACACAAGCGACCACGAATCCTGAAGGAAAAAGTTCATGTAAAATGCGTTAGATTGCGCAGAAACTAAAATCAGTAATTGCAACTAAACGGTTTAAGCGACAATGTTGTTCTGCAGAAGATTTAACGCTGCAGTACCTACATACATTAATTTATATCAAGGTAGCAATTTCAATTAATCAGAAATGTAGAATTATAATATTGCATAGTTTTAGTTCATTTCATGAGGCAACGGCAGCCCCCCGACGGATTTTAGTGGTTTTGTAATGACACCTGGAAACCAATAAACCGTTTTTTAAAACCTTTGTTTATATTTACCTTTTTGAGCTTATTTATTTTATGGTCGGGGGATTTTCAAAATTTTATTTAATTATTTTACAATAAATCCGACGTGGGTTTTTCAAATGTTTTAAATTTGCCTTTTATTTTATAAGTACATAATTGAGGAATTCCATAAGTCATCTGTGGTCTTCATCATCAATTCCACTCCACCAAATTTATGATTTCCGGGTGTAAATACACGAGATAGAAAATACCAAAATCACTACACGCGTGCCTAATATAATTGAGGAGTTCCCTCAATCCTCATGGATCCCATCATCCAACAGAATTAAAAAAAAATGGGACCCACCTGGAAGCATATACTTGCAAAAAAAAAAATACGAATCGGCTCATCAATGACGGAGTTCTGAGGTAACAAACATTGAAAAATAATAATAATAACCTGGCGGGGACCATCACAGGGTGTATCATGTTGTGCGCTCGGAGATGGTATCCGCCATGTGTATCCCTCGCTTTATATTATATTTGTTTTAAAGGGCCTCTGCTGGCCTCTGCGCTGTTGGCTTCGGCCCCACGCATGCCTTCCAAAAGTCCGGGACCCCATGGTCCTGAGATATATACATACAGGCGACAAGTAGGGAATGCATATTTTACGAGACTGAGTTTCGTACGACACCTCGCGAGATTGAACTTTTCATATAAAACCGGCCAAGTGCGTGTCGGGCCACGCGCAGTGTAGGGTTCCGTAGTTGCTTGTCTTAGTTACATCGACGTGCGGTGCGGTTACGATTGGCCTTTCCAAGTACACATTAAGTTCGTCGACTATTACTCGGTAACTAGGTACTTATGCCTTCTTGTCCGTGATAGTTTTCCTTTTAAATTCATTATATGTACTACTACCACGATTTTTTTCACATCCCCAGTAGTAGCCATATGACCGGCAGGGGGGGGGGGGGGACACACATGACTCCAACAAAAATTAGGGCTTTAAAGCCCAATATCTCGCAAACGAATCACTGATTTGAAAAATAGTTTCAGGAAACCCATAATAGTTTTGAACGAGCTATCCAACGATGCCCCACACTATGGGATTAACGAGAAAAAATATATACATCCCCGCTTTTAGTGTTAAGCACCCTAAAAAAAAAATATTTTCAAGATTTTATTGTACTGTTTTGTCGGCGTGATTGATTAATATACCCATGCCGAATTACAGTTATCTAGTTGTAATGCTTACTGAGCTGAGCCGAAGACGGACAGACAGACAGACAGACAGACCGATGGACATGGCGAAACTATAAGGGGTCCTTGTTGTCTACGGAACCCTAAAAAAGAGCATGACAAAAGTTTCACTTGACTGACAAATTAAAAACCTGCTATTATTTGATAAAAAAATATATCACTTTTAGGGTTCCGTACCCGAAGGGTAAAAACGCAACCCTATTACTAAGACTTCGCTGTTCGTCCATCCGTCCGTCTGTCACCAGACTGTATCTCATGAACCGTGATAGTTAGACAGTTGAAATATTCACAGATGATGTATTTCTGTTGCCGCCATAACTACAAATACTAAAAACCGGCCAAGTGCGAGTCGGAGTGGGGCTCCCATACAACAGACATGATTTTTTCGCCGTTTTTATAGATACGGAACCCTTCGTGCGCGAGTCCGACTCGCACTTGGCCGGTTTTTTATTATTATATGTAACAGAAAAACAACTCAGGGTAAATTGCAAAAAAATTGTAGGTACGTAACGCAAAGGAATATTCACAAAAATGATACACTTTGTCTAGAAAATCCAGATATGGACTAATTGTTAAAAGTGGGTGATGTCAATCACACGGTGAAGGTAGGTCCAACTTTGAGGAAGAAGTCAATCGTCGAATCCGACTCGGCTGGGCAGCATTCGGGAAGCTACGGCACATCTTTTCGTCCAATATTCTGCAGTGTCTCCAGACGAGAGTCTTTGACCAGTGTGTGTTCCCAGTGATGACACGGAAACGTGGTCGTCAAAGAAGGCTCAAAGTCACCCAAAGAGCAATGGAGAGGGCTATGTTGGGAGTTTCTCTGCGCGATCGCATCAGAAATGAGGCTATCCGCAGCAGAACCAAGGTACTTAAGCTGCAGTTTTAGGACAAATAATATGTTATGACTATTGCTATTGAACGTTATGACAAAGTCCAATACGGCAAAACTGTTATGGGAAGTGACTTTAGGACATACGTTAGTAGGAATTGCGAGGGTCACCCCTTACGGGTATACGGTAACTAAACAAAACACATAAGAAAGGTTTAGATTAATTTCAAGCCCGTTATCGTCATACCCCGCACCCGCACTCCGCGCAGGAGAGGACTGAATTAAACGGTCTACCTATAAGTGAAGTACCTATACATAGGTACTTCATGACACCCATGACGTCACACAAGAGGTCGTTATTGCTAAGAATTAAATACAAGATGTTATTCACAAGTGGTTTTATTTGAAAATTTAAAATGCTAATATTGCTTACACACTGAAAACTCTTCATATACAACATTGCCGGGTCATATTGGAAAGATCTTATGGCGCTTTAGCTGAAGCTTTAAGCTCTTTTCGATATGATTAGTATGCGATTTAACCCATTATATAATTATATTTTTTTAACAACAGATATTTGGCAGCCGTCATCCCGGTACAATAAACGTCAATGATGACATATGATGACAGAAATTGTTCTGGGATGACAGCTGTCAAATATTTGATGTAAGGGCATTTTCACTATAAAAGTACTTGTCCACCAGCTAAGGATTGCAATATTTCAGCTTTGTTTAGGGTGACTAATGAATAATACAAACAAGTACGAATGTGTTTTGTCATGTAGGTACAATGCTGCGAATACCTACAAGCTGGTGTTCATGTAGCAAGCAAGGTATAGCTGATAAACAAATACATAATCGTATGAAATATAAATATTACTAAAGCAAAACATTGACTTTTTTAATTACCGATCGATTTCTGTGATCTCAATCGAAGTGATGTCAAATACATATTAACATTACGCACGAATTTCTTTTATTTAATTTTTTGTACAGTGTACTACAAACAAACTGGATCCATTTTCTCCGCATTATACGTTTGTATCACAAACCCATATATTGTAATCTTCGTAGTTTATAAAAAAATCGTGCTTCGAAAATAGTAGTTTCACTAAATGGCGTTACTTATGTAGAGGTAGACTATATATATAATATTATGTCCTTATCAGTGGCGCCATCCCTCTGGGGGTCAGGAGCCAAGTCACGGGTGGCACCCGCGTCCCGCACCCGCACGGTCTCCGCGCCGGGTGGCACCCATCCCAAATCCATATAAAATGTTAATAACAACGGGATTTATAAGGCAGTGACAATCAAAATAATTTAAAAGTGGCGTGGTGCGGCAATATAATACAATTCGCATTTTTTTCAATAATCTACTACTTTCACTCGACTCCTAACGAATGTTTTGCTTAAGTATTATTTATATCCAATGATGACACAATTTAACAGAATTTACTATAAATGTACATCATAAGTATTGAGTTTACAGTAAGTATACATTTCTCCCTCTAATAGATAACTCCGTCTCTGTCGCGCATAGGGAAGGTACAACCAATATAAATCCTTCACTAGACAGCTCCACAGGGTAGCTTGAAACTACTCAGTCACCAGATTCTAGTAAATTATAGAGACAGCAATATCTACAGTAGCACTAGACCTACACGGCGTTATAACAAACCAGGGACTCGCTAAGGGACATGTCCCCTGAGACTTCAGGTGAAGTAGCGCAAAGTCGCCGGACATCGACGTCGCTCAGCATGTTTTATTCTACACTGCGGCTGTAGTAAACAGGCACACGGCCTGCCTGGTGCTAAGCAGAGACCGCCTATGGGCGCTTACGACTCCCGGAGAACGACCCAAGCGCAGCGCCTCTAGTGAAACTGTTGACGTGCAGTGTTTATAACGTACTGGTCTCTGGAGTAACATTTAATTTAGAATTAGTATTTTATTTGTACGCAATCATGTGCAAACCATTTAGAATGCAACGCTTTTTACATTAGCAAGGGTTTTATGCGATAGATGTCGCCTCACAGTTAATCTAATCAAAGAGAGATGGATTATAATGCCACCCTCGTCTCGCATCAGCGCTACTGAGCTTATTGACACAATACGCTTTAGTAAACATCTGTAAGTACTAAACTTTATAAAAATGAAAACGACATCTATCAACATCGCCATTTTGACCCATTTTGGAACCCGCGACTTTCTGGCCTACGCGGCCAGTCGCTGCTAACAACTGAGCTATCGACCAACTGCTAGGTGTGTGAATCTTTCAATAAGTTTCCTCTTTACAATGTCTAAAGCATTTTCGTAAGCATAAGTTACTACTTAACACAAAAATTAGGGTTCTCAAATAGTTTGAAATATAATGTGATAATGATATTTAGGTCAAAATGGCCCCCACCCCACTTCGTCTCCCCACAACGGTGAATGAAAGCAAAACATATCCAACATATCCTTAGTATTATTCCATAGTGAATTTGTTATCTATCTATCTACATCTATATTAAATACAGGCATGATCCAAACTTATATGTTATTGATATATATTTGGGATGAGGTAAGACATTGTGTCAGATATACATACTTTACAGAAATGAAATTTATGTTTATAACTAGTGTTTTTCCAGACTATAATAATCTACGTCGATTGATCATCAATAGATGTTGGATCGATCGTGCAACGTTGATCGATATGGGTGGCTTTTGTTTTGTAATATGAGTGGTCCCTCTACGTATTTGAAATGGAAGTTTGCAAAAATATTTTCATTATTCTCTGTTCCAGTAGATGCTCTCATAATATTGTTGGCTGCTATATCAATAGTTCAGAGCATTCGTTCCTCTGGAAATGATTTGCCAGAAACACGAGTATGCTACATCGGCGACTACTTAGCTTAATCGGCCTCAATATGAGCTTTACAAATCCCGTTCAAGTATTTAAAATTTTGTAAAGGTTTTAAATAATTTTCGCCGAGAATATTTGACGACCTGTTCGATGATCGATTTACGTAGATCGTTCTTGTGTGGCGCCTGGTAGTCTAGGTCAGAGGTGACCTCAGCTGACCTACTGCCCTAACCCTACCAAAGCACGTGGCGCAAGTGCTGCCCTCGCGTGTGTATATCTGCATGTTTTTTGTTTAATATTTAGCTAAACTTGAGATTATTCGAGTTGGCCGAATAGCATCCAAGTAGTCCATTCTAAAAGCAACTTTACTGTCGATGGTAGAAGATTCCAATTCCAATAACCGGTTCATAAAATGTCGGCCGCATTGAATAATGTGAAGCACACTGGCTCGCACGTGTGACGTCACACGTGCGTGACGTAGCAGATAGCGCGGGCGCGGCGCTTGCGCTCTAACAGAGTCGACCTATCTATTTACTGTGGAACTAGTTACTCAATCAAATCCCGAAGATATGTCCAATTTGTTCGGATTTATTATGTATACCTAAACTATGAGAATTATAACTTTCGGATTAATACATGATCATGCAATAATGCGTCTATATATACATACGTACAATCAACTTCAAAAATGTCCTCCCTGGCGCGCACGAAAACCCCGGACACGGCCAGTATTACTATGACAATACCTAGTCGGTGTGGAGATTTTTTTGAGCACGCTAGTAGCCGGCATGTTTTTGCATCTGATCGAACTCTGTGGGGTTGTTGGTAACCAAACATGGCGGAACTCAACAATATCTAAAGCCACTATTCACTGTCACATGAACACGATTTCATTTATAATTTACATTCATCAATTTGATTTGATCCTAGGCAAGACAAATCTCTGAGACAAAAATGTATTTATTTGCAATTAATCTGATATTTTGGGATACATGTCCGCGGAATCAAGTCAATATCTCAATGAATAGTGGATATATTATGTTCTAAGTATAAAATCTTATGGTAAAGTATTGTTTATTAAGCCTCTTCCCTTCCTGTATTATCATATCGCATGAATACAATTTTAACCTAACATTTAATTGCTAAATATTAAAATTTCACTTATAATAATTTCATAAACTAGACCGTCAACAAAAATTTAGAATATTGCTTAATATAATAAAATATGATATCGGCATGTTAACTTTACCGAGAGCAATCCATTTCTTTTGCACTATACCTGTTTAGAAGAGGACAGCCTTACCCAAATAAGTTAGCTTGTTGTAATCTTCATTTAGACGTCTATTATAAACATGGCGTATGAGCATGCAAAATAAATAATAAGATATCGATCGGAAAAACAATTGCTAAAATGGCCAAGGCAATAGCTAATTAAAAAAAACAAAATGAGTAAAGGTATCACTACACTCACTAATCCATAGTCGTCATACATATATCGACGATAGATCGAAGATAGATGGGTGGTTGTGGTTATAATTATAACAAATACAATTTGTAATTGTTCTAGATAACAAAAAAATATAGGTATAGAAAAGTTTTGAAAGTAATATCTAATATATCTTTCTTAAACATGCAATGAAATATTGACGTTGTGTTTTTCATAATGGGCTTCGAAGTGTAACGTTTCGGGCGCAGCGAGACGAGAGATCCGTAATGGTGTTTCATACAAAATTGGAGGCCTAGGCCTGCAAGATGGTCTTTTTTGTTTTCCATTCCACAATTTGTGACACAGCATCACGGCGTTCAGACATGAAAATTGAAGTTTGATTTCTGGCGAGTTTTTTTATTTATTTGATAGCATGTTTCACAAACGCACTATACATATAGATGAATTATCGAGGACATGGAACTGCATTTGTAGTGGTAGTACGAGAAAATAGACAATTCAAATATAGAATGCCTGTAAACATACAATCCTACTACATATGCAATTCCATGCTCTTGTTAATTTATCTATACCTCGGCGTGAAAGGGGTTGCCAGCCCCATAACTATCCGACTACTTATATGTACTCGGCCGGCAACCCCTTACTTCCCGGCCTCTGTAGTAATGTACTATTGCACCGCTTGTTATAAAGATAGACTTGACATTATGCGCTGACGACTATACGAGCCTCTGGTAGTAAAGGGTTACAGTTGGTGACCACTATAAGCGTTAATGAGAGATCATTCTATAACTGAAGTTCACTATTTCGACTTTGATCATTTGTACTAACATTGCATTACGATGAGAGCCTAATACCGATTGAATCGAATTAGCTTGCAGAAGTTTCACTACTACCTGTCAATTTTAGAATGACCAGCTACTGATGCGTCATTTTCTGACTGGTGTTTTCAAAATCTACGAAGTATACAAAGCCTAATATATTTCTTTTTTAAACAGATATGTGTTATTTTCACACATTTATAACGTTAAGAGAAACGGCGATTTAGTAGCGAAAATTATTATTTTTACTGTAGACAATTTTACTAGATCGCGATCGATATGGGAATGGAAGCGACAGTTAAGCCAAAAAACAACGTCAAACTGTGTACGAATTCACGGTATCCCTATGCGTAAAGCAATCGTGGTGAAATAATACAATAATATCAGGCAATAATGTTCAGGTATGTACATATGTTTCCGTTACAACTGTTACAAGGTTGAGCCAGCAAAGACGAGGGTGGAACGGAGCAAGCGCCGGATGTGCGCACAGCCACCACAGGTGAGAATATACAAACAAATATTTTACAACTCAGTAAGAAAAGCGACAGTTATAAATAATAGATTACAAAAAATAATTTGTACATGACAACCGCCTGCATGCAAACTAAATATATAAATAAATATTCAAATATTGGTACGAATCATAACGTCAAAATTAATTTGTGAAGCGATTAGCCGATTAGATAGCCTGGTACTTTAAGCCGTTGATTCAAGCACCATTTTTAATGACCAATGGTGACAAGCAGTGACATCAAAATATTCAGTAAATGCTAAAGAAAACATATGTTTACAGATTTGCATCTTAATCCTTTGCAGTAAGGGGAAGATCGGATCACTACCTCTGGCGTCATCAAACATCACGAAAGCTTGTATTTTTCACATTGTTATTTGTATTATTGTAATTTAAAATAATGTAAGTAAATTCGTTAGTAACGTAAATTTCGCTATGTCACTAAATTGACAAACTTTGTCAAACAATCTTAGTTTATTTAGTAAAATACGATTTACGTAGTATTTATGCCAGATCGCAACGACCATGTTTTTTTATATTTCATCGTATGTATATTATTTTCTTTTAATATGTTCAACTGGCGTAATTGTCACTTCCACTATATTACAGAAATGAAAATAAATTAATATCGATACATGTACAATATGATTAGACTTGACAGTAACATGTGATAAGTCTATCATATTTAGAATTGCTGCAATTTAGATAGTGGCAGTATCTTAATATAACTATGTAATATTGGGGCCTCAGCATTATATATAGCCTTATTATGGCGACATTGATGAAAAAAATTGTATATATAGTCCACACTACCGATTCCAAAAAACACCATTTTATTTATATGCATCAGGGAACACGGCCTGTTATAATTATAACATATGTACATCATACACCATATCAATGTAAATATACAGCAAAAACAACATAAAGCCGAAAGATTCAAATAACCAGCCTTCATTTTTTTCTTATTTAATTGTAATCATAATTTGCTGAATTTCGTTTGAAAAGCATTCAACCACTGGTGACGACCCATTTCATCAACTCCACCTTAACTACTACCAAAGTGCAAACGAGTCCAAACAATCAACCAAAGCATCCCTCCATCCTTAAAATTCAAAAGAAAACTTCAAATTAACGAAAGTAAATTTAAAAGTATAATTTTAGTAGATTACGTACGAAGAGGAAACGATGCATGCTACTCACGATCCACCCGGTGAGCGGGATGCAGTCATATGTCGTATTTACTCATACTGGGGTCCCCTATATTATTATGACAAGGGTAAACTAACCCATTTTTCCCTTAACACATTCGAGGCCAATCGTGTGTAACGCCGTAGTACGATTTTTGGGTTTCGTAGCGGAAATCGTTCGCAGAGGAATGACTCGTATGTATATCATTGGCATCGAACGGGTTCAGGGTGAATTTAACCACAGATCGGGGCAAAATGACACTATTCAATCGGAGGTGAATGCCGTGAAACCCGTCTTACCCATAATTATTAATGTTGGACCATGATTTGTCATCAGACAAATCACTTGAGGTCAACAGCATTACGTTACCAACAAAGTTCATTCCATTTTTGTATCATAATTCATTAATTAATTTCTAAAATTGTACAATGAATCCGCATATAACTGCACTCCCCCTCCGGTTGACTCGTGAGAAGCCATTATTATTTTTTAAGACCTAATAAATAATTTCACTAAACTCTAAGCAGTTTAAATAAATGTTCTACAACGTCCAGTCAACATTCAGGCCCCTTCGAGACACCATACATTCACAACGAATATATATTTATAAACATATATGTAACCATGGCAAAAGGTACTTTAACGTATCGCTTTAAATGCCCTTTTGCCGTGGCTATTCTATACATAGTAATCCCTTTTGTAAGGAATTAGTATTCACAAAATGGAGAATATTGAAATACTAGTACTATATCGATCACGGACAAAAAACTATCAGGTTTTCGTGTTTAGATCCCGTCTTTAATAAGCTTATGTTAGTTAAGGAGATTAGTGATTCCCGGTTATTGTGGGAATTTGCCAGATTGGGAATATTCTCCAATATTTCCCATACAAATCGGAGACTTTCGAGAATTTATCAATGTTCGAAAATAGTTGATTAATCTGATCGGAATAGTATAGTATTCGAAAATTACCTCACCCGTTTCAAAGTAGATTGTCATTCAAAAACAGCACTTATACTTTGAAATAAAGTGAAAAGTAACTATTTCAATCACTTGAACTCAGTATCTTTGAGCTCCGAAAATATAAGGTTTCACAAGTCTTAACTTTTCTACATTAGTAGCCAATATCACATTTGTCTTGATTGACAATTATGTCATTATAAAATCCACTTAATATAGATGTCAAGATATCACCACTATTTTTGTAAATAGTGGTGATATCTTGACATTAAATCTTGTGATTTATGACAAAATTGTAGAGACAAATAGTGATATAGGTCACTGCCAATACATAAAAGAAACATGTATTTGAAACCGTGAGGATCACGGAATAAATAAGGAGAATTTAATAAATGTTAGGGAACAGTTTCTTTGAGCGATACCATAATTGTGTAACCGTTAAGACTTGTGAAAGTCAAGGCAGGGCGAACAAACATAATAAATATTTCAAATCCTGGTCACGGCACCAAACATTATGACAACCTTTTGTCAACAACTAAGATCTGAGACTTTCACGTTTTTCCAGCGTGAACGTAAGATGAACTGATACAGTAAGGTACGTAAAGAATTGTGAACATTAGTTACTGGTCCGTTACAATTTATTTCTCCATATCTGTCACGTTGTAGTTAACTGAGAACTTTATAAATGTTGTTAAACGTTTGCTCAACCGTGTGAAATATCTTATCTAATAACAAGTTTCTGACCGTGCCCATCAAGTCGACACACAACAAAATTGTAAGTATGATCTCCCGTGTTTTCGCCCTACCTCAACCTCAGAGTGGCCCAGGCTACCCAGGCCAGGCGACTAGCCAGGCGACGCGCCAGGCGACTAGCCAGGCGACTAGCCAGGCGACGCGCCAGGCGACTAGCTCGGCGGCTGCGGCTCCGTGCTGACGATGACCTGCACGACGTACCCCGGCGTGACCTTGGCCTCCTCGATGAGGAGTCGGTCGCCGAGGAGCTTGCCGCCGTAGAACCAGCGCTGACGCCATGGTTCTATGTCTTCTTGAGCCTGTAATGGAAGGTTAAATGAATACCTATCTTAAGTTTTAGTAAAAGTACATGTATCACGGTGAAAGTGAAGTCAGGACATAAACTTTTCATATACCACTTTGGTGATTAAAATATCTGATACGGTTCTACTCGTATTTTACAGGCTTATAATTAGTTTCACCTGTCCCGTTGTCTGTCTGTCTGTCTGTAATCAAATCTTGCAAGTTAAATTTGATCCACTTCCGCGTGACAATGAAATATTATGATGACATGGTGCTGATCTGATGATGGAGCTGGAAGGTGGCCATAGGAACTTCGCAATGAAACGATACAAACGCATCGAGTTTGGGCTCGTTAGAATCGTCTCAATGAGTAGTTGATGACGGTTTACAGAAAAGTACAGTCAGCAATAAAAGCTTGTACCAAAAATGAAAATTTTGACAGAGACTTGTTTAGACTAAAATACGAGTATAACCGTATCAGATACTATTATATCCTTATAACCGGAATTAATTTTATAATTATAATATATTAATGAATTAATTTTATAATTTCTATAATGATTATTAAATAATTAATGTTAGTTTATAATTATTATTTAGCGACACTCTTCGGGTAAAATGGTATCCTGCCATTTGAAGATATTAAATAAATAAAAATGGTTGAAATGTGACCGTTATAAATTCGCGCCAAAAAGCCAGCCGCCATTATCGTGACGTCGTAACTGCAACAACTACCGACCACAGAAGATACTATGTGTAGAAACATACAAACGTCAAATGTGGATGTCCTTCTTATCTACGCCTTCTGATTTTTGGATTTGCTGTTCTGACGTCACTCACAGAAGACAAAATGGCGGTCGGCGTTTTCAGTCACGTAACATACAAAATAAAAGAATCTTATGTTATTATAACACAATATGTAGTGTTATATTCGTATTTCTTATGGTGAAAACTATATTTAAAAAATACTTTGTTATTTTAATTTTGATAGATGAAAATACCCTGCGTTGACAGCATAACAGATACGTGCAGCGGGCGTAGCATGGCTGGGTGCCACTTTATCACTTATCGCTGTGGATAAGACATCCGTCACGTTCCGACAAGTATGCGGCCAGCGTGACGTCACGGCCGGTGTGCGACAGCCTCCACCGGCTCCGACACTGTGAGACACGACAGTACTCACGTGCAGCTTGTTCTTGCACTGCGCGACACTGTGCCGCGCGCAGGCGGCCAGCGTGACGTCACGGCCGGTGTGCGACAGCCTCCACCGGCTCCGACACTGTGAGACACGACAGTACTCACGTGCAGCTTGTTCTTGCACTGCGCGACACTGTGCCGCGCGCAGGCGGCCAGCGTGACGTCACGGCCGGTGTGCGACAGCCTCCACCGGCTCCGACACTGTGAGACACGACAGTACTCACGTGCAGCTTGTTCTTGCACTGCGCGACACTGTGCCGCGCGCAGGCGGCCAGCGTGACGTCACGGCAGGTGTGCGACAGCCGCAGCCGCAGCGCCACCTCCGCGCCGCCCTCCACGGGCTCCGACCACTCCGCGGGCGAGTCGCGACCGCTGGCCTCCTTCACCATGTTGATGGGCGGGGAGAGGCAGTAGATCGGGACCTGGAACATGACAGTCATTTATGTTTAGACTAGCTTCCGCCCGCGACTTCGTCTTCGTGCACCCGGGATAAAAACTAGCCTTTATTTTAATCCAGGCTATGAGGCTAAATTTCATCCAAATAGGTTAAGCCGTTTAAGCGTGATTGAGTAACAGACATCTAAATATCCTAAAATCTAAACCTCCAAACATCCAAACTTTTGCATTTATAGGTAATATTCAGTGATCGTAACTTTTGTAGCATTTTTGGTGCAGCCCTAGTGTTGTTAACGGAATTGGTATAGACATAGACAATATCAATCAAAATTGTTAATTATATGTTTCGGAGATTTTAAAATTTATAAACCTTTTTTTTAGAAAGTTTAAACTTTTGAAGATTTTTATAAAAGAAACCTAACCTAACCTAACTCATTGGGTTCTACATAATGCTCTTTTAGGTGTAGCTATAAAGGTAACGGTTTCCGGAAAACAAATAAAAAACGGCCAAGTACGTGTCGGGCCACGCGCAGTGCAGGGTTCCGTAGTTGCCTGTATGTCTTTGTTACATCGACACACACTTTGTTGCGTCGGCCGAATTTGTACGAAAGTGGGCCTTTCTAAGTACATTTGAAGTTGGTCGACTATTACTCGGTAACCAGTCATGCCTTCTTAGCCAGGATAGTTTTCCTTTTAAATTCATTATATGTACGCACTTATTTTTTCACATCCCCAGTAGTAGCCATTTAGCCGGCAGAGGGGGTGGGGTGGGAGACACTAGACTCGAACAAAAATTAGGGCATTAAAGCGCAATATCTCGCGAACGCCTTATTCGCCGTCCCCGTCTGTTCCAGCACCGCTGGGGCGCGCGCAACTTTGCGCCGCTTGTGTAATGCCTACAACAAGTGCCTGGTCTCTGTTGATATTTTTATTACTTTCTTAGGTCAGTACAAAAAACAAGTTAGTGAGATTAAGCGAAATGAGGAATAGCGATACGGGTTGTGAAAAAACAATATACCTACATAATTATTAACTTTCATATAGTTAATAGGTATACGAGTTTTTGTATTTATTTCTAGTAGGTAGAGGCATGGTTTTTATTTTTTATTAAACATTAAGTAGTATTTGGTTGGAGTTACTTTCACGGCTTTAGATTACTTAGCTATTTATTTCTATGCGCTAAACACTCAGTGTTATTCTATTCTTAAATTGTATTTTTTTGCAGTACATTCATTAGCAATGCCTAGTGAGAACTTTTTAGGACTTAGATGCATGTCCTTGGTATGTATATTATGTATAAAGAATACTGTATTTTTTCTTCTGTACATCTATGTCTGTTTGTACTCCAAATAAATAAAATAAACGGATTACTGAGTTGAAAAATGTAAAAAAATATTTAAAAATCCCATAATATTTTTAAACAAGCTATCCAATGATACTATGCAATTACCGATAAAAAAAAATGACATCCCCACTTTAGGTGTAGGGAAGGTACCCTAAAATAGTTATTTACGATACAAGTGCCGAAAATAGGAAACTCGCAACGAGTGGTGATAAATTAAAACACGACCGAAGGGAGTGTTTTAAATCGACACGAGTTGCGAATTACCTATTCGCACGTGTATCGTACAACGTTTTACTGTACATATGGCTCTTTAAAGTTTCGACATATGCACGAAAAGTGCTCTTTTCTGCACTAGTGCGGGAAAGTAGCACCATATGTACTGTAAAAGTTTTTACAGTTCATGTGGTGCTACTTTCCCGCACTAGTGCGGAAAAGAGGACTTTTCGTGTATATGTCGAAACTTTAAAGAGCCATATGTACAGTAAAACGATGTACGATACACGTGGGAATAGGTAATTCGCAACTCGTGTCGATTTAAAACACTCCCTACGGTCGTGTTTTAATTTATCACCACTCTTTGCGAATTTCCTATTTTCGACACTTGTATCGTAAATAACTATTTCACATCACCTATTCGGATAAGGGCTTTTTCTTCCCTGCTAGGAGGGATCAAAGTGGCACTTTTCTGTTCCAGGACATATTGTTGCCAGAATAAAAAAATATATCCCAACGAATACATGAAATTAGTATACATATAATCGATTACTTATTTTTTATAATCGATTACTTGCATACATTTGTTTGTCATATAAAATATTACGAAACGTATTAAAATACCACAATATTGGAATGCAGCAGCATGTTTTTACATATGAGGCTATAAATAAATAAACTTTTAGTAAGTGTAAATACATGTGTTTTATTACTGACATATTTCATTATCCTCATAAGTGATGTGAAAAGCAGTATGAGTCACACGGAAGCAAAATTATTTCCATATTGGGCGTGAACACTTGAATCCCTCACTACGCTCAGGATTCCACGTTAGAATCCCTCACTACGTTCGGGATTCTATTCTGGAATCCTTCACTTCATTCGGGATTCAATCTACGCCATCGCCGTAAATATGGCATTTTGCTCCCTTGTGACACAATCTACTATTTTAGAGGATTTTATTCTACTGTTTTGTCGGCGTGATCGATTTATATACCCATGCCAAATTACAGTTTTCTAGTAGTAAGCGTTACTGAGCTAAGCCGCAGATGGACAGACGGACATGGCGAAACTATAAGGGTTCCTTGTTGACTATGGAACCCTACAAAACTGAAATTAAAATTCTGGTGAGTGAAATTAAACGAACATACTCGTAAAGCCCGTGACGCCCTCTGATGCGCTCCGAGCTGTCGGGGCAGAGCGCGTCGGCTCGTGGTTTTGTCGGACATAAAGCACTCGTCCCGTTCGCATTTATATACTTGCTAGTAAATTAAACGAACATAAAGCCCGTGACGCCCTCTGATGCGCTCCGAGCTGTCGGGGCAGAGCGCGTCGGCTCGTGGTTTTGTCGGACATAAAGCACTCGTCCCGTTCGCATTTATATACTTGCTAGTAAATTAAACGAACATAAAGCCCGTGACGCCCTCTGATGCGCTCCGAGCTGTCGGGGCAGAGCGCGTCGGCTCGTGGTTTTGTCGGACATAAAGCACTCGTCCCGTTCGCATTTATATAATAATTAAACGAACATAAAGCCCGTGACGCCCTCTGATGCGCTCCGAGCTGTCGGGGCAGAGCGCGTCGGCTCGTGGTTTTGTCGGACATAAAGCACTCGTCCCGTTCGCATTTATATAATAATTAAACGAACATAAAGCCCGTGACGCCCTCTGATGCGCTCCGAGCTGTCGGGGCAGAGCGCGTCGGCTCGTGGTTTTGTCGGACATAAAGCACTCGTCCCGTTCGCATTTATATACTTGCTAGTAAAGGACGAATTATTTTAAATGTTATCATGCTAGCTAGGCGTCACGACACAACAGATAAGTAGGAATCCGGATTAAGTAAGTGAATTTGGCACACAGATAGGTAAACAGATAACCAGGCGGCTGCATAATGACTTGTGAATATAATGAAATCTAAATCACAAAGGGATAAAGCTATCGGCTATATCTATCGCTATCATACTTGATCTTGAATTGGTCGTGAAGAAACGAAAACTGAAGAGGTATACATATTGTACTATCGGAAGGCGCAGCGTGGGTAGACAAACACAAGCAGGACTCGGGTCGGGAGGTCGCGGGAGTCCGCTGAGTGTGGGTGGCGCAGAACCGGTTACTTGGGCACTCTTTGGGGGAGTTTTAGGTCCGGCAGTGGACGTCTTTCGGCTGATATAATGATGATGATGATGATGTTATAGTAAATTAGTCAGCTAGGACGGGAAAACAAAGAACGCCTTAGATCGAAGGTTGTATTTCTTAATTAGCGTCCGTGGCGAGTACAACATTTTACGTCACTAGTGGCCAGGTAATTGACGTAAAGAAAATAGAATCATTGTGAATAGTATCTGTGTCACGTAAATCAATAACGCCTCCAGCTACCTTAATTATTCCTACAAATGTTGAGAACGGAACTTGTAAAATCATGGTTCAATCATAAATAATATAGGAGGGTCGCCCACACGCCGTATAGGTAATAGCTACATTACCTACCGAAGCACATACAAAACCAGAGACGAGTACAGTCAGGTGTAACCATCTAGCGAGCATAATTTTGGTACAATTTCAGTTTGATAGAGGTCGCTGATGTTAGTTGTCAATTTGCGCCATCTAGCGAGCTTAACTTTAGTCCAATTTCAGCTCGATACATGCCGCCCGGCTCTTAAGTTTATGATGATAATGACATGCCGCTTATATTATGTTTTTGATATTTTTTAGACCAATCAAATAATATACTAAAAAGTATTACATGGGTTTTATTTGATTCTAAAATGTAGAAAGAAACGCTAATCTAACTGTAAATGTGTATCCCACTAAAAACATTACATGTAAAGTGATGCCAAGACTCCGTAGCTCATACAGCTTTCAGCGTGAAAAAGATATCAGATCGCGACTAACGCCAAGCTCACTACCAGCCACGCTCTACAAATTCTATATCTTGGCTAAAAAGTATAGCTCTGTTGGGCACATCCCGGTCGCCGCATAGACTCTCGCGCCGAATGAATTTATGATGATATTAATAAGCAACGGGTCTATACTTTTTAGCCAAGATATAGAATTTGTAGAGCGTGGCTGGTAGTGAGCTTGGCGTTAGTCGCGATCTGATATCTTTTTCACGCTGAAAGCTGTATGAGCTACGGAGTCTTGGCATCACTTTACATGTAATGTTTTTAGTGGGATCTCATTCCTTTTTGTAAGGTAATTTCTAAAGGAGTGAATGGGAAAACCTATACATTCTACCATACCATCCCTTAATTTAAAGGGTATTTTATTATTTATAACAAGGAGTCCCTACATACATATATGTTCAGACCCCTACCATCAAAATTTGCGGAAGTCTCATACAAACTTTCACCTCCTAGTTTAAGGGGTTGGGGGGGGTAAAAGTTTCTAGTTTTAAGATTTTTTCGTTGTTTGTATACGATTACTAGCTTACATACCAAATTTCAGCTTTCTAGGACTTCAGGAAGAACGTTAAGAATATTGATGATCATCAGTGAGTCAGTGACGAAATCGGGGTATTTTAGATATCAATAAAATCTAAAGTATAAGAGCTATGCAATTGAAACTTTATAGTTTTAATAAGTCAACCACTGACATTATATCCCGATAATTTTGTTTATCTGGTATAATCCTGACCCAAGTTAAGAAGGTTCAAAAATACGACGAAGCGCTTCGAGAAAAGGTAGGTAGTGCCCTTGCGCTTCGCTTGGCTCGTCTTGGCGGGGGCACTCCCGTGCCCCCAGATAACGTCATAGTGGTTGATAGAATAATGGAAACGATGTATACTTTTTCCTGGTTCCAGATCCTGGTGACTTCATCTTTAAAGTCGGTATATTTGTGTATTTTTTCTGCTATTGTTTTTTGTAGGTTATTATGGGTGTTGGGGACGGCAATATCAATAAGGTAAGTGATTTTGTTTACTTTGTCTGTCAAGGGTATGTCTGGTCGGTTAAAATGAGTAGTTCTATAGTTCTATCAGTGAGAATGGCGCGGTCAAAATACAGTTTATGGGTGTTGTTTTCCAATACGGAACTAGGACTATATTTGTAGTATGGGACACTATTGTACGGTATAAGGCTATGTTTAACTGCTAGATTTTGATAAATGATATTTGCTACTTGATTGTGACGGTGCGTGTAGTCTGTTTGTGCAAGGTTTAATTATTGTAAATTAGTGAAATTAAGCACATAAATACAAAATCAAGCTGAAATCGAGTGAGCGTAAGTCATTTCGTATGAATTTTAGTGCAGATGGCCGTGCGGCTTCGTGCTGGAAGGACGTCTGTCGTCGCAATTTTTTCATTTTGACAATTGTATAATTCGCTAATTTAATACCAGCTATTTGTTAATAATACATTTTCAGGGATAATTAATAGGATGTCATGTGGTTGGGCTAACGTTCAAAATAGATTTTGTGTCACTTTTACAATTTTAGCTAATATAAAACACAACATTTCGTTCACAACACACCCTAGATGGTGATGGTAGACCATTACAAACCGATTTTTCCTCTTGCAGACCGTTCTTAATGAAAAAAGTTCGAATATGTTTCTTTAGTACGTGGAATATTTATTTTCATCACACTTGCTCGAAAAGGGCTTCATAATGCGCAGACATACAGAGATGTAATAGCCTGTGTTACGCCCACGGGCGTAATGGTTTTTTTCTTAAATTGTATCTGTCACTCATGCGGCAGTTACAAAGCAAAGAGGTTTTATATCAAATACGATGTCTGAAAACGTATTTATAAATAAATTTAAACTCAAAAAACTACTTAAACATGTTTAACTGAATTATTTACAGATTTAATATGTAGTTATTTAGTGTCTATGTAAAATGTTATTAAGTGTTTTCAAATCGTGGCTGTATAGAGAAGGGTCTTTGCCATACGCGCCTCACGTCAAATTCAACAAAATGGACGACTGACATGTTGCAGTTTTTATTATGATTTGTATTCATTTCATCTAAAATGTATTTGTTTCCTCGCAAATGTGATGAAAAACATTGTGTATAACACGGGCGTAAGTATATTGCAAACTCGAGTCATCAAAAGCCCTCCGCCTTCGGCGTCGGGCTTCTGATAGACTCTTGTTCGCAATATTCCACTTCCGCCCCTCGTTAAACAATGTACTATTACAGTACATATGGTGCTACTTTCTCGCACTAGTGCGGAAAGAGCACTTTCCGTGCATATGTCGAAACTTTAAAGAGCCATATGTACAGTAAAACGTTGTACGATACGCGTGCGAATAGGTAATTCACAACTCGTGTCGTATTTATCATACCATCTGTCATATAGGAAGATTTGACAATTGGCATTTGTTGTCTTAGGTACCACATCTGTAATTTTCAATAAAACAATGATAAATAACTACAATGAACATCGTATCGTGTACGAACTATAACGTTTATGATAATATATTGTTATCCCGCCATAATAATGACGCCGTCCAGTGAAATCTGCAGTGTCAACAAATTGAAGTGTCAGAATATTGATTTTCTACTCGGAATTTGCAAGAATGATGCAGTTGTGTTTATTGTTGTCAAATCAAGACGAAATGGTGTCACCCCCCACTGGATACTGTTCTTCAAGATACATCCTAACTACACTTCAACTCCCAAGTTTTTAAAACATAAATTGCCAAGAATCCCTACGCGCTACGCTCGATGCCGATCCTGTGGTCTTCCCCGTATGTAGCGGAAATTGCCTACCCTACAGCCACTAAGAGCCTTATCACACTTGCGATTTGCGAGCGTATTTTCTATACAATTATCAGTCGCGGCGTACACGCTGCGTCAACGCCTTCATACAAAATACGCTTGCAAATCGCAAGTGTGATAAGGCTCTAAGCGGGTTCATGGCAGACCTGAGTGAGAGTTTGAGAGTCAAGTGAACAAGAAGAAGTAGCAAATCATTGAAATAAATAAATGCGCCTCAACAGTAAAGTATTCCATGGCACATAATAATATACATGTGCATAATTTGGTTGCCTATCTCATCATTTAATAACCAATAGTACATTGTTTAACGAGGGGCGGAAGTGGAATATTGCGAACAAGAGTCTATCAGAAGCCCGACGCCGAAGGCGGAGGGCTTTTGATGACTCGAGTTTGCAATATACTTACGCCCGTGTTATACACAATGTTTTTCATCACATTTGCGAGGAAACAAATACATTTTAGATGAAATGAATACAAATCATAATAAAAACTGCAACATGTCAGTCGTCCATTTTGTTGAATTTGACGTGAGGCGCGTATGGCAAAGACCCTTCTCTATACAGCCACGATTTGAAAACACTTAATAACATTTTACATAGACACTAAATAACTACATATTAAATCTGTAAATAATTCAGTTAAACATGTTTAAGTAGTTTTTTGAGTTTAAATTTATTTATAAATACGTTTTCAGACATCGTATTTGATATAAAACCTCTTTGCTTTGTAACTGCCGCATGAGTGACAGATACAATTTAAGAAAAAAACCATTACGCCCGTGGGCGTAACACAGGCTATTACAGCTCTGTATGTCTGCGCATTATGAAGCCCTTTTCGAGCAAGTGTGATGAAAAAAAAAAAAATAATTCAAGTTGGATGATTTCATTATAATATGATGTATTTTACATAAAATGATAGACTTTTATATTACTTATTGTATAAAAACATACAGCTACTAATGAAGTAATTGTTTCATTTTTGAAGTGAAAACTTCTTTAGCGGCGCTGAGCACTTTTTGGGATGGGGAAAAATTGTTAAATACGCGACAGAGTTTTGTGACGTCAGATGTGAAGGAGGTCACTTTTTGCTGCTAGCCGATTCAACTTCATTCAAAACTGAACGCTATTCGTAAGAGTATAAATCCGTTAAACACTTTTTGCAATAGCATATTCTGCAAATAAATTTGTAATAATACCAACGCGTCCTTCACCGTTTTGCTATTGAGAAAATTCGAATAGTTCGAATTTGGGCGTTATTCCTAAAGAGATAAAGCTTAGAAAACTATTTACCAACGGCAAAAACAAATTGATATTTTGGTCGCCACCGCCGTCTGCTGTGCAAATTCGAATATTTCGAATTTAGACGTTATTCCTAAAGAGATAAAGCTTTGAAAAATATTTGGCAATGGCAAAAACAAATTGGTATTGTGTTTGCCGCCGCCCGGAGCCGGCGGCCCGTCGCACCCAACGCGCCCGCGGGTCGTCCGCCTAAATAATTGATAATAGGGATGATGACTAAGATTTTTTTGTGACGTCATTCGAACCAGTTTTTGGAGAGGAACAAATGTTTGTACGGGAGCAACTACAATTAAAGAACTTAAATACCTAAAAAAATGAGATAAAGATTGACGTCGCTGGCGGCAGCGCAAAACGCTTCATACTGTGTGTCTATACAAGTATGACGTCACATTTATACATTTGTACTAATCGTAGTATGGAAAATCAGGTAAATTGTTGTTTCGGTCGCGAAATACTGCGTTTAAGTACATAGTTGTCGTACAATTTTGTTTCTAGAAAAGCGTAAGGATTCTATTGGTAGGTTTTAATTTACTCTTGGACAATAAAAAAAAATGCATATTTTTTCTAAACTTTCAAGGTTCATATCTTTTTATGATTTTAATTATATTTTATAATTTATACTTTATTACGATAATTTGATGGTTTACTATCCATTTAGCATCACTACGTTATCAATTTGAACATGAGGCATCATGCCTATTGTTTATAAATTTGCGTCAAATTCATTTTTAGGGTGACACCGTAAGATGCCACGTGACCTGATCGAAAAACTGTTACAATGTTATTGAGTTTTCACTTCTGCCGGCACTCCCGGAGTGCAACCCGGTCTTTTTTTACCTACTCTGAGGCTAAGGAATTCACTATAACAGACATATTTATATTATGCTGCTCGGCAAACTCATGGCCAGGGCGTTTTTATGGGAAAGAATATTGATGTGTCGGAACTTGCCAATGATAATACAATCAAGTATGTAGCTAAAATCGACTTCAGAGTTATTTTTACAGTTTGGCACCTTATTCCTTTGTGATAAGGCGAAAAAAAAACTATATAGTTTTCTCTATTTTCACCCGAGCAGAGCTCGGTCACTCAGGAACTCACTTATACATATAGTATATACAGGGTGGAAAAATCTAATGCAACGTGGATGGCAACTACCTTAAATATTGTAAATAGCACATTATGTGTAAAGGAAACATTCCTTTGTTTTTAAAAACAATAAATTCTGCATTTAAGGATTTATAAAAAATCGCTTGCCTCAGTCGGGACTCGAACCGGTTTAGTTTTTAGTTTTCAATTTTCATGGCACTCCGTTATTCTGATTGTATTTGTTATTTAGAGAAAAATGAACCTTATCAGTTACCCTTTCAATTTGCATCATAAAATAGAGCACGTTATTTTTTGTCACATTTGACCGGTTCGAGTCCCGACTAAGGCAAGCGATTTTTCATAAATCCTTAAATGCAGAATTTATTGTTTTTAAAAACAAAGGAATGTTTCCTTTACACAGAATGTGCTATTTACAATATTTAAGGTAGTTGCTATCCATGTTGCATTCGATTTTTCCACCCGGTATAACTGGCATATCATTTGTAATTTTATGCGTAGAAAATAAATGCATGTAAAATGCATTACTTACAAGCATGAATCTCAATCAAGGGCCATCCCGGAAGCACGGCAGTCAGTGTAATTACCAAAGAATTTACGTGCTTAGTATTTGTATTTATTTGATATATTTTTTATACCATGTCGTTTGCAAACAAGCATACGGTTTGCCTGATGATATCGAAGCATATTCGATTCAAAGATTTTGAGGATTCTTATTGTTCGTTTGAATTAACTCACAGATATTCACGAGTTTACGATATATTATTCTTTTATATTAGATATCGCATCGAAATGAGCAAGGTTGGATGTGATACTGGGGAGCACCGAAGAGTTTTTATGATCATCGTGAATGTACTGATGACGTCCATTTACTAAGAACAAATGACTTTAATTATGTTTTTAGTTTCTAACCTATGACTACCTATACGAAAATGCCTTAAGTAGGTATCAACATTAACGGCGACTAAGTACTTTACTCACTTTCGGTTTGCTGACGATATAGTAATCTTGGCTGAGACCATGGAGGACGTGACACGATGCTCAATGGCCTCAGTAAACCCTTCGAGCGAGTTGCTCTAAGGATGAACACGGATGAGACGAAGATCATGTAAAATGCCTATGTAATACTAACTCCCATTACAATTGGAGATTTTGCGCTCGAAGTTGTAGGCGATTATATATACCTACCTAGGATAGACTGTACAGTTAGGCAGGTCCAACTTTAAGAAAGAGGACTATCATAGAATCCAAGGGGAAGCTTCTTTCGCACACACATATATTTTTATGTTTTATCCAATACTCTGCATTCTCAAGACTAGTCTTTAACCAGCGTGCCGTATAAGTAGGCTCAAAGTCACCCTAAGAGCAATGGAGAGGGCTATACTGGGAGTTTCTCTGCGCGATCGCATCAGAAATTAAGCTATTCACAGCAGCACTAAGGTAACCTATAAAGCCCTCTGAATCGCTAAACTTAAGTGGCTGTTGGTGTGGAAAGGTTTCCGAGTGACGACAACGTACCGCAAGGGGCAGCGTGGGTCTTATAAGTCTTGCCTTGCCTTGTGGATTTGCGATTGCCTTATATTTGTAATAACTGCCCATACTATATATTCATTTTATCATTAGTTTAAATATTTTTTTACGTTTGATACAAAAAAATACCTGTATACCTACACGTAAGTATCAGTCTATGTATATCCCAGAAACTGACAAGCAAGGAATGAATACTTGTAAGCGAAAGCGCAGTGGTAACATATATATTTTACATAGTTATTACCGTTATTACTACTTAGTAACCGAATATCACAATCATATGTGCAGAGGTGCCAAGCAGGGGCGTCACGTGACAGTGATGTTAAATATGTATTAATATATGTAGGTATGAGTTTTTTGGGGCTATTTAGGATTTAATTAGTACATTACTGCAGACGCCGGGAAAGAAGATACGCTACTAAGCCGGCAAGCCCTTTTCACGGCCAGGCATGTGAGGCATGTATAGTTAGTACTTTTCTGAAACATGCAGTGAAATAAATAAAAAAAGCTCCAAGAAATCAAACCAATCTTCATGGCTAAACGCCGTGATGCTGTGATACAAATTGTGGAATTTAAATTGACTTTTCGACACCTTAAACCTACAAAGGAAAATAAGGATTACCTAATATTAATACCCTTCTATAAATTCAGACTGAAGTGATCGCTTAATGACCCCTCTATTGGGATGAGTTCCATTTAGGAATTAAATTAAATTTTCAAATGTAGGTATCCATCCAGGCTCAAATGAATAAGAATGCCTGAGAGTTGCCTCTACCACATATCTCACAACTTTTTTCGGTGGAAGAGAGCCTTGGCCTCTTTTTTACATACTATTTTTACATGGAATGTTTTTTATGGGATTTCACTTCTCTTTGTACGTTATTGTTATCAATACTTACATACGAATTATTAATGCAGTCACATTCTTGCTTTTTCATTGCTGCACATATAACTTTGTAACCCTATATGCAGTTGGTGTATCTAGAAAACTGGACTGAAATTGCATTTTTTTTAGTTTTTCCTTGATTTATACACTAAACACTGGACCCGATTCTACAGTGGCCTCTAAACTTCCTAATTTTATTTAGGTGTCGCTAAAACACTTTGCTATTCTATGAGCAGCTGTCATAATCAAATGAAAGCGCTAATTTGAATCTGACGTTTCTTATTTTAGGCGGTCTATACAACTTACTTAGCTGCCTAAATGCTATTCTAAATATGTCGTTTTTAATCTGCCGCCTAAATTATGTCTAAAAATTAGAATTTTAGTTTTAGGCTAGTTAAGCCATGTGCACGTAGAATCGGGTCCAATAATTGTATTCTAAATTTGAAGTTTCTATGTCTGCTAGAAGTGCCTTAGACTTTTGATGATCGGTGAGTCAGTGAGTGACAAAATTAAGAAACTTTGACTAGTTATAATTCTTCAACTACTAGTTCAAATTGAATGAAATTTGAAATATATCGTGTTTATACAATGCGTGCTTGGTTACTGAAAATTCAGGCTTCTAGTTTTATCCACAACGAAGTTATAGGGGTGTCGAAAATGGCCTGAACTGCTTCGAGAAAAGGATGGTACGGATGTGCCGCTGTTTTGCTCGACGTGGCGGGGGCACTGCCGTGCCCCCAGATTCATTAATTCGTGTGTAACCGCCCAAGTGTCAAGTTCTCAACACTCTTTTAGACAATCTGAGCAGAAGCTGGACAGACTTATGTGAAATGACTAGAAATGGGAACCAGGACACGGACACACACGGATGTGCTTAGAGTCACAACAATGAACCAGGACACGGACACACACGGGTGTGCTTAGAGTCACAACAATGAACCAGGACACGGACACACACGGGTGTGCTTAGAGTCACAACAATGAACCAGGACACGGACACACACGGGTGTGCTTAGAGTCACAACAATGAACCAGGACACGGACACACACGGGTGTGCTTAGAGTCACAACAATGAACCAGGACACGGACACACACGGGTGTGCTTAGAGTCACAACAATGAACCAGGACACGGACACACACGGGTGTGCTTAGAGTCACAACAATGAACCAGGACACGGACACACACGGGTGTGCTTAGAGTCACAACAATGAACCAGGACACGGACACACACGGGTGTGCTTAGAGTCACAACAATGAACCAGGACACGGACACACACGGGTGTGCTTAGAGTCACAACAATGAACCAGGACACGGACACACACGGGTGTGCTTAGAGTCACAACAATGAACCAGGACACGGACACACACGGGTGTGCTTAGAGTCACAACAATGAACCAGGACACGGACACACACGGGTGTGCTTAGAGTCACAACAATGAACCAGGACACGGACACACACGGGTGTGCTTAGAGTCACAACAATGAACCAGGACACGGACACACACGGGTGTGCTTAGAGTCACAACAATGAACCAGGACACGGACACACACGGGTGTGCTTAGAGTCACAACAATGAACCAGGACACGGACACACACGGGTGTGCTTAGAGTCACAACAATGAACCAGGACACGGACACACACGGGTGTGCTTAGAGTCACAACAATGAACCAGGACACGGACACACACGGGTGTGCTTAGAGTCACAACAATGAACCAGGACACGGACACACACGGGTGTGCTTAGAGTCACAACAATGAACCAGGACACGGACACACACGGGTGTGCTTAGAGTCACAACAATGAACCAGGACACGGACACACACGGGTGTGCTTAGAGTCACAACAATGAACCAGGACACGGACACACACGGGTGTGCTTAGAGTCACAACAATGAACCAGGACACGGACACACACGGGTGTGCTTAGAGTCACAACAATGAACCAGGACACGGACACACACGGGTGTGCTTAGAGTCACAACAATGAGTCACCGCCCGTTCTGGCGCATTACACGTCTTATCTCGCATCGGACGGAACACCGGACGGACAAACATACTTTTACACCACTATCGATTTTCATTATTACAGACCTATTAGTCCTATTATTATACTTAATTGGACAAAGTGTAGCAACATACATTACGACAGGCTTCGTAAAGTGGCTAATTTGTAAATACATACCTTTTATTACTAGGCTAGGGCGGTCGCAAACAAGCACTCGACCCGCCTGGTGGCAAACGACTGTAGCCTATGGACGCTTACGACTCCAGGGGAGGCATAAGCGTGCTGCCGACCATTTATTGGTTTCAGGATTAGCTATTTTGTAATATGTAGATTGCATTGAGTACAAAAATTCACGAGAATCTGTTGAGAGATGTGACCTATAGAGGGACCGTGTCGAGAGATGAGAGGGGCAACTGGACAGCGGGAGATGTGAAAGCATTGTTCATGGCGATCGCGAGCTCAACTAACGGCCGTAGGTAAGTTCGGCCGAGGCGATTTGGCTCACTTGCCGCGCGCGTTTGCCCAACGCGTGTCCTCACCGACCGAACGCATACGGCCGAGCATTCGGACGGCTCACCCAAGCCGTTTGGGAGAGCGTTTGGACTGGCTCGGGCGAGCCGCTCGCCGCTCGTCCGGTGTGGACACGGCTAATGACGAGTCATTATTGCTCTTCCTCTCTTTCTATTTCCCCTATAAGTAATATTATCTTCCTAGTCAAGGCTACCACAACTTGTTGCCAAGTCGCTTTGTCACTAGCAACGGACCTTAGCCTGTCGCTTCTTTTAATCTATTCAAGATAATTAGTAATATTATACTGCGCCTACTCTGTAAGGTAAGGTAAGGCATAATGTAGGAGGTAGCCAAAGGTTGTCTGAAAGAAATCACTTTTTGCCTACTAGTGTTTAGTATTCTTTTTTTGTTTTTCATTTAGTGTTCTATTTTGGTGGGCAAGAAAGAATATTTGTATAAATAAATAAATAATAAATTTGTATTGTATTGCAGTACTGTAGCGCAACACCGTATTCTCTAGCATCTCCACGAAGTGAATAAATGCCTTGACATTGTTTACTACGTCATGTACTAGTGTTCAGAGAGCCTACTTGTATGTGTTATTCTGTGTATTTATAATGAAACAACCGTTTAGCAGTTGATAAGGGGAACAAATATAATGACCACCAGAAAATACTTTGATACCCTCAAGCTTTCTTACCAAAAAAATGTACTGAACACCAAAAAAAGAATTCTACCATTACAATGGTACTACCTGTTTTAGTAACGACTGCACAATTAAATTGTATTCAAAGATCAAATTTAGTAAATGATTACCAAATTTAGTAACTGAGCACCTAATCTTAGCAAACAAATTAATACAATATTTCTACCTAAATAACCTACTATGATTGCTATAAAATGTATTTAAAGACCAAATTTAGTAAATGATTACCAAATTTAGTAACTGAGCACCTAATCTTGGCGAATAAATTATTACAATATGTCTACCTAAACAAGTCACTATGATTGCCATAAAATGTATGCATATTACCAAATAAAGTAGTACTTGCCGCTCAACTCCGTCGCCCCGCCCGCGCCGCGAATTTAGGGAATATGAAGAGGTATCAGGTTAGTAAACATTTTCTAGTAACTTAAATGATTCCTTGTTTATAGCGATCGAAAGGTAAAAATAGCTACCAAAACCCGAATCAGCGTACCCCACTTCCACGTGGTCTTGTCTGTCTTACCCCTAGAGTGTATATAAAAGTCCGCGGAGACAGAAGGAAGTTTCTGGCGGGAGCCCGGGCGGAGGGCGGGAGACTTGAGTGTTTTGGGTTAGCAATGATTAGTTGGGACACATTTTCTTTAATAGGATAGTAAGATGTTATAATTTGGTTATCAATTAACATAAAAATGGTGATTAAATCTTGGCCCTCATTAACTATTTTTGGGTTAGCAATGATTAGTTGGGACACATTTTCTTTAATAGGATAGTAAGATGTTATAATTTGGTTTTCATTTAACATAAAAATGGTGGTTAAATTTTGGCTCTCATTAACTATTTTTGGGTTAACAATGATTAGTTTGGAGACAGTTTCTTTAATAGGATGGTAAGATGTTATAATTTGGGTAATTATTTCACATTAAAATGGTGGTAACATTTTGGTGATCATTTACTATTTATGTGTTAGCAATGATTAATTAGGAGACATTTTCTTTAAATAGGATAGTAAGATGTTATTATTTAGGTTCTCATTTCACATTAAAATGGTGAAAAAAATTAGGTGCTCAGTTACTATTTTTGGTCGTCAAAAGTATTTTTTTTGTGTTCATATTTTACTATATCTGGTGGTCCGTTAAACATATGCCGTTGATAAGGAAAAAAACACGACAAATCACGTTGGGGGAGGGGAGGTCTAAGGAAACCTCACGTGTATTTTTCTACAGTGAACGAAACTAAGAAAAAATATCTACCACACGAGTAGATACTTTTTCTCGGTTTCGTTAAGAGGCTGACAAGATCTAATTTGGTGAAATTGATGTTATTTAAGCAGTTTTTTAAGAAAAACTATTTGTTCTAGCACATCAATTAAAATATATGTTAATATTCACCATATTACAAAGACCATGGACGAGCTCAATACATAATTGGACGAAATCGGATCAATAGATATTAATTGCAACGATTGGTCTTAAAATCACATTAAACGGTTCTATGTTTTTATTTTTTTGACGTATGGGTCTGCAATTAAAAACATGAAGTCAACATATTCATACCTAAACCGCTAGCGAGTCATATTTCACAAATAATCCACCCTTTTTTCAATTTCAATATTGATGTAATATTATCTTCAAAAACCGGGTCGCCCAGTAACACTCGCTCTCGTTTACTCCGATGCAAATAGACAGTGTGCGCGCTATTCAAAATCCTCAAGGGCATTATTGTGTTGACACTGTTGACAGCGTCTTAAACATAAATATTCACTTATATATATATATATTAGGGGACAATCTTACACAAATCGACGTAGTCCCACACTAAGCAAAACTTGTACTATGGGTACTAGACGACGATAAACATACTTATATAGATAAATAAGTACTGTAATACATCCATGACTCAGGAACAAATATTCTTGCTTATCACACAAATAAATGCCCTTACCGGGATTCGAACCCGGGACCTCTTGCTTCGTAGGCAGCGTCACTACCAACTAGTCTAAAGCGGTCGTTTTAAATAGCACTTCAAAATAGCGAGTCTATTTTACGAAATTTTGGAGCGCTTGGGCATGACCCGCCCGCTCGCTCGCTCGCGCCGCGCGCCCTTTACTTCACTTCACTTGCGATTGCCACAAATATTGTGAATTTTGCGGCGAACGTACGTACAGATTGTTGAGTGCTTAAATATTGTTGTGTTTTCGGAATACTATATGCGATATAATTATACAATAAATGAAATCTTATCTTATAAATATATCATCACATTCATAACTATTAGATAGAAAAATAAACTAGATTTATTACGTACAATTTATCTTACAATTCGGTCGAATGAAAAAAAATATGCGTGAGGTTTACGTAGGGGGGGAGGAGGGGTGGCCAAGAACCTCACCAAATATCACCAAGGGGGAGGGGGGGGGGTCAAAAAGTAGCCGAAAAAACCTCGCGTGATTTGTGCACAAGCCCATATCAATAATAATAATAATATGTAATTATGTTACAGTGTTTGTTCAAGGTGTCCTGTTACTATTCCTACTATTTTGTGAGGTTGGCTATTTGTTCGCAATAGTATTGCTATTGATGTTTTGACAGAAGGTCTTTGATCTGTCTGCATGTATTTATCTCCTTCCAATGTTCTTGATGTAAGTTTTCTTTATGTTTTTGTTAGTGTTATTTCTTGAATAAAGAAAATGCAGATGGTGGGCTTAATAATATGAAATATTAACCCAAAATATTAATATTATTATTATTATTAGCTTAAAAAGCTTTTAGTAATTGCCTTATTTTTTTAAAATTTGTACTATTTCAAACATAAAATGTATACTCTTATGTATACATACTATACATAGTTCTTGAGCTTAAAAAAAGAGAATACCAGTAATATTTATGGTTACCTAGTCTGAAATGATGTTCTCAATGTAAGCATCACCATTAACATCAATTATGAGGTTCACCTTGAGATTGTTTAGAAACTCATATGCAATACCTACCAATTATATATGTGATTTCATTTAAGAATTACTTCTACTTAAAATTGCATACATAAATAAATATATTCACCACATATTGGATCACAATTATTAGTTTTTAATCAAAACAAACCTGACCTTTTTCAACTCATTCACTAGTGAAATCAAGAACAAGCTATCACAAACCAAAATAGTATTGCTACAGGAGCTGGTATTGGATTTGCTGTAGCTCAACCAAGACCATAGGTTCTGTAGCCATATTTTTATCTTCACTCATTCAATTTTGTTAAACTTTCTTATTAGTTTTTTATAATACTGACACCCTGCAATATTTCGATATTTGTTTTTTCTATATTCTATATGTCATTCCACTTTTGTTATTCATTGTGTGCAAAACGAATTCTAAATCTTCAAGTATTCCACTGATTTTATTACCCAACTTCTAGTAATTTTACCAGCATAATACAGTACATCAGGTCCCCATCATATTTCTGTAAGATTCTAGGACTGGATCTAGAATCTTACAGAGATATGATGATAGGATTATAAGCAATAATATTCAAACTAGAAAAATATTGGTTTATGCTTGACTAAAATGTTAAACTGACCTGGTATCTGGTGCCCCACTCATCATAGCACTCTGTGAGGTACCCATTAGGCACGGACACACTGGCTCCATCCAGGATAGCCTGTGCCAGCTGGAAGTCCATCGCCTCCGCCGCCACGGCCGCTGCCCGCAGCGCGTCCCAGATCTCCTTCCGACCCTCGAACGCGGGAGCCGTGTCCCAGAACTCGTCCCGTTTGCTCCGCAACTGGCCCTCCGTGAGCGGCACATCCGATTTCCACCTGATCGTCTCATGGCACAGCGACTGGTTCTTCCTCAAACCACCTAAAAGCACACGACCCGTTTAGTCACACCACGCATTAGGGCCGTCACCACGGCGACAGGGCTGCTACGGACCGGAATTAGGCCGCGACACGGTCCCCGAAGACTCTTCGCCCGCGGGCCCGCTTCTGCTCCTGGTTATTCCGATGCAGCCGCCCATTTTGATCACATTCTACAATTGCCCATTTAATAAATATTTACAAAAAAATATTAACAAATAACATTTTATCTTCTACTGTCAAAGGAATATAGCTGTATTGGTTTTGTTATTGCACTGCCACTGAGTATTTGTGCAATTATTTGATGAATATTATACAATGTGATTTAGTATCATAAATTAAAGTTATTATTATGAATTGACTAATTTTAATGATAAAATCAATCTTCGAATAGATTTCTTATAGTAATTTATACAACTAAACGCACCGGCAGTGAAAATGGGTTTTACGTACGTAACGTTTTTAACAGTATCTCAAATAAGCGTAAAATTAGTGCTACCAGCTTAAAATCATTCCCGTAATTTTTAGGTTTTAGAGTCTAAAACCTAAAAATTACGGGAATGATTTTATGAGATTGAGAATATTGAGATGAGTCTAAAATTTAGACTAATCTACTAGAGCTGAAGAAAACGATAATCGCTCAAATATATGTTTCAAATGAATATGCAATCACGTTTCTTAAAATTTGAATTACGTTTTAGATTTCTGGTTAATTGCTTTCATCTAAAACTTAAGCATGATTATCTGAATATTAATCACGAAATAATCGATTTGGGACAATTTTAAGTCGCTTTAATGGCTACCCTAAATTTGACACTTAGCAGTCAATTGACAGTTGACACTTGTACTTGACACTCTTGACAGTTTGGTTTTGTATTGCACTATTTGCATTGCACTTGCAAAGTCATTGTTTTCAAAGTATTTCGATATCATTCGGTATTTTCAAGACGTTTTTGACTGTAAATATTTATTAATTCTGGTGCATTCAGTAGCGCGCGATGCATATCATAGAACAGCGTTCGATAACTTCGGTAATTCAATGCACATCTTTATAAAAATCATGAAATATTTTAAACCAACAATTTTTGTTTAAATTTATTTCTCCAGGCTCCACCTACCGCTTACTACGTGTCCGAATTTATATCAGAGGATGAAGAGAAGGCAATTTTGTCAAATATCTACGCCTCGCCGAAGCCAAAATGGACGCAGCTTAGTAATAGAAGGCTTCAAAACTGGGGAGGCATTCCACACAGAAAGGGGATGATCGCAGAGACAATCCCACCCTGGCTGGACTCGTGCTTGGAGACCGTTCACAACCTGAACCTCATGGGAGGAAACAGACCTAACCACATTCTAGTGAATGAATATCTACCCGGACAGGGAATAATGCCCCACCTAGATGGCTCCTTATTCTATCCAACAATAACAACAATTTCGTTAGGTTCTCACACTATTTTAAAGTTCTCAGAACCAATTGATGGTGACATAGTGGGTCCTAACCCTTTGTTTTCATTCTTATTGGAACCTAGAAGCTTATTAGTTCTCCAAGATGAGCTTTTTAGTCATTACTTGCATTGTATTGAAGAATTAAATGAAGATATTCTAGATGATTCGGTCATCAATTTGGGGCTATGTGCTGACAGATATGTGAGAGGCTCCACTATTAAACGGGAAACAAGGATATCACTGACAATCAGACATGTTCCTAAAACAAGTTCCTTCAAAATTAATATTGGAAATAAAAGATAGCATATACATTAATGAGAACTTTAATTTTTACCCTGTAGAGCTGAACAGTGAATATGAATGTAATGTTATTTTACTTATTTTAAATAATACACATTCACTTTATGTTTTGAAGTGGACCAGCAGGAGTCCTTAGGTAAAGCCACTATCATGTTAGGCATTGCTCTTCCATGCTGTGCAAGGCATTGTTACTTCAGGATAAGTGACAGGTGACAGTAGGTAGTTGTTAAGCTTGGTGATGTGCAGAACAAGAGGCCTTTCAGCACCATCCTCGGAGTGTGGTGCTGCTCTGTGGTGTGTTGGTTGTTACTTGACAAAGCCTAATTCAGTTGAAGCCTGTTTGCTCCGCTTTGTTGGAAGGTTGGCCGTAGCCCTCAATCAGGGTGGTGGATGGTTGTTAGGCCTGAGGCTTTTACTTCACAATTCACATAGCAATATTTTTTTCTGCCTTGTCATTTTGGCGCCCTATGACATCTGGCGCCTAAACCACTCGCTCCCTCCACTCTACCCTCGAGCCGGTGATGGCAGATGATCCTGTCCTTTTGAACAGGTAACAATCCAAACTCAAGCTGCTTTTAGGTGCAAGTTTAGGATACTGCTAAGATGACGAGATATGAGGGGTAATGGTTCTTACCCGACTGCCTTAGAAGGAGGTTTATGTTTTTCGAGTGTATATATGTATGTGTGTGGTCAATAACATTCCATTTCACGGGCTACAGTCCGGACAGCTTGATGGATTTTAGCATATGAGGTGTCGTTGTACCTATTTTTCATAATTGTGTAAGTCCGTGCGTGTGGTTTCCGTGCTTTGGAAGGCACGCTAAGTAGTTGATCCCAGCTGCTGTCTATGACAGTAGTCGTTAAGCCGAGTTAGAGGCCTTCGGGCGGCTTAAGAACTTCACTTCTAAAGATTCAAAGATATTTATTTTGCTCGGAATGCAGTGACATAGTTCTTAAAAATTACAACATTAAGTCCAGTGCATTCAGCCTGCGTGCAAGCGTGCAAAACATTTTTTTACTAACAGTTGAGTTGCCCACTCATTTGATAAAGGGGGGACAACTGTCACTCGCGTCCGCAGGAGCTACCTACCACAACCCTGCACGTGTCCCCTGGGTGAGACAAAGTTTAAACGCCAAAATAATGTATGCCGATTATGATACGCGTCAGAGGTACGGTACGTAAAAATGATACAATTGTCAAGATTTAGTTGTTTTTGTAAATGTTGAAATAACAAATTTCGATTCTTGCTACAAAATACGGGACCCTATATTATATATCTTATCTTATCTTGAAGACTGTCCCCTAATAGGATGGATCCCCAGATAAATGGAGATTTTCCACCGGCGAGGAAAGCCGAGGCCATGCAAGAAATTTCATATTACCTTCCAAATTCAAAATAGGTACCTAACCAAATAATTAAATCACCTTTTCCAAAAATCTAGTTGGCTTATTTTCCTCACAACATTACACCCATCACAATATCTGTTGCGTTTTTATTTAAATTTATTTTTATATTATTTTCATTTGACGATGGGTTCTAAATTATTGGTTAGTTCTAGATATCTGCAGCATGGCGTTGGTTCAAGGATCGGGCGGCGGCTGCTGGCGGCCGAGGCTGGGCAGGCTCCCTGCGAGGCTGCCGCGAAGGAAACTCCGAAAAGCGCTGGCAGCAGTGGACTAGTAAACAGGGTAAGCAATAATGGCATCGGAATAATCACAGGTACTACTACACTCGAGAGCAAAAGTTTCGGGTTACTATCATAAACCTAGAGCTGGCCACCGCTATTCAAAATGTTTAACTTCGTTAACCGCTAATATTCGGTTAAGTACATAAAAACGTTAAATTCGTTAATCGTTGAAGCGTTACATTTTTGAAGATTTAAAGGAAGTTAACGTCAATCGTTAACTCGTGGTAAAGGCTGCGTTATATAGTCAATCTTACTAACTATAACTTCTTGGACCACATCTGTTCACCTCCTGGGCGCACGACCACTGCTCCTCTTTCCATCAAAACGCCCAGTAATTATGCCCTTTTCTACACTGATGTAATATAAAAAGAGGTAGATACGTTGTCTATACGAAATTCCTTGTTTAGTAATGGCCACCAAATCTGCCAGCTGAGACATGTTTATACGTTTCCGTTAACGACGCGAAACTGAGGCAAGTTGGTGCAATTGGCTCAGTTTTAGCGTGCCATTTTTGGAGTGCTTATATCCTATGCGTATCCGCGCCGCGTCTAATTGTGTGCCCGAAGAATTTGAGGACTCTCCGAGTACAAATGGTGGACAGCCTTGTTGTGATACTAAGCTCATGCAGGACTTTTAGTCCGAGATAACCGGAGCATTGTGCGCCAGCAACGCGTCTCGAACGCGTCTATCTTTCTAAGGATCCGGGTTTTGCAAGTCTCGGAAGCGCACGAGTAGGTACAGGAAGATTGGGACGAGGCGGGTAGGCATGAGTTTTATCTTTGTTTTGCTGTTAATTCCTGGGTTCCTCCAAATCGACGGTATCGAGGTCATACACTCATTAGTTCTCTGGGAGCTGCCGCACCGGTCGATGAACATCAACTTGGATTTGCTTCGCTTGATCAGTAGCGCGTGTTCTGCATTGATACGATGTGTCGGTTCCGCAGTTCAGAGAGTTCCGCGTCAGTGACTCCTATAATTGCGGTATCATCTGAAACCCGCAGTTTGTTCAAGACGGACCCGCCGATGCGTATCCCGATTCACAGCATGCCAGTTTTCTAGGACCCTTCTCATGATGTTCATCGATGAGATTGAAAAGTTGCGATGAAAGAATGCATCCTTAACGCAGCATCCAGCTTCGCACGTCTCTGGTGGATCTTCACTTTAATGGTGGGCCGATGATAAAACTGTCTTAAGCAAACTCAAACCATGCAATTTGTTATACCCACTTGCTATTTTAGAATGATGTCTCATACCAACTATAGAAAGTTATAAATTTCATATGAAAGGAAAAGAAATATCGATCCGAACAGAATTGGAACCTGCGTCATTCAGACGTACGTACGTGGCCGGTCTGGCCAACTGAGCTATGCGGCACATTCTGCTCGGTCGGACAATCCTTCAACCAGTTCCCTGTTACAATGCCTTATATAGCGAAGCGACATCTAACTAGAAGAGTTGTGCTTCAACATGTTGTTGTGACTAGGTGTGTAATTGTTGTGTTGTGGTGTTTGTAGAAAGCGGCTGTGGTGGGCGTGTTCCTGCACGAGCACCGGTACGAGCTGTCTGCGTGGGGGCGCGAGCTGGACCAGAAGGCCCAAGGGAAACTCACGCAGCAGCTTAATGTGTAAGCAATACTCAAGTAGGGCGGGTTGCACCAACTTACCATTACAGACCGGTCAACGTTTAATATGGCGCCGCCACGCCAGCCATACAAACTTGACAATTTTCCTTACATTCAGATTTTAACAAACACCGCTTACGATTACAGAAGGTTTGTTACAACCCATCCTTACTACCTTCTACTTGCTACTAGGTACGTACTTATTAAAAAAACATTAATATTTTTTAGAACAAAAAACATTAAGGTTTGCCAACGGGCTATGGAGCGTAGCATACTGGGAGTGAAACGGATCGACCGTGTCCGAAACTCTACGCTGCGCTCAAAAACCCGCATTGCCGACGTTGGGGTTAAGACCGCCAAGCTGAAATGGGAATGGGCTGGCCACGCCTGCCGCATGCATCCACAGAGGTGGGCGAAAATAGCCACGGAGTGGGTGCCACACGATGGGCGGCGGCGACGTGGCAGGCCGAGACGGAGATGGCGGGACTACCTGGACGCATTTTGTAGCGATTGGCCAGAGATTGCTCAAATCCGGGAAGAGTGGAAGTCGAGAGGGGAGGCCTTTGCCCAGCAGTGGGACACTCTATAGGCTTCGAAAAAAAAAAAAAAAAAAAATATTTTTTAAACTTATTCTCTAATCCCTCTGTAGGATAGGGTGCTGTTTGTGGAGTCCGGACTGTTCATGCTTGCAAGGGCATAGTACCTAGTTAACTACTTAAATACTAGTGTTATTATTATTACTATCGTATCAATGACGAGAGACATCATTCTAATCTTGACACGTTTTTTTGTTATTGACCCTGTACATCTCTGACATTATTACATTAATGTTCCTTTTTAGGGTTCCGTACCCAAAAACGGGACTCAATTACTAAGACTTCGCTGTCTGTCCGCCTGTCCGTCCGTCTGTCTGTCACCAGGCTGTATCTCAAGTCCACGCGAACGGAGTCGCGGGTAGAAGCTAGTAATACACTCGGCGTCAAAAAAATCGCACCTTTCCTAAAATTCGTGTCAAGCTATTATAACTCCTAAGATCTTTACTTTACTCTATCTACACTCGCGGTCAAAGAAACCGGGTCAGTGACGAAAACCTCAATATTTTGTAAATCGTTGGTCGTATCTGCATGAAACTAACTCTGTTTTATAGAGAATTTAATATCCTTCTAAATCCAACCTTCAATGTTCTACGTAGTAACTGGAAAAAGGTTTAATTGAAAAAAAAAGACCAATTGGGTACTTATTTGAAATTGCGTTCGTTTTACTTTTGCTTGTTTTTAAGCAATTATTTTCAATCTGTCAAAGAACTATGATAAAAGGCTGTCATTGTTTTATTTTGTGGTCATTCTTGAATGTCTATCATGCCGCTAACACGAGATGAATGTACTCGTATCATCACTATGTTAGAAGAAGGAAGAAGTCAGAGGTATACAGCGAGAAGAACAGGTGTGTCACTTTCTACAGTGCAGCGAGTCCTCCAACGTTACCTACAAACTGGGCAGAACCTTAGAAGACCAGGAACCGGCAAAACAAGATGTACTACAGCTAGAGAAGATCGATTTATTGTTACAACCATGCTCCGAAATCGGCACCTCACAGCAGTTGAAGTGAAAAATCAGCTTTTAGAGACCCGAAGGGACGGCATCAGCGAGCGGACTGTCAGGCGGCGGCTCAAAGAAGCAAATTTGACCCCACATAGGCCGGCCAATGGCCCAAAACTTGAAAGAATACATCGAACAGCAAGACGACTTTATGCCCGCGATCACAGATACTGGGATGACGAAGATTGGGCAAGAATTTTGTTTTCGGATGAATCCAGATTTATGCTCTATGCAAATGACGGGCGGCAAAGAGTTTACAGACGGCCTGGTGAACTTTTTATTCCAGCATGTTTTGAGGAAAAAGTGGCGTTCGGCGGTGGGTCAGTCATGGTTTGGGCTGGAATCTCTTCAGAGAGTCGCTCGGAGTTAGTTTTAATAGAAAATGGATCATTAACGAGTGCAAGATATGTAGAAGAGATTCTTAATGAGCATGTCGGCCCATACTTAATTAATATGGGTGGAAATTCTATGTTTATGCATGACAACGCCAGGCCACACACAGCTCAAATTGTCAGAGATTATTTTTTGGAGGTTGGTATCAACTGTATGAACTGGCCCTCGAGGAGTCCGGACTTAAATCCGATTGAGCATGTATGGGACGAGCTTGGGAGGCGTGTAAGAGCTCGAAACCCCGCCCCAGCTACACTTAGAGACCTGAAACAGGCGTTAGTGGAAGAATGGGACAATATCCCGCAAGAACGCATAAAGAACTTAATAAACAGCATGCCGAATCGTCTAGAAGCTGTAAGAAGAGCCCGAGGAGGCAATACGAAGTATTAATTTTTATTTTTTGTGTTGTATGTGAAGTACCTACTGCTTATTTTTGTACGTAAAATTGGTTGATTTTTTGTTTCCTATGTAATTTTATTAAACAAAAGAATTACGATTCCACCATTTGATGTTATTTAATTCAGTATAAAATTATCTACAATATGCAGTTTAATTCATGTCCCTAGCTTTATTATTTATTATTTTAGGAGATATTACAGATTTTCGTACTGACCCGGTTTCTTTGACCGCGAGTGTATATTAGTATAATTTAAAAGCTCAATATGATTATTTTTTTGAAAGCTTATTAAGCTTTCAAAAAAATAATCATTTGTTTACGGAAAATCAAAAAACCACAAATCGCCAGCACTTTTTAAGTGGCGATGTACGCGTTTGGAGGCTCACTAATTGTAACACCCTGGAGGCGTATAAAAGTCAATTATGGGTCATTCGCTATCCAAACGTCACAGAGGTCACAACTGAAGAGCTCCGACAAGAAAAAACCCAGTGAAAATGGATACCACGGCAAAAGAAGCAGCTCAAGTGGTGGTCCTACTGCAAACCGGACTAGGGCAGGTTAAAGTTGCTCGGCAACTGAACATCAGCCGATTTCGAGTGCAACGGGTATACAGACGGTTCCAAGAGACTGGAGGTTACATCAGGAGACATGGATCCGGGAGACGTCGCTGCACTACCGTCAGAGATGATCGCTACATTGTGTCGACGTGTTTGCGGAACCGCTTCTCCAACGCTGTGGAGCTGCAGCAGCAGCTTCGAGCTACTCGAAGTACAGCAGACAGCGTCTCCACTATCAGAAGAAGGCTGCGAGAAAAGAATTTGCTGCCCCGGAGAGCTGCTACAGGCCCCCAATTGACTGCCATCCACCGGACGACCAGGAAGCGATTTTCCGAAACGCACGTGCCGTGGACATTCGACCAGTGGAGGAATGTCCTGTTCTCCGACGAATCCCGAGTGTGCCTGTACACCAACGACAGGCGTAGGAGAGTCTACAGGCGACCAGGGGAGCGTTTCACACCAGCCTGCACCGTGGAAGTGGAAGCCGTCGGCTATGGAGGAGGATCCTGCATGTTCTGGGGCGTCATCTCTATCGACGGCAAGACAGACCTCGTGTGCGTCTCCAGAGCTGGAGGTGGTCGTGGCCAGGGGTCTCTGACTGCTCACGGGTACATCACCGAGATTTTGGAAGAGCATGTGGTCCCATATGCTGGTTTTGTCGGCGCCAACTTCGAGTTCATGCACGACAACGCCCGGTGCCACACAGCCTTGATTGTCAAGGACTACCTACGTCGAGTTGGCATCAAGGTTATGGACTGGCCAGCAAGAAGCCCCGACCTCAATCCTATCGAGCACCTCTGGGACGAGCTGAAACGGCGAGTTCGGGCCCGTGATCCAGCTCCTGCCACTCTCGATGAGCTTCGAGATGCCGTCATCGAGGAGTGGGACAGCATTCCCCAGGAACACGTCGTGACGCTCATCAGGTCCATGACTGACCGCATGGAAGCTGCTCGGAGGGCTAGAGGAGGCAACACTAGGTTTTAAGACTAATTTTTAAGGATTGTTATTGTTGATTTTGAATTTTTGTATTGTTCCTTTTCTTTGTAATTTTGATCAGAATACACATTATTTCACATTTTCCCAGAATTTTCTTTTTTTATGGGGGTGGTGGCCAATTTCCTACCGTTTTCAAATAGGGGATTTCATTAGCTTTCAAGTGATACTAATAATGATAGGGTACAGGAAGGATGTTAGGAGTTATAATCGCTTGACACGAATTTTAGGAAAGGTGCGATTTTTTTGACGCCGATCCATACTAATATTATAAATGCGAAAGTGTGTCTGTCTGTCTGTCTGTCTGTCTGTCTGTCTGTTACCTCTTCACGCTTAAACCGCTGAACCGATTGCGATGAAATTTGGTATGGAGATAGTTTGAATCCCGGGGAAGGACATAGGATAGTTTTCATCCTGGAAATCACCCCCTAAAGGGATGAAATCGGGGGTTGAAGTTTGTATGGAGCTGCGATATAAACGATTTCCACGCGGACAGAGTCGCGGGCAGAAGCTAGTGTATTATAAATGCGAAAGTGTGTCTGTCTGTCTGTCTGTCTGTTACCTCTTCACGCTTAAACCGCTGAACCGATTTGGATTAAATTTGGTATAGAGATAATTCGAGTCCTGGGGAAGGACATAGGATAGTTTGTATCCCGGAAATCATTCCCCAAGGGGATGAAGTGGGGGGTGAAAGTTTGTATGGACCTATTCTATAATACAAAATAAATAAAGTCGTGAACGATGTCATGTGGGGTATCGTTGAATAGGTATTTTAAATCATTGTTAAGTTTCTGTAATGGGTTTTTAGTTATACAATTAAAGTTGGTCCCATAGTAAAAGTTGTTCAGAATTATGGATAAATTCACATTTTGCTATTTTGTATCATCAATTAAATTACACCCTGTAATAACCGTTTAGGATATATGTATAACGATTTAAAGTTGGCTTAGCAACAATTTTCGCAGTTGGGTTTTATGAAAAACCTTATGATTTCACTTGTTTAATACCACGTCGTCTTTTTCAGCGTGTATGCGCCCACTGTTATTATTATTTATTTATTATTATTGTTTATGTATGGGCCTTAATATGACGCTTCGACCAGCAAGTGATCTATTGCTGTGGCAGTCCTTGTTTACGGAAATTCCAGATTCTCTGGGCGGTGATATGTTGTACCTCTTCTGATGGGTGCTTCATGTGCCGCCCTAGGTAGGTACTTATTTTGTGCATGAGTGGTCCGCAGGAGCAGAGTATGTGCATTGCTGTTTCCGCTGTCTCTTGACAGAACCTGCTTGTTGCGTCCTGTTTCATACCCATTTGTAACAGGTGTCCACTGTTGGGCATACGCCTCTCCAATCTTCTTCCATTCAGCTCGATTTGCTGTAGCTCGCCCCTAGACGGGCCCTGCGATCGTTTCTATGTAGTCCAACCATCTTGCCGGGAGTCTACCGACCTGTCTCCAATACTGATGGATATCAGCAACTTTCTTCTTCTCCTTGTTAGTCGATACCTCATGACTGAGGATCGTGACCGCATGCTATACTGCCGTCCTAAGCAAAAAGGTCGCATCTGACTACGAGACTTTTAAAATTCTATACCTAAAGCAATAGAAATAGGTAGTGGTACAGTTTTTATTTTATTCAAGATCCTTACAAAAACACCCGGTTTCATTTCTCTTGTATGTAGTTTTCTAACAGGCAGTTTTCAACATATTTCTTAAAAGTGCTAATTGTCATATCCTCAGCAAACAATTTAAAACGCAAAGTGTTAATATACTTTGAGCATCATGTATTCAAAGGTATGTTCACCATAATGATCGAGAGCAGTATAATTTTCAGTGAATAACTTAGGTTTTCTTCTTGTGACATTGTTATCATTTTGTATTTTACATATCTACATATGGCTACAGTTATAATTATAATTGTTTGAGACAACCAATCATTTAATTTTTTAATGATCAGGTAGGATATAATATAACATATCTTGAATAATTTATTGTATTCTTTATTACAAGCATGTATCTGTTTGGCAATACAAGCAGTATAGCCCTCCATGCAGTTCGGTTCCTCTTCAAGTGGACTACATGGGAAAGACAGCATTTTGCAGCCCTCTTTACTGCATCAGCCCAGCGCACTGGACTCTAGCGCGTTTGCCTTCCACAGAACCAAGAATTATTTGTTCATCTAGATCATGCCTGCCAACGCATGATATTCACAGAAACAAAAAATCCTTTCCGGCAGATGTCCGAGCGTCGTCTGGTGATGCCGAGTTCCTCTAAGATGGAGTTATTAGCTCTCATGGCTATCCATGGAATCCCCAATAGTCGCCTCCAGCACCACATCTCAAAGCCATTGATTTTGCTGTGCTCACGGCTCTTTTCGCACCAAGTTTCCGCCGTACAGACAGATGGAGAACACAAGTGCCCGGACCAATCGCACTTTTATTCTCCGGTGAATGCGTCTGTTGTTCCACACTTTGTCAAGATTAGCCATAGTGCTTTTAGCCATTCCGGCTCTAGGGCTGATCTCTCTTAAGCAGTTGCCGTCATTTGTTACCAATGAGCCTGGGCTGGGCACACAGTCATCCACGTATAGTATAGTAGTGTTGCATCGGCATCTTGAAGCAGCTGTTCTCGGTCCACTTTTATGATTTTCGTCTTGGAGTCACTAATACTCAAGGCTTCTGCGGAACGATGTTAACTTTTCTTGACTGCATCAGATAATCTTATATATCATATATTTATCAGCAACTAACTCAATGGAAAGATCTCGGCAGTTTCTCAAAATGTCCTATACAGAGAATGTCCTATGACTTTCTTAAATTATTCCTGAATTTCCGAGAAGTTTTGCTTATTTTTGGAAACTTTCCGCAACTTGCACATCTATAGCCTCGGTAGCCTGCATATACTTTGCCTACCCTAAATAGCCCTATATAGTCTGCCCTATATAGTCTTAATTGGCATGTCTTGTTCCAGGCTGGGTCCGAACTTCAAAGTGGGCGAGGCCGTCGTGGTGACAGGCGTCGACGAGTACGCCGCCGTCGCCCTGTCGTGCTTCGGGCCGCCGCACGCCAGGTACAACGAGCTCGAGGCACTCGACGTGAGCCGGGTAAGGACGACTCCGAGCCGAGCTTGGCCGGATCATTCCCGTAGAGCACTCCAGTAGTAGCGTCAGCAGTATCAAGCGGAAATGAAATGAAATGAAACTTTATTGATAACAATTGTTATAAGTCATTTTGCAGTAAGCTCTAATTATACATAATTAGGTTTAGGTACATAAATTCATCAAGTCATTATCTTCATAATGATAATATATATATATGGTTATTGTCTGTTATTATACATTGTTTTATCGTGATATATTATTTGAAAGTCATATGGCTAGTGGTATGTTGAAAAAATCATCATATTGGTAAAATTAATTTTTGAAAAGCCATTTCTTTAATCTGGATTTAAATCCTGCGGTGGAAGGTGCATTTCTAATGATATCTGGTAGACGATTGTAGACAGAAGGTCCAAGTTTGTAGACCGACTTCGCCGACTTCGCTAGTCTATGACATTCCGCCACCAGCCTGTCTCCATGCTTGTTGCTCCGTAAAGGATATCTGGAGTACATGCCCTTGCGTTTGAACTGACCAAGGTTTTCGTGGGTGAAAATTGCCACTTGGTATATGGCAGTATGCATGGCAGGGGCAGAATTTGGAGCTCCAGAAATAGCTCCCGTGCCGGGGCGTCGGCCGGCTTGCCGGCCATGCCGCGCACAGCCCTCTTTTGCGGAAGCGATGTATTCAAATTGGCTTTATCTAAAGTTGCTCTAGCACGATAGGTTTAAGATCACGTTTTACGCCCCAATAGCTCGAAACGTCACGTAAAATATAACCATAAAAGCTATCATGCTACTACTGGGCCGGCATTGTTTTGTTAGTTAGTATCTAATATATGTGTGCGTGCCTACTTATTAGGCATGGTTTATGGCGAAGGAGTATGCCATGATTTGAGTTTTCTAGCTGACTAAACTCGGGTTTGTTAGACAGAGGACCATGTGTACGTAGGTAAGTAGTTTTTATTAATTATTCGGTGGTTTACGAGTAATTACCTAAGTTGACTGTGTACAGAAATAATTGTTAACGTTTACTCTGTAGTGGCAGTTTAGATTAGCTGCGTTTCTTCCCGTCGGTGTCATGACGACAGGTCACTACGGGAACCGGGTCGAAATTGAAACTAGAGACCCTGCGTGTTGGAGGGACTCGCTGTGAGAAGGTCATCTTCGTGGTCTACGATCTACAATAAAATCAAACAGTTGAGGAAGACCGTCTTTCGACTTTGGACATAAAAGGTCAAAATAATTACGCAATAAGCGATACCCAAACCCACGTAAACGTACACGTTTATCTTAGCAGGGCAACTTTACTGCCATGAATGACAAAGGGTATAATTTGAGACTAAGTTTGGCCTTGGGAGCCATATCTAGAGCCCACTAATAAAGGATATATGCGTAATGAGTAGGGTCGCCGTCACATCGAGGTCCACGAGGAGGGATTATACCAATCACTGCATTGTGACCTTTTTCTCAATATTTTAAAACTATAATTGCTAAAAGTGGCAATATTAAATTAATTCTCTCGGCCTGCGCCTTTGGGCTATGCATATAGGCCACATACCTGATGTTGAGTGGTCATCTTCTGTTGCGTACGTTTCAGGAGAACACGCGTTGGGGCGTGGGCGCCGGCCACAAGGCGCTGCAGCCATACAAGTTCGCGGCGCAACAGATCGAGTACGACTCGGGCTCCGAACCCGACGCGGTGGGCGAGGCCTTCACGCTCGCCTCCTGGACGTGAGTCGCACACACCATACAGAACTACAGGTGTAATGGGTCATCAGTCGGACAGATCAGATATTATATATTTGGGCATGTTTTCCATATATTTATGTCCCTTAAGGTGAGGCATCTTGAGGAAATTACCACAAAGGTGTAAAATGGGGCTTCGAATTTCCTACTTTATTACGCGAAAACTACATAAAATGTGACAGTTTCTTCTTTAAATGATATTTGGAAATATTTGCTACAATTATATGAGGCCCAAAACACGATTTGATTCATTTGCCTCGATAGTTTATTAGGATGGCAAAGTTAGCTCTGATTTTGCGTTTTTTGGTAGCCCGAGTAGACTAAAAACCTGAACCATTTTTTTGCTATTCAATTTTTAGTATTTATTTTTGTACCTATCCTTTTGTTCCTTATTATACAATGTGTATTGCTTATACTTGATCAAACGAAATGTGCGGATACTAGACAAAAAAATATCGATAAAAAAAATAAAAATAAAAATTATAGGCTAAAAAAAAAAGAAAAAAAAGCCTACCAAAAAAAAAAAAAAAGCCAAAAAAGTGCAGTGCTTTTTTTTATTTTTTTTTTGGTTATGTAGTCTTAGACACTATTGATCTTGCAAGTGCATTTGAATAAATAAAATAATACTCGTATAACTATAACTACAAGGAACATCGTAATTCGTATCGTTGTACAAACTAAGGCGATTTTGATAATATATTGCAATCCCGCCGTAATCATTAATGAAGCCGTCCAATGAAATTGTCGGTTTTCTTCCTCAAAAATCAGTAGTGCCAACGAATTGAATATTGTGGAAATACATTGTCAGAATATTTACCTATAATATCAACTCGGAATCTGCAAGCATGAGGCAAATTGTGTTATTGTGATCAATTCAAGACGAAATATAGTCACCCGATTGGATACAGTTCTTCAAGATACCTAATAACTACACTTAAACTCCGTGTTTGTAACTGATTCACTAGCAAGAATTGCTACGCGCTACGCTCAATACGACACGAGTCATTGTTTCAGCGGATCCCGTGGTTTTCCCCCGTATGTAGCGGAAAGCGGGTTGCTGGCAGACCTGAGTAAGAGTTTGAGAGTCAAATGAAGAAGAAGTAGGTAGCAAATATTTGTAATATATCATCGGACTTATAACTGGTTACTGCCACTCCCCGTGTTGTAATCCACGCGGCGAAGCCGACGTGGGTGAAGTGTCCTCTCCACAGACACTGCATCGCCTGGGACGCACATGAAGATACACAGGGTTGCCCAAGACATGTGCCTCTCTCGATACACAGGGTTGCCCAAGACATGTGCCTCTCTCTCGACCTCACCGACTGGGTCCGCGGGAACGACAAGTCGATACGCGCGAAGTCGGATCACTTGCAGGTGCATGACGGCTGGCACCGAGCCCGGTTTGTTTCAAGTTTTGTATGTTGTAATATATAAATGCAGCTAAAATAGCAAAACGCATTCCATGGCATATAAATGTGCATTTACGAGCCTATAAAAATAAAATAGTAGATTTTGTTTATTTTTATATTTGATGATGCAATTGTATGACGTAATTACACATAAAATTACGTGCTTGTGGTATAAAACATACAAATGAAGTAATTGTTTCATTTTCTTAACCTACCTACTCTTAAACTAAGGAATTCACTAGATCAGACATATGTGCTTCTTTTATACTCTGCTTGCCCCTTGGTCAAGTGCGAGCCGGACTCGTGCACGAGGGTTCCGTACCGTACTCGCAAATTTTGCTTTTCTAGTTTAACGTGAGCTTCCGTCGCGAATTGTTTACCAGCGTTTTGGTGCCCGCTTACGCTGGTTATACAAATTTTGAATGCGATATACCTAGTTATAAATTGACTTGACATTGACTTATCAATAGCACATATTTCATATACCAAAATGTACCCTAAAAAACTACTCAGAATACGAAACTGATGTTTTGACGATTTTGCTTGCTCTATGGAGGTCGGCGACTGATTTCAATTCATAATGTCACCAAAGAAAAAAAATACCAAGGTTAGTGACCTGCCGCTGTAAAGTGATATGGTGTGTCGCGTATGTACTTACTCGTAGCTTCATTCGACTTGTTTCGCCAATAGTTTGGGTACGGCTAGGAACAAAACCGAAAGTCTATGTCAAACGCATACGTTAGGTAACAAACCGCCAGGTTGGACGTGACTTAAACAGAGTCCTGTCACTTGACTTACTAACTTTTGCCCTAATGTTTCAATAGACCTACTTAATGCATTTTTCTTTAAACAGTCAACTTTTCGGGTTTTCTTTGAATATCATGGAATAGAAGTCATAGGTTTTAGGTTAGGTTATTTTGCAATAATCCTATAAAGTTTACTATTTCAGAAAAAAATGCATTAGGTGAAATGTAGCATTTAGGGCTAAAGTAGTTAGAACCATTTTTAGCACAGCTTTGCTTTGCTAAACCATTCTAGAGATTCCCAATGCGAAAAGTTTATATTGACCTTATATTTTTGACATGTTAAACGTTGATACAGTAGTTATATTTTCTTTTGAATGTTATTAAATAATTAAATTTTAGATCAATCGTTATTAATTTAGACTTGTAATTTAAATGCGTGAACTTAAATTACAAGTCTAAACTGAATTTCTTTCTGAAACTTAAACACATGTTTCTCTCAAGGTTCCAGAAATTCAGGCATCACCCAGATCTGGATGGGATCGGGGGCGGTACGCCAGCCGGCGCCGGCGGCCATGAGGCGGTGGCGGTCGGCGCGGTCCGCGGCCGCGCGCAGAACTGGGCGCGCTACCTGGCCGACATGCCCGCCAACAAGATGACTCCCGTGGACCTGGCGCAGGTATGACCGCGAGCGAGGCGGTGGCGGTCGGCGCGGTCCGCGGCCGCGCGCAGAACTGGGCGCGCTACCTGGCCGACATGCCCGCCAACAAGATGACTCCCGTGGACCTGGCGCAGGTATGACCGCGAGCGAGGCGGTGGCGGTCGGCGCGGTCCGCGGCCGCGCGCAGAACTGGGCGCGCTACCTGGCCGACATGCCCGCCAACAAGATGACTCCCGTGGACCTGGCGCAGGTATGACCTCTCAGAATATTTAATTTTAGGTTTGGTGCTTATCTATAAATTGGCTAGCATGTTTGAGAATAGTACTCTACATACCTCGGCGCGAAAAGTAATGCCAGCCTCGTATCCATATCCGGCTTCGCTACGCTCGTCCGTCTATGTCTACTTTGCCGGCAATCCCTATTTCCCCGGGCTCTGCAGTAATGTACTATGACCTTGACCATTCCCGCCAGGAAGCGATCGACAAGCTCTGCCCGCTCGGCATCCAGGTGAGGGCGCACGACCGCGCGTGGATCGAGGCCAACAAGATGCAGGCCTTCCTGGCGGTGGCGCGCGGCTCGTGCGAGCCGCCCGTGTTCCTGGAGTGCGAGTACCGCGGCCTCCCCGGCGGCCTCCCCGGCGGCCACCCCGCCGGCGGGGTGCTGTTGGCCGCCAAGGGAGTCACCTACGACTGGTAAGCCAATAGCCTGACCAAGATACGGTTTATTCGGAAATAATTCAAAATCAGGCTTATTTGTACACGGCTTTTATATGTCAAATTAAAAGCTTTTATTATTGAAATCAAGTAAGATCATAAGAGAGTATAAGTGAAATCTATGGACCGGAAGTTAGGAAAAAAAATGAAAACATGTTTGAATATAGGTACATATTTTGAGACTTACGACCAAAAAAAATCCAAAAATGTATGTTTATGACCTTGAGATAATATTTAATTTTATCTGGCATATGGAAAAGGTCCAATAGAAAATAGAACTTATATAGAAGTAGTCAATTATAAAGTAAAGAAAGTTTATATAATTTTCGCCAGATTTTACCGGAATTTAATATACCTAGGTTACTTCTTTATTTTTATATGTAGGTGGATTATTCAAGAATACTTTGTCCAATTACCATACCACCTAGTATGGAAAAAATAAGCTTGATGAATTTTCTGGAAAAAAAAACCATCTTGCGTATTTTTAAGTGTTTATTCAAAATAGTGAGGGGGTAAAAACTTTGTATGTATAGTTGTATGTATAATGTATGGGAAATTAAATAAAAGTGGTCAGTTTTGAATGATAAAAATATCTGTTATAAAAGTTGTTAACGTCACACAACTTTTTTTAAAGAAACGTAGCTACCAAAAAAAGTTATAGCTTCCCAAGTAAAGCCACTTTGTAAAAAATGCAAAACATTTCTTTAGAAAAATACGTTTTATTCCTGCAATATTTTTGTTCCATATGGTAATTGGAATGAAAAGGCAGATAGTTTATTAACTTTTTTGCCATAGACAAGTTGAAAATTAAAGAATAGTCTTTTTTTTTGACATATGTTTAACGGACCACCAGATATAGTAAAACATAACGCCAAAAAAACACTTTTTACTGCCAAAAATAGTAAATGATTACCAAAATGTTATCTCCATTTTAATGTGAAAAAGTAACCCAAATTGTAACATCTTACTATCCTATTAAAGAAAATGCTGTCCTAATAAATCATTGCTAACCCAAAAATAGTAAATGATCACCAAAATTGTATCTCCTATTAATGTGAAATAATAACCCAAATTATAACATCTTACTATCCTATTAAACAAAATAATTCGTTTCTGGGACTCGTCTCCCGCCCTCCGCCCGGGCTCCCGCCAGAAACTCGCTTCGTGGGCCCTCGCGAGCTTCTGTCGTCCTATCGTCTATTGTTTTATCGTAATTAATACGCTAAAATAAGCATGTTTTGTATGAAAAACTTATTTCTGAAATAAAAAATTGCCGAGATATTTGACCTCAAAGTCAATTTATGTGTCATTATTGGTTCGGGCGCTTCGCCGGCTGCTACCGCGGCACGCTCGCTTCGCTCGCTCGGCTCGCGCGCTTAGGGTCGCGGTACACCTAACACTCCTCCTCGCTTCGCTCGTCGTCACCCTACACCGACCTGCCTTAGAGGTCCAATATCTTGGCCATTTTTAATTTAGGGACTTTTGGTCAGGTCGAGCGGGTCATGAGTACTTTGAAGAACATGTTAACGGTTTATTCTACATGTTTCTACTTTTTTCTGACTTTTTCTACTTTTTTCTGCTTTTACCTACATGTTTCTACTTTTTTCTACTTTTTGCTACTTTTTTCTACTTTTATCTACATGTTTCTACTTTAATCTGATTTTTTTCTACTTTTATCTACGTTTCTACTTTATTCTACTTTTATCTACATGTTTCTACTTTTTTCTACTTTATTCTACTTTCTTCTACTTTGTTCTACTGGTTTCTACTTTTTTCTACTTTTTTCTTTTTTTATGTACGTTTCTACTTTTTTTTAACTTTTATCTACATGTTTCTACTTTTTTCTACTTTTATCTACAGTTTAGAAAAAAGTTGCCCATACAAAACATGCTTATTTTAGTGTCCTCTATACGATAGCATATTTTTATTCAGTATATTTTTCTGGTAAAAGAGCTTAGGGATCAAAGCATTTTTTGGTGGTCATTATATTTGATGCCGAAAGTAATGACGGATAAGTAATAAATTGGCTATGGAACAAAAGTTGTAACAAGCCAAAGCTCAAATGACAGCCGCAAAAGCGGCGCAGCGGTAAAAGTTTTTCGGATAACTGAAACATTTGGATAACATCAAATGGTAAATGAAAAAGTTATGAATTGTATATTCGGAAAAATCATAAAAATACGGAGTTTTCGGACAAACAATACTTATTCGGTCAGTAAAATTTAGTGATTGCGATAGGTTACCGAAGCAGAGACCTCTGGTCAACACATCAGCGCCATCTATGAACTCAATGATAAAGCTCGTAATAGATGGCGCCACTTGTTACGCAGAGGCATTAGTGTACGAAATAAGTGGTAGAGACCTCTGTATAGTGAACCTGGCTACAGCAGGCTCATTTTTTATTTAATTTTTATACAACGACGGTGACAACCAAGCGTACGACCCACCTGATGGTAAGCGGACACCGCAGCCTATAGACGCATGCAACTCCAAAGGAGTAACATGGGCGTTGCCGACCCTTGATATGTTTGTGAGTTGCATCGGTCTCTGAACCTTGTGTGTGTTGCGTCGGGCTCTGAACCTTGTGTGTGTTGCGTCGGTCTCTGAACCTTGTGTGTGTTGCATCGGTCTCTGAACCTTGTGTGAGTTGCGTCGGTCTCTGAACCTTGTGTGAGTTTCGTCGGTCTCTGAACCTTGTGTGTGTTGCGTCGGTCTCTGAACCTTGTGTGTGTTGCATGGGTCTCTGAACCTTGTGTGTTTTGCGTCGGTCTCTGAACCTTGTGTGTGTTACATCGGTCTCTGAACCTTGTGTGAGTTGCATCGGTCTCTGAACCTTATGTGTGTTGCGTCGGTCTCTGAACATTGTGTGAGTTGCATCGATCTCTGAGCCTTGTGTGAGTTGCATCGGTCTCTGAACCTTGTGTGTGTTGCGTCGGTCTCTGAACCTTGTGTGTGTTGCATCGGTGTCTGAACCTTGTGTGTGTTGCATCGGTCTCTGAGCCTTACTTGTGTTGCATCGGTCTGTGATCCTTGCTTGTGTTGCAGCGGCGGGCTGTGCCTGAAGAAACCGGAGGATATGGTGGAGAACCGCGGCAGCATGGCCGGCGCGGCTGCCGCGCTCGGCGCGCTCCGGGCACTGGCGGAACTTAAGGTACACCCACACGCGACCACGGGCAACTCACCACTGTACAACACGTCATCGAGTGCCTTAATATGTAGAGTCTGGCAAACGAAATTTGAACCCACTAAACTCAATTACGCAGCAAAACTAAACGTCATACGCATACATTTTGATTAACAGTGTTGCCGCGTAATTGAGTTTAGTGGGTTCAACTTTCGTTTGCCAGACTCTATGCATTACATCCTCTCATAAATGTTTACAGAAACCTTAAATAAGCCGACATAAGATATATTTATGAGTAAGTAAGTAAAAATATGAGTGCATACAACTTACTCAATAAAATCAAATCAAATCAATTATTTATTCTGCAAATAGGCCACAAGGGCACTTTTACATGTCAAACGGTAATTTACAATAAAATAGTAATCTTACACAATAATAATTTAAAATGATATATAAAAGGTTAACAAACTAAATGTCACTAAGTTAATGTAAACAAAACAAAATTGCAAAATATGACCATTACATTCGATATAAGATCTGTATCCAGCACAGAAGTTAATTATATTATTCAGTATTCCAGAGATGTATAAGGTCTCTGAGCGTCCAAATACAATTAATAATTATTCTAATATTCTAAGAGATGTATACGGTCTCTAAGCGTCAAAACAAAAAAGGAACATTAATGTTATATTGTCAGAGATGTACTATCGGCTGCAATAATGCATGGACACCTTACGGCCTAGTTTCGCTTGAATGGTTTGACGTCTTCAACTCACATAGTTGCACGTTGTGTGCAATAAATAAACTAGATGGCGTTCTTGGCGATGGTATTTGAACATCGCGGAACATAAGCCAATTTACTATAAATTTACACCTATTATCACCAGAAGTATTCTCCTAATAGTGTAATTATACTAATTATTAGCAAATACCAATTTACAATAGCTTTATTTAAGTGTGATACAACTGATATGTGAATGCTATATTTCCACTAGTAATTAAAATGATGCGACAGCCCAGTGGATTCAGACATGTGCTATAAACTCGGCAGCCAAGATCGATCGAAGATCGATTCCCTGGTAATGGTAGAATAAGTTATATTTTTGCTTTTTTATAGTTTTGTATTTCTAGATGGAAGTTTTTTAGATATAAATAAAAATCGTTTAATGAAATAAAATATTAATAACTTAAATAATTAAGACAGCTTTTTTTGTTTTTATTGTGTTTATTTCGTTAACTACAGTACTGCTAACGCAGTTTTTTAATAGAACTTAGTAATAGTTACTTAGCAACTTTTCTAACATTTAATTAAGGTGATAGCTTAAGTTTCATTTCCGAAAATTGGAAAAAGATTGAAGCTATACCCCCAATAAATATAACATTAACAATTATTAACTTAAGGCCGGGTTATCTAACATTCAAATCAATCGAACGGATTTAGATGTTAATTGACATACTTATACATATATATATCTATACCTATGTGAGCGTTCAAATAATGAAAACTGTTATTGATTTTTTAATAATGATAATAATATTATTCGGACTTTCACGGTTACTTACACTAGTTAGAACTTATGATTATATAGTTAATAATAAGTAATAATAACTCACAATCACATTTCGAATAGTAAAGCGATAAAAAAAATGCAAACATCATACCTACTAAGCAATGTTTTTGTTTTTAATTTGTCTAGCATAACCCGGCCTTTTCCTAAAACATAATGTATAAATCTAAATGTAAACTGCACTGCACTGTTTGGTCGGCTTCTTCACCTTCTCCATGTTAGGAACTACGCGAACATTATCATACGTATTATTACGATATCATAAACTTAAACGGCCGTGTTCACTGGATTTAAAACACTTCACCATCATTTAAATTCTATAGGGTAAATTACAACCGTGCCGTTTTCTGTGCATCTGTTAGCAACGGCGAACTGTGTCTTCAACTCTTCACTTGCGTGGAAGTGGCTTATCGGTTATAAGCAACTTTCTTCGTAGGTCATCACCATTCACCATAGCTGCACGCTGAATAATGGTATGATTGAGACCTGATCTACTAGATCCTTCCTTTTGTGCCCATAAAACAACCGTTTTTTCGCTGTAACAACAGTATTACATAATAACAACAATGTAAGATACGAGTAGGTAATTAGATTAAGTATCATTAATATTACAAAACATGTAAAAACTACTTACGTTTATACATTATATTAAATAGCAATTAACTGTGATCTTTTAAAGATCAATCGATAACTCATTGCTATATTAGTAAAGAAAGGAATCAATTGGTAAACGGCTAACGAATGAATACGAAGTGAGTGTAATAAAAAAGATTACGGTAGTTATATGTCATCTATCTACCTTCTTCAATTATTATACTAAACGTAGTCGTAATGGATATCTGTAGGTATAAAAAAACAAACTGATGATTAATTTCAATCTACCATCCAAATGGCAAATGGCCCAGTGGCAAATAGACTGCAGTTTAAAGTCGACCTGAGAATTCGGGTTCAATCAAACCCGCGGCCGCGTCCAGCCAAATTATGTTTTTGTAATTTATTCGATGTTTGGAGTTCGCTCTTAGTGCAAAACACTAACAAGAAGAAGAAAATTTAATAATACCTCCACGAAGGTGTGTTGTTAAAAACAAAAAATCGGGAATGCGTTAAAGTTGACTCGATAAATATACAAAAATAGTAGGTGGTGGTTATCCAAGTAAATAGAAATTTCGAAGACGCGGACGAAAACAATTTTTATTTCATTAAAAATCAGCTAACAACGCCATCTAGTGAAATCTCGCTTAACTTTTGAGGCTTACATTTACATCTATAATAATACTACACGTTGTGCTCATAGATGGCGTAGGATTCGGCGGACAAGCGAAACTGTTTCTGAATTGACCATGGACTTTTGCTGTCTAGTGTACAGGGTCAATAACAATAAAACGTGTCAAGATCAGAATGATGTCTCTCGTCAATACGATAATAATAATAATAGCACTAGTATTTAAGTAGTTAATTAGGTACTATGCCCTTGCAAGCATGAACAGTCCGGACTCCACAAACAGCACCCGATCACGAGTAGGACGCATATCTCAGCCATCGCCTCCCTCAACCATATGTTAGGAAAGGTGGCGACCCGATCAACGACGCCACCGTAAGCAAAGCCCTGTAAGCGAGCATGACATATTCAAGCCACCGGACATTGATAATAGCAAAGATTAAGCGACTTGTTCGGCGAGAAACAGCATTACGTGCTCTCTTCTTACATAAAAAGGTACAGTTATTTCAGGTAGGTACTTATAATGATTACATGTATTTAGGTATATTCCTAATAGAATCTGACTACTACTGGCTTAAAGGCATTTTTGTCGTTTAAGAAATCGTTGACAGTATAATACGCCTTGCTTAGCAAATTACTCTTAACATGAGACTTAAATTTAATGTACGGTAAATTAACAATTTCAGTAGGTATTTTATTGTAAAAACGTATGCAGTTCCCCACGAACGACGTGCTAACCTTGCGGAGACGACTGGCCTTCACTGCGATCTTGTTTTTACTTCTGGTGTTGTAGTCGTGGATATCACTGTTGAGTTTGAACTCATGAAGGTTTTTCCGCACATACATGATATTCTCAAGAATGTATTGGCATGCTACAGTAAGAATGTTTGCCTCCTTAAATTTGTCCCTGAGAGAATCTCGAGCTTTTAGTTCGTATATGTAGCGTACAGCTCGTTTCTGTAGCACGAATATAGTCTGGATATCAGCCGCCTTCCCCCACAACAGGATTCCGTAGGACATAACACTGTGGAAGTAACTGTAGTACACCAGCCTAGCCGTCTCAACGTTTGTTAACTGCCTTATGCGTCTTACTGCATAGGCTGCCGAACTAAGTTTTCCGGCTAGGGCGGCGATATGCGCATGCCATTGCAGTTTTGAGTCCAAGGTGATACCTAAAAACACTGTTACATCTTCAAATTCCAGCTCATCGCCCTTTAATTGGATCTTGGTATTATTTACCTGCTTGACATTAGGTAAAGTGAATCTGATACACTTTGTTTTCTCAGAATTTAGCAGTAAATTATTTGCTGTAAACCATTTCACAACAGTGTTGAGAGCATCATTAATACCATCGAAGCTTTTCTCTTTCCTGTCTACCTTGAAGATAAGCGACGTGTCTGCAAATCGACGCTTAAGATTCAATACTGTCTAACTAACATTTTTGAAGTTTTTTACCTTTTAATGCAGTTAGGTGCAGAAAAAAGTAATGAATAGCATGCCATAATTCCTGTAAAATTGTATTTTTGTTACTTAGACGGTATTGATTCTTAAGCGTCGAAATAACACTATATCATGTTTATCTTGCAACACATTTGGTAGGTCATTGATGTAAATCAGAAACAGAAACGGACCCAGAATCGAGCCTTGAGGAACACCAAGAGCAACAGTTGTCCCTGCTGATTGGGTCCCATTGATGACTACTCGTTGTGTTCTCCCCGAGAGATACGATGAAACAAGATCAAGAGCACCGTTTTTAATCCCATAATGTCTCAACTTTCTGATTAAATTCTCGTGATCAACGCAATCAAATGCCTTTGATAAATCACAGAACACTCCAATAGCATCTTGAGCCTCTTCCCAGGCATCAAATATATGTTTAATTAGTACCACCCCTGCATCAGTGGTAGAGCGACCCCTAGTGAATCCGAACTGATTGGTATTGAGCAGTTTATTGCAACTAAAGTGGGACATAAGCTGATGAAGAATAAGCTTCTCAAAAACTTTGCTTAGTGCCGGTAGTATTGATATTGGCCTGAAGTTGTTAGGGTCAGTTTTCGTTCCTGATTTAAACAACGGGATAATTTTACTGTGTTTCATGAGGTCAGGAAATACTCCAGTATCAATACATTTATTGAAAATATCAGCTAAGAAAGGTGCAATTGATTCTACAATGGAATGTAATACTTTGACTGAAAGGCCCCAAAGATCTTCAGTCTTCTTTAAGTTCAACAATTTAAACGCTTTTATAAGAATAGGTGGGGTCACGTGAGTGAATCTAAAGATTTCTGTACATTCAGTTACATTTGCTTTCAACAACGATTCAGCGACATCTGGTGATGAGTTTAAAGACTTCGTGGTCTCAACGGGTACGTTAGAAAAGAACCGCTCAAAATGATCCGCTACTCAAAAAAAACGAAAAATGGTCAGAACTTACTAAAGTATCATCAATTCGTAGGCTGTAGTGCGGATCTCTTATCTTGCGTTTTCCAGTTTCAGTGTTGGTAACTTGCCATACAGTTTTAACCTTATCATTGGAGTTCTGAATCTTTTTTGACAAGTAATCGGCTTTGGCGGCGACACACATTAACTTAAAAGATTTCGAGTAGTTCTTAACATACTCTAGAAATTCCGGTCTTTTATCAGTAGTTCTCGAATCATACAAGTCGTAGAGACGGCGTCTTTTCTCGTGAATATCCGGGGTAGCCCAGTCGCTAAATTTAGTCTTGACCTTGCTTTGAATTTTCCTTAAATTAAAACAGGCATCAAATTCCATTTTAATACAGTTGAACAAATGAGCACACAAACGATTTGGACTTTCCTGAGTAAATGGAAGATAACGTAATCGTTTCGCAATATTACGATTGAATAAATCTAATCTCTTTTCGGAAATAGGTCTGCACATGGTGTCTCGTGGAACTTCGTCCGTTTTCCCGCTGAAGGAGACTTGTTGTCCACTACTCATAAATATATCCCATAACTAATTGTGCGATGTATATGTACTTAATATGTTACTTTAAGTTTACCAACCACACGACACGACAAATCAGACGACTGGTTAGCCTAGTGGGTAGTGACGCTGCCTACGAAGCTGAAGGTCCTGGGTTCGAATCCCGGTAAGGGCAAATATTTGTGTGATGAGCATGAATATTTGTTTCTGAGTCATGGAAGTTTTTCTATGTATTTATACCTATTATATATATCGTCGTCGAGTACCCATAACACAAGCCTTACTGAGCTTACTGTGGGTCTACGTCGATTTGTGTAAGATTGTCCTTGAATATTGATTGATTTATTTATTATTTACCAACGCCATGGCGTGAGCTGTTATGTTGATACATTATATTTACAAATAAATAAATGTATATTCATATGTTTTTCCTGCTACCCAAAAGCCTGGAATATATCGCTTTGAAGCAGTAAGACCGCCTGTTAATAACATTATTCAGTTTATGCTCTTTTGTAAAAATATCTCCTCTCTTAGTGGTGTATGTTTTTGTATTTACGTGTGTAAACGTAGCGTTTAACATACTGAACCGATTATTATTAATGGTAGCCTACGGTTTGTATGAAATACTACTGTTTTTTCAGTTAGTTTTCCGAATTCGGGATACAGTTTTTTGAACTGTGTATGCTTTCGATTGAATGAAATAATTTTTGCTTATATGTAGGTAGGTACCTATTTTCTTTCCTTTCCTTTCTAAATGCAATGTTTTGTATTGCAGATCGAGCTGAACGTGACCCTCGTGGTCCCGCTCTGCGAGAACATGATCTCGGGGCAGTGCATGCGCGTGGGCGACGTGGTGCCGGCGCTCGACGGGACCAACATCCTGGTACACTTTACTGCAACTTTCACTTCAATGTGACACAAGAAGCTCTCGGGTTGTAAACACTTGAATCCTTCGTTACGCTTAAGATTGCATCGAATAATTATGGGTGTGTAATGTTTCATATAAAAACAAATTGCATATTTTCATTCGCATAACAGCGAATTGCATAATTTCAGGTTGTATAAGTGGTTAAACTGCATAAAAACAAAATGAATAAAAACTATTTGCATAATTTCATCGATTATAATCATCAATGTTAATAAATTCCATTTATATAATAAACAAACGCTAAAATAATATATAATATTTCATGCTCATTATATTTTAATAGTTGTTCTTCATTTACTCACCTTCTGTGCCGTTCTCATATTTAAGCTAGATAGAATGACTGTCGATTGGACAGTGACAGGACTCCGCCTTAGCTCCGGCGCTGCGGGGACAGCAGCCCTTTCGCCCTCGCGTGACGGCGCACGGTCGCCCGTGGTCCGCTCCGCAGCTTCGGCTTGCTGGTACCAGTACCAGTACCAGTACCAGTACCAGCCTCAGCCGCTCCGCTGTGCACGGCTCCTGCGCGCCGTCACAGCGGGCGAGGGCTGCTCCCCCTCCGCGCCTCCGGCTTTTTATATACACTCTAGGGGTAGGGCAGACAAGGCCACGTTGATATTGGGGTGCTCCGATTCGGTTTTGTTACCTGTGTCTGTTTTTCTAGGATGTGATAGCAATACTACACACAACTAAGTACATATACTAAGTGTTGTTATCAGTTTTAATCATTATACTAAATGTATGTTATGCAAAAATAAATTAACGTTAAACGTTCAATTTCAATTTCAATTTATTTATTTGCAACCTTGTACAATTGACACATGCAACTTAAAGCTAGGCAATGCACAGGACCCCGTTAGGGCATAGCAAACGTTATAATTAATTATATACAACAAATATTTCAAATATAAAACAAGTTTAAATACATTTGACTAGTTAAAACGTTAAGGTACAAAAAATAAAATAAAATAATAATCACTTTCTAAAATATTAAATTAATTTGTAAAAATAATTTGTAAAGATAATTTGTAAAAATAATTTGTAAAGATAATTTGTAAAAATAATTTGTAAGATAGTCACGGGCAGAGTAATATGCCTTTTCTATCAAATATTTCTTAAGGGTCCTAGCAAATACTTTAATATTGTGTTCGTTTTTTATTTGTGGCGGTAATTTATTATAGATGCGTATCGACATTGCGTAGGGTCCGTTACTATGTCATTTTAGTTTGGAGGTTGTTTGGACTAAGTTATTTTTAAATCGCGATTCGTAGCGGCGAGGCTCATCTCCAACCGTGGAGTAAAATTCAGGGTGATTCCTCACAAATTTGCATGATTCGAAAACATACATAGAGGGCAAAGTTAAAATTCGTAGATTTTGGAAATGGGTTTTGCATCTGTCGGTTTGTTTAATATGTGTTATTATTCTGATGCATTTCTTTTGTAATATAAATAATTCATGTACCTTTGTGCTATTTCCCCATAATGTTACCCCATAGCTAAGCCAAGCATGTGCATAGGCGTAATATGCTACTATAGCTGTTTGGATGTCGGTTGACTTTTTTAATTCCCGTAAGGCATAGATGAATTGACTCATTTTCGCTTTCATTTTCTGTACATGGCATTTCCAGTTAATATTCGAGTCTATGGATATTCCAAGTAATGAAAATGTAGGGACGCATTCCAGTTTTATATTGTTGTAAGAACAAGCAGATAGATCTAATTCACATTTTTGACGCGGTCTAAATTGCATTACTTTCGTTTTTGTAAAATTAATCTCTCTCGTTCATCCAACTTACTACTTTAGACATTGTGTCATTAAGTTTTCCCTGAAGACTTACGTTATCCCTACATGAAAACAGTAGTGAACAATCGTCAGCGAACATGATGATGTTATAAACGTTATAGCAAATGTGGTGGTGATAAATGAGTGTTATGTTATTTAACTGTTATGACCAATCATATTATCCATTTTGTTATTATGATAATAGTTTGTTATGATTTCCGTACGTATGCTACTTGAAATTATGCATTTTGTTTTTATGGCGAATGAACGGCACCCTTATACCTACCTCGCCATAATAGTACATTACTTACCTAGTGCGGTAAGACAAAGAATTTCTCAGCTCGCAGGTATTTGACACCCGAGCCGAAGGGAATAAATATGCGATCTGACGCTTTCTTTATTGCTGCCCGTGAGGAGTACAACATTTTACGTCTCTCCCTGGCCAGAAAGCGGGTTTTTCCGCACGCATAGTGTGCGGTAATTCCTACTTAATGGGCAGGTACAACGTAAATACATTTTGGTCCCTTAAGACACAATCTACTGAGTTATCGACTGTGAGTGTGTGTGTGTGTGTGTGTGTGCAGATAGAGGACACGGACATGGAGGGTCGGCTGATGCTGGCGGACGCGCTGGTGTACGGGCAGGCCAAGTACCACCCCAGCCTCGTCGTGGACGTGGCCACGCTCACGCGTAAGTGCCGCGCTGCTGTTGTGACCGCGCCGCGGCCTGAAGCTCACAGTAGATACATTTATTAGATAAAGCAGTACATACCTATCTCAACTCAACTAGAGTCCATTGAGAATTATAAAAAAATATTCTATACAATTATTGAGTCTGCTCACAAAAGCCAACACCAACGAATTCCTGCTACGCCCTACAACCTACAAGTGATAAAGAATTACCGTATCGCTGAAAAACAAACTAGGTACTTAACATAGTATAGCATAGATGTAAGTCATTAGCACAGATCAAAGAATACAAGTACAGATCTCATAGAGCAAAAGCGTACCGTCCTAATGTAGGCAATTCTGTATACAATTTTAGTCCCATAGGCTATGACGCTGTCAGCCTGCCTAATAGTTTTAGTAATACATTGAGATATCACCAGATGGCATTGACTTCCCGGGTAACAAACAGACGCACGATTAAGTATTTTTGAGACAATATTACACATCCCACAAAAATATACATAACCAAACGCTTGTAGCCTGAGGTTCCATAGAACTTTCGCGACCCTTTGGCGCCATCTAATGACAGTATCAATGACATCGAAAGTAAAGATACGCCTGTCAGAACAATTCGCTTGACATCTGTCCCTTATGGAAAAGAATGGCGCCATCTGTTGTACGGACTGCGTACCACGTGGAAGACCGCACGGACTATTCGTTTGGGTGGCCGGAGTAACCTTGTAAGGGGGACTTTTCTCAATATTAATGTGGCTGACAGTGGTTGATGCACTGATGTTTACATAGAGATAGTGGTACCTATGTAATAAATAAATATTTATAAATCTGAAAGTGATATTTATTTACTTTTACGGCCCAACTACTGAACGGTTCGTCACGAAATTTTGTCAGGGACGCGGTAGAGGATTTTTCCGTAACAAATGTAAGATTTGAATACACAAAAACACTACTGTCTCCAAATGATAGAAATCACACGGACGAAATCACGGGCTTAATTTAGTGACTTAGGCCACAAAAGCTCACAATAATTACATCACAAATATTGTTAGTTGCACACCACTTTACAATGTAGCAAATATTGTTAGTTGCACACCACTTTACAATGTAGCAAATATTGTTAGTTGCACACCACTTTACAATGTAGCAAATATTGTTAGTTGCACACCACTTTACAATGTAGCAAATATTGTTAGTTGCACACCACTTTACAATGTAGCAAATATTGTTAGTTGCACACCACTTTACAATGTAGCAAATATTGTTAGTTGCACACCACTTTACAATGTAGCAAATATTGTTAGTTGCACACCACTTTACAATGTGGCAAATGGTAGAATAAGAGCCAGTGTTCAAATAAATACTATCAACTATAAATCACACATTTATTGCGTATTCTGCTTTCAAACGACTTTCTTCTGTACATAATTCTTATGAATCTACTTACCAATATTAGTAGAAGATAAGCTGTAAGAAATATACTTACATAAAATACGCCACTGAGTAAATAAGATAACTACGCTCATAAGCCCTACGCTTATGAGCATATAGTTATTTATATATATTATTGCAATGGAATTCAAAAACTCCTTTGTTATATGTATATACAAATTAATCAAATATAGCATGAGAGAAAATACTTCTAAAAACGTAAGTTAGCTTAGGCCAAATTATTATATCTAGCACTATAATTGTTGATTATTATTCTTAATAGCACTAACGGACTACGATAAATCGAACCCCCTTACAAGGTTACTTCTGATTTCCGAACTAAAAAAAAAATCGAAATGGTGCTAGGTAACAATAGTACATTGTTTAACGAGGGGCGGAAGTGGAATATTGCGAACAAGAGTCTATCAGAAGCCCGACGCCGAAGGCGGAGGGCTTTTGATGACTCGAGTTTGCAATATTCTTACGCCCGTGTTATACACAATGTTTTTCATCACATTTGCGAGGAAATAAATACATTTTAGATGAAATGAATACAAATCGTAATAAACACTGCATCATGTCAGTCGTCCATTTTGTAGAATTTGACGTGAGGCGCGTATGGCAAAGACCCTTCGGTATACAGCCACGATTTGAAGACACTTAATTTTTTTTTACATAGACACCAAATAACTACATATTAAATCTGTAAATAATTCAGTTAAACATGTTTAAGTAGTTTTTTAAGTTTAAATTTATTTATAAATACGTTTTGAGACATCGTATTTGATATAAAACCTCTTTGCTTTGTAACTGCCGCATGAGTGACAGATACAATTTAAGAAAAAAACCATTACGCCCCCGTGGGCGTAACACAGGCTATTACAGCTCTGTATGTCTGTGCATTATGAAGCCCTTTTCGAGCAAGTGTGATGAAAAATAATTATTATGAAAATGTGTTACTAAGCGATAAAAAAGAAACGGACGATACTTATCGATGATACTGTTTTATTTTTCACTTTTGTATCATAATTTTTGCAGCCTTTTACAGCGCAACTGGACATTTTGAGACACTGCTCTGACACACTGTGACAGCTGAACTGTGCGGTGTCCTCACACAGACTAAGGCGCAGTGGCCCACAATTGCCAGTGTCGGGCCACCGCATTGGACGAATTACTCGTGCGCGTTGGGCATATCTTTACGAAGTAATATATATATCTATGGACAGTATCCAATAATACGTAGCAAGCTTGAAAGCTCACACGTATAGTACGAGTTTCATGGATTTTTTTACTGGTAAAATATAACTATATTTTATGTAGGGAGGGATGTTTGTAGTATAATTAAGGTACGTTGAATTTATTAGGTGTAAAAATCGTTCTATCTTCACGATTACTGGTTCAAATGTTTCGCTCGGTACCTGTGTCGCCATCTATGAGTTCTTTTTAGTAACAATTATACGCTGTTCGAGTTGGGAGCAATGTCATTAGTAACAAAATATACCGATGGATGGCGCTGTACCCATGAAGGTAAGTTATGAAACGAAATGAAATGAAATACATTTATCTGCTAGAATGCAGGTACATGATGGTATTAACAGTAATATTTTGAGATCCATATACATTCAGCCAGCTAGTGGCATGCAAAGTGATTACATTAATATAAGAATACACTTATATGCACTGTTAAGGTTTTTCCATAATTAATACTCATGAGCTTTGGACAACCTCTGTAGCCTAGTTGGTAGTGACCCTGCCTACGAAGCAAGAGGTCCGGGGTTCGAATCCCGGTAAGGGCATTTATATGTGTGATGAGCACGAATATTTGTTCCTGAGTCTGAGGGATGTTTTCTATGTATTTAAGTATTTATTTATCTATATAAGTATGTTTATTGTCGTCTAGTACCCATAGTACAAGCTTTGCTTAGTTTGGGGCTAGGTCGATTTGTGTGAGATTGTCGCCAAATATTGATATTGATATTGAGCTCATGACGGGTGTGGCTGTGACGGTTTGTACGGAACCCTCGGTGTGTCAGACTCGCACTAGGCATGCCCGTAAAATAAACTAAATATTTTTTTATTTTACTTTGATCTCGATGACAGCTGTCATCTTCGTACAATTTATAACCTTAAAACGTGAAACTGTACTGAGGTGACAGCCGTTAAAGGATCAAAATTCGCCGCGATACTTATAGTTTTTGAATATTTTTTGTTGATATCGATTAGTCTGGTGTAAAGTGTGTGTTTGAGTTTGACTGTTTGTTTGCGTCCAGCGGGCATCAAGATGGCGACGGGCGGCGGCTGCTACGGCTGCTTCAGCAACCGCGAGGAGCTGTGGCGGCTCGCGCGCGCGGCCGGCGCCGCCACCGGGGACCGGCCCTGGCGGCTCCCGCTGTGGGACTACTACAACCGACAGCTCGTCGGTATGTCCACTAAACACACTCCTCACCTCACGGCAGGCGTTGGACGGCGACATACGTCCACTGCTGGACAAAGGTCTTGCCCAAAGAGTGCCACAATGACCGGTCCTGCGCCACCCGCATCCAGCGGACACCTGCAATCTTTACCTGGTCATCAGTCCACCTTTGCGTAGGTAGATCCCTCACAAGGTAGTACGAAGACGCCCCGCGATGAGTGCGTGCAGCGGATGACGGCTGCCAGCGGGGCTCGCGGCTCGCGGCTCGAGGCGCCCCTTAATAATTTGTACTCTCAAAGCATTCAGTTGCTTACATTAATTGAAACAGGCAAAATTGCTCCAGAGTTTATAGCGAACATAAATAAATGAATGTTATTCTGCAAGTAGGCCGCAATGGCACTTTTACAAGTCAAATCCACCAGCGTTTCTGAAAAAGAAGACCATTATCAAGCAGAAACGCCGAAACAATCTCAACACTCAGTCATTATTTGCCTAAAATAAGCTTTAAACTATACCTACTCAAATTAAGTACCTAAAGTGGCCGTCAATAGAACTTGCTAACTATGTAAACAAACAATGTATTGAAATTGACATTTTAAATGTCAATTTCAATACATTGTTTGTTGACATAGTTAGCAAGTTCTATTGACGGCCACTTTATACCTGAATATGAACATAAATAAAATAAAAAACATAACACGTTGTTCTACAAGAAAAAATGTCCGAAACTGTGTTATAAAATACAAGACAGTTGGCCTCAACAAACAGCTAAGCTTATGCAGTGGGCGGTGGGTGTAACCATGTGTAACTAAAGCGTTGGATATGCGTTGTCGCAGGAACTGTGTCATCTAGTTCCCTAGGTGTGATAAGTATATAGACAATAAAATGTTGGGCACTGGTTTGGGCCATGCGTTTCTGTCAGTTAGATCATCCTCAACCCTGTAATACGCCTGTACGTGCCATATATTGACATGGCATACACACTGCGGGGTATGTTTTGCAATGTGTAATGGTTGATGATTGTGTGTCAGATGACCCGTCGGTGGACCTGAGGAACCGCGGCTCTGGAAGAGCGACGCCCTGCATCGGCGCGGCTTTCCTGAAGGTACGGACATATTACATAGACGGCCGGTTAGCGTAGCGGCACCGAGTATATAACGGCCTGGCCACGGACACGCGCGGCGGCGGCAGCGGCAGCGGTTTTACTAATTCATTGCGTGTGATCCCAACTATCCAGTGCGCTGCGCGTCTCGACCGCGCAATGAACAGATAAAACGCTTGCCGCGCCGCAATTCGCGCAATGTCGTGGCTAGGGTTTGCAATATTCGTCCAATTTCAGTATTCGAATAATACGAATACCTCGATTTCCAATATTCGAATATTCGAATATTTCGAATAAAATATTTTTGAAAATAAAACAAAATAATGATTTAAGTTGTGTAATTATTGTTACAATTCAAAAATATCAACATTTATGGTCGATGATAACAATAAAATGATGCTGATATTATCCCTTTACCCAAAAAGTCAAACCCCAGTTCCTTTTCTGATTATCGTCCCATTTCCATTCTTCCTTTTCTATCCAAAGTATTGGAGCGACTAGTGCATCAGCAATTAACTTCCTTCTTGAACAGATATGATCTTTTAAACCAATTTCAATCGGGTTTCCGTTCAGGGCATAGTACCTACTAGTACAGCCCTTGTTAAGATCACTGATGACATCCGATTGGGGATGAACGACAGAAAGCTTACAGTTTTAACTCTGTTGGATTTCAGCAATGCTTTCAACACTGTCGATTTTGACATTATGCTCGCTATTTTACGCTCTCTTAACTTATCTCCTGCAGTAATTGACTGGTTTCGTAGTTATTTAAATGGTCGTCGGCAAAGAATAAAGGTGGATTCTTCTTGTACTTCTTGGTGTAGTACTCTGGCGGGCGTTCCGCAGGGCGGTGTGCTATCTCCTCTCTTATTTTCTATCTTCATCAATTCCATCACACATAATATCTCCTCTCATTATAACCTTTATGCCGATGATCTTCAGATTTATTCACAGTCCGTGCTTGGTGATCTCCCTTCTGCCATAGAAAGAACTAATGTTGACTTGGTACGCATTCTGAAATGGAGTCAACGATATGGTCTGAGTGTGAACCCAGCGAAGACCCAAGTCATTATTATTGGCAGCAGCAATCTGATTTCTAGAGTTGATTTTGTAAATCTCCCCCCAATACTTTTTGATGGGATTCAGATTGATTACTCAATGCAAGTGAAAAATCTTGGGATCATTATGGATCGCTCTTTGTCTTGGGTGCCTCAAGTGAGTGAAGTGAGCAGGAAGGTATTTGCTGCAGTGGGGTCTCTCAGGCGGCTTCGTAATTTTCTGCCTACTGCAACTAAAATTGCGCTTGCTCAAACTTTACTTCTTCCTATACTTGATTACGCTGATGTATCCTATTTCGACCTTTCAGAGGAGCAGCTTAATAAGCTTGAGCGTCTCCAAAATGTCTGCATTCGGTTCATATTTGGGTTACGCAAATATGACCACGTTTCTAGTTTCCGTTCCAAACTCAAGTGGCTCCCTATCCGTTATCGTCGTAACTCTCACATTATTTCGCTTCTGTTTAGTGTCCTTTTTAACCCTGCAACTCCCCGCTATCTCAAAGAGCGTTTTAGTTATTTTAATTCTGTTAGATCTTCTAACAATTTGCTATTGACTGTGCCTTTGTCATCTTCGAAATTTTACAATAGTTCGTTCACTTTAAAGGCTATTCGACTGTGGAATTCTCTCCCTTGATATAAGACAAGCTAAATCTATCGACAACTTCAAATCTCTTCTTAAAGAACATTATTTGTCTCTCCCCTAACCCTGATTGTCTTACTATTATTATTATTGGCCGACTGTTTATGTATTATATATTTTTATTTGTGTTATTTGTATATATGTATGTTTATATATAGAGCTATTTATGTACGTGTATTAATATAATTATTTTGATTTTTGGCTTATTATAATCTCTGCACCACCTACTACATAATCTAGTTTTATCTCTTTCTCCGATACCCAAAGGTTGTCTGGAAGAGATCGCTCTTCAGCGATAAGACCGCCTGTTGTCTACCTCTACCTACATGCTATTGTATTGTTTCTCTTTTTAACTGCTTTGTGTGTGTGAGGTGTGGAATAAAGAGTATTTGTATTGTATTGTATTGTAAACTTCTAAAATAATAATTACTAAATTAATCAAAGCTGTTACAATAAGCACTGTTTCCGTGTGTAGGTTGTATAATGATATAACACTATCATACTTATTCGCGAGAATCGCGAGCAACAAAATTAAAATTTTGTAATTTTACAAGTTATGTAGGTAATTGTAAAATATCTAACTGGTAAAATTTTAAAATATAGAACATTTGTGGTATTTTCTTAAAATTAGCCAGTATTACTTTGCATCATAATAATTAAACTTTGGAGATAAATCACAGCACAGTTACAATATAATATTACTTTGTGTATTACAAGTAACAGTAAAATTAAATCAGTAATAAAAAAACTTTACCCATGTGTAAAAAAAAACTGTTAGCATAATGTATCACGTATATGAACACGTACAATACAAACACAACAATTTTAATGATGGGTTTAGTATTAGTAAACAGACTCATCAATGATCGTAACTGAATCTTATGGTACATAATGGTTCTATCTGGTACGAGTATGCCAGAAAGCAAATGTCAAAATGGTATCTTTGATCTGATTCTAAAATTAAAATATTTAATGAAATATTATAGTACACTAGTCGTGGCCGGCCCGTAATAGTTGTACGGTAGCGGCAGCGGCAGGAGTGGTTCACTCTGAATTAAAATACTTAATGAAATATTATAGTACACTAGTCGTGGCCGGCCCGTAATATGTAGTTGTACGGTAGCGGCAGCGGCAGGAGTGGTTCACTCTGAATTAAAATACTTAATGAAATATTATAGTACACTAGTCGTGGCCGGCCCGTAATATGTAGTTGTACGGTAGCGGCAGCGGCAGGAGTGGTTCACTCTGAATTAAAATACTTAATGAAATATTATAGTACACTAGTCGTGGCCGGCCCGTAATATGTAGTTGTACGGTAGCGGCAGCGGCAGGAGTGGTTCACTCTGAATTAAAATACTTAATGAAATATTATAGTACACTAGTCGTGGCCGGCCCGTAATATGTAGTTGTACGGTAGTGGCAGCGGCAGGAGTGGTTCACTCTGAATTAAAATACTTAATGAAATATTATAGTACACTAGTCGTGGCCGGCCCGTAATATGTAGTTGTACGGTAGCGGCAGCGGCAGGAGTGGTTCACTCTGAATTAAAATACTTAATGAAATATTATAGTACACTAGTCGTGGCCGGCCCGTAATATGTAGTTGTACGGTAGCGGCAGCGGCAGGAGTGGTTCACTCTGAATTAAAATACTTAATGAAATATTATAGTACACTAGTCGTGGCCGGCCCGTAATATGTAGTTGTACGGTAGCGGCAGCGGCAGGAGTGGTTCACTCTGAATTAAAATACTTAATGAAATATTATAGTACACTAGTCGTGGCCGGCCCGTAATAGTTGTACGGTAGCGGCAGCGGCAGGAGTGGTTCACTCTGAATTAAAATACTTAATGAAATATTATAGTACACTAGTCGTGGCCGGCCCGTAATATGTAGTTGTACGGTAGCGGCAGCGGCAGGAGTGGTTCACTCTGAATTAAAATACTTAATGAAATATTATAGTACACTAGTCGTGGCCGGCCCGTAATATGTAGTTGTACGGTAGCGGCAGCGGCAGGAGTGGTTCACTCTGAATTAAAATACTTAATGAAATATTATAGTACACTAGTCGTGGCCGGCCCGTAATATGTAGTTGTACGGTAGCGGCAGCGGCAGGAGTGGTTCACTCTGAATTAAAATACTTAATGAAATATTATAGTACACTAGTCGTGGCCGGCCCGTAATATGTAGTTGTACGGTAGCGGCAGCGGCAGGAGTGGTTCACTCTGAATTAAAATACTTAATGAAATATTATAGTACACTAGTCGTGGCCGGCCCGTAATATGTAGTTGTACGGTAGCGGCAGCGGCAGGAGTGGTTCACTCTGAATTAAAATACTTAATGAAATATTATAGTACACTAGTCGTGGCCGGCCCGTAATATGTAGTTGTACGGTAGCGGCAGCGGCAGGAGTGGTTCACTCTGAATTAAAATACTTAATGAAATATTATAGTACACTAGTCGTGGCCGGCCCGTAATATGTAGTTGTACGGTAGCGGCAGCGGCAGGAGTGGTTCACTCTGAATTAAAATACTTAATGAAATACTATAGTACACTAGTCGTGGCCGGCCCGTAATATGTAGTTGTACGGTAGCGGCAGCGGCAGGAGTGGTTCACTCTGAATTCGTCGCGCCGCTACAAGTAAAACCGGGTCCGGTGGAAAATCAGCTTAAAGACGGCCGGCATGTAGGTAGGTAGTACCGGAGGGGCGAGACGAGACGCGGCGAGGCGAGAATTGAAATTTGTATCTTAATTAGGCTACTCAGCAAGCTTCGTGGCCTAATTAAGGTACGAGACTTAAAAAGATAATTATATAACTATGGTACCTATATACAGTACTTATTCTACGAGTCAACTGAGCTAGTTAAACAAACTTAGTATCTATTGAAAATCTAAGCGCTGCTGAAATTCGTTTATGTATTTTCCTCTGTAGCCAAGAGGACGTTCTATTGGTCAAATTCACGTGATTGATTGGTCGATTTCATTTTAGTTGTCTAAACAGTTGTAAAAAGTTGAGTTGGGAGCTCCATAGAAAAAAGTATGTGATTATAGTTTGGTGTACGAAGTCTTAATTCAAACATTCACAGGTCGACGAGTATAAAAAGAGTATTAGGTATTGTATTGTATTTATCGATTTCAACGCCACAGTCCAAACTATATAGTCATTTCTAAGAGATGTCAAACAAGTGTTGAACGACGGGATCCCTTTGTTTCCCATAATATTATTGTTTCGAATTTCGATACTCAGAAATTGATACTTAAAATAAACATAAACATCAATAGTCATCATTTTTGTTAAGTAAGTATAACGCTTAATAGTTCTAACATTAAATAATGACCTATATTATTAAAGGTAATCACAAAAGTCATAAAATTTATGACTATTAACGTTCAAAGGTCTATCAACACTTATTCAGAAATATTTTAAGGCAGAGGTATATTTCAACGTACCTACTAATGTCTTCGTTTCGTTTTAATGCCTAAAGTGAATTACGTCTAAGAAACCCATTCTGTAACAGCCATAGGCATATACATATAGAATTACTCAGAAACATTTAAAGACATATATTTGAAAGGGGTACTACTGGTAGTAGATTCACTTATTCTACCTCAAGGAAGGCCTCCGTTAGGTACGACGCGACGACGAGCGAAGCATTAGGTAGAACCGCGGCCGGCGAAGCGCCAGAACCGAACATGTTTATTCTACCTCAAGGAAGGCCTCCGTTAGGTACGACGCGACGACGAGCGAAGCATTAGGTAGAACCGCGGCCGGCGAAGCGCCAGAACCGAACATGTTTATTCTACCTCAAGGAAGGCCTCCGTTAGGTACGACGCGACGACGAGCGAAGCATTAGGTAGAACCGCGGCCGGCGAAGCGCCAGAACCGAACATGTTTATTCTACCTCAAGGAAGGCCTCCGTTAGGTACGACGCGACGACGAGCGAAGCATTAGGTAGAACCGCGGCCGGCGAAGCGCCAGAACCGAACATGTTTATTCTACCTCAAGGAAGGCCTCCGTTAGGTACGACGCGACGACGAGCGAAGCATTAGGTAGAACCGCGGCCGGCGAAGCGCCAGAACCGAACATGTTTATTTCACTTCCTCATACTAGACAATCCCCTGGACTTTTGGACTTATATAATATATAAGTAAAAAGTGTATGTGTTATAATTATTACGAGTGTTTTTATTAACTTATCACATTATGAAGTCTGACGCCATCATGAAATTGAATGTTATGACTAACTAATCAGATGACTACCAATTATTATGACCTGCGAAAAAAGACCTTACAAACAGTTACAACATTTATTATAAGCTTTATTGCCTTTTACATTATGTAATGGCATACGATCTGGACATTGAATGTTATGACTAACCAATATATAGTTTATGACTAACAACAATGACGACCTGCAGAAATCGGAACTCCATATTGTTTAATTTTATGACTTTTGACAGTATGATGAAAAATGATGATGGAAAACATAACGGACTGAGTTAATAGGAACTTAAATTTTATGGGAAACAGTAGAGACTCGTTGAACGACTCGTAACAAGTTGAATCCGTGTTCCAGAACTTCATATGTCAGGACTGGCTGCATTTCGACATCACGGGGGTAGGCAAGCTGGCGCACAACCCGCCGCCCTACCTGCAGGCGCACCGCATGAGCGGGCGGCCCACGCGCGCGCTGCTGCAGACGCTCGTCTACATCGCCGACGGGGCCAAGGCGGGCGCCGACGGGGCCAAGGCGGGCGCCGACGGGGCCAAGGCGGGCACCGACGGGGCCAAGGCGGGCGCCGACGACAACCATAACAAACAGAAACACTAAACAGGTTTGTCATGGCTCGGTTGTTTCACACCATCGGTCAAGGATGTGTAATGTTTCATATAAAAACAAATTGCATATTTTAATTTTGCATAACAACGAATTGCATAATTTCAGGTTGTATATAAGTGGTTAAGTTGCATAAAAACAAAATGAATGAAAACTATTTGCATAATTTCATCGATTATAATCAGTGATCGGTTTTTTGGATTCGACATGGGGTGAATGACCTCAATCATTATGTTAGTATGGATATGCCCCGGGAATCCGGGCTTTATGTTGTTAGAAAAGGCAAAAAAATACAATGTGATTATTTTATTACACTTTAAAACATTTAAGTAGCTGATAGACGAGTACTTATATACTCTCCGTTCTTTTGTCTAAATCGAACAAATGAGCACAAGTGTTTACGCTCATTTGCTGCCTCCAAAGCGGCACATTTTGCACCGTTTGGATAAAAGTTCAGCGAGTAAGTACGCGTGTCTATCAGCTAATATATGGTTACTACGGGTTAATTGTTTGAATAAATGAATTCGTTATCAACAGAGATCGGTCTAGTACTCCCCGAGAATATTCCAATCATACGCGAATAAAAACTTCAATTAGAGTAAGCCACAGTTGTCGTAAAAGATAATCTCAGAAACAAGTCGATGAAATGAAAATTGAACCATAAATCATAGTGTGCGAACTTAACGTGGATACTTATTTATTGGATCGCCTTTGAGCTATAAGATCTATGTATTTGCACTTATACGATAACCTGTGACCTAATATTATAGCATAAATTATACAGCCTATTTATTTATGCAATCCTTAGAAGCAAATAATTAGAACTGAAATCCAAAGAAAATAATGAAATGTCAATATCAAGATTTTGAAGTATTTTTTCCATCATGACAGATATATAAGCTAATACTTTGTGGAGGTTTTAATAATATTTTGCTTAATAGAACTTTTTGTCTCAACTGGTTTCCATGTAAAAGTAAAAAATTCCTTAGAGATAATTTGAATTGTTTTATATTTGTACGCTTTGTTCGGTATCGCGGGAAACTGTCGTATCTATATTAACTTTTCTACTTGACATCCCGCGAGGGAGAATCCAAATAACCGATCACTGATTATAATCATCAATGTTAATAAATTCCATTTATATAATAAACAAACGCTATAATGGTCACTGTATAATATTTCATGCTCATTATGTTTTAATAGTTGTTCTGCATTTACGCACCTTCTGTGCCGTTCTCATATTTAAGCTAGATAGAATGACTGTCGATTGGACAGTGACAGCATCGCTACCACGAACGTCGAAAGCCGAAGTTCGGGTATTTCCATCTCTATCGCACTCCCTTACACGAATAACAGAGATGCATGTATTACGAACTTCGACTTTCGAAGTTCGTGGTAGCGCCGCAGGACTCCGCCTTAGCTCCGGCGCTGGGGACCGATTTTTGACTTTCGAGCGCTCGAAAATCAAATAAAAGTAAATTGTAGTGTCAAAATGGCAGGAACTTACTTTCTACCAATAGAATTAATTACGAGTGGTCAACAATACCACTCATTTTTCAATTTTCTATCGCTATTTCAAAATAGCATTTCATAATTTTTGTCAGTTTTCGAGTGAAAGAGTCGAGCGCTCGAAAGTCAAAAAATGTATGTTATGCAAAAATAAATTAGTACACATAAACGTTATAGCAAATGTGGTGGTGATAAATGAGTGTTGTTATTTAAATGTATGATTATGACCAATAATAATATCCATTTTGTTATCATGATAATAGTTTGTTATGATTTCCGTACGTATGCTACTTGAAATGATGCATTTTGTTTTTATGTTGAATGAACGGCACCCATCGGTCATCGTACGTTATCAATGGCCTTTGTCTGTCACGGACTATACAAGATACAAGCAGTGACAAAAAGGGAGACAACGTCTTCCATGGCTGTGTAAGCCAGTCGTAGGTAACCTACGTCAGTGAGGAGCAGGCGCGGCCCGTACAGAAACTTGAATTTTGAGTCGCCGTTGTCCCTACTTCCTCAGCCAAATCTAAACCTATGCAAGTCAGTTTTGTAACATAGATTAACTAAGAGTTTCACTATGCTCCTATGTTCTGTTTTATGTATACCTAAATGATTTTCGTTAGAGCCGCTTGTAAAACGCTAATACCTACTAAATTTATCATCGCCTCCGCTAGTCCAATGTAAAAAACAAAACGAAACATGGGCGATCATCATTAGTCTATGTTAGAAAACAATATTTACATAGGTCTAAATTTAAAGGAGTAATTCAAGTTTTCGCTCTTCTTAATATCTGATTGTTTGGAAAGTTTGACAGTTTATAAATGAGATCCGTCCGGACTAAATGTGTTAGTTAGATCAACTCGCCAGTGATATATGGCACCTAGAATTCTGCTAACACATCTATTATTAAGAGCTGCGTTTCATTAAATTCAAAGATGGCGCTAGCTATTGTGTTGAGCAGAGGTCTAGTTGCTATATGCGAAATAAATCGTACCGAGACCTCTTTGTAGTGTAGGTAACTAGCTAGCCAGAGCAGGCTCATTGTGCTCAACGCGACTTTGGATACTTATAAACATTGGCAGACGGCAGTCTTTAAGTATAATTAACGAGTCTGGTATTACATAACGGATGGCTGATTAAAAAGATACGCACTACTAAATGAAATGTTATCCTAATACTGTTCCAAGGCCGCCGTTAATGGGTGTTAATCATGTAGGCAGGCACACTTATCGGGCAAAATGGAGGAGCTCATTAGTTGTAATAGCGGTCACGTTACACAGGATACACGTGCTTAATGAACTGCCTTTCCACAGACCGATTATTGGTATACCGACGTATAAAAGATCCGTTTTTATACCTCGTCTCGCCTGGTGGGTAAGCGGTTACCGTAGCCTATGAACGTATGCAACTCCAGGGCTCACATGCGCGATGATGCGCGTCGCCGACCCTATAAGTACCTTATTTCGGTCAGTTATGTCAAAAAAATAGACCGAGTTAGGTACCTACCTACTAACATTTTTAATCTGTCATTTGGCCATAGGATCTTTATAAAATTTTGAACTTTAGGATTAACATTTAGAAATATATGTCAGTACCTACCGCATTACAGGACCAGACCCCCTAGCACACTAAGTTTTATGTCGGACATAAAGCATTCGTCCCTTTCTGGATAATATGCGAGTGCGAGAGGGACGAATGCTTTATGTCCGACATAAAACTTAGTTTGCTAGGGGGTCAGTAGGGCATAGACCCCACCTATATTCACCTTATCCGCAATAAATATGCCTCAAGCACCGCTAGTATTAAGTTACAGTCTCCCGGGCCATCGTTTAATATAAAAAAGGGCGTCAAGCAAGGCGATCCACTGTCACCCAAACTGTTCACCAGTACCCTTGAACAAGTGTTCAGGGGGCTGGCGGCTGGTTGGAGAGATAAGGGCATCGACGTCGGCGGAAGGAGGTTGACCAATCTGCGTTTCGCCGACGACATCGTTCTTTTCTCATCGTCAGCTACAGAGCTCAGTGTCATGCTACAAGACCTTAGCAAAGCAAGCCTTGGGGTGGGATTAATGATGAATATGTCAAAGACCAAGCTCATGACCAACAATGTGAAAAGGAGCATAGAAATGGATGGCGGAAGAATAGAATATGCCCTATATGAGTACCTATACCTGGGTCAAATAGTCTCCTTCCAGGCGCGACAAGACAAACAGGGGCCTATTGCATAAGTTTACTAATAATACTAGGAAAAAATACTAGTTACAAGTCACCGATTTACAACTCGTACTTATTTGTGTTGCATAACCATTTATGATTTTACTAATAATACAAGATTATTCCTGTTGCATAAATTGCTGATAATATTTCTAAACAATGAGTTACAAGATTTTAAATTACTAGTACTAATATATTCTGTTGCATAATATATTTATTGGAACTTGTAACACTGGTGCTAATATTATCAGCAAATTATACAAATTATAAGTAAATTTGATGGCTGAATGAGTAAAACCTTTGCCTAGGTAAGGTTTTTTTTTTAAAGTAACATTTAGGCGGCAATTTGAATACTGAATGTTTTCGGCGACAATTATTTAACAAAATAAAATTGAGTAAGTACAAACGTATTTCAATATTATAAAAAAATGACGGGAAAACGTGAACAACAGCTAAAACTAAAAATGTGCGTTTTGGAAAAAAATAACGAAAAGAAGGACGTGTTATTTGGTCCATTTTCCGCAACCGTTACAAAAGAAATAAGTTGTGATGCCTGGAAAAGTATTGGACAATATGCACAGAGCCTAGGTATTTTAAAAGAAAATAAAGATTGGACCTTATATTCGCGATGTTTGGTGGCTGACGCCTTATTTGTAGGATAAAATCAGCATCTTCGTCATTAGATGAATTTAATAAATGGTTCATTTTTGATATGACGGTTTAACAATTCGTCAATGGAATACTAATATTTTAAAAATATGGTGCCCCTGACGTACGTAGAAATAATTATTTATTTATTTATTTATACAAGGAATTCCAACAGCTATGAAATATTCGCTAAACTTTATAAACACAAGTACACTATTACAAGTTTGTTCTAATAATTTGTGTTTTTGCTTTCATTTTGCAACATAAACTAGTAAAATTCACTAATTATATGAGTTATTAGTACTAATATTATGAAGCTTGTAGTTTATTACTGCTAAGTACTTCATTATGCAACAAAATATTATAAATTACAAGTCGAGTTACTAATATTATTAGCTTGTAATTTAGATACTTGTACATTGTATCTTATACTTTATTATGCAACATAAAAGTACAAGTTACAACCAAAACCGCTAATAATATTAGCTTGTACTTTGTTATGCAATAGGCCCCTGGGTCGCCAACTCGCCAGACGCACCGAAAACGCTTGGAGGAGCTAGTGGGCTATGAAGGAATACATGAAGGGAAACCTTCCGATGTCATTAAAACGCAAACTCATGGACATGTGCATTCTTCCAATCCTTACCTACGGAGCAAAGACTTGGACTTTGACAAAAGTTCAGAAATCTGCCCTCAAGGTTTGCCAAAGAGCCATGGAACGCAGTATTTTGGGCGTGAAGTTAACGGATCGCATTAAAAATACAACACTGCGTTCCAAAACTCAGATAGCTGACGTAGCCCACACAGCCGCAAAACTCAAATGGGACTGGACCGGGCACGTCTGCCGCATGCCAGAAGCGTTGTGGGCTACAATTACCACCAAGTGGGTCCCACAGAACCGAATACGGCGTCTCAGTAGACCACCTAGGAGGTGGCGAGACGAGCTTGACGTCTTTGACCAAAACTGGTGGGAGTCTGCCCAGGACTGGGATATGTGGAAGAAAAAGAACCTTTACCCAGTAGTGGGACACTTAAAAAGGCTCTTAATAATAATGTAAGTACCTACCTACAAGTTTTACAAACCTACTACGGTCGTTGTTGGCGCTGCGGGAGCTCTCATGCCTGAACATGAACATTCCTAAGCAGCGCCATATTATTATGTTTGTGTTCGGGCGACTTCTAAGGCTGAGTCTTGACGCAAGTGGGAAGCGGAGCGACGACGGGATGGAGTTCCGCTCGTCGCCCCGCTGTTCCAGACAGCTGCCTACAGATGAGCAGCTCCCACCAGAGCCGAGCGAGGCTGCGGGGCGGTGAGTGAGAGAACAAATAAATGCACCAATAGTTTTTTTTCATTTTCTATTGTAGTTTTGTAATTCATGTATTTTTGTTCGTTTTTTGTTTTGTTTTCTTTTTATTATGTCACGAATAAACGTTTTATTAATTTTTGAAGTGAAAACTTCTTTAGCGGCGCTGAGCACTTTTTGGGCTGGGAAAAAATTGTTAAATGTGTTGTGTGTTGTTGTTTGTTTGTGTGGGTTGTGGCAATAAAAATACTTTTACTTTACTTTACTTTACTTTAAATACGCGACAGAGTTTTGTGACGTCAGTGGCAAAAACAAATTGGTATTGTGTTTGCCGCCGCCCGTCGGCGCGCCGGACCCCGGCACCGTTGCGCCGCGGCGGCGCGTTGGGCCCGTCGCACCCAACGCGCCCGCGGCCCGGCCGCCTAAATAATTGATAATTGTTTATATATTTGCGTCAAATTCATTTTTAGGGTGACACCGTAAGATGTCACGTGACCTGATCGAAAAACTGTTACAATGTTATTGAGTTTTCACTTCTGCCGGCACTCCCGGATCGCAACCCGGTCTTTTTTTTTCAGTAGGAATCGATGCGCGAGCGCAGCGTGCCCACTGCCCAGCGATGCTATTGGTGGGTTTGTTCCGCAAAGCTCTGGTAATGGACCCTGCAGTCTACTCGGACAAGTTTTTTTATTTATTTATTTATTGATGGCATCAGGTTGTTAACAAAGGTCTTATCAATACATTAGAGTCCAAAACATGAACCCTGTTAGGGCACAGCAATATAATCTTATAGCTAACATGCACTCACACAATTGCTACTTAACGTTCGTAATAAATATATTAACCTTTTATTAAAATTTTCATAAGAATAGGAATATCTTTAGAATTACATTAAAGACGGGACAGAAGATAATTAGTTATAAAAATATATGTATTATTACTATTAGGCTAAAAACATTCCTTCACTGATCGATCTTTTAAAAATTCATCTATTGAGAAGTATGCCTTGTTAAGTAGTAAGTTTTTCAAGTTCTTTTGAAATTTTGTATAATTTTGTTGTTGTCTGATTCGGTCGGGAATCTTATTTGTTATGATGGTACATCGATAATGAGGGCCTTTCCTGCACATAGCCATCCTCGCATCCGGTATAACTAGCTGATTTAAGAACCGACTATTTATTATACCAGCATCTTTGTTGGTTTTAAATTAGGCCGAATGTTTTCTCACAAAAAGTGCTGATTCCAATATGTGTATACAGGGTAACGTAAGTAGTTTGTGTTTGACAAAAGTTATATGCGTGTTACCAAAATGAGGGACGGTCTTTCGTCGGGGATGCGGTCAGCGGTGGACGCCTTGCTTCTCAAGCGGAGCTTCTGACGCTGATTGCATTATTGACGACTGACCAAACTACCGAACAACGTCGCTTTATAAGCAAACTTGACATTGGCGAAATCATCTTAACTTAGATGGAAGCCATTTTTTAAAAATTGAATTGAATTGAATTGAAAATGAGGGACAGAAGGGCTCATATGCAGCTAAATTAGACACTGATCATAAAATGGCCAAATGGCTTACCATAATAGGTAAACGACCTGTTAATTTTGGCGAGTAATGGTTTATTTGCCGCAACCTCACACTAAATCAGCTGTGGCAAATAAAAAAACTGGAACTATGACAAGAACAACGAATGATATTTCCCTTTCCGTCACACATACTGAGTTTTATGTGCTACCTTCTCGCTCGGTAGGCCCATAGGCTGTCGTGGATACTCACCCTAACGCGCGCTCCGAGCTGCCGATCGCACCGCTTCCCCATAAACGCGGCCTGCAGGTGTCATGGCGCGGCGCACTCCGCACGTCTATCATGGAATTCATGGGACGGCCGCGACATCCCCTCGATTTTTCTCGCACTATACCTCTTGTTCTAAGTGTTCTAATAAGACAGAGACGGATAGTGCGAGAAACATCGAGAGAGCTCGCGCGCCGTCGCGTGATAACCGTGCTGTACAGTAACTGTCATGTTTGCAAGCCTAAATATTAGCGATGCATTCTCACGCCGTACAAATCTGTTGTTCCACGAAGATGCGGTCTACTGGGGGCTATTTCACGAAGCCACAAGTTAAAATTCTAAATTGGCAACACTGAGACGGTTGACCAATATAGACATTTTTTTGTAATCTCTGATATAGGGTGACCATTTGATTTGACCAGCACGGCTATAGCACGCGACGGCGCGCGAGCTGTCTCGCGGCGACAGACTATCCTTCTCGTTCTTATTAGAAAACTTAGAAAGAGACTGATAGTGCGTCGTCTTGGCTAATCGTGCTGTTGTGTGCTTAGATTTGTAAGATTGGCTTCGTGAAACCACTGGTACTTAGAACCAACCCTACCTATTTTATTTTTGACTAAGTCGGCCGCGTTACATAATGTCAACCATACTGGGTACCTACCTACCTCTGACGATGACGCCTTTTCGGATCAAGTCATCCGGACGTTATCACGAAAATCGGCGTCCGCAAAATCTTCGCATCTCAGTGCAATGGCACTTGTATAATAAGATCTGTATAAACTTCCATGTTCGTGTTACTGCCGCAGTGGCGCGGGTACATCTCAATCATGCTGGGCTTTACAAAAAAGCAAACAAAGAATATATATCCTTTTCGCAATTCCCATGCTGACTGCCACAGTCAAATTCGTTATTCCTGAATTAAATTGCCGTTGTGAAGAATTGGGATAGTGCACAATTTTGAATAGGGTCATATTATTTTGAGGATCGTTTATTAACTATATGACGTTTTATAGGACTCTGCAGCCCGCAGCTCTCCTCCGGCGCACAAGCTTCGTGCTCGTTCACTCACCATCTATCCCCGCCACGCTAGAAAGGGATGGATGCTATTGTATTGATACTTGGACGCCGTGACGCGAAGGCTGACTGCAATATTTGTTTCAAATACAAGTTTTCATAATGTGTGGTCTCTCAATCAAACCTGTCCTGACATCATTTTAGTAAGCAAGGACTGGACCGGATGTTGATTTGGTTACCTATTGTTTCATGGTAAGCATATGTGGTAACCATAAGTTAGTCAGTTATCCTACTGTTATTACCATACTCGTATTGATAGGGTATTCAAATGGGTTAGTGGCATGCCAAGTTATCTCGATCAATAGCGTTACACTATCGATAAGGTTAACCAATATGGATAGGGTTTTAAAAAAACTTCTGAATAAGTCTATGGAAACCCTGATTCCGGTCCCAGACACCGGACACAGACTTTTAGATTATGAAATGTACCTACTAGTGAAAATACAGGAGACTTCTGCTAGTGAGCGTCAGGATCGCGGGTAGGACAGGTACACAGAAGTTACCAGTCAACATTCCCGAGGCCCACCCGCCATCCTGACGCTCACCGTCTGCCAGGGACCATGCGAGTTGCCAGAATGAGCACACCAGCGGCTGGCTGATACTTGGGCTAAACCGAGCCTTAACGCTCAAGTCGTCAAGGCTAAGCTTAGCCTTCTATAGTCTTACCGATTTGAGCTATCAAGTGCGGTATAGTTCTTGTTCTTACCAACAACACTAGTTAATTTTGTATATTATTTGTACCCAAAATACCACATTTCTAAAATACCAAAATAAAAGTATACCGAGAATTTATTTCCGAATAAAATATTTCTGTACCCACGTCTAAATGAGGGGTGTAGAAGCAAAAACGCCTCTGGAACATCTACATATGGACAGAGGCGCTTCTAAACCAGGCAAATACTACATCATCGATAAAAACTTCAACTACAGGAATCATGCATTTGGTTTTACAAAATGTGGTATTTTGGTGGTAAGTGTACAACGAGCAATGAGTGTGTCACCACTCAGGACCAAGGCTAACTGCACAGCAACTGCAACTAGAATGGGAACTGCACGCTAACCACGCAGTTGGCGTGCAGTTGCCGAGGCCGAGTGCATACGCAGTTGGGAGTGCAGTTGGCCGCGAGACTCGAGACGGCTCTGCGCGTCGCGGCGGGCGGGGATCGGACAATGACAACACAATATACAGCCATTTAGAATGTAATTGTTTTATGCAATAAATATAATTTGGAAATACTAACAGAGTGTTACTTCATTACATAGATTTGAGAAATGTACACATGACAGGCTACAATTATACAGCTTTTGTGTCCTAGTAGAGGTATATAGAGAAGGTATCTAGTGATCAGGGCTTTAGGAAGAAACAGGCAAACCAATCAAACACTCCGGTTGGAAATGAAACACCCATGCTTATTGACCTAAAAATGAAGAAACATTTATTTTCAGTATGTCTTTTGTATAATTTAATAACAGAATGAATCGAGCGTGTTGAGAGGATAACAGAGCGGATTACTTCCCATTTCGATAGATAAGTTCACCAACAATAGAAATATCATATTTATCAAGTCATGTACATTACAAATGCAGTACCAATAAATCTAATTTATTCGTTTACCGAGTTAGTTAAATTTAAACATTTATTATGATCGTTAGTGTACTCGGAGCGCGAGCTCGCGGCTACGGATCCTTACGGGCACAGTATAGTAGATTTTTTTGGGATTTTTTAAACTTTTTATTCATCACGTACTTAAATATTTCATACTTGAAAAAAAAAAAAAACATTAGAATGTATAGGGTGCGGCGACACCACACACAAGCACGCAGCACGCACGCACGCGGCGGCACGCGCGCACGGGCACGCACGCACGCGCACGCACGGGCACGCACGCACGGACGCGCACGCACGGACGCGCACGCACGGACGGCGCTGGCCGCCGCTACCATCACATTGCGACGTTTCACACCTATTCGTTTTCCCTTTGTACCGCTACAGTTAAAATTGTTTCTTACATAGTAAAATTAACGGAATAGTTTAAAATCTAAATAAAAAGGAGAGGCGGAGGCGCCGGCGCGCCGCGCCTGCGCACGTTACAATATATCATTCAACTGAAACGATGTCAATATTTAAATTTATCGCAAACACTAGAGAAATGCAGGTCCAATACGATGGTAATATTGTGTGTCATGAAACAAAATGTATATTTGAATTCTCTGCTTTTTACACACACACTAGCCGGCGGCTCACTTCGACGTCATCATGGTGACGAATTCTGAAAACAAACAAACACACAGTCAGTACCGGTCCGCGACGCAGCTCCGCGGCGAGTTAGTCAATGTTAAACACAACAGATATAACCGATACACGTGAGATGCACTAGGAAGGGCCGCTAAGTTAGACAAAACCGAGAGAAGATAAATCGACAGGAACCCTTCGGGAGTGACAACAGTGCTTAATGTACGAAACGAACAACATATAGACCGGTAACATTCCGCCGTCATGCCACTACAGGGTGCGAAATACCACCCTCTGCGGTGGCGGCGGGCCGAGGGGGTATTTCCAGATCTAAACGCTATACAGATATTAGACACATGCACCAGTATTAACCGAAACGTCGTAGTCCCAACGCAGCTCGGTTGTAACTTTGTCAATGATCGTCCCATAGATATCAGAATACAAGAGATGAGCTGTCTTTGCAGTTTTGTTACCAAACCGCTGTCTGAGACACAATACTGGTTGAAATATTAGGAATGACATAACGTGACGATGGTTGTACTGAACCACTTTTCCCATGAGACCAACCACTAAATCGCAAAAAATATCAGCTATTCCTTACATCTCTGACTTAACGCACAGTGAAATGTTAACCAGCTTTTCGATTTAGTGGCTGTTCCCATGTTAAATATGACCATCTTCTTCACTTTTTGTCATTCCTGATGATCGGTAAGCATTGAGACCACGCACACAATCTGACTTGCTTGCTAACGCACTGGATGGCGCGCAAACTCCGATCGAAAGTCGATAACTCCTGTATTTTGATACCTATGCACTAATCGATTCATTTATTTTCCACACTTAACAAAGTTTCAAGCGTTTCCACGTAAACCACAAGCAAACCCAGAAACCAACGTCCGGTTGGTCGCCGGGTCCCGCTCGACCGACAGAACCCAGAGAGTGAGATGCGAGGGGGTGGGCGGGGCAGCTAACAGTCCAGGGTGAAGGAACAGTTAAAAGATCAAACCATTCAGAACACTGGTAGGTACCTATGGTCTTGTAGAGCTACTGGGGGCTATATCACAGCGTTATTGCGGAGGTGTCGGGTTAGTTACGAGGGGGACGCGGCCTGCGGCGCTGCGGCGCAAGAGAATACGAGTTTGGCGAGGGCATGGAAGTCTGCAAGAGAGAAACAACTGTAGCTTCAGGCCCACCCGCCCACTCTACATCTACTAGCGAAATACCACGGCAACTATATTCATATACGAATTTGGACAAAGTTTGTTTGACGCTGTTCGGTTTTCATTCAATTTCACGCCAAAGATTACTAAAGCACAACGGCACCGGGGAAACAGCGCTTGTTTATCGGGTCACGGCGAATCTGGATATAGATTCTGTTGTACCTATTACAGGACAACATTAGGTACTCTGGAAGTTTCGACCTTCGTTTTCGGGATTTAGTTCCGCGGCGTATCCGCGTCTAATTCGCGTATCGTTTTGCGTCTGATAAATGCGTGAAATTTTGCGATTACGGTTGTAGGCGACGAGACATTTACGAGGAGCGCGTTGTTGACACCGGCGCATCGCCGCGCGACGCGCGACGCGCGACGCTGGCGCGCGCCCAAACGCAACGTTTCTCACAATCGCAGAAACAACACTGTATCCGGGCAGCGCTCGCCTTACCCCGGATACATGTCGCATTCTTTGTTACACTACAGTCACTTGTTTACTTGAGTTTCGGCCCGCTCCCGACTCCACCAACATTACTGGCTACCCACGGAGTCATGATCATGACATGTATTTACAGCATCACCTCGATTCCTCTGAACTTAACGACGGTTTGTAAGCGCTACGGTAATTTACGAGTATCAAAAGAACGCACGGCTTTGGATTATGTAAAATATTCGGTTCGTAAATCACGAGTATCATAAATGTTGGGTTGGGAGCGGTTAAACTATGTTTTCGGGGAGAAATTTATCGAGTCTGGAGTCGAAATAGCTCCACCACCGGGTTAGTGCGCGACATGACATGCGGGACCGCTAGAGGGTGGTACTCTCCTAGCTTACACACACTGTGTCCATTTATACTTGGCGTGCCGAGCCAAGAGGGCGGCGTGTCTTCAGCTCACGTGCCGTTTTGGCTCAGCATCACGTCGAAACTTGTCGCCAGCTACATTCCACGTGAGAGGGAGTGGCCACAAGAACAATAACGTTGTTTATGCATTGCGTTGTATATCACAGTCACGTATAGGGAAGGTATATTTTCAACAGGCTTGAGAAGGCTCTGGACATCTTTTGCTAAAACATTCACGGACATTCACAGACAAGTACATAGTTTCACATTACAAAGGACATGTCACATAATCAAGTATGTTATGAATGTGATACGAGGTGACGTATCGACAATGAAGTGCCAGAATATTGGCCGCCATTTTTATTTAGTGATTGGGAAGCCACTTGTACGACGATGTTTCGATTCATCTGTAGGTAACGTACGAGGGTATCTATTATGGATATTACATCCGCATCTTTATTTATCTTGTGGGTGCGAGTGACGAGGATGCTTCAACCGCCGAGATAAACACTGCCGTGCTTTAAATGGTCGTATGCCCAGAACTATCTCCATTGGCGTAGCAATTTTTCTAAACGTTTTTAGAATTTCAACTTTGGCATAACCAGGCACAAGCCACTGAATCTATTGCGAAGGGTTTGTGTTTCCTCGGCGCCAAGTGAAGTGTAGGACATGCATAGAAATGTTAATGGCAGTTCACTCCAATCACTCAACTCTTTTCTTCTAGATTAAAAAGTACCGTGCGACTAATGCCAAGGTGCTGGTAGGTGTTGACTTGATTGTCCGGTCAAAAAAGGCAGCTATTCTCGGCTTATTAACTAGATCGAGTTCTATATCACCGCTTTAGTTTTAGTCCGTCAAAGACTGTATGTGTGTCTCAACAAAGCGGCCGAGCACTTTGATACCGGCTATAGTATCATGTTGAGAACATCCGAGACATTCGTGCTGTCTCTCAAACATTACAAGATTTACAAGTTAGAGAAGGAAGGCACGAGTGACTCGATCGATTAGCCGTGTATCTGTAGCCGGTAAGAAGTTTACACGACCGAGCTCTCAGCAGAGCGATCTCGCCATTGTATTTAAGGCGTACGTACAACTTGTGGACACACCAGAGAAACATGGCCGCAAACACAAACTTGTATGGAGACGGGTCACGTTTCTCTGCTGACTGTACGTCCCACTGCACATAAGTAAACAAACCGCTACGTACCCTCGTAATTGACCTGGCCGTCGCCGTCGATATCGGCCTCGCGGATCATCTCGTCGACCTCCTCGTCCGTGAGCTTCTCCCCCAGGTTGGTCATGACGTGGCGCAGCTCCGCCGCAGATATGAAACCGTTGCCGTCCTTGTCGAACACGCGGAACGCTTCACGGATCTCCTCCTCACTGTCGGTGTCCTTCATCTTGCGGGCCATCATTGTGAGGAACTCGGGGAAGTCTATCGTGCCGTTGCCTGGAAAACGAGAAAAGGACAGGTCAGTTACGAATTTTATCGGACACCATTTGGGCTATCATAATACCATAAAGACGACGTTAAAACTGATTAACAATATGTTCAAGGAAATGAAGATCATATCATGATTATCAGGGACTTTATATTATTTATATTGTTGTTTCACGCTCATTTAGCAGGCATATTATACTGGATGATTAACACAGCCACTGTTGTATTTCCGTCCTGTATTGAATACTTAAAGTCATGTTGTATTGTATTAAGGAAATCAATGTGATTCTGTAGATGCGGTGAGATGGAGAGCTTCACGCTCACGTCAAGTACAAAGACAAAACGTTTAAACCTTTCTGATGACTGAATGATTAAATCCCTCTCGAATTTCCGAAATATTTGTAGAATACAAAACTTGTTATTTTGCCCAGAACACCCAACGAGCCGTTTCTCGTAAACGATGGCGTAATACTAATTAGTCTCATTAATCAATCCGCATGTTAATATCATCAGCAGCCGTGGTGTGGGCATCGAAGTTCACGGAGCCAACCTTGGCACCTGCCATAATGGAATATTTTCAGATTCAGTAAATATTATTACTAGAACAAGCTTTGTTTACGTGAAATATAGAGATGACCTTAATTGACGATCTAAAAATAAAGGCAATAAATACAATCTTTCGGAAACGTCAGCTTGTGGAAGGGATATCGTTGTTCAAATAGAGTTGACACGCTTAGCTTTTTAGCCCTTGAAGAAGGAAGTGAGGTGACAAACGGTAGTTTATTCAATCAGGCGCGGTGGAGATTAGTGCTTCAATGGACGCCGGCCGACGCTACTATACCGGCCGGCCAGACTGACCACTCAATTGGGGGGTTCCATTGTTTCATAAGCACGTGTACATCTTTGAAGAAACCAACAACTATTACGCCAACAATAATATCCTGGAATGTCGTAATTTCTGCAGCAACACGGTTTAATGTAGGCGATTTCGTGAAACAATATAAATGCCTGATGGATATCAAGGAAACAATGGGTTTCTGAAACGTCCAGAGTTATATTTACGGCGTAATAAAGACTTATGAAGGCGTACGATTCGAATTGCCCATAAATAAACCATAAAAATATAATATACCCATGCATGGTGACTATGTAGATTACATGAGTGTTGTTTTAGTTTGGAGCGTTGGCCTTACGCAGAATTTGGCATGCAAGGAGGTTGCAGGAGCCTTTTGCACAATGAAGCATACTGTTGATCGTACCACCGTGAGACCGTGACATCATCGTCGGCCGCTGATTAAATCATCCGCACGGCAACGGCGGAGTTTCGGGCGAACATGGCGTTTGCCGACGATGTGTCAGTGTTATCAGCAACATTAACACATCCATAAAGCTTGCCGAGGACGCGGATATTACAAATTCCGAGGTGGAACTGTTTGGACAGCAAACAGATGTAGCAAACAATATGCGACGCATGGAGTATTTTCATTTTTTTTTACACAGGGGACATATTGAGATTGGGAGCAGTCATGAAAATCTCAAGACAAGGACGGAATTTCGATCCCAGCCGTCGCCTCGCCGGCGTCTCGGATAAGCCATCGGATTTGCATCAGGTGTAAACAGGCGCATGTTGTGAATAATTCAGAGACGTAACAAACAATATGCGAAGCGCGATCCGATCCGCACGGCCACACATCTCGCGATACCGCGAAATAGAATAATTTACGAGCAAGATCGTGAGGGATTTAGCGATGCTCATTAAAATTCTAGCATTGCTTTCGTAAGAAATATACTTACTTGGATTACGGATTTAATTACTCAAAATGCCTATCCAAAAATAATTCTTGATTTTTCTTGGTAATTGTTACATAGAATTGTAATCTTATATTCTTTAACTATCAAATCTTTTTAACATCTGGTCCCTTTTTTTAATGTTCCTATTAACTACTACATCTACCAGCAGTGCCGTATTCATTTCATGAACCTTCAAGGGTTTTTCTCGTCCATCCAGCTTCCTAGTTTGATTGTACCGGGCGATCATCGCTGGGTGAACGCTCCACCAAGGTGCAAAAATAAGTGAGAGTTAAGTTTGGCGCATCTAATTGTGGGTTAACCTTTGCGAGGTGGTCCGCGGGCTATTTATACCGGCCGCGCGATACGCTGAACTTTCGAGAATGCACGCCGCATTCCGGCACTTGTTCTAGCACTTGGGCCTGGATTGTAGTCGTCTTTCAGGCCTTGGTGGTGCCAATAGCAAACGGGACGAATCACCTGATGGGAAGAGGGCATTGTCATCTATATCGACAACATTACAACTACATAGATTGAGAACCTTACGTTTCCGCTGCGCAAAAATGACGCAATGAATGAGTCAGCAGTGGAACGAGGACAGCTAGTAACGGAAACGCCTCAGGAGGAAGCTCACTCTGTAGCTTGTATATCTACCGAGAAATGGGAATGAGTTTCGTCCAATTCCAATCCCTATCTTCTACAGTTTACATTCCGCGCACCGAGTTACACAATCAATTGAGCGATTATCGTTTCTGGGTGAAGTTCATTGGCATTTGAGAGATGGCCCCGTATCATTATCGGCCGTATCACGCAATAAGTGACAAGATAGAGCGTCCGTCTCGTTCTATCGAACGGTGACAGCCAGTGACGGACGCTCTATCTTGTCACTTATCGTGTGATATGGCCGACCATGATACGGGGTCTGAACACAATAGGCGATAGTTCCGCGGAATATAAGAGCCGATTCCAATTAAGGGTTGTGGGCTGAGTGGGGGGGACACAATGGCTGCTCGTCGCCTTGAACCCGCTGCAGCCGTGTTTGTTGTTTTTGCATCGTTCTCACAGCACACTGGAAACTCAGAGTTCCCATGTTTATCGTTAACATAAACTAAACGCCACATTGTATTGTTAACCTCAAAATGTTTATGAATATGAAAAACCGTTTAGTCAAGTACAAGTGCGCGGATTTAAGGAAACTGTACCTACTGTTAAATGCCAGCAGGAATTCCCGTCCAGTGTGGTGAGGATAATTCAATCGTGAGTGATTAACCGAGCAGACAGAATAAACAGGCCGTCACCGCAAATGATTACTTACTCACTAAGAGTAACACGTTGTCATAACTCGGATTATTCGGAATCTAAACTACACAATTATTTGATAAATAACCAGTTGCATCCTGGAACGTACTAAGAAGAAAAACCTCTTCGATCGGTTGACATGAAGTGTCCGTCTGCCTGTATGCCTGTAGGCTGGACTAGGTATGTGTGTTTGTAGGTCGTTGCGGGTGGCTCGGATGGCTTCCCCTGGTCGATACCGCTGCGTGTGAATTATAACGCAGCCTCATGTGAGGCTTCAACCGATTCTTTACAATCTCATTATTGTACAACTTTATTTAGTCGTTGATAACTGTCTTACTTTCTCTTTCGATTTGTTACAAATGTATGTCTACGATATATTCAGTTCTCTGTGAAGAGTACACGTGTGAATCAAATGTATAACACCTACACCCGACGCGACGTATTAAATATAATAAATCAGCTCCTAAGATACTATAAATATATATATGTATTATTGTGTCAAATTTCGATCAAATGATATCGTCATGTGCCGAATGCGAGTCAATTACAACGGCAGCGAAGCGGCGAGCCGCAATCAAACCGAAAATCTAAAAGCAAATCTAAACACACGTCGCTTTCGAGGAAAGTCTGTTTTACTACAACTCCTATATTTTCACATTTACACACAAAATGACGGTATGTTAATTCGTGTAGTTTGTAAATTCGTCGTTATTATCTATTGCAAGCACCCACACACGTTATGTCTATAAGAGATGAACTCACTCATTGTCTCGCGAAAAATACATTATTCAGCAAGTTTATACGTAATGAGCCAAGTGGGCTTTATATAAAGTGTAAAGATTTATTGTTCATTAGTCATGGTATAGATCTGGCTAATGAGCGGACTGGCTAATATCGGTTATCGCATAGCCATTCATTTATACAATCTGAACGGGGTTTTAAAACTGTCTCCGCAACCGACGTGACCTTGTGAACCTTCTAAAGTACATTTTGACGTGTCTGCATGGTCTGTAGGTTTGAAACAAACCATTTGGCTTCAGGACTGGAAACAATAGTCGCCGCTTCAGTGAGCAATGTGAACGGTTATGGTACAGGTACGTGTATTGCACAGCTAGTGTAGCTCGGCAAGGCCGCTGTGAGTCAACATAGCGTCAGCGCCCACCGATACAATCCTTATACAGCAATTAGATGACCGAATACCAGATTCACGCGCCACCTATATATATATATATATATATATTAAACTAATTGCGAGTGCTCTAAAACAGCGCAGCGCCAGACTAATGAATTTAAATTATTGCCGCTTTTAAAAATATAACAATAGATTTGGCTACAGCGAAGGCGGAAGATGCAGCAATAATTCGACGAACACCGGGGGTGAGCGAACGCGTTATACTACGAAATTTACTGCATCTAAAAGCCTAACATCAAAGCTATTGATTCCTAAATCCAGCATCCGTCAAGATAAGACGGATCGCTCGTGTCTCATCATCCATGTTATAAGAATAAACACATCAAATTAAGTAGACGAGAGCCGGGGCGATGGTCCGACACAAGCGATTACACGAGCGAGTCTGGTCCATGCGATCGCGACAAACTGGCGTCTCGCCAAAAGGAATATGCAAATTCATTTGCAATCTGCGATTCCAGACTGGCGCTGCGTTTTGCTCGGTGTCAACAGTGTTTATCACGGCGCAGTGATCGCGAGCGAGAGCGAGAGGATTATCCCCAGGCTCTTATGAAAATCGCTGTGCCAACTTGCAAATCGTCCCAGCCTTTAAAGAAAGGGATCGTGCTGTAATTTAACGGAACATTCGCTTCAGAATCAGATTTTTATTGATAAAACACATTATTTTACATATCAGGCAGGATACAGAGTAGAGTAAGTTCAATTAGGGCGAATTCTGTCCTAAAGCGCCCTCAAATTACGAATCAATTCGATTAGTATGCGTCGGTTGTCGCGCAATACGCGGGTGCCGCTCCCAAATAGTCGGTACAACTAATTTGGTCCGTGAATCAGTTTCTCAAAGGGCACTCTGGGAGCAATTAGGACGACAACAATGGGTCAGCTATCTAGGCGAGCTCACGGGGGCGGTGTGCCTGAAGCGACAATCCGATGGCCCGATAAATAGCTTGGCGCGAGGCCAAGTCCTAACCATTATCACTACAGTTTGCTCGCTGCGGCTACACTTGGTGTAACTGATGTTAATGCGTTACATGATATAACTGCTACGCTTCGATGGGCCCGAAGGCTCGAGTTCGCCTCTGTTTCAGTGCGCTCGTTCATTGCCGCACTGCGGTTATGCTTCGCCGCAATCTTGCATGTCTATTTAATTACAATCATTTAGATGATCGCTTCTGGTGACACGAGCAGCGCCATTATCGCCAGAAATGCTGTCGCAGTGCCTAAAGTTATTTGGGGGAACGGTGCACGTCGCTTTTGGTTTGCACATTCGTTGTCCGCCATCTTGAGTGATTTATACCCGACTTGTAGCCTCGACACGAACCAGAAACGCTTCCCAGAATATCCTTCACACGACAAGCCCTAAACACAATTAGTGTATGAAAATTATTAAGTTAACCTAACAAACAGGATAGTGTAAAAACAGTTACAATGACGGTTTGTGGTAAATGATTGTAGCAGGAAACAAATAGCCTGTTGACTAGCTGGCACTAATTGGAGCTGAAAAATAGTGTAGGCACGAGCTTAAAGCTACGAGGAAAACAAATGGTCGCGACGGAGAACAAATGACGGCATCGGGGCGCGAACTACATAATAATGCCGAAGGAAAAGGTCAGCCCTTGAAGCAACTCCTCCATAAAACTCGGGCTGGCACCAAATTGACTGCGGTTTTATATGTATCAATTGCTAGTCCCAACATACATATTATGTATGTTGGGACTAGCAATTGATACAGTCGATGGAGGCGCAATGTATGCAAGAGTGATGAACTTCGCTATGCTGAGTGGTAGTTATATACTCTAGGGGGACGATCGCTTTCTCTAGCTCCCTCTACCGAGGAAGAGTATAGCGAGAGTAGGGAGACTAAAAGTAGCAATTAATTGGTTTTATTATTGTATGAATACTTGAGAAGGCTTTATAAATTCAGAGTGGACTAGCGTGAGAAAGACGCGGCGCCGCGAGATCGATGGCGGGTTTCTTGACCGGTAACTTATATTCATTGTGATCCGAGATTAGAAGCATAAACATGCGTCTTGTTCGTAAATCACGGGGATCGACGCGTCGCACCTCGATGTCATAAACCCGTGTACCACCTGCACGGCAGTCTGCCTAAAATAGTACATGGAAGCAAACTGAAACGCGTCTCGGTAGCTTTCTTTATTCACGCAATAAAGAGATAACGCATCATCCATACTGTTCCGTTTCAAACGGAGACAAATACTTTAGTCTCTTTTATGAGCCATAAACGGTAGCTACCTAGGTAATATACATCTATCGCAACACGGCATTGCGAGTCTCCGGACATTTTCACATGCAAATCGTCTACAATGTAGGCTTCTGCATCCTTGTAAAACGCATGGGAAGGCTCTTGATTAATCCGCGCCCATCTTGAACCTAGCTTCAACACGGTCCGTGGACAGACGGCATCAGAAAATACAATACTACGCAACTACAATAATAATCGTGTGCACATTTATCTTTGCGGATTGTACATTGGATATCCCTCGATCGATATCAGTTACTACATATTATAATAAACTCGCTACTGACCAACTTTCTAAGTGAAACGAATTCAAACGCCAGGTAGAAGACGGGAAACTCGGTCAACCTGTTACAAGTTCTCGATCGATGAACCATATTCCTACGCTGAGTAATGGGAGGTCGATTCAGGTCAATCGAGTCAGGCAAGTGGATCGCATCGCCTCGGCGCATTCAGCCTAATTGGCGTAGCCTCTACGAGCGAAGCGGAATGCAGGGCCCACCTGCGCGACAATTTGCATTTTTATGCAGGCAATTGAGTACTATGAATAGCGCTAACGTGAATGTGGAACTAGAAAATTCGAAGTTTAAAATCGTGCTCGGGGATTTTCTATACCGGTAAACCATGTCAGACTCACGTGTCTCTAAAGTTTACATTTCCGTTCACAAATCCAATGCACGGCTCGAGGGGATTACGTGGGCGGTGCTGCAGGCGGGCTCGAGTGCTCGAGCCACGCGCCACGTGCCCGTATTGATCGCGTCTAGCCTCCCCCACCCCACACGACAAAAACACGCTCAGCAATCCACAAATCCTTGTTTTCCCGAGTCGCGGTCTCATCGTGCTTTATCGCCTCATTAAAAGTTATCGGTGTTGAGACAGCTCGTTACTGGAGTCTTCACGAGCTCATAATTACGTCAAGCGCCGCTTTTTATTTTAGCTGGCTTTATTGCAGATCTTCGCTTTAGTGCGCGACACTCCATTCCGGGTGATAAGGTTCATAAGATGCGATTTGTTCATGCGAAGAAATGCTGCCCCGCTTCAATCAACAGACCTATTGACAATGTAGGCGTCGTGTAAGCGTAATATATGTGTGTCATTATGGACAGCAGATTCATTTCGCAGCAGGAGCCACTGCCGCATCATTAGCGGCGAAGGTCGACCGGCGGATTAGATGTTTATTAAAACTGAATCGGTGTCCAGTCAGCTGTCGAAGCGTCGGCCAGGTTTAACGTTCCCGCGGGATACGTCCGCAAATAGCGTCGGCGCGGAGCGGCCGACCGACCGCCGCGCGCGCATATCGGGGAGTGAACGACTTCTTATCGCGCGTGACATCACCAGAAGAACCTTGCCAACTAGGGGACGGGGACCTTCGCTAAACATTCGGCTGCGGGAACAACGCTCTCGAGTTGTAAATCAAAGCAGGACGAAGCTGTAAGCTAACTCATCGGCTCCGGTGCGGATAGCCGGCCCCGTTTCGAAGCTTCATTTTACAGCCATTATCAGGATTCCCAGCTGCGCCGTTCGGTACAGCGCTCGCGTAAAACTGCACTCGAAACGCCATAAAGCTATCCTTGCAGAGGGGTCAATGAAACTTGGCTGCAACTGGGCCTTTGCGGAAATCGGTCAGTGGGAGTTAAACGCCAGCGAGCCCACGCGAGAAGCGGCCGGCGAAATTCGAAAACCGAATCTTTCCGTACGTGAGCGATAGTTGTTAACGCGACCAAAATAAATAGTGACGTCGCCGGGTGTGTGAAAGTCACTTTGTGCGGGCAACGTTGCATCGGCGCTTTCTAGACGAGAGCGGACCATTTATCAAGTTCCCGCGACAGCAGACGCCCGGCCTGGACGAGTGGTCCATCCGTGCCAACTATGCTAAGGGGAACGCAAATTGCTTGACATTGACGGGAAAGCCGATTGAGAAAAGCGGTCGCTTACGTGGAGAGATCTAAGTTTATAAATCGGTAACCAATAACATTGTGCTGGGTCGAATGATTTATTAAATATACTAGCTGTTGCCTGCGACTTCGTCCGCGTAGAACTTGTTACCGTCTTAGGGATGGAAATATTCCAAAACGCTGAAGGAACTTTTTTATATTCTGATAAGAAATCTTTATACAACGTTTTAAGTCTCCAGCTCAAAAATGAGTGTTCTCATCCAAACCTTGCACCCCTTTTTAACCCCCTTAGGGATAGAATTTTCTAGAACGCTGATAGTACTTTTGTGTATACATGTATAACCAATAAACCGTTTTTTAAAACCTTTGTTTATAGTTACCTTATTGTGCTTATTTATTTGATGGTCGGGGGATTTTCAAAATTTTATTTAATTATTTTACAATAAACCCGTCGTGGGTTTTTCAAAATTTTTAATTTTCCTTTTTATTTTATTGTTTTTAAAGAGCAGTCTGTAATAGATTGTACACAAGTTGTTTATTTTGCGAGCAATTGTTGAGCATATTAAAAGGTGTTATAAGCCAACAGCGTCTACTTTACTTCAGCCGTGTTTTGTTGAAGTCACTGCCCTTACCGGAGTAGCAGCTCGCCTCGTGAATGGACGAACACTTGATAGCGCATTGTCACTCGGTATCGAAAAAGGATCAGCGACCACTCATCGACAGTTACCAGGTCAGCGCTTAGAAGACATAAGACGTAAATGGAAAACAATTCGCTGGTTAAATTGTAGGTGAGATTTCCATGGTATCATATGAAATGTTGCGCTGCATTCACTTGAGGCTCCAAGAGCTAAAAAACAATGACTCTCTTTTTGGTGGAGTAAATGTCCTCGTTTTTGGTGATTTGATGCAGTTGCCGCCAGTAAAAAGGAGTTTCTGTTTCCAGTTACCAGCACATTTTCAAGGAAAACCACATCTGTGGAGATACTTCGGATTTTGCGAACTTAAACGGAATATTGGACAGCAAAACGACCCTGACTTTGTTGATTTACTCAACAATTTACGAGTTGGAGAACTGACCATGGAACAATAACAGCATCTTTTGTGAACGGCAGCATGGGGGTAGTTCGGGGTTTTGAGTGGGAAGGGCTAAGAGAGCAATTGGAAGACGGAGAGCTGCTCAAAAAAGTTGTTGTCCAATTGGATGACTGTTTTATCGGTAGAAGTTACCGGGATTAAAATGGCTGGGTTGCTGTACCTCCAATGAGTGGGAGTTTTCAAGGCAATAAAGGTGCAGGTAAAATAGAAAGAGTAATGGTTCCACTTATATTAAGTTGGGCCGTTACTGTACATAAATTACAAGGCACAACAGTAGACAGGGCGGTCATATACTTGGGTCCCAAAACATTCGCCAAAGGTCAAGCTTACGTGGCACTGAGTAGAGTATAAGATTTTGAAAAAAAAGTGTACAAGACCTTTTTTTTTTCAGATTTAGTTTTTTTTTTGTTCATCTTACTCAGAATCGTTGACACTAGCAATCCTCATACAAGAAAAAAAGTGTCCAAAATTTCCATTCCAGATCGTCACATTTTTGTATGCAGTCTTTTTTTATTTAAATGGTCGTGACGCACTGGAAGCACAAACTTACATAGTAAAATCTGGGACACATGTTTTCTTGTATGACGATCGATAGTGCCAACGATTCTGAGTAAGAAAAACAAAAAAAAAACGAAATCTGAAAAAAATAAGTTTTGTAGGTACACTTTTTTTGAAAAACGCCCAATAACCAATCTTGATCAACGAAAACTGTTTAACAACCCACACCATACTATGGCACTGAAAGAAATAGAGCGGTTAAGAAAGTCGTTGCATGGGCTCGTATCGAGGAAACCGGAGGAAGACCACAAGGTTCTCCTGATCCCATTAATTGTCTCATGCCGTTACCACAGTAAACCCCTAAATCCATGTAGGGTCGCAAATTGCATCCGACTCCTCTAAAGCTAACACGGTAAATTAAAAACCATGTGTCTTTTCCAAGTTTCCTACAATGATGTTCTTCTCCATCATCAGACCCTCAACAGTTTATGTACCGAAGCTACTTGGCAAGAACTCTCTATAGAACCCAAACACAGTAATATAAATATACGCCTTCTGAAAATTCACTACGATGCTGTTCTGCTACATTTCCAGACCCTCAGCAGTACAAGTAAAGTACCTACAGAAGCTAATTGGAAACCACTAGATATCAGTAGAATCCAAACACAGTAGAATTGTTATGTTCCTTCTCAAAGTTCCCCACGACGTTGCCTGCTTCATCATCAGCTCATGTTCAGAAGCTACTCGGCAAACACTGTCAAAATGTGCCACGCTCGACACGCTCCTACCGCGCGCGCAATATCTTTATTATACCAAATGCTCCCTCAGCACGAGGTGGTTGACATGTTTGCTGATCGCTTTATTAATTATGCCGTATTGCTAAGCAGTTCCTTGACAATTGTAATTAACAATCATTTATTATTCTAACATATTTTATAATTCTTAATGTATTCCATAATTGCGTATGTGTACCCAAATTGACGACCTGTTCTTTTTGACATGTATTGTGTTCTGTTATATGTAATAATTTATCGTGTAAGTGTTTTGGTGTTATTGTATGCTGTAAACTTACATTGACTTTTAAATGAATAAATGAAAAGAACCCATAATTGGGATCATTAGTGTAAAATATTCACTACAGCGCCCCCTGGTGAGCAAACATCATAATTTAAATGTAAGAACCATCCCTGATAAACCACAACCTCATCTCCGAAAATTGCATAGAAATCGGTCAAGCTGTTTTGAGATAATTTTAATTCATTTAAAACGTTTACTACAGCGCCCCCTGGTGACTAATCATCAAAACACCTATCTAAGAACCACCCCTGATGAACCACGCATCTATTTCTGAAAACCGCATCTAAATCGGTCAAGCCGTTTTGGAAATAAATGGGAACATTGGTGTACACAAACAAACAAACAGCCTCTCACCCTAAACGCATACCTACTATACCTAAACGCATACCTACTATACCTAAACGCATACCTACTATACCTAAACGCATACCTACTATACCTAAACGCATACCTACTATACATAAACACATACCTACTATACCTAAACGCATACCTACTATACCTAAACGCATACCTACTATACCTAAACGCATACCTACTATACCTAAACGCATACCTATACCTTCTCCGTTCCGCCGTGGGTAAAAAAGGAGCCTATGCGCTCTTTCAACTCATATTATGTTTTCCATTTGGCCTTTCCACACCCTAGGGAATAAATTTTGATGAAAACGCTATGTCAATTATCTGGTTTATAAATAAAGAACGTTTTCCTTATACGGACTTTCAAATTTCTAAGTTTTAAAAGAACGTGTTCTCGGTACATTTTCTATTTGACCCATTTAGGGGCCAAGTTTTAAAAAATCTACTTCTGGATAGATCTACATACTACAAAAGAAACCTGCTGTCCTGCTTTCATGTTTCTAGCCACAGTTTATCATTAAAAATCACACATTACCTAGGTGAACTTTCGACCCCTATCTTAACCCCTTCAAGGAATGAATTAGAAAAACATCCCTTATCAATGTTTTTGACTGTACATTAAGGAGCACGTGACTGAAGTTTTAAACGTCTAACTTTAAAAACGAAATGTTTCCCTTTAGGTCAGTCATATCGAACATTAAAATCGCAAGCTAACGGCTAGTTCTGATTTTTAGGGTTCCGTAGCCAAATGGCAAAAAACGGAACCCTTATGGATTCGTCATGTCTGTCTGTCTGTCTGTCCGTCCGTATGTCACAGGCATTTGACTCGAAAACTAGAAGGTGTATTTGAATAAAATTTTGAGGATAGGTGTATTTTGTTAGGCGCTACATAGTTTTGTAATTAAATTACTAAAAAAAAAAATGTTTTAGAGGTGCAGCTCCATACATAAAACTGAGAGCCAAAAAAAAAAAAAATTGCATGCCCACGTGTGGCACATCAATCGATACGCCTTTCAAAATAAATATAAGGTTTCTCAGCATTGTTTTTGATTAAGTGAATAGAGTCGGAGTTAATTGCCCCGAAAGTCACTAAAATTGTGCCCCCCGTCTCTAATTTTTGAACCGTGTATTTTAAAAATATGAAAAAAATCATGGACATAAGGCTTATTCAATTCTTTCAGCGAAAATTGTTTTGAACAAGATCGGTTCAAAGGTTTCTATCTTCTGCCAAAAAAAGTGCGACAATATCGCGGTTAAGAAAAGTTAGCACAGGTCTTTCGAAGCTGCAAAATTTGATTTAGGGTACTGGTAGTGGTCCTAACACTCCTAACAACATATAAAAAAATCACAACTAGCCGTTAGCTTGCGATATTAGCGATTTTTCTGGTCAAATATGACTGGCCTACTTACCAACTTTTAACTCTTTCCACCGATAGTTTTCCTTACAGATTACCCGTAGAAAATGTGTCAAAATGTAACTGTTGGTAAGGAAAACTATCGGTGGATTGATTATTGGAACCGGCCACTAGGGGATGAATTTTTATAACGACGCTAAATCATTTGTTTTGCTTTTTAGTAAGAAACCTTCATACAAAGATTCAAGTCTATAACTTTCCAAATGAACGATTTCCATACGACGGTCCGACCCCTATTTCAACCCCTTAAGGGTTGAATTTAGAAAAATCCTTTCTTAGTACACGTTCACGTACGGTAGAGAATATATGTTCCAAATTTCATGCTTATATCTACAGCGGTTTAGGCTGTGCGCTGTCTGTCAATCGGTCAGTAACGCAACAGTTTTATAATATGTATATGTCGCAGGGAAATGGCTAAAACAGAGATTTGAACAAATCTCTAAGGGATATGATCAAATCACGCAGGATGTTAAAATGGCGAATCCATTTTATCATTTGCCTAGAAAAAATCAGTCATTTGATCAAATCCCTGAGTCTGTTTAGTGAAATGACGAAATCGGCCAAAAAAGGCAACTCGTTTTTTCATTTCACTAGATTTGTTTAGTGATTTGACAAAATCCCTGAACCGCGTCAGTGAGTTGACGAAACTAACTCGCAAAGCCAACTCGTTTTACCATTTCACTAGACAAGTTTAGTGAAATGATAAAAATCTCAACTCTAGTACGGATTAAGTCTCTCAAGTGCGGTCGTCTTACCCCCCTCCTGCACCTTACCGCTACCCGCTCTCGCCCTTGCGTATTAGGCACCGGCCGGCTCAGACGCACGTGCGCAGTACGTAGCAGATAAAATAGCACACTCCATACCACCCTGCGAATGTCATTTTTTGTATGGAAAGCGAACCACCTTAAAATGATTATATTCTGGTTTACAAAATTCTTGTATACGATTAAAAAATCTGATTTGACATACTATTTTATTACCTAATTTCGACATTTTATTTTACCATTTCACTAAATCATGTCAGAGATTTCAACAAATCTCTAAGAGATATGACCAAATCACGCAGGATGTGAAAATGGCTATTCCATTTTATCATTTGCCTAGAAAAATCAGTCATTAGATCAAATCCCTGAATCTATTTAGTGAAATGACGAAATCAGCCAAAAAAGTAAACTCGTTTTTTTTAATTTCACCAGAATTGTTCAGTGATTTGATAAAATCCCTGAAACATCTTGTGAGAGATTTGATCAAACTTAATTGTAGAGTAACACTGAACCAGTTCAGAGATTTGATCACATCATACCATGTTATAGTAGAGACTTTATCATTTCACTAAACGTGTCTAGTGAAATGGTAAAATGAGTTGCTTTGCGAGCAGTTAGTTTCGTCAACTCACTGACGCGTTTCAGGGATTTTATCAAATCACTAAACAAATCTGGTGAAATGAAAAAACAAGTTGCCTTTTTTGCCCGATTTCGTCATTTTACTAAACAAATTCAGGGATTTGATCAAATGACTGATTCTTTCTAGGCAAATGATAAAATGGATTCGCCATTTTAACATCCTGCGTGATTTGATCATATCCCTTAGAGATTTGTTCAAATCTCTGTTTTGGCCATTTCCCTGACACTCAAGGGCGAGAGCGGGTAGCGGTAAGGTGCAGGAGGGGGGTAACACGGCCGCACTAGCGACTTAATCCGTACTAGAGTTGAGATTTTTATCATTTCACTAAACTTGTCTAGTGAAATGGTAAAACGAGTTGGCTTTGCGAGTTAGTTTCGTCAACTCACTGACGCGGTTCAGGGATTTTGTCAAATCACTAAACAAATCTAGTGAAATGAAAAAACGAGTTGCCTTTTTTGGCCGATTTCGTCATTTCACTAAACAGACTCAGAGATTTGATTAAATGACTGATTTTTTCTAGGCAAATGATAAAATGGATTCGCCATTTTAACATCCTGCGTGATTTGATCATATTCCTTAGAGATTTGTTCAAATCTCTGTTTTGGCCATTTCCCTGCGACATATATATTGTGGGAATGGCACGATCGCTCCGGGAACGTTCAATAATTACAAGCGGCGGGACGTTGATGACCGGTGGAAGTTTGCCCAGGGGAATAATATTTATCGTTTAGTATACAGACGCATCGAAGCATGCCGCTCTTTACAACTACAAAATTAGGACTACTAAGAGTAGTTTTCGATGGTAACACGGACTGTATCAGCGCAGCCGCGGCGAGAATGCAATTTGTCAGCGTGAATGAATTCCCTGCAGCAATAGCAATTTACCTCCTTAATTAAACTCTATTCGGAGAAGTCTTGAGTTTACGAGCAATTCGACAGAAATCGAGTGTTCGGCTTAATTATACCGGGTTTCGCTGAATCTAGAGACTACAGGATTAGAACGAGAGTAATTTGGTCTTGGGATTGGATCCAGCTTGATATTAGAAATATTTAGAATGGGTGAGGTAAAACCAGTATTCTTGCGATATTACATTAATCAAGGCCCGTGTTCCTGATTCCAGTCTGCTCAAGGTCAATTCTTAAGGTACACTTACTTCTCATTTTCCAAGACAGGTATTATGTTAGAATCGAAAAAAGGGATAGCCTAAATTCAATGTTGTATAAAAACGGGCTTAATTTGCATGTTAAGTGGGGTCGTTTTCGTTACTTTCCGAGTGTAATTATGCCTCGCAACTTATGTGACCGGGCCCTAACGTACCTACGGTGCCGTGTGCAAGGCCTGCCATTTAAAAAAGAAACCGAAAACCTTATAGAACCAAACCGACACTGAGTCTTGTGGAACTCTCGCACGCACACATGCAAACACACACACACACACACAAAAAACTAACTAACATTCACACACACACACAAAACACACACACACACACACAAACACACAAACACACACACACACACCCATTTTAATTTTAGTCTTCAATTGTAATGTTAATCCAATCTTAATTTTACTTTTAACGAAACAGAAGTTAGTGTTTTGTACTGCAAAATGGTAATATTTTAAGTAGTTTGTTTTAATCGCACTCGCAGGCGGCCAAGATACAGGCTCAGCCTAGTTTGCGTCTGACGGATATAACGTTTATGATATAAGTGTACTTTAGTTAAATAAATGATTTTATTTATTTATTTATTATAAAAAGGTAATTATTGATTGGCAGTCTGGGCTTACGGCGGTGTTTGAGACGGCTGACGGGAAAATATCGTGTTATCGCACCCACCAGACAATTTACAGCTGCAATGCCCGCAGGAATCAGCTTTACGGTCCGATAGCCAGACTTGTGGGTTACGGATTTTGAAGGCTTCATGCAAATGCCAAAGGACGGTGGCGTGACGTCAGAGATCAGGCAGGGTGATACAGTGAAAATAAGCCGCATGCTATAAGTATAAATGTTCCCAAAGAATATCGACTATTTCAAAAGCGCTAAGGTTATTATTTGTCTCTGAGGGATACTTAAATCGCCCCAACAGGTAGCTTTTTGTCTTTAAACATTTTCAGTCCACGTTCATGCCAGCTGCTGGATGGTATCGAACCCAGGCTGGCTCAGCCTTGTGCCAGACCATTAAAAGCTATAGCTTAGTATTACTATTACTTATTATGTGGCTATAGAGAGGATTTTTTAAAATGCTTTAACAAGCATCAGACACAGGTTATTTATTGTTTCTTAAAAGTTTGTAGGCGTTGTCTGTTGCAGTTGGCAACTAGATTTAGCCCCAGACAACTGAAACGGTCTTTACTTGTGGACACCCGACTAAACCCAGTAGACAAACTAAATGCATAGGTTTTATTTCGCAACAATTGTCTATCTACCTTGTTCGGCTAGTACGGTTATAATATGTACAATTTTGAACTGTCTACGAAATAGGGTTAGGTTATGTTAAAATTTTTACATAGAGACCGGACCGTACACGGCGTACATGACAATACGGCCACATAACGTTACGTGTAACGTATGCTAATATGCTTCAAAGCTTTCTAACTTATTATTCATTGGTTCGCCGTCAAGTCGCATTTGTTCATCCTGTGAGTGACGTGCTGTGCAGTGAATATATTAACTTTGAACCATAATCGCCAGACATTAAGAACCAAAATGAATATAGATTAGTACATACCATAGTATGTACGGAGTACATATACTCCGAGAGGACTCTGTCGAGACGACATAAGATGTACGATTGTAGACCGTATTTCAAAGTGAAAAGGTTTCATTTTAATCAGTCGGTTTCGTGGAAAAAAACGCTACTGTGTTATCTATGTGGTGGCATTAACGAGCTATATTGTTATATTATCAAGCAAAGTGAGTTCTTTCTGAATACACAGTTATTATTATTGAGTGAGATTATTATTATTTTATTGTAAATTACCATTTGACGTGTAAAAGTGCCCTTGTGGCCTATTTGCAGAATAAAAAAATGATTTTGATTTTTGATTTCACATAAATTACCACAAAAAAAATCTCGGCAGAGGTTGTCTAGAACGAATCTGAAAACGAAACTGTGCAAAGTTATCCCTAGGGGAAGTAATGAGTCTAGTAAACACGTGTCACTACTAATAAACGATAGTGACATGGTGTCAGTGTGGGCACGCCAGTTAATACCATGTCACAATTAATTACAGCCGCAACGCAGTGTTGCCATCGACAGCATCTAATTGTCATATTAATTAGTCACACCGACTGACAGCGATATTGTCTATGTTTAAATGTGAATGCTATATGTAGATGTGTGTGCGACTAACTACACAAACAATTATGATTATTGTGAAGGATATGAGCACTTAGAGAGCCGGAGAATAAATGAAAGGAAGAATGGCACGAATGCTTTATGATCCCCCTTAATTCTCGTAGGGATTATTAGGGAGCCCAGTATGGAATGGTTTTTATTTCACTACACTATCTCTCGCACTTGCATAATTGCTGAAAGGATTGTTTATGTCAGGCATAACAGAGATCATTCTAGATGTATAGAGGCGTAATAGACGCGTTTCTCACGTGATAAACAAACACACAAAACATCTGGCACGATCTGTCAAATGAAAATTGTTTATTAACCCAGGTTGAAATTCACTACACTACACTACATGAGCTCTTCTAGTAAGTACGGAGATACCAGTAAGAGGAGATTCCTCTCAAATAGTGTCAGAAAGTAATTGCTTTATTTTGCCTTTGTCATGCGAAAAACGTGACTATCACAGCCTAATAATGTACTTTCTTCCTAAATAAGATGAATAAGTATTGGGAAATTACGTATTTAACATGAATTAATTTAATGCACTATAGACTTTGGTGGTCTACGTAGAATGGGTTGTACAATTTATTTGATAATTGTGTTGTATTTATTTAAATTTTTGCTTACGTCATGCTCAAATCATGACGACCATGTCCGACGACAGGTCATCAATAACAATAAGGTAAATAAACATATTTTTCTTCTTGTTTATCACATGCGCAGTATATGTCAGTTATCCTTATTCATTTGAGGTTGCCTGATGGACCCTATTAGCCCAAATAACGTCACTAATGATTTTTAAATTGCCATCACGTTTGTTTAGGTGTTGGACTGTCCCCGCACAGAGCGTCACATTGTATGGAAACAGATTATTTTCGTACAATCCTTATGCCCGCTGAACATTTTCGGTAACAAGGTGTAGGAAAGTTTTATCTCAATAACTGCGAGGCAGTTAAGTGGTCATTGGTTACCTTATCTCTTTGCAGTATGGTTTACAATAAAAAGGGTAAATTGAAAAAAACATTTGACCGCAAGAGTCAGTGTCGAGATATTTTTATACTAGATAGTGATTTATTTGCAACTGTTTCGGGATTCTTTCAGATAAAAAAATGCATAGAACACAAACACTTGGGATTGACTAAAAGCAGACAAGAATAAGTTTCCCTCGTTCCACCATATTGGAATGGCAAAATATTAACCACAATGCAGGCGACTGATAAGGCGGTATCGTGTTTGCCGGCTTACTACGGCACACTACGATATCACAGTTCCTGTATTAATAATATTGACTGTAGCCGGGCGGGCATGTTGATCGCTGGCTGGAGCGTGTTTTAAGTTTTTCAGGTAATCAAAACAGACAAATGAAAGTAAAACCGCAGGAGAACTTTACGAGTGAGGTCGCTCGTAGAGTTCCTAGTATTACCTACAATCTATCACGGTTGAAGTTTGCTTTGAGTCCCATTTGAGACATAAACAAATATAAGTAAAACGGCAGCATGTGCACGTCTTAGTGTGACGTGGCTAATACATTTCCTTACATTACAAATGACAAGTTTGCCCGGTTCCAACGCTGCTACTGCCTGTAACCAGGGGGGGGGGTCACTCCGCCGATCTGCGTGAAATTATAAGTACATGCCGGCGGCAGATCCGGATCTGCTTATTCAGTGGTTGCCCCGCCGTGGCCCGCGACACTCGCGCGCGTGTCTCCCGCATACCAACGTCGCAAGCGCGTAAATACGATGTATAAAGTAAGGGCAACGGTATATTGCATTGCTGCGGGTTGCACAAACAATGACCAAAATTCGGATTGCACGTTTTTCTATGTTCCGACGCGTGAAAAGGATACCGAAAGGTGAGGTAGTAAGCACTAAATGCTCATTTATACCTATATTTTCATAGTAAATCGAACACAAGAATCAAGTAAAACAGCACAGTGTTATACTTGAATTAAATAGGTATCTGTCAACGGCATATCTACATATGTATACATATACATCGAACGAAAATCCCGAATTGTGATTAAATAACTCAGTACTTATTGGACTCATTTACACCTGGCGTGCGACCGCGAACCGTAACGGAGATCGTAAAGTCTATCTCCGTCTCTGTCACTCGAATAGTAAGTGTGACAGAGACGGAGATAGACTTTACGATCTTCGTTACGGTTCGCGGTCACACGCCTGTTATGTTTTCGGTGTTACCTAAGTAGCTGCTAAGTGTAAAATTTATGCACATAGTCGATGCTTGCGCCACAGAATAGATAATAGTGCAAAGCTATCGTATCCGCTTACGATTAGGCGGACCGTACGCTCGTTTGCCACCGACGACGTTTAAAAAAGTGACAACCCTATCTTCGGCAAGGTGCGGAGTAATGTCGACCTTCGCGCCGGGCAATAGAACTCAATGACGCGCGGCTGGCGTGCGGTCCGTTGCTAATAATAATTAATAGACACGTAAAAAGGCGGCATTCGTGAACATCAAAACAGAGGGTCTTCTGTACTTGTACTATTATTTATTCTGTGCTGTAACGTGCGAGTCTCACGGAGCCTTCAATGTCAATCTACTTCTATGAACTGATGTAAGGTGTAGGTCTGTGCACGCCTAAACTGCTCAACCGATTGTGACATTTGTGACAGTGGAGGTACTTTACGTCCCCGTTAGGGCCCCCCCCACACTACCGGCGTCTTGTGAACATTCTCATACAAAATTGTGCGTTGCGTCGACGCGGTATCGAGGCAACGCACAATGATTATACGTTGTATGAGAACGTTCACAAGACGCCGGTAGTGTGGGGGGGGGGGGGAGGGCTTAACAAGATATTTTTCATCTCGGTAGTATAGTCAGGACACACGGGACTGTGATATACATCTTCTAAACAGGCTGCGTCACGCAAGGGCAAAGCTAAGCTTCAAATAATTGAGTGTGTTACTTAGTTTTATTACAGTGTTCCTACTATACAAACAAGTCGCGTACACGGTGAATCAGCGGTTCAACAGTACGGTTTAATTCTTGTTTGGTTAGCAGTTAATTAAACATTTGCTTTGTCGCATTACATGACTCCCTAAAGTCACATGAAAATGTCACCTGCGCAGTGTTCATTCAAACGACATTGTTATTCTGATACGAGACTGTAATAATTAAACCTTCAAAGTAACCAGGGGGTTAAAACAACCGACTCTTCAAAATGTTGGCCTAGAGAAATAGTTATATTTGCGTGTTCTACTATATTCTCTAATTAAATAAAAAACTGCGTAGGTACATACTTATAATCACGCCAGTCACGAATTTTAACTTCACAATAAATACTTATGCAATACAATTTTGCCTACCTACACGTAAGCTTATTTCGAAGAAAGCTTCGTATTGTATGTAATTGTAAATAAATGCTTTTTCATGCGGAATTTTATTCAAAACCAGTTTCGCATGCATTTTTAATTTCATTTCATTCAGACGAGAATAAGGATCTTGACATAAGAGACGAATGCCGGTAAGTCCTTAACGCAAGGATGGAAGGTCCAAACTTGCTTGATACACGTCCTTCTAGTAATTTAAGGGCAATGGACCGTCGTGGGACCCTTGAGAATATGCGATATTCGCAGGAACCGCAGGGGATCGGAATAATGGCGGTGAATACCTTTAGAAATGCAAGACGGTTAGACGTCGAAATAGTTACCCTATTTCGAGTAAAAGACGGGTGAAACTAGGGTCAGATGTTGTGATATTCCTGACTCGGGAGTAGAATTATTTTCATTACTTATAACGCGAACAAAAGCTCTGCTAGGTTTAAATATCGGTAAACGTTGAGATATTAAATGTACGACTTTTTATAAAACTGACACTGGAATTTGAATCTTTTACATTGGAAAGTAGAGTTTGATACCATCCTGCCAACTTAAATAATCTCAAGTTTAAGTTAGTTAAAATCTGATTGTATGACAAGTTTGACTGATCTCGGTGGGATGACAGCTATATATAAAATAAGTTAATAACAGATTTCCACAAATTCGATTAGAATTAAATTTAATTACATAATTACCAAAATCTACTTGGAACATTTCAATATACAATTATTTAATAAGTATTAGTGCTAAATAAGTCATTCGATTCAGCAATGTTCGAGGACGTTAAATACAGACAGAAAACCCTAGTCCTTTTTGGAATATTTTTCAAAAGACGTGGCTTAATGTATTTGTATATACTATTCATATTGATACACAGATTATGTATTTCTGTTGCCGCTATAACAACAAATAATAAAAACAAAATAAAATAAATATTTAAGGGGGCCTCGTATACAACAAACTTTTTTTTAGTGTTTTTATAGATAATGGTACGGAACCCTTCGTGCGCGAGTCCGACTCGCACTTGGCCGGTCTTTATAAAGTATTTGTATCAGTCAGGCTTAGCCATGCCACGGTTTACAGAACCCCTGCACGGCTGTAATAATCCAGCTGTAGCGCGACTAATTCTAAGTCTCTTTCTAATTAGAACGCTTAGTTTTGTAAAAGAAAACATCGTATATTGTTTTTCAGATGTCAAAACTATGTACCCACACTGGAAATACTTTATTAGAAAACGAAAAGGTTGCTTGGGAAATTTGGTACATTCAAGGGTAAAAATATGGTTACACACAACTTACTCTTTAATATGTCCCATCGCTCTTATTTCCGTACACGGCGGGAATAAGTTGACAACTCAAGATCAAAAATGGAAAGAAATTAAACTTTATGTCATATGTACAGTCGACAACACAGCTAACTGACCATACCGTGAAAACCTACAACCTTATTACAATGCACTTAAGGTCAGATTAGATTTCCGATGGTCACTTAGCTGTGTTGTCGACTGTACTACATAGAGTTCAAATCTCTTCCAGTTTTTCTCGCGACTTGTCAACTTATTCCCGCCATGTACGGATTTATGAGAGGGTTAAATCGATAAGTATATACCTTCGGAAAATGATTTACTATATGAAGCGATGTAACTATTAGTGCTCTGCTTCTTTCTACACGTGGTTAGTGCGGCCATGACGTTAATGGCGGAACCAATGTTGTGATGTCACCGTATCACACCTTTTTAAACTGAATTCCATTCTATTCCATATCAATACGTTTTTATTATAATTTCTTGGCTTGCACTGTTTATGTTATGCTGTATATTGAGTAGGCAAACGATAGTAGAAAACAATAGACTGCCTGATAGATTGAATGCATTGCCTGCAAACTGTTTATTGTACTATATCTGGTGCTACGAGCTTATATGACCCCGGGATCCTAACGTCTAGGCGTAGTCACTAATCAGAGTTTAGGCTTAGGGCCAGTTGTTACAAACCGACGGTAGTCGTAAGTAACGTCCGTTAAAATCCGTCTGGAAGGGAAACTTGACAGCTAGCGGCGCCATATTTAACGTTTACCGGTCCGTTAGGTGTGGCATGTATATTGAATTGTCGCGATTCGGACCTGAACATACGGATCTTCCATACAATTTGAATCCAAATAAGCCCCGCCCCGTCTGTACTGACCAACGTGTGGCGACCCGTTATGAAAAACATCAGTTCTCAGTGTTCAATATTAAATATAGATGTTTTATTAATGATTAGACTGAATTCCAATGCTACTCAAGTATTAATGACTCATTACTATCTACACCACGTAGCAGTTACCGAGAATTATATCATTAAAATGCTATCTAAATCGAGTGATGCCGATAAAGTAAAGTATGTATGTAACTAGGTAAGGCAGTAGATATGGTGCTTGTTGAAGGTTAAGTTTGCTGCGTTGTTGGCGCGAGTTTTAGAGTTTTGATTGGCAATTGATATATGTATATATACGTAGCTACAGTAGCCTAGTGGTTCAGGCATGCGGCTGTCAAGCGGCGGTCGTGATGGGTTCGAATCCCGGCTCTGAGTTTTTAACTTATGTATGGAATATTTACCGTTACCTTCACCGAAAGTTTTCCCTCTGGATTGGAAGGTCAGATGGCGGTCGCTTTCGTAAAACTAGTGCTTATGCCAAATCGCAGGATCAGGTGTCAAAGCGGACCCCGGGCTCCTTTATGGCACAACCGGCAATAACGCTAGGAGGATGATGAATTGATTAGAATATTGTTTTACTTGCGCTGTGGCCAATTGGTTAATTTGGGTACTGTTTGTCCTTGTTCGAATAAAAAGTCGTAAAACAGTTACGTTTGTGTTATTTTATACCCGTTCAAATTTGACTTAAAAATACTGACCAGAGACGAGCTCGACATCGTGGAACGTGCGTTTGTATCGTCGCTGTGTTAGCCTATCGGAGGCCAATGCACTGATCAGTGCTATCAAAAATTAACTGACAGAAACGTAAAAATTAAAATCTCTCAGTCAGTGCTTTGGCACGAAGGGTTAAGAGCGTTTGCTCATAACTTGATAACTAGTAGTAACTCACCGTCCGCGTCGACCTTATTGATCATGTCTTGTAGCTCAGCCTCCGTGGGGTTCTGCCCTACCGATCGCATCACAGTGCCGAACTCTTTGCTAAAGCAGTAGTAATAGTGACTCACCGTCCGCGTCGACCTCATTGATCATGTCTTGTAGCTCAGCCTCCGTGGGGTTCTGCCCTAGCGACCGCATCACGGTGCCGAGCTCTTTGCTAAAGCAGTAGTAATAGTGACTCACCGTCCGCGTCGACCTTATTGACCATGTCTTGTAGCTCAGCCTCCGTGGGGTTCTGCCCTACCGATCGCATCACAGTGCCGAACTCTTTGCTAAAGCAGTAGTAATAGTGACTCACCGTCCGCGTCGACCTCATTGATCATGATCATGTCTTGTAGCTCAGCCTCCGTGGGGTTCTGCCCTAGCGACCGCATCACAGTGCCGAACTCTTTGCTAAAGCAGTAGTAATAGTGACTCACCGTCCGCGTCGACCTTATTGACCATGTCTTGTAGCTCAGCCTCCGTGGGGTTCTGCCCTACCGATCGCATCACAGTGCCGAACTCTTTGCTAAAGCAGTAGTAATAGTGACTCACCGTCCGCGTCGACCTCATTGATCATGTCTTGTAGCTCAGCCTCCGTGGGGTTCTGCCCTAGCGACCGCATCACAGTGCCGAACTCTTTGCTAAAGCAGTAGTAATAGTGACTCACCGTCCGCGTCGACCTCATTGATCATGTCTTGTAGCTCAGCCTCCGTGGGGTTCTGCCCTAGCGACCGCATCACAGTGCCGAACTCTTTGCTAAAGCAGTAGTAATAGTGACTCACCGTCCGCGTCGACCTTATTGACCATGTCTTGTAGCTCAGCCTCCGTGGGGTTCTGCCCTACCGATCGCATCACAGTGCCGAACTCTTTGCTAAAGCAGTAGTAATAGTGACTCACCGTCCGCGTCGACCTCATTGATCATGTCTTGTAGCTCAGCCTCCGTGGGGTTCTGCCCTAGCGACCGCATCACGGTGCCGAGCTCTTTGCTAAAGCAGTAGTAATAGTGACTCACCGTCCGCGTCGACCTCATTGATCATGTCTTGTAGCTCAGCCTCCGTGGGGTTCTGCCCTAGCGACCGCATCACAGTGCCGAACTCTTTGCTAAAGCAGTAGTAATAGTGACTCACCGTCCGCGTCGACCTCATTGATCATGTCTTGTAGCTCAGCCTCCGTGGGGTTCTGCCCTACCGATCGCATCACAGTGCCGAACTCTTTGCTAAAGCAGTAGTAATAGTGACTCACCGTCCGCGTCGACCTCATTGATCATGTCTTGTAGCTCAGCCTCCGTGGGGTTCTGCCCTAGCGACCGCATCACGGTGCCGAGCTCTTTGGTCGTGATGGTGCCATCGCCGTCCTTGTCGAACAGTGAGAACGCCTCCTTGAACTCGGCGATCTGTTCTTCTGTTAGCTGGTCAGCCTGTGGAACATGCACACACGTTAGTTACATATCAGGCCTTATTCTATCAACACTACAGTGTTTCTCAACCGGCTCCCGAAGCCCCCGGGGTCTCAGCTGTTTGTAAATTTACAATAATCGTTAAAAGAGCAGCGCGGGGTGGGTTCCGACTTTGCCAAGGGGGTCGCGACATGAAAAATGTTGAAATACTCTATACACGTAATTGAATGGTAGAAAGTTTGTATTGGCGCACGTGTCACGGCATACATGAGTACGAGTTGACTTTTTTGCACAAGTTCATGAACCAACAAGTTCATGCACGCGAGATGTGTTGTTGACGAATAATGCCTGAATGTCATGGACTCGACACCTCACGACTCTGTCCATACTACAACAACTTAAGAGGCTCTCATCATACATAGCTCGATTTTGTATCATCAGATACTTTGGAGTGCGGACGTAATTCGACGGACGGCGTTGAAAAGACTCCATCGAAAGGGGTCAGGATAGCAGATCAAAGGGCCGTCCTTGTATGCGGTGGACTGACATGGTGAAGGCTAACACACCCTGAACCCGCAACTCATGTGTAATAGAGGCAACAGGTGCATAAAGGTGTAATTCCGTGCATCGCGGACGATCGCGTCGGAATTACACCTTAATAAAAGAATAAGCCTAGTTTCACTAGATGGTGTCAAATACTGATACAACTCTCTGCTAATACGTAATTAAGAAGAACAGCGCACAAAAATTCCAAGGAAAGCTATTAGACGAGAGCAATTAATACCAAGATAACGTATCCAACTACGTTTTAAGGTGATCTGAGATAAGAATTTAAATTGAATTCGAGATTCGAATCTAAGGAATTAATTAGTCAATTCTACTGATACGACATAAAAACATCGTAGTTTTTATTTTCAAGCTTTTTTCGCACAGTCATGAACTCATCGAGACCATTCTAATGAACACAAACTCGGAGCTCTGTCGCAGCACAAATCCTACCACTTACAAGTTCCATCATCGAAACGGTATTTAATATTTCATCAGCTTTACATACCTACTCAATTGTAACTTGAAAGAATACTGACAAAACCCAAAATTAAATAATTAACTATATCCCGACCAGGAAAATAAAAAACCTCTATAGAACCTTGCCGTAATGACATGAATTCGATCATATAGTGACGTAAATACGTCGGCTTGTTACGGCAAGGTTCTATAGAGGTTTTTTTTATTTTCCTGGTCGGGCTTTAGTAACATTTTGTTAGACGGTAGAACAGTCAGAAGTAGCAGATGAGAGATAGACAAGCAGACACACATAGACAGACACAAACCCGAAAAATCAATTAACAAATATACATACAACCATGACGACCATTCCTAGTAATGGAGTATTCGAAACAGACGGAACAAGCGACCTAAACAATATCTGCCTGATAAAGTTATCTATTCACGAATCAACATACACCAATGTAACTTGGTCTCTAGACACATACTAACTCTTCGTGTTGGGAGGTCAACTTTAAAGTGGTTTATTAGAAGTGTATTTGTGAACCAGCTCTGATAAGATTAGAGTACTTATACAAGTGTAATTATCACACGTCACACTGCGGCGGTAGATACCGAGTACTGCATTATTGTAATATCCACATTATCTATATTTTATAATACGTTGATATGTGGGTAATTAGATAGGACCAGGATAGACATAAGATGTGTTGCAAATTCCAATAAGTAGGTATTTCGTTTCTGAAACGATTTTTTATACAATACAATATATACGAGTAGGTAGCCAGTGGTGAAAAAGCCGGTCGGTATTGGTCCAGCGCCTCGATGTCGCCAGTTTACACTTGGACAATTTTAATTTGTTGTTTTTTTTTAAATAAGCCATGGTAAAGCACCTCCTGTCAGCGAGCGGCGCGGGCGCGGGCATCTGTCAATCGGGAAGTCGTAGGTTCGAACCACACTGGCTTTTTGAAAAAAACGTAGGTATGTTCCAAATATCATTTGATACTGAACAGTGGCTTTTAAGTGAAGGAAAACATCGTGAGGCAACCGGTCTATGTAATCACAATAAGGGCTAGCGTTCCCTCTGGGTTGGAAGGTCAGATGGCAGTCACTTTCGTAAAACTAGTGCCTACGCCAAAATCTAAGGATTAGGTGACAAGGTAGGGGGATGATGGTAAGGTCTAAGAAGATGGCACCATTTGACAGTCCCGTTGTAGACACCAAAATTCCTACTGCCACTAAATATAATTATTTAGTGTATATTAGTAGTACTATATTGACGACCGCTTTAGCCTAGTTGGTACTGACCCTGCCTACGAAGCAAGAGGTCCTGGGTTCAAATCCCGGTAAGGGCATTTATTTGTGTGATGAGCACGAATATTTGTTCCTGAGTCATGGATGTTTTCTATGTATTTAAGTATTTATTTATCTATATACGTATGTTTATCGTCGTCTAGTACTCATAGTACAAGCTTTGGGTCAGACTGTACCAAGGGGGGGGGCTGGTAATCTCCAGCGTGTCGACGCCACCCCGCTGGGTGTCTATTTCTAGCCTAAGGGACACAAGTGAACCCTAACCTAACCAACCTAAGACAAAGTTAGCTTAAGACAAAAAAATCTAAAGCCTAACTCGGCCATTTTAAATTTTAGAGAAAAGTTTTCTTGTAAAAGATGCTTATTTTGACGTGATCTACACATTACAATCATTTAAAAATAGTGTCACAATGACACCACTTTGCCAAAAAAAAAACTAAGTCCCAGCCCCGCTTTGCTACAAGTCCAACCAGTACATTGTGAATAAAAATGATTGATATTTAACTTCAACTATTAATTATACTCCGTTAATAACCATGTCCTCATTATAAATAATACCTACTTTGCTTCAGTGTAATTACGAGGATATTATTTTACATGCTACAGTAGGTTGTTAAGAGCAGGGTATGTGTTATTGTAACTCAGATAGGGAAGTCTATATTTGCACATTATTTTTTATCAGTTTTACTGGCTGTAATGAAAAAAAAAACACAGCAACAAACAAAACAGTTTAAACGAAGGAAAACCATGTAATTATTAAATATAACTGCCTAGACGTTTATATTACACACCGACCGACCGACGACCGGTAAGCCTAGTGGGTAGTGACGCTGCCTACGAAGCTGAAGGTCCTGGGTTCGAATCCCGATAAGGGCAAATATTTGTGTGATGAACATGAATATTTGTTTCTGAGTCATGGAAGTTTTCTATGTATTTAAGTATTTATATCTATTACTAGCTTCTGCCTGCGACTCCGTCCGCGTGGAACTCGTTTATATCGTAGCTCCATACAAACTTTCACCCCCCACTTCATCCCCTTGGGGGATGATTTCCGGAATAAAAACTATCCTATGTCCTTCCCCAGGACTCAAACTATCTCTATACCAAATTTCATCCAAATCGGTTCAGCCGTTTAAGCGTGAAGAGGTAACAGACAGACACACTTTCGCATTTATAATATTACTAGCTTCTGCCCGCAACTCCGTCCGCGTGGAACTCAGTTATATCGTAGCTCCATACAAACTTTCACCCCCCACTTCATCTCCTTGGGGGATGATTTCCGGGATAAAAACTATCCTATGTCCTTCCCCAGGACTCAAACTATCTCTATACCAAATTTCATCCAAATCGGTTCAGCGGTTTAAGCGTGAAGAGGTAACAGACAGACAGACAGACAGACAGACAGACAGACACACACTTTCGCATTTATAATATTAGTATGGAGTATGGATAGTATGGATATATATCGTCGTCTAGTACCCATAACACAAGCCTTAATGAGCTTACTATGGGACTAGGTCGATTTGTGTAAGATTGTCCCCTAATATTTATTTATTTAATTCCCCCATGGGTTTTACCATAAAAGGAAATAAGTTAATTACTCTATTTTCCCTAGCAATAGTTATTAAGGGTAAGAGTTGTGTTAGGTATAGATGAATTATCAAGAACATGGAATTGCATTTGTAGTGGTAGTACGAGAAAATAGAAAATTCAAATACCTATAGAATGCCTGTAAATATACAATACTACTACATATGCAATTCCATGCTCTCGTTAATTTATCTATAGTGGAGTGGGTGTGCGAAGAAAAAAAACAGCAATTGCATTCTCTTTCTGTTGGTGGATGTCTGCTTCACTCGCCACTTCACTACCACACAGCACTGGTGGAAACTCACCCTTGTACCCTTGTGCCACTCATTTTACTTGAATTTTATTCCTACAAACACTAGCATGCTGCCTCTAAAATTACTTCACTATTGCAAACTCCTAAACATATCAATTTCAAGATATTCGGCAATGATTAGATAGTTTTGTGCATGTTAGTAACAGAAGCGGTTAGCAGATAAGCAGATTTCTTCTACCTTTAAATGCAATATGAATAGGGTAAATAACTAGCAAATGAAGACATGGATGCCAGAAAACACTCTCTTCTACATGGTAAGAAGCCTAAAAACCAACCACCTGATGTAAATGTGGTTTCTCAACATTTAACCCCCAATTGTTCCAAGTACCTGTGGGTCTACTTGTGGCATTCTTGCACACAAACAGATGAACCAATTTGGGTGTTTTTTTTCTCATTGAAAGTATTGTTGACAAGATGGTTCTTAGCTCAGTTTGTTGTGTATTAAATTTATAATTTAGTAAGTAATTTACCCAAATTCTTACACTCAACCTGAAACAGTGCTATTCATGGTTTGTTATAGGGAAATGGTGCTAGTTGTGGATGGGTGTGGCACGCGGTCCGACCACCGACCACCGCGTGGGTAGTTACAGGCCATTGTACATCACAAAAATGACAAGATTGGACAGATAATGATGAGGTGATATTCACATTCAAATAATGGCTTCATTTCTTAATAATTTGTCATGAATGACAAACTGACTGGGAACCCAATAAAATACAGAAACATTCAGATTAATACAGTGATTTCCATAAGTCTCTGTTTAGAACTGTGAATCCGGATAATATCAGAACCGGAAAATGATCCCGGTAAAACATACCCTAACTCAGGGATTCTCAAACTTTTGTTAGGCATGGACCACTTTCAGAATTTCAATATTACCACAGACCCCTTTTGAAAAAAAATCTCATGTTTCATATATTTTTATACCTACATTAAGAGTGAATGCAGTCGCTGTGGACCCTTAGCAATCATGTCACGGACCCCTAAGGGTCCATGGACCACACTTTAAGAAAGCCTGCCCTAACTAAACTAATATTTAAGAGTACAGGTAAGTTATTTTCGAGACGTTTTTGCATTTGTAGTTGTGACCTCTATTATATAGCCAGCCTTACACACACACATATGTGTGTCTGTGTACAGTCAGCATCACATAGTTAGTAGCAGTCAAAGTAGCCAAATATATTGTAACACTTCCTTATTCCCATAGTAATAAAGACATGTTTCGATATATTTGGCTACTTTGGCTGCTACTAACTATATGATATGATGCTGATAAGTCAACGTGTATGTGTCCCTGTAAATATACAAATAAGTAGTATTTGTATATTCAAACAAATGCAAAAACGTCTCGAAAGTAATGTACCTGTACATTATGTTTGTATGTTGTATGTAATCTTTGGAACTATTTCTCCAATAGGTATCAATAATTGTTTCACCCTATAGAATAGACTTTAGGGATGGACATGAACCATATCCAATCCAGCTGCATTCTGCTGCTGGCAGTTAGTAAGGCCCAAGCAAAGCTATTGCACAGCATGTAGAAAGTTCATGGTCAAACATCTATGAATTATTGGGTCATTATTAATCTAATTATTTATTATTTACTGTGGAAATGAATAATGATTCACTCCACCTCAAGATATGACAAACGGACACATATTCTACATGTAGTTGAATCATGCATGATATCACTGTATTAATTACAAACATAGTAATAACAGCTAAATATACATGCAAAAACAACAGAATTGCTGAAGACATTCTCATTGAGCAAAAACTCTGCCGCTTTGAAATCTAGTACAGTTATCTTCTCTGACAATTACAACCATCAAGATCCATTGTCAGTCGCAACAAAAACCACTTTATCCGGCACTCCACTACTGTGAACTTAGCATAACAATCACTGTGACCTTCCCCACAACAATGCACTATAATATCCAATCTATGAATAACATTTACTTGCCTTTCAAATACGCACAAAGTATCTCAATTGGAGATGTTTCACTTCTTGCGTTGGTTGACTTTTTGCAAAATGAATGACACCACCAAACAAGCTAGTAGGTACATTGACAGGATAACATGGATCGCAAGCTAAACTTGCAATTGCAATAGATGCTCAGGTTTGGAGAAAACTTATTATAGTGTGCATGGGGAGAAGCTGCTAACCACGCTGGAGAGTGGAGCCGTTCATAAACAATAAAGGCTCCAGAGGCAGCGCCGGCTGCCCGTTTGACAACCAAACGTCACCGCATTCAGCCGCAAAACAATCCGATAACATTACCATTGTTCACAGCCGCAGGCAAGGAAGATTGGTGGCAGAACCAGTTTTTATAGCGAATTGCGTATGAAAATATAGTTTGGAATAACGCGATGAGTCAACGGGCGCTTGACAGTTGGGCCGTTCGATCGATGGGACTAGGGCGCGCCGCAGCCTCGCAGATCCTTGCACGGGACCACTTGTTTCACACCGCGAACGCCATATTAGAGGTTCTGTTGACCAGCTTTAGACTGCGACGTCACGACACCGGCACCTGCAGAACTATGGCGACGGTTCGACACAATCACGAGCGGACAAACGTCCCGGTCCCCGACCCGGCCCGGCGCTCCAGGCCGGCTCCCGAGCCGGCCGCGAGCCCGGCGAAACCGACGATCCGCAATGCGGTAAAAAACGGCCGTCACAATAATGGAGGCCGTCATCACTATAAACACCGATACATCACATCCCCGAAATATACCCTGATCCTGGAGCGGAACGATCCCCCGAATTCACTTTAGGCACCTCCGAGAGAAAATAACACTCACCATTGTAGATTAACTTGGATTATCTGGAGCTACACTAAAAAAATCACAGACTACGCCGCAAAAGCGACCGCACGGACCGACGGTTGAAACGATACTGCCGCCCCCTTTCGCGCGAGCGGCTGCGCCGAGAAACTCCCGACGGCGCGCTCCGAGCTCGGCCGCGAGTCGTTCCGAATACTGTATTCGATTCACCGTATTTTCATATCCGATTTCGGATGAATCGTTCGCACTGCACTATCACTGGAGTTCGTTTTTCAGATGCGAGGAACGTGGAAGTCCATGTCTCGGGACGCACGGCATGGGATTAGTTTTGAACCGCAAAGGATAGTGGGTTTTATATCGGGCGGGTGCGGCGAAGACGGGAGCGGCGCGCGCCGATCGGCCGGGGCGCACCTGCAATGCGTCACTGCGGGCGCGAGCCGCGACCGCGGCCGCGCGAGCGCGCGCTGTCGGCGGCGGAGTCGCGCGCCCGGCCGCCCTACTTCCAGGGCCGCAGCCCCCTAACGAGATAACGCAGGCTTCCCGCCAAGCTGCAGCCCGAGGCCAGCATTACATCTCCATTAACGCGCCGTATGTTACCGCTGCTGTTATAACGTCGCGTCTCCACACAATCAATTACTCGTAAAGCTCCGCGACGGCATACTCTTACCCTCATTTAGAGTCATAAAGGCGCCCTTGAATGGACCTGCATGTTTACGCTGTACTAAAGAAAGTCAACCTACAAGCATTCAAACTGTAGGTATGATTGCGTACAGCGCATCCCATCCCATCTTTACCAATGGAACCCGACACGTGCGGGTCGTAAACTTATAGCCGCATTTGCGAATACGCCAGCTACTCGGAGTTACAGTACTAACATTCGTGATTGGGCTACTGGTACACATTTAAATTAACGAAAATCTTCGAAAGCACTCACATAGTTTAAAGCCTGCTGTTCACACTGGGCCAACGTTGGCGCGTGATCAGAAGGCAGCTATGCGTTAGAGGGAAAGGGCTATAACTCGATCTCTTTCGTTTACATCGCTGCCTCCTTCTCACGCGCCAACGTTGGCCCAATGTGTACAGCCGGCATAAAGGGATCTATAGCCTGCTGTACACACTGCAGCTATGCGTTAGAGGGCTTGATTTCGTTCTCATGCGGTTGCATAGCTGCATCTTGCTCACGCGCCAACGTTGGCCCAATGTGTCAGCGGCCATAATGTTGTAGCACTGGTAGTGCAACGGATAGAAACCTTCTTGGAACAGACCTCAGTCGTGATGGGATGGATGGAATACTTAGTGCGACTGTAATTACTATTATACACGTTATGCCGGCTGTACCTACACATTGGGCCAACGTTGGCGCGTATGCAGGAGGCAGCTATGTAAACGAAAGAGATTGAATTATAGCCCTCTCCCTCTAACGCCTTCTGCTCAATGAATAATGTGATGTAATGTGATACACTTTATCACATTTCATTTGCTTTAACATGAAAGAGGCTTAGTTACCATTCGTTACGAATAATAAATCTACGTATTACAACAATTAATTGCCGTTATATAAGTAATAGAGAATTAAGGTCAAATAATAATCTGAATCATAGTAAACTATTGTTCAACATGTGACAATTCAAACGTTATCAATAAAAAAATCGATAAGTCAATAAATCGATCACAACTCGATCGTTATTGACAGCTGACAGCTGCTTGCCTCTATTGACAATGACAACATTAACTGCTACTTGAGTTTGTTTTGAGATTGTTTATGATGGTACTGTTAGCGTCCTCTATCGGCGAGTAGAAAATACCCACATTGACTAACGCGAACCGAGCTGGCTAGTTTTCGGTAGATGGCTCTTATAGCTAACTAGTAATCGAATCTGGCATTTTTTTCACAATTTGATGATAATGCGTGATTTAGGGAATGCAATATCGCGAGTTTTCAGACCATGGCGAGATCTCGCAGACGCTGCACTGCATGCAGATTTTATTTTTATTTCACATCATTCAATGGACTTTTTAGCATTTGCATACTTAGGTACTTTTTCAGTGAAAAACGCCCAAATAAAAATCTGCATGCAGTGGTTTATAATATTCGAATTATTTCAATAAAAAAAAACCTCGTGCGTGAAACACATTGAAGTCGACTGGAATGCTATGCAAGAGCAGGAGCTGCGAGGATTCATCATTCGTAATGGCAGATTGCATCAACCACACTTTTCAGGGCCGGCATTATACAATCACCGATATATGTGAATGTGTATGTGTGTGTGGTTCTATAATCAGATTTTAACGAACGTAACTTATTATGATTACCAGACGTCTGAAACAACCGAGCCTTAATTGTCCATGTAAACCGTAGGTACCTATGCCTAACTTAGAATATGACAGTATTTTTTAGCAATTCCATTTGAGCAGTTGGCCAAATCCGTTGTTTAGTAACGGCCGGGTCGGGCCAAATGTGCGCTGGCAGCGTCCGCGGGAGCCCTGCCAGCCGCCGCCAGCCAGCTCGGACCGACCTCACCTTACACACATACTAGCCGACCCCGCGGCTCCACCTGCGTATATACAAAAAAGCGGCCAAGTGTGTGTTGGGCCACGCGCAGTGCAGGGTCCTTAGTTGCCTAACATATATACCTACTTACAATACATACATACCCTACTACCCTGCACTAGTTATGCCTACACGTAGCCATGATAGTTTTCCTTTTGAATCCTACTTCCTACTAATATTATTATTAATGGGAAAGTTTGAATGTTTCGATGTTTGGATGTTTGTTACTCAATCACGCTTAAGCAGCTCAACCGATTTGGATGAAATTTTGCGCGAAGGTAGTTTATATCCTGGATTAAAATATAGGATAGTTTTTATCCCGGTTCCACGCAGACGAAGTCGCGGGCGGAAGCGAGTTCATTATATGTACTACTACCACAATTTTTTCACAATCCCAGTAGCTAAGTAGTAGGCATTTAGGCGGCAGGAGACACGCGGCGGACACTTGACTCTAACAAAAATAAGAGCTTAAAAGCCCAATATCACGCAATCGGATCACTGAGTTAAAAACTGGCTTTCAGAAACCCATAATAGTTTAAAACAAGCTATTCAACGATACGACACCCTTGGTTAAAAAAAAAACATCTCCACTTTAAGTGAAGGCGAGGTAAAAAAAAAAAAAGATTTTGTCCTACCGTTTTGTTGGCGCCTTTCTATTAGTAAGGGTCACTAGCCAAGCCGCAGACGGACAGACGGTCGGACGGACAGACGGACATGGCGAAACTATAAGGGTTCCTTGTTGACTGCGGAACCCTAAAAACCTACAAGCTACACCCAGCTTTGGTTTAAAATAGGTCCTAAAGTCCAGCGGTTCAGGCGTAAAAAGATAGCATAGAAACAGACATACAGACACGCACTCAGGCAGAAAGAGCTACTTATGGATTTATTTGATTCAGGCAAAAAGGTCCACAATATTTACATTGTCTTACAGACAGACTAACTAACATACATATGTAACTCTTAATTTAAATTAATTAATTTGCCAGCCACAAACACTGCCTTACAATATTATGTAAGTATGTGCTTACATAGCTTATTGTACACAATAACAGGTTAAAGAATATACATGTCACACAATAGATCATAGTACAAAGGCGAACTTATCCCTATAAGGGATCTTTTCCAGCTAACCTTTGAGCAATTGAGAGGAAGGTAGGTAGAACGAGATAGGCAAACTTATACCGTGTACAAAAACACAGAGAAAATGAAAACAAAACCTAATAGGTATTCCTAGACAAATAAAAATTTGCCAATACATATATAAATAGGTCACGTTTATGGAAAGGAGTGAGTGTTCCCACCCTCGTCTGACAGCACGCGAGTCGGAACGCTGCCCGCGTCGGCAGCTTCCTTGCCAGTGTTGCCTTTCATGCTATATATATATATATATACGTTACGAGTTCACAAGTTTAAACAACAGGTCAAACTGCTACTCGTTATTGGTCAAACGGTTGGTATTGCTTGTAAAATTGTAGCTTGTGAGTTCGTGAAACGGCCCACAGGCTTAACAAGGATATTGGCCGCAGTGCGACCAGGAAAAAAGACGGACACATTGCAGCATTACTAACCAAGCCAAATAAGTTATGCACGCGCTCAAGCACACATATACAAACAGCACAAAACTCTTCAGCACGTGTCGCAATGCTGTCAAGATCATCTATTTCGGGTTTTGTGCGATTTAATTTGCTTATGTGTGCGTAAGCGTGTGCTAAACTTATTTGGCTTGGTTTAAAACCGGCTTCACTAAGTTCTTCGTCATGCTCTGACATGTCTCTTGGTGAGCTGCCACAGTGCAGGTTTCACAATGCGAGAACAAAGCTCCAATCCGGAGGGACTGAGTGCTGAGAAAGCCTGCATGACTACTGAAATATTCATGGCTGTTATTCAAATACTGTCTTTTATTATATCCAATAGCGTATTGCCAAGCACGTCACGTGCTCTGAGCGTGAATAAAATTACACACACGAATAAATCATCCTTACTTCATACATTGATCCCTATCTTTGTATTTTTTTCACTATCCCTTACCCAGCCGTCAATGTACAGCGTTTCTCACAGTTTTCCACGTGTTGGAATGTCGATAATACATGTCTGTGTATAAAAGGAATTCCAATATGGGAGAATGCTTTTCATGCAGCGCTCAATTGTTGGGACGACTGCTATTTTGTTATGTGCCTGAGATGTTTTCCTTTAAGTATCGAAAGTACGCATATAAAATATCAACTGTGATAATAAGTAAGGTTTAGGCTTTCACCCAATTTTTAGTAAAACTTTTTTTTATGAGCCTGTAGTGTCTTATTGCTGGGCAAAGCGGCGCCTAGCGGGGACGACCCCGTGATAGGTGCCTCTTGCGCCCAATGGCTGAAGAATACTTCCAGGTACTTCCGCCATCTCTTCATTAAACTTAAGTTGAAGTAATTATTGTTAGGGCTACTGTACCTGAAAAGGGAAAGCTAAGTAGCGGATAGTACCCAAGCAGCAAAATTTGCTCCTGTAAATAACCTAAGACCATGAAATTTTCAGTCCTATAGAACTCCCAAAAACGTTTATAAAACCACAATTGGGCGCTTTTTATAGGATTAAATAAACCTATAACCGTTTTATTTCAGTCTTATAAAGTGCAATTCAGTTTTAATATCGTCATATTAAATGCTCTTGCAGGATAAGTTGCTCCTATAAGTGTCTAGTAAACGCAACTAACAAGCACAATTAGTCTTATAACGGTCTGGTGCATGCTGGTACTGGAGTAATCATTCCTATAGTGGCCAGTGGCTTATCTTAAAAGGAGCTTTTTTTATCGTTTTACCAGTGAAGCCTCCCGTGGTGATGTGTAACGTGTGTTTGTGCTCTAATAAAATAAAACTAAACTGGAAAAGGGTCAGTTAAATGTGCTTATTGTATCATAATTATAGTATATAAAAGGAATTGTTTTTTAACAGTGATTGAGAAGTGAATTAGAAAAAAATAACTTGCAAAATAAATTTTATTGATAAAGTAATAATCATAGAGACACATATTTTGCCTTAAGGCATTAAGTCCGCCAATTGTACTTCTATTTTTATATTTGTGCAATAAAGTTTAAATAAATAAATAAATAAATATTTTAACGCCCCCTTTTAAAAATACATAATAAAGATCTGCTCATTAATTATTTACTGGTTAAGTAGTACAAAGTGCTGACACTTGCCATTGCCATTGTGGATTTTCAGATCGCCTCCTTTAACAGTTAGTATCAGAACGTTAATAATACCATTCATACTAAGCCAGTGCTGTTATAAGACAAAAATTCCTGCCATTTTTATTTTTTAGGGTTCCTTCAAATCATCTTATAATGACAAGCATAAAACCCTTATAAGCCCAAAATTACGTATAATTATCAAACTTAATGCTAGTTTCATGCTAGTGATCTATTAGAAGTAACCATCAAGTCAGATCAGTCATGTAATTTTTTTGACCTATAACGAGTAAAATCAATAGCCTTTATAGGATTAATTGTCCCATTACAGATAGATATAAAACCTTAATAGGAGTAGCGGTTCTTATAAATGCTTTTATAGGATTAAAATATGCGTACTTATAACAGCTATATAAAATGTATTTATAAGACTATTTGTGTTTGTAAGGGTCATATAAATTTATCCTATAAACGCTTTTAAGACTAAATTATAGGATCTATTCGTCTGGGGATCAAATCGTCTTGTATGATGTTGTTATAAGATTATTGGTCAAAAACGTGACTATTATAAGACTTCTATGAGAGCTCCGAGCCGGTAGGTCGTGTCAAAAACGTTTATAAAACTACTATAAGAGGTATTAGTGATGTATACGCACCTACATATATATACCTACCTACCTACCTGAATGAGCTGCGCTGTTTGACAGTAATAAATCAGCATCGGAACTACACGGTTGTTTTACTTACGCCCATACGTAACAATTAGTCTTATATTTTTTTCTAATAGGAGAATTTTGCTACTTGGGTACCTAACGAACAGAGCGCCCGCTAGGCGGGTTCCTGGCAGTAAAAGTGTTAACTACTTATAGAGAGGGTGGCATCTCGTTGTTTTCCCCGTATGAAGCGGAAAGCGACTTGCAGTGAAAGTATTAATGATAAAATGAGTGTCCAAACAAAATTAGAAGCGACAGTAAAACTAACACGAAAAATGAAATTTTTGGCAGAAACTTATTTGAAATGTAAATATTATCTCAAGAGTTTTTGGGGCGGTGGTGAGCGCCGCGTGCTACGAAGGCCGAGTGCCGACACACCCTCCTATTTGCGTAATTGCTACATCGTAGCCGCGTAGCCGTACCCGTAGAGGCTCTACGACGGTATTTAATTGGGCGTGTGGGCGTTTTGAATGTGAGGCGCAGTACCTTGGAGGTCAATCTGACTCGTATATCGCACATCAGTATGATATCAATGTACGGACTTGTTCTGTCGCTGCGGCGCTACCACGAACTTCGAAAGTCGAATTTCGGGTATTTCCATCTCTATCGCACTCCCTTACTCGAGTAACAGGGATGCACGTATTACGAACTTCGACTTTCGAAGTTCGTGGTAGCGCCGCTGGTGTCTGGCACGCAACAATTTGATTCTGTTGTCTTCATGTATTGTTGGCTAGGAGTGTTAACACACTCGCTGCCCACAGCTTTCGTCGCGCGATGCCGTGGTTACCCGCCGAGTGGAGAAAAGCGCCTACGAACAGAGCGCCCGCTAGGAAGGTTCCAGGCAGTGAAAGTGTTAATGTACAGCCAAGTGCAAAAATATGGGTGCATACAACTTACTAAATAAAACGTCCCATCGCTCTTAAGTTGGCAGGTTTAGGTGTCGGTAATGAGTTTAATTGCATATTGGATACGTAATTATGTGTGAGCGCATTACAGCGCGCGTGTTCCGCCGCCCAAGTTCCAACGCCCCGTGAAGACACGAAATTGATTGGTAAGATACCGTAAAAGTCACTTCACAACAGATGCCCGGACTTGGCCCCCAACTTTCCGACTTAGTTTTAGTGCTTTACTCTTTATCTTCATTTGTCTCTCTCTGACGTTTGTCGTAACGCAAACATGTGGAATACGATTATTGTATTACTATTTTAAATACCTCATTTTTGCTATAAATTTTCTGACATAATATTACGTTTAGCATAATGTATCTAATGTTTGATATAAAAAAAATACTAGAACAATAGTAGTGGCTCTGTGAAATGTAGAACTCACAAGCCTGACAAACTACAAAAATGAATCTATTTAATTATAGGTATTGAACCGGCCCACAAAATTTCACGAGAATCGGTTAAGAAATGTGAGCTGTAAGGGAGAACAGCCGGACACACCCGGACACACCCGGACACACCCGGACACACCCGGACACACCCGGACACCCCGGACACACCCGGACACACCCGGACACACCCGGACACACCCGGACACCCCCGGACATTTGGACTCCGGACATACGAAATAATTTTGGCGTCGTTCGCGTCGCTCGCTCGTTCAATATTTTATATATTGTTATTGCTCGCGTGCAGTTCCATTTTGCATGCAGACGCATGCAAAATCGCTCGGCAGCAAAGTTGTTTGGCGTCTCGTGCCTTGAAAACCTTGATATGCTCAGGATTGTACTTTTGAACCATTTGCTTCGCTCGTGGTTCAATCTTACAATCCTTCGCTAGCTCGGCTTTCAATATGCACTTGCGCCAACCAACAACTTTGCAGCCTTGCATAACAAATAACAATTTATAACGATGGGATCCGCCATATCTAGGTGGGGAACTAATTTCTGTTCCTAGAAATTATAATAGAAAAAAAATGAAGCGAGAGAGACTTTTTATGAAGAACGTTCCACACGCTCAGTTTTTTTTCTACTTTAATTTCTAGGAACAGAAACTAGTTCCCGCCCTAGATATGTCGGATTCCCCTCCCACTGGTGTAGTTACACCAAATGTCATGTTACAATACAAATGTACAAATGTTTATTTTCATTTAACAAATAGGGTTCAGATATTTTTTTTACAATCATATGGTAATCTTATGGTATGTGGGTGCCATGAGAGGCGCTGATCAAAAATTATCCCTAAGTATTTGGTAGAGGCTACCTTTTCAAAATGTTTGCAGTTGCAGGGTGTGTGTGTCTCACTAGATATGGTACAGTTATGCATTTTTAGTTTAAGTTCGTTAGGGGGTTGCGTACTGCAATTTTTAGTAAAGCATAATAGGTATGTAGTTAGATTTCTCAGTGTTAAGAGTGAGTATATAAGTTGGAAACAAGCCATGAATTGATTTTACGCAGACTGTTCTCAGCGTTTTGAAACACCGAGTTCCAGTTCTTACCAGAAAAAAACACTACAGTGTCATGTTATACTAGCATGTCGTTTTAAAATGAGAACCGAACTACGTTTGTATAGAGAAACCAACATCCTGGCTTAAAGTGACAAAATGGTTACATATTTAGGTATGCATGTAAAACTTTCGTCCTTATATTCACTTACCATTAGATAAGATAGTGGTCAAGTGCGTACCCTACCTATCCTATCCTACTCACTAATATTATAAATGCAAATGTTTGGATGTTTGTTACTCAATCACGCCTAAACGGCTCAACTCATTTGGATGAACTTTAGCACGAAGTTATTTTATAGCCTGGATTAAAATATAGGAGAGTTTTTATCCCGGGTCCACGCAGACGAAGTAGCGGGTGGAAACTACTGCGTAATAAAATAAAAAAAAGACCGGGTTGCACTCCGGGAGTGCCGGCAGAAGTGAAAACTCAATAACATTGTAACAGTTTTTCGATCAGGTCACGTGACATCTTACGGTGTCACCCTAAAAATGAATTTGACGCAATAAACAATTAATCAATTATTTAGGCGGACGGGCCGCGGGCGCGTTGGGTGCGACACAATACCAATTTGTTTTTGCCATTGCCAAATATTTTTCAAAGCTTTATCTCTTTAGGAATAACGTCTAAATTCGAACTATTCGAATTTGCAAGAACAGCAAACCAAAATATCAATTTGTTTTTGGTCGTTGGTAAATATTTTTCTAAGCTTTATCTCTTTAAGAATAACGCCCAAATTCGAACTATTCGAATTCGCTCAATAGCAAAACGGTGAAGGACGCGTTGGCTAAAATTCAAATTTATTTGCAGAATATGCTATTGCAAAAAGTGTTTAACGGCTTTATACTCTTACGAATAGCGTTCAGTTTTGAATGAAGTCGAATCGGCTAGCAGCAAAAAGTGACCTCCTTCACATCTGACGTCACAAAACTCTGTCGCGTATTTAACAATTTTTCCCCATCTCAAAAATTTTGTAGTCAAGTCTCCCTTAGGTCCTGTGATGCCGGAGGGGATCGATGGAGAGACCTGTAATGGGGGTGTAGGTCCTAGAATCACTGCCAGGAACATAGATAAGGCAATCAAGTCGATGCACAAAGGTAAGTCCCCGGGTCAAGATGGTCTCTCCATCGAGCACCTGCAGCATGCAGGGCCCCACATATCAAGGGTGTTGGCCATGTTCTATACGCTGTGTATTCGACACTCATACCTTCCTGATGACCTAATGCGGACGATTGTTGTTCCTGTTGTTAAAAATAAAACTGGGGACTTAGCAGACGGGAATAACTATCGGCCGATATCCTTAGCGACAATTATAGCGAAAATACTTGACAGTGTGCTTAACTCACTGTTGACTGAATGTGTGAAGCTGCATGATAACCAATTTGGTTTCCGGCCAGGATTATCCACGGAAGCGGCAATACTGAGTCTTAAGCACACTGTGAAGTAGGTATCATACTACTAGGCAGACACCTGTTATTGCTTGTTTCTTGGATCTGTCTAAGGCTTTTGACCTGGTTTCCTACAAAATACTGTGGAAAAAGCTAGAGGATACAGGTCTTCCACTAGAAACTGTAAATATTTTCAAGTATTGGTATGGGAACCAGGTCAACAGTGTTCGATGGTCAAACGCAATGTCTGACGAATATAGATTGGAGTGTGGAGTGAGACAGGGGGGTTTGAGCTCGCCGACACTGTTCAACCTATATATTAACGGGTTAATTGAGGCGCTCAGCAATACGCATGCCGGATGTCATATAGATGGAGTCAGTGTCAACAACTTGAGTTATGCAGACGATATGGTGTTGCTGAGCGCGTCAGTGTGTGGGATCAGGAAAATGCTGAAAATATGTGAAGCGTATGCAACAGACCACGGCCTCAAATATAATGGGAGCAAGAGCCAGTACATGGTCTTTGAGACCGATCGCAAAAAAACAATTGAGCTTCCACCTGTATACCTTAATGATAATCTTTTGGAAAGAGTAGATACTTTTAAATATCTGGGGCATATTGTTGCGGTCGATCTCAAGGACGACCTGGACTTGGAGAGAGAGCGAAGGGCCCTATCGGTCCGGGCGAATATGATCGCTCGCAGGTTTGCAGGATGCTCCTTAGAGGTGAAAGCAACGTTATTCAGGGCTTTCTGCACTTCCCTCTATACCTGCAGCCTGTGGGCGCAGTATACGCAACGGGCATATGGGGCCCTTCGTGTTCAATATAACAACGCGTTCCGGGTGTTGATGGGACTGCCCCGTTTCTGTAGCGCGTCGGGTATGTTTGCTGCAGCGCGAGTGGATTGCTTTTACACGGTGTACCCTTGTTTTGTCGACAACCTTTTCATCGAATATTATTTCATCGACAACGATTCATCGAAACTTCAGTACTAGTAATATTCTTTGGCTTTATTTCATTTCAACTACTATTTATTTAAATTTATCTTACTACGAATATGAATAGTATTTCTATTCAACGAATATTACTTAATCGCTGTTTTGTTTCAAATTATCTTAATTGGCACAACTACAAAACATTGCAATTCATTTCTTCGACGTATTACTTTAATACAATTTTACATGTCCTACTGCACTTATTTTATACATTATTCAAATTATGTAGTTAATTGTGTGACATACAAGTATGTATAATATTTATGTATAATAAAACTAAGAATCATTGGTGTAAATCGTTTATTACAAAAAAATATCAGGGCGGACAAAAATGGCTTGTCATAAGCGAACTCCGTTGTAAGTCGGTTAGGTTAGGGTTCACTTGTGTCCCTTAGACCAGAAATAGACACCCCGCGCAGCGGGGTGGCGTCGACTCGCTGCACGGCAAAAATAGGTTAAAAAACGTATGGGATTCAGATCCAGATCCGAAATAATTTTATGCGGAATAAATATTATTACATGTAAAAAAAATGAATTAAAAAAACACGAAATGAAAAGCCATGACATGAATTTTATTGAAATAAGTCAACTACCAATTAAAAGACCTCGATTCAAATTACCTAGTATCGAGTCCTCGACGCAATGACTTGTCGATGAAATGAAAATACTTGAAACGTTGTCTTTGAAATAATATTCGATTAAATGTTTGTCGGCAATTCAATGGTAAACCCTTTTACACAGTAATGCGCGGGCGCGCCGCATCCCTGATGCGTCGGGTGTGGGGCAGTCCCAACACCATCCTAAAGATGATAGCCGAGAGGGCAGACTGTCCCTATATGTTACACTGTGGAAGATTGCATGCTCCCACTAGTGTTATCAAATGGTAACCTCCTTAGTAAATTAACATTTAGTTTTTAAGTTATTCATAATACTAACAAAATATGTGTCTATGGTTACATGAAATAAAAGATTTTTATTTTTATTTTTTTATTTTTAAAAAGTGCTCAGCGCCGCTAAAGAAGTTTTCACTTCAGAAAAACCGTCACCTGTACGTACGCCCACTGAACGTGGCTACACCATGTAGGTAAAACAGTAATTGTAACATTGGTCGCCGCGCGTGTTTCGCGACCGTATGAGTGATTGACGCCACCTACTGACGCGCCTGTAATTACGCTAATTCGGCCTTTCTGCCTAATTGCGTGCATGTCTATGACCGCTATTAACGAAACTTATATTTATTTCATTATATTTACTAGACTTTTATGAATTGCGTAGTATCGTCCTCTTAGCATATTAGGTAACCGGTTGAAGGTGAGCCCGACATCCGTCTTGGCACGTAAACCCATGATTTGGGGTAGTTACTAGTTTTATGAAAGCGATCATCCGATCTTGCAACACAAAGGGAAAACTGGACCTTGTTGGGATTAGACCGATTTCCTCACGAGGTTTTCTTTCGCCGAAAAGCTACTCTTAATTACGAAATGATTTTCGTACATAATCTGTACATAAGTTTTTCGAAAAACCTAGGTGTATATGTACAGTCGAGGTCAAAAATATGTTTACACTTTTGCAACTTATTACAAGGCAATAAGGTGCAAAAGTGTAAACATATCTTTGACCTCGACTGTACGAGCCCTGCAGGGTCGAACCCGCGACCTCCAGATGATGAGCCGCGTGCCTCACCGCGCGGCTGCAGCGGCTCGACGAAATCGCGTATTATTCCATTTATTTAGTTACCTCTTTGACTTCCAGGTAACCTGGGACCTGCGACTGGGACTTTAGCGGAATTGTAAAAGAATGATGTTCTAGTAACTTATCATAGAATTCCGCAAATTAAGTAAATTAGTTTACAGTACATTATGGTGCTACTTTCCCGCACTAGTGCGGAAAAGAGCACTTTTCGTGCATAATTATGTTGTCACGGAGTGACATTTTAATTTAATTATTTATAAAGCAGAAAATGCAAAATGCATGGTGTAGCACTGCCTTAAAAAGTCAACACAGCATCTAAAAGGAAGTCTGAAACAGCTTTAATTGCGTTGCATTGAACCTGTGGTCTGTGTTGTCAGCTTAGGGAAAAAGCTCATTTTTAAGGATAAAATTGTGTAAATTCTACTTGTTTAGCAATGCAACAATTAATTAAATATATAGGTTTTGTTAGTAAACTTAAAGAATGAAATTTTGGAAATAATGTCTAATTCTAAACTAGAGGACGATTACAAAGAATTAGCTATATCACATTTAGTTTCATACAACTTTTGACTAGCAAGTTTCAATTAGTTGAGATAAAATAAAATTATAAATTATTCACGGATGTAAAATTTATTTCACTGCAATACTAGAGATAGGGTCTGAGGCCAGGTGGCTTTCCAAGATGCGGGAAGGGTCCATTTTGATTTTGCGACCGACACAGTAGCAGCCTTGTGAAGGAGGTTGATTTCTGACCCATGGGAGGTCTTCATTTGGGAGCTGATTCCGTACCGGTGTCCTGAAAGAAAGGAAAACCGTGAGTTTTAATTCTAAAGAATTGAGTGTAATTCCGCGTGGCTCGAAACACGAAGAATTAGATGGTTAATTTGGTCTCATGGTCTTTTCAGAGAGGATTTCAGCAAGGTGGGAGATTTCACAATATAGAACTAAGAAAGTTATAGTTCACTATTCGTAAGATAAATTTGTACCTTTGGGTAGGATTTCATGTCAGCTTGTAGTACCGGTGATTAATGAATTCAATTTAATCATTTTCAGTGAGACGGGAAGAAGAAGAAGAAGAAGAATAAGAATATCAAGATCATGATCAATTTGATGATCAGTTTGAAGGTCCAGTTGAAGATCACGTTAGAGATCGAATTGTTCTCTGTTTGAAGTGGGCAGGGTAGCTTGTCCATCTTCCCCTTCACTTTTGGAGCCGGGCGGCGTGTCGCAGCACGGAGGCTCTCCAGTGCGCGCCCGGTAAACCACAACTTCCTCGAGCTGAAGGTCGGTGAAACTTAGTTTTTATAATAGGAGAGTCTCTGCCATTTCGCAGTTCCCTGGAAAAATAGATTAAATAATATTAAAGAGCGTTCCAATTTAATTTCTTTTGAAAGCTACTTTCTGGTACTATAACTTAGGTACTAACACAATTAGATAGGAAATATAATCTGGTTAATTCGTGAAAAGAATCCGTATACGACCCAAGCTTTAAGCTGAGCAAATAAACTTAAGAATTACCCAGATAAATAGAAATACATACTCTCATAGTTTTGTAGAAGAGATAACTAGAAATACAACATAGCTATAGAGGAAATAACGTGTGTCATAAATTATACTAACCTGGTTTATTTGATCTCCAAAAGCTTTCCATGACTTGTGCATCGATTCCATTTGTTTTAACACATTTGTGTAATTTTTCCATTTTACATGTCCCTGGATGATTGCAGGCAGCTCCTTTTGAGCTTTAGCCGAGCACACGCGACCATCCAGGTGACAGTTGGCGCCCACAGGTAGATTTTGAGTAATTTTTTATGCTAATTTTGAGCATTTTGAGCACATTTTTTAACAATGTTTAAACTTTAAAGAGCCATATATATGTACAGTAAAACGTTGTACGATACAAGTGCCAAAAATAGGAAATTCGCAACGAGTGGTGATAAATTAAAACACGACCGAAGGGAGTGTTTTAAATCGACACGAGTTGCGAATTACCTATTCGCACGTGTATCGTACAACAAATAACTATTATTTTATTTATTTATTTATTGACGACTTACTGACGATTATGTAACCAAAAATTATACACAAAAAGTGCAAGGGAGACGGATAATATCTTCAAAACGATGAGTAAAAAAGTGACCATAATATAAGCAGCCCTTAAGGGATTCCTCGGACGTATTGAAATTAAACCTTTTAGTGTTAGAGTGCGTGCGCTGGTTCTGTCACGCACATTGAAAAAAAAAACACAAATTAATTGGGAATATCACAATTATCTTGAATGAAACAGAAATCATAAGGCGTATGGTCCTTGTGTTGTTTTTATTTCTTTTGGTGAACACTAAAGAATATTTGTATTGTATTGTTGTACATTGTACCTAACATCTTAAATTAAGATGATTCTCTCGAACCAAGGGAAAAGTTCTTGGCTCAAAAGAATTTCCATTCATTAGATAATTACATTTTCCTAATTCATTTCTTGGTTCAAGAATATTTTACCTCGAATCAATTATTTTTTCTGTGCACGTTAATTCCGGCTGTTGTCAAAACAAACCAATCCTAAACCAAGTTTATATAATAGATCCCCTGGTCAAGTTAAATGTACGTCCTGTAACAAAAGTGGTCGTCTCTTACAAGAAGTTATGTAAGAGAATAAATTCCCCCACTAACCCCCACTTAGCTAGCTAGCCGACTCGTTTAAATGGTTCTTTCTGCTTAAAAGTAATGCCCTAGTCCAGGGGGTCAATCTACCACTTACACTTTCCCATTCAAATTCTTTATCAATTCGTTGCGCGCTCTAGTTCTGAGATGTTAATTCTGCGCGCGTAGAAGCGCGCTCGTGAATCACATCGGTATTAATAGGAATGCGAAATGTAGGTGTTCTATTGACCTACAGGAATAATGGAGGAACCATGTAGAGCAACGGATTTACGAGCCAAGTTCACGCGGTTCCTGCTTTTTTAACGGGCAAGCGAGATAGCAGGGAATTACGAGTACCTAGGATAAAGTGTGTTGGGAGAAATTATGTATCATATCTCTTTGCTATATCGCGACGGTTGCAAACAAGAGTAAAGCCGGGATGATGTCAAGCGGACCATGTTTTGTAATACCTGCTGGTCGATTGCATAACGTTTCGTTACGTACGTTAGGGTGGTATTCCACTATTTTTACAAAAGCGACTGCCTTCCAACCTAGAGCGAAAACTAGGCCTTGTCAGGATTGGACTGGTGTCCTTCACCGAAAAGCTACTGTTACATATATCAAATAATATTTCGTACATAAGTTTTATTTTAAACATTGGTAAAAAATATCTACTTATACACAGTATTTATTGTTACTGACTTACAAGGCATGGGTACATATTTGAGACAGGTTGTCTGTACAGTAACGCACTGTACTTATGTTAGGTAGATCTAAATGTCAATTATTATATGAAAAAATGACGGATTGTCCTAACCGATCACCGCTCCGGTGTTCGCACCTGCGGCCTCCGTTGCAAGTCGCCCGCCTCACCGCGCGGCCACAGTAGCTCCACCTGGACAAACCGCACAGATAATTAAAATATACGACTGACCTCCATTACTGAAGTCGCTGGGAGCCCCGGGGCTTCCGCGGTCATTACTAGCCCACATTACTTATTAGCTTACCTACGAGGATTTTAAGTAGGTGCCTATTTTACCAACGTGTCTAAACTGTAAAATTACAAAACAGATATACACGATGTAACACAATAAACAAAAAAACCGGCCAAGAGCGTGTCGGGCCACGCTCAGTGTAGGGTTCCGTAGTTTTTCGAAAATTGTTTTGTAATTTTTTTCAAAAACTATTCAACCTATCAAGTTCAAAATAATTTTCCTAGAAAGTTTTTATAAAGTTCTACTTTTGAGATTTTTTTCATATTTTTAAAACTTATGGTTCAAAAGTTAGAGAGGGGGGACACATTTTTTTTTACTTCTGGAGCGATTACCTTCGAAAATATTAACATTATCAAAAAATGATTTCAGCAAACCCCTATTAATTTTTAAATACCTATCCAACAATATATCACACGTTAGGAAAAAAAAACACTACCCACGTTACGTATAGAAGAGGTACCCTAATAAAAAAAAAAAACACTTTTTATTTAACTATTTTGTCGGCTTGATTGATATACATATTAGTACCAAGTCAGCTTTCTAGTGCTAACGGTTACTGAGATTATCCGCGGACGGACGGACAGACAAAGCGAAACTATAAGGGTTCCTAGTCGACTACGGAACCCTAAAAAGCGGCCAAGTCCGAGTCGGACTCGCCCATGAAGGGTTCCGTATTTAGGGTTTTTATTTTTATATTTGAGTTGACCGAATGAAAGGTAAATTGCGGTTTACGATTTATGACGTATTAAAAAAAAACTACTTACTAGATCTCGTTCAAACCAATTTTCGGTGGAAGTTTGCATCATATATTTTTTTTAGTTTCATCATTCTCTTATTTTAGAAGTTACAGGGGGGGGGGGGGACACATTTTGCCACTTTGGAAGTATCTCTCGCGCAAACTATTCAGTTTAGAAAAAAATGATATAGGAAACCTCAATATTCTTTTTGAAAACCTATCCACACACACACGTAGGGGTTAGATGAAAAAAGTTCAGTTCTAAGTTTGGGGAATCCCCAAAATTTATTGTTTATTTTTTATTTTTGTGTGAAAATCTTAATGCGGTTCACAGAATACCTACATTTACTTACCAAGTTTCAACAGGAAGTATAGTTCTTATAGTTTCGGAAAAAAGTGGCTGTGACATACGGACGGACAGACAGACAGACAGAAATACGAATCCATAAGGGTTCCGTTTTTTGCCATTTGGCTACGGAACCCTAAAAATGACAATTAGATGACTGATTTACTGAGTTCCAAATTAGTTTCAGTGTTCTAGGCGACAGTGGTCTCCTTCATAATGCCGGTAGTAAAGTAGTGCAAGCACTATCACCGAGTGTAAAGGTTCTACCACACATACCAGTACTACTGCAGGGGCCCGCCATAAGGGTTCCTGGCAGTGAAAGTGTTAATAGCATTTCCTTCTCTGCTGAAGACATCTTCAATACACATGTATTGTACAAATATATAAAAAGAGTACAAAATGGTTGCTAGATTTGTTGTTTGTTTAAAAAGTACTACTAGGTACTTAACTATATCTACGAGAAACCTTTTGAGTGAATTTAATGATCTGAATAGCAAAGGTACCCTGTACATACCTAAGGTCAGGGAGGGTACAGTTGCTCGGGGGGAACAGTCGCTCGAATGCACTGTGCTGGAAAGGGAAAGAGCATTATATCTGTCCTCTACCTCAATGAGAAGCGCTCGATAAACGATCGTGTATGAACTAGTCCGTAAGCCGCTCTGGCGCCGTGCGGCTGTGTAATGACGTGTTCTGTTTTTTACCCGGCCGAATTTACATTTTCACGTAATTTTAACTTCGTTTTTTAACTAAACTTGTGTGAGATTCTTAATTACTGTTGCTTTTGTCGAAAAGTATGTCTAATATACTTAGTATTGACTGATAATTCAATGCTCTAGGTCTATGCGTTTGTTTCTAGTTTGATCTTGATTCCAAAATGGCGACAGGGTCAACAGTAGCTCGTTTCGGAGAAGTACACACTGGCTCGCGAGCCACTGTATACGTATGAACTTATAAAAATAATACCGACAAAGTTTAATTCAATAAAAGTCGAATAAAAAATTGTTGTTAATTGTTCTTAGAACTTCAAATTTAAACCCAAATGACTGCTAATAAAACAAAAGTTAAAACTTGTATCTACCTCTATACAGAATGTCGCGACGAAATTTATCACCCTCAGTGCCCAGAAAAATAGGCAACCATACGGCGGAGGAGATCAAAACAGGGTTGAACCTGATCGAAGTGGTACATCCATTAAGCAAGTTGCTAAAACTACTGGAATTCCATTTACAACATTAAAATCGTATTCCATCCGTAGCCACTGTGTACTGTTAGAACCTCTACATACAGGGGGTAGTGCACAGTGGCTCGAGCCACTGTGTACTGTTAGAGCAACTGTGTACTAGGGGATACTAGTCACTGTGTACCTATAGTAGTACACAGTGGCTAGATTCCCATTTTTTTTAAAAAGGGTCGTTACATCTTTTTTGGTGAAAGCAATTGGAAATCTATTTACTACATATAAAACTTAAATAATGAACGCTGCTGTGTGCCTACAAAAAATATTTCGGGCACTTATACTTTTCATGCTATAGCCCGTTGAAAAAATCCCGACTGTACCCTCCTTGACCCTACTACCTTTATTTGTGTTGCGCGTAATACCATACAATTATACATCAAAGGGTCTAAACGTTAAATCCCAAAGTAAAGTAAACATTCGTATTACTTTGGGTCATTTTGGTTCTCAAGGTCAAATGATCAGAAACCTAAACAAACATGCCACAGAGGCAACGGATGTTACTGGAAACTGGAGGATGGGTTTGTATTCTTGTTCTAAAAACAAGTAACGCTATAGGAATAGTACGGAACAAACTACTTCTGTTAATATCAGGCCGCGGTCTGGGCGGCAGCGGGCAGCGGGCAGCGGGGCGACGAGCGGCTGCCCATACTTTGATGTCGCTCGAATGTATGAACTGCCGCTCGGCGCCCGCTGCCCGCTGCCCGCTGCCCGCTGCCCGCTGCCCGCTGCCCGCTGCCCGCTGCCCGCTGCCGCCCAGGCCGCGGCCTAAACCCGCTCCACATTCTCGACAAAACTACACGGGACTGGTTTCGCCGGAATATTTGCCGAGACCAGGCGAAACCGAGAGCGGCCCCCTATATGGTCTGTACACTACATTCTCGCCTACAAGATACAAAATGGACATCTGGGAAACTTCTGTCGCTGCAGTATTATGCGCTGTAGCGTGTTACAATCGGTCGACTGACGGAAGCGCAGCGAGAATGTGGAGGAGAAGTTTCGCGCAAACACGAAACTTCACGAGAGCTCTTTGATGTTTGGCCATTTTACCGACACGAATATTGCGAGTAATATTATTTAAATTTTTTTTATAGGCATCGTTACTCAGAAAATACGGAAACGATGAATTTTCTTGAAAATAAGACCAAGCTAGATCGGTTTCTCCCCCCTCAACCCCTGTACTGCAAACATCAGAACATGATTACAAATAGGTTTATTATATACAAATATTGCTCGTTTAATGCCTAGTTGGAGTTCTTCACTCTGGATACATACATACAAACTTTCAAGCAAGTTTTAATCCCTTTAGAAGATGAATTTTCAAAAACGCTAATACGATTTTTCTTGTGTTTTAGTATGGAACCATGTTACAAAGTTTCAAGTCGCTTGCTCGTAAAAAGATAAAAATACTTTCCATACAAATTTGCAACGCATTTCTGATCCCTTAGGGTATGAATTTTCAAAAACGCTGAAATTACTTTTGTTGTGTTTTATTAAAGAACCTTTTCAAACCTTATAGCACCCTCTGAAGAAATTATATCAAAAAAAAGGCCGCGCTATGTTCTAATCTGAGGTCTAAACTACAATATTAGAAAGTTCTATCAAAATCGGTTCAGTAGTTTTTGCTAGAATTTGCTACCAAAATTATACTAGTTGTCATCGCCGCCACGCGGCATCCACTTGACAACAAAATATGGCGCTGTTGCGTATACAGTGTGGAAGTCTAATACAAGCAAATAATTATACGGTGGTTAATAAAGATCCTAAGACGAGTATTTAGTTGGTTTTTATCCTAAATTACGCCAAAAAAAATTTCCATACAAAATAATTCAGCCCGCAGTGTAAAGCACTCATTACGCAGCATCACTTTACTAAAGCTGATTGATAGGTAGGTACTTGTCAGACTTTTTGACAGTTGTTACGTGGTGTATTAGCTGTGTGCATTACATTGCTGCTTGATATTTTTTCAAAAATTATTTACATGCTTTAAATTAAGTCTAACTTAAAAAGTCCTGTTAATTCATGATTATGGTACTTAATCCTATACCTGATTTAATTATTTGCTTGTATTAGACTTCCACACTGTAGACGACTTTATCCAATCGGTTAGTCTCAAATTTGGTCTGCGGATCACCTTAACTCCATCAAACCTTTTTATACGTTTCATATGACGACCTGTTCTTTTTGACATGTATTGTGATCTGTTCTGTTATATGTAATAATGTATCGTGTAAGTGTTTTGGTGTTATTGTATGCTGTAAACTTACATTGACTTTTAAATGAATAAATGAATATGATTTGACAGAGTTTAGACGCTGACAAAAAACTGGAGAATGACCTACTACTTAAGGCTAGAATATGCATGGAAATTGGTGATTTTCTGCATCGCGCTATTGAAGTTATTAATGTATGTTGTATAAATACAATTTCCTTCAGATTATCCTTGTCTCTCTGACAACTTCAAAGAATTTTCACATTTATAATATCAGTGTGATGACAACCGAAGCTGCGAAAATTATTATGATTTTTCGGAACGTATGAACGGAATATTTACCATTAGCTTTTCGGCGAAGGAAAACATTGTGAGGAAACCGGTCTAATGCCAATAAGGACTAGTTTTCCTTCTGGGTTGGATTGCAAGGTCAAATAATGGCAGTCGCTTTCATAAAACTAGTGTAATTAGGTGTCAAAGCGGACCCCGGGGTCCTTAAGGGCACAACCGGGAATAACGCTATGAGGATGATGCTGCCCGAGAATACTCAGCTGTGCGAGGCATCCTGCTCTCATATAGCTCATGTAGTAGCCAATCTCGTGTATTCACTAACTATGAGCTCCCGGTATATTTGATTCGCACTTAAGCAAAGTAACCGAAACAAGTTAAAAGGCAAAATATTAAAACTGTTTGTATTGAAAGCTTGCAGTAAAGTATTAAATAAGATGCATAGATCCTCGAAGTTTGCTGGGCGAGAGAAGTGGCTTATTTTATTATCGCCTTCCTCCCCCCGGCGCATGCGCGCTCGGCGGGTTACAACTTACAAGTGTTACAACTCACTCGGGCTGACTTCCGCTGTCAGCTGAAATGAAGACAATCTTGACTAATTGTGATATTGCAAGAATGACCAGTAGGTTCCCAATGTCTCACCAAAATGTAAAATATTTTGTCGTGTATTTATAGAAACTCAAGATTAAGAAGGCCTTTAGTCAGAATTAGGATACAGCAACATGCTAATGAATACTATTGGCTCTGTGAGCTGTAGAACTCACGAGCCTATCTTTATTTAATATTTTATTTTATTTCGAATACTCAAATTTCGAAACAAAATTGAGAAAAAAAGACCGGGTTGCACCCCGGGACTGCCGGCAGAAGTGAAAACTCAATAACATTGTAACAGTTTTTCGATCAGGTCAGGTCACGTGACATCTTACGGTGTCACCCTAAAAATAAATTTGGCGCAAATTTATAAGCCCGCGACTCCGTCCGCGTAGAACTCGTTTATATCATAGCACCATACAAACTTTCATCCCCAATTTCACACCCTCCGGGGATGGTTTCTGGTATAAAAACTATCCTATGTCCTTCCCCGGGATCCAAACTATCCTCATACAAAATTGAATCTCAATCGGTTCAGCGGTTTAAGCGTGAACAGACAGACAGACAGACACACTTACACATTTATAATATTAAGTATGGATTATGAATTATTTAGGCGGACGGGCCGCGGGCGCGTTGGGTGCGACGAGCCGGCTCGCCCGCCGCCGGCGGCGAACATAATACCAATTTGTTTTTGCCATTGCCAAATATTTGGCATAGTTTATTAGCATTAGTCCTTCACCGTTTTGCTATTAAGCAAATTCGAATAGTTCGAATTTAGACGTTACTCCTAAAGAGATAGGGCTTTGAAAAATATATATTTTCGAATTTGCAAGAACAGCGGACGGCGGCGGTGAACAAAATATTAATTTGTTTTTGCCGTTGGTAAATATTTATCAAAGCTATATCTCTTTAGGAATAACGTCCAAATTCGAACTATTCGAATTTGCTCAATAGCAAAACGGTGAAGGACGCGTGAACAAAATTACAAATTTATTTGCAGAATATGCTATTACAAAAAGTTTTTAACGGCTTTATACTCTTACGAATAGCGTTCTGTTTTGAATGAAGTCGAATCGGCTGGCAGCAAAAAGTGACCTCCTTCACATCTGACGTCACAAAAATCTGTCGCGTATTTGTAAATTTTTCCCCATCCCAAAAAGTGCTCAGCGCCGCTAAAGAAGTTTTCACTTCAAAAATATATAATTAGTGAACATGCTCACAACATTTCACGAGAATCGGTTGAGAAATGCGACCTGTATGGAGAACATTCTGATATTGCGGTACATACTGGACATACAAACGAATTTCGGCCCAAGCGGAAGCATGGAACTTCCTTCGCTTAGCTCGCTCGTTCAAATTCACTGTTAAGTGTCTAAACAAATGCCAGTCAACATGGAATTCAATTTGACTTCATTTTTGGCATACAAACGATATGAATGTGTTGCGCGCACTCCTGACAGGGTTCAATATCATAAATGGATACAATATTACAGGCTCAATTTATTGTTATTATGCTTAAAGAGTGTATATGTAGGTATTAAGGTACATTTACAGGTTACACGACCTCACCTTTGACTTTACCTCGTGGAAGTTTGCAGATGAGTTCGACCGAGCCCCGGCGGCACGGCAACTTTTAACGGGGGGTTCAAATTGAATAATATTCGCTTTCATAGTCTCCTTCGAGGGAATACGGGCCACGAGCGCCCGGCGACGGCGCGGGAGATGATAATGATCAATCATTATAATGTGCGTACAGTCAGCATCAAAAGTAACTGGGCAAATGACGTCAAAAGTCTTTATTAAAAGGGAATAAGAGCTTTTGAAGACGTCAAATAGCGCAGTTACTTTTGATGCTGACTGTACTACTTATGTGCACTGGTCTTGAGTTATCTAGAGGGAGTGGGCTCTTATATTCCTTGTAGAAGTTGTTGAACTATACCTAAAATTTACAGCTAATTAGATAGTTTTATAATTTTAGGGAATTGTGTTTCAAATTAATTGTACAAAAATAATGTACAGAAACGGACACCAATTATCTGATTAGTCAGTTAGGTTTGAAGTCAATTTGATATTGAGTGAGCTTAACCTAAAGTAAACGCTTTTGCCTCAACCATTGAAACCTTATGAATGTCCGCAGAGAAAAAAATATGAATGATTACTGAAGAAACCCTAAAGCCAGTCGTAGGAAAAGAATTTAGAAATAGGATCTGTGTTTCATGTTATTCCTTAAAGTCAGCTATATCTTCATACCGCGGTGGGCTCCTATGCCTTGCACCGCGCCTCTATTTGCCATCGAAAGCTTTCCCGCTCTCCGGACTCCCTCGGGCCTCAACCTCCATCTCCTATCGATCCAACCCAAACTTCATTATACATCTCGTCTTGAGAACCTATCCCTTGCATGTGAATGTAACCAGGCAACGATGGACGTCGAAATTAGAAGAGTTATCGCTCGTAGTCTTTACGGCCGGTCATGAAAATAAAATGACTTGATGCCGCTTCGCTGCGGGTGGAGTTTGGAAACTTTATCAGATGTATTTATTTACATGTATTACCGTTGAATATCTGGTGAACTAGTTTGCTTTGCGACCGCTTGAGAGAATACGGTTTTCAAGTTGTCACAGAAAAGAGACATTATAACTTTCTGAGTTGTTTTTGACACAAATAGGTACCTGAATTACCTAAATAAATATGGCGATTTGGCCAGTCCTGTCAAGCTGGTTTAATCTGACAGACATTCAGATGTACTCTATGAATAATAATTCCAAGGATAATGCTTACATCATCAGTATGGCGATAATATGGCTGATTGGCGCAGTGGTAGCTTACTACTAGAGGGTCCAGGTTCGATCAGTCGAGAAACTCCCTATATTATCCGAGTCTCTAGACTGGACGACGCTGAAACGTTGAACACTACCTACTGATACCGGGAAATAGTTAATTCCTTCATTGTAATATCGGTGAGAAGTTGAGACAGACAGACCCGCATTTGTGTTTTGCCGACGATATACTGAATCTTTAAATAAATAAAGGGTCGACTACAGTTATCTTACTTCTCTGGAGTTGCAGGCGGCGATAGGCTACGATGCCCACTTACATCAAGCAGGCTGCAAGCTTGTTTGCCAAAATATAAACAAAAGTTTGTCAAGATGATGTTATGCGCTTTGATTTTCCCCATTTCATCCAAAGTTGAACGGCCCCGTCGGCTGTGGTGTGGCCGAGTTCTTTCAATGCTTTCTTTGGGAAGACGAAGGTTTAATGGCCGCACGGGGAATGCTATTAAAAACCTTTATCTACGCACATATGATTAGTGCTCTAAAATGCGTTCAGAAACCGTAGGAAATGACCAGCATTATTACAACCAATTTTACAGTGAGAACTTTCTTGTCTGTGGTAGTAGGTAAAATCTGTTACTGTAATGTTATTACAGTGCAGATTTTTGTAAGGTTATGAGTTTAAATTTGGAACAACTGTCAAAACTCAAGTGGGTGGGAATAGAGATTCTAGTATCCATAGATATTAAAACAGTTATCGATGCGAAACGTCAATTCAGTATGTTTAAACCGCACGACATTTGATCAAGAGTGACATGAGAATAGGGACTTCATTCGTTTGTCTATGATTAAAAAAAAACATTCGTCTTGACGTAGGATCGAATTGCCGCCATTATTAGCCTTAAAACACTCGCTGACGCTCGTTTCATAAAACCATTCCTCCACTCCAAGTCCTATTATGTATCAGTTGCATAAACTACTATTCTCCGCGCTCCCCTTATTCCGCCAGTTCATAATATAATGATGTGTAAGGTAATACAATATTGTGCCAATATGTGGATTTACCAATAAAAAAAAGGAACCAAAATGTTTCGTGTTCGTAAAGTACAAAGTCTTTTTCGGGTCAATGTATCCATTTTATAATGAATTACCTAATGAAATTTTGTCTCTTTCCGCTCTTCAAAATACTTGAAAAAAACATTGATGTCAAAGGCAGGGATGTTACAGGGTTGAGGACTATCTAACTGACAGAAACGCATTGCCCAAACCAGAGCCCAAAATAGCTTAATCGTTCATATAGCTTATTCGGACATGTTCTCTTGTAGAACAACGTATTATGATGATTTTTTTTCTTTGTATTCATATTCAGTTTGACTTATTTTAAGTAGCTTAAGAACTATATTGTAATAAGCGTCTTTAGGCAAAAAATTACTGACTGTTGAGTGTTTATTCTTAACAGTGGTCTTCTTTTTCAGAAACGCTGGTAGAATTTTGACTTGTAATAGTGCCATTACTGCCTACTTGCAGAATAAAAATTAATTTATTTACCTGCAATTGAAATTAAATTAATATAAAATAAATTATACGGCTACAAGCAGTAAAACAAATCCGCAAAAACGTCCGATCCGACGAACTTAAGCACAAGTCTGGGTAGTCGGCGAAACATCCTCCGCGTACTGCCCGTGCGCCTCATAAGAACTGGTTTTTAAAGGAACGCAGGTGTAGAAAGTTCTTCATCGACGCTACTTGAGATACCGCTTAAGTTAATATATATCGAGCGTGTCCGAACTAGCTTACTGTGTATGAGGTGTCGAGCGACAGGGAAGGCGGCAGGCGTCGAGCAGCATGGCCACGGCCAGAGCGGGCAAGACGCATTGCGGCCTCATTTGCATTTGTGCACTGATTGCCGCGTCAAGCTTTTTCCTGGTAATTACGGCGACGCATACGCACTCACTGGGACAAACGGCGTTTTAAAGCGTATGTTATTTTTAGGTTTTTAACCCGTTCACCGCCACGTTATGCTCGCAGCGCTACGCCGTAGTTCGTAGCAGTTTAAAACATTCCCTGCTATCAATATCGTAGCGCTACGCTCGTAGCTGATAACATGTGAAATATCGGGTATGTAGAGGGAAGCGCCTGCGAGCAGAGCGCCCGCCTAGCGGGTTCCTGGCACTGAAAGCGTCAGGAACCCGCTCGTCGTCGCCGACCGTATTGAATTGACTGCCCATTTATGAGACACTGGCAGTCATTGCATGCACCAGTGTCTCATATCTGGGTTAAATAAATAATAATAATGCAATGAATTAATGTAAAAGTAGTATTTAGTTATTTATTTAGTCACTAACACTTAATATAATTTAACGTTTTGTAACTAACACCAAAAACCTGAAATAAATATATTGAATTGAATTGAAAGCATGTAAAAGGCGCCCGTATTGCTGTGACGCATATGTGTCCTGATTAGCGATGAATGGGTTAATATTTGCCGCTTGCCGTCCATCATCCCGTGAAAGAGAAACGTAATGTTTGTGATCTTACTGTATCAACAACACATTTAATAAGATTGTGATTTCAATGTAGTTCCACAATGTACACGTAAGGTTTTGTTTGTAAATCCTTGCATAGATGTGATTCGACGCGGGTCCCGCGCCGCCGATGCATTATTCATTTGTTTTGTCTGCACACTGCATGAACGACTCGCAACTGGGCGTGCACGTAAGCCGTACCCATGGTAGAAGAACAAGGCGAGGCATTCCAGCGACAGCTCGTGACGTCAGTGTAACTGGGCTACGTCATCAGCATCTTAAAAATGGCGGACTGTCACTGTGTGAAAGTAAATTACCAGAGTAAAATGCATAACATCACTTACGTGGTTTCAATCAATATTTACGTTGAAATACTTACTCATACGCATACTCATTTATTTATAATGCACAAATACATTAAACGTCAAAAAGTTAATATTAGATTAAATTTAATTAATTCTAATTTATTTATATTGACGAAGAGTTAAATTATTTCAAAAATGTATACACATGTCAAATGTAAATAAAATTGGTAATAAAGTCATTAGAATTCCATAATGAGGAAGAATTTATTAAAATGTTAGAATGCTAGTAGTCACAGTTCAGAAATGTCATAAAAGGCGTTATTAACCAGCCATTTTTTCAGTTCGCTGTAGAACGAACTGCCATTTTTAAGGTTTTTAATGCGATCAGGAATGGCATTATATATTTTTGGACCAATAACATACGTCTTTTTGGTAGATTTGGTTAATTTGCACCGGGTTTTTACCAGCTTGCCCTTGTGGTTATTACGTAACACTCGTAGAGCTAGGTTTTCGGCCCTTAATGGAATAGTATATTTCAGAATCGTGTTATAATACTTATAATAGAGAGCTTTTTAGTCGAGTACCGTGTTTAGACCACGAAGCTTGCTGAGTGGCCTAAGTAATGTACGAGATTAAAACGCTTGATTATGACACTATTGTGAACAATATTTTTTGTACGAGTTCATTAATAGTATATTGTTTAACGAGGCGTAAGTGGAATATTGCGAACGAGAGTCTATCAGAAGCCCGACGCCGAGGGCGGAGGGCTTTTGATGACTCGAGTTTGCAATATTCTTACGCCCGTGTTATACACAATGTTTTTCATCACATTTGCGAGGAAACAAATACATTTTAGATGAAATGAATACAAATCGTAATAAAAACTGTGTACAACTCGCAAACTGGATAATGTACCCCAGGTCGGGGTGTAAAATAATGCAAATAAGTAAAGGTAAGGTTCCTGTCGGTGATGTATTTCAACGTCTTCCTACTCGACGGATCCTTTTTAATATTGGTCAATACACTTTTTATTTGGTTCCCTAGTTGTTCCTGGCTTTCAATAAGGTTGTTAATCTTGACAATGTCCATGATGTCCGTTTGTCAGTCAATCCCTAACTTTCGTTTTCCTATCTCGGGAGGGTACTTTAAAGATACGTGAAGAAAACACGTTCCTATCTATTTGGGGGGGTTGTTTTTTATTCCGGAAATATCCGGTTCGAAGGACCATATGTACAACTCGCAAACTGGATAATGTACCCCAGGTCGGGGTGTAAAATAATGCAAATAAGTAAAGGTAACTACCCTTGGATCGGGTTTAAGTAGTAACTTCCCTAGGATGGGAATTCAGTAATAATTACCCTTGGATCGGGTTTAAGTAGTAATTTCCCTAGGGTGGGAGGTTTGTTATCCAGCGTGCGACTGCACAGACTGTGTAAGACTAAGGGGTAGGTTTATGCAAGGGAGCCTACCATCCTACGTCCCTAAGTCCCTAACCTATCCTCGACTTACACCTTACACACACGTACACATGGAGCCAGGGATATCTGTTGCCACGAGACCTAAGGCAACAGATGGATACCTACGGGGAGGAATAGGGTTTAGCGGAGGGTGATTTTCTCACAGCAGATCAAACAGACTCTGTTGATCAATTGAGGGCTTGAAGGTGTCTTCGCCACTGTGAGAGGATGCTGAAAGGTGAGACCCTACACTCCTGGAGAGAGTGCAGGGTTTTAGGTAATAAAACACCAACGGACAATTGGTAACTAACTAGATTTATTTCTCTCTATTCTTTATATACAATGTTCGCCTACAGCACACTATTACATATTTTTCTTAGTATACTGTAGGTGTAAAGTGCCAACTGTAGAAAATTGTGCAGAGTTATCTTATATGTGATCTTTATACTTGTTATTTACAATTTGTTTTCTATCGCATGTATAACGGGGAGTGCTCCGAGGAATTGTTCGGATTAATCCCTGCCGCTTCTTTTCGCCATCGTCCAACGCGACAACATTACCATCCTCACCACTTAGATGGTTGGCAGTCCTCAACTGTGCGCTTCTCCAGAAACTTCCTGCCTCGCACAGCTAAACTGTGGAATGGATTGTCGCCTGCGGTATTTCCGGACCGATACGACCTTCAAACCTTCAAGAAAAGAGCGTACTCCCATCTTAAAGGCCGGCAACGCACTCACAACACCTCTGGTGTTGCAAGTGTCCATGGGCGGCGGTAATCGCTTACCATCAGGTGATCCGTCTGCTCGTTTGCCTCCTATATCATAAAAAAAAAAAAAAAAAAAAAAAAAATGTGCGGAATCTTATGATTTACTTAAACTAGGTTGATGTCGCAAACGTAGGCGCCTTGGGAGGCGCGTGATTCTGTTCTCTGAACATATTGGCGTCTCTCGGACAGGCGTGGGCGTGTCACAGGGGCCGTATCGAACGTAGCTCAGTCATCTCATAGCTGCCTCCGTGCTGTACTGCGTCTCCGTGGCCGGGTCGCTGACGCTGAGGCTTCGGCGGAGGCCGTCTGGCGGGGGCCGGGCCGACGGGGCAAGGCGGTGTGGGGGCCGGGGGGGACCGGCGGCTGACTGCTTTGGCTCGCACCCACTTGATAGTCTGTGGACAAAAATAAATTATGAGTAATATAAAAATGAATGTTATTGTTGACGAAACTAAACTGACTGTTAGTGAATGAGACTTTATTTGTTGCCAAATCGTGTTGTCTAATTCTGTTTGTTGAGCAATCTCACTATTGACTAAATGTTTAAACAAGTCTCTGGAACTGTCAAGTACTTCCTCATCTCTGGCCATGTTCTGAACTAGTCTTGTAGTAATATTTTTATTCATTGAGAAGTTGGCCTTTTTTGTATAGGTCGCTAGTACTCGTACTGTATTCATTCGTCTGGCAGCTATCATGTTATTTCTTGTTTTTATTATACAGTTTTCTGAAATGTGAATGACTCCAATTGCTTGTATCGTTATCTCTTCTCTTTCACCGTCGCAGATGATTGAGGTTTTGATCTGTTTTGCTGTAATGATAAGCCAAGTGTTTGGCATATATAACTGTTTCCAAATTGTTGATGTTACATTTAGGAGTCGTGTATTACATTCGATTTCTTCTGTTTTCTTGAACAATAAATCATTTATACAATTCTTGTTTGATTGCATGTTTTTTACGGAAGTTGGGTAACAGATATAATCATTATTTCGTTTTAGGCATGACTGGAATTCTTCTTTGTCGAGTTCAAAATAGTTTTCATTATTGTAATCGATTCCAATTATACTGTGATATATTTCTATGCTGTATAGATTTCCTTCTTTATCCTTCTTTGGAACTGGTGTCACGTGAATCAAGGAATATTTAGTGATATCTTGAATCGCAAAATAACCATAAATTTCTATATGTGTTGGAGTTTCTGTGCTTTTTGTTTTAATTAATTGACTTTGAACTATTTTTATTTTTGTCGGCAGGTTTGTGTTTGCTGACCTTATAATCTGCTTTATCTCTTTGATTTTTAAGACATTATATATTGTACCTTGATGCAGAGATACTTCTTGTAATCCTGAGTAATGCTCTTGTATTTCAGTTATATAGTTTACTGCCAGTTGATACATTTGCAATATGTGTATATGCAACCAGTTTTTATCTATTTTCTTATACCAAACATTCACTTTGTTTATATAGTCGATGGCATGATTTAAATTAGTTTGGAATCTGTTGAGCTTTTTTGCAATTCTTTCTTCTGTTTGGTTGACCGTGGCAATTGTGGAAATCATGAATTTGGTCTGATGATAAGCTGCCTCTATGAGTTTGTTCTGGTTTGTTTTCAACGTGTCGATTTCCTTGTAAACTTCATCATTTACACCGAATACGGATGTTAATACCTGGCCAAACAATCCTCTTTTCTTTCTAACATGTCCTGTTTCCATAATAACTTCGTCGGCTTTTTCTAACTTCCTCTGTTCTTCGTATAAATGCTGATATAACTGCATGCATAGGATGTCCTCGTTGTCATTTTTTGTTTTTTCGCAAAATTGTTGGAATTGTGCCACTATGCCTTTTACATTTGTAATATCCTGTGTTATGGATTCCTTCTCATAACTTGCTTGTATTCGAAATACCCCTCGATCTATGGTTGCAGTTCCAATGTGTTCCACATATATTTCTTCCTCTATATTTTTTATAGTGTAATTAGCATATGTTGTCGTGAATAAGCTAATTATTACAGTAATTAATAACATCCAATTAATAAATCCACATAGTAATCCATTTTGCTTGCGCATGTTTACGTTCTTGTTAGCTCGTGCCGTGCGGATCATGTTACATGTTACGCTAGACTCCGCGCTGTCTGGCGTAGCCGGACTATTTGTGCTCTCAGCATTTCTCGGCGCCGACTCGCCTTGGTTTATTGTTATTGTATCATGTTCCTGAATCGGTAAGGGAATTACCGAGTGTATTGCCCTCTTCAGACAGGTGCCCGACGGCCTTTGTAATGTCAATACTCTATTTATACCATCGCTACCTACGGTGTGTTTCTTTTATTTTTGCAAGTGGCCATCTGCTTGGCGATACGTTTTCGTCCTTCATTAATACCACAGTTCCGATTTTTAAATTCTCTTGATTAAATTTCCATTTATACCTATGTTGTAGCTGATGTAAATAATCTTGAGTCCAACTTTTCCAAAAATCTTTTTTCATTTTTTGAATCAACTTCCATCTACTTTGGAGGTCCATATTGTTCTCAGCTATTGGGTCAGGAACGCCCACTGCTTCTCGTGCTATCAGAAAATGACTAGGGGCTAGTATGATGTTATCATTCACATCATTATTTTGTGCGCATAACGGTCTGGAGTTCAGGCAAGCTTCTATCTGGCTTAGGAGTGTTGATAACTCTTCGTATGTCAACGTGGAGTCTCCGATTACTCTTTTTAAATGGTGCTTCATAGATTTTACTCCTGCTTCCCAAATTCCGCCAAAGTGAGGTGCTAAAGGTGGCACAAAATGCCACTGTGTTCCCAATTGGTTACTGCGTTCTGGAATTGCGGTGACTGTGTGATTTGCAGCAGTTCCGTGTGCAGGAGTTTAGCTGCCCCAACAAACGTCTTCGCGTTGTCACTGAAAATATGGTTCACATGACCTCTTCTTGATCTGAATCTGGTAAACGCAGCTAGAAAGCTCTCAGTCGTCAGGTCTCCCACTAATTCAAGGTGTATGGCTTTCGTGACGAGACATACAAACACTGCTATGTACCCTTTGGTGGATCTGTTTCCTCTTCCTTTTGTGGTTCGTACTTGAACAGGTCCAGCATAATCGACACCTGTGTGGCTGAACGTTGGTGATGGATTCACTCTTGGTGCTGGCAACTGTCCCATTTTCTGATATGGCGTGCTAGCTTTGTAGCGTAGGCATCTGACGCATTTATTTACGCAAGTTTTGACCATTCTTTTCACGCCAATGATCCAATACTTCTGTCTTATATATGCTAACGTTAACTTATTTCCGCCATGCAATGTTCTTTCATGTGCATCTCTGACAATCAGCACCGATATGTGGTGGTTGTACGGCAATATTATTGGATGCTTCTGGTTGTATGGTAAATGTGAGTGTTCTAAGCGCCCACCCACGCGCATAATGCCATCTTCGCTCATGAATGGGTCTAAACTGGATAATTTATTGCCTCTTTTAACACGTTGCGTTTTCTCCAAACACTTATACTCTTCCGCCATGCTGTCAATTTGGACTATCTTGACGAGTTTACGCATGGTTTCTACCATTTCACTGTATGCCAGCTGCTCGCTGTGTATCTTCTTTTGGGTCACTCTATAGCAATATGATAATACTCTTACCATTCTTTGCCACTCTGAAAATCGATCCCATACTTTTTCAGGGTTTTTTACTTCGTTTAATACAATATGGTGACTCAGTTCTATCTCTTTACATATTTCCGGTGTCGTTTTTGTGAGCGGTAACTGTTTATTTTGAAGCCAATTTGGGCCTTGCCACCATAAATGGTGTTTCTCTAACTTGGTTGGTTCTATTCCTCGAGATAACACATCTGCAGGATTCTCAAGGCTTTTTACGTGATACCAATGTTCACTTGGTATTAGTTTCTGGATTTCTATCACTCTATTTGCGACAAACGTTTGCCATCTCCCGGCTTCTCCTTTTATCCATCCTAACGTTATCATCGAGTCAGTCCAACAGTAACTGGTTATATCTTCACAATCCAATGCAGCCTTGATCTTATTAATCAGTTTCGCTAATAGATGTGCGGACGCTAATTCTAGCCGTGGTATAGTGGTTTTTTGATTTTTTGACGACACTTTACTTTTTGCTTGTAGTAATGACACATAGTATTGTCCATTGACCTCAATTCTACTGTAGACAACTGCACCGTACGCTGATTCACATGCGTCAGCATAACCATGTAACTCGATCTTTGTACACTAGACAGCATAAGTGCATGGTCAAGTCGCAAACTGTTTCCCTTGACGCGCTTGCTAACGCCATCTATGTGCACGACGTGTAATATCATTATAGATGTAAATGTAAACCTCAGAGGATCGGCATAGTTTCACTAGATGGCGCTGTTAACACAGATGGAAACAAAAACTAATTCCTCATCTTGGATATAATTATATTTTTCTTGGGTTATTATTTTTCCTATATTATACTGTCAAGTAATCTTGCCAACGCATTATCGATCGATAATGGCGGTATTATGACGCAATTTGGAATGTGCTTTCTATTTATGTGCTACCTTTGTGCATTTATTTTTCTTGCGATGTTTCCGATTCACTACTAGTGAATATCCAAACAATTCCAAAAACACTTCTTTCCCAACATTTTTTTCGTTGGGTGCGGGATTTGAACCCGCGACTCTAAAGCTAGGTCGACAGTTACTTGCCTCGTTAGCCACTCGACCATCGGTTCAATTGACTAGGCAGTCGAAATTCATCATAAGTTTATTTTGCTGCTCAGATATTAATCCATTACGACTATGATTAGTATAATAATCGATGAGGGTAGACGAATGATTCAAAACTACCATACTTATTCGTTTTTATCACAAAGATGTTACATGTTCGTTCGTAGACCTACTTCAGCTGTGTTATTCATATTTTTTTTGGATATCATGAATATTAAAACTAGTTTTCTATGTAATATTGATCTAGTTAAAAGGTCGCAAATATTTGCGATATATAAAGAAGCTACAGAAACTGATCTAAACGTAAGTCGTTATTTTTACATGTTTGTGATATAATTATCTACTATAAGTAACTACTACTTAACTATCATACATTTTTCTGATGATTTATTTACGTATAATATTGTTGCAGCTAAAAAAAGGTTGAGCAAAAGGAAACGTCTCTGCTACACCGACAAAGAACGGCCACCAGCCATGGTAATGGACTACAAAGAAAATGATTTTGAATCGACAAGGCATTTCGTTGATTTATTGCACACAAGTGTGGACTGTTCGAGGTGTCTCCATAAAGAGGAGGGTTTATACTATCATGGGCATGCTGTTAAACCCTTGCTTACAGAGAAGCACATAAAACAGCAATTTGATACAATTTGGACACTGGACTAAATGTCATGTTTAGTGACGAGAAGTGAGAAGTGTTTAAATCTATTCAAAAGGACAATATAAGTTCACGTTCAGTGATCACGTAGTGCCTAACATGGAATCTGGTGGTATACCTAACTGTGAACATGTAAGGTTTGAAGAAAGACAGACCGGGTTATATATAAACAAGTGACAAAAGTAACATATGAGTAGGATATTGTTTTCATCATGCTTTTTTAACCCTATAGATACTATTAGTAATAGATGTGTTAAGTTAAGGAAAATTATTATTAAACAACATAATCATGTTAATTAACGAGATCGAGTGACATAGATAACCGTGGAATCCTACCATTATAATCTATGAAATATATGGTCGTCTAGTATCAATAATAAAAGCCTTAGTGAACTGTAAGATTGTCCCGTATTTTATTATTATTTTAAATGTCATTAACACAAATGGCGGGTTTATTTACTTACTTAAAAGCTTACTTATAGATTTGGCTAACACCAGAATGCGTTCGCCTGATATATATGTTATCATAACCCGGTCTGAAATTATTAATAAAATTGTCAATAGGTTTTATTTTTATTGGGGTAAAGCTTCAATCTTTTTCCGATTTTCGGAAATGAAACTTAAGCTACATATAACCTCGATAACATGTTAGAAAGTGGCTAATTCACTAATACTATTAACAAAAACTTCTGTTAACAGTGTTGCTGCTAACGGAAGGCCAGAAAACAAGGTTGTAATTTGGCCTATGATATGGCTGTCTGAAGTGAAGAGTGAAAAAGTGAAGTGAATTAAATCCAGTCAACAGGGCCATTTAAGTTTATAGTGTTATAATAATACGCGCCGTCATAATGGTCGCGTAGTTCCTAATATAGAAAAAGTGCAGATGCTGTCGGTCAAAGAGTACGGATTACGTTAAGATTTATATATTCTATAAACCGGGTTATCCTAAATAAATTAAAAATATATATATTGTTTCAGTAGGTAATAGGTATTAATATGCCGTTTGCTTTCTTTTTTATATTCCTTTACTATTTAAAATGTGATATTTCATAAGATCAAACAAGTGTAAGTAACGGTGAAAGACCAAATAAAATTATTATGATTATTTTCAAATCAATAACACAATAATTCATGGTTTGAACGCTCACATATAGGTATAGATATACTATGGCAATTAACACCTTAATGCGTTCTGCTGATTTGAATGTTAGATAACCCGGTTGTAAGTTAATATTGTCAATATTATATTTATTGGGGTGAAGCTTCAATCTTTTTCCAATTATGGAAATGAAACTTAAGCTATTACCTCAATAAAAATGTTACAAAGTTGCTAGGTAACTATTATTATGTAGTATTATAAAATTGCTTTAACAGAACTGTAGTGAACAAAATAAACATATTGAAACATAAAATGCTGTTTTAATTATTTAAGTTATGAATATATAATTTTCTTTATGACTAATATTTGTATATAAAGCACTTTCATCTATAGGAATAGAACAAATATAAAAAGATACAAAAACATAAACCTCCCATTACCTGGGATTCGAACCTCGACAGTTCTAGGCCGCTGAGCCTAGAGAACATGTCTTAATCCATTGAGCTATCTCAACATTATAGGTAATGGTGGAAATATAGCATTCAAATACCAGTGGTATCGCACTTAAATACAGCTATTATAAATTAGCATTTACCAGCCTTGTTAATACTAATATGAGAATATTTCTGGTGATAACAAACAGGTGTCAATTTATAGGTATTTAATGTGCCTAGTAATGTGCTTATTTTCTGCGGTATGTCTAAATAGTAGCGCCAACAACGCCATCTAGTTTAATTATTGCGCACCACGTGCAACTATGTGAGCAGCAGACGTCAAACGATGCAAGCGAAACTGAGCCGTAAGGTGTCCATGCATTATTGCAGCCGATAGTACCTATATACTTTGTTCGCTACTAGCCCGGGCTTGCAAGACTCTACTCGGTTGATGCCAGGGCTGGGCCCGACGAGTTCCTGACCCGAATAGAGGCCTGGACTAGAACGACCGGTATAACCCCGCTAAGCTATAGCTTCCAAGAAGCGTGGCATACCGAAGATGCGCCAGGTATCGGTCCGGTACAAAACAAAACGTGCTTTTACCTTGATGGAAGCTTCATCCGCCGTTGTACAGGGCGGCTTCGATATGAGTATCTGAATGTATGAGTATTAGTGTGTGTGTCGAGGCCGTCGCGTGTCCTGGTGAACACTTCCTGGCTCCTTGATGATAGCCCACCACATAGGCGCACCAAACTACCGTCACTAAATTTATCACTTCAGGCTCCAAACACTGGCAGGCAAAAACAAAACTCCTCGATATGAGCGCCTGGCCTCAATTATGAACTGATTCCAATTAACATAAATCAAATGTCCCGAATTCTTTCTCAAAAATCAAATACAAATCAAAGAATGGGTTGTTCAAAACCAACACGGTCAAATTCTAGGTTATACTACTAAAAAAAATGGCAGACGTCAAACGTCAAATAGTGACGTGTCTTTTTCTTCCCAGATTATCAACCGAGTGATACCCGCGGTAAAAGACTGGTACCGAACATACTTTGTCCATCTAGGTATTCTTATCGTTTCAATCGCTTTTATTTGTTGTTGAAACTCGACCCATTTCTTTTTAGAACCTCCATTTTATCCCATTCTGTCCCATTAGTCCAGAGCTCCTGGATCAATGTCTTCATTCTCACAATTATTGGTGCCAGCAGCATGGGGTCAAAAATCTTTGATATTTCGGACAAGACAAACCTTTTGGTTGGATTATCATTGTGTGTAATGTTAATTTGAAACTGGAAAGAGTCCTGTAACGGTGACCACATAATTCCGAGTGATTTCCTTGTTTCATGCTGGGGTAACTTAATCATTTCTTCCCTTAATTCTTGCGGAATGTTGTCTAAAATTTCTTTACTGTTTGACGACCACTTTCGTAAGTTAAATCCTCCTGACTTCAACATGTCAATTAACTGGTTTTGCAGGATCTTAGCCTCTTCCTCACTTTTCTCACCCGATAACAAGTCGTCCACAAAGAAGTCTTGAAGGGTGATTTTGCTAGCTAGCGGGTAGTTAACTTGTTCGTCCATTGCCAATTGCTGGAGTGTCCTCACAGCTAAATAAGGCGCTGCACTCGTTCCATAAGAAACTGTGGTTAGCTCGTACTCATCAATTGGGTTCTTGGGTGATACTCTCCATAGTATCCTTTGAAACTTTAAATCCTTTTCATTCACTCTTATGAACCGGTACATTTTCTCTATATCCGCCATCAAAGCTATCTTATGCTTCCGCCAGCGTAACAAAATAGTTGTCAAATCTTCTTGTAATCTGGGTCCCTTGTACATGTTTTCATTTAGGCTCACTTCCCCTTTAGCCTTACTACTGGCATCGAAAACAGCCCTTAATTTCGTAGTTAAACTGGTATTTCGAACTATTGCATGGTGAGGTATATAGCAGACCCCTTCCCCATACGCTGCCTTCTTCACTTTCCTCATGTGACCCATGTCTTCGTATTCAGTCATAAATTCTACATATTGTTTTCGTAACGGTTCATTTCTCGCAAACATCCTCTCTAACTGAAACAACCTTGCTGCAGCTCTCTGACGTGAATCTCCGTATGGCAAAGCACGGTTTCTAAATGGAATGCGAACAGTGTAGGTTCCAACTTTATTCCTTTTCGTGGTGTCCTTGTAATACTTTTCACATATTTTATCTTCTTCCTTTAAATCCGTCTTCTCTTGGACCTCTTCTAACTCCCAAAATTTTGTCAACTGCTTGACCTCTTCAGTACACGCAGTCAAACTCATTATTTTCAATTGACCAGACTTGTCACTTAAATGCCATCCCGAAAAAATCCAGCCGAATTCCGTATCCTGCGCTATTATGTTGTCTTGTATTTTTTCTAAACCCCCTAACAGTAGTTTGCTATATTCCTGAGCCCCTAGTATGATATCAATAGGACCTCTTTTATAATACGTTGGATCAGCTACAAGCCTATTCCCTAACCTGTCGGAACATATTTGTGGTATTTCGTGTTTTGGAAGTGCGGAAGTTAATTTTGGTAGCACGATGAGTGAAACCGGCATCCTAAATTCACTTGGAAAACGTGGTTTCAATGTTACGGAAATCGAACTTCTTGATATTTTAGGTTCCTTATCACCAATACCCTTTATCTCAATTTGAATTCTCTCCCTGGGGTATGATAATATTTGCGCAGTTTCCTCCGTACAAAACGATGCTTCTGACCCTTGATCACACAAAACTCTTAACAACTGCCTCCCTCCATGATAGGTAGTGGTCTCTACTAGAGCCGTCGCTAAGATCGTGGTTTTCTTGCCATCTGTGCTAGGTTCCATTGACGACACATGAGCATTCATTCTGTAAGGCGCTTTCTCCTTCTGGGGACTCCCTCTATTAGCCATTATAATTACTCGTATTAGTCATCCCAGGTTTATTATATTTGTTGTTGTAACTGATATCCATGTGAAGCATTGAGTGGTGATATTTTCCGCATACACTGCATACCGCATTGCTATAACATTTTTCCGCTGCGTAGTGGTTAATGCAGTTGACACATATTCTTTTATTTTTTACTGCATTCGTGCGTTCTTGTATACTCAACGCTTTAAATTGCACGCAATGGTAAATACCGTGGTCGCGTCTGTTACAATACCAACAACCTTGAACGGTCACCTTCCCTGTATTGTACTCTGGCTTATAAAATGATGCACGACTTTGTTGCGGATACTGTTTATTAACATTGTTAGCTGATTCTAAGCATCGGAATCTTTTCGACATGAACTCCATCATGCTGGCAAAACTTTGTTGCTTGTTTGGTTCACTCAGTGACAATTCATACATATTGTTAGTGTCCGAATCCCATTTCCTTGACACGATTCTCGTCAACATAGGATCCCATGTCATGGTATCTACACCTTGGTTCCTTAAGCCTGCTAGACTTTCACTTATTGAATCAAACATGTTTTTCAACTTTGATACCTCTGCCTGGTCTATTTTCGGCAAGTCTAAAATTTTATCTATAAATTTTGAAATAATAAAGGATGACTCACGCTAGAACGGGACGTGTCCGGCCCGGGCCGTTTTCTCAGAAAAACGACGGCGTTTTTGCGCGGCCCAAGCCCGACCGGGCCACGGCCGAGGCTCGGAAGCGGCTCGGTGTCGGCCCGGTGTCGGTCGCTCATATGTAACACCACCGTTTGACGGCCGGTCTACCTACAACCGAGGCTCGGACGACGCTCGGTCCCGGCCCGGCCCGCACACGGCCCGTTGACCTACAACAACGCTCCGCTGTTCAGCAGCCCGGTCCCGGCTCGTGCTCGGCCCGGGCGGCTCGGACACATACGACAAAAATACGAAGGTTGTAAGGTGTCATATATGAATATGTGAAATATGGGAGTCCAACTAACCTTGCACTTAGTCGGTTTACATTATTTGATGTTGAGCTCATAAAAAAATAGTTAAGCGCAAAGGTTTATTAATAAGGGCTATTGTACATTATATTTTTATGGGCTATTGTACATTATATTATTAAGGGCTATTGTACATTATACGATATTTTCTTACGAATCATCTTATTAAGACGAAACATAATCTCTGTTTGTTCTAATAGGTACCTACCTACTTAAAATAGATAGTGCCTGGGCGACCGAGCTCAGCTCGGGTGAAAATATGGCGAAAACGAATTTTCTCAAACAGACCTAGCTAGTTAAATCGATTTCTCGCCCCCGTAAACCCCATATTCCAAATCGGTAGAGCCGTTTCCGAGAACGTGATTGCAAATATATACATACATACAAAATTGCTCGTATAATAGTATAGGATATTTATGTTTTTTTTTTGCAAACAACAGTCAGGGTTGGATATTATTTAATTAGTCTGTCTTACTTCGTCCGTTTGAAACTCGTTTATAACGTAGCTACATACAAACTTTCGTCCCCCATTTCTGTTCTTGTAAAAAGAAAAAGCTTAGTAGCTTTTTCCTTCACAAGGATTCAATCTACCACCATACCAACTTTCATCTTAATCGTTCCAGCGATTTAAGCGTGAAATGGTAACACACAGACAGACATATTGACTGAGCTTTCGCATTTATAATATTAGTAAAGACTTTAAACTTATTATGTTCTAACTGAATATGCAGAAGTAGCTACTGGTTGTCTAACTGTATGTACAAAATACAATAATAAAACAGGACAAGGCATAAAGTTTTTTTATTAGTACTAATCTTGCAAAATCACATGGGTTTACACACAACTAATAGTTTTTTAACAACGTGCCCATATTGTTACATTACAGTTTTCGTAGTGATTTTTTCATAGCGTGCCTAAGATTAAGCATATTTAAGAAATGGGCTATGTGTGAAAATATAGATTTCCATCTTCGTAGAATGATCAGATAAGATTTATTATTACTTCATAACTGTGGTTATTCCGATCTGTTACCCTATAGAATGAATATTTTTTTTTTTTTTTTTTTTTTTTTTATGATATAGGAGGCAAACGAGCAGACGGATCACCTGATGGTAAGCGATTACCGCCGCCCATGGACACTTGCAACACCAGAGGTGTTGTGAGTGCGTTGCCGGCCTTTAAGATGGGAGTACGCTCTTTTCTTGAAGGTTTGAAGGTCGTATCGGTCCGGAAATACCGCAGGCGACAATCCATTCCACAGTTTAGCTGTGCGAGGCAGGAAGTTTCTGGAGAAGCGCACAGTTGAGGACTGCCAACCATCTAAGTGGTGAGGATGGTAATGTTGTCGCGTTGGACGATGGCGAAAAGAAGCGGCAGGGATTAATCCGAACAATTCCTCGGAGCACTCCCCGTTATACATGCGATAGAAAATGCAGAGAGAGGCCACATCTCTACGCAGCGCCAAGGGGTCAAGCCGATCCGAAATATGCTCGCTGTCGACAATTCGAGTTGCTCGTCGTTGGATGCGATCCAGAGGGAGAAGCTGGTATTGGGGTGCCCCTGCCCATAGATGAGAACAGTATTCCATGTGTGGGCGGACCTGCGACTTATAAAGCTGCAGGCGGTGGGCCGGTGTGAAATACTGTCTCGATCTATTGAGCACACCGAGCTTTTTTGAGGCTAATTTGGCCTTACCCTCTAAATGGCCGCGGAACTGGACTTCACTCGAAATGTCGACGCCAAGGATTCCGATACTGGCTGCGGCAGTCAGGGGAGTGCTCTCAAAACAAGGTGACACGTCGAACTTTAACTTTTTTGCGGTAAACGCGCAAACCTGTGTCTTGGTAGGGTTAAAACGGACTAAGTTAAGTCGACCCCATTCAGAGATTGCACTTAGGGAAGTCTCAATTTCAGACACAAGTTTGTTCCGGTTCTCGATGACGATTTCCCGAGAGATATTGGTACGGCCGGTGTAAGAGGCATCACCTGTACTATCATCAGCATAACAATGAATTCCGCTGATTTGCAGCATTTCATTGATATGCATAAGGAATAGCGTGGGCGACAGCACACAACCTTGGGGGACACCAGCATTCACAGACATGGAGTCGGAGCATTCCCCGTCAACTACGACCTTAATGCTTCTGTCTGCTAGAAAGCTACTGACCCATACACATAATCTCTCGGGAAGCCCATAGGATGGTAGCTTCGAAAGAAGTGCTTTGTGCCAAACCCGATCAAAGGCCTTCGCTATATCCAAACTAACAGCCAATGCTTCACCCTTAGTCTCGATCGCCTGTGCCCAACGATGTGACAGGTAGACTAGAAGATCACCAGCCGAGCGGCCTCTACGGAAACCGTATTGTCGATCGCTAAGCAACTGGTGGTCCTCTAGGTACCGAAGGAGCTGGCAGTTGATAATGGACTCCATTATCTTCGAGAGAAGGGAGGTAACAGCTATTGGCCTGTAGTTGGACGGGTTTGAGCGGTCGCCTTTTTTAGGGATCGGATGCACCAAAGCTGACTTCCACGAGGTCGGGACTACGCCAGAAGAATAAGAGAGCCGAAAGAGACGCGTTAAGACCGGAGCCAACTCGGGAGCACACCTCTTCAGCACAATTGCAGGGATTCCATCAGGCCCACTCGACTTATGAGTGTCGAGGGAAAGAAGAGCTTTACGCACCGAGCTTTGGTTGAACCGGATATCCGGCATACAGCTCTCGCACCGTGGAATGGTCGGCGGCGCGTTTCCCCCGTCATCCAAAGTCGAGTTGGACGCAAAGAGTTTACCCAGAAGATCGGCTTTGTCTTTTGCGTCGTGGGCCAATGAATCGTTATCCATGTGCAGAGGCGGAAAAGATGGCGTGCAGAAATTCCCCTGGATAGCTTTGGCAAGAGACCAGAACGCACGAGTTCCCGACGGGAGGCGCTCTAATTTCTCACCAATTCTACCAATATGCAGCGACTTTGCTCTGGCAATATCTCTTTTAAAGGACCTGGAGGCAAAGTTAAACTCCTTTTTTAATACGCTAGTCTTTTCATCCCGTACTGCCGCTGCGTCTACCCAGGCTTGGTAACATTCATGCTTTCGGCGAGAGGCCATTTTACAGAAGCGACCAAACCAGGGTTGGGATTTGCCACCAACAGGGACCACAGAGGAAGGAATGAAAAGCTCCATTCCCTGCAGTACCACGTCAGCAACAGAATCAGCAACGACGTAGGGATCATCCGGCGTGAAGCAAACCTGCCCCCAAGAATAAGATGCAAAGAAGGACCGCATCTCGTCCCAATCTGCTGACCTATAGTGCCACACACGGCGGCCACAAGCAACTCGCCGACGCGGCGGGCACGCGAGTGGCACCGTACTCCGGATCAAGCAATGATCCGAAGAACCGAGTGGGGCTTCAACGGATACATGGTAGTCAACCGGATGAGAGGTCAGCAGAAGGTCCAACAGGGAAGGTTCCTGGCCTTCCACATCTGGGATTCGCGTAGGCGCAGTAACCAATTGTGTCAAGCCATATGCCAGAGCAAAGTCAAAAACAGATCTACCCGCATGATCAGTCTTGTTAGAGCCGAGCCATTCGGCGTTGTGGGCATTAAAATCACCAAGTACAATAATCTCAACGGATGGGATCTGCTGCTGCACAGAGTCTGCAGCCGTTTGGATCTGCTCAATGAGTCGGTCAGTTTCGGCATCACCACTATGGGACCTGTATAGGCACGAATAGACACGGGGATGGTCAGCGTTGTCGATACGCAGCCATAAGGTGGAGAGGTCCCTACCTTCAAGATTGCTGAGGCGGCGAAAACTGATATCGTCTCTAACGTACACGCACACGCCAGCCCTGGGCGAAAAGGAGTGTTCCAGTCCGTACCCAGGGTAGGAGAGGTAAGATGTGTCCGCTGGAGTCGATATCTGCGTCTCGGTCAAGAAAAGCAAGGCCGGCTTTGCTGTCTCGAGGTGTAGGTGGACAGCATTAAGGTTGGAATGTAAACCCCTGATGTTGCAGAAGTCCACGGCCAGCGTAGCAAGGGGTGCCGGAGCTGCCTTGCTCTTGCCTCGGGCAGATGGCAGATGAATGAGCGCGGTTTTGCCCCCCCCAGAGTACGACGTGGGGCGGTCTCGGCGTCCACGCTCAGGCATAATTTTACCTGAGCGTGGAAGCCCAGAGAGGGATTCTCCAGCGCTAGTGCAGCTGGTACCCTCCTGGGGTAACCTCTTTAACTGCGCCATTATCATTAGAAAGGGGGGGTTGGGGTTGGAGCTCTGGGAACCTTACTCACCAACAGGAACACAACACTACATACCTACGGAGTAGGCAGCAGTGCTATTATGGCTGTGGTCTTCTGTAAGGCGGAGGTACTTCCCCAGTCGGGCTGCTCCAGATTCAAGCGTGATGACATTACGCTGAGCCCTACCTCTCTTAAAATAATATCAGATCGGAGTAACCGCATAGCTGTCAAAAATAAAGACGCACCACAAAAATAATGACTGCACGGCTATCACGCGACGGCGCGCGAGCTCTCTCGATTTTTCTCGCAATATCCGTCTCTCTCCTATTAGAAAACTTAGAACAAGAGGTATAATGCGAGAAAAATCGAGAGTAGGTATGTCGCGGCCGTCCCATGATAGACGTGCTGATATGCTACGTAACGACGTAAATGCAGATAAGTATATAGTTTATGAAATTCTTACGGTGCGTTCAGAAAAATACATGATTTTCGATTTCCGCTTTTGCTAGTCTGATTATCATGCATGTGAACTAACCTTAACCTCGGTTACCGAACGTCTATTACTAACCGACAAACCAGTCTATCCACCTGGTTGGACGGTTAATACCATTACTTCGAAATGGTAACCAACCTAAAGCCTCGTAGCCTAACCCACAGATTTATAAAATCGGCAGCTAAGGGTATGCGCGCACGAGCAACTTTGTCGCCGGCGACAGTACATCTGTCTCTTTTGCACGCTAGAAGTGAGAAAAAGAGATGTACTGTTGCTGGCGACAAAGTTGCTCGTGCGCGCCTACACTAAGTCTTGTGACCCATACCCATGACAAGATGTCAAAGTCAAATGTCATGAATCGATTGCACCTGACTTTGACAGCTGTAATCCAATTTGCCGTTGGAATAAAAAAACACCAATATTTTTATTTATAACATTGAATAATGAAGTATATAAGTATAGTAGGTATTAAACTTATTGAGTAGATGATTGGCTGCAATTTTAGCAAAGTCTTTTTCTTTCCGCCGTGCTATGTTGAAGCAGTTGGGTCCGTAGGCTGACAGAGAAGTGATGGCATCCGATTGGACATCTTCTTGCCGCCATGCCACGTGTGCTGCTCCAGCAGTAGCCTGTTGTTGCTGCAGTATAGTATCATATAGACCGGCTCACCTCGCTCGTACATGTAACAATAAATAAAACGTCCAACTACAGGAGAAAGAAAATTACCACAAGCTATCTATTTACTGATAGCAGTTACAAAGTTTATTTGATGAATTAAATAATTGCACGGTTATTTAATTTTAATTTTTAGTAAGTAGATGCTTTTCACAATCATAACTCCATATAGCAGGACTACGCGATACGCTATAAAAAAAAACTGCAAGATTTAAATATCCGTAAGTGAATGAATATCTTACAATATCAGCTATAGGTGTACAATAGAGAAATACAATAGATAAAAGTTATAACGCTACATCCGGACAGAGTAGAGCTAAACCTATTATTTGCAATTATATCTAGGTCCCTATGTATTAGTAAAATTTCGCATCAGAAATGAGGCTATCCGCAGCACCGGACCCAGTACCGCAGCGTGGGTAACCCCACAAGGTGGATTGATGGCCTGGTAAAGGTCGCGGGAGTCCGCTGGATGCGGGTGGCGCAGGACCGGTCATTGTGGCACTCTTTGGGGGAGGCCTATGTCCAGCAGTGGACGTCTTTCGGCTGATATGATGATGATGATGATAAAATATTTATGTAGCATAAAGTACAGAAGTACAGAAGACCACAGCTATAATGACTCCATTACTTGCTCAGTAGGTATGTGGTGTGTGTTCCTGGTGGCGAGTAAGGTCGCCAGAGCTCCCGAGGAGTGTTGTTGTGAGAGTGAGAGCGCGTTTGTCTCCAGCTGTCAACGCAACGAATCCTCAAATCTATAAAGGGTCGGCAGCGACTCTTCTGGACTCCTAAACATCCACAGACCACGGTATCTGCTTATCATCACTCATCAGGCAGGCCGATTATTGTTTTCCACTGTCATAGTATTAAAAAACCGGCCAAGTGCGAGTCGGCCTCGCGCACGAAGGGTTCCGTGCCATTATCTATAAAAACGGCAAAAAAATCCCGTTTGTTGTATCCGGAGCCCCTTTAAATATTAATTTTATTCTGTTTTTTAGTATTTATTGTTATAGCGGCAACAGAAATACATCATCTGTGAAAATATCAAATGTCTAACTATCACGGTTCATGAGATACAGCCTGGCGACAGACGGATAGACATACAGACAGACAGACAGACAGACAGACATACAGACAGACAGACATACAGACAGACAGACAGACAGACAGACAGACGGACTGACAGAAGTCTTAGTAATTTAATATTTATTTAGTAATATTTATTTATTTATTTATTGACAAATACATTTACGTGACATTACAGTTAAAAACCAATGCGTCACGAAACTAAAAACAACAAATAATACTATTTAGGCGACGAAACGGCGTGGCCCCGTTGCATCGTCATCTCCGGTGTAGGATTCGGCAGATTTTAATAGGGTGCCGTTTTACCCTTTGGGTACGGAACCCTGAAAACATCACTGATAACGCATTCACCACGATACTGCTACTTTTTCTGTGCCTACTATCTATTTTACTACCTAACCTACCATTATACGATACTATAGTGCATGAGCTCCTGGGGCACATTACAGTATTACATACAGAGCGGACACGAACCGCCCCTCGCCGAAGTCGGTCACCTCGCAGATGGGCGTCATTTAGGGGGCACGATCGAGTGCAGTTTAGTGCGACCACGTGCGACGCTCTGCTCTTACTGATTGAAATTGAACTAGCATAAGATATTACTGAAAACCGCATCTAAATAGGTTAAGCCCCTTCTGAGATTAGCGTGCACAAACGCACAGACAAACAGATAAACAGACAAACCGACAAACAGACATCATTTCTTTGGGCTCTATTGCGTTTATGAAGGCCCCTCATAAAAGTTTTTTTAATATATTTGCCATGTACAGACAGCGGTCAGTTACGATTTTATTATACTCGTATGTATTGATTAGTACGTACTTATTTTTAGCAGTCAATCTTAAGCTGGTGTTGGGTGTGGGTCTTGAAATCATCTTGTTTCAGGGTCCAACAACTTTCGTAAGTATCTCAAAATCCATATGAAACAAAAACATTACAATTAGGAAACACGATAAAGACATACCGACAGACAGATACGTAGATAGTAGATACACGATAGCGGACAAGGATTCGCATACGGAGGGTTCCGTACCAATCCTGTAACGGCTGTAACAGACGGACGTACGGATCGGCAGATAGTGGAGCCTTTGTTAAGGGTTCAAATATAATCCTTTTAGGTACACAACTCTTAAGAAGATGAATTGAGAACTTCCTTACTTTACAAGTTGGTTAATAAACTGTATTTTATGGTATAAGTTACACCCTAGTTTTTTTTAAGAATACTATGCGAGTCACCACGCTGAAGAACATTTTGTAATCAATTTAATGTGCTCAATTACTGACACCTTTTGTACCTAATAAATGTGTTTTTATCCTAATAGTTCCAATGGGAATGTCACCCTAATTAAATGAACTATCTACCTACTCCAATTTTGTACTTCGCCATGCCATTGCCATACACATGACATTTCACGTAGTTTCAACACTTTACTACATGAACAGCTTTCCGATAGTAACTGTACTGTATTGGTTAGCTACTAAAGCACATAGCAAAGATGCTGATATGTTTGCCATATAGATACTGTGCCGATCCCTCATCATCAATTCCATTTCCATCACCTGAAGAACTCGTAAAGTAAGAAATCTGTGAAGTAGGTACCTACATAATTACTACACTTACTTACGTACTTACATAATTCAAACGATACAGCCCTGTAACAGCCGGACGGATGAACATATAGATGAGCCTTAGGGACCATTATGCACCCTTTTGGGTAAGTACAGAACTAGTAAAGTAAGAAATCTGTGAAGTAGGTACCTACATAATTACTACACTTATTTACGTACTTACATAATTCAAACGATACAGCCCTGTAACAGCCGGACGGATGAACATATAGATGAGCCTTAGGGCCCATTATGCACCCTTTTGGGTAAGTACAGAACTAAGAAGATACATTTAGTACCTCTTAATTTTTCATGTAAGTTGAAAATAATGCTAGGAGATTTGAGACATACATACTTACATCAAAATCTCAAGTATATACATACTTTGATTCAAATTATATAGCCCTAATGGTGGTCATAAGGTCATAAATGTTGTTATCATCATCATACCAGCCGAAAGAAGTCCGTTGCTGAGAAGGTCTATCCCCCCAAAAATGCCACAATGACCGGTTCTGCACCACCCACACCCAGCGGGCACCTGCGCGCTTTGCCTACCAGGTCATCAGTCCACCTTCTTGGGGTCTACCCACGCTGCGCCTTCCGGTACGTGGTCACCACTCGAGAAACTTTTCGCCGGTCTATCGGTTTTACGTTCAATCAACGTCCCAACGTTCAATCCTCCTAGCGTTTTCACGATTGTAAGTACCATTGTTTTTTGCCATCTTCCAACCCAGAGGGTAATGTACCTACACCTTGTTGTTAGCTAATCTCAAGAACATGACCGTTTTCCTCACGATACTTACTTATTTACTATTCACAGAAAAGCTATTATCAAGTACATCGACCTTCATCATCATCATATCAGCCGAAAGACGTCCACTGCTGGACATAGGCCTCCTTCAAAGAGTGCCACAGTATCGATCTAACCTCTAAGTAATATTAAAAGTATTAAAACCGATTAATGATAATAACTACATAGCTGACCGCGCGGCTCCATTACCGCGCATCCATAGTTCCTTTGTAACAATATAAAACTCTTTGTGTCACATCCAAACCTAGTGTATTTTGAGGATAATAAACTACACTTTCACTACACCAAGTGTTTTTTTAAATGATACAGGGAATACGTAGATATTTGAAATCAATTACGTTATTTTGAAGTAATCTTTTTGTTTATGAACAATTTTGACATGTCAAATGATATTTATATTGCGTTGTCATGTACAAATGCAAATAACCATTCACGAACATTTAAACGTGATGCATACTTAATACTTCGCAAATTGATTATAGGTTCAGTAGCCTAAACTATTGGCTAAACTATGGACACTAATGTTTCGGGACACTAGAAATGTGCAATTAATGCAACGTCGATTCGAGAAATCCCCCATTGTGTAATATTTTTACATTAACACAATGTAATCCTTCTTGCAGAAGCTGAATTTTGCATGATTTGAAGTATTTGAAGGTACATAGTTGACGATTCTGTGTATAAAGCTACAGACATGCTACCTGAATAACTGCTGCATTAAAAAAAATGCTTGCCATTTTTATTTTTTTACAAACACTAATATAGTAAGGTTTGCCGTGGTACGTGCATCTGTGAAAATTAAGTAGTCACAAGTTAGCATTTCATATAAATAATAATTATGCTTTATTATACACTAGCTTCTGCCCGCGACTCCGTCCGCGTGGAACTCGTTTATATCGTAAGACCATACAAACTTTCATCCCCAATTCCACTCCCTCCGGGGATGGTTTCCGGGATAAAAACTATCTTCATACCAAATTTCATCTCAATCGGTTCAGCGGTTTAAGCGTGAAGAGGTAATAGACATACAGACAGACAGACACACTTTCACATTTATAATACTAGCTTCTGCCCGCGACTCCGTCCGCGTGGAAATCGTTTTTATTGCAGCTCCATACAAACTTCAACCCCCCATTTCATCCCCTTTGGGGGGTGATTTCCAGGATGAAAACTATTCTATGTCCTTCCCCGGGATTCAAACTATCTCTATACCAAATTTCATCGCAATCGGTTCAGCGGTTTAAGCGTGAAGAGATAACAGACAGACAGACACACTTTCGCATTTATAATATTAGTATGGAGTATGGATAGTATGGAATGGATATGGATTAGTATGGATTATTAATACTTATTCTGAGATGGGCAGCGGCGGTGACGTTCCTGTTATATCATAAGCCGAGCTGATATTGACTACGTTTACCGACCATTCACATCAAAGCAAAACCAGTGAAAGTCTGACCTCCGAACACGCATAGTTGTTATGACCCTCGGAATTGTTATACATATTGGTTGAATGGTGAGGTGGATTGGAAAAGGTTGTGAATATTATGACTGTCACATTGATTATTAAAAATCGTTCATGAGACGTTGTTTGCAATGGCTGGGTTCTTTTATCAGAAAATTTATACTGGGAACCTAATAATGAATTTCAATCAACTCTTTTTACCCGACTGCCGAAGGAGAGGAGGGTTATTACATGGCATGTTTTTTATGGGATCTTGATTATTTTTGTATGTTATTGTGTTATCATCAATATACAAATTATAAATGCAGTCCCATTCTTACTTTTTAATTTTTTGTCCCATTCACTATGCTCCAATGCAATTTGAGAAACGCCACATCCTTTCAAATTCGTCGGCAATTTTCCTCCACGTCTCTTCGTTTGGCTGTGGCATCACCTCTTTCATTAAACAATAAACTATTGCTGGACGAGTTTCGTCAACAATTTTACAAACGGTAGAATGACCCATTCGAAAATTGAGCGAAAGTGTTTTGAATGAATCCCCGTAGTCAGGAATCTGCAAATAAATTTAACCTTTAGTTTATAATTTACAAATAGATTTAAATGTATAATTATTGAAACGTCGTAGGTACCTATTATTATTGGGTAGCATTACCTATAAAAGCTACGGTAGCCTAGTGGTTCAGGCATGCGGCTGTCAAGCGGCGGTCGTGGGTTCAAATCCTGGCACGTACCAATGAGTTTTTTGGAGCTTAGGTACGGAATATTTACCGTTAGCTTTTCGGTGAAGGAAAAAATCGTGAGGAAACCGGTCTAATCCCAATAATTTCTCATCAAAACGGACCCCGGGCTCCTTTAGAGGCACAACCGGGAATAACGCTAGGAGGTTGATAGTTAGTATCATTGATTACCTATATATATTATTGGGTAGCAGTAGCATTTCTAAATTTAATTTGTTTTGAAGTAGCACCTCAAGCGTCAACTCCGAGCGATTGACTGTTTCCTACCAAAAACTTATACATCCTTATAAATGAACTTATATACCTAAACGTCCTATTAGTCCTGTACTATAAGGCAAAGATATGCTCTTGTGGATGAGAATAGGCTAAGGAACAAAGTGGCCCAGTGCTGCTTGGACACTTTTCGTCAACATCTTCGCAGATGCTGTACATACCTGTACAAGTTTCCTCACGATTTCCCTGCAACTAAAACTGTCGACATTCTCCACTCACACTGGCGAGTCGACCGTCGCGCAAGCCTCCCAAAGGTCCGAAGCACCATTGCGTCGTGAGCGGGAAATACATTCAAATAATAATAACGCGCACATTTATGTTTTCACAAAATTTCAACGTTGACGTCACATAAACAATATAGGATCTGCCCACCTGACCGTACACAAACACAGACACATAGCCTATGAATACTTGCAACTTGTGTAGTGTAACAAGCATGTTCTCAACCCTTTATTTAGACTTCTGATTATGCTTAGTCGAATCGCGGCGTCAGGATATATTTGTGAGTGAGCTTAAAATAAGAAACAGAATAGCGGGGCTGGAGAAAAATGCACACTCGCACTCTCATAACACATACCTACTCAGATTTTATTGGATTATTTATTCGATATTGCTTACCTTAAACAAAGAGCTAGTCGATGTTCGGAGGATATAGGTTTCTGGAACCTTGTAACTTTCTTTTCCAAACAGTGTTTAACTTTATCATGGATAGCACGGAAAGAATCTTGTGTCATGTCATGTGAAAGTAATCATAAAATTTGTCATCATAGGTCCAAAGATCTTTACACCAAATCTCGGATTCTCCTCTTTCTCCACGGGAACGCCAAAGTGGAAATTGTCTTGAAGAACATGGTGCCAAATCTTCTTCTTCGTCTTGAATTGTTGCAACAGCCAATATTACATCGAAATCAGACACTCGCGACATTTTATTATTTTTATTAGACACGTATTTAAGATTACGTATTTATAACATAATATAATTATGATGCAAAGGGATTATGTTGCAGTACTCGAATAAATTGCAATGACAATGTCAATGTCTTTGTTAATGACATTAAATTGCGGAAGCGGCCCGGTCGCTGCCCGTTGTGATTGACACGCAACGCTCGTAAGCGGCCCGGCCGCGGCACGGTGTCGGCCCGGTGTCGGCCCGGCCCGGTGCGAGCTCGGTGACATGTCGTTTGCATAATGTCCCGGCCCGGTGGCCGAGCTGCGGACGAGGCTCGGCTCGTTGCAGGCTCGGACACGGCCCGTTGGCGAAATGTGACAACCAAATAAGCTCGTTGACGGCTCGTCACGATTACGGCCCGGGCCCGTCACGGCCCGTTCTAGCGTGAGTCATCCTTAAATCGTTCGTTTTCATATCTTTTTGTCAGCAATTCCCAAGCTGCATTATAATTCAACTCACTAATGCATAAATGCTGAATCATACGGGCTGGCTCGCCGCGCACATGCGTTTTCAAGTATTGCATTTTTTCTGTGCTAGTTAATGTGGCCTCGTTATGAACCATATTTTTAAACAAATCGTGGAATGAATACCAAGACTCATATTCCGAAAAAATTGGAATTGTCATTTTTGGCAAATTAATCCCAGCCTTGGAGCTACTTGCGGAACTTGGTTTATTTGACCCTATGGTCTCATTTATTCTGGATAATAACTGGTATGTTACATTTTCGTACTCTTCCTGAAGTCCCTCAAACTTCCTGGCAGCAAAATATTCGTTAGTTAGGCTTGTACCTTCTATGAGCAATTCTACATGCGACGCTTCTATGGTGTCCCATTGCTTCTGCAGACTCTCCAGTGTCGCTCGTAACATCCAACTCGCTTCGTCTCTGGTCAGTAACTGTCTGGCTGCAGCTAGTTTTCTCTCTAACTGAGACACTCTAAACGTATGCATCCCCAATTTTGGGGTCGTTCCTTCTATTCCTTTTATGGCATCGTCGGACGGGTTACTTGTGGATTGCGTTTCTTGACTCAACTTCTTTTCGCACTGGCTTAAATGGAATATCGCCTGATTGTAAATCTCCATGATACTACTAAAATGATCTGTAGTAATGTACTCATGGTTACGTAGTCTATCCTCGTCCTTTAATTGCTCGTGGTTCTCTTGTACTGCCCTTATCAATTCCTTTAACGTAAACTTCCTGTCGGTGATGTATTTCAACGTCTTCCTACTCGACGCATCTTTTTTAATATTGGTCAATACACTTTTTATTTGGTTCCCTAGTTGTTCCTGGCTTTCAATAAGGTTGTTAATCTTGACAATGTCCATGATGTCCGTTTGTCAGTCAATCCCTAACTTTCGTTTTCCTATCTCGGGAGGGTACTTTAAAGATACGTGAAGAAAACACGTTCCTATCTATTTGGGGGAGTTGTTTTTTATTCCGGAAATATCCGGTTCGAAGGACCATATGTACAACTCGCAAACTGGATAATGTACCCCAGGTCGGGGTGTAAAATAATGCAAATAAGTAAAGGTAACTACCCTTGGATCGGGTTTAACTAGTAACTTCCCTAGGATGGGAATTCAGTAATAATTACCCTTGGATCGGGTTTATGTAGTAATTTCCCTAGGGTGGGAGTTTTGTTATCCAGCGTGCGACTGCACAGACTGTGTAAGACTAAGGGGTGGGTTTATGCAAGGGAGCCTACCATCCTACGTCCCTAAGTCCCTAACCTATCCTCGACTTACACCTTACACACACGTACACATGGAGCCAGGGATATCTGTTGCCACGAGACCTAAGGCAACAGATGGATACCTACGGGGAGGAATAGGGTTTAGCGGAGGGTGATTTTCTCACAGCAGATCAAACAGACTCTGTTGATCAATTGAGGGCTTGAAGGTGTCTTCGCCACTGTGAGAGGATGCTGAAAGGTTAGACCCTACACTCCCGGAGAGAGTGCAGGGTTTTAGGTAATAAAACACCAACGGACAATTGGTAACTAACTAGATTTATTTCTCTCTATTCTTTATATACAATGTTCGCCTACAGCACACTATTTTTTATTTTTATTATTATTTATTTATTTCCAAATACAAGTTACATGATAAATTACAAATATACACTCGCCAAACTATTAAGTTTGATGGCGAGACGCGCTCATTTACTACAACTATTACATATTTTTCTTAGTATACTGTAGGTGTAAAGTGCCAACTGTAGAAAATTGTGCAGAGTTATCTTATATGTGATCTTTATACTTGTTATTTACAAATGTGCGGAATCTTATGATTTACTTAAACTAGGTTGATGTCGCAAACGTAGGCGCCTTGGGAGGCGCGTGATTCTGTTCTCTGAACAAACTGCAACATGTCAGTTGTCCATTTTGTTGAATTTGACGTGAGGCGCGTATGGCAAAGGCCCTAGCCACGATTTGAAAACACTTAAAAACATTTTACATAGACACTAAATAACTACATATTAAATCTGTAAATAATTCAGTTAAACATGTTTAAGTAGTTTTTTAAGTTTAAATTTATTTATAAATACGTTTTCAGTCATCGTATTTGATATAAAACCTCTTTGCTTTGTAACTGCCGCATGAGTGACAGATACAATTTAAGAAAAAAACCATGGGCGCCCGTGGGCGTAATGGTTTAAATTACAAGTAAAGGCAATTACAGCTCTGTATGTCTGCGCATTATAAAGCGCTTTTCGAGCAAGTGTGATGAAAAATTAATAATTTAAGTCATTAATACGAGTATATAAGAAAACTAAATATCGTAAGTACTATATTGTCTAGTTCTACTATTGTAAAGGCTGTTTGACTTTTCAGGTAGCAAGGTAAGTTGGCTTCCTTTGGCATATTAATTATTTCTTGAGGATTTAAAGATGTTTCGTCACTGTCACTACTCATTTTCTTAGTTTTTATTTTAACTTCTTTGAAAAGAAAAGTTATCACATCACACCACAGGCGTTCGTAATGTTGCAGTACTGTGCTGTGATTGTCAAAATACTAGCCAATCACAAAGCGTAGTTTTTTTTTTAATTATTTTACGCCCTGGATACAGCAGCAAGTTTAAGTAGATTTTTGACAGATGACGCGACGCTGCTACGTGCCGAAACGCCATAGCTTGGCAATTTTGTATCTGATCGAGTCTCCTTAAACAAGGCCACATATTATTGAAATACGAAGTTCTATTTTAAATTTTTTTTTGGTTGTCTAGAGCGTATCGAAAAAGTTATTTCGGTTGTTTCGGAAGTAACATAGACTATTCAACGATGAAAAGAGTGAAGTTGCAATATTCTCTATGAAATCGTAATACACAAATTTTAATCGACGAGTACAAAAAGGAATTAATTTTATTCCTTACAAATTTAACAATATTATAAATGTATTATGATGGTGCTTATTAATGTATAAAGTTATTACAAGCTTTATATTAACTGGACCTTGCAATACATCTTTCAGTCACTTGCCGTTATCCGATTGAGCTGAAATACGCCGCAATTGTATAGTTTGGATATACATGGTACCATTCGCGCTGATCTGCTGATGGAGACAGAAGGTGGCCATGGGAATTCAGTATTTAACCGACGTAACCACATTGAATTTGGGCTCGTTAGAATCCTCTCAATGAGTAGTTGATGATGGTATACTGAAAAGTACAGTCGACAATAAAAGCTTGTACCAAAAATGTTTTTTTTTTTACATAAACTTATATATATATATACATATATATAGATAGTAGGATAGTAGGATTTGCTAGAACATGTTGTAGATTTGTGGCATCTCGAATTACACATAACATTATTTTCATCCCAAATAATTAGTTAAACTAGCTAACATTTATTTAAATATTAATAGTGCATTTATAAGGAAAACTCCTTCATTGTATATAAGATGTCAGACGCTACATTTGTGTGTCAACTTTGCACGATGGTAACATTTGTGTGACGTAGGTCAGATACATCACCGGGAATTACTAGTTTTATTTTACTGTGGGCTGTACTCTTACAGCACATTATGTTTATGCCGAGTTAGAGGCCTTCGGGCGGCTTAAGAACTTCTAACAGTCGAGTTGCCCACTCACTTGACAAAGGTGGGACAACTGTTACTCGCGTCCGCAGGAGCTACCTACCACAACCCTGCACGTGTCCCCTGGGTGGTACTAAAGAGTGACAACATTAAAGGCCAAAATAATGTATGCCATACGATTAAATAAATAATTAGGTTTATGATCCGGCGTCAGTCTATCCATACTCGCCTGACGACAAGACTGTCCATAGACAAGGGCTTATGAAATCACCTCGTTCGTGTGTTTCTGTCGCAGCCGATTTTGTGGAATAAACTAGAAATAAACGCTTGCATTGCGAGGCAGTGCGCGCCCCGTGTGTTAACCTACTGTGCTGCCTCGCTAGAGCAGCCCGTTGTAATTGCCCGTCCTACACGCACAACCTTTCACCGCCGGCATGAGCTAGTTCACTGATAAACAAGCCGTTTTTAAATTAAATACTCTTGTACCTATCCGTGACGGCGCGTGAAAATTTTCACTGGACCACCTGGAGCAAAAAATGGGCTGTTTTTGATGATTTCCGAGTTTGGTAATATATAGCAAGACGGTGGGAGTCAACTTGTATGGGCGCTCCGCCACTGGCGCCTATATTACACCTATTATACATTTGGGACTCAATTTCTGAACACGATCATAATATATTGGGATTATATTGAAAAAAAAAAAATAAGTGCACACACCCACTTTACATATCTGGATTGAAACCCAAAGAATTGCAGGAACGGATACATGTTAAACACACACATTGATCACAAGGTTGGTATACATGGTATCCAAGCAGTGCAGCGCGCGACCTTCCATCTGAAGGTCCTGGTTTCGAACCCCGGCTCGTACCAATAGGTTTTTCAAAAAACAAATGAAGCTACAATAGGACATTTCGATGCTAGTGCGTAAAGTATGTCATTACGTCACGAGTACCGAGATATAGCATAGCATGACTCGGGACGAGTGAAGAATGACACTTGCGCACGTGTCGATACACTAACGTCTTAACGACGTTTTTTAATACTTATTTCTTATTGACATAATAATTAATGGTACAAATGGTACAATTTGTACAATTATTGAGTGGGAAAAGTGAAAAGCACTAGTTCGCGAAAACCAACTTTCCATACGCTAAACAGCTACGTAAAGTAGCACTTTTTGAGCGACTGTATTAAAAATATTTAATATTTAATAGTGGCTTTTCGGTGAAGGGTAACATCGTGAGGAAACCGGTCTTACCCCAATTAGGTCTAGTTTTCCCTCTGGGTTGGAAGGACAGATGGCAGTCAATTTCGTTTGACTAGTGCCCAAGCGAAATGTTGGGCTTAGGTACCAAAGCGGACTCCGGCCTTCATTAGGGCACAACTGGGAAACACGCGAGGAAGATGATGATAAGATATACCTACCGTTCTACATGCATTCTTTCTTGCCTTTCAAATGTACGTAGTACGGACTAAATATTATTTGTTAATACCTAACAACGTAGATATTTAAACCCTCTATTTAATCCTCTAAATCGTTGCCCTAAAGACTCTAAAAACAATTAAAATGTCTGCAAGCCTGCACCGGTCCATCACGAGACGCTCGTCAGCTATGGTAATGAGGCCCGCATAATTGCCGGGGCCCGCCGGGCGGGGTGTCCCGCGCCGCGGGGGCCCTCGCCGCGCGCCCTGAATATTTAATACATTTTCACATCTAATTTCACCAGATAAGGACCCACTTTTCATAATCTTAAAAAGCTGTATCTACACGAGATTTTTCAAGTATTTTAAACGTTTTAGAGGTATACTAGGGACACGCTAAATTGCTTTTTTAATCAGCGCGATATTTGAACGTTAAATTTAATTTAGTGTATAAATTTGGTTTGGTGAAGTTGTAGCGAGCGCGGCATATTTATTAGTCTGTGGCATTTGCATACTCACCATGTATTATGGTAATTATTTAATTTATTATCAATGTTTGTCTTATAATTTATGTATTACGTAAAAGGTTGCACAAATAGGGTAAACCTCCCAATGCTCGACACTGGTCTAATACTTTACCACTTTCAATTTGATGTCAAAAACAATAGAGGTGAACTACAGGTGTTAACTATTACTTAGGCATTGGGACGATTATTTTAAAATGAATTCGTTGTTTTGTTTTCTGAATTATTTTAAAACATCTGAATCTGAGCATGGTGATTGGTTGTATAATCGCTCTTGTTCAAATGTTTCCTTATAACATTTTTGTAAAATATATGTTTTATTTATAACTTTAAAAAATGATGTGTATTTGACACCAGGGGATAATCACCATAATTATGTATTACACTATCGTTCATTAATGTCACTTTTGTTCTTAATATTTCATTCAAAGGTGTATGTGAAGTCCCCAACCCGCACTGGGCCAGCGTGGGGACTACTGCTCCTTCCCTCCCTTCCCCGAGGGGAGGCCTGTGCCCAGCCCTGGACGTATTTCGGCTGATATGATGATGATGACTCACTTGAAAAATATTTCATTACTAGCTTCCGCCCGCGACTTCGTATATTTTAAAACTATCCTATATTTTAATCCAGGGTATAAACTATCTTCCTGCAAAATTTCATCCAAAACGGTTGGGCCGTTTAAGCGCGATTGAGTAACGAACATCCAAACATCCAAACTTTCCCATTTATAATATTACTAGCTTCCGCCCGCGACTTATGCGTGGACCCGGGATAAAAACTATCCTATATTTTAATCCAGGCTATAAACTATCTTAGCTTCGTGCAAAATTTCATCCAAATCGGTTAAGCCGTTTAAGCGTGATTGAGTAACAAAAATCCAAACATCTAAACTTTCGTATTTATTTATTTATTGAATCTTTATTGCACAAAAGAACAACTTATCGTACAAAAGGTGGACTTAATGCCGTAAGCATTCTCTACCAGTCAACCTTTGGGCAAAGCAGACAAATTTATAATATTATAGTAGGAAGGATATTATATAGTAGGATTTTACAATCTATTGTGAACAAACACAATCCAGAAAAACGAAACGTCATTCGACATAATCTCTATAATGCCCAGAACAATAAACTTTGCTGTCTTAGACATTTTTGTGAGATTTTTTATAACTACTATACGAGGTCTGGGAATTGAGTCCTGACGGTATGAGTTATATTCTCATACTCGTATATTTGACATCTCACACGTCTTTGATGGATATTTCCCTTGTAACTCAGGGAGTTGAAAAAATCGACGTAAATAATGGATAATAAGGAACAGCGCCTCCTATACTTATAAAAAATCTCACAAAAATGTCGAAGACAGCAAAATTTTTGATATGGGGCATTATGTGTACAACACCCATTCGCGGTATGGTGCCAAAGTGGAACCCGGGCTCCTTTAGGGTACAAGTGGGAATAACGCTAGGAGGATGATGAAGGAGCTGTACCCATCAGTGTCACAAATGTCATAATAGTTTAGCTCTGAAGCGTGACTAGCCAACTACGAATCCCCTGAGCACATCTCGGATAGACCCTGCCGGCTAAGCCCCGCCGACGGGTCGGAGCTCGGCTAGAGCCGGCTTACTGCCGCGCCGGGCCACGGCTAAATATCAGAGTTTTAACACGTCAGGGTAGATGAAGATTGAAAGACGGACTTAGATAATGGTGATACAAATTGGTAGAGTTAGCTGCAATTGAAATTAAAAAGAGAACCTCATATCGGAAAATTACTTAGTGCTTCGGAAGACACATCTGATAAGAAAAATAAACTAGCCGTCTGTGTTTTGAAGACAGTTTCAATATCATTATTAAAGAGCCACGACTTGTGATCGTTTCGGAAACGCCTCGTCTGTTCTGCGACACAGGAAGAGCATTCGTACTGAGCATAACATTTTCCTAGATATGCAGTTTTATTATTATATGAATTATATAGCTTAAAGATATTATAAGGAGGCTCCAGCGTCAGAATAGATACAAAAATACCGTAAAAAATCCATTAGGTGCTTTATTTTCAGCATAAAAGTCTCCGTATCAACAAGTAAAGCGATACAATCTACAACAACTTGCACGCGGCATGCAATTTCTAGTTGTTTATGGGCAAAATTCACATAAAATTTGAATTGTCTTTAAACGAAATATGGTGTTTATTTGATAATTAGAATAAATTATGTATTAGGGGAGACTGAGCGAGTATATGCAGTTAATGTGAAAGAAAGAATGGAAGAGAAATAATTCGGGCTGCGCCGTAGAGAGTGCTACGAAGTAACAGCGACTGAGTATATCGTAATGTCGGTTTCTTATTTTGGTAGTTTGGTAGTGGGTAACACAAAATATACCGTGATTTTCTCCTCTGACTGACTTGTGGTTCGTTGATTTAATACTCTTTCTTACCCACGAATGAGGACCAACATAAACAGACTTAGCGAGGGGCCTTAGTAATACTGGGCCCGTTGGCATTTAGGCACGGAACCTAGGGTTAAGCACCCACCAGAGATGATTGACAGTTTTCACATATTCTTGAAATCATCATCATCATCTATCAGACAAAATACGTCAGCTGCTGGATATACGCCTCTCCGAAAGAGTGACAAAATAACCGGTCCTGCGCAACCCGCAACCAGCAAACTCCCGCGACCTTTACCAGATCATCTGTCCGCCTTGTGGAGGGTCTGCCCTGCGCCTGCTGGTACTGCCACTCGAGAACCTTCCGGTCATCGGGTCTACATGCAATGTGCACCTCCCACTGCCACCTTAGTTTAGCGATTCGGAGGGCTAAATATATAGACTATATCATTCTTGAAAGCTACGTATCAAATATATGAATACAACTATGCAAATATGTTCCTCTCGCCTACAAGCTCAAAGGAGGTATTAGAATTAATACAGAACCTGAATAATACTCAATCTGTTGGATATGACGATATCCCAACTGATGTACTTAAGTCGACCGGTGATTTAATAGCCCCTGTGTTATCTTACCTAATAAATCTGACATTCCAACAAGGTACTTTTCCAGATAAACTAAAATTATCGATTGTCAAGCCTATCTACAAGAAAGGGGACAAAGTAAAGGTAGGTAATTACAGATCCATTACACTTATTCCAATCTTAGCCAAAGTCATAGAAAAAGCTATGCACAAAAGATTAATTAATTTTATAAATAAATACAAAGTATTGAGTATACAACAGCATGGCTTTCAAAAAGGAAAATCCACCACCTTAGCCGCTTTTAACGTCATAAATAATATAATGTAGATGAAGAAAATAATACAATGTCAATTTTTTTCGACATGAGCAAAACATTCGACCATGTTTCTCACGACCTCCTTCTAAAGAAATGTGAAGTATATGGTTTAAGAGGTGTAGTTCAGAAATGGATTGAAAGCTATCTCACCAATCGACGTCAAATGGTTGAAATTGCAAGTGTTAATTGCGAATACATAGAAGAGCAATACAAATCAGAAACGAAATTAAATAGAGTAGGAGTACCACAAGGGACTATCTTAAGACCGCTTCTTTTCTTACTTTATGTGAATGATTTGCCATTCATTACTAACTACGATTGCACTCTATTTGCAGACGATATATCGGTAGTTATCCCGGATAATAATAGTCACAACTACAATGACTCAATTAATAATACCATTATTGACATAATACAATGGCTTAAAGCTAATAATCTGCAAGTGAACCTGGAAAAACCACATATATTCAATTTATCAACCAAAGGTGGAGAAAGGTGAATCTCACTGTTTCTTACAATGATCACAATATAAAAGAATGCGATAGTGCTACTTTTCTTGGCTTCGTGCTGGATGATCATTGTAGTTGGAAACAGCATGTTGACAAGGTTTGCTCTAAAGTTAATCGGTTTGCGTATGTCCTATGGCGACTAACAAGAAAAAAACCGCCTTAAGAGCATACCATGGGTTTGTAGCGTCCAACTTGCGATATGGCATATTAATATGGGGAAATTCTGTGCAAATTAATCGTACTTTTCTAGCGCAAAAGCAATGTGTAAGAGCAATAGCAACATTCACATACCAACATCCTGCAAATAATATTTTGTTAGCTTAAGATTACTAACAGTCAATACACTCACTGTGCATTTATGAAGAGTGTATATTTGATAAGCTGCACTGGTAGAAATTGTTAAGCCATGTGTATTAAGATATTCAATCATTTACCAAAGCAATTAAGAGAGCTACCCCTCAAAAAATTAAGGCAGAAACTATTTACTTGGCTGGTACAAAAATGCTTTTATAGTACCACTGAATATTTTAACAATGTGAGTATTTAACATAGGTTATTTTAGCGAGTAAGCAAAACAATTAAAAATTTGCATGACTTATTTAAGTCTAGATATATGGACCTGTATATGTTAGCCTAAGATCTGTAAGTACTATATCTATTGCAAATAAAGATTTATGATTATGATTACATCACTTGATATACGCCCTAAAAAGAAGTGGCCAAAATAATAAAATGTTGTCCCTCTGTTTGCTTAAGTATAGTTATTGTTTCCAGTAACCAAGGAGAGTAACCAAGGAGAGTAACCAAGGAGAGTTACCAAGGAGGTACCACCGGTATTTGGGAGTTCGGAGTCCGGGAGTTGGGAGTACATTTATGAGAACGCAATACAGAAGTGAAAACTTATATATCGCATAACTTTTATCATCGTGTTACGTCTTTGTATCCAATAACACTTAACATATTTATTTCATACTTATGTGCGTTAAGTGCAATTGTTTTATGTTCTTGCACTCAGATATATATAATTGTTTCATACATTCCTATATCTGAGTACCTTGTACCTACTTGTTTTGAAACATATAAGCTTAGCGATTCAATGTGTATGTTGAATTTAAATTGTTACGTATTGTACACTTATAATATTGTACAATCCAAGCATCGTACACTTCTCGCGTCAGCATTAAATATAATTATAATGACGCTATAATAAAATCGATGTATCGGCGTTTTAATCACTTATGAATTAGTTTACGTTTATACGTGCTCCTAGCTAGTACTCATACATTTACCTTGGTTATCAATAAAATCATACAACGATATCAGTGTTTCTATCAAGTCTACAATCAACCATCAAGAATCAAATCATCTCAGGTGTACGACCCGTACATCTTATGGTCCTTCGAACCGGATTGTGAACCAGTGACAGTATAACGGAAATTTTCGTCCAATCGGCCTCCCACAAGCGGGTCTCACCGTGCGGATTGAAAAAGCGCAGTAAGTCACACAGAATCCGGGTACATCATTAACGATATCAAGAGAGCATTATCAGTTCGCCATCAAAAAATCAAGAGACGTCTAATACCAAATCAAATCAGGGGAGCCGCCTAAATCTTGGGACTCTTCAATATCATCCGCTGCAGGGATAATTATAATCAGTTTAAAAATCAAAAAACCAAGGGTAATTTCATCAAAATCGAATATCAATATCAGTGGCCACAAGCTTATCAATCAATTTTATTAATAAAACTATCTACTTGCCCATCAATAACTCAAGATGAGTACGAGCAAGGAAATAGAGATGGTTATCAATGACCAGAATCAGCTTATGTCAAACATGAACAGGCTATATGAGAATTACAGAAAAGATGGACCAAGTCGCCGGACGGTGTCTAATATCAATAACAAGCTGAGAGGCATCGATGGATTCTGGCAGGAATTTCAGATCAACCATGAAAAGTTAATGGCATACGAAAATAAGGATTACACTTCCTTTGCCGAAGAAAGCTATAGCAAGACCAAAGCCTTTTACGAATCAGCTCGGTCCGTTTTAGAGACTCATTTGGAGATAGCAAAGCAGGTTCCTTTATCACCCAGGACAGTATCACCGAAGCCTGCCGAGCGTTTGACAAACCCTTCAACATCAGCTCTGGTGCCAGATTGGGCATCAGAAACGAATAAAGACTCCAAAAATCAAGAGGATCAACCTTCAGCTCCTCGTAATATAGAGGTCAGTAACCCGAGTTTTCCAATCCATCACGAAAAAGAAGGTGACTCTATAGCCGCATCTCAAGACGCTCAGGAAAGGAGCAGCCCGCTTTCTCCAATCAATCCCGGGTTTGCAATTCCACCAATCTTCAACAATATAGATAAACACAGCGTCGATACTAACAAATTATCAGAAAAAATGAGAAAACAACAAAGTAACTTCAAGGCCTTTGCGCGCACCATATATTACATAGATCTCTCATTCATTAATGAGAAATGGGAATTGGAAGATTTACTCAAATCAGTTCAATGTCGTTGGGCAACTATCGACTCTCTCCACTGGGACATCGACAGTGAGCTCCTTGAAGACGATGAAGTTTATAATCCAACTTTCTACAAATATGAGAAGAAATTCCAGGATATCAAAAAGTTGATCAACACCAAGATATGGTCCATGAATCATCGGGAAAAATCAACCCCAGTCATGGATATACCGCCGTTCAGTGGAAACTATCAACAATGGGTTTCCTTCAAAGACTTATTTAACGAAGCCATCCATTATAACCACTCTATGTCAAAAGCACAGAAGATGCAATTTTTGAAGAACAAGGTCAGAGGTGAAGCTGAGAAGCTAATTCAACATCTCAACATCAGTTCGGAAAACTATGAAACCTGTTGGGAAATTTTAAACCACAGGTACAATAACATGAAACTAATTTTCACGGCCCACCTTAATAACCTCTTGTCGCTACCATCAATGCAACAGCAATCATACCCACAGATCAAGCGTCTACATGATACCACCAACGAGTGTTTGAATGCAATCAGGAACCTCGGCGTGGACATTACGTCATGGGACCCACTCATTGTCCATATCTTATCACAGAAAATGGATGCCGAAAGTCATACTGAATATGTTGAATCGCTAAAAAACCCTCGAGACTTGCCGACCCTAAAAGAATTTCTAGATTTCTTGGAAATGAAGTTCACTTCATTTGAAGCGAGCCGGCGAAAGTTGGACACACCGAAGCAATATCTTCAACCTGAAGCATCAAAAAAACCGTTCTACAAGTCGTTCGGAGGCACAAAGGATTCAGCCATATCACCAACTAAATCAAACGATTTCAAATCAAGTCATTATCAAAAAAATCATTGCCCTGTGTGTAATCAAAGCCACGGAATATTTCGTTGCGAAACATTTCAAAGGACAAGGCCAGAAGGCAAACGGAGCATTATTGCAAAATTGAATTTATGCAAAAATTGCCTCTACAATCACTACGATAAAGAATGTTTTTCTACAACTCGCTGCCGCACGTGTAACGAGAAACACAATACATTATTGCATGATGCCTACACTATGCAACAAGACACTTCCGATTTATTTAGCAAGCGGAAAAATATTGCAAATGTTACGCAAGAATGTAATAATATCACGGAAGTTTTATTAGCAACCGCTCTTATCAAAATAAAAGCAGCAGACGGAAATTATCATATCATGAGAGCAATTATAGATCAGGGATCACAAATGAGCTTGATTTCTCAAAATGCGGCTCAACTTTTACAACTGCCGCGACAACGATGCAAGGATATTGTGTACGGCATTGGCGCTAAAGGAATAACCTGCAAAGGTGCAATCAACGTCACCGCTTCATCACTGAGTGACGATTTTCAATTTGACGCCAACCTGTATGTCATGAACACACTTATAAATCACCTGCCGAACAGGACGTTCTCTAAGCCTGAATGGTCTCACTTGGAAGGAGTTCAACTTGCAGATCCCGAATTCCATGTTAGCCGCCCTGTCGACCTTTTACTAGGAGCCGACGTTTACGCCAAAATCATACAAGATGGTATTATCAATGTAAGCGAAGCCCTGCCTCTTGCACAGAAGACACACCTCGGGTGGATACTTTGTGGAAATGTGCCATCATATCAATGCAACATAGTCGTCAACAACATAGACGACCTGACGCGTTTCTGGACCATAGAAGATATCAATGAATCTTCGACCATATCCTCGGAAGATCAATACTGCCTTGACTTTTATCGCGAGACTACATTCCGCCAGAACGATGGAAGATATGTCGTTCGTATACCGTTCAAGCCTGGGATGGAAAACGCTTTGGGATACTCAAAAAATTTAGCCATAGCGCAATTCAAACAACTCGAAAATAAGTTTAAAAAGAACCAAAGCATCGAAAATAATTACAAAAAGTTCATACAGGAGTACATCGACTTGGGACACATGCGTGAATGTACAGACGAATCAGGTGGTCTGCCCAATTCAACGCAAGAATGCTTTTTGCCACATCATTGTATCCAGCGACCAGACTCAGCAACCACTTCTCTTCGTGTCGTTTTCAACGGATCTAGTAAGACATCAAATGGAATCAGTCTTAACGACACTATGTACAGCGAACCTAATCTACAAAAGGACTTGTTATCACTCATTATCAAATGGAGACAGTATAAGGTCGGGATGATCTCAGATATCGAAAAAATGTTTAGACAAATCATGGTAAACATTCAAGACCAAAAATATCAGAAAATCATTTGGAGACATGACTCGCATCAACCGCTACGTGAATACGCACTAACTACAACAAGTTATGGTACAAGGGCCGCTGCATTTCTGGCCATGATGACGCTAAAGCAGCTAGCAAGTGACGAACGAAAAAACTATCCCGAAGCTGCTAGAGTCGTAGAAGAGAGTTTTTACATGGACGACCTCTTACACGGCAGTCACGACATCGAATCAGCTAAGAAATTGCAGACAGATCTTATCAACTTACTCAAATCAGGGGGCTTCAATCTTCGTAAATGGGCATCAAATAGGCCGGAGCTACTGCAAGAAGTCAGCAAGTCTGAAAACGTACATCAAACTTTCGAGTTCAAAGATCAGGAATCTACGAAAACGCTGGGACTGCGCTGGCACCCATTAGAAGATCATTTTACTTTCGAACTTAAGATTAAACCTCCAGACACAAGTAAAATAATGACAAAAAGGGAGCTGCTGTCGAATATAGCGAAGGTATTCGACCCACTAGGTTGGCTTTCACCTGTAACAACAAAGCTAAAGCTACTCTTTCAAAACGTCGTATCAAATGACATCGGATGGAACGATCAAGTACCCGATAACATCAAAAAAGAATGGGAAATAATCTATCAGGATCAACAACATATCAAAGATATCAAGGTACCACGATGGCTAAATAGTAGCCAAAATCAAAACATCGAACTTCATGGGTACTGTGACTCGTACACGAAAGCGTACGCATGCGCTATTTACTGTCGAGTTATCCCACCAGACAATCAGACAAACATCAAGGTCGACGACGTTGTGATTATTCATGACACAAACTTGCCTGCCGGCAAGTGGGCCCTAGGTCGAATATCAGAAGTTCACCCGGGGAAGGACGGCGTTGTACGCGTCGCATCAGTTAAGACAAAAAACGGAGTCATCAAAAGACCCATTATCAAATTGTCAGTTCTTCCTGTAACAGAAAACAACGAAACCTCAACCAATCAAGCAGAAAAGCAGAAGAAGAATTCGAAGGTTACGGCACAGTCAACAAATCAGAAAAAACCCTCAAAGGGCCAAATCATTAATTTTATAACTATGGCCTTCATGCTATTAATGTTATTTATATCACCGGCAGAATGCACTCATAACGTATCACGTTTCAAAGATGGGCAAGGCATTTACTTCGACAAAATAACAAACATAAAGCTGGCCCGGGATGAATGGAAACTCGTGGTTTACTACGACATCAATCCCTACTGGGAAGGCTCTGAGCTATTTTCAAAATACATCAATCACTTGGAAAAAACATGTTACGCCATAGAAAACCAGCAACAATGTAATATCATATTAACACAGCTACGTCACGCCTTCTCGGAATTAAAATACTACGACAGCATGTTACTCGGTCAACGCTCCGAACAACTTAGAAAAAAAAGAGGCCTTATCAATGGCATCGGCAGCATTGCTCACAGCCTATTCGGCGTACTCGACGAAAATTTCGCGGAACAATATCAAAGGGATATTGACTTGACCAGAACCAATGAGAAACACTTGGCTCAATTATGGAGAAATCAAACATCGGTTATTGAGGCTGAGTATAACCTGCTCAAAAGAGTCGAGAATTCAGTACAATATCAACATAAAACCTTCAATCAACACATAAACAACATCGAGAAAAGTATAAACAAACAAGGTAATCAAATTCAAGATATAGCTCAGATAAATGAATTTACTGTGTCATCGATTATCGCAAACAGTATACTAGTCAACCTGAAAGGAATCCAAGATACTTTATTGGACACCATCACTAACGTCATTTACGGCAAGTTCAACGTGCATTTATTGACACCACAACAATTGAAAGATGAGCTGAATATCATATCCGGGCAAGTGCCAAAGGACTTGACCCTTCCATGCGAAAATATAAACAACGATATACCCAAGTTGTATCAATTAATGAAGGTGCGAACCAGAATGACCCGTCAGTATCTACTATTTGAGATCAGAATACCTTTAGTATTTCGAGACGTCTACGAGCTCTTCAGATTGATATCAATCCCAGTACAAAATGGAAAAAATATGATCAAAATACGACCCATAGCAAATCAGGTGGCTATAAATATCAAAAAGGAATCATTTATACCTATGCTGGATGAAACAGTTCATAAATGTAATCACTACGACGCTAACACCCTTATTTGTACGCTACAAGGTCCAATTTATCAATTGAAGTCGGACACTCACCTTTGCATAGCGGATCAAGTTACAAATAAGTGCTCAGCTGACTCTGACTCGTGTCGGAACATATGGACAGAATTAAGCGCTATGAATACATACCTTTATTTTTGTTGTGACGTATGTACCGCGAGAATCATATGCGGACAAGACGTAACGGCAGAGTATATTAGCAAGGCCGGGGTCATAACGTTACAAACAGACTGCGTACTAAACGGAGGTGATTTTACTATATTTCCTCAAAAGAAGCTTTCCAGCGAGATCAAGACTCAAGCAGACGTCGTTAGGTTCAACATACCATCTATAAATAATGTCATCAATCTCACGATACCAGTCCTTCAAGGAGAGTCGAGAGACCAAGAAGTGAACAACAAATATTTGAAGGTCATCAAGGACCAGATCGAACACATGAAAAACGAGGGATCCTTATCAGATGGAATCAACTATCACGACGTTCATCATTACACGGCCATCTATGCGGTCATGGGCATAGTAGCCGTGATAGCAGCGCTGTATATCCGCCGATTCATCCGGCGGCGACGACTCATAGCGCGACTCACCCCTCCGTTCGCGGCCTCTTCGGAGGGCGAACGTAGACCTACCTCGATGTCAATCACATCGCGAAGCTCTCTTCCATCGGCAGCAGAGCGGAGCAACGTCGGACAACAACTGGAGAGACAAGATCACCGCGCCGCGGCAACTGCTCTTAACGCAACTACTTCCGCAATGTTCAAGGGATTTACCACCATCAAATAATTTTCTTAATTCAATGTCATTTGTTTTGTAATCACTATTAATTGCTATTTAGTGTGTGTAATAATAATTTGCAGCATCTCCCATCAATTCTCATCTCCTGGCCGGGAATATGTACAATCCAAGCATCGTACACTTCTCGCGTCAGCATTAAATATAATTATAATGACGCTATAATAAAATCGATGTATCGGCGTTTTAATCACTTATGAATTAGTTTACGTTTATACGTGCTCCTAGCTAGTACTCATACATTTACCTTGGTTATCAATAAAATCATACAACGATATCAGTGTTTCTATCAAGTCTACAATCAACCATCAAGAATCAAATCATCTCAGGTGTACGACCCGTACAAATATAGTGGGTAGTGACGCTGCCTACGAAGCTGAAGGTCCTGGGTTCGAATCCCGGTAAGGGCAAATATTTGTGTGATGAGCATGAATATTTGTTTCTGAGTCATGGAAGTTTTCTATGTATTTAAGTATTTATATCCATTATATATATCGTCGTCTAGTACCCATAACACAAGCCTTAATGAGCTTACTATGGGACTAGGTCGATTTGTGTAAGATATCCCCTAATATTTATTTATTTTTATTTATTTAATATAAGATTGATAGTAACAACAGACAAATGTGAATTCTTGTAAGTCAACATCGCCTCTTATTGCTTATTATAATAGTTACTTTCTTTCTCGAGGCGCAGCTATGTTGGCAACATAAAGGTTGTTTGAATATCTGCTGTTCTAAATATGACATTTAGTTATTGAGTTGCTTGGATACAAACAACGTTCTTCTTCTATGACGACTTGAACCAAAAACATGTAATCTGATTTAAAATATAATTTTCTACATCATTGAAGTTTTCTTCACCGTGCCTCCTCAACCCAGTCTACGCTCGCAACACCCTTTAAAGAATGAATTTCCAAAAACGCTTTTCTTATTTTTTTACTAATATCTCGTTTGATTGAAGGCACTCACTTTACAAATAACCAGCTTACCCAAGTGGCCCCGGCTTCGGCACGGCATACTGTGAGGTCTGTGATGTGAGTCATCCTTCCTTATACGCAAATACTGTTTTCCTACTTCTTGTGCTCGGTAAACTTTGCCTATGCTAACAAACGACCTTTTTTTAATCACGCTCGATTATTAAGCTGGCAAAAAACTACTTAATTTAACTAACTACCAAGTGTAGCTTGTAACAAAAACAAATTGAGTAAGTAATTTAAAAGCAATGTCGCCGGGCGGGGCGCGCGGGCCCAAATTAAATTAAATGCAGATTGGATCACCGGCCACGCCTGCACTCATACGAACTACAAGTCAACATCAACGATATACTTTAATAATATGTATATAGAAATATAGAATTATATCGAAAAAAAATATTTTTAGTTAAATGTCGTATTTCGTTTGCCCAAATTACAGGAAACTCAAAAATACACGGTGTATACACGGACTTAACTATTCATATGCCAGCAATAGTATAGGTGCATTACTACAGAGGCCGGGAAGTCAGGGGTTGCTAGGGGAGTTATGAGGCTGGAAACCCCTTTTCACGCCGAGGTATGTATAGTGCTTTTCTCAAACATGCAATGAAATAAAATAAAAAAATCCAAGATATCAAACATTAATTTTCATGGCTGAACGCCGTGATCCTGTGCCGTGATTTGTGGAATAGAAATTAAAAAAGACCATCTTGCAGGCCTAGCCTAGCCTCCTATTTTGTTTGAAATGCCATTACGGGTCTCTCGTCTCGCTGCGCCCGAAACGTGACACTTCGAAGCCCATTATGAAAAACACAACGTCAATATTTCATTGCATGTTTAAGAAAAGTCTATTGGACAGCAACCGATCGATCACGTGGTAAAGTCTCCTTGCTATGGTCCTGTCTAAAAAAACTCCATCATAGTAAATCGAAGGTGACAGATACTCCATTAAACCTCTCACAAACTGGCGCCAAAGAATATACATACTCGTACTGAACTGCGGGCCACTGCGGTGGCGGTCAATCGTAAATTTGACAGGTAATAACAAGTTTAGTATAGACCACCGCAGCCAGGCCGCGCCAGTGTGATGCGCCGCCTGCGGTGGCGGTCGCTAGTAATTTCGACAGCTATTGTCTCCTATTTCCCGCCACCGCAGGCCGCGTACGTGTGATTCAGGCCTTATTCATTATTAGTTTGAGGCTTTTTTATCACATGCGCAAATCTTATGTATAGTCGAGGAATGAAAAGGTTGACCACTTTTCGGCCTTATTTCAAAGCTGTTAAGGTCCAAAAGTGGTCAACCTTTTCATTCCGCGACTGTACCTTTATTGTAGCTGTTGGTTCTCCGAATATTAAATAAATAATACTTAGGGCCTGTTTCACAATCTCCAGTTAAAACATATCCGTCAGATAAATGTTGGCTGTTACTTTTCTTTTATATGAAAGGATAGCAATAATTTTAACTGGCAGATAACTTTATCCGGCGATTGTGAAACAGGCCCTAAGTGTAAGGCCTGAGTGCACGCCCCGCCAAGAGCGGGGCGTGCACTCAGCTTAGCAAATCTCTCTAGGCTAAATCGATTTAGTTGATGGGTTGGGGATAGTTTGACACCCGAGGAGGAGGATTATACGAAAATCACATTTTAAAGAGATGAAATAGGGAATGAAAGTCTGTGAGGAACCGGAATATACACGGACGAAGCTGCGGGAAAGCTAGTATGACAAATAAACTCAAACGAATTTTAACGGCATTCTAACTGACATGGGTTTTCCTGGTGCTACTTAGACCCCTCGGAAAGCACTCGATGACACTTGATGCATTATAAATCCAGTTACCACACCAGCTGCACCGCCACGACCACTCTGCCAAGAGTGCTCGACTTAGAAGAGGCTCTTAGACCCCAAGTTTAAAACAACTTCATAACTATTTTTATGATTTATTCAAACATGGTCCAAAAAAGCTCTGTTTTCTATATTAGTATGTTGTTTGTGCACTTTTATATATGAAATCTACATATAACTGTTCCTAATTGATGTCTTTAACAACCCAGCGCAGCAAGCAGCAGCGAACGCAAAAACTATAGAACTCTAAGCAGCGCCGCAAAATGGCCCCACAGAATGGGTGCCATTGTCATGCGGGGTCGGGGGCGGGGTATCAAAACGATGCCAGGCAGCCGTTTAGTTCAATTCAAACATGCGCTTTGGGCACGTATTTGGGTAGAAATTTGTGAGATGCTCGCATACTATGGTTTTTTCGTTCGCCCACGCTACACGAGATTTTTATTTTTAACTCAAAACTAGCCAAAGTTTGGTGCCATATATCTCGAAACTGTGAGTTTGAAGTAAATATGGGATACTATTTCGGTAAACTACGTTGTTGTTAATACGATAAGCCATAACAAACACGAAAAACCGGACAGTTACAGATCGAAGGTAATTGGGAGCTAGGAGCCCCTTAACCAGTCTGCGGGGTGACGTCGCGCTAATGGACCGGCCTGCATGTGTGCGACTTTCTCTGTTGAAAGGGTGCCTCTGGAAATTATATATATGGTCGCAGAGGCGTCACGTCAAACAGACGTATTTTAAAGAGGTGTATAGAGCTCTGTTTTTGTTTTCCTGCAATACAACGAATCCTTAAGTCAAGTTTTGCTTCGACAAATACATCATTCCAGGCATCCATCATTGTTATGTTTCAGCCTGTATAGTGTATAGGCATGACGTGTCAGTGCAGCTTCGTAAATATTTCCTCGTTTTACGAACACGACGTTAACACGACGTGATGCGGTTATTTCCCGCGGGATGCCATTCTAATAAGATGCTGATTAAAATTTGTCCTTTAAAATGTAATAAACGGGCCCGAGAGGCAGATTAGCGGAGGCTGTTTCAACGGTGTGTAGATTTGGGGTCTTTTTGTTATAGGTACGTTCTTTTCCACTTATTTTTTCTCTTAAGTAAAGTGAGTAAGGCGGGTGGTTACTTAAGTATGTACTTCCCGCGTACAGCAAAGTAAGCTGACAGACCACCCTATTAATGCTTGGAACTCCAAAGGAGACGCATGCACGTGGCCAACTCTTTATTGAGGTAAGGATTAGCTGTGTTGTCAGTAAGAACTGCATTAATGCAGGTTCTTTAGGCAGAGTGTCAATGGTTTATTGCTCTAGAAGCGTCTTAGAGGAGCAAGTACAGTCGCTCGTGAGAGTGACACTAAAACGGCTGGTTTAACACATTTACTGTCTATTTTTTCGTATCGCTACGTGCCCGATAGCATTCGAGGAACCGTAAGTAGAGGAAAGCGCACACAACCAGAGCGCCTAGCCTCCCAAAGCGGGTTCCTGCCACTGAAACTCTTATACATTGTTCACTTACGATCAGGCAGTTTGCACGCTAGTTTATCGCAGAGGCACAATATAAAACCTACTTAACATTACCCTCATGTCACAGTCGGTAGTGCTGCAGTTAGACAGCAGCGCGCCGCGGCGTCGCCCGCCGTTGGCGGCCGGCCCGCTTCTCGTTGGCTCGGCTCGCACCCGGCGGGGGGCGACTCGCGTAATTAAACTGCTTATTTGAACGGTTTTTTGGTCATTATCCCGGAACTAAGAACAGAAAAATGGGAATTAGGTCAAGTACATAAATATGTATCGATTGAATCCTCTCATAAATTGTACCGAATTCTTAATCCGCTCCTATTTATGAGTAAGTTGTATTGCAGCCATATTTTTACACTTGACTACTTGAGCTGACATTGTTTCTAAAAATCGGCCGAACTATGCAAGGTAGACTGTTGAGGACTCAATGGATAGCCATGAGGACTCATAATTTTACTCTTCTATCTGTTCTATTAAATAGTTATAATTATCATTAACGTATTCGTTTATAAGTTTTTATCTCGGTTGTAAATCACTTTTTACTCATCATATTTGTCATAGAATTTAGGCTAGTAAAGTTTTTATCTATCTATCTAATCGCTGGCCAAGAAGTCGTTGGCAATCTAGAAGCGAGCACATGAACAGAATACAAAAAAAAAAGTATTATTAAAAGTATATTGTTACATCCCTCAGCCGTGAGGGTCGCTCGTCGCGTCGGCAGTAATAAATAATGATGGCGGATCCGCCCCTAATAGAGATATATGGCGACACCTTGCTGAACAAAAACCTCGCATTAGCGTCGGCTTCTAGTCTATGAATACTCAAGGCGGAGGTCAATCCACGACATATATTTCGAATTTCAATTTGTTTTCAATGTGCTTCGCATAGAGTGCTCCGCAATGCATTTGTGGTCTCGCGTGACCACAAAGCCAGTCTTTCAGATTGGGCCTATTTTACTGAAAACGTATTCAAATGCTATGAATTCATTTTTTTTTTATTTGAATGACTATCAACAGGACTAACAACGAATAAAAATAAAATCTGCACGTAGTGGTTTTTAATAATTGCAATTACATTTGTTTTTGAAGTGAAAACTTCTTTAGCGGCGCTGAGCACTTTTTGGGATGGGGAAAAATTGTTAAACACGCGCCAGATTTTTGTGACGTCAGATGTGAAGGAGGTCACAAACTTGTATATTTTGCTGCTAGCCGATTCGACTTCATTCAAAACTGAACGCTATTCGTAAGAGTATAAAGCCGTTAAACAATTTTTGCAATAGCATATTCTGCAAATGAATTTGTTATTTTGTCCACGCGTCCTTTACCGTTTTGCTATATATTGAGCAAATTCGAATAGTTCAAATTTGGACGTTGTTCCTAAGTAGACAAAGCTTTGAAAAATATTTGGCAATGGCAAAAACGAATTGGTTGTTCACGCGGACACCGACGACGGCGCGGCGGGGAACGGCGCGGGGCGAGCGGCGGGGCACCGGCGCCGGCCCGGTGCGAGCCGCGACGCGTCCCGCTACCAGAATCAAACCACACGCAAGCAATGACGCGTCCGTGATTTTTATACTAACATTTTTGAAGTGAAACTTCTTTAGCGGCGCTGTGCACGTTTTGGGATGCGGAAAAATTGTTAAACTCGCGACAGGTGTCACGACTTATAAACAAAGCTGCCAAACTTGCAGAGCGCGGGGGACGTCTAGTGTGCTCTGATTGGTGCATGCCTGCCTGTAGTGATGGGACACCTGCGATACTTTATCGAATTTTATAAAGTAGTACTAGTAATAATAATTGGAACTTACAAATCGTCAGTTTTTTTTTGTAATTTATTAACATAAAAAATAAAAATTATATGAAGTAAAAAATGTATAGAAAATACTAGTGAATGTTTCCAGAAAATCAATCTAATGTCAAAAAACAAAACATAACGAGAATTAATCTATTGATTAAAAATTCTGTCACAATTAGTTCCATGGAGTTTTATCATTCATGTAGTCTTGTGTGCTATAATAAGCTTTCGAAATAACTATCCTAAATAAATTACTCTTTACATAGTTCTTGAATTTATTAATAGATAACTAACAGGAAATAAGGAACAGGAAAGGCCCCAATATTGATCCCTGCGGTACACCCATCGAGAGCAATGACCCCGGTGATCGCAGACTTAAGTAAATTCAGTGATGATCCTCTGACTCCATAGTAGTCGAGTTTCCTGATCAATGTTTCATGACAAACGCAGTCGAAGGCCTTGGATAAATCACAGAAGATACCTAGCTAAAGCATCTCGTGATTCCTCCCAGGCATCGAAAATGTGTTTAATTAGCTCGACACCAGCGTCGGTTGTCGAGCGTCCCCGGGTAAATCCAAATTGCATGTTATGCATCAATTTGTTTATATTAAAATGTTTTATTAATTGCGACAAAACTAATTTTTCAAAAATTTTGCTAAATGTTGGGAGCACAGATATGTATTGGTCTGAAGTTAGTGGGGTCAGTAGTGCTACCTGATTTGAATAACGGAGTGATTTTACTATGTTTCATTAGATCAGGAAACTCACCGCAATCGACACTGTTGTTAAATATAACTGCCTACTCAGGCGCTTACCTGTGAAATGATATACCGTCTTTTTGCACACTTGAAATTTTAGTGATTTTTTCCATACAATTTTACGCAATAGTAATGCATTTTGTAACGATGTTACTTGCGCAAACGCCGTCCGCAGACTGAAGTTAGTAAAGGGGGCGTGTCTCAAACATAGAGTGAATTCACTGCCACTCGAACTCTTTTTCAAATCTTTGTGCCAAACATTTAGCCCCATAATTATCTTGATTTGTTACCAAGGCGCATAAGCGTTGAAAATATAATATAATTATCACCAACTAGTTTCAGGTCAGTGGACGTAAAATAATACTTCATCATATATAATTAGCTGGAAGTCGGAACTCGTAATGAATGATATCGGAGCCCCGAGGTTCGCCTGCGCCGCGCCCCGCCTCGCTTATCACACTTCATGCCGTAAACATGTCGTTGGCAGTTTACATCAATTACAGAGAAGTCAATCTGGCTCGACATATCAAAATCCAGTATGATACGAATTCAGATATTTATTTATTTAAACACACATATTATTTAACAATATACAAATCCAAAAGTATTAATATTATATATAAAACATTCAAATAAAGAGCAATGATTATTCCAATTATAATATAGGTATTCAACACAGTTATATTATTCAGTTGTAATGAGTGTCTATCGTAGAATGTCTGTTTCCAAGTACGGCGCAAGCAGTTATCTAACTTGCCAGAGCGCTCAACACATCGCAACTAGCAAAGTAGTCATATAAGATGGAGCTTATTCAGCTAATAAATCATATAAAAGTCATGTAAACGTGAATTATACAGCACTTGTCGTATAAAGCGTATGCAGCTTTTTAGTTACTCAGCATATCAGTCGTACTATGGTGCTGAGTAAACGTTTACTCAACTTGCTTATATGACTAGTTGTTGGGAGTTGCGATTGATATCATATCATATTAGTGTAACATATGTCGTGTCCCATTGACCGCCAGCTGTATGCCCGGTAGGATTTCCATCCATCTTCTGAAAGGAAATTTAAAAAGCCAGAAGTAAGAATTTTATAATGCGTCTAGAATTGTACAAGACCTATAACTATCAACAACCTACATAAAATAAAGTTCTTTGTACTACGTAGAAATTATAATCCTAATTCTGCAAAACACGGTTATGGAGGGCCTCATATTTCTGCTTTAGAAAAAAACATAATGCGTCATGCTACATAAACAGAGACGCAGCAGACCATTAAAGGAATCAATATCCTCATTTCCGTGGTTTAAAATAAGCCAAACCGAAATTCTGAATACTACATAATCAAATTACACAGACGCAGCGCTCTCAATGGGCACTGAACGCTCGAAAAGCCTGGTTTCGGCACCAATTGTAACAGCAACCTGTACGCAAACGCTTTTCCAGACATCATCTCTCGCTCGCACTGCACGTGGGTGAAAGAGACAGGATCACGTACTATGTAGGTATAGCACTGCGGCACGGTGCAGCGATGCAGCGGCGCGTTCCCTTTCGCGCCACTTTCGCTACTACCAATGCGTAGTCGTGCCGTGCTGCATTCACTATCCACCGAACATAAAGAGCATGATCGGTACTCGGAACTCAGGCCCACTTACTGAATTTCCCTTTAACATCGTACAAACGGCGTACATTCAAAATATAAAAAAACCGATTTGCTCCCCCGCAGTTCCTCAGCTTTCCGCTTTTATTCTTGAGAGACTCATTTAGCGTCTGACAGCCGTAGTGCCAATGTTGAACACGCCAGACATTCTGCGCAATTCCTAAATGACTTAATTGGGTTTCTGTTGTTTCCCATCAGCGTAATTGTTCTTGAATGTGAGAAAGAACACTCCTGTGTTAAGGAAATGAGTGTTGATTAATTTGATTGAAACAAAGATGGGCGCGATACGGCGCAGCGCGGGAGTAATTCGGCGGTCGTCGATAAGGACATCATTCCGCAGTCCGCATTGTTATTCATCCGGCGACCTCCTTTGTGACGTTTTAGGAGCATGCGATGCCGCATCTCCCTTCCCGCTCCCACTTACAAGCAAGCTTATACGTGCGGCGGAATAAACGCTAGTGTTGCGTGAGTTTTGCGCAATGAGCTTGTAGCGATGTCCTTCGCTCTGTCTCAGCTTCCAGCGGTCGCGGCTGAGGGCGTGAGTGGGAAGGAAGGCTCGAAGCAACAGTTGTTGTATGTTGCTATCGATCGCGCCTCCGGCCACGTGCGGTGCCCTCTGGATAGCGCTGGTTATGAGGCGTCGGCTCCACGCTGTTAGATGCTTAGTGCTTGTTTCCGTGGGCATTGATTGTCGTTTCCCGTGGGTGTGCGTCAGTGTACGGCGTTGTTAGATGTCGCTCGTTTCAGGGGTTGTTTCGTGCTGTATACTAGCAATTTATTTTCTTTTCCTTTACTCGTAAAATAAAAGCGGAATGGAGTGGTGATTCAAGGCCCGGCGCGGCGCAGTACGCAGGGCCGTACACCCCTAGCACAATATGGTACAAAATGTCCTATTTACAGTGGCTTTAGTTATTGAATTAATACGACGTAGTAACGATTACGGCTAAAGGCGCGGTATTTAAGGTTGCCGGGGGATAATGTAAAGATAACAGGAATCATTGTGATGGGCTCAGCTACTGAGAAGGTCCCTTTGTGTTTCTCGACTTGGGTCGGCATTGACTAGGATTTATAATTAAAATTAATTTTCATCACAGATTCGTAATTCTGAGGGGTAATCACTAATCACGTTACGTCTCGAACGCGCGTTAGGATAATGCATACACATAAAAAATTACATTTAGAGGCTGACAAGACCTAATTTGTAGAAATTGATGTTATTTAAGCAGTTTTTTAAGAAAAACTATTTGTTCTAGCGCATCAAATAAAAGATAATGTTAATATTCACCATATTTCAAAGACCGTGGACGGACCCGATACATAATTGGACGAAATCGGCTCGATAGAAAATAATTGCAAAGATTGGTCTTAAAATCACATCAAACGGTTCTATGTCTTTATTTTTTTGACGTATGGGTCTGCAATTAAAAATATGAAGTCAACATATTCATACCCAAACCGCTAACGAGTCATATTTCACAAATAATCCACCCTTTTTTTATTTCAATATTTATGTACTATTATCTTCAAAAACCGGGCTGCGCAGTAACACTCGCTCTCGTTTACTCCGATACAAATAGACAGTGTGCGCGCTATCCTAAATCCTCAAGGGCATTTTGGTGTTGACAGCGTCTTAAGATCTACCTAACGTACGTTACGTACGTACAATGAGTTACGTGGGCGACCTGCAGAACACATTCACTGCCAAGAATCGCTACGTCGTACGTCGTCGCCTCGTATGTAGTGGAAATGGACTATGACGTAGGCGCCCGCTAGGCGGATTACTGGCAGTGAAAGTGTTAAAAGTATTCATTAATTTTACACTGCGTAGTTACAATAGTGTATCTTTTAAACGATATGATGTATCATATCAAGTTGGAGTATTAACTTTAGTTACAGGAATAGTTACATTATTTCATAATTTTAACATAATCATCATTATTCGTTTTAGGATATATTATCACAATTTCAACGATATATTTTTGGTGTTGTGATGTAATAATTTACTATTGTACGCCGGAAACGGGCAAACTGTTGGGACTTTCATATTTATTATGTGATCTTTTGTTCTGGACAATAAATTAATCTTATCTTATCTTATCTTATCAAGAGAACGAATATAATGGAAAAATAAACCATCATCGTCTGTAGCCCTAGACAGTACTCGAACCTGTACTTAATAAAATAATGTGTTTCGTTAAGAAGTGTAGTGTATCTTTTAACTAAGTACCAAATACTTAGAATCATATCTACAAAATGTTTTTATTATTACATTGACAAGCAATTGCTTTCGATACCATTCAATACACCAATTCAGCACAGTTAACACATTCAGGGCCAATGACGACACATATGCGTCAGACCGCCGTAGTCGCTTTCCGCTACATACGAGGAAAACCACGGGATCGGCTACGAGCGTAGTGCGTAGCGATTCTTGGCCCTGAATGGGTTAATTACTATCCCCCTTATTCATAAAACTTAAAATGACTCTGCTAAATAAAATGTGCTTTGTCCCTTTCTTACGAAGACAAATGTCAAAGAGACAAATAAAGACAAACGAATTTTAACGCCATTTTAGTTAAAACCGGCTTGTAGGACGTTTATGAATACGGCCGAAAGTGTATTGACAGAGATAGCGATACGGCTACGGGAGATTTTCGCGCTGCATATCGAGGTAATTCTGCTACGAGCTACGGCGTAGCGCTACGAGCGTAGCTTAGCGGTGAATGAGTTAACACATGCACTGCCACGCATCCGCCTAGCGGGCGCCTACGCCGTAGGCGATTTATACTCCAGGAGAAATACGGTTTTGAAAAACAATAATTTATAATAGCGTTTTTTTTTGTTGATTTCATTTTAAAATGTTATTCTAAGATGCTTTATTTAAGAATCCGATAAACTTACTCATACTCATACTCATATATATTTATTGCAAAACCATGGTTACATAAGGTGGTAGAAATCTTAAATGCTAAGTACATGGGTACCCTGTAAGGGCGTAGCAATTTCTTATAGTTAAAGTTAAAGTTAAACTATACATTTTATAGGCCTATACCTATACCTTATACTTGAGTTTTGTTAGTATTTTTATTTTTATTTTCTTCTTGGGTATCCTCAAAGAACTCTTGAAGGCTGTAGTAGCTCTTTTTTACTAAAAATTCTTTGAGTATATGCGTGAAGTTATTTCCGGAGGTTTCCTTCTTCAAAGTATCTGCTAGCTTATTATATATCTTAACAGACATTATGTTCGGGCTTTTTTGATACATTTTTAATTTAGGGTTTGTTGTAATTGCCAGGTTATTTTTATACCTCGCAGCGTAGCGTCGTGGTTGTTCATCAACCTTTGTAAAGAAATGGGGGTATTTCCGAACAAATTTGCATATCTCAAATACGAAGTACGGCTTGCAACTCTCTGGGCTTTTGATATTAACAAGAATACGTATGCATTTTTTTTGGAGGATAAATAAATCTTCAACGTTTGTAGAATTACCCCAATGTATAATACCATATTTTAAACACGAGTACGCATATGCGTAATATGCATTGAGGGCTGTTTTTAGATCGGTGCATCTCTTTAGCTCTCTAAGAGCGTATATGAATTTTGATAGTTTGTTTTTTATTTTTTCCACATGTGGTTTTCAATTCATGTGCGAGTCGATGTCTAGTCCAAGGAGCGTGAAAGTATCGACACACTCGATTTCGGTTCCTGTAAATGTGTAGTCTTTTGCAAGGGAATTTTTAGTCGTGGCCTAAATTGCATTAGTTTTGTTTTCGTGAAATTAATTTCCAGGTTTTGTTCTTTTAGCCAGTTTGTGAGTTTTGTGAGGATGTTATTTAGATCGGTGCATAAGTTTTCATTGTTATTACAGGAAATTATTAAAGAAATATCATCTGCAAACATCGAACTTTCCACCCGGAAGTAATTATTATACAAGTAATTATACACGTAGGTTGGTAGACCAGACGACCAACCTCAAGGTCGCTGCTGAAATCGTGAGTATCAACCAACCTTCTATTTTTACTGTTACGAAAAACATCCCTTCCGCAAATTGTTGTCCAAGTTCCCTGAAATTACGAAACCAGCTTCGTTCAAAGAGTCGACACCGCATAGCGTGTTACATTATAGAGAGACTACAGGGCTGCCGGTTTTTGCACGTGCAAGGTCACTTGCCCCGGATAGGTATTTCAAGGTCAAAAAAGAGTTCGAATTAATGCAGGAACTAGGAATTTGTAGACCGTCTTAAAGTGCGTGGGCGACTCCACTGCACGTAGTAGTTAAAAAAAACGGAGATATTCGACCTTGTGGAGTGACAGGACTCCGCCTTAGCTCCGGCGCTGCGGGGACAGCAGCCCTTTCGCTTTCGCGTGACAAAGCACGGTCGCCCGACTCTAGGGGTAGGGCAGACAAGACCACGTGGATGTTGGGGTGCTACGATTCGGTTTTGTTACCTGTGTCTGTTTTTCTAGGATGTAATAGTAATCACTTAGTAAAACTATGTACATGCTAAGTGTTGTTATCAGTTTTAATTATTATACTTAATGTATGTTATGCAAAAATGAAATTAGTACACATAAACGTCATAGCAAATGTGGTGGTGATAAATGAGTGTTATGTTATTTAAATGTTATGACCAATCATAATATCCATTTTGTTATTATGACAACAGTTTGTTATGATTTCCGTACGTATGCTACTTGAAACTATGAATTTTGTTCAATGGAAAATGAACGGCACCCCATACGGCCAGTTCCTTGTACTATGAGTGGTTAGCCACATAAGGCGTGTGTTTTTTTTTATTTTTTTATGATATAGGAGGCAAACGAGCAGACGGATCACCTGATGGTAAGCGATTACCGCCGCCCATGGACACTTGCAACACCAGAGGTGTTGTGAGTGCGTTGCCGGCCTTTAAGACGCTCTTTTCTTGAAGGTTTGAAGGTCGTATCGGTCCGGAAATACCGCAGGCGACAATCTATTCCACAGTTTAGCTGTGCGAGGCAGGAAGTTTCTGGAGAAGCGCACAGTTGAGGACTGCCAACCATCTAAGTGGTGAGGATGGTAATGTTGTTGCGTTGGACGATGGCAAAAAGAAGCGGCAGGGATTAATCCGAACAATTCCTCGGAGCACTCCCCGTTATACATGCGATAGAAAATGCAGAGAGAGGCCACATCTCTACGCAGCGCCAAGGGGTCAAGCCGATCCGAAATATGCTCGCTGTCGACAATTCGAGTTGCTCGTCGTTGGATGCGATCCAGAGGGAGAAGCTGGTATTGGGGTGCCCCTGCCCATAGATGAGAACAGTATTCCACGCACAGTATTTGTGTGCACGGCATATTACTGTCCAGGTTTTCGCCTATCGGCCGAGCAACCATGGGACTCCACTTTCTACTATACTGTGTCCATCTCATGTTCTCGCCCACCGGCCGAGCAACTATGGATCAATACTGTCTCCAAGTACCCCGAGGGTTTGTCGTGGTGGTTGTGAGTAGTGAGGGTATATAGGAGTGACTACTACTTGTGGTCGAGTCCTAAGTCATGTTTGTCCAGCTTACTCCGACACTCGCCAATGGTAGACAATAAATGAGGTCTCTTTAAAGGCGTTATTCGTTTAAATACGCAAAAGACTACCATTCTTAGTTTACCCCAAGTTACAAATATAACACAACCTCGGCAGAGTAAATAATCTCTTAAGGCGGTATTATACACCCCGACCATGAGTTAGTCCTCGCGATATCATCAACTGACATGATTCGCGACAACAAGTGTAACAACAGGATCTCAGGGTCGGTATTCTCAGCCTCAGGCTATAATATCATCATCAATCAAGGGTGTATAATATATAAAAATATATATAATACCCGGGTATAACTGGAGTAATATCGTGTGAATCAGTCGTTTGGCAGTCGTCAGTCGTGTGTGTACAGTATCAGTTGTGCGGTAAGGGATGTCTATAAGGGGAGGTTGGAGGACTCATATGGAGCTGGTACGCACGAGGCGACAGCCCATATGTTAGATTAATTAAGGTTTCCGCAAGTTGTAAGAGGAGGTTTATAGTTGCATATATGCTAATACAGTTACCTAAGCCAGAGTGCTGTACGTACTCAATCGCGGCCATGAACTCTCAGACCAGAAGTGGCTTCGCGAGAACACGTGCAGGGTCGTGGTAGGTAAATCCGGCAGTCGCGAGCAACAGATTGTCCCCCCCACACAGCCCCTAGCGGTCAATCATAGAACTAGTAACGGTTTTGCACGAGTTCGTGGATCCGTGAATGGCCCACCCTAACTGGACATTTGAGTCTGCCATTTGAGTCTGGCCGCTGTAATCATATTAATAGAATTTTAATGAATTGCGATGACGTGACTATATTATGTCTGCGAAAATATTAGCGTCGCACGCTACGTCAACACTTATTTCAAAAACGTCATAACCACATACAATTTGAAGTTACATACATCTATTTAGCTAACCACCGCGTGAGACTTAGAAGGACTTAAGTGGATGTAACTCTAAGGGGATATATGGCATTTTGCTTCGTTCGGACGCTGTGGTGTAGTAGAAAGTCTTATGAACATGGGATCTCAATGAAATATAAGCAACTTTTGATTTGAAGGTTAGTTGGGACGGTACCAGAGTGGAATGGGCACCGAGGCCGCTGTAATGAGCTGTTACCGACATAGGGGCAGCTTGGAAAGTGAATTATACAAAAAGAAACAAAAACGTATACATAAAAAGTGTATTTTATATTTTCACGTTGCAAAAGAATAATTTGAAGTAGTCACTTTATTTTTAAAATATATTTGTAAATAACTTGCCTGGTTACTTAGTGTGTGTTTGTTCAATCTTGGAAATAAGTTTGGCCTTCACAGATTCTAATCGAATTGAAATTTTATACGTACAGTCAGGGGTATTAATATACGTACAGTCGACTTTAAAGAGACCGATACGAACAAAGTTATAAAAATATTTATTAACATAAATAATTACCATAACATTAAGGAATGTTAAGGTAATAATATCGTGTATACATATTTTTGTAACTTTGGCCCTATCGATCTCTTTGTAGTCGACTGTACATAAATAAGGACATAAATACACATATACACAATAGAATCCTGTACAGATATTTATGTACGTATACTATCTAACACGTAGAACCAATGGCCGTTGGGACGGGAAGGTTCTCGAGAGGCGACCAGGTACCGGAAGGCGTGGCGTGGGCAGGCCCCACAAGGTAGACCTGGTAAAGGTCGCGGGAGTCCGCTGGATGAGGGTGGCGCAGGACCGGTCACTTTGGCACTCTTTGGCGGAGGCCTATGTCCACGTAGACGTCTTTCGGCTAATATGATGTTGATTGATAATGAATACCCCTGACTGTACACTTATTTAAGCCAGATTACATTGCAATATTATGGTAAACATCAAGGTCATAAGAATTCCTAAACTACACACATCAGTAGCCAATCGCAATATCATCCACGGCAGTGTGTATGTATTGTCAAGTGCAAAAATATGCACCGGCATACAACTTACTCATAAAATATATGTCCCATCGCTCTTATGTCATGTCAGCGGGTTAAAGTTTCGGTGCATATTTGTGAGAGGATTAAATCGATACATATTTTTGCACTTGACTGTACCTGATTGTTGGCGCACTAGTATTGTAACCAAAGATCAACGTGCTGTATTGGTGGCAAAGGGTATGGTTGGCAGAAAAAACAAATACATTTGAATATTCACTTTTGTTCTTAACCATAAAATAAATGCTTACCTTCTTAGGATTACACCTCTAGATATAACTCTCTACGATACAAAACCTTTTCGGCCCTTATATATTTTTAAAACAATGTACATCAAATGACATAAAATGTCACAAAAATACTACTATAGTTGAAAATCTAATTACAGTACGCGAAGTGCTTATTTTACCTAATCTAAATAATCCAATGCACATCGTCTAGAGTGGATGGATTTTTTCCAATCGTCGTGAACGACTGACAGCCAAATCTGTTGAACAAATTTTAGTCATTTATTCACTATAATTTGGATAAGTTGTTATAAATATGTATAAATCCCATAATTTGTGAAAGATATAATGTTTAAAATAGAAAGAAAGAAAGAAAGAAATAATTTATTCGTAACACCAAAATACAATAACAAAGTAAAACATACAGTCCTAGTGGTGTCACGAAATGGCCGCAACTCAGCATTGTTGCTAGCGTAGCCAGCGCTGGTCTTCCGTTGCGACCATTCGGTGAAGTGCACGGCGATAACGACCCGGCCACACGCGCGGTTCACAATCACAATTACATATTTTTAAAAAAGATACACAACACAAAAAACATAAAAAAACCAAGGGTAGAAAAAAACAAAAAAGAAAAAAAAAACATAATGAATAATAATATATATATACAGGCCCTTATTATTCCTCTGTGTACGACCTGTGACGTTTGAGCAGAAACAAAACGGCAAACGCCATGCTGTTTTGTTTTGTCACAGAGATTGATTGGGTCAAGGATAAGGACTTTTTAAGTTTAACGCGTATGTTAGCTTTCTTTGCAATTTAACTAACTACTACTATACAATTTACACATTTAAAATGAATCATAACGTTGCACAACGTACAAATAACAGAAATATGTAAAAACAAACAAAATGAGAAAAAAAACACGTAAGAATCAAACAAAATGCGAAAATGACGTCAAGAGAACTTTACAAGGACCACAAGTGCCACGACGCCTATGGGACATAAAATGCAGGTAAGCCACTTTGCATCGCATTTAAAAGCAGCTAGTGTCGTGCCTCAGGCTTTCCTGTGCTCTCTGATGTCCAAACAAAAAAAAATTCAGTTTGACCTTAAAACTGTAAACGCTTTTCAGGTTCCTAATCGGTGGCGGAATGGAATTCCAACACTTAGTTGCTACAAATCTGAAGCTTCCACGAAAAGCAGCAGATGCGTGTCGGTGTGTCAACAGCGGTAACCCACATTGCCGAGCACCACGTGGGTTGCGGACGGACAGCTTCTCAAAGAGATATGCCGGAGCCTGATGGCGCATTATTCCAAAAAGAAGACATGCCAGATGGAGCTTGCGTCTATGTAGCATCTTGAGAATATTGCATTTGTTTAGAAATGGGGTGACATGTGCCCTCAACGGAACATCAAAGCAAAAACGGGCACAGGCATTTTGAACCCGCTGAATGAGCCGTTTTGTTTTTGTGAGTAGACGTGGACCGTATACTACATCCATATAGTTCAATTTTGACAGGACGGGGGACTCCACAAGCTGAATTCTCAGTTTTTCACTTAAGAAGCACCTAATCCCGTACAAAACTTTTAATTTGTAAAAACAGCTACTGACAGAATTTAAAATGTGTTTCTCATACCGTAGTCTTTCATCCATCAAGAGTCCTAAGTTACGTGCTTCACAGACACGCTCAATAGGTTCATCCATCAGCTTGACACCCAATTTAGGGCTAAGTCTAGACAACTGTTGTTGGCTTCCAAATACAAGGTACTTAGTTTTAGTAGGGTTTAGTAACAAGCTGTTGTTTGAAGCCCAGGTTGCTATTCTAGCGAGGTCCATATTGAGTTTTTCAATGGTACTATCAATTTCAGTTGGTCGACATGAGATGTAAACTTGTATGTCATCAGCATATATATATGATATCTGCAATGTGTGATGTGGGTCTTTATGTCGGCTGAGTATAAGATAAACAAGATTGGACCGAGAATGGAGCCCTGAGGTACACCTCGGGTGAGTTCCTGCTTTTCAGAGACTAGAGAAGAACCGTCGCTGAGTGTCAACTTTACACATTGGAAACGTTTAGTGAGGTAACTAGCAAACCACTTTAATGTTTCAGTATTGATACCGTAGTAATTTAACTTGGCCAGTAGTAACTTAACATCTATACAATCGAATGCCCTGGAAAAGTCAAGCAGCACTAGCAATGTACACATTCCTTGGTCCTGAGCACATAGGATTTGATCAGTAACATCCAACAAAGCAGTGACAGTATCTCTCCCCTTCCTGAATCCTGATTGGACGTCTGGTAAAATCTTGTTTGACTCAATATATTGAGTAAGTTGTGAGCAAACTACTTTCTCTATCATCTTAGACATGCATGGTAAGATGCTGATCGGTCTTAGGTCCTTTAATTGAGTTGGATTAGATATTTTAGGCAGAGGGAGAACAATAGCTAGCTTCCAGATGTCAGGGACAGTAGATGTGATAATTGAAGCATTAATCAAACCAGTAATTATGTCTAGAGTGTGCGGTAAGGTTAACAATAACATATCCAAGTTTATGCCATCACAACCCTCAGCACTTGATTTAAGATCTTTAATTATTTTTATAATTTCATCCGGACTTATTGGCTTTAGCTGGAAAACAGATTTGCAATATTTATTGGACTCAAAGTAGGTTAGCTGAGACATAGAAATATCCAAAGTGCTAGGTAAATTTAAAAAGTGTTTATTTATAGTATTAGGGTTGTTGAAACTAACCGGTAGTTGAGCATCACTCTTTGGTAGCAATGTTGTTTTTAGAGTTTTCCATAATGTTTTCGGATCCTTTATTTTACTATTGATGCTGTGTTTAAAAAAGGCTACTTTCTCATTGTAAAGAGCCTTATTCACAACAGACTTTAAATCCTTGTAATATTTTTTTTTGCTGTCGGTTTCGGATCTATGATAGTCTGCTGCGGCTCTGTCTCGCAGTTGCATCATGCGTAATTTGTTTTTTTTTTGTCAACCATACTTTGCCACCAATACAGCACGTTGATAACGATCTTTAATTGTAACTATGACCGCAAATTAATTGTGAAGTAAAGGTTTAATTATATAAGGTACAGTCGAGTTCTCAAATGGTGGTGTGCAATGATTTGTATAAAAACTGGATTAGTAAATGATCACTTGTCATGCATAAAAATAAATATCTATGATCATTGATCATTTCATAGAAAAGATGATCATATTCGTTACATATGAGTTTAATATTATTCGAGCAGTATGCTTACTACAATTATGATACCAGTTTTTATAGTAATCGTTTATAAATATGTTATGTGTGTTCGAATGTATACATATTATATTGCATGAAATTAAACACAATGTTTTTATGGCAATGGAACCACTCCCATTTGTGTAAGGTGGTCTGTGCAGATATCGAGGAACTCGACTGTACTTAGTTCCCAGCCGCAGCACATCCGTCTGTGAATAGCCCGGCTTAGTGCGGATATTAGTCGGCGGAGTTACAGAAGCTAAGATATTAGTCGGCGAAGTTACAGAAGCTAAGAGCTTTATGAATACACAATGTTACCAGCCTAAACTAGGATTACACTGTTTATATATAAGCGAAACATCTGTCTTTGATCTACTGTACTCGGTACTTAGCTGTGGTAATTCCTGATACATTATGTCTTGTCAGCTCATCCTCGTTTAAATCTTAACTTCAGACCAATATCGCTCCCAACATTTAGCAAAATTTTTGAAAAATTTGTTTTGTCGCAATTAATAAAACATTTTGAATATAAACAATTTGATGCAGGGTCGCTCGACAACCGACGCGGGTGTCGAGCTAATTAAACACATTTTCGATGACTGGGAGGAATCACGAGATGCTTTAGCTAGGTATCTTCTGTGATTTATCCAAGGCCTTCGACTGCGTTTGTCATGAAACATTGATCAGGAAACTCGACTACTATGGAGTCAGAGCATCATCACTGAATTTACTTAAGTCTTTCTTACATGGTAGAATACAAAGGGTCGAAGTGAATGGACAGCGATCACCGGGGTCATTGGTCTCGATGGGTGTACCGCAGGGATCAATATTGGGGCCTTTCCTGTTCCTTATCTACATAAATGACTTGCCATACCTAGTAAAGACCCACCATGATATAGTATTGTTTGCAGATGACACCTCACTTATTTTCAAACTCATAAGACATCAACAAGCTTGTAATGATGTAAACAATCATCATTCTCCTAGCGTTGTTCCCGGTTATGCCCCTAAAGGAGCTCGGGGTCCGCTTTGACACCTAATCCCAAGATGATGATGATAATGCTATTTCTAAAGTAGTAAATTGGTTTAATGTTAATAATTTATTTTTAAATGAGAAAAAGACTAAATGTATAAAAATTTGTCACGAATCACGTTAAGCACGAGCAGGGGAGTGTCTTTGCGAAAGATGAGGAATTGGAACTAGTTGATAGTACAGTTTTTCTTGGTTTAACGTGGGATTCTAACACAAACAACACGGTTCACGGTTCTATAACAAATCATTCACCTTTCAGGCTGTCCGGCTGTGGAATGCTTTGCCGTTGCATATAAGATGTGCAAAATCTCTTCAAATATTTAAAAATCTGTTGAAACAATATTACTTGTCGCTGCCATAAGTTGTCTTGTTGTCCTGTAATATATTTATATAATTGTATTATAGTTTGAATGTATGTATCTATGTATTTATATTATACTTATTTATGAAAGTGTGTATTTGAGTGTGTAGTTAAGCTTTTCTTGATTTATTCCTGCACTACCTGTTTAAATAACTCTTCTTGAAAATTTCCTGCTACCCAAAGGTTGTCTGGAAGAGATCGCTCTAAAGCGATAAGACCGCCGTATTGACTATACTTTTGTAACATGTTTTTCTTATGTTGTGGTGCAATAATAATAATAATTATTATTATTCTAAGCTGCAATGGGGTTGGGATTGCTAATCTCTCGAATAGACTGAGTTCTGCAGCATTTGCATCGAGCAAGATCCGTCAATTAACAGACGTGAAAACGGCTCGATTAGTATATTTTAGCTACTTCCATAGCATTATGTCATATGGTATTTTATTGTGGGGCAGTGCCACGGACATTCATTCGATTTTTGTGTTGCAGAAAGGGGCTATTCGGGCGATATATAGATTGAAACATAGAGACTCAATTAGAGATAAGTTTAAAAATTCTAATATAATGACATTACATTGTCAGTATATAAAATAAATAAATAAATATTAGGGGACAACCTTACACAAATCAACCTAGTTCCAAACTAAGCAAAGCTTGTACTATGGGTACTAGACGACGATAAACATACTTATATAGATAAATAAATACTTAAATACATAGAAAACATCCATGACTCAGGAAAAAATATTCATACTCATCACACAAATAAATGCCCTTACCGGGATTCGAACCCAGGACCTCTTGCTTCGTAGGCAGGGTCACTACCAACTAGGCTAAAGCGGTCGTCATCTATCTATGAAAATATTGTGTATGTACATAAAAACATTGTCAATTTTAGGAAAAACTGTGACATACATAATTTTAGTACTAGAAATAAGCATGAGCTGGCGGTGCCCACCGCTCGGTTTATTTATTTAGTCGTATGGCATACAGTTCATGGTGAACAGAACTATGTGAAGCGTAAACTTATATCGAAAGCTTATTATAGCACAGAAGACTACATATGAATGATAAAACTCCATGGAACTAATTGTGACTGAATTTTTAATCAATAGATGAATTCTCGTTATATCTTGTTTTTTGACATTAGATTGTTTTTCTGGAAACATTCAGTAGTATTTTCTATACAATTTTTACTTCATATAATTTTTATTTATTATGTTTAATAATATACTTTAAAAAAATAACTGACGATTTGAAAGTGCTTGTTACTAGGCCTACTTGAATAAAGATCATTTTTAGTTTGAGTTTGAATCCAACACAGTCATATAAACTGATCCTTTAAAATACGAAAGTATGCAATAAACTTGAGATCGTTCGTATATAAATGTTTTATTTTTATCAACGTATTAAAACAACCCTCAACCTCTCTCTTCACGAAAATGTCGTGACGCCTGTTTCTTCTCTTCCGTTTCAATAACATTTGCATAACAACACCATCATCCTCCTCCTCTTCAAGAAGAACTCTTAAAACTGTCTGTTCATCCATAATCAATTCACGTCCATTTACATTAGCGCGTGCGAGTCGATCGTAGTTTGCGCTGGAAGCCGCGTCCTAGAGTGACCATCGCGGCCCAGAGGACGCGGCTTTCAGCAAACGCCGGACGCGACCTGCGGCGTTTGTTGCAGACCAGGGCCTTACTGCAGTTCAATCAAGTCTCGTACTCGTAAAAATATATAATAAATTTATAATAACAGTATTTACCTATAATTGGATGTTAAACAGATTAAACACCTAATTTCACTAAAAGTACCTACTGACAAAATTTTAAGGATTTTTTTTCTATTTGGGATGATGATATGAAAACGTGCAATATTTTAACACGACACAGTAAACTGTATTTTTTACAAAATAGCAGCACGCTTGAGTAAAAACTGAAATGTACGTTTGTTTGTGACCAGAAACGCATGTGCTCACGAAATTTAAGGCGCCGTAGCTTCAGCGAAGTTACGCGAACAGAGTCTTTGAAACAATATAATGCGTCTGTTTATAATAATATGGTTTCAAAAAAATACGAATAGTAATCTTGAGGCTTTTTTGCAGGGAAATCAGTTCTACGAAACATGATTAAGCAAATTTCGCTCGATAGAAAAAAATCACGAACATAGGTCTAAAACACACAACAATACATTTAAATTATTCGTAACAAATTATGCACAAAAGCTATAAATATTAAAATTGCTTCTAAAAATCGGCAATATCATGTTTGAGGGAAATCAGTGTTTACATTTTTATTTATTTAAACGGCCAAAAAATTAAAATTAAAAAACATGATATCCGCGCTTCCGAGCACGCACTTCCATCTCGCTCACGCTTATGCTCAGTGAGAAGGACAGAAGACCATGAAACTACGGCGCCTTAAAGTAGTTTGGAAAACCATTACTGCGAGTTTTTAAAGGTCATCGTAGGAGCCGGGCCTTCCTTGGTGCACCTACCTTGTTAGGATGATGTCATTCTATGTATACTACAAAGTACAAACACTAATATTTAATAAATATGAAAAAAATACGACGAAAAGCAGTTCAAAAGGAAAATAATGGAAATATTCAAAATATATATTTTTATTTTTGTTGACAAACAATTACCTCGCTTTAGTACCTATTCGTGCCTGGAGTAACACGAATGGGTAATTGGGTATGTTATGGCCCATACCCAATTATAGCCATTCGTGGACTCCTACACCCATACCGTAAGGGTGTAGGAGTGCAAGTTCTATATGCGGGTGGATGTGCGGGCTAAAGCTAGTATCCATGGCTGCATTGAATAAATAAAATCAGAATTTCGAAGCACGACAACAGCTAGGAACTAAACTGCCAAGGTCTTCGTCCTCTAAAATAAAACAGCAGTCTACATCGACGCTGTTTCGAATAGTTCAACTAGCGTTTAAGTTTAAATGTTCTATTTTAGTCGTTCAACCCGAACTTTTACAAGCAAAGTTAGAGCGCTTTTGTCACGTCCAGACAATGCATGCAATATTATACTTTTCAAGCTATGCGCACAATAAAAATAGACCGTACGATATGGAAATAAAGCTGGAATTCCAATAATCAATAGCCAAGTCCAGGTAAGCATTATGTAAATTGAAAAGCTACTTTGACTGAGGGAATACTAATTTAAGTGGGGCTTTCTTCTGGTTCTGGGGCGTCGCGTGGGTAAGATTAATAGTTACGGTTAGCTAGTTAGTTAGAAGTAGTTTGGGCTCTGCTGCTCGTCGGAAAGTACTTGGAGACACGGCACTGTCAGCTAACAACAACTGGAATCGCGATCACGATTTAGGTTTGTTGTTTATTTTGAATTCGAAATGGAAAGTTTATTTGAAGAAGTTGTAGGTAGCTGTTTATAAATATCTAACTTATTTCGCTTTGGTCACGATCACGACAAAACTTTAAAACCGCACCTCTGGTGTTGCAGGTGTCCATGGGCGGCGGTAATCGCTTACCATCAGGTGATCCGTCTGCTCGTTTGCCTCCTATAAGGTCACTTTTTGCTGCTAGCCGATTCGACTTCATTCAAAACTGAACGCTATTCGTAAGAGTATAAAGCCGTTAAACACTTTTTGCAATAGCATATTCTGCAAATAAATTTGTAATTTTAACCAACGCGTCCTTCACCGTTTTGCTATTGAGAAAATTCGAATAGTTCGAATTTGGGCGTTATTCCTAAAGAGATAAAGCTTAGAAAAATATTTACCAACGGCAAAAACAAATTGATATTTTCGTCGCCACCGCCGTCTGCTGTTCTTGCAAATTCGAATAGTTCGAATTTAGACGTTATTCGTAAAGAGATAAAGCTTTGAAAAATATTTGGCAATGGCAAAAACAAATTGGTTATTGTGTTTGCCGCCGCCCGTCGGCGCCGTCGCACCCAACGCGCCCGCGGGCCGTCCGCCTGAATAATTGATAATTGTTTATAAATTTTCGTCAAATTCATTTTTAGGGTGACACCGTAAGATGTCACGTGACCTGATCGAAAAACTGTTACAATGTTATTGAGTTTTCACTTCTGCCGGCACTCCCGGAGTGCAACCCGGTCTTTTTTTTACTAGGGTGTCTGTTTTTTATTCTAAAAGTTTCAAATAGCACATTGTACGTAGAACCGACGGCCGTTGGGGCGGAAAGGTTCTAGGGTGGCGACCACGTACCGAAAGACGCAGCGTGGGTAGGCCCTATAAGGTGGACTGATGACCTGGTAAAGGTCGCGGGAGCCCGCTGGGTGGATGCCATGCCTATGTCCAACAGTGGACGTGTTTCGGCTGTTATAATGATGATGAGAATAAATAGCTATAAAACCAACAAAAAATCAGACGAATAAACATTAACTTCATATCGAGCGAAGATACGGGCAGAGACTTACAGGCTGTTCCAGGCACATTTCACAAGAAGAAGTGGAGCAAAATAAAACAAAAGCAAACGTGTCTGCCCGGAGTGCCCTTATTTATCACGGGACCCTTCAAATTGTGTCATTTAGGACCCGAGATGGACTGAGATTGCAGCCTGAGATACAAAATATGTCTCACTGGAGGCGATGTTTTATTAGTCGGCATTTGTTTCGTTTATTTATCCCCTTTCGAGAAAATAAAATTCGGAACTAGATTTAAGACATGTATGCCTTTAGAATATGATAGGTTTTGACTCGCCTGTCAGGTGGTCGGACGATTTTAGAAAGGCAGTCGGGCCGACCTGGACCTGGGCAGTGGCTGGCCATCCAGATCATTTTGGAAATCCGTGCAAGAGGCATATGTCCAGCAGTAGACGCAATAGGCATGCAGCCTCATGTTCAAATTGATAACGTAGTGATGCTAAATGGATAGTAAACCATCAAATTATCGTAATAAAGTATAAATCCATATCCATATCCATACTTAATATTATAAATGCAAAAGTGTGTGTGTTTGTTTGTTTGTTTGTCCGTCTTTCACGGCAAAACGGAGCGACGAATTTACGTGATTTTTTAAGTAGAGATAGTTGAAGGGATGGAGAGTGACATAATTATTTTTATTCTTAAACAGTTTTCTTTAATTTCTGGCTTTGTTGTACATCACCGAAAGTTGACCCCAAGGAAACTATTGATACTGGATAGAAATGGAATCGATTGATATAAAAAAATACATGTAAAAAAAAACTTTTTCATTTTCATACAAATTGTATGGGGAAAGTTTTCCTCGATTTATGACTTTTCTAGCCGGAAATTTCTTTTTGGTCCAATACAAGCTTTTGATTCTGGACAGGAATGGGATCGATTGGCATCAAAAAAAAAGTTTGTCAAAAATTACCATTTTCTCGCACCCTGTATGTTTTTTCCAAAATCTGTAAAAGCCAATCTTCATTAATTTGAAATCAAAGGAAGGTCTCCTAAGATCATTTTCACCTAGCAACACGGGATCTGGTAGCTGCCCTCACTGACCCAAAATCTATTTCCATCCTGTATAATAAACACTGGGTGAAGTAGGTACTTCCCCAGTCGGGTGGATAATGTGCCGGGCTGCCGGGTCACACTCGCGAGGCCGCGCCCGCGAACACGATCGCTGTCATCGCCTGTAATCGGGCTCAGGATCGCCTCACATTCGCGACTCGCTAGCGGCAGATTTGATTAGTGAACTTTCTCATTTTATTTATTCCACGCTTAGATATTTATTTATATATTTATTTATTTCAATATTAGCACTTACAGTTGAACCTCCACATACTTAGATTTAGATTTCTTTATTTCATAAAATAAAAATGTGTTAACTTTAAGCTAATTTACACGAATTTATTTAATGATCGTCAAATAATGAATATTATCAATTGAATGAAATGTCACAGGTACAATACAACATTATTATGGACATATATTACAAAATGATTAATGATAAAGTCAAAATAAGGAATATAAATATTGATATCTCGTAATGATCGTCAAAATAAAAACTAGAACATTATCAAATTGTAATTATTATTAAAAATTAAATTAACCATGTAATAGTACATTGTTTAACGAGGGGCGGAAGTGGAATATTGCGAACAAGAGTCTATCAGAAGCCCGACGCCGAAGGCGGAGGGCTTTTGATGACTCGAGTTTGCAATATTCTTACGCCCGTGTTATACACAATGTTTTTCATCACATTTGCGAGGAAACAAATACATTTTAGATGAAATGAATACAAATCGTAATAAACACTGCATCATGTCAGTCGTCCATTTTGTTGAATTTGACGTGAGGCGCGTATGGCAAAGACCCTTCGGTATACAGCCACGATTTGAAAACACTTAAAAACATTTTACATAGACACTAAATAACTACATATTAAATCTGTAAATAATTCAGTTAAACATGTTTAAGTAGTTTTTTAAGTTTAAATTTATTTATAAATACGTTTTGGGCCATCGTATTTGATATAAAACCTCTTTGCTTTGTAACTGCCGCATGAGTGACAGATACAATTTAAGAAAAAAACCATTACGCCCGTGGGCGTAACACAGGCTATTACAGCTCTGTATGTCTGCGCATTATGAAGCCCTTTTCGAGCAAGTGTGATGAAAAATATATTATATGTCCATATACTCACATACTGAATACAATAGATGTTCTAATAAAAAGATTCTCACCTGACGTTTGAATGTTTCGTCAGATGGTTCAGTTCGCAATTTGGCGGGTAGACGCTCGTAATACGTTGGGCCAATTACCCTAGGATTTTTTACTGACCGTGCAATGCGACGCGGTACTGTTCTTAGCCTTCCAGTGGATCGGAGCTGTTTACCTGGTACTTCAACCCGTTTAAACGTTCGTAGATTAGTTCTCACAATCACTAATGATCTCAAACATGTCATGTGTCATGATGTGGTTGCTTTTAAATAATTCCTTACATGGATGCCTGGGTTTTACTCCAGCCAGCAATCGAAGCGCACGTTTTTGGAGTAAGAACACTCGCTTGGCATCGGTTGAATTACCCCAAATGACTGTATCATATGACATCAACGAGTGAAAATGAGAAAAATAAACAGATTTTAAAGAATTTCGTGATATCAATGGTTGCAGCTTTTTCAGGGCAAATACAGCACCACTCAGTCTGTTATATAGTTGGTCAACATGACACTTCCAGTTAAGGTTCGAGTCTAGTGTAAAGCCGAGAAATTTACACTCGTTGCATAATGGCATTGGACCATTGGTAACAGATGGGGGTAGTGCAGTCATCCGACCCGAGAAAATCATTACCATCGACTTAAAGAGATTAAGGAGTAAGCTGTTTGACGATAACCATGTTTGCAGTTGACCACAAGCCTCATAAATCTTCATCGCGAGCTGCTCATAAGTTTTCGTGCTCACTATGACTGTAGTGTCGTCTGCGAACAGCACAGATAAGCCACTCGCGATTGCCGATGGAAGATCGTTAATAAATAATAAAAATAGCGTATTCCCGATCGCTGATCCCTGCGGAATACCCAGACAGACCTGTCCAGCGTCAGAAACAAGTGTTTTGCCGTTAGTTGTCATTTTTACGACTTGCTTACGGTCGCCTAAGAAAAATGCAAACAGCTGATGGGCAGAACCTTCGATACCGTATTGTTTTAATTTAGATAATAATAATTGGTGACTAATAACATCGAATGCCTTGGATAAATCGCATAGTATGCCGGCTATCTTGTATCTTTCGTCAAGTCCAGTCATGATACAATCAATAATTTTATTTGCCGCCATGGTAGTAGACTTCGCTTGCCTGTACGCATACTGATTTTTTGTGAGCAACTCATTCGATTCAAGATGCATCATAAGGTAAGATGATATAATTGACTCAATTAATTTGGAAATAGTAGGTACGATGGTTATGGTGGTGGTGGATGGTTGGATGGGATGGTGGTGGTGGTGGTGGTGGTGGTGAGGTCTGTAGTTATTTACGTCAGACCTATCGCCTTTTCCTTTATAAACCGGACATATATACTCTAGTACTTTTTAGCACGTTTGGGTATGTACCAGTTTGGAACATATTGTTTACTAAAACTAACAGAATATTAGATATAATCGGCCAAATACATAAAATAATATTCAATGTCATGTCATATACATACATCAGCCGTTCCGCGAGTCTTTAACATTGACTTTACTGTCCTATCCACGACGTCACTCGTAACGAAGGGAAGGGTAAATAAGGGAATGTCGGAGTCACCGAGGTGCTTGTAAACGTACTGTTGGGACAACGTCTCATCACTATTTATAACGTAATTCGCAGCTATGTTTAGAAAATGCGAATTAAACGCATTGGGAACTTCTTTATATGAACGTCAGAGTGAGTTAACGGGTCTTAAACACACTAACATCACATACTTACATTTGACGTATACATAAATATCTGTAGATACAGGGCTCTATTGTTACTGGCATAAAGGCGTGTGCGTCTTCATATTTATGTCCTTGTTTATATACGTATATTAATACCCCTGACTGTACCGAATCAGAGCCGAGATCAACTTTTAGTAGCCCGTTTTACGAAGCGATAATAGTTACAATTTTAAGCCTATATTTGCAACACTGAGGTGCCTGCCCAATAACGACCATTTAGACCTGTGTTGCCAAGACTTGTCAAATGGTAGCTTGTAGCTTCGTGAGACTGCGAGGCGGGCCAGTTTAGCATGAGCGGTCGCGACTGGTTGATCCGGCCTGACCCCCTGCTGTCGGCCGTCAGCCATTGATAAATCGCGTCGGCGCCCGAGTGCCGCGATCTCACGCGGCGACGCTTTGTTTACTACCGGGTCAACGACCGGGGGTGGTCTTACGGCACTTCATTTATGTGTAAATAAACTAGAAAAGTCATCGAAACCGTGTGGAAACCAGTCTAGTCCACAAGGTCTAGTTTTCCTACGGTTGGAAGATCAGTTGGCAGCCGCTTTCGTAAAACTAGTGCCTACGCCTAGGTCTATAGGACTAGGTGTCAAATCGATCCCCGGGCTCGTACTGGGGTAAACGTACGTACGGGAAATCGCTAGGAGGATCAAATACACTAGAAAAATGTCCCACCGCCTTCAGATGGAGATTTTTTAATCCCCCATTTCCTTAGCCATGAATGAATGAATGAATGATAATTTATTCGCTGAATATGGTCACATTAGCTGGTATATAAATAATGCTTAGTAGGTATCTAACATATTCTACCGGAAACCGGTGTACGAACTTTATACAATACTAGCTTCTGCCCGCGACTCCGTCCGCGTGGCGAACTCGTTTATATCGTAGCTCCGTACAAAGTTTCACCCCCCACTTCATCCTTTTGGGAGATGAATTCCGGGATAAAACCCATCCTATGTCCTTCCCCAGGACTCAAACTATCTCTATACCAAATTTCATCCAAATCGGTTCAGCGGTTTAAGCGTGAAGAGGTAACAGACAGACAGACAGACACACTTTCACATTTATAATAATACTAGCTTCTGCCCGCGACTCCGTCCGCGTGGAAATCGTTTATATCGCAGCTCCATACAAACTTCAACCCCCCATTTCATCCCCTTAGGGGGTGATTTCCAGGATGAAAACTATCCTATGTCCTTCCCCGGGATTCAAACTATCTCCATACCAAATTTCATCGCAATCGGTTGAGCGGTTTAAGCGTGAAGAGGTAACAGACAGACAGACAGACAGACAGACAGACAGACACACTTTCGCATTTATAATATTAGTATGGATTATATATAGTATATACAGTATATATAGTATATGGTATAAGTATATATAGTATGGATTTATATAGGTTAACATCTAGACTTAACGCATTTATAGGTAAGTATTAGGTATTTAATATGTATGTATTTTATAACATTAATAGAATGAATTGGCAGGAAGTCGCAGGTCTGGGACAAGTGGCGGCCACTCGTGTCGGAGGACGTGTATTCAGAGCAATGACGCGTAGTTGCAGTGTCTAAGAGGCAACCGGTTGGCTCGCGGTATTTGGGCTCCCGAAGTGTTGTGGAGCCGCCCTGTGCAACCCGAACTGAGCCAACTTGGAGAGGAGCGGAAATTGAAATAAAAGTATGAAAAAAAAAATTTGGTCGTGAGGCAGCCGATTGAAACAGCAGTTGCCTGAAAGTGTGTACGCTGTTTATATAATGAAATGCTGGTCTAAATTGAATCTCGAATTTCCGTGCCAGTCCAAGTAGGCTCAGTTCGGTTGCACAGGGTCAAGGGCGGTTCCACAACGCTTCGGGAGGTCAAATAGCGCGAGCGATCCGGTTGCTTCTCGGACACTGAAACTACGCGTCATTGCTTTAACTAATGACTCGCTGTAGGTATTGCGTTGTCAGGTTGTCACCCTATTTACATACATGAATATGCTAAAAGTTCAGCTCAATCGGATACGGGCAAACGGTTGACTAATTGCCGAAGACAGCGTCATCCCATATTTGACAAGTAAGTATTTATTTTTGTCGTTTCGTCCGTATTATACCTAAATAAACTAAATAAGTAGATAAATATTTGCAGATAATTTTACACAAATGGACTAAGTCCCAAACTAAGCAAAGCTTGTGCTATGGGTACTAGATGACGATAAACATACTTATATAAGTAGATAATAAAATACTTAAATACATTTAAAACATCCATGACTCGAGAACAAATTAAAATAGTCGTGCTCATCACACAAATAAATGCCCTTACCAGGATTAAAACCAGGCCTTCCAGCTTCCCAGGCTAACCGGTCGTCACACCTAAACATATGTAACTAATTCGAATTAGTCGACTGTACAATGAATACAATGAGTTTTGGCCGACTGTCCCGTTGGCATCTGGCGCTGCCCATTTGCCATTTGCTAAATATGATTCCCGTTTATTGACTAAAGTTACTAAGGCGTATATTCTCTCGTGCTATGCCAAAAAGACATATCTCTATACAAGTTTTAGCGCGACATAAGCCTTTTTGAGTAACTTATTTACTCTGAGTATTAAGAGCAGATACGCCCTTGTTCTACTAAAAGACGATTTACTTCTGGAAAGTTTTGTAGGGGAATGTTCTCGAGCTTTTGGGTTCTTCATAATTGTTTTTGTTCTCCGTTGCGTAAAGGGATACTTACTGTACATAATGCTTAGCTTGTTTGGTTATCTTTAAGTAGTTATGCATAGGGTGGTCTCGACTATTCAACTTCTGGTCTGGCCAGGGACAGATGGGCCCTTTTATATAGGGCAACAGTAATATAATATCATTATAAGGTCAAAAATTATAATATCCATAATCCGAGCCACAAGTATGTGCATTCGCGGGACTCGGCACAGATTCAGATACAACGACGGGGCAGCTCTACCCAACATCGCCACCTAACCCCCCTCTACATACAACGACGAGGCAGCTCTACCCAACATCGCCATCTAACCCCCCTCTACATACAACGACGGGGCAGCTCTACCCAACATCGCCACCTAACCCCCCTCTACATACAACGACGGGGCAGCTCTACCCAACATCGCCATCTAACCCCCCTCTACATACAACGACGGGGCAGCTCTACCCAACATCGCCACCTAACCCCCCTCTACATACAACGACGGGGCAGCTCTACCCAACATCGCCATCTAACCCCCCTCTACATACAACGACGGGGCAGCTCTACCCAACATCGCCACCTAACCCCCCTCTACATACAACGACGGGGCAGCTCTACCCAACATCGCCACCTAACCCCCCTCTACATACAACGACGGGGCAGCTCTACCCAACATCGCCACCTAACCCCCCTCTACATACAACGACGGGGCAGCTCTACCCAACATCGCCATCTAACCCCCCTCTACATACAACGACGGGGCAGCTCTACCCAACATCGCCACCTAACCCCCCTCTACATACAACTGTCCGTTCTTTTTTTATATACTGTAAATATTAAAAAAACTTTATATGTATGTACCTATGTAGTTAATTGAAATGTGAAATTTTTAATGATGATATATAATATCACTAGCTTTTCCGCGCGGCTTCGCCCGTGTGTGTGTGTGTGTGTGTGTGTCCTCGATCTCCAGACTCTAGCTACACTACTTCTCTAAGTTAGGTATTTATCGAAATTCGTCCAAAAAAGCCACTCCCGAAAAGTGTTACATCTCTTTTCCCAGTGCGCGGAAGGCATCAGCGTGTCTCTGTCTAGGGGGCGTGTTCGACTCAAATCAAGGCATCCCCTTAAGGTTATTTCGAATAAAAAAGGCCTGTGATCAAATAGTTAACAGCTTTAATGTGCATGTTAATTGTGATTTTTAACAAAGATTTATATAAGGGGAGACGCCATTTGTGCGTGATGCCCTGTACTGCCAAAAATGGGTTTTATAGCCCTTTACTTTAGCTATGTGACAGAAAGTGAGGGAACCTCGGTTCAACTTTGTACGATACGAGAATTGGTTTTTTCGAAGTTAATGAAAGCGCTGAAGGCTTTTGTCTGCTCGGCTCTTATGTAGAGGGCACTTCAGCGCCGACCTTCGTTCATGCGACGTACCTATTCTACTCGTAAAAGGTAGAGCTAAGCGAAGTGCCTTTGTAGCCAAGCAGTATACCTACTGAGTAATAGGAAATTGAAATGATTTATTCATTAACTTAAAGTATAAGGTACATAATATAGTAGTCGTAGTAGGAAAAGTCTCATATCTGATTATAAGTGTATTCGCGCGTAGTAGCGCTTTAATATCTATTTAATCTAGGCATTTGATAGTAAAAACGTTATTTTTTTTACCCTTTCAATGCTTGCAACACTAAATGACGTCACTGATTTTCTTACGCGACAAAAACGGCTCTAGTTATCCTATTGCATAGGTAGCTACGCTAATAAAGTAACATATATATATAGTGATCATTATGTATATGTATGTAGTAATATGGTTGCTTTTTCAATGTTTGTATTAACTCTTCTGTAGGAAAAATCTTCCAGTGTGAGACCCGTCCAGTGTATTACAACATAACGACATTCAGAGGGTTAAGTGCTTACGCAGTACACAATGCCTGCCCTCTGTCCACTCATTAACCTAAAAGGCGTAGGTATCTTATTGTTTTAAAACTGCGGCCCCCAAAGTAGTATAACTCTCTGCACTGCCCTACTAAGCAGTGGGAAAAGGGCGTATATGATATCGTTAAATATTGGGTCTTGCGACTTATAGCTCACTAATCTAACGGACCGTATCATCTCAGCCAAACCAGCAAGTCTGACCTCGCTACACACTAAGTTGCTACGATTCTCAGGACCATTTATAAACTAAGGGAAGGGCTCTCGACGAGGATTAAATGTGTTGTGAGTAGACGCAGGTGGAAGGTTAAAATGGCCGTCTTTTACTTCGTGCAGGCTGAAGGTGAAGTGGCCTCGGCCGGTTATTGGCGGTTTATTGTTTCGTCGGGAACTAGCAGGTTGGGTAAATGTTTGCAGGTAAGGGTTAAGGGATAAATGAACTGGTGCTATCAGTTTACTATTATGTATTAAGGGATGTCGGAAGAGATTGTATTACGTAAATCTGATCAGAAGTATTAGATGAAAGGGTCTGGTTTGCGGAGGTAAATAAGTTCAGAGGAAACCGGTTGCGTGCCACCCAGTTCCATTAAAATATGAATAGAAACATTAAAGACAAAATCTTGAAATCGATGTCTTTATATAATATATAATATTAACGAGTGGTCCCGAGAGTTGTAGAACCGCGAGCCTGATTTAATGTTTATTTTTTTATTTCGGAAATCTGAATCGCCAAAAACTACACAATTGTCGAACCCGCTCACAAACTTCATGAACATTCGAATTAAATTGTCACTGTAGACATTCCATATACCAAGTTTACACCCGACCACGTACACGGTTTGTTTTGCAACTGGCGGACAAACCCTTACCAGCTAACCCGATCTGACATAAAGGCACTATCCTAAATCAAAGCAAATTTCTACCGTCCCACATGCAAAGACGTAAGTAACGGATCGTACATTATTGCCAATACTAATTAGACCTTGTGCCACAGTTATAAAGTTCACAACTACTTAAAAGTGTCCTCAAGAAGCAGATACGCCGTTTTTATCGTAACGCAAGGTCCTCTAATCGGACTTCTTCCATTCATGGCTAAAAGCCACGTCTATCTGCCCTGAAGTTTGGAGGTGGCGCAGGTTACAGTTGGGTTCGCAAATTATGTAATATTTAGACCAAAAGTACAATCGCCAGTAAAAGTACTGGAAATTTAGTTCATTAGGAATATTTTTACAGTGCACAAGCGGTAAGACTACTTCATTAGAGAGGATAGTACCGCCGAATTGAATTTCGTAGATTGTATCGTATCGCAGGCTTTTCAATTCATAAAAAAAAATGTTTATCAGACACCGAAGACAGAACACCGAAAAACAAACCTAACATATTTTTGCTCATCAGACAAATAAATGCTCTACCAGGATTCGAACCCAGGACCTCTCAGCTTCATAGGTAGGGTCACTACACTACCAACTAGGCTAAAGTGGACGTGGTTTAATATACAGTGTTTTGATATGAATATACAGTAATATGATGTTACTGTAAATTAATTAGCATATATTTATCGAGCCATTTTGAGGTAAAGTGTACGTCGCAGTCGCAGGCGCCATGCGGGGCACGTACCAAGCAGGAATTTACGCGCGGATAAAACGTGGTGCGGCCCGGCTGATGGGCCATATAGCACGGGTATGGACGACGCTTTTACACAAGCATGTAGGGTCGGTGCGCCGGTTAGCAACCATCTAATAAAGTGTTATGTCCTCTTCACGGTTTCTTCAAGATAACAATAATTCTGCAGACCCTGTTTAGACAGTCAGCCACGGTATGCGTTTTTATGTAATTACGAGTACAAAAAAACGTCCTTTCAGTCGACCAGCAGGTCAGGTCTAAATGTCACTTTTATGGTTCCGTAGCCAAATGGCAAAAAACGGAACCCTTATGGATTCGTCATGTCTGTCTGTCTGTCCGTCCGTATGTCACAGGCATTTTACTCGAAAACTATAAGGTGTATTTGAATATTTTTTGAGGATAGGTGTATTTTGTTAGCCGCTACATAGTTTTGTAATTAAATTACTAAATATTTTTTTTTAGTCTGTCTAGTCCATACATAAAACTGAAAGTCAAAAAAAAAAATTTCATTGTAATCCCACGTGTGGCACATCAATCGATAGGCCTTTCAAAATAAATATAAGGTTACTCAGCATTTTTTTTGATTAAGCAAAGATTATTGAGAAAAGGTTCTCAATAATCTTTGGATTAAGTGAATAGAGTCGGAGATAATCGCCCCGAAAGTCACTAAAATTGTGTCCCCCCCCCCCTCTAATTTTTGAACCATGTATTTTAAAAATATGAAAAAAAGTCATAGGGCTTATTAAATTCTTTCAGCGAAAATTGTTTTGAACAAGATTGGTTCAAAGGTTTTTGAGATATAGATATGAGATATAAAAAACAGCTTTTAATTGCCATAAGATACGACCTTTTTAATAGGCACGGAACCCTCATTGTGCGTGTTCCGACACGCACTTGGCCGCTTTTTACTTGGAAAAGTGATCGACCTGGAGATCGCGTATACAATTAGTATAACATTGTTCCATTAATGGAACGAGCGAGCGAAGCGAACCAAGTTCTCCGTTTCATCTTGGGCCAAAAATGTTTCGTGTATCCGGATGTCCAGATGTCCTGCTGTCCGGCTGTTTCCCTCTACAGGCCGCATTTCTCAACCGATTCTCGTGAAATTTTGTGAACAGATTGAATAAATATATGCAAATTAGGTTTACTGCACCTCATTTGATGCTTATGGTCAGTCTATGATAGTTGTTGAGAGAGCTGTCAGATATGTACAAATGTTATGTCAAGATAATTAAATAAATACAATAACTAAAGGAATACAGAATATTAGCTTTAAATGTGGTTTCTCTTTCAGCTATAGTGTTTAGTTAGTATTTTGTAAGGTAATGTGTTATGTTTGTAACATTGTAAATAATAAAAATGTCCTCTTTCAGAGCAACGCAATTTTGTTTATGTTCCTATCATAAATGGGTAATCCGATTTACAAACACATTATACACATAGATTTCTTTTTTTTCGAAAAATGGCGGGTTCGCGACTTTACAGCTCTGAGAGCTACTAGTTATTATAGGTTCCCAGTATTCTTTACTGACTGGACTGACGCTATTTGCTATCTGTAATTCTTATGACTTGTGATGATATTTTATAAACGGCGCGGCGCTTAGGTGAATAGCCAGCTTAACGAAAACTAGCTACGAGCAGAGAACCCTCCTTTTGTTCTTACCAGTGAAAGAGTTAATCATGTCATGGCCCGTGATACCACATTAATGCGGCGTGGTTCGGAGGGTTCCTGCTATACATTCAGTTCTACGCGCTACGGACGTAGCACACGTAGCGCAGCTCGACTTCTAAAGGGTTAAACCCTCATAACCCGTTATAATAAACTACAGAAATATGCATAGATGAGACTAATATTCGGGTTAATGTAATATTTTTAACAATAAATTCCCTATTTACTCATACACATTGGTCATTGAAAAACGATTAAATTCAAACCACATTCGAGCGGCCGTTCATCGCCCAACGGCCACTAATTTTAACACTTTCACAGGCCTGATCGTCTAGCGGGCGCCTACTCCGTATTTTCTTTCCGCTACATACGGGAAAAAGCACGGGATCGGCTACCAGCCTTAGCACCTAGCGATCCTTGGAAATCAATGTATTACTAATTGCTGTGGTCAATAGTTAAACCTAACCAAATTGGCTGCGTACCTACCGGAAACAGTATGAATACCTATATCTATACACGTGCATTGTAACCGAGGTAGCTCCAACAACTTAATAATAGTTGGGTTTTGTCGAAATTGCCCTCCCCCCCCCTTCTGAACTGGGTCAGAGGTCGGGAGCGCGGTTGTTCCTCGTTTATACTGCACTAATGCCCTGAACTTAGTTGTATGTACAGTCAACTCGGGTAATTCTTAAAAGTATTCCTAATTCCTATTGAAAAAAATAACTCATTTACGGATTTTTATACACATGATTTGAACAGGTCAGTCTTAGTCAAAAACGTGTTTTGTTCCAACTTTTCTTTTTCTTACACAGCTCAGTCACCAAGTAATCAAATCTATCAACATGCTTAATATTATAAATGCGAAAGTCTGTCTGTCTGTTACCTCTTCACGCTTAAACCGCTGAACTGATTTGGATGAAATTTGGTATAGAGATAGCTTGAGTCCTGGGAAAGGACGTAGATTATTTATTTTCCCGGTAATAGTCCCCTAAAGAGATCAAATGGAGGGTGAAAGTTTGTATGGAGTCGCGGGCAGAAGCTAGTCAATAATGTACGTGAAAATAAAATATCTGAGAACATCACTTTTATTGGAGCTGTCTAACCGCCAATCAGGTTATTGGGAACGATTTTCCATTTCCCGCCGAGGGCTCCCGCGGCCGCCGGCACATCTCAAAAATCTACATAGAACACGCCAAAGTGATTTGATTAAAAAAGTCCATGAATTCCGGGCGACAGGCTGTTTGACAAAAATATTATTCAGCAGAAATTCCAACAAAATTGTATCTAGAAAGGCATACACCTGTACCAGTTTCATTATATCAGCCAAAAGACGTCCACTGCTGGACATAGGCTTCACCCAAAGAGTGCCACAATGACCACCATACGGTTTTTAGCATGTTATCCAGAAGCGCTACGAAAGCGTCGCTGAATACTAATCACACGAACAACTTAACAATATCGGAAGTATTTATACAATTATGTGGTTTTTTTTTCTATAGTAGGTATACAAGTTAACTTACATGAACTAAATTAAAACTAAGTTAAATCTAAATAAGACCGTCGAGGCATTGTACCGAGGCATTGTACCGAGGCATTGTACCGAGGCATTGTAACCGAGGATGCTGGCAGTATTTTTTCGCTGAATTTGGAATGCTGATGCGTTGAGTGATAAACAATGCCTCGGCATTGTACCGAGGCATTGTAACCGAGGATGCTGGCAGTATTTTTTCGCTGAATTTGGAATGCTGATGCGTTGAGTGATAAAGGTCAGCAGACATTTCGCGATGTCCGCAAATCATCAAACATCTTAGATAGGTATGTAGGTAGGTACATACCTACATATTTATGATTCAGTTCTTATAGTATGGCCAGAGAAGCTAGTGCTTAGGCTGACTAAATATCTACCCAATTCCTTTCCCTTACGATCTTCATCCTAGAAACGAAACGGGTGACCTCCCTCAGACGCAGAGTTTTCAACCTTTTCAACGTTTATATACCCAACAACGCTCAGTTATTCAGCCAAATACCCCGCTGGGAGTCTAATCGGGGCGGCGCGAAATGAAACGAGATTTTTTAGTGCCCGGGACGCTTCAAAGTGACGGATTTATGCGATCGGGCGATCTTTCATTTGAGCCGAGCCGTCGGATAATACGGCACATTCAAAAATAGGAACAAGGGCTCGAACGTTTTAGACATCTGACACATTAGACTAAGCGCGAAATATTGGTATGCAAATTGTCCAAACACATTAACCACCTCATGTAGACTATCAGCCAACACATTAACCACCTCATGTAGACTATCAGCCAACACATTAACCACCTCATGTAGACTATCAGCCAACACATTAACCACCTCATGTAGACTATCAGCCAACACATTAACCACCTCATGTAGACTATCAGCCAACACATTAACCACCTCATGTAGACTATCAGCCAACACATTAACCACCTCATGTAGACTATCAGCCAACACATTAACCACCTCATGTAGACTATCAGCCAACACATTAACCACCTCATGTAGACTATCAGCCAACACATTAACCACCTCATGTAGACTATCAGCCAACACATTAACCACCTCATGTAGACTATCAGCCAACACATTAACCACCTCATGTAGACTATCAGCCAACACATTAACCACCTCATGTAGACTATCAGCCAACACATTAACCACCTCATGTAGACTATCAGCCAACACATTAACCACCTCATGTAGACTATCAGCCAACACATTAACCACCTCATGTAGACTATCAGCCAACACATTAACCACCTCATGTAGACTATCAGCCAACACATTAACCACCTCATGTAGACTATCAGCCAACACATTAACCACCTCATGTAGACTATCAGCCAACACATTAACCACCTCATGTAGACTATCAGCCAACACATTAACCACCTCATGTAGACTATCAGCCAACACATTAACCACCTCATGTAGACTATCAGCCAACACATTAACCACCTCATGTAGACTATCAGCCAACACATTAACCACCTCATGTAGACTATCAGCCAACACATTAACCACCTCATGTAGACTATCAGCCAACACATTAACCACCTCATGTAGACTATCAGCCAACACATTAACCACCTCATGTAGACTATCAGCCAACACATTAACCACCTCATGTAGACTATCAGCCAACACATTAACCACCTCATGTAGACTATCAGCCAACACATTAACCACCTCATGTAGACTATCAGCCAACACATTAACCACCTCATGTAGACTATCAGCCAACACATTAACCACCTCATGTAGACTATCAGCCAACACATTAACCACCTCATGTAGACTATCAGCCAACACATTAACCACCTCATGTAGACTATCAGCCAACACATTAACCACCTCATGTAGACTATCAGCCAACAAAAATGGTAAAATATAAGCGGTCTCTTGGATATATTTTGGCACGAAATTAAAATAACCCTAAATAGCGTACAGTCGATTAGAGAGCAACACACAAACTTCTATTATGTAACTAATTACTATTATACTGTCCCGTGCTTCTATGCATGACTCACGCTTCGTTCGGCTTCATTGCAGGTAGGCAATGTTTGAACTTTGAGGTCCTTGACCTAGACGGAGAGAGCATACGGAGTAATATTCAAATCTGACGACTGTATTCGGATCTCGCCCAAAAGTGCGTCAAATAATTATTCAGGCAGCAGCATCCATTGAGTACGGTGCAAATACTGCGATCGCCAACCCGCATGCCAGGCGTGACGATTATGGCATTAACTTCCCTGTGATAAGTATAACCCAGCCACGGCTCCGAGGTTCAGGACCGGTCATGGTGGCAGTCGTGCGGGTTGGGGGAGGCATAAGTCCCGCAGTGGACGTCTTTCGGCTGATATGACGACCAGCTTTTTACAGTATTTTTAATAAACCGTTTCCCATTCGTCCATTTCGTTGGAAATGCCTTGAGCTAATCTGAAACTTACATTTTACATTACAATTTGATATCAAATCAACATGCTTTACATAGTTAATATGCCAGAATTCCCAGAGCGCTTGGGAATCATACGAATCACATTAATTCAAATTGGAACGCGAAATGACCTGTCCAATTGACCCTGTGTGTCTTTGTCCAGAAAAGTGCTGACTATGCCCCTCCCCACGATATCTGCGGCGGCGCTGACAGCCCGGGGAGCGCTCTTTGTGACGTGTTAATAGAAATATGATTCCGCAAATATGGCGACGTAAATATTTTCCTTCCCGGCCGCATCTCGTGCGGGCAGTACTGACATATTTTTCTACTTATCACTGTTTAATAGAGTACTAAGGCTATTTAGGTGTTCGGTAACAATGTTCACAAAGATTGTGTGTACACTTTTGACTAAGATATACATTTTGACGTATTTATATGGCTAAATTGTCACCACCAATCCCGTTTTGTTCTAATTGCGGTTTGTAGTAGGAGATCTTAGGGTCATCACCTTGCATTTTTGAGACAAAGCAAACCGCTTGGAACAGGTGTTCCTGGGGGTGATCTGAGTTGATTTAGCCCGGTTGCCACGAGGTTCCCCCCAGCAGGTGGGCAGGGGTGGGGGGGGAGAAAAGTGCCTCCGGCGCGCCTCACTCAGAGCTTTATATCTGCACACATCTAACAACTATATCAAGTTTGGTGTCTTTTTCGTATAATTAAGAATTCATTTTTGTGATTAAATTTTCACTCACCCATACAAAAAATACCAGAAATTCAAAATTCAAAAAAAATCTTTACCATTTTTTTTTCGAAAATCCTTTACAAAATTAATTAAGATTAGCGCTAGAAAAAAAATACGTGTGAATAGCCCAGTTATCCTACTATATACAATAATAAACTTTTCAACCATCGGCCTTATAATTGTAATAAAAAAAAATGATTTGTGTAGCACCGTGGACCGTGCTGAAGTCGGTATTTAGTTTAATGCGTAGGCATTTATTTTAAGCACGCATTCACTTTAAAACTTTATTCTACACCAGTGTTTAGTGTATAAATCAAGGAAAAACTAAAATATTTTGCAATTTCGGTCCAGTTTTCTAGATACACCAACTGCATAAATAACTTTGTAATCCTATAAAAATATATAGGATTACCAAGTTACATTTGCAGTGAATGGGGCAAAAAAGAACGAATGGGACTGCAATCATAATTTCTATGTATTGATGATAACACAATAACCTACAAAAAGAAGTGAGATCCCATAAATAAACATTCCATGTAAAAAAGATGCCAACACTCGCAACTCTTCCACCGTAAAAAGTTGTGAGACATTTCGTAGTAACTACAACTACCAAGTCTCAGGCATTCTTATTATTCTTTATTTGCTAGCTAAATAAAATTTTGTGACTTGGCAATCACACAATACTACATAGTTTTAGGTATGCAAAAATCCATAAATGCAGTAAAGTTGTGATTGCCAAGTCACAAAATGTCACAAATAAACTTGGTCGTCGATAATATTATAGAGATGCCCAAAGTATCCATTCCTAGGGCGAGCCCGACAGGCACTCACTATCCTCAGGTGTCCTGCAAGCGAGACTTGAGGCCAAAGTACCGATGATGAGCGGCGAGGCAAGCGAGGCCAAAGGCCGAGCTTTTCATTGGAATTAAAGGCTTAAAGCAATCCCTCTGAGAGCGGTCTCAATGCGAGCCCGAGGCCGAGCCCCCTCACGGATACTCGTTATCTCCGAGTAACTTGCAAGCGAAACCTGAAGGCCGAAGTCCTGAAGGTAAACGGGGAGGCAAGCGGAGCCTAAGGCTGAGTTTTCGTAGGAATGAAAGGCCCTAAGCATGCTTTTAGAGAGCGGTCGCTATGCGGGCTCTTGGGCTGAAGGCCTGTGGGTGAGCCCCCACGGACAATTACTATCCCCGGGTGCCTTTGTTCCGGGTTTCGCTTGCAAGTTACTCGGAGATAACGAGTATCCGTGATGGGGGCTCGGCCTCGGGCTCGCATTGAGACTGCTCTCAGAGGGATTGCTTTAGGCCTTTAATTCCAATGAAAAGCTCGGCCTTTGGCCTCGCTTGCCTCGCCGCTCATCATCGGAACTTTGGCCTCAAGTCTCGCTTGCGAGACACCTGAGGATAGTGAGTGCGCGTCGGGCTCGGCCTAGGGCCTTCGGACCTGGATCTCGTAAGGGAGCGCTCTCTAAAAGGATACTTTGGGCATCTCTATAATATTATCGACGACCAAGTTTATTTGTGACATTTTGTAACTTGGCAATCATAACTTTACTGCATTAATAGATTTTTGCATACTTACCTAAAACTATGTAGTATTGTGTGATTGCCAAGTCACAAAATTTTATTTAGCAAGCAAATAAAGAATAATAAGAATGCCTGAGACTTGGTAGTTGTAGTTACTACGAAATGTCTCACAACTTTTTACGGTGGAAGAGTTGCGAGTGTTGGCATCTTTTTTACATGGAATGTTTTTTTATGGGATCTCACTTCTTTTTGTAGGTTATTGTGTTATCATCAATACATAAAAATTATGATTGCAGTCCCATTCGTTCTTTTTTGCCCCATTCACTGCAAATGTAACTTGGTAATCCTATATATTTTAATAGGATTACAAAGTTATTTATGCAGTTGGTGTATCTAGAAAACTGGACCGAAATTGCAAAATATTTTAGTTTTTCCTTGATTTATACACTAAACACTGGTGTAGAATAAAGTTTTAAAGTGAATGCGTGCTTAACATAAATGCCTACGCATTAAACTAAATACCGACTTCAGCACGGTCCACGGTGCTACACAAAACATTTTTTTTTATTACAATTTTAAGGCATAAATGGTTGACAAGTTTATTATTGTATATAGTAGGATAACTGGGCTATTTTTTCTAGAGCTAATCTTAATAGTTTTTACGCCACACCTGGCCATAATGTGAGTTTTACTGCAAGCTGCGCGTACGGTAAAACTCGCATTGTGGCCAGGTGAAGACGTAAAATTGTGTACTCACCACGGGCAGTAAGAAAGAAAGCCCTTGGTAAGTAATGTACTATAATCTTGTAGAGGATTTTCGAAAAAAATACCCTAAGGATTTTTTTCGAATTTTGAATTTCTCGTGTTTTTTGTAAGGGTGAGTAAAAATTAAATCACAAAAATGAATGCTTCATCCCCGAATTATACGAAAAAGACACCAAACTTGATATAGTTGTTACTTGTTAGATGTGTGCAGATATAAAGCTCAGCGTGAGGCACGCCGGAGGCACTTTCCCTATATTATTATAATATTTTTGTAATCAGAGTATTTCGCTAACGAGAGTTAACTATATACGCGTGCTATCCGAGCTTAATTTCGAACACCGTGCAGTCCCGGGCTATTGATCTTACTTGACGAAGGATGACAAAGAAAAATGTTCGTGTGAATGTATTAGTGGAAGTATTGCCTACTGCGACTTAAGGTCCTGTTGAACACCCGAGCCCCACTCGACCCTCGGTATTGCTTTAACACCTGCAACCCACTCACGTATGTACCTATGCCACAACACAACCACTGCGACTGATTTCAAAGTGGCCTTATGTTTTCAGTCATATCTATACAATACTAAGGTTCAATTTTGAACGATATTCAAAGGGTTCTCGATCTTCGTGCTAGAATTTTATTCTCGTATGGACGAGGTATCGTATCACTTGGCCTTTTGTGTTGGAAAATATTGAGGAAGCCAGGAAATATTGCCCTTGTGTTTGCCATAACTAGCCGCGAAACATTTGATCATTATAATTGTAAACGCGAAAGTACGGATTAAGATGAATTTTAGTACCTATACAAATAGAGTACTTACTTAATATAGCCTGGATTAATATATAGAATACTTATGTCCCAGTACTTTGGACTTTCACCAACGAAAGGAAGTCAACGCGAACGAAGTCGCGGGCAAAAGCTACTAATTATATAAAATAAGTTTATTAAAAATAAAAATCCTACTAATATTATAAATGCGAAAGTTTAGATGTTTGGATGTTTGGATGTTTGGATGTTTAGATGTTTAGATGTTTGGATGTTTGTTACTCAATCACGCTTAAACGGCTTAACCGATTTGGATGAAATTTTGCACGAAAATAGTTTATAGCCTGGATTAAATATAGGATAGTTTTTATCCCGTGTCCACGCAGACGAAGTTGCGGGCGGAAGCTAGTGGAAAATATTAGGGGACAGTCTTACACAAATCGACCTAGTCCCAAACTAAGCAAAGATTGTATTATGGGTACTAGACGACGATAAACACGCTTATATTATATACTTAAATACATAGAAAACATCCATGACTCAGGAACAAATATTCGTGCTCATCACACAAAGAAAATGCCCTTACCGGGATTCGAACCCGGGACCTCTTGCTTCGTTGGCAGGGTCACTACCAACTAGGCTAAAGCGGTCGTCGTTTATATTACCATGAAGTTTACGTATTTTAAGGAAGTTTATATTCAATAATTTGTTCTTTGCCCCTTGAATAAGGGGTAACATGTAAAAACAGGAGATACCCAATAACAATGACCCGCACTGAAAACGGCCCGAAACACCTTTTTACAGTAATGAGCGTGTGTATAACACCGCGTGTAAAGTTTACAGTTATGAGCGTGCGTATAACACCGCGTGTAAAGTTTACGCACAAGGCTGTGGTTTCACTGACCGAGCGTCAACAGCGACGACGGGCAGAAACTGGTACGTACCGTTGGCGTCGCCTTTCCGTCTTTCACCCACGATTTGTATGCACATTGCATAGCACAGCACCCTATTCAAATAATTTAACGGCCACCGGCTACATGGGATTGAAATGTAGCTAAATAAAGTTTGCGTTGTGGTTACTAAACGAAGATATTCATTATTATCATCATCGTCATATCAGCCGAAAGACGGCCACTACTGGATATAGTCCTCCCAAAGAGTTCCGCAATGATCGGTCCTGCTTGACGATATTAATATTTTAATTTAAACTTTCACGATTCTCACACATATTTTTTTACTAAACGGGACTTTTTAAATTGTCACACAGAAAGACGGACAACAAATTCGTTTTCTCTAATTTCACCCGAGCAGTGCTTGGTTGCGCAGGTACTATACAGATTTATTCGTCGATTTTATGAGAGTACACGACTATATCCCTGAGTAATCGGGAATGACGAGCTGCACCGTGTATAAAACGTTACAAGGAGACTCCGGCCTAACTCGACATAAATCCCGTCGATGTTAACATATTTTTGCGCGCGTCATGCATATTGATCAGGCGCTCCTTATTTATATACCTACGTTACTCCACTACACTCACGTATTCCGCTTTTTATGTTCTTTCAGGTTCAGCAATGCGATAGATATAGGTAACCATACCTACTGTATACCTGCATCCTACCTAACCTTTCCTTTATCTGTAATTTTAATCTCAAATCTTCCTTTCGATGTTTTTAAATTTATTTGACGTTTTGGTTGTGTCAAAAATTGGCGCGTGGGTTAAAAATTATAATATTAATAATAATATGGTATGTCACAGTCATTGGGAATCGTACTCTATCGGGAGAAAGTAAGTGCCTACGATTTTGACACTACAATAAAATTGTATTTACTCGTATTTAATTTTCGAGCGCTCGAAAGTCAAAAATTGGCTTCCTGTACAGGGCCAAGGACCAGGAGTGCGATTTTTGAATCTCACTGGTGATATCCAAGTCACCGGTGACTAAAATTATCACCGGTGACTTTTATGTCACCATTTTCCAAGAGCCGTATTTTTGAAAGTCACACGCTGTTTACCAACATGCAGAAATTTTACAATGTCAGTCAGAGACAATATTCCCGTAACGTTCCTTTTTACGCAGATGTCCTTGATACCGGTTTTTAGGGTTCCGTAGCCAAATGGCAAAATACGGAACCCTTATGGATTCGTCATGTCTGTCTGTCTGTCCGTCCGTATGTCACAGGCATTTTACTCGAAAACTATAGTGTATTTGAATACAATTTTGAGGATAGGTGTATTTTGTTTGCCGTTACATAGTTTTGTAATGAAATTACAAAAAAAAAAATTTAGGGGTGCACTCCATACATAAAACTGAGTCAATTTTTTTTTTCATTGCAATCCCACGTGTGGCACATCAATCGATAGGCCTTTCTAAATAAATATAAGGTTTATCAGCATTTTTTTTTGATTAAGTGAATAGAGTCGGAGATAATCGCCCCGAAAGTCACTAAAATTGTGTCCCCCACTCTAATTTTTGAACGTTTATTTTAAAAATATGAAAAAAAACATGGACATAGGGCTTATTCAATTCTTTCAGTGAAAATTGTTTTGAACAAGATCGGTTCAAAGGTTTTTGAGGTATTTCTAAAAATAAAAAAGCGGCCAAGTGCGTGTCGGACTATGCACAACGAGGGTTCCGTGCCTATTAAAAAGGTCGTATCGTTACTGAAATCTTATGGCACTTACGTCCTTTTCTTTAAGGAAGGCAGTTTTTAATAGGCACGGAACCCTTCGTTGTGCGTGGTCCGACACGCACTTGGCCTCCTATTTATACTATCAATAAATCGTCGCAATCACAAATATCACAATCGAGCCCCGCTGCTAATTCTTCCGAAAAACATACTTTGGTACTTTTGGCAGATGTTACAAACGTCAACTGTCAAAAACAATCGCATGGTGATTTCAATTACGAGTGGGTAGGGGCACTCGTAAATCGATATCATAGGTATGACAAATGTAAGTCACCGGTGAGTTTCAAAAATACGAACTTTCGGAAATCACTCACATCGGTGAGAATTAGTCACTTGGTGAGATTCAAAAATCGATCCCCAGAGTCAAAATTAAGCCTTTAAAGGCCTTAACAATTTGTAAAGGCGCACAGAAAAAAACTAGTGTATAGCGATAATATTATTGACCCGTATATCTTCAGCGAAGGTTCAAAGAAGGTTTTCTCAAACATGCTCGGAAATGTACGCGTTAATATCACGAAGTGAAGGCATGAAGTTTCTTGTTTAAGGCTCCTTACATTTCTTCTTGGCCTTACGCCAAGAAGTAATGTATGAAAACCCTAAGTAAAACCATTATTGTCCGCTGCTCTAACTTTTTAAATTTGCTTACTAATATTAAACTGACAAAGGAAAAATTACATACTGCCACCCACCACTAGACTCTGTAAGCATACTTGCGACATAAAAAAAAAAACTATGGTACTATACTTATGTGCGGTTAAACATAGTGCTCGAACGGCTTGTTCAAATGCCATGATTAAAAAATAAAAAAGGAGGAAAATTAAAAATTATTTAATTGATTACCTTGTATTTTTTTTTTTTATATTTCCTCACATCGTTTGAGAAAAGCACTATACAATCCTCAGCCGGAACAGGGATTGCTGGACTCGTTGTATCCGGCCTCGTCTACGACTCGGCCATCTACCCCAATCTCGTCCAGTAATCCCGTACTTCACGGCCTCTGCAGTAATGTACTATTATTAGTCCCGGGTCATGACAAACGAATGTCCGAATACCTTGGTACGCCGTGTCCTTATTTTGACCGCTACAATACAATAGGTCATTCATCGTTTACCGCAGCAAATTGTTCGTATGTAGAAGTACTTATTGCAGCATAAGCGCTCATAGCCTAGCGGCACCTACGAGTCGGAAACGATAAAGCAGGTTAAGCAAAGATGGCAGCGGTCAGTCTTTGGATGGGTGACCGCCTGATGTTTGAGTGGTTAATGTAAATGAGCGCTTCCGTGCTTTGGAAGGCACGTTAAACAGTTGATCCCGGCTGCTGTCTATGACAGTAGTCGTTAAGCCGAGTTAGAGGCCTTCGGGTGGCTTAAGAACTTCTAACAGTCGAGTTGCACACTCACTTGACAAAGGGGGGACAACTGTCACTCGCGTCCGCAGGAGCTACCTACCACAACCCTGCACGTGTCCCCTGGGTGGTCTAAAGAGTGACAAACTTTAAAGGCCAAAATCATGTATGCCATACGATTAAATAAGCATAACAATATTAACAAGCCAACCAGCCGTAATTGTGTACCTCATGTAATGATATAGACTCGGTCCTTAATGAAAACCTTAGCTCGAAGCCGGCTGCCTAATTGTGTAATTACACGAGAGAACGTAGCAATATAGTGTTTGCGCGTGATACTACGGCTTGTTCGGGGCTTTAGAGACTCCATTATTTTTGGATTAATGACAGGTTTGTATAATTTACAAAATTTCACTGTAACTCATGAAAATTTATATAAATGATCGAAAGAATTTTGCTTTCTGATTGATTTATTTATTTATTTATTTATTTATAAAAACATTTTATGACATTACAGTTATAAACCTATGCATCACAAAACTTAAATTAACAATAAAAGGTTCACAATAATAGATAAACAAACAGCTTAATTTGGAACAGTAGAGCACCTGGTATCCATCGCCTCACAGAATCTCAGGCATTCACTACACACTGCCGCCCATCGCCACGCAAACAAGTCACACTCGGGTGTCGATGTCAGGAGCGCATTGAGAAGTGAGAGGGCGCGGGGCAACGGCGAATTCCTGAGCGACACGGTCCTCGACGACGGCACGGCCAACAAGTCGCGCTGTCGAGGTCTCAGGGCTATCCTCGGGACATCAGGGACATACAGTCGCACCAGACGCTCTACAATCTCGGGACAGTCCGACTCACCACGCAAGGCCTGACATGCCGAGATCATCAAACGACAATTCCGCCTGACCTCCAAGGAGTTGTACCCGAGGGAGCCGAGAAGGTACTTTGTTGGGTACAGATACGGATAAAATCCGGATATTTTTTTATAGAGGAACCTTAAAAACGCATTCTGAACCTTCTCAAGGAGTAAGGCATACGTCGATTCATAGGGGTTCCATATGATCGACGAAGTCTCCAGCTTACTCCTTACTAAGGCATTGTAAACCATTTTTATGGCCACCGGATCATGAAAGTGGCGAAGGTTTCGGATCACAAAACCCAGTCTCCGAAAGCAGCTAGTGGCAAGAGAAGAAATATGCTCGTGAAAAGTAAGCCGCGTGTCAAACACTACACCCAGATCTTTGACGGAGGAGACACGATTTATCGGCTCTGTCCCCAACATATATTGAGCATATATGGGATCGAGAGAGCGGCCAAATGAACACGCACAGCACTTGGCAGGGTTAAAAAGAAGTTTGTTCTCGAGACTCCACCGAAACACCAAGTCGATGTCCCCTTGTAATGTCTTGCAATCAGCCACCTGCTCCACTCCATATATCAACTTGAGATCATCAGCATACAAGAGACATTGAGCCGCCCGAAGAACCGATTGGAGATCGTTAATCATGATCCCGAATAACAAGGGCCCTAGTATGGAGCCTTGGCTAACACCAGATCGGGTGTGGTAAGGAGCCGAGACAAAACAACCATGTCGGACGAACTGCTGTCGATCGCGCAGATAGCTGGCGAAAAAGGTTAGCAGTTTGGCAGAGAAACCAATTTTGTCAAGTTTGCTAAGCAACACATCGTTATCCACTCGATCGAAAGCCTTCGTGAAATCAAAATAGAGCACATCGACCTGGATACCTCTATCGAGATGAACAGCAATATTGTCCGTTAATATCAACAGATTCGTGTTGACCGAGCGACTAGGACGAAAGCCATGCTGCGCATCGCACAAGAAGGGGCGAACCTGTGAGGACAAAGTCCGGTGAAGTATAGCCTCAAACAGCTTACCAAGAGTAGGAAGAACGGCTATGGGCCTATAATTCTCTACAGCGGAAGTGTCACCTGCCTTCGGGATCGGTTTGACTCTAGACAACTTCCAACTTCGAGGATATGACCCAGAAGAGATGGCCATATAAATGGCCATATTGATATAAACGTAATATCGCTTAAATTATATAAAATACAAACTACCTAAATCTACGACTACTACTCGTAATAGGTGAAATGCCATTGCCTTTTTACCCGACTGCCGAAGGAGAGGAGGGTTATTCACGAGTGTATATTAACCCGTATATATTTATTAGTTTACCAATGTGATGCTAGATGGCGCTATAGAGGATTTTTACTACAAAAGAACACCCTACAATGTATGTTTAGCGTCCCGTCCAAGATGGCTCATTGGCTACACAGTTGGTTGTTTTATACCTGAGATCATAATACCAATAAACCACTCTGGACAGAATAGTGAGTTTAATTAATAAGCTGTCATAATTTTGTATTTGACACTGTCAATTAATTACAACCTTCAAGTTTTAATTTTTGATATGTAGCATAGGTTCACTTGTTGTGAGTTGTGAAGTTGTGAATTGAAAATTAAGAGCCATTTGATTTGTTTAGATTGTTAAGTTACATATACTCCACCGAAGTATACCAAATATTGTTTCGTGCAGAACTGTTCTGCACAAATGATTCGAGTATTCGAAGACACCGAACACTAATTTCTTTCCACGTGTCGCCGATGAAGGCTTGGCGTCGACTTTATGTATAACCCAGTATCGGTAAGTATGCGCTATTAATGTTATTATAGCCAAAATCGTCGTAGAAATCTTATATTTAAACAAAATTGTTTAAGTACCCACACCCCACACCACAGTTTAAAACATTGACAATGACAAATTAAGACTTCAATTTTTTCGATAAGACTAAATTTAGGGACCTATTCGGACAGTTACGCTATTTTAGAATAAGTACATATTCATAAATTACTAACTAATTAAATATATGTCCTAGTGATTAAAAATAACTATTAGCGCACCTATTCCTCTTTTCAAACTCATTCAAACTACTACTAAAAACAACTAATAAAAAATATTATTGGCAGTATTTTTTGTTTCTCATGTTTGTTTTAATTTAAAATCGGATTTTTATTGACTATTATTAATATTGTTCTTTATTCTGATACACTCTGAGGATCTTTTTGTGAATCCATGCTACTTTAATTTTATGAAATGACATGTAAATTTTCAGAATGAAATAAATTAATCTAATCTAATCTAACCAATAAAATTATAGGCTTGAAATGTAGGCATTTAGGTTTTTTATTTATTTCCAAACACGAAAAAAGCGACAAAGCATGTATAAAAAATTGGCATACGTACAAGGCAAACTACAAAGGTAGCAAAAAACGTGTGTTTTGATTACAATCGACGGTTTTTTGTAAGTAGTAAGTAGTAATTTATTGAACTCCAAAAGTTACAGTGTGTCTTACAATTATGATACATTTCATACTTCACATTTACTGGCTGGTCTAATGTGTCACTGATACTTAAAATAGGTATAACCTGTGCTATAAGTATCAGTTGCCTTCCATCTGACTATTTGTGACTTAGTAATGTAGTAAGTTTGTCTTTGTTAATATTTGTTAAAAATGTATGTATTGTTCGACGTATATATCTAAAACCAATGGTTTCGCTCTCGACTGCAATCCTGCTTTTTAGCATTGCTGAAGTCTACGATGTTGCAGGCTGGAGTCTCTCACCTTTCAGAATATTCTAGAAGCGGCCTTCTTCTGGGCAGTGAGACCCGGCAGTCCACCAGTTCCCGTCGCTCGCCGTCGTGAACGTAGCCTCTAGGAACGTCGGAAGCCACCAGACAGACTGTTCTTACCACCACCGCGTCGTCGCCGTTGTAAGGGTGAGGAACATTCATTCATTCATTAATTTATTTATTTCTTTTTTGTTGATAAAATATAGTATTTTAGATGTCAACTTAAATAATAAACTTAAGCAATATTTTTCATGGTACATACTTATTCTAGTAGTCATATTTTTAGTTTTGTCTTTTGTCAGCAACGCTATCCGATAAACTCATCGATGCTATAATATGCCCGGTCAATTAATAGCGTTTCAAGTTTATTTTTAAATAATCTATCATTATCCAATTCAGATATGTCTTGTGGGAGCGAATTGTATAATTTGGCCCCAATGACACCAAGTAACTTCCTAGATTTAGCGAGTCTGCATCTGGGAGTTATCAAAAGATTTCGCCTACGAGTGCTCCTACTGTGGGCGTGGCTCTTGTCGAAGCTGTGAAGGTTTGCTCTTACGTAATTACAAGCAGTCAAGATGTAAACAGCGGGCAGCGTAAGTATTTTAGACTCCCTAAACAGGTCTTTCGCGGGGTGATCGTAAGGTTTGCGTGTTACTATCCTTATGGCGCGTTTCTGCATTTTGAATGTTTTGTCTCGATCGGCCGCGGTTCCCCACAGATCTACTGCTTGGGGTAACAAAGAGTGAAAGTACCCATAATAAGCCTCTTTCATATTTTCGTATGATAGGGTTGGCGCAAGTCTAGAGAGTGCGAAACAAGCCGACGCCAGCCTATCACAGAGTGACTGGATGTGGGGAGACCATGTGAGGCCGGAATCGATGGTGCAGCCTAGGTATTGAACCTGGTTGACTTGTGGAACTGTGACACAGATCCAAGTTGTTACCAATAGGGAATATTCATGACATTTTTTTATTTTTTTTATCTATTCTATAAGTAATTATATAACCGGAAAAAAATATAACACTTTCACAATATTATTAAATAAGCTAAAAAAAAAAAAATTAAAATTACTATTATTTTCGGACGATCAAAACGCCACCATTTTGGCGCGCTCATTTGTGACGTCACCGTGCAGCTTAGTGCACGGCGGTTCTTAAACAAATTAACAACAAAGTGTTTGATTCACACTTTTAATAAATGTGAGTGATTAAAGCTTATAAGATCAACTTATTGTAATGGAAGAGCACACAAAAGCTTATTATAAATATTGTATTGTCCCTATGTGTGAAAATCACATTAAAACTGCAAATATTTTCATATGCCCAAAGGTGCAAATATAAGGATAAAGTGGTGTAAGGCGATGAGGAAAGATAATGTATCGTGCTTGAGTAGTTTATATTGTTGTGAAGATCATTTCGACGTGAGTATTAAATATGTATGTACCTAAAATCTTTTTTATTACGACTCGCGAACAATATAGGTAAACAATAACCTAACCTCAAAATTGTATTATATACTTATTCATAAAACTATTCTGATTCCCATTTTTTTTAGTTATTAATGTTACAAATATTATGATTTTTGTTGATCAACAGCTGACTACGAGTGTTGATTTTGATCAAGAAACGTTTTAGCTAAGTTTCTTTGTTTGCACTGTTGATCGAAGAAAGTTAAAAGAATTTAATCCTTTTTACTGAGTGACCTACACAAATTTGTTTTATTTATAAGCCTCGACGAAAACAACCTAGTTTGTTAAAGTTCATAAAGATGTTCTCAACATTTAACATTCCTAATAGGTACCTACATATCTTTGATTATATAATACTAGCTTCTGCCCGCGACTCCGTCCGCGTGGAACTCGTTTATACTATCTCTATACCAAATTTCATCCAAATCGGTTCAGCAGTTTAAGCGTGAAGAGGTAACAAACAGACAGACAGACACACTTTCGCATTTATAATTTATTATTAAGTAATATATATAAAATATATAATATAACTAGCTTCTGCCCGCGACTCCGTCCGCGTGGAACTCGTTTATATCGTAGCTCCCCCCATATCCCCCAAAGGGATGAAGTGGGGGTGAAAGTTTGTATGGAGCTACGATATAAATGAGTTCCACGCGGACGGAGTCGCGGGCAGAAGTTAGTATATATAATATATAAAGTTATAGTATAGTAAACTAGTATATAGTATGGATAAATATCTACTAGTTTTTTATTCCACTTATTTAACAAAGACACCTATTTGAAGTAGTTTAAAAGTCTAGCTATTTGAATCGCCAAAATAGGTTATAATTATTTAATTGACCAATCTCACGAGTATAAAAACAAGGAATATGAAAATTTATTGAATATCTGTAACTTATTTACCTTGCAGCTTTTACTCCTCTTAGTTCAGCGGACGTAAAGTCACAAATATTTGCGAAGTATGTATTAAATTTAGTCATCATGAACACATCAATTTTAGGCAGATTATCCGACTGTGCCTTGACAAAACCGCCTTCAGTCATTGTGGCGAGTCTTTTTTCACTTAATAATTACCAAAAAACACTGATTATTTATCATAAACAGCGGCCAAACAATGCGAATAACTTTCAATAATCATACTAACGACCTGCACGGTGACGTCACGTTTCGCTCCGCCAATAGCGTTGCGTTTTAAAAATTTGCGAGGGAATTTGAAAAATAGTACTTTTAAACAATTTATTTTATCAATAGAAACATGATAATTTGAAAAAATAATCATGTGTGTATATTTATTAAGCAATATAGATTACACGTGATTTTTTTTGTCCATTTCTAAATCACATGCATATTCCCTATTACAGATCTAAGTTGAAAATGCATTATGTTAGTTTTTTTCAGTATTTAATTGCATGCCGTTAGCAGAACCCATTGCATTTGTTAACTTTATTTCTAGAGTTTGGAAGTTTTCAGCGTCATGGTTGACACACACGTGTCGTCAGCGAATGTTATAAATTCAAGATCGGGACAAGCCGTTGGGATATCATTCACTAAAACGAAAAATAAATAATTTTCCATTGACGAGCCCTGCGGGACATCACGATTGCCAATTTGTTCAAGTTCCGACCTTGAATCTACGACATGTACCTACACTGCTTTCTGTTCTTTAAAATGGAGGCAATTGTATTAAACAATCCTCCATCGATTCCGTATTTCGACAACTTACTTAGAAGTAGTGTATGGTCAACCAATTCGAAGGCGCGAGACAAATCGCAGGATATCGCTGCAACCCGTCGCCCGCCCTCGAGGTGAGACAACACGCGCGCCACGACGTGTCGACAAGGGGATCTCCTTCATTGGCATAATTTTTTTTAGACTAATATAGTTTCGCATAATTTATTTGGCATAATTTCTATTGGCATAATAATACTGTCGCATAATAATACTTTGGCCTACTACTTTGTTTGGCATACAATGGTTTTAGAATAATTTTACTTGGACTAATTTGTATTCGACTAATACTCATTATGCATACTATTGTATGGGCTAATAATTATTTAACATATCTGTCTTGAAGCATAATTTCTGTTTTCTAAATAAATAAAACACAGTTTCGTTGTTAGCATGCATTTACACTTTTCGTGGACGCGGATTATTGGGTCGTGCATTATCAGGGCGGATAAAAATGGCTTGTCATAAGCGAACTCTGTCTTAGCTTGGTTAGGTTAGGGTTCACTTGTGTTCCTCAGATCAGAAATAGACACCCCGCGCAGCGGGGTGGCGTCGACTCGCTGGAGATTATTAGTCCGCACAGATGACCGTCCCAATGTACATGGATTATCAGGCTGTACATTATTGGGCCGTGCATTATGCTTTCATTGCTTTGTGTAATGCATGATTTTATTTTTTAGGACAATTTTTATGCGTTTTGTAATGATGCCAAGTAATTATTATGTCTTTTTGTATTTATGCTATCTGATGTTAGTCTTTGTGATGATTATGCTATTTTCGTTTATTCTTTTTAATTTTATGCCTAAAAATGTATGCCATGACATGATTAGGCTTAACGCTAATTCGGCTATAAAAAATTATGCGTTATTATATTATTCCAAATGATTTTATGCGATCCAATAGAGAACCGTCGACAAGCGTCCGCAGTCGATCTGCCCGGCTGGTGTGCGTACTGTTGACTATTTAATAGGTTTCTTGCCGTAAGATATCCCATTTTGCTGTTTTGGCCCTCTGGCCATTTCACGCACAGCCCAAGCCGAGCTAAAGGGTCCTGTGTAGGCCCGGCTCGTAGCACTCCACCAAAAAAAAAAAAAAAAACTAAACGGGTACTATATTATACGTATAAACATTCCTCTTGAATCACTCTATCTGTTAAAACAAATAAATTTAAAGATCTAAGCATACATAGGGACAGACAGCGGGAAGCGACTTTGTTTTATACTATGTAGTGATAGTGATACTAGTGATAGTGATATTTCTGGCAGGGATAAACATACATATGAGTCTCATGGTTAAGAACGTGCACACAATATAAACTGCTGCGGGACTATGATAATATCTGAGTACCTATAACCATAATAAACGATTAGTCAGACAAGAAAAGAGCTGACTGATGCCATGCAAAGTCAATTAGGTGACAATCATAGACCCTTCGAGGTCACTGTAACGATAAATATCTTTAAACCGATGTTTTATTTTATTAATATAAATCATACCTAAGTGAAAACACAACTAAGTACTTATATATACTTTCAGAAAAGCATTCAACGAAATATCAGTGACACTAAGAACTCACGAACGACAGTGGGCCGGTGCTAAACACCAGCGTGTCAGATGTTCCCATACACCCTGGTTTTTCACCGACGAACGGGACAACGATATTGACTTGGGCATGTGGTGCCTTCCAGCCGATACATTTCGACGATTTGCTAAACTATAAATAAATAAAAATTTAACTACCTATATCATAAATATATATTTACTTACAACTCAAAAATCACTAATCCACATAGTCATAGTCTTTTATTAATTGAACAGTGTACATTGTGTTTGAATGATTATTAGTGTAAGACACAGTTACAATTATATAGTGATTCTATGCATTACACCATTTGATTAAAATGAAATAAAGACAAATTTCAAAAATCAATACATCTTATCATCTCTTTACAATATAACATTAACCCTTTATATTATTTATTTCAAATATGTCAAATTTGATACATATTGCAACTGTAATAAATATAATTCATTTACATACAGACAGAATCGACTGCGCACTTTTACTATTAGATAAACAAGTTAGGAATACAATGAGCGATGTCACCGACTCGCGATAAGCGACCAGCGAAGGAGACACACTCGCCGATAGACATGTGCATTACGGCGAGGACCGTGACAGGTCAACCACTTTAATATAATAATAATAACCGTAACATTGATTCCACATTTTCTAAATAATATACAATAATTCAAACTTCAACTAAGAATCTCTTTATTAGAACATCCATTGTATTCTGTATGTGAGTATATGGACACATAATATATTTTACATGGTTAATTTAATTTAAAAATAATAATTACAATTTGATAATGTTCTAGTTTTTATTTTGACGATCATTACGAGATATCAATATTTATATTCCTCATTTTGACTTTATCATTAATCATTTTGTAATATATGTCCATAATAAAGTTGTATTGTACCTGTGACATTTCATTCAATTAATAATATTCATTATTTGACGATCATTAAATAATTCGTGTAAATTAGCTTAAAGTTAACTTATAATGTAAATTTATTTTATGAAATAAAGAAATCTAAATCTAATCTATGGTGTGACAGCTAATCAGTTTTGGAGTAAACCATAGATACCTATCACGTGTGGTGTGCTAAAGTTAAGTTCCAGTATTTCCCCGAATCGGGTAAGTGTTGTGAATAGTATTCTAATTAGATGAAGTTAACATATACGACGACCGGTTATTCTAGTGGGTAGTGACGCTGCCTACGAAGCTGAAGGTCCTGGGTTCGAAATTTCGAATCCCGGTAAGGGCAAATATTTGTATGATGAGCATGAATATTTGTTTCTGAGCCATGGATGTTTTCTATGTATTTAAGTATTTCTATCTATTAAATATATCGTCGTCTAGTACCCATAACACAAGCCTTATTGAGCTTACTATGGGACTAGGTCGATTTGTGTAAGATTGTCCCCTAATATTTATTTATTTATTATTATTATTATTTATATATAGATAAACCACTTTTCGTGTAGCACATATTAAAAAAAAAGTATTTCTCACTGTACATTAGTTTAAATTATGTATTAATTGTTTTTGCCTATTCGGACAATTTTGTGTAATATAAATGATCGTCTTCAACTTGAATGTGTCTAGGTAGTACTTATATTTTTAAGTTGTTATCTATGTCTATTTGGTTCATATCTTGAGGTGTGCAATAAAGAGTATTTGTATTATATTGTATGGTAGTACGTATACGTCACGCTTGAAAGGTATTGTTAAATTAAACACGACAGTTTTATTATTTTAACTTTTATTTAATATTTACAATCGCTATAATAACATTAACAACTTACCAAAAAACTTAGTATTAATTTCAGAATTATCTAGGCTAGGTACTTACTTAAAATTAACAATTAAAACTACGTTTCTAACAGTTGGGTCATCACGTTTTATACATATTATGTAGGTATAATGATAATAAAAATATATCTATTCAGAAAAAAAACACAAAAATTAATAATAACTGAACCACTACATACTATCAAGATCCACAGCGCAGGTTTCGTCAGTAAACTATAGATATAACACACAGTAATAATAATACTCGTATCCCTATATAATTATACTTACTCGTAAGTGTATTGTATTGCAGAGATCAAAGTAAACTATTATGCCTTAGCATTTCGTTTCCTAATACTCATACTGTTAACGTGGAACACATCCCGTTCATGGAACAGAGGCAGACCCTCGTGCCTCAGCGCGCCGCTCGGCGGGTCATACGTGACGTTATATAACGGGTTCAGAGGGTGGAGAATGCCTGGCGCTGTCACAGCTGCTCTGGCTTCATCGTTTCCGAGTCTGCTATGTGTCCCATCACCAGTTCGCACAATACGTTTGTCCACCTGAAATTGTTATACAACATTATAAATGTTATTCAGGCTTCTATCAACATGAAATACTTACCAATGTATTTTTTTTTTAAATAGCTTATACAGTTACATCTCATGGACACCATGGGCGTCCCGATACGCTAAGATGCGCAGTTGGCTAGGGGAAGGGATTTGTACTATATATAGCTATATATCAGCTGTCCACGTATTACAAAGAACGCAGCATCGCACTAGTTTTCTATCCAATTCTTTCACCGCACAGGCTTTATGCCTTTAGAACGATCTTCCTCTCACCGTCAGAAAAGCTCAGACAAAATTAATCTTCAAGCGCTTGCTACGCAAGCATTTATCTGTCAATTTACGCGACTAAGTAATTATTCTTCATATTAGTGTTTATTACTAGGTAACTACATGATAACAATATATATAAGTTAACAAGTGTTTTATAAAAAGTATTTATGTATGTAAGTTTATTATTTCATTATATTAATTTATATTTATTGAGTGATTTACCATTTTCTGGTTCTCACTACCTAATCGTGCACCAAACAAACGTTTCTTTTTGGCTCAGTTTTTGACTAGTAGAGAATTCCAAATGGCATAATGTCCGCCATTTGCACCTTGTTTGTGCAATTAAGTATAAATACATAAATAAATAATCGTAGGTGGAGCCACAGTATAAACCATTGTCTATGTCGACCCCAAAAAAAACATTTTATACCGGTGAATGATTTTTTTTCTAGGTACATTTAACGTATTGCCTACTCGTTACATACAAACTTACAAAGTCACCAACTCACAACCTAACTCTTTATAATTATTATGGTACATATATTGTATCGAAATACTAGAAAACTGTGTGATATTATTAAACTTACCAGTTCCGGAGATGCAGTTTTTAAGTCGTAAGCCAGTCCTATTTCTTCGAAGAACTTAATGATTCTTGCAGACTGATTGAACTTTGACGATAATTCCGCAGCTTTGTAATCCCAAGGGAAGGCGTGGTGGTAGTTGTGCCAGCCTTCGCCAAGACTGATGCAGGAAACGAACCACGACTCTACCGGCTGCAAGTTCCTTCAAAATAACAACGTTGGTTAGTATGCTCTCCTCTCTATACATATGCTAGCTCTATTTGGGCCAACCGGCATAGCTAGGGTCAATGACGGGACACCGGACGATTTTATGCTCGCCAGTATCAATGTCGAATAGTTACTATTTTATTAATTTATGCAACAGAGGTAAGAGACTTACTGGTCATAAGGCCTAGTACCCCAAAGATGGGCAGCACTGTTCACGAGCCAGGTCCCGTTCACTTGTATCATGTACCGCGCGAAGTAGCAAGCTAAGAGAGAGTTCCACCAGGACTCTCCTAAATAGTGTACGGGGACCCAGGTGGGAATGAAAATTGCTAGCAGCAAGTACAACGCGTAGTAATATCTGAAACATCGGAGTTAGGTTATCTGACGGTACCTCGCCAAAAAGTATTACAAAATTGAGGGATTAATTAATTGGATTAAAAACTTACTTCTTCTGATACATGACCATCCAATCAGCTTCCAGATCACTCATGTCAATCTTTCTGCCAAGTTCAATGACGTAGGGGTGTTTCTTGGTCATGAGCCAGCCGATGTGGCAGAAGAAGAACCCGCGCTTCGAGTTGTGAGGGTCGGCGTCGGTGTCCGAGTACCGGTGGTGCAGGCGGTGGTCCCGCACCCAGATGAACATCGAATTCTGGAAAAAAAATAACCTTCATACAACACCGAGCTGATATGCGTAATACTTACCTACCGCCTACATCTAGCATAAAGACGCATTAAGATATCAACCTGCAAAAAATAAGTTGTGATCAAATATTACTTAATCTGATGCTCTAATAAGCGGTATGCCGCTGTTTATATATTTTGAACACATTACGTACTCTTTTGACGTATTATTACCAAAGATTTACTCAATACTCGATCATTTATTGCAATATCACAGAAGTAGGTACAGATGTTAACTTAAAGCTATAGATCATTGTGAACCCTGTTGCGCACTGGAATGTTAGGGAGAGGAGGACTTAAGTACTGAACGTTTATAATTTATCTTCTTAGTATTAATTTAGCGTGTAATAGGATTTAGTCAGTAGTAGTTGCTTTATTTTATTTATGTACTTTTTATCGTCTTCTTCTTCGTCGAACGAGTCTATTCTTATTACGGATATAGGGATAGGTTGTGAAGAGGGAATGTCATCGCGTTTTACATACAACTCTTTATGTTTTCGTACAAACTTACATGTCTCATAGATGTATATAATAGGAAGAGTTAGTAATTTATGCTTTTTAAAGAAGTGTTTTTGCAGCTGTCAGTTTGCTTGGTATGGTAGGTGTCCAGGTTAGTGGATTTTTTAACTTCTCGTAGCGTGGAAACGAATTTCGATAATTTAACTTTAATTTTGTCTATGTGGAATTTCCACGTAATATGCCTATCTATATCAATGCCCACTAGTTTAAAACTTTGTACAATTTCTAGTTGGATGTTATTGTATTCATAGTTGATAGTTAGATTTTACTTAGATTTAGTCCCTATTTCTGTAGACTCATTCATCCTAAATGTTATAATTGTGCAGTGTAACCCTTACCTGTCCTGCCACCGTTTGTGCCAAAATAAGCATCGCTCTGAGGAACGGTATTGCCTTAAAAGATTTATGCGTATATAGTCTATGGGCGCCAATTGTAACTCCTTCAGTGCTGACGTATCCGACGAAGAGAACTGAAATATATAATAATATATTGGTATAAAATAATACAATTTCTCATCACTACTCCATCAGAAATTTGCAAATTAAGATATTAATACGGAGTAGCGATGAATTGAATGGGATGTTGAATAAGTAAGTCAAAGAAGATTTATTTACATTGTATGAAAATATATGTTATCTACTTACTCCATAATGCAGTTTGAAAGCTTAGACCTCCAGTTGCCAGAACGATAATACCCCACAAAGCAAACAAATGTAGAATCAGGAATCCTATTGCGTTCTTCCAAACTATCTCGTGCTTATAAGAATAATCTGTTCCGATGGTTTTAGGAAGAGACTTCTTCTCGTTATTGCTTTGTCTACCGTTGTTAGTGTCAATGAATTCCTCAACCCTTGAGAATATATCCCTGTCAGATTTGTGTGCAGATATGCAATAATCGGAGTCAGTAATTTTCAATATTTCAGAACCAGTCATTTTCGATATTTTAAAGTAATTGTTTTCAATACGATTGCCGATGCTTGTATGCTGCTGTGCGTTACAGCTGTTAGTGGTTATTGTGAATCAGCCATGCGTTTAAATATCAGTAGATATAAAATAAATTGTGCAAGTAGCACGCGAGAACTTGAACCACGGTGACAAGGTGAATTAACTAAACAAAAGACAATGGATTTCGTGAGCTTGGCCCTAATGTTTATTATCATTCCACATTAGTTGAACTAAATTCGATAAGTAGGTAAGTTATTTGTTGCTTGTTCTCCACTTGAAACCGAAATATTTTACTCAATTAACCCTGTTTTTATATTTGGTAAAGTTCGCCTACATTTACATGAAGCGGGTATAATTACAGTAAATATGTCCAGTGATTTGCATTTTGTTTTTTTAAACTGGTTTGTGTCAGCCGTGGATTTGAACAGAATTGTTCGGCCTTTTCAAGATAGATAAATAGATAATATTTTATTCATCACTCAAGGTATACATTGTTATGTACATACGTCATACAAGAACAATAATATTAGGTACAGCAAGTGTGACTAGTAAGTTAAAATTTTAAATTTGATAATGTCGTAGCATAAATATTTGGTTTGACTAGTCACACTTGCTGTAATATTATTGTTCTTGTATGATGTATGTACATATCAATGTATACCTTAAGTGATGAATAAAATATTATATATCTATCTAATTAAGTACATAAATATTTAAAGTTTAATTTTCTTCTAGCCCTAAACTTGGCAAAAATTTAAAAAAATCGTGCGTTCAAGCCTCTGTTGTACTGTTCCACCAAAAAATGGAAAAATGTGACACTGTCCAGTTTAGGGCTAGTCTGGATGCGGGTGGCGCAGGACCGGTCATTGTGGCACCCTTTAGAGGAGGCCTATGCCAGCAGTGGACGTCTTCCGGCTGATATGATAAAATAAATAAATAAATAAATATTAAGGGACAATCTTACACAAATCGACCTAGTCCCATAGTAAGCACAATAAGGCTTGTGTTATGGGTACTAGACGACGATATATATAATAAATAGAAATACTTAAATACATAGAAAACATCCACTCAGAAACAAATATTCATGCTCATCAAGTCATCACACAAATATTTGCCCTTACCGGGATTCGAACCCAGGACCTTCAGCTTCGTAGGCAGCGTCACTACCCACTAGACTAACCGGTCGTCAAATGATGATGATGAGATGGGCAGAGAACCAACTCTTCATTTAAGAATAGAAACTAAACTTTTGTACCCGTTATGAACTGTTCCCACGAGATTACTTGTTGACGTATCTTCTTCAAAAGATTGACAATTTTCATGATTTGTTCCATCACTGATATTATAAATGTGAAATTTCGGTGATGTTGTCAGAGAGACATAATAAGGAGAATCTGAAGGAAATTGTATTTATACCTACATGGTTCATAGCTACCCTCGGTCCTTAAGTCAACCAAGTCACATATTTACGCGCATGGCTCCACCACCAGGAGGCAGCACCTGCTGAGCCTGCCCCACACACGACTAACCAAAACCAAAAAATGCCAAAGTGCAATTATTGGTCCTAGGGTTTATTATATAATCCATCCAGCTATAAAGCAGGCTCCTAGCTACGTCTCATTTGTAAACCGACAAAAAGTGCTGTGCGAGGACGCGTTATACTCAATTGACGAATTCTTTCAGAGCCGAGAGGCGACATAACTTTTAAGTAGGTACGATATTATAATTATAATAGGTCTTATAACTGGACACAATATTAATGTAAAAATCATAGGTTAAGTTTTCGACATGTAAAATTTTTATTTCATGAATAAAAGATTGAATTGAATTGAATTCTACATACATTAAAAACTTCAATAGCGCGATGTAGAACATCACCAATTTCAACGCATATTCTAGCCTTAGTAGGTCATTCTCCAGATTTTTGTGGGCGTCTAAACTCCGTCAAACCATACGAAACGTATAAAAAAGTTTGATGGAGTTAAGGTGACCCGCAGACCAAATTTGAGAATAACCGATTGGATAGTCATACGTAACAGTGCCATCTTTTGTTGTCAAGTGGACGCCGCGTGACGGCGATGACAACCAGTATATTTTTGGTGGCAAATTTTAGCAAAAACTACTGAACCGATTTTGATGAAACTTTCTAATATCGTAGTTAAGACCTCAGAATAGGACATAGCGTGGTTTTTAGATATAATATCCTCAGAAGGTGTTATAAGGTTTGGAAAACTGTACGGGAATGAATTTATTTTTTAAGATAGAGACTTGAAACTTCGTTGACGAGAAAAGTAATTTCAGCGTTTTAGAAAGTTCATACCCTAAGGGGGTCAAAAATGGGCTGAAAATTTGTATGGAGTGTTTTTTTTTTTAGCTAGGGACTTGAAACTTCGTTAAATGGTTCCTTATTAAAATACAAAAAAAAAATCAGCGATTTTTTAAATTCAGCTTTTAAAGGGATTAAAATAATATTTTCGTACTGTGTAACTATGAGTATATAAATTGTAAATTGCAATATTTTTCAGGAATAAAAGCCATACGACACAATAATAATAAAACTTGCTTGAAAGTTTGTATGTAGAAATCCAGAGTAAAGAACTCCTCAATACATGACGCTACCGGCCTTATCCGATTAAATGATATTTGTATATAATATAACTATATTTTATATATTTGTAATCATAATCATGAAATTTGCAGTATAGATAGGGGTTTACGGGGCCGAAAAACCGATGCAGCTTGGTCTTATTTTCGAGTAAAAACATTTTTTTTCGTATATTCTCGCAAAAAGCTGGCTGTAATTGCTTACTCTTCCACGACGACCAATGGTTAATCTTCTTTGTTGATGGTTGCGACTTCGAACCCCAGCAATGAGATTTTTGTTTTCTTTTTATAAGTTTACTTTGTTATTTTTTTTGGTTAACGATCAGTTATTGATTTTTTGTTTAATTTTGTATAGAAATCGACTATTTGTAGTATTAAAGCCGAGAAAAACTCGGTCCCAGGTAAAAAAACCTTAAGCATTGAGAACAACATCGACGGTCGTGGATTTGAATGCATTCATGAAGTCTTAACGTATTTAATTTATGCCGATTTTAGTCCAACCTGGGCCAAACTTAATACAATATGAACTGATAATATTTTGCCCTTATACATACATTTACCGTTAGATTAGTGTTTCTTTCATAATTTTAGAATCAATTAAAACCCATTTAATACTTTTCGGTATATTATTTTTATTGGTCTAAAAAATATCAAAACATAATATAAGCGGCACCATCTATCGAGCTGAAATTGGACTAAAATTAAGCTCGCTAGTTGGCGCAAATCGACAACTAACATCAGCGACCGTTATCACACTGAAATTGTACCAAAATTATCCCCGCTAGATGGTGCTATCATTATATACATCAAGCATTAATTATGTTTCTTTTTCATTGAATTTGCGACTCATAATCATGAATATATTATTGTTAATATCCGTTGTAACAAAGATCTGAAATTGCGTTAGTTTTAAGACTTAACACGTTCAAAGGCACCCAGCGCGTTTTACCGCTGCGAAAGTCCCACTCCATCTTGGCCAGTTTTATCCCTTATTTAATAATAGCTTCCGCCCGCGAGTAACAAACATCCAAATATCTAAACATCCAAACATCCAACTATCCAAACTTTTGCATTTATAATATTAGTAGGATTATCCTTTACTTTATACTTATTTTATCAATAAAATTTTCACTTTGTTGGTAAACTTCAGCACAATTCTATCACCGTAGCGAAATTTGCAGTTGCAGCATTTGTGACTCATGATCATGAATATTATATTATTGTTCATATCCATTGTAAAAAAGATCTGAAATTGCGTAAGTATTAACATGTTGAAAAGCACGCGGCCCGGCAGCCTACTCGTACTAAAAGAGAAAAAAAAATGTATTCCTATTTAAAAAGTCTAGGTTACAATTGTGTCTTTGAGGCCGAGGCAATGGAAAGAAATACAAAAAACTTCCAGCGGGGTCCATGGGGTCGCCGTCTAACCCCGCAGCCCACCCGGCACGTTTCACCGCTGCGTAAGTCCGACTCGTTCTTGGCCAGTTTTATCCCTTATTTAATAACTAGCTTCCGCCTGCGACGTCATTTGGGCGGACCCGGAATAAAGCTATCCTATATTTTAATCTAGGCTGTAATTAATTTTCGTTCAAAATTTCATCCAGATCGTTTGACCCGTTTAAGGGGCTCCCGTCAAAAATCAACAAAATTTAGTAGTTTTCATTTCGACACTGGTCCTCGGTTTCTTGAAGCTAGCTTTCCAGGTGCAGATATGGGAAAGTTTGATTCCTGTTTAACATTTTTGATATTAAATAACTTGAAAAATGTTAATACAGAATTATTTATCCATTTTTAAAGAGAGGTCGGTAAAAATACAAAACCCGACACTTCATCCTCATTAAAACTTTTATACACCCGAAACTCATACCTACTCATACATACTGAACTTACCTATAAATTTGATATGCTTTTTATAATCTTACTACTTAACACAAAAGTTATGGCCAGAAAACCAGTTTATTGGCCTAAAATTGTTCAACTTTGATGCCAAATATCTCGAAAACAATTAACTTTGAAGTAAATATGGGATACTATATTGCTTAAAGCCATTGTTGTTAATATAATAAGCTACAAAAACATTAGAAAACTAAGGGATTCAGATCGAAGGTCATTGGCGTATGGGAGCCCCTTAAGCGTCATTGAGTAACAAACATCCAAACATCTAAACATCCAAACATCCAACCATCCAAACATTCGCATTTAAAATATTAGTAGGATTACCAATTAAATTTTCACTTTGTTGGTAAACTTCATTAGCAAATCCTAATAATACATGCCCTGGATTAACATTCGCGTATATAATACTTTTTACAGTACATAAAACAAGCCTTAATGAGCTTACTGTGGGACTAGGTCGATTTGTGTAAGATTGTACCTTAATATTTCTTTATTTATTTAATTATATGGTGCTACTTTCCCGCACTAGTGCGGAAAAGAGCACTTTTCGTGCACACGTGCGAATAGGTAATTCGCAACTCTTGTCGATTTAAAACACTCCCTTCGGTCGTGTTTTAATTTATCACCACTCGTTGCGAATTTCCTATTTTCGGCACTTGTATCGTATATAACTATTATTCCGGGAATCATCGTCTAAGGGGGCGAAAGTTTGTAAGGAGTTACGATATAAACGAGTTCCACGCGGAAGAAGTCGCGGGTATTTATTATAAGGTTCAATTATCTCTTAACTGTTAGTTTGATATGTCCTAAAGCGCGATTAGAAATACCTTTAAGGTTTTTACTAAAGTTTCCATCTTTTTAGAGCAAAATGCCTATGATAAAGTTTTGTCAGGTTTTTTTAATTTTATCATATAACCACTGAGCCTAAATGCTTGTGCTTTGCATATAATCGGTATAAGTAATGTAAAAAAATGCCCTGTAAAAAAATGTAAAAACAAAAACTCATCGTGGTATGAATGGCAAATAAAAACTTCGGCTGACAATAGTAAATACAGACAGATAAGTACTTAATTAAGAACTTCGTGTTTTTTCCGGAGTTCATTAAATTTTCCGCCTACTTTTGATGAAGTATGACGGTCACCCATCAATGTCGTTTCAAAAAGTAATAAGTAAGTAGGTATTGTGAGGAACACTTGGCTGGGTGGGACCACGGCCATATATATAGGTATGTATAGACTAGTGGTATCGTATATGTAGTAAGTATGTAGTAGTATTATTCTGTGACTTATGTAATACCTAGACCTCATCATCATATCAGCCGAAAGACGTCCACTGCTGGACATAGGCCTCCCCCAAAGAGTGCCACAATGACCGGTCCTGCCAAAGAGTACTATATATATACTCCTGCGCCACCCGCATCCAGCGGACTCCCGCGGGCCGCGACCTTTACCAGGTCATCCGCCTACCCACGCTGCACCTTCCGGTACGTGGTCGCCACTCGGGAACCTTTCCGCCCCAACGGCCATCGGTTCTACGTGCAATGTGCCCCACCCACTGCCACTTAAGTTTAGCGATTCGGAGGGCTATATCGGTTACCTTGGTTCTGGTGCGGATAGCCTCATTTCTGATGCGATCGCGCAGAGAAATTCGCAGCATAGCCCTCTCCATTGCCCTTTGGGTGACTTTGAGCCTTCTTATGAGGTCCATAGTAAGCGACCACGTTTCCGTGCCATACGTCATCACTGGCATCACACACTGGTCAAAGACTCTCGTCATGAGACACTGCGGAATATTGGATACCTAGACCTACATGTCATATATTTATATCTCAAACAACGTCACACCGTCTTATCGGCTGCTGACTGTCCGTCGTCTATTTTGTCTTTGACCCTTTGAACGCCAAAATACTATAAATCGGTCGTGTGCCGTCGTGCCTACCATGCCAACAACCTTTAAAGTGGTTATGGCGGACACTGTCAAAACAATTTTCTTACTGTCAGATGAGTTTCATATTCGCTCTTTAGCTGTCAAGATGCTGGCGTGTACGTCACATTTTGACACGAAAGTAAAAGCGGTCAAAGGGCATTTTTAGGGTTCCGTAGCCAAATGGCAAAAAACGGAACCCTTATGGATTCGTCATGTCTGTCTTTCTGCCTGTCTGTCCGTCCGTATGTCACAGGCATTTTACTCGAAAATTATAAGGTATATTTGAATAAAATTTTTAGGATAGGTGTATTTTGTTTTTAAATTATTATAAAAAAACATTTTTTTAAGGGTGCACTCCATTCATAAAAAAAAATTGTCTTTGCAAGCCCACTTGTGGCACATCAATCGACAGGCCTTTCAAAATAAATATAAGGTTTCTCAGCCATTTTTTTGATTAAGTGAATAGAGTCGGAGATAATCGCTCAGAAAGTAACTAAAACTGTGTCCTCTAATTTTTGAACCGTGTATTGCATGGACATAGGGCTTATTAAATTCTTTCAGTGAAAATTGTTTTGAACAAGATCGGTTCAAAGGTTTTTGAGTTATTTCTAAAAAACTGCCTTCCTTAAAGAAAAGGACGTAAGTGCTATAAGATTTCAGTAACGATTCGACCTTTTTAATAGGCACGGAACTCTTCGTTGTGCGTGGTCCGACATTCGAAAACTCAGAAAAAATAAAGGTGGTATACAAATTTTGAGTTCGTTTTACTACAATTCTTTCAAGTGTAAAATACGACCAAAATATAAGACATTTTCAAGAGTGCTTTCCTCAGCTCTATTTCAAAAACTATACCCAACTACTACTTGGAAATATACACGCATATCAGAAATTATGTGTAGATGGCGGGGAAATTATAAAAAAATATACTTAAAATCCGTCTTGCGTGTCATGTTACGCTGGTTCATCCAGTATAAACTGACCTTCAGTGACAATGAAATTAGGTACTCTGTATTAGGTATCAAATTATAGCTGTGACGAACCTGGACTTCACAAAGATTACACAACTCGCCCACTAAGGTCATTATAACTCCGACCTTCGATTACGTGTATTTCTTACCAATCTAGATGTCAATATATACGAGGGATGATTGGTGAGGAGTGAGATAGGTTGTGAATAATTTACAGGCTATACCTGGCGACCATTTTTTTTTCACCCCTCCCATTTCCGCCCCAGTCCAAGTTGGCGCAATTTGAGTTGCATAGGGGGGTTCCACAACGCTGCGAGAGCTCATATACCGCGAGGCATCCGGTTGCCTGTCGGACACTGAAACTACGCGTCATTGCTTTAACTAAAATGAAATATTTGCTTTTTAGAATATAGGACAGGAACGTACTATAATGGCAATAGTTGTACACCGTGGGCCCGAGTGCCGCGGCAAACTTTGAACTTTGAATATATAACTAGTGGCATGCAAAGTCAACATTGTGAATGAAACCTACAAAAATATATTTACCAACCAGTGATAGAACAAATACTTTCAAGATGTGTGTCGATTATTTTGATTTATGTGAATATCAAAAAATACACAGTTAAAAAGTAATTTGATTTATGAATGTCGAAATACAAGGATTTTGTAATTATAAACACTTATATAGTCAAGGTTGATGAACATAGGTATACTCGTATACTCCAGCTGAACCGTCAGATAAAAAGTATCATCACACCTTTAATGGAGTCATTAATTAAATATCCAAAACCCATTGCACAGATAGGCACGGCACATGCACAAATAGTCAAAGTATTGATATTTGTTCCCGTTGAGGTATCTATGAAGAGTGAATGACACACGGCGTATAAGGGTCATTGTCAGTCAGTAAAACAAAAATCGTCTTTTCAGTGGGCAATAGTTAAGGGCTTATGTTTATATATAAGTAATATGTTTTTATCGCTTAGAATTATAGAAGAGGCGACGCCGTTTATGCGGATTCAAAGTTCAATCAAAAATTAGGCTTTAAAGCCCTTAACTTTGGCAATGTCCACCGAAAAGACGCGCACCTAAATCTGACAATGACCCATAATATGGTTGCTGGTTTTGTTATAATGTCAGTGGTGAGTGTGAGTGTGAGGGGTACGATCAATGAATTTACTCATTACTCTAGTTTAAAGTCAAATATGTAGTTAAATCTTTAAGATAAGAAGAGTAGCGTTCTTTATTTTACAATTACCTACTCATAAATAATCGAGGGAACTATAACAAGAAAGTAATTTATTTATCTATTAGGCTCACACAACAAATTACAGTCATTCATTAACATAAGCTTAGTGTCTAGATATGGACTACAATTCTAAACTGAGTGCACAGAAAGATTCATAACTTAAAGACAAACTATTCACTAGATGGAATTACATATAAATATTGCCCAACTTACAAGGTGCATAACATTTTGTTTTACATTCAATAATTAACATGACTTTTACCTGAATATTGCGTTAAATATCTGTCTAATCATATTCGTCTAACTCTAACTTCATAATTAAAATACCTAATTTGAATGCATCTTTAACTCTGTAAGTGTTAACTGTAGTAGGTACCTACAGTATTTTGTCATATAAATAGGGAACAAAAACTATAGAGTTCGGCTTTTAAAAATATGCATAGATTGTTTATAATAAAATTACAGTTCTACATATTATTATTATTATTATATATTTTTTATTTTTATTTATTTATATTAAAAGAAAAAAAAACACAATACAAAATAATAGACGCGTACAGAAACCTGTTTAAGGTTTATGCGTAACGCGAATATATCGCACCGCTCACAACAGTAATATCATAATCATAATACTTATAGGTAATAATTCATTACAATAGATACCTATTGCATTTTCACCCCAGCAACTACACCTCGCTGTCTGTTCCCGTTAGAAAATATCTTATTTAAATACTCTGTTAGGTAAAAATCTTGAAACATTATCTATTACATCAAAATACGAGGTTCTTCATTTGATTTAAAGTAAAGTATTAGAAATACTGGAATAGGTACAGAGCCGTGAGGTTGATACCAACTTCTAGAAAAAATATTTTATACATTCCGGTTTTTTTTCATTCCATGTAAGTAGGCCAGAAAATTAAAAAGTCCTACAAAATGTATAATATACATTGAAAACATCCATGAGTCAGGAATAAATATTTCGTGCTCATCACACAAATAAATGTCCCTACCGGGATTCGAACCCGGGACGTCAAGCTTCGCTTACTATATACTCTATCTATGAAGAGGCGGGGTATTAGTACCAATTAGGCTAAAGTGATAATAATTTCCATGGAACCGTATTCTATAACTGGATAAGATAAACTATTAATTCTTTTTCAACATTTCTAATTAAGTAACCTAATTATCTATATGCATTAAGGGTAACGTATCTCTAAGGAGTCGGTCTCCCCAGTGATGATGTCATCAAAATTTCCGCCGCCGCTTTTGGAATATTGTCAATTATACCCAGACCATGCAACGTACGTGCACGATTCGGTACCTGTCGTATCTAAGCTTTGGGTGTCATTATACTTTTATAACGCGGGGACGAGCAACATACTAAAAGATGGCGCTGGTTTCCAAAACTGAAGTGCTTGTTCAACGGATACCCGTATATTAAATGAATTATTAAAGACTAGCTTCCGCCCGCGACTTCATCTGCGTGGACCCGGGATAAAAACTATCCTATATTTTAATCCAGGCTATAAACTATCTTCGTGCAAAATTTCATCCAAATCGGTTAAGCCGTTTAAGCGTGATTGAGTAACAAACATCCAAACATCTAAACATTTCGCATTTATAATATTAGTAGGATAAATGTAGATTAGTGTAGTGAAACAACATCTTTCAAAGCCTTCGATAAAATCAGATCGAAAACAGAAATCTCATTAGCGCCCATTTCGGCAGTCTGTAAAAGATAATCGCGTCCATCCGATTACACCCCGCGAAAATTGAAAGGGGAGCGTGGGCCGAGTCAGTCCACCACTCTCCTATCTTACAACTCTGTCATTCTAAAAACGACCTTCTCCACTTAGCATAGAGCAGAGATCAGGTTGATTATAAACAGGAGTTTGATTGCCGATGCTAAAAGTAAACCAATTTGGCACTCACAGTTATTCGTTTCCGGTAATTTATGTGAAAAATTAAGAGTTTACCTGGTAACCGGAAATGTACAGGAATTTGTGAGTATCCGGGGACCGTGGGGTAAGGTATTCGTGTTTGAGATTGTACGTTTGATGAAAGGCTTCTGTTGGTGTAGGTACGTCACCTACACGCCGGATATACTTGCTTCTTGTGTAGTATTGAGTATAGGATTCATAAATTGTATAAGTAGGTATATTTTTTAGTGTTACTTAAACTGTAAAAATATTCAGAAGGGACGTAAAATGACATCCGTTTGGGATTATAAAAGTATGTGTTAATTGTTTTCATGTTTCTGCCTGTCAGTTGAGGATCTAGAAAACTGATTTACTAGCGAGTATTCGGAATGGTTACCTAATACAGAAACTAGACCTCCCGATACACACACACACAAAAAAGACCGGGTTGCACTCCGGGAGTGCCGGCAGAAGTGAAAACTCAATGACATTGTAACAGTTTTTCGATCAGATCACGTGTCCGTCATCTTACGATCACGTGACCTGTGGCGAGTTTAATATTTTTTCCCCATCACAAAAAGTGCACAGCGCCGCTAAAGAAGTTTTCACTTCAAAAAACATATCTGTAAATCAATTATTTAGAGACATTTCAGAAACACATAATTGTAATGATATAAAGCGCCGTGACTCCCTCAATTTTTATCTCACTTTCACACACACCTCAATTTCCACATTCCGCTGCACAAATAAACACCATTGAAACCAGGGCTATTCGCTACGCGCTGAAGCGGCTCACCCCGCCGATCACCCGTCACGAAACTAGACCTCTACCTACGCTTGGTTACTACGCATCGCGGTGTCAAGATATATTCGTGGCTGAGCGTTGAGGTGAGTTTAAAACAAGTTGCAGAATAGGGGGGGCAGCTGCAGCCCGGGCCTCCCCGCCCAGTCCCCGGCCGCGCGGCCCTCCCCGCCCCGTCCCCGGCCGCGCGGCCCGACATTGACCCGCTGCAGCCAGGTGCGTCACGCCCTCCCCGCTGTAGTTTATGAATGAAGGTAAACATGCAACCAGGTGGTGCAGGATATAAGAGCCTTATCACACTTGCGATTTGCGAGCGTGTTTTCTATACAATTATCAGTCGCGGCGAACACGCTGCGTGATCGCCTTCATACAAAATACGCTTGGAAATCGCAAGTGTGATAAGGCTCTAACTATAGACAACCAGGTGAGATTTCGGTTTATTGTTTTCGGTTCTAAAGAAATAAAGACTGAAAAAGTTACATATTGTCAACTTACGGTGTGTTGCACCAAACCGTCTGTAATTAGGGTTGCCAGATGAGTCGCGAAAAAATACCGGACAACCCCAACCGAAGGGTGTATGCTAGGCTAGTAAGACTAGGTCGCAAAAAAAAACACATTGTTCTGTCCGGTATAACCATTTATTTTTTACCGGACATCTGGCAACCCTATCTGTAATCGTAAGCGGTGTTCGTTAAAATCTGAATGTATGGAAGGGTGACGAGTTTCTATGGAATGACAGCTCCCGGCCCCATACTATACGTTGATCGATCTGTAATCGTAAGTTGCAGGTGCAACCCGCCGAGCAAATAGTGTGTAAGTATATTGCCGCCGAGTCATCGTTAGAGAGAGAGGCAGGACACAGTGGAATGTCATCTCGCTCATATTTGGAGCAGCTATAATAACACCATTATACGTGATCTGTGTGTTTTTGCGTGCGGTGTGTGGTGTTTTTTTCCTGGTGGCGTGTAAGGTCACCAGAACTCCTAAGAGCCTTATCACACTTGCGATTTCCAAGCGTATTTTGTATGAAGGCGATCACGCAGCGTGTTCGCCGCGACTGATAATTGTATAGAAAACACGCTCGCAAATCGCAAGTGTGATAAGGCTCTAAGGATCCGATGTGCTGAGAGTGAGGGTCCTCATTTCTCTTTAGATGTCATCATGTGGTTTGTATGTCTGTGTGACGAATTTTCAAATCAATAAAGGCTTGTCAACGTGCTTGTGATTTTCCTGGATTCCAAAGTGTCCATAGGCTGCGGTGTCATCAGGTACGCTGAATGCTTCTTCCCGCTGTTGTCGTATAAAAAGAGAGAGGTCATACTGGTAAACATGTAGGTATGCGACTATGCGGTATGCCCGCTTTATAGCTTAGCGGACTCCGTAACCTAAGGGCGGTGCCGAGAGTCAAGTTATCTTTATAGCTTAGCGGACTCCGTAACCTAAGGGCGGTGCCGAGAGTCAAGTTATCTTTATAGCTTAGCGGACTCCGTAACCTAAGGGCGGTGCCGAGAGTCAAGTTATCTTTATAGCTTAGCGGACTCCGTAACCTAAGGGCGGTGCCGAGAGTCAAGTTATCTTTATAGCTTAGCGGACTCCGTAACCTAAGGGCGGTGCCGAGAGTCAAGTTATCTTTATAGCTTAGCGGACTCCGTAACCTAAGGGCGGTGCCGAGAGTCAAGTTATCTTTATAGCTTAGCGGACTCCGTAACCTAAGGGCGGTGCCGAGAGTCAAGTTATCTTTATAGCTTAGCGGACTCCGTAACCTAAGGGCGGTGCCGAGAGTCAAGTTATCTTTATAGCTTAGCGGACTCCGTAACCTAAGGGCGGTGCCGAGAGTCAAGTTATCTTTATAGCTTAGCGGACTCCGTAACCTAAGGGCGGTGCCGAGAGTCAAGTTATCAATGACTGCTCATTGAGGTATCGGAAGCTTATGATATCAATGTTACCAAAATTATTTCGTAACCTTGATGATATAAGGCTACGTATATAATCAATTGAGACGTGGCAAACTAAGGCTATGTTTACGGACAAGCGGGGCGTTCACATGTCGACTTATTCCAAGAAATCCAGAATGATCGGGTCTTTCACGCCATCCTCCGCCTAAGGTCATCAGTCACCACACTGCCGCCGCATCCCGCTGCGGTGTGCGGAGCCACGTACTGTCACCGCACGGAGGTAAGGTGCAGTGTGTGGCACCGTGTGGATTTTGTATACAAACTGAGTTAACTGAGGTACTTGCATACAACGACACTTTTTATTGTTATTGACCCTGTAGGTACATCTCTGACAATATTACATTAATGTTCCTTTTTTTGTTTTGTTTTGACGCTTAGAGACCGTATACATCTCTACAAACATTAGAATAATTATGAATTGTATTTGGACGCTCAGAGACCTTATACATCTCTGGAATACTGAATTAATATCAATAACTTCTTGTTAATGCTGATACAGACCTTATATCGAATGTAATGGTCATATTTTCCAATTTTATTTTGTTTTCATTAACTTAGTGACATTTACTTTGTTAACCGTTTAAATCGGTCCTTGATCTGCAAGTTTTAAATGATTATTGTGTAAGATTATTCTTATTACATTGTAAATTACCGTTTGACATGTAAAAGTGCCCTTGTGGCCTATTTGCAGAATAAATAATTGATTGATTGATTGAACGAGAAAACCGTCGCGCCGCACACCGCAGCGGAATGCGGCGGCAGTGTGATGCTGTGTGTGTGTTACTGATCATGTAAAGATTTTGGTGCACACTAAAGCTATAAAACTACGAGGGGTTTGCTGCAGTGTGTTGCAGTAGAGATCAATTCGGAACATACATTTCGCATTGCAATCAAATTTCAATGTTTTGCGAATTCATCTCAACAAAATCTTAATTCAAAAAAATTACAATATTATTATTATTTTTCGCCGGCTTCTGCGGATTGTTTACTTATAAATACAAATAGAAAAATGCTTTATTCGTAGCCCGTAAAAGAGTATGAGTAAGTTGGTGGTGATGGTGACCTAAGAGCGGTGGCGGCAGCGGGAGCGGTGCGGTGTGCCATACATGGGAGCGGGAGGCAGCGTTCCGATCTCTCGTCTTCGTCGGGGTCATCATCTTGACACATTACCTCAGCACTCGTGGAATAAGCCTGCGAAACACATTGAATTCAAATTGTAATGCGAAATATCACCCTCAAATTGATCACCAGCACAGTCTCCTGGCGATTGGCCAAGGTTAGATGTCACGAAAAGGCGCTAGTGACAAATCGCGGCCAACTCCTAAAGCTAATGGTTCCAAGATCCACTACAAAGCAAAAAAAAATACTCCAAAAATTAAATGGCTTTGTGCTGGTCTGCTGGTGTGGCTGTGTGGTGTGACTCTGTGGTGTGACTCTGTGGTGTGACTGGGGATGTGGCTGTGTGGTATGGCTATGCAAGCTCCCTGCCGAGGCTTTCCCAAAGGACTATAGTTCTTCATGAAACAGTGTAAAGGGTCGGTAACGTACATGTGACACCCCTGTTAAGATCCTGTGTGATCCTAAGGCAGTATCCACCAATGCTGAGCAAGCTTGCGAGGCAGTGAGCGAGGAAAACCGGACCAATAGGAAGCGATACGCGAGCGCGGCCAGCCACGCTATTGGTGGATTACCACCAGGCGGATAGAACGCTTGTTTGCCACCGACGTGTTATTGAAAGTGCGATTCGTTTTATTCTACTTTTTATCCCATTCGACCTTCTATCACGAATACCAATGATGAATATAGCGTTTTGGGCTGCTTATTGGCACATGATACGAAACCGATTCTGGACAACTGCCAGTCCATGCAGTACGCTTAACAATTTGCAACCTTATTACTGTGGTATAAAGTCTAAAATGTAGTATGTTAATAATAGGTGTGCCTTGGTAGCGCATTGCTGTAGGCTCATATGAGAACATTAAGTGGAGCTGCGCTTCAAAATGTCCGCAATCGTAAAATACAAGGCCTACGACAATAACGTTTGGAAAATTGGTTTTATCATAATACGAAAAGACTTTTTCAAATCTCACAAAAGTGTTTTGGGAACTATAGGTATAGGTAGACCGCGGCGCCGGTTTGCCTCCCGCACGCCGCGCGCGCCGCGCAAGCGAGCGCAGAGTTAAACGGTCTAACCATAGAATACAATACATTTAATACACATAGGTATGTATCAAAGTACATCCTAGACTCAACAAGTATTTGGCCTTACCGGGATTCGAACCCGGGACCGTCCGCTTCGTGGGCAGTCCACCACATTCTAATCAATGTTGTTTTTTTTTATAATGAGATTATTTTTCCCAGAGATTACAGATAAACGTAGCACATTAACTTCGCAAACTGGGTCGTGGGTTCGAATCCCGGCTCGTACCAATGAGTTTTTTGAAACTTATGTACAGAATATTTCCTGTTAGCTTTTCTGTGAATTAAACCATTGTGAGGAAACCGGTATAAGCCCAATAAGGTCTAGTTTTCCTTTTAGGTTGGAAGGTCAGATGGCAATCGCTTTCGTAAATAAAACTAGTGCTTATGCCAAATGTAGGTCAAATGGGACCCCGGGCTCCTTTAGGTCACAACCGGGAATAACGCTAGGAGGATGATCATAGATATCGTAGACTCATCGTACATAAGCCTTTACTTGTTACTTATTTATGTAAGCGCTAGAATCCGCATGAAGACATGTCCATGAATTATTTATTGCTGTCACTCACACATGAGAGGGTAAACCTGACACGTTTCCTCGCGCGGCAAGTTAACGTATTAGAACGAGTGCGCGTAACACATTTTAATCAACATTTAAATGTAAAAATGTGTAGTAGATTGACCTCCAGAGATAATGTATTTCTGTTGCCGCTATAACAACAAATAGGTACTAAAAACAAAATAAAATAAATATTTAAGGGGGGCTCCCATACAACAAACGTGTTTTTTTTTGCCGTTTGACTGTCACCAGGCTGTATCTCAAGAACGGCGATAGCTAGACAGTTGAAATTTTTACAGATGATGTATTTCTGTTGCCGCTATAACAACAAATACTAAAAACAAAATAAAATAAATATTTAAGGGGGCGTGTATGGGAATACAGCAAACGTGATTTTTTTTGCCGTTTTTATAGATAATGGTACGGAACCCTCCCTGCGCGAGTCCAACTCGCACTTGGCCGGTTTTTTTTTGAAGACGTTGCTCGCGAGTTTTACAGCTCACGGAGCCTCTAGTAGTAATATGACAGTTTGCAACTTAGCTCAACGGGATTCAGGTTAGGTTAGGTTTGTTTTATAACAATGCTGAAAAGTTTCCCGATTGTATAAAAAACTTTTTTCGTTGGAATGAAAATTCATTCGATGAAACGTTTGTCGGCGAAAAGAGGGTAAACATTATGTAAACAAGTTCTTATTGCCTGTAATACTTAACTGACGTGTGTAGATCATTTCGGCTCATTCGTATGCGTAGCTACTTCCACAGCTGACTTTTACGTGTTTGCTCACGGATGTTTTACCGAGACCTTCAAGACGAAGGAGTGGACTTGTTGATTGGAATTTATGGGTGGCATATTACCCTCGGTCGTAAACCAGAAACACCTTTACCTCGGCCTATAACCATAAATCCCTCTAGATGTACAATCGGTTTTGCATGAGGTTGTAAAAGAAGCCACAATTTTGTGATTTTTATTTTATCTATGTCCTGTACCATGTGTACGATGATTGCTATTTTATTTTCACTGATAGTTTTGGAATCTTGCACTCTCTCATTGAATTGTGCGAGCGCTCATAGCCTAGCGGCGCCTGCGAGTCGGAAACGATAACGCAGGTTAAGCAAAGATGGCAGCGGTCAGTCTTTGGATGGGTAACCGCCTGATGTTTGAGTGGTTAATATAAATGAGCGCTACTTTCGATGCGATTCTAAGTACTCTAATAAAAAAAGCTCGTTAACTTCATTTACTCGAGATTTATGTAAAAGCGATTCGGCCAATGAACCATAAACTAAGCACTAAAATGGAGTTTGCGGCGGTCTCTTAATCTCTTTATTTAAGTGCTCATTAATCGACAACCTATTCATCGGAGGTCCGTTTAAAACTACAAAAACTAAAGACTGTACCCGCCTACGATTTCCACTTAAAAATCAACCGTACTATTAAAAAGATAAGTTCTAAAATCGATTGAAAACTATAGGTTACTTAGCGTTTTCTTATTATGCATACGTTTTCATGGACCATCAAAGAGTATTCTATTTGAATAAAAAGAGTCTATTTCCTCGTAAGTTTTTATGCATCGACATATGTGATGCACGGTTGTGTTTAATTTATGGGGTTTTATGGGGTTTTCGGCTGCTCAAGTGGGAATTTTAGTCGTAAAATAAAAATAAAAAATTATAAAGCGTGTTTCACCATATCATTATGTATGTATATGTCACCGTCAGATTGTGAACACCGTCAGTTTATAATCTTCCTCGCGATACGTATTATAAACTCTCGTAAAATTGTGAACGATTTTGACAGTTCACAGTTTGTCGGCAGTTTATAATATCGTGAGTAAGATAAACTTGGTGTTTATAATTTGAGGGTAACATATACCAAATGTCTCACAGCTGCATGCGATTTGCTCGAAAGGACCTCAAATATTGCAAACATTTTCAAACATTAGTGAGTACCTACCAATTTCTAAGATGTTAAAATAAGTTAGGTATCCAAATATCTATTTTTAACATTAAAGGTTCATATCGCTGAGTTGGTACCCTATGTAGGATCTAACTTATTGTTTTTCGTCATAATGATCGATCGATATGTTCCGAAATCAACCAGCCATTTTTTACCAACCATTTTTTACTAATCACAGAGGTAGGTAGTTAGGTATTTTTTAGATCAATATTTAATTTTAGTAAAAAATATGTGAAAATTTATCTTTATATTAATATATTTTTTATTTTAGTCATTTATACTTACTAAGTTATTAACGTTATTTATATTTAGTTTGACTGACACATGACTCGAACAAATCACTTAGTTGAAAAATGGCTTTTAACAAGCTATCCAACGATACCCCATACTATGGGTTCAACGAGAAAAACTCATCATCACATCCTCACTTTAGGTATAGGAGAGGTACCCTAAAATATTTTTTTTTTCAAGATTTTTTTCTGCTCTTATAATAATAACATAATATTTGGGGATAATCTTACACGATTCGACCTAGTCCCACACTAAGCAAAGCTTCTATTTTGGGTACCTACTAGACGATGAAAACATACTTATATAGATAAATAAATACTTAAATACATAGAAAACATCCATGACTCAGGAACAAATATTCCGTGCTTATCACACAAATAAATGCCCTTACCGAGGATTCGAACCCGGGGACCTCTTGCTTCGTAGGTAGCGTCACTACCAACTAGGCTAAAGCGGTCGGTCTTATGTTGGCGTGATTGATTTATATACCCATGCCGAATTACAGGTTTCTAGTTAGTTGTAAGGGTTACTGAGCTAAGCCGAGGACGGACGGACGGACGGACATGGCGAAATTATAAGGGTGTTGACTACGGAGCCCTAAAAATTATAATTTTCTGTGAAAATGATTTCTCTGTTTCGTAGCAATTTTCAGCTGCGTGCTACGGCATTAGACGGCTCGTAGCGCACTACGTCGTAGACGCAGTGCGCCGGGTGATGTAATACACAAGTTCACAGACAAAGCAATATGATGGAGGTCGGTTTGCGACATAACTTCGCGCGCCAATTTGATTTCAATGTGTTTCACGCACTGTTTTACTCGCGCGCCTGGCTCACGTATAAATAGAATAGAATAGAATAGAATAGAATAGAATATGTTTATTTCCTTGAATATGGTACAGTACAGTTGATGGTATAATTATATTATGCTCAGCATATCCTGCCGCGAATCGGCGTGGAAATATTAGTCATGTTACATTATCTGATAAAAATTACTACATTAGAATTAAATTACAATATTAGATTTATTCAAGCATGCTGCACACATCAACATTAAATTATAACTATAAACTAATCAATATACTATGTCAATGCACTTATATAAATCTAGTGGTCAAAAAAAAATTCGTTCATTGTGTAAAAACACTTGTCAAGGAGCCAATTAAACATTTTTTTTTCAAATTTAATATTCGGTAATAGTTTTATGTCATTCGGTATTTTATTGTATAATTTAATAGCCATAATATATATATTTTTACTAAAAACTGTAACTGATTGCCTGGGTACATACAGCTTATACGGGTATCTCCCGTTAGTTTTGTCCAGAACAACATTATGCAGGGGAAATAAGTGCGGATGTTTTTTCACAAACTTAGCTACTTCATATATATACAGGCAAGGTAAGGGGAGAATTTTCAGCTCCTTGAATATTGGTCGGCAATGGGCAAGGTAATGACTTCCACAGACAGCTCGAATACACTTTTTCTGTGCTACAAATGCTCTCTGTATGTCTACTGAGTTACCCCAGATGATTAGTCCGTAGCGTAACACAGATGATACGTATCCATGATATGCACACAGGGCTGCTTCCTGAGATGCGACTGCCTTAAGTCGCCGTAACGCATAAACGAATCTGTCCAGTCTAGTGCATACGCTATCAATTTGTGCTTTCCAATTCAGATTTTTGTCAATTGTAAGGCCAAGGAAAGATGCAACATGTACAGGTTCTATTGTTGTATTATTTAAATGTATCTTTAGAACTATATTAGGAGAATTATAATTTTGAAAGTTAATGATTTTGGTTTTATCAATATTTAATTTTAATTTGTTATCTTCTAACCATTTGATAGCATTCTTAACGTCAGTATTTGCTTGTCTTTCTAATTCGTTCCTTTCCTTACTTTTAATGATCAAAGTGGTGTCATCCGCGAACAAGACACAGTTATGTTTCAAGGCGGTCGGCAGGTCGTTTATGTAAAGTAAGAAGAGAAGCGGGCCCAAGACGCTTCCTTGCGGGACACCACTTTTATTTATTTTTGCTGTAGATTTGTAGATATATTTCCTATTATTAATTATTCGTGCTATTTCAGTATATTGTCTACGATTGCATAAATAACTTTGAAACCAGCTATGTGCGTTACCCCTTACGCCATATCTTTCCAATTTATTGAGCAATGTCTTGTGACATACCATGTCAAAAGCCTTGCTCATGTCCAAGAATATGCATAGTATTGTTTGTTTGTCATTGAGGCACTTAGTAATATGTTCTACTAATGTGAAGCATGCAAGAGATGTTGAGCTATTTTTGCGGAAACCAAACTGATTTCGATTTAAAACATCTGTCTTTCTAAGAAAAACCTCCAGCTTACCAGACATTGCCTTTTCAAACACTTTGGACAATATTGGTACTAATACTATGGGCCTATAATTATTTATTAGTTTTGGGTCTCCTTTTTTGAACAGTGGCTTAACTATGGAAAGTTTCAAGCGCTCTGGGAAGCAGCCTTGTTCAAATGATATATTTATGATATAGCAAAGAGGTGGTGCTATATCTTTAGCACATAATTTTATAATTTTAGTGGTCAGTTCATCGTAGCCAGTTGAATTTGTATTATTTAGGCATTGGATGATCTTTAAAACTTCTGATTCAGTTAACGCTGAAAGAAAAATACTGTTCAATACCGTTTTACCAAGACACGAATTGTTACTATCTGTGCTTCCCAGTGTTTGGTCTATGAAAAAGTCATTAAACAATTCACTGATTTCCTTGGGTTTATTATAAATATTTCCATTTATTTCTATTTCATCAGGTAAAGAGGATTTAGAAATATTTGTCATATTCAGATTTTGTTTTATGACTTTCCACACTGCTTGGCCTTTATTTTTAGCATTATTAATATATTTAATGTTATTTATATATTGAGATTGCAGCATGCACTTTCTTAATAATCTTGAATATGTCTGTGGGTACTCACTTTATTCTATCGGCGGGTTCGTTAGTAGAACTTGAAATCAAAGTCTGCAGTTCACAACACAATACTTAGTTTATTCATAAGCACAGGGAAAGCAGTCCACAAGCATAGAAGGCGAAGGTAACACAAAACAAGCGATAGGTATACTAGTGGCCAGATACGTAAACAAGCAATGACAATGTTGGGAGTGCAAAGCGACGTGCGTCTAGCGTCAAGCGGTGAGATCGACTGATGCGCGGGCGTCGGCGACCGGCGCTCGCGCGGCCCGTTAGCTATTGCGCAAAGGGCTACGTCAGCGCTTCGTCTCCACTATACTTAACCGCCCCGTACGGATTGCGCTAGTGGCATCCGTCAATTACAAAATAGATTAAATTTATTCTACATATATACATGCATTATCTACATGTACTCTTAACTAAATTTATCGATGTAGGTCCCCACATCACTCCCCTCCTGAGACCGTCACTATGGGCGATAATAACATGGTGGTCGCACCTCGCGGCCTGACCGGGTTTTGGTTATCGTGGGGTTCTTAGTACCATCATCAGGGTTTATTTCAGAGGGCTGTCTGTTGTCAATTATGTAGGCTGGTTTTAGTCTATCTATTGAAACTGAAACTTGTTTGCCCTTAATCAACAAGTTGAAAACTTTGTCATCTCTTTGTAGTACCTGATGAGGTCCAGTATATGCAGGCTGTAAGGCGCTGCGTAGGGCATCCTCTCTCAGAAACACGTGGCTACATGTTGCTAAGTCTTTAAAAATAAAAATCGAGTTGCTGTCGTGGCGCGAAGCTGGCGTTGGTTGTATTTTTTTTGTAATGAGGCGCAGACGAGCCATGTAATCTGTTACATCTGTAGTTCCAGGAGTACATGGTTCGAAAAATTCGCCTGGTAATCTCAATGTTTCGCCATATACGATCTCTGCTGAGGATGATTGTAAATCTTCTTTAAATGCGCTTCTGACGCCTAGCAACACAAGTGGCAATGACTCCGTCCAATTATCAGCGGAGTGGCAAGTAATCGCGTTCTTTAATTGTCGATGAAATCTCTCTACGAGCCCATTGCAAGTGGGGTGGTAAGCTGTAGTTCTCTTGTGTTGAAATCCTGATATTTTTGAGAGATGTTTAAACAAGGAGCATTCAAATTGGCGTCCACGGTCCGTGACTATTTGTTCTGGACAACCGAACCTTGCGATCCACGTGGAAAGTAAAGCTTTGGCTACTGTTTCTGCCGTTGCATCCGCCAAAGGTACGACTTCAGGCCACCTCGTGAATCTATCTACGGCTGTGAGACAATAACGATATCCGTCACTAGGTGGCAGGGGCCCTACAAGATCTATGTGCACGTGTCTGAATCTAGCGCGTGGCAGCTGGAACGTGCCAAGGGGTGCTGATACGTGTCGCGAAATCTTGGCGCGCTGACAGGGCAGGCATGCTCTAGCCCAGTCCCGGCATTCTTTCCTCATTCCTGGCCAAACGAAACGCTCTGCCACCAACTTCAATGAAGCATTCGCGCCAGGGTGGCTCAGACTATGAAGGCTGTCGAATACCTGCTTCCGCAAAATTTTAGGAACATATGGCCTTGGATTTTTCATACTTGTGTCGCAATACAGTTTCACATTAGATTCGGGAAGCTTGATTTTCTTAAGTCGCAATGAAGTTGTTTCCTCTAAAAGCTGGATCAATTCTGGATCACCAATCTGGCATTTGGCCATCTGAGTGTGGTTGGCAGGTGATGCAATCTCCTCGATGCGAGATAAAGTATCTGCGACGATATTGTCTGCCCCCCTAATATGCCGTATATCCGTTGTGAATTGCGATACATAATCCAGGTGTCGATATTGACGAGGTGGGCACTTCTCTTTGCGGTTATGAAACGCGAACGTCAGTGGCTTGTGGTCGGTGTATATCGTGAAATTCCTTGCCTCAACCATGTGTCTGAAATATTTTACGGCTTCATAAATGGCGAGTAGTTCTCTATCGTATGGGGAATACTTTTGTTGAGTTGGGCTGAGCTTTCTTGAGAAGAAAGCTAATGGTTGCCAGGAACCTTCTTTGTATTGCTGTAAGACTGCACCAATGGCCGTATCGGAAGCGTCACATGCTAATCCGAGTTTTGCGTGGCAATCTGGATGGGCTAGCAGTGTTGCCTGGCAAAGACTTTGCTTGCATTCATTAAAAGCTTGCAATGCGTTGCCCGTAATGTCAACTGGGTATGAACCCTTCACTGATCCAACCAAGAAGGAGTTGAGGGGTGCCTGAACTTGAGCCGCTTTGGGTATGAAACGTCTGTAAAAGTTCAGCATCCCTAAAAATCTTCTTAACTCCTTAACGTTCTTTGGGGCTGGAAAGTTCGTTATGGCTTCTACCTTGTCCATGAGCGGCTTGGTTCCCTTCGCGGTGATGGAATATCCCAGGAAGTTAATTTCTGACACGCCAAAGATACACTTTGATGTATTTATAAGCATGCCATACTGGGTAAGCCTGGAGAAAATCTGGTGAAGGTGCATTTCATGTTCCTCGCGGTTCTTTGAAAAAATCAGGAAATCGTCGAGGTAGGCGTAGCAATTGTCCAATCCTCGAGTCATTTCGTCTACGAACCTTTGAAATGTTTGTCCTGCATTTCGTAACCCGAAGGTCATATACGGGAACTCAAACAACCCAAAAGGTGTCGTAATGGCTGTCTTCGGTATATCTTCTGGACTAACCGGTATTTGGTTATACGCCTTTACAAGATCCAACTTCGAGAAAACGCTGCATCCGGTGATATTATGTGTGAAGTCGTGTATATGGCCTATCGGGTACCTGTCGGGTACGGTTCGCGCGTTCAGCATCCGGTAGTCCCCGCATGGTCTCCAGCCGTTTTCCTTTTTTGGCGCGAGATGAAGGGGAGATGACCATGAGCTTTGCGATGGTCGTGCAGTGCCGTCTCTTAACATAGCTTCAAATTCTTTTTTGGCTATTTGTAGCTTGTCGGGTGCCAACCGTCGTGGGGGCGCGGAAACTGGAGGACCTGGGGTGGTCTTGATAAAATGCACCGTGTTGTGCTTGGGTTCTCTCTGGATTCCTGACGGATGCGTGATGTCCGGGTATTGTTTCAATATATCGTGATATTTAGTGTTACCCGTCATTATCTTTACTGAAAACAAACTGCTTGCTGAGCCTGGCGATGTTCCAATGACATTTAATGACGTTGTACCGTCGACTAAGCGTTGATGTCGGATGTCGACTAAGAGATTATAATATCTTAAGAAGTCGGCACCGATGATGGCTTTAGTCACATCGGCCACGATAAATCGCCACGGGTAGTCTCTTCGGAGTCCCAGGTCTAGCGTCAGGTGCGCGTAACCGTATGTATAGATGGCGGAACCATTAGCTGCGCTCAGTTGAAAGTTAGTTTTTGGGCGGCGCTGTTTAAGGGCAGTATGAGGAAAAACGCAGAGGTCACTGCCAGTATCAATGAGAAACTGTGTTTTTAATTTGCGATCTGTTACAAACAGGCGACCCGAAGTCCCAGGGCAATCGTCAGCCGCCATTACTGATTGCCCGAGAAGTTTTCCGCCACGAAATCGCAAGGCTTAATGCACCTAGTTGCCTTCTTCCCGTATTTAGCGTGGAACCAGCAAACGGGGAACTTGCGGTAACTGGAATTGGATCGCCGACCCGATTGACTACGGCGTCGTTGATGTGTTTGCGAACGACGTGGAGAGCGAGAGTTTCTGTCCATCTTCATGTGCATTGTTTGCAGCTGCCTTTTGAGTTCAGCGATTTCATTGGCCAGCGATTCTATATTCGATCCGGCAGTGGATGTGGAGGCGACTTGTGGTGCAGCTGCGATATCCTGTATTCTATCCGCTCGATCAGCAAGAACCTCTAACGTAGCGTTAGGTTGTGTTGCAATGAAGGTCTGAATATTCATTGGGAGACGAGTTGTCCACAGGGTTTTTATAAAATCGTCCGGAAGGGTCGGTCCGCCAAGGCTTCGCAGGTGCCGCAGAAATTGCGAGGGTTTCCGGTCCCCGAGCTCCTCGTGCATTACCATCTGCAGCTGCTTCTTCTCTTTCGAAGCCGTAAGTCGCTTGATCAATTCAGCCTTTAATGTCTCGTATTTATCCGTGGCTGGAGGAGAGATAATAATGTCTTTTACTTCCTTCGAATACTGTTGATCGAGTTGCCCTATGACGTAATTGAATTTTGTCGCGTCTTGGGTGATGTTCGAGATGTTAAATTGTCCCTCTATTTGAGCAAACCATATTTCAGGCTCTTCCGGCCAAAACGGTGGAACTCGGATGCTGACCCGGCAAATGTCGGATGGGTCAGTGGAAACGCGCAATGCGGCTTGCCCGAGCGAACCGCTGCCTGCTTTGGGTACTTGCGGTTCGTTATCTGGCATTATCCAAAATTATTATTCACTTGCTTCACTGTGTTCGTGTTCAACGGGGTCACCAGTGTGGGTACTCACTTTATTCTATCGGCGGGTTCGTTAGTAGAACTTGAAATCAAAGTCTGCAGTTCACAACACAATACTTAGTTTATTCATAAGCACAGGGAAAGCAGTCCACAAGCATAGAAGGCGAAGGTAACACAAAACAAGCGATAGGTATACTAGTGGCCAGATACGTAAACAAGCAATGACAATGTTGGGAGCGCAAAGCGACGTGCGTCTAGCGTCAAGCGGTGAGATCGACTGATGCGCGGGCGTCGGCGACCGGCGCTCGCGCGGCCCGTTAGCTATTGCGCAAAGGGCTACGTCAGCGCTTCGTCTCCACTATACTTAACCGCCCCGTACGGATTGCGCTAGTGGCATCCGTCAATTACAAAATAGATTAAATTTATTCTACATATATACATGCATTATCTACATGTACTCTTAACTAAATTTATCGATGTAGGTCCCCACATGTCGTATATGTTAATTTGTTTTCAGTTTTGTTCTTGTGACTTTTATGGTATTTAAAATATAATATTCTCTTTTTACAGCATGATTTCTTTAACCCATTTGTTATCCACTTGTTTTTTATTGTTTTATTACTACATTTAACCTTTATCACTGGAAAACATAACTTAAATAGGAGCGTAAATAGATCGTGAAATGCTTGAAAGGATTTGTTACAGTCACTTTCATTATACACCTCTTTAAAAGATAGGCATGATATATGTTTACAGAATTTGTGTATATTTTCCTCGCTATAATCACGCCTTTCTTCAAACCAATTATCTCTTCTATGCCTATTCCGACCCGACTTCGGAATCGGAACGGAGAATGACACAGATTGCCCGGTTTCATGGTCGGACAAAGCAAGCTTATGTATATTGTTCTCTATATTGGAACTTTGTACGTTTGAGGCTATCAGATCTATACATGATTGTTTTCGTGTTGCCTCGTTTATGTGAATAGTAAAATTAAAGTTCATCAGGAGTGATTTGAGTTCTTTTGATTGATTACTGTTTTTTAATGTGTCAATGTTCCAATCTCCACAAATGATGATTTGCTTGTTATTTTTATATGTCAATTTTTTAAGGAGGATATTCAAATTAAATAAAATAACTGAGCATTGGGACCTGGTATTCTATAAGTACATATAATCAATAGGTTAAGATTATTCAGCTCGATTCCGCAGCATTCGAAGTCGTATGAAATGCACAATTCTCGAGTAATTTGTAATGGTGTAAATTCCAGCCCATGTCTTACCAATATACAAGAGCCACCCCTTCGGTGATTTGCCCTAGAAAAATGTGCAGCAAGTTTATATCTTGACAAATTTAAATTACTCTCTGTTACATTCTTGATAAAAGTTTCAGTTAAACAAATAAAGTCAATCGGCCCGATTTCTTTAGAAAGCTCCAATATTGTTACTTCGACTATTGCGCTTTTCCTTAGTATTCCTGCAATATTTTGATGAAATAATCGAAAAGATGCCAGCTGCTCATTATCATTAAAAATATGCCTCTTAGTTATTGGTGTAAATGTAGGTTTAGGAACGAAAAAACTCCTGGGTTGCTCGCATATCAACTGGGCTAGAGTAGATCGGAAAACAATTCAAAAAATTTAATAAGTCTCTAAAAATTATTATGAAACCCTGGCGGCCTACATTTCCGAATCGAGAGAACATACTGTCGTCATATGCCAAATGTAAATTAGAATCTAGTATGTAGCAATACTCATGTTTCAAATTATTCGTATATAGTAAAGCATTAAATACTTCAACACGCTTGTTAAACAAATTGGAATAGTAGTTAGTTTTAAACGTTGGTACACATATTATAACGTTGGTGTGTTGTACGGCACTCAGTTGCTCATGAATAAAACCTACCAAATCACAATAATTAACACCGTTTTTAAAGTCTTTTTCACCAATATATATAATACAAAAATCATTCAATGAAAAATCTTTCAGTTTGTTTTGAAGCCCGACAAACAGTTCACGAGTGCCTCCTCCAGGTGTAAGATGGAGACACACATTACTACTGGGACAATTTTTTTTTAACAACTGTAACATATAATTAGAGTAGTTACTAATGACACATAATTTTGATTGCAGCAGAGATGTCTCTAAATTCCTTGATGTTTTTGTGTCTTGCGACAAAGGTGTAACTTCGTTTGCTTCGCTTGGCCGTAATGAACTCTGTGATAGCGATTCTACTTGTGTGCTCAATTGAATGACTTGCTCTTTGTATTTTGACAACTCCTGTTCTAAGGTCTCGACTAACTTGTATAGGCGCAGTAGTTCCATTCTAGAGTCGGGATCTTGACATCCCTTTGTGCTAGCCGGTGATGATGGCATTGATGAAGAACTTTTCGGGGTTAATAGCGAACGTTTAACACATTGTATGGAATGTCTCATCGTTTTATCCGATCGAGTAGCTAAGTTTGACGACTGGCATAACTTTTTCAATGTTCCATTTTCCCTTTGTAACTTTTCAATCGTCCTTTTTAGACAATTATTGTCAATGGTGACCTCTTCGAGTTGGTATTGAGTCGAGGCTAATTCAGAGTTGAGCCTATCTATTTCCGCTTTCGATTCAATTCCTGTTAGTACATCATTTATAGAGTAGTCTAAACTCTTGGAAAGCTTCTCTTGTGTTGATATCATAGATGTTTCAATTTCTGCATTTAATTGTGAGTCAAAAGATGAGGATAAATCTGAGTGTGAGCAATTATCCGCCGGTTCTGACTCCGAAAGTATGCCTGCGTCTAAATCGACTTGTGGCGTGTTCATTGCAGCTGATGCCGACATGGAGTCTATGTAATTCTCGGGGTTCTTAATATCGTATGTGTCTGTAACTAGGAATGCATTGAGATTGTTAGGTTGTATTATGCCCGCTGGCGCTGGTAATTGTGCCGCAATATTTTTTTTGTTGCCTTTCCTCAATGTAATATTGGCTGACGGCGTGATTGGTTTATTAAGCAAAATAGGACATTTATTCTTTCGAGTACATGATTTACATTTCCAATTTTCCCGCTTTCTGGGTTCCATCAATGTATAGAGCTTCTCAGAATAACCTTCACAGTCAAAATGTAAAGTTTGCTTGCACCCTGAGCATATTACGCTTTTTTTAGGGTCTGCTGCTCGCTTACATTTAGAACAGGTTACGGTAGTCTTACCTGTACATTTCGCTGCTGATGTATTTGAAGTTTCCATGTTTATTTTATTTTTTTGATATTTTTGTCGCCCAAACGGAACGTGATTTACAGCGTGAGTACAATTCGGACCTATGTTACTTCAAACACACGCTTGTTGTTGAGTGCATCCGAAAAAACTCCTCCGATCGGCACGCGATTAGTTGTCCGCTGATAGGCTCGTCGAGATCCGAAAGATCGCAAGCGCCATGCAGATCGTGTCGCTTATAACGTTTTGAAGTTGTGACACTTGTGGTTCATAACGTTCATATGCAGTTCTTTGTTTACATTGACTTTGTTGAATGTCCAACGGTAAACGACAATGTCTATTTTGATAATTAAAACACTTTCTCACTGTAAAATGCTATGCAATACAATGCTAGATGTATAGTTGTGATTATAAAAGTTGACCGAATTTCATCAAGGTAGTCCAACAGTTCAGAAAAAAACCGGCCAAGTGCGAGTCGGACTCGCGCACGAAGGGTTCCGTACCATCCATACTTCCATACTAATATTATAAATGCGAAAGTGTGTCTGTCTGTCTGTCTGTTACCTCTTCACGCTTAAACCGCTGAACCGATTTGGATGAAATTTGGTATAGAGATAGTTTGAGTTCTGGGGAAGGACATAGAATAGTTTTTATCCCGGAAATCATCCCCCAAAGGGATGAAGTGGGGGTGAAAGTTTGTATGGAGCTACGATATAAAAGAGTTCCACGCGGACGGAGTCGCGGGCAGAAGCTAGTTATCTATAAAAACAGTAAAAAAAAGTTTGTTGTATGGGAGGCCCCCTTAACTATTTATTTTATTTTGTTTTTAGTATTTAAAGAAAGAAAGAAGAAAGAAAGATACATTTATTCACAAACACACAGGACACACATGGTTATTAAATATTATGTGTTTTTCTTGTTTATTTTATAACAAGAAAAGCGCATAAAACACGAAACAAGTGTGTCTCTGCGGCAGTGAACCGGACACTGGCTCAGCATTATGCTGAGGTGTCAGTCACCTGCAGCGCTGATTTTCAGCCAGCACCGTTGGTGACTCACGGAAACGTCATGCAATTTAATATATGTATAAAATACTATACCGACTAATATACTGTTGGGATAGGCGAGAGAGAAATAAACATAAATATAAAAACCAGGTGAGAGCTGTGTACGTAGGTACTACCTACATGCAGCATCAATATAATAAAAATAACATTAAAATTCATTCTTACTTATTAAACTAAAACAACAACTAAATTTCAAAATTACTAATTGGCATATTTGTTGCGTATGTTATAGCGGCAACAGAAATACATAATTTGTGAAAATTTCAACTGACTAGTTATCGCGATTCTTGAGATACAGCTTGAAAAAAAAAACGTTTGTTGTATGGGGGCCCCCCTTAAATATTTATTTTATTTTGTTTTTAGTATTTGTTGTTATAGCGGCAACAGAAATACATAATTTGTGAAAATTTCAACTGTCTAGCTATCGCGGTTCTTGAGATACAGCCTGGCGACAGACAAAACGGCAAAAAAACACGTTTGTTGTATGGGAACCCCCCTTACATATTTATTTTATTTTGTTTTGAGTACTTGTTGTTATAGCGGCAACAGAAATACATCATCTGTGAAAATTTCAACTGCTAGACAGTTGTCTATCGCGGTTCTTCAGATACAGCCTGGTGACAGACAGACAGACGGACAGCGAAGTCTTAGTAATAGGGTCCCGTTTTTACCCTTTGGGTACGGAACCCTAAAAAGCAACTCTACCGTCCATCCATCCATCAAATTCGAATGACAGTTTTATAAAAAGTGTGTCACATTAAATAATCTTAAACGTCTAAAATTTACTTTTGACCTTTTGTTATATGCGCCCCGCTCGCTCTCAGGAAAAAATAAAACAGGTGATATAATTAATACCTATTTAATTTCCATCAAGTGTATAATTTTAGCGTTGGTTGTAAAACATCTGTATTTAAGATACAAATGCAGGTCCCCTCTCATCAGAGCACATCCTCGGGAACTGTGGTGACCTTATTACCCACTACCAAGAACACCACCAATACGTAGAGCAAGTGATGGCTCAGGTACTTTCGCAGTCTGACTGCTCTAAGTTTGAGCGATATCTCTGAACTTACCTGTAATAGAGTAAATCGTCTAAAACTGACCACTTACGAATAGTTACTGGCAAATAATAGACACGCATTAGTTTTACATTAGAATTTTCTCACAGATACTCGTATTTTTGTGAGGTGACCAGTTTAAAGGTTTGGCCAGTATTTAAGAAGTGACTCTGTTCATAATATAATGAATTCTGAAAAACCCTAATCATATTGAAGGTTCGTTTAACCACCACACAAGGGTGCTAAGACGCAACACTTAGCCGGGCCGACTGTACTAAGCCCGCATGCTCCCCGACACGTTCCGAGTCGTTACCCCGTCACACCCCCTTACCCTTTCCTCCCCCATGTAGGCCCGCGTCCCACTACAATATACAGACTGTGTTGGAGACCATCTTACGCCATTAAGACCGTCCCGCCACAGTACTCAGACTGTGTTTAAAACGATTCAGTTTGGAACACCAAGTGGCGTGTTTTTGTTGTAAATATATACATATCCTCGGTATGAAAATAATTTTGAAATTATGGTAACACTAGTTAGGCTTATTGTAAACACTGGCTTCATGACACACTAAAGGTAGATATTATTTAATTCGTTTAGAGCCCTTTCAAGGGCTATAAAAATTATCAAAACTAATCGAGTAAGCATAGTATGGTTGTGGTTGTAGTAATGTAGTAAACTGTTTTTAACATGCGCTGTATTTCCAATAAATTTCTCAATTTCCTCTTAGTAGCCTATACGATTCTAACCAGCACGCATACGACATTTAAAATAAAGTATGTCAAAAGCTGGGCACAGACTTTCTCTTATAGATGAGAGAATGAGAGCGAGCGTTGATCCGCTTTTGGCCTCCAGGGTTTCTTTTTCAGGATGAGGTATCTAACAACGCAGATAATAGCGCTCTGGACGCGGGCCTAACCTCCACCCTGCGGCTCGGCGGGACACATTAGCCAGATTAATGAGCTTTTTGCATCCAGTGGGATGTTTGCGGAAATGCGGGCTAATTGTAATGGACAGGATCATGCTAGTCGGGCGAGGGCTGGAGGTTGTATCACGGTGGTGCTGAGCGTGCGAATTACGAACGGCCAGGGAAGTTACATGCGCTGTGAAAGAGGGAATTCCGAGGAGTCATTTGTTTGAAGGCATCATGATTAGAATAAGTTGAAATCATTTTCCCACTATAAGAACGAGTAGTTCGGAAGGGTAATGACGTAACGTTTTGAACGCGCGTTAGGTACATCCAACTGTCATTTTTCCATATAAAAATTGACATTTAGATCTACCTGACGCGCGTACAATGCGTTACGTGATCGATCTGCTGGAGTAGTAGCTTAAGTAGTCTGGGTGGTATTTCAAATATGATTTGACCTATATCTTGAAAAATCACAAATTTCTCAGTGGGACATGGTTTTCGAAATTATGTACTTTGGGGTCGATCCAGTTTCACCTACTTACGCTTTTTTGTTCTTAGGAACAAGTACATATAGTGTTACATGTATGAGCCACTATTTGGCCCTGTTAGTTTCATCCCGCGATCCTTACTTATTAACGTTAATGATTTGTTTTTACAATCACACTCATTGATCTATCCCTAGGTAGTATCTTTAAGTGGCTTCTTACATTTGCCATGGCTATAATGGATATGGTTTCGCCTTTCAAATTGATATTAGTGTTTCACTTGCTCGTTATGAGTTTAAACGTTAGCTGTACGTGCACCTAAACGGCAATTTTGCTTGCTCTATAACATTGTGTGTAAGCCCGCCATTGTAGCTGTACAGTCAGCATGAAAAGTAGCTGGGAAACGAAGACGTCAGAAGTCTTTATTAAAAGGGAATAAGAGCTTTCGAAGACGTCAATTGCGCAGTTTGATGCTGACTGTACCGCAATTTCTCGTGCTAGATACAAACGGGCCGTGAATGGCTGCGGCGCGGCCGCTCCGACGACCTTTGCGCACTTGCGAAAGGCTGTGTATACTGCCAGCTAGGACAGGAAATACAATATTTGGTTCTATGGAATAACTGTCAGTCGTGTAACTAGCATGGGTGGCAACCGGTGCCGAACTTAGTTATTTATTATGAAACATTTGACATTGCTTAGGATATCCTAATTATGTATACAAGTTATTGTCATTTTTCATTTTCTTTTTGACTCTCACCTTTCACGTGTGAAATTTCCTATTTTTTCAAATTATGAAATGATTATAGGATTATTTTTGATGTAAAATAATATGTTATTCTCTAGAGGAAATACGAGTAAATGAATCTATCTATCTATCTGTCAATGGCCAGTGATTTGTAGTGTGTGACTAGTTAAGTATAGATAAGTATATAAGATATTGTTAAGCGACCGCTCTGGCTGTACATTGCTGGCAGTCAATAAACGTACGTGAACCGAACCTCTCGTGTTTGACTCATTACCTGGCGACCTTGCCAGTAGCGCGTGGGCGCGGAGTTGGGCGCATGGGCGCGCGCCCCACTTCGCACACTACAGATGTATCGGTAGCATAGGTGTCACCTGGGGAGGAATGTGTGTGGGTGTCACTCAATGGCGTAGTTCGGCCTTTGACCTTTGCTTCGATGGTGACATGGAAGGCGAGCCGCACTGGTTACGCTGCTGTCCCCCGTCGTGGATAACAGTGACACTCCCGGGAGTCCCGGGAAACGGAGCCTTCCTTGCTACGCCACTACCTTGAGTGCTTAGTTCCTACCATTATATTTGTTTCAACATGGCAGATTCAAGGGAATTCATAATTTATGTAGTTCATATCTGTGATAGCTTTCAGTGTGTCTCAGTCCGCAGGCTCCCTTCTTTACTACCGGCGCCTTTATTGCTAAACAATATACGCGGCCCGGGCGCGGGTGTATTAGGCTATATTTCATACTGTGCCAGACACGAGGAGCGGAGTGATTGGACGGGGTATTATAGCTACCTGCACAGAAAGGTATTGGGTGAACTTATGTCTGCTGAATACGACCAAATTCGAGTGGAGACCGGTCATAGTAGCGATATCGGCTGATACCTATGTCGCATTCATGCCAATTCCATTTCCCACTCGCAGAGTCCGCCAAGTGTCAATTCGATCACGATCGTAGGTTAAAACGGGTCTTGAAATTGAGCTCCGAAAAAGTACATAAATACAGCATTCCGAATGAATCCAGGTGGACCACAGACCATCAGATGTATACACTTCCTCTTCGTGCATTCGGATTACAAAGAACGCAGGTGGAGCCGGATGAAATAAATATATCTAGCCTGAGGCCGAGAATAATAATAATGTAACCATTTATTTCAGGCAACTAAGGCCCGTAGTTGTTACAAATACCTTAAAGGCTAACAAACATACAATTCAATTATAAAATTAGAACACTAATTATTAATTAGGTGAAAAAATAGTGTGGCTCCATTGCGTCGTCAAGTCCGGTGTAGAATTCGGTAGGTTGCCCCGGAACCGCCGGAACACGACACCCTTCGGCGTATAACTAGAGGAGCGATCGGCGACGCGCCGTCCACGCCAGAACACGCTCAAACGGCGCAGCCTAGCCGTTGTATTATCTTTGCAATTAGGACTCAAAGATTTCATATATCTGGATGGTCATACATTAAGTAGATCTAAATGTCATTTTTTGTTTGGAAATATGTCAGTTGAGTTATGTCCTTACGCTCGTTTGACGAGTTACGCAAGATTATTAAAAGAAACCGGCCAAGTGCGAGTTGGACTCGTGCACGAAGGGCCACCACCAAGGGGTACCTACTTACCATTATCTATAAAAACAGTTAAAAAAAAAGTTTGTTGTATGGGAGCCCCCCTTAAATATTTATTTTATTTCGTGTTTAGTATTTGTTGTTATAGCGGCAACAGAAATACATAATCTGTGAAAATTTCAACTGTCTAGCTATCGCGATTCTTCAGATACAGCCTGGTGACAGACAGACAGACGGACAGCGAAGTCTTAGTAATAGTAGAGTCCCGTTTTTACCCTTTGGGTACGGAACCCTAAAAACCGTAGCCACGAATCCAATTTGTCCTGTTGGCAATGTTATGTCGCTGGCTTCGTGATCAGCTGCAATAATCTAATTTTAATCCGGCCTTTCGATACTGTTTCGGCTAATTTGCATTTCAAATTCGTGTTAATGTTATTTATTATATTTGGTTGCGTTATGGTGTCATCCTGTGCGGAAATAGCACAGACGCCCACGATCTATTCGTAGCACAAAAGAAATGTATACGCATAGGTACTAGCAAATATACGCCAACCGGAAAGTTGTCGGCCCCACTTTGCCAAACTAAAGTTACTAACCTTACCATCCATTTATATACTGGAAGTAGGTCTATTCGTAAGAAAGCATATATCACAGTTTAAAGAACCCCGTACCAAAAGTATGGAAAATGTGGTTTCAGTTGAATATTCTGAGATTTTGATATAATATAGATTTTAACGTCCTGAACAAAAGTCTCTATGGGGGCTACCACTGTTGCCGAGTCCCTTTCAGAGTTACGACTGATTGTGTACCCTCAAGGAAATCGACTCTAGTACCAATTTGCACCTTGTCACAGTGACAGTAATATCAGTAATATGACACCTCCAGCGTCTTTTTCAAGTGCAAAATAAATCGTTTCATAAATATTTTACGAAGTTCTCATTACAACGACACACAGATCATTGGAACATCTTTTTGTGCATTTTAACACACCCATATTTTTATAGTAGACTGTACCAGACAAAACAAACTATTAATAACGGGTAAAATGAAAGAAAAATAGTGTTACTCGTTAAATCTTATCTACATATATTTATATATTTTCATAGATACACATGTACACTTTTAAACTCGGTTTATTAAGGGCTCATTTCTGTTCGCACAGTCAAGTATGTGGTTTAATAATGCAGTACTTGGGTATTTCACGTTTTCTTGATGTCGTGCATAACCAAGGTACCATACGACACTGGCAACATGAGCACAACAACCAGTAGTTCTGGCCCCCGTTTTGCATTTACAGTAATAAACCAAGATAGGCTCTTCTTCTGGAATTTCGTTTTGGAACGCTATCCATAATTGATGTTTAACTGCATTTCGAAAACGCGAGCGTATTCTCATACGTATCAGGTCGTGCTCATTTAGTTCATCAAACTCAAATACATCGTTATTGTCCATATCCATTTTGTCCTGTATGTAAGCAGGGCTTAAATTAATTTGGTAAATACCAATAGTCAATCGCTTCAAATACGCCATGTCAATCTAATGTCAATTGTTTGAATAAATAGTTGGTAATTGCATCAAATTAATGATTTGTTATCTGATACAAAATCAGTCGTAACTCTGAAAGGGACTCGGCAACAGTGGTAGCCCCCATAGAGACTTTTGTTCAGGACGTTAAAATCTATATTATATCAAAATCTTAGGATATTCAACTGAAACCACATTTTCCATACTTTTGGTACGGGGTTCTTTTGCAAAAGCGAACGTCGTAATAACAAATTGGCCATCCCTGGACATAAATTAAATATATATAGAATTATTACCAATGTATAAAAATTTATAATAAAATCCCGGAATTTATAAAAAAAGAGGACAAGTATAATACATTCCGAAGTAAACTCAAAGACTGGCTCATGGACAACACATTTTATTCACACCAAGAATTTATGACATATATGATCTGAATACCGAAAATTATAAAATTTCGCTTTTCTGTTTTAATATTATTAATTTAATTGAGAATCATATATTTATAAATAACTGACATTAAATATTAATTAAATTAAGAATCATATTTTAATAAATAACTGACATTGAACATTCACTTGATAATAAATATAAAATGTATAATAATATAATGTATCATAATCTTATTGAAAAATAATAACTATGAAAATGTATCAGACTGTACCCTACACTCTGATATTTTCATTTTTATATTTTAGCACACAAATTACTGCATGTTATGTTAGTTTAGTGGTAAGAATAATAAATTAACTTAATTGAATTAAATTATTAATTTAATATAATATTGTCATTGCCATGCCCTAACAAGGCCCATGTGGAACTATATTGTGTAAGTATGTAAGATCTTTTTAATACCATGGTTGCTATAAAATGATTACGATTATTATTGGAATGGATAAATATGATTTTTAGACACGGAAAAAATCTTTACATTTATGAAGAGTGCCGGGGAGTACGTACTTTGCGAGGTCCCACAGTGATATTATACCTTAATAAGACGTCGCAGACCAACATAAAAAGCATCAAAGAAATTAGTTTTTACTTAAGTATTTGTAAATTATGCATTCTGACGACATAGGTGAATTAATTCACCATTTTACGAGTTGGACGCTCGATTACTTTAAAATAAAATATATTGTAAAACCATGTAAGTATCCTTGTCATGTGACTGCTTAAAGCTATGAATTATTTACTGAGTGGAATGTTTATACTTTGTTACTCATATTTACGCCTTACCTACCTACGTCTTGACAATTTCATGCTTCTCTTGTAAAACCACCTAAAGTTGTCTCTCGCGACCCTTACCTATAATAGAAATGTTGAATTGCAAACGAACTTTAAACGACTGCCTGTCGTGGTCGTGGCAACGTGAATATAACTTTTAAACGTAGTTTGTGACAAAACAAATACCTTTGAGCTAAGTTTTCGAACCTATGTGCAGAGAACATCATCACCATCGTCATCATCATCATATCAGCCGAAAGACGTCCACTGCTGGACATAGCCCTCCCCCAAAGAGTGCCAAAGTAACTGGGCCCGCGCCACCCGCATCCAGCGGACTCCCGCGACCTTTTACCAGGCCCCGTATCATGGTCGGCCTTATCACACGATAAGTGACAGGATAGAGCGTCCGTCACTGGCTGACACTGTTCGATAGAACGAGACGACGCTCCTATCTTGTCACTTATCGCGTGATAAGGCCGACCATGATACGGGGTCAGGTCATCAGTCCACCTTGTGGGGGCCTACCCACGCCGCGCTTTCCGGTACGTGGTCGCCACTCGAGAACCTTTCCACTCCAACGGCCATTGGTTCTACGTGCTATGTGCCGTTCCCAGTGCCACTTAAATTTAGCAATTCGGAGGGCTATATCGGTTACCTTGGTTCTGCTGCGGATATCCTCATTTCTGATGCGATCACGCAGAAAAACTCCCAACATAGCCTTATCCATTGCCCTTTGGGTGACTTTGAGCCTAAGCGACCGGTGCAGAGAACACGGTTCAAGATTGTACAGATAGAGATAGATAAGTAGGTTGTACTTCATTCGTGTCAGACTTCAACCGATAAGTGGATAAGAAACGAGTAAAAATAGAAGTATTGAACATGCAATATGTAACGGCACGTAAAACTAACAGATACCTACTAGATATACAGGTTTCAGATTGCCGTCGACTAGAGTTGTTATTATATACTACTAGCTGCCCGCGCGGCTTCGCCCACGAATTAGAAAGGACCTAGGCGGAGTCATGGGATATAATTAACAACTTAGAAAGTCAAACAGACTCTGTCCTGACCCTGACCCAGACTCTGTCTGCTCTGCAAGACATGTCACGAAAGGACAGATTTTAATGCAGTTTGTTTGCCGAAAGCTAACGTGATCGGGATCGAGATGGTTTTAGCTACGTTTCAACAAAATCGGTTCAGCCGGTTTTGAGATATTGAACATTGAAATTAAAATGGCGGGGGTTTTTCGACTTTTCTAAGTTGTCAATTTTTGATGCTGGGGAACATTCAGAGGCTGCATTTCTGATATTACGAAAATAAAACACTCACCTTCAATACTAGTCTACGTTTTAGTACCCCACCATCCAAGGCAACGAACGTGCCTCCTATCAAATAAAATAAGTTACAGTGACAGGGTACTAAAAGTTGTTTATGGACGATGCTAGTGATGGGTTAATAGAAGACTGATAGTCAAATTAGCAACTTAAGTATTATCGTTTGTATAGAATAGAATATAATATAATTGATTTGCATAGAATAAGTAGGGACATCAGTGTCATTAGGCGGTAGGTGACAAAAGGTAGCTTATTCTGCTATTTGTACTAAATACTAGCATGCAAATATCTTTTGGAATCTTATTGTTCAATATTTTGAGGTAGTCCTTTACACTATAATAGTTCCTTTAAGTTAGGAGCTTACCTAATCTATTTTTAAATCTATTTAGAGGTAGCTTGTATACATTTTGGTAACTTGTTGAAAACTTTCATGCACATTACAAAGCAGTGGTTTGAGTACAATTTTGTCCTTGGCACGTAATTATGAACCAACCGTCCACGATTTCGTTAAATTCTAGTAGAATTGGTTGCAGCTGTTGTAAATAAATACATATGTCTCTTTACAAACATGCAGATTTCTAATATATATAAGCAAGGTAGGGGTGGTATATTAAGCTTTTTGAAAAGTGGTTTACATGATATACAAGGGGCTTTACCGCAAATAGCACGTATACATTTTTTCTGTGCTATGAATGCAGTGCTAAAATGTGTACAGTTTCCCCATAAAATAAGCCCGTATCCTAAAATTGAGCCTACATATCCATGATATGCAGCTAAAGTGGCTTGCAACCCTGAAGTACGTCGTAGCTTGCGTAATACATAGACAAATCTATTAAGTTTACATCGGATCTTTTCTATTTGAGCTTGCCAGTCCAAATGATTATCTAAAGTAAGTCCCAAAAAAATAACACTTGCATTTCTTTTATTTTGTTATTTCTATACCTATTGTACATTTAGTGCCTTTACGTCTTTTTTAGTTGAACTGTACATAGTTGGTTTTATTAATATTAATCTGTAAATTATGTCATTCTAACACACAACACACAACACACATAATAACACTGTCAATACGTCATTTACTTTGTAGGGAAATAGTAACAAATTGTATCACGATTTTCTTGCATCAAACAGCGTTAATTTTTTGATCTTAAACGTTTAAAGATCGGTCTAGTATTCGCGTAAGCAACTAAGTATAATAATATCTCAACCAACCTTGAGGTTTTCATATCCGCCTACAATTAGGCAGGCAATTTGTTTGTTGCCACCATCGCAGTATAAAACAATCGATGCATTCGTACCAAACTCGATCGTTTTGTCCCAGCACTATAAAAGTGCCTCATGAAATTCAATCAGCCCAGCTGATATAGGCTGCTTCGACGCCATCGCCAGACGTCTGACGTCTTGCACGTTAAACGGTTCATTTGCAACTTAAAGTCGGTCTCCACCAGAGCTGGCGAGGTAGCGGAGCGAAGCGAGGATGCGTAGCGAAGCTGTGAAATGTGTGTATAGACGAGCGGTGCGACAATATTGTGTTGCGCGCATTTTGTATGTAAAAAAACCTCGCTCCGCTCATACCATATCCACCAGTGGTTGATTATTTCCTCGTTCACCGCATCGCTACCTCCTACAACTCTGGTGGATACTCACCTTAAGGCAGTGGTCTGGACGCCAGCGGGCAGTGCGACGACGGGCGGCAGCGGGCAGCGAGACGACGGGCGGCAGTTCATACATTTAACCAAGTTCAGTATCGCTGCCAGCTGGCGTCCAGACCCCAGCCTCAATGCAGTGGTTAAATGGTACAACGACTCAGAATTTCTATCTTTGTTTCATAGACGTGCGGCGGCGCGGTGCGCGGGCTGTCGGGGAAACGCTCATGCATTAACAAATGCGTGCTTCTAGCTTAGCCCATTCGGCGCCAATCGCTACATACATACGACAGAGCACTACGGGCGGTTTTAGCGGCATAAGGAGTTTAACACTTACACTGCCGGAACCCGCTTAGCGGACGCATACGCCATCGTAGCTTTCCGCTACATACGAGGCTACCATCGGCTATGAGCGTAGCGCGTAGCGATTCTAGGCAGTGAATGTGTTAAGCTGCTACGGACTACGGCGTAGCGCTGCGAGCGTAGCGTGGCGGTGGCTGGTGAATGAGTAGTGCGTCCAGCACGCTGCAATTTGTTTTCAATACACACACATCAAGCTCTGGGTTGCTTGTTTGTGTGCGTTGTATGATAAAAATATTTATCTATAGATGTATGTTTGTATGTTCTTTCTGTTGCTTCTGCTATCAAATGTAATGGCAATGGACACAACACAGGGTATAATAAAGAATATTAGTTTACGCATCCGTATTTTGTTTTACGTCTACCCGGAACCACAATTAAATCCATCACTTAAACGTCTCAATCGCAATTCAATGTGTATGGCGGTCGTTGTGACACGGTTAAGCACAGCACATCGCTTTACCATAATTACAGGCAAATCAGGGTCATCATTGTCTATTATAAAAAAACCGGCCAAGTGCGAGTCGGACTCGCGCACGATTGGTTATGTACCAATCTATAAAAACGGCAAAAAATATCACGTTTGTTGTATGGGAGCCCCCTTAAATAGACATTTTATTCTGTTTTTCAGTATTCGTTGTTACAGCGACAACAGAAATACATCATCTGTGAAAATTTCAACAGCCTTACTATCACGGTTCATGATATACAGGACAGGCAGACTGACGGACGGACAGCGGAGTTTTAGTAATAGGGTCCCGTTTTAGGTATTACCCTTTGGGTACGGAACCCTAAAAATATCTCTAGGCGTATCTCTTCGAGAAACTCTCCTTTAATAACTCGTCTCGGGGTAGAAGCCGTCAGCGCGTAATATGTTTGGTGACTCCCCGACATGCTTCTGCTGCTTTCCGAGGAAGTGTCCGCTATGCAGCCACGAAGTGCTGGAACAATGTCCCGCCGCCGCTTAGAAGGCTGTCGGACGTTAATAGATTTAGAATTAATCTCAAAAAAATCATGCAAGAACATCAGCATAAACAAGAGAATCTGTGTCTTGAAACTAGCTGCATTTAACACTTCCGCACCTGTTGGTTATGCCCCATCTAAAATTCATTCATTGCCATACGGTTGCTGGTCAACGTAATTCAAATTCAAATTCAAATTAATTTATTGCCAAAAAAATACACAAAATATAACTTTTTTATGTAATTTTTAATTTGTCAACGTACTTTAATTTATAATTAAGTATTGTTTTTGTAAGCCCAATCTCATGCCATGCTGTGTTTTGTTTGACGTTTAGTATTTAGTTTGTTTTCTGTTCACTGGCGCAAGTGGTACTGTTTCGTGTATGGGCTGCGTTCACTTTTACCATTAAGGCCCATACGCACGTAGTGGTTTGTTGGGATGCAACTTTTCGCAGGCCAACAAACCATTACTATTTAATATTATAAAAAAAAATACTGTTCTTTCCTTTTTCGTGTATTTTTATGTTTGTATTTTAGTTAAGTATATATTTCCTTTTAATTTTTTGTTGGTTACTTTCCATGCTCTCACCGAATGGACCCTGCGGAAGACCAGCGCTGGCTGCAAAGCTAGCAACATGCTAAGCTGGGTCCATTTCGTGGCAAAGAAAAATGTGCTTTTTATTTTATTTATTTTATTATCTGTGTTGTTGTTGTGTTTGTCACGAATAAATGTTTTGATTTGATTTGATTTGATTTTAAAAATGAATCTACTTAAACTGCTAACTGGCTCTCGAGTCCCCGATCCCCGTTCGACGCCTACCGGTAAAGCGCTCCCATACCTTTGATAACAATTGGAAAGTTCTAACTTTTCAAGTAGCAAACAGCAAAGCGGGTACCTGATCCTACCTGCCCAAGTAACTCGTAACTCGACTGTACGTAATATTATTGTAGCGTAGGACAGGTAACGAACTGCGCTCATTTACCCGTCGCCTAATTACTCTAACGACTGAACTAATGATGTGCAAACTGCGCGGAGACGCTTCCAGAATACGTGGCGCGGCGCCTTGGGTATGTTCCTACTGTCAGCGACGTTAATAGCTGATACCAGACTGCGCAAAACGACCTAACATCTAGAAATAGAGTACACATCAGTGTACCTTGGGAAAAGACAGTGTGGAAGGTGTCACATGGTTTTCCTTCATTGAAAGTGGGGTCTCTGATCGACGTAACGTTTCGTACGTAGGTACGTTAGGTAGATCTAAATGCCAGCTTTTGAATGGGAAAAGGCAGTTAAGTTTTCTTAACGCTCGTTCCAAAAGTCACGCAGTCTGGCCTCTAAACTAGTTCATAGAATTAGCAATTCTATCTTTAAGACCTATACAATGTACCTATACTTTACGAATAAATACATTCCGATTCTGAAGCAAGCGGACCCCGGGCTTCGTTATGATGCAACCCGGATAACACTATATATGTCGGCGGCAGATCGTTAAATACGCCAGATCACGAAATTCCTAGGCATATCGTGAAACGGCGCCATTTCATGATATGCCTAAAAGTCGGCTAGGCTTATCACGATGTGCCTGATAAACAATACGGCAGATCGATTAGAGCAACGCATTCGTCGATATTCCTAGCTCTATACCGGGCACATCGTAAAATAGTTTCTTTCTTGGCCACTGGTGGCGCTGCACATGCGATGGCGGCCGTTTTTGTTGGGGGCTAATAATCAGGGCGGACAAAAATGGTTTGTCATAAGCGAACTCTGTCTTAGGTCGGTTAGGTTAGGGTTCACTTGTGTCCCTCAGACCAGAAATAGACACCCCGCGCAGCGGGGTGGCGTCGACTCGCTGGAGATTATCAGTCCGCACTTCTTATTTTTTTTTTTTAACCTAATTCAATTTTGGACACCCTACTTACGTATAACGGTGAGTATTGAACGATATGCGTTTCATGATATGCCTAGGAATTTCATGATCAGCCTAAACGTCACTGGCTTGGCCAAATCATGAAATGCCGGCGTTTCATGACATTCCTAGGAAGTTCATGATCTGCCTAAACGTCACTAGGCAAATCGTTAAATGGTGACATTTGAATGATATGGCGGATGTCCTTTAGCCAAATCATGAAATGGCGGCGTTTCACGATATGCCTAGGAATTTCGTGATCTGCCGGATTTTACGATCGGCCGCCGACATATAGATTAAATTAGATTAGATTATTTCATTTTGAAAATTCACATCTCATTCCATAAAATTCAAATAGCATGGATTCACAAAAAGATCGTCAGTGTATCAGTTAAGAATAAAAGACAATAGTAACAGTCAATAAAAATCCAAATGAAAACAAAAATACTCATAATAAGCCAATAGGAACAATATGGAATGCTTTAATTATTTAATGTGATCAATGAAACAAGCAATCAGGTTGGGAATCTGGTTATGGATTGTAAGGACACCATTGTTAAATATGCGACATTTAATTGAGAACACACAAAAATTCCGTAGTTTTATTTGTCTGATTTTAGTCCAATTTGTCCAAGCATTATTAGATAGATAATTAAAAAAAATCATAAAACCGAAAATCATTTTGTGATAGACGAAGCTGCATCCTTCACAATGTTTATAAAAACTCTGAAACTTTAACGGAACAAACTCGTTAAAATTTTGTTTTCGCAATGAGAAAATCGGAAAAATTATGCTTTCGGATAAAAAATTACTAAGCTAAGGGGGCGCGCGACTTAAAAAATGTTTTATGATGCTATCGTATGGAGGACGCTAAAATAGGCATGTTTTGTATGGACAACTTTTTTCTAAACTTGATAATAATTACCGAGATATTGGCTCCTAAATGGACACAATTTTTTGGACTTAGAAAAATAACGATGGGGGTGGTTAAGGTAGAATAAAGTAAAAAAAAAATAGAAACATGTAGATAAAAGTAGAAAAAAGGAGAATAAAGTAGAAATACGTAGATAAAAGTAGAAAAAAGTAGAAACATGTAGATAAAGGTAGAATAAAATAGAAACATGTAGATAAAAGTAGAAAAAGTAGAAAAATCAGAATAAAGTAGAAACATGTAGATAAAAGTAGAAAAAAGTAGGAAAAAGTAAAAAAGTAGAAAAAAGTAGAAACGTAGATAAAAGTAGAAAAAGTAGAAAAAATCAGAATAAAGTGGAAACATGTAGGTAGATATAAGTAGGAAAAAGTAAAAAAGTTGAAAAAAGTAGAAACGTAGATAAAAGCAGAAAAAAAGTAGAAAAAATCAGAATAAAGTACAAACATGTAGATAAAAGTAGAACCTATGGATAAAAGTAGAATAAACCGTTAACATTTTCTTCAAAGTACTCATGACCCGCTCGACCTGACCAAAAGTCCCTAAAAGACGCGCGTAAACGTGGCTTACACCCCACAGTAAGGCACGAAAAGGTATGCGAATACACTCTACCATCGGCTAAGGAAGGATCGGGAAAGAAATTTTTTGATGGGAGGTGGTATCATTATGGCACCAATTTTTTATGATGCTATCGTATAGAAGACGCTAAAATAAGCATGTTTTGTAGAAAAAACTTTTCTCTGAAATTAAAAATGGCCAAGATATTGGACCTCTAAGGCAGGTCGTCGACGAGGTAGGTTGACGACGACGACGAGTGAAGCGAGGAGGAGTGTTAGGTGCACCGCGACCCTAAGCGCGCGCCTATGTTTGCGCCTCCTTTTCTATTCGGAGCTACGCGAAGTCGCATCATTCATCGATTTTTTTACAAGTCGCTACCTTATAAACATCAATCAACAAAAACAATTTTTTTTTATCCCCCCCCAAGCAACCCCCTCCCCCAACACCCCCCCCCCCTCCCACTAAACACACTTACATAAGGTTGCGCCCCCTTTGCTATACTCTGACCGAAAAAGCTTCATACTATATAAATTACATTTACAGTACATAATTATGGTCCTACTTTCCCGCACTAGTGCGGAAAAGAGCAGTTTTCGTGCATATGTCGAAACTTTAAAGAGCCATATGTACAGTAAAACGTTGTACGATACACGTGCGAATAGGTAATTCGCAACTCGTGTCGATTTAAAACACTCCCTTCGGTCGTGTTTTAATTTATCACCACTCGTTGCGAATTTCCTATTTTCGGCACTTGTATCGTAAATAACTATTCCCACACTGTAATAGTGATACATGATATGATAGTAATGCCACGGCTACCAAGAATAGATAATCGGCTTTCGGCGGCCTTGTGCCGATATCGTCGGATTACCACGAGGATGAAGGTTGCTGACACCTGGCTAAGGTCAACACTGAAATGGCGGCTAATAAAAGGCTGCAATTTCGTCACATGAACACGCAGACACATTACCATCCTCACCACTTAGATGGTTGGCAGTCCTCAACTGTGCGCTTCTCCAGAAACTTCCTGCCTCGCACAACTAAATTATGGAACGGATTGTCGCCTGCGGTATTTCCGGACCGATACGACCTTCAAACCTTCAAGAAAAGAGCGTACTCCCATCTTAAAGGCCGGCAACGCACTCACAACACCTCTGGTGTTGCAGGTGTCCATGGGCGGCGGTAATTGCTTACCATCAGGTGATCCGTCTGCTCTTTTGCCTCCTATAACATAAAAAAAAAAAACGACACGCACGAAGACGTCATTCTGTTGGGTCTGGCTTGGTCGCAGCCGGCTTCTTGTCGGTAGCAGATTTTTTGTGCTTGATTGGTGGCTCTAAGCCAAAGAGCATGTGAGGATAGTGGGAAGTGGAAGTGGTTGCCTAGCTACTCCTCCGGAAAATAAGCGGTGAAATATCATCATATCGGCCGATAGACGTCCACTGCTGGACATGGACATAGGCCTCCCCCAAAGAGTGCCAAAGTGACCGAGTAAAATATAAGTAGGTACCTAGTAAGAATTGAAACTAGCAAAATGAACTCGTTTGTTTAAATCTACGACCCATAGCCATAATACTGTTACGACAGCGGGGTCAATAACAGTTTTGTTGGCATAGTGACACGCCGTCAAGGTGTTTCAAAATTCGCTGTGTCGACTAAGACATCCGCAGCCCAGCGGTACAAACGGCGGTCGAAGAGCCGATGTGCCCGGGTTCGAGTCCAGCGACCGACATGCAATTTCAAAACGCCGAGTAGCATGGAATGTTCTAGAAAGGGTAAGCAAATAGAACATTCGATGCTTAAGGAAATTTATAGACGAATGTATGGGCTTGGAATATTCGAGAAACGTGCAATGGACGTAGCACGTTTATCTGGAAAAGCCCATGCTACTCAAAAAAAGTGAGTAATGAAATGAACAACGAAATGAAGATCGAAATTAAGGACTAGAATCTTCGGTAAGGGGTATATAAGGGGACCACGTTCGCGGTACTAGTCAGTCTTGGAGTGAGTCTTGAAGAGACAGTCTTGGAGTGAGTTCTTGAAGAGTCAGTCTTGGAGTCAGTCTTGAAGAGTCAGTGTTTGAGTAAGACTTGAAAAGAGAGTGGAAAGTGGAGTTCTCAGAATGGGATACTAAGGGAGTAGTATCGGGTGAGAACTGGGGCCCGTTTCATGAAGTAACAAGTTACAAATTACAAGCGGAAGTCTCTTTTGAATACCTTTTGATAGAAAGAGACTTCCGCTTGTAATTTGTAACTTGTTGCTTCATGAAACGGGCCCCTGGAAGAATAAGTACAGTGGAAAGTGGTGATTAGTGAAGTGGTCTAGTGCGTAACAGTAAAGTGTAGCTGTGCCAGTACTAGTAGGCGCGAACTCAGTCACTTGTGTGAGCTAATTGAGTTGTCAGCGTTAGTAAGTGTGGACTCAAAGGACTTTACCCTGTGTAAATCGCAGAATAAATCTATTGTCGTGTTAAAAAGGTGTTTAACTCTATCCTACCCCCCCCACGCTCGTAACAATACATTGTGCAAGTTATGTTTATCGTTGCAATCAAATTGTTATGTGAAATACTGTGTAGGTATGTCTCAGATTGACTGCACGGCTATCACGCGACGGCGCGCGAGCTCTCTCAATTTTTCTCGCACTATCCGCGAGAAAAATCGAGAGTATGTCGCGGCCGACCCATAGACGTGCTGGCCAGGAAAAAAAACGCGACAAGAAATATATAGGTTGGTAGTTTACATAAGAACGTTAGATAATTATCTGAGTAATAACTAAACCTACTCGCAAGTATTATAAAAAAACTTCTCAAGGACGTCGGAGGATAACGCGACGGCAACCCGTTATCAGATGGAAGCCGTACCGCGTCGCGGCATCGCGCCGCGGTAGACGCGGCGGTGAAGCCATAACCCAATCACACGCAAAAACCCATTTCCGGTACACTGCCATTTATATTGCCTGTAAGTAATTCGTACCAGGCGGTTAGGCTTAACTTTTTCTAATGTCTTCGTGATCGTCATGGTTTATAGCCGTGGCGGTATGGCTAAATGATAATGTTGTGGCTGGAATGGGCCATTTTGGGAATATGGTTTATGAGACTGAATTGCTGGCTTTCTACGTAATAGCGTAGGTACCTTGCCTACGTCGCTATACCCCTTCCGTCCGGCTACGTAACTGAGTTTTGTAACCAGCTACGAAATGGGAATATTTTTTATCGCTTGGAACCCAGTTATGAAGGAAGAATTGTTTGTCTTTATTTGTAACTCATTTGTAACTAGCTACATAGTAGGAATTATTTTTCCTAGTTGGAAATCCAGATACGTATAGAGAATTCTTTGTCTCAACTTGTAACTGATTTGTAACTGGCTACAAAGTAGGAATTATTTTTTCTAGTTGGAAATCCAGATACGTATAGAGAATTCTTTGTCTCAACTTGTAACTGATTTGTAACTGGCTACAAAGTAGGAATGATTTTTCCCTGTTGGAAATCCAGATACGTATAGAGAATTCTTTGTCTCAACTTGTAACTGATTTGTAACTGGCTACAAAGTAGGAATTATTTTTCCTAGTTGGAAATCCAGATACGTATAGAGAATTATTTGTCTCAAATTGTAACTGATTTGTAACTGGCTACAAAGTAGGAATGATTTTTCCCTGTTGGAAATCCAGATACGTATAGAGAATTCTTTGTCTCAACTTGTAACTGATTTGTAACTGGCTACAAAGTAGGAATTATTTTTCCTAGTTGGAAATCCAGATACGTATAGAGAATTCTTTGTCTCAACTTGTAACTGATTTGTAACTGGCTACAAAGTAGGAATGATTTTTCCCTGTTGGAAATCCAGATACGTGCACCCCAGGCCAAAAGTATGGAAACAAGCTTACATGGCCATACAAATCCGAGATTTTCAAACACAAAAAGCTAAATTAAGTAAAAAATATTATCGAAAAATAAGAACTACAAGAAATCAAAAAAAAACCAGGAATATGAAGACATCAACAAAGAGATTGATCGAGCTCTACATGATCTACACAGGGGAACCATTAATTTAGGACACTGTATTGAACTAATATGCCCTTATGTTGTTTAAACTAACTTAGCCTAGTATTGTTGCTGCATAGACAGATATTTTTATTTTAAGCATAGGAATGGTGATATTTGTTTTAATTTATTATATACAGGGTGAGCAATCCAAATGGGTCAGTATGGCGGTTTTGGAAACCATAACAGTAAATCAACGTCATGGTTCCTAAGCCAAGATTTCGCTATCTGTTATGGTTTCCAAAACCACCATACTGACCCATTTGGATTGCTCACCCTGTATATATATATATATATATAACTACTATTTTTTTTCGTTATTATTATTATTACGCCCTCTCACCTGCCGGTTGCATTCTCCGCTGCGACGCTGCGGAATCCGAGGTCCACCATTGACCATGGTCCAAGATTTGACAAGTCTGAATTACCTATTTCAGTAGAGTGACTGCCATCTGACCTCCTCTCTATATGTAACATATAGCACAGTGCTGCTACCACCGTTTTTTATGACTTTTAACTAGTTTACAATAAAGTACTTAGTTACAAACTGAGATAGTTAATTCTTAATGCGTAACTGGGTTTCAAAGGGATAAAAAATATTCCCAGTTCGTAACTGGTTATAAACAGGGAAATAGTAGTTACAAACTAAGATAATTAATTCTCAATACGTAACTGGGTTTCAAAGCGATAAAAAATATTCCCAGTTCGTAACTGGTTATAAACAGGGAAAAAGTAGTTACAAACTAAGATAATTAATTCTCAATACATAACTGGGTTTCAAAGCGATAAAAAATATTCCCAGTTCGTAACTGGTTATAAACAGGGAAAAAGTAGTTACAAACTAAGATAATTAATTCTCAATACGTAACTGGGTTTCAAAGCGACAAAAAATATTCCCATTTCGTAGCTGGTTACAAAACTCAGTTACGTAGCCGGACGGAAGGGCTATACCTACCTAGTTATTTATTATCACAGGTGAAAAACCCACATAATTAAAACAGTTTATGACGATTAAGCTTTCCTAGTGATTACTTACATGGCAAGCGCAAACGACAAGCGCAAGCGCAAGCGGTTTTTCTTTGGAAAAACGCGTAATTTAGCTCATAAATGAATGGAAATGTAAATTAGTTACTTCGTTAAATGATGACTGGTGGCGCCATCTAGTGGCGAGTAGTAGAAGCTGTATTTGAGTTTGGTGTTGCTATATGCAAATAAAACAAAAAAACAATAAGTATTAAAAGCTTTCTTTACGTAATTCTCGTGTACTTATTCATAAAAATAATCATTCAGAATTAAATTATTTTCATTGAATTTTATTAATTGATGAAATACATGACTGTATTCCTTGGTACTGCATTTGACGTATTGCATAAGTCGTGTAACGAAACACGTTTACGGGAGGATGTTGTCATCTGTCAAAGTTGGCCTTCAATTGTATTTTCGAAGGGTTTTTTCCTAATTTTCCTGTTAATTGCAATGTTTGAGTGAAACTCGGATAGAAGTCGTGGGGGGGCGTCTGGATGATAGTGCGTGAGCTAAAATGACATCGAGGAGCAAGAATGCAGTGCGGAGTTACGAAACAGAAATCGAGAAGAGTCGCGAGGAGTCCAACTGGAAGAAGGCGGTTGAGTTAGCTCAGCAGTTGAAGTCCAGATCACCACAGCATGGTCAGTGACTTGTTTACGAACTGTTCTGGCTGTTTAGGGTGTGAGGAGTGCCAGGACAGCTGACTACATCTGATTATGTTAACAGGATTGAGAGAGATCTTATCAGTGTACAGTCATGGCAGTTTGTTTAAGGAGTTATGACATAGTGCCGTACGACTGTATTACCGCGCCGCCGCAACGCATGACTAGTTCCTCTAATAGACAACCATTGGCAATCATTATTAAAATTTGCTTAGTTTGTAGTTTTTTATTCCCAATTGTAACCTACCTATATTGGAAAATATTCATGCCCTTCATATAAGTATATTTTTTATCACATCATGTATCTACTTTTCTGGTTTAACACAAAAAAATATCAATTTACTTAAACAGCTACTTTAGCCTGTCTGTAAAGCTTGGTCCTGGGTTCTAGTGAGGGCATATATTTATGTGAATAAGCACCACTGTTTGTTGCTGACAACACCTGATCGTGATATCTAGGCTTGCTCTAAGAATGAGTCTCACAGTGGGAAACACGCAGCACAACACCTGATTTGGACATAATCAGAATTTTTCTCTACATTTAATATCTGTTTCTAATGATAATTGTTTTCTTGGTTCTTTTATTTATTTAATCTTATGGCATTTATGGAAAACAGAAACAGGATAAATACAACAATAAATTAATTTTAAGATCCATCAGCCACTTGATGGCCTTGTCACTAAGGGTGATCAGGTGTTCTGGAGGTCCACTGGCGTAGCGCGTTATGGGGCAAATCCTTGATTAGATGATGATTGTTTGTTTGTACAATAGTTTATAATTTTCTCTCTATTATTTATTTATTTATCTGGCAGGCAGTTGAAACAACTGATGATGCCTGTATCCAGTTTCTTTTTGTACAAATGTGCTTGTCTAATTTGTTCTTGAATTGGTTGAAATTGAGACCTGAGACCACATTGTTTGCCAGTTTGTTCCAAGCTTTCGCCACCCACACACTACACTCATAACATTTGTCAATTAATATTTTTTTTAGTTTATTTTTAAATATAATGTCACGAGTTTCTTGTTTAATCGATTCTGGGATCTTGTTAGCAATTAAAATACATAATTTAACCATTTTCACGCAATTTAATTCTAAACTCTTGCTGATTCGCAGCAAGCCTCGCACACTTCCTCATCGGGGAAGGCAAGCTGGAAGCCTACCTGGAAGAATGGCCGGCGAACAAGGAGAACATCGAGCGCGCGCAGCGGGAGCTCTCCGAGGCGCGGGGCTACCTCACCCTGGCCACGGACGAGGCGGGCCGGAAGGCTGGAGTGGCCCTGGACGCGTACCTGTTGCTGGGCAAGCTGAACTTTGCTTGTGGGGCGTATGATGACTCCTTGAAGAACTATAAGATGGCTGAGTTGAATACGTTGACGGAGAAGGAGTTACCTATGTAAGTTTTTTGTTCTTTATAATTTTCTCTAGATGTAACGGGCATATTTATCAGTTAAGTATTGCTTAAGACATTCGACACGTTTCGACGAGTATGTGAGTGGCGGATGTTTATCTACCGTGATAGATAATGATAAAATGCCAACCATCTCACGCCCACAGCGCTGTCATTATTATGGGAGGTGGGGTGTGGGACTCTAATCGCACCTGCAGCCTGTCCCGCGGCTACGTAATATCATGAATGCCTGTAGTCACGATACGGATATACACTTCGACTCGTCAAATAAATCCTAAAAATTGTTGCCCGTAATTGTCTGCCTAGAATTAGTATTAACATTTAATTCGCGGGAAAAAACTAGTTTGCCAATAAAAAAAGTACAGTAAAGTTCAATGAAATTACTACACTTTCGAAAATGTATACATATCTTTGACGTTCACCGTACCACATTTAGTTATAACCTTAGATTCCGATAATCTTACTTAAGTGTCGCAAAGACATTTTATTTTTATATTTCAATAACTTTTAATGAGATTATTAAATGGAAACAAACAATCACAATCTATAATAGGTTTTAAATAGCATTCAGATTACTTAATGCTACACGTGAATTATTCATGATGGATATACCCTATGATTGATATATCATGTGATTGAGTTAATGTTCACATTCGGCGGGTTCGGAAATATGTGTATGGACAAAGTGATCAAAACTAGGTATGTGAATAGGTATGACTTCATTGTTAAAGAAGGGCATTTTTCCCGGCACGTTGCAGTGCTTTATCAACCATGAATTAATCTAATTCGGTGATGCGTAGGAAACAATATTAGACAGCATTAACGCGATTAACGATTAACACTTACTTTTGGTTCCCTCTATTTGGCATAACTTTAATTCTCCGAAACGCTTTTAGCATAACAGACTTGGCATATTCGGTTTTCGACGAAAGTTAATGTGGCACAAACTTTATTTGGTATAATTTCTAACATTCCGAAAATGTGTTAGTCCGTAATTGAATTCGCATAGGTACTATTATCAAGTGTTCGCTGATTTCTTCTCTTCCCTTCTTGCCAAACAAACCTCTCCTAGATTATAAGAAGGTCATCAGCGCAGACCCTAGTAATAATGCCAGTTATGTTCACATTAATGAAATATCATCCCTGGATATTGAAAGTGGTATAAACCGACTGAAACCTCGAAGCTCCCCGGGCTGACAACTTTCCAGCTTTCATTGTAAAGGGATGCAAAGAATGGTTATTATCTCCGTTACTTCATATTTTTAACTTAGCTTTATTTACTGGGGAGTACCCTGACCAATGGAAGATCACTCGAGTGAGGCCTATCCCCAAATCAAATCTTACAGGCAAAGTTGAGGAGTACCGGCCAATTAACGGCCGGCGGGCCGGGCTATTTTATCTTCGATTGCCAAACTATTCGAGTCAGTCATAAATAAGATTGTGGCTCCTCAATTGAAACCGATCCTCTGCGATGCTCAGTATGGCTTTAGACCTCGTCGTTCAGTAGAGACTAACCTTTTAGCCCTGGTTGATTCCATTTCAGATCATTTGGATAGCGGAGTTCAGGGAGACGTGCTGTACTTCGACTTTAAGAAAGCATTTGATCGCGTAGATAATGATGTTCTCTTGGGCAAGTTGTGCAGTGTTGGTTTTTCACCAAAACTGCTCCGGTTCTTTGCTAGCTATCTACGCGACAGGCAGCAGTGCGTGCAGCACAGGTGCTTTGTATCAAATACATACCCGACTCTTCGACGTTCTGGAGTCAGCCAGGGCTCAATATAAGGTCCGTTGCTCTTCGGGATTATGGTCAATGATCTGGCTTCAGTTCCAAAGTGCGCCAGTTGTCTGCTTTATGCCGATGACCTGAAGTTCATGTATGGTGTGCAAGATATTTCGGATTGCAATTCTCTCCAAAGTGACATCGATAGGTTGTATCAGTGCAGCATCGAGAATAGACTTCTCTTCAATGTTGCTAAGTGTGCGCGTGTAACTTTTAGCAGGGCCCGTAATCCGCTGTATAACAATTACTCCCTGGATTCTGAAGTAATGACCCGGGTTGATTATATTCGGGATTTAGGCGTTATTTTAGATATGAACCTAAATTTCCATGAGCATATCAACTCTCTGGCTCATAATTGTTACAGGAGATTAGGGTTTGTCATTCGGAATGCTAGGGACTTGGTTGATGCCAGAACCATAAAACTTCTGTATACCGCTCTGGTCAGAAGCAAGCTTGAATCGGCCGCTGTTCCTTGGAACCCTCATGAGACAACATATATCTTGCTTCTGGAAAAGGTACAAAAAGAATTCTTGCGTTTTCTGTATAAAAAACTTACGGGTACTACCCATTTCTATACCCTACAAAATTTTTGCTGGGCGTTTTAGGTTTAAATTCGCTAGAGGTGAGGCGAAACTTCGATCTTCTTTCCTTAGCTGGTAGAAATTTGCGTGGTGATTCAGACTGTCCCGAATTAGTAGCTCAGTTGGTGCGCCTGTATGTTCCCTCGCCCTCTGGATATAATTTTCGTCCTCGTTGTCAACCTTTACTAGCGGCGCCGACAGCACGAACGTTGTCTCGCAGAAAGTCCCCACTTATTCGAGCTTTGCACTTCATAAACTCGTTGCTTGAATCAGCACCAAACTGTGTTATATTTGCTAGCCGATGGATAGATGTGTGTGATGAATGTTTGACGTTCTGCGAGAAGATGGATGCACGACCACCTTCTGTGTTATAGTAATAATAATTTGTTTCTTTTGTGTATATTTGTATATTTCTTTTGTTTCACAGTGCTTTGGTGTTTACAGTCATGCTGTGAAATGTATGAAAAAAATAAATAAATAAATTGCTAGGACCGATTATATTTACGAATAAATTTGTTTAGCATAATTATAATCGGCATATTATCGATTGTCCAAAAAATACTTGGCATACTTACATGGTTAGCATAATTATTTTATGGCAAATGCAGAATGCCAATGTGCCAACAACAACTGCGACATTAACAAAAATATTTCGACAGTCAAGGGAATTCAAATTTATAGGGTACTTTCCGTTGACCTAGAACTATGAAATTTGGTAAGTAATATCGTCTTATAAGAAGTACCTGTCTGTCGTGTTACTACCAGGTTAGGGAAAAATCAGAAAACTATACATTTGTAATTAAGTACGGAACCCTCGGTGGGCGAGTCTGACTCGCAATTGTATTAAGCAGAAATATTTTTTTCAGTTTTCCAATAACAGATATGAATTCTACAAGTCCCAAATAAATTATTTTTATTGTATGTTATCTTATCTATAAGATTGCTCAGATATTTTTGAATCTTTGGGAACGTAGGTACAGTCGATGTCAAAGATCTGTTTACTTGTGTGGTTGTAATAAGGTGCAAAAGTGAAAACATCTCTTTTTAATCATCTCTCATAAAAACCATATTTGTAAGTAAACATTCAAATTCAATGAATATAAAAAGTTCATATATTTTGTAGGTATCATACGGTGCTGTTGCTGGTCCGTCCTGTCCACGGCTGATAACAGTGTTATGCCGATAATGCATATTTATTTATACCACTGACAAATAAGTATACCAACTGATTTTAAGCGAATTTTCCGGATTCGCTGTTTAAATACAATATATCGTAAATATCGTGTCTGACCTTAACTAGAATATAATGCTAACATACCTAGGTTAAGTAACTTACTAATACTATATGGATAATTTGTCCGAAATAAAGAGTTTATTATTATTCTCTTTATTAAATTTTCTTCTTAAGCTAGGTTTTTACAATAATTATATAAAAAGTAAAATATAAAACTATACATACAAGAAATAAAATCATTATAAAAACCTAACCTAGGGTACCGCCGGCAGCGAGGCGGGGCCTAAGCTGCCGGTGGTCAGGGCGACAGAGACAGGAACCTCCTGACTATCCGCGCAGTATCCAGGAGTACCGCCTTCTGTATCTGACCCTTGATCCAGCCATCTAGCGAGAGTCTCTTGAGGTGATGGTCGAGACTCTTCGCTATTAAACCGTTCGCCGAAACGACTATCGGGACGATGATCGTCGAATCAACATCCCACATGGCGGTTACCTCGTGAGCCAGGTCTAGATACTTGCTGGCTTTGTCCTTCTTGGCCTTCAAGAGGTTCTCGTCATGGGGGATGGTGATGTCGACGAGCACTGCCTGGCGTTTCGATCGATCAGTCAGCACGATATCAGGCCTATTGGCAAGAATAGTCCTGTCCGTGATGACAGATCGATCCCAATAGAGCGTGGCACGACCATTTTCGAGAACTGGCGCAGGTGTGTACTTATAGTAAGGCACTTCGGAGACCACAAGACCGTATAGCAGAGCAAGTTGCTGGTGAATAATTCTGGCTACAAGGTTATGTCTGTGCAAGTACTCGCCGTTAGCAAGATGACCACAACCGGAGATAATATGCCTGAGTGACTCCCCGGGACGGCGGCATGCCCGACAAATGTCGACCGTACCGTCCTTCAGGATATATCTCCGGTAATTGTTCGTCATGATAACTTCGTCCGCAATTGCACAGACAAAACCTTCGGTTTCCCCGAAGAGATCCCCGAAACGTAGCCAGTTCACCGACGCGAGCAGATCTACATCGGGCCCTGTGAGGGCCTTGTAGAACCGCCCGTGTAGCTCCTTGCTCCTCCACACCGCCTTGCGGTCCTCGGCGCTCATTACTTTAAGTCTGCGCCAGTTCTCGTTTGCCAAGGAAAGCGGGGTGAAGTTTCCGTCTACTGCTACTACGTCGCGATGCATCCCACACTCGTTGTTGAGGAAATAATCCCTGAGACTGCACACCTCGCGGTTGTGGAGGTCTTTGGCATTTAAAGAGCCGCGACCTCCACACTTCCGCGAGATGTACAGTCTCATAACAGACGAGCGTGGGTGTAGCATGCGATGCGCAGTAAGCAGTACTCGGACTCTTCGGTCCAGGGCATCCAGCTCAGTCTGAGTCCACCTTAGTACGCCAAAGGAGTAAGTAAGCAAGGGCATCACCCAGGCGTTGAAGGCGCGCGCCTTGTTGCCGCCCGACAAAAGACTATTAAGTACTTTGGTCAGGCGACAAAAGAAGCGCTCCTTCACCGCCCGCTTTACGCCCTCACCCTCAATACCCAATGACTGTGACATACCAAGATACTTATAGGTTTCTGCTTCGGAGATAGATTTGAGGGACATTGTCTCAGAAAGTTGCAAATTTGTTGAATTTACAACTTTCCCCCGCTGTACATGCATGACCGCACACTTATCGACACCAAATTCCATTTTGATGGCGCTACTGAATACTTCTGTAGTTTTCAGTAGTTCCAACAGGTCATGTCCATTCGGTGCAAATAGCTTCAGGTCATCCATATAGAGCAGATGAGAGATGACCTCACCCCCACTCCGAAGCCGGCAACCTAGTCCTGAATCCTTCAGCAGGGTGCTAAGCGGATTCAGCGCTAGGCAGAACCACAAAGGACTCAGACTGTCGCCCTGGAATATCCCACGTTCAATCCTTATAGAGTCCTGCGGACTAGAAGGGCAATCTCCTCCCCCCGGTTGACAAAGGACTGTGGTCCACTGCCCCATGCAAGTGCCTAAGAAAGATCTCAGAACTGCATCAACTTTATACAACTTTAAGATCCTCCTCAGCCATGAATGAGGCACCGAATCATAGGCCTTCTTGTAGTCAATCCAGGCGGCCGAGAGGGCCCCTTTGTTCCGCCGGACTCGTTGGCAAATGGTCATGTCTATGAGGAGGAGCTCTTTAGTACCACGAGACCCAACCCTACATCCATTTTGAGCAGGGGCCAAAACGTTGTTTGCAACGATGTGTGCGTTAATTTTTGCTCTCAAAATGGATGTAAGGAGCTTGTACAGCGTAGGCAAGCACGTGATGGGTCTGTAGTTTTTCGCTTCCATGGTACTACCGGACTTATAGAGCAGGGAGGTGATACCAGTTGTCAAGAAAGATGGCAAGGCACCGAGCTCAAGGGCTTGCTGGAACTGCGTTGCCAAACGCAGGTGTGAGCATCGAAACCATTTCAGCCAGAAGTTGTGTAATCCATCTGGTCCAGGACTTTTCCAGTTCGGGGCCAAACGGATGGCACAACTAACGTCCTCGGGGCTGATGGTAACAGTCCCCATGGGTTCGATGAACTCACACTCACGTTCGACAACACTCATCCACTCGCCTTCGGTGTGTTCGACTGGCACTGACCAGATACTACGCCAAAAGTCAACCATGGCAGTAGCATCCGGCTGCTGTCCGTCGGACACACGAAGATCGGCTCCCTCCCACTTTCGGTATACCTTCCTTTGATCGCTCTGGAAAAGGCAATTCTGCTGGTATCGGTCCACTCGCTCTCTGTAGCGGCGAATACGGCCTGCCCATGCATAGACTTTCTGCTTCAGAAAGTCAATGCGCTCCGTGACACAGGCCATGTAGTCGCGGGGCCTGATACCAGTTCCCGCGAAGGCCTGGTTCACAAAGCGCATGACTCGGGGGCGGTTGTTGCCCCCCCTGAAGCAGATCAGCTTTGCAATGAGAGTCCTAAACGTATTGATACGACGCTCAATCCGTACTTGCCATGCAGGGACACCCCCGGCGGTCCTAGGTGCACGGTCAGCGTCCGGAAACTTGACGCGAGCAACACGGCACGCCGCGATGGCCCCGCAGTACATGATTGAGTGTGTATCAAGTAAGTCTTCACTAGCCCGTATATACGGGTCTAGCAGACCGTTTAGAGCTCCCATTAACGCTAGATTGCGTCTATTTACGGGCAGGCGTGGTAGTCGTGGCCTAGAGTTGTTTGTGGAACGATACCCCGTAATCGCATCTTCCAAAGCCCTCCTCAGTTGCTCATTGGTCTGGGTACTCACGCTCTGATTCGCACATTCCTCCTCGTCGGCACTGGGATCAACCCGCGGTGCCCCCGATGCCAGGTCGGGAGCAGGCATCGGAGCCGGCAACAAGGCGGGCGGATCCCGCGCCGAGGTAGAGGCCGCACGAGCAGAGAGTGCTTCCAGGCGTAGCCGATCAAGCGTGGCGTCATCCAACCGCTTGTGCCGCTGGATGACGCGCACCTGATCCGATAGACGCTGCGCAGACACGGTGATGGCTGGTTCAAGCACCTGGAACAGAGGCAGCATCCGGACACGGTACGCGGACAGATTAGTTCCCCCCTCTGTCGCCCCATAGTAGGCGCGCATGCAGTTTTCGTTAATGGATTGCGTCCACTGCATGCGGCGCACTATACCACCGGCAGCGGGAGCCGTGGGCGGAGCAGGATGCCCCGCAGGCCCCAAGCGTGCCAGCAGCGGTGGTCGTCCTCGTCGCGCAGGTGGTCGCGGCGGCGGGGACGGCGGCCCGCGCTCGTCGCTCGACTCGCTGGTGTCGGCCGCTGTTGCGAATTCATCGCCCGACGACGATGGCGATGGCGAGGAGCTGGACGGCGCGGGTGGAGGTGGTGGGCGTGCGCGTTGTGCCGCTCTTGAGCGTGTCCTAGTTATCATATTTGTATTCGTATCGTTTCAGTTTTCTCGGATATGCCTTTGACAGCTGCTTGTCAGTTCCCTCGATACTCAGTCTGCTCCATAGCAAAAAGTGGTGCCGTATTCTAAATATATTGCACATTGTGGGAAACTATCATGTGCATTTGCATAGGTATAAAATGTTCACAAAGGCACAGAAACATTAAAAACGAATTTATAAAATATTGATAAAAATTGACACGTCTGTCATGACAGCGGTTTTTTTTTTTTTTTTTTTTTTTTTTTTTTTATTATTATTATTATTATTAACAACCCTTTATCAATAGTGTAAGTACGCACATAAGTGTACAACCACCCTCAACTCAATATGATATCTGTCACGACAGCCGTATTTGACACGCTAAAGGTCTGTGCCCACTAGACCGTATCATACCATGACCGTAACCGTACCGTCACATGCAAGAAAATATTCTTTGTATGAGTCATTATGAGATGACGCCCACTAGACATTTCCGGCACCGGCACTTTTTAATATGAAGAATATTTTTTTGCCTGACACTTTCATAGTACGGTCATGGTATGATACGGTGTAATGGGTATGTTACCTTACCATGACAATAGGGTAACCCTATCAATTCAATTCAATTCAATTTATTTATTCAAAGACCAACATGGATCATTATTGTTAGTAAGACTTAGCTTAATATTAGTAGACAGTTACAAATTTCATAAATAGCATACACAAAGTTAATTTAAAGTGATAATAGTAATAAATAATAAAATAATACGATTTGGCCAGTTTGAAATTTACATTACACAGTCAACTAATAATAAAATTTTATAAATATTTAATAAGTAATCTAATTAAAAATTCACCAAGATGTCAAGATAATTAATAATTTATTTAAATATCTCTGATAGGTAACCCTACCATAAGGTAACCAAATTTATAGGGTTACAAAATAGATCGGCAGCCTAAAAAGGGGTTTTCCGGTCCTTGCTCGTCCTGTTACCGATATGCACTATATATACGGTCAGCTCTAAGAATATGTATCTAATTTTCAACATTATTCCACCAACATATTTATAGAACATTACTTAACCCTTAAATGCATGATTTTTTGTATAACTTTTTAATAAATTGAAATAGATGTGTCATGTTGTATAGATTGAGGGAAAAATAAAGAAAAAAATCATAGTATTTAAAAAAACATATACAATATACGATGCATATATACATCATTATGCATTTAAGGGTTAAACGCGGTGAGTTCGGGATAACTGTCAGTTCACATGAACTTTGACGTATGTGAATGGCAAAACTGTCACCTACAATCCCTTCCTAATTGCGGTTTGATATCATATCATATTTATAATAGGCATGATGCCTCATGTTCAATTTCGTAGTGATGCTAAATGGATAGTAAACTATCAAATTATCGTGATAAAGTATAAATTATAAAATATAATTAAAATCATAAAAAGATATGAACCTTGAAAGTTTAGAAAAAATATGCATTTTTTTTTATTGTCCAAGAGTAAATTTAAAGCTACCAATAAAATCCTTACGCTTTTCTAGAAACAAAATTGTATGACAACTATGTACTTAAACGCAGTATTTCGCGACCGAAACAACAATTTACTTGATTTTCCATACTACGATTAGTACAAATATACAAATGTGACGTCACACAGTATGAAGCGTTTCGCGCTGCCGCCAGCGAGGTCAATCTCTATCTCAAATTTTTAGGTATTTATGTTCTTTAATTGTAGTTACTCCCATACAAACATTTGTTCCTCTCCAAAAACTGGTTCGAATGACGTCACAAAAAAATGTTAGTCATCATCCCTATTATCTGCATATAAAGATGCTTCCAAATTAGATGCCAATTAACTTACATCAAAATAATTTAAGTACTTTAAATAGGAATTAAGTTTCGTTTATATGAAATTTTTGTTTTCATTTTCGGAACAAATTACTTAATAAATTAAAATTCTGCCCAACATACTTATAGTCTACGAGATTTGGGACTGGTCTTTTGACAGTTCCAATATGACGTAAAGAGTGATGTGGCTAGAGTAAATCGATTGGCATAATATCCGATTACGATTGATGGTGGCTAATAAAAGGAATCGATTGATTACTGTGTAATAATTATTTTTAGGAAATCAAATAGAGAGCCTATACACAGTCGTCTGCTAACAAAAGTGTCCTGTAAGAAAAATCGAGAGAGCTCGCGCGCCGTCTCATGATAGCCGTGCAGAAATCAATGCCATATTGTCAAATGGAACATTTTGCCTCGGAATAAGGATAAACATGGAAGTAGCGCTAAAATAGGTAGCACAGACATATACCTGTACTTTACTTCCTTACGCCGTACTAACGCGAATTATACACTTACGGTGAGTGTATTAAATAAAAATGTAGGAGTCCTTTGTTTAACTACATTTAATTAACATTTTCTCAGTTACAATGTTACATGTTCAAATAATATGTTAGGACTGAATTATGATCGGCGCTCTCACGGTCGGCCAGGCTGGGCGCATGTCGCCGTGGTCGCGGCTTATCGTATAGAAAATGCAAGGTAGCGTCTGGCTTGGCCCGCTCTCGCTGGAACGCTGATGTTTATAAAATGGTCTTATGCCTAGAGGTTCGTATTCTAATACAGCTATTTAACCTTACAATATTACTAGTGATATACCATATAACACCTCCCCGAACAAACTGAGGTCTTTTCTTTAGATCAGCTCAAGAAAGACCGAGGAAGGTTTCCTATTTGTATCGGAGGTTCCACTTCGGCTGCAGCTGTGGAAGTGCCAGTCTCTGTATCGGTTCTTCGATTAATTTTCTTCACCTTGACATATATGAGGTAGCAGGCGACCAGAAATATGATAATGTAGAGCGGTGTAGTCCAGTATAGATGCTCTTGATGAGTTATATTTTCCAGCTGGATGGGTTGCTGTTCTCGTTCAATGAGTCCAACTGTTTTGTGAAGTTCCTTCAGGTTCACGTTTTCAAGTTTCAGGGGCTGAAGCCGGTTCGACACGTTTGTTTCGAAAACGTTAAAGGTAAAGAGCTTAACAGGTGTTCCATATATGCGATTGTGAATGTTCGTAAAAGTGACCTTTTCGGTAGCTGCGCTGCAGTTTTCAGGAAGCTTCAGTAAATGTGCGCCATTTATTTTCAGGTATTCGTCGTGGGTGCATTGTATGTGCAGTCTTGTAGATTGGGGACTGATTAAGACGTAGTACTCGTCGTTTATTTGTTCAAATATGACGTGATCTATTTTAATTTGGTGGTATTGACATTGCGGTGACGACTGCTGGGTTCTGATCAATGTGTATACGCAATCGGGGTTTCGCTTTGGGTCCTGAATCGATGCTTCTTCTTGGCAGTAGTGAGTATTTCCGACTCTATTGCATTTATTTTCGAGATACTGGTACTCATTTTCGTTCATAACTAGGTAGGGTTTATTAGGAATAATAATGGTGTTATTAGATGTGGGGATTGGGAACAAATTGTAGTAAGTAAATATGCTTTTGAAGAATATTGGTATCTTAACTACGAACACTAGCCTATTATCACTAAAATAAGAACTTACATCTAAGAAATTATAAAAGATGCGTGATTCAGTCACGTCGGAAGTTATCAGTTGCTCAGGACTGTAATATTTCCGAAGAACCGAAATAAAGTGTTCAAGATTTGAAAACGATATCAAATTCCGGTAGGCTATATGCTTGGTAGAAAGAGATGTAGCGCTTTCAAGATCTGACAGAGTACCGAATAAAATTTGTACATTAATTTCTAGTAATTTGTACGCACTGTCTAGTTTCACAAAGCCAATAAATTCCTGCTCTGATATATTTACTTGTCTTATAATTTCAGATATTTTAGAATTAAGTTGATTTTGATTCGAGACAATAGCCGATAATGTAGCATTGTAATTTTCTACAAATATTTTATTTAAGGTTATTGCCTTGTTTATGTGGTGAGTTATCTCATTTTGATTTTTCTGCAAAGTGATTATTGCGTGGTCGTATCTTCTTGCATCCTCTTGATCCAGGTTGCCTGTAATGCTGTGAATTATAGTTCCTAATCCGTCAATAAGACCTCTCTTCAACCGGTTCTTACTTAAAGAATTATATTTCTCCGAAATAGTGTGATATTTCTCGGTTATGTAATTATGAAGAGCCAGAAATCTTAGTTTGAACTCATTATTTAGGTCTTTGACTAATGCATCTAGGGTGATAATTTGATTTTCAACTGATTTTATGTTATCTTTTATTGGTTCAAGATCAATAAGGTGTAGGAACACATGGTCGGATTGTCGAATTTTGGCTAGACCCAATTTAAACGGTAATATTCCGGGGTTATTTGCTATTGGTGCCAGGATTGCTTCGTCGGCTTGTGCCAGGTTGGCCGCCGTCATCCTGTAACAATGAATGTTGCATTTTAAGAGGTCTTCGTATGTTCCGTTTATTAATTTCGTTTTGTTTAACATCGGTGACTTTTAATCTGTAATTTCTACTGACATTCCTTGTTACATAACGCGGTTGTTCTTTATGTCGAGCAGCTAGAGGGTTTGTGGAATAAAATGCATGTCCTGCTTCGTATTCTAAAGGGGTTTCTAATTTTTTGTTACGATTATTAATGGTGGTTATTTGTCTAAAATTAAGACGTTCGTTGATTTTTGCATATAAGTCGGTTGATATTTCTTTATGTCTATTTATGTAATTTTGTAGACACTGTTTTTCTAAATTAAGGTCAAACGGGTCTCTGTTATCCAAATGCCCATTAATGATTTCGAGTGGTTTTTTATCTGTGGCTGAATGAATCGAGCTATTGTACGCTAATACGGCGAAAAGCATTAATTCTGTGATTGTCGATTGTTTATGTTTTTCCTGAAGTAAGCGAATGTGCTCCGTAATGGTTGAGTGAAATCTTTCAATTGCTCCATTAGACTGGGGGTTGTTGACGCTGGTAAAATGCAGATTAATTTTATGCAAGGCGGCGTATTCTTTCAAGGGAAGGTTTTTAAACTCTGTGCCCTGATCGACCGTGATGTTGATAGGTAAGTTGTGGTGGGTCATCCAGATAGTGAGTGAATTGATGACGCTAATTCCTGTCACGCTTTCCAAGGGATAAGCTTGGGCATATTTCGAAAATGTGTCTATTATCGTGAGAAATTTTTGACCTTTTATTTGGAAAGTATCCATGTGAACGATTTCGAACGGTTTTGTAGGCACTGGGGTTACCTGGAGTTCTTGTTTATTTGGATGTCTCTCGTATTTATTAATTTGACATGTTGAGCAGTTATTGATAACTTCTGTAACAACTGTTATCATAGTAGGCCAGTAGTAATTTCGTTTTATTTGCTTTTCGGTTTCTTGAATCCCTCTGTGGTTGGATTTGCCTTCATGATGTGCCTTCGTTAGGCGGTATTGTTCATCTGTGTCCGTTACGTCGTGTAAATTTTCTTTGCAGAATATAAGGTCGTATGCACAGTGTTTAAATTTTTCTTGCAGGGCCTTGGTAAGGTCAGGTAAATAATTGAAATCTGAAAGCCAAATGCCGTATCGGGTGCCTGGTTGAATAAAGTTTTTGAAGAAGTCGATTACTTCCACTTGAAAATTGTTTAAGCCAATCTGAGCCATTATTCGAGTTTTACCTGGAAAAATTTCTTTGGTAAATGTCTTAGAAGGAGTGTGTAGCACTAGCTTAATAAATATTTGATTATTTTGGCTGTTTATTGGTTTATCCACTATAGGAATTTCGAAAATGGGCTGTTCTTGGTTGGTGTGGATGGTTTCGCATTGTTGTGAACCCGAGTCCAAATTCTCTTTTTCGGGTGTTTCGGAAACGTTGTTGTAGAGTGACGAGGTATCATCATCAGGAGGTATAGGGGAGTAAAGGGCCTCTGGGTCGGTAAAGGTGAGTGATTCTGTCTCGTTATTATGTATTATAACTCTAGACAGCGCATCTGCGTTGGTGTTTGCTTTTCCTTTTTTGTAGATGACGTCGTATTCGAATTCTTCTAGTTTGAGCCTCCATCTAACCAGGCGAGAGTTAGGTTCTTTTAGTGACATAAGCCATTCGAGGGGTTTGTGGTCAGTCACGATTTTGAACACTCGGCCATATATATATGGTCGAAAGTATTTAGTTGCATGGACTATGGCAAGCAGTTCTTTTTCAATAACACTGTAATGTAGTTCACTGTCATTAAGAGTCCTAGATGTATATGCTATTGGTTTGTCTGAGCCAATGGGCCCTTGAGACAGCACAGCGCCAATCGCGTAATTGGAAGAGTCCGTAGTGATGATAAAGTCTTTTTCGAAATCGGGGTAACTGAGTATCGGGTCATTCATTAGAATTTCTTGGCAAATTTTAAACGTATTTATGTATTTTGGGTTTTTTATATCAATTTTTGGAGCGCCTTTTTTGAGGCACGATGTGAAAGGTTTAGTTAATTTTGAAAAATTGGGAATAAATTTACGGTAATAGCCGAGGAGACCGAGAAAACATTTTATTTCCTTCGTTGTTTTGGGAATCGGAAATTTTTTTATGGCGTCAACTTTATCTGGGTTGGGTTTAATACCTTCAGGGGTGACAATATGTCCCAAATAAGCACTATCTCGTTTCATGAATTCGGACTTGTTAAGTTGTATTTTGAAGTTTGCTTCTCTAAGGCGTTGGAAGACTTTTTCGATGCTCGTGATATGTTCTTGGAGAGACGTCGAGAATATTATGATGTCGTCCATGTATACAACGCATATTTCGTTGACGAGGCCGCGGAGAACGTTTTCCATGGCCCTTTGGAAGCTCGAAGGAGCGTTCTTCAACCCGAACGGCATACGACAGTACTCGTAGTGTCCGTTGTTCACTGTGAATGCTGTTTTTTGAATGTCATTCGGGTCCATTTCGATTTGATGAAAACCGCTAGCCAAATCGAGTGTTGTAAAATATTGGCAACGGCCTAGTTTGTCTAAGATGTCTGAGATGTTCGGAATGGGATAACGGTCACTGATGGTTTTTTTATTTAATTTTCGGTAGTCAACAACGAGACGCCACTTTTGTTTCCCGGTTGCGTCCTTCTTTTTCGAAACTATCCATATAGGAGAGGACCATGGTGACTCGGAGGGTTGTATTATTTTCTGTTGCAGCATTTTGTCGATTTGGTATTTAACTTCCTCTTTATGAATATGTGGGTACCTGTAGGATTTTGTGTATACTGGAATTTCGTCAGTGGTTCGAATCTTGTGTTTTACCGTGTTAGTAAATGTCAGCGGGCAATCTTCATTGTAAAACACATCATTGTATTCTTTGCATAATTTTGTAAGTTTTTGTCTTTCTTCAGAATTCAAGTGGTCGGTTCTCAAAAGATCTTCAATATTTGTAGATTTTGAAAGAGGAGTTTCAATGCTGTGACATTCGAAGTTTTTCTTCATTGGTTGGGAGTTAATGGGGTCCGTTAGGCTGACGATAGCGTCGTTACACGTTGGGTTGTTAAGCTCAATATAAGCATAGCTTTTATCTGATCGTGTTATCAATGCTGGCATGATACACTGGTTGAAGGTCATCTCAGGTAAAAAGATATCTCCATCTTTTGTGCTCACGGGGACCTTAAAAATATTAGTGCTTTTGGCTTTCACAATGGCTTCAAATAAATTATGAACGCCGGTTTTCATCATTTGGATTTTATTTTTGGCATGCTCAGTATGAAGTTCCTTCTTTGAAAGGTTGATACATGCTTTCAGTGTTTCCAATAGATCTAACCCTATTAGACCGTCAAAAACGTTATGAAATTTATAAACGTGAAATTTATAAATCATGTCTGAATTGAATTCACTAAATAGCGGCAGATTGATGGTATTTTTGTGCTCGGTAGTGCAATGTACATTGGTAACTGAGAAGGGTTCGTGATTCATTTTAAAATTCGGATAATAGTTTTTGACTGCTTCAGGAGACAGGAATGATTGATTCGAGCCTGTGTCAATAAGTAGCTTGAGAGGGGGGTTGTTTATTTGAATGTAAGGAAGCTGTCTCTTAGAATGAACATTGACTTGTATTACGTTTCGTCGACTGGGTTTGAAGCCGGGTGAAAATTTTGGTCGTTACAGATCTCATAAACGTCTCGTTGGTTATTTTCTGGCAACACCTCGCATTCGTAGGTTTGTTCGTATGTCGTTAGAATAGGTTGTGGTGGGTACTCATTAGGGTTGTTTTGATCAGATAAATCGGTATTTTCGATTTCGTGCAGGTTCATCTCTTCAAAAGCGAAATCAGGATAATGCCCTACATTTTGAAAATAATTTGGTTGTCTTGGATAAGGCTGCTGTGGCCGGAAATTTGGGTTCGGAATGAACCTTGGGGCGTGATTTCTAGACGCGCTTTGATGTGAAATCCCACTCATGCGAGGGGCATTAATATTATTCCTAGGCGCGTTTGAATACGAAATTCCACTCATAGGGGTAGGCCTTGGCCTTGGAGTTGTATTTGGATCTTGATAAAAGTAGTTAGTTCTGTTTGGCTGGCTTTGTATTTGGTTGTTGTTATTTGGCCTTGGCATTTGAAAGTTTTGTGAATTATTTCGATTTCCGAATTGGCGGTTTTCATTCAAGGTCATAAAATTATTTCTTTGTTGGAGCTGGTTTAGAGGAAACCTCGGTATGTTGTATCCATAATTTTGGTTTGAAGGTTGATTTTGCGGCTGGTTGCGTTTTTGTAAGTACATTATATTAGCTTCTTCTTTAATATATTGAAGGGCTGCTGGAAGGGAATCAGGTCGCATAGCGCGAATTGTAGAGCCTAGGGGCTCTTTTAAACCTGCCAAAAATGTTTTCAAGGCTTGAGCTGTGAAAAATTCACGTTTACATAAAATGAGGTTCGCGTCTTCGTTATGTATATTCACATAATTTATTACAGTCGTCAACAGGCTGACGCATCTGTCGTAAAATTGCTGCGGGCTCTCGTTGCCTTGGTATAAATTTACAAGGTCACGGTTAAGGGAATTTTCATCCCTTTGATCGGAGAAATTTTCAATTAAAACTGCTTTGATTCTTGCCCAGGTATTGGCGGAATTTACATCGATTAAGTTTAGAGCTTTTCCACGCAATTTTCCGATTATGCCATTGATAATAATAACATTCTGAAAATTATGTTCATCATTTTCATCATAATATTGCGTTACAACGCTACTGGCAGCATTTATAAATCTGTACAACGAATTTACGTTACCGTCATATTCTGGCACTACTTTTAGCGCTAAATCAAAAAGTTGCAATTGTTGTTGCACTGCCATGGTTTTAAAATTTTACAATTAACAAAATTATAATATTTATTTTAGGTATTTATTTACGACTTAAAGCATTAAAGTCAAATTGAAAGTTTTTATTTTTATCACTTTTCACTTTTCACTTCACTTTATAATACAATATTCTTGGAAAATAGGGATAGGATGTTATGAACTGATCTTATTTATCTAAGAGTACTCACAGTATTATCAGCAAACCAATCATTGTAATTAGTCCCACGAAGGCGAATTGTGTCCCCCAGGGCGTCACAGCTTCCACAAAAATAAAATGTTCACTTTCGGGAAAAATAGTTCGCACTATAAACCGTTAAAACGGACACTGAACACGATTTTCGGTTGTCCAGCTCAGTGAGAATTACCGACTGCGCCAATTATACACTTACGGTGAGTGTATTAAATAAAAATGTAGGAGTCCTTTGTTTAACTACATTTAATTAACATTTTCTCAGTTACAATGTTACATGTTCAAATAATATGTTAGGACTGAATTATGATCGGCGCTCTCACGGTCGGCCAGGCTGGGCGCATGTCGCCGTGGTCGCGGCTTATCGTATAGAAAATGCAAGGTAGCGTCTGGCTTGGCCCGCTCTCGCTGGAACGCTGATGTTTATAAAATGGTCTTATGCCTAGAGGTTCGTATTCTAATACAGCTATTTAACCTTACAATATTACTAGTGATATACCATATAACACGCGTTAGAAAGAGATGTACATGCATTTGTTATTCCTCAATTGTGTGGTTGTCACAAGTTTTGTTCTTTCCTGGGGATGTTACTGTGTCGACGTGTTTATCGATAAATTATACAACCAAACTAAATTGTACTCATTTATTTATAGTTTAATAAATAATGCACTGTGTGAAAAACGGTTTTCTTTAGTCGTCATATAAGCAAAATACATAATTTTAAGTAGCATACGTCCAGAAAACATTCCAAGCTGTTATCATAAGGAGACGCTACACTATTGAAATCGACAGGCCTGCATGCAGTCCTGCAGCGTGATTCGGCACGTGTGGATACGTGTCGGAAGCACGGCTTCCAACCAAATCAAGGTCACTTTATACTAGATTTTCTGTGACCTTCCTTGGCAGTCCTGTGAACTGTCTTGAACAGACGCGACGATGGATTTTCCATGTCCAATTTTTTTTTGACATGCATTAATCATTTTTGTTTTATATCTTCATCCTTTGTGAAACTAAAATCAAAAAGTCAAGTTTTGTTACACAAATACATCAATGCAACAGTAAATTGTCTTCAATACATGGGACAACCAGAAAGCTTGCAAGCAGCAAACTTGTAATTTCCTATGTTCCAATCCAACACAGATTTTTCTATATTCTTATATATACATCCATGTCAATGTCGATAAATTATTGTTCCGAGTTCGATAAAAAATATACATCACAATGTAAATAAATAACCTCTTTAATTCACAGAAAATGTCTTAATTACATGCCGATTTTGCACGATTAATTGAACATGATGATATTTACATAAACTTCTAATAGTGATTATTAATTTTAGCTTACATCGTTACATTAATAACATCATAATCTATTGAAACTTACCGGTCCCTTAATGGTCCCTGGACATTTTCTTTTCTTCCCGTATGGGACGTACAACCTTCAACCGCACAAGACATTTGCTTATTTTCTACAGTAAACTATACAAAACCTAAATTTTACCGTATTCAAATGATTTAGCGCGGAACAATACACAAATTAATTCATTTTCCTTGAGACGGTCCGTTTGTTTACACAAAATATGACAGCAACTATAATGCGAGCAAGTTAAGTTGTGACGTCATAACCCTTACTACCAAACAGTGATGACATATTTAATTTTGCTGGAATAAATTACTACCAAAATAAATCCATTTGACATTTCCCGAGTTCATTTTAGTGACAACCTACGAAAATGTGAAACCGAGTACGGATTGTGGTCTCATTCACTCTCAAGCCAACTATAGATATACGCAAGTGAATAAGGTAGTTGTTGCCAAGCTCTTATTTTAGCCCTACTTCCATGTTTATCCTTATTCCGAGCATTTTGCACAATCAAAAATGACAGTGTTGATCGATTCGTATTATCGTGACAGTAATTAAATAATACATTCTTATTTTCCAATTCACAATTATTTGATTCATACCGATTTATTTCTAAATTGACATACTCCAATCGATTGAAGCAGTGTAACGCTAAAATAAAATAAAAAGTCCTAGGACGTAATTGTTCGCATACCGAGTTTTCAATGCTAATTTCTGCACAAATAAGACGTCAAAAATATTACAATCACTTTATAAGTGCTAAAAAGAGCGTGCATCGAGATTGAACTTTGTTTCGTAACTCGTAAGCTATTGAAACTTTTTTTTATTATTTCGATGAGCAGTGCCAATTTACGTTATATGGGTGTCGCGATGTGTCAAAAGACCAGTTCCAAATCTCGTAGACTATAATCATGCTGTGCATTGAACTGACAAGGTGGTTATCACTTTCTGTAAAGTGAGCGTCCTTGTTTTTCATCGATGACATTGAAAGCTTTTTATAATATTCAAGAGTGCTCAAAGAAACCTAGGTTTTGTTGTCCGGGTTTGCAGCGAGTTCAATAATACAAGTTGTATTTATTTATAATTCTTATGTCATACATACTAGAATACGCCAGTTGTATCTGGTCCCCTCAATATGTAACTCATAAAGAGAAAATAGAGAAAATTCAGCGCTGTTTTCTTCGACACCTGAATTTTCGGCTCAGAAAGTGGGATACGTCCTACGAGTCAATGTGCAGCCGTCACCATCTTTTGAGCCTTGAAAGTAGGCGCTTGTCGCTTGATATGTCGGTTTTGCATGACATTTTATTTGGACGCATTGACAGTTCCGAGCTGCTTGCGGAAATTAAATTCTCCGTTCCTGCAATTCGAACTCGGCACACTGAGCGCAGTCTTTTCAGTATACCAGTTGTGCACACAAATTATGCCCAGAATTCGCCTCTAATTCGTATGTTAGGAAATTATAATAAAAAGTTTAATACTATCGACTTATTCAATTGCACCAAACCTACTCTTAAGACGCGAGTTAATCTGTTATTAAAGGACAAAGGATAAGGAATAAGGATCACTGCAGAAAAAATAAGCTAATAATTATACTTATAACTAAAGTTAATATTCCGACTATCACTTTTTACAAATATATACATTTTCCCTCGCACCTACACACACACACCTACACACCCACACACACACACACACACACATGAATATTTTGTATTTACCGAGCATGTTATAGATTTAATTTTTTAGTTCGTTTCTTAAATTACTCTGTGTTTACGTTCTTTTCCATTCACTGTATTTCGGTGGACATCTATAACTGGCTTTGTTATTAGCTTTTAAGCTTTGTAATATTTTCCTGTAATGCTGTTGATGCCCCAAATAAACAAAAATAAAAATAAATAAAAATAAATAAATAAGTACCAATAAAATGATGAAAATCATTGAATACTGTTATTACGTGGCAGTTGTTTTCCTAATTTTCTCCAAAAACTAACATAAACTTTAAATTAGTTTTATACTTAAAGTCTACTTCTAAGGACGAATACTATCAGCTCTGAAAGTATTGCATCTTATTTGAAGCACCTTATATATGTGCTACTAATTTATACAAAAAAGTGTGACTCAACTCTGCACATTGCAGTCATTACTCATTACATAATGTTGAATATATAATGAAATCATTGATTACTTACTTCATCGTCTTAGTCACTTGCTCGGGCACTAAACTGTTGAAAACCTGAGTGACTCACTACTAATTAACAATTTAAGTATGAAACAAAATACTTGACTGACTTTTGTAAACCCTAGTGGAGTGGAACGAGATAAGGTCATTAAACACCATCATTTCTTGTTGTTCCAAGTAAAATAATTTAATAGGGGTGTAGACTTATGTTTAAATTGATAACTAAATGGATAGTAAACCATCAAATTATTGTAATAAAGGATAAATAAATATTCAAATAACTCATAAAAAGATTGGACCTTGAAATTTTGAAAATTGTTTTATATATATATATATATATATATATATATATACTTAACATTAGTTTGCACAGATTCGGTTTAAAACTTTAAACAGACAATATTTTACGTAGTAATATTATTTACGCGCGATGCGACCTTCACCGATCTAGACAATTTGTAATTTATGCACATTACTTATTAACTTGTTAAACCACCACTGCTATACTACTTGAACCATAAAAAAACAAATGAATCTTACTAACGTTTGGTTACGGTAACGTTTACACAATGTATTGTGATAAAAAAAAAAACCGAGTTGCACTCCGGGAGTGCCGGCAGAAGTGAAAAGTCAATAACATTGTAACAGTTTTTCGATCAGGTCACGTGACATCTTACGGTGTCACCCTAAAAATGAATTTGACGCAAATTTATAAACAATTATCAATTACTTAGGCGGACGGGCCCGTCGGCGCGCCGACGGGCGGCGGCAAACACAATACCACTTTGTTTTTGCCATTGCCAAATATTTTTCAAAGCTTTATCTCTTTAGGAATAACGCCTAAATTCGAACTACTTATTCGAATTTGCAAGAACAGAGACGACGGTGGCGACCAAAATATCAATTTGTTTTTGCCGTTAGTAAATATTTTTCCAAGCTTTATCTCTTTAGGAATAACGCCCAAATTCGAACTATTCGAATTTTCTCAATGGCAAAACGGTGAAGGACGCGTTGGTATTATTACAAATTTATTTGCAGAATATGCTATTGCAAAAAGTGTTTAACGGCTTTATACTCTTACGAATAGCGTTCAGTTTTGAATGAAGTCGAATCGGCTAGCAGCAAAAAGTGACCTCCTTCACATCTGACGTCACAAAACTCTGTCGCGTATTTAACAATTTCTCCCCATCCCAAAAAGTGCTCAGCGCCGCTAAAGAAGTTTTCACTTCAATAAAAAATAAAATATTTAATCTGCAAAAATGGCACGAGGCCACTTTTACATATCAAAGGGAAATTAACGATTAAATTAAATAATGAGATTTTGTGTTCCAAAATAAATAACATTAGGTACGTTAAAACAAGAAGTATGAAGAATGTAATGAAAGTGAATGAAGCAAGAAAGGTTTGTCAAGTGCTTGTACTACTTGTACTACGATTAGTAAGTGGAAAACCGTGATCTCTGCCTACCCCTATGGGAAATGGCGCGATTATATGTATGTATGTAAATTTAAACATGATTGTACAATCATTGCAAATATGAAGATAAGTTAGAGATGTAGAAGGTCTCTTTCAGAATTAACAATGAGCATGAAATTCATTTAATAAATACCTACTAGTTTTTCTAAGTTCTGACTTGTATAAGGTCCCTAAGCGTCAACTTAAAATAGAACACTGTAATCTAATATTCTCGAATTTGTATATAAAGTTATCAATTAAATTATTTAGATCGTCCAAGTAATTATGACAAAACGCCCCATCCCGTACTAGTATGTATTTTGACCATAGCCCTGGTAGCCGGGAGGCTTCTCCCTGGATTTACGATCTATAGTTTTGCTAACATGTACATAGTATTGTACAAACCCTCGTCGAGCCGAGGCCAGTAATCAGTATATTGCCATGACCTTGACCTTCTCCTGGGAAACGCAGCACGATACATCAGGGCCACTATAATTTACATAATTACAAACTCCTAAATGATTTCTAGCTAGCTTCTGCCCGTGACTTCGTGTAGATTATATGATAAGGTAAACGTCCCAGTGTCGGGACACTGGCCTAATACTTGACATTTTCAATCTTATATCAAAGCCATATAGGCGAACAATACGTGTCAACCATTTTGCATTACGGTGACAAATATTGGGGCCCTTTAGTTTCTAACACAATATATTCCTTAGCTATTCCGCAAAAAAATATTTAGCGGAATATCAAACGAATGTATTATTTTAGAAACGTATCATGGAATTCCGCAAAGTAACGCCTGGTGCCATCAATTATAGGTAATTGATGGCACGATGATAAACGTAGGCGTTTACCTTACTTTACAAGTAGGTATCTTATTCCGAAGTAACGTTAACGTAACCACAAACAAGGCGACTCTCTAAAACGGTGTACTTTAAAAAGTGATATAAAACAAACCTTAGCAGTTGGGCCTTGTCCCCTATTTCGACCCTCTGAATCCGAATTGGCCGGTTGTACCCCCTACTTAATATTTTGGTTTTCTTTTCAGCCGAAGTTTACGAATAGTGGCCGAGTCATACGCCATCAAAGGGCTGTGCCTGGAGCAGTGCGCGCTGCCCGGGAGCAGTCGGTACAAACAGGCCGAGCGGGAGGGCGAGATGGTGAGTCAGTGTGTGCGAGCAGGACCGCACTAATCAATAGTAGCCGAGTCATACGCCATTAAAGGGCTGTGCCTGGAGCAGAGCGCGCTGCCCGGGAGCAGTCGGTACAAACAGGCCGAGCGGGAGGGCGAGATGGTGAGTCAGTGTGTGCGAGCAGGACCGCACTAATCAATAGTAGCCGAGTCATACGCCATTAAAGGGCTGTGCCTGGAGCAGAGCGCGCTGCCCGGGAGCAGTCGGTACAAACAGGCCGAGCGGGAGAGCGAGATGGTGAGTCAGTGTGTGCGAGCAGGACCGCACTAATCAATAGTAGCCGAGTCATACGCCATCAAAGGGCTGTGCCTGGAGCAGAGCGCGCTGCCCGGGAGCAGTCGGTACAAACAGGCCGAGCGGGAGAGCGAGATGGTGAGTCAGTGTGTGCGAGCAGGACCGCACTAATCAATAGTAGCCGAGTCATACGCCATCAAAGGGCTGTGCGTGGAGCAGAGCGCGCTGCCCGGGAGCAGTCGGTACAAACAGGCCGAGCGGGAGGGCGAGATGGTGAGTCAGTGTGTGCGAGCAGGACCGCACTAATTAATAGTAGCCGAGTCATACGCCATCAAAGGGCTGTGCCTGGAGCAGAGCGCGCTGCCCGGGAGCAGTCGGTACAAACAGGCCGAGCGGGAGGGCGAGATGGTGAGTCAGTGTGTGCGAGCAGAACCGCACTAATCAATAGTAGCCGAGTCATACGCCATCAAAGGGCTGTGCCTGGAGCAGAGCGCGCTGCCCGGGAGCAGTCGGTACAAACAGGCCGAGCGGGAGGGCGAGATGGTGAGTCAGTGTGTGCGAGCAGGACCGCACTAATCAATAGTAGCCGAGTCATGCAACGATGACATCGTCCTCCAAAATTTATTGATGGTGCTTGTTATATTTTCAGATCCGTAGCTTTGAACTGGCTTCAGAGCTCACGCTGTTGTACTTGCAACGCGGCGCCTCGAACGTCAGCGCGGGCGCCACGCTCGAGACGGCACTACAGCGCGTCCCGCTCTTACACATACGAGCGCAAAGGCTTCACAGTGCGGTGGACAGGTATGTGTTGTCGCGTTCAGACATTAGACATGTCACATGGGAGGGAGCGAGAGAGCTCACACTGTTGTACTTGCAACGCGGCGCCACGAACGTCAGCGCGGGTGCCACGCTCGAGACGGCACTACAGCGCGTCTCGCTCTTACATATACGAGCACAGCGATTACATACCACGGTTGGTAGGTATGCATATAACACCCCTGGAGTTGCAAGCGTCTATAGGCTACGGTACCAACTTACCATCAGTTGTACCGTAAGATTATTTGCCACCGATGTGGTATTAAAAAAAAGGCTATTGTTTTTGGCATAACATTAGACTATAAAGATTATTTGACAAAACGAATTATTACATTTTGATGATTGATATTATGCCAAATAAAGGTTATCCAACTGGTTATTTTACCCTTCCAACAGAATCACAATGCTTACTAGTTACTAAATAATATGTTGCTTGTGTTAATAGAGGGCCTCACTAGTTCTCAGCCGTCTAAACCATACCCGTCTCTCCTCTTACTTGCTTTTTTTATTACCTAATGGACTTTTTACGTATAGAAATAATTACATATCTGTCTAGTGGATTTGGAGTGGTATAAACGATAAAGACGTTTTATACCAAGTGATACATATAGTTAATGCCTTTTATACTAATTCTAATTATAGCCTTAAATCATTATATCACGTTTTACATTAGATCATTTGAAAATGATCTGAAACAATATTATACCATCCGTTACATTATAATTTACAATAAGCAATATTATCAAACCAAAATAGATTAAGTGAAATTATATAAAACGTGCACCCACTTTTGACAGTTGTTGGTCTCTGACCCCATTATAATTAAGTACTAACAAAATGCCTCTGCTAAATAAAATATGCTTTGTCCCTTTCTGACGAGCACAAATGTTAAAGTGACAGATAGATACAAACGAATTTTAACGCAAATTTTAGTTACAATACGCTCGGCGAACGTTTATAAATACGGCCGTGAGTTTTTAAGAGACCATTGCCTCGAGAAGTGATGAAGAAACCTTGCCCGGCGTAGATAATAAAGTGTATTATCGTCTGGCAGGTACCGCATGATGCTAACAGCGGTGGAAGCGGCATCCACGCAGGCGCTGCGGCTCGCGCTCGCGCGGCAGCTGGCCGAGCTGCTCATGCGGGGACTGGCGGGACAGGTACTGTTGTTCTTGCTTTAACTTTATAACTGACTTCCAAAAAGGAGGAGATTCTCAATAGGGGTGCAGACAGTAAATAAAATAATCAATAATGTCATATGTTCTCGGAAAAGGATTAAAAATGTAGTCAAATGGAGAAAAAATCAACTCAAAAGGTTTAATAATCACCAAGTTATAAGTGTCCAAAGTTTTAAGAAGGGGTATGTTCTGTCTCTTTTTCGCAAAACGCAACTTCATATGACACGATGACGCTTGAAGATTGTGACGTCACAGAAGACGGCAATGTGCCGCGCCCCGTCGTGTTCGGCGCCGCCGTCGACGCGGCCCCCCGTCAGCATCCTGTAATGTGACGTCACACACTGTTTGCGTTTTGTCTCTCTAACAAGCAATATTAAAATGGTTGTAGCTTCGTAATTCTTTGAGATAACTGAATGGGATTTTCGTCACTAGGCATATTTTTTTGCCTTCTTTCTTTTGGAGTAATAATAATTTTCGAGTCTACACCCCTATTCGTCGGAATCTTTTTATTACAGGAACACACTAGGCAACGAAAAGGCTACGGCAGCCTAGTGGTTCAGGCATAATGCGGCTGTCTTACCAACGAGTTTTTCGGAACTTGTGTATTTACCGTTGGTTATTCGGTGAAGGAAAACGTCGTGAGGAAACCGGCCTGATACCAATAGTTTTCCCTCTGGGTTGTAAGGTCGGATGGTAGTCGCTTTCGTAAAACTAGAGCCTATGCCAAATTTTGGGATTAAGTGGCAAAGTGGAATCTGGGCACAATCGTTTCCTTTATTTCAGCTTATTCCTTATATAAATTACTAGCTTCCGCACGGGACTTTGTCTGCATGGACCCGGTCTAAATACTATCCTTTATTTTAATCCAGGCTATAAACTTACTTTGTGCAAAATTTCATCTAAATAGATTGAGCCGTTTTTTAGTTTAACAAACATCCAAACATACAAACATTCGCATTTATACTTTTTTCACGTCACTGCTCTAAAATGTGGCAAAAGATGATTCAGGCTTCAAAGCTGGGTTTAGTTGGACATCGCACGAACAGGCCAACTATGAGTTCAAACTGTCCAACAATGTTATTGTTGGACAGTTTGAACAGCGATTCGCTCAATCACAGGCACGACACGCGAGCGGGACGGCGCTTATCTTTAATTAGGTACTTCATTTTGACTTATAATTATAATTATTTGCAATTTCCTCGCAGTAGGCGTGAAAAGCACTATGTAATGTCTCGGCCAAAAGTGCAATAGATGGACTGGTCTCCTTGGAGGTCCTCACCTGCGGCTCTGACCTCGAACCCACTCGTCCATCTATTGTCTACTTTCTAGCCTTCACAACAATGTACTATAGTAGGATGAAGAGTAATTTAGTGGAATATTAGTTAGCTCCGGCCACTGACGGTGATTGTTGCGCAGGAGTACCGCGCGCCCTCGCCCGCGCCCATGCCCGCGCCGAGCTCGGGCGGGAGCGGGAGCGGGAGCGGGACTCTCCGGCGCAGGGAGGAGCACGGCAGCGACGGGCCCTGGAAGCCCAAGCGGTACGTCGCCATCAACCAGGTGAGGCCACGTCTAATGCAGGGTTCAACAAACTTTTCGGCTCAAGGGCCACACCGCTCTTAATATAAATTCGTGCGGGCCAAGAGTTGGTGGTGGTCATGACCAACCATACTGCATCGCTATCGCGGGCCGAACTCTCCGCTTACTTTTCTTGGACTGGACTAGAAGGTCTCGCGGGCCGGACTTGGCCCGCGGCCGTTTTTTGGTGACCGATGGTCTAATGGATCACTAATATTCTTCCAACAGAAATACAACAACAACAACAACAAATACTCTTTATTGCACACCTCACACAAACAAAGCAGTTAAAAAGAGAAACAATACAATAACATGTAGGTAGAGGTAGACAACAGGCGGTCTTATCGCTGAAGAGCGATCTCTTCCAGACTACCTTTGGGTACATTGTTAGTTAATCAACTTATTTTTTAAACGTTAAGTTACAAATCGGATATATATGTATTTGTTTATTATTAAGGATAACTAACAGCGGCAAGTTCGGCAGCTGCTCAGTTTATAGTATAGGCTATTACACTAATTGGTATGAAATTGATGGTTAGCTAGCTAATCGTCTTCTGACCCTAACGAGCGCGCCGCTGAAGTGAAGTCCCTCGGTGCTCTCATCTCCCCGCCACCTCACTCCTCGTCTGGCAGGCTCGGTAGGAGAATGCGTCGGAGGCTGTGACGTAGGCGTAGCAAACAAGGCAGAAAATGTTGCCTTCTCTCTCTTTCTTCAGGGGGCGTTGGTAATATTGTACTATTTGATTCCAGTGAAATTGTGACTTATTGAAATCTAATTTAGTTGTATAATTATTTGACTTTAAGAAGCTTAAAAATATTGTATCCTAACCATTTTATTAACCTTTGGTATGCCAGAATGTGGATCCACGGAATCCTGTTATACTGCCGGAACGCGGATCCGCGCTCAAATGACCCCACGCGATTATAGTTTTTATAGGTTAATAGCGTCGAGAATAGAACGCGGATCCGCTTCGGCACACAATATTGTTTCAGAAATACTGGTAGAATTTTGACTTGTAAAAGTGCCATTACGGCCTACTTGCAGAATAAAAATTGGCATCAAATATAATGACCACCAAAAAATGCTTTGATACCCTAAGCTATTTAACCAAAAAAATATACTGAACACACCAAAAATAATAATTCTACCATTACAATAGTACTAGCTGTTTAAGTAACCACTGCACATTAAATTGTATTCGAAAACCAAATTTAATAAATGATCACCAAATCTTAGCGAGCAAATTAATACAATATTTCTACCTAAATACCATAAAAAACCCACTATGATTGCCATAAAGTGTATGCATGTTACCAAATAAAGTATAATGATGCCAATACAAGTGCTTTTTTAACCTGATAGGCATTTGATTGAATAACCGCTTCTGTTGGTTGGGGTATAGCAAAGGGGGCGCGGGACTTATTTATGATGCTATCGTATAGAGGACGCTAAAATAATCATGTTTTGTATGGGCAACTGTTTTCTAAACTTGATAATTACCGAGACATTGGCTCCTAAATGGACACAATTTTTTGGACTTAGAAAAATAACGATGTTATGGGGTGGTTAAGGTAGAAAAAAGTAAAAAAAAATTGAAACAGATAAAAGTAGAAAAAAGTAGAAACATGTAGATAAAAGTAGAAAAGAGTATAAAAAAATAGAAAAAAGTTGGAATGTTGAAAAAAGTCGAAAAAAGTGAAAAAAGGAGAAAAAAGTAGAAAAAAAGCAGAAAAAAGTAGATAAAAGTAGAAAAAAATAGAAAAAAGTAGAATAAAGTAGAAACATGTAGATACAAGTAGAATAAAGTAGAAACGTAGATAAAAGTAGAAAAAAGTAGAAACATGTAGATAAAAGTAGAATAAACCGTTAACATGTTCTTCAAAGTACTCATGACCCGCTCGACCTGACCAACAGTCCCTAAATTAAAAATGGCCAAGATATTGGACCTCTAAGGCAGGTCGGTGTAGGTTGACGACGAGGAAGCGAGGAGGAGTGTTAGGTGTACCGCGACCCTAAGCGCGCGAGCCGAGCGAGCGAAGCGAGCGCAAAACCAAGAATGACACATAAATTGACTTTGAGGTCAAATATCTCGGCTAATTTTATTTCTGAAAAAAGTTTTTCATACAAAACATGCTTATTTTAGCGTATTCATTACGATAAAACATTTTTTTTTTTATTCCCCCCCCCTTATAATACTAACCTATGGTTGCGCCTCCCCCCCCCCTCAAAACACTTACATATGGTTGCGCCGCTATTCGGAGCTACGCGAAGTCGCAACATTCATCGAAAATTTTACAAGTCCCAGCTACGAGTACCTTAAAAACATCAATCAAGAAACAAAAATTATAAAAACAAAACCCCCCCCCCCTAGCAACATTCCTCCCTCAACAACAACCCTCAACCCCCCTCCCCCTCCCCCCTCCCCCTATTTTACTATATCTGGTGGTCCGTTAAACATATGCCATAAAAATTCATTTATTCCATTTGTAACTCCAGCAGCCGCGGTATATCAAAGGTTAAGAGGGGGCGCTCCGCGAAATCGGGGTTCTTAGATTGAATATTTACCTATGACAAACTAAAGCGAATGCCAGGAAAAAGAACATACCAAAACTACATCATATTTGCAATTGAATCGTCTGAACAAAACCATACAAAACCAAAATTGCCTCGATAGAAAAGAACCGCCAAAACATGTCTTATTTTTACTCAATTTCAATAGTGTGAGGTTCCCGTGCATATAAATTAAGTAAAAGTTGAGTGTATAATAGCTTTTCACATTACCTAATGAAAGTACTAGCGGGGTATTTTTATGTAGTCCCTTTTCAGACTTATTGAGGTGAAACGTATTTGGCGTATAGGCCTTTTTTATTTAGCGCGATACCTTTTCTCCCGTCGCGTGTTTCGTGCGGTTCTGTATATCTTTTGTTGCCGTTCGCGGGCGGAGTCAGTCGTAATCGCTCCGCTGAGACGAGAGGACTACGTTCTGTGCTCTCACGACAGCACGATGAACATAATTATTTCAATAATATTGTGACCCAGTATATTCGTCCAGTGAATGAACGTATCATTACATTCCAGTAGATATTTTGCTACATTTTGAAATAATATATTTAAAAGTCGACCTTAACATATAGATCTTAAAGTTCAAAATACAACTATAAGATTACGCAGCGATCGGCGGGTGACCGGCTTCTTAGAATAATTTGTGCAGTACATGCAAAACTAGACGAACATTTTTCTGTCGATCGTGTATTTACTTTATGAAAGATTATCACTGCCACTATCACTACATAGTATAAAACAAAGTCGCTTCCCGCTGTCTGTCCCTATGTATGCTTAGATCTTTAAAACTACGCAACGGATTTTGATGCGGTTTTTTTAAATAGATAGAGTGATTCAAGAAGAAGGTTTATATGTATAATATAGTATCCGTGCGAAGCCGGAGCGGATCGCTAGTTGAGAATAAATCCGGTTATGTTCAAAATCGATGTCTGAGAGGTCTAAATACGAATTCATAGTCAGAAATATTTCAAAAAGTGGTCGCATTATTTAAAATTTTTGAAACATTCGTTGTAAATTAATATGCGCGTTTTTTTAAAGAACAACATACATTGGCAGGCTTCTCGAGGGTGAAGATTCTAGAAATGATGTCCATTTTGAATTCCAAGATGGCGGACATTGCTTTTCGAATTTAAACTTTCGTGAGACGTGTTGAAACAGTACTAATAATTACACGGTTCAACTCACGTATTAAATGTCACTACGGGCGACATGTTTCGAACTCTTCGGGAATTCTTCTTAAGGATGAGTGTTTTCGCGGCGGTGTCGCTTGAATCTTGTCGTGATTCAAGCGACACCGCCGCGATAACACTCATCCTGAAGAAGAACTTCCGAAGAGTTCGGAACATGTCGCCCGTAGTGACATTATTGACATTGTTTTTCTTTACAGTCATCATGGGTGTCGCTTTTAGGGTTATCGAGAGTGCAGATTCCAACAATTATTGCCTGCGAACTTGGACATTTTGATATTAATAAAGTGAACATAATTATGCACTTTTTCTTTAATATGTTCAAAATTGATGACTAAAGGGCCAAAGCGTCTCCATTGTCTCCAAGTACGAATCCGAGATCAGAATTGAAAAATTTGGCCGCCATACAGTACTGGCCTGAAAATCTGACTTTCATAGACATGATCGAAGTTTTCATAATATATTTTTGGCAATTAAGATCAAAATTTTATAAGAAAAACACAGCTTTAACAACAACAAATTTATTTCACAGACCAAAATTATACTTGAAATCTAAGGAACAAAGTACTGACGCGATTAACACTTGGGCACATCATTAAAGGCACGGAATAATCAATTAATCACACGACACTAGAAAATAGTAAAAGATAGCTCACAAAATCACGTGACCAAAGCACTACAGCTGTTACCACGCCGGCGCTCGAGCGAAAAGTAACCCGAGCGCGCCATGTTGTTTGCTTATAAAGGCAGGGGACGTGACGTCATTGCCGCCCGCCATCTTCTACTCCAACACGGCTTCTCCTGACGAGACGTCGGCCTCGACGTCACTTCTGTTTGAGGGCCCAGCCAATGGGGCATCAACCTCTAAATTTTCGAGGTCACCACCTGGAACGGAAATGACTTAAGCCAAACGTTCAACTGAAATGTGTGGTTCGTATAGCGTACTTCCATTCTCAAGCTTTCAGTCACCACTTCCACTAGTTCGAGTAATTATTTACTTATCACAGATCATTCATCTTCACTCATGCTCTTAACACCCTATGCGAGACGTCTCATTTGACCCCCTTCGAAATCATTCACACATACACCCGCAGACAGAGGCATCGCTGAATCGCATGTCTAGGTGGCAAACAGAGGCATCGCTGAATCGCCTGTTTGAGCAAGACGGAGGCATCGCTGAATCGCACGTCTCTTAACAAACTATCAGGCATCACCTGAATGTTTATTCTGCATCACTACTTTGGCCAGAAGTAGTGAAAACTCACAGCATCGAGAGCAACACCAGTGTGTGCCCTGAGTGACGCGGCACGTTAATCAGCAATAGGTTTGCAGCCCGCACGCTAGTAAATAGTAGAAGGTTACTAAACATGTACTTAATATGTCGGTCGGTCGGTCATTTAACATGTTGAAACTATTTACGGAAAAATAAAGAGATTGTTAGGTATAAGTACAAGATATGGTCAAGGTGGATTTATCGATCTGGGGTAGAGATACTGTAGCGAACTGGGTTACAACTCTATTACTGTAAAAACGAGGTGATCACCTACTCACTCTCAAAGAAGGTGGCGCAGGTCTCTGGGCACCACTCTCCTCGCCATGGCACCATATACTGGGCGGCTGCTTGCGTCGTTTTTCCATACGACCCACCGAGGAGCCTGAGCTCATAGCGACCATGGGGGAGGACCTTAATGACTTTATAAGGTCCTCTCATTCCCGAGTCCAGTTTTCCCGTCGATTGCGAGTATTTTATAACGAAGACGAGATCATTGAGGGCAAACTCTCTAGGAGCGCGCCTATTCCTATTGACATAGGAGTCCTGATCGGCCTGATTCCTTCTCAAGCGCTCACTGGCTCTAGTCCGACAGATCTCACGCCAAGCTTCCCTGTTCGGTCGCGAGTCTTCTAACGCCACATCGCGAACTAGAGCGCGTATCACGGGAGTAGTTGCGTTGGTACCAATGAGGAGATTAAGTGCAGATGCCTGAGTAGTCTTTTGTTTCGTGATGTTAAGTACTAACTGCATTTTCCAAAGCGTTTCGGTGGCCTACCTCGATCCTAATCATATTAAGGATGGTGCGGACGTAGCGCTCGACCTGGCCATTCGAGTGGTGCATTTCGGGCGTGATGTAGTGTATGTCGCTGCCCAACTCAGTAATCCACTCAACGAACGCTGACGACTCAAACATTCGCCCACGGTCCGTTACTAGTAAAGTAGGGACGCCAAATAACGAGATCGCATGTGTAAAGGCTCGCTTAAGCTCACTTACATCTTGTCGGTATATCGGGTATAGTAAGGTGTACTTAGTGAAGGAGTCAACTAAAATAAGTACGAACTTGAAGCCATTAGACTCAGGTAAGGGGCCCAGGGCGTCTATGTGAACCGTGTGAAACGGAACCTCAGACTTTTCCCACGACGTAATGTTTTGGTTCGAGGCTCTAGGGACGCGTTTTTTGGAGATGCACACTAAACAGTGAGCTACGTATTTGGCCACGAATTGCCGAAGACCGGGGAACCAAAAGTGCTTTAAAATTAGGTCTAACGTCTTCTCGGCACAGATGTGTTCATGTTCATCATGAAAAATGCGCAACAAACTAAGTCTATGGCCCTTCGGAATAAAACATAACAACCTGCTTTCTTCGCCTATCGGGTTGTACTTGTAGTACAAAAGATCATTTTTATCTACGTATCGCCTGGAGTCTAACTGCCCTTCGCGTAGCCTTTGTAAAAGACCCTGTGTTTCTTCATCGGCTGCTTGGGCAATTTGCGCCCAATTTCGCGGCCGTTGTATATTGTGTACCGCGGCGATGGGGTTACGGCTGAGGTAATCAGCGTGGGACATATTCGTGCCTTTACGATATTCGATTGTGAACGTAAAGTCTTGTAAGTACACCCACCAACGAGCGACACGTGGGAGTAAATCTTTTTTTCGCTCGGTGGACTTAAGTGCGTTGCAATCAGTCACTACTTTGAATTGGAGGCCTACAAGATAATGGCGGAAGTATTGCAGCGCCTTCACTACCGCCAGAGTCTCCAATTCGTAGGAGTGATACCTACTTTCCGCGCCTTGCGTGACTTTGCTATAATAGGCGACAACCCTTTTTCTATCTTCCCCATGTGCCTGCAGCAGTACAGCACCGTAGCCAGCGCTGCTAGCGTCGGTATGCACCTCCGTTGGCAAATTAGGGTCGAAAATGGACAACACAGGTTCGGATGTTAATAGGGAAATAAGTTCCTGGCGCACTATTTCTTGCTCTGCACCCCAATGAAACTTTACCCTTTTCCTGGTTAAGTGAGCTATACAAGCAGTCTTTGTGGATTACCCTTCAATATATCTCCTAAAGTACCCTGCGAGCCCCAAAAACTGTCTTACTTGCTTCACATTAGTAGGAATCGGCGAATTTACTAATGCCTCTATTTTCCTTGGACTCGGCCTAACCTGACCTTGACTGATGACCCTACCTAGATATTCTACTTCTGTAGTGAGGAATGAGCATTTGGCCAGATTTATAGAGAACCCTGCGGCTGTAAGTGTTTCCAACACTCTACGCAACAACATGATGCCATCTTCGACGCTGTTACTCATTATAAGGACGTCGTCGACATACACTAAGACATCGCCACTATCAATGAAGCTGCGTAGTGTGTTATTGATGATTCGTTGGTACACAATCGGTGAGTTCGTCAAACCATAGGGCATTTTGAGGTACTCATAATGTCCCTCCGGCGTGACGAACCCCGTCTTGTGTATCGAGTCCTCATCAATTTGTATTTGATGGAAGCCCGTCGCCATGTCGAGGCTTGAGAAGAACTTGCTACTGCCCAAACGGTCGATATGGTCATCAATTAAGGGAAGTGGGTACCTATCCTTAACGGTAAGTCGGTTGACGGCCCTGAAATCCACGCACATCCTATCGGACCCATCTTTTTTTTTTACGAGGATAATAGGACTCGCATACTCCGACTGGGACTCTCGAATTATATTTTTGTCTAAGAGGTCTTGTACAATCTCCCTTACCTTGAGCTTTTCTTGGTAAGCGAGCTTGTATGGTCGGTAAACAACTGGCGTATCATCAGTTAGATTTATTTTCATTTTACCAGTAGTGACGGTGGTAGTGGCAGTGCCTGAAATAAAGTTATCGGCAAAGTCACCAATGACGTTCATCAATGCGTCCCTTTGCTTTCCCTGAAGGGGTGTGTTCACGGTCAGTGATTCGCCAGCTGTTCCGACATTGCATATTAAAGCGGGTTGCGGGTTTGACCTAGTGAGATACTGTTTGTCTTTAGTACGCACATATGTGATACCGTCACGATTAAGGACGTCGGTGCCAATTATAATAGGGGTATTCATGCATCCTGAAGGGACAATTACAAAGTCAGCTTCCAGGGAAATATTGGGGAATTCAATAGTCAAAGTGACATACCAGTTCGCAACTATTTCCTTCTCACTAACTCCTTTTAAAATGGAAAGCTTCGGCTTCCTATCGCATGAAAAGTATTTGATAACATCTTCAGATATTAACGAAATGTCGAGGGCTCCACTGTCAATCAACACGTCTACCGGAATGCCCTGAATGACAGCCGTGATTAAGTCCTTATTCGTGCCGGCATCCGCTAGTTCCTGCTTACAAAGGTTGGCCTTTTTTGTCTTATTGTATTGGGACCTATCTTTAGCGAAACACATGTCCTCCGTGTGACCTGGCTTGTGACAAAAAGTGCAAGCGATGTTTTTCTTTTCGGACGATTTTTTATCAACTAAACCCGGTTTTGTTTTTTTGGGACAATGGTAACTCTTATGCCCGGCCTGTCCGCAGGAGAAACACTTTAAATTGTTGTCTCGTATTGGATGAGAGCGTTTTCTAGAATTAGTTGAAATCATGTCAGACTTGCTGCGGGTAGGCTTGGCATAAATTGACAGAAATGAAACCAAACTATCAGAGGCGAGGTTAGCGTTCGCGGCGGCAGCTCTAACCTGTGCGTCAGTTATTCCGCGAATAGTAATTTGTGTCATTAAGTCTTCACTAAGCCCCTTGACCACTCTCAGACGTAATAAGGTACGTCGAGCATATTCGGCATATGTGGCGTACTTATCGGACGTAGTATTCATAGTTTCGAACAATATATTGGCGTAGTCCAGTTTGCGAGGGCACAACGGTTTAAATTCGCGAACGAAATTTGCCCACGTCCGATCAGCACTGACCCACTCGTTTAACCATGTTTTGGCGTCACCTTTGAGGCAGCCGCCAACGCGGGAAAGACACTCGTGATCGGTCCACCCGTTTGCCAATCTAGCGCGGTCTACCTCTTGGCACCATACGTCGATATCGTGTATTGACGGGTCAAAGTTAGACACGTAGTAATTATGAGCCCGCGCTGGATTTATTGATTTTATCGCGTCGACCAATATTTGCGTGGAAGAAAGCAAGACGGGGTCGCGATCGTGATGGTCTATGTTAGTTTGAGCAGGTTCCGGTCCTACATCGTTTACGCGGGTGATGCTGTTAGACGGCGGTGTTAGTGGAACCAGCCGGTTGACCGCGCCGGCTCCAGCCGAGTTGTTTTCAATTACTGAGTTATCGGAAGCAGCGCCCACGTGACCAGTCACGTTGTTTACATTACTCATCGGCATGGACGGCGCGATCAACCCCTGGTTAATCGCAAGAGAGCTGCTCGGCGTGGTACCAGAGTTATCGGGCACAACATCAGTAGCCCTACGTTCATTATTATTGTTTTCGAGGGTATCTAGCCGCGTTAGAATGGTGTTCAATGTATCTTGCAAGGATCTCTTTGTGCGAGACGGGGTACGCGCGCGTGACCTATGTTTGTGACGGTGATGACGTGATTTGCTACGCGATCTATCCGCGTGGCCCGTCATTATAAAAATACCGTCACACACAACCAAAAATTATAATTGAAAGAAAATAAAATCCGCCAGTACTTTGTTCTTTCCGAATCTTCCGTGTGATAGCAAAGCCGTTTCGGGCTAAGGCCTATCCCACTTCTGATTTTGGCAATTAAGATCAAAATTTTATAAGAAAAACACAGCTTTAACAACAACAAATTTATTTCACAGACCAAAATTATACTTGAAATCTAAGGAACAAAGTACTGACGCGATTAACACTTGGGCACATCATTAAAGGCACGGAATAATCAATTAATCACACGACACTAGAAAATAGTAAAAGATAGCTCACAAAATCACGTGACCAAAGCACTACAGCTGTTACCACGCCGGCGCTCGAGCGAAAAGTAACCCGAGCGCGCCATGTTGTTTGCTTATAAAGGCAGGGGACGTGACGTCATTGCCGCCCGCCATCTTCTACTCCAACAATATTATAGTTTTTTTTTAATGCTACTAATAAATTCACGGTTAAATGCACGTATTAAACGACACGCCAGGCGACATGTTTTGAACACTTCGGGAGTTCTTCTTCAGGATGAGTGTTTTCGATGTTTGTTATGAAGAAGAACTCCCGAAAAGTTCGAAACATGTCGCCTGTTGTGACATTTAATGCGTGAATTTAACCGTGGATTTATTAGTAGTATTTTAGACATGTCTCACAAAAGTTTAAATTCGATTATAGCTTTTTTTTGCTTTAGGCTTTTACTAGCCATTATTATGCTAGCTGACAACCCTTACGTGATTTAGTAAAAAAACGGAAGGCCATATTTCAGTTATAGCTCCGGTGGTTTTTTAAGCAACAAAATGTAGGTAGTGGTATTCCTTGGGTAATTAAAGTAATTTGTACTCTATAAAGTGAGTGTTTTCGCGGCGGTGTCGCTTGAATCTTGTCGTGATTCAAGCGACACCGCCGCGAAAACACTCAATCCTGAATAAGAACTCCCGAAGAGTTCGAAACATGTCGCCCGTAGTGACGTTTAATACGTGGGTGAACCGTGTAATTATTGTCATTTTTTTTCTTTAAAGTCATCAAGGGTGACGCTTTTAGATTCCAACAATAGGGGTGTAGACACTAAATAAAATAATGTGATATTTTCTCGAAGAAGGATAAAAAAATTTGTCAAATGGAGAAAAAATCAACGCAAAAGGTTAAATAATCACGAAGTTATAAGTGTCCAAAGTTTTAAGAAGGGATGTGTTCTGTCCCTTTTTCGCAAAACGCAACTTCATATGAAACGATGACGCTGGAAGAATGTGACGTCACAGAAGACGGCAACGTGCCGCGCGCATCGTGGTCGGCGACGCCGTCGAGGCGGCCTGCCGGCAGCATCCTGTAATGTGACGTCACACACCGTTTGCGTTTTCTCTCTCTAACAAGCAATATTATAACGGTTGTAGCTTCGTAATTCTTTGAGATATCTGAATGTGATTTTCATCACTATGCATATTTTTTTGCCTTCTTTCTTTTGGAGTAATAATAATTTTCGAGTCTGCACCCGAATTATTGCCTGCGGAGTTGGACATTTTTATATTAAAAAAAGTGAACACAATTTTGCAGTTTTTCTTTAATACGAGTATGTTCAAAATTGATAACTAAAGGGCCAAAGCGTCTCCATTGTCTCCAAGTACGAATCCGAGATCAGTCCCCGTATCATGGTCGGCCTTATCACTCGATAAGTGACAAGATAGGGGCATCGTCTCGTTCTATCAAACGGTGTCAGCCAGTGACGGACGCTCTATCCTGTCACTTATCGCGTGATAAGGCCGACCATGACACGGGGTCAGAATTGAAAAATTTGGCCGCCACACAGTGGCCTGAAAATCTGGCTTTCATAAACATGATCGAAGTTTTCATAATAAATTACAGTTTTTTTTTAATGCTACTAATAAATTCACGTATTAAATGACGCGACAGGCGACATGTTTCGAACTCTTCGGGAGTTCTTCTTCAGGATTAGTGTTTTTGATGTTTGTTTTGAAGAAGAACTCCCGAAGAGTTCGAAACATGTCGCCTGCCGTGACATTTACGTTAATTTTTTAACCGTGGATTTATTATTAGTATTTTAGATATGTCTCACAAAAGTTTAAATTCGATTATAGCTGTTTTTTTGCTTTAGCCTTTTACGAGACATTATTATGCTAAATTACAACCCTTACGTGATTTAGTAAAAAAACGGAAGGTCATATTTCAGTAATAGCTCTCGAAACTGACTTAACTACTAGCGAAAATTATATCTTCAAACTTACAGATTTTGTCTTTCTTTCCACTTATTATAACTATCTATAGGTATTCATCATGTTTCATCTGACTGTCGGGGCATATACTATGCGAGAAGGAGCGGGGCAGCAATAGACGCATCAGCGCGGCAGGTACGGGGCGCGCGGGTGATTTCTGATTTTTCCCTGGCGATACGCCCCCTCTTAACAGACTTACATTTAGATTGCCTTTTGAGCTGAATCAGAAATGGACAAATTGTTTTACCTAAATATTCACACCCCCGAAACCACTGCTAAAAACTCCCATGTCAACTTTTACAGAAAATCCATAAATATTTAACCTCCATCTTGAAAATTCTGACTCGTATACTCCTCAAGATATGATCACCAAAAACCCAGAAATTATTCCCATGGTAATTTTTACGAAAAAGCCGACGACCGACATCTTGTAACCCGACAATTTACGTCATCGATCTCAAAAACCGCAAAAATGACTCGCATGGCTTTGCAGTTCGTCCACCGCCACAAGCAAATACGTGGAGATCGGAGAAAATCCTTCTCCTGCTGGTAGGAGAAACGATAGTAGCCCGCGCCTTGAAAACCATAAATTGTATATTTTTCGTTTTTCATCACCAAAAACCTTGCAAAGGTCCATGTAATTTTTACCTCTTTACCTTATGATCAGAATTCGGCCCGTGCCAAACTGGAGTAATGATGCGATGCGCGGACTTTTACTAAACCTAAAATGACAACTCTCACCCCGATCTTTTCTCTCTTCTCTTCGGTCTTCGGCGCAGGTTCACGCCGTCGGTACCGACTCGGGAACTGTGAAACAAAGGTGAATTCTCTCCGGATAGAATTATAATTTACTAACACTTATGGGTGCAAGCCTGAAATAAATTATTTGAATTGAATTCAATAGTCTCACTAGTTCTCAGCCCAAAAGTTTACAACAAAACGACAACAAAAACACGCCATGACTCGGCGTCAAATCACACAATTATGGCCAACCGTGGCTTCAAATTCACGAAGTCGAGCGTTTGCACTTACAGTCAGCATCAAAAGTAACTGCGCAATCGAAGACATCAAAAGCTCTTATTACCTTTTAATAAGGACTTTTGACGTCTTCATTTGTGCAGTTACTTTAGATGCTGACTGTACCATTAACATCAAACACTAGCGAATGAGGACAATATTTGTATCTGTTCGATAATTAAACCAATTTCGTACCAACTAACGCGCTGTTAAAATGGCAAATGGCACAGACTCGATCCCAAAAGTTCGAAAAAGTTAAATTGAGAGCTATAAGGGCTATTCAGCCTGCGCGAATGGGCGCCTACACAACCCCTGACATATTGCGAACTAATTAACACGATAAGGTGCGGCCGGGCCCAAAAACCTTAGAAACCGACGATTCATTTTTAAATACTGCACTCCTGAATTCACAAAAATTACTCCGATTGGCTAATAATTGTCTTTTTGTCTCAGTTCGTCCCCCGCAATGAATATGAGGAGATAATCCTTCTTCTTCTCGTGGGGGAAGCGATGGCGGTACGGGACGCCGTGCTGTCCCAGAGCGCGGAGTTCGAGGCGCAGCGCACACACGCGCTCGCTCACGCTTGTTGTGTGGCCGACCTGCTCGCGCTCGCCGTCACCCGCTGGGGGCAGCTGTGCCTCGTGCTGGAGGTAAGGCTTGATATATTGAATGTGCATTTTCAGGCAGTACTACTTACGAGTGTGGTTTGAAAAGTAGTTTGGTTTGATATGATAAAAAACTTGTATAGGTGTTGTATATATTTTATTTTTCTACGTAATCCCCCCGAAGTTCAAAGCACTTATCCCAACGATTCTGCAAGTTCTCGATGCCTTGTAACATACCAGACTTCATCTGCTTTGTTTCAAAAATATGTAAACATAATTTTAAATATTACTTTATTTTAAATCAGGTTAAATTGTCAACGCATTCCAGAGAATAATACTCCACACATATCTCGAGTAGTAGTGGCTACATTGTACGACAATACAAACTTAATTGGTTATTGTACCTTAATAAACAAAATATATTTTACCCAAAATTGAACTTTATTACAAAGCTTTAAGGACTTTAGAACATTTGCACATGTTGTAACGACAGCATTTTATTTTGTAAACTATAACCTGGCGACAGAACATTTCTTAAGTACTGAAATATGAACTACAAAAACAATTATAATTTTACAGTTGAATCACTTATAAACAAATAGATATTCAAACGAAAATGAACCCTATCCTTAAAGGAATACGAAAATGGTCAAATTAGTTTACTTAGCTTATGATGGCAAAAAACTGAATGGAAAAAGTGTCAAGTGGCTAGTTGGTCGATTATGGTCTTTCGCACCGTGAGATTGTTTTTTACAAAATTAAATAAGGAGGTTGATTATTTAGTTTAGGTCATATTTGATGTAGGAAATAGAGTTTAAAATAGTCATACTTATATGTAATTGATAACTTTGCATTTAATTTCAGACGCTTGTTTCACGGGGTACGGGGGGGTATTCTTGGCTCCACAGACTCAGGGTAGCCTGATATACGGGGATTCTGATTTTAGACGTTGGACGTAGCAGACGAATTCTCTTAGCTGGGTAAATAGGTCAATCTAGGTTACCTAAGTTGTGTCTGGACTTGGATTGTACTAGTATTTCATTATGCTGGTTTAATCTTTGTTCGGATATAATAAATGGTACATTAAATGGGGTTTTTTGAGTGTGTTTATTTGTGTGGGATATTTCTATTTAATTCAGTGATTTCATTTTAATTAATTATTGTACAATTTAAAGGTTTAAAATGAAGCTCTTGCTTTCGTGATTCTTTTGCTATTCATATTTTGTGTTCAAGTTTGAGTGATTAAGGTATTTATTTTGAAGAGAGTTAACTTATCTAAAGCTTAATAGTTTGTTGGAGTTGGATTTAATTTAAATAAGTGTTTTAATGGGGTTAGTTCGTCTAGGAGAATTTTGTCTGATATTCAAGTACAGTTTACTTGGACTTTTTAGGGAGATTGAGACAGGTCACCCAAACGGTGTCAACGATAGTCTTAATCGTTCTAAAAAGGGTCTTTAATTATTGTGTTTAGTTAATTATCAATTCTGGAGTTGTTGATTGCTTGCCGTATTTTACTGAAGAGACGGTAAAACTCCCGAGTCGTTTGATCATTTGGAATGTCAGACCAGACGTTTTAAATGCTCTAGCTTCTCTGACCTCATAAAATATCTAATTATTTATCTGCAAGTTTGGTTTCCCAATCCCCTGTCCAGACTTGTAGAAGCACACGAGGAATTAGGGCGATAGGATGTCAGGGCGATCCTCACCCGACTTAGTTTAGATTTAGCCTAGGAATAAATATCTCATTGCACTCCGAGATATTTTTATACACGTTTAAATTAAATGTGAGACCCGGGTCTCTAGTTTGCTTTATATATCGGCAGATTAGATGGATAGTTTAGCTGCTAGGGCTAGGGAAAATTGTTTAGGTCTTGATATTTCGTATTGGGGTTACCTTAAGTCGTTTTGTTAGAAAAGCCTACACTTTACTCACATAATTTATTAACTAGCGAGGTTTCATCTTCCGACATTATTTCATTTGGCTTTTGGGATAGATGTGGATGCTTAGTTGTAGGTAGACTTAGGGCTATTGGGAATTATTATTTTAATAAACTAGTTTTATAGTGGGTTCAGGAATTAATGATAGGCTAGGGTTTTTTACATACATTTATATACGACACTGACTAACTTACATGACAAACGAATACAATATTGAGTATATATTTGCTCCCTTTTAATTTCTACTGGTAGATTTAATGTTGTGAGATAAAACTAAAATGAATAACTCGCAATATATTAAAATTGTAAATTCAATTTATTATGATGAATGAAAATATTTGTTTGCTCTCTTAGCAGTTGTGATTGATTTTATTCTAGTTTCTTTGGTTCTGTAAATAAATGAACATACTTTCAAGATTATCGATAAAATTTGCGATGAATCTTTTATCTTGGCTAGATCGATAAATATGATCGTGGTTAATTAAGTGATCCTGAAAATATGGGTGATCCGAAAGACTACATAAATAGTTTGGATAAAATATCTCATTGAAAATTGAAATCTCGCCTTGATCTAAAAGTAAGATCATAGTATTTTTGGTTATCCTGAAAATATGGTGCTCCAAAATACTAACTCAACGGATATTAAAATAACACTCGAACAAATTCAAATTAAATTACAGAATACTTAGAGCTGGAGTAGATCTTTTGCTGCTGCTTCTACCAGTATTTTGCTATTCCGTAAATGGCCCTTTTGCAAATGTCCTCTCAAAGAAATACTGAAGTCACAAAATGTATTAAAGTGACAATGAAAAAAAATATCAAAAGAATAAATAGTCCTTCAGACTATGTGGAGGAGTTTTGTCCATGCAGCGGGAATGAGAAACACTGAAGGTAGCGAGGAGGGGCTCCTTCTTTACCACAAAAACAAATTTTGTTAATTATAATTTGATCACCTTTGACTTTAATTAAATTATAATTCGATTCATGAGACAATTACTACATTTGACCAACGATTTCAAGACTCAACAACAATAGGGAATCTCTATTTATTCATTACGTACTTTAAAAGATGAATTTATATTTTATTTGTATTATTTTATAGGTAATAGTCTAATTAGATTAGGTAGATAAATGACGCCATTCTTCATGTGAAAAGGACTTTGGTTTACTATTTCCGGACATAACTAGGGGTTCTACATTCACACTAACGATCATTTGGCCAATTTACTGATCCATTTCAAGATATTAACTTATTTACTACATTTAATTAGAATTTAGAAATAGTTTAGATAATCATTTGCATTTTCTTATTGGAATATTCTTATTAGAATACCTAGGTAGTCTAGTTAGTCAGCTATATAATTAGGGTCATTATAAGTAGGCGTCACAATAGTAATAATATTAATAGAAATTAATAGTAATAATAGAGAGAGGGGGGGGTATTACAGCCTTCACGAAAATGGGTTTCTTCCAGGTCTTCAAAATATGCGTTTACTTCCAGTATCACCTATTCGTTAGACTGAAATTTTCGCCCCAACAGCAAATTTTTGAGCTTTGGGAATAGGTGATAGTCTGAAGGAGCTAAATCTGGCGAATAAGCAGGATGTGAACGTATTGCATACCGTAAATCCGCCAATTTTTGTTCAGCAAGCCGACATGTGTGCACCGGAGCATTTTCATGGTGAAACATCACCTTTGGCCAACGTTTTTCAGCTATCGCTATCTTTAACTGGTCTAAAAGCGAGGCATAATATAAAATTTTACCTTCCAATAAAATTATTATTATTTTTCCTGAAGATGTCCGGGATCCAGAAGATCCAGAAGATTGAGAGGCTGCCACTGCCCTCGACCGGAAGTAGCCGTTTGCGTCAAATGAGTCACTCCACGCCATCGCTATGACGTCACATCCGTCTTTGCTAACCTGTCAACCCTAGAACTAGCGCCCGTGCACGGGCCGCCATTGGCTTTCTCATTGTTGCGGAGGAAATGCCGTTGGTAGCCCCCAGGAAGCCATTACTTGGATCCCGGACATCTTCAGGAAAAATAATAATAATTTTATTGGAAGGTAAAATTTTATATTATTTCTTCCGTTCTATGTCCGGGATCCAGAAGATTGAGATCTGTTTATTATCTCCTGGTGGCGAGTAAGCGGGCGCACACGCGCCAGTAGTAATTAGGATTTCCCTAAAGGAGGAACTAGATTGCTTTAGCAGAGTTAGAGTTAAGCATTAACGTTACATTTCTAACGGGCACTAATAATTATAAGTCAAAAAGATTCGATATAAGCGCCTAAAAATAGATTCAAGTTGCCAATAAAAGCTAAAGAAAAATGTAGAATAAACCAAAGAGTACAAGAAGTATTTGTCTCCTATAACCGTAAGATTGGCTTGGTCACACCTTCTGAAATCGTTACAAGTATCCAGAACCCTGAGTTAATGTTTTTGTTATTTTCCGATAACCAGATGGTTTGCATCAAACAACAACAAGATTGTTGGGATCAAATTTCGGATATAGAGCAAGATTTGTCTACTACAGTGAAGTTAAACAAGGCCGTGAACTCTGACAGAAAACTATTACGGTAGAAGTGCGGCCCGTCTTCTGGGTACGTCATGTAAGTTATTATAGTAAGATTGTTGTGTTTAGGTCTTTAATTATCTAAAGTTATCACGTCCTAATCAATGTTCGGTCTTCCAGCAACATTGTTTTGAAGGTATTCTTGAACGAGGCGTTCGAAGATATCCTAGTGATCAACAGTAGCTCACACAATAGTGGTCATTGCAGATTTATGAACAAGAATAATAACTCGTACTGAATGCAGTACACGAACACATTTGATAGAAATATGTGCGCATGGGGGGGGGTACCTGGCTGTTCATCGTGTACCTGGAGTGACACAGTGGCAATTGTATCCATGCAGGCGTGTATGTACCAATAATAGGCGAGCGCCAGCGTGACGCCCGGAGGAGTATATTCCGCTCCAACTGGCGGACGTGTCGCCTAGAAACTCCCGCACATTGTGAACCTTCATCGGCTACGACTTGCCTCTTCAGGTCTGGCCAGTAGAGGCTGGCGTCGACTACAGGCGGATCGCGTCGAGTCAAGCCGCGTTGAATCGACGCACTTTCGTAAATTCGCCTGACGAGCGATGCAGCCGGTCGATCCGATTTGGCGCGGCGCGGCTCTGCGTCAATCGACGCACTTTCATAGTTAATGTATGAAGGCGAATTATTTCGATTCGACTCGCCTCAGCGAGCCTGGTGGGCGCCAGCCTTAGAAGAGACTGCCCCACTTGGAAGTCATTATGTTAAACAGACCCAACGTGGTGTCGAGGTGATGTGGAGCACGAGGCACAAGTTTGGAAGGTGGCCTAGCTCATGTCTTAACTCCAAAAGTGGTTGAACACGTCGTGACAGTGGGCGATCGAGACTTACGAGTCGATCGAGACGTATCGCCACAAAAGTGGGTGCCGTCCGAGGTGAACTTAAGGACGCTGGCCGGGATACCCCAGCGGACGAAGATTTCTCCCCCGTTGGTTTCTGGGCGTTACCGACCATGCAGGTAATAAGGGACCAGTGTTTCCCGTAGACGGTTCTTTCCGGCCAGCAGTTCGCAGCACGAATAGGCATACATGCTACCCCTCCCACCAGTTGTCCATTCATTACGATAAAGTTAGACTTTGTCACTTGCGGTTAAATGCGGGTTCGTTATGCCGGTTTACTATGGCTCTTATACAGCATACAGGAGACGAGAGAGAGTGCATAGTGCTCTTCGTAGTCTCGCAGGTGTAGTCAGAGAGACGACCCACGGCGCAAAGATTGCAAAGTTGAGACGATGCCTTCCAGTTTGAGACTGTCCAAGGCGACAGAGGCATATAAAATCGCGCCGTAGAGTTTACCTTTTCCCTCGGCACCAGGAACTCGACCTCCATGACAAGTGTAAGTGCTTACGTATACAACGTGTTTATTACATAAAAAATATATAACAATTCATAATTCATAATTCATTTATTTGCATAAAACATGGTACATAAAGATGGTAAGTATACAAGCAAATGGAACACACATTTCACCAGTAGCTGGCATGCAAAACGAAAACAATTCAACAATAAGAGTGGTTATTAATCACAAATTCCCAATAATGATGTACAATTCAGAATACTAATAATGTCAACAAATTAATAATTTCGATAAAATGTCACTGCTCAACCGATACATAAAAATAACCATGTCAAGATTTTTTATAATATTCAAAATAATCATTGACGCTGTAAAAACATTCTTGTATCAGCCATTTTTTTATTCTACATTGAAATAAAGTAAGTGGTAATTCTTTAATGTCATCATTCAATCTATTATATATACTAATTGACATACAATATGCATTATTGCCATACAATTTCGTTCTTTTATGCGGAATAACCAGTCGATCAGGGTATCTGGTGTTAAATTTACAGAATTCACTTTTTTTATTAAATAAGTTTGGATTAAATTTTACAAATAAACAAACTTCATATATATATATGCACGGTACAGTCAATAGTTTTAAGTCTCTAAATAATGGCTTACAGGATGTCAGCATATTTACATTGCATAAAGCTCTTACACATTGTTTCTGTGCAATCAATACACGTCTCAGATGGCTAGAATTGCCCCAGAGAAGAATGCCATATCTAAGCAGAGAACAAATGTAGCCATGATATGCTTGTATAGCAGCTTCTTTAGTACTGACTTTTGTAAGTTTCCACAAAGCGTATGAAAATGAGTTTACCTTGCTACATAAATTATTAATGTGTTCTTTCCATGAAACTGTTTCGTCCATCCATATACCTAGAAACTTTGTGTGGGAAGATTCTATTAAAATCTGGCCTTCAAAAACTACATTTAGTGAATATTTACTGCCGTTTTTATTTACGAATTGTATAAATGTAGTTTTATCAATGTTAACCCTTAGATTATTTTTCCCTAACCATGCCATAATTTCAGTTATGGTATCATTTATGTCACTATTATATGTCGTAGGATCACGACAGGGTATGAAAATGTACAAATCGTCAGCGAAAAGCGTGCAGTCAAAATTCGTTACATTTGGTAGGTCGTTCACATATTTATAATAAAAATAGTAGGGGCCCATGATACTCCCCTGTGGAACGCCAACCCTGTTAGTTTTTGTGAGTGGCCGTTACTGGCACGCTCATGTTCATATATCCAAGAATATTATTAGACAAGGTGAAGGCAGCTAATGTTGTAGATTTTCCTCTCTGAAAACCAAACTGTTCAGCTTTGATAATTTTAAATTTATCAAGATACGATACTAAACGTACATGGAATGTCTTTTCGAATACCTTTGAAATCACGGAAAGGAGTGAGATTGGCCTATAGTTTTCTACACTTGGCTTGATTAAGGACATCTTTAGAGGTTCTGGGAAGACACCGTTTGTCAAGGATAAATTCACTAAGTAACTCAAAACGGTAGCAATTTCTTGTTTACATTCCTTGATTACGTTCGTTTGTATCTCGTCATAACCAGCAGATTTAGTGGGATTAAGATTCTTTATAATTTTACATATTTCATTTTCGTCTGTCGGAACTAGAAATAGATTCGCATTAGTTGCATTTACCAGCGACAGGTCAGGTTTAAGCGTAGTATTAGAATTATTCAAATTAATAATTATAGAAATCATTAAAACAATTGGCAATGTTCTTAGGATTATCAATAGTATTATTATTTATAACTAGTTTTTCTAAATTAACATCGGTTGTATTGGTCTTATTAGCAACATTTTTAATAACATCCCATGTTGCCTTACCTATGTTTTTCGATCTGCTTACAAAGTTTACGTTCGCTATTTTCTGTGCTTGATGTATGCATCGTCTCAAAATTTTTGAATAATTATTATAGTTATTTTTGCTACTTATCTGACTAGAATGCTGTTTGGATATCGAGTAATATCTAAAGCGTAATCGCCTCTTTGTCGTTATGGATTTCTTAATACCTCTTGTAAACCATACAGATTTTGTGTTCGTGGTAGTTCTTATCTTAATTAGAGGGAAACATAGCTTGTAAAAGAGAGTAAATGTCATATAAAATTGTGCGAAAGCCTCCGACGGGTCATATTCGTTGTACACATCAGACCAGAATATACTAGTAAGGCATTCGCGAAACTTCACGACATTCTCGGAACTATAATCTCTTTTATAACGATATAGACATGAACGTGGCTTTTCTATGCCGTTAACAGCAAAAGCCAAAGATTGCGCAGTTTCGTGGTCAGATAAACCTAATTCTAGAATGTCACTATGGGCTTCATAGACATTAGATAAAATTTGGTCTAGGCATGATTCTTTGCGTGTGGGCCGGAGTATGTGTAGTTTAAAATTATTACTGGCAGCAATTCTTGTGAGTTCGTTAGAAGTTTCCGAAGCCTTCAGCAAATTTATGTTGTAGTCTCCGGCAACCACTACCTTGTACTTCATTTTGCGCTTTAGTTTATTTAGTAGCTTTTCTAATTTCTGTAGAAAGTGTGGAACAGGAGACGTTTATACAGATTATGAGTCCTACCAAAACAATGCCAACTGCAATGTCTACGGCAAAGACATGAACTTCTATGAATGATTTCTCTGTTTCATTAGTGATCACTTCAATTAGTTTGTAATAAGGATTTCGTCCATATAGACAATTACCAGAAAGCCCTGGGATTCCAACAAGGAATGTAATTTGTGTTAAATTCTTTGAAATTGCCACGAATAATTTATAACTACAAGTTTTAGACTAGTTAGTAGAAGTACTTTAGCTTTGAAAAGCTTATTTGAAGAGGATTTTCTGTGTCGAGATTGTATCGGCAAAGGACACGGATATGGTAGTGTAAAAGCTTGTGCATTTGAGAAGTCGATAGATAGCACAGTAAAAAGGGGTTTTTGAACAAAAGGAAACGTAATCTAAGATGATATTCGAAGTTTTCAAGTAAGTATATGCAACTGTTTCGGACACTTCGCTTAGAATTCTCGCAAGTCATTTTCTATAGTGGCTTTTACCCGATTCGAGGGCTCTCCTCAAGAGCGGAACCTCGGGCTCGCTTAGGAGCGGTAAGTTGTTTTGTCCCAATTTTCTTTATTAGGCCTCTGCGAAAGGTTTGTTTTTATAGAGCAGAACCTGCGCGGGAGACCGAAAGCGAGCTAAGAGACGATGTGAAATCTGGTTGCCCACCTTGTCGATGCCATCATTCTCCGCAGGCACGAGGACAGTTTGACGGGGTTGAGAAATAAATATTCAGAGGTCGGAGGCTCATCCGATACCACTTACTTTTTAACGACCATAAGCAGTTCGCGTGACCCGACTGCAAGGTACGTTGTGCCGTGACGAACGTACAAGACGGACTTTGTAATTTGATTGATTATCAAATAGGTCAGAGAGCGCAGGGGGTCTCGGCATGCGGCGTACTGGACCAATCGGGTATAATTGAGGACTTCGGGCTTCATTCTATTCGTTAGGTTGCACCGCAGCACTCTGCAACTGCTGGGTCGCTCGCTCGCGCCAGAATGCCCGGTAAGCCGTGCAGCTTCTCGTCGATTATTACCTCTGTGAAGCCCGGAGACGTAAGTAGTTCTACTGTACCGCTGTAGCGGGGACGTCTTTCACTCCGGACGGCGGGCGTTACCATCATAGCGATCAGCACTGCCATGGCAGGCAACGCCAGAGTAGCGGACAGCGCGGACATAGCGGACAGTACCGCCGTGACAGATAGCACCAGTGTGGCGGAAAGTGCCAGCGAGGTGGGCAGCGCCAGCGTGGCCGACAGTGCCAGCGTGGCGGACAGTGCCAGCGTAGCAGAAAGTGCCAGCGTAGCAGAAAGTGCCAGCTTGGCGGACAGCGCCAGCGAGGTGGACAGCATTAGCATGGCGAAAAGCGTCAGCATGGTGGTCAGCGCCAGTATGGCGGGCAGCGCCAGCGTGGCGGCCAGCGCCAGCGTGGCGGACAGCGCCAGCTTAGCGGCCAGCGCCAGCGTGGCGGACAGCGCCAGCGTGGCGGACAGCGCCAGCGTGGCGGACAGCGCCAGTGTGGTGGATAGCGCCAGCGTGGGTGGATAGCACCGCCATGGCAGGCAGCGCCAGCCTAGCGGACAGCGCCAGCATGAAGGACAGCGCCAGCATGGCGGACAGCTCCAGCATGGTGGTCAAAGCCGCTGTGGTATTCATTGCCAGCATGACGGCCAGCGCCAACATGGCGGGCAGTGCTAGCATGACGGACAGCGCCAGCTTGGTGTCAAAGCCATTGTGGTAGTCATCGCCAGCGAGGCGGACAACGCCAGCATGTCGGGCAACGTCGCCGTGGTTGCCAGCGCCAGCGAGGCCGACAGCGCCAGCATAGCGGGCAACGTCACCGCCGCTCTGGTGGACAGCACCAGCGAGGCGGACAGTCCCAGCATGGTGGGCAACACCACCGAGGCGACGAGCACCAACGAGGCAGACAGGTCCACCGTGGCGGACAGAGCCAGCAGCGGGCAGCGGATGTGACGTCATAGCGATGGCGTGGAGTGACTCATTTGACGCAAACGGCTACTTCAGGTCGAGGGCAGTGGCAGCCTCTCGATCTTCTGGATCTTCTGGATCCCGGACATCGAACGGAACAAATAATATGCCCCAGTGATAGTTTTTCCCTTTTTAAGGTAGTCAATTAAAATAATACCTTTCGCATCCCAAAACACCGACGCCATGACTTTTCCAGCTGATGGGACGCACTTCGCCTTCTTTGGAGCTGGCTCACCATGACTTATCCATTGTATCGACTGCTGTTTTGTCTCCGGGATATAGTGGTGAATCCAGGTTTCATCCATGGTCACAAAACCTCGAAGAAACTCTGCTGGATTTTTATTAAACACCTGCAAGTTTCCAGCATGCGAATACGCTTTTGTTCTGGAGCGAGCAACCGCGGCACCCATCTTGAACAAAGCTTTGTCAAGTGCAATTCATTGTGCAAAATAAAATGCACTCGCTCAGTCGAGATGTTTGAGACTTCAGCTAACTCGCGTATTTTTAATAGTCTGTAAACGTAGGAGAAATCCTTTCATGAATTTCTTTTGCTGTTTTACCTTCCAAAAAAAAGAATTGAATCATACCACGAATTCCAATTTTCTCCATTTCGCCGATCTACTTCGATTACATTTTTTCCAACAGCTGTCAAATCTAAAATTCCCGCCGGAGATGACTTGATGCCACAGATTAATTATGTTTAGTTATCAAACTTTAAGAATAAATATACAGTTACCACAAACGCCATCTATTAGTGGCCGAAACATGTTACTTATCAAACCGCCCTCGTACTACTTACTGACTTACTCCGTTGGCTCAGCGACCCAAAATTAAGGCAGGCAGTGGTTGGCGTTAAATGAATTGAGGAAGGGTCCACTTGCTGGGCAATATTAGATGTTGACGGAGGATCAGAGAGGGTGAGTGAGGACTGTATTTGGGATTTTCTGTTCTTGGGGTATACCCAAGAGGGAATGAAGAACTGTTGCATCTCTGGCCACTCTGAATATTGATTACTTGTTCATTAAGTTAGTCGCCTTGTAAGCTACACGTACATGATCATTCTCTCATCTCGCCCGTTCTTTATCCATGGCACTTCCAAAAAGTTTGTTAGAATATTTAATCGATTAATTAGTATGTGTCTCGTTGTCTCACTGGTTTATTTAGTATGATTAACTTGTGCAGTCTCTGGAGCGTGCCATGAAGTTCTCGTTCGGCGTGGCGCACACGTGGCGGCAGCGCGCGCTCGCCACCGCCGCCGCCGCGCCCGCGCCGCCCGTGCAGCTGTGCCACGCGCCGCAGCACATCTCGCCGGGTGAGTACAAGCCCAAGGCGACACACTCGTGACGCTGGAGACACTGGTGACAGTGCCGACACCGGAGACAGAGCCGACATTGCTGACTCTGGTGATACTGCCGACACTGGTGACTTAGCTGACACTGCCGACACCGGTGACACTGGTGACAGAGCTGACAATCCTGACTCTGGTGATACTGCTGAAGTATGGTCACTAGTCACCTTTAGAGTTGAACAGTAACTTAATGGTTTACTGCATAATAAACGCATATTGCTTGTATCAGCGATAACCCTAAGTGTATAAAGCTAGGAATATTCCAATAAAGGATTGCATTATACTACAGAGACTTGGCGTATTATATTCATATAATACGTAGTAACGCTGCCCGAGCCGAACCTCCTGAACCTCATCATAGTTCATGGCGACCTTGCCAGGTTTAGTTTAGTTTAGTTTATTTTAGCCCAGTATATAAATTTCACATAACACATTACATTTGCTTATGCTACTCGTCGCATAGTGATCGTTATAAATACAGTCATAATAACTTAAAAAAATGCGGAAATAATGAACAATGTGCAGCGTATATACAAAATATATAGATGGACTTCAAATAATGTAATAATATTAATAAATGTTGCGATGTCAGGTGTACACAGAAATAAAAAGTCATAACGAATTTAAAAGAACAGAAAAATTTAAACCAACAATGTGGTACCCATGAAGTACCTATCAACTAACTATATAATACAATGATGTCAAGTCTAACAAATAATAACAAATGAAAATAAATAAAAAGTAATAGAATACAGACAAATCAAAATTAAAACCATATTCAGAGTAATTGGGTCATTGTCAGTCATTAAAACAAAAATTGACTTTCCGGTGGTCAATAGTTAAGGGCTTGTGTTTATCCCATAGAATTATAGAAGAGGCTACGCAGTTTATGCGGATTCAGAATTCAACTAAAAATTAGGCTCTATAGCCCTTAACTTTGACAATGTCCACCGAAGAGACGCGAACCTAAATCTGACAATGACCCAATTCAAATTTGTTCTCAATTTATTTAATAATTTTGATGTACTCGTCTACCGACCAACAAAATGTTCTTCAGTCTGCGTTTAAATGTCTCCTCGCATGTTTCACTCTTTATGTCGGCGGGAAGGTGCTCGTAGGATCTGTTCTAGAATTTCAACAGTATTGCAAGCAAGTAACATTTTTTTTCTGCCGCCCCGGGGGTGAAGGGAACTTTCGGGGAAGGTGAAGTATGGTCATTAGTCACCTTTAGAGTTTAACAGTAACTTAATGGTTTACTGCAACATAAACGCATATTGCTTGTATCAGCGATAACCCTAAGTGTATAAAGCTAGGAATATTCTAATAAAGGATTGCATTATACTACAGAGACTTGGCGTATTATATTCATATCCTAGTAACGCTGCCCGAGCCGAACCTCCTCAACCTAATCATAGTTCACTGCCGACACTGGTTTCACTGGTGACAGAGACGACAATGCCGACACTAGACACTGCCAACACTGGTGACACTGGTGACATTGCAGACACTGCTTCAAATACAAATACAAATCGTTTATTCGCAGTAATATGGTTACAAAGATCTTAAATTACATTATAGTGGATCTACATATTACACCTTTTTTTGGCGTGCGAATTTTAATAAATGCTTAATATCTAAAATTCATGATTACATTAAATCTATCATGCTACTAACCTAACTAATGTCTATGTTACACAATATCTTCTTTGTAAGTAAATAATTCATTCACCGAGTAAAATACTCTATGAGTGAGCCATTTATGGAGTTCAGTTTTAAATGTTTGTAAATGAGGTTTACTGCACCTCATGTAGCGTGTTTATGGTCAGTCTATAATAGTTGCCGAGAGAGCTGTCAGATATGTACAAATGTTATGTCAAGATAATTAAATAAATACAATAACTAAAGGAATACGGAATATTAGCTTTTAATGTGTTATGTTTGTAACTTTGTAAATAATAAAAATGTTCTCTTTCAGAGCAACGCAATTTTGTTTATGTTCCTATCATAAATGGGTAATGCGATTTACAAACGCATTATATGTTTTTAAGCGCAAGTTACGCAGATTTGTAGGCAGTTTATTAAAAACTTTGATGGCCATAACATAAGCATTTCTTCTGCAGTAATATAGAGTTTAGTTTTTGGTAACACTAATTTACCTTCGTTAACTGTTCGTTGCGTCCTATTATCTCTAACTTTAGTAAATAGTTCTGGATTTGCTTTCACAAATATTGCTAATTGTTAAATATACAGACATGGCAGAGTAAGCAGCTTTAATTTTAGAAATAGTGGTTTGCATGAATCCATACTAATATTATAAATGCGAAAGTGTGTCTGTCTGTCTGTCTGTCTGTCTGTCTGTCTGTTACCTCTTCACGCTTAAACCGCTGAACCGATTGCGATGAAATTTGGTATGGAGATAGTTTGAATCCCGGGGAAGGACATAGGATAGTTTTCATCCTGGAAATCACCCCCTAAGGGGATGAAATGGGGGGTTGAAGTTTGTATGGAGCTGCGATATAAACGATTTCCACGCGGACGGAGTCGCGGGCAGAAGCTAGTCTTTTATATATGCACCTCAAATAGCTCTAACACATTATTTTTGTAGAATAAACAGCTTATTTACATGTGTTGAATTTCCCCACGATACAAATCCGTATTGAAGAATATAATTTATCTGAATTAACACCGACCATGCCACACCGATGTAGATTGCGCGTATTACAGGGCACCCAGGTGGAGCTGCGGGCTAAACATTGTTTCAAGCATCCTAGCGTTCCATTCTATATAGAGGTGAAAACATTTTTGATTTCAGATTAATCATTTCGGAGATTTTTCACTAATTTTTCGCGAAGAAAAACTGCAAACCTTTGCTCTCATCTTCTAGTGAACCCACACCTCGCTACATCTGTGTAACGATCTTCACCTTCTCTGCACGGCTAGCACAAGACCGTGCGTAAGCTGTCTCGCGGCGAGATAGACTTTCCGTCTCTTTCTAATTAGAACACTAAGAAATAGTCGGATAGTCATTTTCAGCGACTGGTTAGATCCGATCCCCAAACTCGTTAATACAGCTGGGCAAAATTTCCATTTGTGTTTTTCCCCGCTTGTCTTGGGACCTTTGCATCTTTAGCGGAGCTCCTTTTTTGGTGTCCTTTGGCCCTTGGGGCCAAAACTACTATAACCTATATCTACCTACTCGTACTATTGCCCGTTTATTTTATAAAATTGCATTTATTAACGTTGACTTTTTAATCAAACAAGGAAAGAGTTTTAAGGAGTAGTATAATATGAACAAGATAAGAGGAAGTATATTAAATAATATTATTATGGTACTTAAATGAAGAAAGAAAATCTGATACTAGATGAATTTACGAATGCGTCCAAGGGCTTGTTTGTCCATATCATCGTCATCGCTTTTTGTCGACTTTGACCCCTCCGCCCTTTATCATAATAGTGGTGTAGACACTTAAGGCCCTCCCCTATATGTATGACCTTGGACGTTTCAAGTGCCTCGACCCCCATTTCTCGTTCTTCACCTTACAAACATAACGTTTTTACGCGCGTGCACCGCCCTCTAGTAAATAACAGTGTACTGTTGTTGTACTCTATTTTATAGGCCGAGAGTCGACAACCCAAACACAAGAGTTTAAAATAAATATATTTTAGTTATTGACAACTTTCACCACATTTTGTATGCTTGCTCTGATCATCAATCTCAACCACTTTCATTATGGTTTCAATAAATCAGATGCTGTTTTTAGGGTTCCGTACCTCAAAAGGAAAAAAACGGAACCCTTATAGGATCACTTTGTTGTCCGTCTGTCTGTCTGTCAAGACCATTTATTTTTTTCGTGATTTTAGTTTCCTACAAAAATAATGTTTTTAAATTGATTGATGGTTTGAGCAAGTATACTAAATTTGGCAAAGAAGTGTAATTTTTATATACATTATGGCTTTAAAACCACTAATTTACTACGTTCCTACAAGACAAGGTTCTTAAATGTTCAGCTAAATATCAGTTCATTTTGTTTATTTATGGAGTACACATGATTAAATGTACACTTGCTCATTTTCAAAGTTTTTGAAGTGAAAACTTCTTTAGCGGCGCTGGGGAAAAATTGTTAAACTCGCGACAGATTTTTGTGAAGAAGTCTCTTTCTATCAAAAGGTATTGAAAAGAGACTTCCGCTTGTAATTTGTGACTTTCGATTGAGAGATCGTGAGAGATTCGGGACGAGGCTTGGGGGCGGGGGGGAAAATTGTTTGATGTAAGATGTACGGGACTTGGGGGCGTGGGTTTAAGGGGGAAGGAGAGGGGGGGGGGGGGGATTTTTGCAAAATTATTCAAGTTTTCACTTCTACCGGCAACCCGGTCTTTTTTTTTTGTTTTTTTGCTTTTATATTTTAGGTCGTCGGGGTTATTAGTCAAAGAAAACGACCCAATCACATTCACATGTATATTCCAGCGAAGCGGTACAAAAGCATAAGCATGGTAGTAGGTAAACAAAACATATATCGTAAGCGTTAAGCGTATGCGCCCGGAGCAAAGCGACATGCGTTCGGCGTCGAGAGGTTTCTGAATGGCGGGCGCGCCGCTGGAGCCGGTCACGCGGGCTTGTCCACGGTGCACGGTGCTCGGCGTTGCATCTCCGACATTTCGGTTCCGACACGACTGCTAAGGTAAGTGATTTTGATTGTTGAATGAATTTATTTATTTATGTATTTCTTATATGTGTTTATAGTGTTGTGAATGTTGTTATATTTATTTATATTGTTATGTATTTATATGTGTACGCCTAATAAATTATGTTCATAGTAATATATATCTATGTATACGTAAAGAAGAATATAATTTTCTTTGGTTTAAATATTCCGGCGCCTCAAGTTCAGGTGTCATCGTGACAGATCGCGACATACGTGGATGGATATTTATTTGATAATCTATGGTGAATGATAACCTAAAAGAGCTGTCATGAGAAAGCAATTTATTATAACTAATTTTGTTAATAGAACGGTAAGAAACAATATAATTGTGATTTAGGAATCGACATTGTGATTAATAACATTAAATGTCGTTTCTTTTCTTACAGGTAAAGTTTGTGTTTGTTATTGCTTAACTCAATACTGTTAATTGTGAAACTTACATGTAATTTAATACAATAAACCTTTTCTTACAGACAAACTCAGTTGTGTTTTGATTAACTGTGTCGTCCAAATCACTAAAAATAGAAAACCATCTTATATACATATCTCGAGCAATATTAAACCAATTTATTATTAATAAGTTATTATATATTGGGTATGTATATAAGTAATTTATTTTTATTAGCTTTAATTGTGTCCCACTGCTGAGCAAAAGGTTCCCCTTTTTTCCGCCACTCGTCTCGGTCCTGTGCTACTGTTCGCCAATCTGTACAAAACGTATCAAGGTCGTCCCGCCATTTCCTTTTCGTTCTGCCTCTACCTCGGAAGCCATCTTGTGGAAGCCATTCAGTGGCTAATTTGGCCCATCGTTCCGCGTGCATCCGGCAGAGATGTCCAGCCCAGTCCCACTTTAGCTTCGCGCTCTTAGCACCCACATCTACGATGCCAGTTTTGGCACGCAGCTCCGTGTTCCTGATCCGATCGATCCTACGAACTCCGAGAATGCTGCATTCCATTGCTCGCTGGCAAATCTTGAGTCGGGACTTTTGGGCTTCTGTTAGTGACCAAGTTTGGGCGCCAAAGGTTAGGATAGGCAGGATACACATATCGAAGAGCTTGCGCTTCAGTGTCAAAGGAAGCCACAATCCTCCTCCCAACGTGTTTTTCTGGTATGATTTGTTCTGGTTCCGTTGTAATAATATACTGAAATTGAAAAAAATACTGAATTGAGTATAGGGAGTTGAACACATGTTGGCTTTTTTTCTGACGCGAGATTAATTAATATGTAAGCCCCAAAAGAAAAGCCAATACAGCTGAGCCCACGACATGAAAATTATTATTATTTTGGTATTTTTAATTAACGCTGGCAACCCCTTCCCACCACCCGATCGATAAATTTTTTTTTTTGGGTGTATAGGGAGTACAGAGCAACTGTTTGAAAAAAATAATTAAACTCGCTGACCCCACATTTTTTTCATTTTTTCCCCACCATACTGCACCCGCATCCACCACCTGCGGCCTGCCAGCACGAAGATTATCGGAAAAGGTTGTTCAGGGAAGTAGCTAACGGAGTTTCAATACAGGTGAAGCCTCATGACCGATTTGGTCGCTAGCTCTTAGACTATATGGCACGTCTCGATTTAGTATAACGCACACAGTTTACTTCAAAATGTTCTAATTACGTTGCTGACACCAAAGGAAAAAGAACCGTGCACTTTAGGTAATAAGGTTGATCTTCTTTTATATTATTTTTACTTCATGTGGTAGCTGTCACTTTGTTGTCTGTCAATAGCGACGCGAAACTTGACAACATTGCGATCAAATAATCACAATAAATAATTTTCTAAAGTATTGTAATAACAAATGTACAATGCAGATATAAAATGACGATAATTAACTATATGGAAATAAGTACTTACACTGCAATATTTAATTCCTTCAGCCTTTGTTGTTGACATGGTTTCTCTTTTGATACTTTCGGCATCTTGAGTTTTAACGTAAACAAACAAATTATTCCGTCCTTTCACTCACTTATAAAACTAAAATAAATTGCGACCTTTCGCTCACTTAAAAAATACCAGTCACTCAATATCGTAGGATATAGGTATTCTAGTAAATAATAAACGCGCGCGTCACTTCCGAGTGACACGGGTTCCCCGTCCAACGGCCAAGCGGCGACTGCCCCTCGTCGCCCGCACAGACACCCGCGAGCCGGGGCTACACACGAATTGGAATACTTTCGATTTCTCAAAAACTACTTATATTATTGCAAAATCCTCTGACGAAATTGAAGTGTACATTATTATTCACTTTTGGTTAACAATTCATATGCAAGCGTTGCATATTAAGGGAGCCTATACCGATTTTAGGTCGAAAAAGAGGTCCACGGAAAGTTCATTTTCTTGTGATAGGGTATATTTTTTTAAATAACAGTAGAACAAATTATAGAGCAATTACCAAGCTAAAATATTGTCAACGGAACATTATTGTTTATACAACGTTCAAGCATACTATAAGCGACGTAAAAACACGAATTCCGCCGGGTAGTCCCCTAATAAAAAAATCAATAATGTTATATTTTCTCGAAAAAAATAAACGCAAAAGGTTAAATAATCACGAAGTTATAAGTGTCCAAAGTTTTAAGAAGGCGTATGTTCTGTCCCTTTTTCGCAAAACGCAACTTCGTATGAAACGATGACGCTTGTAGATTGTGACGTCACTAATAGACGGCAACGTGCCGCACCCCGTCGTGTTCGGCGCCACCGCCGACGCGGCCTGCCGCGCGCGCGACGCGTGACGCGGCAGCCTCGCGCATCGTGACCTCACACACTGTTTGCGTTTTCTCTCTCTACAAGCAATATTAAAACAGTTGTAGCTTCGTAATTCTTTGAGATATCTGAATGGAATTTTCGTCACAAGGCATATTTTTTTTGCCTTCTTTCTTTTGGAGCAACAATAATTTTCGAGTCTCCACCCCTATTCTGTTAATCATACCGCGGTGTTGCAGGCAGCTCGGCGTGGACGGCGGGCGTGCGCGCGCACTCCGTGCTGCGCCGCGCGGCGCCGCTCGTGCCCGGCGACGCGGCGCTGCGGCTGCTCGGGGCCGACACCTGCTACCGGAGCGGATGGGTGAGTACTGACTACTAGTGGCCGCTCGTGCCCGGCGACGCGGCGCTGCGGCTGCTCGGGGCCGACACCTGCTACCGGAGCGGATGGGTGAGTACTGACTACTAGTGGCCGCTCGTGCCCGGCGACGCGGCGCTGCGGCTGCTCGGGGCCGACACCTGCTACCGGAGCGGATGGGTGAGTACTGACTACTAGTGGCCGCTCGTGCCCGGCGACGCGGCGCTGCGGCTGCTCGGGGCCGACACCTGCTACCGGAGCGGATGGGTGAGTACTGACTACTAGTGGCCGCTCGTGCCCGGCGACGCGGCGCTGCGGCTGCTCGGGGCCGACACCTGCTACCGGAGCGGATGGGTGAGTACTGACTACTAGTGGCCGCTCGTGCTCGGCGACGCGGCGCTGCGGCTGCTCGGGGCCGACACCTGCTACCGGAGCGGATGGGTGAGTACTGACTACTAGTGGCCGCTCGTGCCCGGCGACGCCGCGCTGCGGCTGCTCGGGGCCGACACCTGCTACCGGAGCGGATGGGTGAGTACTGACTACTAGTGGTAACATTCGTCTGTTGGACAACCGGTGGAATTTAAGGTAAATGAATTTTATTAAAGCCGAATTAATGATCCGTAATATCCCAATGCGGAGAAAATGGTCATACTCAACAACATTTCCTATTAGATCGACTACTAAATTTGCAAAAAACAGCTATTCCATTCATACGTTATCTCTCAATTAATGGGCTCTTATTTTTATGCGATATCGTGGTGGAACCCGTGTGAGAAGTTGTTCAGTGTGGCCATCTTATTCGTATTTAGTCATTCCGGATCACGACCCCCGATGCCACCTTGTGTAAAGACCAGACTTTGGGTCACATCGCCAGTAAAGAAGGGCACGGCCTTCAGCAATTAATTATTACCGGTAAAGGTATACGGCCAAGAGGGCGCAACCCAAATATGTACAAACCAGATCCATGCATTCAAGCAACCCTGGGCACCAAACTACGCTCCGCTGTGAAAGACAAAAATAAGTGGCAGGACACCGTCAGGCCAAAGATAGGCCACAACTAGAAGAATCTATGAGGAAAACGAACGTAACGGAGATAACTACCGGAATAACAGTCAACAATAGCAGAGATCGTGTTTTCTTGATATCCCCTGTAATAGGGTGATTGGCTGATTTATGGCCGGTTCCAATAATCAATCCACCGATAGTTTTCCTTACCGGCAGTTACATTTTGACAGATTACCCGTAGAAATTGTGTCAAAATGTAACTGTTGGTAAGGAAAATGGATTGATTATTGGAACCGGCCATTAGAGTTTGACAGTAACTTGATAGTTTATTGCATATTGCAACATAGATGCATGTTGCTTAGTATCAGCGCAATTTAACGAGTATAAATAGATAGGTATTATGTTCAATAAATAATTGTGCCTCGTGCCACCCCTCCCCCATATCTGTACACTAACCTAAAGAATGTAATATGACATATAAAAATATTTATAATTTTATCAATAATTATCTCAATCTCAAAACTAGTGTACACACAAAACACAAATAAATTGACAAAGTCCCTGTTTAGTCAGACATACATATCTCACTCCTCTAGTAATAGAGGACGTAGAACTAGGCTAGGGTTGACACGTGCATGCGGGCCATTAACTTTTCCTCTTCAGTACATGACGATCCTGCCACACCTAGTTGTACATTTAGTTTTTTTTTCCACATATCTTTTTGGAGGCTAGCTGGTTAGCTGCACTCTATACGCATGGACGCCGGTGTACATTTAGTACACTCATTTTAAACAGCAACCAGTAGAACCATTATAACAACAAAAAGTAGATTGATAATTTCCAAAACTAAAGATTCAGGATTCAAAAATGTATTTTGGTCGGAATGCAGTTTAACTTAGTAAAGTGTAATTCCGTGTGTGTTCTCAGATAGAAGACGGTATAGAACTAGCGGAGCAAGCGCTGGCGATAGAGGACGAGCGGAGCGGGCCCATGCTGGCGCGGTGCTGCCTCTACACGGCCATCGGCTACCAGATGTTGGCGCAGGTGATTACCAACCTTGTTGTCTTTTTAATACATTTCTAAATTGATTACTTCTTAACACTGATGAAGGTGTGCCATGTCACGTAAATGTCGGACCTTGGAACAGTTTATACCTTGTATACCCAAGATATTTCATCACCGAAATATTTTTTTCTTCACCAGTATAACATCCCGACCGGTCACTTTGGCACTCTTTGGGGGAGGCCTAAGTCCAGCAGTGGACGTCTTTCGGCTGATATGATGATGATGATGAGTATAACATATAGCGCAGAGCCTAGTGATTTTGGCATTTTATCCAATAAGTACTAGCTGCCCGGCCCGGCTTCGCACGGATTACCCGTTTTCCGTTGGAATGAAGCATTTTCCCGCGTTCCATATGCATTTTCCTATGTTCATCAGGGATAATGTCGGCTTCTAATGGTAAAACAATTCTTCAAATCGGTCTAGTAGTTTCGGAGCCTATTCAATTCAAAAAAACAATCAAATCTTTCCTCTTTATAATACTCCGTCAACTAAATGATATCTCGCCGAGTATATTACGCCGGTTCTTCTCGAGGCACAGGTTTTCTTTCCGAACCGGTTTATCGACATGTATAGGTGTATGAGGTAGATTATGCCTAAATTGAAGAATAGATAACTTTAACGGCTCAGTCGTCCCCAGGAGTTCCTCATTCTTGGCCTCGCTGCCGCTTGTCCCTCTAAACTCGCTCACGATCCTTTGCTCTGCGGCCTCACCACTAATGCATTGTTTCAGAAAACGAACTCCCGCGTAGACAAGGAGGCCGCTAACGACAAATGCCTGAAGCTGCTACTGCGGTCGGTGACGCTGGACGACAACGACCACCTGGCGTTCTACCACCTCGCGCTGGCGTACATGCACTCAGGCCGGCTCAACGACGCCATGGTGAGTTGTGTTATACTTAAGCGCCGTAGGTTCATGGTCTTCTCTCCAGCATAAGCGTGAGCGAGATGGAAGTGCGTGCTCGGAAGCGCGGATATCATTTTTTTTTAATTTTAAATGTTTTGGCTGTTTAAATAAATAAATAAAGTAGTAATTGAGGAACATGATATTGCCGATTTTTAAAAGCAATTTTAATATTTTTAGCTTTTGTGCATAATTTGTTACATATATTTGAAGTGTATTTTAGACCTAAGTTCGTGATTTTCTATCGAGCGAAAATTGCTTAGTCATGTTTCGAATCACTGATCTCGCTGCAGAAAAGCCTCAAGATTACTATTCGTATTTTTTTGAAACCATATTTATAATAAAAGCAGACGCATTATATTGTTTCAAAAACTCTGTTCGCTTGACTTCGCTGAACCTACGGCGCCTTAAGGTTTCTTTACACTCATCATTGAGCCATCCGAAACCACGACCGGTGCAACCTGAGTCAACTTCGGTAATAACCCCACTTGTCGGCGCCTCATGCAAATTGGTGTCCGACAAGTTTGAATAGCTTCACATAAAATGTTCTGCCCCTGCAACATCCGATTAAAATCCGGGCCCGACAGCCGACAAGTGCAAACGGAGAATAAAGGTAAATAAATATTGCCTAAGAGTGCATTTTCAAAAATTCGTGTACATACTACATACCCAATGCGTGAGCTCACTTCTCAGGCATTGGGTACACGCGTGAGTTGTTAAACAAAAATTAAGTCAGTGTCAGACTGACAGTTTTGTGACAAAAATCAAGCATACTATTTTTTTTCTAAATCGTCTCATCTTCCGCCACATTTCACTTGGAGAACTTTCCTCGTTTATACTCGAACAAAACTCAGACCAGTTTTTGGACCGTGCATCTTGTATCAGTTTTTGTGCTTGAATTATTTTGTTCTGTAACCTATTGTAGTTATCTGGAGTTGGATTGCGCCTTAATTGAGCCAGTGCTAATCGTCTTTCTGCAACAACTTTAGATATACGAGGGGCGGCTGAAAAGAAATCTACCTAAGTATGAAACAAAAGACTGTCATGTATGTATTTTTTTATTTTTCAATATAGTCCCCTGCTAGTGAAATACACTTATTACATTTGTCAAATATTGACATTAACCCATGAAAAAAAAAATCTTTCGGTTTCTCGTCAAAAAAGTCACTAACTGCAGCCTTCATTTCGTCATCGGTCAGAAATCGTCTTCCTCGGAGATCTTTTTTGAGGTGTCTAAATAAAAAATAGTCGCATGGGGCTAGGTCTGGACTGTAAGGTGGATGGTTAACGGCATCGAACCCTAATTCCTTCATGGTAAGCATTGTTGTGCGGGCGGTATGCACAGGTGCATTATCGTGTAAAATCAGGATCCCTTTGCTAAGTTTACCCCTCCTCTTTTCTTTTATCGCGTCTCGTAACTGATGCAGTAAGCTGGAATAATATTCAGCATTCATTGTCCTTTTTTTTGGTAAATAATCTATTACTAAAATTCCTTCTGTATCCCAAAATACGGTAGCCATAAGTTTGCCTGCCGACGGCCTGACCTTAAACTTCCGAGGAGGCTTCTCATCCTTGAATTTCCACTGCAAAGACTCTTGTTTGCTTTCGGGGTCCCACTGTCGAATCCAGGTCTCATCACACGTCACCATTTTAGAAACAATTTCTTCCTCATTACCTCGACTCATTTCCAAAAACTCCTCACAACATTTGACACGTCGGTCCTTGTCAAACGCCGTTAACATTCTGGGGACCCAACGTGCACTCACCTTGGACATATTCAGATGCACATGAATTATCTCATTGACTCTTTCTTTACTGATGCCCACATCTCTAGCAATCTCCCACTGCTTCACTCGTCGGTCTTCTAAAATTATTTTTTTAACTTTGGCTACATTTTCGTTTGTAACGGCAGAAACCGGCCTTCCACTACGAGCGTCATCTTCCAAGCTCTCACGACCGAGTTTAAATTGTTTAGACCAAAACTTTATAGTAAATTCGGAAGGGCACGAACTACCGAACACACACATCATACGTTCTCGGATCTGTGAGGGAGTATTTCCTTCTTTTGTTAGAAATTTAATCACTGCACGATGTTCAATTTTAGCGATATTCATTTTTTCAACCGATATGTCGCAAACATTCGAGAATTGTAGAAAAATGGAACGGAAAAAACAAATGAACGTCAAATAATTCAAAAAAAGAATAACCAAAGAACAAGAATGCATTTCAGCCAGTATCATTTTCGCATATTTTTTTAACCAAGGAGATTACTTTTCAGCCGCCCCTCGTAGATGAATTCCAGTACTGTCTCGGGATAAATTTATTATTAGGTTCAGGACAGTGTCTGATCCAAGGGATGGTTTTCTCAGCGGCCGCATTCACATTATCCAAAAAGTAATGGTAGCGTTCTTGAATATTGTTAAATTCACCATGATTTTGAAAAGCTTCACCCAAATGATCACAATACTCTTTCCATTTATCTTCTTTGAAATTTCGTTTTTTGTACTTTAAACCCGTTCAACCACCATTTTAACGATAACATGATCGCTTCCTAGGGTTTCATTTGTTGTTTTCCATTTAATGTTTACTGCAATATCCTGTGAAATAAATGTCACATCGGGGGATGATTGTTGAAGGGCACCATTAACTAGACGGATTCTTGTTGGGTTTCCATCATTTATTCAGATAAACTCATGTTCAAACATTGCTTTATAAATAGATTCACCTTTTCTATCAGTTTTATATGACCATGAGAGATGGTGAGCAATAACCATCCATCCGTTCTTTTTGAATGTCTCTGAGGTCGTTAGTTTTAGCGGATATTTCATTAGAAGTGCGTACGAGGATTTTATATGGGCTTTTATATATTACTTTAGTAATATCTGTGCCATTATCCTTGTTCCTTTGATGTTATTGCCACTTCAAAATACCCCTCATTATCTTGTTCTGCATCAACATTAATTACCGGTGAAATTCTTGTTGTTGTGTTCTTATTGTGTCTTGTTCTTCTTGTTCTTGTTTTTCATTTTTTTTCCCTTGCCTACACCAGAATATAACCGTTATCCTCTTCATTTGAGCTGGTTCTTCCTCTTTTCACCGAAGCATTGTTCTCGCTAGCTTGTGTCTTTGCAATCTTCTCCGCTTCGCTTTCCGATTTTTCTCCACCCATGTCACTATCATCCCATTCCAACTCAGCGTCTCGATCTTGATCATGCACTTCTCTAAACTCTCGATATATCTCCTCATCATCCCTGTCTGGACTTGTCATCTTTCAGGTATCATATACTAAATATGAAAATGAACTTTTTCCACATTTAAAAAACGTGTAAATGCATATCATTTTTAAATTGAAAAGACATTTATCTTTTATACAAACTGAATACTTAACTGTCGTCACAAATCTGACGCTGTATAGATTTTTATTTAACAACTCGCGCTAATTGAGTACACGATTTTTTGAAAATGTCCTACACCATTGTAATGTAACGTTTTAAACGTGTGTACAAACCGTGTATGACAAAACGAAAGCTTATTTATTTATACACCTAAAAGTACTTCATCACTTCAGCCACAAGACTTCCACAATGAGCCATTAATGCTACTTAAAGCTAGGCAATGCTCAGGACCCCGTTAGGGCGTAGCAAACGTTACAATACAATAAATATTTAAAATATAAAACAAGTTTAAATACATTTGAAGGTAAAAAGTTAAAGTATAAAAAATAATATAAAATAACTATCCCTTTCTAAAATATTAAAACAATTTGTTAAAATAAAAATAATAGTTTAAAAATTAAAAATTTATAAAATGATAAAATTTTAGTCTAGGTAAAATTAATCCAATAAAAAAATATTTTCACATTTCACATTATTTTGTAAGGATGAGACCCAGGACAGTAGTAAAACACAGGACTGCTGCTTAAAGACTGCTCATTTATTCATTAAAACCTAGTATATATAGAACTTAGGGATTTAGGTTACACGTGTTTAGTTGGGGAGGCTTAAACGTGGAAGGTGTCCATTGGCTTGACCTTAAATTCCATTCATTAAATAGAGGAGAGTCCCCTTACATTACTCTCCGTATATGGACTACGGAAGGACTTTAAGGAATTTCCTTTCATAATAACTAAATTCCTAAAAGTATTGTCAGATAAGTTCCGTCTAGTAGGTGAATGAATGTATCCAGCCAATGAAAACAGTCTCTCGACTGGACCGGAAGAGCACAGGCTGAGACTACCTTTAATAAGTGTCTGACATTTTACACAAGATGCTTCAACTTTTACTGGATCTTAGCTTCCACGGGGGACACTCGAGCTCGTCGTCACTTTGTAGTATTTGCCGTATGCCGTATTAGAATTAGTGGATAAGTTGTTGAACTTTCACTGTAAGCATCGCCATCATCAGTGTCAACACTGCCTCGTTCCTCTCTTGGTGTCGATGTAGATGGACGTGAATTTAAATCCATTATCTTATCTATCCGAATCAAATGCTCAGTAACAGAAAAACCGCGTAATGAACTAAATTGGCACTTGACGTGAAACTTACAGTAAAGTGTTGCCACAGTGCCCTAAGCCCCTAACTATATTAAAAAACGTTCCATTATACGGTTATAGAATTAAATAACATGTATTTTTGTGCAAATGTATTTTAAAAAGTAAAGTATTTGAAATACGAAATACTAAATACATGTGAGTGCGGTATTTGAAATACCAATTACAAAATACTTCGCCAATTAGTATTTGAAATACAAATACAAAATACGTATTTGTATTTCAAATACATGTAATTTAAATACTGCCCAACCCTGCCTATACCACATTCCAATTTAATTAGATAAAAAATTGTATATCCACATTATTTCCTAATACAATTTCATATTCATTCACTAAAAGGTGAGGGAAACAGACATGCATATAATTTTTATGAATTAAGATAGTCACGGACAGAGTAATATGCCTTTTCTCAAACATGCAATGAAATATTGACGTTGTGTTCTTCATAATGGGCTTCGAACTGTCACGTTTCGGGCGCAGCGAGACGAGAGACCCGTAATGGCATTTCATACAAAATTGGAGGCCTGCAAGATGGTCTTTTTTAATTTCCATTCCACAATTTGTGGCACAGGATCACGGCGTTCAGCCATGAAACTTAAAGTTTGATTTCTTGGAGTTTTTTTTTATTTATTTCATTGCGTGTTTGAGAAAAGCACTATACATACCTCGGCGTGAAAAGGGTTGCCAGCCTCATGACTATCCGACCTCGCTACGCTCGGCCGTCTATATCTACTCGGCCGGCAATCCCTTACTTCCCGGCACAGAGGCCGTAAAGTACTATTTCTATCAAATATTTCTTAAGGGTCCTAGTAAGTTTTTTCTCAAACATGCAATGAAATGTCGTCGTTACGTGCGTCATAATAGGCTTCGAAGTATCACATTTCAGGCGGAACAATTCGAGAGAAATGTAAAGGAATTTCATACAAAATCGAAGGCCTAGGCCTGGAAGTAAATATGTCGTCTGTGTTCATAAACAGGCTAAACAGCTGTATTATATTTTTTTAATTTTTTTCTAGTGGCTGAATGGTTATCGGACCAAAAATATCTGCGTTAATGCCTATTACACACGAAGTGATATTAAGAATACAAATCTGTATGATTCAATGTGTTGATGAATAAATGTAAAATATTGTCTATTCGTAAGTCAGCAGCGACCATAGACAATATTTAAAATCCTCTCCATTTATTTTATTTATTATAGAAATTAAGATTCTCATTATCAGTTTGTGGTCTATTCGAACACTACACACGCGTAATATGGACGACTTCCGTAAAAAAAACATTATAGAGATCCCTCATTAGGAGGGAAAATTAAAAGTATTTTGTCGTGTAGCCGGATTTTATATCTGTGGTTGATACTTAGATATAAATAAAATTTCAACATGAGTTCCGATGATAACAGCGACGTAGAAACTAATTGTACTCCGCCGGAATTGAGGGCGGAGGCCGAATTAGCAATGAATAACTTGTTGCCGCCAAAATCGAAGGACAATTACATAAATGCATATCAAAATTTTATAAGCTGGAAGACTGACACGGTTTCTCAGATAATGTATTTCTGGCTTATGTTACGGAACTGGCAAGAACCAAAAAAACCTCGACATTTATTTATTTATTTAAACTTTATTGCACAGGTAAAAAGTACAAATGGCGGGCTTAATACCTTAAGGCATTCTCTACCAGTCAACCACAGGGCTAAACAGAAAAGCTTATAGGTGCAGGCAGTTATAAGCTTATAGAAGCTTAGCTTAGTTTAAGCTTATAGCGGCAGGGGCAGGCCACATTGTGTTGGCCTTAATGCATAAATATTGTTTTATTTTTACTGATTTTTTTTGTCTTCGGTTACGCGATATTAAATTTGTTTTTTTAGCGGTGATATTTCTATTTTATTGCATATGTTTGAGAAAAGCACTATACATGCCTAGCTACGTCTACGCACTATACGCACTATACGTTTCTACGGTCGGCCGTCTATACCTACTCACCCGGCAAGCCCTTGTTTCCCGGCGGCTGCGGTAATGTGCCTACTATAATATTGTGTTAGTTTTTTATTTGTGGCGGTAATTTATTATAGATGCGTATCGACATTGCGTAGGGTCCGTTACTATGCAATTTTAGTTTGGAGGTGGTTTGGACTAAGTTATTTTTAAATCGCGATTCGTAGCGGCGAGGCTCATCTCCAACCGTGGAGTATAAAATTCAGGGTGATTCCTCACGAATTTGCGTGATTCGAAAACATACATAGAGGGCAAAGTTAAAATTCGTAGAATTTGGAAATGGGTTGTGCAACTATCGGTTCGTTTAATATGTGTTATTATTCTGATACATTTATTTTTTAATATAAATAATTATTGTACATTTGTGCCGTATAGTTTCATATGAAGGTGCGTTTTGCGGAAAAGGGACAGCACCCTTAAAATTTTCGACACTTATAACTTTGTGATTGTTCATTTTCTTGTGTGTTACTATTGCTATATTTTAATCCCTTTCCGAGAAAAATTAACACTATCAATTACTAGTCTCTGTCCGCGACTCCGTTTACGTGGAACTCGTTTATATCGAAGCTCCATATAACCTTCACCCCCTTAGAGGATGCTTTCCGGGATAAAGTTATCCTATATTCTACCTCGGGACTCAAATTATCTCTTTACGAAATTTCATTTAAATCAGTTCAGCGGTTTAAGCGTGAAGAGGTAACAGACAAATAGACAGACACACTTTTGCATTTATAATAGGCATATGTTTAACGGATCCCCAGATATAGTACTTATCACTTGCTGACTCTATAATAAACTACAGTATTAGCACATATGGAAGCACATATAAAACAGACCTAGGTAAGATACAATACACTACAACTATCCATTCTTAAAACTATTGTGCTTAAACAAATTAAACTACAATGTAAAAATAATTATAACAAACTATTTGGTTTCTGTAAGGTGCAAAGTATATATGAAAAAATAAACATTCAGATCATAAATGATAAATTTAGCCAACCTAAAAATCTAAAAATGAGAACACGCAGTAAAAATCTAAGAGAACTAGCATACTTATCACCTTACATTTTACCAAAGTATAAGAACATATAGGTATGGCAAATGTAGCTCAGATTTCATGTTAACTCATATAATTAACCAACTACCATTGGATATATTAATTAAAATACAAGGAACCGAGAACCCAAACGCATGTAAAAAAAATACTTAATTAACATTACATAGATGTTCAGAACACCAGTACTTTACTGAAAAATAATATTAGTAAATATACTAGGATAATATAAATAATTAAGTCGCAACTGATTCTTACAAATAAGCCTAATTGAGGCTGCAGTAAGAATACATCAATAAATGTATTAGCATTCGTTTATTTTTTGAAAAAAAACAAGTAAAAAAAAGTAAAATATAACGCCAAAAAACACTTTTTACTTCCGAAAATAGTAAATGATCACCAAAGTTTAATCTCCATTTTAGTGTGAAATAATAACCCAAATTATAACATCTTACTCTTCTATTAAAGAAAACTCTAAATAATCATTGCTATCCCAAAAATAGTAAATTATTACCAAACTTTAATCTCCATTTTAATGTGAAATAATAACCCAAATTATAAGATCTTACTATCCTATTAAAGCAGCAGCAGAACCAAGGTAACCGACATAGCCCTCCGAATCGCTAAACTTAAGTGGCAGTGGGCAGGGCACATAGCACGTAGAACCGTCGGCCGTTGGGGCGGAAAGGTTCTCGAGTGGCTACCATGTACCGGAAGGCGCGGCGTGGGTAGGCCCCCCACAAGGTGGACTGATGTCCTTTCCCAGAATTCAAACTATCTGCACCAAATTTCATCTAAATCGGATGAGCGGTTTAAGTAGCTCCATACAAATTGTAACCCCCCATTTCACCCCTTAGGGGATGACTATCGGGAAAAACTATCCTATGTCCTTTCCCAGAATTCACTGCACCAAATTTCATCTCAATCAGTTCGGCGGTTTAAGTATCTCCATAGAAATTTGAAACCCCCATTTCACCCCTTTAGGGGATGAATTTTGGGAAAAATACTATCCTATGTCCTTTCCCAAGATTCAAACTATCTTTGCACCAAATTTTACCTAAATCGGTTTAAGTATCTCCATAGAAATTCTAACCTCTCACTTCATCCCCTTGGGGATGATTTCCGGGATAAAAACTATCATATGACCTTCCCCAGGACTCAAACTATCTCTACACCAAATTTCATCGAAATCGGTTCAGTGGTTTAAGCGTGAAGAGGTAACAGACAGACAGACAGACAGACAGACACACTTTCGCATTTATAATATTACTAGCTTTTGCCCGCGACTCCGTCCGCGTGGAACACCTTTATATTGTACCGCCATACAAATTTCCGCCCCCCATTTCACCCTTTTAAGGGATGATTTCCGGCATAAAAACTATCCTATGTCCTTCCCCGGGACTCGAACTACGTCTATACCAAATTTCGTCGAAATCGGTTCAGTGGTATGAGCGTGAAATGCTAGCAATCAGACAGAGTTACTTCCGCATATATACTTATTATTATTATGAGATTAGGTAAAAAAACATAAGTAAAAATCCTCTTCTGTGTAGTAGTAGCCAGCTTGAATAAACATTACCCTCGTAGGTTATTTGATCGACATTTATGAATAAGGGGGGTACATATTTAAAATGTTGATTTAATCTTAAAAACTTCCTATAAGGGATGAAAACGGCATTAAGGATTCAAAATATGTCTAGACCTAATTTTATTCGAATTTTATGATTTCCCGGATATCATCTTCCATGGGCCACAAACTACCAAATTTCATGAAAGTAAATCGGAAGTAGACCATAAAATTAATAACCCCTGAATCACTCACCAGTAAGGGGATGATATTCGGGATAAAAATTATCGTATGCCCCTCCTCGGAACTACATAAAGGTACTGGTAAAGGTTGCGGGAATACGCTGGATGCGGGTGGCGCGGGACCGGTCACTTTGGCACTCTTTGGGTTAGGCCTATGTCCAGCAGTGGACGTCTTTCGGCTGATATGATGATGATGATGATCCTTTAAATACCCTTATCAGGAAACAAATTAATTTTAATTAAATATTTTTGTTTTCGTGTTTTTTTTAACGAGGAAGTTACCCCGATCATTTTATAATCGATATGATACAGAGAAAGAATATAATGGAAAAATAAACCATCTTCGTCTGTAGCCCCCGACAGGATTCGAATCTGCGACCTTTCTATTAACGCTAGACTGCTCTACCAACTGAGCTACGAGGACAGTGACTTACGCTGTGTATTTTTGCATTACATTCCCGCTAAGACTAGCGCCCTCTGTATCGTGTTATAGACTTGTTTCACAGCCTTGGCACACCTCTAATGGGCGAGCTATACGCTCACTCCATAGAAAGGTCGCGGGTTCGAATCCTGTCGGGGGCTACAGACGAAGATGGTTTATTTTTCCATTATATTCTTTCTCTGTATCATATCGATTATGATGATGATCCTATTAAAGAAAATGCTATGCTAATAAATCATTGCTAACCCAAAAATAGTAAATGATCACCAAAATTAAATCTCCATTTTAATGTGAAATAATAACCCAAATTAGAACATCTTCCTATCCTATTAAAGAAAATGCTATCCCAATAAATCATTGCTAATCCAAATACTTATAATAAAACAATTTCCTAAATTCGATGGAGCCCCGCTTTCGTTTCTGGGACTCAGTCTCCCGCCCTCCGCCCGGGCTCCCGCCAGAAACTCGCTTCGTCGGCCCTTCGTTTCACGTGCTCACCCCGTTCAACTCAGGACCTCCTTCGCGAGCTTCTGGTTCCGCGGGCTTTTATATACACTCTAGGGGTAGGACAGACAAGACTACGTGGAAGTGGGGTGCGCTGATTCGGGTTTTGGTAGCACTTGTAAATTTGGCATCATTAGGTATACTTTATTTGGTAATATGCATACATTTTATGGCAATCATAGTGGGTTATTTAGGTAGAAGAAGAAGCTTGTATTAGAAGGTTAATTTGCTCGCTAAGATTTGGTGATCATTTGGTCTTCGAATACAATTTAAAGTGCAGGTGTTACTAAAACAGCTAGTACTATTGTAATGGTAGATTTTTTTTATGGTGTCCAGTATATTTTTTTGGTAAGAGAGCTTAGGGTATCAAAGCATTTTTTGGTGGTCATTATATTTAACCCCTTTATAATATTAGGGTCGGTTGCACCAACCCGTCTGTAATCGTAAGCGGTGCTCGTTAAAATCTGACTGTATTTAAAGTTTGTCAAGTTTGTATGGAATGACAGCTGCCGGCGCCATATTTAACGTTGATCGGTTTGTAATCGTAAGTTGGTGCAACTTGCCCTTAGTATATAGTGTGTAGTATAATATTTAGTATGGATAGTATAATATTCATTTTATTTGGTGTCAACATCCTTAAATATCGTGTTCCCTGCAGGACGCGACGCGAGCGTGTCTGACCGCGCACTCGGAGAGCGGTGGCGGCCTGCGGCTGGCCACCGCGCTGTGGTCGTGCGCGGCGGCCGGGCCGCGAGGCGCGCGCGCTCTGGCGGCCGCGCGGCTCGCGCGCGCGCGGTACCCCAGCGCGCTGTGGCCGCTGTGGGCGCTGTGCGCGCTGCAGCTCGTGTGGGAGAGCGGAGAGGTATGCACTCGGAGAGCGGTGGCGGCCTGCGGCTCGCGCGCGCGCGGTACCCCAGCGCGCTGTGGCCGCTGTGGGCGCTGTGCGCGCTGCAGCTCGTGTGGGAGAGCGGAGAGGTATGCACTCGGAGAGCGGTGGCGGCCTGCGGCTCGCGCGCGCGCGATACCCCAGCGCGCTGTGGCCGCTGTGGGCGCTGTGCGCGCTGCAGCTCGTGTGGGAGAGCGGAGAGGTATGCACTCGGAGACCGGTGGCGGCCTGCGGCTCGCGGTTGCGGTACCCCGGCAAATAAACTAATCTATTTATCGATCTATCTATTGATAGAAGTTTTGTTAAGTCAATTTTACATAAATGCTTAACTTTCCAGGCGGCATTAGCAACGGGCAAGGAGCTGCTCACGCTGTTGAACAGCGCGGAAGCGGAAGCGGAGGCGGAAGCTGAAGACAGGAACGGCTACGCGGAGCTGGATGCGCTGTCGGACTCCGGCCAGACGGACCTACACAGCAACACGCATGCACGTGAGTCATTTATGTTGTAACACGATTAGCTTTTGCTCGCCATGTCCCACGGACTAGTTAGTCCGATTTTCCAGTTGGAAAATCCCACTTTCTGGCTAGGGGGAGACGTAAAATGAGTACTACGGTCGGTAATAAAGAAAGCCTTCTTTCGCTTATTAATCTCACTTGCCTTTAGCTCGGGCGTCTAATGCCTGCTTGTAATGTGCCTATTACATATTATCTTGCAGCGTCAGTGCGAGCGGAATCCGCGGGCGCGTACCGGGTGGAGCGCGCACTGTCCGAGGGCGCGTCCTCAGTGTCGGCGGCGCGGAGCAAGTCGCGCCCGCCGCTCGCCACGCACCGCGCGCAGGCGTGGCTGCTGCTCGCCGACCTGTGTCTCAGGTATGCGAGGGCGCGGTGTCAGTGACAGCCGTGCGGAGTACTTTGCTACAGATGTTACGACTCTTTTTTTTCACTATACCACGCCGGTGGCAAACTACCGAATGGCCCACCAGGTGGTAAGTGCGCATTGTTGTTTCTGACACTAAGGGTTGCCAAAGTAGAGTTTGTTGAACATTGCTACCGGCAAGTATAGTCCAGCCCACATGTGTTGACGTGACGTGTATGTGTCCCCGCAGACTGGGCCGCGCGGCGGCCGCGACGGGCTGCGTGAGCGAGGCGGCCGCGCTGGCGCCGGCCAGCCACGAGGTGCTCTACACGGTCAGTACATAGCTTATCGATCTAGACACTGTTCACATTGTTTTCATTATGGGTATTGTTTGTTTCCGACGATGGGCATTTTCGCAGTGTCCCTTTTTTCATAATTTGGAATAGTGTGTTTTTCCTGCTCAGAACCTGTATTGGTATTTTATCATAATCATTTATTCTGATATAGAAAAAATATACCGATTCCGCTATGTGACTGTCAATACAAATTTTACGAAAAAAGACGAAGTGGACTCAAAAAGTTGAGTTTATCAGATTTTTTCCGTAAATGCTCATGATTCGGAATAAGAAACACCCACACTTTCCAATTTCCGCGAGAAGAAACTTTTGAGTGAATATGCCCAGACTTCTTGTAAATTGACAAGCATTTTTTTTTTAATACGTCCTTATTATGACATCATCGTAAGCCTTCGACGGTTTTGGTGTAGGCTTCCTTCGTTACTATGGAAAAATGAAACTATTTATGTAATTTGTAGCGGGGTTTGGTCCACGAAGCGAGCCTGGAGTGGGAGGAGGCGCGGCAGTGCTTCCAGAACGCACTGGCGCTGCACCCCACGCACCTCGACAGTATTGTACACTTAGGTAAGCAGTGTCCTATTTTACGATTTTTATTTAGCTTAAAATGTCAAGTCTTGCAATTAAAATTCGATCACCTCCCAGAAGTGCAATCTAGTTGGAATTTTGTACGCTCGTGTAACTTGGATTGCATTATTGTGGTACCATAAAGCTGATTTTATGACGGAGACGGAAGGTACTAAAGTGACATTAAGGACTCCTTCAATACACAAGAGGAATCTGTCTTGCTCGAGCTTTTTTTTACTATCGATATATAATATTTAAAAGCTTTTAACCACTTGGTTTACGAGGGTATATTTATAGTGAAGATATGTTTGTCTAGGATTTAAAATATTTACTTTTCTAGTTCAGGTAGTTTACTAGTTTAGACTTTTAATATCTCTAAATTTTACAATTCATGTTATAATCAGTTTAAATAATGGTAATTTGTAGCGTTGTGTTCTGACTGTATTGTTTTTATGAGGATTATACAGCATACAAGTACCTTAAGTATATTAGTATTGTTTTGTTTTTGGTCGATTATTACGTGTATACATATACACTACATAGCACTGAACATCGATTCGGTGTCCAGGCGCAGCATACTACAACCTAGGCTGGCTCCGGCTGGCCGAGAAGACGCTCCGCGAGGCGGCGGCGCTGGAGCCCGCGCGCGCCGACACGTGGCGGCGCCTGGCGCTCGTCCTCGCCGCGCTCGGCGAGCCCGCCGCCGCCGCCGACACCGCCGCCGCCGCGCTCCAGCTGCACCCACAGGCGCACCTTCCGCTGTGAGTGGGGCCGCAACCTACTAACAACTGTCGCTGCGAGTGGCGCCACACCCAGCCCTGGACGAAACGATATACCTCTACGAGTAATATGGTGGGTACTGGAAGCGTATACTGTAGTTAGTGGGATCCGTTCCGAAAATATAATAGATACTGTATTCATTTTAAAGCTGTTTAGTAAGAAAACTGAAACTCACGATTTTCTCTTCTATTAAACTCTTCTAAATTAAATTTATTATTAAATTCTTTTTTATTAAACTGACACAGACTCGCTTGTATTACACTCGAGAGCAAAAGTTTCGGGTCACTAGCATTTACTTCAATATCTTGAAAACGAATAAAGCTATCATATTGAAATAAATTGAACCTTATAGACAACTTAATGTTACTAAAATTAAATGCATTACATTTACTACTGACCATTTATTTTATTATGTTTAAAACGACAAATTAAAAATGCCGTCATTTTGCTTGCAAAACCAAAACTGAAAATATTGAACTTTTTATATTTATTACAAGTAGTTTTAACACAGTTTAGTACTTGGTATTACCCTCACGTGCTGTCTGGACTGATGCAATGGGATTCGGCATGCTGTACACCAAGTTTCTGAAACACTGTTGGGGAATGTTCTCCCATTCCTCTACCAATGCATGTTTCAAGTCACGAAGCGTAATTAAAGGAGGATCTCGTTGTCTTACACGTCGTCCGAGGTCGTCCCAGGCGTGCTCGATCGGGTTGAGGTCGGGGCTACGTGCTGGCCACACCATGGGACGAATATTCACCTCATCAAGGTAGTCTTGCACTATACGAGCAGTGTGGGGACGGGCGTTATCGTGCATAAAGATGGCATTCTCACCAAGTCTTGCCATAAATGGACCGACGTGCTCGTTGAGGATTTCATCCACGTATCTTACGCCATTAAGAGTACCGTTTTCGATCAGTACAAGCTCTGTTCGGCTTTCCGCAGAAATTCCAGCCCACACGAGTACCGAACCACCACCGTATGCCACCTTTTCTTCAATACAGGCTTGCATAAATCTTTCTCCTGGTCTTCTGTACACCTTTGCCCTTCCGTCGTGTGTATACAGCATAAATTTTGATTCGTCCGAGAACCCGACATTTGACCAATTTTCAATGGGATCCCCTTCATTGGCATAATTTTTTTTAGACTAATATAGTTTCGCATAATTGATTTGGCATAATTTCTATTGGCATAATAATACTGTCGCATAATAATACTTTGGCCTAGTACTTTGTTTGGCATACTACGCTAATAGCATAATTTCAGTTGAACTAATCTGTATTGGCCGAATACATATTACGCATACTATTGTTTGGGCTAATAATTATTTGGTATATCTGTCATTATCCATAATTTCTTATCCATAATTTCAGTTTTCTAAATGACTAAGACTCAATTTCGTTGTTACAATGCATTTACACTTTTCGTGGACGCGGATTATTGGGTCGTGCATTATCAGGGCGGATAAAAATGGCTTGTCATAAGCGAACTCTGTCTTAGGTCGGTTAGGTTAGGATTCACTTGTGTTCCTCAGACCAGAAATAGACACCCCGCGCAGCGGGGTGGTGTCGACTCGCTGGAGATTATTAGTCCGCACAGATGACCGTCCCAATGTACATGGATTATCAGGCTGTACATTATTGGGCCGTGCATTATGCTTTCATTGCTTTGTGTAATGCATGATTTTATTTTTTAGGACACAATTTTTATGCGTTTTGTAATGATGCCAAGTAATTATTATGTCTTTTTGTATTTATGCTATCTGATGTTAGTCTTGGTGATGTTTATGCTATTTTCGTTTATTCTTTTTAATTTTTTGCCTAAAAATGTATGCCAAAACATGATTAGGCTTAACGCTAATTCGGCTATAAAAAATTATGCGTTATTATATTATTGCAAATGATTTTATGCGATCCAATAGAGAACCATTTTCAATCGTCCAATGCGAGTGTTCGCGTGCATAAATTCGTCTTGCTATACGATGGTGCCTCTCGAGTTTCGGACCATTTGCGGGTCTAAATGGTTTCAAATTACCTTCAGCAAGTCGCCGTCTTACAGTCCAAGCAGAAAAGTTGCTTCTACCAAGCCCTAAAAAATGATGAGTCAATGCTGTTCCCGTAAGAAACCGATTTGGCAGCATAGAGTTGACTAGATATCGATCTTCCCGTGCCGTCGTACACCTGGGTCTGCCTGTTATTGGTCTGCGTAGGTTCGAACCAGTTTCTAGAAACCGCTGGCGAACACGCTGAACTGTAGACAACGATACACCGACTATTCTTGCTGTTTCTCGCTGACTGCTCCCATTTTCCAGGATCGTGAGGATTCTCGTACATTCCTCAGGTGTGAGTGACATAATTACTACTTTAATAATGACTATTGGATACCTGGAAGACTTCTTATAAATACATTTTATGACAGAACAAAAACAAAAGCAAAAACAGTTGCGAAAATTAGAAGTTCTGATTTGAAAAAAAAGGGATCATTGTGTTTATAACTTTTTTAATGCCATTACTTCACGCCAACCAATAAGTTTTTATACGTGTAATGAAGGATTATTAAATTGTCTATAAGGTTCAATTTATTCCAATACGATAGCTTTATTCGTTTTCAAGATATTGAAGTAAATGCTAGTGACCCGAAACTTTTGCTCTCGAGTGTACATCCGAAACGTCGGATGACCTCAAAGAAGTAAATAAACTTATATTAACGCGATTTAGGGCCGATTTTACAATCTCTAGATAATGTTATCCGTCAGTTAAAATTATCACAATCTTTTTTTAAGTCATATGAAAGAAAAGGACAGAGGTAACATTTATCTGACAGATAGTTTTATCTGGGAATTGAAAAATCGGCCCTAAGTCCCGTTTAGCAAAAATAAAATCATGAATAGTGTAGTAGACTCGTTCTAGGCTTGGTTTACAAATAATCGTTCACCCAATATTCCGGTCAGTGATGTGTAAATGTATGTACACTACGCGTAGGTACGTAAACTCGCGCATGTATTCCAAAAACAGAAGAAATGCGCGCGCGCCGTTGAAATGTAACGGACAGTATATTTAAAATTGAGAAATATGTTATATTATATCGCAGTGGAACAGGTTCGGCTCATGTTTGCGCGACTGTATGCGCTTGTCATTCGGTATTTGACAAGAGTCAAATCAGCTTCTTTTTATAAAATGTGTAATGCTTGTGAAGTCACAATCAAACTACGTCCTCATTGTTAGTTTATATGATTTTAAAAATCTTAATACAGCAAACATACATGAAAGATAGATACTTTCCTAGTATTTTTGTTTATCACCATAGACATCAGAGGTCGAGGATGTACAGTCGAGGAAATTGAATGTTTAGAACTTTTGGACCTTAACGTCATTAAAATAGAGTTGACATGTGCCAAACCTTCAGTTTCCTCGACCGTACCTTCTGGGTATATTCGCTAGGAATACATCTATTAAATCCTCTATCAACGGGTCCGGTAAAATTTGATCTGATAAGTACGTCAATGTTATAAATACGTTCGCATAGAAACTTTATCTGTAGGTAAATGATATTGATAAAACATTAGATCTATTTTTTCACCAAATCCGCGAAATCTTGACTGATTAACATACATATACTATGTAGTAGTATTGGAATTGCCTCCTCTTCTCGTGTGACCGTATTTTAATAGCGATACGAGCTACTTTTGCGTGGCATTTCGGTTAAATATTATGCCTTCTACAAAAATGTTACTGACAACCTCAAAATATCTTGAATGGTGTTAAAATTGGAAATCAAATGCCAACTCAAATAATTTAGCTACAAGTACGAAGATTACTGTTACGAAATGTAACTAGGAAAATTGTAATCGTTGGATTGTAAAAAAATGAAATCAATCTCGTAACAGTCATTATTCAATGAGTACCGGCAATACTAATTTTCGTCAAGGAATAGCTTATTATGCCTGCAATAATAAATCATACTTCGGCGTTTCTTTCGATATTAGGTACATGATTTTTAGCTAAGTACTTATCAGTAAAGTTAAATTAAGCGTCTATTAGGTTTATATTCGCTAAAGCTAAATAAGTATTAAATAAATTATGTTGCATGAAATTGTTTTAGCTACCAATGTATGCAGCAGCTACTCGCTGGGTATTTGTACTCTTAGCGCAGTAAATAAGGTACATATATGTGTCCAAAATAATTTCGTAAGTAGTAGTGCAGCCCTCGCCATTTCAAATATAACGGTCTGGACTCCTTTTGGTACTGGTGGCTAGAACCATTTCGTGTAAAATGTCTTATATATGAATATAACTATCAAAAATATTTCTACTTCCTGTTATTTTGGGGGTAGGGAGCTCTTGACAATATCGAATTATTGTAAAAAAGTAGAATTCGTAGTCGGTGTCAGTAGGAAAAGAATAGATCGTTTCTCTCTAAGGGCCCGTCCAATCATTTAAACACTGCAAGATACATATATACATATACAGATGTTTAAATACTTTCGTTGAGATAACTTAACATATTCATTGCCAACAATCTCGGCGCTTTTCAGAGGAAACCGCCCACGAGTAGAGATGGCATAGAAAGTGTTAATATATGTGCACATAAATATAATTATAACAACTATTATGTAAAAACCTGGAACCTAAATAATCCTCATTATCATCATCACATCAGTTGAAACACGTCCACTGCTGGACATAGGCCTCCCCAAAGAGTGCCAAAGTGGCCGGTCTTGCGCCACCCGCATCCAGCGGACTCCCGCGACCTTTACCAGGTCATCAGTCCAACTTGTGGGGGGCCTACCCACGCCGCGCCTTCCTGTACGTGGTCGCCACTCAAGGTACTTTCCGCCCCAACGGCCATCGGTTCTACGAGCAATGTGCCCCGCCCACTACTACTTGAGTTTAGCTATTCGGAGGGCTATATCGGTTACATTGGTTCTGCTGCGGATATCCTCATTTCTAACGACATTTATTTTTGCCACACATACTCGTACATATTACAAAGAAATATCTGTCGTTTAGTTGATAATCGAGTCAGATAACATATGTATTATGTTATCAGTGGTATCACTAGTAGTATTGAATTCCCATGATAAGTGTTTAAATTCGCTTTACTGTCGATATCCAATTATTACTGTTGTCTTATTCCGATAGCCAATTGATTGATATTATTACATGATAATCGAACTAGACAATATACAAATAAAAAAACGCAATGTGGATCACGATAAAGCTCGAATCGTAAAATCATTAGGTTAATGGTAAAACGTCATGTACCTATAACATACGTTATGTTATTATTACGTAACAACCATATCAAATGTGGTGTGATGGGTTGAAAGGTAATGCCACGTTTACGCGTATGCGGCGCTCTGACCGCGACCGGACAAACGTCGATGTTCATCGCTTCAAGTTGCCTATACAATTTAAAGAGACCCTGACCTGATGACCATGGGACCACCTGGGTGGGAACGATAACCTTTCTAACAAAAAAATAACTTTCCAGATAGGTCCAGGCATTTTTGAGTAATCGGGGTACATTACATAAAAAGATTCCTACGAATTGAGAACCTCTCTTTTTGAATTCGGTTGAAAATAAATAGTGAAGGTGTAAATTCGCCTACAATTCAATCCGTTCCTTTGTGTAACGCAAGTGACCAAATTAGACTTAGTGACAAATATTTGTTACACAATGGAATTAATTAAATTATTGACTCACCGAATTCCTCAACTATTTCAAATCCATCCTAGTATAATCGTATTGTTTTGTATCCATATTTTTTTATCCTTTGATAGTCAAACTAGAGATTAATACGATAGGGTTATCGTATATCGATAAAACATTTTTTCTAACCCTAGCTAGATTGCCACAGTCCTTTGTTTTGCCGTGGAAATTCCGAGCTCTGATAATGGCATATAGCACTACAGCATACATTAGCTCCTGTCAGAAATGTGGACGGCTTAAAACAGCAAGCATCTTCATTCATCCATAAGTTAATTGCGTAAAAAAATAAGTCACACAATTAAACCATCGAATTAATTGATTTATAGACTTACTTGCGACCAAGATTTTTATTAATCCTTCTTTATGTAAAATGATACTTTTATTAATCTTTCTTTATGTAAAATAATACTTTTATTAATCCTTATTTATGTAAAATGATACTTTTATGAATCCTTCTTTATGTAAAATGATACTTTTATGAATCCTTCTTTATGTAAAATGATACTTTTATGAATCCTTCTTTATGTAAAATGATACTTTTATGGTAAATAGTGTATATTTTAAGTTTGGTTTGGGGCTAGTCTAACCGTTGCCAATTGCTTATTGTTGTGTTAAGTTTTAATTTAGTCTTCAATTTGTTACCATTTTGAAGATTTAATAATACCGTTGCGAACCGTCAGGCAACCTGGTACAAATTAAACTAATCAAGTAACTATTTTTTTAAACCTTTTAACCGTTTTTGTGTAACATGTAAGTCAAAATTGTACTTTATCGTATATTTAAACTATCGCGTTGTCATGTAACGGTTAAGAAGTTAATGCATAATACTTGAATACCAATCGATGTAAAACGCGAAGCACTCAAATACAAAATGACAAGAGGCATTAAAAAGCGAACTATCAATTCTCGTTAAAATTGCCATTTATTTGACTATATTGTGAGCGTTAATATCAATATTTTAAATAATATTGGTTAATAACAAGTTTTGCTCGGCGATTTTAAGCATTATTTACTGACATATTATGTTCATTGAGGTGTGAGGTTGTGGTGATTGAATTTTGTTGCGGTTATTCAAATGCATTGGCGTGATCCAGAAGAACTTAGACCATTTAAACGCATCTTGGTTAAAATGACGCGAATTCTTTTAATTACCTACGTAAAGCATGTGTACTTTAAACGCGTTGTCCTATGTTTATTATATCTACACTTGTAACATGTTTTTCTTATGTTGTGGTGCAATAAAAAGAATATTATTATTTTATCGGACAATAGTGGTTAAATGCTAATTGTGACAAACGGGGCAGTTGTATTTTTTGTAAAGTCACATTTGATAATAAGTCCCCTGTATTTACAATCTGCGACTAAAACATATTTTATGAATGTTTGCGATTTCATTTATAAAATATGTTTTAGTTTGCCTAACAGCTCATCAGTTAGATTAAAAAAAAACAGGATTTCGTTAATGTATTATTCGTTTACTTATCTGTGGTAAAGGTTTAGTTGTATTCGTATCAGTTCAACGACCTATGCGTGACTTGTTATTTATTATAGTTAATATATTATCATGTAAATAAACTGTTACATTCGTTACCTAGGGATAAAGTATAACAATATCGTGGCGAGCAAAATCGAGATCAAGTGTGTTTCTAGTATTTTCTAAACTCATGTAACCTGTCACTATCTCGTTCTGATATGTGACTTTAGAACGAGACGTGCATAAATTATTCAGAGAACCCTTATAAATGTATAGAATAATGATTTGGGGTATCCAAGTTCCAAAAGTGAATCATAGCGTAGTGTGATCAAGGTTGTTATTTGAACAGCGACTTTTCGATTAATATGTTACAATGGCAAGTGGCGTTGTTGCGACAGTAGTATACAAAAGGTTAAATTTACTTTAACCTTTTTCATTGCATGTGGTAAAAAGGAATTAAAAAAAGTTTATAAGTAAGTCACAATGCAGGTTTCAATAAAAGGCTCGCGAGACACAACGAACTGTCTCCTACAAAAGCGCGTGTAAAGTTGAAAGGTTAAGTTAAAATAGATATCAGAAATGATGAATTGTGCTAATAAAAATTGGATGAATAAATGTGCCAATTGCCCTTTCACTTGGAACATTGGCTTATTATAATGAAAACTATAAGAAATGTATCAATTTGTTACTTACGCGACAAGTAATACTTTTTGTAGGTTCAGTTCAAATGGGTATCAGGTAAAATGTTTTTTAACCGACTTAAATTCAGTAACTCCAGTAACAGTTGTTCAGAATCGCATCATCAGATCCTGAGCTAATGACCCTAGGACCACCTGGGAAGGATATATTGTCGAGTAGGTAATCGAGAAACAGCGTATTCGAGCTATCTGGGAATATACATAAAAAATAAAAGATTCCGACTAATCAATTGAGAACTTACTCTGTTTTTGAAGGCGGTTATAAACCAATATATAGCATATTATTTTTTACCCGTCTGCCGAAGGAGAGGAGGGTAATTATGTTTAATGCAACTGTTTATTACTTCAACACTTTCTACTACACAAAAGGTATTATTTGTCGCTGCAGATATTGTATTGTAACATATGTATTCAAAATGTATCATAAAACATACCTAAATGCCTATAATTGTATAGAAAACTTCTTAGTTTTCACTAGTTACCTTGTAAATTAAAAAATACAAAAAAACGTTTTTTAATCATTGTTCGAGATTACATATTTATACCTACTGTTGTTCGTATAGCGTAATGCCATGTGCAGTCAGCGTGACATGTATAAACAAATCAAGTAAAATATGCACACAATTATTATATTTTAAATCATATGTAAACATAAATTATAGTATAGGATTTACCAGCTTCTAGACGTTTAAAATGACGCTGTAACAAATACATATACATTCAAACGTCAACCCATTATTTTAACCTTTTTACCATTAACACACTCACATGCATACCAACCTTTTTGATACAAAAGCAAAGTTTATAACTTTAGTTGAATGCATGTAAGTTAAGTAAAGCGTTCTTGGCCTTGTGGGTTAAAAGGTTAAAATTTTGTACATATATGTAATGCTGGCTGTGCATCGTCGACCAATCCATTCAATTAGTATACATGGGTAAGGCCGCCGACATTGTCAGTTTTGGTCGGAACAAAACTTTCCAGCACGTTTTCTCCAAATATGTAAGCACTACTGCCGTTGTTGTTAGTTGATTCTATAAAGCAATTATTGAGCTTGTTTCCCCATTTCGCAAACTGAATAAAAGTTGTTGTTTCTATAAAATACTTGCATTTATGTTCATCAAACCCCCCTAATTTTGGTCGAAAATGACGTGTCGCTTTTTTCCGAGTACTTTTCAACTACGAATTATTTTCATATTTAAACATTTAGAAAAAAACGTTTAAATACGTTTGAAAGGTGAGACACATTACTTTCTGTAAGACCAAGAACGGTGTTTAAATACTTTGTTTTGCGTATTTTATAGGTCTTTAGATTAGTGGGCAGAGTTTTGGCTTTCGTAACACAAATTTTTGTGTTATGCATAATTACCCCTAAATATTAACAGAAAACTGGGGAAAAACGTATTTTGGCACAGCAACACCGTAAGCTGTCAATCAATGTTAAAAAAAAGAAACTGCCATTTTTAGTTTGTCTATGAGAAAAGTTGAAAGTGAGTCGCATATTTTCGTCAAAATTTGTGTTGATGAATATCTCAAGTAAGTAAGCGTTTCAGAAGTTCACTTTACTATGGTTGTTTTCGTTTATGTTTAAAGCTTACATGAAACATGTACATTTGCGTCTAGTTTGACTTAATTTGGTTTTAAAACCTAAAACGCTTGTAAAAAACTGGTTTTGTGTTATATTATGGCGTTTTGTGTTAGTTTTGTGTTATGCAAAACACAAATTTTTGTGTTCAGTAACACAAAACAAGTGTAAAGAGTCATGCAGATTGAGAATACTGTAATAGTAAAGAAAAACATTTTCATATTATCGTGAGATTTATTCGAATTGTTATTTTGAATAGTACTTACAGTCTAAACGTATTATTCTTACAGTATGGGCGTCGGGTGACAACCAAAACTCACTATTTAGTGCATTTGCAAAAAAAAACAAATATCAACTGTGTTAACGTAGAAATAAGGTCGAGTTTTCATGTACCTACTATTACGTGTAATTAGACAGTTTAGGTTCTCACCGGACGATGTACACCAGTGCTGCCGCATTCGATCAAACTTGAATTAGGTCTTCTATTATATAATTCCGTGAATCGCGGCTATTATTATTTCAGACAACCACGTGAACTTATGAATCATTTAGTTTCTACTTGAAATATATTTTTAAATTCTTTTATGTTTGCAATAATTCTGAAAACTTTTTTGTTTCCTAGGAATGATGCTCAATTTGTCGTATTTTTTTATGATGATCTGTTTTTATACAGAAAAGGAAATTATCTTTTTTTTATAAAATCATCATCAAAACATCATAAAAAATACTGATTTAGTCAAATACCGATCGATCACGTATTCTAAAATGTTGTCATTATAAATATATTAACAAACGTAAAAAAAAAAGATATTTTTTCCTTACCCTTTATTTTAATAAGTACTATTATGAAACAACCTTTACAAATAATAGTGTTACTTTTGTGTTATATTTGTGTTACGGTATCACAAAAGTGATTGTGTTATTTTTGTGTTATAAGTGATAATCTCAACGGCCTTACCCACATGTTATTACGTGTTCCATTCTATATCATGTATATACTTATTCGATAATTCGATTGTATTATATCCTGTATTTTATACACTCGTGCTGTATTGGATTGACATAGGGCTGTACCAAAATAATTATATGAAAACATAGTAACAAATGTATGAACGATATGATACAGAGAGAAATAATATAATGGAAAAATATACCATCTTCGTCTGTAGCCCCCGACAGGACTCGAACCTGCGATCCCTCTATTGCCGGTAGAGTGCTTTAACCACTAAGCTAAGCTACGAGGACGGTGACTGCAGTCGCGTATCTTTCAACTATATTCCCGCTACGAATAGCGACCTCTCTGTATTCTCTTACAAGGCTCACAGCCTTCCTCGTATATATTTAAATAAATAATTTGTTTCATTAAGAAATAACAAATGTATGCACTACGATAAAGGAAGATTTATTTTACGTTGTCATTTCTTGATGGTCAACAAGCAAACAAGTGCAATAAGCTGTCTCCCGGAGCATTATTCCGAATCGGTCGACACCGGCTTGATCAAAATCGGCCCAGTATCCTAAACGATACGGTGGAACACACGTAAATGGGTCAATCAACTATTTCTTGTTGTTATTCTGGCCCGTTAGCCAGGAGACAAAATGACACAGTTTCTTAGAAAAAATATGACAATACGGACCCCTAACGTGCCTAGAAGATGGTCCATACAGAAAGGGGTCGGACTTGACAAGAAAACCCCATATTTGCAGATGTTAAACCTATAAATCGCAGTTTTAAAAAGTGACTCAGGAGACGTAACCATGGCTACTAGTGACAGAAAATAGTTGATCCATCTAAAAACAAACAAGACTGCTGTCTCTGCCGTGGTCGGGCAAAAAAATGCGTGAACTGTATTGGACGACCGCTTTAGCCCAGTTGGTAGTGACCCTGCCTACGAAGTAAGAGGTCCTGGGTTCGAATCCCGGTAAGGGCATTTATTTGTGTGATGAGCACGAATATTTGTTCCTGAGTCTTGGATGTTTTCTATTTATCTACTTATATAAGTAGGTTTATCGTCGTCAAGTACCTATAGTACAAGCTTTGCTTAGTTTGGGACTAGGTCGATTTGTGTGAGATTGTTCCTTATATTTATTTATTGTTATTGGTACGCACATGTCAATTCATACAGCGTCTAAAAGAGCAATATACCTCTCATCTCTTATGTAAATGTATATTAAAACGTCATGTAAATTATTATCTTCCATTAAGATTAAAAAAGTACAACTCGTGCTATCGTTATCGCCAATATGACTCGCAAATTCTAATATGACGGCAAATTACGAGTTTTCATTTGAAGACTGCAGGGAAACGAAATATATTACATTTATATATTTTAAGAACTTAATTCAACTAAATTTTACTTATGTGTTAATGTTGTCCCTTGTATTACGAAAGTTAATCATATAAATTGTATAAGTAACTAATTTCCGTTATACAATAATTAATTAATTTTTACTTTCTTATACATAAAGTCTGTTAAATTTATGGGCAAAGGGCATTTAATTCTTAAACCAAATGTTTCCCTGGAGACTTCACCTGAAACATTATATTTTACATATTATTGTATCAAAAAGTAGATAGTTGAAACAAAGAAAAAAGTCGTGCCGCAACAAATACCAGTGTTACGAGTTCGTACTAACCAAACTGATATTGTCACTTTTCTTCTTGACTGTAGCCGTTTCAGGTCTCTATTTTCTGATAACTATATTTTTTCTTCCATTAAAATGTTATTGGTACTTCATTCATTCGATACCTATATGTTTGTACTATGTAGTGCTAAGAGGTCACAGAATTACCACGCTCTAGTCGGAACACTGTTTAGACTAATTATTAACTAGTTGACTTAGTAAAGCCTGGTTTATACCTGACTCGGGCCTGGTCACTGAGACCGCCCTTCGCTCGAATAACAATTATCTGTGCCATCTTCGTATCAGTTGAGTCGTGTCCTGGTCCCTATTTCACCAACTTGACAATTGTCACCTGACAACAACAATTCCCCGTATATTCCACAAGTAAGCTAGCAACCACCTTAACTTCTAGAACAAGCAATGTATGGTGAATTGTCAGGGTCAGGTGACAATTGTCTAGTTGGTGAAATAGGGGCCAGATGGCATGGAAAGACAAAGGCATCCAAAGGCAGAGAAAGCATGGATCTGATGGAATCAGACGTTACTTTTGCGTTGGTAATTTTCTAAAGCAATATACTTATTCCTTTGTTACTTAGCTAAAGAATAACAAAGGAATATATAGTTCTAGAAACTTAAAATTCTTGTCTTTAGAGTGCTGACTTGACCGAATTCTGGTTAAGTGTAAACCGGGCTTAAATTCTGTGCTATCACTGACTTCTTCAGTTACTTTGGCATTGCTGTTCGAATTCAGCTATTCTTGAGTCAAACTATTTATACCTACTCTGCGGCAGAAGTCGATACGTTTTTACCACAACTTCTGTATACAAATTTAAATCTTAGAGCTGTGAGATTTCTATGATTGTTTTGAATGACTCAATTCTACTGTATCTAGGTTAATAGGTTTATCGATTAGAATGAACAGATATAGGAAAATACGTCTCCATTTTTTTATCAATGTCTCCAATTGAAAAATAGATGATAGGTCTTTGGATGATAAGTATGACACAATCTAGTGCAAGGACTAATTTCATATTTAAACAAGCCATATCATCTAACTTAAGTGTCATTTGGTTTAAATTATAACGGAGTGGAAACAATCTTGGAGAATAGTGTGTCAATACTCGCATACTTACAAACACACGTATCTCGTGTGTAATTTGATTCAAATTCAACAGCAATGTTCAAAATGAACTGAATATCCAAATGGGGAGTTTTCAAAAGTGCTATACCATCTCAATTTAATTTCATAGTTTTCACACTTAGGCTTCATAATGTGGTTTAAAAAAAGTCCTTAGTTAATATGTAGTTTTTATCTAACCTTATAAGTTGTAATGAATTGAGGCCACTTTTGAAACACCCGTTATTACTGTACCTACTGGCCAGTAATGAAAATCATCAAAATTCTCCGAAATTACTATTTTGTTGACCAGACATTTTAACCGGTCTTACAATGTGTCTAAATCCTTCGCATCAACGAATGTTATATCTTCCTTCAGAAAGAATTGAACAAGTTCGTTTAAAACAAATTGTCATTATTGGCCGGCACTGTAACTTCAATACAGGTGTTAATATACCTTCATGTAACCTACGTATCTATAGCTATTTGTACTGGATAGACATTTACGTACCTGTTGTACGCTATATAATATAATATATTATAAATTATAACTGTATGTACTTAGTAGATGTTGTTTGCGCATTTGATGTTAATGTAAATAAGACGGTTAAGGATATTAAAATATTAATTGTTACAAAAACCGAGTTTCAATTTTACTGACGCGACCTAGCAAAGTCATCGGATAAATAGTGCGTAGTGTAACGAACGATACTCATATTTATTAATTGATGGGCATTTTTTTTACTACTCTATGCAATCAATTAAATTGTTAATGAATATTTTTTTAATCCATCCTTCATACCAGATATGAAGTAAATTCGGTCAGAGTATAGCAAAAGGGGCCCGATTTTAGAACAAAATTTTAGTTCAAATTTTTTTTTCACATATTTGCTACTTTTTGATTAGAACTTTAAAGAATACAATAAAATAAGCATCTTTTATTAATTACAATTTTTTGATTAACTTGCCCGATTAAGAACTAGAGCGGTCCAAAGTTTTTTTGTTGATTGATGTTTTTAAGGTAAGTAGCTGGGACTTGTAAAATTTTCGATGAATGATGCGAATTCGCGTAGCTCCGAATAGCAAAGGAGGCGCAACCATAGGTAAGTATTTTGAGGGGAGAGGGGAATAAAAAAAAATTGGTTATCGTAATTAATACGCTAAAATAAGCATGTTTTTTACATTTTTACGTTTTACACACATTAAGTCAAGCATACGCACGCACACTCCTCCGTAGACACACGTAAGCATATACGCAGATACGCACACACACATACATTCACACACACACATACACATACACCTCACACACACACATTTTTTGCTAAAGTTAATGTCTTAAGATTATATAGTTTACATGATAATATTTAAAAATAGGGAATATGCATGTGATTTAGAAATGGACAAAAAAAATCACGTGTAATCTATATTGCTTAATAAATATACACACATGATTATTTTTTCAAATTATCATGTTTCTATTGATAAAATAAATTGTTTAAAAGTACTATTTTTCAAATTCCCTCGCAAATTTCCAAAACGCAACGCTATTGGCGGAGCGAAACGTGACGTCACCGTGCAGGTCGTTAGTATGATTATTGAAAGTTATTCGCATTGTTTGGCCGCTGTTTATGATAAATAATCAGTGTTTTTTGGTAATTATTAAGTGAAAAAAGACTCGCCACAATGACTGAAGGCGGTTTTGTCAAGGCACAGTCGGATAATCTGCCTAAAATTGATGTGTTCATGATGACTAAATTTAATACATACTTCGCAAATATTTGTGACTTTACGTCCGCTGAACTAAGAGGAGTAAAAGCTGCAAGGTAAATAAGTTACAGATATTCAATAAATTTTCATATTCCTTGTTTTTATACTCGTGAGATTGGTCAATTAAATAATTATAACCTATTTTGGCGATTCAAATAGCTAGACTTTTAAACTACTTCAAATAGGTGTCTTTGTTAAATAAGTGGAATAAAAAACTAGTAGATATTTATCCATACTACGAGTTATACTATTTTACTATACTATAACTTTATATATTATATATACTAACTTCTGCCCGCGACTCCGTCCGCGTGGAACTCATTTATATCGTAGCTCCATACAAACTTTCACCCCCCACTTCATCCCTTTGGGGGATATGGGGGGAGCTACGATATAAACGAGTTCCACGCGGACGGAGTCGCGGGCAGAAGCTAGTTATACTATATATTTTATATATACTTACTTAATAATAAATTATAAATGCGAAAGTGTGTCTGTCTGTCTGTTTGTTACCTCTTCACGCTTAAACTGCTGAACCGATTTGGATGAAATTTGGTATAGAGATAGTATAAACGAGTTCCACGCGGACGGAGTCGCGGGCAGAAGCTAGTATGATATAATCAAAGATATGTAGGTACCTAATTAGGAATGTTAAATGTTGAGAACATCTTTATGAACTTTAACAAACTAGGTTGCTTTCGTCAAGGCTTATAAATAAAACAAATTTGTGTAGGTCACTCAGTAAAAAGGATTAAATTCTTTTAACTTTCTTCGATCAACAGTGCAAACAAAGAAACTTAGCTAAAACGTTTCTTGATCAAAATCAACACTCGTAGTCAGCTGTTGATCAACAAAAATCATAATATTTGTAACATTAATAACTAAAAAAATTGGGAATCAGAATAGTTTTATGAATAAGTATATAATACAATTTTGAGGTTAGGTTATTGTTTACCTATATTGTTCGCGAGTCGTAATAAAAAAGATTTTAGGTACATACATATTTAATACTCACGTCGAAATGATCTTCACAACAATATAAACTACTCAAGCACGATACATTATCTCTCCTCATCGCCTTACACCACTTTATCCTTATATTTGCACCTTTGTGCATATGAAAATATTTGCATTTTTAATGTGATTTTCACACATAGGGACAATACAATATTTATAATAAGCTTTTGTGTGCTCTTCCATTACAATAAGTTGATCTTATAAGCTTTAATCACTCACATTTATTAAAAGTGTGAATCAAAAACTTTGTTGTTAATTTGTTTAAGAACCGCCGTGCACTAAGCTGCACGGTGACGTCACAAATGAGCGCGCCAAAATGGTGGCGTTTTGATCGTCCGAAAATGATAGTAATTTTAATTATTTTTTTTTAGCTTATTTAATAATATTGTGAAAGTGTTATATTTTTTTCCGGTTATATAATTACTTATAGAATAGATAAAAAAAATAAAAAAATGTCATGAATATTCCCTATTGCTGTCAAAAGTTACATATATTCTGTTTGTTTTCTGCGTCGCCCATAAATAAATTAAATATAAATACTGTTTACTACGGAACCCTTATGGATTCGTCATGTCTGTCTGTCTGTCCGTCCGTATGTCACAGGCATTTTACTCGAAAACTATAAGGTGTATTTGAATACAATTTTGAGAATAGGTGTACTTTGTTAGCCGCTACATAGCTTTGTAATCAAATTACAAAAAAAAAAAATTTAAGGGTGCACTCCATACATAAAACTGAAAGTCAAAAACATTTTTTTTTTCATTGCAAGCCCACGTGTGGCACATCAATCGATAGGCCTTTCAAAATAAATATAAGGTTTCTCAGCAATTTTTTGATTAAGTGAATAGAGTCGGAGATAATCGCCCCGGAAGTCACTAAAATTGTGTCCCCCTCTGTGATGTTTCACCTTGGGTCTCTGGGTGAGTACATTAAACGACTCTTTAGGCTGTTAGCTCAGGTGCGCAGTCGTGACCTCACTCCGCGGCAGCTCGATGACAAGTGGCAAGTACTCCCAGCTCGGCCGATCACGAATGCTACCCTCACTTGTATTTATTTGTAGTGCGCATACACTACACCCCTCTCTAATTTTTGAACCGTGTATGTTTAAAATAAGGTTAGTCGGGGAAAGAGGGCCAAAAGCTTCTCCAGCTAATTCTATTGAATTGAGCGCCTTTTTGTACCGTCAGTAAAACAGACAGGCGTGTATTCGTTCCATCATCATATCATAGATCTCTTTCACACGCCATATTGAAACAAAACGCGGTTTATTTTGACTGGTTACGACTCGTGATAAGTGGAAGTGCACGTGTATAATTCAAAAGCGGTTTTGTGTGATTTATGGCTGTTCATTCGGATTTGTTTGTTGGTGAGTCGAATATAACTGTATAGTTTATTTCTTATGTTACATCGTTATTTTCTGTAATTCCTATCGGTTATAAGTTTTAATCAAGCCAATAAAATTTTAACCTCAAATTATTTAAGTGGGGCAAGAGTGCCAGTTCAGTCCGGGGGAAGAGAGTCATAAGCTACTCTTACCCCATGTCAGGGTGGTCAAACCTTTTATAAATTGACATTTTTATTACAAATTGGCACTGTTTAATTCAGGCATGTGCGTACTGCGTATGCGGTTTTTCGACATTTGAGGGTGCGGGTGTTGGGTTCAAGCACTCAAAAACATAAATAATCAACCATATCGTGTCACAATTACAATTACGTATCTACCTACAAAACAAAAAAATCGCCTCAGTTCTTGTCACCTGATAAAATGCGGTAAATTGGTATATGTATAACAAAAACAAAATAAAGATTTTTATTGGTTAAAGACGAAAGTAATCACGAGTGGCATTAATACTAAATACTACTGTGCTACCTATAGGTACTCGTAAATAGTATAGTTTTCAAAGTGATTTAAAAAATTCAAAGCATTATTTTTTTTATTTAAATGTTAGGTGGTTTGTCACCCCTCATAACACTTACTATGACACTCTTGCCCCAGAATATGTATAAACGCAGTTTCTCAGAATTTTGAAGAGTTTATCAACTTATTAAGGTATTCATTATCTTGACAGCGTCTACCAAGTTGCTAAATACGTAAATCCACTGGAGCTAACCTAGTTCAAGTTAGGTACGTACGATACTCTTAACCCAGTCATGGGGCAAGAGGAACAGTCATGCCGATTTTTTTGTTTTTACAAAAAAGTGCATGTTTTAAAAGGTTATTTGCTTGATAAGTGGTGTCAATTAAAAATATATAAAATTTACTTATATGTTATCGCTTTATTATACGAATGCAATAATAAGATCACAAACACTATTTGAATCTAACTATAAAAACAAGACACACACACACACAGACACTCTTGCCCCGACTCACCTTATGACAAAAATCAAAATTGTTTTGAACAAGATCGGTTCAAAGGTTTTCGAGATATTTCTAAAAACCTGCCTTCCTTAAAGAAAAGGACGTAAGTGCCATAAGATTTCTGTAACGATACGACCTTTTTAATAGGCACGGAACCCTTCGTTGTGCGTGGTGCGACACGCACTTGGCCGCTTTTTTGGACATAATGCAAAAAGTACATGTTTTTCCTTTGTGTAACGAATGATATCCTGATAATTTACTTGGGATCCCCTTCATTGGCATATTTTTTTTTAGACTAATATAGTTTCGCATAATTGATTTAGCATAATTTCTATTGGCATAATAATACTGTCGCATAATAATACTTTGGCCTACTACTTTGTTTGGCATACTACGCTAATAGCATAATTTCAGTTGAACTAATCTGTATTGGCCGAATACATATTACGCATACTATTGTTTGGGCTAATAATTATTTGGTATATCTGTCATTATCCATAATTTCTTATCCACAATTTCAGTTTTCTAAATGACTAAAACTCAATTTCGTTGTTACAATGCATTTACACTTTTCGTGGACGCGTATTATTGGGTCGTGCATTATCAGGGCGGATAAAAATGGCTTGTCATAAGCGAACTCTGTCTTAGGTCGGTTAGGTTAGGGTTCACTTGTGTTCCTCAGACCAGAAATAGACACCCCGCGCAGCGGGGTGGCGTCGACTCGTTGGAGATTATTAGTCCGCACAGATGACCGTCCCAATGTACATGGATTATCAGGCTGTACATTATTGGGCCGTGCATTATGCTTTCATTGCTTTGTGTAATGCATGATTTTATTTTTTAGGACACAATTTTTATGCGTTTTGTAATGATGCCAAGTAATTATTATGTCTTTTTGTATTTATGCTATCTGATGTTAGTCTTTGTGATGATTATGCTATTTTCGTTTATTCTTTTTAATTTTATGCCTAAAAATTTATGCCATAACATGATTAGGCTTAACGCTAATTCGGCTATAAAAAATTATGCGTTATTATATTATTCCAAATGATTTTATGCGATCCAATAGAGAACCAATTTACTTTCATAATTTACTTTAAAAACAAAGTTTTAACCGACTTCAATTTAGTACCTACTCCGCCAAGCCACGAGAACATTTCCACATTTCTTCTCCAATTTACCACATGAACTGATGTCCAAGAGCAAATGCGTTGATTATTAGAGAAAAAAACCGAATCGCTGTATGTGGGCCGATAATATTTGAGGACTTCCGTCGATTCCACAAGCAACATCTTTGGCAATTCAATATTTAGTTGCTATTTCAACGGAATCTTATCAGAATCTGTGATATACTTTTGTACTTTTAAGTACATAAATGAGGAATTCCATAAGTCATCTGTGGTCTTAATTTATGATTTCCGGGTGTTAATACAAGAGTTATAATAGAAAATAAGTACCAAAATCACTACACGCGTGCCTAATATAATTGAGGAGTTCCCTCAATTCCTCATGGATTCCATCATCCAACTGAATTTTGGAAGCATAAGTATACTTACAAACAAAAAAAAATACGAATCGGCTCATCAATGACGGAGTTCTGAGGTAACAAACATTGAAAAAAAAAAAAAGACCGGGTTACACTCCGGGTGTGCTGGCAGAAGTGAAAACTCAATAACATTGTAACAGTTTTTCGATCAGGTCACGTGACAGCTAACGGTGTCACCCTAAAAATGAATTTGGCGCAAATTTATAAACAATTATCAATTAGGTACCTACTATAAAAACCAGGGTATATAATAAACAGCGGACGGCGGCGGCGAACAAAATACCAATTTGTTTTTGCCATTGCCAAATATTTTCCAAAACTATATCTTTAGGAATAACGTCCAAATTCAAACTATTCGAATTTGCAAGAACAGCGGACGGCGGCGGTGAACAAAATATCAATTTGTTTTTGCCGTTGGTAAATATTTTTTAAAGCTTTATCTCTTTCGAATTCGAACTATTCGAATTTGCTCAATAGCAAAACGGTGAAGGACGCGTGAACAAAATTACAAGTTTATTTGCAGAATATACTATTGCAAAAAGTGTTTAACGGCGAATAGCAGCAAAATATAAATGTTTGTGACCTCCTTCACATCTGACTTCACAAAAATCTGTCGAGTATTTAACAATTTTTCCCCATCCCAAAAAGTGTTCAGCGCCGCTAAAGAAGTTTTCACTTCAAAAAAATTAAACAAATGTAATTACAGAAATATCAAAGGTATTTTTTTACATATCAATGAGAACTCTTTCTCGCAAGTTACTTCGCCCGGCCGTTTTCGAATTTGACGGCAACAAAGATAATGCGGGGGGGATACATTTTTATTTAATTACGTACTCTGTAGTGCAAGTTGCTGTGTTCTCGCGGACCGCACAAAACGGGTCGGCGGTCCGGACGCCATTTGGTGACCCCTGATCTAGGATATCAAAGATAAATTTAGTACTAGTTTTACTTATTTCAGTCATTACCTAAGTGCTTACCAATCCCGTCTCCAGACACAAGCATAATGTACTCGTAATGCTTAAAAGGAGGCTCCAACCTTTGCCTTTGTAACACTACATAAGTATTAAACCAAATAAACTATTTTTCATTTTTTTTTTTCATTTTCATTTTTTCTTTTTAAAACAATATACATATAACAAAAAATGCGTTACAAATTGGTTTTCCTTGAAATGGCATGATTTTTCTTATATTACATGAAATACGGTATACAACGAAAAAACTACCTACCAGAAATGCAGTCCTCCTGATCCAGTCATGCGCTCTTCCCCTCACACCGTACCTACACTTCAAGCTTGCGTAGGAGTCTGGAGTGATTGACAAAATCGAACGCTTTTGTCATGTCCAAAAAGATATATAGACATGACAGGTGTACTCTCGTTAATGCTCTTGGTAATGAACTTAACCAGATCAAAAAAGGCAAGAGAATTGGATTTACCTTTTCGGAAACCAAATTGTTCAGGACAGACTTCAAGTCAGTACCTACTTTGCTAAGCCACACTTAATTTCCAGTTTACAACATGAACTGCTGAAATGAATATCGCTGTATGTGGGTCGATAATATTTGATACGTAAATACACGAGTTATACAACGTGTTAATAAAATAACGCAAAACCTGAAAACAGTTTGTTCAGAATCGAGAGTAGAATGCAAAAAAAATAAAAATAAATTTTTTGACGCGATTTATTTTTTACATTTGTATGGAGCAGGTCGCCCCAGTCGGCCAATGCTCCATACAAATGTAAAAAATAAATGTAGTCAAAAATTATTTTTTTTATTTTTTTCGCATTCTACTCTCGATTCTGAACAACCAGTTTTCAGGTTTTGCGTTATTTTATTAACACGTTGTATAGAAAACACAAAAATGACTACATGCATGCCTGATATATTTGTGGAGTTCCCTCAACTTCTCATGTTCCCATCATCCAACTGGAGTTTTGATAACAATGGGACCAACCTGGAAACATAGTTCCAAACAAAAAAAGAATAGTTCATAAAATGTTGAAGTTCTGAAGGTAACCACGAGGTAACACATTAAAAATATATAATTAATTACAACTGAACTGAGTGACCAATGTTAGCCCCGGCGGTCATCATTGCTTCTATTACGCAGTCCCCGACACGATAAGATAGACTAACCGGTAGGTATGAAATTGGAAGCAGGTTATCTGCGCGTAAAGAAATGCGCACGAGTTTCAAGAGCACTTGGATGCCAACTTGACCTATTTTACTATGTTGTAAGCAGTTCGCTGGTTCGCTAAAATCGACCATCGTTTTTTGACTACCGAGTAAAACTTTTTTTTTGTTTTCTTTGTCCTACATACCAATATTACTAATTAATGGCTCTGTGATATGTTTTTTTTTCCAAGAACAGACAAAAAAAATCTAAGTAACTATAATTATCGAACCTGCCAATGATGTAATATAAAAAGAGGTAGATACGTTGTCTATATGAAATTCCGTGTTTAAATATGGCCACGAAATCTGACAGCTGAGACACGTTTATACGTACCATTGACGACGCGGCACTGAGGCAAGGTCATACAATTGACTGAGTTTTAGTATGCCATTTTTGGAGGGCTTATAACCTATCTACCTCTGTTTTTTATATTACATCATTGGAACCTGCTCACAAAGCTTCACAAGAATCGGTTGAGTAATGCGACCCGGTAGAGGAGACCTTCGTTCGCTTCGCTCGCTCGTCCAACTGGGAATATTGGCACAAACAAATCTAGTTACGTTTTTAATATTTCTCCCGAGAATCATTAAATTGGGAATCAAATAACAAATGCTAGCGTCAAAAAAAATGTGGATGAATTATAGCTTGACCACAACCGCTGTGCCGCTCCTGCGGTATGCGAGCGTACCGCAGGAGCGGCACAGCGGTTGTGGTCGAGCTATACAACCACAATTTTTTGAATGGATGATTAGCAGGAGACCTACTAAATCCTCCTGAACCAAAATAGCCTGAGGTGGATCTTTCTTCCGCGCACATCTGTTTCTTAATACTTTTGTAAGTACCCACCTACTTAAGTACTTCTATAAAACGAAATTATTATTATTATTGTTGTTTATATTACAGCTATTGAAGCCTATTGACAACTTACTGTCAATAAACTATAATAGGTACTTATACTATCCGCAAAACTATCTGACCGGTCAAGTCATAAATCATCGGAATCGTAACAGTATTGTATAAGTAGTTACTATCGAAATATAAATAGGTATATTGAACTATTGACATAAAGTATTACAATAAAATAATAAGGAGGTATAAATTACGTGGTGTTTTATATAACAGTATTGTATAGTTACTATCGAAATATAAATAAGTATATTGAACTATTGACATTAAGTATTACAATAAGATAATAAGGAGGTATAACAAAATAAATAACTAAACAAGGAAAATACTAGCTATTCTTCGTCGACTTCAGTGTCAGTATCGTCTTGTAGGTTAATAACAAGACGGTTGGTGTCAATAAAAGGTGCTTTAGCTAGGTCTTCGTTCTGAAGATTTTCAGCTTGGCGAACACATTTGACCCAGTCGTCGATTGTAACATGATTGATCGCTTCATTTAACAATTTCTCAACATCTGCCATTTTAAACGTGGTATTTTTCGTCGCAACTTCTCCTTTAACTTGAGCCCCAGCTTGAAGAAATATCTTAAAAATTTAGTATTATTCATTAGATAACTTTAAAAACAATATCAATAATGATATAAGATTTCATTTGGAAATATAATAATTATATCGACGTTTACATTATAAGTTATCGGCCAGATAGTTTTGCGGATAGTATAGTACCTACATTACTACAGAGGCCGGGAAGTAAGGTGTTGCCGGCCGGGCGTAACGAGGTCGGATAGTTATGAGGATGGCAAACCCTTTTCACGCCGATGTATCTACTATAGTGCTACTTATCAAACATCCAATGAAATAAATTAAAAAACAAGAAATTAAACAATATTTTTCAAGGCTGAACGCCGTGATCCTGTGCAACAAATTGTGGAATGGAATTTAAAAAAGACCATCTTGCAGGCCTAGGCCTCCAATTTTGTATGAAATGCCATTACAGGTCTCTCGTCTCGCTGCGCCCGAAACGTACCGTGGCACTTCGAAGCCCATTATGAAGAACACAACGTCAATATTTCATTGCATGTTTGAGAAAAACATGTTTATGACTACTTATTACTTGCATTCAATTAAAGCATGAAGCCATCAGATACACTCTATTCACCGCATATAAAGAAGAAATTTACAATGATGTTGTTGAATGCGCTACAATATTTGTATTGCGTACTTACATTGTATAACGAAGTATAAAATGATCGCGCGAACAGTCTTAGATATCTGGTGAAAATACGGACAACATGCGGAGCCTACTGGTTTTGGGGTCTTTGTTTTTGATAACGGTAAGTCTTCGTTCGATTCTCATGTTTTGTAATACCTGGGCCAATTTACGGAAAGTTGTAGTACACTCCACTTTTTTTATTTATTTTGATATAATCGGGTTTTTCTACTCAATATCGAGAGCACTTTCGAACGTTATACGAGAAAAAAAGTATCCCAAGAATTTTTATTCCATTCCGTTGCCGTTTCCATACTAAGCTTGTGTATGGGTGGTAACGGAACGGAAAACCGAAAATTATATGTAACATTTTGGACAATTTTTTCTCCTATTAGGTTCGAAAGGGCTCTCGATTCTGACTAGAAAAACCCGATTATTTATATCAAAATTAAAAAAAAAGTCCGTAAAATGGCCCACCTAGAATAGAATAGAAAAAAACTTTATTTCGCTTAAACATCAGTAAGTACAGTACCTACAGCAGTAGGTACATTTTTACAAATTAAGATTAGATGCGAAATCGAAGTCCACTCAACTCAGCATAATGTCGTGTAAGAATTAGGGTTATGGTTTCGGCTACAACGTACTAGGGGAAGAACATTTTTGAACAAGGCCTATCTATGTTTTACCTTATATGCCGCCATGTAATACCCCAGTTCAGATACCAGACACTAAAATCTTAACATTTTACATAATTACATGTACTACTCAAAATCACAAATAAAAAAAAATACTTAGCTAGTTACACTATAAACTGATACTTATTTTATTCGAGTATTTTTTTAAACCAAGACGATATTCGCAGTTTCGCACAAAGAAGGTAAGTAAGCGGCCAACGTAGTCTATTGACGCTTGTTGCTCAGTGTCGATCCTTTAGATCCTTATTTAGGTTCTACCTACCCCTTTCTCGAAGAACACTTCATCATCATACATATTTTTTTCTGTATCAGGTATTCGCCCGTTCTTTGGCGTTGCCCTGCGAGTCTGACACAGACCAAGTAAGTACCTTCTTATTCTATTACTTATGGACGCATATAGTTGGTGTCAGTGGCCCGAAGAGGTCGAGAGCCAAGGGGTACGTATTGATATGGGAGCTCCGATTACTCCGCCTAAACTTACCTATTTAGATGCATTCTAAGGTTGGGGAAACATAGGACAGGCAAGAATACAATTCGGGGAAGCTGACAGCTGAAACTTAGCGAATATAAAAATGCACAGAAGCGGGGAAAAACGCGAATGTAAAGTTTGCTATTTGTCCGTTTGAGCGAGGTTTTGATAGGTGATAGATACTAGATTTCGGACCGCGACCACTTAGGAGTAGATGTATTTGCAGCTAGAGTCAGGTATGAATGTAGTTAGCGCAGAGAAACGTGAGTGGTATAGAAAATGCTAACTCTAACTAAACGTAACAAATTAATTTAGAATTGCATCTTCATCGAAGATTGAATATCGGGGGTTTCGTTTCTCTGTAAAACTATATTAAGGTACTTACTATTCCTTTTTTCCGCAGGGGCCCATCATCAAAACCGAGGAACCGCCGGTGATCCAGACTCCGCCAGATCAAACTCCCGGTTGTACGTATTTTGTAGATACAATCGACACCAAATCTTATAGATATTATCATACATTTATTTCTCGCTAAACCATGGTAATTTAAGCGGTAATTTAATTTTTCACCGACATGTTTCCATTTGTTTTACAGGTGGACCTGGACCTCGGACGGTAATAAATACCAACGGTAAGTCGACTCACAAAAGTAAATCGAAAATCCTTCAGTGATGTTCTTGACTGAATTTTATTTTATTTTCAGTTTCGAGAAATACTTCACAAATCAATAGTAAGTATTTCTGGCAGTTTCTTTCAGTTTTTATTGAACATGTTTCAAGCACCGGTAGCTCAATCGCGTTAGCCCGACGTAAAGCATTTGTCTCTTTCGTACTTTCTTACATAACTACCTACACATTAAAAGACATCCGTAGACAAATAAACTTACCAGTTCCACCTTCCGCAGCCACATCAGACACGAAAGCCAGCCAAAAAGTGAAGACCAAAGAACTCAAAGACGGCCGCATTGTCAAAGTCATCGTCGACAAATCGCGGACGAAGAACAAAACAAATGCTCTCACAGACAGCTACGACCAGGCCAACCGCACCGTCGTCGGAGGCGGCGTGGTAGACCACCTGAGCTTGACCAAGGAAAAACAACAACAATTGAAAGAAGTGAGCGTTGCCAAGAACGTCACGAAACACAAGATCGTCACCGACAACCGCGGTGGCGTCATCTCTGACACCGTCAAAACGAAGACGTCGGAGAGAGACAGGAAGTCGGAGAAGACGAAGGAATCGGAGACGCTGGTACACACAGTTCAAAAGGTAAGATTGGCTGGCACTGTGTTTGGGTACTTTTCGTGTATTAACTTTTTGTTGTTCTTGTCCCGTAAGTCAGGAGACAACTGTGTCGACCGCTTTAATTTTGTTGTAATTTCTCCGCTACCCAAAGTTTATCTGGCACAGATTTCTCTTTAGTCTAGTGTCCGTTCGCTTTGTAATGTATGTTATGTTCTGTATTGTTTTATTTTACTGTTGAGTACAATAAAGAGTGTATTGGATCGAAACAGGCGACATCAGAGACGCCGGACCAGTATGTCAATGTTCCGCCGACGCCGCCGTGCCACACGAAGACAACGACCACGACCACGACGAAGCCACCGACGCCGCCGTGTGACACGACCACGACTGAGCCACCGACGCCGCCGTGTGACACGACCACGACTGAGCCACCGACGCCGCCGTGTGACACGACCACGACTGAGCCACCGACGCCGCCGTGTGACACGACCACGACTGAGCCACCGACGCCGCCGTGTGACACGACCACGACTGAGCCGCCGACGCCGCCGTGTGACACGACCACGACTGAGCCACCGACGCCGCCGTGTGACACGACTACGACTGAGCCACCGACGCCGCCGTGTGACACGACCACGACTGAGCCACCGACGCCGCCGTGTGACACGACCACGACTGAGCCGCCGACGCCGCCGTGTGACACGACCACGACGGAGCCACCGACGCCGCCGTGTGACACGACCACGACTGAGCCACCGACGCCGCCGTGTGACACGACCACGACTGAGCCACCGACGCCGCCGTGTGACACGACGACGACTGAGCCACCGACGCCGCCGTGTGACACGACCACGACTGAGCCACCGACGCCGCCGTGTGACACGACCACGACTGAGCCGCCGACGCCGCCGTGTGACACGACCACGACTGAGCCACCGACGCCGCCGTGTGACACGACCACGACTGAGCCGCCGACGCCGCCGTGTGACACGACCACGACGGAGCCACCGACGCCGCCGTGTGACACGACGACGACTGAGCCACCGACGCCGCCGTGTGACACGACCACGACTGAGCCACCGACGCCGCCGTGTGACACGACGACGACTGAGCCACCGACGCCGCCGTGTGACACGACCACGACTGAGCCACCGACGCCGCCGTGTGACACGACCACGACTGAGCCGCCGACGCCGCCGTGTGACACGACCACGACTGAGCCGCCGACGCCGCCGTGTGACACGACCACGACTGAGCCGCCGACGCCGCCGTGTGACACGACCACGACTGAGCCACCGACGCCGCCGTGTGACACGACCACGACTGAGCCGCCGACGCCGCCGTGTGACACGACCACGACTGAGCCACCGACGCCGCCGTGTGACACGACGACGACTGAGCCACCGACGCCGCCGTGTGACACGACCACGACTGAGCCACCGACGCCGCCGTGTGACACGACCACGACTGAGCCACCGACGCCGCCGTGTGACACGACCACGACTGAGCCACCGACGCCGCCGTGTGACACGACCACGACTGAGCCACCGACGCCGCCGTGTGACACGACCACGACTGAGCCGCCGACGCCGCCGTGTGACACGACCACGACTGAGCCGCCGACGCCGCCGTGTGACACGACCACGACTGAGCCACCGACGCCGCCGTGTGACACGACGACCACTACCACAACTGAACCGCCGCGGCTGCCGTGTGGCTGCCGGCGAACTACAACCACGACGGAGCCACCGCGGCTGCCGTGTGGCTGCCGGCGAACTACGACCACGACGGAGCCACCGCGAATGCCGTGTGGCTGCCGGCGAACTACGACCACGACGGAGCCACCGCGGCTGCCGTGTGGCTGCCGGCGAACTACAACCACGACGGAGCCACCGCGGCTGCCGTGTGGCTGCCGGCGAACTACGACCACGACGGAGCCACCGCGGCTGCCGTGTAGCTGCCAGCGGACTACGACTAAAGCTCCGAAACTATGGAAAGTATCGAGCAGAGATTGGTAGTTCGAGATCTCTAGTTTGAATTCTGAGGTCGAGATTAGTGATATTTTTTTTACATGTTGTTAGGACCACTACCAGTCAGTACCTACCGTATATCGAAATTTGCAGCTTCGAGAGACACAGGTGCAGCACTCGAAAAAAACACGAAAGTTTGGCACTTTTTTTGGTATTGTCAATTATAAATCCTGAACTAACGGACATAACAGTAATCAAAATTCAAAATATAAATCCTGAACTAGCGGACATAACAGTAATCAAAATTCAGACGTCATATCGTAAAAAAGAAAAAAAAATAAGTCGATGAACTATGTCATGTTGGGTTGGGTATCGTTAAATAGGTATTTCAAAATCATTATTAGGTATGTCGATTAATAACCTACTCAAGGTATTCCTATTATATTTTGAGCATGAAATATTGAACGTACATTTTTGACTAGGTACCTATAAGTAAAATAATTATTAGTACAGTCAGCAGCATTAATATGTGCCATAACAAAGCCGCGCGGTCACTTTCGCACTCTTTGGCGGAGTCCAGCACTGGACGTCTTTCGGCTGATATGATGATGATGATGATTACAAAGCTGGCAAATATATCTGACTCGTCCTAATGGCCTAGAAATAGAGTCGTGTCAGATTGCGCGCTTTGTTGTAGCAGATTGCAGATTGTTTGCTGTACCAACGCTGAAATATCAGACACGAATGGAATTGTTAATCATGCACTGCGTAGCGTAGGCACTGAAACCACGTTCAAGATTTAGATTGTATCAGTCGAGATCTTGAGATCTCGCGAGATTTCACTATTGTGGTTTTATACAGATATGTCAGACCGTATGTCATATCAGTTAGTAAGTGATACCTACCTACTCGTACAGTAAATTTCGTCAACCTACAAGTACAACCGAGATGACTGACTATTAGGCCTGCGGTGGCGGTCAATAGTAAATTTGACAGCTTATGACAGGTTTACTATTGACCGCCGCGGGCAGGCCGCGGCAGTCTGTGAGAGCCTTTAGTGTTCTATTTGAACATGGATAGCTATTTTGTAGCTATAATCATTTTCAATCTTCTAACCGCACACCATACAAGAAAAAATGACAAAGTCATTGGAATGATAGACCAGTTGCAACAATTTTGTTTCGTTATTTTTTACAACAAAGTAGTTGCAACTCTGGTCAATTTAGAAAGATAGAAATTCCCTTGAAGAGGAGGATACCTTTTAAAAGGCCATTCAGCGGATGAATGAAATGGCATACCTATTCGACATTTTGTGTGTCTACAGTCAAAATACCTAATTATGTAAAGGCATGTGATTTACGACATAATAAAGATACGCTTGTGTGAAAATAATCGGTCTAGTTTTATTTATTGGTGAAACCGTCGCTCCTGTTCGCATTTATCAGATGATAAAAACCGCCGATTAAAACTAAAAACGTGAAGTAACCCGTCATTTTCTATAAAAGTTATGCCTCGCATCATTGTCACGCGATTAAATGTGTCAGCGCAATATAAGTACCTTTAATTAAAATTTATAATCGTTGACCGTTCCCGTCATTACGTTCCCTAATAAGTAGGTAGGTATAATCTATCATCATCATCCTCCTGGCGTTATTCCCGGTTGTGACCTAAAGGAGCCCGGGGTCCGCTTTGACACATAATCACAAGATTTCGGTGTCCCCTTTCTCACCGTTTTCAAACGTTTCATCGAATGCATGATTTCGCCGAATTTTCGTTTCATCGAATTTCTGTTACTCGGAAACCGTTAACTTGTTAGGTACAGCTAAAAGGTCATTCTATAGAACCCATTAGGTTAGGTTTGTTTTATACTATTCCTGAAAAGTTTACTGATTCTGAAAACAATTCGTGTTCGATGAAATGAAAATTCTGCGAAGTATACATTCGATGGAACAATTGTCGGTAAAATAAGGTATGACCCAAGATTTCGCATAGGCAATTTTACGAAAGCGACAGCTCAGATCTGGCCCCTATTTCACCACGGCTACAATTGTCAGTGACATAATTATGTCGAGCGACAATTGTCAAGCGACAGGTGACATATTACAATTTTAGAAAATATTTTCTATAGAAATACTTACAAACATGACAGGCATTTTGCTACAATTGTATGTATTACAATTGTGTTGTAAAACAAGAATATGTTTTTCTAGTCGACATATTTGTAGAATTGTCGGTGAATCTTGACATGAGGTTAAAGCTGTGTCGAATTGCGTGACAATTGTAGTATTTCGTGGTTGACATACGCGTAGTTCAAAATGGCTCCCCATGCGAGTAGTAGTAGGTAGTAGTAGTAATACACTCGCGGTCCAAGAAACCGGGTCAGTACGAAAATCTGTAATATCTCCTAAAATAATAAAGCTAGGGACATGAATTAAACTGCATATTGTAGATAATTTTATACTGAATTAAATAACATCAAATGGTGGAATCGTAATTCTTTTGTTTAATAAAATTACATAGGAAACAAAAAATCAACCAATTTTACGTACAAAAATAAGCAGTAGGTACTTCACATACAACACAAAAAATAAAAATTAATACTTCGTATTGCCTCCTCGGGCTCTTCTTACAGCTTCTAGACGATTCGGCATGCTGTTTATTAAGTTCTTTATGCGTTCTTGCGGGATATTGTCCCATTCTTCCACTAACGCCTGTTTCAGGTCTCTAAGTGTAGCTGGGGCGGGGTTTCGAGCTCTTACACGCCTCCCAAGCTCGTCCCATACATGCTCAATCGGATTTAAGTCCGGACTCCTCGAGGGCCAGTTCATACAGTTGATACCAACCTCCAAAAAATAATCTCTGACAATTTGAGCTGTGTGTGGCCTGGCGTTGTCATGCATAAACATAGAATTTCCACCCATATTAATTAAGTATGGGCTGACATGCTCATTAAGAATCTCTTCTACATATCTTGCACTCGTTAATGATCCATTTTCTATTAAAACTAACTCCGAGCGACTCTCTGAAGAGATTCCAGCCCAAACCATGACTGACCCACCGCCGAACGCCACTTTTTCCTCAAAACATGCTGGAATAAAACGTTCACCAGGCCGTCTGTAAACTCTTTGCCGCCCGTCATTTGCATAGAGCATAAATCTGGATTCATCGGATAACAAAATTCTTGCCCAATCTTCGTCACCCCAGTATCTGTGATCGCGGGCATAAAGTCGTCTTGCTGTTCGATGTATTCTTTCAAGTTTTGGGCCATTGGCCGGCCTATGTGGGGTCAAATTTGCTTCTTTGAGCCGCCGCCTGACAGTCCGCTCGCTGATGCCGTCCCTTCGGGTCTCTAAAAGCTGATTTTTCACTTCAACTGCTGTGAGGTGCCGATTTCGGAGCATGGTTGTAACAATAAATCGATCTTCTCTAGCTGTAGTACATCTTGTTTTACCAGTTCCTGGTCTTCTAAGGTTCTGCCCAGTTTGTAGGTAACGTTGGAGGACTCGCTGCACTGTAGAAAGTGACACACCTGTTCTTCTCGCTGTATACCTCTGACTTCTTCCTTCTTCTAACATAGTGATGATACGAGTACATTCATCTCGTGTTAGCGGCATGATAGACATTCAAGAATGACCACAAAATAAAACAATGACAGCCTTTTATCATAGTTCTTTGACAGATTGAAAACAATTGCTTAAAAACAAGCAAAAGTAAAACGAACGCAATTACAAATAAGTACCTAATTGGTTTTTTTTTCAATTAAACCTTTTTCCAGTTACTACGTAGAACATTGAAGGTTGGATTTAGAAGGATATTAAATTCTCTATAAAACAGAGTTAGTTTCATGCAGATACGACCAATGATTTACAAAATATTGAGGTTTTCGTCACTGACCCGGTTTCTTTGACCGCGAGTGTAGTAACAGTGATCTTGATGATTTCGCATATAGAAGAAGATTTAAAGAAATTATTTTTTTTTTTTTTGATGACACGGATTTTTCATTAAGACTTTAAAGCATAATAGTTCGCAAACTAATAACTGATTTGAAAAATGGTTTAAGAAAACCCGTAATATTTTTTAACGCGCTATCCAACGATACCCCGTGACACCATACACCATGGGTTTAACGAGAAAAATTACATATCCGCTTTAGGTGTAGGGGAGGTACCCTAATTTTTTTAAAGATTTTATTGTACTGTTTTGTCGGCGTGATTGATTTATATACCCATGCCGAATAACAAACTCAAAACTCAAACTCAAAATGATCTTTATTCAAGTAGGCCTAGTAACAAGCACTTTCAAATCGTCAGTTATTTTTTTAAAGTATTTTATGAAACGTAAAAAATAAAAATTAATTTTATATGAAGTAAAAATTGTATAGAAAATACTAGTGAATGTAGAAAATACTAGTGAATGTAACAGTTTTCTAGTAGTAATGGTTATTGAGCTAAGCCGAGGACGGACAGACGGACATGGCAAAACTATAAGGGTTTCTTGTTGTCTACGGAACCCTAAAAAGGTGAATATACTTATACCTACTCGACTAAAAGTTCGACTTTTAATACAAAAAGCATGGCTGCTCAATACTTTTGGCCAAGGCTGTATGTAAGTTTCAAAATAATATTACGAAAATATTTGATTAAATGTGTAGCAAACTACAAATATCTACATTTAATTTTATCATTGTATTGCAATAAACCCGAAACGTAAACGCTATTGGCCACTTCGCAACATTATTAGTAGGTATATTTTGAGGCTTCTCTGCATTATATTATTATACGTTTTCTTAAACGTAAGTATCGTAAGAAATACTAAATACCTACGCTAGGTATAAGTACCTAGCTAAAATGTCATTTTAATAAAGACCCTAAAATTATATTGAGCGTTTTTAAATGAACGACGTACCTATTTACACCGAATTCCAAATTTAAAATACTGTAAAACTTACCTTAACTAATTAATCATTCAAACTTGTTAAATACTTACTATAGTCCTCTTTCTCCAATATTGCCAAGTTGTATCTCTTAGATGTTTCCAATCTTTATCATACACACCCATTTCATTCAAACGTTGAGCTATTTCTTTCCATTTATTAACTTTTATTTCGAATGTTAAGGTTATTTTTTGATTAAATATATTTACTTATTGCTATTTGAGTTAACAAATTTTAATTATTTGATACATTGTTCCCTATATTTAGTCGTGACAATTGTTTTCTACAATTGTCGCACCTGTCAGCGTGGTGAAACCGATAATTCTACATATGTCATATTTTGTGACAATTGTCGCACCTGTAGCCGTGGTGAAATAGGGGCCTGGCCCCTATTTCACCAACTTGACAATTGTCAGCGACATATGTCGGCTTACAATTCGACATATGTCACTGACAATTGTCAAGTGACAGGTGACAACTGACAATTTTGTAAATTATTTCGTATAGAAATGCATATAGTTGGTAGTTATAGTCCTTAACTATAACTACCAACTCCACATCACAGTACCAACCAGATTAAACACCTGCATAGATTACATTATAAGTAATATTTCGAATGCTGTCGCAATGGTGCACGAACTAGGCCTCTCAGACTACAATACAGGCCAGACGCTCAGCTTAAACACTGGAAAAATAACCTTACCCATAGATCAATGGTACATACACAAAAGAGATTTAGGTCAGGCAAATATGGCCAGATTCTGTGAGTGCCTAAATTCTATGCACTGGAGTACTATGATCAGGTTGATTTAAATAGCGCTTTCAACGACTTCCACGATACATTTGTCCTATTATATAAACTATGTTTCCCGCTTAACAGGACCCTGACATGTAATAGAAACAAAAATAGTTGGATCACACAAGGAATTAAAAAAGCTTGTATAACTAAACGGAAATTACGTTTCCAATACTATAAAACAAAGTGTCCGATAGCAAAAACTATTTACTGTAAACACTCAAATATACTCCGAGCTTGCATCCGTTACTCGCAAAAAAACAGAATAATTGTTACCTGCGTGTTGCGAAAAATAAATGCAAAGCTGCATGGGACTTAGTACAATACAAGGCGTATCGTAAATTCAGGTCGAGCCAAATAAATAATATAAAACAGGGGGGAAATAATATAACTGAACCAAAAAATATAGCTGAGATTTTTAATAAATATTATATTAATTTAACTAATAATAAATACAATTCTAGAGAACATGACTTAGAATATGTAGGCTTATTTGACTCAACCATTTTTTTATACCCTTGTGATGAATATGAAGTGGTAAAGACTATTAAATCACTAAAATCAACCAATGCAGTAGGATATGACGAAATTTCGACTAAAGTAATTAAGGAATGTGCTTCACTTGTTGCGCCTGTTTTAAGTTTTTTGATTAATCTCTCGTTTAAAAATGTCATTTTTCCGGATAAACTTAAGATATCCATTGTTAAACCATTACATAAAAAGGGTGACAAGGAGGATTTAAATAACTATCGTCCAATCACATTGGTGCCTGTCCTTTCCAAAATTTTTGAAAAGGTCATGCATTCTAGAATAACATCATTTTGTGATAAATACAAGTTGATAAGGAATGAACAAAATGGTTTTCAAAAGGGTAAATCTACATCACTAGCCGCATTCACATTACTCAAAAAAATTACTGAAGAAGTAGACAAAAGAAAACCAGTTTGTACCATTTTTTTTTCGACATGAGTAAGGCGTTTGACTTTGTCTCACACCAGCGCCTACTGGATAAATGCAGTAAATATGGTATAAGGGGCACAGCTCTAGACTGGATTAGGAGTTACTTAGATAATAGAAATCAGTGTGTACAAATTGAGCATACTACTGATAAAAACACAGTAGGCTACACTAGATTAGAGTATGCAACAAATAGCGTTGGTGTTCCTCAAGGCAGTGTTCTGGGCCCGTTATTATTCTTACTTTATAGTAATGATTTACCGAATATTACCAATTATCAATGTACTTTATTTGCTGACGATATTTCTATAATAATTCCATGTGACAATGTACTTACCTATAATGATGACATCAATACGGAAATTCGTAAAATAATTATGTGGCTTGAATCAAATAATTTGAATGCAAATATTGAAAAAACTAATGATATGCAATTTAACAAAAGGAAAGAATGTCCTAAAATAAATGTTAAATATGGTGATAAAGTAATACGGGAAACTGATGTAGTAACATTCTTAGGTATAATGGTAGATAAAAACTGCTCTTGGAAACCACAAGTTGAGAAAAAATGTAAACAAGTAAATAGTTTTGTCTATCCACTCAGGAGACTCGCAACACGTGTAAATAGAGAAACTGCTATCCTTGCTTACCACGGGTATGTCGCATCTGTGCTAAGGTATGGACTTGTGCTGTGGGGAAACTGTTGTGAAATGAATAGGCTATTTATTTGTCAGAAGAAATGCTTAAGAGCTATTTGTAACAAGCCGCCACGAACATCATGTAGAGACCTTTTTGATGAACTGAAATTGTTGACATTACCATCGCTATATATACTTGAAGTAACTAAGTTCGTAAAGTCAAATCCTTCTTTATTCCGAATTTTAAAAGATACATGTAAATTTAATACGAGGTACCCCTTAAGATTAGTTGCACCTAAAACGATCACTAAAAATTGCAGTAGTAATAGTTACTGCATGTGTATACGAATATACAACCAGGTTCCATAGACCACAAAACATTTGCCATATAAAGCTTGTATATCAACACTGAACAACTGGCTTTTGCAGAAGAAATTCTACAGTGTTAAAGAATTCCTATCGCTGCGAAATTAATGATGCATGACTTTTCTACCATTAAATTAATTATTAAATATTTTTTGACATTGTACTATAATATTATACTAATCATCTTAATTTTTAAATTTATTACTGTAAGACTATAACGTTGTGACATAAATTGTGCTCCTTTGACATTTGTATGCCTATGAGGCAAAATAGTTGGATCTAATGTATACCTAACCTGACATCTTGTTGTACACTATTTTATGCAAATAAACTTACTTACTTACTTACTTACTATAAACATGACAAGCATTTTGTTACAATTGTCCTAATCTTAATCAAATGACAATTATGTTGTGAAACATGATACATTTTTCCAACTCGACATATTTGTAGATTTGTCAGTAATTGTTGACATGAGATCGAGGCTGTGTCAGCCTATCGTTACAATTGTAGTGTTGTTAGTTACAAAATGGCTCTCCGCGAAAGCAGTACCTCGTAGTGAGATTGAGAGCGATTTAGATGAGTTCGCATATAGGAGAATATATAAAGAACTAATAAATTTCTCCTTTGACGTCACTGACTTTGCGTTGAAGGAAAAATTTCGAATTAGTAGAACCAGTGTCAAATATTTAATAAATGATATCGGTACAGTTATAGATCACTACAAAAAATAAAGCTTTGACGACATGTCAACAAATACGCTGAATTGGATGGGTTCGGGATCTCAATACCATGTTAGTGGTGACAACCACGGCGTTTCGAAGGCAACGATCCGTGGCCTCAGCGCTGTTGCCGATACCTACAGAGTTTTATTTCAAACATCAATTAATACGTCAAATATAATAGCGTCCCAAACATACATCGATCGCGGTGAAATGCGATTAAGTTTTATTTAATTCGCACCCAACAACCACCCATGTGTGGTGACACTGGGGGAATGAATGACCACTCTATAAGTCGTGTACTCCCGTACCTAATGAGCTCGTCCCTGTCGATGGCCTGTACCGCCCGTTTCAGTTCTCGGTCGGCACCTCTGAAAGTCGTAGCGTTGTCGCTCCAATGGATTTTGGGCATCCGCGCCGAGCAATAAACCGTCTGACCGCCATTAGAGCACTGGAGGTCGTCAGGTCGCTGACGATGTCGACGTGGATTGCCCGTACGGTTAGGCACGTGAAAAGTACGCCGTACCGTTTCTCTTGTCGACGTCCGATCTTGACAGTCATGGGCCCGAAATAATCAATTCCGGTGTGCGCAAAGGCCCTGGCAGCTGGCGTGACCCTCACTCGTGGTAGTTGGCCCATCAGAGGAGGGCTAGGCTTCGCACGCTCGTTCTTGCAGAACTGGCAGTTGCTCCATGCGGTCTTCACTGCATTCCTTCCATCGATGACCCAGAATCTGCGCCTCAGGTTGAGGTGCACCTCCTCCCTGTTCACGTGGGCTTGGTCCAGATGCTGCTGGTCAATTAGCAATCTGGTGTACCGGTCTTTAGGATGCAGTATCATTGGGTGCTTCGCATCGTTTGTCAGGTTTTCAGCGGCGTCAGTCCTTCCGCGGGCTCGTAGAAGTCCGTCTGTGTCCAGGTAAGAGGTAAGCTGGCGAAGTCTGCTGCTATTGCTTACGACTTGGGACAGTCTCAGTGTAGCAATGTCTTCAGCAAAACTTCGGTCTTGCGAGTCAATTATGCACAGACGTTCGGCAACCTTGATCTCCTGTGGCGTTAGTTCGCCCGTTATTTGGGCTTGAGACCCCTGTCGCTTACTCTTGATATTGCTCAGGTATCTCTGAAGCCAAGCTACTGCCCTTACGTACCTCCAGTATTTCGAGAACCTGTTGATGTCTGGAAGAGAAAGTCTGGCTTGTGTGGTCAGTTGGCACACGATCTTCAGTTCGGGGTCGCAAGGGTCCATAGTAAATTCGGAGTCCGGTCTGGGCCAGGATAGTTCGTGGTGCCTTAGGAAGTCTGGTCCAGTTAGCCATCTTGCACGGTTGGCTACGTCTGCGTCTCGTGTTGCATCGTCGGCTGGGTTGTGGTCAGTTGGCACCCACCTCCAGTCACGGTCGTCGGTCAGTTCCATGATTTCGGCAACACGGTGTGCGATAAAAGGCTGAAAGCGTCCCGTGTCAGATTTAATCCAAGCTACGACAGTCTTCGAGTCGGTCCAGAGTGTCGTCGTCATAGGTGTGTCGATATTGACATGTTCCCTCAAAACACGGGAGAGACGAGCGCCCATGACGGCTGCCTGAAGCTCAAGTCGAGGGATGCTGAGGCGCTTGACAGGGGCTACTCGTGCACGCGCCATCACAAAGGCAAGGTGCCAAACGGCGCCATCTAGTAGCGGTGCTCTCAGGTAAGCGACAGCTGAGAATGCTCGTGAGCTGGCATCACAGAACACTTGAAGTTGCAGGTCTGCTCCTTTATTACAATCTTCGGTCATCAACCACCGTGGAATCCGCGTGTTCTTAGTTTGCTCTAGTTCACTAAGCCAGGTCTTCCATCGATCGTAATGTTCAGTCCCGATCTCGTCATCCCAACCGATTTTGTCTCGCCAGACGTCTTGTAGGATCATCCTTCCTTTTATGGTGGTGGTCAGAAGAAATCCTAGAGGGTCGAAGACACTCATGACGAGACGGAGAACTTCTCTCTTGGTGGGTCGTTTAGTTCCAGTCTGAAGGTCTTTGTCGACTCTTCAGGCTAAAGGCGAAGTTGTCAGCCTCGGGATCCCAATTGACACCAAGGACTCTCTCCAGCTGCTCCTCTTTACAGTCGGCGAGAAACTTCACTCCTCCGGGTGCTAGCTTGTCCTCCGGTAGGTGTCGTAAAAGCTCCATTGAGTTTGACATAAAGTTCCGCATGTTGAAACCTCCAGCCGAGTGAATGGAGATGACATCGTTGACGGTCTTGATTGTTTCGCGCGCGGTGTTTATGGAGTGAATGTAACCGTCGACGTAGTGATGGTCGATTATAGCTCTAACGGCACTCGGATGTGTATTCTCAAACCGTCGAGCATTCCGGTTTTAAAGTCCTTAATGTTAAAAGGACTATAATCCACAGTAAGGGCAATATAGGCAAGCGGCCTCATGTTCAAATTGATAACGTAGTGATGCTAAATGGATAGTAAACCATCAAATTATCGTAATAAAGTATAAATTATAAAATGTTATTAAAATCATAAAAAGATATGAACTTTGAAAGTTTAGAAAAATTATGTATTTTTTTCATTGTCCTAGAGTAAATTTAAAGCTGCCAATAGAATTCTAACGCTTTTATATAAACAAAATTGTACGACAACTATGTACGCAGTATTTGGCGACCAAAACAACAATTTACCGGATTTTCCATACAACGATACAACTACTTTGTACAAGTGACGTCATGCGTGGGTACGTCATCAGTATGAAGCGTTTTCCGCTGCCGCCAGCGACGTCAATCTTTTTCTCAAATTTTTATGTTGTATTTATGTTCTTTAATTGTAGTTGCCCCCATACAAACGTTTGTTCCTCTCCAAAAAACTGGTTCGAATGGCATCGTAAAAAAATATTTGTCCGCATCCCTATTGTACTGTATTCATAAATCTAACGAAACCATGTAAAAACCGAGCCCAAACAAAAGAAACCAACTTTCCCTGTGTCGTGATCATAGTTAAAATCACATTATCGGACGCTACAGTGTTTTAATTTAAGACGTCCTTCCGAGTCACGAGATCGGATGTAAACAAGATTTAAATCTAACAAGATTAATCAGGTAAAAAATAAACAGAGTTGAAGAAAAATTATAAGATTATTATGTATGTTTTTTCCATATCTCAGGACCATGGGGTCCCGGACAATTGGAAGGCATGCGTGGGGCCGAAGCCAACAGCGCAGAGGCCTTTTAAAACAAATATAATATAAAGCGAGGGATACACATGGCAGTTACCATCTCCGAGCGCACAACATGATAGCGGACACCTGCCGTGACAATAAGTCTCAAAATTGTGAAAAGGCAGGCGATGACCCGCCAACTCGTTAAGTGGGCCCCACAAACAGTCGCACGCACAGTGCGACAATGGAGCAACACATCTGAGGGCTGTGAGGTTGTCGAGAGGTGAGTCTGCGGTGCGCCAGATCCTGGTAATCCGTTCAAGGGCCGCCGGCGTTATGACATTTTACACTTCCAACCTGGAGCATAGGTTCTGCTCTTTAAGTGGGCGTGAAAATAAGCGAAGTAACATTTTGTTCAACCGAAAAATTGGAAATCCGAATACGTCGGGCCGCCCACCCCACTAAATAATTAGAATATAAACGGGCCAGAATTCATAGCAATTTGTGTCAGCTGAATCCTCTTAAAGAAGCAAGCAAAGCGACTAATGAGAAGGAAAAAGTGGTAGGGAGTTAGGAAAGTTGTTTAGGGCAGTGTTAGGAGTATAAATAAGTTTGTAAGTCATTAAAGTTCAAATATACATTTTTATTAGCATCACAGTTTCTTTTGTCTCTCATCCTTGGCAACAGTTTCTAAAATCCGCGGGTATCTTAAGGGCCTTACAACTCGGGAGTCGTGCCCGTGAGCTGTCCTGGGCTGCTGCAGGGATCGAGTGGGCCGCCAGGATTCTGTTCCGGGTCGTTCCTGCGGGCAGTCTGTTAGGTGACTGTCGAGTAGCATACGTCGCTGCTCTAGGCGTAACGCAGCACTCAGTCGGCGCACCAAAATCGCTCCAGCGTGAGGCAACGCGGCGCGTCGAGCGAAGGTAGCCGCGCGCATTGCGCGCAATCAGGGCCGTTGCGTGGGCCACAATATTCGTTCTCCAAGTATTAGTATTCGCTCTACGCCGACGACTTAAAAAATTACAAATCTGTGGCCTGTGAATCAGATCCAAGAATGTCAAAATCAAAAATCAAATCAATATCAAAATAATGTATTTGCTTAGAATACATGTTGTGCAGGCCCCGTAGCATGGATGGCGTTATCACGCGATAAGTGACAGGATAGAGCTTCCGTCCCTGGCTGACACCGTTCGATAGAACGAGACGACGCGCCTATCCTGTCACTTATCGCGTGATAACGCCATCCATGCTACGGGGCCAGATGTTACATTGCTTATTATAAATATAAATATAATATTATAAATGTGAAACAGTGTCCATATGGAAATCCGTGTGGTCAAAGATACATAATAAAGTAACAACGAAGTAAATTGTATTTATACAACTCACGTTAAAAACTTCAATAGTGCGATACAGAGCTTCACACATTTCCAGGCATATTCTAGCCGTAGTAGGTAATTCTTCCGATTTTTCTATGCGTTTAAACTCTGCCAAACCATATGAGAACGTATAAAAAAGAGTTTGATGGAGTTAAGGTATCGTAGACAGAGTTCGAGAAAGACCGATTTAAGAACACATCACCAGCGCCATCTTTTGGTAATCAGTAGAAACATGGATTCTTCTCTAATGTGGTATAGTGGCGTTGAGGACAAATTAAACAAAAATATGCGAACCGATTTTATTGAAACTTTCCAATATTGTTGTATATACCTCAGAGTAGGATATAGCGTGCCGTTTTTTTAGATATAATTACTTCAGAGGGTGGAATAAGGAACCAAAGATTGTATGGGACTTTTTTTTTTTTTTTTAATAGAAACTTGAAACTGCGTAGATTGATTTTATATCAAAATATTAGAAAACTAATTTCTGCGTTTTTGAAAATTCATTCCCTAAGGGGGTCAAAAGACGTTTGAGATTTTTTATGAAAAAAAAACGGTCACCCATCCAAATATTGACTTCTCTCGACGTTGCTTAACTTTGGTGATTGTTGCGAAGTGTTCATCGCTATTAGACTACATATATTATAGGCAAGTAGTTTCTGAAGGTTACATTATCTTTTAATGATTTTTATAATTAAAATAACAGTGTTTTTAAAATAAAACTGTACTGTTTACTTATAATTACAATATCAGTGTTTTTAAAATAAAAATGTACTGTTTACTAGAAGGCGACATATTATAAGTCAGTATGTATAAGTCAGCTACTGATCACTAGAATCAGAGGATATTTTGCACAGATTCGAAAGAATGGGTCAGATCAACAATGATCTCTGTTTAAATGAAGCGCTGCGCCTAATAGGAGACAAAATATTATCAATATCCGGAAAGAAACTTTCCGACTTTGGTATGCCCACGCCAGAGCGTAGAGAAGGGTTGTCAAATGATTTGATTAGAGAGCTCAGCTACGATACCAATATATTGGACACTTACGTAAGAGAAACTGAGTCACGTCTACTACCCGAGCAAAAGGAGATATATCATAAAGTTTTACAACGAGTTGTAAGTGGGAAAAGTGGTATTTTCTTTCTTGATGCGCCGGGCGGCACAGGCAAGACTTTTTTGCTTAATTTGCTCCTCGCAAAAATTCGCAAAGACAAACATGTTGCATTAGCTGTGGTTTCCTCTGGAATCGCTGCAACATTATTAAGTGGTGGCCGAACAGCACACTCAGTTTTCAAGTTACCTCTTAATTTAGCAAGCGAAGAAAATCCAACTTGCAATATTAGCAAGAGTAGCGCCCGCGGCGCCCTATTGCAACAGTGCAAACTGATTGTATGGGACGAATGTACGATGTCTCATAAGCGAGCTATTGAGGCGCTCGATCGTTGTCTGCAAGATATGCATAGCAATCGAACGTTAATGGGTGGTGTGGTTGTGTTACTGGCTGGTGATTTCAGGCAGACATTGCCTGTTATCGAGCGAGGCACTCCAGCAGACGAAATAAACGCATGTCTGAAAGCATCACGCGTGTGGACCAAGGTGGAAAAGTTCCATCTCACGACAAACATGCGAGTCCAGCTGTTTGATGATGTAGAGTCGGGTGCGTATGCTCAAAAATTACTCGAGATAGGCGACGGTCGATTAAAAACTGATGTTGAATGTATGATTCTATTCACCAACCAATTTTGTCATGTTGTGGATTCGGAAGACGAGCTTATTGCTCAAGTTTTTCCGAATCTGCAACAAAATATTCTGGATGAAAATTGGTTGTGTGAAAGAACCATACTGGCACCAAAAAATGAGACAGTATCAAAAATAAATAAAAAAATCTTGGAAAAAATATCAACCGAAACAACAGTGTACAACTCCATAGATACAGTAATGACATCCGACGACAGCACCAGTTACCCGGTTGAGTTCTTAAACTCTCTGGAGCTATCCGGGGTACCTTCCCACAAACTCGAATTAAAAGTAGGCGTACCCGTAATGTTAATGCGCAACTTAGATGCACCAAAATTGTGCAATGGAACAAAATTACGGGTCACTGAATTGGGAAAATACATAGTAAAGGGCACAATCTTAACTGGTGAAGCGAAAGGAGAAGATGTACTCATACCCCGTATTCCAATTATACCTAATAACTTGCCATTTAACTTTAAACGACTACAGTTCCCTTTAAAAGTAGCGTTTTCAATGACAATTAACAAATCGCAGGGTCAAACCTTAAAGTAGCGGGATTACATTTAGGCACGCCATGTTTTTCCCACGGGCAGTTGTATGTAGCTTGCTCACGTGTGTCTAAATCTAAAAATCTACATGTTTTAGCAGAACGAAATAAATCTTACAATATAGTTTATAGAAGTATATTGGAATAAGTAGCAGCGGCGAAGCGGCCAACTTATTTTTTTGTTTCAGTATTTTTGTAAGCTTTTCTCTTAGGTGCTTTATTGTCTGACAATATACTAGGTAAGCAAAGTATTTTTTTTAGTTTTAATTATGAATAGCGTGAAAAAGAAAATAATCTCTAGAGGGGGTAAAATAACAACAATTTGTGTAGTGAAACGAATTCTACGCGGACGAAGTCGCGGGCAAAAGCTAGTTATAAATATGTCCATTGTACTCGGCCTGCATGCAGGCGTGCAAATCTTTTTTGGAGCGGTACAATTAAAATAATATAAAATAAAACCAAAAATAATCATTTACCAAGTATACAAAATAAGATATTAATAACACAATCAAGAATAATCAAATATACCTATAGGAAAATAAATTAAAATGTCAAGAAATTAAATGAAAATTACAAATGTCAGTCACGATTCAAATATTTTTGGATTGAGTAAAAACAACGGTCTAAGAGCCGGGTAGTCAATTTGTATTTAAAACTATTTCCCTCAAGTAATTTTATGTCCTCAGGTACATTATTATATATGTCTATGCACATGTTAAAAACATTTTTCCTATAAATCATCTTATGAGCCCGTGGTTTATAAAGTAAATTCATAATTTTAAGTCTGGTTTCTCTATGTGTTACATCACCTCGTCTTTTAAATAAATATCTATGGGCATTGGGACCCAGAACGATATAAACAATACAGTGTCCTGGTGCTATATTAATAATTGACTCTCAACTAGGGAATGCATACCGGTTAACCGGTAAATTGGCCGATTATGAGGGCTGTAATTTACCGGTAAATTATTTTAATTTAATACCACGAATTAAGTATCGATACATTGATCCATTTTAACGATTATTAATACTTTATCGTCATGATTATATCTCAATAACCCTCCTTCACCAACGTCAACTGAATCAACTTGTTAGCGTTATTTTACCTTGTATGTGCCTGTAGGACCTAAATAATACAATCGTTTGTAGAAGCTTCTTAAAATGCAAACGTTTTCGGTTCTATGAAATATGAATAATGATCTGTTTGAATAAATACAATACAGACGCCTTAATGAATGTATTTAATTTATAAAAGAAAAACAGTCAAAACATTACATTAAATTATAAATCTAAACCACTTCTAATTCACTACTAATCTAAACTAAAACTAAGTATCAAATAACTCTCCCCGCGCCATCCAGGTGCGAAGGTTCCCATCACGCTAGCCGCATTGCCGCGCTGCACAGCTATGGCTAACCTTTGCACCAGAAATGACCCAGAGCGGGGATCCAGGCAAGCGGAACGGCTTAATTAACAAACTTCAGAGGTATACTCATCATTACAATCTAATGAAATACCTCTCTTCTTGTTACTGGGAGGGAGAACGCCAAAGGCAAGGAACAGAGGTATCGTAGTTATTTTCTTCAAAAAGGGTGACAGTGACAACATCCTGCAGTGCTGAAGAACCACCGACCCATGTCACTTCTGAGCCACGTCTATAAGCTGTTTTCGAGAGTCATTACAAACCGTCTCGTACGGCAGGCTAAATTACTTCCAGCCTCCCGAACAAGCCGGTCTCCGAAGAGGCTTTAGAACCGTAGACCACATCCATACGCTCCGTCAGGTTATACAGAAGACTGAGGAGTATAAATTGCCCCTCTGCTTAGCGTTCATAGACTGAGAGAAATCTTTCGATACGATCGAAACCTGAGCTGTACTGCATTACCTCGAGCGGTGCCAAGTAGACTACCGCTATATCGAAGTACTGAAATGTTTATACGAGAACGCCACTGTGTCAGTCCGACTCCAGGATTGGACCTCGAAACCTATTCCGCTGCTGCAGTTTGTCAGTCAAGGAGCTGTTATTTCTCCAACACTGTTCACCGCTGCACTGGAGGATTTTTTTCAAGAGTCTGAACTGGAGAAGGCTAGGCATCAACATCAACGACGGATATATCACTCACCTTCGAATTACTGACCATTAAGTAGTCTTGGCTGAGACCATGGAGGACTTGAGTACGACTTCAATAAAATCGCCAAGTAAGTTCGTCTAAGGATGAAGATCATGGATCCATGGATGAAGATCATGTCAAATGCCCATGTAGTACCAACTCCCATTACAATCGGTCGCGTTACGCTCGAAGTTGTAGACGATTATATATACCTAGGACAATCTCTCCAGTTCCAGTCCCGTCGACTCGACTGGGCAGCGTTCGGGAAGCTAATATTCCGCAGAAGAGAAGAGAGTTTTTGACCAGTGTGTGTAGCCAGTCATGACATATGGCTCTGAAATGCGGTCACTCACTATGGGCCTCATTAGAAGGTTCATATTCACCCAAAGGGCAATGGAGAGGGCTATGCTGGGAGTTTCTCTGCGTGATCGCATTAGGAATGAGGCTATCCGCAGGAGGACTAAGGTAACGGAATCGCTAAACCAATCCAGCAATTTGGAACCCCCATGAACAACAGTCGACGCTTCTCCTAGAAAAAGATATAAAACCATTTGTACGAACGGTTTTTAGTAAAATGTACAGTCAAGAGCAAACAATATGTATCAATAACATCCTCTCATAAATAAGTACCAAAACCATAATCCGCTGACATTTAAGACTTATGGGACATATTTATGAGTAAGTTGTATGCAACCATAGTTTTACACTTGACTGTACTATTATACTATCCTGTTCTCTATCCCACCCTTTCCAAATGGTTGGATGCCCACTTGATGTCAAACATTTTCCGCCAGCACCACATCTCGAGCGCATCAATCCTTTCCTAAGTCCTGGCCTTTAAACTCCACGTTTCAGCCGCGTATAAAAAGAAAGAAAAGACTAGGGTCCGCATCAAGTTAATCTTTGTTTGCAACCGTATCCCGCGGTTTTTCCATATCTTCTCTAATCTTTTGACCGCTGGCTTGGCTATATATTGGAGCGTATTAGAGAGCCTAGGTATATATAATCCTCTACGGTGTCCAGATTTTGGACGTCGTGCGATGAGTGGTGATAGACCTGTATACGAACACCAGCTTGATCTTGTTTCTGTTGATCTGCAGGCCGTATTCCAAGCTGGCAGTCTCCAAGGTCCTCAACATTTCAGAAGTCAGTTTGTATAGTATTATTTTGATTACCATGTTCTTTTATTCAGTTTTTTTTTTAATAGAATTGGAAATCCGTACGGGTTACGTATCTGGGCATTTCTCCGGAGTGGCATTTTTTAGTGTCCAGGGCCAAAAATTCTTCAAATAGGTGCGTGATATTTTTGAATAAAATCTCACATATACTTCAGGCTTTTTGATACCTGGACAGCTATTTAGATATTCTGTAGATATACATATGTTTGAAGAAAAAAATAAATAGCGCCCAAATTGACGTTCAGTGGGAGCGTCCACTACCCAAGTTGGTTTAAACAAAAAATCATAACCCAAGATTGGAATTATAGTACATGTTTTACATCGGTTCACGTAATCAACATTAGTTTCCCCCATATATAATCCATATTACGATAATTTATCTGTTAAACTTACTCAATAAAAGCATTTTTTCGAAGCGTCCGGGGGTAACACGTAAACTCAGTGACATTTAGAAAACGCGTCGGCATCATAACAAAGAAATGGCGTAGGAATCTCGCGACGCACACGCCGGTAGCTTTAGTCGCACCACGTTTGCCGACGAGAGCGGACGCCGGCTGATGTCATATAGGCAGCTACTACAAAGGTTTGTTCGTCGTTCGGTGAGTTTGGTTACGTGTTTTTTTGAATTCGGTGAAGCTATTAAATTGTGTAGTGTTTGTGTTTTAATTATTATAAAAGTGAATAAGCAATCCTCAGAGGTATGTGATTTCGTATTGAATAACTCTTTCCCTGTACTATCTATACTTTTTGTGTAATTTGCAAATATCGATCAATATTGAATTCGGTGACATTGATTTCCGCGGATTCGGTGTACTTTTTGGTCACCGAATTCAATAAAATGAGGACCGAAATCAATCTTTATGTATAAATGATTGCTTTTTAGGGTTCCGTAGTCAACACCCTTATATTTTTAGCATGTCCGTATGTCTGTCCGCCCGAGGCTTAGCTCAGTGACCATTACTACTGGAAAAGTGTAAATTGGTTTGGGTATGTAAATCAATCACGCCAACAGAACGGTTAAAATAAAATAATTAACAAAAACTGGGTACTTGTCTTACACGTAAGGTGGGAATGTAATTTTTTTTTGTTAAAAAGTAGTGTAGGATATTGGTAAATATGTAGTTCTAAAAAAAATTGTTTAGTAAAACCATTTGTCAATTCAGGGATCTGTTAACTATGTGGTTTTAAAACTCTAATTCTCATTAAAGTTTAGTGCTGGCTAAAATGATTAGTTCAGTCAAGGGTACTACTGTACGCGCGTATGTTACTACATATGTACATAAATAAGGACATAAATCTGTACACGCTTTTATGACATTGACAATAGAGTCCTGTACAGATATTTATGTCCTTATTAATGTACGTATGTTAGTAACCTTGACTGTACCAGGCTATAAACTATCTTGAGCCGTTTAAGCGTGATCGAGTAACAAACATCCAAACTTTCGCATATATAATATAACTAGGATATGTCCCACGGCTTACTATGTATGTAGGTTTGATTATGATCCTGGTGCTGAGTGTAAGGTCACTTGAACTTCCTATGGTAAACTGTTTTGAGAATAAGGGTATTTAATTTGTTTGTAGGTGTCGACACAACGAATCCTCCTATTACTAAATGGTCGGCAATGCGCTCTTGGTTATTCTGGAGTCGTTAGGCTAACACCATAATATACTCCTTACGTCGGCATAAACCGACCTGTCTTCTTTATTCTCGCCTAATCCCATTGCAGTTGGGGTCGGCTCTCCTAATCATTCTTCGCCGGGACAGTCTAAGTTTTAATTTATTAATAATTAATTTATAAGTAATAAAGCGTGCAGTATTTAAGTTAAACATATTTACTTTTTAGGATGCTTACTTATTATAAGAGCTATACAAAAGAAGGTAAATATAATATGAATAATTACGATTTAGTTACTATGCTTATTGTACTTTATTAGCCGGCCGGCCGTACTGCCGCTCTAAGCCAAAATGGGCACAAGTCTATATGTGGCTCAGCGTTACCTTATTCTCAATACAGCTCATCTTCGGGAGCTTTGGCGACCTTACTCACCACCAAGAATACAACACACTACATGCATACAGAGCAATTAGTGATCTTACATAAATCCACAGATGAGCTGTTCAAAAAATGAGCGAAATGACATACCACTGTGCTTTATTTTACTTGACCAATAAAATTGACCAGGACCACCACTGCAGGCCGCGTCAGTGTGATTCAGGTCTAACATTGACAGTGTTGCCCGCCAGGCACGACATTCAGAGAAATCAGAAGGAAAAATCTGATTGTGTAGTTGTTATAAGTGCCTTCACAGATGAAAGACTGATTATGTCGATTTTTATTGATTTACCTTCTAAGTTTATATTCATAAGCTGTACGCTGTACCTAACAGATTCCCTATATTTTAATATCTATCATAATACTAGTAATAAGTCAAGCGTTTCCTATTCAGGTAATGAAGAACCCATGCGCGTATCTTCCTTCACGTTGCCTATTTTCTTGATTTTAGAAAGGATGCTTAAAAAAATTGTTTTAAAGGCAAAAAAATACGCGTGATAATTATTTTCTATCATCAGCTGAGTCTGAAACGCCTTTTTGTACCTATTACGTGCAAAAACCATGTACAATGTCCAGTACCGAATCATGTACAATGTATATTTTGCGATTTAGTTATTGCTCTCAAAGTTTATGGCAACACATTCAGTCATGGCTAGATAATTAAGAACAATATTTTTTCCCCCTACAACTGCATACAAATATGACTTTTCAAATTTAATGATGATTTAAAATATGTTTGGCCAATTTTATTTCTGAGTATATGGAGGTATCTGTGTATAAATAAGATTTAATTTAGTTTATATAAAGCTTCTGTAAAAGTAGTGCTTAAAAAAAAAAACGGATGGTCAAATGGACAGTTTTTACAAGTTCATACTGTAATTAGGAACAATGTATGAACTTATAAAAAGTGTTGATTTGATCGCCTGTATTCTTTTAAGTCTAAATTTTACAGAAGCCGTATGTGCACTATATTAAATACTATTTAAACACGGGTACATCCGTATAATCAGAAACAAAAGTAATCAAACACATTATAAATTATCATCAAATTTGAACAGTCATATTTGTATGCAACTGTATGGGAAAAAAATCGTGTTCTTAATTATCTGGCCACGACTGTATATATATATATATTTTGTAAGTGTACCAATTGGAAATAAAGGTTATTTTGTAGCAAAAAACATTTTTTAATTTCAAATTTGATTTCGGTGTAAGCATTTTTTGAATTCGGTGATACTATTTTATGAATATTGATTTCGGTGTGTGTGTTTGATTTCGGTGTACGCAAAAACCCGAATATCCCATGAACTACAAGGTTCCTATGAAGGCCTCTACCACCAATATTTTTTAAATTTAGGCCTTTTCTTGAATACCGAGGTCACCAATCGAAAAAGTGAAAAAAAAAATACGTTCACCGAAGTCAAGCAAATCGAGCCGGCTCGGAGAATCGCCCATCTGTAAATTTGGGAGTCAAGACAATGACCGCAGGCACTGTGTGAACCGCCAACGCCAATGAAGGGTGGACGGAAATAGGCAATGCATCTCAATACTATCTCACAACTTTTTACGGTGGAAGAGCTTCGAGACATGGCCTCTTTTTTACACGGAATGTTTTTTATGGGATCTCACTTCTTTTTGTAGGTTATTGTGTTATCAATACATACAAATTATAAATAAATAATAAACGCAGTCCCATTCTTGCTTTTTCATTTTATGTCCCATTCACTGCAAATGTAACTTTGTAATCATATATATTTATATGGATTATTTATGCAATTGGTGCATCTAGAAAACTGGACCGAAAAGGGGTCGAAAAGGATGGTACGGCCGTGCCGCTGTTTTGCTCGACTTGCTGCCCTTGCTTATGACGTAGGTACCTTGGCGTTGTTTACTAATTATAACATGTAAGAAATATTGTAAATAAATGTCAACAGAATTCGCTCCATCATTCAAATTGCAATCCTAAGCGTAATAAATATATTATAAAACCTCTTCTTATTCCAACCCTATAAATTCCCAATAAAGTTTACATTTCAACGTTCTTCAATTTCACATGCCCTCTTTTATATCAAAACAATTGACTGTCAAGAATATTTGTTCAAGTGGGTAATTAATAAAATTAATAAATAAAAGCTTGTAAAAAGGAATAATGTTGTGTAGTTTGCGATAATATTTGCGTTGAATATATTAGGGGGGTATAAAGCGGGGACGGATGGTCGGATGGCGGTCTGGTGCGCATGCGAGAACAATGAAGTTGTTACTACTTTTGTGGGCAGTGTTACTGTCGGTGGTAAGTTTACATATTTCTTCATGAAGAAAATAACAGTTTTTTTTATTTCCGTACCTACTTATAGGAAATGTATCATATAAAAAAAAACTGTTAAGTGGGTGAGTTCCAAATTATTGGCCAGTAACTAGTTAGCCATACAAACTGAAGAAGTGAACAAAGTTCCGTTGTGACACAAAAATCACCTATTCATAGAATTGTATGATTAATTTTCGTGTCACAACGGAAAACTTTCATAGAAAATTTAATTGAGTCAGTTAAGCTGATCAGGAATTTGGTCCTCAGTCAAGTAACATTAGAACTTATATGTGCAAATTTCTCATATTATCAGGCAAATATTTTTTGTGGCAGGTTGTTTAATTAAAATTAACAATTTTTCGCATATCTTTTATGTAACATATTTAAGTATAATTCTCATTTCCTAATATAAAAAAATCGTTACCTTTGAAGGCTTTCAAAAAAACATCGCAGCCCACGAGGTTAGGTTCGGTTCGTTTTGTAACAATGTGGGAAATAAAACATGGGCGAAGTAAAACATTGGGAAAAAATATTTTTCCGAAAGTTTGTAAACTATTTTCTGTACGAGTACTTGACAAATGACTAGAGGTACAATATTATTTTGCTACTCCGCTATATACCGTGCAGTAAGTCTAATGTATGTATGTATGTAGCACTTTATTGTATAATTAATTTGCTTGAGCCTTTGGCAGGCACTGCGCGCCCGCGCCGCGCCGACTGATGACGACGCGGCGTTACCGGTAAGTGTAATATTTGTAACTAGTTTCATGTTTTAGTATTTTGTCGTACCCAAATTTAGTATACCTCAATACCTACCAGTGTATTGAAATAGGCAAGCCTGTGGGAATCGAATTCTATGGACGCATCGCTGAAAACCCTAATATATCTTCAATCTAGCAGGCCTACAACTGATTAGGCATGTTCTATGATAACTTTTCCATTTGTAATAAAAGTGTAATACCTATTTTAATTACCTTTTACTCTCAACATAAACCAGGTTGTAACTTTAATATCGTGGTTTTTACAATCTTTATATTAACTTGACCTGTTCGTATATAAAGTACCTATGTAAGTTGTTCGTCAAAATTTGCAATCCATTTTTCAGTCATCCGATTGAGCTGAAATTTTGGGTATTAGTATAGTTTGGATGAAAATTCTATATTATGGTACCATCGAGCTGCTCTGATGATGGAGACTGAAGGTGGCCATGGGAATTCAGTATTTAACCGACGTAACCCCGTTGAGTTTGGGCTCGTTTGAATCGTCTCAATGACTAGTTGATGATGGTATACAGAAAAGTACAGTCGGCAGTAAAAGCTTGTACCAAAAATGATTTTTTTGACAGAAAATTATTAGTTTATTGAAAACACAAACAGTCGCATTTATAAAAAAATATATATGGGGTAGAGTATAGATGAATTATCGAGAACATGGAATTGCATTTGTACTGGTAGTACGAGAAAATAGAAAATGCAAATATAGAATGCTTGTACACATACAATACTACTACATATGCAATTCCATGCTCTCGTTAATTTATCTATACCAACAGACATAAAGCATTTTAGACCTGGAGGTTCATTAATATACTTTACGATAAGTTAACAAAACAACCTAATAAGTTTATTGAGCTAAGCCGCAGACGGCAAGGCGGGCAGACGGACATAGCGAAACTATATGGGTTCCTTCTTGACTATCTGATATAGTATCAGTGAACCCAACCACTCTTAAAGTTAATGAATATTGCTTTATCAGAATGTTTGTATGTTGTAGGTGCCTTCGAAGGAGACGCCATGTGACACAGCACCAACAGGTTTGATATAATATATTATCATTAAGAAAATGTAGTTCTTAGCCATCAATTACCGACCTAAGGCAAAAAACGTTTGTAATTGTGAGACATGTAGCATTAGTATGATTTTGCAGGGAGTCGCGTTTAGTTTGCACGCTAGCGACTGCGTAAACGATTTGTATGAAAAACCTATACACCACTCCTGGCGGTCACTCATACAACTAAAAAATAATTTGTACCATGACTCACTTATATACGTTTACTTTAGTTCGTATAGTTTACTCGATAAACGCTTTTTTATTTAATTTATTTATTTAATAACTTACGTAATAGGCTTACAGTAATACCAAAGCGCCTACAATTTTAGGATTTAAAATTAACATAAATATATGACAGTTATACCTATATACTAGAATTAGTCATAGCGTGACGGATGACTTAGCCACACCGATACTACATTGCAAAAATGCGTGCGTGTTCTAGACACACACAAAAACACGTAATGCAATTAGTAGGTACCATTATATTATTTTTAATATTCAGCCTTATATCACAAGCATTTATCGTTTTAATTTAAATGCTAGCGTAGGTGGAAAATTTTAAAGGAATCTACACCTTAAGCTTAAGGATATTAAGTATAACTTAGTATGAGATTTTTCCACTGATTGAACTAATGTTGGCGAAATTTGTGCCATTAATTTGCAATTTTAAATACAAAATACGTGACAATCCGAATTATGCGGATATATGTTGTCAATTCAAAACTCTTATTTTTATACGTTCTTTAATTTGAGATAAGTCTCGATCGGATCTACGGTACCTCTTGACGGCTGAATACGTTATCACGCGCTAATTTGCAACTGAAATATTTTACTACAGTCGCTACGGTACTCGTCTATTCGAAATTTCAATTCAATTTCAATCCGTAATTGGTCGTACGGATCCAAAGTTAAAATTACGCATCGAAAACTAAACGTTAGCGAGTAACGTTTTGGAGTTGTTTTCGGAGAACATCGGTACCATGATATACAAATTTGACAGCTCGAATTTATGACAGTTGAAATCTATTCGAAGCGCGCTTACTCGCTCTGGAGAATAGTAAAGTAATGTGTGTTTTAGATAGTGACTCATACTAATGCTACTAGAGAATAGTAAAGTAATGTGTGTTTTAGATAGTGACTCATACTAATGCTACTAGAGAATAGTAATGTGTGTTTTAGATAGTGACTCATACTAATGATACTAGAGAATAGTAAAGTAATGTGTGTTTTAGATAGTGACTCATACTAATGCTACTAGAGAATAGTAAAGTAATGTGTGTTTTAGATAGTGACTCATACTAATGCTACTAGAGAATAGTAAAGTAATGTGTGTTTTAGATAGTGACTCATACTAATGCTACTAGAGAATAGTAATGTGTGTTTTAGATAGTGACTCATACTAATGATACTAGAGAATAGTAAAGTAATGTGTGTTTTAGATAGTGACTCATATTAATGCTACTAGAGAATAGTAATGTGTGTTTTAGATAGTGACTCATACTAATGCTACTAGAGAATAGTAAAGTAATGTGTGTTTTAGATAGTGACTCATACTAATGCTACTAGAGAATAGTAAAGTAATGTGTGTTTTAGATAGTGACTCATACTAATGCTACTAGAGAATAGTAATGTGTGTTTTAGATAGTGACTCATACTAATGATACTAGAGAATAGTAAAGTAATGTGTGTTTTAGATAGTGACTCATACTAATGCTACTAGAGAATAGTAATGTGTGTTTTCGATAGTGACTCATACTAATGCTACTAGAGAATAGTAAAGTAATGTGTGTTTTCGATAGTGACTCATACTAATGATACTAGAGAATAGTAAAGTAATGTGTGTTTTAGATAGAGACTCATACTAATGATACTAGAGAATAGTAAGGTAATGTGTGTTTTCGATAGTGACTCATACTAATGATACTAGAGAATAGTAAAGTAATGTGTGTTTTCGATAGTGACTCATACTAATGATACTAGAGAATAGTAAAGTAATGTGTGTTTTCGATAGTGACTCATACTAATGATACTAGAGAATAGTAAAGTAATGTGTGTTTTCGATAGTGACTCATACTAATGATACTAGAGAATAGTAAAGTAATGTGTGTTTTAGATAGAGACTCATACTAATGATACTAGAGAATAGTAAGGTAATGTGTGTTTTCGATAGTGACTCATACTAATGATACTAGAGAATAGTAAAGTAATGTGTGTTTTCGATAGTGACTCATACTAATGATACTAGAGAATAGTAAAGTAATGTGTGTTTTAGATAGAGACTCATACTAATGATACTAGAGAATAGTAAAGTAATGTGTGTTTTAGATAGAGACTCATACTAATGATACTAGAGAATAGTAAGGTAATGTGTGTTTTCGATAGTGACTCATACTAATGATACTAGAGAATAGTAAAGTAATGTGTGTTTTCGATAGTGACTCATACTAATGATACTAGAGAATAGTAAAGTAATGTGTGTTTTCGATAGTGACTCATACTAATGATACTAGAGAATAGTAAAGTAATGTGTGTTTTAGATAGAGACTCATACTAATGATACTAGAGAATAGTAAGGTAATGTGTGTTTTCGATAGTGACTCATACTAATGATACTAGAGAATAGTAAAGTAATGTGTGTTTTCGATAGTGACTCATACTAATGATACTAGAGAATAGTAAAGTAATGTGTGTTTTAGATAGAGACTCATACTAATGATACTAGAGAATAGTAAAGTAATGTGTGTTTTCGATAGTGACTCATACTAATGATACTAGAGAATAGTAAAGTAATGTGTGTTTTAGATAGTGACTCATACTAATGATACTAGAGAATAGTAAGGTAATGTGTGTTTTCGATAGTGACTCATACTAATGATACTAGAGAATAGTAAAGTAATGTGTGTTTTAGATAGAGACTCATACTAATGATACTAGAGAATAGTAAGGTAATGTGTGTTTTCGATAGTGACTCATACTAATGATACTAGAGAATAGTAAAGTAATGTGTGTTTTCGATAGTGACTCATACTAATGATACTAGAGAATAGTAAAGTAATGTGTGTTTTAGATAGAGACTCATACTAATGATACTAGAGAATAGTAAAGTAATGTGTGTTTTCGATAGTGACTCATACTAATGATACTAGAGAATAGTAAAGTAATGTGTGTTTTAGATAGTGACTCATACTAATGATACTAGAGAATAGTAAGGTAATGTGTGTTTTCGATAGTGACTCATACTAATGATACTAGAGAATAGTAAAGTAATGTGTGTTTTAGATAGAGACTCATACTAATGATACTAGAGAATAGTAAGGTAATGTGTGTTTTCGATAGTGACTCATACTAATGATACTAGAGAATAGTAAAGTAATGTGTGTTTTAGATAGTGACTCATACTGATGCTACTGTAGGTATTTTTGAGATCCTGTATAGTATTATTAAATTTTATACCTGCGGGTGTAGCATGGTTGCCATTTTATCTGTCAGATGTCTTGTCGCTGTGGATAAGACATCTGTCACTCTCGCACTCGCCTATTGTCAGAACGTGACTTTATGAACGTGATGTCTTATCCACCGTGATAATGGTTTATCTCTTATAAAAGCCGTACTAGTTCGTAACTATAATTTCCATTCTTATTGAACTAGACTACTAAGTCGGACTTTGTTTACAGTTGGGTACCGGAAAGAAACTCTTGACACTGGTTAGTATATATATCATTAATTAACTACGATAAATAGATATAAATAACTACAACTTAGAAAAGTTGAAAAACCCCCGACATTTTCATTTCAAAGTCCAATATCTCAAAAACGGCTGAACAGATTTTCATGAAACATGCCTAAGAACACTCGGGATAAAATTATCTATGACACAAAAAAAAACTGCATTCAAATCGGTCAATCCGTTTGGGAGCTACGATACCACAGACAGATACACAGCACAGACACGTTAAACTTATAACACCCCTCTCTTTGTGTCGGGGGTTAAAAAGCGGCAAATAGGTAATGTCCAATATATCAAACGAGTTTTCATAGTTTTGCATAGCTTGGGTATACCTATACCGAAATTGTGGTGTACCGGGGGGCGTGGGTGGGCCATGAAGTATCTACCCTTGTCTATTTTAATTCTTTGATTTGTCAAATAATCTCTTTGTTTTGATTCATCTGGCGTGAGTATATTAGGTATAAAAACTTATATTGTATTCCTTGTATAAACCTAATAATGTATTCCATATATATAAACTTAATTTTGTATTCCTTGTATAAACCTACTATTGTATTTTACAGTGAAGAAGAATTCGTCTGTTGAAAACAGTAAGTACCTACCTTTTAATGTGTAAATAGCAATCCAAATCTTCAAAACCTTCTTTTTTTTTATACAACGACGGTGGCAAACAAGCGTACGGCCCGCCTGATGGTAAGCGGACACCGGAAGCGAAAGGAAGGCGGCAGTTTCATCGTATGGATGGATATGGATGGACAGTATCGCTTAGTACAGAAAACTGTTGACTCTATACCTTACTTACAATAAATGTCAATGACAAAGAAATATTATTAAAATAAACTAACACATTTTCTTTCAGCCCAAAGCAAAACAAAATCCAAGGAGAAAACGAAAGTGATACCCTTAAAGAACGGTGGTTTCAAGACGGTCCATGTAGAATCGTCTCGTACTAAGACGAAGAAGGATTCAGTGAGTGACGAGTACAGTCAGACCAACCACACGCTGCTCCAGGACGGGCTTGAAGATGGCACGAGCTGCACCCAGGACAAGCAGCATCACACGAAGGAAGTCGACACGGTCAAGAGGAAGGAAAAAGAAGTCATTATTACAGGTGCGATATCATGACGCAATTACACTGCGACGGTCCCAACAAAAGAGTCGGATCTGCATAACTGCTACTTTTTAGGGTTCCGTAGCCAAATGGCAAAAAACGGAACCCTTATAGATTCGTCATGTCTGTCTGTCTGTCTGTCCGTCCGTATGTCACAGGCATTTTACTCGAAAACTGTAAGGTGTATTTGAATAAAATTTTTAGGATAGGTGTATTTTGTTAACCGCTACATAGTTTTGTAACTAAATTACTAAAAAAAATTTTTTTTAGGGGTGCACTCCATACATAAAACTGAAAGTCAAACATTTTTTTTTCATTGCAAGCCCACGTGTGGCACAGCAATCGATAGGCCTTTCAAAATAAATATAAGGTTTCTCAGCAATTGTTTTGATTAAGTGAATAGAGTCGGAGATAATCTCCTCGAAAGTCACTAAAATTGTGTGTCCCCCTCTAATTTTTGAACCGTGTATTTTAAAAATATGAAAAAAATCATGCTCAGGGCTTAGTAAATTCTCTCAGCGAAAATTGTTTTGAACAAGATCGGTTCAAAGGTTTTTGAAATATTTCTAAAAAACTGCCTTCCTTTAAAGAAAAGGACGTAAGTACCATAAGATTTCAGTAACGATACGACCTTTTTAATAGGCACGGAACCTTCGTTGTGCGTGGTCCGACACGCACTTGGCCGGTTTTTAGAAGTCAAATTAATAAAATATGTGTATATAAAAAATTGTTAATTAATGGAATATCGTGGTCAAATGTGGAATGTGTGCTTATTATTGGGTTGTTTATTATTAACTGTTGAGTGCCATTGACCTACATGTTACTCCTACAGGCAATTTAAAAAAAAAACGACAAAATCATTCTAGATACGTTACTTTTTTAACCGGAATAGTTGAAACTAAATTGGTCGGATGTGCCACATCCGATATAAATACATTTTGGTTAAAAATATCGTAACTGTTCAATCTAACAAGAAAACTGACTTGATAACTTGACAAGCGTTACATTACATAAAATAAAATACAAAACAAAAACCACACAGTAATTTTCCGTGTAATAAAGTAGAAGGTGGCATAACCGAAGTTTTTAACATTTTTTGTTCTAAGATGCGACATTTTTATCCTGGTTTTTTGGAAGATATTGAAAAAACTGATAATTTGTAAATGTAGTTAAAACCAGAAATGCCAATTTTGTAAATCCGACTCTGATTACCGTTTGGTCTAGAGACTCTAGGGTGTAATAAGAATTGGGGTGTATACCTACCTACCTATATATTTATTGTTGTTATTCCATCTCGTATACGAGTACTAACAATGGTATCGGGTTCTTTAAAAAAAAGTTTAGTTTGTTTACACGTCTAATATTTTTAAGAGATTCTCATGAAAAATATATTCCGTAATGGTCCAAACATCTCACATTTACAATAAGTAGCCAATAAAGCATTTTAACAGCTCAAATAAAAAAGGATTATCAAAATTACTTTAATAAATAGGGTTCTGTGTTCTCGGTATGCTAATATTTACTGCTACCACAAAAAATATTAGTCTTCTACGGCAGTCACTTTCCGTGTCAGATTCTCGCTTTTCAAATATTATGAATTCTATGATCGACCAAATAACGTATTTTTTGTTCACAGACAAGTATGGCAACGTGATATCGGACACCAAGAAAGAGAAAGTGAAAGAGAAGACCAAGAAGAAGGAGAAAGACAAGGAGACGCAGTGTTTAGTGCACACGGTGAAGCACGTGCCGCCGCCGGCGGACACATGCGCCACGCCGCCGCCGGACACATGCGCCACGCCGCCGCCGGACAAATGCACCACGCCGCCGCCGGACACATGCGCGCCACCGCCGGACAAATGCGCGCCGCCGCCGGACACATGCGCCGGGCCACCGGCGCCGGACTGCTGAATTACTACTTGTACTTTAGATTATTTGAGTCCGCCGAATTGCATCGAACTAGCCACTCAAAAAGCGACCAACGTAAAAGATTCCAAATTCAATGACAGTGTATACAAAAATCAGCCACGTTAAGGGGATCCCCTGCCCCAATACCTTAGTTTTCTAATGTTTTTTGTAGCTTATTATATTAACAACAACGGCTTTAAGCAATATAGTATCCCATATTTACTTCAAAGTTCATTGTTTTCGAGATATTTGGCAACAGAGTTGAACAATTTTAGGCCAAAAAACTGATTTCTGGCCACAACTTTTGTGTTAATTATCTAGTTTAAATGAAAACCCTAGACACGTTTTTAGAGACGTCAAAGACGAACCCAAATATGTAGATTTCGTATAGGTATGTTAGATCTTTCACGTCAATAGGGATACGAAATACGTGTTTTTTTAGACAATGTTTAAAAAAATCATACAAAATTAAGTATTCATTTCTTTCAAAATCCGGTAGACAAAAATGGAGATAAAAGATTGAAGAACCGATAGCCGTTTGACTTATAATTCTATTTGTAGCGCAAAAGGGGAGATACGATTCAATACTTGTCAAAAATCCATGAAAATCTCGGGTTAACCCCTTAAGTTCCTTAAGTACCTACAACCATACCTTACAGCAATTTCAGTGCCAGGAACCCGCTAGGTGGGCCCTGCCCGTAGGCACTTTCCTCTACATACGGAGTTCCCCGTGTTATCGGCTACGAGCGCTACGAAACCATTGCCACTGATTGTGCTAGGGCAGTAAACCAAAGATTGTCTCAGATCAGGCATTTGACGCTTCTTGGGCGATATGCACCCTGATATTAAGGCATCGTTCATGGTCTTCTCTCCCTCTCACTGAGCATAAGCGTGAGCGAGATGGAAGTGCGCGCTCGAAAGCGCGGATATCATGTTTTTTAATTTAATTTTTTTGCCCGTTTAAATAAATAAAAAAGTAATCACTGAGTTCTCTCAAACATGATATTGCCGATTTTAAGAAGCAATTTCAATCAGTCGGCTCAGTTCGGGTTGCACAGGGAGGTTCCACAACGCTTCGGGAGGTCAAATAGCGCGAGCCATCCGGTTGCCTCTCGGACACTAAAACTACTCGTCACTGCTTTAACTAAGTCATTTTTTTATTAGTGCCGTGGTGACAAAATGTTAGGTCTCACCCAGGAGAGGAAGTGCGATTATACCTAATATACCATAGGTACGCGTAGCGGGCGGTAACTGCCACTTTATGGCCAGGTGTAACGTAAACAACATCAATTGACTTGGATTCGCAGAGCATGGGTTCCGTAGGTATTTTAACACAATATATTCACCAACTTTTTCGAGAATTCGACTTGTACTTTAACTTCATTCGTTAAATTCATATTGATATTAACTTTTACATTTATAGCAATTTATTGTGATTTTGACAATTAGGAGATAAAAAAGGGGTTTTGGACTTATTACAAAATTTACAAAGCAATACGGTACAAAAGTGTAGACATGTCGTTGGCGTCGAGTGTAGGTAGGTACAGGAACCGCCACATTTTAATGACAGTTATTAATTATTATTTAGTATTCAGTATGAGGCGTAATAAATTGTTCTATGCAAGTTTCAATTGTTTTTCTGTGTACTGTACACCCTACGATAGTTTCTTCCTAGAGGCGTAGGAAGGGAAACATTATTTATACATTATGATACTTTTTTCAAACATGCCCAAGAATGGCGTATCGTGTTCATTTGGAGATTATACCTAAGTATCCATTTGTTGTTGTATTGTGATTATAACCAGCAGCCTACCAGCCACATGTTGTGTGCAATGTAGTGAGACACCTCATGTCCACTCGCGTCACCCCTCGTCACTCGTACCTGTCCCCCCCAAGGGCTCCTGACGGGTGTGTGGGTGTCCCAGGCAAGCCAGACTACCCACTAAACCCCCAACGATTGTCCACCCAGGGAAGACCATTCACTTGACGCATTCTACTTTGACCCTCGCGAGTAGCCCGCTGCATGGGCGTGCCCTGGCGTGTGAGAGCGCCCCGGGACAATCTCGGGGTGCTTCAATCCCGTCTCATCCCGGTTACTGTCTTACCCCGAGATTCGCAACAACTAATGGCCTTATTAATAAACGTTAACCAAACCTGTTTTAGCTAATACGCCTTTAAAATTAATTCGTCTTTGTCCGTCACTTTGAAATTTGTATACCTATTTGAGTCCCCAACTTGCACTGGGCCGTACGCTCTCATCCATGAGAGGAGGCCTGTGCCTAACAGTGAGACGTATAGGTATCTGATTTATTATTTTATTAGCGTCCGCCCGCGACTTCGTCTGCATGGACCTGGGATAAAAACGATCCTATATTTGAATCCAGGCTTTAAACTATCTTGTGTGTGCTAATTTTCATCCAAATCGGATGAGCCGTTTAAGCGTGATTGTGTAACAAACATCCAAACTTTCCCATTTAAATAATATTAGTAAGTAGGATTTATTATTACTTATGTACGAAATATTTACCGTTAGCCTTTCGGTGAAGGAAAAATCGTGAGGGTTTCCTCCTCCTAGCGATTTCCACGGTCCAAAACCAAAGGTCTAGTTTTCCCTTTCCCTCTGGGTTGGAAGGTCAGATGGCAGTCGCTTTCGTAAAACTAGTGCTTATGCCTGGGAATAAGTGTCAAAGCGGACCCCGGGCTCGTTTAGGGCACAACCGGGAATATCGCTAGGAGGATGATGATATGAGAAACGGACAAAACACATTTTGGTTAAAAAAGGTTTCTTTAGTTTTATGAATAAGGGGGTAGGAGTGAACTTAGTGTGGGTAAACAATGGATATGAATACCCAGACATCTGAACCACTGCAGGACCTTGGCAGAATAAAAATGACAAGACATGATGACCGTACATATCATAAATTGTCCTCATTGTGACAAGCTACGGTCATCGTTCCTTGAGGGCAGCCTTCGAAGGCGATGCGCGCGCGCTTATCACGGCGCACTATCAGACGATCGCGCCGCGCCGAGCGACCCGCACGTGCCAGGCTTTAAGTATACGCGCGTACACTAAACAAAACATACGATATGTCTAACTGACATTACTTAACTGACATTTTGAAACGGAAGCCCTTCAGGCGACAAGAACCCGTGATTTTTTTAAGTTAGTGTTTATTTCTAAATTGAGGGTAGTGATGGCGAAAGAAGTGAGCTGTGATGCGATCCTGGCGGAGTTGGGGCAGTTCGGGCGCTACCAGGTGCTGCACTACTGCCTCATCCTGGTGCCCATCATGTTCTCCGCGGTCTACAACTCGCAGTATGTCTTCAACGCGGCCATGGTTCCCCACAGGTTTGTCTTTTTAGTTTATTTCAGAGCTTTGGTAATGAAGGATTATGTTACTCCAGCAGGCCTTAGTTTTTTTTTTTGGGTATTAGACGACGATAAACTTACCTACTACTAAATAAATACTTAAATACATAGAAAATATCCATAACTCAGGAACAAGTATTCGTGTTCATCACACAAATAAATGCTCTTACCGGGATTCGAACCCAGGACCTCTTACTTCGTAGGCAGGGTCATTACGAACTAGGCTAAAGCGGTCGTCGTAGTTTATAGTTTATACCTTGACTGTATCATATATTATGTACTAAACTCTTGTTGACTAATATTAGTATGGACTACTAATATTAGTGGCTCTTTGAGCAGCAGAAAACGCGAGCAAAAAGCCCTTTTATTTTTTTCTTTTTTTATATAATTATTGAACCTGGTCACAAAATTTTACGAGAGTCAGTAGAGAAATATGACCTGTAGAGGAATCAGTTGGAATCTGGCAATCCGAACATAACCTACGAATGAATTGACCCAAGTTGATGATACGGAAAACTACGTTCGCTTCGCTCGCTCGTTCAATGATATAGAGGAGAAGTCTGTGAGGAAAGACGTTTACGGCAATCTCTAGAGCTACTCATGTAATTTCTTTTTCCCCTCACTGCCTCGGAAAGCCGTCTTTTATCCTTTAAAACCAGTGGGCAAAAACGCATTTTATCCACTAGTGGGGAAAGTATGTATGTATGTAATGTATGTATGTAAGCACTTTATTGTACACAATAACAGGTTAAAGAATATACATGTCACACAATAGATCAAAGTACAAAGGCGAACTCATCCCTATAAGGGATCTCTTCCAATTAATTAAATAATTAATTGGAAATAATTTTAATATTTTTTTGGGAGGGTATTTTGACCTTGGAGCGTGTTTAAGTAGCTTTTGCCAGATAACAAAACGTAAAACGCTCATAATACAAACTTTTTACAGTTGATATATTTCTGTTGCCGCTATTACAACAAATACTAAAAAACAGAATAAAATCAATATTTAAGTAAGAACTTTTAAAAAGGCAGCAACCTTCATCAGGCGCTGGGTCTCAAAATGTATGGGAAAACTAAAATCCGACTCGCACTTGACCAAAATTCTACTTGATATTACTTACGTTATTATTTTATTACTGTTAAAAAGAAAAAAAAATATTATTATTTAATTTACCTACTTACTTAATTAAAGTTGTTTTGCATGTTGCCCTTTCCTCGCTACAGTGAGGTGAAAAGTTTTGTGTTATACAAGGGTGCAAATGTATTCGCACCCTTCCGTTAACTTCCGTAAACGTCAATCCGTTTTAACAAGTTTAGACGCATAGAACGTTTCCAAACGAAACCGTCAACCTGAAAAATAAACATCAAGTCACAATCAGCGATTAGTTTTGCGAGGGGAAAGCTCCATGATTTTTTAAACTAATTTTCCGACATCAAGAGATGTAGGTACTTATCAGTTTTGGCAGAATCGATATCTCAAGGATCCAGGAGGATAATATTAGTAAAATTGTTTTCTGTCTTTACTCTGATTTTGAATTTGAACTATCGCTTATGATTTGTAGAGGTACACCATCTAAGGACAGTAATCACTACATACCTAAGTACCTACCTATATAATTTACTTTAAAAACAAAGTTTTAACCGACTTCAATTTAGTACTCCGCCAAGCCACGAGAACATTTCCACATTTATTTTCCAATTTACCACATGAACTGATTTCCGAGAGCAAATGCGTTGATTTTTAGAGAAAAAAACCCAATCGCTGTACCTATGTGACCCGATAATATTTGAGGACTTCCGTCGATTCCACAAGGATCACCTTTGGCACTTCATTAGTTGCTATTTCAACGGAATCTTATCAGAATCTGTGACCTACTTTTTGTACTTTTAAGTACATAATTGAGGAATTCCAAAGTCATCTGTGGTCTTCATCATTAATTCCACTCCACCAAATTTATGATTTCTGGGTTTCACGAGTTATAAATAGAAAATACCAAAATCACTAATATAATTGAGGAGTTCCCTCAATTCCTCATGGATCCCATCATCCAACTGATTTTTTGAAAAAAATGGGACCCACCTGGAAGCATATATACTTACAAACAAAAAAAAAATTACGAATCGGCGCATCAATGACGGAGTTCTGAGATAACAAACATTGAAAAAAAAAACCGAATTGAGAACCTACTTTTTTTTGAAGTCGATTAAAAACAAAGTCGCTTCCCGCTGTCTGTCCCAATGTATGCTTAGATCTTTAAAACTTCTCAACGGATTTTGATGCGGTTATTTTTAATAGATAGAGTGATTCAAGAGAAAGATTTATATGTATAATATAGTACCCGTGCGAAGCCGGGGCGGGTCGCTAGTAATATTATAATCGTAACTAGGTAGATTGATGTTGGAATTACAGTCGGGTCGGGCGTATTTCAATGTGTATCGAATAAACACTGCAGGTGTGTGTTCAGATAGTATTGAATTGAAGAAGGTAGGTACCACACAGATGGCCGCTACGAAACGAACAAACACGTACGGAAACAAAAGAAATATCAGTAAGTATCTACACAACAGCCATTTTGTGATCTGAATCTAGTAATCTATTGAAGAAACGCAAAAGTAAGTAACTATCACGCACACGTATAATGTAAATACCTACCTAAATAATGAAGTATCTTTCTATTTTATAAAATATAAGTACTATGTGTTTTAATAAATTCAATAATGATTTTCTGATATTGATACTGACACCTAGCTAGTGAAATACTAAAAAGCTCAGAAGTTAATCCAGTAACAGTACCTAACCTTACCTCTTGATATAAGACAAGCTAAATCTATCGGTAACTTCAAATCTCTTCTTTCCCGCTCTCTCTTAATTATAAAAACGTCTTGTGATGTCTGTGTTGTCTTTAATATGTGTTATTTGTTTTAGGTTCCTGGTCCTATCCTCGCCCACCAATCAAAATTTTTTTACTGACCTATACCCTCTCGCGTGGAAGGCAATAAACATCGACATTGGCGAAATACCCCTTGCCAAAATACGCAAGGAGTGAAAGCGCCATTAAAAAAAAAAAAAAAAAAAATCTCTTCTTAAAGAACGTTATTTGTCTCTCCCCTAACCCTGATTGTCTTACTATTATTATTATTGGCTGACTGTTTATGTATTATATTTATATATTTTTATTTGTGTTATTTGTATATATGTATGATTGTGTATGTATGTTTATATATAGATCTATTTATGTACGTGTATTAATATAATTATTTTGATTTATGGCTTATTATAATCTCTGCACCGCCTACTACATAATCTAGTTTTATCTCTTTCTCCGATACCCAAAGGTTGTCTGGAAGAGATCGCTCTTCAGCGATAAGACCCCTGTTGTCTACCTCTACCTACATGTTATTGTATTGTTTCTCTTTTTAACTGCTTTGTTTGTGTGAGGTGTGCAATAAAGAGTATTTGTATTGTATTGTATTGTATTGTATTGTATTGTATTGTAACCTTGTCGCCTGAAAGTACGGGGTACTTTGTGTCAAACCCGGTAGTTAACATTTTTTGCAGACTTATGATGACTTGTGTCATGGATGTTGGTCCAATGAATAATCCAAGTTTGTGACCTCGAGCGCCGAACGCAACTTTATCAAAAATCGGACATGATAAACTTTGAAAGGCTTTATTTCGGAAACAATTGGTTCTAAGTACCTAATGTACCTATATAGACAATTCTAGTCTCATATTGTAAGAAATTTAGTATATTTTAAAAACTAGTCCTTTTGGGTTAAATAAAAACTTTCGCGGTATTTTCGATACCGGATCTGATGCAAACTCTGGAAGTATAAAGTTGACTGGAAGTGTTAGACACCTTCCGTAGATTGGATTTTCGCCAGTTAGTCAAATTTTCTAAAAATATCTACCTACTTTAATTTATTAAATATCCAATTGTTTTTTTATGTACTTACAGACATTATCAATTTTGGCTTTGCCAAGCAAATTATAAAAAACCGGCCAAGTGCGTGTCGGGCCACGCGCAGTGTAGGGTTCCGTAGTTGCCTGTCTGTCTTAGTTACATCGACGTGCGGTGCGGTTGTGTCGGCCGAAGTTGTACGAAAATCGGCCTTTCCAAGTACAGTCGAGGAAATTGAATGTATTGCACTTTTGGACCTTAACGTTATTCAAATAGAGTTGACATGTGCCAAACCTTCATTTTCCTCGACCGTACACATTAAGTTGGTCGACTATTACTCGGTAAGTACTTCTGCCTACTTATCCGTGATAGTTTTCCTTTTAAATTCATTATATGCACTACTACCACGATTTTTTTCACATCCCCAGTAGTAGCCATTTAGCCGGCAGGGGGGGGACACATGACCCGAACAAAAATTAGGGCTTTAAAGCCCAATATCTCGCAAACGAATTACTGATTTGAATAGTAGTTTAAGAAAACCCATAATATTTTTAAATGAGCTATCCAAAAATACCCCACACGTTGGGTTTAACGAGAAAAAAAAATTACATCCCCGCTTTAGGTGTAGGGGAGGTACGCTAAAAAAAATTGTTTTTCACGATTTTATTGTACTGTTTTGTCAGCGTAATTGATTTATATACCCATTCCGAATTACAGTTTTCTAGGAGTTATGGTTACTGAGCTAAGCCGAAGACGGACGGACATGGCGAAACTATAAGGGTTCCTTGTTGACTACGGAACCCTAAAAACCGGACAAGTGCCAGTCAGTCTCGCCCACCGAGGGTTCCGTACAAAATTGCAAATGTATATTAGTTTTCAGATCTTTCCCTGTATAGGTACTTGTATTATAAGATGATAATACTTGCCAAACATAGTTCTAGATTAACGGAAAGTACCCTATAAATTTTGATTCCATTGAATGTCGAAATACTTATACGTTTTTTGCGGCATAAACGGTCGTATCATTTCTTTACGTTAAATTAGAAGTTTGATTTTTTCACAGCTTCAAGGGCTAGACTTGAGTATAATATGGTTTTAATTTCAACTCGATACCTACACGTGTTCCCAAGATAGAGGGTCTTGACAGACAGAGAAACGGACAACAAAGTGATCCTATAAGGTTGCCGCTTTTCCTTTTGAGGTACGGAACCCTAAAATATGTAAAGCTTAAGATACAGTCACCGACACATACACAAGTGATCAAGTGTAGTACATAACATATACTTAAACATACCTTAGCGCCCTGACAATAAGGTTGGAATCAGTTGTTTGTGAGCCTTGTTTGGTTTACACATCGCAATGCCGATTGTACCTCTGTGAGATCAACGCTCGAGAACATTTAAGGCATGAATTATACAGAGTCGGCGTAAGGTGAAGGCGCGGCGCAAGCGCAGCGAAGGTAAGATGCCACTACAAACGATCCTTAATACAATGGAATAAGGTCTATTGGTGAATGACACTCAAGCGGCGGCGCGCTGTCTCCACTTGAGTGTAATTCACGTCACACGTCGTCCGTCGCCTATAAGGCGCGGTGCAAGCGTGCCGCTTCAAAACGTTGTCTTAAGGCGCTGCGCATCGAAAAACTAACTTTTCGAAAACGATTAACAGAATAAGTACTTGTTCTATTGCTACAGATTCTTTTCGATACGTCTCTTTGCCTCTTCTATATAATTTTAATCACGTCCGTGCCGAATCTGTACCACGCCTGCGCCGCGCCTTCACCTTACGCCATCTCTGTATAATTCACGCCTTAAGGGGCTACCCGAGGTTTTCATCGATTTTTGACAAGTTTTGAATCGTATCTCTTACTTTTGCACTACAGATAGAATTATAAATCAAACGGTTGTCGGTTTTTCAATCTTTTATCTCCATTTTGGTCCACCGGATTTTGAAACAAATGAACACTGAATTTTGTATGATTTTTTTAAACATTGTCTAAATAAACACTTATTTCCTATCTCTATCGACGTGAAAGATCTAACATATACGAAATCGACATATTTGGATTCGTCTGTGACGTCTCTAAAAACTGGTCCAGGGTTTTCATTTTAAACCAATTAACACAAAAGTTATGGCCAGAAAACCATTTTTTGGCCTAGAATTGTTCAACTTTGATGCCAAATATCTCGAAAACAATGAACTTTGAAGTAAATATGGGATACTATATTGCTTAAAGCCGTTGTTGTTAATATAATAAGCTACAAAAAACATTAGAAAACTAAGGGATTCAGATCGAAGGTCATTGGGGCATGGGATCCCCTTAAGAAGGTTCTTTAGAGCGAACAAATATACAAGTAATCAAGACGGCAACTAGAGCAATTCGTCGCGGAATCAACCATGCAGTTGATTATTCAAGTCCAATTGACCAAACCACTCGGGCATTAAATCATTACACCAACCTTTTTATCCTTAACAGGCAAACAAATACCCACTTGATAGTCTTGATACCTACAGCAAAAAATAGGGCTAAACGAATCACGAGTAATTTATCTAGGGCAGATAGATGCTTCTTGAGAATTGTGAAGTGTACTACGTACCTATCTCAGCCTGGATTCGCCCAAATAATCCTTACTTAATATTATTAAATGCGAGTGTGTGTGTTTGTATGTTTGTCCTTCTTTCACGTCGCAACGGAGCGTCGTATTGATGTGATTTTTTGTATGGAGATAGTTGAGAAGCTGGAGAGTGACAAAGGCTACTTTTTCCAGCGGGAAAACATCTAATTCTCACGGGAAAATTCAATATGTTACATTTTTTTACACCGCGGGCATCCGCTAGTAACAAATAATATAGCCATTTATGAATATCTCTAGGACATAAAGTATGTTCAGTACATTTACTTATTCCCCAAATACGAGATCTTAATCTGACTTTAAAAATCTGTAGTGTAAGGACTTAATGTTGAAACACTATTCACTTATAAGTGACAATTCGGCCCATAAAAAAACAGTTTTTATTAGGATTCTGTACCCAAAGGTAAAAAAAAATAACCATAAGTATTACTAATGAATATTAAGGCATTATCTGTGCAATAAAGTTTAAATAAATAATAAAACCTCGCTGTCCGCCAGCGGGGTCAGCGGGCTGTACCTACTACGTAATCTCATGATCTCATGAATCGTAATATTACGCTATTTGATAAAAAAAAAATATATTAATGAATATTTTGACTTTCACACTTGCCAATGATTTTTTTTTAATATATTTTATCATTTATTCTCAGTTGTTGGCTAATTCGGTTGTTTGAAATTTATTCGATTTTAAGATACATTTTGCATGCTATTAATGCGGCTAAATGTGTGATACTTCTAATTACCATAAAAACTACTGATAACTTTTAATGCAAATAAAGAACTTACTCACTTACTTGCGGGGCCCGCTAACTGCGACCGGGGCGGGGCCCCTAGCGGCTGCCTGCACCGCTAGGCCGAGGCCCTGTAAGCCTATATATAGGCGGAAATTCGGCTCTGCATGGAAGCACAACCCTAGTAGCATTTTAAGTTGGCCCCACGTTGGGCCATTGATCACCGAGTTGGCCCAACGAAATGCCAACGAAAATGCTACTAGGGAAGTGCCAACGACCGCCTAGGTAGGTACCTGGTTCGCAGGTATCCTCCACTAAAAAAAGGCTGGTCTGAGATATATTTAATTAAGATATGGATGACCTCGCTGATAGTCAAATGTACGATACAGGGAAAACGTTGATAAAAGAAACGATTATTGAAAACTTATTACATTCGTATTACATCAATTTAAGACCACACATTACTGACTGGTTGACTAACTATAACACATTAATCGTTGGATGATCGACATCTATCGAAGAATGTATATTTTTTTCACTTCTCATGTTCGAAAAGTATTTCATATTAGGCTTAGCTTGGGGGCTAAAGTAGTAGGTACATGTAGCCCCTAGGGAAAATAAGCATAGGTACAGTCACCATTAAAAGTAGCTGCGCAATCGAAGACGTCAAAAGCTCTTATTCCCTTTTAATAAAGACTTTTGACGTCTTCGTTTGCGGCAGTAACTTTTGATGCTGACTGTACATATTTATGATTTTTAAAACATTTTCATTTGACCAATCAACTTCACCGTATTAAATCCACCAATCACAACTATAAAAAAAAACATGTGTAATTGCTATTGCTATCAACTAAACAGAATACAGTTACTTATTAAAATCGGCCAATCAGGAAACAGAACTCATTTCAAACTTTAGGTGATTTTTATTCCATGCCACAAATATTTAAAAAAATGAACGCGTCAGTAGCGCTGATTCGTGGTGTCAATATGTATTTTGTATCTGTGTAAAAAAATCATGCCGCCAATATTATTGTGGGTGAAAAAAGCAACCTGATTTTTTTAAACTAGAGATACCAATTCGCCTCTCACAGACTGGCTCGGCCTGGTCGCGGCGGACAATAGTAAACTTGTCGTTAGCTGTCAAATTGTCCGCCACCGCAAGCCGTGCCAGTGTGTTGCAGGCCTTAACGGCCATTAGGACTTGTACTTTCAGCCCTTAAAATAGATGTTTTTATGGAAGTAACACTACTAGTACACCTATTAGGTACTTTACAGGGCTCCATGATAAAAAATAATATAAAATTATAAGCATTAAGTACTTACACATTCTTTATTGTTGTTTAGTTTAAATATGATTTCGATTTATATTCAGTCTGTTTGGACCGTCCACAGTGGCTCGTGCGTGAGTCGAGCCACCGTTGCCGCTGTCGCCATTTTGAATTTAAGATAAAAAAAAAACAAAAATTCAAAATTATTTATTTTATATTATAGCCTGACAAGTTCCTATTTAGCCAAGCCTGATATAGTGTCGCTACAAACAGCTTAAATAATGGCAATAATACAAGTACGTCATGAATAGTCGGGACAGTGTGTGTTGCCATCGTGCAAGAACGAGTGAGATATAAAATTATGTACTTGTAGATTGTGAAACTATGTTTTCAGGTAATCGGAAGAGCATGTCTAGATGATAATTTTACCTTCCTAAATAATAACAAAGTGTAAAGTAAGTTCTATTTTTAACTATTCAATAAAATTCTAAACATTGATAAATCTAAATACCTGAAAACTATCTTCAACGAGCTTTAGGAAGGCATCATTCGTGATGGAAACATTTTTAGTTGCCACTTTTGCTTTCATGATGCCATTTCTTAAAATTGTTCCTGTTCATTGAGTCATGATAATCGGCTTTTTTTCCTTATCATTATATATTAGGAGTGCATTGGGAACAAATTCAAACAAGAGGTATATTTTTGTCCCTTGCTTCTTTTATTTCGTCTAAATAACTTTCCCGCCAAACCGCAATATCCGAACAATCCTTCAATATGGACCTTTGGTTTCTGCACTTTTTATAATTGAAACCCATACTGTACAATAGCAATCGCAAGTACTCCCTACTACCGGTAAAACCAATATCTTTTTTCAACTCGGTAAGCACAGTTTTGAGAGTTGGTACTTGCTTTCGCACAGCATAGAATGCATGAATTTTGTGCCTGATGGAACATTTGTCAAAGTCGTCTATTTGTATTCTTTTTTTTTGGGTAGTTTTTTTTTTGGTATTGGTGGCAATGCCGGTAATAACGGCTCATTCTTTTTGTATATATTTTAGATTCACCTTGAATGAGAAAAAATAATAATAATTCATTATACATATTTAGTACCAAGCTAACCAGTTCATTACAACCGCACTATGAATATCAGTACCCGTCATGTCATTGTCAACAACTAATTTCAAAACATTGTTTATTGGAATGCTGCTGAATCCTTTGTCCTTTTTCTGCCGCAAACCATTTGAATATATTTAAAATGATTTTTTCTGCATCTGGGTGAACTTTTTTGGGCATTTTGATTGCAAAATCGATTATTATTCTAAAATATGAAGAAATATTTTCGTTTTGGTTACATCGGTGACATTCAATGACTTCCAATGACTTCCAACGTCTGTTGTCAAAAAAAAACATTGCCATTAAAATAAATTTGTTCCACTGAAAATCCGCAACATAGCGAGGGCTAAATAGGAACAGAGGGCCTACCGCGAAACTAAAACGAATGTATCTCCCTCCCTGTCGCACTTGCTAGTTCGAGCGACAAAGACGGAGATACACGAACGAAGTTCGTTTTCGTTTCGCGGTAGCCCGTCAGACTATAACATTTTTTTACAAGGTGTCGAATCCTCCTTTTAAGTTAAAAACTTGTGTTAGGAGGCATTCGCTCTTTCATACAAGATTTATTTAAAGTAAGTTAAAAACAAAACTAAAATTACTTAATCACTTAATCATAGAGCATAAAATATACTCAAGGGCAATGTGAACATTGTGTGTGAGTTAGTCATGTTACAAAATCAAACAAGACAGAATCGACGAAATCGCCGGGATTTAAATAATTAGCCAACATTAAGTAGATTAGAGTATAGACACACTCTTCTACTAAAACATTAGTAATTAAAAAACTTCTAAGAATGTAGAAAGAAAACGAGTGAAACTTGCTTCAAAATGGTGCAGCTCACTAACAGTCTGCATTTTAGCCTCAATCAAATCGAAGTCACCAATGAGAGCGGTGGCAGTGGGACCACATGTATACATGATTGGATCTGTGCTTGATTAAGCTGCAGAACAAGCTGTCGGGGTGTGAACTACCGCCTCACCTTAGAGAGGATGCCAACACTGCCAAGACATATTCTAGCGTTTATTGCGAAACACCTGACAGCACTAGCATAAGTATAAATTATTTGCGGTACGCGCGCCATGATCCCAGAACCGTGTGCTGCGGGCTTAAGGTTATTTTAAGTTTAAATATATTGAACCTAATTAAATTACTAGTTTACCTTCATGAAGACGAATTAGAGAAAGCTAAGAGCATGTCATATATCTCGATCTCGCGTTTACACCGTTTACATCACGTTGACATTTATAAATCTTGAAATCTTCTGTCAAATTTCGAAAATTATCAAAATGTCGTAGTGTACTTACAAAATTTTAGGCAGTAGTTAATTTTAAATTGAAATAAGCGATAGCCAACCAAGATCCACAACTTCCAAAGTTCCTCGCTTCATCAGATCAGTTCAACTTATTGATCTAACCATATGCTTTACTCTTCAGTCTACGAAACGAAGTGTTTCGTCACGTGGTGTGAACATCATACACCAATACCTTCAGACGAATGTTTCCGAATCAGTGCTTAGTACTTAACCCAGTAAGTGTAAACTGAAAAATGACCTGAGTCCTAGTGTACAGCCAGATAAATGAGATGTGATGGCTTGAGACTGCAGTGCCTGTGATGTGGCGATGCCGAACAAGGAAGCTTCTAGCCTGGACAAGATTCTCTTGGAGCTAGGTGAATGCGGGACCTACCAGCGGAGAACCTACTACTTCATCGTGGTGCCGATCATCTTCTGTGCGTTTTGGAAATCGCAGTACATCTTCAACGCCATTGCAGCGAAACACAGGTACACTAACTGGTAAAATCCTTTCACACAGACCACAACAATGTAGTACAAGTTGAAACCAGACCGCTAGATAGCAGGAGCAGACGACGTGTCGCGGCGACTTGCACCGTAACTGACAAAGTTCTTTCACTCAGGCAAAATATAATCGTAATTCAATACCACAATGACATACGTAATAGTCATTTGTCTAATTTACACGGTGCGAGTGACACAGGAAGCTTAATCGCGTTTTCAATTGAATGCTATTAATTTTACTCGCCCCGCCTACGCATACTGTAACTCAAAGATGCAATAAAAGTATTTGTAAATTCATAGTAGATATTATACTTGTTTTCACCAAAGAATGAACATGCTCCGACTCCATGTCTGTGAATGCTGGTGTCCCCCAAGGTTGTGTGCTATCGCCCACGCTATTCCTTATGCATATCAATGACATGCTGCAAATCAGCGGAATTCATTGTTATGCTGATGATAGTACAGGTGATGCCTCTTACACCGGCCGTACCAATATCTCTCGGGAAATCGTCATCGAGAACCGGAACAAACGTGTGTTTGAAATTGAGACTTCCCTAAGTGAAATCTCTGAATGGGGTCGACTTAACTTAGTCCGTTTTAACCCTACCAAGACACAGGTTTGCGCGTTTACCGCAAAAAAGTTAAAGTTCGACGTGTCACCTTGTTTTGAGAGCACTCCCCTGACTGCCGCAGCCAGTATCGGAATCCTTGGCGTCGACATTTCGAGTGAAGTCCAGTTCCGCGGCCATTTAGAGGGTAAGGCCAAATTAGCCTCAAAAAAGCTCGGTGTGCTCAATAGATCGAGACAGTATTTCACACCGGCCCACCGCCTGCAGCTTTATAAGTCGCAGGTCCGCCCACACATGGAATACTGTTCTCATCTATGGGCAGGGGCACCCCAATACCAGCTTCTCCCTCTGGATCGCATCCAACGACGAGCAACTCGAATTGTCGACAGCGAGCATATTTCGGATCGGCTTGACCCCTTGGCGCTGCGTAGAGATGTGGCCTCTCTCTGCATTTTCTATCGCATGTATAACGGGGAGTGCTCCGAGGAATTGTTCGGATTAATCCCTGCCGCTTCTTTTCGCCATCGTCCAACGCGACAACATTACCATCCTCACCACTTAGATGGTTGGCAGTCCTCAACTGTGCGCTTCTCCAGAAACTTCCTGCCTCGCACAGCTAAACTGTGGAATGGATTGTCGCCTGCGGTATTTCCGGACCGATACGACCTTCAAACCTTCAAGAAAAGAGCGTACTCCCATCTTAAAGGCCGGCAACGCACTCACAACACCTCTGGTGTTGCAAGTGTCCATGGGCGGCGGTAATCGCTTACCATCAGGTGATCCGTCTGCTCGTTTGCCTCCTATATCATATAAAAAATAAAAAAAAACAATGACCGGTCCTGCGCCACTCGCATCCAGCAAACTCCCGCCAAAACTTTACCGTCATCAGTCCACCTTGTTGTGTGCCCACACTGCGCCTTCCAGTACGTGGTCGAGACCACTTACTCGAGAATCTATGCCTACATTTTTTTTCTATGCAAAATAAAAATCGTATTCAAGTAATCAAGCAATTTCAATGCGACTATTGACTTTTATCCATTTTGAAGACCACAAGGGAACAATACCGACGCGGCTTCTGTGCGTCATTATTTCGAATTAATAACCGATTAGTTCAACATCGGAGTGTTTAATTACCGTTTGTTATAGAGTGCGGAGAGTCGTTACGAATGCGTAATGTTATGATGCGCCTGCGCACAGGCAGTTGGCGTAAAATTAAAATGTCTACTTAGGGACTTATATTGAAAATAAAAGCTTGCTATTATTATAAATATGTAAGTTTATGTGTGAAGAAGAACAGATTTAGATGAAATTCGGCACATCTAGAGAGGGAGAGGTAGGTCAGGCATCGAAAAGAACACATCGAACACACAATTTTTGACTTCGTAACTTTGTTTGAACTACTTAGTCAGGAGGTGAACATATCAAATCAATAATCCCCGCCCCCGCACTTGAGCCGTGGGAGAGGGGAAGGTTTGAAGGTCCCATTTTTCGGTTTTTCGCTTATATCTCTGAAAATATGCGTCCTAGTCACATGATTACTCGCAAAATGAAAGCTGATTAAATTTGCTACAAGTTTTATTAAGTCAAACTTTCGATATCTTGTATAGTTTTCGCGATATCTGCTCTTTAAAGTCTGTAATCTTTGAAAACAGGAACTACCAAGGAAGGAGATGTACTCGTACTGTAGTCTTTGACGGCTATTCCTCATCAACCTCAAGCACGAAAGTAGCACAGCATCAAAGGCGCTATCGACTCGGCAAGTCTGTTGACATACATTTCACCGAAGAGACCGAGATTTAAGTCATACAAGAAGATTTTCTGACAAAGAAGTTCAATAAAAGAAGGCTCATACAGACATTTTGTATAGAGTGATCATGTGACTAGGACGGGATCCCCTTCATTGGCATAATTTTTTTTAGACTAATATAGTTTCGCATAATTGATTTGGCATAATTTCTATTGGCATAATAATACTGTCGCATAATAATACTTTGGCCTAGTACTTTGTTTGGCATACTACGCTAATAGCATAATTTCAGTTGAACTAATCTGTATTGGCCGAATACATATTACGCATACTATTGTTTGGGCTAATAATTATTTGGTATATCTGTTTTGAAGCATAATTTCTGTTTTCTAAATACATTACATAGCATGCATTTACACTTTTCGTGGACGCGGATTATTGGGTCGTGCATTGTCAGGGCGGATAAAAATGGCTTGTCATAAGCGAACTCTGTCTTAGGTCGGTTAGGTTAGGGTTCACTTGTGTTCCTCAGACCAGAAATAGACACCCCGCGCAGCGGGGTGGCGTCGACTCGCTGGAGATTATTAGTCCGCAAAGATGACCGTCCCAATGTACATGGATTATCAGGCTGTACATTATTGGGCCGTGCATTATGCTTTCATTGCTTTGTGTACTTATGCGTTTTGTAATGATGCCAAGTAATTATTATGTCTTTTTGTATTTATGCTATCTGATGTTAGTCTTTGTGATGATTATGCTATTTTCGTTTATTATTTTTAATTTTATGCCTAAAAATTTATGCCATAACATGATTAGGCTTAACGCTAATTCGGCTATAAAAAATTATGCGTTATTATATTATTCCAAATGATTTTATGCGATCCAATAGAGAACCGACTAGGACGCATATTTTCTGAGATATAAGCAAAAAATATAAAGCGCGGGGACTTTTGATTTGATATTGTCACCTCCTAACTAGTCCAAACAAAGTTACGAAGTCAAGAATTGTGTTTCAGGCATTTCCCTCTATACCTTTTTTTGAGCATGCTTGGGCTAAGTCATGCTCAAAAAAACGTCATGGTCATGTAAAAGTTCCCTTGTTTAATCTACGTTACAAAACTTTTTATCACGCTAATCATCCAAATAAAGGGATGAAATTAGGGATGGAATACGGGAGTTTATGCAGACGAAGTCGCAGGCGAATGATGTACTTATCCATCCATAAGCTCTCAGTTTAAGACTAAATAGGTCAGTTTGAGTTAGTTTGCAACCAAAAGGACATCAAACCAACCTCATAAATGGTGAGTACAGTGGCAATGAGCGAGGCCGTGATTTATCGTTTGCCCCATCATCGGGAGTCGCATGTCCGTAAGTGTCGCAGAACTGAGTACTGCAAGCGTAGGTATTAAGAGCACGATCGCATCGTCTGCAATCGTGACGCTATTGTCGACTAATCGGCGCCGACATCCATTACAACATGTCGGGGTGGGAGACTTCGACTGTTATACGTCTAAGCAGAACTTGCTGCTCTGTCGCTTCCCGCGCGACTGAGCGTCTCTTATCTCACTCGCACAGTGCTAATTAGAAAGAGGAGGGTAGATCTTTCTCAACTTGCGTCGCGGCGCGGCGTCAGTTGTGCTTGCTAGCCCCGCTGGGGGTACATTTGGCCCAGGTTTATTGAGGCATACCACGATGGTTACCTTCTGATAGGTCACGGTAAGCTATATTTAAAATTCAAGGAAACATTTAATAAATCTTGATATTGGAATAGTTTTCACTCAGTGACTCGCATCGCATAATAACGATCCCAAAGTAGCTAATATAATGAACTAGCTTCCGCTTGCGACTTCGTCGGTGTGGACCCGATAAAAACTATCCTACATTTTAAACTATCTTCGTACAAAATGTCATCCAAATCAGTTGAGCCGTTTAAGCATGATCGAGTAACAAATATATTATCCAAACGGATTAGTAACTAGATAATATATATAAATATTAGGGGACAACCTGAAGTAAGTCGTAGGTACTAGCCCCACAGGAAGCACATAACAGATGGTGTTATGGGCACTAAACGATGATATAATATAATATTCATGCTCATTACACAAATATTTGCCCTAACCGGGATTTGAACCCAAAGGCGTCAGCTTCGTGGTCACGTAGGTGGTAGATAAAGTCTTAATCAATTTGTATAGTACCAAAGTTTTATTGTGTTACTTAAGTCTTTTATTATGTATTAGCAGCCCGGCCCGACTTCGCACGGATTACCCGTTTTCCCGTAGGAATGAAGCATTTTCCCGTGGTATAAAGTAGCCTATGTGCATCAGGGATAATGTCGGCTTCTAATGGTAAAATTATTTTTCAAATCGGTCTAGTAGTTTCGGAGCCTATTCAATACAAACACGCAAACAAACAATCAAACCTTTCCTCTTTATAATATTAGTGTAGAAGTGTAGATTAGTGTAGATAATGTGTACTGAAGTCCTGAATCGTATCGTATATACCTACTGATTAGAACAGTCGGCATCATATAGTTAGTAGCATCCAAAGTAGCCAAATAAATCGGAACACATCCGTACATACTCCTATAGTAACAAAAGTCGTGTTGCGATATATTTGACTACTTTGGCTGCTATATGATGCTGACTCTACCTACGTTCTCGATTGCAGTAGTGCGTCATTAAGAAATCATACATAATTTATTGATAAAACACGTTGTACAGTCGCCATCAGATATATCAGAGCGGTCAAAGTGCTCACAAATATCTGAACACGTCTCTATTGTCGAGGCATTAGAGACGTGTTCAGATATTTGTGAGCACTTTGGCCGCTCCGATATATAAGAAAGAAAGAAAGAAAGAAGACATTTATTCACTACGCAAAAGACACACAGAGACAAAGGGAGTACAAATACAATACAATTTACACATAATGTGTGTGTCTTCGCGGCAGTGAATCGGTATATCTGATGGCGACTGTACAGTCAGCGACATATAGTTAGTAGCAGCCATAGTAGGCAAATATTTCGGTACACGTCTTTATTACTGTAAGAATAAGGGTAGTATGGTTGCTGTAGCTGCTGTTGTTGCAGCTAGAGAGCTGCTGTTGTTGCAGCTAGAGAGCTGCTGTTGTTGCAGCTAGAGAGCTGCTGTTGTTGCAGCTAGAGAGCTGCTGTTGTTGCAGCTAGAGAGCTGCTGTTGTTGCAGCTAGAGAGCTGCTGTTGTTGCAGCTAGAGAGCTGCTGTTGTTGCAGCTAGAGAGCTGCTGTTGTTGCAGCTAGAGAGCTGCTGTTGTTGCAGCTTGAGAGCTGCTGTTGTTGCAGCTAGAGAGCTGCTGTTGTTGCAGCTAGAGAGCTGCTGTTGTTGCAGCTAGAGAGCTGCTGTTGTTGCAGCTAGAGAGCTGCTGTTGTTGCAGCTAGAGAGCTGCTGTTGTTGCAGCTAGAGAGCTGCTGTTGTTGCAGCTAGAGAGCTGCTGTTGTTGCAGCTAGAGAGCTGCTGTTGTTGCAGCTAGAGAGCTGCTGTTGTTTGCGCTAGAGTGCTGCTGTTGTTTGCGCTAGAGAGCTGCTGTTGTTTGCGCTAGAGAGCTGCTGTTGTTGCAGCTAGAGAGCTGCTGTTGTTGCAGCTAGAGAGCTGCTGTTGTTGCAGCTAGAGAGCTGCTGTTGTTGCAGCTAGAGAGCTGCTGTTGTTGCAGCTAGAGAGCTGCTGTTGTTGCAGCTAGAGAGCTGCTGTTGTTGCAGCTAGAGAGCTGCTGTTGTTGCAGCTAGAGAGCTGCTGTTGTTGCAGCTAGAGAGCTGCTGTTGTTGCAGCTAGAGAGCTGCTGTTGTTGCAGCTAGAGAGCTGCTGTTGTTGCAACTAGAGAGCTGCTGTTGTTGCAGCTAGAGAGCTGCTGCTAACTATACGATGTTGATACTGTACATCGATAAAAACAGGCTAGGAGCTTACTAATAAAGGAAAGTAACTTGTGCTTGAGCTAGGGAACAACCCTGTGCTCAGGCAAAATACGAAGAGAACGTTACGAAAGTGAATGAAGCGAATAAGACTGTCAGGGTACTAGCATCTGGAATTTTACCATCTCTGCCTACCCTCTGCGGGGGGAAAAAATCAACGCAAAAGGTTTAATATTCACGAAGTTATAAGTGTCCAAAGTTATAAGAAGGGGTATGTTCTGTCCCTTTTTCGCAAAACGCAACTTCATATGAAACGATGACGCTGGAAGAATGTGACGTCTCAGAAGACGACGTCTCTCTCTAACAAGCAATATTAAAACGGTTGTAGCTTCGTAATTTTTAGACATATCTGAATGGGATTTTCGTCACTAGGCACATTTTTTTGCCTTCTTTCTTTTGGAGTAACAATAATTTTCGAGTCTACATCCGTATTGCACCAATTTGCCTCAGTTTCGCGGCGTGACAACCCTAGTATGACAAAAGAGGATTTGTTCCTCGACGAAGAAAGGAGGCATGATCCGGTTTATTTTCTCGTCAATCTTCTACGTCATACGTTAATCATCCGTGCCCCTATGATTCAGCGAAGTCAACACAGCTTAGGAAGTGTATTGTCATGCAAGGTATTTAGCCGATGAGCAGTGGCGGAGAATTAAGGTGTCTGTTTCTACGACGGAAGATTAGCGAGGTCGCACGTCCCTAGGACAGGAAAATGGACCGCAATTAGACAGATTGTGATTGATACTTCCTGTTGATTAGAATACTGAGGAAAATTGTAGCACTTCGGTAAGTATACCACTTATACTGTCGTACCAATGAGTTTTTCGAAACTTATGTATCGTGAGGAAACTGGTCTAATCCCATAAGGTCTAGTTTTCCCTCTGGGTTGGAGCGTCAGATGGCAGTCGCTTACGTAAAACTAGTGCCTATGTCTAATCTTGGTATTAGGTGTCAAAGCGGACCCCGGGCTCCTTTAGGGCACAACCGGGAATAACGATAAGGAGGATGATGATGATGAGCGTCCCTGGTGGATATTTACCCTTACGACGTTGTAATGACAGTTCGGGATGTACATATATACTAGCTTCTGCCCTCGACTCCGTCGGAACTCGTTTAAATATTGTACCTCCACACAAACTTTCACCCCCCATCACACCCCCTCAGGGGATGATTTCTGGGATATATCTCTGATCTTATGTCCTTCCCCGGCACTCAAACTACCTCTATACCAAATTTCATCTGAATCAGTTCATACAAATTTTGCACCCCTATTTAACCCACTTAGGGGTGTTCCCCAAAATAACTTTTCTTGTATTGTAATAAGGAGTCCATACACAAAGTTTCATGTCTCTCACTTAAAATTGAACTCCATCCCATACAAACTTTCACCCTTTTTTTACCCCCTTGAGGGTGGAATTTTCAAAAATCCCTTCTTAGTGGGTACTTCCGTTATAGGAACTGTCTATTGAGAAAAAAATCACCTTTCTAGGTTCAACGGTTTAGGCTGGGCGTTGATTTAAGTGAGGGAGTCAGTCAGTCAGGATTCGACTTTTACTTTTATGTATATAGAAGACTAGCTTCCGCCCGCGACTTCGTCCATCCTATATTTTAATCCAGACTATCAACTATTTTCGTGCAAAATTACATCCAAATCGGTTAAGCCGTTTAAGCGTGATTGAGTAACAAACATCCAAACATCCAAACATCCAAACATGCAAACATCTAAACATTCGCATTTATAATACGAGTATTATATAGTAGGATAGATATAGCATAGAATAGAATATACATTATGGTTACATTCTATAGTTACAACAAGCTGGTTTGACGATGAAGTCGGAAGCTGACTGTATGGCCCTTAAACTTTACTTTAGTTACTTCGTTAGTATCGTCTTGATGATGATGACCCAAGCACATTTTAACGTCTTCGACTGTACCTGGCAGCCGTCAATCATTAGTCAAATTAAACATGATTATAAGATAAGGAAAATAAAGAAACTACTACTTATCGTACGCAAATAGATAACTTCCACACTCAGTCAAGGCCACTATTTAAACTTGAATTAAACTAATATTATTTTCTAAGAAAATGCTCAATTTCAATGTAAACGCATGTAAAATCAATTTATGGGTCATCATTTAAGCACGCCCGTCTACAATATTTCTTTGTTATTACGCTAAAAAATGTGCAGTTGATTAAATGCAGCCATTAGCATATTTTTGCACGCGGTTAATGCGCCCACCCTCTCCGCACGTGAATAATTAATTAGGTATAGCAAACCACCACTAATAATCAGCGAACGAATAAACCATAGAAGTCTAAGCCCTTGTTGTACGCACGTACGGCACGTGTTTGGCTAGAAATTTGTAAGTTTTGTAACCACTCACTTGCTTGTGGCAACCACAGTTGCCAATTTCGCGCACCCCTAAACTGATGGTGGGAACTGTGGTTGCCAAGCGAAGTATGGGCTTCTTTGACAAAGAAAAATTTAAAGCAGTTTAGACTACCTTTTTTAAAATCCGAAAGCAAGGGGTGGGTAAGGAGCTCGCATTATATGGTTTTTTCGTTCGCTGCCAATAATGGCAAAACCTCGACACGTGTTTCGCCTCTCCACGGGGCATCATCTGGGAGATGCTGGCAGATGTTGTTTGCGCCTCGTCCACTGAGCAAATGACTGTTGGAGTTCTTGATTCAAACAAGTTTTTGCAAAAAGACAGGCTTGCGATTTTTACAACTCAAAGCGCCATACATAGTAATTATCCGAGTCACTTATACCGGCTGGTCCGAGTAGTGCTATCGGTTAGTGCCGCGAGTATCAGTACAACGTTATTCCATTGAGACATTCTTATTATTTTTATTAATTACAAAGCCCCACGTGTACAGGACAGAACGTGAGCTGTGGAATGGGTTACAACATTATTAGCTATTCAATGTAATCTACATTCTGCGTCCATGTTTTACAACACCTTGCGCTCCATGGTAAACTGTAGGTTATTTCTAATTATCATAATTCTAATACCTTCATAATATTGCTCAATGAATACTTTGATGGTCTTTGTGCCGATACCTAATTGCCTTAGATTCTAGTGATATTTAGATAAACGTATTGTATGAAATATCATTTAGTCATTAACAGTGGCTTTTAGGTAAAGGAAAACATCGTCAGGAAACCGGTCTTATCCCAATAAGCTCTAGTTTTCCCTCTGGGCTGGAAGGCTTTTTACATTAGTGCCTACGCCAAATCTTGGGATTGGATGCCAAAGCGGACCCCGGCCTCCTTTAGGGCACAACCGGGATAACGGGATAATAACGCTAGGAGGATGATGATTTAGGTATAATTGTCCTAGTTGGGGAAGCAAGGGTTTTTCTACAACGATGCTGGAAAACAAGTGAACGACCTGCTTGATGGTTACGAACGCTTACAACTTGCATGTGGATTCGCTGTATTGACAGATTTCTTATGGAACTATAAAGGTGGTCCATTGGGTTCGTTTCGACACTGCATAGCAATGTGATTTTATTCTCTTTCGTGTCAGAACGAATGCGGGTAACACATTGCAATCAAATTGGAATGCGTCGCAGATGCAGCGCACCGTCGCGCCCTCCGGCGACCTCTCACGCAACAACACGCAGTTACAGAATAAGTAGTGTTTCCGTATTAAATGACGTTTTATTCAAGCACAATACTGTTTCCTGTTATTGCTGTCTTGCGAAACATGGATGACCGCGACCCACATACCCCGCCGTACGACTGGGTCACCTCGATGTATGGAAGGATCCTTCCTTATTTGGCCATTTCGTAAGGATACGGCGGTTAATTAATATTTCAAGTATATAGACTACACAGCTGGGCAAACACAACTAGCTACTATATGTTGTAAGTCGCATGCCAAATCATCACTCGTTTCGCTCGCGCTGAACCACATAATGATGTCTCCCGAGTTTCTTACCCGGTTCTTCTCCTCAGTCAGTAAAACACGCAGATGCAAAAGTACACCATGCAATTCTTAACTACCCATAACACTAAGGTTTATTTATCAGAACCAGCGGTAGTTTATTGACATTCAATAGGTACATGTCGTTATGCATAAATTGAGGAATAAATAACTTTGACTTTGTCTGGACTAATTAGAAGGAAGATAATTTTTCTTGCATGACGAGCGGCATGTCGTGTTTTACTTGCCCCGCCATGTTTCCTTTTCATCAAATTATCACACCTAGTAATTTGTAATGAAGCCAACAGACCTCGTGACATCAGCACGTGTTAGGATATATTTGCGCGTCACGGAGAATTATCAATTAAAAAAACATTTAAGCGAGGTCTAAAGTCTACGATAGAATGTTGTTATCTAAGAGACGGCAATGCAATCTTATTGTAATGTAATTCTAACTAAGCGCGATATGTGTGTCGTGTGTATGTAATGGGTTGCAGCGTTATTACAATACAATTCCAATAACCGATAATCGATCCATTTGACAACAGGCGCATGTATTTAAAAAGTTGCCGAATGTGAACGACGATGTGATTTATTTCCACCTTATTTAGGGTCCGTTTCTGGGTCTTCAAACAGGTTTATGACTGTGTTTACAACTACATTTATAAAAATTGCCATAGGGGAAAGGGGCACCATTGATACAAGGGGCACATAGATTCATTGGACTTTAAAATTGAACGAAACATATATTTATGAAGGTTCATTCATTCACACAAAAAAGTGCCTACGCAACCAACAGGCTGCCAGTTTCACCGACTAGCAATCAAAACCTCACTCGTGACTCGCACAAATACGTTTTTAGAGGTTCGGCCGAACATTTCATTAGATAAAGAATAGGATAATTTTTGGATAAAAATTATAAGAAATATGAAAATCTATAATATGGAGTTTGTATAATGTTTAAGCTTTTGATTAGAAAAACTATTTACTTAATGATAAATGCAATGAAATTTTTCATTTCTGGTCATGTTCATTGCATTGACGCCTGAATCAACGTGCCCCAGGTGTGCATCAACGTACGTGTGCATCACATGTACAGGCTACAGCTGTGATTCCATAGAAACTTGACAAGCTTTCCACGTATTCAGATTAACGTAGGTACACCGCTTACGTTACGACTACAGACGGTGCGCTTTTGTGGATAAATATCACTAAGAAGCGTGACGTTGTTTAAAAGCCAGAGTATTTGTATCGTAATCTTATTTGTTTACTAGTGTATGATCGAGACACGTTTTGTGGTGAGTGACAGTATTAATACAGGAGATGAGACCACGCTCCGCAAGAGCACACAAGTATTCTGATTTAATTGCTTATTTTGCCATGTTTATTGGATTGACATGTGAATCAACGTGCCCCGGCAGTGCATCAATGTGTACCACTTGTTGGGTACTTTGATGCGAATTTTCTATATGTACAAGATGGATTATTAAATAACTGATTGAATATCCAAGTAAACAAATAACTGATTCCCTAATAATGTGCCTAGTATAATAATAAGTACATAGTTATAAATATAGGTATCAACATTAACGGCGACTACTTTACTAACTTTCGGTTGGCTGACGATATAGTAATCTTGGCTGAGACGACCATGCTGGACATGATACGATGCTCAATGGCCTCAGTAAAGCCTTCGAGCGAGTTGGTCTAAGGATGAACATGGATGAGACGAAGATCATGTCAATTGCTTATGTAATACCAACTCCCATTACAATCGGACATTTTACGCTCGAAGTTGTAGACGATTATATATACCTACCTAGGACAGACTGTGCAGTCAGGCAGGTCCAACTTTAAGAAAGAGGTCAATCATAGAATCCAACTCGGCTGGTCAGCGTTCGGGAAGCTTCTCTTGCACAGACATATATTTTTATATTTTATGTAATACTCTGCAGTCTCAAGACTAGAGTCTTTAATCAGTGTGCCGTAACACTGAAACGTTTTCGCTTACTATGGGCCTTAAAGTCACCCTTAGAGCAATGGAGAGGGCTATACTGGGAGTTTCTCTGCGTTATCGCATCAGAAATTAAGCTATTCGCAGCAGCACTAATAGTCCAGTCATTATATCCAAAAAAACCGACCCTACCCGTGAATAATCAGTTCTTGGATTTTCTTTTCGTAGGTCCCTCGGGGAGGGGACACTGGGAGTGTAAATTCAAAAAGTAGACTGAATCAGGCTCCTGTGTATGGTTTTTCTTGAATAACTCGGCCATTTTTGATTTTACAGTAAAACCGTGAGGACAAACATTTTAGGAAATTTGATTCTCTACAAGTTTGGGCCTCACAATTTTTCTTTTAGGATCGATATTTTGGAAATAAAATTTGAAAAAAGCGACAAATTCTAAATATTTTCATTATCTCGTTTATTTTCAACTTAACGGCATAAATGAATAGGATTATGCCGTTAAGTATCAAAAAGGGCCGAGTTATTTAAGAAAAACCGTTTTTAGAATATACACAGGAGCTTGATTCAGTCTACTTTTTGAATTTACACTCCCACTGACCCCCCGAGGGACCTACGAAAAAAAAATCCAGGAACTGATTATTCACGGGTCAAAATCTATAATGACTGTACTATAAGGTAACCTATAATATAAAGACCTCTGAATCGCTAAACTTAAATGGGTTGGGGTGGAAAGGTTCTCGAGTAACGACAACGTACCGCAAGGCACAGCGTGGGTCTTATAAGTCTTAAATAACCACTTGATGGATCTTAATTATTTTTAGTCGTTGTTGTATTGCCTATCTTATAGCTATTACAATAAAAACCATATCGAAGTGCCCCAACTCCCCCTACATTTTTGCTAATAAATATATTTATTCAAGGTTAAATACTGCTTATATAATGTATATTTATGCTATGCTAACTAAAAAAAGAAATGATGGCTGTGGAATGCCGTTATGTTCCGTAGGGTCGTGAATTATAATAGACCTAGTCCCTAATCTTTTTACTACGTTTCTCATGTATGGTAGCAAACGAACGTGTGGCCCTTGAAAGTTAGCGGCCACCACAGTCTACAATCTACATACGCAATTCTAACAATGTCAACTGTACTGTGTGGTAGCTCTGCCTGAAGACCCAAGGACTCAAATCAAACGAATTTACCCGTCAGCCGACATAATATGGGATATTTTGTCATTACCATTTAACTGCTTCTATTATCTGATACATGTGACAATGCGTGCAGCCGTGCAATTGCGCCTTGTTACATTATAACAAAGTCCAAAATTGGCTAAACGTGGAGGAAAATTGAATTGAGGAAAATAGTTTATTAGATAAGGAAGCGTCCAATTTATGACACAGTTAAGAAAACTAGTTTTACTCGGACCTATAATACACGTAGGTACGAAAGGCGATAGCTACGTGTATTGAATGTCCAAGTAGGTACCCAGGCATTTTCAATAATTCGTGTACCCAATTAGCGTGGGTTGTTAAACAAAGATTAACACAGTGTCCGTTTAGTGACGAAAATTAAGCATAATCATAATCATTTAATCATTGCTTTGTGTGTATAAAAGATCTTAAAGCTATTAATGTTTAAACACAACCCTGTGAGAGAATCCTACTAATATTATAAATGCGAAAGTTTAGATGTTTGGATGTTTAGATGTTTGTTACTCAATCACGCTTAAACGGATTAACCGATTAGGATGAAATTTTGCATGAAGATAGTTTATAGCCTGGATTGAAATATAGGATATTTTTTATCCCGGGTCCACGCAGACGAAGTCGCGGGCGGAAGCTAGTAGAGAATATATTACGTAACAAAGATACAGAAAAATAAATAAGTAAATAAACAAAGTTCAATTAACAATTTAAAATTAACATATTTCACATTTAAATAACGTGTATAAGCATGTCATTTATAAATTGATCTGAGAAATATATATTTTTTATACAAATTGTATACTTAATTGTCGTCACAAAACTGACGCTGAATTAGTTTTTGTTTATCAACTCACGCAAATTGGGCAAGTACCTTGGTACTTGTACCTAGTGAGTGGGGTAGGGGGGAGAGCTACGATATTAGTAATTAGAAGCTAGTTCTTAACAATTTTACCACATCAATGCTGTCTGAATAAAGGACCATCTCCAAAATCGTCCATAACGCCTACACAATAACAACATGGTTTTTTTAAAATGGTTTATATTTTATACATGTAACTATGTATGTAGGTATGTCTCACTTTTTCCAGATGCGCCGTCCCAGAGTGCGAGTCCCCGCCTTACCACTTCGAGACCGGCGAGTGGGGGCTGTGGGCGCTGGGGCCCGACCAGTGCGCGCGGCCCCGCCCCAGCCCCGACGGGGCGTGCACGCAGGGCGCCTTCCACGCCAACCTGACGGAGGCCTGCCACCAGCACGTCTACGGGAGCAAGGACTCTATGGTTGCCGAGGTGAGCTCACTGCAGACCGTTACTGAGCGAGGTTAAGGGCGCCTTCCACGCCAACCTGACGGAGGCCTGCCACCAGCACGTCTACGGGAGCAAGGACTCTATGGTTGCCGAGGTGAGCTCACTGCAGACCGTCACTGAGCGAGATTTAGGGCGCCTTCCACGCCAACCTGACGGTGGCCTGCAACCAGCACGTCTACGGGAGCAAGGACTCTATGGTTGCCGAGGTGAGCTCACTGCAGACCGTCAACGCAACGCCTAATAAAAGTCAAAGGCAATGAAGAATCTGGCGTCACATTTTTGTACAACAGACACCCGTTTTCACTATTTTCCATAAAATGGTGAAAGTGCCTGTCACATTGGTTTGCCTTAGTGAAACTAAAAGGAATGGTGCCGTGAAATTCTTAAACAATTTGGTTTCTATAGCATTCTATTATTAGGGTTATTCTCTTGTAACTGCGATTTGACACAGTAAGTCGTTTTTACAAGCTTTCTATTAACTTGCAATCTTCAGTCAGCGTCATTAGTAGCAGCTAGAGTCTTATGCACCTGAATATGTTTGTTCGGGTGGAATCATGCAACTTAATTTTGAAGCTGATGTCTTCAACCTGAGCTGAAATTTTGGTTAAAGTATAGTTTGGATGAAAATTCAATATTTAGATACCTTCGAACTGATCTGAGGATGGAGACAGAAGGTGGCCATGGGAATTCAGTACTTAACCGACGTATTTCCGTTGAGTTTGGGCTCGTTAGAATCGTCTCAATGAGTAGTAGATGACGGTATATAGAAAAGTACAGTCGGCAATAAAAGCTTGTACCAAAAATGAACTTTTTGACTGAAAATTCAATTAATTCTGTGGTACGTTGACGAGAAGTTCAACCATCTATCTATAATAAATAAATATTTATGGACAATCTTACACAAATCGACCTAGTCCCAAACTAAGCAAAGCTTGTACTATGGGTACTAGACGACGATAAACATACTTATATAGATAAATAAATACTTAAATACATAGAAAACATCCATGACTCAGGAACAAATATTCGTGCTCATCACACAAATAAATGCCCTTACCGGGATTCTAACCCAGGACCTCTTGCTTCGTAGGCAGGGTCACTACCAACTAGGCTAAAGCGGTCGTCAATCTACCTGCTCTTACCGTCTCGTGCGCTATATGTGATGTTATATAAAAAAGATGTAGATACGTTGTTGTCTATACGAAATTCCATGTTTAAAAATGGCCACCAAATCTGACAGCATCAGCATACCTTTCAATTGACGACGCGAAACTGAGTCAAGTTGGTGCAATTGACTCAATTTTAGTGTGCGACTTTTGACAGCATTGGTCGCGTGTATCAGTAATGAGTGTAGATTATAATTTTGTCTAAATCCCTTGAGCACCGGTAGCTTATTGTTCGATAAAGTCAAGTGCCTGTCGTCTGATAATGTCGAATTCAGCGCAACTTAAGATTAATTGAAATGGGATTAAGTACAGTCAGCATCGTATAATTAGTAGCAGAGTAGCCAAATATATCGTACCACACCCTTACCGCGTGTTCACACTGCGTCCGTTTCCGTGTCCGGGAGGCATCCCTGTTTTTCTCGCTTGCGATGTTTCGCCCGAGTGCGAATGAGACGGATGCCTCCCGGACACGGTTTTAGTGTGCCACTTTTGGAGTGCTTATAACCTATCTACCTCACCATCATTTGGTTCAATAATATCAGAGCAACCTTATGCCCTTAACAACAAAGTCGTGTTCACATATTTTTGATCAATTTGACCGTGCTCATATTTTGGAACTCAACTGTACATGTTAGATAATATATAGATTGATAAATCGCACATGGGTTGCCTAGCGAAATCCCAGACCAAAGCTGTTAAATAAAATAAATACTAATTGTAAGTAGGTACTTAACTTTTTTGCGTCAACAACCCTCATGTGTTAAAAAATCGAGCATTAGCTGGTAGAATATGACACAAGGAATAGGAAAAATAGGGGTTGCCTACTCTCAGACTGGACTGCTATGAGGTTGCCTGATTTGAAGAGAGCACCGAGTGGAGTAAATATACCCCCATCTGCAACTCAATTGTTATTTAATAAATAATTATATGAAATGAAAGGTCAGTTTATATCTGCCTAGGCAAATCCTGGACACAAAAAGGGTTAAAGGCCGAAGTTAAAGGACGGGGTTTTCAAATGCAATCCCGACACAAAAAAAATTGCTCATGTGCTATTGCCATCTTTTTATGATCTTATTGTCTAGATCGTGTAAAATAAGCATGTTTTGTTTGAAAAACTTTATTGTAAACTTGAAACTTGCTGAGATAGAGGGTCCCGAATTATAGAACTTTGCAGACTTTTGACTTATTTCCGACCGAAAACGCATCATTATGACACCAATTGTGTATGTCCTTATCGTATAAGTGTTAAAACAAGCATGTATTACATGCTTCAAGGGGCCCAGAACATCGACCTTTGTGGGACTTTGATTTTTATCCGGCCTCCTCATTATGACCAGTGATCTTAACTTTTGTAGCATTTTTGGTGCAGCGTAGTGCTGTTAACGGAATTGGTATAGACAATATCAATCAAAAGTGTTAATTAAGGTTAATATTAATTAGGATTTAAATTCTTTTTGTAGGTATAAGTACCAATTCCGTTAACGCTGCACCAAAAATGCTACAAAAGTTACGATCACTGATTATGACACTCATTTTTGATCACGTTGTCGTCTAAAGCATGTCCCTTTTCTGTATAGGTACCGTATTCAAAGCTTTCAATTTCAAGTATGGCTCTGACGGTTTGTGTGATATATGTGTGATATTAAGTATATTATTGTTTACAGAAAAGTTTTCCATACAAAAGATGCTTATTTCAACACGCTCTATACGAGAACGTCATAAAAAATGGTGTATGAATTTAGTTATCATCGTGTATACTAAATACTTACAAAAATATAAACGTGTCTGACGTCGACTGTCCAGCCCACTGTTATTAAACCAACAGTTAACTGGCACTCCGTGAAACATAATTATAGCAACAGATAACTTCGACAAATGGTTACTTACACGTGATGTTTTACTTGTAGTAAGTAGCTTCCTGCCGGGAGGACTATTGTTACGTGCAACACGCGTGATACACACGGAATAACTTTACGAAAGATAAAATGGGAGCGAGCGACTTAGTTACCAATATTCCACACTGGTAAATTATATTATTTAGACTAGCTTCCGCCCACGACTTCGTCTGCGTAGACTGTCCTATATTTGAATCCAGGCTATAATCTATCTTCGTGAAAAATTTCATTCAAATCGGTTAAGCCGTTTATGCGTGATTGAGTAACAAACATCGAAACTTTCGCGTTTAAAATGGTAGTAGGATTTGTTACGTTTAGTGGCAGTAGGCAGGCCACGTTGCTAGTGTGATGCAATGGCCGATGGATAAATGGTCGCCAATCTCGTTCCTTGCCGGATAGCCCCCAGCGTAGGTGCTCCCTCGTGCAAGGAGTGACGATTTACGCTAGTAGATTGCACATAGTAGTATGCCAGCCCCCCTAGCACACTAGGTTTTATGTCGGACATAAAGCATTCGTCCCATTCTGGCCAATATGCGAGTGCAAGAGGGACAAATGCTTTATGTCGGACATAAAACCTAGTGTGCTAGGGGGGCAGGAATGTGTTTCATGCGCTCGTTTCGCCCGCGCATATTTAAAGTGAAGTTGCACCAAGTTACGATACACGTTAAACGTTAAATATGGCGGCTGCAAATGTCATTCCAGAAACTTGTCAAACTTTCCATACAGTCAGATTTTAACGAGCACCGCTTACGATTACAGACGGTTTGGTGCAACACACCCTAAATGTCCAATAGGGAATATTCATGACATTTTTTTATTTTTTTTATCTATTCTATAAGTAATTATATAACCGGAAAAAAATATAACACTTTCACAATATTATTAAATAAGCTAAAAAAAAATAATTAAAATTACTATCATTTTCGGACGATCAAAACGCCACCATTTTGGCGCGCTCATTTGTGACGTCACCGTGCAGCTTAGTGCACGGCGGTTCTTAAACAAATTAACAACAAAGTGTTTGATTCACACTTTTAATAAATGTGAGTGATTAAAGCTTATAAGATCAACTTATTGTAATGGAAGAGCACACAAAAGCTTATTATAAATATTGTATTGTCCCTATGTGTGAAAATCACATTAAAACTGCAAATATTTTCATATGCCCAAAGGTGCAAATATAAGGATAAAGTGGTGTAAGGCGATGAGGAGAGATAATGTATCGTGCTTGAGTAGTTTATATTGTTGTGAAGATCATTTCGACGTGAGTATTAAATATGTATGTACCTAAAATCTTTTTTATTACGACTCGCGAACAATATAGGTAAACAATAACCTAACCTCAAAATTGTATTATATACTTATTCATAAAACTATTCTGATTCCCAATTTTTTTAGTTATTAATGTTACAATTTTTGTTGATCAACAGCTGACTACGAGTGTTGATTTTGATCAAGAAACCTTTTAGCTAAGTTTCTTTGTTTGCACTGTTGATCGAAGAAAGTTAAAAGAATTTAATCCTTTTTACTGAGTGACCTACACAAATATGTTTTATTTATAAGCCTTGACGAAAACAACCTAGTTTGTTAAAGTTCATAAAGATGTTCTCAACATTTAACATTCCTAATAGGTACCGGTCTACATATCTTTGATTATATAATACTAGCTTCTGCCCGCGACTCCGTCCGCGTGGAACTCGTTTATACTATCTCTATACCAAATTTCATCCAAATCGGTTCAGCAGTTTAAGCGTGAAGAGGTAACAAACAGACAGACAGACACACTTTCGCATTTATAATTTATTATTAAGTAAGTATATATAAAATATATAATATAACTAGCTTCTGCCCGCGACGCCGTCCGCGTGGAACTCGTTTATATCGTAGCTCCCCCCATATCCCCCAAAGGGATGAAGTGGGGGTGAAAGTTTGTATGGAGCTACGATATAAATGAGTTCCACGCGGACGGAGTCGCGGGCAGAAGTTAGTATATATAATATATAAAGTTATAGTATAGTAAAATAGTATATAGTATGGATAAATATCTACTAGTTTTTTATTCCACTTATTTAACAAAGACACCTATTTGAAGTAGTTTAAAAGTCTAGCTATTTGAATCGCCAAAATAGGTTATAATTATTTAATTGACCAATCTCACGAGTATAAAAACAAGGAATATGATCTGATTATTTATCATAAACAGCGGCCAAACAATGCGAATAACTTTCAATAATCATACTACGACCTGCACGGTGAAGTTAGGTTTCGCTCCGCCAATAGCGTTGCGTTTTGGAAATTTGCGAGGGAATTTGAAAAATAGTACTTTTAAACAATTTATTTTATCAATAGAAACATGATAATTTGAAAAAATAATCATGTGTGTATATTTATTAAGCAATATAGATTACACGTGATTTTTTTTGTCCATTTCTAAATCACATGCATATTCCCTATTGACCCGTGAAGGCTGTGAGTAATGCGAGTCTATTGGACGATAGCAAAGCACCGATCATTGGCCTCCTCGAGTACATTTAAACATCCAGCATTTGAGGCTTTCGACGCCCTGGTGCGGTCGACGTTGAAAATACGCATTAATTGATACATTTTTCGCCTTGTTACAATGGAATAAGGTGCAGAAGTGTAAGAAAATGTTTGACGTGCACTGTACAGAATATGTCTGGTGGTGTTTCAGTTCGACCTGGGCTGCCAGGAGTGGAAGCGCACGCTGGTGGGCACCATCCACAGCGCCGGCCTGTTCGCCGCGCTGCCGCTCACGGGTTACGTCTCCGACACGTGAGTCTACTTCTTTACTTAGATTTAAAGCCGCCCCACATCTATATGGACTTTTTTTTCCTGATTGTAATAAATTTAATAAATTGAGCCTAAGGGTGCGCTCGAGTTCTTACATATTTTTTGAATGGCATCATGCACACCGAGCATTAAGAGGCCGCGTCCGAGTCTCGAGCTGCGCATTTAGGTTATCGGCACGGCACGGCACGGCTCGGTAGTCTCATGGCAGCTTTCAGGTTGCTTCGGCAGCGTGGGCCGCGTGCCGATAATGTGCCCCGGGCCTCTAGGAGCCAGGCTGTTACTGTGTGCTGTGGCTAAGAACGCTTCGGCATGTCTAAGACGCCTTGGACCGCCTGGTGGATGCGTCGGCATTCCCAAGCACACCTCGGCATGTCTGAGGACGGCTCGGCTATAAGTCCCGTTAGTATGCGCCTGTCAGTGGCCACTATAATGGCTTAATGTGCCAGAGCTCGGTCCAGCCTTGGAAACTCGAGTTATTTAAGCTTGGACTAGTTAGGGTACGCAGTACTGAGAGAGAAGACGACGTTACCCCTGAAGCCTGAAAGACTCGTGTCTTTAAGGCTTCGCTCGGCTTAGCTCGGTCTCAGAACACTAAGTACGTGAGTTTCCTTCTTCCTCGTGAAACACATATTCTTGCATGATTTGTTTACAGGATCGAGTACAAACAAATCAAATAAAACGGCTACCTTATCTTAGTTTGCACAAATGTCCAATAAAACATAGTGCCACGATGTCAAAATAAACAAGGCGTTTTTATCCGCCACTTTATTACGACTAGAACGTTCATTGCCTATAAAATCAGTAAGTTGCTGGTTTTATTGCATATAGTCGTGGCCGTAAAAGCCGTAACAAAGATTGAAGTTTAAATGAATTGAAGTAAATTGCGATGTACCTACAAAACAATATTTTTAAAATTATGTAGGTACCTTATTCTTATAGTGAGTAAACCGGTGTAATCCCAATACGGTCTAGTCACGTTTACCCTCTGCGTTGGAAGGTCAGATGGCGTTACTTTTTTTTATTTTAGTTTATTTATTTGGAGAACAACTTCTTTCAATTTTCAACTAACTTTCGTAAATACTAGTGCTTGTCATATCTTGGGATTAGGTGTCAAAATTGACCCCGGGCTCCTTTATGGCACAACCGGGAATAACGCTAGGAAGATGTATGTATGTACCTAATTCTTATAGTAACAGAATGTGATAAGGTCGTATAATCAGAATATTTTGTAATGTGCAACTCACCGTGAATCCACACCGCATTAATAGCTAGCTCGCACAAGCTCAGCAACGCTTAGCTATAAGGCCAGGCGCGCACTACGGTTTTTTCCCAACCGATCCGTAGTCACACCGACTTGCCACACTGGTGTGACTACGGTTCATTTTATTTATCCTTAGTCACACTAGGTTCATTTTATTTATCCGTCGTCACACTAGTATGACTATGGTTCATTTTACTCTACCCATAGTCACACCAATATTATCTTGTAGCCTCGGTCAAATATCATTGGAGTTGATATTTATAGGTATTTCTTTTTCCCTGGAACTTGTCTCAATTATGTTTGTTAACTATTTATAGAAATACTAGCTTTAGTCATACCACTAATAGCCCAACTCACCCTTGACAACAAAAGTGATAAACAGCAGTACCAGTATAAATATTTTATTGAATATTAGCGTACAGTTTCCATAAATTGTGCAATTGTAATTTCGCCATGAATTAACTCAAGCTGTTTTTTTAATATAAAATTATCTTTATCTACCTCTATCATGCGTCTTCTATTTGGGTTGTTTTCTTTTTCAATATTTATAGTTTTAATTAAATGTGTCTTTGCCTCTTCTTCCAGTACACTGAGTAATTTAAGGATGGTCACGTAATTCTTGTTTACTTTTTTATTTAACTGCGAATGCCAATTTTCCAGAACGTTATTAGTACGGTGACGTTCGTTGTATACACACCATTCATTTATGAAGTTATCACTTTTTATCCATGTGTTTAGCATATAATTCATGAACATCTTTAAGTTGGCATTTTTGTAGTCCTCAGACTCCGACTGGATATAACTCCATCCCTCCCTAACTCTATCTAGCGGTAAAAGAGGAAGGGGACGTAGCACACAAGAACACAATACGGCGATAAAGTTTAGATTTTATGTCTAAGGACTTGCTTTTTCTCCAGAAACTGTTACTAAAATGGTAGTAACATTTTTTTATTGTATAATATCAGGAAAAAAAAACTTTATTGCATTAGCTGAAGCACATTCAAAGTCAGAGTGAACTTTCGTTGGAGCCCACTGTGGGCAAACCGTTCTTAATAAATCAAATAGTGCTAGATATGTTGTTTCTTTTTTATCGCTCATTAAAGCGTAGATAAGCGGGATTACATTACTTGATTCTGAAGTACTTTTCAAATCTCCGTGTATGGAGAAAAGCTGCATGAACGGTTTGGGTGTGCTTTTAAACGTGCCGTCCATAAAATATTCTTGAACTGCTGACAGTTGTTCTTGGCTTTCGGCGGACGAAAATAATATTATTCTAGAACCGTCATATTGGTAATCCGCTAAAAGGAATTCATGAAATCGTGCTGGTATTTCTACTTCATCCAGTTGTCGGAAGACCGTTTTCTTAACTTGAAGTTTTTTTTTACGTGCTGAGTATAAACTACGCTTCACATTGTCGAATGATGGCACTTTATTTATCAAATGTAGACCTTTGTTATATATAGGTTCTATATGTTTTTTAAAAACTTTAGGCACCGATTCAGCCGATGTTCCAGCTTCCTCCTTCATTTTGTCTATGCTACACATTTTTTCATTAGCAACATAATCTGACTTACAATGCGAAGAATGCTCCACACATTTCATTACTTTTCCATCCTGATAAAACAAAATAAATACGTATAGATTGGAAATAAAATAAAATAAGGGAAAAAATAAATAATCATAATATACCTACTCCCTTAAACTACTTACATGAGTAGTAACAGATCCGACGCATTTGTCTTTTCGCTTTTTACAGCAAAACCAAATTATGCTTTTATTAGTATATTCTTTTTGTTTATAGTATCGATGTCCATGATATAAAAGCACCACACCACGTTTTCTTTCTAAAATTCTTAGCTCACCTTCTGTATCCATTTTTACAGAAAATACGTAATTTGACAAGATGAAAACAAATGCACATACGATCAACATTTTCTTCATTATCATTAATATCTCAAGCAGCCAGTACTTCAGATTAAATCCTCTTTTTATGTTATAAACTTTATAAAAGAGTACTTAGGATGTTTTGTGTAATTTAACAACGCACAGCCAAAACTACTGAGGCTAAACAGTTGAAAATTACACCAAAGCTTCTTTGTAAAAATGGTTTGGGAGATAAGACGGGATTTTTGGGAATTCCACCCCTAAGGGGAAGAAAGTTGTATGGGCGAAAAAAATCTTTGACCTAGAGACTTGAAACTTTGTTGTAAGTTCCCTTAATAAAATGGAAGAAAACGTCTTTTAGCATTTTGGGAAAATCACTCCCTGAAGGGGTGAAATGGGGGTGCAAAATTTGTATGTGTAGTCCAAATCTGCGCGGACGAAGCCGCGGGCGGAAAGCTAGTATTTCTATAAATAGTTAACAAACATAATTGAGACAAGTTCCAGGGAAAAAGAAATACCTATAAATATCAAATCCAATGAAATTTGACCGAGGCTACAAGATAATATTGGTGTGACTATGGGTAGGGTAAAATGAACCATAGTCATACTAGTGTGACGACGGATAAATAAAATGAACCGTAGTCACACCAGTGTGGCAAGTCGGTGTGACTACGGATCGGTTGGGGATTTTTTGTCGTGCGATAGTCACGTCACAAAAATTGCAACGTATGTGTTTATATGTCAGTGCGCGCACATGCCATGCACATGCATGCACATACCATTGCGTTGCATTTTTGCAACGCGATTATCACACGACAAAAAATCGTAGTGCGCGCCTAGCATAATATCTATAGCTCGGCTCTAGCGAGCCAAAATAAGTCTGACGTCCAGTTATGCGAAGTTGTTACGTTGGCCAAGTGGTATTAGGAACAAAAGGTAACGAAACGATATTTATATTTAAAGCTAAGCATGCGTATACAGTGTCCCGACTTGCCGAGTTGAAAAATCCAATGGACGTGATTCCAAAACGATTAGTAGCTATTGTTTTTGTGAACGTAGAGCCAGGTCATACAAACACCGCGCCGCGCTTGAAATAATTAGGCACGCCATGGCATATATTACAAAATGTGGCCAAATTATTCGTAGAAGATATTACGGTCTCCATAAAGTTGAATTGGTGTGTCACAGATTCGGGCGGCGCACGGCGTTCGTGATGACGGCGGTGAGCGCCGCGGCCATGGGCCTCATCCGGTCCTTCTCCGTCAGCTACGTGATGTACCTCGTGTTCGAGTTCCTCGACGCCACGCTCGGCTCCGGTGTCTACAGCACGGGCTTCATTCTTGGTACGTTGCGTTTCATTTCGTATTTGTCATCTAGGGAATATCATACATTGGACAGCCTCATGGCAAGCATCCGCGTGGACGCTCCCGGTACAGTTGGAGGGATCACATTGAAAATGATCACAATACATAAATTCGAAAAACTGTAGGGTGACGCATAGTTTAAAAAGAAAACACAACACTGACACTAGGACACATGTATTGTCACGAATTGAACAAACTACACCAGTCAGTCACAACAACATATAAACGCATGAGATATTGATGCGTAAGGGTGGAGACCCCAAACAATAATAAGCCCGACTGAATAATAATCCGAAATATCAAAAATACGAATTCCAAATACCAATAACTATTAAATGAGTAATTAAAACACCCCCTAAATTTATAATCGGAATAGTATTCTTCAGCCCAATGACACTTCGCGCTTTTCATTAATCGGAGTTATAATAATCGGAAAAAAATACAATCAAAATTTTGAAATTGGGTTAAATAAATTTCGTGTTTTTAGTAATCGAAATTGTAAGTCTTAGGATTTATAAAATTCGAAGTTTTAAAAATCGGAATTAGTAAATTCGGAATAAAATATTTCAGAGTATATGGGTGTTCCGCTCAAGATAGAAAATAATGGCATTCTCAGGTAGCGGAGACCGAAGTCGCCTTTGGGTTAACAAATAAGTATTGCCACAGGCCATCCGGTAAATATTCGCGTAGTAATGTAGTCGCAAATTGTCTCAGCGCAGCAAGCTCTCTTCGCGCCTAAAGTAGCATAAGTGATTAAGTAATCTCTTTTTCAAAGTGTCTAGTGAGTAAAGCGCTGCTAGTAAGTAGTAGGACCCTGCCGATTTTAAAATCAATGATTCTGCTGGTGTGGTTAGGAACATAATGTGATTTGTACTAATTAATATGTTTGTCTATTTCAGCGCTAGAGATGGTGGGTCTAAAGCGGCGTGTGCTCGGCGGGAACATTATCTCCAGTTCTTTCGCCACCGGGCAGGTGATCCTCGCGCTCGTAGCCTGGAACGTGCCCTACTGGCGCAACCTCACGCGCGTGATCTACATACCCTCGTTCATCTTCATCTTCTACTACTTCGTCATCGAAGAGAGCGTGCGCTGGCTGCTCAGCAAGGGCAGGAAACAGGAGGCCGCCAGAATAATCCACAAAGCGGCCGCTATCAACAAGAAGGAGCTGTCTCCCGAATCTCTTAAATATCTCGCGGAGAATTCAGTTCTGGAAGTTGTCCCAGATCAACCGTTGGGTGCAGAAAATAAGAAGAAATCGCTCTTCCTCCAAGTGTTAAAATCGAAGATTCTCGTTTCGCGGTTGTTTATTTGTTCGTTCTGGTGGATCACCGTGACGTTCATCTACTACGGGTTGTCGATCAACTCGGTGTCGCTGGCGGGCAACCGCTACGTGAACTTCATGCTGACGTCGCTGGTGGAGATCCCGGGCTACGCGCTCAGCGTGCTGACGCTGGACCGCTTCGGCCGCAAGAGCTCCATCATGACCGCCTTCTTCGTCTGCGGTTCTGCTCTCATCGCCTTGCCCTTCGTTCCCATCAGTAAGTCCACTTTGAGTTTATGACTTTAAGTAATATAACTGATATGTATGAAGGACTTGGTGCACTTCATTGTATTAAGTAGTGTTGCTTCGCATTCTAGAATATAATTTATATTTGTACATACTTCATTTTCATTAATATTCAATGTTTATTTTAAGCATGCTTAGGTACATTTTAGAAAACAATTGTTATCATTGTGTATCTAGGCTGCAGGCATAATTCACTAAGTCTTTATTATATAATGTAGTAGTATTTAGAGATCACCGTCTTTTCAGATCTGGCGTGGATCCAGACATGTCTGACGATGCTGGGGAAGCTGTGCATCAGCATGGCCTTCAGCTCCATATATATCTACACGTCGGAACTGTTCCCGACCGAAGCGCGTCACTCTATGCTCGGGTGTTGCTCGATGGTTGGCAGGATTGGGAGCATTGTGGCACCACAGACTCCGCTACTTGTAAGTGCTCTCCTAATAAGGGCTCCGGACTAAAACTGGCACCTTTAGTCGCAATGTAAAATTAAGTAATTATGACATAGTCGTTTTGTGTGAAACTTGGTTGCTACCTGGCGTACTAGATAGTGAACTTTTTGATGACCGGTTCTTAGTCTATCGTCGTGGTCGTGATTATGTCAAGATTGTCAAGACGAGCCAATCAAGGGGTGCGTCTTTATCGCGGTTCGTCGTGATCTGTTCTCTGCACAGAATGCTGACTGGCACTCCACGGCTGAAGACCTATGGGTTACAATCTCCCTTCATGACCACTTAAGTAGGAAAACATTCAAATTAAATGTATGTACAGAACAGGGGTAGGTAATAAGTTTTATACTTAATAATTTATTATCAATGCTAAAGTCGATCATTCGTTGAGCTAACGTTTCAGACAAATTTTTGGTAATCGGAGACTTTAACATGAGCACTATCAGTGGATAACAAGTAGTCCAGATGTGCAGCCGTCGAATGTCACCAGTGACCAAATTAGAGAGTTCATTGTCACGTTATATTAATGTAATCTTACACAGTTTAAATAATCATCATAATCAATTTGGAGGTATTCTGGATCTAGTACTGTGTAGCGACTTACTGTGTGTGTTCACGTCTGCTGGCTCAATAGTCACTAAAGATCCTTATCACAAATCACTATTAATCCAGCCCAGTTTTATTTATTTATTTATTGTATACAATTAACACTAACAGTCAAGCCTGACGTGCATCATAAGTGTTGACGAATTATCCTCCCTACAGACCCCTCTGTCCGTACCTCTTCTGCTTATAGACGCGGCGATTATGACGCCTATTACGCCTATTCAGAAAACAGGCTCGAAAAACAATATAGAAAACTATAGGCCGGTCTCCAAACTATGTCATAAAGCAAAACTGTTTGAGCGTATCGTTTATTATCAAGTATTTGTTAACATTAAATCCACTATTCTTCCTCAGCAACATGGTTTTGTCACCGGCAAATCCACTGTCACGAACCTTATATCTTTTAATGACTTTCTTTCATACAATATGGTAATATGGACAAGGGTAACCAAGTTGACGTTATATATTATACTGATCATAGTAATTTTTTCGACCGGATAGATTATTACGCAAGCTTCAGGCGCTAGGTAGAGTCTGGCAAACGAAAGTTGAACCCACTAAACTCAATTACACGGCAACACTGTTGATCAAAATGTATGCGTATGACGTTTAAAGGGTTGCCGCGTAATTGAGTTTAGTGGGTTCAACTTTCGTTTACCAGACTCTAGTATACGTGGTGATCTTTTCAGGTGGTTCTATGTCAACGTGCTAAATAGAACGCAGGCAGTTGTTCTAAATGGTTCTCAGTTGTCCTTGGTAAGGAAACCTTCTGGCGTCCCTATGGATCCTTGTTGGAACCTCTCTTATTTGTAATGTTTACTAACGACATTAACTCCGTCTTTGTTAATGGCGTTTTTCTTCTTTACGCGGATGACATGAAGATGTTTAATATTGTTAACAGTGACTATGATGCTAGACTGTTGCAGGAGGATTTGAAAAGGCTCGACTTTTATTGTAAAATTAACATCTTTAAACTTAAATGTATCCAAATCCTTTGTCATGAATTTCTCTAGAAAGTAAAATGTTTATAGAAGTGTGTACAAAATTAAATCACAAGGCTTAGTAACTAAAAAGTCCTGCCGGGGTTTAGGAGTAATTCATGACGATAAGCTTTCTTTTAATGATAAATCTATTGTGCTTGTGTGAGATCTCAACTGGAATATGCTTCGCAGTTATGGAATCCGTTTTATAAAACGTATGCAGACAACATTGAAAAAACTCCAAACTTTGTTAGATTCTTTTCCTATAAGTTTAAGCGTGCTAATACTAGTTAATTACTTAGTATCATGCCAAAAACCACCTTATTTCCCTTTTCAAAAGACGATTAGCGAAAGATGCAAGTTTATTGATGAAAATCGCTCAAGGTACTGTAGATTTTCCGGATCTGCTGTATTAATTTCAATTTTACATACCTACCTCTTAACTGCGGAGAAGACCTTGTTTCGCATCCCTCCTTACCGCACAAATATTCGTAAAAATGTTTCTTTCGTCGAACTACTAAGTTATTTAATGAACTAAATGATGTGCCCAGTGCGGATCTATTTCATAGTAAGGTTAACAACTGTTAACAATATTATTTTCAATAGGTAGCTAACGATCCCCGTTACAAAACTGTGTTTGTTTACTGATCAGCTGACCAAACTTCTGTATAGTGTGAAATCATATAATTTCGAGACCTAAGTAAACATGATGTTACGTAGAATTATACTATACTAGCTTCTGCCCGCGACTCCGTCCGCGTGGAACTCGTTTATATCGTAGCTCCATACTAACTTTCACCCCCCATTTTAGGGAAGTGGGGGGTTAGAAAGAGACAAAAAGTAGCCTATGTCACTATCCATCCCTTCAACTATCTCCACTTAAAAAATCACGTAAATTCGTCGCTCCGTTTTGCCGTGAAAGACGGACAAACAAACAAACAAACACACACACTTTCGCATTTATAATATTAGTATGGAAATAAAATAAAATAAATAAAAAATAAAATAAATGCAAAACTCAAAAGGAGACATTCGATTAGTTCGAATTTCGTTTGATCTCGTTGTTGTGGTAAATTGTCCCATATATGTATCGGTTAGGCGAAAATTATACCAGGTCCTTATACTCATCCTCCTAGCGTTGTTCTCGGTTATGCCCCTAAAGGAGCTCGGGGTCCGCTTTGACACCTAATCCCAAGATTTGGCATAGGCACTAGTTTTACGAAAGCGACTGCCATCTGACCTTCCAACCCAGAGGGAAAACTAGACCTATACCAGGTCCTTATACTATAACTTATAAAATACAGCAAACCCATTTTCCCATGGGTTTGCTAGGGTAGCTATGGCTAGAACCTTATGAAGACAGCAAGCAAATAGCACTACTCATTGCGCTCACAATGAAGTAATGGTAACATTGCCAGAGAATACACTGTGTTCATTGACGAGGGGCACTCATGTGTTCTCATATTCAGAACTAGCTTCCGCCCGCGACTTCGTCTGCGTGGACCCGGGATAAAAACTATCCCATATTTTCATCCAGTCTATAAACTATCTTCGTGCAAAATTTCATCCAAATCGGTTAAGCCGTTTAAGCGTGATTGAGTAACAAACATCTAAACATCCAAACATCTAAACTTTCGCATTTATAATATTAGTACTAGTAGGATGTATCAGTGATCGGTTGTTTCGAAAATTGCTGATCTTTATAACCTTTTCCAGCGGCTTGGCTAGCGAAGGGCCTGGTGATGTTGTCCAAGACGTGCATCAGCATGACGTTTGCGTCGATCTACATCTATACCATCGAGCTGTTCCCGACGGAGAGCCGCGCGTCCTGCATGAGCTTCTGCTCCATGATGGGCAGGATCGGCAGCCTCATGGCCCCCAACACGCCATTGTTGGTTGGTCAGTCAGGACAACTGATGTAGACTTTAGTAGACTTACCTTTGAAGCCAGTTATAGATGCCATTGTTGGTTGGTCAGTCAGGACAACTGATGTAGACTTTAGTAGACTTGCCCTTTCAAGCTGGTTATAGATGCTATTGTTGGTTGATCAGTCAGGACAACTGATATAGACTTCAGTAGACTTGCCCTTTGAAGCCAGTTATAGATGCCATTGTTGGTTGGTCAGTCAGGACAACTGATGTAGACTTGAGTAGACTTGCCCTTTCAAGCTGGTTATAGATGCTATTGTTGGTTGATCAGTCAGGACAACTGATATAGACTTCAGTAGACTTGCCCTTTGAAGCTAGTTATAGATGCCATTGTTGGTTGGTCAGTCAGGACAACTGATGTAGACTTTAGTAGACTTGCCCTTTGAAGCCAGTTATAGATGCCATTGTTGGTTGGTCAGTCAGGACAACTGATGTAGACTTTAGTAGACTTGCCCTTTGAAGCCAGTTATAGATGCCATTGTTGGTTGGTCAGTCAGGACAACTGATGTAGACTTGAGTAGACTTGCCCTTTCAAGCTGGTTATAGATGCTATTGTTGGTTGATCAGTCAGGACAACTGATATAGACTTCAGTAGACTTGCCCTTTGAAGCTAGTTATAGATGCCATTGTTGGTTGGTCAATCAGGACAACCGATGTAAACTTTATTAGAACTGCCCTTTGAACTTCATGTCTAAGTTCATCTTGTGGATGAATTTAGCTTGATGCAGCTGACTTTCTTTAATATATACACTACAAATCATGTCATGGGTATATCACGTTAGAAAATACATTATAAAAGCTTATAGAGTACACTATCATCACTGTTATGTATGACATGCTATTGGTAGGCCAATGTAAAGTTATTTTCGCACTCGTAAGTATCGCTATATATTACAAAGCATAGGTAAGGCACCAAATTTTAATCTAGCGTGAATGTATTTCACTCATTCGAGCCATTGACGCCAGCTTTCATAAAGAAGTATAGAAGCTTTAGTAGTTTAATTATTGGCAAAAACGTATTGATTGATTGCTTTGCATACGGGAGATTGAAAAATATGACTATTAGGTAATTAAAGCACATGAGGTCGCTTCTGGATCTTCTCCCTGTGATCTGGTCCCAAACTAAGCAAAGCTTGTATACTATGGGTACTCGACGACGATAAACATACTGACGTAATACTGACATAGATAAATAAACGAAATACATAGAAAACATCCATGACTCGGGAACAAATATTCGTGCTCATCACACAAATAAATGCCCTTACCGGGATTCGAACCCGGGATCTCTAGCTTCGCAGGCAGGGTCACTAACCAACTAGCCTAAAGAGGTCGTCTCATGAGATGGTTATTACGTTAGTTATAGCAATTTAACGATATGAATATGAATATGAATATAGGATGTACAGATGTTGTCAAAGAAATCTCGATACTTTCAAATATTACCTACTAGACTATTTACAATATTTACTCGTGGCTGTCGAACAATACGGGTGTAGACTCGAAATTTTTTTTTACTCCAAAAGAAAGAAGGCAAAAAAATATGCCTAGTGACGAAAATCCCATTCAGATATCTCAAAGAATTACGAAGCTACAACCGTTTTAATATTGCTTGTTAGAGAGAGAAAACGCAAACGGTGTTTGACGTCATATTACAGGATGCTGCCGGGGGGCCGCGTCGACGGCGGCTCCGAACATGATGGGCGCGGCACGTCGCCGTCTTCTGTGAGGTCACATTCTTCAGCGTCATCGTTTTATATGAAGTTGCTTTATGCGAAAAAGGGACAGAACATACCCCTTCTTAAAACTTTGGACACTTATAACTTCGTGATTATTTAACCTTTTGAGTTGAATTTTTCTCCATTTGACTACATTTTCTATCCTTTTTTCGAGAAAATTGTTTTATTTAGTGTCTACGCTCCTATTTAAATTCATTACTGTTGTGGTACAATTCTAGGTAGTTCTGAAAATAAAATGGCAATGAGTCTAGTAGCCGTCCTTTTTTCGAATAGCGGATCGATTCGAGACGTGTCGAGCAATATTCCTGGGCTCTTTTTTACGCACTCATACGTCTCACTCTACCCGTCGCGCCTAACGACACTAGACCCTACACCTCTACAATTAGGTACGAATCGCGGCGTCAATATGTATATATTTTTGGGCGAGCGATGATGTGAACTAAATAAGTTATAGAATAGAAGGCTGATGACATGCATGACACATGAGTGACCCGTTTCAAGTATATTGTAACGGAGGAAACTCAGTTTGGGTCGGTGGGCCAATGACATTAGTTAGGTAATGTGGTGTATGATGTGCAGATGCAAGTGACGCCGTCGCTGCCGTACCTGATCTTCGGCGTGATGGCGGGCTGCGCCGGCGGGCTGATGCTGCTCACGCCAGAGACACTGCGCCTGCGACTGCCGGACACCATCGAACAGGTACTTTGTTAGCCAGTTTACTATTCAGTCCCTGGGCGACCGAGTGGTGGAAATACGGAGAAAACGAATTTTCCCGAACATGAGTGGGTGCAACTCAGCATCGCTAATAGACCTGCACTTTTTGTAGCGGAATAGCAAAGTTAGGAACGTTGTTCTCGTAACATTATTTACTAAGCGGACATGACCCTTTTCTAAAAGCTTAGTCAGCGGCCTACCACACTGTGCCATTGAGGCCTCATTTTTATGCCATGTCAGTGGCATACAAGCTTACTAGTCCAGGCAATGAACTGACAACTTGTATGGAAAAAATGACAATTTTGGAAATAATTTATAATAGCTTATTTTTTATGTATAACGGATATATTATCAATTAAATAGTTACCCAGCGACAAAATCCGACAAAATTTCAGACATCGAAAAAATTATAAGTTAACTGGCTTCTAAAAAGTCAGTAAAAATATTAATAAATGTTTTTGTCTTTATTTTGGTTCATTTACATTTGCTCTATAATATTCAAGATAAATCGTACAAAAAAAGACAATGCATGCTTCATTTAAATCTACATAATTACTTCCGGGTGGAAAGTTTGTCGGATTCTTGACTAAATCATCTCAGAATAACATTTTCAAATACGCTATTATAAATTAATGTTTTTCAAAACCGTATTTTGCCTGGAGTATACGGCCCTTCTGATGGTAACCACCGTAGGCTATGGATGCCTACAATTCCAGGTCAAATGCGCGTTGCCGAAACTTGTCTTTAAATGCACTCGAGCCGAACTCGCCCTTGCCCCTTTGAGAGTGCCGCAGCCTCCGCCAAGAGCACTGATGATCCCGATGACCCCCTTCTTGAAACATCATGCGAATGGACAAGAGCGATAAGGCACCATTGATTGTAGCGACTAACTTCTGACCGATACGATACTCATCACTAGTTCAAATTGGGAATATGTACGAGTATCATCGAATAATTTATTTCGGATGCTAGGGTCCGGACAAGTGGTGGCAAATTTAGAGGGTAGTAGAGGTGCCAATTTTTTTATGATAAACGAATGACGATTAAATGTTTTATTTCTCTTCAATTTCTTATAATTATCTTGCAAGTACATATTAAGTTTGTGATATGTCAATGTAAAATTTCTGTGAAGTTTTCTCCCCACAAAAAAATCAAGTTTTCGTCAATCACAGATGCAATTGAGTTCGCTTATATTACATTTACTACGCTGCGCGCTAACAAATATGGACTTTGGCCACATAAAAAGTTAGTAAAGAACAACGACTCCATTACTCTCTGTGTGAATTTTTCCACCACTTGTCCGGGCGCTAGTTATAATGGTGTTAATCCTGCAATTTTGGTTTCAGGCGGAGGCCATGGCGGTCGCGCCACGGACGAACAAACGCACCGATATCATCGTGGACTAACCTGAGCTGCCGTGCCATATGAGAGGTATTCACAGAGCTGAACGGTCACATCACGGAGCCATGAACGTTCTCTATGCCCTTAATAGTGAACAGGGCTGATTTGCATTATTAAAATAGGATGGGATTAGGTGATCCCAGGAGGTACGAGTATACATACTACAGCTACTACTTCTTCTTAGTCGTTTCCTCATTGCTGAGGGTAGTGACTACCACAAACATCTTGCGCCACCTTCCTCCAAGCACTTATATTTTGCGCCATCCGCAGGCAAGCTTGAGGGGACTGGTACCTCCTGAAGCTTTTACAGCTACTTCGAGTAGCTTATTTTATGTGCCAGCACAATTCTTATTCAGGGATTGTTCGATATGTACTAGAATATTCCTCCGCCAGGATGATCCGCCAACGGAACTGTATTAAGCGATATGCTCGCTAGATATAATAATATTCCAAATTATTATTTTCCAAGCGGTGAACAGAAAAAACGCCTTTTAAAAGCAGAAGGTCTTTTAAATAAAGAACATAATGTGAGTCACTTTATGTTCATCTGCGACGAACTGGTGATCGTGGATGGCTTGGTAGAATTTTACCAAATTAATTATAGTTGTAACGTGTTATGTGCCATTTTGAGTTTAGTTTGTTAATATGCATAGTTAAGCTTTTTCATTCTTGATAAATTTTAATGTAAAGACGCTGGTCGCCTTTACTTAAAATACGCACAGTATATGTATACCTAGTTACCTACGTAACATATACTGTATCGCAATGAAAATACATACTTACTATTTGTGAATGTTTTTTTTATATGTAGACATAGACAACCAATTTACAATAGTGAATTAAATGCATCAAGTCCTTGAACTCGCATGCATTGTCTACATTGAAACAAAATATTGTGCTGAACCTTGAGATATGAATTTTATTATTTAAGTTACCAATTTATATGGCAATTTATCTACATATAGTTATGCACGTTTTTATTTGTTGTGATAAATACATACGAATTTAGTTAAGTAGTTGAGTTTTTCAACAATTGTAATTACAGCATTAGTTATACGGATGCAAATTGTGATTTTACCTTTTACCGTTCTAGGGATTTTAATAATTGAATAAATACATTTTATAAGAAATACCTGTTTTTATATATATGTTAACCATGTTTAACACTTTTTATGTTATATTAATTTATAACATAACACAGTATAGTCTGATACTACATTTACACACAAGCAGAAGTGTGCAAACGGGGGTTTTGGTACACCTACTATATTGGAATTGGACCCGTAATTGCCTCCATAATTGTGATGTGCAATTTATTGTCTCTGCTTGCCTATAATAATAATAATAAAGCCTTTTTAATGCCAGTTTCTAAATTACAAATGTACACTTTTTTTCTTATTTTTTGCTAACATATTTACTGGGCAGCCCATTTTTGGGCGAAGGCCTCCTCCAATTTATGCCATTCTTTCCTTTCTCTGGCTAGTCGGCACCAGGTTGGTCCTGCTACCTGAACCAAGTCGTCGCTCCATCTTCATCGTGGGCGGCCACGGGGGCGCCTGTCTTCACGTGGCCACCAGTGGAGCACTCTCTCGCTCCAGCGACCATCCTGTGTGCGTGCCACATGTCCAGCCCATCTCCACTTTGTTCTGCAAGCGACCTAAGCAATGTCCTTTAAATCTGTTCGTGTTCTGATGTCGCTGCATCGCACTCTATCTTTGAGTTTTGCTTGCCTATACACATCACAAATATCTGCACAATTGAGTAGGCAATTTCGGGTCCAATTCCTATATTGCCCCTGCAGTAGGTGTTTGAGTAGCCAGTTTTAAGTGAGCTTGTCGCCGACCCAAGCTAATGTCGGTTATTGAACACGGATAAAGGGAAGCTTGTGGCAAGCTCTTGCGACGTAAGACTTACTTGGCGCCAACGTTGTCAGCCACGCATTCAAGCGTTTGTTTGTACAGTCAGCAGCAGAGGTAGCTACGCAAAATGACACGCTCAAAATTATCTAGAAAGTCCTTATTCTCTTGATATAAGACTCGTGTGTAGGTCATTTTAAGCACTTGACCCCCGTAGTTACTTTTGCTGCTGACTGTAAATAAGGCAGACTTAAAGTTTGTGGGCGCTTGCCAAGCTACAACAAGCATGCCAATGTAGCATGAAGTTAAGAACCTTAACCAAAGTTACTCGTAGAAGGAGTCAGCCTGCGCAACGGTGTCGGGCAGGTCTCTGCGCAGCGTCTCGGGGGTGGAGAGCGTCAGCCCCGCCGCCGCCAGCGCGGCGCCCCCGAACAAGAGCGTCGGCAGCGGGGGCCACCACGCGCCCTGAAACATTATCACTCAAACATCAATTTTGTCTTACATCTTAGTCTTCATTTGATTAGACAATTGTACTTTGAAGGGGACTACTCATAATGACAATAATTAAACTGTAAACTGAGAGCCGTGTCTGTACCTTATCCTTTGGTTTGCCAAAAACTTGTTTTTGTTCTCTTTCATTGTTAATCTTCTGGCACGTCCGACTAAGATTACACTCTTGGCTCCCACCAAGTACCATTTAGCTATGACAGCTTGGAGGTGAACATGTTTAAATAGACCACACACTCACCAGTAGTGGAGTCAGGGGACAGCACGAAGCCGACCCTCGCCACCATGGAACACGCGCCCACTAGACACCCTCTAGCACTGGCAGGAACCAGCTCGGATGTACCTATACTCGTTGAAACAGACTACACACTCACCGGCAGTGGAGTCAGGGGTGCCAGAACGGAGCCGACCCTCGCCACCATGGAACATGCGCCCACTAGACACCCTCTTGCACTGGCAGGGACCAGCTCGGATGTATACTCGTTGAAACAGACTACACACTCACCAGCAGTGGAGTCAGGGGTGCCAGAACGGAGCCAACCCTCGCCACCATGGAACACGCGCCCACTAGACACCCTCTAGCACTGGTGGGGACCAGCTCGGAGGTGTATACGTAGATGCCATTGAAGCAGATCGATATACACATCTTACCGATAAGGAATATGACTATTAATTCCGTCTTTGCGTCTGGAAAAATAATGTAATAATTGTAAGCAACACAGTTATAAAAGAAACTAATCCTACTATTGCGGATGAAATTCTAAGGCGGATTGGATCTCTTGATCGCCCACGCCGTCTTGCAGCCTAATCGATCATGCCCTAACAAACTTCACCAGATCATCGGTCCATTTTGTAGAAGACCTTGCACTAAACACGCATCATTAAAGTGCAAATGAGAAACTGAGAGTGTTCGAAGTAGTTGTAGAAGAAGAAGGCAACAAAAAGGTTTTGCGTGATGATCAGCTTAATAAGTTCCTCATGAAAAATTCTTAAGTATACTAGTTGTTCGTTTTCTGATTGACCTACCCTTCGGAACAAAAGCTTCCGTAACACACGCAACTCCACAAAGCAGGAACCCCCCGAGCAAAGTGAACTTCCTGCCGATCTTGTTCAGCAAGTACGCGGCGACGAACTCTCCGATCAGTGTGGACAGTGAAGAGAGTGCGAAGTTGACGATCTTGTTGCCCGGCAGCGACACCGAATTGATCAGGAGCCCGTAGTAGACGAACGCGGCCGTGAACCACCACCAGGAGCACACTACCAGCCTGGAAACATGAGGTTGAGTGATGTGTTAGAAGCAACCAGCCCTTAAACATCAAGTTTATAATTAACCTAACAACGTCGTAGTTTTAAAACTCCATGCCCCAGTGCACCTTGATTTGTTTAAGTCAGCTCAATTAACTTACAATTACCTTTTGAGCAGCATTGCAGAAGAAAACAATAACTTCGGACGAAACTTCTCTTTTTCCACCTCTACGTCTGCATCGAATCCCACCCTCGAGTTGTGTATCGCGTCTATCACCTTCTTCGACAACGCCAAACCGTTCCACTTGGCAATCTTCTGTACCAACATCACAGCTTTGTCATTCTTCTCATTAACGATCAGCCAGCGTAAGCTTTCTTCTAGCAGGAAGATGTACGCCAGAAATATGAAGGCTGGGCAATACAGGAAGAGCTGGAAGTGCCTCCAGTAGGGCACGAGCCAGACTATCAGGGTCAGGAACAGTTCCCCCGCGGAGATCATGATGCCAAGGACAAGGGCACTGATTATGCGTTTGTTCTTGCCGACCAGCTCCAGCACTGAACAAGAACAAGAATAATCTCAGTCTCAGATTGCAGATAATTGTCAGAAGTCTAGAAAGCTGGGGGCATACTTACTCAGCACAAAGCACGTGGTGTACGTCCCAGTTACCAGCGCAGCCTCCAGTAGCTCCAGCAACATGTAGAGAGGGTAGCCCGTCCATCCGGGGCCCGAGGTCAGCGTCTTGAAGGCCCCCACCACCAACCCCAAGCCACTGGCGATTATTGACTTTCGCCGCCCCCATCTGGAAATAGATCGTCAAGTCGCTTTGACGCCAAAACCCCTTGTGTATCTGTTCGCTATAAAAGTGGGATTTCAAAACTTAGCACGCAGGGTCTGGTTTTCAATATGAGAAGGACAAAGACATCACAACGTGGGCATATGTTCCCTTTTATTCCATTACGCACATAATTTAATATCACTCACCTATCTGAAATAAAGCCCATAAGAGGCATGGAGATCATGACCCCCACGTTGTGGACGGTGCCCACCAGAGTCCGCTTCCACTCCAGGCAGGCTAGGTCGAACTGCACAAACAAACCATTGAATTACAAGTATGTACCTAACATTTACACAGCACCTTAACACAGCAATACTGGCTCGTGAAATTGAATTGAAATCAAAGGTGCATCGGCAGGGCAAAAAGTGGGATGTCACAGCTCGAAAGGATACGGAAAGATCGGAACATATCGCGGAACACGAAGACCTCTCTGGTAAACTCCTTGTTATGGCTCGGAAAAAAGGATGATAAAAATGGCCGACCGTGTCCGCATAAGTCAGCCTTTGAGATATGGTGCTGGAGGAAGATGCTGCGGATCCTATGGACTGCGTTCCGCACCAACAAATCCTTCCTTCGTGAGCTCAATGTAAAGACCAGGCTTTCCACTGTCTATTTGCGAAGAACCCTTTAGCTTAGCCCGATTAGCATCCACCCGAAATGTGATAGTGTGTTTCCATACAAGAGAAACTGTCTGTCAAATATGCGAGGTGTCAAATGTAATAAAATAGCTCGTGGATTCTGTTCTTAGAAATTCGTCAGCAGGTTGAGCAGTATCTTGGCCGCTACTCGGTAGTAATTCGCATTTTGAGTCTGTGACATCAATGTAGGTACTCGTGTGTAGTAACTTTCTGGCTGTTGCTATCTGTAAGTGTAGCTGTAGGTTAATATAAATTATTATTAATCTATATCTCCGATTGAATTTCACGGGGTGAGCCCCGGTCATTTGGAAGGTGTGCGTGGCGATAATTAATCCAACACGTGGACGCCCTTTGGAGACGAAGTTTAATGTGATGTATTTAATACTATTATGATATATCTCAGAATGAGCATCAGAACACCCCTGTTCCCTATTAGACAGGTTTACCTAGTTTAGGGCACAGGACTAGGGCACTTATCTAAAAATAAGTGCACTGTATGTACCATATGATGAAGTAAGCTGATGTACTGATTCTACAATAAATACATTTTCATTCATTTCATTTTTCATTTTCATTATTATCTCCGATTGAAATTCACGGGGCGAACGCCGGTCATTTGGAAGACGTGCGTGGGGATATAGATCCAACACCCATGCAATTTCTTTCCATGTTGTCGTTAGAGGAAGATATAAGTGTTTTATAGCCAGCATTAGCCACGGAACGGAAGGCATAGTATACATGCCACCATGTATACTGTGCCTTCCGCATTGTATGTGTTTTGTCTATCTTGAAATACCAACATATAATCATCAACCTAATCAGTAGAAAGCGGAAAATAATAATACTCCCTCTACTTAACGCGACATTTCTAAGCGTAAGGAAGAGTTAGGCATTCCTTAGCTATATCCTACAGCCATGATTAACCAGATACATACCTCTGAAACGATAGAGTTCCTGGAGCCATACACCCACTTGTCGCACGGCTCAGTGCGGTTGGTGAAGCTGTGCTCGCCGCAGCCGACGCTGCTGCTGCTGCCGCTGCTGGCGAGCACGGGGCGCGAGCAGCGAGGCTCCACCGCGGCCGGCCACCAGGGCGGCACGGCTGCCGAGGAGTTGGCGGAGTCGCAGGCAGGCACGAAGCATCTACGTATATTCAAGATTTTTGTAAAGACAAATCAAGTTTATGGAATTGCTGCCTATTATTTTCTTGGGTTTATTATGAATTGAGATTGACGGCCTGGCGGGCAGCTTGCGACGTCGCTAAGCCCAGAAGAACATGGATCTCGCAGACTTGCTTATTGCAGCTGGTTACGGCACAGAGTACCTAAGGATCTGGCAATTTTCTTTTCTGTAGCTCATTTTGTCTTAATTTTTGTGTTATTCTGATTCGGGCAAGTGAATTGCCAATCTTAAGCTTTCTCATTACTTAGTTACCTACTGTTTTCTTGTATAGGGTAACACGTGTTCTAACTTAAATTACCTATTTAATAAATTATGAATTAATATATATAAATAAATTATGTTATTATACCACAATTTATTTCATGCACCTAGGTCCTAGGGTAACACGTGTTCTAACTTAAATTACCTATTTAATAAATTATGAATTAATATATATAAATAAATTATGTTATTATACCACAATTTATTTCAGGTACCTGAAAGACTAACATACATACAATACAATTATTAAAACCCAAACACTAATTATTATTTTAAACCGGTTTGTAATCAAGGTAAACTTAACACACTTAAATCCTGAAACTCATCAAATTAGAAAAGTAAATAAATAATAAATAGACCGGTTTAGGTAAAGAAGTGGGACATTCACTCGGCTTTTGGTCGCGGACGACGTGACGCAAATTTTGATTCCGGAAGTTTACTATTGTTTTGTTAGTGTTGCTTTTACTTCTGCTAATATAAACCCTATAAATAAGTGGCAACCTGAGTTATTCTCTTTTGATTTCCTGTTGACATTAACAGTGTATTCTGGGTCGGTCGCCATTTGCGGTAATTCGTCTAACAGGCTCATCATCATGATTGCCGTGATTGCTCGCCGATTGCTGCTAACCACCCTGGTAATCATGTCCAGGGAAACTAAAATAAACATAACGATGAATCAATTTCGTTATTCTTCGAAGGCACTAACGTCATAGTCATATGAGAATGCTACGATTGCCAAAGTCAAATTAAACTTAGACTAAGTTTAAGTATGAATCGAATTTAATCAATACATTATGCATCACATAACAAACGTGAGAATGCAGCGATTTTGTGTATCGCAGGATTATAAATTAACGATAGGTACGTCATATCCGTTTAAGCTTTAAATGAAATAATAACATGGTCATAAATAATTGACTGAAGCGTAGTAGACTGATAACTGTTCCGATAGTCAGGGTTTCCTTATTTCAAGAATGACATAATTGTAAACAAACCACAGACTCGTTTGGTAAACATGATGATTTCTGGGCCAATAATTCGAAATGAAATTATACGTTGTATTTTAGAAACCGAACTCGATGCTCGGCGTAGAACATAGAATCACATATTGCTGTAGGTATGGTATGTGTCCGTCAGCGTCGTCACAGATTATATAATGCGTCGCAACGACTAAGTAAGAAAGAAAGAAAGAAAGAAAGAAGAACGTTTATTTAGCATCTCAGTCACACAGATATTACTAAGTATTAGTAGTTAGTAGTATTGATTGTCACAGAACAGTATAAATAATAGTATTACATAGTATTATGTATTGTATGTAGACGACACTAATTTAGTTGACTACACCTACCTATTTATTTTATTGATTTTACTGCATAATCTCTACTAGTTTAATCTCTTTCTCCGATACCCAAAGGTTTTCTGGAAGAGATCGCTCTTGAGTACGAGTTTGTTATTGTATTGTTTCTCTTGGTGGTGTGCAATAAAGAGTATTTGTATTTTATTGTTATTTTATGAATCGCGTTGCGCAACTTAAGTCTGTACCGTTCGGACTAGGCATTAAAATACTATATAATAAATGTTTAAACGTTTAAAATCATTAAGAGTTTATGATAGTTCACACTTCGTAAAGCAAATAAGATAATACAATTAACAAAGCCATATAAATCTCTTGACGTTTGCTTACTACTCCTTTGGACTAGTAGGTAGTTAGTAGCATTTCAGTTCATCTTTATCATATTTTTAATAGTGTGTGTGCTTAGGTGTTTTTTTTATTGTTAAAAGATTAAGTAGTGAATTGACAGCCACCGCAGGCCGCTCCATTCTGAAAGGCCTTACGACTACATACGAGTATGTAGTCGTTGGGTAAAAATCATCGTCATTTCAACAGGTGACGTGTTACTTTAAATGTTTGCATCGGATTAGTGTCGGAATAAGTGGTCACGCCATGTGAGTTTCAATAAATTTCTTACATTTTGTTAGTCGGATATTAAATTAATTTAATTACATTTTATTAATCGTGATATTTTATTATTATTGTAACAGCAAAGTGTTTATCTGGCGTGTTTAATATTTCTACAAGGTAGGCGCTTGAATGATAAGTGTGCCGTCTCCTATGTACTTTCGTAACACCTAGCATTGGTTTTGCGGGGAACTGATCGATAAACGATTTTTTGCTTCTCGTAATAATTCATTTAATCAGGGCGTGTTTTTCAGGCAAGTATGGAAACGCTCACGCCTGTAATGGCTAGGAGACACGAGGCTAGTTTTCCAAGCTAGGACAGCAAGCTAGATACTGTACTATACAGTTTTGGCTTGCTGTCCTCGCTTGGCAGCATGCTAGTGCTGTTTACATGGTGCTAGATAGTTTTAAGCTAGCCAGTGCCATTTACTACCGGCACTTGCCGAACGGATACTAGCCTCGCCGGCCACACGAAGCTAAATATACACAAGCCAGGACAGCGAAACTCCCTGGCCAGGCCTGTAAAGCGGGCTAGTCGCGAGGGTCAAAGTAGCATGCGTAAGCGAACCTTTGACCCTCCTTGTAAGCGAAATGGTTGGACAATCGTTGGGGGTTTTGTGGGTAGTCTGGGCCTTCTACCTGGGAGTCCCACACCCCCGTCCTTCCCCATCCGACCGGGCGGACGGTGCATTAACGCATTCCTCCAACGAAAAAAAAGGACAGCGAAATCAGTGGTGGGGGGGGGGGGGCACTACTGGCTCAAAGAATAGTAACTATCCTGGCTTCAGACACTAGCGTTCTCGTTAGCATACTAGTCTGGAAATAAAGCTAGTTTTGTATACACGAAAATAGACGCACTAGCTTGCTATACTAAATAGCTTGAAAAACTAGCCTCTTGTATCCCGGCGACAAGTGCAGAAATACTCTCTCCTAGACAACAGCATAGTTATGTTTGTAATAGGGTTACTTGCGACGCGTGGCCCGCGGTGACATCCGTGTCCATAAACACAGCGCTAACCAAAGATTAATTTATCGTTCAAATGCGTTTTTCAGACGAGGAGTAATGAAATGAAATTATTTATTTGGTATCCATATAAACACAAAGATTATGTTAGTAACAAGAAATTAATTACCTAGGTTAGTTAAATACAAAATGCTCATTAGAATGCACATGCACAGTCATCCAATGAGTAAGGATAGGACTGTCTAGAGATGTGCAAATTGCGGAAATTTTCCAAAAAGTTGGAAAAGTTCTCAGAAATTTCTAGAAAGTTTCACAAGGAATTAAGGAAATTTCCATGTTGGGAATGGAAAGTTTCAATTCCCATACAAAAATGAAGAAAATTTCCGAATTTTTCCTATGTTAAATTGCAGAAACATTTCTGCTTTCTTTTCGTCGGCACATCAGTAGGACTATCCATCCTTTCCGCGACCACCTTCAGGAGAGTTTTGGTGCTCGTGCGCTCGCGGGCCCACGGTGAATGGGCACGCTTGCGCAGCACGGCTTGGAAGCCGTCGTGCTCCACTCAGCGAACATCCCAGACGCGCTGCAGTGCCAAGGCAGCCCCAACAGCCCCCAAGGTGTTGTTATACTGGACACGCAGAGCACTGAGGATCTTTTTGGTGTAGTTGCTGCACATGCATAGATTTTGGCAGTAAGTTTTGAACAGTGTCATCTTCACCTCGTAAGAGCAAAGTGCAAACCGGCGTGACAGCACGTTACCCCTAACCGAAAGTTCTCTGCGTTCCCATTTCATGTCAATATCTTCTTTGAGTCTGTGACCCAATGTTCCAAATATTTAAATATACGTTTTATTGCTAGATTTAAATACCAGAACTTCACTCTTTTTAACATTATATTTGAGACCTCGGGCCATAGCAATCCTTTCACATATAGACAACATCATTTTTATAGGGTTTAGGACGAAGGGATTCAGCAGCACCATTTCGTCGACATAGCTGATGTTGTTAAGAACAACCATCCACCGAGCATCCCACGCCAGAGCTGCAGAGTTCCTCAACTAATCCATTTACATAAACGTTAAATAGCGTGCAAGACGCTGTTAACACCAAAATGCCCTTGAGGATTTTGGATAGCGCGGACACTGTCTATTTGTATCGGAGTAAACGAGAGCGTGTGTCTGGGCGGCCCGGTTTTTGAAGATAAATACACACCGGTCCGGCACGGGTCCGGGCCGGTCGGGTCGGGTCGGGGATTTTACATAAATATTGAAAAAAAAAAGGGTGGATTATTTGTGAAATATGACTCGTTAGCGGTTTAGGTATGAATATGTTGACTTCATGTTTTTAATTGCAGACCCATACGTCAAAAAAATAAAGACATAGAACCGTTTAATGTGATTTTAAGACCAATCTTTGCAATTATTTTCTATAGAGCCGATTTCGTCCAATTATGTATCGAGCCCGTCCACGGTCTTTGAAATATGGTGAATATTAACATATATTTTATTTAATGTGCTAGAATAAATAGTTTTTCTTAAAACACTGCTTAAATAACATCAATTTCACCAAATTAGGTCTTGTCAGCCTCTCTGTTTCTAACCCACTCCATTTAATAGGAATCTGAGTACTCCCCCGACCATCGGACAACATTTTCTGTTCATTCCAGTACTCAAGCATGTTTACTAGTAAACCGATCTTGATCTTGAGTTCGATCGTTACTGAAATCTTATGGCACTTACGTCCTTTTCTTTAAGTTAGTTAAGGCAGTTTTTTAGAAATATCTCAAAAACCTTTAAACCGATCTTGTTCAAAACAATTTTCGCTGAAAGAATTTAATAAGCCCTATTAGTATGATTTTTTTCATATTTTTAAAATACACGGTTCAAAAATTAGAGGGGGGGGGACACAATTTTAGTGACTTTCGAGGCGATTATCTCCGACTCTATTCACTTAATCAAAAAAGTTGCTGAGAAACCTAATATTTATTTTGAAAGGCCTATCGATTGATGTGACACACGTGGGCTTACAATGAAAAAAAATATTTTTGACTCAATTTTATGTATATACCCCTAAAAAAAAAATTTTTTTTTAGTAATTTAGTTACAAAACTACACTCGCGGTCAAAGAAACCGGGTCAGTGACGAAAACCTCAATATTTTGTAAATCGTTGGTCGTATCTGCATGAAACTAACTCTGTTTTATAGAGAATTTAATATCCTTCTAAATCCAACCTTCAATGACCTACGTAGTAACTGGAAAAAGGTTTAATTGAAAAAAAAAGACCAATTAGGTACTTATTTGAAATTGCGTTCGTTTTACTTTTGCTTGTTTTTAAGCAATTGTTTTCAATCTGTCAAAGAACTATGGTAAAAGGCTGTCATTGTTTTATTTTGTGGTCATTCTTGAATGTCTATCATGCCGCTAACACGAGATGAATGTACTCGTATCATCACTATGTTAGAAGAAGGAAGAAGTCAGAGGTATACAGCGAGAAGAACAGGTGTGTCACTTTCTACAGTGCAGCGAGTCCTCCAACGTTACCTACAAACTGGGCAGAACCTTAGAAGACCAGGAACCGGCAAAACAAGATGTACTACAGCTAGAGAAGATCGATTTATTGTTACAACCATGCTCCGAAATCGGCACCTCACAGCAGTTGAAGTGAAAAATCAGCTTTTAGAGACCCGAAGGGACGGCATCAGCGAGCGGACTGTCAGGCGGCGGCTCAAAGAAGCAAATTTGACCCCACATAGGCCGGCCAATGGCCCAAAACTTGAAAGAATACATCGAACAGCAAGACGACTTTATGCCCGCGATCACAGATACTGGGGTGACGAAGATTGGGCAAGAATTTTGTTTGCCGATGAATCCAGATTTATGCATAGGCAAATGACGGGCGGCAAAGAGTTTACAGACGGCCTGGTGAACGTTTTATTCCAGCATGTTTTGAGGAAAAAGTGGCGTTCGGCGGTGGGTCAGTCATGGTTTTGGGTGGAATCTCTTCAGAGAGTCGCTCGGAGTTAGTTTTAATAGAAAATGGATCATTAACGAGTGCAAGATATGTAGAAGAGATTCTTAATGAGCATGTCGGCCCATACTTAATTAATATGGGTGGAAATTCTATGTTTATGCATGACAACGCCAGGCCACACAGAGCTCAAATTGTCAGAGATTATTTTTTGGAGGTTGGTATCAACTGTATGAACTGGCCCTCGAGGAGTCCGGACTTAAATCCGATTGAGCATGTATGGGACGAGCTTGGGAGGCGTGTAAGAGCTCGAAACCCCGCCCCAGCTACACTTAGAGACCTGAAACAGGCGTTAGTGGAAGAATGGGACAATATCCCGCAAGAACGCATAAAGAACTGAAATCCTGTCCTGCTTCTCAAAACTATTTGAGTCTCTTATACAACCTGTGCTGTTAAGAATAGCTGAAACCTGCATATCAGACCATCAACATGGCTTTAGACCTGGTCGTTCAGTAATGTCGAACCTAGTGCCTTTTGTTTCTGATATATGTGAGCTAGTTGATAAAGGATCAGAGGTGGATACTATCTACACTGACTTTAGCAGCGCCTTCGACAAAGTCGATCACGTGATTCTATTAAAGAAGCTTAGCCATTTTGGCGTGGGTGGTAATTGGCTGAGTTGGTTCGCATCGTATCTCACCAAAAGACCTCAAAACGTCGTTGTTCATGGCTACAAATCGGAAACATACTACGCTGAATCTGGGGTTCCACAAGGATCGCACTTGGGCCCAGTGCTCTTCTTAATGTTTATTGATGACATTACGAACCACATTAAGCATTCAAAGTATTCGCTCTATGCAGATGACTTAAAAATTTACAAGTCTGTGGCCTGTGAATCAGATGCAAGAATGATCCAGAACGATTTAAACAATATAGTGTCCTGGTGCTATATTAATAATATGACTCTCAACCCGAATAAGTGCTTTTTCATAAAATACAGCCGTAAGAAAAAACCACTTGTGACAAAATACGAGATAGGCGGTGTTGAGCTATCAGAAGTGACTGAAATCAGAGATCTAGGTGTAATACTTGATAGTCAACTTAAATTTTATGCTCACGTAGACTCAATAGTAAAAAAGGCCGCACAGATGCTCGGTTTCCTGAGAAGAAACTCCAGGGAATTTAAACAGCAGAAAACTAAAATTATCCTATATAACACTCTGGTACGCAGCCATCTCGAAACCGCCTCGATTGTTTGGAGTCCTTTCTACCAGGTTCACTCGCAGCGGGTTGAGAGCATACAAAGGGCGTTCACAAGATACCTTGCATTTGGTACTCCTGGCTTTTCACACAGAAATACCTACAACAGTCGTCTTGCTAAGTTTAACATGGACAGCTTGCGAGATCGGCGGCGAATGTTGGATTTTTGTTTCCTGCACAAGGTAGTTAATGGGCAAATAAAATGTAGCAATCTGTTAGAAAGCGTCTCGTTAACAGTTCCTCGCAATTACCCTCGGCGCCCTATACCAAAACCTTTCGCTACACCGATCACCAGGACAAACCTTGGATTGCAGTCTCCCATGGTAAGAATTTGCTCGAGTTTTAACGACTTTGTCAGCCAAAATAAATTCATCGACATCTTCCACGACCGCCTACCCAAGTTTAAAACGACATTATTGCCAAAAGTAATATAATTCTGTCACTGTTATTAATTCCATAGATATTTACATATAAATTCTGTTATTATTATTATTGTCTTTATTTTAATTTCGTCTTAGATTTATTATTGTTATTATTAGTTTAGCTGTTTAGGTCATATTTTGTATTGTATATAGCTATAACTTTTGTTGATCTCACTGCAACATGCGTAGCCAATGTTATGTACTTCCGTAATTGTTGTATATATCAGAAATAAATACCTCCTAATATACTAGCTTTAAGTGAAATGTAATATATATGATGTGGTTGTACTTAATAAATAAATAAAAATAAAAAAAAAAAAGAACTTAATAAACAGCATGCCGAATCGTCTAGAAGCTGTAAGAAGAGCCCGAGGAGGCAATACGAAGTATTAATTTTTATTTTTTGTGTTGTATGTAAAGTACCTACTGCTTATTTTTGTACGTAAAATTGGTTGATTTTTTGTTTCCTATGTAATTTTATTAAACAAAAGAATTACGATTCCACCATTTGATGTTATTTAATTCAGTATAAAATTATCTACAATATGCAGTTTAATTCATGTCCCTAGCTTTATTATTTTAGGAGATATTACAGATTTTCGTACTGACCCGGTTTCTTTGACCGCGAGTGTATGTAGCGGTTAACAAAATACACCTATCCTCAAAATTTTATTCAAATACACCTTACAGTTTTCGAGTAAAATGCCTGTGACATACGGACGGACAGACAGACAGACAGACAGACGGACAGACATGACGAATCTGTAAGGGTTCCGTTTTTTGCCATTTGGCTACGGAACCCTAAACCCTATGATATGCTATTCTATTGGGACGACCTCTACAGCCAAGTTGGTAGGGACTCTGCCTACGAAGCCGGAGGTTCGAATCCCGGTAAGGACTTTTATTTGTATGATCAGTACGAATATTTGTTTCTGATTCATGGATGTTTTCTATGTATTTAAGTATTTATTTATCTATATAAGTACCTATATTTATCGTCGACTAGTACTCATAGTATACAAGCTTTGCTTATTTTGGTTTTTGTGTAAGTTTGTCCGCTAATATTTATTTATTTAAACATGAATGATTAATACCCATTGATTTGGTATTCCTAGTCTTCTATAAACATAATACTTATTAACTTTAGTGACATTAAGTCTTCCCTTTTGATTTTATTTATGTTTATGGTTGGTATTTGTAAACTTGGTTTGTAGAAGATTGATTCTAGTACAAATGTTTGGCACCTATCTTTAATGATAATTTATATAATTATCACACTTTCATTCAAAATGTCAATGAAAATTTAGTTTTTAATATACTTAAGCTGATAATTTACCAACTGGTTTACGTTATCTGGCCCTGATTGTATCTGCGTGCTGTCTGGGCACTGTTTGCTCGTGGACGACGTAGTTTATGTGCTATGATTGCATGCTGCCAGTGTTTGATGACGAACATACAGCAATCATTAGCCGTCGTAACCGAACTAACTAATCTAACTATATATATTGTACTTTTCCGATTTTTTTTTCTTCAAGGCTGTGCAGCCTGGTCCGGAAGTGTAGGTTGATTCGCATTCAGAAACATAAATACGCAACTTCTATATGGTCACGCAGTACTCAAACATGTTGCAACTAATTTGCAATCGTTGCAAACCCAACGCATCACCTGAGCCAATACGGCAGAAATTAAATGAAGATTCTTATTGACAAATGACGAAAACAAAACTGTACTACATCCCCATCCGCTAAAACTCCGGATCGATTTTTGCGGAATTGAAAAGAGTGCGGAACATTCGCGGTTGCCGATGCGGATGCGAATATCTGCAACGTCCCTGGTAGGAACTGTAGGAAGTATCGTATACTAACCTGGCGTCCTCAGCAGCCGCAGAGAACACATAGTTGATGTTGCTCATAGCCGTGAACATGATGGGCAGCATGGCCAGCGCGTACTGCCAGCGCTGGAAGCGGCCGAACGACGCCATCGGCGCCAGCGACGTCACCGGCGCTGCCGGCCGCACCGCCAGCGCGCGAGGCAGCTCCGGACTCATGGTGCACGCTCAGAACCACATAGAGGCCAAGAGAGTGGTTCGCCAGGACAGTGATAATGTTCGGTCACAGGAGTCTACACTGTAGCGGATACAATTAAAACAATCCTATATTTTTCCGAATAATTAATCCCGGAGTCAACCTAACATTAAATTTATAGTTGCTGGGCCAATCTTTGGATAAACTTGTGGATCAATTTTGTTTGGTCAATGGACACTGACACCTTATCGATGTTAATAAATTTTAACAAATTTTTGATTTGTTGTATCATTCCGTTTTTTAAGGTTTTTAAAATATTATTCTATAGAAAAAGAAACTTTCGTATTTCTTTAAAGACAAACAAAAGTGTTTTTTGCAGAACTACTTTAGCGGATGTACAGCGAGTCACTGTCAGCGGTGATGCCCTAACGCCTGAACTCGACTGAAATGGCCACAAGTGGCTAGGCAAGGCGCCATAAATGGCATACTTAGGTATATATACCATAATGTCAACCAATTTTACATAATTGCGTGTTATTTAACCATAAGGTAAACCTTTTGTATATGAAAATAAATTGCATGGCTGGGTAGCATTGTGAAGTAACGATACATTTTCACAACGATTTATTGAGGAGTCATGCTACAGAGGGGTATTTTTAGCTGTCTTCAAAGGAGAAGGTTCTAATTGGTAATAATATTTTATAATATTTTTTAAATGTATGTTCCACGATTACTCGAAAACGCCTGGACCGCTGTGGATTTTTTTTGTTAGAAAGCTTATCCTTCCCAGGTGGTCACACCACATGGCTATCAGGTCAGCATCCGACGGTGGGATCCTGGACAAATCCAGAGAACTTAAATTGTATAGGCACACTTGAAGCAATTTGGGTACTGATTTGAATTCGATTAAAACTTTTTTTTTAAGTTATTACTAGCAACCCGCGGCTTCGCACGGGTACTATATTATACATATAAACCTTCCTCTTGAATCACTCTATCTATTAAAAAAAACCGCATCAAAATCCGCTGCGTATTTTTAAAGATCTAAGCATACATAGGGACAGACAGCGGGAAGCGACTTTGTTTTATACTAAATTTGTAGTGAAGTGGAGTAAAGTTTACATTTATTTAATCACGGCATTTATTTAATGCATTTGTTGAATGGGTAGGAAAAGTAGTAGGTATGTATTAAAATTGATGGCGGTCGATAATAAGCATGCTTCTCCAATTAATATTATTATGTATTCTCCCAGCCTGTTGCATTGTCATCAGGTATAAACTCAACGTTTGTATAAGTAAAAACTATTAGCAATTTATCATATTTACAACAGGAGCTATCGCATAATTGTGCGTTGATAAGAGATTATCTTAATCATTTAGATATTAAAATGCCTAATACGTATTGCAATATCTTTAGTGAATATTTACCCCAAAATATTTAGCTCTTCCAATTACTAATATTATAAATACGAAAGTAATCTATCTGTCTGTTACCTTTCCACGTTTAACCGTCTAGGTAGTTTTAAACCTTGGGAAGGACATACAGGATACCTAGTCATTATCCTAGTCATCCTTAAAGAGGTGAAAAGAGGAGTGTAGCCTGTACAGCGGCGCTACCAAGCGGCGCTTCGAAAGTCGAAGTTCGGGTATTTCTATCTCTATCGCACTCCATTACTCGAGTGACAGGGATGCATGTATTACGAACTTCAACTTTCGAAGTTCGTGGTAGCGCCGCAGATGACGCGAGTCCACTCGCGCGTTCCTGCGCCTGAGAGACTTAGCCAGTTATTGAGTATATATCGAATATATCACGCTCTATTTTGAACTGTGTATACGCGAGCGAAGTTCCAGGCGAAAGCTGTTTAAGTATATACTCGTAGTATAAGTTGGTTTCCGTTGATTGCGGCCTAATTATAAAACAATCGACTGCGTTTAAAAGGGATTCAAGCATCAAATGAAACCAATACGTGTTTGATTGAAGCTGATTCTAACGACAGTCCATGTTCCCAAATAAGGCGGTTACTACAAAACTGGGTGTTCCTCCGCCACACCAAAGTTAACCAATACCGGAGTATTTAAAAAAAATTAAACCCTGGTTGAACAAACAGTATGTTAAACCTTTAGCACTATCCAAACGTCACCACGCAATTCCCAGTTCCGATAAATCAATTACTTGTTATCGGGTCAGCTCTATCACCGCCATTATTGTAACGTACGCGCGTGTGGACGCTTGCCTCGACCAGACATGGACGAAGTGAGGGTCGAAGACAGCCAGGCCGGAGAGGCCACAGACCGAGTGGGCCCCCAAGGTCCAGAACTTGATGATCTGCATAGAGTAGGCCATAATGGTCCTGGTAGTCCTAACGATTTGGATAGGGTAGGCTATAAAGGCCCAGATGACCCCAATGGCCTAGATCGAGTGGGCCACAAAGGTCCAGATGGCCCACCGAGGCCAGGCAGGCCAAGCGGCCCCAGCGCCCCTAAAATTGACCTAGATTGGGTGTTGGTCAACGAGCTGGGCCAGTTTGGACGGTTCCAACTTCAGAATCTGCTGCTGGTCTCTGTCCCCATCATCATGTCTGCGTTCATGAGCGAGTATATCTTCTCGGCGGCTGCTGTACCGCACAGGTAATTATTCTGACAACTTTTTTTTATTTTATTTATTCCATACAACTATCGTGTTTCGTGATCCGTACTAAGAGTAAGCACAATGGATCCGGAATCACTATGGTATTATTTGTCTATTGCTTGCAGAAACTGAGAGGGAGACGTAGCTTTTATTCTAGGTACCCCATATTTTACTACACAGATTTAGGTTCCAATTTGTTTTCCCTTTTCTTGGTAATGAAGGAGCGTGAAAAGCTCGCCATATCCCGTACCGAAGAGGTACAGTCAGCATCACATAGTTAGTAGCAGCCAAAGTAGCCAAATATATCGTAACACTTCCTTACTCCTATAGTAATAAAGACGTGTTCAGATATATTTGGCTACTTTGGCTGCTACTAACTATATGATGCTGACTGTACAAAGGGAACCCTTATGGTGCGACTCTCTCTGTCGCATTATTAAAGATGAAAAATTGATAGATAAAGGTATTTAAGGTAAAAAATATATAATGATTTATGTGGATACCTACTAATTTTTATTCATAATATGCGATGTTTTACATGTGAGAAAGGTACAATACAATTAAATTCTTATTGTAATTTTACCTTTATTCTTTTAACAATTACATGCAATACAATTGAATTCTTAGTATAATGTTACCTTTATACTTTTAACAATTACATGCATTACATTGTAATTTATTTGTCCTTACGAAGACTTTTCTTAAGAATGCATTCGAATGCTAACACATTATATCTCTCTGTCTAGGTATTTATTTTGTAAATCATCAAAGAACATAAGTTTGCCAACCCGCAGTTTGCTAGCCATAGTCAATTACGTCAGAATATCGGATAAGTATTATTTTGCACCATTCCGCGCGTGCTATGTTAAATTAATTATGTATTTGATTAGATAAAAAAGTATCAGTGGAGCATGCATGATGCCCTTTGATATAATTATTAAGTGCGAAAGAATGAGATGTTTATCATATTAGAGTTGTTACGTGGTAGTTTCGTATTAAGATTCTCAATAAACGAGCCCCAGGGTAAGAATTACAAACAGTTCGATAATGATTGGATAGCATATATGTAGCTACTTGCCTAACCTGCGCATCTGTCAGTACCTAATTTGTCACTGATAAGAATTTAATTAATATAGAAGTAAAAAAACCGGCCAAGTGCGAGTCGGACTCGCGCACGAAGGGTTCCGTACCATTATATATAATAAAAACGAGCCCACATAGGACGATGGTAACTGAAGAAGGAGTTATAAAATCCCCGCCCCGTACGGCCCGGCGCACGCCCGGCTCTGCCGCGCGCCGACCACTATGCGAAAGCATTCGAGCTTAAACATTATTATTTATTTATTGTTATTAAGGATATTATGATTTTATATTACAATATTTTTACATGGTTCATTCACTTATATTTACTACCTCTTTTACACACCTAACAACGTTTTATAAGTAAGTTACAATAGAATTTGTACGAAACTATTACTTCTTGAAGTACATTTTATAAGTTGGTCGACTATTACTCGTAAACGTGTAAAGCCTACTTAGCTGTGATAGTTTTCCTTTTAACTTCGTTATATGTACTCTACTACCATGAATTTTTTCACATATCCCAAAACAACCATTTAGCTAGCAGGGGGTGGGGACACTGGGGTCTAACAAAAGTTAGCACTTTAAGGCTTAATATTTCACAAACGGATCGTTTAATCGAAAATTTGTTTTAACAAACCCCCAATATTTTTAAAAGACCTATCCAACGACACCCCACACTATGGGGTAGACGACAATAAAAAAAATCATCCCCACTTTACATGTAGGGGAGGTACCCTAAAAAAAATGTTTTTCAAGATTTTATTTTACCACTTTGTCGGCATGACTAATATGTATATTCATGCCAAGTTACAGCTTTCTAGTACCAAGAGCCTCTGAGCTAAGCTGCGGACGGACGGATGGACGGATGGACGGACGGACGGACGGACGGACGGACATAGCGAAACTATAAGGGTTCCGTTTTTGCCATTCTGGCTCCGGAACCCTAAAAAGCAGAATACCAAGTTCTACTGAGATGAAAGACAAAAACAAACTTGATATTGAAATCTAATGAAGTCGTGATTAGTTATACATGTATTGCTTAACCTATTAAATACGTCGATGAGTGCCTAAATGCCCAGACTCAGCAAAATGACACTAACAAGCGGGTACTACCCATGAAGGTATTAATAAATGTACCTAAATACTTCTCTAAAAATGCGCCAGTCTTAACAGTCAGAATTACGCCTTCAAGCGGGTGGTATCCATCAACATTAATAAATATGGTTTTCTCGCCAGATGTGTAATCCCGGAGTGCGGCGAAGTCGCCGGGGCCACACACCAGTACAGTCCAGACTGGATCCTCAACGCGGTGCCCCCGGACAGCCACGGCGACCCCCAGAGCTGTACGCGCTACCTGTCCGCCGGAGGCACGGGCACGCCGAATACGTGTCCAGCCAATATCTTCAACCAGCTGCAGACGCAGGACTGCGATGGATTCGTCTATGACAGGACCAACTCTGTTGTGTACGAGGTAAAGTGCGAAACTTCCTATCGCAATTCTTATAAATAGTTTGTTAGACCTGATCCTCATGTCACGTATATTTTTAATCAAAGATTGTGAAATCTTTAACAATCTTTTCGCAAGTTACAGATCATTCTTGGACATTGGTGGACTTTGTAATTTCGTATGTGATTTTCGTGTTTCAGATAATTGTGAAATGTTTTAAGTGATACGACTTCGTTATCAAAATAATTCAACGTATATACGTATACTAAATAATAAGGAGGTAATGTCAGTGAAATGTGACTTTTTAGGATTACATGTTGGGTAAGAATGGACGTTCGGGGTGGACATGGACATGCGCTAAATTTCATCCTACGGCTTCGCTGTCTGGGTTCTTTATAAAACGAGGGCGAAACCGCGTGGGCAGTTAGTATACCACAAAACCATTGAAAAAAATATATATTTAAAAAGAAATATCAATAATATAAAGGTCTATCAGAGAATCCATTAGAAAAAGTAATTGAGGAAATTCAGCTTGAAGTAGTGTTTAACTGTACTATCAACAACGAAATTGTTTATTTTTATATGTACGGTCGAGGAAATTGAATGTTTGGCACATGTCAACTCTATTAGAATGACGTTAAGGTCCAAAAGTGCTAAACATTCAATTTCCTCGACTGTACATTACGAAGCTACGGCAGCCTAGTGGCTGTCAAGCGGCGGTCGTGGGTTCGAATCCCGGCGGCTCGTACCAATGACTTTTTCGGAACTTAGGTATGCACGGAATATTTACCGTTAGCTTTTCAGTGAAGGAAAACATCGTGAGGGAACCGGTCTAATCCCAATATGCTCTAGCTATCCCTTAGCGGACCTCGGGCTCCGCATGTGTCAGGCTAACTTCAGAGGTGCAAACTTGATGCGAATTGTCTTGTCTCTCCAGTGGGACCTGGGCTGCCAAGAGTGGCTGCGCGCGCTGGCCGGCACGCTCAGCAGCGTGGGCACGCTCCTCGTGCTGCCGGTGACGGGCTACGTGTCCGACAAGTACGGGCGGCGCGTGGCGCTCGTCATCAGCGTCTTCAACCTGGCGCTGTTCGGCCTCATCCGAGCCTTCTCCGTCAACTACCCCATGTACCTCGCCTTCCAGCTGCTGCAGACCACGCTCGGAGCGGGCACGTTCAGCTCTTCCTATATTTTTGGTACCTATTATTTTCACTCAATTACAGTCGAATTCATCTGAGTCGAATTGAGCTGAACACCTTGATACCTTATTGCATTCATCCTTTTGACAGCTTCTTATGGTAGTTTTAACATAACGTTAAAGCGACACGGTACATACAAAGGTGTTCAGCCCGTTGTGATTTCGACTGTATTCAAGATTAACGTTCAATGCCTTTTATTGAGAAGGAAGCTATCTTCATCAGTTTTATGATGTGTTTAGGTCGCTTTTATAATGGACATGGGGGACGTTTGGCTGCACGACGCCCGCGTCGGGAACACAGACATATACGTGTGTCGTGTATATTCGAAAACTCGCTTGACTCGAGTCCCAGGCGAGGCAAGCGAGTTTTCAAAAATCTTTGAATGCAGTTTTGTTTCTTTAAAAAAATAAAGGAATGTCTCCTTTAAGTAAAATGAGCCAACTTAAGGATTTCAGGTAGTTTCCCTCCAGGGCCCGACTTAATTTTCCTCCCTGTATGTGTCGCTAGCTGTTTTACAATATCCGCCAATCACATTCCAGCGGATTTTCATTCAGCGGTATTCAATCCGCCTGATTGTCACCCCGCCGTATTACAAAACAGCGCTGTTCTGTAAATCAGCTAGCTGTTATGTAAAACGGCGGATTATACATTATGCCTGCGACGTATATATGGTACGCCAACGGGCTAGGAGTATTTATGTACAGGCGTGAGCGCTCCCATACTAGCATGACAGCAGACGTCCATATGCTACGGTCTTTTGCTTACCTCCAGGCAGACCATATGCTTATGTTTGCCACCGTCCTAATATAAAAATGTATCGCGCCGCCGCACGCGCCCTTTGTCTGTAGAAACGGCCTTAGTATTTCTTCTAGTCATTTGATTTCACTAGATCCTAGTGACTAGGATATTTCAACCCGATTGTTTCGAACCATTGCTTGCACCCAACAATTCATTTTACGCATTAGAGTGAGTATCAATCCGAGCTGTGCGAGGTTATAAGCTAGAAGCATCTGTACTATCGGAACATTCCCAGAATATGCAAATAATAAAACAGATAAACAGATAGACGTGGGTAACAGTATTCTGAAAATTGCTTTATTTAAATACCCTTATCACAAAACAAATTATTTTTAATTAAATATTTTGTTTTCGTGTTATTTTTTAACGAGGAAGTTACCCCGATCATTGTATAATCGATATGATACAGAGAAAGAAAAAATAAACCATCTTCGTCTGTAGCCCCCGACAGGATACGAACCTGCGACCTTTCTATTAACGCTAGACTGCTCTACCAACTGAGCTACGAGGACAGTGACGTATAAGATGTGTATTTTGCATTACATTCCCGCTAAGACTAGCGCCCTCTGTATCGTGTTATAGACTTGTTTCACAGCCTTGGCACACCTCTAATGGGCGAGCTATACGCTCACTCCTTGCTCATCGAACCACATCATGCCCCGTATCATGGTCGGCCTTACCACGCGATAAGTGACAAGATAAAGCGTCAGTCTCGTTCTATCGAACGGTGTCAGCCAGTAACGGACGCTCTATCTTGTTACTTATCACATGATAAGGCCGACCATGATACGGAGCCAGGTAGTTTCGGACAAGCGAGAGAGATGGCGCTGGTGTACATTTAAATACCCTTATCACGAAACAAATCGTACATCGATCGTTTAATTTTCAACTTTAATATCAGACAAATAAAGCAATAATCGATATGATACAGAGAAAGAATATAATGGAAAAATAAACCATCTTCGTCTGATGAATGATCGGGGTAACTTACTCGTTAAAAAATAACATGAAAACAAAATATTTAATTAAAAATAATTTGTTGTTTATTTGTTGTTTGTTTGTACGAATCGAATCGTATTAATTAATCGTACTGTAGATAAGTATGTAAGTCGTCTTCTCTTCACTAATTTTGCGGTGCCCAACTGGGTCCACAATTAAGTTTTATTCTCATTACTTAGCAACTAAAACTTAAGTTCACCTAAAACCCTGTAAACTAACATTGTGGAATGCAATAAATGATTGAGTACCTGAGTATTGAGTATTGAAAATATCTAAACATTTTTATTCAGCTGCCGAGCTGGTAGGCCCCAAGTACCGAGTGATAACCAGCGCGACCTGTTCGTCCATGTTTGCGGTCGGACAGGTGTTGTTGGGCGGCGTGGCCTGGCTGGTCCAGCCCTGGCGCTACTTGATCATGACGCTGCACATCCCCTGCTTCCTCATCATCATCTACTACTGGGTGCTGAAGGAGAGCGTGCGCTGGCTGCTCGCCAAGGAAAACTTCGACGAAGCTAAGGTTGTGCTGGAGAGAGTGTCTGCTGTGAACAGGAAGCCGATCAGCGAGAAGTCAATGCAAGCGTTGCTCACTCCCGCGCCAGTCACTGACGAGCAGGTAGATAACATTTATTTGACCTGCCTTGTTTGCCTACGTTGTAATCACATGTACTCGTACAATGCTTCACATCAAATATTATTTATCAGTTTAGAAACAATATCTTCATCGTTTCCAATTATATCTATATCATGCATTTCAGATCGGTACATCGGACGGCCTCTTCAAGACCATCGTCAAGTCCCCCGTGCTGCTTCGGCGCGTGCTCACCACCCCGGTTTGGTGGATCACCACCACCTTCGTGTACTACGGCTTGTCCATCAACTCCACCGGTCTGGCCGGGAACATGTACCTCAACTACATCCTAGTCTGCGCCATTGAGATCCCCGGCTTCTACACCGCCGTGCTCATCCTCGACCGCGTCGGCAGGAAGATCACCCTCTCCTGCGGGTTCTTCCTTGCTGCGGCTTGCAACCTCGTCTTCGCTTTTATTGACAACAGTAGTGAGTCGTCTCAAATTGTAACTGCGTGATTTATGTCGCATGAGGTGTACAGATCAAGTATTTTCCTTACGAGGCATAGCCGAAAAGTATTTGGCCAAAGGTCAAAAGGTCTATTTCGCTTTTGTGGACTTGGAAAAGGTATGACAGGGTGCTGAGTGCTGAGAAATGAACCTTGGTCGGTACTGTCAATATATGGAGTGCGCAGCCGCCTCATTCAAGCGCTGAAATCCCTCTATGAGGATTCCAGTGCTTGTGTGAGAATACACTGATTGGTTTAGCCTCGAAAAGGGTGTTAGACAGGGATGTGTAGCATCTCCGTGGCTGTTAAATTTAGTCATTGACAGTTGTTTGCAAGATTTGAAAGATGATGACAGTGGACTAAGAATGGGTGGGTTATTCGCCAAGTGTCTTCTATAAGCCGCCGACCTGGTTACTTGCGTCGTCTGGTTAATTTATTGATAGGAAAGGTATGAAAGTGAACGTAACTAAAACATATTAGGGATTATGATTATGACTGATTGCGAAATTATGATTGGTGACGAAAGGTTGGAACAAGTGAAAGAATTCTTGTATCTGGGGACTTTATTCACTAGGGATGAAAACACGAGAGAGATATTGAAAGGAATAAATGAGAAGCATGAGAAAGTGAATGCTGGTAAAAGTGTAAACGGAGCACTCAACGCCTTTATGAGCAGCCAGAAAATATCTCAAAAAGCACGTGTGGCTGTGCTTAAGGGAGTGTTAGTCCCCACACTTATGTATGGAAGTTAAAATTGGCTGTGGCAGAAGAAACATCAGAGTCAAGTGAATGCAGTGGAAATGAGAGCGTTCTGAAGTATGTGTGGAGTGAGTTTGAGGGATAGAATAAGAAATAGTGTGGATAAGAGAGAGATGTGGAGTGACTGAAGATGTAGTGACGAAAATTGAGAAGGGCGTGTTAAGATGGTATGGGCATGTACAGAGGATGGATGAAAAAAGATTAACAAAGAGAGTGTATGGGGGAAAAGTTGATGGTACACTTGGAAGGGGAAGACGTTGTCGAACTTTTTCCTACCAAATCGGAGAAATCCTGAAGAAAGGTCAGGTCAAGAGTACCCTAAGCCGACGAGCATGTATTCAGAATGTAATGAAAGTGAATGCAGCAAGAATGGTTTGTTAAGATCGTAGCTAGTGGAAATCCGTTGTATATGCCTACCCCTTCGGGAAATAGGCGTGATTGTATGTATGTATGTATGTATTATACTTACGTTAATAAGTGTATGTATGTATGACTTAGTAACGTATTTACGTTAATAAGTCAAAACACACAACATTGCATTAATATTACGGATTTAGATTATAATTATAATAGATCCGCAATGATAAACGACGAAATATCCAGTTACGAGATAAGATTTCACGTGTTTATCTAAGCGATTACTTAATAAACAGATTTGAGGCGTGACCTTCTTGGTGTCGTTTATCAAATTTAATAATAACATTTGAATTCACATTCTTAAGATTGCATTATTATGTCCTAAAGACTCTATCCACAAAAATCGAAGATCGGAAGATTTGTATTGCACTTGCCTAATTTGAGCAATAGGATACGAACTTTTATTTTTGTGATTTAAGGTAGAACCGACGTCCAGTTTCTTTGTCAAACAAATAAGTTTCTTCTCACCAGATATAATACTCTTTGAATTCTAGGACACGTTGAGACCATATAATTGATCGGCCAACATTCGATCAAGAAACTGCTTGATTATGTAAGAATCCGACCGATCTGACGTGTGCTGCTTATAAAGTAAATATTTGAATGTTTCCAGCCCTACCAACCTTCAGCCTGATTCTGTTCCTGGTTGGCAAGTTCGGCATCTCGGTGGTGTTCACGTCGCTGTACCTGTTCACCTCGGAGCTGTACCCCACGCAGTTCCGGCACACCCTGCTTGCCTTCTCGTCCATGATCGGTCGCGTCGGCTCCATCACCGCACCGCTCACGCCTGCGCTGGTAAGTCCATTTTTAACCGACTTCAAAAAAGGAAGAGGTTCTCAATTCGTCGGAATCTTTTTATGTATGTTCCCCGATTACTCAAAAACGCTTGAACCGATTTGGAAAATTATTTATTTGTTAAAAAAAAATATATCCTTCCCAGGTGGTCCCAACTCTTAAATTTTTATTTTAGTCTTTCGGAGTGGAGGGATAAAACCTGTTGATTATGAACATACTTGCACAACATTTGAAGGAGAGGCAGGTGAAGACCGATACCACACACGCACCTCGATCCCAAACCATCGGTATGAAAGCGAAAGGCATGACGATTAATCCACCGCCAAGAGCCAGACTCGAAGGTCATCATCAACATTTAAAAGCTTGGCTATTGTCGGTGGAGTAGGCGCCGGTTCTCTCGGTCCTCGGCTAATTTCTGTAGGTCGTGGTAAGATGCGACTTATACATTTAATTTCTGTACAAAGCTTACTTTGGGTCGACCTCTACCCATTGATGCTTCGATCTTACCTTCTAGAATATTTATAACGAAAATATCGTGTCTTATTATATTAGTGGCCTATAATTTTCTCTCGTCTATTTTCAATTGTCTTCGGCAAGTTTATTTTCTCTCCCATGCGCATTAGATGGTGATGCTGATGTGATGACGGTTAATATAGGTACATTAGGAATAATTGTAATTGAGAAAAAACTTAATTTAATTAGAAAATACAGCAGTTGGACGTATAAAGGCTTGATTTTCAGTAGGTATTAAAGTAGTATTCTACTCTCCACTCATCATCATCATCATATCAGCCGAAAGACGTCCACTGCTGGACATAGGCCTCCCCATAGAGTGCCAAAGTGACCGGTCCCGCGCCACCCGCATCCCGCAACCTTTACCAGGTCATCAGTCCACCTTGTGGGGGGCCTACCCACGCCGCGCCTTCCGGTACGTGGTCGCTACTCGAGAACCTTCTCTCCACTACTTTGTTAGTATTGAAACAATGACGATTGGGTTGCGATATGCATTCCTATCGAAGCGAACGCAGTTCTATGGTTTTTGCTTAGGCTGAAAATCGTCTGTCTGTCTGGCGTCGGCGTCGAGTGTCCAGTGTCTCTCCCGCTGTTCTCCTCTACAGGTCACATTCTTAATAATAATAAATTGGTACTCTTTATTGCACCACTACAAGAGAGAAACATCTTACAAAAAAAATTTCAACCGATTCTCGTGATATGTTGTGAGCAGGATCGTTAATTCTTTGTCGAAGCACTTTTTCAAAATTCAAATAAAAAGACTCGCGAGTTATAGAAATAGCGATAAAGAGAATAGCTCACAGAACCACGAGTTTTATCTTTGTTTCAATATTAACATTTTAAATAATTTCTACAGATGGACTACTGGGAGGGCATCCCGTCCCTGATGTTCGGCATCATGGGCGTGATCGCAGGGTTCCTGGTGTTGACGCAGCCCGAGACGCTGGGCACCAAGATGCCCGACACCCTGGCTGAGGCAGAGGCCCTCGGCCAAGCGCCCAAGGTCAAGCAGAACAGCTGATCAGCTCTCTTTAACTTAAGGCTGTCACAATTAACCCTAAAATTTTGTTATAATATTTAATATAATTATACATTTTAAAGAAGATTGTCTATATTTTTAATGAATCCCATGAAATGCGTCATCATCATCATCATACTAGCGTTATTCCTGGTTGTGCCCTTAAGGAGCCCGGGGTCAACTTTGACACCTTATCCCAAAAAAAAATTGTTTTGTTTTTTTTATTTATTGCTCACATAAAATAAAAACTTAAAACTAGTACAAAAACTTTGCAGTTTGCAGTTTGTTCGCGTTTAGCTTAGGCACTAGTTTTACGAAAGTGACTGCCATCTGACATTTGAACCCAGAGGGAAAGTGTGAGTCATGCATGTGTATGAAGAAGGAGTGTGACAGCGAGAAGAGCGCAGTGACTGGGGTACAATAGGGATAGTGTTGAATTTTCTCAAAAGGGGTTTAAAATATACTTAGTCAGATGGAGACAAACGGAAACGTATTTTAATAGACGCCTCGGCAGAGAGTACAACTTTGTACCATTTGGCGTCGAGACCCTCGGTCCGTAGAGTGCGCAGAAGTTATTTGGGGAAAACGCGAAACTTCTGGTTGACGTTTGGAGTTATAATAAAATTGAGTCCGCAATCCTATTAGTAACCAAATTAAGAAGTGTATGTTTAGATGGTCTAGGTATGTAGAGAAGATGGACACAAGAAGATTAACAAGCAAAGTGAAACAGTTTTAAAATGACCTCACCGAAATTTTTCGATTAAATCCGAGAAATTGTAAAGAAAAGCTAAGTGAATGACAGCTGTTGTGAAAGTAAAGTAATGCTAACTACTCCTCAGGACACCGGCGCACGCGCAGGCATGCAATTTGCATCTGCATGTATGTATGCTAATAGACAAAGGATAAATGATAATCACGAAGTCATTTAGAAATTCATGTATTAAATATTTTATATAAGATGTTACTTAATTAGTCTCATCTGACTGGATTGACTCACCTCCTACGTTTGCCATAATATCGATCACCTCAACATTGATAACTCTGAGTTTTTTAGGAATAGGTACTGTAGAACTACCTATTACCTACCTAACTTAATCTAATGGGTCCATTAATACAGCAGTCGTTGTAAAATAAGACAAAATAAAAACATTGTATTTCCAGAAAAATACATGTCGTCAAATTATTTTTACCTATTAATATTATGGCAAACGCTAAACGGTAGGCTCTTATGCTTACCTATACAAATATGTTTGGCATGAACATAATAATGATACTTAAATATAACTTTATTACTTATACAACGTGGCCAGACCAAGTCATAACAGTGATTAAATACAAAAAAAAACCAAGTCATGTATTATACTCGTAAAACATTAACAGGAAATCAAAAATTCATTTAATAATGGACACCCTGAAAATATGTTTTAAGTTAACTTTTATTCAATATTTTTATTCTTAAGTAAGTAACAGTGAATAACCCTTCTGTAAATTAAATATTTTTCCAAACATGTACTTAAGTACAAAATCAATCATTGATTTTAAATTCATTAGACCTATTTTAACTGACAGTATTGAAAAAAAAAAAAAATACTATGATAATTTGGCAAGTAGCTTCAATAGGCTAACAAAATGATATAATACTTGCTAGATTATTGAACAAAAATTTTGTGTTTTTCTACAGGAGTGTGAGATGTAGGTACTTTGTTATTTATGTAAGACGGCATAGAAAAGTCAATGTTCTATCCCATAGAGGGTATATATAGTACACTGTTGTACAAGTATATGTTGATAGTTACATTAGAGGCGGAATTGTTTACGCGAGCCGCAGGTGAGCGTGATAAGAGAGCCGAGGATGTAATTATCAAAGCCCACGCGTTTCATACGACGTTTTTGAACACATTTGCGAGGAAAAAATACTTTTCATAAAATGAAAATGTTATAGGCTCCTCAGTTATTTTTTTTAGCGTTATTGGGAACAGGTTTTACTCACATATTGTAGTCGCGGAATGAAAAGGTTGACCACTTTTGGACCTTAACAGCTTTGAAATAAGGCCGAAAAGTGGTCAACCTTTTCATTCCTCGACTATACATCGACAAGAATTTCCAGTGGCGTCAATTCTATTTATCACTTACCTATTCACCACGACAACATTCACGTCAACATTTTTAAAAAGTGATAACTAAACACATATCAATAATCTTTACCTACTAATATTTGTGAAATTAGCAAATGAGGTGAAAAGGTTTTTTTTTTATATGACATTTTATATTTTTTTATAACTGTTAGGTTGTTATTAGGTCTCGGTATAGTTGTTAGGTCTTGAGTAACTTGAGTTATCACCCGTTTGCGGCTTGACGTTGACTTTAGGGATACCCTGTATACTAAATGTGTATGATCTATAAGTATATGTACATACTTAAGTAAGAACAGGTGAAATATTACTATATTCTGGCGATCGGAAACAATATTTCAAAGAATAAATAAGTTTTCTTAACCTAATACATATTGTCAAACTACCAAATATATAAAAACAGACAATGATTTAGTATAAAAACACGACGTACGTTAAATGATCACGATATAAATGCGTTATAATACAAACTTAAAACAACTTACCTAGTTATAATATAATATAAAGCTGGTATTTATGCATGACAGTGTATAGACATTGCTATTAACATATGTACAATACATGTAAACAATACAAAACGTACTTAAAATTTGTACAAAATAAACGATGAATGACGCTTGATAGCAACTAGAGTAAATTATTTTACGTCACACCTGGCCATAATGCAAGTTATACCGCACGCTGCGCGTACGGTAAAACTCGCATTGTAGTGGCCAGGTGAAGACGTAAAATTGTGTACTTACCAGGGCGGTAATTCGTAAAGCCCCAGATCGCATATATATATGGCCCTCACCTTCGGTTCGGGCCACAAACACCTGCGCTCTGGGCCATTCACGAATTCACCGCCCTAGGTACGTAATGTACTATAACAAAACAACAACCTAAAGGTCTCAAAGGTATTTCTTAATAGTTATAGGGTCTGTCCAGTGACTACAAAGGGAATAGATACGGCTAAATCATCAACATATTATACACGACCTTTTTTTTGTTTATTTATCTAATATTATACTTAATTATAAACTGTTTACATATGGATTCGAACAGCGAGCGAAGACCGCGCACCTATGTTAAGGCACTAAAATTTATCGATGGATTTTCTACTTTTAATGCGAGTGTTCAGCTAATATATTAAACCATCGCTGGCGTTACTATTAGTAACTTTTCTCTATTATTATAAATCCTTTTAGTACATGTTTAACTTTTTATAACAGATTTTTTAATATTATGTCGATTTATGCTGGTAGTCTATTGGTGTCTGACTTAGATTTTTTTACGATCTTATCTCATTTATTATTTTAGTTTAAAACCTTCTGCTTGCAAACTTGCACTATGAGCAATTTTTACTTTTCCTTGTTAATCGTTACTTAAGTAGGTAATTAATGGATGACTGATATTGGCCTTCTATTATGTAATTACCAATATGTATTGTTTACATCTACAGCTATTTTTATCCTTAATACCAATAAATAAATAACCAAGTCGTGCATACATATGAGCCGTATATTTCTCTTTATACTCGACTGTACCAATTTAGGCACTATAGTTGGGAACTCCAGAAGGCCCATGTCACTGTGATTGTAATATTCATCACTCTCGCTCTTATAGTATACTTATGCGTATGCAGGAACGTGATAGATATTATATATTATCTACACCGACCACACTACTAATGAAATTGTACTTTGAGCACCATACATTTGACATACTTATATCCTTATTTCGGCATCATCAGCATCACTACTTAACTCCTAACCACCACACTTACTCAATCACTTTCCTGCTCACTCGTCAAAATATCCAAGGCACTCACAAGTTGCAGTCAATTTTTATCCAAGGAACCAGTGAGACGGCGCTTAGTCTAATAACACACTTATTAGTGACCGAGGCGATCTGCCCTAGCGGATCCCGATAAGTTCACACACTCCAGTCTGTCGAAAGCACTGCCTCCATTGTTGCGTTATTAGTTAGCACTGGCACTTCCAAGTCACCATCAGACCTGGACGGTGTCTGCGCTGCGGTCCAAGTCCTCGGCCTGCCGCACGTCGTCGGGCAGCGGCGCGCGGCTGGTGTCGGGCAGCAGCAGCGCCAGCAGCCCCGGCAGGAACGCCACCCCCCCCAGCACCACGCTCGGCAGACCCACCATGTAACGACCCTGGAGTTTCAAACAATTGATGTTTAGTGTTTCAGCGATTTCACATTTAACCTATACAGTCAGGGGTATTCATATACGATCATAAATAAGGTACACGCCCTTTATGACATGGACAATAACCAGAATAAAATCCTGTACAGATATTTATGTACATATACTCGTAATTAATACCCCTGACTGTTCATTTAATAGTTATTTGTTATACAAGGGTACAAAGTTGTATTTTACCCTTTAAGTTTGTGGTTCAACTATAGAATCCTTTCGCTTGCTCGTGTTTCAATTCCACACTCGCGGGTAAAATACAACCTTGCACCCTTGTATAACAAATAACTATTATACTGCTTGTAAGGATTTTTCCTTGAACAGTTGGGTGAATTAGACCTGTAAACTCTTGAAGCATCGCTTCCACCAGCTTCTATTGGAGGCTGCCTAACAATTTGATAGCCAACGTGGCACTTGTATCTTGACAGATTACACTATTTCTTATCTACCTTCGTACGATATATAACTCTACATTTTTATAATGTTGTCGCAAATGCAAATATTACTAAACCCACGATGGGTCAGCGATGAGCTTGCGACAACTTTTGAGTGGCCACAAGCTGCGGTGTGCGCCTACGAGTATATGCGTGGGGTGGACTTGTTTGACACGATCGTAGCATTTAAATATTTTACCAACTAAATCAGGCTTCTATTGGTCACCAATAATGCCAATCTCCTTAATGTTGTAGCCGTTTTGCAGAATAAACATTTTCGATCTAGTCGGATATCTATATTTGTCTAGTCCGTGATATCGAACCAATGTAAAACCCTTGTATGTCCCTGGCAAAGAACGTCACGATATCTTACCAGTAGAGGAACCTGCGGCGCCAGTATCGCGCCGACGCGGCCCACGGTGGTGGCGACGCTGGACAGCGAGTTGCGCACCGTCGTCGGGAACACCTCCATGCTGACCACGTACAACGAGAACATGCCGTAGCTGTTGCACATCGTGCCCAGCATGTACAGCACCACCGACAGCCAGCCCAGTGCTGCGGACATACACAACATTCAATTATAACTTTATTCAGACTACCTCTTTTGTGACTCTATAGATCACTCAATTCAAAAAGAAGTGCCGCGCCCACAATTTGTGTTTTGTCCATAGCTTTGGAAGAAGTGAAACGTTCTCCTCTCCTCATCTCGGCTACGATTACCAACTGGGATTGAGTAGCAGTCCATACATCCCACTTTTTCCATCTCTTTCTCTATGGCAGGCGTATTCCTAAAGTCCTTTCCCTTTTTTCTATTGTAGGTTACAATTATTCAGTAAAATAATCGAAAGCGACTCACAGAGCGGCACAAAAGTGGACGCTATGAAGCACACGCCACACAGACAGTACGCCACGCAGATCGGCGCCTTCCGTCCGAAGCGGTTCAAGGTCACCGCCGTGACGATGCGCGTGGGCACCGCCACCAGCTGCAGCACCGAGTAGTTGAGGTACTTGTTGCCGATGATGCCCGTCGAGTGGATGATGGCGCTGGTGTACACGAAGGACACGCACACGAAGCACGCAGAGATGAGCGTCACGCGCAGCAGGATGGTGCGCGAGCGCAGGACAGAGAGCAGGTGCTTCGTGTTCAGGTGCGGTGCGTTGTTGTTCTGGAATTTATTTTTTGAATTGAGCATGCGTTCTTGGGCGAAACATTGATAGCAGATGTGTATGAACTTATGCAAATACCAAGTTATTTTGGCAGATATTTCAATATTTTTGATTTCTTTTTTAAAATCTTATGACTCCGGACAATAGAATCGAAATAACCAACTTAGTAATTGATCCATTAACTTAGGTAATCCTATCCTTATTCAAGTAAGAGGCGGGTGCTTCGAAGTTGTACTGTCTGAAACAGTTACTAAATTAGAATACAGGTAATTGGAGGAAAAGCGACATGTTTAAAAAAAAAGACTTGCCTCTTTGTCCTTATTATTCTGCTCAATCGATTTCATCATCTGCTTAGCCTTATTAGAGAACTCAACGTTGTTTATCTTAGCGACTTTGTTGAGCACTCGAATGGCTTCATCGTTCTTGTTATGAGCCAGCAGCCATCGGACGCCCTCGTCGATGAGGAAGATGTAGAAGACGGCGACCAGGAGAGGCGCGTATATGGCCCGGAGCAGATGGCGCCAGTAGGGGACCTTCCACGCGATCAGCCCGAAGAAAGCGGTGCCGATGTTGGTGAGGATGTCCCATATGCACGAGAACGCGACTCGGCCGTTTTGACTCACGGCTTCTAATGCTGAAATCAGTTGAAGGTGATGCTGAGACTCTTAAATAGTTCAAAGAGCAAAACAAATCTATCTTAAACCACCAATCAATGTGTGCGTTTAAATAATTAAATTAAAGATCATTTATTTCGGACTGTGAATCCATAATTTGTTAGTAACAATTAATTTACTTAAAAACTAGTGTTGGTTATTTATAATCCAATTTCCCAATTATTAGAAAATAATCCCTTTCATCCTCGAGGGGATGATTGTGCCTAAGGAAAAATATCGTACAAGCAATTTCTACTTACAGAGCACCATAGAGGCGTTTCCGTAACCAAAGGCGGTCTCGATGAACTCGAAGACGAGCAGCATCCAGTAGTTGACGGAGAAGGACTTGATCAACCCGACCACGCCCACCAGAAGCGGCGTGCCCACGATTATCACTTTGCGGCCGTATCTACGTCAAAAGCAAACTGGTTCACACATACATATACACTACAACAGTAAAAGAAGACTAGCTGACGTTTGTGGATCATGAAAAAATATTGGCGGTGAGATTTGCATTGAACACTCAAATGTATAATTCAGAAGTGGTATATAGATCTCGCTGGATAGAAAAATTTTTGCTAAGCAGAAACGTCCGCTAACGAAAATCCAAATAGCGATCAAAGTGGAAAATATAAAATTATTCGCTACGAGCAGGATGTGAATGATAGTAGCGAAACGTACCTGTCGGAGACGAACCCGTACATGACCATGGAGATGATGAGCCCAAGGTTGTGCACGGTGCCGACCATCGTGCGCTTCCACGGCTCGCAACCCAAATCGAACTGGAATACATAAACAGATGATAAATATAGTAGATTTGTATGACGAGGGTCTAAAATAAGCCACATCACCACCAGATGGTTATTTTCCCAAGCGAAGTGAGGGAAAATTTTTCGAGTGGTAATATGGCTTTTAAACTAGATTTATACACTCTACTTTTCAGTACGACTGCGAGAAAATAGTACTTAATAACAAAGATTATTAATCCACAATCAATAATAAATTCCACGGCAAAAAAAAAAAAAAAATTGCCGGCCTGCTTTTTTTATAAAGTGCTTTGACACGTACAAAATATTGACACTACGGATTAAACGACATTGACCGTCTATAGGCGCGCCCAAGCGGCCGAGCGCGGCGGACAGCATACGGAGCATAAGATAAAGCAAGATAGACAGCAGTCTATCCAGCTCAATCTCATAGCTTATGCCATGTATGCGGTCCACGCTTGAAAGTTTGGACGCGGCTATATAGACGGTAAAAGGTGTTTATTTTCATGATTGTGAATTAGGGAATGAAAAACACCTAATGTTTGAATGGAATTCTGTTTCCTGATTGGTCGATTTTAATATCTAGCTGTATTCTGGTTAGTTGATAGTTTTTTAAAAGGTGCGATTGGTGGACTTAATACGGTGAAGAGTTTTGAACGGTCAAATAAAATGTTTTAAAATCATAAATATGGAAACATATTTTCCATAGGGGCTAAATGTACTATACTTGAGCCCCGCTTGCTAAGCCTAATATGACACACTTTTCGAGCATGAGACGTGAAAAACATTTTATTTAACTACTTAGGGTGAGTTGCACCTAACCGCCTGTAATCGTAAGCGGTGTCCGTCAAAATATTTTTTTTTTTCTTTTTTCTCCCATACTTTATTGGAGATCCACTTTATACGCATGGTCGCCGGCCGTCAAAATCTTACGAGCGCCGACTGGCGCCGAGGTTACGAATGGATGGTGCAACCCAAATACGTGGTGGGCGCCATACTTGATGTGATCGCCCTTAAACTTAAAGAGTCATCATCATATACGTCCCTCTGCTGTACAGTCAGCGTCATATAGTTAGTATCAGCCAAAGTACCCAAATAGATCGTAACACATCCTTACTCCCATAGTAATAAAGACGTGTTGCGATATATTTGGCTACTTTGACTGCTACTGACGATATGATGCTGACTGTACAAAGTTCTCAGCATGGTTCATGAACTGCGGATTCGGACCTTAGCATTCACTTTTGCGTTTATTTGAAAGTAGGTATGCAGGTTTCCTCAGAATCGTTTTCAATTACGATAAAAAGGTGATGGTGATAATGAAATCATTTATGAACAGTCGACGTCAAGGATATGTTTACACTTTAGACCTTCTTGCATAAGTCCCGAAAAGCACGTTTGGCACAATCTACTTGCTAGAACCCAAACCGCTAACAGAGTGAATCGATACAGCAAATTGTAAATGTACGTTACTTTCAGCGGCTATTCCCGACATGACAATAAAATCCTTTGACGTACTAATATTACCTAAGTTGTAAGTCACGCGTCACGCGTTCAGCCACACTAGTGACTGTGCGTTTTGTTATGAATTATAATAAATGCCGCCATTCGTCAAATTATCGTAGACAAGACCATTGAACTCCATCATGTAAAACGTGTAGTTTTTTTACGAATGCTCTTTTGTTTTGTAGTGTACAGAATATTGAAGTTTGGCTACGGGCTACTACTGATTTTTAAATGGTTCGACGGAAAATAACTTTTGTCATCATTATAACGGGACAATAATTTATGACATTCAAACACCATACTCAAGTAGGAAGTACTGAAAACGAGGCCGACCTTGTATCAAGTAATTTCAGACCCGTTGCACTATACGATCTATTCTATAAAATTTCAGGTTTATTCATGCATGGCCACGGGAACCAGTAAATAGCCATTTATAGCTTGCATTGCATACAATGCTACTGCACCGGCCGGCAGTGTACGCTGCAGTTGCCATGTGCCGAGTTGGCCGGCCCTGACAATGACCGTTGCGGTGCGTACGCGCATTGTGTTGGTGCGCGTGATTATAGTGCCATTAGCTATTCAGACTCGTTGCTGGGTAAATATGAGCCTGTGTAATTTGCTGAAGATAAGCAGATGTGTTTAGCGTCTCTTTAAATATATAGAGTTTGTAATAATGCTAAGCATTGAAAATGTATGCACTGAAAGGTTTGAGTATACCGAGAGTGACTGAATGTCTAATATAAGTAAAGTTACATTTAAAATAGTTAAAGAATTGAAGTATTTAGGTGGCCTCATGGCCTGTAGCTTTTCAAGAGCTGTGTATTTAGATGTAATACACAAAATAAATTTGGATACCATTGAGGAAAACTAAGTACTAAATACAACAACAAGAAAATATAAACTTAGGCAATAAAGGAAAACAATAAAGAAAAAAATAAGATTATAAATAAAAAACTTGGACCAGATCGGTGCCAGGCGCTTGGGGGCCAGGAGGCTGGCGGCATTGCCACGTTGTATAGCATTGCTAATACGTTGGGCTAGGTATGAGCCAGCCTTCTGGTCACCAGAAGCATCGACGAGATAACTATTAAATTTTTGTGCAACCATGTAAGAGTAGAGTAAAGTTTTTTTTAAAGTGTCACAGGGTTTTATACAACTTCTCAATGACATGCCTCTTATAATTAAAACCAACCAATCTCGATAATTTTATATAAGTTCGGTAACCCCGGTTTCGTAGCGAGTTATGTGACATCTTTTTCGTTTATTAATTTGTTTTAGTATTTATAATTCGCGTTGCCTGAGCACACGAATATTATGCTCATTAAATTCTTTAAGCCACTTTCGGGCGGTCATTGTTGGATGTTGTTTGTTGTAGTTACTCACCTCAGCAACAACACTGTTGTAATTTTCGTAAACTGCGCGGTGGCACGCCACCGTATTGCGGGAACTGAAGTGATCCGGGCTGCAGGTGTTGGAAGCGTTCCATTGCGTGCCGAGTGCAGACGCGTTGATGGCGGACTCGTAGGGCGCCGCTCGATAGCACGTATTGGATGCGTTTGTTAGCGCGAATTGCGTCCATGGCGCATGGAAACTGGGGTCCACTAATTCGCATTCGGGCACTGCACATCTGAAAAATCCAAAAAAAAACATAATTATAAGTAGGTACAATATCAATTGAATAAAACTTTGCAACGATAAACTACGGCAACAATGCTACTTCACCCTCGCGTCAGCGTCATATTATCTTTACCATTGTTTACCCTTTCTAATAACAAAAAAAAAAGAGTTTAACATAAATAAATGATGATTAATTGCGCTCTCCTTTTTAAAGTCGGTCAGTAAAACTGATTGATTTAGGAAGTACCTAATTAGCAATGTAATCAGTCGAGTATCAGTGGGTCGTAGTTCACGACACAAACAAATGATAAAACCTGTATCCGACCGAAAGACGAATGGTATATATATGCCCCTCAGCTCATACGACTTTGCAATAGCGATTCAATAATTGAGCGAGCGCATTGTTCACTATGTAGCACATGATTAATTGTAAGTTGTCTGTATTAAACACAATTACACCGTGTGACGTCCGTACGTGACACGTGTCGTGATAAAAATATATATTTAAAGAGTAACAAGATTGTTACGTGAAAACGGCAACTGACCATTAAAATGCACGGATGGTCAGCAAACTGTGTTGGCGACGGTACTAAGCGAAGTTGGGGCGAGCGTTGTTGCCATGTCATGTTACTTGAGAAATTTCAGAATAGCTTAAAGGGGTTCGATTCGAAATAGTCGTGTAACACAATTAATAACTAGTAGCTCTGTGAGCTGTTATAAAAACGAGCCGGGCTTTAAAAAAAATGAATCGAAAAAAATCGATATAATTACAGACCCTGCTAACAAACTTTCACGAGAATCGGTTGGGAAATGCGACCTGTAGAGGAAATAAGACAGCGATACAATTTCTGCTCAAGCTGAAACGAAGACCTTCACTCTCTCGTTCAACTTTGTCAGGTATATTAGAGCTGTTCGTGTGTGTCGCTGTATCGTTACTGAGAGCATAATTTGTCTTTGAGCTATCTATGAGGATTAATCCAGTCACGACCAAAATTTGCAAAGCTCTCTCTCAGTGATAGCCGCGTATCGTAGCTCGACGAAACTGCCCTTGACCAGCAGGAGCCGACACACACGTGCTCGCACTCACAATGTAAACAACTGAACAATACGACGTTCTTCGTATATAAAACATTTTAATTGAATCCCTAAATGGTGGTATTGTTCAGTCTAATTCGAAAAATATGAGCACATTAAATTTTAATAATATATGTCAACTTAACAAAAGATTGTTAATATTGCTTTTTATTATAATTTACAGTTTCCTGTATTTTGCATGGTTATCGTAACTTTTGTAGAATTTTTGGTGCAGCGTAGTGTTGTTAACGGAATTGGTATAGACAATATCGATCAAAATTTTTAATTAAGGTTAATATTAACGTTATTAACGCTAATTATGCATTAGATTGAAATTCTTGGTACAAATATCAATTAAATTTATTTTTGCCACAAATTAAAACTGCATTTATTTTACACAATGTCACCTTTACCTCCTACTAATTTGCTTTCACAAATAAAATTGTGAGCTGAGGTACCCCTAACGTTTTTTCCATATATAATTTGACATTTAGATCTACCTAACGCATTGTATCTAAATGTCAATTTTTACAGTTGGACTGTCCTAACCTAACGCGCTTTCCAAACATTGAGTTTAGAGAACCTCAGTAAAAATATGTTCGTCTTCGGAATATTTTAGCAATAAGGAAAACTCTTATCACATCTGGCTGATAATAATATGGCGTGTTCAATAAATAGCAAGGGCTCCAGGTCACCAATGTGTCGTCTAGTATTTATTGTGTTGATAACATGGCACAAACCGACATAAATGCAATACGCAACTCTGCTGCTAATAAGGGATAAAACTGGCCGAGATGGCGTCGGACTTTCGCAGCGATGAAGCGTGCTACACACTGCACACTTTTACACGTAAGTACGTACTCGTATGTTCTTGGCATCTGAAGTGCCATTAGGTACTGGCTACAATGTGTCAGGTCACGCGAGAAACGATACTCGTGGCTTGCACTGACTAAATATAGCTTAAGAGAGCGACGGAGAGGATCAAATGTATGTGTAGCTAAAATTATCAAATATTTGACATTTAAATTTGATTTCTTTAATTATAATTTTGTAGAATGATTATCCTTATCTGAGCACTAATGAATGAAATTATATAAATTAAAATAAGATAATTAAACAATTGTAATATTTTGACACAGCACGTAGAACCGATGCCCGTTGGGACGGAAAGGTTTTCGAGTGGCGACCACGTACCGGAAGGCACGGCTTGGGTAGGCCCCTCACAAGGTGGACTGATGACCTGGTAAAGGTTGCTGGAGTCCGCTGGATGCGGGTGGCGCAGGACCGGTCACTTTGGCACTCTTTGGGGGAGGCCTATGTCCAGCAGTGGACGTCTTTCGGCTGGTATGATGATGATGATGATGATGAATATTTTGACATGACAGTATAAGTATGTCACTTGATTGCGGCTACAGCGCAGTACTTAAGACCGGAGACATTGTAAATACACACTGTCGGTATTTTTTTACAAGGAATATTTTGGTTATACCTGTGCCCAGTTCGAGATAGCTTTAAATAATTAAAACACGGGATTCTAGATTTGTGACTTCAAGACTGAGATGTTGATTACTACCACAATAATGACCGGATGGATAAGGCGACTTCCAGACTTGGTGAAGCGGGATCGGTAGACGGTATTGTACTTCGACGTGAGCTTACTGATGTCGAACAGATTTCCTGCTTGTCGGTATACATACTTTCAGTTTTGCTTTTGCGCGCAGCAATATCAAGCGCACCGCTCGCAGTACTACATTCTTACCGCCTTCACACTTATCAGAAAGTCGCCTAAAAAGGGTTAAGTAATTGATACATGTTAGGCGGACTGATGAACTGGTAAAGGTCGCAGGAGTCTCTCTCTTCCGTAGGCATGTCCAGCAGGTGACGTCTTTTTGGCTGACATGATGATGAATTACCTGAAGGGCACCTCCTGCGCGGCGAAGACGTAGTTGAAGTTGCACATGGCGAGGAAGGAGTCCCGGAAGGCCAGCAGTAGCAGCAGCAGCAGCTGGTACTTGCCGAAGCTGCCCAGCTCGGCGAGGATGCCGTCCAGGTTGAACCTCTCAGTCTCCTCCACCTGCCACCAAACATCAACCAGTTGTTAACGGGGTGCAACTTCCGATCGTATTGCGTGGTCGACTATATTGCATATCTTCAGTATCTTCACCATAAAAAATCGAAAGACACACTACCAAATGTTACGTTACAGGTTACAGGCAAGTGTGTTAGCGAGCATTTCAGTGAAATTACAGTAAAGTTTTGGCCGACATTTATAATAGACCTCTCCGTCCACACCTCCCGTACTGCATTCACTAGACTAGTTTTCTAGGCTAGAGCATTTGCTAGAATCATCATGAAAATGTTAGTAGCGATGTTTGGCTCTATGCTTGGCTCTGCTCGTTGTTCAGTTCGACAAATTAAAAAGCGGCCAAGTGCGTGTCGGGCCACGCGCAGTGTAGCGTTCCGTAGCGTAGTTGCCTGTCTGTATTTGTTACATCGACAGCGCTAAGTAAATGGTGCGGTTGCGTCGACCGAATTTGTATGAAACTTAAAATGTACTTGCATTTTAAGTGGTCGACTAACACTCGGTAACTAGTTAATGTCTACTTTAGTCGTAATATATTTACTTTTATTTTGCTCATTCCCAGTAGCAGCCATTTAGCTGGCAGGGGGTGGGGACACATGACTCTAACAAAAATTTGGGCTTTAAACCCAATATTACACAAATGGACCACTTAATGGAAAAATGGTTTTCAAAAACTCATAATATTTTGAACAAGCTATCTAACGATATCCCACACCGTGGGTTTAAGGAGAACATTAAACATCCCCACTTTACGTGTACATAAAAAAAAAATAACTACTATTTTGTCACCGTGATTGATTAATATACCCATGCCGAATTACAGCTTTCTATTAGTAAGGTCACTGAGCTAAGCCGCAGATGGACAGACGGACATGGCGAAACTATAATGGTTCCGTTTTTGCCATTTTGGCTCCGGAACCCTAAACACGGCGAATGCTCGATGATCTGTTGCATGATGATGCAACAGATCATCATCATCATGCCGGTCATGATGATGATGTTGCGAATACTCAATATGCCCGAGTCCATCAACACCTTAAGGCTTCACTCACAACCGGTATTATGGGAAAAACCGTATTTAGAAGAAAGCGTCTTCGAGCAGAGCGCCCACCCAGCGGGTTCCTGGCACTGACTGCTAATAAAGATCACATCTAAGGCCTCACGTTTGGCAGTGCGCTCGTAGTATTCAAGATTACTGTCTAGTCCAAGTGTTCCTGCCTATGGTCGAATTTAAACTTTCGTGAAACATGTTTCAAGTTATACTAATTATACAGTTAAACTCATGCATACAATGCCACTAAGAACGGCATATTTGAACTCGTCACGCGACACCGCCGCTCCGCGAAAACGCTCGTACCGAAGAAGAACTTCCGAAAACTTCAGAACATGTTCCTATTGTGTGTTTTAATGACGTGGAATCCATGAGGCCGAGAGTCCACTTGCTAGTTCGTACTTTATTAGGTTCTATCTAATGGCACTTGGTTACTATCATGACCACTACAGTAGTCGTCTATTTACTTGCTACTCATGATCTCTCTGAGCTACATCGGTCAATTTATTAACAGATGAAATGCTAATATCGACCATTTTACAAACCACTAACTAATACCAATGGTAGGTACCAATGGTACAAGCTTTGCTTAGTTTGGAACTAAGTAGGTCGATTTGCGTAAGAGTGTCCCCATATATTTATTTATTAATTTACTTTCATTTATGTATTTATTACAAGTTTTTAAATTAAATTCTAGAATACCTGTACTTATATTAACTTTCTAGATATCTGATCTGAGGCCCTACCTCAGGTTTGATGATTGTATTTGGTGCTACCATTACTGTATCCAACGACTGTAATGTGAAGCATATACGCATCTATTTTATGTAAGTATTATACCTAAACTAATTTAAAACCAAACTTCGCGTAACTTGGAAACACTAACGTTCTTGAAATGCGAAAACGTGACTGATGAAATTGGTATTGAAGGTTATCGAAGGGGCCAGCACACTCCATAAAATATAGTCACACAGGAAACATTCCATATCAAAAATATCTAGGCGGGCTAAAGTGTAAAAATATGTGAACACTATACAATGACTTGTGAACAGTGTTGCTATACGTACATTACATAGGTACTCTTGTTTAATAAACTACCCCAATTTTATTATAAGTACGTACAACTTACAAATATACCTATGGTATAGCTATATCCTCCTGGTAACATCATGTACAATGTGCTTCTAGTATTATTAGTTTACATTGACCTTTGACTTGAACGCATTGGACAAACTTTCTTATCACAAAATTGTGGGCATAAATAAATACGTCCCCCTGCTGGGCACAGGCCTCCTCTAAGAGCCGGTTGCACCAACTCACGATTACAGACCGATCAACGTTAAATATGGCGCCGGCAGGTGTCAGTCCATGGAAACTTGTTAAATTTTCGATACATTCAGATTTTAACAAACACTTTTTACGATTAGAGATGGTTTGGTGCAAAAATAGATGAGAGGGAAGGGGGTGTAGACCACGCGCTGGCCCAGGGCGGGTTGGGTAAGTTTTGAAACGCGTTTGCGGTACAGATAATATGAAGCTATCATCCGCCTACTCGTATCAAATTGATAGAAACATGAAACACTGACCTTCTCCTTTTCCTTGATGTCCTTATTGGCAGTCATGTTGTCTGCTGGCTATTGCACTATCACGGGTATCACAGAAGTCTGCATCTCTGGAACAACCAACACACGTTCAAACACTGTTTTATGCACAATGCAAAATCACTCAGAACTTGATCCTTAGGTCACTCTAAACACAACGTTTCATTAATAAGAAAGAATAAGATAAGTTAGAGAAAGGTTTACATTTTGACTGTCATAGTTTCTGAAGGACACAAAAGTTAAAATTGCTATGAAGAATTTCATAGGAACTTTTTTTTATATAATTTTTGAAATGACTAAAGATAGATACTCTTTGATAAAGCTATTTATTTAGTACTATTTTTTATACAACTAGGGTATTCTTGATATATTTGCATCATAAAACCCCCGTGTTTGTTGCTTATATTATATCTGTGAGTATCATTTGCCATTGATGAAGATAGTGTGCTGTGTTGTCAGTATTAAGGTGATTGGAATAAGTCGTAAGTACGTACATTGTGTAGGATGAAAGTAGACTGAAGGAGCTAAACGTTAGTATTGGGTTTTATACAGGTTCTGTGAACAATTACACACGTAAGCGCTTTACATAAGCCATTGTAAGCATGCATCATTCCACCGCGTCACATACCGTTCCTAACTCACCGCCGGACTCCCATAACTGTCACACAGTAGCGTTAGGCCTAGCTTTCAGATTAAGTTTACGGTTTATGACTATCTGTATAGATAGTGGCCGCCGGTTAAATTACGTTAAAATTATACTTTTCCGTCACTTGAACTACCTATCGCTGGTTGTCGTTGATGCTGGGTAGAGAGTTGGGTATTCAGTAGGTAACCGTTATTGTGGTCTTTTGTGTGGAATAAATACTAATGAAATCCATAATTTAATTAGCCTTCAAATGTAACGTTTGTAGTACAATCATCATTTGCCCTGGTTAGTTTTTTTAGAAACTGTAATAATTTTTCCCGGATTTTTATAACACGATCCGTTACACGTACAGGGTTCTGTACCAAGTTTATATAAATATATAATTTATCATGAAATGCAGGCAATGCCTAGTGTGAGGGACAGTATTATTGTAATAGATTAAGTATGATTTGCGAAATAAAATATTTGTCTTTTGTTTTTTTTTTAATTATGTATATCGAAGGTATTCGCTTTAGTGTTTATTGGATGAGATCGATGGTGATAAATATCAGTTAAATGAGTCACTAAACATAGTAGCTGGTATTGCATTTGTTGTGTTCAAATTCTTAAAACGTGATTCATTGGTCACACATCTGGGGCCGTAGACAAAGGTTACAATCGACAAGCGCTAACGCTAACGCTAACGCTAACGAACAAAATGTATAGTGTGGGAATGACAGATGCCGACGAAACACTTTTTGTTAACATCTGTCATTCCCATACATTTTATTAGTTAGCGTTAGCGTTAGCGCTTGTCGATTGTAACCTTGTCTAGGCCCCCTGGAGTATCGTTGTTTTACCGATGTTAAGTTACTATTTCGTAAGGTATATATATATATATAGTACCTACGTCTAACAGGTACATGGAAAGTCTAGTTTAGCCACAGGACTAATCAACACTGAGCGCTATACATTCGTATACATATCGATATATTTCATAAGATACAAATTAGGCGACGACCTTCAGTTTAAAGACTTTTTCACTATTTAAAGTTTGTAAAAATTACCAATAATATAGTGAAAAACTATCACGACCGTTTCTGTATGACTGATAGATAATCTAATCATGGCGCACTCCGCCGCAGGTGGTCGGTGTACTCGCAGTTGATGGTTAAATAAAAGCTTTTGTTACCTACCACTGCGTTACCTACTGCGTTTGAAAGTTCCACTTTACGCACGTAGCGCAGCGTAGTGGCGGGGTGTCTAATCAGTTTTTAACAATATTGTTATCATCACACACATAACTGCTATTATATTATATTTAAGACTGACTAACTATGCACAAGAAAGTAACTACCACTCCAAGTGCGCGTCTAACTCGCGACGTTTCCGAACTAACGTAACGCGCCGTTCTTTGGTATTATAAGTACTGCATCACGTGTGACTGAATGCTGATGCGTATTTCAACTCAACAAATATTACGTGTTTTATTTCATTTATATAATTTATAACAATGATAAGGGCAGGCTGAGTCAGAGCTCTACCTCTAAACTATTTGTTTACGCCCCAACACAGGCTCAAGCCCCCTCTCTTCGCGAGGGTCAAAGCATGCATGGCCCCAACGTAAAGAATGGCTCAAGTCTCCACCCCGCCGAGGTCACTCCCTAATTCTGCTCGAAAATAAACTCGCTAGTTCTCGGCTGTGCGGAGAGAGAAGCAACTCGTTTATAGGTAACGCTATACTTTGCACAATTGGTGATCAAATCGTGGGACTTCGAAATTAAATAGTGATATACTAGCGACAAAATAACCAGTAAGTCAGGCACGTTATGGCAAGGATCACTGAAAAATTTCATAGTGTCACCCTCTCGCAAAATTTTCTCAAGTCATAAATATTAATTGAATTTTACCCAGTTTCCTTCGTTTGATTAACCTGTAATGAAACTTAATTATGTGGAGTGGGTTTTAACTAGTGATTCATTCACCAAAATGTCTTTACCCAAGGAGCTTCGTGGCCTATCAAGTATTATGTATTTTAACTACGACCACAATGACGAATACCGCACGCACGCCGTAATTGTTAATTTTTATATAATGGATGACTAAGAAACTCGTTGAAGGTGTTTTTTTTAGATTAGTAGGTATGCTTTAGTTAATGGATAATACTAGTAGGTGCTTAAAACAAACAAAAACCAAACTTATAACAAACAAAACTGCCCGCCGTCGACACACCCTAATGTTGCCCGTGACGTCGTTCCTAAAGACACTCGCCGAGTTTCCCTGTTGGAAGGCCTAGCTCAGCCTTTGAGCCCGCCCTGAGAACGACTGAGACCCCGATCAATTTCTGGGACACTTTTTTAAATAACTCCTTAGTGTCGGTAGATGATTTTTGAATACAAACAATAATTAATGTTACATAGAAGAATCAGTTGAAATATCGAGCTTGCCCTGCGCTACAGTCGAGCTTGAAAGTGGAAACCCTATCACACCTTAAGCTGGGTACTGACCAACGTTACGAGGTGTAATGTAACATGTTACACAGCGAGCATTCATGCAGTCAGTATGTAGTGTTCCCCGTAACACTACACATACTGACTGCATGAATGCCTCGTAACGTTGGTCAACCCAGCTTTATGGTGGCTATGCGCACTCTATGCGAAAGCTGTACTCTAGTGCACCTTTCGCATACTCGTCAGACTAGTGTGATAAGAATGTAATAGTTCAAAAATATCTCGCCATGCCAAGCCATCATGAGTACGATTTATGATTTGTTCATGTGGCTTGCTATATTTAACGGTTCATACAGTTGGCGGGGCACATTGCACGTAGAACCGATGGCCTTTGGTGCGGAAAGGTTCTCGAGTGGCGGCCACGTACCGCGGAAGTCGCAGCGTGGGTAGACCCCACACAGGGTGGACTGATGACCTGGTAACGGTCGCGGGAGTCCGCTAGAATCGGGTGGCGCAGGACCGGTCACTTTGGCACTCTTTGGGGGAGGCCCATGTCCAGCAGTGGACGTCTTTCGGCTGATATGATGATGATGATGAGGATCATCATCATCATATCAGCCGAAACTTATTCAAACTTAAATAGACTATAAGAACACCTAAATAAAGAAAATAGATACTAAATCAAAAATGATCCCAAGATCGGATCCCTGCGGAAGGGTTTCCATAAGACTGGCTGCGTTCCCCCTTTGGATAGCTAAATAGCAATGCCGATCCGTTAGGCAAGGAACGAGCCAGCCCTATGGTCTCCGGATACTTTGCCCAATTCTCCAGGCTCCAGGGTCCGAGCGTTTCGAATATGGTTGAAGCACACGGATATTTTTGTTCACTCTATCGCAACAATATTAAACGTATACTGATAAACTTTGTATACAGTTTTCTTAGAAATATAATAGGTTCACGGGATCACAATTATCAATGAATAACAATTATTGTGTAAATCATAGAAACTTGAGCTCCAATTTGGATCGCTCTGAAATCTTAGCACGGTGGTAAGGTAGTGAACAGAAAAATGTACCCCCATTGTTTCCGTGCAATATCATAATGTGCTGAACAATTTTATGTACCTACGGGGTACCTATAAATTTATTAAAACAATAGTATCCGGTCACCGTAGCCTATAGACGTACTCATACTCTAGTCTGATTGACCTCTTACTTGGGTTATAGTGACGAGAATAAATAAATGTAAGGAACAACATGGAAACGTGACTGTCACTCCACAAATTCACCGACGTGTTCTTTATGGATATGGAAACGTCACGAACATAACGCTATCCGTATGTGTACATTGTGTACGCAGTCGGGTAAATACCGAATTACACGACATCTTTACAGATGATGCCGGCACACGACCACGTCACCGGGACGTCACAATATTACCCGTCTCCCTACGTCTTCCTCGTGTCTAGCTTTAGCTAACCATCTACAGCGGCAAGTCTAATAAAAATAAATACGAAGTCACCAAAATAAGAAATGTTTTCACAAGACCGTGACTTCATGATGTCGACACAAACTAACATGAACTTTACCTACACCTCATTCCACCACGGTTAGCACAAGTCGGCGTGCGAGTTTCCTCGCAGCGAGATAGACCACCCGTCTCCTTCTAATTAGGACACTTAGAAGGAGACGGATACTCTCTCTCGCCGCGAGAAAGCTCGCACGCGTCTTGTGCTAACCTTGCTGATAACGTCAGATTTTTATCGGACAAATTTCGTCTGCGTTTCTTCGTTTATCTACGATATCAAAGGGACATAATTGTACTAATGTTACTTATCTCGGTCATCTAGTGCTTTTCGAATATAACAATTATTACTCCTTCTTTTAACGTATCAGGTTTTACAACGTTTTTTTTTAATCGCATGACGATTAACGCACAATTTTTTTAATCTCATAGATCGACTTAGATTGCCTATAGCGTTGTAACAAAAAATAGGTCTTAGGATTAGGTGTAGCTCTAACATGAGCTCGAGCTGCATGGCTGTCTGTCTGGCTTTGGGTTGGACCTTCGTGTTATTCTTTTTCAGTTTTAAATTATACACGAGATTTTGAGTCAAAATAAATACTATTTTTTTCCTGACTGTTGGTTTAATAGACGAACCCAATAAAGCGGTCGAATTGCGTGGTTGAAGAGTAGCCTAAACAAAATCCAGGGGAAACCTGCGGCACGACCACTGGAATACTCTAGAGTTTGCCTTCCAGTAAGATTGGTTGAACGGTTTCAACCGAATCTGGTGTGTGAGTGGTGTCGAGCCACTGGGAGTTTTATCGCTGGTTCGCTAAACCTAGCCTAGCTGAGAAGAGTCCAGCATGAAACTCAGCTAGGCCCAGCTAGGCTTGGGTCGGACTGACTCTACCCGGTATGCGGCGGTACCGGGACGAATAGGGACTGTATGTGTCTGAAGGAGTCGTAACGATCTCGCGGTGGACGTCCCCAATAAATACCAATTCATGTCCTTTAATGAAATAAAATGTAGGTAATGAAAATTAAAAAATGAAAATATATTTATTTACGAAAAAAGCAATTCAAAACATAGCGGCTTATGGTACCACACTAGGCTGGGCCTGTCCCGTCGAAACCAAACAGTACAGATTAACAAATTACGCGGCTTAAATAAAAAGCAAGACAAGGTATGGACTTTTATATGTTAGTATACAAACAAGAAATAATAATAATGTTGAAATACCTAAATAGCTATTATAATTAAACATTTTGAGGAGTCCTAGTAGAACTGAAGTGGAGGGTGTACAATTCTACATGTTTGTGTGTATGTCTATATGTATGTGTGTGTGTGTGTGTGTGTATGTGAGTGTGTGTGTGTGTGTGCGTGTGAATGTGTGTTTATGTGCGTGACAGTGAGCGTTCGGATGCGAGTGTGTGTTTGTGTGTGTGTGTTTGCGGGTGAATGTGTGTTTATGTGCGTGCGTTATGATTATGACACAACCCGAAGTATGATTTCTGACTGTTCATAATTCCAAGATATAAATAAATAAATAAATATTAGGGAACAATCTTACACAAATCGACCTAGTCCCATAGTAAGCTCATTAAGGCTTGTGTTATGGGTACTAGACGACGATATATATAATAGGTATAAATACTTAAATACATAGAAAACTTCCATGACTCAGAAACAAATATTCATGCTCATCACACAAATATTTGCCCTTACCGGGATTCGAACCCAGGACCTTCGGCTTCAGAGATATAAAAGAGTGTTTGCATTTTCTTTTTTGCTTCTTGGATGCTGCAATGTCTAAGTTCAATCGCTTTTGCAAATTCATTATAAATATGCGGAAACAGAAACGCTTTGCAAATTTGGTCTTGACCATCGGAACGGGGTAGGTACCTACTTTAGAAACTCGTTTACTGAGCAAAAACTTTGATAATTAACGTTTTTTTCACTACGGTGTATAGTCTAACAATTCATGGTGTGGTGTGAAACCTTACCTACATAACATAATGAAATGCGATCTGGGTCGGAATCGGCCAACAACAGTAGACCTCTACAAGAATAGAACTGACGAGTAAGAACGAGCGCGTGAAACATATTGAAAGGTCGAATGGGATGCGAAAGATATGAATGGCAACGCAAATATATATAGTATTTTGGGCGAATATTTTTGTTATGTATGGAGGATTATTTATACTAAACGGGACTTAATCGCTGATGATGGTCACGGGACAACTCATGGAATGGATGTTGCAACACATCCGAAACGTCGGGAGACCTCAGTGAGATAAATAAATAAGTTAATTATACGCGATTAAGTCCCGTTTAGTATAAATAATGTGTGTGAATCGTGAAAGTTTAAATCAACGTGTGGAGGATTACCGGATATCGTAAATTTTGTACCATTTTCGGTGCATCACGGTTGTTAACGGAGTTGTTATTAGATGATCAATAAAACATGTTAATTAAGGTAATTAGCGCTATTAAATGCTACAATTTAATCCTGCGACAGATAGCTATAATATGTGGGTGGTGTCGGGTTAGAATGTCACCACCACCACCCCCTTTTTTCCCGTGGGTGCCGTAAAAGTCGACTAAGGGAGCAGGTTTGAAGTTTGTTGTGGGCGACGGGCTAGCAACCTATCACTGCGATATCAAATTCTGTCGATCTTTTATACCCACATTTATGCTAAAAGTAACACTGGAACATTAGTTTCATCTGCTCCGCCTACCCATTTTGGGAATAAAGGCGTGAATCTATGTATGTATGTAATGCTAATATTTAATCCTGAGACCGATAGGTATAAACCCGTCACAAATAATTATTTACACTTATTTTTATACCAAATAGTTTTTTATGAATGACAATAAGGAAAACTTAACTTAGGTGTGCAATTTGCGTAGTTAATGAGTGTCCCGAGACAATAGTCTGGATATTCCTGCGACCGCAACGAGAATATAAATAAGTATTATACTTTTGCCTCCTCAATGAAGAAATGCAGATGACTCACGCTACACCGCCAAGACCCAAACCAAAACCCCTTTTGAACAGCTCCTCAACTACTCACAGAGACGGTTCTAACGAGAACAATGTCTATTAGATAACATTCATACATAGATAGATTCACGCCTTTATTTCCAAAAGGGGTAGGCAGAGTACATGAAACATATGTTCCAGTGCCACTTTTATCATAAATGTGGATATAAAAGATCGTCAAACTGAGAAAAATGTAATGTTTATTGGATTGCATTGTCTTATTAACCGACTACGAAGAGATCGATACAGCCAAAGTTACAAAAATATGTATACACGACTTTATTGCCTTAGTATTCATTTTTTTTTTTTTAACTTTGGCCGTATCGATCTCTTTGTACTCGACTAAACAAACCTAACCGCCTTGCTCCAAGACATAATCAGTTTTGATTCATGACCTCAAAAATGTATTTCCGAATTTGAGCTCAGTGTACCACGGAAACAGGATTGAGCGAAACAGGATTGGTTGAGCGAGATTTTGTAGATAAAGTCGAGATTGTAACTATATACCTACTAAAAAATATACAATTATTTTGTTGATCACTTTGTCAGTTTTTTTTTTAACTATACAACGTGTTAATAAAATAACGCAAAACCTGAAAACAGTTTGTTCAGAATCGAGAGTAGAATGCGAAAAAAATGAAAAAAAAAATTTTTGACGCGATTTATTTTTTACATTTGTATGGAGCAGGTTGCCCCAGTCGGCCAACACTCCATACAATTGTAAAAAATAAATCTTGTCAAATTTTTTTTTAAATATTTTTTTCGCATTCTATGCTCGATTCTGAACAAACTGTTTTCAGGTTTTGCGTTATTTTATTAACACGTTGTATACATTATATACCACACACCTCCACATAGACATAGACATTGCGAATTATGTGCACATACACGCATATACAAAATAAAAAACATCCTACACACAACTGGCAACCACCGAGTGAGTCACCAGTACACTTTGCGTCCAATTTCACACGTTATTCAGCAAAATGTCCGTGAGTACAGTCACGCTGAAAAGTACTTGTGATGAAGTTACTTCAACATAAAGACGCATGCGAATCTTATTCCTTTGTTTCGAAGATAATAAAAGACGATGAACTGAGACGTGAAATACATTTTGGAAAAAGTCCAGACGACACAGATTTTACGGCTAATTTTGGAATGCGCCAAAAGCGAATTAATTTTGGAATAAGTAACATTCGTATTTACTCGTTTGCACCCATGTTTAACATAAAATGTATTTTTTTTAGATTTAATTTACATATTTACAGCACTATACTACATTCCATATAACATTAGAACTTTATCGGACAAACTCGTCTCGTCGTCGTCTCGTTTCTTCGTTTAACACCGATATCTAAGGGAAATATTGACTTTTGACTTTTTTGACTTTAGGGTATTATCTGGAATCTTCAAAAATTAAGGAAAATTTTTGACTTTCAAGACATTCAAGGAAGAGAATTAATGAAATGAATTTATTAGTTAATTCGCAAAGGAAGCACTGTAGGTACCTACTTATTCATTATTTATGAGAATTTTATTTACAGGGCCGTCAAGAATACAATTCAGGCGGTCGATTTGAAGCATACATATCACATTCCGCGTAACAGCTGACAAGTTAGCGAGCACTCAGAACACGTTAAAATCAATAATTAAATCAATAATTAGATTTAGAGTGCGAAATGCATGTCTCAGGTTGACTCCCAGCTCATGGACTTAGACAGTCATTAAGTAATCCAATCTCCACTTTCGAATGAATGCTCTTAAGAGTAGATTATGTAATTGTAATTGTAAGCTCGAATTTCATCCTTTTTTTTTGGTTATTTAATATGATAGTTCTTTATGACATTTTATGTACCTAAAATTAATATACAATGTAAATTGTGACTGAATACATGAAATGAAATGAAATATGCGCCGCTAACATTGTAACACCACCATTGTGAATGTACCATAATCTTGCAATAAAATAATTTTCATGCTGCGTGTGAAATAAGGTCTTTTATCGAGCTAACCTTTTCGAACAAGAACTAAGGAGTCTACTTTCCTCGGATAGCCTCTCGTTGAACGGATGTAAACACGCATTCTGTCGTTTTTTGACTGCCCTGGTAGCCGTACTGAGAATTGCATTGTTGATTGATAAATGATTACTTCGCATGTTGAAGACTCACCTCTATTTGACAGAACTAAAGTGGTATGGCAATCCATACTAATATTATAAATGCGAAAGTGTGTCTGTATGTCTGTCTGTTATACCTCTTCACGATTAAACCGCTGAAGCGATTTAGACTATATTTAGTATGCCCTGGGCAACCGAGCTCTGCTCGGCTGAAAATAGATAAAATACGGAGTAAACTAATTTTCCAAGACATGAGACCCAGCTGGATCGATTTTTGATTTTTCGCCCGTAAAACTCTATATTCCAAAAATTTAAATCGTTAGACCCGTTTTCGAGAACGTGTTTTCAAATATATATACAAATATTGCTCATTGAATAGCATAGGATAGGGTAGAGATAGTAGAGTCCCGGGGAAGGACATAGAATAGTTTTTATCCCGGAAATGATGATGATGAGGAGATGCCCTAAGGGGGTGAAATGGTGGGTGAAAGTTTGTATGGAGCTATGCTATAAACAAGTTCTACGCGGACGAAGTCGCGGGCAGAAGCTAGTAGTACACCATAATTACTCGGCATAACATACGGCTCATTGGCGACCGGTTAGTCTAGTGGGTAGTGACGCTGCCTACGAAGCTGAAGGTCCTGGGTTCGAATCCCGGTAAGGGCAAATATTTGTGTGATGAGCATGAATATTTGTCTCTGAGTCATGGAAGTTTTCTATGTATTTAAGTATTTCTATCAATTAAATATATCGTCGTCTAGTACCCATAACACAAGCCTTATTGAGCTTACTATGGGACTAGGTCGATTTGTGTAAGATTGTCCCCTAATATTTATTTATTTATTTATTAGTGACTTTCACGATATTCTATACTTTTGGGAGGGAATTCCCCAGGCACTAATTTAATCTTGGCTTGATAACAAAAGCTCGCTCCCGCTCATGCGTAAAGAAATTAGCAACAGCGGAATGACACATAGAAATGTAGGAATTGGTAAACAAGATTCTCAATGCTTTTTCTTACTACAATGGTGGCAATGGACTGGATATACTGTAACTACGGACAATTGTAACCGGGGTGTCATATTCGCACTTCCACCTTTTAAAGGTATAGGTATGAGGAAGTGGTGGAAGGACTAGGGTTCCCCGCCGACAACCCAGCTCGTCCTCTCACTGCCAGTAACACTGTAACGGTCTTATTAAATTAATAAGAAATAGCTTGACTGAACGTCGTTGCTGTACAACTATATTGATTCGCTATAGCACTGTTTTTACTTTTTATTATTACAAGCTTTATATTAACTTGACCTGTTCGTATGTAAGTACCTATGTAAGTTGTCCGTCAAAATTTTACAATCCATGTTCAGTCACTTGCCGTTATCCGGTTGAGCGCGAAATTTTTCGGTATTAGTAGGTATAGTTTGGATGACAATTCAATATTATGGTACCATCGAGCTGATCTGATGATGGAGACAAAAGGTGGCCTTGGGAATTCAGTATTTAACCGACGTAACCCTGTCGAGTTTGGACTCGTTCGAATATTCTCAATGAGTAGTTGATGATGGTATACAGAAAAGTACAGTCGGCAATAAAAGAAATTTTTGACAGAAACTTATTATGAATAGGGCCGCTAGTGATTGCTGGACGCGGTCAATACGTCATTATGTCTTCATTAAAACATTTAAACGGATTTTTTTTTCATCCGGGTATTCACTTTACACGGTGGAATTTAATCGGTGATCAGGAATCCAAAAATCTTAATTATCAATCTACACAGAAACCAATTCGTGCAATATAGCTCACTATCTAATTAATCACACTTAATTAACATCGGTAAAATGTACACTGACTGAATAAATGGACACCCTACTTTTATTGAAGGGAAGTTACTCGTAAGTGTATATACATACGTCAAGTGCTTGCTGGCTTTGGCGAGAAACTAGACAGATCAGACGATTTGAAACAATTTGTTATGAATTTGACAATGACAAATTGACAGCTTATTGCTTATTTATGTTTTAAGTTTCTATGGCTGATAGTTTGAAAAGAGGTATTAAACTTTTCAGACTAAACCATTAGTAGGGTGACGATAAATTTTAATTAAAATTTAATTTCAACTTAAAAATTAGTTATGATAAAAAAAAACTTGGTTCCACTTAAGTACTACATAAACGTGACCGCCATCGATTACTGAATTAGAAAAATGGGTTCCTGTTCACCGATTAAATTCCACCGTGTATAGATACTACACGATTGACCTTCACAGATTATGTTACGTGAAGTATACATATTGTACATATCGTAATAAAATTGTTTTATAAATACTAACTTATTATGATTCGGTACAATAACTATTGAATTTTGTTTACTTTTACTGAATATCAGAATTAGGTGCGCAACGCTTTCTGTGACGCTTAGTGTACGTGTGTTTCTGTGTGGGTGTGTAATCCTTACCAATTATTGTCTGCCTGTTACCATTTCACGCTTAAACGCTGGTTAGAGATGGTTTGAGTTGTTTTTACATACTAGAAACCATTTCTTAAGAGAGTGAATGAAGAGTTAGATTACAAGGTTTAGTTAGATGGAAGGAGACGCACCTAGAACCGATGGCCGTTGGGGCTCGGGGCTGGTTCTCGAGTGGCGACCACGTACCGGAAGGCGCAGCGTGAATACGCCCCCGACAAAGTGGACTAATGACCTGGTAAAGGTCGCGGGAGTCCGCAAGATACGGGTAGCGCAGGACCGGTCACTTTGGCACTCTTTGGGGGAGGCCTATGTCCAGCAGTGGACGTGTTTCGGCTGATATGATGGTGATAATGATGATGAGGTAAAAGGAGTGTGGTTAACAAGTGCTATGCACGTTCCTAGATAGATAAATTATTTATTTGGCATTTTGTAAATGAAAAAAATACCCAAAAAAGAAACAGAGAGAATAACGGTAAAAGAACAAGTAAAACAATTGTGTAGCGAAAACAATTTTTTTTTTTTTATTAAATTAAAGTCATAACGTGCGTTGCAATAAATGCCAAAAAGGTAGGTACTAGCTCAGTTTTGCTTTGCTCGTGTGAACAAGCACTGATATTCTGCTAGCACCTCGGGTCACGATGACGCTTAGCTTACGCTTGTTCCCTATGTCTTTCATCGTGACGTCACGAGGGCTCACTGTCAGTTCATCATGGATCAAAGTGCAGCCGCCAGTGACGTCAGGACTGAAACCCTCACAGCATCCTTCCGCTTACAACACCAACGCGATTATATCATCAGAGCGTCATGAAAATACCGATCCTAGGCATTGTCAGTATAATTGATGGTAAGAACCTAGGTTATAGAAAAGACGAACAACTCTGTGCGTACAACTCATTTTACTCGTACTTGTGTCGAATGCGTAACGCTCTGTACACCGTACGTCAGAGGGGTAAACACGTAACGTTTCGGACGCGCGTTAGGACAGTACCGTTTAACTGTAATTTTTTCATATAAAATTTGTCATTTTCATCTACCGTACGTCCCACGTGTTACGTGATTGACCTGCAGGAATAAAATAAACTTTTTTTTTTAAATATGAAAATTACATTTGAACTGTCCTAATACAGTAGACGGCAAACAACTTGCACAAATGACCTTGGCTGCGCAGAAGCGAATTTTAGGTGTCCGCGGGAGGGGGCGGTGAGGTGCGACAGCGGGGGGTAGCGTGTCGACCGCCTGATTGGTAGATCAGTTGACGTTTGCGTCCCGCACCCCGCCCTCGTGCCGCTGTCGCCATAGTACACTTTCGGCCAGTCATCAAGTGATTTTAATTTACGTACCACATCAGTGGCAAACAAGCGTACGCCCATCTAATAGTAAGCGGTTATTGCTGTAATAATGATTCATTGACTTTTTGGTCACAGTTATTTATTGCGGTATTGTAGTCTGTTAAATTTGTGATTTTTATTACGAAAAGTAAGTCTAATGTCACCACAAACCACAAAGTAACGTAGTTGTAAAGACATACAAAAAAATGGTCTATGATGTATGGTATTTATTTATATTACATTACAAAACGAGTACCTACTTTAGTAATTAAATTACACATACACACATTATTACACAAAGAAATGAAATTCCATACAAGCGGGGCTCCTTTTTTTGATCGCAAGTGTAGGATGCGCTAACTTTCCCCCACCACGTCATTTAGGTAGTGCGCAAGAAGTTTGCCGGCTACTGTAACTCTCGTTTGAACACTCGTGGCCAGTGCTGACTGCGTTTTTTTCACGCGCCGTCGACGCGCCATCCCCTACTATCGGTAGATGATCACCCCACCCCTAATATGGTGTGGAAATAGGAGAAATATTTTAACGCATTCAAATATGACTGGGCAATGGAGAGGGCTATGCTAGGAGTTTCTCTGCGCGATCGCATCAGAAATGAGGCTATCCGCAGCAGAATCAAGGTAACCGCTATAGCCCTAAAAATCGCTAAACTTAAGTGGCAGTGGGCGGGGCACATTGCACGTAGAACCGATGGCCGTTGGGACGGAAAGGATCTCGAGTGGCGACCACGTACCGGAAAGCGCAGCGTGGGTAGGCCCCACAGGGTCGAGGGGCGTCTGAGTATAACACTTCCTATTACGCAAATGTAATACACACATTATACCGACAAGTAAGGAAATCGTAGGTATGCCGTACCTTTACCGTACCGTACAAAATACCGAATGCCGATTCCGTCCCGCCTCATGCAAAAGTGGTCTTAAAACTACGATAAAGATTCGCAGATTGTCTGCTATGTACAGTCAACTACAAAGAGATGTATCCATACGATGTTACAAAAATATAATAATAATAATAAATAAATGATTTATTTAACAAAACACTTGTTAATACATGATATAGGGTATATCCATCAGACTCCAAACTAGGCTGAGCCTGTATCTTGGCAGTCTGCGGGTGCGAATAAACGAGTTTTACAATAGTGTTAAGGTAAGGTAGGTAGTTATAAATTAGAAACTAAGTTCTGTTGACATGCAGAATGTGTGTGTGTGTGTGTGTGTGTGCGTATATGTGTATGTGTGTGTGTGTGTATGTATGTATGTATGGGTGTATGTGTGTGAAATTCCACATCAGCATCAAAGGGTTCAGTTAGTATGCGGTATTCTGACCAGGCTCTCGGTTTCAGCATATGACAATGTTAGTAACCATTTCTTTACCATACGTCCAGCTTGAAGAGTGGAAAGCCTTTTAATGTTCTGGTAATTGCAGATGTTATTGTATACGTAGGGATGCGAAAAAGCTGGAGATTTACGAGCCAAAGCTGATTTGAGCGGTGGCAAGGGCGCTTTATATATGCGTTTGCTTACTATTTCCGCATAAAGTTGAGAATTGAGTACAGAGCTGTGAGTCCGCGAAACCGCTTTCATGATATAAAGCTGGCGCACTCTCAAAAACCCACATTCGCGGTAAAGTGTATCCGTGGGATAACGAAACGGTTTCCTCAGCATCACCTTCAAAACAGCTCTCTGTGCACGCTCCACCTGAATGATGTGGCTCTTGGCTGCACTACCCCAGATGGCGACACCGTACTGTAGAATAGATTGACATAAGGCGTGATACACTAAACGGAGTACATCAGGGGCAGCGCAGTCTCGAAGTCGCTTCACAACATAAATAAGTTTTCTTACCCTAGACGCAAGCAGGGACAAATGTTGTTTAAAGGAAAGATGTTGATCAATGAGGAGCCCTAAGTACTTTACATAGTGGCGCCTTTGAATTTCTTGACAGGCACAACCATGCAAGTGACTGAAAGATGATGCCGAAGTGTAATGCACACAGGAATGAAATTTCATAGTTTTATTTTCAGGCGGGGATGAAACTGCTGTCTTTGAGAAGGCTATGAAGTTAGTCTTACCAACATTTAGTGTCAGCAAATTTCTGCTCAGCCATGAAGCTATGCCAGCAAGCACACTCTCAGCCCGATAATAGGTTTCATCCCAAGTGTTCCCATTTACGACGACTACTGTGTCGTCTGCGTAGCAGACAAGCTTTGCATTAGGTAACTCTATGTCTAGGATATCATTAATATATAGAGTAAACAAGGTAGGTCCAAGTACGCTCCCCTGCGGTACACCAAAGCTGACAGGAAGCTGTTTACTCACGTGTTGTCCTATTTTTACCATCTGTCGTCGATCAGTTAGATAGCTGGTAAACCAATTCAGCGCAGTGCCTCTAATGCCCATGTACTCCAGCTTTCTCAGAAGTATGGTCACAGAGACCGTGTCAAAGGCCTTGGCCAAGTCTAAAAATATGCCAATGCACTTATTGCCACGGTCTAGGTGATCAGAGATTTGATTGGTGAGCAAAATTGCTGCATCCTCTGTCGACAGTCCCGCTCTAAATCCGAATTGGGTGTCTGAGATCAGATGATGGTTCTCAATGAAATTAATCAGCCTGGTGTTGACAATTTTTTCGAGGGTTTTTGAGAAAACACACAGGAGGGATATTGGCCTGAAATTGCTCGGCATATCCTTGGAACCGCTTTTAAAAATAGGGGACACGGAAGCAATCTTCCAGCAATCCGGGAAGCAGCCAGTTTCGATGCTCAGATTGCAGATGTACGCGAGTGGCTCTAAAATAACAACCTTAATTTCCTTTATTAGTAAAGGTTTCACCTCGTCAGGGCCAGGGGCACTGTGTGATTTGAGTTGGGAGAGAATTCTATCCACTTCATGAATATCGGTAGGGTGTAAGTAAAACGAGTTAGTAGCCGTTTTTAGTGGTTTAAATTTAGAAGCAAGAGTAGTTTGAGTCTCTGAAATGTTTTCAAGGATCTTGTCTGCGAGCGTCTTACCGATAGTTGAGAAATACTGATTGCACTCTTTCAGTGATTCCGGTATACCCTTACTATTATTGTGGATTAATTCCTCTGCATCATTTCTCTGTACTGGGTTTTGGGCTATATCCTTAATCGATTTCCAAAGCTTACTAGGGTTATTGCTGCAGTCCATCAGTTGCTTGTTCTGGTATTCGTTTTTTAGAGTGTATAAAAGATTAGCAAAAAAATTTCTATACCTAGTATAGGTAAGTTTTAAGATTTCATTATTTGGCGATGCTCTAGCCTGTGCGTGAAGCTTATCTCTGTGCCTCATAGATCTCATTAAACCAGGTGTAATCCATGGCTTTAAATTGAATTTAGTTCTACTAACCTTCAGGAGGATTGTGTTTCTTTTTATAGCTTGTGTGATCAAATGGCTAAAGTTTGCAGCGGCCACGGCTACGTCACTCTCGCTAGTAACTGGCGACCAGTCTAAAGCTCTAAGCTCGTCTGCCACTTTCTGGTAATCAGTTTTTTGCCTATAACGGTTACGTTTCGCCGACTTTTCTATAGGGTGACCTACAAGACCCGCCATTATAATGTCGTGATCAGTAACAGAACATGGCACTACTGCGCCTACTGAGACATTGTTATATTTTATAAAAATGTGATCTAGACAAGAGTCATTACGAGTTGGTTCAGAAATTGCAGGGAATAAACCATAAGACGATAGAAGCAAAGTATATTCCGAAAGGTTGTGTGAAGATTCACTCAATAAGTCTATATTTATGTCGCCTGCTACAATGATATGTTGATTACTTTTTACTTCGTTTAAAACAACATCGAGAGAGTTAAGAAATCTATCCGTGTTTGTAAAAGATGGTGAACGATAAATACCGAAAAGTACAATTCCGTCCGATAAATTTACACAAAGACAGTTGGCATCATAGAATAATGGTTCAGTCACAGACACCTTAAGGTCGTTTCTAATATAAATAACAACGCCTCCGCTTTTATTAATAGTGTTATTTGTATTAAATGAGCGATAGCCCGCTAATTGATCAATAACAGAGCCCTCACTCAACCAACATTCTGTGAGAACTATAACCTCATACACGATATCTATTTGCTTTAAGGTCACTGTGAAAGCATCGAAGTTGCGCTGTAGGCTTCTTATATTTAATGAAAGTAATTTAAATTTGTAAATAGGGGTCAGAATATCTTTGCATTGGCCAAAAGTATTAAGTCTATGACAATCGATCGCAAAAGATTGGTCTATGCTATTATGAAGGTCAAGTGATGCCATCTTCGTAGCAGTAGGATGGACCTACTAGTTTGAAATACTGTGTAGTCATAGTGTTACTAAGCAAGAGAAAAATATTAACTTTGACCGAGCATGACTTTATTGCCGTGTGGAATCGAGTGGTTATTGTCTTGATTTTGTGTAAGTGTAATATGTTACAGTATATGTGTGACATTTGAATGTGTGAGAACAAACTGCACTTGGTTGGGTGAGTTGAGCAAAAATTACAAGGTAATAATAATAATAATAATAATAAGTATGCGATTTTAACAGTAACTGCTGCTCGTTCATTTATCCGATGTTTGCTTCTGTTCTGCGGTTGTGCTGGGAGCCTGGGGCTTCTCGCCGGGGCCGGAGGCCTCTGTACTGATCCTGGTGCATTGGTCAAGGTCAGAAGTGTTTCTGATGACGATTTCCGGGCTACCCTCCTTCTTGCGGATGAGGATAGTGCCGTTTCTTGTCCAACAGAACCTGAACCCAGCTTTACTCGACTGTACTCTGGCTATATGTATACATAGACTTTACTACCATAGTAATAAGATATACATACATAACTTTGTAACATTAAAAAACATACTTATATTTCTACAAATATAAGTATGTTTTTTAATGTTACAAAGTTAGACTACAACAAAGGTAGTAGGTAAGGTAGTCGACTGTACAATCACGGCCAATAGTGACTGGCAGAGGAGGTTGTCATGAATATCTGACCCAACTCTATTGGTAGAACCGTTACTTAATGTATGTCAGATATGTTTGAGATATATTTTCAGATACCATTGCCGATGACTGTGATGTAGCCTGTTGGAAAGCTACGGTAGCCTAGTGGTTCAGGCATGCGGATTTCAAGCGGCCATCGTGGGTTCGTACCAATGAGTTTTTCCGAACGGAATATTTACCGTTTCGGTGAAGGAAAACATCGTGAGGAAACCGATCTAATCCCAATAAGGTCTAGTTTTCCCTCGGGGTTGAAGGTAGGCAGTCGCTTTCGTAAAGCGAGTGCCTATGCCAAATCTTGAGATTAGGTGTCTAAGTGGACCCCGTGAATAAAGCTATGAGGCTGATAATAGCCATACCTCATGTTCAAATTGATAACGTAGTGATGCTAAATGGATAGTAAACCATCAAATTATCGTAATAAAGTATAAATTATAAAATACAATTCAAATCGTAAAAACATATGATATAACCCTTGAAAGTTTAGAAAAAATATGCATTTTTTTTATTGTCTAAGAGTAAATTTAAAGTTACCAATAGAATCCTTACACTTTTATAGAAACAAAATTGTATCACAACTATGTACTTAAACACAGTATTTCGCGACACCTAAACAACAATTTACCTGATTTTTCATACAACGATACCTACATGTACTTTGTACCTCTACTAACAAATGTCGTTGTGACGTCATACCTATCTGTCAATCAGTATGAAGCGTTTTGCGCTGCCGCCAGCGAGGTCAATATTTTGTCTCAATTTGTTGGGTATTTATGTTCTTTAATTGTAGTAACTCCCATACAAACATTTGTTACTCTCCAAAAACTCGTTCGAATGACATCATAAAAAAAAAATTGCCCCCCACAGCGCTTGGGCTGCGCTGGGGGGGCGCGTAGCCCCGCGTAGAGCCTCTACGGCTAGGGGCCGTAGCAACCCTCTAATAGAACTAACATAACACGCCTCGCTCTCTCAACATTGCCTTGAGCTTGACTGGAGGGAAGTTCATCTTTTTGACGCTAAGGATTCTGTTTGTGCAATTATTAAATCCATACTAATATCATAAATGCGAAAGTGTGTCTGTCTGTGGGGTCACACACCGCTAAACCGATTTCGATAAGATTTGTCATTGAGATAGTTTGAGTCTCGGAGAAGGATATAGGATAGTTATTACCCCGTAAATCATCCCTTAAAGGGGCGCATAGTGAGGTGAAAGTTTGTATGATGCTACTATATAAACGAGCTCCACGCGTACGGAGTCGCGGGCAGAAGCTACATATTACATTTATATATATATATATATGACGATAATATGCTAATTGTTTTAAAATACCTATGTATAAGCCTCACTCTGCCTATCAGCCAAACACCGACTGTTTGCTGATAGGCAGTGTGGGGCTTATAATGCATTGTGTATACAAAACCCTTAGAAGGTTATTATGATTAAATATAATAGAAATAACTTACACAACTCTAAATCAGGAAATGCTCACCTTTTTACACATTCACAGAACACTCTATTACAGTAAATTAAAAACCGACACTTCGAGTAATGTAGGTAAAATCTAATATTTATAAGTTAACGTTACACTGAGATTGTTTTTCTTAACCAAAAATAATATATTTTTGATTCAATTTGACACTTGTGTTCCGCGCAATCGGCAACTGATACACTATTCGGTTAAATTTTGAGTATTTAAAGAAACATGATAAATGATAAGTAATAATAACATTAACATAACAATATTGATGGCAGAAAACCCGTGGCGAAATTTTTATCAGTATTTTATTTACTCTTATCGCGAGCGGGTTACTCTGACCAGGGTTTTAACATTCCACGAAAAAAAAACAATTATGAAACTTATGAATCACATCGCCACTTTTTTATTTATTTATTGGAAAACCAACAGCTCACAAAGCATCAGATATAAAAACAAGGAGGCCAATTATAGGTTTTAGATAAGGACACTATAGTCAGTTGTCCATTGAGTGTAGACTCAACAATTACATTAAATTAAAGTGTGTAAAGACAAGAAGACAAAAACGTAAGGGCAAGCTCACTTAATTAATTTACGCGATGAAATAGATTATAGATTGGGTATTTATATTAAACACATCAATAACATGCTCTTTCTACCTGTGATCTGCCCGCGCGAATAAAGAAGTTTCTAGTTTTCTACGTCAGTAATTCGAGGATCCAAAGGGAACAGAAATAGGGGGATAGTACATTTAACTATTAATTTGACGACGTCCAGCCGGCTGGACGTCGTCTTTGATTGTCTTTTGTATTTATTTTTATTCCGGACCAGAATCGTTTGGACTATTCAGTGTCACCGAGGCTTGAACTGTGGACCTTCGCTATTTTTAACCGACTTCAAAAAAAAAGGAGGAGGTTCTCAATTCGTTGTTTTTTGTTTTTTTTTTTTTCAATGTTTGTTACCTCAGAACTCCGTCATTGATGAGCCGATTCGAAATTTTCGTTTTTTGTTTGTAAGTAACCAGGTGGGTGCTGGGATCCATGAGGAATTGAGGGAACACCTCAATTATATTAGGCACGCGTGTAGTGATTTTGGTATTTTCTATTATAACTAGTGTATTTACACCCGGAAATCATAAATTTGGTGGAGTGGAATTGATGATGAAGACCACAGATGACTTATGGAATTCCTCAATTATGTACTTTAAAGTACAAAAGTATATCACAGATTCTGATAAGACAACAACTAATGAAGTGCCAAAGGTGATCCTTGTGGATTCGACGGAAGTCCTCAAATATTATCGGCCCACATACAGCGATTCGGTTTTTTTCTCTAATAATCAACGCATTTGCTCTCGGAAATCAGATCATGTGGTAAATTGGATAAGAAATGTGGAAATATTCTCGTGCCTTGGTGGAGTACTAAATAAAGTCGGTTAAAACTTTGTTTTTAAAGTAAATTATATGATAAGCTATCTTCTGCCCGCGCCTCCGTCCGCGTGGAACTCGTTTATATCGTAACTCCACCATTTTACCCCCTTATAGGGGAAGATTTCCGGGATAAAAACTATCCTATGTCATATTCATAAAGCATCAATTTTTGCAAAGTAGATAAATTGAATATTTAATTTGAATGAACCGGCTTTAAAACTGTCGATTGTGCAAATCAACATTCACTTCACCTTTCTTTTCTTGCGCGTATTGTGCTTTCAATTAATCACTGTAAATTATTAACTATTAAAGTAAACAATGTAGTCAGTCGGAATTTACTCTCAAATTTCCCCAAACATCAACTTTTGATGAGTTTATACAAATCAAATCAAATCAAATCAATTATTTATTCTGCAAATAGGCCACAAGGGCACTTTTACATGTCAAACGGTAATTTACAATAAATAGTAATCTTAGACAATAATAATTTAAAATTATATATAAAAGGTTAACAAACTAAATGTCACTAAGTTAATGTAAACAAAACAAAATTGCAAAATATGACCATTACATTCGATATAAGATCTGTATCAGCATTAACAGAAGTTAATGATATTATTCAGTATTCCAGAGATGTATAAGGTCTCTGGGCGTCCAAATACAATTAATAATTATTCTAATATTCTAAGAGATGTATACGGTCTCTAAGCGTCAAAACAAAAAAGGAACATTAATGTAATATTGTCAGAGATGTACAGGGTCAATAACAATAAAACGTGTCAAGATCAGAATGATGTCTCTCTCTACATGATGCACTTCACAATAACAATGAATCATTGATTTAAATGTTTTGCCGTGTTTCCTGCGCGTCTCACGCGGTGGGGTGTTTACGAGTAGGTGCAGGGAAATGATTTGGGCGTTTTAAATGCGCAGGAGTGGAATTTTGGGCAGACGCTCATCTTTATGTAACCGACTTCTAAAGTTCTAAACAAAGGAGGAGGTTCTCAATTCGGTTGTATTTTTTTCATCATTATTTTTAACGTGTAAGTACCTCATCCTCAGTAGGTATTTATGAACCGATTCGAAAACAATTTTTTTATTTGAATATAGATTGCTTCTAGGTTGGTAGAATGATGGGAACCATGAGGAATTAAGACAACTCCTCGAACATTATTAGGCACGCGTGTATGAAATTTCGGTAATTTCTATTATAACTCGTGTATTTACACCCGGAAATAACAAATTTGGTGAAGAGGAACTGATGATGAAGACCACAGACGACCTATAGGTAATTAGTTAAGGGCCCCTTCGGGGCCCAACTTGGAAAGATAGGTAAGGAAAAAAAAAAAAAAAAAAAAACCACGTACGACTTGGATGTAGGTAGACCGGCCGTCAAACGTTGGTGTTACATATGAGCGACCGACACCGGGCCGACGCCGAGCCGCTTCCGAGCCTCGGCCGTGACCCGGCCGGGCTTGGGCCGCGCAAAAACGCCGTCGTTTTTCTGAGAAAACGGCCCGGGCCGGACACGTCCCGTTCTAGCGTGAGTCATCCTTTATAGAACTCATGAAAAGTACTGTTAGAACCTGCATGTAAACTATATATATAGTGGCTGTATAAAAGCTAATACAAGACGTGTTGTCGTTGTATTGGCTTACATGACGGTTGCTAGGCTCCTAATAGAGCAGCTGTACTCACGATACGTATTCATGGATTATACTCTACTAAAGTGGTTTTCCTCTAACAAGTACGACAGATGATTATTTTGAAATAGCAAATAATGAAGTACCAAGGTGGTTCTGAGATCTTTGAGGAATTGCCGAAACTCCTCAAATCTCTGCCCACCTATAGCGATTTGGATTTTTCTGTAATAATTAATGCATTTGCTCAACGAGTGTTTTCCGAACTGCATGCACAATTGCACATGAACTTACATGACAGCTCATCTGGTAAAGTTGAAATATTCGTGTGGCTTGATGGAGTACCGAATTGAAGTTGGTTAAAACTGTTCTATGCATCAGCTTGCGCCGAAAAATCTTTTGTCCCGTGTCCGGTGTCTCGCTGTCCAGCTGTCCACCTCTACAGGTCGCATTTCTCAACCGTTTCCCGTGAAATTTTGTGGGCAGGTTCGTTAATTATGTAGATTTTTCTTGAAGTGTCACTTACGAAATTGAAAAATAATAATAATAAGACATGCTCGTGAGTTCTACGCTCACAAGGGAACTGGACATATCTAAAGAAAAAAAATAAAATAACTTTATATCGCAAATACAGAATTACACAATTACATACATTTTGACACTTCGCGAAATGCGATCTACTCTTTCATCTGAAAAGATACATAACGTATAAAGTCGTATTGAAGGTTCGAAATATTTGTTTAGATACATGTAGTGTAGGTACTTAATTACGGGTACTTAATTAAATGATAAACAATAAAATGGGTCTTTTAAAATGTCTGGCGTGTCATTGTCTTGGCTAGAACAAATGAGAGTTCGGCACGTGTAGTGTAACACTAATAAAATAGCTTTAGATATGGTTGATGGTTACGTAAGCACGCATTTAATTATTGACAAATATTACAATTTATTGAATTATCTACAATAGATACTGACTACCTAATTGTTTTCTATTGTTTATTAAGTGACCGGTTATTTTTTTATGACGTAGTATATGGTCAGAGTAGGTATATATCATTTTGTTAATGATTGTCATATAAATAGAAACAAATAAATAAAATCTGCCAAGAGCGTGATGGTCATCCAATGAAGGCTTTCATTTCAAAAGAAAAATAAATAATAACATTTCTAATTTGTGTTTTATATTTTTTCTTGTTTTTACAATATATAAAGACCATCATAGGATATTCGCGGCACTTACGTCCTTTTGCTTCGGGAAAGGCAGCTTTTATTTGTTTATTTATTTAATCTTTATTGCACAAATTAACAATTTATCGTACAAAAGGCGGACTTAATGCCCTAAGCATTCTCTACCGGTCAACCTTTGGGCAAAGCAGATAAATTGTGGGCGCCAACTTCAGATATAACCACACAGTTTAAGTGACAATTAGTAAGTGTACATTTTAGGCTACAATACCCAAGTGGTTCAGGCGTGCGACTGTCAAGCGGCGGTCGTAGGTTCGACTCCCGGGTCGTACCAATGAGTTTTTGGAACTTATTTACCGTTAGCTTTTCGGTGAAGGAAAACATCGTGAGGAAACCGGTCTAATCCCAATAAGGTCTAGTTTTCCTTCAGGGTTGGAAGGTCCGATGGCAGTCCCTTTCATAAAACTAATGCATAGGTGCCAAATCTTGGGATTAGGTGTCAAAGCGCACCCCGGGCTCCTTTAGGGAACAACCGGGAATAACGCTAGGAGGATGACGAGTATGTGTACATTTTAACGTTTTGTTCAACAATATTCTTCACCCTTTCCATTCAGATTTTTGTGTGAAATGAGTATTTGTATTGTATTAAAGTGAATTATCTCGAAAATACGGACAAACAGGAACCTATACTTAGTTCAAATGTTAGTAGTGGTAATAGTGTAGAGAGTAGTCGGCAGAGAGAACAACGCAAATCGTAGGACTATGTTGAACTCGAAAAATAAGGGTAGAACTACTTGGGACATAATAAAAAACAAAACAAATGACATGAAAAGGTTTGAAAGCATTGAGTCAGTAAAAGTAAGAGATAAACTAATACATTACCCCCAAGAGATAGCAGAAGCATTAAATGATTATTTTCTTAATATTACAATGACTAAAGTTGGTAAAAAAACAAATACAGATAGCATTGTTACAGTGTACAACAGTATTTTCATTACTCTTTGTACAGAAGGATGAAGTGATAAAGCATATAAAATCACTCAACAATACTAGAGCCATAGGTTTTGATGGTGTAGCAACACGAATAATAAAACTGAGTGCAAAACTTATTGTGCCTATATTGGCACATCTTATAAATGAGTCTTTCAGCCAAGGTAAATTTCCTTCAAAACTTAAGCAGTCAATAGTAAAACCTCTATAAAAAAAATACGATACACAAGATATGAGTAATTATCGTCAAATAACACTTATTTCAATCTTTTCCAAAATGTATGAGAAAACCATGCATCAAAGAATAACTCGTTTTTGTGATAAGCATAAAATTGTAACCGAGGAACAAAACGGTTTCCAAAAAGGAAAATCGACAACCTTAGCCTGCTACTCATTGATAGAATCCATCACAAAAGAAATAGACATAAACAAACACGTATGTAATGTATTCTTTGACATGAGTAAAGCATTTGACTTCGTACATCATAAGATGTTAATAGACAAATGCAAAAAACATGGAATTAGAGGGAATGCTTTAGACTGGCTTAGAAGTTACCTCACAGACAGAAGTCAGTCTGTAGAATTAGGTAAAATGGATGAGCAAAACGAAGTAGTTAATCATTCAGGAGTACCACAGGGCAGTGTATTGGGCCCTTTGCTATTTATAATATATATAAATGATCTACCAAAGGTATGCCAATATAAAACCCTTTTATTTGCAGATGACATTTCAGTTATAATTTCTAATTCTAATATGAATAATGATCGTGAATACTTAAATAATATAAATGCTACTATTGACTCTATATGTAATTGGTTAGAATGTAACAACTTACTAGTAAACACAGGAAAAACTAAATACATACAATTTTGTAATAGAAGAACACATTTGCCAAAACGAAATATTAAATGCAAGGGAGAATCAATTGACGAAGTTGATGCAAAAAAAAAGGCATTAACCGCCATTGTAATTGGAAATGTCATGTAGACAGTATTTGTACAAAGTTAGAAAGATTTATTTTGCCTTAAGGCGATTGAAACGTGTTGCCGGTGAAAAAGTTGCCCTCACCGCCTACCACGGTTATGTTCCGTCCATTTTACGATACTGTTTCATTATTTGGGGTAATTCTAGCACGTAAAACATGTATTTATTTGCCAAAAGAAATGTGTGCGAGCCTTAAGTGGAGTAGGATGTTTAGAATCATGTAGACCACTTTTAGGAAGTTTAACCTTTTAACCCTCACCGGTTTGTATATCTGGGAGGCTGGAATATTTGTATGGTCAAATCCAAATTTATACACCATTTTGAAAACTAACTCTAAACTTAGAATAAGGGATCCAGCAAAATGAATAGCTCCACAGTGCAAAAGTGCGCTACAGAGAAATAATTGCCATGCAATGTGTATAAAGACATTTAATCACATACCACTAGTAATACTCGTAAGACAATTGCCGACATAAACCAAATTTAGAAAAGAATTATTTATATGGTTGAAAGAAACATGTTTTTATACAATGAATGAATTTTTTGAATGTAATTAATTAAATTGAATGGAATAATCATTTTACGTGTTGACATTAATTGATATCTAAATGTATTGTAGGTTTAAAATGCTTAAATTGAATGTAATAATTTTGTGACGCCATAATTTTTGCATGCTGGAATAAGCTAAGTGTGTTAGACAACTTCACATCTTGACATCTCATGTGAGCTTTATATAACCGCACTTAACGCAAATAAATCAGATTTCATTTCATTTTATTTCATTTCATTTCAACATCTTTGTACCATTTGGAGTCGAGACCCTCGGTCCGTGGGGTCCCAGTGCGCAAAAGTTATGCGCGAAACGTCTGGTTGACGTAACTGGTGACCGAAGAGCTGGCGGCTTCCTCGCGCAACGCATCAGCATTGCAATTCAGGTACAATGCCTCGAGGGCCTTTTTAGGGTTCCGTAGCCAAATGGCAAAAAACGGAACCCTTATGGATTCGTCATGTCTGTCTGTCTGTCCGTCCGTATGTCACAGGCATTTTACTCGAAAACTATAAAGTGTATTTGAATACAATTTTAGTGATAGGTGTATTTTGTTAGCCGCTACATAGTTTTGTAATTAAATTACTAAAAAAATCATGGACATAGGCTTTATTAAATTCTTTCAGCGAAAATTGTTTTCAACAAGATCGGGTCAAAGGTTTTTGAGATATTTCTAAAAAACTGCCTTCCTTAAAGAAAGGACGTAAGTGCCATAAGATTTCAGTAACGATACAACCTTTTTAATAGGAACGGAACCCTCATTCTGCGTCGTCCAACACGCACTTGGCCGCTTTTTTTAGATTTAACTTAGTTTTAATTTAATCATCATTATCATCAGTACAGTAACATTTGCTAGAATGCTCATTGCTAGTGAATGCTGAAGTTTATCAGCACCTTACAGTACAATACTTACCTAATAGGGCGCTAAAACAAAGAATGTCTCTGATTGCAAGTATTTGACGCCCGAGCCGAAGGCAAGGGCGATAAATATGCTATCTGAGGCTTTTATTATTACCGCCCGTGGTGAGTACAAAATTTTACCTGTCACCCTTGACCAGGAAGTGGGAGTTTGCATAGCGTGCGGTAATTCCTACTTTATGGCAGAGGTATCGCGTAAACAATTAAACATGTTATTAATTAGCGGACGTGTCTCCAGCCTCGTGTGGAGACGTACCGTGGCACGCCAGATGTTCCTCGCATTCTCGCGATAATGGCGGCTAGATACGACACGCGCGCGTAAGGTGTTGATAAGTCACCAATGCATATTTAACGTAATACCTATACATACATTACATTATTAATAACACCAACGTTCGAATTGACTCGTCTCGTAGTAATGTACGTTGTTGTGAACTTGCCAAACGCGCGAACTTCTTCCTTTAGGCACATCTCCGAAGAGTCCTAAGTCCGAACCGTAATTATTTTACTTCCATGTGGGATAAAAATCGCACTGGTTACGACACGGGGCACCCACGATTACTCCGTGATTCTCGGCAAAAGCGTCATACGTAAGTAGTCGTAATGCACACAATTAATTAAATAACGTTTTGACTCATGACGGTTACAACACAAAAATGTAGTAAGTCGCTATGAGAACAGAATGAAGATAAGACTTTTCTGAACAGCACAACGGAATGTAAACATACATTTGATAGTGAGCTAATTTTACAATCCGCATTGCTTGTTTGTTCAGATAAGACGTGCATTGTGACGGGAGATCGGGGCTACGCAAGCTGGCCGGTTTTTATGTCAAACATACTCAAATTATGATAACCTCATTCAATATGACGACCTCCGTAGCTGTTGGTAGACCCTGCCTACGAAGCCGAAAGTCCCGGATTCGAAGTGAGGGCATTTATTTGTGTGAATGATGAACGCGAATATTTGTTCTTGGTCTTGGATGTTTTTTTGTGTATTGTGGAATTATTTATTTCTCATAAATTGTCAAATACAACATAATTTAAAATTAACAATTGAATACTTATAATAATAATAAAAATACGAAATAACAAACTTAAGTACAGCCTAAGCTTAGTCAAATAGGCCCCCGCGAGTTGCTCCGGGCGCAAAGGTGCCCATCACACTTGCAGCGTTACCACGTTGGATGGCGATGGATAACCTTTGCGCCAGGAAGCAAGCCGCGCGAGCATTGGACCCCCTTTCCTTAATTCTTCTCCCCACTTCCCTGATGAAGGACATCGCCTCCGACCCCCAGCACCCCGTCGTCTCAAAGGCTAGAGGAACAAAGTAATAATTACTTTCTAGGGCCGAATATTTGTCCCTTTTTGTAACCGCAGCAAATTCTGCCGCGGCTCCAGCTGCCCGCACCGTTCGGCAGAGGTGCGAAGCGGCAAAAGTGCTGACGCACGTAGCGTCCCAGAGTAAGCACTTGCCCTTCTGCCACGGAACCAAAGTTAGCCCGTCCGGCCTATGTGTATTTAAGTATTTATTTATCTATATAAATAAGTGTGTATATCGTCGTCTAATACCCTTTGCTTAGTTTGGGACTAGGTCGATTTGTGTAAGTTGGTGTCCAAATATTTATTTATCACCCTTATCACCCCTTAATGACATCTTCGTTGAATTCAGAGGAAAGGTAGATCGAAAACAAACCAACATTTGAAGCATAGTATACAGGGTGTAATCGTTAAGTGTTTACAGGCCATAATTCCGTAAATATAGCAGATATCAGAAAACTTCTAACTGATATCGAAAGTACGTTACCCAACGAGTAAAATTACAATAATAACATTTTCTAAATAGATAAAGTAATATTAAAAGTTAAAACGCTCCCATACATTTAGTATGACGACTTACAGCCTTAAAGAATGTCGGGTGTCGTAAGAGATAAAACTGTTATATTCCTGCTTTTATTTCAAAAACGTTATTGGTGTAATTTTACTCGTTGGGTAACGTACTTTCGATATCAGTTAGAAGTTTTCTGATATCTGCTGTATTTACGGAATTATGGCCTGTAAACACTTAACGATTACACCCTGTATATATTATGGTACCTATAAAAACATCCATGACTAAGGAACAAATATTCGTGCTCATCACACAAATAAATGGCCTTACCGGGATTCGAACCCGGGACCTCTAGCTTAGTAGGCAGGGTCACTACCAACTAAGCTAAAGCGGTCGTCAAATGTATAAGTATTATTATTATTTTATTTTACGTACTAAGCTGGCTGTTTAGAGATTTGGTCTCTGTTCCGTTTTGCACCTGTGCGGGCAAGAGTACCGACATTATCCACAAGCATTTGTCAACATTGTCGATCTGCGTCGGTTTATCATCTTTGTGAAGTCGAATAAATAAGAAAAGCGATGCCTACATAGAAATGACGACAGAAATACTTAGCGATACACATTAAGTGACTCATAATTACCAGTTGGCCACCAACCTTGATACCTAATTCCAACAACTGAAAAAATATATTATAGAGCCTACAACAAGTTCGAGTCATGAGTCATTTCGGAGAAGTTCATTTTGAGGAAGACGCGGCGTGGGTAGACCCTGGACAAGATGGACTGATGACCTGGTAAAGGTTGTCTGGATGCGGGTGGCGCAGGAGTGTCACTGGCACTCTTTGGGGGAGGTCTATGACCAGCAGTGAACGTCTTTCGGCTTATATGATGATGATGATAACATGTTCATCCCATGGCCATTCCATTATTTCCTTACAAGTTTGTTGAAAAACACCTTCATTGCAGATTCCGCCTTGGAATTAATGATGACCAACATGTCACACTTGTATCACAAATCTCAACAACACATTATTATATGTACTAAACGGGACTTAATCGCGTAAGTATAATTATCTTATCTCCCGACGTTTCGGATGTGTCACTACATCCATATTCACGGGAAAACTCACCCCCCCGCGAACATGGAAGTTGCAACACATCCGAAACGTCGGGAGACCTCAGTGACGTAAATAAATAAGTTAATTATACGCGATGAAGACCCGTTTAGTCCATCCACGCTGTTTCAGAACCTCAGAACAGCCTGGAAAGTATGGTATGACGTGTTTGACGCATAAATACCAAAATGATAAGATGTCGATGAAACGAGTAGTACCTACCTATAACCGCGTGAACTCTAAATTCCACGGAACTGTTTTGTATACGTCCACTCAGCCTGACTGTTCATTCGTAATATCAGTATAAACATAACAAGTTGGAAATGACTGTGTAATTGCGAACAAGGAGCCATCGACGACAGTTTGTTTGTTTGTGGACGGCGCGAGCTCTTCCGGCACCGCACAATGCAATATACAGCAATGCGTTTACACGCCCACTCACGTTACACGAGAGCTCGCGGGATAAAGGATAAAGAGTTTACTTTTAGCCGCTCGATTTTCGGAGCATTCGCGACGCGTCTCTAAACACAAGGACCGTTCGTTACAGACGGGCTAGGGCGGCAGTCCGCTTGCAGTCGGCGTCGGCGTTTGCTGCCAGAAAGCATTCGAAATGCAGTCTGTATATAATGGCCAGTAAGTACCAAGTTACCAAGAGGTAGCGCGGTAGGTACAATTTTCCGTACAAAAGTTATTCGGGCTATTTGCATTTCTTTTCGCAGCATTTATTAATGTTATTTATTGCTTGTTTTGAAGACAACGACTTTGTCTGTAAGGAACGGTTCAGTTCCTTTTGTCTTCTTTGGAAACAGATTATTGTTTTGTATTGTAATTTGATATTTACCGTTAACTTTTCGGTGAACGAAATACATCCTGAGGAAACCTGAACCTGAAGAAATTCAAAGGTGTTATGTTAAATCCCCAACACGCACTGTTCCAGCGTGGGGACTACTGCCCGTTTCCTCTCATCCATGAGAAGAGCCCTGTGCTCAGCAGTGGGGGTATATAAAAAAAAAATATATAAAAATATAGGCTGATTTATTATTTTATATTGTAACAGTGCACTGCGCCAGCGCGGATACGCTGTCACTCTCATCCACGAGGATCATTCGCACAAGTTCCTATGGAAGCAACTACTGCGAATAAATCATCTTACACTTACTTGCATTAGTTTCTTCAAAGGTACTGCCCAAGGGAACTACTGCGAATAGTCCATGGTATAACAACACAGGTACTCTCTTCCGAGACTCGCGAACCACGTGACTGACACAAGCCTACGTCATCACGCTGTTAAATGCCGTTTGATGACGTAGGCTTGTGTCAGTCACATGGTTCGCGAGTCTCGGAAGAGACTACCTGTGTTGTTATACCATGGATGGACATCCGCGAGGGAAGTGGGGCGTGGGACGTGTCAAGTCTGCTGATGATAAACACTATAGCACAAACCCCACGCACGCCCCACGTTGTTGGTAACGCACCAAGATGAAACTAGTTGCAAAATTAGCAATTAAATTTTGTGATGTTTGTACCTAATTTTTTTATCAAGGAGAAATTTTATAACAATCTGAGATGGAAGTAATGGTGGTTAAAGCAAAATTGTTTTGATTAAATTACATCGCGGAGCCATTTTGTCATTGTAATTACCTACTAAGAAAATGCGGATTAATACGTTCCATGATGCTCTAAGCCCTCACTTTATCGTTCTATTAGTATTCGTCAGCTTACACTTCGGACCCCGGGGTCATTGAGTTCTGAGGATCCTTAGAATTGCCATTTGACGTTTCAACTTTGTAACTTGACAGACGGGGGGCCATTTTAATGCAATACCTCCTACGTATAGTATACTGAAGTCTGTGTATAAGTAAAGGCTATGGCAAAGTGTAAGTGAACATAAGTGTGTGTGTAGTGTGTGTGTGTGTGTGTGTGTGTGTGTGTGTGTGTGTGTGTTTACTTACACGTGGCCGGCCACTTAGCCGAGTAATGTTGTCGTTACAAATTGAGGACCGCCCCGCGCGCGCCTGCGACCATCCTGCAACTCACGCTGCGTCGGCGGCGCGGCCGCGTGCGCCAACACCGACACTCGGATGGACTGCTGAGTTTACAGCTAAAACGAAAAACCGGCCAAGTGCATGTTGGGCCACGCGAAGTGTAGGGTTACGTAGTTGCCCGTCTGTCTTTGTTACATCGACACGCGCGAGACCGCGGCTGTCTCAGCGACAAAGGCAACTAACTAGTCATAACTAGGCTTTATAACTAGTTATGACTACTTAGCCATTATAGTTTTCCTTTTAAAATCATTATATGTACTACTGCCATGATTTTTTTCACATAGGTACCCATTAGTAACCATTTAGCCCTTGAACACTTGAATCGAACAAAAATTAGGGTTATAAAGCCCAATATCAAAATATGGTGTACAAAAAACCCATAGTATTTTTAAACAAGCTATCCAAAAATGCCCCACACCATGGGTTTAACGAGAAAAAATAATTAAGTACCTACATCCCCACTTAATGGGACCCTAATAAATCATTTTTACAATATTTTACCCTACCATTTTATCGGCGTGATTGATTTATATAGCTATGTCGAATTACAGTGTTCTAGTAGTAAGGGCCAATGAGCTAAGCCGCAGACGGACAGACGGACATGGCGAAACTATAAGGGTTGCTTATAGCTACGGAACCCTAAAAAATTACCTTTTTCTATTCTAAGTATTCTATTCTAATCCTTTTACGTCCATTGCTTACATCAATTCAATTCAATTTATTCATGAACAATACACAATTGTGTTTGAAATCAATTTATATTACCTACCTATAAGAATATTACATCAATAACATATTATAATAAAACTAGCTTCCGCCCGCGACTTCGTCTGCGTAGACCCGGGATAAAAACTATCCTATATTTTAATCCAGGCTATAAACTATCTTCGTGCAAATTGCATCCAAATCGGTTGAGCTGTTTAAGCGTGATTGAGTAACACACATCCAAACATCTAAACATTCGCATTTATAATATTAGTAGGATTCTATTTTATTTCTAATAAATCCTAAATCATTCATAAATGTTAATACAAAAATTGTCAAATTACATGTCATTACAATAAATCCTTTGCCTCAAATTCCTATATGCTATAATAACATTTTTTTAATAAAAATGCTTTTAATTTAGATTTAAAATCTTCATGTCGTATGATGGTTTTGAACTCGGTCGGAAATTTGTTAAATAATTTGACTGCTTGAAACCTCGCTGTATGTGCTACAACAGCCAGTCGTGGAGCTACAGTTGAAGCTAGGTTTTGTTGTTCTAGACATCTAACTAACAGTGACACTGTTTCAATAACAACCTTAGTACCTAATTACTACGAGGGAGCCAATGATAAACCATAGGGAAACCAGGTATAAAAGTAAGACGGGAGGAACGCATCGAATGATTTTAAAAGCAATTCGAATCCACTCAAGAGTGATAGACGCCATTTTTACTCCCCCTAAACCTGATTATCTCCAAAAGTGTACCACTTCGATAGGAGGGCCTCTGCTTTCACTAGAGCTTCTAGTTTTATCTATTTATTCAACAGCTTAAAGGCCTGCGCAAACCAGCCGAGCGCAGCGCAGATCACTTTAAATTTATCAATGCATATTCTTTTCTATTCTAATTACATTAAGGTATTTATTTATTTATTTATTTATTATACGGGACACCAACAGAGTACATAAGACATTGTTTACATTATAAACATTTTCTATGACTATTTGGTCACTTATGGACCCCAATTATAGGTGAACACATCATTTTCGATTACATACTTAGTTATAAACAAAACACCGGTAATAAATATATAAATACATATATAATATATATATATACATTAAAGTTTATTTAATATATATACAAAAAGGTATGAATGCTCTGAGACCGACCTCGGAGCATCACGGGGGATTTCTACTGTGCGGCATCGAGGAGCATGTTAGAGGATACCGCGGTGGTAGGCGGCGGCATGCCGCGGCATCCCTCGCTATGCGCCGAGGCCTTCCGAGTACGCCAGTTGGTACGGCAAAGGCTCTCAGCAAATAGTCGGTAGGCGCGTGACTAACGATTGTTACTGGTCAACTGCACGCAGTCGAATTTGCATTGCGTCAAGAAACATACTTCTTTTCTGTACCTAATGTTGTTAGTCTAAATTTTGGCAACAGGTTATTATACTGTAGACGGTTATTCCTGTGGAGTTTAAAGTTGATAAATTTTAAGAGTTTGCATTGTATTTTATCTAGTATGTCATATACTGCTCGCATATTCTAGTTGTAGACGGATTAAGGCCTGCGCAAACCGGCGGAGCGCAGCGCAGATCACCTAGGAGGATTTACTCCGCGCAGCGCACACCGACGAGGGAAAATCCCCCGTGATACCTCGAGCGCCCGCCAGCGCAGCGCCGGTGGCCGGCGCACTTCTGCGCATACCAGGGGATGCCGCGGCATGCTGCCGCCTACCTTGGCGGTATCCTCTCCCCGCGGCGTTGAAGAGCGCCGACGATACTGCGGCGGCATGCCACGGCATCCCACGGTATGCGCCGAAGTGCGCCGGGCCTACGAAGGGAAGGTTCGGGGTGAAGCGGGTAGCACAAGCGGGGGCGCGCTTTGCATTCCAATCAGACCAGTCTTGCCGCCGCATATGGTGTTATTTTTTCAATATGAACGAAGTCAATGGCATGCCGTGGGATGCCGCGGCATTGCGGAGGTACTTGCGCCACTACGCCGGCTCCTCGCTTTCTACAAACAAAACTTTACCTGATAGCCATATTTCACTTAATAAATCAGCCTATAACGTCCCACTGCTGGGCACAGGCCTCCTCTCATGGAGGAGAGGGAACGGGCAGCCCACCCCACCCTGGCCCAGTGCGGGTTGAGGACTTCACATACACCTTTGAATTCCTTCGTGGATGTATGCAGGTTTCCTCACGATGTTTTGCTTTCGTCGTAAAGCTAACGGTAAAATATCAAATAATATTCCGTACATAAGTTCCGAAAACTCATTGGTACAGTCAAGGACTTTAATTGTTGAGCCATTTAGGTGTCAACTAATTTTGGTATTTTAATAGTCAAACTTTGAAGTGTCCAGTATAAAGTGAGCTCTAAATGGCTCAACAATTAAAGTCCGTGACCGTACGAGCCGGGATTCAAACCCACGACCGCCGTTTGACAGCCGCATGCCTGAACCGCTAGGCTACCGTAGCTTCATCATCATATTTCACTTGCCCGCCGCGAAATATGGAAAAGCCTTATTAGAACGTTCATAGTAATATAATAAATAATAATAATAAATATAAGGGGACACAATCTTACACAAATCGACCTAGTCCCATAGTAAGCTCAGTAAGGCTTGTGTTATGGGTACTAGACGACGATATATATAATAGATAAAAATACTTAAATACATAGAAAACATCCATGAACGCAGTTTGGCGAGTAACATAACATTGTTAATTGTTTTGTACTTTTGGTAAATAAATTAAAAAAAAAAAAAAAAAAAAAGACTCAGAAACAAATATTCATGCTCATCACACAAATATTTGCCCTTACCGGGATTCGAACCCAGAACCTTCAGCTTCGTAGGCAGCGTCACTACCCACTAGCCTAACCGGTCGTCCGGTCGTATATGATGTTAAACGCTCATAGAATAGTAAAACAATTTGTAACGACTTCATATTCTAATAATTTACTTTAAAAACAAAGTTTAAACCGACTTCAATTCAGTACTTCGCCAAGGAACACACATTAACATTTCCTTTGCATTTTACCACATGAACTAGTTACCGAGGCTGTGTTGATTATTACAAAAAAAAAACATTTCGCTATGTAGGCTGATAATATTTGAGAAGTTCCGTCGATTCCTCAAGGATCTGAAAATCACATTTGGCACTTCATAATTTAGATGCTACTTAAACGGAATCATATCAGAATATGTGACGTACTTTACATCATTGAGAAGTTTTATAAGTCATCTGTGGTCTTCATCATCAGTTTCACTTCACCAAATTAGTGGTTTCCCAGTGTAAATACACGAGAGATTATAGAAAATACCGAAAATCCCTACACACATGCCTAATAAAATAAAGGAGTTCCCTCAATTCCTCATGAATCCCATCATCCAACTGCCTGTTTTGAAAACAATGGGTGAAAGCATATACATTAGAGATGTACCGACTAGTCGCCGACTAGTCGGGAAAGCAGACTATTCGGCCTCATTTGTAGTCGGCGACTAGTCGGCAAAATGTGCCGATTGGTCGGCACTTTATGGATCACAGGAAAACGAGACATAAAATAAGTAAACTGCCATTTTTTACCATTCGTTTTATATTTTACTCAAATACAGAATCAATATCACATTTGGTACTTTGAACGCATGCAGACAGCTGAGACAGCGCGACGGCAAAGCGAACCGAAGTTTCCCGATTGCACCCGAAGTTAGCCGAAGTCCACAATCGGCCTAGCCGACTAGTCGGCCTTCTAGGCGGCCGACTAGTCGGCTAGTCGGCGAAACCCGTAGTCGGCCCATCTCTAATATACATTCAAATAAAATAAAATTTGTACGTATCGGTTCATAAATGACCGAGTCCTGAGGTAAAAAACATTAAAAACAAAAAAAGCATAGAGCTAAATTGAGACCCTCCTCCTTTTTTCGAAGTCGGTTAAAAACAGAAGTAAACCATAATCACAAAAACTGCAAATTGTTACGTTCATCTCCGGTCTCCCCTACTTGAAAGCATGGATATGTTACTTTGACAGTGTGGGTCGCGTCGCACGTGCCGTGACAACGTTGGGCAAAACCATATCATTTGTTTAAATCGTCAATGCAACATGAATCTGTTAAAATCGTCTCAATGAATCCATATCAATCCATACCACATCCAAACTATACTAATATTATAAATGCGAAAGTGTGTCTGTCTATTTGTCTGTTACCTCTACACGCTTAAATAGCTGTACCGATTTAGATGAAAGATACTGAAATTGTTTGAGTTCCGGGGAAGGATATAGGATAGTTTTTAACCCAGAAATCATCCTCTGAGGGGTTAAATGGGGGGTAACATTTTGTATGGAGCTACGGTATACACGAGTTCCACGCAATCGTAGTTGCGGGCAGAACCTAGTAGAATAAAAGCATGTCAAAAATGATGATCGTGAAGCTATCGGGGGCCCATTGAGATTAGTAACATTACGACAGCCGACACCCGCATGGCTCCCGGCACGGTTCAGCGTGAGTGAATCATCCAGTATTCGCCATTTTCGCCAATGTGAGGGCGCGTAATCTTCCGATACAACTCACTTACTTTCGACTACCTTCTGCCGCGACTCCGTCCGCGTGGAAATCGTTTATATGGGAATCCATCATTTTACCGAAAATCGTTTCATCGATTATCATTTCCTATAGCATTTTTTGCAGAATTTTATCATCACTTAGGAATCATTGATCGAACTTCGTTAGATCGCTCATACATTTGCTCGAATTACCTCTTACACAAGGATCAACTCATCGAATTTTACTTCATTATTTTATTTGTCCATCGACATGGTCGTTCATCGTTTACACTCATCTCTCCTCTCACTCATCACCTTAACTGTAATTTTGATTTAACGTAAGTTTCAGTTCCCTAAATTCTTATTACATAGAACATCGTTTGACCAGTGTTACTATACTATACCTGAATACGTTTCAACGACAGTACATCACCGAATGTCCGAATTTTTAATCCATACTATCCATACTATCCATACATAGTGTCTATCTGTCTATCTGTCTGTCTGTCTGTCTGTTACCTCTTCACGCTTAAACCGCTGAACCGATTGCGATGAAATTTGGTATGAAGATACTTTGAATCCCGAGGAAGGACATAGAATAGTTTTCATCCTGGAAATCACCCCCTAAGGGCATGAAATGGGGGGTTGAAGTTTGTATGGAGCTGCGATATAAACGAGTTCCACGCGGACGGAGTCGCGGGCAGAAGCTAGTTGTACATATAATACAAGTTTTGGTCGAATTTTGTTAATCATAATTCAGCGGTCGGCGAAGCGCCAGAAATAAACATTTGTTTAAATAATAAATGAGTAGAGTTATAGTTAAGTTTACAAAATTACTAAATAATAATTATATGGAACGTATCATCTGTGAATCATCCATACTAATATTATAAATGCGAAAGTGTATCTCTCTGTCTGTCTGTTACCTCTTCATGCTTAAACCGCTCAACCGATTTGGATGAAATTTGGTATATAGATAGTTTGTGTCCTGGGGAAGGACATAGGATAGTTTTTATCCCGGAAATCATCCCCAAGGGGATGAAATGGGGGGTGAAATTTTGTACGGAGCTACGATATAAAACGAGTTCCACGCGGACGGAGTCGCGGGCAGAAGCTAGTGTTTCTATAAATGAATACTATGAATAACTAATTATTCTATGAAAGGTAAATTCGATGAATCGTTACGCTACGATTTGAGAAAAATTCGAAACGATTAACCATTAAAAGTGGTTAGATTATATAAAAAGGAAAGAATTGATGATTATGTGATTAGAAAAAGAAACCTTATGAAATTCATGGAATACCTAGTTTTCGGCGACATAAAAATCGATTTAAGAAATTTTGATAAAATTCCTCCATACAAACTTTCACCCCTCATTTCATCCCCCTAGGGGATGATTTCCAGGATAAAAACTATCCTACGCCCTTCCCCGGGACTCAACCCATCTATATTCATTTAATTTAATCGGTTCAGCGGTTTAGGCGTGAAGCGGTAACAGACAGACAGACAGGCAGACATACAGACACACTTATAATATTAGTATGGATTAATGAACTTTGGCCGTTTTGATTGACACCGAACGAGAATACGTAAGAGAGTTAGGTACGAGTAGGCACTTAATGTATTGTAATTATTCATTAAATCTGGCGTAGCTCGGAAGGGTAATCAATCACGTAACGTTTCCAATGCACGTTAGATCAGTCTAAAAATTTACATTTAGATCTAAATATATAAGTATAATCTAACGTATGTACAATGCGTTACGTGATCTACCTGCTGGATTACGCGACACTTTTCAGTTTTAGTCCAGGCAATGAACTGACAACTTGTATGGAAAAAATGACAATTTTGGAAATAATTTATAATAGCTTATTTTGTATGTGTAACGGATATATTGTCAATTAAATAGTTACCCAGCGACAAAATCCGACAAAATTTCAGACATCGAAAAAATGTATGTAATGTATGTATGTAAATACTTTATTGTACACAAGACACTGGTAAAAAGAAGTAATGATAAGTTAACTGGCTTCTGAAAAGTCAGTAAAAATATTAATAAATGTTTTTGTCTTTATTTTGGTTCATTTACATTTGCTCTATAATATTCAAGATAAATCGTATAAAAAAAGATAATGCATGCTTCATTTAAATCTACATAATTACTTCCGGGTGGAAAGTTTGTCGGATTCTTGACTAAATCATCTTAGAATAACATTTTCAAATGAAATCAACAAAAAAAACGCTATTATAAATTAATGTTTTTCAAAACCGTATTTTGCCTGGAGTATTTCACAGTTAAGCACCGTGGTTCATTAAAACTAAAGTGTAATGTTGATATTTGTGGTTTATTTGTAAAAAAAAATAACCACAACGGGTTCTAAATTTTCTAACACGTTCATTGTTTAACAGTCTCAATTTGAGTTGAACAATCGAACAAAGAGAGTAGAACCAGATGAAAACAAAGCGTTTTGCAAAGAGAAATTGCATCATTTCACTGCCACTTGTAATTACTGAATTGTTAGATAGAAGTACTGTAAGCTATTCTAAATAACTATGCGAAGTGAATACAAATTATAAAAGGGGTGAGGTGAGAACTCTACTTTTAGAATTCGGTAAAAAAATATGTATTAAAGGTACCTACTAACGATTAGGAATCTTTCGGTTTAACGTTCATATTAGTCTTTGATTATATATTGCTTATCATTCAATTTTATTGGGTACTGCTTGAGAACTTATTGAATTACCTACTTAATAGTTTCTAATTTTCTACTACAACTAGATTTCTGACTGTCTACAATACATGTAATGAAAACATACCGTTTCCATCGCAGTTACTCAAAATTGTATTCGTTTAGCACTTAACTGAAAACTTTATAAAGCACTGTTCACTGATAGTGTCATATTTCCCCCGCTAGATGTCAGGAGTGGCGAAACGCGCGCGCGCACTGGCCGGCGCGAGCACTGTCGCACGTGCGCGTGCGCGCCGCGACCCGCGAGCCGGCGCCGCGCGGACACACTCGGAACTACGCTCACAAAGCCAAATCTGATCAATTCACGTAGACACCAGCGCCAATCACGATCGCAAAACATCTAAACTGTTACTATGTTCACTTTGACTCTCTGATGGAGATAAATACATACAGATATGGCACATCACGTAAAATAATTCTATATACATAGTGACATTAGTAACCATTAGAGCATTATAGAGTTCTGTGTACTGAGCAAATTTGAAATGGATTTAAATGTGTCAAATTCTAGTAGAGCGCAAATAGCGGTTTTAATTTGAATTTGTAGATCCAATTCTCACATGTACGAGTATGAATATATTTATAATGAGTTAATGACAGAATATGCGAAAAATTACATAATAATGTAGGTACATATATGTATATATGTCTTTTCAGGTGTACTATTTTGTGAGTTTGACATTTCAAGGTGTGTGCTTATGTATGAAAGTTGATTTAAGGATTTAACAACAATAACTATTTAATTTCTTTCTATTCAATTATGAAATATTCACTTAAACCCTTAAGTACTTGTTATTTTTACTCGAAGAGAATCTGATATTTAGGACATTAAAATGATAGCTGTAAGCGCTGCGAAGTGCTGTTAAAAAGAAAATGGAAGGTATTTTTTATTTTATTTGGTAAGAATATCTATAAGTAGGTACCTACTTAAAAGGAATAATTACATAAAGTGGACGAAAACTTGCAAAGATGTCTTTTACATTTGACGGTATATCATTTTTTTTCTTTTTATTTTTACTTATTTGGGGCATCAACAGCATAACAGGAAAATAATACAAAGCTTAATTAATAGCTAATAACAAAGCCAGTTATGGATGTCCACCGAAATACAGTAAATGGAGAAAGAACGTAAATACAGAGTAATTTAAGAATCGAACTAAAATTGAAACTATAACATGGTAGGTAAATACAAAACATGTGTGAGTGTGTGTGAGTGTGAGTGTGAGTGTGAATGTGAGTGAGTGTGTGAGTGTGTGTGTGTGTGTGTTGTGTGTGTGTGTGTGTGTGTGTGTGTGTGTGTGTGTGTGTGTGTGTGTGTGTGTGTGTGTGTGTGTGTGTGTGTGTGTTATAATTATTTTAAGCTTATTATTTCTGCAGTGATCCTTATCATTTATCATTTAATAACATATTAACAAGCGTCTTAAGAGTAGGTTTGGTGCAATTGACTAAAGTCGATAGTATTAAACTTTTGATTATAATTTCCTAACATACGAATTAGAGGCGAATTTTGGGCATAATTTGTGTGCACAACTGGTCTACTGAACAGACTGCGTTCAGTGTGCCGAGTTCGAATTGCTGGAACGGAGAATTTAATTTCCGCAAGTAGCTCGGAACTGTCAATGCGTCCAAATAAGATGTCATGCAAAACCGACATGTCAAGCGACAAGCGATACGTTAGTATCTCTTATTAGTCTGTGGACAAGCGCCTACTTTCAAGGCTCAGAAGATGGTGACGGTTATAAAACATAAATAAGATTTATTTGTATTACTGTAATAATGTAACAACACCTTAAGTTTCTTAGAGTACTAGACTATCATCTCTGTCTGTCTACTTTCGTCTTTTTTTATACTCTATAAACGATTTCGATGACGGCGACCCCAGCAATTACGGATTTGTTGTATTGTGAGCTCTGATGTGGCTGGCTAGGCCAAACTTACTCTTAAAAACTCTATTGCATGGGGAACAGTAGAGTTGGCCAGTTTGTTATGGGTGTACAGTACACGTAGGAAGGGAAGGTACACAATTGGAATTGACTAAGGTTGCTAAGCGGTTTTGTTCAAAAGATTTAACCTTACGAAAGATGAGTAATTTTTGTACTGCGACGGTGGCAAACTGCATACGGCCTGTCCGATGGTAAGCAGACAAAGCCTATGGACGCTTGAAACTCCAAACTATTGCTTTGAGGGTGTGTTGTGTTAACATTGAGAGACAAATAAACGCAACCCTCACATTCAAATCCTCGAAAAACTCGAAGAGGTGCTCGCATGCCTCGCCTTAATATTAATAAGATATGGCTCATAAAACCGCATATTTACAACGTAATTTAATAGAAGACAAGCATAGCGAATTCGTCACGCATGACACTTACATGCAAAGATTACACTCCATAATCCGTGAAATTGCACCAAGTTATCTGATCAGTATTTACATACAACCCGTCGACCACCTTTTAAAAGACTACCCAAATTCACAAACCCGAGATTTAACCACGAAATCACCGGTCATAATCTCCATATCTCAATTCATTCGTAAAGAAACTACAATAGCCTCATTTTGCAAACTCGCGTCCTCTATAGTTAATAATGTTAAATCTGTTCACTTTCCATTTCATCATCCATTACAACCATCACTCATCAATTCATCATCCATTACAACCATCACTCATCATAGTCATCATCCATTACAACCATCACTCATCATCCATTACAACCATCACTCATCATCCATTACAACCATCAATCATCATACATTACAACCATCACTCATCATCCATTACAACCATCACTCATCATCCATTACAACCATCACTCATCATCCATTACAACCATCACTCATCATCCATTACAACCATCACTCATCATCCATTACAACCATCACTCATCATCCATTACAACCATCACTCATCAATCATACACAGAGTCACAGAATCACTAGTTCCATCAGAAATCATTTACCGTAGGTAAAGTAATAGCGGATTGACGACCGCTTTAGCCTAGTTGGTAGTGACCCTGCCTACGAAGCAGGAGGTCCTGGGTTCGAATCCCGGTAAGGGCATTTATTTGTGTGATGAGCACGAATATTTGTTCCTGAGTCATGGATGTTTTCTATGTATTTAAGTATTTATTTATCTATATAAGTATGTTTATCGTCGTCTAGTACCCATAGTAGCTTTGCTTAGTTTGGGACTAGGTCGATTTGTGTAAGATTGTCCGCAAATATGTATTTATTTTTATTTTATTTTTATTCAGTCGCCCGTATCCTTCGCGGGGACCGTTTGTCCTGGTAGTAACAAAGAGATTCAAATAATTCAGTATTTACGATGATTAAATAATACTGTTGAGCACCAACAACGGCATACCACGTCTAGGGAGACCCATGGCGGGGCCGGACGTCACGGTATTTAATACTTCCTTCTCATTGCAGCGTCCTACCGGCTGCATCTAGGAGGACCTCCTTATCCCAACAATTGGCTGCGAAAGGGACAGCGGTATTATAGGCTGCTGTCACGTCAGTGGGGAAAGTTCTCAAGCCCGAATGTCACTGTTGCCGTCAAGTAACGTCCTGAAAATCATATATTAAACTCTATGGTGTACTTAAAAAGTACCTACTGCTTTTATCGAACGAGCGAGCGAAGCGAACGAACTTCTATGCTTCAACTTGCGCCGAAAATGACGTGAAGTTTTGTGTGCAGGTTCGTTATTAAGATATTTTTTTTTGTCAAATCACTTTTTCGAAATCCAAAAAATCCTTTTTTTTTAGGGTTCCGTACCCAAAGGGTGAAAACGGGACCCTATTCCTAAGGCTCCGTCCGTCCGTCTGTCACCAGGCATGTATCGCATGAACCGTGATAGTTAAACAGTGGAAATCTTCACAGGTGATGTATTTCTGTTGCCGCTATAACAACAAATAAAATAAAATTAAATATTTAAGGGGGCTCCCATAGAACAAACGTGATTTTTTTGCCGTTTTTATAGATAATGGTACGGAACCCTTCGTGCGCGAGTCCGACTCGCACTTGACCGGGTTTTTTAAAATTACTGGTTCGTTTGTTCTACAGCTCACAGATTCACTAGTTATATTATAGTCTTACTCTATACTCTCTTTCTATATTTTTACCAAATTTGAATAAAATAAAATAATATGTTGCCTGTCTAGTTATCAGTAGCTTAAAAACGTTCGGCACTCGGCGGCTTCCAAGGGTTAACAATACAATACAATACAATACAAATACTCTTTATTGCACACCTCACACAAACAAAGCAGTTAAAAAGAGAAACAAGTTAACATTCACAAGCTCAAGCGGGCATCCGTCAGCGCGACTCATGCGCCGATTTTGTATCGTTGGTGAGTTCGTGATTTTGTTGGAAACTAAATGAATTCCGTATAAATTGTACAGCGAAATATCAAATAATTTACTTTGTAAAAATTGATTAAACATAATTTTACATTTAATTTCTTAAAGGATTTTTGAAAAGATCCGAGTCTGCTAGGCAACCAATTGCCTAGAACGAGAGTGAACTTAAAAATAATCAAATGATGAAATCACATTAACCTAATTTATTTAAAGAAAAACACTTACAATTAAAACAGTTTCCGTTACGAGACCGGTTGTCACTTGATTTTACACTATTTATAATAAAACACAAAGCCTCTTCTTGTCCGATCTCTCTGCGTTGGCTGCTGGTATTCCTACACACCCAAACACGTGCGATATTATCGCATCGCCTCAGAATACTAGTGGTCCATTTCGACACAGGATATATTTATAAGAATATTGAATACCCTATCCTATGACTATGACATATCTTTTTCGACCAATTGACAAAAAAACGCGTTAACTACGGGATTTTAGTATAAGTTAGACTCGAGGATATGCCCGAAGAAATCAAAGATTAAATACCAAATGATGTAATACCTATACGGTGTAAGTGTTTTTTTTCTGAGCTACGGCGGTCAGGTGTTTCGGGCACACTCAGGGCTGGCACAAACCCGCGCGCGATCTGCGTCGCTGCGGCAGACAAATCCGCCTCTTCTGGAACACTTAGAAAGAGACGAATAGTGCTCAGGTGCAGCATATCGTGTGATGTGTGCCTGAAACACATTGATGTGTATACCCGCAGCACGTTTCTGGACGCGAGGCACGCGCGTGAGGTGGGCGCGCGAAGCATGAAGTATGAAACTACAATGCGAAACGCAAGTGTATTCGGGGGTTGTACAACGTACACTCTTTCACAGACTACAGTTTTGTAGAATTTTGTTTCACATTAAAATGATTCGCGGACTGTCATTTCGTAGAATATTCATTTCGCAGAATACAACAAAACAAATACTCTTTATTGCACCACGACAGGAGAGAAACATCTTACAAAAGAATTGCTTAATAAATAATGGTAACAACAGGCGGTCTTATCGCTTCAAAGCGATCTCTTCCAGACAACCTTATACCTACTTACTTAAATACTTACCTAGATTATAGAGATTGAAATCATTGATTGTTGTTACAAGTAAAACTTGATCATTCGATATGACTTGTCATAGAATGTTAAGTCTATATTCTGCATCCTTATATTATTTCGTTTATGTAAATTTTTTTACCAATAAAACAGTTTTATAGAATCTGGTTTCTAATAGAAATATTGCTCATACTATCATTGTATTGAATTATTATTGAATTATCAAAGCGCGGAATACTGACTTTGCAGAAATTTTAATCATAGATTGTTGTTGGAAAGATAATTCATTAATAATCATTTATACTTAACCAAGAAAAACATTGTATCGAGTGGCAGCTAGTTTCTAAACTTCTAAACTTTTCCATGCATACAAAATGCATACCTACCTACCTTTTATGAAATTGCAACTGGGTGATAGTGATGATAGTGATGGGTGATAGTGATGGGTGAAAGTTAACATTGTGCTGTTTTAAAGATACTCGTAGATACAGGGTGAATATTTGAAAACGTACATATTGCGCGGCCCGCGGTAATTAACTACCAAAACAGGCATACATCTCAGTTATGTTTGTTTTTATCCAATAAACACCGTGTACTATGCTGTGCTATACAATTTATGTATATAGGTATGTCCAATATTTATATGATAATTTCATTAAAACGATCGTCAAATCTCATTACCAGTCGTGTCCCAAAACCCAGAATTGAACGATGTTTGTTCATGCAATTAAATTGTATGCACTGAATCTTGTATTTTTTTAGGTTTTTGGATACAGCGTTAGTGGTTTTTATAAAGATATAAATTAAACATCTTAAAGAACACTTTTAGACTATTTGCTGTAGGATTGAAAAATGTCTCAACGTGTACCGCTATAATTACCATTCGTTGATCTGAACTAAAGTATAAAAGAATAACAACGGCATATATCGATGCTAACTCCCGACACTGCGATCGAGCTCAGCCCCCCTATTCTGTAACTTGTTTTAAGCTCACCTCAACGCTCACCCACAAATATATCTTGACATCGCGACGCGTAGGAACTAAGCGTAGGTAGAGGTCTAGTTTCGTGACGGGTGACCGGCGGGGTGAGCCGCATTAACGCTTAGCGAATAACAGCCCAGTTCGTATTGGCGATCCGAGTAAGACACACGTGTTTCGGAATGATTTGGCCCCAATTAAGTACATACCTACATACCGTCCGGAAATTCGTTTGTCCTGATTTTTTTCTACCCACCATTCGAAGTATTTCAGGTAATTCTGTTACACTATTTATACGATTTCATATTCTAAACTGCATATCATTGGGTTGTTTTTGCATTACAATATTTTATATGTTGCTAGGTATTTTAATTGATACGCAATAATAACAAAATGCCAAATATAATTTTGCATAACTACCGCCACGTAGAATTCTTATTTGTCACGCTGCAGTGTGCAAATATCTTAAGCTTCTAGTATTATCAAAATCAAACATCGATTGAGCAAATATCTAACGAATTATAATAAAACGAGACTTATTCCATATCATTACCTTAGCTTTGCTTAATTTGGGACTAGGTCGATTTGTGTAAGATTGTCCCCAAATATTTATTATTTATCCAAAAAGATTAAAAAACAAGTTCTCCACTTCGTGCGACTAAGCAAGAAATATTTTTATATTTAATACATGTATGTATTTTTCAGATGAATCATGCCTCGAAAAGTCAAGTCGTGTCGATATACATTTTGGCCTCGAATGTCCAATTCCCCGTACGTCCAGTCTCCGTATGTCCAATGCCCCGAAGGTCAAGTCCCGATTTAAAACACTCCCTTCGGCCGGGTTTTACTTTATCGCCACTCATTGCGAATTTCCACGTCACCTGTCATAATCTCCATATAGAACTATATAACCTGCAGGAAATCATTCGTAAAGAAAGTACAATAGCCTCTTTTTGTCTCGCCACCTCCATAGTTAATAACCTGAAAAAGTTCAATAGCACATAGTTCATTCTTCATTTCACCCATCATCCATTACAACCATACTCATCATTCATACACAGAATCACTAATTCCATTAGAAATCATTTACCATACAGAATCGCAGATTCAGTCGCCCGCATCCTTCGTGGGGACTGATTTCTGGTTAAATCAAAAAGACAAAAAAAAATTGTAAAATGTCTTAACGTCAACAACTATACGAAATCAATATTTCACATCAAAACGCTTAGGCTAACAGTTTTCTGAACGAATGCTACGGCATACATAACTTGTAAGAGTAAAGAATTGTACCTACAAACCAGGGATGTTGCAGACATTTGCATTCGCATCCGCGGAAATCGATGCGGAGTTTTGGCGGACGCGGATGTAATACAAATCGTGACAAGAAAGGGTGTCAAGTCTAAGTCAATAAGAATCTTCATTTAGTTTCTGTAATCTGAAGATTCGCCGTATTCGCTCAGGTGATGCGTTAGTTTTGAGTACCGCGTGATTAATACAGGACGTTGTTTATTTATGTTTTTAAATGTTTGACCCGTGAGCCCCGAAATACCCGCTTCCACGGGAGTCAAAAAAATCGCATCCGCGACATCTCTGCTACAAACTTACAAAGCTACATTTTATTATTAGTATCTATAAGTACATAGCATATGCGGAGGTCCAGAGCTATAACCACGGACTTCGACATTCGATTTTCGTGATTAAGTACTAACGTTAGTCAACTGCGGCGCTACCCTCAGTTGACTAACGTTAGTAATCTCCCTAGAATACAATTCTAAAAATTTGGTAATCCTCGAGGGTTTCCGTTTCATGTCTTCCATGGAAATTGGAAGGAACAGGCCAGGACTACACAACGCTTCCCTAAAAAGTGATTGAATACTGTAATATACCCCTGAAAATAAACTGATGGTTGCAAATTCATTTTATGATGACGAATCAAAGCAGACCCCGGGCGATCGATTTCCTTTTGACGCATAATGCCAAATACGCAAAACGCCATTCATACGCGAAATGCCAAACACGTATAATGCCAAATTCTTTTTATGCCAAATACGTATAATGCCAATTTTTTTTATGCCAAATACGTATAATGCCAAAAGCTATCTTATCTAGCTTATCTTCCTATTCTAGTCTAAGGCAGGTCAGTGTAGGTACGACGACGAGCGAAGCGAGGAGTCTTAGGTGTACTGCGACCCTATAGCGCGCGAGCCGAGCGAGCGCAGCGAGCGTGCCGCGGTAGCGGCCGGCGAAGCGCCAGAACCGTTTTTTTAATATTATTTACTCAGGCAAAAAAAAATGGAACGTACCTACAGTGAACCGTGTTTCGAAAATGTAATACTATACACAACTGACTATTCTATGAAAAGTAAATTTACTCGGAAACTGTAAGCACTCCATTAACATTAACCCATTTTAGGCATTGTGCGTTTTTGGCATTGTGCGGTTTTGGCGTTATGCGTTTTTTTTTTCAAATACGCGAAACGACAAAATGGCATTTTGCGTCGAAAGGATCGATTTGTCTAAGATTTTTTTTTCATGATTATGAATGTAACTCAGGACGTAGGTTTGCGATATACAGGTTGTATTAACGGAGCGGTGAGAGACAATCAGAAACTACGAGAAGAAAATTTGCTTTCTAGAGTCACGAGAATGATTTTAAGAAAAAATAAAGACGGCATACTAAAATTTTAATAAAAAGCTTCACTCACGGCCGGGAATCGAACCCGGTCAAATCTGTCTAAAAATCGGAGTTCGTTTTTTTCACACCCACGAGAAAAACAAAATACATCCTCACTTTAGGTACGTGTAGGGGCACCCTAAAATTAAAAATGGTTTACCATTTTGTCGGTGAAACTGATTTATATAACCATGCTGAATTACAGCATTATATTATTATAAGGCTCACTGAGCCAAGTTGCAGACGGACGGACAGACGGACATTGCGAAACTATAAGTCAAGTGAAGTCAAAATTATTTATTTCATAGAATATGGTAATTACAAAGGTTAAAGTTACCTTGTTAATTACGGAACCCTACAAACGATTCTTCCGAATTTTGTATCCGGGCAAAAGTAGCTACGCATACGAAGACGTCAAAAGCTCTTATCCCCTTTTAATAAAGACTTTTAACGTCTTCCTTTGCGTAACTACCTACTTTTGATGCTGACTGTACCTGCAATAGGCAGTTTCCTCTAATACCCGAAAGGTTAGTGTTCGATACCAGTCTTTTACCGCGGGCATCACTCGGTTGATAATCGGAAAAGAAAAGGACACGTCACTATTTGACGTTTGACGTCTGTCATTTTGGTAGTATAACCTAGAATTTGACCTTGTTGGTGGGAACCACCCATGCTTTGATTTGTATTTGATTTTTGGGAAAGCATTCGGGACATTTGATTTATGTTAATTGGAATCAGTTCATAATTGAGGCCAGGCGCTCCTATCGAGGAGTTTTGTTGTTGCCTGCCAGTGTTTTGGAGACTGAAGTGATAAATTTAGTGTCGGTAGTTTGGATTCGGGTGCGCTTACGTGGTGAGCTATCATCCAGGAGCCAGGAAGTGTTCACCAGGACACGCGACGGCCTCGACACCCACACACACCATACTCATACATTCAAATACACATATCGAAGCCGCCCTGTCTAGGCGCCGGCCGAGAGAGAACGGCGGATGAAGCTTCCATCAAGGTAAAAGCACGTTTTGTTTTGTATCGGACCGATACCTGGCGCATCTTCGGTATGCCACGCTTCTTGGAAGCTATAGCTTAGCGGGGTTATACCGGTCGTTCTAGTCCAGGCCTCTACTCGGGTCAGGAACTCGTCGGGCCCAGCCCTGGCTTCAACCGAGTAGAGTCTTGCAAGCCCGGACTAGTAGCGAACAGTTAGTTACTCGGTGTTGTGCACTCGGTGGATGGTATTCACGGGAAATTCGATTCTGTTTCTTCAAATGTACCATTTACCTGCAGCTCACCATCTGGGCACAGCGAAATGTCATCCCGCTCGAATTTGGAGCAGCCCAACTCGGGAAGTACCTCCGTCTTGCAGAAGACCACAGCCATAATAACACTACTACTTGCTCTGTGTTCCTGGAGGTGAACAAGGACGGTTTTATTGAAACTGGACCTATTTATAGAAAAAATAAACATTCATGGATAATATGGCAAACGTTGTCGATGGTTCATATAGCTATTCGAAATGTAAACATTACGCCTACACATTTATGCACAAAATTGTCCATTCGTTATTTTAGTTGTTCGGCATTTACAAATTGGCGTCAGATAATTGATTGAATTGATTTTTTAACGTAATATTTTTTTTGACAGCGAATAGAAATTCATGCTTCTCATGCATACTCGTAACGAATAACCGTAGAGACAAAGTTAATTAATAATTTTAATAAATGAATCAAGTTTTTTTGGATCCCAATGGATATGGTCGTAAAATAATCCTTTATTGTAGTTTCGTTATTATCAACCCGGATACAGAGGTAAGTAGTAGAACTAGTGGATTGCGATAACAATGAGTATAGTTGGGGATCCCCTGGGGAAAAGTCCGAAAGTTCGTATTTTTGAAACTCACCGGTGACTTACATTTGTCATACCTATGATATCGATTTACGAGTGCCCCTAATTTTTAATAATTTTTAAAATACACGGTTCAAAAATTAGAGGGGGGGACACAATTTTAGTGACTTTCGGGGCGATTATCTCCGACTCTATTCACTTAATCAAAAAAATGCTGATAAACCTTATATTTATTTAGAAAGGCCTATCGATTGATGTGCCACACGTGGAATTGCAATGAAAAAAAAAATTGACTCAGTTTTATGCACCCCTAAAATTTTTTTTTTTTTGTAATTTCATTACAAAACTATGTAACGGCAAACAAAATACACCTATCCTCAAAATTGTATTCAAATACACTATAGTTTTCGAGTAAAATGCCTGTGACATACGGACGGACAGACAGACAGACATGAAGAATCCATAAGGGTTCCGTATTTTACCATTTGGCTACGGAACCCTAAAAGCCGGTATCAAGGACAACACTATAACATCTGCGTAAAAATACTAACTAACTATACATTGAAATTAACAGGATTATTTATACAACAAACCTAGCCTAACCTAATGGGTTCTACAACTTCTACATAATAATATATACCAAGTATTCAAAAAGAAAAAAAGACGGGGTCATCGAGTTAACTGGCTTTTTACTGAAATGCTATTTAATTCGGAGAGACGATATAGTTGGGAAATGAATTAGTGATTGCGATAGCATACCACTTGTGAAAGTGCAATTTACTGCCTAGGCACTTGGTGACAAAAAAATATGTTATTTATATAACCACAATCATTTATTTGCTTAACTACGGTAGGTACGGTACATTTTATACAGGGGTGTCCATCTAGTCGCATAAATGACTCGCCATAATTTCGAAAGCCATACAACTTTACGCATAAAGTTGTTGCGCATAAAAGTCTTTTGTCATTAATAATTCTGCGCATAATACTTTCATTGTCATAACTATACTATGTCATATTTTGTTTAACCATAATATTGATCATTTATGACATAAGTAGTTATCACTATCGGCCTTATGGCTACAAATATTATGCAACCCGATATGGACCCGTTATACAGATTACAGTCCACCAATGATTTAATACAAAAAAGAGGTAGATTAAGCGCTCCAAAATGCACACTAAAACTGAGTCAATTGCACCAACTTGCCTCAATTTGGCGTCGTCAATGGAAACGTATATTGTCAGATTTGGTGGTAATTTTCAAACACGGAATTTCGTATAGACAACTTATCTTCCTGTTCTTTATATTACATCATAGCAGTCAACCAATTCGATTTCTTAGGCCACCATAGACTTGTCGTTTTAACTGCTAGATAAAAAAAACCATAGCGACTGTCAAATGTGACCATAGCAACCCTAACGATACACAGCCATCTTAAAATACTAGATGCTTAACTTCCGGTTTCATAAAGTGTAGCTAATTTCACATCTGATTGGCGTTGCTCAGTAGGTACTTTGAGATTAGTAACGTGTAAGCATTTTATGGCGGCCATTACACGGTGATTAAATACTCACGATCCTGGATTGTCAGTATTTGCAGCAATACCTACTGTTCGATACCAGTCTTTTTACCGCGGGTATCACTCGGTTGATAATTTGCGAAGAAAAAGACACGTCACTATTTGACGTTTGACGTCTGTCATTTTTGGTAGTATAACCTAGAATTTGACCTTGTTGGTGGGAACCACCCATGCTCTGATTTGTATTTTGAGTTTTGTGAAAGCATTCGGGACATTTGATTTATGTTAATTGGAATCAGTTCATATTTGAGGCCAGGCGCTCCTATCGAGGAGTTTTGTTGTTGCCTGCCAGTGTTTTGGAGACTGAAGTGATAAATTTAGTGTCGGTAGTTTGGATTCGGGTGCGCTTACTTGGTGAGCTATCATCCAGGAGCCAGGAAGTGTTCACCAGGACACGCGACGGCCTCGACACCCACACACACCATACACCATACATTCAGATACACATATCGACGCCGCCCTGTCTAGACGCCGGCCGAGAGACAACGGCGGATGAAGCTTCCATCAAGGTAAAAGCACGTTTTGTTTTGTATCGGACCGATACCTGGCGCATCTTCGGTATGCCACGCTTCTTGGAAGCTATAGCTTAGCGGGGTTATACCGGTCGTTCTAGTCCAGGCCTCTACTCGGGTCAGGAACTCGTCGGGCCCAGCCCTGGCTTCAACCGAGTAGAGTCTTGCAAGCCCGGACTAGTAGCGAACATATTTGGTAGCAAGGGCGTGGTTCTTTGAAACGCCTCTGGCCGTGTCAATAGGTATCTTTGACTGGTTCACAGTATTATTTTGATATTTGTGAAAAAAACGTTGTTGAGGTTAACCCTTGATGGAACATACTTGTATTGAAAATAGCAAAATATTACTGAATTGGTTTGTAGTGATATAATAGCATACATTGCTAATTGTTTTGATAGTTGATTTGATATTATTTGGTGAATTTCTTGGTCACTGAACATAGCAATAGCAATAGCAATCTCAAATTCAATTCTTAGGTAAACACATAGGAAATTGATATTGCTTGTTTATATAATAATTTGAACTATATCTCAGGATTGCTCGGTGTGGATATATATCAGTATTGATTGGGATTATAATTATTTGAAGTTTGCCCCTGGTTGTTTGACATTGTTTGTTTGGCTTAGTTTAGCAGTTATAAATTAGAGTTCACTCAGAGAATAAGTAATATTCTGAGGGGTTCCTTGGCAAGCCATATAAGTTGGTAATTAAATATAATTTGCATTGACTAAAATTATTTGGATTAATTGTTTTGTGCGTTGGGAACATACAGTTTGGAATATTTTGGGGTTCCCTGAGAAGTGAATATTGTCCAGAAGGGTTCTGTATTGACCAATGTGTTGCGATTTGAAAATAAATTATACTTGTTAAAATAAATTAATTCTCATTATAAATATTACTTGATTTAGGGTTCATCAAGTAACATTTTGCAGGGTTCCTGGTGCCAAATAATTTTAGTTTATATTGTTTTTGTTTTGCATTATTGAACATTTTAATTAGAAGTCGATTGGACTTGCGTTTGTTTGTGAGTGTTTGTTGTTGCTGGCTACAGCCATGGCAAAGTGGACAGCCAAGATTAGGGCGGAGCTGAGATGGTTGTCCTCTGCGGTGCATTTGATAGGTAGACCCGACCGGACCGACGCTTTGCTGAAGCGATCGGCTGAGCTACCGGACCGAAGTGCGGTAGTTCAGAGTGCTTATGCAGCACTTTTGGCGATGGATGAAAAGATTGATGATTCAGTGGAGGCAGACATCACACAATATTATGACTTGCATGATGAGCTGGTTCAGGCTGCGCACAAGGTGCAGCGGGGTCCTTTGACGGCGGAGACGCGATCACCGCCACCCCTGGCTCTCCTAGGACGTTTGCCAACCCTGGATTTGCCCCATTTTGAAGGGGACTTAAAATGTTGGACCGCCTACCACGACTTGTTTTCAAGTCTGGTGGACGCCAGGACGGACTTGGCACCGAGCCAAAAGTTGGCATATCTTTTCTCCACCTTGAATGGAGAGGCACTGGAGTTAGTCTCACATCTTGCGGTCACCGACCAAAATTACACCACAGCCCAGGAGCTTTTGGAGAAACGATATGCCAACATTAGGCGTTTGGCAGACACCCATGTGGCACAAATTTTGGCGCTTCCTCACATTTATGGGGTTGCCACGTTGCGGAGGGATTTGGTGAATCCCGTGATGGTGGCCTTGAATGCTTTACGACGGCTTGGCCTGCCGGTGAATGAATGGTCGTTCATGCTCTTGCATATAGTTTTGTCACGGTTGCCCACGGACTTGAAGCTCCGTTTTGAGTATAAGCACGGTGGGGGCAGTGCCACACAATTGCCACGTTTTGCGGACCTTGTCTCCTTTCTGGAGGAGGAGTGTCGGTTGGTGGACAACGCCGGGATTGAAGGCCCCTCGGGACCCTCGGCGGGACCTCCACGGGAACAGCGGCGTGTGGCTGCTCGCCCCCCTAAGCCAGGGGTGGTAGAGCCACGCCGCCCGCCCCTCCGATACGCGACGGCCCACGCGCCCCCAAGGTGCGTGTATTGCACGGATGATGGCCATTTGGTTGCAGCATGCCCCAGGTTCCTGCACAAGAGGGTAAAGGATCGGCGCGGTACCGCGAATGATCGCCGGTGGTGCTACTCCTGTTTGGGGCAGCATTTGCAGCGGGATTGCCCACGGCCTTAACCGTGCCCGCAGTGCCAAGGGAAACACCACCTGGTGTTGTGCGCCAACCAAAATGGGGGTAATCGGTTGGATGGTGCGGGACGTTCCCCCACGGGCGGGGGCCCGCTTCCCCATTACCCCCAAAGGGAGTCTCGTCGGGGCTCGCCGTCCACGGGCGGGGGTACCCCTCCCCCATCTCCTCGTCCACAGGCCAGGTTCGCTGCTGCTCAGCGCAGCTCCCCGCCTCGGAGCTTCTCACCACCGTTGTGCGAACGACCGCGGTTGGAACGCCGCCCGCCCCAAGTTGGACGCCGCTCCGAGTACTACGCGTCGACCTGGGCGCGCCCGGGTCGATGCCCTGAGGTTCCGGCGGACCAGTACCTGGTGCGGTCCAATTGGGCGGTGCCAGCCCAACAGGACGGCGCCTATGAGGGTTGTTGGCGGCCCGATGAGGGACGCCCCCAATAGGTAGCTGCCGCCCGCTCCTCCACCACAGCCGCCCACCCTGAAACAGTACTCTTGCCAACTGTTTGTGTCAGGGTCTGGGGCCCGATGGGGAAGTCCTTGTTAGTTCGTGCCCTTTTGGATTCGGGTGCCCAGGGCTGTCTTGCGTCGTCTTATTTGGTGGAGAGATTGGGCCTCCCATGTAGACCCCGCCCCTCCGTCATCCACGGAATAGGTGGCCTTCAGGTGCAGGGTTCCATGGGGGAAATTAATGTTTGTTTTTCAACTGTCAATTGTGGGCCAGCCATTGTGGCCAAAGCGGTTGTGTTGAACGATATTTTGGGCAGCAACCCGCAGGTGGTTATCTCCCCTACCGCGGTGAAATTGACGTCAGAGTTGACCCCCGCTGACCCCCAATGGTTTGTTCCAGGCCCTATAGACCTGCTCTTGGGTGTTGATGTTTTAGGTTTGATCTTGTCCGGGGACAAGCGGGTTTTACAACCCTGCGGTTTGATGGCTTTGCAAACCATTTTTGGTTACACCTTTTTTGGACCCGTGTTGAGGGGCTTGGTCCCACGGGTTGAAAATAAATTTTTACCGTAGGGCTCTCGCTCTCGGACGCCGTCCAGCGTTTCTGGGAGGTCGAGGAGCCCCCCAAGGCTCCCAGAGTCGATCCAGCGGAACAAGAATGCGAATTGTCGTATCAGAATAATACGGGTCGCCTCGCTGATGGTCGCTTTGTTACTCGGTTGCCTTTTAGGGCTGCACGCCCCCCTCTCGGTCAGTCTCATGCCCTAGCGGAAAAAAGGTTGTTGTCCATGGTGCGCCGAATGAAGAGGGATTCAGATCTTCGTGCTAAGTACATTGAGTTTATGCGCGAGTATGAGGCTTTGGGACATATGTCACGCTCGACTATTGATTGGCGTTCGCTCGAGCACTATTTTTTGCCCCACCATGCGGTTTTGAAGACGCCTGGGGGCAAAATTCGGGTGGTTTTTGACGGTTCGGCCCCTACGTCAAATGGGGTTTCCTTGAACCAGTGTTTGCACTCCGGTCCCAAACTGCACCGGGACATTTCGGATATCCTCACCAACTTCCGCCGTCATCAAATTGTTTTTGTGGCTGACATCCGAATGATGTTCCGTCAATCGGTTGTTCACCGAGATGACCGGCGTTATCAGATGATTTTGTGGCGTGAGCGACCTTGTGATCCTATGCGAGTGTACGAGCTGAACACTACCACGTACGGTCTTACCTCCAGTCCGTATATTGCCATCCGGACTTTGTTGGAGTTGGCTCATCGGGAGCGATTGAACTACCCCCGTGCAGCGGCCATCTTGGAAGATTCAGTATATGTTGATGATGTTTGCACTGGGGCTTCCACTGCTACGGAGGCTTTGATTTTACGGGATGAGTTGCTTGCGATCCTGAAGTCAGGTGGGTACGAACTGCGTAAGTGGTTGTCAAATTGCCCTGATTTGTTGCGAGATCTTCCGGTGGAACATCAGCAGGATCCTCTCTTGTTCGAAGATGCGGACAACCCTAACTTGATTGCGGTCCTTGGCATACAGTACCAGCCCGTCCAGGATGTCTTCACTTATCGGGTTAAGTTGGACCCCCCTAAGACCTGGACGAAGCGTTCGGTCTTGTCGACTGTTGCTCGGACCTTCGATCCTAATGGATGGATCACACCTGTCATTTTTCTGGCTAAGTGTTTTTTGCAGAAGCTGTGGATTGCGGAAGTTACGTGGGACGAACCTCTTCAGGGAGACTTGCTAACCGAATGGTGTTCGATTGTTTACTCACTTCCGGACGTGAACCGGATTTCCTTGCCCAGACTCTTTCTGCCATCCGGCAAGTGTAAAGTTAGCCTCCACGGGTTTTGTGACGCGTCTGAACGAGGGTACGCGGCCGTGGTATTCTTGCGGACTATTAGCCTATCCGGTCATGTGGGACTACATTTGATAATGGCCAAGAGTAAGGTGGCTCCTATCAGGACTAGGTTAACTATTCCTAAGTTGGAATTGTCGGGAGCAGCCCTCCTTACGAGGCTCCTCAATCATGTTTGTGATACTTTGGGTCGTACCGTGGAGATTTCAGATGTTTTTGCGTGGACTGATAGTGAGATCGTTCTTTGTTGGCTTCGCACCTCCGTGCATAATTTAGAGGTTTTTGTTGCGAATCGGATTTCACAGATCCAGAGTTCAGCGACCCCGCTGATTTGGCGACATGTTCCAGGGGAACTGAACCCCGCTGACTGCGCTTCGCGAGGCTGCGAGGCTCCGGTACTTGTAAACCATTCCCTGTGGTGGGGACCAGATTGGTTGTCGCATCCTGCGGCATCTTGGCCCCAGAATCGGTTCTCTTCTCCAGAGGCGTTGCCAGGTTTACGTGTGGGCGTTATGGAAACGCAACCTGTCTACGACTTGAATCCTCTGTTGGAGAGGTACAGCTCTCTGTCGAAATTGATTGGGGTTACCGCGCGGATCCGACGCTTCTTGCTCCACGCACGGAACCCAGCTCAGAGGGCATTGACCACGGAATTGGCCTTGTCGCCCTTGGAACGCCAAGAGGCCCTGCTATTTTGGGTTCGTGTGGTGCAAGTGGAGCACTTCGAACCGATTATTGACGCGCTTAAAGGAGGATCGAGAATTAAGGGTTCGATCGCTCGTCTGAATCCATTTCTCGACGCATCGGGTTTGCTTCGAGTCGGCGGACGACTTCGAAACTCGAACTTGCCCTATGGAGCTCGCCATCCTTTGTTGCTCCCCAAAGGGGGGACTTTGGTCAGTTTGTTGGTGTCTGATCGACACGTTGCTAACGCTCACGCAGGCTGCAATGCCCTTGTAGCCATTTTGCAGCGTGAATTTTGGATTTTGTCTGCCAGACGCACTATTCGCGGCATTATCTTCAGATGTATGCCGTGCTATCGTTTGACGGCCACCCCCACGCAGCCCATGATGGGGGATCTGCCCTCCGACAGAGTCTCGGAGAGTCGACCATTTGCTTGTGTGGGCACGGACTTTGCCGGCCCCTTTTTGGTAAAGACCTCGCAGCTTCGCAACGCTCGATCTGTCAAGGCGTACTTGTGTGTGTTTGTCTGTCTGGCCTCCAAGGCAGTTCACTTGGAACTGGTAAGTGCCCTCAGCACGGAAGCGTTTCTTGCGACGCTAGGTAGATTTGTATCCCGCCGGGGACTGCCATCTCTGATCCGCTCTGATAACGGCACCAATTATAAAGGCACTGACCGTTACTTGAATGAAATTTGTAATTATTTGAATAGTGATAAGGATAATTTAAGATTTGCAATGTCTCGAATGGGCATTAAGTGGCAATTTGATCCCCCTGTTTGCCCACATTGGGGTGGTATTTTTGAGGCTGTTGTAAAAGTTACAAAAACGCATCTCCGCCGAGTTATTGGTGAAACGATTTTAACGTTCGAGGAACTTGCTACGGTATTTTGTAAAATTGAGGCTGTCCTCAACTCGCGCCCTCTCTGCCCTGTCTCGTCGGACCCAAATGACCTGGAAGCATTGACTCCTGGTCATTTTTTGATTGGCCAGCCCCTTACCGCGCTGCCGGAGTACCCCTTCAGGGAGGTAAAATCATCACGCTTAAGTCGGTTTGAGTTGCTACAGCAGATGACCCAAAGCTTCTGGCATCGTTGGTCGCTAGAATATTTGCACATCTTGCAGCAGCGCGTTAAGTGGACTGACAAAACTGATCCTCCCCACGTTGGAGATCTTGTACTAGTTAAGGAAGCTAATTTATTACCTTTGTATTGGCGTCGTGGACGCATTGTAAATTTGTTGTATGGGTCTGACGGGGTCCCCAGGGTTGCGGAGGTTATGGTCGGAGATTCGGTTTTGAAGCGAGCTGTAGCGAGCTTAGCCCGCCTGCCCATTTATTAGCAGACAGAGCTCCTCTGCCTGGAGCGGGGGATTGTTCGATACCAGTCTTTTTACCGCGGGTATCACTCGGTTGATAATTTGCGAAGAAAAAGACACGTCACTATTTGACGTTTGACGTCTGTAATTTTTGGTAGTATAACCTAGAATTTGACCTTGTTGGTGGGAACCACCCATGCTCTGATTTGTATTTTGAGTTTTGTGAAAGCATTCGGGACATTTGATTTATGTTAATTGGAATCAGTTCATATTTGAGGCCAGGCGCTCCTATCGAGGAGTTTTGTTGTTGCCTGCCAGTGTTTTGGAGACTGAAGTGATAAATTTAGTGTCGGTAGTTTGGATTCGGGTGCGCTTACTTGGTGAGCTATCATCGAGGAGCCAGGAAGTGTTCACCAGGACACGCGACGGCCTCGACACCCACACACACCATACACCATACATTCAGATACACATATCGACGCCGCCCTGTCTAGACGCCGGCCGAGAGACAACGGCGGATGAAGCTTCCATCAAGGTAAAAGCACGTTTTGTTTTGTATCGGACCGATACCTGGCGCATCTTCGGTATGCCACGCTTCTTGGAAGCTATAGCTTAGCGGGGTTATACCGGTCGTTCTAGTCCAGGCCTCTACTCGGGTCAGGAACTCGTCGGGCCCAGCCCTGGCTTCAACCGAGTAGAGTCTTGCAAGCCCGGACTAGTAGCGAACACCTACTCAGTATGGAAGCAGTAAATGCAAAGGATTTAGGTTCAAAAGTGTATGCATATGTTTGATGTCCGCCGTGCCTACTTACCCAATTAAAGTCCGTCTTATCTTATTATTAGAGCAGTAAGCCAAAGAAATAATCGGAGTCTCGTCTGCCAAAAAACCGTACTGTTGTTTGGCAGAAGTGTGTAATTAAAAATGTATGTATCGAACGGCCCTCTAAACACTAATTATTTATCGCGTCAGTATTAAAGGGTGGCCAGACGGTAATTCTGCTTCCTCCATATCCCCATCTCGCTCTATATTATAGCTGCGTACAGTCAAGTGCAAAAATATGTATCGATAACATCCTCTCATAAATAAGTACCCAAACCTTAATCCGCTGACGTAAGAGTTATGGGACATAATATTTATGAGTAAGTTGTATGCACCCATATTTTTACACTTGACTGTACCGCTCCTACCATCCACCAAGCATAATCGTGTGGGTGTGCCTTTAGTCGCTGACTTATTATTTCTTATTAGGTGTGAAGGGATGTGGACGTCTCGGGGTGCGTTGGGCAGGGGCGGCAGATATAAAAGACAAGCGTGTGTTTCTCTTCGTGTATTGTCGGAAAGTGAATCATTAAATTATTACCTATAATTACGGGCTTTTATTACAGCGCCCTCTGTCAACTTGATCCTTAACTACTACTCCTACTAGTATCCTATAAGAGGATACCAGGTGATACTTAAATAAGCCATCTAGTGGTTCCCATCGGGAAACACAGATGGCGCTGTTATTAACGGGGTGGATTTAAAAATTATCCGGATTTTCTGCAATATTATCGCAATCCTGTGATACACGTCAACATGCATATGATCCGGATTGTGATATGGGTGGGTCGTGGATCGCGTAATTTCCTCTATGATACTCACCGTGTAATGGCTGCCTTTAGAGCGCATGCTCATCGTCAATGGCAACATGAATGTTATTTTTAGACAGGAAGAATTGTGGGCTTGGCAAGGCATGACAAAACAGTTACGTACCTATAAAGTTATTTGAATGCGCATGTACGTTTTCAATGACAACACTTTTAATAAATTACCAATATTTACCGAGACATCATCAACAGAGCGGAGATCGGCAATTGCCGAGTTTTCCCGTGGTCTTCTTGGAATCAAATTGTTTGACTGTACCTAAAAAGGTTTTACACTGGCTGTACGCACAGTAGCTGCTTTACATCAGATCAGAGAGTGTCATGTCTCGTTCACTCTCGTCTCGGATTTTTGCGGCCAAAAACAAAGTGCCTCGATGAAAGCGATATCAAAAACGAAAACACACGAGTGTTACAGCCGGAGAGAGGAAAGGTGATTCCTAGCGCTCCTGCTGCATTACTTGAAGCGTTTGTTCTCGGAGCCGAGGTCGGCAGCCTGCTGCATGGTGTCGGGCAGCGCTGCGCCGCGCGTCTCGGGCGCCAGCAGCACCAGCAGCGCTGACGCCGCTGCCAGCGACCCAAACAGCACGAACGGGAGGTGCTCCCACACCGTCGACGCCTGTCGAAATAGGAGGAAAAAGAGGTAGGACACAGGGAAATGTCATCTCGCTCATATGCTCCAAGCCCAACTGGGCCACCAGATGGCCGCAGCCATAATAACGCCACTCCTTGCTCTGTAGGTCTTCCTGGTGGAGAGTAAGGTCGCCAGAGCTCCTAAGGATTGTGTCGAGTGTGAGGGATATCCGTTCGTCTCTAGTTATCAACAAAACGAATCCTCAAATAAATAAAAGGTCGGCATGTCGCTTGTGATTCTTCTGCAATCGTAAGAGTCCATAGGGTACGGTGTCTGCTTACCATCGTAGTGTAAATAAAATAGAACCTATACTCAGGAATGGTTCCACAGCTGGATAGATTTAAGGACCTATAATTGTCCCTTGGTGGCCTCAAACAACTAATTTCTGCTACACCCACCAGATCGTCAATTCAACTGGTTCGCCTATCCATGATGCGTGTTCCAGAATGAGATAGCTAAGTACTTCTTAAGATAGGTAGTTAGTTTGCAGTGGTCGCCGCAGTTTTGCAGTGCAGCAGATAGCATCCAAGTCCTCAGAGTTGGTAACGAATTAACTATCTCAATAGTGATAATTCTCCAAAATTGTGATGCTTCCCATCCATTAAGGATGTTACTCTTTTAAGTACCTTTATTTGACGTATGAATGTGCATATACATGCACGTTTAGACTCTCACCAAGGCTGGAGTTAGTGGAGCGGCGATGGAGCCGACGCGGCCGAGCATAGAGGAGAAAGCGAACAGGCTGGCGCGGTGCCGCGTCGGGAACAACTCGTTCGTAAAGATGTACAGCGACGTGACCACGAGCGAGATGCAGTACTTGCCCACCAGGTACACTGCCAGGGACAGCCCGTAGTAATCTTCAAACAAACAATACACTTGATAGAACACACGGATAGCATAACAAAGGCTAGCAGTATCAATGCTCTAGAAACAACGGACTAACGCCTCTCGACGCAAAATAAATTAGAAGTAAACACAATCAATCGGTCACTTCAGTTCTGTGGTCCTTTTTCAATCCTCCTAATTGTTGGTTTTACCGTCACAGGACATGGCAGTTATAATACTTAATGGCAAGGCAAAGTACATACATATTATGCTATTGCTTTTATGGTAAACAAAACCTAACTCGGACTCACCATCTGATATAAAAATAAAGCCAATCTGACACGCCGCACAAATCAAGAAAGCGCAGAAGAACATCGGTTTTCTTCCGATTCTGTCGATCAGTAAGACAGCTGTCCAGAACCCGGGGATCTCCACCGCTCCAACCGCTATGTAGTTCAAGTACTTGTTCCCCGACAAGTTCACTGCGTTCATCGACAGTCCGTAGTACACTAGAATCGTCGTTATCCACCACACTGGTGCAATTAAACAACGGAGCAGTATGGGTTTATGTTGAAACACGAGCGTCACTAACCAGGGTTCTTTCGATTTCTGCTCTTTCCGCAACTGTATTTTCCTTCTTTCGTCTTCCGAACTCGCTTTTAAATTTTGTAGGGATTCTTCAGATAGCAGTTTATTATTTATCTGTGCTGCTTTTTTCAATTGAACTTCCGCTTCCGTATATCGTCCTTTGCAGAGATACCACCGGACAGATTCGGGCATGATAAAAAAGTAGACAATCGTAAATAGCTGTGGTATGTAGAGAACAAGTGTCAAATGTCTCCAGTAAGGAAACGCCCAAGCCATCAGGGTCTGCATAATCAATCCCAAAGTGTAGAAAGTGGATGTGGTAGCCCCTGCAAGAACTCGGTAGTTGGGTCCCACAAATTCCATTGCTGTCGAAAAAAGCAACAAGATTAAATTATGAATCTCATGATGATAAAAACATGTTTATTTTGAAATACATGAATATTGCAATATATTATTGCAAGTAGGAACAGATTTCGATCATGAATGTTAGTTTAATTAACTGATTACGACACTGCTTACCAATAATATAAGCGCAAGAAAACCCTGCTGCACCAAACGCAGCCTCAACAAACTCCAGAGCGATAAAGGTATAGTAAGACTGCGCCCAGTACCGCGCCAGACCGAGCCAGGCGCGGTTGAACGCGTTGAGGGCGAGGGCGGTGCGGCGCCCGTAGCGGTCCGAGATGAAGCCAGTCACGGGCAGCGCCAGCATCATGCCGAGCGTGCTGGCTGAGCCGATGAGAGACCGCCGCCACTCCTGGCACCCCAGCCCAAACTGAAAAGCAAAATGAGTGAAAGTAAGATCGTACTGAGACAAAACGGAGACACTTGTATTATTACTTCTGCTGCTTCTATATTGTCATTAGTCGTACCATTCATGATATAAAATGCTGATTTTAATTACGCACCTCGTAAACAACAGTGTCTGTGTTTTCGTAGACATAATTTTCGCACGGTACGATAATGTCACGGTTGAAGTTGTCTGCCGAGCAGCTGACGTTTCCCGACAGGATGGCGGAGGAGTTGCTCCCAGACAGGAGTCCTGACGAGTTGAACCGCTGGCAGTTGTCGAAGGAACCGCTATCACTGGGTATCGCCAGCGATAACCAGGACGGTGTAAAGCCTCCGCCAGTTTCGCATTCAGGGATGGCGCATCTGGAGAATTGATATTATCAGCGCATAATGTTTGACGACCGGCTTAGCCTAGCTGGTAGTGACCCTGCCTACGAAGCTAGAGGTCTCGAGTTCGAATCCCGTTAAGGGCATTTATTTGTGTGATGAGCACGAATATTTCTTCCCGAAACATGGATGTTTTTTTAAGTATTTAAGTATTTTATTTATTTATATAAGTATGTAACTCGTCGTCTAGTACCCATAGTACAAGCTTTGATTAGTTTGCGACCTGGTCGATTTGTGTAAGATTATCCGCAAATGTTTATTAATATATATTTTACAACTTCTGGGCACAGCCATCTCCTCATGGAAGATAAGAAATGCAACAACGCGGTTGAAGGCCATTGGTAATCCAATAGTTTTTGTTCCTTTGGAACATGCTATCCATTTCTAAAGCGACCGATCCAAATTAATACTTTATTTACCTTACCGCTTGACCATAATATCCATAAGCCACAAGTGCCATGTCCAAAACACCCTTATGTTCCTTAAGTCAAAAGACCCAGTGTTCATGTTATCAAATTATTTTTGAAGTACCTACATGATTGAGTTATCATTATCAGATCAAAAACCCTTGAACTTTACAGTTGAGTTTATCAGTTATCTAATCGTGTCTTGCACATGCATATGCAATGTATCTAAATCCTTAGCAATATTTATCTCACTCTCGATGTCAAGATTAATGTATCATAACATAAGACAATAACGTACCTAATCTCTGTTCTGTCTCTTACGTACTTATATTACTTGCATACCTACTAAAAATGGCATATTTTATATTGTTCTGACTATTTATAACCCATCGACTGTACAGTCTCAATAATATCTGAGCAACCTTATATTCTTGAAAATAAAGTCGTGTTCGCATAATTTCGATCACTTTGTCCGTGCACATATTTTAGATTCCGACTGTACCTACAAGACATTATGAAGATTTTCATGAAATCGACGCTATATTGTCACGGAAACAATTGGCTTTAAACATTTTATCATGTAAGTTAGTTCTCCGTTTTATCATAAACTTGTTAAAGGAAATGACCTAAATCCTAATCCGCATTTATACAAGGAGAGGTTTTCGATGCTTGCGCCATTACTTAATCTATTTCTCTACGTCGCAAGTATTCGGTTTCAGCAGTTACCTGGTAGGTATCCTGGCGGCGGTGAACACGTACTCGTTCCCGCTGTAGCCGCCCAGCAGCGCCACCAGCAGGCACAGCGCCAGCGCCTGCCGCTGGTACCTCCCGAACGCTCCGATCTCCTCCACCAGAATCTTGTCCAGGTGCACTCTTGGTTCCTCATCTGTTGATGTAACTTCCGGTGCACCATCCTGTTCTGCTTCTGTTTTCTTCATTTGTGATTTTTTGACTTATTATATTTTTGTATGTTTCTTTTATATACGGATTAAATGCTTGTTACGGTGTTTCTAGATCCTGAATATTGACTTCGTATTAGTTGTAGTGCCGTTTCTCACTAGCCGACTCCAAAGAACTGAAGTTGCTCTCAATTGGGTTGTTATTTTTTTTGTTATTTATTTTTTCATTTGGCAGTCCTATACTTGTAGGATTTGTCGTTCACCTTGTTATATCCAATGAGCTTCCCATCGACTTTCAAGTCTTGGTCTCGCAATTAAGACAATGTGCGATGCGATATCTTTCCACTGTTTATGATCCGTTACTAACGATTACAAGAGTTCTCATACGGACATAACATGTATTTGATAAACTTTATTTGATATGATAAGACGTTTAGGGCGTATGTTGTACTTGGGATGTGGCGGAGAAGTTTGCAAACTAAAAGGCGCCAGATAAACCGGACGTCGTACGCTAATGAGGAACGACGACTTAAACTTACTTACTTCAAGGACGGCGTGAAGCGCGACATGGTTGCTTTCTGAATCGATCGCAGCAATTGGGTAGATCTTGCTGGCAACAGGCCGCGAAATCCACGACGACACCTGGTTCCAAGGTCTAGCACACAAACTCGCCAAAAGGCATAACCATCAAGAGGTTGCCGCTCACGCTGCACGCTGTTTGAATCATCTGGCTAGATGTTTGAGGCATATAAGGGCCTATCTATAAGGCTGCAAGATGTTTGAGGTTTCAAGCGACGCCTATATATACTTACATACATTCATAAATGTATCACATTGTCCATATCATTTATCTTAATCTGTGTTTCGCCCCGAGCTGTGAACTCGCGTTGTACTCCTTTTAAAAACTGTATCTGGGCAACCAAGAGACAAATTCGGCTCATGCTCGAACATAAAGAACATTTTTGTATCATTCATTTGCTTACTTTTCACGATACGACGTTCCAATCACCGACAGGTAAGTACTTGAGTTGTCGTCCGACCAATATTTATACATACTAACGCCGGATTGTTCCAGTAGACTCGGAAACACAGTGGCAAACGCGAACCTTCATACGTGGTTCGCGTTTGCCACTAGCTGTGTTTCTGAGTCTACTATCTTGAAGAATTACCTAGTCGTTTTTGAGGTGCTGCTATTTTCACCAGATCTCTAGCCGCACTCATAGCTCTCATACAGCCATTTTCAAACAGAATGGCAGATTTCGCTCAAATGGCAATGGGTGCCAGTCAGTATATAGCACAGTGTTGCTATATTAAGTTATCGGTTTCCTACTCTTATTTTCATTGATCAAAAAAAAGTGTCGGATATTGGTTCTTGTCGGTCATTGGTGCCACTTACGTTATAACTTTATTAAGATCTTGATAATTTGAAATGCAAGTAACTATGTTTTACAAAACATCCCTATAATCATTGAAGACATGTTGGTTAAATACAACAAATTCGAAAATAACATATTTGTTGCTTTAGATACATATTTTGCTAAAAATACATGAGTACCTAAAACTATAGTGGACATTTAAGACAGTGGCTTTAGCTAAATAATAATAATATTTCTTTCTCGTTCATTATTTTTCTTTAGTACCTACATAACAATTGATAAACTAAAATTAGTAACTAACCGCGAAATATGCACTTATCCCGTTTCGAACTTTGGAAGCTAAAAAGATGTTTAGTTACTAAATGGTACCGAAGTATTGTGTTCCCCGTTGTACAGTTAGCAATCGACCCAGTGACGAGATGACGGATGCACCAAACATTGGCTGTACTATGTTTGGTGCATCCGTCATCTCGTCATCTCGTCCTGACATACCTAGATAGATCATCTGACACTGTGGCTGTAGAGAGATTATTTGTATTGTATATTGCATAAGAAAGTTGTTACAGGTTTTCGTCGAACTATGAAGTCTGTGAACAATTAGTACAGTTTCACATAAAGTGTATTGCAACCGTCACAGGCTGGGGCGTACAGAATTGAGTTTGTCACTTTGTAGATGCACGCACACCAAGTGTGGTTTTTTCGGTGCGCGTGGTCCAACCGTGATCTATTGTCGTAGCTACTAAACGCGAAATTGTGTAGGAAAGTCAGCTGCTTTTATAAATCGGAACAGGTCGTTGAATCAGCTAACAGAAGGTGGCAAATAGGAGCCATGCGCACTTACTTGTGATTTGGGTGAATGTCGCCTTGATGGGACGCGCAGCGCAATCCCAAAATATCCACAAACACCTAGCACTAAGCTGATATAGTTTTCAACAATATAAGGAGAATGCGTCGGATTTAATTTCTTCATCAGCGGGGAGCTGGTCTTACGTACGCACGCGGTTAGAGTACCTAACTGGCTCTCGCCGGGCGGCGTTAGCGATGCGCATACGTCGTGTATGTGACAAGGACAGCGCGTATATCAGTACGCATGGGTGAAAGGTATAGGAAGTTGCGACTGTAGAAACGACAACAGATTAAAGTCAGACAGACAAACATACGAATACCAACAGGCAAGCTTGTAAACTCCTGATTCGCTCTTTGTCTTTAAAATGGTGCTCGTTAAAATCTGAATGTATGTAAAGTAAAGTTTGACAAGTTTTTATGGACTGACAGCTGCCGGCGCCATATTTAACGTCGATCGGTCTGTAATCATAAGTTATTGCAACCCGCCCTAAGTAAAGTTTGATTGTGAGTTTGTCAGCCGTGGGTGCGTCTCAGGGTTTATTTTTGTTCGTGTGTGCGCCGAGGTCGGCGGCCTGCTGCATGGTGTCGGGCAGCGCGGCGCCGCGCGTCTCCGGCGCCAGCAGCAGCAGCAGCCCCGACGCCGCCGCGAATGACCCGAACAGCACGAACGGGAGGTGCTGCCAGACCATCGAACCCTGACCACCACAACAACATCATTTTATTACCACCCTGAAGGAATGCTGTATGACTAATGGTGAAATATCTCAAAACAATGACTAAGTAATCGTCACAAAGTGTAAAAACTATAATACTGGTAATTGTTTACAAATTATGGTTTGTTTGGTGAAATAGGGGCAGAACTGCTCAAGTATCGTATTACAACTCCCTCACTATACCACCGTGATGAAATTGAGATGGAGATGAACTTTGATCTTAGCAGCACTGACCAAGCTTGGTGATTCTCATTGATAGGTAGGCCTACTTACCAAAGCCGGAGTGAGCGGCGCGGAGATGGCGCCGATCCTGCCGACCATGGAGGAGAAGGACAGCAGGCTGGCGCGGTACTGCGTCGGAAACAACTCGTTGGTGTACACGTAGATGCCCGTGGCCACGATCGAGATGCTGAACTTGCCCACCAGGTACACGCACAGGGACAGCTCGTAGTAATCTGCAATATGTTTGGAAGCTGTCATGGTCATTCCGGTAAGCATCATCAGTGCTGGGAGTTAGTTACCTCCCGCGGACAAGAGTATGTATAACAATTGAAATTATTCGGACACCAAGTAATATAATAACCAACTAGTTCAAACCCTTTGAATTGCAAGCCCATTCACAAATAAAAGTTAAAAGTTATGGTTTATTAGTGTGCTTTCATGGTTGAAACAAAATGGCTTCGTTTCACAAAGTAGCAATATTGAAAATTACTTACTTTTTGACATAAAAATAAATCCAATCTGACACGCTGCGCAAATCCAGAAAGCACTGAAGAGTAGCGGTTTCCTCCCGATCCTATCAAACAGGAGCACAGCAGTCCAGTACCCCGGGATCTCCACCGCTCCCACTGCTATGTAGTTTATGTACTTGTTCCCCGACATAGTGACAGCGTTCATGGACAATCCGTAGTACACTAGAGTGGTCGTTATCCACCACACTGGTGCAATAACGCAACGGATCAAAATTGGTCTGTGTTGAAACACGAGTGTCACGAGCCAAGGTTCCTTAATGTTCTGCTGTTTACGCCATTGTAACTTCTTTTCTTCATGTTCTGCGTTATCCTTGAGTTGTTGCAGTGATGTTTCCCGTAACTTTTTACCATTTACGCGAGCTGCCTGCTTTAATTGTGCTTCAGCTTCGGCGTAACGACCTTTGCTGAGATACCATCGGACGGACTCGGGCATAATCCAGAAATATGCGACGGTGGCTAGCTGTGGTACGTACAAGGCCAGGGTCAAGTGCCTCCAGTAGGGTATGGCCCAGGCCACGATGGCCTGCATGATCAAGCCCAGCGAGTAGAAAGTCGACATGGTCGCGCCTGCCGCGACTCGGTACCTAGGGCCCATAAACTCCATCACTGTTGACAACAAGATTACATCTTTAAATATGTAAGTACCTAGGTATTCTACTTGATTTTTATCTCGTTCAACAGGTTTTGACTAACCGCTTTTTATTTATATTTAAGTATGAGTCACGATGCTCCCAAGGACGACAAAATTCACACGGTTTAAAGTATTGGAAGTAATTTTAGCCGGAACGAGTGGGTGTGAAGGGGACAAAAAATAAACAATACTGATCGCGATCACTCACTGTCAACATTGATCTTATCATTAATTGCTCCTATATCCACTGTTGCTTTTTTTTTTTAACTAAGTATATAAGTTTTTACTTAATTAATTATTACTCAAGGCAAGTGACATGCGATCGTTATTACTAGTTTACTGCTTCGTGTTTACACACCTCATTAAAAACAAGAGACATGATAGCCTACTAAAATGTTATAAATATGAAAGTACTGGAAAGTACGCATCTGCATTGCAATTCAGCGAGGAAATGCCGCCAGCATCATCGGTTATGTTATGTTATGTTAATCGTATGGCGATCTGTAGAATAGGCGAATATGTATGTATGTATGTATGTATGTAAGCACTTTATTGTACACAATAGCAGGTTAAAGAATATACATGTCACACCATCAAAAGTACAAAAGCGAACTTATCCCTATAAGGGATCTCTTCCAGCTAACATTTGAGCAATTGAGAGGAAGGTAGGTAGAACGAGATAGGCAAACTTATACCGTGTACAAAAACACAGAGGAAATGAAAACAAAACCTAATAGGTATTAATCCTAGACAAATAAAAACATGCCAATATATATATAAATATACAATATAAAATATAATACACACTAGCTATCATATGCAATATATATATCGCAAATATACAATAAAAAATAAAAAAAAATACTATATTCAACCAATTCACAAGTCATTGGAAAGCCACAACTTCTTCAAATTCATCTTAAGTGACGGAACAGACCGCGACTGTCTCAGCGACAAAGGCAACTCATTCCACAACTTAACAGCGCGCGCGGTAAAAGATCTATAGTCTGTACTTTTAGGTATTTAAAAAAACGTAAACAAACAAAACCACGTGACTTGGTCATTCAGCCAATAAGATAATACCATAGATACAAAATGTTGCTATTCAACCTTATCCGCAGCAACATTTTGTATCTATGGTATTATCTTATTGGCTGAATGACCAAGTCACGTGGTTTTGTTTGTTTACGTTTTTTTAAATACCTAAAAGTACAGACTATAGAGTATGTTCGCATCTTAATATCCATGTGATATTTTTATAGGAGCACCTATTTCGCCGAAACTGTTGTAGCCGATCAATTTGTTGTGTTGGGGGACAACTGCTACTCGCGTCCGCAGGATTTACCTACCATAACCCTGCACGTGTCCCCTGGGTGGTGCTAAATAAATGAGCGTTATCGGTACAATCATGGTTTGTTAAAATTGTGGTTGACATATGTCATATGTTGAAATATAATAGATAAAAAAACGAGAGCAAACTGTAGTAACGATTACATGGTCTTATTTAAGAAATTGAACATCCTGCCAGTGCATGAAAAAGTTAAGAGGGGGCGTATCGCCAGGGAAAAATCAGAAATCACCCGCGCGCCCCGTACCTGCCGCGCTGATGCGTCTATTGCTGCCCCGCTCCTTCTCGCATAGTATATGCCCCGACAGTCAGATGAAACATGATGAATACCTATAGATAATTATAATACGTGGAAAGAAAGACAAAATCTTCAAGTACCTATATTTGAAGATATAATTTTCGCTAGTAGCTAAGTCAGTTTCGAGAGCTATAACTGAAATATGACCTTCCGTTTTTTTACTAAATCACGTAGGTAAGGGTTGTAATTTAGCATAATAATGTCTCGTAAAAGGCTAAAGCAAAAAAACAGCTATAATCGAATTTAAACTTTTGTGAGACATATCTAAAATACTACTAATAAATCCACGGTTAAAAAAATAACGTAAATGTCACGGCAGGCGACATGTTTCGAACTCTTCGGGAGTTCTTCTTCAAAACAAACATCGAAAACACTAATCCTGAAGAAGAACTCCCGAAGAGTTCGAAACATGTCGCCTGTCGCGTCATTTAATACGTGAATTTATTAGTAGCATTAAAAAAAAACTGTAATTTATTATGAAAACTTCGATCATGTTTATGAAAGCCAGATTTTCAGGCCACTGTGTGGCGGCCAAATTTTTCAATTCTGACCCCGTGTCATGGTCGGCCTTATCACGCGATAAGTGACAGGATAGAGCGTCCGTCACTGGCTGACACCGTTTGATAGAACGAGACGATGCCCCTATCTTGTCACTTATCGAGTGATAAGGCCGACCATGATACGGGGTCTGATCTCGGATTCGTACTTGGAGACAATGGAGACGCTTTGGCCCTTTAGTTGTCAATTTTGAACATACTCGTATTAAAGAAAAACTGCAAAATTGTGTTCACTTTTTTTAATATAAAAATGTCCAACTTCGCAGGCAATAATTCGGGTGCAGACTCGAAAATTATTATTACTCCAAAAGAAAGAAGGCAAAAAAATATGCATAGTGATGAAAATCCCATTCAGATATCTCAAAGAATTACGAAGCTACAACCGTTTTAATATTGCTTGTTAGAGAGAGAAAACGCATACGGTGTGTGACGTCACATTACAGGATGCTGCCGGCAGGCCGCGTCGACGGCGTCACCGACCACGATGCGCGCGGCACGTTGCCGTCTTCTGTGACGTCACATTCTTCCAGCGTCATCGTTTCATATGAAGTTGCGTTTTGCGAAAAAGGGACAGAACACATCCCTTCTTAAAACTTCGGACACATAACTTCGTGATTATTTAACCTTTTGCGTTGATTTTTTCTCCAACTTTTTTTATCCTTCTTCGAGAAAATATCACATTATTTTATTTAGTGTCTACGCCCCTATTGTTGGAATCTAAATGCGTCACCCGTGATGACTTTAAAGAAAAAAAATGTCAATAATTACACGGTTCACCCACGTATTAAACGTCAATACGGGCGACATGTTTCGAACTCTTCGGGAATTATTATTCAGGATTGAGTGTTTTCGCGGCGGTGTCGCTTGAATCACGACAAGATTCAAGCGACACCGCCGCGAAAACACTCACTTTATAGAGTACAAATTACTTTAATTACCCAAGGAATACCACTACCTACATTTTGTTGCTTCAAAAACCACCGGAGCTATAACTGAAATATGGCCTTCCGTTTTTTTACTAAATCACGTAAGGGTTGTGAGCTAGCATAATAATGGCTAGTAAAAGCCTAAAGCAAAAAAAAGCTATAATCGAATTTAAACTTTTGTGAGACATGTCTAAAATACTACTAATAAATCCACGGTTAAATTCACGCATTAAATGTCACAACAGGCGACATGTTTCGAACTTTTCGGGAGTTCTTCTTCAAAACAAACATCGAAAACACTCATCCTGAAGAAGAACTCCCGAAGTGTTCAAAACATGTCGCGTGTCGTTTAATACGTGAATTTAACCGTGAATTTATTAGTAGCATTAAAAAAAAACTATAATATATTATGAAAACTTCGATCATGTCTATGAAAGTCAGATTTTCAGGCCACTACTGTGTGGCGGCCAAATTTTTCAATTCTGATCTCGGATTCGTACTTGGAGACAATGGAGACGCTTTGGCCCTTTAGTTATCAATTTTGAACATATTAAAGAAAAAGTGCATAATTATGTTCACTTTTTTAATATCAAAATGTCCAAGTTCGCAGGCAATAATTGTTGGAATCTGCACTCGATAACCCTAAAAGCGACACCCGCGATGACTTTAAAGAAAAACAATGTCAATAATGTCACTACGGGCGACATGTTCCGAACTCTTCGGAAGTTCTTCTTCAGGATGAGTGTTTTCGCGGCGGTGTCGCTTGAATCACGACAAGATTCAAGCGACACCGCCGCGAAAACACTCGTCCTTAAGAAGAATTCCCGAAGAGTTAGAAACATGTCGCCCGTAGTGACATTTAATACGTGAGTTGAACCGTGTAATTATTAGTACTGTTTCAACACGTCTCACGAAAGTTTAAATTCGAAAAGCAATGTCCGCCATCTTAGAATTCAAAATGGACATCATTTCTAGAATCTTCACCCTCGAGAAGCCTGCCAATGTATGTTGTTCTTTAAAACAACGCGCATATTAATTTACAACGAATGTTTCAAAAATTTTAAATAATGCGACCACTTTTTGAAATATTTCTGACTATGAATTCGTATTAAACCTCTCAGACATCGATTTTGAACATAACCGGATTTATTCTCAACTAGCGATCCGCTCCGGCTTCGCACGGATACTATATTATACATATAAACCTTCTTCTTGAATCACTCTATCTATTAAAAAAAACCGCATCAAAATCCGTTGCGTAGTTTTAAAGATCTAAGCATACATAGGGACAGACAGCGGGAAGCGACTTTGTTTTATACTATGTAGTGATAGTGATGGTGATAATCTTTCATAAAGTAAATACACGATCGACAGAAAAATGTTCGTCTAGTTTTGCATGTACTGCACAAATTATTCTAAGAAGCCGGTCACCCGCCGATCGCTGCGTAATCTTATAGTTGTATTTTGAACTTTAAGATCTATATGTTAAGGTCGACTTTTAAATATATTATTTCAAAATGTAGCAAAATATCTACTGGAATGTAATGATACGTTCATTCACTGGACGAATATACTGGGTCACAATATTATTGAAATAATTATGTTCATCGTGCTGTCGTGAGAGCACAGAACGTAGTCCTCTCGTCTCAGCGGAGCGATTACGACTGACTCCGCCCGCGAACGGCAACAAAAGATATACAGAACCGCACGAAACACGCGACGGGAGAAAGGGTATCGCGCTAAATAAAAAAGGCCTATACGCCAAATACGTTTCACCTCAATAAGTCTGAAAAGGGACTACATAAAAATACCCCGCTAGTACTTTCATTAGGTAATGTGAAAAGCTATTATACACTCAACTTTTACTTAATTTATATGCACGGGAACCTCACACTATTGAAATTGAGTAAAAATAAGACATGTTTTGGCGGTTCTTTTCTATCGAGGCAATTTTGGTTTTGTATGGTTTTGTTCAGACGATTCAATTGCAAATATGATGTAGTTTTGGTATGTTCTTTTTCCTGGCATTCGCTTTAGTTTGTCATAGGTAAATATTCAATCTAAGAACCCCGATTTCGCGGAGCGCCCCCTCTTAAGTACTTAATAGCAACTGAGCAATTTAATAATGCCGAATTTAAAACTCCGCGGGTATATACCCGAGCGCCAAGAGGGATAAAACGTCGTAAATACGTGGAACCAACCGCTAGCAACTACTATGGTAAAAGAACGCGCAGCTATATCACACCGCGAATATTTAATAATTTATTAATAGAAGACGAATGTGGTAGTAAAAACATCTTTAAATCAAAAATTAAGAAGTTGCTATTGGGTACACGCATGACTGAATAAGTAGGTTGGGTAAATATTATACACACATATACAACTTATACTGTGTTAATATGATATAACTGTAATTATGATCAACCTTAGTAATATTATAAGTTAATCATGTAATTTAGATCAAGGTACTAACGTTGAAAATGAGTGCCTCATTTCGCCGTTAAACGTAAGTTTGGCGAACCTAATTTAAGCCTAAAATGTACCATACTTCTTTTTTGAGAAAAAAAAAAAAAAAAAAAAAAAGGTTATGATATGAGAATCAAGGGGAAGAAGTCGGTACAGTCTAGTTAAGGCTCTCGATGGAATTGTGGAGGGATATCCTACTAACTACAGTAGAGTCTTGCCAGGGAATGATGAGTCTTTTTTAATATGGCAACTTTTATATGGCAACAGTAATATCGTTGACAAATGTGTCAAACGTCTTAAATTAGTATGATGTCCTAATCTTGATACCTACTTGATCTCGTAACTAAGAAAGTAACTGTCCGCCGATAATAAATTGGACTGTCTTACTTACTGCTAATGTTATTCACATTGAAGATTGTCATATAAACTACAATTAATATGTCTCGTAAATCGGAAATTTTGTAGATTGGTTTTGATTATTCTTCTTAAATATAAAGTAGAAGGAAGTAAAACAGTTTTCTTTCATATAACTGTACTTCCTTCTGCTTGACCAGTTGCATTTTGAGAAATAAAAAAAAAATATAATTTTTCAAGTATCATTATTATTTTATCGCATTATATAAGCAGTGTTGCAACACGTTGTTTGTTAAAATTTGCCGCTCTTTTCTATTCTCATCTTTCCCTGGCCAGACTCTAACTACTTATTGTACCTATAGTGTAACCACACGAGAATCCCGCCGCACCAAACATAGCCTCCAGAAACTCTAACGTTATGAAGCTAGCGTAGGACTGTGCCCAGTAGCGAGCAGCGCCGAGCCACGCGCAGTTGAACGCGTTGAGTGCGAGCGCGCGGCGGCGGCCGAACCGGTCCGCGAACATGCCCGTCAGCGGCAGCGCGAGCATCTTGCCGAACGTGCTGGCCGAGCCGATCAGCGAGCGCTGCCATTCCTGGCATGCCAGCGCGAACTGTATGGAACCAAACACATATATGAACACTTTATCGATCAATTATATAACTTTCTAAATAGAATACCAGAAGATATACTCACAAGTGCCCTTGCAGACAAAAAGTCGTGCAAGATCGCATTAAAAATATATTTTCCAACGGGAACAGACAGCGAGGTGTTGGGGCGAAAATGCAATAGGTATCTCTTGTAATTAATTACCTATAAGTATTAGGATATTAGGTACTGTTGTGAGCGGTGCGATACATTCGCGTCACGCATAAACCTTAAACAGGTTTCTGTACGCGTCTATTATTTTGTATTGTGTTTTTTTTTCTTTTAATATAAAAAAATAATTAAAAAAAAAAATACCGGTACGTAATGAAATGAGAAATGCCTTTGGAAAAATTTACTGACTGCCATCTAGAGCGTGCCTAGAAATAAGCATAAGAACATAACACCCATAAGCTGCGTCTACGCTAGGCGAGTCGAGCACGAGCGGAGCCACAATTCGTCTAGTGTGGACCGACTTACAAGCCTCGAACGCCACTTGACGCCGCGAACAGAACGGCTCCACTCTTGCTCGGCTCGTGCTCGGCTTGCCTAGCGTAGACGCACCTTTACACTAGAAAAGCATAACCCTCCTTCTAGCGCGGTTGGGTTGACATGACATCAGAGGGGCTACCGCGAAACGAAAACAAACTTCGTTCGTGTATCTCTATCGTGTCGCTCGAACCAGCAAGTGCGACAGAGAGGGAGATGTTCGTTCTTGTTCCGCGGTAGGCCCTCAGCATCAAACTATGCACACACATACCTCGTAGACGACAGTTTCCATGTTTTGGTAGACATACTCATCGCAGGGCACGACGACGTCGCGGTCGAAGCTGTCCGCCGCGCAGCTCGTGTTGGCGAGCGCGCCGTCCGGCGCCGGCGCAGGCAGCGACGTGTTGAACCGCCGGCAGCCGTCGAAGGCTGCGCCCGCGCCGGGAATTGCCAGGGGCACCCACCACGGCGACCACTCCGACCCGTCCCCGCACTCCGGGATCAAGCACCTGACATGACCTCCATATTATATACTAAAATTATAAATGCGAAAGTGTGTCTGTCGGTCTACCTCTTAATTGCACGCTTATATAAACCGCTGAACTGATTTGGATGAAATGTTGTATAGAAATAGTTTGAGTCCCGGGGAAGGACATTATGATGGTTTTTATCCCGGAAATCATCCCCTAGAGGAGTGAAATGGTGGGTGTAAGTTTGTATGGAGCTACGATATAAACGAGTTCCACGCGGACTATAGTCCAGGCAATGAACAACAGACAAGACAACTTGTATGGAAAAAATGACAATTTTGGAAATAATTTAGATTAGATTAGATTACATTAGATTTATTTATTTCGAGATAAAAATTACAATATAGATTCGCATACAATGTCAAAATTATAAGAATCCTTATCACGATCGTCAATAATAAGAAATAAAAATTAAATAATATTCAAAATGTCAATACAGAAAGTGGAAATAGTATCTCCGATTACGGATTGTCATTTAACAACTAGTGGATAATTAATTTTAAACAAAAATAAACAATGTCAATTTACGTATTACGATTTCACAGTAGAAATACAATATAAATATAGCACAAGAAATAGTATCAGATTAGGTATCAATAAATCAAATAATTATACTTAAAACATTATTTCCATGAACTCGTGAACAGAGTACAGAGGGTTATCCAACAAAAGATTTCTCAGTCTACGCCCAAATGTTTCGTCACAAGGTTCGTTTCTTATATCGGCGGGTAGGTGCTCGAAATAAGTAGGCCCAATAACCCGGGGATTTTTCTTTGAAAGCGCCATGCGACGAGGAACTGTCATTAGGCGCCCAGTTGAACGAAGCTCTTTACCCGTTACATTCACACGCGCAAACTGGGAGATGTTTTTTTTTACAAATAAGAGAAGCTCGAACAAATGTTGTGAGTAGTGCGTCATTATGCGTTGCGTCGAGAATAACTCCCGACAGGGGTGACGATGCTTGACTCCTACAAGTACCCGAACTGCACGTTTTTGCATTACAAGAACTCTTTGCGTATCCATGGAGTTACCCCATAGGAGGGTACCGTAGGACATCAGGGAATGAAAATATGCGAAGTAAACCTGTTTCAGTGAATCACCCGAGATAAGCGGCTTTAATTTTCTTAACGCAAAGACAGCACTACTCAACCTGTCACACAGACTGTCAACATGGCGCATCCAATTCAAATTGGAGTCGATAATAAATCCAAGGAACTTGCTTTCCTCACACACCGGCATCGAACAGCTTGCCATTGACAATGGCGTTGGTACTTTACGGCCAGAAAAAAGCATGATGTTGGATTTGGCTACATTCAGTTGCAGCCCATTATCCACGAACCATGTTTGGAGTTGCGTGCAAGCCTCGTTAATTTTGATGGTTAGCTGTTCATAGGAGTTAGCACCAACTAACACGGTAGTATCGTCCGCAAACAGTACTGATAACCCGGCTACAATATTCGATGGCAGGTCATTAATAAATAATAAAAATAGGGTATTTCCTAAAGCTGACCCTTGAGGAATTCCTAAATTGATATACCCTGGCTCTGATTGCACCGATTTGCCGTTTGCACGTAGTTTTACGACTTGTTTACGCTTTGACAAAAACGAGGTAAACAAATGGTGAGCTTTGTTTCGAATGCCATACGATTTAACTTTATTCAGCAGCAGTTCGTGGCTGATAACGTCAAATGCTTTTGACAAATCGCAAAGTACTCCAGCCATCTTATTCCTGTCATCTAACCCAGTCATTATGCAATCGATTATCCTATACGCCGCAGTGTTTGTAGACATTCCCTGTCTATACGCGAATTGATTGTCCGTAAGCAGGCTATTCGATTCCAGGTGACTCATTAGGTGAGACGACAAGACAGATTCGACAAGCTTAGAAATAGTGGGTACAATTGTAATTGGCCTGTAGTTATTGACGTCACACCTGTCACCCTTTCCCTTGAAAACTGGGCACACTCTGGTATTTTTTAAAACACCAGGATATGTGCCCGTCTCAAAAATTAGATTGATGAGAGCAACAGGTATGTATTTATAATAGCTTATTTTTTATGTATAACGGATATATTATCAATTAAATAGTTACCCAGCGACAAAATCCGACAAAATTTCAGACATCGAAAAAATGATAAGTTAACTGGCTTCTAAAAAGTCAGTAAAAATATTAATAAATGTTTTTGTCTTTATTTTGGTTCATTTACATTTGGTCTATAATATTCAAGATAAATCGTACAAAAAAAGATAATGCATGCTCCATTTAAATCTACATAATTACTTCCGGGTGGAAAGTGTGTCGGATTCTTGACTAAATCATCTTAGAATAACATTTTCAAATGAAATCAACGAAAAAAACGCTATTATAAATGTTTTTCAAAACCGTATTTTACCTGGAGTACTATATATTTATGTTGCTGTGCCGTTGCAGGGCGTCACATGTAAACCTATCCTTATTTCCATGAACTATAAGTAATGTGACTTGCATTGCAATGATTATTTTTGAATTTGAGACGGAGTCGCGGGCAGAAGCTAGTATTGTATACATCGTTTCGTCCATACAGTTTTTTCATGTTTTGTCCACTCCGTAAATAGGAGTGAAAGGTGCTCCGTCGTGGATAGAACGGTCTATAAACTAGATACAGTCAGCGTCACATTAGTAGCAGCCAATGTAGCCAAATATTTCGGTATACGTCTTTATTACTGTAAGAACAAGGGTGTGTTACGAAATATTTGGCTACTCTGGCTGCTACTAACTATATGACGCTGACTGTAGGTACTATAAATATGTATTCATTGGCAATTCTCAAATATAATGAATCACTTATAATGAACACAGCCTTTTTTATTCTTGCAAATCTCTATTGTTTGTGTAAGTAAATTATCAATTATCAAAATCTACTTCATTAGGTAACTAAGTATCCAGGTTATCATGAAAGTGAAAGCGTTTAACTGCACAAATATAATTCCACTTTATTATCTTAAAACTCGTAAAAAACCTCAATGATTTACCTGCACGGCTATCACATCACATGACGGCGCGCGAGCTACCTCGCGCTATCCGTCTCTTTCTAAGTCCTCTAATAAGAGAGAGACGGGTAGTGTAAGACCACCTCAGCTACCTAACGCGAACCTATTCTATTTATGGCGTGTTTATGGCCCACACCGCCGTATAGTCCGGTACGCGAACACTGTAATGTGTCGTCAAACTAACATAACTCCCAAGTTTGATTTTTTTTTGTTATCAGCGAGAGTACCGTAAGTACTAACAGAGAAAAATAATTTCTAACAGTTTTTGATATTGGTTTACGAATAATTAACTTTTTTGTAAGGAACACTTGTAAAACTTTGCAAAGATTATACAAGTTATTGTTTTTTCCTATAATGCATCGTATTTGATTATTCAAACCTTACTTATCGTTTTCTAATAGTTTCGTCAAGAGATTACGTCAGCAAAAAAGGAAACGATTAAAAAAAATATAAATCTCCTGAAAGAATATTTAAGTGACTAGTGGCTACTATAGTGTATTCAAAACTAAAAAAATATATTGCAGCACAAATTTCTAACAGATTTATCAATAGTCTTTTTTTTTATTAGGAATTATATCTTGAAACCATTCTCCTTACCATAAAAGAAATCTCATAAATTCTCAAGTCGGCGTAATTCATTTCAGTTCTATCGAGGAATATATGAACACAAATTCTAACGGATTCATCAATAGCTCTTAATTGCATTAGCTTATCAGTTATTATCCGCAATTTAAATCTTTCGCGCGTGATTCGTGTGCAGCGTGCTGGCAGCCGAGTACCTACTTCTCCAAGGCCGTGCCGTGCGTACGCTCAAACTTGTAGGTACAAACTTTTAGTACTTGATTATACTTTATATTTAGTTACTAGTTGTTTTTCGGTTGCAATTATCTATTTTATTTTACCAATAAAGAAAGTTATATAGGGTTATTTAGTATTAAACTTAAATTAGCTTAAATTTTATTTGTAGGTACTTATTTACTAGTCGCGATGTCATATCTGATGTTACTAATATGAAGTAGATACAGAAAGTATATATACAGGGTTATTAGTATTAGTTATCTTTCTAAGTAGTAGTAGGTAGTAAAATTAGGGTGTAGGTAGGAGATAAACTCCGAAAGTTAGGTACTCAAGAATCTTTCAAATTCCGATTAGAGCCTAACACTAAAAGATCGAATTACCAAAAAAAATAGTTGTTCATCGAAGCGGAAGAGGACTTTTTAAATTAATTAATACTAAAAATCCGGAGTTATTGAAATTATAGAATTTCGATGCATATTTCTTACTAGGGAATGCATACCGGTTAAACGGTCAATTTTCTGAGTATAAGGCCGGTATAAAACTAGTAAATTTAAATCAAAACCGGTAATTTACCTAAACATTAATTATTAGTAAAATAATATTTTTTTACAATTATTAATACTTGATCGTAATGATTATATCTCAATCAATACCCTCCTTTTGACATGTAAAATGTCAATTTAACTGGTTAGCGTTATAGTACCAAATTAATACAATATCGTTTGCAGAAGCTTCTTAAAATACAAACACGGTTCCGTTCTATAAAATATGAATAATGACCTGCTTGGATAAGTACGACAGAGAGCGCCTTATTTAACATAGTTTGTAGGTAATAGGTATACTAATCATTTCATTTTCAAAACAAGGAAATACCTCTCTTTGTCTTAGTGAAAGAGTGAACGGCAAAGGCATCGAACAGAGGTGTGCTGGTGCTTTTCTTTAAAAATGGTGACAACACCCTGCTTAAGAAACACCGACCCATCTCACTTCTGAGCCGTGTGTAAAAGCTGTTTTCGAGAGTAATTACAAATCGTCTCGTGCGCAGGTTAGATGACTTCCAGCCTCCCGAACAAGCCAGTTTCCGAAGAGGCTTTAGCACTATAGATAACCAACTAGCTTGGATACCAGGGCACGAGGGCTTCATCGGCAACGAAAAAGCAGATGAGCTTAAAGCAAGACGGGGGTCTACAAATTACTTTTCTCGAACATGAAATTATATATTGACGTTGTGTTATTCATAATGGGCTTCGAAGTGTCACATTCCACAATTTGAGGCACAGCATCACGGCATTCAGCCATGAAAATTAAAGTTTGATTTCTTGGAGTTTAATCTATTTATTTCATTGCATGTTTGAGAAAAGCACTATACATACCTCGGCGTAAAAAGGGGTTGCCAGCCTCATAACTATCCGGCCTCGCTATGATCGGCATATGTACTCGGCCGGCAACCCCTTACTTCCCGGCCTCTGTAGTAATGTACTATTGTAGGTCCAGAACAATTTGTGGTACTTTCGCCATGGAACGCGCGGAACCATGATAACGGCCTTTGAAGCCTACGCCAAAACCAAACACCAACATGAGTGGAGGAATGAGGCTGGCTTAAGGCAATCTAAGCCAGCTTATAGAAGGAGTGGACTCGGGCTTGACCAAAAGCTCTGGAAATCCAGCAGAAAGCAACTCAGAATTATATTTGGGGTGTTGACAGGTCACTTCGGGGTCAAGAATCTCTTGGCCAAGATGGGACTATCGGATAGTTTAGTTTAGACTGTAGAATGTGTGGTGAGGAGGATGATACTATGGAACACTGTGTGAATGTCATGCCCTTGCCAGAAAAATAATTAATTACTTTGATAACGGCTATCCGCAACCAAAGGATTTTAAGGTACTTCCGCTGAGCTGTATCATGCAGTTTGTAGAAATGATGGAGCAATTTGGGAGTAGTCATAAATGAGACGTCAAATGCACAAAAGATCCCACTGGGTCGAAGTGTATCCGAAAGGGCCCTCACCTAAATAAGACCACCCGTCAAGTTATATAGAAGGCTGCGGAGTATAATCTGCCCTTTTGCTTAGCGTTTCTGGACTACGATTCAATCGAAACCTGGGCTGTACTACAGTTTCTCCAGCGTTGCCAAGTATTTTATATTTCAATTTTGCAATTTAAGGCCCTGGCATGGCTCGCTAAGCCAGCGCCATTTCTCAGCCACGACACATGGCTTCTTTAGAATGTACTTCTTGCTTGCATTTCTTTAGATATGTATATTATTATTATTTTCCTTTACCTTTATTGTTTCAATTTCGTATTTTATCAATGCCATGTATGTTGTGGGAATGAATAAAGTTTTAATCAATCAATCAAACGAGAATGCCACTTCACTGTGTAAATCTGACTCCAGAATTGGAACGCGAAACCTATTCCGCTGCAGCGAGTCGATCAAGGAGATGCTATTTCTCCAAAACTGTTCACCGCTGCACTGGTGCATGCTTTAAAGACTGGACTGGAGAAGGCGAGTATATCACTCACCTTCGTAAACCATGGAGGACTTGAATACTATAAAGCCTCTGAGCGGGTTGGTCTAAGAATTAACATGGATAAGACGAAGACCATCTGATGCCCGTGTATTACCGACTCTCATTACAATCGGACGCTTTACGCTCGAAGTTGTAGACGATTATATATACGTAGGACAAACTGTCTCCTGTCGACTCAGCTGGGCAGCGTTCGTTCGGGAAGCTACGGCACATCTTTTCGTCTAGTATTCCGAAGTGTCTCAAGACGAGAGTCTTTGGCCCATGTGTGGTGCCAGTGATGACATATGACACTGAAATGTGTTCGCGCACTATCGGCCTCATTAGAAGGCTCAAAGGGCTATGGAGAGGGCTATGCTGGGAGTTTGTCTGCGTGATCGCATTAGACGTTAGGTTACCCGCAGGAGAGCTAGGATACAGAAAGTATACATACAGACCTAGCCCCCCCAAATCGCTAAACCGATGCCACAATTTGGAACCCCATGAGCAACAGTACACGCTTTTCCTAGATAAAGTTAATAAACCATTTGTCCGAACGCTCTTTAGTAAAATGTTCGGTTACTATTAGTACCGTTTTCTCTATCTAAATCTTTTCGCTCCTGGTATGGTTGGTTACGTCTTTTGAACATTCCTTAGAAACAGCTATTTGGTAAAATACTTTTTTTTAGTACTACGTGGGCTTGTAGTCAACTAGTCAGTTTGTGTTGTATTATTTTGATTGTTTTTTTATTCAGTAAATTATTGTTTTTTAGGATTGTAAATCCGTAGGGTTGCGTATCTGTAGATTTAGGAATCAAAACAATGACCGAGGGCACTGTGTGACCCGCCGACGCCAATGATGGGTGAAGGGGAACAGGCAATGCACCATAATATTAATATTCACGTTAACCTTCGTCACTCCATATTCACTACTGGTACTGTTTTGTATTGTACTGATACTACTGATGTTGTAATGGTAATCTGTAAAACTGGGACCAATTCCTATTCCTACCTGCCTGCTAATCCCCAAGGAACGTCTTCAGTTGTGTTTTAGCCCTCCTACCACGGAGCAAGTTTTAAATATTAATGAAAATGATTATTACGACATTTACGGAATATGAAACCGCCTTTTACTCTTTATACTACCTTTTAGCTTATTTTTAAGATAAATAAACATCAAATAACGCTACTTATAAACCAAATTAAAATTACCGGTAATTTACCGGTTAATAGGTTTTGTCCTACTCAAGTCGGTAATTTACCGGTTTTAAATTTTGACCGGTAATTGCATAATGCATTCCCTATTTCTTACATACGTTACGTAAACGCTTGCTTTTAGTTTTGTATGTTAAGTTAACATACACATTGTATCATATTAAGGCGAAACATTCTCTTCAATCATATTTAAGGCTAACCTTACCAAATATAGCAACAAAACCAAATGGCTATACTATGATTACATACATACGCTGGACAAAGAAAACCACTTATTTGGCTGGGCATAATTCATAATTATTTCAACTTATGTAATGCCGTCTTCTCCCTAAGGCGTTGTAAGAATGAACTGATTGAAAAAAAAGGTGACCGAGGTGGATTGTTCCTATAGCTCAGTTGGTTGAGAGTAGGGAATGCAAAACCGGTTTTAACCGAAACCGAAGAAACCCGTTAACCGACTGTAAGAAATCGGGCCGCGGCTGGGTCGCCTAGAGATCTGAGGGGTAATCACAAAACGTTTCAAACGCGCGTTAGGACAATTCAACAGTCGTTTTTCGATATAAAAAATACATTTAGATCTACCTAGCGTACGTATAAAGCGTTACGTGATCGACCTACCGGTCACTCATACGTTGTTTCAGTGGATCAACCTAGCTTGTTAAAGCTACACAATAAGTTGATTATTGCATAAGTAATTGCATAAGTACGTTGATAGTTACTCTTACAGGTTGATGAAGCTTATGAGTAGGGCGTCCTCCCGGGAAATACCGGTTCTCAATTTCCCGGGAAATCCCGGGATTTATTTCGAATCCAAAGAACCGGTACCGAGCACCGAGTCCCGGTTCTCCCGGTTCCTTCCATAACGTCAAATAAATGTGAATTTATGTTATCAGTATGTAAATGTAACGCACCGGCAACGTCGCGTTTGTCGTGCGTGAATCGTGAATTCGTGAGAAGCGTAAAGCGTGCGGTGCGACGTTGCAACATCGCTTGTCTCAACTATGCCGCCCCCGCCCCGCCACGCACGCCTGAGTTTACCTTATTCGCTCACTTCACTTGCTAGCAGAACAGCCACGTTATCGCATCACAATTCACATCGCATGTCATAATTTCTATCCTGATAATTAACGGGAACCTGGTTTGGAATGTTAACGTTTTAGTTTCGTATGTGAACCAGTGGTTTGTGGTGACGGTGAAACTTGTGTTGTGAAGTGGAATAAAATGCTAAGAATTATAATTCTGAGTCCAGTTACGGTAAGCAAAGTTGTTTTATTTATATAGCTTTTTTTGTTTCACTTTTAATACCTATGCAGCTATGTACAGACAGAGTTGGGCATTAATCGATTAATTTTTTAATCAACTAATTAGTCGAATAATCACAAAATTAGTCACGATTAATTTAGTCTCGATTGAATTAGTCGTCGCAGTATTCGATTAACCATTGATAAATCGTCATTTTAGTCGACTAAGTTTCACGATTAAATTTCGATTAAAAACGGGAACACAGCACATTACAAAAATTAAATAAGTTTTATCATGTATTGTGCACTTGGAAAATAATTCTAGTAGAGTAGGTGTACTGTGTAAATTATGCTTTAAACTAGTTCCAGTAACACAAGATGTTTTTACAGTACAGTCTAGGGTCTCCTAGATAAGGGGTTACGGCTTAGATGAACCTCAGGTAGAAAATTAGAAAGAGAAAGATGTATGAAAAAGCGAGAGAACTATCTTACTTACCCGTCTTATCAGTTGTTTACTAGTTTGTTTCTATTCGCAAATGCAGTAATTCGTCACTTCACTTCTTTTGAACGTTACTACTTTGGCATGTTAATTATCAAGCGATAACCACAAATGTATGCTTTCAGTCAGCCCTGGATACTGTTATAGGTACATTCCTTAAGATGAAGTAATCTGTCAACGTAACCCGAAACTTACACTTACAAAAAAACCTTATTTAGTCCTAATTTTAATCGAGAACAAATTAATCAAATTGATTAATCGATTAAAAACTTAGTCGCTCGCATTTAATCGTGACTAAATTAATCGAAATTCTTACGACTAAGATTAATCAATCGTCATTTTTAATCGTTAGTCGCGATTAAGTAGATTAATGAATAGTTATGACTCTGTTTTGTAAAATAATACATGAATGATGAACATTTTACTGGCGATTTCTACACCGACAAGAGTGTAGTTCTTAAATGACAGAAAATAAATAATGTAATCCGTAAAGTATATGTCTATTTCTGAGTTTAACGTTAAATTTCGTCAGAGTTACTTTATATTGTCAGAGGTTAAATATTTATTTTTATTGGGTTCATTACTAGTAGAATAAATAAGTTATCTTTATTACAGATACAAAAATAATAATGGAGTATGAAGAGGTCTCAGGTGATAAAGCACGTGTTTGGCAACACTTTGTTCGAGCAAAAGATAAAAAGAGTGCCAAGTGCAAAATTTGTAGTAAAATATTAAAATGTGTAGGAGGGAGTACAAGCGGATTGCATAAACATTTTAAGAATGTACATCACGAAGAGGTTCAAAAAAATCCTCCATTGACGAGCAAAACAGCCAGCCAAAATCTAGATTCGGAAGTAAGTAGCTCTCCCAACTACAAGCAAAAAAGCGAAGCTCACGGATTACTACGAATCAGAAGAAAACCCTTCCACAGCTACTAGAATATCCCGCATGGTCGCATTGGATGGAATTCCTTTTCATACATTGGAAAACTCTACAGATATTAGACAGGTTTTTGAAAAAACGGGCAACAAGATTCCCAAGTCTAAAACCTCAATCTGTGAAGTTGTTTTACAACACCACAAAGAAAAACAAGATGAAATAAAGAAGGAGCTTAACAAACTAAAAAGTGAAAATGAAAAATTTGCAATTTCGTTTGATGAGTGGTCCTCAAACAAAAACCGCAGATATATAAGTTTAAACTTGCATTCACCATCACTCAGTGGCCCCTTCAAATTTAAAAATTTGGGCCTTATAAGGGTCTACGGCTCATTACCCGCAAAAAAGTTTATTGAACAGATTCGACAAAAACTTGAAAATTTCGGCGTGTACTTAGAAACCGACATTATCGCAGAAACGACTGATGGTTGCAGTTTCATGGTGAAGATTGGAAAACTTCTCAGCAAATCTCTGCATCAACTATGCATAGCTCACGGAATACAGCTGGCTTTGTCGGATGTGTTTTACAAAAAACCGACTACCACATACAGTGATTCCAATGAAGCTGAAGCTGTCGCACCAAACGAATCAGACCTTTATGACTTTGAAGATGAGATAACTTTGGCCGAATTAGTCAGGCGAGATGGAATTAACACAGATATTTTTTTTCACGGAAGTTCTAATATTGATACTGAACACGATTTTGACGATGATGATCTCAATGATGATGATGGTGGTGTTTTATTTTTAGAGGAGATAAGAAACTATGAAAACGAATTGGACCAATCGAGCCTAATATACTTTGATTTAATATCTAAAGTAAGGACTGTTGTTAAGTTATTTAAAAAATCACCCACAAAAAATGATGACATTTTGCAAAAGCATGTATTGGCTGACTTTGGGAAAGAATATTCCTTGATTTTAGACGCAAAAACGAGATGGAGCAGTATGGCCGACATGTTGGCTCGCTTTGTGAAGCTTAAAACATGTATCAACAAAGCACTGTTGGACCTCAACAGTGACATAGTTTTCAGTCAAGAAGAATGGAAAATCTTGCATGAGCTAAATGAAATCTTAGACATAATAAAAACCATTGTCGAGAGTTTATCCCGCCGCGATGCTTCATTATTAACAGCGGATATTGCGATAAAATTTGCAATAAGAAAATTAACGGAAATGAATACAACTATTAGCGAGAAAATGACACACTCATTGAAGAAAAGATATAGTGAACGTCGATTAGTAGAGGCTTCGACACTTTACTACCTTACAAATCCGAAGCAGTATTTTGAAGATGTAAGTAATGAAGATATGGAAACATTTCCCAGGCTCACCTCAGATGAAATGTGCAGAAGCATAGTGAAACTTATTTTTAAGCCTTCTACTGAGCATGAGGAAGTCATTGAAGACGAAATACAAACTGGCAATGAAAACGTTTTAAATCCGGCCCCGGTTATAATAATGATAAAACTGATGAATTAAACGTAGAATTGAAAAAAGTTACCAATATGCAGAGTACACCTCGACAGCAAGAAAACGACTTAGATGATTTTAAAAAAGTCAAGATTGAAATGGTTTTGTTCGAGAATGGTGGTGATCGCGGTAAAAATCTATCATTAGCTTATAAATATCTGAGTGCTATTCCACCGACAAGTGTAGAACCAGAAAGGATTTTTTCATCGGCAGGATATATTTGCAATCGATTGCGAACATCTCTAAGTGACCGCACCATAGATGCCATTAGTTTTCTTCGGACATATTACCAAGAAAAGAGATGCAAATAAAAATCTTTAACTATTCGATTTAGAGATTTAGACTGATTTATATTATCTTTAACTATTCGATTTAGAGATTTAGACTGATTTATATTATCTTAAGTTCACGTTTAAAATTGAAGTACCTAATCATTAGCGTTTCGTCAAGTTAATTCGACGTACTAAACTTACATAACTAGTCAGGTTTAGTTATTAAAACTTGTATAACTTTGCGAAAGTTGATTATTTTTTAAGATTCAAATGTTAGAATTTACGTTTGTTTTTTTTTTGTATGGTATTTGCCTATTTGGCAATGACCTTAATACCTGATTATATTTTAATACTTATATATAAGTTAGTTTTCGTAATGTTGTTTATTTTCTTCACAGACTTTAATAAGTAAATGTTATACACAAGACTTGTTATTTACCTTGCTACAATACAACTACAATGTTTTTGTATAAATAACATTCTTAATTCATTAAGTTCTTGTGTCTTGTTGATCTCCAGTTTTCCGCTTTTAAGCCAATGATTAGATTAGGGTTAGTCCTTTATGTTGAATTATTTGTAAGGTGATTTTATTTTTATTAACAAAGACTGATATTTGTTTTATGTAGATTATTATATTACTGCAAATGTTACAATTATCTTAAGTTAATCACATTTCAAATTGAAGCCATCATTAGCTTTCCGTCAAGTTACCTAATTCAACAATCAACATACTTACATAATTTGTCAGATTTAGATATTAAAGCTTGTATAACTTTGCAAAAGTTGATTATTAAAAAAATATATAATTTTATGATGATGAGTAAAAATTATAAGAATGTTAAGAATATGGTGTTTGTAAGTATTACTTACTACTGTTACTGTTATGATTACTGTTATGATCTCCAGTTAACTGATTTATTAACTAATGGTGAAGACTGATTAAAGTGTCTTATTACTAAAACTATTTTTATTTTTTCCCCATAACATTTTCCGAATTATTCCAATGATTTATTTTTCAATATTATTACAGTTACTTACAAGATTTTTAGTTAAATTACGTCTTAAAGAAAAAAAAACTATGAAAATAAATCAGCTAAGCATAAAGAACCGGGAGAACCGGGAATCCCGGTACCGGCCCCAACTCAGAACCGGGAAATGAAAATCTTGGAACCGGTCCCGGTACTGGACGCCCTACTTATGAGTGTATAATTAATAGACGGAAAAGTCATCATTACAAAGATTTATTTATAAATTCATTCATCATTACAAAGATTTATTTATAAATTCAACACTTAATATAAATTAACATAATCGTAAAATCAACATTCTTTCATTTTGCAAGTGAGCTGATCAACAGAGGGGAGGCTACCGAGTAGGAAATAAGCAACGACGGCGTGCTGTGATTGGTTATGACGCTCTCGCCGTCGGCGCACTAGACTCGCGCGCAGTTCGTCGTGCGTTCAAATTTTAAAAATAATTGATAAATGAATACAATGTGGAGCTATTGATGAATTACTTAGATTTTTTATCAATAGATTACTATGATAAAGCTGGTTTATATGTGTCGACTTGAAATTTTTTGAGATTTATTTTAAAATAATTAGAAGGCTTTTAACATTAAACTGTTCATACAAATTTAACCTATTGATAAATATGTTATTAATTCAAACTAAGGTTATATTTGATAGTTTTTAATAGTATTCAGTAATCAAAACCAACTTGTATAATCTTTTAGAGGAAATATTTTTTTTTTATTCGTTTCGGATTATACTGACGTAAGCACTTGACGAAAGTTTTAGCAAATTAAAGTGGAGATTATAATACTAAAATGCGATACTCTATTGAAGAAAAATACCACTTGTATAATTTATCCCTGGATTTACAAGGGTCGCTAAGAAAACGCTGTGTAATACCTAAAGCAACGTCAAATTTCCCTATCTTTTTTTACTACTAGTAGTACTCATCATATTCTAAATATTAACAAAAAAATCGCGACCTTGGGAATTATCGAAGGTGCATTCATTTTACGTACCGTACTAGTAATGTTTAGCCGAGCCACATTAGTTATTTACGATACAAGTGCCGAAAATAGGAAAATCGCAAGGAGTGGTGATAAATTAAAACACGACCGAAGGGAGTGTTTTAAATCGACCCGAGTTGCGAATTACCTATTCGGGTCATTGTCAGATTTAGGTTCGCGTCTTTTCGGTGGACATTGCCAAAGTTAAGGGCTTTAAAGCCTAATTTTTGGTTGAACTCTGAATCCGCATAAACGGCGTCGCCTCTTCTATAATTATATGCGATATAAACTTATTATATATAAACATAAGCCCTTAACTATTGCTCACTGAAAAGACAATTTTTGTTTTACTGACTGACAATGACCCATTCGCACGTGTATCGTACAACGTTTTACTGTACACATGGCTCTATAAAGTTTGAGAGAGAGAGTGTTTAGGTATGCAGACCGAGCCAAAACATGGCCATCCCTTTCTATCGCATGCAATGCAACGCGCTGCGATAGAACGCGTGCGTGCCGTAGCAGCGCTAACGTACCGGCCGGGGCATGTATTTGTAGCGGCACGACCAAATCACGGAGTAAAGCTGATTTCCATCGGAGGGGCGAGACGAGACGAGGCGAGGCGAGGCGAGAATTGAAATTCGTATGGCAAATTTTCAATTCTCTCCTCGCGCGCCCTCGGTGGAAATAGTAAGTGCCATACAAATTTCAATTCTCGCCTCGCCTCGTCTCGTCTCGCCCAGCCGCCCCTGGCCGAGCCTCGAGACGGAACACGCGCCATCTGGCGTACGGTAGCCAAGCAATGTTAAGTATGTAGGTATACAGGCGTGAGCGGTATCCATCCATACTCGTCTCACCACAGATATAGATATACATAGATCACGCAAATGCATGTACAGTCGACTACAAAGAGATCTATACGGCCAATGTTACAAAAATATGTATACACGACCTTAATGTCAAGGCAATACAGTCGTGTATACATATTTTTGTAACTTTGGCCGTATCGATCTCTTTGTAGTCGACTGTACTTCGCGTGTTGGCACTCCGACTTACATTCCGCGCGCGTCTGTTGTGGTAGCCGGTTGTCCGTGAATACATTATTGCAGAATTGCAGAATTAAGAAAATACCTTATTGCAGAATCGATTTTCCGCGGACAACGGGGAATTCAGATCACTAAATCGCCCGTGTGACGTCAAAGTAGGTAGAAAAAAGTAACACGGTCGGTTTTCATACAGATTGAGGTGTTTAAGTTATCTTGTGTATATCTATATCTGTGCGTCTGACCATAAAAACGACTACGACCTTACCATGACTATTTCGATTGTTACAATATTTAACGTTTAACCCATTTTTAGCCCCAGACGCAAGAAGAGGGGTGCTGTAATATAGTTGACGTGTCTGTGTGTCTGTCTGTGGCATCGTAGGTCCTAAACGAATGTACCGATTTAGCTTCGTTTCCACAAAATCGGTTCAACCGGTTTTGAGATATTGAACTTTGAAACGAAAATGTCGGGGATTTTTCAACTTTTCTAAGTTGATACTTATATTTAACACAATGTTGTTATTACTTGACCTACATTATAAGTGTGCGACAGAAAATAAACAAAACTCAAGTGACAAGACTGAAAGAACCTAGACAATTACGTCAATTTATTTATCGTATGGCATACAATTTCTCTACTTAATTAAATGTTTATGATACGTCAATTACCTAGAAGAAGAAACTGGGCACAATAATTCAATGAAGAAAGACGGTCGTGACTTACCGTTACCGAACTAGGCCGAAGCTCGAGAGAATTGGCGCGCAACAACTAAAGCCAAGGTGTTAACCCTTCAGCTGTGGCGAAAAAACATGGCCGCTTACCCACGTCTGTGGCACCCTCTGAGGGACGCTCCACCTCCAAGGTTTGTGGGGTGAAGTGATTTGGTAAAATTAAATTTTCTTTAGTTTTTTACATAATCACAGCCAGGATTTTAGACGAAACTCGATCTATATTAAATTATCTAACTGCAACGATATATCATCGTTACATTAAAGTCGTATTAAGGCTATCTAGCTGACCTCGTCACCAGGTCACCGAAGTTTACGACATATTTTGGTCATTTTTAATATAATAAATTGGATATTTGGGGTATTTAATGGGCTTAATTTGAAGAAATTAGTGTTATACTTATTCGAAAAACATAAAATGGGAGGCTCATGAGTATTTTTTTTACACTAGACCATTTGAAATATTCTACCAATATAATGCCTACACTCAGAAGTTGCTCGTGTGGGCTTCGATTTACATGTTTATATCTGAAATGTTTTATACTGTATGTAATCAAATTCATGCCTAAACAATACATTTGGGCCATCAACTAGGTGTAACCGAAGCTTTTTTTATTGTAGGTGCAGTAGGTTTTATGTGAGAGTAAAATGAAAAAAGTATGTCTACTTTGACACAAAATAACCTCTTCCAAACGACTGCAATTATCACAGCAACCATGGGCTTTAAACCAAACAAATTTGGTTGGAAGCATCTTGATTAAATATCCTTTCAATTAAAATTACAACATTAATACCAGTTAAACAAAAAACACGTAAAATATGAACATTAAAACAATGAAAATCAAGACCATTTCGAAAAAAAATGGTTTGCTTAGTATGGATATACCCTTACCCACACCATGAGTTTGTAGTAGCGGTACAACCTGATGAACATGAAGGAATAGTGGTGATTTCTGAGTGGTCTCTCGTCTGTGTAGAAATTAGTTCTTACTTACGATGGTTCTTCGTAGATTGTACAAGCACCTAAATAACACAGCACACAGCTCAGTTAACACTTATTGAAACTATGATAGCACATGAACCATCGTATTCGTGCTTACAATCGAAAGCGCCACTCACTCACTTGATTAGTCGGAAGAGTCCGAACGAGCACTAAAGAGACACCTGAATATTTATTAATATTAATATTGATAAGCACATTAGGCACATCCACAAACACTAAGTATTTATCTAATGTTAGTTCACCGACATAAAGCCAGACAATAGCAACAAATGGCGAGCACAACACAAGATCCAACTTTTATAGATACGAATTACGAACGTTGCAAGACAATCAATCCATGGCGTATCCATATTATGAAATCGCGCTGGTGCGCTGAGTAAGTGACGTCACGAGGTCTCATGTGAGCATCCCTCGGAGGGAAGTTCCTTGGCGGCTACCATCCCTCTGAGGGCTCTGTATGACCGTTATCAATTTCGATCTATTTATCTACTTTCGGGCGATTGTTAGTCCATTTCCAACATTTTAAATAAATTTTCGATAAATAGCGGTAATATTAATAGCTGTTAGTAATTCTAAATTAGTAGAAAAGCGCTAAAAAACCTGTAAGCAAATTTTGACCATGAGTAGGTATGGTGTGTTAGCCACAAGTTTATTATCGTTAATCAACTAAAAACTATATTTTTTTAACAGAAAACGAAGGATTATTTACATTTCTCCAAGATATCTCCTTCTGGCAACGAAAATTCGCACTAAAACCATTAAAACTCACTCGCGAAACTCGACCGTGGTTAACGCGCCAGTGGCAGTTTTAGACTACCGATCAAATTCAAAATTTTCCTCCAATGGCCATTGAAATTGTCGCTTGTTAGCTGTCTCGCTTCATTGGCTATACGTTTCAATGGATTAAAACGAGATCAATACACGAATGGCGGTTTTATTTCTAAGAAAGTAAGCACAGCCAATGCGCCCCTCCGAGGGGGGCTCCACCAACCTGCAGGAAAAAATATGAAGCCCACAGAGGGATGACCACAGCTGAAGGGTTAAGAGTTTAAGAGGCTGACAAGACCTAATTTTGTTGAAATTGATAAAAAAATATATGTTAATATTCATCATATTTCAAACATCGTGGACGGACTCGATACATAATTGGACGAAATCGGCTCGATAGAAAATAATTGCAAAGATTGGTCTTAAAATCATCTTTAAACGGTTCTATGTCTTTATTTTTTTGACGTAAGTATCTGCAATTAAAAACATTAGTCAACATATTCAAACCAAAACCGCTAACTAGTCATATTTCCCAAATAATCCACACTTTTTTTTATTTCAATATTTATTTATTACTAGCTTCTGCCCGCGACTCCGTCCGCGTGGAACTCGTTTATATCGTAGCTCCAACAAACTTTCACCCCCCACTTCATCCCCTTGGGGGGTGATTTCCGGGATAAAAAGTATTCTATGTCCTTCCCCAGGACTGAAACTATCTCTATACCAAATTTCATCCAAATCGGTTCAGCGGTTTAAGCGTGAAGAGGTAACAGACAGACAGACAGACAGACACACTTTCGCATTTATAATATTAGTATGGATTATCTTCTATGACCTGGCCGCCCAGTAACACTCGCTCTCGTTTACTCCGATACAAATAGACAGTGTGCGCCGTATCCCGAATCCTCAAGGGCATTTTGGTGTTGACAACGTCTTAACTGGTGATGACGATAAAGGGCTCACCTGGTAGGTATCCTGGCGGCGGTGAACACGTATTCGTTCCCGCTGTAGCCGCTCAGCAGCGCCACCAGCAGGCACAGCGCCAGCGCGCGCCGCTGGTACCACCCGCACTCGCCGATCTCCGTCAGGATCGCGTCCAAGTCCACCCGACGCTCGTTTGTATCTTTACTTTCTTCACGTGCAACATCGCTATCCGTTTCAATCATCTTACGCTAGTAATTGAAATATAAGAACGGACTTCCTTGGAGACCATTCACGACGCTTGGAACCTTGGCGGTGTTGATTCACGGGACACTGAGACACACATTCAGGACTATCTTTGCTTTGTCGTTGCCGAAGCACGCTCTCGTCTCCGTTAGCACTGTTACTGCTGGAGATGCGTGTACTTGACATTTTGCTGATAAACTTCAGATAACACGTTTTCGCGCGGGTTTATTTAGGGGTTACGAGCGAATGTACGAATGCCATGCGGCAGATAAAATATGTACCTACATTCAATATTGCATTGAGCAGCAATTAACCTAGACTGGCAAAACGTGCATTGTTAGAAGACAGGTACACTACATAATTAGAATCAATATACTTGGACCTATCGTCATGCCTCTTGGGTTTAGTATTACATAATTGACCAGTCCTGCGCCACCCGCACCCGGCGGACTCCCGCGACCTTTACTAGATCATCAGTCGGCCTACCCACGCTATGTCCAGCAGTGGTCTTTCGGCTGATATGATGAGAACGCAACTGAAGAAAAGAAAGGACGTTCTATTTCATTATACAGGCGTATTATAATATTTATAATTAATAGACTGCACATCTAATACATCTAGGTACTGTACTGCACAATTTTAAAATAGCGACCTAAATCTTCGGCTTCATCTATTTATTATAGGTATTATGTTATTTTCTTTACACGTCTCTCGTGTAACGAATTCTTCTGTATATAAACTGTTTAAATGCAATGTTACACTTAAATTACAGTAACGAACTACCCTTACAGCTAAGAGGGTCCTACCTAAGTCAATTCTGTTTAACATAGTTTCACTTGCTTACTGCTAAAACTAAAGACCTATAATAACGTAATCCTTCAGATGAATTAAACCCATTTTTAACACGCTTTTTTAGTGTTTAAGTTCAGACACATAAACAAAAGACAACCATACACAAATTGTGTTAAGTGACATGGTTTTAGAATGACGACAGGCCTTTTTAAGTGAGCGAGGTTTGGTTAATGTAGTTTTTATTGAAGTGAAAACTTCTTTAGCGGCGCTGAGCACTTTTTGGGATGGGGAAAAAATTGTTAAAGACGCGACAGATTTTAGTGACGTCAGATGTGAAGGAGGTCACAAACTTTTTTATTATGCTGCTAGCCGATTCGACTTCATTCAAAACTGAACGCTATTCGTAAGAGTATAAAGCCGTTAAACACTTTTTGCAATAGCATATTCTGCAATATACCTATTGCAGAATATGCTATTGCAAAAAGTTTTACGATACAAGTGCCAAAAATAAGAAATTCGCAACGAGTGGTGATAAATTAAAACACGACCGAAGGGAGTATTTTAAATGGACACGAGTTGCGAATAGTAGCTACTTCCATAGCATAGCGGTGCGAGCCGCGACGCGCCCGACTACCAGATCAAACCACACACAGCAATTATGACGCGTCCATGATTTTTATATTAACATTTTTGAAGTGAAAACTTCTTTTATCTACGCACATATCATTAGTGCTCTAAAATGCGTTCAGAAACCTTAGGAAATGACCAGCATTATTACAACTAATTTTACTATGAGAACTTTCTTGTCTGTGGTAGTAGGTAAAATCTGTACTGTAATAACATTACAGTACAGATTTTTGTAAAGTTATGAGTTTAAAATTTAAATTTGGAACAGCTGTCAAAACTCAAGTGGGTCTCTTTTCTAGTATCCATAGATATTAATACAGTTATCGATGCGAAACGTCAATTCAGTATGTTTTTTAATAAAAACCGCACGACATTTGATCAAGAGTGACATCAGAATAGGGACTTCATTCGTTTGTCTATGATTAAAAAAAACATTCGTATTGACGTTGGATCGAATTGCCACCATTACTGTTGTCATTTCTTTGTTTGTTTTTGCTGTTACGAAAGTAGAATTGTAAAAAGTTGATTGTAATTCACATTTTAGTTGTAAATATGAGTAGTAGTGACTCCGAGAACGATATGAACACTCCGCCGGATATCGTAAATGCAGCCACGATTGTAAAAGATATTTTACAGGTCACACTATAGTAGCAATGCAGGTCATTTTCCTATGGCTTCTGAACCCATCTTAGAGTACTTATGATATGTGTGTAGATAAAGTAGTATATGCAACTGTACATAATTTAGCCTTAAAACACTCGTGTGATCACAGAACTATATCAAGATAAAAGGAAAGAGTGTATGTACTTCGCGTGGCAAAAGTAAGTCCGATGGACTTCCTTGCTCGCCGCGAACTTCAGTCCGCTCCCGACCTCGGAACGCGTGCGACGTCAGGTTATAATCACAAAATGACTCGTTGTTCGATACTGAGCTGTTCAAACACCACCAAAAAAGGTGAAGCTGTCAATCGTGGTATTTCCTATCATAGGTAAGTACTATTTGTCCTAAAATACCTGTTATTAATTAAAAAAACAATTTATTTATTGCTCTGTATTATTTTCATCAAAATAGATTATGTCCAACTCTAGTTTTCCATTGCGGCTTTAGTTTGACGAGACACACTTGACGTGCGTTCAAAACCAGCGATGTATAAATAGGCTATTCAAATTGTCGAGTCGCTTCATGGTCGATTTATTCATTTTTCTGTCACTAGTGCTGTACCAGTGTGCTGTACACTGTGATTTTCTTACTCGGTTAAATCGATTATAAAAGCAGAGAAATGAACATTACGTTTTTATATTATTATCTACTCTTGCGTTCCTGACCGATTGACAGACAGCGCACGGCCTAAACCGCTAAAGATATAAGCATGCAATTTGGAACATATATTCTTTACAGTACGTGGACGTGTATTAAGAACGGATTTTTCGAAATTCAACCCTTAAGGGGGTGAAATAGGGGTCGAACCGTTGTATGGAAATCGTTCATTTGGAAATTTAAAGACTCGAATCTTTGTATGGAGGTGTCTTACCAAAAAACAAAACAAATGATTTAGCGTTGTTATAAAAAATCATCCACTGAGGGGGTCAAATAAGGGTGCAAAGTTTGTATGGGGGAAACTTTATTTTTTGAGCTAGAGACTTGAAACTTTGCAGAAATATTACATATTAAAATACAAAAATAAGAATTTTCAGTGTTTTAGGAAATATCACCCCTAAGGGGGTTAAACAGGGGTGCAAAGTTATTATGGGAGAAATTTCATTTTATGAGCTAGAAGCTTGAAACTTTATAGAAAGATTACTTATTTAAATACAAAATAAAAACGCGTTAAAGCGTTTTGGAAAAATCCACCCCCACGGGGGTAAAAAAGATGTGAAAATTTTGTATGGGGGAAACTAATTTTATAAGCTAGAGACTTGAAACGTTGTAGAAGGATTACTTATTAGAATAAAAAAGTGCTTTTAGCGGTTTCGAAAAATTCCACCCCTAAGAGGGTTAAAACGGGATTCAAGGTTTATATGGAAAGCAAGAAAATACTATAGTAAGAGATTTGTGACTTTGGTCTTAGCCTGTAGGTATGTTTTAGCCTTAGTGTTAAGAAAAATCTTAAATGTTAATTAATTAATTAATTAACTAACATAATACAAACGTCAAATCTATGATATATATTAAACTAAACTTAGCTAATAATCTTTAAAAGTTAAGATTGTGCTAAGTCATGAAACATAAAAAAAATGTGATTTATTGAAATAAACAGTTCAAAATAAAATAAAATAAAATAATGTAAAAAGACTACAAAACTGATTTCAGTTTCTTTTTATCCATCCCTTAAAGGGGGTTCAAAGTTTGTATGGAGAGAAAAGTAATTTTTAAAGTAAGATATTTTTAACTGGTCTTAGACTGTTTATTAAAAGACTACAAAACAGATTTCAGCGTATTTTTTTTCATTCATCCTAAGAGTGTTAAAAGGAGGTTCTCAGTTTGACCTGTATGTATTCATCCCCTAAGAGGGTTAAAAGGGGGTTCGAAGGTTGTATAGAGAGCAAGACATTTTTAAAGTAAGAGCTTTATAACTTCAGTTTTAGACTGTTTAAAAACTATAGAATTTTCAGTGTTATTGACTGATTGCCGAAGGAGAGGAGGGTTATTTTGAAATGTTGTAGGTATATGATGTCCGTAGTGAAAATCAATATTAGTAACAAACAGGTTATTGTTACTTCTAAATTGCAATTTTGTTTCAGTTTTCCGAATGATCCGCATGTTAAAAATAAATGGATTGAAGCAACGGGTCGTATTAAATGGTTTCCTACAAAATACAGCAGGATTTGTTCCATACATTTCCACGAAGACACCTTCAGAAATTTGTTAGTGATGCTTAGGGAGTGAACATACTAAAAGTCTCGATGAGTTCTTTCCTTCTAAAAATACTGTAAAAAAAACTAAGACATTTTTAAGACTATTTTTCATTTCTCTGTCGGTTCTTATCGATATTTTGAATCGATATAAAATTATTACAACTGCCGCGTGCTAGTCGATGTTGACGAATAGATTTCGCGCGGATTATGTTTCTCGTCACTAAATTACGCTTGTGACGTCAAATTACCTACGCAAAATGTTACACGCTCGGTTCCCATACTAATCGGCGCGCACTTTCCTTCCATCTTGATATAGTTCTGTGCGTGTGATCCTATTATGAAACTCGCTGACGCTCGTTTCATAAAACCACACTCTACTTTTAAGGCCTCTGATTATGTATCAGTTGCATAAACTACTATAGCGGCGCTGTGCACTTTTAGGGATGCGGAAAAATTGTTAAACTCGCGACAGGTGTCCCGCCATTTACAGTCATAAATGGCGGGACGAGGCTTGGGGGCGGGGGCCGGGGTACCGATGCCGTAGTGGCGATTCGGTGCTTACCCGTTCGGCCGACACACAATAAGTTCTCACGCGCTAATTTGCAAGTGAAATAGTTTACTTCTGTTGCTACGGTATTCGTCGATTCGAAATGTCAAAATATTCAAGTTTTCACTTCTGCCGGCACTAACAGAGTGCAACCCGGTCTTTTTTTGTGTTGCGTTTTCATTGCATCGTCACTACTTTCATGATCCTACAATATCTTTTGTACTCACTTTTGAACATTTCATTACTTGTTGTTTTTAGGGTTTGTAAATATAATTGCCTTTTACGTTTACTAGCTACTACAATCCCTTTAGTTTTCCAATTTAGTTTTTTTCTATGTGTTATTTTAATTTTTTTGATCGGTATGCAAAGGTCGAACATGAGTCTGTAAATAATCAATAAACATTTCATAAGCATGATTTGGATCTGTCGAAGCGTAAACCTCTGAAAAGTTAATTTTTGAGGTATAATTTAAGAAAATGTCCAAATAGTCTGGATTTCGGCTATATATGTACCAAAACTGTTCTTTAAAACCTAGATTGGTTGGAATTGTGATAGTTTGACACGTATGATCGGACAAGCCAAGGTCCAATACATCAACCTGACAGTGAAATATATATTTTCTCAAACATGCAATGAAATATTGACGTTGTGTTCTTCATCATTATGAAGTGTCACTTTTCGGGCGGATCGATACGAGAGATCCGTAATGGCATTTCATACAAAATTGGAGGCCTAGGCCTGCAAGATGGTCTTTTTTACTTTCCATTCTACAATTTGTGGCACAGGATCACGGCCTTCTGCCATAAAAATTAAAGTTTGATTTCTTGGAGTTTTTTTAATTTATTTCATTGCATGTTTGAGAAAAGCAATCTCCTCGCAAAAGCCTCGGCGTGAAAAGGGGTTGTCGGCCGAGTACATATAGACGGCCGAGCGTAGCGAGGTCGCATAGTTATGAGGCTTACTTCCCGGCCTCTGTAGTAATGTACTATTATGAAAATATTGTATATGCATGTTAAGGAATGTGCCGTTATCCTTGTTGGTACTGATATTTTGGGGTAACTCTATCCACCTAATCTGTGGTATAATAGTTGGCTCTGCAGAAGGGGAGTTTATAACTTGCAACCACTGATTGATACAGGATTAGCCAAGTACAGTCACCAGCATTAATACTACCGTAACAAAGTGCGCATAAATATCTGACACGTCCTTACGGCCCTAGAAATAGAGTCGTGTCAGATATTTATGCCGGCTTTGTTGTGGCAGATATTGATGCTGGTGACAGTGGTGACTGTACCAAGATACGCAATAAACTTATAAAGATGCCAAACACACAGAGAGAGTATTAGGTCACACCTGAAGAAAAACAGGTCCAAGTTAGTCATCATTTATTTATTTACCTATATTATATGGGCTTCACGTCTAGAGGCCATTAAGATGTTTTTATACTGGTTTTATTGTATTACGCCGATAACCACTTGTGTGATATATCATGTATTCGTTGGTATTTAAGTTCACTTTATGTAAGATTTAGTAATATCATTATGATAAAATATGTATTTTGTTAAAACTGTCGAACTTACTTCGTTATTTCATCTACGAGTATTTAAGTATATATAGGTACACGCCACAGATATAGATATACACTAGATAACTTAAACATATGTAACATACTCCATGTGAGTTGCTGTACTTAGTAATTAAGTTTGCAATACCTGATTAGGGTCCAAAAGACACTTTTATAATATTGTAACAACTTTTATCTTACCATGGTGCAATAAAAGATTATGATTTTGATGATGAACAGCTGTATGAAAACCGACCGTGTCACTTTTTTCTACCTATTTTGACGTCACACGGGCGAATTAGTGATCTGAATTCCCCGTTGTCCGCGCAAAATCGATTCTGCAATAAGGTATTTTCTTAATATTCACGGACTAACCGGCTACCACAACAGACGCGCGCCCGCGCGCGGAATGTAAGTCAGAGTGCCAACTCGGAGTCCGAATTCTGACACGAGAAGTACATGCATTTGCGTGATCTATGTATATCTATATCTGTGGTACACGCTTACTTATTTTGCGCTGGCAGACTAAAGCTGATTTTCCACCAGAGGGGCGACCGAGACGAGGCGAGGCGAGAATTGAAATTCTTATAGCAATTTTTCAATTCTCTCCTCGCGCATCTTCGGTGGAAATAGTAAGTGCCATACAAATTTCAATTCTCGCCTCGCCTCGTCTCGTCGCGCCCGTCCGGTGGAAAATCAGCTTAAGACTTGATGGGAAGGTTACCTACTTAACTAATAACTTCCCATCTGTATCATAAAACAAACGAAACATTGAAATTAACAGGATCATTTATAAATACAACAAACCTCACCTAACCAAATGTGTTCTACATACCAAGTATTAAAAAACCGGCCAAGTGCGTGTCGGGCCACGCGCAGTGTAGGTTTCCGTAGTTGCCTGCTTAGTTACATCGACGAGCGGAGCGGTCCATTTAGCCGGCAGGGGGGGGGGGACACATGACTCGAACAAAAATTGGGGCCTTAAAGCCCAATATCTACTAATCACTGAGCTGAGGAAACGCATAATATTTTTGAAGGAGCTACCCAACGATACCACACACCATGGGTTTAACGAGGAAAAAAAATTACTTCACCGCTTTAGGTGTAGGGGGAGGTACTTACCATATTTTTTTTTTCCAAAATCTTATTGTACTGTGATTGATTTATATACCCATGCCGAATCGCAGTTTTCTAGTAGTTATGGTTACTGAGCTAAGCCGAAGACGGACGGACGGACGGACAGACGGACATGGCGAGACTATAAGGGTTCCTTGTTGACTACGGAACCCTGAAAAGAAAAACGACGAGGTCATCCAGAAAACTGGCTTTCTACCGAAATTGTAAGTCGGGAAGACGATAATGGGAAAAGAATTAATGATTGCGATAGTTCGATGGTGACCTAATTTTTTTTTTATATAACGATCATTTATTTGCTTAACCACGGTAAGTACGGTACACATCGTATTGACGAGAGACATCATTCTGATCTTGACACGTTTTATTGTTATTGGTCACATCTCTGACAATATTAAGTACCTACATTAATGTTCCTTTTTTTTGTTTTGTTTTGACGCTTACAGACCATATACAACTCTACGAACATTAGAATAATTATTAATTGTATTTGGACGCTCAGAGACCTTATACATCTCTGGATTAACTTCTTGTTAATGCTGAATTAAATAAATATTAGGGGGACAATCTTACACAAATCGACCTAGTCCCATAGTAAGCTCAATCAGGCTTGTGTCATGGGTACTAGACGATGATATATTTAATAGATAGAAATACTTAAATACATAGAAAACATCCATGACTCAGAAACAAATATTGATGCTCATCACACAAATATTTGCCCTTACCGGGATTCGAACCCAGGACCTTCAGCTTCGTAGGCAGCGTCAACCCACTAGACTAATCGGTCATCATTGAATTGCTGATACAGACCTTATATCGAATGTTTTTTTTTCATTAATTTTGTTTTAATTGATTTAGTGACATTTAATTTGTTAACCACCAACCATTTTGATTCTAGGCCACCATATAAATTACTAACTACTTACTTACTAACGATACACAGCCATTTTAAAATACTAGATGTACTACTGTTTCATAAAGTGTAGCTAATTTCACGTCTGATTGGCGTTGCTCTGCTCAGCACTTACTAACGTGTAAGCATTTTATGGCGGCCATTACACGGTGATTAAATATACTCATGATCCTGGTTTGTCAGTATTTGCAGCAATACTCAGTATGGAATGTAGTGATAAATAAAATAAAAATAATTCACTCACAATACACGTATAATTTATTCGTTATAATATGTATAACCAAAGAAATTTTACAGGCCGCGTAACGCTATGCAGTCTGGCAAATTCACGGTCAACACCGGAATTTTTAAACTAGATTTCTAAGCAGTTCAACGTCGGATGTCGTGAATAATGTGCTTGACCTTACGTTCTTCAACCTTCGTCGAAAAAGAGTAATACCTGAGCGGTGATGGGGAATGGACGTGATGGAATGGACGAATGGCGAGGATTGATGGATGATTACGAAAATAAGAAACCAAATAAATCTGAGGACGTTCTGAATTATGGGAAATAAATGTCAAAGGATTAACTTTCCGAATTCACCGTCCGCGTAAAGTAACAAAGGCACGTGCGGACAAAGCTACGTAAAAATCTAGTTGGATGTTACACGCGAAGATTAGAAAGCCGATTTACAAAAACAATTTCTTGAAGGCTGCCTAAATCTAACACACGCCACTTAGCTCGCGTCTGAGAATATATTTCGAGATCCGCTTCAGATGTGGAGGCTCCTCTGTCAAGGTTCCTTGCACCAGCACAACCGGCAGCGGGTGCCGGCGTCGTTATAGCTTGCGTCGAACTTTGGCTTCACAGTCCGAACCCAAAAGCTACGAATAAAATAAAAAGGTTAGTTCTACGTTCCTGCTACTGCAACTACGAGCTGCCACGAGACATAACCAAACCATGCTTACCCAAAACGCTATCGACGACTGACCGTTCCCCACCCACGTTCACACGACGTCCCCCAATTAAAATTGTGGTGACTTTTACGACGTCCTTTCCTTAGCCTGGAAGTGATTTGAGCAGCTGGCAGCCAGGAATGCTATCAACGTCTCCGAACATCTCGAAACACGACTTGCACACAAAACCGTAGAACCCCGTGACTTCGCCTGGATTTCGCAGTTTTTTGAAAATTTCTCACAGATTTTCTCTCAGGGACTTTAGTTTACCGTAACTTAAGGTCTAAATTTCGCTAAGGAATGGCTACAATTGGACTCTAAAGGTGGTAGGCGAAGTGTAGACAAAGTGCCCTGTCTTCGCCTACATACTGCCGGAGCGTCAGTTATAGACAAAATTTGAAGTTGCCGCCAACTATCTTATTAATTTTTAACAGGTTTTCGATTATGAACCTTAACTATCCCAGATGTCATATTTAAAAAAAAAACGATGGTAGGCGAAGACAGGTAACGATCTGAAGTTCGTTTCATACATTTACTGTTTTTTCGATAGGGTTGTCAAAAATTATGTTGACTAACTCGACAGCAAAAAAGAAAGGATAATGGTTTAAGACTAATGAAAAACAGTTTTCCCGTTTAAGAGCTACGGTGCCACAGCAAACATACATACATACACACATAGCGACCAAACTTGTAAGACCCCCTTTGTTCGTCGAGGCTTGAATGACCCTTAGAATCAGATTCAGATAATTTATTCATAAATCTACATTTCAATTATATGTCAATAAAAAAAAATACACAGCTTAATATCTACCTACTTATACTATACAATAGCTTAACATAAAGAACTACTCCGGTTATGGAATGAGCTCCCTGCCGAGGTTTTTCCGAGGGACTACAGTATGGGGTTCTTCAAAAAAGGAGTACGTATAAAGTCTTAAAGGGTCGGCAACGCGCATGTAACACACCTGGAGCTGCAAGCGTCCATAGGCTACGGTAACCACTTCCCATCAGGTGGGCCGTAAGATTGTTTGCCACCGACGTGGTATTTAAAAAAAAAAAAGAAATTTGAAACAGATCACAAAATTGGATTGACAACCCTAGGGGGCAGGCGAAGTGTAGCAACAAAATGGCCGGAACATGACCTCAATTACATTTAAATCGATTGTGACATATACACGTAACTTAGGTAAAAAATAATATTACCACAAGAAAGAGCATGAGTTGTAGATTATAATACAAGAAAAAGCTTAGCTCTATCTCTTCTTTGAGACTATTTATAGCAAAGTTCCGACCAGGTAAAAATAAACACGTGCTACCACTTCAACGAAAAAACGACACTGATCGTAAATGGCGTTAGGTTAGCCACAATTAATGCGAGAATATTGCCATGCATAGAAAACACTATACATTTCGTGGTTTTTTGTGGAACCTGCCCTAAAAACTAGGCGGGAATTTCAACTTTTATAAAAATAGGCGATGTTAGGTATCCCAGGCGAAGTCACGGGGTTTTACGGAACTTTAGCACTTTCCGTTGCCTCTTTTATATATAGACTAGACCTAAAAATACTACAACAGACAGTAACAAAGCACAACGAAAATAAATAAAACCGCCATCTATGATAGAATCCTGAAACCTCGAGCCGTGTGCTGTTACAGAGGATGATGTTGCATCGAAGTAGTAGTTGTGTGTTGCTGCTCAATAAAACCGCCATCTATGATAGAATCCTGAAACCTCGAGCCGTGTGCTGTTACAGAGGATGATGTTGCATCGAAGTAGTAGTTGTGTGTTGCTGCTCAATAAAACCGCCATCTATGATAGAATCCTGAAACCTCGAGCCGTGTGCTGTTACAGAGGATGATGTTGCATCGAAGTAGGTAGTAGTTGTGTGTTGCTGCTCAATAAAACCGCCATCTATGATAGAATCCTGAAACCTCGAGCCGTGTGCTGTTACAGAGGATGATGTTGCATCGAAGTAGTAGTTGTGTGTTGCTGCTCAATAAAACCGCCATCTATGATAGAATCCTGAAACCTCGAGCCGTGTGCTGTTACAGAGGATGATGTTGCATCGAAGTAGTAGTTGTGTGTTGCTGCTCAATAAAACCGCCATCTATGATAGAATCCTGAAACCTCGAGCCGTGTGCTGTTACAGAGGATGATGTTGCATCGAAGTAGGTAGTAGTTGTGTGTTGCTGCTCAATAAAAGCGCCATCTATGATAGAATCCTGAAACCTCGAGCCGTGTGCTGTTACAGAGGATGATGTTGCATCGAAGTAGTAGTTGTGTGTTGCTGCTGTTGAGCTATTGTTTCTGCGGCTATAGCAATACTAGCTCGCCTAGGAGGTGGATTAGCAAGGTGAATCAACGTGTTATGCTTACCGTTTGTTGTAAATAAGACAAGCCTTACAGAATTATTAGGCTTTATTCAACATTATTATTATTATTATTTTTGTTTTTTCCATATCTCAGGACCATGGGGTCCCGGACTTTTGGAAGGCATGCGTGGGGCCGAAGCCAACAGCGCAGAGGCCCTTTAAAACAAATATAAATGTTATTTAAGATCTTGACAAAAATTTGACATGTAAAACTACGTTTTATCAAGGAATAAATGAAATGAAATAATATAAAGCGAGGGATACACATGGCAGATACCATCTCCGAGCGCACAACGTGATACACCCGGTGATGGTCCCCGCCAGGTGCAAAGACTATTGCAATGCAACACTGTGCTGCGATGGAAACTAAGGTCATGGGTTATTGGGTTGAATGGTGGGTGGTCTGGACAATGGGTTATGGGAGGAGACTAGCGGACACCAGTGTGTTGCAGCCCTTTCAGGGCTTAAAAACAACGCGGCTATCAGCCAGAGAAATCACAAATAAGGTTCGAATACTTCGAATACGGAACAGTACTCGTATTCAATTGCAACACTTTTAATAAATTACCAATATTTACCAAGGTAGAGTCAAAGAGAATACAAGTATAACCACTACGTTTTAAGAGACGGAACTTCATACATTGTTTTAAGATTCTCTTGTGTCTACTACCAACGTAAAGAAAATATTGCCAATATAGGTATTATATTCTGTATTAGAGTATATATTAGGTCCATGTATTCTGTGTTTTGTTAGGTTGGCTGCAATGGGACTTCGTCCCCGTACATTTTTTCATTATAAGCGAGTTTCCAACGGCTGGGTAGTGAAATGTGTTTTTTCGCAATGTAGAACTTTCACTTTGATGTTTGATGGCGTTTCCTATTTGACATCATCAACAGTTGATCAACAGAGCGGAGATCGGCAATTGTCGAGCAGTTTTCCCGTGGTCTTCTTGGAATCAAATTGTTTGACTGTACCTAAAAAGGTTTTACACTGGCTGTACGCACAGTCGCTACTTTACATCAGATCAGAGAGGCTAAGAAGTTGTATGCAGACGTGTAGCTGCGCTCGTCACGTCTCGTTCACTCTCGTCTCGGATTTTTGCGGCCAAAAACAAAGTGCCTCGATGAAAGCGATATCAAAAACGAAAACACACGAGTGTTACAGCCGGAGAGAGGAAAGGTGATTCCTAGCGCGCCTGCTGCATTACTTGACGTGTTTGTTCTCGGAGCCGAGGTCGGCGGCCTGCTGCATGGTGTCGGGCAGCGCTGCGCCGCGCGTCTCGGGCGCCAGCAGCACCAGCAGCGCCGACGCCGCCGCCAGCGACCCAAACACCACGAACGGGAGGTGCTCCCACACCGTCGACGCCTGTCGAAATAGGAAGAAAAATAGGTAGGACAGCGAAATGTCATCTCGCTCATATGCTCCAAGCCCAACTGGGGTTAGTACCTCCACCAGAAGGCCGCAGCCATAATAACGCCACTCCGTGCTCTGTAGGTCTTCCTGGACGGCTATCACGCGACGGCGCGCGAGCTCTCTCGATTTTTAGAATACTTAGAACAAGAGGTATAGTGCGAGAAAAATCGAGAGTATGGTGAGTAAGGTCGCCCGAGCTCCCAAGGATATGTTGTGTTGAGGGTGAGGGATCTCCGTTCGTCTCTAGCTATCAACACAACGAATCCTCTAATAAATAAAAGGTCAGCATGTCGCTTGTCATTCTTCTGCAATCGTAAGCATCCATTGGCTACGGTGTCTGTTTACCATTAAGCAGCATGCATGTTTGTCATCGTCGTAGTATAAATAAAATAGTACCTATAATACTCAGGAATGGTTCCACAGCTGGATAGATTTAAGGATCTCCCCAATTATAGGTCGCTTGGTGGCCTCATACAACTATTTTCTGCTACACCCACCAGATCGTCAATTCAACTGGTTGGGGGCCTATCCATGATGCGTGTTCTAGAATGAGATAGCTAAGTACTTCTTAAGATAGTTTGCAGTGGTCACCGCAGTTTTGCAGTGGAGGTACGAAATGATGAAAAACTAGCAGATAGCATCTAAGTCTAAGGTTCATCTAAGGTTCTCGAGTGGCGACCACGTACCGGAAGGCGCAACGTGGGTAGGCCCCCCACAAGGTGGACTGATGACCTGGTAAAGGTCGCGGGAGTCCGCTGGATGCAGGTGGCGCAGGACTGGTCATTGTGGCACTCTTTGGGGGAGGCCTATGTCCAGCAGTGGACGTCTTTTGGCTGATGTGATGATGATGATGAGCATCTAAGTCCTCAGAGTTGGTAACGAATTAACAATCTTAAAGAAGGAAAGAAAATAATGTATTGCCACAAAACATAGCTAAAAAAGAAAGAATGATATAATTATACATTGTAAATAAAAGGAAAAATTGAAAAATTTAATGCCCCGAGCCGGATTTGAACCGGATAGCTCCGATAGCTTAGTTGGTTAGTAGCGACGGGGCCATGAATGCCTGTGGTCGCCGGTTCGAATCCGGCTCGGAGCATGATTTTTTAAAAAATTTCCTTTAATTTAAAATTTATCATTTCGTTAGCAGCGTTACTGCTTAATACAAAATTAATTTAGTATGGGGTGGCGCATCGTTACTGACGATTTCTCAATATAATTTGAGACGTTGGTGCCGTTAAGAAGCCTAAGTCTTCTGGTAGATGTCGCTACACGCCTCCCTAAGGCGTTGTATAGGAAGGAACTGATTGAAGGATTTGGTGGCCGAACCGGATTGTTCCGATAGCTCAGTTGGTTATAGTAGCGACGGGCCATGAATGTCTGTGGTCCCCGGTTCGAATCCGGCTCGTAGCATTAAATTTTTAATTTTTCCTTTAAGTAATTTAAAATTTATACTTTCGTTATCAGCGTTACTGCTTAATACAAAATTAGTGATATAATTCTCAAAAATGGTGATGCTTCCCAGCCATTAAGTATGTTACTCTTTTATAAATACCTACCTTTATATTGACGTATGAACGTGCATGTACTTATGCTTGCATTGCTACTTTGCAAAATAAAATATTTTGGGCTCTCACCAAGGCCGGCGTGAGTGGAGCGGCGATGGAGCCGATGCGGCCGAGCATGGAGGAGAAAGCGAACAGGCTGGCGCGGTGCCGCGTCGGGAACAACTCGTTCGTAAAGATGTACAGCGACGTGACCACGAGCGAGATGCAGTACTTGCCCAACAGGTACACTGCCAGGGACAGCCCGTAGTAATCTTCAAACAAACAATACACTTGATAGAACACACGGATAGCATAACAAAGGCTAGCAGCATCAATGCCCTAGAAAAAACGGACTAACGTCCCTCGACGCAAATCAAATTACGCTTCAGTTCTCTTGTCTTTATCAATCCTCCTAATGTTGGTTTTATCGTCACAGGACATGGCAGTTAGAAGACTTAATGGCAAGGCAAATTACCTACATATTATGTTATTGCTTATGGTAAACAAAAAGTAACTCGGACTCACCATCTGATATAAAAACAAAGCCAATCTGACACGCCGCACAAATCAAGAAAGCGCAGAAGAACATCGGTTTTCTTCCAATTCTGTCGAACAGTAGGACAGCCGTCCAGAACCCGGGGATCTCCACCGCTCCAACCGCTATGTAGTTCAAGTACTTGTTCCCCGACATGTTCAATGCGTTCATCGACAGTCCGTAGTACACTAGAATCGTCGTTATCCACCACACTGGTGCAATAAAACAACGGAGCAATATTGGTTTATATTGAAACACGAGCGTTACTAACCAGGGTTCTTTCGATTTCTGCTCTTTACGCAACTGTATTTTCCTTCTTTCGTCTTCCGAACTCGCTTTTAAATTTTGTAGGGATTCTTCAGATAGCAGTTTACTATTTATCTGTGCTGCTTTTTTCAATTGAACTTCCGCTTCCGTGTATCGTCCTTTGCAGAGATACCACCGGACAGATTCGGGCATGATAAAAAAGTAGACAATCGTAAATAGCTGTGGTATGTAGAGAACAAGTGTCAAATGTCTCCAGTAAGGAAACGCCCAAGCCATCAGGGTCTGCATAATCAATCCCAAAGTGTAGAAAGTGGATGTGGTAGCCCCTGCAAGAACTCGGTAGTTGGGTCCCACAAATTCCATTGCTGTCGAAAAAAGCAAGTAGATTAAATTATGAATATCATGATGATATCATTTTTGAAATACTACATGAATATTGCAATATAATTTTGCAAGTAGGTACAGAGTTCGATCATGTTAGTATAATTTAGTGATTACGCCACTGCTTACCAATATTATAAGCGCAAGAAAAACCTGCTGCACCAAACGTAGCCTCAACAAACTCCAGAGCGATGAAGGTATAGTAAGACTGCGCCCAGTACCGCGCCAGACCGAGCCAGGCGCGGTTGAACGCGTTGAGGGCGAGGGCGGTGCGGCGCCCGTAGCGGTCCGAGATGAAGCCAGTCACGGGCAGCGCCAGCATCATGCCGAGCGTGCTGGCTGAGCCGATGAGATACCGCCGCCACTCCTGGCACCCGAGCCCAAACTGAAAAGCAAAATGAGTATAAAGGAAGAAAGTAATATCGTACTGAGACAAAACAGACACACTTGTATTATTACTTCTGCTGCTTCTATTCTATATTGTCGTTAGTCGTACAGTCGCCATCAGATATATTGGAGCGGCCAAAGTGCTCACAAATATCTGAACACGCCTCTATTGTCGAGGCATTAAGGACATGTTCAGATATTTGTGAGCACTTTGGCCGCTCCGATATATCTGATGGCGACTGTACCTCGTGTATACCGACTGATTCAATGATTATAAAATGCTGATTTTAATTACGCACCTCGTAAACAACAGTGTCTGTCTTTTCGTAGACATAATTTTCACACGGTACGATAATATCACGGTTGAAGTTGTCTGCCGAGCAGCTGACGTTTTCCGGCAGGATGGCGGAGGAGTTGCTCACAGACAGGAGTCCTGACGAGTTGAACCGCTGACAGTTGTCGAAGGAACCGCTATCACTGGGTATCGCCAGCGATAGCCAGAACGGTGTAAAGCCTCCACCAGTTTCGCATTCAGGGATGGCGCATCTGGAAAATTTATGTCATCGGCACATAATTATATTTTAGCACTTCTGGGCACAGCCGTCTTCTCATGGAAGAGAAGAAATGCAACAGTGCGGTTGAAGTTCATTGAAAACCTAATAGTTTTTGTTCCGTTTGGAACATGCTATTCATTTCTAAAGCGATCGATCAAAATAAATTATTTTCTTTACATTAATTACTACTTTACCATAATACCCATAAGTCACAAGACCCGTGGCCAAAACACCCTTATATTCCTTAAAAGACCCAATTTTAATATTGTGAAATTATTTTTTGAAGTAAGTAAGTACTTGACATGATTGACTTATCAGATCATTAATCCTTGAACGTAACAGTTGAGTTTATCTTTAGCAATGTTTATCTCACTCTCTATGTCATGATTAATGAATGCATCATAAGACAATACGCGTATTACCTAATCTCAGTTCTGTCTGTTACGTACTTATAATACTTGCAAAAGGGCATATTTTATATTGGTGTGATATATACATGTGATGTATAACCCTAGTACTGCACCTACAAGACATCATGAAGATTGTCATGAAATCGACGCTACAAATTATCACGGCAACAATACTTGGCTTTGAACATTTTATCGCGTAAGTTAGTTCTCCGTTTTATCATAAGATTATTTAGGAAATGGTAATCATCATATCAGCGGAAAGATGTCCACTGATGGGCATAGGCCTCCCCTAGAGTGCACTCGCATCTAGCGGACTCCCTCTTTACCAGGTCATCAGTCTTCCTTGCGGGGGGGTCTACCCACGCTGCGCCTTCCGGTACGTGGTCGCCACTCGAGAACCTTTCCTCCCCCGCCGGTTCTACGTGCAAAGGTAGCAGTTGAACAAGTAGTGTTTTCGATGCTTGCGCCATTACTTAATCTATTTCTCTACGTCGCAAGTATTCGGTTTCAGAAGTTACCTGGTAGGTATCCTGGCGGCGGTGAACACGTACTCGTTCCCGCTGTAGCCGCCCAGCAGCGCCACCAGCAGGCACAGTGCCAGCGCCTGCCGCTGGTACCTCCCGAACGCTCCGATCTCCTCCACCAGAATCTTGTCCAGGTACACTCTTGGTTCCTCATTTGTTGACGTAACTTCCGATACACCATCCTGTTCTGGTTCTGTTTTCTTCATTAGTGATTTTTTGACTTATTATATTTTTGTATGTTTCTGTAGGTATATACGGATTAAATGCTTTGCTTTTGTGTTTTTAGATCCAGAATATTGACTTCGTACTTATTAGATGTAGTGCCGTTTTTCACTAGCCGACTCCAAAGAAATGAAGTTGGCTCTCAATTGGGTTGGTATTTTTTTGTTATTTATTTTTTCATTTGGATGTCCTACTTGTAGGACTTGTCGTTCACCTTGTTATATCCAATGAGCTACCCATCGACTGTAAAATCTTAGTCTCGCAATTTTGTTCAAATAACAGCAAGCTAAGGAACATATTTCTACGACAATATGCGATATCTTTGCACTGTTTATGATCCGTTACTAACGATTGCAAGAGTTCTCATACGGACGTATGACATGTCTTTGATAAACTATATTTGATATGATAAGACGTTTAGGGCATATGTTGTACTTAGGATGTGGCAGAGAAGTTTGCAAACTACAAGGCGTCAGATAAACCGGACGTCGTACGCTAATCAGGAACGACGACTTAACATCTTCCACATGCGCTGTCTTCGGAGTATCCTTCGGAGTATTTTAACATTTTGGACTTGTAGTTTTCTTTTTGTGATTTGTACTTCTGCGTATGATATTAATATTCAATGCAGATTCGTCGCTGTTGCCTGCATATGCGCTAACTTGCTGATCATGCTGTGTGCACTTGCCTTGGATGTCATGCTAGTCTATAAGCTATTCACAAAGAACCATTGTATCTCATAATGTATTATGTCTGTAAAGTGTACCTAATAAATAAATACTCGTATCCTTAACACCACATGGAAGGACAGGATTACCTACGAGCGAGTACTGAAGATGGCACAGCTCGACAGCATCACGGCCCTGCTGAAACAAAGCTGAGGTGGCTTAGGCATGTGCAACGCATGGAAAATTCCCGTTTGCCCCAGGCAGATTATGTTAGGCCAAGTTGCTTTCGCAAAGCGTAATGTTGGACGTCCCATGCTACGCTTCAAGGACTGCGTGAAGCACGACATGGTTGCTTTCAAAATCGGTCGCAGAAATTGGGAAGATCTTGCTGGCAACCGCGGCGAGTGGAGAAGCACTATGGCAACAGGCCGCGAAATCCACGACGACACCTGGTTCCAAGGTCTAGCACACAAACGTGCCAAAAGGCATAACCATCAACTGGTTATAGCTATAGGCATAGTTAGTCGAAGTTCTCTGTCATCGTGCCTCTGAACGTCCTAACCTCCTAACCTCTTAACTTAAAGTAAGATAAAGATTGGTCAAATTCGCGTTCTATTTTATTTTATTTTAATTCTTATTCATATTTATTTGGTTTTCTTTTGTTTTGTAAGTCAAGTTCCGGCTCATAGGTAAATGTAAACATAAAATAATAATACATACTTATGATCTCGTTCGCATGCTTAAGCATATTGTTATGTCGGAAGTGCGAGAAATCAGTCGCGGTACACCTCAAGGCCCAATTTTAAGTCCCTTTTTATTAATTCTATACACAGGTGATCTAATTAATTAAGAACCTTAAACATTGTAACTCCCATTTATATGCGGATTACACTCAAATATATTATTCTTTTATGCCGAACAACCTGGAAAAGTAATTTAATGAAATCAACGAAGATTTAGGAATAGTAGCGGACTGGTCGCTCAAAAATAACCTCATTTTAAACCCAACCAAATCCCAGTTCATAATAATCCATACTTTACTATATACTATACTAATATTATAAATGCGAAAGTGTGTCTGTCTGTCTGTCTGTCTGTCTGTTACCTCTTCACGCTTAAACCGCTGAACCGATTTGGATGAAATTTGGTATAGAGATAGTTTGAGTCCTGGGGAAGGATAGTTTTTATCCCGGAAATCATCCCCCAAGGGGATGAAGTGGGGGGTGAAAGTTTGTATGGAGCTACGATATAAACGAGTTCCACGCGGACGGAGTCGTGGGCAGAAGCTAGTGGGAAATAAATGGCAATGCGCTAAAATTAAGGAGCAACACCCAAGAGTAACAGTAGGAACCGAGCCTATCAGTCAAGTAGATAAAGCGAAAAACCTTGGTACAGTCATGGATGGACAACTGCGATACATTGAACACGTTAATGAAAAGATTAGGAATGCCTTATATCGACTTAAAGTGCTGTATAATATTCGCAAATATCTGTCAGTAAAGGTTAGGGAAATCCTTGTGGAATCGCTTACCTATACTGTCACACTTTAATTACGCTGACATAGTATACAGACCAAGGCTCTTAGCAGAAACGAAAACATTCATACAGTGGGTACAAAATGCATGTATTCGGTTTGGCTATGAGATTCCCAGACGAGCGCACGTCACCCCGTTTTAACTAGAGATACCCCAGCATAAGACTGCTTTCTTCAGAGGGAGTTTTAAATTCGCAGCTGCATAAGTCTGGAACGATCTGCCGCCACCTCTGCGAGAAACAATAACGCTGTTAAAGTTCAAGCGGTCTGTCCAAACTTCCAAAGTCACTACACATGCAGCGCAGTTTTTATACTCCCTCTTAACGCCTCTCTGTCTCTCTCTTTCCCCCTCGCACGCACACATTCAGACACACACACACACGCACACGCACACGGTCAAGTGTTTAGTGCATCTAATAAAGATGTTCAATAATTTGTGTACTGGTCAAATGTTCGGAGCAATTTCCTCTACGTCCGCAATGCTATATTTTTTACAGGCGTTTTACGAAATGATGGCGTTAGTGTCGTCAGCGAAGACCACAAGTTTTGTATCCCGAACAGAGTTACTAATGCAAGATACTAGATCATTTATAAAAATATTAAAAAAAGATTGGACCCAATATTGAGCCTTGTGGTACTCCCCGATCCAATTTCGATATCTTGGATCGGTAAACGCATTCTTTACTATCTTGTGTCCATTTTATTTCGACAAACTGTCTTCTATTTGTGAGGTAAGACCTAAAGATGTCAAGCGTTTTCTCCCTTATACCATAATGTTCCAACTTAGCAAGCAGCAGTGCATGGTCAACTGTATCGAAAGCAGAGCTCAAGTCGAGAAATAAACCTGCTACTTTTCTTTTGTTGTTGAGTTGGATAACTATGTCATCGACTAATTTAGTTATTGCGTCACTTGTACTTCTGCTCTTTTGATAACCGTACTGTCTCTCACTCAAAATGCTGTTCAAGTTAAGATGTCTAGTGAGTCTGTCCTTCATGAGTCTTTCCAGAAGTTTCGAAAGTGTCGGCAGAAGAGAAATGGGTCTGTAATTTTTGGGGTCCGTTTTGGGCCCTTTTTTATATATGGGCAGTATCTTAGCCATTTTTAGCTGTTCAGGGACCAAACCAGCCTGAAAACATTCATTGAACAAACATACCAAAGGTTCGGCGAGTATATCCATGTTTTCCTTGATGACGGAATTAGGTATCTCGTCATGTACAGATGACGTTTTCGGTTTTAGGTTTTTTACTATATGTTTCAGTTCGGCCACCGTCACTGCATTAAATATCAAGTTGTTCTGTGTTCTTGAGACATTAGCATGAAGCATTTGGAGTGTTTCATTTATGTTAATACGCGTGCATCCACTTTGATTAAAGATCTCCTGAAACGTGGCACTTACATCTTCGGGGTTATTTATCAGTTTTTTAGAACCGTCACTTTTATCTAATTGCAAATACAAATTGTTACGCGGCTGTGTTCCGACCTTACCTCGGTGTCTTTGGACTATCCTCCATATTTCTTTCTTAGAGTCTTTGGCCCTTTCTATCTTCGCTTGTACCGCTATCTTTTTGGCATTTCTAACTACCCGTTTGAATTCTGACACGTTCTTTTTGCTGTAGCTCAGAATTGAATCTGACACAGAAGTCTTGTGAGTTACAAGAACGCGTTTCATCTTACTCGACACTCTTATCCCTCATGTTACCCATTTTATCTTAGCTCCATGTAAGTGCGATATTTTTATTTTCTTTTTGCGAAAGCATTCTTTAAATAAGTTATTAAACTTTAGTATGAATGATTTAATTCCTATGTTGATCCAGTTTTCATCCATAACTCTCTGCCGAAATTTCAATTTACCATAAGCATCAATCTTTCTAACCGTTTTCCAGACTGCGTTTTTGTTGTCAGGTTTACGTGTATTTTCTATGGTAAATGTACTGAAAATACCTGCCTGACCATCAGCCAAACCGTTATGGTTAATCCTGCGAGGGGCTACGCAATCATCTGGTAAATTGGTCAGAAAGTTGTCCAGACACGATTGGGAATTGTTACGCACAAAAGTACTCGTGGATATAAGAGGTCTAAAATTGTATGCTGAGAGTATTGATCTGAAATGAGCTGGTTTTTTGTCATCTTTCAGCAAGTCATTCTAACAATATCTCCACAAATTATGCATTTTTTGCTGATGAAGTGTCCCAAAAGCCTTTCTAGACGAATAATGAACCTTTCAAAATTAGCATCAATAGGGTTCCTGTAGCAGCATATTATATTGACACCAGTAACGCTATCACTTATTCCACAAACCTCAAAATATTCGTCTCTGTGCAGTTTCTTACAAATTTCAAGTTCCTCATACGTCATGTTTGAATGAGCTAGAATTAGTGTACCACCACCTTTTTTTTGACCTGGTATTAAAAGTTACAAGCTTGTAGCCTGTTAAGTTAAAAAGAGGGGCTGAGGTAATGTTTAAAAAACGCTCACAGATGCTCATTAAGACTACCTCAAATTATACATATAGACTCATGGATCCCACAGTCAAACTGTGCAAACAGTTTTGTGGGACGTTGTATTTAGCTTTAAGTCATTGTAAAGTGCTTTACTGAAATAATAAATAAATAAAAATTCGGCTTGGTGGAGCGAGTGTGTATGACTTTGCTTTAAGCTTAAGCTTAAGCTTACTTTATTTATCACATTTGGATTTCAAACAGGGACCTATAATACTCAGGACCAACAGGACAAGCTATATGGTAATGGTAATAATAATACCTACTTGGAAAGGCCAACTTTAGTACCAATTCGGCCGACGCAACCGCACCATTTAAATGGCGCGCGCGTGTCGATGTAACAAAGACAGACAGGCAACTACGGTACCCTTCACTGCGCGTGGCCCAACACGCACTGGGCCGGTTTTTTCATTACCCCCAACTGATTTAGTATGAAGTTGTGGCCAATAAACCATTACCCGTCCAAATTAAGCAGGTTGTTTATAATTATAACAATCATTTATTTCAGATAAAAATCCATAATTTCATACATCAATAAAAACAATCGAAATAACATTAAGTACAATTAAAAATAAAATAAATAAATAAATATTAGGGGACAATCTTACACAAATCGACCTAGCCCCATAGTAAGTTCATTAAGGCTTGTGTTATGGGTACTATAGACGACGATATATATAATAGATATGAATACTTAAATACATAGAAAAACTTCCATGACTCAGTAACAAATATTCATGCTCATCACACAAATATTAGCCCTTACCGGGATTCGAACCGAGGACCTTCAGCTTCGTAGGCAGCAATTTGCATTAAAATACGGTAAGCCATCAGATATTTTAAGACCAGTAAAGTTCTTAATTTGGCTGCATAGGAGCCTTTCCGTCCCTCGTGGCAAGTAAAGCCTCTCTAGAGTATGGTAGGTATTCCAGGTCCATGGATTTCAAACATATCTAAGTAGGTATTTCTAGGTATTATCAGAGAGCTACTCAGATAAATAGGCAAAGGATTTATTGTAATGACATGTAATTTAATAATAATAATTATTTTTAAGTTGTATTATTGTTTTATTTTTGTATTAACATTTATGAATGATTTAGAATTTATTAGAAATGAAATATAAGTTCATTATAATATGTTATTGATGTAGTTTAAAAGAAAGTTCACGTTCACTCACGCTCGTAATTAGCCGTTGCCGATTACGGCATGGATAGCTATATATATAGCTATATTGATGTAATATTCTTATAGGTAATATACATTGATTTCAAATACAATTGTATATTGTTAATGAATAAATTGAATTGAATAAAGGGTGTACCAAGTCACGCAGGATTAGAATCAAAAATGAAACAAATACTTTCAGTAATTTATAATATTCCCACCCAACACTTTCAGTATCAGGAGCCCGCTAGGTGGGCTCTGCTCGTCGACGCTTTCCTCTACATACGGATTTCCCCATGTCAGCGTAGCGCTATGAAATCTTTGGCACTGAATGAGTTAAATATGGTCTCGCGCTTGTACAGTCCAGTTCGAAAGTATGTGCACAGGCAAAGCGGTGTTAAGGGACCAGGTTGCTCAGATATTTTGACACCTTAGGCAAAGTATGATATGAAAACTTAAAATGAAAAATTGAGATTTTCGTTAAAACAAAATAGGTCAATACACAATGTTGTGGGATCTCCTAGTTAGTAAATATACATACATTATATATCAAGAACAATGTGGGTTCTAGCACACTGCCTTGAGAGGCGCCATATGAAATACTAGAGCTCTGGCTTAAGTGATAATCAACTCTTACACGCTGACTTCGATTATTGAGATAGTCTTTCAATAAATCAAGATGCTTACCCCTTATACCGACATATTTTCGAGTTTATTTGTAAGGGTAGGAAGATATACCGTATCAAAGGCTTTTTTGAGGTCTAAAAAGACTGCCATACACTTATCGCCCTTGTCCACTGTAACGTTACTTGTTACATGTTTTATTATTACCACTAAAACACATCTTTAATTGATAAACCTATTCTAAAATAAACACATAAATTCTGCACCCACGACCTATTAGTTTCTTTTTTTTTTAATAAATATTTTATTTCTTTTTCTGTTGCTGACGTTCAGAGTTTCTTTTCTACCACTCACCACATCATGGGGACTGAACGCGACACTGGCGCCCTCTAACGTGGTTTCGTAAAGGTCTGGTTTTGCGTGGTAGAGTAGTTGTGTTTTGTGTTTTTTTTTTTGTGAAACGTTTTTATGTTTTCGTTTTTTTGGTTGCCGTAACTAAAGTGTATACCTCAATTTTTTAAATTAAATATCATTTCAACTTTTTTTTTTAAATCGTTTGTCAAATTATATTATTTTCATTTATTTGCTGCCAAACCATTTATTTTAGAGCACTCTGTATGCGCAAACTGCATTACTAGCGATTTCTTTGTTAAAAATCTAGAGACAGTCGAGCACAAAAGTGTTAACATTTAAACATATTTTTCTTGTTTGTAATTTCAGAGGCATATACACATTAGTTGCATTTATTAATGCTTGTTTCCTTTTTATTTCTGTGATTGTTTTATCTTTAATTTAGCTGATTCATCTTTCATCATTACATCAACCATAACGTTGCTTCATTAATCTTGTAACGGAACGGAGTATTTAATTCAAACCTTGTTCAACACCTTCTCAATTGTGGTGCATTAATTTGTATTTACGCGAATTATTATTATTATTATTTTTGCAAAATGACTGACCAGGTGACCTATCCGGTGAAATTTTTATCGCTACAGAAGGCCGAATTAGATTATGAGGTTCAAATTAGGGGAGGTTCTCCTGGTACTGTGCAGGATTTAAGGAAGCAGATTGCTAAATTAGGTCCATTGTTTCCGTCAGAGGACATTTTGGAAAGTCCGTTCGATATTGCTGAAGATTTGAAGGGCGTTTCCGACGTGCTCAATAAGACCAGGTTGCTCCTAGACGGTCCATTAGATAGGAATGCATTGCTGCGAATTCAAAACTACTTGCATCACCTCTATCACCGACTTAATCGGCTGATTATTGATGCCAAAACGCAGAATGCACATGAGACCTGCGTAACAGAGTTTCAGACCTTGTTTGATCGGTACAATTCGGTTAGGGAGTCTGCTGCAGTAGACAAATTAATCGGTCCGACTGCAAGCACCAGTTCTGACATACATTCAGCTATACCACCATTAAATATAAACGTGTCTTGCGACCGTGGTGCAGTTGGTGAGCTAGGCAAGTTTAAATATGATGGCAAGTCTTGCGTACGCTCATTTATTCAGCGTATTACTGAATTTAGCAAGGCTAGGAATATCGCGTCATCCAAGTTGCTTTCATTCGCAACTGAAATTTTTACCGGCGACGCCTTACACTGGTACCGTGGACTTCAAGATCAGGACCAGCTGACCGATTGGGATGATCTTGTCACGCGCCTTAAAAAAGATTTTGATCAGGCTGACTACGATTACCGTCTGCTCTCGGAGATACGTGCTAGGACTCAAGGTGAATCAGAGAACATCACAATTTATTTGTCAGTTATGTCTGGACTATTCTCGCGCTTGTCAGATCCTTTATCAAATAAAAACAAACTGGAGATTATTCTCCACAACATCAGGCCATGTTACGCAAGTACCTTAGCCTCAGCCACAGAAATTACAGATATTGACACCTTGAGGTCCTTATGTCGTAATTACGAGAGCATACAAGCACGTCTTGCTGGTTTTCGTGAACCTCCCAAGCGGACATCTGATACCATGGCACCCGAATATGCTTACAGCGGTCATACATCACATAAAACATTCAACACAAGTCAAAATTACCAACAAAATACTTACACAAACAATTATAATAGAAACAAAACTTACCCTAACAACAATTACAATGGTAATAAATCTAATAACAGTAATAAATATGTACATGCAATGCAAACAACCACTTCTAAAACACTGTTTTGTCCCCGGTGTCGTAACAATACCCACAATCTACGCCAATGCACGGCGAACAAGGACAAAATATGTTGTTTCGTTTGTGGACATGAGGGTTATAAGACTCCACAATGCCCGACATGTAACAAAAACCAGCAAAGCTCGTCAAAAAACTGATTGACCTGCAGAGTTGTGATACGAATAAGAATGATAAGTTTGATAGCGAAGATTGGGCTACATGGCTAAAGACGATCAACTTTTACTTTAATTCTTATAAAATCGCCACAATTCTGCAGAATCAACCAGTTAATGATCCTCGGCCTTACGCATCTATTAAGGTTTACAACCAAACCATGTTAGGATTGTTAGATTCAGGGTCAGCCGTTACAATTTTAGGCAATAATACTCATCGAAGTCTAGAACAACAGGGCTTAGAACTTCAACAGGGACACATTGTTACCGTCACAGCCGCTGGAGGTCAGTCGATGAGTAGTATTGGGTACATGAACCTGCCAATTACTTTTCAGGACACATTTCATGTCATTAAGGCGTTTGTTGTGCCAGACATTAACATAGACCTCGTCTTAGGTATCGACTTCTGGCACTCATTTGAAATCTTTCCTAAACATCTTACAGGCATTACCTTTTCTAATGCCATGGTTTCAAATGCTACTATTAATGCAGATCAGCCTTCTCTGTTACATGCTTATGACCATTTGAATAATTCGGAAAAGTTGGTAGCTGACAATATAATCGCTCAATTTAGTGATATCTCTGCCGAATCCAAGGGTTTAGGAGAGACCAAGTTGATCACTCACCGAATTGATACGGGTGACGCCCAACCTATTCGGCAACGCTATTATCGGATGTCTCCAGAAAAACAGCGCATTCTTGCCGAACAGGTAGACGAGATGCTAAGCCTCGACGTAATCGAGCCCTGCGAGAGCGCCTGGTCGTCCCCGGTATTAATTGTAAACAAGAAAAATGGCCAGCCTCGTTTCTGTCTCGATAGTCGGAAATTAAATTCAGTGACAAAACGCGATGCTTACAATTTGCCGTACGTATCCGAAATCTTGGACAACCTTCGTGACGCTCGCTACCTCTCTAGCATAGACTTGTCCAAGGCGTTTTGGCAAATTCCCATAGCTCCCGAAGATCGAGACAAGACGGGATTCTACGTACCCTCACGAGGTACATTTCGTTTTAAACGTACCGCTTTTGGCTTAACCAACGCGCCTGCTACTCAGCAGAGATTGGTTGACCTGCTTTTCAGGGAATTCGACCTTAAAGTCTTCGCGTACCTCGATGACATAATTATAGTTTCGAATGATTTTAATTCCCATGTCTCCCTTCTACTTCGCGTGATGGAGAAGTTAAAGCAGGCCAACCTCACCGTAAACCTGGACAAATGTCAGTTTTTTCGAAGCCAGCTTAGGTATTTGGGCTATGTTGTTGACAGTTGTGGACTACGTACCGATCCAGAGAAGGTGCAAGCTATCCTCAACTACCCGACACCAACTAGCCGGAAGGACATTAAGCGCTTTCTCGGGACCGCTACGTGGTATCGTCGTTTCGTTCCCAACTTCAGCACTATAGCAGGCCCTCTTAATAAGCTGACTTCGAATAAGAAAGGCGGACCACCGTTTGTCTGGTCTTCGGAAGCTGACGCTGCATTCCAGCAGCTGAAGGAATGTTTGGTTTCCGCTCCTGTTCTTTCCTGCCCTGACTACGACCAGCCATTTGAGGTACATACCGATGCCAGTAACTATGGTGTTGGTGCTATGCTGACGCAGACCTTAGAAGGTAAGGAGCATCCAATTGCCTATATGAGCAGGTCGTTGTCAGCAGCTGAAAAGAACTACGGTATAACTGAGCGTGAAACTCTTGCGGTTGTTATAGCCTTAGAGCATTGGCGGTGTTATTTAGAGAACGGAAAGCCCTTCACGGTATATACAGACCATAGCGCTCTGAAATGGTTCCTTTCTCTGAATAACCATACCGGTAGGCTTGCTCGCTGGGGTGTTAGATTGTCCGCGTTTCATTTTGAATTAAAACATCGTCGCGGCGCACGGTGGGCTGGATGGCTCGAAAAGAGGACATTCGCACTTTTTTCAGAAAATCATTTTTTGAAAAATGCTATCCAATAGAGAATTATATGAGGAACAATAAATGTGGTATACATTTTTGCGAAATAAGGCATATTGACAGCAGAAAAAAATAAAGTCTGTTTTTTTGTATGGGACCCAAAAATAGGTATCTTGTTTCTCAGAAACTATTAGAGGTCCCGTCTTCTACCTTTCAAGACTTTGTTTTTCTACTTTTATAGAGTAAGAAACGATAAGCAGATTTTCTATTCAGGTGCCGTTTTTTTTTTTTAGTCCAGTTACAGTTAACACATTTTAGATTTTTTCGTTTGTCTTTTTTGGGATGCCACAATATTTTTTGATAGTTTAATTCTATAATATTAATAAGAAGTTACAGATGCGACGATTTTTGACATTTTTTTTTTGGGAAACATTTGATTTTGGTTCAAATTTGTTGTTAGTTATTTACAACTCAATCATTTTATGGAAGACGAAATAGTGAGTATTCTTTTATCTTGAAACAATAATTATTCGCAAAAACAAAATGAATCATAAAATGTTAATTATATTTTACAATATGGGCAAATAAGACTCATTTAAAATAACGATTTAACTTATAGGCCATCACTTAATTATTGTTAATTATTGCATAAACGTATATCTTATAATGTCTTTAGTTAAAGATTATTGTATTGTAAATGCGTGTTAATTTACTACAATTGTTTAACTGATAAACAATATGCATAATACTTAATTTAGAAGAGTTCAGTTAACTAATGATGTCATTGCTAATGCCCCTCGATGCTCATCGCTAATTGATGAGATTATCACCATGTAGCGATGCTCTTATTAATTAGTGATATTTTAAATGACATGTGTCTATTGTAAAACATTAGATTATTTCTTTTTAGTTGTATGAAAAATGTAAAAAATGTACTTAGGATTTTTTTATAACTTAATAAACGTTACATATATTATGTGTTATTATCATTTTTACTTTTAACTATCGAAATATAATGTAAAAACCCAAAAAAGACATAAACGAAAAAATCTAAAATGTGTTAACTTTTACTGGACTAAAAAAAAAAAACAGCACCTGAATAGAAAATCTGCTTATCGTTTCTTACTCTATAAAAGTAGAAAAACAAAGTCTTGAAAGGTAGAAGACGGGACCTCTAATAGTTTCTGAGAAACAAGATACCTATTTTTGGGTCCCATACAAAAAAACAGACTTTATTTTTTTCTGCTGTCAATATGCCTTATTTCGCAAAAATAAATACCACATTTATTGTTCCTCATATAATTCTCTATTGGATAGCATTTTTCAAAAAATGATTTTCTGAAAAAAGTGCGAATGTCCTCATTTCGAGCCATCCAGCCCACCGTGCGGCGTTGACAATGTCATTCCAGATGCCCTTTCACGAGCCGTTCCCATTAGTGCCATCAGTACATCTGATTTTTATACTAAAACTACTGATGCATGGTACAAAAATATTTATAATTCTTGCCTTACCAAACCCCAAAATTTCCCGAACTTTTTAATAAAAAACAATACCCTATATAGGTTGACAAAGGACAAACACGACTTGACTGACTTAACTTCAGAGTTTTCTTGGAAGGAGGTTGTTCCGCGTGAACTGCGTGAGCAAATCATAATAGAAAATCACGCAGAGCCAACAGCCGGACATCTTGGCGTCTTTAAAACGTACCGTCGTCTAGCGTTGCGCTACTACTGGCAAGGCATGCACCAAGACGTCGTAAAGTTTGTTGGTTCGTGTCACAAGTGCCTTCAGTACAAGGCTCAAAATCACCAAGTCTTGGGTGAAATGGGACGTCCAAAACAATGTAGTCGCCCATTTCAAACCATTTCGATCGACCTTATGGGCCCTCTGCCTGTCACACGGAAGCAAAATAGCTACATCCTAGTTGTTACCTGCTGCTTTTCAAAATTTTGCTTAATTACTCCCTTGCGTGCTGCTACTGCCGTTGCTGTGTGTAAATTTATGGAAGAGTCGGTTTTCCTTGTCCACGGACCGCCTCAAACTATTTACCTCGATAACGGTAGTCAGTTTGTCAGTAAATTTACAGACGCTCTTTTCAAATCATATAAAGTCCCCAACGTATTTTTCACCCCTAAATACTCACCCCAAATTAACAGCGTTGAAAGATTTAACCGTACAATTGTCACTTCCCTGTCAACGTTCGTAGAGGATGACCATAGGACTTGGGACCTTTTCATCCCGAAAGTTCAGTTCGCCATCAACAATTCGGTGAATGAGGCGACTGGGTTCACTCCTTCATTCTTGGTATACGGCAGAGAGATCGCTATATGTGGTTCCCATTATATTCATAATGACTTGGGTGACAAACAGGAGTTCTTGCCTCGTGACATTTATGCCGAGAATCGTGGTTGTCTTGCTGAGGTATTTGACAAAGTGCAGGCAAAACTCTGGCATGCTCATGAGAAAAACACGTCTCATTACAACCTTCGCAGGAAACCGATGGAATTTAAGGTCGGCGACGTTGTCATGAAACGTGCTTATGTCCTGAGCAACAAGGACAAATATTTTAGTAAGAAGTTGGCACCTAAGTTCTTAAAGTGTCGAGTTGTACAAAAAAAGTCTCCTCTAGTATATGTACTTGAAGATATGTCCGGAAAAAGTATTGGCACCTGGCATATTAAAGATCTAAAACTAATTGGCTTGAATAAATAAGTACAATTATGTTATATAATAAGACACATAACAGCATATACCTAGCGTGGTTCATATATAATCCATCATGTACTTATTTCATTTTTGTATGGGTAACTATTAAATGAATATATAGTAACCTCTAAAAATGACTGGTCGCGTTAGTAGCCTTTAGTATGGTAACTATAGCATTTTTGATTGCGTGAAGTATGAAATTTTGTAACTGATTGAAGTATGAAAGGATTAAATACGAAAAAATTACTTAAAAGTACGGATTTTATTTTTTAAATATAATAAAATCCTTTTGTAACGCGCGGGGTAATGTAACGTTACTTGTTACATGTTTTATTATTACCACTAAAACACATCTTTAATTGATAAACCTATTCTAAAATAAACACATAAATTCTAAATTTAACACTATACTACTACTTAATATAAGTATTTACATCCTACACTAACACACATCCTTAATAACATAACATTAAATAACAACAAAATAAAGTCATTAAAATAAATACCAAATAAACACATCGATGCTTATCTAAAACAACTCTGTATCTCAAAAACTGTGTTTTTTCAGGGCAGAGGTTTAAAAAAAACACAAAAAAGATATTGTTATATTTTTTTATTAAGATAACCAATTTAAAATCTTCTTTTAGTCACAGTTTCCTCTGTCATCCAGTTATTTAAACCCAAGAAAATAAAAAGAAAACAACAAAAAACTACACAAAAAAAACTCAAAAATGTACTACAGTTTAGAGTTGTGACACGATATTTATATACTTTGGATAAGTTTTTATGTGTACTAACGTCTCAATAGAAAATAATTCGAAAAAATATTTTTTTCTTATGAATAATAGTGTATTATTTGTCTTTACGACAAACGTATATCTAAAATATTAAAAGAATACTGACTTATTTTGCTTTGTTTCTCAAATATTCTTTTTTAATATGGACAATAATGGCCTTAAACGACATACCTCACAATAATACTTAAACTATATAGACAATAACGGTATAGTTTAGTTTACAACACTTGGTATGGATGTAAATTAGTAACTCTTTTTTAAAGATTCAAAGATAATATATTATTATGGACTTTAAGGCTCCATAAAAATGTTTTGCACGCCTGCACGCAGGCTGAATGCACTGGACGATTATGTTGTATTTTTAAGAACTATGTAACTGCATTCCGAGCAAAATAAAAATCTTTGAATCTTTGAAATCTTTGAACCTCGTGGGGGGCCTAGCTACGATGCGCCATCCGGCGGCCATCGGTTCTACGTGCAATGTGCCCAGCCCATTGCCACTTAAGTTTAGCGATTTAGAGGGCTATATCGGTTACTTTGGTTTTGCTGCGGTAGCCTCATTTCTGATGCGATTGCGCAGAGAAACTCCCAGCATAGCCCTCTCCATTGCTTTTTGGGTGACTTTGAGCCTTCTTATGAGGTAACCGTCTACGTTTCCGTGTCATACGTCATCACACAGTGACGTAGTGGCAACACACACTGGTCAAAGACCCTCGTCTTGAGACATTGCGAAGTATTGGACGAAAAGATGTGCCGTAGGTTCCCGAATGCTGCCCAGCCGAGTCGGACTCTTACTCAAAGTTGGACCTATCTAACTTGAAAGTCTGAAGAAGTCTTGAAAGTGTCCGATTGACATGATTTTTGTCTTATCCATGTTTATCCTGAGACCGACTCGCTCGGAGGCTTTCTGAGGTCATCGAGCATAGTACTCAAGTCTTCCATGGTCTCAGCCAAGACTACTATATCATCAGCAAACCAAAGGTGATTGATGTACTCGCCGTTGATGTTGATGCCTAGCCTTCTCCAGTCTAGAGTCTTGAAAACGTACTCCATTGCAGCGGTGTACAGTTTTGGGGAAATAGCATTCACTTGCCTAACACGCCGCTGAAGCGGAATACTTTTCAAGCTCCAATCCTGGAGTGGGACTGACATAGTGACGTTCTCGTACAAACACTTTAGTACTTCGATATAGCGGCAGTCATCTTTTGAACGCTGGAGAGACTGTAGTACAGCCCAGGTTTCGATCGAATCGAAACCTTTCTCCATGAACGCTAAGCAAAGAGGCAAGTTTTACTTTCCAGTCTTTTGTATAACCTGGCGGAGCGTATGAATGTGGTCTACGGTACTAAAACCTCTTCGAAAACCGGCTTTTTCGGGAGGCTGGAAGTCACTAAGCCTGCATGCGAGGCGATTTGTAATGACTCTTGAAAACAGCTTGTAAACATGGCTCAGAAGTGAGATGGGTCGGTAATTCTTCAGCAGGGTTTTGTTCCCCTTTTTGAACAACAGCACCCCTAACCTCTGTTCCACGCCTTTGGCGTTCTCCCTTCCAGTAGGACGGTGTCGAACAACTTCTGAGGGGTCGTAAGGATCGGTTTTCTACCCGCCGTCATGAGTTTGGCTGTAATTCCGTCTTCACCTTGTGCCTTGCTGTTCTTAAGCTGTTTCAGAACCATTCTAATCTCGGACAGGCTGATGTCCGGGATGTCGTCGGTAAAGTGTCGGGTTGGTCTAGCTAGGGTCTTTTGCCAGACCAACTTCGGGTCTGCGAGTTGACGTGTATACGATATGTATGACGTGTAGAAACGCACTCACTCAAAAGCTCAGGTTTGGAAAAAACGACTCTCCAGTCCTCAGTTTTTTACCTTGCGAGCTGGCTCTGCCCAATAGACTCGATCGAGATCTCGCGCGAACACATTAGAGCCCTTATTTCTATCAATGGCCTCTTCAATACGGTTCGTAGTGAATTGGCGCAGATCGCGGGTAAGGGACTTGGAGATTCTGTTTATTTCGCTGCCGGTATAAAGTCGCATCGTTTGAAGACTGCAGAATCATTTGACTCCTTTCCTTCATGAGCTTCTGAGTGGAGCTAGAGAGCCTTTTAGTTCTGTTGAACTGAAGAACATAGACCCAGTGGCACGAACAGGTTCCACAAAACCTAGGCAATGGAAACGGTTTTGGAGTTCCAGCTGAAAGCTCTCGGGGTCACCCAAAGGGCAATGGAGAGCTGAGATGGCTATGCTGGGAGTTTCTCTGCGCGATCGCATCAGAAATGAGGCTACCCGCAGCAAAACCAAAGCAGATTTCGGATATTTTTTCCAGTTCGCGTGTTCATTTCTATAACCAAAGTATAATATAGTCAACTGAAAGAGTTACTGATTCTTTGACAAAAATAGTGTCCATAATAAAAATATAGAAGTTATTGTTATTATACCACTTTTTATACAAAAAAGAGACGCACACGAGTAATTGAAGTCCCCATGTACATGGAGCATGTAGTAGGTATGTATCTTATACTTATCTTATTTGATAAGTATTACAAAATAAATAAATATTAGAGGTTTATAATATCTTACACAAATCGAACTAGTTAAGTTCAATAAGGCTTGTGTTGTACATTATTATTTTAATTGATATGAATACATAGATACCTTTTTTGCAATACATATAACATCTAAATAAGTTTATCATCGTGCTGCTTATCTATTTATAGTGGCTTTTCTCGTTTTGAATCAAGAAACTAAATGCATATTTATGATGAACATAGTCCAAATTCGTATAGTATACCAATAATGAAGTAAGTCTTATGTAGTATAGGGGCTTATTTTGCTTACATGAACAAGCCAACTTTCATTATTTTCGTGAATACTCGTTTATTTGTTGTTAAGTCAAAACATCGGTACTTACTGTTTAACGGAAAGTGTCCCATCCACGAATAATCCTATATTGCACAAAAATTCGCTAGTGTTCCACTGAGCTATTTCGCGTAATGCCGCTGTTGTACAAACAAATTGATGTGTTTTAACGAATTATTTGGGGATGTGCCGGTAGTCAACAAAAAAACGTGGTGACGGCGTCGATCGATATGGCTCATCTGGCCTACGGACGGTCTTCCAGATAAAATGACGTCGACACCCCACCAATGGCATAACGGCACAATGCTGCCACGGTGGCAATTTTTTGAATTAGAACACGTGAGTCTTAGTCACGATAAACTTTAACGTGTTCTGCGTCTAGTCTTATACTTAGTAGCAAAACGGATTATTTCGCGATACCGACTTGTTTTAGATAAGCGTCGACATCATGTTTAACACTCGTGCGCGCGATGCTACCGCCGGGCGATAAGGAATGTTCGAGACGGCTCGCGCGGCTGCATCGTCGTGGCATTACGAGCTACGCTTTGAAAGACATCGTACATGTGCCGGCTGCGTTCACAAACCTTTTCTTTGTGTCCTCGTACGCGCTGGCAAAAATTATAATTAATAAGACGATTAAGTCCTTTTTACATTTTGAGTTACAAGTGTCATCTCGCACCCCAATAGGGGTGCGACTTTATACTTTAAAAAGTCGGCCGCGTTTTAACGCGCCGTCCCTGCGACCTTATTGTGGGAAGACCACCACGCAGCTGCCCCCCGGCGCTCCCGAGCCACTTCACCAGCTCCACTGTCCGCTGCTCCAGTGTCCTGTGACCTAGCAGCCGCCGTCGCCCGAGGGGAGTACCGAACTACGGCGTAAAACCAGACGGGCCATTGCACCCACGACCTATTAGTTTCTTTTTTTTTAAATAAATATTTTATTTCTTTTTCTGTTGCTGACGTTCAGAGTTTCTTTTCTACCACTCACCACATCCTGGGGACTGAACGCGACACCACATGTCCAGCACGGCTAGCACGCGACGGCGCGCAAGCTCTCTCGATTTTTCTCGCACTATCCGTCTCTCTCCTATTAGAACACTTAGAACAAGAGGTATAGTGCGATAAAAATCGAGAGTATGTCGCAGCCGTCCCATGCTAGACGTGCAGTTATTAAGGGTGTGAGTGCTTGCACAGCATCTTCTGTAGAACTTCATTGCCTGAACCGTGATTGTGATAAAATGTTATAGTGTTAAATCTAAGTTTTTCAATGATTTTTGATATCGCAGGTACACGGAAATAGATCTGTAGTTGTTAGCATCATCTTTCTTCCTACTCTTGTATACTGGTGTGATTATGGATTGTTTAAGCATGGGGGGGAAGATCCCATTTGTGAAACATAGTTTAGCTAAATCAACAATTACTGGAACAACAAGAGGTCTTCCATGTTTGAACCCCGGAGAAACCCGGTTGGGATGTTGTCGGATCCTGGGGCACTTTTAGCTTTTAGACCCATTAATATTTTATCGACTTCACGATACTCAGTGTCTGAAAGGACAAAAGACGTGGGATTCAAATTTATCGGTTGTGAAGATTTATTTAACGTATAGTTATTTCTTGAAATTTCTGTTTTGATGTCTTCGGCTAAACTCTTAACAATATTTGCAAAAAAAATATTTACATGATTGACTGATTCATAAGGGGTTGATTTAGAATTTAATACTTCACTATTGCTAGTTTTGGCCACTATATAGTTCGTTATTGAATTAATTGTATTACAAAGAGTTCTGGGGTTTTTCAGTGTGTTACCTATTAGCTAGTGTTTTCCTATCTTTTTTTTTATGAGGTTAATTTCGGTAAGATCTGACAAATGTAACTTCAGTACTTCGTTTTGTGGGTCACCCCGAAGGTTTAATTGCATTTTATTACTATTCTTAATGCCACGTAGGATTCCAGGGGTTATTCTGGGTTTTATGACTGAAGATCTTTGAAGTTTATTAATCAATTGTTCAATAACAATTTACGGATCAATACTAGCTATATAAAAGGGTTTCTATATATTTATTTTGTAATTCGGTGAGAGCTTTGTGATAGTCATACTGTGTACAAGTCTATGGATGTCCTTTATTCACTCAAATCCCGATAAGGATAGAAAGAGTGTGTTATGATCCGTCAGCGACATGTTTAGGATGGCGACAAATGCAGATAGTTTATTAATTTCGAGTTTTACCATAAAGTGATCTAAGTAGCTGTTTATCTTTGTCAGAAATGTATATGTGCCTAGGCCCAATGTAGAGAGTAAAGAGCATCGTTAAGTACTAGTCTGTTTAAACACTCATGCGGGGAATAAAATTTATATTGATATCACCAGTTAAAATCATGTTTTTATGTGATTTAATGGTATTTAAGTAAGTACTTACAGATTTAATAAAGGGGGATGCATTTGAATTTGAAGAGGAATGGTATATACCAATTATTATTAGGTTATCAAGTTTTATATGTATAGCTGATGCGTGGCAAATTTTAATCTCCTCCACATTTGTTAATTTCAAAATGTTATTAACGTAGACCACGACACCATCATATTGATGAGGTTATAAGTAGAATATAACGATGTGTAGGTAGTTAGGAATACAATGGAATAGGTTTTACGTCATGTCATGTAGTTTCGTTAACACAATGACATCTATTTGGAATTGTATTTCTGAGAGTGTAATTAGGAAATTATCAAAGTTACAATAAATGATTCTGATATTTTGAGATATTATTGTTAGCTTTTGTACAGGTAAGTAAGTATGTACTTTCACTTTTTTTGTATGTTGTACTGATAAGTATATGTATATTTATGGCCTTGACTGTACTTCCACGTGTATTTCAATGCACATGGCAGTCACCCCGTCGGCTACCAACTGCAAGTGATGCACCATCAGTCCTCGCACGTGCCAGAGGGGCAGCGAGTGGGTTGACTTGTCCACGTCCACGAAGTATGGGTAGAAACCCTGTACAGGAGAAATCAGTTACAAAATGTTAACATTCAGTCCGCTTCCATTAAGCTGTATGGTCAGCATCATATAGTTAAAAGCAGCCAAAGTAGTAAAATGTATCGTAACACATCCTTACTCCTATAGTTAATAAAGACGTTTTGCGATATTTTTGCCTACTTTGGCTGATACCATCTATATAATGCTGACTGTACAAGGTAGATAAGAAAGAATTGGCTACTCTCCTTTTTTTTATTAAGCATTCGAGTCCGTTTTGAAAGAAAATCGAATGTCTGTCTGTCTGTAGTACCTATACAATGTTTACTCAATTGGACTTCGGGAGTCTCGTGTAACTTGACTTGCACCCCACTTGGGCCTCTCGGCCCTTTCCGAGGGTACAAGTAGATACAATACGGGTGAAGACTCAACATTTATTATTATAAAATATGCCTAAGTGACGAAACTCCCATTTAGATATCTCAAAGAATTACGAAGATACACCGTTTCAATATTGCCTCTTAGCGAGAGAAAGCGCCCGCAGATCGTGACGTCATGATCTGCGAGCGTCATAGTAAATGACAATCGTTACATGTGAAAGTGCGTTTTGTGGAAAAGGGACAGTATAACGCCTCTTAAAACTCTGAACACATAACTTAGTGATTATTTAACCTATTGCGTTTCTCCATATGACATATATTTTTAATCCTTTTTTGAGAAAATACTGCATAATTGATTAATTTTATTTAAAAAGTACATCCCTATTGTTAAAGCCTAAACGGCAACTCAGGGCAAACGGCAAGTCGTTATTGGTCAAACGCCTTAGACTTCCCAGTTCAGACTTGCAACTTGTAGATACATAAAACGGAACACAGGTTGTAAAAACAATTGATATGCCTACAGCTTTGTTCAGTACAGTAATGTACTATTATTCAAAACTGTACTTTGTACCTTTTGCAACAAGCAATTCTCCTTCGTAAAACTGATGTTTGCGAAATTCAACATGGCCGCCGCCACAAAGTTGCGACAGGACACGTTCAAGATATGGAACTTCACGTCTCGATGGCCCGCGCTCGTCTGTTGGAAGGACTGCGCGGAGAACTGAGGGGCAACGTACAAATATTTAAGTACTTGACTTCGAAAAAAACAAGGGAGAGGGGTCTTGACCCCCGCTCTGGGTCATGGCTCGTCCAACAGGTCCAAGTTGCTGTTCAGCGAGGCAATGCCGCAAGCATTTTGGGGACCTTTGGTTCGGGCCTGACTCAGAGTGGGATGTACTCTTAGTTTTACTTGATTTGATGTTTTAAAATGTAATTTTTATTTAATTGTTTAAATTTTCATGTAATTTTGTAGGTATGTATTTATTATCAATAAATCCATTTTTAAGTATTAAGACTATATCTATAAGTATATGTGCATGCTGTTTGCAAATTTGTATGCCTAATGGCCAAACATAGTGATACATATATTACCATATTGTACCATCTTTGTTTACTATGTTATACAAATAAACTTTACTATACTTTACCTTAATGTACGGCCCAATAATCCGGGTCAACTTTCTCTCTCTGATCCCTTATGCATGGGTCAAAACCAAAACGCCTTTTTAGTTTTACGAAAGCGACTGCCTGACCTTCCAGAAAGTGGTATTCTTCAAGTAAGGAGTGCATTATTCTTAGTGTCGGGAACGCGCATGAGCCACCCCTGGAATTACAAGCGTCCATAGGCTACGCTGACCGCTTACCATCAGGCGGGCCCTAATCTTGTTTGCCACCGACGTGGTAGAACAGAGGAAAGGTGAATGTTGTAGACTTACATTTCTAAAAGACACTGGGGATTTAACGGTGGTGTTCCCTCGGATGTAGTCCCGGCCCTTGATGGTGTAGCTCTCCATCGTGGGGACGACGGAGCGCTTCTCAGAGTACGGAGGCTGCGGGGACCCGCACTCTTGGGCGTGTCGTAAGATAACTTGGTATCTGTTCTGTTTAAACATAACTACAACTTAGAAAAGTTGAAAAACCCCCGACATTTTCATTTCAAAGTCCAATATCTCAAAAACGGCTAAACAGATTTTCATGAAACATAGCTAGGAACACTCAGGATAAAATTATCTATGACACAAAAAAAACCGCATTCAAATCGGTCCATCCGTTTGGGAGCTATGATACCACAGACACGCAGACACACAGATACACAGACACGTTAAACTTATAACACCCCTCTCTTTGCGTCGGGGGTTAAAAAGTGTATAACAAGGGACCTAAGATTGCGATAAAAATGGCGACGTCGATCGGGACAAGTAGTGTAAGAAGAAAAGGGGGTCTTTATTTAGAGACATTGTGGTAATTCTTGTCTCCGCGCGGCGTGACGGAACTTATGGCAACTCTGCGTAATGATCTCCACATTCGATTTCGAGTCTTAGACATTAAGTATCTGTTTTTAACTAATTAAGTATGTATAGGTACCTATACCTAGGTACTATTGGCATAACCGTTTAGGTCTAGATCTATCGAATTTTATTGACGGGGTAGCTAGCTAAGAAAGTGGTCTACCACATTTCGTCTCAATTCTTTGTACCTATATTGAGGTTCAAAAGTACTTTTTCACCTCAGCAGCTCGAACAAGCATAATTTGCTGCGTGAAAACAGTGTGCAAAATGCGATTTTGCTCACTCCGTGAGACAACGTAGCTTTTTAATTTTGATGCGGAGCACTGACATTTCGTCGTATGGGGGTATTTCAGAATATTTGAACTTTATTAGCTCTGTCCCTTTCATTGCATTACGAAAAGAGAAAATGGCACATAGGTCGATCCATAGTTCGTCCATCGAATTTCAAAGTAGACCCCCAAAACGCGCAAAACAAGTAACACTTTCGAAAACGATCAAATTATCAAGTTTACATTATCAAAATAATTATACAAAGGAATTTACAATTGAAGAATATTTTAATAAAAGGTCTCAGAATAAACTCCGTTTTTCATAATAAATAGGTAAACATTAATTTTATTACGCTAGCTAATCAATAATTCTATTTTAAACAATCTTAAATTCTATGAACGTATACCACAGATGCAGTTTCCGAACGCAAGCGCGGGGCCCCGCCCCTTTTAAAAAATTGCGCGCTGATTGTTTCAGATTTTATTAGACGTATATTATTCTTGCGTTATTGATATTGGTTTTAAATATAAAAACTACTAGGATAAATCAATTCTGGCTCATTGTCAGTCAGTAAAACAAAAATCGTCTTTTCAGTGGGCAATATAGTTAAGGGCTTATGTTTGTATATAATATGTTTTTATCGCATAGAATTATAGAAGAGGCGACGGCGTTTGTGCGGATTCAGAGTTCAACCAAAAATTAGGCTTTAAAGCCCTTAACTTTGGCATTGTCCACCGAAAAGAGACGACACCGAGAAGGTTTAAGGACAGATAAAAATAATTACAGACCAGTGGCGCTTTTACCAGTTTTATCGAAAATTTTTGAGAAGGCTATGTATGCAAGAATATTAAAATATTTAAATAAAAATCGTATCCTCTGTGCCGAACAGAGTGGCTTCCGTAAAGGAAAATCAACTACACATGCCGCATTTGATTTGGTGAGCAGCGTACTTAATGCACTAGAAGCTAACGACACAGTTGTAGGCTTATTTTTAGATTTAAGTAAAGCGTTCGACTTTGTAGATCATTCGATTATGCTTCAAAAAATAGAAAAATATGGCATAAGGGGGCCAGCATTCAGCTGGCTGCATAGCTATTTATCAGAGCGTCGGCAAATAACTCAAATTCAATATAAATCAGCTACCGATAACTCCAATTTAAGTGTCAACTCTGCCTCACGAATTAACCACAGTGGAGTACCACAGGGCAGCATTTTAGGACCACTTCTGTTCCTGCTCTATGTAAACGATCTTCCATCATGTATAAGGCATCATTGCCTTTTATTTGCCGATGACACAACGATAATTATTAAAGGCAAAACCCACGAGATTACAGAGAACATAAATACTACCTTAACGGACGTGTCAAATTGGTTGCAAAAGAATGGTTTATGCATGAATGCTTCCAAAACAAAACTGGTTCGATTCGCGACAAGGAATAGTAAAATAGCACCATTAAATATAAAAATGGGTAACGAGCAAATTGAAGAAGTAACGAGTACCATGTTTCTAGGCATGGCCATAGATACGTATTTAAATTGGAAACAACAAGAAGATGTAGTTTCCACTAGAATTAATAAATTTAATTTTGCCATAAAAAAACTGAAAGCTATTACTTCTGACAAAACCGCGCTACTAGTTTATCATAGCTATGTTGCTTCGGCATTGCGCTATGGAATAGTATTGTGGGGAAATGCCACAAACATTAAACAAGTCTTCGTAGCGCAAAAAAAATGTGTGAGAGCTATAGCCGGCGTAAAGTGGTCTGAGTCATGCCAATCGTTATTTAAAAAATATGGGATCCTGACCGTTCCAGGCTTATATATTTATGAAATGTGTAAATTCGTTAAATATAATTTGGAATTATTCGTCCAGAAATGCAACAAAGGCAAACGAACATTAACGCATTTGGCTCTGGTAGTTCCAAAAGTCAGACTATGCGTAAATAAGAAAAACTGCTATCAAATGGCTGTCCGCATTTATAACTCACTTCCTATCTCATGGACACAACTTCCAAGCCGACGATTTTTGTATAAACTGAGAACCTTCTTGTTGGATGAATGTTTTTATACTCTGGAAGATTTCTTTCAAAAAACAAATGTTATTAAATAGATAATATTACTAACCTAGTTACTAAGTACTTTAAACTGTTTACTATTAGGTCCTAAGCTTATATTGTATGCCGAAATACGGTTGATTGTGACACACTCCTAACTCTATTGTAACACCTGTATTATGTACTAATATGCACAATCTGACAATAAATAATTTCTGATTCTGATTCTGATTCTGATTCTGAAGACGCGCACCTACATCTGACAATGACCCTTCTCCATCTAACTAGGAAATATAGTGAACAAGTGTAGTCAGTGACGTGACGAATGCTTTAACAACAGTACGGCTAGTTTTTGGTGTGCACGCGAGATAGTGATACCTACACGTAATATCCGTAGCCGTCTTAACGTGTTTTTGTGTTCAGTTTGTTATGTATGTTAGTCTGTAAGGTATTTCTAAATATGGGCCTTGTTGCCCGACTCAAATAAATAAATAAATAAATATGCTAATGTGTGACCTTGTGATAATGATAAATATTTCAAAAATATCTCGAAGATATTAGTAGAATCTGTGAACTTTATCAATAATACGGTTAGTTATTAGTGATGTGTTAGTGTCACGTGACACTCGTATAGATACCTACTGAAATATCCTTTGGTTTCTCGCGCCTTTTCGCGCCATTCTATAGTATTGACTATCGGCACGGCCGGCGCTGAGGAGTTAAAAATAAAACAAGCAGTAACGAACGCCTAATTAAGTTTTCTTCCTGAATAATCTTGAGACAAATAGGTACGTGATACTATGATATATTTTTTAATGTGAATATGTTCTCACTGCTGAGGTGAAAAGTTGTATGTGTTACTCGAGAGCAAAGTATTTGCATCTCGTGCTTTTGAGTCCTTCACTGCGCTCAAGATTCAAACTTTAAATCACTCGCTACGCTCGTGATTCAATTTTGGAATCTTTCGCTTCCTCAGGACTCAAAACCAGCACTCGCAGCAAAAACAAACTTTGCTCTCTTGTTGCACAAATAGCTATTGACAGGCGGCTAGGGTCGTACTACGTTATTAACACAATAACGAATGATAATCACGTTAGTATTTTCAATACAATTGGTTACAGTGCGTAATGTACGCTAAGTTTAGTTTGGCTATAGATTTCCTTGTGGCTATATGGTTTTATTATTATTATGTCTATAAATATTTTGCGCTGTTGGTTTTCCATGTAATAAATAAATAAATAATAAATAAATTAGGGGACAATCTTACACAAATCGACCTAGTCCCACAGTAAGCTCAGTAAGGCTTGTGTTATGGGTACTAGACGACGATATATATAATAGATATAAATACGAACATACATAGAAAAGTTCCATGACTCAGAAATAAATATTGATGCTCATCACACAAATATTTGCCCTTACCGGGATTCGAACCCAGGACCTTCAGCTTCGTAGGCAGCGTCACTACCCACTATTATAGGCTAACCTGTCGTCAATAACCCGGTCCGGTCCGATCGGATGTAATAATAGTAGGTACATTACGTACCTAGGGCGGTGAATTCGTGAATGGCCCAGATCGCAGGTGTTTGAGGCCCGAACCGAAGGTGAAGGCCATAAACATACGATCTGGGGCTTTACAAACTACCGCCCGTGGTGAGTACACAATTTTACGTCTTCACCTGGCCACAATGCGAGTTTTACCGTACGCGCAGCGTGCGGTATAACTCGCATTATGGCCAGGTGTGACGTAAATAAATAAATACCGTAAACTATTACAAACTTACACTTGCCGCTTTGACCCCATTGCAAAAGGATAAAAAATAAAACACGGACACACCCAAGTTAAGAAAAATACGGAAATTTAACATGTCCGATGGGTGGCCCAAACTACGCGTGAATAACATTAAAATTACATTAAGCAGGTTGTAATGACTATTTAAAACGATAAACTCGTTTATCTATCCTTCATCATGGTTGCATTAGCTACATACTTACGAGTACCTGGCTAATGGTAGGTATAACTTCGTGTGCCACAATTTAATTTTCATAATTTCAGTTGCCATACTAGTCAAAAGCCATAATTTTGCCAACCAGAATTTCACGTGTCATAGCTGTTAGGTATTTACCATAATGTTCATACGACTGAATTGTTGTGTGTACCTACCTATATTCAAATTCAATATTTCTTTATTTGCCCGAATATGGTAATAGGGAAAAGGTCTTAAAGCTAAATTTATTCATGCATATTCAACCTGCATGCAGGTGTACAAATTTTTACAATGTCATAACTTTTTTTTTTATAAAACTCTTGTATACTTTACTACATACACCAGTCGACCATAATATCACATGCCATAATATCATTAGCCATAAACTTCATAATCCATATTAGTCATATGCAATAAAATCATTTTTCATCACACTTGCTTGAAAAGGGCTTCATAACGCGCAGACATACAGAGCTGTAATAGCCTGTCTTACGCCCACGGGCGTAATGTTTTTTTTTTTTTAATTGTATCTGTCACTCATGCGGCAGTTACATAGCAAAGAGGCTTTATATAAAATACGATGTCCGAAAACGTATTTTTAAATAAATTTAAACTTAAAAAACGACTTAAACATGTTTAACTGAATTATTTATAGATTTAATATGTAGTTATTTAGTGTCTATGTAAAATGTTTTTAAGTGTTTTCAAATCGTGGCTGTATACCGAAGGGTCTTTTCCATACGCGCCTCACGTCAAATTCAACAAAATGGACGACTGACATGTTGCAGTTTTTATTACGATTTGTATTCATTTCATCTAAAATGTATTTGTTTCCTCGCAAATGTGATGAAAAACATTGTGTATAACACGGGCGTAAGATTATTTCAAACTCGAGTCATCAAAAGCCCTCCGCCTTCGGCGTCGGGCTTCTGATAGACTCTTGTTCGCAATATTCCACTTACGCCCCTCGTTAAACAATGTACTATTCGAGCATACCTTTCAAAAGCCATATTACATGTGAATTCACGCGCCAGGACAGACCATTCGCAACTTTCAAACGACTCGCAGAAATGTAGTCTTTTTATGGCAAACGAATACTTATACTGTCATGTAAAATTATTGCATTTAAAATTATGGCAAGTAAAGTTTATGGCATATGAATGAATCTGGCATTCATCATTATGGAAAATAATAATATATCATACAGCATACTGTCTGCATAATTTTTGCAATGTTTAATTTCTCGCTGTATTGGCTTGTCTGTAATGCTGTGGAAATATATTGTTAATAAATAATAATAAATAAGAAAATCAAATGAATATTATGGAAAATGAAAACTTCTGGAATATAAAATTATGGCAAATGTAATTATATATATATTATATGAAATTACGATAGACGTCCTTGGCTAATAATGCCCACCAAACGGTCATAGGCTAAATGAGCATTTTTAGAAAAGTTTGTCCATATTTAGTAAGTAGGTACGTCAATTAAGTCAAACTTGTGTAACTACCTTTGTTACCAGTTTTTTTGAAATTTCTATTTACAATGATTTGAGATTCTCGACCATTAGCCGGTATCTGATTGTGCTGAAACGTGACAACTCAATATTATGATACCGTTTGTTACCACGGAGCGGAGTACCTAGTTGATGATTGTACAGAAAGACAGCCGATAGCTACGGTTAAAATACATAACATAACCCTCCTTCTAAGGCAGTCGGGTATAACCACACGCTTGAGCCACCTCGTCCGAGTACCATCGCCAACACAGTTAACTGACCGTCCGTGCACTTTAAGTGCATTGTAATAAGGTTCAATATAAATGGGTGAGGGCCAAATTCTTGGCCAGTAGTTAGCCAGGCCCCGTATCATGGTCGGTCTTATCACGCGATAAGTGACAAGATAGAGCGCCCGTCACTGGCTGACACCGTTCGATAGAACGAGACTGGCGCTCTATCTTGTCACTTGTCAACCATAGCATTGTATGGCTAATTTTTGTGTCACAACGGAACTTTTTAACTACTACCGATTAACCAAGCTAACTACTGGCCAAAAATTTGGTCCTCACCCAAATCAGTTAACTGCACGGCTATCATGCGACGGCGCGCGAGCTCTCTCGATTTTTCTCGCACTATCCGTCTCTTTCTTATTAGAACACTTAGAACAAGAGGTATAGTGCGAGAAAAATCGAGAGTATGTCGCGGCCGTCGCATGATAGACGTGCAGTGCAGGATTGGTGTTTGTACCATCGCCAACACAGTTAACTGACGATCCGTGCACTTTATAATAAGGTTCAAATTAAATACAGGATGGTCAGTTAACTGTGTAGGCGTTTGCACTAATAAAATATAGCCATAGCCTTACCCTTCAAAAAATGTGGAACGCTTCACGATTTTGCGTGTCATCCTTGCGCAGGGGCCATGCTAATCTTCTCTGTATCGTTCCAATTTTAGTATATGTACTGCCGAAGCAAGTACAATTAGTTGATCTACCAAGTTGTATATATACTAACCAGGTTTCAAAATGTCACTAGCGCCATTTAGAACTTTATCAATTTTATCTAGATTTAATTAGTTTGAAACTGACAAAATTCCTGAATATAGTATCGAGACGTATTGTCTTTAATTTGAGAGTTTAAAACAGGCTAAGTTTTAGTCGTTGTGAATATAATTTTGATATATTCTGTGAGAAACTTCTTCTTCGACTCAGTAGCGCCATCTGTTGGATATTAGTGACAACACTTGGATACGCCCCACACTGACCATTCGTAGAGATGTAGTATCGGAAATATACCAATCGATGGCGTTATATACCGTGATATTTAGGCGCGAATTATACAAATACAAATTATTTATTGTTTGAATGTGAGTGGTTATAAATGGTGCTAGGGTTAGTATATGGTTACATCACAATCAGCCAGAGTGTGGCGTACAATAATTTGACTGTCAATATTAATGTCATTGAAATTATATAATTATTATCTATTGTTCTATTAATGTCGAATCAAAATGTAGCAAAGTCAAGACTAAAGATAAATATTGAGAAGAATCGAAATATATAAAAACAATAAATCAATGTCATGCAAATAGGAAAATGGTCAGAGAAAATAATAAACAGATTCATTAGGCAGTGGTGGTTACAAAGTGTTCATTAACAGAGTAGAACTTTTTTGTAGACACCACTTGAATAATTTTATTTTGAAACCTTGACAATCCAAGGATTTCCGGTCATTTGGCAAATGGTAAAAAAAATTGGCAAACATGGAAAGGATACTTTTCCCGAAATGAGCAGAAATATGAGATGGACAACAGATATTGAGTCCATGGTGTTTAGAAGTTGGCCTTGGGTTAGAATTCATAATTTTGTATTTATGAGCTTTCACAAAAAGATTTCGTAGATGTACAATCTGGGTAAGTAATGGAAGGATTTTAATTTTGAACAACGGAAAATATACAGAGATGGCCTAAGGTGAAGGCACATGCCGCTTCAAAACGTTTTAATACAAAATGTACGTAGGCGATGTGCGACGTGAATTACACTCAAACGGCGCGAACGCAGACACCGCGCCGCTTGAGTAAAGTAAAGTAAGTAAAGTAAAAGTAAAGTAAAAAATTATTTCAGAGTAGATACATTCACATATTATGGCCATACAAAAAAGAAGTGGCTCACACTAGGCTAAGCCTGTCCTGTGACACCACATTATAAAATCACGAGAGTGCATTATTATTATTATTTTTAAATACATTAGAGATAATTTAACAATAATACACACACAGTAATTAATATATTCGATAAGCAACATTGCATTCAGGTAGATTGTCTTGCATAAAAAGTTATTGCATTATATAATATTTGGAGTAGAAAAGTTAAGCTATTTCAGAATATGTGTGTGTTAGTATGTGTGTGTATGTGTGTGGTGAGTGTGAGTGTATATGTATGCGTATGCAGAGATGTTCAGTGGATTACTCGTAGTATGTTTTCAGTTTCTCTGTATTCCAAGCCGTTCAACCATTCTCTGATTTTAAATTTAGTCTGTCGGATGGTTAGAAGTTTAATGTCACAGGCTTTAACTGCCACGTTATACAAACGAGGATGCGCAACATCTGCGAACCGACGAGCAAAGACCGAACGCACCCTTGCCACTGGTATTGCGAAGATTCTTTCTTCTAGCATGTTTTCGTAGTCGTCAGATAATAGGACTTGTTTATGAATCTTGCAAACGGTTACTAAGATATAGAGCTTGCGAACACTTAATACCTCAGCTTCTTTATATACGAGTGTGGTTGGAAACTGATGTGGCTTTTTAAGCATTACTTTTAGTATTGCGCGCTGTGCTCTTTCTAGCGTGATTAGGACTGTGGTACCAGCTGATCCCCATATCGGTATGCAGTATGATATGACCGATTGACATATTGCCAAGTAGATTGACCGCAAAAGTTCAATTTCCGCAACCTCTCTCAGTCGTTTCATCACCATGATTAACTTCCTAACTCTTCCCGATATGGCTGATATGTGGTTACCGAAGGTCAGTCTTTCGTCCAGTGCAATTCCTAGGTATTTAATGGTGGTGACTCTCGTTATGGTCTTGCAGTAGCATTGCCTAGGTCCTTCGGAACTCTCAAAGTTACACGTGTGCACTTGTATGTATTTGTGTAAATTATCTGTGGGAGCAGAAGCAGCCGTCTTGTGAAAGCATACGAATTTCGTTTTATCCGAGTTGAGAGTGAGTAAATTTTGGTTTAGCCACTTTGCAACCACTGCCATACTTTTTTCGACTTCAGCAAGCAGGCTACCCCATGAAGTACCCCTGAAGATTAAGGCGGTGTCGTCGGCATAGCATATTATCTCAGCCTTGTTTAAATCCAGTTCGCAAATATCATTTAAATAAATTAAGAATAGCGTAGGTCCGAGGATGCTACCTTGAGGTACGCCAAAAGGCACCGATTTTGTAGTACTGACACATTCTGCTACTTTTACTACTTGCGTTCTCTCATGTAAGTAGCTGCGGAACCAGTCCAGTGCAAAGCCCCTAACGCCAACGTTCTCCATTTTCTGCAGGAGGATGGAATGAGACACGGTGTCAAAGGCTTTTGCCAAATCCAAGAAAACCCCGACGCAGGCTTGCCCTATGTCGAGCGAAGATGCGACTGATCTTGTCAGGAGAGAGACCGCGTCCTCCGTGGACCTACCTCTCCTGAAACCGAACTGACCCCTATAAAGTAGATTATGTGATTCTAGAAAACCAACCAGACGCTTACTGACGACCTTTTCCAAGATTTTCGAGAAAGCGCTGAGAAGAGTGGAATTCACCAATGAACCTTATTCCAATTTATTAAGGTCTACAATCGTGTGAAGCGGCATCATGCCTGCGCTGCGCTTGCGCCGCGCCTTCACCTCACGCCGTCTCTGTATAATTCACGCCTAAGAATTGTATTTTTTCAGCAGTATGTGACCGGTATCAATCAGCAATGATCTTACTCGTAGATGATCACTGGAGATTAGAAAATAAACGAAAGGGTTTTCATAATAATTTATTCAAGTTATCTGACATCGTTCAATTTCATCGAAATGGCAAAGATTTCCTGGCGATGATCACAGGGGATGTAGAAAATAAACAACAGGCTTTTCATAAGTTTATTAAAGTTAGACATCGTTCAATTTAACCAAAATGGCAATGATTGCCTTCCTGCATGTTGGCTCGAACTTTCACGAACCAATTCACAAATTTATCCGATCAGCAGGGCTAGCACGCAAGTAAGAAAATTCTACCCGCCTCTTTCTAATTTGCACGGTGCGAGTAAGACAGGAGACGCTCAGTCGCGCGCGAAGCTGAACAGCAAGTTGTGCGAGAGATTGTTCCAGTCGGGTTAGAGGTCCCGGTCGGGTAGGTGGTCCCGGTCGGGTGCGAGCGCGCGCAGCTCGTCCGGCAGCGCGTGCAGGCCCAGCCTGCGCTCCAGCAGCACGTCGGGTTAGAGGTCCCGGTCGGGTAGGTGGTCCCGGTCGGGAGCGAGCGCGCGCAGTTCGTCCGGCAGCGCGTGCAGGCGCAGCCCGCGCTCCAGCAGCACGTCGGGTTAGAGGTCCCGGTCGGGTAGGTGGTCCCGGTCGGGTGCGAGCGCGCGCAGTTCGTCCGGCAGCGCGTGCAGGCGCAGCCCGCGCTCCAGCAGCACGTCGGGTTAGAGGTCCCGGTCGGGTAGGTGGTCCCGGTCGGGTGCGAGCGCGCGCAGCTCGTCCGGCAGCGCGTGCAGGCGCAGCCCGCGCTCCAGCAGCACGTCGAGTTAGAGGTCCCGGTCGGGTAGGTGGTCCCGGTCGGGTGCGAGCGCGCGCAGCTCGTCCGGCAGCGCGTGCAGGCGCAGCCCGCGCTCCAGCAGCACGTCGGGTTAGAGGTCCCGGTCGGGTAGGTGGTCCCGGTCGGGTGCGAGCGCGCGCAGCTCGTCCGGCAGCGCGTGCAGGCGCAGCCCGCGCTCCAGCAGCACGTCGAGTTAGAGGTCCCGGTCGGGTAGGTGGTCCCGGTCGGGTGCGAGCGCGCGCAGCTCGTCCGGCAGCGCGTGCAGGCGCAGCCCGCGCTCCAGCAGCACGTCGGGTTAGAGGTCCCGGTCGGGTAGGTGGTCCCGGTCGGGTGCGAGCGCGCGCAGCTCGTCCGGCAGCGCGTGCAGGCGCAGCCCGCGCTCCAGCAGCACGTCAGGCAGCGCGCCGCCCCCGCCCGCCGCGCCCAGCGCCGCGCAGCGCACCGTCAGCCACTGGAACACCACTCAACTTAGGTTACTAGTTCCAACCACGATGCGCCACCATATCAAGGTGACTTCCTGAAGTATTCATTACATTAGTATATAATGTGTGTTTAACACACTTCTTGCAAGATATTGCTTTGGCGAAATAAAAACCAGATTGTGTTGCTCTGAAAGAGAAGAGTTTTATTACTCACTAATATTTTACCCAAACATTACATTTGTGGAACTTAATACTAATTAAATTAATAGCTTACCTGAAAGAGAAACAACATTAATGCTATTATTTCACCTTCTTTACATACACGTCCTTGATTCAAATATTAATCCTATTTACACCGTTATAATTTCTCTCTGCATTACTTGTACCTTTTTATATCAATCACGGTTGACAACCCGTCTAAACTCTGACAGCTGTCATCCGTCATTGACAGTCACAGATAACGCCAAACTAAATGAAGTGCAATTGACTTCGTTTACATCTCCCCCCCCCCCCGATTAAACCTAATAAAAACATTTTATATTACTATTTCCATCATTTACAGTAATGGTACCAGTTTCGTTATGTGGAAAAGATTTGATTCTGGTTTCTTATGGCCTGTGTCAATTCTATAAATAGAGTTTGACATCCTTTCTAAAACTCTATAAGGACCAACTTTTAATTCATGCAACTTTTTCCTATTTAATCGATTTCCATTTTCAACGTTTTCTGTTTTTATCGAATAGTTTTTTATTATAGTATATATATTATATTATTATATTTAATTGCTCGGTCTATCGCACTTATAGAAAACTCATGTCTCATGATATTTTATTCATCTACCCTTGTTACAGCTCAAAACGTCATTATCTCATATTATTATTTTCTTCACGGCTGATTATGTGTTCTGCCAAATTATTATATTTATGCTCCAATACTATTCTTGCACTACTAATAAATAATGGCTTCAAATATTAGGACAAACGGGTGCAACTATCCTACCATTTACTATCAAAATGTAAGGGGACTCCGCTCTAAAACTTTAACTTTCTATCGTAATTTGAACTGTGCTTCTTATGATATAATTTTTTTGACGGAGACGTGGTTGCTAGACGGAATTTTGAATTCGGAACTGTTTGATGATCGATATGTCGTGTGGAGGCGAGATCGCGATCCAGTTTTAACTGGTCAAAGCCGTGGCGGAGGTGTCATAATTGCCACTCGAAGGGAGTTGACCGTCGTTTCGCAACCTACCTACCAGTCATCGGCTGAGGATCTCTGGGTCACTTTATCTTTAAAAGGATGCCATAATACTCCCATTAGGCTACATATGTGTGTTCTTTATCTATGCAAACAAAATAATGGTTTTTCTTATTCACAGCAATTGTCGAATTTTTTAGACAGTCTCAGCGAAGTAATGTTGCTAGGTGGTGCAGATAAATACTTAATAATTGGAGATTTCAACATGAGTAATATTATGTGGACACCCCTAAACTCAGTAATGTCCCCATCTAATTATATAAGTATTGACGAGTGTACTTTCATAGATGAATTAAATACTTGTAACTTGAGCCAATTTAACGGTATCTTGAATCATTACGGAAAACTGTTGGATCTCGTGTTATCAAATGACTCAGTTGACGTAAGTGAATGTACGGACCCCTTAGTGCCGATTGATCCGTATCATAAGGCCCTTTTAGTCACGATTAGGTTTGTTGTAATTAGTCCTTTAAAACCAGCATCTTCTATTAAGTATTTTTATAACAAAGGTGATTATGATTCTATTAATAACGAATTGGCTCAGGTTAATTGGAAGGAGGAATTTTCTCGACGTTCTCTGGATGACTCACTTGACTACTTATATTCTACCTTTGTTAGACTCAGAACCAAATATATTCCAAGTAAAAATATTCATACCGACTCATTTCCTAATTGGTACTCCGCCTCCCTGAAAAAAGCGATTAGGGAGAAATTTAAATATTTCAAAAAAATCAGAATATATGGCAATAAATCCGACTTAATTTCATTTAATGTGCAGCGAGATAGAGTTAAGAAACTCGAACAGGAGTGTTTTGTTGCATATGTTCGCCGCATCGAGGGTAACATTTCCAAAGACCCAAAGCAATTTTGGTCTTATATTAAGTCGCGTTCTAGCTCACATGGCGTACCAAGCAGTCTTAAATATGGTGACCGACTTGTCAACACCGCAGCTGACATATGCGAGGCTTTCTCTGCTTATTTCCATTCCACATTCTCGGCACCAAGTACTAGTCAAAATGCAGCTATCGATGCGGCGGGCCGTTGTAGCCCTATCGCCCACTTATCTAACATTGAGGTAAATCCTGAACTGCTTACCAAGCTCTTATTACAACTTGATCCATCAAAATCAGCTGGACCAGATAATGTACCTGCCCTGTTCCTGATAAATTGCACGAAATCAATCATAGAACCTATAGTTTTACTATTTAACCGCTCTTTTGCAGAATGTACAGTTCCTTCGATATGGAAATCAGCTTTTATTACTCCTGTACATAAAAAAGGTTCAAAAACGGAAGTTACTAACTATAGGCCAATCTCTAAACTATGTATACTTTCAAAATTACTGGAAAAGCTAGTATACATTCAGGTTAATGAGGCTCTTAAAAACTATTTTAGCCCTAACCAGCATGGTTTCTTTCAACATAGATCCACTATATCTAATTTAACTCTTCTCAATGATTATGTCTCAGATGAGATGGCCCGCGGTAGTCAGGTAGACGTTATTTATACGGACTATAGCAAGGCATTTGATAGGATTGACCACGACTTGCTAATCTCTAAATTACATAAAATGGGCATCTGCGGAGACCTATTACGATGGTTCTCTTCATATATTGCAAATAGATCTCAAGCTGTTGTCATTAATAATTACATTTCTAGTTGGGTAACCGTCCCCAGCGGCGTCCCCCAAGGATCGTTGCTCGGCCCATTACTCTTTAATATTTATGTCAATGATATTAGCGACTGCTTCATCCATACCAACCTGCTTTGTTTTGCAGACGACATGAAGATTTTTGCCAAAGTCAAAACCGTGCATGATTCTATCCTAATCCAGGAAGACCTTATGCGTCTCGATAGGTATTGTCATTCTAATAAGCTAGAGCTCAATCCATCTAAATGTTTCACCGTAACCTTCTCGAGGCAACGTTGTCCAGCTCAAACCTCTTACAAACTCAGAGATCAGCAACTATCAAAAGTACCAGTTATGAGGGACCTCGGTGTGCTACATGACTCTAAGCTTCTATTCGATGAACATATTAATAATGTTGTATCTAGTGCTACAAAAGCATTAGGTTTCATCATACGTAATTCCTATTATTTTACCCAAGCTAAAACTATAAAAGTACTTTTTTGTGCTTATGTTAGAAGCAAACTTGAGTACGCGTCGCAAATTTGGAACCCGCAGTATCAGACATATATTGACAGAATTGAGCGTGTCCAAAAAAAGTTTGTTAAATATCTTTGCTTTAAACTGAAAACTCCTTACAAATCATCTGAATACAGCCATATCTGTAAAAAGCATCACCTTCTTCCGCTTTCCACGCGTCGGGACTTAGCGGATATTACTTATATTTTAAACATTATAAATGGAAATGTAGACTGCTCGGATTTATTAGCTAAACTTTCGTTCAATATTCCGTCTAGAACCAAAAGACACTATCCCCCTCTCTCTATTCCCTTTGCCCCGTGTAAGTATAGGCAGAACACTTTTCTAATTCGTGGCTGTAAAAAAATTAATAAGCTGACAAAATACCTTGATATTGATATATTCAACAGTAATATTCCTGCTGTGAGGCGTAAATTGACGAGAAGTTACTTTGAATGAGCGTAGCTTCAAAATTTTAGTTAATCATAATGTGTTCCTATCCGTATGATGTTGTTGTTTAGTTAAGTTAAATGAATACATAAGTTTCCACATTTTGTAACCCCTAGTTAGGAAATCTCACAAATTCAGTGTAAAAATAGTGATCTCACAAATGTTTACTGCGATGCTATCGGTGGGAACCTGTAATTGGCTTTTTGTATTTTATCTATATAGTCAATATGTTTCTGTAGCTGTTGGTTCTCCAAATAAATAAATAAAATAAATAAATAAATAAATATAGTTGTGTGATTTTATAGTGTTTTCTAGTGCGATTTTCCGATCTTTCAATAACTCATCATATGTTATTTCCTGCTTTAATTCATTCGGTAAAATAGCAACTGATGTACCTTCTAACAAGTATTTCGGAGAATATCCTGTCACCGTATGTTCAGTCTCGTTATACCTTTCAGTACACTCGTGAGCGACTGTAGTCCAGGCCAATTTATTTTTCCTTTCATTTAACCTACATCTTATTTTGTTAACCAACGTCTGATTTAGCCTCTCGTTCAAACCGTTTGAAAATGGAGAATTGACAGCAGTAAAGACTGACTTGACTTCGTTTACAAGTATTTAACGGTCAGTTTGAAGCGCCGAGGAGCTGCGCCGGGGATGCCGTCACCGCACACACACACGCACTACTCACCTTGTGGTGCGGCAGTACATCCATAGCGGCGTGAGCAACGTGTTCAAGCCTCGGCGCGGGCGCTCTCGCCTCGGCCTCCAGCCGCAGCGCCCACACCGCCCCGCTCCCCTCCACCCCGGCCCGTCGCAGCCGCCGCGCCAGCGCACCCGCCCGCGCCGTCTGCTGTCCCGCGAGCAGCGAGCTCAGAAGCGAGAGCCACGTGGTGCCGAGGAGCTGCGTCGGGGATGCCGTCACCGCGCCGGTGGCCGTCGCCCAGGGCGCCGCGCCGCTTGACGCTACACAATAACGATTACATTGGGGGCGGGTTGCACAGACTTACGATTAGCGCGGCCTGTGACTGTTGGAGTCGCAGCGCATGGGCTGGGCCCGGCGCGGTGCCCCCCGTATTGAACACTCGCCAGCACGGCGGGGGGCAGCGCGCGGGCTGGCCTGGCCCGGCGCTGTGCCCCCCGTATTGAACACTCGCGAGCGCGGCGGGGGGCAGCGCGCGGGCTGGCCCGGCGCGGTGCCCCCCGTATTGAACTCTCGCGAGCGCGGCGGGGGGCAGCGCGCGGGCTGGCCCGGCGTGGTGCCCCCCGTATTGAACACTCGCGAGCGCGGCGGGGGGCAGCGCGCGGGCTGGCCCGGCGCGGTGCCCCCCGTATTGAACTCTCGCGAGCGCGGCGGGGGGCAGCGCGCGGGCTGGCCCGGCGCGGTGCCCCCCGTATTGAACACTCGCGAGCGCGGCGGGGGGCAGCGCGCGGGCTGGCCCGGCGAGGTGCCCCCCGTATTGAACACTCGCGAGCGCGGCGGGGGGCAGCGCGCGGGCTGGCCCGGCGATAAATTAAATAAACTCCAAGAAATCAAACTGTAATTTTCATTGCTGAAAGCCGTGATCCTGTGCCACAAATTGTGGAATGGAAATTTAAAAAGACTAAGCCTCCAATTTTGTATGAAATGCCGTTACGGGTCTCTCGTCTCGCTGCGCCCGAAACGTAACACTTCGAAGTCCATTATGAAGAGCACAACGTCAATATTTCATTGCATATTTGAGAAAAATAAATAATAGTGGTTATTCCGAGTCCACGCAGACGAGTACAAGTAGTATTTCATCCTGCGGGATGCCTGCGTTTTTTGTAAAACACGGGCGGGCAGCTATTAATGTAATGAAAGACAAACCGAGAGCGAGCAGCGCGTTGTTAGGGTACCGCTGCGCCAGCTCGCGCGCCGCGGCGTGTCCGCTGCGCACGCGCAGCAGCAGCGCCGCCGCCTGCTGCTCGCGCCAGCGCGCGGAGCGGCCCACGCCCGTGTGACAAGCCTAGGGGATAAAATCATCATCATTTTTTTTTAAGTGTAAACTTAGCGGCGCAATCACTTTTTGGGATTGGATATTGTGGGAAATTGTGGTGCGGTGGGGGGGTGGTGAAGGGGCATCGCGCCCGCATTAGTTAGTTATATTCACCAGCAGACCCTGCAACAGCTCGTGCCTCTGCCTCGGCTCGGCGAGCAGCGCGCGCGCGACGCCCCACTCCGCCTCGCGAGGCAGCAGCGCGCGCAGCAGCCCCGCGCCGCAGCCCAGCCCGCTGCACGGGGAACTCTTCTCTTCCGCCTCCATCTCCTGTTCCAGTTCCAAGCAATGCCGGAAACACTGAAATACGAAAACCGTTGTTGTACAAACTTACAAATTATTACATTAGATTATTTACGTCACACCTGGCCATAATGTGCGTTTTACTGCACGCTGCGCGTACGGTAAAACTCGCATTACTCTCCACCTCGTCCCTGGCGTCCCGCAGTAAGCCGGCGTCCGTGAGGTCGGAAGGCAGCGGGCGGCGCAGCACGGCGCTCGCCAGCGCGCACGCGCCTTGCTCCGACAGCGCGCCCACCGCGCCACTCACCTCGTCCCTGGCGTCCTGCAGTAAGCCGGCGTCCGTGAGGTCGGAAGGCAGCGGGCGGCGCAGCACGGCGCTCGCCAGCGCGCACGCGCCTTGCTCCGACAGCGCGCCCACCGCGCCACTCACCTCGTCCCTGGCGTCCTGCAGTAAGCCGGCGTCCGTGAGGTCGGAAGGCAGCGGGCGGCGCAGCACGGCGCTCGCCAGCGCGCACGCGCCTTGCTCCGACAGCGCGCCCACCGCGCCACTCACCTCGTCCCTGGCGTCCTGCAGTAAGCCGGCGTCCGTGAGGTCGGAAGGCAGCGGGCGGCGCAGCACGGCGCTCGCCAGCGCGCACGCGCCTTGCTCCGACAGCGCGCCCACCGCACCGCTCACCTCGTTCACGATTCTGCGGTCATATCAAGCGAGTATTCATTAGACACTAAGAAGGGATTTTTGAAAATTCCATCCTTAAGGGGGTGAAAGTTTGTATGGAGATGGAGTAAAATTTTAAGTGAGAGACTTGTAACTTTGTGTATGGACTCCTTATTACAATACAAGAAAAGTAATTTTAGGGTTTTCGGAAAACCCACCGCTAAGCGGGTTAAATGGGGGTGCAAAGTTTGTACGGGTGTTTGGTATAGGTAGAGACAGTTTGAGTTCCGGGGAAGGCCGTAGAATAGTTTTTAGCCTGGAAATCAGTCCCTAAGGGGGTGAAAGTTTATATGGAGCTACGATAAAAACGAGTTCCACGCGGACGGAGTCGCGGGCAGAAACTTGTATTAGTAGATGCATTACCTAGCTATATAGAGCAGGTAGTGAATAGGCACGCTGTGGTCCTGCAGCGCGGCCCGCAGCGCGACGGTGGCTGCGTGCAGCCCCGCGTCGCGGCCGCCGCCGCCGCCGCGCCGCGCGGCCGCGTGCGCGACGCGCGCGAACTGCGCGTAGGCGAGCGCGTGCGAGCCGCCCCAGCGCTTCAGCGTCGCCTGCGCGGCGTCGCGGATCCAGCGCGCCTCTGATGCGCTTTCTGGGGATTCCTGTTCAAATTATAAATAACACTATCGGTAAAATAATTTTTGTGTAATTAAATACGTAATTTATGTATTTTGTCCGTGTTTAGTGGCTAACTTTGCTGTGATACATATTTTCTAAGAATAGATTGCATCAAACCGTCGGAATCGTAACTATCGAAGCGGTGTTCGTTAAAATCTGAATGTACAACTGTACAATTAAAACAAAGACACAACCGCGACGAGTTTGGGGTTGACATAGCTGTCAGATGCTATATGACGTATTTAAAGGGAAGAACTATCACCTCCAATCGCGTTCCAATCGAGGCTTGATAATAACGCCGACCAGTTCTTAATCGTAAACTGGTCCCCCCCCCCCCTAAGCCCGGCAACTAACCGGCAAGAGTAGAAGCTGTGTGTGCAGCCACCGCATGCGCCAGCACAGCAGCGCGACGCCCGCCTCCGCGCCCGCGCCCGCCCCCGCGCCCGCGCCCGCCGTCGCCAGCGCCGCCTCCCACAGCGCCTCCACCCAGCCGCGGTACCCTGCACACAATCCAATATAACGATCACAGGTGTTCGCCACGCACACCCCGTTACAGTAGTCCCACAAATATAAGTTACAACGATGTACCTAGAAATCATTTTTTGAAAACATTTTAACCAATCATAAGGCAGCGTTTGCGCGGGGAAAAATCTACAACGCCTATTGGCCAAAATTTTGTCCGCGACGCCGGCAGCTCCGGCCTCCTGGCCTACCGGTCCCTGTTTTGTCGATGTTTTTGGGCGCGGTGTAGTGTGATAAGTAATGGGGCTTATAAAACATTTTACGGCAATGTGTGCGGCGTGCGGCACGCACTAGACAGTCACGTACCGTGGTCCTGGCTGAAGTAGTGCGGCGGGTCTACTGCGAGCCGCACGAGCTCCCTGGCGGCCGCGGGCTCGGCGTGCGGCGTGCGGCGTGCGGCACGCACTAGCGGCAGCAGGGCCTCCCCGCAGTCCCACTCGTCTGTGCCCGCGCCTGCTGCTTCGTACACGTATTGAGCTCCTGGCAGCAGAGGCACCTTCGCTAATCTGAACAAGAAATAAATAAATATTCCAAATGTACTGCGGTACTTAAATAAATACTTATACAAGTATACAACGTGTTTCATATTGTCCCATGAAAAACAAAATATTTATTCAACCGCCTACATACCTCAGCACGTTGACCAGCAGCAAGAACACGGCGCTAGGGTCCGTGACGGAACGTGAACCGTACAAGGTTGCAAATAAATAAATTGAAATTGAAATTGACGGGCAACACGAAGTCCGCCACGTCGGCGACGGCGGGCGCGCGCTTCGGGTCGGCGCCGGCGTCGGCGCGCGCCGGGCGCCAGTGCGCCGGTGTACCGCTGTTCACCGGCTACATACCTCAGCACGTTGACCAGCAGCAAGAACACGGCGCTAGGGTCCGTGACGGGCAGCACGAAGTCCGCCACGTCGGCGACGGCGGGCGCGCGCTGCGGGTCGGCGCCGGCGTCGGCGCGCGCCGGGCGCCAGTGCGCCGGTGTACCGCTGTTCACCGGCTACATACCTCAGCACGTTGACCAGCAGCAAGAACACGGCGCTAGGGTCCGTGACGGGCAGCACGAAGTCCGCCACGTCGGCGACGGCGGGCGCGCGCTGCGGGTCGGCGCCGGCGTCGGCGCGCGCCGGGCGCCAGTGCGCCGCGCCGCGCGCGCGCTCCACGCGCGCCCACACCGCGCCGCTGGGTAACCCGCTGTTTACTACCTACAACACAGAATAGTATGGGTGCGTCCCACTAGATATAACAATGATATATAATTTCATATTAATAACGTTCACAAGAAACGTTAGCTAATAAAACTAATATTTTTATAAGGAATAACGGTCAATTGACATAATAATCATATTATACCTATAACGTTTTTTTCTATAATACTGAAATTGACTAATTTATTTTCGTTCGTTTCAATTTTATAACGATCATAAGTTCATAACACAGTATAATTTCGTATAAGGATTATAATACAGAAAATTAGGTTAGGCCAGCTAGAAAAAAGGGGGAAGGGGGAGGCGGTGCCAATCACAAAAGGGACTAGGGCCGGTAGGCGAAGTCCGCAGCGCAGTAAAAAAACGACACGCTGGCAGTTAGGTTAGGCTAAAATATTTGGCGTGTTTGATCTCAAAAAAATATTTCATTTCAATCTTTAAATTCCTTAGGTATTCATATTGTACGGTCTCGAACCGCACAAAGCGACAAACGCGTACTCATCATTTCATAATTCATACATTACGTAAACCGCGGTCCGCGCCAGTGCATATCCGACCGCCGCGGAGTGCATTCTATTCAGTTTTATAATAAATCAGTATTTCGGTAATCATTGCAGTTTCAATTAATCAAGGTGTACACACCTACCCCGTACATCTTTTTGGTCCTTCGAACCTCCGAAGGTGGGACTTACACCGCGTACAAGTGAAATAACAGCACTCCTGTGACACGTGGACGCGGTCAAGTAAGTGAACCAGGATACTTCGGTGAGTCAGCAATTTACTATCACTGCTTACATCTAAGCTATCAACATGGAAGATATCATAGCAAATCAGAATCAACTGGTCTTAGCGATGGAGCAACTCCTTAGCAATTTCAAAAAGGATGGAGCTGATCGCAAGACCCTAACACATATCAAAAAACGCTTGAGCACCTTAGAAGCGTATTGGCAAGATTTTCAATGCAATCATATCAAATTGTGCGACTACGAAGATACATCGCACGAGTATTTCATTCACGATTACCAGCGTACATCGGAGTTGTATCAAAATGCGCGAACATATATCATGAATCAGTTGTCACTTGTCACTCCGACAACCGCTTCGGTACATCAAGGGAATTATCAGCAACAGCAACAGGTAGCCCCAGAGCGTACTGGGACCATGCCCCAGACACCTCAACAATCTTCAACAGTCAGGAATCCTCTCGACAGAGGCACAAGCAGTAAATTAGAAGAGATGTTGAGGAAACAAAACAGCAATTTCAAAGCATTTGAGAGAACTATAAATATCATCAACCTTGAAACTGTCTCTGAAAAGTGGGAATTCGAGGATATATTGAAATCAGTACAATCACGTTGGTATGTCATAGATAGTCTTCATTGGGAAATAGACAGCGAGCTATTCGAACCTAACGAAGAGTATGAACAAGCATTTAGCAAGTATGAACAACGTTATCACGATATCAAAAAATTTATCAACAGCAAAATGTGGTCACAGTTTAGTCGCGAAAAGGCAACACCTCAAATGGACATCCCAATTTTCAGCGGAAATTATCATCAGTGGGTGTCTTTCAAGGATTTGTTTGTCGAGGCTATTCATTCCAACATATCATTGTCAAAGGCGCAAAAAATGCAATTTCTTAAAAGCAAGCTTAAGGGAGAAGCCGAAAAATTAATTCAGCATTTAAATATCACTTCCGAAAATTATGAAGTTGCATGGGAAATTCTGAACCATCGTTTCAACAATACTAAGTTGATATTTAATTCTCATCTTAGTATTCTCATGAATTTACCAACATTACAGCAACAAACTGCAATAGGTATCAAAAGGATGCATGATGTCACGAATGAGTGTCTTAATGCAATTAAGTCACTCGGAGTTCAAACAGACTCTTGGGATCCACTAATCGTTTACATTATCACTAACAAGCTGGACACAGACACGCATAACGACTACGTGGAATCCCTGAAAAGCCCGAGAGATTTGCCTTCGCTACAGGAGCTGCTTCAATTTCTTGAGAGCAAGTTTACTTCCCTGGAATCATCAAAACGCAGACCAGAAACGGAGAAAAAGCATTATACCCAGGAAACAACACACAGTAATGTGAAAAAATCACATTATTATAAAGCATTTACAAGTCGTCAAAATCATTCACCAAGTCATTTCGCAACTCCAGACACGTGTAAAAACACTCTACAAGGTTGCCCGGTCTGCAAAAAAGATCATGGAATATTTCATTGCAACATATTTCTTGAATTACAGCCTAACATGAAACAGCAAACCATTACGAAATTATCATTATGCAGAAATTGTCTTTATAACCACAATGGAAAAGAATGCCGCTCGTTGAAAAAATGCCGCGTATGCAACGAGGATCATAATACATTATTGCACGACGTGTTCGGTAAAATATCAAAGCCGTCTAACGGTGACATTAAAATGCCGCAATTACAACATAAAAATTATGTATTACAAAAAGAAGCAGGCGAAGTTTTGTTAGCAACAGCAATGATAAGAGTACAGGCAGCAGACGGTACTTTTCAAATGATGCGAGCTTTGATAGATCAAGGCAGCCAAACTTGCCTAATCAGCGAAAATGCAGCCCAAATTTTGGGCCTACAAAGAAAGCGATGCAAAGGTGTTATCTTTGGAGTAGGAGCGAAAGAAAGTAACTGCAAGGGACTAGCATCAGTAACAATTCGATCCATTCACAATGATTATACATTTGAAACCGACGTGTTCATAATGAAACAACTGATCAATCAACTACCGAACAGGTCTTTTGAAAAACCATCTTGGCCTTTCATAGAAAACATTCAATTAGCTGACCCTGAGTTTAATGTGAGCCGTCGCGTAGATCTGTTACTCGGGGCAGAAATATACTCACGTATAATTTTAAGCGGTATTATAAGAGAAAATAATACTTCACCGATTGCGCAACAAACAAGGATTGGTTGGATTTTATGTGGAAATGCCAATGCCACGGAGTCCTTCCAATGCAACGTTATCATGGTCGATGACCTCGACCTTCAAAGATTCTGGATTATCGAGGACATTTCCGACAACAATAATTTGAGCACTGAAGATCATCATTGCTTGGAGTTTTATAAATCAACGACAGAGAGACAATCAAATGGAACCTATGTAGTGCGCTTACCGCTACATCCGGACATAGACGAAAAGCTGGGTCAATCAAAACCAAAGGCAATTGCCCAAATTCATCAATTGGAGAGAAAGTTTCACAAACAACCAAACGTTGCAGAGGGCTATAGAGCATTCATAGACGAATATATCAATTTAGGACACATGCACCGAACAAACAGCAAAACAACGCCAGGTTACTACATGGGTCATCACTGTATCCAACGCCTGGAGTCCACCACGACGTCCTTGAGACTACCCTTCAATGCCTCGGGACTCACATCAACAGGGGTCAGTTTGAATGACCTCATGTACAGAGGTCCTAACTTACAACAGGATCTCGTATCATTAGTTCTCAAATGGAGAACATATCAATACGCCATGACTGCTGACATAGAAAAGATGTTTAGGCAGATTTTGGTACATCAAGATGATCAAATATATCAAAAAATTGTTTGGAGGCCAACAGCTGATGAACAATTACAAGATTACGCGCTATCAACCGTCACTTATGGCACGAAAAGTGCTCCCTTTTTGGCTATGATGACCAGGGCTCGGATTTTTCATCGCACGATAAGACGAAAGAAAACTATGGAGTCGATATCAACATTAAAACTTTACTCATATTCATACTCATACTCATTCATTTAATTAATACCAAAAGTTTATTATATTGTAAATACAAATCTTAACCGCCACATCATGTTTATTACATTATAAGCTATATAATAAAATGTTCACGTAATAATTAAGTTAATTAATATATACACTAATTGCAAACTTAAATAAATGACACGTCTAAAGCCGTCAATGATTGAAACATGAGGCAATTAAATAAAGCGGTCAGTACCCATCGTTAAGTCTATCGCAACGATATGGTCTGGATAACTAGGTATGCAACTAAGTTGAAATTTTGACAGCATGATAAATATATAATAATTACGGGACTAGGAAAATTAGTGAGTATGAATATGAGTAAAGTTGTAATGTTAATATCGACTCCATAGTTTTCTTTCGTCTTACCGTGCGATGTAAAATCCGAGCCCTGATGATGACACTTAAGCAACTGGCTGAAGATGAACGACACAAGTTCCCTACAGCAGCAAAAACAAAGATAGTGCCAACCAAACAATCAAATCCGGAGGTCTCATTGCCTCGCCTGGAGCTGTGTGGAGCATACCTGCTATCAAAATTAATGGTCAAGGTGAAGTCCAGCCTCCAAGATCACAACATTGAAGTTTTCGGATGGAGTGATTCAACCGCAGTATTAGGCTGGCTTCACGGTGAACCTAGCCGCTGGAAGCCATTCGTCGCCAACAGAGTGCAGACAATCACAGAAACAATGCCGCCCGCCTGTTGGCACTATATCAAAACAAAGCAAAATCCAGCTGACTGTGCGAGCCGTGGCTTATCAGTAGAGCAATTACAACAACACTCGCTGTGGTGGAATGGGCCATCTATGTTATCAACTTTCGAAAAACAACAATATCAAGAAAAATCAGTCTTTAAAACGGACCTAGAAACAAGAAAAATCAAACAATCAAATGTAGCAACTAGAACCGAGCCGTTGAAAGACGATATCATTCAACAATTGATAAACAAACACAGCGCATTCTCAAAGGCATATAGAGTACTAGCGTGGATACTCCGCGCAATATCACGGGATCGACGGAAGCTGCCTTACTTGACAGCTGAAGAATTACGGTCAGCAAAATTACAAATTGTTAAACACATACAATATCAAGAGTACTCGGACGATATAATCAAAATAAGAGAACGTGGCTGCGTAAAATCAAATAGCAACATCTTGAGTTTAAATCCATTTCTGGATGAAGGAGGTTTGTTACGAGTCAAGGGCAGACTGCGAAACGCATCAATTAGCAATGATATGAAGTATCCCCTGATCATTCCCCGTAGCGGTCCCTTAACTCACCTGCTGATCTATCAAGCACATCAAAAAACATTTCACGGAACAGCACGTACAACAACGTCTAGACTTAGAGCACAGTACTGGATTGTGGGTGGCAACCGCTCAGTAAAAAACAGACTCCAACGCTGTGTCATATGCAAAAGACACAAAGCAACTAAGCTTTATCAGTTGATGGGTGATTTACCAGAATCAAGAACGAATCCAACAAGGCCGTATTTTCATACAGGCGTTGACTACACAGGTTACGTTGACGTCAAATCAAGCAAAGGTCGAGGAGTCAAATCAACAAAGGGATACGTGGCAGTTTTCGTGTGCATGGTAACAAAAGCTGTGCACCTCGAATTAGTGTCCGATCTAACGGCATCAGCGTTCCTCGCCGCTCTGCGAAGATTCTCTGCAAGAAGAGGAGCCCCGGCTCACTTGTACAGTGACCAGGGTACTAACTTCATAGGAGCGAATACAAAACTGCAAAACGAATATTTGGACTTGAAATCAATATGTACCAAAGAATTCTTCGCCGAAACAAGCGAGATGGGAATCACTTGGCATTTTAATGCTCCCTCTTGGCCAAACTCCGGAGGACTATGGGAAGCCGCCGTAAAAAGCCTGAAGCATCATCTGCGTAGAGTGGTCGGTGATCAAAAACTGACATTTGAAGAATACACCACGTTGCTGGCGCAGATTGAAGCATGCCTCAACACTCGGGCGCTCTGCGCCATAAGTGAAGATCCTGACGACATAAATTACCTAACTCCATCTCACTTTTTGGCAAGCGGCCCAACATTGACTATCATTGAGACAGAGCGAGATGAAAGAACCAGGTGGCAGATGACTCAGAAAATATTCCATGACCTATGGAAAAGATGGCGTGTAGAATATTTGAGCCAATTATCAGCAAGGAGCAAATGGCGCACGACTCGTCCAAATATCAAATTAGATGACATCGTTATCATTAACGATGCGAATCTACCAGCAGGCAAATGGAGCTTAGGACGGGTAGTAGATCTACACCCCGGGAAGGACGGACTCGTTAGAGTCGTAAGCTTAAAAACAAAAAACGGCATTATCAGACGGCCAGTTGTAAAGCTAACAATCCTACCCACCGAAAATCAGCATGAAACAACGCAACAGGAGCAAAACGATGGAAGTCCGACAAAAAATAAGTCGAAGAAAAGCAAAACAATAAAAACTACATGTATCAATTTCATGACAACTATTTTCTTGTTATTTATGTTAGTCGCCACATCAGTAGCACACAATGCCTACAACATAACAGCGCTACAGAGTAACAATGGCCTTTATTTTGACAAGACATCAAGCATGCGTCTAGTACAAGACAATTGGAAACTAGTAATGTACTACAATCTGGAACCCTACTGGCAAGCAAAAAAAGTACTTAAAAATTACTATGACCATTTAGAAAATATGTGTCCAAAAATAGCACAGAGATCCCATTGTGACATCATATTACTACAACTACAACACGGATTCGTGGAATTAGTACACTACGACCAAATGCTACAACATCAGCAGTTTCACGAGCGCGCGCGCACGCGACGCGGCCTCATTGACGGAGTTGGATACATCGCCAACTCATTATTTGGCGTATTAGACGAACGTTTCGCCGAGCAGTACCAGAAGGACATAACATTGATAAGATCCAACCAAAAACACTTAGCACACTTCTGGAAAAATCAAACATCAATTGTAGAAGCTGAAAATAACCTTCTGAAAAGAATTGAGGGCTCGATTGAGAAGCAACACAAAATATTCAATCAGCATATAATTAATTTAGAGAAGTCGGCAAATACTCTTAACAACGAAGTCCAAACCATCGAAGTTATGAATGAATTCACATTATCAAGCATCATCGCAAACAACATTCTTATGAATTTAAAATCGATACAAAACAGTCTTATTGACACCATCACCAGCGCTCAGCACTTCAATATTCATCTTTTGACGCCGACACAGCTCCGAGATGAATTAAGCGTTATATCAGGCCAGTTATCAAAAGACTTATCATTATCAGTGGACAACGTTCAAACAGATTTGTCCAAAATATATCAATTACTCAAGGTAAAAGCTCGTATGACTACCAAGTACTTTATCTTCGAAGTTCAAATTCCACTAATCAACAGAGACAGTTACGATATTTACAAGTTATTAGCAATTTCACGCCAAGAGGGAAACTCAATGGTCAACATTATACCTATAGCAAGTTATCTTGCTATGGACATCAAGAAAGATACCTACATGACTCTCTCAGAAAACGAATTAAACAAATGCATTAATATCGACGCAAACACAAAGGTATGCGACTATCAGAAGCCAGTGTATCAGAGGGAATCAGATAACGACCTTTGTGTCAAAGATCAACGTGAAAATAAATGTAAAACTACATACAGTACGTGCCAACATAACTGGGCGGAGCTGATTCATGTAAACACATTCATGCTCACCTGTTGCGGTCAGTGCACCCTGAGAATGATATGTGCGCATCAAATAGCTACAGAGAAATTAAGCGGAGTCAGCATGATAGCGATGGGAAACGATTGCGTCATCAAGGGCGAATCATTTACTATTACGTCTCACTCGCAACATACAAATGAAATCTACACGCAGCCGGAGATAGTGGCAATAGAGATTCCCCCAGTCAATTATCTCATCAACTTATCAATACCTACCAGTAAAATTGAGGTATCAAACTTTAATGAATCGTTTATGGCGATATCAAAACAAATCAATCAAGCCAAGGAGACCTCAGAGAACCTTGACGAAGACGATCAGATTTCATTCCATGATGTCCATCATTATGCAGCCATCTACATTATAGCGGCAGGAGGACTCGCGTGTGCTGCGTACGCGTTTCTGCATGCGCGCCGCGCCGCGGCTCGCCGCCGCCGTCGGGCGCTGTCGCCGGCACCCGCGCCAGAAGTTAGTGTTAGTGATCAATGTGATAGTGTAAAAGCAGAGCAAAGTGAAGTTCAGTGTTCTAGTAAAAAACTAAAGCCCGGTAAAAGTGCAAGAGTGTACTCAGTTAACACAGCATCCTCCCCAATATTTACTAGAGGTAGTTTTAACAAAATTAATCACGAATAAGATGTCGGTATCATCTTTGTATAATCATTTTAGTGATAAGCAAAATTGTTTATCATCTTGTATCATCAAAATCAAAAAGAACCATAATCAATCTAATAATTTCATCAACTCTTTCTCGCGTCCGGGAGCATGTACGGTCTCGAACCGCACAAAGCGACAAACGCGTACTCATCATTTCATAATTCATACATTACGTAAACCGCGGTCCGCGCCAGTGCATATCCGACCGCCGCGGAGTGCATTCTATTCAGTTTTATAATAAATCAGTATTTCGGTAATCATTGCAGTTTCAATTAATCAAGGTGTACACACCTACCCCGTACACATATTATGTCTAAATACGTTATACTTTACGAAAATATATATTTTGACATCATACCTCCTCCTCCTCCTCCTTTCGTTCATTATGTGCAATGAACGTTATACTCAACAAGCTTATACGCAGTGAGCGTATATATTATGACCGCTATATGATAAGTTGTTATACCTCGTATTACTTACCCGAATAGTATGCAGGTGATTCATTGAAGTCTGAATAATCCAGTGAATCCTCCTGCTATGCGTCGCGGGGTGGCCGGAAGGCGGCGGGGGAGGTCGCGACTAGAACTAGCTCTAATAGTAGCCTTTGTCATAGCCTCATAGGACCTTGAGGTATGGAGTGGGGCGAGGACAAAAAAAAAACTAGATCTTAAAAACCTATGTTCGTGTTTTTTATTTATTTAATTAGAATTTATTATTTACTCCTCGAACGTCCAACACTTCATCCTCAAGCGACAGCGGACGTACTTCGCTCCAGTTTTTTGCTTCCACGAAAGTTGTTCCATTGTCGGTGTACTATCGCTTAAAGCCTATGACGAACCGTCAGAAACTCATCTTAGAAACTCATCACAGACCATAAGGACGCCATAAGGCCTCAAGCGACAGCGATGTGAAACTACGTATTTTTTAGTTCCCACGAACATTGTTCCATTGTCGCTGTACCATTGCTTGAATGCTATGTGGACGCTCGAGCCGGACTCGGACTATTAGGCGAGCCGTCAGAAACAGTCCCTATAATCGGCGTCCACATATTTCTTTCTCTCCCTCTTTTTGCACGAGTTAAACAGACAGAGATATAGCCCCATGAAACACACCTTATCCTCGTAATCTTGTAAGCGCTCCTCGGCCTCCTGCTCTGCCTTCGAGTCGCGGGGCGGCAGGAAGGCGGCGGGGGAGGCGGCAGCTAGAACTAGCTCCAGTAGTAACACCAGAGTCTCCCATAGGCCTGCCGCGCGTAGTATTGATCCTGCACATACAATCGTCGTCACTAACAGAAAGAATGAATGCCACAATGGCTCGAAGAGAGACTGGCAAAAAAGACCAGGTTGCACTCCGGGAGTGCCGGCAGAAGTGAAAACTCAATAACATTGTAACAGTTTTTCGATCAGGTCACGTGACATCTTACGGTGTCACCCTAAAAATGAATTTGGCGCAAATTTATAAACAATTATCAATTATTTAGGCGTAGGGGCCGCGGGCGCGTTGGGTGCGTCGGCCCGGCTCGCCCGCCGGCGGCGGCAAACAAAATACCAATTTGTTTTTGCCATTGCCAAATATTTTTCAAAGCTTTATCTCTTTAGGAATAACGTCCAAATTCGAAGTATTCGTATTTGCTCAATAGCAAAACGGTGAAGGGCGCTTGGACAAAATTACAAATTTATTTGCAGAACATGCTATTGCAAAAAGTGTTTAACGGCTTTATACTCTTACGAATAGCGTTCAGTTTTGAATGAAGTCGAATCGGCTAGCAGCAAAATATAAAAGTTTGTGACCTCCTTCACATCTGACGTCACAAAAATCTGTCGGTTATTTAACAATTTTTCCCCATCCCAAAAAGTGCTCAGCGCCGCTAAAGAAGTTTTCACTTCAAAAATATGCAACATCAAGTGCGTAATCTGGATTGGCGGCTGGCGAGAAATTCACAGATAAATCCGCAATTGACCTTACTGACCGTACGCATACAGCAGGTTGGGGTAGGCGGCCGGCAGACGGCGGCACGAGCGCAGCGCGGCGGCGGCGGCGGCCTGCGCGCCGCTCACGCCGGCCGCCGGCGCGCGGGCCAGGGCTTCCAGTAGGCGCATCCACAGCTCCGTCGTCACGGGGGGATCTTTCTCTGGGGACAACATTCAATGTACCAATAAATATCACTCAGTGAAATTGTAGTGTGGCGACACTAATGGCCGCCAGTAAACACAACCACTCTGCCGCATACTAGCCACTAGTGCCGACCGCGAGCCACTCCCGCCACTTAAAGCTCAGACGAGGCCACTAAGCGCCAGGTGTGCGCCAATGCTATAAAACTAATGAAAGAACTGGTCAGCAGCTCGTGAGCGTGCTCAATGAGGGGTGGGGCCTACCTTGCGTGAGCTCGTCCCGCAGGCGGGTGACGTAGTCCTGCGCGGACAGCGTGCGCTGCAGCAGCGCGTGGCGCCGCGCGCGGAGCCCGGCCGCGCGGGGCGCGCGCGCCGCGCCGGCCTCCGCGGCCGCTAGGCCCGCTTCCGGCCCGTGCACCCATTCCTGTACAAGTTACCGTTGTATCCATACTAATGTTATAACAGCGAAAGTAGTTTGTTACCTTTTCTCAAAAATCGCCCGCAATGTGAACATAACTCGCTACGGAATAAGCTGTGGTTACCTATAATTAGATGAAGATCAACCAAGAATGTTACCTAAGCTACCTATTAAATTGTATGATGTATTATCTGTTGGTGATCCTAAATGATGTGTCGATGCAACTTATGTGGGAAGCTGTATCCGATGCACAACCTATGCAGCCCACCGTACACCTATCGCGTCATCGGGAACCAATCAGAGACGATATCACGACATCTACGGGCTTCGTGATTGGCCGATGATTTTGCCACGGAGCAAGGCAGGGACCACTCCGGGCATTCGCCATTCGCCTCATCATTCATGCACGCATATGTGCCTTTTTACTTAATTTTCTACATTTCCTTACCTAAACGTGTACCTACTGTACTGTTAAGTATATACTTAATTAAAAGTATTATATGAAAAACTCGTCTACTACATTATTGCTGCTGATCCTACTCCAAAGAAGAGCTACACGCCGAACCACAGCCATGTCCTCGCGCCGACATGATGACATATGTAAAAAATAAGTGAGCAAAAGCCAAACGAGAACACAGCGCTTTTGCATCTTGGTACAGCTACATAATTAAGTACTTATTTCTAAATAGACTAAAATAAAGAGTTAGCTAAACTATTTCCCTACTTCTACCGAAAAATGGTCGATAAGAGTTGTTTCACTGAAGGAACACTCGAGGTAATGAACGAGGTCCCGAGCAATAGTATGTTGTACAACAAACATTTATTTATTATTATTAAACGCATACAATGAGCTATTTTACCTGAGACGTTTCGACGGTGGCTCGGGAAGTCGAGGGTAAAACAGCTCATTTATACCCGAGTTACACACTGCTTATCAATTGACACAAAATAATCAATAATGTCATACTTTCTCGAAAAAGGATAAAAAATGTAGTCAAATGGAGAAAAAAGCAACGCAAAAGGTTAAATAATCACGAAGTTACAAGTGTCCAAAAGTTTAAGAAAGGGGCAGGGTCATTTCGCTGGTTACGCGACCACCTTTGGTTAGCGACCACCTGAAGGAGAAGGTTTTTTCTATTGAATATAACATCAATTCTACACACCCTATTGAGACAATTACTTGTACATGCATTTTTTTGTTGTTTTAGAATAGAAATCTACTAAAAAACCGAGAAAATATCCTTTCAGTTCACCAACTCAGCTTAAGTGGTCGCCCACCGGCACATTAAATTAGGTGGTCGCTAACCGGCGAAATGACCTAAGTAATTGATAATTGTTTATAAATTTGCGTCAAATTCATTTTTAGGGTGACACCGTAAGATGTCACGTGACCTGATCGAAAAACTGTTACAATGTTATTGAGTTTTCACTTCTGCCGGCACTCCCGGAGTGCAACCCGGTCTTTTTATTGCCTTCTTTCTTTTGGAGTAATACTAATTTTCGAGTCTACACCCCTATTGAGAGAAAATAACAAATATTTGCAAAATTTATTAAAATTTTTATTTATCAGTTTTTATGTTTAATCTTCGACATGTGATATTAGACTTAGGAATTAATACGGCCGTTTCGATAACTTTTTCAATAATAATTGAGTTTTGTTTTATCTTGTTTTTTTTTTTTTTTTTTATTAGAAAATATGTCAGTGAAAAAAATAAAGTAAATTAAATAAAATAACAGTTATGTTCTATGAAGTGTAAGTGCATGAGGCTGCTAGGCCTGATTACATTAGTCATTAAAAAAACCGGCCAAGTGCGTGTCGGGCCACGCGTAGTGTAGGGTTCCGTAGTTACCTGTCTGTCTTAGTTACATCGACGTGCGGTGCGGTTGCGTCGGCCGAATTAGTACGAAAATTGGCCTTTTCAAGTACACATTAAGTTGGTCGAGTATTACTCGGTAACTACTTATGCCTAAAAATTAAATTCATTATATGTACTACTACCACGAATTTTTTCACATCCCTAGTAGAAGCCATTTAGCCGGCAGGGGGAGGGACGGGGGACACATGACTCAAACAAAAATTTGTGCTTTAAAGCCCAATATCTTGCAAACTGATCACTGATTTGAAAAATGGTTTCAGTAAACCCATAATATTTTTGAACGTGCTATCCAACGATACCCCACACCATGCGTTTAACGAGAAAAAAAATGACACCCCCGCTTTAAGTGTAGGGGAGGTACCCTAAAAAAAGTTTTTTCAAGTTTTTATTGTACTGTTTTGTCGGCGTGATTGATTTATATACCCATGCCGAATTACAGTTTTCTAGTCGTAATGGTTACTGAGTTAAGCCGAAGACGGACAGACAGACAGACAGACAGACAGACAGACAGACAGACAGACAGACGGACAGACAGACGGACAGACAGACGAACGGACATGGCGAAACTATAAGGGTTCCTTGTTGACTACGGAACCCTAAAAATGACATTGCGCAATACAACGCAAACAAAAACTTATCATGTAAACAAAATCAATACAAAAAAAAAATAACAAATGCATTTTTGGAATCGCAATACGTTACCGATTATGGCTTTGATCGGTTCACACCCCATTTTTGTTACAGCCTGTATGTTGAAAGTTACATGTTTATTTTATAAGGCAAAATCTCTAGCCACCCTTGATCTACCTTAGGGCCTGTTTCACAATCGCCGGATAAAGTTATCTGCCAGTTAAAATTATTACTATCCTTTTCCCCCGTCATATAAAAGAAAAGTGACAGCCAACATTTATCTGACGGATATGTTTTAACTTGAGATTGTGAAACAGGCCCTTAATCATATAATTTGCGCCCTTTATGTAAAAGTTTATAAATGCAGTGTTTGTTATGTTACCTGATAATCTATATACTGCAGCCACAACTCCACGTCCCTCGGCCGCTCGACGAGCGCCCGGCGCAGCGCGGCGCCGCGCTCCCCCTCCCCCCTCCCCCCCCTCCCTCATCCCCTCCTCCCCCACCCCGTCCCCCGCCCCCTCGGCCCCCCTCCCAGTAGCGGCGCGCGCGCTTCTTGCGACGCGGGCCTCGTACCAGGCCGAGTGTGTGGTGGAAGTCTCGGCTGTTGTACCTGAATTCAATAGGCATGCGGCCTCATGTTCAAATTGATAACGTAGTGATGCTAAATGGATAAAGTAAGTAAGCCATCAAATTATCGTAAACAAGTATCAATTATAACATGTAAATAAAATCATAAAAAGATTTGAACCTTGAAAGTTTAGAAAAATCTGCATTTTTTTTTATTGTCCAAGAGTAAATTCAAAGCTGCCAATAGAATCCTTACGCTTTTATAGAAAAAAAATTGTATGCCAACCATGTACTTAAACGCAGTATTTCGCGACCGAAACAACAATTTACCGGATTTTCCATACAATGATACAACTACTTTGTACAAGTGACGTCATACGAGGGTACGTCATCAGTATGAAGGTATTGTCAGTTTTCATTGTTTTGTATTAATTGTTGTTATGTATTAATGTCATGTAATGTTAAAGATTGTAAGCTCGGACATGTGAAAGAGCCCTTGAGGCCTACTTACAGAATATTTTTTTGAATTTTGAAGCGTTTTCTGCTGCCGCCAGCGACGTCAATCTTTGTCTCAAAATTTTGGGTATTTATGTTCTTTAAATGTAGTTGCTCCCATACAAACATTTGTTCCTCTCGAAAAACTGGTTCAATGGCATCGTAAAAAAATCTTAGTCCGCATCCCTATTGTTAAATCTATACTAAACAAATCAAAAACATAGGGTAGCCTAGTGGATCAGTCAAGCGGCGGTAATGGGTTCGGTCAGGGTGGTGCTAAAGGGTGTGTAATGATGGGTATAAAAATAAATAATATAATTTCATTCGCTATAACAACAATCACTCATTGTATATAACATGGTTATAATTTCAAAATATATATGTTTATTTTGTATAACTATCATCGGGTATAACACTTATTTTGAATAATCATTCTATGGTATAATGCTCATGTTATATACAAGTTATATATCATAACTATCAAGTAGAATAAAAAAATTTATCAATAGAAAATGTAGCAAACATATCAGTTTGCAAATTGTACTATGTAAGTATATATTTGGTAGTAAAAAGTGTTCGGTTCTGGCGCTTCGCCGGCCGCTGCCGCGGCACGCTCACTTCGCTCGCTCGGCTCGCGCGCTGTAGGGTCGCAGTTCAACCTAACTCTCCTCCTCACTTCGCTCATCGTCGACGACGATGAGCGATTCGTCGTACCTACACCGACCTGCCTTAAGCTAGACTTCCGACCATCGCGGCTCTATCGCAAAGGCCGCAGCGGCTCAGACGCAGATATTAGTCCATACCTGACGGTTGTGCGGTACAGTTGATATATAGCAATGAACCGATCAATTAAAACAATATTATTAGAAGAAGAAGAGGATGATCAAATCGTACAAAATTGCATGTTGCGACACTAAATTGATTAGTCTTGCTCATCAGTAAATACCACGGAATAAAGAATCCATTGGAAGTGGTGAGTGGGCGTTCCCGTGTCGCCGAACATGAGCAATAATAAGCATACTTCTTGCACAGATTATTGTCACTCACCTAGCGACCGCACGCGGCGTATGACATGAGAGAATATTTGTTTATTTTAGTAAAATGCCGTATTGCGCTATTAAAAGCTGCTCCAACAACAGCACATTAAAAAACATGTCTCATGGAGGTATTTCCTATCATCGGTAAGTATTATTTTAGAATACGTATAAAGAAATATTGAATTTTCAATTTCTTAGACAAAATTTGCGTCTGTAGTCAAGGAAATATCAGTCCTATTTCTCTAACAATAAAGTTCATAATCCTGTGTATTATTTAGCTACTCGGAACGTGAAATGCACGGCAAACGCCTCGAAGGTTCCCTACTCAAATGCTGTGGCTAAGGTCAATAATTGTTATCGATAATTCAAAATGAAAAAGATATTTTTTTTATGAATCCTAAGAATATTATAAAATATATGAAAGTTTAGATGAATGGATGTTTATGTTTGGATGTTTTAGATGTTTGGATGTGTGTTACTCAATCACGCTTACCTAAACGGCTCAACCGCTTTGGATGCCATTTGTCACGAAGATATTTTATAGCCTAAATTAAAATATAGGATAGTTTTTATCCCGGGTCCACGCAGGCGGAGTCGCGGGCTGAAGTTAGTACCTAATATATAATATCTGAATGTTATGTCATACACAATAAAATGATAATTATAATATTATAGTTTTCCTAAAGACACGAAAACACAGGAAAGATGGATTGATACTACGGGGAGAAAGGGTTGGTTTCCGCAACGATGCAACACCATTTGTTCGGAACATTTTGTTGAAACTGATTTTTGGGTTTCGCCAAAAGGAAAACGCTTCATTCATGAAGATTCAATTCCCACGCAAAACATAGTATGTAGCGTAAGCGCCGAAAGTACGAATCATTTTATCATGATTAATTATTGTTTCTCTATTTGCATACTTATAATGTTGTAGTGCATTGCTAGGCCAATATATCGAACGGTGGAGGCAGTGCAGTGGGCCATACAAAGGAGCGAGCAACGCTCCGATTTCTCATATTATGACGCACTGCTTCCAATTCTTTATATTTGACGACCGGTATAGCCTAGAGGCTGACTATGACTAGGGGCATACAAAGCTGACGGTTCTGGGTTCGAATCCCGGCAAGGGAAAATATCTTTGTGATGAGCATGATTTCTGAGTCTTGTATTTTTTCTATGTAATTGGGTAATTACATCTATGAAATACATCGTCGTTTAGTATCTATAACGCAAGCTTCATTGAGCTTACTATTTTATTTATATTGCATGTAGACTGAACTCAATAAAACGGAAGAGCCAGGACCTTCGTCCAAGCGGGCATCCACAGAAGGAACGGGAGATGGTCAAGGTTCTAAACGACTACGTATTGAGGACTTTGAATTAGATAACGCCCAATCCGTTTGTGATGCGCCGTCACCGTCCAGTTCGACGATTTCATCCCCACGTAAATAAAAACTAAAAAGTTCATTAAAAAAACTGAAGAAAAATTCAAAGTCCAGCAAAAGAAAGTCAGACGTCTGCAAGCTCAGAATCGTAGTCGTATCGAACAGTATTTAAGATGTGCATGTATTATATTTAACAAATTATACTCTTTGTTTATTAGAAATAGTGTTTAATTACAACAACATTTAAAACAAAAGTAATTAACTATAAATGTTACCTAATTACCTATATAATAAACGAGATTTTATTAGAAACAATTTGTAACTAAGTCATAAAGTAACCTAAGTCTGAGCTTAATATTTACCGTATGAATATCATAAAAATATCGATAGTCAAAATCATATGTACCCACATCCCTATTCGAACGTCGCATCTCCATAGTTTTGAAAACCCCGCCATCTTGCATCGAGTAGCCGAACGACCACGTCTCTTGCAAGTCTTGCAACGCATATGGCAACGGACGTAAGAAATATTTACTTGACACTCTAAATGAGACGGTAAATAGTACCAGTTAAAGTAGATTTTGCATATAACATTTGGTACCGTTAACAACATATTGTCACAGTATGTTTTAACAAATCGAAAGCCTATTGCAATTGTGTGTTCGTGTATTATTGAAGTGTGTTTGTGTGCGTGCGGCGACAGTGGTTCTCTATGAAGATCAGTTGAATGCCACTTCCAATGGATTCTTTATTCCGTGGTAAATACGTTTATATCGTCCATTTTTTAGATGACACTCGAAAATAACCCAAAAACCACGTACGATCGCAGCGAGCCACGCACGGCCACGCGTCACTGACGCGGCGACAATGTCGCTGCGACAGAGACGCTGCGCTCGAACGTTCCCTCATACATTTCCGTACTGTATAGTACTATCGCTCTATCGCCGCGTCACTGTCGCTGCGTTAGTGACGCCAGAGCCGCGATGGTCGGAAGTCCAGCTTTAGAGTCGGCCAAAAAATATTATGCTAACTGTGCATTAGAAGAAATTAGCATTATATCATTTGTTAATTATATGCATTATATTTAAAGAATGTTATATTAAATGTTATTAGTGTTATTACATCAAATGATAATTATATTGTATGTAAATATATTAAGTGTTGTTATATGATTCAAAAATTATATGAAACGAGTGTTATGGCGACTAATATTATTTCAAATATTTTTATAGGCATCGTTACGCACCCGGTGCTAAAGAGTGACAAACTAGAGGCAAAATAATGTATGCCATATGATTTAATAAACGGGTCTGAATCCCGGCTTGTACCACTGAGTTTTTTTGGAACTTATGTACTGAATGTTTACCATTCAGATGCGGCATGAATGATGATGGGCATTGGAAGCAGGTGGCGCAGGACCGGTCACTTTAGCACTCTATGTCCAGCAGTGGACGTCTTTTGGCTGATATGATGATGATGATGATGATGTTTACCATTAAATGGAATTAAAATATTTAATCATTTACCGGAATGTATTAAGTCGCTTGAAGGTACCCAGTTTAAGAGGAGACTTAAAGAATGGCTAGCTACTAGATGCTTCTACAATTTAAATGAATATTTTAGTACAGATCATTAAGTTAAGGTTATTTTTAAGTTAAATTGTTATTGTACGTCCGAAATGGATAAACTGTTGGAACTATCATTCTAAAATGTGAGCTTTTGTACACAGTCTTGACAATAAAATAGATTATGATTACGATTATTAGCATGGAATGGATTTTCCGAATAGACATTGACTATAATGCTTTATCATTCTATTTTATTTTATTTATTTATTTAAGCCTTTATTATACAACTGATTGTTTTCGTTTACACATTTCAAATTAAAATACATTAATATTATATATCATGTTTGTATAGTTTTTTAAACCTAGACCTCTTCTGAATCACCATTTTCTATTCTTGCTAGATATTTGTCTAGCATGTTCTTCCATTTTTGCCTGTCCATTGCTGCTTTTTTCCAATCCTTGCCTACTGTTTCTAATAGGTCTTTTTCCCATCTTGTATTGGTAGTGTGGTTTGCCCTCTTTCCGTTTACCGATTTTTGGTCTCCAATTTGTTATTGTTTTTGTCCATCTATTGTTTGGCATTTGAACCATGTGGCCTTTAATTTTGAATAATTTCATCGCTGATTTGCCAAAAACAATCAGTGAACACAACTTGTCCTATAAGTGTTTTAGACATTCTTAATTGCCGCTATAATATAAAGTAAAAACGAATAACGAGAATTATTATTATAAATTTTAAGTCTGGCATTACTCACTAAGGCATGTTTACACTGAGCACTCAAAGGGGGCAGACTAGGTTGATATAGGTGGACCACTGAACCCAATCCTCACCTGCAAAGCCCGGCACCCTGGGTGACTGAGCTAACAGGTTCACAAAGGTATCCAGCTACAGAGCTGTGGTTAGATTATTCTAAAGGAATGGTACAATTAGTTGAAAACCTACTAATATCACAAATGTAAAAAATTCTATGGTAGAAGTTTGTTGCACAATATGCTGGCAAAAACTATTAAATGGATTTGGGTGTTTGGCACAGTTCATAATTGGGATTAAAATATAGTCTACTTTTATATTGGAAATCCCAAATATCCCAGTTATGAAATTGGGGGTAGGGAATTATAGGACTTGGACAAAAAATTGTAGACCAGAAGGATACTTGGATATACATCTCGGTCAACTATAATTAAGACTCACTGTGGACGGCCAGGGAAGTAGATAGTGGACACGCGCAGATTGCCACCATCAAAGCGACGGTCGACGTAATATTCCAGCTCGGGCTCCCTCGCGGGCGCCGGCATCGGTTCCGGCTCGCTGTCACTGGACGCCAGCAGGGAAGCCTCGGTCTCCATCGCGACCTCGGCGCTCGGACTCGTGTCACCCCATCGCACCGCGACCTCGGCCTCACGCGGACTCCCGTCAGCCACGACGTCGGACTCGGCCTCGCGCGGAATCGCAACCGCGGCCTCTTGACCGTAGGCCGGGAACAGAGACATTTTCGCAACGCAATAGCCGCTTAGTTGAAATTGTTAATAGATTTCATCACTTTACGCCACAAACTGTTAATTTTCCAGTTATTTCGTATTTTACAATTTTCTTTTATGACTTTTATGAGATAATAACAAAATACAAACATATCCACTACATATATACATAGATCAAATTTGCTACGGCTGGTATAGTTCGGAAACTACAAGCATGGGACTAATTTCGCACATTTGTATTCGTGGTCAACTTAAGTTTAATGATATCGATGGCAAAGAATATATTAACACAAAATTATATCTATTAAATATAAATTAGATTTTTTCGCTAAGTTACTGGATATTTTATGGATAGAAAACACTCATTAGTTATTCTAGAGGTTGATTTGAGTGATTTGCGTTATATACATATTGATTCAGAACGCTCTCTAGGTTGACATTGACGTTTAATGCCACAGATAAAGAAATAGTATCGTTCCAAAATAAATAAATAAAGTCGCTGGCTCAATTGTCCCTCTGGACAGCAGCCATTCACAACAAAAATTGAATTGAAATAAATGAAGAAATATTTATCCCGTTAAGGATTTTATTCAACATGCCTACATAATGTACGTAAAATCGCTCATATAAATCTGGTGTGAAGTAAATAATAAAAAAATAAAAAAGCGGCCAAGTGCGTGTCGGACCACGCACAACGAGGGTTCCGTGCCTATTAAAAAGGTCGTATCGTTACTGAAATCTTATGGCACTTAAGTCCTTTTCTTTAAGGAAGGCAGTTTTTTAGAAATATCTCAAAAACCTTTGAACCGATCTTGTTCAAAACAATTTTCGCTGTAAGAATTTAACAAGCCCTATGAGCATGATTTTTTTCATATTTTTAAAATACACGGTTCAAAAAATAGAGGGGGGGGACACCATTTTAGTGACTTTCGAGGCGATTATCTACGACTCTATTCACTTAATCAAAAAAAATGCTGATAAACCTTATATTTATTTTGAAAGGCCTATCGATTGGTGTGCCACACGTGGGCTTGCAATGAAAAAAATTTTTTGGACTTTTAGTTTTATGTATTGAGCGCACCCCTAAAAAAATTTTTTTTGTAATTTTATTACAAAACTATGTAGCGGTTAACAAAATACACCTATCCTCAAAATTTTATTCAAATACACATTATAGTTTTCGAGTAAAATGCCTGTGACATACGGACGGACAGACAGACAGACAGACATGACGAATCTATAAGGGTTCCGTTTTTTGCCATTTGGCTACGGAACCCTAAAAACAATCAGAATCAAATGGGACTTTCAGGACTTTACTGTTTTAATTCTATACTTACTAAAAGTATTCAAAATGGGTGCCATTCATACAAACATTTTGCATAATTACGTTTAACTAATTTAAAAGTCATAATAAACATAATGTATAGAAACAAAAACATTGTGTTATAATAATTAAATTACAGAATGTTCTATAATCATAAAAACGTTTATAACGATCATTAGGAATAATTTTACTCGTTATAATATAACATACAGTTAGTATTATGATTAAAAGGTAAGACTATATTTTAAAGAATGATCGGGTGACATAGATCATAAAACCACTTACATACGAGCGAAGCGAGGAGGAGCGTTAGGTAGTACTGCGACCCTACAGCGCGCGAGCCGAGCGAGTGAAGCGAACGTGCCGCGGCAGCGGCCGGCGAAGCGCCAAAACCGACTTATTTTATAATAGTACACATTTTATTACCCTCTTGATCACGAGAGGAGGCCCTTCATTGAGAATAAAAAATAAATTTATACCGTACCTGAAATAATGTCAATGCATTGTCACACTAATTATATTTTTCTTATAAATTTTCAGTAGGCGTTTATATTATTTGAACATTATCAACTTGCTTTTATTGGAAAAATAACGTTGTGAGCATTAAATAGTATACAAAGTGATCATTATACTGATTGCCTGTTATGCAAATACATTACTATGCAACTGAATTATTATTATTACTGAGCTTATGCAATTTGTTCTTATTCATTTTGTTTTTAAACTAAATAATCATTTCTGCATTTCAAAATTATGCAATTCGATTTATGCAAAATAAAAATATCCCAGTTTTTGTTACTCGTTGCTCGTCTCTTATGTTATGATTAAACAAGGTTCGCTATTTTAGCGTGCACTGCTTCGGAAGGTAATTAAGTGTCATACCCCTTCTGTTATTGTCTAACACAGCCACAAAATAAACCTCCTTGACATTGCTTGTCTAGTCTGCGATAGACAGAAATAGCTAAAGCAATGATGCTGAAGTTGGCTCAGTTCGGGTTGCACAAGGTGGTTCCACAAGACTTCGGGAGCTCAAGTACCGCAAGCCATCCGGTTGCATCTTGGACACTGCAACTACGCGTCATAGCTCTGAATAAAATACCTTTGATGATCGATATGATACAGAGAGAAAGATTATCATGGAAAAATATACCATCTTCGTCTGTAGCCCCCAACAGGATTGGAACCTGCGACCTTTCTATTAACGCTAGACTGCTGACACAAATATTTAATTAAATAATTTGTTTCGTTATAAATACTTATAAAGGTACCTTTGATGATGCTAAGAATAGAACAAAGGAAAATCAAAAAAACAAATACACATTCATAAAATATGTTTATTCTATACAACTTAAAAGTAAATTAAATGTAAATAGATACACATTTAAGCACAACAAATTTGAATATTCAGTTGGTTCAGTTACAAGTAGAAAATGTAGCAATAAATCATAAGCCATTTCACGAAGAATTGTTTGGAATCTTATTCTCAGGGTTGTTACAAAGCAAGTTAACTATCAAGAGTTCAAGACTTATTTTGATGTTATTTCTAAATAATAAGTTACATTTTAGAAGGAAAAAATATCATTAATTGGATCAATCAGCTTTTTCTTGTTTTTATTCTGTCCCCGTAAGCGCCGTAAGTCAGGACAGTGACAGAGTTTCATAGAAAAAATACCATAAACTGGACTCCTACCTCATTCTCCGGGTATGCCCCACCATGGAATGGGGTTTACCAATATAACAAAAACACGTGTTTAGTCGATTAGAATCCTATAAAATCATAGTTGTAAAGAGTGACCCAGGAGACGTAACCATGGCAACGAGCAATAAAAAATAGTTGATTGGCCCAAATAATTGTTTTTAAACGAAAGTAAGTGACTGTGTGCAATTTTTTTTTGCGTCTTACCCAGGCTGCACGAGAACGCCATCGCGTGTAATGTACGGCCAGTGCTGATGTGGTTGTAAAACCCATTAAACACCTAGAAAATCGTCACCACAACTTGCTTTACTTAGACTGACAATTATGTATTGCTGTCTCATTCCAACTATAGCAAGTTGGTGTGACAAATTGTTAGGTATGTAATGGCCTTAAAGCCAATGGTTTTATGATTTTGGACTTACATTAGCACGAGAAACGAGAAAAGGCGGTTTCCAAATACTAACTGGGGACATTTATTGAACCATTAATAAGTTAACGGTGGTTAATGGCCGTCATAAAACTGAGGACAATTGCCAGACACATACGTTAAGAGTCCGCAGTAAGCTCGGCCGAATTTCACCTTCCCATACAAACGTAGTTACGCTCTCATTTTAAAACTACGTGTTGAATTGTGACGAAACTATGTTTATACAATGACATGAGGTATATTTACGTATGTAATTAGTTTATATGGTTCCAGTTTATAAAACAAACAACATAAAGCAAAAACAAGTCTTGTATGAAAAAGTTAAATTCACTGTATTTTTTTACTATGGTATCTGAAGCTACTTACATAAATAACATAAACTAATTACAGACCTGGATATACCTATGTCATTGTACATGCAAAGTTTCGTTACAATCCAACACGTAGTTTTAGATTGAGAGCGTAACTACGTTTGTATGGAAAATCGAGCTTACTGCGATTAGACCAACAGTTTAGATGTGATTTTAATACAACCCTGTGCAAGTCGACTGAATATCCCCAATCCTCCTATCGCGCCTTTTCTAGCATTGTCTTGTGCTAGCTAATACTGTCCGAGCCAGCACCAGAACGCGGCATGAGTCAGCCGCTGGCCACGAGCACGTTGGCCTTGGGCGCCGCGTCGGGCGCCGCGTCGGGCGCCGGCGCCGCGGTGGTGGCGCCGCGCTGCAGACGGATGTCGTGCGTTTCGATGTAGGCGTTGATTTCTTGACCCTGTACATGATTACTTAAATTAACCAGTGCGCGGCTGATGTATAATTGGGTAGTTTCTTGGGTAAAAAAAAGACCGGCTTGCACTCCGGGAGTGCCAGCAGAAAGGAAAACTCAATAACATTGTAACAGTTTTTCGATCAGGTCACGTGACATCTTACGGTGTCACCCTAAAAATTGATTTGGCGCAAATTTATAAACAATTATCAATTATTTAGGCGGACGGGCCGCGGGCGCGCTGGGTGCGACGGACCGGCTCGCCCGCCGCCGGCGGCGAACAAAATACCAATTTATTTTTGCCATTGCCAAATATTTTTCAAAGCTTTATCTCTTTAGGAATAACGTCCAAATTCGAACTATTTGAATTGGCTCAATAGCAAAACGGTGAAGGACGCGTGAACAAAATTACAAATTTATTTGCAGAATATGCTATTGCAAGCTGAACAAAGTATCAAAGGTGAACAAAATATCAATTTGTTTTTGCCGTTGGTAAATATTTTTCAAAGCTTTATCTCTTTAGGAATAAAGTCCAAATTCGAACTATTTGAATTGGCTCAATAGCAAAACGGTGAAGGACGCGTGAACAAAATTACAAATTTATTTGCAGAATATGCTATTGCAAAAACTGTTTAACGGCTTTATACTCTTACGAATAGCGTTCAGTTTTGAATGAAGTCGAATCGGCTAGCAGCAAAATATAAAAGTTTGTGACCTCCTTCACATCTGACGTCACAAAAATCTGTCGCGTATTTAACAATTTATCCCCATCCCAAAAAGTGCTCAGCGCCGCTAAAGAAGTTTTCACTTCAAAAATATAATTCTATTTAGTCCGGTTAGATTATCAAAATTCAGAGTGAACTTAAAGGGTCTCCACGCGCTTTTTGACGAGTTTTGAGTTGATATTCCTCCATCAAAACCATAGATATATTTTTGGCACAAACGCTTATCGGTTTTACCAATCCTGGTATCTACATTTGCACGAAAAGAATATAAAAAAAAATACTTTTTTATGTTTTATTCAGACATGGTCCAAAAAAAGCTCTTTTTCGTTATTAGTATGTTGTTTATAAATGCACTTTCATGTATGTAATTTTCACAAAGTTATGTCTAAGAACTGGTTTATTGGCCTAAAGTTGCCAAAGTTTGGTGCCATATATTTAGAAAATACATGTAAATATGGGATACAATTTCGCTAAACCTCGTTGTTAATACGATAAAGCCATAAAAAACACGAAAAAACGAACAGTTACAGATTGAAGGCATTGGGTGACCCATTTAGATCGGTCAGTATGGGAGTCTGAGGCTATAAGACATGTGAAGATCTGTTCTTAGGAACCATGTCATCGATTTTAATAACAAGAGAAACTGTATTCATACATTTTAAAAACCCTGTACTCAGCTTGGGAATCAGATCATTTAGATACGATTGTGTAGCAGTCAATTTTACTATGAAACATGATGTCTCAAATTAATAAAATGCATTGTTTTTATATTCTAAATTAAATTAAATTAGTTTTATTATTAAAATTTTTTCTTCAGTTTTTTTTAGAAAAGTAGCCTTTATTTCATCTTGACGTTTTAAACACGTGCCAGCCTAAATTATCGCTTTTATATCGGATCATTCGTCCCTTAGTAGCGCAGTACGTAAGTGCGAGAAGGACGAGTGCTTTATGTCCAATATAAACATGATCATGCTAGCTAGGCAGGATAGATAAAATTAGGATGGTCCACTTGACCTTTATACCTAAAGTGAGAGTTCACAAGGTATAGCCATAGCAGATAGTATTATCTATTGCATAAGGGTGCCTTTCCACCAGAGATGTGCTATGCCATGCTATGCTATGTTTTCATACATTTGAAACGTAGCTCCAGCTACAGCTACAGTACCGGTCAAAAGTTTAAGAAGTTCACTCTGCGAAATAAGGTTATCATATTAAATTATATTCAAATATAGAATATGTTTTGAATTTCAAACGTTTAATTGTTTCCACGACTACCAAATAACAATAAAAATACCTCTTGGAGGAATCGTTTTATGTTATTCGGAAAATGTGATCCATTTAATATTTTTGTTCCGTATTTCATATGAGATTTCGTGAAGTTAGAAATCATTTAAAATGGGTCGCAAAGCCGATTTGAGTGTCGAAACTCATGCTGTTATTGTAGCTCTGTCAAATGAGGGCTACACGACGCGGAAAATCGCTGAAAAAATGAAGGTTTCTCAAACGCTGTCGTGAGTACTTTGAAACGAAAACAAGAAACCGGTCTTAATTGCAGTCGATCTCGATCAGGTAGGCCAAAAGTCACGTCTAAAAGCGAAGACCAATTTATTTGCGTGCAGAGCAAACGCCAACGTACTCTAACTGCTCCAGAAATTTGCGAAGAACTCAACGCCACCCAAGAACAGCGAGTATCAGTTTCGACAGTGCAACTGCGTCTGCGAAACTGGTCTAAAAGGTCGTATTGCTGCCAAAAAACCCTTGTTACGTAGTCAGAATAAAGTTAAGAGGTTGAAATGGGCCCAGAAACACAAAAACTGGACGTCTGAACAGTGGTCTAAAGTTTTATTTTCTGACGAATCGAAGTTCGAAATTTTTGGAGGGAGACGTCGTCAATATGTTCGACGACAAGTAGGCGAACGAATGATAAAGCAATGCGTGATGCCAACAGTGAAGCACGGTGGAGGATCAGTTATGGTCTGGGGATGCTTTGCGGGTGATAAAGTTGGTGATCTCGTGAGAGTCAATGGCATAATGGATAAGAAAATGTATCATAACATTTTGCAACGTCACGCTTTTCCATCTGGAAAACGAATTGTAGGCAGAGGTTTTGTTTTCCAACAAGACAACGATCCCAAGCATACTTCGAAGTTGTGCAAAAACTACATTTCATCCAAAGAAAAACAAAAAGAATTAAAATATATGGCAATCGCCCGACCTCAATCCGATTCAGTTGTTATGGGATGAATTGGACAGGAGTGTGAGAAAAATGCGGCCAACTAATAAAGAACAGCTTTGGGAATACCTACACATTTGTTGGAATAAAATCAAAACATCAACACTGCAAAAACTAATTACGCGAATGCCGAAAGTGTGTACGGCAGCATTGAAAGCAAAAGGCGGATATTTTGTAAGTTGTAAAAGAAATTGGCATAAACTGATATTTTTTTATTTAATTGTGGTTTTAAATTAGAGAATTACCTTTCTTTTTGTATGTAATAGAAGATTATGAAATACTTTTATTAGTACATTGTGTTATAGCTTCATTTAACCGAAATTACAGAGTGAACTTGAACTTTTGCCCGGTACTGTATGTTACTACAGCTAATGTATGAAAACATAGCATAGCATGGCATAGCACATCTCTGGTGGAAAGGCACCCTAAGGACATGCACCTATACTCAGGACAGGCAATACATGTTGCTGCAATGAGGCACGGAGAGACTCCTATGCCACTAAATTAAGAACTGATCCTAAAATGACTGATGGCATACCATAAACAACCTACTTAATTTGGGCGGGTAATGGTATATTTACCGCAGCGTCATACTAATCAGTTGCGGCCAACAAAAAAAAGGTGGTCTTCTTCAGAAATACTGGAGAATAAAGCTGATTATGATTACAATTAATAAATGATGAATAATGTATATACCTTGTTGGCAAGTTGTTCATTGAGCGCAGCGAGGGCCTGAGGCAGCCGCTGCAGGTTAGCTTCCAACTCAGCCAGCGCTGCGCCTGCCGTTCTCTCCAGTAGCACACCGCCGACCATGCGGAAGCAGCGCCGCTCGGCCTCCACACCCTTCAGCGTCTCCACTACTATCCTGTAATACGTCAACAAATATAGATTAACCATTGGCTAGGACTCACATCCGGACTTTTTCACTGTTGTATTATAATCTTTAGGGCAAGTGCCTGGGGTCCGCTTTAATAATTATACCCCAGATTTGGCGTAGGCACTACTTTTACGAAAGCTTTTTTTATTGTGGACACACAAAAATTATGAGACATTCTGTTTTACGTTAGGTTATGACACTATATATATCAATACACCGAACACATTGTTAGAGAAGTACTCTCTAGTCTCTTACTACGAGTGAGTCAGGGGACACCTGTTACAAACAGTTCCCATGAATAAGACATGGGAAAACTTCTAGAACATTTTTCAATGGGAAATAACGTAGAAGCGATGGAATTTGAGATTAAAGATAAAAATAAGCTAACTTATGCTCGTTCAAATCCATTTCCAGCTCCGAGATCTTGTTGGCGAGCTGCCTCTGCTCGGCGCGCAGAGTTTGGAAACCGGAAAACACCTCTTCGCTTGACTTCTTAGCAGGCTTAGGTGCGGGTTTTGCCATGGTGCTATTTATAGAGGAAAATAATTTAAAACCAAAACGTAAGTTCTTGCGAAGAAAACCTGGAGTTTGCGATTTTGAGGTTAAAAGTATTAATAAACGTCAAACAAAATCTTTTCAAAATGTTTTCAAATGTCAAACGACTAAAACTAGAATGAAGCGATTTATCAAAATAATATGTGTACATGTTTTATTGCAGTATGTTACATCTCTATTTTAAATATTGAGCTATTTTAGAGACCATTATTTTGTCCATAATATCTGCCCTAGTTATTACGTCGGCAGCTAAAAATGTATCTTGAATAATTTCACAGTTGTCACTGTCACTGACCTGTTAATGTCAATTTACTCATTGTTTACGTCATCCGCCTCAAATGTTTTGATTTCACTTTTTAGAGGGCGTAAATAAATTAAATAAACCCTTAGCTGATATCGATAAGTTTCTTGTTCCCTTAGTTAGTTTATCTTTAAAGTGTAGGTTGGTGCAAAGGAAATATAAGCACTACGTTTGGTTGTTGTGAGTTGGTGGTTGTGCAAGGGTTTAAGCTAGGGCCCCGACTCCCGATAAGCGATGTTGGAGGCGGCGAAGCGCGAGGAAGCGGGCTGGACGCGCGCCATCGCTGAATCAACTGCCGCGGTAAGTGCCGACCTCTACTTTCATACATACAGACACTGTTATATCCTTAATCCCAGAAATGTGTAGGCACCATGACCTAACTCAGTACTCAGCGACGGTACCACGACAATCGTAAGTCGAAACTCGCAATATATCCCTCTCTTTCGCTTGAATACGCAAGTTCGACGGAGGTAGAGATACACAAACAAAGATTTTGATGGTAGTAGTTCCGGGTGCATTAAAGAGATTTATTAAAATTGCATACAAACACTGAGACCATAAAAGTGTCCGGCTTTGAAATTTCCGTTCTACAGGATTATTTATGAATGTGGCAAGTGGTTTTGATTTTACTTACATACTCTGCTGGCTCAGAGACCCGAAGTGCATCTGTGCATCGGATATGAGGCGCCAGCGTATTTCATCTGTGCACTCTCCTTTGATTAGTTTGATTGTACAGAACAGTGAACTAGTTGCAGTCGGTAAGCACTTAAAACAGACCTTGTCTTTGACTTGCAAATGTTTGTATGCGAAATAAACTATTTAGTATTTATAAAATTGAATTATATGGCCTCACTCATGTCACAGCTAAAGTTAATGCTTTTAAAAAGAGAGGGATATTATAACACATTTTACTTAGGACAGTAAATAATAAAAATAAAATAAAATAGCCCTTTACTCAGACAAATTATAAACATGCATAATCCTATCATATTTTATTAAATTTATTTATACAATAATAATTTTCTAAATCATAATTCATTTCAAATTTACTTTTTCAATAATTAATGAATGAACTAATTAAAATAATTATTATTCATTCCATGTTTAATAAATATAGGTAGGTAGTAAGTAAAATTAATTATTCGTACACATTTATTTATATGTTTTGACTACTTTTTAAATACTAATTATTACTAGTCTATTATTCTCACTTTTTTTTGTTTTTACACATTATTACATTTATTTATTTATTTATTTAAGGACCGCCAACGGATAAAATTCAAAAATTCAAAATTCAAAATTTCTTTATTTGCCAGAATATGGTAACAGGGTAAGGTCTTAAAACTGAATTTGTTCATGCATATTCAACCTGCATGCAGGTGTGCAATTTTCTACAATGTCATAACAGTTTTATTTTTTATTTTATTTTTGTGTAACATCTGTACTACATACACCAGTCGACAACCTGTATCAAATAGGATCCTTAATACTAATAGTAGCCACATATTCTCGGAGTCGTCAATTTATAACATGTTATTTCCTTATACTATATAATAATAATAATAATATCAAGTCCCTATAGTTATACCCTAGTATTATAAATATGTCAAATAATCAATTAGTTACCTATGTCAAATGCCAGATATTCGTTAACACTGTAAAAACATTTAGCCTGCAGCCATTTTGTCAATTTACTTTTAAACGAGTTCTTATTCTCTAATTTAAGGTCATCAGACAAAGTGTTATAAAGGACTATGCACATGTTGTAGTAATTTTTTTTATATATAGCGGTTTGGCAGGGAGGCTGGTATAACAGATTTCGGTACTGAGCTCTTGTGTGTCTAGCACTGGTGTCGTATCGATTTGTGAAGTGACTAGGGTTGGCCTTAACAAAGAGACATGCGTCTCTTATATAGAGGCATGTAAGTGGAAGTATATTAAATTTCTTAAATAAGGGTTTACAGCTTTGCAGAAACCACGCGTTATCCAGGGCCCTAATGCACCTTTTTTGGAGTTTAAATGCTCTATCCGACTCTACGGAATTTCCCCATAGCAATATTCCATAGTTTAAGATGGAGGAGACGTAGCCATGGTACGCTGTTAGAGCTGCATCTAGTGATACAGTTTGTCACAATCTTCTGAGTGCAAAAACAAATCGATCGAGTTTTTTGCAAACACTGTCGACATGAAGTTTCCAATTTAAATTAATGTCAATGTTAAATCCCAAAAACTTTACAATGTCAACTAATTCTACATTTAAATTGTCATAATTAATTTGTACAGACAGTGGGTTTGAATTACATGAACAGAATTGCATAGCTGTAGTTTTTGTTATGTTGAGTTTCAATTTGTTACATTCGAACCATTTAATGGCTTCTGCTAATGTAATGTTAACCTTTGATTGAAAGCTAGCGTGACAATTTCCGTCATTGTGTATAATAAGTGTAGTGTCATCCGCGAAAATAATGCAATCCTGTTTTAATTTTAGACAATTTGGAAAATCGTTAATAGCTATTAAAAATAACAATGGTCCAAGTATGCTTCCTTGTGGAACGCCGGTTTTATTTACGAATCGGTCGGAACTGTAATGTTCTTTGATGACGGTGTTATTGTTTTTGCGAACAACTTTTTCAATGACTGTATATTGCGCTCTTCCCGTTAGATAACTTTGTACCCAGTCGTACGCTTTACCTCTTATTCCATACGTCTCTATTTTTTTCAAAAGGATTGAATGGTCGATACAATCAAAGGCTTTACTCAAGTCTAAATAAATAGCGACGACTGGATTTTTTCTATTTAAACATTCTGTGACTATTTTTACTAAGTGCAACCCGGCTAGTGTGGTGGATTTACCTTTGCGAAACCCAAATTGTTTCGAGGTTAAGATGTCATATTTATCCAGGAACTCATGAATTCTACATGAAATAGACTTCTCAAATATTTTTGACAAAATTGGTATTATTGTTATGGGTCTATAATTACCTGGATCTGTTTTGTCCCCCTTCTTGAAGAGTGGTTTAACTATAGACAGCTTTAATTCTGTTGGAAAGACTCCATCCATAAAGGATAAGTTGATTATGTGCGATAGGGGGCGGCAGATAATATGAGCACATAACTTAAGAATCATTGTTGAGATTTCGTCGTATCCAGTTGTTCTCGTATTATTTAAGGACATGATTATTTTGTAGATTTCATGATCGTCTGTAGGTTTCAAAAAGATCGATTGAGTATTGTGTAACGATCTGTCCAGTTTTATAACTGGTGGCCTAGATACATTTTTATTATTACTATCTGTTATATTAACCAGATAGTTGTTTAATAAGTTACATATTTCGTTGGGATCAGTGTAGCATTTATTTTCAAAAATTAAATTGTCAATATCATGTTTGTAAAAATCATTAGATAAAGTTGTTGAAATGGTTTTCCAGGTGGCTTTACATATATTTTTACTATTTTTTATGAACTTATTGTTGCATATTTGCTGTGCTTTTTGTAGGTACGATTTAAATACTCGGTTATACTGCTTATATTTTAGTTCACTTCTTACATTATTATTAATACCAGATGTCCTACATTTAAAATACAAACTACGCTTTGTTTTGCTTGACTTTTTTATCCCATACGATAGCCACTTGATTTTTTTAGAACAATTGTTTCTTTTGACTTTAATGATGGGAAAGCATAATTTGTAGAATAAATGGAAGATGTCATAAAAAAGATTGAACGCCTCTGACGCCGAGCGTGATGCAAAAACATCATAAAAAGATAACCTAGAGATATAATAGCAAAATTTCTGTAAATTATCCTTGCTGTAGTCTCTTTTATATTCGAACCAAGTGGTTATTGCCCTGTGTTTGTTTCCTTTCACGTCTACTATTTGAGCTGTTTCATGATCTGATAGTCCTAAATGAACTATTTCTGACTCTACTTCCTTGATGTTGCTCGCTATCTGGTCTATGCAGGAGTTTTGTCTGGTCGGTGTCTTTATATGAACATTGAAATTATAGTTACGTAATATACACAATAAGTCTTTAGTAGTTAAGTTATCTTTCATTGTGTCTATATTCCAGTCACCACATATTATGATTTTTTTTCTTTTGAATTTTTCTGTAGCAAATTGTAGTAAATTTTCTAAGCTACGCATAAAATAGACCAATTTGTAATTTGCCTTTATGTGGTATTCTGTAAATGCAAAAGACTAATGTATTCAGACCAGTTACTTCAATGCCACAACATTCGAAATTTAATTTCATTGCTATTCCTGTTGGAATATCTATAGACCTGAATTCTATCAGCTTCTGGACAAGGATGCAGGTGCCCCCTCTACTCTTTTCACGACAGAAAGAAGCCGCTAATTTATAGTTGCTCAATTTAATATTACTCTCCAAGCCCTGCTTGACAAATGTTTCACTGAAACATATTATATCAACCTCGTCCCCATTTTTTGACAAATCATTTAAAGCTATTTCTATTAAGTCTAGCTTATTACAAAGTCCAGCTATGTTTTGGTGGAGAGTTCTGATTCTACTTACAACTAGGCTAGTTTTCATATATGTGTCAGTTGAATTATGTTCATTGGTCAAGAAAAAAATTTGTCAATAATGTCTTATCTATGACTTTAGAGTCATGTTCGGTTCCTTGTGTCAAATTATATTTGGACTCATCTGTAATATGGTGGTCGGTAGGAAATGACTTTAATAGTTTAATTAGGTCGTTAAATATGGTAATATATCCTATTCTATTCACGTTCCCAAGCCCTGAGAACATTTCATTGTCATATGCTAAATTTAAGTTACAGTCCAATATATAGCTATATTCATTTTTTACATTTTGTTTATGTAACAGGTTGTTAAAGATTTCCACCTGTTTGTTAAACAAACATGAATAGTTTCTAATTTTAAATATTGGTGAACATATAATAATGTTAGTGTGTTGTACACACCTTATCTGTTCCTGAATAAAGCGAACTAACTTATTATAATTTACACTGTTCTCAAAATCTTTATCACCAATGCAGATAACACAGAAGTCGTTGAAGGTAAAGTCTTTCAGTTTGTTTTGAAGTCCATGAAATAGCTCTTGGGTACCTGCACCTGCACCGCAACACATCTGAACAATACATTTGGCTTAAATACAACTTTTCTTGTCTTGTTGAAGTGAAAACTTCTTTAGCGGCGCTGAGCACTTTTTGGGATGGGGAAAAATTGTTAAATACGCGACCGATTTTTGTGACGTCAGATGTGAAGGAGGTCACAAACTTTTATATTTTGCTGCTAGCCGATTCGACTTCATTCAGCCGTTAAACACTTTTTGCAATAGCATATTCTGCGAATAAAGGGTCTAGCCGCATTCCTATAGTGAAACTGCCCCTGGCTGAAATGTATACCTTTCTTAGAAGCGTTAATTGGTCTTATTATAAGATATCATTTTACAATATTTCAAGCCTGGAATCCCCTTGGTTTGGATAAAAAAAAAAAAAAATCTTTTTTAATTTTTCTAAGCTAAACTAATGGTTAGATTTCTTTGAAATTCGGATTATACATGGCACTAATAGCAATACATTTTCAAAAAAAAATCAAGGTTCTAACTTATTTACAAAGGCCTAAAAAAAGTTTTTTTTGTTTTAATTTTATTTTTTTTTATTTACAAGAGGGCGACAACCTCAATTTTTTGGTATTAAATGCACAATATAATATTGTATGAAATATATTTTTTTCATAAAAATCCATTTGTGGCAACAAGGTAAAAATGTCTTACTAATGCAGGCCTTTCGTCTTAAGGCGTTTGTAGGTTACACATATACACATTGGGCCAACGTACTTGGCTCATTGTGTACTTCCGCCTTTACAACCATTTAGTAGGTATAAACGAGCAGCAGCTAGTTGAGCAGAAAAATTGTGTACACTAAGTTTTTTTTTTAATGCAGTATTGCGTATTTCATAATAGTAATGTTTAGGTAGTAGTTGTTTACGTACAGCAATAGTAGATTACATACCGAGGCCAATAAAATAAGAAATGTCTCAGAACACATGTAATTATCGGCCGAAGCGAAGCTGAGGTCTATTATGACATACGCAATACTGCCTTAAAAAAATTTACGTATCAAAAGAAACTAAAAAAGTTAAGCACATTTTATTAAAATCCTACAATTTACACCTAAACATAACACTTATAATTACTCATCCTCGTCACTATCTGTATTAATACTAACATTTATACCTTCGGTCTTGAACAGTGCACAGAGTTTATGGCTAGGCCGCGGAATTCTGGATAAAAATCTGCCATACGACAAGTAATATATAATTGCGGCTACATGTGAACAACAACCTACTGTTCTTAACCCGTTCGCACATTCACAACAATATTGATCGATTGCTTCTACTCCCCTCTTTTCGCCATCATACTTTATGAAGCATCTATATACCTTCTTAGAGATGTGCCGAGAATGTATCTGTATTTTAAGGATATTTGTACAATCTTTGACGTAGGCCATATTCATGTTACCATCTTCGTCTAGAACCTCGGCTAGATACGAAATAGCCTGTCCGAATTGGTAACTTCCTGTGAATAACAACTTTAATTCGTATTCTGTTAGTTGGGGGAAGTCAGAAATACAATTTTTAGCAGAAAAAATCTGGAACGGGAGTTTTTTCCGTAGCCAACCTTTCTTTTTTTTTTTTTTTTTTAATAATAATATCGTTTATTGCATATCACATAGCTATAAAGGTAGATACAATATAGGGCAGTTTTACATGTGATACCCTGAATAGGGCGCAGCAATATGAGAGGGCATCTACAGCTTAATAACTATTATTTTTAAGTAAGTTATACATACAAATTTTTAGAACTTCAGATTCTACACTTTATCATTAAAGAAATCGTCTATATTATAGTAGCATTTATCGACTAAATAAGCTTTCAATTTTGTACAGAACGATTTTAGTTCGGTCTCATTTTTTATAAAATTAGGTAAGTGGTTATAAATTTTTATTGTCATATCATATAATGCGGGCTAGATGTAACGAACTTTAATTTTGAAAAAGGTAATCTTAGTTTATTTAAATTTCGGTCATTTCTTTTGTTTTGGGTTATCTGTGAATATAAATCTATATGTTTTCTAACAAATTTACTCGACTCCAAAATGTACATGGACGTGACAGTCAAAATTTTGTATTTTATGAAATGGGGTCTACACGATTCCATTTGATCTATGTTTGCCAATATCCTAACGCACTTTTTTTGTAAGATAAATATTTTTCCTATGTCTGTGCTATTACCCCATAAAATGAGTCCGTAGGACATCCTGGAGTAAGCATATGCATAATAGGCTGAAAGAGCGGAAGTTAGGTCAGTTAAACGCTTTAGGTGATTTAGAGCATATACAAAAGACGATAACTGTTTTGTAAGCTTTTGTATATGGAGTTTAAAGTTCAAGCTAGAGTCTAACTCGATTCCCAATAATGTAGCTGAGGTCACATTTTCAAGTTTAAGATTAAGATTAAGTCTTCTACCATAGCTGCTAAAATATTTTTATCATCAGTACTTTTCAGGCTCATTGCTTCAAAAATCTCACTAGACATGTTGTTATCGGAGTTTAGGCGTTTCCCAAAACGATTTAGGAGATATGATCCAATGCGGTAAAAACTCTTTATTTTGAGAAGCAACTTGTTATCTAGTGTTTGATCTAGGAGTTTAAATCTCTGTTTTAATCCTCCGTGTACTGCCTCAACAACCCAGCGGACTTTGGTAACGTACCGTGAGTAGTTAGCTTCTTGAGTTGTTAGTTGTTTTCTCTTACCTTTCAGAGAAGGCATCATAACTCGATAGCCTTTTGATTCGAGTAAAGGTACTGCGTCTCGAAAACCACGGTCTAAAACAAATATGTCACCGGGTTGAATGAGGTGGGATAAACTATCGATAACTTTGACCATGATAGTTGCGTCATTCTCAGTACCGTAGAAGGGTCCTAGCATATCAACGATAAATCCGTCAGTTGTGCAAATAGTGAAAGGCTTACATAAATGCGTCTTTTTTTGCCCGGAATATGATTTACGTTGATATTCATTATTTTTGCTTTTCTGGTGGTAGGCGTACGTGCCGTCGCAAATGAGTATTAAGCAGTTTGTGGCATTAAAAAGTTTAGAGGAAATATCTGAAGTGTGGTTTTCTATAAGCCATTCTCTACTAAATGCATGGAGACCAAACTGATGTGGAAGTAAATGGCTTTCAAATGATGTTACAACATTTGACACATATTCGGAAACGATTTGCTCTCTTGAAAGTTCTAGCATTGAAGAGATTAATTTATTGCTGCCGCCGGTTCGAAGTTTTATTAAAAATACGACGATAGCTTGTAACATGACACTAGGGTCGGCACAATTTTGACGAGAGACTAATTCAGTTAGTATGGTATTAATTTTTTCCCAGGAAAATCCAGTTATTACAGCGAAATGGTCGTCGGATATGCTTTTGGTAAGAATTTTTTCAAGTAGCGTTAATGGTTTTTGAATCGCCAAACATCCAAATAGCTCCGTTATTTCAGTTACTTTGACTGTCGCTGTAGTCGAAAAAACTGCGATCTGGTCTAATACATCTACATAAAAGTGATCATTCATTAAATGTGAGGTGCAGCATCTATTTCCACTTGGTATGTATATATTTTTTTTGGCATAAACTTCTAATCTGGCACTTTTAGGCACTGTTCGTAAAGAATCAGTTTTAGAGCAAATGAAGCAATAAAAATGAGTAGCCAATGTTCTATTTAGTGGCAAGTCGACGCTTTCATGCTCAGTTTGCGTTTTTAAAACCGTTGTGAATGTGGTGTCTTCATCTGAACTGCTCGATTCGCTTGCTGAACAATAATTTGAATTCACAGGTACTTTCTTGCGGTAAGCCTTTGTTCGGCAAGAAGAACATATAATATCACCTATCTCAAAATCTTGACCCAAGGAAATTGAAAATAAATCTACATCCTCACATGACGTTAATATTTTCTTATTACCAGAACTCTGATAAAATCGTGTTTTGCAGCAATCGCAATTACGTTTTCTTCGTTCACAGTTTGATGACATTCTGATGTTATCAACTTATATAACATATCTCACATTGATGCAAGTGTGTTTCTACGTAATCGATAACAGTATCGTACTCATTAAAACTAAATACATTAGGTATAATACAAATAGGTTTCTCAAGTAAGCATTTAGTTATTTAATCATTATAATAGTAAAGGAAATACTGACTTAAGTAGTGAGATAGATGCTTAATTTTCTAAATATTATCGTTACTCTCAAACAATTTCCCTGCACATTTAATGCAGTATAAAGTATTTAAAATTACTATATCACTTCCGTCATATTGCGAATCACTCCCACACCGCAAGCATCTTTCTAGAATAAAAATTCCTTCATCTGCTAGCAACACGTTTTCATAGGGTCATTGCGTCATGGTACAGTGCAACTAAAATGCATCTGGGTATGTTGATTTGGGCAAAGATTACAGCCTTTACCGTTTCGGCCTACAAAATAAAATAAAGTAATAATTGGGTTACTAACATATTCTTGCATATTTTCAAATATTTGCGAGTACTAACAGAAAACTTCAGGCAAGTAAAATATCAAAAAACTTCAAGAAACTTACGATTTCTATTAGGGTCTGCGAATGCTCATTTTCAATATACTTTTGTACATATTGTGTTAGTCGGGCCTCAAGTACTTCATACGAATTAACGAATAAACTCTTAATACGTTTCTTAAATAACTGGCGTATCGCATTAGTTTTATCCATTACTCAGGTATACTTTTAACTAATCGGTACTAAACGTTGAAAATCTTTTACGGTTCCCGCCAGTTTCTAGCTTTTTTTTTTTAATTAAGAGCTGTGGCCTAGATGCCAGGCCATCAGCAGCCGGGCATAAATGTGTTTAAAAATAACACAGCGTTATTGGAACGCGTGTTCGAAATTCAAATTCCAAATATGTTCGCAATTCAAATGTATAAAAATTCTGGCCAGGACTTTTGTGTGATGAGTATGGCTATGTGTTCTTTGGTCTTGGATGTTTTTTATGTATTTTATTTATGCATGTAAGTATTTTTCTATATATGTATAAGTACCGTCGCCTAGTACCCATAATACAAGCTTTGCTTAGCCTAGGACTAGCTTAATTTGCGTAAGATTGTCTCCAAATATTTATATTACTATTACCTCCTAATGGTTGTAAGACAATACACAATTTTTCTGCTCAACTAGCTGCTGCTCGTTTATACCTACTAAATGGTTGTAAAGGCGGAAGTACACAATGAGCCAAGTACGTTGGCCCAATGTGTATATGTGTAACCTACAAACGCCTTAAGACGAAAGGCCTGCATTAGTAAGACATTTTTACCTTGTTGCCACAAATGGATTTTTATGAAAAAAATATATTTCATACAATATTATATTGTGCATTTAATACCAAAAAATTGAGGTTGTCGCCCTCTTGTAAATAAAAAAAAAAAATTTAAACCAAAAAAAACTTTTTTTAGGCCTTTGTAAATAAGTTAGAACCTTGATTTTTTTTTTGAAAATGTATTGCTATTAGTGCCATGTATAATCCGAATTTCAAAGAAATCTAACCATTAGTTTAGCTTAGAAAAATTAAAAAAGATTTTTTATTTTTTTTTATTTTTATCCAAACCAAGGGGATTCCAGGCTTGAAATATTGTAAAATGATATCTTATAATAAGACCAATTAACGCTTCTAAGAAAGGTATACATTTCAGCCAGGGGCAGTTTCACTATAGGAATGCGGCTAGACCCTTTGTAATTTTGTTCACGCGTCCTTCACCGTTTTGCTATTGAGCCAATTTAAATAGTTCGAATTTGGACTTTATTCCTAAAGAGATAAAGCTTTGAAAAATATTTACCAACGGCAAAAACAAATTGATATTTTGTTCACCGCCGCCGTCCGCTGTTCTTGCAAATTCGAATAGTTCGAATTTGGACGTTATTCCTACAGAGATAAAGCTTTGAAAAATATTTGGCAATGGCAAAAACAAATTGGTATTTTGTTCGCCGCCGGCGGCGGGCGAGCCGGCCCGTCGCACCCAACGCGCCCGCGGCCCGTCCGCCTAAATAATTGATAATTGTTTATTGCGCCAAATTCATTTTTAGGGTGACACCGTAAGATGTCACGTGACCTGATCGAATAACTGTTACAATGTTGTTGAGTTTTCAGTTCTGCCGGCACTCCCGGAGTGCAACCCGGTCATTTTTTTACTTGTTCTTGTTTGTTTGCCTTTTTTATGTCCATTATTATATTCACTGAATTTATGATGTTCATACTTATACTATCCGCAAAACTATCTGGCCGGTCAGGTCATAAATCATCGGAATCGTATCGTATCTCTTTCACACCAGCACGGCTTATGGAGCGGGCCGAGCAGCAATAGGGCAGGTAGCGTTACGCATAAAAAGGAATGTCGATAATGTAATGAAACAAAGAATATAAATTACGTGGTGTTTTATATAACAGTATTGTATAGTTACTATCGAAATATAAATAGGTATATTGAACTATTGACATAAAGCATTACAATAAAATAATAAGGAGGTATAAATTACGTGGTGTTTTATTTAACAGTATTGTATAGTTACTATCGAAATATAAATAAGTATATTGAACTGTTGACATAAAGTATTACAATAAAATAATAAGGAGGTATAACAAAATAAATAACTAAACAAGGAGTATACCAGCTATTCTTCTTCGTCTTCAGTGTCACTATCGTCTTGTAGGTTAATGACAAGACGGTTGGTGTCAATAAAAGGTGCTTTAGCTAGGTCTTCGTTCTGAAGATTTTCAGCGTGGCGAACACATTTGACCCAGTCGTCGATTGTAACATGATCGATCGCTTCATTTAACAATTTCTCAACATCTGCCATTTTAAACGTAGTATTTTTCGTCGCAACTTCTCCTTTAACTTGAGCCCATATCAACTCTATCGGGTTATACTGACAGTGATAAGTAAACCCCGGACCACGGGAGCAAAAATGCACTTGTCACTAGTGATTAGTTGAATATCGACTATTCTATCGACATCCATACGAACAAATTATTGAATCAGAAATTTATAGATCAAACTTATTATCTTACATGTCAGGTTGTTACACAATATTAGGTACATCAGGTAAGTATAGATACCATTTCAGTCAACTAATTACATTGGTACTATAATTATATCATACTCACGGTAATGATCGTAAAATAGATAAAGTGAATAACAGTTATAAATAGATACTTTTCTCATAACTTACAGACCTTTAATGTGTTACAGTTACTTAAATTCAACAATAATTAATACTTCTGCATATCATAGCGGTAGTCCAGTACGTACATCGTGCTTTTTATCGACATCGATTTATATGATATAAAATGTGTGTCCTCGCACTATAAAGCTGTCAACGCATTTTTGCTCCCGTCATCCGGGGTTTGGTGATAAGGTGGAAGCCGAATTACTTTGCATTTGATGCATTGTGATGTTTACCCTTTTATGTTATAGTATATTTTGTTATCAATTATTCCTAATGACTTAAATAGATGCATTTCTCATTATCTACTTACCTAATCACGTATTTAGCTAATTATTTAAGAAATATCTTAAACATTTAGTATTATTCATTCGATAACTTTAAAAACAATATCAATAATGATATAAGATTTCATTTGAAAATATAATAATTATATCGACGTTTACATTATAAGTTATCGACATGTTACACCCCTAACGGTAGCGGACGTTTATTGCCCTACCGGCCAGATAGTTTTGCGGATAGTATAGTCGTAAAGGAGCGACCACACCAGTGCGTAACGCTGCGTATACGCGTTGACGTGTCCAATTCGTCACGTATTCTTCATACATTTTGCTGCGTTTGCGTGCGTATTTTGAGCAGCGGTGTGGTCGCTCCTTTAATGTCATAATAATTAAATTAAGATGTAGTTTGAAGTAATTGTGCATGTGCAGGGCGCGGAAGCGACAGTGCCCGACGCGGCGCTGGGCGCTCTGCTGGACGACGCGGACGCCACCGCCGACGGAGACGCCGAGTTATGGGTAAACTTTTCTACTGTCTCTTTGATCTGTATAAACAAAGGATTTGTACAAAACAAATACTTTTGTTGACTTATTGTAGTTGAAATTTGAGAATCACAGTAAATGTTGATTGATTTGCCAATTTTAAAATTAATCCATACTTCCATACTAATATTATAAATGTGAAAGCTGCCGAACCGATTAAGATGAAATTTGGTATGAAGACAGCTTGAATCCCAGAGAAGGACGATAGTTTTTATCCCAGAAATCATCCGTTAAGGGGGTGAAATGGTGGGTGAAAATTTGTATGGAGCTACGATATAAACGAGTTCCAAGTGAACGGTAGAAGCCAGTTCAATATGAACTAAAAACCAAAATAAGTCTGCAGTTTATGAGGCTGATACTGTTAATTAAGATATATCTGATTTTGCTCTAGGATCAATCCATGTTCTGTTATTGTCTCAAACACTTATCTATTCTATTCTATGACGGGCAGGTGAAACGTCTAGGCGAGCGCGTGGGCCGCCTAGACGCCCTAAACGTGGGCGGCATGCTGGCGGCGGCCACCGAGGGCGGCGGCGCCGGCGCACGCCTCTCCGCGCGCCTTGACGCCGGCGGCGCCGCGGCCGCTGCCCTCTCCACCCGTCTCTCTCGGCTCGACGCTCTCGCTCGCGCGGCGCCGGCGGCGTTGCATGCCCGCTCTGGCGCCGCACGCGCTGATGCAGCCGCAAGAGCATTGCTGCAGGAGTTGACAGAGATCTACGCGTGGCTTGACGCTCCGCAATTTAGAGATCTAGACTCTATCTCTGAGGTTTGTGTGTATCTAGTCGTTGGACATTCGCTTAGCCGCTGCCCTCTCCACCCGTCTCTCTCGGCGCGACGCTCCCGCTCGCGCGGCGCCGGCGTCGTATACCCGTTCGGGCGCCGCACGCCCAAATGCCGCCGCACGCGCAAATGCCGCCGCGAGAGCGTTGTTGCAAGAGCTTACTGAGATGAGATCAACGCTTGGCTTGACGCTCCGCCATTGTTTTGGACTATCTCTGAGGTTTGTGTGTATCTATAAAGTGGTTGGACATTCTCCTCGGCCGCAGCTATCTCCACCCGTCTCTTTCGTGTCGACGCTTCGCTCACGCCGCGCCGGCGGCGTTGCATGCCCGTGCCTTTTGCCGCCGCTAGAGCGTTGTTGCAAGAGCTTGCCGTTGAGGGATCTTGACTCCATTTCTGAGGTATGAGTGCGATCGGTTTTTAACGCACTTACCTATATTAACATTAGCTAATTAATTAATTCTATTTTTGTCTGGTATACTTAGGAGATATGTGGCTTTTATTTTAATAGTTTTTTAAAAATAAATAAGTAAGTCCCTTACTTATTTGAATTATGTCAAACGGATTAAATGTCAAATTAGCGCACCAAAATTTGAGCACCTTTGCAATTTGATATGTATTGACTGTGGGCTAGACACTTTAGATCCGTCGCATCACAACGTACTCTTATTATGTCTATCTATATTATTATTATGAAATTAAATTGATTTCGCCAACATAGGTATTACTGATGTCAAAGGTTGTAGATGCGGTACGGCTGTGATTTATGTTGAAGTCTCCGAAAGTGTAATAGGTGGGTACATGATGTTTTCACTGTGATGAATATACAATAGATCTCCCTGGCGAGCCCCGAGGGCCGCGCGCGCGCGCTGGCGGCGGGCACGGCGCTGCGCAGCGCGTTGCGCGCCGAGAAGCACATGTCGGCGGCGCGGAGACGGCTCGGCGCCGTGCGCGAGCGCGTGCGCCGGCTGCAGCGCGCCAAGGACGCGCTCGCCGCGGCGCTGGCGAGGCACCTTAACAACCTGCTCATACACCTCGGTTAGTGGTTAATAGGGAATATTCATGATATTTTTTTATTTTTTTTATCTATTCTATAAGTAATTATATAACCGGAAAAAAATATAACACTTTCACAATATTATTAAATAAGGTAAAAACAATAATTAAAACTAGTATCATTTTCGGACGATCAAAACGCCACCATTTTGGCGCGTTCATTTGTGACGTCACCGTGCACCTTAGTGCACGGTGGTTGTTTGATGATCCAGTACACATTCGTCACTAGCACAAAAACGCCATTACATGGTTTCAGTTCACTTTCGGCACTAGTGACGAATATGTAGGTACTTCAATACATTTTTTGTGCGTTTTGGTCACTGCTGACCAAAACGAACTAAGTTTAAGTTGGGTAATAGTTTCGTCAGTTGTATAAGATTTGACTTTTTGTGCAGATAATGACACGCAAGGCGTCTCTAGTACTATATGCTCTAAGATACATATAGGTACCAACCAAGAAAGAAAACAAGAAGTTCCAGACTTCTTTTAAATAATTTTGTTAAAAAAGCATTAAAATGAGACTGTCTTATACAGCTGACGAAACTATTACCCAACTTAAGCTTAGTTCGTTTTGGTCAGTAGTGACCGAAACGCACAAACAATGTATTGAAGTACCTACATATTCGTCACTAGTGCCGAAAGTGAACTGAAACCATGTAATGGCGTTTTTGTGCTAGTGACGAATGTGTACTGGATCCTAAGTGCGGGAAAGTAGCACCATATGTACTGTAAATAACTACCCACCAAAAACATAAATGTAAAAAGGAGAGCCAAGTTCAATACAAAAAATATTCTCTGCTGTGGGCTTCGCCGCAAAAAGAATGGAGATCTGAGATTGAGTGCCAAGTTCTATGCAAAATCCAAATATGTAGTCTAAGGGCTGACTTGGCTGGTTTTCCCATACGAATTATATAGCCTTCGCATGTACATATCCTCGTAACGCCGTGGGTCCTTTTAAAAGGACAAATTCAAAACTAAAAGTAGACTTTATAAATATAAAACAATTGCATTGCCAAGCCCACAGCAGAGAATAATTTTTGTATTGAACTTGGCTCTCCTTTTTTACATTTATGTTTTTGGTGGGATAATAGATTACAATATATCTAATGCCGCCGTTCTAACCCGCCGGGCAAACCTGGCGAGCAGGCGGGTATGGTATGTAGAGGCCTTAATGATGCATTAATATTTTTTTTAATAAATTAATAAAATTAAAAGTAGACTTTATAAATATAAAACAATTGAATGAGTTACTTACTTACTGTATTTTAATAATATAAATAAATAAATATAAATAAATATTAGGGGACAATCTTACACAAATCGACCTAGTCCCAAACTAAGCAAAGCTTGTACTATGGGTACTAGACGACGATAAACATACTTATATATATAAATAAATACTTAAATACATAGAAAACATCCATGACTCAGGAACAAATATTCGTGCTCATCACACAAATAAATGCCCTTACCGGGATTCGAACCCGGGACCTCTTGCTTCGTAGGCAGGGTCACTACCAACTAAGCTAAAGCGGTCGTCAAATAATAATAAGTATATACAATTATACACCTACCTACTTATAACTATAAAATTATTATTTATTTAAACTATAACCTATACTATAATACTATACGTATACGTACCTACTTATCAAAGAAATTGTAATAATAATATTACTACAAATTATAAGTTTTCCTTAAGAAAGCAATTTCGCAGCATAAATCGCAACCTTATAGGTTAGATATCGGGAGACAACCGGACAGCAAGACGGCGCTCGCGCTCATGAGCGCGGCTGCCGCTCGCTCGGCCACGTTCGCGTTAACGGTTCGATTCGGTTGTCACAGCGCCCCACCCACCCCGCCCGCGCCGCTCCGGCGTCACTCGGCGCGCGCGCGTCATGTATATACCGAAAATCTAAATGCCTATTATTTTATCATTATTTATGTTATGAGTAGGTAATGATTTTACACTATTGATGTGCGCTAAATATAAAAATAATAATTAATCCTAGTTAATAACGTAGGTACCCTAAGTAATATTAGGTATTTATGTTAATCGTTCATAATAGAATCTAATTATTTAAAAATTGCCAGTTTTTTATTTATTCCTTTGTATTCATCTAATTACCTATCTGCATACCAAATTTTAACACTCTAGGTCATCTGGAACTGGGTTAGAGTTTTGGTCTATAGGTCAGTCAATGATAAAAATGAGGAATTTTGGACATTAATATCTAAATAACCGTTTGAGATAAGCTTATGAAATTTAGAACACATGTATCTCGCAAGTCTCAATATATGAGCCAAATTTGATACGTTTATGTAAAATAGTTTGTGATTTATGAGGGGGTCAAAAGTGGCTCCAAATGGTTCGTGTAATATTACACACGGTGCGGCTCGCCAGTTCTGTTTCTTGAACTTGGCTTGACACGCTCCCGCGTGTCTAGATTAACGGGTCGGTAACTCGAGTGCTTTGCCGCCGACGTGGTGTAAAATTTTTAAACTATTTTAGAGTCCGCAGTAAGCTTGGCCGGATTTCACCTTCCCATACAAACTGAGTTTCGTTCTCATTTTAAAACTACGTGTTGGATTGTGACTTTGCATATACAATGGCATGAGGTATATCTATGTGTGTAATTAGTTTATATCGTTCCAGTTTATAAAACAATCGAACCACAGCAAGAACAAGTTTTGTATGAAAAACTTAAATTCGCTGTATTAATTTTTTACTACGGTATCTGAAGCTACATAAACTAATTACAGATCTGGATATACCTCATGCATGTCATTGTAAATGCAAAGTTTCGTTTACAATCCAACACGTAGTTTTAAAACGAGAGTGTAACTACGTTTCAAATCAAATAAAATCAAATCAAATAATTTATTTACGTAACTTAAGTTGGAAAACAGTATCTGTGCTGGTGCCTCTTTTTAAGTATATAATATACTTGTGCTAAGAGAACACCGCTCTTCCACATGTTGTGACTTACAATTAGCTTAGGTGTAGGTATAACTTAAATATAATTTACAAAGTAAACATTTCGTATTATATATGCGGCGTGTGTGTGTGTGTGTGTGTGTGTGTGTGTGTGTGTGCGTGTGTGTGTGTGCGTGTGCGTGTGTGCGTGTGTGTGTGTGTGCGTGTTATGGCTTGTGTATCACATTCAACATACAGGTTTCTGAAGTAAGTTTTCAATATCCAAATAGCTTTTGGTTTTTAACCATTTTGTTAACTTAGCTTTACAATCATGTGTAGTGGAGGAATACATATCTATGTGCTTATTTATAAGGTTATACAGGTTGGCAGATTGTGCTGCTTGTTGTCTCCTTGCAAATGCAGTTTTCACAGTTGGAGTGTGGATAACTTTAGTTTTTTTCCTTCGTGTAATTGTTGTTTCCGGTGTATATGTGGTTGTCTTGTGTGCTTTTATGATTAGGTTAAATATATACAGTTTTCTTACAGTTAATGAGTCACAGAGTGTATACAGTTTGTTTGTGGAAAATATGTACGGTTTAAAATACATGACCTTTAGAAGTGCCCTTTGAGCCCTCTCAAGCTCAAGGAATTTGGTCTTTGTTGCACCACCCCATATAGGGATACAATATGTGAGGACTGACTGAGCTAGCGATACGTAAACTTGATTTAGTATGGTCTTCGTAACTACGTGCCTAAGATTTTTAAATACCCAGATAAGTTTGCGAATTCTGCTCATAATACTCTCAGTGTGCAAGTGCCAGGTGAGTCGCTGGTCGACCATTACCCCCAGGTATCTAGTAGATTCTACCTTATCGATGGCTGACGTTTGTATGGAGAATCGAGCTTACTGCGGACTCTTAATGACCCAGAATAACCAATGAGAAGAGTTGTTAAACTGACATGATGACTAAACAGGTAATGAGGCGGCTATGGCGCCGGCGACCGCCTCGGCCCCGGCGGCGGCGGCGGCGGCGCGCGCGCACCACGCCGACCTGCTGCCCTACGCGCCGTTCATGCGCTGGCTCAAGGACATGGACGAGAAGGCATATGATGCGCTCACCAAGGTCAGCTAAATACATACAATGTTGACTCTTATAGTAATAACAATAAACTTTATGTGCATTAAACATTACCAGGTGTTATAAGACAGTCATATAGGCAGGTTTATATGTTTAACCATAATAGGGGTGTAAACTCGAAAATTATTATTACTCTAAAAGAAAGAAGGCAAAAAATATGACTAGTGACGAAAATCCCATTCAGATATCCTAAAGAATTACGAAGCTACAACCGTTTTAATATTGCTTGTTAGAGAGAGGAAACGCAAACAGTGTGTGGCCGTCACACGGGATGCTGCCGGGGGGCCGCGTCGACGGCGGCGCCGAACACGACGGGGCGCGGCACGTTGCCGTCTATTTAGTCCAGGCAATGAACTGACAACTTGTATGGAAAAAATGTCAATTTTGGAAATAATTTATAACAGCTTATTTTTTATGTATAACGGATATATTATCAATTAAATAGTTACCCAGCGACAAAATCCGACAAAATTTCAGACATCGAAAAAATGATAAGTTAACTGGCTTCTAAAAAGTCAGTAAAAATATTAATAAATGTTTTTGTCTTTATTTTGGTTCATTTACATTAGCTCTATAATATTCAAGATAAATCGTACAAAAAAAGATAATGCATGCTTCATTTAAATCTACATAATTACTTCCGGGTGGAAAGTTTGTCGGATTCTTGACTAAATCATCTTAGAATAACATTTTCAAATGAAATCAACAAAAAAAACGCTATTATAAATTAATGTTTTTCAAAACCGTATTTTGCCTGGAGTAATTAGTGACGTCACAATCTACAAGCGTCATCGTTTTATATGCAGTTGCGTTTTGCGAAAAAGGGGCAGAACATACCCCTTCTTAAAACTATGGACACTTATAACGTCGTGATTATTTAACCTCTTGCGTTGATTTTTTCTCCATTTGACTACATTTTTAATCCTTTTTCGAGAAAATATGACATTACTGATTATTTTATATAGTGTCCTACGTACGAAACGTACGAAAAGACGTACGCGCCAACGCAGAAAACCAGGAAGATGACCTGGTAAAGGTCGCGGGGGAGGCCCACCACCCACTCGTTGGAGGAGGCCTATGTCCAGCCGTGGACATCTTTCGGCTGATATGATGATGATAGGTCCTTATTGTTATCTACCACCGTCGTATATATAATGCGAGATGTTGTTTGTGTGGTACCCGATTTCGGTACCGCCGCATACCGGGTAGAGTCAGTCCGACCCAAGTCGGGCCTAACTAGTTGAGTTTATTGCTAGACTCTTCTCAGCCAGGCTAGGTTTTAGCGAACCAGCGATAAAACTCCCAGTAGTTCGACACCACTCACACCCCAGATTCGGTTGATACCGTTCAACCAGTCTCACTGGAGCGCAAACTCGTAGTGTATTCCAGTGTTTAAACTTCCCCGCGTGTTCGTGCCGGAGGTCTCTCCTGGATTTTCCCCAGGCTACCACCTCCAACCACGCAATTCGACCGCTGTATTGGGTCCGTCCTATTATAGCAAGTCAGGTTCAAAAAAATAATAATGTGTGGTACCCCAGGTGTACGTGGGCACGTGGGCGCGCGTGTACGAGCGCGAGGCGCGCGCGGCCTGCGACGCGGCCCGCGCTGCGCCCGCGCCGCCCGCCGCCGAGGGGGACACGCCGCTCGACAACGTGAGTATCTGTGTCCTGCATAGTGTCCTTCCTGCCGATGCCGCACCGCGCCGACCCACTTCGATAACCAGCTGATATATCTAGGTTAGTATTCTCCCCTAGGTGGTGGGGTCAGCAACCAAAGCATCGACCACCCGGCACATCGCTGCTCAAACGCAGACGCATTGTAAACGCAGCAAAATGTATGAATGAACGTGACACGTCAACGCGTATACGCAGCGTTAAGAACCGGTGTTGCCGCTCCCTAACCTGCTGAGCTGATACAACTCGGTGTGTAGTTGTCGTGCGATCAAGAGTATATCCACATTTTTAGGGTTCCGCGGGCCTCAAAAGGAAAAAAATTTAACCCTTATAGGATCACTTTGTTGTCCGTCTATCTGTATGAAAGACCCTTTATCTGAGGAACCCGTGGAGATAGCGAGTTGAAATTAAAGCCATAACCTCAAGTTTACAATCCCTTGAAGGTGTAAAAAAAAGACCGGGTTGCACTCCGTGAGTGCCGGCAGAAGTGAATACTCAATAACATTGCAACAGTTTTTCGATCAGGTCACGTGACATCTTACGGTGTCACCCTAAAAATGAATTTGGCGCAAATTTATAATCAATCATCAATTATTTAGGCGCACGGGCCGCGGGCGCGTGGGTGCGTCGGCCCGTCTCGCCCGCCGCCGTCGGCGCCAAGAACAGCGGACGCAAGGCACAGAACAAAATACCGATTTGTTTTTGCCATTGCCAAATATTTTTCCAAGCTTTCTAGCTAAAGCTCTCTTTAGCAATAACGTCCAAATTCGAACTATTCGAATTTGCTCAATAGCAAAACGGTGAAGAACGCGTGGACAAAATTACAAATTCATTTGCAGAATATGCTATTGCAAAAAATGTTTAACGGCTTTATACTCTTACGAATAGCGTTCAGTTTTGAATGAAGTCGAATCGGCTAGCAGCAAAATATAAAAATTTGTGACCTCCTTCACATCTGACGTCACAAAAATCTGTCGCGTATTTAGCAATTTTTCTCCATCCCAAAAAAGTGCTCAGCGCCGCTAAAGAAGTTTTCACTTCAAAAAATCATACTTCTAAGTTAACGTAAAAAAAAAATACGGTCGTTTATGCCGCTAAAAACGTATATTTCGACAGTCAAGGGATTAAAAAATTATAGAATACTTTCCGTTGATCTAGAACTATGAAATTTGGCAAGTAAAATCGCCTTCTACTAGAAATATTTGTATTTTGTACGGAACCCTCGGTGGGCGAGCACGACTGGCACTTGTCCGGTACCGGTAGGTAAACTTTTTCTGGACCTGAGTTGTCCTGGCTGTCGATCGCGCCCCACAATATGTGCATAGTGTTGTTTTGCAGCAAACAGAGAGTAGATGTCGGCTGCGTTAGTCCCACAGTTATCAGAATACACTGCTGGTTCTTCCACAGGTGCTGACAGTGGTGGAGAATATCTGTAACGCCGAACAAGATTTCTGCGCGCAGTTCTTCTTCCTGGACGTAGATGTCAAGGTACAAGTTTCTATATTGTTTTGTTTAGGTTGGTATGACCCCCGAGGCGAATTAAATGTCGAGCGCACCTTATCGGCGCCCCACTATCGGCCATAGAAAAAAAAGACCGGGTTGCACTCCGGGAGTGCCAGCAGAAGTTAAAACTTAATGCAGTTCAAGTCATCTTTGACGTTGGAAGATATAAACTGTGCTGAGATGACAGCTGTAACCAGACAGACCAGATCTGAAATAGATTATAGTACGCAAAGCGGGGCGTTTCCGCGTAGCTTCAATCATCTATGTATAACGGATATTTACAGAGCGATGGCAGCGACGGCGAGCGAAGCGAGACCAGCGAGGAGACCGGCGCCCGGCGCGGCGCCGGAGTAGAGGCTCGCCGCATGATGGCCGACCTGTTCCCGGCACTAGAGGCGGAGCTGGTTGCCCTCGTCAACCACCTGGAGAAGCAGCCCTAGTGAGTACACACAGCGAGACCAGCGAGGAGACTGGCGCAGTAGAGGCTCGCCGCATGATGGCCGACCTGTTCCCGGCACTAGAGGCGGAGCTGGTTGCCCTCGTCAACCACCTGGAGAAGCAGTCCTAGTGAGTACACACACAGCGAGACCAGCGAGGAGACTGGCGCAGTAGAGGCTCGCCGCATGATGGCCAACCTGTTCCCGGCACTAGAGGCGGAGCTGGTGGCCCTCGTCAACCACCTAGAGAAGCAGCCCTAGTGATCACACACACAGCGAGACCAGCGAGGAGACCGGCGCAGTAGAGCACACACTTATGCTAGGATGTCTGCTCTATACTAATACTATATTTTACTACAATAATTTGATGGTTTACTATCCATTTAGCAACATATTCGGGTGTAGACTGTCTAATAGACTCCTTTATTAATGTAATACCTATCTATTTATACATGTTAGGTTGCGCTGATACAAGCGATATGCGTTTATGTTGCAGTAAACTATAAAGTAAATGTTAAACTCTAAATCGGTCCATATTATAGTACGGTGGCAAAATCGCAATAAGTCGTCTCCTTCACGATTTTCGTAGACATCTCTTCTATATACCAAAAACTGGTATGGATGTGTTCCTTGTTGTCTCCAGAGTACGAATCTACCGGTTTTAGTTAAGGGAGAGGGGGACGGACATAGCTGTGACGTCACAAAGATGGCGGCCAGGTGCAGATGGGGCTGAGATGTAGCGTGTATAGACGAGAGTTGGGATATCAATGAACATTTATTTAGGTATAAACAGGGGTTTATATAGGGTCTCGGTGCCGCTGTGTGTGTGGTCGCTTACATAGGGTTTACGACTTTAGATCCTTATCGCTAATGCACTTTAATGGTGATTATGTCTACACGAGCGTGAACCAGATGCTAGGGTATTGTATTTCAAGGCTAGAGCATATTCCACAAGATTATTAGATATTCAAGGTTATAACTTACAATGTTGCATACGATATATTCGATGTTGCGTCATACACCTCACGCCCATCCTTTTTTTTAGACAAAAATGTGGTTACATATTTTTGGCTTAAAACGAACTTATATAATGACATTAGTATTTAAACTTATCTTATTTTTAATTCTGTATACAATAATATGGGTGTTACAATTTGTCAATGTGAATTCTAAAAGTCCTGTATATGGCTTGTATTACATTACTATGTGCGTTGCTATATTGTTTCTTATACTATCTTACTGGTCTTAAACTGTTTACTGTGTGATACATATCTGGGTGCTTACTAGTTGTCTTGATATCTTAGGTTACATTGCGAATACATTGTTATGGTTATCAACTTCGCTGGTGGTCTTTCTGTTGTGTCGGTGGAAGTTATTTTTAGTTCAGTTTGTTCTGTTGGTTAGTCGGTTTAAACTATGCTTGAGTTTTATTTTAGTTATTATTAAAATATTAGTTTGTAATTGAGTTAAACAATTTTATGTGGTTAGGTGCCGTGTTCGTGTGTGTTCCCGGTTTGTATGTATGTTTTTGTGTAAATTAATTAAAAGATTCACGCCTTTATTCCCAAAAGGACAATAACTTTGTGTGTAGTTTGGTGCAGTGTGCTGTGAAGCGGTAAGTTTTTCATTTGTGTTTTATTGTTAATAGCAATTGAGTTTAGTTTTGATTGTGTAATATAACATATTTTCCTGATATTACATATGATTTAAACTTGAACTTGAAAAGGTGATCTTGAATTGATTGATGTTTTATGGTTTCTGTGTGTATTGTTTGATTACCACTGTTTTTCCGTTTTTTTATTATTATATAACATTAAATCTCTTAATCTACAGTAAATAGTTATTTTAAATCAAAATGTTATTCTTTTTTTTTGTATATATATACAATGTGTATTGCTTATACTTGATCAAACGAAATGTGCGGATACTAGACAAAAAATATCGATAAAAAAAATAAAAATAAAAAATATAGGCTAAAAAAAAAAGAAAAAAAAGCCTACCAAAAAAAAAAAAAAAAAGCCTGCCAAAAAAAAAAAGCCAAAAAAGTGCAAAAAAGACTTGCACTTTCTTGGTTTTTTTTTCTTTTTGGTATGCTTTTTTTTATTTTTTTGGTAGGCTTTTTTTTCTTTTTTTTTTAGCCTATAATTTTTATTTTTATTTTTTTTATCGATATTTTTTTGTCTAGTATCCGCACATTTCGTTTGATCAAGTATAAGCAATACACATTGTATATATATTTTTTGTTTTTATATGTTTACTTCTATGTGATTTAAAATATTATATTAGTATTTCCTTATTGGTTGTTAATTTTTTTTTTTATTAAACATAAATATATACTACTTTAATCCTGCTAAATTATAGCGAGTTTGTTATATACGTTTCCTACGTTTTGTTTTTTTTTATTTACTTTTATTTTGACCTTTAATATTTTTCTTTAATATTTATCTTTTTGAGAGCTTTTTTTATGTAATATTTATCTGGGTTACTATATTTGTTTATTTAATTTTACATGTCAATACTGTTCTATTTATATTTTTTTTTATCATAATTATCTTTTATTCATCATTTTTACATTTTAAGTTTTTTAAATATTTTTTGTTTTTTTTTAGATTTTTAGGTTTTTTGTTTTTAGTTTTTTAGGTTTTTAGGTTTTATTTTTTTCAGTTTTTAGGTGTTTAGGTTTTAATTTTTTCAGTTTTTAGCTGTTTAGGTTTTAATTTTTTAAGTTTTTAGGTGTTTAGGTTTTATTTTTTTTTAAGTTTTTAGGTGGTTAGGTTTTAATTTTTTTTTAAGTTTTTAGGTGTTTAGGTTTTAATTTTTTTTTTTAAGTTTTTAGGTGTTTAGGGATACGCTTTTACGTGGTCGGCCGACCTTACATATAATATAATCATTTGCTTAAGGTACAAGATACTGTTCATTTATTTAATTTATTAAGCGCGCACACATATCAATGTATGTGTAAACAGACAGTTCATTTAACACTTTACCATGTGTCTAAGGGGCTCTCGCGATTGATATCTCGACCGAATCATGATCAGCATCCAAAGATTTCCTGCCTGCCTTGTACCTGGCGCATCCCTTATATCACCTATACACTTTTTGTCGTTTTTATAAAAGTTATATTATTTCTATTTGTGTATTTTTTTTTTTTTTTTTAAGGATTTCCGCCAAGATTGGTGTTAACGGCCAATCACAGTTGGAAACCTTATTAGCTGTAAGCTGAACGATTTACTTGTTTTTGCTCTTTTATTCGTTATTTTTTGTTGGTCAGTTATTTAATTTAATTTTTTAAATATAAATTTACAACTAAAAAAAATATAGGTTTTTTTTTGTTAGTTATTTAGTGAACTGAATATAATGGATATAATAGATGTTTCCTTCATTTTAAATATTATTTTGTTATTTTTATATTTTGGGTATTTCTTCTTTTAAATTATTATCTAGTTTATTGAATATAATGTTAATAATAGCTTATTCTTCTAATGTAATATTGTCTAATAATAAATTGAACATATTTAAAATATAATCTAGTGAATTGAATATGATGAAAGTAATAGCTTATTTTTCTATTTAAAATATAATCTAGTGTCACTATTTTTAAAAATAAATATATTAATTTTTCCTTTTATGTTGATTTATTTTAATGATTTTTATATATTCATTTCTTTTCATTTAATATATTTTTCATATTTTTTTATATATTTGTTTTAAATTATCTTACTTTTCACTTTATCGTATTAATTATATGCATTTAGCCTATCGGTATCATGGTCTCTCGTACTGTATATCGTATTTAATAATACGTCGTCGCGTATATAAACTGCCGTCGGAGTCTTTTGCTCCTAATAATAATAATAATAATAATAATAATATCTTTTTGCTAATATGATTCACTTATTTTATGTTTCACTACTACGCATGATTCTCGAATACATCGGCATATAAGTATTTCATTTACTTTTAGGTGATCAGTCTAATCGTACTGTGCAAAACTTACATGTCTTAGCCTTCTCGGATACTTTCTGATTTAAAAGAAATTGATTTTATTAAATCTGCTGAAATAATTTTATTACGATATGGTTAAAATTCGGTGTTTGTAGGTATTTGGGTCTATACTAATTATAACGAATAGTTGTGCTCTATGAAAACAATTTCTACACGGGTCATTGATAAGATAATATTGGTTCGTAAATATATATATATATAATTTTGTAATTTGAATGTAAGTCTCTGAAACAATGCACGAAGTTTTATATAAAATTTGTAATTCGGGCTGTAATATCAGCTGTCGCGTGCCATAAGGACACGTCGTACTTGTGCTATTTAGCACTCAATTAAATAAGCTATAAGATTCAAAATTCATATTGCAAAGTAATAATGATACCGTAATTTTAACCATATGATTTCCTTCTTTTTATTCATCAAACGGCTTGTTATTTCTATTTGCGTTTGGTATTATAATTTTAGTATACATATATATATATCATTTTGTATATATTATTACCGTGGATTAACATATGTCGCGGTAATTTTATCCCTTACACTAAATGAGTCACGCCATTGAGTACGTGACTTCCATAAAAAAATACTATTTGAATTTGATGGGATTATTGGACAAAGACAGTCTGGTTATAAAAAATATATATGTACCTATGCTTCATGTGTTAATCCGCGTATGTTATGCGCTGAAGTTCATGTTTATAAACCATATGTGTATAGTGCTGTTTGTATCAAATCGCACTTTATTCATGTGACTATAAGTTAGAATTTAGTTCTTAGTTACGAAAAGAGATGAAACGGCTAGGTTGTGATGTGACTATTCTAATTTTAGTACTTTGAGTTAATCGGGTTTTGATTGTTTTTTTTTTGTTTCTATATTAATTTGGATTAAGTACTGTCTGTTTTATGTACTTTTTGGAATTAATTAATTAAATAAATAATTTTGAGTGAATCTTTTATCAACATAGAGTATAACTTGATGGTGTCTAGGAGTATAAGTCGTGTTAAAATTGACTATATATTTGTCTATAATGATTTTAAGTTGATTTTAATACAACATTAAGATTATTATTATAATTTTTCTTTTCTATTCTCAGGATTTTAATACTGGTGTAATTTTTTATTTTTTATTTTATATATATTTTTATATCGATAACTGAACCGAAATAAACATTTTATTGTTATAGACTGGATTAACTCATTGTAGTGTTTTGTGATATTTCTAACTTTGAACTATATTCTTCAACATACTTATCTTTTAACTTTTATTATTTTTGTAATTTTTAATCAATTAGACTTTTGCTAAGTTATCAGCAGAGATCGGAAATTCGGGAGCTTTTATACCTAAACCTAGCAAAATCCCGGAAAAAGCGAAGCAAGTATGGAGTCGGCTTCTTAAAAATAATATTTTAATTATTTAAGTTCCGGGATTGTATAAAGCTTCATGAAAAGCCTACCTTTTTTTTTAGGTTATGATTATTTTCAACGATTTTTGTCAACATACACGTTGGTAAACAGTTTTAACGACATACATTAGACAAGGACGGAAATGCAAAAATACCACGTGTGTCGCTGTAGGTTGATTACCTATTCACTTTTGTGTGGCTATGTACATTTGTTTTAATTTATTGATTTAACAGAGATACTTACGTTTGTACCATTATTTCTAATAAAAGTTACAAAACAATTTTGGTTTGATGTTATCTAACTGTTAGTTAAATGAATATGTGAATCAAACAATATTTTGTAAATAGGAACAACTAAAATAGTTTATTTAAATACTTTAATACGTATGTGTTCATGTTATCTTAATTTTCGGTATTCCGGGAAATCCCTGGAAATTTATTAGTAAAATTAAATTGAGTCCGCCTCCATGCTACTCAACAACAACGCGGTGTAGGTACTGGGGCCAAAGTTTAGGTATAAAAGCTCCCGAATTTCCGATCTCTAGTTATCAGATGGCCAGTCCAATAATTAGCTAATGTATAATTGGCAATAAAGGAGGAGGAGGAAGGAGGAAGGAGGAGGAGGAAGGAGGAGGTCTGTAATATTGCAATATTTAAATTTACTCGGGTTTATTAAATTTTTAGTGACACTAATTTAGTTATTTACCTATAATATATGAATGAAGTAGTTCTTACTTAGCTACTGTTCTAAATTACGTTTAAAAAAATAAAATTAAGATTATTTAAAAGTATACGATACGATTTTGACGTCTTCGTTATTTCGTCTCGTCTCTCGTCCGCGAAGCTCGCTGGCTGGCGGCTGCAGTGTGCTCCTCCGGGACGGCTGCTGCGTCGGTCGCTGATGCGGGCCGGGACAACCCTGGACTCCCTCGAACTTGGGCCGGGATAACCCTGGACACCTTTTCTGTCTTCTTATGTTCTTGTCGGTCATCTGGTCGTTCTGGCTGGCGCAGTGGAGCTGCTACCGTCATTTGGAGATTCCGGAACAGCTTGATAGGGCCCACTAGTGTAATGTCGGCGCCCATTACTGTGATCTGGATCTTGTCGGTCATCTTGTCGGTCTGGGTTGGTTGTGCGTTTTGCGCGATGATGACTTCTTCTTTTTGTTCTTGCGTCTTGACGCACTGGCTGCCCATGATCTTCGTATTATGCGCGGCGTGGCGTGGGTCGTGGATTGGATCGCTGTTGGTGCTGGCTTTGTGGTTGATGCGCTACGGTGATAGTTTTGCCTGGCCGCAAATTGTGTGGAACGCGGCGCGGTTTTATTTTCTTCGTCGCAAAGGCAGGTCGCCGCGAAGCGACCTGCCCTGGCAGGATCACTATGAAAAATGTCCTGCCAGGCCTGGAAAGGTCGCCATGAGATGTAGCCCGTAGGGTAAATAATATCGACGAGAGTTGGGATATCAATGAACATTTATTTAGGTATAAACAGGGGTTTATATAGGGTCTCGGTGCCGCTGTGTGTGTGGTCGCTTACATAGGGTTTACGACTTTAGATCCTTATCGCTAATGCACTTTAATGGTGATTATGTCTACACGAGCGTGAACCAGATGCTAGGGTATTGTATTTCAAGGCTAAAGCATACTCCACAAGATTATTAAATATTCAAGGTTATAACTTACAATGTTGCATAAGATATATTCGATGTTGCGTCATACACCTCACTACGGTCGTCGATTTTAGTTCAAATCTCGGGTTCTATTTTACTGATTGCTTTGTGTGAGGCGTCATTTGAAAGCATATTAAACGTACTATAATTGATTCTTTGGACGCTATGATGTACAATCAACAGTTTTTAAATTAAGTAGAAAGATAGAACCCGAGATTTGAACAAAAATCGATGACCGTCGGCCGCCATCTTTGTGACGTCACAGATATGTCTGTCCCCCTCTCCCTTAACTAAAACCTGTAGATTCGTACTCTGGAGAGAACAAGGAACACATCCATACCAGTTTTTGGTATATAGAAGACGTGTCCACGACTTTTATCAAAATTGGCCAATTTCCGCCGTACTATTAAAACTAAGTTATCAATTTGAAGATGAGGAAACTGGGCTGTTCCCACAGCGGCGCAATGCGCGCTCTGGCGTGCGTGGGGTCGCGCGTGCTCGGCGACGGTGCGACGGGCGGCGAGACGCGGTGGGCGCGCGCCGCGCTCGCCGCGGTGGCGGTGGCGGCCAAGCGCGGCGCCGACCGCGTCGTGGCCGAGCGCCTCGCCGCCATGCCCGACGCCGCCAGGCAGGCGGCCAAGCGACCCAAGGCGGGGCTACTGGGGTAAGATACGAGGACTAGTCCAACTGGGGAAGTGCCTTACCATACCTATAATATCATTACTAGGTATCGGCCCATCGAGTGCAAATGACATAAGGAGCAGCACTAATAGAGTAGAAATCCGTGCTATATTTTATATGCAGCCGAATAATTTGTCGATGTCCTCGTAGATAAAATTTCTACTTAATCTTTCCAGATTTCTAGCAGAATTCGAGGAGCTAAGCTCCGTATGCGAAGCCATCTTCGGCCGCGGCGGCCGGCGCGCGGACCTGGAGCGCTGGTACGCGGCGCTGGGCGGCGCCATGCTGGCCGCCACCGCCGCCGCCGAGCACCCGCGCACGCCGCGGCCCGTGCTGCGGCTCGAGAACTATCACAAGCTGCACGCGCTGCTCGGTACGTCACTACACACTTGCCCCGAGCGCTGGTCGGCCTAGTCATAGAACAAAAGACATCAATGAAACGCTGAGCTGGTGGACTGCGCTTCGTTTCAGCAGGGCTTAGATTTAAATATATACCATTTTTTTTAAATTATTTCAGCGGTTTCGTAGAACAAGTATTGTATACAATAGTTACACAATTAGCTCTTAAACTCTCGTATCTGACTTTAAGAGCCCTCATTTTGTAACGATTGCATAGTAGTAGTTTATGCAACTGATCCATAATGAGAGGCCTCAAAATACGAGTGGATTTATGAAACGATCGGCAGCGAGTTTCATAATAGGATCAGACGGGTGTTTTAAGGCCTAATTATGTACAGTTGTTTGGACTACTTTATCTACAAACATATCATAAAACAACAAAAAAATGACAACAGCAATGGCGCCAATTCTATCCTCCGTCAAGACACTGATGTCGTGCGTAAATATTCAAAAACATACTGAATTGACGTTTCGTATCGATAACTGTTTTAATATCTATGGGTACTAGAATAGTGACCCACTTGAGTTTTGACAGCTGTTCCAAATTTAAACTCATAACGTTATAAAAATCTGTACTGTTATAACATTAAAGTACAGATTTTACCTACTACCACAGACAAGAAAGAGATGATTTTACTATGAGAATAGTAAAATCGATTGTAATAATGCTGGTAATTTCCTACGGTTTCTGAACGCATTTTAGAGCACTAATGATATGTGCGTAGATAAAATACAATTGAGACAGACACGTTAAATTTATAATCCTTCTACATTGTCAGTGTCGAAGCATCCGAAAGCTTATTCCATGTAAACAAGAGGCCAAGTCTCGAAACTCTTCCACCGTTAAAAGTTGTGAGATATTTCGTAGAGCCAAGTCTCAGGCATTCTTATTATTCTTTATTTGCTATCTAAATAAAATTCTGCAACTTGGCAATCACACAACTTTAGCGCATTTATGGATTTTTACATACTAAAACTATGTAGTATTGTGTGATTGCTAATTCACAACATTTTATTTAGCTAGCACATTCAAGATTAATATAAAATTTTACCTTCCCTTTTCTTAGTTATTTAGGATTCCCTCGAGGTTAAAACTATCTGGATTTAAAGAATCCAGGCTTAAAATTCCTCGTTGCACAATTTATAAAATAACTACGGTACGTCCGATCTCTACGGCAGACGACGCAACAATGAGAAAGCCAAGATGGCGCGTACGCGGGCGCTAGTTCTAGGGTTGAGCAGGTTAGCAAAGGCGGATGTGACGTCACAGCGATGGCGTGGAGTGACTCATTTGACGCAAACGGCTACTTCCGGTCGTGGGCAGTAGCGCCCTCTCAATTCTACTGGATCCCGGACACCGAACGGGACAAATTATAAGCAGAGCCCGGATTTTTCACGGCAAAACAAAACACTATCATAACATAATATAGCCAGTGGTAGAATAGTTATTTATGCTACAAGTGTGGAAAGTAGGTGATTTCCGACGAGCGTCATTTTTCACGAAACACGAGTCGGAAATCATCTTTACGCGCGTGTATCATACAACGTTTTACTATGCCTTGTGTGAGGAAATATATTAAATGTTGAAATGTCGGTTTAAAATAGATAGGTTAAAATTCCATAACCTAGGTAGATTGTCAGGTACCTACTTATTATCTGGAACTGCATTTAACAACTTCTCCACATCTTTTGCTGTCAAGCTTATTCACTTAAAAGTTAAAATCATTGTATTGTGGTTTTGGAAAGCATCAAATATAATGAGTAATAATGACCACCAAAAAATGCTTCGATACCCTAAGCTCTTTTGCCAAAAAAATATACTGAACAACAGAAATAATAATTCTACCATTAAAATAGTACTAGCTGTTTTAGTAACGACTGCACATTAAATTGTATTCGAAGACCAAATTTAGTAAATGATCACCAAATCTTAGCAAGCAAATGAATACAATATTTCTGCCTTAATAACCCACTATGATTGCCATAAAGTGTATGCATGCTACCAAATAAAGTATAATGATACGAAATTTACAAGTGCTTTTTTAACCTGATGGGCATTTGATTGAATAAACTCTTCTGTTTTTTTGGTACTGGTTAATTAATTCAGGGAAATTGAATTTCAGGCTAGTAATCATTTTCTAGTAACTTAAATGATTCCTTCTTTATAGCGATCGAAAGGTAAAAATAGCTACCAAAACCCAAATCAGCGCACCCCACTTCCACGTGGTCTCGTCTGTCCTACCCCTAGAGTGTATATAAAAGCCCGCGGAGACAGAAGCTCGCGAAGGAGGTCCTGAGTTGAACGGGTGCGCACGTGAAACGAAGAGCCGACGATCCCAACAATGGCGGGCTTTTTAGAAATACATGCGCGGTCAACATATGCGCATTGCGCAAGTCGCCATACTGTCGTATCGCAAAAGGCATAAGAAAGATATGCGTTCAGCCAAACACATGAAGTGAATATTTAAAATTAATTAATTTATTGACCAAATTCAAAATTCATAAAGATTAATAAACCATTTTATACATTATTAGTATTTATGTACCTTTTATATGAAAGAAAACGAGTAATTGAAATATATGTAAAACTTTTCTCGTGTAATAAAAACTCTTTGTTTCGAGCTGATGACGACGGACTTGAAAATTAAAAAAAAATTGAAAAGTAAAAAGCACTAGTGCGAAAAAGTGACACTTTCCGCACGATTTGGGTGCTTGGAAAACGCTATTTTCGAGCACATGCATTGTAAACATTATTTTATCGATATCGATAATTGTGTAGTAGAAGAAAAAACGTCACCAAATGAAAAAATTACGTGAAGTTTGTATGAAATTATATATTAGAAACAGATGCAATTTCTTCTTCGTAATCCACGTCAGAACACACAGCAGCACATATTATTTGTGTAATAGTGATAGGAGTAGATTATCATTAGTTTTTCAACATTCTCTGGGAGTAAGGCGGTCGTCACACTGCGCCGCATCAACGGACGGAGGTGCGGAGCTGCAGACAAATTTCGCCGGACGGAGGTCCGTTGCAGTGTTTCGTACCACATGGAATGTATATACAAACAAACTTAGGTACTTGCATACCACATGAAACGCACCTCCGTCCGGAGATGCGTCGCAGTGTGATATCCACCTAAACAGTTTCGTTTATCATTATAAAGCCATTTATGTATACTTAATGTACGTTCAACTTCACTTGACGTCAAGGGAGTAAATTTATATTTTTGTCTATTATTTTCAATGAGGTGTTATAGTCACTATCGCGACTTTTTAGTTGGCTCAAATACCTTATGGCGTTTTCGGAAGAAAAATGAAATGAAATGAAGTATTTATTTCGGATAATTTTTACAAAATACATCCATATTGTTAGTAATAACTTATCTTAGGTGTGTTAGTAGAAAGTATAATTATAATTAGAATTAACATGCAAGGACATCCAGTGCGCGAGGATCGGGCTGTCCATCCTCTCAGCGATCACCTTCAAGAGGGTGTTGGTACTGCCCCGCACGCGCACGCCCAGGGACGCCACCCGCTTGCGCATCACGGCTTGGAAACCGTCGGTTCTCCACGCGGCGAACATTCCTGACGCGCTGCAGCGCCAGGGCAGCCCCAACAACCCCCTGAAGGCGTTATTGTACTGGACGCGCAGAGCACTGTAGGCTTTTTTGGTGTAGTCACTCCACAGGTTGCACGTGTATAGGGTTTGACAATACGTTTTGAACAGTGTTATTTTCACCTCCGTAGAACAACGCGCAAACCTGCGAGAAAGCATGTTACACCTTACCGACAGTGCTCTGCGCTCCCTTTCTATATCCACATCATCTTTCAGAGTGTCAGTTACCCAGTGACCCAAGTATTTGAACCTAGTAACTGTTTGAAGAGGAGAGCCACTGAGCATTATTGGCGGAATGGGATATGTTTTAGTGCCAGACTTGAACAGTAACACCTCACTCTTTTTGACATTATAGTTTAGTCCGTGGGCCACAGCATATCTGTCACATATATCAAGCAGAGTCCTAAGGCCGTTGACTGAGGGGCTCAGCAGCACCATGTCGTCTGCGTAGCTTATGTTGTTAACAAAACAACCATCCACCGAACATCCGACACCCGCGCTGCTGAGCTCCTCAATCAAGCCGTTAATGTACAGGTTGAACAAAGTGGGCGAAGTTAACCCCCCCTGTCTAACTCCGCACTCCATTTTATAGACATCAGAGTATCCCCCCGCCCATCGAACTATGTTTGATTGGTTGTCATACCAGTATTTTAAAATGTCTATGATTTCAGCTGGTAAACTTGAGCTCACGCTTAACTTGTTCCACAACACTTGGTATGACACCAAGTCGAATGCCTTCGACAAGTCCAAAAAACATGCGTATACTGGCGTGTTCCTCTCAGTGTAATACCGAACAGTGTGCTTGAGACATAGAACCGCTGACTCAGTGGATAGTCCCGGCCGGAAACCGAACTGGGCGTCATGCAGGTTAATATGCTTGTTCATATACGTGTTAAGCACACTGTCCAGTACCTTCGCCAAGATAGTAGCCAGAGAAATTGGCCTATAATTGGACTTGTCGGAGGCATCACCTGTCTTATTTTTTATGATAGGTACGACTATAGTTTTCATAAGGTCGTCCGGCAAGTAATTGTGGCGCAAGCAGAATGTATACAACATGGCAAGGACTCTAGAGAGATGTACGCCTGCATATTGCAGATGCTCGATGCTTAGGCCGTCATGCCCGGGCGACTTACCTCTCGTCATCTGTCGGATTACCTTGGATACTTCTGCTGGTCTAATTCTGATCGGGCTGTCTCCAGGCACGCGGTTCCCAGCATCGAGCAACTGCCCACCCCCGGCAGCTGGCACCGGTTCCACTTTGAAGTGATTCATAAAAAGACTGGCAACCTCGCTGGGCTCACTAATACCCTGAACACTAGCGGGTGGACTCACTCGAGGATTTACTTTATTAGTGGATTTCCAGAACTGTACGAAGTTTTGTGACTTATGGTGTGAGGCTATTATATCCATTCTAATTTGGTCTTTGTTGTTTTGACAAAACTTCAGTTTGGCTTTGAATTCTTTCCTGGAACTGCACATTTCCTCATATACGCGGCCTACTTTAGGCTTCCCGTGTGCACACCATTCCTGGAAACAAAGCCTCGCCTTCAAGTGAGCCCCCCGGACATGTTTGTTCCAGCCTGTCACATAACCACGTCCCCTGGGCCGCTCTTTACCACAACTACCAACCGAAGCCTCAATGAGTGCCCCCTTAATCGAATTATACAGTTTGTCAATGATTTTCCTATGACAATTGTTATTACATAACTTATCACAACATGCCTCCAATTCTCTAGGAAAATCAATGTGCTTCAACTTGTTATTACATATGTTTAAATATTCTTTTATTTCTGATAGGTCCCTTTCCCCCCATATTACTCCTTTCACTATATTACCCTTGCTAGCCTCACTTTCACTCATTTTTGGCACACTTTTATTTAGATTGCATACAATCTCTATGGGAAAGTGATCGGACCAGTACACATCATAATGTATTTTGGCGGACATAACTGTTTGCCTAGCAGCTGCTGATGTCACGCAGTGGTCTAGCCACCTTCTACACCCGTGACTATCACTCACATATGTGTACGATACACTTCTAGTTTTTTTATTTAAAAAGTATAAAAATGTTGTTTTGCACACTGTAAATTGTCAATAATGTAAAATATATTGGCATGATATTTTTATACCTATAGTATACCTAATAATGACATGAACATGAAACCAATAGAGATACAACAGAAAGAACTGGAGATGGTAAAGGAGGTGAAATATCTAGGTGTACAGTGTAGTCTGGACAGCACTCTCAGATACAAAACCCACATCAAGGAGCAATCGGCGAAAGCCATTAGAACACTATACCAATGCAAAAGGGCAGTGGGAAGAAGATGGGGACTGAGACCCGAAATGATCAACTGGATCTATAAGGCAATCATTCTACCCAGGGTGCTATACGGAGCCGTGGTCTGGTGGCATAGGGCTCCTACAAAAGAATATCAAAAAGACCTAAACAAGGTGCAGAGACTACTAGTGTGTCTGATGGTGACGGGGGCTATGAGAACGACCCCGACACAGGCCATGGAAATACTGCTAGGCATGAAGACAATGCGAATTGAAGTGGAAAAAAGGGCCATGGAACAGTGGTACAGGATGAAAACATGTAAAGAATGGAGAGGAAGCTGCGTGGACAAAAGGCACGCGCTGATACAGGAGGAGGCGCTATCGAAGCTGCAGATGCTGATAGCCAACAATGACCTTATAAAGAGGCAGGAGATATTTGACAAAAAGTATGAAATACATAGAGGAGAAAAAGACAACTGGAAGGTAGACGTTGAATACCCAATGACGGTCTGCTTTACAGATGGATCTAGAAGGGAATCGACAAAGTTAGCGGGAACAGGTATAGTTATACCCAAACTGCGGGAGAAAGTATCTATCCCACTGGGGAGGTATGCCAGCGTTTTCCAAGCAGAGGTGTGCGCAATAATGAGGTGCGCACAGATAATAAAGGAGAACGCAGCAGACTGGAAGGGTAGTGATCTATACGGACAGTCAGGCAGCACTGAAGGCACTAGGAAAGGTAACGGTAACATCCGCCTTAGTAAGAGAATGTAAGAAGGAGCTCAACAAGATAGGAGCATACCCAGGTGTGACGGTGGTGTAGGTATAGAGAAGATTGACGTGTGGTTTGTCTCAGCAAGAAACGGAGACACGTGATTGACCTCACGAAACAGCTGTTCTGATAAGAACAGCTGATTGCTCTGACAAGAGCAGTTTTCGATTGTCCCGAGAAGGACATTTTATAATTGTGAAGACGCCGGCAATGCAGCATCACTATCGTCGAGGTTCTTCAGCTTCGATCTTCGAGCACGGAGCGACAGGGCAGCGATGTGTTCGTCTCGACGGCCGGCGCAGAAAAGGATCGTAATTTGCGCGCCAAAATCTTTTATAGGCGAGCGAGCCGCGCGCGTTGCCACGCGCCGCCTACCTCCCTCTCGCTCGTGCGCATCCGTCCCGCTCTAATCATGTTATTGTTGCGGTTTAAAACTGTCACTAGTTGTAAGCTTTTTTATTGTATATAGTTAGCCGTATTTGTAAATAAAATTATTCCAGTTTCCAGTATTCTACAATTAACAACAGAGTTTCACTAAACTACCTACAAGTCTCCAGCCAAGTCTCCCTGCACAAACCTCTGTTAAAGTGGTGACCTGCCGACTCAAGAGCACAGAAGCAACCAGCATCAAGATTTCAAGTATGGCCGGAGAAAATGGAGCCAACCCGGGAGCTATACCCGTTCCGCAACCCAACGCTGGCGATCAACATGAAGCTCAACATTTAGCAGCAAGCCACGACGTGTCCGCGATATCTCTCTCACTCCGTGTACCACCGTTTTGGCGCGACCAGCCGCTATTATGGTTCTGCAGTTTCGAAGCCGCCACCACCGATCTGAAAAGAAGCCAAGCACAGCTCGCACAAATGGTCATCGCACAGCTCGAGAAGCAAGACATCCAGAATATCGCAGATCACATCTACTCGCCGCCGGAACAAAATTACTACCAGGCCATCAAGGATCGTCTCATCTCGCTGTACGAGGAATCAAACAGCGCCCAGGCAAAGAAACTGCTGTCACAGGTCGAGCTCGGCGAACAGAAACCTAGCCAGTTACTTCGCAAGATGCAGAATCTTAACCGCGAGAAGTTCCCCGAGAGCACAATGCAAATGATGTGGCTCGATCATTTACCGCCACACGTCAGATCCGTACTCACCGTCAGCGAAGCATTCAAAATCAAGACTACGCTCGACGACCTCGCTCTCCTCGCCGACAAAATGATGGAGCACACGCCGTCATCCCACGTCGCCGCCATTTCGTCGCCCATTCCGATTCCGTCAACATCAACACAGCCGCCACCGCTGCTACCTCCGTCACAAGCTACCTACCAGCAACATCCGCATCTCGACACACAATATCTCATCGGCGAGATAAGAAGATTGTCGCTCGAAGTCGCCGAACTACGATCAAGGCCGCGTGAAAACAACGATCGTCGCAACAGCCGATTTCACCGCCGTTTCCCGTCACGTTCCCGTCCTCGCAGCGCATCGCAATCGCAAGACCGAAGCCGCAACAACTCGCCCATGCCATATTGCTACTACCACCGCCGCTTCGGCATGGACGCGAATAAATGCACGCCACCGTGCAATTTCAAGCCGATCAACTCGCCGTCGGAAAACTAAAAGTAACGCTGGCAGCGGCGGAAACCGGCGTTACCGAAACATCTCACCGCCTTTTCGTGACCGACAAGACATCAAAACTTACCTTCCTGGTCGACACTGGAGCGAACATATCCGTGCTGCCACGAAGAAAAGGCACGCAAGAGCAGCCCCTCCCGTTTCAACTTTACGCCGCTAACAACACCGTCATACCTACCTACGGTGAAAAAACGCTCGAACTCGATCTCAACCTACGACGAGCATTCAAGTGGAAATTCATCATCGCAGCCGTATCGAAGCCTATCCTGGGAGCCGACTTTCTCAAGTTCCACCACATCATTGTGGACATCAAGAATCGACGACTGATCGACGGAAAGACGCTACTCACGACTAACGCTCAACTCTGCGCCGCTAACATACCTACCGTGCGCAGCATAGACGTGCAGCAGTCGTATCACGATATACTAGCCGATTACCCTGGAACTACGCGACTTACATCTATGAAGCTTAGCCCGAAGCATAACGTCGAACACTTCATAGAAACAACTGGCCCGCCCCTTCACTGCAGGCCACGCCCCATCGCACCACATCGATACGAGCTCGTGAAGAAAGAATTTGCCAACATGATGGAGCAAGGCTTATGTCGTCCCAGCAAGAGTCCATGGTCCTCACCGTTACACGTAGTACCTAAGAAGAATGGAGACCTGCGTGTATGTGGCGATTACCGAAGACTCAATGCCATCACCAAGCCCGATCGCTATCCCATACCACGGATACGCGATTTTACCTACCAACTCGCCGACAAGAAATTTTTTTCGACACTCGATTTGAACCGTGCTTATCAGCAATTACCCATCAGCGAGCAAGACATCGAAAAATCAGCGATAATAACTCCCTTCGGATTATACGAATTCCCGCGTATGTGTCCTGGACTGAAGAATGCCGGTCAAACGTTCCAACGATTCATCCACGAAGTACTAAGAGGCCTGGACTACGTATTTCCATTCGTCGACGACTTACTAGTCGCATCAACAACCGAAGAAGAGCACCGAAGACATCTGCACACCATCTTCCAACGACTCGACGAGTATGGCATCACAATAAACCCCGCCAAATGTGTCTTCGGCCAGCCATCGGTGAAGTTTCTCGGCTACGAAGTAAACCAAGACGGAATCCAGCCGCCTAAGGAAAAAGTTGAAGCAATCGTCGATTACCCTAAACCGCAAACAATAGATGAGTTACGACGATTTCTCGGAATGATAAACTTTTACCGCGAAAATATCAAGAACGCCGCAATACTTCAAGCTCCACTCTGTAAATACCTACACAACGCGCGGAAGAAGGACAAGACACCAATCGGCTGGAACGACGAAGCAACGCTCGCATTCGACGCGTGCAAGGACAGCATCAAAAACGCCGCCTTACTCGCTCATCCATGTCACCAGTCGACGCTCGCGATATTCTCGGACGCTAGTGACAAGGCCGCAGGCGCATCGCTAAATCAGTTTGTAAACAACGCTTGGCAACCACTCGGCTACTTTTCGAAGAAATTCTCCGACGCACAGACTCGCTACAGTGTTTACGATCGAGAGCTACTCGCATTGTACATGAGTACCAAACACTTCCGCAAGATGTTCGAGGGACGAGAACTCATCTTATTCACCGATCACAAGCCCTTGACCTTCGCGTTCACCAAAACGAGCACCAACAACGAGTCGCCGCGCCGCACCCGTCAGCTGTTGTATATCAGTGAATTTACAACCGATATACGTCACGTTAGTGGGTCACAAAACGCCGCCGCCGACGCGCTATCCCGCATAGAAACGATATCCTGCCCGTCGCCGATTGACTACAAAGAACTAGCCGACGCGCAAGAACGAGACAGCAACACCATTCGAACACTCGCACAGCAAACCAACCTATCTATGAAGCAAGTCGCTATTCCCGGAACCAACGTCAAATTGTACTGCGAAACAACGACAGACAATTTACGCCCTTATGTACCCGAACAATACCGCCGTGCCGCATTCGACTCCGTACATAACATCAGTCATCCTGGAATTCGAACAACAAGAAAACTAGTCGCTCAACGCTACTTTTGGCCTTCGTTAAATACCGACGTAGGTACATGGTCAAAAGTATGCGTACACTGCCAACGCGCGAAGATTCAACACCACACCGCAAGTCCGATATCAAGTTTCCCGCCAACTCAACGATTCGATCACATCCACATCGACATCGTTGGACCTCTACCTACCGCCGCAAGTGGACATCGATACCTACTCACAATGATCGACAGAGCAACACGATGGCCCGAAGCAATCCCACTCACCGAGATCACCGCCGAAGAAGTCGCCAAGACTGTTTACGACGGTTGGATTTCCCGCTTCGGCTGCCCCGCTACTATCACTACGGACCAAGGACGGCAATTCAAGAGTCGAGTATTTGCATCTCTCACACGCTTACTCGGCATCGAAAGAACCCGTACAACACCGTACCATCCGATCGCTAATGGGATTCTGGAGAGATGGCATCGAAGTCTCAAGGCCGCACTCAAGGCAAGACTACAAACAACAACATCGTGGATCGAGCAAATACCTACTGTCCTACTTGGTCTACGCGCCGCGCTAAGAAGTGACACCGATGTAAGTGCAGCCCAACTCACTTACGGCTGCAGTGTACGATTACCCGGTGATTTCTTATCAGCTGTACCTACGAACGATGACGTCATTATGGACTCCGCTTTCGTCGATCAGCTGAGAGACACAATACGACGCTTGAAACCTACACCGAGCCAGCCGCATAGCAACACGAGACCGATATTCGTACATCGTGACCTCATGACCTGCGAACAAGTGTTTGTACGAGTCGACGCCGTAAGAAAGCCGCTACAAGCACCTTACGACGGACCATACCGCGTGCTGAAAAGAGACGACAAAGTTTTCACACTGCAACTACCTAACCGTCAAACGAACGTCTCAATCGACCGACTCAAGCCTGCCTACACGATCATCGAGGAAGACATACCTACAACTACGAGTATACCTACAACTACGTGCACACCTGTAACTACAACACCGAGTTCATCGAGTACAACATTGCAACAAGACAACCAGAAAAAAAACAATAGCCAGAGCCAGAAACAAACGACAACGGACAACCTGAAACAAAATGGACCACACACGACCAACAATCAAATACCTACAGCTGGGAACCAAACTCGCCGAGGCCGCACTATCCGCCTGCCGGTACGTTTCACTTGAAGGGGAGCCCTGTAGGTATAGAGAAGATTGACGTGTGGTTTGTCTCAGCAAGAAACGGAGACACGTGATTGACCTCACGAAACAGCTGTTCTGATAAGAACAGCTGATTGCTCTGACAAGAGCAGTTTTCGATTGTCCCGAGAAGGACATTTTATAATTGTGAAGACGCCGGCAATGCAGCATCACTATCGTCGAGGTTCTTCAGCTTCGATCTTCGAGCACGGAGCGACAGGGCAGCGATGTGTTCGTCTCGACGGCCGGCGCAGAAAAGGATCGTAATTTGCGCGCCAAAATCTTTTATAGGCGAGCGAGCCGCGCGCGTTGCCACGCGCCGCCTACCTCCCTCTCGCTCGTGCGCATCCGTCCCGCTCTAATCATGTTATTGTTGCGGTTTAAAACTGTCACTAGTTGTAAGCTTTTTTATTGTATATAGTTAGCCGTATTTGTAAATAAAATTATTCCAGTTTCCAGTATTCTACAATTAACAACAGAGTTTCACTAAACTACCTACAAGTCTCCAGCCAAGTCTCCCTGCACAAACCTCTGTTAAAGTGGCATGGGTGCCGGGACACCAGGGGATAGCGGGTAATGAGAGCGCGGATGAACTGGCTAGGGAGGGCTCGGGCAGGGAATTTATTGGCCCAGAACCGGTCCTCCCTTTCTCGGCTCAAGTCACAAAGGGGGTCATAGAAAGGCTAAAAGAACAAGAAGGGGAGAGAGAATGGAGGGAAGCATCTGGATGTAGACAGACAAATATGATGATAGGAGGTGTGGATCACAGAAGAACCAAGTATCTTCTAAAACTGGGTAAGAACAACCTGAGGTTGCTGGCCGGTATCGTAACTGGTCACAATACTCTAAACAGACACTTGAAGGTAATAGGTATCAGTAACGACGCTTCCTGCCCACACTGTGGGGAGGAAGAAACCAGTAAGCATGTATTAGCGGAATGTATTATGTACGCGGCAACGCGGTTTAATACATTCGGTAAAGATGTGTTAGAGGAGAGGGAATTGAGGGATGTCAGTCTCAAAGATGTCCTTCTGTTCTGCAGGAAAACGAGAAGAATGGAAGAGTTTGAAGTGGGAACGCCGCCGGAGGACCTGAGGCTCCAACCCTAGGGAACGGGGCTGAATGAACGCAAAAAACCGATCGACAGCCCGCCTGCTTCCGGCCAGGCGTCCCTTCACAACATCAACATACCTAATTATTATTATTATTTAATAATTTATTCATATAAACAATTACAAAACAGTACAATAAATGCGCCAAACTGGAGTGACCAGTTTGTTGGCGCGTCGCGCTCAGTTTACATATATTCTAATAATAATATTAATAATATTATTATTTTATATAATATTCGATATCGATAAAATAATGATTCTATCACTGGCTAGATTACCATAGTGTTTTGTTTTGCCGTGAAAAATCTGGGCTCTGATAATAAGAATGCCTGAGACTTGGCTCTACGAAATATCTCACAACTTTTTACGGTGGAAGAGTTTCGAGACTTGGCCTCTTATTTACATGGAATGTTTTTTATGGGATCTCACTTCTTTTTGTACGTTATTGTGTTATCAATACATGAATTGTAAATGCAGTTCCATTCTTGCTATTTCATTTTTTGTTCCATTCACTGCCAATACTCATACTCATTTATTTATAAAGCACAAATATATTAAAGGTCAAAAAGTTAATATTACTTAGATTAAATTAAATTAATTCTAATTTATTTATACTTAATGTCAAAGAGTTTAATTATTTCAAAAATGTATACACATATCCAATGAAGAATATAACTTAATCCTATATGTTTATATGGGATCACAAAGTTATTTATGCAGTTGGTGTATCTAGAAAACTGTAGTGAAATTGCATTTTTTTTTAGTTTTTGCCTTGATTTATACACAAAACACTAATTGTATTTTAATTTTTAAGCTTCTATGTCTGCTAGAAGTGCCTTAGACTTTTGATGATCGGTGAGTCAGTCAGTGAGTGACAAAATTAAGAAACTGACTAGTTATAATTCTTAAACTACTGGTTAAAATTGAATGAAATTTGAAATATATCGTGTTTATACAATGCGTAACTGAAAATTCAGGCTTCTAGTTTTATCCACAACGAAGTTATAGAGGGTCGAAAATGGCCTGAACTACTTCGAGAAAAGGATGGTACGGCCGTGCCGCTGTTTTGCTCGACTTGGCGGGGGCACCCCCGTGCCCCCAGATATACGTACTGTGGACGCGGATGATCAGGGCCCTTACTCCCTGTTGCAGCGGCGCGGCGTGCGCCCGCGCTGGACGCGCTGCGGCGCGAGGCGCGCGCGCGCTACGCGGAGGCGCTGCGGCAGTACGTCACGCAGTACTTCGGCCGCCCGCTCGACAAACTCACGCAGTTCTTCGAGGTACTTTCAAATTCATTACGCTCACTTACGGCGTGAAAGCATCACCCTGGAACCCTGAAACCCGGTAACTCCACGAAGACATATCTTCAACTCAGTAAGACCGGAAGCCGGCCTGCAGCCACATATTCTCATGTAGCCTTTGTGCTAATCATAATTAACCCAAAGGCTATACGGAGCCGAAGCGCGTTTGCGTTCTCATCTCTTGTAATGTCGGTTGTTCTGGGCAGATACAAATGGTCGTACATCCTTGTTATCCTCTGAGAGATTTTCCCTGGCACCTAATCCCAAAATGTGGCGTAGGCACTAGTTTTTACGAAAGCGACTATCATCTGACCTTCCAACCTAGAGGGAAAAACTATAGACTTTTGGGATAAGACTAGTTTCCTCACGATGTTTTTTTGAAAAACTCAGTAGTTTGAATATCTACCGCTACAACTTATTAAAGCACACACCGCACGCAAGCTGAAGACGGTCGAGTCTGTACATGGAAGATATTCGAAAAAAAAGTTTGCTGGGGACACTTAGAATCGATAACAGAACACGATCCAAAAGTTTTTAGAATGATTGTCTGTTTGTCTGTTTATTTGTAGGAGCATCACGTGAAAACGGCTGAACGGATTTTGATGCAAACTTGACTAATCTGTCGAGAAAATTCCCGGCCAACATATAGGCTATAAAAATTCTAAAGATAAGGGTGCAAAGGGGTTAAAAAAGGGGTTGAATTTTGTATGGGAACTTCTTAAATCTATATGAGCTAAAGACTTAAAAATTTACAAGCATATACTTGACTACATCTTTTAATAAAACAAAAACAGAATCCTTAAACTCTGCTTACTCCCATTCGCCCTATAAAATAAAATAAAGGAAAAGTAAAAATAAAGATATATGTAATGAAAAATAAATAGGCCTTTCTAGAACATTAATAAATTAATAAGTCGTATATCATTCTTACGCACACGCAAGCGCGCGCGCACACACACACACACTCACGCGCATAGCATTGCACTGGTTGTGAATTTTAGGGAGGGTCCTGGCAGAATATCAGCGATGTGGCTCCTGCCGCATCATCATGCTGAGTCAGCGCCCATTCTTTGCCACGACACATGGCTCACTTATTGTACTTGTAGTTTTTATTTGCCGTTTTTAGTATGTTAGTTCTTAAGTTGCATGTTCTCCTGTTCTTTTTATGCCATGTATATTGTGGGTATGAATAAAGTTTTTATCTATCTATCTACAAAATAAAAAGAACCCCATTCAAACTTTTAGCAAAATTTAGATAAAACGTGAAAAACATCATCATCATCCTCCTAGCGTTATTCCCGGTTGTGCCCCTAAAGGAGCCCGGGGTCCGCTTTGACACCTAAACCCAAGATTTGGCATAGGCACTAGTTTTACGAAAGCGACTGCCATCTGACCTTCCAACCCAGAGGGAAAACTAGACCTTATTGGGATTAGACCGGTTTCCTCACGATGTTTTCCTTCACCGAAAAGCGTGAAAAACCCGGGATGTAAAATAGTGGTAGGCACTACATACTAACCAAAACTGGTTGATACCTCCACCGATAGTAACTTGGTAATGGGGGGCGTGCTCAGAAGGGTTGCTTTGGGCCTTACATTCCAACGAACAGGCCTTTTCGAGCATTTCGCTTGCAAGACACCTGGGGATAGTAAGTGTACGTGATGCTGATGGCTCCCCCTCAGGTTTCGCTTGCAAGACACCTGGGGATAGTAAGTGTACGTGATGCTGATGGCTCCCCCTCAGGTTTCGCTTGCAAGACACCTGGGGATAGTAAGTGTACGTGATGCTGATGGCTCCCCCTCAGGTTTCGCTTGCAAGACACCTGGGGATAGTAAGTGTACGTGATGCTGATGGCTCCCCCTCAGGTTTCGCTTGCAAGACACCTGGGGATAGTAAGTGTACGTGATGCTGATGGCTCCCCCTCAGGTTTCGCTAGCAAGACACCTGGGGATAGTAAGTGTACGTGATGCTGATGGCTCCCCCTCAGGTTTCGCTAGCAAGACACCTGGGGATAGTAAGTGTACGTGATGCTGATGGCTCCCCCTCAGGTTTCGCTAGCAAGACACCTGGGGATAGTAAGTGTACGTGATGCTGATGGCTCCCCCTCAGGTTTCGCTAGCAAGACACCTGGGGATAGTAAGTGTACGTGATGCTGATGGCTCCCCCTCAGGTTTCGCTAGCAAGACACCTGGGGATAGTAAGTGTACGTGATGCTGATGGCTCCCCCTCAGGTTTCGCTAGCAAGACACCTGGGGATAGTAAGTGTACGTGATGCTGATGGCTCCCCCTCAGGTTTCGCTAGCAAGACACCTGGGGATAGTAAGTGTACGTGATGCTGATGGCTCCCCCTCAGGTTTCGCTAGCAAGACACCTGGGGATAGTAAGTGTACGTGATGCTGATGGCTCCCCCTCAGGTTTCGCTAGCAAGACACCTGGGGATAGTAAGTGTACGTGATGCTGATGGCTCCCCCTCAGGTTTCGCTAGCAAGACACCTGGGGATAGTAAGTGTACGTGATGCTGATGGCTCCCCCTCAGGTTTCGCTAGCAAGACACCTGGGGATAGTAAGTGTACGTGATGCTGATGGCTCCCCCTCAGGTTTCACTAGCAAGACACCTGGGGATAGTAAGTGTACGTGATGCTGATGGCTCCCCCTCAGGTTTCGCTAGCAAGACACCTGGGGATAGTAAGTGTACGTGATGCTGATGGCTCCCCCTCAGGTTTCGCTAGCAAGACACCTGGGGATAGTAAGTGTACGTGATGCTGATGGCTCCCCCTCAGGTTTCGCTAGCAAGACACCTGGGGATAGTAAGTGTACGTGATGCTGATGGCTCCCCCTCAGGTTTCGCTAGCAAGACACCTGGGGATAGTAAGTGTACGTGATGCTGATGGCTCCCCCTCAGGTTTCGCTTGCAAGACACCTGGGGATAGTAAGTGTACGTGATGCTGATGGCTCCCCCTCAGGTTTCGCTAGCAAGACACCTGGGGATAGTAAGTGTACGTGATGCTGATGGCTCCCCCTCAGGTTTCGCTAGCAAGACACCTGGGGATAGTAAGTGTACGTGATGCTGATGGCTCCCCCTCAGGTTTCGCTAGCAAGACACCTGGGGATAGTAAGTGTACGTGATGCTGATGGCTCCCCCTCAGGTTTCGCTAGCAAGACACCTGGGGATAGTAAGTGTACGTGATGCTGATGGCTCCCCCTCAGGTTTCGCTAGCAAGACACCTGGGGATAGTAAGTGTACGTGATGCTGATGGCTCCCCCTCAGGTTTCGCTAGCAAGACACCTGGGGATAGTAAGTGTACGTGATGCTGATGGCTCCCCCTCAGGTTTCGCTAGCAAGACACCTGGGGATAGTAAGTGTACGTGATGCTGATGGCTCCCCCTCAGGTTTCGCTAGCAAGACACCTGGGGATAGTAAGTGTACGTGATGCTGATGGCTCCCCCTCAGGTTTCGCTAGCAAGACACCTGGGGATAGTAAGTGTACGTGATGCTGATGGCTCCCCCTCAGGTTTCGCTAGCAAGACACCTGGGGATAGTAAGTGTACGTGATGCTGATGGCTCCCCCTCAGGTTTCGCTTGCAAGACACCTGGGGATAGTAAGTGTACGTGATGCTGATGGCTCCCCCTCAGGTTTCGCTTGCAAGACACCTGGGGATAGTAAGTGTACGTGATGCTGATGGCTCCCCCTCAGGTTTCGCTTGCAAGACACCTGGGGATAGTAAGTGTACGTGATGCTGATGGCTCCCCCTCAGGTTTCGCTTGCAAGACACCTGGGGATAGTAAGTGTACGTGATGCTGATGGCTCCCCCTCAGGTTTCGCTAGCAAGACACCTGGGGATAGTAAGTGTACGTGATGCTGATGGCTCCCCCTCAGGTTTCGCTAGCAAGACACCTGGGGATAGTAAGTGTACGTGATGCTGATGGCTCCCCCTCAGGTTTCGCTAGCAAGACACCTGGGGATAGTAAGTGTACGTGATGCTGATGGCTCCCCCTCAGGTTTCGCTAGCAAGACACCTGGGGATAGTAAGTGTACGTGATGCTGATGGCTCCCCCTCAGGTTTCGCTAGCAAGACACCTGGGGATAGTAAGTGTACGTGATGCTGATGGCTCCCCCTCAGGTTTCGCTAGCAAGACACCTGGGGATAGTAAGTGTACGTGATGCTGATGGCTCCCCCTCAGGTTTCGCTAGCAAGACACCTGGGGATAGTAAGTGTACGTGATGCTGATGGCTCCCCCTCAGGTTTCGCTAGCAAGACACCTGGGGATAGTAAGTGTACGTGATGCTGATGGCTCCCCCTCAGGTTTCGCTAGCAAGACACCTGGGGATAGTAAGTGTACGTGATGCTGATGGCTCCCCCTCAGGTTTCGCTAGCAAGACACCTGGGGATAGTAAGTGTACGTGATGCTGATGGCTCCCCCTCAGGTTTCGCTAGCAAGACACCTGGGGATAGTAAGTGTACGTGATGCTGATGGCTCCCCCTCAGGTTTCGCTAGCAAGACACCTGGGGATAGTAAGTGTACGTGATGCTGATGGCTCCCCCTCAGGTTTCGCTAGCAAGACACCTGGGGATAGTAAGTGTACGTGATGCTGATGGCTCCCCCTCAGGTTTCGCTAGCAAGACACCTGGGGATAGTAAGTGTACGTGATGCTGATGGCTCCCCCTCAGGTTTCGCTAGCAAGACATCTGGGGATAGTAAGTGTACGTGATGCTGATGGCTCCCCCTCAGGTTTCGCTAGCAAGACACCTGGGGATAGTAAGTGTACGTGATGCTGATGGCTCCCCCTCAGGTTTCGCTAGCAAGACACCTGGGGATAGTAAGTGTACGTGATGCTGATGGCTCCCCCTCAGGTTTCGCTAGCAAGACACCTGGGGATAGTAAGTGTACGTGATGCTGATGGCTCCCCCTCAGGTTTCGCTAGCAAGACACCTGGGGATAGTAAGTGTACGTGATGCTGATGGCTCCCCCTCAGGTTTCGCTAGCAAGACACCTGGGGATAGTAAGTGTACGTGATGCTGATGGCTCCCCCTCAGGTTTCGCTAGCAAGACACCTGGGGATAGTAAGTGTACGTGATGCTGATGGCTCCCCCTCAGGTTTCGCTAGCAAGACACCTGGGGATAGTAAGTGTACGTGATGCTGATGGCTCCCCCTCAGGTTTCGCTAGCAAGACACCTGGGGATAGTAAGTGTACGTGATGCTGATGGCTCCCCCTCAGGTTTCGCTAGCAAGACACCTGGGGATAGTAAGTGTACGTGATGCTGATGGCTCCCCCTCAGGTTTCGCTAGCAAGACACCTGGGGATAGTAAGTGTACGTGATGCTGATGGCTCCCCCTCAGGTTTCGCTAGCAAGACACCTGGGGATAGTAAGTGTACGTGATGCTGATGGCTCCCCCTCAGGTTTCGCTAGCAAGACACCTGGGGATAGTAAGTGTACGTGATGCTGATGGCTCCCCCTCAGGTTTCGCTAGCAAGACACCTGGGGATAGTAAGTGTACGTGATGCTGATGGCTCCCCCTCAGGTTTCGCTAGCAAGACACCTGGGGATAGTAAGTGTACGTGATGCTGATGGCTCCCCCTCAGGTTTCGCTAGCAAGACACCTGGGGATAGTAAGTGTACGTGATGCTGATGGCTCCCCCTCAGGTTTCGCTAGCAAGACACCTGGGGATAGTAAGTGTACGTGATGCTGATGGCTCCCCCTCAGGTTTCGCTAGCAAGACACCTGGGGATAGTAAGTGTACGTGATGCTGATGGCTCCCCCTCAGGTTTCGCTAGCAAGACACCTGGGGATAGTAAGTGTACGTGATGCTGATGGCTCCCCCTCAGGTTTCGCTAGCAAGACACCTGGGGATAGTAAGTGTACGTGATGCTGATGGCTCCCCCTCAGGTTTCGCTAGCAAGACACCTGGGGATAGTAAGTGTACGTGATGCTGATGGCTCCCCCTCAGGTTTCGCTAGCAAGACACCTGGGGATAGTAAGTGTACGTGATGCTGATGGCTCCCCCTCAGGTTTCGCTAGCAAGACACCTGGGGATAGTAAGTGTACGTGATGCTGATGGCTCCCCCTCAGGTTTCGCTAGCAAGACACCTGGGGATAGTAAGTGTACGTGATGCTGATGGCTCCCCCTCAGGTTTCGCTAGCAAGACACCTGGGGATAGTAAGTGTACGTGATGCTGATGGCTCCCCCTCAGGTTTCGCTAGCAAGACACCTGGGGATAGTAAGTGTACGTGATGCTGATGGCTCCCCCTCAGGTTTCGCTAGCAAGACACCTGGGGATAGTAAGTGTACGTGATGCTGATGGCTCCCCCTCAGGTTTCGCTAGCAAGACACCTGGGGATAGTAAGTGTACGTGATGCTGATGGCTCCCCCTCAGGTTTCGCTAGCAAGACACCTGGGGATAGTAAGTGTACGTGATGCTGATGGCTCCCCCTCAGGTTTCGCTAGCAAGACACCTGGGGATAGTAAGTGTACGTGATGCTGATGGCTCCCCCTCAGGTTTCGCTTGCAAGACACCTGGGGATAGTAAGTGTACGTGATGCTGATGGCTCCCCCTCAGGTTTCGCTAGCAAGACACCTGGGGATAGTAAGTGTACGTGATGCTGATGGCTCCCCCTCAGGTTTCGCTAGCAAGACACCTGGGGATAGTAAGTGTACGTGATGCTGATGGCTCCCCCTCAGGTTTCGCTAGCAAGACACCTGGGGATAGTAAGTGTACGTGATGCTGATGGCTCCCCCTCAGGTTTCGCTAGCAAGACACCTGGGGATAGTAAGTGTACGTGATGCTGATGGCTCCCCCTCAGGTTTCGCTAGCAAGACACCTGGGGATAGTAAGTGTACGTGATGCTGATGGCTCCCCCTCAGGTTTCGCTAGCAAGACACCTGGGGATAGTAAGTGTACGTGATGCTGATGGCTCCCCCTCAGGTTTCGCTAGCAAGACACCTGGGGATAGTAAGTGTACGTGATGCTGATGGCTCCCCCTCAGGTTTCGCTAGCAAGACACCTGGGGATAGTAAGTGTACGTGATGCTGATGGCTCCCCCTCAGGTTTCGCTAGCAAGACACCTGGGGATAGTAAGTGTACGTGATGCTGATGGCTCCCCCTCAGGTTTCGCTAGCAAGACACCTGGGGATAGTAAGTGTACGTGATGCTGATGGCTCCCCCTCAGGTTTCGCTAGCAAGACACCTGGGGATAGTAAGTGTACGTGATGCTGATGGCTCCCCCTCAGGTTTCGCTAGCAAGACACCTGGGGATAGTAAGTGTACGTGATGCTGATGGCTCCCCCTCAGGTTTCGCTAGCAAGACACCTGGGGATAGTAAGTGTACGTGATGCTGATGGCTCCCCCTCAGGTTTCGCTTGCAAGACACCTGGGGATAGTAAGTGTACGTGATGCTGATGGCTCCCCCTCAGGTTTCGCTAGCAAGACACCTGGGGATAGTAAGTGTACGTGATGCTGATGGCTCCCCCTCAGGTTTCGCTAGCAAGACACCTGGGGATAGTAAGTGTACGTGATGCTGATGGCTCCCCCTCAGGTTTCGCTAGCAAGACACCTGGGGATAGTAAGTGTACGTGATGCTGATGGCTCCCCCTCAGGTTTCGCTAGCAAGACACCTGGGGATAGTAAGTGTACGTGATGCTGATGGCTCCCCCTCAGGTTTCGCTAGCAAGACACCTGGGGATAGTAAGTGTACGTGATGCTGATGGCTCCCCCTCAGGTTTCGCTAGCAAGACACCTGGGGATAGTAAGTGTACGTGATGCTGATGGCTCCCCCTCAGGTTTCGCTAGCAAGACACCTGGGGATAGTAAGTGTACGTGATGCTGATGGCTCCCCCTCAGGTTTCGCTAGCAAGACACCTGGGGATAGTAAGTGTACGTGATGCTGATGGCTCCCCCTCAGGTTTCGCTAGCAAGACACCTGGGGATAGTAAGTGTACGTGATGCTGATGGCTCCCCCTCAGGTTTCGCTAGCAAGACACCTGGGGATAGTAAGTGTACGTGATGCTGATGGCTCCCCCTCAGGTTTCGCTAGCAAGACACCTGGGGATAGTAAGTGTACGTGATGCTGATGGCTCCCCCTCAGGTTTCGCTAGCAAGACACCTGGGGATAGTAAGTGTACGTGATGCTGATGGCTCCCCCTCAGGTTTCGCTAGCAAGACACCTGGGGATAGTAAGTGTACGTGATGCTGATGGCTCCCCCTCAGGTTTCGCTAGCAAGACACCTGGGGATAGTAAGTGTACGTGATGCTGATGGCTCCCCCTCAGGTTTCGCTTGCAAGACACCTGGGGATAGTAAGTGTACGTGATGCTGATGGCTCCCCCTCAGGTTTCGCTAGCAAGACACCTGGGGATAGTAAGTGTACGTGATGCTGATGGCTCCCCCTCAGGTTTCGCTAGCAAGACACCTGGGGATAGTAAGTGTACGTGATGCTGATGGCTCCCCCTCAGGTTTCGCTAGCAAGACACCTGGGGATAGTAAGTGTACGTGATGCTGATGGCTCCCCCTCAGGTTTCGCTAGCAAGACACCTGGGGATAGTAAGTGTACGTGATGCTGATGGCTCCCCCTCAGGTTTCGCTAGCAAGACACCTGGGGATAGTAAGTGTACGTGATGCTGATGGCTCCCCCTCAGGTTTCGCTAGCAAGACACCTGGGGATAGTAAGTGTACGTGATGCTGATGGCTCCCCCTCAGGTTTCGCTAGCAAGACACCTGGGGATAGTAAGTGTACGTGATGCTGATGGCTCCCCCTCAGGTTTCGCTAGCAAGACACCTGGGGATAGTAAGTGTACGTGATGCTGATGGCTCCCCCTCAGGTTTCGCTTGCAAGACACCTGGGGATAGTAAGTGTACGTGATGCTGATGGCTCCCCCTCAGGTTTCGCTAGCAAGACACCTGGGGATAGTAAGTGTACGTGATGCTGATGGCTCCCCCTCAGGTTTCGCTAGCAAGACACCTGGGGATAGTAAGTGTACGTGATGCTGATGGCTCCCCCTCAGGTTTCGCTAGCAAGACACCTGGGGATAGTAAGTGTACGTGATGCTGATGGCTCCCCCTCAGGTTTCGCTAGCAAGACACCTGGGGATAGTAAGTGTACGTGATGCTGATGGCTCCCCCTCAGGTTTCGCTAGCAAGACACCTGGGGATAGTAAGTGTACGTGATGCTGATGGCTCCCCCTCAGGTTTCGCTAGCAAGACACCTGGGGATAGTAAGTGTACGTGATGCTGATGGCTCCCCCTCAGGTTTCGCTAGCAAGACACCTGGGGATAGTAAGTGTACGTGATGCTGATGGCTCCTCCTCAGGCTTCACTTGCAAGACACCGGGAGATAATGAGTGTCCTTCCATGGGGGCGCATTTAGAGCGCTTTCTGAAGGAATGCTTCGAGTTTTTCACTTCAACTAAAAGCACGGCCTTTGGCCTCGCTTGCCTCGCCACTCACCTACGGGACTTACTTCGCCCTTCGCCTCGCCACTCACTTACGGGATAGTACATAAGTGTCCGTGAGGGCTCGCTTGCCTCGCCGGTCACCTTCGGTACTTTGCCCACAGGTTTCGCTTGCAAAGACACAGGGATTGTAAGTAACCGTGGGGGCTTGCCTTCGGGTTTTCGGCCCTCGAGCTCGCCTAGGTAACGGTCTCTAAAAGCATGCGATAGGCCTTTAATTCCAATGAAAAGCTCGGCCTTCGGCCTCTCTTGCCTCACCGTTCGGCACTTTGGCCTCAGGTCTCGCTTGCAAGACACCTTAGGATAGTGAGTGTCCGTCGGGCTCGCATAGGAAGCGCTCTCTAAAAGGATACTTTGGACATCTTTCGTCTTTATAATAGTAGTGTAGATTGTTAATATCCGTTGTAAAAACAGATCTGTAATTTTATTGTGTACTCGTAAGTTCAAAGGCACGCGGCCCGGCAGCCTAATAAACGAGAAAAAAACTTCAAACTCCTATTTAAAACGTCTGGGGTACAATTTTGTCTCCGAGGCCCCAATGGAAAGAAATACGAAATTCTTTCAGCTTGGGCCAGGGGGTCGTAGTCGAACCCTGAAGACCTGTACAACTATGGATGCAATAAATGATATGACTATGACTCTGACTAAGCCCATCCGGCGAGTTTCACCGCTGCGAAAGTCCGATTCGATCTCGGACAGTTTTATTTCTTATTTAATAACTAGCTTCCGCCCGCGACTTCGTTTGCGTGCACCCGAGATAAAGCTATCCTATATTCTAATCCAGGCTATAAACTATCTTCGTGCCAAATTTCATCCATATCGGTTGAGCCATTTAAGCGTCATTGAATAACAAGCATCCAAACATCTAAACATCCAAACATCAAACCATCCAAACTTTCGCATTTATAATATTAGTAGGATTATCCTTTACTTTATATTTTATCAATTAAATTTTCACTTTGTTGGTTAACTTCAGCACAATTCTACCACCGTAGCAAAATCGTAATTAAACCTTATCTAAATGGATTAAAATGAACTTTGGTTACATATATGTAGTGTATAACCTGGATTAACATATATAATACTTTTTATTCCGGGAACCATCGTCTAAGGGGGCGTACGTTTGTAAGGAGCAACGATATAAACGTGTTCCACGCGGACGAAGTCGCGGGCAGAAGCTAGTTTTTAATAAAGCTACGTTCGGTGTGTAAAGTTCTGATTGGCTCTGGTATTTTATTGTAAATTTTGGCACCCATTACACCAAGAGACTTGCCAGTCTTTTGGAGACTTTGCGTGGGGACGGCCACAATAAAAGTTGTGACCAATTATTACAAAATGACTTCGTCGTGAATTCTTTCCGTTCGAATGCTTACTGGAATTATTCATCAGATTCAGAATTTTCACCACTCTTAAATTTAATAATCGAACATTTCAAGAAGGTATTCAACACTACATTAAGGCAAAGCAGTTTTAGACACTTCATAACACAAATGAATATTAAGATTATTACGAAAAATAAACCGTTTTCTATTTCGCTCAATGATTTATTATAAAACCATTTCTAAGCGTTGTCAACCCTAGCGTCGATTGGCCGGCACGAGCGGGCAACGACCGGCGCGTTCAAGGTCGCTCCATTGTTAAATTTTGTAGGCATGCAAAACGGTAGGTATTTCCCTATTTTATTTGGATTTGAGTATCTGTTCGTAGAACTATTATATAATCTGTGATCATACGGACAAGATAAGATCTGTGTTGACGTTTGTGTGCAGGGCGTTGCGGAGGCGGTGGCGGGCGGCGCGCGGGAGGAGGAGGTGTGCTACCGCGCGGCCTTCAGCAAGCACGAGCTCAGGCGCATCCTGGCCATGTATCCCGCGCAGGAGGTAAGCAGTCTGGGCCCTGACGCACTAAGCGGCTAGCCGCGTGCGGGTGCGGCCAACTGCAGTGCGTAGAGTATTTGCGTTTGCGGTTTCACATGTTTTGTCCAAACACGCGGCTAGCCGCTTAGTGCGTACCAGGCCTAAGCACTGAACACTTTATTAGTATGGTTGAAATACTTGAAATCATTTAAGGTGCCCGACATTTTATACAAATACAAATTTTTAGTGTCTGAAAGTGACTAATTATAAAGTTGATAGTGGTTCCATAGTTCGTCACAATCAGACATTATATGGCGTACGTAATATTTAAAGATTCTACAAGCCTGTCATTTAAATTTAGTGTCCTAAAAATAATTTGTAAAATGTCAATACTAATAATATGAATTATTGCAATAGAAATATCAATGTCGTGCCATATTATAAAGGGAACACAAAATTAAATTAAATGTAATACGAAACAGGAAAACAAAAACAGAAAATGCGATTAATGACAAATATAGAATTAAATTAATATAAGATAACATAAAATTCTAATTAATAATTACTATTCTTACTTTCAGAATGCTTTATATACAAGCTTTTATAAATAAAAATAAATAAAATGAAAATCTTTATTTCAGACCGGTTGGTCCATAGTATGTTAGTAACAGGCGACTTAAATCTAAATTAGGTTAGTAACAGTAGGCAGAAAAAAAAGAAAAAACGAAAAAACAATATACAATTTTTAAATGATAAATTGGGCAACGCCCTTAATCTGCCCAACCCAGAACGATAAGATTGGACAGTTAAATCTTAACGCTATTTCTTGTAGAATGCTATCTTTTTGCGCATGATCGCCTGGAACCCGTCTACACGGGCTTCGGCAAACATGCCCGAGGCACTACACCTCCTCGGCAGCCCCAGCAGCATTCTAAACGCATTATTGTATTGGACACGCAGGGCGCTATAGGCTCGCTTTGTATATTTAACCCACAGGCTGCTCGAGTAAAAAGACTGTGTATAAGCTTTAAAAAGCGTTATTTTTACTTCGTATGAACATTGAGCAAACTTGCGCGCAAGCATATTACTACGAACCGCTAACGCCCTGCGCTCTCTCTCAATATCCATATCATCTTTTAGGTCACTCGTGATAATATATCCCAGGTACTTAACCTTATCCACGACCGACAGCTGACTACCGCTTTGCCAAATTGGTGGTACATAATAGGGCTTAATTTTCCCCGCCGTAAAAACCATGACCTCACTTTTCGTGGGGTTGTACACAAGCCCATGGGCCCGGGCATACGCCTCGCAAGTAGTCAGCAGTTGTTCGATGGCTCCAACAGAAGGGCCGAGCAGCACCATATCATCGGCATAGCTTACGTTGTTAATACAGGTGCTCCCCACGTAGCAACCAGCATGTATACTGCTTAGCCGTTCTATCAACCCATTAACATAAAGGTTAAATAATTTCGGAGACGTGATCCCTCCCTGTCTAACCCCGCATTCCAGCCTGTATTGGCTAGACAGCATTAGCCCACTTGACTTGATTGGTCTGATTGTTGTACAGTCAAGGAATTTAAATACCTACCCATTTCGTTGAAATGTCGTTAGACATTCGCAATGCATTAAGGTCGAAACTTCTATTTCAGTAATAGTATTGAAATGTCAAATTGTCAATACATATTTATTTGTCACTTCACATTACAGATAACCTCTTTGCGAAAAGTTATCATTTGCTTTTCTAATTACGAACATGTGTCAGTGTCAATCGAGAAATCTGAAAAATAATTTTCAATTATGTTATTAATTTGAAAAATAAAATACCTGCCGCTAACCGTGATCTATTAAGAGCTAGAAATAGCAGAGTTACTCCAGGAAGTGGGGATTGAGGAGATAACACGTTTAAAATTTCAGTTCACCATGTCAACCTAGTTAATCTGGTTGCCTAGTTACTAACATATAACAATGCATGCGATATGTCAAAGGAACGTCGTGCTCTAGCTAGCTCTTATGGTGACAGTTTGCTATAAAATATTGAGCCTTAGCTGGGTCGGAAATTAAATTCCTTGACTGTACCAATGCCTCAAGACAGCCACACATTCAGCAACCCAGTCTCCCCCAGCTTACGCCATAGCAATTCATAATCGACATGGTCAAACGCCTTCGATAAATCAAGGAAGCAGGCATAAACTGGGGTTTTTCTGTCCGTGTAATATCTAACAGTATGCTTGAGGCTAAGTATCGCACTTTTTGTGGACAACCCGGGCCTAAACCCAAATTGAGCGTCATGTATCCTCAGATGTGTCCTAGAATCGCGTCAAACATGCTGTCTAATATTTTAGCGGCGGTTGTGGCAAGTGAAATAGGCCGATAGTTCGTCCTGTTAGATAGGTCACCTGTCTTGTCTTTAACCACTGGCTTAACAATCGTCCTCATTAGAGCCTCAGGAAGATATGAGTGACACACACAGAAATTATAGAGCATAGCCAAAACACGAGGCAGGTGCGCACCTGCATACCTCATGTGCTCGATGCTGAGGCCATCGTGACCGGGCGATTTACCTCTCTGCATTTTATTTATGACCATCTGGATTTCTTTCGCAGTAAAGTAGGTATCTCGCCCTACCCCCACAGCCCCAGCATCAGTCACCTCATGAGTAGGACGTGCTTCTAGCAGAGACTTCACTCTGAAATGATCTTTAAACAGTTCGGCTATGTCTCTATGTTCGGATCTGCCCTCCATGCTCACAGGCAGGCCAGGCTTCACATTCAAGCCTCTTGTGCCTTTCCAAAAATCCTTAAATCTTTTGTTATTGTGGGCCAGGGCAAGTTTATCCATTTTAAATTGTTCCTGCCTGTCCTGGCACCACTTTAACTTAGACTTAAAAATCCTTTTAGCATTTTGCATTTGCTCAAACAACTTGCCACTTTTGTGTTTACCTGCTAGCACCCAGACCTGAAACTGCAACCTGGCCTCCCTGTGTGCTTCAGTCACATATTTATTCCAGCCTACTATAAATCCGCCTCTCCTACGCTTGTCACATTCACAAGTTTGGATGTTTGTTACTCAATCACGCCTAAACGGCTCAACCGATTTGGATGAAATTTTGCACGAAGATAGTTTATAGCTTGGATTAAAATGTAGGATAGTTTTTATCCCGGGTCCACGCAGACGAAGTCGCGGGCGGAAGCTAGTACGTACATATAAACAGCAGCTCCACTGTCTAGCATCCATCAGGAGCGATATCACGAAGCGTCAATTTTCAATTCTACAAGTCTAAACTGGCAATGCTTTGGCGTTTGTGCATTGACGAGACGACATGACAGGCCGTGTGACCAGCCTGCTTAAAATAGTAACTTTTAGCTTAGTTAAATGGGCCTCAGAGGCTCTAGTATAAGGTTTACCGATTCAAAACGTTACGACCGCGTTCGCGTTTAGCTGTGAAATCCCATACAAATTGAGGGTAAAACGCAAACGCGATCGTAAAGTTTTGTTTCGGTAAAACTTATACTAGAGCCTCTGATGTCCCTTTTCAAAGCTTGTATCGCGTACTATCTGAGAATCTGTCGAAACGGGAATCGGTGTATAAAATAGCAAACTTAGGGAAATATATTGTGTTTGAAATTTCCGGTCTAGAGATATTACCATTTATAACCTCTTTTAGGCTCGCCACGTATCGGCTGAATTCCGTGGCGGAACTTCGTACGTTTGCTATTTTAAAGACTATTATAGGATAGTTTTTATCCTGGATCCAAGGGATAAAAACTATCCTATATTTTAATCCAGGCTTTAAACTAGCTTTGTGCAAACTTATATCCAAATCGGTTGAGCCGTTAAACAAATATCCAAATTTTACTATAAGTTGTTAGTAGGATAATATTAAGGTCCCTTCAGGCGTAGCCATATCATATATCCAACTAATATTATTCTCTTCATAAATTATACAGAGGTGACAGCTAAATGAAAGTTATCAGATTACCCAAGCAATTTAAAAGGAACTATAATAAACGTAGAAATGTGTGATTGTCCCCAAATATTCATCTAATGAGGCTATCCGCAGCAGAACCAAGGTAACCGATATAGCCCTCCGAATCGCTAAACTTAAATGGCAGTGGGCGGGGCACATTGCACGTAGAACCGATGGCCGTTGGGGCGAAACGGTTCTCGAGTGGCGACCACGTACCGGAAGGCGCGGCGTGGTAGGCCCCACAAGGTGGACTGATGAGTTGATGACCTGGTAAAGGTCGCGGGAGTCGGCTGGATGCGGGTGGCGCAGGACCGGTCATTGTGGCACTCTTTTTTGGGAGGCCGATGTCAAGCAGTGGTCGTCTTTCGGCTGATATGATGATGATGATGATTCGTCTACTTCAGGTGCGGCGCTCCCTACACCGGCTGTACCGCACCGTGGAAAAGCAGCTGAGCGAAGAGGGAGGCCTACTGCAGGTGGTGTGGCGCGCCATGCAAGAAGAATTCTTGGCGCAACATCAGGCATTACAGGTACAGGACCTAGGTATTAGAGAAACAGGCCCACTAGCTAACCCTGAGCGGCAATCGCGAAATGAAAACGAAATTCGATCGAGGATGTCCCTCTGTGTCACTTGCTAGAAGTAATTAGCTCATAGCCTATCGGCGCCTGCAAGTCAGAAACGATAACGCAGGTTAAGCGAAGATGGCAGCGGTCAGTCTTTGGACGGGTGACCGCCTGATGTTTGAGTGGTTTATATAAATGAGAGCTTCCGTGTTTTGGAAGGCACGCTATGCAGTTGCTGGTCGTAAAGCCGAGTTAGAGGCCTTCGGGCGGCTTAAGAACTTCTAACAGTCGAGTTGCCCACTCACTTGACAAAGGTGGGACAACTGTTACTCGCGTCCACAGGAGCTACCTACCACAACCCTGCACGTGTCTCTGGGTAAAGTAAAGAGTGACAAAACTTTAAAGGCCAAAATAATGTATGCCATTTGATTAAATCAATACTTGCTAATTCGAGCGACAAAGGGTGAGATTCAAGGAGGAACTTCGGTTTCGTTTCGCGCTAGCTCAGTGCATCTCCCAGAAGCACCTGAGTCACTTAAATCTAACGTCAACGGGCCAAGCTCGTCCCAAACCAAAATCAAACCCCCGCCTCGGGCCAAACTAGAATGCTGGATTCGCCACTAAACACCCATAACTTGCATAATTCAATTTTAATGTCTGGTATCCAGCAGAGATGAGCAAAGCTGCTGCGTGCTCGCATGCTTGACGTCTAGGTGCAAACAAGATTAGTACACTCACCAGTAAAAGTAGCTAAGCGGGTTAAGTGCTCACAATGTACACACTTATAAGCCAAGGATAGGACAAACGCCCGTCATTTTGAAAACTTAACCCTGTTCTGTACAGTAGAGACTTCCTTATATTAATAAAAAAATTAGGTACTAAATAAGAATAAGAATAGTTTATTCGTGACAATACAAAACAAAGGACAAAAGTAATGTTTTATAAATTTATTTTAAGTACCATAATTTATATGTTTCCAGTGACAAATTATTCAAATGACGATGATTAAGGCGATAAATCACTTTCGCCAATGGAAAAGAATGACCACAATTTTTTCCAAATTTTCACTTGTGAGCCTATATCGACGTGAGTTTAGGACCCATTTATGAGTCGAAAAAGTGCGTTCACAGTCTACTGACGTCATTGGGGCATGTCTAATAAACTATTCTTATTCTTATTTAGTACCTAATTTTTTTTATTAATATAAGGAAGTCTCTACTGTACAGAACAGGGTTAAGTTTTCAAAATGACGGGCCTTTGTCCTATCCTCGCTTATAACTTACCTCAATAAACTAAAAATAAAAAAATACAAATAACGACATAATAATGTTCACTTCTCATGCTCAAAAAGTGCGTCAAATTAGGCTTAGCAAGTGGGGCTAAAGTAGTACATTTAGCCCCTAGCCCTTGTGTGGCAGCCGCCATTTAGCACATTTCTGCACTGTGGCAAATTCCCGTTGCTGCCAGCAAAAAATAACACCGCATCTGGCAGTCTCCCGCTGCGGGACAATGCTTAGGTACTTTGTTTCGACGTGAATTTGAGTGCTTAACCTAAAACTGGTTCTGCACTGCTTTAACATATAACAATGCGAATGTCAGTATCGTCAAAAAAGTTTAAGGTATTTTCACAGAAACTTCATTCTTCCGTGTTCACTTGCGCGGTGGTGTTTACTTGCGCAAAACGATTGTTTTTTATTAGTTTTCGACTGTTACATGGTTTTTTTTAGTCTTTGTTTTTAAATAGTGTATATTATTGTAAATAAAATGCAAATTTGCAGGAAAAATTGTGCTACTTATTTAATAATTCTGGAAGTATTTTACCGAAAATTGGGAAAATTTCTTTATCTCTATGTTTGACGTGGAATTTTATTTTATTTTTACACCCTTAACATAATATCTGTATAGAATCTGAGAGTATATTTTGCCGTGATTCAAAAAATATACCATATGTGCATAGGTTTCATACAAAAAAGCAGTTTAATTGCAGTTCTTCTAAAAAGCATATGCTAGAACGAAGTGCCCCGCCGAACCCCTGCCAGATGTGCCGAAATGTGCAAAATGGAGGCTGCAATAAGTGGTAATTTGTTCGTTGTCCCGATGCGGGAATGTGCCACTTGAAGGGCTAGGGAAAATATGAATACATATTTATGATTTAGAAAACATTTTAATTTGACCAGTCAAAACAGTTTACCGTATTACATCCACCAATCACAACTCTAATAAAAACATTCGTATTTGCTATCAACTAACCAGATACAGCTAGATTTAAAATCGACCAATCAGGAAACAGAATTAATTTCAAACATCAGGCCCCGTAGCATGGATGGCGTTATCACGCGATAAGTGACAGGATAGGCGCGTCGTCTCGTTCTATCGAACGGTGTCAGCCAGGGACGGAAGCTCTATCCTATCACTTATCGCGTGATAACGCCATCCATGCTACGGGGCTAGGTGTTTTTTATTTCCTAATTCACAATCAATATTAAAATAAACGCCTCTGACCGTCTATAGCCGCGTCCAAACGTTCAAGCGTGGTTGACTGCATAATACATGGCATTTAGCGGGAAAGACTGCTGTCTATCTCGCTTTATCGTATATGCTGTCCGCCGCGCTCGGCCGTTTGGACGCGGCTATTACACGGTCGGAGGCCTTTATTCGTGGTGTCAATATTTTGTATGTGTGTCAAAGTACCTAGTTTATTTAAAATTTAATAATCTTGTCGCCGTGGTATTTATTAATTATTGTGGGTGGATAATCTCTGTTTTTACTATTTACTCGCAGTCGAAGTGAAAAGTAGAACCTCTGGTCTAAAAGCCATATTACCCCTAGAACTATTTCCCCTCACTTCGCTCGGGAAAATAACCATCTCGTGGTGTTATGGCTTATTTTAGACCCTTGTCATACAATCTACTATTACAATGTCGAATACAGTCTTAATGTCCATATATTCCTTCACTGGGTTTTTCAATAAAAAGATGGTCAGTTGGCGTTCGAATGGGGCATACTGGGAAGTGTTGTCTGACATGTTGTTTGTCGCAGGCTCGCATTGCAGCATGCTACCCTGGCGCGGGGCTGGCGCTGCCGCTGAGCACGCAGGACATCCTCGACGCCTTCTCCGACATCGCGCGCGAGCACTGACGCACGCCGGCGGCTACCACAGCTGACGCAAAGAGTCGAGAAAAACTTCTAGACCGTGGGCCCACTCCCAATACACCTACGTCACATGACAACATGATGAAATGCATGGCAGCAGGTCGAGAAACTTGTGCTGAGAAAGAAAAAAAAAAGACCGGGTTGCACTCCGGGAGTGCCGGCAGAAGTGAAAACTCAATGACATTGTAACAGTTTTTCGATCAGGTCACGTGTCCGTCTTACAAATTTTCAATCTCTCGAATCTCACGGTCACGTGACCTGTGGCGAGTTTAATAATTTTTCCCCATCACAAAAAGTGCACAGCGCCGCTAAAGAGATTTCACTTCACAAAAATTGGCCGAAAGTTTGGAAATCCTTCACTTCCGGTCAAATTTTGTATGGGTATATTTGCGTCATGTGACAACAGTACGAGACATGTGGCATCATTTAGCCCTTTAATCGTAGAGAGAGTAAAGCTATGTCTGTCAGTCGTGAAATGGCCGGAAGTTCTTGGCAGAAGGTGTCAAAGTTGCCAGTTGCAACAAAATGTTGTCATGTGACGTAGGTGTATTGGGAGTGAGCCCACGGTCTATACTCTCCAGTTTTTAATTTACTCAGTGCGAGTAAAATTATGAAGGGACTAAGTTCTCTTTTGTATAAAACATATATTCCGGATGTGTTCAATTAGGCCAGTCATATTTGACCAGAAAAATCACTAGGCTAGTTGTGATTTTTTTTATGTTGTTAGGAGCCCTACTAGTTTGCAGCAGGGTTCGAAAGGATAATTATCACGATAATTATCATGATAATAACAGATGGATAATTAAAAAAAAAAAAAAATAGCCTTTATTTCCCATTATTATTATTACCTAGTCGGTCCTTAAGTTCTGTCACAAGGTTTTTGATAGATAAAACTCAGCAATAAACTTTTTCTTATTCGTATTATACATGATTAAAAAGCTTATTTTATACGAATCAAATTGCAATACAATACATTTTGAACAATTATCGCAATATGACAAAAAAACCTTGTAACTTGAGACAATTCGTGAACCCAAAACACGCCACAACTTACAAAAATACTACTTACAACAAAATTAACAAAATAACAGTGTTCCAGATGACCAACAAGGTTTTATTTATTTATTCTGAAACCTCGATTTTATACCATGCTTAGCAACTAGCATTTGATTTTCTGTTAGCTTTCAATTCCAACTGCTCCCAGCGAGAACTTTACATACTTTTTACGTTTCCAGAAAAACGCGTAAATTTGATCGTGTGGGCAACAAGTACACTACGTAAAACGTGAATATAAAAATTAGTTTTACCCAGACTTACTTATCTTATGCTTCAAAATGGAGGTACGAGTAACAGGGGGGGTTCAGGGAGGGTTCTGACTTAAATCTCACGTAAGTTTGAGAGGTTTTAAGAATCATGGAAAAAAGATAAAGTGAATCACGGCCGTGTTTTTGATTGGATAAAAAAGTGCAAAATGTCTGATGAAACTAGCATTTATGTAATATGGCTTTAAGCATTTAAATCCAATAATCGTTCTAATTTATCAGTATTTAATGAGCTATCAAACCATATATAGCATTAAATAAAAACATTCTTGGTATTATTTACTATGCGGCAAAACATTTGCGACAGAACTTATGGACCGACTAGGTATAGAAAAAACATGCTTAAATTAGAAAATAATCGATTGATAATAACAAAGTTGCGGTCATGAAAGTGAACTGTATTCGAAGTATTCGAACGTGTATTTCCGCACTTGCGTCTATCCGAACGCACGAAGTGTCAACGTGACGTGCCGCGCCGTGGGGATTCCCCTTACAAGAAGAATTCAGTTAGGATTATGCAAAGTTGAGCGAACTTCAGTGTCATTGGTTCTTATACTGGTGATAATTATCAAGAAGCATAATTATCTTGATAATTTCGAACCCTGGTTTGCAGCCAGAAAAGTTTGATATGACAGGCCTAAATATCGTTTAACTCTGTCCAAATGCGAGCGACGGAACAGCCCAGCAAAACTGCCCGCGAGCTCTCTTACTATCGACAACACAGCTAACTGACCATCCGTGCACTTTATGCACATTGTAGGTTCTATATAAATACAGGATGGTCAGCTAACTGTGTTGGCGTTTGTACTATCCGTCTCTTCCTAAGTTCTCTAATAAGAGAGAGACAGATAGTGCGAGAGAGCTCGCGCGCCCTCGTGCTAACCGTGCGGGTTTTAGTCCGTGAGGGTCGGACATACCCACTCCGTTTCTCCCGAACCGGGCCGGATCTATAACGGATTTCCCCGGGGTAAAAAAGACGATAGAATAGGACCTATGCGCAGTAGCTCCACTGTCCAACAACCATTGGGGAAATCTTGAACGAACTTTCGATTTACTGTGCATTTTCGTCCGGGATTGCACTCCATCGTCACTCTCCAATACTTAACAGTTCCAGTGCTAGGAACCAGCTAGGTGGGCGCTCTGCTTGTAGGTGCTACGAGGGTAGCGCTACGAAATCATCATTGTCACTGAATGTGTTCAATATAAGGGGTCAAGGGAGAGAGCAAATCAGGAATATGGCTCGACATTTGAAGTTATGTTATAAAAGTTCCATAAACGAAGATAATTGGCCTTGTTTCGCCCCAGTCTCATAGGCGCAAGTCAGTGTTTTTGCGGTTTTAGAAGTATTTTTAGTGGTTATTTGGACTTGGTGTATTAGATTGGACCGCGCCCTGCAACAAATCATTATTTAAAGCTATGTAATCATTATAGTATTATAAGATATATTATACTTTTTTCTAGTATAGCTGGTTTTTTTTAACCACTTCAATTAGCTTCTATGATAGCCATAGGAGAATAAAAACTCATTTATTACCTGGTACTGCTATTAGAAAAGCTGATCAATTATTATTAGGCTGTTATCCAAAGGTAGTCCTGATTTGCAAAACATTTCAACAAGTTGCTAAACTCATCCGTGTTTGGGCTCCATGGATCTCAAGGAGTAGTTCATGACTGCAAAAATGTACAGTCGGCAACAAAAGCAATTTTACCAAAATTATGATTATTAGGCGGATCCACACCGGGCGAGCGGCTCGCCCGAGCCATTGCAAAAGCTCGCCCGAACGGCGAATGCTCGGCCGCATGCGCTCGGTCGGTGTGGACACACGTTGTGCAAACGCGCGCGGCAAGTCCGAGCCAAACCGGCTCGGCCGAATTTACCTACAGGCCATTAGTTGAGCTCGCGATCGCCATAAAAAATGCGTTCGGATGCTCGGCCGAACGGCTCAGGCGAGCCTAACCACGTCCACACTGAGCGCGCACGTTAGAACGAGCCGTGTTCGGCCGAGCTGCTCGTCCATTGTGGATCCGCCTATTGCTAAGCAAGGAAGCGCGCAAATGAAATCACAATACTAGTTAACTAAACATTTATTGGTTGATTTAATGTGTATTGTATAGGCTAAAGTGAATCGGACAGGCTTAGTCCAGAGACTTGGGGGGCGAGTAGTTGAGGTACACCAAACCGGACGCCTTGGCCTGGAAAAAAAAAAACAGTAGGTCACAAATGCAAGTAGCAAAGTAGATTGAATCTATCACTATCATACAAGTGAATACTTTCAGCTACTTTTACCAAGGACACGATTGACAAACTGGTTAAAAATAAATCATTTTTTTCCTCGTTTTTGCACTATATGGTTGCAAAAAATAAATATAGAAAACAAAAACAAAATGGGTGCATTTTAAGATGCTGCCAGGTATAGGATTAACATTCGACTGACATAGTAATTGACTCTACTAATTTTAGAAGTGGTATTTGTGCCAATTAGAGGTAGTTTGATAATACTATGTTTCGTCCGTATAGAACTAGTTGATCACCAGGATATGTCTTAATGATCACTCTCCCATAGAAAATTTTACCTCCCATTTCACACTTTTACGATAGATTTCCAGAATATAAAAAGTATACTATATCCTTTTCTAGGACTCTTGACTGGGTCTATACCATTCACCTATGTTAACTCAGTGGTTAAAACGTGAAGAAGTAATAGACAGTTACTTTCGCTTTTTATAACAAGCTTTTATTTAGTTTCACCTGTCCCGGTTTCTGTAATGAAATCTTGCAAGTTAAAGACCCACTTCCCGGTGACCGATTGAGCGGAAAATTTGGGTCTAAGTATAGTTAGGATGACAATTTAATATTATGGTACCATCAAGCTGATCTGATGATGGAGACAGGTGGCCATGGGAATTTAGTACTTAACCCCGTTGAGTTTGGGCTTGTTAGAATCGTCTCATTCAACTAGTAGTTGATGACGGTATAAAATAAAATAATAATAATAATGCCATTCCTGATCGCATTAAAAACCTTAAAAATGGCAATTCGTTCTACAGCGAACTGAAAAAATGGCTGGTTAATAACGCCTTTTATGACATTTCTGAACTGTGTGACTACTAACATTTTAATATATTCTTCCTCATTATGGAATTCTAAATAGGACTTTATTACCAATTTTATTTCATTTGACATGTGTATACAATTTTTGAAATAATTTAACTCTTTGACAACATAAATAAATTAGAATGAATTAAATTTAATCTAATATTAACCTTTTGACGTTCAATTTATTTGTGCATTATAAATAAATGAGTATACAGAAAAATACAGTCGGCAATAAAACCATGTTACTTACCAAATTTTTGACACAATTTTTTAAAGTGTTTAGTTAAAATCATACACACCATCACAATAGTTCCAGCGGTGAAGATGAGGCCAGCGATCAGTACAACGTTGTACCCGCGCTGCTTAGCGTCGTACTGCGACTGCCACGAGCCGCGGGGAACAGGCAGCTCCTCCATGGTCGGGGCTTTAAAGTCACCGCCGGCATGGTAGCGGCGGACTGCAAGACAATTTTATTGATACAGTGTGTATGGGTGGCGCAGGACCGGTCATTGTGGCACTCTATGGGGGAGGCCTATGTCCAGTAGTGGACGTCTTTCGGCTGATAAGATGATGATGATAAGTGTGTATGTTTACTATAAATATTACAAAGGGTGTCTCAATAAAAGAGCACTGTTTTGATTGATTGTATAACCCACTTACACTCCTATATGCATCCTGGAGACGCTCATTATACTGGTAAAAAAATATTGAAGTTGGATGGGTAGTTTTGGAGATTACCCCCTACACACAAACTTACAATGCTACAAACTTTACCTCTCTATTATATTAATAGAGATAATTGACTAGATATCCAGTGATAAATAGAGTTTTTCAATAGTGTGTGCCTCGGTGAGCCACTCCTCGCCCGAGGCATGCAACCGAGCCTAGGTTCGGTGTAACAGCTAATTGGCTGTTTTCTGATCCAGGATTTTACACTTATGCCAAAATAATGACTTAGATATAATAAAAAAGGTTCAAATGATGATGGTTAAGACAAGAAAGTTAGATGAAAATTAACAATTAATGGCTATGGCTCCATTAACACGTTCGCGACCAAGAACCCGCATGGTAGGCACTCGTAATGTTTGCTCAGATGCCGGCTCTATACGCGTCTAGCGAGTTCTGGGTGAAAATCAGAAAAAATGCACATAGTTAAGGCCTTAATCCAATCTATGCTTTAACTTTTCTCATTTTAGTAACGACAATTACCCATACATTTTACATGGGTGATTGTCGTTACTAAAGTGAGAAAAGTTAAAGCGTAGATTAGATTAAGGCCCTATGTACAATTTTTTTGATTTTCACCCTTCTTTCGGTTTCTGGTGTATTGTTCCATTTTTAGTCCGGTTGCGAAAGTGTTAAACAGTTTGGAGAAGTGGAACTGAGCAGATTGCGTGGCATTAAGTTAATGGGAATGAGTTGATGTGATTATGAAGTTGTGCTTATCAGGGAAAATAAAAACATTTGCACAACAATTAATATACTTATCCCAAAACATGAAACCAGTAATATTGATGAGAATTCTTTGTCATTCAACCTTTCGCACTTTGCACAAATCAGTTTATTACCGTGTACAGTGTGCCGAATGTTGATAAGATGACACATAAGTCATTCAATCAGTATATGAATTACAGGGATCTATGTCTATTTGGCCTTCTGGCGGTCAGATTCAGAGCAATTATAATGTGCAATTGTTCATAAATGGATTATTTTTCCTGTTGACTTATTAGAACTGCACTTGATAAAAGTTAGGTTATGACTAGTTATGTAACTGCTGTACTTGATAAACCGATGAATTACAGGTTTTGTGATATCCCGGATTACATTTATAAGTCGAAAATCAAGTAGTTTATCAACATGACACAAAAACAAGTGACTACTGAGACTTTAAAACTATATTCAAAAATCGTTCATAATCAAAACAAATGAAACTTACCTGATTGTTGGAAAACCCTAGACGCGATCTGACGCGCAGCGAACATTTTTCTAATTATTTTATTATTTATGAGGTGAAAGTAAGCAGATTTTTGCTGCTTTACTTTTCTTCGTCGAAGGAGTTCGTTCAAGAATTTCCTTGAAAAACGTCACTGAAAAACGTCAAGTTTTTTTTTTAATGAAGTAATCGATTTGCTCTGTATTGTGGGCTTCGGATACTGGTTAATTCAGCCTGTCAAAATTTATGTCGCCTGAACAACAAACTTCCATTATTTTTTTATTATTATTTTGTATTTTTTTTTGTTATTTTTGAGTATTTTTTGTGTTGCAAGCGTTAATAATTCATTAAGACTGATTTATGTCGAAAATATACCTGTGAAGTGCCTGTCAAAAAATAAAGGCAATAATCGCTCGTTAACGTCGTCGTTGAAATTAATGTTCCGAAAAAGCTAGGAGTAGAGAGGTCCAAAGGTCCATCCGCGTTTTGGTTTTCATTCTTCATTTCATTTATCACGAATACCGATTTACGTAACATATAAATTACTTGTACGGAAACCTTACAAAATAAAAAAATGCCCATTTTTTTAATAAAGGTGGTTGAAAACTTTTTTATTGTTTCAAAGTTTGATAGAGCTCTTTGTTCTACGTTGATGATTGAAAAGAATAAATATTAGAATTGGAAAGAAAGTGCATTCAGAGGAATGTATCCATTTCTTGTTCTCAGTTAAAAAAATGTACCTATATGTACATATAGTTTAGTTACAGTCGTTGAATCGTTGATGCATCGAGCTCTGATAAGCTCTACCTACAACCTAGATACATTTCAAACATCAAACAAGACAATGCACCGATATAAAAGGAATTAGTATTGTTTACCAATTCACTCTTCCATTTACTTGTTGATTATTTATAGTTGTCGTTATCTGTCGCGGGTGGGGAGCGGAGTGCCAAGTATGTAGAGCGCTCGCCGACAGTCGACAATCGTGCGCGGGACACGGAGCACTGACCGAGCCACTCACGCGCAGTGTTACACGCTAGTCCTTTGTTTACGTCTTTGTTCGCGACCGCGCACCCTCACCCCGATGCCGGGGCGCGCCCGCGGCGGCGGTGTCACGCAAAAACCACAGTTTTATTTGGTGTCACGGCGATTGTAAACACAAACAGCTGTTGTGATTGTGACACACGTTCATTCACAGGTGAGAGGGAGAGTGTTTGACACTGTTTACGTTGTGAAGTGAATTACCTAATCATGGAGTGGTTAAAGAAAAGTTTAAGTAAAAAGGAGGAGGTGGAGGATGGGACGCTGGCTGAGCGTGAGCGGTTGGACACAGTGGACGCAGTGCAGGACACGGCTGGGGTGGTGGACACGGCTGGCGGGCTGGAGACGGAGCAGGAGCGGCGCGAGCGCTGGCGCAGCGTCTACGTGATCTACTTCACCATGTTCCAGATGTCGCTGGGGTTCAGCATAGTGCTCACCGGCGTTTGGCCTTACCTCGATAAGGTATGACCAATTACAAAATCCCTTATCTACTCTTGTAATATAACTAGCTTTTGCCCGCAATTTCATCCGCGTGGAACTCCTTAAGTAAATGGATGATTTCCAGGATAAATAATACAATACACATACCCCCTTACCCTTGTTCTTTGCAACGAGCCGAGAGAAACTCTGCCCCTTCCTACAAATAACGCGAGACGATCTTAAGCGATTATGGCCGTAAAGGTCTTTGCTGTGTGAGGTTGCGAGGTGGTGAAAGGACCAATAGGAACAGCCTCCCTATTCTGTAACTTGTTTTAAGCTCACATCAACGCTCACCCACAAATATATCTTGACACAGCGATGCGTAAGCAGACTAAGCGTAGGCAGAGGTCTAGTTTCGTGACGGGTGACCGGCGGGGTGAGTCGCATTAGCGCGTAGCGAATAACACACACAGCCCCGTAAGTACTAACCAACGCGGTTACAAGTACCTAATCCCAAAACTTGATAACTGGATGTATTCTGTAGTCCTCTCCTTCCTAATTATAATTAGGTAGCACGACCAAACCACTAGACCACAGGGTCTGTTGCCTAGTCATATTCTGTCAGACCTGCCTCGATTTCATCCTGTGGCCCGTTTGATAAAGCAACAAGTTGCGATTTTACGAGTCTAAAAAATCTATCTTGAATGTAGAAAAGCAAACTTCGTGAAAGAGGAATGGTAGAGTGAACGTCGATTGTTTTGCTCTACAGTGGTAAAAGGATTGGTTTCAGTTTGCGGTTTTGCATGACACATGTTGACGACTGTGACTATTCGTTTCTATACCATATCGGTGGCAAACAAGCGTAGGTACGACCCGCCTAGTGGTAAGCGGGCACCGTAGCCCATGGACGCTGGCAACTCCGAGAAGCATATGCGCGTTGCCAACCCGCTTGAATATTCCTTTTAGAGTTCCAAACTGTAGACCCTATGGGACACACAACCGGAGAGTTTGATGGAGGAAATGCCTTTGTAACCGTACCGTACGTACAGTCACCATCAGATATATTGGAGCGGCCAAAGTGCTCACAAATATCTGAACACGCCTCTATTGCCGAGGCATTAAGGACGTGTTCAGATATTTTTGAGCACTTTGGCCGCTCCGATATATCTGATGGTGACTGTACACCCTATTTAGGTTTCAGGGGACTGTGGTGATGTTGTGAGGATGAACGCCCTGTCGTCGGCGAGCGGTGCGATACCACCACCTACACCTAGAACACGCACAATGAGGCGAAATCTCTCATGTATAAATAAATAAATATTGGAACAATTATACACAAATCAAACTAGTCCCATAATAATCTCAATAAGGCTTGTGTTATGTGTACTAGACGACGATATATTTAATCCATATAAATACTTCAATACATAGAAAACATCCAAGACTCAGAAACAAATAGTCATGCTCATCAGACAAATATTTGCTCTTAGCGGGATTCGAACCCATCAATCAGTATCAGACCACTCAAGAGCATAATAATTTACTTTAAAAACAAAGTTTTAACCGACTTCAATTTAGTACTCCGCCAAGCCACGAGAACATTTCCACATTTATTTTCCAATTTACCACATGAACTGATTTCCGAGAGCAAATGCGTTGATTATTAGAGAAAAAAACCGACTCGCTGTATGTGTACATGTCACCCGATAATATTTGAGGACTTCCGTCGATTCCACAAGGATCACCAATGGCACTTCATTAGTTGCTATTTCAACGGAATCTTATCAGAATCTGTGACGTACTTTTAAGTACATAATTGAGGAATTCCATAAAAGTCATCTGTGGTCTTCATCATCAATTCCACTCCAGCAAATTTATGATTCCCGGGTAAATACACGAGTTATAATAGAAAATACCAAAATCACTACACGCGTGCCTAATATAATTGAGGACTTCCCTCAATTCCTCATGGATCCCATCATCCAACCGATTTTTTGGAAGCATATATTTACAAACAAAAAAAAAATTACGAATCGGCTCATCAATGACGGAGTTTTGAGGTAACAAGCATTGAAAAAAAAAAAAAAAAAATCGGTTATACATAATAATAAAAAAAAATACAACCGAATTGAGAACCTCCTTTTTTTTTAAGCCTGTTAAAAAGGTAAACTGTATGGTACAAATTCTGCACAAAGTGTACCGTTTTATTGTGTAAGTGTACTCTTCAGTGGTTCAGATTATGAATTATGATTCAGTAACTGAATAAAATTCTGTTCAGTGCGAGGCCGGCCTTAGACTCAAAAGTCTCAAGGTTCATATAACTTGTGATTCCGGGTTTCACAACACGTTCCTATCGCATCGCTGCAAGTGTGGGGCCTTGTTTACGTACAGGCGACACGTTTGGTGACACGACGCATGTGCTGTTGCTGTTAGGCAAATATCACACACACTGTCACACTGATATTATAAATGTGAAAATTCGTTGATGTTGTCAGAGAGACGTAATAATAAGGAGAATCGAAAGGAAATTGTATTTACACAACATACATTAAAAACTTCAATAGCGCGATGCAGAACATTCCCAATTTCCATGCATATTCTAGCCTGTAGGTCATTCTCCAGTTTTCTGTCGGCCTAAACTCCGTTAAACCATATGGAACGTATAAAAAAGTTTGTTGGAGTTAAGGTGACCCGCAGACCAAAGGATTTGGCCAAAAAAAAGCCAGAAATTTCATATGTGCCGTTTTTATAGGCATAATCATGTACATCAAAAATATATAATAAGTTACTGCAAACACGACGCCGTATACTACTATTTTAGATTAATGAAACAATAAAAAAAAAATAGATTCTGAAAAATCTGTTTTAGCCGTGATCTATGAACTCTTTACGGTTCGTAAATATAAAAAAATGTGGTAATTATGAAGTATTATTCTACGAAACAATCATATAAATGTGTAATATAGTATAGCCATGATTAATGATTAATGGTACCTACATCAAACTTCGTGATCAAACTCAAAAAAAGATTTACTACTGTCGTTACACAACTGTAACAATATTTTTTTAATACAGTTGCTCAAAAAGTGCTATTACGTAGCTGTTTAGCGTGCGGAAAGTTGGTTTTCGCGAACTAGTGCTTTTCACTACTCGCACTCAATAATTGTACAAATTGTACCATTCATTAATTATTATGTAAATAAAAAAAAAATAAGATAGAACTGTAAGTAATACAGAGACAAAGAATATAATAGAAAAATAAACCATCTTCGTGTGTAGCCCCCGACAGGACTCGAACCTGCGATCCCTCTATTGCCGGTAAGCTACGAGGACAGTGACTGAACATCGCGTATCTTTTATTATCAGAATTTGCGTCTCATACTCATTTGTATGCAGATGACCTTCAGCTATACATTTCGTGCCGGGCCCAAGATGCGTGCTTAGTTACAAGCTAGCAAATTAAATGAGGATCTTAATCGCATAAATAACTGGTCACACACGAACTCCCTGGTTTTAAACCCTATTAAGTCGAAATACTTAATATTGGGCTCGAGGACTCAAATAGAAACAGTTGAAAAACTAAATATTCATTTACATATTAATAACGACCCTGTCGAGCGTGTGCGCAAGGCGCGTAATCTTGGAATTGTTATGGACGATGAACTGCGCTTTGAGCAACACGTGCTTGATACTGTGCGCAACTGCTTTTTTAGGCTTAGGGTATTGTATAAGATACGCGACTTTACTTACTGGTACTATCGAAATTAAACTACGGCGATATTGTGTTCGGGCCGCGTCTGTTGTCGCGAACGCAGAGGCTGGTCCAACGAGTACAGAATGCTTGTGCGCGTTTCTGTTTCCATATCCCGCCGCGCACACACGTTACGCCATTCCTGAATCAAAATCGTATTTTGAGAATGTCAACACGTCAAAAATTACACTTAGCCATATTGATGTTTGGCATAGTAAACAAACAGATTCCCTCGTATCTGTACAATAAGTTGACTTGGTTTCGTAACTCCAGGTCCTCGGGAGTGAGGTCATCGAGATTCCTTCAGCTTGTTTGTCCACGGCCGCACACGGCAGCATTACGGGGCAGCTTCCGCTATGCTGCAACCAAGATTTGGAACATAATTCCTCCTCCTCTTCGAGCTTTAAACTCTATTCATAGCTTTAAGTCAAAAATCAGGACACGTCTTTTTAGTGTGCAAATTGGTCTTTGATTATTTGTTACTAATCAAATGTTTTAATCTGTGGGTAGGTGCTTACCGCTTACAAAAGTAAAATGGAGCAGCGGTTGCAGTTAATCAGCTTACATTCACTTAAGTCTCTCATTACACCATTATATCTATAATTAATGTTTTTTTTTTTTTTTTTTCAATAAGTATTAGATTAAGGGTTAAGTCATGTTATATTGTATTTTTAGTTAATATCTGGTCATGGACATTACCACCTTTTTGTCGCCACACGCACTGTAGATGTCACCCGTTAGTTAGTTAGTTTTAAGTTCAGCATTGTAATTTTTAGGTATTTATTTAATTTGCCTACAAATTACAAAATTGATTGTTTAGTTTAGTCTTAATTTTATTTTATTTTATTTTTTATTTTTGGGGGGCACTCACTGAAAATCAGCGTCACGGCTTCCGTGACAACATGCTGAGTGAGGGTCCTATTTAGCGCATTACATATATTGTATTACCTGTTACCTTTTTCATTTTTTTATTTTTTTTATGTGCTAAATAAATAAATTCTTATTCTTATTCATACATAATCATGAATTATTGTTAATATCCGTTGTAAAAAAGATCTGAAATTGCGTAAGTATTAACATGTTCAAAGGCACGCGGCCCGGCAGCCTACTAAACGAGAAAAAAAACTTCGAACTCCTATTTGAAATGTCTGGCTTACAATTGTGTCTCCGTGGCCCCAATGGAAAGAAATACGAAAATTTTTCAGCGAGGGCCACTTGGTCGCCGTCTCGGTGGTCGCGTTTCACCGCTGCGTAAGTCCGACTCGATCTTGGCCAGGTGAATCACTTATTTAATAATTAGCTTCCTAAAAACTCTTCTTAAAAACATCTTAGGAACCCAAAGATTAATCCTGCCAAAGGAAATCTTTGGTTCAGACAAAGCCGTATTTGACCTTTTTATGTCGTGTGGAAACGCAACTAATAGAGCTATCCTATATTTTAATCCAGGCTATAAACTATCTTCGTGCAAATTTTCATCCAAATCGGTTGAGCCGTAGCGTCGTTGAGTAACAAACATCCAAAAATCTATACATCTAAACATCCAAACTTTTGCATTTATAATATTAGCTAGTAGGATTTACATTTTCACTTTGTTGGCAAACTTCAGCACAATTCTACCACCGTAGCGAAAATCGTGTACCGTACCGTAGCGAAAATTATTCATTAAACTTTAAATGCCTGCTAGAGTCTTAACCGAGTCGTGTCCCTGGATTTTTTGCAAATCCTACTATATTATGAATGCTAAATTTTTGACCTAAATCACGCAAAAACGGCTAAACGGATTAATTATGAATGATGCATGTTATACATAATAGTGTATAACCCGGATTAACATACGAGTATATAATACTTTTTATTCCGGGAATCATCGCCTAATGGGGTGAAATAGGGGGCGAAAGTTTGTAAGGAGCTACGATATTAAATTAAACGAGTTCCACGCGGTCGAAGTCGCGGGCAGAAACTAGTATTGCATAAAGCAGTAAAACCGATTTCTGCTTTGACGCACTCACACATACCCGGGTCGCAACAGTAAACTTAAGCGGACTTCGGTGGATTTGGCGGTGCATCAGCAGCCACGGTGTGCCGCGTAGAACTCGTTTTCAATATAGCGCCGAGCGCAGGCCGCAGGTCTAAAGAAGGTCTTAAGAAACTAGTGGAATCTAACGGGTAATATTTACTATGCTACCTGAGCTACCTCTCTGTGGAGAGACGGGCCGAATGCGCCCGCCGCGTCCTTGCTCGCTCGCCACTGCATCTGGCAGTGACTTTCACGCGCCAACGCCGTCCGTTAACCCCGCGGCGCACGCGCACACATTGTATAACGAGTGATAAGCACCATCAACACAGTCCGAAGCTCAACAAACACAAAGCACAATAACAAACAATAAGAATGCTATCGTCCCTGGAAACCTTTAAAGAACAAACGACAACGTCAGTCACGCCAGTGTCACTAGAACCCCTTCTAGAGCACATTTTCCACTTCTATTAATTGTGAGTTTAAAGACGGAGAAAATATTGTAGTGACAGTGACAGGTTGCTAGCCCACAACACACCTCAACCCGATCGTACCTAGTTGACTTTTACGGCCTCCAGAAGAAAACGGGTGGTGTGGTTGCTATTCGAACCCGACAAAAAGGTGGTTGAAGTTACACGAGACGAGAGTTAAACGACTTACTTACAAAAAGTTTTTAGAAGCGATGGCTGGGGCTTGATGCCGTGAAGGCCGACTTGATTGAAAACAGGTCTAATCTAGCTCAGGACATCGCCTAGGACCATGCAAAGCGAGCAGGAAAACTAGCCCTGGCAAAAGCCGGGATATCGCTTTGTAGAAGAAGATACGCGTCGTGACACGATGATAAGAGACTCGAGAAGCAAATTTTAGGCTCAAGGCAATGATACACAATGTAATGCAGGTAGGAAAAATCTTTAGACGATCTGCGTAACGATTCAATCCAACTCGCACAGGATTAGCTCGCTCATCTTTGGGAGTAGGCCTGTGACCAGCTGCAGTTGGCAAATATCAGATTGACGTACTTAAGGTTCAAAGAGAGAGAAAGTGAACTCATAAAGACTAAATGGTCCCGATGGATCGTGAATTGGTAAAAACATTTGCAACAAATGTTGTATTAGGTATACGTTCCATTGTACCTATTTCCGTCCTTTAAGTTCATCGATCCCTCTTTGTCCTCTTGAGTTCAGCTCGCTGATAAGAACACAGTTTGTGCTATAACCAGCCCATGCAGAACATCTTTACACCGGTCGGCCAATTTACAATCGACTTACCCGTTCATTTGAGGATGAGTGTCAGCATCACGTCGTGGATGACCAAAATTCTCGGAATTCGGGAAAAACTGGGAACGTGAATGAAAATAGCGCGAACAGTTCGTAGCTACGCAACTGTCTTGTTACGGAAATAGTTGTTGGACACGAGCACGAGAATCGTAAACAACGCGAAGACATTTCTGAAATGTTCATCCCCAGTGCTCATCAAGAAGGGGAAATTAGTTTCCCAGAGTGTTATGCCGAATATAGTCCTTAATTGGCTATGGGAATGCGAGTACCTAATCGCGGCCGTACAAAGAGTCAAAGTTCGGTAGAGTCTAGCCATAGGTTATCTTACTTTCAATTGATCCAATCTTACCACGGAATAAAGAATCCATTGGAAGTGGCATTCAACCGATTTTCATAGAGAACCACTGTCGCCGCACGCACACAACATACTCCAATAAATACACGGACACACAATTGCAATACGCTTTCGATTTGTTAAAACGTACTGTGACAATATGTTGTTAACGGTAGCAAATTATATATGCAAAATCTACTTTAACAAGTACTATTTACGGTCTAATTTAGAGTGTCAAGTAAATATTTCTTACGTCCGTTACCATATGCGTTGCAAGACTTGCAAGAGACGTGGTCGTTCGGCTACTCGACGCAAGATGGCGGTGTTTTCGAAACTGGAGATGCGACCGCTTATAAGTGAAGATGTGGGTATGGTATGAGTTGGACTATCGATATTTTTATGATATTTATACGGTAAATATTAAGCTTAAGACTTAGTTACAAATTGTTTCTAATAAAATCTTGTTTATTATATAATTAGTATTAGGTAACATTTATATTAAACTACTTTTGTTATAAATGTAGTAGCAATTAAACACAGATTTCTAATAAACAAAGAATATAATTTGTTTAATTTAATACAAGCACATCTCAAATACTATGTAGAATTATTTTACCAGCACGGCTAGCAAGCGACGGCGCGCGAGCTCTCTCGATTTTTCTCGCACTATCCGTCTCTCACTTATTAGACCACTTAGAACAAGAGGTATAGTGCGATAAAAATCGAGAGTCGTCCGATGTCGGGGCCGTCGTGTGCTAGACGTGCAGCAGAGTGCGGTCTAGTGAGAATTTACCGTCAAGCTTGTTCGCCGTGCGGGATAATAAGGAGGGCCTTTGTCCTGATTAAAATGCTTAAGGCCCATACGCCAATGACCTTCGATCTGAATCCCTTAGTTTTATAATGTTTTTTGTAGTTTATTATATTAACAACAACGGCTTTAAGCAACGTAGAAACCCATATTTACTTCAAAGTTAATTGTTTTCGAGATATTTGGCATCAAAGTTGACCAATTTTAGGCCAGAAAACTGGTTTTCTGGCCATAACTTTTGTGTTTATTGGTTTAAAAACCCTGGACCAGTTTTTAGAGACGTCACAGACGAACCCAAATATGTAGATTTCGTATATGTTAGATCTTTTACGTCAATAGAGATACGAAATAAGTGTTTTTTTAGACAATGTTTAAAAAAATCATACAAAATTAAGTGTTCATTTGTTTCAAAATCCGGTGGACCAAAATGGAGATAAAAGATTGAATAACCGATAGCCGTTTGATTTAGAATTCTATCTGTAGTGCAAAAGTAGGAGCTACGATTCAAAACTTGTAAAAATCGATGAAATCCTCGGGTAGCCCCTTAAGCAATCCACAAATTATTTATAATATAAGAAACAATAAAATATTATTATTTTAATTTCTATTTATAATTTCCTAAAAGTGGGTATCCAAAGTTTATCTCGAAGAGATCGGTCATTCGTAATCATATTTTACATATTGTATTCTGTATTTATCGACATACATATGTATAATCGGAATTCGATAAACGAGATGTCCCTATGACAGCTCAAAAGTGCTACGAGAATTCCGGGCTCTGTATATCGCTCCTAAAATATAATCCTTTTCATTTTGGTTTATCGATAACAATTATCGACCTTAGCCACAGCATTTGAGTAGCGAACCTTCGGGAAATTTGCCGTGCATTTCACGTTCCGAGTAGCGAAATAATACACAGGATTATGAACTTTATTCTTAGAAAAATAGAATTGATATTTCCTTGACCACAGACGCAAATTGTGTCTAAGAAATTGAAAATTAAATATTTTTTATAAGTATTCTAAAATATTACTTAACGATGATAGGAAATACCTCCATGAGACAAGTTTTTTATGTGCTGTTATTGGAGCAGCTTTCAATAACGCAATACGGCATTTTCCTAAAATAAACAAATATTCACTCATGTCATACGCCGCGTGCGGTCGCTAGGTGAGTGACAATAATCTGTGCAAGAAGTATGCTTATTATTGCTCATGTTCGGCGACACGGGAACGCCCACTCACCACTTCCAATGGATTCTTTATTCCGTGAATCTTACCTACCGTGACAAGCTAAACGCTTACGACATCGCTTTAACTGTCTGTTAATTTCTTACTTACTCATCTGAATCACGTTTGGTGAGTGACATGATTGTAAACATACTGCAATGTCTAAGTGCATAAAATTTGATTGCCTGTTTGATTCTCATATTACAATACAATACAAATGCTCTTTACAGTGCATATGGTGCTCGTGTTTTAATTTATCACCACTCGTTGCGAATTTCCCATTTTCGGCACTTGTATCGTAAATAACTATTATTGCACACCTCACACAAACAAAGCAGTTAGAAAGAGAAACAATACAATAACATATATTAAAGTAGTAATAGGTACACTTATTTAGTTACTGTTATGTTTTTTGATTTGCAACGGAAAGTTTCAATAAAATACGTTCCACCTACTTGTTAATCTAGATGTTATCTAGAATCTCAGTGTATTTCAAAGGTTTTTAGTGGTAAAAAAGTGACATCGGGATTTACTGTCAAATTCAAATCATTTATTGCACTTGAACATATTACAATAATTATGGTATGGACGATTAGGGCACAGCAGATTAGCATAATGACAAATGAACGAAACGTACTAAAACAAAACAAAAATAAGACCGGGTTGCACTCCGGCAGTGCCGGCAGAAGTGAAAACTCGATAACATTGTAACAGTTTTTCGATCAGGTCACGTGACATCTTACGGTGTCACCCTAAAAATGAATTTGACGCAAATTTATAAACAATTATTTAGGCGGACGGCCTGCGGGCGCGTTGGGTACGACGGGCCGCCCCGGCTCCGGGCGGCGGCAAACACAATACAAAGGACGATGCCCATTTCTGCCCCACCTGTTATTAAAATATACAGAGACATCATTAAGTAGGCATTCGTAATTAATTCGACTTTGATTTTTGGAATAATTGTAGGATTAATTAAAGCTTGCGTTTATTATTCACTGATAAAACGTGATTAATGCATTTCCGATTTACAAATAATGGTGACATATTTAAACATATTGCTCCTAGCGGTGAGTAGCAGGCAACTGTATCTGTCAGTTATGCTATGTAATGCTGTCTCCAAATATTCGCCTTGACTGTTTTTAACACGACCAGAAATAATTAACAAGTAGGCATGCTTAATTATTTTGACATAGATTTTTGGGATAACTGTAAGATTCATTAAACCATGCGTTTATTATTCACTGATAAAACGTAATTAATGCGTTTCCGGTTTACAATGATGGTGACATATTTAAACATAGTGCCCCTAGCGGTGAGTAGCAGGCAACTTTATATGTCAGTTATGCCATGTAATGAAATGAATGAAAAATCGAAACTGAATCGTGGACGACCAGGCCAAGGTCCACTCAGGGCTACATAGCCTCAGATCATGATGATGATGATCCAATCACCTTTCTTGTATAGAAAATACTTCTATAAAAGTATTCCAAGAAATTAATTGGTTAATGTCATTAGACACGCCTTCGGAAAAAAATTTGCACAGTCTGTTTAGCATATGCGCCTAGCTAAGTAATTACAAGGCGTAATTTTTCAATCAAAAAATATAGGAAGCCACCTGGTTTAAATCAAAAATAAGAAATATATACTAAATCTACGTCCAAAGGTCTTTTAAATAATATATACGTTAACTTTGCACTTGGCAATTTTTGGTGGGGCACGCGTCCATACTAATTTGGTCATCGTCCTTTGTTTTTGCCATTGCCAAATATTTTTCAAAGCTTTATCTCTTTAGGAATAACGTCTAAATTCGAACTATTAGAATTTGCAAGAACAGCAGACGGCGGTGGCGACCAAAATATCAATTTGTTTTTGCCGTTGGTAAATATTTTTCTAAGCTTTATCTCTTTAGGAATAACGCCTAAATTCGAACTATTCGAATTTTCTCAATAGCAAAACGGTGAAGGACGCGTTGGTATTATTACAAATTTATTTGCAGAATATGTTATTGCAAAAAGTGTTTAACGGCTTTATACTCTTACGAATAGCGTTCAGTTTTGAATGAAGTCGAATCGGCTAGCAGCAAAAAGTGACCTCCTTCACATCTGACGTCACAAAACTCTGTCGCGTATTTAACAATTTTTCCCCATCCCAAAAAGTGCTCAGCGCCGCTAAAGAAGTTTTCACTTCAAGAATATCTAGGTAGGTACCTATATTAGACATTTCAGACTGGTTTGTATGGAAGTGTTGATACGTCCGACTGTACATTAGTACTTAATCTGGTCATAGCCATTTTTAACTTTCGAAGAGAAGAGTGCAATTAACTGGCAGTACATACTCGTAAGTAACTGCGGCGCTACCACGAACTTCGAAAGTCGGAAGTTCGTAATACATGCATCCCTGTCACTCGAGTAAGGGAGTGTGATAGAGATGGAAATACCCGAACTTCGACTTTCGAAGTTCGTGGTAGCGCCGCTGATTTGAATTTGGTTTTAAGACATTGCCTGAACTCGCGATTCCGCTAGGCCATAATTATCTAAACGCTAGTTATTTCTCCGAAATGTTCTCTAGTAAAAATTTTCTAACATTACGAAGAATTAATCACATTGCAAATGCGGAATCCTAAAAACGAACTGTTTTGTAAAGACTTAATCAGAATTGTTTTTTTTATTATTTAATCCTGCCTGCCTTCCCGGCTATCGTATTTCTTTATTTCATTATTCTCATTTCTTTACCTGGGGGCACGGTAGTGCCCTGGACAAGTCACGAAAAAGAGAAAAAGATGGCACAGCCGTACCATCCTTTTCTCGCAGCCATTCGGGCCACTTTGAACCCCTGTAACTTAGTTGTGGATAAAACTATAAGCCTATACATACATTTTCAGTGACTAAGAGGGACATTACATAGATTTCCAAGTTGCAGTATTTTATTTAGCAAGCAAATAAAGATTAATAATTAGGTATGCCTGCACGTATATCAAGAGACGGCCGCGACATACTCTCGAATTTTCTCGCACTATACCTCTTGTTCTAAGTGTTCTAATAAGAGAGAGACGGATAGTGCGAGAAAAATCGAGAGAGCTCGCGCGCCGCGTGCTGATTTGGCTCTACGTAATATTTCACGACTTTTTACGGGGGAACGTTTCGAGCGAGACATGGCCTATTTTTTTTACATGGAATGTTTTTATGGGATCATTATTTCCGTAATAGATGATTATTTCGATAGTAAACATAGGAATAGGAACTAAAATAATTTGTAATTTTGGGTGTTCAGTGGGCCATCGACAACCCTATCTCACTCAAAAAAATAACAGCTAACGTGATCACTAAGGCAGTGGACCGTCTGTACCTTTAGGTACTACTAACTTCCGCTAGCGTGCCGCGACTTCGTCTGCGTGGACCCTAGATAAAGATAAAAACTATCCTATATTTTAATCCAGGTTATAAACAATCTTCGTGCAAAATTTCATCCAAATCGGTTGAGCCGTGCGTGATTGAGTAACAAACATCCAAAGATCCAAACTTTCGCATTTATTATATTAGTAGGATTAATTATTCTGTGACGCTGTATTTAATTTCCATGGCATTGTGCGCTACACTTGACTTCGTACGCGCTATAACATAACACGAAACAAAAATAATTATACCTAGCAGAGCGTTAGTGGTTATCATTATCACACAATTGTTTTGTAATGACATGATAGGATGACACATTGACCTCCATAAGCGGACTGTTGTTATGCTAATAGAGACCCCTCGGGCATTTGCAGAAGTATTGTAGCCACTGTGTGCCGTGTCTGTATTATAAATTTGTGTTATTTAGAATGGATTATTGAGGAATGGATAGCTGTACACTAAAAATGTATTATTACTCCAAACGAAAGAAGTGACGAAAATCCCACTCGGATATCTCAAAGAATTACGAAGCTACAACCGTTTTAATATAGCTTGTTAGAGAGAGAAAACGATAGCAGATCGTGACGGCTCTGCTTTACTTTTTCTACATTTGACAATATTCTTAATCCTTTTTCGGGAGAATTCAACATTATTGGAATAGTATAATCCGCCGTTTTACATAACAGCTAGCTGTTTTACAAATGAGCGCTGTTTTGTAATACGGCTAGCACGCGACGGCGCGCGAGCTCTCTCGATTTTTCTCGCACTATCCGTCTTTCTCTTATTAGAACACTTAGAACAAGAGGTATAGTGCGAAAAATCGAGAGTATGTCGCGGCCGTCCCATGCTAGACGTGCAGGCGAATTGAATACCGCTGAATGAAAATCCGCTGGAATGTACAGCTAGCTGCATCGTAATACAGCGGATTGCCGCTATATTGTAGAACGTACTGTAATGAAAATCCCGCTAATATTGTTATGGATTCCGCTATCTACAGCCCTGTTGATAATAGCAGCACAGACACAGTTAATAGTAGGTATGTAACAGAAGCTGATAATAATATAGACACTTCAAGATAGACAAGATGTAGTTACGTTAAATATCCTCATGTTTGACACTTTTATTGCATTAACTAACACGACCCTGTTGTTCGTCTGTAGGTACTGTTTTTTTATTAACAAAAATATACCTACTTATCACATAAAGACTAGTCCAACACATGATATGTACAGCAAAAAGAAATAGGTAATAACATCAGTATCAATATTGAAGGTGTTTGATGATGAAGGACGTTTACCTTTCACATTATTACATCCATATAAATGCGAAAGTGTGTCTGTCGTCTGTCTGTATGTTACCTCTTCACGCTTACACGCTGAGATGAAATTTGGTGTGGAGATAGGTTGAATCACGGGGAAGGACATAGGGTAGTTTTTAGCCCAGAAATCGTCCCCTAAGGAGGTGCAATGGGGGGCGAAAGTTTGTATGGAGCTAATTTTAGTTTGTAATAAACGAGCTCCACGCGGACGGAGTCGCGGGAAGAAGCTAGTTATAAGATAAGCCTAAGACCTGAATCACACTGGCGCGGCCTGCGGGGGCGGTCATTAGTACACTTGACAAGCACTTGACAGTTAATGTCAGTCTGTGAGAGTCTTTGTGTCTTGCCACTACTTCTTCCTCAGCAAGGTCTTGTAATGTCCATTGAAAAGGAGTTCCTCATCCTACCATCGCCGGTGAGGTCTGCCATGTCTCCTTTTGGTGTTCTGTTATTCTTTTCACGTTTATGCGCCTCACCCCACCCGTCACGGATAACGAAACTAGACCTCTACCTACGCTTAGTTACTACGAATCGCGGCGTCAAGATATACAGGGTGGCTCATTCAGAGCGGTCAGTATGGGAAAGTCTGACACTATAAGATATACAAAGATCTGTTCTTAGGAACCATGTCATCGATTTTAGTAACAAGCAGTTTTTGCATTCATACATTTAAAAAAAACTTGTACTCAGCTCGCCTGCCATGCTATGTCTTTTATTCATTTTAAGTGCGTAATATTTTCTGGTGAAACGCAATTTTCCAACAACGGAATGTACAATCGTAAAGATCATCACTATTGGAGTCGAGAAAATCCCTTAAGAATGCACGAAGGACGCCGTCAAGTTAGATTCTCATTTAACTGCTGGGTCGGCCTTTATAATAAGGTACTCATGTTTAAAATTTATGATGGACATTTGGATAGATTCAAGTACCTTGCAATCTTAGAAGATCTTTTAGAGGCCCTAAGAGAAATGTAAGAAGTAAGAGAATAACTTTATTTTCAACAGGATGGAGCACCGGCTCACAATAGTCGCATAGCTAGAGACTTTTTAACTGAGCACTTTTCCCAGAAATGGATTGGTACGAACGGCCCTATCAAATGGCCCGCGAGGTCGCCCGATTTAACGCCTCAAGACTATTTCTTGTGGGGTTATGTTAAGGATGAAATGTACAAAACAAGCTATGACACCGTTGAAGACCTAAAAGCAGCCATAGAGTCAATTTTAACGCAAATTCACCACATGAAGATACAAAATGCAATAGTAAGATCGTTACCTAAACGTGTTGAATATTGTATTGAAAAAAACGGTGGTCACTTCGAACACCTACTAAAATAAATTAAAGTATGTGAAAACAATGCCTTTTATTCATTTTAGACATCATGTTCCATAGAAACATTTACTGCTTAAGACCTACACAATCGATATCTAAATAGAAATACTGTTCGTTTTTTTTTCAAAACGACCGGGTTCGATTCCCGAGCTGAGTAGAAGTTTTTTTTAAATGTATGAATGCAGTTTTTCTTGTTACTAAAATCGATGACATGGTTCCTAAGAACAGATCTTCGTATATCTTATAGTTTCAGACTTTCCCATACTGACCGCTCTGTATGAGCCACCCTGTATATGTGGGTGAGCGTTGAGGTGAGCTAAAACAACAACAACTTAGAAATAGTGGGGCTGAGGTTTCCACTCCCGTGGTGGTCTTTGCCCATAATCCATCCATACTAATATTATAAATGGGAAAGTGTATGTGTGTGTTTGTTTGTCCGGCAAAACGGAGCGACGAATTGACGTGATTTTTTAGGTGGAGATAGTTGAAGGGATGGAGAGGGACATAGGCTACTTTTTGTTTCTTTCTAACCCCCCACTTCCCTAAAATGGGGGGTGAAAGTTTGTATGGAGCTATGATATTTAAACGAGTTCCACGCGGACGGTCGCGAGCAGAAGCTAGTATAAAATATAATAGAAATGTAATGAATTTGAATCGTATCATTTAATTTTTATTTTAGTCTTAGGATATTCTAACCCAGTGTTTTAGTTGTACCTATATTTAAAGTAATTGTGTAATGTAAATGACAATGTATGATTAATACAAATGAAGACATATCATATCATATCTTATCATAACCCACGCGCTGGGCATTTTACATGTCCTGCGGTGTTTTGTCGGGTCGTTGATAATGTGTCGTAACGGTAGGTTGAGCGGTAATTTATTCGTAGGTCGTCAGTAAATTTATTCGCAACACGCAATCCAACACAACACAGCAAAAATCGGAGTTGCGCAAGAGCAATTACCTTAACGAGCGTGACTTTACAACGATAATATATTATAATTATGTAGGTATTAGTATTACGCTGCAAGGCTAGCATAATTTCCCGCGACTAGCGCGAGAAGCGAGAAAACGCGTACCCCACTTGTTCAAAAACTTTCAAACCTCTGTCAGCTAAAATGTGTTTTGTGCCTCTCTCACAAACACAAAATATGTCAACGTGACAGATAAGGACAAACGAATTTTGACGGCATTTTAGTTAAAGTAGCTCAGATTAACGTTAATACAGATATTGTATCAAAAATGGAATTCTTTATTTTTTCATGTTTTTAACGAGCGATGATGATGATAACGAGAATGACATATTAGTAATATACCTAATTGTAAAATAATTATCAAATTTTAGTAATGTAAGTAATTGAAATTGTGACATTTTTATGTTCATTTTGCATGCCAGTGTCTGGTGGAATGTGACCATGATATAATTTTATACCAGCTTTTGTACCACATTTTTATGTAAAACTAGCTTCTGCCCGCGACTTCGTCCGCGTGGAACTCTTTTATATCGTAGCTCCCTATATACAAACTTGCGCCTCCTATTCCCCCCCTTAGACGATGATTCCCGGAATAAAAAGTATTATATACTCGTATGTTAATCCAGGTATAGGTACCAAAATTCATTTATCCGTTTTTGCGTGATTGAGGTCCAAACTTTAGCATCATAGCCTAGCGGCGGCTGCGAGTAGGAAACGATAACGCAGGTTAAGCAAAGATGGCAGCGGTCAGTCTTTGGATGGGTGACCGCATGATGTTTGAGTGGGTGGTTAATATTGAATATAAATGAGCGCTTCCGTGCTTTGGAAGGCACGCTAAGCAGTTGATCCCGGCTGCTGTCTATGACAGTAGTCGTTAAGCCGAGTTAGAGCCCTTCGGGCGGCTTAAGAACTCCTAGCAGTCGAGTTGCCCACTCAATTGACAAAGGGGGGACAACTGTTATTCGCGTCCGCAGGAGCTACCTACCACAACCCTGCACGTGTACATTCGAGGTCATAAATATGTTTACACTTTTGGACCTTATTACAAGGCAATAAGGTGCAAAAGTGTAAACGTATTTATGACCTCGACCGTACCACCCAGGGGGGAGTGATAAACTTTAAAGGCCAAAAATAATGTATGCCATACGATTAAATAGTTTATGAATGAGGTTTATTCACGATTTTCGCTACGGTGATAGAATTGTGCTGAAGTTTACCAACAAAGTGAAAATTTAGTTGATAATTTTCTGGTGCAGAGGCTGTCCATGGCCATCCAGCGTGGTAATGCTGTGAGCGTTATGGGCACTTTTGCACCGGGAGCGATAACGAACGGGGTTGACTAAACTGACTGGCTTACAGTAGTCTTTATGTTGATAAAATAAGTATAAAGTAAAGGATAATCCTACTAATATTATAAATGCGAAAGTTTGGATGGTTGGATGTTTAGATATTTGGATGTTTGTTACTCAATGGCGCTTAAACGGCTCAACCGATTTAGATGAAATTTTACACGAAGATAGTGTATAGCCTGAATTAAAACACAAATAGCTTTATCCCGTGTCCATGCAAACGAAGTCGCGGGCGGAAGCTATTATTAAATAAGGAATAAAACTGGCCAAGATGGAGTCGGACTTTCGCAGCGGTGACACCCGCCGGGTGCCTTTGAACGTGTTAAAAGTCTTAAAACTAACGCAATTTCAGATCTTTGTTACAACGGATATTAACAATAATATATTCATGATTATGAGTCGCAAATTCAATGAAAAAGAAACATTATTAATGCTTGCGAGCATAATATGTAGACGAAAGAGCATATAGTACGAGTATAGTCAAGGTTGTCGCGTTTTGTGTGACACTGGACATGACAACACAGGCCGTGCCTTTGAACCGTGTTCGAATGGTAGTGTAATAAATATACTTATATCTTTGATAGTGTCTTTGCCAGTGTACCGTAAAATGGGATGAGTAGGGTTCGCGGGAAGAGTTGGGTTATGAATGGGGAGAGAAGGGATGAAAGGGGGATGAGATGGGATTTTAAGGCTACTGCTACAAAAATAATGTATTCCAATTTAAAATGGAGCTATAGTAATACTCATACTTACTTACTTAATAAAAAAAATGATCCTACAACCTTCCAATATCACCTCTGTATCCCATCTCACCCCAATTACGAGGGGCTACGGGTTGAGGTGGGGTTTCCTGTTTATCGTCAAAGCTATGAAATGGAACTACACAAAATAAAATAAAAACTAAAATACAAACGTCTGGAACATTTATTACATACACCAGTCAGTTTCCATATGTAAAAATAAAATGTTATCTAGGTTTGAATGACAGTTTTGCCCCTACTCACCCCATTTTACGGTACTCTCCGGTGATGTCGGCCGCGTTCGGGTCAACAGCTCGGAGGTGTGCGGGAGCCGAGTTTAGACTTTAGAGTAGAACAACCGGTTCTGTGGTACTTACTTCAATGCAAAATGTCTATAACATAAAAATAAAATAAATAATCTTTTATTTCAGACCTAGACGATCCATAGAAGGTCAGTAACAATAAGACCTTAAAAATATTATGTTAGTTTTGGCACAAGATTTACCTTAAAGATAAACTAAGTACATATACACTACTACTACTACTACTTGCTCTGTAGTAGTGTTGTGTTCCTGGTGGTGAGCAAGGTCGCCAGAGCTCCCGAGGATGCGTTGTGTTGAAAGCGAGGGAATTTGTTCCTTCAGCTGTCAACGCGGCGAACCCTCAAACATATCAAGGGTCGGCAACGCCCATGTTACTCCTTTGGGGTTGCATGCGTCTATAGGCTGCGGTGTCCGCTTACCATCAGGCGGGCCGTACGCTTGTTTGCCATCGTCGTTGTATTAAAATATACAAAAAAATATTATGAGAGGAGGCCTGTGCAGTGGGAACGTAACATATACCTACGAGTAAGTAGGCTGATGACGCTGAGTAGGTATTTTTTTGTGTGTAATGTATTCTATGCATATAATAACCCCTATGATCTATCGGTATGTTCGTTCGTTCATCACTCTACGTGAATAGTTTACATACTAATACAGCGTAATTATGTAACAAAGACGGCACCTTAATGTGTAGCGGTAGCGCCGATAAATCAGCAACAGAATCTAATATACGTGTGTGCGTAAACGGGGCCTTATGTGTGAGTCCTATAAGCTGAATTGTTACTTATCTCACGTGACTCTGAATCGCTCTGACGCCGGGCACAAAAGAGTGCCGTCACGTCAGATGAGTTATTTTTTTGTCAGTCCAGTACCTTCATATACCTATTTTACACAAATAAATATTTTGAGTTTTTCACTTTATTCGTTTATAGAGTGTGAATCTAACCGAACTTAATGTACAAAACCGATATCGTTCGGTCATGTCATTTATTATTTATTTATTTATTAATTCACACTATAAGATCACTTATGTGGTAGGTACCTATACCTAGTTTAGCTCATGACAGACATCAACTTTATTTATAGTTGAACAAAGATGAATTCTATGTTATGATCTGTAGTCGAAAGCGGTGTCCGTTAAATCTGAAAGTAAGAAAAGTTTCTATTGGGGATGACACTGCTCGCACCATATTTAACGTTGATCAGTGTGTAATCGTAACTTGGTGCAACCCGCCTTAAGACTCATCTCTGTCTGGAGATGAGTGGGTTAGTTTAGACGCGCCTTAAATCACAAATGTATTACCGGGGCGTGCAGAATATTACGGGGGGATTCAGACTGCCCTCAGCTGGTCTCGCAGCTGTTGCACCTCCGCGTCCCTTCTCTGTCTCAGGCAAAGTTTAATTTTAGACCTCGTCATTGCGACTTACTTGCAGCACCTAAAGCGCGCACTGTGGCACACAGGCAATCTCCACGGGTTCGCGCTTTGCACTACATCAACGCACTTCTCAAGTCGGCTCCTGACTGCGATGTTTTTGCAAGTAGTTGGAGGCAAATTTGTGACAAATGCAAAAACCTTTGTGAGGCATTGGATGACCGTCCATCCTCAGCTAGTAAATAAGATTGTTTTTATGTGTACATTCTGTAATTTCGCAGTGCATTAGTATATACTGTAATGCTGTGTAATTTCGTTTAAACCAAATAAATAAAATAAAATAAATAAATTACCCTTGCCTTCGGCTTTGGTAGGTATACAATAAAATACATTCGATTTGAGACATTCATCATTGATTCAAACTCAAAACTCAAACTCAAAATAATCTTTATTCAAGTAGGCCTAGTAGGTAACAAGCACTTTCAAATCGTCAGTTATTTTTATAAAGTAATTTATGAAACATAAAAAATAAAAATTAATTTTATGATGTAAAAATTGTATAGAAAATAGGTACAAGTGAATGTTTCTAGAAAATCAATCTAATGTCAAAAAAACAAAATATAACGAGTATTAAATAATTAGTCTATTGATTAAAAATTCAGTCACAATTAGTTCCATGGAGTTTTATCATTCATAGTCTTGTGTGCTATAATAAGCTTTCGAAATAAGTTTACGCTTCACATAGTTCTTGAATTTATTAATAGATAACTCAGTTACGTTTCCTGGAAGTTTGTTATAAAACCTTACACCCCATGAATGATTTTTTTATTTTTTGGAGCCGAGTGGTGGGCACCGCGAGCTTATGCTTATTTTTAGTATTAATATTATGTATGTCACAGTTTTTCCTAAAATTGACTATGTTTTTATGTACATACACAATATTTTCATAGATATACTGACAATGTAATGTATTTTTAAACTTATCTCTAAGTGAGTCTCTATGTTTCAATCTATACGTATATCGCCCGAATAGCCCGTTTCTGCAAAACAAAAATCGAATGAATGTCCGAGGCACTGCCCCACAATAAAATGCCATATGACATAATGCTATGGAAGTAGCTAAAATATACTAATCGAGCTGTTTTCACGTCTGTTAATTGACGGATCTTGCTCACTGCAAATGCTGCAGAACTCAGCAGTCTATTCGAGAGATTAGCAATATGGGGACCCCATTGCAGCTTAGAATCTAACGTTAAACCAAGAAAAACTGTACTATCAACTAGTTCCAATTCCTCATCTTTCACAAAGACATTCCCTTGCTCGTGCGTAACGTGATTCGTGACAAATTGAATACATTTAGTCTGTTTCGCATTTAACAATAAATTATTAACATTAAACCAATTTACTACTTTAGAAATAGCATTTATGTATATTCAGCACCAAATGTTAAAAATCAATCAATAGTACTTAGTTACATGTAAGTAGGTATATTGTATTTTTGTCAGCAAAGACCTCAACCCCGCCCTTGAACCGGCACTTTACCCTTGTATTGCCTCGGCAGACGATTGCTTCTAACAATCGAAACAATGTAAATATGAGTGACGCATGACGCGTGCGACCGGTTGACGTGCGTCACCGGCACGGATGGTTATATGACACGTCCCTCCTAATCTCCAACTAATAAAAACAATGCAACAAACTATGCAATTTGTCACAACAACCAACAGTAGGTACCGTTCTAATCCCAATAAGCATTTATTGACAATAAATTACTCTGGGTTGGAAGATCAGATGGCAGTCGCTTCGTAAAAACTAATTCCTATGCCAAATCTTGGGATTAGGTGTCCAAGCGGACCCCGGGCTCCTTTAGGGCACAACCGGGAATAACGCTAGGAGGATGATGATGATGCTAGAATAACATGAAGTTTTTTTATATACAATTGGGTCCGCCATATGATTTCTCATTGGTTGTATAAAAAGTTTCATGTTATTCCAGTATCTATGCCGTTTTATGATAATTTACTTTAAAAACAAAGTTTTAACCAACTTCAATTTAGTACTCCGCCAAGCCACGAAAACATTTCCACATTTCTTCTCCCATTTACCACATGAACTGATTCCAAAAGCAAATGCGTTGATTACTTATTAGAGAAAAAACCCAATCGCTGTATGCGGGCCGATATTTGAGGACTTCCGTGGATTCCACAAGGATCACCTTTGGCACTTCATAGTTGCTATTTCAACGGAATCTTATCAGAATCTGTGACGTACTTTTGTACTTTTAAGTAAGTACGTAGGTAATTGAGGAATTCCATAAGTCATCTGTGGTCTTCATCATCAATTCCACTCCACCAAATTTATGATTTCCGGGTGTAAATACACGAGTTATAATAGAAAATACCAAAATCACTACACGCGTACCTAATATAATTGAGGAGTTCCCTCAATTCCTCATGGATCCCATCATCCAACTGGACTTTTGAAAAAAAATGGTAGGTACCAACCTGGAAGCATATACTTACAAACAAAAAAAATAACGACTCATCAATGACGGAGTTTTGAAAGAGGAGTTCTTGAATTGAGAACCTCTTCCTTTTTTTTCAAGTCGGTTAAAAATGAGAGCCAAAATGTTTGTATGGAGTCGCCCGTGCTGGTAACTTCAGCTCTGTTTCCATACACGGAGTGCACCAGTGAAATCAAGGGACTGTGCCAATATTTATGCCATACTTATATTATAGTCATACAATAAAACACGTCAGTAAATACCAGTAATAGTCCGTCACGGTATTGACGGAGCATTGACAGTGAGTCACGCACGCGCACAAAGGGAATTGGAGACGCACCAAATGGAAGTCAATTTGGTTCGAAATTTCGCATGTGGATCAACTATTTTCTGTCGCTAGTTGCCATGGTCGTGTTTAAAACTTTAAACTGCGAATTATTTTCTTGTCAAGTTCGATCCCTTTTTAAATGACTTCAAAAAAAAGGAGGTTCTCAATTCGGTTGTATTTTTTTTTTTCAAGTGTCAGTTGGGTGATGGGATCCATGAGGAATTGAGGGAACTCCTTAATTATATTAGGCACGCGTGTAGTGATTTTGGTATTTTCTATTATAACTCGTGTGTTTACACCCGGAAATCATAAATTTGGTGGAGTGGAATTGATGATGAAGACCACAGATGACTTATGGAATTCCTCAATTAGGTACTTAAAGTACAAAAGTACGTGACAGAATCTGACAAGATTCCGTTGAAATAGCAACTAATGAAGTGCCAAAGTGAAAGAGACTTGTGGAATCGACGGAAGTCCTCAAATATTATCGGGCCACATACAGCGATTGGTTTTTTCTCTAAAAAATCAACGCATTTGCTCTCGGAAATCAGTTCATGTGATAAATTGGAAAAGAAATGTGGAAATGTTCTTGAGGCTTGGCAGAATACTAAATTGAAGTCGGTTAAAACTTTGTTTTTAAAGTAAATTTTTAATGGACCATCTAGGCGCGTAGTACTTAGTCCGTATTGTATTTTTTATAAGAAACTCTGTAATTTTGTCTTCTGGCTAACGGGCCAGAATAACAACAAGAAATAGTTGATTGACCAGATTATCATGTCAATGTATTGCGGTTACTTGTTAGGTCGCGGCTCAACAAATGAATAGCAAGTAATATGCTCCACAATTTAAAAGGACTTCAAAACGTGTTATTGGACACTATCACTGACGTTTATCATGGACGTTTCAACTTACATTTACTGACTCCAGAACAACTTATTAATGAGTTAAGCACTATAGCTAGCTCCCTGCCAAGAGATGTTTCCCTGCCAATTGATAATTTACACTCGGATCTACGCAAGATATACGAGCTGCTCAAAGTGAAGACAAGGATGATGGAAGATGTCCTAATTTTTGAAATACGGGTACCACTCATCAGTAGAGATATTTATGAACTGTTCAAAGTCATACCGATACCCAAAAGGACCGGAAGCAAGATTACCACCGTAGTACCTGTATCAAGCTACGTATCGATTAACATGAAAAAGGATACGTATATTCCAATATCGGAGTACGATGTTCGAACATGTTCTATACTAGCCGAAGCCTATTTTTGCTACATCAAGTTACCAATTTACCAAATGAAAGGCGACAACAGTTTTTGCGAAACAGACAAGTTGAAATGCAAAACTGTTATAACATCATGTAAAAACGACTGGCTCGAAAGTAATGCATTAAATACCTACATATACTTTTGTTGCGAACAGTGTCGCGTTCGAACACTGTGTGCGGATCAAGTAACCGCTCATCAGCTGACGAACGCCGGACTTATCACCGTAGGTCATGGCTGCATTATAAAGACCGACAATTTCTCCGTCTTTCCGCACAAACCACACTGGTCAGAACTTAAGATGAAGCCGGATCTATATAATCCGGTTATGGCGCCAATAAACCACGTCATCAACATCACCATCCCACACACCCAGGAGAAAAACGAATCAGAAGACTTACTTAGAGAAACGACAAAGCTCGGGGAGAAGATCACCAAATTGAAGGAAATTGAACTCACGTCTGAGAACATATCATATCACGATATTCATCATTACGCAATGATATATGTGATACTCGGAGGGATTGGAGTCGTCGCATTATGCATCATCGTACGAAGAGTTCAGTGGAGAGTGCCGCCGACGCCGTCCCCTGCCGTCGCCCAGGAGCCCCCGGCCGGCCCCGCGCCGCCCGCACCCCGCGCCCCGCCGCGCGCGTGCTGCGTCGCAACCCCCGAAACTAGCCAATTTCAACATTCAGATTGCAGCGAAACAGCAAGTGTTTCGCGAAAAGATAAATCTACGTCTCCTAAATTTAAAGTAGTTACATTTCATTGATTTAATGTTTATCTATTTGTCTTTATCATGTTTGTACTCAGCATCCACCTTTCAGCTCATCTGCGCCCCGGAAGATGTACGAGTACATAGCGCGTGCCGCGTGCGTCATAGCACTCATTTGCACCATCAGCATTTGCTTTGTATAATATTTCGTAATTAGCCAGTAAATCACTTTACCTCACTTCACGTTCGATATACATTAAGTGTGCACACCTATCAAGTTAAATAAATCAAGAGTAAATCAAGTATTCGTCTTTCGTGTTCCAATCTACCATCAAGAAACCTATCAAGTAATGTAAGAGTTGACAAGTACTCGAACAGTGCGGAACACGATTTAAGGAGCGAGCACACCGGTGCTTAACGCTGCGTATACGCGTTGACGTCACGTATTCTTCATACATTTTGCTGCGTTTACGGTGCGGCGTATTTTGAGCAGCGGTGTGGTCGCTCCCTTATCTTGCTTTTTTGCGAAAAATGTTGAGCCGAATTGACCAACTAAGTATGTATCTTCTCTGACGACTAGACGTAAGTACCTAGGGTAATTTCGCCGGTTAGCGACCACCTAATTTAATATTCCGGTGGGCGACCACTTAAGCTGAGTTGGTGAACTGAAAGGATATTTTCTGGGTTTTTTAATAGATTTCTATTCTAAAACAACAAAAAAATGCATGTACAAGTAATTGTCTCAATAGGGTGTGTAGAATTGATGTTATCTTCAATATAAAAAAAAACCTTCTCCTTCAGGTGGTCGCTAACCGAAGGTGGTCGCGTAACCAGCGAAATGACCCTACTTGAAATGTTTACAATCCGGACGTATAATAAACTAGCTTCTGACCGCAACTCCGTCCGCGTGGAACTCGCTCCATACCAAGTTTCATCCCCCAGTTAAACCCTCAGCGACTAAAAATATTTACATATCTCATCTCAATTATTTCAGCGGTTTAAGAGTAAAGAGGTAACAGACAGACCCAATTACGCATTAATAATATTAGTATGGATAGTATTGGATTGCCCAAGCTCTAACGTACACATGGTGTGTTTTCAGCTAGAACCCGGTGCATCAAAGGAGATCCTAGGCCTCGCGGTAGGCGCAGCACCGCTGGGCCAACTCCTCGCCTCCCCGCTGCTCGGCTGGTGGGGCAACGCGCGCGGCGTGCGCGCGCCGCTGCGCGCCTCGCTGGCGCTGTTCGTGCTCAGCCAGGCGCTGTACGCGCAGTTGCACGTGGCGCGCCCGCGCGCCGCCACTGCCATGTTGGCCGCGAGGTTCCTCGTGGGAGTTAGCTCTGGTATGTCATCCTCACCAGTATCGTCATACTAGTTTACCTACCGGGTTGTATTAAGGCATCGTTTCCTGTTGGGGCATTTTTTACTCGCTCATCGCTTCGCAACTTCGCACAGCTCTAGTGGATACACAATTACACACTCTAAAAGAGTCCGGGGTCCGTGTTGTTTGGCTCCTAATGCCAATACTAATCCATGTGGCGTAGTTTGATGAAAGCGACTCATTGAGTTTTATCAAAATCATTAAATTGGTTTTCATTGTCAAATTAAGCTAAATCGTATTTTTTATGGAAGTGTTTGAACGCGGGCCCCGAATTATCGTTCGCCTCGCTGTGCCATAAACGTTGCCTTTGAGTTATGTTTAAGCAGAATTACGTAATAAAAGAAGACCAGTTCAATTTAGGAAATTAGATAATACGTTACGTTTACGTCCCTCGCCCTAACTTCGTTTTGAGTTAGAAAGCGCAGTTTTACCTACGTGTTATTATGCAATCTTATTAATTAATCAATCCCCGTAACAAATACCTTGCAGGCCAACACACCAACAATATAATTTGAATACACCTTCCTCCCAAATCGGTCCCTCATTGCTGAGTATCGTGACTTTGCTGACGTAGCATAGCCAGTATTCTTCGGCAGGACTTTCGGTCGGCTGCGTTAACCGACATTTCAAGATTCTCCGACAGCTGGTTGAGTCACGTTTGGGGCTTCGGCCTCTTGGTTTTCCGCCTTCTACTTTGCCGGTTACCATCAATTTCAATAATGCATTTGAATACACAACAAAATATTTAACGCGTTTACAAAACGGTTTGGCACAGTCGTTTTCTGGTGCCAAAGTCGGTAAATGTATGTCTTAACTTATACCATTACTACCACAATAGGTAAGTATTTATTCGATTCCTTACTCGTTAGTACTTATTTGGGCGTTTATGCCAATTTTCTTTAACCCGTCTGTCACTGTGTTCCAGCCAGCATCGCGGTGGCGCGCGCTTACCTGTCGTCGGCGACCCTGGTTTCAGAACGGACGCGTGCAGTAGCCGCCGTCTCACTTGCACAGGTTAGTCACAGAATCGATATCTATTTTGTGTCTAAGTATACATACAGGGTGGTTCAAACAGCGACGCCCATAATATTTTTTTTGGATTCCTCTCACCCAGGGTTACCCGAAAATACCCATGTATGTTCCGCGATTTTTTTACGAGTTATGATTTTTTGATGATTTCACAGGAAATTTCGGTGGCCTTAAAAATTAAATTAAAAAAACTGATGTGTATTTTACTGAAACATAATCTTCATAAATTGCTCTTTCACATGCACAGCAATTTACTTCCTGGCATTACTGCATATTGCAACAATTTTGATCAAAAGTGAATAAATTACGTTTCAGCGAGCTAGATTCGAGTTCCGTGCACCGCGCCGTGCCGCTCTGTGCGGATCTTTTCATATTAGATACATATTAGAACATTACAACCGGTACCGCCTCCGCGCCGCGCCGCGCCGTTCCGCCACCGCTGTCACTGCGTATCGGTTGGAAACATGTCGAGCGACATTAGGCCTTAAAGATCGGACAGACCCGTTTCATTATAAGTATTTTAATATTTAACAATTATCAGTACTCATTCTAGGTGCTAGGTTTCGTGGTGGGTCCGGCGCTGCAGGCGGCAGCGGCGCCGCTGGGCGCGGGCGCGCCGTACGCGCCCCCCGGCGAGCTGGAGCTCGGCCCGCGGCTCGACATGTACACAGCGCCCGCGTGGCTCAATGCTGCGCTGGGAGCCGTCAATCTGGCGCTGCTGCTGCCATGCTCGTTCAAGGAGAGGAAGATCGCCGCGAGAGAGGCGATGGTGGCGCATGGGAAGGGCTCAGGTTGGTTCTTTGACGGCACCGTCAAGAGTTGGGAGCGAGAGATCGGAGCGCGACCTCACTCACACGTTTGGTTGATGTCGCCGCTACTCCACGCAGTGCCCAAACTCTGAATGCGGTGTTGGGTTCCAATAGTTTCTGGTTGAAATAGATGGCTTTCATTAGCTCTACTTTTCACCTAGAATAAATTAAACGCGAGACAATTATGCAAAAATCTGAATCGTTGTGATCCTCTAGAAACAACTTCAAAAAGCTTTAGTTACCCTAACAATTCTAGGCAGGACCATTTTCTTGACGCGGTTCTGATTTCTGAAGCAATTAGTCACGCTGCCTTTGATCTTCTTCACATATAGAGACATTCAACATCCGAAAACCACTTAAAATTACTGTTGTTTTGCAGAGGCCGAAGCCCTGAAGGCGCTGCGTCCGGACCGCATCAGCAGCTGGACTCTAGTGTTCGCGTTCTTCGTGCTCAACTTCAGCTTCGTGCTGCTGGAGACGCTCGCCACGCCGCTGACCATGGACCAGTTCGCGTGGTCCAAGGAGCAGGCGCTGAAGTACATGGGCGCGCTGATGTCGGCGGGCGCCGTGCTCGCGTGCGCCACGTTCGCGCTCATCTCGCCGCTCACTAAAGTCTTCCAAGAACGGTTCGTTTCGCATAAGACTTTTTAGGGAGTTCAAGGTGCTTCCAGGATCGGTAATTAACTATACATCTTATACTGTATTATACTGTGTGGCTGTGTGCACTTGCTTTGGATGTCATACTAGTCTATAAGCTATTCATAAAGAACAATAGTATCTCATAATGTATGATGTCTGCAAAGTGTACCTAATAAATAAATTAACGCGGTACCTCTAGCCCTCAGGAAGGAGCGAGACGGCTGGCATTCACATGATGTTTTTTCTGGCGTCGCGTCGCAGCGTCACTTGCGCTAGCGCAGCTGCACTGATGACTGAACCATTGTATTCCAGCGCGGTGCTGCTGTGGGGCGGCTTCCTCCTCGTGGGGCTGGCGTCCGCGCTGTGCGTGCCGTGGGGCCCGGGCGCGCCGCCGCTGGCGCCCGCCAACAGCACGGAGGCGGGCGGCGGCTGCCCCGCCGCGCGCCAGCCCTGGTGCGAGACCTCGCGCGCGCTCACCGTGCCGCAGTTCCTGCTCGGGTACACGGCCGTGTCCGTGGGGTACCCGCTCGGGGTCACGCTCATACAGACCATATTCTCGAAGGTGTTGGGGCCTAGGCCTCAGGTGAGTCTGGTTATTTACTAGTAGCTGTGCGTGCCGTGGGGCCCGGGCGCGCCGCCGCCGGTGCCCGCCAACAGCACGGAGGCGGGCGGCGGCTGCCCCGCCGCGCGCCAGCCCTGGTGCGAGACCTCGCGCGCGCTCACCGTGCCGCAGTTCCTGCTCGGGTACACGGCCGTGTCCGTGGGGTACCCGCTCGGGGTCACGCTCATACAGACCATATTCTCGAAGGTGTTGGGGCCTAGGCCTCAGGTGAGTCTGGTTATTTACTAGTAGCTTGTGCGTTCCCTGTAAGTTAAGTATGTTTTATTATAGGGTAGAGTTTCTTTCCGATTTGCAAGACTGCACCGAGCGAAATGTGCCAAAAAGGCAGTGGCCGTTAAGTAGATAGCGTCAACAGTATTTGTTTAATCCGTTTATAAACTGTACATTTAGCACTTCGAAGAATGTGTTAACAATTTTACCGTGGAAAAAGCTTAAGATTATTCATATTTTACCCTACACAACAAAGTAAAGTTGGACGAAAACTGTAAAATCGTAAGCAGGCGTTAAGTGTTTTTTTAAACTTTAACAGTGGAAATCTATCCTGATTTTCAGTTCAAACGAAACATGAATGTTTATATCATAATTTGTCCGCATCAAATAATTAAAATTATTATCTTGTAATTAAGGTCCAGATTTATCAAAAGGCGCTTCAAATTCGCCATACATTTTTACTATGGCGGCCGCGCGCCGATCTAAATATGCATTCCCCGCGCTCTGTAGCTCAGTCGCCCGCGGGCTTTCAGAGCGAGTTCACGTCACTTTGCAGAACGACCTACCGATCGCGTCGTCGTGTACTCGCACGCACACCGGCAATACGGTGTAAGTGTATTTTTGAGTTTTATATTTATTGTTTGTATTACTTGAGATTAAATTAATACATAATTGAATTGTTTCAGTAACATGGGAAAACGTAAAGACAAATGTTAAAAAAAACGCTATCGAGGCGAAAAAATTTTTTTTTTGGAAAAAAACTAAAGATGAATACGATTTTAAATAAAAAACACGAATTGGTTCTTTCAAGCCCAAGGACCACATCATATAGTTAGTACAAAGAAAAACATGCATATTTACTGTTTGGAAAAATGTGGATAGGAAGATAGAGGTGACAGATGAAGATAAAACATTTTGGAATGAAATGGAAAATAAATTAAAAAGTTTTAGTTTGATTGTATTCTTCCAGAATTAATAGAATCAAGACTAGATAGACAGATGGAATTTAAGGAACACGACTATATTCTGGAAGCAATCGAAAGGAGAAATAAAAAAAATCGGCCTAGCGCATGTCGGGCCACGCGCAGTGTAGGGTTCCGTAGTTGCCTGTCTTTCTTAGTTACATCGACACGCGCGCGCCAACCATGTAAATGGTTTCGTCGGCCGAATTTGTACGAAAGTTGGCCTTCCTAAGTAAATTTTAAGTTGGTCGATTATTACTCGGTAACCAGTTATGCCTACTTAGACGTGATAGTTTTCCTTTTAAATTTATGTTGACTACGGAACCCTAAAAAGGAAACAGGCGGATACTAGATGAAACTACCAGAGAAGCAAATGAAAAAGGAAAAAAAAGAAGTAACGACAAGTGTCTGGTTGCCTGGAAGAGATCGCTTATTAGAGATACTACCGCCTGTAGATTACCATTTAACATGCTTTTTTAGGGTTCCGTAGCCAAATGGCAAAAAACGGAACCCTTATAGATTCGTCATGTCTGTCTGTCTGTCTGTCTGTCTGTCTGTCTGTCTGTCTGTCCGTCCGTATGTCACAGGCATTTTACTCGAAAACTATAAGGTGTATTTGAATAAAATTTTCAGGATAGGTGTATTTTGTTAACCGCTACATAGTTTTGTAAGTAATTACAAAAAAAAAAAATTATAGGGGTGCACTCCATACATAAAACTGAAAGTCAACATTTTTTTTTTCATTGCACGCCCACGTGTGGCACATCAATCGATAGGCCTTTCAAAATAAATATAAGGTTTCTCAGCAATTTTTTTGATTAAGTGAGATATATCGGAGATAATCTTCTCGAAAGTCACTAGAATTGTGTCTAATTTTTCCTCTAATTTTTGAACCGTGTATGTTAAAAATATGAAAAAAAAACATGCTCATAGGGCTTATTAGATTCTCTCAGCGAAAATTGTTATGAACAAGATCGGTTCAACGGTTTTTGAGATATTTCTAAAAGACTGCCTTCCTTAAAGAAAAGGACGTAAGTGCCATAAGATTTCAGTAACGATACGACCTTTTTAATAGGCACGGAACCCTCGCTGTGCGTGGTCCGACACGCACTTGGCCACTTTTAGATTTAAGTATCATATTGTATTCTATCCTATTTTCTCTCTTCCATCAATAAAGTCTATGTACAAATCGTAACAAATATCTTTTCATCACGCTTGCTCGTAAAGGCTCTTATTGTACGCAGGCTTATAGAGCCGATTAGCTGCGTTACCTTCCGGGAGTTATGGATTTTTATCCATATAGTCGGATGGTTGGCCGCGCGCGACGCCTACCGCGAACCGAACACGAAGTATCTCCCTCTCTGTCGCTCGAATATGCAAGTACAACAGAGAGGCAGATGTATATATCGTTTTCGGTTCGCGGTTCAGTGCGGTTGTATGAAACATAGGTTTTTCTTCCTTTTTATTTATTTCCTCGCAAATGTGATGAAAAACATTGTGTATAAGTAACAATAACACAACACGGGCGTAAGAATATTACAAACTCGAGTCATCAAAAGCCCTCCCTTCCGCCTTCGGCTATGCTTATGCTAGCCGCACACACGCATTATTACTGTCAATAATAGGGGTATTAGCGGACAATCTTACACAAATCGACCTAGTCCCAAACTAAGCAAAGCTTGTACTATGGGTACTAGCCGACGATAAACGTACTTAATAAATAAATACTTAAATACATAGACAACATCCATGACTCAGGAACAAATATTCGTGCTCATCATACAAATAAATGCCCTTACCGGGATTCGAACCCAGCACCTCTTGCTTCGTAGGCAGCAGGGTCACTTTGAGCCTGTTTTTAATAAATAATGTGCAATAATAATTTTGACATGTAATATTTCTTATTGGACGTATAATGTATTTAAATCATTTTAATAAATATTGGAAAAAATATTGTGCAGTATGCGGGGCCTAATATTGATAGTAGTATACATAGTTTGCATATAATATTGCGTGTGTGCGGCTAGCCATAGACTCGCTAGTTAAACAATGTACTATTATAGATCCATCGAATTTGTAAAATGATTACGTAGATGTACCTACTACATAAATAACAGTTGTAGTATACAAGTAAGAACAATTCCGTAAACAGATATACTTTTAAGTATAGTTATAATAATCCAAAAAATATGCATAAATATATCTATATTTTTACCAAAATAGGTAAGGTACCTACATGTACAGGTACATGTAGATATATTTGTTTTGAGTATGTAGATGTGTATACATTACACACCTAAATACTGAAAAGAAACTACTTAAAAATTACTTAATATATAATTAAGTTTCATAATTTGGAGTCCAGTATTTATAAGGTTCATTAATTCGAGTACGTGTTCAAAAGACATTTTACAAGTAACTCCGTTATTTACAAGATAAATAACTATTGTGTTTACTTAACAACAAAAATATTACTTACGGTCTTTTGCGTTCGGCCGGCCGGTCAAGCTAGACACTCGCCGTTGAGAGTTGACACATCTAGCGAAAAACCTAAACAGCGCCCGCGTCTTACGCTCGGTGCAGTCTTAAGAGTCAGCAGCAAGCTCGACTCTTCATACAAACGTAGTTACGTCCTTACTTTAATATAACATGTCACATTATCATGAAATTCTCTAAATATAATGAGGTAAGATATATCTAGGGCTAAAACTAGTTTATGACTCTTAAAATGTTAATAGAAAGAAAATAGAGCGAGTACAAGTTTTGCATTTTTAGACCCCAGAAAGTTGTTCAGTTCGGCGGCCTACTACGACCAAAATATAGTTTAGATTGAAGTCAAAACCTATTTCCGGTGTCGATTAAACTATGCAGTTTGAAAAGAAAAAAGATTTATCAAAATTGATCTTGTAGTTTTAAAATGAGAGCGTAACTACGAAAACCTTAAAATAAATTACAAAAATTTGATGCAAAACTGCAGCGAATTACTCTAGCGCGGGGAACGGTCCGGGGGGGGGCGGCGGTACGCACCGCCCTTATCATAGCTACTCCTTGCCGTGCGCTTAGTTTAGTGACAATAGTGACCCATTTGCTGTGCGCGGGAGCGACGTATTGTTTTGGTGAATTATCTTCCTACGATAATCGCGGTCAATTCACGACGTGGACTGATAAAACGGATTTGATTTTTCTTGGTGATACTGGTGGTGTGTGTGATCATACTGATCATACTGATCGACGATCTGTGGCTTTCTTATGGACTTTGCATTTTTATGTTACAAAAATGGATAAACCGGGTAAGTACCTACTTATATGCATTTTAGTCAAGTTCCAAGTATACAAATAAATTATATACACGTAATATGTACATATTATATTAATGTATATGAGTACCTAGTCATTAATCCTTAGTTGACGTGTTATTTAATTTATTTGGTAGGTAAACAAAATTTTAATCTCACAGTAGGTACTCATTCGGTATTAAATAGGTAGGTACCTACGTAAATATCACTTGGGTACGTCAAATCATTATGGATATGGCTTTGGTGATATATAGTTTGATTCTTTTATATAGCCAAAACAAAATACTTACTTAGTTAAAAAATAATAATACGCTATAAATTTAAATAAGACGAGGATGAACGAACGGACTTTATACGAAAACTACCTATCACACATTATTGCTTAGAAATTTTAATTAGTTTACCTAAGTAGGTACCTATGTAAGTTATAGTATAGTATGCTAAAGTATATAGGATAGGTTTTTTCGTCACTCTCTATAGTAATCTACGTACTTCTATATATCATAATTATATATAGAAATTGGCACTTACCTACCCTTCCACTTTTTTGATCGAGTGACCTGACAATAACAATACTAGGTAGGTATCTAAATAAAAAAATGACGACGCGACAATAGCAGTTGTTTCTCGGTGCTACTTGAACCTTGGTTGTAGGTATTTATTATTTAGGTATGTACTAGGTTCTTACTATATTATGTGCTCAGGTTGGCGCTTGTCCAATTTGTAGATATAAGATGTACAAGGTACATAGGTACATATATTTTTCAACTAAAACTATAAGGGGGCAAACAAGCATACGGTCCACCTGATGGTAAGCGATCACGGGAGCGTATAGACGTTTATAATTACCTATAGTTATTTTTTTTTCTACAAGCGAAAAGGTGTTCAAAGACAAAATTATGGCTATCGGCTCGAAGGAAGAAAAGAGGACCGGCTCGTCGTCAAAAAGAAAATATAAATCCTAATAGGTAAGTTATAATAAGGCTATAAATTCAAATTTCATTTATTTATGGACCAAGTAGGTACTTTTTACCAAAAATAAAAACAATAATGTATGATCTTTTTTTATTTCCTTCAATACACCAAATCTTCAATGTGAATAAATATTTATAGGGTAGGTTCCTAGGAAAAAAAGATCTGGATTCTAATTAGTGCGTATTTTTATTGATCATAAGTTCATAAGATATTGGACACCTATTTTAAAAATACACACAACCGAACATAGAACCTCCTGCTTTTTTGAAGTCTGTAAAAATGACGAAGTTATGGCGCGTAGATAATCCGCGTGACTTCACAAACGTATGAACCGTGACGTTACGCGCACTTATAACTTCGACATTTTTTGTTTAGTGACCAAAAGAAAAAATACGTGTCTAATATTTTTGATCATCTATAATACGGATTTTAGAGTTACTTATTTAAAAATAGTTTAAGTACTATCACTGTAATAAGCTTGTTTTGGGAAAAAGACTGACTGTTAAGTTTCTTGCGGCGTTTCTTCTTGACAGTGGTCTCTGCAGAAGCGCTGGTAGGGCTTGACTTATAAAAGTGCCCTTTACTTGGCGGCCTACTTGCAGAATAAATATTCATTTATTTCATTTATAACAAAAATAGTGGTAGTGGTATCTGAAAATCTGCTATGCAATTATGGCACTAGGTTGTTAAAATGACAAAACCTGGTATATTGTATGTTATACTTATGTTACTAGTTACTACTATTGTTGGCACATCAAAACTTGTAGCCTGTACTCTACATTTACGTTTTTAGTAGGTTAAATAATCAGTTAAAATTTGCCTAGCCGCACTTACGCACTGTATAAACTGTATTGTTATCTCGCTATGGAGATGTTCTACTGTTATATTTTATTTACCGCAATAATTTCGCCGTTGTATGAAGATATTTTACTGCGATATTTTAACTGCGACATGTATAGCTCCGCCTCCCCGCGTGCTCTCGCTTTACTGCTAGCGCCCTGTCTCCCTCTAGGTGAAACAACAACATTTTAAAGCGTAAGCGCGCGATCTCAACGCGGAGTTGAGCGGACCTTGCTGCGGACTCTTAAGAGCTCTTAGACCGTTCGCTGTTAAAGAGAGCCACATTTTCAGTAAAACACATTTTTATTTTTATCTATTCTGCGCTTTTTTCATCCAGTCAATGTTAAATCCTGTGGGGTTCTAAAGGCAGAATAAGACCAACACGTTTATTTCGCAATCTATTTCGCTATAGACCTGGCCTGGCACCGTAAATAAAACACGTCATCTTTTAGACGAGTCCTAATTGATTTGGGTTAAGGCATGGAGCAGCCGCACTTTACTGACGGTTATAATTTAATTAAAATTCGTTTATGGGAATAAAGCATATTTGAAAAAAAAAACAGGTTTATTAAGTTTTGTGTAAGGGAGTTATAGATCGTATGGTGTTCGCAGGGCGTGTGGCAGGGCGTGCTGACTGGCGCGGGCTGCGTGGCGCGCGCGCTCGGGCCCGCGTGCGTGGCGCTGCTGTACGCGCGGCGCGGGCCCGACGCGGCCTTCGGCGCCACCGCGGCGCTGACATTCGCTACTCTTATAGGGCTGAGGTGTCTGTACTCGCGGCTGCAGCCGCCCCCGACGCCTCCGCCACCGCTGCCGCCTGTGCCGCTGCAAGCGATGAATGGGAAGGACCCGGAGTCGTGACGGTGAGCTGGCTGTGCGCGCTTGGTTTGTTGAGGTGAGGTGCGAAGGTGCACACGGTCGAGCGTTCCAATAATATTGTAAAGCAGTAAGTAGGTACACTCAGCTGCAGAGAAACGTTAACCCCTCTACATAGAAGTTTGAATGCAGGGTTTCACGTTTCTCGGCAGCTGACTACGTTTGAAGTCATGTACGCGCCGTACAGGATGCTATTGGACGTATTCCTGATAAAGTCACGTCAATAAGATTTAACTTTATCTTTCATAAATAAAATAAATTAGTCATCGCTCATGAAACGAATAGTAAAACAAAGTGTTCATATTATGACGTGCCAACCAGATGTTTTATATTTGTACAGTAGGTTAATTTACATTAGTTTATACTTTTGTTTAAGGAAATAGTTGGCAGGGTATGGTTAGGATTTTATGCATAATATTCTAAAGTGCGCACCTGGGCCCTGCAATATATGGGTGATTTCTTTTTTTGGTGTTTTGTGTGCTAAGGTGAGTCGGGGCAAGAGTAACATCGGGGGAAGAAGGTCAAAAGCTTCTCCAGCTAATTCTTTTGAATTGAGCGCCTTTTTGTACCGTCGGTAAAACAGACAGGCGCCTAGTCTGTTTTACCGACGGTACAAAAAGGCGCTCAATTCAAAAGAATTAGCTGGAGACGCTTGTGACCCTCTTCCCCCAATGTTACTCTTGCTCCGACTCACCTTAACTAAATAAATTCTTATTTTTTTTTTTTTTTTGGGCCATTTCTGGGACCTTGGTTTATCAGGAGATAAAATAATTAGATTAAGTAGTAGACTGGCAAATAGTTGAACCCACTGAATACGATTACGCGGCAACGCTACAATAACTGCTTCATATGTATACCTACTTACAAACTTTAGTAAACTGCCTACTCTATCTTTTCGGTAAAATAGCATAAAAAAGTATAATTAAGCCTGCAACACACTGGCGCGGCCTGCTCTAGATGCCTGATTCAGGCTTTAGTCGGCACTAAAAGTTTGTACCACTACCACAAATATTTTTTGACAGAAACAATTTTTTAATGGGTATTTTAACTGGCAGGGCCCGGAATAGCCTTTAACACTTTGCATAATAGGAATGGACGGGGACACCAAATGAAATAATCAAAAATGTCAAATTTTCTCGAAAAAGGATTCAAAATACAGTCCAACGGGGAAAAAAGTAACACAAAGCAATAAATAATCACTAAGTTATAATTAGTGTCCAAACTTATAAAAGAGGTATATGCTGTCCCTTTTCCGCAAAACGCGCCTTCATATAAAACGATTTTCATTTAATGATGTTTGAGACCCGTGACGTCACGAGTCGAGAGCGTTTTCTCTCTCTAACAAGCAACATTAAAACGGTTGTAGCTTGGTTATTTTTTGAGATATTTGAATTTTTCTTTCGATGTAATAGACTATTAAGTCCCCATCCTTATAATAGAAAGTGCGCATGGCTCAGTACCTAGGTAGGTATAGATAATTTTAACGTAAACGTAATGTAATTGTAGGTGTAAATGACTTGCCAGAAACGACATGTGATCTGCATGTGATACTCTTGTACCTACTTATATCGACGTAATGTATGCATAGATACATGTAATGAAGAATGATTCACGGTAGGGTAGGTACCTACACTGTCCCGTGACCGTTCCGAGACAAGCCTTTCAACTACTAACGGTGACACCCGTCAAAACCGCGTAACGAACAGAATATCAATATTGTATAGGCAATATACTGACTGACTGACACATTATTTTGTCGACTAATATGTTTCGGCGTCGGACCGAGGCGGACACGTATACGGTACGGGCACGGAACGGTGTTCAGTGCGTGAGTTGTTGTTAATTTTAACTTTGTCAATTTACGATTGGTCTAGAATGCTTTGCAAGATCCAACAGTCATATTAACTTGATGACGTGGCTGTCACATCACACTGATTAGAAAGGAAGAAAGAAATATATTTATATGGTGTGAAAAAGAAATTATACATGTGTTTAAACAACTGAAATGCAGCAAAATGGATGCTACTCAGCATATACTTAAGCTAAAAGCGCTGGTTTTCAGGGCACCCAGAGAGATATGGATCGTCAAATATAACTTACTTATACGTTATACGATTATATATCCAGAGGCTAGTGGAGTGGATATGATAGCCACGTTATTACAAGGAATGGATGTCTGTAGAATATTTTACTGTATGATACTGTCTTGTAAATAAATACACTTGTTAAGAAAATATAGCAAAAAAAACAATTATATGTGTGTACCTACCTAAAATACGTTATAAGAATATTGACAGAATACACAGGTAGGTACATATAGGTACGTGTTAAAAAATATTGTTGTTGTATAATGAGGCTTTATTTATTTTATAGTAACCCAAACAATCTGTATTTATTTTATAGTGGCCCAAACAATATGTATTTATTTTATAGTGGCCCAAACAATCTGTATTTATTTTATAGTGGCCCAAACAAACTGTTTTTCACGACATTGTAACAGGGTAAAAATCATACGTTATTTAAAATTTTACGCTATATTAGAGGTACTTTGACTCTATCACTTTTTTCCTTTTCAGTCAATTACGTGCCAGATATTGAACAACGAATATATTGTTAAAGTCCTCATAAAAAACACGTAATTTTATTTTTATAAATTATGTACAATAAAGAAGTTTTACTACAAGATACATTGTTTTATTCACACAATAATAACTTAATTAAGTACAAATATTTTTTACACCGTCATCTGTTATTTTATTACCTAACTAATTGATATCACAGCAACGCCATATTTATTACAAGAGCAATTTTTTGCACAGCAACACTAAAATGAAACAAATACACCAGAGTAGACCTTATTCCCGTTACCTTCAGAGGCGTCTTTACCTACGGCGCAGGGTGTGCGTTGCACACGGGCGCAGCGGTCCCAGGGGGCGCCGAGCGCCGCCCGCTACCATTCCATTTTGACCGCGCTCTTACTAGGGGGCGCTACAGTAATGTCCGCACACGGGCGCTACATGGGCTTTCGACGCCTCTGGTTACCTTTCCGTACATGTTGTACCTATAGATAAAATAAATAAATAAATAAATAAATATAAATAGATGCATAAAAGAGAGAGAGAAAGACACGAGGACGCGGGTTATTGGGCCTAAGTACAGTACAGCACGCGATAGAGCAGGCACGCGGATGCTTTCCGCGCCTATCAGGCAAGTCCCCTTTACTACGTACCCGTGGTATAGGTATAGATAAGGGTTACCGAGGTCTAAGGGGGCATCCATTAATTACGTGAGACGCTCAAGGGGGGGAGGCGAATCTCATATAATCTTCCTTTGGGGAGAGAGGGGGTTTCAGCAGATATCACGTCATTTTTTCCCCGCAACAAACAGTAAATTTGCATGAAAATAACATTCAAGTAAATGTTTCTTCACAAACAAGAACAAATCATAAAAATTAATTTTAACGAGATTTTGTGTAAGCTGCAAAGTTACACAGTAGCCCGTCGTATGTTTACGCGCCCTTACCTTACACAATATTAAGTAAGTATTTATTCCATTAAATCAAAACACATTTAAGTACACTAGAAATACACATTTTGAAAAATCTTACGTTTGATCGGAAGATGGGGGGTTAAGAGCCAAATTTAACGACATCTCAGCAGAGGGGGAGGCCATTTCAAAAAATGCGTTTCGTAATTAATTAATTATTATCTATTGTCGTTTGTCTGAATATAGTCGAAATATGGTCTGTCGTGTTATAGAAGTCCCTAACGTCACGTATCAGCGGTGAGCACGCGCGGCGGCACCGGGGGCGGCGGTGGCGGCGGCGCGGGCGGCAGCGGCGCGCGCAGGCGCTCGGCGGCGGCCACGGCGGCGGGCAGGCGCGCGCGCCGCGTCTCCGGCGCAGGCCTTTAAATAGCGCTATTTTCGTATAGCGCTATCATTTATAACGTTATTATTCCTAAAACCGCTATACTCGAAACCGATATTTGACGCGCTGTATAGCGATATCCATTATAACGTTATAAATCTAAACCATTAATATAAAACCGATACTTTTTTAACCGATATAATAATGTAATAACGTTATAGGCTACCCCTTTCTCGCATTCAGTATAGCCTACTCGTGCAATGTAAGCGATGTGATTACGTAACGTAGGTTGTTTGATAGAGTGCACGACGTCATAGTAAAATAGAGAATTTTTCGATTTGCTCGGCTTGTCGGCGTAGGTTGTAGCCTGATACGAATATCCTGACTAATAATTTTCAAATCAGATTGTCTTTAGCTACTCTGTGCCTCATTAATCGGAAATGCATCATCCCATAAAAAACATACCATGTAAAAAAGAGGTCAAGTCTCGAAACTCTTCCACCGTAAAAAGTTGTGAGATATTTCGTAGAGCCAAGTCTCAGGCATTCTTTTATCTTTATTTGCTTGCTAAATAAAATTTTGTGACTTGGCAATCACACAATACTACATAGCTTTAGGTATGCAGAAATCCATTAATGCAGGAAAGTTGTGTGATTGCCAAGTTACAGAATTTTATTTAGCAAGCAAATAAAGATTAAAGAATGCCTAAGACTTGGCTCTACGAAATATCTCACAACTTTTTACGGTGGAAGAGTTTCGAGACTTGGCCTCTTTTTTACATGGAATGTTTTTGCTTGTTAAATAAAATTCTGCAACGTGGCAATCACACAACTTAACTGTATTTATAGATTTTTGCATACTTACCTAAAATTATGTAGTATTGTGTGATTGCCAAGTCACAAAATTTAATTTAGCAATAAATAAATAAATAAATAAATATTAAGGGACAATCTTACACAAATCGACCTAGTTCCATAGTAAGCTCAGTAAGGCTTGTGTTATGGGTACTAGACGACGATATATATAATAGATATAAATACTTAAATACATAGAAAACTTCCATGACTCAGAAACAAATATTCATGCTCATCACACAATTATTTGCCTTTACCGGGATTCGAACCCAGGACCTTCAGCTTCGTAGGCAGCGTCACTACCCACTAGGCTAACCGGTCGTCAAGCAAGCAAATAAAGATTAATAAGAATGCCTGAAACTTGGCTCTACGAAATATCTCACAACTTTTTACGGTGGAAGAGTTTCGAGACTTGGCCTCTTTTTTACATGGAGGGTTTTTTATGGAATCTCACTTCTTTTTGAAGGTTAATGTGTTATCCATACATACAAACTATGAATGCAGGCCCATTCTTGCTTTTGAATTTTCCCATTCACTGCAAATGTAACTTTGTAATCCTATATATTTGTATAGGATTACAAAGTAATGTATACAGTTGGTGTATCTAGAAAACTGGGTTGAAATAGCAATTTTTTATAGTTTTCCCTTTATGTGGTCATTAAACCCTAACTCTGTACCAAATTTCAGCTCTCTGAGTTTATGGGAAGTACTAGTACTATTTTGATGATCATGAGTGAGTGTCATAAATGCGAAACTTTGCTTTCGCCTAACTTCGGAACTAAATGACCTACAGACTTGACATTTTGGATTTTAAGTATGTGATTATAGCTTACTGGATGACGAAAATTTCTGCATTCTGGTCTTATCCAGAGGTTCTCAAATAGGGGCCTGAAAATGTGGCGAAATGGTTCCAGTAAAGGATGGTACGGCAGTGTTTGCTTCGCGCTCGACTTGGCGGGGGCACTGCCGTGCCCCCAGATATTAATGGCATTGTTATAACATGGTAAATTATTAATAATTTAAATGCCTGCATCAAATGTTTCTGCTTAGCCCGTTGGTTGACTGGTAGAGAATGCCTTATGGCATTAAGTCCACCATATCGACGCTTATCTAAAACAAGTCGGTATCGCAAAATAATCCGTTTTGCTACTAAGTATAAGACTAGACGCAGAACACGTTAAAGTTTATCGTGACTAAGACTCCCGTGTTCTAATTCAAAAAATTGCCACCGTGGCAGCATTGTGCCGTTATGCCATTGGTGGGGTGTCGACGTCATTTTATCTGGAAGACCGTCCGTAGGCCAAATGAGCCATAGCGATCGACGCCGTCACCACGTTTTTTTGTTGACTACCGGCACATCCCCAGATAAATCGTTAAAACACATCAATTTGTTTGTACAACAGCGGCATTACGCGAAATAGCTCAGTGGAACACTAGCGATTTTTTGTGCAATATAGGATTATTCATGGATGGGACACTTTCCGTTAAACAGTAAGTACCGATGTTTTGACTTAACAACAAATAAACGAGTATTCACGAAAATAATGAAAGTTGGCTTGTTCATGTAAGCAAAATAAGCCCCTATACTACATAAGACTTACTTCATTATTGGTATACTATACGAATTTGGACTATGTTCATCATAAATATGCATTTAGTTTCTTGATTCAAAACGAGAAAAGCCACTATAAATAGATAAGCAGCTCAATGATAAACTTATTTAGATGTTATATGTATTGCAAAAAAGGTATTAAGGTATATAATATGTATTCATATCAATTAAAATAATAATATACAACACAAGCCTTATTGAACTTAACTATGGGCCTAGTTCGATTTGTGTAAGATATTATTAACCTCGAATATTTATTTATTTTGTAATATCAAATAAGATAAGTATAAGATACATACCTACTACATGCTCCATGTACATGGGGACTTCAATTACTCGTGTGCGTCTCTTTTTTGTATAAAAAGTGGTATAATAACAATAATTATTATATTTTTATTATGGACACTATTTTTGTCAAAGAATCAGTAACTCTTTCAGGTTCAGTTTCTGTACTTTGGTTATAGAAATGAACACGCGAACTGGAAAAAATATCCGAAATCTGCTTTGGTTTTGCTGCGGGTAGCCTCATTTTTGATGCGATCGCGCAGAGAAACTCCCAGCATAGCCCTCTCTATTGCCCTTTGGGTGACCCCGAGAGCTTTCAGCTGGAACTCCAAAACCGTTTCCATTGCCTAGGTTTTGTGGAACCTGTTCGTGCCACTGGGTCTATGTTCTTCGAGGCCTAGCGGGCCAACAGAACTAAAAGGCTCTCTAGCTCCACTCAGAAGCTCATGAAGGAAAGGAGTCAAATGATTCTGCAGTCTTCAAACGATGCGACTTTATATCGGCAGCTAAATGAACAGAATCTCCAAGTCTCTTACCCGCGATCTGCGCCAATTCACTACGAACCATATTGAAGAGGCCATCGAGAGAAATAAGGGCTCTAATGTGTTCGCACGAGATCTCGATCGAGTCTATTGGGCAGAGCCAGCTCGCAAGGTAAAAAACTGAGGACTGGAGAGTCGTTTTTTCCAAACCTGAGCTTTTGAGTGAGTGCGTTTCTACACGTCATACATATCGTATACACGTCAACTCGCAGACCCGAAGTTGGTCTGGCAAAAGACCATAGCTAGACCAACCCGACACTTTACCGACGACATCCCGGACATCAGCCTGTCCGAGATTAGAATGGTTCTGAAACAGCTTAAGAACAGCAAGGCACAAGGTGAAGACGGAATTACAGCCAAACTCATGACGGCGGGTAGAAAACCGATCCTTGCGACCCCTCAGAAGTTGTTCGACACCGTCCTACTGGAAGGGAGAACGCCAAAGGCGTGAAACAGAGGTTAGGGGTGCTGTTAGGGGAACAAAACCCTGCTGAAGAATTACCGACCCATCTCACTTCTGAGCCATGTTTACAAGCTGTTTTCAAGAGTCATTACAAATCGCCTCGCATGCAGGCTTAGTGACTTCCAGCCTCCCGAAAAAGCCGGTTTTCGAAGAGGTTTTAGTACCGTAGACCACATTCATACGCTCCCCCAGGTTATACAGAAGACTGGAAAGTAAAACTTGCCTCTCTGCTTAGCGTTCGTGGAGAAAGCTTTCGATTCGATCGAAACCTGGGCTGTACTACATTCTCTCCAGCGGTGAAAAGAAGACTGCCGCTATATCGAAGTACTGAAGTGTTTGTACGAGAACGTCACTATGTCAGTCCCACTCCAGGATCGGAGCTTGAAAAGTATTCCGCTACAGCGGCGTGTTAGGCAAGTGAATGTTATTTCCCCAAAACTGTACACCGCTGCAATGGAGGACGTTTTCAAGACTCTAGACTGGAGAAGGCTAGGCATCAACATCAACGGCGAGTACATCAATCACCTTTGGTTTGCTGATGATATAGTAGTCTTGGCTGAGACCATGGAGGACTTGATTACTATGCTCGATGACCTCAGTAAACCCTCCGAGCGAGTTGGTCTAAGGATAAACATGGATAAGACAAAAATCATGTCAATCGGACACTTTCAAGACTTCTTCAGACTTTCAAGTTAGATAGGTCCAACTTTGAGTAAGAGTCCGACTCGGCTGGGCAGCATTCGAGAACCTACGGCACATCTTTTCCTCCAATACTGCGCAATGTCTCAAGACGAGAGTCTTTGACCAGTGTGTGTTGCCACTACGTCACTGTGTGATGACGTATGACACGGAAACGTAGACGGTTACCTCATAAGAAGGCTCAAAGTCACCCAAAGAGCAATGGAGAGTGCTATGCTGGGAGTTTCTCTGCGCAATCGCATCAGAAATGAGGCTACCGCAGCAAAACCAAGGTAACCGATATAGCCCTCCAAATCGCTAAACTTAAGTGGCAATGGGCTGGGCACATTGCACGTAGAACCGACGATGGCCGCCGGATGGCGCATCGTAGCTAGGCCCCCCACGAGGTTCAAAGATTTCAAAGATTCAAAGATTTTTATTTTGCTCGGAATGCAGTTACATAGTTCTTAAAAATACAACATAATCGTCCAGTGCATTCAGCCTGCGTGCAGGCGTGCAAAACATTTTTATGGAGCCTTAAAGTCCATAATAATATATTATCTTTGAATCATTAAAAAAGAGTTACTAATTTACATCCATACCAAGTGTTAAACCGTTATTGTCTATATAGTTTAAGTATAATTGTGATGTATGTCGTTTAAGGCCATTATTGTCCATATTAAAAAATAATATTTGAGAAACAAAGCAAAATAAGTCAGTATTCTTTTAATATTTGACATATACGTTTGTCTTAAAGACAAATAATACACTATTGTTCATAAGAAAAAAATATTTTTTTGAATTATTTTCTATTGAGACGTTAGTACACATAAAAACTTATCCAAAGTATATAAATATCGTGTCACAACTCTAAACTGTAGTACATTTTTGAGTTTTTTTTGCGTAGTTTTTTGTTGTTTTCTTTTTATTTTCTTGGGTTTAAATAACTGGATGACAGAGGAAACTGTGACTAAAAGAAAATTTTAAATTGGTTATCTTAATAAAAAAATATAACAATATCTTTTTTGTGTTTTTTTTAAACCTCTGCCCTGAAAAAACACTGTTTTTGAGATACAGAGTTGTTTTAGATAAGCATCGATATATACTTTTTTTTGTATTGTGTCACAAAGTTTAAATAAATTAAACCGGTCTCATGGCACCAGCACGCACATTACGGATGGATGGTCAGCTAAGATGCTTAAAATGAGGTGGAGAGAATGAGAAATTTGATTTATCTATATATGTAAAAGAAGACTTCCTGACTAATTCATCAACGCACAGCCGAAACTACTGGGACTAAAAAGAAGGGACAAGATGGCATTTTTGGAAATCCCATCCCTAAGGGGGTTAAATAGGGGTGCAAAGTTTGTATGAGGGAAACTTTTTTTTTAACTAGAGACTTGAAACTTTGTAGGAAGATTACTTATTAAGATGCATAAAAAGTTCTTGCAGCGTTTTAGATAATTCCACTCCTAAGGGGGTTAAGTAGGGGACAGGGGTGCAATGTTTGTATGGGGGAAACATTATTTTTTGAACTAGAGACTTGAAACTTTGTAGAAAGATTACTTATTAGAATAGAAAAAAGTACTTTCTGTGTTTTAGAAAATTTCATCCCTAAGGCGGTTAAATAGAGGTGCAAAGTTTGTATGGAGGGAACTTTATTTTTTGAGCTAGAAACTTCAAACTTTGTAGAAAGATTACTAAATACAATACAAAAAAGGACTGTCAGCGTTTTAGAAAATTCCACCCCTAAGGGGGTTAAATAGGGGTGAAAGGTTTGTATGAGAAACACTTTTTTTGAGCTTGAGATTTGAAACGTTGTAGAAAGATTACTTATTAGAATAGAAAAACAGTTAGTACTTTTAACGTGTTAGAAAATTCCATCCCTAAGGGGGTTAAAGAGGTACTTATGCAAGATTAGGATGAGAAACATTTTTTTTGACCTAGAGATGGGCAACTTTGTGGTACGATTACTTAGTAGATTTTTTTATTCATCACCTAAGAGTGTTTAAAGGGGATTCGAAGGCCGTATAGGGTCAAGACATTTTTAAAGTAAAACATTAGTGTAACTACGATTTTAGACGGTTTGTTTAAAACTAAAAAATACATTTCAATGTTTTTGAAATTCATCCCCCAAGAGGGTTTCTAGGGGGTTCAAAGTTTATACGAAGAGCAAGATATTTTTAAAATAATAGATTTATTACTTAGGTTATGGACCGTTTGTTTAATGATTAGAAAACGATTTCAGCGTTTTTTTTATTCATCCCCTAAGAGAGTTAAAAGGTTTGAAGGTTGTATAGAGAGCAAGACCTTTTTTAAAGTAAGACTTACAGATTTGAACAGTTACCAGAAATGTAGGATAGGTTAGGTTAGAACTGCGATGCTCCCAGAATCGAATAGATTTAATCAACATTGGGTACTTATTATTATAACAGTAATGTAGCTTAGTAGACATATAAAAATATATTTTTCTTTAATACTGTATGAAAACGTCTGTTGATGATTCTTAAGATATTTATGTTTGTAAAAACGAAGTTTTCAATTTAGATTTATCAATTTAAACTAACGAACTCATCGCACTGTTACCTTTTACGTAGGTCTAATCCCTGAACGGATTTAGATGAAAATTCCCGTACAGATAATTTGAGACCCTTGGAAGGATATAGGATAGTTTTTGTATATCTTTAAGATGGTAGAAGTGTGTTTGGGACAGCGATAAATAGCTTGAACCGAACATAATTTAATAGCAATATTTTTTCTAAGACCATAACAAGTTCCACGCGAAAGAAGTCGCTGGCAACAGCTAGTTATTTATATAAATATTTAGTGACTAAGGATTAATTAGAAAAGGAGGATGAATCGTAAGAAAAGGAGGATCGATACATATTTATGTGTACCAACCGTCCTTGGTCTCCCCTATCTATCGCGACCCAAATCGAAAATTCAGACATTCTTTGGTTTCATAATCAGTTTTTTTTTAACTTGTCATTTTCGGAATGGCTCTAAATCAAAAATAAAATAAAATGTCGGAAACTAAAAGTATATTTTAATTTTATTACGATTAATGAACAAAAGCACATACCAACATACCTATGCATAAATTTTTGCTCACGGCAACACCGTCGGTCGTAGGGCTTGTTTGTCTGTAGTCTGCGATTTAGTGCCGAGACAAACAATTAACATAAAAACATATTGACCCTCTTACATATTGTAATAGTGTATACCTAGGGGCTATTAAGATTGGCACTCTTTCTTTTTATTTATGAGCAAGTCCACGAATCTGTGGACAGCGTTGCGTTTCCTGCGTCCCATTTTTATTTCGCCGCATTTATCGTCGCAACCAACCAAATATTCACAATTCACAACCAATTTGCAAATGATCGAGGTAAACAAGCATTAATAAGATTTAGAAGCTAGAACAACATAACGGCAACGTCGCACGTCGCGCTACGGCCCACGTGGTGGCATGTTGGCATTGGCACAGAGCGGCAACGGCGCAGCCGTATTGCGCGGCTCGCATTTTAAAACGATATTATAACGTTATTATATATCGTTCTGTTATTTATTCTGTTACGGTATTTATATCGTTATGGAGAATATTGATTTTGTTATAACGTAATTTTAGAACACTAACGGAATATACCGTTATAATTCCGGTTCATTTTATAACGTTTTAAAGGCCTGCTCCGGCGTCGCCAACAACGCGAGCGCTGCGAGGAGGGAGGACGCGCCGTACAGAAGCGCTTGGACGTATGGGCTCTGTGGAGACAGATTTAAGGCGCCGTAGGTTCATGGTCTTCTCTCCCTCTCACTAAGCATAAGCGTGAGCGAGATGGAAGTGCGTGCTCGGAAGCGCGGATATCATGTTTTTAATTTTAATTTTTTGGCCGTTTAAATAAACCACCTACTACATAATCTAGTTTTATCTCTTTCTCCGATACCCAAAGGTTGTCTGGAAGAGATCGCTCTTCAGCGATAAGACCGCCTGTTGTCTACCTCTACCTACATGTTATTGTATTGTTTCTCTTTTTAACTGCTTTGTTTGTGTGAGGTGTGCAATAAAGAGTATTTGTATTGTATTGTATTGTAAACAAAAATGTAAACACTGATTTCCCTCAAACATGATATTGCCGATTTTAGAAGCAATTTTAATATTTATAGCTTTTGTGCATAATTTGTTACGAATATTTTAAGTGTATTTTCGTTTGTTTTAGACCTATGTTCGTGATTTTTTTCCGAGCGAAATTTGCTTAATCATGTTTCGAAGCACTGATTTCCCTGCAGAAAAGCTTCAAGATACCGTCAAACAGGCCTACTTTGCCCGCTTTTTTCAGAAAAACACGAATTTCTCAATTTTTTTCCATGGCTGGATTCGGTTTTTTGGCATAAGTGCATCTATTGTAGACACATACATGCGTTCATTAGGAGATTTTCTTTTTAAACCAATATTTAACATATTTTTTTAACGATTTTCATCGCGAGCAAAGTTGTCTGGACTTTAGCCAACATTGCCCATGTCAATTATTTCCGTAACTATAGCTCTTATGACGTTAAGACAAGGATCAGTGCGAAATCTCGGGTAATTTTGGCGTTCCATTTAATCATCCTAGTCTTAACTTGAAAAGTCGCGAGAAATATGGGTGGGCAATGTTACATAGGCATTTTGCTCTTTTCCATATAAGTCGCATCAAGCAGTTTGAAACTGTTAGGGTTGTCACTTTTGACTTAATCTTTAGTAGTGGTTTTTTGTGCCGTTTTTTCACACGACCAAAAAATAAAACAGATTATTTCAACAAAAATCTACTTTTAATCAAATTATTTACTAAGCAGTCCGATAACGAAATTCTGAATTTCGATCAAAATGGAAAATTGAAAAATTATTCGCCACGAGTACAACGGACGGACGGTCGGTAGGACGATATGGACGGGTTCCAGAGGTCGCGGGTTCAACAAATTTTCCACTCTGATCGAAATTTAATAAGAGTCCAACGGGTATTTTTTTTATTTCTCGTAGCCTAACAAGATATTTTACTCATCGTCATTGATATGTGTAACCAGGTTAAATGATTTACATACATGCCCCTACCGGGATTTGAACCCAGGACCTTCAGGGTCACTAGGCTAAACCGTTCGTCAAAACCACACGTATATGCATACCTACTACTAAAACTCGACAGATTAATATAAATATATTTTACCGTACACCCTACATAAATGAAATACTTAACCTTCCTTTACTAGCGCAATCAGGTAAACATGATGAAGGTGACAACCCTAAGCCTTTTTTGAGGCTGGGCAATGTTTACACTCATAGGTTGCAGAATACTACGTAACATTGCCCAGCATAATAACTTTTGTTGTAATAAGTATATCCAGGTAAAATTATAATAAAAACGATATATAGTTCTTATTTTATTACAAGTAGAAGATTCACTCACCTGAGGCTTCCCCATTTTGTACTAATAGCACTAACACTTCCGCAAGAATTGGCCCGCCAAATCGCACACCTCATTCGACCAGTTCCGACACGTTACTGAATGGAGTTAGACGCCAAGGCGATGCGTAGTAATACCACAGATATAACCTATTTTCTATTAAAAATAGTGGTGTTCCCACCAACCTTTTGAATTTTTCTAAATTACCTAACGGATTTGTTTAAAAGTTGCTCTTTGGGCAAAGTTCCCCCTGGTGGCAAAGTAGGCCTGTTTGACGGTACTATTCGTATTTTTTTGAAACCATATTATTATAAACAGACGCATTATATTGTTTCAAAAACTCTGTTCGCTTAACTTCGCTGAACCTACGGCGCCTTAAGAAGAAGTTTCACACACATGAAGAAAATGCCATCAGATAATATTAAACTATGCTTACGCGCGTTCGACCGGTTAGCCTAGTGGGTAGTGACGCTGCCTACGAAGCTGACGGTCCTGGGTTCGAATCCCGGTAAGGGCAAATATTTGTGTGATGAGCGTGAATATTTGTTTCTGAGTCATGGAAGTTTTTCTATGTACCTATTTAAGTATTTATATCTATTATATATATCGTCGTCTAGTGCCCATAACACAAGCCTTACTGAGCTTACTGTGGGACTAGGCCGATTTGTGTAAGATTGTCCCTTAATATTTATTTATTTACCTACAGCAAGTAGGTTTAACTGAGAGCAATAGACTTTCATCAATACAATACTAAATCGTTCTTTGGCCAGGCAAATATGCAGATTCTGGCTAACTAATGTTAAGTGACCAGACTCTGCTGTGATAAATAATTTGTTGCGATTCTACGTTCCATCGCAAACTATCTCAGCATCGCATTACATATCACATATTTTATTAATAGTAATACTTGTTTAACACTTACTTTTAGCGTAATGAATCAAAAATATTCAAATAAAATACAAAATGGTAATATCTTGAACTAAGTTCAGAAATCCTACAGTAACTGACGTCGTAACAAGTTCCCTTGGAAGTACTTGTATTAGGCGTGAATTAAATACATAAAAACGTTTTGAAGCGGCGTCATGCTTACGCCTTCTCTGTATAACTCGTGCCTTATGTGTACCAGGCATCCAGCGGCGCTACCACGAACTTCGAAAGTCGAAGTTCGTAATACATGCATCCCTGTCACTCGAGTAAGGGAGTGCGATAGAGATGGAAATACCCGAACTTCGACTTTCCAAGTTCGTGGTAGCGCCGCAGCCTCCTTAGCATTGATCGTGTTTATATCAGACATAGCATAAGCATTCGTCCCTCTCACACTGACATACTTGCTAGTAAGGGATGGATGCTTTATGTCCGCAAAAACGCGAGAATTATGCGAGACGCGGTCTGTCAAGCGAGTAAAGAAACGCTGACGCCTGTAGGTGCAACATATATAAATACTTACTCCAACGCAACGCCCTATGGAGAATAATTAATTAATTATTATTACAAGGCGTTTGTGGAGCTTTGCAGTCACCGCGGCCGAGGAGCGGACTCGCAGCTGATGCGAAATATGTTTACCAGCAGGGGCGTCTGTGGGGCTAGGATGGAGCCAGCGCGGCCGACGAGCGAGCACGCGGCGAGCGCCGAGCTGCGGGTAGCGGTGGGGAACAGTTCGGCCGTGAACACGTAGAGCGCGTTGAATGCGAACGAGATCGTGAGCTTGCCCACCATGAATAGGCCCAGCCCAGCGCCTGCATGAGCTGAAAAATTATAAATCTTCATCATCCTCCTAGCGTTATTCCCGGTTGTGCCCCGAAAGGAGCCCGGAGTCCGCTCTGACACCTAACCCCCAAGATTTGGCTAAGGCACTAGTTTTACGAACGCGACTACCATCTGACCTTTCAACCCAGAGGGAAAATTAGACCTTATTGGGATTAGACCGGTTTCCTCACGAAGTTTTCCTTCACCGAAAAGCTAACGGTAAATATTCCGTACATAAGTTCCGAAAAACTCATTGGCACGAGCCGGAATTCGATGCCAAGACCGACGCTTGACAGCCTGAACCACTAGGCTATTCTACCGGTAGCTACTGCTAGGGTACAGTAGCTAATGGCTGAAAAATTATACACGAGGCTTAAAAAATAATGAAGGACGCGACTCGTATGTACATCTAATTCCATCAAAGTCAAGTTTTCCCTCTGGGTTGGAAGTGATGGCAGTCGCTTTCGTATAATTAGTGCTTGCGTCAAGTCATGGGACAGGTGGCAAAGTGGACGCCAGGCCCTTTTAGGGTACAACGATGTACTTACTAAACTTTCTCCCGCATTACCCTAGCATTGCATAGATAAACTTAGGTCTTGTCATATGTATTATCGCGACGTGATTCACTTGTCGCTTTCGATGGTGGATAAACGCACGTGTGAATAATTTCAAAAGCAGTGTACAACGTAGTTAGCAAGGTAGGTAGTAAGTATAGTAACTTACAGACAAAGAAAGGTGTGACGCAAACAACGCCACACACTAGAAACGCAGTAAAGATGCTCCACTTGCGGCCGAACCGCTCCAACACCATCACCAAGAACAGCGACGCCACAATCTCCATGGCCATGTTCAGGGCGAAGTTGACGTGTTTATCGCCAGCCAGGGCTACGGAGTTGATGGTGAGCCCGTAGTACACGAAGGCGGTGGCTATCCAACACCAACAGCAGACGCCGAAGCGCGCCAGGAGTACGCGCGAGCGAAGCAGCGCCATCCACGGGTTCCCCACTGGCTTCTTCTCTTCTGTGCTGTACTCTTTGTCCAGTTCGCTCATTATGCTCTCGTCTGGAGTTATCTGAAAATGGAAAATGGCGGTGTTCTCACTAAGGGAAAAATCCTTACCTATATTCATTAAAACAAATCTAAGTATTGACTGACTCTTAGGAGGCTTTAGATTTGGTATGCTTTGCGGGGCATGCAAGTCCATGAGTTGGAGGGAGATGTCCAACGATAACGCACTTTGTTTTGTTCTAAGTATATCTGAAAGGGAAAAAGATTGGGAAGAAGCGATAAGACCGCCTGTTGTTACCATTATTTATTAAGCAAATTTTTTGTAAGATGTTTCTCTCGTGTCGTGGTGCAATAAAGAGTATTTATGATTATTATTACTTATTATTATCACGCTGCACACTTAAGGAGTTAAAGGTACAAATTCCGCACACAATATTCGGTCAGCGTCAAAGCAGGTAAGACCCACCTTGTTCCACCTGGCCGCCTTCCTGATAACAGCCTCCGCCTTGCCCCGGTGCCCTCTCGCGTGCAGCCAGCGCGGGCTCTCATCAGCCAGCAGCCAGAACAGCGGCAGCAGCAGCGCCGGCGCGTGGATCGTGAGCAGCAGATGCCGCCAGTAGTGGATGCGGCGTGACGCGAACGCCAGGAGCACGCCGCCTAACCCGTACGCCACGCCGGTGGCTGCTGCGAACGCCGTGCGGAGGGACGGACGCGCCAGCTCTACCACTGGAATTCCATCATCAAATTGGCTGTAAAAATCCATTTATTTGTGTTCGGGGATTACCACATTACATCTACGAGTATCATATAATTTCTGACACGTCTGAGTTCATCTACCCTTTCTTTTGTCGACATTCTTCTCCTAAATACAACTATATATGTACTTATGCACATTTATGACATCCTGACTTATATAACCGGGTCAGTATTAATGTATGCATATATATGCATATGTATGCATACTTAGTGGTCAGACTATGAATTGTATGCAATAATGGTTCTATTATCTGGTAACTACCTAAATATCCATGAGTACCTACTACGATTTAGTTAATACATATTGCAATACATTAATACATTAGGATATTCAAGCATGTACAGCTAATGAAATTATCTTTACTATCGGTTTTTATCCAACAATTATTAGATAGTGTACATTGTTGAGGATCAAGTGCTTGAAACTGGCTCAATACTTGACACTGACTCTTGATTCATAAACAATAGAGGTGTCAACTATAGGGCATTAACTCTAACGTTGGGACGTCTACCTTACGTGCTTCTAGTTCTTCATTTTAACACAATACTTCGCAGCCACCCCCATTGCCATGCCTTTCGTAGGGTCAGCACCAACACCCACCACTAAATGCCAAAACCAGTCATGAAAATTACTTACCCATGACGTAGGCGGCGGAATTGAACCCGTACCCCAACGCTGCCTCGAGCCACTCCATCACCACGTACATATAATAGTTGACCGAGAACGCCTTCACCAGCCCCAGCGCGCCGGCGCAGGCGCCGAACAGGCAGAACGCTGTGCGCCGCCCGTACCTGACAAAAGCAGGGAGGTTACACATTAACACTTTCGCTACCAGGAACCCGCCTAGCGGGTGCCTACGCCCTAGTCGCTTTCCGCTACATACGAGGAAAACTACAGGATCGGCTACGAGCGTAGCGCGTAGCGATTCTTGGTCGCGAAAGTGTTAAAGACCAACCAGACCAAACAATCCGGAAGGCGCAGCGTGAATACCTCCTACAAGGTGGACTGATGGCCTGGTAACTGCCTCATTACTCCACCAAACGTCCGTGCCCATAAACGTAGACTAGTTTACTCCATATCAGTCAGGTTTAGTCAGTAGAACTCACGAGTCGGAGATGTATCCAGTGAGCAGCAGCGCGACGGGTAGCGCGGTGTTCCGCACCGACCCCACCAGCGTGCGCATCCACTCGCGGCACGCCAAGTCGAACTGCAAAGAAGAAGCTTTTCTTCATTACTTAAATAAGCGGATGAATTTTACTTCGAATCATCATTCGAAATTCATTGGCAGTGCCAGGCCATCGAAGAGCTACGCTCGTAGCCAAACGAACAGTACCTGTTAGGCGAGTTCCTGGTAGTAAATGTGTTACTGACTTGTTTATGCGAAATTGCCACAAGAAACGCGCAGCGTGCTCCGAACGTCGGGCATCGCCTGATTTATCTTAGCTTACTTACGCTACTAGCACAAGGGTCATCAGTAAAGGTCCCATCAGGTAAAGGTCGTGACTGTCGCGAGTGCGCTGGATGCGGGTGGTGCAGAACTGGTCATTATGGCGGTCGGCGGGGGAGGACTACATACAGTGGACATCTTTCGGCTGATATGAGGACGACGATGTCTTAGGCAATGTTCGCACGACACGATAAAAATGTCACAACTTTTCCTCCGTGGTAGTCCCCGCGGAGCCGGGCGTGGAAGAGGAGAGGAAGGCATTGAGCGGGCGACTAACCTCAGCAAAGGTGGTGTCCAGGTTGTCATACACGAACGCCGTGCAGGCGAGCGTGTCAGTCGCGTGGTATTCCTCGCGGAGACAGGTGGTGAGCGACGCGTTGAGGGGGCTGTAGCGTGCGCACGCGTCATCTGACGGCAACAGCGCAGGCGCCAGCTCGGAGATGCCGTCGGTCTCGCACTCTGGGACCAGGCAACTAGTATATATTGGGAAATAATAATATATCAGCCTATAAATGTCTTCTTTCTTTCTTTCTTTCTTTCTTTATATTTTATTTATTTATTGATTTGAGTCAGGCAACAAGGCCCATATTTACAAATACCTTACAGACTATGGATATACAAAACTTAATAATATAAAATCAAAAAGACGTTAAGATGGCGACGCTTTTCGCACGCCGGCCTCGAAATCGCCGGAAAAACTACTCCTGCCAGCCGGGCATCGAACCCACGACCGCCGCTTGACAGCCGCATGCCCAAGAGCTAAGGTAGCCTAGTATAGTTCAGGCAGCAAAGTTTAGCCCATCATCATCATCATCATCATATCAGCCGAAAGACGTCCACTGCTGGACATGGGCCCCCCCCAAAGAGTGGCAAAGTGACCGGTCCTGCGCCACCCGCATCCAGCGGACTCCCGCAACCTTTATCAGGTTCTGCTGCGGACAGCCTTCATTTCAAAACCTGGATCCACCATTGCAATGGAATATCGTCCTTATTGACAGGTTGCCATGTAGTATTATTTGCCCGAAAACAACTCAAATAAGGGCCGATACAGATTAGGTACTATCGATTGCGGCTGCTAAACAATGAGATCATCCTTCTTATTGACTTGTGATCTTTAGTAATGCCCGGCAAACAACTTGAGCAAATGACCTTGCCTGCGCAAAGGCGAGTACAATTCGCCTTTGCGCAGGCAAGTGCGAGCTGCCCCCCCACTTCGTCCCGCATGTTCAAGTTGTTTGCCGGGCACTGTATTACAGGAATAAATAATAGTCACATAATCGTACTACGTACAAAAGGTTATCTGTTAACAAAATCCCTGTTTAGGTATGCCGAACGAGCCTTGACGTGCCCATCCCTTTCTATCGCATGCAACGCGCTGCGATAGAACGCGTGCGTGCCGTAGCAGCGCATGTACTAATGGAGGCATGAAAGGGCGCGACGAAATCACGGAGTGAGCCTCCCCTGGCAGTGATCATGATAAGATAAAGACAGGAGATGATATATCTTGCACTACCACCAGGCGTTTAGAGAAAATGATGGATTCCTGACTTGATCTAATCTTTAATTAGATAAGATGTTACGTTTAACTGATAGTAGATAAACGGCGAAACACATGTAAACTCGATGGTACTTCACTCGCGCAACTTTATAATATCCGCATATTTATTAATACTTTCGTGTCTTCCTAAGGTTCGTTTTACCTAAAAAAAAAAAAAAAAAAAAATCATTTATTTTGACCAACTGCACCAACCTAACAACCTGCCTGCAACCTAAGTACACGGTCGTCAAACTTTTGAAAAACAGATTTATTGCGGGAGTGGTGGTTTAAATCTTTTGATTAACCGGGCCCGCGCGTCATCCTACTACCTATTATATATAATATATACTAGCGACTTGCCCCGGCTTCGCACGGGTACTATATTATACCTACATAGGAGACCTTCCTATTGAATCACTCTATCTATTTTAAAAAACCGCATCAAAATCCGTTGCGTAATTTTAAAGATCTAAGCATATATTAGTAGGGACAGACAGCGGGAAGCGACTTTGTGTTATACTATGTAGTGATATATATATATTACTAGCTGATGCCTGCGGCTTTGCCCGCGTGGTTATAGGAAAATGTAACATTGAATTTTTCCGTGGGAATTAGATGTTTTCCCGCTGGAAAAAGTAGCCTATGTCACTCTCCAGCTTCTAAACTATCTCCATACAAAAAATCACATAAATACGACGCTCCGTTGCGACGTGAGAGAAGGACAAACACACACACACACACACTTTCGCATTTATAATATTATTATTAAAGTATTAATTATTATTATTATAGTAATAGTAATAGTATAGTAACGATATCCTACTATATACAATATTATAAATGCGAAAGTTTGGATGTTTGTCACTCAATCACGCTTAAATGGCTCAACCGATTTGGATGAAATTTTGCACGAAGATAGTTCATAGCCTGGATTAAAATATAGAATAGTTTTTTCCCGGGTCCGCGCAGACGAAGTCATGGGCGGAAGCTAGTGTTCTCATATAAGTGGGTACCTATGTGGTGACAGAAATTATCCATGAAAACGATAAAAATGCAATACTGCTTAATAAATGTCCTAGAATTACCGAGAACATATACCTAGAGGCAACTATTTTGCGTAACGTTGAAAGTTTTTCGTTGACTCATACGTAAATATTTGTAATAGAAGGTTGTGTCATGTCATGACAGCATTATGCAGTAGGTAGAGATGACTAGTCTGGAAAACGCAAGTTGAAACCACAACATTTAATTACTAACGGGTATGTGAGCTGTAGACACGCCTGGCTTTCTATATAATTAACGAACCCGCTCACAAAAATTCACGAGAATCTGTTAAGAAATGCGACTGACCAGTATAATATACATAGCCAAACCGATCACGTTATCCACGTTAATCCCCTAGCCTGATCCCCCAGGGGAATTAGCGGCAATTATTTTATATTCAACTAGGAAAAAATGATAATGTTCGGTTATGGCGCTTCGCCGGACGCTACCGCGTCACGCTCGCTTCGCTCGCTCGGCTCGCGCGCTGTAGGGTCGCAGTTCAACTAACAACCTAACCGTTTTTTTCCCCTGGGGGATCAGGCTAGGGGATTAACGTGGACAATTACAAACCGATGGACCTCAATGCTTACGAGAGTAGGTATTGACCGGCAACAACCACGGGCGTTTCACTCAGAACATTTCTATCTTCATTCTTCATATGAACACTCTTCAAAATAGTTACTACACAACTACAGACATGGCAGTATTATCAATTTTCAAACGAACGTCAATCATGAATTTTAACTCTGTTTCAACACTTTCAACTTGACAGCAAACTGAAGTTTTGTATGTTTTCGGTTTTTATTTAAATAGCTATCGAGTGTATTATTTTAAATACTCCAGGCAAAATAGGGTCAGCTAGTATGGCGAAATGGAAATAATTTATAATAGCTTTTTTTTTCTGCGTAACAGATAAATTATAATTGTATTAATAACGACGAGACTAAATCCGACAAAATATTTGTGATTTAGATATTTTAATAAATAATTGAAAATTTATAAATTCCTGTAAAATCGGAAAAAAAAATTAACTCATTTTTTATTCTTTGTTTTGATAAATTAATATTTCCTCTATAAGTTTGATGATAAATCAGGCAAAAAATGTTTCCGAATATTACATTTCTATTTAGTAGATCCCTAACATTTTATTCATTTACCATATTTCCGTGTCCAAAAATAATAATTGGCTGTAGGTTCCTACATTCTTTGATGAATGTAGTGGACACAAACATTAGAAACGAATCGCACACTAAACAACAACGGAGGGTGGATTTTAGGGGTTAAATGCTGTTTAACTATTTAAAAAAATGCAAATTGATCAGTTACTTTTGGGATTTTCATTATAAGCTATTTTTCATCGAATAATGTACGAATCCCCTTATAAAATCGATTGCAAGTAATGTTATTACAAACACCTGTTAAAATAGGTTTAAAAATGCCGCGCGCGAGCCGCAGAGCTAACGTGATTGGCCGGCCGCCCGCTCGCCGCGTAGGTACTACATACTAGGTAGGTAGGTAGGTACCGCACGAATCGCAGCGATTCGCGAAACCATCTAACGCGTCTAAGATCTAGTTGTTGATAGTAGTTAAATTTTAATATACTCGTTGTGAAACGAATTATCAAAATATTTAAGTATTTTTATTTATTTATCAATGAGTGACACTGACGAGCGTGGGATGAAGATACCTATGCAATTTAACTTTGAACTTTGACGTAGGTAGTGGAAGTTGGAAAAAGGGACTTCAAAGATTGTGCACACGTGTATATTATGTAGTTTGTGATGGACTTTTTAAGACTAGAGGAAGATGCTTGCTTTGTTTACATTAATTTCTTTTTTGGTTCAGTTTTATTTATATATTTAGTCTTTATTGCACTAAGGACAACTTATCGTACAAGAGGCGGACTTAATGCCGTAAGCATTCTCTACCAGTCAACCTTTGCGCAAAGCAGACAGATTGTGGGCGTGTAGTAATTGTAACAGAGCAAAATTCGTTAAAATAGTAAACTAGAGAGATTTATACCCTTACCTATTATTTGATTTTTATTATGCCCAATATTACACGTTAGATAATATACAGGGTGAAAAAATCTATGGAACCTGAAGGGAAACCCTTAAGTAAGACAGCTCATTCTCTCGCTCTCACTATCATGAATTAAACACTATTTAAATTTAATTTACCTACTTTTAGCCCGAATTACATTTGAATTACAATTTACTATCGCAATCACTAAAATTTATTGACCGAATATCTTTTGTCCGAAAACTTTTCGTATTTTTATGACCTCCGAATATACAATTCATTACTTTTTTCATTTACCATTTGATGTTATCCAAATGTGTCAGTTGTCCGAAAAACTTTTACCACTACAGTCTTTTGAGCTTTGTTACAACTTTTGTTTCATAGCCAATTTTTGACTTATCCAGCATTACTTTCCGCATTTCGTACGTTTAGTCAAATGTTCATTTTGAATGAAATTCAAAGTAGTTTTACAGAGACTAAGGCAGGTCGGTGTAGGTACGACGACGAGCGAAGCGAGGAGGAGTTTTAGGTGAACTGCGAGTTTGTGACCCTACATTGCGCGAGCCGAGCGAGCGTAGCGTCCCGTGGCAGCGGCCGGCGAAGCGCCAGAACCGAACACTTTTTTACTACTTAATATTTACATATGTACTGTATAAGTAAGGGTCAGGTCGGAAGAAATAACTTGATAAACCAAATGTTGTAATTATTTAGTATCGATTTATTTAAAGAACACCCTGCCTAGAGATGGTGTTTACCCAACCTACCCAGAGTTACCCATTTCATCCCAAACGTCGTCTTGTGAAGCATTTTTGCAAAATATAATGAAACTTCTTACGTCATAGTCATATAGGAATGTGTAAACGTAAACGTTGTTCTCATTGAGATTTTCTTACTTGGTTACTTGCTAAATATGCAAACAATATAGGCTCATCTTTCCCTGGCCAGACTATACGTGTGTTATTTTGAATAATAGTACATTACTGCAGAGGCAGTGAAGTAAGGGATTGCTGGACTAGTCCAGGCAATGAACTGACAACTTGTATGGAAAAAATGTCAATTTTGGAAATAATTTATAATAGCTTATTTTTTATGTATAACGGATATATTATCAACTAAATAGTTACCCAGCGACAAAATCCGACAAAATTTCAGACATCGAAAAAATGATAAGTTCTTCTAAAAAGTCAGTAAAAATATTAATAAATGTTTTTGTTTTAATTTTGGTTCATTTACATTTGCTCTATAATATTCAAGATAAATCGTACAAAAAAAGATAATGCATGCTTCATTGAAATCTACATAATTACTTCCGAGTGGAAAGTTTGTCGGATTCTTGACCAAATCATCTTAGAATAACATTTTCAAATGAAATCAACAAAAAAAACGCTATTATAAAAAACGCTAAATTAATGTTTTTCAAAACCGTATTTTGCCTGGAGTAGACGAGATTGGGGTAAACCGGATACAACGAGTCCAGCAATCCATGTTCCGGCCGAGGATTGTATAGTGCGTTTCTCAAACGATGTGAGGAAAATAAAAATAAAAATAAATACAAGGTAATCAATTAAATAATAGGTAATTTGCCGCCTTTTTATTTTTTAAACATGCCATTTAAACAAGCCGTTCGAGCACTATGTTTAACCGCACATAGGTAGTACCATCGTTTTTTTTTTATGTCACAAGTTTGCTTACAGAACAGAGTCTAGTGGTGGCTGGCAGTATGTAATTTTTCCTTTGTCAGTTTAATATTAGTAAGCAAATTTAAAAAGTTAGATTAGCGGACAATAATGGTTTTACTTAGGGTTACTTTTCTCAGTCCAGTTCCATAGGAAACAATTCACAGCCGTTACTAGTGTTAGCAAATTGGTGGGAACTGGCGAGAATAACCATCGAATACCAAAACCAAATGGTACTCAAGTATTGCATTTTTATCGAGTCGATACACGCGTAACGTAGCTGAAAATCGAATTTACCAGTCAGGGATATTAATATTTGTACCAGAGTAAGGAAAAAAACTGACATAGAGGCGTACACAGATATTTATGCCCTTTTGTTGTACATATATTAATGCCTGACTTTAAATTTTCACCAAGATTAAACATATGATTAGTAAAAATAAACCAAATTAGCCCAAACTACCTACAATAGACGGACAGACAGACAGACAGACAGACAGCGGAGCCTTAGTAATAGGGTCCCGTTTTTACCCTTTGGGTAAAACAATATCACAGATTTGAGTAGGGCAGGCAGTGTCTTTCTGCCTTTACGTGGTGCACGCCACTGATGTTATGGATTTACGGTGGTTTTCTTTCAGGGCCCATAGGTTTTTCCACTCTGTATAGCTATAGCAGCTAAGCAGTATTTTAGCAGCGTGTTCTTTCTTACCCATTCCAATAATTAAGTACCTATACCTACTTCCGTTACTACAATGATGTGCAGATGGATCTTGTACTACAAACTCACAGACGACTTAACCTAGGATAAGTGGTCTGTGTACTACCTACGCAGATTAAGTGGGAAATTAACTACTTTAAGTAGGAAATCACCTGTTAAAATTATCGTCACTGTTTTATAACGATGACATTTATCAGTAAATAATTATGAAGCATTGAGACACCAAACATAGAAATGTACTAAATTCTTGGCATGTTTTCACTAAAATATGTTTATAAATTTCATTAATTGTTAGCGCGTTTCCCGCTTACGCCATTATTACACCGTGAATAGTCGCATTTTCCTACTAGTACATCGTCGAAGACGATATAAATGATTACAAATAATCTGCGTAGGTAATGTAGGTATCTATCTACTTCGCGTCACAGAAAAGGACTCGTTGCGTGCCGCCGTTGCGAGCGAATGTGATCGTTAACACACGCGGAAAGAGCTCAAGTTCAATTGTAGAATTAAACAGGACTATTCAAATGTGTATTATGCTTTACATAAACCTTTTTTCTGTAGGATTCGTGTACTACTTTAATAATCTATATAGTTAAATTAAATTTGGAGACAATTTGGTCCTATAAATATATTTACCGATAGTTTATTGGAGTAAATGTATTTATATGCAATTCTAAACAAAAATCTATACGATTTTTAGCAAAATAGGTTCATCAATTATTTTTATGAGAATCAAATCAAAGTACTACTTATTACAATTTTTTTCTACCAACTTCTGTCACCTGTCACCCAAGCCATGCATTTTGTTAATATATTGATTTTACATGTAAAAAAAATGTCGGATTTCATTGTTTACAGGTTAAAGACAATAATACTGTTGTGTTGACGATTATAGACAACTATTATTAATTTTAATTAATAAAATCAGCGTATATTTGACAGTATTTTTTTATACCTACTTTCGGGTCGAAAGTTTGTAAGATTCGTAAATAGAGTATCTTAAAATATGTATTTATGACGGAGAAAAAAAACACAGGCTATTATAAATTAATGTTTGGCGAAACCGTATTTTGCCTGGAGTAAAAACCGAATGAAGAGATGTAATAATCATGGCTGCATAACGAAAAGAAAAGTTGTGTTACGAGTTGTGGGAAACAACGTTAGTAACTTTTTAGTTCTTTTTATCACATTATCCTATTTTGCTGTAACTAAAGGCTCCATTCAGTGGAGTCATAGTTAAGTTATTTTGACTAGTAATATTGCCTTTTAACAGAATAAATATTTTGATTTTGATTTAAGCAGTAAGAACTAGCCTCTCTCCTCGTTCCCCTTTCGCGTGGAACTCGTTTATATCGTAGCTCCATGCAAAACAAAAAATCATTCTCCATTTATCTCCTTAGGGGATGATTTCTGGGATAGAAACTATCCTATGTCCTTCTCCAGAAGTCAAGCTATCTCTGTACCAAATTTCATCTAAATCGTTTCAGCGGTTACCTTATTGGGACCTCTTTTGTTTTTGATCTATATCAATGATCTGCCCCAGACCATTGACCACCCCATGGTTCTTTTTGCGGATGACAGCACGGTCATAGTAACTGGAGAAAATCCACAAATATGCCAAGCAAATATAAATAACTCGTTAGAACTAATAATTGACTGGCTTAACCACAACAACTTACATATAAATTTAGGCAAAACTAAAGTAATGATTTTTTATCAGAGGATTAATAACTTGACTAATTTAATGGTGACATACAAGAATCATACAATTGAGGAAACGGAATGTACAAAATTCTTAGATTTAAGCTTAGATCATAAGTTAACATGGAAGAACCAAATTGACATTATATGTAAAAAATTCAATAAGTATTCTTATGCACTATATAACTTGAATAAAGTAGTGAATCGGCCTGCAGTACTCACCGCCTACCACCCCTATGTAACCTCTACACTTAGATACGGCATCATATTCTGGGGCAATTCCACTGACCGAGAATTGGTGTTTAGGGCTCAGAAGAAGTTAAGTGCTTGAGATCTGTTTGTACAGCCAACGGATTCTTGCAAGCCTTACTTTATCCAATTTAAGATATTGACCATGCCATGTTTATATATTTTCGAGTTAGTTATGTATATAAAGTGCAACATTAAGCAATTTCCTGCTTTTAAAAGTATACGCCAGCGGCATAAAATTAATTCTAGGCCTTTGAAAACAGCTTTACTAGCAGAAAGTGCTTTCGGCATGGCACCGAAATTATACAATACCTAAGTTACCAGAATTTATAAGAGAAACTGACATGCCCCATTTTAAATCGAAATTATTTAAATTCTTAACAGATAAAGCTTTTTATTCAGTAAATGAGTACTTAAACTGTAGCGAAATATAATTATAATGAAGACTAATATATATATGTATAAGCATGAAATGCATGCTGCTCGCAAATTTGTATGCCTAACGGCCAAACATAGTGATACACATATTACCATTGTACCATCTTTGTTACCTATGTTTCACAAATAAACTTTACTTTACTTTACTTAATATGTTACCTGAATAGGTAACAGACGTACAGAAGGACATACAGACACACATTTGCATTTATAATAGTATATATATATTTCTCTATCGCCACAACCATACCATACCCAATCAACCAACCATAGACACAATCCGTCAAGTGTCAGTATCGAAAAAAGTCTGTGAAAGAAATATTTAACGCAAACAGCTACTGATAAAAATACTTTTTCACCTCAGCAGCTCGAACAAGCATATTTTGCTGCGTGAAAACAGTGTGCAAAATGCGATTTTGCTCACTCCATGAGACAAAGTAGCTTTTTAATTTTAATGCGGAGCACTGACATTTCGTCGTATGGGGTATATTACAAGTTCAGAATATTTGAACTTTATTAGCGCTGTCCCTTTCATTCCATTACGAAAAAAGAAAATGGCAGACATAGGTCGATCCATAGTTCGACCATCGAATTTCAAAGTAGACCCCCAAATAACGCGACACAAGTAACACGTTCGAAAACTATCAAATTAACAAGTTTAAATTACCAAAATAATTATACAAAGAAATTTTCTATTGAAGATAATTTAAATAAAAGATCTCAGAATAAACTCCGTTTTTCATAATACATAGGTAAACATGAATTTTATTACGCTAGCTAATTAATATTTGTAGTTTAAACAATCTTAAATTTTATGAACGTATACCACAGATGCAGTTTCCGAACGCAAGCGCGAAGGCCCGCCCCTTTAAAAAAATGCGTGCTATTAATTTGTTTCAGAAGTTATTGGGTATAATTATTCTTCATTCTTGCGTTATTGATATTGGTTTTAAATATAAAAACGACTAGGATAAATCAATTCTCTATCTAACTAGGATATACAGTAGTAAGTAAGTATATATAAGTCAGTGACGTGACGAAGACAGTATTTTACTTTAGTTTTTGGTGTGCACGCGAGATACACGTAATATCTTTGTGATACCTAATGATAAATATTTCTAAAATATCTCAAAGATATTAGTAAAATCTGTGAATTTTATCAATAATACGGTTAGTTTTTAGTGTCGCGCGACACTCGTATAGATACTGAAATATTCTTTGGTGTCTCGCGCCTTGTCTCGCCTTTCTAGTATGTATTGACTAACGGCGCGGCCGGCGCTGATGAGTTAAAACAAGCACTAACGAACGCCTAGTTAAGTTTTCTTCCTAAACAATCTTGAGACGAATAGGTACGTGATACTATTATATATTTTTTAATGTGAATATGTTCTCACTGCTGAGGTGAAAAGTTGTATGTGTTACTCGAGAGCAAAGTATTTGCATCTCGTGCTTTTGAGTCCTTCGCCGCGCTCAAGATTCAAACTTTGAATCACTCGCTACGCTCGTGATTCAATTTTAGAATCTTTCGCTTCCTCAGGACTCAAAATCAGCACTCGCAGCAAAAACAAACTTTGCTCTCTTGTTGCACAAATAACTATTTCACCTCAGCAGCTCGAACAAGCATAATGTTGCTGCGTGAAAACAGTGTGCAGAATGCGATTTTGCTCACTCCGTGAGACAAAGTAGCTTTTTAATTTTGATGCGGAGCACTGACATTTCGTCGTATGGGGTCTATTACAAGTTCAGAATATTTGAACTTTATTAGCGCTGTCCCTTTCATTCCATTACGAAAAAAGAAAATGGCAGACATAGGTCGATCCATAGTTCGACCATCGAATTTCAAAGTAGACCCCCAAATAACGCGACACAAGTAACACGTTCGAAAACTATCAAATTAACAAGTTTAAATTACCAAACAAATTATACAAAGGAATCTTCTATTGAACATAATTTAAATAAAAGATCTCAGAATAAACTCCGTTTTTCATAATAAATAGGTAATCATACATTTTATTACGCTAGCTAATTAATATTTATATTTTAAACAATCTTAAATTTTATGAACGTATACCACAAATGCAGTTTCCGAACGCAAGCGCGGCGGCCCGCCCGTTTAAAAAAAAAGCGCGCTGTTAATTTGTTTCAGAATTGATTAGGTATATTATTCTTCATTCTTGCGTTATTGATATTGGTTTTAAATATAAAAACGACTAGTATAAATCAATTATCTATCTAACCAGGATATAAAGTGAAATCAGTGACGTGACGAAGGCAGTATTTTAACAACGTTACGGCTAGTTTTTGGTGTGCCCGCGAGATACACGTATTAATATCGTTGTGATAATGATAATGATAAATATTTCTAAAATATCTCGAAGATATTAGTAAAATCTGTGAATTTTAACAATAATACGGTCAGTTTTTAGTGATGTGTTTGTGTCGCGTGGCGCCGGTCTGATTACAAGAAATTATAGGTAATACCGGGACAGGTGATAAATCTTTGGGACATATTTATAAGTCTGGCAGATACTTAACAATTATCGATATACAGGGTGGAATCTTGTACGTGATCCAAAATAGCAAAATGTGAATCTATCCATGATTCTGAGCAACTTTTATTATTGTTGTTGGATTTTTTTGGCATAACACAAGGTTGGTCCCATAATAAAAGTTGCTCAGAATCATGGATAGATTCACATTTTGCTATTTTGGATCACGTACAAGATTCCACCCTGTATATTATTTTCTATTAAGTAGATAATAACTGCGATTATGGTAATTATGCCCAATGACGAAGCGAAATGATGACAATGACAAAGCCATTGATTTGGAATATGAGCCTAGCTACGTGTCTGACGATTTGATAAAATGTCCGTTTCATATGCCAATTTTATACAAGTACTTTGACATAGGTACATACTTATATACTTAGTTCACTAACGACCAATGATCTGATTTCCCGGTGCAACACGGTCATGTCCATATCCCGCCGTGGTGCACCGTAAAATCTGACAACATAGTTGACTGGCGACTCAGGCCCTCGCTGAGTGCATATAACACATCCAGCGAGGACCAGCCACGCGGGTCCTCCGAGCTAGCTCACACCCGACCCGCCTAGTGAGTCCAGTCTCCAGTGCTGATTCGCCACCGTTATTAAAGCGCGAAGATAAAAGTGCTGATGGTGTAGGTAGTTTTATGACCTTCCGCATTTTTGTGATGAGCGAAGGTCCGACCCGACCTAAATAAAGGCTCACTTTACTGAATTGGAATCTTTCATTCTAACTTCATGAACCGTTATACCGTTATAGTTAGACAGTTGAAATTTTCACAGATGATGTGTTTCTGTTGCCGCTATAACAACAAATACTAAAAAACCGGCCAAGTGCGTGCGCGAGTCCGACTCGCACTTGGCTGGTTTTTTGTGTGCTAAATAGCTAAGTTAATGATTTATGGAAGCATTTCGTGTGAAACTATACCGGAAAGGCACCGCATCGGCCACGAACACGTAGTTCAGCGAGTACATGGCGGCGAGCAGGCCCGGCAGACACCAAAGAGTGACGGCATAGCGCTGGTACAGCCCGAAAGCGCCTAGCGAGTCCAGCGCGCGCTCCAGCGGGGACACGCCGCTAGCGTCCGCACTGGCGGTGCTCGATCTGTGGAAAAACTGTCAGTAGTCTTCGGTGCAGGGAATAGGAATGGTAAAGTAGGTATGCGAGGCTTTACACACAAGTTTTCGCAATACTTCACGCATTTTTTCACAATACTAATTCACCATTTCGTTGTTCTTTAATTTAGTCCTCATTTTTAGACAAAGGCTTTCGACCTATTCGCAATTTTTTCACAACCGGGATTCTAGGTAGGTACCTAATGCATTGAATAATGAATGTGGTAAATTATATAGTCACCGTTTTGAACAATTGCGTTTGTGCACAATTTGCGAATAGGAAAGAATACTTTTCATAATATGAGGACTGAATAATAAAAAATAATGTGGGGAATTTCAGTTATGTAAAATTGCGTTCGTGCAGAATTGCGTAAGTAAAGCAAGAAACTCTTTTGTTCAAAGCCTACCTAAGTGCACTACCTGATATATCTATAATACCTAGATCATAACATTGCAGATTGAGAGTCCATATCAGCTGTAATAAATTTAAACTGTACATTAGTACTTACCTAGGCCGGTCAAACAAATAATTTCTCAGATCGTAGGTATTTTACGGATAAATATTTATTTTATTTTACGGATATTACCCGTGATACGTAATTTTAAGTGTCTCCCTGACCAGGAAGTAGAGTTTTCCGCACTAGTGGGCTGTATATTGCATAAAAATCTATCAATAGATCATATTGCAAGGTATGACCGTGGTAACAACTACTGTAGCAAATGATGTTCTTCACGTTTATATCCGTCACGTATGTCACATTGTATTTATGTATCGCGAAAACAATACGATATTATGAGAGAGATGTGCTGTTTAGTCTGCAACGGCGTGTTTAAACTAATAGATACCTATCTACTTAAGAGGAGTACATACGCAAAACGTTGGGTTTTTAATTTGTGCTAAAAAGCTCTTTAAAAAATTACCGGACGACAAAAATACTTAAAAATATTCTCCAATATTTCATTAAGCATTAATCTAAGCGTTAATACAATTTTCTAGCAGGGCACTAAATACTATCTCAATCTAAATAATTGTTGTAAAGAGGCTGTTTTAGAACTTATTTTTTTCTACCGTTTCAGTTACTTCAGGACCTGATCAACCTTATAACTGACGAAGCCACGGAGTGGCTTAAATCTCTCAATATAAATCTGTAACGAACTGTACCATGCCATACGAATAAATAAAAAGTGATACGTACGTACATAAATTCGCGGTTCTTTCGAAAAAATATTGGTTATTTCATTTATCTAAAATCGTCGTTTTGGCAGTATTTTGGGGGTTGCAGTCGCCTTAAATAATTAATTAATCAAGTACTCATTATATTTAGTAAAATGAATATGTAATCCATGAGACTGCATTGTAACATTTATGTCTACATAAGTATCACAAATAGGTACAAGCACACCGCAATCTCATCGAGATCGCTGATTACAGTGATAATCCGCAGCTTCTCAAAATGTTTGTCAATGAAAATAGAATTGTGTATCCATTATTAGATATGAGATATGTTTCTGGACAAACACTGCGTCCATTTATAGACTTCATCATCATCATCATCGTATCAGCCGAAAGATGTCCACTGCTGGACATAGGCCAAATAGTGCCAAAGTTACTGGACTATAATTAATTCATTACTAAATCGAAATAACTAAAACCTGTACCGGAAAAGCGAAAATTGCTAATACATATTTTAATTATTGTGAAAAAGATTATGATAAAATATTTCCCTTATGTAAAATTTTACCGACAGATAAGAAAGTCACATACCTCTTAGGTTTAGAGCATTATTACAGTGAAAAGTACAAAGTATTAATTAACAATAAATATAATACTAAGAGTGTAAGAGAAAAAAAGATAGTACAGCCGAAAATGAAAAATTATTATGGCAAAAGAAGTTCAAAGTACCTAGTACCTAAAATATTCAATAAAATTAGTTTACTAAGAGAAAGTCCTAAATTAAGTAAATCTATGATAAAAACTAGACTAAAGGAATGTCTTCTCAACTTGTCATGATTGTATGTGTGTGTGTGTGTGTGTGTGTGTGTGTGTGTGTGTGTGTGTGTGTGTATGTGTGTGTATATGCGCGTGCATGTACACACACATACACATGTGCGTGCGAGATTAGTTTTCATTAAATTTGACCAACTTCTGCTGTTCAGATTTTTTTCTTTCCATACAATGAAATAATTCTTACATAAAACAGAGCCGACCCGCGTCAAAAAAAAAATTGACCAACTTTATAATTTTTTAAGAACAACTCACGCTTGTCCAAAAATTTTAACGAGCCAAATTTGTTTACATAAAAAAACACCTAATGTCTTCTTGGACACTTTTCCTCTATCTCCTTTAGATTCGGATTTCCCCATACTGTCCCATTAAAAAAAAAACACTGTATATATATATATATATATATATATATATATATATATATATAATTTCTTTGGTATGGGGCCCACGAAATTGTTAAGTACCTAATTTATCTTATAAGATGAGTTTAATAGGCTAAGTAAGTTGTATTAAAATGTAGCGCGTCTCGCCATCAAACGTAACAGTTTGGCGAGAATATAAATGTATAGTATGTAAGTTTTCATTTGAATAAATAAAAAAAAAAAAAAATTAAGATTTTATATCGAAGGATTGTAATTCCGGCACGTTCAAAACCTCAGATTCAAGGTAAATCCTAAGTTAGTTATAAGTATGTACATAGTTAATTTGGGTGCGTCCCACGAGATATAACAACAATATATATAATTTCATAATAATAACGTTCACAAGATATAATGAACGTTAGCTATAACAACAAAACCAATACTTTCATAAGGAATAACGGTCAATTGACATAATATTCATATTATATAACGTTTTTTTCTATAATACTCAAGTTGACTAATTTCATTTCGTATAACATACATAACGTATAACGATCATAAGTTCATAACACATAGTATAATTTCGTATAAGGATTATAATACAGAAAATTAGGTTAGGGCAGCTAGAAAAAGGTGGGCAGGTGCCAATCACAAAAGGGGCTCGGGAGCCGAAGTCCCCCGCAGTAAAAAAACAAAAAATACTCTTAACAATGGTATTATTTGTAGGTTAGGGTAGGGTTATCTTGTGTCCCTTAGAGCGGAAATAGAGACCCCGCGAAGCGGGGTGACGTCGACACGATGGCAGTTAGGTTATGCCCGTTTCACACGAGGGCAGAACAGTGAGGCAGAACAGTGGGCAGCACAGTACTGCTACAGTACTGTCTTGTACTGTTCTGTGCTTTTAAACAGTAGCAATACTGTGCTGCCCACTGATCTGTCTCACTGTTCTACCCCCGTGTGAAATCGGCATTAGGCTAAAATAATTGGCGTGTTTGATTTCAAAAAAATATTTAATTTCAATCTTTCATTACCTTAGAGCCTTATCACACTTGCGATTTGCGAGCGTATTTTCTATACAATTATCAGTCGCGGCGTACACGCTGCGTCATCGCCTTCATACAAAATACGCTTGCAAATCGCAAGTGTGATAAGGCTCTTAGGTGTTATGAATATTATACGCTTTATTTAATCGATATATCAAGTGATATTATATCTAAAGGACATTATACTTTACGAAAATATATATTTTGACATTATACCTTTCGTTCATTATGTCCTATGAACGTTATACTAAACAAGCTTATACACAGTGAGCGTATATAATATTATGACCGGTTTATGATAAGTTGTTATACCTCGTATTACTGACCCGTTAATTTCTGAAAATACCTTCCTCCAATGCCACATTATTTAATAACCACAGATACCGACACGCTAATTACACCCATGTTTTCGGGGTTTAAAGTTTGTTCACGTCACCATCCTAATTCCTGATTATCCTGAATGAACCTTCCATTGTTAACGGTCAAAATCCGGCGCAAGAACTAAACGTCTTTCCTGTAGTATTACAAACCACAATGGTCAACGGTACCGGTCATACAAGCCTCATAGGTGCTTTATATACGAGTAAATGGACTATACGAGTACATCCAGCGCCAGAAGGCCTTAAAACTTTGGATACGCACAGGAAAGGCTGAACACTCAAAAACATAACCCTCCCTCTGGGGCAGTTGGGTAAAAAACTGTGTTTGACACATCCCATTACACCCAACCGTATCCTCAAAAAGCCTGGGCTTCGCTTGACACCGCCAAAAAATCCGAAAAAACAACACTACAGGTAAAATCCTACCGTGGTTGCGCGGGCGAGGTGGTCATGGCACTGGCGGTCGGCGCGCGCGCCCCCGATAACGCCGCAAGTATCTACAAATTCTACAACGCAGGCGCAATGCGATTCACGATAAGATTCATGTCTCTCAGCTCTCCATTCATTCTTGCCTTGACTCGGAAATTCATAACAACAACGCGTAAGAGAAGTTCACGTTGGTATAATTTTTATTATACTTTATAAAAATAAATAAAATAATAATTGTTTATTAGAAAGAAAACCTTAATAACACAAATTATCAATATCCTGTGGCTCCACACTAGGCTATGCCTGTCACGTGGCGGCCTGATTCGGTTTAAAAAGAGATTAATTTATAAAAGATACAGTGTTCTTCGGCTACAAATAGGTAAGGTTCAGTGCAAACACATTTATTATCTCCAGCAAGATCGTATACTAACAATTTGTAGTCCTTGTTCATTCGTTCTATTTCTCGCTTTTATTCCTCTCTCACTTATACTTGCTATAATCAATGTCTTCCTTATATTCGTCATCTTTCGTTGTTTCCCTTTCTAACTCTACATACCACTCGTTCTTAGTGTATCAAACCTACGCTAAATCGGGGGACTAACTTATACTGGTTCGCCTGAGATGAGTTGGTGAGCGATATGAACAACAACTATGCTATGATCTATTCTATCTCGTCTTGCCTCCTCCCATTGTATCTTGACTTCGACATAATGACTAACAGCCATATTCATAAACGTCCTACAAGCCTGTTTTAACTAAAATGGCGTTAAAATTCCTTATCTGTCACTTTGACATTTGTGTTCGTAAAAAAGGGACAAAGCACATTTTATTTAGCAGAGGCATTTTAAGTTGTACGAATAAGGGGGTAAGTATGCATAATTGGATCGGAGTTGGAGCCTATTTCACAAAGCTGCAACTGCTGCAAGTTACAATTGTTCTCTCAACATGATCGTGGCGGGTTCAGACTTATAAAATAATGGTTTATATATGAAGTCCAAACCATCCGCTGTGTTCAGAGGAGTGTCACAGGGCTCCATTCTGGGCTACTCCTATTTTCATAACTTGTACGTTCGTGAAATGGCCCTCTGGTAAATTACTCTGCCACTATAGATCACTTGCTGGTCGAAGCGGCATATCATCTAAAGCGAGTTGTCGATACTTAATTGTGAACGCCTGAAAGGCAGCCGTGACTTCAGGTGCCCTAATTCTTAATCGGTAGTTACCAGTGCAGTTTCCATGGCATTGAGAGATATCTCATCTCATCTTAGCATGCTGCACATACCGTAGTAAGTACCCACAGTGCTCGAAATTCACAAACCCGAGATTTAACCACGAAATCACCTGTCATAATCTCCATATAGAACCATATAACCTGCAGGAAATCATGCGTAAAGAAAGTACGGTCGAGGAAATTGAATGTTTGGCACATGTCAACTCTATTAGAATGACGTTAAGGTCCAAAAGTGCTAAACATTCAATTTCCTCGACTGTACAATAGGCACAATAGCCTCTTTTTGCAAACTCGCCACCTCCATAGTTAATAACTTGAAAAAGTTCAATGGCACATAGTTCATTATTCATTTCACCCATCATCCATTACAACCATACTCATAATTCATATACAAAATCACTTATTCCATTAGAAATCATTTACCATACAGTAATCGCAGATTCAGTCGCCCGTATCCTTCGTGGGGACTGCTTTCTGGTTAAATCAAAGAGACAGAAAAAAAAAAAAGTACCCACAGTTTATCTTTTTTTTCTTTGTTACATTTTCTTTTAGTATTTATTTTTTTGCGGGAAAAAGTATTTAATTGGCAGCGACTACACAGTCATTATTTTAATATCTCAGCACCTGGATGCCCAGTATCATCACGGATTTCAAAATTGCTTCACAGTGCATCAAAATTCACGTGATACTTCTTCTATGTTGCGTGTATCGCGCGATAAAAATGACTGTGTAACCTGTGCCATTGAACAGATAAAATAAAACCACCATACAATTATCAAGGATTACGTTTAATATCATTTACACAATATCCTAATGTACAAGATGTACAAGATTTACATAATAGTTATCTATACCATGCAATGTAACAAAATCAGTACATGTGCACTGAGTTAAGTTATTTACACCCCCACATTAGCGCTGCTCGGTGACCAGTAAGTCATCGTCGTGTTGGTCATTGGTCAGGTTGCTGATAAACAGTCGTTTGCGTAGCGTGACGTGTGACTTAATTATGTCTGCTGGCGTTAGACAGTGCCACTCTTGTTAGGTAGTCATGTTGGTCAGTAATGTCGGTATAGGTTGTCGGCCAGCAGTGCCGGTTTGTCACTGGTGATTGGTGGTGCTGGTGGGTGACGATGTAGTGCAGCATGACTATAAAAAGTTATCTTTGGTGCTTTATAACATTGGTCGTTGGTGACGTTAGTCGCCGGTTACATAAGTTGTGGGTCACGTCAGTCTTGGGTCACGTTCGTTGTTGGTCACGTGTTCACGAGAATGTAAGTCACGTTGGTTGTTAGTTATGTCGCTCGTTGGTCAAGTTAGTCGTTAACGCCATCAGTAGTCGTTGTCGCGCGGCTTGATGATGCCGAGCCTTGTGGCGAGCGCGGCCACGTTGGCGCGCACCTGCTCCTGCACTAGGTTGAAGGACATGGCGAGCAGGGCGATGCCGAAGAGCAGGTACAGCGAGCAGAGTGCGATGGAGTGCACGGCTGCTACTGTAGAGTCAGTGCGGCCCTAGAAACATACCAAACATTTATAAAATGCCGTTAAAATTCGTTTATGTCTGTCACTTTGTCATTTGTGTTTGTGCGAAAGGGATAAAAACACGTTTTAAAAACAGAGGCTTGTTAAGTTTTTTTTTGTGGTTACGTTTGTCGCTGGTCACGGTTAGTCGTTGATCATGTCGGTCAAGGTTAGTCGTTGATCATGTTGGTCACGATGGTTATTGATCATGATGGTCACATTAGCCGTTGATCACGTTAGTCACGGTTAGTAGTTGCTGTCGTCATCACTTCCATACAACGTATGCGGTGTATGGCTTTAGCGGGTGTATGTTTCAGGCAATTGGCAAGTTACCTATCACTGCAATATATATTTTTCTCCATCTTTAAACTTACTGCCTGGAAGTGACCTTTAAAATCAAACTTCATGTGTTCTGCCGCCCCCTTCTGGGATCACATGCGTGATTTTATTTATACTACTCGAACCTGGTTAATGTATGTTACCTGCAGCTTCATGCCAGGCACGAAGTCCCCAAAGCCGATGGTGGTGAGCGTGATGAAGCAAAAGTACGCCGAGTCCAGGTAGTTCCAGTCCTCCCACTGCTGGAAGAGGAAGGTGCCGGCCACGATGTAGGACGCCACCAGGCATACGCACAGCCAAATGGGGACTGGTTTTATCTGTGACGTAATGTAAACATCTTAGGCTCGAAACTCATTCTTTTTGGTTGTCTAATGTTTGGCCGAAACAAGATGATATGCAAGAATATTCATTTGCCCGAATCACGTTGGCCCGATGTTCATTTACTAGAATAGTTAATTGACATATTCTTATTTTCCCGAACATTAGATGCGAGAATGATACGAATATCATACATATTGTTATCCATATTATTAAGTGAAAGAATATTATTTGGTTATTTATCGTCTGGCATACTATTTCTCTATTTAATTAAATGTTTATGATGTTGAGATTTAAGGTAACCAACTGCATTTGGTAGAATATTTAAGAGGGGGCGCTCCGCGAAATCGGGGTTCTTAGATTGAATATTTACCTATGACAAACTAAAGCGAATGCCAGGAAAAAGAACATACCAAAACTACATCATATTTGCAATTGAATCGTCTGAACAAAACCATACAAAACCAAAATTGCCTCGATAGAAAAGAACCGCCAAAACATGTCTTATTTTTACTCAATTTCAATAGTGTGAGGTTCCCGTGCATAAAAATTAAGTAAAAGTTGAGTGTATAATAGCTTTTCACATTACCTAATGAAAGTACTAGCGGGGTATTTTTATGTAGTCCCTTTTCAGACTTATTGAGGTGAAACGTATTTGGCGTATAGGCCTTTTTTATTTAGCGCGATACCCTTTCTCCCGTCGCGTGTTTCGTGCGGTTCTGTATATCTTTTGTTGCCGTTCGCGGGCGGAGTCAGTCGTAATCGCTCCGCTGAGACGAGAGGACTACGTTCTGTGCTCTCACGACAGCACGATGAACATAATTATTTCAATAATATTGTGACCCAGTATATTCGTCCAGTGAATGTACGTATCATTACATTCCAGTAGATATTTTGCTACATTTTGAAATAATATATTTAAAAGTCGATCTTAAGAGTGCGCAGTAAGCTCGATTCTCCATACAAACGTAGTTACGCTCTCATTTTAAAACTACGTGTTGGATTGTAACGAAACTTTGCATATACAATGACATGAGGTATATTCAGGTCTGTAATTAGTTTATGTAGCTTCAGCTACCATAGTAAATCAAATATAGCGAATTTAAGTTTTTCATACAAAACTTGTTTTTGCTGTATTTTGTTTGTTTTATAAACTGGAACCATATAAACTAATTACAGCCCTGGATATACCTCATGTCATTGCATATGCAAAGTTTCGTCACAATCCAACACGTAGTTTTAAAATGACAGCGTAACTACGTTTGTATGGGAAGGTGAAATTCGGCCGACCTTACTGCGGACTCTTAACATATAGATCTTAAAGTTCAAAATACAACTATAAGATTACGCAGCGATCGGCGGGTGACCGGCTTCTTAGAATAATTTGTGCAGTACATGCAAAACTAGACGAACATTTTTCTGTCGATCGTGTATTTACTTTATGAAAGATTATCACTATCACTATCATCACTACACAGTATAAAACAAAGTCGCTTCCCGCTGTCTGTCGTCTGTCCCTATGTATGCTTAGATCTTTAAAACTACGCAACGGATTTTGATGCGGTTTTTTTGAATAGATAGAGTGATTCAAGAAGAAGGTTTATATGTATAATATAGTATCCGTGCGAAGCCGGAGCGGATCGCTAGTTGAGAATTAATCCGGTTATGTTCAAAATCGATGTCTGAGAGGTCTAAATACGAATTCATAGTCAGAAATATTTCAAAAAGTGGTCGCATTATTTAAAATTTTTGAAACATTCGTTGTAAATTAATATGCGCGTTTTTTTAAAGAACAACATACATTGGCAGGCTTCTGGAGGGTGAAGATTCTAGAAATGATGTCCATTTTGAATTCCAAGATGGCGGACATTGCTTTTCGAATTTAAACTTTCGTGAGACGTGTTGAAACAGTACTAATAATTACACGGTTCAACTCACGTATTAAATGTCACTACGGGCGACATGTTTCGAACTCTTCGGGAATTCTTCTTAAGGATGTGTTTTCGCGGCGGTGTCGCTTGAATCTTGTCGTGATTCAAGCGACACCGCCGCGAAAACACTCATCCTGAAGAAGAACTTCCGAAGAGTTCGGAACATGTCGCCCGTAGTGACATTATTGACATTGTTTTTCTTTAAAGTCATCACGGGTGTCGCTTTTAGGGTTATCGAGAGTGCAGATTCCAACAATGATTGCCTGCGAAGTTGGACATTTTGATATTAAAAAAGTGAACATAATTATGCACTTTTTCTTTAATATGTTCAAAATTGATAACTAAAGGGCCAAAGCGTCTCCATTGTCTCCAAGTACGAATCCGAGATCAGAATTGAAAAATTTGGCCGCCACACAGTAGTGGCCTGAAAATCTGACTTTCATAGACATGATCGAAGTTTTCATAATATATTATAGTTTTTTTTTAATGCTACTAATAAATTCACGGTTAAATTCACGTATTAAACGACACGACAGGCGACATGTTTTGAACACTTCGGGAGTTCTTCTTCAGGATGAGTGTTTTCGATGTTTGTTTTGAAGAAGAACTCCCGAAAAGTTCGAAACATGTCGCCTGTTGTGACATTTAATGCGTGAATTTAACCGTGGATTTATTAGTAGTATTTTAGACATGTCTCACAAAAGTTTAAATTCGATTATAGCTTTTTTTTGCTTTAGGCTTTTACTAGCCATTATTATGCTAGCTCACAACCCTTACGTGATTTAGTAAAAAAACGGAAGGCCATATTTCAGTTATAGCTCCGGTGGTTTTTTAAGCAACAAAATGTAGGTAGTGGTATTCCTTGGGTAATTAAAGTAATTTGTACTCTATAAAGTGAGTGTTTTCGCGGCGGGGTCGCTTGAATCTTGTCGTGATTCAAGCGACACCGCCGCGAAAACACTCAATCCTGAATAAGAACTCCCGAAGAGTTCGAAACATGTCACCCGTAGTGACGTTTAATGCGTGGGTGAACCGTGTAATTATTGTCATTTTTTTTCTTTAAAGTCATCACGGGTGACGCTTTTAGATTCCAACAATAGGGGCGTAGACACTAAATAAAATAATGTGATATTTTCTCGAAGAAGGATAAAAAAATTAGTCAAATGGAGAAAAAATCAACGCAAAAGGTTAAATAATCACGAAGTTATAAGTGTCCAAAGTTTTAAGAAGGGATGTGTTCTGTCCCTTTTTCGCAAAACGCAACTTCATACGAAACGATGACGCTGGAAGAATGTGACGTCACAGAAGACGGCAACGTGCCGCGCGCATCGTGGTCGCGGCCTGCCGGCAGCATCCTGTAATGTGACGTCACACACCGTTTGCGTTTTCTCTCTCTAACAAGAAATATTAAAACGGTTGTAGCTTCGTAATTCTTTGAGATATCTGAATGGGATTTTCATCACTATGCATATTGTTTTGCCTTCTTTCTTTTGGAGTAATAATAATTTTCGAGTCTGCACCCGAATTATTGCCTGTGAAGTTGGACATTTTTATATTAAAAAACGTGAACACAATTTTGCAGTTTTTCTTTAATACGAGTATGTTCAAAATTGATAACTAAAGGGCCAAAGCGTCTCCATTGTCTCCAAGTACGAATCCGAGATCAGACCCCGTATCATGGTCGGCCTTATCACTCGATAAGTGACAAGATAGGGGCATCGTCTCGTTCTATCAAACGGTGTCAGCCAGTGACGGACGCTCTATCCTGTCACTTATCGCGTGATAAGGCCGACCATGACACGGGGTCAGAATTGAAAAATTTGGCCGCCACACAGTGGCCTGAAAATCTGGCTTTCATAAACGTGATCGAAGTTTTCATAATAAATTACAGTTTTTTTTTAATGCTACTAATAAATTCACGTTAATAATTCACTTAATAGTTTGGCGAGTGTATATTTGTAATTTATCATGTAACTTGTATTTGGAAATAAATAAAAAAAAAAAAAAAAAAAAAACGTATTAAATGATGCGACAGGCGACATGTTTCGAACTCTTCGGGAGTTCTTCTTCAGGATTAGTGTTTTCGATGTTTGTTTTGAAGAAGAACTCCCGAAGAGTTCGAAACATGTCGCCTGCCGTGACATTTACGTTATTTTTTTAACCGTGGATTTATTAGTAGTATTTTAGATATGTCTCACAAAAGTTTAAATTCGATTATAGCTGTTTTTTTGCTTTAGCCTTTTACCAGACATTATTATGCTAAATTAAGCGAAAATTATATCTTCAAATATAGGTACTTACAGATTTTGTCTTTCTTTCCACTTATTATAATTATCTATAGGTATTCATCATGTTTCATCTGACTGTCGGGGCATATACTATGCGAGAAGGAGCGGGGCAGCAATAGACGCATCAGCGCGGCAGGTACGGGCGCGCGGGTGATTTCTGATTTTTCCCTGGCGATACGCCCCCTCTTAAACGCCATACTAAATACTGTTACTTTCGTTCATGAATCCATCCTGCAAAGCAAGATTTTCCGATCTTTTATAAAAAAAAATAACCTCAAAGACTACGGCTATCCTATCCGCTATCCAAGTCGGTTCCGCCCTAAAGTGTTGGCTCAACACAATATAGTTATCAGTATATTATTTAGAGTGTACTGTCATGGCATGTGATAATTATGGATTACAAAGATGATAACAAATTATATTATTGAAATTGACATTATGGTAAACAGACATTCTGCCATATGATTAAAACAATGAGTATGACATATGAAATTATGAGAAACAACAATATGGCAATTCACTACAATCATCATCTTCCTAGCGTTATTCCCGGTAGTGCCCCTAAAGGAGCCCGGGGTCCGCTTTGACACCTAATCCCAAGAAGTGGCATTGGCACTAGTTTTACGAAAGCGACTGCCATCTGACCTTCAAACCCAGAGGGAAAACTAGACCTTTTTGGGATTAGACCGGTTTCCTCGCGATGTTTTCCTTCACCGAAAAGCTAACGGTAAACAATCCGTACATACCTGTTCCGAAAAACTCATTGGTACGAGCCGGGATTTGAACCCACGACCGCCGCTTGGCAGCCGTATACCTAGGCTACCGTAGCTCTTGCAATTCACTACAATGGCATATGAAATTCGGGGAAATTAAATTCTGGCAAGTAAGGGTATACCATTATTTTTCCATAGTAAAGAAAAAAAATAAACAGAGATTCCGGTGTTCCCCCAGTAGCCCGTTTTACGAAGCTATAAGTTACAATTTTACACACAGGCAACACAGAGTGGCTTGCCCGATAAGAACTGGCCATTTGGCCTGTGTTTCTAGTTTAGAGTGGTAAAGTATGAGGTGTGCAAAGATCGTAGAGAAGCTGAGAACGGAATCATATCAGAATCTGTGACGTACTTTTATAGTTTTCAGTACATCACTGGGGAGTTCCAGAAGACATATGTGGTCTTCATCATCAGTTCCACTTGACCACATTGGTAATTTCCGGGTGACTAACACGAGTTATAATAGAAAATACCAAAATTACTACATGCGTGCCTAATATATTTGAAGAGTTCCTTTATTTCCTCATGGATCCCATCCCATCATCCAACTGGAGCTTAAAAAGAATGGGACCAATCTGGAAGCAATATTCTTAGTAACGAAAATAAATTATAAGAATCGGTTCATAAATGACGGAGTTCTGAGCATCATTCAAACATTAACAATTGAATGATAAAAAAAGAAATCACTGAACTCTTGCAACTACACCTGTATTCTGCACGAGCCCATACATATAGCGGGTGATAGGAGCCTTTGGAGAAAAGACTGTTCAATAAGAAGAGGACATGATGTAACGATCCTCAGCATTGAGGGGACGACTGATGATGATAAAAAAAAAATACAACCGAATTGAGAACCTCCTCCTTTTTTTTGAAGCCGGTTACAAAGTGCAACAAAACTTAGCTATACACATTAGTTTTAAGAAATTTGCACTAAAGCGACTATAAGAGACTTCTCTTCAAAGTAGTATGTTGTGTTATCATACATGTAGTAGTAGGTAAAAAGAAATCCTTACTTCTTGCTTCATGGGCTCCGGATCCTCTTCGTAGATGTCGGTGTGCCGCGATCCCCAGGCGCCAGCTGAAAGATCAGATCTGGGTATCAGTTGGCCGCGTGTGCCGCAGGTTTTAATTCTGCTCGGAGCATATATTATTTCCTTGAACTTGAAAATAAGGTATACGAGTTCGTTTACCAGCGGATCTGCCCCGGCGCGGTGCGGGGACAACTGCGCCGTCGTCGCTCCAGTAATCTCGCTCGGGTGAGGGAGTCTGTGGTGTAGAAATAATAGATTCAGCTCTCAACAATTACCAAAAACATTGCAGGCGTAGAAGCTATGGGGAGTGTTGTCGATTGTAACAACTCACCTTTCCATTATGAATTTACCTATCCTTTTTTTTTGTTTTTTTTTTGTCAACTGCTTGCATCTATAATCTTTTCTGTTTAGCCCTGCGGTTGACTGTTGGAGAATGCCTTAATTAAGGCATCATGAAACCGTGTGTCATGTTTGTGCAACAAAGTTTAAATAAATCTATATTTTCTTTGAATTTAGCATCCTTTAAACCGAAGCAGTACCCGAAAAATCTTAATAATAATCGTAAACGCGAGGAGCATTAGTAGGTATACATATACTTACTACAGCGTGAGGTGGCCTCGCACTCTCATCAGTAGTATGAAGCCGGCGCAGCCTCCTCCGCCCACCCTCGACGTCCCTTTCGTCCCATCGTCTATCCCGTTCGTCCCAACGTCTGTCCCGTTCGTCCCACCGTCTGTCCCTTTCGTCCCTCCGCCCGTCCCATTCGTCCCAGCGCCGTTCGTCTCGCTCCTCCCATCGTCGTTCCCCCTCGTACAGGGCGCTGCGCGCGCGCCGGTTTGCGCGTCGCTCGTAGCCGTAGTCGTCGCGGTCGCGGTCAGGATCACAACGGTCGGGACTATGGGCAAAAGCAGCATTAACTTTCATGAACTAGTAAACGTCGAGTCTGGTCATCTGGTGATCAAAATGGATAAATAATATAGGCGACAATTTTAGACAAGTTGAATTAGCCCCTTATAAATAAGCTCAATAAGACTTGTGTTATGGCCATTAGACGACGATAAACACGTGGAACTAGTGTTAAGAATTTAAGCTTCGAGGCTTAAACTAAGACTCGAGTCGCGACTGCTGAGTCTAGAAGCCTCGAACCTTAAAGCCTCGAGCGTATAAGCCTGAAATTAAAAGGTTCTTGTTACTGCTTTCAAGCACAGAAACCTCGAGTCTTTAGGCCTCAAGCTTTAAAGCCTCCTGAGCTTTGAAGGTTTAAGTTTATACGTAAAGTTTAGAGCATGTAAAAGTTTTAAAAACTTGTAACAAATTAGATCAATTTGTGACATTTGAGACATATAGAGGCATTACTTTTCTTATTAATAATATTAATAAATAATAAATCAAATTGTGTCATATAATGTTCAATATGATTTTTTTAATGTATAACGTGTAATTTTAAGTAAAGTCAAGTGTAAAATTATAATTGCATTAAATTATTATTACAACTTACTCAAAATATGATTATAAGTAATTACTTTAAATTCACGAAATTGTTACTAGTTGAACCAAATTTAAGTCAACCGGGACGGGAAAGAACTGGTCAAGTAGTTGTATTTGCAATCTTAGTAGGTAAAACCTCTTGTTACTATCTAACATCAGTAACATCACACCTACTTGAGATAAAATCGTACTAAAAATCGTGAATTTCTTATTACTAATATCAATAAAAATAAGTCAACAAAAATTAAAGTGCTAAACCCACCCAAAAATGACTGGATAAACAGAAACATAATTGAAGCAATAAACCATCGTAATACACTATGGAAAAACGGCAAGCTAAAGACAGACGACCAAAACCTGAAAGAAGACCTGCGGATCGAAAGAAATAAAGTATTTAATTTGATACAGGCAACCAAAGGTGAATATTACTATAAAGCTTTTAAACTATGTAAGGGAAAGCCTTTAAAGATTTGGGACTTAATCAATAACCTCTCAAATAACAAAGCTAAATCTGATTGCATTCAAATAAACTTAAAAATAGGATCGGAAATACTTTCAGATGTTAAGGAAGTTTGTGAATGTTTTAATAACTACTTTGCTAACATAGGCTTCACTTTAGCAAATAAAATACCACAGGAATATCATAATAATATACACCGCCGCCTTGCAATTCTAAAAAAGGAGTTTGTTGATTTCGAACCCGCGACCACTAACGAAATCTCGAAAATAATTGATCATCTAAACCAAAACACAAGTTCAGGAGTAGACGGTGTCACTGTAAAAGTTCTAAAATGCGTTAAAAATCTTATTTGTGACAATCTTACCAAATGTATAAACCAATGCCTCAATGTTGGAGTTTTCCCTGATTCTCTTAAAGTAGCCAAAATAAGACCAATATTTAAATCTGGTGATAAATCAGACCCTAGCAATTACAGGCCCATATCGGTACTACCAGTCACGTCAAAACTATTTGAAAAGACTATACATCAGCGACTAACAGAACATCTAAATAATAATAATTTCCTCTCCGACAGACAATACGGTTTTCGTTCAAAGTCAAACACTCTCTCGGCAACTTCAGATCTTCTTACAGAAATAAAAGTTAATATAGACAGGAAAAACATTGCACTTGGTATTTTTATTGACCTTAAAAAGGCATTTGATACAGTGAGCCATAAAAATTTATTATCTAAGCTGAATTCCATAGGTATCACTGGAAAAGCGTTTAAAATTTTAGAATCATACCTTAATAACCGTATACAAATTACTAAGATTGGCCAAATCAAGAGCAATCCCCAAGAAATTAAATTCGGAATCCCACAGGGATCTATTCTAGGCCCATTGTTGTTCCTAATCTACGTAAATGATATGCACAATATTGGATTAAAGGCACACTTAACATTATACGCCGATGATACCTGCTTATTCTACTTTGGTCCGAAATTAGAAACTCTAATAGAGAAAGCGCAAAACGACATAAATCTACTCCACAGATGGCTTCTTTGTAACCTATTAACGATTAACGAGTCTAAAACTAAGTTCATCATATTTTCTGCAAAAAATAAAACTATAAAAAATCATGAGCCCCTAGTAATTAATGGAGTCACTTTACAAACCGCAGAACAGGAGAAACTTGGCCTTGTTTTGGACAATAAATTAACATGGAAACCGCATATTGACTCCCTACGCTCCAAAATCACATCACTGACAGGTGCATTGCGGCGGATCGTTCGATGTCTTCCGAAAAGAGTTCGTTACACCATCTATAACTCACTAATTAAACCTAATCTAGAATACTTGATAGAAATATGGGGATCTGCTGCCAAAACTAACTTACAAACCCTGCAAATTTCACAAAATAAAATTATAAAAGTATTATTCGATTACAAACGCTTGACATCTACTAATACAGTATACAGCGTGTCTCTGACTTTGGGGCTATAAATGCAAATGTCAATTATGCTCCTTAAACGGAACTACTTTTGCTCTACAACTTTTCAAAAATACGTTATTTTTATATTTTCATTATTCCATACAAATAAAATAACATTTTCAATGTACATCATCCATTTGTTAGTTTTCATACTTGTCAGTGTCATGGATGTCAAATAATGAGGCCGTGTTTGCAATACATTGATGGTACAGTTAAAGTTCAAACACGAATAAATGATAGAAATAATAGTTATTTTACAAAGTTGCGGAACAAAAGTGGTTCAGTTTCAGGACCGTAATGGACATTTGCATTTAAAGCCCTATAATGCCACTCGTTTCGGAACTATACCTTGTTTAAATAAAGACGGTATCTCGCGAATGGAATTGAAGGTAGGCCGAAAAAAACGGACAACAGTCGAGAGAACAAAGAGTGACTCCGGATCGCGGAGTGTTCATTTTAATAAAAGTGCGATTGCAGTCATAATTGTGCCACATAGTACGGTAACTGTGTTATAAATACTGTGCGTGATCATACAAGAGACACGGGGTAAGTTAATTTGAGTGCAAGTGCAAGTCTATGTACCTATATCGGGCAGTTAAAGTTCATGACACTGACGGGTTATTTTGTCCACAGCCTGTGGTGACGCCCTTTTACGTCACGTGCATAGTGGTAGAATCGAAGCCCTTCCTCATGGCATGGGAGCACAAATTTTGGTCACCTTAACACGTAGTTTGTTATGTTATGAGTGGGCTTGCATAGGACACGCTGAAACGAGTGCCTAGTTTCGTCGAGTGTAGTTAACAGTGCCGTGGCGCGGTCTGAGAACGTCAGCCTTCTGAGCCAAGCACCCGAGTTCGATCCCCAGCAACGATCTACAATTCTATCTTTTTGTATTTTTTTTGTGCATGTTAGTTTTAGTTTTTTTTTTTTTGCGTATTAATTTAATGTTAGGATTGGTATTTATGTCTCTTGCAGACCTTGTAACTTTTGATTGTTTAACAACAACTTTAGTTTATTTTTTTATATTTGTAAAATAACCTTTGATTATACATTGTCAACAACATAATCTTTCATTAATTATAACCCACGGAATTTAAGAGCATCACAGCCCCTAAGTCAGAGACACGCTGTATAAGGAGACTAAAATACTAAATATTAAACAAACATACATCTACAACACATGCCTCTTAGTAAGAAAAATAATAAATAAAGATATACATAGCCATATAACGTTCACAAAAAGATCAGAGGTGCAAAAAAGACTGACACGACAAGCCAACCATATAGTACTCCGACCACCTAGAACATTATATGGTAAAAAGAATATAATTTACGAAGCAGCGCAACTTTACAACAAATTACCGAAAGATGTTAAAGATGCCAAATCAATGATGGTTTTTAAAAAATCACTAAAATAAAATAAGAATATAATAAAATAGTCCGACTATCAGAGGTAAATACATCTTTTTAAGGCTTTTCCGACAACATACCGTGTGTAAATACCCATACACCTAATGTGTAAATTTCTATCCATAGAGGCATAAACAGTATAATAGCTATAAAAAATATATATAAAAAAAAAATACTTGCTAGTTAACTATATGTAACCGAGAATTAACCAGTGGTCACAAGAGTAGTACGGTTTAACCGGCCTCTACTTGTTTGTTGCATTGCGCTTGTTGCTACCACGCGCCTTTTGTACTTGGTTGTTACCATTTTGCATGCTACCCTCTCCTACTTAGATTTAAGCAAAATTATTGTTTTCTCAGTAAGTGATTTATGTAAATCTTATGAGAAATAAATGTCTTAAACCATAAACCATAAATTGTACCTAGAGCGCTCAGTGTTTGAGCTTTTAACGCTTGACGCCTTCGAGGTTCGGAAGCGTTCAATAAATGAGTTTTTAAAGCTTGAGCTCTGTATGAAGGCTGAGTCTTAAAGGCTTACTCTTAAGAGCTTATAAAAAGCTTAAGTCGTTAAGGTTCTGAACCGTTTTTGAGCTCAAACCTTCAACGCTCAAGTCTTCAAAGCTTGAACCTTCAAGGTTTGTGAGTCTTTAAGGTTCGAAAGTCTTCAAGACTAGTCTTCTAACAACACTACGTGGAACACTAAATGACACTTATGCAGTAGTAGTCATGGAAGAGTGACACCTAGAGTTTTGCAATCCGGACCCAACTCGTATGGAATTGTTCGGATCTCAATCCTGGACCTACGGATCATTCATACAATTTGGATCTGGCTTGGAAACTTTTGCGACACTCATGGGAAAAAGTGAAATTCATCAGTTAACATTCTTCGTTTATCCGAAAATGCCTGGCGAATCTGAAATGTGTAGATGAGTGACGCAGTATTTACTGCAGCCGGTTCATAAGAAACCAAGACCTACCATTTTAAATGACGAACCTAACACGGCAGGACAACTTACCGGCGATCCCAAGTCCGTCTGCCCCTGGGATTATCGAATTCATAGTCGTCATCTTCAGGATCATAATCCCTATCTCTATAGTCGTTTCTACTCCAATCTTGCTCCTGCAAAGCCTGCCTTTCCTTGTAGTTCTCGTAATCCACGTCAAAGAGGTCGTGCATCTCAAAGCGGTCCCTAGGGCCAGGGTCTTCGAAGCCTCTACGGTCTCTGGTTGGAGCGGGGTCATCAAAGCCTCTACGGTCTCCTCTAATTGGACCAGGGTCTTCGAAGCCTCTTCGGTCGCATCTTAGACTAGGGTCATCAAAGCCTCTGCGGTCTCCCCTTGGCCCAGGGTCGTCAAAACCTCTTCGGTCGCCTCTATTGCCTCCAGGGTAATCTCTGTCAAGATCCCGAAGGCCGAAGTCAGGTTTGGATTTGGAAGGACGCGGGAGAGATTTGCTCCGGATGTCGACCTTGGATGCCATCTGGTGCTCGTTCAGGTCTTGTAAAGCTGCTTCCAAGTCTTTTAGAGGGAGCGATATTTTCGGAAACTCTTCTGTAAATAACAGTTGTCTTTAAGGTGCCTGCTATACAGGAATTTTGTATCCCGGTTGTAAAAACATAGACTACTTTATGCAGAGTAGAAATAAAATGACACATTTGGTAAGTCGGCTTCCAAGACAGACGGCATGCCATGCCTTGATTAAAATTTGGTGAAATCAGAAAACAGTCTATCAAGTTTAAGGCGCTTGAGGAAATTAACAATGTCAGTGCCAGGAACACGCTATGTGGGCGTTCTGACGGTTTTTCGCATGTAGTAGTAGCGCTACAAAACCGTTGGCACCGAATGTGTTAATCGTGTGGAAGGTAATCGTAAAAAATCGTCAAACGTACCGTCGTCCTCATAGTGGTCTCGCTCTTTCCCGACACGGTCGTAGCGCACCGGTGACATGTCTCTTTCGTAGCCTCGAGGTTCTGGAATATAAAGGAACAATTAAGGGTTAAAGTCACACGGTAGGGAATTTTGAGAGGGCGAGTGTCTGTAAGGAGTGAGCAGGGGTAGCAATGACGCTACGACGCGACAAGCGATGAGAAAATCTACCTTCTCTTTATAACTTGCACTGTGCCAGTGAGAGGAGTTGTCAATAAAACCTTGTAGTAAAGCTGCGCTCTGCGGGCGTAGCACGTTTGCCATTTTGACAATTATCGCTGTGGATAAGACGTCCGACGCTCTAACAAGTATGCGAGTGCGAGAGTGACGGATGACTTATTCACAACCATAAGTGATATAATTTACTTTAAAAACAAAGTTTTAACCGACTTCAATTTAGTACTCCGCCAAGCCACGAGATAATTTTCATTCTTTACCAATTTATCACATGAACTGATTTCCGAGACCAAATGCGTTGATTATTATTATTAGAGACAAAAACCGAATCGCTGTATGTGGCCGATAATATTTCAGGACTTCCGTCGATTCCATAAGGATCACCTTTGGCACTTCATTAGTTGCTATCTCAACGTAATCCTACCAGAATCTGTGATTATACTTTTGTACTTTTAAGTACATAATTGAGGAATTCCATAAGTCATCTGTGGTCTTCATCATCAATTCCACTCCACCAAATTTATGATTTCCGGGTGTAAATACACGACTTATAATAGAAAATACCAAAATCACTACACGCGTGCCTAATATAATTGAGGAGTTCCCTCAATTCCTCATGGATCTCCAGCTGAATTTTTGAAAAAAAACGGGACCCACCTGGTAGCATATACTTACAGACAAAAAATAAATTACGAATCGGCTCATCAATGACGGAGTTCTGAGATAACAAACATTGAAAAAAAAAAGACAAAAAAAAAATACAACCGAATTGAGAACCTACTCCTTTTTTTTGAAGTCGGTTAAAAATGGCAACCATGCTACGCCCGCTGGACACCAACGGGCAGCGGGGCGACAGCGGCAGCTCATTATTTTGATCGAGTTCAATCTATGAAAAATGCTGGCGCCCTCATACTGGCCTTAGAGCTTGGCCATGACTTTTGTGGCGACGACGGCAGCGGTGCCCCATGCGTGTGAGCGAGTCGAGAACGCAGCATCTCGCTCCCACCTATGGTGCGCCACTGCCGCCGCCAATGTAAGTCGTGGCTGTCCTAAGATTGGCTAGCTCCAGGAGAGTGTGTCAGCAGAAGCACGCGTACCATAGGTGCGCGTGAGTGGTGGCTGCGAGGCGGTGCGCAGGCTAGGCGCGTGCGCTAGCGCTCGCCCGCGCCGCCCGCGCCCGCTGCTGTAGCCGCTGTCGCGATACCTGCTGACAATCATGATCTGAGGGCCTAAACGAAAACGAACTTCGTTCGTGTGCCTCCCTCTCTGTTGCATTTGCTGGTTCGAACGACAAAAACGAAGTTCATTTTCGTTTCGCGGTAGCCCCGCAGTATCCAATCCATACATCGCCGTCTTATACTGTACCAATACTATACTCTACTATATATAACCTAGTAACGAGATCTCCTCTTATAGAGAAATAACGAACGTATTAGGGGCAGTTTCCGCAAAGCTAATAAGGAAATTAATCAACTCCACATACATCTTTGCCTCTTTGTACCTGTCACATGATTTGATATTGTCACTACATGTTTCGGATATACTGTTTCTATAGCATCTCATTGATGGTTCACAGTTTCACACACTGTTCACAGAAACAACGTTTCGACTTCCATGATGAAAATGCGCTTCTTCAAGATTTTCATGTACTGTTTTGTCGGCGTGATTGATTTATATGTATACCCGTGCCGAATCACAGTTATCTAGTAGTAAGGGTTACAGAGCTAAGCCGAAGACGGACAGACAGACGGACGGACGGACGTGGTGAAACTATACGGGTCCCTTGTTGACTACGGAACCCTAAAAAGTCCGACCTGCACTCGGTGTCGGAGTGCGCCCGCTCGGGGCGTTTGCGGCGTGTGGAGCCGTGCCGACTGCCGCGCACCGACCGTCTGGAACAAAAAACAAGTTCAGATTAATTACCTACATATAACAGTTCTTATAGGAACAGATAGTCAGCACCGTAGAAAAAGTCAAATAGCTACTATTGCTGTAAATACCTACAAAGAATGCGAATGTAATCAAAACCTCTCCCATTCCCCATCTGTAGCCGAACCAGGGAAATCTATATGATTTGGTTGTGGCAACGATTTCAGGTTCTTCTATCGGCTTCTTTTTAACCTCTGACGAAAAAGACGGGTTTTATAAGTGTAGCACGTGTTGGTCCTTGTGTACGCAAGAGTGCTTCGGCGTGCCCGTAACCCGGCATCATGGTGACGAGATGGAACACCGTGGGATTTTAGGTAGGCCGGGCGGTTCCCGGGACTCCGTCATACCCGTACTGGTTCCCCAACCAGGCAGGATGCATAATAGTACATTACTATAGAGGCCGGGAAACGAAGGGTTGCAGGCCATCCGGGGAGCCGTTTTCACTGGTCATAGCGATGGGTGAAAATTCTCTTGGCTGTAAGTTCATGAATCGCGCGATTCAGTCAGTCCTAAGACGGCCGCGAAAGAGGCACTCTTGGAATGAATCAACAATTATTGTTGTGTGGAACTTAAAACTGTTTGCGGCTTATTGAAGAAGAAATGATTAGCGGTGCGCTTCAGAAACGTATTATGCTTTAGTGTCAGGGGTATTTTGTACATTTGTAATTTATTGTGGTGTGTTGTTACGATGTGTAAGTATAAGTAGGTGTTGAGTGACCTGATGGAGGGGTGGTGGCGGCGCCGACGCTTGGGCGGGCGCGTGCACACGTAGCAACACACGCGCCAATACAGGAACCTGCAATAGTACATTGTTGTAGAGGCTAGAAAGTAGGCAATATATGGACGAGTGGGTTCGAGGTCCGAGCCGAAGCTGAGGACCTCGAAGGAGACGAGTCCATCTATTGCACTTTTGGCGGAGACATTACTGCTTTTCACACCTACTGCGAGGAAATTGCAAATAATTATAATTATAAGTCAAAATGAAGTAAGTACCTAATTAAAGATCATAATAAGAAACACTAGTTCGGCCCCGCTCGCGTGCGGGGGGGCACCGCGCGGGTCGGCCCGGGGCTGGCGGGATTGTAGGAATCGCTGTTTTCAAACTGTCAAACAATAACATTGTTGGACAGTTTAAACTCATAGTTGGCCTGTTCGTGCGATGTCCAACTAACCCCAGCTTTGAAGCCTGAATTCTGACCATCTTTTGCCACATTTCCGAGCAGTGGCGTGAAAACATTATTAATTCCTTATTTGAATATAAGTATAACTGCATGCGCCTGTTTTCCCAGAACTTTTCGACACATAAAATATAGTAAGTATAGTAGGTTTAAGATAGAGACCATAACGTCCGTTGATGCGTCGCAGTGTGACTACCGCCATAACACCCACACCACGGGAAGCAATGCGATGGTGCTATTACGAGGGGTACCTACACCTTTATTTATTTATTTATTTATTTATTATACTTGAAACCATAACCTGGCAAACTTACACTTCCAAATGATGGACGTAGCTAAAAACTGACTACGTCCATCATTTGGACAATTAGTGTAAGTTTGCCAGTGTCGATTCTTTTTTCATTTTAATGGCAATTTTAAGGTTTTTTTGGAATCTAATTATGGTTTTAAGTTTAGGCTAGTAATAGAAATAAATTAAGATCTTTATCTGAATCTCTCTCTGGGTGCCCTGAAAACCAGCGCCTTAGCGTGTATTGCTGGTGGCCTATGCTGAGTGGCATCCATTTTGGTGAATTCTAATTATTGTAAGACACACATGTAACTGATATTGATATCACACCAAATAAATATATTTCGTTCTTTCTTTCTTTCTAATAAAATACAATTTGCGGACGTCTTTCCATAACATACGAGTACAGCGCCTACGACAATTCATTAGCAAAGCTCCGTAGAATACATTTTCGCTGCCATACAGTACAGTAGTACAGCGCCTACGACAATTCATTAGCAAAGCTCCGTAGAATACATTTTCGCTGCCATACAGTACAGTAGTACAGCGCCTACGACAATTCATTAGCAAAGCTCCGTAGAATACATTTTCGCTGCCATCATGAACCTATAATTTAGTATGGACAGGCTATGGTAATAATAATACCACGTGCGAGCGAGCTGGTAGCATACAAATCTCGATAAGTGTGACAGACAGAGATATATCATTCGTTATCCTTGTCATAGTTCCACTTTTTTTCTATTTGGCACAACAGTTGTGGCATACAATGCTGTCAATGCTCGCGCGTGGCTGCATACGAATCCGAAATATTTAATATTATTGTGAATAAAATAGTGTCCTAAAAGTAATTTACGCACGATAAGGTATCTCGTGTTCCGTCTGTGCCAAGAAAATGGTTAATTGTTGCGTGCTTGGCTGTAAAAGCCGGTCGGAACAATGTGATGAAAATATAACCTTTCACACGTAAGTAGAACATCTTTCACTTTTCTGTATACGCAATACGTAAAAATAGCATGGTAAAATTACATTACGCTCAAAATCTTGTAAAATTTGACGATTACAATAGAAATAACATCATTGTTTACATTGTACAAGAAAATATTTGTTAACAAATTATCCGCCCAAATTACGTAGATTGTTTATGGTAAGCTGCGAGAGGTGTTAGAATGTCTTCTCGATTTAGCTTCTTTGCAATCATTTTAGGGATACCAGCCAATACAACTTAAAAATACCCGATTTCTCTGGTAATTTATACTCTAACAAAATTCTCGTACTTGTTATTACATAACATTCGTATATAATGGATGGGATATATTCTTATATACGTATATTTACTCTGTACTCATAGTAAAGATAAGCTTTTATGTAGCGAGTAATCTCGGACTGTTCATCCGATTTCAAAAATTCTTTCATCTGGCTTTATTTAATCCTGCATCTGCGCCTCCGCTTGTGTTCTTTCTACTACGCGGGTGGAGAGGAGACGCGTGGACAGCTAGTAATAAGTAAAGACGATCGACGGTTTAGAATGAATCATAATTTTCTATAAGCCCTTTGCTTGAAAAATTTTATGTAAAATAATATGTTTTTTTTTCTAGGTTTCCACTAAATGAGGATGCGCGTGCGCGTAGTATTTGGGTTAAGGCTACATATATATATTTGTGATCGCATTCTCGAAAACAGTTCTTACGATTTTGATGGCATTTGCAGTATAGAGGTTTATGGGGGCGAAAAATCTATCTCATCATCATATCAGCCGAAATGGCCGGTCCTGCGCCATCCGCATCCAGCGGACTCCCGCGACCTTTGCCAGGTCATCAGTCAACCTTGTAGGGGGCCCCCCACGCTGTGCCTCATAAAAAAAATCGATCTAGCTAGGTCTCATATCTGGGAAAAATCGTTCTCAGCATATTTTTACCCGAGCAGAGCTCTTTATCATTAATCTGTAATAATTTGAATATTTGAATAGTAAATGTTTTTTAATATGGTTGTGTCTCATTTCGGTATTTAGTGTCATTATTTTTCCCGCCTTAAGCCTGCATCGCGGTCAATAGTAAATTTTACAGCTAATGACAAGTTTACCATTGATCGCCGCGGCCAGGCCGCGCCAGTCTGTGAGAGACTTTAAGCCTCTCACAGACAGGCGCGGCCTGCGGTGGCGGTCAATAGTAAATTTGACACTAACTGTCAAGTTTACTATGAACCGCCACCGCAGGCCGCGCCAGTGTGATTCAGGCTTTATAATAATTAAGTAGATCAGCATGGCTATCACAGGACGCCCCGCGAGCTGTGTCGCGGCGAGGTAGACTGTCCGTCTCTTTCTAGTTAGAACGATTAGAAAGAGACGGATAGTCTACCTCGCCGCAACACAACTCGCGGGCGTCCTGTCATAACTGTGCTGATAAGAAACTACCAGGTAAGCCGCTTGCACAAGGACTATTAATTACCTACATGTCATGTTCTGTTACTAGAATCATATTTCATGTTATTAAGCTGAATATTACTAGTGGTTGTGAACAGAGCGCCTGCTAGGCAGTGAATGTGTGTAAAGCTTCAGTAAAAACTACTTACAATAAAAGCGCATTATTTAAAATAAACATATGGAAGCGATGGGGTAATTTTTAGTTACATGGCCACCCCACGGGAATCATCTACTTTGTTGCCGTCCCTCATTGTGGCGACACTTACGTCGCCTCTGTAGGTATATACTCTAAGGCTGCCATACAGTACAGTAGTACAGCGCCTACGACAATTCATTAGCAAAGCTCCGTAGAATACATTTTCGCTGCCATACAGTACAGTACAGTAACGTGTTCATACTTAAGCGACATTCTTGAGGAATATCCCTGATGATGATGGTGGTTGTACCTGAAGGAGGAGGCCATGACGTCACCGATGTTGGACAGACACAGCAGCATGAGCGGGATCCCCAGGATGGCGTAGAAGATGGTCACCACCTTGCCCGTCTGAGTCTTCGGCGCGATGTGCCCGTATCCTGGATGGAATAGATTTCAAATTCGGATCAAAAAGTGAAAAATTTCGACGACCTCTGTAGCCTAATTGATAGTGACCCCTGCCTACGAAGATGTCCTGGGTTCAAATCCAGGTAAGAGCATTTATTTGTGTGATGTGCACGAATATTTATTTTTTCCTGAGTCATAGATGTTTTCTATGTATTTAAGTATTTAGTTGTCTATATAAGTATGTAGGTATATCGTCGTCTAGTAACCCATAGTACTACAAGCTTTGCTTAGTTTGGGACTAGGTTTATATTATTATTATTAATTGAAAAAAATATCGACACGAGCTGGGTTAGAACTTAGAATAGAACCCACGACCTCTGCATGCCGTGAACGCTCGCTCGCTCTGAACCAACTGAGCTACCGTGGGCTATAGGCTCGTAGTGACGAATCTTTCAATCCCTTCACTTTTTCTACATACACCTAAGGGTTGATTGTACCTCTTGGAAAAAAGGGACTCTAATCTTATAGGATCACTTCGTTCTGTTGTCCGTCTGTCTGTAAAGATACACGCGTGGAGGAATCTGACAATGAAATGATAATTCCGGAAATTAAATATCAAATACTCGAGCTGTCCCTTGAGGCTGAGAAAAAGTCAAACTTCTAGGTCAACGCAATCAAAAAATTCGTGCGTTTTTGCGGTATATTTTGATACTCGCAAATAGGTACTTAACTAAAAACCTATAAGTACGGTACCTACTTACTAGAATCTAGAATCATGTAAAAAGCAAGAAGCAATGTCTTATCTATAGCCTTAAAGTACATCAGGAATAAATCCTGTCTGCGTTACTTTTTCACGGCTAAACTACTTATAGGTTCCATTTGGAGCCAATTGAAGCCAGAGATGGAAATGCTAATGCCCTTGGGGGACGAAGGGGTGATGGCACAAACGGAATCCCACAGCTAGATGACCTAGTCTATCAATTCAATACAAAGAGAAAAAACGTTTTGTTTACAAGTTCGGTTGATAAATAAAGTTGAATGGAGGAATAACAATGAATGGAACGACATCACAAGTTCCACAGTTTACGTAAAGAAAACAAAAATATAATAGAGCCATAAAACAAGCAACAATGGTCTTTACGCGAAGGCCGTAAGAGTTACTTCGGAAGTACACGCGGTTTCGCAGTCAATTGCGCGCGTGCGCGGTGTGACGTCAGCCGATATGAGTATCGGGGACGGTTACTGCAACTGGTCGGTCATTTCAACCTATAATGTACAAGCATCGGTGGTTCAGTGGTAGAATGCTCGCCTGCCACGCGGGCGGCCCGGGTTCGATTCCCGGCTGATGCATCTTTTTGTTTTGATTTTTCTTGTGGAATTACGGCATAAGACACTGGGTGACTAATTGCAATTTAACTTTACGTGCATATATTATGTCCTAACTCAAAAACGTATTTTTTTTCTTACACTTAAGCACAGTACACACGAATACGTAGAAAAAAATACATTTAAACAATATTAATGATATTGTTGTTGTTTCCTATAGTTTTAATATAGTACAGTCGACAACACAGCTAAGTGACCATCGGAAATCTAATCTGACCTTAAGTGCATTGTAATAAGGTTCTAGGTTTTCACGGTATGGTTAGTTAGGTGTGTTGCTGTGTGTACCTATAGCCAAATGTTAATTTAATATTAATATTAATTTTAGGTTAAGTTTAAAATAAGCGGTTGCTTCTCCATCGCAGGGCCCATGTCGCACTGTAATATGAAACATGTAATATCGTAATAAGTACCATGAAGATGCAACGAATACATAAATTGAATTGAATTGAAATTTCTTTCAATATTATATGACAGTCGTTCTCAAAAAAGTATTAGCACCGCAGAATCCATAAAAATATTTCCGCCCTTACTACTTTTAATATTGTATTTTTGTATAAGTAGATACCTATCTTCTTACTCACTCCATCAAAACGGGGTAAATAACAAGATGGTGACTATCCTCCTATGTCTCCACTCCAATACATTCATCCAACTCCTTCAATAAATCCACGACAATAATAACGCGATTACCACGCCAATGCATTAGAAATGTTTCAAGGCAAACTGTCTTGTAAATCTCCGGTGAGTCAGTGATCAACTGATCGTCGGCTATTTATCCGAATTATTATAGTTTTTGTACAACTGTTTAATTGGGATTTCGTGCTGCAAGCGATCAAAGTAAGTATAAGATGGGCCCGAGGGCTTGTTAAAGGTGCTGTCATAGGTTTTTCCAGATCATACTTCTGTTAGTTACTACAGGTATAGCATCCTTTTGAGGGTTCCGTAGTCAACAAGGAACCCTTATAGTTTTGCCATGTCCGTCTGGCCGTCCGTCCGTCTTCGGCTTAGCTCAATAAACATTACTACTAGTAAACTGTAACTCGGCATGGGTATATAAATCAATCACGCCGACAACTCAGAAGAATAAAATCTTGAACAAAAAATTTTTTTTGGGGTACTTCCCCCTACACCTATATAGTGGGGATGTCATTTTTTTCTCGTTAAACCCACAGTGTGGGGTATCGTCGGATAGCTTGTTCAAAAATATTATGGGTTTCGAGTCATGTGTCCGCATCCGACGGTCTGGCGTAACCCCATCCTTAATCTTACAAAAATCGAACCAGCCCTACAGGTAAACTTAATAAGGCTTGCGTTTATTTATTTTATTTATTTAAGTATAATCATACTCTTATGGACTTACAGTTACCCAAAACGTCCAAAAGATAGTTGTTTTACAGCTTTGCTTAGGCGCTAAACGTAAAACTACTTAGGTACTAATTGTAACATTTTTTAGAATTATGTTTCACAGTTATGGCTATATACTTACTATTAATATACTCATCATATCAGCCGAAAGACGTCCACTGCTGGACATAGGCCTCCCCCAAAGAGTGCCAAAGTGACCGGTCCTGCGCCACCCGCATCCAGCGAACTCCAGCAACCTTTACCAGGTCATCAGTCCACCTTGCGGGGGGCCTACCCACGTCGCGCCTTCCGGTACGTGGTCGCCACTCGAGAACCTTTCCGCCCCAACGGCCATCGGTTCTACGTGCTATGTGCCCCGCCCACTGCCACTTATTAATATACTAGATAAGTTTAATAGCGACGCAGCAGACCTCACCGTCAATGGCGAGACGAAGCGACCTAGACTCGTTTTCAAAAAAGGAAAAAAAAAAAAAAGGAAGGAAGGGGTAAAGGATTGGTCACAGGAAGCTCATAATCACGGAGAAGGAGGCCTTTTCCCAACAGTGGGACACTACAGGCTATGCCACTTATAATAATAACTCGTATCGGCATGGCAGGATAGACACAATCAACATTAGCCACCAGACATTTCCAAGGTAACTGCCGCCCCGATCGGGAAACCCAAACAACGGTGACATTTCAAACACAAAATATGTTATCCGCGATCAGTAGGTAATTAGCATATTAAATTGACCAGTAGGTATTTTTTAGGTAATCGAAGTTAGCTTCCGCCGGACGCCGCCGAGGCCGCCTCCTTCGGCTCGATTGGTAACCATCAGCATCACGCAGAAGTGGCCACAGATAATAGTTAGTAATATTAATTTGGTTAATGTATGGTGCCTTAGCCCACACATGGTACACTGAAATAAAGAAATCTCCCATGTCCTTCGGGTTTGCTGCCCCGAGCCTTTAGAACGATCTTCGACTTAAGGTGGTTCGATTTCCGTACAAAACGTTATTTGAAATTCGCACTGCCCATTTCCAGGGGAGACGTGCAGGGTTGTGGTAGGTAGCTCCTACGGATGGTATTCATGTCAGACACAGACACATCAGTTAAGGTGGGTCGATTTACATACAAACGTTATTTGACATTCACAGGCTAACGGCGCGATTTTTTAAGAAACTTATGTAACTAACTTTTGTAAATTGGCCTTCCATATTTGCGCGAAATTCCCCCTTCTTGAATAAGCTTGTATAAACTAGAATAATTTGAGATATTAGCTTGTGACGTCGTACTTTGGGAAAACCATTTTTTCTTCAAGTTTATTCAAGGAAAGGGGGAATTTCGCGCAAATGGAAAGCCAATTTGTGAAAGTTACTTACATAGGTTTCTTAAAAAATCACGCCATTAGCCTGTGAATGTAAAATAACGTTTGTATGGAAATCGAACCACCTTAACTGATGTGTCTGTGTCTGACATGAATACCATCCGTAGGAGCTACCTACCACAACCCTGCACGTGTCCCCTGGGTGGTGCTAAAAAGTGTCAAACTTTAAAGGCGAAATGAAGATTCATTGAAGAAGATTGATCATACGATTAAATAAAAAAAATAATGAAGAGCATCAACATCAACAGAGCTATACTTCGTACCCTTGGTAAAACAACGCCACATCTGCAAAAAGTCTACTGTACAGGAGAGAGGGTTAAAGATTGCGTGAGTGCATTTTGAGGATAACTTTTTGGCGTTTAAAGGAAACTTTATAAAATTTTGCATGTGTATTTAGATGAATGAAACTAATTGAATGCGTTATATTGCTTCTTATTTAATACATAAGTTTTGAAAATCGTATGTCGTATGTGCACATATGACATTGTTTTACCAAGTACCAGCTAACGTATGTGGTCATCCGTCGTTATTTAACGACAGACTACGTATCGTAAGTGCACATGTATCTTTGTTTTACGAAGCACACTATGACGCATGTAACCATATGTCGTTTTTCTACAAAAAAACATCAACAGTATTGGGTCGTATTTGCATGAACCAGGAAATTTCTTAATAAACCCAAACATTTCAGTACTTATAAACTATCATAATTAACACTACAACTTAATCTTAACTAACAAAACACGTCTGGGGTTCAACATAATTTTATAAAAATGTGGGTTTGGTACTAAGTAAGGGCAAGAAAAAGCACGTTTTTTTTATTCAACATGATCATTTTAATTACAGTTACACACAAATATTTTTCAGTGTAGTATTCTAAAACAAAAACAAAAATAAACATAAAAAACTCCAATTCTAGTAACTTTTCTTGACACTAAACAACATAAAGAAATACAAAAGAAAAACAATATGATTACTAAGAATATAAAACTTTCTGTATTATAATTATATAACCTTATTTTATAGATCAACAAGATTAAAAACAAACAAATGCAGTCTTTTTTCTCACACATAATCAAATTGAGATCATCATTAAGCAGTAGCATAACATAAAAGGTTTTAATAACTTAAACATTTTAATCAGATCAAACGATGCGTTTTCACCTTTATTTACTAACACCTTATTCGCTGTCATACTCATCAGTGAAGTTGGGGTCCGGTTCAGTAAAGTTGGGGTCCTGGCCTGGATTAATGGCGTTTTTTTAGGTAATTGCTTATAAAATTGCACATGCTCATCAGGTATAATGCCCTGTGTACATAAACTAATGAGATCTTTATACTTAGCGCTACTTAAAGGCAAAGGTCCATCATTGTACGCTTTTGCTAATACTATTGGAACTATTTGTCTTCTTGTTCTATTCCTAACTACAACACTTTGGTCATTTTCGTTTAAATTATATTTAAATATAAGTCTAAAGGGGTCAGCTTTGGTAACAGTTATTTCTTTCACACTCGTCCACCTTATCTTTTCACCCTGACAATTTTTTAGCCACTGTCGATCATTTATTTGCTTTTTAACATCAAAAAAGCTGTCTTGGGTCATATTTTTGACCAAATACGGTTCATGGTCAGGTGCTCTAGCCCATCTGACAAGAAGCTTCCACTCTTCAGGTGTATAAATAGTCTTTAATGTCGAGGCCCTTTCAATTGTCGAATGGACACTGTCACCTTCGTTCTGGGTATGCCCCACCTCAAGAAATGTATGCGATATATCTATATTATACTTATGAGCAGCATAAGCATAGAGAAAGAAGACAATTCGATTTCGGTTCTGTCCAGTACAGTTATCTGACCAAAACCTGAACTCTTCAACACCTCTCTGAACATGCGTGTCTATATAGTCCAGTAAACAACTACTTACTTCATTTGATCCCCTTCTAGCCACAGTCTCATCCCACATGTAGCACACAGCTTTTTTTGTACCCATGTTAAAAACTGTAAAGTTAAGACACGCCAATTTTCGCTTGTAATAAAGAAGGCTTACTTCAGCATGGGGACAGACCAAAACTTTTTCAAAATCAAAAACCGCAGCCAAGATCTTTCCATTAGATTCAGTAGCTTCCTTCTTGTCTTTTTCCTTTTTTTCACGCGCTAAACTTTTGTTTTCAAGGTGTTGGTTATGAGCAGAAATTTCATTGTCAGTAGGATTTTTTTTATTTTTGAAAACATGGCAAGTTTTACACTGGTCTTTTTTTGGAATAAAACGCCCTAAATTAAATTTATCCCGTACGATTTCTCTGTATTGCCTCACGGTGTTAGCTTTCGTGTCATATTTTTCAGAGTCAAACCATTCTTTATAAAGCTGGAACATACGAGTGATAGTCGGCGCTCCCTCTAAATACAATTTTTTTGTGTTTTTTCGTAGATGGTGCGACTCTACTGGGGCTAATGCATTAACATGGTCAACAACGCTTTGAATCATACTTTCGTTTAGTACTATTCTATGGTTTTTGTGACGACCTCTTTTGTCTTCTTCCACTTCAGTACTACCATCATACTTGTCCCAAGCAGTTCTTATCATTCTGTCACTTACCGCCAATGTATTAATGAACATGGTTTTACAAACGTCGACAATAGATACTTGCAAGTTATCGGAACTTCCTACAAGAGGCAAATGATATTTGTAAGTAAACTGGCGGTTGTTCGGGGTGTTCTGATTAAGACATCTAGCTTTGGGTACCTTTTTGACGTACTTTACCAAATAAGTCCACTGTTTTTGCCTATCTCCTAATTTCCAAAACTTTTGGAAGACAGCATTGCGCTCGGCGTCGGTAATTTTTTCAGAACATTTCATTCGGCAATCGCAAGGAAGTTTTATTTCCTTTTCGAGCATATTTTTGCCATCCTTAGTAGTATACTCTTCGCCTACATTTTTCAAGTGTTTTCGTTGGTTTTGGAGCCATTCATTTCGACCTTTTAACTGTTTTTTTTCTCCTCTCGGGCTTGGAACCATGCATGCTTCGTTTGTACCGTCGGTGGTATTATTTTCGTTGTCGGATTTGTCGCTCTCGTTTACAACAGCATAAACAGACACTTGATCATTTTCGTCACCTGAAGAAGGCATTTGAGTATCGTTTTCGTCGTCTGTGGAAGGCATTGGAGTAACAGATGTAGCTGGAGACGTGTCTGACAACGGAATTAAACGTTGATGAGCCTGAGCAAATGTCCTCGCAATGTTTCTGACGCATTTGCGTTTTACTGTATCTGTATTTTTATTAGAGGCAAAACGTTTTCGAGAAAGAGGTGTTGTGTCTCTCTCCTCCTCTCTATGCTGATCATGTTTAGCACAAAATTCGCCATTACAAAAATCTCCACAACTGAAATGCTCAGGGGATGGCATTGGCGTAGGTATATTAACTTCGTCTCGCAGAATGTTCAAAATAGACGTTGATGGAGAGTTTTCAAAGCTTGAACGTAATTCTATATTGAATGGAGCACTATTTGGCCTTAAACTACTACAAGGACTGCTTTCTGCTTCTGTTATATTTGGCTGATATGGTAAGTCCGATTTAGAAAAAAATTCTTTATTTTTACCGGGGCAGGCAGGCGGTATATTCTCCAAATCGGCTTTGTCGAAGATTTCCTCATCAGATGACATGCCCCAAAACTCCGCAACTGCTTTCGAAACTGAAAGTAACACATAAAATTGCCACCGTTACGTACACATATTTATAAAACACAAAGTTCGCAGTGTATAAAAAAAATAAAGTCAGAAGAATAAGGTTAAAAATGCGTTAGTAAAATTATTTAGGTATGCTGTAAAATAAATAAATAAAGAACTGTAACATTTGTACAATAAACATGTCTTTTATATGCATTCAAAGTTTTTGAAAACGACGCATCTTAGACTACGACCTAATATAACGACGTAAGTGCACATACGGTACCCACAGTTGCGTCATATAACGCAACATCTTCACAAGCGGCTATGAAAAGTTCGTATAACAAAAGCGCAAGTGAATATAAGACCACCCTTTAAAAAAACGTCAGAATTACGTAAAACTCATAGCATAACATAAATCATAACGATACTTAATTAGTTTTTAAAACATTTTCATTCAAATGCCATAAGTCAATAAAAAATATCGTATATGATCATGCGATGGGTTATTTTATGGCAATAATTACTACTTAAACAGCCGTAAGCGCACATACAATTGTTTTGCACAAACGTATCTTAATAACTTTTAAATTTACTCACCATTGTAGATTTCATTTTCCGCATCCATTTTTGCCAATTTCGATCCAACGTGCGACACATGCTCACAGTCCGGTAACACTGACGCGACTGACATTACGACGGCGCGTGCGCCGCCTAGTGCCCGCGGTAGCGACGTAAAACAACGAAGCATATGCATTTGTAACATTATTTTACGACCACTAATAACTTACGTCGTTTTCCGTGTAAAATATTTCAGAAACTAAAAAAGTTAAAAATAAAACTCTTTTCATATAATGCAAAACGCATTATTTCTAGGCTATTGCCGTAATAATATCACTTTTGACGTATGATCACATGTTGCGTTATTTTACCAAGGGTACGACTTGTACAAGTCGGTCAAGGAAGTTGTATACCACTTTTCGAGTTGACGAGACTTATTTGTGTGTTGAGGTTCAAAAGTGGTCGATCACCTTGGCTGACTGTACTTACAGATACAGACCGCTAAGTAGGTATACAGGCCCTCTAGTTACCTACCTTGTAAAAAAAACCAAAGAATACTGTACAAGTGAGCATCACATAGTTAGTAGCAGCCAAAGTAGCCAAATATATCGTAACACTTCCTTATTCCTATAGTAATAAAGACGTGTTCCGATATATTTCGCTACTTTGGCTGCTACTAACTATATGCTGCTGACTGTACCTTGTCACTGACCCATTTAGATTCGTCACCTAGTAATACAGGAAATAAAAAGATATAAATAAGTAATTGGATATTATAACCCAATTCATTGAGAATTAGAAAAACTAAATAAAACGTATAAAAGATGAAAGATTTGCAAAAAACCCTCCATTCGGCCACGAGGATTCGAACCCAGTCAAGCAAGCTTAAAGTCGGAAGACATTTTATTAACGGTAAGTTGTAAATAATATTTATTTCAACTATAGTTAGGTATTGCAAAATAAAAACTAATACGAATAGCGGAAATAATGCCATAAGGATTTCTTTACCAGTCAACCTATGGTCTAAACAGAAAACATTTATAATCGAATTTAAACTTTCGTGAGACATGTTGAAATAATGCTAATAATTACACGGTTCAACTCACGTACTTATTAAATGTCACTACAATACAACATTTATAATATAAGTAATGTTGCTATGGACTTCTGAATCTGTAGGCAAACTCGAATCAACAACAACCAGGATTAACCACGAACAGCAAGGAAATACAGTGAGAAGTGAATAAAATATAATAGGTGGCAAACAGACGTAGAGCTCGCCAGATGGCAGATTTCACAAAAACATAGATCTATGCAAACGCTGAGATCGCTGGAATTATATTATTTACAGATGTCGCTTCTAAAATGATATAATTCGTATGCCCCTGACCGAGCACCCTAATTATTGACAGTAGAACGTAATGGTAATGACTGACGTTACCTGTTCGTATGAATATCATTTGTAATTGATACAAAAAGTGGCATTTGTTGTTCTCTACCTGATCCACTGCGTTGAAGTTTATTATATGTAATATAGGTAATTTTTAATGTATTTATTGAATGATCATCATCCTCGTTTTCCCGGTTGTGACAAGGTGCGTAGGCACTAGTTTTACGAAAGCGACTGTGATCAGACCCCGTCTCATGGTCGGCCTTATCACGCGATAAGTGACAAGATAGAGCGTCCGTCTCGTTGTGTGTCAGCCAGTGACGGACGCTCTATCTAGTCACTTATCGTGTGATTAGACCGTCTATGCTACGGGGTCTGGACTTGAACCCAGAGGGAAAACTAGACCTTTTTGGGATTAGTACGGATTCCTCACGATCGAAATCGTCTGTTAAATAATCATGGTATTTATTTAGTTTATACATTTTTGATAGACCAAAGTCGTACGATTCGGGGTTCGAACCCCCGACCTTTATTAAGAGTCGCTTTGCTTGGTACCGCTCGGCTACACAAGCCGAAAGACGTCCACTGCTGGACATATACCTCCCCTAAAGAGTGCCACAATGATGGGTCCTGCGGCACCCGCCGCGGACTCCCGGACACATGACGCTGGCTTTAAAATTAATTGAAAATGGTTTTTAAAGACCCATCTTAATTTTAATCAAGCTATCCAACGATACCCCACTCCAAAGGTTTACCGAGAAGAATAAAATTATGTGTACTGATCCACGTGAGGTAGGTACCTACACTACCTACCCAAAAAATCCATATCCATTCCATACTAATATTATAAATGCGAAAGTGTGTCTGCCTGTCTGTCTGTCTGTCTGTTACCTCTTCACGCTTAAACCGCTGAACCGATTGCGATGAAATTTCGTATGGCGATAGTTTGAATCCCGGGGAAGGAAATAGGATGGTTTTCATCCTGGAAATCACCCCCTAAGGGGATGAAATGGGGGGTTGAAGTTTGTATGGAGCTGCGATATAAACGATTTCCACGCGGACGGAGTCGCGGGCAGAAGCTAGTAGGTATATTATATAAATTTTATCGGACCATTTTGTCGGCGTGATTGGTTTATATATACTCATGCCGAATTACAGCTGTCTATGTAGTAAGGGTTACTGAGCCGCAGACAGACAACTAAACTATAAGGGTTCCTTGTTTACTACGGAACCCTAAAAATCGTTCGTCAATCTTCATGCGATTTCAAGTAAAACCCTTTTGAAACGCAAAAACATTAGTAAAGTTATAGAATAGAATAGAATAGAAATATTTATTTGTAAAACACAGGTGAAAAAATAGGGTCTTATTCTAATATCATGTACTCCGTGTTTTGTAAAACACAGGTGAAAAAATAGGGTCTTATTCTAATATCATGTACTCCGTGTTTTGTAAAACACAGGTGAAAAAATAGGGTCTTATTCTAATATCATGTACTCCGTGTTTTGTAAAACACAGGTGAAAAAATAGGGTCTTATTCTAATATCATGTACTCCGTGTTTTGTAAAACACAGGTGAAAAAATAGGGTCTTATTCTAATATCATGTACTCCGTGTTTTGTAAAACACAGGTGAAAAAATAGGGTCTTATTCTAATATCATGTACTCCGTGTTTTTGCCTATTGTGCGTACAAATTTTTACTTAACTAACCACAAACAAATAATACATTACATTAAATTTTACAAATTCAAATTATTATCAAATTTTAATAAGTTACAAGTCAAATTAATAACAATAAAACAATTAGAAGTAGCAAATAAATAATTAATAACAATAATATTGTGTTAAATGTCATCAAAAAAATCATTAAGAGAATAAAAGCACTTATTTACTAGATACAATTTCAATTGCTTTTTAAAATTAGCCATTTCCTGTGCTTTTATACAGTTTGGTATCTTATTGTAGATTTTGGGAGCCATTCCCAGTACACTTTTGCGCAGGAAAGCAGTTTTTTGTTCATTGTTACAAATGTCATATTGGCATTGTGGTCGCACAGGAAGTTTACGCCGCTGAGATATCATTTCGAATAAATGCGGATTTCCTTTGACAAAATTTGCAATTTCAAATATGTAGAGTGCTGGGAGCACGCAGCTTTCGCGTGAATTAATACCGAAAATAGCCCGTATGCATCTTTTTTGGGCTTTAAAAACAGCGTCTCTGTGGACTGAGTTCCCCCAGAATATGACACCATATCTTAATACTGAGGCAACAAGGCCATGGTATGCGGTTAATACTGCTTTCTTGTCAGCTATCTTTGTTAGTTTGCGTAAGGCAAAAGCCGATTTGTTTAACCTCTTGCAAATGTATTCAATATGATCTTTCCATGTTAATTGATCATCAATTATGATTTATGAGTCCCAAAAATTTAGTTACGCCTACTCTTTCAATTGTATTACCATTATAGCTGATATTCATATCAGGTACTGCTTTTCTTTGGTAAAAATGCATAATATTGGTTTTATTCAAATTTATAATTAAATTATTATCATTAAGCCATGTTACCATTTCATTTAATACTGTATTTATATCATATTCATAATAATATAAAGTTATAAATGTAAAGTAGTTGAAAAGCACCTTAGTGACCGAAATAAGTAAAACTAGTAGGTACTATATACATATATTTTCCTTTGATATTCTAGATTAGACGAAGAAACGTAGACCTCGTAGATCTAGTTTTATCTCTTTCTCCGATGCCCTAAGGTTGTCTGGAAGAGATCGCTCTTCAGCGATAAGACCGCCTGTTGTCTACCTCTACCAACATGTTATTGTATTGTTTCTCTTTCTAACTGCTTTGTTTGTGTGAGGTGTGCAATAAAGAGTATTTGTATTGTGTTGTATTACGTAGACTAATTGGGTTGTTAAAAATTATATGTTACTTATGTATATATGGAATGACGTATTGATTTGTAGAACCTAAAACGTGATAATTGCAATGATCGATGTCACGTTACGTTAATTTGACTTGGCCAACTTCTCTATAAAAATCGCAATGATATTCGCCAATCCTACTAATATAAATGCGAAAATTTGGAAGTTTGGATGGTTAAATAGATGTTTGTTACTCAATCACGCTTAAACGGCTCGACGATGTTGCACGAATATAGTTTATAGTCTGGATTAAAATAAAACATGGTTTTTATCCCGGGTCCACGCAGACGATGTCGCGGGCGAAAGCTAGTTATTTTATAAAGAGTGGCTGATTTCGAAGGCTATTCAATCCGCCAGACCAAACATTGTAACGCTCGCAACACAGTGATCTACTGAATGACTACACTGTTATTACTATTGTGATAATAACGAGCCTTCTTTATCTAAACAATTGTACCGGCACAGATTGGCCTTCCGAAAACAATCGGGTCCCACCGGCGGCCTCGCCGGCCGGCCGGACCGGAGATTGCATCGACTTGCATCAACGCTGGGTTCCCAACCCCACTTAATTTAGAGTGTACGCTTCACTGGCTAGGGAATCTAGTTGCTTAATTTGCCTATATTTCGCGATAGGTCGGTGATATTGATATCACAGTGATACTGTTTGAACCAATTTACGATTACAGGCAGATCAACGTTATACAATATGGCGCCCGCAGTCTGTCATTCCATAGAAAACTGTCCAACTTTGCATACATTGAGATTTTAACGAACACTGTGATTACAGACGGTTTGATGCAACCCACCCTTAGTTGCGGAATGGTGTAGTCAGGAGACAGGAATTTCTGTCACCCTCGAGGCTTTGGCTCCTGGGCCACGAAACTCACATAGGAGGTCCAGGCCAATGTATTTAATAAATCCTACCCACACCCTTCCACAGGGAGGAAGAAAATAAATCGCCACTTCTCGAATTCATTTTAATGCCGCGAAGGTTCAATTCAAACGTGGCGAATCTTTTGAAACGTCATAGTACAGTCGAGGAATTTGAATGTTTAGCACTTTTGGACCTTAACGTCATTCAAATAGAGTTGACATGTGCCAAACCTTCATTTTCCTCGACCGTACAACTTGGACTAAAGGTATGTTTTCCGCAAGGTACGGACCACGGACCTTAATTGTTGAGCCATTTAGAACTCACTTTACTGGACACTGCAAAGCTTAACTATTGAAAAACCAAAATTTGTTGACACCTAAATGGCTCAACAATTAAAGTCCTTGACCGTACGTACATTTCTGGACTTGGAACGGTTTAAATGCGAAAAAAAGCTATCATCATCATCATTTCATCAGTCTATATAGGTACGTTCGATGGCGGGGCATAGGCCTCCTCTTATGGATGAGAGGAAATGGGCAGTAGAGCCTACGCTGGCCCGGGAAAGATGCTATGACTTGGTCAATTTAAAGGCTGGATGGGCATTTAATGAATCCAGTTCATGTGTCAGCGTCTTCCCGCCTTTAATCATTGTTGATCGCAGCGTGCCAAAACTGCCAAACCTAACCATGATATGGGTAAATACCCAAGTCATCATCATCCCCCTAGCGTTTTTCCTGTGGTTGTATCCTGAGGAGCCCGGAGTCCGCTTTGCCGCCAAGCCCCAAGATGCCCCAGAGGGAAAAGTAAACCTTGCTGGTATTAGATCGGTTTTTCCCAAGATGTTTCCAAAAAGCTACTGCTAAATATCGAATCAAATCCTACTAATATTATAAATGCGAAAGTTTGGATGATTGTTACTCAATCAAGCTATGGCTCAACCAATTTGGATGAAATTTTGCACGGAGATAGTTTATTAAAATATAGGATAGTTTTTATCCCGGATACACGCAGACGAAGTCGCGGGCGGAAGCTAGTTTGTTCATAAAGTTTTTTTGGAAAACCCAGTGATTTGAACCCACGACCTTCTGAAAGAGCGTTGCGTGCGTGCGGCTACAGCGGGTCTCATCCACCAAGTAATAGTGCCACAAATGGCCACAATACATAGGAACGGGACAAACTGCATCGGCTATCGTTATCAACTCGCCTTGTTTTGAGCTATTAGCCCAAACATTGATCAGTCAGCCAGTAGCCGCGCAGGATCGGCGCACGCGCAGCTTACTTAGTTACAAAACGGCGCAGCCGAGTGCGCCCGCGGTTCTTGGCGGCAATTTTAATAACTTGAGTGTTGAGTGATCCTGTATTATGTTGTTGGGTTTGTATAAATTTTTTTTTGGTCATGTGGAAAGTACTTAGGTAATAATATAATAGCGTAATTCTGCATTGAAAATATATTTTATTTTATTGTTTGTACGTAGATTAAGATACTTAGTATTTTTGGTTTTTATAAATAACTTAATAAATAAATATTAGTGGACAATCTTACACAAATCGCCATCGCGGTTTTTATCTTATTATTTTAGAAATTATTCTATCCGGTTTGCCAAGTTGTTAATAATTCTTATTTGATTTGATTTTATTTATTGTTGTATAGATACCAAAAAAATATTTTTTTCATGTCATTGTTATCGGATAGTATGTTGAATTTAGTACTTACGTTCAAAGTATTACTTATAATTTATTGTTAATTTCAATTAGGTTAGCTATAGCACACAATGTTTTGAAAACTATATTATTATTTATAATATTACTAGCTTCAGCCCGCGACTCCGTCCGCGTGGAACTTGTTTATATCGTAGCTCCATACAAACTTTCCCCCCCATTTTAGGGAAGTGGGGGTTATAAAGAGACAAAAAGTAGCCTATGTCACTCTCCATCCCTTCAACTATCTCCACTTAAAAAATCACGTAAATTCGTCGCTCCGTTTTGCCGTGAAAGACGGACAAACAAACAAACAAATAATATTAGTATGGATATGGATTATACCCTACCCACCTGAGTGTTATGATTTCATGATTCCCTCAAATTCTGAACAGTTTCAGCAAAGGGTTAGGTTGTATAAGTTGTATTGTATATTTATATTGTAATTTATTAAGGCGGTTCATTGGAAATTATCGCGTGCTTTGAAACGCCGTTCTGACTAGATTAAGAAACAATAAGGTCTGATTTTCAGATATATGATTCTTGACTATAATGATTGTTTATCTGATTTGATCGATAAATGATTGCTTAAAATTTCTTCGATAGAAAAAAATCCCAAGTTGGGTCTGTATTTTCCTTTTTTTACTCAGCCTACTCAAACGATACATTATTTTACAACACAATCAAGTTAATAATATAGTATTTTATCTCATCTAAAATCTCACTTGATGAAATTTAAATAAAACTTCACTAAGTTAGGTATTTATCGAAAGTCCAAAAAAGCCATTGCCGAAGAGTGTTACATGTCTTTTTCTCGTGCGTGGAAGGCATCAGCGTGTCTCTGTCTAGGGGGCGTGTTCGACTCAAATCAAGGCATCCCCTTAACGTGAGGCCACTCGTAAAAGTATTATATTGAAAACAAACATATTTTGTTATAAAATGCAATACTCTAAAATGCATCGGAGCTGACACATTTGCAATATACTTATGTATATTTACACGGGCCAAATTAAACAAATATAAAAAAAAACTTAAAACTTAAATATATCGGCTCCGATATTGAAAAACGCGTTAATAGTTATTTGTTATACAAACAGTTTGGTTTTTGTTTGGGTGCAAAGTTGTATTTTACCCGCGAGTGTGGAATTAAAACACAAGCAAACGAAAGGATTCTATAGTTGAACCACGAGCGAAGCGAGTGGTTCTAAATTAGAATCCTGAGCGTAGCGAGTGTTTGAACACACGAGAAGTAAAATACATTTGCACCCGTGTGTAACACAAAACTTTTCACCTCACTGTAGCGAGCAAAATGCAAAACAACTTGATTTAATTTAAATAGTAATATTTATATTTTTTTAGAAGTGATAAATAGGAATAATAACGTTAAGTAATATCAAGTAGAATTTTGGTCAAGTGCGAGTCGGGTTTTAATTTTCAGATACATTTTGAGACCCAGCGCCTGAATGAAGTCAACAAGCAATTCTTGAAAAGTTCTTAAACATATATTTTATTCTGTTTTTAAGTATTTGTTGTTATAGCGGCAACAGAAATACATCATCTGTGAAAATGTTGTATTATGAGTGTTTTACGTTTTGTTATCTGTCAAAAGTCTCAAAAGCTACTTAAACACGCTCCAAGGTCAAATTACTTTCCCCACTAGTGGATAAAATGCGTTTTTGCTCACTGGTTTTAAAGGATAAAAGACGGCTTTCCGAGACAGTGAGGAGAAAACAATTTTATATATCTATGCGAGGTCCTCTAAACCATTATAAAGAAACATCCTTGGCCGCTGCAAAAAAACGTACTTAGTTTATTTCATGCAAGGTTACCCAATGCCCTTTATTTCAAAGAACACTTCCAGAAAAGAGCATTTGCGTCGGCCTCTCTTTGGCCTTGGTGTTACAGTGCCCCTATTTTGTGAAACAACTAAAACAAAACTCGTATTTTACAAATTAAATCCCGGATTTTAAACAAGTACCTACCTACCTACCTACCCTACCCCCCCCCCCTACCCCCTACCCCCCTGCCCCCCAACCCCCCCCCCCCCTACCCCTATTGGTACCTACTTATTCCTTTACCTCGTATCATGGTCGGCCTTATCACACGATAAGTGACAAGAGATGGCTGACACCGTTCGACAGAACGAGACTACGCTCCTATCTTGTCACTTATCGCGTGATAAAGCCGACCGTAATACGGGGTCTGTACGTCTAGCACAACTTGTTGACAAGCCGCTTCTCGCGCGACTGAGCGTCCCCTGTCTCACGCACACCGTGCAAATTCGATAGAGGAGGGTAGATCTTTCTCGACTCGCGTCGCGGCGCGGCGTCAGTTGTGCTAGCCCCCCTGGTCAAGGACAGGACCCGATTTTGTCAAAACTGCCTCCGTTTTTGTTACAAGCTTTTATTTAACTTGAGCTGTTAGTTTGTTAGTGTGGGACAAATCTTGGAACTGAATTTTGAACCAAATAACCTCAACCTATATAGCTGAAATTTTGGGTACCTATATCCGACGTAACCCCGTTGAGTTTGGGCTCGTTAGAATCGCCTTAAACTTAATGAGTAGTTGATGACGGTACACAGAAAAGTACCTACAGATTTCATTAAGAGGCTCCCATACGCCAATGACCTTCGATCTGAATCCCTTAGTTTTCTAATGTTTTTATTAGCTTATTATATTAACAACAACGGCTTTAAGCAATATAGTATCCCATATTTACTTCAAACTTCATTGTTTTCGAGATATTTGGCATCAAAGTTGAACAATTTTAGACCAAAAAACTGGTTTTCTGGCCATAACTTTTGTGTTAATTGGTTTAAAATTAAAACCCTCTGCCAGTTTTTAGAGACGTCATAGACGAACCCAAATTTGTAGATTTCGTATATGTTAGATCTTTCACGTCAATAGAGATGCGAAATAAGTGTTTTTTTAGACAATGTTTAAAAAAATCATACAAAATTAAGTATTAATTTGTTTCAAAATCCGGTCTGTCAAAATGGAGATAAAAGATTGAAGAACCGATAGCCGTTTGATTTATGATTCTATCTGTAGTGCAAAAGTAGTAGATACGATTCAAAACTTGTCAAAAATCGATGAAAACCTCGGGTAGCCCCTTAAAAGCGTGTACCGAAAATGTTAATTTTGACAGAAACTTATAATCTGATTCAAATAATCAAAAGGTATATTACCTACGAACACTTATGGCTGCAAGCCTGAAATAGATTATTTGAATTGAATTAAATTGAACATCAATTTCAAAAATTGGCCTAACTACGGAACTAATCCAAAATAATGCTATTGTTATAGCCTGCATGCGGTATAACATAACATAACCGAGTTGGTGAAGTAGGTAGGTACATTTTCTTAAAATACATTGGTAGCCGGTCACCGTAGCCTATAGACCTCGCGACCTCGGGAGAATCACAAGCATCTCTAGGTGTCCGTCTGTCTGTAACCTTTTTCCCAAGAACGTATCGAGCTGAAATTAAAATCAAATACTCAGTGTCGACCTCTGTAGCCTAGTTAGTAGTGACCCTGCCTTCGAAGCCGGAGGTCCCGGGTTCGAATCCCGGTAAGGGCATTTATTTGTTTGATGATCATGAAATTTGAACCTGAGTCATGGATGTTTTCTATGTATTTAAGTATTTATATAGTACCCATAGTACAAGCTTTGCTTAGTTTGGGACTAGATTTATTTGTGTAAGATTGTCCCCAAATATTTATTTATTTATTTTATTTATGCAAACCCGAAGCTGTGAAAAAAACCAAACTTCTATGGTCACACAATCAAAACATACGATCGCCCGGTTTTATTTAAGCCGTATATTTTGATACTCGGCAAAATAAATAAAAATGATAACATAATTTGATATTTGGGTCAACCAACTTTTACTTGTCCCTTAGTTTTTCCTTCATTATCAGCTATAGGTACATGTTTATTTGATAAGATCTACAGGTTCTTATAGCCAGATAAACATTGTCATGTAGGAAAGAGCGCTACAACAATGAACAACAGCAGACTTCGTATTTTCTTGTTAAGTATCTCCTTTTAAATAGCAAGGAGTATAGAGGTGGAGGTCATTAAAAAGTTGATTCTCCCATTTCGCAGTGGCTTTTCGGTGAAGGAAAACATCGTCAGGAAACCGGACCGGTCTTCTCAATAAGGTCTAGCTTTCGTAAAACTAGTACCTACGCCAAATCTTGGGATTAGGTGCCAAAGCGGACCGTGGCCTCTTCTCTCTAGGGCAGAACCGATTATGATTTTGATACTCGCAAAGGAAACAAAACCTAATATATATAAAACACACTACAGGTATTTCTACTCCCCGTTGTATCATGAAATTTGACAAGAAATAAGGTCCTATAGCACAAATATATGAAAACACTGGAAAACATTAATTTGTCATTATATTCATAAGTACTTAAGGCGGTGCATTGGAAATTACCGCGTGCTTTGAAACGCCGCCGCCGTTCTGACAAGATTAAGAAACAATAAGGTCTGTTTTTCAGAATATGATTCTTGACTATATGATTGTTTATCTGATTTGATCGATACATGATTGCTTAAAATTTTCTCGATAGAAAAAAAATCGAAAGATCTGGAAGGGTCTGTATTTTCCTTTTTTTACTCATCCTACTCACACGTACCTACATTATTTTACGACACAATCAAGTTAATACTATAATATTTTATCTCATCTGAAATCTCACTTGATGAAATTAAAATAAAACTTCACTAAGTTAGGTATTTATCGAAATTTGTCTAAAAAAGCCATTCCCGAAGAGTGTTACATCTCTTTTTCTCGTGCGCGGAAGGCATCAGCGTGTCTCTGTCTAGGGGGCGTGTTCGACTCAAATAAAGGCATCCCCTTAAAAAGATTAAATAAAATATTTTCTTAACAATTTGGTTTTCTTAATCCAAAACATTTGTGTTTTCTAAACAAGAATAAAATAGCGCAATAACAATTACAAAAAAAACTTTAAATAAATAAAAGAAGATAATAACAATACAAATAATAGACACCCGTCCGCAAGGTCTTGCAATGGTGAAAATGACCCCAGAATGCTCAGCCGTTTGGCCAAGAAACGTGCCAGCTCTGGGATCACAGGAAATATCTTACACAAATATTTTGAAACATAAACTAGTTTTTGTTCTGGATAAAATATAAGAAGCCCTAGCAATAATATGTAGTTTAGGAAGGAGGTAGCATCGCAGGCGACGCATACTTTTTTCGCATTCACCCCCATTTTCCCGCGTTCATGGGGTGAATCCGACTTGTTTTAGCATGTTAAACTACGCTGTAATAATAAAGAATACTCGTCACTCTATAAATTCGATATTTTTTATCCAGATGCGTACGATTTTGGGGTTTCACCTCTAGTTTGAGAGATTTTGGGAAAATACTAGTTTTTCCGCCTTACAGTAAGATTTACAGATAAATTGAGTATGACAAGAATGTTGCAAACGCACACGTGGGGTTCGCTACTAAATTTTATATATATGCAGCATAATTTTAAGTAAAAATTAAAAGTATGGCAGAAAGACGCCAATAAAATTTTCTAACTTTTTGGCTATTTATTATTTAACATGCCTCCACCAACATATCAAAACAGTAAAAACTCTAACGTTATCTTTATTTTTGTTCAGCCGCTGGCTGGACATACTTCTAATTCTAACGCACTTTTTATCAATCAATGATATTCGGCACGGAACGCCTATTTTTGTAAGAACACCAAGGAAGTTCATAGACGCTTGCAAAGCCCGATAATAATCTAAAAATAGTACATTGTTTGACGAGCGGCGTAAGTGGAATATTGCGAACAAGAGTCTATCAGAAGGCTTTTGATGACTCGAGTTTGCAAAATTTTTACGCTCGTGTTATACACAATGTTTTTCATCACATTTGCGAGGAAACAAATACATTTTAGATGAAATGAATACAAATCGTAATAAAAACTGCAACATGTCAGTCGTCCATTTTGTTGAATTTGACGTGAGGCGCGTATGGCCAAGACCCTTCGGTATACAGCCACGATTTGAAAACACTTAAAAACATTTTACATAGACACTAAATAACTACATATTAAATCTGTAAATAATTCAGTTAAACATGTTTAATGTGTTGTTTGTAGTTATTTAAGTTTAAATTTATTTATAAATACGTTTTCAGACATCGTATTTGATATAAAACTTCTTTGCTTTGTAACTGCCGCATGAGTGACAGATAGAATTTAAGAAAAAAGCGGCCAAGTGCGTGTCGGACCACGCACAACGAGGGTTCCGTGCCTATTAAAAAGGTCGTATCGTTACTGAAATCTTGTGGCACTTACGTCCTTTTCTTTAAGGAAGGCAGTTTTTTAGAAATATCTCAAAAACCTTTGAACCGATCTTGTTTAAAACAATTTTCGCTGAAAGAATTTCATAAGCCCTATGAGCCTGATTTTTTTCATATTTTAAAATACACGGTTTCAAAATTAGAGGGGGGGGGGGGGCACAATTTTAGTGACTTTCGAGGCGATTATCTCCGACTCTATTCACTTAATCAAAAAAATCGCTGTAAAACCTTATATTTATTTTGAAAGGCTTATCGATTGATGTGCCACACGTGGGGCTTGCAATGAAAAAAAAATGTTGACTCAGTTTTATTAGTTTTATGTATGGAGTGCACCCCTAAAACAATTTTTTTTTAGTAAATTAGTTACAAAACTATGTAGCGGTTAACAAAATACACCTAACCTCAAAATTTTATTGAAATACACCTTATAGTTTTCGAGTAAAATGCCTGTGACATACGGATGGACAGACAGACAGAGAGACAGACAGACAGACAGACAGACATGACGAATCTATAAGGGTTCCGTTTTTTGCCATTTGGCTACGGAACCCTAAAAAACCATTACGCCCGTGGGCGTAACACAGGCTATTACAGCTGTGTATGTCTGCGCGTTATGAAGCCCTTTTCGAGCAAGTGTGATGAAATAGTTATTTACGATACAAGTGCCGAAAATAGGAAATTCGCAACGAGTGGTGATAAATTAAAACACGACCGAAGGGAGTGTTTTAAATCGACACGAGTTGCGAATTACCTATTCGCACGTGTATCGTACAACGTTTTACTGTACATATGGCTCTTTAAAGTTTCGACATATGCACGAAAAGTGCTCTTTTCCGCACTAGTGCGGGAAAGTAGGACCATATGTACTGTAAACAATATTCTTAACCAAGTGACACGTAATATTTAACCGAAGTTGCGGCTAGGTCAGTTACATTGTGTATGCCACCAGCACAACATTGGTAATCCCAGTATTTCGGCCATGTTGTCAAGCGAGTTAATCCACAAAAGGTTTCGTTGCCTCAGACGATCCTTGAGGTCTTGCGCAACCCCGCCCGCCCACGCCGCTACCATGACACACTCCACGACAGCTTAAAACAAGCAACATACATTGCTGCTTCACTGCCAAACATAAACGGAACGAGCGCGTCGTAGCCCGCATTGTAAAGCCATCATAAAGGATTAGCAGCGTCGATTACATTTGGGGTAGATACGTTGGTAGACTAGCAACAAAGCTAGTAAGCGAATTATGCGGCAGGTCTAATTTGGGAATTTTGTGTCCTAACGTTGTTGATGTCATTCTATTCATAATTTGATTAGCCTAACTCAAATAAGCCGAGATAATAACGGTTTACAAATTTAATTTTGAGGTCGAGGCTGGAACACACTGGACGTAGCCAGCTCAGCGTTACGAAGTAATTAATGATTTGTAATGTACTAGGCTAGGATCGTTCAATACCACAAAAAATCCATTCTGACTCGCGCTCCGAGGGTTCCGTACATACAACGTGTTAATAAAATAACGCAAAACCTGAAAACAGTTTGTTCAGAATCGAGCATAGAATGCGAAAAAAATAAAAAAAAAAATTTTTGACAAGATTTATTTTTTACATTTGTATGGAGTGTTGGCCGACTGGGGCGACCTGCTCCATACAAATGTAAAAAATAAATCTCGTCAAAAATTTTTTTTTGCATTCTACTCTCGATTCTGAACAAACAGTTTTCAGGTTTTGCGTTATTTTATTAACACGTTGTATATTCACAACTCGACTTGAACTAAAGAAACAAACATCACACAGCCGATTAAAGACAACAGGAACAAACAATAGCAATTAGCATTGTAAAAGCTATAAATATAAAACCTTACAGTCATTAAAAAGCACGAACAGTGTCTTTATGATCGAAAAAAATACAATTATCTTACACAAATCGAAATAACCCCATAGTGTTCAATAAGGTTTGTGTTATGGGTATACTAGACGATATAGGTACTTATATAAATAATTAAATAGGTATATAGAAAACATCATCATCCAAAAGCTCATCATCATCATCATATCAGCCGACAGATGTCCACTGCTGGACATAGGCCTCCCCCAAAGAGTGCCAAAGTGACCGGTCCTGCGCCACTCGCATCCAGCGGACTCCCGCAACCTTTACCAGGTCATCAGTCCTTTTCAAGCTCGACACAAATATTTGCCCCAGAGCTTCGGTAGCCTAGTGGTTCAGGCATGCGGCTGTCAAGCGGCGGTCGTGGGTTCGAATCCTGGCTCGTACTAATGAGTTTTTCGGAACTTATGTACGGAATATTTACCGTTAGCTTTTCGGTGAAGGAAAACATCGTGAGGAAACCGGTCTAATCCCAATAAGGTCTAGTTTTCCCTCTGGGTTGAAAGGTCAGATGGCAGTCGCTTTCGTAAAACTAGTGCCTATGCCAAATCTTGTGATTAGGTGTCAAAGCGGACCCCGGGCTTCTTTAGGGCACAACCGGGAATAACGCTAGGAGGATGATGATGACACAAATATTTGCCCTTACCGGGGTTCATAGGCAGCGCACTAGGTTAAGGCGCTGTCAACACCAAAATGGCCTTGAGGATTTGGGATAGGCACACTGTCTATTTGTATCGGAGTAAACGAGAGCGAGTGTCACTGGGCGGCCCGGTTTTTGAAGATAATAGTGCATAAATATTGAAATAAAAAAAAGTGTGGATTATTTGAGAAATGTGACTCGTTAGCGGTTTAGGTATGAATATGTTGACTTCATATTTTTAATTGCAGACCCATACGTCAAAAAAATAAAGACATAGAACCGTTTAAGATGATTTTAAGACCAATCTTTGCAATTATTTTCTATCGAGCCGATTTCGTCCAATTAATTATGTATCGAGCCCGTCCACGCTCTTTGAAATATTGTGAATATTAACATATATTTTTTTTGATGTGCTAGAACAAGTAGTTTTTCTTAAAAAACTGCTTAAAAACATCAATTACAATAAAATTAGGTCTTGTCAGCCTAAGAGGCCGTCTAAATATAGTATCCTATATCCCTTATTTCACGAATTATCTATAGCTATGTACCTACATTGATCGCTGTCTGTGATGTCTGTAGCCTCGTTACCCATCGACACAGCAATGTACAGGGAATAGTCACCGACTTATGTTTGTAAAATATACCTATCTTTGAGTTCTGACCTGTTTCTTAACAATGGTTGACGCACGCCGATATTTAAAAGCTTATATATGTTTATAAACTTCCTGTGTTATAGTATTCCTAGCTTGAACAGCTTGTAGTGACAAAGTCACGCTTTAGGGTACATTATTGCAATGATTATAAACCTTAAAATTGTACTTATATGAATGCACTAGCCAAATTCTTCGATTGAGTCCATATACGGAATTGGATTTCCTCGTATTAAAAAAAATGAATAACGTTGTGTTCCTATATTGATTAAACCATCAAATTATTACAATAAAGTGTAAATTACAACATATACTCAAAATCATATACTCATCATCATTTCTTTTAGAGTACCCCGGCGTTGCGAGCGAGCTTGTAGAAAAGAAACCCTCTTTCTTATCCCCCGTAGCCGTACTTCTTATGCAAAAAACGGTTTCATTAGAAGAACGTGCAGGCTTTATGATGAAAAATTTCAGTCGTTAGATATTCTCCATGAGACATTTTGTAGCTTCAAACGATTATCTTTACAATGTATTCAACAACTATAATTCAAAATCATAACTTTAAGTTTTCTGGCAATGTTTTTGTTTATACTATTAACAATTACTATTAACATGCATCTCAACAACTCCATTTTTTTTTAATGTTTTTAATGTTCAGGTTTAAATATTCTCATTAATGAAACTGTAAGTCCATAATTTACTACTTTTTATTGTGTCAAATGACTGTTTGTTTCTTAATAAATAAATAAAATAAAATAAATAAAAAGATATGAGGCCTGATAGTTGAAAAACAATTAGTTTTATTTCGACAAAGATACCAATAGAAACAGTTTAATAAAAAACATATTGTATAACAAACTATGTACTTAAACGCAGTATTTCACGATCAGAACAGCAATTTACGTGATTTGCCATACAACGGTTAGTACGAAGATAATGCTGTGACGTCGTAATACTATGTCAATTTGTATAAGTCGCTTCGACTGTCGATGTCGCCAGCGGGGCTAGCACAACAGACGCCGCGCCGCGACGCGAGTCGAGAAAGATCTACCCTCCTCTTTCTAATTTGCACGGTTCGAGTGAGATAAGAGACGCTCAGTCGCGCGGGAAGCGACAGAGCAGCAAGTTGTGCTAGAAGTACAGGGAGGGTTCGCCTTTGACCCTCCTTTTTGTCTTTTTAGGTGCTGTAAATGTAGCTATAATAATATAGTCCCATACAAAAATTTGATCGACTCCTGGAAAGTGGTTCGACAGTATTGTGTTTATTTCTACAAGTAGGTAGGTATAGCCATTGGGCAATCCAAGCTTAGGCCGAGGAAGACGAGTATAAGCATCATCCTGCTAGCGGTATTCCCGGCGTCCGCTTTGACACCTAATCCCAAGATTTGGCATAGGCACTAGTTTTACGAAAGCGACTGCCATCTGACCTTCCAACCCAGACGGAAAACTAGACTATTGGGATTAGACCGGTTTCCTCACGATGTTTTCCTTCCCCGAAAAGCTAACGGTAAATACTCCATACATAAGTTCCGAAAAACTCTTTAGGTACGAGCCGGGATTCGAACCCACGACCGCCGCTAGAAAGCCGCATGCCTGAACCACTAGGCTACCATAGCTTCTAATATAATCTGATGGTGATGTAGGTACGAAATGGTTAGCAGGACGAAATCAATTCTAGACTTTTAGAACTTGGCCTTAACTTATTGTAGGATAGCCTATAGACGCATGCAACTCCAAAGGAGTAACATGGGCGTTGCCGACCCTTGATATGTTTGAGGATTCGCCGTGTTGACAGCTGAAGGAACAAATTCTCTCGCTCTCAACACAACGTATCCTCGGGAGCTCTGTCGACCTTGCTCACCTCCAGGAACACAACACTACTACAGAGCAAGTAGTAGTGTTATTATGGCTGTGGTCTTCTGCAAGGCGGAGGTACTGCCCCAGTTGGGCTGCTCCACATTCGAGCGGGATAACATTTCGCTGTGCCCTACCTCACTGTCGGTTGTTCCTTAAGCAGAATATGGGTTTCAAAGTTCAAAATTCAAACTTATTATGAAATTCGGACAAATATGCTTTCCGACAAGACTCTTCGGAATTATGTAGTGTGCGTACATACCCGATGAATGTGATATATGGGTCACTACGAAAGTTTTGAGATACTCAAAATTTATAAAAAGAACGACACTAGATTGAAGTTTGAACCTTTTTTTAAAGATAAATTATTTGTAATTCGAACATAGAAAACCATTTAATCAAATAATAAAAAATAAAAAAATTACGGTTGTTTTTTGTTTCAATTCCGCGGGCTTTTATCGTCAACTATGGATTTTAAGCGAGAACATTTTCGTGCGATGATTTTGTACGATTACAAATTTGGATTAAATAAATGTGAGTGCAGAAAGCGATTACTTTCGGTGTTTGGGGACTATGCACCATCGCGTGCATCAGTTTTCAGATGCTTTGCTCAATTTAAACAAGGGATTTTCTCCTTAAATGATGATGAATGAAGTGGCCGGTCCGCGACTTCAGTTACAGAAGAAAACGTCCTAGCTGTGAAAAAAAATATTAAAGAAGACCCAAAAGTGACTTATAAATAAATAGAAGAGGTCGTGAAGATTTAATCGCCAGCTATTAATGAAATTTTACACAACCGGCTTGGAGTTTGGAGTCAGGAAATTATGTTCACGACGGGTGCCTCACTCGCTGATTGCAGAACAAAAAGAAGCTCGCGTGACATGGTTCAAAGATATGCTCAGAAAATTTGATCATGAAGGACGGTCAATTTTTAACATTATTACAGGAGACGAGAGTTGGATTTACCAATAAGATCCACCAACTAAACGGCAATCGACAATTTGGGTGTTTCCCGATGGTGAACCTCCAACGAAGGTGAAATGATGCGGGCGAAGTGTTGAAAAAAAAAGGTGGCCACTTTTTTTCTGCAAGTGGTCATGTGGCCACAATTTCCTTAGACGACCAAAAAACTGTGAATGCTAAGTGGTATATTGGGTGTACTGCCATCTGGCCGAAATACTTTTCGCCTAATTTCACTTCCCAACCAACTGATTGCAACATTTTTAGTTGGCAAACCAATGCTTGGCATAATGTTACTTAGCATACTTTTTCTTTGATCACAATCAAATGCAGATATTCATTTTACCAAGAATCATTTCGGAAAATAGTTAATAGGCAAATGTTTTATTTGAGCTTACTATTTATTGTCAAATAACCTTCAGTATATAACAAAGTACTTTGTGCCTTTGACCAAATTTTAACTTCGCATAATTTATATTTGACAAATAATACTACGTAGTAGTTTTTTAATCAGAATTTATTGACACAACTTTACATTCGGTAAAGGTTTAATGTAGTTTACTACTTCTTGATTTTTTAATGTATAATTTAAGTTATAAGTAAGATCGGTTGGAAAAAAATTGAAATGGAAATGGAAATGGATTGGAAATGTCTATATATTCATAATGTTATTCAACATTAGGATCTCTGTTACTACTATCTATGTTTATAAACTTTTATATCATAGTGGTTTTTAGCAATATAGTTTAATATCACATTTATTTATATACATACTAGTAGTTATTGCTAAATTTTGTATTAATAAACTTCTCTTTGAGATCAACTTATACCAAGATAGTGGTGAATAAGTTCAAGTAGCAGTAGGGAACAGGGACTTAGTGGCAAAACCGACTCGGATCGCGGATAGGTTAGAAGACGGAAGCGGGAGCTTCGCTCCCGCTTTCGTCTTCGAGGTTATTTTTTTATATAAAAGAGCTGAAAAACTTGTTTGCAAAAAAAATATTACTTAACTAGTTATATTCTTAGTTATGATTTATGATATTAGGACTAACAAAATTATGATATAGTACCTTAGGTCCATTATGAAGTAAACTGTTATGAAAACCCAAATTATGAGTTCAAGTCTGTTCTTAGTAATGACATTTGTACTCGTACCATATTAACTACATGGTTAGGGTATGTTAGTAATATGTATCACAATAATATGGAAAAAATATACATGCCAATCAAAACATTCGACATAACAAATAAAGTCTTTTTAAAACATGACCAACTAAATATTTTGCCAACTAACATTTTGCTAAAACAATCATTTGGGACATGATATATATACGAACCATTGGTATGCTACCTAAAAGTTTGCCAAATGAAACTATGGGATAAGTTGTTTGGGAAGTCAATAATTGCCACATAATTTTCGGCCACATATTAGTAAACCGGTATATTGAAGTGTGTTTACCTAGGTACTGTACTTAATAATTTAAAACACAAACGACCTAAAACTGGTTTGAGGGGGCTCTTTTTGCATCATGACAATGCGTCGCCGCACAAGGCCATTGTCACCAAGGATTTTTTGAAGAGTACAAAGATTGAAGAATTGTGTCATCCTCCGTATAGCCCCGATTGCTTCCTCTTTCCGAAAATCAAACTCGGACTTCGTGACACGCGATATATCAGTCCTGAGGATGCACGGAATGCCTACTTGCAGGCCGTAGAAGACCTCCCTAAAGAAGAGTACCGGGAATGCTATAAATCATGGTTTAAGCGGATGAATCGATGCATACAAGCTAATGGAGAATACTTTGAGAAACTGTAATAAAAAAAAATTGAATAACTTTTATACTTTTTTTGTATCTCAAAACTTTCGTAGTGACCTAAGGTAGGTATTAAAATCCCTACCGACAGCAAAAGGTATAGAATCGGATCATTGCCTCGACTGGATCGGAATGCATGCAATAAATCTCATTATTAAGGTGCCAATCTAATAAACTTAATAATGTGAGGCGGGTGACTAATCACACGTGATCTTAGACAATGGATATCAGTTAATACATAATCACGGTCTTGTAAACTGCGAGTGCGTCAGTCTTCAGTGAGTCACTGTCATCAAGGCTTTTTGTAATTGCTGAAGGAACGGTGTGGTCACTGTTGCGTGCGGTGATGATGGTACGGTAACCATCATTATATCTGGCCTTTGTGTACTGTACTGAGCATAAACAATCTCTTGCCATCCGCGTGACAAAATAAGGGTTAGAGATTACGTTCATACGGTTCGGCTTCCGTAAAAGCCGACTAAGGGTCATCCGGGTTTCCAATAATCTTAATTTAGGCCGCTTTTATGGACAACGCCTGTCCGGGTGGTAAGATGAGTATGGAAATGCTCACGCCTGTAAATAGACATTCCATGAACCCCTCTGTGGTGCAGTCGACACCCCCGCTCTCTCATAAACATCTAATAATATTTCCCACCATGTGGGCACTACCATCAACCAGCACCAACCACTGCCCGACAAAGTGGTGACCGCGCGAGCTGGCAAACTAAGCAAGGAGTGTTTGAGCGAATTCCCTTGAAGGTTCACCCCATCGATCGCCCTGCTTGTCCATAAACTCATTAAGAGAGTTTATGGACAAGCAGGGATGACCTTAAGGGTCATCGGGGTTTCAACTCTTATAGCTCGACCAAGACATGCGACGGTGGCAGCGGAAGCGGTACAGCATCCTTGAGGAGGATATCGATTGGATCAAACCAAGGTCTCTGTGTACATGGCAATAGTTGTTCTGCCCAATCTCCCGTATGCCTCCGAAACATGGTCTCTCTACCGCAAACACATTCGCGTATTAGATAGGTTTCATCTCAAATGCCTGCGTGACATAATGAACATCTCCTCGTCAGACCGTATCAGGAACACGGACGCCGCGCTGATGTCAGCGGTATTGATGCCAGCTACGATGGTCTGGTCATATCACCCGCATGGCCGAAGAACCAGTGGCTAAGCGCACCTTTTATTCAGAATTGCAGGAAGGTAAGCGAAAACATGCTAGCTTCTGCGCTGTAAAGATGTGCTGAGGCGCCACATGCGGGGATGTGATATTGAACCCGCTGGGAGATTTTGGCTCAAGATCGGTCAAAGTTGAGGCATGCAGTGCAAGCCTTCGAAGAACGAAGACCTTGACGTTAAGCGCGAGGAGTTAAAGGCTCGACCACCTGCGGCCATTCACTACAATTTGGTCGGAGGGGTGCAGACCTGTAGGGAATGTGGTCGCACATTCTCTGCAAAGATAGGCTACCTCAGTCACCTGAGAGCTCACGAACGACGCTCCAGTTAGCCTTTTTGCCAGTCGCCGTGGTCGAAATCGGCCAGGATATAGCGATGATTATTATGATTATTGATTGGATACTACGAGGTGCCTTATAAAGGAATAGCATCCACTCTGTGTACTTACTCTTTACGTGTTCTTCTATAATAGCTGGTACTGCGGCTCCACGCACGCCTCCCAAATTATTGTCCCGGCAAAGATAGGTATACAAATAATGAACCGATAGAATAGTGAAACCGATACAAATAGTGAGACGATTCCCATTATAATTTCAGGTGGTACGTGTGTGTTGGTGCTGCTGTCCGGCGCGCACGCCAGCGGCTGGCGCTGGCCCGACAGCCCGGGAGCGGCGTCCGTGCGCATCGACACTAAAGTGCGCTTCGTAGACGACGATGCCAGGTTCGTGTTAGAATCCTTTAAAAGCACTTAAAACATATCGAGTCTGCAGCCTACCCTCTTGCTGTTAGGCCGCGGCCTGTACGCCGTCGTTCGTAGATTGAACTCTAGCAAGTGTAGGTACTGCCTCATCACCCTGCTGCCCGCTTGCTAAAATCGACGACTTCACGCGAGCCCGAAAACTATTCTAAGATCTCCGGACTGTACGTTTTTAATACGGTGGTACTATTGTTGCCATAACTTCGTGAACAACCTACCTACCCTACCTTAACTACTTAATAGGCACAAATATAAATCTAGTATTATCACCGCTTTCGACGTTTCAATCGTTTCATTGAAGAACATAATTGCAATAATTCGCCGGAAACGTCATTTTAAACGCTCCTTGACCCATCAATTAATTACATCTGCATGCGCGATTTGTATGCAAGCACGAATCCCACAATATCTTTAAATTCAGTACAGTAATGATGTGCTAACAGAATTGACGTCACAGCCGCTGTGCCTTGGCCGACATGGCATTGTCTGATGCGATCCTATATTATCTTGTCCATCGGACACCACAATGGATTGCAGCTTGCGTCAGTTCTTCACAGTACATATAAAGTATGGTTGAGATTATTCCATGTGGCCGACTCTTTATAAAACTGATATCGGAATTGGAATCTTCTAGCTTGGACGATAGAGTTGCTTTTAGAATGGACTACTCTGATGCTATTCGGCCAACTCGAATAATCTCAAGAGAGGAAGTTTTCATGGTGTCAATCAGTTCTTTAGTATGTTGACAGGAAAGGTCTTTCGCTATTTATATTTTCGTGATAACAATACCGTTTTGTTTGCAATGTCAACTTTGGTTGTGATGTGACGAAATGTAAGCGTAACTAGTAGCTGGTTGCATTATGGTTTTAGTTACAAAATTATATGATGTGGAAAATTAAGACATTAATATTAGTTACAGTCTGAAACCACGACGTGTCCCAGACGATGTTAGATCCTGCCAAGATGTGTCAAAGATTGTATATAAAAAAAGGCTTAAGAAAGCGCTGATGGACAGACTCGATTGGTGTACTTAATTGATATTGTCCAGCAGATACGAATCAATAGGCTATTTGATGCCTACAATGTATTCCTGTCCATATAAATAAACACATAGTTACCTTCATACCTACTCGTACGGTCGAGGAAATTGAATGTTTGGCACATGTCAACTCTATTAGAATGACGTTAAGGTCCAAAAGTGCTAAACATTCAATTTCCTCGACTGTACATACATAGGCTCGAAAAACCAAAACGTAGCCAAAAAAATAGTCCATATATAGACCTAAAATAAGAATAAGTTTAGATTAAAACTGCTTATTTGTGCCCATAAGAAAATCGATATGATTATTGGTAAATGTTTTAGTGTCTAGTTTTAGTGTGCATTGAATTAGCGGTACTGGGTTGGGCGCGGATAGCGTCGTCGCCGCACAACTCGAGCAGGTTACCAACCTATCACAATACCTACAATATCTCATTCCATATAGCATTAGAATTTAAACGGATGAAATCATCTACTTTTCTTCGTTTATCTAGGATATCAAAAGGAAATAATGTAGTAGATTTACTTATTACTACTTACTGATCTTATATGGAATGGGGTATAAATAAGTAAGTACCTACCACTGGAGCAAGCCGGGCGTGCGGCGGCAGCTACCTTTCCGTTTCGACCGAGTCTGCATTAAGTAGATATTATCTCAATATGCCTAATTAGTTTAAACGATTTATAAGGTATATAGGTACATATATAAACAGCTTCGCAGTGTAATCATTGAGGGTTCATGTTTTCTGCCAACAAACTGTTATGCAGTTTGGCAGATAAGGTTAATCTTTATATTATGTAACCTGTTATTGTAATAAATAAATAAAAAAAAAAAAAAAAAAAGATGGTTTTTCCGAAAAATATTAAAAACTTGGTTATTTCATTATGGATCCACGAAGTACTTGAGTTCTATGAGGAAATCCACCAATCGGGTTGATCGCCTCGCTCACGGTGGCTTGTTGGTGATTTTGTTCCTCTCACACCACTCTGCTGCCTCGCACTACTCCTGGATAATCACCCTTAGACTGAAGATCCAGGTGTGTTTGGCAAGAATGCATGGCTAAGACTACGGTTGTCAATTTGTTAAAGTCAGTCTGAGATAGAGCCATCTTTTGGTATAAATCGTATCTAAAACAATACAATAACTGATGATTAATGAAGTTTACTTAATTGTTATCGACGTACTTAGCAGGCCGACAATTTCTGCAGTAACTGTGTGCAAATATTTCGTTGTCTTCCTTCAGTTTCATCATGGCGGCGCCGTTGTTGCGCGCGGGAATTCCAAAATAACGTGTACAGTACACAAAGATATGTTTTAATTCTTTGCCTTATTACAATGGAATAAGGTGCAGACTGTTACCATATCTCTGACGCCGACTCCTTTCGCTTACCGTTGAACCACGACCAATCATTGTTACTACACGGCAGGCGCCAAAATATAGAGCAAGAAATAACTATTACACACGCTTCCGTAATGCCCTGGTAAAAAATAGTGAACGCAATACCTTTGCCCCGGGCATGGCTATTGATCGATTAACAATGAACCTTGATAACCAGTTACACAGTCGTTTTTTGCGTGTGATCTTACGTTGTTGATTGATTTGCATTGCCAGTTCGGATTGCGTTGCGATTGAGGATAATGAAGCGTGCCAATTATTATGATTACTGTTCTTAATTTGTTTGATTTGGGCGGTTTCTACTGATTTACATAGTTTATGTCTAGGTCATGTGCATATTCATACGTGCCGTGCAATATAACGCATACTTAAGGTATTAGGTATGGCTTGTTCTATCATGTGATAAACGATAAGTGTGAAGCCGATATTACCTAATTGATACCTGAGTTCTCAGAATTGAGTTGAGAGTTGTCAGACTCAAGTGACTGAGGGCAGGGCATATTGCTCGAAGAACCGATGGGCGACGTGCAGAAATGGACTTGAGCGGCAACCAACCTTGGCCAGGCCCCCAACAAGGTGACAACAGATCATCAGTCATCTGGTGAGAACCGCGGGGAGCCGTTGGTTTGTATGAGGGTGGCGCAAGAGCGGTCACTGTGGAGATCTTTGGGGTTGTGAAGCAATGGACGACTTTTGGCTGATACGAATACTAAACTCTCCAAACTAATCAAGTTGCCAAAGCTATAAATAAAATTCATGTTGCGTTGATTTCCAGACGTCCCAACAAAGTGCAAGCAGACGAGATCAAGCCTCCAGTGGAAACCGAGGGCTTCTACAACCGCCCGGCGGCCGGCGCCGGCTCCGGCCGGTACGCCGTGCAGACCGAGCCGTACTCGCAGCGCCTCACGCACGAACACGAACATGCTCGGTAGGTATTACCAGAGACTAGTATACTAATAAAATAAAGTGGAAAGTCTGTGAGATTGTAATTTTGTATCTAGAACTACTCAATACTGAACTCATTGGATTTCAAAAAATCTTTCACCTGAGTATTGTATTGACTTTCTGGTTGGACATGGCTATATTTTATCCCGCTGCCCCGCCTGGGGTTTTTGTAATAGGTACACGAACGAAGCAGTGCCGGTAACTACCTAACTAACACAAGAGCAACTAGCAAAAGAGCTACGGTATTTTAACTATTCATAGAGCCGGTGGTACAGGCATGTCAAGTGACGATGGTGGGTTCGAATCCCGGCTCGTACCAATGAGTTTTTTACCGTTAACTTTTGAAGTTTAGGTTGAAGGAAAACATAGTGAGGAAACCGGTCTAGTTTGGAAGGATGGCAGTTGCTTTCGTAAAACTAGTGTATATGCCAAATGTTGAGGTATCTAAGCGGACCCCGGGCTCCTTTAGAGCACAACCGGGAATAACGCTAGGAGGATGATGCCAATGTCTCTGCAACAAGAATGAGCCTGCTGTAGCTAGTTTCACTATTTTATACAGAGGTCTCTGGTATGGCAATTTGAGCTAAGGAGGATTGTATGAACAATGGCAGGATTTATAATTTACTATCTTTATAATCCGGCAAGCAAGACCGGGCTTTTATGTTTGACGTTGTTTCCATCAGGCCGGAGTACTCAGACGGCACGCTGGACTCGCTGCAGTACTGCAAGTGCGTCTCGGCATCTGCCTCTTCTTGCTACTCTCGCACCAACTCCGAGGTATGTCTCTAAGGCTCAAGGTCTACGACTTTTAGCGGTCCCTCCTATCTGTTACCCCCACGTATGGTGACCTGCAGTCACGCCGCCGCTGCTCGCTGGTTTTGTAGATTGGTCATTCCAATCATTACACAAAGTGTTTCTAACTTCTACCACCTGCTTACTACAGTGTGGTCACAAAATCTATGCACCTCCCCGGAATGCGACGCTCCTCCGCTCCCACTTCCCCTTTTAACATCCCACGCTCGCATAAGTATGCGCTTCAACGCCGTTCTGTCGGGTGAGCCCAACTGGCGTCCACCCACAGACAGCCAAGACAACTAGCTAAATCCTAGCGCTGACAAAACGAGACAGTCGATATGACGCCATGAGGTGAACAGATGGACCAATGGAAAGGGAGTGGGGCGCTTCTTCGTGGATTGAATATCATTCATATACGTATGATACAATACATATTTATTGCTGCCCTCTTGAAAGTCCGGTAGTAAAAAAACCCTTAAATAATTTTAACTGAATATCTTATCTAGTGTTGAGAGTCGCATGTCTTGTCAGTCCAAATACATAATCTTGTATAGCTTATAGAGACTGCTGAACTGCCTTAAGAACGTTCTTATTGCTGATGTCTAATTAGATAAACTGTAAACAGTCTACTTCTGTTCTCTTTCAGAAAGCTTGTCCTCCTGGAACGAACCTCTGCTGCTACAAACGATCGAACAGGAATCCGCATGGAGGTGACATAGGTAAGTTTAAGTATTTCGAGGACATACCAATTGATCTTATGCTGGCGTGATTTGTTTGTCTCCTTTTTCCCCCCTGGAAACCCATCAGTAAAAGCAATCGCAATTCTCATTTGTATGGTATAAAACTACCATCAGGAAAGTAGGTTCAGGATATTCATTTTGACAAATTAATAAGAAAACTGCTTCTTTCTCGAAAGTATCTGCTCTAATAAAATGATTATTTTCAGGAATTTTCAGCGAGTTGGAAGATGAGCGCCCTATGTTGCTGCCAAACCACGAGAGGAGGCCAGGGCCGTTCTCCGACCCCGAAGAAATGTCGCATGACTTCATAGGAGCCATCAAACCCTCCACCATTTCTAGTTACCAAAACGGCGGAGCGTACCGCGGGCTCTTATTCGGCCCCGAGGGACCCACTGGCATTATAGGTCCATTAAGTCGCCGAGAAAACAGAATCCTGGTTGGACCATCTGGTCCTTCAGGCTTCATAGGGCCAAGACCGAGCAACCCTGGCGTTTTAGTCGGCCCCGAAGGGCCAACCGGTGTTGTTGGCCCAAATCATCGCGACAATATATACCCAACAGGAGCGAACAAACATAATCCCGGGGTTTTGGTTGGACCGGGCGGTCCGAACGGCGTTATTGGCCCAAACCCCAGCGACAATAGAATCGGGCACAACCAACGTAACCCTGGGGTCTTAGTTGGTCCAGATGGACCTACAGGTGCCATTGGCCCCAATGGCTATGAGAATAGTGTGCACGCCGGACCTAATGGATCAAATAAACGTAACCCAGGAGTTCTAGTCGGGCCTGGCGGACCAACGGGCGTGGTCGGCCCTGGTCTACGAGACGACAGAGATTTCAACGGACCACCCAGCTATATAAGACCAAACCAACGACACCCTGGTGTTTTGGTTGGTCCCGAAGGCCCCACTGGCCATATAGGCGTCCCTGACGAGCACGAACCTTGGGTTCTCATCGGGCCTGGCGGACCCACTGGCGGGATCGTTCCGGATCACAAGCAAGGTGTGCATGCTAACCATGGTGCTGAAAGTGCGCAAGTTTTAGTAGGTCCCGGCGGGCCGACGGGGATGATTGGGCCGGGTGGGCGACGAGGCCGCTGGCAGACGGGGCCGGGGCTCCTCGTGGGTCCGGGCGGGCCCACGGGCATCATCGGCCCCGGGCAGCGGCTGCTCGTCGGCCCCGGCGGTCCCACAGGCCGCCTCGGCCCGCCGAGACGACCGATGGCCCTGCGCGGCTACGGTCAGTACGGCTTCTGAGTGTCTGTGATCAGTGACTAATAACACTAATTTAATGTGCGCGCCGAGTGCTGTATAAGTATTAGAGTAGCTAACGACCGAGCTCGCTGCCATAACAAGTGATGACGGACGCTTGCAATACGCTGTTGACTTGCTTAGTGATTTATATTGAGGAATTCATTCTTGCAGGGTGTCCGAAAAGGAGGATTAAGGCTCGTCCTCATAAGAATCCGAAGAGCGTTGCCAATTAAACACATATGAAACCCAATATGCTTTTCTTTATACCACGACGGGGCAAACAACACCGCTTGTCTGACGGTAAGCAGGCAGCGTAACCTATAGACGCTTGTTAAACCAGAGGAGTAACAAACTCGATGCCGACCCTTTATTAATTTGAGGCCGCCTGGTGCCGATGTATAGGGAGCCATGCTAGTCCCTTACTCACCACAGTGCATTCTCGGGAGCTCTGCCGACCTTACTCGCCACCAGGAACAAAACACTTCCGCAGTAGGGCTGCTCCAAATATGGGCGAGACGACAGCTGTGCCTACCTCTCTATATGCTTTTTATTCTGTCGTAATCTTGTGTAGACGCATCGTAAATCTGTCGAATGATTTCAGAAATAAAACTCCTAGTTTCTGTTTGCGGAGTATAATAAAGTTTTGATAGATAGCGCGGCTGGCGCGCTGCCAGCACGTGCGTGTGCGCACCCGGCGACGGTTCGGTGAAAAAAAAATATTCTCAAAAAATGTTTTGGTAGTAACGGCCGGCGTTTGATGCTAATTTGACAGCTAGTGTCCATTAATTTTAAAGTACGCGTCATTCATAATTCTTAAATATTATACTAACGATAGTCTTAAGAAAGATTAATGGAATATACTCGTACCTACTTTAAAAAAATACTTTGATGCTTATTTGCTGCTTAAGGTTTACGAGCAAAAAAGCAAAGATACTTATTTTATTACAAGCTTTTATTTAGTTTCACCTGTCCCGTTGTCTGTCTGTCTGTCTGTCAGTCTGTCTGTAATCAAATCTTGCAAGTTAAATTTGGTCCACTTCCCGGTTACCGATTGAGCTGAAATTTTGCATGCATGTATAAATCACGTGACAATGCAATATTATGATGACGTGGAGCTGATCAGATGATGGAGCTCAAAGGTGGCCATAGAAAATCCGTAATAAAACCATATAACCCCATCGAGTTTGGTCTCGTTAGAATCGTCTCAATAAGTAGTTGATGACGGTATACAGAAAAGTACTAAATAAAACCTTGTACCAAAAATGAAATTTTTGACAGAAACTTATTATGAGTAAAATCGTAATCGCATTCTCTTAGGGCAAGATATTTTTTGTCAAGCGAAATAAATGTAAGAAAATCGGTCTATGAGTAGCAAGGTTTCCGAGAAAACTCGCTAATAAGGTAAAACAAGAAAGACGCCGGGCAAAGCTGGGCCGCTCCGCTATACCTACCCTACACGATAAAACGATCTAAGTACGAAACGTCAGAAATAAACGCAAGTAAATATCGCATTAGACCTGTGAAAAGTCAACACTTAAATTCCTAGGTGTCAGCTATACGGAGCGAGAGAGTTAAAAAGGGTTATAAAATGGGTTACTTTTGAAATCCATATTTTTTGCCATAATCATTATTTGCCTAAGTCGATTTTTCTCACAAATTTTTAACTTTCTAAGATTGTTATAACACAAACTTAACCTAACCTACATGGCTCTATCTCTATGCAAAGAAAATTGAACTGAAAATATTATCAGATGCTGAGAAAATCATTTTCGATCTAGTGTTAGTTAGTAGGTATATTACAAGTTGTGGTTACCTATAATTAGATAAGCATCAGTCATGATTGTTATATGTATAGATTTAAGAGCACGTAAGATGTATTATCTGTTGGTAATCCTTAATAATTAAATAAATAAAGTATATGAAATGAAATTAAAAATATAGAACTTAATTAGTAGGGTACTGAAACTGAACTGACCGATGGTGGTGATGACGATGATGGAGTAGAAGAGGGCTCCGGTGAAAGTCCACTGGATGTGGCTTGTGTTCTCGCTGCCGTCCCAGCCGCGGACCTTCATCTCCAGCAACAACGCGTTCTCGAAGTCCTGCCAAGATATGGAATAGGTACGATGAAATTAATTTGGAACAAAAGCAACTGGTCTATGGTGAAAATACTACCCAATTTTGACAGAAGTAAAACTTAAAACCTGCCACTTCCCTTATAGCTGCGAGATTGGAAAGGTTCCGACAAAACGCATGACCAAAATTCGTTGTCTAAAATAAAATAGAAATGAAATGAAGATGCAATGAAGGTTCAACTTTTTTTGTTTCTATTTTTAAACATTGATCACCTCTCTTCTCACTCACTCTTCATCTTTTAAACACAATTCATGAGTGTTGCATTTCCCACACGGCTAGTACAAGACCGCGCGCCATCGCCAGTTATCTCACGCTCGACATAAACTACCCGTCTCTTTCTAACTGTCTCTAATTAAAAAGAGACGGAAAGTGTATCTCGCGTCTTATGCTATGCTAGCCATGTCACACGTTTGTCGAGAGATTATTAAAGTGTTCTAATTAGCAAGATGTGGACAGTCTATCCAGGGTTGATTAGTAGTTGTTCACATTGTAGGTACCTTGAGCATATCAACGACGTCGGCGGTCCAGTTGCTCTCGTTGAAGAATGTGGCATTCTTTGTCATGCCCCAGATGCTGTCCGTTGTGTTGCGCCGGAGTCGAGAGATGTTCATCTTCACCTGACGCCATACATTGATCAGTGTACACGTATACCAAACAGTAAGTTTCCTATCCAAGGTATTCGAGTGTCCACTGCTGGGCAAAGACCTCCGTTCTTGATTTCCACTAGTCCCGGTTTTGAGCAACCTCTGGCCAATCGTTGCCAAATATGAAATACCAGGCTAAGTAACATTAACAAATGATAATACTTCCTACAGTCCTCTGACTGTAGTCACTCGTTTTATTTTAATACCCGTGTAAAGCCAAAATGATCTCAACCCGAATCGAAGGGGCCTCCTTCAAGGGGGTCCTTTGGTGTGCGATCTGAGGCTTTCTACACCCGCCCCTGGTCTCTTCAAAAATGGAAGTCTTCTCCTGGCTAGGATAAGGGATATTCTATAGTAATTACCATATTATGTCATGGATGACGTAATTTATAGCTAGGGGATTTTCGCGCGACAAATATAATGTGAGTTCATAGTCCCAACCCAAGTTTCAAACGTCATGTGGAGAGATGTCCAACAACGATGCACCACGTCATCCGACTGCGGTACATGTGTCCCCTACTAGCTCTCTGGCATAATGTTTTCGTTGGAGATAATAAGGCGTTGAAAAACGAATAGACTTAAATAGCCAGCTGATACAAATTGTTTCGTCGGGTTATCTGCTCGTGGCGAAACTCGCCGACGTGGCCTGTCGACAGCCCGACGAACAAGAAGCAGACCGAATGAAAACGTTATTCAATAAATGCTTTTTGACTGCCAATCTTATGTAAGTAGTTTGTTCATTTATACCAACCGTTTCGCGTTTTTCACATTGTCTCTCATCCCATTATGCTTGTGTTACTTATTTTACAAATTTAGTAGCTATATTCATTATTTATTTATTATGTGTATACGTTTGTATCGGCGGTATGTTGTGTTGCGTTCCGTGGGTCACATACGGTGCTATCTGAAAATCAGCGCTGTAGGTGTCTGTCTGACACCTCGGCATAATGCTGAGACAGCGACCGATTCACTGCCGCGAAGACACACACATTATGTGTAAATTGTATTGTATTTGTACTCCCTTTGTCTCTGTGTGTCTTTTGCGTAGTGAATAAATGTCTTCTTTCTTTTTTTCTTTCTATTTATAAATACGAAACATAAAATTGGTCAATTGCAACTTTTTAGGTCTTCATATAAATCCAGTTAAAGACTTTAATACAAGTTTCTATTTCATCATATCAGCCGAAAGATGTCCACTGCTGAACGTGGACATAGGCATCTCCCAAAGAGTGCCGCCAACGCCATCCGCATCCAGCGGACTCCCGCGACCTTTGCCAGGTCATCAGTTTCTATCAAAAGTACTATATTTGCATGGTGAGAAAACCGGTATAATCCCCACAAGGTCTAGTTTTTGACTTGGGTTGGCAGGTCAGATAGTGGATTCAGTTTTTGAAATGAATCCAGGTCTTTGTCGTAATCCTAGCGCATCTTCAGTTCAAGCGCTTCTAGTTTTCCTGCTATCCAAGGCGAGGTGGAAATATCATCCTCGAGCGTTATTCCCAGTTGCATCCTAAAGGACACAATCGGCGTAGGATGTGGAATGGAAAGGGAAACCTCTCTAACTATATATATCTGCACGCTAGAGGAAATTAAGCGCTTCAGAGAAACGCTGCCACGTGGTAATTATACAACGCACTGTTCATACCTCTTTCTCGTGTGCTGCCTCCAGCTTCTCGAAGGTGACGGCTCCGAGGATGCAGTAGGCCACCACGAGGCTGATCATCACGAAGTGGGAGAACACCACGGAGCACAGCCGCCATGTGTAGTACAGCACCTACGGACACACACACACTTACACTTACATGTTTGCGTCGAGTGTCTATTAATCAAACTTAAATACCTATAGGTAGGTAATCGAGATATTGTACACGATACAGAGTTTAAGTTATCCGAAACCGATCCGAGCGAAGTGGAGAAGGGAAAAACGGAAAGTTGACCAACCATGTGGGATATATAGATAGGCAGATAGAGAATCGAGATATTTTAAGTACTATATATGTATATACGATTATTTTGTATCACTGTTTAGACAATATTGATTGTGAAAACGTCAATATTTTGTTATTTGTAGTTCTAAATTTGGAGCAGAAACTATTCTTGAAACTCAACAGGCATAAACCACGCATATTTTGGCGGCAATCTTGCTATTGTATACATACAGTCACTAGCGTTTAAATTTGCCATGTAAAAGATGCGCAAAAATATTTGACACGTGAGCCGAGTCAGACATTAATGCACGCTTTGTTGCGGCTGACATGAATGCCGTTGACTGTACGCTACTACGCTACCAGTATTGTGATATGATTTTGAACTATTACATTACAAACTAGCATGTGAAACATGTCTGGCTAACATGACGCTTCGTTCTTTCAGCGCGCTTGAAGTGAGCGTGCTAAACACGTTGTTGTCAAATCGGAATGCGATACGACAGTCTGTGCGTAGTATTATCGCGTTATGTCGGGCATTTCTCCCTTACTAGCAAGTTTGTTAGTGTGAGAGGGATGTTCAATGTCCAACATAAACGTAATCATGTTCATCATCATCACTATCTATAAAAACTCCTACCTTTGCGCATTTACTTGGTGGAGGTGCTGGGAGCTCCACGCGTTCGGTGCGCGGCACTACATCGCGACGCGACATCACTTCTCCAATTCACCACCACATTCCTAATAAGCACATTTTAACACTACACATGACACTCGTCCTACCACACGGCTACAATACCACCAGCAAACAACATGAATAAAACAACTGATAGTCAGTCATTTTTGACAATCAGACCACACTTGAGAGAACTACACAAATAAAACATAAAACAATTGGCAATCGGGCATCGGGCAACAGTCTTTGAAACAAACGAGCATCAAGGAAAGACGAGCATTCCGATTTTGAAATAACGGTTAATATTACTGGTGGGTTGCACTTTAGATTTAACTGAAATCACAGATTTCTGGAGCGCGCGCGGCGTCCACAAATACCCGTGCGGTACTGAAACGATTCATAAACTTACTTCTGTACTAAGATCCTATCTCAACGTATTAAGATCTATTTTCCCTAGACCAAAACTAATAGTAATAATCCTAATAAAACACGATCTACATATTTCTTTCAAATTGGAATAGACATGTTATGATATGTTTGGCGCAAATATTTACTTTGCTGAATTATTAGGGCGCTCTGAACTGCAGTCGATCAAACGACCGTTCCAATGTTAAAATGGTGTATGTGTATTCTTGTAGTAGATGCTTCTAGCCTTTTAGAAGCGGTAAGTGTATGTAGGTCGTCAACGCCAGAATATGGGAAATCGTGTGTGAGGTATCGCGCTATGCTTAGAATAGCGACGATGAAATGTAAACAACTAGAGTACGATGCATTTACGTCGTTTATGGCTTTAAAAATACCACGACGACGGTGGCAAACAAGCGTCCAGCCACCAGTAGGTAACAACTTGCTGCTATGTCAAGTCGCCATATGTTGCTATAAAAATATTTCTAGTTACTGTATTACCTACCTACTAATAGACGACATGTTGTGACAGTTTCGGCTAACGCTGGCATTAGCCGCGTCGTTGTCCCATTACAATTAATGACATGTTTCCGTCCACAAAATCCAAGGAAATCACAGTTAAGTTGGCCGTGTTTTTTTATTTGCGACAAAAAAGCGAGCAAAAATATCTGACACGTCAGATATTTTTGCTCGCCTTCTTGTAGCAGATATTAATGCTGGTGACTGTACTACAATGGTAGGAAACAAGCTCACGCCCTGCCTGATGGTAAGGAAACACCGTAGCCTGTGGACGCTTGCGAGTCCGGAAGAATCTCAAGCGCGTTGCTGATCCTTTATTGATTTGAGGATTCGTTTTACATGAGACTCAGGCGACCCTGCTATTCACCACCAAGAACACAACACCACTATATAATGTGCTTGCAGAGCAGAGCTAATAGCTATTATAGGTAGACCGTAGACTGCTTAACTCAGTCCCCGCCCGCGGAGCGGGGGTAGGACGAAAACGGGGCGCGGGCGGCGTGCGGGCGCCGGGCTTGGCCCCCCGCGCGTCGCCCGCTCTCCTTTATCGCCCTACCCCCGCCCCCCGCCCCGCGCGCGGGGACTGAGTAAGGTGGTCTGCCTATAGTGGTGTTAATATGGTAGCGGTATAAGGTTACTTCCTCACTTGGGCCATTTTACTTTATGCTTGGGCTGATCCAAATATGAACGAGATGACGTTCGCAGGCGCATGACGCACACAGCTGCTTACAAAGAGCTCGCACACATACAGCCGCGCGTAAACATGGGTTGAGGCACAGAATAAATAATAGTACTACATATGGAAGGTTCTCTGGTAACAAATACCCTGTTTAGGTATGCCGAACGAGCCTAAACGTGGCCATCCCTTTCTATCGCATGCAACGTGCTGCGATAGAACGTAGCGTGCCGCGTGCCCTAGCAGCGCTAACATACCGGCCGGGGCCGATCCGGTAGGCCGGAATGTACTTGTTCTTGTAGCGGCGCGACCAAATCACGGAGTGAGCAGCCCATGAATAAGAGAGACGGATAGGGCGAGAAAAATCGAGAGAGCTCGCGCGCCGTCTCGTGATAGCCGTGCTGGTTGAGGTGAACTATGTATTTGTGAAACACGGGATATCCTTTTTTAGGGTTCCGTAGCCAAATGGCAAAAAACGGAACCCTTATAGATGTCTGTCTGTCTGTCTGTCCGTCCGTATGTCACAGGCATTTTACTCGAAAACTATAAGGTGTATTTGAATAAAATTTTGAGGATAGGTGTATTTTGTTAACCGCGACATAATTTTTGTAAGTAATTCAATTACTAAAAAAATATTTTTTTAGGGGTGCACTCCATCCATACATAAAACTTAAAGACAAAAATTTTTTTTTCATTGCAAGCCTACGTGTGGCACATTAAATATAAGGTTTCTCAGCAATTTTTTTGATTAAGTGAATAGAGTCAGAGATAATCGCCTCGAAAGTCACTAAAATTGTGTCCCCCCCCCCCCCCTCTAATTTTTGAACCGTGTATTTTTAAAATATGAAAAAAATCATGCTCATAGAGCTTATTAAATTCTTTCAACGAAAATTGTTTCGAACAAGATCGGTTCAAAGGTTTCTGAGATATTCCTAAAAAACTGCCTTCCTTAAAGAAAAGGACGTAAGTGCCATAAGATTTCAGTAACGATACGACCTTTTTAATAGGCACGGAACCCTCGTTGTGCGTAGTCCGACACGCACTTGGCCGCTTTTTAGATAAATGATACCTATTGAAGCTACGGTAGCGTAGTGGTTCAGGTATGCCGCTGTCAAGCGGCGGTCGTGGGTTCGAAACCCGGTTCGTACTTCGTACTAATGAGTTTTCAGGAACTTATGTACGGAATATTTACCGTTAGCTTTTCGGTAAAGGAAAACATCGCGGGGAAATCGGTCTAATAGAGGGATGATGACTAAGATTTTTTTATTCGAACCTGTTTTTGGAGAGGAACAAATGTTAGTATGGGAGCTACTACAATTAAAGAAGATAAATACCCAAAAAATTGAGACAGAGTTTGACCTCGCTGGCGGCAGCGCAAAACGCTTCATACTGATAGACACACAGGTATGACGTCACAACTGACATTTGTACTAATCGTTGTATGGAAAATCAGGTAAATTGTTGTTTTGGTCGCGAAATACTGCGTTTAAGTACATAGTTGTCATTTTGTTTCTATAAGCGTAAGGTTTCTATTGGTAGCTTTAAATTTACTCTTGGACAATAAAAAAAAATGCATATTTATTCTAAACTTTCAAGGTTATATCTTTTTATGATTGTAATTATAATATTTTATACTTTATTACGATAGTTTGATGGTTTACTATCCATTTAGCATCACTACGTTATCAATTCGAACATGAGGCATCATGCCTGTTCCAATAAGGTCTAGTTTTCCTTCTACCCAGAAGGAAAACTAGACCTTATTGGAATAGGTTGTGAAAGGTCAGATGGCAGTCGATTTATACCAAATCTTTGGATTAGGTGTCAAAGCGGACCCCGGGCTCCTCTGGGGCACAACCGGGAATAATGCTAAGAGGATGTTGAAATGATACCTATTGTAATAAAAGAAATAAGCAATTTTGTTAAATCAAATTGTATTTACATCAGTTACCTATAGAAACTTTATCATTAAAGTACTTTTGTCTGTAAGGTCTGTTTATTTTAATATAACGGTTAACAAAACTTTGTACGTAATTACGTTCAGTTGAAACTTAATATAATTATGTAGACTATAGTACCGCACTTTGCTCATCTGGACAGAATAGTTCTAGAAATAATCAAATAAATAATTATATTCATTATCGAAGAGAAGAATAAAGAAAATGTAACTGGTGACCGAAGAGCTGGCGGCTTTCTCGCGCAACGCATCAACATTGCAAATCAGCGAGGAAATGCCGACAGCATCCTCGGTACAATACAATGCCTCGAGGGCCTTTTCTAAATTTAACTTAGTTTTAATTTAATTTAGTTAATGTTTATTATCATCCTGTTTGCTTAGTAAAGAAAATTGGAATCAGAACAGACTTAACATTTTGTTTTTATTCCTTTAATATACCTAATTAAAGTGTTTTTACCCACGACGCAACGGAGAAGGGTTATGCGTTTAGGGTGAGAGGCTCTTTGTTTGTTTTTACCCGCGACGCAACGGAGAAGGTTTATGCGTTTAGGGTGAGATGCTCTTTGTTTGTTTTTACCCGCGACGCAACGGAGAAGGTTTATGCGTTTAGGGTGAGAGGCTCTTTGTTTGTTTTTACCCGCGACGCAACGGAGAAGGTTTATGCGTTTAGGGTGAGAGGCTCTTTGTTTGTTTTTACCCACGACGCAACGGAGAAGGTTTATGCGTTTAGGGTGAGAGGCTCTTTGTTTGTTTTTACCCGCGACGCAACGGAGAAGGTTTATGCGTTTAGGGTGAGAGGCTCTTTGTTTGTTTTTACCCGCGACGCAACGGAGAAGGTTTATGCGTTTAGGGTGAGAGGCTCTTTGTTTGTTTTTACCCGCGACGCAACGGAGAAGGTTTATGCGTTTAGGGTGAGAGGCTCTTTGTTTGTTTTTACCCACGACGCAACGGAGAAGGTTTATGCGTTTAGGGTGAGAGGCTCTTTGTTTGTTTTTACCCGCGACGCAACGGAGAAGGTTTATGCGTTTAGGGTGAGAGGCTCTTTGTTTGTTTTTACCCACGCCGCAACGGAGAAGGTTTATGCGTTTAGGGTGAGAGGCTCTTTGTTTGTTTTTACCCACGACGCAACGGAGAAGGTTTATGCGTTTAGGGTGAGAGGCTCTTTGTTTGTTTTTACCCACGCCGCAACGGAGAAGGTTTATGCGTTTAGGGTGAGAGGCTCTTTGTTTGTTTTTACCCACGACGCAACGGAGAAGGTTTATGCGTTTAGGGTGAGAGGCTCTTTGTTTGTTTTATTAGATGGCGTTAGGACACCGATGCTGAGCAAAGTGAAACCCTTAGACAAATAATAATAAATTACGTCACAAATTATTCTTAAATTAAACAATTACAACACTTAAATGAAACAAATCACAATTCTTGATACTGTTGAGTTCATGTGGACTTCAAATTGGATTTTGTTTTCGTAGAACCAAAACTTGAACTAAGTATAAACAAAATGCATCAAATTGAACTTTAGACGATATTTCTGACTTTACGATATAACAGTAAATAATAAATAAGTATACCTTATTGAGCAAAATATAGTCAAATGGAACAATTGGATACATACACCGCAGTGACATGGGGTCCATAGAACTCGATTCTTACCGGCTCTTGAAGCAAAACCTTTCCAAATTAGTTCCAACCTAGGGATTTGTTTAAAGCCATCTAATAACAACTTATTTATGTATGACACTATTAGAAAGATACTTCTGCTTGTTATAAAAGTAACAAATCTCTATGAAATGAGCCCTAGGTCTTCGTAACTGGTTTCGCTTGAAAGGCACCATAATTATTGGTCCTAGTAAAAAATAGCCAGCTGGCTTGGTTACTGGTTTTCTTTGAATTCCCAGTTAGTGATGTGCCGTTCTCAGGAATATTCCCCAGGTGGGAATATTCCCGGGAACATTGCCGGGAATGTTCCCATACAAGGGAATATACGGGAATATTGAAATTGTGTATGTTTATATTGTTTATATATCTTGCTATCAGGGATTCCCTGAGCACTTGGGCCCTTGATTTTTTTACCAATACATTAACCAGTGTAATTAATCCGCAAAAGTAAATTCCCAATGTTCCTGGGAATATTCCCCGGAACAATGGGAATATTCCCAGCGGAAAAAAAACAATTTTTTCAAAAGTACTTCTGCAAGTAACGAAAACGATACAAAGTTAATGAAAAAAATCACAATAAAATTTGTACGAATACAAAATATGAAAATATTCACATATTAAATGGTAATTGAGATAAAAAGTCAGAACTTGTACATTAATGCAGTTTTTGGCGAATGTCACTTTATTTGTCGAGGCACTATTTAAATAAATAAATAAATATTAGGGGACAATCTTACACAAATCGACCTAGTCCCATAGTAAGCTCAATAAAGGCTTGTGTTATGGGTACTAGACGACGATATATTTAATAGATATTAATACTTAAATACATAGAAAACTTCCATGTCTCAGAAAGACTTCATGCTCATGCTATTTATTTTAATTACTTTTATTACAACTTTAATTTTCCTAATTTGTATTTCAACATGCCCCAGTTTGGGGAATATTCCCGGGAACAAGTGAATATTCTCGGGAAATTCCCATAAGGTAATGTTGCCGTTCCCGGGAATATTTCCCGGCACACCACTATTCCCAGTTGAACAATACGAGGGGCACTTTACTAGTTCCAGTGCTAACAAGCGCTCTCCATTTCCTTATCCTGCTTGTTCCCCCGTCTGCGTGTGCTGGCTGGCCAGCTCCTCGGCCTCGCGGACTATGCCAGGCAGCCGAGTGTTCAGGGTCTATGGAGTGGCCAGCCACCAGCGCACAGCCGCCGAATAGGACGTATAGCAATTTGGGAACTAGTTTATCTCTAGCTCCAGTTAAAGGTAGATTTAGTTATTAGTTCCAGCAGGAAGGCCAACTTGTGGGTGTTGTTCTGTCTTTAGATATTGGTTTATTGATTGGTCCTAGTTAAAAAATACCAGCTGGTCTCTGGATTATTGGTTTCCTTAACATTCGTTAAGTTGACAGGTACCAGAGGTACTTTACTAGTTCCAGTGGTGCCATCAAGCGCTCTTCATCTCCATGTCCTGCTTGTTTGTCTGTTTGTCCGTTGGCTTGTTCTGGCTGGCCAGCTCCTCGGCCTCACGGATGGTGTCGGGCAGCCGAGTGTTCAGGGTCTCTGGCGTGGTCAGCATCAGCGCGCCAGCCACCAGGGCACAGCCTCCGAATAAGACTGATGGCAGCCATTCGACGTAGATCGCCTGTAAAATTATTAAAAATATATTAGAGGCTTTCATACGTTCGCTTCTGCTGTATGACTTGCTGATAACATATATACATACATATATCATTATTTTGGGATCATCTACTATCGATTGTTTTTTTTTTGTCCCATTAGCCAGGAGACAACGTGACATTGTTGCTTAGAAACACTGTTACGTGGACTTATTACCATGTTGAAAGAAATAAAGAAGAAGGAAATAAACATTTACGTGTAGAAGATGGCCTAGAAAACAGCGGTTGAAATGTCAAGCGTGGATTTGACGGATTTCAACCCTATAAATTAGTTTTAAAAAGTGACCAAGGACGTCTGTAATAGGTAAGTACTTCATCATGATCATCATCATCATGCCTATTTATGTCCCACTGACTGTGGGTGGGCACAGGCCACCTCTCATTTTAATGCGGACGTAAGGTCTTTCTAGATTTTTAGTTATGGTCGCATGAAACGTTTGCTTATACACCATACGATTAAATAAATAACTAGTACTCGTAGCAGCATCTTACTAGTAATGGCATCTGTGGAGCTACTATAGACCCCAGCCGGCCCACCATCGAACAGAACCCGAGCAGACTGTGCCTCGCATGCGTCGGGAACAGCTCGGAGGTGTACATGTATAGCCCGCTGAACGCCTGCGTGATTGCGATCTTGCCCACCAGGTATAGCAGTGTCGCTAGCCAGGCGATAGCTGGAATAGGAAAAAAGAAACTGGATTTTAGAATTTGAAGCTTGTCCGTTACAGCCACTAAATTAATTTTGAAAGGAGATGAAATTGTGGCTCTGAGGGAGTTACCTGGGGGAACTATTGTAACTACGTTAACACTTAACCATTTTCTGTAGTCTGATGAAATTCTGAACTAAAGATGATTTTTCACAGAAAAAAAAATGTCAGTGCGAAGTCCCAGCGAACGATAAAACCAGTTAAAACCCTAAAAGTTCAAATAGCTGATTCGGGGGCTGGATGGGTTTTTTTCCGGTAATACTGTAATATCATAATAGTTTCGTTAATGCCATTAAAAAAGAGACTTACTGCGAGGCACAAAAGCGATGGCGACGCAAGAAATCCCGCAGATGACGTAGGCTATGAGCAGCGTGCGTTTGCGACCAATCCTGTCCAACACTAGTGCATTGGTCACCACAGCGATTACTTCTACGCTCACCACCAGCATATAGTTTGTGTACTTGTCTCCCGCCAGCGATACTGAGTTGATCGCCAGTCCGTAGAACACGAAAGTACATGTGATCCACCACCAGGAACAGATAGCTAGTCGCTTCATGATGATAGGTGATCGCAACACTTGCATCCATAATCCAGTCTCCTCGATTTTCTCTTCAACAGGCGCTTTCACTTCTTGAAGCTGTTTCACAGTTTCTTCTGATAACGTCACATTGTTCATTTTAGCAGCCTTTGTTATTATTTCAAGCGCATCTTCCTTCCGACCTTTAGATAGGAGCCATCTGATGCTCTCTGGGAGGAAGTAGATGTAAAGGAGGAAGAGTAGCGACGGCGGGTAGACGACCAGTATGAAGGTGCGCCAGTATTGGAAGGTTTTGGCGAGGAGCGCGAAGCTTAGGCCTCCGATGACCAGCATGATGCCGAGGAATGCCGTTGTCAGGACGCGTTTGTCTTGGCCGAGAAGCTCGATAGCTGAAATTAAAATGAAAGATTATTTCTGACTGTATGACCCTTTTTAGCAAAATAATTTTAAACGACTTCGTGTGTGTGTGTGTGTATGTGGAAGAAAAATTTTTCGCATATTTTTTAGGTGTGGTTTAGTTTTTGTTACAAATCCCGTAAACAATTTGGTTTCCCAAATATGGTTTCTACAATAATCTTGGTGAAAAATATTATGTCCGCCTGTTCAAACGCAGTTATAGCGGCTGAAGTTTTTGATGCTTTCGTGGCCGGTGTTGCCTGTTAGACACATAGGCAACATGGGTCGGCATTTCATACCAAGTTTTTGGGTGTATGTATACATCATCATCATCCTCCTAGCGTTATTCCCGGTTGTGCCCTAAAGGAGCCCGGGGTCCGCTTTGACACCTAATCCCAAGATTTGGCATAGACACTAGTTTTACGAAAGCGACTCCGTCTGATCTTCCAACCCAGAGGGCAAACTACTTTATTGGGATTAGACCGGTTTCCTCACGATGTTTTCCTTCACTGCAAAGCTAACGGTAAATATTCCGTACATAAGTTCCGAAAACATCATTGGTACGAGCCGGGATTCGAACCCACGACCGCCGTTTGGAAACCGCACGCCTGAACCACTAGGCTACCGTAGCTTTTTTGGGTTTATATATCATATTAACTAAAAAACAGAAGATGGGTCTCAGACAGAACGTTTCAACCGCCTTACCCCCATTTCAGAATACCTATTTGAAACTCCCCTGTAGAAATTCTTTTCATTTCTGGTTATTTGATAGTGGTCCCTGCCCTCTATTTTTTGTGAAACATTATACTTACTCATGATGAAGGCAGCGGGGAAGGCGCTGGCTCCAGCCACTGTCTCCAGGAACTCGACAACGACGTACATCTCGTAGGAGACGGAGAAGGCCTTGAGCGAGCCAATGGCCCCCACCAGCACGCAGGACAGGATCAGGGCGGTCTTGCGACCCCATCTGGAAACCGGAATACACATCTTCAAGTTTACGGCGGTGTTAAGTTTTCCTAATCTTAAGAGGCTGACAAGACCTAATTTGGTGAAATTGATGTTATTTAAGCAGTTTTTTAAGAAAAACTATTTGTTCTAGCACATCAAATAAAATATATGTTAATATTCACCACATTTCAAAGACCGTAGACGGGCTCGATACATAATTTGACGAAATCGGCTCGATAGAAAATAATTGCAAAGATCAGTCTTAAAATCACATTAAACGGTCCTATGTCTTTATTTTTTTGACGTATGGGTCTGCAATTAAAAACATAAAGTCAACATATTCATACCTAAACCGCTAGCGAGTCATATTTCACAAATAATCAACAGTTTTTTTTATTTTAATATTTATGTACTATTATCTTCAAAAACCGGGCCGCCCGGTAATACTCGCTCTCGTTCACTCCGACACAAATAGACAGTGTGCGCGCTATCCCAAATCCTCAAGGGCATTTTGGTGTTGACAGCGTCTTAACCGCTCTAACTTCGTGGTCTGGAAGCCAACGGGCAGCTGGGCGACGATTTAGGGTTAATTAATTGTTCTCGATCAAATGAACGAACTGCCGCTTGTCGCCCCGCTATCAGCCCGTCCCGTCAGGGCGTCCAGACTGCTGTCTAACTGTACAGGGATGGCCAAACAGGAATTGAGCTCACTCCAAGATGGATCTATTTCCTTCTTCCTCAAGGCTCCAATATGATCTGCCCATGAGACTGAGAAGGTTCGAGGTATGTAAAGAGAGTTGAGCAGGGAAGGCTCACCGGTCGGAGATGTAGCCCAGGATCGGCAGCGACACCAGCATGCCGATGTTGTGCACCGTGCCCACCAGGGTTCGCTTCCACTCCTGGCACGCCAGGTTGAACTGAAACCAGAAAATTCAAGTTTTACATTATGTAGTAGCTCAAGGGCTAAACATTACTCGCTAACTATTCAAGCTGACAAACATAATAGCTTTACTGAAATATCAGACCTATAGCGAACTTTTTCACAGGATCGGTGGCTAAAATATTAATTAACAGATTAACTACTTACACAAACTCGGTGATTTAAATCAACAAACTTAGCTAAACCACCTCGACAGAAAAGTCTTTCGATTAGAAATAAATAAATAAATATTAGGGGACAATCTTACACAAATCGACCTAGTCCCATAGTAAGCTCATTAAGGCTTGTGTTATGGGTACTAGACGACGATATATATAATAGATATAAATACTTAAATACATAGAAAACTTCCATGACTCAGAAACAAATATTCATGCTCATCACACAAATATTTGCCCTTACCGGGATTCGAACCCAGGACCTTCAACTTCGTAGGCAGCGTCACTACCCACTAGGCTAACCGGTCGTCAAATAACGCTCTATAATACATTTTGTTCATCAGAAGCTAGAAAAAATTGCGTTTTGAAATGTAAGGCAATAGGAGACACTAAATAAGTAGACACTAAATATATATTTATTTATTATACATTAAATATATATAATAAATTTGTAGGTAGACACTAAATAAATAGAATAATGTATTTTCTTGAAATATAGTTAAGAATGTAGTGAAATGGAGAAAAAAGCAACGCAAGAGGAAAAATAATCACATAGTTATTAAGTATCCAAAGTTCTGTCCCTTTTCCGCAAAACGCACCTTCATATGAAACGATTCTCATTTCTCATTTTATATGATATGCCGCTCGAGGAACGTGACGTCATGCACGATCTGCTAGCTTTCTCTCTCTAACAAGCAACATTAAAACGGTTGTAGAGCTTTATTTTTTTATTTTATTTAGTATAAGATTTATTTTATTTATAATGATTTTCGTATTTTTTTGAGATATTTGAATGTGATGACGAAAGTCATAGGCATATTTTTTTGCCTCCTTACTTTTGAAGTAAGTAATAATACAGTCTTGAGAGTTGAGTCTACACCCCACGGTGCGCTATACAGCTACAAATACAAAATACAAATACAAATACTTTATTAATAACGCCAAGTTACATGTCAGTTTTTTTTTTTTTTTACATAGTTACGTATATTTAATTCGTTGGTACATTATATCTACATCATTAATTCATTTCATCATTATCTATTTGTTTATTACATTTTATACTAGGTATATGGGTATTTTTATAATTCACTGAGTAGGGAGCTCGTAAAACTCGTCTATGGAATAAAAAGTATGGTCGAGAAGCCACTTACGCAATCTCAACTTAAATGCCACCGTGGAAGTTGCGTCTTTTTTAATAGTGTCCGGCAGCCTGTTATAATATAAACCGACGGACCCATGATGTACACTGACCGTTCTGACTTGCGCAGCTTGTGTGCGGGCGTGACGAGGAGGTGCGCGAGCTTGTTGCTGCGCATCATGCGGGATGCGTTGACACCCCGCGGACGAAATACATCCAAGTTGTTGTGTGTGAAGAGAGCTACGTGGTAGATGAGTTCACAGGGAAGAGGCATGATATTTAGTTCTTTAAAAAGTCCTCTGCATGACATATCCTCGGTTACGCCCAGTATAGCGCCTACAGCGCGCTTTTGCATCCTGAAGGCTCGCTCGGCGTCCGCTGCTCGCGCCCACAGCTCCACGCCGTAGGTAAGGAGACTGTGGACGGTCGCGAAATAGCACGATAATACTACGCCGCGAGAAGCGGTGCCAGCGAGCCGACGGATTGCAAAACATGCGCGGCCTAACTTGGAGCAGATCTCGTCAATGTGGTATTCCCAGGTAAGACCGCTGTCGATCTGAAATCCCAGCAGCTTTGCCTTATGAACCATACAGTACAGTAAGCTTGTGTGCGTGCTAGTATTATTTACACACACAAACGCACTACGCGTCTCAAAATACCGAATCCCGAGCAAGCGCTTTTATTTTAGAATAGCACTCCTCTTAACAAAATAATTCCAGGCCCCTATTTCACCACGGCTACAGGTGCGACAATTGTCACAAAATATGACATATGTAGAATTATCGGTTTCACCACGCTGACAGGTGCGACAATTGTAGAAAACAATTGTCACGACTAAATATAGGGAACAATGTATCAAATAATTAAAAGTTGTTAACTCAAATAGCAATAAGTAAATATATTTAATCAAAAAATAACCTTAACATTCGAAATAAAAGTTAATAAATGGAAAGAAATAGCTCAACGTTTGAATGAAATGGGTGTGTATGATAAAGATTGGAAACATCTAAGAGATACAACTTGGCAATATTCGAGAAAGAGGACTATAGTAAGTATTTAACAAGTTTGAATGATTAATTAAGTATTTTAAATTTGGAATTCGGTGTAAATAGGTACGTCGTTCATTTAAAAACGCTCAATATAATTTTAGGGTCTTTATTAAAATGACATTTTAGCTAGGTACTTATACCTAGCGTAGGTATTTAGTATTTCTTACGATACTTACGTTTAAGAAAACGTATAATAATATAATGCAGAGAAGCCTCAAAAATATACCTACTAATAATGTTGCGAAGTGGCCAATAGCGTTTACGTTTCGGGTTTATTGCAATACAATGATAAAATTAAATGTACATATTTGTAGTTTGCTACACATTTAATCAAATATTTTCGTAATATTATTTTGAAACTTACATACAGCCTTGGCCAAAAGTATTGAGCAGCCATGCTTTTTGTATTAAAAGTCGAAATTTTAGTCGAGTAGGTATAAGTATATTCACCTTTTTAGGGTTCCGTAGACAACAAGAAACCCTTATAGTTTTGCCATGTCCGTCTGTCCGTCCTCGGCTTAGCTCAATAACCATTACTACTAGAAAACTGTTACATTCACTAGTATTTTCTACATTCACTAGTATTTTCTATACAATTTTTACTTCATATAAAATTAATTTTTATTTTTTACGTTTCATAAAATACTTTAAAAAAATAACTGACGATTTGAAAGTGCTTGTTACTAGGCCTACTCGTACTTGAATAAAGATCATTTTGAGTTTGAGTTTTGAGTTTGTAATTCGGCATGGGTATATAAATCAATCACGCCGACAAAACAGTACAATAAAATCTTAAAAAAAAATTATGGTACCTCCCCTACGCCTAAAGCGGGTATGTAATTTTTTTTTCTCGTTGGTATGGTATGGTTCTCGTGGTGTATGGTGTATCACGGGGTATCGTTGGATAGCGCGTTCAATAATATTACGGGTTTTCTTAAACCATTTTTCAAATCAGTAATTAGTTTGCGAACTATTATGCTTTAAAGCCTTAATGAAAAATCCGTGACATCAAAAGAAAAATTTATTCTTTCTTTAAATCTTCTTCTATACTTATGCGAAATCATCAAGATCACTGTTACTATTACTACTACTACTATTACCCGCATGGAGAGCCATTTTCAACTACGCGTATGTCAACCACGAAATACTACAATTGTCACGCAATTCGACACAGCTTTAACCTCATGTCAAGATTCACCGACAATTCTACAAATATGTCGACTAGAAAAACATATTCTTGTTTTACAACACAATTGTAATACATACAATTGTAGCAAAATGCCTGACATGTTTGTAAGTATCTTTATAGAAAATATTTTCTAAAATTGTAATATGTCACCTGTCGCTTGACAATTGTCGCTCGACATATGTCACTGACAATTGTACCCGTGGTGAAATAGGGGCCAGGATTTTGCTACGTACGAGTAGGTACTCAGATGACACGAAAAGTACGTAGTAGAACCACCAATTTACTTTTTACGTAACCCCGCCATTGTTGTCATTGTCATCAGTTGCAACGCATCACTGACGGTATTGGGTGGATGCGTTTAGAGGTGAAGGTCGAATCTATACCGACTCGCAAATCTAAACCTTATGGAAATGCCACAAAATTGATTATTGCTAATCGGAAACGGTGAAAATGTTGGTAGGTTTTTGTATGGGCGAAGCATGCAGGGTCACACTCGCCCACCCGAATCTGAATCATCTAGACTAGTCGGTCCATAAGTTCTGTCACAAATGTTTTGCCCCATAGTAAATAATACCAAGATCGTTTTTATTTAATGCTATAAGTATATGGTTTGATAGCTCATTATCATTAAATACTGATAAATTAGAACGGTTATTGGATTTAAATGGTTAAAGCCATATTACACAAATGCTATTCTTCAGAGATTTTGCACTTTATAGCAATCCAAAACACGGACGTGATTCACTTTATCTTTTTTCTATGATTCTTAAAACCTTTCAAACTGACGTGAGATTTTAGTCAGAATCCTCCATGAACCCTCCCTGTTACTCGTACCTCCATTTTGAAGCATAAGTTAAGTAAGTCTGGGTAAAACTAATTTTCATATTCACATTTTACGTAGTGTAGGTACTTGTTGCCCACAAGATCAAATTTACGCGTTTTTCTGAAAACGTAAAAACTAGGTACGTAAAGTTCTCGATTGGAGCAGTTGGAATTGAAATGAAAGCTAACAGAAAATCAAATGCTAGTTGCTAAGCATGGTCTAAAATCGAGGTTTCAGAATAAGTAAATAAATAAAACCTTGTTGGTCATCTGGAACACTGTTTTTTTATTAAATTTTTGTAAGTGGTATTTTTGTCAGTTGCGGCGTGTTTTGGGTTCACGATTGTCTCAAGTTACTTACAAGGTTTTTTTGTCGTATTGCGATAATTGTTCAAAATGTATTGTATTGCATTTTGATTCGTATAAAATAAGCTTATTAATCATAATACGAATACGAAAAAGTTTATTGCTGAGTTTTATTTATCAAAAACCTTGTGACAGAACTTAAGGACCGACTAGGTATAATTTGTAATTCTCGTAAAATCTAGGCAATTTATTTGATTCCCACGACACAACTCTAGTATTTTCGTGAGACTAAATTACGTGGAACACAAAAATAATAAAAATATCCAATCCTCACCCGCAATGACCCAACGGCATTAATCATCACCATCATCATTATCATATCAGCCGAAAGACGTCCACTGCTGGACATAGCCCTCCCCCAAAGAGTGCCACAATGACTAGCTATTTGTGTAATGAGCACGCTCATGTAGTTAGGTACGTGAGTTCGTAAGATAGTGCCCTAATATTTATTTATTTACTAGCTTCTGCCCGCGACTCCGTCCGCGTGGAACTCGTTTATATCGCAGCTCCATACAAACTTTTACCCCCCCATTTCACCCCCTTAGGGGATGATTACGGGGATAAAAACTATCCTGTGTTACTCTCCGTCCGTTCAACTATCTCAACTTAAAATATCACGTCAATTCGTCGCTCCGTTTTGCCGTGAAAGACGGACAAACAAACAAACAAACACACACATACACTTTCGCATTTATAATATTAACTATGGATTTATATTAGCTCGGAAAAAGTCTACCCGCACGCACAGACCATTTAATAGTACCTATATCTACACGCGTCGCAGGCGCACCCGTGCGCAACGGATTCGCATAATTATTCATTTCATTAAGACAGTGTCAGGGCCATCCTGGGCTTAGCATACTAATATTTTGTTAAACTCCGCTTATGTATGGTGTTATCCCTATGTAAGGTCGCTACACGTCTTCTCAGTGTTGATGCCCGCGATTGCCAGAAGCACATAATAAATAATAGGACTTCGTACAGAGAAGGTTCTCTGTTAACAAATCCCTCGTTTAGGTGGCCATCCCTATGTGTCGCATGCGACGCGCTGCGATGGCCGCCGGCCGCCGGCAGGATGCACATACTTGTAGCGGCGCGACGAAATGAGGTAGTGAGCTGCCCCTGCCAGAAGTAGCATTGAAAATGTAATGTGCCCTGCTTACCCTTTTGCAAATTCATGCGTGAGTTTCTGTATGTCTGTATTTATACGCTGGAATAATGAAAAAAATACAAAAGCCGAGATAAGATAAGAGTTGTGCTGGGATCACCTACTTACTGCACTTAAGTTTGAAAGGGTCGGCAACGCGCATGCGAGTCCCCTGGAGGTATACAAGCGTAAATAAGCTACGGCGAACCAACAGGTGGGCCGTAAAGCTTTTGCCACCGACGTGCTATTTTTTTTTTTAAAGAAAGTGTGGTCATCACAGCAACTTATAACTGCAATTTCGTAAGTCCCACACACCTTGAAGACTTACCCACAGCCGACTTTACGACACCCACGGCACAGAGGCGGAGGGTTCGAAAGGGCCGCGCGACGAGCGGCACGCGCTTGAAATTGTTTGAGTTATAACTTTTAACCTATGGCCGCTAGAGGGGCGCCGAAGAGGTGCTTGCCTAGGGCGCTCTCGACATTTAATCCGCCTCTGCCACGGGAAGAGTGGTGCTCTAACCCGACACTACACTAGTGTATAGTCATCATCATCATATACGTCCACTGCTGGACATAGGCCTCCCCCAAAGAGTGCATCCAGCGGACTCCAGCAACCTTTACCAGGTCATCAGTCCACCTTGTGGGGTGCCTATCCACGCCGCGCCTTCCGGTACGTGGTCGCCACTCGAGAACCTTTCCTCCCCAACGGCCATCGGTTCTACGTGCTATGTGCCCCGCCCACTGCCACTTAAGTTTAGCGATTCGGAAGGCTATATCGGTTACCTTGGTTCTGCTGCGGATAGCCTGTGTGTGTATGGTATAGTACCTACTTATAAATATATTTCTACCACAATAAAACTATTGTAAGTGAACTCCAGTTATCTAGAGTTCAATCCGCTTCCTCTAGCCAACAAAGAGAATACTATTTTAAAGATACGGGTAATTCCCGTACTGTTTACGTGTGCTCACGCTCAGACATACTTAAATTCCTCATACGTTTTACAACAAACAGCTTCTTAGATTGTACAATACTCATTGTTTCTAGAATGAATGGAACTTCGAATCATTACCCTATAGCCCGCCGTTATACGAACTGATTAGGCACTTATTATCGTTGGAGCTCTGAGCGTCTCTGTTCGGATCCTTCTTCTGAGCCTTGCCTCAACTCGGCTCTCGCGCGCCTTCGAGGTGACAATTCGTCCAATCGCGTTCGCCACTCCGCTGTTTTTGTTTTGTAGGAATTTAAATGTGTGCTCATGCTGAATACACAAAAGATCTTCCATGTTTCATCGATACACTCGAGTGCCCTTAGTTTGTGAGTATGCATGTCCCTCAGAGGGGTGATCACTTAACGTTTCGAACGTACGTTGGGACAACTCAACTGGAATTTTTCCAGTTTTTCACATTTAGCGTTTATTGTACCTGTACGTCCAGCACAATTTGCTGTTCTGTCGCTTCCCGCGCGACTGAGCGTCTCTTATCTTACTCGCACCGTGAAAATTAGAAAGAGGAGGGTAGATCTTTCTCAATTCGCGTCGCGGCGCGGCGTCAGTTGTACTAGTTGTGCTGACGCGCGTACAGTGCGTTACGTTATCGACCCGCTGATGCGGCCGACTATATACCGTCGTCTTTTCAGTTGCGGTACGTTTCGCGTATTTTACAAGTTGCCAATGGAATTTGAAGCTTTAATACACGTTACATTTAATTACACGAACCGTTCGGTGGGAATCGTACATTAATCAACCAATTACCAAACGAACCACCTACACCGCAAACTACCGAATTATAAACCGGACTTGACGACGCAACGGAGCTACGCTGTTTAGTCGCCTCAATAATACTTAGATCGTTTTTAACACTTTCACTGCCAGGAACCCGCCTAGCGGGCGCCTACGCCGTAGTCGCTTTCCGCTACATACGAGAGAAACCACGGGATCGGCTACGAGCGTAGCGCGTAGCGATTCTTGGCACTGAATGTGTTAATTTTATAATAGTCTTTGAAGTATTTGTAACTTTGGGCCTTAGATGCCTGAAATAAATGGTTTATTATCATTAATGTTATTGTAGCTTAAGGCCGTGTTTTCGGGCAGGCGACGCCGTGCTGTCAGATGAGTATGAAAACGCTCACGCCTGATGCATAAAAACGCCTACGCATTTATATAGACACGGCATTTTCGGCGTTTCGGGTCACGGCAGTCTTGTAAAGAGACCTTGACTTTAACTTGAAAACCAACGACGCGACATCACTTAGTCACAAAAACGTAGGTATAATACCGCCAATAAGAAGCCATTACCATGTTTTTTACAGCAATTACGCCTTGACAATGGCAATGATACCATGCTAATTTGACTGCAAACGTGGGATCAGGATATAAACATTTAAACGTCATCTAACAACATTTTGATGTCATCTGGATACTTGGCTCGTCAGGCCAAGTTCGAAGAAAACTCTGGGCATTACTGCAGTGTACATACCTCCACACTTTTACACGATCCCATCAAGCCCTCTTTCCATCCCTGGTTTGTAGGTTATAGGCGCTGGTTATAGGCGTTCGCGGACTGGGTTTCCGCAACTCGACGTCATACTACCGCCTATTTTGCGTATTATTATTGGAACATTTGGAACTACTGCTATACGTGCCAACCCAGTTCCACCGGGAAGCCTAGCAGACCCTGTATGTTGCCGACGGCCTCCTGTAGTTGACCTCGGTATTCAGAGGTGCTTTGCCAGGTATTCTGCCACCCCAGGGTTTTTTTGTTGTTTCAGTCTCCCTAACTCTTGACGAACAAGACTCGCAAGTCGCCACAAATCCGTATTAAAATTAATGTTCAGAATCTTACATGAAGTGTTGTAGAAATAAGCTAGGTTAATCTTTCGCTTAATCTTAGTCATTTTATTCACACATAGGTAAAGGTAACCAGTTTAAACCCACACCTACCTATTTATTTGTGGGCCTTTATATTTCGACCAGCTAGTAATCTATTGTGGCAGTCCTTTTTTTAGATTTTACCGTTGAGGCCCGTTGCCTCTAGGAAATGCCAGATTCTTTGGGCGGTGATATGTTGTATCTCTTCTGGGTGCACGATGTGCCGCCCTAGGTAGGTACTTCGTTTGTGCATGAGTGATCCGCAGGAGCAGAGAATGTGCATTGCTGTTTCCTCTGTCTCCTGGCAGAACCTGCGTCCTGTTTCACTTCACACCTATGTCCCACTTGAGAACTTGGACTACATTTTACATGCACGTTTTGTCACGTCAGTTAACATTTTATTTACTCCATCAATACAACTCCTAAGGAATTGTTACTTGATTGATATGGCCGGATATCCTTCACGACGCGAGTGGATTGACAGGCAGAACCGTATAAGGACTATGTATGTGCTAACAGAGGAACGTTCTGTGGCACCATTAAGTACCTGCACTTATGATGCGGTTTGGTACACTTGGCGATATTTAACAGTGATTGTATAACCTTACTGTAGCTTCCGCCCGCGACTTCGTCTGCGTGGACCCCGGATAAAAACTATCCTATTTTAATCCAGGCTATCTTCATGCAAAATTTCATCCTAATCGGTTGTGCCCTTTAAGCGTGATTGAGTAACAAACATTCAAACATCTAAACTTTCGCATTTATAATATTAGTAGAATTAGTAGGATAGTATAGGATCTTGACGTAACTCACAATGATTGGAGACATTATTAGGTTAATATGCCAGACCATGTGACAATTTACATCACTGTTAGTCTCCCAAAGTGTTCTTAACCTTCATAAATTGTGCAATTTGTACGGTTGTGGATCGCATACGAACGCGGGGACAAGCATTCATCAGCTCATCACCCTCCTACAATTGTACCCTAAGGGAGCATGGGGTCCGCTTTGGCGCCTAATCCAAACACAGAGGGAAAACTAGACTTTGTTGGGATTAGACCGGTTGCCTCACGATGTGGGGACAAGCACAATTCTACAAATAAATATATTTTAAATGATGTATGCAAATTACCACCTCCTCGCTGAAGGCACTTTCAGCTTCGCAGGCGAGCGTACGGAGAACTGTCTTATGAACGTACCTGAGTGACTATAATGTTGGCCAAGGCATACAACCACTGGTCGCATGCCACCTCCTCCTCACTGCAGGCTCTATCAGCCCGCATGGAAACATAGGGACAAGCACCGTCCTATTACTACGTCGTAAACTTACCTCAGTAACGATGGTGTTGGCTGACGCGTATAACCACTGGTCGCACGCCACCACCTCCTGGCTGAAGGCACTATGAGCCCCACAGGGCAGCGTGAGGTCGGTCGGTATGCGTCGCGCGCAGTGGTGCGCGCGCCCGTGCGCTGGCAGCGCGGCCTCCGTCCACACCGTACTGAATTCAGTGCTGTTCGACGCTTCGCATTCTGGGACCACGCATCTGTAACAAATCATGTATTGTTATTGTACAATAACGTACAAAACGCGGACTTAATGCCTTAACCTATCGAATCCAGTTGCTCACAGGGGAGTCGGCGGGTTTTAAGACCTCTTTCTGTCAACATTTGGGAGATTTTTTTGTGTGGAGACTAGTGCCTCCTTGGGGAGCCACCGCGTATCCAAAGGTCTTTACCAGACAACCGCTAATTATGGGGTTGTTAATCTTCTTGAAAAAAAATCCTTAAATATTCCTTACATTTTCGCAATATCTTTATTTATATATTTTATTGTTTATCACGAGCCAAAACACTACGAGGACAGTGACTCAAGTTGTATATTTTCCACTATATTCCCGCTAAGACTAGCGCCCTCTCTGTATCGAGTTATAGACTTGTTTCACTGTGTTTTGTTGTCACTGTCCTCGTAGCTCAGTTGGTAGAGCAGTCTAGCGTTAATAGAAAGGTCGCAGGTTCGAATCCTGTCGGGGGCTACAGACGAAGATGGTTTATTTTTCCATTATATTCTTTCTCTGTATCATATCGTTTAATAATCAATATTGTTGAATTTTCTCGAAAAAGGATTAAAATGACATGGTAAAGTAAGACAAGACAATAAATAATCATAAAGTTCGTGTCTAAATTTTTAAGAGCAATTAGGTTGGGAACTCTAGTATTATGTGACCCTTTTCCGCAAAAACGCACCTTCACATGAAACAAATAGCTACTCCATTTTATCGATATAGCATCTTTATTTCCCATATTACCTGACTCTTACAATAGTACCTTATTAAACGACATAATCAGTTGGAATGACGGTATTTTATCTATCACCCCTAAAATTTCATTCCAGCAAATACGAATGAAACATGACAAACGATAGTTAGGTAGACTTTCGTGTATTAGACTTAGGTACTTTTAAAGAAACATTGTACCTATCTTAGGTAATCATAATGCCTTGGGAACCAAGCCATCAAACTCCTTTCGTTACACGATTTCACAATTTAAGGAAAATATAAAACTCCCATATAAAGTAAAAACCGATTGCCCAATCATTTGACATTTTCCTCCTTTCAACTGCGATAAGCGACCCCAATAATCAACAGTGCAAACTAGAAGCAGTCTGATTTGTAGATTGAAGAAAATTGCACCACGCACCGCGTGCTCCGGTGTTGGTTTTTCGCAGGAACATTCTTTGGGATAGTTAACTCAAGTATACTCTACTAGCTATTTCCGCTTTTGGTGGTGAGGAGTCGGAGTTGTACGCGTTTTCATACTCGTCTGGGAGCACACGTATCGCGCCGCCGCACACGTCATCTGTCCACAAACACGGCTTTTAGATTTCATATATCTATAGGACACAAATACTCGGCAAACAAAATTAACAGTCCTGTCACCAAAAGTAAAGGAAATTGAAGTTTAAATAAAAATTAGGTATGAGCATGAGTTCGTGTCACCTTTAGGGAGTGTCACCCATCAGTGATGTACGAACATGTGTTTTCACTTATTATATAGGTATTTGACACTCTAGATTCACTCTTACATTGGGCAGTCGAGTGCCAAGACGTCGGAATACGCGCCAACACAAAACATATGGGGTGTTTATGTAGGTATATGCGTGAGCGTTTCCATACTACTGACAGCCCGCTTCTCGCGCCGCTTGTCCATAAACAGGGCCTAACGTCCATACTTAACTAAAGCTTGACGAAAAATATTTACTCAGTAACAAAAACTGTGGTTGCTAAACATGAGGAAAATCCGTGCATATTTGGCTCTAATTCTTTCCACCACACAAAAAACCACAAAATTACATTGAGATGTAAGTACCTAATTACGTATGCAAGAAATCAATCTGTTCAAATATCAACTTACGGTCCCAAGTAGAGACTCTAATTTTAGTGACAGCTTTGCGATTTTCGGTAATTCCACACCTGAGCTAAACCACGAACTTCGAAAGTCGAAGTTCGAGTATTTCCATCTCTATCGCACTCACAATACTCGTATGACTGGGATACGAACTTCGAGTTTCGTTTTCGTGGTAGCGCCGCTGGCACTTAGGAGGTGAAAATTAGTAGGTACCTTCTACGCAATTAATTTATTTAATCGTATGGCATACATTATTTTGGCCTTTAAAGTTTGTCTTATGTCACGCAATGATGACATTGTTCAAGAAGCAAAGTCCCTGAATTATGTTGGTTACGGTAAACCTTCTGTACCTTCAATAAGTGCGCTAATTATCGGAACATCGTCACGTCTTTGACTTGACCTACAGAGTTCCTAACTTGGTGTCTGACCGTTATAGCGCACAGATAGTTCAACCTTATCTGTGCCGCCAGATGTATGTCTACGAAGCTGAAGGTCCTGGGTTCGAATCCCGGTAAGGGAAAATATTTGTTTGATGAGCATGAATATTTGCTTCCGAGTCTTGGATGATTTCTATGTGTTGAATATATCGTCGTCTAGTACCCATAATACAAGCCTTATTGAGCTTACTACGGGACAAGTTTGATTTGTGTAAGATTGTCCCCAAGTATTTATGAATTATTTATTAATGTGCGTGCGCTTGATTTGATTTGACAAAAGCCAGTCTTCCTCTTCACAAACAGATATCAATACTGCGATGTCGAAATCTGCTCCGAGACATTGGAACCAATATTGTATTTAAGAATAGAAAGAATACCTTTTGGGTAAAAATGAGGGCTGTGTATGAAGAACAAACGAATTGCTGTTATTAATAGGTCATGAAGAATTGCGAACAGGGAGAAAAGGTTTTGTGTAATTTCATGTGAACATAGGTAGGATATATAGAACCTACACAATTAAACGCTACGCAACACAAGATAACAGAGCAACCTCTCGACTAATAACTTCCATTATGCACTTCTGTCGGCTAACCGTCCGTTTCCGGCGCCTTGAAGTGCAGAATACATTATACGGGTGTAGCGCAATTAGGCTTACAAGGTACAAAGTTTGAAATACCTGGCAAGACTCCCGATTTGTGAATAAAATTCCTGACGCTCAGGAAGGGGAGGGCCAATTGTAAAAAAAATCTCTAGTGTATTTCATCATCATCATATCAGCCCAATGACGTCCACTGCTGGACATATACTTCCCCCAAAGAGTGCCAATGTGACGGGTCCTGCGCCACCCGCATCCGGCGGACTCCCGCGACCTTGACCAGGTCATCAATCCTCCTTGTGGGGCCCACCCTCGCCGCGCCTTCCCGTGCGTGGTCGCCACTCGAGAAGCTTTCCGCCCAAACGGCCACTTAAGTTTAGCGATTCGGAGGGCTATATTGGTAACCTTGGTTTTGCTGCGATCTGCGAATAGCCTCATTTCTAATGAGATCACGCAAAGAAACTCTCAGCTCAGCCCTCTCCATTGTGTAATTACACCACATAAAAAGAAAAACAGTTAACAGCATTTGTTTTGTATTTATGCAAATACCATACATTAACCTAAAAATCCTTCTGAATTCCTGACACTTTCGTATTCCTAACAAATCAGGAAAAACCCGGACGTCTGCTGGTTACCCTAAGCTCAATGTGATGATTTCCTTGGCGATTGCTGTCGTGTTACCTACTGCCAATTTTTCCAACCCCAGGAATACTGTCACCTATTGCTTGTGTCGCCAGGGAAAATAAACATGAATGTGATGTTCTCTTGATTTTATTCGCGGAAGAACAACTTTTTACAATATTTTTTCCCAGGCTTGGGGATAAAAAAAAATGAAGTATGAGGCAACAGTTTTCTTTAAGTATGAGGCAACTGGCAGTTGTCAAAGCTGGAGCGATAAAAGCAAAGTTGCCGGCAACGGCACATCTTAAGTTTCCAATACTTTTTGGTACTGTTATTTGGGGCGAGGTTTTGTCTGAAGTTCACAGGAGTTTTCTTAATCCTGAAGAATCTAAAAACATTATATTAAAATACCAAGTGTAATCATTTTTTTTTTCTGAAAACCCAGCTTTTTTACAAATATTATAGCTTATGTCATTCCTATCGAATAAGATGGAATCCATCCAACGACACTATACATTAACTGCCGAGGGTCTGATGATGGAGCAGACCTCATACGTCGAAATCCGTCAAACAATGTAGGCTGCAGGGCTTGCCACAGAATAAGACATACGCACATACATACATACGCTCGAAAAACACAACCCTCATCTCCTTTTCGGCAGTTGGGTAGTTAAGAAGAAAATAGTAACAAAATAGAAAATTAAGAGCATGCCCTAATGGTAGGAAATTAAATAAATTGACAGTAGCCTGACGTATTTGAGTATCTATATAGTCAAGTACTTAATTGAGCCTATTATCTAGACTTAGGAACTTATCTCCAGTCATTAAGTTAAATCATACATAAACGTAGATGACATATCATTATTAGGATTCATAAAGTTGGTAATCACGAAGTCTTTGTTAAACTCACAATGCTTGCAGAATAAACATATGTGATATTAATGATTTAAAGAAATATTACAATGCTTTATTTATGATGTTTGCTCGGCAAACATGTTCCCTTGCAAAACTAAAGGAATACCTATTAGTCATTTATTTGCCCAGGTCATAACAAGAACACGATGTTGTCACGCCAACGCCATACAATACAATACAAAATACTCTTTATTGCACACCGTAAAACACGAAACAAATAGACATAACAACTGCAAACTTTGCGAAATTCTACTTTATTTGCAAGTAAGTATGTGACGCGATAAATGTGCGATTGGCGGCTTTCTTTATGAACGCCAGTTGTGCCCTTATGGAGCCCGGAGTCCGTTTTGACATCTAATCCCCAGGACACAGACACACGCACAAACAAGGACAGGCACTAGTTTATGAAAGCGACTGACATCTAACAATACAATACAATACAATACAAATACTCTTTATTGCACACCTCACACAAACAAAGCAGTTAAAAAGAGAAACAATACAATAACATGTAGGTAGAGGTAGACAACAGGCGGTCTTATCGCTGAAGAGCGATCTCATCCAGACAACCTTTGGGTATCGGAGAAAGAAATAAAACTAGATTATGTAGTAGGTGGTGCAGAGATTATAATGAGCCAAAAATCAAAATAATTATATTAATACACGTACATAAATAGCTCTATATATAAACATACATACACAATCATACATATATACAAATAACACAAATAAAAATATATAAATATAATACATAAACAGTCAGCCAATAATAATAATAGTAAGACAATGGGGGTTAGGGGAGAGACGAATAATGTTCTTTAAGAAGAGATTTGAAGTTACCGATAGATTTAGCTTGTCTTATATCAAGAGGGAGAGAGTTCCACAGTCGAATAGCCTTAAAAGTGAACGAACTACTATAAAATTTCGAAGATGACGAAGGCACAGTTAATAGCAAATTGTTAGAAGATCTAACAGAATTAAAATAACTAAAACGCTCTTTGAGATAGCGGGGAGTTGCAGGGTTAAAAAGGACACTAAACAGAAGCGAAACTTGAGTTTGGAACGGAAACTAGAAACGTGGTCATATTTGCGTAACCCAAATATGAACCGAATGCAGACATTTTGGAGACGCTCAAGCTTATTAAGCTGCTCCTCAGAAAGGTCAAGATAGGATACCTCAGCGTAATCAAGAATAAGAAGAAGTAAAGTTTGAGCAAGCGCAATTTTAGTTATCTAACCTTCCAAGCCAGAGATAAAACTAGTCTAATCCCAGTATAAACTATTTAAAAAAATCTAGTTGGATGATGGGATCCATGAGGAATTGAGGGAACTCCTCAAATATATTAGGCACGCATGTAGTAATTTTTCTGCGAATAAATGAATATGAAAGTCGAACCGGCATAGATCTGACATCTGAATACGCAAAGTTGTAAGGACGTGTCTTTATAATACTGCTGACAACGTAGCCTACGGACGCTTGCGATTCCTGATGAATCACAAGAGCGTTGCCAACCCTTTATCGATTTGAGGATTATTTTTGGTGATTAGCTAGAGACGCGGGTCCGACACTCCCAACACAACATCCTCGGCAGCTCTGGCGACCGTCAATTAACTCACCACCACCATACAACACCACATACCCACAAAGCAAGTAGTGGCTGCGGTTTTCTGTTAGGTGGAGGCACTTCCCCAGTTGGGCTAATAAGAGCGAGATGACATACCGCTGTATATTTAGTCGAGATGATATTCCGCATAGTTTTTAGCGGCGTACTGCCTTTTCCAAGATCTCACGGTTCTAAATACCTACTCTGATTTGCCATACGATAAATAAATAAAGGACCGTGCAGCATTAAGAAAGTAAATGAGCCTTTCTGAAAATTTCACGGTTTTATCACAAACATATCCCCATTATTATCGTGCATGTTTGAAACATTGTTACATTTTTTTAAAATACTACGATGGTGTTAAACAAACACACAATCCACCGGATGGTAAGCTGACACCGTAGCCTACTATAGCACTTTTGACACCAAAGGTGTCAAACAGGTTAATTTGTTTGAGGATTAGTTGTGTTGATAGTAACTAGGTATACAGGGTGTTAACGGGGTCATGATCCGGAATGACAAAAAGCGAATAAGATGATCATACTGAACAACCTTTCCCATGGGACCAACCACGAAATCGCAAAAAAAAAGAGCCAATTAAGAGTTAACTGTGAGTTAACTGCGATTTAATTGAGAGTTATGTATGGAATACCTGGTTTTTTTTTGCGATTTCGTGGTTGGTCCCATGGGAAAGGTTGTTCAGTATGATCATCTTATTCGCTTTTTGTCATTCCGGATCATGACCCCGTTAACACCCTGTATATAAGTAGTTGGAGACCTATGTAGGTTTGGACACCGTAAGAACACAACATCCTACAGGACAAGCAGTAGTGCTTATTATGGTTAGCGGTGCTATTTTATGTAAGGCGAGTATTACTTATAGTAGTAATTTGGCAATTACACTCATGTGTTTTTTAATTTACTATAATTACTACAGCAATGATTAAATGTGATTGCTTGTGTGTATAACCACAGATTACATAATAGTTCTTGTATAACGTTGTTGCAATGCAATACCATTATTTGCCAGGAAGATTAAGGGTCAGTTGTTTCGAATCGTAAGTATTGCGTTCGTCATTCGTTACAATCTAAGTAGGTATGGGAAGCTTTACAGTTTTTTGTTGAATGTGCCAGCGCCATTTTTAACTATGTATAATGTTTGTTATTGCAATATCGTTGCGGTCAAGCTAACTTGACATGTCGCATTCCAATATGATAGGAGTGATTCGCTCGCTGACTTCCTCGTGCGCCCGAAGCTCGATCAAGACGTCCCCGGAATGTCATAATCATTAATTAGCATTATCATTTTTTTATTTATTGAACTCAGAAACCATGGTTACAAAGATGTTAACAACCAAGATAATAACAATTATTATCATTAACAAAACCATAATCCCATTATCCAGACCAACCAATATTTAATCGAGTTGTGCGCTCGGAGGCTTGGTATCCGCCATAAGCCCGCTCCACACTATGGGCCATCATGGCCCATCATACAGGACGCAATTATGCGGTAGAACGAGACGTAAATATGTCTTACTCCCTTTAACGCATGAGGTACGTTACGAGCAAATGTGTTGAAAAAGTAATTATACCGTCATTGGATATACTATAACATATATATCGACGGTTACTAGAAAATTGGAAACGAATTACTTAAGTAACTAGGTAGGTAACTAGGTGTTATTTTAACTTATTACTGACCTACATCACGAACAGTGCAAGATGAATAAAATGCATACTAATATTATAAATGCGAAAGGTTGTCTGTCTGTCCGTCTGTCTGTCTGTCTGTCTGTTAACCTCTTCACGCTTAAACCGCTGAAACGAATTTAGATGAAATTTGGTATAGAGATAGGTAGTTAGAGTCCTGGGAAAGGCCATAGAATAGTTTTTATCCCGGAAATCATCCCCTAGTAATAATAATATCGACGGTGGTCAGGCAAAACCACTGAAGCGACATTTTTTGAATTTTACAGGAGAGCGTTTTAAAGTTTTTTTTTTTTTTCACTAAAAAAATCATTACCTTTTTTCTATAGTTATCTTAGAGAGTTGGGTTCTATGCACGGGTTATTTCATTTTTTTATAGCTATTTATAAATTAATGTAATTCCCCAAAACACGGTGGATTCGAAAATAAGCGTCGCTTAAGAGGGGGCGCTCCGCGAAATCGGGGTTCTTAGATTGAATATTTACCTATGACAAACTAAAGCGAATGCCAGGAAAAAGAACATACCAAAACTACATCATATTTGCAATTGAATCGTCTGAACAAAACCATACAAAACCAAAATTGCCTCGATAGAAAAGAACCGCCAAAACATGTCTTATTTTTACTCAATTTCAATAGTGTGAGGTTCCCGTGCATAAAAATTAAGTAAAAGTTGAGTGTATAATAGCTTTTCACATTACCTAATGAAAGTACTAGCGGGGTATTTTTATGTAGTCCCTTTTCAGACTTATTGAGGTGAAACGTATTTGGCGTATAGGCCTTTTTTATTTAGCGCGATACCCTTTCTCCCGTCGCGTGTTTCGTGCGGTTCTGTATATCTTTTGTTGCCGTTCGCGGGCGGAGTCAGTCGTAATCGCTCCGCTGAGACGAGAGGACTACGTTCTGTGCTCTCACGACAGCACGATGAACATAATTATTTCAATAATATTGTGACCCAGTATATTCGTCCAGTGAATGTACGTATCATTACATTCCAGTAGATATTTTGCTACATTTTGAAATAATATATTTAAAAGTCGATCTTAACATATAGATCTTAAAGTTCAAAATACAACTATAAGATTACGCAGCGATCGGCGGGTGACCGGCTTCTTAGAATAATTTGTGCAGTACATGCAAAACTAGACGAACATTTTTCTGTCGATCGTGTATTTACTTTATGAAAGATTATCACTATCACTATCATCACTACACAGTATAAAACAAAGTCGCTTCCCGCTGTCTGTCGTCTGTCCCTATGTATGCTTAGATCTTTAAAACTACGCAACGGATTTTGATGCGGTTTTTTTGAATAGATAGAGTGATTCAAGAAGAAGGTTTATATGTATAATATAGTATCCGTGCGAAGCCGGAGCGGATCGCTAGTTGAGAATTAATCCGGTTATGTTCAAAATCGATGTCTGAGAGGTCTAAATACGAATTCATAGTCAGAAATATTTCAAAAAGTGGTCGCATTATTTAAAATTTTTGAAACATTCGTTGTAAATTAATATGCGCGTTTTTTTAAAGAACAACATACATTGGCAGGCTTCTGGAGGGTGAAGATTCTAGAAATGATGTCCATTTTGAATTCCAAGATGGCGGACATTGCTTTTCGAATTTAAACTTTCGTGAGACGTGTTGAAACAGTACTAATAATTACACGGTTCAACTCACGTATTAAATGTCACTACGGGCGACATGTTTCGAACTCTTCGGGAATTCTTCTTAAGGATGTGTTTTCGCGGCGGTGTCGCTTGAATCTTGTCGTGATTCAAGCGACACCGCCGCGAAAACACTCATCCTGAAGAAGAACTTCCGAAGAGTTCGGAACATGTCGCCCGTAGTGACATTATTGACATTGTTTTTCTTTAAAGTCATCACGGGTGTCGCTTTTAGGGTTATCGAGAGTGCAGATTCCAACAATGATTGCCTGCGAAGTTGGACATTTTGATATTAAAAAAGTGAACATAATTATGCACTTTTTCTTTAATATGTTCAAAATTGATAACTAAAGGGCCAAAGCGTCTCCATTGTCTCCAAGTACGAATCCGAGATCAGAATTGAAAAATTTGGCCGCCACACAGTAGTGGCCTGAAAATCTGACTTTCATAGACATGATCGAAGTTTTCATAATATATTATAGTTTTTTTTTAATGCTACTAATAAATTCACGGTTAAATTCACGTATTAAACGACACGACAGGCGACATGTTTTGAACACTTCGGGAGTTCTTCTTCAGGATGAGTGTTTTCGATGTTTGTTTTGAAGAAGAACTCCCGAAAAGTTCGAAACATGTCGCCTGTTGTGACATTTAATGCGTGAATTTAACCGTGGATTTATTAGTAGTATTTTAGACATGTCTCACAAAAGTTTAAATTCGATTATAGCTTTTTTTTGCTTTAGGCTTTTACTAGCCATTATTATGCTAGCTCACAACCCTTACGTGATTTAGTAAAAAAACGGAAGGCCATATTTCAGTTATAGCTCCGGTGGTTTTTTAAGCAACAAAATGTAGGTAGTGGTATTCCTTGGGTAATTAAAGTAATTTGTACTCTATAAAGTGAGTGTTTTCGCGGCGGGGTCGCTTGAATCTTGTCGTGATTCAAGCGACACCGCCGCGAAAACACTCAATCCTGAATAAGAACTCCCGAAGAGTTCGAAACATGTCACCCGTAGTGACGTTTAATGCGTGGGTGAACCGTGTAATTATTGTCATTTTTTTTCTTTAAAGTCATCACGGGTGACGCTTTTAGATTCCAACAATAGGGGCGTAGACACTAAATAAAATAATGTGATATTTTCTCGAAGAAGGATAAAAAAATTAGTCAAATGGAGAAAAAATCAACGCAAAAGGTTAAATAATCACGAAGTTATAAGTGTCCAAAGTTTTAAGAAGGGATGTGTTCTGTCCCTTTTTCGCAAAACGCAACTTCATACGAAACGATGACGCTGGAAGAATGTGACGTCACAGAAGACGGCAACGTGCCGCGCGCATCGTGGTCGCGGCCTGCCGGCAGCATCCTGTAATGTGACGTCACACACCGTTTGCGTTTTCTCTCTCTAACAAGAAATATTAAAACGGTTGTAGCTTCGTAATTCTTTGAGATATCTGAATGGGATTTTCATCACTATGCATATTGTTTTGCCTTCTTTCTTTTGGAGTAATAATAATTTTCGAGTCTGCACCCGAATTATTGCCTGCGAAGTTGGACATTTTTATATTAAAAAACGTGAACACAATTTTGCAGTTTTTCTTTAATACGAGTATGTTCAAAATTGATAACTAAAGGGCTTATTATAATTATCTATAGGTATTCATCATGTTTCATCTGACTGTCGGGGCATATACTATGCGAGAAGGAGCGGGGCAGCAATAGACGCATCAGCGCGGCAGGTACGGGCGCGCGGGTGATTTCTGATTTTTCCCTGGCGATACGCCCCCTCTTAAGTGAAAACGGCCCCAAAAAAATCCCGGAAGAACCATTGAAGCGACACCATCATGCCGTAGACAGACCCTCGAAAATCGAATGAAGCAACTACTTATGTTGAATTTGTTCCCGGATTAATCATTTAACCAACTATAGTAAGGGCAACTGTTTAATAATATATTAAAATATTTATCCAGTATTTCAAATTAGCAAAGCGATTCTGTCCAGCATAACTACGACTTTTTATATTTACGTTTTTCTAAAGAGGTAATTCAAAATTATCAATAGTTGTAAAGTTTAAATAAACATGAATAAATAAATAAAAAACCGAATAAGAAAAATTGTTTAATCTTTATTAAACATTTATAATAGGACGTAGGTTGTCCTACCCATATTTTAAATATCTTGACATGGTATCAAAACCAATGACTAGTAGGTGTCGAAAATTCCGAATAGACTTTTAATAACGGAAACATAAAAAAAATATTTTTACCAAACTGCTTACCTCCAGATTTTAACCACCAAGTTCTAAATAAAACGAGGGAAAAACTAGTTCGAACAAAAGTGATTTTGGTGAAACAGAAACTACAAGATAATAACAAAATGGAGTCAAGACAATAATGAATTGTGTGTATTTTTCTCAATGTAAGTAACAAATTACCCTACTCTCCCTTACACTGGTCGGTATTCAATTATTCGATGAAATAAAAAATGTCTATTCAATTTCAAACCAGTTTACTTTATTCATTCAATTTAAGCGCGTTCCAATATTTTTTTACTTATACGGATGCGGGTGGCGCAGGACCGGTCGCTTTGGCACTCTTGGGGGAGGCCTATGTCCAGCAGTGAACGTCTTTCGGCTGATATGATGATGATGATGATGAAGTGATTAACGTATTATAACGTTTTTAAGTTTTGATTTACGTGGTTAAAATTAAAGAATATTCATAATAATGGGTAATTAATTATACAGAATTACGAATTCGGTTTAGGTAGTTAATAGGTAGGTGGTTTCGATACTTTAATTCGTAAAGGATATAAGGCAAACGTCCGAGTGCTTCGTATTTTCTTTATATTTCCGTACCGTAGGTATAATTCATACTTTTTAACTGAGTATGCCTTCTGGAAACATAACCCACCAAAAACATTACATGTAAAGTGATGCCAAGACTCCATAGCTCATAAAGCTTTCAGCGTGAAAAAGATATCAGATCGCAATTAGCGCCAAGCTTCCTACTCCACACGGCGTAACTCTACCACTACCAGCCACGCTCTACAAATTCTACATCTTGGCTTCAAGCATCTTAAAACGAAACTCGCACCGCGACTGGCCGCCTACCACGGGCGCGCGTGCGCCTGGCTGCGGTACGGGCTGCTTCTGTGGGGACACAGCACGGACGCAAATGACCTTTTCGTTTTGCAAAAGAAATGCCTCCGAATTATTCAAAACATGCGACAAACGGAAAGTTGCCGTCCACATTTCACGCAATTAAAACTACTTACCCTCCCATCAATGTATATCTTGGAGGCAGCATTATTCGTAAAAAAAATATAACACTGTTCGATTTTATTAAAAGTGCCCGGCGTAAGAACCAACAGACCCTGCCGGCACCTAAAATGGATCTATACAAGAAAAGCCCATATCATAGATGTATCGAAATCTATAAAAAAATATATAAAAAAAAGCATTTATTCACGAAAAAAACAGTCCTTTTTTACAATACAACTTCCGCCAAACTGTAAAGCAGTTTGTTGGCAGAAATAAACTCCCTGTCTGTACATTACTGTTTTAAGCTAGCTGTATCAAGTATACCTATCAAATGCTGTAAGTAGTAGTGTAAGTTATAAATGTAAGTTTGCTATACGTTATACGTTATGACATAATCTATTTAAATTATTTCAACTAAGTAATTGAGTACATTTTATTTTCAAATTGTTTTAACATAAGCTTTTTTAATTTCGATTTAAATACATTTTTGCTGGCGCTTTTCCTAATATTTAACGGTATGTTTATATACATTTTAGGAACAAGATAAGATCTGGTTCTCTTCCCATAATAATTGACTACTCTAGGTACAATTAACGCTTCATTGGCCAATTTTCTACGCAAATGTGTATTAGTCACAGGACAGGGACCTTAAACTCACACAGTTCATATTGTTCTAATGCAATTTGGAACGATACCCTCTCAAAGGCTAATCCTCTCTACACACTTGTTTTGTCTTTTTATCTACTAGAGCTTTCATAAATCTTATTTGTAGGTGTTTAATTTTATCAAGATATGTTTTAAATGTTCTACCATACGTGCTCAGTCCATAGGAGAGTATTGAATCAGTGAGTGCGTAATAAACTGTATATAGGGTCGCTCTATCTGTGAAAAACTTAAGATGGTGGAACTTCACAAGCACCGCCCGGAGCTTTTCACATACCAGCTCTACGTGTGCACTCCAAGTGAAGCGGGAGTCTATTGTCCGGCCCAGGTACTTGTAACTCTCCACCACCTCAACCCTTCCACAGTCACAAGAGGAGCGGACACCACTATGTAGACAGTCGTAATCGTGGCCTATAATCTTTGGCTCTCCTATTATACACTTATTGTATGGCGAGTAGATATGCATACACCTGGTTTTCGCAAAGTTAATTATGATACCATTATCATGCGCCCACTTAATGATATTGTTAATGTTTTCTTGAATACAGTATTCTACATATCTTTTTATCTGTATATCTTTTCTTTCCTTGCTAAAGTAGACCAGACAAGTGTCATCAGCATACATGTAGGTCCTACAATTCTTAACTACATTGCACATGCTGTTTACGTTCATGATATATCCCACAGAGCCCCGCAGGTTATCCGCGCACTACTACCCGTCACGCCGCAAACAGCAGTCCTCAGAGTACGCTCAGACAAGTAGGCCTGCAACCACTTATTGACTGGGCCGCTAACCCCACACTCGTCCATGGCACACAGCAGCTGGCGGTGGTCCAGTGTATCAAAAGCTTTTTTGAAATCAATGTAGACCATCACCACCTGCTGTCGTTAAGACTGCCGTTCACGTCGTCAGCGAACCGCGGTAGCTACGGCCAAAGAGAATATTGATGGCTACGGCCCCGTCGGAACACTCGGAACCCATGTTGCACATCATTTAATATATTATTTTTCTCTAGGAACCCACGTATTTGCTCAACTATAAATTTTTCTACTATTAACAAAATACCGGTGACAATAAAAAGCGAAAATAGAATCAATGTTTTCTACAGTAATTGAAAAAAAATGCTTATAAATAAATGTTATTACCATTGGAATTAATTTATAATAGGTGAGACCCTTCATTTTATTTAGCTTGCTGACAATTGAATAAACCTAATTAATTAATAATTGTTATAATGTAATATTACCTATTGACACCCATTTGTAAAATTGTAACGACTATTTATGTATATTATGTTTTTTACAATACTCAATGCTGAATACTTTATTGCATTCCTTAATGTATTACAGGTGTAAGACTTACAATGCTATAAAACATTAGGAACCCTGTTGGGCACAGCAAGTTTTGAAGGTACATGCTTAAATATAAATACAATATGGATCTCTTATTACTACTATTTAACATAACATATATCACTTAAGGGTAATTAATACTTTCCCAACATGTTTCTAGGGTTTTCTGTTAGATAATCATTTACAGTGTAATAACATTTATTTATTAAGTATTCTTTAAGTTTTTTTAGGAATCGTTTGTTATTTGATTCTTCTTTGAGGTATTCCGGTAACTTATTGTAAACTTTTATCGACATTACATGCGTACTATTTGAGTGCATTCTCAATTTTGACGAAGGCAACACTAACTTGTCTTTATGCCGCAAGAGATGAGTAGTTGGTAAGTCTTGCCGTTTAGTATAGAAAATTGGATGTTTGCGAACAAATTTACACACTTCCAGAATGTATATACTCGGCAAAGTGAGTAATTTAAGACCAATAAAATGAGGCTTGCAACTATCCATGTTTTTTATGTTTGCTATAATTCGTATTAATCTTTTTTGCATTCTGAAAAGTGTCGGAGCATCTGTGCTGTTTCCCCACAACGTGATACCATATGTGAACTAGGCGTAGGCATAGGCATGATAGGTGACCAGGGCAGTGTGCGTATCTGTTGGTTTTTTGACTTCGCGGAGGGCATAGGCAAATTTAGCTATTTTGGCTCTTAATTTTTTTATGTGTTTTCCAATTTACGTGAGAGTCTATTGCTAGTCCAAGTAATGAAAATTCGCTTGCAGCTTCTATTTGTTGATTATTATAGGCATAATTAATGTTTAGGGGAGGTTTCTGATGGGGATGGTAAAACATTATTCTGGTTTTTTTTAGTTAATTTCTAAATTATGTTCACACATCCAATTACTTGTTTTCCCTAGCATGGAATTTATTTGATCATTTACGTACTGAACATTGCTGTTTTCACAAGTTGTTAGAAGCGAGATGTCATCCGCAAAAAGAACACACGGCTCCTGCTTTATTTTGGGGAGATCATTCACATATATTAAGAACAAAAGACAACCTTAATGACGCTACCTTGTGGAATTGAGGCTTTCGTTTTTATACAGTCCGATCGGATATTTAATATTTCACCTCTTTGATGGTCATAAAACTCTACTTCGGCGTACTGCTCCCTGTTTTGGAGGTACGATACAAACCATTTATGTGCCATTCCACGTATTTCTATTCCATAGAGTTTATTTAACAATATGTTATACTGGACTTTGTCGTAAGCTTTTGTCATATCCAGTAAATAATCCTATTGCATACTTTTGGGTGTTGATTGTATTTAATATTTCTTGTATATATTTATACACTGCTAGTGTTGTGGATCTGTTTCTTCGGAAACCATTTTGGCTTTCATCAAAGATGTAATATTTCTCGCAAAAGGCGTATACGCGGTCGCACATTGCTCTTTCAAAGATTTTGTGTAAAGTGGGTAAAAGCGCGATACGTCGGTAGTTGTCAGGGTCTGTTTTTGTACCTTTTTTATGTATCGGCTTAATCACTGCCTTTTTTAACATATCTGGGAAAACTCCTTCTTCAAATGACTGATTAATCAGGAAACAAAAGTGTTGGGCAAGCTGGTCTACTCTCTAATTAGGGATGGCGGGATTTCGCCTAGACCGTGACTATGTTTATTTTTAAGATTTTTTATATATGCTTGTACTTGTTGATAAGAAGTTGGGCTAACAAACATCGTGTTCTGTGTGGGGTATAGGACAGCGCCGCGAGATGCAGTCTGTGCTGGCGTCGTCGCCGTGTTCCTGGGGCTAGAGCCTATCGATGCAAAAAAGTTATTAAATGTGTTTGCTATTATATAGGGATCAGTAGTTAAACCATTGTTTACTTCTAATTTGAAATTTACTTTGTTTTTCCTGGGTTTTTTATTTGTACGTTCTTTTATAATATTCCACATAGTCTTTATTTTGTTGCTCGAGTTTTTTATTTTGTTAATATAATGTAACTTTTTTGCTGCAGATACAGATTTCTTATTTATACCACGTCGGTGGCAAACAAGCTTACGGCCCACCTGATGGTAAGTGGTTACCGTAGCCTATGGACGCTTGCAACTCCAGGGGGATTTCTTTAATACCTTTTCATGTTTTTGATAGTGTTGCTTTAGGACTGCGTTATTAGATTTCGAAGTAAATATTTTTAGTGATCTTTGCTAAGTACATACATGATAATTTTAATCCTTTCGTCAGCCAGAAATTACTAAATTTCGTGTTAGTTTTAAGTCTTCGTTTTGGTATAGTTGTGTCTAATACATTTGTTAGAGCATTATGGAAGACAGTGTAGTTTTGGTTTACATTTCTGTTTGGGCTTAAAGTGTCTTGCCAATTTATGTTTGTTAGCTGTTCTTTAAATAATTCTCTGTTATTCCGGTTAAAAACTCTTTTATGCATATACCACGAAGTACGATTTAGACATTGCTTAACTGTATGCTAATTATAGTCGCATTGTGATCTGAAAAACCAAAGTCTTTTACTATAGTATTTAAATACATATCTTTAAAATTTGTAAATATTATGTCTAGGCAAGTTGAGGCGGTTCGTGTAATATGTGTTGGGCTTTTTATTTGTTGCGTGAAGTTGTGTTCCTATTAAAACACAATGACTTTTAGTTATCGACTAACTTTATTTTTTAAGTATCGGGTACATACAAAACTACCACAGATTAAATATATTTTGTTACAATAAACAATAGTTCCGCCATTAGGTCTAAAAAATTACTCGTTTTAGAATTGTTCTTTAGGACATCTATGTTGAAATCTCCTCCTAGTTTTATCTTGTATTTACTATATTTATTTTGGATATAATTTAAAATACTTCCTAATTGTTTATAGAAAAGCTCCTCATCTCTTCGGTTCCAGTACATAACAATAAGAATAATGCCTTGTTGAGTGACCTCAGTAGCACACACCTCTAGTACATAATTAATTGACATGCTCGAAATGTCTGACTTTTCTTCGCATTCAAATTTATCTTGGATTAAAATGCAGACTCCACCTTTTGTTTTGTAATTTCAATTTAAAGTTAGAATTCCTACACAAGTGAGCCGGTTACATGCATTAATCTAGAATAAGTATTTTTTATTGTAATGTTGCTGTGCCCTAACAGGGTTATGCTGGAACTTTATTTATATGTACATAACATCTTGTAAGACCTATACTGCAATATGTAAATAAATAAATTTTAAGAACTGCAGACTGGTTCCTTACAAATCACTAATTATTGCATGCAGTCTTCATATTGATTTCGTCAATACTTCCTTTGTATTGAACTTTGAACTCTACTAAGCGAGAATTCATTAGATTTTAATAGTCTGTAATTACATGTTAGCTTCTTGTGATCTGTTATCGTTTTACTTAATCTATGTGTCAATTTCTTTATTTTGTTTTTGTACCCAGTAATTTCCTTTTCCAGAGCTGTAATTTTACGTAAGTTTTATTCAAATTCTTTAAAAGGGTATTCCTGCGTGTTCATGGTATAAAATAATTAAATAATTGTTTATTCTCTTCCTCGAGGTCCTCAATTCTCAAAATCAATGTTAGGGTTTCCTCTTCTTTCTTCTTAATTTTTTGTTTTAGCGGAGTTAGAATTTCCATGTCATCGTTATTAGTAGAATCGAATGTACAGCTTGTATTATTTTTCGAAACTCTATTTTCAAGATTCTTATATTTCTGTTGTGCTTTTGCTAAAAGTTCTTTAAGTAAATTCTTTTATGTGACAATTTCCATAATTTTTTCGCTATTGCAGTTATTTAAATTAATATTTCGTTCTTTTAGGCTTAATATTTCTTGTTTAAATTTGTTTATAATTTTGTAATTTTTTCTAAATTTCCTTAAACATAATTGGTGATCATGCAAACCTTCTTCATCACTGTGGGTGACCTGATTCGAATCATTGTTTTTTCGAGGCCTCAGTACGGTTCACCTTAGGCTCCTTAGCGATTCTGTTTTTTTTGGTATGTTATTCATGTTTTATAATTATTTTCGTCAACCAGATAGCCAATAAAGTACAGTAAATATTCAATTGTATTTATACATATTATTTACAAGTCAGTTGGTCCATTGCAATTTGTTGTGATTTCTGAACGTACCTTTAATGTTGGCAACTCTCGCCTGTGTCGTATGTCACTGTCAGGCTGTTACAGTTGACTTGACAGTTCCCTTCACCGGCCAATCAGCTGTTCATGGAGGTTATCGCGTTCCGTTATATTTAAACGAATAGTCATACATTCTTTGTGTTTTAAATAGTAAACGTTTAAATAGTGAATCTTACAAAAGTGCCAACATCTTCGTAATGAGTGGTTAAATACGGCGTCTCTCCAGTCCCAGGTCACTCTTCGGTACTTATGTTTACACAACAACAGAATACTTACGTAAGCTTTAATTACTTATTTATATTTAAAACAATAAGAGCTCTCTCTCATATCACTGTTTACCTGGCTAGGGTTGCCAGATGATAATTTCAATTAACCGATAAGACTTATTTTCCATATTTCCGGAAGAAACACTTAACAATACAATACAATACAAATACTCTTTATTGCACACCTCACACAAACAAAGCAGTTAAAAAGAGAAACAATACAATAACATGTAGGTAGAGGTAGACAACAGGCGGTCTTATCGCTGAAGAGCGATCTCTTCCAGACAACCTTTGGGTATCGGAGAAAGAGATAAAACTAGATTATGTAGTAGGTGGTGCAGAGATTATAATAAGCCAAAAATCAAAATAATTATATCAATATATTAAATAATTATATTATACTTAAGTACCTTATCTTATGAAATATGTACCTGGAATAAACACTTTAGTGACATAACATCGAAAATGAGCAATTTCGAACCATACTGTTGCGACCACGGTTATGATTGAGTATACGATTAAGTGACACAGGTTAGATTTAACTCAAAGTGAGTGTCGCATAAAGAAGGTTTTTTTTTAAATTTGGCGCTTATTTTTGTATTACTTTAAGCGACATGAAGATGAAAGTCACCAGATGATCGTCGTGAAACCTGGCTCAAACGACGGAGAAAAATTCGCTGATTTCAACGATGTATATAACTCTATTTTGACCAAAATGTCGCTTCAGTGGTTTTGCCTTTCCACCGTCGATATGTTTTATTATAAACTAGCTTTTGCCCGCGACTCCGTCCGCGTGGACCTCGTTTTCATCGTAGCTCCATACTAAATTTCACCCCCCACTTTACTGAGGGGTGAGGGGATGATTTTCGGGATGAAAACTACCCTTTGTCCTTTCCCGAGATTCAAACTATCTCTAGACGATGATATACATACGTAAATACATAGAAAACATAAACACTCTACAGTCACACAAAGAAATTCCCTTACCGGGAATCGAACACAGGACCGCCCGCGGGCTTCGTAGAGTCGCTACCAACTAGGCTAAAGTGGTCAAAAGTAAATCTTATAAAAAGTCTTGAGCCTTCCGCCAGTCATGAGGTATAACCACGAAAATCGAATCTCGAAGTTGGTATATCTCCGTCTCTCTCGGTTTATACTCGAACGACAGCCCCTTACATCAATCGGCTGCTTTTCGTGGCAGCTTTCGCTTTGCTGCCACGAAGTGTTGGAACGACTTACCACCAACAATAAGAAATTCATGTACTAAGATAACCTTCAAACTACGTCTTAAGAAGTTCCTAATGGATAAGCAAAAGTTCCAACATAAGCAATCATAACATCAGTCATCGCACACACACACAAACACACACACACACACATGCACGCACACACTTGAATGTTGTAATGTTATTGTAGATTTGTTGTAAGTTGTTATAAATTATTTTTCGTATAATTAAGCCACAATGATCACCCTATTGTGACCAATCAATGGCGTCACTGAAAATCAGCGTCTCGAAGTGAACCACGGTTTGCTTCTAGACATCAAAGCTGAGTGACGACCTTTTTAGCACCTATCGCAATGTATCATTCTTTAATATCTGTGTGACTGAGATGCTAAATAAACGTTCTTCTTTCTTTCTTTTTATAACCAAGAACTTCCAAAAACGAAGTTCGGGTATCTCCATCTCTATTACATAACTCGAGTGACAGGGATGCATGTATACGAACTTCGAGTTTCGATTTTCGTGGTCCCCTGCCTCTTTCGCTATTTCATCTATAATGATCGTTAAATTCAACGATGACCAATCCCATACCCGAAGCAAGCAAATTGGACTTTATTTCGTCTAGTAATAAGGATGCCAAACCTAGTATTTATATAAAACTCGTTTCTAGCATATTTTGACCCAGTTACATACTAAAAAGCATCCAGTAGGTATGCAACCGCAGAGTAGCGACACTATAGAGACCTACTCATGACCTATTACGGTGTACGCTTAGGTACTATCAGACCTGATGTACGCTTATTTGCCACCATCGTATTTCAGCGCCAGAATCCCTCTACAAACGGTTTTCCCATGCATGATGAGCGCAGCACTACGAAATTGTTGGCAGAATAGACATACCCACAACGGCCACGACCTACAGTGTTCACTTCCGCTCAGCGGCGGTACGCTTGTTTGCCACCACAGTATTACCTACCTACCTGTAAGGCACGTCCGCAGCCAGGAACACGTAGTTGATGGCGTAGTGGGCAGCCGTGTACGCCACCAGCGCCATCATCACATAGTTGAGGACATGGAAGCGCCGGTACTGCCCCAACTCTTTCATCAGCCTGTCGCAATCCACCCCAATATCACCCATCTTTAAAAAAATCCAAGCTCTTCGAGAACTTGCTACTGATCAACTCGCAGCCTTCGGTTGCTGATCACTTGCAAACTCTTCAGTGTAACCGATCAACTCTCAGCTCTTCAATGTTGATGAATACTTGCAAATTCTTCAATATTGCTGACCAGCCCCTCAGCTCTTAAATTTAGCTGAGCACTTGCCAATTCTTCAATATCGCTCATCAGCCCTCAACTCTTCAATTTTGCTGTTCACTTGCGAATTCTTCAATATCGCTGAGCAACCCTCAGCTCTTCGATTTTTCAGGACGCTTGCGAACTATTCAATGTTTCTGATCACCGGCAATCAATTTCGCTAAACACATATGAAATATTATTTAAGCTGATGTTAGTCTTGACCGGCCTATTGATATGTCTTATTCTGTTACTGTTTCTAAGCGAATGGTTAAATAAACTGGTAATTAATTTATTGCAGGCGGCTGACCCAGCTTTCAGCTGATCATGAATTCTTGACTGATAAAACACAAGGTCTAGGACGCAAGCACGGTCTGAATTATTTAAACAAATGAATGTAAACACGTTGATCTACACGATACCCGATTAAATGTTTATGTTACGCGGCTGTAGTCACGCGTGGATTCACAGTGCGCGTGCTATGGGCGCGCGCGTCGACGCGACTGCGATCTGCGCGTGCGATTTCTCCTCGCTCGTATTATGCATTTACGCGTGTTTCCGATAATCTTTTAGGCTGGAGTACAATGGTTGCGGTTTTTATCGATTATTGAATTGTAAGGCTTGTTTACACTGTTTAGTGATTAGTGCGACATAGAAAAGCTATTCGCAGCTTATAGGATCACTTTGTTGTCCGTCTGCCCGTCTGTATTTCAATTTTCAAGACCCTTTATCGAGATTAACGAGTGGACGGTAGGTATCGAGTTTAAATTAAATCCATACCTATACTTACAATCCGTCTACAATCCCTTAAGGCTGAGAAAAAATCAAACTTCTAAGTTAACAAAAAAAAAAATCGGCCGTTTCATGCCGCAAAAACGTATTTCGACACTCTCAAGGGAATCAAAATTTATAGGGTACTTTCCGTTGTCCTAGTAATATCGTCTTATACTATAGAACAGGGAAAAATCTTAAAACTGTAGGTACATTTGTAGTTTTTTATGAAACCTTCGGTTTTTTTTTCAGATTTAACAGCCACTTTTTAAAAAGCTGACAATCAATGTCAATGTATGTAAAATTAATGCAGTAGGTAAAATTTCAAAATCTAACGCTGTTTATGCTATTTACTTACTATGTAGATAAATCAATCTGGATGTTTTTTGGTGAAGATATATCCTAGACCTGCGGACCCATGGAGATGGCGGGATGACTTTGACGCGTTTTCAAGTGATTGGTCAAGAATTGCGGGGGACAGGGACGAGTGGAAATCCAGGGGGGAGGCCTTTGCCCAGCTGTGGGACACTCCAACAGGCCAGCAATAACACCCCTCTCCTTACGTCGGGGATTAAAAAAAAATCCTTGACCTAGAAATGAGGTTACCAGCACGTCTGTCATGGGACGGCCGCGACATACTCTCGATTTTTCCCGCACTATACCTCTTGTCTAAGTGTTCTAATAAGAGAGAGACGGATAGTGCGAGAAAAATCGAGAGAGCTCGCGCGCCGTCGCGTGATAGCCGTGCTGTTCGTTTAAGTACAGTCGACAAAAAAAAAAAAAAATCCATTGTTTTGTGGTAGACCCTACACCCGTGTTTAATGTGTTAAAATCATAATATTATACATGTTACACACATGCGGAGCGGACACAAACTTTAATTAGATATTTTGAGGTTTTTTTCTATTTAATTAAGTATAATCCGTTTTATTGTTTGTTCACTTTTGGAAATTTGATTAAAAGTCTGATAGTTAATTAAGAGGCTGACAAGACCTAATTTGGTGAAATTGATGTTATTTAAGCAGTTTTTTAACTTTTTTTTTTGTGTACTTAGAAATTGGAAAGGCCAATTTTCGTACAAATCCGGCCAGGACGGAAAGGCTCCGCAGCTAAATTCAGAACTGGTCTTAAAATGACTGATGACTTGCCAGCATAAACAACCTACTTAATTTGGATGCGTAATGGTTTATGTTATGTGCCACAACTTCATACTAAATCAGTTGTGGCAAACAAATAAAAGTGGAACTATGACTATACTATTCGATTATTAAATATTTATAATGTTTTATTATTAAGTAGTTGACTGTAATGTAAATTTCAAACTGGCCTAAATTGTCATTATTATTGATTACTATACTCTTTAAATTAACTTTGTGTGGTATCTATATGAACTTTGTAATAACTAATATTAAGCTGTCTTACTAACAATAATGATCCATGTTGGTCTTTGAATAAAAATGAATTGAATAGAATTGAATATGACAAGGACAATGAACGATATTTCCCTTTCTGTCACACTTATCATAGTACTAAGTTCTTTAAGGGAGGATTCAAGTATGCAGCAACGAAGATATGGAATGATCTTCCACCACCATTACGAAATCCTATGCCTTTGCTGAAGTTTAAAAAACTAGTGAAAGATCATTTACTTAAATTACAAAAAGAAATCATCCCTTAATACTACTTAGTATATTTAAATAATAATAACTTTAAATTGATTATCCTTTTTTTTTTTTTACCAAGCAATAATTGATTTATATGTAAGTACTTTATTTCATGAAGCATTACGCACACGCACGCACGCACACACACACACACACACACACACACACACACACACACACACACACACACACACACGCGCACACACGCACACACAGCCGCGCCGGTCTTATAATATTGTAGCGACCGACCTGTAGGAATTGGAATAGGAAAAGGACTCGTCTGAAAATCAGCGCTGGGTAATATCTAATTATCCAGCAAATGGCTGAGACGGGTACCCATTGCCCTTATATGTTTTTTTAAATTATTGTTATTTTGTATTCCTTATGTTTTTAATTCAGTTACGTTAAGTCTTCCATTATTATTATTACTTTTAATGTAAAATTCAAAAGTGGCAATAAACTTTATCACTCATCAGTCATCAATGTCAACATAAATGCTGTTATTATACAAGTCATGCGCTGCTTAGATCCAGTCATCATAATATGTAAATATACAAAAAACATTCCATTGTAAAACTAAAGGAAATGTTAGTTAAACTAAAAATTGTATTTTATACAATCGTTACACAATGAGGGCTCTTAAAGTCGCGTACCTACCAAGTAAGGTACGAGAATTTAAGAGCTAATTGTGTAACTATTGTATATACAATAGTAGCTTCTGCCCGCGACTCCGTCCGCGTCGAACTCCTTTATATCGCACCTCCATACAAACTTTTACCCCCCCATTTCACCCCCTTAGGGGATGATTACGGGGATAAAAACTATCCTATGTTACTCTCCATCCCTTCAACTATCTCCACTTAAAAAATCACGTCAATTCGTCGCTCCGTTTTGTCGTGAAAGACGGACAAACATACAAACAAACAAACACATACACTCGCATTTATAATATTAGTATGTATGGATTTTCTACGAGTCCATAAAAAATATTAAAGAAACTTAGTATCTATTTAAAAACTAAGCCCTGCTGAAACGAAGCGCAGCCCACCGGCTGAGCGTTTCGTTTATGTCTTTTGTTTTAATACCAAGGCGACGTTCTATTGGTTAAATTCATTATAGTTCAGTAAAGGTGCCACGTGATTCATTATAGTAGTCTTATTTGCCTGCTTTGCCCAAAGGTTGACTGGTAGAGAATGCTGACGGCATTCCGCCCGCCCAAAGTACGCTGTACTTTATGAAATTGAAAATGTAAATATTTTGTTGCGTGAAAATAAATGTATGTAATAATATCAAAGTTGGGATTGGGACTTCCTTCCTGAGCCAGGAGGTCGCCGCTCCTCGTTAACTACAAGTTGATACATAACCACTCAATTGCTTGTGGCAACCACAAAAAGTTGCCAATTTCGCGGACCCCTAAACTGATGGTGGCAACTGTGGCTGCCAATCGAAGTATGGGCTGCCTTGATAATGTGTTAATATTATATAATCTGTGCTGACACTCTGCCCTAATACTCTTGTCTATGCTTGACTGTCATGTCTAGCCGCTTTTGTCTTTATGTCCACGACATCTTACTATTATTGTTAATTTGTGATCTTGTTAAATAATACAAGCTGAAGAAGTATTCGGCGTTTTAATTATCACCTATAAAAGGTTATGGGTCCAGCACGCTTCCACTGCGCTGAAAATCAATGAGGTATCAATATGGCGACTCACTACAAAATTGAACCTCTGCGAAAAGAAAACTACGAAACGTGGAAACTACAGGCGCAAGCTGTTTTAAGAAAAACGGATCTATGGAAATACGTCGACAGCTCTGAAAAAAGGCCACCATCAGCTATAAAATAATAAAAACTAGAAGCAATTTAGGCTACCTTTTTTAAAATCCGAAATCAAGGGAGCGGTTATAAGAGAAAAAAGTATTGTATTAAGTAAACAAGAATAAAAAGTACATATTGAAGACTATGTTATATATGTCTAGTTAAAACATTGACACCAGAGTCCTGTACAGATATTTATGTCCCTATAAATCCTCTTTAAGTACGTATATTACTACCCCTGACAGTAGTCTTCCTGCAGTCAAACTGTTAAAACAGTTTTGCAGGACTTTAAGTATAGTTAGTGTATTTGTAGAATTATTTAGTAACAAATATAACAAAAAAAGTGTAAAAATATGGGTGCATACAATACAACTTACTAATAAATATGACCGATAACTCTTAGGTATGTCAGCGGATTAAGGTTTTGGTACTTATTTATGGGAGGATGTTATCGATACTAATTTAGTGCACTTGACTGCACATAAACACTCCCCTAGGAGTGTTGACTAGCAACGACATAATGTTTACGTTTGGATGCCGCTGCACTTGTCGAATATCTTTCAACAAGGCCCGCTAGTGATGCCGCTCTCCGACTGTATTGCTGTTGAATCATAAACAGTTGAGAAGTTCGGTAACGGACTTTCTACACGTGACATCCACCCGGGTCTGCGAAATCTGGGAAAGTCCGTTTTGTGACGTAACTACTTTTAAGGCTAATTCATGAATATTTACCGACCACATAGACACTGTCTTACCGGTTTAATCTCTAGCCTCCGATTACGCGCATTGCACGCATATTATCCATACTAATATTATAAATGCGAAATCGTGTCTGTCTGTCTGTCTGTCTATCTGTCTGTTACCTCTTCACGCTGCTACTTCACTCGCCACTGCCATGGGGAAATCAGGTGCATTATTCGACATGTTTAAACAATGGCTATCGTTACATGGAAACCATAAAGCATAGCCATCCATACTAATACTATAAATGCGAAAGTATGTCTGTCTGTTTGTCTGTCTGTTACCTCTTCACGCTTAAACCGCTGGACCGCTGAAGATGAAATTTGGTATAGAGATAGTTTGAGTCCCGGGGAAGGACATTAGGATAGTTTTAGTTTTTATTCCGAAAATCATCCCCTAAAGGGTTGAATGGGGGGAAAAAATATGTATTGAGCTATGATATATTCAGATTCAGATTCATTTACTCACAATATAAGATTACATTATAAATTACATTCCATGTCAATTTAAAAGAATCCCTATTGTGATCGTCAACAACATACGATAACATTCAATAAAAGTAATTTGAAGAATAATAATTAATAACTAACAATTGAAATATAACTATGTCCACTTAATTTAAATTTATGTCATAGTTATCAAAGTTCACCTAAAAGGATCGTCAGTACATAATAATACGATAATTGAATTATATCAAAAAACAATAAATAAAAATTATGCGGTTATGTCAAAAAATTCACTTATAGAATACAGTGGATTTTCCAATAGAAAGTTTCTTAATCGACGCTTGAATATGGTTTCTGATGTTTCTATGCGTATTTCGGCGGGTACACGTTCATAGTACGTAGGACCTATGATGCGCGGGTTTTTTCCTGCAAGTGCCATGCGACGTGGGACTGTTCTTAGTTGGCCTGTGGAACGAATAGTCTTACCTGATACCTCGACAACCCTAAACATGGTTAAGTTTCGTCTAACAAACATTATAATTTCAAATAGGTATGTGGAGTAGTGCGTCATAATTTTGTGCGTTATGAAGATTTCTCTGCATGAGTCACGAGGTTTCACACCAGCTAGCGTTCGTAATGCCCGTTTTTGCATTATGAAGACTCGATTGGCATCCGTTGAGTTTCCCCAGATGAGTACTCCATAAGTCATTAATGAATGGAAATGAGCATAGTACACCGATTTTAATGAGACATTCGAAATTAGGGGTTTCAACTTTCTCAGTGCAAATACCGCACTACTCAACCCAGCACACAGCTTATCGACATGGCACTTCCAGTTAAGATTTGAGTCTAACATAAAGCCAAGGAACCTAGTCTCGTTGCATACTGGCATTGGACAGTTTGATATACAGGGAGGCACAGTTATATTCCGTCCTGAAAATATCATTATGTTCGATTTAGTGACGTTTAAAAGTAACCCATTTGCACAAAACCACTGCTGCAACTGCCTACATGCGTCACTTAGCTTCGCACCAAGCTGCTCGTGCGTTTGCGCACTAACTATGACCGTAGTGTCATCTGCAAACAGCACGGGCAAGCCTATGGTGATAGCAGACGGGAGATCATTTACATAGGCCAAGAACAAGGTGTTGCCTAGGGCTGATCCTTGAGGGATGCCTTGGTTTATGTATCCATAGTCAGACTCAAGAGTTGTTCCATTTATGGATAGTTTGACCTTCTGCCTTCGATTTAACATAAAAGAACTAAATAAATCGTGAACCTTATCTCCAACGCCATAATATTTTAATTTATTTAATAGGAGCGTATGACTGATTACGTCAAAGGCCTTTGACAGGTCACACATAATACCGGCCATCTTGTACCTGCTGTCCAACCCCGTCATAATGCAATCAACCATCTTGTGCGCCGCTGCAGTTGTTGACATGTTTTGTCTGTAAGCAAACTGGTTTGGTGAGAGAAGGTCATTTGCTTCAAGATGGTTCATCAGGCTAGATGACAGGATGGACTCCACAATTTTCGAGATGGTCGGTACTATGGTGATCGGCCTATAGTTATTGACGTCAGTTTTTTCGCCCTTCCCTTTATATACTGGGCATACCCTAGTACATTTCAATACATCGGCGTAGACGCCAGTTTCAAACATACTATTTATCAATACAACCAATATGTCAGAGACGACCGGATAGATACATAGGATAATGTCTAAAGAAATATCGTATGTATCCACGGTTTTACGCGTCTTTAACATTGATTGTATTGTCCTGTGCAAGAGATCGTGCGTAACTACGGGGAGATGAAATACAGGCACGTCTGAGTTGCCTAGATGCTGACGTAGGTAGTGTGTAGATAATGATTCATCATTTCGAATAGTATATCGAGATGCAATGTCTAAAAAATAAGAATTAAGCATGCTTGGCACTTCACTGTCTAACAGTTTGGTATTCGAAATAGGATCATGTAAGTTGAACGTTGGTTGAGATCTAGTTTTGGTTCCTATTTCGTCATTTACAATCCTCCATATAGCCTTACTAGAGTTCTCGCTTTCTCTCAACTTATTTTCTATATGCGATTGTTTAGCACGCAGAGTGGCCGATTTAATAAGTCGAGAATAGTGAGCAATGCAGTCTGATATTAGTCGATTATTAGGATATTGGCGTTTTATTTCTTGAAGGTCATTGTATTTACAAATGTATTCGGACAGCTCGTCGTTCATCCAAGGGACAGAATGCTTATTTTTATTTAATTTTATTCTCCTTATTGGAAAATGTAGATTAATGTAAAATGTCAGTATATTAAATAGCTTATTAAATTTGAAATTAATGTCAATAGAATCAGAATAAATAAAAGTAAAATCATAATTGGAAATGTCAAAATAAAATAAACGGAATGTATCTTGATTAAATAGCCGTCGTTCCACAAACTGGTTGGATCCATTTTTAATGCGCCCTACCCTCCTTTCAGTTGTCAATTCATACCTTTGCGCATTGTGATCGCTAATGAACGTGTTCACTGGCAACACAATAATACTATCTAGGGCATGATTTGTTATACCACAATCGATGGATGACACAGACTCCGTAGTCACGCGAGTAGGAAAAGTAACTGTGTTTTCGCAGTCAAAACTATCCAATATATCGTCCACCCGTTGCCTCATACTGTTCTCAGTATGATAATTAACATTTTGATCGCCAATTATAAGAAACTTTCTACCTTCGTCTGATAACTTATTTAATAACAATTCCAATTTCTCCAAATATATGTCAAAATCGCCATTTCCGGTTCTGTATAATACAATAATAACTAGATCAATACATACAATTTCAATCGCCGTAATTTCAAAGTGATAAGGAACGCAAAGACAATGAAAGTCATTACGCTGCCTATACTGCACACCTTCGCGTATATACAGCGCCACCCCACCATGAGCGTTGACTCGTGCGCGGCAGTAGGCGTTCGCAAGGTCATACCGACATAACCTTATTCGTTCCAAATCACGTTTTTGGCACCAAATTTCGCTTAATCCTAATACATCCGGGTTTTCAGTGCTACATAACAGTTCTAGCAGTGAAGTTTTACCGCAAATCGATCGAACATTTTGATGCATAATTACAAACTTAGTTATTAACTTATTTTTGTCGGACCGCGCTGTGTTGTGGAGTTTTTTTGTTGTTTTTGTACAACGTTAAACAATCGTATGGAGACACCGTCAGGCCAATTTTGACTACTCCTGACCAGTCTTTGCTTATCCGCTGGCACTTCCAAACGGAATGAGGTGTAATTTCCTCGAGTGACTACCAGCTTTTCACACACCGGTGCCGAGATACCGAACTTAGTCTGGACGTGATGGATGACATCTTCTCCAGTGGTGTCCTCACTGAGGTTGAAAACGTGCAGACTGACGACACGAGGTCCCGCTGCACGCAGACCGGGGGTGCTCAGTGCTTGAAGTGGATCGTCGGCGGGTGCTGCACGCAGGCCAGTGGTACTCGGAGTCTGAGCTATGTCAGCAGAGGAAGCCAGAGCTGGCGATGGCGCAGGATCAGCTACACTAGCGGCGACAGGGGCGTTGCCACAGGCTTTCTTCGAACTCTGCTTAGTCCGGCTCTCTACAGCTGCACGTCGCTGTCGAGTTTTGCGCTTCTCATGCACAGGCGCAGAATCTGCCACCTCGGGACCGACCAGCATGAGATTCGCTGGTGTGGCGACTGGCAGCACAGGGCTCGCGGGTTCGGAGCTCGCAGCAACACCGCCGTCAGACCTAGGGCTCATCGGGGCAATCGTTACGGGTGTTGCTGGCGCCGAAGCCGGTGGATCCTGCCCAGCATCCAGTGGCGGATCATCATTAAAAATGATCAATCCTTGAGGACCAGATTCGTTCAAAGGCTCATATGAGGTGCCTTCCACTCGTGCAGTGTTTGTGCGTGTTAGTGTGTGTAAAATAGTTTGGATGTATCCAGTCTGACACGTGAGTAACTCTTCCTGTTTCTGGATAACGTCAAAGCAACACTTCATCTGTTTTTTCAAGTCACTGATCTCATCTTTTAAATTTGATATGATGTCCACCAACCTTGTAACGGCCGCCGCATTTGTCGCTGATTTTGCCAAAGATGGAGCCATTTTTTCCACTTATATCATTTGACTACTTATGTTGTAAGTGTTTGAGAACGTTTAATAATAAATTTGTAAATATAATCAAGTTAAAATAATTAAATCAACTTAAATTCGAAGGAGCTTTTTTTTTGGCAGCTAACTGCTCGGCAGCGCCCTCTGATAGTAAACGAGTTAATATATTATTATTGCAATAAATGAATTGAATTGATTTGAGTTCCACGCGGACGGAGTCACGGACAGAAGCTATAATTTTATGTAGTTTATCTACGCGCACAAACTCACGCCTGTATTCTGAAAAGGAGTAGGTAGAGCACATAAAATTTAATATCGCATTTATAATACTAGCTTCTGCCCGCGAGTCCGTCCGCGTAGAACTCGTTTATATTTTTGACATAAAATCAGTTGATAACGACATTATAGCTAACATTAAAATCCTGTTTGTATCTTGTAATAATTTATAATTACCGCTGTGTCAAGTGGTATATAAAATCTTCTTTTTTTTTTAGTTATAAGACTTATAAGTTATTGTTAGTACATAATTGTAATTTAAGACCTATTGTAAAGCTACATGGAAAAGCAATAAATGAATTATGAATGATATCTTAACTCCATACAAACTTTCACCCCCCATTTCAGCCCCTTAGGGCATAAAAACTATCCTATGTCCTCCGCCGTGACTCAAATTATCACTATACCAAATTTCATCTATGTTCAGCGGTTTAAGCGTGTAGAGGTGACAGACAGACACACTTTTGCATTTATATGTATGGATGCTTTATGGTTTCCATGTAACGAGCCATTGTTTAAACATGTCGAATCATGCCCCTGATTACCCCATTGGCAGTGGGGAGTGCCCACGGTTACCTAAGTACAGTGAGCCACGAAAGTGTTCTATACCACTTTTAGACTACTACAGGATGGGCAAATAAGGAGGCGTCCATTATTACGTATACTCTTCAGTCGATATAATTAAAAATAAGTTAAGAATACCAAAAAATGTTCCATGGGTGTGTTAAGACTTGAGAATTATGTACGGAAATAAATATCTGCCAACAACCATCTTCTTAGCTATGAAAAAAGCTTTATGTGTATGTATTTCCGAGGATGTATTTTTAATAGCTACTCGAATTTTCCGCTTTTACTGTGTCAGGTTCATAGTGTAACTAGAACTATGCCTATGGCGCTATTATGGTCTTTAATGAATGCTAAATGAAGGAATAATATAATATAATAAGAATTAATACATTGAACGTCATCATCATTTGGTATGAATCGAAATTATATGGGCACCTGAATAGAATATAATAGTACATAGTTAAATCGACGTTCGTACGTAACAAAACGTAATATTTTCATATTTCTTAGTAAACCAAGTACGTGTTGCCGCTACGGAGCTGGCGCAAACACTGCGTAATGAGTAAAGTTGGTTCCAATAGGGAATAAATACGTACGCGGCACGATTGAAAACAAACCTTAAGTTAATGCTGGTAAGGTATTATTTCGTTTACGTCAAGCACATCGAGCGAATCATGTGGATAATGCATTTCAAGCGATTCAGAACTTTTTAGTGTATATAAGACCGGCGCACCGAGTAGACGGATTCATTCTTTCTCTAGCGAACTCTCGGATTGTCATTGATTCTGGGTCGAGCCTAAATTCATAACGTAAACATTCGTAGATACATTATTGTGGTGGCGGGAAGGTTCAATATTGTGCGATTGCTTTGCATAGTATTGAACTATTCCGCTACTTATTTTGAGGTTCAGTATTGTGCAATTATGTTGCGTAGTAATGAACTATTTCACTTTCTGTTAGATTTTGAGTTTATTTTAGATGATTTTATTATTATTTCGAACCAGATCAAAGTCTTAGTTGCATGGTCAACTTAACGAAGTGCATTTCCCCTTACGGTGTCAAGGAAGTATACTTCGGGATCCTGTTAGTAGTAGGCCAGGTTTGAGAGAAGCCTGGCACCATCTTTTTTATTTGCACAGATGGTGTAGCCTATCTTTGATGGGCCTCTTACTCGTCTTAAGGTTGGCCACAGGCTGAAGCGAGAAGATCGCCATTTCCCATAAGTCGATCGCTAGGATTGTTATCCACTCGTTGAGGTCTTGTGTGTGCTTAAGGCTTGTTCTTTTATTGGATATATATTTATATGTTATAAAATAGGGCGTGCATTTCACAGAACCCTTAAGTCCACGGACACGTTGTGAAATGTACATTACACAGGCTCTAGGTTGCATTCTCGGATTAGCCTTCCGAACAATTTACAGCTTAGATCCCTAGCTAGCTTAGAACATACACATCACATAACGTTAATAAAAGTAATGATGGGAGTTTTGCATACAGTAGTATAGGATTTAGTGGTAGGTAGGCTTAGGTATAGAGTCAAACACCGTCATAGGGTATTAGGAATACTATTCTTAGGGATGGATAGTTAGAATGAAGGTTTACAAATTAAATAACATTTATTTGAAGGTTTAATTGCAATTTATGAGTAACTGAATAGGAATTAGTTATTGTGTGTGGATCAGTAGTATTGGGTTCCGTATTTTATTACATATGAAATATTAAAGGTGTAATCGTCATATTGCTTATTGTCATCAAGGTGTTATACTTCCAGTTATGATTAGGATATCAGAATTGTTTCAGAAAGATGAAATGATTCTAGGCTAATGGCAAGCGGAGCAGTCCATTATGTCTAATACTAAGGTATCGAATTATCATGAGTGGAATATACTCATTACTTAGGATAAACTTCAGGTTCAATATTTCATATTTAATGGACGGTAAACCTCAGTATTACAAATATCTTCACTATAGCAGGTTTATAGGAATTTAATGTATACATTAGTCTTTATGTAAAGGGTGGAATAAAGCCTTAATACATAATTTTCCTTGAAGTAAATAATATTCAACTGTTAGGTCTGATGAGTTTGTTGAGTGCTTCTTCTCATCAGAAATTAGGTACGAAGCACAGGTAAATTTATTAAACATGTTAGGATTACCTATTAGTAACAAAATATAATAAAATGGATATTTAATTAGCTAGATGGCCAGACCCACATCCAGGCGGAAATGGTAGCATAGTATGGATGAAAGAGAATCTTCCATACAATAATAATAATAAACAATTAGCTAGCTAGGTTGGTCTGTTATCTGATTTGATGGTATGATTATAAATTGAGGCAATGTTTTGGTATATAAAGTAACAAAGGCTTTGATTTAAGAGGATATTACATGTTGAGAAATTATTGATAAAGCTACCATTACGTTAACCGGCCACGGTAGGATCTGGTTGGGGTTTATTAACCAAAAACAAATTTTATTTATTACATAATTAACATTTTGAACTAGGATGCAGTAGGATGACGTAGGGTTGAGTAGGTAGGGAGGAGTCAAAGTCTAATTTGCTACACATAAAAGAACTTAGGTTGCTCGGTACACAACGTAGACACTAGACGATCTATTGGCCAAATTCAAGTTAATTTTAATTATTTATATTCTGTAGGTAAATACATTAATTTAGCGTTTGAAGTAGTTATATTTTTGCTGTGGTAACTCAGGATTTAACATCTTTTAGGTACATTTCGGTTCCGTGACTTGGATTAACATACTTTTAGCTACAATAGCCAACAAGCTACGGTAGCCTAGTGGTTCTGTCAAGCGGCGGTCGTGGGTTCGAATCCCGGCTCGTACCAATGAGTTTTCAGGAACTTATGTACGGAATATTTACCGGTAGCTTTTCGGTGAAGGAAAACATCGCGAGGAAACCGGTCTAATCCCAATAAGGTCTAGTTTTCCCACTGGGTTGGAAGCTCAGATGGCAGTCACTTTCGTAAAACTAGTGCCTGCCAAATCTTGGGATTAGGTGTCAAAGCGGACCCCGGGCTCCTTTAGGGCACAACCGGGAATAATCCTAGGAGGATGATGACTGTATCAGGTTCATAATATGTGAGCATAACATAGACCTATACAAAACATCTTTAGTGACGTAGAAGGTTAATCATTTTCACTTTTTAGGGTTCCGTAGCCAAATGGCAAAAAACGGAACCCTTATGGATTCGTCATGTCTGTCTGTCTGTCTGTCCATCCGTCCGTATGTCACAGGCATTTTACTCGAAAACTATAGGTAAGGTGTATTTGAATAAAGTTTGAGGATAGGTGTATTTTGTTAGCCGCTACGTAGTTTTGTAATTAAATTACTTACAAAAAAAAAAATTTTTTAGGGGTGCACTCCATACATAAAACTGAAAGTCAAAAAGATTTCTTTCATTGCAAGCCCACGTGTGGCATATCAATGGATAGGCCTTTCAAAATAAATATAAGGTTCTTCAGCAATTTTTTTGATTAAGTGAATAGAGTCGGAGATAATCGCCCCGAAAGTCGCTAAAATTGTGTCCCCCCCCCCCCCCTCTAATTTTTGAACCGTGCATTTTAAAAATATGAAAAAAATCATGGATATAGGGCTTATTAAGTAAGTAAGTAAGTAAGTAAGTAAGTAAGTTTATTTGCATAAAATAGTGTACAACAAGATGTCAGGTTAGGTATACAATTAGATCCAACTATTAACCCTTCCCTTCCCTTTATTAGATCTAACTTATTAAATTCTTTCAGCGAAAATTGTTTTGAACAAGATCGGTTCAAAGGTTTTTGAGATATTTCTAAAAAACTGCCTTACTTAAAGAAAAGGACGTAAGCGCCATAAGATTTCAGTAACGATATGACCTTTTTAATAGGCACGGAATCCTTCGTTGTGCGTGGTCCGACACGCACTTGGCCACTTTTATTTATTTATTTACCTGAATAAGATTCTCTCAATATTGTCAGTGTCCAAGGGCGTGTAAAGAAGTATCTCGAGCTAAAACCGTTCCATAAAAAATGCCGTCTCTTCGCTCGATATTTGCAGTCAAAGAGTTTTGCCGCCTAAAGAGAGTAACGTCAGAAAAAAATATACATTGTCTGCCCAGGGAGTTGTGTCACACAAAAAGCGGCTTTGCAAATGAACGCATGCTACTCATGCTAGTAACACGAAATGCATAGCGTTGTACTTACAACTGACAGCTTATTTCATACTAGCTACCGCCCGCGACTTCGTCTGGGACGGATAAAAACAATTATATATTTTAATCCAGGCTGTAAACTATCTTCGTGCAAAATTTCATCCGAATCAGTTAAGCCGTTGAAGCGTGATTCAGTAACAAACATCCGAACATCCAAGCATCCAAACTTAATACGCAGGATGAAATTGTTGCCATGTAATGAATTTGAAAACAATTATTGTGACACTTCGCGCTGGCCAGATTCTACTCGTACCTCTTATTTGCTTGCGCTGCATTTGTACATTAATATTCAAAATACATCAAAACCACTTTCTTGCCGACTGTACTTGCGCAGGCGCCTCTGGGTTGTTATTCTTAAGGCACCGTAGGTTCATGGTCTTCTCTCCCTCTCACTGAGCATAAGCGTGAGCGAGATGGAAGTGCGTGCTCGGACGCGCGGATATCATGTTTTTTAATTTTAATTTTTTGCCCGTTTAAATAAATAATAATGTAAACACTGATTTCTCTCAAACATGATATTGCCGATTTTTAGAAGCAATTTTAATATTTATAGCTTCAGTGCATAATTTGTTACGAATATTTTAAGTGTATTTTTGTATTTTTTTAGACCTATGTTCGTGATTTTTTTCTATCGAGCGAAATTTGCTTAATCATGTTTCGAAGCACTGATTTCCCTGCAGAAAAGCTTCTTGATTACTATTCGTATTTTTTTGAAACCATATTATTATAAACAGACGCATTATATTGTTTCAAAAACTCTGTTCGCTTAACTTCGCTGAACCTACGGCGCCTTAACGCGCTCATGCTCATGCGCCTCAACGCACCCGTCAGGCCTAATGAAACTAGACCTCTACCTAAGCTTAGTGAGATTAAAACAAGTTTATTTTTTACAAGCTTTTATTAAGTTTCACCTGTCCCGTTGTCCGTCTGTCTGTCTGTAATCAAATCTTGCAAGTTAAATTTGACCCACTTCCCGGTGACCGATTGAGCTGAAATTTTGAGTATAAGTATAGTTTTGATGAAAATTCAATATTATGGTATCATCGAGCAGAAGGTGGCCATGGGAATTCAGTACTTAACCGACGTAACCCCGTTGAGTTTGGGCTCGTTAGAATCGTCGCAATGAGTAGTTGATGATGGTATATAAAAAAGCACTACACAACACTCGGTAATAAAAGCTTGTACCAAAAATGATTTTTTTGACAGAAGCTTGTTTATTTATTTATTTTATCGTACGGGGCACAAACAGAGTACTGTACATGTTAGCAGTCCATAAATGCACCCTAATTACAGGTGAACACACCTTCGCAAATAATAAATCATGCGTAACATAAGCTAGTTAAAAGGAGAGAAACAAAAATAGCTTTTCCACAATCGTGACGATAAAAAAAAACCCATTAACAATTCATCAGCAAAGAAATATTACAAAGTTTTACTATAATTTGATCCAAAAACGAAAACTTGAAATATACATAGCATGCGCATATTTAAAACAAGATCAATTATTATCTTCTTTGATTTATTAAAAAAAAATGTATACGTTATCAAAAGAGGCACATATCTCGCTCAAATAAAGATTTCACTTTTTTTTGTGAGTTACTGAACAGCGGGGCTGCAGCAGTACAAACGCACATTTCGCGAACGCACGACACACATATATCACCTGTCAAAATCGCCTGTGTCGCGTGTAGCGCTACAAAAAGTCGCCATGTGTAACCGGTCTAAGGTTCAAAACCACTTTCTTGCCCGACTGTACTTGCGCATGCGCCTCTACCTGCACAATGTGTGTCATTATCACCGACCAAGTTCACCTCAAGATCTATCCTTATGATAACCATAACTTAGTTGATTAGGTGTATTGTGTCATTTTGAGATAGGTTGCATCATTGCGTGTCCTACGCTTGCCACGCTTGCTACGCGAGCTACGGTAGCCTAGTGGTTCACGCATGCGGCTGTCAAGCGTCGGTCGCGGGTTCGAATCCCGGCTCGTACCAATGAGTTTTTCGGAACTTATGTACGGAATATTTACCGTTAGCTTTTCGGTGACGGAAAACATCGCGGGGAAACCGGTCTAATCCCAATAAGGTTTAGTTTTCCCACTGGGTTGGAAGGTCAGATGGCAGTCACTTTCGTAAAACTAGTGCCTGCCAAATCTTGGGATTAGGTGTCAAAGCGGCCCCCGGGCTCCTTTAGGGCACAACCGGGAATAACGCTAGGAGGATGATGCATCATTAATGCTCGTCCATACAACAAAGCCTTGTTGAGCTTATTGTGGGACTAGATCGTTTTGTGTAAGAATGTCCCTCATTTGAGCGGTTTAGCCTAGTGGGTGGAGATAGAGACCCTGTCTACGAAGCTGACGGACCTGGGTTCGAATCCCGGTGAGGGCAAATATTTGTGTGATGAGCATGAATATTTGTTTCTGAGTCTTGGATATTTTCTATGTACGGTAAATCGTCAATAACTGGCCACCGTTCAATAACTGGCCACCTCATACTCAAAATGAACTCTACTCACTTATAATATAATACATTTTAGTACATTAAGTTGTTAATTACTGGCCACCCTTCAAAAACTGGTCATGTTATACTAAATTTAATTCTGTTTGTAGGGAAGGGAAACACAGTTCATTTTTAGTATGAGGGGTTATTGAAGGGTGGCCAGTTTTTAGCGATTTACCCTATTTAAGTAATTGTATCTATGAAATATACCGTCGTCTAAGACCCATAACACAAGCCTTGCCATGCATTCGTTCGATTTGTGTAAGATATTCCCCTAATATTTATTTATTTATTTATTAAGAAACAAACAGTCTCATATAGGTACATTGATACAATAAAGTAGTAAATTATGGACTTACAGTTTCCTTAATGAAAATATTTAAACCTGAACATTAAAAACATAAAAAAAAAAAAAAATTGAGTTGTTGAGATGCATGTTAATAGTAATTGTTAATAGTTAATAGTATAAACAAAAACATTGCCAGAAAACTTAAAGTTATGATTTTGAATTACAGTTGTTGAATACATTGTAAAGATAATCGTTTGAAGCTACAAAATGTCTCATGGAGAATATCTAACGACTGAAATTTTTCGTCATAAAGCCTGCACGTTCTTCTAATGAAACCGTTTTTTGCATAAGAAGTACGGCTACGGGGGATATGAAAGAGGGTTTTTTTTCTACAAGCTCGCTCGCAACGCCGGGGTACTCTAAAAGAAAGCGTATATATTAACGGAGGGGCATCGATGATGTTATTAATATTTGTTTATTTCAAGGTAAACGTCTCGATGTTTGACACCTTAGTGCCTACTATTTGACACATTTTGTATTGTGTATCTATTGGGTCGGTGTCGAGTAGTGTACTACTTAGACGTTATACATTTATTTAACATCTTGATTATCTATTTATTCATTGTTTATTATAAGCTTCCAAGTGGGTGCCACATTCTGCCATTTGTGGCTGCCATGTTTTATAACCACATTTATAATAAAAGTGGCGCTGGGACATAAGTTGCATGTGCTTTGCCTACCCCTTTCGGGAGTAAAGGCGTGAATATATATGTATGTATGCGCTGGGTGCCACATAACGGGCGACGCAGACGGGGCCGACCTGGACGGATATGGGGAGGACCTGGATGCATTCTTGAGTATTGGACGGAAGAACCACTTAGAGAACCGTGGAGACCACGAGGAGAGGTCTTTGCCCAACCGTGGGACTGTACCTACATCGTGTTGTCACACACGTGCAACCTTTTTAGTTACCTTTTCTTTTCTAAACATATGTATAATTTAAACGTACTTACTTGTCATTTTTAGACCAAACGTCAGAATCAGACTCAGAATCAAACATTTAATCGTAACACAAAGACAAAATCAAAAGATAGTAGGTAGATCTGTGCCGTGTAATGAAATGGGCCCAACTCAAAATGATGCTGGCTTTGCATCCAGCGCTGGTCTTCAGTTGGATCCATCCAGTGAGGACACGGTAGATAACACATAATAATAACAAAATAAAGGAAATAAATATGGCTTGAATAAGTGTCAATAAAATGAATCAAGAAAATAAATTAAAAATCAGTGACAATTTGAGAAAACTAAAAAATAAAATTAATGTAATTCTCAAGCTAACGAACCAAATATTGGTCCTTCGAACCGGAGACACTAATAATAGGTTCCGAAATAAGTGCATTTCTGCTATAAATAGCACAGTGGTTTGATGTCCGGCCGCAACACTCCCTCCAAAATATATGTCATTATCACTGAATCTATTCAAGTACAAGTTCACTCCACGGCGCCTGCGCTGTTCTTCACCCAGTAAATCGTGACCTCTGATTACGCGCATAGTTTTTAGGGTTCCGTAGTCAACAAGGAACCCTTATAGTTTCGCCATGTCCGTCCGTCTGTCTGTCTGTCTGTCTGTCTGTCCGTCTTCGGCTTAGCTCAGTAACCCTTACAACTAGAAAACTGCGATTCGGCGTGGGTATATAAACCAATCACGCCGACAAAACAGTAGAATAAGATCCTGAAAAAAATTTTTTTTAGGGTAACCCATGTAAATGGTGATGTATTTTTTTTCTCGTTAAACCTATAGTGTGGGGTATCGTTGGATAGCTTGTTCAAAAATATTATGGGTTTTCTAAAACTATTTTTCAACTCAGTTATGCGTTTGCGAGATAATGGGATTTAAAACCCTAATTTTTGTTCGAGTCGTGTGTGTCCCCCCCCTGCCGGCTAAATGGCTACTACTGGGGACGTGAAATAATTCGTGGCAGTAGTAGGTACGTGTAATGAATTTAAAAGGAAAACAATCACAGTTAAGTAGACATAACTATTAAACGAGTAGTATAGACATAACTAGTTAACTGGTAAGAAATGCACTTAATTTCGGGTATAATATATATACCTACATTGTCATTGGAATTTGAACTTTTTACCGTGGACGGTAGAGTTGCTTTTAAGAGCCCCTTTTAAGTCCGCATTCTGTGACAGACGGGCAACAACGGAACCCTACCCTGCGCGTGGCCCGACACGCACATGGCCGCTTTTTAAATACTAAGAATGTACCAAATAGGTGGCAAACAAGCATATGATCGGTCTGATGGTAGCCTATTGGCGCTTGGTAAACCAAAGGAGTCACAAGAGTTGTGTCGACAGCTATGTAGACAAACGCAGGTTTTTCACTCAACACAGCGCATGTTCGGGCGCTCTGGCGGCCATACCAACTGAACACAACACTTATCTATAAGTGCTCTAGCAATTAGTAGTGTCGTTATTTGTAAGGTGGAGTTACTTCCCCATTTGGGATTCTCCAAATATGAGGGACATATGTAACATCTCGTGGTGTCTCCGAAACCTGACCTATCCGCTGTATTCCGCCATGACCACGTTTAGTCTTAGAAAAGGTGGCTAAAAGGTCATGTTCAAAAGTAGGCGACCTAAATTGACGTTTAGTTTATAGAAAAAATTACAACGATTCACAAGTGCTGACAATATCGATATATTGTAGAAAATATTGCTCCATTTGCCAGCAATTTCGCCATGGTTCACAAAGTCAAAATCCGTACATGGCGGGAATAAGTTGACAAGTCGAGATGAAAACTAGAAGAAATTTTAACTCTTACAACATTAACATATTACATAGAGTTAATTTTTCTTCCATTTTACATTCCAGTTGTCAACTTATTCCCGCCGTTTACGGAAATATACCTCGTTCCAGCGGTGTTATTCGCTAAGCGCTAATACGGCTCACCCCGCCGATCACCCGTCACGAAACTAGACCTCTACCAACGCTTAGTTAGTACGCATCGCGGTGTCAAGATATACTTGTGGGTGAGCGTTGAGGTGAGCTTAAAACAAGTTACAGAATAGGGGGGCAGTTAGGCAGATAACGTTAGACTTTCGTCACCGAAATTCGTCGCAAAAATATTGCATTAGTTTTACTTATTTAGATCAATAACTACTTTTCTGACATAACACTCGGCTATTAAGTATTTACATGTCAAAATTGTTTTCCGCGAAATTCTAATCTTATAATAGAACGAGAGTTTGCCTAATTTTGGCGTCCACCTAAGGCAAATAGACGGTAGGTGAGTCGAATGAGTGATTGTGAATAGATATCATAGATAGCTTTCGACATCAAAGGTCAGAGACAAATATTGACAAAGTACCTACCTTCACATATCGCAATAGATTGCGAAGTGGGCGCTTGTTTGAATAACTTGTAATGAGCTGTTAAGTATGATTGAAATTGATATTAGCCAACCGAATGGACCTATTGTTGAAAGGTTAAGGCTATGTTTGTGCAGCAAGGTGTTCGCGAAGGTTGCCTTGGAATGGAAGTCGTCCAAGAACAACAAATGAAAAAAGTTATTTAATAACTAAAACATACTTAGTATCTGCGCTGGTACCGCTTTTTGAGTAAACATGATACCTACCTGTGCTAAGAGGCACCGCCACAGACTGTCTGCCTGACCACTTACTTAGTTTAGTTATGTGAAAAACTCCTACTGTTCTGCCATAAGCAAAGTTTAGTGGAACGAAGTATCCTATACACGTCTGTGCACGTGTTATTTTGTCTATCTTTCTGTTCCTTCTCAACTCAATTGCTCAAAGGTTAACTCGAAGAGAGAGTAGGGATAGTTCGCATTTTTATCGATTTAACCTATTTTGTCTGTACTTTTACCTTTGTCTTGTGTACAATAAAGTATTTACATGAAACAGAGTGATAACAGAAATGTGTGCATGCAGTGGAAAATATAATCTTCTTCTATGAAGTCGGTTAAGAACGGGATTTAATTTCTCATTGCATCTTAAGCATTATCTCGCTTAAATCATGTGTACTTAAGCAGCTTACAAGTTGCAGAACATAATGTATACATAGGTAGTAGTTGTAGTACCTACACCTACCTAATACATACCTACATTAAAAGCAAATAATATTTTTCAGATATTTCTGAAAACTTTTACAATATTTTTAAGGCGCCGTAGGTTCATGGTCTTCTCTCCCTCTCACTGAGCATAAGCGTGAGCGAGATGGAAGTGCGTGCTCGGAAGCGCGGATACCATGTTTTTTAATCTTATTTTTTTGGTCATATAAATAAATAAAAAAGTAATCACTGAGTTCTCTCAAACATGATATTGCCAATTTTTATAAGAAATTTTAAATTTTTTAGTTTTTGTGCATAATTTGTTACGAATATTTGAATTGTATTTTAGACCTATGTTCGTGATTTTTTTCTATCGAGCGAAAATTGCTTAGTCATGTTTCGAATCACTGATCGCGCTGCAGAAAAGCCTCAAGATTAGTATGCGTATTTTTTTGAAATCATATTACTATAAACAGACGCATTATATTGTTTCAAAAACTCTGTTCGATTAACTTCGCTGAACCTACGGCGCCTTAAGGCAAGTTGCCTAATATATTACTGCATTTAGAAGTACCTGGTAATTAACTTCTGCACTGGGCCAGCGTGGGGGGTACTGCCCGTTGCCTCTCATCCACGAGAGGAGGCCTGTGCCCAGCAGTGGGACGTATATAGGCTGATTTATTATTAAGTAGGTATTATTTTCATAAAGTAGTGCTCGATGATGGCATCATTGGCATCATACAGAGTTAAAGATGCATCATACAGAATGAAAATGAAAATAAATAATTTTCATTTTCATTATCATTCATTTTGAATGGAACAAAACTCGTCGTTCCTTTGGTAAATGGTTAGCATAAAATATAATATATATAGTTAGTAGATTTAGAGATCGTTTTATATCAAACTAGCGACCCGCCCCGGCTTTGCAGGGTACTATATTATACATATAAACCTTCCTCTTGAATCACTCTATCTATTAAAAAAAACCGCATCAAAATCCGTGCGTAGTTTTAAAGATCTAAGCATACATATGGACAGACAGCGGAAAGCGACTTTGTTTTATACTATGTAGTGATAGTGAAGTAAAGCCAATTTTTTGGTAGGAAGAAAGAAGAAAGATAGCCCCCTGAAGTGTTCAAAATATTACATTGAGTGCCGCTATTCGCTATTTTAACCTCGCCTCACCGTTCACCCACAAATATATCTTGACGCCACGATTCGTGTAGTACCTACTAAGCGTATTTGCGCGTTCCGAATAAAAGTCGCGAACCTAAATCGCTGTAATTATACAAATCGTTCAATGAATCAATCGGGCAATCGTTGTTATTAAACCCTGACTATCGTCTCTACGTGTAATAACCTCTTTATAACATTGCAGTAGGTACCTACAGTTGCAACAGTCTATGTAACAACATATCTAAGATAGGTAATTATTAAACGTCTAGACAGCTTGATTTGTCAATATTGAGATTGTAATGGCAATTAGATTACTTATACATAATTATAGACAACAGTCAATACTACTCAATTTTCGTTACAGTTAGGCCGTGTTCATGGATGAGCGGAGCGTGCGGCGGAGCGGGGCCCGCGTCTGAGCTCACGTGAACACAAACAAGTGTTAGGGTAAGTATCCACTAGAGCTGTGCGAGTTTGCGAGGCGCCGAGCGAGGAAACAATCTACCAATCAATAGCATTGCTGGGGGCACTCGCATCGTTTCCTATTGGTTGCATTTTTTTTTAACGGTCGTGCATCCATCTTCTCGCAGAACGTCAAACATTGATCACACACATTTATCCATCGGCTAGCAAATATACCACAGTTTGGTGCTGATTCAAGCAACGAGTTTATAAACTGTAAAGCTCGAACAAGCGGAGACTTTCTGCGAGACAACGTTCGCGCTGCCGGCGCCGCTAGTAAATGTCGACAACAAGGTCAAAAATTATATCCAGAGGGTGACGGGACATACAGGCCCACCAACTAAGCTACTAATTCGGGAACGTCTGAATCACCACGCAAAATGCTACCAGCTAAGGAAAGAAGTCGCCTCACCTCTAGTGAATTTAAGGCGCCGTAGGTTCAGCGAAGTTAAACGAACAGAGTTTTTGAAACAATATAATGCGTCTGTTTATAAAATTATGGTTCCAAAAAAATACGAATAGTAATCTTGAGGCTTTTCTGCAGCGAGATCAGTGATTCGAAACATGATTAATCAATTTTCGCTCGATAGAAATAAATCACGAACATAGGTCTAAAATACACTTAAAATATTCGTAACAAATTATGCACAAAAGCTAAAAATATTAAAATTGCTTCTAAAAATCGGAAATATCATGTTTGAGAGAACTCAGTGATTACTTTTTTATTTATTTAAACGCCCAAAAAATGAAAATTAAAAAACATGATATCCGCGCTTCCGAGCACGCACCTCCGCTTATGCTCAGTGAGAGGGAGAGAAGACCATGAAGCTACGGCGTCTTAAACCTAAAACGCCATCATAATTATGTCTGTGCGTTTTGAGCGACTTACGACGCGGGCTGTACCGAAAGTGCTGCTTGATCATTGACGTGACCTTTTGTACATAGTTTTATCTAACACTTATTGTATAAGTAATTTGCTTTTAGGTCAAAACTTTTGTCCTTATCTTGAGTATGATATCATACGACGAGTACAAGGCCTGAATCTTTCACATTCAACACTAAACAAATGCGAATACAATACATTTGTGGCAATCGTACAGTCGTACACGTACAATCACGCCTATTTCCCCCAGAGATCACGGATTTTCACTTGTTCTTCATACTCTCTCTTTGTTACCTAGTATTCTTCCAACCATCTTCTTTACATGCCCAAACCATCTTAGCATGCCCTTGTAAGCCGATCGTCACATGCGACGCATCAACGGACGGAGTTGCGGAGCTGCATACTTTCGCCGGACACGGAATTTATATACAATAAACTGAGGTACTTTCATACTGCACTCGTGATCGGGTGCTGTTTGTGGAGCCCGGACTGTTCATGCTTGCAAGGGCATAGTACCTAATTAACTACTTAATACTAGTGTTATTATTATTATTATCGTATTGACGAGAGACATCATTCTGATCTTGACACGTTTTATTGTTATTGACCCTGTACATCTCTGACAATATAACATTAATGTTCCTTTTTTGTTTTGACGCTTAGAGACCGTATACATCTCTTAGAATATTAGAATAATTATTAATTGTATTTGGACTCTCAGAGACCTTATACATCTCTGGAATACTGAATAATATCATTAACTTCTGTTAATGCTGGATACAGATCTTATATCGAATGTAATGGTCATATTTTGCAATTTTGTTTTGTTTACATTAACTTAGTGACATTTAGTTTGTTAACCTTTTATATATCATTTTAAATTATTATTGTGTAAGATTACTAGTTTATTGTAAATTACCGTTTGACATGTAAAAGTGCCCTTGTGGCCTATTTGCAGAATAAATAATTGATTGATTGACAACGAGAAACGCACCTCCGTCCGGAGATGCGTCGCAGTGTGACATCCACCTAAGTTTTCGTTACATCTTCAGTCACTCCACACCTCTCTCTTATCACACTATTTCTATAGTCACTAGTTACATAAATTAGTATAAGTGCAGCAAGCGTTTATTTAACTTCTACCGTACCTATTGTAGGGACGGTGAGCGGGATATGGTGGGAGGAAGACACGTTAGAATATTATAACACATTTATTGGAGAACGTTTCGAGAGGTATGAGTTTCGTGGCCCGGAGGCCAAGACCTCTTCACCTCTTCTTCTATAGACCAGACAGCTAAATTTGATTATTTACTTCTACCTGCTGGCACCTACCATACAAATTGCCCTATATATATCACGTAAAACATGACTATTAAACCTATCATACTACCCCAGCCTGGCCCTAACAAATACGAAAGTGGAAATTCGTACGAAACTGTGCAGCTAAGTTAGCCTAAGCTTTCGCACTTCGAGGCTGCGTTGCTTTTATGACGCGAGTTGTGTCGCGCGAAATACGCTAGTGGGTAAACGCGGCCTTATTTAGGAGCGTGCTTAATAGAGGATAATGAAAGGGTCATCTCACTTTTCATTACATGCGTAGGATGAGTTGAGTAACGTCACGGGAACATGAGTCGGTACTGGCTTTGCGATCTTAAGCTCTGTATGTATTTTAGAGAGGTAAGGCACAGCGGAATGCCCTCTCACTCATATTTGGAGCAGCCCCAATGGGGAAGTACCTATACCTTACAGAAGACCACTATTTTCTTTACGTCACACCTGGCCATAATGTGAGTTTTATCGCACGCAGCGCGTACGGTAAAACTCGCATTATGGCCTGGTGAAGACGTAAAATTGTGTACTCACCATGGGCAGTAAAAAAGAAAGCCCTCTATCGCATATTTATAACCCTCGCCTGCGGCTCGGGTCACAATTACCTGCGATTTCGGGCTTTCTTTCTTTTACAGCCCTTGGTAAGTAATGTACTATTAGAATATATAATAGAATAGAGTATAATGTTTTTATTGTATAACTGTGTAGAACAGTTGGACGCTTTGTATGCAATGACTTTTAGTAGAGGTATATCTTTTCTATCGAACGAGCTAGCGAAGCGAACGAAGTTCTATGTTCCAGCTTGGGCCGAAAATCGTTTGTCCGGTGTCCGGTGTCCCGCTGTCCCGCTGTTCTCCTCTACAGATCGCATTTCTTAACCCATTCGCTTGTGAGCAGGGTCGCTAATTGTATAGTTTCTTTGTTTGTTACCATAGTTACATGATTGATGTACGATAAAGAGATTATTAGTATAGTTTTTCGCTTGAGTTTTATGTCATAAAGATTTTTGGCCTGGGTGCGAATGAAATAATAAAAATGTCCTCCATTCGCTAGCATTCATAGGCTCCGGTGTCTGCCTACCATCAGGCAAGGCGTATGTTTGTTAGCCACTTGTCAATTGAAACTATACCTAATTGTGAATCATTTGTATAATTTACAATTAGGTATTTACCATCCAAAACTGTAAGCGTCTTCTGTCAAACGAACGCCAGCAACAAACTTTGAGGTACTTACTTACTTCTTTGATTGGTATATATTTACAATGGAAACATCACAGTTAGTAGCGGATCTAGGGAGGGGGCTAAGGGTTCAAACGATGACAGCAATTTTACGATTGCCTAAGATCGCTAGAGGTTTGAATAGTTAGTTACCCTGAATATGGAGCATTGTGTATCTGGTAAAAAGCAGATCCGACCGAACACGCCTTTTATTCCAGCATTCAGAGCAGTTACCGGATCCATTTGAATGCACCACTAAACACAATAAGGTCACGTTTATGTACAGGCGGAGGCGTAATGTCGCGCGACACGCCATCTATCAGGCGACCACAGATATAGATATGTATACATAGATAACGCAAATGCATGTACTTCGCGCGTCTGTTGTGGTAGCCGGTTGTCCGTGAATATTAAGAAAATACCTTTTTTTTTCTTTTTTTTATACCACGTCGGTGGCAAACAAGCTTACGGCCCACGTGATGGTAATGAAAGGTACAAACGTCCCATGCTCGACATTTCAATGCCTATTAGCCGACACCGCACCGTTCACACCAAAGTATCAAGTATTTGGCCAGTGACGGGCACTATTAGGACTTGTATTTTTACTTTGCTCAAGCTTAGTAACGTAATTCATAAATAAAGTAAAATGTAGTAGATACGCTAACTGGCATGCCTGTCATAGCCTTTTGCAGTTTAATTGGGTAAGAGGCATTTCTGTTATCTTTCATACCAAATTGTGAAATATGTGTTATGTTTACCAACGTTCAGTTTGGAAATGCCACAATTGTTGACATTGATTGATGTACAAATCAAAGCACTGGCACTGGTGCATGGTAGGTGAGTATAGTCTATAGCGCTTGTTAAGCAAAGTGCGAATGCTGTCATCAAACGTTTGATCTTTCTTTTTTACGTATGTATATATGCTTCAAAGTATTCCATTCCAAAAGCAACTCCAACCGTTCAAGGATTCCAATTCCTATGACAGTTTTAAAAAGGAGTCGGCCACATTAAATGATCTCAACTATATTATATAGGTATACCTACTCGCTAAACATTATCTTAGTAGGTATAGTTATTTGTCATATTCCAGACACTAAAAGATTCGGACTTGGAAATATCAGCAACATTTTGTTTCCGGCCGTGGTCGGAAAATGTCCAATGTCCCCGGCAATCACACATGTGCCCTCTTCACTGCCTAATAGCCCGTGTTTCATGCATAGCTAGGAGTTCCGCTCCTCTGTGGAGTGAAGGGGCTACACCATACCAGAGGGGTGATTGCATAACATTTTGAACAACCGTAATTACCCCTCAGATGGTCAGTTGATTGCATCTAACTTGCACTGAGGGTTGTTTGCCAAACTCAAATGTCATTGACACACAAAAATGAAATTTAGATCAACCTAACGTACGTACAAAGCGTTGCCATCAACCAGCTGGTACCATGTATTGAGGACTTACCTGTAAGGCACATCAGCAGCCAGAAAGATGTACGTGGTGTGCAGCAATCCAACCTGGATAGCAGCTAGCGCCGCGCACGCCAGCACCCGCACGCGGAACCACCCGCCCATCCTCGCCAGGATGGCGTCACAGTCCACCTGCGTGTCCAGGGAAGGCTTCGTGCCTTGTGCTTTTTCCTCCATCTTCATCTTGAGCTCAACTTCGCCACAGATCCTTAATCATAAATCAAGTCTTCTCCTCGTGTCGGCGGTTTTGTTTCAAAGCCAATTTTTTCTCGTGTCGGCACTTTCCAGTTTAGACTGCGACCAGAAGCTGATTTCACCAAGTCTAAATGAAAGGTCGTCTGTCCCGGAGGGCTGTCAAAAGATTCTAAATACTCGCAAGTTTCTATGACGCTAATCACTGCTAATAAGGAAGATTTGTCTCTCTTTTACACCGACTAAACTATGGTAAGTACGAGTGCTAATAAAGTACAATATAACAAAGAATTGAAAGTATGTTTATGGTTAATTTCTCTGAGCTATGTTCGTACTTTCAAAGTTGCTATGTCTTATTTAGGCAGTTTGAAAAGCGCGTGATCGTGTCCTATCCAGTTCTTCTTTACCACAAGTGTAACCACCGTCAAACTATGGTACATATGTTTATCTACAGTACTCTGTAGCGCGAGTAATATCCACCGTTAAACTATAGTATATCTAACTTGGGCAGTTTGAAAAGCGCGCGCGATTCCCGTCCGTCCCACGAGTGGTCTAGTCGGTGCCCGGCCCGGCACTGTCTGCGCCCGCGCCGCTGAGCCCGTAGAAAGCTCGGTCACGGCCGCCCATTGTCAAATGAAGCAGGCTTTACCCCCGTGTGTACTGAGCGTTACAAATCGCCGACGGTGTGCGGAATCTAATTACTCGCGTGTCGCGTGCTTTTTAAAATCAGTTGGGCCATTCCATAGTTGAATATGTCTGTTGCCATGTCACATAGTAAATATTATACAGTAACCCCAAAATATATTTTCGTATAGGCAATATACGAATCGATCATAAAATCAATGAGGAAAATTATGTGCTCAAATAAAAACAGTAGATACAAAGTTCACACATAGGTTCGTAGAATATAATCTGTGACATAGGTATGGCCTCTTCACTCGTGGCTGCTCCAAAAAAATTATAATTGTTCAAGTATCATTTAGTTATATTATCGCGTTATAAGAGGTGTTGCAACACACGCGCTGTTTTTTAAAGGCGCTCTTTTCTAGGCTCATCATTCCTTGGCCAGACTCAACCACCAGAAATGTGCAAAGCTGCGTTTGACCTGGACAGTTAGACCAAAGTTAGACTACGACAGCACTATAAAATGTCAGTACAATGTCATGTCAACAACCAATTTAAATAAATAAATAAATATTTGTGGACAATCTTACACAAATCGACCTAGCCCCAAACTAAGCAAAGCCTACTATGGGTGCTAGACGACGATAAACATACTTATATAGATAAATACATACCTAAATACATACAAAACATCCATGACTCAGGAACAAATATTCGTGCTCATCACACAAATAAAAGCACTTACCGGGATTTGAACCCAGGACCTCTTGCTTCGTAGGCAGGGTCACTACCAACTAGGCTAAAGCGGTCGTCGAATTTCAAGACATTGTTTATAGAAATACTAGATAATCCGACTTTTTATGCTGTAAATATTCAATCGCTATGGATTGGTTTCGCCATATATATATTTATTGTAATTTATTTTTCATCTCTCATGCTCTGAAAGTAGGTCATTGTTTATCTAAACAGCGGGTTGAAAGTGAGGCATGTCGCCCCTAGGGCTGAAAAGTAATAAAAAATTAAAAAAGCAATGGCAGAAACCTGTACAAAATTGTATTGATTTTTGAAACTTTTTCACAATCATGCGTTATTTTTTTGAATTACTATTATTGCTATTTGAAGACTGTTGAATAGTTTTTAAGTGTTCGTAGTTCAATGTAACGATTTGTTAGCTGGCCGTCCACTACGCTCTTCGTCCAAATTGGACTCCGACAACACTCATTTCGTCCAACACGCATTTGGTCTGAAACATCTATGTATGCAACAGAATGCAATGTACCGAAATTAAAAGACTTTGTAAAAACACAAAAGAGGAGGTACCTATTAAATTCAATTAATCTTGACATAAAATATAATGACGAATGTATTGCACACACAAATGTAGCTTAATTTCTAGGCTTAGACATTGATAACCAATTAAACTGGTAAATACATACCGAAACATTGAATACAAAGATAAATAAATTTGTTTTTGCTCTCAGAAGTATTTCTAAATGAACAGATCGGAAAACTGCATTACTAGCCTATCATGGATATATAGGATCAATACTTCTCTACAGAATTATATTTTGGGGCAACTCACATAAAAAATGTGTTTATAGCTAAAAAAAATGCATACGAAATACGAGCAATCAGTAACATTAAAAAGACTGACAGCTGTAAGCCGTATTTCAAAGAGCTCAAGATCTTGACACTGGCTAGTTTATATATTTACGGTACATATGGTGCAACTTTCCCGCACTAGTTCGAAAAAGAGCACTTTTCGTGCATATGTCGAAACTCTAAAGAGCCATATTATGTAGTACAGTAAAACGTTGTACGATATACGTGCGAATAGATAATTCGCAACTCGTGTCGATTTAAAACACTCCCTTCGGTCGTGTTTTAATGTATCACCACTCGTTGCAAATTTCCTATTTTCGGCACTTGTATCGTAAATAACTAATTATGAAGTAGCTGTTTTTGTTAAGTCAAACCCAAACATGTTTCCAACGAAACCCATGAACTCCCGTCATAAATATCGAATTAACACTGTTGCTGGCAAAACAGCCCTCCTTCGCAATAGTATTCTAGGTATGTCCTCTAAAATATACAACATTTTACCTGATGTATGTACTCAAACAACTACATGTAGAAAAGTTTAAAAAAATGTGAAGGAGGAACTCATCAATAGGGCTTATTATACGATAGATGATTTTTTTAAAGATAAGTTTTAATTTATAATAGACAGTGGCATGCAATATAGAATGGTATTCAATTATAAGTGAAGTGACAGCTAAAGTAATTAAATTGTTTCGCACTTTGTAATTTGAATGACTATTGTAAATATATCATTAACTAGCTTCTGCCCGCGACTCCGTCCGCGTGGAACTCGTTTATATCGTAGCACCATATAAACTTTCATCCCCAATTTCACCCCTTCCGGGAATTATTTCCGGGATAAAAACTATCTTATGTCCTTCCCCAGGACTCAAACTATCTCTATACCAAATTTCTTCCAAATCAGTTCAGCGGTTTAAGCGTGAAGAGGTAACAGACAGACAGACACACTTTCGCATTTATAATATTATACTAGCTTCTGCCTGCGACTCCGTCTGCGTGGAACTCGTTTATATCGTAGCTCCATACAAACTTTCACCCTCCACTTCATCCCCTTGGGGAATGATTTCCGGGATAAAAACTATCCTATGTCCTTCCCCAGGACTCAAACTATATCTATACCAAATTTCATCCAAATCGGTTCAGCGGTTTAAGCGTGAAGTGGTAACAGACAGACAGACAGACAGAGACACACTTTCACATTTATATAAATACTAGCTTCTGCCCGCGACTCCGTCCGCGTGGAAATCGTTTATATCGCAACTCCATACAAACTTCAACCCCCCATTTCATCCCTTTAGGGGGTGATTTCAAGGATGAAAACTATCCTATGTCCTTCCCCGGGATTCAAACTATTTCCATAACAAATTTCATCGCAATCGGTTCAGCGGTTTAAGCGTGAAGAGGTAACAGACAGACAGACAGACAGACAGACAGACAGACACACTTTCGCATTTATAATATTAGTATGGACTAGCTTCTGCCCGCGACTTCGTCCGCGTGGAACTCGTTTATATCGTAGCTCCATACAAACTTTCACCCCCCACTTCATCCCCTTGGGGGATGATTTCCGGGATAAAAACTATCCTATGTCCTTCCCCAGGACTCAAACTATCTCTATACCAAATTTCATCCAAATCGGTTCAGCGATTCAAGCGTGAAGAGGTAACAGACAGACAGACAGACAGACACAGACAGACACACTTTCGCATTTATAATATTAGTATGGATATATATATATATCCCTTCAGCTGTGGTCATCCCTCTGTGGGCTTCATATTTTTTCCTGCAGGTTGGTGGAGCCCCCCTCGGAGGGGCGCATTGGCTGTGCTTACTTTCTTAGAAATAAAACCGCCATTCGTGTATTGATCTCGTTTTAATCCATTGAAACGTATAGCCAATGAAGCGAGACAGCTAACAAGCGACAATTTCAATGGCCATTGGAGGAAAATGTTGAATTTGATCGGTAGTCTAAAACTGCCACTGGCGCGTTGACCACGGTCGAGTTTCGCGAGTGAGTTTTAATGGTTTTAGTGCGAATTTTCGTTGCCAGAAGGAGATATCTTGGAGAAATGTAAATAATCCTTCGTTTTCTGTTAAAAAAATATAGTTTTTAGTTGATTAAAGATAATAAACTTGTGGCTAACACACCATACCTACTCATGGTCAAAATTTGCTTACAGGTTTTTTAGCGCTTTTCTACTAATTTACAATTACTAACAGCTATTAATACTACCGCTATTTATCGAACATTTATTTAAAATGTTGGAAATGGACTAACAATCGCCCGAAAGTAGATAAATAGATCGAAATTGGTAACGGTCATAACAGAGCCCTCAGAGGGATGGTAGCCGTCAAGGAACTTCCCTCCGAGGGATGCTCACATGAGACCTCGTGACGTCACTTACTCAGCGCACCAGCGCGATTTCATAATATGGATACGCCATGGATTGATTGTCTTGCGACGTTCGTAATTCGTATCTATTAACGGAAAAGTTGGATCTTGTGTTGTGCTCGCGATTTATTGCTATTGTCTAGCTTTATGTCGGTGAACTAACATTCGATAAATACTTAGTGTTTGTGGATGTGCCTAATGTGCTTATCAATATTAATATTAATAAATATTCAGGTGTCTCTTTAGTGCTCGTTCGGACTCTTCCGACTAATCAAGTGAGTGAGTGGCGCTTTCGATTGTAAGCACGAATACGATGGTTCATGTGCTATCATAGTTTCAATAAGTGTTAACTGAGCTGTGTGCTGTGTTATTTAGGTGCTTGTACAATCTACGAAGAACCATCGTAAATAAGAACTAATTTCTACACAGACTACTCAGAAATCACCACTATTCCTTCATGTTCATCAGGTTTTACCGCTACTACAAACTCATGGTGTGGGTAAGGGTATATCCATACTAAGCAAACCATTTTTTTTCGAAATGGTCTTGATTTTCATTGTTTTAATGTTCATGTTTTACGTGTTTTTTCTTTAACTGGTATTAATGTTGTAATTTTAATTGAAAGGATATTTAATCAAGATGCTTCCAACCAAATTTGTTTGGTTTAAAGCCCATGGTTGCTGTGATAATTGCAGTCGTTTGGAAGAGGTTATTTTGTGTCAAAGTAGACATACTTTTTTCATTTTACTCTCACATAAAACCTACTGCACCTACAATAAAAAAAGCTTCGGTTACACCTAGTTGATGGCCCAAATGTATTGTTTAGGCATGAATTTGATTACATACAGTATAAAACACTTCAGATATAAACATGTAAATCGAAGCCCACACGAGCAACTTCTGAGTGTAGGCATTATATTGGTAGAATATTTCAAATGGTCTAGTGTAAAAAAAATACTCATGAGCCTCCCATTTTATGTTTTTCGAATAAGTATAACACTAATTTCTTCAAATTAAGCCCATTAAATACCCCAAATATCCAATTTATTATATTAAAAATGACCAAAATATGTCGTAAACTTCGGTGACCTGGTGACGAGGTCAGCTAGATAGCCTTAATACGACTTTAATGTAACGATGATATATCGTTGCAGTTAGATAATTTAATATAGATCGAGTTTCGTCCAAAATCCTGGCTGTGATTATGTAAAAAACTAAAGAAAATTTAATTTTACCAAATCACTTAACCCCACAAACCTTGGAGGTGGAGCGTCCCTCAGAGGGTGCCACAGACGTGGGTAAGCGGCCATGTTTTTTCGCCACAGCTGAAGGGATATATATATATATATATATATGTATGTATGTTTGTATATATGTATGTAAGTATGTCTGAAAAGCTTTGCAGTGTTATTCATGTATGTAGGTATGTATATATGTATGTATGTTTGTTTGTCTGAAAAGCTTTTAATCTGTCTGAAAAGCTTTTTACCTGTCTGACAAATATTTTAATAGTCTGAAAAGCTTTGCAGTGTTATTCATGTATGTAGGTATGTATATATGAATGTATGTTTGTTTGTCTGAAAAGCTTTTAATCTGTCTGAAAAGCTTTTTACCTGTCTGAAAAGTATTTTAATAGTCTGAAAAGCTTTGCAGTGTTATTCATGTATGTATGTATATATGTATGTATGTATGTTTGTATGTCAGAAAAGCTTTTAAACCGTCTGAAAAGCTTTTCAGTGTTATTCATGTATGTTTATATGTATGTATGTATGTGTGTATGTATGTCTAAGCTTTTTAATGGTAAGCTTTTTACCTGTCTGAAAAGCTTTAAACTTTGTGAAAAGCATTTAAACCATCTGAAAAGCTTTAAAACTGGCTGAAAAGCTTTTAAACTTTGTGAAAAGCTTTTAAACTTTCTGAAAAGCTTTTAAATTGTCTGAAAAGTTTTTTATTTATTTATTTAAGGAGACAACACAGGAACATGCATGAGTTTAAAACATACAATTTCAAAAGTTAGATATAAATATACATATATGCTTCCATGGTATCTCACAAAGAACACAATAAGAAAATGAAATACTACTCTTTAGCTTAACAAGTTACTGAAATACACAAGAACAGGTGTAGGTACAAATTATTGAAAACTAGATACTTAACATTACAGGTGACCAGTTATTTATTTATTTCTTGAACAAGAGATTTGAAATAGCTGCTTCTACTATTTTTTCAACAGAATCTATTGTTTTTTAGAAGATTACAAACCAACCAAATATACCCAAATAACTAAAATGTAACATCTCATTATATATATTTTTTTAATAAGTACCTTTGAAAACATTAAGGAAAACAAGATAAAATAAGTCCAAACGCATTTAATTTCAATTACATACATACTGACAGGCAGTGAACATTTTGAGTCACGACGCCTACCACAATTTTAAAAGCAACATTACATTTTGCTCTAACATTGCGCCATTATTATATTCATATTAATTTTATTGATAATATAAATTACAAGTCAGGTTTACTTAAATTAATTCACAATATCGGGATAGTTCTAAACAGCATGTCAACCGGTATGTTTTACAATAGTAACGTATATGTAATTAACGAAATATTGAGTAAGTATGTCTAATTGTCTATTAATAATTCAGATTACATGTCAATGGTTATATCTTGTTATATTATACATCTCTAGATATTTCTAACTCAAAGAACTCCCTGTGGTTATAGAAGGCCTGCTCGACTAACCAACTTTTTAGTCTTTTTTAAAATACTGAGTTATTTTGGGCTGCAACTATTACGCTCGGGAGATGGTTGTACACTTTTGGACCCATGGCGTGTAAGTGCTTGCTTGACTTTGTCAGCTTGTGAGGCACGGTCGGAAGCCTGTTACAAGCACGGGTCGACCGCATCGCGTACCTACCGGCTGGGGGCCGGGTCGAGAGGTTTGTTTTCTGCCTGCTCATGCGCGTATACTGCTGCTTGAAGAATCAGCAGTGATGGTAGGGTTAATATGCCCAGAGCTCTGAAATGCGGTCTCGCTGACTCAGTCTGTGTGATGCGGACAATAGCACGCACGGCGCGTTTTTGGAGTCTGAAAACTCGCTCCCATTCCGCGGCTCAGGCCCAAAGTTCTGTTCCGTACTGTATGTGAGCATGCACCGACGCAAAATAGCACGTTCTCAACATTTCGCGGGGTAGGATTCGAGATATTCGTTTTAGTGCGAAGCAGGCTGCCGAGAGCTTGTTGGATACGTGATCAATATGTGTCGCCCAGGTCAGCCCTCTGTCTATCTCGAATCGCAGGAAGGTTGAACTTGTGACCTGTTCAATGTCCAGTCCATTAGTGCACACTTGCAGGGATTTCATTTGCCTTCCCGAGAGGTCGAAGTGTACATACAAAATGTGTTTTTTTGATGTTCAGGATAAGGCCATTCTTATTGAACCAGTCGGATAAGAGTGCTGCAGTGACATTTAACTGATGATTAAGTGCATCACAAGTAGGAGCGGAAACAACCACCGCCACATCGTCCGCATACATAAATGTTTCACCACTGTGTATGGCCTCCGGTAGATCATTCAGCAGGAGCGAGAACAATAAGTTGGACACTGAAGACCCCTTTGCTATTCCTATGAGTTCGTACGGCATCCGAGCGCACGCGTCCTCCATCTGCCACGATCACCTGAGACCTGTCACGCATCATGTCGATCATTAGTTTTAGAGCTGGATTCTCAAAGTCGTAGTGGCGCAGCTTGTCTTCTAAGACACCATGATCCGCTACGTCGAAGGCTTTGGACAAGTCACAGCACAACACTGCGACCTGCTTTTTAGACTCTCGAGCCTCTAATATTCGGCGTATGACCTCCCGTGTCAGTGCTGTCGTCGACCGCCCTTTGCGATATGCATATTGTCGATCAGAGAGTGCATCGGTCGATTCTAGGATGTTCGTTATTCTCGCGCTGAGTCCATTATTTATACAAGGTGTTCTAGAGGAATTAAAACAATTTTACCAGCGTATCCCAGGCCATGTTTAGAAAATAAAAGGTCTTATATAGGAAGCTGAATATCTTGTCTCCTTTTATGATAGACGTAACAATAACAAACGCTAATCATAATGTAAACTTTTACTGAATTAAAATTTTAAAAAACCCCCCCGACACAAAAAATAAACTAAAAACTAACAAGTAATATTTTAAACCTATTATAATTATTATCGTCACATATATTATGTAAGTCAAATATTTTTATTTTCCAAGCGTCGTCGCGTTGGGGGACCATCGGGCGACTGAAGTGGTTTAACCTATAACCCCCCGTTTTTATTTTTTTTAATTTTACTTTTATTTTGTCCTTTTCTAAGTGATGATCTTCAAACGGCTGATCAGGTCATGGTTACCTTACCATATACGTTCAATATCATTGAAGCACAAATTTCGAATCGATAGTACATATGGAAGGTAGTCAGATTCCCTCATCTACTATTAAAGAGCTGATGATCTTCAAACGGCTGATCAGGTCATGGTTACCTTACCATATAATTTCAATGTCATTGAAGTAACACGGTATCAAATTTCGAATCGATCGGACATAAGGAAGTTAATCGGATCGGAAGAGCTGATGATCTTAAGACGGCTGAACAGATTTTCATGAAAAATGGCTAAGAACACTCGGGTTAAAATTATCGGGTTAGGCAACCGGATGGCTCGCGGTATTTGAGCACGCGAGCGTTGTGGAACCGCCCTGTGCAACCCGAACTGAGCCAACTTGGACTGGGGCGGAAATTGGAGACGGGGAGGAAAAAAAAATTCGGGCAACCGATGTTTTAATCGGCTGCCTCGTGACAATTTTTTTTAAATATTTTTTTATGTTACAGTCCAAGTTGGCTCAGTTCGGGTTGCACAGGGCGGTTCCTCAACATTTCGGGGGCTCAAATACCGCGAGCCATCCGGTGGCGTCTTGGACACTGCAACTACGCGTCATTGATCTGAATAGTCTGAATATCCTACTTTACTTACATTGATAAAATGATTATTCTCAAACTTAGGGAAATAGCGGAGAGACGAGAGACCCATAATGAAAATTCATATAAAATTAGAGGCTAGGCCTGCAAAGTGATCGTCTTTTGTCATCTTCAATTGGTGGCACAGCATCATGGCGCTCAGCCATTAAAAAATCTTAAGTTTTCTTTTTAATTTTAGGCACTAACCGGGAATAACGCTAAGGATGATTGCATGTTTCAGAAAAGCACTATACATACTTCGGCCGGAACTAGGGATTACCAGCCTCTATCCAGCCTCGCTACGCTCGTCCGCCTATATCTACCTACTTGGCCGGCAATCCCTATTTTCCCGGTCTCTGCAGTAATGTACTATTGATTCCTCCCGAGCACCTAGTATATGTACCACAAAGTAGAGTAAAACATTTATTATACGCACTTTTATTGCACTGCCACGTTTACAAACAAGTCTCAAAAGTCGTAGGTACAAACACAAACATTAAGTTTTTTTTTTGGTTATGTGCTACACAGCAGCCATAGGGCTTTCGCTGCTCATCAGGGCAGGCTCGTGGGTAGGCGCCACTATGGGGCTACCCGACAGCCGAAATGAACATATTATGGTGTTGCCTGTAGCTAGACCGCTTAACTCGGTCCTCGCTTGTGCGGCGCGCGGGTGCGAGGGTAGGGCGATAAGGGGGCGCGGGCGGCGTGCGGGCGCCGGGCTTCGCTTCCCGCACGTCCTACCCCCGCAACCGCGCGCCGCACAGGCGAGGACCGACTTAAGCGGTCTACCTATAGTAGTGTTTATGTACAGGCCTGAGCGGCGCCAATCGCCCTGCCTGTACTTAAACACTACCTAATGTCTTATTTTTAGGTTCGTTAAAATTAAATTCATTACGAACTACGACACATTCAAATACTCGCTAAATACCTGGTACCTACTACATTTATCTTACATCTTCAACTTTGCTGAAGATTTTACATAATAAGACTAAACTAATGGTTTCACCATTGAAGAAAATTCAGTTCAAGTTAAAAACTAAGTTAAAATATTAAATTCAACCTCTAGAGTTTCCTAAGATAGTTAAACCGCTAGACTTATTGAGGCAAATGTCCCAATGCCTTAAATACCTAATGTTGACACCTATTGTCGACCTCTATTGTTTTGGCATACTTAGGATTGAAAATGACATGTATTAGGCCAGTGTCGATGTCGGTTACTGGGACGTTTACTAGAAATTATTCTTACTAGAAATCGAAAACGTAGTTCTTTCAAAGAACGATAGGGGAATGTTTCGGTAACAGAACCTAGCATGTCATTCAGGACGCTTTCAAGTAGCGTTACGCCAATGAACGAAAAAAACCATAGAAGTCTAAGTAGCGCCGCAAAATGGCCCCACAGAATGGGTGCCATTGCCATTTTGCGGGGTTGGGGGCGGGGTTTCAAAACGATGCCAGGCAGCCGTTTAGTTCGAACATGCGAATACCCGTTTTAGGCACGTGTTTGGGTAGACATTTGTAAGGAGCGCGCATTCTATGGTTTTTTTGTTCGCTGCGTTAGGCCGACGCGTGCAGCGAGCCCAAACACTTATGCCTTTAGGAATGCTTGCAGTACAGGCGTGAGCGTTTCCATATACGCCTGACAGTCAACGTGTGGCGTCGCTTGTCCACAAACAAGGCCTTATTGATAGTCATTCGACACATGGCTATAGAAGAAACAAAACATATTTAGTCCAACATTTTTTGCTAATTGATCTCACTCACTACCAAATTACTCTGTCAAGTAATCTAGCAGTGAGATATAGCTCGTCATACACAGCATAAAAAAATCTCGCCGGTCGCACAGTAAAAGATTCTTGAACAAAGAAATTGTCTTTTTTCGAGTTCGAGAGGATCATCTGAATTCAAGATGATTTCTGTTTCATTACGAGTTATGGCACTCTTACTAACAAATCTATTGAATTGAATGGTTCAAGGTTTTTTTTTCTGTGCGTGCTCTTTGTGCTTTGATTTTTAATCTTAATCCATCTACAAGCTGCCTGGATAATCTCAGGGTAACAAATATATTTAATAAACAATTAAAACTATATTGCTTTTAAAGCAGTTATACACCTTCCACTTCACAGTGGACACAATGTTCACAGCCGATTTCAACAGCTGGAGAAAGCGCGCTTTTAAAGACAGACACTTCTTGGATTACTACAACAACATTGTTAATTAATTCATCAAATGTCTTTTCTCAAAAATGCAATGAAATATTGACGTTGCGTTCTTTATAGTGGGCTTCGAAGTGTCACGTTTCGTGCGCAGCGAGACGAGAGACCCGTAATGGCATTTCATACAAGATTGGAAGCCTAGGCCTGCAAGATGGTCTTTTTTAATTTCCATTCCACAATTTGTGGTACAGGATCACGGCGTTCAGCCATGAAAATTAATGTTTGATTTCTTGGAGTTTTTTTAATTTATTTCATTGCATGTTTGAGAAAAGCACTATATGTACATACCTCGGCGTGAAAAAGGGTTGGCAGCCTCATAACTATCCGACCTCGCTACGCTCGGCCGTCTATATGTACTCGGCCGGCAACCCCTTACTTCCCGGCCTCTGTAGTAATGTACTATTAAAGGTATTACGTTATGTATGTAGCATCACCACAGGACTGAGCTTAAGCAACATTTGAGTAGTTTTTATTTCACTTACTAATTTGAGTACTATGTTTTGTTCGAGTGTAATTCACTACGCCTTTAGCTGCTCACGCATTCTTTGATCAATCACTGCTACGCACTATAAGTCCAATGCTTTAACTAGTCATAGTATCTTGGTCTTAGGTCGTTTAGGCGTCATCCCTGAAACTGTAATATATTATTTAGACGGGTTAACTAGTCTTTACTTTGTGTTGTGGTCCTTCAGAAGTCTTTCCAGAGCACTCAATGTATTCAGACAACTGCGTGAGCCTCGGGTAGGTAGTTCATCGACTGGTAATCAGACGTCGGTGGCACGAATGATGCTGGCTCAAGATCCCTTCAGAAATTCTCGTCAGCATGCCGAACGCTGTTGGCACCCATGGCTTGTACTGCTTGGTTGGTCAGACGTCGGCAGCTCCAAGTCCGCGAAGGAGTCGGGTCCAGGTCTCTAGCTGCGGCTGGCTTCAGAAGCATAGCGACCAACATGCCACGGCTTGTTCTGCTGGATCAGGCTGATCAGACGTCGGCAGCGCGGATGCGCGCCGGCTCCAGGTCCGCGAAGGAGTCGGGCAGGCGCGCGTGCAGCGTGTCCGGCACCAGCCGCGTCAGCGCCGCGCTCAGCAGCGGCAGCGTGCCGAACAGCGCTGTTGGCAGCCACGGTTTGTACTGCGCCTGCAATCAAAATACTCTTTATTGCTTTACACACATAAAATCAGCGTCTCTTATAAATCCCATGCGCGGCTCAATGAAATGCACAGTAGGTTAACAGTGAAATGAATGAAAAGAGATGAGAGACATCATTTTAAGTCTATTAATGAGTATAATACTACAATAGTATACTCCTATTAAAGGGTATTTACGATATGGACGCGCAACGGCGCAACGCGCGCTTTTGGTCAGCTCGTAGGTCGACACAACGGAGCGCGTCCGTATACCCACGTAGGTGGTACATTACTACATTAGTAGGTACTAACATCGACTGCACGCTCATGTGGAGAGGCGCCTTTGGGGCCTTAAACACTGCTACTGCTACTCCAACGTGCAACGTGCCGTGACATCACCAAATGGTCGCAACGGAAGACCAGCGCTGGCTCCGCCAGCATTACGCTGAGTTGCGACCATTTCGTGGCAAATTACGTTATTGTCAATGTATGTAAATTGCCTTGTGTTTGTCACGAATAAATGTATCTTTCTTTCTTTCTTTCTTTCTTCTTTCAACGTATGCGTTAAAATGCCTTGTGGCTTGACCCCACCTTATCGCCGTTGGTTCTAAACCTAAACTCAAATTTCCAGCTTAAAACTCTAAAGTTCCTAGAATAAACCATTACCAGCATGGGCGTGAGTGGTGCCAAGACGGCGCCGAGGCGTCCGAAGGTGGAGCAGGCTGCCAGCAGGCGGTGACGAGCTCGAGTTGGGAACAGCTCGGCGGTGTACACGTAGAGCGCGTTCAGAGACATCGTGGCTCCAACCTTGCCGGCTAGGTAGAGTGCTGTGGCCCACCAGCCACTGCCATCTGGAAGATGATAATAGTACATTACTGTAGAATCCGGGAAAATATGGATTGCTGCCCAAGTAGATATAGACGGACGCGTATCAGCGTAGCGAGGCCTGATAGGGATTCGCAGCTGGGAATCCCTAGTTCCGGCCGAGGTTTGTACAGTGCTTTGTACTCAAATATGCAATGAAATTAAAAAAAAAACGTATTTTTTTGGTGTTAGTACCTTCATACCGTCAATGATAAAGATTGTTTGAGTTTTAAACTAATATACAAAAAAAACTAGACAACTGCGAGACGGACTCGCCCACCGAGGGTTCCGAACAAAATTACAAATGTATAGTTTTTAAATTTTTCCCTGTAGTTGTGTATAAGGCGATATTACTGGCCTTTCATAGTGCTAGGTCAACGGACAGTACCCTCTTTTTGATGCCCTTGAGAGTGTCGAAATATTAGTTTTTTGCGGTATCTTTTTTTTACGTTAACTTAGAAGTTTGATTTTTTCACAGCTTCAAGGGATTTTAATTTCAATTTCCCGAGATAAAGGGTCTTGACAGGCAGACAGACGGACAATAAAGTGATCCCATAAGAGTTTCGTTTTTTCCCTTTTGAGGTACGGAACCCTAAAAAAGACTGAAGTTATACCTTGTCCATGATAAATGCGATCATAAGATGCGTGGTTGTTTTATAATATGGTTAAGGCTTCCAACTGCTTATGAGTTCGACTGTACGTTTGTTAGGGAGCGGCGTACAGAGCATTTTGCTAGATTACGGTACGTCAGCGCATTTTGAGCAGCGCAGCGGTGTGATCGCTCCCTTATGTATGACTTAGAACTGATCAGTGCTATCGAAAATTGACTCTGTGACACAAACGAAAAATGTACTCAGTGTCCATGCATCGGAAAGGTTAAGCTGTTTGTAAAGTTCACCTGGCAAACACGATATCGCGACGAGCGCGAAAGCAGTAGTAAGAAACGCAGCAGTCAGCACAGGCCGTCTCCCGACGCGATCCAACAGCAGCGTGTTCAGCACCAGCGCCGGCAGCTCCGCAGCCGCCACCAGCGCGTACGTCGCGTGCGCCGACCCGCCCAGCGCGTGCGCGCGCACCGCCAGCCCGTAGAACACGAATACTGCGGAGATCCACCACACGAAGCATACGCTCAGACGCCTCCGGAGTGCGCCGTATCTGAAATCACACATTTGTGGTCAATTATTTAAGATAACGAATAACAATTATATAAAAACTACAATTAAAGGAAAGAAAGGACTAAGGAGAGGCCAAGGGAAGATCGTGCGTTTATGGACCAGGCTAACGATACAGTTAACGTATTGTCGTGGAAACTTTCTAATTCTACGGAGTGTGTGATATCGGTAACCAGTATCTGTAGTCAATAAGAGTACCTAAGTACTTTAATAAAATCGAATAAGAATATTATTTCCTCCATAATTCTGGGCTATAGCTATGTGTAACGTGAAAACAGACAGAAACATGACTGCAGGGTGGCCACTGCCCATCAGAACACAAATACTAATATAACACAAATACTAACTTGACAAATGCTGCAAACAGGCTTTCCTCAATCTTAGCCGCTGGCACCTTCTCGTTCTGATCACAAAGCATCTTCTCAAAAGCCTCATCAGAAGCCGTCACGCGGTTCCACCTCGCTGCCTCCTTCATGACAGTGACGGCGTCAGTCACGCGGCCACGGATGGCCAGCCATCGGACCGACTCTGGTAGTAGCCAAGGGTACAGCAGCAGTAGGAGTGAGGGTGGGTAGGCTACGCGACACCAGGTCCGCCAGTAGCCGGCCAGGTAATCCAGAACAGATAGTGTAGCTGAGCCAGCGGCTAGGGGAATGCCGAGTACTAAGCTGGTCAGGATGCGATGCTCCACTCCAAGCCATTCGATCACTGGAAATGAAGGGAAATATTTAGCCAGAGGGTCAGTCTAAAAGACTGCAGCGGTCCCGGGAGTGCGAGATCGGAGCGTGGCCTCTCGTTCACACATATGCCGTTGCCGCTGCTGCCACCGCCGTGGCCGAGACTTAAAAGACTTCTTCATCTCCTGAGATGCCGCGCCCAGACTACCGCTGGCTTAAATGCCTTTCGCCGGAGTCAAGATGCCTTGTTCTTATTTGGTTGTTCTAAGAAGATAGTTGTCTATAAATGGTACAATAAATAGTCCACAGAATCTGATTTATTAAAGGCAGTTTAGTAGACGTTGGTATTGGTACTAACTGAGCACGAAAGCGGCAGGGTAGACGCTGGCACCCATCACGGTCTCCAGCAGTTCAGCCAGCAAATACACGTAGTAGGACCCCGCCAGGGACTTGCATAGGCCTAGCAGACCTGCACCGACGCCGCTCACCACCTGTAACACCAGGATTTAAACAAAATTTATTTCAAATCCAGTTTTCAAGACCAAGGAATTGGTATGGGTATGCACTTGTGCAGTCTATTGAAGAAATTCTCCACATAATTAGTCTTGGTTTCCTTGCTGGCCTATTTAAGGAGGTATGCACTAGAGGCAGTCATACATTATGTATAAGGGAATCCCTCATGTTCATTATTCACCGTTCTATAATATTCCTCTGTGGCGCTCTCGCAATTATCTACCATGGTGCGCCGAGTGCTCAACAGAGGTGTCCCGTTCCCAAACTTTATGACCTCGCGCATAGCCCTTTAGTCCCATCTCGTAGCCTTTAGTAGCTATTAGCTTCAAATGGAAATTTTGACTTCCTGTCTCCTAGCCAGTTAGGAAATGGGATTTTCCCATCTATAGTAGCCGGATTTGATAGCTAGCTATGTAATGGGAAATGAATGTGGCTCCTCTCAAAGCTAGTTATAAAATGTGAGTGGTTGCCCCATCTCGTTTAATATTCATCATCGAAATCATTTCCACAGGACGCAAAGTCACATTTCCCATTTAGAATCGTCGCCAAATCCCGCGATCTAGGCAACTAAAGGCGCGTAGCGTGCGATTCACGTATTTATAGTACTCACCAGCGCAGTGCGACGCCCATAGTGGTCAGAGATGTGCCCGATGATGGGCAGAGAGATGAGCATGCCCACGTTGTGTACAGTTCCCACTAGAGAGCGCTTCCACTCCTGGCAACCCAGCCCGAACTGAAAACGACCAACATCTGTTAAAAGAACGGACTCCACTGCCTCAATAATATGAGGCCCAATGACCGCGTTTATGGACTCGAGTTCTCAAGAGTATTTATGTACAGGCGTGAGCGTTTCCATAGTCGCCTCACATCACTCGTTGCCAGAGGCGGATTATCCATATAGGCAAACCAGGCACGTCAGGGCGCGGGGTTCCAATTCCAATGGCGCGATGAGCAACGCACCCACGATTTTTTTTCGAATTTTTAATCTATGGCCGCTAGCGGGGCTCTGATGAGGTGCTCGCCTGGCCTTAAACACATCCTAAAGTGAACCACAGCTAAGCTGAACCACAGCGTATGAGTTAAGATCATATACAATAGAAGAGTAACTGCGTAATAAGAAGAATCGGTAAGGTCATCACACTTAGAACTTGGAACATACATCAAGGGCCTGGTAAGATCTGATTATACAGCTCATTGAGGGACCGACTGAATATATGATGATGAAGTCTATGGTATACCTACCTACCTACCTACCTACTTTAACATTATGGGTTCGTACATCTTCGCTAAACATACCTCAGCGACAATACTGCTCTGGGACTCGTACACAAACTGGTCGCACGGCACGGCGGTGTGGTTGTCGAAAGAATCAGACGCACACGTGTCGTCGAGGGGCGCGTGGCGTGCGCACGCGTCGGGCGGCAGCGCGCGCGCGGCCCAGCCGCCTGCGTGCGCCGCGGAATAGACCGTGTCGCTGCCTTCGCATTCCGGTACCACGCATCTGCGGAAACGACAATGCGTTTTTATTTTTAAGAAAAATAACAATAATAAATTAAGTATTCCTTACTATATTTGTGAGAAACATCTTTACCAAGTACCTACAGCGGGGAAATTGCGTATCTCTTTGGACGAGTGTTGGATTGGAACATATCAACCGCCGTTTTTACCTTCAAAAGTTAAATACCATAGGGTTCGTTCTATCGTAGCTCCATACAAACTTTGGCCCCCTTTCGCCCCCTTAAGGGATGAATCCGGGATAAAAAAAAGTATTTTATATGTTATTAGCCTTTGTAAGACGCTTCATCGCCTACCTAAGTGCGTCAATTTACAATAACTTTGTAAGTTATTTCACCTCCATATTATCATGAACTCCCGACTGGTAAAAAAAACTATAAAAATTACTGATTGTCTTGGTTGAAATTATGAGTTCACTGAGGAGTTCCTGAGATAGTGGACTTATCACATACACTCACGCGCATACACGAACACAAGAACATATAGGACATATCATATCCTAACAATGTAATTACTTTTTGGCAAATAAAGAATTTATTATTATTATTTATTTACTATTCCAGGCTATAAACTATATGTATACCATAATTTACTTTAAAAACAAAGTTTTAACCGATTTCAATTTAGTACTCCGCCAAGGCACGAGAACATTTCTTTTCCAATTTACCACATGAACTGATTTACGAAAGCAAATGCGTTGATTATTAGAGAAAAAAAACCCAATCGCTGTATGTGACCCGATAATATTTGAGGACTTCCGTCGATTCCACAAGGATCACCTTGGGACTTTATTAGTTGCTATTTAAATTCAACGGAATCGTATCAGAATCCGTGACGTATTTTTGTACTTTAAAGTACATATAAGTGAGGAATCCCATAAGTCATCTGTGGTCTTCATCATCAATTCCACTCCACCAAATTTATGATTTCCGGGTGTAAATACACGAGATATAATAGAAAATACCAAAATCACTACACGCGTGCCTAATATAATTGAGGAGATCCCTCAATTCCTCATGGATCCCATCATCCCACTGAATAAAAAAAAATGGGACCCACCTGAAAGCACATACTTACAAACAAAAAAAAAATACGAATCGGCTCATCAATGACGGAGTTCTGAGGTAACAAACATTGAAAAAAAAAAAAAGCAACCGAATTGAGAACCTCCTTTTTTTTGAAGTCGGTTAAGTGTCAGCCGTTTCTGCGTGATGAGTAACAAATTATTATAGTAGGGTTAGTAGGATATGGATTGGATTGGGATTAGATCATAAAATCGGACAAAACTGTACCTACGCGGAAGTTTTATAGGTACGGTAGGTTTTTTCCCTATAATTGGATCTTGGTTATGTAACATAAAACATAATAAATACAATAGAGTCTGCGTCCTTTCACAGCTATAATGTATTGAACCAGAACAGAACGTAATGTAAGGAATTTTCCATACTTAAAGTTTTTTACCGTTAGATTGTTTGGTTTGCCTAAGTACCTAGCTAACGCATATAAATATAGACTGCAAAAAGTGACCATGGTTGACTGGTTTCGTGTTTTATGGCGACAAGTTCAGGGCCGAGAGAGTGTGTTTATTACAAAATTCCGGCCGAGGAGTTAGTAAACTAATAGTCCAGTGAATGAACTGACAACTTGTATGGAAAAATTTCATTTTGGAAATAATACTATAATAATAATACTTAGTAAGCATAGCATATTTTTGGGTTTTTAGGTGTAGGGGAGGTACGGCAAAAAACAATTTTTTTCAACATTTTCTTCTTCTGTTTTGTCAGCGTGACGTGATTGATTATACCCATGCCGAATTACAGTTTTCTAGTAGTAATGGTTACTGAGCTAAGCCGAAGACGGACGGACGGACAGACCCCTTTTGCTACAGTCAATCATTGACGTAATACAGAATCGGTTGATCAGAATAATTTTCTGATCATCTGATTCGTCAAGAACTTTTACATTTATTACTATCGTTGTTATTGAATGAACATAATGTTTTCTTCGCGTCTGACCTTCTTATCAGTATGTAGTCAAAACAATGAGTGAAATGTCCCATTAATAGATAGTCATACTGACGACCGGTTCTGCCTACGAAGCTGAAGGTCCTGGGTTCGAATCCCGGTAAGGGCAAATATTTGTGTGATGAGCATGAATATTTGTTTCTGAGTCATGGAAGTTTTCTATGTATTTAAGTATTTATATCTATTATATATATCGTCGTCTAGTACCCATAACACAAGCCGTAATGAGCTTACTGTGGGACTAGGTCGATTTGTGTAAGATTGTCCCCTAATATTTATTTATTTATTTATTTATACATAGAAAACATCCATGACTCAGAAACATTCATGCTCATCACAAAAACAAATGCCCTTACTGGGATTCGAACCCGGGACCTCCGGTTTCGAAGGCAAATAGCACCGCCATCTCCTGTTTGGTCCTTTGCTCCGGTGGCCGTGTTGCGGGGTGAACTCCTATCTTGGCCCATCATTTCGGATGCATACTCGTACCTACGACAGACATGTCTGATCCAGTCTATCTATAGACTATACACAACACACTCAATTTTTTCAGTATTGTTCATTTCTTAAGGGGCTCTTTGCTCCCAATGACCTGCGACCTGTAACTGCTGGTTTTTTCGTGTTTTTTATGTCTTATCGTATTAACAACAACGAGGTTTACCGAAATAGTATTTCATATTTACTTCAAAACCCACAGTTTTCGGGATATATGGCACCAAACTTTGGCAATTTCAAGCCAATAAACCAGTTTTTTGGACGTAACTTTTGTGAAAATGAGTTTAAAGTAAAAATCTCTCTTGGGTTGTTAGAGACGTCAATAAGGAACAGTTATGTGTAGATATCATATATACAAGTGCATAAACAACATACTTATATCGAAAATAGAGCCTTTTTTGGACCATGTTTGAATAAATCATAAAAAAATATCTATTATTAATTATTTTCAAAAAAACTCTCGTGCATTGAAGAACCGATAAGTGTTTGTGTCATAAATATCTCTATAGTTTTTACGGAGGAATATCAATTCAAAACTCGTAAAAACCAGCCAAATAGCGCGTGGAGCCCCTTAATAGGTAATATAACAATTTGTTCTCTTCTTCTCTGTTATCAATACAACAATCTGTTGCTATGGAGGAGCGGGGCTTCCTGATACATGTATTGCATACTTAATAGGAAGCTTTTTAACCTGTATGACACCGTGTTTTTACGGAAAAAATATTTTTTTCATCACACTTGCTCGAAAAGGGCTTCATAATGCGCAGACATACAGAGCTGTAATAGCTTGTGTTACGCCCTCGGGCGTAATGGTTTTTTTCTTAAATTGTATCTGTCACTCATGCGGCAGTTACAAAGCAAAGAGGTTTTATATCAAATACGATGTCTGAAAACGTATTTATAAATAACTTTAAACTCAAAAAACTACTTAAACATGTTTAACTGAATTATTTACAGATTTAATATGTAGTTATTTAGTGTCTATGTAAAATGTTATTTAGTGTTTTCAAATCGTGGCTGTATAGAGAAGGGTATGCCATACGCGCCTCACGTCAAATTCAACAAAATGGACGACTGACATGTTGCAGTTTTTATTACGATTTGTATTCATTTCATCAAAATGTATTTGTTTCCTCGCAAATGTGATGAAAAACATTGTGTATAACACGGGCGTAAGAATATTGCAAACTCGAGTCATCAAAAGCCCTCCGCCTTCGGCGTCGGGCTTCTGATATACTCTTGTTCGCAATATTCCACTTCCGCCCCTCGTTAAACAATGTACTATTTTAATTTTCATTTTTTTAATTTCAATCTTTAATTTTGTAAAAGCAGCGGAAGGCCCTTGGGCTTCGTTTTCACTCAATAAGGAATCTGCGACAAGTTTTTGGATGATACTTGTTGTTCAAGATGGCTCACAGTGGCGACCTGCCGATCGTTCACGTTTATTTTCTCTGCTCCAGTAAGCCAGAGAAGGTCGTATCTCCATAAGCTTATAATACTTTCATACGATGTTTAAATGAACGCTAGGGACAGACTGTTTACTCGTTTTAGCGAAACCTGTTTCCAATTCCAACCCAGCAACCCAGCGCCTAGGGCTTCTTCACAATGCTTACTAACTTGGGCAAACCAGCATAAGACTGACGTCGTATAAAGTTTAGTTGGTATACGGGACCTAGCTATACTGGACACGGATGAGGTACGCTGAGACAGTTCGCGAATGGGTAAGTCATGTTACCACCATAAGCTTACGAGACAAATGGCAACTTTTTCAACATTTGCATGAGGCAAATGTTTTTGGTCCTAAAGTTCAGAGTAACTGTTCAAGGTAAAAAAGGCCTACAAGCGGTATGGCAGGTCCAAACATTAATCCGTGGACACTATGAGAAGATATCAAATAAACCACTTAAGCCAAGTGTAGTGCTGGTTTTGCTTGCGAAGTTAGAGGTCTTCGGTTCGAAACCCAGGGCCAATATTTGTGTGATGACGTGTTTGTTCCTGAGTCTTGGATGGTTTCTATATATTTATCTACGTACATTTCGGTCTGAACACCCTGTAGTATAAATAATAAATCAATATTAGGGGGACAATCTTACACAAATCGACCTAGTCCCATAGTAAATTCATTAAGGCTTGTGTTATGGGTACTAGACGACGATATATATAATAGATATAAATTAAATACATAGAAAAACTTCCATGTCTCAGAAACAAATATTCATGCTCATCAGAGAAATATTTGGCCTTACCGAGATTCGAACCCAGGACCTTCAGCTTCGTAGGCAGCGTCACTACCCACTAGGCTAACCGGTATGTTTATAAGTATTCCTGCAAATAAATAGTTATATTCTATTCTATTCCAATTCAGGTCTTAAAACCATAGAACGAATTTACTCGGCCATAGTTGGAAAAAAAAAAAGAAAAAAAAAAAAAAAAAAAACTGAGGAGATCGCGCCATCTCGTATCGGAGGCCAAGATCCACTTCGGGTCGCTGAGCCAGCGGAGTAGTGAAGTATAGTTGCACGGCCTTGACAGTTCCCAGGAAAATCGAAATTCGAATATTTCCATTTGTCCCACAGTTATAGTAGCTACTCGAGTGACAGAGAGGAAGCGAATTTCGAATCTCAATTTTCGTGGTAGCTCCGCTTCAATATCAATTTGAAAAACGTACAATTAGTATTAGTTGACCTCTAGTTTGAAACTTTGAACGTCGCGAGATTAAAACAATCTCTCTCCACGTACGCGTAGTCACCATTGTTTTTATACTAGATACTAGGTCAACTTGTCGGCCTATTTGGGAGACGATGACTTGAGGGCAACGGTCCGCCTTGTGCCCATACGTTTTGGTTACATTTCCTATTACTAGAATAGCTATTCTAAGCTAGTGTAGTAACCATATTATTTTGCTATTCCACTAAAGAACGAACGTGTGCAGGTCGTTTTCTTACACGGAGGGGCTGATAATTTAGGCTTCTAGTTTTTTCCACAACTAAGTTACATGGGGTCGAAAATGGCCCGAATGGCTGCGAGAAAAGCATGGTACGGCCGTGCCTTTTTGCTCTTTTGCTCGACTTTTGGGGCACTTGCCGGGTAGATAAAGAAATATTTTGTGCCAGCAACACCGGGGCGTTGGCCTTGCCGACAGCGTGCTTTACATGTAATTATAAATATCACCACGTGGGAACGCTGGCATCGCAGATAAGCGAAATAACTAGAATAACTAAACTTCATTCGTCTCTAGTCAAATTTTAACTGTAATCCGTTGGAGCAAGATCCAGTTTTGAATAAGAGTTATTTTAGCCACAAGTTTAGGGAAGTACTACGTCGCTACAGGCCTATATTATACCGATACCGTGTTTATTTATACTTTTGTTTAGTTCTCTTGAATAAAGTAAAATGTATGATAGAAAGGATAAGCTAGGGGCCAATGATATAAAATTGTGTGTTAGTGTAGTATTAGGAATGTCGATACGGATATCGCTTAGTTAAAACGATAATAAAAAGTAAAATCAATAGGTACACCCACTTAATTTAATTTCATACCTTTTGCCTTTCGGGCGTTTGTATGGTTTGATTCTGTGTGCATAATACGAGTACCATATAACGCTTGTGTTAATGTATAGTTGTTTCTTTATATGGAAAGTTTTTTTTTTTTCATTATCACGTCATTCATCTGTCTAGTCTAGCCGGGCCGGTTGGTAAAATAATCTTCCATGCTCGAGGATTTTAGATGCCACGTATTGTCATTCTAGGCCAACCAACGCTACGTGTGCTACGTCGTAGCGCGTAGCAGCATTTTTCCTCTTCGTAGCGATAATCATTCGTAGAGGCATGACTCAACTCGCAACACCTTACACCTTTTAATGTCGTTGTTTTGTATATGTACCTAATTTCTGTGTTCAATTGTAAGGTGAAGGCGGTTATTTTCTTTCTTTCTCTCATTCAACACGTAAGTCTTGAAACCGAAATCTAATTTGATACCGGCTTCAACGGTAGGCGATGCATTTTATTTCGACAGATTCTGTCGGCTGATACCGGATCAATACCGGACATCGCATCCCTACTTACATTGATAGTGCGTAGTTTCCTGCCATGCTATGCTGAAGTCACGTGTTGCTTCATAAAGATATCTAACATATATTTAAATACATAATAATAATAAACATAGAACACGCAGTAATGTTGTAGTTATAATTCCTACACGTGAATTCAATTAATAATTCACTAGAGGCGTTTCTTTAGAACCAAAATAAGGAAATGTATGGCAATTAATTAAATACTGTCTGATTATTACCGGAAACAATCGTCTTCTCTATAGGTACACATGTAGGTAATTAATTTATTTAAAGTGTTACTAACTAGTGGCTCAATAAGTGTGTAGGACGACGAAACAGTTTTTTTTTTTTTTCGAAAAAGTTCTCCCAAGCTTTTACGTGAATCGGTTCAGGAATGCGAGCTGTAGAGGAGAACAGCTGGAAAGCGGGACAGACACTGGATTCGGAACGATTTTCTTGCTAAAGCTAAGGCGTAGATTTCAAGTGTTCATTATACATAGAAACAAACAAAATTATACATTATTGCTAGCGGCTCTATGAGAACTCGCGAGTCAGTTTTTTTTTTTACAAGCTTTTATTTAGTTTCACCTGTCCCGTTGTCTGTCTGTCTGTAATCAAATCTTGCAAGTTAAATTTGATCCACTTCCGGTTACCGATTGAGCTGAAAATTTGCATACAGGTGTAAATCGCGTGACAATGAAATATTATGATGACATGGTGCTGATCTGATGATGGAGCTGCAAGGTGGCCATAGGAACTTTGCAATGAAACGACACAACCTCATAGAGTTTGGGCTCGTTAGAATCGTCTCAATGAGTAGTTGATGACGGTTTACAGAAAGGTACAGTCGGCAATAAAAGCTTGTACCACAAATTAAATTATTGACAGAAACTTGTTTATTTACTGAATCAACAATCGATCTGAACAAACAAGCTCGTTCAGTAACTGGAACGCGTTCATTCGCTTCACCTCACCCGTCACGCCTAACGAAACTATTAGACCTCTGATTACGCTTAGCTACAAGGAATCGCCGCGTCAAGATATATTTGTGGGGGAACGGTGAGGCGAGGTTAAAAAAAGTTACAGAGTAGCGGAGCAGGGTGGCTAAATTAAATACCGAGATGTGAGGTGTTTCTTCGCGCCGTGGAGTTTTTGGCTGGTAGAAAAATATTATAAATGTGATAGTGTGTCTGTCTTTCTTTTTGTCTGTATGTTACCTCCTTACGCTTAAACCGCTGAACCAATTTAGATTTGGTATAGAGATAGGTCAAGTCCCTAGGTGAAATGGGGGGTGAAAATGTGTATGGAGCAACGATATAAACGAGTTGCACGCGGACGGAGTCGCAGGCAGAAGCTAGTGTTATAAGTGTCTGTCTATCTGTCACTCTGTCTGTTAACTCTTCACGCGTACACTGCGGATTCGATTTAGATGAATTTTCGTATAGAGCGATAGTTTGAGCGCCGGGGAAGCACATGGGATAGGTTTTATCTCGGATCATCCCCTAAGGGGGTGAAAATTTGTATGGAGCTACGCTGACGGAGTCGTGGACAGAAAATAGGACGACATAATCCAGTCATCCCCCTATGGTACAGTCAGCGTCATATAGTCAGTAGCAGCCAAGGTAGCCAAATATTTCGGTACACGGGTACTGTAAGAACCGTGTACCGAAATATTTGGCTACCTTGGCTGCTACTAACTATATGACGCTGACTGTACCGGGCAGCTGTGGGAACCTGGTCGGCAGGAGTTCTCCAAGGCTCTGATGCTCTGAAATGCCGTAGGTCGCCATCAGATAAATCGGAGCGGCCAAAGTGCTAACAAATATCTGAACACGTCTCCAATGCCCCGACAATAGAGACGTGTTTAGATATTTGTGAGCACTTTGGCCGCTCCGATATATGTGATGGCGACTGTACGACTTTCAAACGCAGCGGAGGCCGTTGGTTTGAAGCCTTGTTCAATGATTGTCAGACCTTATGATACAAGACTATATATGGTTCATTTTCTATTTGAAAATTAGCAAGTAATTGCCTTTTTGCATGACGTCAGACATGTACACTTGTTCCACTTTATCGTCTTTATCACTAGGGGCTTGTCCATAAATTACGTCATCGTTTTTGTCGATTTTTGACCCCCCCCTATCATCATCCTGTTATTCCTTGAAATGGACCCTCCCCCTCCCCGCCTAATAAAATGATTTAATTTATTTTAATTTATTATACTCTTATTAAGTAGTTATTTCTAAATCGGCAGACGTGGGTAACAGTATTCTGAAAATTGCTTTATTTGTATGGCATTAAAGTTGAAAATTAAATGAAGGCTAACTATCTGTAGAATAGAATAGAATAGAATATGTTTATTTGCAAGAATACTTATTTCTAGTTACAGGGTGTTCTTGTGAATAGTGGTACAGTATTCTATCGTAATTAAACGACATGCAAATATTATAATAAATCGTATCACGCGCATGCAATTACTCAATTAAAGTTTTATCTAAATATTCTCTCACTATCTTTAAAAATGTCCACGCTGCTTATTTTTTTCGGTAAATTCCTTAACGCTATAAAAACAATGATCGAATAAATAAGTATTTAAATTTCTCCTAAAATCAGTTGATGTCATTACTATAATAATATTATCAGGTAGGTAAACTATTATATAAAATTATGCACATATTATAAGATTTTTTCCTATAAATTGCTGATCGACATCGAGGCTGATGTAATAGATTTTGATATTGCGCTCTTTGTTTCAACGTATGAAATTCCGATCTCATTTTAAATAAGCCTGGGCGGTCTTTTACAAGTAAGCAGACTTTTCTTATATACATGCATGCCAACGGCAGAATTCTTAACTTTTGTAAAGAGTGGTCGCCAGCTATCCATTACCCACGCCTTAGTTATGGCTCGGATACACTTTTTTTGCAATAAAATGCCAATCTATGTCCGTAGAATTTCCCCACAGTAACAGTCTATAATTTAGAACCGACGACACATAACCGTGATAGGCCGTGACCGCCGCTTCCAAGTTAATGGTGTTTCTCAGTCTCCTCAACGCAAATACAAACCTATCAAGCCTAGCGCAAACGTAATTTATATGTTTTTTCCAATAGTTCCAATTTAGATGCTGATCAATATTTATTCACATTTCAGTACAGGCAAATTATTATAATTTATATTTAATGGAATTGTATTATTATATGAATTAAATTGAATGTAAAATGTGTTTGTCATTTTGTTATTATATGTCCAATTATTAATGTCCATTAATGCATCATTTATATTATTTTCGTATGAATCATTACCGCCCTAAGACTAACAATTCGCCCTTTATTGTCAGTGGTTAACTAACAGTAATCGTACTGTACAAACATATTGACTTCGATGACTATCACATATTCATCGTCATATCAGCCGAAAGACGTTACTGCTGGGCATCATACACTGAGAAAAATTTCCTCTGCCGCGCTACGTAAAATAAGGACAAAAATCGACCACAATGACGTGTGTAACCCGCTCCATTACGGGTACGTAGTCGGTCGTACGTAGTCGGCATACTGACGCTCATCATGGAGCGGGTTACGTAATTTACTCGTGGTCGATTTTTGTACTTACGTACGTAGCCCGTCATCCGGCTACGTATACGTAGTGCGCAAGTCGCACTGAATACCCCTGAAACTACGACTGCAACACCCGTATGCTATTGTTGCGGGCACAGTAGAACACGGTGAACCATACGTGTGTACCACGGCGGCATACGTACGATACTGTAGCGGGCACAGTAAATAATGGTGAGCTGTACGTGTGTACCACGGCGGCATACGTACGATACTGTAGCGGGCACGGTAAATTATGGTGAGCCATACGTGTGTACCATGGCGGCATACGTACGATACTGTAGCGGGCACAGTAAATAATGGTGCGCCATACGTGTGTACCATGGCGGCATACGTACGATACTGTAGCGGGCACAGTAAATAATGGTGAGCCATACGTGTGCACCGCGACGGCATACGTACGATACTGTGGCGGGCACAGTAAATGATGGTGAGCCATACGTGTGTACCATGGCGGCATACGTACGATATTGTAGCGGGCACAGTAAATAATGGTGCGCCATACGTGTGTACCATGGCGGCATACGTACGATACTGTGGCGGGCACAGTAAATAATGGTGAGCCATACGTGTGTACCATGGCGGCATACGTACGATACTGTAGCGGGCACAGTAAATAATGGTGAGCCATACGTGTGCACCGCGACGGCATACGTACGATACTGTGGCGGGCACAGTAAATGATGGTGAGCCATACGTGTGTACCATGGCGGCATACGTACGATATTGTAGCGGGCACAGTAAATAATGGTGCGCCATACGTGTGTACCATGGCGGCATACGTACGATACTGTGGCGGGCACAGTAAATAATGGTGAGCCATACGTGTGCACCGCGACGGCATACGTACGATACTGTGGCGGGCACAGTAAATGATGGTGAGCCATACGTGTGTACCATGGCGGCATACGTACGATATTGTAGCGGGCACAGTAAATAATGGTGCGCCATACGTGTGTACCATGGCGGCATACGTACGATACTGTGGCGGGCACAGTAAATAATGGTGAGCCATACGTGTGCACCGCGACGGCATACGTACGATACTGTGGCGGGCACAGTAAATAATGGTGAGACATACGTGTGTACCATGGCGGCATACGTACGATACTGTAGCGGGCACAGTAAATAATGGTGAGCCGTACGTTTGTACCACAGCGGTATACGTGTGATACTGTAGCGGACACAGTAAATCATGGTGAGGCATACGTTTGCACCACGGTGACATACTTACGATACTATGGCGGACACAGTAAAGCATGGTGCGCCATACGTGTGCACCGTGACGGCATACGTACGATACTATGGCGGGCACAGTCAAGCATGGTGCGCCAAACGTTTGCACCATTGTGGCATACTTACGATACTATGGCGGACACAGTAACGCATGGTGCGCCATACGTGTGCACCATGGCGGCATACGTAGGATACTGTGGCAGGCACAGTAAAGCATGATGTGTCATACGTATTTACTGTCGTAGTAGAGGTAAGGTACCGTTGCCGGTACAGTCAGGCATGATGAACCGTGCGTATGTACCACGGCCGCGTACGTACGATACTGGTGCGGGAACAGTAAAGCACGGTGAACCATACTTATTTACCACGCCAGCATACGTACGATACTGCTGCGGGTATATTAAGGCATGGTGCACTATACGTGTTACGTATGGCACACCATGCCTCACGATACTCGCACCTGTATTTTCCTTATGCTGGCATGTAAACTTACAAAGGTGTTTAGATAATTTTTATGAATATTAACCAATCAAAGTCAACGAAATTTTGTAGACACGATCGAGAAACTAATATCTAGGTCTATGGTAATTTTCGTAAAAATGTACAGTTTAAATATTGCAGGGAGAGATGAATGAAAATATCAAAATCCCTGCAATATTTAAACAATACATATTTACGAAAATGTACTAAATCACAGACCTAGTTATTGGTTTCTAGACAAGTCTACAAAATTGAATTGACTTTGATAGGTTAATAATCAAAATAATTATCTGAACACCTTTTTATGTACGACCAGCGTCATAAATATATATAGGTTAATAAGAGCTCAAAAATATCTACACACCACTAGACATATGATAACAATATGGTTGGTGTTTACACATTTTGACTCGATGGCTGTATATATATAAATGACGCTGACTGTACCATGCCAGCATAAGGAAAATACAGGTGCGAGTATCGTAAGACCTGGTGTGCCATACGTAATACGTATAGTGCACCTAGCCTTACACTCGCAGCAGTATCGCATGTACTCGGGCGTGTGTCTAAGTAGACACACTTGATTTTTAGGTTTCCGTTTTCACTTTTTTGAGGTACGGAACCCTAAAAATCAAGTATGTCTAATGGACGGCTGTCCATCTAGTTATGTACGTATGGTTAATGGTAAGGTGCTTTATTGCCCCGCACTAGAATCATACCTCTTATTTTTCTTCTCAGCATAATATATTTGTCCACTGCTGGACATATGCCTCTCCCATGGTTTTTCTATATCGTTCTCGATGCGGCGTATCTGGTCGAGGTCGGCCCTGCCATCTTAGGAATGCCGGTCTGGCCACGCTCCCACTTCCCGTTCATACCTCTATTATAACAGTTAATACGTTTTATACACATTATGCTTTGTAGTATAAGCAGTACAGTCACGTCTATAAACATGTACACGTTTAGGGACGTATGTCAATGGAATAACGTTGAAAATCGTATACATGTTTATAGACGTGACTGTACAACCTGCACTGGTAACAGAAATATCTACTTATAAATAATGGTGCGAGTACGCTAAAGAATGATGTATCATTTTAAAGCTGATCAGATGTTTTAAAACCCGCGTGCGGTATTTTTCTGATTTAATTTCTTTTACTGGTAATAGTTATTACGTCATTGCCATTATGAATTCATTTAAAACTCTGGTCAGGCTTTATCTACTGTTGTACTTGTACGATATTAGTGCGGCTAAATTATTATTATTATTATGCAAAATATTTTTATAGCAAACTTAACAGCTGCACCGATATAGCACCTAAGTCCGGACCTGTAAGTCAGGAGCATGCCTACAATACATATACATTCAGTGTACACACTACAGACACAGCAATGATACAACATTTTTTAAACTTTTACAAGGTTAATAACAGAAGAAATTCTGAAGAAGTTCTGTTCTCAGACCCCGTAAAAGTTTTATAGGCTTACGTGGTTAAAAGTAAATAGACATAAAAGATTCATATTATTTATTTTCAATCGTAAAACTGAGACATGCCAAAAAAAACCAGAACAAGCTTAATTAATCATACTATTCTAGAACTGGGATCATTATTAAGTTTTCCAAAGGTATTCGTATTATATTTTTTTCCTATAGTATATGCTATTTGAACTCGGAATCTACGAATAATCTTTTTTGTAAAACCTCAATGTGACGTTTGGTTAAATGACGGATGTATGCAACATTACTTCGGTCCATATGGAATCTGTCTGTCAATGTCACGACTACTTTTTTAATTCCATACAGACCAAAATAATGTTGCATACATCCGTCCTACAACCAAACGTCACATCGAGGTTTTAAAAAATGGTACCTAAATAGTAGGCATTAAGTCCGAATAACGTATACCTACTGTCAGGAAAAAATACAATATGAATACTTTTGGAAAACTTAATGTTTCCAATTACATGGTTGTCAACTTGGCGTACCCGTGAAACATAATAAAAGCTTCATATTATTTTGAATCGTAAAATTGAGACATACTGAAAAACCACAACAAGCTTAATTACTTAATCATACTATTCTAAAATTAAGCCCGATTTACATTTCAATAATGTTGCATACATCCGTCCTTTAACCAAACGTCACATCGAGGTTTTAAAAAATGGTACCTAAATAGTAGGCATTAAGTCCGAATAACGTATACCTACTGTCAGGAAAAAATACAATATGAATACTTTTGGAAAACTTAATGTTTCCAATTACATGGTTGTCAACTTGGCGTACCCGTGAAACATAATAAAAGCTTCATATTATTTTGAATCGTAAAATTGAGACATACTGAAAAACCACAACAAGCTTAATTACTTAATCATACTATTCTAGAATTAAGCCCGATTTACATTTCAATAAGTACAGTAGCGAGTTAACTTGCGACATCGGCTAGTTAAGTCGCTTTTGCCGTTTGAACGGCAAAAGCGAGTTAAGTTGTAAGTTAAGTTGTAAGTAAACGGTGAATAGATCGCGATCCTATTTTTCGGTGAGTTTAGTGCGAAGTAGCCCCCTCTCTCGCGTCTCCCGCGCCCCGCCAACTTAACTGGCCGGCATGTAGAGGGGCGAGTTTAGTACAGTCCATACGTTTGTAAACTGCGGCCGGCAACTGTTTCGGAGGAATAAAACAACCGACGCGACTGGTCTTCCTCTCGGAACGGCAACTTATGACTACTCACTCGCCTACGTTTGGACGCTACTTACAACTTACTACTTATTACTTAACTGACTGATTTCTTAACTTGTTGACAGGTTTTCACCATTGCAAGATTTACTATACATATTACGGGAAGGACGAGATGATTGATATTTATAACAATATAAAGGCGTCAGTCATCCTATCTTTTATAGATTTCGTCTGAGTGTTTTAGGGCAATAAGAAATAATTACGTACAAGAATAGAGAGTCCATGATCAACATAAACATAAACAATATTTCAGATCTCAGGTATTTGTTGCACGAACCAGAAGCGGGTAAGTAAGAGCAACCTAGGATTCCCGACCAAAGAATCACTAGTAAGGGTACCTCGGCATCAATGGAGTCCGCGTGGTCGTCGCTGGAAAGCAATGCGTCTAGGCCTACGGTAAACTTAACTTCAAGCTCGTTCGCATACGAACGCTAATACATACGCATAAACCTAAATAGTTGCAGAACCTATGTCGCAAGGCCCGACTTTAAACTGATATAACCGGCATACTACAAAAAAAAAAAAAAAAAAAACAACAAAATGTGGGGATCGCCCCGTTTTGGTAGCGATCCGAGAGCCACCTTTTGGCAGTAGGGGCGGTGCTCCCCTACCCCAGGGCCTAGGATAAGGTTAAACATCAGTACCGAGTTTCGATATTTCTACTGTTACGAAATTTGACTGTTTTAAAAGCTTAATGACACAATACGATGAAAGAATACAAACAACAAATGAAACTCACTACTGATGTTTAACCTGCAGTTAAGTTAAAGAAACAAATTGGTGGTGGGCCCGCATTCACGCTTTGACAAAACGGTAAGGTATGGGGTAAGTACGATGTGTACACTGTATCACCTGCGGGCAACAGATCCGCACAGGTGGGTGTGTTTCTGAATTTCTGTACATATTGTATTGTATGCATGTAAGTCTGTGATGAGAGAACAGTAAACGAAGAAGGTTGGTGCTAATACGATGGGAAGTCCTAGCTCAAGGATACGTGTGTCGTATGTGATGTGTAAAGGTCGTTTCCTAGTAGCCAAACTAATTTGCCAAACTAGTTTGGCCACGTGGAATCTTGTGTCAAGGTAAGACAGATAAAACCAATACTCAAGAAATCGATGCACGATCTAGAGGGTGAATTTTTAATGAGTGTCCAAATTGAAGTATAAGATTCTTCAGAAAAAAATATAAAATACGTGTTTTTTGTTTCATATCATTCAGTACTAAAATTTTTAGTAATGCTGCTTCAAGTTGTACCTAAAACACCTCACAGCGCGGGCACCTCAGCGGGTAGTAAGGTTTGCACAAGGTACACCTCCCCTCCCCGCCTCCGCCCCGCTCCGCGCGGCACTGAATTCCGAGTAACCACGCTGTACCGATTATCTTTTGGGATAGATCATTTAAAATTATTATTTTTCAAAAATGGAGTCTATTAGTGATGCCAAATGCCTACAAAAAATTTGGACACTCATTAATAAGTCTGTATGTTCACCACTTTTGAATGTTTTACAGCTAACTATGGACCCGGACAGATATATCCGTCATCAAAAAAAAAAACTACAAAATTTTCAGCCTTTTATCAGTTTTTTTCTGTTTAATTAATAAGCTATACTTAAGATTTTGACAATCCACCCACAGCTCCATGTCCAATAGTTTCTGAGAAATGATACTTTGATATTGTCATTTTTTTATTACATTTGAATTCCAAGTTTCGTTTTTGTTTTCAGTCTAATATCGGCATAACCGCATATGATTGACATTAGTTGTTGCTAACACTTTAAAAGTACATTAAATTTGAGACAATTTAAGCCTGCCCACAGCTCGCAGCTGCATAGTCTTGTCTTGGCAACTTTTAACATGAAAATGTTTTTGATGGGATTTCACTCCTTTTTGTAAGTTTAGTTGTGTATGCCATTTTTTTATTTTGGTAAAAGTTTCAAGTTTTAGAATAGTGTGTACTAAAACTAGCTTGTAAAGCGAATTTAAGCTTTTAAATTTGATGATTAACAGTGAATGAGTGACAAAATCGGCTTTTTATAGATACAGTCAAAACATTTTACGACGACATCGTATCAATAAAATCTAAAGTAGAAGAGCTATGCAATTGAAACTTTATATGTTTTATATGTCAACCATGTGCGGTTATGCTGATATTAGGCTGAAAACAAAAACGAAACTTGGAATTTAAATGTTATTAAAAAAATTACAGTATTCAAAGTTTCATTTCTCAAAAACTATTGGACATGGAGCTGTGGGTGGACTTAAATTGTCTCAAATTTAACACAGTTTCAAAGCTATAGTAACAACTAATATTAAAACCCCTTACTTTATGAATTAAACAGCAAAAACTGAAAAAGTCAAAGAATTTTGAAAAAAATTCAAGATGGCGGGTTTCCCCCACGATGATTTTTTTGGGAAATTTGGGATATCAATAAGAACACAGTTCTTTAACATTTACACCAATTATTAGTCAGACGTTTCAAATGTCCGAATGCAATGGGAAACATAAATAGTTGTTTAGCTTGCCGTAACAAAATGGACCATATCTTCTGCGAATTTGCTCAATACTATAAAACATTCAAAAGATGTGAACATAGATTGTACATCGATTTATATACTTTGTTTTATCTGTCCCACTTTAAACACATTTGTTTATAGCACAGGAATAATACATACTTTGTGTGATACTACCCAGCACGGCCACGGAGGATTTTGTTGTTTCTCTTGCGGTACATATTTATGAAAGAAATGCACTTTTATGTACTAATCATTAAAAAATCGTACTCATACGGTTTCGGCATTAGAGATTGCGGTCGTGGTCGTGCTAGGTAGATTACTTTCTGGCACGACCACGCTATATTTATGACATTTAAGGTTAATCTTATGCTCAAAATAGTACAAAATAAATGTACTCAAATTGTACCAGTCTGCAGCACATCAAATGTGACAGTGGTACTGCAAAAACCGCAACGATTACAAACGGGGTATTTGAAGTCAAGGTTAAGGTACAAGTTTGGAATCCTACCGCAGACAGTAGTGATAAATTATTTTTTAATCAACAATTTTTTTTTGTCATTATTGTGTCATATATATAAGTTGCTGATTAAAAAATAGTTTATCACTACTCGTGTTTATTTATTTACTTTTGTTATGCACATAAGGTACAAGTTGGAACCCGACTGCAGACAGCAGCAGCAGACGACATGTCGCTGCGACACGTCACCGGGCATCGCTGTCATAAAAATAAATAGACACCAGTAGTGTCGCCGCAAAACGTCGTCAGCTGCTACTGTCTGCGGCCGGGTTCCAACTTGTACCTTAACCTTGACTTCAAATGCCGCCTTTGTAATCAATGCGGTTTTTGCAGTACCACTGTCACATTTGATGTGCTGCAGACTGGTACAATTTGAGTACATTTATTTTGTACTATTTTGAGCATATTAAGATGAAACTTAAATGTCATAAATATAGCGTGGTCGTGCCAGAAAGCAATCTACCTAGCACGACCACGACCGCAATCTCTAATGCCGAAACCGTACGAGTACATTTTGTTAAATGATTAGTACATAAAAGTACATTTTTTTTCATGAATATCTACCGCAAAAGAAACAAAAAAATCCTCCGTGGCCGTGCTGCGTAGTATCACACCATACTTTGGCCAAGAGGACAATGTAATTCCTCGTGGTCAAAATAGATTGGCGAATTAGTTTGGCTACGAGCAAACGACGGACGGTGGCGAAACCTTATTCTAAAGTCCATCGAACAGTGACATAAAGTTTTAAATTTGACATTATGGTAATTGTGGCCGGTACAGGCGAAACAAGGGTATTATAATTATGTAATAGGTAATCGTCGGTTCTTTGCACTTGATACGCATAGTAATGCTGATTAAAATCTATACACTCTAATGAAACACACTCAAATGTAACTTCATCATTGTCAAGTAAATAAATATGTTTTATTTCACCAAACTTTGGTAAGCCTGAAGATTCTGAAATATCTAGAATGACAATTGACGACAACTCAAATCGGACACCATGTAGTTTCACCCATGATAATGAGTACCAACAATTATTATCCATTATACCTCGAGACTGAAAGTTTAGCCTTACATTTTCAATTTGCGCTTCTGTCATATTTGCCTTTTTACCATAAGAGATCGTCTTTAAAGTTTCATTTCTGATAAAAGTATCGTTCAAAATTAATTGATGTTTAATAGCTATTGTTTTACAAACATTTACTCTGTTGTGCGATGCTCTGGCCACAAATTTAGATATACGATGCTTAGCTTCAAACCTCATCGTCCAGATTTGGGTAAGTGGGCCAAATTTTTTTAACATTCCTGGATAATGTGTAAGAAAATGAAACTTTGGCTTTAAGTCTGTTTCAGTTAATTGACGATAGAGCTCGTTTAATTCAGCTACTGAAAATTTTACTTGATCAATAGTATTTTCATGGACTCTATGACTCAAAAGTTTATCCAACAATTGTCTTAATTTGATGTATAAGAACCAAACTTCGTTTTCATCTGGGACATTGTGTCCGACAATTAGCCCAAAATATCGAACAAGAGTAAGCATTTCAGAAGCCGAACATTTTAACTTTAATGTTGAGCCTTCTTTTGCTACAGAATTACATGGTGTCGATGTTGAGTCAGGTCCATAATTAAAATACCGTATTCTTGATTTCAAATTGTCAAAAGAAATGAGCATCTGAGTGTGCACTAGATTCTGTATCACAAATGACATCACATATCGACAAGCGCCCTCGAGATAGTCATGTAATACATCTACGGCGACGTTTTGAAATAAGTCAAACCCATCTAAAGCAAGCCACGAGCATTTTTCTTTAATACCAGTCATATAAATGTCATTTAAACGTAAATCATTTTCATAAATGACATTGTTTCTCAACAACGTGTCATCTTCATAAAGCAGTGTTTTAATTTGTTCTTTATTAGCAGTACAAATTCTACATGGCCGATTTGCAGAAAAACTTTCAACAAAACCTAACATACCATTCAATCCTAAATTATCTCCCGTCACAGCTGCAATATAAAACTTAATTTTTCCATTATACACATCAGTTTCAAGATGAATACCATGGATCTTTAAATCATTAAGAACATCAAAAACTTTTTGAAAAATCATGTTGTTTCCAAAGCTTGTTCTGTCTGATGAGTGAAAAAGAGCCAATAATAAAATATTTTGCAAAAGCGAGACGTAGTGAGGTGGAAGACATGGTACTGAGACATAAATTGCTCCAAGTTTATGAATCCCAGCGTGGCTTCCTAAGGGATTGCCTATTTCAAAATCGTCAAAGTAGATTATTAAAGGTAAAATCATTGCATCATGCTCTACAGAATTTTCTGTCATTTTTTTCCATACTGAACCCTGAACAATATTCTCAATACCAAAAGAGTCATTTTGTACAGTGTCCAAATATTCAAGAGTATCCTTCATGAAATTTTTTGATGAAAAAATGAGTTTTAAATTTTCTTTTAACGGAATCACCTGCATTGTACAATTGACTTGTACTAATAAGGAACCAGCCGCTGTTTTTTTAGCCTCATTACGTTGGCCCACAACCACTTCAAGGGGCTCAGAATAAGTTCCTATTGCTTTAAAATATTTTAAGCGTTTGTGTTCAGAATCTAAATTCTCAAAAGCATCGCTGAACGCGCTAAATATTCTTTGAACAGCATTTTTAACATGAACATTATTTTGGTCTGGTGGTACCATATCATTAAACTGTCGCTCTATGATGCATTGTGATTTAGAATGAAATAATTGAAGATTTTCTACAAGAACTTGTACGGATTTACGCGGTATTATCGGGCTAGCATATAGAGTGGAGACGAGACTTGCAGCATGTTGACCAAGAGAGTTGTCGTCTCTTAGAGTTGGTAGAGATTCAATTGCATTTGCTGTTTCGTAAGTTTCTTTGCTGGTCGTTGAAGGTAAATTTGAGATATAGGCTTCTGTATCTGTATCAATCGCATTGTTACTATTTGGATGAGGCAAGTCTGACAATGATGACTGGTGGTCTCTAACTAAGTGCTTTTTGAAAGATGCAGAGGAAATATAATGACGATAACACCCTTGTTCACCACAGCGAAATCCGGAAAATCCTACCGTTAATTTACAGAAAGTTCGCACATGAGTTATAAGTAAATTCGGAGACGCACTGGCTTTTTTGCAGTAGTAACACGTGAACATTTTTTAAAGTATTAACTCTAGATCAGTTAATAGAGTATTCACAGCCTGCGTGGGTCTGTCAAATTTAGTTTTAATATCGTAGAAACCCAATTGAATAAAAAGCCAGATGTCTCCAGCTTCCTCCGGATAACAAGCTCCTGTCGACTGAAATATTTTAAATGCACAGTCTACTGCTGTTACTAATTTGTTAAAACTATACAATGTGTCGTTTATACATACATACGCTACTTTTACCTCAATAACGGTAGGGCCAACAAAAATAACGAATGGTTGAACTGTGCGGCCTAGCCTCTGCAGGTTCTCCCTTTTTTGAATGATCTTGTTGGTTACGTCGGCTTCAGAAGCAGCTTGTGATATATAGCCGTCGCATACCTCCGCTCTGGATGGCTTCCACGCTGGCTTTCCTTTTAATTTTCGTGCAGGTGAAATGTTGATGACATAAGCCAGCAGCATCAAAGCAACATTGCTAGATGTCTCTGGTTCATCATCTGAATTTTAAAAAAAAGTTTCGGTTAATTTTTGAGACTTAATTTTATGAACGTTAATAAGAACTAATATTTGAGAAAAAAATCTTACCGTCAATCAGTGCAATTATATTTGCTATTTTTGTTCTTGTGTCTTGGTCTCTAATTTTTCTTAATTTTAATGAAGCATATTTTATAATTTCTTCATTTTTGAGGGTGATAGAAGAAAATAATTTGTTTTCCTTTCCCGGATACAGACGACTGAAATCGTTCATTAGCTGAAAAAAGAATACAATAAATGTACGCTATGTTATTTCCACTGGTGAGAAAGGGTGGCAGGACCTTGTGCAAGGTCCGTCCGGATCGCTGCCACAGAGCTTATTGGGGTATTAAGTGAGCACTAGAATAGCTTATCTCTTTTACTGCTTTCATAATAATAGTTTGGTGTTGCAAGTGTCTAGAGTCTGTGCGGAAGGAGAACAATAAAGAAACTTCTGTCATTTATTTGTCATTGCGTAGGTTTATATACAAAAACCACAAGGACTATGCAAAAACAAATAAGGCTGCGGTATATGCTTACCAAGGTATAGCCTTGTGATTGTTTCAAGGCTGGGAAATCCTTGAAATAATCCGCAATTTCTCCTTTTCCACATTGGATGCGGTTTAGGCGGTGATCTGCAGTGTCTGCCCACTTTTCTTCAACAGATTTCCATGGATCGACATTGTTTTTCAGCCACAGCAATGTTTCTTCATAGACAATACCTGTAATTTATATGTGTATAGTGGGATGAGTTAACAAGAGGAAGGGCAGAGTGAGATGACAGCAGTCGAGCTGTCAAGCGTCAAACGTCAAAGTGACGCACAACGAACTGTAAACGTTGTTTTCTTTTTTAAACTAATATAAATATTTAATATTACAGGCTGTTTTTCTAACCCGGATACTAATTTGACAGGTAACATAACTAGTATGGATAATATTGATATTTTATCAAAGAATGTATGGGATGCAGTCTGTTTGCAGTCTCTTGGCGGTGTGACAAATTCAAACCTCTAAGTGAACGCATTCTAAAGATATAGCCACTTATGTATAACTAGCTGCGCCCCGCGGTGTTACCCGCGGTTTTAAAGTAGCCTATGTGTTAATCCAGGGTGTCAGCTACCTTCATACCAAATTTCATCAAAATTGGTCCAGCCGTTTGAGCGTGAAGAAGTGACAACGCGCACGCACGCACACACGTACAGACAGACAGACATACAGACAGACAAACAAACAGACATACATACATACATACAGACATACATGCATACAGACAGGCAGACATACACACAGACATAGACATACATACATACAGACCGACATACATGCATACAGACAGACATACACACAGAAATAGACATACATACATACAGACAGACATACATGCATACAGACAGACAGGCAGGCAGACATACACACAGACAAATACATACGTACATACATACAGACAGGCATGCATACATTCATACATACATATACACATACATACAGACAGACAGACAGACAGACAGGCACACATATATACATACATACAGACAGACAGACAGGCAGACAGACATACATACATGCATACAGGCAGACAGACAGAAATACATACACACATACATACATACATACATACATACAGGCAGACATTTCATTTACCGCCGAGTACTAGCAACTGTAAAAATATCGGTAACTAATATGGTAACACCTATAAGTATATATATTATATACATGTTTAATACAACTTGATAACGTTCATAATCGTACATAGGGTATTTACTGAATTCACGCCTACCGCGAGGAAATTGCAAATAATTATAATTATATTATTTGACGACCGATAGTGACGCTGCCTACGAAGCTGGAGGTCCTGGGTTCGAATCCCGGTAAGGGCAAATATTTGTGTGATGAGCATGAACATTTGCTTCTGAGTCATGGAAGTTTTCTATGTATTTAAGTATGTATATCTATTATATATATATCGTCGTCTAGTACCCATAACACAAGCCTTACTGAGCTTACTATGGGACTAGGTCGATTTGTGTAAGATGGTCCCCTAATATTTATTTATTTTAGTTTATTTATTTATTTATAAGTCAAAATAAAGTTAAGTACCTAATTAAAGATCATAATATAAAAACACTTTAGCGCGGCCGCTCGCGTGTGGGGGGCAAGCGAGCCGGGCCGGCCAGCGCGGCGAGTCCCGGCCGCCGCGCGCTGTGATTGAGCGACTCGAGACTGGACTACAAAAACATTGTTGGACAGTTTAAACTCATAGACGGCCTGTTCGTGCGATGTCCAACTAGCCCCCCCAGCTTTGAAGCCTGAATTCCGCCCATCTTTTGCCACATTTCCGAGCAGTGGCGTGAAAAAGTATTGTATTAACATATAACCGGTACCCTCTAGGTGCGAGCCCGACTCGAAATTGACTAGTAATTATTTGCTTACCACTTTCCAGAGATTCCAGGCTATGGATGTCCTCATCTGTGATAGTTGGCGTGGACCTGAGCGATGATCCCGACGACTTCGAGGATGAGCGGCTAGTTCCCGGCAACTGTCCAACTTCTCGCAACTTTCTCCTTCGTGCTATGTAACTCTCGTATAACTTGCCACTAGCATTTTTTTTAGCTAATTTATTTGTAGCTGATAAATATGCAGAATAATACACCACAACGCTTTCTTTGTGGAATATTTCTACAATTTCGGAAGCTAGTTTATAAAATTCTTCACTGGAAATTTTCTTCGCACAATTGTTTTCTAGTTTGTGGTGTATTACCAGCTGGCTCAATTTCCTTCGGGAACCCTCTGTCAGTAAGCCTCCTTTTCCCTCTTTGAGTATTGCTCTGCCGTCTAAACTATCCTGTATGTAAAACACAAACATTATTGATCCCAAAAAAAACTAATCCTAATAATATTCTAAATGTGAAAGTTTCTATGTTTGGATGTATGTGTTACTCAATTACGCAAAAACAGATTTGGATGAAATGCCACACAGACAGTTTATGCTATCCCGAAAAAAAAAACTTTATTTATCTATTTTTAGTGGCAAGTAAATGTGTTTTGTTTATTGGACTAAGGTAAATAGGGTTCAAACTCTTCCTAATAGTCCCTTCTATCACCTCCTAAAGTTCCTACATCGTTATACCAAACACCCTGTATATAATATACGTTCCCTCGATTTTGTCAGGATCCCACCATCAATCCCTGACCTGATGACTATAGGACCACCTAGGAGGTATACTCTTAAAAAAAAAAGAATATGCCGAATCGGTCCAGGGGTCTTCAAGTACCTGATTCGGAAACATACATAAAAAATAAACATAATAAAAAAAAACAAAAAAGGTTCCGACGACTTGAGAACCTCCTCGGTCAAAAGCCGCACAGTTATCGAAATAAGCTAATACTAAATAAATACTACTGAGTAACTATACGGGTCCTTCCCATTTTGTTCCACAGAATTTTTTCCCATTCTCCATACTAATCCCCTAAATCCCATTTGGACTTGACCGTTGGAAATATCAATCGGTTAAAAGGGAAAAAGAAATCCCATTGGGCCGACTGACCGATGGGACAAAGGGGAATCACCCATCCCATTGGGCCGATTGATCGTTGGAATAACCGCCAGGTGTTTCCAACGATCAATCGGCCCAATGCGATGGGTGAAAGGAAGGGAAAAAGAAATCCCACTGGGCCGATTGACCGATCAGACCAATGGGAAACACCCGGAAAAAAATGGGAATTGCGCAACTGTACATACAAGCTTTAACGAAATAATTAAAACTATCAAATCAAATTCTAATCATCAAAGGACAATGACCTTTTTTGCCCTCACCATGTAACTATTCAAAAATAAATAAAATTCACAGCTAATTCTCTAAAAAGTATAATGCTCTTTTATGTCTTTAAAAATGAAAAAATATATATCTGCGAACAAGGTTTTTATATTTAAAATTACCTTTCTAGTCTAAACAATAAAGCCATTATTACTATTTTGTCTCATAATATCCTAAAGTGCTCTGTACTAAAGCGGTCATCATCCTTTTAATGTGTATACTAACCAGCATCTTCAATCAACTTACCAAATAAATACTATACATATGGATGTACTTACATTTTTGCTGGTTCAACAACACTACTACTAACTAAGGTATGTATATTCTACCAGCGCACTAACTTTGACTATTGCATTGTCTAAATACTCATACTATCTACTCAAAGAAAGTAACATTACATTTAGTAGTTTCGATACCTGAAACAAAAAAAGCGTGATCTTACAGTGCCACGTTTGAGTACCTACCTACGCAGTACATTTATTGACAAACTGTGCTTTATGCAGCTGCACGGCTATCACAAGACGGCGCGTGAGCTCTCTTGATTTTTCTCGCACTATCCGTCTCTCTGTTATTAGAAAGAGAGGTATAGGACGAGGAAAATCGAGAGAGCTTGCGCGCCGTCTTGTGATAGCCGTGCAGCAAGACTGACATGCTACGTTAGATTTTACCTTCTAGTGTAGATATTATTTTGTAAATTGTGTAAAAGGCTCGTTAGCATGTACCAGTGGGGTGGCGTCCATACAACCTTATTCCCACCGGCTTACCATAAAGGCCTCCACACACCGAACGCGGGTCGTGCGCGGCGTGAGTCGGGCGTTATCTCTATCTCTTTCGCGCAGTAGCGCGGCGTCTCTATCGCACAGTAGCGCGGGCCCGCGCAACGGTGTGATAGAGATAGTGAGAGAGATATTAAATGCGTTGGTAGTGAGAGAGATATACCGCGCACGACCCGTGCCGCGCCCGAACCGCGCCGTGCCCGACCCGCGTTCGGTGAGTGGAAGCCTTAAATACAACTAATCGGAAACCTTTAAAATTAACCATAATAACTACTAATTTTATTATCATTAAAAGTGGAACATATGTTATTTATTATTATTACAAACATAAAAAAACCCGGCCAAGTGCGAGTCAGACTTGCGCATGAAGGCTTCCGTACCATTAATTATCCATAAAAACGGCAAAAAAATCACGTTTGTTATATAGGAGCCCCCTTAAATATATATTATCATGGGTATTTGGTTTTATAGTATTTTTTGTTATAGCGGCAACATAAATACATCATCTGTGAAGATTTCAACTTTCTATCTATCACGGTTCATGAGATACAGCCAGACAGACGGACAGCGAAGTCTTAGTAATAGGGTCCCGTTCTACCCTTTGGGTATGGAACCCTATAAGGGTGAGGCCGCCTGTCAGAATTGTATTACAATTCTACAATATTGTAAACTTGTAACTACAATTACTTATATGCGTTTAATACTAGTTTTTCTGACAAATTCCTAAGTCATTGCCCGTCAAGTCAAAATCATTATTGAACAGAAATATGTAAAATTATAGCTACAATTTTGAAAATTTTCTACCATGACAATATTGTAACTTATATTTTTTTTTGGACAGGGTATAAATGTAAATCGTAATTGTAATTACAAATTGTATATAGTAAAAGCAGTAACAGCAGACAATCGAATTTGGTACGGGCCGGACAACGGATTTGGTCCGCTCCGAACCATATATGTCCGCCTGCAAACGCAGTTTAAAATAACTTCTTATTCTGAGGTACAGTCAAAAAACACCTACTAGCTACAATTTTACATATTTCTGTTCAATAATGATTTTGACGTGACGGGCAATGACTTAGGAATTTGTCAGAAAAACTAGACTGTCAATACAATGAATTTAGTTATGTTTTGTTATATCAAACTGAGTAATGATATGATTATGAGTAACTCACAGTGTTATTTGCAGCGTCTGAGGAAATTTTTATACCATCATCAACATCAGTGTCTGGTACAGCAATTTGATTTGAGTCGTTTGTCTCAGCATTCTTAGTTCCAAGGTTCTAGAAAAATAATTTAAAAACTTTATTACGAAGTAGACAGACATGTAGATCTGTTATTCTTAAGCATATAAAAAAATAAAACTATAGATACAGCGTTACTTTGCAGAGGCCATGAGAATCGAGAGGTCTATTACCTAAATACAAGAGGACCAAAGAACAGTATATACGTACATTGACAGTATTGACACTGGTCGCTTTTTGCAGTTGTAGCCAATTTTTAAATTTTATTCTGGGACCAATCTTTGGAATCATTTCTTTTAATTCTTCATCGTTTAACAGAATGGCAGTATCTATTGTGTATATAAGGTTGTCTGAAAAAAAGCAAATCATGGGTTTGGCTTTGTGAAATTGTTATACAGCTTGTTTGATGTACTAAAACCGAAATCTTACAGAACCTAACCGCCCTAACCTAAAATGTAAATTATGATTATTTATGATCAAAATGGCCGGACTTCATCTGCACGTCTATCATGGGACGGCCGCGACATACTCTGGATTTTTCTCGCACTAAAACTACCTCTTGTTCTAAGTGTTCGTATAAGAAAGTGCGATAAAAATGGAGAGCTCGCGCGTGGTCGCGTGATAGCCGTGCAGGCCTAAAATTTGTCTAGGGCAACTTTCCATGGGTCTTACTACTTTGTGTAGTAATAATTGGACAAAGCTGTTTAAACATGACAATAAAACAATGCGCAAACAAATTTAAGCCGCCACGGGCGATAGATCTAAGAAATTTATGTATAATCATTATCATTACCTACGTTTACACACAATCGAAATAAAACCTACAGACAAGCAATGGCTTATTGGCTTACCTTCAAGAAATGGGACTATTTCACTTAATCCTTCCGCGTTCAAAATTTCTGATAAATCCATGTTCCAGTTTCGATGGCTATCGATCGTGAGTAATAATTTCGTGCGCGTGCGGTGAGCGGCGTCACATGAAGTGAGCACCAGTGTTGCCAGCACTGGAATTCGATTCGATGCGAGACGAGCCTTGAAAAGATCAGAAAATAGTCGCGAGGATCCGCAAAGTACGTTTTCATAATTTCTCGATATATTTGTGTTTAAAAGATATTAAGTATATCCTTACTAGCTTAAATCTCTCATGAAACGTTTTAAAAGATATTTAGCTCTTTATTCACTCACCCAGCACGTCTATCACGAGACGGCCGCGAACTAGTTACTCTCGATTTTTCTCTCACTATATGTACTTCTCTTTCTAAGTGTTCTAAAAAGAGAGAGATAGATAGTGTTAGAAAAATCGAGAGATCTCGCGCGCCGCGCTGTCTCGTGATAGCCGTGCTGGTTGCATGAACATATTTGTAGATTACAAAAAAATACATTTTACAAGGTGTATTTTTGATCATGACGTCGGTCTGAGTATGAGTATAGCAAGGACTTAACAAAATTTGCGAGTTTTTATGCGTTTTTAGTAGTTTTTTGATAAGAAGCATCTTTTATTGATATTATTTTTATAACTTGACCGTTTACGAACTAGATCGGTTCAAAGTTGGAGCAATCGAGGACCGATTTTTGACTTTCGAACGCTCGACTATTTCACTGGAAAATGGTCAAAAACGATGAAATGCTATTTTTGAAATACGAGCGATAGAAAATTGAAAATCGAGTGGTATTGACCAATCGACTCGTATTCAATTCTATCGGTAGAAAATTTTGACACTTAACGTTTTTGAAAATCACGTAAATAAATACTTTCGCACTTACTTTGTAAATAAATACTTTCGCACTTACTTACACGACCTCACACTACGCGGATCACTGGTTCGGTTGATGTGGGCATGGCAGAGCGGCAACGTCGCGAGCGTCTATGTATGTGCGTGCAATACATGCAAAGCTATAGAAAACGATCCACTGAGACCCATGACCCACTGAACCCCACTCTCCCATACATTTGTCCTGGAGATTTTTTCTGCGTGGAATCACTTGGCCCCTGTATCGTCGCTGTGTATAAATAAAGTTATATAGATATCTGAAATTTTAGTTACCATGAGTACATACTGACCCTACCTAGAGGTAGACCCCCATAACAGATTAGGGCCCAAACTACAAGTTTTATTAGGTAGTATTAAGCATTATGATGTATGCCCCCTCGATACTTATATTCCAATAAAATCCAGCGGTCGGCTACTAAAATGAATAATTACGTTAGAAAGCAGCCATTTGGTCGCAATCTGCATCTTACAAACTTATTTTGTTTTGCTTATATTTTTACTGAACTAAAGTTTTTGCCCACTCGGTTGTAAAAAAAAATTACACTCCTTTTCTTCGGCAGTCGAGTAAAAAGAGCAAACAAAAATAAACTTATGAAGTAGCTAATAACCACCAAACAACATAACATTAATGCGATGGCAACCCCAAATGCGTTAAATGCGCAGTACGACGTAAGTAAGCCGCTACAGAATAAGTAACCGGCTGCAGTATAATGTGCGCGGTTACTTATATTATGGGCTCTACAAACCGTACAATTATATCTTCTGATTTGTCAGCCCCAATTTTTGACAAATTGTGGCAGTTAAGGGATACCATTTAGTAAAAATTATATTGCCATACCAAAGCACTGTCTCATGATTGTGATATTTTTATTGTTTCCTAAGATATTGCTATTCGAGGTAAAATGCAAACCTTATTTAAAAAAAGACTCAAATCTACTATAAAACGCGTTTTAATAGCAGTATAGCAGCTTCAAAATAAAATCTCTTTAATAAATGCGTGTTAAATTTGTGGAAAGGCTAATTACAAATTATTGTATAATATTTTAAATATTTTACTTCAAAATTATCTGACAGAAAACTTGGCAGATCATAAATATTTCCATGGTCCAAATTGTGTTGATTGTGATGTGCATACAATTTGTCAGTACAACTCGTTTGACAGATTTGTCGAAAGAGACAAATAAATCGCCTTGCGACTAAGTTGCCCGTGGGCGCATACTCTTGGATCAGCAGCGCAACATGCCTCCAGACGATAGCAATTAGTCAGTTTCTGATAAATTGGGGCTGACTAATCATGACATGTATACACCCCATTACGTACAAAGAACATACAATACAATACAACAATACAAATACTCTTTATTGCACACCTTAAAACATGAATCAAATAGACATACCTAACTACTTATAACGAAAATAGATACATAATTGTGATTTACCGATGAACTCGTTTTCATAATTTCTCATTTTACTAAATGTTAACAATAACATTCATTAGCATAATAACACATGTTTTTTTTTACTGCATTCTATCCTATTAATAGATCCTACGAACAACATATGTTTATTAATTATAATAACTTTTTTAATGAAGTTTCCAATAGGTATGTCGATCTAGCTAGATCTCCTGGGAAAATTAGTTATTTCGGTATTTTAGAACTTATGAAGAGTGGGAACGTTTTTGAAAGTGATTCATATTTTCACATGGCTGGTCATCGTGTTAACAGCGTAATAGCGAAAGCAATCGACTATCACGCTAGAGTACGTAATCCGGGCCTACGCAATTTCTTTTTTATGTTATTGTATACTATACTATTACTCGGCGAAAAAGATTGTAGATATTGTTTTATTATATTTGTTTATCTAGTACCCGACTGCCGACAGACGAACGAAACGGTACCTACTGTTTTACGGGTTCTGTAGACAGATAGATTTTGACATCGTGTCGAGGTCGATACATGTATTATCCCAAAGGATCTCAGCAAAAACGTAAATGCAAGTAATTGACATATATTAAGATACTAGTGGAGGTGTTCTGTGAGATACTAAATATCAACGCCATCTATCGGATAATTTAAACACTACAGCAGCCTTTGAAGCAATCCATCGATAACGATAGGTCATTGCGAAGTTAGTTCAAATGTAAACATATAGATGGCGCAATGAAATGTTTATAATCTCATACCAATTACAATGGAATAGATGACGTAACTTCAGTTGATTGATTTGATTTGACGGGATAGTATTATGTTTTAACGTTCTGCAGCTTGTGTATTCATTGTGTATGTAGTCTATTCCAACAATTCCGTTGTGTTAAGTAAATAGACAGCATACGTATGCTTCCGTAAGCGGAACGCGTGTGAAATGATGTGGCAACAAGACTCGGTTAGTGTTACGAAGGATGAACAATCAGATTACTTAAATTAAGTATAAAGTGGCCAGGTATGTACGGAACGTAGTCAGTAAGTAAACGGAGTTCGTAAACTGTAGGCGGAGACATTATTACCTAATTAGCCAGTGTGCGAACGTAATGTATCGGCATATCCCCGACTACTCGTAAGTAACCGGGTACATTATTTAATGAGACGGAGTCAGTACAATGCTTTGGCAAGCAAGCCTCACAGGTTACTATTATAAATGTTAAGAGTGCGCAAAAGTAATTTCTAGATGCGGCTTACGTCATAAAGATGCTATGTACCGAACACAGTCAGTAAGTAAACGGAGATCGTAAAATGAGCCAGGATACGTAAATGATTATGTAGGCGGAGACATTATTAATTATCCAGTGTGCGTAAAATGTTTCGGCATATACCGTACGTAACCGGGTACATTATTTAATGAGACGGAGTCAGTACAATGATTTGGCAACCAGTTACTGTTATAAAGAGCCTGGATACTGATATAATGCAGCTGCATCACTTCGTACGTATAGCGCATACATATTTCCTGTTGCGGGTTAATTAAATTCCGTAGGCTGCTCTGTTATACATAAGGGGCATCATTAAACCGCATACGTAAATGTTACCAGTGCAGGCACAGTAATTTCTTGACGCGCCATACATAATAAGGATACGGCCTCATTACAAGTAACTCGTTTGCATTGTCTTTACAGAGCATTATCCCGCATACTGACTTAACATGGTGTCGTTACATTATAAGTAAAGCTCTTATAATTTACGTGTGAAAAGCACGTGATACGTATCTGGCTGCCAGTACATTACAAATTTGCCCAATGTAAGTAGCCCGTTTTTCTCAGTGTACGCCCAAAGAGTGCCGCAATGACCGGTTCTGCGGCCATCCGCATCCAGCTGACTCGTGAGCTTTAGCAGGCCATCAGTCCACCTCCTGGCCACCCAGAGGCATCTTTACCTATGGTGCAGGGTGTGCGTTGCACACGGGCGCAGCGGTCCTAGGGGGCGCCGAGCGCCGCCCGCTACCATACCATTCCATTTTGACCGCGCGCTTACTAGGGGGCGCTACAGGTAATGTTTGCACACGGGCACTACATGGGCTAGCGAAGCCTCTGCCCACCCACGCTGCGCCACATGGGAACCTTTTCGCTGTAATATAAATATGATAATATATTTGATGTTACATTTGATGTTAAATTCCTAATGTCGGAATGTCGCTCAACATGATTCGACCACGAGGTTATTACCATAAAGTTAAATTACAGATGAGAATGTCGTTCGAACTGGGACCACGCTACGAAGTAATTAATTACCATAATGTCGTATAAAAGATTTTTAACTTAAGTGATTATTTTTGTCTGCGGTTTACAAAATAAATTGTTCAAGTAATCAGCTGATGAGTTTATTCAGTAAATTGTCATTTACCGTTAATATTATGTTTAACATAGGGTTCGGAATTACCCCTTTTACTCCTGTTGCCTGTCACCCTGGAGTCAGTCTGCTGCCATGCAATACGACTGCCAGGAAACGAGGATCTTGTCTGATTTTCTATCTATCTATAGGTCTATTCGCCTGTCCGTCATGAGATATTACGACGTTTACCTATAACCTCCGTTTGACTCGGGTTAGACTAGCACCAACCCCTTTCTTGCCACGTGTGGCGTAATACACATACGCTGCAGGAACAGGGTAGTGTTCGGGTATATGAGCAACGTATTATCACTGCAAATGCTACATGGGCACATTTTGCGATAGATAAGAAGCCAACTCCATTTAAAGAATTTCCTCGAACTCCTTTGGTATTATTATGCAGTTACATGAGCCAACAGTTGGAATGCAGCAGGGCTGAGTCAGCGGCCATCTTTGATTGTGATTAGATGCGCCGGCGACGCGAGTGGGAGCAACTAAGTAGGTCGGGACACGAAAGTAAACAGTTCCTGTCCCTAAAGTGCTGCACCCTGTACGGCTAGAACAATACCGCAAAATAATACCGCGCGTAAGATACACTTCTTTCTGAGTGTTCTTATTAGATGAGATGTGCTGATGCATGCTTCTCTGTCAGTCGCGATTTGACGTATGCCGTAACCTATCCCTATCACACTTGCATCCAGCGACAGAGAAGATGTGCTAACGTAAACGGGTTACTAGAGTTTATATATATTCTAATTTATTAACTACCTTGTACTTGTATATTCCCATTGCCATGCTTGCTATTGGTGCGCGATTGGTTACTGTGCGTAATGTACGCTAAGTTTAAGTTTGGCTATAGATTTATTTGTGATAGTTTATTTCTATAAGTGAGAACCTGTAATTGGCTATATGGTTTTATTATTTTGTCTATAAATATGTTGCGCTGTTGGTTTTCCATGTATCAATAAATAAATAAATAAATAAGTAAGAAGTTGGTGTTTCGTAGCCGCTCAGCTCACAGCCAGCCCCTTAACACTTTCGCAACCGGACTAAAAATGGAACAATTCACCACACACGACACATTCGACAGAATTCGCTAGGCGTGTAAGTTCATACATGCGCCTAGCGCGCTCAGCCGGTATCTGAGCAAACATTACGAGTGCCCGCTAGGCGGGTTCTTGGTTGCGAACGTGTTAAAGTTCTTCAGTCAACCACTTGGTAGTTTAAGTTTGTCCCTATGCGTCATTCATACTCTCCGCAAGGATGACCGAGTCCGTGAATGAGTTTGAATGCGTGGGTCCCAGATTGATTTGGGTAAGAATGAAAGTGGGATTGATGCGTATATTCGGGATTGGGGTTTTTGCTCCCGTAGACCAGGGTGCGGGAACCTAACGAGGACGGCAAAAGGCAAACGTTTTGGGAGGAATTATAAGGCATGGTTTAAGAGTATGCAAGGCTAATGAAAGATTGATACTGTTAGGCGATTGTAACGGATGGGTAGGAGTAAAGAGAGAGGGATTTGAAAGAGTACTAGGAATACACGGCGACGCGAGAGTGAATAAGAATGGAAAGCTTCTCAGAGATTTGCCTCGAGAGGAGTCTTTGTGTGGCTAACACAATGTTTGCGCACAAATAGATTCATTTGTACACATAATACCCATTTCGTTACACAGCAGTATCAGTAACAGTGCACATGAATACCGTGTGGACGACGCATGTCGGTAAGACTTACGTTGGGCATTTATCATGCCCACCGCTCCCTGTTTTGTCGGGTTTTGGAAGGAGGGCATTTCTATCTACCGTTGTACCCCAGTTGAATTGAAGAGTGTCAAATATAATTTTAGGTTTTTGCTATTCTTATAACTAATTCTAGGAGTAAATATATTCTATTTTACTAAAAACTAAAGAGATTCGCTATATTTATAGGATATACACGTTAAAATAATTATTTAATAGGACGAGGGAGGTTTTTGATGGTCCGTTTGGTTACAATTTATTTTGCATGTAGTTTAGGTACGTCTCGTACCTAAACTAAATGTTTTATCCTCTATTGAATATAGTTATAATCAAATAAACTAAAAACAATAAAAAAAAACTGAATTTAGATAAAACCTTTCACATAAAATGGAATCTCAGGCAGTTTGGTTACGGTTTAGGTCCAAACCGTACTTAATGTTTGAGTTATTTGAATAATCATTGGCATTATTGTTAAGTGATGAAAAACAAAAGGTAGACCTATAAATAACATTTAGTTATTATCCAAAATAATAAATAATTAAGCTTCCAATCTCTGTAAAATCGCGAAAATCTGTTCTAAAATCAAGGGGACATTCTCCAAATGGACACCTATGTAACTCAATGGACAAAGTAAGGACGAGATCACAATAGTCATAAACTTGCACAAAATACTCAATAAATAAGAAGGTGCTTTGATTAATCAAAAATTAAAGTACCTACTGACATTCTAGAGTAACATCACAACATAGCATATTTAAAATATTTTAAAAACATAGTATGACTACCAAGGTATTTTGCTACCAATACAGGTACGTGTTATCATGAGATTATGCGAGAGCTACCTTTGGTATGCCACATTTATAAATTATAAAACATAAAGAAACGAAAATGTGTGTACTTTACATGCACATTAAAATATATGATTAGATTGATAGTAAACTCAAATATGCTCAAAATGCCCCACTCAATTCTATCCAATCGCTCAATAATAAGGCTTAAATTTATACACGGTGGAATTTAATCGGTGAACAGGAACCCATTTTTCTAATTCAGTAATCAATGGCGGTCACGTTTATGTAGTACTTAAGTGGAACCAAGTTTTTTTTTATCATAACTAATGTTTAAGTTGAAATTAAATTTTAATTAAAATTTATTGTCACCCTACTAAAGGTTTAGTCTGAAAAGTTTAATACCTCTTTTCAAACTATCAGCCATAGAAACTTAAAACATAAATGAGCAATAAGCTGTCAATTTGTCATTGTCAAATTCATAACAAATTGCTTCAAATCGTCTGATCTGTCTAGTTTCCCGCCAAAGCCAGCAAGCACTTGACGTATGTACACTTACGAGTAACTTCCCTTCAATAAAAGTAGGGTGTCCATTTATTCAGTCAGTGTACATTTTACCGATGTTAATTAAGTGTGATTAATTCGATTGTGAGCTATATTGCACGCACGTATTGGTTTCTGTGTAGATTGATAATTAAGATTTTTGGATTCATGATCACCGATTAAATTCCACCGTGTATAATCTTTAAGCCTTATTGTTTATAAAAAAAGACAGGTGAAATGGTGGTGGCCATGTAACTCAAAACGCCAGTTTAGGTTTATAAACCATACTGCAATTTTGACGAATGTGATCTAATGAAAACTAACATTAAAAAGGAAATAATTTATATATTTTTTTAACCGGTTTGTCTGAACTGAAGATAAGTTTTGACAAGTCTACAGTTTAAAGCGCCTTAAAAACTTACGAAATAAATCGTACAGACAAAGTCACAGGAAAAACTATCTATACTCAATGTGCATGCGACTTTACCGTGTCCGTTGGTTACGTTTGCAAGTCCGGTTATAGGTTACGCGACAAATCGTTACCAAACGGGCGTAACGACTTCCGTGAAGCTGAATTAAATCTATTCAAAACAATACAAAACTAACCGCAATTTTCAACCTATGTTATTAACAAATAACTGCTTAAAACACGGTTTTATTCTATATAAATATAATTTTAGTTACTTAATGTTTAAACCGCATAAACAGTGAAACCAACCGGACAAAAAAATTGATAAAATTACTAGTGACACACTCTAGCACGCCACGACGGTCGCGATTCGACTGTTTAAAATCAAATTTGACGTTACAAGCTCTGTATATGGTCACAGCGTTGCCAGGATCAAAAATCACCTAAATCGTTGGTAAAAATATTTCGCTAAAACTGCGAAAATTGCGTAACCAACCTGGACTATGTCCAAATCGCGATTTCGTGGGGACAACGTTTTAATCTAAATTCAACCCTAATACTGATGTTATAAAAGCTATTATTCATCAAAAACGCATTGCCTAAAGCATAAACTTTACCAGAAATGTTTTACTTGGTGTTACCGCTTTAGAAAAATATGCGTAAAATGCCCTTCAAAAATGGAACTTTGTGAAGGGGACAGTATGGCGGCACGATTTTACCATATTTGAAAACTAGATTTTAGGCAGGAAACAAGAGTTTTATTCTGAATTTAACTTAATAAACGATGCGACGATTTAATATAGTTTACGGAAACGCAACATTTAACTGGATAAAATCAACATCTTATGAGTAAATCGCAAAAAATACAAGGGGACATCCAAAAAAGTGGAGGGTACAACGGTAGATAGAAATGCCCAGGAGCGCGAGGACCATAGTGATGCTGAGTTATATATGGGAGTGTTTACGGACTGGCCAGAGCGTAATCATAATTTCCTGACAGCACGCGTGTCGCACCGCCGCACGTGTCGTCTTTACGGACAGACGTCAGAACTATACTATCAGCTAATCCCTTATCGCTTACATACAATACAACCCTATTCCATGGTGTCACCACGTGCCAAAGTCCTATTGACACGGGGGTCACCCGATAACCTCGCGCGCGCCGAGGTGTCGACACGGTCTCATCCTGGGGTTATCGCACTTTTCAATCGCTTAAATGTCTGCCATATCCGTCTGTCATACTTTTGATAACTGTTTGGCAATTGTCGTTTGAAATTGTTTGCTTTCTGTTTTTGTCAACCGACTTAAGGTTTAGAGTGAATGTGTAATGCTTAAGCAAAAAACTATATAATTTGTCACAACCCACGGAGACACTGCTATAAATAAATACTTATAGAATGAAAAGTATGTATACTCGTAGCTCCGTCTCTCGGCATTACAAAAAGCTATGCGTAATAGTTATCGTGCTACCCTCGGACCCGCGCGACTGAGTACTGAGGACTGAGTTAACACTTTCGCTGCCGGGAACCCGCCTAGCGGGCGCCTACGCCGTAGTCGCTTTCCGCTACATACGAGGAACACCACGGGATCGGGGGTGTTAAGAGGTCTACAGTCGGTTGTTATGTATGATAAAGACTGTAATGGCCTTAGTACAGTCGACAACACAGCTAAGTGACCATCGGAAATCTAATCTGACCTTAAGTGCATTGTAATAAGGTTCTAGGTTTTCACGGTATGGTTAGTTAGGTGTGTTGCTGTGTGTACTTGACGCATGTCGATTTAGTAAAATAACCCGATTACATTAAATTTAAGTAGCAGTTGAATTTGTAGCTGTCCTTGTGTTTGTGCCTATGACCTCGGGGCTATAAATTCAAGATTAGATTCAGCTCGTCGAACTGAACCACTTTTCATCTGCCCCTTTATAAAATAACTATTATTTTCTCAAACATGCTCGGAAATGTACGCGTTAATATCACGAAATGAAGACGTGAAGTTTCTTGTTTATGGCTCCCTACATTACTTCTTGGCCTTACGCCAAGAAGTAATGTATGAAAACCCTAAGTAAAACCATTATTGTCCGCTACTCTAACTTTTTAAATTTGCTTACTAATATTAAACTGACAAAGGAAAATTTACATACAGCCAACCACCACTAGACACTGTAAGCATACTTGCTACATAAAAAAAAAAAAAAAAATCTATGGTACTATGCTTATGTGCGGTTCAACATGGTGCTCGAACGGCTTGTTCAAATGGCATGTTTAAAAAATAAAAAAGGCGCAAATTACCTATTATTTAATTGATTACCTTGTATTTATTTTAATTTTAATATTTCTCACATCGTTTGAGAAAAGTACTATACAATCCTCGGCCGGAACAGGGATTGCTGGACTCATTGTATCCGGCCTCGTCTACGACTCGGCCGTCTACCCCAATCTCGTCCAGCAATCCCTTACTTCACGGCCTCTGCAGTAATCTACTATTCTATAATTTATTGGAGTTTGAACTTACACTGTAACATCCATGTATTAAACACGGCCTCATTATTAGACATACATGAAAGTGACTCAATTAAGTATGATAATTAAACTAATGGATAATGTACAGTCAGCGTCATATACGTAGTAGCAGCCAGAGTAGCCAAATATTTCGTAACACCCTTATTCGTAATAATGACGTGTACCGAAATATTTGGCTACCTTGGCTGCTGCTAACTAAGAATATGACGCTTACTACTGTACATTGAACATTTTATTTAATTTGTATGAAATAGGTAATGAAAATGTAAAAGAACATATTTTTAAAGCATAATCGATATTTTCATTTAAAGCCTTGGGACAGAGGCACCCAGAATAGCGTGGTTTTGACCCGCGGGTGTTTCCCATAGATAAGAGTGTAATATACTGAGATAGATCGGCAACTTCAAGCCGTCAACTGTCACAACTAGTGCTGCCATCTAGTTTGCTTGCCGTATTACTAATTTCACCATATACATATGCATAAGCCAATATATATACATATAGCACCCGGTTCGTTCGTGGCTCATGATTTTTAAATATTTGATTTTCGGCGGGAAAAAACTCCGCGCCGAAAACGGAAATATTTATGGGGACAGGTAGTTCTGTAATCAAACTAAATTTATGAGAAGTAATAAAGGTTGTAATATGTATTGTTTTATATATAATATTCACAAATGTCTCCAAATTAAGTTGAGCCTATCTTAATTTACAATCTTGTTATGTTTTCAAATATGGGAGATGAGTTTTTTTTGTTGAATGCGAGCAGACTTTTGCCACTTAAGTTCATACATAACTACTTTTATCATCTATTATGCAACCTGTGTAGGTATCACAAATAAATGTTTACTTACTTACTGCTTCCAAGTTACAAGCGGAAGTCTCTTTCTATCAAAAGGTATTGAAAAGAGACCTCCGCTTGTAATTTGTAACTTGTAGCATTGTGAAACGGGCCCCTGAGCTTCGCTTTGTAAATGTTACAATCTAAAATTACTCACAAAAATGAAGCCAATGACAAACATTTGCAATTTGTAGAAATGTAGGTATAATTTGACTAGCAATTTGTCTTAAATTGTACAAATATTAAGTAAAACTTGTCAGCTCGTTTTTTGCAACGCTCCTTGACTAGCTTGTTTCGCAAATTCAGTTAAAGAAACAATTACTTTTATGAATATTACTGGGTTAAGATTACCACGTTTTTGTTCTTCACCTTATCTACACTAACATAATAAAGAGTATGTTTATTTGTAATTTTGTGTGTAGTAGAGCGTTATCCCCGGAACGACTACTACCTTTGGGTTATATATCATTGCTTGAAATCTTTAACAGACCTCGTGCCCTGGCACGGTTCTGAAAACAAAAACATATACAAGTATAATTTGCCATGCCAATAAAACTGGCGAATACACAATTGACAATACACGGTTTTATATTTTACTAATATAATGTCAGTGGCCCGTTTCACGAAGCTACAAGTTACAAACTACAATCGAACAAGTAACAGGAACATAAAGTTACAATTTACAAGTACAAGTGTTTCTCGATGGTGGCCTTCCATGGTAGAATAATAAAATTGTACGATATTCTCGATTACAAGTAAATGACATCTCGATTTAACAAGTCTCTGTCACGTCCATATTTAAAAAAAAACTTGTTGATGTTTTGACATGTTTTTGACGTTTGTTTATTATTTTCTATGTACATGACTTTTATAATTATAACGTTTTCAAAAGAAGAAAACTATTATTGTGTAGTTTATTTATGTTCGCAGGAACATAAACATAACCCGAGACTGCCATTTCTCTATTATTATAAAATAGTACTTGATAGTACTAGATATAAGTACAGTCGCCATCAGATATATCGTAGCGGCCAAGGTCCCTCACAAATATCTGAACACGTCTAATGCCTCGGCAATAGAGACGTGTTCAGATATTTATGATCACTTTGGCCGCTCGCTACGATATATCTGATGGCGACTGTACACACCGTAAGGTATAGAAAGCAAAAAAAAAGACCGGGTTGCACTCCGGGAGTGCCGGTAGAAGTGAAAACTTGAATAATTTTGCAAAAAAAAAACCTTCGTTGAATTCATAAACAGAGGTTTGGAACCCAGTACTCATTCTGGTCCGGAAAATTGTTGGTAACCGCTGGCGGAAGCTACTAGAAGCCGCATCATTATCTTCGTCACCAGTAGAGTCCCACGAATGCCACATTTTGCTCGAATAAAATGTATTTACAGAACAGAACAGAACAGAACAATTTACAAGTTTACTTAGCTCGGAAGCTAGGTAGTTTTTTTTACAATGTGACCAATACAAGTTGACAATTTAACAAAATCTTGGAGAAACGTTAGTACGATTTAAGCAATTTCAAACAATAAAATAATAAAAAATGTCTGTGGTTCAAAATTTACAATTGTAACTTGAGTTTTACAATTTGTAGAAAAGTAGTTTCGAGAAACGCTTGTAGTGACTTTTTCAACCAATGTTGCTAGTTTAGACTTGTAAAATTGTAACTTGTAGCTTCGTGAAACGGGCCACAGGAGCATGTTTATGGATGTATTCAATATTACTAACAAAATAAACGTAGCTATTTACTTTTTAGCCACGTCAGTAGGCATACAGTATACATTATTTCGAATTGGCTTGTGTTGATATTTGAAATGTTGCTACGTACCATTACAATTATCTAGGATATTCATTCATCAAATTATAAATACAGATAAAATAATGTTACATTATATTCACTATTGTAATTAGCTTTATATGCCCCGCCAGGTATTTTAAGGGCCACCTTCGAGACGGTGGTGCTGTTGCGATACAAAATAATATTTTGTTTACACTACAAAGGTGGCAAATAATCATGCGGTCTGCATGATGGTAAGCAAACACCGTAGCCTATGGGCGATTCATTGCGACTCCAGAAGAAATAAACGCGTTGCCGACACTTAATCGAGTAGAGGATTCATTGAGTTTTAGAGACAAATGAGAGTCCCTCACTCTTTTATTTATTTACATAATTGTACATGTTACATAGCAATTTAGATATTGTACAACTTGGTATGCTAAAGAGGACACACAACATAACTTAAAAACTAAATACTTATTCAATAACACTCTTAATCCCAACACACTATCCTCGGGCAGGAGCTCTGGTGACCTCACTCACCTCACCACCAACACAATAAATACCACATACCTACAAAGCAAGTAGTGGGGTAAGGTAGAGGTAGGTACAGTCAGCATCATATAGTTAGAAGCACCCAAAGTTGACAAATATTCAAATATATCGCAACACGTCTTTATTACCTGAAGCATGGCCTCCCAAGTAGAACAACGTATAATTGATACTAAAAATAACTCATAGATGGCGACACAGGTACCGAGCGAAACATTTGAACCAGTAATCGTGAAGATAGAATGATTTTTACACCTTAATAAATTCAACGTACCTTAATTATATCACAAACATACTTTCGCACATACAATAAAGGTATATTTTATAAGTTTAGTAAATGCAATAAAATTGATACTAAATCCATGTAACTCGTACTATACGAGTCAGCTTTCAAGCTTGCTACGTATTATTGGGTACTGTCCCTAGATGGCGCCATCACGGGTCGCGAAAGTTCTATGGAACCACAGGCTCTAAGCATTTGGTTATGTATATTTTTGTGTGATGTGTAATATTGTCTCTAAAATACTACTTTTATATCGAAAAAATCAAAAATACTCTATTTGTTGCCCGGGAAGTCAACGCCATCTGGTGATATCTCAATGTATTACTAAAGGCTGACAGCGTCATAGCCGTGGTAGCTCGGATACTGCATCTACTGGTGTAGCTACGGGACTAAAATTGTATACAGAATTGCCTACATTAGGACGGTACGCTTTTGCTCTATGGGATTGGGTATCTGTACTTGTATTCTTTAATCTGTGCCTGAAGTGTATTAGTATTTGGGTTTTTTGGCTGCTACTAGCTATATGATTCTGACTGTACTTGTTTTCGCGCTAGAGAAAGTAGCCTATGTCACTCTCCAGCCTCTAAACTATCTTCATTCAAAAAATCACATTAATACGAAGCTCCGTTGCGACGTGAAAGAAGGACAAACAAAGACACACACACACTTTCGCATTTATAATATTAGTAAGGATTTAAAATCTAATTTACTCGAAAAAATAAATTGTGAGGCGTCTCACAGACTGGCGGGGCCTGGCCTGGTTCAATAGTAAACTTGTCTAGCTGTCATATTTACTATTGACCCCCACCGCAGGCCGCGCCCGTGTGATTCAGGCCTTAGGGACCAAAGTCATTTTGTTAGCGGTGGCTTTTTCCAGGGGCCTATACTTTAATATTTGTAACTTACTGGGGTTGAATACGACACTCATTGGTTCTCTAAAAAAACAACAGTAAACGCTAAAGCAGCTTCGATGGCATAGAACATTATAAAGGGAAAGGTACTCTCGCGTCAACCTATAACAGATAAGAACAAAGATATCATGATTCAATCTGCTAGGATGCGCCCCATTTATTCTAGTTTAATAAAGTCATAACGTGGGGATGAGTTGGGCGTGCCGTTTCGTGTGCCTTTTGTGTGAGACAGAGGTAAGTGAGACGAGTAGTTTAGTATTTAATTTACAGTAGTTTTAGTTTTAGTAATTTACATTCATGGTTAGACATCAATAAAAATAAAAAAACCTTAATAATATACCATCACGAACAAAATTCAACAAAAAAAAGACCAGGTTGCACAAACTCAATAGTGCTCAATAACATTGTAACAGTTTTTCGATCAGGTCACGTGACATCTTACGGTGTCAACCTACAAATGAATTTGAGGCAAATTTATAAACAATTATCAATTATTTAGGCGGACGGGCCGCGGGCGCGTTGGGTGCGACGGGCCGCCGGCTCACCCGTCGGCGCGCCGACGGGCGACGGCAAACACGATACCAATTTGTTTTTGCCATTGCCAAATAATTTTCAAAGCTTTATCTCTTTAGGAATAACGTCTAAATTCGAACTATTCGAATTTGCAAGAACAGCAGACGGCGGTGGCGACCACAATATCAATTTGTTTTTGCCGTTGGTAAATATTTTTCTAAGCTTTATCTATTTAGGAATAACGCCCAAATTCGAACTATTCGAATTTTCTCAATAGCAAAACGGTGAAGGACGCGTTGGTTAAAATTACAAATTTATTTGCAGAATATGCTATTGCAAAAAGTGTTTAACGGCTTTATATTCTTACAAATAGCGTTCAGTTTTGAATGAAGTCGAATCGGCTAGCAGCAAAAAGTGACCTCCTTCACATCTGACGTCACAAAACTCTGTCGCGTATTTAACAATTTTTTCCCATCCAAAAAGTGCTCAGCGCCGCTAAAGAAGTTTTCACTTCAAAAAAACGTAATATTCCGTGAATTACATCGTGCATTATAAGGAAAGCGCCAACTATGGCTAGTTAGTTAGTGGTGTTGGCTTCAATCAAAATGGATGTTGTTGAATGGCGTATTCTCGGTTTTCGCAGCGACCTCGACGTGTTGAGAGAATTAGCCAGTTGTGTGTCCAGGATGAAGTGCGATGCTGTGCGAGCGAGCGACGAGCTGACATTGTCTGCCTGGAAAACATAATATTTCATTTGTTTTACAGTGTCCAGCGATGTTGCTTATAATAGGGGAGTAGACACTAAATTAAATAATCAATAATGTCATATTTTCTCGAAAAAGGATTAAAAATGTAGTCAAATGGAGAAAAAATCAACGCAAGAGGTTAAAAGATCACGAAGTTATATCCTAAGTTATGTCCTAAGTTTTAAGACGTCACAAACTACAAGAGTCATCGTTTCATATGAAGTTGCGTTTTGCGAAAAAGGGACAGAACATACCCCTTCTGTCCCTTTTTCGCAAAACGCAACTTCATATGAAACGATGACTCTTGTAGTTTGTGACGTCACTAATAGACGGCAACGTGCCGTGCCCCATCGTGTTCGGCGCCGCCGCCGACGCGGCCCGCCGCGCGCGCGGCTCGCTCTGCGGCAGACTCGCATATTGTGACGTCACACACTGTTTGTGTTTTCTCTCTCTAACAAGCAATATTAAAACGGTTCGTAGATATAAGAATGGGATTTTCGTCACTAGGCATATTTTTTGCCTTCTCTCTTTTGGAGTAATAATAATTTTCGAGTCTACACCCATATTGGGTAGTTTCTAACCCCCTTATTCATAAAACTTAAAGTGCCTCTGCTAAATAAAATGTGCTTTGTCCCTTTCTTACGAATACAAATGTCAAAGTGACAGATAAGGACAAACGAATTTTAACGCCATTTTAGTTAAATCAGGCTTGTAGGACGTTTATGAATACGGCCGTTAATGATTAAATTCATAACGTAAACCGTTATGGATATTGACCCATCAAATTTTCACAATGATGTTTAAATTACAAACCAGCAAAACCATCATAGAAAGAAAGAAAGAAAGAAAGAAAGATATATTTATTCACAAACACACAGGACACACATATTAAATCATCAATTATCATCGTATTAAGGCTTGTTAGAATTGAACATTGTATGTATAAAATAAAATTATGTTTCAATAAAATAAATCGTATAATAACTAAACATGTACCAAAATGTAGTGTTCCACGACCGAAACATAAATTCCTTATTTTTCTATACCTACTTACAACGTGTAGTGCGGGGCTGCGCGCAGTTATACAAAATCGGTAGAAGGCAGAATGGTTTTAGATTCTAGACAAGACTACTATTTTAGTTTTGAGTTTAAATACATATATAACACAAAGTACTTATTTCCTTAAGTATACGCAATTACTCCACCGACAAGAGGATAACTCTTAAATTAAGAAGAAGATACGCAATTAAAAAAATAGTTAAATATTATATATACCTCCTCCTGGTGTCTCCTCGGTTTTCAAGCAGGATGAGGACCTCGATGTGCTGAGAACTTATGTCAGTAGTTATATTTGTATTCCAGCAAGAGTCTAAAGCAGTTTCATCGGTCGACTGGCATCCCCTGTCTACGGCTGCAAAATATAACATAGATGAAAAAACCGGCCAAGTGCGAGTCGGTCTTGCGCACGAAGGGTTCTGTACCATTGTCTAAAAAAATCACGTTTGTTGTATGGGAGTATTTAAGGGTAAATATTTATTTTATTCTGTTTTTTAGTATTTGTTGTTATAGCGACAACAGAAATACATCATCAGTGAAATTTTCAACTGTCTTAACTATCACGTTTCATGAGATACAGCCTGGTGACAGACGGACGGACAGCGGTGTCTTAGTAAAAGGGTCCCGTTTTACCCTTTGGGTAAGGAACCCTAAAAAGTATTTTCGGCAATAAAACATCACCAAAATTACATTTTGGATAGAAACTTATAACTTTTATCTTTCGGCGACCGAATGTGAAATCGCTTCCATTCAGGAGCGTAGTAGAAATTTTAATATACATTTTCGATATATTCTTTTCCCACGACGAATTCTTAAATCAATAAAGGGTCGGCAGCGCGGTTGTGATTTCTCTTGTCTCCGTAGTGTCCGGAGCGTCCACAGGTGACGGAGACTACTTACTACCAGGCAGGCCGTATGCTTGTTTCGTCGTACAAATACTTAAAAAACGCTATGCTGCGATTGTATATTTAGTTTCATAGCCTTCTACTTAACCTATTGCTATACCTAGACAAATATTAAGCTGGATACCCAACTATATTTTTAAATAGTAGATAAATATTTTTTCATCACACTTGCTCGAAAAGGGCTTCATAATGCGCAGACATGCAGAGCTGTAATAGCCTGTGTTACGCCCACGGGCGTAATGGTTTTTTTCTTAAATTGTATCTGTCACTCTTGCGGCAGTTACAAAGCAAAGAGGTTTTATATCAAATACGATGTCTGAAAACGTATTTATAAATAAATTTAAACTTAAAAAAACTACTTAAAGATGTTTAACTGAATTATTTACAGATTTAATATGTTGTTAATTAGTGTCTAAGTGTTTTCAAATCGTGGCTGTATACCGAAGGGTCTTTGCCATACGCGCCTCACGTCAAATTCAACAAAATGGACGACTGACATGTTGCAGTTTTTATTACGCTTTGTATTCATTTCATCTAAAATGTATTTGTTTTCTCGCAAATGTGATGAAAAACATTGTAACACGGGCGTAAAAATATTGCAAACTCGAGTCATCAAAAGCCCTCCGCCTTCGGCGTCGGACTTCTGATAGACTCTTGTTCGCAATATTCCACTTACGCCCCTCGGTAAACAATGTACTATTACGTCACCCCTGGCCATAGTCCGAGTTATACCGCACGCTGCGCGTACGGTAAAACTTGCATTGTGGCCAGGTGAAGACGTAAAATTGTTTACTCACCACGGGCGGTAATTCGTAAAGCCCCAGATCGCATATTTATGGCCCTCACCTTCGGTTCGAGCCACAAACACCTGCGATCCTTGTTTCTCTTTTTAACTGCTTTGTTTGTGTGAGGTGTGCAATAAAGAGTATTTGTATTGTATTGTATTGTATTGTATCTGGGCCATTCACGAATTCACCGCCCTAGGTACGTAATATACTATTCAATAGCTTTTATTTAACTTTCAATGTACCTATGTAACATGTTTGTTCGGGTGGAACCTTGCACCTCAATTTTTAAGCAGATATCTTTAACCGATTGAGCTGAAATTTTGGGTTTAAGTATACTTAGTTTGGATGACAATTCAATATTATGTTACCATCGAGCTGATCTGATGATGGAGACAGAAGGTGGCCGGCCATGGGAATTCAGGAGTCAACAGACGTAACCCCGTTGAGTCAGGGCTCGTTAGAATCGTCTCAACGAGTAGTAAATGACGGTATACAGAAAAGTAGTTGTCAATAAATGCTTACACCAAAATGTTTTTTTTGACCGAAACCTTTTTTGTTTACACTTAGAACTTTCTTAAAAACTACAATTTCAACCTATGCAAAATTGTATGGACCGAAATTACTGACATTGGAGTAAAATTTATGAGTAGGCACAAGTTTTCAATCCTTGGGTAATGCTTCAAATTTACACCAAGACGATATTATAATGCCATGCAATGTTATTGCAGAACGACAGTTAAGCACGGGTCATCTGTTTCACATTGTAATACTCATCGAACTATGTAGATTCCAGAGATCTGATTTGAGCAAATTTCGGAGCAAAAGTAAAGTACAGTTTCACAGTGTAACAAAGTAGTTAATGAATATGAACGGGCGGAAGTTCGCCCAACTTCGTCAAATCTGAAGCTCACCCACATATATTATCTTGACACCGCGATGCGTAGTTAAGTAACCATAACCAAGTAACTGAGCGTTGGCAGAGGTCTTGTTTCGTGACGGGCGGGGTGAGCCGCATTAGCGCGTAGCGAATAACAGCCCTGAGTAATAAGACGTCCTACTCGAACATGAGTTACTCTAACACTTTTTGTTGAAACTAGGTACATCGAATTACAATACGAGCCACCGAAGTTTGCGTCTGTAAAGAGTGTGAAGTTATACTCCAGGCAAAATACGGTTTTGAAATACTTACATTAATTTATAATAGCGTTTTTTTTGTTGATTTCATTTGAAAATGTTATTCTAAGATGATTTAGTCAAGAATCCGACAAACTTTCCACCCGGAAGTAATTATGTAGATTTAAATGAAGCATGCATTATCTTTTTTTTGTACGATTTATCTTGAATATTATAGAGCAAATTTAAATGAACCAAAATAAAGACAAAAACATTTATTAATATTTTTACTGACTTTTTAGAAGCCAGTTAACTTATCATTTTTTCGATGTCTGAAATTTTGTCGGATTTTGTCGCTGGGTAACTATTTAATTGATAATATATCCGTTATACATAAAAAATAAGCTATTATAAATTATTTCCAAAATTGTAATTTTTTCCATACAAGTTGTCAGTTTATTGCCTGGACTATTAGCCTCAAGTCGCACACCTTTCGAGACGCAAATTTATGTGCCTTATGTGGCGCGGACTGTAAATACGTTGGTCAAAATATTCGAATTTGTGACCAATTTGAAGCATTACATAAAAAAAAAGTTTTTGTCAAAAATTATATTCGACAAATTAATATTGAACGCATTTTTCCTTATAGTGCTAAGAAAATGAAAATGTTTCAATTCTGAATAACGCCTAGGTAATCAACAACTTTTTTCTTGGTGGTATTCTGAGGGGCTACCGCGAAGTGAAAACGAACTTCGTTCGAGTATCTCCCTCTCTGTCGCTCGAACCAGCAAGTGCAACAGAGAGGCTGATACACGAACGAAATTCGTTTTCATTTCGCGGTAGGGCCTCTGTCCTGTAGGCCTAGTGAAATAGGTTTTGAGAAGTCATAAAGTACAAATGTCTCATTCTCTGGGAAGAGGTAACTTGGTGCACTAATATATATAAAGCTATAAAGTCGAAAAAGAACTTTATCACAAGATGGTTTAAGGTCTCGTTTCCTGGAGAATGATTCAAATGATTGTGATTCATTTCCAAAACAACACATTACCACATGCTGAACCAGTATGTGCTACAGGTTCAGACGGTCTGGATGTGGAAGGTATTGCCTCGTCGTTGAGGCCACTAATCACTGGAACTTGTCCTCGTGAAAGCCTTTGCCCTCCTGATATAAAAAAACAGCCAATTATAAATAATTCATTGGCAGTCCTAACTCATGGTATGGGAATATTCGATATTTCTTATTCAATACACTATTTTATGTGTGCCTGTGCCTGTTTGGATAATATGACATTTGGGAGATCATCAATACATACATATAATAAAATCGTAACTGATCGCTGTCTGTACATGGCAAATATATTAACAAACTTTTATGGGGGGTCTTCATCTATAATAAAATAAATCATCCTCTATATACGTCCCACTGCTGGGCACAGACCTCCTCTCATGGATGAGAGGGTACGGGCAGTAGTCCCCACGCTGGCCAGTGCGGTTTAGGGACTTCACATACACCTTTGAATTTCTTAGCAGATGTATGCAGGTTTCCGCACGATTTATTTCCCTCACCGAAAAGCTAACGATAAATATTAAATTATATTCCGTACCTAAGTTCCGAACTCATTGGTACGAGCCGGAATTCGAACCCACGACCGCCGTTTGACAGCCGCATGCCTGAACCACTGGGTTACCGTAGCCGTAGATCATCTATATATCCTTCTAATATTATAAATGCGAATGTTTTGATGTTTGGATGTTTGTTACTCAATCACGATTAAACGGCTCACCCGATTTCAACGGAATTTTAAACGAAGATATGGTCTAAGATCTCTTGAAGAAATTTATACCCTCATCTGCTATTTGATAATGACCAATAGTAATGTAAAAAATGAGGTTATTTACGCTTAAGGTAAAATAGTAGATATAACTGAGCAGTGAAATAAAGATAAAGATGGTTGAAGAAGCACATCATCCATACAGTAGAAAAAGATGTTGATGTGGATGGTGGTGGGATGATCGGAATAATTATGATTCATTTCCAAAGCAACACCTTACCACATGCTGAACCAGTATGTGCGACAGGTTCAGATGTTCTGGATGTGGAAGGTATTGGCATTGGCACATCGTTGAGGCCACCAATCACCGGAACTTGTCCTCGTGAAAAGTTTTGCAGCCAAAAAAAACAAATGGGCATTATAAATAATTCACTGGAATACTATGTAGGGCCGATATTTCTACAATACATAACATATGGCGATTATTTAAGTATACTACACTACAGGATGTTAACGGGGTCATGATCCGGAATGACAAAAAGCGAATAAGATGATCATACTGAACAACCTTTCCCATGGGACCAACCACATATTTGCATGTACTGTAAAAAGTTTCTGTCAAATATGAAAACTGGTAAAAGCTTTTAATTATAGGCAGCCAAATAAAATAAATAAATATGGCATCTCCATCACTATTTATACCAGCTTTAATATTGCATTGTCATACTCAATTACTGAAGTGTACCAAGTTTTAGCTATATGTATAGAACCTTGGGAAGTTGGTAAAAATATAATTTAACCCGAACAAACTATCTAACATACTTGTACATACACTTACACACTCTATAAGTGTGAATAAAATTTAAACCTTAATAAAACAATATAAGGCAGCAATCCTATCTCAAGTTTCAAATTAAGGGGAAAAAATCAAACAGCAATTCTCCGTTTCACTCGATTTGAACCGTGACCCAGCTCCCGCCTAGGAATAGGGCTCGCATAAAATTTTATTAATGACAAAATTAGGTATTGCAATTGTTTCTTGTTATCAAAACTGAATAAAGGAAGGGACACTGCACTAGCATAAAAAGGAAAGCACAATGAATTTTCTTGGAAAAGATGAATTTTGCTCATCTATGTAGGAGCATAAAAGTTCTATGTAGTTTTTAAGAAAAAAAATATATCTGAGCTCTACAGTAAAAGCTATGGAAAATAAAAAAAGTGGTCAGGTTCGAAAGGAAAAATATATGTTATAAAAACAGCAAATTATTAACCTGTTTTAGTTTCCAAGTTATGCTGCTTTGAAAAAGACGTAGTTTTTACAGTTATAACCTTCAGTAATAAAATAACTCAATCCAAGTATCTTATCTTATCTTATCTAGATGAGGGCCCTTTCGGATGCACTTCGACCAAGTGGGATCTTTTGTGCATTTGCCCTCTCCTTTATGCCTACTGCCAAGCTCGCTCCATCATTTCCACATAGCAGATGATGCAGCTCAGCGGAAGCACCTTGAATTCCTTTGGTGTGGATAGCCGTTACCAAAGTAAGCCAGGTCCAGCAAGGGCATGACATTCACACAATAAGTGTTCCATAGTCTCATCACTCTCATCCTCCTCGCCGAGTAAATTGAAAACATAAATTAAGTTTTTTGTGTACTTAGAATATTTTTAAATTCATACTAATATTATAAATGCGAAAGTGTGTCTGTCTGTCTGTCTGTCTGTTACCTCTTCACGCTTAAACCGCTGAACCGATTGAGATGAAATTTGGTATGAAGATAGTTTGTATCCCGGGGAAGGACATAGGATAGTTTTTATCCCGGAAATCATCCCCCAAGGGGATGAAGTGGGGGATGAAAGTTTGTATGGAGTTACGATATAAACGAGTTCCACGCGGACGGAGTCGCGGGCAAAAGCTAGTTTACCATATTTTACATACCTACACAATAAAATTCATAATTCCATGAAAAAATTTATATAACTTTCATGGGCCAGTTTACGAATAAAATATCGTTAATCATGCTTTATGGCAAAAACTTTCATTTAGAATATAATTGTGAAGAAACGGAATAATTCGGTTTTCAACTTGCCACAAGAGAGAAGTAGCTACACTTTCTCTCATCCTTGCAATAACAAAATGGAATAAAGTGTGTTAGCGCCGTAAAACCTACTTTTCTTATGGAAGTATGGAACTCAGAATCTAGGTACATTTTCGCAATGATTTCTCTAAAACGACATATGATTATTAAAAATAAGATATACTTAGTATGAGCATATTAATAATTTTCCAAGAAAATTCACCAAGTTTTTTTTTTATGTATGTGGTCCTTGCAACTTATGATTCAAAATGTAATACTTTTTACCTGCCTTTACAATGACCGCGGTTTGGGTAGCTTTATATAGATTTAAAAATAAGTCTTTATTAACATGTGACTGTTCCATTTTCAAATGTACCATAATCACAAATATCTATTCAACTCTAACTGACAGCTCTAGTAGCAAAAGGTTTTGTTTGATCATAGAACATCCATACTATCCATACTAAGATTATAAATGCGAAAGTGTGTCTGTCTGTCTGTCTGTCTGTCTGTTACTTCTTCACGCTTAAACCGCTGAACCGATTGCGATGAAATTTGGTATGGAGATAGTTTGAATCCCGGGGAAGGACATAGGATAGTTTTCATCCTGGAAATCACCCCCTAAAGGAATGAAATGGGGGGTTGAAGTTTGTATGGAGCTGCGATATAAACGATTTCCACGCGGACGGAGTCGCGGGCAGAAGCTAGTATTACAATAAATACAATACACCATGCTGCATTGCATACTGTACTTTAGTAGCAAATCATATGGATCTTAAAAATACATAATGAAAAAAGGTAATGAATGGTATTATTCAATGTCTGAATTATAGAAGGACGACGGTTATTCTGTTTGAGAAAGCCAAAAGACAGTAGTGCTTAGTTTCTTAGAAAAAATAAATTTTATTATGATAATGAAATGCTCTGCCATAGAATAAATTTATCATTGCTACGAAAATAATATATTTTTGTGGAATAAATAACACTTAATGCAAGCCTCTTTGGGGGCAAAATATAAGCAACACTTTTTAATTTACAGTTCATAATGTCGACGCTTATCTAAAACAAGTCGGTATCGCGAAATAATCCGTTTTGCTACTAAGTATAAGACTAGACGCAGAACACGTTAAAGTTTATCGTGACTAAGACTCCCGTGTTCTAATTCAAAAAATTGCCACCGTGGCAGCATTGTGCCGTTATGCCATTGGTGGGGTGTCGACGTCATTTTATCTGGAAGACCGTCCGTAGGCCAAATGAGCCATAGCGATCGACGCCGTCACCACGTTTTTTTGTTGACTACCGGCACATCCCCAAATAATTCGTTAAAACACATCAATTTGTTTGTACAACAGCGGCATTACGCGAAATAGCTCAGTGGAACACTAGCGAATTTTTGTGCAATATAGGATTATTCATGGATGGGACACTTTCCGTTAAACAGTAAGTACCGATGTTTTGACTTAACAACAAATAAACGAGTATTCACGAAAATAATGAAAGTTGGCTTGTTCATGTAAGCAAAATAAGCCCCTATACTACATAAGACTTACTTCATTATTGGTATACTATACGAATTTGGACTATGTTCATCATAAATATGCATTTAGTTTCTTGATTCAAAACGAGAAAAGCCACTATAAATAGATAAGCAGCTCAATGATAAACTTATTTAGATGTTATATGTATTGCAAAAAAGGTATTAAGGTATATTATATGTATTCATATCAATTAAAATAATAATATACAACACAAGCCTTATTGAACTTAACTATGGGCCTAGTTCGATTTGTGTAAGATATTATTAACCTCGAATATTTATTTATTTTGTAATATCAAATAAGATAAGTATAAGATACATACCTACTACATGCTCCATGTACATGGGGACTTCAATTACTCGTGTGCGTCTCTTTTTTGTATAAAAAGTGGTATAATAACAATAATTATTATATTTTTATTATGGACACTATTTTTGTCAAAGAATCAGTAACTCTTTCAGTTGACTATATTATACTTTGGTTATAGAAATGAACACGCGAACTGGAAAAAATATCCGAAATCTGCTTTGGTTTTGCTGCGGGTAGCCTCATTTTTGATGCAATCGCGCAGAGAAACTCCCAGCATAGCCCTCTCTATTGCCCTTTGGGTGACCCCGAGAGCTTTCAGCTGGAACTCCAAAACCGTTTCCATTGCCTAGGTTTTGTGGAACCTGTTCGTGCCACTGGGTCTATGTTCTTTGAGGCCTAGCGGGCCAACAGAACTAAAAGGCTCTCTAGCTCCACTCAGAAGCTCATGAAGGAAAGGAGTCAAATGATTCTGCAGTCTTCAAACGATGCGACTTTAAATCGGCAGCTAAATAAACAGAATCTCCAAGTCTCTTACCCGCGATCTGCGCCAATTCACTACGAACCGTATTGAAGAGGCCATCGAGAGAAATAAGGGCTCTAATGTGTTCGCACGAGATCTCGATCAAGTCTATTGGGCAGAGCCAGCTCGCAAGGTAAAAAACTGAGGACTGGAGAGTCGTTTTTTCCAAACCTGAGCTTTTGAGTGAGTGCGTTTCTACACGTCATACATATCGTATACACGTCAACTCGCAGACCCGAAGTTGGTCTGGCAAAAGACCATAGCTAGACCAACCCGACACTTTACCGACGACATCCCGGACATCAGCCTGTCCGAGATTAGAATGGTTCTGAAACAGCTTAAGAACAGCAAGGCACAAGGTGAAGACGGAATTACAGCCAAACTCATGACGGCGGGTAGAAAACCGATCCTTACGACCCCTCAGAAGTTGTTCGACACCGTCCTACTGGAAGGGAGAACGCCAAAGGCGTGAAATAGAGGTTAGGGGTGCTGTTGTTCAAAAAGGGGAACAAAACCCTGCTGAAGAATTACCGACCCATCTCACTTCTGAGCCATGTTTACAAGCTGTTTTCAAGAGTCATTACAAATCGCCTCGCATGCAGGCTTAGTGACTTCCAGCCTCCCGAAAAAGCCGGTTTTCGAAGAGGTTTTAGTACCGTAGACCACATTCATACGCTCCGCCAGGTTATACAGAAGACTGGAAAGTAAAACTTGCCTCTCTGCTTAGCGTTCGTGGAGAAAGCTTTCGATTCGATCGAAACCTGGGCTGTACTACAGTCTCTCCAGCGGTGAAAAGAAGACTGCCGCTATAATGAAGTACTGAAGTGTTTGTACGAGAACGTCACTATGTCAGTCCCACTCCAGGATCGGAGCTTGAAAAGTATTCCGCTACAGCGGCGTGTTAGGCAAGTGAATGTTATTTCCCCAAAACTGTACACCGCTGCAATGGAGGACGTTTTCAAGACTCTAGACTGGAGAAGGCTAGGCATCAACATCAACGGCGAGTACATCAATCACCTTTGGTTTGCTGATGATATAGTAGTCTTGGCTGAGACCATGGAGGACTTGATTACTATGCTCGATGATCTCAGTAAAGCCTCCGAGCGAGTTGGTCTAAGGATAAACATGGATAAGACAAAAATCATGTCAATCGGACACTTTCAAGACTTCTTCAGACTTTCAAGTTAGATAGGTCCAACTTTGAGTAAGAGTCCGACTCGGCTGGGCAGCATTCGGGAACCTACGACACATCTTTTCGTCCAATACTGCGCAATGTCTCAAGACTGTGTGATGACGTATGACACGGAAACGTAGACGGTTACCTCATAAGAAGTCACCCAAAGAGCAATGGAGAGTGCTATGCTGGGAGTTTCTCTCCGCAATCGCATCAGAAATGAGGCTACCGCAGCAAAACCAAGGTAACCGATATAGCCCTCCAAATCGCTAAACTTAAGTGGCAATGGGCTGGGCACATTGCACGTAGAACCGATGGCCGCCGGATGGCGCATCGTAGCTAGGCCCCCCACGAGGTTCAAAGATTTCAAAGATTCAAAGATTTTTATTTTGCTCGGAATGCAGTTACATAGTTCTTAAAAATACAACATAATCGTCCAGTGCATTCAGCCTGCGTGCAGGCGTGCAAAACATTTTTATGGAGCCTTAAAGTCCATAATAATATATTATCTTTGAATCTTTAAAAAAGAGTTACTAATTTACATCCATACCAAGTGTTGTGAACTAAACTATACCGTTATTGTCTATATAGTTTAAGTATAATTGTGATGTATGTCGTTTAAGGCCATTATTGTCCATATTAAAAAATAATATTTGAGAAACAAAGCAAAATAAGTCAGTATTCTTTTAATATTTTACATATACGTTTGTCTTAAAGACGAATAATACACTATTGTTCATAAGAAAAAAATATTTTTTTGAATTATTTTCTATTGAGACGTTAGTACACATAAAAACTTATCCAAAGTATATAAATATCGTGTCACAACTCTAAACTGTAGTACATTTTTGAGTTTTTTTTGCGTAGTTTTTTGTTGTTTTCTTTTTATTTTCTTGGGTTTAAATAACTGGATGACAGAGGAAACTGTGACTAAAAGAAAATGTTAAATTGGTTATCTTAATAAAAAAATATAACAATATCTTTTTTGTGTTTTTTTTAAACCTCTGCCCTGAAAAAACACAGTTTTTGAGATACAGAGTTGTTTTAGATAAGCATCGATGTGTGTTCATTCACAAAGTCATTCTGCATTGCAAATAAGGAATTCTTTTATTCCTACAGACTATATACAATTCTAGATATTCTTAGACATCTCACTGCATAACATTTTCTACCGCAACCCTTAGCTCTTGCACGGCTTCATAAAAGGTTTCATAAATATCATTTTTTACATGACCCTATAAAAAGAAGTCCATGGGTCACGTTTGTACTAAATAGGTATTCTTCATGGATATCTTGGTACGACAGACGAGAGTAACACCAAATGTTTGTTAGATAAATTTTATCCTGAATAATAATCCTATCAATTAGTGTAATAAAATAGCGAATGTTTGTTTTTTTTTTTAATTTTAGTTTGTTCGAGTCCCGGGTGAGGCAAGCGAGTTTTCAAAAATCTTTGAATACAGTTTTGTTTCTTTAAAAAAATAAAGGAATGTGTCCTTTAAGTAAAATGAGCCAACTTAAGGGTTTAAGGTAGTTTCCCTCCAGGGCCCGACTTAATTTTCCACCCTGTTCAGTTCAGGTAAACAGTGCGCCACAGGGGAGAGTGCGCCTCATTCATCAATCAGTCATATAAATCGATATCAGCACTTACCCCGGGGGTGCACTTTCCCCTGTGGCACACTTACCCGAACTGACCATACTAGGTACTTTTATACCGTCTAGCTGAAAAGCCTCTCTGACTATACACCTATACACACTACTATATACACTATTATTATTATGGTAATGTACTTTGACATCATCAAAGTTAAATTGTTTTTTTAGCAAAAAGGGAATTCCTAAAGATTCACAGGTATAATGCATCTATAAAAACAGCCACACCCAAAGAGGGCACCATAAATAGTGCAAATTATATGGTATAGTTCAAATCAATATAATTGTATTCAGGTATAGTGCAAAAAATATGAAGTTTAATCTTTCAATGTCATAAAAACCAACAGGGAAAACTTTTCTCACTTTATCTCTAGGCAAGTTTTTTATGGGTTGGAAAGTATAATATTAGGTCTAATTTAGTCATGTAGCTCAGTATTAAAAAAATATTTCAACATTGAATAAACAAAGCATTATATGGAGAACTTACCTGGTATATGAAGGGTCGGTATGGCTATTCGATTAACTTGCTTAGAGGAATACACGACGCTGCCTTCGAAGTGTCGATGACAGTCATATCCACTATGTCACCTCCAATCCTCATGAACCACGTTCTAAACCTTTCCAGTTCCTGTGGTTTTGTAACATCACAAGGATTTGGGAAGGAATGCAATGTTATATCTGAAAGTTTATTGTTACATGTACTTTTCGGATTCTGATTTAACTTTTAAGTCTGGTTACCGGTAGCCATCGAATGGATCCAGGTAAAATACTTATTAGTAAATTTCATATAATGTAACTTACTGTCCGATGCAGTAACGTTGCAGGAAGGTACACAACATCGTCTATGTTGTGGCATCACGAAGAGTCGTGGTGTTTAATTTGATTGAGAAAAGCCTCACACCCGAAACACTGAACTTAACACAAATGCAATCACCACTAAAGTTTTTAACAACGTAAGTAGTTAGTAATTCATGGAGGCGCTAAGGAGCTGCACTCAACATTAATTACACACAGAAGCACTGAATATAGCCGTACAAATCTAAACGAAACACGACAAGCGCATACGCATAGACCGACGAATTCAGATTGAGGCCGGTAAACGGCAATGGCGGCCATTATTTTAAAATGGTTGTAATTGTTGCCATAATAACTACTTAATTCTACTTATATTTGGGAACTTTAATTATTTTGTTTTTATAAAGCCGTTGTTGAAGCTTATTAGAGAAATAAATAATAAAATGAATGTTCTGATCCTAAAAAAAAATATATAGAAAAAAATAGTAATAGTAAAATTAGTAAAATATATTTTCATATAGCCACACTGACAAGAATGCTTTACACTGCTATCTAGCGAGTGTTATGAACAACATTTGAGAATCAGTATTTAGTTTGAGGGAAAGCAAATTAGATGGCGTCAAAATTAATTTTTAGAGCCTTCTTCTAAGATACCATAGCATGGTGTTTCCACCGAGCGGCAAGGCTACGTTACTAAGGATGTTTCAGAACCGTCTACCATTCTCATAGCTAAGCCTATAATGCTAGCTCCAAAGCGATCAAAGAGATCCGAGATGCTATTGCATTTCCATAGGCGCCTGACTAGCGCGCGCGTCAAATTAGGGAAGATGCAGCTAATATTTACTAAGTATTACTATTATTTTGTGACCAAAATGTTGAAAAAGCATAAACTAATAGCTACTGAAATGATTTTACTTTACTTTATTCTAATTTCAAACAATTATTAGGACTTGAAGTAATGTGAAACGGAACGAGTTTTAATCCAACAATCAGCGTCTGGTAACGTCACTTCTGCCAAAAGTCAAATATTAGGCAACTCTATGACATCCAGGGACGAACCACGGACAAACAAATATGGCGAGTGACACACATGAGTGACGTCACAGGAACTGCTGGGGCCGTAGACAAGGTTACAATCGACAAGCGCTAACGCCAATAGAAAATAGTAAATTGTAGGGGAATGACAGATTTCGACGAAACACTTCGTTAACATCTGTCATTCCCATACATTTTATTAGTTTTCTATTGGCGTTAGCGCTTGTCCATTGTAACCTTGTCTAGACCCCCAGGTCCGTTTAGGCGCGAAAGTTTAAATTGTCAGTTTGTAACAGGATTTTTTTACTATAAATAATAGTACCTATTGTAATTCTACATGCGATTATTGCAAATAAAAGCAAAAATGAAACTATTGCATCATCCTACAACCTTGTGCTTACATCATCTTTATAACCGACTTCACAAAAGAAGGCTCTCAATTCGTTGGATTCTCGCCTAACGAAACTAGACCTCTACCGACGCTTAGTTACTACGAATCGCGGTGTCAAGATATATTTGTGGGTGAGGGTTGAGGTGAGTTTATAACAAGTTACAGAATAGAGGGGCTGGGCTGATCAGGGTCCGTGATGGGACTGGAGAATAGAGATTTTTTATAGGCACACTTGAAGGGATTTGTGTACCTACTGATTTGAAGTCGGTTATAACTGTTTTTAATATTTTTTTTTTTTTTTACCGAGTAAAAAAAAAAGGAGGAGGTTCTCAATTCGGTTGTAGATATTTTTTCAATGTTTGTTACCTCAGAACTCCCTCATTGATGACCCGATTCGTAATTTTTTTTTGTTTGTTAGTATATGCTTCCAGGTTAATCCCATTTTTTTTCAAAAATCCAGTTGGATGATGGGATCCATGAGGAATTGAGGGAACTCCTCAATTATATTAGGCACGCGTGTAGTGATTTTGGTATTTTCTATTATAGGGTCATTTCGCCGGTTAGCGACCACCTAATTTCATGTGCCGGTGGGCGACCACGTAAGCTGAGTTGGTGAACTGAAAGGATATTTTCTCGGTTTTTTAGTAGATTTCTATTCGAAAACAACAAAAAAATGCATGTACAAGTAATTGTCTCAAAACGGTGTGTAGAATTGATGTTATCTTCAATAGAAAAAACCTTCTCCTTCAGGTGGTCGCTAACCGAAGGTGGTCGCGTAACCAGCGAAATGACCCTACTTAACTCGTGTATTTACACCCGGAAATCATTTTGATGGAGTGGAATTGATGCTGAAGACCACAGATGACTTATGTAATTCCTCAATTATGTACTTAAAAATACAAAAGTACGTCACAGATTCTCATAAGATTCCGTTGAAATAACTAATGAAGTGCCAAAGGTGATCCTTGTGGAATCAACGGAAGTCCTCAAATATTATCGGCCCACACGTATGTATGTGGGCCGATAATATTAATAATAACATTGATTGGGTTTTTTTCTCTAATAATCAACGCATTTGCTTTCGGAAATCAGTTCATGTGGTAAAACGGAAAAGAAATGTTGAAATGTTCCGGAGGCTTGGCGAATTACTAAATTGAAGTCGGGTAAAACTTTATTTATAAAGTAAATTAATAACACAATCGTTGACAATAAACAGCGCATTTTCGCATGGATCTAGCAAGTCTAGGACAGCGAAGTACGTGAAGGGAGAAAGTAGTTGTTTGTCGCGGATTACTGTTTCAATAACTAGTTGGGAACTGGTTCAATTACTTTGTAATTAGTAAGCGTATCTAATATGTTAAAAGCTGCCTTTACTATTACTTATTCTGTACTTCTGCTCGTATTTGCAAATGTTGTTAAGGCTGGTGCTGGCTAAATTTTTCACCGAGTTAATATTTATATATTTGAGTGAAGTGGTGAAGAATAAATCAGCAACGCAATATTATGACACCTGCGAGCTGTTCTGATCTGATGTTGGAGACAGAAGGTCATACTTGACGCTGCTGGAGGGATTGGAGTTGGGGACTTTAGGAGTTGCTATGGATGGCCATCCATAGCAACTCCTAAACTACCTACCTATAGACAAGATGCACCCCTCGTGTTTGGCTTTATTGGAACCCCAACGAGGTGATGTGCAAAAAAAAGTACAGTCGGTAATAAAAGTTTGCAGTAAGAATGTCCATCCCTTATGTCCATATTTTTAAATAAGTTGCTTACCTGTGGTTGGTATGAGCTGCGAGGAACACGTAGTTAGTCCCGTACATTCCCGTCAGCAGCACAGGTAACGCCAACAGCAGCGCCAGCCGCGCCTGCCACCGCCCCCAGCCGCACACCCCTTCGGCGCCCGTGGCCGCCATCGCTCCTCACTCTTCCTGGTATCCTGGTACTTTATATATTGTGGATGCTCTCCTGTTTACAACGGCACGACGCCGTGACGCGACACGAGACGAGAAAATCTACCCTTCTTTCTTCAGTGCCAGTCTCACTCGCACTTGCTGTTTCGCGCGCGACGCGACTTAGAAGGAAGTTGTGTTGTACAGCGTTGGAACAAATTTAAATGCTCACGTTTTATGATGCCCTGAGTTATAATTATAATCCCGGTCTACTGCAATTTTGTAGATGTTTACGAGGTCTTTTATCCTATTTTTTATGTTGTTTGTTGTCGGTGATTATTGTTATCTTCTGATTCTAATGCTTCTGAAACGTTCTTTTCTCCGGATATTGACGCAGTATTTATTCCGAGCTTCGATGTCTCAACTCAGCACTATAGATGTTACCCATAACCCCCGATTCTTTCTGGTCTTATGCTGATACTTGCGGCAACCGCTACTATACGCATCAAACCATTCAAATGCTCCAAAATAATCAGTGTTTGTACTGAATATACGTCCTATACTTTACTGATATTAAACTTATGAATGCTGATGCCGGAAAGTTTCATACGGTGACTACTTGACGAACTTCACCTCGCACTGAACACGCGAATGTCAAGTTACCGAACGTAAATAAATACCGGTGCGGTGTGTTTATTTATAGATAACGGACAGCACAACCTTTCGCAGTGGTCTGTTAATAAAAGAGCAAATAGTTTATTTCTAAATTAAATGCGAAAACGTCCAAAAAATGTATGCAGAATCCTAAAAAAAAAAGGACGGAAGGTTATAAATTTTTTTTTTATTATAACTTAAACTTCACTTTTCTTTCGATCTTTGGTAAGATAGTTTGTCTAGAAATTATATTCTGAAACTTGGGTCTAAAGTTAAAACGGAGTACGAGCACGCCTCGTGAACCGCACGCTTCGTGCGGGAGTGCGCGGGAAACTAACGCCGGCCGCCGCGCGGTCTCTGACGCCGCACGCGCATGTAGCCCCAAAAGGCATTTGTCAACCTTCATACTATCAAAATAGAGTCGAAAATCCTTTACACTGATTATCTTCCTACATCCCACACCACAGTAAATTTATAGCTATTCAGTATCTCAACTAGAGTCTTTTAAGACCTTTTTAACTGACGCAAAAAGAGGGATGTTATTTGTTTGACGTGTCTGTGTGCATGTGGCATCGCAGCTCCTAAACGAATGAACTGATTTTAATGCGGATTTTTTTCCGGAAGCTGACGTGATCGAAATGGTTCTTAGCTACGTTTCAACAAAATCGGTCCAGCCGGTTTTAAGATTGTAGTTTGAATGAAAAATGTCGGAAGTTTTTCAACTTTTATAAGTTGCTAATTCAATTCAAAATTCAAATCGTTTTACGACTGGTCTGTCATTTAGTGCTCTCGGAAGACAAGAAATCGTTCAGAATTAGCGCACCAATGAAAACCAGTTCTAGCGCCATGCGCGTCACACGTGACTCATGCCCGGCAGAATCCTGCAAAATCTTAAGATTATTGTTGCGATGTGCTAGTCAAATCGTTTTTTTAGGGTTCCGTAGTCGACTAGGAACCCTTATAGTTTCGCTTTGTCTGTCCGCCCGTCCGCGGATAATCTCAGTAACCGATAGCACTAGAAAGCTGAAATTTGGTACTAATATGTATATCAATCACGCCGACAGTGGTAAAATAAAGTGTTTTTTTTTTATTAGGGTACCTCGCCTATACGCCTATTTTTTTTTTCATTTCAACCCTAACGTGTGATATATTGTTGGATAGGTATTTAAAAATGAATAGGAGTTTGCTAAAACATTTTTTGATAATCTTAATATTTTCGGAGATAATCGCTCCAGAAGTAAAAAAAAATGTGTACCCCCCCTCTAACTTTTGAACCATAAGTTTTAAAAATATGAAATAAATCTCAAAAGTAGAACTCTATAAAAACTTCCTAGGAAAATTATTTAGAACTCGAACTCTTACAAAAACTACGGAACTCTACACTGAGCGTGGCCCGACACGCTCTTGGCCGGTTTTTTTTATATATTTTTTTTTAAGTTGGCACAATTATCAGATAAGATAACACATATTCAATCAGTCCACCTTGTGGGGGGCCTACCCACGCTGCGCCTTGCGGTACGTCGTCGCCACTCGAGAACCTTTCCGCCCCAACGGCCATCGGTTCTACGTGCAATTTGCCCGCCCACTGCCACTTAAGCTTAGCGATTCGGAGGGCTATATCGGTTACCTTGGTTCTGCTGCTGATAGCCTCATTACTGATGCGATCGCGCTGAGAAATTCCCAACATAGCCCTCTCCATCGCGGGTCGCGGGAGTCCGCTGGATGCGGGTGGCGCAGGACCGGTCATTGTGGCACTCTTTGGGGGAGGCCTATGTCCAGCAGTGGACGTCTTTCGGCTGATATGATGATGATGATGACATATTCAATTACAAATGTACAGTCAGCGTCATATAGTTAGTAGCAGCCAAGGTAGCGGAATATTTCGGTACACGTCTTTATTACTGTAAGAGTAAGGGTGTGTTACGAAACATTTGGCTACTCTCTGGCTGCTACTAATTATATGACGCTGACTGTACCTACTCGCCAAACTGACAGATCAGTTTGTTGACTCCTGTATATCACATGGTACTGTGGTGTGATGGTGTCACATGTTATCCCTCTCTCCCATGACACGGGGGAGGGGGGAGCTAGCGTCCGCGTAGTCACGTGCCGAGGGCCTGTTACCCTCCCCCCTCCAACGATGCCCCTCTCCCTTGCTAATTTACATTCACCTTGACTCGACAAAAACACCCGGTCGGTTTCCGCGTTTAGAGTTCCGCGCCTGAAACGGCTAATAATGAAATAAATAAATAAATGAAATACTTAAATGAATTTTATTCTGCAAGAAGGCCGTAATGGCACTTTACAAGTCAAAATTCCACAAGCGCTTCTGAAAAAGAAGAAGAAACGCCGAAACAAACTGAACGGTCAGTCATTTTTTGCCAAAAAAAGCTTATTACAATGATAGTTCTTAACCCACTTAAAATAAGTCACTGAATATGAATGCAAAGAAAAAAAAACATCATAATGCGTTGTTCTATAAGAAAACATGTCCGATGGAACCTCAATACTCAATTGCAATATCACAAAAGTTAGGTACAGAACCTCTGAACCGTTTGAGTTGAAATTTGGTATGGAGAATGGAGATAGTTTGAAATCCGAGGACATAGGATATTTTTATCCCGGAAATCATCCCCTATGGAAGTGAAATGGGGTTATATAAACGAGTTCAACGCGGACGGAGTCGCGGGCAGAAGCTAATATGTTTTTTTTTTTTTTTTTAATTTATTGATTAAGACAAAAACAATGAATACCATTACAAAGCCCATCTAGGCAAAACCTTGGAGAGGTTTGTGTGCCGATGGGGGTATATAAATATTAATCTGCAAGTACTAATATGACAAAGAGGTTTCGAGCTTTGGACTTGGTGATGTTTGAGTTCGTATGTTGGTTGGGGCTAATCTTTGAAAGTTCTCATCTGAATCTGATCCAAGTTCAATCTTTCTCCGATTTACCTACATAATGTATAGTAGTCGTCGCTACAGGCTTGCCAAGCGCACGCGCAATCGCACTCATTCACACTACAAATAAACAAACAAACGAACAAACAAACTATGGAAAGTGCCTAAATAGGGGCCAAAGGGGCGCGTGACAAGCAGTACGCGTAATTTCTTTTATTTCGTTTTTTTTTATAATTTTTAATCGGTGACTATGGCTGATAAAAGAAAGTCACCCAAAGGGCTATGGAGAGGGCCATGTTGGGAGTTTCTCTGCGTGATCGCATCGGAATTGAGGCTATCCGCAGCAGAACCTAGGTAACCGCCCTCCGAATGGGGCACATAGCAAGTAGATCCGATGGCCGTTGGGGCGGAAAGGTTCTCGAGTGGCGACCACGTAATACCGGAAGGCGCGACGTGGGTTTTGGCCACCCACAAGGTGTACTGATGACCTGGTAAAGGTTGCGGGAATCCGCTGGATGCGGGTGGCGCAGGACCGGTCACTTTGGCACTCTTTTGGGGAGGCCTGTCTCCAGCAGTCACGTCTTTCGGCTGATATGTTGATGATGACCGATAGTGGAGCGCCGATGAGGTGCTTGCCTAGAACGCGTGCGTGCCGTAGCAGCGCTAATATACCCCCTGGTGGGTCGAAAGGAAATGCACGCGGCGCGACCAAATCACGGAGTGATCTGCCCCTGGCCACGCGCAAAGATGAGTTGTACTCCAGGCAAAATACGGTTTTGAAAAACATTAATTTATAATAGCGTTTTTTTTGTTGATTTCATTTGAAAATGTTATTTTAAGATGATTTAGACAAACTTTCCACCCGGAAGTAATTATGTAGATTTAAATGAAGCATGCATTATCTTTTTTTGTACGATTTATCTTGAATATTATAGAGCAAATGTAAATGAACCAAAATAAAGACAAAAACATTTATTAATATTTTTACTGACTTTTCAGAAGCCAGTTAACTTATCATTTTTTCGATGTCTAAAATTTTGTCGGATTTTGTCGCTGGGTAACTATTTAATTGATAATAAATATATCCGTTACACATAAAAAATAAGCTATTATAAATTATTTCCAAAATTGTCATTTTTTCCATACAAGTTGTCAGTTCATTGCCTGGACTATTGCACGGCTATCACAATCACAGCCCCCCTATTCTCCACGTTATCCACGTTAATCCCCTAGCCTGATCCCCCAGGGGAATTAGCGGCAATTATTTTATATTCAACTAGGAAAAAATGATAATGTTCGGTTATGGCGCTTCGCCGGACGCTACCGCGTCACGCTCGCTTCGCTCGCTCGGCTCGCGCGCTGTAGGGTCGCAGTTCAACTAACAACCTAACCGTTTTTTTCCCCTGGGGGATCAGGCTAGGGGATTAACGTGGACAACAGCCTATTCTCTAATTTGTTTTAAGCTCACCTCAACGCTCATCCACAAATATATCTTGACACCGCGATACGTAGTAACTAAGACATCGGTTACACGCCAATTCTGGCGTCAGTCCAGTCCATCATTCTGGTCAGAATGACCAGAGAATTATCGTGTAACACTCGGAATAATGGACTGATGAAAATTTTATATTTTATATCATATTCGTCAGTCCATTTGGAATGACAGACAACTGACAGGAGACTCGTGTAACCTGTTTGTGTCATTCTCGCGTTAGTCCAAAGACTACAATATACATACTGAGAGGTAGGTATCTACTATAATTAATTTCAAGCAGTTTAAAAAACCATCCACCGTTATAATTAATCCGTTACAGTTTTTAGAGCCGTTTTCGGTTCTGTCACGCACAACGGAATAGACTTATGTCACGTCACGTAGACACAATGTTGTGTTACCATTATAGGAAATGCTATTCTCCTCATATTCATTTACGTAGAACGTATCAATCTCCCTACATCAAATAAAATATTTGAATGTAACAACACTGATATTTTAGTTCGCAGGTTCGCTAAAGCTACAGCTACCTGAGGGGTTACCGAGTAGGTGGCAGCACCGTTTTCAAAGATTTGCAATAAGTTCTAAGTTTCCATAGCATGCGTTAGTCACCGTTCACGCCACAATGAAGCAAGACGCGTTGCATGCACGATTCGCCGCCCGCACAACCTCCTCCTCGGCTCCGTCGCCAATCGAACATCATACAGATCGGGATGTGGCGCTGAACCGGTTATTTAAGAAAGAAAGAAAGAAAAAAAGAAGACATTTATTCACTACGCAACACAGACACAAAGGGATATTTAAAATTGTTCTACTGATCTCTTCTTTGTAGTCAGCGTCTCATCCACCGTTTTCTATTTATCATACACAGCGGCGCTACCACGAACTTCGAAAGTCGAAGTTCGTAATACATGCATCCCTGTCACTCAGTAAGGGAGTGCGATAGAGATGGAAATACCCGAACTTCGACTTTCGAAGTTCGTGGTAGCGCCGCAGCAGCAGACGTGTCACAGCGATATGACTAGTTTCTATGTATTTATATATGAAGTACCCGTAGCCTTTCGTAGCTAGCGACACGTCGCCGGGCCGGGGTAGAAAAGAAACTGTAGAAACCGTGCGGTCGCTGCGACTGTGGTCTGGCTGCTAGAGTCTAATTCACTAAAATAATGATATATTTCGAGACGGCGTCCCAAGATATCACCTCACAGGTCACCCCACCCCTCACCTCACCTGTCACATCTCGCCTCTCGCCTAATGCGACAGACAAGATAATCTTACCCCGATACGTCACATTTCTTTAATTTGAGAAAATATTGGCTTTGTACTTATGTTTCACACATAGGATTAGCAAAGTTCAATTGTTACTTTAATTTATAAATTTTTGTTGATTATAAGCCGCTTAAACTACTCAAATTGGAATAGTTTTCATACATACTTTCCATCGATGTGTGTATCGATAAGGATAATAATTGCTGTCTGCGGTCGTGTTCCAACTAACGAGATGGCGACTCATAATATGTGTTATTCCATTAAGTATGCCACGTGTTAATAAGTAGCGTAGTGTAAACAGTATTAATAATCTTTGTTATTGGTGCAATAAATAATGTTTCGATTATTATTATTATAACCATAATACGAGTCAACGGCATTTTTCTCGCAATCTAGGTAGGGAATTAGCATTTGACGTTTAGTAGTCGTAGTATAACGGAACAAAACCGGCCAAGTGCGAGTCGGACTCGCGCACGAAGGGTTCCGTACCATTATATATAATAATAAGTTACAATAGAATTTGTACGAAACTATTACCTACTTCTTGAAGTACATTTTATAAGTTGGTCGACTATTACTCGTAAACGTGTAAAGCCTACTTAGCTGTGATAGTTTTCCTTTTAACTTCGTTATATGTACTACTACCATGAATTTTTTCACATATCCCAAAACAACCATTTAGCTAGCAGGGGGTGGGGACACTGGAGTCTAACAAAAATTAGCACTTTAAGGCTTAATATTTCACAAACGGATCGTTTAATCGAAAAATTGTTTTCACAAACCCCCAATATTTTTAAAAGACCTATCCAACGACACCCCACACTATGGGGTAGACGACAATAAAAAAAGTCATCCCCACTTTACATGTAGGGGAGGTAGGTACCCTAAAAAAAATGTTTTTCAAGATTTTATTTTACCACTTTGTCGGCATGACTAATATGTATATTCATGCCAAGTTACAGCTTTCTAGTACCAAGAGCCTCTGAGCTAAGCTGCGGACGGACGGACGGACGGACGGACGGACGGACGGACGGACATAGCGAAACTATAAGGGTTCCGTTTTTGCCATTCTGGCTCCGGAACCCTAAAAAAGGTGCTGGCACTTATGTACAATGTATGGGAGTCTAGGTACAGTCGGCAGCAAACGTAGCTACGCGGGCCAAATGCTCCAAATAAAATGACCTAAGCACGACTCTAATGCCAAGACGATAAGAACTGTCTAGATCATTTTGAGCGTGTTATTTTGCGTAGTTACTTCTGCTGCTGACTGTAGCTAATTATTAATAATTTACTTTAAAAACAATGTTTCTTGACTTTCAATGACTTCAATTTAGTACTCCGCCGAGCCACGAGAACATTTCCACATTTCTTTTCCAATTTGCCACATGACCTGATTTCCGAAAGCAAATGCGTTGATTATTAGAAAAAAAAACCCAATCGCTGTGTGTGGCCCGATAATATTTGAGGACTTCCGTCGATTCCACAAAGATCACCTTTGGCACTTCATTAGTTGCTATTTTAACGGAATCTTATCAGAATCTGTGACGTACTTTTGTACTTTTAAGTACATAATTGACGAATTCCATAAGTCATCTGTGGTCTTCCATCATCAATTCCACTCCACCAAATTTATGACTTCCGGGCGTAAAATACACAAGTTATAATAGAAAATACCAAAATCACTACACGCATACCTACTTATATAATATAATTGAAGAGTTCCCTAAATTCCTCATGGATCCCATCATCCAACTGGATTTTTGAAAAAAATGGGTCCAACCTGGAAGCATAATATACTTACAAACGAAAAAAAAATTACGAATCGGCTCATCAATGACGGAGTTCTGAGGTAACAAACATTGAAAACAAAACCCATGATAAAAAATAAAAAATACAACCGAATTCGGTTAAAAAAACTCATTGGTACGAGACGGAGTTGACCACCCCACGACCTCCGTCCTCCTGTTAGAAAAATGCACTGCTAATGAAAAGCATTTAACACGCCGTAGTCGCTTTTCGCCACATACGGGGAAAACCACGGTATCGGCTACTAACGTAGTGCGTAGCGATTCTTAGCTATGAATGTGTTTAGCTGTTAAGTTGCGCTTTTTGCAGCAGATCGTGTTAGGTAAGTGGTCTACCACTTTTGAACCTTAATGTACAAGTCATAGAGTCGAAAAGAGGTAGAGTACTTTATTGGTTTACTGTACAGTCAGGGGTATTAATATGCGTACATAAATAAAGATATAAATATCTATATATATATATATAGTTCTCTATTGTCAATGTCAAAAAGTCGTGTACAGATATTTATGTAGGTACACACAGCAACACACCTAACTAACCATACCGTGAAAACCTAGAACCTTATTACAATGCACTTAAGGTCAGATTAGATTTCCGATGGTCACTTAGCTGTGTTGTCGACTGTACTTACGTATATAAGTACATACCCCTGATTGTACCTACATTATAATTAATATCATGAATGTCATGAAATGACTTCATGAGTGATGTGACTAATGTGATAATTAGGGGTCAAGAAACTGATCCTCAGTGCAAACCCGGGGTGCCCTTGATCTATGATCTTCTTTTACATTGTATTTACTACATCTCACTTAACCAATGTTTTGATGTGAGTTGCAAATGCTGTTTTTACCGGGCAGAAATCTGCAAATACTTAGAGCCTTATCACACTTGCGATTTGCGAGCGTGTTTTCTATACAATTATCAGTCGCGGCGAACACGCTGCGTGATCGCCTTCATACAAAATACGCTTGGAAATCGCAAGTGTGATAAGGCTCTTAGCTGTACAATAGGAAGTACAAACTCCTTCTGCGCACACTAAGCTATAATAAAGACAACCTAATAGCTGGTTATGTGGTATGTCTAAGAGGGGAGGGGAGAAATCCAGGATCGTAGACGAACATCGCCCTGGGTCACTCCTCGCGCCTTGCTACATCTAGCCCTTTCTAAAGCAATACGAATAGGTACGTCGTTGCCGCCTCCCCAGTACGTTTAGCACAACTTGCCGACAAGTCACTTCACGCGCGACTGAGCGTCTCCTGTCACACTCGCACCGTGCAAATTAGATAGAGGAGGGTAGATCGACTCGCGTCGCGGCGCGGCGTCAGTTGTGCTAGCCCCCCTGTGGATCTTAGCAAGTGCCGTGGCCCGCTGGCCCGTGCCAAATAGAATACTCATGACCCCGATGACCCGCCTAATGTACGATTCTCACCGCCCGGGCCGGCTCAGAGCGCGCCAGGAGCGCGTTTACCAATTTGCCAAAATAATTTAAAGCTTTAATACAGACGTTACATTTCATATTTGAATGGATTTGCGGCCGGTTGGCTCCTCGCGGACGCGGACGGCTGTACTCAGCATCTGGCCGACTCCGTCCGACTTTTGCCTATGAGTATAATACAGCATCTGGCCGACTCCGTCCGGCTTTTGCCTATAAGTAGGAACTATCCGTTGCGATGCGACGCCACGCGACGCGACCCGGCCCATTCGGTGAGAATTCTTCGCATCTGGCCGACTCCGTCCGGCTTTTGCTTATAAGTACTATCCGTTGCGATGCGACGCCACGCGACCCGGCCCGTTCGGTGGGAATTCTTCGCATCTGGCCGACTCCGTCCGGTTTTTGCCTATAAGTAGTAAGTACTATCCGTTACGATGCGACGCCACGCGACCCGGCCCGTTCGGTGAGAATCGTACATTAGTCGCCAGTTACGCTGGGGAGACTAGGACGACCCACCCTTACCCGAGTCTATACTGTTAGGGACCTACGGCAACAGAATCCTCTGTTCTCAGAATCTCGGCCATCTGACAAGCAGCGCTATTATTAGAGCAGCTATATATAACCCTCTCAGAATAGCTGTGAGTCGATGCCCCATTTGGCACGGCGTTGCGCATCGTCACGCGGTGCTGTGGGTTCGACTCCCGCAAAGGTCGAAACGGGTAGCAAGAGACTGGGCGCCTTTTTAGACCCAGCAGGGTAAAATAATAATAAAATAAATAAATAAAGCATTTATTCACGAAAAAACAGTACTTTTTTACAACTCACAACTTCCGCCAAACTGTATAGCAGTTTGTTGGCAGAAATAAACTCCCTGTCTGTACATTACTGTTTTAAGCCAGCTATACATATAATATAAACAAGTATACCTATCAAATGCTGTAGTAGTGTAAGTTATAAATGTAAGTTTGCTATAAGTTATAAAACATAATCTATTTAAATTACTTCAACTAAGTAGGTATAATTGAGTACATTTTATTTTCAAATTGTTTTAACATAAGCTTTTTTAATTTCGATTTAAAGACATTTTTGCTGGCGCTTTTCCCAATATTTAACGGTATGTTGTTATACATTTTAGGAACAAGATAAGATCTGGTTCTCTTCGCATAATAATTGACTACTCTAGACTCTAGGTACAATTAACGCTTCATTGGCCAATTTTCTACGCAAATGTGTATTAGTCACAGGGACCTTAAACTCACACAGTTCATATTGTTCTAATGCAATTTGGAACGATGCCCTCTCAAAGGCTGGCAACATATTACATATGAGAAATAATTTATTATAATCCTCTCTACAAACTTGTTTTGTCTTTTCATCTACTAGCTAGAGCTTTCATAAATCTTATTTGTAGGTGTTTAATTTTATCAAGATAGATTTAAAATGTTCTACCATACGTGCTCAGTGCATAGGAAAGTATCGAATCAGTGAGTGCGTAATAAACTGTTTACGTCACTCCGGGCGGTAAGTGAGATTTATTTAAATGTCCCTTCACACCCACAAGAAGACGTAAAATTGTGTACGCACCACGGGCGGTAATTCGTAAAGCCCCAGATCGCATATTTATGGCCCTCACCTTTGCTTAGGGCCACAAACACCTGCGATCTGGGGCATTCACGAATTCAGCGCCCTAGGTACGTAATGTACTAATAAAGGGTCGCTCTATCAGTAATGCTCTCTACGTGTCTAATCGCGTTACTGTCATCGAGTCTAGAAACTTAACATGGAATTTTGCAAATAGTAACATTAGTAACGCCTGACCCAACGAGCAATCGCTTAACTGATCAAACGCGCGTAAACACAAATAGGGGTGTAGACACCAAATAAAATAAACAATAATGTACATTTTTTTCGATCAAGAATTAAAAAAATTGTCAAATGGAGAAAAAGTAAAGTAGCATTTTACATTCCTAATCACCAAGTTACAAGTATATTTGTATGGTATATTTAAGTAAGTATATAAGTAAGTAAATATGAATTGGCATGTTTTTATTTATCTAGAATTAATACATACCTATTAGGTTGTTTTTATTTTTTCTGTCTGTTTTTGTACACGGTATAAGTTTGCCTATCTCGTTCTACCTACCTTCCTCTCAATTGCTCACAGGTTAGCTGAAAGAGATCCCTTATAGGGATAAGTTCCCCTTTGTACTTTGATTCATTGTGTGACATGTATGTATTGTATGTATATTCTTTAACCTGTTATTGTGTATAATAAAGTGCTTACATACATACATACATAAATACAAAAGAAACACTTAAGTTAATTAATGACATTTATTTGTATAACTAGATAAACCACGGTAAATGTAGCATTTCATAATACTCATAATATGTAACAACTTATATAACTGCGAAATAGACATGCCGGTACTTACCCACTCTGTTTCGACACTTGTAATAGTAGATTACTGTAGAGGCCGTGAAGTAAGGGATTGCTGGACGAGATTGGGGTAGACGGCCGAGTCGTAGACGAGGCCGAATACAACGAGTCCAGCAATCCCTGTTCCGGCCGAGGATTGTATAGTACTTTTCTCAAACGATGTGAGGAAATATTAAAATTAAAATAAATACTAGGTAATCAATTAAACAATAGGTAATTTGCGCCTTTTTTATTTTTTAAGCATGCCATTTGAACAAGCCGTTCGAGCACCATGTTTAACCGCACATAAAGTATAATACCATAGATTTTTTTTTTTTTTTTATGAAGCAAGTTTGATTACAGTGTCTAGTGGTGGTTGGCAGTATGTAAATTTTCCTTTGTCAGTTTAATATTAGTAAGCAAATTTAAAAAGTTAGAGAAGTGAAAACCCTAAGTAAAACCATTATTGTCCGCCGGACAATAATGGTATTACTTAGGGTTTTCATACATTACTTCTTGGCGTAAGACCAAGAAGTAATGTAGGGAGCCATAAACAAGAAACTTCACGTCTTCATTTCGTAATATTATTAACGCGTACATTTCCGAGCATGTTTGAGAAAAAATACTTTTTGTCTGTACCTATATTCAATGGAACTATAGGTTTAATCGTATATCCAAATGTATACAAAACAAAATAATTTAAGCTACGCGACATTTACACAACAACTTATTTAATGCAGACAGACACAAACACACACACAAACGCACATATACACACACGCACACACACACGCATACACACACACACACACACACACACACACACACACACACACACACGCACATGCACACGCACACACATAAACATCTACTGGCTGGTACGAACCATTACTGAATAAGATATGATAATGATATTTAGCTCATCATAGCAGCCGAAAGACGTCCACTGTTTGGATATAGGCCTAGTTATATATAAAAGTGCTTTTGTTTACTTACTTTTCTAGTTGCTCAAGTAGTACCTAGTATAATTTTTCATTTTTCATGTAACATCCTGATAACCTAAGGAAGAGCGGTGTCTCCCAACACAGGCAATATTTTGCTTACCGGGCGGCACCATCCCCTAGACTATAAACACGTGCTGTATTTTACGAAATAAATAATTTTATTTTTTTAATATCCTATAACCTAATATAATCCTGTAAACAACCGTTTGTTTCCTAAATAAAAAAAAAAAAAAAAAAAAAAACAAGTGTCCAAAGTTTTAAGAGGGGGGGGAGACCTACATTCTGTATCTTTATTTTCAACAATAAAACGCACCTTCTTGAAACGATTGTCATTTACTATGACGCTCGAGTGTCGTGACGGCACGATCTCCGAGCGTTTTCTCTCTGTCACAAGCAATATTAAAACGGTTGTAGCTTCGTAATACTTATTTGAGATAATATCTGAATGTGATTTTCGTCACTAAGCATATTTTTTTGTTTTCTTTCTTTTGGAGTAATATACAGGGTGATTCAGGAGACATGAGCAGGATCAACCCTACGGATTCAATAGTATATAAGCTACTCAGTCGTACCAGCATTGGTAAGATTAACGTTATTTTTTTTTAGTTGTGTAGGGTGACCATAATTTATTGTGAATTAAACTTTCACACAAAATGTAAAAAAAAACTGTGGGCGTTTAATTTAATTACGATGGTAAAAGATCCATTAACATTAACTGTATGTGTAGGGTTGATCCTGCTAACGTCTCCTGAATCACCCTGTATAGTTAATAAATTTTGTGTCTACAACCCTATTGGTTCGTAGAAAAACCTTGCAAAGGTAACATACAGATTTTCTGTTTCACACATAATATTAGAATCGCAGGTAGAAAATTTGAGGCTCGGCCATATTGGGCAGACTTCGTTACCACTTTACCCGCTAACCACGTCTAAAATTCTGTTGACATATCTACTAGTTCCTACGTTACGGCACAAAACCTTATTCAAACAGTTATAAGCTGTCGCGACAATCGCGAAACCCTAAACTCCCTAAAGGAAGCACCTAACTTCAACCCTAGCAACACTGAGAAGCCTAGTCTATGGTAAGCATATTTAAAAGTTAACGACGTTAACGTTGCACTAGCTAGAGGTCGCGAATATAGACAGTTAAATAATCTTAGTGCAAAGATTTTGGGAGAACGTGCATCGATCCAGAGACGGCAGAGACATTAAAGCTAAGTATTACATTATGTAATTATCTTAGTGCTAGCTCCAACGGTTGTATGATGTTTCAACGCAATTGATTCTTGTATATGTATTGATATCTTATTTAGAGCTCAACTTCGATCAGGGAGAGAAGGTGTGTGTGCTGAGTCCATTGTCGGTGACATGGACGAGCTGAGGCAGGGGTAGGTTGATCCTGGAGTTGGTCTAGGATTCAGCTGAGGCCTGGGCGGACGCGCCCAGGGTCCGTCCTCCAACAGAGGGCTCGGTATTGTTATACTTTGAGTCAGGCCGTGGGGTATGTGATACCCTATGGGCCGCTGAACAGTCGACTGTTAAGTCTCGTCTCCCTAGGGGGGCGAGCCATAGCTGTGCCCGTGTTGCAGCTGTGTTTTGGGTTACTGGATGTCAACGATAGCCTCATATTTGGAGTGGCTATAACTGTGTGTCAGTATTTGTTGGCTCTGGGTAACTACCTAATCTACCTAATTGAGTTGATGCGCCTTAGGCGGATATGTTATGCAATATTCGCGGGCAAGGCAGTGGATTACACATATGGTGTATAAGTAGTGTTCCTGGGGCAAATGTATTATTATGCTACATTCGTTCTTAGGCATAGGGTTAATTGTGTTGAGTACATCATTTTCATAGAGCTATCTTTTATACAGGTGGCAGAAAGCACCTTTAAATAGCGAAGCAAAGGATTGGATGAAAGAAGGAAAGATATGAGACAATCTCTAGCAGTTTAAGGTATGTGATGCATTCCCTTTCTAAGTATTTGTCGCTACTCGCATGGGATTGATTGTTCATCCCCATAAGATCTCTTGGATCCCTATGGGGTGGCGACAAAAATGGTGGAGGTGCGGGGTATCATTTCCTTGCTGTACCTACGACCACGGCACGACGCGACGCCATTTGTGGCGAATGCGATTTGTATTGAAATAAGAAGTAAATAAGAACAATCTTTAATGCAATCGAGTATTTAAATAATAATGAATACGGTGATTGATCTTTCGAAATCCGCTGCTCACTGGGGACCCAGCGGGTATCGAGGGGTTAACACTCGTTTTATATAGTTTGACATAAATAGGTACCTTGAAACTTTGCTAAAATGTTTTAATCTGAATTCCAATTTAAAGACATAGAAGAGATCAATGAAAAGTACGCTATTTCATTGTTGCAGTGCTTCCTAGATATAATTATTAAAGTTTTAAAGAAACTGCTAATTACAATTAACTTCTATTGAAGTATTGAAACAAGGAATATACATTGTTTTCATAGCGCGGGAAATTTGACAGTTCTATTCTATATCTAGATATGAAAGGTATAAGGATAATAAATATAATAGTTCAATATTTTATTTATGCATTTGTGTTTGTGTGTTATGTTTTATTGTTTCTTTGTATTTTTCACTGAACAGGTATGATTTTAACAAGTTTGATAGTGTGTGATATGGTGATAGTATAAGCAGAAAAAATAAAACAAGTTGGATATTAATAAAATATCAAGTTTTCATCAATTTTCTAAGTAAATTCAAGTGACTAGTTTTTCCATTAGTACGATTACTTAGATAATTTCTCAGTATTAATTAAACTGACACAGTTCATTTTCACTCAGATTATTATAAAACGAGAAGAGTATTTGGAGCTTTTGGAATAAATTAAATCCAAGTTTTAAGTTCACTAAAATATCATGAAATGTAGAAGTTTAGGACAGTTTTCTCCAATTAATTTATAAATTTATTTGAGATTATAGCGGACCACCATTAAATAATTTATCACTTCTAAATAATGATACTTAATGTATAGTTTTGGATTGGTAGATTTGTTAGCCTATTTATGTACGTTCCAGGTTTAGACTACAACATGGATAAAATAATTTTAGATAGGCTCAGGCTCATTCATGACAAAATGAAAAATGACTTAGACAACATACCGGATTCACTCAGCGTTGATACACTGATGCTCGGGCAAGTGGCACATGGCAAATTAGAAGCTTCAGTGAAACGATTTAACACAGATCTGGCTGAATATTTTCGATTGGTATCAAACCCTTCCGCGGATGACATTTCTCAAATGAGTGAAACACAACTAGAAGCGGAGGAAGCATTAGCCGAGTTGAATGTGAAGATAAATTGTGTCCTCAAAGAAGCTAATACCAAACATAATAATCAAGAAACCATCTCATCCAGCCGTCTTCCTAAACTGGAATTGGCAACGTTTAATGGAGATATATTAACCTGGCATGAATTTTGGGATCAATTCAAATCGAATATTGATTCTCGAAATTTATCGGACGTTGACAAACTTTCATACTTGAAGGCTTCAGTAACCGGCAACGCTAAAAAGGCTATTGAAGGTCTGGATACGACCAATAAAAATTACCAAATAGCCCTATCGGTTTTAAAGGAGAGATTTGGTAAGACTTCTTACCTCGTTGATGCACATTATGCATCACTTTATAAAATCAAAACTGCAATCAACACGGCAGAAGATTGTAGGAAAATCTTCAACGAAATAGAGAGGAACTTGAAAATACTAGAATCATTAGGTGAAAACATAAATCATAATCATCTTCGTTTTATGATAATGGAGAAATTTCCAACGGAATTAATTTATGAATTAAAACTTAAAACAAGCACCGACTCTATTCAAGAATTGAGAAACCACTTGGAAAAGACTATAGCTGCCAGGGAAGATGCAGAAAGGATATCGGGCAGGAAGCGGTCAAATGACATGGAAACTTGTACTGTGGAAACTTTACATGTGCAGGCGAAACGAGCTAAATATGCAAATCTACGCAACTTTAAAGGAAATAAAAACCATCAGAGCAGCAGGGAAGCTAAATTTCAACAGACAAGGAAACAAGAAGAAAAGGTTGATAAAAGAAGAACCGGTACAATGTTTAGCCGACTTCATCAACATAAACAAGGAGCAGCAGTTTGCATATTTTGCCAAGGCAAGCATTACAGTGACCGGTGTGACAAATTTAAAACACTTGAAGAGAGAAAATCAAGATTAAGTCAGCGCTGTTATCTTTGTCTTCAGAAGGGGCATATTACTCGAACCTGTCAATCACAAACATCATGTCCACATTGCAAAACATGGAGAAAACACAATAGAGCATTGTGCCCATCGATTTTTTGCAACGATCTGAAAAAGAAGAAACAGCAATGACAGTTAATGAAAAGGGACCGACGATTCTACAAACAGCCATAGTCAAAGCTAGCATAATTGGAATCATAATTAAACAAATTAAATGTCGTATTTTGATGGATTCGGGTTCACAAAGATCTTACGTATTATTTAAAATTGCTGAAGAATTAAAACTCCCCATAGAAGAAGAAAGTAATTTAACAATTTTTACCTTCGGAACGGAAAAACCTCAAGAGATACGCAGCCCCGTAGTGACTCTGCAAATGCAATCGCGAACAGGTGAAACAATTGTCATACATGCAAATTGTGTTGAATTCATCTCACGAGGCGGCATCCCTCATATAAATTTAGAAGAGATAAATACGTCTTTCATGTTGGCTGATGATGGATCACTAGAGGATCAGGTTCACATATTAGTAGGAAACGATTACTATTTCAATATTGTTCGTGAAGAGAAAATACAACTAAGTGAGAATCTATTTCTCGTCAATTCTGCGCTGGGGTGGCTTGTCAGCGGTCAAATTGAACCTACGAATATCAACGAATTATCAGTAATTACTTACACTCAAACCAGCAGTGAAATGGGATTAAAACATCCCGACCTACCTTTGTATAACGGAGATATTAAGAGACTGTGGGAATTGGAATCTATCGGTATAAATGATTCACCTCAATCAAGCAGAGATGAAGAAGCTGTTAAATTGTTCAATGAAACAACACAAATAATAAACAACCGATATACTGTAAGCTGGCCGTGGATAAAATATCCACCAGATTTAGCTGATAATTTTGGAATGTCATTTGGACGTTTAACAAATTTAGTGAAACGTATGGATGTCGATACTTTAACCGAATATGACAAAATCTTAAAAGATCAAATGGAAAGAGGCATGATAGAAATCGTGCCTGATGCAGCAAAGACAACGTCAAACAAAGTTATTCACTATTTGCCACACCACTCAATAAAACATTCAGGAAAAGCCATGAGAATAATATATGACGCAAGTTCCAAAACCAAAGACAATAAGAGCTTAAATGAGTGTTTATATCGTGGACCGATGATGCTCGAGAACCTTACCGGTTTACTTCTAAAATTTAGAAGCCACCGAGTAGGATTGTCTTCAGATATTGAAAAGGCGTTTCTTCAAATGGCCTTAAATGAGAAAGATAGAGATGTGACTAGATTTCTTTGGATTAAGGACAAATCAAAACCTGTATCAAAGGACAACCTTATGTACCTAAGATTCTGTAGGGTCCCATTTGGAGTCATCTCGTCCCCTTATCTACTCAATGCGACCATCAAACATCACTTGTCAAATTCAGACAATAAAGAAGTGAGAGAAAAGGCAAATGACATCTACGTGGACAATTTTATCTCTGGCTCAGACTCTACAGCTGGAGCTTTGGCACTCTACGAGAACCTTAAGGGAACCTTCCAAGAAATATCAATGAACCTCAGAGATTGGAGTTCAAATTCCAAAGAATTTATACGTACAATTCCAGATGCTTGTACTGATGAAAAAGTAAATCTACTTGGATTAGATTGGAACATTAAAAAGGATACACTTCAATTGAAATTCACGAATCCACGCATGGAAGCATACACAAAGAGAGAAGTCCTCAAGGTCATTGCATCGGTATTCGATCCATGTGGTTACGTTGTACCATATACCTTACCAGCTAAACTCTTTCTACAACATCTATGGAAAGAAAAGGTGAAATGGGACTCACCATTATCAAAGGAACTGACTGATGAGTGGCTAGGCATCCATGAAGGACTAGAAGCCATCAAAGAGGTGCTGGTAAACAGATGTTACATGAAGAATGTTAAAGGAAAAGACTATGAATTACACTGTTGTACCGATGCTTCTTTGCAGGCGTATGCGGCTTCAGTTTACCTGGTCAACGGTTCGAATAAAAGTTTTGTCATTGGAAAATCACGTCTTACACCGATAAAAGACCAAGACAGTCTAAAGATACCAAGGCTCGAGTTACTTGGTGTATTAATTGGATGTAGACTGATGAAGTTTGTTGTTCAATTTCTTCAACAGAATATAACAAGACAGATATTATGGACTGACAGTCAAATTGTGATAGATTGGTGCAAATCTGACAAATTATTGCCACCTTTTGTGGCTCGAAGGATTGAAGAAATTAAAAAGAATCAAGGATTGGACATAAGATACGTTCCATCGGAACTCAACTCAGCAGACGTCGGAACGAGACCTGTCAGTTCGAAAGAGGATAAGAAAAAATGGCTTACAGGTCCACAGTTTCTAATAGAAAGTTCAGACAGGTGGCCAAAAAGGTCAAACACCGTACACACCCATTCATTTTCGGCTGGGGAGGGTCCGACGAACGAAATAATTGATGTTCCGATGGAAACAGATAATCCGGATGTACATAACAACGATTCAAAGATTGAGGATATACACGTTATCGAGAAAGAAAAACAAGATGATAATAACATACAAGACATTTCAAATTTAAAGAAAATTCAATCTGAATATTTTCCTTTAGAAACCGAAGGAAAAACAACAAGTTTAAGTCGCAATTTAGGTCTATTCAAAGACATAGATGGATTGTTAAGATGTAGGGGTCGAATGAAGTACGCAGATTGGTCATTCGACAAAAGATATCCTATACTGATTCCCAAGAATACAGATTTCACAGAAAAAATCATTACAAATTTCCATCGTGACAACAAACATGTAGGAGTCGGTCATACTCTGGACCGGATTAGACAATTATATTGGATTCCTCAAGGGAGAAGTCAAGTCCAACGAATTTTAAGAAAGTGTCCCGAATGTGTGAAATATACAGGAGGACCATACAAGTTACCATTAACACCTGATTTGCCAAAGGAACGAGTCAACTACAGCTCTCCATTCACGTATATAGGAATGGATTACTTGGGACCTCTGATAGTTAACAATGGTAATGGAAACTGCAAGAGATGGATAGCTCTATATACATGTTTGGCTGTAAGGGCAATACACCTCGAAGTTGTTAATGATCTCTCAGCAGAGGAAGGTTTACTTGCATTGAGAAGAATGATATCAGCGAGGGGTGTGCCAAACCTAATCACTTCCGACAACGCGACACAATTTAAGTTAATATCTGAAATACTGCAAGATAAGTACTGTGTGGAAAAGAAGATACTCTGGAAATTCATACCGCAATTAGCACCTTGGCATGGAGGATTTTACGAACGATTAGTTGGCATGGTTAAGAATTGTATGAAGAGGACTTTACAGAAACATTTATTAAGAGACAGTCAACTCGTTACAGTAGTTAAAGAAATTGAAGCGGTTCTTAATACGAGACCACTGACACGAGTGGACTCAGATCCTGAATCCTGATCACGTACTAAAACCCTCAGATTTTCTAACTATGGGGAAATGTATCGCAATGGAAACATCTGGAAAGGATCCTACAATAACTCCAGGTACAGTGACAAAGGAAAACCTAATCAGAAGCTGGAAGAGAGCGATTGTCATATTAAATGAATTTAAAGACATCTTCTCCAATCGTTATCTTCTCAGTCTGAGAGAAAGGTATAGTCATGGACCTAAGGAGCCGAGGGTAACTTCAAGATTAACACCGATGCTTGGTCATATTGTTCAAATAAAAGGTGACTCTAAGAATCGAGTTGGTTGGAAAGTTGGAACAATAGTCTCTTTGATAAAAGGGGTAGATGGCATGTGCAGAGTGGCCAAGGTCAAAGTAGGGGATACCGTGTTCACTAGGTCGATTGCGCATCTCTATCCACTTGAAATCGAAGACGGAGAAGAAGACTGTGTCCAGAGTTCAGAAACTGAAAAAACAGAAGACGAAGAACAACTTCAGCCTCCAGAGTTTCAACTACAGCCAGCAGAAAATGATGTAACTGGAAGAACACCGATCAACGATGCAACCCGACTTCCGGTTGAGATGGAGAGTAGACGATTGCTTAAGGAGAATGAAAGAGCCGATGAAACCTCGCCCGTTGTGCATCAGTCAAACCAGATGGACTCCGCTGAGTCTGTTGAACCTAAGTCGTACATATCAACTGAGCCTATGTCAAATGAGCCTATGCCAATTGAGCCAGCAGAAGCTGCGCAAAGTCATGAGTCGAGACCAAGAAGAGTTGCTGCCACGAGAGCCCTGGAGAAGATTCACGAGTGGACAAGCAGCCTTATCACATTGCTTTCGCCCTTTGTGGGGAGTGTCGCGACAATCGCGAAACCCTAAACTCCCTAAAGGAAGCACCTAACTTCAACCCTAGCAACACTGAGAAGCCTAGTCTATGGTAAGCATATTTAAAAGTTAACGACGTTAACGTTGCACTAGCTAGAGGTCGCGAATATAGACAGTTAAATAATCTTAGTGCAAAGATTTTGGGAGAACGTGCATCGATCCAGAGACGGCAGAGACATTAAAGCTAAGTATTACATTATGTAATTATCTTAGTGCTAGCTCCAACGGTTGTATGATGTTTCAACGCAATTGATTCTTGTATATGTATTGATATCTTATTTAGAGCTCAACTTCGATCAGGGAGAGAAGGTGTGTGTGCTGAGTCCATTGTCGGTGACATGGACGAGCTGAGGCAGGGGTAGGTTGATCCTGGAGTTGGTCTAGGATTCAGCTGAGGCCTGGGCGGACGCGCCCAGGGTCCGTCCTCCAACAGAGGGCTCGGTATTGTTATACTTTGAGTCAGGCCGTGGGGTATGTGATACCCTATGGGCCGCTGAACAGTCGACTGTTAAGTCTCGTCTCCCTAGGGGGGCGAGCCATAGCTGTGCCCGTGTTGCAGCTGTGTTTTGGGTTACTGGATGTCAACGATAGCCTCATATTTGGAGTGGCTATAACTGTGTGTCAGTATTTGTTGGCTCTGGGTAACTACCTAATCTACCTAATTGAGTTGATGCGCCTTAGGCGGATATGTTATGCAATATTCGCGGGCAAGGCAGTGGATTACACATATGGTGTATAAGTAGTGTTCCTGGGGCAAATGTATTATTATGCTACATTCGTTCTTAGGCATAGGGTTAATTGTGTTGAGTACATCATTTTCATAGAGCTATCTTTTATACAGGTGGCAGAAAGCACCTTTAAATAGCGAAGCAAAGGATTGGATGAAAGAAGGAAAGATATGAGACAATCTCTAGCAGTTTAAGGTATGTGATGCATTCCCTTTCTAAGTATTTGTCGCTACTCGCATGGGATTGATTGTTCATCCCCATAAGATCTCTTGGATCCCTATGGGGTGGCGACATAAGCACTATTTTCCAACACTCCATCTAATCTGTAAGTAGGTAGGTAAGGTACCGGGTTGGCGTTTGGATGATTTGGATGAGTGTGTATATGTTGTCTAAGTGTATGTGAATTAGCCTAACCTTCCTTTTTAACCGATTTTAAAAAAGGAGGAGGTTCTCAATTCGTCGGAACATTCTTATGTATGTTCCCCGATTATTCGAAGACGCCAAGGGTACCGCAAAACGAAAACGAACTTCGTTCATGTGCTGTCTTTGTCTCTCGAACTAGCAAGTGCGACAGAGAGGCAGATACACGAACGAAGTTCGTTTTCGTTCGACAAATATTTGTACACGTCTGTATTGTCGACGCATTAGAGACGTGTTCAGATATTTGATGGATATTTGTGAGCACTGGCCGCTCCCATATATCAGATGGTGACTGTACCTACTATTCATTCTTCTGTGTCAAAACATTAAAACTATGTTTTAAAACCGTGTTATCTGCAGCTTCTAAGTGGCCACAACTCATGTGACAAGGTGAAGGGAGGTTTTGCCATCACGTGACGGTTCACTGACCGGTGTTCTAAAATATCCAACAATTAACAGACATAGACCGTATGTCACGGTAATAGGGTTCGTAAGGGGTCAGTTAATTGTGTCTAATGTGGTAGGCGTAAAGACCGGATTGACTACGTTTAGCAAACGCTGCGAAAATCACTCCGATGTGCTCCGATCCGACGCATGATTATATTTATCCCATAAAAAACATTCCATGTAAAAAAGAGGCCAAGTCTCGAAACTCTTCCACCGTAAAAAGTTGTGAGATATTTCGTAGTAACAAGTCTCAGGCATTCTTATTATTCTTTATTTGCTAGCTAAATAAAATTTAGTGACTTGGCAATCACACAATAGTTACTACATAGTTTTAGGTATGCAAAAATCGATAAATGCAGTAAAGTTGTGTGATTGCCAAGTCGCAGAATTTTATTTTGCTAGCTTGGTACTACGAAATATCTCACAACTTTTTACGGTGGAAGAGTTTCGAGACTTGGCCTCTTTTTTACATGGAATATTTTTTGAATGGGATATAACCTACAAAAAGAAGTGAGATCCTTCTTTTTGTAGGTTATATCCCATTCTTGGTTTTTATTTTTTTGTCCCATTCACTGCAAATATAACTGTAATCTATATGTTTACATGGGATTACAAAGTTATTTATGCAGTGTATTTTTTGCCCCATTCACTGCAAATATTACTTTGTAATCAAATATATTTATATGGGATTACAAAGTTATGTATGCACTTGCTGTATCTAGAAAACTGTTGTGAAATTGCAATTTTTGTCTTGATTTGTTTATACACTAAACACTAATTGTATTCTAAATTTGAAGCTTCTATATCTGCTAGAAGTGCGTTAGACTTTTGATGATCGGTGAGTCAGTCAGTGAGTGACAAAATTAAGAAACTTTGACTAGTTATAATTCTTAAACCACTGGTTCAAATTGGATGAAATTTGAAATAATATCGTGTTTATACAACGCTTGCTTGGTTACTGAAAATTCAGGCTTCTAGTTTTATCCACAACGAAGTTATAGGGGGGTCGAAAATGGCCTGAACTGCTGCGTGCTGCGTGCGTGCGTGCTGTGGCGTAACTGCTTCGAGAAAAGGATGCTATGGCCGTGCCGCTCGCTGTTTTGCTCGACTTGGCGGGGGCACTGCCGTGCCCCCAGATTTTAGCACAGGCTATAGTATGTTCCTAAGCATTCCAATTCTTATAAAAGATCTGTCTCTCCCGTGACCGGTCCTCTTTTACAAGCTTTTATTTAGTTTCACCCGTTTGTCATCAAATCTTGCAAGTTAAATTTGGCCCACTTCCCGGTGACCGATTGAGCTGAAATTTTGGGTATAAGTACCTATAGTTTGGATTACAATTCAATATTATGGTACCATCGAGCTGATCTGATGATGGAGACAGAAGGTGACCATGGGAAGTAACCCCGTTGAGTTTGGGCTCGTTAGAATCTTCTGAATGAGCAGTTGATGATGGTATACAGAAAAGTACAGTCGGCAATAAAAGCTTGTACCAAAACTGAAATTTTTGACAGAAACTTGTTTATTTTTATCACACCGCCCAACAAAAAGGAGTGTACCTATCTAATGTGTTATTTTTCTGCCGAAAAGAAGCCGAAAGACGTCCAGTGCTGGACGTAGGCCTCCCCCAAAGAGTGCCAAAGTGATTGGCCCTGCGCCACCCGCAACCACCGGACCCCAAAGAGAACGTAAAACTTCATATAATATATGGTTGACTTTGTACGTGTTTCATTTGTATTATATTCTTTCATTTCCTTGTTATAAATGGTTGCCTGGAAGAGATTGCTCTTTAGCGACACAACCCTCTTTTATGGTGTTCTGTATGGTTTTCATAAATGTAGGTAACAATAAAGAGCATTTGTAATTGCGTGAATTGCGTTCCATCCCCTGGCTTCATCGTCAGATCAACTACCATGATAGTACTTATAAAATAGCAGGGAGTACAACTTTGTAGTGTACCCTTCGGCATCGAGACCCTCGGTCCGTGAGGGTCTGAGTGCCCGTAAGTCAGCACGGCTATCACAAGACGGCGCGCTAGCTCTCTCGATTTTTCTCGCACTACACCTCTCTTTCTAAGTGTTCTAATAAGAGAGACGGATAGTGCGAGAAAAATCGAGAGAACTCGCGCGCCGTCGCGTGATAGCCGTGCTGGTTGGTTTAAGGTAACCGAAGATGCGTTGCGCGAGAAAGCCGCCAGTTTCTCGCGCAACTCATCAGCATTGCAATTCAGCGAGGAAGCCGCCACATCCTCGGTTCCCCCGAGGGCTTTTTTAGGGCTCCGTAGCCAAAATGGCAAAAACGGAACCCTTATAGTTTCGACATGTCTGTCTGTTCGTGTGTCCGTTTGTCACAGCCATTTAACTCAAAAACTATAAGGTGTATTCCAATGAAATTTGTATAGGTGCCCTTGAAATTTGGATGTAGCTAGCCGTGCTAGTAGAATGTTCATTGTGCGTGGTCCAACACGCACTTGGCCGGTTTTATTCAGGATGCACCTCAATATTTGGAAGACATTGCTACAGTATTTCTGTAGGCACTTAATATAAATGTAAAGCAGTCAAATTGCCTGGAAACACTGGAAACGTATAGTTTGGAACATGTTGCAGACCTTCGCATCCGCATCCGGATCCACGGATGTGTGGCCCCAAATATATATCCGCATCCACGGATGTGTGGCCCCAAATATATATCCGCATCCGCGGATGTCAAAAAAACCGCATCCGCGGCATCCCTGGTTTGGAATGATGAAACATGATTAGAATGTTGACGGAACTGAAATCCAAATCCATTTATGAGTTATGACACTGGCAGTAGTCATTTAGATGGCACGCACTCACACAGACACGCATGGATACAGTAAAAGTGCAAGTCGGTGTATACGGCGCGGAAATTTCCTCGCACACCGCTCCGTCACCTCGCACAATGGTGGACTCAATGAAGGTTGATTGATTTTCGCCCTGAAAATATTTTAACAAAACTTTCGCGATTTTCACCAATTATGTTTACTTGTTCGGGCCGACCGTCTGCCCGCCCCCTTAAACTCCTCACGTGTGTACGCCTCTTTTGAGTCTGTGGTTTTGACAGTGACACTTCTTGTCAACGCGGACGGGAAAAAGATAACCTCGTTGTTGCAGACCCGAGAGGTCCGAGTGTTTTTGGATAATTTGGAAACGCATTTTCCTTGTTTGGTGTAATATCGCTCGCTTTGAAGACACACGGGTGTCCGAGTGTTTTGTGTGGATATTTCGGTGACATCGGAAGAGTTGGTGATTTGACGCCGCGGATTGTTGGCGAGACGGCCCGTACACCACGGCGGCTTCTTCAGCCCCGGTGACCCTCATGATTGAACTTGACTTGACCTGACAGTTGACTGAACCTTGACAGATACTAACCGGAGTTGAAGCGAACATCGCGCCTCCCGGAATCAGGTGAGTTGAACAAGTTTTGTAGCCAATCCACTGGCTTATATGACCCGCGAAACGCGTGGCAGTTCACTCCACTCGCACTAGGCGAGGAGTTGAACAATTTTACAAGTGTTACACTTAAACTGTGTGTGTGTGTGTGTTGTGTGTTTTGGTACTAGGGTGACCAAGAGATTGGAATTTCCACATTAATTAAATTAATTTTAATTTTCTCTGGTATTGGTGGAAATTAATTTAAAATGGGATCTACACCTAAGGCTAAGATCCAGTCTGCACTGCGTTGGTTTTCATCTGCAGCAGCTTTGGTTGACAGAAATGACCGGGAGGAGGCTTTGTTGGCCCGGTACGAGGAGGTGTCAGACCGTCTTAGGCTGTGGAGTTCCAGGTTGAACTCTACCTAGCGGAGCCCGGCCGGACGACCCCGGAGACCGAGCAGGTGGAGCGGGACTTTGAACAATGTATGGATTTTGGGGACAGGATTGTCGAGAGGGCTTCTAAGATACTGCGGGTTCGGAATGGTGCGGCCCGGGACGTTCCGAAACACGCAGTTATCTATATCCCAGGGTTGGCAGCGCGCTTGCCAGCCATACAGATGCCGGACTTCCAAGGAGACCTGGACGAGTGGACCAGCTTCATCGACCTCTTTGATAGCTTGGTGCATGCCCGGACGGACCTGCCAGCGGCGTTGAAGTTGGCGCAGCTGATGTCTGCTCTCGTCGGGGAGCCGCGCGACTTGATCGCGCATTTGTCGGTCACCGACGACAATTATGAAATCGCGCGCACGTTGCTGAGGGACCGATACCAGAACGTGCGGCGACTTGCGGATACTCTTATGACTAAGATCTGGAATATCCCTCGGATCGCTCAGGCTTCAGACATCCGGCTGAAAATGCTGAATCCTGTTTTGACAGCGACCAAAGGGTTAGAGAACCTTGGTTTGCCGGTGGACCAGTGGTCCTACATACTGTTGAATTTTTTGTTGAACCGGCTGCCGGCTGATGTACGGGCCAGGTTTGAGCACCGGTATGGTGGTGAAAGTGCTCAGCATCTGCCGACCTTCACCAATCTTATCGACCAATTGGAACTTGAGTGTCGACGGGCCGACACCTCGGATCTACCTCCACCCCCGAGGCCTCCTGGGGCCCAGCGGGCCCAGGGGAGAGTTGCACCTCAAAGGGGAGGGTGGGGCAAATCGGCCCCACAACCAGCGGGTCCTCACCAATATAATATCAGTGCATTGGACCCTGAAGTCTGCCTATGCTGCAAGAACCCTGGCCATCGGGTGCCAGCGTGTCCGAAGTTTCTTGCGCAGCGGGTTGTGGGACGCCGCAACATTGCTAAGCAGCGGCAATGGTGCTTTGTTTGCTTGGGCCCACATTTTGTGCGATATTGTGCCCACCCGCAGGCGTGTAAGTCCTGTGGTGGGAAGCACCACCCCATTTTATGCATGAACCGCAGTGGGGATACACCTCCCCCCCCCCCCTGCGCAGGGGTCATGCTCCCCTGTTCGGAGTCAGCAGCGGGCTGACCAGGGGCCCATGGCCGAGGAGAAGTGGGGACGTCGGGTAACACCCCCCTCCCCCCCCCTCCAAAACTACGCGACTACTTCGCACGCACCCGTGCCCCAACGGGGGGTCCTTACGGGCGGGTGCCCGCAAACGCCTCCACCCCGGCAGGCGCCACGGATGTCGCCGCCGCTTGTGGAGCGACCCCGCTGGGCGTCGGGACCTCCGGCGTACGGCCGGAGTAGGACATACCAGGGGGCGCAGGCGGCACGCATGGCGCGACGGCAGTACCAGCCGGAGTGGGACCCGCTCGAGCGGTACGAGCGGCCCGCCCATGCGGAACAGGATGCAACGCGTTATCCCTGCTAGGGATACGCCGCCCACGCACCAGCCACCGCCACGCCCTTGGAGACCGTGTTATTGCCCACGGCTTCGGTTTGTGTTTGGGGCCCTGGCGGAGGATCAGCCTGCGTGCGCTCTCTCCTTGACACGGGAGCGCAAGGCTGCATGGTATCCAGTAGGTTGGTGCGACAGTTGGGCTTGGTTGTGAAACCCCACCCGGAAAGTATACGTGGGGTAGGCAATGTGACAGTGTCAAATCTGGTAGGGCAGACCTTACTCACCTTTGGACCGGGTCCCACTTCACGCGCGAGGATTAATGCTCCCGCGTTAGTATTGGATGAAGTGGTGGGGAGACTCCCCCAGGTGAAGCTGCCTCCAGAGGTTCGGAGTTTGACAGCTGGATTAGTTCTGGCGGATGCTGGATTTGACAGACCTGGTCCGATTGACGTGTTGCTGGGTGCAGACGTTCTTGGGCGGGTGCTGTTGAGCGGCAACCGTACCTTACAGCCTGGCGGACTGGTTACACTGGAAACGGTGTTTGGCTATGCTGTAATGGGTTTGGTTTTAGCGGCTCCACCGCCTCCTACTGAGGAGGGCTGTCTGGTTGGAACTGCTCTTTCAGAAGCCGTGCAACGGTTCTGGGAGATTGAGGAACCACCTACCGCGTCGCGTATGAGCCCCGAGCAGGAAGAGTGCGAACGGTTTTACCAAAATAATACTGGGCGCCTCTGCTCTGGTCGGTTCATAACACGACTTCCTCTGCTCATCCACCGACCTCCTCTTGGAGCGTCACGTGAGATGGCTGAGAAGCGGCTGGTTTCGATGGAACGCCGAATGAGAAGAGATGCGCTCTTCCGGCAGAAGTATGTGGACTTCATGAGGGAGTACGAGGGTTTGGGACACATGTCGGTGGCTCGGACGGACTGGAGTACAGTGGAGCACTGCTTCCTGCCGCACCACGCGGTCCTAAAATCCCCGGAGTCCAAGATTCGTGTGGTCTTTGATGGGTCCGCGTCCACCTCGACTGGGGTGTCATTGAACCAGTGTTTGCATGCAGGTCCTAAGCTGCACAAGGATATCACGGATATCCTCACAAATTTTAGGAAACATCAGGTGGTGTTCGTCGCCGACATCCGGATGATGTTTCGGCAGACAGTGATCCATCCTGATGATCGTCGGTATCAGCTGATCTTGTGGCGTGAGAGCCCAGATGAACCGATGTTGGTGTACGAGCTGAATACGAATACATACGGCTTGAAGAGCAGTCCGTACATTTCAATTCGAACTTTGTTAGAATTGGCGTCTCGAGAGAGACTGAGGTTCCCTCGAGCGTCCGCCATTTTGGAACGGGACTTATTTGTCGATGACGTGTGCACCGGGGCAAACAGTGTCGAAGAGGCTTTGGTTTTGCGGGATGAGCTGGTGGAACTCTTGCGGACGGGTGGATATGAATTGCGCAAATGGATGTCCAACTCACCGGCCGTGGTGGCCGGCCTCCCCGAGGATCACCAGCAGGATCCGCACCTGTTCGAAAATGTTGAGAGCCCGCACATGTTATCAGTCCTAGGCGTGCAATATCGACCAGTCCAAGATGTGTTCACCTATCGGGTGGAACTGGATTCCCCGAGGGTCTGGACGAAGCGGCTTGTGCTGTCCACGGTGGCCAGGACGTACGATCCGAATGGATGGATCGCGCCGGTCATCTTCACGGCGAAGGCATTTATGCAGCGCCTGTGGATGGTCCAACTGGGTTGGGATGATCCACTATCCGGAAATTTGTTGAGCGATTGGGAGGTTTTCTTCTCCACGCTCCCGGAGATAAATCAGGTCGAACTGCCGCGTAAGCTGTTGCCGGCCGGGAAATGCCGAGTAACCCTACACGGGTTTTGCGACGCCTCCGAGCGAGGGTATGCAGCGGCCGTTTACTTGCGGACGGTCAGCTCCGCCGGATCGGTCGATTTGCACTTGGTAATGGCGAAGAGCAAGGTGGCTCCCCTTCGCACGCGTTTGACAATCCCAAAAATGGAATTATCTGGAGCGGCTCTTCTTGTACGCCTACTGAACCACGTGGCCTCTACCTTGAAGGACACCGTGAACCTTGAGGAGAGTGTCTACGCATGGACTGATAGCCAAATTGTATTGTGTTGGCTGCAGTCGTCATTCCATACTTTGGAGGTCTTTGTGGCCAACCGGGTCTCGCAAATCCAGAATTCGGAGACTGCCTTGGTTTGGAGACACGTGCCAGGTGAACTGAACCCAGCGGACGTGGCGTCCAGGGGTTGCACGGCACCTGAGCTTGTTGCCCACTCACTGTGGTGGAGACCAGATTGGTTGTTGGAACCGGAGACACTCTGGCCTGCCAGTTGTGTGATTGGGACCCCATCCTCTGGCTTGGGTGTCCACCTTGTCGAGACCGCTCCAGTGTCAGACACTGCTTGGTTGCTAGAACGGTATAGCTCTCTCGACAAGCTTGTTGGAGTGACCGCCTGGGTCAAGCGATTTATACACAATTGTCGCCACCCTGACAACCGGTCACGCGTTAGAGTTCTCGCCACAGAAGAGCGGAATGCCGCCCTACATCATTGGATTAGGGTTGTGCAGGAAGAACACTTTGGGGACGTATTGAAGCCCCTGCGGCAGGGACGTCCTAAGCTACCGAAGGCGATAGCACGCCTCAACCCGTTCATTGACGAGTCGGGTACACTCCGGGTTGGAGGACGGCTCCGCAACGCTAGCTTGCCGTACTCGGTGCGCCACCCCATTTTGCTGCCTAAGAAGGGGCATCTGGTGGAATTGTTGGTGATTGACCGCCACATAAAGAACTCGCATGCCAGCTGCAATGCACTCTTGGGCATTTTGCAGCGAGACTTTTGGATATTGAACAGCCGACGGGTTATTCGGAGCATCGTGTTTCGGTGCTTGCCTTGCTTTCGGCTCAAGGCAGCCACGATGCAGCCCCAGATGGGGGACCTTCCTCCTGATCGGGTCAACGAGGCTAGGACCTTCTCTAGGGTGGGGACCGATTTTGCGGGACCTTTTTTAGTGAAAACGTCGCGACTTCGAAATGCAAAGGTTGTAAAAGCGTATTTGTGCGTTTTCGTATGCCTGTCGACCAAGGCTGCTCATCTTGAACTTGTTGGTGATCTTACGACGGAGGCTTTTATTGCGGCATTGGATAGATTTGTATCCCGTAGGGGACTCCCATCTCTGATCCGGTCAGATTGTGGAACCAATTACAAGGGTGCCGACCGTTATTTACAAGATGTTGTAAAATTTTTATTTGAAAATAAGATTGATATTGGAACAGACCTCTCCCGTCGGGGTATCACCTGGACGTTCGATCCGCCAGGCTGCCCCCACTGGGGTGGAATCTGGGAGGCTTGCGTGAAGCAAGCAAAAGCCCATATGTATCGGGTAGTCGGTCAAACTGTATTGACTTTTGAGGAACTCGCGACGTTGTTTTGTAGAATTGAGGCCGTCCTCAATTCCCGTCCGTTGTGTCCGCTCAGCTCCGACCCAAATGACCTGGAAGCGCTCTCTCCAGGCCATTTCTTGATTGGTCAGCCACTTGCAGCGTTGCCGGAGCACCCCCTCCGGGACGTACCCTCCAGTCGTTTGTCGCGCTACCAGATGCTGCAACAAATGGCTCAGAACTTTTGGACCAGATGGTCATTAGAGTATTTGCATGTTTTGCAGCAGCGCCTCAAGTGGACTGACAAAACCAGTCCCCCCAGAGTTGGAGACCTTGTGCTAGTTAAGGATGCTAACCTTCCGCCACTGCGATGGCGCCGGGGGCGCATCGTTAATTTGTTTCCCGGTAAGGACGGGACCCCTCGGTTTGCCGAGGTCATGGTTGGGGACTCGGTTCTGAAGCGAGCGGTAGCAACCCTCTCGCGACTTCCCCTAGTATAGCGGACCGGCTTAGAGGCCGTTCCGAGGCGGGTGATTGTTCGGGCCGACCGTCTGCCCGCCCCCTTAAACTCCTCACGTGTGTACGCCTCTTTTGAGTCTGTGGTTTTGACAGTGACACTTTGTCAAGGCGGAGAAAAAAGAGATAACCTCGTGGTTGCGGACCCGAAATGGAACGAGTGTTTTTGGATAATTTGGAAACGCATTTTCCTTGTTTTGTGTAATATCGCTCGCTTTGAAGACACACGGGTGTCCGAGTGTTTTGTGTGGATATTTCGGTGACATCGGAAGAGTTGGTGATTTGACGCCGCGGATTGTTGGCGAGACGGCCCGTACACCACGGCGGCTTCTTCAGCCCCGGTGACCCTCATGATTGAACTTGACTTGACCTGACAGTTGACTGAACCTTGACAGATACTAACCGGAGTTGAAGCGAACATCGCGCCTCCCGGAATCAGGTGAGTTGAACAAGTTTTGTAGCCAATCCACTGGCTTATATGACCCGCGAAACGCGTGGCAGTTCACTCCACTCGCACTAGGCGAGGAGTTGAACATTACTGATTAGAGTTATGAAAATGGAACCGGAGAAAGTACAGTCGACAACACAGCTAAGTGACCATCGGAAATCTAATCTGACCTTAAGTGCATTGTAATAAGGTTCTAGGTTTTCACGGTATCGAGGGCTGAGTGGTCAAATCCGATAAGTGTTAAAACCTATGTTTTGAGAAAATTGGTGTTGAAAGTTTAGAGGTCCACAAATCCGCTAGCATAGATTATCGCAATGTATATGTTTATTACACGAAAACTATTGTTATCGAATAATGCATTTACGACTTATAAACATATTTAAATTCTTGTAGTCATGTTATATTACAGTTTTATTGATTTACGGAAGAGACTTATGGGGTTTTTGTTTGAAATAATTGTAAACATTACGGAGTTACTTGGTTTTATTAGTAAACAAATCAACATTTTTTACTGAAACATGATCTAAAAGTAATCTGAATCACAACTGTCGCAATAAGTGGGTTCAATGTCGTTAACAGAATCCAGACCACGAATCCAGGGATGAAATTCTTCTGGTATAATGCCTTTTTCTCGTGGACTCTAACCCAGCGTGATAGAGAGAGACTGAACGCATTTGAAATGTGGGCATGGAGGTATGTTAGGTATTAGTTAACACAGAAAGAAGAACAAACGAAGAGGTTCTAAATTCGATAGGAGAAAGAAGATGTCTACTAAAAACGATTGAAAACAGAAGGGGAAATATGTTGGGGCACCTGATACGGCATGACAATTACATAAAAACTATAATTGAAGGAAATATTGATGGAAGGAGAGGCAGGGGAAGACCAAGACGTGCGTTTATGGACCAAGCTAAAGAGAAAGTTAATGTAATCTCGTATCAAGAGCTCAAAACAGTGGCAGAGAGAAGAACAGAGTGGCGATTACTCCACCGACAAGAGCCCGGCTCTTAAGTTTATGATGAATACCTTTTTCGCACATTTTTTCTAAATCTTTTTTCTTTACTATTATACTTATGGGCAAAGGGTTGTCGTACAACGATTCTATTTCTGATGGGTAATCAATTTGTGCAACGGATGGTGGATTAGATTGAGCACGTTTTCTCGTATTTCGAGTACTCGTTATCTGTAAGGGAGAGATCCATTTTCTATATAATCCGGGTCTAAATCAGAATAGTCACTCCCAAACAAGTGTTCGTCACTGTATAATTCTCTAAATGCGTCCATATCAAAAGATATTGCTTGATTTCTTGTCGAGGGATCTGCAATCAAATTTAATTATGAGCTGTATGATACTAGATCAGTTTATTTATAAGGTAGTAGCTACACAAGAGAAGGAAGAAAAGTAAGGCATCAGCAGCAGGTCATCTCGCGCAAAATCATTTGGAACAGCCCAACTGGAGAACTAGTTACGTCTACTTTACAGAAGACCGCAGGCATAATAACTCCACTACTTGCTATGTATGTATGCGGTATGCATGTATAGGTATGTGGTATGGTGTTCCAGGAGGTGAGTAGCCAACGCTCCGAAGGATTAAGTAATCAGTAATCAGTCATTTATTCGCTTAAACATGGTACAAATAGGTGGTTCAATAATAAATACAGAGCTACATGTCACATCAGGGTCATGTCATGCCAGGAACGTGGTTTTACAGCGGGGGGCGACCTGCATTTGCCTTAAACGCTATTACGAATTGGTGGAACAATATTTAGATCACATAATTCGTTTCGGAGCCTACGCCTAACATACAAACTCACAAACATTACCTCTTCAACATATTTTTCTTAGTTCTATATCTACCTATTAATATTAAATATTATGGCGACATATAAAAGTTAACGTAACAGGCATACACACCAAAAATGTGAGTGTAAAGGCCTCCACACATCGAACGCGGGTCGTGCGTGGCGAGGGGCGGGCGCGGCGCGGGTCGGGCGCGGTTGAAGCGGTATATTCACACCGCAGGCGGGCGGCGTCTCTATAATATCTCTATCACACTGTAGCGCGGGCCCACCGCGGAAGCAACGCGGGCCTGCGCAACTGTGTGATAGAGATTGTGATAGAGATATTAAATGCGTTGGTAGTGAGAGAGATAACAATCGCCCGACCCGCGCCGCGCCCGACCCGCATCGCGCCCGACCTGCGCCGAGCCCGACCCGCGCCGCGCCCGACCCGCGGCCGCGCTGCCCGAGTAGTTAGCGCCGCGGGCCCGCGGCGGGCCCGCGTTCCGACGGCGTTTGGTGTGTTTGAAGTGTAGTTTCAATGTTTTACAACTTGCGCGGGCCCGCGCCCGACCTGCTACCGCGAACAGTGTATGGAGGCCTTTAGTATATTCAGTTTTTTAGATGTTACCTACAACGATAATTATTCGTAGGTACATATTCAGTTCCGTTTGCTCTTATTATTTACCAAACTCGGGTTGCGTGCACACGACATTATCGACGGATGCAAACGCGTCTAGTGTAGCCTACCTACCGAATCTAAGTTTGAAACAAGTGATAACATAAAACTTACCCGATGAGAATATTTCACTCCTATTAACGTAATTTTCGATCTCGTTAATGATGTTCAGTTGAATGTCATTAAAATCGGATGAATTCTTGTCATTAAGACTACTTATCTGAGATGACTCTGAAAAAAATAAAAAACTACGTATTCAATAATTAAGGTAAATTCCAATAACTGCACATCTTGAGATAAATAGGAGATTTATAGGGTTCTACCAAAAATGTTTTTGAATCCTTTACAATTAAGTATAAGATTTTGTGTAACTACTGCTACCTACACTTACCAAGTTCCTCGAGTTCAAAGTTAGATGCCTTGTGGGCTTACGAGTCATCCGCCGAATGATTCGTAATTGTGCCTGTAAATGTTAAGCGATATCTTGAAAACAAATAACAACAGTTATTGGGTTTTACTTCTAAACAGTACATCTTCGTTATTCGAAAGCGTGTTTTTCAAAACTGGCCAAATGAGAACATTTCATTTATAGAAGCACTTTAATTTAAAAAAACCTTCCAAGTCCGACATTGTATTTGTCTTTAGATTATTTAAGATTATAAAAACAAAGCGCAACTAACTTACCCAATTCCTTATGCCCATGGCGGGCTAAATTCACTAATCTCCTTGACGGGTTCATTTCGATGAAATTCAATGTCACTTTATCAACTCCTTATAAATAAATAAATCACTAAGCACCTTTAACTATTTTTTCGACTAATATTTCGACCGCGACGAAGTGCGGCGCACGAGTGTCAAACCGAACTGATGACGCAACGTGGTGTCGGATTTGTGATTGAGTACGATAATTGCACATATTTGGTTTTTCTTCCAAAGCTTTTAAGAGAGTATATTGTTTATCTTATGAAGTAAAAACGTATAAAACGTTTTGACTATGAAATGTTGTTTATATTTTTATGGTAAAATCGTACATTTATAGTTATATGTTTTTACTGTAAAAAAGTGTGCGAAATAATTAAACTTGCCTATGAAGTAAAACCTGGTAGGTCAAACATAACGGTACTTACCAAATTGTAGAATAGTAAACGTGAACTTATAATTTGTGCGGTAAATACCTATACAAACAGATATACAGTTTTTGCACGAGGATTTTATAAAAAAAATGCTTTTATTGCTACTTGTATGGTTGTTACAAAAAGACATACGTAGACATTAAGTAACTTATTGGGTTACCGCACATTAAAAAACGTAGATGCAGGTTTAAATCACGATATCTGTATTTACCACTAGAAAGAGCTTGTAAAGTAGGGTACGAAACATTAATAACTAGAAATATTAAAAAAAACTACTTATCGGGTTTGACCGCTCAGCCCTCGGTATGGTTAGTTAGGTGTGTTGCTGTGTGTACCACGCACTGGGCGTCACACTGTCAATTTATCGTTGCGATATCAAGATAGCTTGAGTTTGGCTTGCGATCTCTGCCTTTGACGTACCTACACAGTCGATCCATTGTCTCGATCACTATGATGTGACGCATCACGATGATGTATGGCTCGCTTCCAATTCATGAGAGATGTCTTTCGATTTGTCAGAGCCAATGTTTATCGTTATATACAAGTAATAATTGAGAACCGTCTACAGGTTTAGAGAGAATTCTACGTTACCCAGCTTAGTACTCTCTCTAAACCTGTAGACGGTAATTTTATTATATCGGCATCTAATTCAGAGGTGTACCTATGTGAACTCCCCAACCCAACACTGGGCCAGCAATGAGCTGGGGACTACCCGGAGCCCGTTCCTTCTCATCCAGGAGAGGAGGCCTGTGCCCAGCAGTGGGACGTATAGAGGCTGGTTTGGATTTATAATTATTTTACTTAAGTATATCTACAAAGTTGGAAACTAAAAGAAATAAATTTTAACAACATTATTTATTACTTACTTCATAAATTCGATACAAGCAAAGTTGTTTTTAAAATACGATATTAAAACTATAATAATTTACTCGTCTCTGATATCACTGAAGATTCTAAACTTACTGATTACAGAGAGTTGTAGTACGCGACCTAAAACGTCTGCTAGACGGTCGCCAACACGCACCTCCGACCGAGCGACTTTGGTCCGGACCGACCGTAAACGGTCGGAACAACTGTCTACACGGTCGGCCGGACCAAGGTCGCTCGGTCGGAGGGGCTTGTTGGCGACCGTTTAAGGGCAATATCACGGACGACGGACATCGACGCTGAGGAAGATGACAGAAGAGCCCGCTAGACAGTCGCCATCAAGCCTACGACAGCGTGACCTTCGTAGATGGCTCGTTGTAAGTTTTTTGGTCATGTGTGTGAGGTTTCTGGTTGGTCGACCGAGCATGCTACACTCCTCGTGGTCTCTAACGCGCGCTCGACGAACAAGGGCATCAGAAAGCACAAATGATTTTTTTCTGGAAACAACTGTCTACACACGGTCCGTCCTGACCAAGGTCGCACCGTCGGAGGCTTGTGGGTGACCGTCTAGCAGGCGCTATAGGTAGAGAGGTCCGTGGACACAGCGCAATGCCATCTCCCTCATATTTGGAGCGCCCAACTGGGGAAGTGGAAAGTGATCCACCTTACCGCGTGTTCTCCATGCAAAAGAGGGCTGTGCGCGGCATACCGACGCTCCGGCACGGGAGCTATTTCTGGAGCTCCAAATTCTGCCCCTGCCATGCATACTGATAGACCAAGTGGCAATTTTCACCCTTACAGAAGACCGCGGTCATAATAACATCACTACTTGCCTTGTAGGTATGTGGTGTTGTGTTCCTGGTGGTAACTAAGGTCGCCAGAGCTCCCGAGGATGGGCTGTGCTGAGAGTGGTGGGCCCAGGATAATGTATCTAGCTGACAACACAACGAATCCGCAAATCAATAAAGGATCGGCAACGCGCTTGTTAATCTGGTGTCGCAAGCGTCCATTGGCAACCATTGGTTATAAATTATTTAATACTAGCGACCCGACCCGGCTTCGCACGGATAGATACTAAGCTACTTTGTTTTATACCTACTATGTACTTAGTGATTTAACATTAGCTTTTTCGGTGAAGGAAAACATCGCGAGGAAACCGGTCTAATACCAATAAAGTATAGTTTACCCTCCGGGTTGGAAGGTCAGAGGCATTCGCTTTCGTAAAACTAGTGGCTATGCCAAATCTTGGGATTAGGTGTCAATGGGGACCCCGGACTCGTTTAGGGCACAACCGGGAATAAGGATAACGAGGATGATGATTTAACATTGGCTTTTCGATGAAGGATAACATCGTGAGGAGACCGGTTTAATACCTACAGGAGTAGTTTTCCCTCTGTATTGGGAGATCAGATGGCAGTCGCATTCGTAAAACTAGTGACCAAGCCAAATGTAGGAACTAGGTGCCAAAGCTGACTTAGGGCACGTTTAAGGTACAGTCAAACTTTTAAGTAGCTGAACACTTTGGTACCTTGTCACTTTCACCCGTTTGACAACTTCCTATGGCAGTTTAAACATGTCATTACAGCGACACGGTCCAAAGGTGTTCGGCCCCTTGAGAGGCCGACCGTACAAACGGTGAACGCTAGAAGGATGGCTTGTTGGCCTTGTTCCCGATGTTGTTGGCCTCCTCCATGGTGTCAGGGAGCGGGACTCCCAGGGTCTCCGGGGTGAGGAACACGAGAGCCCCGGACAGCAGCGCGAACCCGCCGAACAGCACGAATGGGAGCTCTTCGAACGTGGAGTCTCCCTATAAAAACAAATATCGTCACATTAACTTAATTGAAAGCATGTATAGTACGCGACCACGGAATAAAGAATCCATTGGAAGTGGCATTCAACCGATTTTCATAGAGAACCACTGTCGCCGCACGCACACAACCATACTCCAATAAATACACGGACACACAATTGCAATACGCTTTCGATTTGTTAAAACGTACTGTGCCAATATGTTGTTAACGGTAGCAAATTATATATGCAAAATCTACTTTAACAAGTACTATTTACGGTCTAATTTAGAGTGTCAAGTAAATATTTCTTACGTCCGTTACCATATGCGTTGCAAGACTTGCAAGAGACGTGGTCGTTCGGCTACTCGACGCAAGATGGCGGTGTTTTCAAAACTGGAGATGCGACCGCTTACAACTGAATAGGGATGTGGGTGTGGTATGAGTTGGACTATCGATATTTTTATGATATTCATACGGTAAATATTAAGCTAAGACTTAGTTACAAATTGTTTCTAATAAAATCTTGTTTATTATATAATTAGTATTAGGTAACATTTATATTAAATCACTTTTGTTATAAATGTAGTAGCTATTAAACACAGATTTCTAATAAACAAAGAATATAATTTGTTTAATTTAATACAAGCACATCTCAAATACTATTTAGAATTATTTTACCAGCACGGCTAGCACGCGACGGCGCGCGAGCTCTCTCGATTTTTTTCGCACTCACACTCTCACCGTCTCTCACTTATTAGACCACTTAGAACAAGAGGTATAGTGCGATAAAAATCGAGAGTATGTCGGGGCCGTCGTGTGCTAGACTTGCAGCAGAGTGCGGTCTAGTGAGAATTTACCGTCAAGTTTGTTCGCCGTGCGGGATAATAAGGAGGGCCTTTGTCCTGATTAAAATGCTTAAGGCCCATACGCCAATGACCTTCGATCTGAATCCCTTAGTTTTATAATGTTTTTTGTAGTTTATTATATTAACAACAACGGCTTTAAGCAATATAGTAACCCATATTTACTTCAAAGTTAATTGTTTTCGAGATATTTGGCATCAAAGTTGGCCAATTTTAGGCCAGAAAACTGGTTTTCTGGCCATAACTTTTGTGTTAATTGGTTTAAAATGAAAACCTTGGACCAGTTTTTAGAGAAACCCAAATATGTAGATTTCGTATATGTTAGATCTTTTACGTCAATAGAGATACGAAATAAGTGTTTTTTTAGACAATGTTTAAAAAAATCATACAAAATTAAGTATGATTGTTTGTTTCAACAAATGATTGTTTCAAAATCCGGTGGACCAAAATGGAGATAAAAGATTGAATAAGCGATAGCCGTTTGATTTAGAATTCTATCTGTAGTGCAAAAGTAGGAGATACGATTCAAAACTTGTCAAAAATCGATGAAAACCTCGGGTAGTCCCTTAAGCAATCCACAAATTATTTATAAGAAACAATAAAATATTATTATTTTAATTTATATTTATAATTTCCTAAAAGTGGGTATCCAAAGTTTATCTCGAAGAGATCGGTCATTCGTAATCATATTTTACATATTGTATTCTGTATTTATCGACATACATAGTATAATCGGAATTCGATAAACGAGATGTCCCTATGACAGCTCAAAAGTGCTACGAGAATTCCGGGCTCTGTATATCACTCCTGAAATATAATCCTTTTCATTTTGGTTTATCGATAACAATTATCGACCTTAGCCACAGCATTTGAGTAGCGAACCTTCGGGAAATTTGCCGTGCATTTCACGTTCCGAGTAGCGAAATAATACACAGGATTATGAACTTTATTCTTAGAGAAATAGAATTGATATTTCCTTGACCACAGATGCAAATTGTGTCTAAGAAATTGAAAATTAAATATTTTGTATACGTATTCTAAAATATTACTTAACGATGATAGGAAATACCTCCATGAGACAAGTTTTTTATGTGCTGTTATTGGAGCAGCTTTCAATAACGCAATACGGCATTTTCCTAAAATAAACAAATATTCACACATGTCATACGCCGCGTGCGGTCGCTAGGTGAGTGACAATAATCTGTGCAAGAAGTATGCTTATTATTGCTCATGTTCGGCGACACGGGAACGCCCACTCACCACTTCCAATGGATTCTTTATTCCGTGTACGCGACAATGTACCAATATTTGATCTGTAGGTATGTGGTGTTGTGTGCCTAGTAGCCAGTCGGAAGCTCCTCATCGACTACTTACTAGATAATTTACTAGATACTACTACTTACTAGATAATTTATTTTCCGTTTTGCAACAGTTAAATACAGTATGATTTTGTTTTATTTGCCAGATACTTCCCACCGGGAAAAAATAAGAGCTGGAACAATTATTTCTGGCAATTTAAAATCGTTAAATAACCGTGATTGATCTACATTTTCTTAGAATACATTCCTTATATTGAGATTGAGTCGAACCAGCGTACGATGCCTCATGTTCGGCGCATAGCGTATCGGGATGATGGGCGCTTCCATTTTTTGAGGTGTACCCAGTAAATAGTAATATATTGCCTTAAAGTTGACTGGTAGATAATGTTCGTTGGGCCTTAGTCGCACCAATGGCAAAATATCCGATGGCCTGACGTTGTTGCCGTGGTAACGAGGGCGGTGCATAGTTTGGGACGCCACGTGTGTCAGCACCTTTGCGTCCCATATTAATCGGATTACTCGCGTGGCCAGGGCAGAATTTCAGGCCTCATTAAAGCAACAAATGCTCCTCATGCGTCAGGATTTGTGTTGGGGATCGGACGCGAAGAGATTTGTCCGGGACATGGGCCGTCGGCTCAGGCAGGATCCCCGCTCCGAGTCGTTTCTGGTGCAAAGGTTGTATTTGACCATTAATGTGGCAAGCATTATGGGCACTTTGCACCGGAGGCGACTAGGGGTGGTTTATTTGACCAGTTACTTTTTAGTTTTTTTATTTCATAAGTATATGTAATAATATATCAAAAGTCCCTCTTACCATGGCAGGAGTGAGTGGAGCTAGTATGGAGCCGATTCTGCCAACCATGGAGGAGAATGCAAACAGACTGTGACGGTTCTTGGTGGGGTACAGCTCTGCTGTGTACACGTATATGGCAGTCATCACCATCGCTATGGCGAACTTTCCGATCAGGTACACCGCGAGGGACAGCTCGTAGTAACCTGAAAAACATTACATTGTATGAAATAATCGCAGTTTCAGATCAGATTTTTACTGCACATTTTTCAACCTTGGGTGGAAACATTGTCTGCATGCAAAAATAGGCAAGTAAGTACATCGTTGGCACTAATAGCCGTTTGTCAATAAGACAATGAACTGACAAAAATATTTATTTATAAATAAAATGTTTTATATTTTTAATAAGTGGGAGTTAACCCACCATCAGGCATGAAAATGTAGGCCGCCTGACAGGCAGCGCACACCCAGAAAGCCCCGATAAGCACGGGTTTTCTTCCAATCTTCCCCAGCAAGAACATCGAGGTCCAATAACCAGGGATCTCCACCGCAGCCACCGCCACGTAGTTCAGGTAACGGTTGCCCGACATATTGACAGCGTTGATCGACAGCCCGTAGTATATGAAGGTGTTGGTTACCCACCACACCGGCGATACGGCGCAGCGGAGCAAGATCTGCTTATGTCTGAACACCTGGACAATTAACCAAGGTTCGTTCGCCTTTTCTAAGTCTTCCAAAGCTTTTTTTCTCTTTTCTTCCTCAGCACATTCCCTTAAAGCTTTCAGGGATTTGTCGGAGAGGCGCGTTCCGTTGACGCGGGCGGCTGTTTTGAGAACGGCCTCTGACTCTTCATAGCGTCCCTTGCTCATGTACCAACGGACTGACTCCGGGACTAACCAGAAGTAAAAGATAGTGATAAACATGGGGCTGTAGATAACTTGGGTCAGTCTCCGCCAGTCGTTGACGGCCCAGGCCAGCAGTCCACAGCAGATGTTGCCGATGGAAAAAAATGTGTTCATAGATGCACCGCCGGCTACGCGGACCCGTGGGCCTACCAGCTCCATCACTGTACAAACAAACAACCATTATAGAGCGTCTATTAAAGAAAGAAAGAAAGAAAGATATATTTATTCACAAACACACAGGACACACATATTAAATAATAAAATAAACATGAAAAGCACATTAAGGCACTAGATCAATGACGATTCACTGTCTGTCCATAATCTTATCTATGTTAATGCATTGCAATAACAGACAAAATACTAACGAAATAAACTAAGCTGATAAATGATAAGTTAGATATTTATTGGTGGGTTTAGAATGGCATGAGCTTGGTGCGTGAAATATGTGTAATCCTGCAACTCATTGTTTAATCCTTATTAAGGAAATCCGGCATTTGATAGGAGAGTAGCATTCATAATTACGAGTAGGTAATTCTGGTTTACCCGTTGTTTCGAAATAAACCTTTCAGCACGGTTAGCACAAGACGGCGCGCAAGCTTTCTCGTGACGAGATAGAATATCCGTCTCTTTCTAATTTGAACACTTTTCTCGCCACTCACTCTGTACAGTTGGACGGTTTAATGCACAAGCGATGTACATAATTATTTAAAATATTATGTTTTTCACGGACATTCTTCTTCACATTCATCGTGGATGTAGGAACTCTTAATCTGTTCCACGCTACCCCGCACACATGGTTGGTAATCTGACTGGCTAGGAGGTCACAGTTGTGAGGGTGAAATAATACAAATTGACAGCATACCCAGAATGTAAGCGCAAGAGAAGGCGCCGGAGCCGAAGGTGGCCTCCAAGAACTGCAAAATGGTGAATGGCACGTAGGAGTTGACCCAGGAGCGCGACAGACCGAGGACGGCGCGGCTGATGGCATTCATGGCCAGCGCCGTTCGCCGCCCCCAGTGATCAGACACGAATCCTGCGCAAACGGAGGTCATCATCAATCATCGTTACAGCCAAAAGACGTCCACAGCTGGACATACATACATTTTTGGGAATACAGGCGTGAGTTAATGTTAATACGTGTTTGAGTTACGAACGGCAGGTCAGAACGGAATTTCATCTCATTCAGAGGAGTAGCCAAACTCATCGAGTTTTACCCTGTTTGGTATGGAAGGCCATATCCAAATATCAATACTTTGTAAATATTGTGTTTCTGGTGGTACGGTGAGGCTGCCAGAACTTTTAAAATTCACTGTTTTGATGATAAGGGATAATTTTTCTAAGTTCTGGCAGCATAACGTCTTTGTACACCTTGAGGTGCAGTGCATGCGGCATGCCTTGATTGCAATCTCTTTGTACATTCAGATGACTTCTACGGGAGTACTAATTACGCTGCTCTGTCCAGCACCGGTGTTGCCAATAGTTGCTGCATGATGTCTGCTAAGGCCAACTTACTTATAGACACTTATATTTTCTCCATCTTGGTGTAAGAAATAAAAAACAGATTCTTACCTGTGATCGGCAGCGCGGTGAGCGTTCCAAATGTGTGTGCTGAACCGATGAAAGCTCGCCACCACTCTTGGCATGCCAGTCCGAACTGAAACACGTTAACCTTGAACACTAAAATTATGTTGACTAAGGTAGTCTTTCCGAGCAAATCTGAGTAATTCTTAAGAGGTCAGCTCAAGAGTACTCTAACTAAACAGACGAGCGTGTATGAAACATAATATAATAAATAAATAAATAAATAAATATTTGGGGACAGTCTTACACAAATCGACCTAGTCCCAAACTAAGCAAAGCTTGTACTATGGGTACTAGACGACGATATACATACTTATATAGATAAATAAATACTTAAATACATAGAAAACATCCATGACTTAGGAACAAATATCTATGCTCATCACACAAATAAATGCCCTTACCGGGATTCGAACCCGGGACCTCCGGCTTCGTAGGCAGGGTCACTACCAACTAGGCTACAGAGGTCGTCGGAGGGAGGTATGAAAATAAATAAAGCTTGAGAGGTTTGTGAGGATCGAAGATAGTGGAAAGCCATTCCTTGTCACAAGCAGACGTGATATTCTACAGTGACTAACCAATTTCTTGGCTCGTTGTGCCTAGGTATGTTTAGACACAGTCATTCACTACTGGGCTGCCTGAATCGGAAGCTTTAGATAGTTTAATACACTTTGGGATTTCCAGGATGCAAGATTTATTTATTAAGTATTTAAATTTTAATAGGCAGATAAGCATCAATACGATAGCGAATTGATATATATCGTCATGTACAATGTAACTATAGAAATTTACACCAGATCAAATCATGACCTTATTGTCAGAGATATACGTTCGAGTTCCAATATTTTTGAGCTGTTTGCTCCAGATAAATTGCATCAAGATAAAGCTTCATTTTATCATATCTATGTTATGTACTTGCAATGTTATCAATTAGTAATTAAAACTATACTTAACACGTTCGCAACCCGCCTAGCGGGCACTCGTAATGTTTGCTCAGGTGCCGGCTGAGCCCGCTATAGGCGGGCAGTAGTATGAACTTACACGCCTAGCGAATTTGTTTCTGGTGAATTGTTCCATTTTTAGTCCGGTTGCGAAAGTGTTAAACATCATTTCTCTTTAGGAGATAGGCACCACCGATGAGTTCCAATCAGTTTTTATCTAACTAAGACTTACATCATAGACAACGCTATCAGTATTTTCATAGACGTACTCCTCGCAACCGACGACGGTGTCTCTGTCGAAGAGGCTGGCAGGACAGGTGGCAGAGGTGACAGAGGAGGTGTTGCTGAACCTCTGACAGCCGTCAAAGGAGGACCCGGCCGCCGGGACCGCGTTCAGGATCCAAGATGGAGAGAACTCAGCTGGTTGCTCGGTTGACTCGCACTCTGGGATCAAGCATCTGGGAACGAATGTGTGCAGTCCATGGATCATGTTCATGTTCTGTGCTGTATGAGGTCTCGGCAGCAAGTGAATTCCGCAACAAAAATAGAGGATAAAAATGCAACATTAAACGCGGGTAACGGATGATTTTCAAAACTAAAAATTAGGTTTATAGTTTGCGATCATGGGGGACACTTTTTCTTGAGGTATATTCTAATGTAGGAATCTTTCAAAATATGGGCAGATTCCATACCATATTTCTAGTAAAATGTCTTACTTTTTTTAAGTCCCGTTGAGTAAAAATTATGTATGAGAATTGTGAAATCAATATTTGGTAATTTTATTTGTAATAAAATAAATGTTTGAGTTCATACAAACCTTGTGTTAATTCTGGACGTAGTAAACACATATTCACTAGATGCTATACCGCCGAAGATGACGACCAGCGCAGCCAGGGCAACTGTCCGAAGCTGGAACCATCCGAACTGCCCAATCTCCTCCACTAAAATCTTGTCCAAATCTACTCCACTTTTACCTTCTCCTTCTTCCATCTTAACATCGCCTTTTTCATGCATCGGTATCTTTTCTAGGTTTATTGCAGTCTTTGCTTCACTTTGTTTCATCTTAACATCGTATTTCTCAGTAACCGGTATCCTGTGTAAGTCTTCAGTCTTCGCTTCACTTTGTTCCATCTTAACATCAACTCTCTCAGTAACCGGTATCTTGTCTAAGCCTTCAGTCTTCGCTTCATTTTGTTCCATGTTGACATCGTCTTTCTCTGAAAACGGTACCTTGTATAAGTCTCCAGTCTTCGCTTCTCTTTGTTCCATTTTGACATTGCTAGGACTATCTTCTTCGTCCATTGTTACTATTTATTTATGTTTTGCTATAGACCGCGACGCTCCGCGCCAAGCAGTTGAATAGCCCGTGACTAAGGTGATTCTTTATTTATTAGTGTCCACTGATAAAAGATTGTAACTAGTATGGAGTATATATTTATTCGTGTCAATCGTAATCTTTACTGCGTTCGGCTTTGTGCAAGTCTACCGACTTGCAATGCGAGTCACCCATACTAATATTATAAATGCGAAAGTGTGTCTGTGTCTATCTGTCTGTTACCTTTCACGTTTAAACCGCATCACCGATTTAAATGTTTGGTATAGAGATCGTTTGAATCCCGCGGATGGACATAGCATGGTTTATATTTCGAAAATCATCCCTTGATTCGAGTCGACCACGCCCCCTTGACAGAGACACGCTTATGCCTTCCGCGCACGAGAAAAAGGGATGCAGCACTCTTCGGGAATAGCTTTTTTGGACAAATTTCGATTAACTACTAACTTACTGAAGTTTTATTTATATTTCATTAGGTGAGATTTTAGATGAGATAAAATACCACAGTGTTAACTTGATTGTGTCGTAAACTAATGAATTGTTTGAGTAGGCTAAGTAAAAAAAGGAAAGTAAAGACCCAACTTTGGAATTTTTTTCTTTCGAGTAAATTTTAGACAATCATGTATCGATTAAATCAGATAAACAATCATATAGTCAAGAATCATATATCTGAAAATCAGACCTTATTGTTTCTTAATCTAGTCAGAACGGCGTTTCAAAGCACGCGCTAATTTCCAATGCACCCCCTTAAGGAGGTGAACTGGGGGGTGAAAGTTTGTATGGAGCTACGAAATAAACGAATTCCACGCGGACGGAGTCGCGGACAGAAGCTAGTTGTGAATAATGTTTATCCTAAAGGAAAATAAGTACCAAAGTTATCGCCGCCACGCGGTCCGCGGTGGCGGCGATGACAGCCAGTTAGGGGATCCAAAAACCGTTAAAATTTCTAAACCGGTTATTAACCGAATTGACAGTCAAAAACCGGTTAACCGGTTTTTTACCGGTTTTTACTAATAGTTAAACAAAATAAGTATGGATGATTATTTAATTATAAGAGTATTAGTTCCGGTTTATTAGTAGGCGAGGTGTAGTTGAATAGATAACTAACATTTTTTTGAATACTTTTTATACATCATCATAATCATTAACCTTGTTTATCAATGATAAGATGATTTAAGCAGAGTCAATGTCATGGTGGTGCGGCACTTACGTATATGACTCGCAAGGTCGATACGGGAGCGACAGCTACGACCGCAAATTTGACAAATAAATGAAATGAATGAAATGAAATGAAATGATGTGAAAATAATTTAATCCAGAACAAGTCCATATTAGCAATTACATCACAATAATTGAATTAAATGAAATACAAATGATACGAAATAAATTAAATTATAGTTAAGTATTACAAATTGTTGTTAATTATTAAATGTTACAAATTGTTGTTATAAATGTTGTGCACGGTGATGTTAGGGCTAGGTTCTCATGGGAACAACAGGAGATCGAACCAAGCTGCATCATGCGCAACCTTACCTTCACCCAGGGTCTTCCTCCAGTGGTCTCGGTCCTCAGATTCCTGTTCCCATTTGGTTGGATCGATCTTAAAGGTCAACATGTCTCGTTTTGCTCTATCCTTAAATCGAAGCATTGGTCGGCCCTACTGGTCGTTTAGGATGGGCCATTTCGCTGGCAGGACAGTTATGCATGGCAAACGAAAGGGCTCCATCCTTTGCACGTGCCCCAGCCAGTGAAGACGTATTTGCTTCAAGATAGCAATAATGCTGGGGAAACGCGCGAAGCACCCTTTCATTCGTAACATGATTTTTCCATGAGATCTCTAGAATGCGCTGAAGACATCGCGTGTGGAATTTGTTTAATATCAGCTCCTGTTTTGTATACGATGTCCAAGTTTCATTACCGTACAAGATGCATGTCTGGTACACGACCATCTTCGTATTTACAGCCAGGTGTTATCCCATACCCTTGTATTGAGCTTCCCGAACATCGTGAATGCTTTGCCAATGCTTGGCCAATGCGGAAGTTGATCTCTACGCCAAGTGAGAGGTTGTTTGACACTGTGGGCCCAAGGTAGCAGAAATCGTCTACAACTTCCAGATGCATATTATCCAACAGTATTGTTAGACAGATATCATGGATTTATATCGATATACTTCTTGCATTCTCTCTCATTATTCATACATGCTCGTCAATTGAATGATGATGATGATCTGTCCGACCACTTTCGGCCATTTGGCGCTCGTGCGCTCGCAGATGGCTTTTGTAGGTTATCCTTGCGGCGAATTTCCGTGCACATTGCGGGCACCTAAGTACGCCGTTCTGGTAGTTGTATGCTATGGCAGCAGGTGGGCGGGCCTTTAACTGGTCGCGTTTATTATCAAGGTCAACTTGGCGCTGATCCTCGAACTCGCGAACTGTTCACCATCCTGCGCCATTCTGACCGCTGTGCTGCCAAACACAGGGCTCAATGTTGCATCTCTTCATATTTCGCTTTTGGATATCCTTGTACCGGAGGAGTTGTCCGCCTTGCTTTCGCTTGCCCTCCTCCATTTCAGAGTAGAAGATTCATTTCGTGAACCTTGAAAGCTTAGAAAAAATATGCATTTTTTTTTATTGTCCAAGAGTAAATTAAAAGCTACCAATAGAATCCTTACGCTTTTCTAAGAACAAAGTAGTAATACAACTATGTACTTAAACGCAGTATTTCGCGACCGAAACAACAATTTACCTGATTTTCCATACTACGATTAGTACAAAGATACAAATGTGACGTCACACTTGTATAGACAGACAGTATGAAGCGTTTCGCGCTGCCGCCAGCGAGGTCAATCTTTATCTCAAATTTTTAGGTATTTATGTTCTTTAATTGTAGTTGCTCCCATACAAACATTTGTTCCTCTCCAAAAACTGCTTCGAATGACGTCACAAAAAAATCTTAGTCATCATCCCTATTCATTGTTTCCGTATTTTCTCCCAAAAGGCTGGCTTACTCTTTGTCGACGACCAATGGTTAATCTTCTTTGTTGATGGAGGTTTGTTTTCTTTTTATCAGTTCTTTTTGTTTTTTTGTTTTTAGTAATGGATCAGTTATTGGGTTTGTGTTTCATTTTGTATAGAAATCGATTTCGTAGTATTAAAGCTGAGAAAAACTCGGACCCAGGAAAAAACAAAGCTTAAGCATTAAGATCAACATCGACAGTTGTGGATTCGAATACATTCATGCAGTCTTATCGTTTTTAATTTATGCCGCTTTAAGTCCAACATGACCCCAACCTGGGCCAACCTTAATTAGAATATGGACTGATAAAATATTCTGTTGGCGAAGTTACGGAAATATTGTATGACACTATACATACCATTTACAGTTAGATTAGAGTTTCTTTCTTAAATTTTAAAATCAAATAAAACCCATTCAATACTTTTTGGTATATTAATATGTATGTATGTATGTAAATTCTTTATTGTACATGGAACAGAACACAACAACAAAACAATTATTACAGGAACAGATGATACATGTACAAAGGCGAGCTTATCCCTGAGAGGGATGTCTTCCAGCTAACCTTTGAGCAAATGAGTGGAAATTAGATACAGGCAAACCGAGACACATGCACAAAACTATTAAAAAGATAAACAAAAAGAAATTGATCAATTGATTAATATACATACTATTAAATAGATAATATACACGGTGCTCGCGAGGAATCCAAAAGATTTTAACCACGCATTCCTTGGGTCATTAGGAGTAATAAAAAATGAACCCGAGTCAAATTCAGCAAAAAAAAAAAGTTTTTTTTTTTGCTGAATTTTTTATTTTTATTTTTTTTTATAAAATTTGGATGACAACTATAGCTTCCCTATGAAACATCCTTTTTAATAAAATGTTTCCGATATTTTTTCCAAAAAAAGATGAATTTAGTGAGTGGTAGCTGTCACTTTGATATCTGTCAATAGCGACGCTAAACTTAACAACATAGGTGGCAACGTCGCGATCAAAAGAGCTTAATACACTTAGTAATCACAATAAACAGTTTACATGAAAATGTATGATATCTTCAAAACTAAGCCGGGTTTGACGCCGGTTCTTATATATTTTTTAATCCTAATGACCCAAGGAGTGCGTGGTTAAAATCTTTTGGATTCCTCGCGAGCACCGTGTATATTAAATATAAAACGATAAACTAAAACGTATATCAGTAAAAGTCTTAAAATGCTAATAATATACAGTCAAGGAGCATTCGTCAACCACAGTTTCTTCAACTGCCCCTTCAGCGAGGCCACAGACTGACACTGCCTGAATGACGGAGGCAACGAGTTCCATAATTTGATCGAGTGTACCGTGAAGGATTTATCGAAGGAACGGGATTTATGAGGAGGTATGGCTAAAGTAAGATTACCACTAGATCGGAGCCGATGATCACTTTCTTCCGCCATAAATTTGAATCTCTCCGAAAGGCAGAGGGGGGAAGAAGGAATAAACAGGACCTTGAAGAGCAGCGACATAGTATGAAAATCCCGACGACGGCGGATGGGCAACCATTTGAGCTGGGAGCGGAAGGATGACACGTGATCAAATCTACGCAACCCAAAAATATAATTAATGCAGACGTTCAAGCTTGTCCAGCAGTTCCTCATTGAGGTCCAAGAACGTAATGTGTTGAGGCCGAGACCACTGGAGGAAGACCCTGGGTGAAGGTAAGGTTGCGCATGATGCAGCTTGGTTCGATCTTCTGTTGTTCCCATGAGAAACTAGCCCTAACATCACCGTGCACAACATTTATTTGTCAAATGTGCGGTCGTAGCTGTCGCTCCCGTATCGGCCTTGCGAGTCATATACGTAAGTGCCGCACCACCATGACATTGACTCTGCTTAAATCATCTTATCATTCATAAACACGGCTAATGATTATGATGATGTATAAAAAGTATTTTAAAAAAATGTTAGTTATTTATTCAACTACACCTCGCCTACTAATAAATCGGAAATAATACTCTTACAGTGAAATTATCCTCCAATACTTATTTTAACTATTAGTAAAAACCGGTAAAAAAACCGGTTAACCGGTTTTTGACTGTGTCAGTTTGGTTAATAACCGGTTTTGAAATTTCACCGATTTTTGCATTCCCTATCCATGATGATACCTAAGTTTCTAACGGTGGAAGACAAAGGAATATGAGCACCATCCAGAAAGAGATCCGGTATCACCCGGCCAGACAACTTAATTAATTTATTTGTCTTAAAAATATCAAAAACAATGAAAGGCAGCTATCGAGCTGAAAATGGACTAAAACTCTCGCTAGATGGTGCTATCTATCATTATATAATTCAAGCATTAATAATGTTACTTTTTCATAGAATTTGTGTTTCATAATCATGAATTATTGTTAATATCTACTGTCACTCTATTTCGTTTGACTGCTACTATCCATTTATATGTAGAAATACAAATACAAATATTTATTCGTAACAATTGTCATAAGTCGTACAAAGTTAGAAATCCTAACTAACATATAGTTATGTAAGCAATTATAATTACAATTATATAATTTAGATTCTTAATTATTCGAAATATAAGTATTATCATATTTTGATTTTACATCTGCGTAAATCTCATATTTAATTGTCATTTTTAAATTCTTATTTTAATTTACAATTATGTAACTTTCACCGTGTGAGCGGTGGGTTGAAGAACTCTTCATAGCTGTAAAACAGTTCTGTCATCAGATACCTCTTCAATCTACCTCTAAATCCGGCGGAAGTGGCTGCCTCTTTAACTATATCGGGTAAGCGATTGTACACGGATGGTCCTAGATAATAGAGCGAGCGATCTGACTTAGCGAGTCTGTGCGGTTCCGCGACCAGTATATTTTTATGTTTATTGCTACGTAGCGGGTAGTTGGTGTTCACGCCTCTACGTTTGAACGCATCTAAATGGTCATGCGTGAACACTGCTGCGCTGTAGATAAACAGGCACGGTAGGGGCAATATCTTTAGCTCTCTGAAAATATCCCGCGCGGGGGCGTTCACCGTCTTTCCGGCCATCGCGCGAACGGCTCGTTTTTGCATTGAGAATGCACGAGTCCAGTCAGAAGCACGGGCCCACAACTCTGTGCCATACGTCAAGATTGAGTGCACTGTCGCGAAGTAGCACTCTCTCACCGCGGGTCTCCCGGCGGTGCGCGCCAGGCGCCGAAGTGCAAAGCACGCACGTCCGAGCTTCCCGCATACCTCATCGATGTGTGTCTCCCACGTCAGTGCACTGTCCAGATGGAATCCAAGGAGACGTGTGCTGGTCACTGGAAAATAACCTTTACACCTTATCCACACTAAGCTTACGCACAGAAGTCCCGCGAAATGGCACTACCTAATCCGATCACTGGTGCTTAGTGATGTGCGGTACTATCATTTCACTCGCTTTGAATTTAAGGCATTGATTCTCATTAACGGTTTAATGGGGCCAAAAATTACAACACTTAATGAATTTAATTAAAATATATATAGCTTAAAATGTTAGATTATTTTGTGAAACTTTTATTTCATAATAATAATACGCAGCTTTGTTTAATACAAAATTATGGAACCATTTTTAGATCACTCTCATATGAGTATTTGTTATTAAATAATTAAAATATGTTCTTATTTTAAGTGGCGATTAGTAACTTTGTTTTTTTTTCACTGAAATACACAAAAGTGGAAACTATTAAAATATTGTACTAGAGTTTTTAGGTCCTCTTCTGTTGTAAAGATCTTACATGCAGGGATCGTTACCGGTATTCTTACTACCGGTTTTAAATAAGGTATAACCGGTTATAATTGCATTTCGGTATTTATATCACTAAAGCTCTAATAAGCGGTATAATCAAAACTGGTATTCAAATGTAATAGCGGTTTCGACAATTGACAGCATTACCTCTATTTGATACTTTACCAATAAAGCCATTACCGGTAATACCTGTCAGTGTCCAAATAAGCAAGTTTTCTCATTTTGAATTATGACAATCACCGAAAAGAGTACCATTCTGTCATATGATCGGTTTGTCCTTTTCATTTTGATCCTGACGTCATTGACGTGTCATTAGATCTTTCATCTATTATTTTATGGTTCTGCTTCACAATACATTATAATATACAAGATTTTCATGTGGTTTTCTCGTGAATATTATATTACCAATTTGTGGATAAACGGAATGCTTTATTTTTCTTTTTTTGCTTTCATATTTAGTTTAGACAAAAGTAGTTTAAAAAAAAAGAGTCCGCCCATACTCCGCCCACGTACTCCTAAAATCGAAATTTAAGTTTTAGTTCGTATAATACTGTCCTTGTCGTTTTCTTGTTAACATACTTACCTACCTACTCATCTTTGAGTACTGCCGAACAGTATTGTAGGTACTATCGGCTGCAATAATGCGTGGACACCTTACGGCCTAGTTTCGCTTGAATGGTTTGACGTCTTCAACTCACATAGTTGCACGTTGTGTGCAATAAATAAACTAGATGGCGTTCTTGGCGATGGTATTTGAACATCGCGGAACATAAGCCAATTTACTATAAATTTACACCTATTATCACCAGAAGTATTCTCCTAATAGTGTAATTATACTAATTATTAGCAAATACCAATTTACAATAGCTTTATTTAAGTGTGATACAACTGATATGTGAATGCTATATTTCCACTAGTAATTAAAATGATGCGACAGCCCAGTGGATTGAGACATGTGCTATAAACTCGGCAGCCAAGATCGATCGAAGATCGATTCCCTGTTAATGGTAGAATAAGTTATGTTTTTGCTTTTTTATAGTTTTGTATTTCTAGATAGAAGTTTTTTAGATATAAATAAAAATCGTTTAATGAAATAAAATATTAATAACTTAAATAATTAAGACAGCTTTTTTTGTTTTTATTGTGTTTATTTCGTTAACTACAGTACTGCTAACGCAGTTTTTTAATAGAACTTAGTAATAGTTACTTAGCAACTTTTCTAACATTTAAGGTCCGCTCAACTCCGCGTTGAGATCGCGCGCTTACGCTTTAAAATGTTGTTGTTTCACCTAGAGGGAGACAGGGCGCTAGCAGTAAAGCGAGAGCGCGCGGGGAGGCGGAGCTATACATGTCGCAGTTTAAATATCGCAGTAAAATATCTTCATACAACGGCGAAATTATTGCGGTAAATAAAATATAACAGTAGAACATCTCCATAGCGAGATAACAATACAGTTTATACAGTGCGTAAGTGCGGCTAGGCAAATTTTAACTGATTATTTAACCTACTAAAAACGTAAATGTAGAGTACAGGCTACAAGTTTTGATGTGCCAACAAAAGTAGTAGTAACTAGTAACATAAGTATAACATACAATATACCAGGTTTTGTCATTTTAACAACCTAGTGCCATAATTGCATAGCAGATTTTCAGATACCACTACCACTATTTTTGTTATAAATGAAATAAATGAATATTTATTCTGCAAGTAGGCCGCCAAGGGCACTTTTATAAGTCAAGCCCTACCAGCGCTTCTGCAGAGACCACTGTCAAGAAGAAACGCCGCAAGAAACTTAACAGTCAGTCTTTTTCCCAAAACAAGCTTATTACAGTGATAGTACTTAAACTATTTTTAAATAAGTAACTCTAAAATCCGTATTATAGATGATCAAAAATATTAGACACGTATTTTTTCTTTTGGTCACTAAACAAAAAATGTCGAAGTTATAAGTGCGCGTAACGTCACGGTTCATACGTTTGTGAAGTCACGCGGATTATCTACGCGCCATAACTTCGTCATTTTTACAGACTTCAAAAAAGCAGGAGGTTCTATGTTCGGTTGTGTGTATTTTTAAAATAGGTGTCCAATATCTTATGATCAATAAAAATACGCACTAATTAGAATCCAGATCTTTTTTCCTAGGAACCTACCCTATAAATATTTATTCGCATTGAAGATTTGGTGTATTGAAGGAAATAAAAAAAGATCATACATTATTGTTTTTATTTTTGGTAAAAAGTACCTACTTACAACAATGATCCTAGTTGGTCCATAAATAAATGAAATTTGAATTTATAGCCTTATTATAACTTACCTATTAGGATTTATATTTTGTTTTTGACGACGAGCCGGTCCTCTTTTCTTCCTTCGAGCCGATAGCCATAATTTTGTCTTTGAACACCTTTTCGCTTCTAGAAAAAAAAATAACTATAGGTAATTATAAACGTCTATACGCTCCCGTGATCGCTTACCATCAGGTGGACCGTATGCTTGTTTGCCCCCTTATAGTTTTAGTTGAAAAATATATGTACCTATGTACCTTGTACATGTTATATCTACAAATTGGACAAGCGCCAACCTGAGCACATAATATAGTAAGAACCTAGTACATACATAAATAATAAAAACCTACAACCAAGGTTCAAGTAGCACCGAGAAACAACTGCTATTGTCGCGTCGTCATTTTTTTATTTAGATACCTACCTAGTATTGTTATTGTCAGGTCACTCGATCAAAAAAGTTGAAGGGTAGGTAAGTGCCAATTTCTATATATAATTATGATATACAACGTGTTAATAAAATAACGCAAAACCTGAAAACAGTTTGTTCAGAATCGAGCATAGAATGCGAAAAAAATAAAAAATAAAAATTTGACAAGATTTATTTTTTACATGTGTATGGAGTGTTGGCCGTCTGGGGCGACCTGCTCCATACAAATGTAAAAAATAAATCGCGTCAAAAAATTTATTTTTTATTTTTTTCGCATTTTACTCTCGATTCTGAACAAACAGTTTTCAGGTTTTGCGTTATTTTATTAACACGTTGTAAAGAAGTACGTAGATTACTATAGAGAGTGACGAAAAAACCTATCCTATATACTTTAGGATACTATACTATAACTTACATACCTACTTAGGTAAACTAATTAAAATTTCTAAGCAATAATGTGTGATAGGTAGTTTTCGTATAAAGTCCGTTCGTTCATCCTCGTCTTATTTAAATTTATAGCGTATTATTATTTTTTAACTAAGTAAGTATTTTGTTTTGGCTATATAAAAGAATCAAACTATATATCACCAAAGCCATATCCAGAATGATTTGACGTACCCAAGTGATATTTATGTAGGTACCTACCTATTTAATACCTAATGAGTACCTACTGTGAGATTAAAATTTTGTTTACCTACCAAATAAATTAAATAACACGTCAACTAAGGATTAATGACTAGGTGCTCATATACATTAATATAATATGTACATATTAAATGTATATAATTTATTTGTATACTTGGAACTTGACTAAAATGCATATAAGTAGGTACTTACCCGGTTTATCCATTTTTGTAACATAAAAATGCAAAGTCCATAAGAAAGCCACAGATCGTCGATCAGTATGATCAGTATGATCACACACACCACCAGTATCACCAAGAAAAATCAAATCCGTTTTATCAGTCCAAGTCGTGAATTGACCGCGATTATCGTAGGAAGATAATTCACCAAAACAATACGTCGCTCCCGCGCACAGCAAATGGGTCACTATTGTCACTAAACTAAGCGCACGGCAAGGAGTAGCTATGATAAGGGCGGTGCGTACCGCCCCCCCCCCGGACCGTTCCCCGCGCCAGAGTAATTCGCTGCAGTTTCGCATCAAATTTTTGTAATTTATTTTAAGGTTTTCGTAGTTACGCTCTCATTTTAAAACTACAAGATCAATTTTGACAAATCTTTTTTCTTTTCAAACTGCATAGTTTAATCGACACCGGAAATAGGTTTTGACTTCAATCTAAACTATATTTTGGTCGTAGTAGGCCGCCGAACTGAACAACTTTCTGGGGTCTAAAAATGCAAAACTTGTACTCGCTCTATTTTCTTTCTATTAACATTTTAAGAGTCATAAACTAGTTTTAGCCCTAGATATATCTTACCTCATTATATTTAGAGAATTTCATGATAATGTGACATGTTATATTAAAGTAAGGACGTAACTACGTTTGTATGAAGAATCGAGCTTGCTGCGGTCTCTTAAGGTGATAGCTTAAGTTTCATTTCCGAAAATTGGAAAAAGATTGAAGCTATACCCCCAATAAATATAACATTAACAATTATTAACTTAAGGCCGGGTTATCTAACATTCAAATCAATCGAACGGATTTAGATGTTAATTGACATACTTATACATATATATATCTATACCTATGTGAGCGTTCAAATAATGAAAACTGTTATTGATTTTTTAATAATGATAATAATATTATTCGGACTTTCACGGTTACTTACACTAGTTAGAACTTATGATTATATAGTTAATAATAAGTAATAATAACTCACAATCACATTTCGAATAGTAAAGCGATAAAAAAAATGCAAACATCATACCTACTAAGCAATGTTTTTGTTTTTAATTTGTCTAGCATAACCCGGCCTTTTCCTAAAACATAATGTATAAATCTAAATGTAAACTGCACTGCACTGTTTGGTCGGCTTCTTCACCTTCTCCATGTTAGGAACTACGCGAACATTATCATACGTATTATTACGATATCATAAACTTAAACGGCCGTGTTCACTGGATTTAAAACACTTCACCATCATTTAAATTCTATAGGGTAAATTACAACCGTGCCGTTTTCTGTGCATCTGTTAGCAACGGCGAACTGTGTCTTCAACTCTTCACTTGCGTGGAAGTGGCTTATCGGTTATAAGCAACTTTCTTCGTAGGTCATCACCATTCACCATAGCTGCACGCTGAATAATGGTATGATTGAGACCTGATCTACTAGATCCTTCCTTTTGTGCCCATAAAACAACCGTTTTTTCGCTGTAACAACAGTATTACATAATAACAACAATGTAAGATACGAGTAGGTAATTAGATTAAGTATCATTAATATTACAAAACATGTAAAAACTACTTACGTTTATACATTATATTAAATAGCAATTAACTGTGATCTTTTAAAGATCAATCGATAACTCATTGCTATATTAGTAAAGAAAGGAATCAATTGGTAAACGGCTAACGAATGAATACGAAGTGAGTGTAATAAAAAAGATTACGGTAGTTATATGTCATCTATCTACCTTCTTCAATTATTATACTAAACGTAGTCGTAATGGATATCTGTAGGTATAAAAAAACAAACTGATGATTAATTTCAATCTACCATCCAAATGGCAAATGGCCCAGTGGCAAATAGACTGCAGTTTAAAGTCGACCTGAGAATTCGGGTTCAAATCCGCGGCCGCGTCCAGCCAAATTATGTTTTTGTAATTTATTCGATGTTTGGAGTTCGCTCTTAGTGCAAAACACTAACAAGAAGAAGAAAATTTAATAATACCTCCACGAAGGTGTGTTGTTAAAAACAAAAAATCGGGAATGCGTTAAAGTTGACTCGATAAATATACAAAAATAGTAGGTGGTGGTTATCCAAGTAAATAGAAATTTCGAAGACGCGGACGAAAACAATTTTTATTTCATTAAAAATCAGCTAACAACGCCATCTAGTGAAATCTCGCTTAACTTTTGAGGCTTACATTTACATCTATAATAATACTACACGTTGTGCTCATAGATGGCGTAGGATTTGGCGGACAAGCGAAACTGTTTCTGAATTGACCATGGACTTTTGCTGTCTAGTGTACTTCGAATTTTGGACTTTGTTGTGATTCCCATTTGTTCTATGGAACAATGAGGCCATACTTAGGACAAATTATAATTTCTCTTTCGAAGTAGTTCTATAGGCTCAGGTTCGTTCAGGCCGTTTCCTAACAAAATAGCGAAAATCCAATCCGACGCCCTTCACAGGGTCATAAACCATCTTCAAACCAGATTTCTTCTAAATCTGTTTAGTGGCGTAGCCCTGAAAGAGTAATAGACGCTTGCCAACCGAAAGACAAAACTTACTTTAATTTTTTTTCCGCATCCTTCAATTAAGCAGGTGGACTCATTTTGGCTATCGTCGATATCAAAATACCGGTAAGCTGCACTTTTTCTTTTCCGTCTGCGGCCCATTTTAGATGTTAGGTATTATATAAATACGAAACCTTTCTTTTTCGTGTGGCTCTTTGCTACTTTATTTTATTAAATTAAGTATTACAGAAAGGCGAATAAACAATTTGACAATTTTCAATTTGATATACATCGCAATTTATTCGTTCAGTAGATACTAGCAGACATTTCAACCAGTGTTAACCAACAATGCTATTGAGTAACGTCACACCTATTTGTTGTGCTTCAGTCATAATGTCTACTTGACACCTTATCTATCAAGAGGAACGAAAACCGGTATTAAATAGAGGTAAAGAATATTGTAAATAGTGCATAAATAGTGAAAAAGACAAAAGCGGAATGAACACGTTACCTCTTATTCGAATATAGGTATTATTTTTTTAGCGGTAGTCGTTTGTCAATTTATATACAGGTATTCAAGGGCGATTCTCCGAGCCGGCTCGATTTGCTTGACTTCGGTGAACGTATTTTTTTTTCACTTTTTCGATTGGTGACCTCGGTATTCAAGAAAAGGCCTAAATTTAAAAAATATTGGTGGTAAAGGCCTTCATAGGAACCTTGTAGTTCATGGGATATTCGGGTTTTTGCGTACACCGAAATCAAACACACACACCGAAATCAATATTCATAAAATAGTATCACCGAATTCAAAAAATGCTTACACCGAAATCAAATTTGAAATTAAACAATGTTTTTTGCTACAAAATAACCTTTATTTCCAATTGGTACACTTACAATATATATATATATACAGTCGTGGCCAGATAATTAAGAACACGATTTTTTTTCCCATACAGTTGCATACAAATATGACTGTTCAAATTTGATGATAATTTATAATGTGTTTACTTTTGTTTCTGATTATACGCATGTAACCGTGTTTAAATAGTATTTAATATAGTGCGTGTATAGTGTGTGTAGACTTAAAAAAATACAGGCGATCAAATCAACACTTTTTACAAGTTCATACATTGTTCCTAATTACAGTATGAACTTGTAAAAACTGTCCATTTGACCATCCGTTTTTTTTAAGCACAACTTTTACAGAAGCTTTATATGTTTAACTTAAATACTGCACGCTTTATTACTTATAAATTAATTATTAATAAATTAAAACTTAGACTGTCCCGGCGAAGAATGATTAGGACAGCCGACCCCAACTGCAATGGGATTAGGCGAGAATAAAGAAGACAGGTCGGTTTATGCCGACGTAAGGAGTATATTATGGTGTTAGCCTAACGACTCCAGAATAACCAAGAGCACATTGCCGACCCTTTAGTAATAGGACGATTCGTTGTGTCGACACCTACAAACAAATTAAATACCCTTATTCTCAAAACAGCTTACCATAGGAAGTTCAAGTGACCTTACACTCAGCACCAGGATCATAATCAAACCTACATACATAGTAAGCCGTGGGACATATCCTAGTTATATTATATATGCGAAAGGAAGGGCTGTACAATATCTGGCATGGCCAAAATGCACCATTTTTTTTTGAGAGCAGAGGAGGGTGTCTTTAGTGTATTTTTGAAATCCAAAATCTGCGGAAATCCATGGCTTTTGAGAAATTTTTTTTTTTTTTTTCATATGAAATTAACATTTTCATCAATATTATGGCCTGTTAAACCGGTGCATTGCATTACAAAGCGGTAGAGGGGGAGGGGGGGGGGGGCTGGAGGGGGGGAATATAGTGTCTCCCTAACATCATTCCCATGAAATTGGTGTGGAGGGTTGAAACCTAAAAACTTTTCTGTATAGAAGTTTTTTTCCGCTCTTTTATAAAAAAAATAACCTCGAAGATGGTGGCGGGAGCAGAGCTCCCGCCACCATCTTCTAACCTATCCGTTATCCGAGTCGGTTTTGCCATGATGAGTCTTGCGCCCACCGAACTTTGATTTTTTTAAATAATTGACTAGGGTCATTTCGCTGGTTACGCGACCACCTTCGGCTAGCGACCACCTGAAGGAGAAGGGTTCTATTGAAGATAACATTAATTCTACACACCCTATTGAGACAATTACTTGTACATGCATTTTTTTATTGTTTTAGAATAGAAATCTACTAAAAAACCGAGAAAATATCCTTTCAGTTCACCAACTCAGCTTAAGTGGTCGCCCACCGGCACATGAAATTAGGGGGTCTCTATTGGTTCCCATAAAGTTTTTGTTCCGATTTTTTCACTCCATACCGTTTTCGATCATAATTTTCATAAGTCATATTGTCGCAAGTCATAAAATTATAGAACATAAATTGGAGATCCGATTTTTGCAAGTCGTCATTATTGTAAGTCATAAAATTGGGTAGTCATAACATTCAATGCCCAGATGTTATGACAATTCATAATGTTAAAGGCAATAAAGTTGCTTTCAATAATTGCTGTAAGGATCTTTTACGCAAGTCATAATTATTTGTAGTCACGTGATTAGTTAGTCATATCATTATAAATACATACAATTTTAACGTGCATATGTGTGACCGTCAGATAATGAACACCGTCAGTTTATAATCTTAACGACCAGTATGGTAAGTAGTTTTTCCGCTCTTTTATAAAAAAAATAACCTCGAAGACGAAAGCGGGAGCAAAGCTCCCGCTTCCGTCTTCTAACCTATCCGTGATCCGAGTCGGTTTTGCCACTAAGCCCCTACTTACTAGTACTTTCAAATGTATGCCTGGATATGTTTCTGAGTACTTATCTATATGCCTAAGGATGTTATAGATTTGGCTTCTTCGACGTAATTCACTTTAGGCATTAAAGCGATATGAATACCAACCATTAGGACGTTGAAAGATATGACTTAAAATATTTCTGATTAATTATTGATAGACCTTCGAACGTTATAGCCATAAATATTATGACTTCTGAGATTATAGCGGTTAATGTTATAAGTCATTAATGTTAGAACTATCCAACGTTATACTTAACAAAAATTATGACTACTGATGTTTATGACTATAAATTTTATGGATATCAATTTCTGACCAACGAAATTCGGAACAATAAGAATATGGGAAACAAAGGGACCCCGAAATTAGGTGGTCGCTAACCGGCGAAATGACCCTATATACTAAATAACGCTCTCAACTGAAAGTACAAATAACGACTGACAAAACAAAATGGCGTCCAATGTAACAGTGTCATTCCCCGCCACATCAAATTGCACTTTCACTAATTCGCACCATTTGTAATAATTATTAGTCAACAACTTTAACAAAAAAGTGTTTCAAATTTAAATAAAACACGAAATAAATTACATATGAGTACAATATTTTAATAATTAGGTCGAAAAAGCTGTATTTGAGTCAAAACTTAACAAAAAAATAAAGCACAATGACAACACGTGCAAAGAAACAGAAAAATATGGGGATCCCCTTCATTGGCATAATTTTTTTTAGACTAATATAGTTTCGCATAATTGATTTGGCATAATTTTTATTGGCATAATAATACTGTCGCATAATAATACTTTGGCCTACTACTTTGTTTGGCATACTACGCTAATAGCATAATTTCAGTTGAACTAATCTGTATTGGCCGAATACATATTAAGCATACTATTGTTTGGGCTAATAATTATTTGGTATATCTGTCATTATTCATAATTTCTTATCCATAATTTCAGTTTTCTAAATGACTAAAACTCAATTTCGTTGTTACAATGCATTTACACTTTTCGTGGACGCGGATTATTGGGTCGTGCATTATCAGGGCGGATAAAAATGGCTTGTCATAAGCGAACTCTGTCTTAGGTCGGTTAGGTTAGGGTTCACTTGTGTTCCTCAGACCAGAAATAGACACCCCGCCCAGCGGGGTGGCGTCGACTCGCTGGAGATTATTAGTCCGCACAGATGACCGTCCCAATGTACATGGATTATCAGGCTGTACATTATTGGGCCGTGCATTATGCTTTCATTGCTTTGTGTAATGCATGATTTTATTTTTTAGGACACTATTTTTATGCGTTTTGTAATGATGCCAAGTAATTATTATGTCTTTTTGTATTTATGCTATCTGATGTTAGTCTTTGTGATAATTATGCTATTTTCGTTTATTCTTTTTAATTTTATGCCTAAAAATTTATGCCACAACATGATTAGGCTTAACGCTAATTCGGCTATAAAAAATTATGCGTTATTATATTATTCCAAATGATTTTATGCGATCCAATAGAGAACCAAAATATGCGTCATGGCGGTCATAAAATCGGGACTTTGTATGAAATTTTTAATATTTTTTTTCTCGCAAACCAAGCGTTTCCGCAACTTGAAATTTGGCGAGGAGTCGTCTTATGGCGAGTACAATCTATAAAAAAAATCTGAACCCTGTACTCCATGCCTGATATTGTACAGTTGAGCCGGTTACTAACATACGTACATTAATAAGGACATAAATATCTGTACAGGACTCTATTGTCAATGTCATAAAAGCGTGTACAGATTTATGTCCTTATTTATGTACGTATGTTACTGTACCCTTGACTGAACTAATCATTTAGCCAGCACTAAACTTTAATGAGAATTAGAGTTTTAAAACCACATAGTTAACAGATCCCTGAATTGACAAATGGTTTTACTAAACAATTTTTTTTAGAACTACATATTTACCAATATCCTACACTACTTTTTAACAAAAAAAAATTACATTCCCACCTTACGTGTAAGACAAGTACCCAGTTTTTGTTAATTATTTTATTTTAACCGTTGTGTTGGCGTGATTGATTTACATACCCAAACCAATTTACACTTTTCCAGTAGTAATGGTCACTGAGCTAAGCCTCGGGCGGACAGACATACGGACATGCTGAAAATATAAGGGTGTTGACTACGGAATCCTAAAAAGCAATCATTTATACATAAAGATTGATTTCGGTCCTCATTTTATTGAATTCGGTGACCAAAAAGTACACCGAATCCGCGGAAATCAATGTCACTGAATTCAATATTGATCGATATTTGCAAATTACACAAAAAGTATAGATAGTACAGGGAAAGAGTTATTCAATACGAAATCACATACCTCTGAGGATTGCTTATTCACTTTTATAATAATTAAAACACAAACACTACACAATTTAATAGCTTCACCGAATTAAAAAAAACACGTAACCAAACTCACCGAACGACGAAAAAACCTTTGTAGTAGCTGCCTATATGACATCAGCCGGCGTCCGCTCTCGTCGGCAAACGTGGTGCGACTAAAGCTACCGGCGTGTGCGTCGCGAGATTCCTACGCCATTTCTTTGTTATGATGCCGACGCGTTTTCTAAATGTCACTGAGTTTACGTGTTACCCCCGGACGCTTCGAAAAAATGCTTTTATTGAGTAAGTTTAATAGATAAATTATCGTCATATGGATTATATATGGGGGAAACTAATGTTGATTACGTGAACCGATGTAAAACATGTACTATAATTCCAATCTTGGGTTATGATTTTTTGTTTAAACCAACTTGGGTAGTGGACGCTCCCACTGAACGTCAATTTGGGCGCTATTTTTTTTATTCTTCAAACATATGTATATCTACAGAATATCTAAATAGCTGTCCAGGTATCAAAAAGCCTGAAGTATATGTGAGATTTTATTCAAAAATATCACGCGCCTATTTGAAGAATTTTTGACCCTGGACACTAAAAAATGCCACTCCGGAGAAATGCCCTCAATTTAACCGGTTTTACAATCCCTGTTTACATGTATAAATCGATAATTACACGTTAATGGTACTTAAATGAAATCTCAACCTCATTATTACTTCAACACAGGAAATGTTATATTTCCAAGTTGGTCTTTGAATAAATAAATTATAATTATTATTCTCTTTATTCATATTTAGTCTAAGGCTAGATTTTTACAATAATTATATAAAAAGTAAAATTGAAAACAAATACAAAACATAAAATCATGATAAAAACCTAACCTAGGTGCCGCCTGTAGTGACGTGGACCCTAAGCCAAGCCACCGGTGGTCAGTACGACAGAGAGAGGAACCTCCTGACTATCCTCGCAGTGTCCAGGAGTACCGCCTTCTGTATCAGACCCTTGATCTAGCCATCTAGCGAGAGTCCCCTGAGGTGTTGGTCGAGATTCTTCGCTTTTAGAGCGTTCGCAGGAACGACTTTCGGGATAATGATCGTCGAATCAACATTTGTTATTACTTAAATTAATTTTCTGCATTTAATGAGTTCGTCAGGTCACACAAGTCACACAGTCCACCAAAGTCTCCTGACGAACTATTGGTCTAGATTATGCAGGTCCCGTGCTGCCTCCATCACGTGATCCCCGTGAGTTCCTTGCTGTGCAGATTTCAGGCATTTACATTTATAGGTGTGGATTGGAATGGTCCGTTTCATTATTTATTGACTATCCTGCTGTTCTTAAGTTGCTCAGCTTCCTCAATGGTGTCCGGCAGTTTGGTGCCGAGGGTCTCTGGTGTAGTGAAGATGAGTGCTCCGGATATTAGCGCAGCGCTCCCGAACATTACTGACGGCATCGGAGCCCACACCTCCGTTGCCTGTGGAGACGAAAAAAAAATGGAATCGGATCACTGAAGTGAGGTTACTCGTACCCTCCATAATATTATATACAAACTTACAATCTTTGTGAGGTTTTATACACAAAGAATTACTCTTTATAATCATAAATATAGTACAGATAAAAACATAAGGCGATAAAAATGGATCGTTTTATTACATTATTCGTACTTTATCTTTTCGTGGAAATTTATTTGGAAATAAAGCGTAATCATAATTAATTTAGGAAATAGAAAAGAGCGGAGAGTTCTTACCCCTAAAGTTTCTGTTTAGCCGAATGGTTGACTGGTAGAGAATGCCTGAAGGCATTAAGTCCGCTAATTGTACTTTATTTTAATTTAAGCAATACAGTTTAAATAAATAAATAATTTAAGAGTTTACAAGCCGCGCCAATCCTACTTCCTACTAATATTATAAATGCGAAGGTTTAGATGTTTGTTACTCAATCACACTTGAATGGCACAACCGATTTGGATGAAATTTTGCATGATGACAGTTTATAGCTAGGATTAAATAGGATAGTTTTTATCCAGAGTCCACGCAGACGAAGTCGCGGGCGGAAGCTAGTAAAGAATATATTTCGAACCATAGCGTGTGCGCGTGAAATTTTGCTATTTTCAAATATATTTTTTATTTGCGTATCGTATCATGCATTTGAAGCTTACCAGAGCTGGAGTGAGCGGTGCAGTGATGGAGCCAAGCCTACCGATCATAGATGAGAAGGCGAACAGGTTGTGGCGGTACTTGGTGGGGTACAGTTCCGCAGTGTACACGTAAACTGACGTCATGACGATGGCGATGCAGTACTTGCCGATCAAGTATAGTGCCAAAGACACCTCGTCGTAGCCTGAAACAACAAATATATAAGTATGGGCAGGGTTGTCCAGCCAATGGTGGTACTAGAAAGAAGAAAATATCATCATCAACCTCCCAGTGTTATTCCCGGTTGTGTCCTAAAAAAATCACGGGGCCCGCTTTGACATCTAATTCCAGGGTAAGGCATAGTCATTCGTTTTACGAAAGCGACTGCCATCTGACCTCCCAACCCCTTAGGGAAAACTCATTGAAAACTTGAAAAGACTCCCGAGTCAAACCCACAACCGCTGTTTGACAGCCGCATGCCTGATCCACTAGGCTACCACAGCTTTTTTAGAAAGAAGATGATAAGTATTACTTTTTTATATTTCGAAGACGGCAGAAAAGGAGCAGATAGCAAGCGTCCATAGGCTATGGTGTCTGCTAGTAAGCGCTCCAGAACAATCACAAGCGCGTTGCTTTGCCGTTTATTGATTTGTGGTTTCGTTGTCTTAACAGCTAAAGACAAATGCAGGTCCGTAACTCTCGCACACAGCAGCGCACAACGCAGCGCATCGCTCGGACCACCAGGAAAACAACACCGTATACCTTCAGAGCAAATACTTAGTGGCATTACTACGGCTGAGGTCTTCTGTAGGGTACTTCCCACTTTCCCCAGTCTTCAGTTGGGCTCAAAGTAAGAACGAGATGACATTCCGTTGTTTCCTAATTCTCACCTAGCCTCACTACGAGGCTATCAAGGACCGTGTGGCATTTGAGCCACTCGCTTAATATTAACGAGCTCTATTTGACACGGCAATCTGAATACATCCAATTGAAATGTAGGACCTGAGGAGCTACCGCGAAATGAAAACTAACTTCGTTAGTGTATCTCCCTCTCTGTCGCTTGAACTAGCAAGTGCGGCCGAGAGGGAGATAGACTAACGAAGTTCGTTTTCATTTTGCGGTAGGCCCTCTGGCTTATGGACAGAAATTAAGTGCGGTGGCGCGAGACGCGGGTCTTATTTAGGCGATTTCTAATTTCTCGCTTGTCCATAAACGCAGCCTATACAGCATACTGCTTGGTCTCTCTTTTTTACAGTATTAAAAAACTAGCCTCAACAACTTACCCTCAGGCATGAAAGCAAATGCAAACTGGCAGGCTGCGCAAAGCCAATAACCACCGATGAGCACCGGTTTCCGGCCGATGCGATCCAGCAGCAGAATAGCCGTCCAGTACCCGGGGATCTCCACCGCCGCCACTGCTACATAGTTCAAGTAGCTGTTGCCGACCAGTGTCACAGCGTTTATGTTCATCCCATAATACACCAGCGTATTCGTAATCCACCAAATCGGGGACACACAGACTCGCGACAGGAGCGTCTTTGAGTTGATGACTAGAATCGCAAGCCACTGCTCTTTCGGTTTGACCATGTTCTTCTCCGCTTCTGCTGTAGCTCGGAGCAATTCTAGAGACTTATCCGACAGTTTTTTATTGTTCGCTTTCGCTACTTTTTTAAGGATCTGCTCGGATTCCTCGTAGCGGCCTTTGATCATGAGCCAGCGGACGGATTCGGAGAGGATCCAGAAGTAGGAGACCACGAGCAGCTGTGGCGCGTACAGGACTTGTGTGAGGCGACGCCAAGGCTGCACGCCCCAGGCGATGAGGCCGAGAACGACTTGCCCGAGCGCGAAGAGACTGGATATTGTGGCTCCGGCTACTACTCTGTATTTGGGGCCAACCAGCTCCGTCACTGAAATCAAATCAAATCAATTTATTCCATAACAATATAAACTGTATCGGAAATTGTAAGATTAATTACAATATTCATTACATTATAAATACAATATTCATTACATTATAAATTACATTATACAATATAATAATATCACGATACAAAAAGACACAACATTTCAGTCAGAAGTAAATTCGTTGATGTCATAGTAACATTTCACCAGTAGGTGTTCTTTAAGTTGACGTTTAAACATGTTAACACTATTTATAGACTTAAGCTCATTCGGTAAGCTGTTGTACAGTCTGACCGCTTGGTATTGGACGCTATGCTTAACGACACTTGTTTAGGCATAATTGATTTTTTCAAGTCCTTCCTTCGAGTGTTTTGCCTACAGCCCCTTTCTTCATCAGTCTCATACTTCTCTGGATGCTTAACAATATCAGTCAGTATATAGAGACTCGGAACAGTTAGTAATTTTAATCTGACAAAATGCTCCTTGCAAGACTCCCATGACGGTATTCGTACCATAGTCCTAATAGCACGTTTTTGGATAACAAACGCTTTCTTTATATTATAAGCAAAGCTATGACCCCAGAACTTAATGCTATACCGTAAATGAAATGTTAATTTTAGCGGTGTTATTTACTCCTCTTATTTTGGCCCATATTGTGTGCATGCGCTTCATGATGACACTGTTCTACACAGTTCTAAGTTAATGGATTCAGTAAGTTTGGCGAATATGTGTTAAAAGGATATATAATTGACGATCTCAAATAATGTGTGCATGTTTTGATTCTATCTAATGTATGAAAATGATGTGATACTAGAGAAATAAACCATCAAAATCTGAATACGATGTCATTATCCAAAACGACATCGCACAACAAGTAGGTAACTACATAACTATAAAAATCATTTTTAATGACACACAACTATTGTTCAACTACCGTGTTCCCTCATTTCGTATCGTGTACCTATGCAAATCTGTTCCTATTAACCAAAATATCATCATTTTCTTATCCCATTTACTTGGGGTCGGCGCAGCATGTCCTTTGCTTCCACACCTCCTTATCACTCGTCATGTCATCACTTACTTCCTTTCTCTTCTTATCGTCTCTCACGCACCTTTTCTTTGCCCTACCTTTTCTCTTCCATCCCTCCACGTTCATACCTATAATACTCTTTTGGTCACTATTACCCAAAATATAGCAGGACGAATACGCCCCAGCACCAACAGTGGACTCTAACACCTCGAGCGTCAGGAACCATTCGTAGCTGTTGACGAACGAGCGCACGAGCCCGATCCAGCCCGTGTTGAAGGCGTTGATGGTGAGCGCGACGCGCCGGCCCCAGCGGTCGGAGATGTATCCGGTGATTGGAAGGACCAGGAGAGTCCCGATGGTGCGGATGGAGCCGATCTGGGAGCGCCGCCATTCGTCGCATGCCATCCCGAACTGGAATGGGGAACAATCTTATGTAAACTTTTGTATTCCCAAAAGGGGTAAGCAGCACGGAGTTGAATTGCACTATTGCAGTGTCACTTCTATGGCGTAGGTTAAACATAGAGGTATGAGGGGGCTAGTAATGAAATCCACTATAGGGCAAATGCCCCCATTCACTGTTTCTTTGAACTTAACTTGTGTGTAAGTGTACCTAAGTGCCTACTAAAAACTAAACACTCCCTTCCTCCCTGGAATAGCATTGTTTACGCGCTCATGCGGCTCACTCCACCCGTAATACCTAACGAAAGTAGATCTCTACACCTACGGTTAGTTACTAAAAATCGCAATAAATTCATTTATATTCTTTCTCAATACTCAATACTCAATCATTTATTGCATTCCACAATGTTAGTTTACAGGGTTTTAAGTAAACTTAAGTTTTAGTTGCTAAGTGATGAGAATAAAACTTAATTGTGGACCCTGTTGGGCACCGCAACATTAGTGAAGAGAAGACGACTTACATACTTATGTAAAGTTTTGCTTTTTATAATTTGTATATTCTGTGCAATGTGCAAATTATAAAAGGCATTATGTTTAAGTATCAATATCTGTTTATTGCACATTTATTTATACTTTTTTTTTTTTTTTTAATAGGAACTTGGTTTTATTATATTATATTTGTGTATAAGGTGAGTTTAAATTTTCATTTTATTTTATAGTTTTTCTTCTATGTATTCTCTTAGTGTAATCTAATCGCAGCATCAAGATATATTTGTGGGTGAGCGTTGAGTTCAGCTAAAAACAAGTTACAGAATAGCGGGGCTGATTTCACTAGAGCTGGGTCGTTTCGACTTTTCCGTGAAACGAAACGTAACCGTTTTTTTTTCTCACATAAGGTAACGGGCCATAAGTTCGTGCTAGTACGTCATTTCGTTAGTTTTGTTTCTGAGGCTTATAATAAGCAACTGAAATATATTTTTTTTAATTTATACATTTGTAAAAAAACTTTATCATTAAACCTTTCCAAAAAATCAAATTAAAAAATTTAACGACTAAACTACTAGCAACACAACGCTCGAAACTGTCAGTCGGCCGAAAACAGCTGTACGGTGTGCGCGAACTGCTTGTTGACGTAAGGTGCTCGCTCCGACTTCTTAAGGGAATTGAAAGAGAAAGGGAAGTCCATTTGAAAAAAAACTTTTAACAGTGCTTTGTCTAGTTTCTTAACAATGGATTTAATAAGAAATAAGTGTATATTTTGGTATAGGTGTCCCTTAAAATTGCAATAAATGGACTCACGAACTAACGGTCATTATATTTTTCGTCTGGCTCCTATTTCGTGTTACTACCGAATCAAGGACTTTCTTTATACATCCTTGTATCTTTGGTATTTAAATAATACTTAAGAAATTGTAAATGTTAATTTAAAAAACAGATATTGTATTTAATGACGTTTTCATTGACCTAAATTCGGTATATGTTTTATTCACTTGAATTCTCGTAAAACGAGGTTGAACGTGACCTAAATTTACAATTTGAAGGTGAATTCGCATATTTACTTGCAGCATAATTTTGTTTATTGCTCGATTCCTGTAATGTATTTTTATGTTTATTTATTACATATAGGATACTTAATGGTTATTGAACATAATTTAAAGGTGATGTACATTATTGATTGCGGGAATATCCAAGAAATAGTAACACGAAACAAGGGACTACTACTTTTAATACTTTTCCCCAAGTTCGTGACAGAGAAATCTATAGTGGTAGGCAAACACACAGATCAAATGTGTACCCTCGTCTGTTATTTGATATTCTTCTTGAAGAGGTAACATGTGCATCGATATAATGGAATAGTGTTGCCTGGGTAAATTCCGGGAACCTTTTATTTTTGCGGGATATTTTTTATTAAATGAAAGTTTACTTTCTACCCTATTAAACAGTATAGAATTGCTCTTTCAAAAGGGTGTCGTGTGTCCCATACAACATTGTCTAGATTTTAATCTTAGGTTACCTAATCAATCGTAGATAATCAATACATACTTATATCTAACTAGGTAGATACGTTTAAGGAATATTGACGAAAATGATTGAAGATATTTATTATTTTTAACATTAGATATCCCGGGACTTGCTGTCCCCGGGACTTTCTTTATTTTTAAGGGTTTTTTTTTTAAGAAGTGAAAGGTATCTTTATACCCTATTAAACAGAATATCGTTTACAGATACCTACATGTCACGTCCAAAAGGTGTTGCCTAGATATTTATCTTACGTTAAACAGTTTTGGTTAATATACTCGTAGATAGGTAACCTATGTGAGACACATTTTTGAAAAGGTGACCCTGTACTAATGGATAAGTTATTTAACCTTACATTTCATAAAAAACATCCTGGAGAAAGAAAAAATGTCCCGGGATTTTAAATACCGAGTTTTATCCAGACCCCCTATTGGATTTTTCCAATAATCATGTTAATTACCTTTTCAATAATCTTGTTCAATATCAAATAACAAATGAGGGTTCACAAACAAAATGTTTCTCTTACTACCTGGCACTCGAAAACTTTATGCCGAAACAGGGGCCAAGAACTCACAAACTTAGGAGCAGAGCCAAATTTTATCACGAAATGGGGTTCAAATACGAGGTCTACAAATAAATTATAAAAAAATAGTTATTGAAACTAATACTATATAATTCTTGCATTAAATAATAGGCAAGATATCAATGTTCATCACACAAAAAAATTCAATGCGATATCATGTTCTGTATTGTCTTAAAAAAAATACTAATTCGTAAGAGGCTTAACATGCCGAAACAGTGGACGTTTACCTTAACTGTTTTGAAAAACAGTTTCAAAAATATCTAGTTTCTCCGTGCGTTGGCGCCGTCGCCGGTCGCCAAACGAAGTGAAACGAAAAAACGGATGAAACAGTTTACAGTGTTCGAGTTACGTTTTCACGTTTTGCATTGCAACCGTTGCTTGTGACTGTCGCCTTCTACTTGTAGTTCCCTGTCATCGTTTTTATAAAAACAGTTTGTGTTTCTAGCCAAAAACTGTTATTCCGTTATTGTACGAGAAACCGTTTTTGAAAACGCTTACGGGATAAAACGCCCAGCTCTAGATTTCACTCATATTTTCTTGTTATCTTTACAATATCCTTGAATTTGATAGCATAGTTTGGTCACCTCAGTACAAAGTCCACGTTGACCGTTTGGAGAGGATACAAAACATTTTCTTACAATTTTTAGCTTATATAACAGGTACAAACTTTGAGAATTCAGCTTTAGCGGCCAAGCACTTTCATGTGTCTAGTCTAAAAATGCAAGTGAGACGTAAACTCTTTTAGTAATTTTAGTAATTCCTAACTGTAGCATTATATTTCGACATATTTCGTATACTCAGGGCACTGGGGATGGGTATCTGTTTGTGTGGCACTTAACTAGGTACACAACGTGGCCCGTTTTCATTGTTCCTGGACTGTATGCTTAGTTATGTACCTATTCTTATACTATTTACTACGTTGTTCTTATCTTCCTTTTTGGTTTTATTAATATTGTGTTTAATGAACCTTCTCTGTTTCTTCTTCTGTTTGTGTCACCTCTCAGTTTTTGTACATTGTGTACAACATATACAACATGATTATTATGACTGTTTGTTCTACGAGTAAATGAATAAAAAAATCAACGCTACATTTCAAATTAAAGGATAAAAAACAAATTGGATCGAGAGCAGGATTCGAACTTGCGGCATTGAGATTGAGGCATACGCGGCCCGTAGTTCTAGCCAACTGAGCTATCTGAAAAATCTGCTCGGTTGACATTTTTGCAACCAGTGCCGGGCAAACCAGCACACATTGTATTACATATTTTATTCACGTGAGTTTATCGTTTTGGAATTTCAAACAACTTATGTCTTTAAGGTCGGATTAAGTATCAACCAGATAAGATGCGCATAATAAATTGATAATTATTGTTTATCTCCTTTTGATACCGAGAAATGCGTATTTTGTTTAAAGTTCATCGTCAACATGAACATCGTCTCGGCATCGTCTCTATTGTACCAGAAAGTCATCGTAATGTCAACTGAAAAATTTCACTGCGGCATGTGCATATCAAAAACTTCCACTAAGTACCTACAAGATATTCTTCCATTCCCGATAGGGTAAAATCTGAGGCAGAAGTCCCGAAGGTGAGCGGCGAGGCAAGCAAGACCGAAGGCCGAGTTTTTCGTTGGAATGAAAGGCCCAAAGCACAGATTAAAGAATACAAGTACAGATACCCAATCTCATAGAGCAAAAGCGTACCGTCCTAATGTAGGCAATTCTGTATACAATTTTAGTCCCGTAGCTACACCAGTAGATGCAGTATCCGAGCCACCACGGCTATGACGCTGTCAGCCTACCTGATAGTTTTAGTAATACATTGAGATATCACCAGATGGCATTGACTTCCCGGGCAACAAATAGAGTATTTTTGATCTTTTTGATATAAAAGTAGTATTTTCGAGACAATATTACACATCACACAATATTGTACATAACCAAACGCTTGGAGCCTATGGTTCCATATAACTTTCGCGACCAGTGATGGCGCCATCTAGTGACAGTACCCAATAATACGTGTAGCAAACTCAGCAAACTTACTTAACTCACACGTATGTACGAGTTACATGGATTTAGTACCAATTTTATTGCATTTACTAAACTTATACAATTTACCTTTATTTTATGTACGGAAGGATGTTTGCGATATAATTAAGGTACGTTGAATTTATTAAGGTGTAAAACTCATTCTATCTTCACGATTACTGGTTCAAATGTTTCGCTCGGTACCTGTGTCGCCATCTATGAGTTCTTTTTTGTAATAATTATACGTTGTTCGAGTTGGGAGGCCATGCCCAAAGCAACCCTTCTAAGAGCGGTCTCAATGCGAGCAATGACCTCTAACGGACGCTCATTATCTTCCGGTGTCTTGCAAGCGAAACCTGAGGGGCTGAGGGCCGAAGTCCCGAAGGTCAAAGGCAAGCGAAGAAAAAGCGAAGTGAAGGCTGAGGTGTTCGTAGGAATGAAAGGCTTAAAATATTCCTTTAGAGAGCGCTCCTTATGCCCTCCCAATAATATTTCTGAGTTTTTTACATCAAAAATATTTGTTACAATTTCCCGGGGAATGGCGTTGGTGAACTATGATAATTCGACATAAATATTCAACTCATCCTATCAGACAACTTTAGATGACCTCTGATTTCAAAGCAAATATAGGAGGCAGAAGTCAAGCTTGCTGGTTTTTCAATATCAACAGCGACGTCGTCAGCGACTGGAATCATGAACATAATTAGGTCTCTAATGTCTAAAAGTTACTATAGGTTGAGGTATCAACCAGTTTTGGTTATTATATAGTCTTTAGCCGCCTAGCAATATTTTTTATCCCATGTGTTTTCACGTTTTATCTATATTTTGCTAAAAGCTTAAATGGGTTTCCTTTCATTTTCCAGTCTAGTGTATGCTTGCCAATTTGCAGGTCTTTAGTAGAAGTCTTTTATAGATTCAAGGAGTTCCGATACAAAGTTCAACACCCATCTTTTAACCCCTTTATCATTTTTATAGCCTATAAGCCTGGCCGAAGATCCATTTAACGTTTTAGTGAAAGTTGCATATTAATCTATTCGATAGTTTTCTCGTGATACCCGGATAACTAAACAGACAGACAAACAGACCAAAATTAAATACCCTAATCACGAAACAAATTATTTTAATTAAATATTTTGTTTTCGTGTTATTTTTTAACGAGGAAGTTACCCCGATCATTTTATAATCGATATGATACAGAGAAAGAATATAATGGAAAAATAAACCATCTTCGTCTGTAGCCCCCGACAGGACTCGAACCTGCGACCTTTCTATTAACGCTAGACTGCTCTACCAACTGAGCTACGTGGACATTGACTTACGCTGTGTATTTCTGCATTACATTCCCGCTAAGACTAGCGCCCTCTGTATCGTGTTATAGACTTGTTTCACAGCCTTGGCACACCTCTAATGGGCGAGCTTTTGGGGGCTACAGACGAAGATGGTTTATTTTTCCATTATATTCTTTCTCTGTATCATATCGATTATAAAATGATCGGGGTAACTTCCTCGTTAAAAAATAACACGAAAACAAAATATTTAATTAAACTAATTTGTTTCGTGATAAGGGTATTTAAATGTACACCAGCGCCATCTCTCTCGCTTGTCCGAGACTACCTGATGTGGTTCGATGAGAATGGAGTGAGCATAAGCTCGCCCATTAGAGGTGTGCCAAGGCTGTGAAACAAGTCTATAACACGATACAGAGGGCGCTAGTCTTAGCGGGAATGTAATGCAGAAATACACACCCAGACAGCAAGGTCACGTCATTATTGACGTGAATTATTGGGCATTTTAGACGTCACATCACGTGATTTCAAACGTCATGTTTCACGTGACGATGTCACAAATTTATCGTCATTATTGACGTCACCACTTGACGTCATTTTGATCCGTATAGTGACGTGACGTCAGACGTCGTAGGAAGACGTTGAGACGTCGTCATAGTTCACGTCATGTTTCACGTGGCGATGTCGCAAATTTATCGTCATTATTGACGTCACCACTTGACGTCATTTTGATACATATGTTGACGTGATTTAAGACGTCGACAGGTTGTCATAGTTCACGTCTTTTAGACGTAAGTACTGACGTCATGTTTCACGTGGCGATGTCACAAATTTATCGTCATTATTGACGTCACCACTTGACGTCATTTTGATACATATGATGACGTGATTTTGCACGTCCAGTATACGTGTCACGGCGACGTCTACTGGTCCTTATATATCACGTGTTTATTAGACGTCACACGACGTCGTTAGTTCACGTCGCATGACGTCGTTGCGATGACGTTGGTACAACGTCTTTAATGGACGTCACACGACGTCGTTAGTTCACGTCGCATGACGTCATTGGGATGCCACTGGGACAACGTCATTAATGGACGTCACACGACGTGGTTAGTTCACGTCGCAAGACGTCGTTAGGATGACGCTGGGATAACGTCATTAAAGGACGTCACACGTCGTGGTTAGTTCACGTCGCATGACGTCGTTAATGGACGTCAAACGACGTCGTTAGGTCACGTCGCATGACGTCTTTGTGATGACGCTGGGATAACGTCATTAATGGACGTCACACGACGTCGTTAGTTGACGTCACGTGACGCCACTAGTAAGACGTCTATAGACGTCATCGGGTAGACGTCTGTCGACATCATAGTATAGACGTTTATCGACGTCATGAATTCCCGATGACGTCTGTAGACGTCATTGGAAACACATCCACCGACGTCATTGAAAAGCGCCAGCAGACGTCACAGTAAACGTGACGCCATGCCTAATGACAAATTGCCTAATGACCAAATGGTGACTTATAGTGACCTCGCGTAACTTTCGTGCTAGAATTTTCAAAGTCGTTAGTGGACATGTTCCCAAAGACCTAATTGTATCTGAAACAAAACAAAAGTGTATGCCATGAAAATCTTTATTAACTCAAAAAATAATCTAGAACCATTTTTTTTTTAATGTAAAGTTCTCCAAAATTTACATTATTATTGAGATATTCTTCCAGTGTTGATAATTCATTTTCATCACGAATAGGCAGCTGTACAGGAAGCTTTATAGGTTCTTTTATTCTCATAATTTCATCAGTTTCATTTTCGCTTCTAATCCAGGTTAATATTTGGTTGTTCTGTTCCACCAGAGTTGTCAAAAAATGCATAACTTTATGCTGATGAGTGATGACCTACAAACAAACATGAATTTAATTTTGATAAAAAAAATAAAAAGTACAGACTTCAAAATAAACTGAAAAGCTACAAATAATCCTTTAAAAAAAGGGCTGCCACAATAGATCACTTGCTGGTCGAAGCGGCATAACCGGCCATAAGCGGCCCACAAATCAACTATAATATAATAAATAAAATACTTGATTTTAATCCAGACATAATATCTCCTATTATTTTTCAATGCTAGACATCCTGGCTGCAGCATCAGACCAAGCCATCAGGCCATCAGGCGGGCCGTACGCTTGTTTGCCACCGTCGTTGTATAAAAAATGAATATTGCTTTGAATAAATATTTTATATTTTACCTTCAATGTTTTAGTCATTTTGTGATATTTCATGTAACTTATTTTTCTTTTTTACAAAGCTCCCTGCTACATTACCTGAAAATTAAATGTAACTTACAGCCATAGTCCCACTAATTGGGACCACTGAGATACACAAGTCTTTTATAAATTGCCTGATTAGAGTTTTAAATAAAACCAGACAAGTGAGAGTCGGACTCGCGCACGAAGGGTTCCATACTATTATCTATACAACATTAGGAGACACTTTATTAAAACCATTTTTAATTTAATTTAAGTAAACCTAATATTCTTTTAAACAGTATTAAAAGAATATTATAAAGATTATTGTCCCAAATAAAGCAACTAAAGCTCTTTGAGCTATGGGAACTAGCAATGGAGAAACATACTTATACATATAGGGTCGTCAATAGTAAATTAATAAAAGTAAGGCGGGGTATGACAGTCACCGGGGCAAGACTACAAGTTTCCATAATATGGACTTTAATATATATTACAAAGTACCCCGTCTAATAAACTATGTTAGTCTAACCCGACCTTACCTAATATATATAACTCAAACTAACTCACTAACCAAAACTACTGGCCACCAAAGAGCTACCAGCTACCTTGCACAATGCATTAGTATTGCTATAGAGCGAGGAAATGATGCCAGCATCTTCGGCACCATGCCGCGACGGCACTACTTTTAAGATTTATTTTAGTTTTAATTAAATTTTAGTTAGAAGCAATTAATTGTAAATATATTAGGGGACACAATCTTACACAAATCGAACTAGTCCCAAACTAGGCCAAGCTTGTACTATGGGTACTAGACGACGATAAACATACTTATATAAATAAATAAATACTTAAATACATAGAAAACATCCATGACTCAGGAACAAATATTCGTGCTCGTCACACAAATAAATGCCCTTACCGGGATTCGAACTCAGGACCTCTTGCTTCGTAGGCAGGGTCACTACCAACTAGGCTTAAGCGATCGTCAATGTACTTTAAGTTTTTATATTAATTTAGTTCTTTTGTTTTTGGTAGTAGGTTCTTATTTAGATTAATGGCCGGTTCCAATAATCAATCCACCGATAGTTTTCCTTATCAACACTTACATTTTGACACATTTTCTACAGGTAATCTGTCAAAATGTAACTGCCGGTAAGGAAAACTATCGGTGGATTGATTATTGGAACCTTTCTTATCCCTTTCAGACCCGGCCAATACAATCGTGCGGGTTGATTACATTTAATTGTCAAATCAAAATCATATGTCAATATACTTCATTTTGCGTTAGCAGGGTGTTGTTTTACGGGTCTGAAAGGGATAAGTCTTGTTTCTGATAATAGTGATAATTATATTAAGTGTCAAAAAAAAAAATAACTCACCAATCATACACAAGTCCAGGGCACTTTCTTCAGGTTCAGATGACAATGAAGCGTCATAGTCAATTACTCGAATTGGCTTCTTTGTATCGTCATGTCATCGTAATCATTCAAATCACTTGTTGACTCCGCTTGTTTTGCCTTTATACGGGCAGTCATTAAATCCGCTGCAAAGACAAACAGCACATATTAGGGTGAATTTGATGAAACATTGGCTTGAAGATATAAAATGAATAAAAAAACACGATTCGGGTCCTCCCAAAGCAAATAGGTTATGGTAAAAAAACTATGCGGGATCTTCAACGAAACGGTCACAAAAGTCTTACAACTACCTGTTTCATAAATTTTCTCTCAATTAAGGGTTATTAACTGCCATGTTTGATCGTCTGGTGCTTCGTGTTTAATCATTGAGTAGTTCGTTTAAATCTTGGCCAAAATGCTTCTTGTTTTCTTCATCATCTCCTTCCGCGACGGTATAAGTGTTTTTATCGTCCATAATACAACAAAATAAACCGCACAATTATTCGAGCACACACAACCTGAAATAATTTACATATAGACAAATGTTACAACACTTCACAAAAGACAAGACTCACTTACCCAGTACTTGATGTTTTAATTGATTGCGTTAAATAACTAAATTATTATCGGCATACTCACCAGTTTTCCGGTCAAAAACAACGAAACAAACGAAATTATGGAACTCCGACGCGACCCACGCCACGCGAGTCGCGACTAGTGCGTGAGAATGCGAAAAGCCATACCTAATTCGATATCGATATTAACGCTCGATTAACGGTCGTACTAGTAAGTATTTTGTATAATATTTATCCACCAAATACTAAGAAACGAAACTTTAAAACTGGGTTTAGGTTTAAAATAATAATTTGCTCTGTGTAGATGTGACTTTTTATGCTACTTGTTTTTATTATGATTTCATGAAATTATTATTATTATTACTAGCTGTTACCCGCGGCTTCGCCCGCGTGGTCAAGGGGAACTAACATCATAATGGATCTTCCCACGGGAATAATATGTTTTATCCCGGCAAAAAGTAGCCTATGTCACTCTAACTAGAACTATTCTCCACACACAAAAAAAGCAGCCAAGTGCGTGTCGGACCACGCACAACGAAGGGTTCCGTGCCTATTAAAAAGGTCGTATCGTTACTGAAATCTTACGGCACTTACGTCCTTTTCTTTAAGGAAGGCAGTTTTTTAGAAATATCTCGAAAACCTTTGAACCGATCTTGTTCAAAACAATTTTCGCTGAAAGAATTTAATAAGCCCTAATGTCCAGGATTTTTTTCATATTTTTAAAATACACGGTTCAAAAATGAGAGGGGGGGGGACACAATTTTAGTGACTTGTGGCGATTATCTCTGACTTCATTCACTTAATCAAAAAAATTGCTGAGAAACCTTATATTTAGTTCAAAAGGCCTATCGATTGATGTGCCACACGTGGGCTTGCAATGAAAAAAGTTTTTTTGACTTTCAGTTTTATGTATGGAGTGCACCCCTAAAAAATTTTTTTTATTGTAATTTAATAACAAAAGTGTAGCGGCAAACAGAATACACCTATCCTCAAAATTTTATTCAAATACACCTTATAGTTTTCGGGTAAAATGTCTGTGACATACGGACGGACAGACATACAGACATGACGAATCCATAAGGGTTCTGTTTTTTGCTATTTGGCTACGGAACCCTAAAAAGGAGAATCAAACACACTTTCGAATTTATAATATTAGTAAGGATTTCCTTTATTCATTTTAAATCTAAGGCTATAGGTTTTTAGTGTTCCGTACCTCAATCGGTAAAAACGGAACCCTTATAGTATCATTCCCTTTAGAGTGTCGAAATCACAGATGTAAGAATATAAGTAGTACTAGCGATCCGCCCCGGCTTCGCACGGGTACTATAATATACATATAAATAAACCTTCCTCTTGAATCACTATCTATTAAAAAAAAACGGCATCAAAATCCGTTGCGTAGTTTTAAAGATCTAAGCATAAATATTAGGGACAGACAGCGGGAAGCGACTTTTTTTTATACTATGTAGTGATAGTGATTCTATGCTCTGAGGTCGAAATACATTGTTAGGTACCAACAATAAAAATAATTTATGTGTCATAAATATACCTGTATATATCTATTACCATGCTTACTTGATTCATAATAAAACAGAACGGTAAAGTTGTCTAACAACCAATAATCTGTTAAAAGCGGTTAACCAACAAGTGAAAGGTTATTTGCAACTAAGTAAACCAAATTATCTACATTTATAAGTTAAGTTTAATCTGTTCTTACAAATAAAAGTAAAAAGCTCTTGTGGTTCATTTTCGCGAAAAAACATTTAATCTAATCTCCATTTTGCACAAAATTGTCAAAAACGAAGTCGTTTAGTAGAAAACAATGGTCGTGATCTGCTAAATCACCGAAGGGATCACGGAAATCGGACACGAGACCGCCAGCCCATTCGATACAGAAAAATCTGCCGATTCTAACGTGTATGTAACTCAATATCACCAAAAATAACGCTTGTAAAATTTCCAGCGTCGATGTTTAAACGCAAAAGTTACCTAACACTATTATTAGCAGCGATCTCTTCGTTTTAATTAGAAATGTGTGCGAGTTTGGTGGTTAAATTTCAATGCAATGTATTTTTTTTACTTTCGAATATCGACTGACACCTGGACGTAGTTAAAGGAAAAAGATCCAATCCACAGAAATTTGAGCAAAAGTTATGGCGGTTTAAAGTTTCAACCGTGATTCCTCAAAACTGATACATTTTTTTTATAATATATGTTTGGATGAAAATTGAGTTGAGTCGTGTATTATACATTCTTACACACAGAATTCAGTTAAATGCTATATTTTTCAGGATTTCGACCAAAAGTGGGGTTGGATCTTTTTTGCGAAAATACACTTTTCATAGACCCTTCCTTTTGTTTAATTTTGTAATAAGGATTCACGTAATAAAACTGGCATAATAATCATGTAAAACCATCTCTATACATACATAAAATAAAGCTGAAGATGGTCGAAAGTCTGTACCTACATGGAAGATATTCGAAAAAAAGTTTGCTGGGATACTTAGAATCGATAACAGAACACGTTCCAACAGTTTTTAGAATTTTTGTCAGTTTATCTGTTTGTCTGCTTATGTGAACGCGCATCACGTGAAAACGGCTGAACGGATTTTGATGCAACCTTTACTAATCTAGAAAACTCTCGTGACTTTCTGCAATATTATTGGGAGCGCATAAGGAGCGCTCCCTAAAGGGATATTTTGGGCCTTTCATTCCTACGAAAACCTCAGCCTTCGCTTCGTTTCTTCTTCGCTTGCCTCCCCGTTTACCTTCGGGATTTCAGCCCTTAAGTTTCACTTGCAAGACACCGGAAGATAATGAGTGTGCTTAGGGGTGATTGCTCACATTGAGAACTGCTCTCAGAAGGGTTGCTTTGGGCCTTTCAGTCCAACAAAATGGCCTTGCTTGCCTCGCCGCTTACCTTCGGAACTTTGGCCTGGGATTTCGCTTACAAGACACCTGGGGATAGTAAGTGTACGTGGGGGCTCGCCCTCAGGTTTCGTTTGCAAGACAACGGGAGATAATGAGTGCCCGTCCATGGGGGCGCATTTAGAGCGCTTTCTGAGGGAATGATAATGAGTCTTTCATTCCAACGAAAAGCAAGGCCTTTGGCCTCGCTTGCTTCGCCACTCACCTCCCGTAGGTGAGTGGCGAGCCGAGGTAAGTCCCGTAGGTGAGCCTAAGGCCTTGCTTTTCGTTGGAATGAAAGACTCATTATCAATAAAAAATAGTAAGTGTCCGTGAGGGATCGCTTGCCTCGCCGCTCATCTTCGGTACTTTGGCCACAGGTCGGTTTGGTCGTTTGCAAGACACCTAGGGATTGTAAGTGTCCGCGGGGGCTTGCATTCGGGTCTTGGGCCCTCGAGCTCGCCTAGGGAGCGGTCTCTTAAAGCATGCTAAAGCCTTTAAGTCCTACAGAATAAAAGCTCACCCTTCGCGAAGCGAAGCTTGGCTCCCCTTTTACCTTCGGGAATTCGGGCCTCAGGTTTCGCTTGCAAGACTCCCGTAGATGATGAGTGTCCGTGGGCGCTCGCATTGAGAGCGCTCTGTAAAGGGATGCTTTGAGCCTTCCATTTGAACGTAAAGCTCGGCTTTTGGCTTCGCTGCCACCTGGGGATAGTAAGTGTCCGTGAGGGCTCGCCGTCGGGCTCGCATTGGGAGCGCTTTATAAGGCTTGATTGTGACCTTTCATTGTTACGAAAAGCTCGGCATTTGGCCTCGCTTGCCTGCCCACTCCCCTTGGGGACTTTGGGCTCCGGCCTTCGGCCTTCAGGCTTGCATTGGGAGCGCTTTCTTAGGGCTTGATTGGGACCTTTCATTGTTACGAAAAGCTCGGCCTTCGGCATCGCTTGCCTGCCCGCTCCCCTTGGGGACTTTGGTCTCCAGTTTCGCTTGCAAGACACCTGGGGACAGTAAGGCCTTCAGCCCCCGAGCTCGCATAGCGACCGCTCTCTAAAAGTATGCTTCGGGCCTTTCATTCCTACGAAAAGCTCAGCCTTCGGCTCCGCTTGCCTCCCCGTTTACCTTCAGGACTTCGGCCCTAAGGTTTCACTTGCAAGTTACTCGGAGATAACGAGTATCCATGGGGGCTCGGCCTCGGGCCTTAGGCCCTCGTGTTCGCATTAAGACCACTCTGAAGGTTTGCTTCCCCGCTCACATTTAGGGACTTTGGCCTCAGGTCTCGCTTGCAACACACCTGGGGATAGTGAGTGTCCGTGGGGCTCGCCATCGGGCCTTCGGACCTGGGGCTCGCATAGGGAGCGCTCTCTCAAAGGATACTTTGGGGATCTATATAATATTATAGACGACCAAGTTCATGAGGGTGTTTATTTCGATTCGAAGACAATTTGAACTGTTACACGCACAGTATGGAAATGAAATCTTTATTTTCAAATTTGTCAGTAGTATGGTAAAACATAAGAATATCATGTTTAAACCATAATTATACACGTACGAAGTCGCGGGCAGAAGCTAGTTGTTAATATAACCATTTTCCTAAAAATGGTTTATGTGCGCTGGATCGGATAATACATTTACGTATAATGATCCAAGACAATATGCTGACAGCAAAAATCGTAATAAAGGCTGCTTTATAGTGAAAACTTCTTTTAATTATTAAAAATAAAGCTAAATGAATTTAAAAAATCAGATTTACAAAAAAATATTTTAATAGGGTCGTTTCTGTTGTTTACTAAGACACCATTGCAGGATTCAAAACAACTCAACAAAACTGATCCAAGTGAGTTGAATCTATTTTGTTGTATATCTAAAAAATTTAAAGAATCTAAATTTAGTTTTTCAATAAGAATCCAAATGGATTGGATCTGTTTCGTTGAAAATATTAAAAGTGAAAACGTGTGAATTGCATTTTCTTAAAAATGGTCCAAGCAGGTTGGATTTCTTTTGTTAAAACAAATGAGAATCAATTATGTAACTGATCTAATATCACTATACGGTTCCAAGCGTTATGGGTCTTTATTGAAGGATATCTTTTTTACTCCGTCATACATGTGGGATGGTATCCCATGTTGATTAAAATATGAAAACACTGTGTGAGCGGGGCGTCTTTTTGCTGAATGAAAATATACGCCTCAGAGACCTCTCTGGTATACTTAACTCATGTTTTGGTCATTTTGTGGATTGGATCCTTTTCCTTTAACTACGTCCACCTAGCCCATCAAGTAAACGTGGGACATCCCTAAGTATGATGCAACAATGGCAGCGACAGGTTCGAACAGGTTTTATGACGAGAAAAAAAAACGGTGTTTGTAAAGATATATTCAGCTTCTGTTTGCTAATGAGTAATATAATAATTATAAAATATTTGTTCTTAGTTTTCCATACTATTTTTTATACACTTGAGGGTATACAGGTTATAGTTTTACACAGTTATTAAACACTAAAGTGACTCCGGAAACGACTAAAGCCAGATTCACAGAACAATGTGACTGGCGCGAATTAACAACCGCGAGCTTTCGACCAATCAGAGATAGCGATTATGACGTGTGATTGGTCGGAACGGGAAAAATAGCTAGCGTGCGTTAAAAACGCCGCACTTTCATTGGTTGAATTAAGGGAACGGCAAAGTACTTTGTGTAATTGTTTAAGATTTGTACTGTATTTAAAAGTATTTGCAAGTGTGTTTAAAATAGTTATACTGATCTTTACTACTGCCTAAAACACAGAGGTCCTACCGCAAAACGAAAACTAACTTCGTTCGTGTATCTCCGTCTTTGTCGCACTTGCTAATTCGAGGAACAGAGAGGGAGATACCTACACGAACGAAGTTCGTTTTCGTTTCACGGTAGCCCCTCAGGGTATCCTATAGTTCAGGCCCTCGTAAAATGTATACACACACAAAAACTGTCGACGTATTTTACAAAGTCATCTTTAAACCCCTGATAGACCGTGGGCCCACTCCCAACACCCCACAGTAGGCAACTCTGACGCCGTCTGCCAAGTAGGTTCTACCGGCCATTTCAGGACTGGCCGGCTTAGGTTTTCTCTCTCTACGAATAAAGGGCTAAAGGATGCTACACGTCTCGTACTGTTGTGACATGACGTAAATATCCCCATACAAATTTTGACCGGAAGTGAAGATCTAATAATTTTTTTTTCCCTTGCTCAGCACAACTTTCTCGACTTGCTGCCATGCATTCTATCATGTTGTCATGAGACGTAGGTGTATTGGGAGTGGGCCCACGGTCTATGAATGTCATGTCATCAGCGACGTCACTTTTAGGCGTATGCCGACATACGGAAACTTTCGCCGCGTTTTACAACGTCATCTTTCAACCACTGATGAAACACGATATATTACGACGTTATTTGCAACGTCAACATCAGACCTCTGACGATAAACAATAATTTATAACGTGATCAGCGACGTCACTTTTAGGCGTATGCCGACATACGAAAACTTTCGACGCGTTTTTCAACGTCACTTTTAAGAGTCCGTATCGGCCCGGAAAAAGTTCGATTGTAGGTATCATTACCCGTCTCCGAGCGCGCCAGCGCAGGTATTGGTAGTGGGGATCGAGCGAGGCGGCTAGGTCGGCGTAGAGTAGTTTTGATACTTTAAGGCGCCGTAGGTTCATGGTCTTCTCTCCCTCTCACTGAGCATAAGCGTGAGCGAGGTGGAAGTGCGTGCTCGGAAGCGCGGATATCATGTTTTTTTTTGGCCGTTTAAATAAATAAAAAAGTAATCACTTAGTTCTCTCAAACATAATATTGCCGATTTCTAGAAGTTGTTACTAATATTTTATTCGTGATTTATTTCTATCGAGCGAAAATTGCTTAATCATATTTCGCTGTCACTATCACTGATCTCGCTGCAGAAAAGCCTCTAGATTACTAAACGTATTTTTTTGAAACCATATTATTATAATCAGACGCATTATATTGTTTCAAAAACTCTGTTCGCTTAACTTCGCGGAACCTACGGCGCCTGAACCGTTTTATCTGACTTTTTCGTTTCTTAATATTTATATGTACCTACCTACGTATACGTATACACATTACACGCCTGTATACGTATTTAAATAAAATATCAGGTAACTTAGAACTGTATCGTTCATTATAATGTATTTATGTAATTACTACAAATTAATTTAAGTAAGTACTTGCTTGTTTGACGACCGCTTTAGCCTAGTTGGTAGTGATCCTGCCTACGAACTGGAAGTTCTGGGTTCGAATCCTGGTATGGGCATTTATTTATTTCTGAGTCATGGATATCGGTTCTCAATGTATTTAAGTATTTATTTATCTATATAAGTATGTATATCGTCGTTTAGTACCCATAGTTCAAGCTTTGCTTAGTTTGGGACTAGGTCGATTTGTGTAAGATTGACCCCAACAATTATTATTATTTATCTTTACTCATATTAAAACTTAGGTTATTTATATTATTTACAAGTGGCTCTGTGAGCTGTAGACCTCGCGAGTGTATTTTTGCATAACTCCGCCATTTAGAAAAAATTCCAAAAACGGGCTCGACAAAAAGTTCTATATAATTACCGAACCTGCTCGCCAAATTTCACCAGAATCGGTTGAGAAACGCCACCTCTAGAGGAGAACAGCCGGAAATCAGGACAGACACACGAAAGCATTTTTGTCAAAGATGAAACGGATACCTTATTCGCTTCCGCTCACTCGGTCGATAATTAATTACTGTTAGAGTTTTCAGTTTCCAGGTTAACAAATTCTAGGTAAAAAGGTTTTACCTGACTTATTCGTTTCTTTGTTTTAGTGTAGGTGTTGAAATAAAATACCAGGTAATTTAGAAATGTAGGTACAGTTTATTTTTGTTTACATTTAATTTGGCTAAAGTATAATTAGCTTAATCACCAGATAAATAAGAAAAATTCGTTAACCTTTCCAGATTCCAGCGTTGTGCTGATTTCGTTATAGTCTGGTTTTAATGTTTTAGGGTCACACATTTTATTTTTCTTTTTACTGTACCAAATGAACGGTTTGTCTTCCTAGGCGCCATATTTGAATCTAAAATAATAAAACCAATCAATTGATAAATATTGTATTATAGTATACTACTTTAGCGACATGAATAGTAAGAATTTGAGCAAGGAAAAGATGGGCGGTTAAAAAGATACGGAGATAAAACATGTTGCACCGTCCGTCCACAACTAAAGTGAAAGATGACACAACTTCATATTAATCTTTATATATAGTTGTATCATCAATTTCATAATATTTGCATATTATCACTATTCGGTGACAAGATGCAAAACGATATGCTCTTTAAGCGTGAGTTCTATACAAGTAGTGGAATGACACTGCAGAAATTACTAACAAAGGTGCAGAAGAAGAAGCAGAAATTGCGTTATTTTTTTTGTGAGGAAACCGATGATACCCCCCGATTTTAGCTTTATCCTTTAAAAAGAAAGCTGATAGGTACCCATAAAATTAGACTACCGTTGGAGTAATTTTTCAAATATGACCAATTATTACTGACAGATATGTTGAGACCTGTCATCGAAGCAGATGTTAGATAAAATTGCATAAATAAATAAATATGGTTAAAACCAGAAATGATTAAAAAGGCCACAAAAGTAGCACCAGAGGGTACGCTAAGTTTTATGTTGGACATAAACTATTCGTCCCGTTCTGGCCAATATGTGAGTGCAAGAGGGACAAATGCTTTATGTAGGCAGGACACTGCAGGAAGCAGTTTATATCACACAGATAAAGGCAATAGGAATAAGATTCCGTAAATCGGAAATATTACAAACGGCTGTCAAAATTAAGAAACTGCAAAATAACAACCTGAACAGTCAAACTAATTCAGGAGAGGACGTCTGTGCCCAGCAGTGGGACGTATATATAGGCTGATGATGATGAAAATTCAATGACATAAGTACTTTTAGAATCATCGCTAAGTACATGTATATCGATGGCAAAAAGCGAGAACGTAGTAACCGCCAAAATGCAAACTTTACACCAGAGCCAAAAAACTTTTCGATTTCGAGAAAAAAAATCATAACTCTTTCATTTATGAACGAAAATGCTTGATATTTGGATCTAATTCATAACTTATGATTTTCTTTCAACTGGCATATTTAATATTTAACAAAAAAGACTGGTTTACGACTTAGTGGCGGTTACGACAATTGAACTCTTTTTTTCGTTACGCGAAAACGCTGTTAACGCCAGAAGTAAATGTACTAAAATGGTGAAACTAGTATTATTTCCATAAAGCATAAATGCTGTAACCAGATGCATATTTATTTTAAGATTCAATAATTTTGACGTAAATGTCATTACGTTCTTTATAGGACTAACTGAAATGTGGTAAGTGTCCACCGGCAAAAAGAAACTGTGAAAATAAAACGACTTAAGTATCAATCAACTTTTATCAACATACTTTTTTAAAATGTTTCCAAATTTTAAATGCAGGTTTCTTACAAATTAAAAGCTCAGAAGCAACAATTACCGTCTTAACATATCAAATACTATCTAGTCTCAATTTCTCTGTATAAAAACATTACGAAAGTTACTTAAAACCTCCGTTGCTTATAACATTTCAAAAGGCTAATAAAATCTCTCATATTATAAAATCACAACCTTGTACTTATCGTGCTAAAAACAAACATAAATATTCTTAGGGTTAATCAGACTATAATATTGTTATCCGCTAAAACTAAATATTATAGGTAATGAGGTTTAATATTCCCGTGAAAACTCTAAAACTCTCTACATTTTATCTTCAGTTTTGGCATTAAATTGTCTTTTAAGTAACTTTTATCGATATAAAACTCACTACCTATTAAACCCACTAACTATAAAAGATGTTTTGAATGTAAGTATTACTTATTATATAAGTTTTCAACATAATTCTTAAACAATTGTTTGAACACAACTATCACCTCAATTATAAAAATATTTCTTTGAACTAATCTCACTGAACCATTAATATTTAACTTAAATAACTAGACGTTATATTACTATGGTTCCGTACAAATTAAAATTGTTATTTCACGGACACACAGAGTACACAGACTACGCACACCGACTCGCTCCGGCGATCGCCGATAGACTAAATCACAGGTCGTATTCACGAGCCACATCGCCGCGAGCGCACATTTTTATTGCTGTATCTTCAAGCACTACCCACTTCACGTTGTGTTTCAAATGTCGTTACTGTAGCTTGCTGATAATTCATTTTCGAATGAAATGTAGTAAGCGTCAATCATAGATAATTTATTTTAGGATAATTGCAGTAAGCTTAGTTCGTAATTTTTTCACTACATGCATAAATGCTGTAACCGCCACGGAACAAAATTTCGGCAACGCTGTAACCGGCACACCCTTTGATTTATGAAAAAACAAAATTAGCGTAAATGTACTCGTTTAGAAAATTGCTACTATTTGGGTGTTTACAGCAATTAGATGTGGGCATCGTCAAAAAAATACATTCGTTTTGCAACGTAGTCCAGTTTTTTCTAAGCGTCGTAGAGCCATGGGACCCAGACCAGTCGACGCAGAAAAATTCGCTGATTCCGAATATGCAAAAAAAAAATTTTTGACCAAGTGGCGGTTACTACGTTCTCGCTTTTTGCCATCGATATATACACTCGCGGTCAAAGAAACCGGGTCAGTGACGAAAACCTCAATATTTTGTAAATCGTTGGTCGTATCTGCATGAAACTAACTCTGTTTTATAGAGAATTTAATATCCTTCTAAATCCAACCTTCAATGTTCTACGTAGTAACTGGAAAAAGGTTTAATTGAAAAAAAAAACCAATTAGGTACTTATTTGAAATTGCGTTCGTTTTACTTTTGCTTGTTTTTAAGCAATTGTTTTCAATCTGTCAAAGAACTATGATAAAAGGCTGTCATTGTTTTATTTTGTGGTCATTCTTGAATGTCTATCATGCCGCTAACACGAGATGAATGTACTCGTATCATCACTATGTTAGAAGAAGGAAGAAGTCAGAGGTATACAGCGAGAAGAACAGGTGTGTCACTTTCTACAGTGCAGCGAGTCCTCCAACGTTACCTACAAACTGGGCAGAACCTTAGAAGACCAGGAACTGGCAAAACAAGATGTACTACAGCTAGAGAAGATCGATTTATTGTTACAACCATGCTCCGAAATCGGCACCTCACAGCAGTTGAAGTGAAAAATCAGCTTTTAGAGACCCGAAGGGACGGCATCAGCGAGCGGACTGTCAGGCGGCGGCTCAAAGAAGCAAATTTGACCCCACATAGGCCGGCCAATGGCCCAAAACTTGAAAGAATACATCGAACAGCAAGACGACTTTATGCCCGCGATCACAGATACTGGGGTGACGAAGATTGGGCAAGAATTTTGTTTTCCGATGAATCCAGATTTATGCTCTATGCAAATGACGGGCGGCAAAGAGTTTACAGGCGGCCTGGTGAACGTTTTATTCCAGCATGTTTTGAGGAAAAAGTGGCGTTCGGCGGTGGGTCAGTCATGGTTTGGGCTGGAATCTCTTCAGAGAGTCGCTCGGAGTTAGTTTTAATAGAAAATGGATCATTAACGAGTGCAAGATATGTAGAAGAGATTCTTAATGAGCATGTCGGCCCATACTTAATTAATATGGGTGGAAATTCTATGTTTATGCATGACAACGCCAGGCCACACACAGCTCAAATTGTCAGAGATTATTTTTTGGAGGTTGGTATCAACTGTATGAACTGGCCCTCGAGGAGTCCGGACTTAAATCCGATTGAGCATGTATGGGACGAGCTTGGGAGGCGTGTAAGAGCTCGAAACCCCGCCCCAGCTACACTTAGAGACCTGAAACAGGCGTTAGTGGAAGAATGGGACAATATCCCGCAAGAACGCATAAAGAACTTAATAAACAGCATGCCGAATCGTCTAGAAGCTGTAAGAAGAGCCCGAGGAGGCAATACGAAGTATTAATTTTTATTTTTTGTGTTGTATGTGAAGTACCTACTGCTTATTTTTGTACGTAAAATTGGTTGATTTTTTGTTTCCTATGTAATTTTATTAAACAAAAGAATTACGATTCCACCATTTGATGTTATTTAATTCAGTATAAAATTATCTACAATATGCAGTTTAATTCATGTCCCTAGCTTTATTATTTTAGGAGATATTACAGATTTTCGTACTGACCCGGTTTCTTTGACCGCGAGTGTAGATAAAACATGAAGACTAATATTAAGAACCTCCTTCTATGGAACATAGGTCAAAAATGTTAGTAGTGATGCATATGCAATGAATGCAATGAACATATTTCCATTAGATAGTACAAATGCAATTTCATATAAAAAGTCAAAAGTAAGAAAAAGCATCACTTACCAAATGATCAATCAAGACTGCCTCGTCGCGCTATAATTCCCGCTAGCCCAAGCGCCCATAGCTACGTGACCTTGAAATCGACGAGCGACGTGACCGCTCTCTCAAACCGCTTGGCGGTGACTGCCGCATCGAGCGCCGTGCACGGTGTTTTATTACGAATTTTAGGGTGATTTGAAATATTTTTTATGCCACAATTTACTTCTACACATAAATATTTTTTTATTTTTTCGAATAGCGCTTGAACTGGAGTTTCTTATTATGGTTTCATATTTTTGAAATAATGTGCTAAATGGCCATAAATACTGGCGATTCATCGTGTGTTTTTACTAAAAAGTTGTTGGATGGAAATACGGCTTTACTCAACAATTTAATATGGTAACTTATATAATGTTTTCCACTTAATCCTAAGAAGACTATCAATCCAATATATATTTATTTGTTTTATGTCGGTTTGAAATCAATTCATTCTTCAAATCTAAGTTGTTTTACACGTCTCCGAGCGAAAATTGAGAAAACAGCTGTTGGACTGAGCCAAAATATGGTAAATTGAGAGCTAAATGTAAACAACATTTCCACTTATTTGACTTGAATTGAAATGATCTTTCATATTACACAATAAAATCTGTAGGAAAACGAATATTTCATGAGATATGACCTCAATAATTCTAGCGAATTCAGCAAACGGCTGTATACGGACTCTTAAACCACTGACGAAACATAACATATTACGACGTGATTAGCAACGTCATTATCAGACCTCTCACAAAACACAACAATTGATTACGTGATCAGTGAAGTCAAATTTAGGCGTATGCCAACATATGTACGAAAACTTTCGACGCGCTTTACAACCTCGCCTTTAAACCATTGACGAAACACGACATACTACGACGTGATTTGCAACGTCATCGTCGGACCTATGACGAAACACAATACTTTGTAACGTGATTAGCGACGTCACTTTTAGGCGTATGCCAACATACGTAAACTTTCGACGTGTTTTACAACGTCGTATTTAAACCACTGACGAAACAGGACAAAATAACGACGTGATTAGCAACGTCATTATCAGACTTATGACGGAACAGAATAATTAACAACGTAATCAGCGACGTCACTTTTAGGCGTATGCCGACATACGGAAACTTTCGACGTGTTTCACAACGTCATCTTTAAACCACTAATGAAACACGATATATTACGACGTGATTTGCAACGTCATTATCAGACCTCTGACGAAACGCAATAATTTATAACGTGATCAGCGACGTCACTTTTAGGCGTATGCCGACGTACGAAAACTTTCAACTCGTTTTACAACGTCACCTTTAAACCACTGACGAAACACGACACATTACGATGTGATTTGTAACGGCATCATCAGACCTCTGACGAAACACAATAATTTATAACGTGATCAGCTACGTCACTTTTAGGCGTATGCCAACATACGAAAACTTTCGACGTGTTTTACAACGTCGTATTTAAACCACTGACGAAACAGGACAAAATAACGACGTGATTAGCAACGTCATTATCAGACTTATGACGGAACAGAATAATCAACAATGTAATCAGCTACGTCACTTTTAGGCGTATGCCAACATACGGAAACTTTCGACGCGTTTCACAACGTCATCTTTAAACCACTGACGAAACAGGACAAATTAAGACGTGATTTGCAACGTTATTATCAGACCTCTGACGACACACAATAATTTATAACGTGATCAGCGACGTCACTTTTAGGCGTATGCCGACATACGAAAATTTTCGACGTGTTTTACAACGTCATCTTTAAACCACTGACGAAATAGGACAAATTACGACGTGATTAGCAACGTCATCGTCGGACCTATGACGAAACACAATACTTTGTAACGTGATTAGCGACGTCACTTTTAGGCGTATGCCAACATACGTAAACTTTCGACGTGTTTTACAACGTCGTATTTAAACCACTGACGAAACAGGACAAAATAACGACGTGATTAGCAACGTCATTATCAGACTTATGACGGAACAGAATAATTAACAACGTAATCAGCGACGTCACTTTTAGGCGTATGCCGACATACGGAAACTTTCGACGTGTTTCACAACGTCATCTTTAAACCACTAATGAAACACGATATATTACGACGTGATTTGCAACGTCATTATCAGACCTCTGACGAAACGCAATAATTTATAACGTGATCAGCGACGTCACTTTTAGGCATATGCCGACGTACGAAAACTTTCAACGCGTTTTACAACGTCACCTTTAAACCACTGACGAAACACGACACATTACGATGTGATTTGCAACGGCATCATCAGACCTCTGACGAAACACAATAATTTATAACGTGATCAGCTAAGTCACTTTTAGGCGTATGCCAACATACGAAAACTTTCGACGTGTTTTACAACGTCGTATATAAACCACTGACGAAACAGGACAAAATAACGACATGATTAGCAACGTCATTATCAGACTTATGACGGAACAGAATAATTAACAACGTAATCAGCTACGTCATTTTTAGGCGTATGCCAACACACGACAACCTTCGACGTGTTTTACAACGTCGTATTTAAACCACTGACGAAACAGGACAAAATAACGACGTGATTAGCAACGTCATTATCAGACTTATGACGGAACAGAATAATTAACAACGTAATCAGCGACGTCACTTTTAGGCGTATGACGACATACGGAAACTTTCAACGCGTTTTACAACGTCACCTTTAAACCACTGACGAAACACGACACATTACGACGTGATTTGCAACGTCATTATCAGACCTCTGACGAAACACAATAATTTATAACGTGATCAGCGACGTCACTTTTAGGCGTATGCCAACATACGAAAACTTTCGACGTGTTTTACAACGTCATCTTTAAACCACTGACGAAACACGACATATTAAGACGTGATTTGCAACGTTATTATCAGACCTCTGACGAAACACAATAATTTATAACGTGATCAGCGACGTCACTTTTAGGCGTATGCCAACATACGAAAACTTTCGACGTGTTTTACAACGTCATCTTTAAACCACTGACGAAACAGGACATATTAAGACGTGATTTGCAACGTTATTATCAGACCTCTGACGAAACACAATAATTTATAACGTGATCAGCGACGTCACTTTTAGGCGTATGCCAACATACGAAAACTTTCGACGTGTTTTACAACGTCATCTTTAAACCACTGACGAAACAGGACAAATTAAGACGTGATTTGCAACGTTATTATCAGACCTCTGACGAAACACAATAATTTATAACGTGATCAGCGACGTCACTTTTAGGCGTATGCCGACATACGAAAATTTTCGACGTGTTTTACAACGTCATCTTTAAACCACTGACGAAATAGGACAAATTACGACGTGATTAGCAACGTCATTATCAGACTTATGACGGAACAGAATAATTAACAACGTGATTAGTGACGTCATTTTCAGACGTAAGCCGATATACGAAAACTTTCGACGTGATTTTTGACGTCATTTATTTCCATAAGACGTATAATTGAAAAAAATCACCAAAAATTCACGTCATAATTTACGTCATCGGGCAGAAATTGTTGTCTGGGCAGCGTAAGTCAATGTCCACGTAGCTCAGTTGGTAGAGCAGTCTAGCGTTAATAGAAAGGTCGCAGGTTCGAGTCCTGTCGGGGGCTACAGACGAAGATGGTTTATTTTTCCATTATATTCTTTCTCTGTATCATATCGATCAGACCAAAATTCTTAAAACTGTTAAAGTGTGTTTTGTTGTCGATTCTAAGAGCCCTCAATTAGTTTTTTGATAATATCTTCAATGTACAGGCTTTCGACTCTACAGCTTTATTATATTTATGTATAGATCTTATCTTCTTATGTAATCTAGAGGAGCAGGCATCATCCCTTTTGGAGATACTTCGACCCAGTGGAATCTTTTGTGCGTTTGCCCTCTCCTTTATGCCTACTCCCAAGCTCGCTCCATCATTTCCACAAAACGGGTGATGCAGTTCAGCGGAAGCACCTTGAATTCCTTTGGTTGCGGATAGCCGTTACCAAAGTAATTCATTCTTCGTCTGGCAAGGGCATGACACTCACACAATATGAATCATCACAAATAATATATATAAATAGAAGATAGATAAATTATTGGCATTTTCCATCCCAAGGCGGCTAACACTACTGAAGGGGAAAATGAACCCTCCTCTTTCTAATTCGCACAGTGAAGCGAGACCAAGTTACGCTAGACTAGGGCCCGTGGCTGGTCAGTTGTGCATAAAACAGCCTTTTCACCTCACCGGCTCGGAAAGGCTTGCTTTATCGCTCAAAATCTGCGCCCAAAAGTTCATTATATCCGCTAGCGTGGAAAGAGTTTTTGAATTTGGAACGTGACGCTCAATCGCGAGATCCAACTTTTTTCTGTACAGAATGAGAGGCGTTCAGAAACTTATGGTGATATGGCAATAATTCATTACTATAATTTTGATAAAGTTCAATTAATAATACTTATTCTTTCTTAATTACATATGAAATATTAATAATTAGACTGACTTATTGTAACAGTACAAACAAATAATTTTAAAATGTAGTTTTATTCTTCAAAACTTTTCGCTTTGTGCAAATTTGGAACGCACCCCGTTTAAAAAGGTAAATTTTCTTAAAAAGCTCATATACATTTTATTTTATTTTGTTCTACAGCCACAGTAAAATCAAAATAATGGAATTTATTTATAGATTTTAGTGCAGAAGATATATGTATGAAGATATATGAATTCTAATGCCTGCTAAGTTAGCGGATAAATTAAAATATGCGTATTTGAGCCTTGAGAAGGCCTTGAGTGAGAAGGTACCCCACAATACTTTGACTTTTTAGGGTTCCGTAGCCAAATGGCAAAAAACACAACCCTTATAGATTCGTCATGTCTGTCTGTCTGTCTGTCTGTCCGTCCGTATGACACAGGCATTTTACTCGAAAACTATACGGTGTATTTCAATAAAATTTTGAGGATAGGTGTATTTTGTTCACCGCTACATAGTTTTGTAATTAAATTACAAAAAAAAAATGTTTTAGGGGTGCACTCCATACATAAAACTGAAAGTCTAAAAAAATGTTTTCATTGCAAGCCCACGTGTGGCACATCAATCGATAGGCCTTTCAAAATAAATATAAGGTTTCTCAGCGATTTTTTTGATTAAGTGAATAGAGTCGGAGATAATCGCCTCGAAAGTCACTAAAATTGTGTCCCCCCCCCTCTAATTTTTGAACCGTGTGTTGTAAAAATATGAAAAAAATCAGGCTAATAGGGCTTATTAAATTCTTACAGCGAAAATTGTTTTGAACAAGATCGGTTCAAAGATTTTTGAGATATTTCTAAAAAACTGCCTTCCTTAAAGAAAAGGACGTAAGTGCCATAAGATTTTAGTAACGATACGACCTTTTTAATAGGCACGGAACCCTCGTTGTGCGTGGTCCGACACGCACTTGGCCGCTTTTTTAATGTAAGTAAGCGTGGAGTTATTTATAGATGCAATAATGTTTATGAACATTTAATAATTATAAAAGGCTTCGATCTTGACGAGATATAAAAACAAACCTTTATTGAAAATGAGTAAATGGTCCTAATGACTTTCATTACATTTACAATTTTCCTCGCGGTGGTGAGGTGAAAAGTTGTGTGTTTCGCTCGGCAGCAAAGTTGTTTGGCGTCTCGTGCCTTGAAAGCCTCGCTATGCTCAAGATTGTACTTTTGAACCATTCGCTTCGCTCATGGTTCAATCTTACAATCCTTCGCTAGCTCGGCTTTCAATACAAGCACTTGCGCCAAACAACAACTTTGCAGCCTTGCATAACAATTAACTATTATAATACTGTAAATTCTTAGAAAGACACTGTAGTCTTACTGCACGCGACTTTCGATCTGGTGGTCCTGAATCCACAAAGACCTTCCTTCTGGGTTGGAAGCTCAGATGGCAGTCGCTTTCTTGAAACGAATGCCTCCGCCTAATCTAGGTATTCGAGATAACCAAGTTTACTTACATCGTACACGACACTGTTAGTGTTCTCATAGACATACTCTTCACATTCCTCGGTACGACTGCGGTCGAATAACCAGGCCGGACAGGTGTCGCCGACGTGGTTTTCTGAACTGTTGCTGTATCGTGCGCAGTTGTCGAACCCACTGCCTGTCAGGGGAATAGCGTTCTCTTTCCATATCGGTGAGAATTCTGGAGTGGGGCCGTCGCATTCTGGGATGACACATCTGTGGAGAAGGTTATTGGTAAGACTGGAGCGTAGGGGCTCTGGGTTCTCTCGGAGACCAGCTAAATCTATCAGGGGCAAAGATTGAGATAAGTCTATTATTTAGAGGAAGGCATCAACCAAAGCCTTAAAGAGATGAGTGAGTTTTTTTTATCATTTGGCTGGTAAGGCTCTCAAGCATAGTGCTACAAAAATGGGAACTACGTTTTAAAGCATAGAATCCTATAAACTGGCTCTGAAGTTTTATATTACAAAGAATAATCTGTTAATTTAGAAAGCCGAATAACGAAGTCGAACATTGTTGATGAATTTGGACATCTTATGATATCACAATGAAACCTTACTAACGGAATGGTGCCTTCAACGCTCTACACCCTATAATACATCAGCCACACTATGCTCCTCGCACTGCTCATCGCTCTCCTCCTCACGCTGCCGCAATGTTGCCCTCTCTGGCCACACACTGCTTTGCTCACGCGATTAATAGCGACGCTCCGCACTAGCTTACTTGCCTTTATTGCCGCTCCTTTGACTCGCACGCAAATAACGGACAAAACAGGGAGCGGTGGGCATGACGAGGTGCAAGATGAGCGGCATGTGTAACGTTGCCACACTATGTCTCTGCCTCCTTTCCTCGCAATTTCCCACGTTACCTGACGAGTGTACAGCAGGGTTGTCAGGTCAGCCGTAGGTTAAAATTCAGAGGCTCTACATGCGTTTATTTTAAGGAGTGCCTTTGGCGCCCGACTTCCACACTGCCGACCCCTGCTGCCTCAACATACTACAAAGTCGACGGGATGCCAAAACACAGAGAAAACTCACGGTATACACTCAGCCTGTTTACCTGGTAGGTATTCTAGCCGTAGTGAAGATGTACTCTCCAGATGCGAAAGCGGAGAACATGATGGGTAACGCCGCCAGCAGCAGCGTCACGATCTGGTACCGGCCCATCTGCCCCACCTCTTCCACCAGGATCGTGTCCAGGTCTACCCCCTTCGCTGGTTTCCCGGGGGGGACTGCCCCATCCTCCAACTTTCCCTCGGCAGACATTATTCCCTGGTGAACTTTCCGCCGGCAGCTCTACTCGCAAAATAATTGTTCAATATGTTTGCCTCTTTCATTATCCAATTTTCATCATTAAAATTGATAATAACGTCAAGATAACAGCTAAGGGCACCCGTATTTGCATTGAAAGGTGTTGCTATCATGGATTACAGTGTTGTAATAATCGGATATGGTAATCTTCGATGGACACGTGTCTGAATTCTTGGCGCGATTAATGTTGGTAACCAAGCTTCCTTGTTTTTGGGGTGATAATAGAATCACTTCTCTGTAATTATCAATTTGAAATTTTCATAATTAATGAATTACCACTTCGTAAGAATTAGGTAAGGTAAACATCCTAGTCCTTGACGTTGCACTAGTGTAGGTATGTATGATATGGGTACCTTATGTCAAAGTTACCTGGCTTAAATTCGAATGGAGAAAACACTTCTTAGTTCGAATTTAGCCCATTTTACATTAACATAAAGTGCCCCGGCCACAGGAATGCCAGGGCTGTTATTCGCTACGCGCTAATGCGGCTCACTCCGCCGTCATTATTCCCTGGTGAACTTTCCGCCGTCACGAAACTAGACCTCTTAGTCCAGGCAATGAACTGACAACTTGTGTGGAAAAAATGACAATTTTGGAAATAATTTATTATTTATTTAGTATAACGGATATATTATCAATTAAATAGTTACCCGGCGACAAAATCCGTCAAAATTTCAGACATCGAAAAAATGATAAGTTAACTGGCTTCTAAAAAGTCAGTAAAAATATTAATAAATGTTTTTGTCTTTATTTCGGTTCATTTACATTTGCTCTATAATATTCAAGATAAATCGTACAAAAATAGTTATTTGTTATGCAAGGCTGCAAAGTTGTTGTTTGGCGCAAGTGCTTGTATTGAAAGCCGAGCTAGCGAAGGATTGTAAGATTGAACCATGAGCGAAGCGAGGATGCTCAAGGCACGAGACGCCAAACAACTTTGCTGCCGAGCGAAACACACAACTTTTCACCTCACCACCGCGAGGAAAATTGTAAATGTAATGGAAGTAATTTGGACCTTATACTCATTTTCAATACAGGTTTGTTGACATCTCATAAAGATATAGCATTTTATAATTATTAAATGAAACATAAACATTTTTGCATCTTTAAATAACTCCACGCTTAATACCTACACTAAAAAAGTCAAAGTATTTTTGGGTACTCACGCACGGGTAAACTAAGGCTCAAATACGCTTATTTCACTTTTTCCGCTAAATTAGCAGGCATTAAAATTCATATATGTATGTATATCTTCTGCACTAAAATCTATAAATAACCACAATTTAATTTTGTTTTGTTTTAAAGCCAGTAAAATCAAAAAATGGTTTTACTGTGCCTTTAAAACAAAACAAAATTAAATGTAGGTACATGAGTTTTTTCGTAAATTAACTTTTCAAACGGTGCGTTCCAAATTTGGAAAAAGCGAATTTCTTTGAAAAATAAGACTACATTTTAAAATTATTTATTCGTATTGTATCCTTATAAGTCAGTCTAAATATTGATATTTCGTATGTAATTAAGAAATAATAAGTATTATTGATTTAATAAATAAATAAAATAAAATAGCCTTTATTACTAGCTTAACTATCACTAGGTTTAGGTACATTTACAATAAGATTATCACATTATCAGGTATTAATTATTATGCAATAAGATTGCTTACTTAATTTGATTTTACATAATTTTGATTAATATTTATATTACATTCATTTAAATAATACTTAATACATTCTTAAATTCATTATAATTTACAATATTTATATATACTACTAAGCTAGTGCACACTAGCTTATTATTGATTTAGTTTTATCTTAATAATAACAATTAATTATTGGCAAACACCATCAGTTTCTGAACGCAGGATAATGACATCTCATTCTGCACGGCTAGCACGCGACGGCACGCGAGCTCTCTCGATTTTTCTCGCACTATTAGAGCTGGGTCGTTTCGACTTTTCCGTGAAACGAAACGTAACCGTTTTTTCTCTCACAAAACTGTTTTGAAAAACAGTTTCAAAAATAACTAGTTTCTCCGTGCGTTGGCGCCGTCGCCGGTCGCCAAACGAAGTGAAACGAAAAAACGGATGAAACAGTTTACAGTGTTCGAGTTACGTTTTCACGTTTTGCATTGCAACCGTTGCGTGTGACCGTTCGATCGTTTTTATAAAAACAGTTTGTGTTTCTAGCCACAAACTGTTAATCCGTTATTGTACACACAGCAACACACCTAACTAACCATACCGTGAAAACCTAGAACCTTATTACAATGCACTTAAGGTCAGATTAGATTTCCGATGGTCACTTAGCTGTGTTGTCGACTGTACGAGAAACCGTTTTTGAAAACGCTTACGGGAAAAAACGCCCAGCTCTACGCACTATCCGTCTCTCACTTAAGAGGGGGCGTATCGCCAGGGAAAAATCAGAAATCACCCGCGCGCCCCGTACCTGCCGCGCTGATGCGTCTATTGCTGCCCCGCTCCTTCTCGCATAGTATATGCCCCGACAGTCAGATGAAACATGATGAATACCTATAGATAATTATAATAAGTGGAAAGAAAGACAAAATCTGTAAGTACCTATATTTGAAGATATAATTTTCGCTAGTAGCTAAGTCAGTTTCGAGAGCTATGACTGAAATGACCTTCCGTTTTTTTACTAAATCACGTAAGGGTTGTAATTTAGCATAATAATGTCTCGTAAAAGGCTAAAGCAAAAAAACAGCTATAATCGAATTTAAACTTTTGTGAGACATATCTAAAATACTACTAATAAATCCACGGTTAAAAAATTAACGTAAATGTCACGGCAGGCGACATGTTTCGAACTCTTCGGGAGTTCTTCTTCAAAACAAACATCGAAAACACTAATCCTGAAGAAGAACTCCCGAAGAGTTCGAAACATGTCGCCTGTCGCGTCATTTAATACGTGAATCTATTAGTAGCATTAAAAAAAAACTGTAATTTATTATGAAAACTTCGATCATGTTTATGAAAGCCAGATTTTCAGGCCACTGTGTGGCGGCCAAATTTTTCAATTCTGACCCCGTGTCATGGTCGGCCTTATCACGCGATAAGTGACAGGATAGAGCGTCCGTCACTGGCTGACACCGTTTGATAGAACGAGACGATGCCCCTATCTTGTCACTTATTGAGTGATAAGGCCGACCATGATACGGGGTCTGATCTCGGATTCGTACTTGGAGACAATGGAGACGCTTTGGCCCTTTAGTTATCAATTTTGAACATACTCGTATTAAAGAAAAACTGCAAAATTGTGTTCACTTTTTTTAATATAAAAATCTCCAACTTCGCAGGCAATAATTCGGGTGCAGACTCGAAAATTATTATTACTCCAAAAGAAAGAAGGCAAAAAAATATGCATAGTGATGAAAATCCCATTCGGATATCTCAAAGAATTGCGAAGCTACAACCGTTTTAATATTGCTTGTTAGAGAGAGAAAACGCAAACGGTGTGTGACGTCACTTTACAGGATGCTGCCGGCAGGCCGCGTCGACGGCGTCGCCGACCATGATGCGCGCGGCACGTTGCCGTCTTCTGTGACGTCACATTCTTCCAGCGTCATCGTTTCATATGAAGTTGCGTTTTGCGAAAAAGGGACAGAACACATCCCTTCTTAAAACTTTGGACACTTATAACTTCGTGATTATTTAACCTTTTGCGATGATTTTTTCTCCATTTGACAATTTTTTTTATCCTACTTCGAGAAAATATCACATTATTTTATTTAGTGTCTACGCCCCTATTGTTGGAATCTAAAAGCGTCACCCGTGATGACTTTAAAGAAAAAAAATGTCAATAATTACACGGTTCACCCACGTATTAAACGTCACTACGGGCGACATGTTTCGAACTCTTCGGGAGTTCTTATTCAGGATTGAGTGTTTTCGCGGCGGTGTCGCTTGAATCACGACAAGATTCAAGCGACACCGCCGCGAAAACACTCACTTTATAGAGTACAAATTACTTTAATTACCCAAGGAATACCACTACCTACATTTTGTTGCTTAAAAAACCACCGGAGCTATAACTGAAATATGGCCTTCCGTTTTTTTACTAAATCACGTAAGGGTTGTGAGCTAGCATAATAATGGCTAGTAAAAGCCTAAAGCAAAAAAAAGCTATAATCGAATTTAAACTTTTGTGAGACATGTCTAAAATACTACTAATAAATCCACGGTTAAATTCACGCATTAAATGTCACAACAGGCGACATGTTTCGAACTTTTCGGGAGTTCTTCTTCAAAACAAACATCGAAAACACTCATCCTGAAGAAGAACTCCCGAAGTGTTCAAAACACCTGTGCCCAGTCAGTGTGCCTGTCGTGTCGTTTAATACGTGAATTTAACCGTGAATTTATTAGTAGCATTAAAAAAAAACTATAATATATTATGAAAACTTCGATCATGTCTATGAAAGTCAGATTTTCAGGCCACTACTGTGTGGCGGCCAAATTTTTCAATTCTGATCTCGGATTCGTACTTGGAGACAATGGAGACGCTTTGGCCCTTTAGTTATCAATTTTGAACATATTAAAGAAAAAGTGCATAATTATGTTCACTTTTTTAATATCAAAATGTCCAAGTTCGCAGGCAATAATTGTTGGAATCTGCATTCTCGATAACCCTAAAAGCGACACCCGTGATGACTTTAAAGAAAAACAATGTCAATAATGTCACTACGGGCGACATGTTCCGAACTCTTCGGAAGTTCTTCTTCAGGATGAGTGTTTTCGCGGCTGTGTCGCTTGAATCACGACAAGATTCAAGCGACACCGCCGCGAAAACACTCATCCTTAAGAAGAATTCCCGAAGAGTTCGAAACATGTCGCCCGTAGTGACATTTAATACGTGAGTTGAACCGTGTAATTATTAGTACTGTTTCAACACGTCTCACGAAAGTTTAAATTCGAAAAGCAATGTCCGCCATCTTGGAATTCAAAATGGACATAATTTCTAGAATCTTCACCCTCGAAAAGCCTGCCAATGTATGTTGTTCTTTAAAAAAACGCGCATATTAATTTACAACGAATGTTTCAAAAATTTTAAATAATGCGACCACTTTTTGAAATATTTCTGACTATGAATTCGTATTTAGACCTCTCAGACATCGATTTTGAACATAACCGGATTTATTCTCAACTAGCGATCCGCTCCGGCTTCGCACGGATACTATATTATACATATAAACCTTCTTCTTGAATCACTATCTATTAAAAAAAACCGCATCAAAATCCGTTGCGTAGTTTTAAAGATCTAAGCATACATAGGGACAGACAGCGGGAAGCGACTTTGTTTTATACTATGTAGTGATAGTGATAATCTTTCATAAAGTAAATACACGATCGACAGAAAAATGTTCGTCTAGTTTTGCATGTACTGCACAAATTATTCTAAGAAGCCGGTCACCCGCCGATCGCTGCGTAATCTTATAGTTGTATTTTGAACTTTAAGATCTACATGTTAAGGTCGACTTTTAAATATATTATTTCAAAATGTAGCAAAATATCTACTGGAATGTTCGTTTCATTCACTGGACGAATATACTGGGTCACAATATTATTGAAATAATTATGTTCATCGTGCTGTCGTGAGAGCACAGAACGTAGTCCTCTCGTCTCAGCGGAGCGATTACGACTGACTCCGCCCGCGAACGGCAACAAAAGATACACAGAACCGCACGAAACACGCGACGGGAGAAAGGGTATCGCGCTAAATAAAAAAGGCCTATACGCCAAATACGTTTCACCTCAATAAGTCTGAAAAGGGACTACATAAAAATACCCCGCTAGTACTTTCATTAGGTAATGTGAAAAGCTATTATACACTCAACTTTTACTTAATTTATATGCACGGGAACCTCACACTATTGAAATTGAGTAAAAATAAGACATGTTTTGGCGGGTCTTTTCTATCGAGGCAATTTTGGTTTTGTATGGTTTTGTTCAGACGATTCAATTGCAAATATGATGTAGTTTTGGTATGTTCTTTTTCCTGGCATTCGCTTTAGTTTGTCATAGGTAAATATTCAATCTAAGAACCCCGATTTCGCGGAGCGCCCCCTCTTAATAGAACACTTAGAACAAGAGGTATAGTGCGATAAAAATCGAGAGTATGTCGTGGCCGTCGTGTGCTAGACGTGCTGTATAGAAAAAAGTTGGATCTGGCGATTGACCGTCACGTTCCAAATTCAAAAACTCTTTCCACGCTAGCGGATATAATAGGCTTTTGGGCGCAGATTTTGAGCGATAAAGCAAGTCTTTTCGAGCCGGTGAGGTGAAAAAGATAATGCATGCTTCATTTAAATCTACATAATTACTTCCGGGTGGAAAGTTTGTCGGATTCTTGACTAAATCATCTTAGAATAACATTTTCAAATGAAATCAACAAAAAAACGCTATTATAAATTAATGTTTTTCAAAACCGTATTTTGCCTGGAGTATCTACCTACGCTTGGTTACTACGCATCGCGGTGTCAAAATATATTTGAGCGTTGAGGTGCGCTTTAAACAAGTTACAGAATAGGGGGGCAGGATGCACAAGTGCAACGCTCAACTATAGCCCACGGGCTAGGTAGTTTACTTTTAGTATTTGTTTCAATAAAATTCAACACTAGCACCTCTCGCTCTAACGCTCTACTTGCCAGTAGGGGACGATTAATTTGTCCGGCATAAACGCGATCGTGCTGTAGGTAGAGGTATACGTGAGATTATTTGATTTGGCCGAATTGCATCAAAGTAGTTCATTTAAAAAGTAACTGTACAACAGTCCTAGGTACAAGATTCCAATTCCTATGACAGTTTTATAAAAAGTCAGCCAAATTAAATAATATATATCCTTCATTATTTGGTGCAGCCCAACAGGGGAAGTACCTGCCTACCTCCAACTTAGGCTCTAAGCACACGGTGTTTTTTTCACGCGTCGTCTGCGCGTTTAAAATACGCCGTGTGCTTAGGCCCTTACAGCGCCACAGTTATAATGACTACAATACCTGAGAGCCTACCGCGAAACGAAAACGAACTTCGTTCGTGTATTACATCTCTGTCATTGTCGCTCGAACTAGCAAGTGCGACAGAGAGGAGGATACACGAACGAAGTTCGTTTTCATTTCGCGGTTGGCACTCTGGCCGCTCCACATTGCCGCCCGAACGCGCGAAAACTATGCGTGAACGCGTGAAAGCATGAATGTGGAGCCGATTCGCATATTTTACGCGGGTTCGCGGCTTTTTAGCCACTTTTTTTCGGTTTTTGGCCCGCCTCAAAGAGCCTGTGAACGCGAACAATTGTGAACGCTGCGAATCTGGAGCTATAATTTAATATGTAGCCTAGGTAAAATTCTCGGTTGTTGTTCATCTAATTAATAGGTAACACACAGCAATAATATTAATAGATACATATTGGTTATACAGCTTATTTTAGTATCTAAGAACATTGTAACTGCAAGCTTACAGTACTTGTTGATTATATTTATAAAAATAGGTACCTAATTCAGACAAATACTATAAAACCGTTTCTCACGCCCAGCTTTCCTTGAAATCTATCTTATGTCAACACTGGGGTAATAAACCACAAATTTATTGGTTTAAATTTTTTGTATCTAAAGAGCTGGTCCCCTATTTCGTCTAAGTATTATGGTTGAGATTACTTAATGTGGCCGGCCTTTTATAAAACAGTCATTGTAATTAGAAGCTTCTACCTTCGAACGTAGAGTTGATTTTTGAATGAACCACTGATGCAATTTGGCCAACTTAAATAATCTCATGTATACCACTTCAAGTGGTTTAGATTCTTGAAACTCTATGCGACCAGACGATAACAAAAACAGTTAATGGGCTTAGATCCGAAAGGACTTATATTAGTTGCAAGATATAACACATATGTCTTTTGACTAATTTATAGTAGGACTATTATATATGGTAAACCAAAATGACGTATGTTAATATGGCATGTAAAATAATTACACCTTTTTAATATTGCACAAGAATCCAAGTATTAGGTTTTGTCTTTACATTAGGGCAGTCGGGATTGGACCTCGCGACAGGTTGGAATTATCACATTCGGATTCCCTTATAATTAATTATAAATGAAATTTGATATTAGATTTCCGCGCGAGTTTCGCGTTTTATTTGAACGAAAAAGTGTTCAATTACTAGACATTTTATTGTGATATTTTTAGAGACAATTCAAGACATTTTTTAGAGACGAATAAGTGATTTTATTATTATACTCTTTATTTTAATTTCGTCTTAGACTAGGTTTTTACAATAATTATATCTAAAAAGTAAAATATAAAACTATACATACAAAACATAAAATCATTATAAAAACCTAACCTAGGGTGCAGCCGGTAGCGAGGCGTGGCCTAAGCTACCGGCGGTCAGGGCGACAGAGACAGGAACCTCCTGACTATACGCGCAGTATCCAGGAGTACCGCCTTCTGTATCTGACCCTTATTATTATTATTATTATCATTTATTAAGAGACAACAAATTGGTCCAAAATTATAAACTTATCCTAACCTAACCTAGGTGTCATCACATTGACAAATTGGCGCATGATGGCGGTGTTGGTGTTATACCTAACCGCCACTGTGTTCAGAATGGGGTTGGAGCTGACCCATACCCTGCTTAGCAACGCTGCGAGTCTTTTTCGCACAATGGCATAAAAGTCATCAGGTCATTTAGTGTAGGCACGTATTTTTTTTAAGACAATTGACAATACTGCGAGTGTGAAACATTAAGTGTTTGATTTCATTTCATTTCATTTCATTTATTCCTTGATAAAACGTAGTTTTACATGTCAAATTTTTGTCAAGATCTTAAATAACATTTATACACATCTTATATAACAAGTATTTGATTTGGTTTTATATGAATAGTTAATAATTATAGAGTCAGTGTACACATTAAGTATTTATAGTAATGTACCTATGTAGTAATTTAAGAGTAAAGTGTTTATTTTTGGTTTGTAATATTTAGGTCGTCGCCACGGGAGATTAGCTGGAAATATAGTTCTGCGTGCTAATTGCTGTGATAGTCATTTCCAAGGCTTCATAAATTATAGGTATAGTTAGTTCTTGCCATAGGGCCAGATATTATTCTAAATTTCAATATTATGTATATAATCTCTGGTATGAGAGTGGATTTAAAGATATACTACTATTGTCTTGAAATACAACTCTAATTTAAATAAGGATGCATGAATAGGTATAATAAATGATAGCATTGCAAGGAGATTGAACTTTGGAAGAGCACACACACACATCTCAATTTTATAACTGGCTCTTTTTAACTTTTCTAAAGCATTGTAGTGTTATGCATTTAATGGCTTTTTGATTCTATAATTTGTGACAAGATAGTGAACTCACAATAAAAAAAAACTCTTATACACACCCATTGTATTTCGTGGCTTTAGCCTGATTTCAATGGACATACACTCATACACATATCACATTTACACGACATACATTAGCTGACACACCACGAGCTTAGATTTCATTTGAATACACGAACTTAGGTACACTCGACGCAAAGCTTTTTGGCTGATACTAGATCCTGGATTGCTGGAGTCGACTCGAGTTTACACCTAAGGAATCTGACGTGTCAATTCCTTAGAAGCTGTGAACTTTACATTACACAATAGGAAAACATTCAAGGCCTGAGCTATTTATATGTTCTGTAACATTGCGCTGTGTTTGTTCTGGGATGTAACTCATTCGATTATAAAAAAAAAAAAAAAAAATATTAGGGGACCATCTTACACAAATCGATCTAGTCCCATAGTAAGCTCAATAAGGCTTGTGTTATGGGTACTAGACGACGATATATATAATAGAAATACTTAAATACATAGAAAACATCCATGACTCAGACACAAATATTCACCATTATTATTATTTATACGGACCTTTGACATCTGCGTCAATTAGTGGAAGTAGAGTGACAATGCAGGCCAATTTAAGGGACAGACAGTACAGTGGATGTTATAGCATATAAATGGTATTCAGAGCACCTTGTACATAATCGACAACAATCACTATCTCTGTTACAAATACCGTGGCTGCACGAACGTTTAGGGTATGCGTAAATTCTGCCGCGCGTTATGCTTTGCGTAATTATTAAAATTAATCTTGGCAATCTGCGTAAAGTAAATTTAAAAGTACTTAAGTACTTAAGATTCGTGTAAGATGATGAATGTGTAGGAGAGATGGTTTGAATCAAATAGATAGTAAGGGTTGATAGGTTGCATCATGACGGATTTGTTGGTTTGGCGAGGGTGTAGGAGCGTTGGGAGCCCTCGAAAGATTCAAGATATAACAATAGGTATAGGCCCCATTTTTCAAGACCTAAGGTCTAGAATCCCAAGGTCCCCTTTTAGTCTGTTTTTTTTTACAGGTCATCGTTGTCGTTCATCGTGATGGAGCATTTTTATAGTATAATTTTAGTTAGTTCTAAGTTAGAAATATATGTACGTTATTAGTATTAGATAATTATAATTCGCATATGGTAATTAACTAATTAAATCAATTATCTTTGTTCGAGTTGTTGCTGAACGGGTGAGTTGCATGTTCACTTATGTAGATAGACTATTTGTTGATCTCAATTTTAAATGTTCATTTTGATTTGCGGATTTAATTAATTATTGCGGATTTTTTTTTACGGCTTATTTTACCGTGCGATTTGATTTGCGGGCGATAAAATTTATTGACGGATTATAATTTTACAGTAATGTTTACGATTACTGAAATTACCTTTCACGTGTTTTAATACGTATTTTTTGCGGCTTTTGAACACATACTTACGTATGATTTTAGACGTTAATTTTTTTAAACGCATTATTTAATGCGTCGATTGAACTACATTTACGGTCTGATTCATTTTGAAATTTTAGTTTCATTCGTTTTATTTATTACGAATGTTATTTATTCACATTTATTTGTTGCGTTTGTTACGGTTTCATTTGGAACATAATTTGACATTATTATTTTATACGATGCGTTTTACGACGAGATTTTAACACAACGTAGAGGGTCCTATTCGTACTTCCTGAACTAGACGATCACAAGTATTTTATTTATGGCCAGTATTTTAGTTAACTTATTAAATAGTATTTTATTTAAAGGAGGCTAGTTTAGACAATAGGTAACACACAGGAATAATATTAATAGATACATATTGGTTATACAGCTTATAGTATTTAAGAACATACAAAAAAATAAAAACAAAAGTAACCTACAAGTTTTACAATACTATTATAAGCACACGGCCTGTCTGATGGTTAGCAGATACCGTCGCCTATGGACGCTTAATCTATGTAATTATCCTTCTACAATTCTACGTTGCGCCAACCCTGAGATTATCCGACGGAGTCTTGTTCCCAATGTTAACTGCCTCCTCCATGGTGTCAGGGAGCTTGGCGCCGAGCGTCTCCGGCGTGAGGAACCCTAGGGCTCCGGAGAGGAGGGCGAAGCCCCCAAACAGGGCGAAGGGCAGCTCGGCCCAGCCGCTCGACTCACCCTGGACAACATTGTGTGAAGCGAGTTCACAGTAAACTCGATTCTACAAACGAAACTTTGCATGTACAATGACATGAAGTGTATCCAGGTCTGTAATTAGTTTATGTAGCTTCATATACAATAGTAAAAAAAATACAGCGAATTCAAGTTTTTCATACGAAACTTGTTTTTGCTGAATTTCGTTTGTTTTATAAACTGGAATTATATAAACTAATTATAGACATAGATATACCTCATGTCATTGTATATGCAAAGTTTCGTCACAATCCGACACGTAGATTTAAAATGAGAACGAAACTTCGTTTGTATGGGAGGGTGAAATTCGGCCGAGCTTACTGCGGACTCTTAATCTTCAAAAAAACGAAGTTCGTTCGAATTCCCTGTCGCTCGAATTACCAATAAGTGCGACAAAAAGGGGGGTTTTGATTTTGGGTGGGATTTGAATCCTCAAATGAACTTAGTTTTTGTTTCTCGGTAGCCGCACTGGTACCGGGTTAGAGTCCCTGACACGACTCGGGACTTCAAGTCGAAAGTGGCAATATACTGTTACGAACTAGGTATGTAATATGTAGTTTAAAACTCGATGTGTACTTGTAAGCACAAGTATCTACGGAAGAACTTGCGAGGCTATAGAGTCTGTCTCACGAAACGGGCTTCCACTTTCGTTTGCTAGACTCTAGAATTAAAACTACCTAATATTTTATCTTACTCTTTCGCTAGCATATAGTAGTTCTATAAGAAGCGATTATATGGTGAGCTTCTATTACTTTGATTGATGACCATTTCGATCGCCGACAAATCAGCCATCATTATCATCATCATATCAGCTGACAGACGTCCACTGCTGGATATAGGCCTCTCACAAATCAGCCAGCCATATTATAATTTTGGCCACACTAGGCCGGAGATTATAGTAAAAGAACTCACCATAGCTGGCGTAAGCGGCGACAAAATGGAGCCGAGTCTGCCAACCATCGAGGAGAAGGCAAAGAGGCTGTGACGGTACTTCGTGGGGTACAGCTCCGAGGTGTACACGTATATAGTCGTCATCACCATGGCGATGCAGTAGTTGCCCACCAGGTACACCGCAAGGGACGCCCCGTCATACTCTGGAAAATCAGTGACTTTAAAGACTTTGTAGATTTACCCACAACAAAGTCCCAACTATCTGAGGAATTTATTTAAACTTTAAAAAGATAAATAAATATAAAAGAATTAACAGCGATGAATCGAGGTTCCCGACCATTTATAAGGTACAGTCAAGGGCACCAGTATGTATACACCAGAAAGTCTCAAAAATATTATGTAGACAGACCTTATTTCAGCAACAATAGGTTGTAGTATAATACATATTTAAGAAACTTTGAGTGAATACATATCGGTGCCCTTGACTGTAAATCCTCAACCTACCCATTATAATCAAATCAATTACCTTCAGGCATAACGATATACGCGAGCTGGCAAGCAGCACACAGCCAGAAACCAGCTATGAGCACTGGTTTCCTCCCCACCCGTCCCAGCAGTAGCACAGCCGTCCAGTACCCAGGGATCTCCATCGAAGCCACTGCTACATAGTTCACGTAACCATTCCCAGACATTATGATAGCGTTCACGGCTAGCCCGTAGTAGACGAACGTCGTCGTCACCCACCATACTGGTGACACCATGCATCGGAGAAGAATCGGCTTGTTTCTGAACACTTGTACTACTAGCCAGGGCTCGCTTGCCTTTTCCGCTGCAGCAGAAAAACTCTTCTGCTTCTCTTCTTCAGCAGACTTCCTCAATTCGGCTCTAGTCTCTTCTGATAGCTTCTTCCCGTTGACGCGGACGGCTCTCTCCAAGATGGCTTCAGATTTTTCGAAGCGTTCTTTACTCATGTACCAGCGTATGGACTCTGGCATGACCCAGTAAAAGGCCACAGCGAGGAGCATGGGCCCGTAGATGACTCGGTGGAACCAGCGCCAGTTGGGCACAGCCCAGGCTAGGAGTCCCGCGATGATCTTGCCCACAGCAAAGCCCATGTCGAGAGTGGCTCCGCATGCCACGCGGTACTTTGGACCCATCAGCTCCATTACTGCAAAGCAAATTCAAGTTTCTATAGAGTTAAACTAGTATATTTGGGATTCTTAACGAATTCGGATCTTTGATTGGCAGAGCATACAGTGGTCAATAAACATTTTAATTTTCCCGGTTGTATACATGTACATATCAAAGGTCCGCTTTGGCTCTTAATCCTACGATGTAGGCACTTGTTTTACGAAAGCGACTGCCATCTGACCTTTCAACCCAGAGAGGAAACAAGACCTGGTTGGGATTAGCCCGGTTTCCACGCGATATTTTTCTTCACCGTAAAGCTGTTAAATATCAGATGATACTTCGTACATAACATTTTTTAATAACCCAGTGGTACGAGCAGGGGTCCGATTCGAACGTGAGTTCGAATCGCGTGAGAGCCGCTTACCGTACCGTTCGGATACAGCAGCTCGTACTAATATGAATAAGAAAAATAAAAAAAGCTCGTAATAATTACCAATAATATAAGCGCACGAGAAGGCTCCAAAGCCGAAGTTGGCTTGCAGGAAGTGCAGTACGGTGAAACCAATGTAGCTGTTAGAGAAGGAGCGCACGAAGCCGAAGCAACCGCGGATGAACGCAGCGGAGGCCAACGCTAAGCTGCGTCCCCACTTGTCCGACACGAAACCTGCACATGATCGCACTGTAAATAATAGCTTAACATATAGACACGCTATAACAGAGGCGGATTATCCATATAAATAGGCAAACTAGGTACGTACCTAGGGGCGCAGGGTTTCAAGGGGGCGCGCGACTAGCAGCGCACTCGCGAATGAATTTTTTTTCGGCTGCCGGGTGGGGGCGCCGGTGCTTGCCTATTAGGGCGCTCTCGACATTTAATCCACCTCTGCGCTACAATAAACTTAACCGGACATCGGCGGACCCGGCTGTGCACCAGCCACATGGGCCGCCCACATGCCGTGTAGGGGTGAGTATGAGTACCTATCCAATGCACCAGTGTGGGGTTACGAGGCGGTGAAGGAAAAAATCACCAAAGGCGTAACAGGCTTCGCTCGCACATCACTTCCTACGGGTCCATTTTTTCCTAGCTCACCGCCTAGCTAGTAGCTACGTCGCACAGTTCTGGTGGATACTCACCCTTAACTGGTTTTGAATGGAGCGCAGGTCTCGAAACGGTAGACTGCGTCCCCACTTAGGTATATGTATCCCAAACGAAACCTGCAGCCATAGGCCGCGTTTATGGAAGTCTGTCCATTCCAAACCAAGCCAAACTTTAATTGCCCCTCTGAGCTAATACAACTGACGCCGCGACGCGACGCGTGAAGAATAATCTACTCTCGTGTTTCTATTTTACATGGTGCGAGTGGGACAGGATGACGCTGAGTCACGTGTGACTTTGCAGCAAGTGGTGCTAGGTCTCCAGGCGGAGCTGGTACTCAGAAACCAAAGTTACAGGCCAGGTTTTCCTGATAAACGACCTGACCCACATTGACATTGTATGGTATTTCTGTGAATTTTGGTGGTTTACATTTGGTTTAAACGTAGCCCCGGCTACATTACTTACTGACCTGCAATGGGCATAGCGGTGAGAGTGCCGAATATGTGTACAGAGCCGATTAGCGAGCGAAGCCACTCCTGGCATGCCAGACCGAACTGTGCACAATTTGTTAAAAATGCATTAATAAACACACAAACCAACATTAAATAAAAATCGCTTAATTACACGGGCATTAGGAAAATTTAAGAAAAGAGAGCTCACTGTACTTACATCATAGACGACGGTATTGGTATTTTCATAAACGTACTCCTCGCACGGTATGACGTCATCCCTGTCGAAGAGGCTAGCGGGGCAGGTGTCAGGTGCGGGGGAGGGGGCGGAGCCATTGAAGCGCCCGCATTGGTCGAAACCCTCGCCGACTATTGGCACGGCATTGGAAAGCCAGTCCGGGAAAAACGGGCCGGGCGCGTCTGGAGACTCGCACTCGGGGATCAGACATCTGGATAAGAAAATGGTAAGCGCATTAGAAAACGAACATAGTGGTGTCATTCAACCGTGAAGAGTTTGGGAATTAAATAGCTGTGAGTTGATATAATCTTTGGCGTATTTATATGGCGAAATTGTCACTTCCAATCCCTCCTCAGTAATACCGGTGGTTAGAAAATAAGGCACAGCGGATTATTAATTGTCATCTAGCTCATCTTTCCTGTCGGACGTTCAAGGTACCGCTGGAGCGACATGGTCCAGGCGGATCAGCGCGAGCTTCAAATCTGCAATTGGCAAGAGTTAGAGCTGAACCGAGAAAAACGGCGCACTCTTGTATCGGAGGACAAGATGAATTTCGGGTCGCTGAGCCAACGGAGTAAGTTAGCTCATTTGTGGCGCAGCCCAAGTGGACAAGTGCCACTTGACAAGACCGCAGGGAATTCACATCATTTGGTCTGTAGGTATTGCGTTAAATAAGGTCACCAGAGCTCAAGAGAATTCGTACAAGACAATAGGCATATAGCCTCTATCTGTCGATACAGCATGATACAACGAACCCTCAAAACAATAAAGCGTCGGAAACATTATTTCAGAAATTAACCCATTCATTGACGAGTTAGACACGTACCTACTTTGGCCGCGATGCCGACGCTTCTTTACATAGGCCTACCGGGAAACGAAAACGAACATCGTTCGAGTATATCCCTCTCTGTCGCACTTGCTTGTTCGAGCGACAGAGAGGGAGATGCATGAACGAAGTTCGTTTTCGTTTCGTGGTACCCCCTGAGGGTGCCCACAGCATACAGATAAAGCTATATTGGACGCCCATTGGCGCCCGAGGCATTGTGTTACCTAAGGTTGGAGTAAGGTTGCATTTTCAAAAATCCAATTAGGTATAAACATTTTCTTTTGACGACCGTTTAGCCTAGTGGGTAGTGACGCTGCCTACGAAGCTGAAGGCTCTGGGTTCGAATCCCGGTAAGGGCAAATATTTGTGTGATGAGCATGAATATTTGTTTCTGAGTCATGGAAGTTTTCTATGTATTTAAGTATTTATATCTATTATATATATCGTCGTCTAGTACCCATAACACAAGCCTTATCATTAAGGCTTGTCATTAAGGTTAATCGACCTAGTCCCATAGTAAGCTCATGCTTACTATGGGACTAGGTCGATTTGTGTAAGATTGTCCCCTAATATTTATATATTTATGTATCTTTATACTAACATCGGTGGCAAACATGCTTTTGAACTGCCTGGTGGTAGGCAGACACCGTCGCCTATGGACGTTAGCTACACCAGATGAATCACTACACGCGCGCTGCCTACCCTTTATTGATCTGAGGATTTGTTGCGTTGACAGCTGGAAACAAATGCAGGTCCCACTCTCAACACAACGCATTCTCGGAGCTCTGGCGACCTTACAATAAACGTTGCATATAACATAAGACCAATTATTATACCTTGTAGGAATCCGTGCAGTTGTGAAGACGAAGTCGCTAGCAGCGACCCCTGCCCATACGGTAGCGATGAACGCAAGCAGCAGCACCTGACACTGGTATCTTCCAAACTGACCCAGCTCGTCAAACAAGATGGTATCTATTTCCCTCTTCACCTTTCCCGGCCCCAGTCCTTCCTTGTCCATGGTACCCGTTCGTGGAAGTCGCCTCGGCGGCGTCCTAGGTCGCCTAAGTTGACAAAGAATCGGATGTACTCTATGAGTACTTAATGTAGGATAATGCTCTCTTTCGATTACCCGTTATTTGGTGTTTTATTATACGTCCTCTCAAGAAAGTGAAGTAAATGGTTTCCTTTATATGGAAAGTGATAAAAATTGATAATACGAGCTAATCGTTTAAAGTGGTTCTCAGGCATAACGATGAATCTTAGTTATCAGTTAATTTAGTTCTATGTGGAAAGCTAGGCCAAGTCTTAAAATTACCTAAACTTTCTGAATATTTACTGATACAAAGTCATTGACGATTTGATAATACCACTCAATTTTTTACCCGACTGCTGAAACGAAGTGCAACCAACGGCTTTTTAATTTTTGTGCGTTGATGTCTATTACCTTTTGACTTTCTCATGACGGCGTCCTATTGGTCAAATACATTATAGTTCAGTAAAGGCGCCTCGTGATTGGTCAATTTCATTTTAGTTGTCTCAAGAGTTATGAAATGTTGAGTTGGGAGCTCCATAGTAAAAAGTATGTGATTTAAGTTTGGTGTACGAAGTCTTAATTCAAACAGTAAGGTCGACGAGTATAAACAAGTTATTTGTTTGTCTTAATACAAAACCTAAATTCTGAAAAGCTTTTTTGCAAGTTTCAATAATTTGCAAAAAATCAAATAATCCAACGAGGGAGCGAAGCTAATGGTCTATGGTTCAGCTTGGCCCGGAAATAATTTGTATGCCCAAGATGTCCCGCTTATTCGCTGTTCTCCTCTACAGGTCACATTTCTCAATCGATTCTGGTGAAATTTTGTAAGAAAGTTTCTTAATTATAAGTATATTATAGAATTTTACTGTCGAGTCAGATTTTCTAAATTCAAAACATTCGTTCATTAGACGTTTCCCTTCCCCAGTGGGTTTAGTGCTCTATATCCATGTAAACCTATACCAAAGCAATAACTTATTTTTGTAGTTAAACGAAGTTCCGTGTTCTTTCAGTTCGTGGTAATCCACAGCTCCGCTTTCAGAACTATTCGATCTATTGTATTCACATCGCAACCATGCCTTGCAAGAGAGATTCGTATTAGAATACAATGCTCTTGCATTATATCAGTAGGTAAGGTTTTAAGACTTGGTTTTTTTCCTTTCTTCTTCGGTTTTGCAAGTTAATCCGTTTGATAAGTCTCCGTTACGGTCCAATAGGTTTGATATGCGATAAAACAATGCTCCTGTATTTACCTGAAACCACATCGGTTAAATTAGGTACCTACTATAATAGATTGTCTGATCAAATTAGGGGGTTACAGTTAGCAAGCAACCCCAGATTTTAGTATGATAGGATACCCTGACCGCACTGCTGAAATTAAAGAATTTACAAAGGGGCCGACTAACTAGAAAAACCGATTCCACCTAAAGTGGGAGATGTGCTAGGCTAGAAAGAACAAGAAGAGGGACTTCGGCCACATATACATACACTGACAAACATCAACGAATTTAAGGCGGCTATCACATGGGTGATGGGTGTGCGGTGCGTCGGTTGCCTTATGTTGTGCTGTGCAAGTACAAGTACGTCAGTTAGGATATCAATTCTGCACAGTAAGTACCACACACTTAGGGTGACCAGATGTCAGGAATTTTAGACATATGTAGGTATGTCAAAAATGCGGCCGGAAAAGGGAAATGTCAGGAATTTAGGAAATCAGGAACAGGAATGCCTCCTCCTCCTCCGCCGCCCCGCCGCGGCCCACGACGTAATAACAGTACGCAGCGAGCACGAGCGCGTCAAGCTCGTGTCAGAAATTTTGTCCAAAAATCAGGATTTTTTTCAGGACTTCAAATTTGTATCTGGTAACCCTACACACACTGCACAGCACCTCCGTCCGGTGTTTGTACGCGTCTCGGGTCACCGCAGCGGGAGGCGGCGACAGCGTGATAACTCCTACCAGCAAGCAGTCGTCAGGCCTACCGCATCAGGTTTTTTTCAAGGTTTGGGCCACGTATGCGTAGCGCATATTATTGCATTCGAGCGCTATCAAAAGTTCAAGATAAGCGCTATGCAGCTATGCACAGCTGAACAGCCAAACCAAGTCAGGGAACCTCATCCGGTACGTGACATAGGCCATATTCAAGAGTTAAAAATCGCTCAAAAATATTTACTTGTCAGTTTTAATTTAACGAATTTTATTTTGTTCGTTTAAACTGTACTACACAATATGCTTGAAACGGAACGGCAATTTTATGTCAATGTCAAGTCAACTTCATTAACTTGTCAATGTCAAGCGTATGTCAAATCAAATCCACATTGTTTGGTTATAGGTTAGAAATCTTAAAAATACACAAGGAAAGCAATAGCCGATATTTAGTGCTAAGTAGCTCTCAGAATTTACCCAGTAATCAAATACATATCAAAATGCTATGCCCAGACATAAGTAACTTTCCCTGTCCGAAACTAATATCGTCTTCGAAGAAGCATGAAAACGGCGAGGCCGCTATGGATACTATTCGGTTGAACTCCTTCTACAAAAGTTTAATCGTGACATGCCCTGATGAAATACATACACCTAGTTCTGTAGAAGAGGCTATTACAGAAGACACGGAGTATTATAAAGTCACTAACTGCCCCCTTACAGAATTCATAAAAGCGGATTTCATCGAAAACTTTGTGAAGAAAGGAAAGTTACATTGTATGAGTGTCGTCAGAAACTGTGTTGTAGAAAACTGTGCAGCGATAACACCGGACGGTGTTTTAACATTACAGATTTTAGACTTTATTTACCAACAGTTGGGTATGGAAGGTGTGAAGCGGCCACATAACTGTTATGAAGTGCAAATAGACTTGAGTAATTTGAAACATTATGCCAAAACTGCAGCTAGCCTCAGTAAACTTGAACAATTCGACTTTTTCGTGTCATGGGAACCGAAAGGTGAAGATGTGTGTCCATCATCAATAGCCAAGTATTTTCATGATAATGATTACAGTGTTTCTTTATGTACCGTAAAAATAGATCGTCTATCTCCTCCAGTTGAAGAAATACCGGCTTTAGAAGATGTAGAGTCCGAAGAGATATCAGAATGGGTTGGCATGCTCACACATAGAGCTGATGTTAATCCTACGGAAGGATATATAAGTTCATATGGTCAGCCAGAGAGTGAAAATGCTCTAAAATCTTCCCGAATTGCCATCCTAATTGCCAAAGGGTTGTTAACTCCAGCAACCGTAGAGCGAATTTGCAGGAAAGTTGAAGAACATTCGGCGAGTAGAGAGACAAACAGGTATTGGACATCGGTTAGTGTGCAGAGTTTTGAGAATAGTTTGTGGCGGTGGAGTCGGAGTAGCCTGAGGATGTTCCAAGCACATGATTCTTCTTGCAACCTCTTCTTTAGTCGTGATGGTGTAACAGAGTATAATGTAGGCCAAGTAAAATATTCATAAATCTAGTTTTTTTATTTTTTCACCAAGAAAGGCCCAGCTGTTTTGTATTTGTAACTTAAGCCCTCTTTTAGAAAATGATATTAGAGTAGAATTGTGTGCGGTCATGCAAAATTGCAATTCATGGACTAATTATTCCAATAACACTCTCATTGCCCATCAAACGACAATGATTGTCCATGAGTACCTAAAAGAATAGTGAGCTATTTGCATCCTTCCCTCTCCTACAGTTACACTACTTACACTACACACACTCTTACATTCATTAACTCAATAATTACACTATGCACGAAACTCTTTTTGCCTAGTTTGTAAAAAAAAATTTTTACATCTTAGTTTTTACATTTCCTTTAACAGTCGCACGCATGACAATTTTATTGTAATTCGTGTTCGATCTGACTCAGGATAGAGGCTGTGCCTAGTGTGGGAATCACTATATCTAAAGAAAATTATTACTTAAGTATTTATGACGACCGGTTAGCCTAGTGGGTAGTGAAGCTGAAGGTTCTGGGTCCGAATCCCTGTAAGGGCAAATATTTGTGATAAGCATGAATATTTGTTTCTGCGTCATGGATGTTTTCTATGTATTTAAGTATTTATATCTATAATATATACATATAGTCGTCTAGTACCCATAACACAAGCCTTACTGAGCTTACTATGGGACTAGGTCGATTTGTGTAAGATTGTCCCCTTATTTATTTATTATTTATTATTATTATTATTTATGGTAAATAAATTATGCTTATTTCTTGATTTTACACTTCCTTTTCTTTTAAAAGATATACAATATCTTTTAAAAGAACACATGTGACGACTGGCCAAAACTGCGGTACACAAAATAATACCGTACCTCAACCACGAGTGGCAGTCTGTTGTTTTGCGGAGCGTGAATAACCCATATAGGAATTGGGATATTTTTGTTTTAGTAATTGAAATGTGTGTTTTCCAATTCATGTGACTGTCTAAAGTAATACCTAAGAGTTTAAGGTTTCCTACTTGCACTATTTGATTGTTGTTCAGCTCAAGTTTTAGAGGCGGTGTTATTTTATGAGGATAGAATAAAAATAAATTAGTTTTATTGATGTTAGTTGAAAGGTTGTGAATTGTGATCATTCATCCAGTGATTGATTTGGTGCAAGGTGGTTGATAATACTTTTAAAATCCTCATTATTATGAACATAGAAAGAATAGACACGTCATCTGCAAATAAAGTACAACTGGCATCTATTTCTCTGGGAAGATCATTAATATATAGTAAGAAAAGAAGGCATCCCAGCACACTTCCTTGTGGAATAGAGCCCCTTAATTCAGTGATATTAGACCATACAATATCCAACCTGTTAGAATTCGGGTTCAGATAATGAATTTGAACGAGCTGCATGCGCTTTTCTAAGTAAGATCTAAACCAATCGAATGCTATGCCCCTAATTCCCGATCCATATAATTTATTGAGAAGACTCTTGTGTGAGACTGTCATTGTTATACAGGGTGTTGGCAGTTTGAAAATTAAATTAAAAATAAACTGCTAATCGTACAGTATTTCAATTAATATTTTTAAAAAATACAGTTACTGGAAATTTTATGACTTAAAAACAATGTGGTCCAAGTGACGTCCCTCCGTTGCTTATTTCCACAATGTGATGTTCAGCGACAAGGTGAATTTCCATTTAAATGGTCACGTGAACAAGGAAAATTGTCGGATCTGGTCAGAGACTAATCCACAACGCTTGCATCAACGTCCACTTCACAGCCCTAAGCTCGTCGTGTGTGCCGCAGTAACATCAACGGGTGTCGTGGGGCCATACTTTTTTGGCCAAAACCTGCAACTCCGCCTTCAAGAGTGTCAAGCAACGGAGGGACGTCACCTGGACAACATTATTTTTAAGTGAATAAATTTCCAATATCTGTATTTTTTTTAACTATTAATAAAAATGTTGTATGATTAGTAGTTTTTTTTAATTTCATTTTCAAACTGCCATTACCCTTGTGGCCCACCCTGTATTAAGTCAATGTCATTGTTATCCCTATTCTTAACGGATTACCCTAGTCATTCCATTGCCCTATCCGTTTTAGACGTAAACCTATCAAATGATACTAAAAACAACACAATATCTACACAAACAAAAAAAACATGTTCTCAATTTACTTAAGGTGGCGTGAATATACCTTACAAAAATTTAGTTACTTCGTTTATACTGATTCAAAATAGGAAACTATTATGTAAATCGATCTTAGATATATTCTTCGGGGGCCGGGGCGGGGCGCTACCTAACCTAACTGTTCTGTGTAACGTTAAAACGAACCGAACGAAATACAAGCAGCGGCGCTACCACGAACTTCGAAAGTCGAAGTTCGTAATACATGCATCCCTGTCACTCGAGTAAGGGAGTGCGATAGAGATGGAAATACCCGAACTTCGAAAGTCGAAGTTCGTGGTAGCTGATACCTTCTTACCTCTCTGAAACCAGTGGTAGCCTAAAAAAAGCGATAATTCACCGTTTACTGTTGAATTTAAGCAACCGTCCACTGAACAGTTATATTTTTTTTTTGTTGCTCCACTATTGCACAAAAAAGTTCACAGACGCGTCTCAACTCAAGAGGATGGCACTCGCGCTCGCACTGGTCCCAACCGGTCCGAGATATCGTGTCCGTGAGCAGTGTCTGTGTGCGTTGCTCGAGCGCACTTGTATGTAGATTGATTTCTGTACCTATTCGTTTTGTGCTTGAGTACAGTGTGCTAGCCCACATTTTTGGGCTCATTCAGTGCAAAAGAAGGAAATCTTTTCACAGAATAAATATTTATTTATAGCTTAGGTACACAATCTAATTATTACATTTGATATATTGCACTTGTAACACATATAATTCTATGATTGCATATAATTATTAAACAAACTGATTTAAATTGTGAAAATAAATAAAAACAAAAAAATGGTTAACATCTATTTATTAAAACAATTGCAGATACGATGTTCCCTGCACCAATAAAAATAAAAAAACAAAAACTAGGAATGCCATAGAGATAATTGAATAATAAGTAATAAACAATAATTATTTGAGTGTAAGACACTACTCCTGACACTTAAAAGCTGGTAAACCAACCAAGTATTACCAACTCCATAATCTTAGACAGAAATCACTTATTATTACTAAATTTTCGATTATTTGTTCAGAAGATCCACATTACCTAATAGGTACACAACCCAATTCATTCTGAGCCCTATGGTTACCAAATATGCAAGAACGAATTGAGTAGGCTACCTTTCCACTGAGACAAAGCATTCATTTAATCTAAACGCTCTCTCGCAGTAAAAAAGCAGCCAATGAATAACAGGTGATATATATCTTGGTTGAATTGACACTGCATTCACTGAGACTGGAATCCCGGCTGGTTTCTCCGCTACACCTGGAGCTCCTCGCTCCGGTCTCAGTGCTCGGGCAGTGGAAGCCAGCTTAAGAGTTGGCGATCCCGATGACGCCGCACGCGATGCGGGCGCCGGCGTTGCCGGTGGTCTTGCTGAGCTCGTGCCCGCCGAGCCCGAGGTCGTCCGGGTCGGCGTGCACCACCAGCGTGCGCCCGATGATACTGTTGGCGCCCACCAGGGAGATTTGCGAGTCTTGGACGCACACCTGGAAAGATATCATCATCATCATATCGGCCGAAAGACGTCCACTGCTGGACATAGGCCTCCCCCCAAGAGTGCCAAAGTGACCGGTCCTGCGCCAGCCGCATCCAGCGGACTCCAGCAACCTTTACCAGGTCATCAGTCCACCTTGCGGACTGCACTTGGAAAGATATGTACATTTAAACTAGAGATGCAACGGATAGTGGTTTGGCCGGTAACCGGATATCCGGCGCTACAGACGTGACAACAGTTACATGACCAAAATGAAGTAAGTTCGCTCTGTGCAGGTTCAGTTGCAACTTTTAACTATGAAAAATGACCACATCATTTTTCTTTTCGTAGATTAATCTAAACTTATTATTTATTTGCCACTTTACCTACTCTTGATCTCCCCATAATTTAAACCCTTTAGCCCAAATAAAGCGTGTCCCAACGATTCTGGTCACGAAACGAAATTAAAACGAACAAAGAGTTTGTCCAGACGGCTGGAAGCTGTCAAATTAACTAAAACAAAAAATTACATCGACATGAACACTTGGACCAAAAGCGCCAATTAGGGCAGACTCGACCCGGGCCATCCTATACGTACGTATAGGATGTAAATATATATTTACAATGACCAGGGCAAGCTATACTGAACACATGTGACCGAAAATTTAAAACTAAAAGTTAACTAAAAGTTCGGCTTTGCGAGCCATATACATAGGTGCAGGCAGTTGACCAAGAAAAACACAGATTAAAAGGATAGGTAGCTAATGAAAGTACATTTCCTAATATAATAAATAAATACATTTACTTACATAAATACAAAAATATAATATACATACAAACATATTACTTTATCTACGCACATATCATTAGTGCTCTAAAATGCGTTCAGAAACCGTAGGAAATTACCAGCATTATTACAACCAATTTTACTATAAGAACTTTCTTGTCTGTGGTAGTAGGTAAAATCTGTACTGTAATGTTATTACAGTACAGATTTTTGTAAGGTTATGAGTTTAAATTTGGAACAGCTATCAAAACTCAAATGGGTCTCTATTCTAGTATCCATAGATATTAAAACAGTTATCGATGCAAAACGTCAATTCAGTATGTTTTTTTAATATAAACCGCACGACATTTGATCAAGAGTGACATGAGAATAGGGACTTCAATTGTTTGTCTATGATTTAAAAAAACATTCGTCTTGACGTAGGATCGAATTGCCGCCATTAATGTTGTCATGTCTTTGTTGGTTTTTGCTGTTACGAAAGTAGAATTGTGAAAAGTTGTTTGTAATTCTCATTTTAGTTGAAAATATGAGTAGTAGTGACTCCGAAAACGATATGCACACTTCGCCGGATATCGTAAATGCAACCACGATTGCAACAAAGATATTTTACAGGTAGCACTATAGTAGCAATGCGGGTCATTTTCCTACGGCTTCTGAACCCATCTTAGAGTACTTATGATATGTGTGTAGATAAAGTAGTGTATGCAACTGTACATAATTTAGCCTTAAAACACTCGTGTGATCCTATTATGAAACTCGCTGACGCTCGTTTCATAAAACCACACTCGTACTTTAAGGACTCTGATTATGTATCAGTTGCATAAACTACTATTGCGTACCCAGTGCAAAAAAAAACTATGTCACTAAACTAACCAGAGATATAGTTGAGAAAATGCTTCCGCAACATGCGCTTGAAGGTGAGTTTCGTTTGGGCTTGTCTGATAGTATGCGGGAGAGCATTCCAAAGCCGAATGGCCTGGACAGTGAAGGAATTACTCATAGATCCAGCCAGTGCGATGAGGGGGGACTACAAGTTTCAGGCTTCGGGACGAATTGGCGTAGAGTACCACCAGGTCGGGCGGTTACAAGTTTAAATTTAGACCTAAGATAGCTAGGCGCAGCAGGATAGGAGGTATATAAGTACCCACATTCGCATTAAATTTTGTTTTCTTCTGGCGACAATAAGTCTTTTTTTGAAACAGTAGTTTACCTTAGTGACGCCCTTGTCGGCTGTGGCCTCGATGTTGCCGAGGTCCCCGACGTGGCGCACGGCCGCGCCGGGGGCGCCGTGCTCCTGCTTGTCCGGGTTGAAGTGCGGCCCGGCCGACGTGCAGCCGTTCGTGTTGTCGCCGAACTCGTGCACGTGGAAGCCGTGCTTGCCCTGGGAAGATAATAGGGATGTTGACTAACATTTTTTTATGATGTCATTCGAACAAGCTTTTGGAGAGGAACAAATGTTTGTATGGGAGCAACTACAATTAAAGAACATAAGTACCCAAAAAATTGAGACAAAGATTGACCTCGCTGGCGGCAGCGCAAAACGCTTCATACTGATAGACACGAAGATATGAACTGACAGTTGTACTAATCGTTTTATGGAAAATCAGGTAGGTAAGTACCTAAATTGTTGTTTCGGTCGCGAAATACTGAATAATTTTGTTTCTATAAAAGCGTAAGGATTCTATTGGTAGCTTTAAATTTACTCTTGGACAATAAAAAAAAAACATATTTTTTCTAAACTTTCAAGATTCATATTTTTTTATGATTTTAAATATATTTAATAATTTATACTTTATTACGATAATTTGATAGTTTACTATCCATTTAGCATCACTACACTACGTTACCAATTTGAACATGAGGCATCATGCCTATTAAATCAAATAAGTTTCTGCCAGAAAAAGCTTGTTGCAGGCTGTACTTTTTTTGCACAAACATCAACTAATCTAATCATTTGTTGAAAAAAAACATTGATGTCAAAGGCTTATTACAGGGTTGAGGACTACCTTACTGACAGAAATGCATGGCCCAAACCAGAGGCCAAAATAGCTTAAGCATTCATGATTTAATTGTCTTTGTATCACGCCTAGGGACGAAGATGACACAGTTCCTACAAGACAGCATACCAAGGATTTAATGTAATAAGCTGAGTTTGTTTAAAGCTTGTAAAACTGGAAAAAATGCAGAAATATTTATATATAGGTAGCGAGTTATTAAAAAAAACTTGAGAAGTGAAACAATACAAACAAGTGCTCTATACGCTCATTTTTAACTGTTGACAATGGATAATGACTTATCGGAGTGAGTTGTTCCCGCAAGGTGATAATGATAAGTCACTTCAATTATGTTTAGAGTACCAACTCAGCCAATTACAGTAAAACTGTTTTCCTTGACCTTATAATAAGATGGTAGAAAACAAAAAGCCAGACGTGAATAGTGGGCACTGTAGCGTGTGGACGCTTGCAACTGCAAGTGTTGTCAAAACTTCATGACAGTGTGAGGATTCGGATTACATATTTAATTGAGAATGAATAAGCCAACAATAATTGCAAGCTGCAAAACAAGGAAAAAAACAACTGCATATTTCCTGTTATTTGCTCTCTGAAAAAACCCCAAGTAATTTTCTATAAAACTAGCCATCAATAAAAATATACGTATACAATACCTAGTATTTATTGCACACCTCAAAACATGAATCAAATTCAGGACATACACACTAAAAAGTCTTATCGCTAAAGAGCGATCTCTTCTAGACAACCTTTAATAAAGTGGCATACATATTATGTGTATAGAATTTCGAAGTTTCCATTGATTTGCATATTTGCAAATTGAGCAATATATGCTTGAAGCAAATCTTTCGAAGAATGTGTCAACTAAATATACTGGCATGCAACGGGTATGTTTCACGAACGAAACTTCTAAATAGGTATTTATGGAAATCGAATAACGACTAACGAGTACCTATAGAGGACACAGTGATCATTAATGCAAGTCGATAACTAGCACTCAGTGCAATCAAAACAAAGGTGATTAAAACAAAAATAGATTGGCACTTGAGTGTCCTGCATTAGCAAGGTCATGTTTCTCGCTCTGATCAAACAGCTAATCGTGTAGCGTCACAGAATAAATAATAGTACTACGTACGGAATGTACTCTGTTAACAAATCCCCTTTTAGGTAATGCCGTTCGATCCATCCCTTTCTATTGCATGCAATGCGCTGCAATAGAACGCGTGCGAGCCATAGCAGCGATATCATACCCCCTGGGGCCGGGAGGTAATGTACTTCTAGCGGCGGGACCAAATCACGGAGTGAACCATCCCTGGTAGCTTATGGACTGTTTGGGATCTGAAGGAAAGACTTCTGCGACACTACCACGAAAATCGAAAGAAACTCGCAATATCTCCTCTCTGTCGCTTGAACATGAAAGTGCGACAGAGAGAAACACGAACGAAGCGTTTTATCGTAGGCACTGCACGTTATCATGAGACGGCGCGCCAGTTCTCTCGATTTTTCTCGCACTAGCCGTCTCTCTCTTATTAGAACATCTCATGATAGACGTGCTGGTTTCATTTGAAGAACTTAAAAAGGTTTTCTATATAAATAAATCCCGGAAAGGTAAAATACTTGTGTGATGAGAATGAATATTTGTTTCTGATTCTTGGATGTTTTCTATCCCCCCCCATTCATAAAACTTAAAATGCCTCTGGTAAATAAAATGTGCTTTGTCCCTTTCTTACGAACACAAATGTCAAAGTGACAGAAGGACACGAATTTTAACGCCATTTTACAGTCCAGGCAATGAACTGACAACTTGTATGGAAAAAATGACAATTTTGGAAATAATTTATAATAGCTTATTTTTTATGTGTAACGGATATATTATCAATTAAATAGTTACCCAGCGACAAAATCCGACAAAATTTCAGACATCGAAAAAATGATAAGTTAACTGGCTTCTGAAAAGTCAGTAAAAATATTAATAAATGTTTTTGTCTTTATTTTGGTTCATTTACATTTTGCTCTATAATATTGGCAACCCTACTCGTACCCTATAAATCGTACAAAAAAAGATAATGCATGCTTCATTTAAATCTACATAATTACTTCCGGGTGGAAAGTTTGTCGGATTCTTGACTAAATCATCTTAGAATAACATTTTCAAATGAAATCAACAAAAAAAACGCTATTTATAAATTAATGTTTTTCAAAACCGTATTTTGCCTGGAGTATTAGTTAAAACAGGCTTATAGGACGTTTATGAATACGGCCGTATGTAAAAGTATTTATATCTTTTACATACAAATCGTCGTCTAGTACCCATACACAAGCCTTATTGAGCTTACTATGGGACTAGTTCGATTCGTGTAAGACTGTCCCCTAATATTGATTTATTTATTCTTTCGAACGAGCGAGCAAAGCGAACGAAGTTCTATGCTTCAGCTTGGGCCAAAAATCGTTCGTAGGCCGGTGTCTGACCCGCTGTCACGCTGTCCGACTGTTCTCCTCTCCAGGTCCCTTTCTCAACAGATTCTCGTGAAATTTCGTGAGCAGGATCGTTAATTATATTGTTTTTTTTTTGTTGCTGAGTCACTTCAGTTTTAGGTTTTTTTTTTTATTAGAAAGCTCTCGAGTTCAGCAGGTCACAGTCACTAGTAACTAGCAGGTATAAAGTGCGAGTAGGGTTGCCATACGTCAGGATTTGTCCGGACATGTCAGGATTTTTGACCCTTGTCCGGATTGCGGCCGGACTTGGCAAGTGTCCGGATTTTTAGGAATTACCCCTTAAAAAAAAAAAAGTAGGTGATATATTTATTACAAAGAATACACAGTTTTAATGAATGAAAGGATAATGAAAGTAGTAAATAATCAACAAAAACAATATTTCTTTCAAAACAAATTAAGGCGGAGGGAAAGGGAAAGGTAGATCCACGATACAGTACACCGCAGAGCGCAGCTCGCTGCCGGGGCGTCGTTCAAGCTACGCCAAATCTCTATTACAACAAATGTCGGGATTTTTAGGGTGATGTCCGGATTTTTATCAGGACATTTAATTCTTCTATATGGCAACCCTAAGTGCGAGAGGAACGAATGCTTTAGGCCTCTCACAGACTGGCGCGGCGGTCAATTGTAAACTTATCATTAGCTGTCAAATTTACTATTGTCCGCCACCGCAGGCCGCGCCAGTGTGATGCAGGGCTTACGGGCGACATAAACGCGGTCATGTGTGTTATGATTATGACTTATATAAACTTGTGTGTCAACTGTTATTGTATATTTCGTTATAACATAAACTCATTGATTAATAAGAATAATACCCAATTGCCTGAAATAGATAAATCTTTACTGATAAGACCGCTTGTTGTTTAACTCAGCTATAAGTTTTTTGTTATATTGTGTTCTTTTATTCAAAAGGTAATTGTGTGTGTAAATTGTGTAGGAAATTAGGCCATTCAGGGCCCATGACGACACATATGCGTCAGACCGCCGTAGTCGCTTTCCGCTACATACGAGGAAAACCACGGGATCGGCTACGAGCGTAGCACGTAGCAATTCTGGGCAATGAATGTGTTAGGCAACATGTAATCTGCATCGTTATTTGAATAAACACATGAGCACATTTATTTATTTAATCGTATGGCATACATAATTTTGGCACATGACACATGCGATTACCATCTGAATATACTATGTCGTTCCGCATTGACTATAGGAAATTGCAGGCACCCAGCAGATACATTCCAATATCTGTACATAAGTATGTAGCGAAAATGTGCTGTATACAGTAACACTAAGCTGCTATATCGCGTCATTTAGTATACACAGAAAAAAAAAATCTCTTCAAACAAGAGGATTTATTTGAGTCAAGATATTTTGGAATTTCGATATAAGGAAACTCGAAAATGTCTTCGATTAAAATATACTAGGTTTCGTATTATAGTTCTTGAATCAAGAACTATTTATTTGAATGAACACTGAACTGTATCTTTCATTAAAATCCAAATACTCTTGTTTCAAGAGAAACACTATTTTATTATAGGCATTTTTTTTCTTCATTTGATATTGAAAGATTCTTAACCTAATATTTTAAATGATTTTGTGGTTAATAGTATAAATACTTGACTCGAACGTGTTCATTCTTACTGTGAAACCGGGCATATCTTCTTTCAAAATGGCTCTTATTCCCCTCGAATGATGTAAAGCTCTTTCTTTAAAGGCGGAATGATTTGTCCCAAGAACGACAATATCTTGTGCCAGATAACTATCATATTTTATTGAAGAGCATTAAGTTCTTATTCCGAAATGGCTCATTCTCCAATCAAACAATTGGAACCTCTTTTTTGAAAAGCGGAACGATTTGACCCAAGAACGAAAATATCTTGTGCCAATAACTATCATAATTTATTGCAGAGCGTTTAATTCTTATTTTGAAATGGCTCATATTCCTCTCAAATAATAGGAATCTCTTTTTTTAAAAGCGGAATGGTTTGACTCAAGAACGAAAATGTGTTGTGCCAGATAACTATCATATTTTATTGAAGAGCATTAAGTTCTTCTTCCGAAAGGCTCGTACTCCGCTCAAATAATAGGAACCTCTTTTTTTAAAAGCTGAACGATTTGACCCAAGAACGTAAGTATCTTGTTCCAATAGCTATCATAATTCATTGAAGAGCGTTTTATTCTTATTTTGAAATGGCTCACATTCATCTCAAATAATAGGAATATCTTTTTTTAAAAGCGGAATTGTTTGACTCAAGAACGAAAATATCTTGTGCCAGATAACTATCATATTTTATTGAAGAGCATTAAGTTCTTCTTCCGAAAGGCTCGTACTCCGCTCAAATAATAGGAACCTCTTTTTTTAAAAGCTAAACGATTTGACCCAAGAACGAAAATATCTTGTTCTAAATAGCTAATATAGTTAACTTGAGTGTTTTATTCTTGTTGTCAAATAGCCCATACTCTGCTCAAGATGTAAAGTTCTTTTTTTAAAAGCTTTATGACTTGAGTCAAGAACGAAAAAGTTTTGCTTTAAAAGACTTTCTTCTTCTTGTAAAATGGAATGTATTTCATTTCAATTACCTACAGCTCTTATCTTGCAAGAGTCAATTACCATAGCTGGTAATTTTTAGAGCGATTCAGCCGCAATTATATTCTTGTCATTATTCACCAATTCCCTGCAAATATTGATAACTATTTTCAGTTATTATTCATATGCAAGGCACATATGAATAATAACTGAAAATAGTTATCAAAATTTGCAGGGAACTGGTGAATAATGACAAGAATGTAATTGCGGCCGAATCGCTCTAAGAATTACCAGCTATGGTAATGAGCTGTAGGTAATTGAAATGGAATGCATTCCATTTTACAAGAAGAAGAAAGTCTTTTAAAGCAAAACTTTTGAAAATATCTGAAAACAGTATTCTAAATCTACACCAGGGAAGTGGCAAAATATTGGTATTAACAAGTGATAGCGATTGAAACGCTGTAAGAAATCACATATTTTACTCATGTAAGATAAGATCCAGTTTCAGGTAAAGCAAATATAATACATTCAATTGAACAAAAATAATAAAGGGCGTTTTTCAAAAAAAGTGTACAATTTTTTTTTCAGATTTAGTTTTTTTTTTAGTTTTTCTTACTCAGAATCGTTGACACTATCGATCTTCATACAAGAAAAAAAGTGTCAAAAAAGTTTTGTACAATTTTATTGAAAAACGCCCTAAAACGTTTTACAAGAAGTTTTACCACATCCCAACAAAGTGCAAAATTTACTCAAGATTCTCAAGTAGGTACTTCAGCTTTTACAAAAAGATCTTTTACTTTTGTAGTTAAGTCTTAAGTATAAATGGGTTTCGACAGTATTTATACTCCATTATAAATCACATATGGCCTATGTCCAGCAGTGGACGTCTTTCGGCTGATATGATGATGATAAATCAAATCACAAACATACCAATTACCCAAACAAACCTAATCTATACAAGCAAAATAATTTCCGAAACCCATTTATACTAATAATGATAAAAAGAAAATAGGTTTGTATTAAATAAATAGGGAATATATTACTGCTGTTTTCTCCCGACAGAGGTGCCACTAGCAAAAGGGGTGAATAATACTGCTGACAAATATTGTACTTACACACAACCTGCATGTAGCATGACATAGTATGACCATAGTGCATCATAGAGCAGTGCTTGATAGCCAACTGTCGTGAAAAAACCACAGTTGAAAACCCTATTGATGGAATGAAAGTAAAATGTACAAGTCTCATTTATTCTGAACTTATGCTTAATCATTATACAATAGTTACTATAAGTACCTAATTAAAAAAACAGTTCTTTTTGAATTAAGAATACATCACAAAAATATTTAGAACAGATACATTTTTAACTTATTACAGTTATCACTCAGACAAAGGACACCGCACACCTAGTATGGAAAAAAGGGACCGGTGAATTTTCTTGAAAAAAATATATTTTGTGTATTTAAGTTATATTTGAAAATGGTGAAGAGGCTAAAACTTTGGATTTATAGTTTTCGAAAAAAAAATGTGAACATTGACCAAGAATTGAGCCCCATAGTAAAATGTATGAAAAGAAAGTGGCTAAACTATTTGTCTTTACACGTCAATTACTGGGTGGAACAAAAATAATGCAGGAGTCCATGAAACGTATTTAATTGAAGGAAGGTTTTGCATTTTTTACAAACTGGTATTCCTTGAAAAGTAAAAACTTTTTTCAGTAAGTTTTTTAAAGTAAGTTGTTAAAATAAACGATTTTTGTGACATATATTTTTTTCGTTTGAATCTGAACACTTATTTTTTTCTTCATACATTTTACTATGGGGCTCAATTCTGGGTAAATTTTCACAAAATACATTTTCAAAAAAATTCGCTGGTCCCTTTTTTTATACTAGATGTGCGGTGTCCTTTAGACGAGCGGATTTACAGTCAGCATTATCAAGAAAGTAACATCAAATCTAAATAATAATTATCTAATCTATGTGAACTAATAAGCCTCGGATTGATTCTGATGTTGAAAAATTTTCTTTCCGTGATTTCCGGCCCTTGGGTGGTATTAAAAAGCCTAACAGATAAATTTTGACAGGTAGTCTTTTGTCTGAAACAAGATATTTTAAGAAATTAATACAGTTTCTAATAAAGTAAACAATTCAGAATGCATTGTAGTTGATCATGTCATGTGTGATGTAACTGATGTATTTAAGTGTACCTACTCGTACTTAAGTATTTTGGCGTATCTTCCCAGAACATACATGTTATACTAGAAATTTTTTTTCACTATTGGTGGTATTTTTATTTTTAATAGGGAAGGTGCGTGTAACGCAACTGAGGCTCATTTTTAGGGTTCCATACACAAAGGGTAAAAAACGGGACCCTATTACTAAGGCTTCGCTGTCCGTCTGTCACCAGGCTGTATTTGATGAACCGTGATATTTAGAAAGTTGTAGTTTTCACAGATGGTGTATTAGGTCAGCATAAACTGGCTAAATGATTAAGCTTACCGTCGTCAATGATATTTTCTAGCCCTTCAATCAGAGCTTTTGCATTTTCATTAGCCACAATGCTTGCTCTAAGCTGAAGTTTAGAAAAAAAATATTCCCAATATTTATAAAAGTTCAGTGACTTTTCTTTGAATTTTTTTTCGTAATCCAAAAGCATCTGAAACAATAATGAAACAGTATGATAATTATTGAAAGTACTTTCCTATTCAAACAACCATGATGGATGAAAACTCAATGTATGTTCATTCCCGGGTCCTAAAATGCTGAGATGCATTTTATACAGATCGGTTTAGTGGTTTCACTGTAAAATAACAAGCAGACAAACAAGAGTTACTTCCGCATTTATAATATTGGATAAGACATTTATAATATTTTATATTTCCTTACACATGGCATCTGTTTAGGGTGAGGTGAGCCTCTTGGGTGTTGTGGGCTGGTTTCTATCAGGACTTCATGAGATTTAGAAGTAGATATTGTTATTAACGTGCAGTTTCCATGGCAAAATTATGATTGACAAAAAATATATACATAAGTAGGTATTTTTAATATTACATACAAATTCTGTTTGAAATGTGGCATACACCATTAATATGTACTGAACGAGAGTTGCTGGAGATGGAGTCACCTGCGGCACGGCTCGCCCACTATTGGTTATTTTCTATACCTCTACAGCAATGTACAGTCAGCAGCAGATATAGCTAAGCTGAAATAAGCCAAAGGAAAATGTATCTAAACTGAAAAAATATATAATAAATAGGCACCTTAAAAGCAAGGGCTGACCAATCAGCGGTCACGGTCGTCCAATAATCGCGTGATAAGATAATAGAAACTGCATAGACGGTACAAATCGAAATAAGAAACTGTATATCATAACGAAATACATATGTAGCTATGATAATTTTGTGGTATTTTTTAGTACAAGTGTTAAATTTCGATGACAGTCTTATAAACATAATTATTTACCTTGATTATTTTCCACAGAATCCGTGTCAGATGTACTGTGTTTCGTAGATGTAGAGCTTCGACGTTTTGCTCCAGAAACATGCAGTAGATTTCGCACCTTGTCAACTAATTTTCCCTTAGCAGGCAAGTACCTCCCTGATGAAGACTTACGTGTCGGCACAGCTTTCATGAAGTATATATATATACTTTCCGTGGGGAAAAGTGTGACAATTTTAGCGGGAAGTAAGTTATACTCTTCTGGTTTTATGTTGCTGAAGAAAAACATTTTTAAATGTTAATTAATATTATTAAGACCTGAAGTGTTAAAAGTTCAATAACAGTTTTGCCACCTAAAATCTTTTAAGTTTAAATAATAAATAGGTTATTTAGAATATGCGTAAGTGAGTAAATTAACTTGTTTATTTAAATTATGAGTCATACACTAATTGAAAACAAAAGTTGCCTCTCCTGTTCCCGATAGTTAAAGGAACTGGAACAATTTTTTTTACTTTAATATATATATGCGCATGCACAGAAAAAATAATCACTTCAAACAAGAGTATTTCTTTGAGTCAAAGTCGAAAATGTCTTCGATTAAGATATACTAGGTTTCGTATCGTTCATAAGAAGGCTCAAAGTCACCCTAAGGGCAATGGAAAGGGCTATGCTAGGAGTCTCTGCGTGATCGCATCAGAAATGAGGCTATCCGCAGCAGAACCAAGGTAACTGATATAGCCCTCCGAATCGCTAGACTTAAGTGGCAATGAGCAGGGCACATTGCACGTAGAACCGATGGCCGTTGGGGCGGAAAGGTTCTCGAGTGGCGACCACGTACCGGAAGGCGCAGCGTGGGTAGACCAAGGTGGACTGATGACCTGGTAAAGGTCGCGGGAGTCCGCTGGATGCGGGTGGCGCAAGACCGGTCGTTGTGGCACTCTTTGGGGGAGGCCTATGTCCAGCAGTGGACGTCTTTCGGCTAATATGACGCTGATGATGATGATAAGGTTTCGTATTCATTGCCCAAAATTTAACGATTTTGACCGAAGAACGACCGATCTTGTGCCAGACTTTCGGCCTGTACTATAGAAGACACACTTAACTGCTCATCTGTCACCCTTATTCCCATACACATAAGGTTGACAGATGGTCAGTTAAGTGTGTTGCTGTTTGTACCAAAATGTTTGACTTTTAATGCTCCTAAGTCTTTAACTATCGGGAACAGAAGTGAAGAAGGGAACCAAGGCGGACCTAACTCTGTGTATGACCCTTATAGGTTCAAATCTACCAATAAATAAATATTATTGATAAGATTTTTATAAAACAAAAAATATACCACTTCAATTAAAAATCAGAGATAAAACACAATAATAAATCATGTCAAAGTAACACTGATGTTACTTACTATATTTTAGCAATTAAGGATAAGAACTTTCATCATTATACCAGGTAATCCTAATCAATACTACTACACTAATCTACACTAATGTACCTACTTACTGCCTATTGAGTACTATACTACTATACATATATAGATAGCTAATACTACTTAATCAAGAGAAGAGTAAGAGCTATTTATGTGAAAGTTAATTTTAAAGGCACTCCTTAAAATCACTCCACACAAATATTTTGCACTTACCAGGATTCGAACCTGAGACCTCATGCTTCATAGGCAGGCTCTTGGCTACAGACGCCATTAAATTAATTTCAATATTAAAATAATTATAAAATTATAAATAATAATAGGTTTTTTATAATGTTTTTATCTTTTGAATGTAGGTACTTTTTGTGTTTAACTTGTACTATATATTAAGTATAAAAAACCTAGCCTAAAAAGGAAATTGAATATACATAACTTAAAAAGTCAGCAGCCCTGCCAACGCTTCATTTTTGACAAAAAATTAAGTAATAAAGAAAAAATAGAGCAAATTACTTTTGGTTTTGTATGATAACCATAAGTAGATTTGTAAGAATATGCAATTATGATACTACACTATGTAACTATGCTTGTATGATGTGATGATTGATGCATAGAGTTCAGTTGAGCGTGCTGGGACTCTTAGGCATGTATGTTGGTGCGTACAGATTAGAGGCTCAGACGCACAAGGCTAACCTATTTGCTAGAATCGGGACGCAGGCGCCGTGCACGAGTCCAAGGTCTCAGGCTGAATCGTATCGCACGCAACTTAAATAAAACAAAAATACCGATTTACGTTATGAAACTAAAGAAAGGCGAGTAAAGGGACACTCTTCTAATTTAACAGTATTAAAAGTACCCACTTAGTTGATGTGATGAGTTGATGACCACTGCGCTCACTTAAAAAATGAAACAAGCAACTTACTTTTTAAGTTCTCCACGACTTCTGGAGGCATACCCCAGGAGATTAATAATATTTCCGGGCTCGTTCCGTCTTCTTCCATAATTTGCAGATGCAGAATTGCAAGATGGCCGAGGAATCCTAATTTTGTTTAAGTATATAGAGAACAGAACACTGCCTAAGCAGCACAGCAAGAGAGCACGAGAAAATAAATGAAATGAAAATTAAATTACCGTTGAGCGCGTGGGGCGTTTGCAAAATGTTGCCAGTACTCGATTTGAATATACACAACGAACACACGGTTGCAATTTGTCCGCTATATAGAAATCTAGCAAATCAGAAATAATAATTATTATGTTGTGCTAATTTAAAATGAAAATCCAATTTTAAGATGGAACTTCTTTTATCGCAAAGTATATTACCGTAAAATGTGGCTATTTAAGGCCCGCGAGGCTATTCGGAAAAAAACAATTATAAGTTTTGTGTCCATATATTTGTTGTCGTAGCAATGGTAGGAACGTGGATCTTGGTCTAGTAACTAAGTCTAAAAAAATAGAATCTGGAATGGTGGAAAATCGGTACTAAAGAACAGTCTTTCAGATTCTCGTTGCTTGCGAGGGATTTTTTTTTTACTAAACATACCTTAAAGTACATTTCTTCGGAAATTTTATACGATGTGTCAAATAATTTTAGCTGTTTATTTTCAATTAGATTTTCATGATTTTTGTAAATGAGGCTATTTGAGACGACTTTTGATGCTATTTGGTACTAGTAGAAATATCCCACCCAACTAGTACCAAATATCCCAACATTATACAAATTTATGTGACCATCTTTTTTTTCTAATACGACGCTAGTATGACGGTAGAAACGCACATACTATATGTTTTTGAAGGCGAAAAAATTATCCCCGCACTTAATTATGCTTAAAGAGTGAGCTTCAGCGAAAAACAGATTTACGCAAAAAAAATTACGAGTAAAACTTATTGATTTTTTTGTCGCGAAATTTATTGAAAAAATGTGTTCATTGTACTTCGAATACCTCAGCCAATTGTTTCTAAAGTGTCTCAAATAATAATAGCCGTGTATTAAACAGGAAAAGCAACAAAATTCAACAAAAACCAATTCGAAACCCATCAATTTAAATAAAAGCCCCAACCCTGAGGTTATTTTAGACACCTCTTTAAAAAATTACTACTCGGTCTGTATCAAACATAGAGACATGTGTAGTATCAAATTTTATGTCTTTATCAAACAAAACGTTTGATAAAGACATAAAATTAGGAGTTATTGTCGTTTTAGTCTAAAAATCGTATCAAATAGCCTCATTTTACGGTACTTACATTCAAAGTTAATGACATGGAACCTTAGAGTGAGTACACAAGAGATAAATTTTTGTTTGTTTATTATTTTGGATCACTTGTTAATTCATTAGATTATTAACATTTTCACAGGTTTCTATTGTTTTAAAACTCGCAAATAATATTAAATACTGTGTGGCCCAATGTGTATAGGCGTTTTAAGCAGTTATACGTTGACTGAATCTTTTTCCAAGGTGATAGGGTAAATAACGTATATAGCAACACTGCTCACAGTAAAATTCAATGACAAGATTCGTAAATTTTGCTGCAAGAAATAATCTCTTGATGCAATAATACTTTTACTTTCGACGATCTTGATTCGAGATACAAGAATTTTGCTAAGAAATAAATCTTCATGCAAATTCCTTCTACTTTCGACGTTCTCGACTCAAGATTCATAAATTTTGCCGCATCATAAAGATACTTAAATATATAATACCTACAATGTATGAATGGAGTATTTTTAGGGTTCCGTACCCAAAGGGTAAAACGGGAACCTATTAAACAACGCGACACACCCCAACTTCATAGCAGGTGGTAAACTGACACTTGTCTTTGAAACTAAATTAATCATGAGTGAAACCAGTAATACGTATCTTCTAACGAGAAGAATATTACGTGCTTTAAGAAAATCTTATTACTTGACTGTGAATTCAACTGAATCTTGGGTGAAACTAGTTTTCATAGTTTGTTTAAACTATGTTTTAACACTTGACTGTGAAACTAACTGAATCTTTAAGTGAAACCAGTAACATCTCATAATGAGAAGAATATTACTTGCTTCAATAAATTGTTATTACTTGACTTGAATTCAACTGAATCTTGGGTGAAACTAGTACTATCTCAAACTGAGAAATACATGGTTTCCTTTCAGTATGTCTTAACACATGACTGTGAAACTAAATGAATCTTGAGTGAAATCAATAATATCTCCTAAAGAGAAGAATATTACTTGCTTCAAAAATTTTTTTATTACTTGGCTTTGAATTCTACTGAATCATGGGTGAAACTAGTACTTTTTCAAACCAAGAAATATATAGTTTGTTTTAAGTATGTCTTAACACTTGACTGTGACACTAAATGAATCTTGAGTGAAACTAGTAATATCTTCTAACGAGAAGAATATTACTTGCTTTAAGATTGTTTTATTACTTGACCGTGAATTCAACTGAATCTTGGGTGAAACTAGTAATATTTCAAACTGAGAAATATATAGTTTGCTTTAAGTATGTCTTAACACTTGAATGTGAAACTAAATGAATCTTGAGTGAAACAAGTAATATCTCCTAACGAGAAGAATATTACTTGCTTTAAGAATTACTTAATATTTGACTGTGAATTCAACTGAATCTTGGGTCAAACTAGTAATATCTTCTAACGAGAAGAATATTACTTGCTTTAAGATTGTTTTATTACTTGACCGTGAATTCAACTGAATCTTGGGTGAAACTAGTAATATTTCAAACTGAGAAATATATAGTTTGCTTTAAGTATGTCTTAACACTTGAATGTGAAACTAAATGAATCTTGAGTGAAACAAGTAATATCTCCTAACGAGAAGAATATTACTTGCTTTAAGAATTACTTAATATTTGACTGTGAATTCAACTGAATCTTGGGTGAAACTAGTAATATCTTCTAACGAGAAGAATATTACTTGCTTTAAGATTGTTTTATTACTTGACCGTGAATTCAACTGAATCTTGGGTGAAACTAGTAATATTTCAAACTGAGAAATATATAGTTTGCTTTAAGTATGTCTTAACACTTGACTGTGAATCTAAATTAATCTTGAGTGAAACTAGTAATATCTCCTAACGAGAAGAATATTACTTGCTTTAAGAATTACTTAATATTTGACTGTGAATTCAACTGAATCTTGGGTGAAACTAGTACTGTTTTGAACTGAGAAATAATTACTTGCTTTAAGAATGTCTCAATTCTTAACTAAAAATATAACTAATTCTTGGATGAAAAAAATAGTATCTCCTATCGAGTAACACATTACTTACATCAAGACTTTTAAATTATTGATTAAAGATCTAAAATAATTCTTGAGACAAGACAACTATATATTGTGATAAGAATTAACTCTTGAATCAAACCCGCGCAGTTGAGAAATAATATATTTTGAACCGTTCGTTAGTTGCAATATCTTGTTTTAAGGTGTATATATCTTAGATCAAGCAATATTAGGTGAAACGTATTTGGTTCTTGTTTCAAGCAATCCTTTTTTTCCGTGTACCTACTTGAGATTATATGAGTTAGCCGAATTGCATCAAAGTAAGGCACTTGTCCCACCGCCGGCGAGTAGCGAGTACTGTCATAGTAATTCTTACTCGCAAAAGCGACGAGCGAAGCAAATAAGAATTAAAACTGGTGCGAGTAAGAATTACTATGAGAGTACTGTCCATTCAAAAAGCAACTTTTCTGTCCAAGCCAACGGAAGTTGCTTTTTGGAATCTTGTACCTTGGACTCTCAAGGTAGAAGACACCAATTCCCATGACACTTATGTACAAAGTCTGAACTATAGAATGGTTCCTATGTAATTATTCTCATTACTTATGTGATTTTTACGCCACTGCCTGGTCTGAGATATTTAAGTCATTTTCTTTAAGGGGCTCCCATACGCCTATGAACTTCGATCTGAATCCCTTAGTTTTCTAATGTTTTTTGTAGCTTATTATACTAGCAACAACGGCTTTAAGCAATATAGTATCCCATATTTACTTCAAAATTCATTATTTTCGAGATATTTGGCATCAAAGTTGAACAATTTTAGGTAAAAAATCTGGTTTTCTGGCCCTAACTTTTGTTAATTAGTTTAAAATTAAAACACGTTTTTAGAGACGTCATAGATGAAACCAAATATGTAGATTTCGTATATGTTAGATCTTTTACGTCAATAGAATACGAAATAAGTGTTTTTTTAGACAATGTTTAAAAAAATCATACAAAATTAAGTAAGCATTTATTTCTTTCAAAATCCGGTAGACAGAAATGGAGATAAAAGATTAAAGGACCGATAGCTGTTTGACTTGCAATTCTATCTGTAGTGCAAAAGTAGGAGATAAGATTCAAAACTTGTCAAAAATCAATGGAAACCATACTTACTTAATTTGTCGGAATAATTAAATAATAATATGGCTTTCATACAGGATATACATCATAAATATCCGATATTTTGATATTTATAATAAATATCGGATATTTTCGAACCCTGGATCTGGCAGATTTTACGATCGGCCGCCGACATATACATTAAATCATTTCTAATATAATAGAATTTTCCGTTTATAATGTTTATGAAAATAGTAAGCGCCATGCAAATTTCAATTCTCGCCTCGTCTCGCCCCTCCGGTGGAAAATCAGCTTCAAGAGTTCTGGCCGAAGGATGTACTTTTCCGGCGATTTCGAGGGCGGTTATTTGACACCCAGAATATGCGCCACGCGTCGCCGTCTTAGCTTGTTATTGTGTTATAAGTTTTGTATATTGATATGTAAAAACATGCCCGACCCCAATGATAGCACAAGATCGTAAAATCAGTGTTTCAAAAGTGCGAGTCACGATCATGACTACAATGATTATCTTCAAGGTCACTGTGTCACCAGGTGTAGGTACTGACGCCAACTGAATACATTAACGTCTGTTTTTAATGTTAATTGCCTAAATCCTCATTTATTTTCATTATTGACATTATAAGGGGTTAAATGGTTGGGTTTTAATCAGTCATGGGCGCAAACGGAAAAACATGGAGGTTTGATGTAGCTAATAGAACAAATAAAAATCTAAGTATGTGCAAAAAAACATAGATTACGTACCTGATAGCACGATAGGTTTTATCGTTACGTTTTACGGCGAAAATGTCACGATAAAACGTAACTAGCTAGCTGGGCATACTGACAAACAATTTTCGGCTCAAGCTGAAGTATAGAACTTTTCGCTTTTTCACTTTCGCTTCACGCGCTTTTTTAATTACGGTTAAATTTAAGCAAACTCACCTTGGCAAGCCCCTTAACTTCTCCCGAGAGCACTACCGGTGACTTGGCGTCCTGGAATATTGGCAAAAAAATTGTTAGGCATGCTTTTCACCCAATATTACTTTCAAGATAAGATAAAGACAAAAAGTTCCTTTGGACATTTCGACAAAATAATCATCAAATCAGTCAAAGATCATCCAAGAAAAGATTCTTACATTATTATATATTATATCCATCTCCTCTTAATAATGCATTAACCAAATTCTAAGAACTTCTATACTATAAATTAGGTACTATAGTCGCAGTACTAGTACAGGCATTATAAAGTAGGCATCTTGTATGTTTCTAAGGAGGGTGAGAGATTGTTTCATTGAATAATGTTGAGGAAAATTCTTGCAGTATTAACTATGAATCATAATGAGAAGCAAGCATCGTGCTTACATAGGAAAATCTTCTAGAATGCACCATTTACACGGTTACAGACAGATTTTAAGAGAAAATAAATGCGGGTATCCACAGATGAGTATGTAAAACCACATTTTAAATAATAAAGTGAACAGTAAAGTAAAGGTATTGACTTAGTGGTAGTTTTAAGGTTAAGATCAATGATATAATTAGCAAGAAAAAACCGGAAAACGTACCTTTTGATCGAAGAACACCGTCCCGGTGACATCGCCATTGAGAACACAAACTGCTTTAACTGGCATTTTGTACAGTTGTTTCTGTAAAGTAAACAATTTAAAACGTTACTAACGATATAATTACGCCAGATATTATGAAAACTCGTATATGTACTATTTTTTATGGCAAATGGCAATTGAAGGAATGAAATGACGATGACGTACGTACGTCTTCGGTCCGGACTTTGGCTGGAATGCTGGAATGGAATAGTAAAAAAAAAATATTAAAAAATAAGCACAGGCGTTTTACCTTCGTAGCTTAGGGTGACAAGCTTTTTATAAAATATTTGTTTTAAAGAGGCTCTAGACGGGCCATATTTTCACTGCAATATGTGGCCGGCAACTATTGGTGTCCCTGTCTAACATGTGAGTAAGAAAGGCCCATAGTTGCCGGCCACACATTTCCGGAAAAGTATAGCCCGTCTATTATAGAAGCCCCATTAAATAATAAAAACTAGTATAGCCTCAGAAACGGACGAGCATAATACATACGCCTGACGTATTATTGCAACAGTACATTGCCAACCCGGTTAATCGTATCAACCATGTGTCGAATTGTCGATTAATGATCTACAAAAGCTTCATGTGCATCCAATGGGGTATCCATTGGATGCACATGAAGCCAAGCCCATCCACCAAACTTAATGGGGTATACTGATTATGTGATTTTACCCCAATTTGTCAGTACAACATGTGGAAGTCGTAATTGGGTGTAGCGTACACGTACAGGGGCCCAAAGAGAATATAACCACTTGTATAGGGGCCAGATGTAACAATCCGACCACATGTGCATATAATTTCTCAGTACCTACAACTCGTTTGACAGTTGGATCAGCAGCGTAACATACCTCTAGCGATAGCAATTAGTCAGCTTCTGATAAATTGGGGCTGACAAGTCACGACATGTATAAAATACCCCATAAAATTAAACATATTGAAAAACGCTCCTAGAGTATTTCATTACACGCATATACGTTTGTTAAAATTAAATTTTATTCCTAATACCGCTGTACTTTAGTAACATTTTTAAGTACTATAATAAAAAATACTTTATTAAAAATATAATTATTGGTTAAAAACACACAAAACATATTAAATAAAAGTTAGAAACTAAGACTAACCACAGCAACTTGACAGCAAAGAGTATAATAAGTATATTTATGTACTTGACAGTTGAGTTGACTGACTGAAGTAACGTAAAAAATAAAAAACATGCCGTGTTAATCCGGTGTAGTCTCTTTGAATTTTCGTGATAACTAATCTACTAACGCTACGTGCTTTATATACTAGTCTGATAAAACCACTCTCAAATTAAGTTTTTGCAAAATGGAAGACGCAGCAGCTGAAGCAAACGTCGAAGACGTAGATATGCCTGACTATGACTTCGATCTCGCGGCCGTAAGATTTATGTCTACTTCCACCCGCGACTTCGTCTGCGTGGACCCAGGACGAAAACTATCCTATATTTTAATCCAGGCTATAAACTATCTTCGTGGAAAATTTCACCCAAATCGGTTGAGCCGTTTTAGCGTGATTGAGCAGCCAACATCCATACCATACCATATTAATATTATAGTAGGACTGTTTTGATTTATTTTTGTTTACTACTGTGATGTTGTTAATGCCCTGTTTTAATTGCAGATATTACAGGCAGCGGCTGTGGATATAGAAGAAGAATCACCATTTGGTGAATACATACAGGTAATTAAAGTAGCATTCAGCGCATAACCTAATATGTTTAAACTCTGTACTTACCTAATAAATTTAAATTCCGTTTTCAGGACTGTCCAGTATGTAAAAGCGCAGTGCGCTACTACTTCGTGAATTTCAATGAAAAGGTGAAAATGTGTGAAAAACTAAAATGTCACTATCCGTATGGTTATGAAGAGGTCGAGTATGTTAAACAGGACGACACTTTCGCCTCCGATGACGAACTAGAGGGTATCACCATATCTCGCCCTACATACTCTGGCTCTGTAATTTCTACCGCTGCTTGGTCAGACATAGATAAATTAAACAAAGCATATGATTCGGAGGATCAATGTGATATACCGATACAGAGGTGTGACGCTGACAGGGACACTAAGCTGCAAGAGGTGTTGAGACAGAAGGAGGCAGAACTACAGACTCAGAAGAATCTTCAGGATATTAAGAAGTTGAATCTGCAGGTTTGTCGTCATCAAACATTTAGTGTTAGTAGATATTGATACTCAATGTGACTTTAGTGATGTAATTTATATTCCCAGTTGTGCCCTAAAGGAGCCTGGGGTCCTCTTTGACACCTAATCCCAAGATTTGGCATAGGCACTAGTTTTACGTAAGTGACTGCCATCAGACCTTCCAATTCAGAGGGAAAAATTTGACCTTATTGGGATTAGATTGGTTTCCTCACCATGTTTTCCTTCACTTAATAAACCATAATTAATGTAATTTATAATATTAAAAAAAATTGCAATTCTTTAAATATGAATATGCCGTCTCATAAGTCGCAAAGTAATCCTAGCTTTAGCCTAGTTAGTAGTGACCCTGCCTACGAAGCAGGAGGTCCTGGGTAAGGGCATTTATTTGTGTGATGAGCACGAATAAGTATTTGTTCCTGAGTCATGGATGTTTTCTATGTATTTAAGTATTTCAGCTTCGTAGGCAGCGTCACTACCCACTAGGCTAACCGGTCGTAATTATATGAACTGATGACCTCTGTAGCCTAGTTGTATTCAAATTGTTTGTTTGAATCCCGGTAAGTGGGGACAATCTTACCTCGACCTAGCCGAGGTAAGACTGTCCCCAAATATAGATTTACTAGCGACCCGCCCCCGCTTCGCACGGGTACTATACATATAAATCTTCCTCTTGAATCACTCTATCTATTAAAAAAAACCGCATGAAAATCCGTTGCGTAGTTTTAAAGAGCATACACAGGGCCAGACAGCGGGAAGCGACTTTGTTTTATACTATGTAGTGATGATGATGATTACATGTACATAAACTATTGAATGTTTGTTGACAGCTCCAGAAAACGTATGATGAAGAGGAAGCATGCATCACCAACGAAAGGTGGATAAAACACCTGCAGACTTTGCAAAGCTTGTCTGGTGTTATGCTGGTAAAGAGTATCGAAATCGCCACCATCTCCAGGGCAGAGCTCGGTCCTCAGGAGCTGACCATCGGCATAGAGAATGGGAATGCATCAATCACCATCAACCTGGCTAAACCGTCTACTTCTGCCACAAAAGAAGGTATCTCTAGTAAGAAAGAAGGTGAAGGTAGTGTCTTGAATATGGAGACACAGCAAGGTATGATTTCTTAGGGTATAACCAAGGTCAGAAGCCTCGGAGGTCGTAGGAGTAAGGTAAGAAGGAAGTAGCCTTCTTATAATTATGATTCTTATGTTCAGTGCCACAAAAGCCACAAAAGAAGGTATCTCAACGAGTAAGAAAGAAGGTGAAGGTAGTGTCTCGAATACGGAGACACAGCAAGGTATGATTTCTTAGGGTATACCAAGGTCAGAAGCCTCGGAGGTCGTAGGAGTAAGGTAAGAAGGAAGTAGCCTTCTTATAATTATGATTCTTATGTTCAGTGCCACAAAAGCCACAAAAGAAGGTATCTCAACGAGTAAGAAAGAAGGTGAAGGTAGTGTCTCGAATATGGAGACACAGCCAACAGAGGGTATGATTCCCTAGGGCATACCAAGGTCAGAAGCCTCGAAGGTCTAAGGAGTAAGTTAAGAAGGAAGTAGCCTTCTTATAATTATGATTCTTATGTTCAGTGCCACCAAAGAAGGCATTCCAATTAGTAAGAAGGAAGTTGAAGGTATCTCTGGAGCCTAGAAAATCATGCCGTCTCCAGACTTGGAGACGGCATGATTTTCTAGGTAATACCAGGGTCAAGCCTTGGAGATCCAAAAGGAGTAAGGTAAAAAGGCTTCTTGAATGATTCTTATGTTCAGAGCAGTTTAGTTGGAGTTTTGGAATGTTTTCATCAACGTCTAACTATGGATTAGATCACAATAGATCAGTAATGGTCGAGGTGATAGGGCTCTCACCACCCTGAAGGCACAACCAGAATAAGTATGGATTAATAATGATCCAGGCCAAGAATGTCCAGTGTTGTGTTAGATGGTTGTGACCCGTATATGTTACACTGTGTTAAAATGAAATGCAGATTATACATTCCGCAAACGCACCAAAAAGCAATGGCTGTTCAGAATATTCACAGGAATTTCCTCCCACAAAGGCACAGGCTATGGAATGAGTTCCCAAGGTTTTCTCCAAGGACTTATGGAGGTATTACTGAAATATGAGGTACCCACCTACTTCAAAATCGTACAGATAAAGGGTCAGCAAGGAAGTTTCTTGGAGTTGTAGACCTCCATAGGCTACGGTAACCGCTTAACATCTGGCAAGCTGTACATCCGTTCGGCACCATAGCAGTATTATGAAAAATGGATGGCTTGAGCCTGGAATAGGTTCCTTCAAGCAGCTATTACTGCTTTAACCTTTATGGCAGTGGGAGATATATTCCCACCACGATTTTTAACTTTATCTCAATGTTAGGTTTAAATGCTATTAAAATATGGATGTCTGTATGCCCATTAAAGGGTTAAGTTAAAAGTGTCGACTGTATTCATTTAATCGTAAGTCATTGTTAGTTGAAAGTGTTAAAATAGGTACTTTAAGTTAACACTTTCGCAACCGGACTAAAAATGTAACAATACACCAGAAACCGACAGAACTCGCTAGGCGTGTAGGTTTATAGCTACTGCCCGGCTAGCGGGCTGAGCCGGCATCTGAACAAACATTACGAGTGCCTACCAGGCGGGTTCTTGGTTGCGAACGTGTTAATGGTGGAAATTGAGAGACGAGCAGTATGCTATAAATGCATTTGTATCACTTCATCATCATGATATCAGCCGAAAGACGTCCACTGCGGGTCATAGGCCTCCCCCGAAGAGTGCCACACTGACCGGTCCTGCGCCACCCGCATCCAGCGGACTCCCGCGACCTTTACCAGGTTATCGGTCCACCTTGTGAGGGGTCTACTGCGCCTTCCGGTACGTGGTCGCCACTCGAGAACCTTTCCACCTCAACGGCCATCGTTGTGTGTGTGTGTGTGTGTGTGTGTGTGTCAATGTATACGTGTTGTATCATTAATGGACTCAAATAATATGACGATAATTTTGCGGCTATAATAATATTTAAGTAAGTGGGTACCTATGTGTAACTAATTAACAATTAACTATTATTAAACACAACGTACAATATTTTTTGGAGTTTTCATTATTTAACCCACTCACCGCCACTACGCTCGTAGAAAGGTCCGTGGCGCCCTGACGCATCGCATGTGTGCCACGATTGACGCCATGAACAATTAATATACTAAACCATTTGACGACCTCTGTAGCCTAGTTGGTAGTGACCCTGCCTAGGAAGCCGGAGGTCCCGGGTTCGAATCCCGGTAAGGGCATTTTATTAACATTTGTTCCCGAGTCATGGATGTTTCCTATGTATTTAAGTATTTATTTATCTACAGGGTGATTCAGGAGACGTGAGCAGGATCAACCCTACACATACAGTTAATGTTAATGGATCTTTTACCATCGTAATTAAGTTAAACGCCCACAGTTTTTTTTAACATTTTGTGTAAAAGTTTCATTCACAATAAATCATGGTCACCCTACACAACTAAAAAAAAATTCACGTTAATCTTACCAATGCTGGTACGACTGAGTAGCTTATAAACTATTGAATCCGTAGGGTTGATCCTGCTCATGTCTCCTGAATCACCCTGTATATAAGTATGTATATCGTCGTCTAGTACCCATAGTACAAGCTTTGCTTAGTTTGGGACTAGAGTGATTTGTGTAAGTTTTTCCCCGAATATTTATATTTATTTTTATTGATTTATCTAAGGCCCATAGCAATAAATATCGTTAAGCATAACATGCAATACATACAAATTAAAAAACTAATTATTTAGGCGACGAAACAGCGTGGCCCAGTTGCGTCGTCAAGTCCGGTGTAGAATTCGGTAGGTTGCCCCGGAACCGCCGAAACACGACTCCCTTCGGCCAGAAGTCAGCACACGCGATGGTCTCCTGCAGCGGCCGCGGCACGCGCACCAGCCCCCCTAGCACACTAGGTTTTATGTCCGACATAAAGCATTTGTCCCTCTTGAACTCGCATATTGGCCAGAATGGGACGAATGCTTTATGTCCGACATAAAACTTAGCGTAGGTACTATAGCCCCTCAGCACAAACGATACAATACAATACAAATATTCTTTATTGCTCACCAGACTTAGTACTTAGATAATAAATTAAACATAAACAATGGTAGACAACAGGCGGTCTTATCGCTAAAAAGCGATCTCTTCCAGACAACCTTTGGGTGCGATAACAGAACACCAAACACCGAAACCATATACCTACATAACTAACATTGTATTTTATAGCAAACTACATATAGCTTCTGCCCGCGACTCCGGCTTTCACCCTCTTAGGGGATAATTTCCGGGATAAAAACTATTTTTATACCAAATTTCATCTCAATCAGTTCAGCGGTTTAAACGGTAACAGACAGAGTAGACAGACGGACAGAGATGAGATCGAATGTGTGGTTCCGGAAATTACCCCCTATACATATCAACTTACAAAACTACAATCCCACAGACTTCCGCTCTATAACAAGGTTGTTGCGGATGCGTTTTTTTTAGACATCGACGGATGCGGATTTCGAGGTTCGCATCCGCGGATGCAGATTTTGGGGTCAAACACTCAAAAACATAAATAAACAACGTCCATATGGTTACGCAGTACTCAAACACGTTGCGACTGATTTACAATCGTTGCAAACCTGACGCTAATGGGGTGTGTACATGTCACGATTTGTCAGCCCCAATTTGTCAGAAGCTGACTAATTGCTATCGTCTAGAGGCATATTGCGCTGCTGATTCAACTGTCAAACGAGTTGTACTGTGAAATTGCATGCACATGTGGTCGGATTGTTACATTCTGTACGCTATATCCAATTATGACTTCGACATGTTGTACTGACAAATTGGGGTGAACGAAATGAAGATTCTTATTGCCAACTAGCTTCCGCCCGCGACTTCGTCTGCGTGGACCTTATCTTATCTTCGTGCAAATTATCATCCAAATCGGTTGAGCCGTTTAAGCGTGATTGAGTAACAAACATCTAATCATCCAAACATTCGCATTTATAATATTAGTAGGATAGTCTATCTCTAGAATGACGAAAGCACCGCGTTGGCCCATTTCTGGTCGCGACTTTGCAGATGCGGATGCGAAAGTCTGTAACATCCCAGCTCTATAACATAGATGTAAATAAACAAGGAAAGAAATCGTGTAAACGGTTCAATTGCAGTGTTTACTGAACACTCGTACTAGTAAATTGCCTGTCAGCATGCGTAGAAGGAAGTGGAACTATCGCTCAATCTTTCACCAAGTACAGACTGACACATGCTGTCTGCTAAAGTGGAAAGTACTATTCTGCCTCGATATTCTGTAACTCGTTTTAACTTCACCTCACCGTGCGCCCACAAATATATCTCATGGCAGTGTGTAGTGAATGCCTGAGATTCTGTGAGGCGATGGATACTATATAGGTGCTCTACTGTTCCAAATTAAGCTGTTTGTTTATCTATTATTGTGAACCTTTTAGTGTTAATTTAAGTTTTGTGACGCATAGGTTTATAACTGTAATGTCATAAAATGTTTTTATAAATAAATAAATAAATAAATCTCGATGCCGTTATATCTACGTATTAGGTAGTAACTAAGAGGTCTGCGCTGTTAAGGTGGGGCACAGCGAAATGTCATCCCGCTCGAATGTGGAGCAGCCCAACTGGGGAAGTACTTACCTCCTTGCAGAAGACCACAGCCATAGTAACACTAGGTACTACTTGCTCTGTACAGTGTTGTGTTCCTGGAGGTGAGCAAAGTCGCCAGAGCTCCCGGGGATGCGTTGTGTTGAGAGCGAGGGAATTTGTTCCTTCAGCTGTCAACACGGCGAATCCTCAAACATATCAAGGGTCGACAACGACCATGTTATCCTTTGGAGTTGCATGCGTCTATAGGCTGCGGTGTCCGCTTACCATCAGGCGGGCCGTACGCTTGCCACCGTCGTATAAAAATATATATATATATTATTACGCGTTCATAAGCCGAGCTTCACCCCACCAATCATGCCTACCGAAACTAGACCTCTACCTACGCTTGGTTACTACGCATCGCGGTGTCAAGATATATTTGTGGGCGAGCGTTGAGGTGAGCTTAAAACAAATTACTGAATACCTATCGGGACTGGTTTCGTAAAGCCTGCTGTACACACTGGGCCAACGTTGGCGCGGAGCAGAATGCAGCTATGCGTTAGAGGAAGAGGGCTATAACTTGATCTCTTTCGTTTACATAGCTGCCTCCTGCTCACGCGCCAACGTTGGCCCAATGTGTACAGCCGGCATAGGCGTGTCGGGTGAGATGGGGCGCATGAGCGCGTATTTTAAAGAATAGCAGTCCAGTTGGCTTGACGTGACTGTGTGTACACATTGGGCCAACGTTGGCGCGTGAGCAGGGTGCAGCTATGCAAACGCATGAGAACGAAGTAAAGCCCTCTTCCTCTAACGCATAGCTGCATTCTGCTCCGCGCCAACGTTGGCCCAGTGTGTACAGCAGGCTTTAGAATAAATAAATATTAATAAATATTAGGGGACAATCTTACACAAATCGACCTAGTCCCATAGTAGGCTCATTAAGGCTTGTGTTATGGGTACTAGACGACGATATATATAATAGATATAAATACTTAAATACATAGAAAACTTCCATGACTCAGAAACAAATATTCATGCTCATCACACAAATATTTGCCCTTACCGGGATTCGAACCCAGGACCTTCAGCTTCGTAGGCAGCGTCACTACGCACTAGGCTAACCGGTCGTCAGAATAGCACCAGGGCTGTTATTCGCTACGCGCTAATGCGGCTCACCCCGGGTCACCCGTCACGAAACTAGACCTCTACCTACGCTAAGTTACTACGCATCGCGGTGTCAAGATATAGTTGTGGGTGAGCGTTGAGGTGAGCTTAAATCAAGTTACGGAATTGGGGGGCAGTACCACCCGCTTTCTCGTGGCTGTTATTAGAGTCGGTGGGAATAGGATTGAAGTGGGCCTAGCAACCTACCACTGCTACATCACATTTCCTAAATCTTTAAAACTACAATTGCTATACGTACCTAGGTACGTTTGCTCTGTCTTTATGTTACGATTGTCTACAAATAGATTTTCTATGTCTATACGCTAATACTATACCTAGTGTCGCTGTGAGCTGAAAACCGAGCAAAACCGTATACCTAACCGTAACCCTATTAAATGTTGAAAAAATTATTCGACAAAAAAATCTATATAATTGACGAACTTGCTCACAAAACTTCACGGGAATCCGTTGAGAAATGCGACCTGCGGCGCACCACGAAAATCGAATTTCGAAGTTCGGATATATGCACCCTTGTCACTCGAGTAACGTGAGTGCGATATAGATGGAAATACCCGAACTTCGACTCGAAGTTCGTGGTCATAGCTCTTTAGAGGAGTACAGCGGGACTGACACCGGACATCGGACAGTTTTAAACCCAAGCTGAAGCATAGAACTATGAACCTATAATAGAACCTATAACCTGCTACGTGCGAGCGAGCTGGTAGCATACAAATCTCGATAAGTGTGACAGAAAGGGAAATATCATTCATTGTCCTTGTCTTCCACTTTTTTTATTTGCCACAACTGGGGCCGTATCGACAAGCGCTATAACGCCAATAGAAACTAATAAAATGTAGTGGAATGACAGATGCCGACGAAACACTTTTCGTTAACATCTGTCATTCCCATACATTTTATTAGTTTCTATTGGCGTTAGCGCTTGTCGATTGTAACCTTGTCTATAGGAGCCTTTCCGTCCCTCGTTGTGGCATCACGTACCTATAGCCTGCCCAGAGTCCAGGTTCATGCATATAACTATGTAATTTTTGTGACTGTGAAACTGTATGTTGCGGGTTATCTCTGGATCCTGCGATTTCAAAAGGTTCACCATTATAATAGTAGATTATACACTAAGGGGATAAAGCACTGTTTTATGTCACGGGTTCAACCGCCCAAGACTAAAACAGTCTTATCCCCGAGGTGTATACTCTACTTTTCACACCTTATGCGAGACAAAAAACATTAAACAATAATAAATTAATAATTAATTTATTTAATAATTTTAAACTTTACGCCTTTTACAGCTTTCCATTTGTCAAAATCGTTGTAGGCTTTTAGGTATTTTTCCTTTCACTTCTCTGGCAGCAGATTGTTGACAATGCCTATGGCATCTAATTTGATAAACTCAGGAGTCAAAACACTTTCATCACTCGACATTTTCAATATTATTTTTGAAATTAAATCTTCTATAGGCACCTACAAGAACTCGATTTGTTCGTCACGCGTGAACAAATGAAGGCGCGCGACGTTCCAAATTCGAAAGCACAAGCCGTGGTCCTAGATTCGAAATTCGAATTTCGAACACCGCGCTCCTCCGGACCGGGGTTCACACGGAGGCAAACTTCATTTATTTTGTCAAATCAAGTAGGCCATGGTCTAGGACAAATTGTGTTTAGAAAAATTAAACTTTATGCATATAGTAATAAGAATTATGAAAAGTGAAATCATATTATTAACCAGCGGGTTATAATGAAATTCAGTACAACATTATAACCCGGCTAATACCAAGGGATTTAATGTCTTGGTTTCGGTAGGGTTTACATGACCTATAATTCGGCATTGTCGAGCATGTGGTTTGAAAATATTATAATAAAACTAGGTGCCCGCGCGGCTTCGCCCGTATATTGCAAAGAACGCAGGCAAACAATAGCCTATATAACCATCCAGACTTATAAACTTGCAAAGGTACTATCAAACAAACTTTTGCTCTTTATAATATCAACCATAAACTTAGATAAGTAATATAATATATATACTTAAGTAAGTAATAAGTATAATATAAATATAGATATGCGGATAAGGTTGCGGGAGTCCGCTGGATGCGGGTGGCGCAGGATACCACTTTGGCACTCTTTGGGGGAGGTCCAGCTGTGGACGTCTTTCGGCTGATATGATGATGATGATGATAGATATGGGATGGTATAATTTCGGATGGACCTAGGCTATTATTTTTAACCCCCGACACAAAAAGAGGGGTGTTATAAATTTGACGTGTCTATGTGTGTCTGTCTGTCGCATCGTAGCCCCTAAACGAATTCATCATCATCATCATATCAGCCGAAAGACGTCCACTGCTGGACATAGGCCTCCCCCAAAGAGTGCCACAATGACCGGTCCTGCGCCACCCGCATCCAGCGGACTCCCGCGGATGCGGACGAATTGACCGATTTCTTAGCTACGTTGAGATGACGATGAGTTGAGAGATGATGGTTCTTAGCTACGTTTCTAAAAGAATCGTTCAGTCGGTTTTGAGATATTAAACTTTGAAATGATAATGTCGCGGGTCGTTCAATCTTTCTAAGTTGTTAATTGTTATCCGAAGGCAGAGGCCAGTGTCAGATATTTTTGAGTTGTATTGTCATAGGTGTAGGTTATCGAGTGAATGGAAACGGGTAGGTACAGTCAGCCAAAAAGTGCTCTACAACTAAATTAATTTTGTATTAAGCAGTTACGCTGCTAACGAAATTATACATTTTTAAATAAAGAAAAAATTGAAAAAATTGATTTGGTGGCCGAACCGGATTGTTCCGATAGCTCAGTTGGTTAGTAGCGACGGGCAATGAATGCCTGTGGTCGCCGGTTCAAATCCGGCTCGGAGCATTAAATTTTTAAATTTTTCCTTTATTTAAAAATGTATAATTTCGTTAGCAGCGTAACTGCTTAATACAAAATTAATTTAGTATGGGGTGGCGCATCGTTACTGACGATTTCTCAATATAATTTGAGACGTTAGTGCCGTTAAGAAGCCTAGGTCTTCTGGTAGATGTCGCTACACGCCTCCCTAAGGCGTTGTAGGAAGGAACTGATTGAAAAATTTGGTAGCCGAACCGGATTGTTCCGATAGCTCAGTTGGTTAGTAGCGACGGGCCATGAATGCCTGTGGTCGCCGGTTCGAAACCGGCTCGGAGCATTACATTTTTCAATTAATCCTTTATTTAAAAATGCTCTACAACTTTTGAATTTTAACACAAATAATCGAATGTTGCACTTGAATGACTGTATAGGATGACTTAGGGCTAAGCAATGTGCGCCAGTTTTCGCTGTTGAGTGTATATTAATTGTAGGAAACTGTACCACGGTGAACGGACTCACGTCTCCATGTGATTGAGTTCTGCCAATCGCGGTAATAGGCCCAGTAGATTAGCGACAAAAACGCGCACGCCATAGAAAGTTGCCGTGGAGCTATTCACTGTATACGGCTGCATTGGTCTCCACCAGTATAACTGATGGATTATTGGGAGGGTTATGCGGCTCACCTCGTCACGCCAACCGAAACTAGACCTCTACCTACGCTTAGTTACTTACGAATCGCCGCGTCCAGATATATCTGTGGGTGAGCGTTGAGGTGAACTTAAAACCAGTTACAGAATAGCGGGGCTGGAATAGCAATGATTGTCTGTAGGCGTTGTTGTCCACTGGCTACCGAGTAAGACGCTCGAGCATCAATCGTAAAAGAGTCCCATTAATCTATGTTCTTACGAACCTAGGGTCTAGTTGAATTGGATTATTTACAATAGAGTAGATAACGTTTTATGAACAGGTAAGTATAGGCTGATCTATCAAGATCTTAACTGATTCGAGTTTAATTGAATAGATTAATGAGCACGAAAAACTTTGATGGATAATTTACAAATCGGAAATATTCACGAGAACGTACTTGGTAGGGTAGGTAGTGGGTACCTATCTAAGAAGTTTACAATTTTAGTACCTACCCTTGGCGTATTGAAAAATACATAATTGGGCATATTCATTCATTTATGTCCCCCCTAAACTTGACAGTGTATTTTTAAATGCACACATTTTTTAGTCACATTTTTGCATTTTTTTGTGGAACAATTTTTCGCGCTCTATGCGGCACGGTACGGTCGAGGTCATTAATACGTTTACACTTTTGCACCTTATTGCCTTGTAATAAGGTGCAAAAGTGTAAACATATTTATGACCTCGACTGTACAACAGAGGCTTGAACGCACGATTTTTTTTTAATTTTGCACGTTTAGGGTTAGACGGATAGTAACATAACCGACAGTCAACTTCAATCGCATAAATTTAGTAACAAAACCGACAGGTTAGACGTGAATTAAGCATCACATACTTCAGTTAACCTTAACCTGAGATTTTATTTAAACTTCTCTATTAACAACTTAAATATGTTGAATTCCCCTGACATTTCCATTTCAAAGTTCAATATCACAAAACCGGCTAAACCGATTTTGTTGAGACTTAGCTAAGAGCCATCTCGATCACGTCAGCTTGCGGATAAAAAAAACCGCATAAAAATCGGCCCATTCGTTTAGGTGCTACGATGCCACAAGCAGACATAGATACTTATAACTAAACTTTTAGCAGCGGGGGTTAAAGACGTGTCGCCCCTTTATTGCTACGACGGTAGCAAATAAGCATACGCCCAATGGTTACCAGACATTGGTGCCTAAACACGCTTTTGCAACCCCGTATCATAGTCCGCCTTCACACGATAAGTGACAAGACAGAGTAGACAAGATAGAACGAGACGACGCTCTTATCTTGTCACTTATCGCGTGATAAAGCCGACCATGATACGGGGCAGAAGAATCACAAACGCGTTGCCGATCCTTTATCGATCTGAGGATTCCTTGTGTTGACAGCTAAGACCCATATATATATACTCTCAACACAGCGCATCGTAGGGAACTGTGTCCCTATTAGCATACAATAAGCATATCCCTTAGAAGCTACGGTAGCCTAGTGGTTCAGGCATGCGGCTGTCAGGCGGAGGTCGTGGGTTCGAATCCCGGCTCGCACCAATCAGTTTTTCGGAACTCATGCGCGGAATATTTCCGTTAGCTTTTCGGTGAAGGAAAACATCGTGAGGAAACCGGTCTAATCGCAATAAGGTCTAGTATTGCCTATGGGTTGGAACGTCAGCTGGCAGTAGCTTTCGTAAAACTAGCGCCTATGCCAAATCTTGGGATTAGGCGTCAAAGCGGACCCCGGGCTCCTTTAGGGCACAACCGGGAATAGCGAGCGCTAGGAGGATAATACCCTCTATATTTTTAAAATACAGAGAGAGTGTTGCAAGCGTCTATGGGCTACGGTCCTGTCTGCTTAATCAGACAGGCTCTATACAGGGTGTATTGTTCAAAGGTGGCAGTGAGGGAAAATTTAAAACTCCAAGAGATAACGAAAGCTGTTGTAAATTGTGGACCGTCGCGGTAGCTACAAAATGGTATCGCCGTTTTGATCCTGTGCAAACTCTCCTCCGGAACCTGTCGATCTGGTACCTGCCCGGTATCTGGTATCGGTAGCAGGAAGCAGGACGCGCAGGAGCTTGAACTTGACTTTCCCTCTCGGCGCGCGTGCGCTGCGGCCTCGTTGCGCGGATTTTCTTCAAGAATGATAACTAACATGAAAATCGAAATGGAAAGTTCACATACTCGTGTCTTAGTTTGGATCACAGGTTAGCCTAGTGGGTAGTGACGCTTCGAGCTGAAGCTTCTTGGTTCGAATCCCATTAAGGGCAAAAATGTTTGTGATTTTTTTTTCTGTGTCTTGGATGTTTTTTATGTAATTATTTAAGTATTTATAAGTATTAAATTTATCGTCGTCACACAAGCCTTAGTGAGCTTACTACGGGACTATGGCGATTTGTGTAAGTTTGTCTTTTAATATTTATTTTATTTGTTTTATCTCTGTTGTTTCAAAAACGAAGTGACAAGTTTTTAAACGTCAAATAGGTACCTATTTACATAGATAGCCTGATCCATCTCCACGAGGAAGCGCCCCTCTCGTTCATTGCGTTGCGTTCTGGTTTATGTATTTAACCGCAGACGCAAAAGAGTCGACGGGTATTACACATTTTATATGTTTAGGTATCTGCGTGTCTCTCTATGGCATCGTAGTAACCGATTTGAGTGCACATTTTCATTCAAAGTGTACGTGTTCACAAACCCACTTATTCATAAAACTTAACAAACCTCTGTTAACTAAAATGTGTTCTATCTCCTTCTCACAAACACTAATCAATGCGACAAAACTGACAAATAGAGTCAAACGGTTTTTGACATGATTTCAACCGCACTTAGCTAAAATAGGTGACCGTTTATAAACAAAAGGCATAAGCATTCGCATATTTGCACAATAGAATACAAATACTATTTATTTTACATCTGAAAACATGAATTAAATACAACCTTTAACCTTGTTATTAATAAAAACTTAAAAGTAGAGGTTAAAGGGCATTTTCGCGAGAAGAGATGCATCGTCTCGTCGTTGATGCAAAGTTACATAAAAGTAAAATTACAATTTTTAAAAATCCCCCGACACAAACCTCATATACTTTCAATATCGTTGAAGCAACATAAAACCAAATTGAGAATCGATCGGACATAACGAAGTTAGTCAGATCCCCTCATCAACTAGAAAAGAGCTGATGATCTTCAAACGGCTGAACAGATTTTCACGAAACATGGCTAAGAGCACTCGGGTTAAAATTATCTATGATACAAAAAAAACGCATTCAAATCGGTCCATCCGTTTGGGCGCTACGTTACCACAGACAGATACACAGACACGTTAAACTTATAACACCCCTCTCTTTGCGTCGGGGGTTAAAAATGGAACACTTAACTTATACTCGGTGACGTCACTAACGATATGCATCGCGAAAATGCCCTAAAACAGGCAAATATAACTTTTGTTTTTGGGCAGATTTTTCGAAACGAATATTCGCCACTAGCCAGCATTCGGCGCAGCGGGCCGGCGGCGCCCGCCACTCCACAGAGAGCTTATAAAGCCGCCGCCACTTCCAGAGCACTTTCATTGCCGACGGTACCGTGATGCTGTAACCGGAGCTAAGGTAAGCTGACTCCGTCTGACGCGGATCCAGTTGCTTTGTAAGCGGAGGGTAGAGTTATATGTAGTTAAGGAAAATTGTAGTCAAATTCCAAACTAGTTTTGTACGATTTGTTATTTGGCCATTTTCAATAAATTGTGTAGTGTGTACCCGCGTCGTTCAAATTAACTCAGTGTAGATATTAATTTGTAAATTCACTTTTTCTTTTTCATTTATAAATGACATGCATAAAATGTTAAACAAGTTCATTTTCATATAATTTGTATGCTTCATTTTCGTCACCAAGCTGACACGGAGTAAATTTTTGTTTAACAATTCATGCTAATTAGGTACTTACACAATTTAAAAAAATGCCCATTTGCATGTTAAGCGTTTAACGCTTTGTGGCAAATTTAAAAAAAAAAGACATGTAGATCAATTAAAAATGCTATTCTTGAAGAAAGATATGTCAAGACTTTTTTTTCTTGTACTTATGCACTAATGAGTCTCAACTCTCCGAGGAAACTACTCTCAGTGCTTGAAACTGGCCTTAATTCATAAAAGTAATTATAGTTGACAACTATTGGGAACGAAGGTGTCTTATATTGGGATGTTAACCTTCATTTGTTGATTAATCTTAATCTGTGGAGGGATTCTAAATTTCTAACATAACTATAGTGCATTTACTACTAACAGAAGGAGTGTTTATGTTCAGCAGCAAAAGTAGCTACTCGGAGCGAGTGCTCAAAATGACCTACACACTACTGTAACGACCAGAGAATGGACTTTGTAGATCATTTGAGCGTGTTACTTTGCGTAGCTACTTTGCGTTTCCATACTCGCCTCACAGTCCGCGTCTTGTGCCGCCGGAGGTCCCTATTGTCCTTAAACACGGCCTGAAACGAGCTTATTTTATAGTGTAGGCCCTGCGGCGGCGGCGTGAGCTTGGGGATGAAAAGTAGGGGTTGAAAGGAAAGGGTACCAAAACTAATGTTTTGTTAGCAGTAATGCGCCAGTTATGTTAGAGCTTCTCACGCGTCACTTAGTGGCTCACTTGTTTATACTCCTAGTCATGTAAGTATAAACATGACCAAAAATATGCCTCACTCCCTTCTGCGTCTACTAATTTGTGATTTGCCCAGCTCTTCCAAATTTAAACCGTGTAGACTTTTCATCCTCCATCATCCAATGTCTTAGGTCTCCCCCGCCCGTCGTAAAAGGCAACTCAAGGGGGCCATCGTGGTTGCCAGCAGTCTTTGTGGCCCAACAGCACTTGGCTACCTAGCCTAGTTTAAGTACCTACTTAACCCAGAGAAGACGAGAATGCTCAGAACGAGCCCTCAGAAGCGAGAACTCCTCTAGTGTGTTCAACCAGCGATTCTAGGGTCCTCCGAATTAAATAGCGCATTTGGCGGCCGACGTGCAGTTTCTAGTGAGTAGAAATACCACATAACCCAGACTTCCTCCGAAAGACTGGCTCGCAGGTTTTCACCACGGAAGAGAGACAGGGTACGGGGAAATGTCATCTCGCTCATATTTGGAGGAGCCCAACTGTAGCAGTACAACCTTATAGAAGACCTCATCACTAATAACGCCGCTTTGTCTGTAGGTGTCTGGTTTTGTGTCCCTGTTGATGTGTAAGAAGGCCAGGGCTCCCGAGGATATGTTGCGTTGGGAGTGAGGGACCCGCGTTGTCTAGCTATCAGCACAACGAAACCTCAAATCAATAAAGGGTCGACAACGCGCCTGTTTATTTTGGAATCGCAAGTGACTTGCTTGTGAGATAGACGCTACGGTGCTCGCCAAGCACCACATGCATACGGTCTGCATAATGGTAAACCGTCGTAGTATTAATAAAAAAATGCTTCTATGCATCCCAGTCTTTGTGGATTGAACTATCTATAGTAAATAAGTTATAGCGATCACTCTCTCTGTTCCGCTTCGCACCATTTCTTTGTTCTAAGTGGTTGTTTTTCAGACTTGGATTTATCGCTTATTATATAGCGTATATGTCTTCCGAGTTCCGATATAGTTTTCACACGGTTTTTACTGACGCTGACAATTAGCTATCGATACGATGGTGTAATTTATAGATGGTGGCGTGTGGGATGGTTAATTAACCAGTTAATGTGTCCAATTCACATGACTGCCATACCACGATAGGAATAAGATTTTTTTTGTTAGACTATTGAGTGTCCCACATCTGGGCAAAGCCCTCCCCGTGGAATTCCACTCATCTCTGCCCGCAATCGTTGGCCATCTCCACCTGGGCATGCCTTGCCGCCTGTGACCATCCTGTCTATGAATTTCCGACGTGACATGTTGATGACCACTGTGTTGAAAGCTTCACCTCATCTTAGAGTTTTCCTGTTGCATCCTTTAGGGACATAGGTACTAGTATTTTCTGGAAGCACCCGCTAATCATCAAACCCAAAGGGGAAACCAGAGCTTATTGAGATTAGAAGACTTCAAGTGGGAAAATTTGGGTCGCGCTTATGGACAGGTAACTCTGTCATGAGCGGCTCACTCCGTGACTTCGTCGCGCCGCTAGAAGTACTTTCCGGCCTAACGCTGCTAAGGCACGTACGCGTTCTATCGCAGGGCGTTGCATGAGGGAGAAAGGGATGGCCACGTTTAGGCTCGCTCTGCATACCTGAACAGGGGATTTGTTAACAGGGAACCATCTGTACTTAGTACTATTATTTATTCTGTGACTCTGTTCAAGGCTCTTCTTCTATTGATTCTTGATTGCTTGATGATGATTTCAGATGCAGTGGCTAAGCGCGATTTGCGTATTGACAGCAGCGGTGCACGGTGGGGGTGGAGTTACCAAAACACCTGGTAAGCTGTTCAACCTGTCTCGACTTGTCTTATACTCACTTTTGGTACCTATGCCTTGGTACCTATGCCTTGGTACAGTCGCCTGCAGAAACAGTTACCAGCCCTCATATACATACGAGTATATACAAACATCTAAGCAAGGGATGCATTTGCAGCTGACGGTTTCTTAACCCTGAGATTGGCATCAAGCTAACAATTTATAAGTAACTAGCTTTCGCTCGCGACTTCGTCCGCCTATAACTAAGTAGGTACTCGTTAACCGTGTTTTGGGATTAATATTAAGCCTGCACAAAATCTATCAAATTAAAATTCAAAATATTAATTTTGGACGTAAGGGGAAGCTCTTAATGCCGGACAGCACATAGTGCCGGACACTCGTACTATCTCGATACGAGTAAACAATAACGCGAGCGATGACAAGTAATTTAGTTATTAAACGTAGTTATTGGTTATCGACTTAACAAGCTTGAGCGTATTCATAACTTATGTATCAGGTTCATATTTGGGTTACGCAAATATGACCACGTATCCAGTTTCCGTTCTCAACTCAAGTGGCTTCCTATCCGATCCAGACGTAACTCTCACATTCTCACCCACCTTTATGGAATTCTTTTTAACCCTGCAACTCCTCGCTACCTCAAGGAACGCTTTAATTTTCTTTCTTCAGCTAGGTCTGCTCAGAAGTTGCTTCTGAGTGTTCCCCCATCAAACTCTAAATTTTACAACAATTCTTTTACTTTCCGAGCTGTTCGATTGTGGAATTCTTTGCCTTTTGAAATTAAACGTGCTAAGTCTCTTCCCATTTTTAAAACTAGACTTAAGGATCACTATTTTTCTCTTCCGTAACTAGCCTTTCCAACTTTTCGACTGTAAGTGATACTGTTCTATGACATTTAGTTATTGTATGTGTATGTAGGTTTATATATATGTGTATTTATGTAAGTGTGTCTTTCTTATAGTTTAGTTGTTTATATTCTGTTTTTCTGTTTTCACCTGCTCAAACCATCTTTTTTTTTGCATCGTCTCCACCACCCAAAGGTTGTCTGGAAGAGATCGCTCTTTAGCGATAAGACCTTGGTTAGAAAGACACAATTACAATTATTTAATAAATAATAACGAAACCTTAACTTAGGACTAAAATGCGCAGCCTAGATTGCCCGCTTCCCATTCACATGGAGTTGCATCCAGTGGTGCTGGAACGGGCAATCCAGCCTGCCGGCCAGCACGCGTAGGAGGCTGTAGAAGCTGGTGCATGCGTCGCATTAGGGATCGTTCGTCCTAATGGGGTATACAGAGTGATCCCACCAAAAACATTACATGCAAAGTGATGCCAAGACTTCATAGCTCGAATACCTACAGCTTTCAGCGTGAAAAAGATATCAGAACGCAATTAGCGCCAAGCTTCCTACTCCACACGGCGTAAGTCTACCACTACCAGCCACGCTATACAAATTCTACATACACTACAAGGGTTCAAAAAAACGACGAACCGCTTCGAGAAAAGGTAGGTAGTGCCCTTGCGTTGCGCTTCGTTTGGCTCGTCTTGGCGGGGGCACTGCCGTGCCCCCAGATTTTACCCCAATTTGTCGGTACAACATGTCGAAGTCATAATTGGGTGTAGCGTACAGATGTAACAATCCGACCACATGTGCATGCAATTTGTCAGTACAACTCGTTTGACAGTTGGATCAGCAGCGCAACATGCCTAGCAATTACTTAGTCAGCTTCTGATAAATTGGGGCTGACAAATCATGACATGCGCGATGATGGCGTAGTCGCGTTGTATTAGGACGATCCGTCAGGGATGCCAAACGTTTACGCAGAACGGTGTGAAAGGTTGTGCCCCTAAAGGAGCCCGGTGTCCGCTTTAAAACCTACATAATCACAAGCAGCAGCTTCAATTATTGCATTGATTCTCGGGATAAAAATTCTCTCTGACTATTTCCATACCTTTCGCCTTAATCGGTTCTGCGTGGAACCGGGATAAAAACTATCCTATATCCAGGCTATATAATTTTGCACGAAGATAGCGTGCAAAATTTCATCCAAATCCGCGTGATTGAGTAACAAACATCCAAACATCTAAACATCCAAACATCTAACCATCCAAACTTTCGCATTTATAATATTATTTAATAATTACTTAATTTAATTTAATGTATTTGTTATATTTGTGTATTAATAATTGTTTTTATAGAGGCATTAGCTTAAGTGACCCTATTAAACCAGGCCCCGTAGCATGGATGGCGTTATCACGCGATAAGTGACAGGATAGGCGCGTCGTCTCGTTCTATCGAACGGTGTCAGCCGGGGACGGAAGCTCTATCCTGTCACTTATCGCGTGATAACGCCATCCATGCTACGGGGCCAGGAAAAATCAAATAGGACTGTGAAAAGCCCGCCCCTACCTCCGCCTGTGACCTATAATGCCCCCGTTACGAAGAAGGGCGCGTGTCACATGAAGTCGAAACCGAGAAATAATGTTAATGTTAATTAAATGGTCAAAAATCTGCTGTGTCCAAATGAAAAGAGATAGAGACGTTCTATAAACGCCTTTCGTTAGGCAAATACCTTGTGCATAAAAGGCACTAGTAACCATTTACGTCTTATTAATAAGGGCCCAATTAGAATGCTGCCATTCATTTAAGTCTTTAACAGATATTACCCCTATTTATCCTAAAACAACGGACGCATTTAACCACTAGCGTCTTTTAAATGATATAATTAATGGTATAAGTCATAATATGCGAAGTTGAAAAGGCGCTTGTGGTCACTAGCGCCTTTCTTATGTTAAGGTAATGACGGATGCGTCAATGTCAACAAGAATGCGTTTAACTTAACTAAACGTAAATCTTTTCCACTTTTTATAAAACAGCAGATCATTAAGTCGCGTCTTTCATTTTATGGAAATGTTGTACAAGAGACAAAAAAAAAATGGGCGCAACGGGGGCAGTATATGTATTTATTTATTTATTTTTATTTTTATTTATTTATTATGAAAAACAAGAACGGTTTACACCAATTACACTTGTAGTCTTACAAATTATATATTACAGTAATAATTATTATACATTATTATATTTATTCGTTACGTCATCCATCAATTCTCACACATCTCACAATAGGTGTATGTAAGTAACTAAATCATTGTCTTCGAAAAACTACATCTAACATAAGAATTGTACCTATCTCAAAGTCACTGGTAACACGGCTTAAACGTAAATAATAATTTTATTATATACGTGACGGAGATGGTTACAAATATAATAAAACTACAATACGTATTATTAAAGTATTTTTAAAGGTTTAACTGTTTGGATTGCTGGATTGCTGATTGTATTATATTACCCTTTCGACAGACTCCGTAATGCAGTGAATGTCGTAAATCAATTGAAATAATTGAAGGCAATACGTATAAATAACTAATTAGAATGTACACCTAGCGCCATCTAGTGACTAATCGGTATATTACATTTAGCAACGCTCATTTGACATACCCGCTGTTTGTTGGTCTGCGTACAAAGTTTCATCCTCTTTTTCATCCCTAAAAGGGAAATAATAAATTATATATATATAGCCTATGCCCTATGTACATAACTGGAAAGTTTCATAAACAAATCGTCCAGTAGTTTATGAGATTAATTGTAACGTACATCCATCCATCCATCCAAACTTTCGCATATATTAGTAGGAAGTATGGTTAGGTAGATCGCAGTCCCGCCACGTCTGATCTACTGCATAATCAACGTGTGGTGTCTCGTTAGAATTTCACCACCTCCTTTTTTCCCGTGGGTGTCGTGAAAGGTGACTTAAGGGAGCAGGGTTGAAGTGTGTTGTGGGCGATGGGCTAGCAACCTAACACCGGGATATCACATTTTGTCGATATTTTATACTTACCCACATTTATGCTAAAAGTGGCACTGGAAAATAAGTTTCATGTGCACTGCCTGCCCCTTTGGGAATAAAGGCGTGAATCTATGTAGTATAAGGTCAGGGTGGCCAAAGCCGTCAGCGGGGCATTTCCGTCAAACGGCGTTTGTGGCTATTCAAACAACCGTACGCGCTTACTGACTCGATCGGTAAAACAGAGAGAAAATTTTATACCCGCAGTCAAAAACAGATGGCGCTGTCTAGCCAGTGAACGGAAAAACCCCGCTTTCAAAGTTTAGTTGCGCTCTGAACTCGAATGCGAGTGTAGTGTGCTGCTGTGTTTCGTGACGGTGCGATGAAAAAATGTACGTTTAGGGCTTACTAAATGCGTTTGTTATATAGTTCGATATGCATGTTTCATGGTAGTTTTATTAATTTTCAATTATAATCTGTTGGTGAGAAACTATGGGTGGTTAAATATTGGTACTAACGAAATGATCGAGTAGACAAATCCGTCAATTGTGAAACGGGAAAAACCGTCATGTGCCGGAATTTCCCCATTTCATATATTGCCAACCTTTTTGATTTGATTTAGTTAAATAATAACTATGATTATTATACTATAATTTATTTTCAACGATTCTTAGTTTAATTTGCAGAGGATCAAGTTTATTTTTATATTTTGCTTGATTTTTTATTTGTTTTTCAACTCGTCGGACCGAGATTAGTCTCGATTAAAACTTAGAAGGTACTAAAATTGTTGTATGTAAAGGCATAACTTGTATTGGGAGGGAATACTTAAGATAGCTACGTTTACATTTTAATGTCTGTATACGTATACCCATCTGGTGTGTATACGTCTTAGCGTGTGTTAATTAGTCCATATCATTATACGATTTCAATATTAAAATTGTAAGCACGGTTGCAAAGTTAAATAATTAATTTTGATTGATAAAGGCAAAATAGCAGTATGATGGTAATCAAGCTCTTCGATTGTTGAGCATTTAGGGTCTTAAGCTAAATTGGTCGTTCAATACTTGAAATGAAATGACCAATTTACTTATTAATAAGGTTTGCAATTAAAAATATTGTCGCGCCCATAATAACAATGAGTTAGCCACTGTACTTCGAATCTTACTCAACAGTGGCGCCATCTGGTGAACACAAAAACAGTAGCCCTCTATTTTAAAAACATGATGCCAGTTGACGGATTTTCCATAGGGTTTCGGAATTTGTTTTAAAAGGTTTACTACTCCTGATTGTAAAAATAGGCCGGAATTGCCCCAAAAAAATATATTTGGCAATAAAATCTAAAATAAACCTTAAATTGAGTTCGCTAAAGTTTAGTTTCGATTAAGAGTTCAGTGGTATTTGTTCACTTGACGTATATGTTTGTAATACGTCACGATACAAGAAAAATCGTTGGTTGACGGAATAGCCCCAAACCGTCGGGAAAATCCGTCAACTGACATGTTTTAAAAAGAAAAACATAGTTAAATAACCAGCAATACTAGCAATTTAATATGAGTACATTTGTATAGTTAAATAAATGCCCAATCTATTACAGTGATCAGGTTTATTAAAAAGTAAATATCCTCTTAGTTATGACCAGCCAAAGTGAACTAATCAAAAAGTATGACGGAAATGCCCTCATTGACCTTATACATGTATAGTCAACGTAATCTAATAATTACGACACCAAACTTTTCGATTCGACATCTATCTGTTAACCACCGATCATCTAACCTCCGTTTACATTAATTACTCCAATATTGCACAACCATTCACTTCCTAAAACAAAATTGCTGCAATCACGGTAAAAGTTAACAGACATACGTAAACAAATAAGTAGGTATATAATGTTGCGATATTACGGCGAAAAGGAAAGTATTAAACGATGTCTCCGGATGTCGTCGGGCTGGTGATATACTTAGTGAATAAATACTGTTATTTGCATGTCATTAAAGAAAGGATTGCGAAACAAGGTTTCGTAATCATTATTTAGCTAAATAGTCTTGTTAATTATCAAGCTAAGGTAGAGAGGGAGCCCTAACTAAATCCATACTTTCCATACAAATATTATAAATGCGAAAGTGTGTCTGTCGGTCTGCCTGTTACCTCCTCACTTCACGCTTAAACCGCTGAACCGATTGACATGAAGAAAAGGGGGAATTTCGCGCAAATGGAAAGCCAATTTATGAAAGTTAGTTACATTAGTTTCTTAAAAAATCACGCCGTTAGCCTGCGGATGCGAATGTCAAATAACGTTTTGTATGGAAATCGAAATTCTCCCACTGCACCGCGCCCCGTCGCGTAGCGCGGGGCCGCAGATTTTCATTGTATGCAAGAATCTCAATTTATATAGAAAACACGCCTAGTACAGTCAAGGGCACCAATATGTATACACCACAAAGTCTCAAAAATATGTAGACAGAACTTATTTCTGCAACAATAAGGTTGTAGGTAGTATACATATTTATGAAACTTTGAGTGAATACATATTGCTGCCCTATGACTGTACAAGTGTACAACACACTGCCGACGCGGCAATGCGCGTGTTAAAAATCTGTCGCTCCGCGCACAGCGGCGGGGCGCGGTGCATTGGGTGAATCGCCTAATTCCAAGCGAATAATTGCATTATACTCACCGCTTTCATTTTCAGGCCTGTCACCCTTCTGGACAGACGACTACAAAGTCTTCGAGCAAATTTACGGAAAGACTTCAGACAGACAGCTATACGGATCCACCTTGCCCCCCAATGAGTCCTTCGGCTTAGACCTGAGGGCCCTGCGACAGCAGGCTTCGGACAAAAAAGAGCGTTACATCGACACAGGAGACTCGGAGGTCTTAGGACAACAACCCAGTCTATATTCCTTCGGTGACAATTTCAACAATCTCCTGACAAAGCAAAGTATAGAGGCCTTCGAACCAAAACCGACGAAACCGTCCTTTAAATTCATTCCCTACAATGATTTCACTCCCATCAGCCAAGCCAATGACCCAGCGACGTACAACTATTACAAGACGCTAGAGCTCTTGGATAAGAAGAAGAAAATAGATGCTCTGAAGAGCCTAGCGGTCAATAACTTTGCTCAGTTCTCCAGCTTTGCAACAAGTCCTGAAGACACTGAAGGTTACAAGAGTATCCAGGACATTTTAGAGGCTCACGAAGGGAATAAAGGGAACAGTAAGAAAATAAATACGAAGCATGAGAATTTGGCTAAATATGTTAATTATGGGGTATCGAAGAGCCGGAGGAAGAAGCCTTCGGTGAACCCGAGGTATATACACAGCAATGATCTGCCGAAACCGAGGTGTGTTTCTGGAAGGTGCCGACAGAGAAACACCTCTGTTAGAGTGAGGACAGGACCCGTTTTGAGGAAGATAAAGCATACCATTATCTCTGATTAGGCTCCGAAGATATCTGAAGAGGGTTATTCGATAAAGATCTTATTATAGGCACTGAGATAAAGATCTTATTATAGACGCGGTGAGATGCCAAATAATAGGTACTCATAATGTATCACATAAGTCTTCACGTGGTCAGCCCACCAAGTTTGTTATGCGTTCAGCCAGTATTGTTATTTATTACTTAAGGGGTTGTGTTTAATTTATTCATAAAATAAACAAGTACAAGATTTAGAGTAGCTTTAATCGTACTTATATGTAAATTTTAAAATAAATTATTATCTTTTTGAACCTTAATTTTCTTTCGAAAACTGGTTAAGAAGATGCATTTTCACTCACAGCCGGTATTGTGTGGTGAATGAGCACACTTTTGCGTCCTCGTGTGCTCAAACAGTAGACAATTCCGGTAAATAAAACTCCAAACCTCGCAGCCTTTTTTACAATATTTGTGGTTATGATTTAGCACATGCACGCAGTTTAGCAACTGTATAGAATATAAATTGTATAGAATTGCGAACTGTTTGAACCTCGAATAGGTTATTAATAAATTAATATGGATCCCTCTTTGTCATCGTGGTGCGATTTAGAGTGATTTAATCTCCTATATATACATGCTCCAATGGATGGCATCATGCAAAAGTTAATAACAAAGAAGAAAGTGAAAGCGTTAAGAAAATCACTCTAGTAATTTTCTTTTGGCAGATGGCTTGGCTTATAGAACGAAAAAAGATTTAAAGACAAAGCCGCCGTAACATCAGAATTCTACATACGGAATTAGACGTTGTCTGCTAAAAGAACTTAAGCAGAATATTTTGAAGAAGGTTTTGACTTGGCACCGTTCGTTTGCCGAGCAAAGCACAGAGACGGCGCCGGGGAAAGTAGTCTTTAAAACATGAATAGGTTCTAATATCAGATTCAGGAGCTTAGTTTGAGGCTTGGCACCGTCTGAAGTTAGATTTGTGTTAAAGCGTTGTTACTTTTGGTGGCTTTGAGCTCCATAGCGCCCACTGGATCCGCGATTGTGTGTGAATGAGTTAGTATATGAAGTTAGGGTTGGTCTCGCTCTGCCTCTGCTGGGCTGCAGGGTTGTTGAGGCTCTTCCGCTTGTTCTCCTGGATGCTCTGCAGCAGGAAGGGCGGGGCATTCGACTGCCGCTGCTGCCGCTGGTCCAGCTCGCGGGAGAGCTCCTCTACGAGCTGCCCACCCGTCTGCCTGGAGGAATAGGAGCGTTAATGTATGGACTATGGTCACAGGACAGTGGGAGCTTGTCAAGGATGCCACACACAAGAAGACGCTACACCTACGACTACGCTACGCTAAATCTAGTATGGAGTGAGCTTGATTTGGCCGCCGTGGTTCCGGGACGTATCCACACGGACCAAAACACGCGGCGGCCTGCATGCAGTCCGCTGATTTCGTATGTGTAGCGCCTCCTTAAAGGCTGTTGTCGCGTTTAGTTAGTGATGCGTCACAATTTTATACACTGCATCGATGTTGCGTAAATTATGCGAAATTGTCGTGTCTGTTAGGTACACCTCACCGAAAAGAAAAACAATGAAGAACTTGCTATTCTATACCTCTTTATCTAAGAAAATTAAGCCGAATATGGGCAATCAGGGGAAATCAATCGTGTAGTTTTGTAAATTGGTACAATTATACCTTGTGGTGTCCAGATAACTAAAAGTCCTCGAGGGGCTGTTATAATAACTTCAGACAAAAGATTCTACATAAAATTTCCTACAAAATTGGTAATAATTATTTTTACTCTACGATCAATACTTTCGGATAAAAGTTTCTCCACAAAGTTTCCTACTAAATTGGTCATATTTATTTTTACTCTACGATCGATACTTTAGGAGCTACAGGATGTTTAAGTTAAAAAAATAGTCGATTTAAGAAAAACGTCGTTTTTTCGTAGTTGTCCATCATAATTTTTTTTTTCTTTTAGGATAAGCAAGCTTAGTCACCTGCTTATCGAACATACAATTTCCATGTTGATCCATTGAGAAATTCATAACAAAACAAACAAATAAAGCTGCAAAACCACTGATTTCTCACTGACATGGTTGTTCTCCGGGTAAGAGTGCAATTACGACCTGGTGATGTATGGAACAAGTGTAGGGTCTCTCCGTGTGACCCCCAGAAAAAAAAAACATTTCAAGATTTGCCTCGGGGTAAAAAGTTGGAGTACGGCCTGGCTAAACGCTCAGAGCAACCCTGGCTCGACTAAATGTCATAGGGAACCGTGCAGTTTTTGATGACCAAAAAAAAAATTAAAAAAAAACGATACGTCAAGAAAATTAACAAAATTACATTAATTCGATTTGATCGATTTCGATCTCGAGTTCGATATTTATAGGGCAAAAGCTGATCTCTTCTCTCTCCCCCCTACTAGAGGGTCAGCAAAATATCATGCTTTACGAGTATTCCACCAAGTACAAGCGTGGCTGGGTAACAAACTGCCTCCTGAAATGTGGGGTTGTATAAATATGGAATTAGAGGAAATATCTATGAACTATTAAGATCCTATCTTAGCAATAGAAAACAAGTAACTCAAATCACCAATATAAATGTAAGATCCAAGGAAGAGACTGTTTATTTATCTAGTTTAAGGGAAATCAACTATGGTGTTCCTCAAGGGAGTATTTTGTTATTTATTATTTATATCAATGATCTCCCATCAGCTGCTAAACATCCTATGGATTTATTCGCCGATGACAGTACAATAATTTTTACTGATAATATACAACTAAGCACATTAGAAGCTGAAATAGATGCAACCCTTAAACCCGCTGATTCGATTTAGATGGGTGTAAAGATGGTTTCAGTCCCGGGGAAGGATATGGAATAGTTTTAATCCAGGAAATCATACCCTATGGGGGTGAACATTTGTATGGAGCTGCGATATAAACGAGTTCCACGCGGACGGGGTCGCAGGCAGATGCTAGTTGTAGATATTTTTTTATCACGCAGGATTAGAATGATTGAGCATGTAATGGTGAACGGATGTAGGTAGATGTTGCTCTAGCATGAGACATTAATTAGGAAGTAGCTAGATTAGATTGGATTGGATGACGACCTAAGTTAAGAAAATATTTCGATAGCCCGATAAGAAAGCATATTTTGACAATGAATCTGATAAGCTCATGAAATTCCTAACTAGCTATGAGTTATGTAAAGATTTATGACTCAATCATAATATACTTGCACAGTGTAGGTCTGACACCAAGATGGTCTAGGATTTTAGTATGAGTTTATATAGGATAGGATAGTAAAGCATACATTAATAAAGATATCCGTCTGAAATGGGTGTGTCGAAAACATTGTGGACAAAAAAATTAAAGGTGACTAATAGGAATGACGATGAATGACGAAGGAAGAGATGACGCGTGACAACTGACAGAGATGTAAGGATAACAAAAGAAGACACTGCACCGACTCCATTTAAATGGAATAAGGCCAAGTGAAGAGCTATTGAGAGGGCTACACGGGAGTTTCTCTGCGTGACCGCATCATAAATGAGGCTAACAATTCGCAGCAGAACCAACGTAACCGACATAGCTAGCCCTCCGAATCGCTCAACTTAAAATTGCACGTAGATCCGAGGGCCGTTGGAGGGGAAAGGTTCTTGAGTAGCGATCACGTACCGGAAGGCACGTGTTGTGTTGGTAGACCCTCCACAAGGTGGACTAATTAAAGGTTGCGGGAGTCTGGATGCTGGTGGCGCAGGACCAGTCATTGTGGCACTCTTTGGGAAAGGCCTATGTCTAGCAGTGGACGTACTTCAGTCAAGTTAATGATTCATTGTGATGGTAAGGCGAAGTATGAATACAATCAGCACCGTACCGCTCGCTGCCTCGCTCGACGCCCCGCTCGACGCCCCGCTCCGCGTCCTCGGGCACGTACATGGAGTACCCGCGCCGCGAGAGCTCCTCGTCGGGCGATAACGTCGGGTTCTGGAACGCGTGGTTCTTGTCGTCCATCCTGAGTTTCCTGGAAAAGGAAATAAATGAGATTTTAATCATAATAATCCGTTTATTTCTGCGGCGCTACCACGAACATCGAATCTCGAAGTTCGTGTATCTCTGCCTCTGTCGTTCGAATACCATAAACTGGTGGCTTCGTTGCGTCAGCAACTGATGTAGGATTCGGTAGGTTGCCTTGGAATCGATGAAACACAACACCCTTCGGACAGAAATCAGCACACGCGATGGGCTCCTGCAGCGGCCACAGCACGAGCACTGCACACGAGCTGAACGCGTGGCGCGAATCTGGTGGATAATCTGGTGGTAGTGCAGAGATAGTGCAGTAAGTAGTAGCCCAAGTTTACTGTGTGTAGTGATACTGATTGCACTCTAATTGATGGCGTCTGTTTGTCAGCACTGTGTGCCAAGCACGACGGTCAAGGAAGAGATAGTACTTATTGATTGCTTTCTGATTGATACCCATCTGTCTAAAAGACGGTTATTAAAGGAGCTGAGCTGGGGCACTGTAGTCAAAGAGAACATAACCACTACGACTGTAGCAACACGACAACACTAGAGTCAAGCGCGGCTGTTTAGTAAAGGGATACTGACTGCTCGGGATTGAATGGCATCTGTCAGTCTAAAAAGAGTCTGTCAGTGTAAGGGAGAGTTGTGGAGTGACTGAAGATGTAGTGACGAAAATTGAGAAGGGCATTCTAAGATGGCTTGGGCATGCAGAGAGGATGGATGAAAGAAGATTAGCAAAGACGTTTGGGACGACCTCGTCGAACTTTTTCCGACTAAATCGGAGAAATCCTTCAGGATCTCTGCCTACCCCTCTGGGAAATAGGCGTGATTATATATATGTTTATCAGTCTAATAGCTGGCTTTTAAGTCCCGGGCGGCAGGGAGTCCAAAGCCTCGTAGCGGCACTATCACGACTAAAAAGGCAGTTCCTTCCTTTACTGATTGCTCTCTAATTATGCCGTATCACTACCAGTTCGTTAAAGTGTTGACTTGGAGCCCGAAGCACTGCACACAACAATAGTGTCAAACATGAAGCGATGCTGACTGCTCTTGAATATATGAAATCTGTCTGTCTTTCTAATACACGCTCTTAACGTCGCTTCTGTGTCCTGGTTTTGGCATCTCAACTCAGTGGGCACTATCATGTTTATTTATTTTTATAAAAGACTGGCCAATGATTGACCCTAGTCTCACCTGGTGGTAGGCACGAAGGTATGAACCTCACTGGTTCAGTAATAGTCTATTCACTTTTGTTTTGAAGGCAATATGGTAGTTCTTAGACCCGCCATACACGGACTGCTGTAAGCAGTCGAGACCCGCGATAGACGGGCTGCTTAGAGCAGTCGAGGCCTCATTTAATACGGCGACTGCTCTCGTGCGGTCGGTCTCGACAAGCAGTCCATCTATGGCCCGCGTTAGGAAGTTTAGTTTGGGCTGGGAATAATACATATAATACTGACTGCACTCTAATGGATGGCGTCTGTCGCAGCTGTCTCCTGACAGCGCTGAGCTGCACGAACAGCATCACAACTAGTAGCAGCAACAGCAGCGACACGCCGCCCAGCACCGACGTTACAATGATCAAGTCCAGCTCCTGGAAAACATTTTTCTTTGATATAAATAAAGACACACACACACCAGTCTCATGGTACTCGTAAGTGACGGGCCTAAGGTGAAGCTCACTGCATGGTTCAGTAATATAGTCTATTCACTCCTGCACTATCACTGCATAAGGGTAGAGTATCCACATTTCGTGACAAAACTGAATATCTGTATGTGTCCACATTTTAATGTTTTTTTTATCATCACGAATAAATATTTTATTTCTTTCTTTCACTACGAAACGGAGCAGTGGCAAAGAAAATTCTACCAATAGGAAAGGCTGCGCGAGTGAATCTGGCAATGGTATTGTAGGTTCTTTTCCTCGTAAAGCTCTAGTGGATACTCAGCCTTATTTCCATGGAATACAAATGACGGGAGTGAATTCCAATCCTTAGCAGTTCGCATTAAGAACTACGAGGTAAAATGCGTGCGTGCGCCTCGCTGCGCCGGTGAAATTGAAACTTTTTTTTCACATTCGCGGGTTCACATGGTAGAAATTCTTGTAATCTTGACATTTATGCAAATTTATATTGTAATTTTTATCGTGTAATAAATAAATCTAATCTTATCTAAAAATCTAATCACGTTTATGGATAACCGGGACGTTCGGAGGTGCTTGGTAGTACCCAGATTCCCGCTGGGCGGCCTATAAGACCCCCAAGGAGGTTGTCCCCATACTAATTGATTGCCGGTAGCTTTGCTTTACTTTAACACATTCACTGCCAAGAATCGCTACGCGCTCGTATGTAGCGGAAAGCGACTACGGCGTAGGTGCCCGCTAGGTGGGTACCTGATGAAAGTGTTAAAAAAAGGAGTGTTATGTACCTATACATATATACTCGTACCTATGTCGCAAATCAATAAACAAATCATGTGATGTGTGTGTGTGTGTGTGTGTGTGTGTGTGTGTGTGTGTGTGTGTGTGTGTGTGTGTGTGTGTGTGTGTGTGTGTGTGTGTGTGTGTCATGTGATGTTGAATAAAGTTTTTCTATTCTATTCTATTCTATTCTAAATCTGGTGTAATTAAAAAACAAGTTGCCTTTTTTGAGTGATTTCGTCATTTCACTAAACAGATTTATTTTAGGGATTTGATCAAATTACTGATTTTTACCAGGGAAATGATAAAATGTATTTGCCATTTTAACATCCTGCGTGATTTGTTATATCCCTTAGAGACTTGTCCAAATCTCTACTTTACCCTGCGACATATCCATATCCATCCATACTATCCATACTAATATTATAAATGCGAAAGTGTGTCTGTCTGTCTGTCTGTCTGTTACCTCTTCACGCTTAAACCGCTGAACCGATTGCGATGAAATTTGGTATGGAGATAGTTTGAATCCCGGGGAAGGACATAGGATAGTTTTCCTCCTGGAAATCACCCCCTAAGGGGATGAAATGGGGGGTTGAAGTTTGTATGGAGCTGCGATATAAACGATTTCCACGCGGACGGAGTCGCGGGCAGAAGCTAGTATTATTATATGCACGTAAAGACGTGAGCGTTTCCGTGGTCGCCTAAAGGTGTACCTAAATCGCGGCTACGATCGGCCGCGATGCACGGAACTGCACCTTAAGGCGCCGTAGGTTCAGTGAAGTTACGCGAACAGAGTTTTTGAAACAATATAATGCGTCTGTTTATAATAATATGGTTACAAAAAGTACGAATTGTAATCTTGAGGCTTTTCTGCAGGGAAATCAGTACCTCGAAACATGATTAAGTAAATTTCGCTCGATAGAAAAAATCATGAATATAGGTCTAAAACACACAAAAATACACTTAAAATATTCGTAACAAATTATGCACAAAAGCAATAAATATTAAAATTGCTTCTAAAAATCGGCAATATCATGTTTGAGGGAAATCAGTGAATACATTTTTATATATTTAAACGGCCAAAAAATTAAAATTAAAAACATGATATCCGCGCTTCCGAGCACGCACTTCCATCTCGCTCACGCTTATGCTCAGTGAGAGGGAGAGAAGACCATGAACCTACGGCGCCTGAACAGCAATCATCACGCGCCGCAGCACGCGTCGTGTGTTCATTACAAATTATGAACGAAGTGCCAGATATTACACCGGGTAGCTCAGTTTGATGAATGGAAACCAAAACTGGTTATCACACACGTTGTTTAATAATATGTACTTTTAATTATCTGCTTTATCAAATTCTATTCTTATAGTGTACCACACTTTTCATATCTTACACCTGATCAAATCAACACTTCATAGGTGCTTTGTTTGTTGATGTTTGTGTTCACTTATATTAGATTTTATCCACAAAGAGCATTATCATGTTTACCTTTACCTACAATACTATTGAAATTGTATTCTAAAAATAACTCAATCTAGAAGATCAAAGTAAAAGGCTTCTCCAGAAATACATTTGAATGTTAGATATTTTCGAGCACTTTCTTCCGTCATATATTTTTGCAAGTACGTTAAGGGCACCAATATGTATATATTATTATTATGTTTTCACTCAAAGTTTCATTTTAACATATTATGTATAGGTACTACACTAGGGTGGTCCTTAAAAACCGAAAGTTTGAAACAATGAGGCACCCTCTTATATTGTTCTAATACGTGAAAAAATAACATGTTTTTTATTTTTATTTTTGGATAAGATTTAGGGGTCGCTACTGAATTTTTTAACTTTTTAGGGTTTGCATTTCTTCATACTAAGTTTTTTTTTTATTTTGACTTTTTGCTACTTTTTGAGCTACATTTGAAGATAGGAAATGAATAATCTTGAATACATAAAAATAAATCACTAACTTTCAGTCATTCATTCAAAAATAAATTTTATTGTGCTAAAATGCTGAAAACGGACTCTGGCGCTGATTTAGCTAATTAAATTAGATTTAAAATAAGTGTCGAACATTTAGTGAACGAATTTCGTATTTTCTGGATTATTTATTCCTTGTTATCAAATGTAGCTCAAAAAAGTAGCAAAGTCAAAAATAAAAAAAAACTTAGTATGGAGAAAAGCGAACCTTAATAAGTGACAAAAATTCAGTAGCGACCCCTAAATCTTATCCAAAAATAAAAATAAAAAACATGTTATTTTTTCACGTATTAGAACAATATAAGAGGGTGCCTCATTAATATTTCAAACTTTCGGTTTTTAAGGACCACCCTAATACTACACAACCTTATTGTTGCAGAAATAAGGTATGTGTACATGTTTTTGGGACTTTGTGGTGTATACATATTGGTGCCCTTAACTGCACCTACCTACTTGTATTGCTTGACATCGGTGTCTTACCACCAGACGGGCCTTGTGCTTGTTTGCCACCGTCGTAGAATTAACAAATAGGTACCTACATCTTAAAGGAGACCTAGGAACTATTCCCTAGGTCTCCATTAAGATGTATTTGTTAAAAGTAACGAGAAACGCCTTGGCAAAGCCTATTAATTAGGGAAATGTTGACACCTAATTTGGCATAGGCACTAGTTTTTACGAAAGAGACTGCCATCTGACCTCCCAACCCAGAGGGAAAACTAGACCTTATTGGGATTAGACCGGTTTCCTCACGATGTTTTCCTTCACCGAAAAGCTAACGGTAAATATTCCGTACATAACTTCCGAAAAACTCATTAGTGCGAGCCGGGATTCGAAACCACGACCGCCGCTTGGCAGTGGCATGCCTGAACCACTAGGCTACCGTAGTTATTAGGGAAATATAGTGTCATATACAATATGATAATAAGTGTAAGAAGGATGTCGACACGTTCTATGAAATATGATAAAGCGCCAAGGCTTGATAAGGACGAATAGGCGATTATAGATTTCTTACCAAATACTACTTAGGTGTTTTGTAAGAAAACTTTAGTAGCACTCCTGTAATTAATAGTACGAAACATTACACGTACTGAGCTCAATATGGGGAATTTCGTCATACTTATAGGCAGGGCTCGGATTTTTCATCGCACGATAAGACGAAAGAAAACTATGGAGTCGATATCAACATTAAAACTTTACTCATATTCATACTCATACTCATTCATTTAATTAATACCAAAAGTTTATTATATTGTAAATACAAATCTTAACCGCCACATCATGTTTATTACATTATAAGCTAAATAATAAAATGTTCACGTAATAATTAAGTTAATTAATGTATGCACTAATTGCAAACTTAAATAAATGACACGTCTAAAGCCGTCAATGATTGAAACATGAGGCAATTAAATAAAGCGGCCAGTACCCACCGTTAAGTATATCGCAACAATATGGTCTGGATAACTAGGTATGCAAACAAGTTGAAATTTGACAACATGATAAATATATAATAATTATGGGACTAGGAAAATGAGTGAGTATGAATATGAGTAAAGTTGTAATGTTAATATCGACTCCATAGTTTTCTTTCGTCTTACCGTGCGATGTAAAATCCGAGCCCTGCTTATAGGTTGACCACTGAACTGAGACTGCGCGTACGTACAGACTGAGACGCGACGTATCCTTTGACGTCTCTCGTACCCTAGTCCCTTTACCTGTAAACTGAGGCAGTGCCTGCACTAGTAGGTACAGTCAATGGGGTTATTATTATTATAAAAGAGAAATGGCAGCCTCGAGGGCCTTTGCCAGAGTCAGTAAGTGTATAAATTAACTACGAATAACGAATTAAACCATTATAAAATCAAATAGACGTGACTCTCGCCAAGACGGCCAAAGAGTCCCCCAAGACATATATAAAATCGTCAATGGGGTTGGCCGGGCGAAGGTATTTGCAGATGTCGCCAGCAATGCCAGCATAGGATGAACCTGTCAGTCCTACCAAAACTGTCAAATTCTTTTTTTTTTTTCGGAATTTTCTTGTTTAGAATCAAGCCGTTTAAGCCAAATCCCATAGAAAAAGGCTAGTGACAGGACAGATCTATGATGGCGCCATCTAGTCAAACATTTGACAGTTGCCAACCCCATCGTCTCCACCCATGGTATAACAACACAGGTACTCTCTTCCGAGACTCGCGAACCACGTGACCGAGCCTGTCTACGTCATCAAACGGCACTTAACAGCGTGATGACGTAGGCTTGTGTCAGTCACGTGGTTCGCAAGTCTCGGAAGAGAGTACCTGTGTTGTTATACCATGGTCTCCACCATAGTACCACAGCAGTATTTGACAGAACAAGGGACACAATAATCACTATCATCATCGTTACATATTATATATTACATAGTATAAAACAAAGTCGCTTCCCGCTGTCTGTCCCTATGTATGCTTAGATCTTTAAAACTACGCAACGGATTTTGATGCGGTTTTTTTTTAATAGATAGTGTTTCAAGAGGAAGGTTTATATGTATAATATAGTACCCGTGCGAAGCCGGGGCGGGTCGGTAGTATACTTTAAAAACAAAGTGCTGACGACCGGTTTAGCCTAGTTGGTAGTGACCCTGCCTACGAAGCAAGAGCCGGGACGTTCGAATCCCGGTAAGGGCATATACATATTTGTGTGATGAGCACGAACATTTGTCCCTGAGTCATGTATGTTTTCTATGTATTTAAGTATTTGTTTATCTATGAAAATGAAAATGAAAAAGTTTATTGTATAAGAGCAACATTACAATATAAATCACGACCCTGTGTCCTGAGCTGGGAAACCCTGTGTTACAGGACCCAGTTTCGTTGTTCCAAATACTTAACCTACGTATCTGTACAAGTATACAAAGAGAGCAAAATACAAAATAAATATGGCTAGTTTTAAATGGTTAAAGTGTGTGTGCGTGTGTGTGTGTGTGTGTGTGTGTGTGTGTGTGGTGAGTGCGTATGTGTGACATAAAGTATGCCGGGCGTAAAATTATATAATATAAGAGAATAAGAAATAAAAATAAAAAAGACTAAATTGTTAATAGTAATTATTTTATCACGGCCATGAGGAGTTCAGTCTCATGATAATCCAATTGTGTAAGCCACTCGGTCAACAACCGTTTGCTTGGAGGCCTTTTTATGAGGTGACATGTGCTATATAAGTATGTTTATCGTTTATCATCATACGGGACGCGGATATACGGTAGAACGAGACATAAATATGTTTGCGTCCTTTATGATGGGTCCGGATGGCCACAATATTGTGGAGCGGCCACAATATTGTTCCCTAATATTTATTTATTTATTTAAAAAGTTATAACCGACTTTAAATCAGTACCCAAATCGCTTCAAGTTGCCTATACAATTTGAAGAGTTCCCTCGATTTCTCTTGGATCCCATCATCAGATCCTGACCTTGATGACCATGGGACCCCCTGGGAACGATAACCTTTTTAACAAAAAAATAATTTTCCAGATCGGTCCTGCAGGCGTTTTCGTGTAATCGGGGAACATACCATAAAATGGGGTGAGTAGGGATCGCGAGGAGAGTTGGGTTATAAATGGGGAGAGAAGGGATGAAAGGGGGTTGAGATGGGATTTTAAGGCTGCTGCTACCTAAATAATGTATTTCAATTTAAAATGGAGCTATAGTAATATTCATAATAAAAAAAGAAGCGGGTTGTGTCGGAGATACAACCGTTAATTAAGTTTAAGTGGAGTTGTTCTGTGTTGGCTATGGAACCCTAATAAAAAAAACCGGCCAAGCCTGCTATTATTATGGTGTACCCATAAAATATATATCAGAATAAATTCACTAAATTCTGTATAAGTACAGATAAATCGGTATATATGGCAACATTGACTGACGTAGCTCATTTGACTCGCGATACATTGAAAATGGCGGTGATTTCAGCATTATTTTCATGTCCGTCACATATAAAGTAAATAATGTGATTAACAACTAATGGCAAATAAAGAAGGATTAAAACATGTAAGTAAGTAACAAACAATTATTTGAAATCCGATAAGGCTTCTCTACAAAAAGTTATTCCGGAAGTCACGTGATACATTTTGAACTGTACCCCTATACAAGAACGCGAGCAAAGAAGTATCCACTTCAAAAAAATCGATCCAACAATCTTCCAAAATCACCTTTGTGTGAAAACCCATCTCACCCCAACTACGAGGGACTACGGGGTGAGATGGGATTTCGTGTTAATCGTTAAAGTTATGAAATGGAACTACCCAAAATCAAAAACTAAAATACAAACGTCCGGAACACTTATTATACCTATACAAGATTCAGTTTGCATATGTAAAAATAAAATGTTATCGAGGTTTGAATGTCAGTTTTGTCCCTACTCACCCCATTTTGCGGTAAGTACATAAAAAGATTCCGACGAATTGAGATCCTCCTTTAATGAAGTTGGTTACAAAACTGTGACAACCTTTTCAGAGCTCTTAGCACGCGGTATCAGATATTTTTACGCGATTTTCCGTGAGATAATAGTGCTGGTGACTGTACTTTAGCTTTACCTATCCGTTGAGATTAGTCTGGAATTCGTTGGACATGATAACGTGATAACAGATTCTGTATCTAGAGCATTGTACGACGCAAACATACAAAATGTACTTGAATACCGAAGGTTGGCTATGGTGGCCTCTGGTATGAACGCATATTCCTGAATTTTTACAGTTTTTTTGCGAAAAAATGTTGACTAAATAAGTGAAAGCAATAAATAGTCATCATCATCAACATCATATCAGCTGAAAGACGTCCACTGCTGGACATAGGCCTCCCCCAAAGAGTGCCAAAGTGACCGGCCCTGCGCCACCCGCATCCGGCCAAATATTCCGCAGTGTTACAAGACGAGTCTTTGACCAGTGTGTTTTGCCAGTGATGACATATCGCACTGAAACGTGGTCGCTTACTATGGGCCTCATAAGAAGGCTCAAAGTCACCCAAAGGGTTATGGAGAGGGCTATGTTGGGAGTTTCTTTGCGCGATCGCATCAGAAATGAGGCAATAAATAGTAACTATATATAAATGTTTTAGGATAGTCTAGACCTATTATAGTCCTGATCCGCGGTTTAGATTATCAGTAAGTACACACATTGTTTTTATGTCGTCATAGCAAAAAGATAGTGGCATAACTATCTATATTTATCACATCGACATTCGAAATAAACATCCAATAATCTCATACGAGAAATGTTCTATAGTTTCAATTAGAGTAACCGACATATTGTGTACATAACATGGCACCATAACAAAAATTTAATCGTCAGGCCATTTTGTGGCAACAAACAAACATAATTCATTCATTTTGCACGCACTTTCCTACAAAATAACGTTAAGTTCTTAAGTAACACGTAATAATCTGACACATGAGTTGCGGTACAAGAAAACCGCAGCTGGATTCCATATCGGCAATAGGTACCGTCACCAGCATTAATATCTGCTACAACAAACACGCGCATAAATATATGACACGACTTTATGTCTAGGGCCGTTAGGACGTGTCAGATATTTTTGCTGCCTTTGTTATAGCAGATCCTAATGCTGGTGACTGTACAGCATGGCTATCTCAGGACGGCCGCGAGGTGTGTCGCGGCGACAGACTATCCATCTCTTTCTAAGAGTTCTTATTAAAAAGAGACAGTCTTTCTCGCCGCAACACACCTCGCGTGCCCTCTTGGATAGCCGTGCTGGGCGAATTTTGCAAGACAAGAACGCGTGGAACGTTAGGACAGTAGGTACTTAAGACGCTGTCAACACCAAAATGGCCTTGAGGATTTGGGATAGCGCGCACACTGTCTATTTGTATCGGAGTAAACGAGAGCGAGTGTCACTGGGCGGCCCGGTTTTTGAAGATAATAGTGCATAAATATTGAATTAAAAAAAAGTGTGGATTATTTGAGAAATGTGACTCGTTAGCGGTTTAGGTATAAATATGTTGACTTCATATTTTTAATTGCAGACCCATACGTCAAAAAATAAAGACATAGAACCGTTTAAGATGATTTTAAGACCAATCTTTGCAATTATTTTCTATCGAGCCGATTTCGACCAATTATTAGTCCAGGCAATGAACTGACAACTTGTATGGAAAAAAAATCAATTTTGGAAATAATTTATAATAGCTTATTTTTTATGTGTAACGGATATATTATCAATTAAATAGTTACCCAGCGACAAAATCCGACAAAATTTCAGACATCGAAAAAATTATAAGTTAACTGGCTTCTGAAAAGTCAGTAAAAATATTAATAAATGTTTTTGTATTTATTTTGGTTCATTTACATTTGCTCTATAATATTCAAGATAAATCGTACAAAAAAAGATAATGCATGCTTCATTTAAATCTACATAATGACTTCCGAGTGAAAAGTTTGTCGGATTCTTGACTAAATCATCTTAGAATAACATTTTCAAATGAAATCAACAAAAAAAACGCTATTATAAATTAATGTTTTTCAAAACGGTATTTTGCCTGGAGTATATGTATCGAGCCCGTCCACGCTCTTTGAAATATGGTGAATATTAACATATATTTTTTTTGATGTGCTTAGAACAAGTAGTTTTTCTTTAAAAACTGCTTAAAAAAGTCAATTTCAACAAAATTAGGTCTTGTCAGCCCCAACCCCTTGTCTCCCGCTGACCCATATATGGGTCACAGATTTTGTCTCCGTGGGCTCCCGCTGACCCACATATGGGTCGCATTTTCAAAATAATTTGTACTTAATTATTATTATTTATCATCATTCTTATTTAAACAACAACATGGAAACGTCCGGGAGTTAAACACCCTTCCACTTTCGGGGTCTCCGGGAGAGGACGGGACTAAAATCATTCCCACTGCACACACTACTAGCTTTTGTTTTGTCAATAACGTAGAAGTGAGAGCTTCTCCGTGGTATGGCCGCTCCACACGATGGGCCATCCTGACCCATCATACAGGACGCGGCTATGCGGTAGAACGAGACATAAATATGTCTTACTCCCTTTAACGCAGCTCCCTTTTAGTTGCGTTCTGTATGATGGGTCAGGATGGCCCATTGTGTGGAGCGGCCAGTTTTTGTAAAGGCGCGTGAAAGAAAGGAAAGCATACAGGGTGGTAAATAGTAAACGACAAGGGTCAGTTTGAGGTTAAGTCAGGTATACACAAACTCACCATTGTTCAGCGTGGGGGCATGGTACTCATGATGCGTTTGTTGCCTTACACCGCTTCTCACTGACTAAGTTTATCACTTGATAACAATGATAATACGTTATCTAAACCGTCTGACAGCTTATCAATTTGCGAAACACTTGGTGTTAAGTAAGATTAAGAACGTTCTTATTTTGACAAACGTCAAAGGTTTTTTTTTCGCCTTATTACAAAGATATAAGGTGCAAAAATGTACACGTATTTTCACGTCGACCACACAGTTGACTGTCCAATTATGAACCTTATTGGTACGATAATCAGGATTAGGTTAGAAAGTACGATATATTCATTGAAGCGTGTTGTTTTGTACCTACCCTCACAGGAAATTATCAGTCTGAGACACGGAATTCTATATTCGAAAATGAACTCTTCGTGAATACAACTATGGTTGTCTTTGAGTTAATCATATACTATAACCAGTATAATTATACCTCAGCTTACGCTTATTTGTTGTGAAACAAGGGGTGCGTCAAGGTGTACTGTCCGCATACGTAATTCACCCTTGGTTGAGCGCGAGTGCATTAAGTATACTCTCAGTGAACCTAATTCACCTCAGGGGCATTAAGTTGACTTAAAACATCTTGCGGATTTGACAGGTGAATTAATTATACTTTTATTGTTCTTAATTCCCCAAGGTGAATTAACTCGGGTGCATTAAGTATACTCCAGGGTTTTTTCGACATTTGTAACTGTGGTTTTTTTTTTTGGAATATTAGATTCGTACCGACAACGTGAGGTAGTTTTTAAAAAGAAAAAAATATGGTGCATGAGGAACCTCTCTGCTTCTAATGGTTAGCTAGATATTGATGCTTTAAAAACACCGTGCCATACCAATGTCGTCAGCGCCATACAAATGTCGACAGCGCCATACAAAAGTCGATATAGTGCCATCAAAATGTCGATTTTGCCATACAGTTGTTGAAAAAGCTTAAAATATTTGTTCAATACTAAAAAACTTACTTTTTCGATATAGTATCTCCGGTTTATGGTTTATGATTATGATGATCGTTTTAAGTTGTTAGATCTAATCTAATCTAATCTAATCATGGCTATGTTTTGAGTTATTGATAGCAGTAATAATCATCCTTACTTATATTATAAATGCGAAAGTGTGTGTGTTTGTATGTTTGTCCTTCTTTCACGTCGCAACGGAGCGTCGTATTGATGTGATTTTTTGTATGGAGATTGTTTAGAAGCTGGAGAGTGACATAGGCTACTTTTTCCAGCGGGAAAACATCTAATTCCCACGGGAAAATTCAATATGTTACATTTTCCTATAACCACGCGGGCGAAGCCGCGGGCATCAGCTAGTTAAGTAATAAAATAAAATAAATAAATATTTGGGGACAATGTTTTATGTTACACAAATCGGCCTTGTCCCAAATTAAGCAAAGCTTGTACTATGGGTACTAGACGACGATATACATATTTATATAGATAAATAAATACCTAAATACATAGAAAACATCCATGACTCAGGAACATCGTGCTCATCACACAAATAAATACCCCGACCGGGGTTCGAACCCAGTAGGCAGGGTCACTATCAACTAGGCTACAGAGGTCGTCAATATAATATTATTATTCTTCTAGCTTCTTCCCGCGACTTCGTCCGCGTGGAACTCGTTTATATCGTAGCTCCATACAAACTTTCACCCCCCACTTCATCCCCTTGGGGGATGATTTCCGGGATAAAAACTATCCTATGTCCTTCCCCGGGACTCAAACTATCTCCATGACAAATTTCATCTAAATCGGTTCAGCGGTTTAAGCGTGAAGAGGTAACAGACAGACAGACAGACAGACACACTTTCACATTAATAATTTAATAATATTAATAATAAAGTATGGATTAGGATGGATTAATAAATTTTATACTTGGCGGTTCTCCTATTCATATTTAAGTATTAATAAGTTTTATAGTTGTTGGTTCTCCTTAAAATAAATTAATAAAATATGGAAGGCAAATTAGGGAAAACTACCCTACTTTTTCATCATATTACGGCAGATATCTACTAAATTATGTTGACACTTCCTTTCTATAGTTTCCATACAATAATAAAAAAAATGTTACAAAATTACCTTTCCAATATAAAATCATTGTTCCTGGCTATTAATCTATTTATTTTCTAAAGTATATACAAGATGATAACTAACATTAACGAGATTAGCAGTTAGCTCCAGATTTCATAACTGCATTAATTTCCATACAAATCGGTTGATAAGAGATCACGTATTACTCCTTAAATAGACATACCTACCTACTATCATAACTACTATTGTAACAATTTATTAGACTAGCAATTTTCACAACTTCTTATCTTATTCCACCACAACTTTAAACACAATCTTATCGATTTACGTTAAGGTTGAAATTCCAACAAATGATCAAGCATATTACACCATTGCTATAGTTAATTAGAGTATCTAATCAGTCTGTTGCTTCTAAATGTCATTAGACTTGTCAGTGCAATTGGACAAACTTATATTTGCGGGCGGCAGTGGCGCTACTGTCTATGCTTAGGGTTTTTTGTTATTACATGCGCTAGTTGTGGATTTAACCAACCGCACGAACTAACTTTGTCTTTATAGTTTATTTGTTATTCAGACAATGGGTTTTGAACCCTGAACTATTGACTTTAGGCAAATTGCTGCCTTAATTGAAGTATTTTACACCTATTCCATCAGTGGGCGGGTCACGAATTTGACAGATTGCGAAATTAAGGTTGTTAGAATGACGTTGATTTGAAATGAGTTTATTTAGGTTAGTAAAACTATTTATGTAAGTTCAAAATTTTAAGGTCATTGGCTATTGTTAACGGTATTTAATATATCTGTATTCTGTGTGAATATTTATGCAGTCATAATATCTAGCACTAGCTTCTGCCCGCGACTCCGTTCGCGTGGAACTCGTTTATATCGTAGCTCCATACAAAATTTCACCCCAATTTCACCTCCTTATAAACCGTTTCCGGGATAAAAACGATCCGATGTCCTTCCCCGGGATTTAAACTATATTCTCTTATATTTCATCTCAATCGGTTAATTCAGCGACTTAAGCGAGAAGATATAACAATTATAGGTATAGGTTAAAATTAAGTCAAAAACTCAAATATGGCCTCTTTTACAGTAATAGAGTGGAATCCTTAACCTATACATATATATAGTACGATCAACAATTGATAAATCGGCTTGGCACTCGAGTCGTCACGACCTTTGCCACTTGAGCTCTGAATATCATGCGCACGCAGCTCATTAATGCAAGTAGGACGTTTCTGCAGCTATTCTTAGAATATGGGGCATATTCTGTAACTTGTTTTAAGCTCACCTCAACGCTCACCCACAAATATATCTTAAACCGCAATGCGTAGTAACCAAGCGCAGGTAGAGGTCTAGTTTCGTGACGGGTTTCACGGGTTACCGGCAGGGTGCGCTGCATTAGCGCGTAGTGAATGACAGCCCAGGGCTGACATAAGATAGTTTCCCGGAAATCATCCCCTAAGGAGATGAAATAGGGGTGAAAGTTTGTATCGATCTACGATACTTATACTTAAACGAGTTCTACGCGGACGGAGTCGCGGGCAGATGCTAGTATCTTTATAACTGAACTTTGTGTTCCAGATATCTCGATAATTGGGGGTGAAAGTTTTGTAACGAGCACCTCGTATTTACGACTGAATAAAAAAGGGTTGTAGTCTGAGAAACGCCCTGCATTCCGTCGAGCTCAGAGTTCAATGCAACTGGAGTGGGCAGGCAACAGGGCACGTAGCCATTGATATTGATACCATCTGCTCCTGTCAGTCAGGGTATGGTCAGGGGCGAGGCCATTCACGAACTACGAACTATAACCTTGTGTCTTGGTTTCATTATGATATTTTTACTAGATGCCTTTAAAGTTATAATAACAAAGGCTGTTATTGTTTCCGACGGGAGTAGGTACGAAAGGAATTGCGACGGAGCTTATGAAAGTGGTTTAAGATCTCGTTTAGTATATCTACTAATTTGACGTTTTTATACTTATTAGGTATGTGAGAGGACTTAAATTCCTACCGTTTTACGTGAATAGGATACTTGCGTCATGTTAAAATTGATAACGTAGAGTTTCTAAATGGATAGTAAACCATACAATGAAAATTACTAATGAATTTAAATATCATATAAACGAAAGTTTAGTAATTTTTTTTTTTTTTGTGTTCAAGAGTAGATTTAAAGCAACCAATAGAATCTTTATGCTTTAATAGAAACAAAATTGCCTCGCGGTATTTCGCGACGAACACAGCAATTTACCTACTTGATTTTCCACACAACGATTAAGTAGTAAGTACACATGGCAAACTGTGACGTCATACTTCTATGTTTAATAGTAAGAATCGTTTCGGCTGCCGCCAGCGAGGTCCGTCTTTGACCAAATTTCTTTGGTATATATTTATGTTCGTTAATTGTTGTTCCTCCTATACAAACATTTGTTTCTCTCCAAATACTAAATTCTTAGGAGACAAGCCTATTTATAGTGAAAATGCCCTAACATCCAATATTTGGCAGCTGTCATACCAGTACAAATTATGTCATAATATGTATGTCATCATTGACGTTTATTGTAAAAAAAAAAAAAATACTAATCATGTATATGTTGTAGTTAGCCTAACATTGTGCTGTCTTTTGTTTTAGATCTTTCAACCGTTCAAATCACCTTTTGGACAGTTTTTTCAAGACACTTTCGTGTAGCTTCCAACCTTGACGCTGGCATAATTGTCCCACTGGACAGAAGCCATTAACTCAAAAATCGATCGATCGACGTTTATTGTAACGGGAGGACGGCTGTCAAATATCGGCTGTTAAATATATCTAATTATAGCAATTCAATGCGTCGGCAAAAGTATTGCGCGATTTCCAAGATATTACTATTCGTTCATCGGCCAGTAAAAAAAACATTTAAACACCCAACATCAATCGCACATTACTCATGCTCACCTTGTCAAATTACTCCCAACCGATAATCACCCTCAACTAATTAATGAGTTTGAAAATGGAATACTAATAACGAATTCAAGATGGCCGCCGGGCGCAATCGGCATTTGCAAGTATTTAGTGCGCGCACGAGCAACACTCCTACGCTATTTAGCTCGAAGCGAACGTAATACTATTATAATGTATTTATTAACATTTATTATGTGTTACGAATAACCTACATACGAGTATATCTGTAGCTGTCAAGGCAACGAAACGAAAAAAGGGTCCAAAGGCTGGAGGCGTTAGCATCCGTAGGCTATAGTGTCTGCTTACCATTAGCGTCATAACAGTAAATATATTAGCTATAAGCCATATGTCTAATGTGCCATAAATAATAATAATAATAAATATTAGGGGACAATCTTACACAAATCGACCTAGTCCCTAGTCCCCGTAAGCTCATTAAGGCTTGTGTTATGGTTAGGTACTAGACGACGATATATATAATAGATATAAATACTTAAATACGTAGAAAACTTCCATGACTCAGAAACAAATATTCATGCTCATCACACAAATATCAACTAGATGGTTGACTTTATATAGACTCAAGCTATAATATTTACCGAAATGTTTCAACGGGCAACCCAGAACTAAAAATTTATGAAATGGGGTATCCAGATTAAGTGATTTTTCCCCAATTTGTCAGCCCAATTCATCAGAATCTGACTAATTGCTATCGTGTGGATGCATGTTGTGCTGCCGATCCAACCGTCAAACGAGTTGTCCGACTAATTGCATGAAAATCACAATTTGGACCATGGAATTGGCATGATGTGCCAAATATTTTTTTTCTCATTCAAATAATAAAAAAAAAAAAACGAAAATTAAAAAATATATCCTAAAGAATATTGTTTCAATATTTACACTGTAATTTTGTAAATTTTTTTAAACAGGTTTTTTGCAACTACTTTTTAATTCAGTGTGGCCAGTTAACAGTATGAAAGCGAAAATTGCCGCATTCAAACGGTCCTGCAAAGCGGACTGCAAGATTGTTAATAACCGATGAGATAGGGTGAGACAGCACGTCTATCATGAGACGGCCGTGACATACTCTCGATTTTTGTGTGCTGCAGGGCTATCACGCGTCGGCGCGCGAGCACTCTCGATTTTTCTCGCACTATCCGTCTCTCTCTTATTAGAACACTTAGAACAGTAATAGTGCGAGAAAATTCGAGAGTATGTCGCGGCCGTCCCAGGATAGGCGTGCTGTCTTGCCCTATCTCATCGGTTAGTAACAATCTTGCAGTCCGCTTCGCAGGACCGTTTGAATGCGGCCATTTTCACTCTCTTACTGTTAACTGGCAACACTGAATGAAATTGTAAGTTATTGCAGTTGTTACGTCTGTACGCTACACTACACCCAATTATGATTTCGACATGTTGGTCTGACAAATTGGGGTAAAATCACTTAATCTGGATACCCCAAAAGAGTTAAGCCTCTCAAGGTCAGTAGTAAACTTGTTATCAGTTGTCAGATTTACTATTGACCGCCACCGCAGGCCGCGCCGGTGTGGTTCAGGCCTCAAGAGTATAATTATATAACTATCAGTGGCGAAGGGCCCGTACAAGCCGATTCCCACTTGTTACCTATAATTTATTTTTAGACAAGCCTATAGTTACATAATCTTTACTCTTTCATAACTTTTTGTTCCGGGTTGCCCATCGATCAAATTTGCACGCGCCGCCACTGATAGACAGGTACCTACTTCAGTTTTTTTTATTCAATGAGTAGGTATCCTTCTTCTAAAAAGTCGGCTATTAGACAGGTACAGCTCGTTTGATTATAATGAACTCCACTAATACTTGTGTAGACTCGAAAATTATTATTAGGTACTTCAAAAGAAGGAAGGCAAAAAAATATGCCTGGTGACGAAAATCCCATTCCGATATATCAAAGAATTACGAAGCTACAACCGTTTTAATATAGCTTGTTAGAGAGAGAAAACGCAAACGATGTGTGACGTCACATTACAGGATGCTGCCGGGGGGCCGCGTCGACACCGACAGCGGCTCCGACCACGATGCGGCGCGGCATGCTGCCGTCTTCTGTGACGTCACATTCTTCCAGCGTCATCGTTTCATATAAATATGCGTTTTACGAAAAAGGGACAAAACATACCCCTTCTTAAAACTTTGGACACATAACTTCGTGATTATTTAACCTTTTGCGTTGATTTTTCTCCATTTGACTACATTTTTTATCCTTTTTCGAGAAAATATGACATTATTGATTATTTTATTTAGTGTCTACGCCCCTATTATTGGAAGTTAATTTTCATAGTCCGTTGTTGTTTTCTACCCTGTATATCATTAAATATGTAATAAATTCAGTCCTTTGCGCAGGATATATTATGGTGCGTAACGTAAGTGCTCGCGCAAACACATCAGATGCACCCTCGCGTCTCTACCCCGCTTGACCCAATGGAACTGATAGCCGCTAACTACAGACGACCTTACAAAGCTCTTTTAATATTAAATGTAACAATAAATTCTAGATTATTTTCATCACGCAAGGCCGAAATTAGATCACCGAATAAACTCTATCAAAACTGGCGCAGCCAACGATTAATTTATGATTAACCCAATTTTTAATATGAATATAACGATCTCCCTCAAGGCGCTGTATTTAAAAAGAGCTTTCTGGGCAATTAAACATAATTTATTCGTATTTGATAATGTAATCGCAGGTAATAAAAAAATACTTATAAGATTAGTGAATCGTGACTTATGGTATTCTTTTGTTGCATTCAACTATACCCTATCCATCACTACCTACATAGTATAAAACAAAGTCGCTTCCCGCTGTCTGTCCATATGTATGCTTAGATCTTTAAAACTACGCAACGGATTTTGATGCGGTTTTTTTTAATAGATAGTGATTTTTATAATTATATGTATAATATAGTACCCGTGCGAAGCCGGGGCGGGTCGCTGGTACTAATATAAATGCGAAAGTGTCTGTATGTCTGATACCTCTTCATGCTGTTGAACCGACTTCGAAGGTATAGTGATAGTTTGAGTCCCGGGGAAGGACATAGGATAGTTTTTATCCCGGAAATTATCCCCTATGGGGATGAAATGGGGTGTGAAAGTTATGTTTGTATGGAGCTACGATATATATAAACGAGTTCCACGCGGACGGAGTCGCGGGCAGAAGCTAGTGTATTATAAGATTAGAAATATCTCTTCGTGATCGCATCAGAAATAAGGCTATCCGCAGCAGTACCAAGGTAACCGATATAGCCCTCCGAATCGCTAAACTTAAGTGGCAGTGGGCGGGGCACATAGCACGTAGAACCGATTGCCGTTGGGGCGGAAAGGTTCTCGAGGGGCGACCACGTACCGGAAGGCAAGGTGGACTGATGACATGGTAAAGGTTGCTGGAGTCCGCTGGATGCGGGTGGCGCAGGACCGGTCACTTTGGCACTCTTTGGGGGAGGCCTATGTCCAGCAGTGGACGTCTTTCGGCTGATATGATGATGATGTTGAGAAAAATCTTGCGTTAAGTAATCGTCATGCGATTGTAAGGAAAATCAATTTAAAACCAAGTTGCTTGCTACCTATGCTTGAAAAGTACTTAAAGGGGCTATCCGAGGTTTTCATCGATTTTTGACAAGTTTTGAATCGTATCTCCTACTTTTTCACTACAGATAGAATTATAAATCAAACGGTTGTCGGTTTTTCAATCTTTTATCTCCATTTTGGTCCACCGGATTTAGAAACAAATGAATACTTAATTTTGTATGATTTTTTTAAACATTATCTAAAAAAACACTTATTTTGTATCTCTATTGACGTGAAAGATCTAACATATACGAAATCTACATATTTGGGTTTGTCTGTGACGTCTCTAAAAACTAGTCCAGGGTTTTCATTTTAAACCAATTAACATAAAAGTTATGGCCAGAAAACCAATTTTTTGGCCTAAAATTGTTCTACTTTGATGCCAAATATCTCGAAAACAATGAACTTTGAAGTAAATATGGGATACTACATATATTGCTTAAAGCCGTTGTTGTTAATATAATAAAATAAGCTACTAAAAACATTAGAACTAAGGGATTCAGATCGAAGGTCATTGGCGTATGGGAGCCCCTTGATCGAAATAAATAAAACTAGTGCAGTATTAGTGACTTTCGAAGCGATTATTTCCAAATATATTTGCTTAATCTAAAATTGTTGAAAGTCCTTAATATTAATTTTTAAAAGCCTATCGATTGTCGACGAAACTATTCCGCTTTTGCAAATTTTGGCTACGGAACCCTAAAAACCAAGGCAAAGACGCAGGATAGAATATAGCTATTCCCATCCCAGATAGACATATACTGGTGAAAGGATTTTAAAAATCTGATGAGTATAAAGTTTCAGAGACTACCTTCACTTAGATGAAGACTTACAAAGCTAAGTAGATACAAACTTTAAATGTTTATAAATTTTATAATAAGTACCTAGGTATTCGTATAGAATTTTCTGGTCTGAACCCCGCCTCTCGCGCTATCAATAGGCACGATAGGATAAAATATTTTTGTAAGAAGTTCTTACACTTTTACGTTTTCATAAAATAAAATAAAAAATAGTTAGTGTTTAGTTCGATTATCAGTATCACTGACCCTTGAATACATTAAGAGTTATCATAAAATTAAATCATAATAAAATAAAAAATAAACTAAATAAAATAAAAAAATAGCTAATCACAAAAATGTTTAACATTTTTTTTAACAAATGAAATAAAGCATTTTAAACAGTACTTATCAGTTTTACTTCATACAATACTTAAAAAAAATGTTTCGTGTAGGTACTCCCTAGTTTTCAAAATCTACCATAGAATTTTCGTATCGTGACAAAATACATATTTTTTTGTGAAAATATTAAAAATAAAAAAGGAAAAAGATAAACCTCTGATTGGAGGTGCGGGGTATCGATCCCCGTACTTCTCGCATGCTAAGCGAGCGCTCTACCATCTGAGCTACACCCCCGGTGGTTACGCTGACGAAATTTCGGCATGTAAGCAGAAAAGTGTTTTACGGACTGTATAAACGGAATGGAACGTAGCGCGTAGATACGTAGAGCAAATTCTTTTTTATTCCCACTGTAATCTACAAATATTTTATTTACATACAGACATACATGCACGCCTTTACCCCTAAAAGGGGTAGGCAGAGCACATGCAACTTGTGTTCCAGTACCACATTTAGCATAAATCTAGGTATAAAAGATCTACAAAATGTGATATCGCAGTGACTAGTTGCTAGCCCATCGGCCACAACATACTTCAACCCTGTTTCCTCGACTCTTACGACACTCACAGGAAGAAAGGGGTTGGTGTTATTCTAACCCGACACCACACACGGGGAAATATTTTACTTATTTCTCTTTTAAAAATAGACCACGGACGACAAAAATGAAGAATAATTATGTACGTAATGTGTTTTTAAAAAGTGTAGGTATTCAATTTTGTTACTATTTTTTCAGTTTCAGAACACTCAATAAGAAACACAACAGTGGCGTTTTTATTATTAGGTACGTAATTGTAGCATAAAAAATAAGGATTTTGCATTGCTAACCTCTCACCCCGTAGTATATTTTTCTTCACAGTTAGAACTTTTACTAAAAAACAAGGTTAGATGAATTCTGAAGCATCCACAGATAAATAATTAGTTACAAAATAAATTGCATCTAAGGCGAGAGCAATAAATTGACAATAAACCATGTGAATATCATTAATATTGATCGCTCGATTAGATGACAAGTATCGCGCAACGATCACGGAACGATAATTAGTGCTATTGTTTTTGAGCAGGCGTTAACACGGCTGCGGGTGGCACAGCACCGGTGTATTTTTACACGACTGCACAACGAAAAGGAGTGTAATGTTTTATAATACGACGGTTGCACACAAGCATCACCTGTGACCCCTGTTACGAAAAATCACTAGTGCTGCCGACCGTCTATTGATTAGAGGATTCATTTTGTTGACCGTTGACAGCTAGAGCGTATGCAGGATCCAACTCCTTCCACGGCACATCAGCGGGAGCTCTGGCGACGTGGGTCGTTGTGGCTTTGGCGTGCTCTGAAGGAGGCCTATGTCCAGTCCAGTCCAGTGGAAAATGCAGACGTAATAGAGTGATAGTATTTGTGTTGTCAGCAATAAATGATTAGATATGATTAAGTATGAGTATGGAAACGCTCACGCCTCGCCTGCAGATACATAAACACTCATTTCTTCTATTTAAGCTTTGAATATGCTAAAATAAAGTATTTTTCAAACCACATGCTCGACAATGCCGAATTATAGGTCATGTAAACCCTACCGAAAGCAAGACATTAAATCCCTTGGTATTAGCCGGGTTATAATGTTGTACTGAATTTCATTATAACCCGCTGGTTAATAATATGATTTCACTTTTCATAATTCTTATTACTATATGTATAAAGTTTAATTTTGCTAAACACAATTTGTCCTAGGCCATGGCCTACTTGATTTGACAAAATAAATGAAGTTTGCCTCCGTGTGAACCCCGGTCCGGAGGAGCGCGGTGTTCGAAATTCGAATTTCGAATCTAGGACCACGGCTTGTGCTTTCGAATTTGGAACGTCGCGCGCCTTCATTTGTTCACGCGTGACGAACAAATCGAGTTCTTGTAGGTGCCTATAGAAGATTTAATTTCAAAAATAATATTGAAAATGTCGAGTGATGAAAGTGTTTTGACTCCTGAGTTTATCAAATTAGATGCCATAGGCATTGTCAACAATCTGCTGCCAGAGAAATCAAAGGAAAAATACCTAAAAGCCTACAACGATTTTGGCAAATGGAAAGCTGTAAAAGGCGTAAAGTCTGTGTCTGAATCTGTGCTTCTGGTCTATTTTGAATATTTGTCAGCTACAAAGAAGCCAAGTAGCCTGTGGTGTATATATTCGATGCTGAGGGCAACAATAAGTGTCAAACATGACATACAAATTAATACATATGCCAAGTTATTGGCCTTTTTAAAAAGGAAATCGGATGGACATCGAGCAAAGAAATCAAACATTATTTATCTACTGAGCCTGTTTTTTTGTCTCGCATAAGGTGTGAAAAGTAGAGTATACACCTCGGGGATAAGACTGTTTTAGTCTTGGGCGGTTGAACCCCTCACTGCACTCAGGACTCAGTCTTAATTCCCTCGCTTCGCTCAGGAATTAACTTATAACTCCCTCGCTACGCTCAGGAGTTAAATTATGAGTCCTTCGTTACGTTCGGGATTCAATTCGCTCCCGTGACATAAAACAGTGCTTTATCCCCTTAGTGTATAATCTACTATTATTCTTTAACTTTAACTTCGTCAATTTTGGGAAATTAGGTGGTTGAACTACAAACAATAATAACTTAGTTTTATTTTGTAATTCAGTAATGTACCTACTACCTACATAGTCCGAAAAACGTTCGTACGGAAACTTCACGCTGTCAAGTGATTTTATAAATTAGTCTAAAAATATAATTAAGGCCTAATCGTTCTAGGCATAGGTGTACGTACATAAATAACATTACATAACCATTGACGCATTTAGACTAGAATGTAAATTGAGATCATCAGTAATGTTTTACATGAATAATTGTATCTAATCTAATCACCCGCCGGCTGCGGCGTGTTAAACGACGATAATGTGCCGCCATTATCATTGCATCGTGTTTTAAATCACATCCGCATAGCTTCGGTGTGAATCTTCTGAGTTATATTAATTCACATCCAGAATCAGTCCATATTTGTCTGTGGTTGTGGACGACAGACGCAAGAACGCAAGAAACCGAAGCCATAACCATGTATAGCACGTAAGCATAAAGCGTTTAAGTAAATAAAGAGAACTCCCATATAAAAACCCAAGTATATAGGTAAAAATATTATTGTAACTCGACATATACAGGGTGATTCAGGAGACGTGAGCAGGATCAACCCTACACATACAGTTAATGTTAATGGATCTTTTACCATCGTAATTAAGTTAAACGCCCACAGTTTTTTTTTACATTTTGTGTAAAAGTTTCATTCACAATAAATCATGGTCACCCTACACAACTAAAAAAAAATTCACGTTAATCTTACCAATGCTGGTACGACTGAATAGCTTATAAACTATTGAATCCGTAGGGTTGATCCTGCTCATGTCTCCTGAATCACCCTGTATAGAAGAAACATAACGTGTCCTGAGTGTTATAGGTCCATGATAGAATTCATGTTTTTTTTTTTAATATTCAGCATAATAGGCACCATATAATAATCAGGTTGTTGCCCTTCACACCGGAGGAGGCCAAATAAAATATTCTCGTAACCAGAAGTGTTTAAACATTATAACAATTATGTAATTGTTTGGTTTAACATTGAGACGCCACGGTTGATCGCATGCGCATATTTGTATTACGTCATTGCAAAAATCGGGTAAAATATTTAGATTTGTACACAAACTCACGCCTCTTGCATTATTTTGACGCAACTTGACCAACTCAAATTCAAATATAGGTAATACCTACCAACTATTAATTAATACAAATAATTGCAGTCGTGATGCACGTAATATTACATTTTATTGTGTTTTTAATTGTGAATAAATTAACAGTAACTGAGAAGCAATGTTTACAAAATTAGCTTGAAGGTGAACTTAAGGTTTAACTTAAGTTGATTGCTATATTTGTTCTGTAAGTATTGTTAGTTTGAAGACTTTGAAGCGGATTTATTGTGCTGCTAATTAAGAATTAATTGGATAAAACAATTGTTTATGTAGGTACTAAGAAAGACTCAATATTTAACAAGCAATCCTACTATATCCTACTAATATTATAAATGCGAAAGTTTAGATGTTTGGATGTTTGGATGTTTGTTACTCAATCACGCTTAAACGGCTCAACCGATATGAATCAAGTTTTGCTCGAAGATAGTTTATAGCCTGGATTACAATATAGGATAGTTTTTATGCCGGTTCAACGCAGATGAAGTCGCGGGCGGAAGCTGGTATATGTATATATATAGTTGTAATCATGTTCTCGAAAACGGCTCTAACGCTTTCAATGGAATTTGTAATATGGGGGTTTACCGAGGCGACAAAAATATCTAGCTGCATCTCATGTATGGGAAAATTAGTTTTCTCCGTATTTTCTCTATGTTCACCTGATCTGACCAGAGCTCGGTCGCCCAGGGACGTGATGATTTGAGACTTTTGAGATGTAGCTACGAATGCTTATTGTCCAACATAAACGTAATTGCTGATCTTCTTAGCAATGCAACAACGAGAAATTCGTAAAACGGCGAAACCATGTGGAAAGGTCTCGCTAGTTTCAGTAATTTTATTATTGTTCCCTTCAGGGAACTTCATAAACAGAAACTTAGGTTCTCCTGAAAGGTTGCCGAAAATTCTCAGAATATTCCTACCTACAGTTACAATGGCGCCCATCAAAATACCACGAACTTAATTAATACATATCAATGGAGGCGTCAATTTGGCACTGACTGACGGACGAATTGTTGTCTGCAATTACTTACGGCGGATCTCGCCAGGGCGATGGGTTATGCAACAATACGGGCATCAAAGAATGAAGAAAAAGCGGCCAAGTGCGTGTCGGACCACGTACAACGAAGGGTTCCGTGCCTATATAAAAAGGTCGTATCATTACTGAAATCTTATGGCACTTACACCCTTTTCTTTAAGGAAGGCAGTTTTTTAGAAATATCTGGAAAACCTTTGAACCGATCTTGTTTAAAACAATTTTCGCATAAAGAATTTAATAAGCCCTGTGTTCATGATTTTTTTCATATTTTTAAAATACACGGTTCAAAAATTAGAGGGGACACAATTTTAGTGACTTTCGGGGCGGTTATCTCCGACCCTATTCACTTAATCAAAAAAATTGCTTAGAAACCTTCTATTTATTTTGAAAGGCCTATCGATTAATGTGCCACACGTGGGATTGCAATGAAAAAAAAATTGACTTTCAGTTTTATGTATGGAGTGCACCCCTAAAATTTTTTTTTTTTGTAATTTAATTACAAAACTATGTAGCGGCTAACAAAATAGACCTATCTTCAAAATTTTATTCAAATACTCCTTATAGTTTTCGAGTAAAATGCCTGTGACATACGGATAGACAGACAGACAGACATGACGAATCTATAATGGTTCCGTTTTTTGCCATTTGGCTACGGAAACCTAAAAATCACGGTGTAGGTACAGTCAACGTAAGATAATGTATGCATTATTGGTCCTATTATAAAGAAGGTGGTGTCGGGTTAGATTTTCATCACCCCCTTTCTTCCCGTGGGTGTCTTAAAATAGAAGTCGTCCAAAGGTGCAGCTGTACTTGGCTAGCAACCCATTACGGCGATGACACATTTTATTGACCGTTTATACCCACATTTATGCTACAAGTGGCACTGGGACATAAGTTGGGTTAGAATAGCCCCTTTTCTTCTTCTAGCAGTCGTAAAGTCGAATACGGGATAGGGTTGCACATATTCACGTCAAATTCCTCATCGTTCCACGTCTTATACAACGTGTTAATAAAATAACGCAAAACCTGAAAACAGTTTGTTCAGAATCGAGAGTAGAATGCGAAAAAAAAAAAAAAAAAATTTTTTGACTAGATTTATTTTTTACATTTGTATGGAGCGTTGCCCGACTGGGGCGACCTGCTCCATACAAATGTAAAAAATAAATCGCGTCAAAAAAGTTTTTTTTTTGTGGCTGAGGTATTTTTGTTCACAATGTTCAATACACCTAACAGTATACCTACAGTCAGTGGCAGAGGAACGTGACGCTACGCACTAATGCGGCTCACCCCGCCATTCGCCCGTCACGAAACTAGACCTCCACCTACGCTTAGTTACTACGCATTGCGGTGTCAAGATATACCTAGTTGTGGGTGAGCGTTGAAGTGAGCTTAAAACAAGTTACAGAATAGGGGGGCTGTACACACTGGGCCAACGTTGGCGCGTGAGCAGAAGGCAGCTATGCGAAGGGAGAGGGCTATAATTCGGTCTCTTTCGTTTACATAGCTGCCTGCTCACGCGCCAACATTGGTCCAATGTGTACCTACAGCCGACATTACCTCAGCCACACAATGCTCCTCGCGCGGCCGCGATCCATCACACTGCTCTATAGGTACTCGCGCGATTAATCGCGACCACATCGCGACGCTCCACATTAGGTTACTTACCTGACCTGCCTTAATTAGTACTATTGGATTACTTATACTGTCGCTTTATCGCCGCTCCTTTGACTCGCGCCATAAAACATACACCGCGCGTTGCCGTCTTACTTAAGGTTGTGCATTGGAAATTATCGCGTGCTTTGAAACGCCGTTCTGACTAGATTAAGAAACAATAAGGTCTGATTTTCAGATATATGATTCTTGACTATATGATTGTGTGATTTAATCGATTCGTGATTGCCTAAAATATCCTCGATAGAGAAAAAATCCAAAGTTGGGTCCTTATTTACCTTTTTATACTCAGCCTACTCAAACATTACATAATTTTACGTCACAATCGCGTTAACACTAGTATTTTTGCTCATATAAAATCTCACTTAATGAAATATAAATAAAACTTCACTAAGTCAGGTATCTATTTATCGAAAGTCCAAAAAAGCCATTCCCGAAGTGTTGCATCTCTTTTTCTCGTGCGCGGAAGGCATAAGCGTGTCTCTGTCTAGGGGGCGTGGTCGACTCGAATCAAGGCATCCCCTTGACGTGATATTGTGCTACTTATACGTTTTGTATATCGATAATGTATGTTAGTCTGTAAGGTATTTGTTAAATGGCCGCTGTCACGGGTAGCCGCTAATCTCCCTCGCGGTCGATATACTTTATTTTCTTATGCTGTGTTTTCTCTTTTTCCCTGCACCTATACACGGTGGAATTTAATCGGTGATCAGGAATCCAAAAATCTTAATTATCAATCTACACAGAAACCAATACGTGAGATCTCGTGCAATATAGCTCACAATCTAATTAATCACACTTAATTAACATCGGTAAAATGTACACTGACTGAATAAATGGACACCCTACTTTTATTGAAGGGAAGTTACTCGTAAGTGTACATACGTCAAGTGCTTGCTGGCTTTGGCGGGAAACTAGACAGGTCAGACGATTTGAAGCAATTTGTTATGAATTTGACAATGACAAGTTGACAGCTGATTGCTCATTTATGTTTTAAGTTTCTATGGCTGATAGTTCGAAAAGAGGTATTAAACTTTTCAGACTAAACCATTAGTAGGGTGACAATAAATTTTAATTAAAATTTTATTTTAACTTAAAGTTAGTTATGATAAAAAAAACTTGGTTCCACTTAAGTACTACATAAACGTGACCGCCATCGATTACTGAATTAGAAAAATGGGTTCCTGTTCACCGATTAAATTCCACCGTGTATAGTCACCATCTAACGTTTACAAAGTTTTAAAATCGTTGAACGTTTACCGTTTATCGTTGCCTGACCTAAAAAAAATAACCGACAAAACGGGGAGCGGGGGGCATGACGAGGAGCAGGACGAACGGTATGACGAGTAATGCCGGCTGTACACACTGGGCCAACGTTGGCAAGTGAGCAGGATGCAGCTATGTAAACGAATGAGATGGGATTATAGTCCTATCCCTCTAACGCATAGCTGAATCCTGCTCACGCGCCAACGTGCCCAATGTCTAAGTACAGCCGCGGCTTAACGTTGCCACACTATGTCTCTGCCTCCTTTCCTCGCTATTTCCCACGTCACTCGACGAGTGTGTGGCAGGGGTATATGCAGGAGGGCCAAGTTTTCCTGCGGCTGACTGCACTGCACCTATGTATCATCTAGAAACAATTATTCAAGAACCAGGTAAACAAATGCTATCGCGATGGCGCCTGCGCTATGCTAATCGACGTCGCATCCGTGTTTCCAGATGGCAATTACGATAATTGTGCATATGGAGAAAAATAAATCAAATGTATGTATTTGTATGATGCATCCTTGTAGTTGACGGAAAATGTATTTATTGAGCATTATGCAGTCATCTATGGACACGACCACAGATTAAAGAATACAACACGACTGTGACAACAGTGGTACTTTGGAACTAGGTTGCTTTTTAACCAAGCTTTAGAAGAAGCCTTCACCTGAGAGGGGTTCCTGTTATGTAGGTACAATTGTGTAATAAAATATTAAAAAAAAAATGACAAATATTTTTTTTTGTTTAGTGAAACATGAATTTTGAATACTATCATACGATATGTAATCAACCAACCAATAAAACTAGAAATACTTGATTAAATAAATCTATTAAAATCTGTAAAATTTGACGGGATATAAAAGGCTTTTTATTTTCTTTCATTTATTATTTCACACGGACTGCAAGCGAAGTCTATCATACACAGGTGAAATAGTATTTCGAAAACGGATATGCGGTTCCGGAGATTAAGTATCCCCTAATATTATAAATAGGAATGGAATGGGTCGTGTAGGAATATTCGATTGTAACTTCGGCAGGGGATAATCTCAAGAACTTCTCATCCGATTTCAAGAATTCTTTCACCAGTTAGTACAGTACCTCGTGATACCCGGGCGGAGCCGAGCGGGCAGATTAAAATTAAAAAGAATGAAGTAGTTTAAAATGAACGAATGTAGGCCGAGGGCACACTATCGGACCATCTCACACGCATGCCTTTTGGACGTTCCGATTCCGACCATTGTACGCGTATCTTCAGACACATCTCGAGATCACTATTAAAATAACCGTATTAGATAGTAATTGTTGTTGTTAAAGTAAAGTGAGTGTTTATTCAAACAACTATGAGATCAAACTTTTTTATGTTATACCTCATTCCATAATTTAAATTTAGATTTTTAACGCACAAATTCGTCTGTTTCTTCGTTTATGTAGGACTAGCTTCAGCCCGCGACTCCGTCCGCGTGGAACTCGTCTATAACGAAGCTCCATACAAACATTTATTTCACCCCCTCAGGGGATGATTTCCGGGATAAACACTATCTTATTCTTCCTTCCCTTCCTCGGGATTTAAACAATCTGCATACTTACCAACTTTCATCTCAATCGGTTCAGCGGTTTAAGTATGAAGAGGTGATGACAGACAGACTCACTTTCGCATTTATAATATTAGTATGGATTAGTATGGATATCAAATGTACTAGTTACTTATTTCGATAATTTAGTGCTTTCCAAACATAACAGTACTCTTTGTTTTGCGTTTCAAAAGGGTTTTTCTATGTATGACATCTTATAAGGTATGTCGAAAATTCTGAATTTTACCGGAGAATTTAGGCGGAGCCACGCTATAAAATATAGCTTATTATGTTCATGCCGACGGTCCATTGTATATACTGGTGGATGACTTTTTACATACAAACTATAACATCCTGGTAGATTGCCGCGTTGCCTACTATTTGGGGACAATCTAGTTTACCCATAATGACCCAGTTCCAAACTAAGCTATCGGATTCGAATCATTATGTCATATACTCGTATGTATGCCCAAATGAGCGCAGGCCTCTCTAGACATGGCGCGGCCTGGCCGTGGCGGACAATAGTAAGCTTGTCATTAGCTGTCAAATTTACTATTGACCGCCACCGCAGGCTACTCCAGTCTGTGAGAGGCCTTAAACGACATTATCCGCCGTACTCTTGCCACTGTCAACACGCCATCAATTCTTGAACTAAACGGCGCCTCAAGAGACGATGGCAAGAGGCCAGACGGGATGACCCTGGTCCCTTGCAAGATGGAGCGATGTTAGTGTGGGACGCTACATCAGAGGCGTCTCTAAGTTCTAGCCCATGTCGCGCCCGGCAGGTGCAATCATTACCGTTGCGCCTTCTAGCACCCCCCCTAGCGCGCGCTAGCGCCCGAGTTGAGGCGGTGCCGGTTAATGTACAGCCAATATCACCCTGAGGAAACTTGGTCCGGGGCAATAATTGGAAGCCAATTTTGTACGAGCTGATAATGCACGGCCCAATAATGTACACCCTGATAATCCATGTACATTGGGACGGTCATCTGTGCGGACTAATAATCTCCAGCGAGTCGACGCCACCCCGCTGCGCGGGGTGTCTATTTCTGGTCTGAGGGACACAAGTGAACCCTAACCTAACCGACCTAAGACAGATTTCGCTTATGACAAGCCATTTTTGTCCGCCCTGATAATGTACGACCCAATAATCCGCGTCCACAAAAAGTGGACGCGGATTATCAGGCTGTACTGTACATTATTGGGCCGTGCATTATCACCCTGAGCAAACTTGGTCCGGGGCAATAATTGAAAGCCACTTTTGTCCGGGCTGATAATGCACGACCCAATAATCCGAGTCCACAAAAAGTGGACGCGGATTATCAGGCTGTACATTATTGGGCCGTGCATTATTGGCTCCCGTCGAGGCGAGTGGCGCCCTGTGAGTGCCGCTCGGCGCCCCCTAGGACCGTGCGCCCGGGTGCAACGCACCCCCCCGCACTATAGGTAAAGCCGCCCCTGCGCTACATGTGTCGACACGCTGCCACCGTCCCATCTTCCACGAACTACTTCCAGAGCCGGCGGCGCAGCACAGGCGGCTGAACCAAAAAACTCCACAAAATACAGGGGTCTCGGCTCTCAATACCATTTCTGTAATTTCTTATCATGAAATAAATTATCATATCTTATTATCTTATCAAGCTGAAGGTCCTGGGTTCGAATCCCGGTAAGGGCAAATATTTTTGTGATTGAGCTTATTATCGGACTAGTTCGATTTGCGGAAGGTTGCCCCTTTAATATTTAGTTATCTATTTAAATCTAGCAATGAAAGATGATGGATGATATTACTTATTGTAATAGCTTTTATATATTTGAACACCTTCTTTTGTTTATCTTTATGCATGCACCGATGCACCAATGTGTCACGAATTCGCATTTCAGCCATTGGCTTTTGTTTATTTATATTTCGAAAGCAAGTTAGCAATTAATTACACACAGTTTATCTTCAAAAGACCCTAATACTCTTCGCAAATCAATAAAAACGGCTTTATGACTTCAACTTAAGGACTAATTTAGCACGCATAGGACTAAGCTGGTGCATGGTGATCTTCTGCTAAACGTTTCAGCTTTTGGGCAACCGTCCATTTTTGGGAGACTCTCCGTTGCACAATCAAGAGGAGATTTTAGTAAATATTGCACATGGCCGGCTAACGTACTACCACCAGTATAAAGAGCCCTCTGTTGCTTAAAAATTCCCAAGGATGTGTAGTTCAAGGAAATCTGGTTCAAATGCATTGTCTTAGCGTTGCGTGCTGGTAACCCCCTTCGAAAGTAGCCTAAATACAATCCAAATCCACTGAATTGTGAAGCCTATTTCTGTGGATGTAAAGTGCATAATGCAATGAGTATTTTTAAGAATTAAGGTCGCGTTTAGTGAATGGTTTAATAGGATTAGTATGTGACTTTTCCCGCGTAGTTAATAATGGGATGGACTTGCAACATTGCGTACGGATGAAGAAATTGCAAAGACCTTATACTTGTACAATTATGGAGTTATGGACACCATAGGTCACTTTTGACCCTAACTATGTCAAATAAAACACGTCAAATCTTTACTTTGGAGTGTATAGCGTCATAATCAGGTAAGACTTTTCAATGTTATCTTTAGGATCAATCAACAATTTTTCGTTGCTCGTTGCCAAAATTACGTTTTTTTGAAGTGCGCTGTGCACTTTTTGTGATGGGGAAAAATTGTTAAACTCGCCACAGGTAACGTGACCGTAAGGTGTCACGTGACCGTAAGATGTCATGTGACCGTAAGATGTCACGTGACCGTGAGATTCGAGAGATTGAAAATTCGTAAGACGGACACGTGACCTGATCGAAAAACTGTTACAATGTCATTGAGTTTTCAGTTCTGCCGGCACTTCCGGAGTGCAACCTGGTCTTTTTTTTATACAACGGCGGTGGCAAACAAGCGTACGGCTCGCCTGATGATATGATAAGCGGACACCGCAGCCTATAGACGCATGCAACTCCAAAGGAGTAACATGGGCGTTGCTGACCCTTGATATGTTTGTGGATTCGCCGTGTTGAGAGCTGAAGGAACAAATTCCCTCGCTGTCAACACAACTCATCCTCGGGAGCTCTGGTGACCTTGCTCACCTCCAGGAACACAACACTACTACAGAGCAAGTAGTAGTGTTATTATGGCTCTGCAAGGCGGGCGTACTTCCCCAGTTGGGCTGTTACGTACTACAGTCAGCATTAAAAGTAACGGCGCAAACGAAGACATCAAAAGTCTTTACTAGAGTAGAGATGTACCGACTAGTCGGGAAAGCCGACTATCCGGCCTCATTTGTAGTCGGCGACTAGTCGGCGGTTGGTAAGTACTTTGAACGCATGCAGCGTGCATGCATAGCGCGACGGCAAAGCGAAACCAAGTTTTCCGATTGCACCCGAACTAAGCCGAAGTACACGATCGGCCTAGCCGACTAGTCGGCCGAAAAGTCGGCAGACTAGTCGGCTAGTCGGCCAAACCCATAGTGGCCATAGTCGGCCCATCTCTAGTCTTTACTAAAAAGGAACAAGAGCTTTTGACGTCTTCGATTTCGCAGTTATTTGATGCTGACTGTACGTCTCCTGTCACTCTTTAAAACTGTGATTGTATGAGGTTTAATTTGACTAATCACATGTTTGTGAAATGTGGCTATCCGTATAGTTACAACTAAGTTACAAGGTAACCGATATAGCCCTCCTAGTTAATCGCTAAACTGAAGTGGCCGTGGGCGGGGCACATTGCACGTCGAATCGATGGCCTTTGGGCAGGAAAGGTACCTACTCTGGTGGCGACCATATACGCGGTAGACCCTTACAAGGTGGACCACCACCGGCGGTGGTGGGTGACGAGGACCGGTCATTGTGGCACTCTTTGGGGGCCTATGTCCAGCAGTGGACGTCTTTTTGGTTGAAATGATGATGATGTGAAACCCATTCCATGGTGGGGCATCTCCTTTGCATATAGGAGTCCAATTTATAGTTTTTTTTTCTAAGAAACTCGGTCACTCACAGCTCACAGTTGTCTCTTGGCTTACAAGACCCCGTATCATGGTCCACCTTATCACACGATAAGTGACAAGATATAGCGTCCATCACTGGCTGACACCGTTAGACAGAACGAGATGACGCTCCTCTTGTCACTTATCGCGTGATAAGGCCGACCATGATACGGGGTCTGACAAAGAAAAAGTTCAATGACCCTTTAAGCATTAAGGTCCTAGAACTGATGATGCTGACTGTACGGCCCAACTCAGCAGTTACAAAGGACAAGGACAACGAAAGATACGAGTTACAATTTTACAAGTAAACTGAGGCGCTTGAACGATATCGATCGACCTTTTGACTTGTGCTGCTTATAGCTTGTAGCTTGTAAACTTGTGGCTTGTAAACTTGTAGCTTCGTAAAACGGGTCACTGTTCGTATTACATACATATTACGTATACATATACTCACGCCCGTATCCCATTGGGGTAGGCAGAGACTAAGGAACGCCAAATACTACGGTCCTTACTTCTTTCCCTTCATCCATACATCTTCTCGGACAGGCTCGCACTGTACGATTATATCCTCCGGAATGTACAGAAAAATGGAATAACACGCTATAAAAAAAGACGTTCCAGAATGTTTGCTACGAACTGTGTATTTCTTAGTTTCGATCATTTAGATTTAGAACGTGCTGGGTATATTTGCGCCCCTTGTCGCGTCAATTATTGCGGAGTGTGTGACTCGGCCGCTAACTCGAATCGCAACTCGAGTTGACTCGACTCGCATCAACCGGAACCGGGGTCCTGTCACTTGACCTAAAAACTTTTGCCCAAATATTTAATTAGACCTAGTATTTCACTAGACCTAATGCGTTATTCTTCGGAATAGTAAACTTTCAGGGTTTTCTTTGAATATCATCAAATGGAATTCCATTTCACTAGGTTAGGTTAGGTTTGTTTTCCAATGTTTTACAAATTGAGAGGGGCTAACACAACTGACGCCGCGCCGCGACGCGAGACGAGAAGGATCTACCCACCTTTTTCTAATTTGCACGGTGCGACAGAGCGAGGAGACGCTCAATCGCGCGCGAAGCGACTGATATCGCATGTCTAAACGAAATAAACTAAAAAGCGGCCAAGTGCGTGTCGGACCACGCACAACGAGGTTCCGTCCCTATTAAAAAGGTCGTATCGTTACTGAAATCTTATGGCGCTTACGTCATCAGGCTCGTCGGTTGCGGGTACTCCTGACCGAGTTACTGTTCGTATTACTTTATCTTATATAAAGTACTAGCTTCTGCCCGCGACTCCGTCCGCGTGGAAATCGTTTATATCGCATCTCCATACAAACTTCAACCCCCCATTTCATCCCCTTAGGGGGTGATTTCCAGGATGAAAACTATCCTATGTCCTTCCCCGGGCTTCAAAATATCTCCATACCAAATTTCATCGCAATCGGTTTAGCGGTTTAAGCGTGAAGAGGTAACAGACAGACAGACAGACAGACAGACAGACAGACACACTTTCGCATTTATAATATTAGTATGGATGGATTGTATACGCCCATACTTCCATGATGATGTTTTTTTTCTTTTTATTTAAGGAGCTTGACACAAAGGTGATCATGTCGCTCCGTTATAATCAACATGACATATTCTCCTTACTTAATTTCGAATTACTCTATTGTTAACACACTTTCGAGTGCTATAGTGGTGTGGCCGCGTCTGACAACGGGGTAGTCCCGACAGCATAGCTGGTGTTAAATGCTAGACATCTCCTGACAGCTTCGTTTCGGACACATTCCGCTATAACATGGTAGGCATACATCACATTCATCACAATTCGGAAATCCCACTTTTCCCATCAAATGGCCAAACTGATATTTGGATATCTTCCCATAAACATAACAGAAGCGTCGTCTACCTTTTAAAGTCCTATTATTTTTGAGGTGTCAAGCAAATTATTTGTGAGGAAATATTGTATTCAATACAAATTTCTTGGCTATAACCAGCACGCACATGTCAGTCAAAGCTCACGACACATGATTGATTAGACACTACCGAGACAAAAACAAATGATTACGGGCTTAAAGGCTTTTCACACCTTTAGACACTAAAGAAAGATACGTAGCAATGCGATGGACAGGGGTGGATTAAATGTAGAGAGCGCCCTAGGCGAGCACCTCACCGGCGCCCCTCTAGCGGCCATAAATTAAAAATTATTACGAAAACATTTTGGCCCCTTTAGAGCCCCGCGCCTCTAGGCACGTGCCTAGTTTGCCTATGGATATTCAGCCTCTGACGATGGAATAAGAGAGGGGTTGAGGATCTCGCTCCAACTTATAGTTGGTGACTAGAAAAAAAAGGATTTGAGCGCTCAAGACCGCGCGCAAGATAAACTAAAATACAATAAAATACAAAAACTCTTTATGGCACACCAGACCCCGTATCATGGTCGGCCTTATCACGCGATAACTGACAAGATAGGAGCGTCGTCTCGTTCTATCGAACGGTGTCAGCCAGTGACGGACGCTCTATCCTGTCACTTATTTATCACAATCTAAAAGTGCTCCATAGGTCATAGGATAGAATGCATCGGTGTGAGGGCAACCTTAGCTCAACAAATTACAATGATTCGGCAGTTTGATTCAATTTAGGCTTTTTACAATGATTATTACAATGATTACAGTCGAAGGTGAGCGAAGATCACGATGATCACATGCAACTGTAATCAGGCAGCCATGATGTTTAATGCTCTAATATGTCGTTATATTTCAAGTAGCTGACGTTATGTGGAGTGGAACTACCACCGTCTCGAATTGGGAGTTCCACAAGGAGTGATATTGGAACTGGGCAATTTCTGTGAACGAGTTAATGAGAATTTTGGACCTGTTTTGTGACGAGTAATACAATTTTATAGTTCTCGGTAGATGTATTAAAAATGCGAGCATTAGGAGTTTTTTTTTGTTATCATACAGTTTTGCATTAGCCATGCCATACGCATGAAACTCTGATCCAAATAATTTGAAGTGTAAAATAAAATAATGTCAGTACTTTTATCTGACTTTAGTCTTGTAATATTCTGCGGCACACATGACGTTAAGTCCGTCTTTTTTTAACCGACTTTAAAAAAGGAGGAGGTTCGTCGGATCTTTTATTTTCTATGGATTTTATTGGTTTGAAAGGGATACCTTTCCATGTGGTCCCATGATCGGACCTGGAGAAATCGAGGGAACTCTTCAAATAAAGCCGGATGTCCTGAATTGGAGTCGGTTAAAACTTTGTTTTGAAAGTAATTTATGTAAGTAAGACGCTGTCAACACCAAAATGCCCTTGAGGATTTGGGATAGCGCGCACACTGTCTATTTGTACACGAGAGCGAGTGTTACTGGGCGGCCCGGTTTTTGAAGATAATAGTAAATAAATATTGAAATATAAAAATGTGTATTATTTGTGAAATACGAGTATGACTCGTTAGCGGTTTAGGTATGAATATATTATGTTGACTTCATGTTTTTAATTACAGACACTTACGTCAAAAAAAAAAAACATAGGACCGTTTAATGATGATTTTAAGGGTGTTTTGTTTTGTCGACAACCTTTTCATCGAATATTATTTCATCGACAACGATCCATCGAAACTTTAGTAATAGTAATATTGTTTGGCGTTATTTTATTTTAACTGTTAGGTATTTATTTAAATGTAAGTAGTAAGCTACGTAGAAATACTATTCAACGAATATTACTTAATCGCTGATTTGTTTAAAATTATCTTAATTGGCACAACTACAAAACATTGCAATTCATTTCTTTGACGTACGTATTATTACTTTAATATAATTTTATATGTCCTACTGCTTATTTATACATTATTCAAGTTTTGTAGTTAATTGTGTGACATACAAATATGTATAATATGCATGTATGATAAAACTAAGAATCATTGGTGTGAATCGTTTATTACAAAAAAATATCAGGGCGGACAAAAATGGCTTGTCATAAGCGAACTCTGTTTTAGGTTGGTTAGGTTAGGGTTCACTTGTGTCCCTCAGACCAGAAATAGCACCCCACGCAGCGGGGTGGCGTCGACTCGCTGCACGGTATGAATAGGTTAAAAAACGTTAGGGATTCAGATAATATAGATCCGAAATAATTTTATGCGGAATAAATATTATTACATGTAAAAAAATGAATTAAAAAAAACCGAAATGAAAAGCTATGACATGAATTTTATTGAAATAAGTCAACTACTAATTAAAAGACCTCGGGTCAAATTACCTAGTATCGAGTCCTCGACGCAATGACTTGTCGATGAAATGAAAATACTTGAAATGTTGTCTTTGAAATAATATTCGATTAAATGTTTGTCGGCAATTCAATGGTAAACCGATTTTAAGACCAATATTTGCAATTATTTTCTATCTAGCCGATTTCGTCCATTTATGTATCGAGCCTGTCCAGTGTCCACGGTCTTTGAAATATGGTGAATATTAACATTTTTTTTTTGATGTACTTGAACAAATAGTTTTTCTTAAAAAACTGCTTAAATAACATCAATTTCAACAAAATTAGGTCTTGTCAGCCTCTTAATATAACTTCAATTTTACTGTACAATAGGTACCTAAAGATTAAATGAATAAGTAAATGCGCTTCTATACTAGAAGCCTATACTTATTAAAATAATGGCGCATAAGACTCACAGTTTATTTCTAACTCCGGTGTGGTTTCGTATACAGCAAAATAATAATTAGTTACTTACTTTAAAAACAAAGTTTTAACCGACTCCAAATCTGAACCCAAATCGCTTCAAGTGTGCCTATAAAAATTGAAGAGTGCCTTAAGGATTAAAATTTAAGACACCTGATGACCTTGGACCACGTGGTAAGGGTACCCTTTCAAACCAAAAAAGATTTTTTCAAATTGGTGCAGCCGCCTTCGAGTAATCGGCGAACATATATAAAAAAAGGTTTCCGACGAATTGAGAAATGGACGATGGCTAAAAAAGGATGATTACTTCATAGATAGTGAATCTACACTATCTATGAAGTAATCGTATCAATGGCGTAACATTTACACCTACAAGTAACTCGGTTGTAAAAATGTCAAGCGCGATGGCGGTGGGAACAGAGATACAGTGCGTGATACGGTGATGCAAATTAATTTCATTGTTGGGAACCATTCTTGTGGAATTGGCTTTTATTGGGCGCCAACCAACATTAGTAGCTTAACCGGTGTTCATTGCAAAACTGGTTAGTAGTGACGGTGAGTCATTTCATTACGGCTAAAGTCTATGTAAAGCAGAAACCAAGAAAAGCAAAAGTTAGATTCATTATCATCATCATATCGGCTGACAGACGTCTCTAGCACCTCCCTAGCGCGCGCTAGCGCCAGTCGAGGCGAGTGGCGCCCTGTGAGTGGCGCTCGGCGCCCCCTAGGACCGTGCGCCCGGGTGCAATGCACCCCCTGTACTATAGGTAAAGCCGCCCCTGCACCCGCATCTTAAAAAAGATGTTGATACCCGCTTAAGCCAGTTCGTCCCGCGACCAAGGATGTTGTGACACACCCGAAACGTTATCGTTAAGTTTAAATCAATTTATAAACCTGAAAATTAATGATGCCGGATCCGACGTAGACATATAGACTCCAAATTGATTACCGTATGTAATCAGTTATAGTACTTACAATCCACTAATGATCCCAAAATGCCATGAGAAAAGAGTTTCACAATGCCAGTGTTACGGTAGTACGGTTAGTGGCTCGTACGAAGGTAGGAGATCACCATTTTAAGGACCAGGCAACTGCCAGGACTCTCAGGAAGAAGTCATTGTCATTGAAAGTAAATGGTGCATCCCCAAGACAGTCCTTATTCATCACAAACAATTTATTTCTAAAAACGGTTTCAGAAACAATCTACGTGTTTCAGGGACATAATTTACGTGTTTCTGAAACACTTGAACGCTACCGTTTATCGCGATGGTTTTGTGCTCTGTACGGCTATCACAAGACGGCGCGTGAGTTCTCTCGATTTTTCTCGCACTATTACGTCTCTTTATTTATTATTTATTTATTTAAGGACCACCAACGAATAACACATAAATACAAAAAATCTAAGTAAGATGCTTATTAGCCACGTATAGGTGACCACAGCTCGCACATGTGTAAAATCAAGAGTAACAAAAAAAAACATAAAATTACATGAATGAAGATTCAGATTTTGATATTGACTACTTTATGTAGATTAAAACAAGTAGTAAGTTACAGGAAATTAGAGGTACCCGAAGCTAACCAAGAAACAAATGGCAATCACCCACCAGACTCCAGTGATATAAGATATGAGATAACAGATCTTTCTCTAAGTCTCTTTCTAAGTTTTCTAATAAGAGTGAGACGGATAGTGCATGAAATATCGAGAGAGCTCGCGCGCCCTCTCGTGATAGCCGTTGCTGCTGGCGGCAAGCGTAACAATTCAGTTTCAACAGATACAGACGAGTGACGACTCGACTGGACATCCCCAAAACATTTTTGTGTTTCTGACGAAACATTGTTTCTTAGTAAACACAAACACATTCGGTTAGTATCATCTCGTCTAAAAAAGCAGCTGGTCTAATTAGCAACTGGTCTAACTACTGGTGCCCGAAGGGCAAACAAACCAGAAATAGGAGCCCCGCTCTCCGCTGGTAAACATTGTTGTTGTGCTTCAAAAAATATTTCACAGACCATCCACACTAGCTGAAATATTATTTCTGTAATCATTATATGTGATGCGTCAGAAACAGTGCATCCGAAACATTGTGTGTAGTGAATAGGTAGACTTTGGAAGCTCCAGCGACCATAAGTAGGCTACGTTTATGGCCAAGCGGAAACGGCGCCAACGGGTTAGGTGGCAGGCTGAACCCGGTTTCCCGCAGGATGTAACTAGGATACCGCTAAAATGAGAAGGAGGAGGCAGAGGAGCCAAATCTGACACCGCTCTCAACTAGCTTTCCGAAATGACAAACACACAGCCTAGAACGGCTCATTATCAAGCTTAAGTAATAGCCGACCCGACAGTGACGCATCTCGACCTTTCCCGAAGGTGTACAATAAGTATTGTTATGTGTTTCAAAGTACCGATGAGCAGGAGCTGGTCAGCAGCAGTTCAGGGTCACTGCACTCATTAATACTAAATGAATAAGGTGCCCGTGCTTTAAGAGTTTACGTGGACAAAATCTTATAACTTCGTACCGCTCATACCGTCCGCCGCGCTCGGGCATCTGCAGGTCGATCACGTAACGCATTGTACGCGCGTCAGGTAGATCTAAATGTCACTTTTTATATGGAAAAATGATTACCCATCTGTACTCCTCAATTGACGTAAGGTCTAAACGTCCGAATGCTCGAATATGGCACTCTATGTCAAATTAGTGACATGGCTTAATTTCGAGTGATTTCAATTTTTAGGGTTCCGTACCCAAAGAGTAAAAACGGGACCCTATTACTAAAACTTCGCTGTCCGTCTGTCTGTCTGTCACCAGGCTGTATCTGAAGAACCGCGATTGCTAGACAGTTGAAATGTTCACAGATGTTGTATTTCTGTTGCCGCTATAACAACAAATACTAAAAACAAAATAAAATAAATATTTAAGGGGGGCTCCCATACAACAAACGTTTTTTTTTGCCGTTTTGTCTGTCGCTAGGCTGTATCTCAAGAACCGCGATAGCTAGACAGTTGAAATTTTCACAAATTATGTATTTCTGTTGCCGCTATAACAACTAAACTAATACTAAAAACAAAATAAAATAAATATTTAAGGGGGCCTCCCATACAACAAACTTTTTTTTTTTTACTGTTTTTATAGATAATGGTACGGAACCCTTCATGCGCGAGTCCGACTCGCACTTGGCCGGTTTTTTTTTTTAGCCTTATTATTGACTTAAAAGCACCTTGACAATTATCATATCGCACATGATGCGCCTGAGATTTATTGACCGACCATTAAGGATGGTTACTGAGTATATCGTCGTTGTCAGACGCAGTGTGATTTTTTGATAGGGAATAAGTTTTAACTCTGATTTTCTTAAAAGAGATGGTGGAGATATTTCCGCCAGGGCATCAAGGTTGTTCTCAGTTCTTTTTGTCGCAGCGTTGCGCTGATATAGTGAATACTTGCTCCTTCTAGGTAGTGCGTATATTTACATGCACTATCTCACTTTGTATTTATGTTATTTCTCTCTCGGCTGTCCCAATAATATAGGTAGTTTACGTATGACAATTGTATGACGTTTCCGTGAGTCACCAACGGTGCTGGCTGAAAATTAGTGCTGTAGGTATAGCATAATGCTGAGCCAGTGTCCAGGGTTCACTGCCGCAGAGACACACTTTGTTTCATGTTTTATCTGTTTTTTTGGTTAACATGTGTGTCCTGTGTGTTTATGAATAGATGCATCTTTCTTGCTTTATATCCTACACATATATACCTATATTCCTAAGGGGTAGGCAGAGCACATTCAATAAAAAAATCCGTGTAACTTGGATTTGTAGATTTAATCCCGTCTTCTCCGAAATGCTGGTCACCGCAGCGTTATTGTCAAATTGTTTGCGCAAGCGTTTAATTGTTCCATTATTCGGCGGCGCGACCTCTGGCCGCGGATGTTGGGGTTTTGTTAACGTCCGATCAGCCACGATAACCGGACGAGCCAAGTTCGAACTGGGGTTTCTAGCACTGGGGGTCCGTAAGGCCGGCCTCAGTCGGAATCAGTCACCAAATTCAATATCTGTGTGGCGTCACTCCTGTCAGCTGTCGAATCTGACGTGTACTGCATCGCGCTATCGAAGTTTTTTCAATCAGTGGCATAAATATAACATCCAAACAACTCTCATGGGACTTCAATCCCTAAGAGATCTCTCTACTGCCGTCTCTTCTACATTGGTGGATTCCGACAATGGACATAAGCGCCACTCTGGAGATTCTGACCAACGCTCGACTCTTATCAGCAAGCTAGACTCTCTTCTCTCTCTTTCCCTGCCCGCTCTGAGTATCTACTGGCAAGCTGCACTCTTCATACGTCGATGCTGACCCCCTCGAAGGGAATTGTTGTTTTAAACTAAATTAAAAACTCATAGCAAACGACTTCCAACTACGTAGCTACGGTACCCTAGTGGTTCAGGCATGCGGCTGTCAAGCGACAGTCGTGGGTTCGAATCCCGGCTCTTACCAATGATTTTTACGGAACTTATGTACGGAATATTTTAACAGTAAATATTCCGTACATAAGTTCCGTAAAAATCATTGCGGTGTAGGAAAACATCGCGAGGAAACCGGTCTAATCCCAATAAGGTCTAGTTTTCCCTCTGGATTGGAAGGAAGCGAACCCCGGGCTCCTTTAGGGCACAACCGGGAATAACGCTAGAAGGATGATGATGAGCTCAGTTTTTCTTGCAAATGAATGAGTAACTATAGTGTTACAGAAGACATTCTCTTAGTCCTCAATCAGTTTAATTAAGTGGTTTTCCTAAAATGTTTACGGAACCCACCTGGTTAGCATTTCCCGTTAGTTTATTGAAATAATGTTTATCCAGGTCAAGGCTAGGCGGGGAAGATAAGTGAAAAAAATCTTTATTTCAGCGGCGTTTCGGATCAATCTTCGACTTTACGACATTTTCTAGTAGGTAACTAATAGCGCCAGACCAGCGGCGCTACCACGAACTTCGAAAGTCGAAGTTCGTAATACATGCATCCCTGTCACTCGAGTAAGGGAGTGCGATAGAGATGGAAATACCCGAAATTCGACATTCGAAGTTCGTGGTAGCGCCGCAGTTCTGCTATCGCTGTGATGTCGACCGTACACCTAGCCGAATTTTACAACGAACCCTTTCAAATTAAGTCTTTCAGTGCAAATTAGGTATTTTTTTGCTATGGGTGTTATTCCGGACGACCGGTTAGCCTAGTGGGTAGTGACGCTGCCTACGAAGCTGAAGGACCTGGGTTCGAACCCCGGTAAGTGCAAATGTTTGTGTGATGAGCATGAATATTTGTTTCTGAGTCATGGAAGTTTTCTATGTATTTAAGTATTTATATCTATTATATCTATCGTCGTCTAGTACCCATAACACAAGCCTTAATGAGCTTACTATGGGACTAGGTCGATTTGTGTAAGATTGTCCCCTAATATTTATTTATTTATTTATTCCTGTAATTTAAACTGAAAGAGCGAGCGTGTTAAAACCAATTTGCGAATAACTAAACACTGAATTCTAAGCGTCCAAGTTTCCTGCAATCAACACTTATCAGATGGTTATGTAGGCAAGGCGGCTCCCACGCAGCTTATCTCGGATCTACAACATCGATGTCTGTAGTCTGTACGTACGAGTACACCTGTTAATGTTTACGTTTAGCAACGATTTCGCATTTCGGCAATTGCGTTTCACACGATATTGGTAACTTTAAGGATGATTACAACGATAACCATAGGCTGGCCGTAGGCTTGGTTGTCTATGTTGTAGTATAAAAAAACAACATGGAGAAGGAAAAGAAAGAAAGAAAGAAATAAATAAATAAAAACATTTACTCGTGACACGCACAAAACAAGGAGTAAGACTTGTTGATAAAGCCGCCAACCACGTCTGCTTTTGTCACTCCGTGCAAGGGGTGTTCCAGTATGGCTACAGAATTAATAATAGTAATACGTACAGACGGTTTTCCACTTCTCCCTGTTTAGGTATGCCGACCGAGCCTAAACGTGGCCATACCATTCTGTCGCATGCAACGCGCTGCGATAGAACGCTTGCGTGCCGTTGCAGCCCTAACATACCCCCTGAGCCGGCGGTAGGCGGTATGTACTTGTAGCGGCGCGACGAACTCACGGAGTGGGCCGTCCCTGTACGTCTAGCACACCTTGCTGCTCTGTCGCTTCCCGCGCGACTGAGCGTCTCTTTATCTCACTCGCACCGCAAATAATAATAATAAATACGTTTATTTCGGAGTAAAGACATCCATATTTGTTAGTTTTAGGTACATTATTAACTTAGGCGCTATGTTAGTGTAGGTATAATGTAGTAAGGCAGGTACACATATAGTCACTTCTCATAGCTCACCTGTGAGCCATGAGATCGCGTCCAGTGACTGATTATTGGACTGTCATGTGCAGCAACTGCGCTCAGGAGGCTGTTGGTGCTGCCGCGGACACGCCGCATTAGCGGCGCTACCACGAACTTCGAAAGTCGAAGTTCGGGTTTTTCCATCTCTATCGCATTGTTATAGTTATAGAGGACGCGCAGGGCGCTATAGGCTGTCTTCGTACAGCTGATCCACAGGCTGCATGTGTAGAAAGACTGACAGTACGCTCTAAATAAGGTAAGTTTTACATCTGTAAAACTGTGTGTAAACTGTGTAGTTTTATATCTATAATTGGCTCTGTATTGCTATTTATCAAAGTCTAGCAAATATTTCATAGCTGTTGGAATTCCTTGTATAAATATATAAATAAATAAATAAATAAATCTGCTGTACATTTTGCAAACCTGCGGATCAACACGTTGCTTCTCACTGACAGCGCCCTGCGCTCCCGCTCCAAGTCCAGGTCATCCTTCTGCGACGTGGTGACCCAATGCCCCAGGTGAGGAGGCAAAGAGGAGGGTAGATCTTTCTCGACTCGCGTCGCGGCGCGGCATCAGTTGTGCTAGCCCCGCTGGTTGGGGTCAATTGCACCTCAGAGGTGCGCAACAGGCGAGTCATCCAAAGCGGCAGGAGGAACAGGCCAGGCGGCGGCCCGTCTCTTTCTAAGCGTTCTTATTAGAAAGATACGTAACTATAGTCTATCTCGCCGCGACACAGCTCGCGGGCCGTCCTGAAATACCCGTGGTGGTTATGTTAATAATTCACAGAATCATAATATCCTTTGTTTACAAAAATACACATTTACATGACGTACTCACTTACAACAGAAGCGTAATTCTTTTGAAACAATGTGTTCTAGTTTCCATGGGGTTTCCATGGGATCACTTTAAACACGTAGAAATTGAGCCTTATTGCCTGTGCAGTAAGAGCTATAAGCTTGTAGAGTGAGTTAGTTAATTATATCATATTGGGTAATAAATGTGCACATTTATCACGATTAGGAACAATAAATTAGAATTAAGTATGGTTAGTTGGCCCCAAGGAGCAATAATGTCTATTTATGAGCAGTAAGTTATGGTCCATAACAAGTTATGCGTGAAACAATGATTCGTTAAAAAGTTACATGTAGCTAAGTAGGTATGGGAGGCCAAGAGATAATTAAGTTATTTTAGGAAGTAGTTTAAAGAGGCTATCCGCATCAGAACCAAAGCAACCGATACCTATAGCCCTCCGAATCGCTAAGCTTGTGGCAGTGGGCGGGGCACATTGCACGTAGAACCGATGGAACCTTTACCAAGTCATCAGTCCACCTTGTCACCCTACGGTACGTGGCCGCCACTCGAGAACCTTTCCGCCTCAACGGCCATCGGATGGCTGAATAGGTATGCGAACCGAATGGTTCGCAACATCAATCGCGCATCACATCGAGTGAGATGCTTCCTTCTTCCGAGTGATGTATTATAATTATATGCACCTATTAGCTAATTATCGCGGTCCAGTGATAAATCATGGTTATGATATCGCATTATACATGCAGCACGAATGCAAATGTACCAGAGTGGAAAGTAATACAATTATTTAACTTGCATTTACCCTTTCCAAGTCATAATAAACATCAGAAAAAATCGATTTCCGGAAAATTCAGTAGGTTATAAGTACACTCGTCGATCACACTAGGTAAAATTCGTTCGTTATTTAGTTATTACATATGTTTTTATTTAAATTGCAATTAAGTTACCTACTTGTTCAAATGATCACACTAGGCTTGTTCAAATTCGTTCGTTTTCACATTTCTTTTTATATAAAATGCAAGTATAACCTTATTGGCATTTTAAATAAAAACATGCAAGTACCTAGTCTGTTCAGAAATGTTTCTGTTTAGCCCAATGGTTTACCAGTTCAGAATGCCTTATGCCATGAAGTCCGCCATGCGTACTTTCTCTTGTATTGTGCAATTAAGTTTAAATAATTACCGTGCGGAATTCATACAAAAACTGAGGTACTTGCCTACAACGAGACAACCCTTGCTCCGCACGCCGGCAGCTGCTGGATGCGGATGCAGTGTGATAACTGCCAAAGGCTGTTACTAAAACATCGTGAATATAGCCCCCTGCCGACCGTGCCGACGGGCCACTTTGTCATATCTAAAGGTTTCGTTGTGAAAGTAACCTAAGTCTGCTAGATCATGTAACCGCTTAGGTACCTTGTCCACTACCCAATAATACTAGATTATTGGCCGTTATGTTGTAATTCCAAGCCTATAAAGACAACTTTCGCGAGGTATACTTAATTATAAATCGACCGCGGTTTTACTTTTGAAAGGGGATATTGAAATCCATAGGAATACTCGGAATCCATGCATTCTGTGGATAAAAAAGTATCCCGTCCATACAACAAGGTTCAATGTTTTTTAAAGACCCCTGACCGAAATCCCGCAGACTTCGTTGGTTCGGTCATATGCTGCGAATGGGAGAGGATCATCGGGCAGTCAAGACTCAAGAGAGCGTACTTGGGCCGACCGACTGGTCGCCGCCTGGTAGGGTGGCCCAGGTATCGCTGGGGAGATAGCGTTCAGGCGGATCTGCGTCATCTTCCAGCTGAAAGCTGGCAGGAAGTGGCGCCGGATCGGGATAAGTGGCGTGCTTTCGTCTCGGAGGCCAAGACCCTTTTTGGATATTCTTGTTCTGATTTAAGAGCGAGTTCTTGTCGGTGTAGCTCAAAGTAGGCCCTCCATCTACTCCCGATCCCAGGCAACCTCTTTGACATCTCAATACTACCTAACATCAACTGTCTTTTTGAGTTACTCTATTGCAGTTTATTCTAGGTCATCCTCTCCCTCGCTTGCCCTCTATTCCTTCAATTATATTGAGCATGAAGTTGTGATATCGTATACCTACGTGTCGTGTCGTGTGTAGTTACTTAGTTAGTACTTAAGGCGCCGTAGGTTCAGCGAAGTTAAGCGAACAGAGTTTTTGAAACAATATAATGCGTCTGTTTATAATAATATGGTTTCAAAAAAATACGAATAGTAATCTTGAGGCTTTTCTGCAGGGAAATCAGTGCTTCGAAACATGATTAAGCAAATTTCGCTCGATAGAAAAAAATCACGAACATAGGGCTAAAACACACAAAAATGCACTTAAAATATTCGTAACAAATTATGCACAAAAGCTATAAATATTAAAATTGCTTCTAAAAATCGGCAATATCATGTTTGAGGGAAATCAGTGTTTACATTTTTATTTAATTAAACGGCCAAAAAATTCAAATGAAAAAACATGATATCCGCGCTTCCGAGCACGGACTTCCATCTAGCTCACGCTTATGCTCAGTGAGAGGGAGAGAAGACCATGAACCTACGGCGCCTTAATAGAGTTAATCTAATTTAGGTTTCTGACAAATATAGCACAAGCTTTTTTGCTCTTTTTTGCCGACTATAATTGTTGCGCGTTGAGAGCGTTCCAATTAGTCCAAAGTTTAGGTCCCAACCACGACTATTTCTCTTGTGTATTTTAAGTGTTTTTTTTTTCTTGTGTGTGTTCATATAGCATACCTAACATAGTTTTAACATAGGTACTTAACAAATTAGTTAAAATGAGCGCGGTCTCGCCAACAAACTGTTATCGCAGTTTGGCGAGTAACATAACATTGTTAATTGTTTTGTACTTTTGATAAATAAATTAAAAAAAAAAAAAAAAAAAAAGAGTTGCTATGCCCACATTCTGTCTTCATCATCAGTCTGTGGTGCCATATTGCGTAACATATATAAGTATGCAACATTTCAGCTGAGTAGGAGGCTGAACAATTTTTTGCATTGCAAGACAGCTTGAGAGTGGGTAACAGTGACTAACGGGGCACGGTGACTAAAATGCCGCTGTCCGTGTATTTACGCACACAAACACTTGTACTCTTGTCAAACGTTCGCCGCGAGTGTTCCCCCCACGCCGCGCCAGTGGCTGCCACGCTCGCACGCCGGGAGTTCACGCGCCGGCAGCGTACCGCCAGAGTAAGTAACAAATAAAATAATTACGTGTTTTTAAAAAGTGTGTAGTGTCAAATTCTTTGAGGGTTTTGTGTGTTTGTGGATTATTTAGTGTTGTGCAGTGTTTCGGTTAGCCTAAAATGCTATTATTTTGCTCATAACAAGAGTGTATATTTATTCCGAATTTTTGATTTCGGCAACGGTGGTTGGGTCACAATGGATAATTTTAACTTGGGTTACAATGGATAAGTATCCACTGTGCCCCGTATATTTGTTCTTTACATTACGTTTCTTTACTTTTTTTTTGTTTTAATTTTTTTTGAGAGATTTTTTTGTTGCATGACTGTTGTGATATTTAAGTATAATTATTTAAGTGTAATATAAAGATGGCTGATAGTTATATGTTAGCGTACAAAGTGCGTTTGTATGTTTACAGTCTTTGATCTCCAAGTTAACGTAATTGTCATTGAGTAGTTATAGTTTTGGACACTCCGTTCTATTAATACTTACTATTAGTAATTATGAGACTGAATTACCTTAATAAATACCTAATATTTTTGTTATACCATGGTTCAAATGTTTTGAAACATTACGTAATTCTTGATCTCAGAGGTGATATAATTATTGTTGATTAGATGTAGTTTCAGACACTGTTCTACTGTTAATTACTAAACGTGGTCTTATGAAACAAAATGATAAATAAATAATATTTTTTAATTGAGTTTTTCTTAATAAATCCTGCAAAAAATCACTGTGACCCATGAGGTCCACTGTACCCCAAGGGCTTATCCAATGTAACCCATGCATGGGTCACAATGGATAATTTCCCATTTATAAAAAAAAAATCTTTTGACTAAAATCTATGGCTGTTGGAATGTTTGTCATCTGTTTTTTGTATACCCTGGTAGTGTTACAAACCGATGGATTCAAATGCTAGGACTAAATTGTACTTAACTCCAGAAATATTGGGCTTCAAACAAAAGTGTATCCACTGTTACCCACTCTCCCCTACTTATGTAGTTGTCGGGCAGTGACTCGGGCGTAGACATAAATTAAACGTCCGAATGTTCCAACAATCACTTTTAATTTGCACAAACACGGTACAAAGATAGAAGGAGAAAGTTTATAATTTTGCCATAGAATATCCGAAAGCACATAGAAGAAAGTCACAAGCAGTACAAGCACAAAGCACAATAATTAAAGGCTAATATGAACGCAAGCGTATAGCGGGAGCGAGTACAATATTTTGCATACGAGCGGCGTGCGCACAGCGGCGAAGCGACATGAGTACTGGCGCGGGCGCGCGCGATCGACCTCCGGCCGCCGTCGTCCGCGCAGATAACGGGACGCCGCATCTAACATGAAATTAGGTTTGCTTGTCCGCGTGTACGAACTATTACATGTAAATATTAAGTTTAGTTATTTATTTAGTAATAATGTTACATATTTAAGTGCATGTTGTAAATACCTAATTATAGATTTGTTTATATAATAATAAGTTTTTAGAATTAAGTTTAGTTTTGAGTTTTATATTAAGTTAACACATTTAATTAATAAAACTTATTTAATAATTATTATAGCTCAGAGTAGGTATTAAGTACACTACATCACCCCTCCCCAGAGACCGTCAAGGGCGATAATAGTCGGGAAACCGAATACGGCGTCCTGACCGCGTCGTTTTGACAGTGTCACTTTTGGCACTTGGTAATGCCTGGTGATCCTTGGGTGAACTTGAGTGATGGAAATGTGTGTTGTTTGGTGATGTGTGGTGTGGGATGTCTGGGTCGCGCAGTATGAAGGCCGGCTTAAGGCGGTCTATCGATACCGAAACCAGCTTACCGTTTAGCATTATTTTAAATACCTTATCACCTCTGGCAATAACCTCGTATGGTCCAGTGTACGCAGGTTTTAGGGATCCGCCTATCGTATCGTCCCGAAGAAAAACGTAGGCTGAAGAAGATAGGTCCTTGAAGACGAAAGTGGTTCGCCTACCACTGTGCCGTGCGGCTGGTGATGGGCGTAAGTCTCTCACGAAACCTCGCAGGCGTGACATGTAGTCCGTCACGTCAATGGTCTCGTCTACCTGAGGATTAAAAAAATCTCCCGGGAGGCGCAAAGGTTGACCATAAAGAAGTTCAGCCGTGGAAGCCTGAATATCTTCTTTATAGGCGCTACGTACTCCCAGTAAAACGAGTGGAAGTGATTCCACCCAGCTGTTACCACCGTGGCAGGTTATGGCAGCCTTGAGCTGCCTGTGGAATCTCTCCACGAGTCCGTTACAGGCTGCATGGTACGCTGTCGTCCTACGGTGTTGGAACCCTGCGATGGCTGATAAATGCTGGAATAGGGCCGACTCAAACTGACGTCCTCTATCCGTCACTATATCCGTTGGGCAATCAAAGCGGGATATCCAGCCGCTCAGCAATGCCCGTGCCACCGTCTCAGCCGTCATGTCTGCCAACGGTATTGCCTCTGGCCATCGCGTGAACCTGTCAACGGCTGTGAGGCAATATCGGAACCCTTGGCACAATGGTAAGGGGCCTATCAGGTCTATGTGGATAAATGCCAGTCTGGCCCTTGGTACTTTAAAGTTACCTAATGGGGCAGAGACGTGGCGAGTGACCTTAGAGCGTTGGCAAGCTAGGCAGGTACGTACCCACTCACGACAGTCTTTTTTGACTGCTGGCCAGACGTAACGCTCCGCGACCAATCTGGCAGTGGCATTGGCGCCAGGGTGGCTTAAGGAGTGGAGACTGTCGAACACCGCCTTGCGTAGATCCTGTGGTATAAATGGCCTCTCGGTAGTGCCGCTGACGTCGCAGTACAGGTAATCTTGCGAACCGGGGATTTTTACCTTGTCCAGCCGCAGTGACGACCCTGCTTCCCGTAGTTGTTGAAGCTCCTGGTCAGTCTGTTGTGCAGAAGCAATTCTCTCAGCAGTCACAGGTTGCGAGATCTCCTCTATGCGAGAAAGTGCATCCGCCACGACATTATCCTTACCTGATATGTGCCTGATATCAGTCGTAAACTGGGCTATCAGGTCTAGGTGCCTAAACTGTCGTGGGGAGCAGTTCTCTTTACGAGAGTGGAAGGCAAAAGTTAGTGGCTTGTGATCGGTGTAGATCGTAAAGTCACGAGCCTCCACCATATGCCGAAAATACTTCACACTCTCGTAAATCGCTAGAAGTTCTCGATCATAGGGTGAATATTTTACCTGCGCTGGACTCAGCTTCCGTGAGAAAAATGCCAACGGCTGCCACTCGTTCTGCCTCAACTGCTGGAGTACTGCACCCATAGCCGTGTCCGAAGCGTCTGTCACCAAAGCAAGCTTCGCTTGGCAGTCTGGGTGGGCCAGCATAGTGGCCTGGCAAAGACCATCCTTACAGGCCTGAAAGGCATCTGCCTCCTGTGTGGAAAAATGAACGGGATGTGCACCTTTCAACGATCCTACCAGCAGAGCGTTAAGGGGTGCCTGATGCTTAGCCGCGCCTGGAATAAACCTGCGGTAAAAATTGAGCATCCCCAAAAAACGTCGCAACTCTTTTACCGTCTTTGGCGTAGGGAAGCTCTGGATAGCCTCGACCTTGGAAGGCAGTGGTGTGGTTCCTTCGGCTGCTATACGGTACCCGAGGAAGGTAACCTCAGGTACGCCGAAGACACACTTTGCTGCGTTCACCACCATGCCAAAATCTTTGAGCCTACGGAACAGCTGATGTAGGTGTTGCTCGTGCGTCTCCCGATCCTGCGAAAAGACTAAAAAGTCGTCGAGGTAGGCGTACACAAAGTCTAGTCCCCTGACCATCTCATCCACGAAGCGCTGAAACGTCTGACCAGCATTACGAAGCCCGAACGTCATATAAGGGAATTCGTAAAGGCCGAAGGGCGTCGTAATGGCGGTCTTCGCGATGTCGTCAGGGTTCAGGGGAATCTGGTTGTACGCCTTGACCAAATCAATGGTTGAAAACATTGTACAACCAGAAAGGCTATGCGCAAAGTCCTGGATGTGACGGATTGGGTACATGTCCGGTGTGGTTCTCGCGTTCAGCATGCGATAATCGCCACACGGACGCCATCCATCATTTTTCTTCGGGGCCAGGTGTAGTGGAGAAGACCAAGGGGACTCAGATGGCCGGCAGATGCCGCTCTTCAACATAGCGTCAAACTCTGCCTTGGCTATCTTCAATTTGTCCGGCGCCAGGCGACGTGGTGTACTGGATACAGGTGGCCCAGGTGTAGTACGTATGTGGTGTACTGTACTATGTGTGGGTGTGTGGTGTATACCATGTGGGCGTGTTATTTCGGGATAGTGTTCGAGTATGGTGTGATATGTAGAATCACCAGACATTACCTTCACCGAAGTGACGTCCACCGATTTTCGCGCAAGCAACGCCGGGGTCGCAAGCGATGTCGTGCCGTCGATGAGGCGTTGATTCCTCACGTCGACGACGAGACCATAATGCGATAAAAAATCAACACCTATTATCGCCCTCGTCACATCTGCAACAATAAATCGCCAAGCATAGTCACGGCGCAAGCCTAGGTTTAAAATAAAATTTACGTAACCGTACGTGTCAATTTTAGTACCGTTCGCTGCGCTTAAAACTAAATCAGTTTTTACACATCGCGCTTTTAATTGTGAACGAGGGAACACACAAAGGTCACTACCGGTGTCTACTAAAAACTGTGTTTTTGAATGCTGGTCCGTTATAATAAGGCGACCTGTGCTCGGGCAGTCGTCGGCCGCCATTACAGATTGCCCCGGCCGTTTCCCGCGAAATCACAGGGCTGCACGCACCGAGTAGCCTTGTCTCCGAACTTATGGTGGTACCAGCACGTCGGAAATTTCCTATAATTGGAGTTTGATCTTCGTGCTGATGATGAGCGTCCACGTCCATTTTGTCTACGAGGTGTCTTGGATCGCCCGTGCTCGGGCGACATTCTGTCCACCTTTAGCATTAATGTCTGCATCTGCTGGGATAATGCCGCTACCTCCTGGCTCAGGGGATGTGGTGCTGATGATGACGTTGATGCTGCTACCATCGATGCCGCTGCTATTTGCGGTCGGGGTGGGACGACTTCGTGGATGCGGTCAGCCAGCTCGGCTACTTCGTCCAACGGTAGCCTCGACTGGGATGCGATGATGGTCTGCGTACTTGTGGGTAACCTGCTGGTCCATATGGAACGCATGAAGTCTTCAGGCACGCCCGCACCAGCCAAACTCTTCAAATGCCGAAGGAACTGCGTCGGCTTCCGGTCTCCCAACTCTTCGTTGGTAAGAAGCTGGTGGATCCTTTTCTCCCGCGAAACGGACAACCGCTTGATGAGCTCGGTTTTTAATTGTTGGTACTTATCTGCCGCCGCCGGTGGGGTAATAATGTCCTCCACGATTGATGCTGTAGCCGAATCCAGCTGGGCCAAAGCGTAATGGAATTTGGTGGCATCCGTTGTTATATTGGCCAACACAAATTGACTCTCCAGCTGCATAAACCAAAGCGCTGGTTTATCGGGGTAAAATGGCGGTACCCGCACTCCAACTCTGCTTATTTCGGGCTCGTTATCTGGCATGATGTGTTCTTTCTCGGGGTCACCACTGTAGTTGTCGGGCAGTGACTCGGGCGTAGACATAAATTAAACGTCCGAATGTTCCAACAATCACTTTTAATTTGCACAAACACGGTACAAAGATAGAAGGAGAAAGTTTATAATTTTGCCATAGAATATCCGAAAGCACATAGAAGAAAGTCACAAGCAGTACAAGCACAAAGCACAATAATTAAAGGCTAATATGAACGCAAGCGTATAGCGGGAGCGAGTACAATATTTTGCATACGAGCGGCGTGCGCACAGCGGCGAAGCGACATGAGTACTGGCGCGGGCGCGCGCGATCGACCTCCGGCCGCCGTCGTCCGCGCAGATAACGGGACGCCGCATCTAACATGAAATTAGGTTTGCTTGTCCGCGTGTACGAACTATTACATGTAAATATTAAGTTTAGTTATTTATTTAGTAATAATGTTACATATTTAAGTGCATGTTGTAAATACCTAATTATAGATTTGTTTATATAATAATAAGTTTTTAGAATTAAGTTTAGTTTTGAGTTTTATATTAAGTTAACACATTTAATTAATAAAACTTATTTAATAATTATTATAGCTCAGAGTAGGTATTAAGTACACTACACTTACATACGAAGGTATGTACGAACATACATTCCAAGAGTGTAAGTTAAATGAAAGCTTGTAAAAACTTTGATGGTAAAACCAGTTTCATTGATTATTGCGAACAGATTAAAATACGTCGAGACTTGCTAGCTATATTAATTGATAGCTAAGTGAATTGACACTTTGGCTAACTAGACAGTTTCAAATATCAAGCACGACTTGAAAAGCTCTCAGAATAATCGTTCTCAATGCACTAAATCTTGGTTATTGATATAATCTTCTAGCCTAGGGCGTGGCCACAATATAAATATTATAACCAGTAGACCAGCGTCCGTAAGACGAATGCACATTCTTGTGAAAGTTGTTTTTTGTTGTTTTTGTGTGAGTAGTTACGAAGCTAATACAAGGTGTAACAAAAAAAGTATGTTATATGTCGCTGGATAGGGAATGATCTTGGTTACATATCTCCATCTTATAGCTTCGTACTGCTCGGGCCCTCGCAATAGTCGCAATACGTACGGTGGTTCGTGCCGTATCCATTCCATACGGTCCTGCACTATGGATGCGGCTGTAAGATCCAATTCGAAAATATGTTTTTTTTTTCTTGGTTAATCGGCGATCAGTCACGAGACTATAAGCTGATTTGTTGATAACAAGTGATTTTGTGGCTTGTAGGAGTAGTGGCCAGTGCCTCTACTGTCCTTTCACAAAACATTATTCCTCTTTAGTCGCATCTGAGTAAGAACAGACTGTAGAAGTTGTGTTGCCAGGGGATTAGGGTGCATAGTCGGGCGCTCTGCATATTTTTTTCTATGCCTTTCTATTTGTTCTTGGACTGTCGGTACTTCGAGGTGTTTATGTATATCATCGTTCCTGGAGAACCACGGAGCGTTCGCTATAGTGCGCAGAATACCATTTTGTACGCGTTGTAAGCATAGAATGTTTGATTTGCTGGCTGTGCTCCATAGCGGGATACCGTAGGTCCAAATAGATTTTAGTACAGAGTTGTAGATGAACAGTTGGTTGTCAACGGAGAGAACCGAGTTTCTTCCCAGAAGCCAATATAGGCTCCTGAACTTTAGGTTTATCTCGTCTCTTTTCTTTTTTATATGGAGTTTCCAAGTAAGCCTTCGATCCAGGTGAAACCCGAGGTATATTTTACACAGTTGGTATCTGGGAGAGTAGTCGAACCGAGTCTCACCGGTGGACTATCCTTTTTTCTTAAAGTAAATGTGATGTGATTCAATTTTTGTGCACTTGCCCAAAAAAAGGAACGTATTGAGTTTTGTGTTCCTGATGGTGTTTGGTACTTTTAAGTCGCCAGAGCTCTCGAGGATGGGCTGTGTTGAGATTGTCGGACCTGCATATGTCTGTCAAGTCAACACAACGAATCCGCAACGAGTCGGCAGCGCGCTTGTGATTTTTCTGGTGTCGCAAGCTTCCATAGGCGACGGTGTCTGCTCACCATCAAGCAGGCCGTATGCTTGTTTGCAACCGTTGTAGTATAATAAAAAAAAACTATACTGTTTTTTTAACTGTGTCACATTACTATTCGTGATACTCTATTGCCGTTCGATGCCGATTAGACAACGACAGCTGATGGCTCGGCCAGATAGAAAAGCCTGACATTATGTCCAACTCGCCGCTTATCTGTCTGCTCCGCTCTAGGTTACACAGGCTGTGAAGGCAAATCAAATAGCAGATATTATCTGTAACTGACAGTTTTTGACAATATACAACTGACATTTTATTTAACAAAACTTTACAATGACGCTAGCTATAAAGCGGCCTTTAGAGCGAGAGGGTTTACCCCTCCCCCAGTTCACACAGTACAGTCAGCATCAAAAGTAACTCCGCAATTGACGTCTTCAAAAGCTCTTATTCCCTTTTAATAAATACTTTTGACGTCTTCGTTTGCCCAGTTACTTTTAATGCTGACTGTACATCTTTTAAATTGCTCGTCAACATAACAAAAAACTATCGGTCAGAGCAGAGGGCACCATTTCAGGAAAAATACTCGTATTGATTGGGCGACGCAGCAATCCACGCGGATGGCACAGAGCCGACTAGCGGCAAATTCAACCAACCCAAGTACTTTTACGATTATGAGAATTGATACTGAACAAAGGAGAACCTTTTTTGGCAACGCATTGCAAGAAAAAATCCTTTATCACTGTCGATACATCTATGGATCCCTTTCATCTGCCGATCCACTTAACCAACAAAGCCGCAATTAGGTGGAAGTGGCGAAACCCATTGTTCCGATTGGTCAACCCCTACAGACAGAACACCCACCGAGTGGCGCAACTATGATTGTGATGGTTCAGACTATCAGATATGCATGTCAATGGAACAACTAGGAAGCTTCTCAACCACAGCAAAGGTGCATGATATTGTCCAAGCTAAGGCACATGTGAAATCGAAGGATTTTTCGAAAAACCCAACTGCTTTTTTACAAATATTATAAGCCTATGTCACGCCTACGATTAAGATATGTCGAAATCCTTCAAACGGCAGGGCGTGCTAAAGAATAAGACACACACATATATTCATACATATATACATACATACGCTCGAAAAACACAACCCTCCTTCGGTAGTCGGGTACAAGAACGGTAATTCATTTATCTAAAGACTGATTTAATTCCGAAAGTATCGCTTTGACCAGATTAATTATTTTTCTATTTACGCAAGTTGGTCTGTGCGCGGCATACAAATTTACCTTAAAAGATGCACAGGGTTATGCCATAACCTATAAGTATAAGATTTGGAGACCTAGGCTAATGAGTTATGAGGCTACTATTACGCCATTATACTTACTATACATTTTTCTGCCCGTTCTTAATTAAAATATTGATTACTAACTTCCGCCCGCGACTTCGTCTGCGTGGACCCGGGATAAAAACTTTAGAAACTATCCTATATTTTAATCCAGGCTATAAACTATATTCGTGCAAAATGACATCCAAATCGGCTGAGCCGTTTTTTTAAGCGTGATTGAGTAACACACATCTAAACATCCAATCAACATCCATTCTTTGGCATTTATAATATTAGTGGGGAACATTACAATTAAAATATATATATAGACATGGAGAACTGGTATATAAAACGAAATATATTTACAATGACATATGACTTTAGGTACCTACCTAAACATTCCCATTAAAACTTACCTGAATGGTCATGTCATGACAAATGTTAACGTTCTTCTTAAATTGTTATTCGAGTGTTTCAAATCACTAAAGCTTGCTTCAGACGAATGCAGTTAGACTTTGAATCTTGAATAGTCGCCTATCAAAATGCTCTTATTATAATAGTACAAGTAAGTACCTATCTTCGCAACATCCAAGCCAACAATTACCGATGCTCGAAGCAACGGGTGTTGTAACTAGTGATGCATTCCGAACCAGACTGGTTGCCCCGGGACTTTGATATTGCATTAGATAAATAGTCGAATTGTGCACCAAATTATGACGTTATCATGTATCAAAACAATGATTCAGGTCAGGCTTTATATTGTCGAAAGCCTCTTGACTTAACATGTTTATTCAGGGACATTCAAGGTCATCCACCAGAGACACCATTAAAACTTTGGATGTGTCGACAAGAAACACGACTAACTGATAGAAAAAAATATGACTTAGGCACATATTCTTACACGCGGCCTGACCTCGTATCATGGTCGGCCTGATCACACGATAAGTGACAAGATAGAGCGTCCGTCACTGGCTGACACCGTTCGATAGAACGAGACGACGCTCCTATCTTGTCACTTATCGCGTGATAAGGCAGACCATGATACGGGGTCTTGGGAACTTTTAGCAAGGTTACGATGACGGTTTTTGAAACTAGAGACTGCCCAGGTCACTTTGTCTTGCAGAAATGTGTTGACTTAACATTCTGTTTTCCTTACTGCTTGAATATGGTTGTTGCCTCATGTTAAAATGTATCCCATAAAACACATTTCACGTAAAAAAGAGAGCAAGTCTTGAAACTCTTCTACCGTAAAAAGTTGTGAGATATTTCATAGAGCGAAGTCTCAGGCATTCTTTTCAATCTTTACTTGCTAGCTAAAATGTCTGAGACTTGGCTTTACGAAATATCTCACAACTTTTTACGGTGGAAGAGTTTCGAGACTTGGCCTCTTTTTTACATGGAATGTTTTTTATGTGATCTCACTTCTTTTTGTAGGTTATTGTGTTATCAATATTTACATACGAATTATGATTGCGGTCCCATTCTTGCTTTTTCATTTTTTGTCCCATTCACTGCAAATGGAACTTTGTAATCCTATATATTTATATGGGATTTATTTTTGCATTATTTATGCAGTTGGTGTACTTATCTAAAAAACTGAACCTAAGTTGCAAAATATTTTTGTTTTTCCTTGATTTATACACTAAACACTGAGTGTATTCTAAATTTGAAGCTTCTATGTCTGCCAGAAGTGCCTTAGAGTTTTGATGATCACTCAGTCAGTGAGTGAGTGACTGAATTATCTATTTTGAACCAGTAGTCAAATTAAATGAAATTTGAAATATACCGTGTTTATACAATGCCTGCTTGGTTACTGAAAATTTAGGCTTCTAGTTTTATCCACAACTATAAGGGGGGTAGAAAATGGCCTGACCTGAACTGCTTCGAGAAAAGGATGGTACGGCCGTGCCGCTGTTTTCCTCGACTTACTGCCGCAGATTACAAAATATAATTCAAATCGTAAAAAGAAGAATAGTTATGAAAAAGTCTTACTTACTTATGCTTATTTCTTGTTCTTGAATTGTAGTTGCTCCCATACAAACATTTCTTCGTAACCAAAAACTGGTTCGAATGGCATCTTAAAAAAAATCTTAGGTCACAAGCCTATTATATCATCATCAGCTTCATCAGATTTCAATCAATTATACCGAGCTATGCCGCGTTACTTATTATATCGTCGTAGGTGTCACAAGCTCATTTCTGTGCCCTTATACGAGTCATTTTGGGGAGCGTCGCCTTATAGAGACGAGTTGGGAAATCCGGCGCCACGCAAGATATTCACAACAGCCACCAACAGCTCCTCAGACAAGTGCCAGTGTAAACCTGAGCTCTGATTACGCATGGTCGTTACGGAATTTTGGATCAAGTAGTATACCAAGCGCCAGTAGTAAGGTGGAGATGGGTTGTGAATTGCATAGCCGACATGTAACGTAAATGTCGCACTTTAATAAACTGCGGTGACGATGGGACATGTGGGTCAGGTCACAAAGACATGACCCATTTCAATCGCGCTGATTGCCGCCATATCTACTGATTATGACGACCGGTTAGCCTAGTGGGTAGTGACGCTGCCTACGAAGCTAAGGTCCTGGGTTAGAATCCCGGTAAGGGCAAATATTTGTGTGATGAGCATGAATATTTGTCTCTGAGTCATGGATGTTTTCTATGAATTTATGTGTGTGTTTATATCTAAATATATCGTCGACTAGTACCCATAATACAAGCCTTAATCAAATCAAATCAAGTCGAATCAAAACATTTATTCGTGACAAACAACACGGATAATAAAAGAAATAAAATAAAAAGCACATTTGCCAATGAGCTTACTATGGGACTAGGTCGATTTGTGTAAAATTGTACCTTAATATTTGTATTTCTTATTATTTAATTCTTACAACTTTAAGTCGGATTAATATTTATCTGACGCCTGACACAAAAGGTGCAGTCTCTTCAGAGCGCATTAGGTGTGTGTGGATCTGACCTTACTAAATGTATGAAACTATATCGTCATGTCGCATTACGACAAGATGCGTCAGATAACTATGCTTTACTGTTACTTACTTTTTACCTACCTATATGTCTAATTGTACAGATAAATATTTATATCCCATAAAAAACATTATGTGTAAAACATTGGCCAAGTCTCGGAACACTTCCACCGTACAAAGTTGTAAGATATACGGAGAGCCAAGTTAGGCATTGCTATTAATCTTTATTTTGCTTACTAAATAAAATTTAGCAACTTGGGAATCACACAACTTTACTGCATTTGTACATTTTTGCATACCTAAATAAAACTATGTAGGTAGTATTGCAATTTTTTTTAGTAGGTCTGCTAGAAGTACCTTATAATGACTTGGCGAGCGAAGCGCTCATATCCTAGCGGCGCCTGCGAGTCGGGAACGATAACGCAGGTTAAGCAAAGATGGCAGCGGTCAGTCTTTGGATGGGTGACCGCCTGATGTTTGAGTGGTAAATATAAATGAGCGCTTCCCTGCTTTGGAAGGCACGCTAAGCAGTTGATCCCGGCTGCTGTCTATGACTGTAGTCGTTAAGCCGAGTTAGAGGCCTTCGGGCGGCTTAAGAACTTCTAACAGTCGAGTTGCCCACTCACTTGACAAAGGGGGGACAACTGTCACTCGCGTCCGCAGGAGCTACCTACCACAACCCTGCACGTGTCCCCTGGGGGGTACTAAAGAGTGACAAACTTTAAAGGCCAAAATAATACATGCCATACGATTAAATAATAAATGACTTGGCGGATTATAGGATTCCATTTCATTGCCCATCCTATGTTTGGTACCATTATTAGATTTCCGGAACTGTTATATCAGAATTATCTTTTCACCTCAGCAGCTCGAACAAGCATATTTTGCTGCGTGAAAACAGTGTGCAAAATGCGATTTTGCTCACTCCGTGAGACAAAGTAGCTTTTTAATTTTTATGCGAAGCACTGGCATTTCATCTTATGGGGTATATTACAAGTTCAGAATGATTCAACTTTATTAGCGCTGTCCCTTTCATTCCATTACGAAAAAAGAAAATGGAAGACATAGGTCGATCCGTTCGACCATCGAATTTCAAAGTAGACCCCCAAAAAAGCGCGAAACAAGTCACACGTTCGAAAACTATCAAATTAACAAGTTTAAATTACCAAAATAATTATACTAAAGGAATTTTCAATTGAAGAATATTTAAATAAAAGATCTCAGAATAAACTCCGTTTTTCGTAATAAATAGGTAAACATGAATTAGATTACGCTAGCTAATTAATAATTCTAGTTTAAACAATCTTAAATTTTATGAACATATACCACAGATGCAGTTTCCGAACGCAAGCGCGGGGCCCCGCCCCTATTAAAAAACTGCGCGCTGTTAATTTGTTTCAGATTACATTAGGTATATTACTTATTCTTCATTCTTGCGTTGTTGATATTGGTTTTAAATATTAAAACTACTAGGATCAATCAATTCATCTAACTAGGAAATATAGTGAAGTCAGTGACGTGACGAAGGCAGTACGGCTAGTTTTTGGTGTGCACGCGAAATACACGTATTATGCTAATGTGTGCCCTTGTGATAATGATAAATATTTCATAAATATCTCGAAGAAATTAGTAAAATCTCTGAATTTTAACAATGATACGGTTAGTTTTTAGTGATGTGTTAGTGACACGCGACACTCGTATACTTAGATATCTATACTGAAATATCCTTTGGTTTCTCGCGCCATGTCTCGCCTTTCTAGTATTGACTAACGCGCTGAGGAGTTAAACAAGCAGTATCTAAGGGACGCCTAATTAAGTTTTTTTCTGAATAATCTTGAGACAAATACGAATGTACCTTCGTGATACTATGATATAGTTTTTAATGTGAATATGTTCTCACTGCTGAGGTGAAAAGTTGTATGTGTTACTCGAGAGCAAAGTCTTAAAATTCTTCTTTAAATCTTTGTTTTCAAGAATCCTTAATAACAGTAAGATAGCGCTAATTATTATGTGTGACGCGGCTTGTGTATTAGTCACTTGAGCCTGTTATTCGCAGGCTTTACCAGGCCCCTATTTCACCACGGCTACATGAGGCTTTACCAGGCCCCTATTTCACCACGGCTACATGAGGCTTTACCAGGCCCCTATTTCACCACGGCTACATGAGGCTTTACCAGGCCCCTATTTCACCACGGCTACATGAGGCTTTACCAGGCCCCTATTTCACCACGGCTACATGAGGCTTTACCAGGCCCCTATTTCACCACGGCTACATGAGGCTTTACCAGGCCCCTATTTCACCACGGCTACATGAGGCTTTACCAGGCCCCTATTTCACCACGGCTACATGAGGCTTTACCAGGCCCCTATTTCACCACGGCTACATGAGGCTTTACCAGGCCCCTATTTCACCACGGCTACAGGTGCGACAATTGTCACAAAGTATGACATATGTAGAATTATCGGTTTCACCACGCTGACAGGTGCGACAATAGGGAATATTCATGACATTTTTTTATTTTTTTTATCTATTATATAAGTAATTATATAACCGGAAAAAAATATAACACTTTCACAATATTATTAAATAAGCTAAAAAAAATAATTAAAATTACTATCATTTTCGGACGATCAAAACGCCACCATTTTGGCGCGCTCATTTGTGACGTCACCGTGCAGCTTAGTGCACGGCGGTTCTTAAACAAATTAACAACAAAGTGTTTGATTCATACTTTTAATAAATGTGAGTGATTAAAGCTTATAAGATCAACTTATTGTAATGGAAGAGCACACAAAAGCTTATTATAAATATTGTATTGTCCCTATGTGAGAAAATCACATTAAAACTGCAAATATTTTCATATGCCCAAAGGTGCAAATATAAGGATAAAGTGGTGTAAGGCGATGAGGAGAGATAATGTATCGTGCTTGAGTAGTTTATATTGTTGTGAAGATCATTTCGACGTGAGTATTAAATATGTATGTACCTACCTAAAATCTTTTTTATTACGACTCGCGAACAATATAGGTAAACAATAACCTAACCTCAAAATTGTATTATATACTTATTCATAAAACTATTCTGATTCCCAATTTTTTTAGTTATTAATGTTACAAATATTATGATTTTTGTTGATCAACAGCTGACTACGAGTGTTGATTTTGATCAAGAAACGTTTTAGCTAAGTTTCTTTGTTTGCACTGTTGATCGAAGAAAGTTAAAAGAATTTAATCCTTTTTACTGAGTGACCTACACAAATTTGTTTTATTTATAAGCCTTGACGAAAACAACCTAGTTTGTTAAAGTTCATAAAGATGTTCTCAACATTTAACATTCCTAATATCTTTGATTATATAATACTAGCTTCTGCCCGCGACTCCGTCCGCGTGGAACTCGCTTATACTATCTCTATACCAAATTTCATCCAAATCGGTTCAGCAGTTTAAGCGTGAAGAGGTAACAAACAGACAGACAGACACACTTTCGCATTTATAATTTATTATTAAGTAAGTATATATAAAGTATATAATATAACTAGCTTCTGCCCGCGACTCCGTCCGCGTGGAACTCGTTTATATCGTAGCTCCCCCCATATCCCCCGAAGGGATGAAGTGGGGGTGAAAGTTTGTATGGAGCTACGATATAAATGAGTTCCACGCGGACGGAGTCGCGGGCAGAAGTTAGTATATATAATATATAAAGTTATAGTATAGTAAAATAGTATATAGTATGGATAAATATCTACTAGTTTTTTATTCCACTTATTTAACAAAGACACCTATTTGAAGTAGTTTAAAAGTCTAGCTATTTGAATCGCCAAAATAGGTTATAATTATTTAATTGACCAATCTCACGAGTATAAAAACAAGGAATATGAAAATTTATTGAATATCTGTAACTTATTTACCTTGCAGCTTTTACTCCTCTTAGTTCAGCGGACGTAAAGTCACAAATATTTGCGAAGTATGTATTAAATTTAGTCATCATGAATACATCAATTTTAGGCAGATTATCCGACTGTGCCTTGACAAAACCGCCTTCAGTCATTGTGGCGAGTCTTTTTTCACTTAATAATTACCAAAAAACACTGATTATTTATCATAAACAGCGGCCAAACAATGCGAATAACTTTCAATAATCATACTAACGACCTGCACGGTGACGTCACGTTTCGCTCCGCCAATAGCGTTGCGTTTTGGAAATTTGCGAGGGAATTTGAAAAATAGTACTTTTAAACAATTTATTTTATCAATAGAAACATGATAATTTGAAAAAATTATCATGTGTGTATATTTATTAAGCAATATAGATTACACGTGATTTTTTTTGTCCATTTCTAAATCACATGCATATTCCCTATTGTAGAAAACAATTGTCACGACTAAATATAGGGAACAATGTATCAAATAATTAAAAGTTGTTAACTCAAATAGCAATAAGTAAATATATTTAATCAAAAAATAACCTTAACATTCGAAATAAAAGATAATAAATGGAAAGAAATAGCTCAACGTTTGAATGAAATGGGTGTGTATGATAAAGATTGGAAACATCTAAGAGATACAACTTGGCAATATTGGAGAAAGAGGACTATAGTAAGTATTTAACAAGTTTGAATGATTAATTAGTTAAGGTAAGTTTTACAGTATTTTAAATTTGGAATTCGGTGTAAATAGGTACGTCGTTCATTTAAAAACGCTCAATATAATTTTAGGGTCTTTATTAAAATGACATTTTAGCTAGGTACTTATACCTAGCGTAGGTATTTAGTATTTCTTACGATACTTAGGTACGTTTAAGAAAACGTATAATAATATAATGCAGAGAAGCCTCAAAATATACCTACTAATAATGTTGCGAAGTGGCCAATAGCGTTTACGTTTCGGGTTTATTGCAATACAATGATAAAATTAAATGTAGATATTTGTAGTTTGCTACACATTTAATCAAATATTTTCGTAATATTATTTTGAAACTTACATACAGCCTTGGCCAAAAGTATTGAGCAGCCATGCTTTTTGTATTAAAAGTCGAAATTTTAGTCGAATAGGTATAAGTATATTCACCTTTTTAGGGTTCCGTAGACAACAAGAAACCCTTATAGTTTTGCCATGTCCGTCTGCCCGTCCTCGGCTTAGCTCAATAACCATTACTACTAGAAAACTGTTACATTCACTAGTATTTTCTACATTCACTAGTATTTTCTATACAATTTTTACTTCATATAAAATTATTATTTATTTTTTACGTTTCATAAAATACTTTAAAAAAATAACTGACGATTTGAAAGTGCTTGTTACTAGGCCTACTTGAATAAAGATCATTTTGAGTTTGAGTTTGAGTTTTGAGTTTGTAATTCGGCATGGGTATATAAATCAATCACGCCGACAAAACAGTACAATAAAATCTTGAAAAAAAATTATGGTACCTCACCTACGCCTAAAGCGGGTATGTATGTAATTTTTTTTTCTCGTTAAACCCATGGTGTATGGTGTATCACGGGGTATCGTTGGATAGCGCGTTCAAAAATATTACGGGTTTTCTTAAACCATTTTTCAAATCAGTTATTAGTTTCCGAACTATTATGCTTTAAAGCCTTAATGAAAAATCCGTGACATCAAAAAAAAAAAAAATCTTTCTTCTTCTATATGCGAAATCATCAAGATCACTGTTACTATTACTACTACTACTATTACCCGCATGGAGAGCCATTTTGAACAACGCGTATGTTAACCACGAAATACTACAATTGTCACGCAATTCGACACAGCTTTAACCTCATGTCAAGATTCACCGACAATTCTACAAATATGTCGACTAGAAAAACATATTCTTGTTTTACAACACAATTGTAATACATACAATTGTAGCAAAATGCCTGTCATGTTTGTAAGTATTTCTATAGAAAATATTTTCTAAAATTGTAATATGTCACCTGTCGCTTGACAATTGTCGCTCGACATATGTCACTGACAATTGTAGCCGTGGTGAAATAGGGGCCAGGTCATCAGGGGGGGGGGGGGGGGGGGGTAAGCGTAGCGTAAGTATAGGTCTAGTTTCTTTAGCCGTGAGACGGGAGAGGCAGCGTGGCCGCGGCGGTCAATAGTTAACTTGTCATTAGCTGTCAAATTTACTATTGACCGCCACCGCAGACCGCGCCAGTGTGATTCAGGCCTAAAGAATAACAGTGGATTCACTCACAAACGCCCTCCTGACGGTTCAATTCTCAGTAGATGGCCAAATCAGCGAAATGTAATGTTTTATCGTGTCGTCGAAAGTCTGTGAAATGCAGAAAATTTAATACATACTTTGCTGACCTTAATGATTAAAAACTGTCGTACAAACATAGTGACAGATCAAAGTCAGGAAAATAAAGCTACAAACGATTTTTGGCATACAATAAAGGTAATGATCTTGATAGACAACGATGGTCAATGGTCGTCGATGACTGGTCAAGATAAGTTGACAGTCGTAAACGCAAAAGGTGTGAATTGTTTATAGAATTACTTAGTTACTTCAAGTAAATCGTTCGAACAAACAACGTGCGATTGAAATGATTAAGTAGTGGTTGCACAGCGGAACGATTAATTGATTGACCAATAATTTATCTCCTCGGAATCTAACGTAAATTCAAAACACTTTCACAGAGGACCTCAGCCAACAAAAATATAATCTAAAGTGAAAACGCTGCGTCAGTGATCCAACAAGGATTCAGTAGACTTTGGCAATGTTGCAGGAGATAAGATCGCTGAAGCTACTGAGCATGAGCTATATATATGACCGAGCCTGCATTTGGTCCTGCCTACATGCAGGTATTTTCAGCCGCTCGACCTACAAGTCATGCTTGTTTAACAGTTAGTCAAATATCAGCCCTGTCAGTCAACAAAATGTGACGTGTCCACTTCGTGTTACCTGTTTCATGTCTTTATCATTCTCATGTTGAAAGACAAGGACATTAAGAGGCTGACAAGATCTAATTTGGTGAAATTGATGTTATTTAAGCAGTATTTTAAGAAAAACTATTTGTTTTAGCACATCAAATAAAATATATGTTAATATTCACTATATTTCAAAGACCGTGGACGGGCTCGATACACAATTGGACGAAATTGGCTCGATAGAAAATAATTGCAAAGATTGGTCTAAAAATTACATTAAACGGTTCTATGTCTTTATTTTTTTGAAGTATGGGTCTGCAATTAAAAACATGAAGTCAACATATTCATACCTAAACCGCTAACGAGTCATATTTCACAAATAATCCACCCTTTTTTTACTAGATTTCTATGGTTTTTTCGTTCGCTGCGTATAGAGCAAAATATTGCCTCTTACTTACTACCAAGCAAGTCTTAGTAGTAATTATGTTATGTATTCAACGTGGTATCACGGTATCAAATAACAAACCAAATCAATAACATTAAAATGTTTTATTAAGCAGAAACGTCCGCTAACGAAATTTAAAATTTCGATCATAGTGGAAAATTGAAAAATTATGGACGGATTCCAGAGGTTGTGGGTTCAAATCCCGCTCGTGGCGAATAATTTTTCAATTTTCCACTATGATCGAAATTTTAAATCAATGAAATCTCAAAAACTGTATTAGAAGATCGAAACTTGAAATATCGTACGATCGAAATATCTAATGTTATTATATCGACGTCTAATTGGTCTAAAATACAAATGCCGAACTGTTAAAATATCGAAAGTACAAAATATCGACAATTGAAATGGCGACGCCCAAATAATCGAAAAGTAAAACGTCGAACCATCAAAATAACTAACATCATATTATGATCTACTTGCATACCACTGGTAAAATTATTAAAGTTGTGCTAACATTTATTATTACCTAACCTAAACCTAACCTAACCGCCAGCGTGTCGACGTCACCCCGCTTCGCGGGGTGCCTATTTCCGCTCTAAGGGACACATGCTAACCCTAACCTAACCTACAAATAATACCATCCTTAATATTATATGTTGTTTTTTTACTGCGGGGAGCTTTGTCCACCGAGCCCCCCCTTTTTCTAGCTGCCCTAACCTAATCTTCTATATTATATACCAGTATCAACAGTAACAGGAGTTATAAAAGATAGGAAAAACTTTTCTCTAAAATCAAAAATGGCCGAGATATTTGACCTCAAAGTAGGAATTTGGAATCCAAAAATGATTCATAACCAAATCGGAGCACCCCACCATCCACGTGGTTTTGTCTGCCCTACCCATAGAGTGTTTATAAAAGAGAACGGAGGAGCGGAGGGACAGCAGCCCTAGCACGCCGTGCGAGCGAAGTGACCGTGCTTCGTCACGCAAGGGCGGAAGGGCTGCTGTTCCCACAGTGCCGGAGCTACGGGAAGTCACTATTGATCTAAATTTCTCCGCGCCTCCGTATTTTATAAATACTCTAGATGTAGGGCGGCAGAAAAAACCACGTGGATCGTGGGGTGCTCCGATTCGGTTTTGGGTCATTTTTGGATTCCAAATTCCTACTTTGACGTCAAATAACTCGGCCATTTTATTTAGCTAGCAAATAAACAATGATAAGAAAGTCTGAGACTTGGTACAGTCGCCATCAGATATATCGGAGCGGCCAAAGTGCTCACAATCATCGGAACACGTCTCTAATGCCTCGACAATAGAGGCGTGTTCCGATATTTGTGAGCACCTTGGCCACTCCGAAATATCTGATGGCGACTGTACTACGAAATACATTTCTCACAACTTTTTACGGTGGAAGAGTTTCGAGACTTGGCCTCTTTTTACATGGAATGTTTTTATGGGTCATATTATAGGGTACCCCTAATTACCTATTTAAGAGATTGTGCAATCGACATTCTTGTTGACTTTCGATATTTTTTATTATGCATATCGATAATAATATTTTCGACAATTAGGCAGTTGATCTTAAATCATTCGGTAAGTAACTAATACTTTTGACATTTTAAACTACGGCATTATGAACTTTCGATGTTTTGAATTCGATATTCTCATTTTCGATATGTTTATTTCGATATTTTAATCGGTCGGTAAATTAAACTTTCGATATTTTGAATTTAGACCATTCAACCGTTCGATATTTTGATTTTCGATACTTTGTACTTCGATGTTTTCATTTTCGATGTATCTATTTTCGATCTTCTAATACGTACCCCAAATATTATGAAATTAACCCGTGCATTATTATTAAAAGCCCTTTTCTTGCCGACGTGCAGTAATGGACTGTGTCTGTCAGTCTGTCATCTCATGCACGCGCCGCGGTGCATCAATCATTGGGGAGACCTAGCGTAATTTGATTCGCGAAATTAATTGATTATTGCTTAATTTTATTGAGGTTTAAACAAAGTTAACGCAACATTAAGTGCGATATGACAGTTATAGCAATTTGTTGTGAATCTTTATGTTCATAGTGATTGTTGGGTTTAGTTTCTTCAGATTTTTTCAACGCGGCAGGTTTCAGTTCTAAAGTGATGGTAAATTGGGTGTAAATTCAGAATGTAAATATAATGAAATTAAAAATATAGATTCATTCAAAATAAACTTGATGGTTTTGAGATGTGTGGGTTTAAAGTAGCAGTATAAACAGTAGGTATTTCCAATTTTATTTTCTATCGGTTCAACGATTTTTGCGTCTATATTTTTGTCAAAAGATTGTCACCACCAGCTTGGTGGCCAGATTCGAGTAGATAGATCTTGTTTATTCCGTGTTGCAAAATTTCCAGTCACATTTTTCCTCACTCGTGTTGGGACCTGTGCATCTGCTTTTTTGACCATTTGCTTAATTTACTGTTGCATTATTCCCTGAATTGTATTTTTCCCTGTCGGATGTTTCCCCAACCTCAGCATACAACTAAACATTTTCCGCGTCCTTTGATCCTTCTGGCCACTGCAAAACTAACATAACCTATTTTAAATTGCATTTATTAAACGTAGATTCGACGTTTTTTTAATCAAAGGTATAGGTAGCGGCACGTAAGTCTAGCGCTGACCATTCCTGCGCAGAAGTCGAAAATAAGGTATTACGGGGGAGTGAAGGGGACGCGCGGGGGCGTGCGTGAGCGCTTATTGGCTCTCCAGTCGTACTCCGTCCCGCGCACCGATACGACGCCCCGCTCACTTCTGGTTATACAGTTGCGTACTAAATTGTTATTACCGTCGTCGTTTTGTTAAGTTTGAGTTTGTTTTTTATTGACTGTTTTAATTAAGTTAGTGTTAAATACTGTTTTGAGAAGACAGGCACGGAAAATGATATATGACGTGCATTCTTTTTTAAAGACAGAAAGTAATGAATTAATTGATTCCTTGAAACATATCAAAAGTCAGATTGACGAAACTACGAATATGTTGCTCAGTCACTTGGACATTGTTATTTAATTTTATTGGAATTTGTTATTTGCGTCAATGAAGACTGTTCCGAAGATGATTCTGACGGTTCTGATAATGATGATAATGATGATGCTAATGATAACGATGACCGAAGCAGCCCTGAGCCTGGACCCTCATCAAGAAAACGGCCTTGTACCGGCCAGGCATACGACAGTTTAGTGGAAGGCGTGCTACCCCTGTCAGATTCTGATTAATGTTTTTTTATAAAAATTGTAAAAAAAAATATAACTTTATTTTTACCTCCCTATATTAGTGATGAGACTAGTTTAAACGAACTACCTTAGATATAAAAGAAGGACAAACAAAAACAAAGTTTTTTATTAGTAAGGATTATTGCAATCAACTTGTAGTGATAACAATTGCGTTTGCGACAGTACCTATGCGCAGCTATCCCCTCCACGATTCGTTCACCGCTAGACTTACGTGCCGCCACCTATATTATTATTATTAAAAGAGTGGCATAATAGGACCCGGAGGAAGTTTATTAAATAAGAAAATATGCTTACGAAGAAAAAGCGTAAAGAAAATCTGATACTAGATGAATTTACGAATGAGGGCAAGTACTAGCACAAAGTTTAAGTGGGGAAAAATGCTTAGAGCATACATACCTGGAGTATAGTACCCTTTATGTCGTATTTGAGTACAAAAAAGTCTGCCGAATTTTGCGGGGGGGGTGAAGAAATAACACATGCAAAAGATTACTCACTAATGCAAAAACGATCTGTATATTTACACACGCACACATTATGTAAAAGGAAAACACATTCTCATTCTCATGCACACAAACATATCACACATGGAAAGACTTCGTGGAAACACGGGTTAAGAATACGAAAATGCCAATGTGATCGGCTAAACCTATAGGGCGAGGTTTGATTCGTTAACTAATTTCGATAATTCTATCGATATTTACACAAATGTATACTGAGACTCAATTGGTTACTGAAATAATTGTTAGGCTATAAAATACAATAACGCAAAAAAAAATATGACGAGTCTATTTATCTTTATTAAAGAAATTACATTTCAATTAACTACTGTTAGCGGCATTTCCGAACGCGCCTAATGAATATGGGCGTGTTGGCAACACTGGAGACATCATGGCGGTCGCGCGTCTACAAGAATGTCGGAGGGTCGATGGCTTGTAATTTATTAATGTGAAATATAATTATAATCTGAGGAACCAGTGCTTTTATTGTTAAAAGTTCAGAAGCGAGATCTTAATTATTCATGCCCATAAAGTGTTTGGCCTGACACATCAAGTTTCGTAAGAAATCGCATAGATCATTTTCGTAAGAAATGACGCGACGCTGCGTATGTTCCTTTTATTGCATTGATATCGATAAAAGCACTGAATTTAAAGTACATCGACTAGTAATTGAGTGCATCAAACGCATGGTGATAATTATCTACTAAGACTTGTGACAAAAGAGTCGCAGACTGTTCTTTGGAGAAAGTCGTAAGTTCAGGGAAATAGCTTCAGAAATGGTGTCTGACTGGTAAAATGTAATGTATTCATCAAACATTAAATTCAGGTATGTTTTATTGCTATGGAAAAGTTAGTGATAATAAGTTATTATTCTCACGTAACGTATTGGAATACTAAAAATGGAACTGGAACGTGGTCTTTATAATATATATGAATGGACTAAGGTTCATTGTTCACAGGAAGCGTACGCTTTGCTCGATTCCCTTCTAATCACGAAAAGAAAACGTGAATTGTGTGTCTGTCTGTGTGTTATGTCAATTCTTACTTCATTCCGCTTGACATATTTTAACCATTATGCATGGTGTGTTGGTGTGTTTTGTGTCTAAGTTTCAGATAAGTAATATGATGGAAACTGACTAAACACTGTGTCAGAAATCCATGGATGTTGGTGCAGATCTGTTGGATGTGTGTTAACTGCCATAAAGGCTTGCAGCAGCAGCTGTCAACCAAAAAAAAAATGTTATGTATAGCGGAGACCAGTGAGCCAACAATTGGAGTTGTAAGGGTCTAAGATATTATATATGAAATGCCTATGTCCAGTGTGGAGTGACATGGATACTTGATTTACCCGAGAGTTAGAGTATGTATGAAACATGACAGTTATAATTATGCTAATTATCTGTGCAGATGACACATATAAGTTTTACAGAGGATAAAGTGAACAAGGGTACTACAGTGGTGTTGGTAGTGGTCTAGTGGTACAGTGGTTTCATTAAAATGAAACGGAAGAAAATCTAACTAATCGAGTTGTCTTAAATATATTGCCCAGACTAAGAGATGTCTGAAATACATATGCATATAAACTGATTATGTGTGTTTAAGTGCTGCACACTGCTAGTTTATTGTGTAGGAAAATATAAGGGATCATATCGGTCATGCTTATTTAAATCTAGACATGTGATCACAATTTAGCGGGATACTACAATATCAAACCAATGAGTTATGGTTTGTATGATTGCGTACCAGTTGTGAATGGTGGACTTAATTACTTGTTATAGTTTCAGATAAGTACAGTTCAATTAAAATAAGAGACAGATTTCATGTTGAAATTTATGGCTGTGTGTTGGAGAAGCAAATGTGCCGGTACAAGTGGTAAGACCAAACAAATACCTATTTCATGTATTTGTTTGTCTATGGTGGAACATTCTAATAAAAGTCAACAATAATGATAATATAATAGTAGCTGGTAAAATGGTTGAAAACCTTATTTATTTATTTAATATTTGTCGATGAGAATGAATAAATTCAGTATTACCTGACTGACCTCGATGGTGAGATGATAGTGACTGATATTGTCTCTATGGAAAAGGTGAATTATTGGAAAGGAACTAAACACTATTATTGTTGTGGTGTCACCAAAACACAGTCACAGTATAGTTTTTCAGGCAGTCTGTTAATTGAAACAAATGCTTAATGTTCCTTTGGTTTAATTGATTGTGATTTACTGTTGACCACAAAATATTATTGGTTATGGTATTCATAAATACTGGTAGTATTAATATGTATAATAGTATGTCATTCTAGTTATTTTGGAATGAAAAATGGTATGAAGTATGTAATGTTGAGTAATTGTACTGTATGTGTGGGTTATAGTATGATTACAGGTACAGTTATGATGTGATGTTGATTTATTATGTGATGAGAAGTCATGCATCATGAGGAGGCAATGCTAGAGCCTGTCTCACACAAGTGGAAAGGAAACAATGGAATGGACCTACCTGTTAACAGGATTGGTCAGTATAACTTAGACTATATGGACACAGAAATAAGTAGAGGTGAGAGACAAAAATGGAATAAAAGGTTAGTTCATTTGTCTGGTTTGATAATGATTACTTAAAATGACTGTGTAAGTTGGACTAATATTTGTTAGTGTCAATCTTGACCTGCGACTGAGGACTTGAGGTTGCGGGAGTCCGCTGGATGCGGGTGGCGCAGGACCGGTCGCTTTGGCACTCTTTGGGTAGGTCTGTTTCCAGCAGTGGACGTCTCTCGGCTGATATGATGATGATGAATCTTGACCTAGACCTACCTCTTGGAAGATGGAAATAAAAACCGCTGTCCAAGTTACACGTTTTGTTAGAGAATACAAAGACTTGATGTTGTCCATGGATATTAGTGGACAATTTGTAGACCTAACTGTATTAATTTAAATGTAACCGGGATGTGATTAGATTGACTTGGATTGAATTACACTTATGTGTATTGGTTGACTAATGTGTAGTCCATGGACGTCCAGTGGACAATTTGTAGACCTAACGGTATTCATTTCTGGGTAACCGGGATGTGAGATTGACTTGGATTGATTTACACTTATGTGTATTGATTGACTAATGTGTATATGTATTATGGGATGTTTAGTGAATGTGGCGGCTATGCTGTTTTTAAGACTCCTGGAGTGTCCTATTGGTTTGAGATCCTAAAAGAATCAGTCCATTCTAAATGACATGATCATGGTGGCGTTGGGATATTATCCTGTTTGATTGATAGCGTCAAGTTGGAATGTGTACCACCGTTAGTGGCTGGCAATGCGCATGTGGCATCATGGGCCTTACAAGCGTCCATTGGTTATGGTGTCCGTTCACATTGCGATGAACCATACTTGAATACTTAGCAATTTGTTTCATGGAGTGCTAATTGGAACAATTTGCATTTCGAAGAGCAGATGTCCAAGTCAGTGAATAGTATACATAGCTACAACTATGCACTTTTACGACGTCGAGTTGTGCAACATTATGGTCCTAATACATCATTGTCAGTGGATCTAATTAGTCAGGGCCAAGTTACCTAAGTTAGCTAGTTGCGTTACTTAAACCAAATTATTGTCGCTGGTTTATATTTTCAGATAGACATATGCGGGTATGTCGGTGGTTGGCAAGTCATTGCCTGTGAGCAACCCAGTTGACAAGACTGGAGCAGCAGCATGTGGACGCTGCTGGTACGAGTATGTTGGAAACAGTGTGGCGAGCAATGTTACAGTTGGCAGTGATAATGACGCATCATGCGTGAGATGGTCGAGCATGTTCAAATGATACGTAATCTATAGCCAACGTAGCAAACTGTAAGTCACTGGGAGTATCAAAACTGCAACTGGTGATATTGGGTCACGAAGTTATTACTCATTAGACGATGATGAGTGAGATGGGTGATGGTTATATATTGACGTAATTATATATTTGATCGCGACGTCAATAGACGGTGATATATTACATACATTTTATCAAGACCTCATTGGACGGTGATATTTTATATTTATTTGATCACGACGTTGAAAGATGGTGATGTAACGTAAAATATTTCACCAAACACGACGTCATGTTATCACAGTTTATTTTATTTATTTGATCACGGATATCACGATGTCTGGATTTCTGGATGAGACTAGCACGGGACGGGGAAGAGAGGCTTATGCTCAGCAGTGGGCGATTAATTGCTGAAAATGATGATGATGATGATGATCACGATGTCATTAGATGGTGATGTATCAAATTGACCTAAACACGACGACATGGGAGAATGGTATAGTATTTTATATATTTGATCACACCGTCAATGTATATATTGTCTTAATTTGATCGTGATGTTATATATTTATTTAATTACGACCTTATAGGATGATGATACATAGTATATTGTATCTATTTGATCACGACGCTTAAGAGCGGTGATGTTTGACGTTTGGTCACGACGCCAAAGTGCGGTGATGCTTGATGTTTGGTCACGACGCCACGGTGCGGTGATGTTTGACGTTTGTTCACGACGCCATAGTGCGGTGATGTTTGACGTTTGGTCACGACGCCACAGTGCGGTGATGTTTGTTGTTTGGTCACGACGCCACAGTGCGGTGATGTTTGATGTTTGGTCACGACGCCACAGAGCGGTGATATTTGGTCACGACGCCACAGTGCGGTGATGTTTGACGTTTGGTCACGACGCCACAGTGCGGTGATGTTTGACGTTTGGTCACGACGCCACAGTGCGGTGATGTTTGGTCACGACGCCACAGTGCGGTGATGTTTGACGTTTGGTCACGACGCCACAGTGCGGTGATGTTTGACGTTTGGTCACGACGCCACAGTGCGGTGATGTTTGGTCACGACGCCACAGTGCGGTGATGTATGATGTTTGGTCACGACGCCACAGAGCGGTGATGTTTGATGTTCGGTCACGACGGTGCTTCCCTCATGTGGCTGCAATGTGAGGCTGCTGTCATCCTACAATGGCGTTGCCCGAGATGATGTAAGGTTGACATCGACGGAAGGGTAAAGAAGATAATAAGGGTAAGATAACATTACAATATTTCTCATCGAGATGAGTCGACACAGGTGATGAATATGTACACGTAGTGATAATGATTATTAGCTTATGAAAATATAAAGTCAACATGAAAGTTGAGTATGCTCGTTTCGGATTTAAGGCAAGCTCAAGTCTGTTTGTTGCCTGGATAAAGAGGTAAAACTACAATTTCACTAAATGAATAATAAAGAAGAAAATCACTTTGTATGTCTGTCCTGGATGGCCATGGCCAAAGTAAATAGTTCTTTATGAATTATCACTAGTGTTCGAACACGCAAATGAAAGAAAAGCTATGCTATGTTTTATGAGGAACTTTTAGCCTCAGCCTTAAAGTTTGTTACAGAGATTGAGAGATACAGCGTATTACTTTGGTGGTCGTGGGCCCCACTGGGGAGCTTATGAAAGCGAGACTTTTCTGCTCTCTGGGCCTTGGCGGGTCAGCGGGCGTGAGTATGCTGACTAAGACGGAATGAATACGTTGAAAAGGCAGATGCTTCAACACTGAAATCGATTGTGAGTTCGTTCCATGTCTCTTTAGGAAATTTGTAAGATGTATGTTCAGTTAGATACTTTATTTGGTGGCCAAAGGAGATCTAAATTTAGGAATGCAATGTACAACATATTCTGCTCATCAGAAGTAGTAATTACAAATAATCCATCAGTTGAGCCATGTTTAACTTAAATGAAATATTCAGTGGTATCAGTATTTTGAGGACATAATTATTGTATTCTTGTAACTTGTGTATTGACAGCTACTAATCATTAGACAAGTAGTATTCAGTGGGAACTTCCCTGTTTTGGTAGCATCGTTAAAGTAAAGATCTGGTATGGACTATAGTGTATGACTTTACAATCATGCATATAAGGTGTATTATAGTTTCATCCGCAGAATGGGCGAACAGGTGAAGACTACCGCCTGTAGTGGGAGCGAAGCTTGTGGCAGAGCATGGCGGTGGAGTTCAATGAAAGTGACCTTCGTGGACGAAGGTTTTGTCAGGCTGGCCGAACTGTTAGCGGCATTTCCGAACGCGCCTAATGAATATGGGCGTGTTGGCAACACTGGAGACATCATGGCGGTCGCGCGTCTACAAGAATGTCGGAGGGTCGATGGCTTGTAATTTATTAATGTGAAATATAATTATAATCTGAGGAACCAGTGCTTTTATTGTTAAAACTACTTACATATAAAGTAGCGAGTAGTATTATATTACAAGACGGTTTCCCGCTTAAGACTGGTTTTTTGCCTGGACCGTTAAAAACGAGCTTGCCCGGGTTATAGGAAATAAACGTTTGTCATTCGATTCATTCCGAAAAGTTTTTCATTTATTTTCTAAAGTAGGTATATACAAGATGATAACTAACATTAACTAAATTAAATAAAAACTAAGTTAAATCTAAAAAAGGCCCTCGAGGTATTGTACTGTACCGAGGATGCTGGCGGGATTTCCTCGCTGAATTGCAATGCTGATGCATTGTGCGCGAAAGCTGCCAGCTCTTCGGTCACCAGTTACGTCGACCAGACATTTCGCGATTTCCGCAAATAACTTTTGCGAACTGGGACCCCACGGACCTGTGTCTCGACGCCAAATTGTACAAAGTTGCACTCTCTGCCGAGGCCTCTATATATACGAGTAATTAATGCGTTTTAGATTTTCGGCATTTTCCGCTGCTGCACCGTTGTTGTCTAAAGACGTGTCCGCTGCGGCAAAATAAAATTCACATAAATATAAAGTAGGTACGGCAAAATCAATTCATTTTCGCCTTTTACTTGGCTGAATTTGATACTGAGATGCATCAAAATGTCTCGAACATATGGAACTTGTACGCGCAGGCACCTAATTTGCTTGCCCGCTGCATGTGGCGGTTCATTTTTTTAAATTCTGGGTCTCGGAAAACTGCAAAGTATACATTTCAAATAAATTGTGTTCACTCGGCAATTTGTACAGGTTCTTAGTGAATCATACTTTTTATCGATAATTATTGACTATGGACACTACCCTCATCTCTACTTACTAGTCTCGTGACACTGACCTGTCATTTTAGATAATCCTTGCAAATATTATTATTAACTCTATTGCCATCGCAATTAGGTTAATTTTTACAAAGCTTGAAAACGGAGTCTCGTGGGGAGTGCGTAAATTTAACAAATTTTGATTAATCAATGTTAATGTTATTATATACTCTTTTTCAAATGCCATTAAGTTATTTCTTACAAAGCATGGAAACGGAGTCTCATGGGGAGTGTCACGACGTATCCAAGAAAGAATTGTAAATCGATTACATAATCGTTTAATTTGACGTGTCATGAAAATATTTTCATAAAAATAATATTAAAGCAATACAAAAATACTAAAATTACTTACAAATGGAATGTTATACCATATTTCTAAGCTTGAAGTGGTTGAACGTTTATTACACGTGCTTACAGCACATGCGTCCATTTTTATCATACGTGTTGTCTCTTGCGATGCGATTGTGTGAATGACCATTAATCGATTGTGAAACTGTGTTTGTATAATTTTTTGCACATTGTGCAAGGTTTTCAACAGAGGGGTAAGTTACTGAAAGGCTACTCCAGGAAAAAGGAAAGGAAAAATGCGACTGGGAATTTCGCCAGGCGGAATAAATGAGTTTGGGGAACTGATCGAGCTACTCTAAAAATTACAAAAAGGTCCTAATTATTTACTTTTATCACAGTCGGATGTAAAAAAAGGTGTCACATTAATTCTGCCAACGAAGTTTACCCAAACTCCGCTGTCGCCTAAGGCTTTGCGCCCACGCACCGCCTTAATACAACAAATGTGTCGAGAGTACAGTCGATGGGCAGAAGCTGTTTGTATTGTAATTACACTAATAATCTGGTCTTGGCCTAGTTTATATATACCTATGTTAACAAACGCTGCATATTTTATTTTTTATGGCAAGTAGTTAGTAGTTAGCGCTAAATCATGTGCGTATGAAAACTGTTTGCGGATGGAGTCATAACATAAGTTAGAATACAAATGAGCGGATTCTGTCGATCTGCATATACTTCTTTATACTGAGAACAAAGAGGTAATGTTAGTGAGATTTTAAATTAAAATATTGAATTTGATCAAATGTATGAACATCCGTTCTTCGCCCCGCTGCCCGCTGGCGTCCAGACCACAGCCTAACGATCAGAGAGTATTTAGAAAAGTTTAGTTTGAAAGTCTATAGCACGTTTCAACCATCCGTTTGGATCTAGTTATATTATCTGTTCTATTAATGGAACTACTTTGAATTTTACACCTCGACAATAGAGACGTGTTCAGATGTTTGTGAGCATTTTGGCCGCTCCGATATATCTGATGGCGACTGTGCTTGACCGTTACACAAGCCAATATCGACCGGAACAGCTATCTTATCCATTCAATCGTATACACACGTCAAACAACCAAATTACTTATGAATACACTTACTCTGACTTTAAACCTAATGCATTGTTATTAAAGTTCACATTGGATTGTATTTTGTTATTAACTCCATTCTTCTGACTGTTGAAGATGGAACGTGTACATAGATCGAACTGATTGTACAATTCATCGAGCTATGAAGACAGATCGATCAACATATCGACGGATCGATTGTATCGTAATGATCGTTCTAATTTCTTTGATGGTTATCTACCTATTTGATTTCATTAGATTGTTATTGTTGTTGATTGTCAGTTTTAGTTTTGTATGTGATTTATTGTTTACTAGTTTCTGTTCGCGACTCCGTCCGCGTGGACTCGTTTACCTATATCGTAGCTTCATACAAACTTCGACCCCCATTTTGCCTCCGTAGAGGATGATTTCCCGGATAAAAACTATCTTATGTCCCCCGGGACTCAATCTTTCTCGATACCGAATATCATCAAAATCGGTTCAGCGGATTAAGCGTGAAGAGGTAACATACAGACAGACATACTTTCGCATTTATAATATTAGTATGGATAAGAATGGATTTCATTGCTTAAGCTCAATTAAATTAGTCATAAGTATTCAATGTTGACAATGGTGGCAATACTGGCGAGCTCTGCCACCATTGGCAAAAAAAGACCACAACCACTCTGAGAATATTGTAACAACTAAGAAGATAATTGTATTTAAGAAAGTGAAATTAAAACTTAGGTACTAGGCTTTGGTCTGAATATGTTTATGTCGTTTGGTACGGATAATATATCATCCGTAACGGACGGATTAGGTACACAGTAAGCGCTCAGTTATTTATCGACCGAGCCAGCGAAGTGAACGAAGTTCTATGCTGGAACAGCTTAGGCCGAAAATCATTTGTTCGGTGTCCGCTGTCTGTCCAGCTGTCCTCCTCTACAGGTCGCATTTCTGAACCGATTCTCGTGAAATTCTGTGATGGTTCGTTAATTATAGATATTTTTTGTTGAGTCAATATTACGAAAACCAAAAAATGTTGTCTTGAATTAATTTTCTAAGTCCCCCGGATGGGCAGAGGGCGTCCACAATGCGTCGCCAACAGATCGGTCTTGAGCTTCATGCTCCATTTCGCTCCAGGTCTTTCATCGCTTCTGCTATGATCGTCCGCAGGTCTGCTTAGGACGGCCACGTAGTCTCACAGTGCCACTTGTTTAATTAGGAAGAGCCTATATATATAGTTCGATACCCAGTTATAGGTATCAAACTTTACCTTTCTGTCTAAAGATAGGTTTTTAGACAGAAAGTAGTTACATTTCCTCTCATCCATCAGTGTATAGGTAACTTTGTTAGATGAGCATACATAAACGCAGTAGGGAAATTAATTTTTACTCAGCAAATCAGCACTTTAAAGTCTAAATCTGCCAGCGTTTCTAGAAGAACCGTCAAGCCGAAACAAACTTAACGGTTAGTAATATTTTCCCAAAAATAGTCATGTAATCAAAAGAGTATAGGTAACGTGTGACCAAAACAGTATCAGGTATGAACGTAGAGGGATGGAAGAGATGTAGGCCAAGGAAAAGGAGGATGGACTGTGTGAGAGACGATATGAAGAGGAAGGAGGTAAAAGACGAGATGCCGAGTGACAGGGAGGTATGGAAGCAAATAACATGCTGCGCCGACCCCAAGTAAATAGGATAAGGGCAAGAAAATGATGACGATGGTATATTGTACAGTCACCATCAGATATCGGAGCGGCCAAACTGCTCTCAAATAGAATACGTCTCGTTCAGATATTTTTGAGCACTTTGGCCGCTCCGATATATCTGATGGCGACAGTACAGGCTGGTAATGATGATCGGGCTCGCTAAAGGATTTGTTTAGCGCCACGTGTTTACATATTTATGACCCCAAACAATTAACCGATACAAACCGAGTAAACGGGTTGAAGCAGATGGTCGCTTGCGCAAGGCGTGCGCGCACGTGATCGTTGACATTTCCGACCCGCCGGAAGCTAGGGGGAACACAACCTTTATGCCAGGTTCATTGCATAAATAACTAAACTGGCTCTGCGAGCTGTAGAACTCACGAGCCTGTATTAAAAAAAATGGAATAAGTGACTCGACAAAAAAAAGTATATAATTATAGAGGTTACCTATCTGAATCACTAAAAAATTTTCCCCGACTGTATGGTTTGTCCGATTTTCCATTTGGCCTAAAAGCCGCTACATTTTCAAGACCATTACAAAGCAAACCTAACCTAACTTAACCTAATGGGTTCCACGCGATAAATCATATCGTATCAGCCGAAAGACGTCCACTGCTGGGCATAGGCCTCCCCCAAAGAGTGCCAAAGTGACCCGTCCTGCGCCACCCGCGTCCAGCGGACTCCCGCAACCTTTGCCAGGTCATCAGTCCACCTTGTGGGGGCCTACCCACGCCGCGCCTGAGCGAGATAGGTAATTGGTTTTTTGCCGAAATGAAAATTCGGACAAACGATACAGTTTGGAAATGAAATTTAGTGATTGCGATAGGATACCAATTAACGAACCTGCTCACAAGATTTCACGAGAATCGGTTGAGAACTGCGACCTGTGGCGGAGAACAGCCGGACAGACCAGACACCGGACAGAAAAACGATTTTCGGCCGAAACTGAAGCATTCACTTCGTTAGCTTTGCTCCCTCGTTCGATTAAAGTGGTATTTATCTGTACTTCGATAGATATCAATATTTTAATGAGACAAAGTTTTTGTATGTTACAAATGTACTTAAAACAGGCCGCAGCAGAACCAAGGTAACCGATATAGCCCTCCGAATCGCAACACTTAAGTGGCAGTGGGCACAGTACTCGGGACACATAGCACGTAGAACCGATGGCCGCTGGGGCGGAAGGGTTCTCGAGTGGCGGCCACGTACCGGAAGGCGCGGCGTGGATAGGCCCACAAGGTGGACTGATAACCTGGTAAAGGTTGCGGGAGCCCGCTGGATGCGGGTGACGCAGGACCGGTCACTTTGGCACTCTTTGGGGGAGGCCTATGTTCAGCAGTGGACGTTTTTCGGCTGATATGATGATGATGATGACTTTAAAGATCTTGATGGACTCAGACTAAGTAGGTGTATTTTCCACACCTTCCCCGCGGTCTTAGTAAAACGCGAACGGAGCCACAGGACATCCAGTCAATATAAATATTAGAAAACCAGACCGAGCTGCGAGATACATATATACCTACTATATAATACATACAGCGCGATAGACTTATGTCAAAGGTAATTATATTAGTGGGGCAAAGTGCTCGAACAAATTGTCGTAGGTGTGGACACGCTTGACAGAAGCACCAATTTTTTTTCAAGGACTTGTTAGGGTTATAGCTTTAATTTTTTGATAGGAACCAACTGCTACGTCGGCCATATTTAATTTTATGGCGGCCATTTTGAATTATAGTTCATTATTAATATCTGGAGTTCGAAGTCACTTAAAATCACAAGTTGAATTCCTTGACCTCAAAATCCTCAAATATGTATATTTAGACACTAAGTTTGCGATTCTACGTTATTTAGATCTCGAGATATTAATGATTTATATGATATTCAATTAATGATATATATGATAATTCAAAATGGCCGCCATATAATTAAAGATGGCCGACGGAGGAGTTGGTTCCTATCAAAAACTCAAAGCTACGGACCTAACAAGTACCAGAAATAAAATTTGGTGCTTTTGTCCAGCGTGTCCACATTATCACTTGAAACTGCCCTACTATAAGGTGAAAGAATATTTGTAATTGGATGAGTAACTAGGTAGGTACGCGTAAAATGCAAACATACAAAGTCACGTATGATATAAATCAGAAATCGACCTAGTCCCAAACAATGCAAAGCTTGTACTATATGTAGGGCACATATGAAATACTAGTTCCTTTCTGCTATGGGTACTAGACGATACATATACCTACTTGTATAGATAAATAGATATTTAAATACATAGAAAACATCCATGACTCAGGAACATCACACAAATAAATGCCCTTCCCGGGATTCGAACCCAGGACCTCTTGCTTCATAGGCAGGGTCAGTACCAACTACTTAAGCTAAAGCGGTCGTCACATATATTACTGATATAACCAGCATACAAACTCATACAAAATTATTTTAGGAAGTACTGAATTGAAAATGTTGTTAATTTGCGAGTAAGTAAATATTATGTGTTGTCACGGTGCAGCGAACCGCATTCCTGCGCCGGGGCATGTCATGACCATGCCTTGTTCGCTTGCATGAGTAATTCCCAATCCAAAATCGGTTTATGCTCGAATTTCGTCAGCTGTAGTGCTTAATTTCGTTCAAATTCTGACAAATCAATATCCTGTATGTATGTATAACTAGCTAAGCCCGCGATTCTGTCCGCGTGGAACTCGTAGCTCCATACAATGGGGAATGATGCCTGGGATAAAAAGTATTTTTAGGTTAATCCAGGGATTTTTCCACATAAAAAATAACATTAAGATCTACCTAACGTATAATGCGTTACACTTACACTATAATATGTATTCCAAAATTCATCTTAATCCGTTTAGCCGTGTCTGCGTGATTGAGTAACAAACATCCAAATATCTAAACTTTGGCATTTATAATATTAGTAGGTTTCGGATTAAGAAGCTCGTTAGAATCACCCTTGTTACCAATTATTTAAATTTTACACGTCTTTCTACTGCTGGATAATGGATGAAAATGATCAAATATGGTACAGTGTAATGATGGCTATTAGCTCTACGCCATAACAATAAAGTAGTGTTTAGTTACGGCGAGGGCGGTATATTGAATCCTGATTGCAGCGAAAGATTCTACAATAGAATCCTGATCGTAGTGAGGGATTCTAAAGTACAATCTTGAGCGTAACGAGGGATCCAAGTGTTTACGCCCAAGACGGAAATAATTTTGCTACCGAGTGTCACATACTGTTTTTCATACCTTCTATGAGGAAAAATAAAATCCCTCATCTGAGGGCAACAATTACTCTTTTCTGAATATAGCAGGTGTGAAAATGCTTTTGTGGAAGATATAGTAACCCAGTAAGTTTATCTAAATGACTTAATCGCTAGCATCCTATGAACACATCAGAGATAATGATGGCAATTTCTTGCATTTACTCATATACCATATACCGTAACTGTCGTGCCCTTATGTGTCCGATGCGCATGTGTGGAGGAATGCATTGTGCGCGTGGGAAAAGTGTAATTACGAGAGAAAAAGGTTGGGGTCTATTCGGGTAAACGTATGATTTCAATATAATTAGCATTAGTTGCGTGTGTTTTGTGTGTTCTGTCTGAGTTCTGAAAATATATTTGTGCAACTGACACGTAAATAGAGATACAAATTAAATACTTATTCATTCTAGAGGTCTGGTTTTTTCGCTATTTTCCTAAATCAATCAATCCTTTGCAGCGTGCGATACACATTGAATTGCTTTGGTAATGTGAAAGAAATGTTCCAAATTGGGACCCAGGTTAGGTCAAGAATTTGACAGATTATCATATTTTTGTATTTGTTGTGTGTATTTAATAAGTACGAGTACATGATGAAGCGAGCCCGCTTAATAAATATAAATTTGAAAAACATTACGTCAAGTCAAATACACCCAAATGGCTAATTAAGAAGGTAGAATGTGTCAGTTTTTCAGGTAAACAAACAATAAACAAAGGATTCTAATCGCCAGGGTAATATTTTAGCCATCACGTTGAATAGGATATAGTCATCAGTCTTGAATGTACTGTGAACCATTTTTTATTCAACCAACTTGGCTATACTCACAAAAGGGTCATTGTCAGTCAAAAAATAAAAATCGTCTTGTTTGTCGTCATTAGTTACGGGCTTATGTTTATATATATTATGTTTTTATCTTCTTCTGTGTATATAATCGTAAAAGTCCTGACTGACTAACTCACTCACTTAAATCAACGCCCAACCTAAACCGTTGAACCTAGAAAGCTGTTTTTTTCACAATAGTAAATTTTTATGACGTTAGTACCCACTAAGAAGGGATTTATGAAAATTCCACCCTCAAGGGGGTATAAAAGGGGTTGAAAGTTTGTATGAGGATGGAGTAAAATTCTAAGTGAGAGACGTGAAACTTTGTGTATGGACTCCTTATCACAATACAAGAAAAGTAATTTCAGGTATTTTAAAACCCCACCCCTAAGTGGGTCAAATAGGGGTGCAAATTTTGTATGAACCGATTTAGATGATATTTGGTATAGAGATAGTTTGAGTCCCGAGGAAGGACATAGGATAGTTTAAAGATACCGGAAACCATCCCCTAAGGGGATGAAATGGGGGTGGAAGTTTGTATGGCGCTACGATATAAACGAGTTCCACGCGGACGGAGTCGCAGGCAGAAGCTAGTCACATATAATTATAGAAGAGGCGACGCCGTTTATGTTCAACCAAAGAACAAAAGGAACAGAAGGTTTATAGCCCTTAAGTTTGGCATTGTCCACAGAAGACGCGAACCTAAATCTGGCAATGACCCAAAAGCGTTCTTTATCGCTGTGGACTAACACTCGATCAGTGACATGTACGATCCTCACCCGGACCAAGCCGGAGCGCGTCTGAGCGCATTTAACAGTTGCCAAAGGAATTTGAAGCTTTAATAATAACGTTACATTTCATATTTTGATGAGGTAGGGCACAGCGAAATGTCATCCCGCTCGAATTTGGAGCTGCCCAACTGGGGAAGTACCTCCGCCTTGCAGAAGACCACATCCATAATAACACTCTACTACTTGCTCTGTAGAAGTGTTGTGTTCCTGGAGGTGAGCAAGGTCGCCAGAGCTCCCAAGGATGCTTTGTGTTGAGAGCGAGGGAATTTGTTCTTTCAGCTGTCAACACGGCGAATCCTCAAACATATCAAGGGTCGGCAACGCCCTTGTTTCTCCTTTGGAGTTGCATGCGTCTATAGGCTGCGGTGTCCACTTACCATCAGGCGGGCCGTACGCTTGTTTGCTTGTTGGCCCGGTTGGCTCCTCGCGGATGTAGGCTTTCTTTCTATTCAAATTAATGATTTGATAACAAGATTAACTTACCCTTCACGTATTGTGTAAGGTTCAAGATAAATCACAACCATCGTTCGAAAAGAACTACGATAGTATGGGGAGAGTGCCGCGAACTACGGTTGTATGCCTGTTTGCCACCGTCGTAGCATAAAAAAACTACGCACGGTTTAACAACATTTAAAATTCAGACTTTATCATACATACATCATAACATTCATAACATTATGTAAATAAATAATTAATTAATAAATATTAGGGGACAAACTTACACAAATCGAACTGGTCCCATAGTAATTAAGTATATCTGGGGGCACGGGAGTGCCCCCGCCAAGTCGAGCAAAACAACGGCACGTACCATCCTTTTCTCGAAGCAGTTCAAGCCTTTTTCGACCCCCTATTATTTCGTTGTGGATAAAACTAGAAGCCTGAATTTTCAGTAACCAAGCAGGCATTGTTTAAACACGGTATATTTCAAATTAAATTACATTTGAACCAGTAGTTTAAGAATTATAACTAGTCTAAAGTTCCTTAACTTTGACACTCACTGACTGACTGACTGACTGACTGACCGTTCTTGAAGTTTTGCAAGGCACTTCTAGCAGACATAGAAGCTACAAATCTAGAATACAATTAGTGTTTAGTATACCGGGTGTAATTTAACTCGTGATACAAAATAGCAAAATGTGAATTTATCCATGATTCTGAACAACTTTTACTATGGGACCAAATTGGTGTTATGCATAAATAATCCCATATAAATATTTATATAGGATTACAAAGTTACATTTGCAGTAGGTAAAATGGAACAAAAAAAGACCGGGTTGCACTCCGGGACTGCCGGCAGAAATGAAAACTCAATAACATTGTAACAGTTTTTCGATCAGGTCACGTGACATCTTACGGTGTCACCCTAAAAATGAATTTGACGCAAATTTATAAACAATTATCAATTATTTAGGCGGACGGGCCGCGGGTGCGTTGGGTGCGAGGGGCCGCCGGCTCGCCCGTCACAAACACAATACCAATTTGTTTTTGCCATTGCCAAATATTTTTCAAAGCTTTATCTCTTTAGGAATAACGTCTAAATTCGAACTATGCGAATTTGCAAGAACAGCAGACGGCGGTGGTGACCAAAATATCAATTTGTTGTTGACCTCTTTCACGTCTGACGTCACAAAACTCTGTCGCGTATTTAACAATTTTTCCCCATCCCAAAAAGTGCTCAGCGCCGCTAAAGAAGTTTTCACTTCAAAAATTTAAAAGCAAGAATGGGACTGAATTTATAATTTGTATGTAAGTATTGATAACACAATAACCTACAAAATGAAAGTAAGATCCCATAGAAAACATTCCATGTAAAAAAGAGGCCAAGTCTCGAAACCCTTCCACCGTAAAAAGTTGTGAGATATTTCGTAGTACCGAGTCTCGGGCATTCTTATTAATCATTTTTTGCTAGCTTAATAACATATTGTGACTGTGGAAGAGTTTCGAGACTTGGCCTCTTTTTTACATGGGATGTATTATACTAAACATTGCCAATGCAATAACGTCATGAGTTTGTTTGTACGAAAATACTGTGGTTACATAATATTTTAACGACGCGCAGGGTCAAAGGTTATATCAAACAATAGCAACCTCAGTGTGTCACCGAGCAAATCCTCGCTTACCCAGATAATCATCTTGACTTGTGATATATCTAACATTTCGTACTCATCGCATATAATTCCAGGTCGATGAGACTTACCTATGTTTCACATTCCACTTTACTTTTTTTACATCGTTTAAATGAATAATGTGGCCTAGTTCTCGGTTGCATCAAAATTCAAAACATGGTGACTAAATGTCTGCGAATGTTGAAAACCTACCAATATAGGTAGGTACCTATAATGCTAAAAATGCTATTTCTTTTTACAGCAACAATAAATTTACGAAAACATTTTCAATTCAAGACAACATTTGTGTGAAAAATCCGCCATGAACTCCAACAAACTTTGCCCTATTATCTCCATATTCAGACCTTTGCGTTAAGCGCATGTAACACGAGCATCCAAGCAATAAAATACGCACTGAGACAGCTGATTTATTCACACAAATGCTCAAGTTAAATACTAACTTATCCGTGAATCGAACATTGTACAGATCAAGGACAAGCTAGTAGGGAGCTCGCACAACACCAACAAATGCCAGCCAGTCTTACGAGCCTCGCTGCAAGATGCGCGCGCGTTCTTAATTCAAAATCACGAATCGAATAACGAACCTATTTTCGAACTAGTGACGTTTCTAGTGATGCGTTTTGATTAAATCGATGATTGTGTTGTTTTTTTTAATTAAAAAGTTTCTGTTCATTACTTTTGGAAGATAATAAGAATAATGACATTTCACAGGCTGTACTGTTAATTTCGCTAATTATAAAGTTATCGAATTAATCAATCCTAATTAAGCTTTTTCGGCGTAATTGCACCTGGAGTGTGGGGAAGCTATTGTAATTTGACAGTGAAAAGTGTGTCACCATGGGCTGTAGACAGTTGATGTCGTTGTGTGTGTCGGTGGCCTGTTTATATTTTGCTGTTATTAGCGTACAAGGGCAGGTAAGAAAGTATTTTGAATAATTACTATACATTTTACCATGTCAACATCGAGTTATGTCTTATTAATTTAAACTTTATTGCACAAATAAAATAAGTAAAGGGCGGACTTAATGCCACAAGGCATTCTCTACCAGTAGGGCAAAACAGAAACTTGCTAAGGTAAGCCTTGTAATCAACTAATCATACTGAATGCATGTTCACATCGAATGTTTTTTTACCTAAAATATGTTTTGTCCTAAAACTGAAAATGTCCTTATTATGGAAATAAGCAATTGAGGTCGGTTAGAGTAAAATATTATATTTTACTAAAATACTTAGCACGTTTGTACCTAGACTAGATAAGTCAACAACAAGATAACAAAGAGTAATGTTGAAATCTTATAAGTAACCAACAGAATAAAATAGATTGCGCATAAGTGAAATAATGCTTAATAAATATTCTTTATTTATTTATTTATATTAGGCTAATTTGTATTTAGTTCACTGAAGCTGTGAGTATTTTTTAATTTTAATTAAAGCCGCAACATAAAATTATACAAAATTATAAAGGAATCTAAATCTATAGGCCATTAATACCCTAAACATATCCGAGTTCATAATCCTAGCAACACATACTCGCCGATAAAATTCTAATTAGAATAAATTATAAGCTCGTCAATCGTATATTGGAGGTCAACTTTACTATATTTTACAATCGATACAATACGTGACTATAGTTTTCTCGTCAACCGTTGAGGAAGTAAACAGAAAGAAAGAAGAATAAAAAAAAAAAACAGATATGTAAGGTCAACATTGCCTTACACTATTATTTAGTTTTACAATAATTATTGGCTCTATGAGCTGCAGATCACGCGAAGCTATTTTTTTTTTAATTTTCTAAAACCGTATCGACGAAAAAATATAATTAAAAAAATTCCAAGAGAATAATTGAGAAATGCGACCTGTAGAGGAAAACAATCTATATCTGTGGGAAAACAGCTGGAAATCCGGACCGAAGAATTTAGACCCAAGCTGAAGCAGGGAACTTCGTTCGCTTTGCTCAGTCGTTCAAGTACTGCCTTGAACAAGGACTCTTAATTCTTATTAACCCCAGACACAAAAAGAGGGGTGTTATAAGACTTATACGTTGGACGTGTCTGTCTGTGGCATCGTAGCCCCTAAACGAATGGACCGATTTTAAAGCGTTTTTTTTTGTTTCGGACAAACTGACGTGATCGAGATGGTTCTTAGCTACGTTTCTACAAAATCGGTTCAGCCGGTTTTGAGATATTGAACTTTGAAATGAAAATGTCGGTGGCTTTTCAACTTTTTTAGTTGTTTATTAATAAATCATTTTATTGCAAAACCAATTAGCCTAACTATGTACATCCTGATTATAAACTAACAAAATAATAATAAAACTACATATGTACGAGTATTTACAAATAGAAAACCAGCTCTAAATCTTTGTCGTGCGGTAAGGTGCCCATAAGGCTGGCGGCATGGCCGCGCTGGGTAGCAATGCTGATCCGTTGCGCCAGAAGCCGCCAGCCCGTTGGCCGCCCCTTGCTTCTACGACAAGCTTCGCGAGCTCCTTGAACACTGCGTGTGCTCCGGGCCCCCACGGCCCAAGCGTTTCATTCAACCCCAAACGGCTCAAACATGCAGCCAGAATCGATGGCTGCATATTTGCGCCGCTTGAGGTTTTCAGCTGTGTTAGCTGTGTTGTTTATTATTATAGAACTAGTCATTGTGGCACTCTTTGGGGGAGACATATGTTCAGCAGTGGACGTCTTTTGGCTGATATGATGATGATGACGATAGAACTAGCTCGTCTCGCGGCTTGAACCGCATGGGTGATGTCAGTAATAAAATTATCTTTCCTAGGGCGTGGATTTCGAAAATGAAGTAGCCTATATCTTTATGGCTTAAGCTTTCTATATGCCAAAATTTACCATAATTCGTTTAATAGTTTAGCCGCGAAAAGGTAACAGACTGACAGTTACTTCTGCATTTATAATAATTACTAGATACCGTACCTAGATACCTACTAATTAAACCGGATTTGGGTTGTTTGGTCCTGAAATTAGGCCGATGGGTCTTAAGAGAATAAATAAAAATAGTTTCCACCCAAGGTCCGTACAATCAGTGGAATTATTTATTTAACCCCGAGTTATCAGTCTTGCAGGACGTAAACAAGTTGTGTTTACGTCTGTTAGCGGTCAAAGGTCCGCAACAATGCTGCCGCTTGTGATTGTGGACTTTCTGCTCCTGGTTTATGATCTTTGAACACATTGATATCAATTGGATTATGACAAGTCTCTGATAGACTCATGTTGGCATTTGTCGTCATCCATACTAAGCATTCTAATATTATGAATACAAAGTAACTCGGTCAGCACAGTTATTCGTTTCTTTCAAGTGCTCTTTCTAATTAGATCACTTAGATAGAGACGTGTTCCCTCAGTTTCTCCGGGATCCCATCAACAGATCCTGACCTGATAACCACGGGACCACCTGGAAAGGATACCCTTTCTAACAAAATTAAAAAATCCAAATCGGTCCACGCGTTTTCCAGTAATAGAGGAACATACATAAAAAGATTCTGACGAATTGAGAACCTTTTTTGAAGTCGGTAAAAAATACATAAATACAAAAACACATAAGGCATTGTCACGAATTGGACCCGGCTCAGCATGAAGCTAGGTTTACAGCCAGCGCTGGTCTTCCGCAGGGTCCATTCGCTGAAGGCACGGTAGGTAGCAACGACGGATTATTATAAAATTCAAGAACCTTATTGCTTAGAAGTAAGGTCGAAAAGTGTGTACATGTTTATGACGCTCGCTGTACAGTCAGCAGAAAAGTAGCAAAGCAAACGAAGCGTCCAAAATTACCTGAACACGACCCTATTGTTATGAGAACAAAGGCAGCTTACATCCTCGATCTCGGACGACCTCTGAAGCCTAGCTGGTACTGGTAGTGACCCTGCCTATACGAAGCCGGAGGTCCCAGGTTCGAATCCTGGTTAGGGCATTTATTTGTGCGATGAGCACGAATATTTTGATTCTGAGTCATGGATGTTTTCCATGTATTTAAGGCATCTATTAATCTACATCGTCGTTTAGTGCCCATAGTAGATACATGATTTGCTTACTTGGGGACTAGGTCGCTTTTCTGTAAAATTGCACCCAAAATATGAATTAATTAATTTGATGTTATTCTATTCCTCTGGTGTCGAACATCTGAATACAAGGTGAACTATTAAAAAATGCCGGTTTACCGATCCAATTATTTTATGAACTAAATACGACCTTGTAGATTGGCTTTTGTTTACTAAAACATCGCCCTGAATGTGATCGCAGGGTTGCCAATCCTAGTTCATAATTATTACACACGGGCATCCGAGTGATGTGTACCATTTACTTTTAAAACTACAATCATACATTTCACTTCTAGTTATTTATAATTAAAGGAAATTCTACAAAATATGAATAACTATCTTCTGCCCACGACTCCGTCCGCGTGGAAGTCGTTTATATCATTGCTCAATACAAATTTTCACCCCCATTTCACTCCCTTAAGGGGACGGGTACACCAAGGCATTCTCCATACAAACATTGTGCAAGTTTTTTTTCGTCAGTTTTGGCACTAGATAATATTTGTTTTTTTGCGTGATCATATTGAATTTACACAGTGCGTGATATTAAAATTTTGTTAGAATTAAATATAAAAAAAAATAAAAAAAATAGCAAACATAATAAAAATAAAAAATAATAACAACAGTAAATAGCTAGCAGAAAAATACGTCTACTGACTAAAAATCATATTTATGGCGCAAACTCAAATGAAGAAAAACTTGCACAAACTTTGTATGGAAAAGGCTTGCCCTACCCGTCTCCTTAAGGGAGGATTTCCAGGATAAATAGTATCCCATGTCCTTCCCAGGACTTAAACTATATCTATACAAAATTTCATCTAAATTTGTTCAGCGGTTCGTGAAGAGGTAACAGACAGACAGACGGACAGACAGTCAGACTTTTGCATTTATAATATTAGTATGTATATGGATATTGATTAGTAAATGGTTGTGACCCTGTCAGATCGAGGGAACGAGAGGAAAGGTCACCGACGCAGGCGCAGGTATTCGAGGCAGATTCGCAAATGGAAGCTAATGACATCTGGTGCCGTCATTATTGTCATTGGAAACGATTTTAATTCAAATTGTTTGAGAACAAAATAATAAGGACGATTTTTGAAGAAACTACTTTTTAAAATGTTCGAGGCGTGTTTCACCGACAAAAAACTCTATAAAGAATCACTCGCAGTACATTCAGGGGTATTAATATACGTACCGTCAAAGGGGGTAACATGGGACGGGTATAACGTGAGACACCGGTTTTCTCCAGGGACCTTTCGACGACGACCAATGGTTAATCTTCTTTGTTGCGAGTTCGTACTTCGAATTCGAACCCGAGCGATGAGAAGGTTTTTTTGTTTTCTTTTTATCCGTTTATTTTGTTATTTTTTCTGCTAAACGATCAGGGGCCGTAGACAAGGTTACAATCGACAAGCGCTAACGCCAATAGAAAACTAATAGAATGTAGGGGAATGACAGATGCCGACGAAACACTTTTCGTTAACATTTCTATTGGCGTTAGCGCTTGTCGATTGTAACCTTGTCTACGCCCCCAGTTATTGGTATTATACCACGAAATCGATTTTAATAAGCCGAGAAAAACTCGGTCCCAGGTAAAAACAAAGCTTCATCGACGGTGGTGGATTTGAATGCATTCATGCCTTATCGTCTTATGTTTTATCGTTCTTGTTACTCAATCACGCCCAAACGGCCCAACCGATTTGGATGAATATTTTCAAGATGATAGTTTATATAGCCTGGATTAAAATATAGGATCGTTTTTATCCTGGGTCCACGCAGACGAAGTCGCGGGCGGAAGCTAGTCTTATATAAAAATCGAGTCCCAAAGTGGTAGACTCTTCCATGGTTTACTGAAGTACCTACCTTCATAGTTTAACTGACATTGTTCCAGTTAGATAACATTTGACCTTAAGCTATATTCAAATATCTCTGTTAAATAAACAATAAACTATATTTAAAGACACAATCAAAACGTCATTAAAATAATAACGTCGCGAAATGTTAGGCAATTAATAATTATCAGTGATCGTAACTTTTGTAGAATTTTTGGTGCGGCGTAGTGTTGTTAAGACGCTGTCAACACCAAAATGCCCTTGAGGATTTTGGATAGCGCGCACACTGTCTATTTATATCGGAGTAAACGAGAGCGAGTGTTACTGGGCGGCCCGGTTTTTGAAGATAATATTACATAAATATTGAAATAAAAAAAAGGGTGGATTATTTGTGAAATATGACTCGTTAGCGGTTTAGGTATGAATATGTTGACTTTATGATTTTAATTGCAGACCCATACGTCAAAAATCTTTGCAATTATTTTCTATCGAGCCGATTTCGTCCAATTATGTATAGAGCCCGTCCACGGTCTTTGAAATATGGTGAATATTAACATATATTTTATTTGATGTGCTAGAACAAATAGTTTTTTTTTTAAACTGCTTAAATAACATAAATTTCACCAAATTGGGTCTTGTCAGCATCTTAACGGAATTGGTATAGACAATATCAACCAACATAAGGTTATTATTAACGTTATTAACGCTAATTAAGCATTAGGATTGAAATTCTTTATACCAATTCCGTAAACAATATGTTACTCAACACGAGGTCTGCAATTTACGTCAGCCTAGCTATTATGATATGTGGTCTATGATCGGGGTAGAGCCACAGCTAGGTAGGGGACAGTCGGAGACGGGGTGCGTCCAGCATGAGATTCTGGAGTCCCCTGCATGAGAGCGCAGATGCAGGGCACCGTGGAGTGGTTAGAAATACCACATTACCCAGTCATCCCCGGATGATTAGGTAACTAGTTCGCAGGTTTTCTGCACGAAAAAAAAGGTAGGGGACAGTTTTATTTATTTAATCGTATGGGATACATTATTTTTGGGCTTTAAAGTTTGTCACTCTTTAGTACCACCCAGGGGACACGTGCAGGGTTGTGGTAGGTAGCTCCTGCGGACGCGAGTAACAGTTGTCCCCCCTTTGTCAAGTGAGTGGGCAATTCGACTGTTAGAAGTTCTTAAGCCGCCCGAAGGCCTCTAACTCGGCTTAACGACTACTGTCATAGACAGCAGCCGGGATCAACTGCTTAGCGTGCCTTCCAAAGCACGGAAGCGCTCATTTATATTAACCACTCAAACATCAGGCGGTCACCCATCCAAAGATTGACCGCTGCCATCTTTGCAGGGGACAGTAATTGCTGGAAAGAAGACTTTGGAAGTTTGGACTTCAGTGGTTGGGTTTTCTATACTAGTTTGTATGGAGCTGCGATATAAACGCGTTCCACGCGGACGGAATCGCGGGCAGAAGCTAGTCAGACATAAAGCATTCCTCCCTTGCTAAAGTTTATAAGTGCGAGAGGGACAAACGCGATCATGTTAAGTTATTTAAAATATTTTCCTTCTTTTTTGGGTTTTCGTGGAATTTTAGTGACTTGCATGAAGTTATTCAAAATAACTACCTTCACTTTTTTCGGTTTACGTGGAATTTTTGTGACCTCATCATATCAGCCGAAAGACGTCCACTGCTGGAAATAGGCCTCCCCCAAAGAGTGCCACAATGACCGGTCCTGCGCCACCCGCAAACAGCGGACTCCCGCGACCTTTACCAGGTCATCAGTCCACCTTGTGGGGGCCTACCCGCGCTGCGCTGTTTTGTGACCTACCTACATGAAGTTATTCATAATAATTTAGTCGTATTTAAATGTTTGCGGTCCTTTCTAGAAACTAGTGTTCCTTGTAAGTTAGGTGTTAAGAAAGACAAGGATATGCCTAATCCCCAACATTTAATAATAAAAAAATATATATTGGCCGAAAGTTTGAAAAGGCTTCCCTTTCGGTCAAAATTTGTACGAAGTTAGCAACTTTGTCGCCGTCTGCCAAGTACTTCCGGCCATTTCAGGACTGACAGACTTAGCTTTACTCTCTCTACGATTAAAGGGCTAAATGATGCCACATGTCTCGTACTGTTGTCACATGACGTATATCTCTACCCATACAAATTTTGACCGGAAGTAAAGGATTTTCAAACTCGGCCAATTTTTAATTTTTTTTTAATTTTTTTAATGCTCAGCACAACTTGCTCGACCTGCTGCCATGCATTTTATCATGTTGTCGTGTGACGTAGGTGTATTGGGAGTGCAGAGAAACTCCCAGCATAGCCCTCTCCATTGCCCTTTGGGTGACTTTGAGCCTTCTTATGGGCACGTTTCGGTGACATAGGTATAGGTATAGTGATCACTGGCAACACACACTGGTCAGACTCCCGTCTTGAGACACTGCGGAATATTGGACGAAAAGATATGCCGTAGCTCCGGAACTGCCCAGCCGAGTCGGATTCCACGATTGACCTCTTTCTCAAAGTTGGACCTACCAAACTGACTGGACAGTCTGTCCTATAGATATGAAAAAAAATGCTTGTGTCATGACTCACTGGCCAGATCATAAAACGACTAGAACTATGATTTTATGGGCTTAAATCAAGCAAATATAAGGTTTTGTTGTCATTGTAAAGCCCTAATTTATGCTCTACTTTATGAATCCAAAAACATCAAAAGGTCGGCAACGCCATCGTGTTGCGAGTCGAGTAGATTCATCAATCTTCTTGACTCGAAACCGCAAGCGTCACTGCCCGCTGTATGCTTATTAAAAAAACCGGCCAAGTGCGAGTCGGACTAGGGGGTTCGGGTTCTATAAAAACAGCAACAAAAAAAAAACGCGATGTATTTTGTTTTTAGTATTTGTTGTTATAAAGGCAACCGAAATACATCATCTGTGAAAATTTCAACTGTCTAGCTATCGCGGTTCTTGAGATACATCCTGGCGACAGACACAACGGCAAAAAAAAACACGTTTGTTGTATGGGAGCCGCCCCCCTTAAATATTTATTTTATTTTGTTTTTAGTATTTGTTGTTATAGCGGCAACAGAAATACATCATCTGTAAAAATTTCAACTGTCTAGCTACGCTACTAAGACGGACGGGGAGTCTTAGTAATAGGGTCCCGTTTTTACCCTTTGGGTACGGAACCCTAAAAACATAGCTTAGCACTAGTGCATAAACTGTCAAGTTATGACACAGTCACATAATCTAATCCACAGTTCCAATCACCAGTTTCACAAATAGCACTACCTTTCAATCACGTAACGAGTTTCATCATTGTATGGAGCATGAGTCGGCCATAACTCAACAAAGAGGTGAGAGGTTAGGAACATATTTGTATTGGATCTGTTTCTAGGTAGCTCTTGGATTTGGAAATTAGATGCCAGAGCTTTATTTATCCGACTGGCGGCGGCTCAGCAGAAGCGTCTAGTGTTAGCGCCCGGTGAGGCGGTGAGTGGCTTTCGGCGCCCCCTAGGACCGTGCGCCCGTGTGCAACGCACACCTTGCACTATAGGTTAAACCGCCCCTGCAGCCCAGACCAGACGGGTAACTTTTCGAACGAACAGACTATTCAACTGTAATTTTCACGAGAATCGGTTTAGAAATGCGACTGATCCGGACAGACATACGAAAGCATTTTGAGATAAAAATCTCATATTTCTAGGAAAAATATATAAAGTGGCAAATTATGCGAGTGGTAAGAAACCTGTCAGGAAAAAAACATATTGAAAAAATAATATAGTGTGAAATTATGCGAATGGTGAGAAAACCTATCCGGAATATAAGCTTTTGAATAAAAAAAATAGTGGTAAATTATGCGAATGGTGAGAAAATCTATCCGGAAAATAAGCTATTGGATAATAAATTTAATAGAAAAAGATGCGAGTGGTTAGAAACGCTTTCGGGAAAGGAAGCTATTTCGTAACTCGCAACTTGGAAAAAACGATTTCCGGAAAATACAGACACTCTTTGCTAAGACTATAGGTATTTTATTCCGCTGCTTCGCCTGGTTTCTCAGTAACATGTCTGAGTCGCGAAGACAGCTACGACCAAAGAGTAAAGTAAGGCTACGACTATATGTCCGTATTAGTTTGGTTTGACAGTTCCTTGAGTTACATGACAGCCTAGGTCTGAATAACACAGACTATATTACGTGAAAGGCCTGGGGCTTACTTTATACCAATCAGGCCTTCAGCGATGATATCTCCCCTCGCACCAGTGTGGACAAGGAGGGTTTCACAACGGTGTCAAGAAAGCGTAAGACACGCAAGAGTCAGTGTGGTACTGCAGAACCGGTCGGTTGTGGTCTGCGGGTCTCCACACCGAGCAAGGCGCTGTACGTGTCGCGCCTGCATCACACTGCCACCGCTGAAGAAGTGACGCAGTATGTTCGCCAGAAATCCGGCTACTCGCTGAGGGTGTTCCAGTCCATTCGCGCCACTACGTGCACTTCAGCTCGTTTGTAGTGCGCGTGCCGCGGCCGCTCCAGGAGACCATCGCGTGTGCTGATTTCTGGCCGAAAGGTGTCGTGTATCGTCGGTTCCGGGGCAACCTACCAAATCCAACACCCGAGATGTCGGAACAACGGGGCCACGCCGTTTCGCCGTCAAAATAAATATTGTTCGGTTCATGACGCATTGGTGTAAACTGTAATGTTATGTAACCTGTTTTTCAATAAATAAATAAATAAATAAATATCTGCCGTCCAAATTGTAGCCAATTATATGAGATGTTGAGTCATACTTTATCGGTATACTACCGACCCGCCCCGGCTTCGCACGGTGGTACTCTATTAATATTATACATATAAACCTTCCTCTTGAATCACTCGATCTATAAAAAAAACCGCATCTTAATCCGTTGCGTAGTTTTAAAGGTCTAAGCATACATAGGGACAGACAGCGGAAGCGACTTTGTTTTATACTATGTACTATTTAGTGATATGTATTATTTTAATGCATATTATTTTAATGTAGGTACATACGTTTTGTTGGGATTAGGAATAGACGGATGACAGACAGATTAGTCTAAAGTTTACCGAGTAAAGCCTGAATGATGTTTTCCAGATACTTATTCATAAATTTCATAATCCTAACAAAGTAAAAATCATTACAAAAACTATGTACTTACCAACTACCGATGCGCGCCCGAGCGGTGCAAAAATTAAGTACCTACCTAATAACTACTTATAGTGCTTTTTTAAATTTTAACTACAATTGTAAAACGAGCGACAATGGCTACAGATAACCGGTCGCAACGGGGCTCGGGGGGCCAAGCCCCCCGCAGTAAAAGTAAACCACAAATAATCGTAACAAAGGTGTTATTTGTAGGTAAGTAGGTTAGGTTAGGGTTTGCTTGCGTCCCTTAGAGCGGAAATAGACACCCCGCAAAGCGGGGTGACGTCGACACGCTGGCGGTTAGGTTAAAATGCTGCCACTCCAGCTTACTAATATTGGAGGCTGTCAATCACCTTGGTTCTCTGACGGATCACCTCATTAACTTTGAGAAATTGTCGCTTATTAACTCTATTTTATACTTTGCCCGTGATTCAACGGGCATTCTATACAATGCCTAGGAATTGTACTCATTGCCTAGGAAAAGTATAAAATAGATTTAAAAAAATATATCATTTCATACATTGCCTAAATAACCACGGCATTATTTACATTGCCTAGGTATTGTATGGAATATATTGCCTATAACATACACATTTTTCGCATTACTACAAGAGAATAAGGTCCAAAAGTATAAGCCTTTAGTCGGCGTCGACTGTAGATAGAGCAACCGAGTCTACCGACCACGTTTGTTTTCGTCAACAAACGCGCGTCCATTTCTCCGGCGCGGGCGCTTGCAAAACGACAAATTACGTTACGTGCGGTCACGACTCGTGGTTGCGGTATTCGATATTCGTCCGGTCACTCCGTGCAAGCGGTACACTAGGCACTGTAAACATTTGCTCCAACATAAGGAGACGCTACACGGGCTGATTTCGGCCAGACTGCATGCAGGCCGACGCGTGTTTCGGCCCGTGTGGTTACGTGTCGGAAGCACGGCTTTCAAACAAGTCAAGGTCACTCCTTACTAGATTTTTTTGCAGTCCGGCCGATATCAGCCCGTGTAGCGTTTCCTATACGGTTACAGAGTCATCCATCAACGTTAAACTTGGTGCTGACAGCTGTCATTCTATAAACTTTTCAGTCGGAGAGGCAGATAAGAAAATTCTATCCTAAAATTAAAGTTTATTTAAGGGGTAAATTAACTAAATTTAGTAGTTTTTATTTCAACACTCGTCCTCGGTTTATTGACGCTAGCTTTGCAGGTGCAGATATGGGAAAGTTTGATTCCTGTTTAACATTTTTGATATTGAATAACTTGGAAAATGTTAATACAGAATTAATTATCCATTTTTAAAGAAACGTCTGTAAAAATACAAAACCCGACACTTCATCCTCATTCAAACTTTTATACACCCGAAACTCATACCTACTTATACATACTGAACTTACCTATCCCTTTCAGACCCGTAAAACAACACCCTGCTAACGCAAAATGAAGTATATTGACATATGATTTTGATTTGACAATTAAATGTAATCAACCCGCACGATTGTATTGGCCGGGTCTGAAAGGGCTATAATTTTGATATGCGTTTTTATAATCTTACTAATTAACACAAAAGTTATGGTCAGAAAACCAGTTTTTTGGCCTAAAATTGATCAACTTTGATGCCGAATACCTCGAAAACAATGAACTTTGAAGTAAATATGGGATACTATATTGCTTAAAGCCGTTGTTGTTAATATAATAAGCTACAAAAAACATTAGAAAACTGAGGGATTCAGATCGAAGGTCAGTGGCGTATGGGAGCCCCTTAAATAACGAGACCTAAATGGGTGATAGTCAGTCAGGGCTTATATAAATATATAATATATTTTTATCTCATAGAATTATAGAAAAAGCGACGCCGCTTATGCGGAATCAGAGTTCAACCAAAGCTATAAGCCCTTTACTTTGGCAATGTCAACGGAAGAGACGAACCTTAATCTGAGAATGACCCAAATCCAGTTTTGCATGCAAAACTTGTTTCAATCCGCACTGAGCAAGCGTCACTGCCAATTCCCTCTCATCCATGAGGGCAGCAGTGGACCCTTTATAGGCCGATGATGGTGAGTATATGAGTACTCCTGAATTAGGGCACAAAAAACAGTAACCTTATCGTGCATGCTTTTAATTAGATATAGCTTTTGCCCATGACTCCGTCAGCGTGGAACTCGTTTATATCGCAGCTCCATACAAACTTTCACCCCTCATTTCAGCCCCTTAAGCGAGGATTTCCGGGATAAAAGCTATGTCCTTCCCCGGGACTCAAACTGTCTCTATACCAAATTTCATCTAAATTTCAGCGGTTTAGACGTGAAGACGTAATAGACAGACAGAAAAACTTTCGCATATATAATATTAGTATGAATTATCGGCCGGCCATCTAAATAAAAATATTGGGATGGTTTCAATGGTTGTTTCTCCAACTGTACATTTGACGACTTTGGTTCCACAGCCATAAATTGTTGTAAAGGTTTCAACTTTATCAGTTTTGGAGCTGATTCATAATGTCTCTTAGTATGATGAATGATGTCTGCGAAACGAATTATCGACTATAAAAGGAGCGCAAGGGTTTTGTTCTTGTATGAATAGAGACGTACTTATCTCATTGGTCAATTTTTGACCGGCTCTACGAAGTTTATAAACTTTATTCTTACGAGATGTTTTTTATGCAACATTAACTTAGATCTATGATATGCTTCAAAGATCATAGACCATAAGTTATTATTTCATCGAAGTAGAATTTAATCAATTTCATTGGTATAGCGGCGAAACGAGAGAGTTCTAGGCCGAGGTTTAAGGTCGCGTTTCATGCAAATTGCTGCGCTCTGATTGTCGCGTGGGTTTTACGCACTTATTGACTAAACACAACTTTACCAAACTGTTAGATGTTTTGACATACGTCCAATTTGGTGATTCCGGCTATACTTTATACCATAGAAGTCAAGTGACGGATAAGGCTGAGTATTTACCAGAGTTGTGCAAGATAGCGGAACGTTGTGCGAGGAAAAAAAACAGCAATAGGAAAAGATGCGTAAGCGAGGCTAGCAATGCTAGTGGTGGATTTATTATTTGCAGCTCCGCTGGATACTTACCGTACAGGATGATTTTCAGCCCGTCAGCGTCAGCATGTAGATTCTTAAAACGGAGACGCGGCAGACCTCGCCGGCGATGGCGGGACGAGCTAGACTACTTTTTTAAAAGATTGGCCAGAGGCTGCTCGGGATCGGGATGCCTGGAAACGGAAGGGGGAGGCCTTTGTCCAGCAGTAGGACACCATGGGATCCTAATAATAAGCATTTAGAATGGGATTCGGGTATTTTTTTTTCTCGCTTATTGTCAAAATTTTCGATTTCTACCGAACCCGAATATCAGAATAGCATTGAGCTCACGGACTGTACAGTACACCGTGCCGAATCCGATGCAAACGCCGGCCGGCGATTGGCCAGCAAACGTTGACACCCGTTAAAATCAAGTAGAAAATATCCTCAATAAAACGACAAAATTTGGAACTGAAACGTCTGTACTTAATAGCCTGATCTAAGTTTCTATCGCGTTTTTCCCGGTAGTCTCTTAACACATTCACTGCCAAGAATCGCTACGCGCTACGCTCGTAGCCGATCCCGTGGTTTTCCTCGTATATAGCGGAAAGCGACTACGGCGTAGGCGCCCGCCGAGCGGGTTCCTGGCAGTCAAAGTGTTAACACATTCATTGCCCAGAATCACTACGCGCTACGCTCGTAGCCGATCCCGTGGTTTTTCTCGTATGTAGCGGAAAGCGACTACGACGGTCTGACGCATATGTGTCGTCATGGGCCCTGAATGGGTTAAAGGAGCTCGGGGTCCGCTATGGGACTTGATCCCGAGATTCGGCGTAGGCGCTAGTTTTACAAAAGCGACCGACACGTGACCTTTTAACCGAGAGGAAAACTAGAGCTTGTTGGAATAAGACCGGTTTCCCCACGATATTTGCCTTAAACAAAAAGCTACTGTTTAACATCAAATGATATTTCGAACATACCTATGAATATTTATTTGAAAAACTAAGTGGCACGAGCCAGGTTTCAAACCCATGATCTCAAAATTAAAAGTAGCATGCTCGCCTACAGTGGCCTTCAATAAATAATAACACTTAACAACAACAGTGCAATAAATAGTTAGTATTTTCTGATCATACCGAACATCTGAACAATGTCCCAACGTTCCGTCGCTTTCATAATCAGTCACAATTGTGTCATTGGCTAATTCCTGGTCAAAGGTGCTCTCATGTTCCGCCACCTCTGTGACGGTCAGACTAACTTTACTTCGTGACATTCACGCCCACGTCAAGATATACTTTTTAGTTAAAAATAATATCGGTGGTATCATCGTTGTGTCGTTAAGGACTGATAAGATATGTCACTTTATTCGTTTAGTTATTATGCCCGCGGATCCACCCGCGTCTTATATTACCCAGGCGTTGCCGCGTGATGAAACATAGCATATACAGGATGGAAAAGTTTGTTAGAGAAAATTTATCCTGAATAATAATCCTATCGATTAGTGTAATAAAATAGCGAGTGTTGTTTTTTTTTTAATTTTAGTTGGTCGAGTCCCGGGCGAGGCAAGCGAGTTTTCGAAAATCTTTGAAAGCAGTTTAATTCTTTTTAAAGATGAAGGAATGTCTCCTTTAAGTAAAATGAGCCAACTTAAGGATTTAAGGTAGTTTCCCTCCAGGGCCCGACTTATTTTTCCATCCTGTATATGTCTTTTTCTATACTATCTAAGGATATATTATATACCTACTAATAAAATAAAAAAAAACGACAACGAGTAGTTCTGGAGACCCCCTACATAATCTTATGTATAGTCTTCCTCAACGATTTCGATGACGGCGACCCTAACAAATTATGGATAAGCCCTATTATGAGCTCTGATATGACTGGCTAGACCAAACTTGCTCTTAAATACTCTATTGCACTACTTATGTAGGCTACACACTCACAAACTACCTCTTTATAATATTGCCAGAGGATTGCAAAGTACTCAAGCAAAGCCACGGGCTGAAAAAATTGCCTATTACCATTCTATACACAAGTAAAATATAACTACTGGGACTAGGTGGATTTGTGTAAGATTGTCCCCTAATATTTATTTATTAGATTTTTTTATTTAATTCAAAAATAGAAGCCAAAAAAATATGCCTAATGACGAATATCCCAAACACACACACACACGTATCGTGTATACACGACACAGAGAGGGCGCTAGTCTTAGCGGGAATATAATTGAAAAATATACAACTTCCGTCACTGACCTCGTATCGTAGCTCAGGTGGTAGAGCAGTCTAATAGCGTTAATAGAAAGGTCGCAGGTTCGAATCCTGTCGGGAGCTACAGACGAAGATCGTTTATTTTTACATTATATTCTTTCTCTGTATCATATCGTTTATAAAAATGATCGGGGTGACTTCCTCGTTAAAAATAACACTAAAACAAAAATATTTAATTAAATAATTTGTTTCGTGATAAGGGGACGAATATCCCATTAAAATTCTCAAAAAATTACGAAGCTACAACTGTTTTAATGTTGCTTGTTAGAGAGAGCGTCATAGTAATTGACAATCGTTTCATATGAAGGTGCAGTTTGCGGAAAAGGGACAGAACATGCATACTCTTAACACTTTGAGATTATTTTAACATCTTGCGTTGTTTTTTTCTCAATTTGACTACATTCTGAATCCTTTTTCAAGAACATACATCATTATTGATTATTTTATTTAGTGTCTACCCACCTGTTGGAGGTGCACTTCGGGTAATTACCCCGTGCATACAGCTTACAAAGTTACAAGCTCTTTATGATATTTATACAAAGATTTAGGTAGAGAGTAGAGGTATAGATTAGGTACTGTGTTCCGATATCGAAAGAGGAGGAAGGACTGTACTAATAGTACATTACGTACCTAGGGCGGTGAATTCGTGAATGGCCCAGGTCGCAGGTGTTTGTGTAAGTAATAGTTATTTACCATACAAGTGCCGAAAATAGAAAATACGCAACGAGTGGTGATAAATTAAAACACGACCGAAGGGAGTGTTTTAAATCGACACGAGTTGGGAATTACCTATTCGCACGTGTATCGTACAACGTTTTACTGTACATATGGCTATTTAAAGTTTCGACATATGCACGAAAAGTGCTCTTTTCCGCACTATTGCGGGAAAGTAGCACATATGTACTGTAATAGTACATTGTTTAACGAGGGGCGTAAGTGGAATATTACGAACAAGAGTCTATCAGAAGGCTTTTGATGACTCGAGTTTGCAATATTCTTACGCCCGTGGTAACACAATGTTTTTCATCACATTTGCGAGGAAACAAATACATTTTAGATGAAATGAATACAAATCGTAATAAAAACTGCAACATGTCAGTCGTTCATTTTGTTGAATTTGACGTGAGGCGCGGATGGCAAAGACCCTTCGGTATACAGCCACGATTTGAAAACACTTAAAAACATTTTACATAGACACTAAATAACTACATATTAAATCTGTAAATAATTCAGTTAAACATGTTTAAGTAGGTTTTAAAGTTTAAATTTATTTATAAATACGTTTTCAGGCATCGTATTTGATATAAAACCTCTTTGCTTTGTAACTGCCGCATGAGTGACAGATACAATTTAAGAAAAAAACCATTACGCCCGTGGGCGTAACACAGGGTATTACAGCTATGTATGTCTGCCCATTATGAAGACCTTTTCGAGCAAGTGTGATGAAAAGAATATAACGATACGAGCGGACAAATAATTACGATTATACATTACTTGTCTCATAGTTGTTATTCTGTTTTTTTATAAATATTTTAATTCCAAAACAGACAGATGGGACAGTGGCCTGACACGGGACTGGTGCTCTCTGCATTTAAGCTTAGCATATAAGAATATTATTTAAGTTAACCTTAGTATTAGTGTTTATTTTACCTAACTAACAAAATATGGACAACATTGGCCTGAAATAAATGCATTTTTTTTTTTTTTAAAACAAGAACCACAAATTGAGGCTGAATTGGTACCCTAAGGTTTTGATTTATTTATCACACTTGGCCCAATTCGTTTAATAATTACATCTGCATGAATTATATTTATTATTATTGACGCTCCAATATATTTGGCACGTCGGTTTATGACTATGTTATTTGAATAATACAACTCGTGTAGTAAAAATAAATAAGACTACCTGAGGTGTTTAGGAGACTCCAAAGATATCAGGTACTTATAAAAGGCAACCTGTCTTTGAATAAATAACCAGGAATCATGTTCATATGGTTCGACTACATGCTCCGGGATCCCAGTGTCCCAATCTTGTGTAGTAACTGGATCAACAAGCGTCTATAGGCTACGACGACCTTACAATCACGCGGGCCGTTCGCTTGTTTGCCACCGACGAGCATTAAAAAAAATACCCTCGAGCCGCGGATTCTCGGTAGACGAGGGCATTCCGAGTGCATGTCTAAATCGTTCAAATAACGAAGAGAAACACATTTGCCTATGCGATGAGAAACACACATTTATTAACACAAACTAGCATGCAATGACGAGTGATTTAGTTAGTAGTGACCTTCGAGGCAAGAGGTCGTCGGTTCAAATCCCGGTAAGGGCATTTATTTGTGTGAAGTGGATATTTGTTCCAACCTGAGTTATGGATGTTTTCTACGTATTTAAGTATTTATTTATCTACTAATGACCGGTTCCAATAATCAATCCACCGATAGTTTTAATTACCGGCAGTTACATTTTGACAGATTACCCGTAGAAAATGTGTCAAAATGTAACTGTTGGTAAGGAAAACTATCGGTGGATTAATTATTGGAACCGGCCATTAATGGTGTTTATCGTCGTCTAGTACCCGTAGCACCCGTAGTAAAAGATTTGCTTAGTTTGGGACTAGGTTGATTTGTGTAAGATTGGACAATTTTATTTATTTAATGAGATGCTTGCTTGCTTAAGTACGACAAACATAGTTTGAGACATATTCTCGCCGCAATAGTTCATAAACCTCTCAAATACCTAAGTGCACAGTCATTCGCCATGCCTAAACATTTTGTGGCCATGTTACCAATACGCGGAACCAAACCCAGTTAAACTCGAGCGAATTGTTATTAAAATTGCGCAAGCTAATTGTATGTCTGTCTAGACGTGGTCTTACATCCTAAACGCAAGAAAACGGCCTCATTGACTATTGTTGCATAATGCGAGTTGTGTCTTGACATTGATGAGAAAAGTCATCCATTAATGGCTGGGTTAGTCTTTGTTTGTGAGATTTACAACTCGTTTATATCGTAACTCAAAGCAAATTTTGGCGGGCGTAAGCTAGTAATTAATAAAAGATGAAAAAAATAATATAAAACGCAGTCAATGTATGCAATAAGTCCGGTCTGTCTTCGTGAGGAATGGAAAAGTGCGGTTCATTACCCGCGTCCTTGTATTGATCTTGTTTCTCGTAAACTACAAATCTGGAGCTGTTCAACAGATCGCTGTGAAAGTGAAAAGTCGCGTTCAAATTGGAAGTGACATAAGTGACTAAGGTGCTGATACACACAGGAGCGTTTTAGCGAACACGCTGGCTAGGTTTTAGCGAAACGACATTAAATTACCACTAGACCAGCGCCCAAAGTAGCTTAATCATTCATATAGCTTATTCGGGCATGTTTTCTTGTAGATCAACGCATTATGATGTTTTTTTTTATTTGATTCGACAAGTCGCCGCTATAACAACAAATACTACAAACGAACTTAAGTTGAGTCTTAAAGACCTCGTCACTAGGATGCGATTTGATCACATCTGGGATATTGTTAAAGATTAGTATGCTTTATACTGCGGTCCTTTTTAGGGTTCCGTACTCAACAAGGAACCCTTATAGTTTCGCCATGTCCGTCCGTCTGTCTGTCCGTCTTCGGCTTAGTTCAGTAACCATTACTACTAGAAAACCTTAATTCGGCATGGGTATATAAATCAACCACGCCGACAGAACTGTATAATAAAATCTTGAAAAAAAAAATTCTTAGGGTACCTCCCCTACATCTAAAGCGGGGATGCAATTTTTCTTTGTCGTTTAACCCATAGTGTATCGTTGGATAGCTCGTTAAAAACTATTATGGGTTTTCTATATCCATTTTTCAAATCAGTGATTCGTTTGCGAGATATTGCGCTTCAAAGCCCTAATTTTTGTTCGAGTCATGTGTCGGCTAAATGGCTACTACTGGGGATATGAAAAAATTCGTGGTAGTACATAATATAATGAATTTAAAAGGAAAACTATCACGGACAAGTAGGCATAAATAGTTACCGAGTAATAGTCGACCAATCGAATTTAAACTTTCGTGAGACATGTTGAAATAATACTAACAATTAAACGGTTCAACTCACGTATTCTATGTCACTACGGGCGACATGTTTCGAACTCTTCGGGAGGGGGTTTCCTGCCGCAATCTCACTCAACTACTCCAGCGCTAGACTGCCCCCCCTCCCCCTGCCCTGTCGGCGCGTGCGTCACGCGCCGCTCGGCGTTCGGCGCGAGCGCGGGCAGTGATACAAGCGACACCGCCGCGAAAACACTCATCCTGAAGAAGAACTCCCGAAAAGTTCGAAACATGTCGCCCGTAGTGACATAGAATACGTGAGTTGAACCGTTTAATTGTTAGTATTAATAGTCGACCAACTTAATGTGTACTTGGAAAGACCAATTTTCGTACAAATTCGGCCGACGCAACCGCACCGCACGTCGATGTAACTAAGACAGACCGGCAACTACGGAACCCTTTACTGCGCGTGGTCCGACACGCACTTGGCCGGTTTTTTATACATAGCTAAGTTACATTTAGGCAATAATAATTCATTTCTATATTGCTTCCTAGTTTTAAGTGTCAGGTTTTTCTGGAAATAATTCTGGATATATAAATATCCAGAACTATTTCCAGAACAAACCGAATGAGCCCAAACTCAAGGGGTATACAAGTAGCCATTGAGGAGTTCCTCTATCCACCTCCTCACTCCATCATCAGACCATCATCACCAAGTACAATGTATAGAACTCGCCAAAACAAACCAAATGAGCCCAAACTCGAAGGATATACAAGTAGCCATTGAGGAGTCCTATCCACCTCCTGACTCCATCATCAGACCATCGTCACCAAGTATAATGTATTGTATATAACTCGTCAAAACAAACCAAGTAAACCCAAACTTATCATAAAATCCATTGTGTGTAAATCAACTTACAAAATTTTACCGACGATACCAACAAATTAACTTTATTTGAATAACGTTGTATGTTAGTTAGAATAACCCCATTTGTGGAATAATTAGTCCGTATTTTATTCCGTATTTAAAATAAAAGTAGCATGATTTATTCACCTTCATGTTATTTTAAATAACGGGCGCAAGAATTATTCTTATTCAAATCGATTTGAATAACAATAAAAATTCTGTTTTTATTCTTATTTTTATTCAAACAAAATTTTGCCCAACTCTGCTTCTAGTACGTGTGTATATATATATTGAGGGTAGTGTCAAGAGTTGATTTTGTATGAAGTGGGGGCGGCAGCTGTTAGGTATGCGTACATTCGCTAGAATTCGAATGCACTTTTTTTGCATTATGAAGAGTTTGTGGGCGTCTGCGCTTGCTCCCCAGAGGACCACGCCATATCGGAGACTCGAATCTATGTAAGCGAAATATGCTGACAAGGCGGACTCCAAATTTGTGTTTGACTTTAATATGTTCAGTGCGTCAACAAATCTGGCTATTTTGGTCTTTGTATTTTGTACGTGTTCCTTCCAGTTTAGTACTAGAGCTTCAGACTCTACACATTATTAAAACGCCACGCGACCCGTTGAAACGCGACGCGTGTTGAGTCGAATCAAATTGTATTGTTTCCTTTGACCAGAATCACACTATGAACGTCACGTGGCGTCGCGTCGGAAGTTCATAGTGTGATTCTGGTCAAAGGAAACGATACAATTTGATTCGACTCTGGTCGCGTTTCAACGGGTCGCGTGGTGTTTTATTAATGTGTAGCGGGCTTAATGTTCACTTATTTTCCGATGCATTTCTGAGCTTCTTTTCATCGAACGAGCGAGCGACGAGCGAAGCTAACGAAGTTCATGCTTGGGCCGAAAATCGTTTCATTTCATTTCATTTCATTTATTTATTTCACTGAACAATATCAATTGTGTTTGAAATAATACATAAAATTAAACAATAAAAAATACCTTAACTAAAATTACGTGTAGTGTAGGTAAATATTACAAACGTGTGGAACAAATCATTATCAAAATAAAAAATAAATAAAAAATGTCATAAACGTGTCAAGATAAAATTATTAAAGTTAGAATTCCAAGAATAGGTACATGTCCACATTATTAACTAATATAATACTTAATTTTGTATGATTTTTTTAAACATTGTCTAAAAAAACACTTATTTCGCATCTCTATTGACGTGAAAGATCTAACATATACGAAATCTACAAATTTGGGTTCGTCTATGACGTTTATGAAGTTTGTCCGGTATCCCGCTGTCCGACCGTTCTTCTCTACAAGTTGCTTTTCTCAACCGATTGTCGTGAGCTTTTGTGAGCAGGCTCGTTGATTTTTTATTTTTTTTTGGGTGCACTTTTTCGACATAATAAAAAAATATAGTACAGTCAGCGTCATATAGTTAGTAGCAGCCAAGGTAGCCAAATATTTCGGTACACGTCTTTATTACTGTAAGAATAAGGGTGTGTTACGAAATATGACGCTGACTGTACAACGTACCTACACTACAGGCTCACAGAGCTAGCCACTGGAGTATGTAAATAGGTATAATCACGTATAATTGTACTTTTTAAGAGGCTCCCATACGCCAATGACCTTCGATCTGAATCCCCTTAGTTTTCTAATGTTTTTTGTAGCTTATTATATTAACAACAACGGCTTTAAGCAATATAGTATCCCATATTTACTTCAAACTCCATTGTTTTCGAGATATTTGGCATCAAAGTTGAACAATTTTATAACTTTTGTGTTAATTGGTTTAAAATTAAAACCCTCTGCCAGTTTTTAGAGACGTCATAGACGAACCCAAATTTGTAGATTTCGTATATGTTAGATCTTTCACGTCAATAGAGATGCGAAATAAGTGTTTTTTTAGACAATGTTTAAAAAAATCATACAAAATAAGTATTAATTTGTTTCAAAATCCGGTCTGTCAAAATGGAGATAAAAGATTGAAGAACCGATAGCCGTTTGATTTATGATTCTATCTGTAGTGCAAAAGTAGTAGATACGATTCAAAACTTGTCAAAAATCGATGAAAACCTCGGGTAGCCCCTTAATGTAACTCTTGAAAATACTAATGGGGGCAGATGTGTATCATATTAGGTTCGCGTGATCTGTGCACATTGCCAAAGTTAAGGGGCTATAAGTAAAGCCTTAATTAGGTTGGACTTAATCCGCATAAACGGCGTCGTTAAATGATTTCATGCAATTATTTTCATCCATCACGGAAGCTCTTAACTTCATACTACAGTTAAGACGACTTTTGTTTCACTAAATCTGTGTGACCCATCGATATTATTTTTACTAACTTATTTATTTTCAGACACTGCTCAAGACCGTGATGATTGGAAAAAGAGGGGGGAGGCCTTTGCTCAGCAGTGGGACATAACGGGCTCGATATAATATAATAATTTATTTACCTCTTTGAAGCATCCCCACGTTTCGGATGTGTCGGAACATCCTTTGTCGCGGGACGAACTGGCTTAAGCGTGTATCAAAATCGTATTTTTAGTTGCTTGATAGGTCATTTATACGCGATTAAGTCCCGTTTAGTAAAAATAATGTGTGTACGTAAATAATAGTGAAAGCCTAAATCAATAGAGCCGCCAATAGTTTGCAAGCACCGAGTATTTTGTTCTTTTTTAACCCCCGACGCAAAGAGAGGGTGTTATAAGTTTAACGTGTCTGTGTATCTGTGTATCTGTCTGTGGTATCGTAGCTCCCAAACGGATGGACCGATTTGAATGCGGTTTTATTTATTCGTAAGCTGATGTAATCCCGAGCGTTCTTAGCCATGTTTCATGAAAATCTGTTTAGCCGTTTTTAAGATATTGGACTTTAAAATGAAAATGTCGGGGGTTTTTCAACTTTTCCAAGTTGTAGTTATCGTAAATCTATCTGCAATCGTAATCGACTTGAGGCTTAGGCGGTTTTAAAACACTGAAAAATTGCAAATGTTCATTGAGGTTGTCACATGACATGATCGACCGAAGTGCACTACGCATTTCGCACGACCTTATTCACAAAAGAAACTAAACAATCTCGTATCGTGAGAAACGATAATTTCGCAACCATAACCTAGGCTTTGGGAGTCCTTAGCAATTAGTATTATTATTGAAATGTGACTTTGAGATCGGTCACAGGTCATAAGAGTAAAATAATATGAGGTGATCTTAGTTGTGTATTCCCATAATGTATTGCTTCCCATTTCATGCTTGCGGTTTAATTTACAAACAAATACATTTTATCAAATAGGAACTTACGAAGAATAATTGGCCTTTTTTAAGAATAAGAATAATTGATTGAAAAGGTACACCTAATCGTACTTTGTTCAAAAGTAGCCCAACGCATGGGCTCGAACCTGCGTCTTCGCAACACAAACGACTTGAACATGCGGGATGACGGGGGGGCAGCTCGCACATACAATCAAGAGGCGAGGCAAGGTCATTTGCTCAAGTTGTTTGCCGGGCATTGTAACAACGGTTTTACTCTCGGTCTGTCATGACATTGAGTTATGGATGAACTCAAACCCTTTAGACACAGGTTCACACCTAGTTTAGGGGTTGGTAGTTTTTGACAAGATATGCTGACCTATTTGTACAAACCCTAATAGTAATTTTAATTTAATGTTAATCTGTAAATCCTCGACATGGAAAATTGATCAGCCTGCATATTGTAATCATTTAATTACGTCCTAGTAAAACTGACATACTTGATATAGAAAGAAAAACGTTCATAGGAAATTAAGTGCACTCCGAATATTGCCAATAGTCTCTTTACAAGGGAACTTTTAACCCCCTTTCGGCTTTAGGGGTATTTTTGTAACATCCTGTATTAATTTGACATTACGCCATAGTTTGAGTCACGGAGAAAAATACACTTTATACTTACCACCTAAAGTACTTGACCGTATTTTTCCCACGCCTTCGTCCTGCCTTCATACTATATTTAAAAGTAGTTATAGTATGATTCACAATTATAGTTCTTAACAAGTACTATTAAAGTGCATCATAAATTACCTCTAAGCTAAGGCAAAGAGAAGAGGCCTGTGTCAATTTTGGATCTTATGCCTCTGCAATAAGGTTAAAAGTTGATTACACGTTTTTCGAGTGGACCAGTACGATTAGTACGAAGCGTAGGTTTGTTTCGCAGCGTTTGTAAACATGATCGAGATCAACTTTTTAATTTACCAAGGACTCGCCCACTTGAATAAATATTCAAAAAGTCTTAAAGATGAAGATTATTGTAAGTACCTAGTGGAATGTACCTGCATTCTTTCGAAATAATTGGTAGTTTATGTCATCATCATCAACGAATTATGTTCATTTTAAAATGTCTCTGCAGCAATTAGCCAGGACTAACGTAAACTTATTCGTAGTTTGGCATATTTTTATAAAAAAAAATAATCCAGATTTCATACCAGCCGCTTACTTGATTTCAAATTATAAATTAATATTTATAATTCCAAAAATATAGCCTAAAATGCTTTAAAAAAATTAAATGCTGCATATACTTCGCTTGGAAACTACAGTTGCCAAAATCAATTTAGGGGCGCGAAAAGTTGGCAACCCTGGTTTCAAAAGCTAGAGTACATTTTCTGTAACATACCTTTATCAAAACGGGTTTTCAGTCAAAAAAACGGTATAAAATATAAATGTATACAAGAGGTTGTGTGAGCTATAGAACGTTGGAGCAGCTCTTTTTTCAAATTGCCGGCCAATCAGATGTAGGTAGACGGACGAGCGTAGCGAGGCCTGAGCTATAACCGCGAACTTCGAATGTCGAAGTTCGGATATCTCTATCGCACTTACTATACTCGAGTGACAGGGATGCAAGTACACGAACTTCGAGATTCGATTTTCGTGGTAGCGCCGCTGATAAGGGTTAGAAACGAGTCTGGCAATCCCTAGTTCCGGCCGATACAGTCACGCGCACTCTCAACTTTAATTTGGGATCCACTCAAGTTTAAATACCGTAGAATTAGTGCTTTTCTCAAACATGCAAAGAAAAAAAAAAAAACATCAACACGCCATGATGTTGTGTCACCAATTGAAGATGAATCAAAAGACGATCACTTTGCAGGCCTACGCCTACAATTTTATATGAAATTTCTCGTCTCACCGCACCTGAAACGAGATACTTTTAATCTCACATTGATTGGGACTAAGAAGGATAATTAGAAACAATTTTTGACAATTATGAGGATAAGATATGAGAGCAGAAAAGATACTGTATTATACAGGTTGTATCAAAAATGGGGTGTGAATCGAGCAAGGGCATATTCGGCAGCGCATTGCGATTTCAAATATGCTTTTTTTTATTTTTGTTTGCATTGATATTTTTGGTTTTGTTTACATTACAGTCTTTGATTATTTCATTTTCAACCGCTGCACGCACAGCTGTGTTTTTGATGTCATACACAAGCAATGTCAACAAAAACAAACATTTCAATGTTAAATAAATAAATTTAAAAAAAAAATGCATTTTTAGAATCACATCCCATTTTTGATACATCCTGTAGGTATATTATACTTTCGTTACTATGATTGTTACCTATAGATCCCATTTCAAAAGAAGTATACTGTAATAAAAACACATCAATCCGATATTATGTAACTCTTTATTAAATTTAACCTTTCAAAAAATGTGAACTTCGTGAGTAATCGCATGCAATTTGTATTAAAAATGTGATTCTTCATTTTGATCACAATGATTGGCAATAACTTTACAATAACCTACATACACCAGTACAGGGATTCAGGTCATTATTACTGACTGAGTACTCAATCATACGATATGGGAGGTCAAGATAAGCTGGATATTTAAGTCGTTATCGTAGTACCTACTAGACTTTGATAAAATAGTTTTTTTTAATGAATAACTAGCTTCCACCCGCGACTTCGTTAGCGTGGATCCCGGATAGAAACTATCGTATATTTTAATCCAGGCTATGAATTATCTTTGTGCAAAATTTCATCCAAATCGGTTGAGCCGTTTAAGCGTGACTGAGTAACAAACATCCAAATTTTCGCATTTATAATATTAGTAGCAGCATTTCGTTAGCAGATGTTACTAAGTATGAGTTCTGCTTGGTAAAATTTACACTTACAAATACAGATCATTCTCTACACACTCGGCAGTTTATCATAATCGCAGTTAAGATACTGACCGTGTTTACAAAGCGGCTGAAGAGTGTAGGCGTACTAGGAGGTTTGCAAAATTTCATTTTTGGTACAAGCTTTTATTGCCAACTCTACTTTTCTGTATAAGTACCTTAATCAACTACTCCTCGAGACGATTCTAACGAACCCAATGGGGTTACATCTGTTAAGTCCTGATTTCCTTTCTGTATCCATCATCAGATCAGCTCGATGGTACCATAATATTAAATTGCCATCCAAACTATACTTAAACCCAAAACTTCAGCTCAATCGGTTGAAGAAATCTGCTTCAAAATTGAGTTGTAAGATTCCACCCGAACTAACATAGTTACATACATTGCTAGTTCAATAAAAGCTTGTAATGACAGTGGTTCAAAATAAAATACCCGTCTGGGGAGGCGCAGCAAAAAGTCGTTTTATAGACCTTAAAATAAAAGTGATGTAAAAAAAACACATTTTCTACAGATCTTATGTACCAAATCAGTGGACTACTGTCGTAAGGAAACTGTATATCCTTCAAACCCTATTAAAGAAACATAAGACAATACCTTAAAACGCTAACTATACAAAGAAAAGGCTCATTGTCGACAAGCCAAAGCCAAGCTATCCAAAACTAGAACGACCTTTGCTAGATCACAATACAACACAAAACGCGCACTCTTATATAACATACTAAAGAAACTACTGGACATTCACTCAAAACCTTACCATGAACGTAAAAAACTGGTAACAAAAACACACACACACACACAGAGAGAGAGAAATAATAATAATATAAACTGTATAGCGAATGGAATTAATACATACCTAGGAAGAGCGCGGCCTCCCAACTCAGGCATTTCTTTGCTTACAGGGCGGCTCCGTCCGTTAGATCATATTTATGTGTATTTTTTTTTGAATTTTGAAGTTGAACCTAGGCTAATTGGGTTGGATTGTATTTTAACCAGCATGACCTTTGACTGTCACGTTGTGGGCCTACACAGTACACACATTACACTAACACACACAGTTATAACCGAATGTGTGCCCATATATGCGCCTTGCTCACCCACATGCGAAAACACAAGGGTCATGAATCACACGAAGGAGAACACAAAATTGGAACTGATTATAACTAGAGCCCCGTGTGGTGTCGGGATAGAATATAATATAATAGAATAGAATACATGTTAAACGTGTTCTCATATTGCAAAAGAAAGCTCTTAGGTATATCGAAAAGGCTAAGCCTTTAGAACACTGTCGCCCACTATTTATAAAACATGGAATACTAACCGTGGTCTCACTATACATATATTTAGTATGCATTTTTATGTATAAAAATAGGTCCAGTTTTAAGTACAATATAAATAAGAGACCTCAGAGATTATGTAGATATAATTTTGACATTTTATTACCACAATCGACATTTATGAATTTTAAGAATGGATTAGAATATAATGGTATAAAAATGTATAATTTCTTAAATGAGGACATACGACAATGTAGTAATGTAAATGAGTTCTCAATAAAATTAAAGTCGTACTTGATTGCACGACCATTTTATAATTTGCATGAATATTTTGATAGATTGTATGAATAAATAACAGTAGCATTAATTTCAAGTTAGATTAAGATTTGCATGCCAAATTGTGGCAGAGCATACCCGCATGTAATCCCTACTGACATGTATAATTGTTTAACACCTGCGTATGTTCTTGCAAATAAATGAATTGACAATATAATAGAATATAAAGTCGACTAAGGGAGCAGGGCAGCAGGGGTTGAAGTGTGTTGTGGGCGATGGGCTAGCAACCTATCACTGCGATATCACATTTTAAAGATCTTCTATGCTCACATTTTATGCTAAGAGTGGCACTGGAACATAAGTTTCATGTGCTCTGCCTACACTTTTTGGGAATGAAGGTGTGAATCTATGTATGTTTAGATGATAGGGACATATCTGAAAAAAGACCCTTTTGGATAACTCGTTTGTATTTTTTTTATCAAACTGGTGGCAAACAAGCTTATGGCCCACTTGCATGTGAGCAGACACCGTAGCTAATGGACAACATAAAGCCATAAATAGATAACACAAGGGATGTTTATAAAATGGAAATTAAATAAATAATTGCCTATTAGGTGTTCTAAACACCCGTTTATTGACATAAAATATTTATTAATAAACCTAATTTGCATTTTATCTTGATAAAAGTAGTTGAGTAACTACTTTGGTATTCATATCTTGTTCATTACAGTTTAATTCTTACACTTGATTGCGATCTTTATAAATAAGCAAATTCCTTATCTGCACTGTACCTCTCTTTCTAAGTTGTCTAATAAGAGAGAGATGGATATTGCGAAAAAAGCTTGTGATAGCCGTGCTGATCACTTCACACAAGTCTTAAGACGCTGTCAACACCAAAATGCCCTTGAGGATTTGGGATAGCGCGCACACTGTCTATTTGTATCGGAGTAAACGAGAGGGCGAGTGTTACTGGGGGAGGTTTTTGAAGATAATAATAAATAAATATTGGAATAAAAAAAGTGTGGATTATTTGTGAAATATGACTAGTTAGCGGTTTAGGTATATATACAGGGTGTGGCCTGTAATAGGAGCAAAAAATTAAACGGTGGCTTATTAAGTTAATCAGTAATTATTTCCAAGTGGTTAAATTGAAAAAAAAATAGAAAAAAAATAGAAAAAAAAAAATAAGTAAAAGCGTACGTGTGTTCTTTTGCTTAACTGGAATGATATCCGTTTTGTTTTACTTCAAAAACACCAAAAAATCTTGTAAAATTGAAAAAAAAAACAAAAAGAATTAGAAAACCAAAGTAAGTATAATCGCAATTACGAAAGTGCCCAGTGTTCTACCAAGATAGTTAATGACTGGCATGCTACGATATCGAGATGTCGAGATCCATTACTTAGGTATCACAACTTCAGATAAGATTATTTCCGAATTCAAGAATCTTGAAACACTGGTACCTTTACAGAATCACTGCGGATAATACATAGAGTCAGCCCTTAAATTTATTGCTCCCATTACAGGCCACACCCCGTATAATGTTGACTTCATGTTTTTAATTGTAGACCCATACGTCAAAAAATAAAGACATAGAACCGTTTAATGTAATTTTAAGTCCAATCTTTGCAATAATTTTCTATCGAGCCGATTTCGTCCAATTATGTATCGAGTCCGTCCACGGTCTTTGAAATATGGTGAATATTAACATATATTTAATTTGATGTGCCAAAAAACCTAGTTTTTCTTAAAAAACTGCTTAAATAACATCAAATTCACCAAATTAGGTCTTGTCAGCCTCTTAGGTAAGTTTAGGTCTCAAGTTTAGACGACTGCGTAAGCGTGTCTCATACAATCCTACTGCCAGGGAAACGCGCCGTATTAGGGCTGTCATGACTCGATAGGTTATTCGAAGAGGACGTCGTCAACCGATCAATACTAATATTATAAATGCGACAGTGTATCTGTCTGTCTGTTACGTCTTCACGCTTAAACCGCTGAACCGATTTAGATGAAATTTGGTTTAAAGTTTAAGTCCTTGGGAAGGACATAGGACAGTTTTTATCCCGAAAATCATCCCCTGAGGGCGTGAAATGGGGGATGAAAGTTTCTATGGAGCTATAAACGAGTTCCACGCGGACGGAATCGCGGGCAGAAGCTAGTTATATTATTAGCCTTAAATAGTGCAACCACCGAAATTGTACGAATTGCCAAAATTACTCAAGGCAAAATCGCCTCCCCTACTTACAATACGGGAATACATAATATATGCAACATGCTTCCCAAGAGCCGGACATCCGATCATACAAACTATTTTCGGCCCAAGCTGAGGGTCGTTAGCTTCGCTCCCTCGTTCGATAAGAATACGGATTAAAATTTATGTTTTCTAGAAACTTTCGTGCCAACAAGTAAAAAAAAACTGGGACCATGTTTCCTTCATTTAGTAAATTCATGAAGTTTAACGGGTGTCGCATGATAAGATTCGATCGAAATCGATTTAAGCTTATCTGACCATCTTTATAAATGACCTTCTAAGGCTCACATATTAAAAAAAATCAATTTGCAATTAATTATATAGCTACTATTATGAATTCAGTTTTATTTTTGAATCCTTCCAAATCTGGTTTAGACTTGGCGGCCTTCGTACCATCACATAATCCGTTGTCACCCGATTGTGACTATAATGGCATTAAAAATTTGTATACCAACTACGTATCATGCTCAAAATACTGATAATACGTTCTGAATGAGAGACTAAGGTAGGATGACTAATAAATTACATCATTTTATTGCTTTTATTACCCACCAGAACCTTAACTGGCAAGAGCACATTAGTGGCCTTACGGGAAGAGTCAGAAAAATGATCTACGTATTTAAAACCCTGCGACATGTCTGCGACCATAAACTTCTGATTTCTATTTACTACGCGTTGTGTCAGTCAATCACGAGTTACTGCATTGTTATCTGGGGAGGTGCACCAAAAACAGCAATGCTCAAACTCGAAAGAGCGCAGAGGGCAGTCCTCAAGGTCATGACATTCAAAAATTATCGTTATCCAACATCAACCTTATACCGTGAAACATCTGTTCTAACCGTAAGGCAACTATTTGTAAAGCAACTAATTCTTGTACAACATAGACACCCCCCAGATTTCTTAGCATCGCGAAGGAGAAGCGACATTGTATACTCCATCCCAGTATACAAGACAAAATTTGCAAAACGGTTTGCAACAGTTCTTGGGCCTATAGTTTATAATAATCTTAGTAAAAAAATTGATCTAAGGACACATACCACTTATACCTGCAAATCAATACTAGAAGAATATCTGAAACTGTTAAACTATGTAATGACTGAATACCTAGTACAATAAATTGACTAAAAATGGCTTATACCAACACACACACTCACACACGCACACACACACACACACACACACACACACACACACATACACACACACACACACACAAATACATACATACAAACATACATACACTCTTACTAACCTATACATATATCATTAGTCATTCTTAAAAATAGGTCCAGTTTTAAGTACAATATAAATAAGAGACCTCAGAGATTATGTAGATATAATTTTGACATTTTATTACCACAATCGACATTTATGAATTTTAAGAATGGATTAGAATATAATGGTATAAAAATGTATAATTTCTTAAATGAGGACCATACGACAATGTAGTAATGTAAATGAGTTCTCAATAAAATTAAAGTCGTACTTGATTGCACGACCATTTTATAATTTGCATGAATATTTTGATAGATTGTATGAATAAATAACAGTAGCATTAATTTCAAGTTAGATTAAGATTTGCATGCCAAATTGTGGCAGAGCATACCCGCATGTAATCCCTACTGACATGTATAATTGTTTAACACCTGCGTATGTTCTTGCAAATAAATGAATTGACAATATAATAGAATATAAAGTCGACTAAGGGAGCAGGGCAGCAGGGGTTGAAGTGTGTTGTGGGCGATGGGCTAGCAACCTATCACTGCGATATCACATTTTAAAGATCTTCTATGCTCACATTTTATGCTAAGAGTGGCACTGGAACATAAGTTTCATGTGCTCTGCCTACACTTTTTGGGAATGAAGGTGTGAATCTATGTATGTTTAGATGATAGGGACATATCTGAAAAAAGACCCTTTTGGATAACTCGTTTGTATTTTTTTTATCACACTGGTGGCAAACAAGCTTATGGCCCACTTGCATGTGAGCAGACACCGTAGATGGACAACATAAAGCCATAAATAGATAACACAAGGAATGTTTATTAAATGGAAATTAAATAAATAATTGCCTATTAGGTGTTCTAAACACCCGTTTATTGACATAAAATATTTATTAATAAACCTAATTTGCATTTTATCTTGATAAAAGTAGTTGAGTAACTACTTTGGTATTCATATCTTGTTCATTACAGTTTAATTCTTACACTTGATTGCGATCTTTATAAATAAGCAAATTCCTTATCTGCACTGTACCTCTCTTTCTAAGTTGTCTAATAAGAGAGAGATGGATATTGCGAAAAAAGCTTGTGATAGCCGTGCTGATCACTTCACACAAGTCTTAAGACGCTGTCAACACCAAAATGCCCTTGAGGATTTGGGATAGCGCGCACACTGTCTATTTGTATCGGAGTAAACGAGGGCGAGTGTTACTGGGGGAGGTTTTTGAAGATAATAATAAATAAATATTGAAATAAAAAAAAGTGTAGATTATTTGTGAAATATGACTCGTTAGTGGTTTAGGTATGAATATGTTGACTTCATGTTTTTAGTTGTAGACCCATACGTCAAAAAAATTAAGACAGAACCGTTTAATGTGATTTTAAGACCAATCTTTGCAATTATTTTCTATCGAGCCGATTTCGTCCAATTATGTATCGAGTCCGTCCAAGGTCTTTGAATATGGTGAATATTAACATATATTTAATTTGATGTGCTAAAACAACTAGTTTTTCTTAAAAAACTGCTTAAATAACATCAATTTCACCAAATTAGGTCTTATCAGCCTCTTAGGTAAGTTTAGGTCTCAAGTTTAGCTACGACTGCGTAAGCGTGTCTCATACAATCCTACTGCCAGAGAAACGCGCCGTATTAGGGCTGTCATGACTCAGATAGGTTATTCGAAGAGGACGTCGTCAACCGATCAATACTAATATTATAAATGCGACAGTGTATCTGTCTGTCTGTTACGTCTTCACGCTTAAACCGCTGAAACGATTTAGATGAAATTTGGTATAAAGTTTAAGTCCTGGGGAAGGACATAGGACAGTTTTTATCCCGAAAATCATCCCCTGAGGGCGTGAAATGGGGGATGAAAGTTTCTATGGAGCTATAAACGAGTTCCACGCGGACGGAATCGCGGGCAGAAGCTAGTTATATTATTAGCCTTAAATAGTGCAACCACCGAAATTGTACGAATTGCCAAAATTACTCAAGGCAAAATCGCCTCCCCTACTTACAATACGGGAATACATAATATATGCAACAGGCTTCCCAAGAGCCGGACATCCGATCATACAAACTATTTTCGGCCCAAGCTGAGGGTCGTTAGCTTCGCTCCCTCGTTCGATAAGAATACGGATTAAAATGTATGTTTTCTAGAAACTTTCGTGCCAACAAGTAAAAAAAAACTGGGACCATGTTTCCTTCCTTTTAGTAAATTCAAGAAGTTTAACGGGTGTCGCATGATAAGATTCGATCGAAATCGATTTAAGCTTATCTGACCATCTTTATAAATGACCTTCTAAGGCTCACATATAAAAAAAAATCAATTAGCAATTAATTATATAGCTACTATTATGAATTCAGTTTTATTTTTGAATCCTTCCAAATCTGGTTTAGACTTGGCGGCCTTCGTACCATCACATAATCCGTTGTCACCTGATTGTGTCTATAATGGCATTAAACATTTGTATACCAACTACGTATCATGCTCAAAATACTGATAATACGTTCTGAATGAGACAAGGTAAGATGACTAATAAATTACATCATTTTATTGCTTTTATTATGTTGTGACGCGTGAATCTTGGCCTGCTACGCTTTTCATTAACTTTCGTTCCTAGTTTTCCGACCGACCATTGTTTGCATAGATTGTGTATGACAACAAAAACGAATAAGCCGTCACCAGCGTATCAAAAATCATACACAAAATATTTGTTTTTAATAACACAGCTTGACGCGCGGCGGTTGATGTCAACAAAAACAAAAACCGTAACTAAAACAAAAACAAAAACATCGATGTAAACAAAAATGAATATAAAATAAAAAACTCAGCGAGTTGTGATCTCAAATGCATATTTGGGATCACAATGCGCTACCGAATATGCCCTTGATCGGTTCACACCCGATTTTGGGACACCCTGTATAAATACGTCAAAGTTTATATAAGTAGGTACCTACTCTATATGAACTGACAGCTATTCCAATCCCGAACTCATCGCGTTTGAATAATACTCCAGGCAAAATACGGTTTTGAAAAACATTAATTTATAATAGCGTTTTTTTTGTTGATTTCATTTGAAAATGTTATTCTAAGATGATTTAGTCAAGAATCCGACAAACTTTCCACCCGGAAGTAATTATGTAGATTTAAATGAAGCATGCAGTATCTTTTTTTGTACGATTTATCTTGAATATTATAGAGCAAATGTAAATGAACCAAAATAAAGACAAAAGAATTTATTAACATTTTTACTGACTTTTTAGAAGCCAGTTAACTTGTCATTTTTTCGATGTCTGAAATTTTGTCGGATTTTGTCGCTGGGTAACTATTTAATTGATAATATATCCGTTATACATAAAAAATAAGCTATTATAAATTATTTCCAAAATTGTCATTTTTTCCATACAAGTTGTCAGTTTATTGCCTGGACTATAATGCCATATTGTGTTGCGGTGAGTAAGGTGGTCTCAACTAAATATGTTTTGTTGACATTCATTTGATCCAAGATGTCAACACAATAAATCTGCAATATTATTTTCTCAAAAATGGCCCACAAAACGAACATTACTCGCTACATATTGGAAGGTATTAAAATGTATAGTTTAAGGTCAGATCAATAAAGTAGAAAACATTGCAGGCCGCCTGGAATGTTACATATAGCGCCGACTAAAAGAACTTTTATTATCAAAATCGCTGTATTCCGTAAAGGAATACAACAAACAAACACTAATAAGTTGAAATTGTATTAAAAATGACATCTAAGTATATTTTTTAGGTTTAAGATGACATTATTATATTATTATGATGAATGAATATTGAATACTTATTATTTTTTGACTTTAAATCTAGGATGGCCTAGCTATTATTAATATTCTGACATCATTGTACCATTTATCATTATTTTTATTATTGTTCCTTATTCTTATACACTCTGACGATCTTTTTGTGAATCCATGCTATTTAAATTTTATGAAATGACATGTAAATTTTCAAAATGAAATAAAATAATCTAATCTAATCTAATCTATACAATTCCTTTATTTACTTTGTCGAGTACCAAACTTTTAAAAAAGTAGAAGCTGGCATATAAATGACGGCACAGCACGGTCGTATTCAGTCAATTAAACTCTTATTTTTCTGTTGCAAACGCGACTTTTATGTAGCTATGTGTCTCTAATAGTTTGCGTTTTTCGGTGGACAAATACACTTGCGATTCAGTTAAAGAAAACGGCGGCGGTTTCAATTTAGTATTTTTCATTCCCTCATTTTTGAGAAAAGCACTATATTAGCCTCAGCCGGAATTCCAATTGCACGCTTTGTATTATTATTAAACGGCCTCGCAAGCTCGTCCACTTAAACAAATACCCAGCCTGCAATTGCCTCCTTCCCGGCCACGTCAAAAATGTACCTACTATTTCTCAAACATGCAATCAAATTTTGACGTTACGTTCCTTTATAATAGGCTGCGAAGTATTACGTTTGAGGTGCGGACCACGAGAGGCCCATAGTAAAATTTCATATAAAATTGGACGCTAAGGCCTGCAAAGTGATCGTCTTTTGTTTCATCTTCAAGAAATCGGGGACACAAGATCATGGAATATAGCTATTTAAAATACCTTACTTTTTTAAAACAATTCATTGTATAAGTTTGGTAACTATGACGTGTAGGTACAGGCACTCGTAAGATAGTGTTTATTGTTTGTCGTGGTAAAAAAACTTTGGATTGATAATTAAACTTTCAGGTTCTTTGAGTTGATGTCTATCGATATCGATCAGTCATTAGTTAGTCACAATACTGTTTTAAACGTATAAAGTTTCTTACACACAGCAAATTGTCCATAGCACTCGTAATGTGTTAGGCACGATGTTTACCTTTTGCCCCCGTAGATGGCGTTGTTACGCAAGCCAAAAAGCAAGGGTATAATGGTTTGTGACTCTGTCTACGAAATCGTTCCTCCAACGTCCTACCAAGACGAAGTAAAACGGGTGTTGCATGGGACAAGTTACTTCAAATGAATTTTAGACAGGATAATATCTTTATATTATATCGCATAGAGTCTGGCAAACGAAAGTTGAGCCCACTAAATTCAATTACGCGGCAACACTAAACGTCATACGCATACATTTTGATCTACAGTGTGCCGCGTAATTGAGTTTAGTGGGTTCAACTTTCGTTTGCTCACTCTAACCGTAACTGCCGATTATACAGGGTGTCCAGTAAATAATGGATAACCTTCTAACCACCAATAGGCCACCGTAGGCTGGTCCAGAAAAAAAAAAAAAACGAAAAAAAAAAATACCTAAAAAATAAAACAACAACAACAAATCATTACATTTCTCGTTACCACGATGATAACAGTCAAATAGGGAACCGAAAACTTAAAATTATGAAGTGTGAAAAAAATAAAAAATAATAATAATAATACAAAAATAAAAAACAACAACAAATCAACAACAAATCATTACATTTCTCGTTACCACGATGATAACAGTCAAATAAGGAACCGAAAACTTAAAATTATGAAAAGTGTGAAAATCTCGAAAACCAGGGAACTTTTACTTAACCCTAAAGTGGATTTTCTGGACCAGCCTAAGGTGGCCTATTGGTGGTTAGAAGGTTATCCATTATTTACTGGACACCCTGTATTTTTCTCACATGGAAAGGATGTTCTAGTCTATATATTTTGTATGAAATGCCATTACGGGGTCTCGTCTCGCTGCGCCCGAAACGTGACACTTCGATCGAAGCCCGTTATGAACACAATGTCAATATTTCATTGCATGTTAGAGAAAAAATATGTACTTAGATACCTACCTATGTAAGAATTAATCTTGTCATCCTACTATCCTACTAATATTACAAATGCGAAAGTTTCGAAGTAAAGTCACGAAGATAGTTTGTAGCCTGAATTAAAATACAGGATAGATTTTATCCCAGGTCCACGCACACGAAGTCGCGGGCGGAAGCTATAGTAATATATAACATGTAACGAACCCTTCATTCGCCCAGTAAGCTATTGGACATATTTTTGAGTAAATTGTATGCATCCATATTTGCACTTGACTGTACCACGTATTTTAAGTACCTATACTTCCTACGGTCGACGTTCGACGTTTACAACAGAAGTAAGTAGGAATGTATATAATAAATCATTTGGCATTACAAAAGACTAGGTAGAAGCAATAAATGTTAGGTCATATCACTCAAAACCCATAATGTACATAGACAAGTACTACAAACAGACACGTAGCTACGAAGATGCCGAGATAGGCAATACACGCACTTAAGAGGAAACACAAAGGCCGAGATAATTGAGAAATAGGTATTTGTAAAATGTATTGCTGTCGCGCAGTGCCTGATCAAGCGAGCGCGAGCGCGATAGAGACAACTGCAGCTTGGACCGAAAATACCTATTAAAAGTAAATGAAATCAACGTATCGTAGTCCCCTGATTTCTTCTCCAAAACTTGACCTATTTAACAATTTTTTTTATTAATAATGAAAGAAAGGCTTTGGCGGTGTTCCTATGTTTTCTTTTTTTTTTATAATCTAGTCAAAATTGTTAATATTGCTCTGCTGCCATTATCCAGGGAGTAAAACAGGGGACTACGTTTGTATGGAAAAACGGCCCTTGTGTTTCCTCTTAACTGTATGTATACCGTCTGTATTACCCTATTGTTCTGACAGTTTGGAACATCCATGTTGCAAGTATTACCTAATGCTGGCTTAGCCTAGTAGTAATAATGTTTACTTAACGTTATATATTAGTAGCTTATGTCTTGTTCGTTGTATGTTATATAGGCTGCCCTCGGAATATAATGTAATGGTATATGGGCGTACCAACAAACCCCCTTGGGGAACCCCCGGTTCCATACTTCTCTGACATAGTTTCTGCCCGCGACTCCGTCCGCGTGGAACTCTTTTATATCGTAGTTCCATGCAAACTTTCACCGCGCATTTCACCCTTTTAAGGGATAATTTCCGGGATAAAAACTATCCCATGGTGTCCCCGGGACTCAAGCTATCTCTATACCTTTCATCTAAATCGGTTTAAAGCGTGAAGAGGTAACAGATAGACAGACACACTTTCGCATTTATAAAATTAGTAAAGATTTGTTGCTGGGTTTCATCGTCACGTTTTACGGCGAAACGACACGTAAAACATAACATCGCTAAACTTAAGTGGCAGTGGCCACATTACCTACACGTAGAACCGACGGCCGTTGGGGCGCAAAGGTTCCAGTGTGCTGAACTCGTACTGGCAGGCGCAGCGTGGTTAGACCCCCACAAGGTGGACTAATGACCTGCCCCCCTGGCACACTAGGTTTTATGTCCGACATAAAGCATTTGTCCCTCTTGCACTCGCATATTGGCCAGAATGGGACGAATGGTTTATGTCCGACATAAAACTTAGCGTACTAGCCCCTCTGGTAGAGGTAGCGGGAGTCCGCTGGGTGCGGGTGGCGCTGGATCAGTCATTGCGGCACTCTTTGGGGGAGTCATGTCTAGCAGTGGACGTCTTTGCTGAAACAAGGGTGATGTTATATGGGTATACCATCAAACCCCCGTGGAATGCGCGAATTGACTTATCGCGATATCCTGGCAATCATTAAGCCGGATCCATACTTATCTGAATCTTATCCTATTAACTTCCCCGGGAACTCTAAACTCACAAACTATCAGTATACGAAATTGCACCTACCGGTTTAGCTGTTTAAGCGTGAAGAGGTAACAGAACAGACAGGCACTCACCTTCGCATTTATAATATTAGTACGGATAATGCTCTTTGAAGCGTTCTGACGGCTGACACAAGGAGCCACACGCCAGCGCATCAGATGATTTGAATCTGACTGTACTAAATGTGTGTCCGATATCAAAGTGTACTTCTGAATGTCCGTCAATCTAGATGCTTGACCGGACCAACTTGCGCGATATTTTTGAAACAAATGAAAACTTACAGAACCGAACAGCTACCAGAAATGTAGGTTAGGTTAGAACTGAGACGAGAAGAAGATAGTGTTTATTCCTGAGATTTCAATAGGTTGGTTTTTGTCAAGAATTTTATATTGAACCCCGAAGGGATCGAGGTATGTATCTGTGTGTCTGTATGTGGCAGTGGAGATCGTTTTTTAACCCCCGACGCAAAGAGAGGGGGGTGTTATAAGTTTAACGTGTCTGTGTATCTGTGTATCTGTCTGTGGTATCGTAGCTCCCAAACGGATGGACTGATTTGAATGCGGTTTTTTTTGTGTCATAGATAATTTTATCCCGAGTGTTCTTAGCCATGTTTCATGAAAATCTATTTAGCCGTTTTTAAGATATTGGACTTATCAAAATGTCGGGGATTTTTCAACTTTTCTAAGTTGTAGTTATTTCATCGAAAGCTTTGTCTGTCAATACGGCTCTTGGCTATTGTTATGTCAAGTGTTTTAACTTTACAATTTTCGAGACAGTTTAGACGATTCTAACAAGCCCTAATACAACGGGCTCGTATTGAATAGCTTAGTTACGGTAGCCTAGTGGTTCAGGCATGCGGCTGTCAAGCGGCGGTCGTGGGTTCGAATCCCGGCTCGTGCCAATGAGTTTTTTGGAACTGATGTACGGAATATTTACGTTAGCTTTTCGGTGAAGGAAAACATCGTGAGGAAACCGGTCTAATCCCAATAAGGTCCAGTTTTCCCTCTGGGTTGGAAGGTCAGATGGCAGCCGCTTTTGAAAAACTAGTGCCTATGCCAAATCTTCTCCGGGCTCCTTTAGGGCACAACCGGGAACAACGCTAGGAGGATGATGATGATGTTGAATGGTTTAGCTCGTATGGCTACCTCTCCAGTCAAATCGGTCCATCATACATCGCTACTATTTCTTAAGTATGCCAAATAGTTAGTTCGACCAGCAAATGGTAGATTTGAAACAGACCACTGAATATGATTTGCAATTTTCGAAACGGACCACTTACTCATCAACACCTTTACCTAAGGGGCTGACAAGACCTAATTTAATCGAATTTAAACTTTCGTGAGACATGTTGAAATAATACTAACAATTACACGGTTCAACTCACGTATTCTATGTCACTACGGGCGACATGTTTCGAACTCTTCGGGAGTTCTTCTTCAGGATGAGTGTTTTCGCGGCGGTGTCGCTGGTATCACTGCCCGCGCTCGCTCCGAACGCCGAGCGGCGCGTGACGCACGCGCCGACAGGGCGGGGGGAGGGGGGCAGTCTAGCGCTGGAGTAGTTGTGTGAGATTGCGGCAGGAGGTCATCTCCTCCGAGAGACGACACGCACACTGAACTCACTGTGTCCACGGGGTTGTCACAACACACTGTCCACTTTAATTTAGGAATGATAGTTTTGCATGACGAACATGTCGCCCGTAGTGACATAGAATACGTGAGTTGAACCGTGTAATTGTTAGTATTAAGACCTAATTTTGTTGAAATTGATGTTCTTAAGCAGTTTTTTAAGAAAAACTACTTGTTCTAGCACATCAAAAAAAAATGTTCAAATTCACCATAATTCAAAGAGCGTGGACGGGCTCGATACATAGTTGAACGAAATCGGCTCGATAGAAAATAATTGCAAAGATTGGTCTTAAAATCATCTTAAACGGTTCTATGTCTTTATTTTTTTGACGTATGGGTATGCAATTAAAAATATGAAGTCAACATATTCATACCTAAACCGCTAATGAGTCACATTTCTCAAATAATCCACACTTTTTTTTATCTTTCCTCTACAAAGCGGAAACACCGCCGTGTCGGTGTCGGCGACAAGCGTAGCGCTACGAAATATTTGGCAGTGAACGTGTTAAGTGTGACTTGTACAAGGTACCTATGGGGACGTTAGATTATTGCTTGTTTGTTTGTGTGTACGATGTAGTCATTATGCAAATAAATGTTATCTAATCTTGACTTAAAAGGCGCGTGTCATTGCTTTGTCCCGCGATTATGAAGTGCTCGTGTTTCTAGAATTAAGGCCACTTATCCCGTAAAAGTTATTCAATATTAATGTTAATCGTATCATTAGTACTGTTTAGCCTTGAATGCATAACATAAGGGCTCATATATTTACCCACGACGGAACGAAGAAGGTATATGTGTTTAGGGTGAGAGGCTTGTTTGTGTACACCAATGTTCCCATTTATCTCTAAAACGGCTTGACCGATTTAAATGCGGTTTGCAGAAATGGGTTTGTGGCTTATCAGCGGTGTTTCTTAGATGGTTTTTATTGATGTTTACTTGCCAGGGTGCTGTAGTAAATATTTGAATGATATTCTCAACTATCTCAAAAACAGCTAGACCGATTTAAATGCGGTTTTCGGTGATGAGTCAGTGGTTGACAGCGATGGTTCTTACTTTAAAATTATGATGTTAACTCACCAGGGGGCGCTGTGGTTAATATTTTACGGGACTGGTCCCAATTATCTCGAAAACGGCTTAAACGGCTTCGGAACAGCATCACTTCCACAGATATAATACTTACACTAGATAACTTAAACACCTCGATCTGTATGAAAACCGACTGTGTCACTTTTTTCTACCTACTTTGATGTCACACGGGCGAATTAGTGATCTGAATTCCCCGTTGTCCGCGCAAAATCGATTCTGCAATAAGGAATTTTCTTAGTAGTCACGGACAACCCGCTACCACAACAGACGCGCGCGGAATGTAAGTCGGAGTGCCAACTCGGAGTCCGAATTCTGACACGCGAAGTACATGCCTTTGCGTGATCTATGTAATATCTGTGATCGCTTCCGATGCCGATGTGTGCGTTACAGTATGGAATTTCTTATACTGGACGGCTCGAGTTGAGGCGGCGCCGGCGCCGGTCCGGTGCTGAGTGGTTACGTGTGCGACAACCTTTGATTTTTTTGTATCGTCATCACATTCATCACTTACGCCTTTGACCGATGGCAGGATATTGATGGTTATTCATGAATGGCAGAAAAAAATAAGTCGGATAATGGCCTAGTTACATTGATCCGATTACCACATGTCAATGACCTGGTGAAGGTCGCGGGAGTCCGCTGGATGCGGGTGGCGCAGGACCGGTCATTGTGGCACTCTTTGGGGGAGGCCTATGTCCAGCAGTGGACGTCTTTCGGCCGACGATGATGAAGAGGATTACCTCATACGGTACAAGCAATTTGAAATGGCATTCGATTTGACTGAACTTTGGTCTTTCATCATTTAAGTATTCTATCGACTGTTTATTTGTGCTTAGTTCAATAGTCAAACAGTGCAATAATGCGTACAAAAGTAACGCTTATTCACAATCGCAGTGCACAATGAAATTACGCAAGGAGGAAGCCGGTACCGGCAGTAATTATTGTACCGCTTTACTGCTTAAATAGCGGTACATGCGTCCGAATAGAGTATGCGAGATTAGAGCGTTACGTGGATGGGAAAATTATGTGGAGTAACAAGTGTGTTAAATATTTGATTTGCCCTTTTTATAGATGAAACTGTAAGAGATATTTTGTCTCATATTCATTAAAATGATGAGCGACAGTACCTACAGGCGATAACTTTAATTGACTTTACCAGAAAAAGCGCAAAATTTGTTATGTGTATACACATGGATGAAATGAAGAGAAGGAGTTTATGAATTAAGGAACACTTTAAACGACGGTCGGAGTGGTAAGCAGACACTATAGCTTATGAACGCTTACGACTCCCGCTGTTCAGTTATCAAAAACTTTAAATTTCGTTGCTATTCATGTTGATATTTTACAGATATAGTACCTACCTGATAAACTCCTGGCTTCTTGAAATATTAATTATTTATAGGTACAGGGACTACAGGCTGTTCAGGATAAGGATGTAAGGACTTAAGGAGGTGATAGACTGGACTGTTAGGAAGAGTTGGAACTTTACAATGTCTTAGTCCTGTCCAATCTATCATGGTTTTTTGGTATCGAGTTTTTCAAATATTTTATTTTGTACCTACCAAAAATTTACATGAAAAATAAAAACAAAGTATGAAATAGACCAAATATTTTTTTTGGTTGTTGTTTTTGGCAGAAATTACTCATGGTGACCTACAAAAACGATTTATAATTGTGTAGTGTTATTTATTGTTAATTAAATTTTGGTACAAATATAAACGAGTTGAGAAACTCGATTAAAAAAAAAAGTATGAAATAGACCAAATATTTTTTTTGGTTGTTGTTTTTGGCAGAAATTACTCATGGTGACCTACAAAAACGATTTATAATTGTGTAGTGTTATTTATTGTTAATTAAATTTTGGTACAAATATAAACGAGTTGAGAAACTCGATTAAAAAAAAAAGACCGGGTTGCACTCCGGGAGTGCCGGCAGAAGTGAAAACTCAATGTAACAGTTTTTCGATCAGGTCACGTGACATCTTACGGTGTCACCCTAAAAATGAATTTGACGCAAATTTGTAAACAATTATCAATTAATTAAGCGGACGGGACGCGGGCGCGTTGGGTGCGACTGGCCGCCGGCTCGCCCGTCGGCGCACCGACGCGGCGGCAAAACAATGCCAATTTGTTTTTGCCATTGTCAAATATTTTTCAAAGTTTTATCTCTTTAGGGATAACGTCTAAATTCGAACTATTCGTATTTGCAAGAATGGCAGACGGCGGTGGCGACCAAAATATCAATATGTTTTTGCCGTTGGTAAATGTTTTTCTAAGCTTTATCTCTTTAGGAATAATGCCCAAATTCGAACTATTCGAATTTTCTCAATAGCAAAACGGTGAAGGACGCGTTGGTTAAAATTACAAATTGATTTGCAGAATATGCTATTGCAAAAAGTGTTTAACGGCTTTATACTCTTACGAATAGCGTTCAGTTTTGAATGAAGTCGCATCGGCTAGCAGCAAAAAGTGACCTCCTTCACATCTGACGTCACAAAACTCTGTCGCGTATTTAACAATTTTTCCCCATCCCAAAAAGTGCTCAGCGCCGCTAAAGAAGTTTTCACTTCAAAAATTACAGATTGGACAAAGACGTGTTACGTTCAAACTCTTCCTAATAGTCCAGTCTATCCCCTCCTTGAGTTCCTACATCGTTATCCCGAACATCCTGTATACAGCTTGTTCATTTATACGAACATGGTCATCCAATCACGATCTAAACAAGTTTCAGTATGACATATAACTAATTACATTTACTAGTGAATTGCGCAAATGACATTTTAATAAAGGTGTTTTAGCTTAATCATGATTGATCGTCTCTCGTTGACAACAATATGTGTTACAATGTTAAACATACCGTTAGATGTTAACCGAAATATTACAAGTTTACTTTAATTATCGTTTAATAATCAATCAACGTCAGCTAGAGGATTTACTTTATATCAGACAGTTTGTAAGTTTTGTTACGTCCGATTAATAAATAGCTGTAACATTATAAATGTTGTCTCATAAACCCTATGCCAATACACACAATTAATCAAAATAATCTGCATAGATGTAATCATAAAATCTTATACATAGTTTCAATACATCAAAACATTATGAGGGATTTGCAATATTTTACAAGGACGGAGATAGTTCGTAAAAAAATGTGTTCATGATCAAATTATATCCAGTTTAAGAGAACTTTGTTATTTTATTTATTACTAGCGACCCGCCCGGCTTTGCACGGGTACTATATTATACATAGAAACCTTCCTCTTGAATCACTCTATCTATTAAAAAACCGCATCAAAATCCGTTGCGTAGTTTTATGATCTAAGTATACATAGGGACCAGGGATGCCGCGGATGCGACTTTTTAGACATCCGCGGATGCGGATGTTTCTAGGCTCACATCCGCAGATGCGGATGCGGATGCGGATCTTGAGGAAAACACTCAAAAACATAAATACGCAACGTCTTTAGGATCACGCAGTACTCGAACACGTTGCGACTGATTTACAATAATTGCAAAGATTACAGAAACAAAATGAAGATTCTTATTGACTAATCACGAAAATACTGAACACGCGCGTGGCACGGTCTTATCACACGATAAGTGACAGGATAGAGCGTCCGTCACTGGCTGACACCGTTCGATAGAACGAGACGACGCTGCTATCTTGTCACTTATCGCGTAATAAGGCCGACCATGATACGGGGTCTGGTCGCGAACTGTACTACGTCCGCATACGCAAAAACTCCGCATCAAATGAGGGATGATGATAGAGACAGACAGCGGGAAGCGACTTTTATACTATGTAGTGATGATAGTGACTATAGTTCCTGCCCGCAACTCCGTCCGTGCGGAACTCGTTTATATATCGTAGCTCTATCAATCTCCACCAATTTCGACCCCTTAGGAGATGATTTCTGGGATTAAAACTCCTCCTATATCCTTCCCCGGGGCTCAAAATATTTATATACCAAACTTCATCTAAATCGGTTTCGCGGTTTAAATGTGAAGAGGTAACAGACAGACAGACAGACACGGACAGACAGACACAATTTCGCATTTATTATGTTAATTAGTATGGATAACCAAAATCACTATTTCGTCTTCACAAACTAATTAAAATTGTATTCCGACTATGAATCCCTACTTAAATAGAAACAGATATTTAAAGGAATCGTTTTTTTAAATATGATTATCAATATTCATATTAATCAAATATGATTTAAGCATGTTAGAAGCTATGTTAATTTTATCTTGTACCCGTTTTATCTGGCATTAATCAAGCCCACTTTGTAAAGGATATTCTCCAACATTCCAAAAAGTTTTCCGTGAATTATTGGTCTAGTAATTTCTGTTTTTTGTAAGGTGACTTTGTCATTCTGTGAACTGCGAATCATGTGATGTTTTAGAATTAAAATTGAATTTTAGTTAGTAACATAATTTGGCGGTAATATTTAAAAACCACGCTTACTGACGCATCAATTTAACGTTATTGATAGTTCAAAGTGACAAATTATAGTATAAACGATTCTGGCAAATAAATACAAAAAGATTGTGTTAAAACCCAGTATGGTGTAAGTTATCGATTTTAAGTACTAAGGTTTACGAGCCGATATTGTATTTTAATATGAGGTGACTAAAATGGTTCGAGTCTTTTTAATTTGTTTATTTATTTAAAAACAAATAGCCTGTAAAAACACATCAGTAACTTAGCTATGGCTATGTGAGTAAATATTATAATAGACCTACAGTTTTATTCATTTTTTCAAAGTTATAATGGGATAAAGATATACAAAAATATAAAATGTGTTTTAAATATGAGCAAAAATGTTTTGTCATAAAATATATATTTACTTACAATATGACCTACATACATAGTTATGACAGTTACTTAAGTGTATTTACAATTCACATCATTATACAACACTATTTTACACTATTAATCTATTAAACTAATCTTTTATATACAAATACAAATACAAATCATTTATTTCGGACAGTAAAATCCATACTGTTAGAGGTTACATTACAAACTTAGGGCTATGGTTAGTGTTATTATGGTTGGTGTGTATATAGATATACCATTAGAACTTTAGAACTGCCAAAGTGAGTCTTCTGGGATGAGCGCTTTTTAGTAGAGTCAAATAGAGTTTAAAAATGTTGTTAGGTACTCGTTTTTGTCGTAGTGTGTCCTTTTTCTAGAGAGTTCCAGTTGTTTAAGGATTCCTCATAAATGTTACATTTAATACATTTTCTCTTTTTTTTGTCTCCAGGGCAGAACACAGAGCCTTCCCAGAACGAGGTTCACGTGTGTTGGCCGCACTTCGGGATACTACGCTGATGTGGACACCGACTGTCAAGTTAGTGACTTACTTAGTCCATTATTTGCAAAACTTAAGCCGGATTCATATTTGTCGGAGGTATAGCCGGATTCAGCCGGATTCGTATTTGTCGTGGCGTAACAGAACGATAGCATCATCATATCAGCCGAAAGACGTCCATTGGACATAGGCCTTCTCCAAAGAGCGCCAGACACCGGTCCTGTGCCTGCATCTAGCGGACTCCCTCGACCTTTACGGTGATCGGTCCACCTTGGTCTGTCCAAAAAAAGGAAAGATTCTGAGGGGTGATCACGTATCGGAAGAACGATATCGGATATATACATTTGTTGACCGATTCTGCCCAAAAGGAGCTCGGGGTCTGATCGGACACCTAATCCCAAGTTTAGGCATAAGCAAAGGCGACTGCCATCGATGGCAGTTGAAAGGTCAGGTCTGACCTGTAAACCCAGAGGAAAACCTAGACCTTATTGGTATTAGTGCGGTTTCTTCGCGACATTTTCCTTCACCGAAAACCTATCGGTAAATATTCCGTGCATGTGAAAAACTCATTGGTACGAGCCGGAATTCGAATTCACAACCGATTGACAGCCGCATGCCTGAACCACTAGGCTACCGTAGCTCTCATCGTTTTCATACATTTATTACGGTTTTATTCACATTCATCTGATATGCTTGGCACGACGACTTCAGCGTTAGAGCGCATCAGAGTCACGTCAGATAAGTACGAATCCGGTTTTAAGCAATCGTATCGTATTTGACCCCATCAACTTCGAAAACACACTTTTTTACGTCGCATTATGTTGTTTACTTGCTTGAATTGAAACGTATGTACCTTTATCAAACCTATAATCATAATGTGTGTATTAGTTTGTTGTTTGAGGGTTTGTTTACCCTTGTGGCCTTGGGGTGTCCTCAATTTTATGAATCTGCCTACCATCATTGTGTTATGTTTTACTTTTTCGTGCACTTAGGTCTTTGAAGACATTCATCTAATCTTTATTAGGTATTGGTAGAGTTGGTAGGTAAGTACAAGTACATAACATTTTTGTTTTGATTGCACTTAATGAAATAAATGACGCAGAAATCACAACTCAATGACAAAGTCGAAAGCGGCAATAATCCGACCTTCCAACCCAGAGGGAAAACCAGACCTTATTGGGATTAGACCGGTTTCCTCCCGATGTTTTCCTTCACATTTGGCATAGGTACTAGTTTTATCAAATCGACTGTCATATATATGACCTTACAATCCAACCCAGAGGGAAAACTAGACCGTATTGGGATTAGACCGGTTTCATCACGATGTTTTCCTTCACCGAAAAGCTAACGGCTAAGCTATTTCGTACATAAGTTCCGAAAAAACTCATTGGTACGAGCCGGGATTCGAATTCACTATTGACAGCCGCATACCTGCACCACTAGACTACCGTAGCTTTATTGTAAAGCATATCATACGTTAAAACTAATTAAACTTAAGTTTACTCTACAATACAAGACGTTATCAAAACGAAAACGAAAGGTAGGTCCGGTTCCTCGCGGAACCAACATAACGGGCAATTAAGAGCACGTGATGTTTGCGGAACACATTAATGAAACGCGAGCGATCAATACCATGTGTGTGTATTGTGTATTTATTCATCATTATCAGAAACCATTTATTTTCCTATCGCTGCAATATCACATTTTCATCTCACCACTAAAAGTGTTGCTAAAAATTAATTTTCTCAAACATGCAATGAAATATTGACGATGTGTTCTTCATAATGGGCTTCGAAGTGTCACGTTTCGGGCGCAGCGAGACGAGAGATCCGTAATGAATGGCATTTCATACAAAATTGGAGGCCTGCAAGATGGTCTTTTTTAATTTATGTGTTTATCATCACGGCGTTCAGCCATGTAAATTAAAGTTTGATTTCTTGGAGTTTTTTTTTAATTTATTTCATTGCATGTTTAAAATAAATTAATAGGTTTAAATATCATTTATTCTCATTAACATTTTTACAATTCACTTATTATGAGAACTTAAAATTAAACATATATACCTATATGTTAGAAAGTATAAAAAGAGGGTAATTCTATACATAATAAAAAGAGGTAATTCTGCACAACACTCCGAATGCATTCTACCGGTACATATTGTCAACACAGCTGGAAGATCCGTGCGCATTGTAAGAGTAATAACGAAATCATTGGGTTACGTAGACTGGAAGTGGCATAGCGTATTTGCTTTGTAGGTATTTTCATTTTGTCACTATATGATAGATAAATATGATATCATTATTATAGTATTTTTATTTATTTTGTTAATTTGCTATAATTATTTCTCTGTGTTCTGCATTTGTTTATATATTATGTAGGTACCTACGTGAAAGTCTGGTAGAAATGTTTTTATTTTTATACAGTATTTTTTTTATTAGGTTAAGTAAGACACGTTCGAAACATCGATGTAAATATATTACGATATAAAATAGTTAAAGCGATTAAATCTCGTTTTGTTTAGAAAATGTGTTCGTGAAAGTTTAAATCAATATATATATCCTTTTGTGTTGATATTTAGTACCTACATGTTTTTGAGCATTTTATGAAACGATATAGGTAGGTACTGACTTGGTATTCTTTATATGTTTGGGGGGAGCTTTTTGTACAGCTGAGCACCTTCATACAACAAGCATTTTTTCCCATAGTTTGTTCGTGGTGAACGCAAAGTTAGATCGTTCGCCATTTCGAAGCTGGATTTTTTTGCTTGTTTTTATTTGAGTGAGTATTTTTTTATGTAACATTTTAACTATAATACTAAAAATTTTAACATTATGTTTAGTAATTTCATTTTTGTAAGTATATATTTTGTTGGACGATGTTAGGTAAGTAGTTGTATTGAAATAGAGTCTTGATTAATTTATTTTGAGTTACTTGTAATGCTTTGAGATTAGTTTTAGCGGCCGAGCCCCAAACTTCCATTAGATAGTCGAGATGGGGTTTAAGAGAAAACACAAAGGGCGAGATAATTGAGAAATAGGTATTTGTAAAATGTATTGCTGTCGCGCCAACCTCAAGCCTCCCCTGCAGAGCGCGATAGAGACAACTGCAGCTTGGACCGAAAATACCTATTGAAAATACATAAAATCAACGTTTCGTAGTCCCCTGATTTCTTCTCCAAAACTTGACCTACCTATTTAACTATTTATTTTATTAAAAATCAAAGAAAGGCTTTGGCCGTGTTCCTATGTTTTCCTTTTTTTTAATAATCTAGTCAAAATTGTTTTCTGGATGTTTGAACACAGCGGAAAATCTGGCATTTTTCTTAGGTTTTTAAAGGTTAATATCTCTTTTAGGAAAAAAGGAAAACATAGGAACATGTCAATAGTAGCCATAGATTGATGGAAAAAAATTGCTCTACTGCCATTATCCAGGGAGAAAACAGGGGACTACGTCTGTATGGAAAAACAGCCCTTGAGTTTCCTCTCTTGTTGTGGAAGAAATCTAGCAATATCGCGTAGTGCTCTTATTAAAGAGGTTATTTTTGACTTAATTTTTTCGGATGTGCGGTTTCCAATTCAGGTTTTTATCTAAGATTAGGCCAAGGTATTTTTCTTTATCTACACGTTTAATAATCTGATTGTCTATTTTTAAGGAATCGTACTCAGTTATTTTGTAATTACTAGTTTTGTTTATGTTTATTGTAAGTTATTTTGAAACCTTACTAAATTAATGATTACAGATGGAAGTGAAATTAGGAAAACAGGCGTGTTTTTCTAAGTACAGCTAAAGAGTGATATATGTGGCTAAAAACATTGGTTGAAACGTGTCATGGGTGAAACATATTTAATATGTTTCACCTATAACACGTTTCGACCAAATTTACCCAACTTCGTAAATTCCCTCAGTATTATGTTATTAATATTCGCCCAAGTGTTTATTTTGACTGCTTATATTCCAACTACTCAATAAATTCACATAAAGCGACAAACTAGCACTGAATCGAAAATGAAAGTTACATCTACCTACTTTTAACAGTTTTAACTTAATGCCTCAGCCATAAGATTCAGAATGTAATGTTTTTCTTTTTGGATTTAAGTTGTTTTAAGTTTAATTATAATATGAATCATTTATGCCCACGATTTGAAACGAAGGTCGGACCATATCGGCGGCGCCTACATATCGATACAATTTTGGTACAGCGTACAACACTAGTCATAATTCATGCTTTATCGATGTCTAACGAATTTGTTCTCTGTACCGGTATGGTAGCGTGGATTCTCATTAATGTAGTTAATTTAAGTGTTATTTAATTGCTTTAGCTTATTTGGATTATTCGATGATTTCACCTCAACTAGGATGGAACCCCATACCTAATTCGACTTAACTATTTTGAATTGAACCCAAATCGACTTGTTATGATATACGTATAGGTATTATTAGAATAGACTACTGTTACTTTCTCATTGCCCTTTGCAAGTATCATTGAAGGGTAAAATGGACCTTCATGGCTTGGGTCTGGGAAATGGACCTTGTTTACAATATTCTCGATATTTCTAAACTATTTTTTACGTGTCACAATTTTCAACCAATACAAAATAATCAGTTAAGTAGTAGTCGCGTTCATAAATATATGTGCGTTCCCAAAGGTTCAATGATATTAGTCGTGTTCACATTTTTGAACAATTTGTATATATATTTATGAACTCGACTGTACCTATACCTACAGTTTTGATTTTTGTTTATTTTGGCTTTAATTTACAAATTTCGTGTCGTTCTTTTAATAATAGATTATTTTTACGGGCTGTGTTGTGGCAACGACTCAAACTATTATTTATGAAGCAATCTTAATAACATTTTGATTATCAAAATACCCATAACCGTTCAGCGTCGATTTAAACTCCATTGCAGAATCAACTGCAGTTTAAAAAGTAAAATTTACTTTATGTTATTTATGGCAAAACTTATTTTTCGCAATACGGTTCGCTAGCGACAGTAAACCTTATACGGAAAGATTAAAGTTGAATTTGCGATGTCAAGACTTGAATGTCACCTTGTTGGGTAATTATAATTACCGATGCATCTGACGACACGGTGTCACGTGATTCATAAATACTGTAGTTTTTTTTAACAGTGTTTTACATTTGGTCTCGCTCTTGGTGACTCACTTTAGCACTGGCTAATCGTTCGCAGTATTTATTCTTTTATAGGTCCTAATCCTAATATTATAAAGATAAAAATAGACTGTAAATGTAAAACTGTGATACTAAAATTATAAACTGTTTTGAAAAAATACTTCGCCGAGTTTTTTACGCCGGTTTTTCGGGATGCAGAGATGTCTTTCCAATCAGTTTACAACTTGGACTTCGAAAGTCTCACAGACTTTCACTTTTTTTTTTTCATCAGTTGTGAGTTTGTATGTAGGGGATAATTTTACAGTGTCTATATTCAGATTTCAAAAATATTTTAGCAGCGTATACTTAAAATGGACTTTCCGGATTAATCCGGATGGATCCTCTGTAAAATCGTTTACATACTGATACTACCTTTACCTCCTGAAGCAAACAATACACCTGGACTTTTATTTAGTAAGCTATATAAAAAAAACTAAGGAATATAATGCCCGTTTTGTACTGCTGTCCCGGGGAAGGACGTAGAATAGTTTTTATTCCGGAAATTATCACCAAAGTGTCAAGGGGGTGAAAATTTCTATAGAACTACGATATAAACGAGTTCCATGCGGACATAGTCGCGGGCAGAAGCTAGTAAAAATATATAATTAAAAAACAAAGTCTCTTCCAGCACACATAAATTATAAGTATCACTTCACATAAACGCATGCAATTAAAATAACAACTTGAAACAAAAGAATCGTGTAGCGCAGGAGCCCAATAATGACAATAAAATAATGATTAAAAACAATTAAACAAATACACAGACCTAACTACACTCTACACTGTAATAATCTCCCATCTCGTACCCATCTTATTGCAACAGTTCGAAAAACGACTTTCGTCCAACCACGGAAGATTCAAGTTTAAAGAACTTTACACCGCCTAATCCGAGCATTCGAAAAACAATTGAACATCTCAAAACAGTCCTTTGCAAATTGAGTCGTAATAAACAAGAATAAGGTTAGTAGTGGCTTGTAGGTTTTAATTACAAACATGATTACACTACAGTGGCTTTGGTCGGGTGTCAAGGGGAGACCTACATCGGACCTCGTATAAACATGTTGTTGTACTATGTAGGGCCAATATCAATAATTATCAATGAGCAGATGGCTCAAAGTCCTTTGATTTTAACATGTCATACGGTTATCGACTATTTTTGACATAAAATACGACGTATTTGTATGTATATTTATGTTATAGTACACAAAACATTGGTAAAATACAGACAAAGTAGGTTAAGTTCGTACAAAGGCGAACCCTGTAAGGGATCACTTCCAGTTAACCTTTGAACAATTGAGATGAGATTAGGAACTAACACGTAGAGACGTATCTACCTCTATGCTACAGTAAATTATTGCATATAATTAACGAACGCCTCAAATCCTTCTTATCTAAAAAGATTGCTACCGAACAAGCTGGTTTTGTAAAAGGAAATAACCCAGGTAGCAGATATAAATTTTGCGCCAGATAATTGAGAAAGCTAGAGAATTTAATAAGCCAATATACATTTGCTTGTGTTGAATTCTCCAAGGCGTTTGACTCCTTTAAATGGCCAAAGTTACGGAATACGCTTTTGCAATGGGGACACCTAAACACTTTGTGCATTTGCTTCGACGACGCTGAGACTGGAACCGCCTCTGACTCTGTCTGAGCAGGTGATGTACTCTCTAGTGATATCCATCCAAGTGCTAGTCGGTCAGGGGTGACATCTCTCCATTATTATTCAATATCGATAAGGAACTAATCAGAATAACCCTCGAAAATACGGGTGAGACATAGACACCAAATAAAATAACCAATAATGTTGAGTTTTCCCGAAAAATTATTAAAAATATCGTCAAATGGTGAAATAGTTTAGCAACGGATTAAATAATCACAAAGTTTAAAGTATCCAAAGTTTTCAGAGGGGGCATATTCTGTACCTTTCCGCCAAACACACCTTCATATTCTGAAACGATTGTCATTTACTATGACGCTCGCAAATCGTGACGTCACGATCTGCGAGCGTTTTCTCTCACTAACAAGCAATATTAAATCTGAATGGAAGTTTCGTCTCTATAGGCATATTTTATTGCCTTCTTTCTTTTGGAGTAATAATACTCGTACACTTTGAGTCTACACCCGTATTGGGCTGATGGTATTTCTGTGGGAGGTAATAATATCTCAAACCTACGTACTTATTGTGACGTCCAACCTTTGGGTCTCTCAGGGTATACTCGTATAAATAAAACAACCATTGAATGCTTAGCTCAGGCGCACAGACGTGACCTCGCTCACCAACAGCTAGCCGGCGACTGACCAGTGGCTGTCGGTTCGCCTCAACACAGCTGCTACCCTCGCGTATGGTGGCAATCCGTCACATTTATGTTGTTGCCTCATACCTCAAATTTGTATTAATCTAAAGATTCTAAAGGGTTTAACTCCTGCTTGGTGTTGTTTAGAGCCTTAGCTCTAATCTAATATGCGATCCATGAGAAATCAAGAGAAAAATTAGGAGTAGAGCATATGTGGAAGTGGAGCAACTATGTGGATCAGCGAGCATGTCAACAACAATATAACATTAAACAAACGGTATTATTTTATTTCTGAAACACTGAATCAAATGTGTATTTGCCCACAGTTGCCTAGGCAGTGAGGCTGCGAAGCTAGGCTATCGTCCTCCTAGCGTTATTCCCGGTGGTGCCCCTAAATGAGCCCGGGGTCCGCTTTGACACCTTATCCCATGATTCGGCATAGGCACCAGTTTTACGAAAGCGACTGCCATCTGACCTTCCAACCCAGAGGGAAAACTAGACCTTATTGGGATTAGGCCGGTTTCCTCACGATGTTTTCCTTCACCGAAAAGCTAACGGTAGGTATAATATATTCCGTACATAAGTTCCGGACCGAGCTACGAAGCTAGGTTATAAATAGGTAAATTAGCCGCGGCATGTTAGCCGTTTAACAAAATTGGCCTATTTGAGTCGACTGCGATTCAAAGCTAGTCACATGATGTACTGCGACAGCCAGGCAATGCCGCTGGCTCACACAAGTAAGAACTGAATCAGATTAGCGCGGCCTGACCGCCACCGCAGGCCGCGCCAGTGAGAAGCCTGACTGAGCCAGCGAGACAACCAGGCGGGGCCTAAGTTACCGATGGTTAGGGTGGCAGAGAGAGGTACCTCCCTCCCGACTATCCACGCAGTGCCCAGGGTAGTTATAGCACTATAGGTTTAATGGTCAAGTTTTATGGCCAAACTTACCAAAACGACCATAAAACCTATCATGCTAGCTGGGCGGGAGTACCGTTTTCTGTATCTGACGCTTGACCCAACTGTACCCAACCCACTAATGATAATATCTGACGAAGAAGAAGAGAAGAAGAATAGATAGCGATCTCTTCCAGACAACCTTAGGGTAGCGGAAATCAAATCTAACCAGTACGATTCAGTAGGTGATGCAGAGATAATTTATGAAACCTAGTAGCAGTTACAACACTGATACTAAAAACAAGAATAATATAAATATCCGAAAAGGGAAAAGCGCCTAAGCCCAACAGTGGTTTTAGAAGCATAACATAGAATAAAATCAAACAATTCTGTAATTCTGCGGCAGTCTGTCTCACGCAGCACCCAATAAATTACCCGAAACAATGCCTTCGCACGCTACCGTTGCCAAAGCCATGACCCAGCATAATGGCATTATTATAAACGTACCTTCATGTTACATTTAAACAGTTTGTAACCTTTGTGTTTCAACCGGATGGCTCCAAATGCCACTTAACGACAGACCTAATCCAAAGCTAAGTCTTCAGTAGGTGTTGAATTCGCGATTTATTATTATCATCACCATATCACTCATACATCAACATCATGTCATTTGACTTGTATTGTAACTGTGGAGTTATCAATAAAGTATTGTATTATTGTATTGTATCAGCCAAAGGACGTCCATCTGCTGGAAATGGACGTCTAAAGCTAAAGAGTGCCAAAATGATCGGTCATGTAAAATTTCAAATATTTATTCTTCAAGTTGACCTCAAGGGCTCTTTTACATGTCAGAGCTTACAAATACATTTCAATAACAGTGGTATTCAATTAAGCGACATGAACACATAGCAACAATGGAAACATATACCTGGGTACACATTTGCCGAGAAATGTAGGTATAGAGTCTCCGGGTTATATTACAATTACCTTATACTATAATAAAGAGATGTAAAGGGTCTCCAACGTCAAACTGAAATAAAATGTGCCACCCGCATCCAGCGGACTCCCGCAACCTTTACCAGGTCATCAGTGGTGATATCGCCATGGCAACGCGGCTCTCAACCTTCCGGCCGCCCATATAAATTAGGGTGAACGACGGCGTCGCATGGGGAACGTCTCCGTCCTCCGTCCGTGTCATTTAAATGTCAAAATAGCTTAGTGAATAGGTCTGTCAAATCATCTCACCCCTAGTGGTGTTCTACTTACTTACACACATCGACGGAAAGCATGTATTAAAATTATTCTTATTTGAGTAGTTTAAGCGGCTTATAATCAACAAAAATGTATAAATTTAAGTTTTCTATGTATTTATTTATCTATATTAAGTATGTATATCGTCGTCTACCTAGTACCTTATATTTATTTTTTAGTAACAATTGAACTTTGCTAATCGTAGATATGTATAAGTATAAAGCCAATATTTTGTCAAATTAAAGAAATGTGACGTATCGGGGTAAGATTATCTTGTCTGTCGCATTCGGCTAGAGGCGCGAGGGGACACGTGAGGTGGAGGTGGGATGACCAGGGAGGTGATGTCTTGAGACGCCGTTGCGAAATATATTTATTTATTTATTCATTTATTGCACCATGGTGATTATAGAAGTTGTTTTACAATATAATGAGGTATCTCATGGACCCTGGATGGGTATAGCAAATGTATCCTTAAGAACTAGAATAATTATAATTAAACATCACAATACAGATACATACACTGTTGAATAGCAAGTAACATTCACCAATACTAGCATATAATTATTATTACATTGTAGAATTAATAACTTAGATAACATTCAGAATAGGCTACAAATTATTTATCAATTACGAATATCACAATCATTTAAAAAATCATTAACAGAGTAATAGATTTTTTTTGTAAGAAATGTTTTCACAATTTTATGTATATTTTATATTACAATTTTATATTATATCATTGTTTTAGGGAATTTCACTACTGTCCACCTTGTCGGGGGGTACCCACGCTGGGTCTTCCGGTACGTGGTCGCCACTCGAGAACCTTTCCGCGTAATTAGGTATTTTTATTCGGATGAGGGATCCAAACGAGTTTTGACCCCACCCGGCGCCAGACCGTAAAGATCAGCATGTCTAGGCAATGTGTTGCAACGTGAGGTACTGTGTCAAAGTCGTTTAAACAGCAATTAAGCCCATTCGATTATAGCACCTATTGTAGTCGCAGGCGCAGGGTTATTGTACTGGAGCGCTTTGCCCAATTGACGTGGGCGATACTTGTCATTCACAAGTTTTTTGATTGTCTAATTCACTGTCTATGTTTGATTCCCATTACCTACCTACAGGTGTCAGTTAAAAGCAAAATTGTTGTTTATTCAGCAAGTAGCGTAAGCCGAAATAAGAGATTTTGTGAAAGCGTTCATTTTCTGTAGGATAAAATACGACCAATATTTAAATTGTAATGATATTCGACATCCTCACTCAAACTTGTAATTTTTATTCACTTTTTTATCGTATTAAATTTTTATGAATTTGAATACCTGCATCTCTTATTTATTTTATTTGATTTAGACTGTATTTGCTAAATTATGATTTATATTTATTAATTGACATGTTACTTTATTTACCAGCTCTATTTCTATTTCTACGCCTGTGCGGGCAGAATATGTTGTTGAATATCCTGTAACACCAAAATTGTAAATTACCATATTCTATGAAATAAATAATTTTGACTTTGACTATTCTCTAGTCTGGGTACCTAACTCTTTATCGCTCCATTATTTTCTTTATCACTCCTAAGCCCTCCTAAACTCCTTACCTAAACTCCTAAAACTTGCCAACGACTGAACCTCAAAGGATAACTTACTTCCTTTCGCGTTTCCCTGCAGTGTGTATGTGAGTCAAGTATATAAAACCGACTCATCCAACCGTGTATTCCATTGAACCATAGCAAACAAGCATCACAAACAATTACTTTTATTTTCGCTTTAACGGAAACCATCCATCCAACAACGCCGCTCAACCAATACGAGTACGACATGATGCCATACTATCTTCGTGGCGCATATTGGATATTGAACCGCTCGACAGAGTTCAACCGTGGACACTGGTTCAACTTAGTTTTTTGTGCCACATCGGAACAAGAACCGGGGCGTCTTAACCAGTCGGTTACCTTGAACTTTCGCCGTTTACGTAATTGGGGTGCGCGCGAGTGTGCGCGGAATGCGCGTTAATTTCGCGAATCTTCGTTTTTAGGGTTCCGTACCCAAAGGGTAAAAACGGGACCCTATTAATAAGACTTCGCTGTCTGTCCGTCCGTCCGTCCGTCTGTCTGTCACCAGGCTGTATCTCAAGAACCGCGATAGACCGAAATTTTCACAGATCATGTATTTCTGTTGCCGCTATAACAACAAATACTAAAAACAAAATAAAATAAATAACCGCTCCCATACAACAAACGTGTTGTTTTTTTGGCGTTTTTACAGAGAATGGTACGGAACCCTCCGTGCGCGAGTCCGACTCGCACTTGGCCGGTTTTTTATTTCGAACTAGCTTATGCCCGCGACTCCTTCCTTGTGGAATTCGTTTATATCGAAGTTCCATACAAACTATTATATGTCCTTGCCCGGGACCCAAACTATTATACGGCTTTATCATAAGGTCCTTGAAGAAAATCTACTTGCGTTTATCAATATGTAATATGTAACAATGTGCAAAAGGTGAGAAAATACAGCGATGTCAAGGTCTCTGTTAAAAAGTTATTATTCATCAACATTGTCGCCAATTCCAACTGGGCGAATAATAATACTATCCAAAGCCTTTGCGAATTCAATATTCAAGTAAATGTCAAATAGGAAATTATTATTCCGCTTTTCAGATCCGCTGACAGTCGGCCCGAAATTCAACCAACACTAAAATATTCTTGACAGACCTAGTTTTTGATGGGATGGGATGGGATGTTTGGGATGTTTACCTTACTGGTGCTAACCAGTAAGGTACACATCCCAATGTTTGACACTTTAAGGCGAACGTAGACGTCAAAATTTTGTTTCGTCAACTTGCGAAAATCGACTTAAAAATAGGATTCTTGTCAAAACGGATCAGAATATATTGATTCAAACTTTCACGGTTCTCACACATTATTTTTACTAAACGGGACTCAATGACGTGTGGTTTGAAGATCATCACGCGACCAAGGATGTTGTGACACATCCGAAACGTCGAGAAGCCTCAAATGTGTAAACAAAACAAAGTATTGATGTAATTGTCATGTATAAGCGGTATAAGGTGCACATTTTAAATACACACAACAATCCTTCAAATTGTTCGTGTGATACCAAAAACAGATCTATTTTTTTCTGATTTTTTTTGCTTGGTTTCAGTGTTTCCCTCAAAAATCACCTTTTTAGCAAACCGTGGAGAGGATTCCTCTTAATTCCAATAATTGTTACCCCCCTGCTTGCCACCTTTGTTGCTATGACTTAGTTGAAAGTGCTAACTATTGCGACAGTGTCCGGCACTAGAGCATTTACCTTATATATTATAGTAGGAGGTGTACATTGTTATGGTGCACCCGACCACAATAAGAATAAGAATAAGAATAAGAATAAGAATAAGAATAAGAATTATTTATTGCCACATAACACATCCATTACATACGAAATTAAAAATAAAAATATTACAAAGAAGGAAAAGAAAAAAACTAATATTAATTTACAATAAGTGTGTCCGACCAAAATATATTATCAAGTCATGTGAGGTAACGAATTTGTATTATATCACTTGACTATATTATACATAATATCGTATAATATACAGACGAAGTCTAAATATGTTAATTATATGTAAATTTAGTATCTACAGTGATATACTGGTTCATAAAAATGTTGAATTGCGAGGTTAATTTTTTTTTGTAATGAATCGTCATGTCATGACAGTACTGATTGCCGCGGTTTTTACATTTTCCAGAATAAGTAGGTACATACTAGGATTAATTTGTAAAAACTAGTAACTACTCAATTATCCACAAGGTTAAATCTGTTAAACCAGGTGTTTTTGACCTGCGAAGTGAGTCTTTAAATAAGGTTGCCAATAAAAACTATAAATAAATCATCATGATAATATGGTTCGATATAAATCTGAGCTGAGAACTCGGAAATATAACAGTTGAATAGACTAATTAAAAAATATATTATAAGACCTATGTTTTTAAACTTAAAGGCCGCTTACTTGACGATCTAGTTGGTAGTGAACCTAACATACGAAGCCGGAGGTCTCGGGTTCAAACCCCGGTAAGGGCATTTATTTGTGTGATAAGCACGAATATTTTAATCCAGTGTTGGATATTTTTATTTATCAGTATTTATTTATCTATATTAGTACCTATATTGTGTATCGTCGTCTAGTAGGTTACCCATTAGCTTAGTTTGGGACCAGGTTGATTTGTGTAAGATTGTCATCAAATATTTATTAATTAAACTCATCTCACGTTACCTCCTTTTTATTTTTAAATATTAACGTTCAGTTTCACATTTGTAAACCACGCAAACATCCTTCAACCATAAAACCTCACTCAAATCATCCATTGTGTACTTGTATGTGCACAAAAGTTTAACCAGAATATTACGTAAACTCTTGTTACAATTTAAAATGGTCCATTGTTAAATGTGCCCCGATTTGCCCTACGCATTCCTCGCGGCGGGTCACGGCCGTATTGACAGATGCAAAAACCCGCTGTCAGGTGACTCGTAAAAATGGATTATGCGAATTGTACGTTAATTTCGCAAGGTTTCACGAGGCATGTGAAATTTATGATCGAATTTAATGCGACCTGCGCTTTGAGCGGTTTAATTTCCTGGTCGTAAATTGTTTTTTTTTTACTACGACTATAGCAAACACGCGTATGATGGCGATGGCGGTGCTGAATGCTCTCCTGACTTCAGCACCTGAGTGTGATTTGTTTGCATCGAGATGGGCTGTATACAAGGAACGTCTGATTTTTTGTGAGGTGATGGATGCTACTACATCTAGAACCTAACCACTGTGTGTAGGTACTTTAAATACGTCCTTCTGCAATTGCTATATGTTTGTTTTGTATGTGTTAATTTAGTTTCTCGGCGCATTGGTTCATCTGTAATGCCGTGTAAATATACTGCATGTCAATTAAAAAATAAATAAAAATGATTATAGCCTACCTCAAGCCCCAGCACGATACGTTTTATCGTCACGTTTTACGGCGAAAATGTACTGAAACGTCACGTAAGACACAACGATAAAACGTATCGTGTTAGCTGGGCTGATGGTAAGCAGCCGCTGTAGTTTGTAGCCTATGGACGCTTGCGATTAAAGCAATCTTTAACTGATTCTCGTGAAATTTTGTGAGAAGGTTCAATAATTATACTGACTTTTTGTCTATTCAGGCTTTCGAAATTAGTATAATATCGCGAGTTCCACAACTCACAGAGCCGGTAGTATTTATTAAGTAAGTCTTATTATATAAAGGTATAATATAACCCACTTGACATTGAAACTAATCTGCATAAATTCTGTGATAAATAAACGCAAACTGGATATATTTTTGAGATGTAGAGCAAGCATATAAATACCTAACAAAACTGAAAAAGTTGTTTGGAGTGATCTGGATATAAAATGAAATATTAGAAGTTCCTTTAGAGGCAGAACGTCTATCTAAATGTAGACCATACAAATATTTTAAATAGTACAGGAAGTTATAAACGTGTCCTACCGACTTAATTATGTATCAAAATCGAAATCACAGCTTGCGGTCTTTTAACGGGTAAAGTGGGGTAATTTGGAACATCTTGTTTCTAAATTTCAAAAATATTCATAGACTAAATAAATAACATCTTAAACATTTAATGACATCGTTATTGATGAAGTAGTACTCCACTTTTAAAAGGTATATACAAAATTGTATGTAATTTTTAGGCTCGCGATTTTCATTAGTCAGTTACATTAAAGTATAAATTTATCACAATAGATCAGTGATATAAGGGCTCTCACAGTCCGGAAGCCACTACCAGAATAATAAATACAATAAAGTATAGATTCAATGAAACGAAGCCAGTGTAGAGGCGTTCATATATTAGGAATATAAGGCACAACTATAAGGTACAATTCCTTCCAAGTACAGTCAGCATTATATATTTAGTAGCAGCCAAATATATCGTTCCGCTATATTAAGGGGCTCCTAGCTCCCAATGACCTTCGATCTGTAACTGTCGGTTTTTTCGTGTTTTTTTTGGCTTATCGTATTAACAACAACGTGGTTTACCGAAATGATATCCCATATTTACATCAAAACTCACAGTTTTCGGGATATATGGCACCAAACTTTGGCAATTTCAGACCAAAAAACCGTTTTTTGGACGTAACTTTTGTGAAAATGAGATAAAAATTAAAATCCCTTGTGGGTTTTTAGAGACGTCAATAAGCAACAGTTATATGTAGATTTCATAAATAAAAGGGCATAAACATCATACTAATATCGAAAACAGAGCTTTTTTGGACCATGGTAGAAGAAATCATAACAAAAAAAAAAAAAATAACAAAAAAACTCGTGCAAATGTAGATAAAGGATTGAAGAACCGATAAGTGTTTGTGCCATAAATATATCTATAGTTTTGACGGAGAAATATCAACTCAAAACTCGTCAAAACTAGCCAAAAAGAGCGTGGAACCCCTTAAGCTACTTTAGCTGCTACTAACTATATGATGCTGACTGTACGTATATGCCTTTGGTTATTATGATGTCCGCCCATCTTGTCCTGACCTGTCAAACTTCAAATTGTAGGGCAAAAAACCAACATATCTCTGACAAAGAACCTCGCATCTCCGTTGGAATGAGGAAGACTCCATAAATTAAGTCGTGACGCCCCTTATCTGTCTCTATATTGATATTGGTTCAGTTCACTGCTAATACAAGAATAGTTCAAACGATGAATCCTGTCAGTTAAGGTTCGTCAGACCTTACTCAGTGTTTTTGTAACATGGGTAACCTATTACCAAACCGCGACTTGAATACGACGGGTGGCAGTTTTCTAAAAAAAATACGTAGGTAATCCAATCCCAAACTCGTTGAGTAATACATATTATGTTACATACACTACGATAATGTTGATATACCTGATCACCCTGGGCTGTTAATCGCTACGCGCTAATGCGGCTCACCCCGCCGGTCACCCGTCACGCAACTAGACCTCTACCTATGCTTAGTTACTACGCAATTGCGGTGTCAAGATATATTCGTGGGTGAGCGTTGAGGTGAGCTTAAAACAAGTTACAGAATAGGGGGGCCGTGTTCAGGGTGTAGGAACTTAAGGAGGTGATAGGCTGCACTATTAGGAAGAGTTCCAACCTAACATGTCTAATCTGCGATGGGTTTTTTTATCAAGTTTTTCAATTATTTTAAATTCGTAGCAGGGTCATGAAAAATTAAATTTAAAACCAAGTATGCAGTAAATCAAATTTACTTAAACAATTTAAAAAAAAATACGCCCCCCTCCCACTTGCTACACAAGTTTTTTATCCTTTTTGTAGGTCACCCTGAGTGATTACTTAAAAACTTTTTTAAACTCAATTTAATAAAAAAAAAACTATCACAGATTGGACTAAGTCAAAGTAAAACAAAGTAAAGTAAAAGTAAAAAATATGTATTTACAAAAACATTAATTTGTATACTTTTAACAGTTCTTATCGGTGACTCCCACACTAGGCTAAGCCTATATCGTGGGAATCAGAGACATTTAGGGTTACCATAAACATAAACGTAGCGGCTTAAGAACAAATGTACATTCATAAGTGTAAAATATTATAGTAACGGTTTACAATTAAAAACCTACGCAATAACATGACAAATAAATATTAGAACAGGTGTTCATTAAAAACTATATTTCACTGCCTGTAAGTGTGTGTAAATGATTTGGTGTGGAGTGTGGTGTGTGAGAGTGTAATTGGTGTAAACCGTTCTTGTTTTTAATAATAAATAAATAAATAAATGGTGTGAATGTGGGGCATGTGGGTGTAGAAGTGATAGTAGACAATGGACAAATTTGGCCTGGCGAGAAGTCACTTTTAGGAGAGCTACTTAGGAAACAAAGCTTCGACCACGATTCTCCTAGAATATCCTCAGATTCCTTGTAGGCCAATGGCAGTAAAAACCTACTTATTTGACCTTTGCGATGTGGTAGCGCCTCACATCACAGATCGCACATCACAGCACTAAGACATGTAAGTTTCAAACTCTTCTTAATAATCCAGTCTATCACCTCCTTAAATTCGTACATCGTTATTCCAAACATCCTGTATAATACCTACAATGAAAACCGAATAAGAGTCAAAAGAACATTCCTGCGTATGATATTTATGTAGAGTTGTGCATATGGTTGTCGTCTTGAAATAATTGTCTTTATCGAAATGTAGGTAAAGATCAAATAGGCGACACCTTGTCTATAATTAATTATAGGTAATATTTAGCCGAAACGCATAGATAAAATCGACACAGTGACTATGTCATAAGCTGTCAGACTTGTAGCTTCGTAGCTTAATTTGTGCTACAGAAGGGGTAATCTAAGATAATTTCACTTAGTAATTAGATTTCAGTATTTTCACGAGTTCATTTGATCTGTTAACCTGGCGCGCGTGCCAGTCAAATACGAATACATATCCCCGTTTAACCGCATATTATTTAACTCTCTTGCTAATTAACAACGGCGTTTTTTTCCGGCCTGTTTGGGTACACTTACTCGTACTTACATAGTGCGATTTTCCAGTCGATAAACAATGATTCGCTAGAATTGTTCAAAGTCATGTCAAAACAAGATGTGTACTAGTCATCTATTCGCAAAAACTGGGTATTTTCCTAAAATTAGGTAGTTTTATAAATTTTCCAGGCAAACAATCATAGGTTAGCTAAGTGCAAAAAAACTCGCCTGTACCTACGAGTGCTACTAGTACAAGTTTTGTTAGACTCTACATTTTGCTAAGCATAAGAGTAATCAACGTTATATAAACATACACGGTGCGTCTTAAATCTTAATTGTTATGAGAATCTTTATCTTACACAGTAGTAATAAAATATCTAACCTTAAATGGATTGTTTCGTTAAAAAGTAGAATTAAAAATGGATTTGTCTAATTTTTGTCATCCCAATTTAGCAGTAAATGTTTATTAAGCAGAAACGTCCGCTAACGAAATTACAAATTTCGATCAGTGGAAAATTAAAAAACTATTCGTCACGAGCGGGATTTGAACCCACAACCTCTGGAATCCGTCCATCGCTCTTGCCAATAGAGCAACCGTGGGTACGCTAATGGCAACGAATCTTTCAATCCTTTCCACTATTATAATTACACCTTAGGGAGGCTCGTAGCGACATTTACCGCGAAGTTATTACAACTGCTGAAACGGCAGCAACGTCTCAAGTTACATTGAGAATCGTTAGTAACAATGCGCTACCCCATTTTAACAGTAAATGTTTATTAAGCAGAAACGTCCGCTAACGAAATTCCAAATTTCGATCAGTGCAAAATTGAAAAAACTATTCGCCACGAGCGGGGAGCCTCCTTAAGGTGTAATTATAATAGTGGAAAGGATTGAAAGATTCGTCGCCATTAGCAGACCCACGGTAGCTAAATTGGCAAGAGCGATGGACGGATTGCAGAGGTTGTGGGTTCAAATCCCGCTCGTGGCGGGAATTTTCCACTTTGATCGACACCCAATTTAGGTTGTTTCTAAGGTACCTTCAATAAACAATTATAAAAAGTTACAAAATCTATAAAAATTAGAAATGGGCCGACTATGGGTTTGGCCGACTAGGCGACCAGTCGGCCGCCTAGAATGCCGACTAGTCTGCCGACTAGTCGGCTAGGCCGATCGTGGACTTCGGCGAAGTTCGGGTGCAATCAGGAAACTTCGTTTCGCTTTGCCGTCGCGCTGTCTGCAAGCGTTCAAAGTCCCAAATGTGATATTCAATCTGAATTTGAGTAAAATACACTCGAGGCAATGAAAACGGGTCACTTCCCATGGATTCCCAATGTGAACTATGAAGGTACGCTCTCAGAGGCAATGAAAACGGGTCACTTTGTAAAGTAATCCATGGGAAGTGACCCGTTTTCATTGCCTCTGAGTGTATAAAACGAATGGTAAAAAATGGCAGTTTACTTACTTTATGTCTCGTTTTCCTGTGATCCATAAAGTGCCCACTAATCGGTACATTTTGCCGACCCGGTACATCTCTATTAAGAATACAACATACTTAATAATACCCTTTATCTTTAACAGCGCTTCCTTTCAGTTCTAAAACAAACAAGACTTAAACTGCCCACTTAGGTATTACGCATTTAGGTCTAAGTAATTATTTAAATAAGTAGGCAATCGGACTATTGCTGTGTTCCGTGCGTAATGGAAGACATGACTCTTAAATAACTATAAAGTTGCACAATAATTATATATTTTGCAATACAAATGGGCTGCCTAAATAATTATAGGAACAAAAACACATGCATCGTTTAAGTTATCAGAACTAGATCGGGACATACACACTCTTATCTATGATTGGGACATCTAAATTGTGCAGACTGTGTCATGTATGACACAGCTACCGTCATTTATTTTATCTGTTTCACGTAGTTTCGGTATCATGGTTCTTCCTTGCTTTGCAATCTTACTTATTTTATTTTAACATGCAACTATAATATTAAAGCGATAAGACCGCCTGTTGTTACCTTTATTTATTTAATGTATTCTTGTAACATGTTTTTCTTATGTTGTGGTGCAATAAAGAATATTATTAGTGAGTTTTTATTAACTTTTGAGTTGAGCAAAATTGATGCTATTTTGGTTTCAGAATCCTGGCTCAATCCTTGTTTACCTTCCACTTCTTATTCTTTGCCTGGGTTTTGTCTGGTCCGAAATGACCGTATTGGAAGAGGTGGTGGTGTTGCGATATATCTCCGGTCTCACATCTCTTATTCCATCTTAGATATATTATCAGCTCAGTCTTTTTCTTCAGACGCCGCAGAGTATTTATTTCTCGAGTTGAGCTTAACTCACACAAAAATTCTTCTTGGTGTTTTTTATTCACCCTTGCCTAATGTTAATTACTTCTCTTCTTTTGAAATGCTTCTCGAAGACCTTATGCCTTCTTATGATCACCATATCATTATGGGCTATTTTAATACTTGCCTGCTTAAGAATGACTCTCGCTCTAAATCACTTAAAGCGCTCGTTGACGCCTGCAATATGATTATTTTGCCTTCAGATCCCACACATTATTTCCCTAACTGTTCTCCATCGCTCCTTGATCTCACACTTGTCTCATCATCAGATCATGTTGCAAAATACTGTCAATACTCTGCAGACACTTTTTCCTATCATCACCTACTGTTTCTACCTTATAAGATTCGACCTCCTAAGGCTAAGCCCAAAATTCTACTTCAGCGCAATTTTAGTCGGTTGAATGTTGATAAGCTTCGCGAAGATGCTGCAAATGGACGTAGTTACGCGAAAACGTTCCAACCCACAAGTCACTCGAAAATGAGTTACCATAACCAGGGTACTATTTTTGACATATTACATCATGTGCACACAAAGATGCTAGTATTTTTAGGTTAGTTTCATCAATAAAGTTTGACCCAAATGTTCCAACCCACCATTATGCCAAGGACTTGTACTCAAAATAAAGTAAAAACATTACATGCATACTGAAACATATTGTTAAAAACTCTTAATAGAATAACATATCGTTATAATATAATGTTCCACTTGTCTAGGAACATTATACTAAATTCATAAAACGCACATTTAATTGTATCTTAAATGATCCATGTGGGTTGGTACGTTTTTGCAAAATCTTTATACATTTTTTATTTTTGCAAAAATGTTCCATGTAATTTGAAACCTTTTAGATTAATCCATACTGTTTTTTTAAGCTGCGAAGACTGTTCTAAATAAATTGGAACGTTTTATTATAATATATTATTTTCTAATTTTTTGCTATAAACGATCCACATATAGTTGATCCATTTTTGCTATTAAATATGTTCGAGAGAAAAAAATATTTTTTACCAAAATAAATAACTATGGTATATTTGGACGTAGTTACGCGAAAACGTTCCAACCCACAGCGACCCCATTTTGAGATAAACGCAATTTTGTGTTTTAGCGGTACACTTTTTCCCTGTAATTATTTCAGGCAAATACTATTCAAACCCACCACCGCCACTTGACAGCCGTATTTGCCTATGCATGTAAAGTCGTAAAGCAAAACAAACATTTCATGATTAATATTTTGTTTAGTTTGCCCCGGTTGTGGATTCCTATCCCGTCTCAATAGTATTTCTCAGTAGGATTTATCTAATTCCTTTTAAAAAAACATAATAAACTCGGTAAACAAAAGTATTAACGTACTTAGATTCAAAGACGAACTAAGTAGCCAGTAGTAAAGTGCTTAAAAAGTCTTCTATAAAAAATTGTTACACAAATTCTGGTAAAATAAAGCCACACAACTTTCAACAATTTTAAAGCTCTCAGTAAAACCTCTTCCAAATTGGTCTACTAATTTTTGAGCTACTCTTGAAGTCGTGACCATTTTGGCTTCGCTGAACAAAATAATTTATTGTTTATGATTTAACACGCAATGGGGATCCCCTTCATTGGCATAATTTTTTATAGACTAATATAGTTTTGCATAATTGATTTGGCATAATTTCTATTGGCATAATAATACTGTCGCATAATAATACTTTGGCCTACTACTTTGTTTGGCATACTATGGTTTTAGAATAATTTTACTTAGACTAATTTGTATTCGACTAATACTCATTATGCATGGGCTAATAATTATTTATCATATCTGTTTTGAAGCATAATTTCTGTTTTCTAAATAAATAAAACACAGTTTCATTGTTAGCATGCATTTACACTTTTCGTGGACGTGGATTATTGGGTAGTGCATTATCAGGGCGGATAAAAATGGCTTGTCATAAGCGAACTCTGTCTTAGGTCGGTTAGGTTAGGGTTCACTTGTGTTCCTCAGACCAGAAATAGACACCCCGCGCAGCGGGGTGGCGTCGACTCGCTGGAGATTATTAGTCCGCATAGATGACCGTCCCAATGTACATGGATTATCAGGCTGTACATTATTGGGCCGTGCATTATGCTTTCATTGCTTTGTGTAATGCATGATTTTATTTTTTAGGACACAATTTTTATGCGTTTTGTAATGATGCCAAGTAATTATTATGTCTTTTTGTATTTATGCTATCTGATGTTAGTCTTTGTGATGATTATGCTATTTTCGTTTATTCTTTTTAATTTTATGCCTAAAAATTTATGCCATAACATGATTAGGCTTAACGCTAATTCGGCTTTAAAAAATTATGCGTTATTATATTATTCCAAATGATTTTATGCGATCCAATAGAGAACCCACGCAATGTTATCAACGTGATATTTTTTTTATCGAATCGCGATGTTAACTAATTGTTTAATACATAATTTAAACAACTTCCTACTATTAATCTCTAGGAAGACACGCACGTATATATTGTTTCATTAAGTTTACAACTTAATGCCCTCTCAATTAATGTAACACATGCCTTTTGATAATTTGTAATCAATACGCTCTAATGAGTGTTTTGTGTGTGCGTGTTTTCCGATGTTTAGATAACCTATTCCCATTATTTTAATTATTTATGATTATGACTAAATAAATTATTGAGTTCCTTTGTTAAATTGTATTCAATATTTTGTTTCTTTGTTGTATTTGTGTTTATCTGGTTAATTCCTTATAAATCCATGTAATAGGGTAAATAGGGTGTATGTGAAATATATCGACGTGAGAGTATTCAGTATAGTTTCCAATCTGTCCTCTCGAAAGTCTATCCAGCAGAGTACCAGATGGACTATACTTTTATTTATAGTTTTATTTGTCTACAATTTCTTGTTGTTATTCTATCCCGTTAGTCAAAAGACAAAGACCATAGTTTCTTTTATAATACCTTTGTTGCAAAATGCCATGAAGATGGCCCATAAAAATGGTTTGAAAATTACCAAAAAACCCCACCTTTGGACCATACAAAATTACAGTTTTCAAAAGAAACCCTAGAGACTTAAGCCACGGCAAATAGCTATGGATAAAAGTTGAATCATCCAAATGCTGTTGTTAACTCCACGACTTCCATTTAGCATTTGCATAAAAAATAGTACTAACTCCTTGTACTAGTGATGACAACAAAGCTAACTTGTATCGTTTTCCAGGTGTACCACATGTGCGACGGCCTCGGCCGGCAGTTCAGCTACACCTGCCCTAACACGACGCTGTTCCAACAGCGGATGCTGATCTGCGACCACTGGTACATGGTCAACTGTTCCGCGTCCGAGGGTGATTACGACGCGAATCTGCTCATAGGTGAGACGTTCAGTTATACCATGCTGGTCCCACTTAAATCGTGTAGACTCGGTCTAAAATAGATCTACGTTGCCCACCGCCTGTCATAAAAGGTGACTTGAGGGGTCACCGGGTTCGCCAATACCCTTTGTGGTAGAGCCGCAGCACTTAGCCAGCCAAGCTTCTAGGTACCCCAGCCAGAGAAGGCAGCGAGGACGGCCCAGAACAGAGTGCGCTCAACCTGAGATCCTAGAGTCCTCAGAATTACATAGCGCAGGTGGCGGCTGACGTTGTTTTTAGTGGTAGTAATAACACATTACCCAAACTTACCCCGAAAGCTGACCCGCAGATTTTCTCCAGGAAAAATAAAAGGCCGGTCCCACTGTCCGCTTTGGATATACACAAGTCTGGCTCTGCTCTGAGTTCACAGTTTACCCATATCTTGGGAACTTGATCGCGCTACGTTGCGCTATTAAGACCACTGCGCCGTTTGGTGCGGAGACGCTACGGTATCAGTAGGTAAGCTATGGTATCCTTCACTCAAGTTCTCAAACTTATGTACATTTAAATGAGTACTTCCTGATTTCCGGAATGCGTGATCCCGCGCAACATGACACTACTCCCCAAATGTAATACTGTCAGTATGCCGATGAGTATACGTAAAGAAATCTGGGCTATATCAAGCTCTTCATCAACTACAAGAAACCGCTTACCAATTTCACCCGGAAAGTGGCCTAAAGTCGCGTTTACACACACAATTTAGCGTCCACTCGGTCCACGTCCACTCCTGTTGTTCCCCGGGATCTCCACAATGACCGATCTTGCGCCGCCCTCATTCAACGGCTCCTGCGATCCTGACCCGACAGTCAAGTCCACCTTTAGTTGGGGGCCACGCAGCCTCTTGTCCATAAAAATACATAATCCTCCTGATCACCCTCTTAGCGTTTTCCCCGGTGTACCCTAAAGGAGCCCAGGGTCCGCAGTGGCACCTATAGCCCCAAGATTTTGCGTAGACACTAGTATCACGAAAGCGACTCCCATCTGACCTTCCAAGAAGACCAATCCCACCAATATCTTGAGAAGTTGATATTGATGGCTGGCCAAGTCTATGATGGTACCTCGTGCAACAACCTAAAAACATTAATTTTGTATAAAAACTAGATATTATGTTAACGTTACTGTTAACATCTAATTTATACTTTTCTAAAAAAACATATGTTATTAATATTATCACGGTTCTTGTCAGGCACGATATGCGTTTTTTATCTTGGGTCAATCGTTAACCTCGTCTCTTAGCATATTTTTAATAAAAAATAATTACTTTGGTATATCCAGTACCTACTTATTTATCTTGAACTTAGGTTTGTTGAACTTGGTATAAATTGGTTTGTTTACTATAAAATATTTTTAGTTTGGAAAAAAGGTGAATCTTAAAAGTTTCCATTAGTTTAATCATCGTACTCCTAGCGTTTTCCCGGTAGTGTCCTAAACGAGCTCAGGATCCGTTTTGGCACCTAATTCCTAGATTTGGCGTAGGCACTAGTTTTAACGAAAGAGACTGCCATCTGACCTTCCAACCCAGAGGGAAAACTAGACCTTATTGCGTTGTGACCGATGTTATCCTTCACCGAAAAAGATTCCGTTCGTTTATGATGCTAAAATTGTCTGAAAGAAAAAACCACCTACTTTCTGCCCGAATGCTTACGGCCCTTAACTACGTTTGCAACCAGTTGCAATGGAAGAATATTCCTTCTTTGTTAGCAACTAGTTGTGAAAGAAGAATCTTTTTCCTTATTACACAACCAGTTGCCAACGAAGAAATTGAGGAAGGTCAACCTACCCCTTTTGGAAATACAGGTGTGATCTTGATATGTCCATGTCAAACTGTTTCTAAGTCTATACCTAGTTCTCAACCTAGTGCAACTACGGATCCTGCCTAGTAACATTAAGTTAGAATACGAATTTTATCAATGATTCTACGACATTTCCAGTCAACCGGTTCCTTTCTGTTAAAAGGTCAGTAAAGCGGCGCTCTCACGGTACTACCCACATTTACAATCAACTTCCAAAAGATACCTTTTTTATACCACGTCAGTGGCAAACAAGCTTGCGGCCCACTTGATGGTAAGCGGCCACCGTAGCATATGGACGCTGGCAACAAGACAGCGCGCCAGCTGTGTCTGACTATCTCTTTCTAATTGTTCTAATTCAAACGGACGGGTACACGGGTAGTCTATCTCGCCGCGACACATCTCGCGCGCCATCATGTGCTAACCGTGCAGGGGTGTCACATGCTCGTTACCTTTGAAACATTTATACACTCCTTTTTTGACGAACCTCTATACTGTAGTCCCACGGAAAAACCTCGGTAAGGAGCTTATTCAGCAACCGGAGCGTACGAGGAAGGACATTTATCTGAAACCGAAACCTTCTCATCACCACCACCATCTTGGAACCTGATATATCTAGTAGCGTCGTCTATGGTGTCATATATCTAACTGTCTGATATCCAGACAGAAGCTTTGCTTTGTATGGCAGTGAAACGTGGACACTGACACAATATGATACAACAGATGTGGTGTTGGCGGAAAATGGAGGGTATAAAGTGCACAAAAACGGTATCAAAAGTGGAAGTGTTGAACACAATTAAGGAAAAGAGAACCATGTACGTTGACAGATATAGAACACCGAAGAGTTTTTATGACGGAAAATCTGCTGAAACACGTTTTCTTCAAGAGTACTACGAAGGAGGGAAAATTTAAAGAACGAGAGACAGAGAAAGTAAAAGAAACTAGGTATTTAGAAAAATTCGAAAGAAACTTAAGGTCGTGTCAAATAAGAATGATAGTAAAGGGCCACAGCCACAGGACAAAAACGACTTAACAGTTCCAATTTAAAACGGAGTTGTAATGTAACAACCATACAGAACAGAGGGCACAAGTTCGAATCTTGTCCTGGGCTTCAGACAATTATGTTTTTTTGTACAGTACCTATATTTGTTCTCTGTAGGTATCATATCGTTTAAAATTTGATCGTGGCTACTTCCACGTTAAATTGACACGAATAGCCTATAGCTTGAAAAAGGGTCAACGCATGTTCGCACGATGATGGTTCCATAGGGGGAAATCAATATTTATTAGTACATTCAGCAGCAAAAGTAACTCTAATGCCAAGAGGATAAGAACTGTCTCGATAATTTTGGGCGTGTTATTTTGCGTAGCTACTTCTGCTGCTGACTGTACTAGAATTACATAATATGCGTAGGTTAAGGCTGTGCATTGGAAATTATCGCTTGCTTTGAAACGGCGTTCTGACTAGATTAAGCAACAATAAGGTCTGGTTTTCAGATATATGATTCTTGACTATATGATTGTAGATCTGATTTTATGGATACATGATTGCTTAAAATTTCCTCGATAGAAAAAAAATCCAAAGTTGGGTCTGTATTTTCCTTTTTTTACTCAGCCTACTTAAACGATACATTATTTTACGACACAATCAAGTTAATACTATAGTATTTTATCTCATCTAAAATCTCATTTTATGAAATTTAAATAAAACGTCTCTAAGTTAGGTATTTATCGAAATTTGTCCAAAAAAGCCATTCTCGAAGGGTGTTACATCTCTTTTCCTCGTGCGCGGAAGGCATCAGCGTGTCTCTGTCTAGGGGGCGTGTTCGACTCAAATCAAGGCATCGCCTTAACGGTAAAGTTAACACAACACAATCACTGGCAAGATTCGCTACGCGTTACGCTCGTAGCAGATCCCGGTTTTCCCGCTAGGGCTCTACGCGCTTTTTGATGAGATTTGACGAGTTTTGAGGTGATGTTCCTCCTTCAAAATTATATTAATATATTAATGGCACAAACGCTTATCGGTTTTTCAATCCTTTATTACGTTTACACGAGGAGAATTTGGAAAAAAATAGTTTTATTTAATGATTTATTCAAACATGGTCCAAAAAAGCTCTGTTTTCGATGTTAGTATGTCGTTTATGTTTTTTTATATAGGTATGGAATCGACATATAACTGTTCCTTATAACAACAAAACCTCTAACAACGCACGAGAGATTTTAATTTTTAACATATTTTCACAAAAGCTACATTCAAAAAACTGGTTTTTTATTCTAAAATTGCCAAAGTTTGGTGCCATATATATCTCGAAACCTGTGAGTTTTGAAGTAAATATGGGACACAATTGCGGTAAAACTCGTTGTTGTTAATACGATAAGCCATAAAAACACGAAACAACGGAAAGTTATAGATCGAACGTCATTGGGTGCTTAGGAGCCCCTTAAATAGCGGGAAGCGCCTTTGGGGTAGTAGTCAGGTTCCTGGCAGTGAATGTGTTAACTGTTGTTTTCAATATAAAGATCAACAACCGGCTAGTGTAGACTCGGCATTAGGCTCGCGGGAGTCTTGCGACTAGATTTATAATTCATCTGTACTGGGTTCACTGTGTCGTCGGCGTTTGTGCAATGGTATAAAATGTAGGTATACTTAATACAATTAGTATGGTTACTACAAAATTAAAGCTTTAATGGTATTGAAATCGTAGCTCTGAGGCTCTAGTATAAGTTTTACCGAAACAAAATTTTACGATCGCGTTTGCGTTTTACCCTCAATTTGTATGGGATTTGACAGCTTAACGCGAACGCGGTCGTAACGTTTTGTTTCGGTAAAACTTATACTAGAGCCTCAGGACCCAAAGACTTGTATCCTGCGTATCATGTTTTTGCCAAATAACTGCGGTTGCTAAATAGTAGCCAATATGCTAAAGCGGCTCGTAGACGGGCCATATTTTCACTGCAATTTTTGGCCGGCAACTATTGGTGTCCCTCTCTTACTCACATGTTAGACAGGGACACCAATAGTTGCCGGCCAGATATTGCAGTGAAAATATGGCTCGTCTAGAAGCCTCTTTAGATGTCGGCTCAATGAAAAGGTTCTGGCCTGTCTAAACGTAGGTACCTACACTACAGGTCGATTCACGAGAGCTGATGGCGCGGAAAATATATGAACCTGTCATAGACATTACGCGCCAGCTCTTGTGAATAGACCGTTAGTAATAGTTAATGATCTATGGCCACTTACAACACTGAGTGTATCACATAAGTGTCTGACCCTTTAAAAACTTGTGGCTCTGTGAGCTGAAGAACCCGCGAGCCTGTCTTTTAACCGCTGCTTTTAACTAGAACAGCGGGACAGACAGCGGACAGACACCGGACAGAGACACGGTTTTCGCCTAAGCATTGCTTAAAACGGTAATTGGGTGGATTGCAAAAAAAATACAAAAAACACATTTCTTAGCCAGAGCTGTTTAAATCAAGGTTATGATTTTTTGATTACTGTGTTACAAGAAAGAAAAAATTGTATTGGAGCAAATTTTTTTTTTGATTTATGCATTTTTTTCATATTTTTATCAAAGCCATAATATAAAACTGTACAAATCCAATTAAACTATGAACAAGACTACGTGAATTCTTATCTGGAATACATGTTACTTCAATACTTATTTTTTTAATGAATTTTGAAGTAGAAGGACATTTCCAACTTTGGAATGTAAAATTTTTTTGCAATTCACCCAATTGACAAAAGTCAAATCAGTATCTTTTTATTATGAAACGTCAAAAACGCTCCGTTGGTATGGAATTTGTAGGGATTACTTGTGACGTCACAATCAAACAACGTCCTTATTGGTAGATTTTAAGAATTAAAAATCTTATAAGAGCACTTATTAGAAAGATTGATAGTTTCCAAGTACGTTTTTCTGTTGTAATGTTTATCTGTTGCTAAATAAAAAACTAGATTTTAGCAAACTTGAAAATCATGAAGAGATCGTCGCTTAGCAATAAGACCGCCTGCCTAGCTATAACACGTTCGCGTTCTTGTCTGCCTTAAAGCATTCGTCCCTCTCGCACTTACGTACATTGCTAGTAACGGCATGATCATGTTAGTTAGGCTGTTGTGTGTGTTACTTATGAGTTATGAGTCACGACACGATGCAACAAACAGGTGACAAAGCTAAGGTCGGGTCACATCAGCGAAGCCAAATGTTTAATGATTGCCACCTCAATGCAGAATAATTACATTCTTAACAAACCCATTCAAAGTTTCCTTCCTCTAACCAAACAATTCTACCCATGCAAGGAATCATGCCATGCATCGAAGAATATCAATCAATGTCCATTCAACGCGTCCCAAATTTGAAATTCCGCACCATAGACTAAACTCCTATTTTTATATAACATCTTAAAACGTTCGGAAACTATAATAGTTGCATGAATGGATGCAATCAAGTGTCAATGTCGCGACCTTGACCGGGAGCGGTCAATTCCGAACGCATCTAAGTGGTCGTGAATGTCGAGATTTTCCGTGATTGCTCGTTATAATTGAGAGGATTGATTGTTAACACCGTATAATAGTGCAATTTAAGATAAAACTTGATTGACTTCCTCGAAAATTGTTCGCGTGTATAAAATAGCATTGGGACGAATTGTTATATTCTTATTATAGAGCATCCTTGTAAGAGCCTTGCTCTTTCGCTACTGGGGCTTTTAAATAACAAATTCTTGATATTTGCAGGTCAATCTTACATCTTCAATCTTGCTTAGGTAGGTACATCAAATGTTGTTCAAACTGGTTTCAATAATTTAATTTGGCAGCGTTGTATACGATACAGGGTATACGGGGTGGAAAGGAACAATGCCTATAACGCACGATTTAGTTCATCGATTCCAAACCTGGGGGTTATATTATAATTTATAACCCCCATGGGGGTAAAACAGTTATTCTTTGGGGGAACAGAGTTGTTTAAAAAAATATATGAATAGGTATTTTATTAGCGGTTAACTGGGGGTAAAATCAGTTTCCTTCAAGCGACACTGTCGCGATATTTAAAAGGTTAGAAATCACTGATTTATTTATTTATTTATTTATTTAGCCTTTTATTCTGAAACATTGGTTTATCTTAAAATTACTCTTATTACTAACACATCTTATAATATATCCCTTATTTCAGTGTGCCTTTTGGCATAGGCCTCCTCCAATGACTTCCACTGACTTCTATCTTGCGCAACCCTTCTCCAGTTAGGCCCCGCCGTTAGTTTTAAATCTTCTTCCCATTTCATGATCGGTCTCCCTCGACTTCTCTTTCCGTCTCTTGGGTACCATTCGGTTAATGCTTTACTCCATTTTTCTTTAGGGTCTCGTAACATGTGGCCAACCCATCTCCACTTTTGTTGGTCCACTCTGGATAAAATGTCAGTGAGCTTAGTTTTTGATCGGAGAACCGTATTTTGGACCCTGTCTTGTCTTCGTACGCCCGTCATACTCCTCTCCATTGCTCTTTGGCATATGGCTAACTTGGTTCTCAATTGTTTGGTTAGTGCCCACGTTTCGCAACCGTAAGTTAAGCACGGCAAAATGCATGTATTAAAAGTCTTGGTTTTCAGTCCCATTCCTAAATCTTTCGACTTCATTATCTCTTTAAGAGCCCAATATTTTTTCCATCCGATCGCTATTCGTACTTTTATTTCTTTTATTGTTTGGGCTTCGGTGGAAATGATCTGCCCCAAGTAGGTATATTCCTTCACGTACTCTAAGTTTTTGATTCCGATCTTGATGTCAGTTTGTGAGGAATTAGTAATTAGCTTGGTTTTATTACTATTCATGCTTAATCCAACGTTTAGACTTTCTTTGTTAAGACCTTGTATCATAGATTCTAGTTTCTCTGGATTCTCCTCGAACAAGACTAAATCATCGGCGAATCTAAGATGATTCAGTTTGCATCCATTTACATTTAAGCCAAAGTGTTCCCAGTTGAGTTTGCGGAAAATATTTTCCAAGACTGCTGAGAACAATTTTGGGGATAATGGGTCTCCTTGTCTCACTCCTCTTTCTATGGTAAACTCGCGACCCAGGCTTTCAAGTTGGATACGGGCTTTGCTGTTGGAGTAGATGTTCTTTATGATCTTGGTATATACTGCTGGTATCCTGTGTTGGTTTAAGGTTTCCCATATATATTCGTGATTTATACTATCAAATGCCTTTGCGTAGTCAATGAAGGCAATATAGACGGGTTTGTTGTATTCATTGTATTTTTCCAGAATTTGTTTGACGGTGTGGATATGGTCGATAGTTGAGAATCCTTTTCTGAATCCCGCTTGTTCCCTTGGTTGCTGCTCGTCCAGCATTGGGCTGATTCGGTCCAGTATAATCTTGGCAAACACCTTATATACGTTCGACATTAGGCTTATCGGCCTATAGTTCCCAATGTCTTCTTTGTCCCCTTTTTTGTATAATAATATTATATGGGATTGGGTTCATTGCTCCGGGATACTGCCACTTGTTAGGCTCTCATTGAAAATCATCGTTAGTGCCGGTACCAGTTGTTCGGTTGTTCCCTTCATCAGCTCGTTGGTTATTTTGTCCGGGCCTGGTGATTTTCCTATCTTTTGGCTTTTGATGGCTTTTTCCACTTCGCATGGTAGTATAATAGGAACTGGTTCTTCCTCAGTGTCGGGTATAGGGTATGAGTGGGTACAGTTGCGGATGGATTCTGGTTTTGTGTAGAGTTGACGGTAGAAGTCTGTAGCTAGGTTTTTGATGGAATTGCGTTGGGAAAATGTCTTTGTTTTTCTCTTTAGTCTTGGTATCCATTCTTTTCCTGTTTCCCTTAGCTCCTTAAGTGCTTTATTGACGCCTCCCGTTCTTATTATATGTGATTCTAGGGTTTTTAATCTAATAATTTTGCGATCTCTTCTTATATTTTCTTTAATCTTTTTGCTTGTCTCCGTAATCATTTTTATGTTGCCTTTTCCAATTTTATTTGATATCAGTTCCTTCCTTTCATTTATAAGTTTCTGAGTTTCTTCGCTTAGTAGATACTTTTTACCCTTTGAATGATTGCTTTTGGACGTGCATTTTCGCAATTGATTTCCCAGGATGTTGTATTTCTGTGTTACATCAATTGTATTATTCATAGTTATTTTATTTAATTCGTACGAAAGATTTGTGTCAGCCGTGGTGTGTTGTGATCCGGACTGTATTGTCTTACAGTTGTTTATATGGGACCGGGATGCTTTACTAGGGTATTTTCTGAGCGAACTTCGGACCATGCGGTGATTTGTGTTAAAGTTCAGTGCAGATATGACCGCGGTGTCCGTGAATGCTTTAGGGTTGTTGCTTATTACGAAGTCGATCTCATTTTTATGCAACCCGTCAGGTGAAATCCACGTCCATTTGTTTTTCCGTTTCTTCTTAAAAATAGAATTGAGTAAAGTCAGGTTGTGTTCCATGAGAAACTCGACTAGTCTCTGCCCACTTCTACTCCTCTTGCCATGACCAAAGTTTCCAAGTACATATTCCTCGTTGTTTTCTCTAACGCCTACTTGAGCGTTAAAATCTCCCATAAGAATAATATGCTTGTGTGAGTTAGCTTTTATCGCTTCCGATATCTCTTCATAAAATGTATCGTGGGTGGACTTTTCAGCTTGTTCAGTTGGAGCATACACTTGTATTATAGACCATTCTTTCTTATAACCCGGAAGTTTAATATTCAGTATTGCAAGCCTTTCAGAGAAGCCGATCAGTTCCTGTATGTATTGTTTAAGGGAATGTTTTATTAAAAATCCAACGCCTTTCTGTCCAGCTGTTTCTCCCTTCTGGAATAGGATATAATCTTTATGCTCTTCAATTTTCTCTCCCAGTCTTCTCATTTCGCTGATGCCCAATATGTCGTATTTTATATTTTCTAGGGCGTTTTCCAATTCTAATAAGCTTTCCTGTGTCCTGAGGGTTCTAACATTTAGTGTTGCTATGTTAAGAACTTCACATCTTTTGGTTGGCGTTTGTTCTTCACTTTCATAGTTTGTAAAATGTTTGGGTATGGTGTGTATTTTTGGAGGGTTTTGGTCATAATCTTCCACGGGGACCAACCGGTTTGGAAGATGCGATTTTAGATTTTTCGATTGCTGACTTCTTTTTTCAGTGGCAGGCGGGAGGGGCGCCAATTGCTATTTATTCATTACTTTGTTTGTGCCGACGGTTTTGGCGTTTTTAGTAACGGACCCTTGCGGCGAACTTGGTGCACAAATGCCACCTTCAGATAAGCTGGATGAGCTCTGTGAGGGTTTTTTATTGTTGCAGTCCGTATTGAGTTGTGCTCGCCGGTCTCCTTGGACATCGTTCCTTACAAAAATAGAGCTTTCGCTTCTTATCATTGCTGTTTTTCCATCTTCCACTGCTTTGGTAACGAAGCTCTTCATTGTGCCATTTCCTTGGACTCTTGGTTTGGAGAATGCAGTTGAAGTAGATGTTTTATTTTTCTTCAGTTCTGGTTGCTTGTTTTCACCGCTTTCCTCCACACTTGTATTTTGTGGACTAGGGTTCGGTTTTGGAGGACTCTCTGATAGAGCTCTTTTGTTGTTCCTTCCGAAAACGACTAGTTTGTCATATCGAATTGCCGCTTTGTTTCCTTGTTTTAGTTCTTTCTCCAGAAGAGGTTGTAAAGATTTTCGTACCTCCAAAACTCTCTTAGGAAAGTCTTCTTTTAAATAAGCACCGGTGCCTTCTAGCTTTTTTTTGTTTTTAAGGATTTTTATTTTCATTCCTAAGGTGGTCGTTGCAAACAAAATTGGTCTTGGGCTTTGTGTTTTTTTCCCAAGTCTTCTAATGAATTCTATATCATTTCTTGTTATATCTACATCCAAATTGCCTTTGATTACTTCTATAAGCAGGTCTTCCAGACCGTGATAAGATCTCTCCTCCTCCGCTATCCCAAACAGTATTAAATTTCTTAATTTTATGTGTCTCTCGAGATTGTCTAAAGTATTTTGTTGTTCTGTGTTTTGGTTTTGCAACAATTCCACTTGTTCTTGCAGAACAATGAACTTATTGTCAATGTTTTGATTAATTGTATTTGTAATGTTCGTTTCAATCTGTTCGAATCTTTTTTCCACTTCTTCAATTTTATTCGAAAGATCCTGATTCATTTTTGCTATTGCTTTCAAAATATTTTCCTCCGACATTTTAATTACCTATTTATTTTTATGCGAGTCGTTATTTATTTATGTATGCAATAACCAAACGTTTTGAAGTTGCGTGAAATGGAACGTACTTTTCTATGTACGGTTGTCAGCCCTGCTTAAATGTCAGCGCAGCGATTTTTTGTGCTGGCCACACTATTTATTATTTTGTAGGTGGGTAGATAAGTATATGTGGTCGATGACAGAACTTAGATTATACAATACTGCAGTTTTCACTGTTGTTTAGTGACAATTTAACGCCCAACACTGGATTTTTTTATGTGATACACAGTTTCTAGTCTTTTATTTATGTTTATATTGCACTTCAAAGGGTTTTTGTTCCATTTGCACTAAGTTTTTGTTTATTTCTTACGAATGCACTAAATAACGTCTACACTGTTTGAGTTGCCACTTCAAACACTGATTTAGTTCCAAGTAATTTACCTAGGATAAGATGTTTTACTTTTATGTCGGTAACCAGCTGTAGGTACATTTGAAGAAAATAAGGACTGCAGATGCAGATACATTATAATAGTAGAGTCGTGACATATATCGTAATCAGTGTCACGCACAATGCGCCGGTGTGAGATCAACACCTGATATGACACCAACACCTCGTCACAAGGTGATGGCCACTGTGTATACTATAAACTATAGTCACGGCTGCGGTCAACCGCGACGATCAGCTTCCGACGCCTACCGTTGTCACCTTAGCTTGCTATACAATCGTCAACCTATAAAGGGGTACACATCATCCTCTTAGCGTTTTCCATGTTGTACCCGAAAGTACGCCGGGTACGCACTAGTTTTTATGAAAGCGACTATCACCTGACCTTTCAACCCAGAGGACGAAGCCTCTGGATACTTAAAATTTAATAAAAATAATTTACAAGCACCTAGTGAGAAATCGGGTGAAAATACATTTATTTGCAATCAAGAGTTAAAGCCAAATTTCCCGTTTACTTGACAAATCTTCCCAATATAATAAGAGGTTATTTCCCCTATGGGTTTATCAGAGCCATTGAGTCTGGTAGTCGCTTGGACAAAAAAAAAATGCAAAGCACAGTGGGCTCCTTGGCAGTCACTGTGGATACAACCAGGGAAAAACGCCAAGATAAGAGAATAACTTGGCAGTTACTCTGCTTCCTAGAATCTTTCTTACTATTTATGTATCTAACTGGGATTGGTACTTTTTGACGACATTGTATGGTGCTGCCTGTTAGATAATGAATAAGGGTGGTATTCCACTTGTCCAAGATCTTTGGCCAATGTGTATTTGCGTCTCACTTTTTGATTAAAGAAGGAGTGAGACGCAATGCACATTGGACAAAGATCTTGGACAAGTGGAATACCACCTTAAGGAACGATCGAACGTGGTTTGAATAGTTTTAGAATGGTGAATGATTTACCGTATGATTCAGATTCAGACGATCAAAGACGTACATTTTATGTAAATAAATAAGATTGTAGGTATATAGTTCTCGAGTTTCCCTGCCTCCCACTCTACATCTATGTATCCGTCCCGTCTGTAGCACTGCATAGTTCTTAGCCTTGTTTTTTTTGTCGGGGGTGATTTACATTTATTATATTAGTTAGCTAAACTTCCACTTTTGTGATTCCAGGGCAACGAGACAAGCCGTTTGTGTCAGAAGCCGACATGCAGCTGAGGACTCCGCGGCCCGATATCCTCTCCGTGCCGCCCAATGGGAACTACTACGATGGGCTGAGAGAGGCGGAGACGAGGGTATGAATGTTCATGAATGTCCCTTGACCGTTCTGAGTTCAGATCTCAAGCAGATAATAGTTCCCCAGATAGGCATTCCACACTCCCTTGCTGGTTGTACATACTTCATTAGTCAAACAAAAGTTACGGGTAGTGAAACCCATTGATGGCCAATGACTCACATGTCATGCTTCTACAACGATTTCCGATACATAGCGGAAAAAAAATACTGCGATCCAGTCTATTCCACTTAACGAGGGATTTTACAACTTTCTCTTTGTTGCTAAATATAAAAGGAAAAGATAACGAAGAGACGTCAGAAAACTGAGCGAACTTTGGGACGTGTGCTGGAGTAGCTATTGTTTATAAATGCGTAAACCTTTTGACAAGCCTACTCGAATATAACAATTAAATAATAGAATATGTCTATGTATGTGTGTGTGTATGGATGGATGGGTACTTTTCGTCATTTTAAGTGGAACACACCATACCTACCTCCTGAATTTTTGAGTTATATCACATATTTTAAATAAAGGAAAAATTGAAAAATTTAATGCTCCGAGCCGGATTCGAACCGGCGACCACAGGCATTCATGGCCCGTCGCTACTAACCAACTGAGCTATCGGAACAGTCCGGTTCGGCCACCAAATTCTTCAATCAGTTCCTTCCTACAACGCCTTAGGGAGGCGTGTAGCGACATCTACCAGAAGACTTAGGCTTCTTAACGGCACCAATGTCTCAACTTATATTGAGAAATCGTCAGTAACGATGAGCCACCCCATACTAAATAATATAATAATATATGTATAATTTCGTTAGCAGCGTAACTGCTTAATACAAAATTAATATCACATATTATTCTATACATTATGGTACCTACCTCCAGGTATTAACGTATCAAGATCAACTAACCACAAAACTTTCCATACTGACCTGGGTTTTCGCTTTAAATTATTGTATTATATTAGCGGACGTTACTTCTTTATACGAAATAAATAAGTTTTATTGTATGCCTTTTATGGGTTTTAAAGCTTACAGCCTTTTAACAGATACTTACAAGGTTGGGATAGTAAAATACTTGTCAGGAAAGCCCGCCGTAGGTGATGAAAGATTTTGTTTGCAACTTCAATCAAATACAACCTGAATTATACCTTCAGACTCACAACAATAACAGTTTCACAATAATCTGACATGAAAATAAGAATCAAATGGCTTTTGTCTGGAGCATCAAGCGCACGAATGAATTTTACTTAATCTTGGGACTGCCTTACCACAACATTAGCAGTAAAGTTTGATTTTTATTTTTCGGAATCAAGGGCGAGGACCATAATTAACAGTACCAGCATGCTACTTTCAACTGTTGCAGAAACGTTTGACCTTTTAGTGAGCTTTCAATGAGCTAGGAAGCAATTCCGTTTGAAAGTTAACGACAATTAGCCTTTGTCGTCATTTAGTATTCGTACAGTTCTTTGAGGTTCTGATAAAAAGCTTGAGGTGCTTTAAAACCAAGGATTAGCAACTTTATTTCTACACACCTTTTGTGTTATCGACAAATGTCTACCGCCCACCTTTTCTAAAGTTCATTATAACGAACGCACAACCTTTTTTTACGGTACCTACTCACAACACAACAACTGAATCATATAAAATAAAATAAAAGACGAGAAAGAAAATCATCAAGTACAGGAAACCTTAATTGAATGTAATTATTCATTTGTAAGGGTCTTAACCGCCTCAGAGAAAGTCGTGGTCTAAATTGCTTTGTGATATTTAATGAATGCTACTCGCTCTGCTACTGAAAGCAGTGGTTTAGATTCTTAGCTTCGGCTTTTACTCTGATTTCTTTAGTCTCTTTAATAGGGATGATGACTAAAATTTTTTTGTGACGTCATTCGAACCAGTTTTTGGAGAGGAACAAATGTTTGTATGGGAGCAACTACAATTAAAGAACATAAATACCTAAAAAATTGAGATAAAGATTGACCTCGCTGGCGGCAGCGCGAAACGCTTCATACTGTGTGTCTATACAAGTGTGACGTCACATTTGTATATTTTTATTAATCGTAGTATGGAAAATCAGGTAAATTGTTGTTTCGGTCGCGAAAAACTGCGTTTAAGTACATAGTTGTCATACAATTTTGTTTCTAGAAAAGCGTAAGGATTCTATTGGTAGCTTTTAATTTACTCTTGGACAATAAAAAAAATGCATATTTTTTCTAAACTTTCAAGGTTCATATCTTTTTATGATTTTAATTATATTTTATAATGTATACTTTATTACGATAATTTGATGGTTTACTATCCATTTAGCATCACTACGTTATCAATTTGAACATGAGGCATCATGCCTATATGTGTTATGATCTGATTCGTAATTTGAAAGAAAGAAAGAAAAGAAAAGAAAGAAAATGAGTTTATTTCGCAAAAATACAGAATACAACAATATTTTTAAGTACTTATACATTTTGACATTTCGTGAAATGCGAAAAAGGAGTCCACTCAGCACAATGTCGAGCCACAGAAGATGACTCGACGCTGATATTATGTGGATCCTTGAGTTGCACGTCACAGGACTGCACTTCCAATCACTTGCACTCAATGCACTTTTTCTTCAATTTGTTTGTATTATCTTCAAATTAAGTATATTAAACTAGATATGATCCTTTGGTTAGTAAGTATCAGTGGAATTTCTGGAGGCGTTGTAACATTGTTCCATTTCCGTTACAGTACTCCATCCATCCGAGCAACAGCATCGTAGGAGTCCCTGACACCATCTCTACCAACAACGGGCTAGACAGCGCCAAGCAGAACTACCGCCCACCCACCTCCTGGTCCACCGGCGTCGGAGACAGAACCACGCCCAAAAGACCTAGACCTACACCCAACCGCCCAGAAGACACTCTCACAGACGCTGCTTCATTTAGACCCAGACCAACCCCTAACGCTCAGAACAACTACCCACAAAACATTATCACCAGTGCTTCCCAGAGACCTAGACCCACACCTAACGTACATACGAATCTCCCCGAAGAAGACGCGCTCACAGGCGCTGCGTCTCAAAGACCAAGCCCCACCATCCAACCAACACCGACCGAAACATTCACTCGGAACACTATTGGAACTGGTTTCCCCGTAACAGCGCCATCTCGAGACCTTTCTCCTCCAGTCACTTCAACTACAGAAGCGAGCTCCGAAGAGTTTGAACTAGACGTCAGGATGAAAGACAAACCGGACCCTGTGGTTAATTTCATTAAACGCTTCGATCCCAACTCTCCCGATTCACATAAAACTTCCATGACGAGAACTGAAATCATAAATTTAAACCAGCAGTTGCCTGATGCTCAGGTGAGCTCCGAAGAAGAACGGACCCCACGAAGGAATAAAGATAACGGGAATAATGCCAACAGGATCGCTGACCAGACTAAAGGAGTCACTGAAAGCAGTAGGTTTGACACTGTGAACATCAAACCAACGGAGGCAGCTCGAACTTCAGATGTATACGTCCCTAGTAAAGAGCTGCAGCCACCCAAAGTGGAAAGCACTGACCCGCCAACGTCGACGATTGGCCCGCCGATTTATTATGAATGGAAATGGGCCGTGCCAGCCTTCGACTTAGAGCCTCCCAAACTAGGCAACATAACCAATGATACCACAGCCGCCCCTCAAGGCAGAAACGCAGGCAGAAGCCCGTTTAGCACAGTAACTCGACCAACGCCAGTAGAAGTCGACGTGACTGCTAGAAATACAGAATACAATATCAGTTCCTACTTCGTTCCTGACTACGTGTTTCCTTTAGATAAGCCTCATCCTGGGTATGAAGACGATAATGCCGAGACGTCTTTCAGTGTAAAGGTGTCCAGGCCTGGGAGGGCGAGTTATGGAGAGAACCCAGCTTGCCCTCAATGCCATCCCGCTTACGTCGTCCCAGGGACTTGTGAACCTTGTGTGGTGAAGCGGTAACAAGGGACAAACAGCCATAGACCACTTAATATAAGCTTCAATCTTTTTTATTTAAGAACGTGCATAGGTGTCTCCTTATACTTTTTTTAACCAGTTTCGTTTTAAGGTTGTAAATTGTATCAGGGTTACATTTGGACAGCTGTCGCAGGCACGTTCTTGTTTGAAAATGATTCAGTAAATCATAGTGTAGCTCAGTGATACTGTTCTAAGTAAAACTAATCATTGTTAAGTTTTAAAAATGCAGGGTCATAAAATGTTTGAAAATCAATACTTACTTGTGAAGACAATTTAATGGTTTCAATACATATTTTGTAGATTGAATTTCCTGATACCGATATAGACTTTTAGGACCTGTTTATTGCACCCTGTATAAATTATAGCGGGTACAGAATATAAATGACCACATTTTGTACTGTTAACTTATAGAAATAGGATCAATCCAAATGTAAAGTTCAAACGCATTATTTTATAAGCTTTATTTATAGTAATTATATTTTACATATGATACCTAATTATTTAGGTATTTATAAATGCCTAATAGAGCTGTAAAGCAGAAATACAGGTACAGTCATGACATAAAGTGGACGAAGTCAGCTTTAGATTTATTTATAGGTAATTTGTAAAATTTCATAACTTGTACACTTCTGTATAAATCTGCCTATTACTTACCAATTAAAATAATTTTACAAATAAGAGTTTGTTTTCATTTAAATCGAGGTATATAATCTAAAACAACACTGAAACAGCGCGGGACATGCCATTCCCCAAGTCTAAGAAATCAATGCGACTTAGGATCTTTTTAAATATGATTAAAAGATGTATCACTTACTCCGCCCGAGACGATCAGGTAGGGAAGTACTAAGACTCGGAGTATTGGGTCGTGCAACTCGTGCATTATCAGCCCGGAGGACAGTGGCTGTTAATTATTGCCCCGGACCAAGTTTGCTCAGAGTGATAATGCACGGCCCGGTAATCCATGTAATTTTTTTTTTGTTTTTTTTTTTATCTTAGGTGCTACACAACGATATACATATTTATATTTAACGATTTATGCCATGTTTGGGTTCTTTTGTCAGTGTTTGCCGAGTAGCTTCTGAACATGAGCTGATGATGGAGCAGGACAACATCGTGGGGAACTTTGAGAAGGAACATAACAATTCTACTGTGTTTGGAATCTACTGATAGTGGTTTCCAAGTAGCTTCTGTAGGTACTTTACTTCTACTGCTGAGGGTCTGAAAATGGAGCAGAACACCATCGTAGTGAATCAGAAGGCGTATATTTATATTACTGTGTTAAGGTTCTATAGATAGTGCTTGCCAAGTAGCTTCGGTACATAAACTGTTGAGGGTCTGATGATGGAGAAGAACAACATTGTAGGAAACTTGGAAAAGACACATGGATTTTATTTTACCGTGTTAACTTTAGAATTAGGGGTTTAGTGTGGTAACGGCATGAGACAATTAATAGAATCAGGAGAACCTTGTGGCCTTTCTCCGGTTTCTTCGATACGAGTCCCAAGCAACGACTTTTTAACCGCTCTAATTCTTTCAGTGCATTAGTATGGTGTGGGTTGTTAAACAGTTTTCGTTGATCAAGATTGGTTATTAAGATCCCGTCTAACGATCTTACTCTACTCAGTGCCACGTTTTGGGACCCAAGTATATGACCGCCCTGTCTACTGTTGTGCCTTGTAATTTATGTACAGTAACGGCCAACTTAATATAAGTGGAACCATTACTCTTTCTATTTTACCTGCACCTTTATTGCCTTGAAAAGTCACACTCATTGGAGCTACAGCAACCCAGCCATTTTCATCCCGGTAACTACCGATAAAACAGTCATCAAATTGGACAAAAACTTTTTTGGGCAGCTCTCCGTCTTCCAATTGCTCTCTTCTTAGCCCTCCCCACTCAAAACCCCGAACTACCCCCATGCTGCCGTTCACCAGTCCCTCGCTGACTTTGACGTTTATTCTCAGCATCACTCTAGTACCGACTCCCAATTGTATTTTTGATACAAGACCTCCTGTATTATTCGGGTCAGCTGGAATAAAAGCAGGCTGTGGTTTCTGTCCATAATTGGTGGGTTCTCGAGACTCGTCACGGGCATTTATTTGGTACAGTTTCGTAGTTAATTTGACTAATATTGCCTGGTTGTAGGCGTCGACGAGTTTGAATGTGGGATATATTCGAACACCTTCCCCATCGGAAAAGTTTCCCTCTAGAGGAACACGAATCCTTTCCAATAGAAGCTGATATTGTTCCATGGTCAGTTCTCCAACGCTTAAATTGTTGAGTAAATCGACAAAGTCAGAGTCGTTTTGCTGTCGCATGTTCCGTTTAAGTTCGCAAACTCCGAAGTATCCCCACAGATGTGGTTCTCCTTGAAAATGTGCTGGTAACTGGAAACAGAAACTCCCTTTTACTGGCGGCAACTGTATCAAATCACCAAAAACGAGGACATTTACTCCACCAAAAAGAGAGTAATTGTTTTTCAGCTCTTGAAGCCTCAAGTGAATGCAGCGCAACATTTCATACGATACCATGGAAATCTCATCCACAATTAACCAGCGAATTGTTTTCCATTTGCGTTTCATGTCTTCTAAGCGCTGGCCTGATAACTATCGATGAGTGGTCGCTGATCCTTTTCGATACCCTACCCAGTCACAATGCGCTATGAAATGTTCGAACATTCACGAGGCGAGCTGCTACTCCGGTAAGGGCAGTGACTTCAACACAACACGGCTGAAGTAAAGCAGATACTGTTGGCTTATAACACCTTTTAATATGCTCAACAATTGCTCGCAAAGTAAACACTTGTGTACAATCTATTAGAATACAATAGAATATAATAGAATAGAAAACATTTATTCGTGACAACACAACACAACAGAAATAGAAACAGTAAAAGTAGGTATGGAAAAAAGGGTGTTGCACGAAATGGTTCCATCTCAGCGTGGTGCTGGCGCGGTTGCCAGCGCTGATCTTCCGATGGAACCATCAAGTTTAAGTGATTTCCCAGCCAGTAACACATAATAAAACAAAAGAGAGAAAGCCAAAAAAAAAAAAACAATGAAATATAAAACAGTAATAAAAATGACGAGCCATCATAAAAGAAAAATATATATATATATATATTATAATTAATCTAACTTACATGCGAGCAGTGTCCAGCCCGACAACACTCGTCCGATCGTCCAACAATCCAGCAACCCGCGTCCAAACGGTGGGCGCGGAGTGTCGTGTCGGGCCGGGCATTACGAGCCGTACATTATGACAATTAACAACAACATGTAAACACAACATGGCGGTACTGAATAAGTTTGTGCAGTTTTACTAAGTAACAATTACAAACACAATAGTAGGAAGAGAAGAGTATAAGAAAAATTTACAAGTGAAAAGATATCATACAATGCCAAGCGAACAAAGCATATTTATGGTAAGTATATAATAAATAATACCATTTCGTTAGAGGCTGTCTCTAATCTTAACGTTTCCTGCCCTTTTTGACGGCTGAAAAGGATTTTTTTTTAAGTTAATTTTAAATGTGTGGATATGTTTCAGGCTTCTCACTGGGGGCGGTATGTTATTCCAGAACTTTGTGGCCGCATACCGGAAGATACCGCGGAAGGCGGTTGATGTGTGCCGAGCAACCAGGAGCTCCAATCCACACCGGCGCACCTTACGCTCCGACCATCTCCGACCTACTAGAAGACCATGTCAACTTCTCAGAAAGATACTGAGGCGCTTTATGTTTTATCACATTGAAAAGGAGACAAGCCAGGTGAAGTTTGCGCCGATGTTGCATTTTTAAAACATTGTTAGTGTTCAAAAATGGTGTGAACTGGGCTCTCAGCGGAACATCGAAACAGTAACGTGCACAGGCATTTTGAACACGCTGGATATACTTTTTAGTTTTGGATAAAAGTCGAGGGCCAAACACTGCATCCATGTAGTTCAGTTTAGATAGCACTAGTGACTCCACAAGCTGAATGCGTAAAGATTCATCTATAAAAGGTCTTACTCTATATAGCACTTTCAGCTTGCAGAAGCAATCACTTACACAGTTTGCAATGTGTTTTTCAAACCTTAAGTCAGTGTCCATCAGCAGGCCCAAATTACGTGCTTCACTGACACATTCAATATTACAGACTGCTCTTTAAAAAGAATAAAATAAAAAGCAAAATTAAAACACCTCTATTGTAACACCTGTATTATGTACTATGCACAATCGGACAATATAGTTGTTTACGATACAAGTGCCGAAAATAGGAAATTCGCAACGAGTGGTGATAAATTAAAACACGACCGAAGGGAGTGTTTTAAATCGACACGAGTTGCGAATTATCTATTCGCACGTGTATCGTACAACGTTTTACTGTACATATGGCTCTTTAAAGTTTCGACATATGCACGAAAAGTTCTCTTTTTCGCACTAGTGCGGGAAAGTAGCACCATATGTACTGTAAAATAATTTCTGATTCTGATTTCTGATTCTGAAAAATTTTGAAAGACCCACGACGGATTTAGTGTAAAATAATTAAATAAAATTTTGAAAATCTCCCGACCATAAAATAAATAAGCACAATAAGGTAAACAAAGGTTTTAAAAAACGGTTTATTGGTTTCGAGGTGTCATTACAAAGCCACTAAAATCCTTCGGGGGGTTGCACCTACAAGAAATCATGTTATAACAATGTTGACGGCTAGGCGGGTAGTCGGAGTTCCTTAGCGGCTATAATGCGAACGAACAGTTAAGTGCAGGCTTGTAGTTAGAATTGGAGGAATTCAGAGCGAGCTCTTTCCATAATCACTTTCGATTCAGCCTATGATACGTAACGTTGACGTTTAACGTTTTGGTTCATTTACACGTGTGTTCATGTGCTTACACAGCTAGCTCGGACGATGATTGTTTATGATGTGATGTATTTATGTGCGTCCACAGGTCTCATTCTATTTAAAAGGCGTGACGGTATATCATGTATATAAATAAAGTTTTCCTACAGGTGACGTACCTACATGCGATAACACAGTTCTAGTTGTGGAGTTCTTTAGTGTGAGAGAATTAGTAACAAGTGTAACAACAGGGTCTCAGGTTCGGTAGTCTCAGCCTCAGGCTATATCGTCATCAATCAAGGGTGCAGCCGGGTAATTATAACTCGAACAATAGTGTGTGAAGTACCTACACAACTAATACAGCTACCTAAGCTAGAGTGCTATAGGTACTCATTCGCGGCCATGTGAGTCACCGGAAGTGGCTTCGTGACACGAGTCGTAGAAGCAAGTGTAGTGACCACGGCTGGCAGCTACGAGGGTGGTTTGAAAAGTAATTTGGTTGGATATGATAAAAAAACTTGTAAGTATAGGTGTTGTATATATTTTATTTTTCTACGTAATCCCCCCGAAGTTCAACCCACTTATCCCAACGCTTCTGCAACTTCTCGATGCCTTCACGGAAATGGGTTTCTTCCAGGTCTTCAAAATATGCGTTTACTTCCAGTATCACCTCTTCATTAGACTGAAATTTGACTTATCCATTGTCTCGACTGCTGTTTTGTCTCCGGGATATAGTGGTGAATCCAGGTTTCATCCATGGTCACAAAACGTCGAAGAAACTCTACTGGATTTTTATTAAACACCTGCAAGTTTCCAGCAGATGTTTGCATGCGAATACGCTTTTGGTCTGGAGTGAGCAACCGCAGCACCCATCTTGCACAAAGCTTTTTCATGTGCAATTCATTGTGCAAAATAAAATGCCCCCGCTCAGTCGAGATGTTTGAGACTTCAGCTAACTCCCGTATTTTTAATCGTCTGTCAGCTAAAACTAAATCATGGATTTTATCAATTACCTCTGGTAAAACCGCTGATTTTGGAGCACCAGGTCGAGGTGCATATTCAATGCTTGTCCTGCCACGCTTAAACTCATTTACTCAAAGCCGAACTGTTTCGTATGAAAGACAAGAATCGCCCAACGTAGGAGATCCTTTCATGAATTTCTTTTGCTGTTTTACCTTCCAAAAAAAAGAATTGAATCACACCACGAATTCCAATTTTCTCTTTTTCTAACAGCTGTCAAATCTAAAATTCCCGCCGGAGATGACTTGATGCCACAGATTAATTATATTTAGTTCTTTGGTATAATGTCATACTTAGTATTCATAATTTCCTGACGTTTCTTGACAAACTGATTTCTCGACAATTTTATGACGGGACACTTTTTTGAGAATCATTCCTCTATGAATTCCACTCGTTGCTCATTCCATACATTGCATAAACTAACCTGGCGCTGCGCAGAGCACGCGGCGCGGCTGCACTAACTCGAGGCTGAGCACGAGCTCGTCCTTCACGACGTGGTCGGCGTACAGCCGCGCCGCCGCCGCCGCCTCGCTGATGCCGCACGCGTCTGCAGCCACCGGACTCGAAGGCTCCTCTTTTACACACACGCATACGAGCACGAGGGCTCGTCTTGTATACACGCATCGTCCAACAAGGGCTCGCTTTTAATACAGATACCCTCCAAACTCAAATAGTGCTCTGACTTCACACACACTTCCTCTACGTTTTCTTCCTTCGGCGCTGGCGACTCCATCATCAACTAGTAAACGCCTTGGTTATTAAAGTCTACGTTTAGAAGCAATGTGCTATCGCTTTTAACTCTAAATTAATTATTAAACGCTTAAATAACTTGCAGCCAACAATTAAGGCACGAGGATTTCAGCAGAGTATAATATAATAAGTATATTTTCACTTTTCAGGCAATAACAAGGAATCGTTTTCTAATCTCTGATTATTATTCAGACAGAAAAAATGTAAACAAAGTTATGTCACTGTCAAAGGGACATATCAGGGGTTCTGAAAGTACGGGTCGGTCATGCAATATTTTTTACGTCGCATTGTGGCCAGGTGAAGACGTAAAATTGTGTACTTATCACGGGCAGTAAAAAAGAAAGCCCTCTATCGCATATTTACAACCCTCGCCTGCGGCTCGGGTCATAAATGCCTGCGATTTCGGGCTTTCTTTCTTTTACAGCAATGTATTATTAACGTTTACTTTAACAGCAAAATTGAAATATGATAAATATTTATAAGCAGTATACTAGTAACTAGTAAAATTATATATAAAATTGAATTGTATAAGTAGTGCACAGTTCTTAACCTTTTTTCCGTCCACGGACCCCTAGGAAATCAAGCACAAATCCAAGGATTAATAATAAAAACAGGCAAGACTTTTTGTGGCATTTATTTATTATTGTGCGAACCCCCGTACATAACTATAGGTACTCGCGGACCCCCAGGGGTCCACTGACCACAGGTTTAGAAACACTGGTATACTTAGTGGATAAAGCTGTTCGAAGCCGAGTGAGCTGAGTGACTGGACAGGCGTCAAATAAAATAAAAATCCAGCTACCGATACTATTTGTTAAGAAAAAAAAAGACCGGGTTGCACTCCGGGAGTGCCGGCAGAAGTGAAAACTCAATAACATTGTAACAGTTTTTCGATCAGGTCACGTGACATCTTACGGTGTCACCCTAAATAATAATAATATTTAATAATAATAATAATATTTTTATTCATTCACACATAAAACACAAAAATGAATTTACGCAAATTTATAAACAATTATCACTTATTTAGGCGGACGTACCGCGGGCGCGTTGGGTGCGAGGGGCCGCCGGCTCGCCCGTCGGCGCGCCGACGGGCGGCGGCAAACACAATAGGTACCTTTTTTCTTTTTGCCATTGCCAAATATTTTTCAAAGCTTTATCTCTTTAGGAATAACGTCTAAATTCGAACTATTCCAATTTGCAAGATCAGCAGACGGCGGTGGCGATCAAAATATCAATTTGTTTTTGCCGTCGGTAAATATTTTTCTAAGCTTTATCTCTTTAGGAATAACGCCCAAATTCAAACTATTCGAATTTTCTCAATAGCATAACGGTGAAGGACGCGTTGCTATTGTTACAAATTTATTTGCAGAATATGCTATTGCAAAAAGTGTTTAACGGCTTTATACTCTTACGAATAGCGTTCAGTTTTGAATGAAGTCGAATCGGTTAGCAGCAAAAAGTGAACCCCTTCACATCTGACCTCACAAAACTCTGTCGCGTATTTAACAATTTTTCCCCATCCCAAAAAGTGCTCAGCGCCGCTAAAGAAGTTTTCACTTCAAAAAATAGTAAGCAACCCAAAGATGCAAAATCCCGGTTTATTGCAGCAGTGATACCAGTGCTAAAAATATATTCTACACATAAAAACTGTATTATCTTTTAAAATAATTATGAGGGAGGATTTTGGTAAATATAAACATTAACTTTATCAAAATTAATTTGCTTTTTGTAATTAGAGTGTATATTATTGAAATAGGACGTATGTTTCGTTTACGTCATTGATGTAAATCAGAATCGAGCCTTGAGGAACACCAAGAGCAACAGTTGTCCCTGCTGATTGGGTCCCATTGATGACTACTCGTTGTGTTCTCTCCGAGAGATACGATGAAACAAGATCAAGAGCACCGTTTTTAATCCCATAATGTCTCAACTTTCTGATTAAATTCTCGTGATCAACGCAATCAAATGCCTTTGATAAATCACAGAACACTCCAATAGCATCTTGAGCCACTTCCCAGGCATCAAAAATATGTTTAATTAGTACCACCCCTGCATCAGTGGTAGAGCGACCCCTAGTGAATCCGAACTGATTGGTATTGAGCAGTTTATTGCAACTAAAGTGGGACATAAGCTGATGAAGAATAAGCTTCTCAAAAACTTTGCTTAGTGCCGGTAGTATTGATATTGGCCTGAAGTTGTTAGGGTCAGTTTTCGTTCCTGATTTAAACAACGGGATATTTTTACTGTGTTTCATGAGGTCAGGAAATACTCCAGTATCAATACATTTATTGAAAATATCAGCTAAGAAAGGTGCAATTGATTCTACAATGGAATGTAATACTTTGACTGAAAGGCCCCAAAGATCTTCAGTCTTCTTTAAATTCAACAATTTAAACGCTTTTATAAGAATAGGTGGGGTCACGTGAGTGAATCTAAAGATTTCTGTACATTCAGTTACATTTGCTTTCAACAACGATTCAGCGACATCTGGTGATGAGTTTAAAGACTTCGTGGTCTCAACGGGTACGTTAGAAAAGAACCGCTCAAAATGATCCGCTACTTCATGGTCAGAACTTACTAAAGTATCATCAATTCGTAGGCTGTAGTGCGGATCTCTTATCTTGCGTTTTCCAGTTTCAGTGTTGATAAATTGCCATACAGTTTTAACCTTATCATTGGAGTTCTGAATCTTTTTTGACAAGTAATCGGCTTTGGCGGCGACACACATTAGACATTAACTTAAAAGATTTCGAGTGGTTCTTAACATACCTACTCTAGAAATTCCGGTCTTTTATCAGTAGTTCTCGAATCATACAAGTCGTAGAGACGGCGTCTTTTCTCGTGAATATCCGGGGTAGCCCAGTCGCTAAATTTAGTCTTGACCTTGCTTTGAATTTTCCTTACATTAAAACAGGCATCAAATTCCATTTTAATACAGTTGAACAAATGAGCACACAAACGATTTGGACTTTCCTGAGTAAATGGAAGATAACGTAATCGTTTCGCAATATTACGATTGAATAAATCTAATCTCTTTTCGGAAATAGGTCTGCAATGGTGTCTCGTGGAACTTCGTCCGTTTTCCCGCTGAAGGATACTTGTTGTCCACAGTGGTCAGAACTTAAGTTGTTTATAATAGATTTATTAATTGCATCCTCATTACTGAAAACGTTATCTATACATGTTGCACTGGTTGCTGTAATTCGAGTAGGTTCACAAAACAGGTTCACTAAGTTAAACGATTTAAAAGTATTCACTAGACTCACACACATGGGCGATTTCTCGAGTAAGTTAACATTAAAATCACCACACACAACAACACATTTTGTACTTAGAAAAATACTACTGAGCACTTCATCCATAACTGACTCGAATAGACTATAATCCGCCGATGGAGGTCTGTATACGCATACAATTATGAATTGATTCATAATTTAGTTCTATTTGGCGCTCGATGGATTTGTCAACAATATCTTTACGTTCCTTACTTTTCAAATTGTGTTTTACCATTATCAAAGACCCTCCACGCCTACATGTCTTTCTAGAAAATGAACTTACTATGCAATGATTGCTAAAATTAAACATAAATTCATGACCCTTAAGCCAGTGCTCGGTTATACAAAGAATATGGATATTTGAGCATTGTATAAACAAGTCAATTTCTAGTTCCTTACTAGGGAATCCCTGTATATTTTGGTGTACCATATTAATAACATGACTGTCTTTATGAATACTAGTGTTACAGCTATCAAGGGGTTGGGAGCCGGTGGAAGCACAACACAGACCACTTAACCTATAGACTCCACTTCATACAACTTTGTCTAGTATCTCATTATGCCAAATTGGCGGGGCGCGGGGGGCGACAAGTGAACTGTGATTGGCTAGCTCAAGGTCAACGAGCAATCACACGATTGACACGTGACGCGCACCATTTTGGTTAGTGATGGGACACACTCGAAAATAATACTACAGAATATAATTATAAATATTTTTAATTGGAATGAAATTTAACATTAAAGAGAATATCATATTTTATTGGTTTCGGATTTGAACAACAAGCGTCTGTTGTTATTCGTGTATTTGAAACACTGGTTTGAAGTGCCGCGAACAAATTACGCTGCTTGTAGCAGGAATCCATTTTTGTGACTGTTTTGTGGCGTCTATCCAAATTTGGTGTTGTGTAGAACATTTTGGAAATCTGAAAAACGTTAAAAATATCATCGCATGATCTGTTGCACCTTTATTACTAGAAAAAAACAACTTATTATTAATTATTATTCAAAATTGGTTTTTGAATCCGCGACTTTTCCATTTTAAAATAATAAATAAATATTAAGGGACAATCTTACACAACTTGACCTAGTCCCAAACTAAGCAAAGCTTGTACTATGGGTACTAGACGACGACAAACATACTTACGAGTATATAGATGAATACATACTTAAATACATAGAAAACATCCATGACTCAGGAACAAATATTCGTGCTCATCACACAAATAAATGCCCTTGCCGGGATTCGAACCCAGGACCTCTTGCTTCGTAGGCAGGGTCACTACCAACTAGGCTAAAGCGGTCGATTTTCTTTTAAACATCTTCAATGCATGTATAGAAATAAATATCACTATTAGAGTTTTGTAAAACAATATACTAAAAAACAAAACAAACGATTATTTACAAATACAATAAACCTCTCATAAATATATACAGTATTAGTAGTATTTATTTCAATAATACAAGTTCGTTCTGTACGCTAGGTATTAACACTTCAATATTGTTTTACGGATATCGGTGACGTAAGTAATCGATCAGTCACATCACTAATTAAGACACTGCAATGGTGCGACAAAGACAGAATTACACAAAATTGTAAGCGAAAGAAAAAGACAGCCGTTGAAAGACATCAACGCGTCGCCACGTTAAGAAACTTTTACTTTATAAATTGAAATTTTAAATTATTATTGTTTTTTCGTTGTAAAAAGAAAAAACCTGCTTACCTGTTAAATGAAATCTCATCCTTTTGACGACTAGATGTCATGCTATACTTTCCACACAGTTTCACCATATAATAAGGCATATTTTGTATACTTTATAGCCAAGAAAGCAGTTGAATATTGCATGTTACTTCGTGAACGGTCGACCGCGTACTAAAAGAATGTTTGGGGGCGTGGTAGCTGCTTGGTGCTTTTTATGCTTAAGCTTGGCTCACGCGGGCGCCTTAGTAAGCGGGGTCTATAGGTTAAGTGGTCTGTGAAGCACAAGCACGCGTTGTCGGAGTGGTCAGTTTAAATTACCCGCCGGCTCCGGCTCCCTTCCAGATCCCACACTACTAAAACCTAACACGGGGTCTGCCTTACAACTATCAGCGGCGCTACCACGAACTTCGAAAGTCGAAGTTCGGGTATTTCCATCTCTATCGCACTCCCTTACTCGAGTGACAGGGATGCATATATTACGAACTTCGACTTTCGAAGTTCGTGGTAGCGCCGCAGTCATCGTGCTAGTCACGACGGAGGTGCGACGGAGTCTACAATATTGTATGCTAACAGCTTAGCACAATCGCGTAAGTACCTCCTCGGTAGATAGGTACGGTTACGAGTCAGCGGCGCTACCACGAACTTCGAAAGTCGAAGTTCGTAATACATGCATCCCTGTCACTCGATTAAGGGAGTGCGATAGAGATGGAAATACCCGAACTTCGACTTTCGAAGTTCGTGGTAGCGCCGCAGGACGAAATGTTTTATAAATTTATTCGTGTCAAAATACGAAATCGTACGGCTGTACAACGATAGTCTAAAGAATATTGAATTGAAATAATCTACTTTTTTACATTGCTTCTCCGACATGGTTCCCGAAAAGGGCAGTGCGCAAAAAATAATTTTGCTTACACCTTGTTGGTCAATTTCACTTAAAGTCTCGGATTATCGGAACGCGTCCATTTCTGAAGACATAAAAAGGAGCAGTCTCATTTTAAACTTGATTCATAATTATTGCGCGGTTGCTCTTAAACAAAATTTAAATGCTTTCCCTAGAGCATTTAAATTTTTTCATTTAATTTCAAACGCAACAACATGCGTATTGTTGTATTTGAAACACTTTAATAAAAACACTTTGATAGTCGAATTAAGTAATAAAAAATAAACTTAGTATGGAGAAATGCGAACCTTAATAAGTTAAAAATAAAAAAACCGGCCAAGTGCGAGTCGGACTCGCGCACGAAGGGTTCCGTACCATTATATATAATAAAAACGAGCCCACATAGGACGATGGTAACTGAAGAAGGAGAACGAAACTATTACTTCTTGAAGTACATTTTATAAGTTGGTCGACTATTACTCGTAAACGTGTAAAGTCTACTTAGCTGTGATAGTTTTTCTTTTAACTTCGTTATATGTACTACTACCATGAATTTTTTCACATATCCCAAAACAACCATTTAGCTAGCAGGGGGTGGGGACACTGGAGTCTAACAAAAATTAGCACTTTAAGGCTTAATATTTCACAAAAGGATCGTTTAATCGAAAAATTGTTTTCACAAACCCCCTATATTTTTAAAAGACCTATCCTACGACACCCCACACTATGGGGTAGACGACAATAAAAAAAATCATCCCCACTTTACATGCAGGGGAGGTACCCTAAAAAAAATGTTTTTCAAGATTTTATTTTACCACTTTGTCGGCATGACTAATATGTATATTCATGCCAAGTTACAGCTTTCTAGTACCAAGAGCCTCTGAGCTAAGCTGCGGACGGACGGACGGACGGACGGACATAGCGAAACTATATATAAGGGTTCCGTTTTTGCCATTCTGGCTCCGGAACCCTAAAAAAGTACCTTTGATATCCATTATAAACGAAGTAACATATCATAATAATATCTAATCTTATACTGGTAAGTATATATATATATATATATATATATATATATATATATATATATATATATATATATATATATATATATATATATATATATATATATATAATGAGGTATAGATATTAGATGAGGTATTTAATAACAATATTAATTAATTGAATTGTGATTTTTGTAAATGCCGCAATGTTCCTAATACTAACTACTACTTTGACATGTTGTACTGACAAATTGGGGTAAAATCAAAATCACATAATGAATCTACCCCATCAATGTCAAAAGACTGTCAAGGCATCAAGGCAAGGCTGTCGCTGTCAACTGTCAAGCTATAGTATCTTCTTTTCTTTAGTCTGTGCAAGCACTTTGGCTTGTTTGTTGCTTGGCTTTGTTTTGCTTTCTTTTGCAGTGAATCAGTGTTTTTCACCTCCAGGCGCTAGGAAATACATATCTCAAATCTCAAATACAGCATGGCTGACGAATATGCAGCTGTTAAAAGAGGAAAGCTTATATTTAAAGGCGATAAGCCAAAGTAAGTGGCGCACAATTCGAATCTAAAGTTGTTACCAAATCTAACCTAATCAAGTCTTTAAATCCGTTTTCAGGGCAAAAAAGCGTAAACACAAGAAAAACAAGGAGAAATCGGACAGTTCCAAACTAGACGAGGATTCTAGTAAATACGGGGGATGGTGGAAAGTAGAGAAAATCGATGATGTATCCGGCTCAGTTTCGATCGAGTTTGGGAAGAATTCGTACATTTCCGCGCTCGATAACGGCTTGTTCACTGTCGGGGCTCCACACGGGGATGGCGAGGGGCCGGCGCCGGAGGAAATATTCACAGCTTTTCCGGCCGGAGAGACAAAGTTTGCATTGAAGTCTGGTTATGGAAAATATCTTGGAGTATCCAAAGAAGGTGTGGTGATTGGAAGATCGGATGCTGTCGGGCCGATGGAGCAGTGGGAGCCGGTGTTTCAAGAAGGTGAACATTCATTATATTAATCATACTTCCATACTAATATTTTAAAATGCGAAAGTGTGTCTGTCTGCTCAACTGCTGAACTGATTTGGTATAGAGATAGGTTGAGTCCCAGGGAAGAACATAGGATAGTTTTTATCACGGAAATCATCCCCTAAGGGGTTTTGAAATGACGCTATCCACAGCAGAACCAAGGTAACCAATATAGCCCTCCCAATCACTAAACTTAAGTGGCAGTGGGTGGAGGGAGCACATTGTACATATGTAGAACCGATGGCCGTTGGCAGAATGGGTCTTGAGTGGCGACCACATACAGGGAGGCGCAGCGTGGGAGGACTTGTGGGAGTGTAGTAGTGTGTGTGTGTGGTGGCACTGGATTGGTCATTGTGGCACTCTTTGTGGGAGGCCTATGACCAGCAGTAGATGTATTTCGGCTGATATGATGATGATGAATAATTCTGTGTATAGGATTAAATGATTAGGTTTAAACAGGCTTTGGTAACCGTGTAGTTCGGCCATCAAGTTTGTTAACCACATAAAAGAATGAGATCTCTTTCAGTCAGCCACTAAGTAGAAATCACACTCAAAATATTAATAATCTAAATAACAATTTCATCATAATGAATAACAGTTGTGTTATAAAACTGTGTGTGCCGGAAAGCTACAGTAGCCTAGTGGTTCAGGCATGCGGTTGTTAAGCGGCGGTCGTGGGTTCGAATCCCAGCTCGTACCAATGAGTTTTTCGGAACTTATGTACGGAATTATTTACCGTTAGCTTTTCAGTGAAGGAAAATATCCTGAGGAAACCGGTCTTATCCCAATAAGGTCTAGTTTACCCTTTGGCTTGGAAGGTCAGACGGCAGTTGCTTTCTTAAACTAGTGCCTATGCCAAAACTTGGGATTAGGTGTCAAAGCGGACCCCGGGCTCCTTTAGGGCACAACCGGGAATAACGCTAGGAGGATGATGAAGGTGTGCCTCTGCTTGCAGCTGTTTTCTTCTACAAACGGTTGTTCTCATGGGCTACAAGCTACGAAATGGTTGGCAGTGAATGTATTAACACTTTTGCAACCGGACTAAAAATGGAACAATGCACCAGAAACCTAGCGGGCTCAGCCAGCATCTGAACAAACATTACGAGTGCCCGCTGTGATGTGATGTTCTGAAGGGACGCCCGGCCGGTAACAGGCGGGCAGTTGATCGCTTGTCACGTTCATTCAGCCCCATTCCCTAAGTTTGGAGCCTGTTACTGTCCCGGCGACGTTGCCACATCAACCTCTTCCATTATTCTCGTTTTCCTGCAGAACGGAAGGACACGAGTGGCCGCTAGGCGGGTTCTTGTTTGCGAACGTGTTAATATTAATTTGCATAATATTTGCAGGCAAAACAGCAATCCTTAGCGCCCTAAACAAGTTTGTGTCTGTAAATCCGGAGGACGATTCAGTGATAGTCCAGAGTGCAGCAGCGGGCGAGCAGGAGTTCTGCAGCATTCGCAGCAACAGGGCGAAGGAGGTGAACACCGTTGTGCTGCCTGACGAGGAGCAGGGGAACCTTAATGAAGTTGAAGTTAACTATGTGTGAGTTTTTTATACTACTATATTTTTGCCAAACACATAATTGAATTGGGCGCATTGGCACAATTTGCTGCTTATTTACCTAAAGAAAACGATTTAGTCCGTCAGTTAGGTTATCAAAAAATATTACACATATTTTCGTTTTTGTTAGTTAATAGAAAAATTATGAGGTTTTATATTCAAGTTTTCACTTCTGCCGGCACTCCCGGAGTGCAACCCGGTCTTTTTTTTTTTACTTACAAATGTAGCCAATTGGGTTTGCGTCAAGTCATCAGCAGAGATTTTGGACTGCTCAAATAAGGGTTCCATACCTACTACTACAAAAGATTGCATTTTCATTAAAACACTCACGTCATACATACATACACTCACGCCTTCGTTCCCAAAGGGGTAGGCAGAGCACATGAAACTTATGTTTCAGTGCAGCTTTTAGCATAAATGTAGGTAAGTATAGAAGATCGTCAAAATGTGATATCGCAGTGATAGGTTGCTAGCCCATAGCTCATAACACACTTCAACCCTGCCCCCTTAGTCGACTTTTATCCGCGAGAAGAACCTCGTGGTGAAATTCTAACCAGACACCACACGGTATACGTCGCTTACGTCTTTTTCTTTAGGGAACTGGACTTGTCTTGTTAAAAAAAAATTTGCGTTGAAATGCCTAGATGATTATTTTTATAAATTTCGATTCCATGGTTCGAAAGTTATAGTTAGTCACAATTTTTGTGACTTTCTGATGAATACCTCCGTATAATTATTATCACGTAAAATCCTTCAAAATGTTATGTCACTACTTTCTCACGTCAGCGGACACCGATTTCTACTATTAATAATCAGCATTTATCAAAGAAGCGTTGTAAGAAGCAACTGATTGAAAGATTTAGTGGCCAAGACATTTGTACCGATAGCTCAGTTGGTTAGCAGTATTCGTTGTTAGTATGCCTGTGGTTGCCGGTTCGAATCCGGCTCGGTTATTAAATTTTTCCTTTAATTTGATATTTATAAATACAGAGTCAGGTGGAGGGAGCTACACCGACAAGAGTCTAACTCTTGAATTTGTGATGATGATGGATAGTTACGGATAGTAACAAAACCGACAGTTGGTCTCAGTTATATACATTTAGTCCGCCGGGGGTGGCGCGGGGCGGGCTTTTCTACTAAGTTAATAATTTATTATTAACCCATAGTGTATGTACCCTTTTATTTTAAACAGATTAATATGATATCCCATGTAAAATGACATTTATAAATATTTTTTTTATTACAAACTTTTAGTAACAAAACTGACTGGTTAGACGTGACTTAACACATTCACTGCCAAGAATACGCGCTACGTTCGTTTGCCGGTGGTTTTCTCGTATGTATCGGAAAGCGACTACGGCGTAGGCGCCCGCTAGGCGGGTTCCTGCCAGTGAAAGTGTTAACCATCACTTAGTTAACCTTGACCTGACACTTTTTAAACTGTCCAGCAGCGTTACTGTTTAATACAAAATTCATTTTTCACGTTCCAGGAGAAAGTTCCAAAAGTTTCAAGACAAGAAGCTGCGACTGAACGACGGGTCAGTCTTGGAGCTGAAGCGAGCCAAGGAAGAGGGTATCCTGCATGAGACACTCCTGGACAGGCGGAGCAAGATGAAGGCAGACAGATATTGTAAATAGTTATTTAATATGAATATAAGGATCGATTTTATTTGTGCGAATATTTTTTTGCCCTGTGACCCATTTCACAAGGCCTGTAACTCGTAATACAAACGGTTTCTCAAAACAAATACAGATATTAAATAACCTTTCAGCAAAAGAGGACGAATCAGCTTGACGGAAAGGAGTGCCAATTTCACAGAGGCCATACTACCCTCTTAATAGCATGGCCTCTGTGAAATTGGCATACTACACATACTTACTTACTACGTATACCTTTGGAATACTACGTACTCGTCCATAAAAAACGTTTTTCCACTTTTAAATATATTCCAATCTCATTGATTTTTTAGTAGTCAGCACTTCTTACAGTAATAAAGACGTGTACCGAAATATTTGGCTACCTTGGCTGCTACTGACTATATGACGCTGACTATACTGTAAATATAAATATTTTATTGAAGCTGCATCTAGTTATTTTTTTTTTTTTTTTTTTTCCTTTTCCCCCTGACGTAGGTGAGGTCAGAGACTTTTGTTGACAAATATCTTATACAATGTTTTATCTTATTTCTTTACAATATTTGATCTTATTTCTACTCTACTACAGACATTATTTATGCTGCATCTAGTTAGTGTGTACCTACATGTATTATCTCACTTTGTATTTATGTTTATTTCTCTTTCGCCTGTCCCAATACTGTAGGTAGTTTATTTATTACATTTGTATGACGTTTCCGTGAGTCACCGACGGTGCTGGCTGAAAATCAGCGCTGCAGGTGTCTGACATCTCAGCATAATGCTGAGCCAGTGTCCGGTTCACTGCCGCAGAGACACACTTGTTTCATGTTTTATATTTATTTTATTGTTTAATACGTGTGTCCTGTGTGATTGTGAATAAATGTATCTTTCTTCTTTCTTTCTTTCTATATAGTTGGTTACTGTGGCTGCTACTAACTATATGATACTGACTGTACGTAGTATTGTACCAATATTATATTTTCTAAACGGGGTTTAACCCTTAAATGCATAATGATGTATATATGCATCGTATATTGTATATGTTTTAATAAAAACTATGATTTTTTTCTTTATTTTTCCCTCAATCTATACAACATGACACATCTATTTCAATTTATTAAAAAGTTATACAAAAAATCATGCATTTAAGGGTTAATCCTGTTTAGTAAACATAACCAGTGATCGTAACTTTTGTAGCATTTTTGGTGCAGCGTAGTGTTGTTAACGAAATTGGTACTCTACCAACTGAGCTACGAGGATAATGACGGAAGTTGTATATTTTTCAATTATACTCCCGCTAAGACTAGCGCCCTCTCTGTATCGTGTTATAGACTTGTTTCACAGCCTTGGCACCACTCTAATGGGCGAGCTATGCGCCCGCTCCATTCTAATCGAACCACATCAGGTAGTTTCGGACTAGCGAGAGAGATGGCGCTGGTGTACATTACCCCTACAGCTTCCGTCACTGTCGTCGTAGCTCAGTTGGTAGAGCAGTCTAGCGTTAATAGAAAGGTCGCAGGTTCGAATCCTGTCGGGGGGCTACAGACGAAGATGGTTCATTTTTCCATTATATTCTTTCTCTGTATCATATCGTTTATAAAATGATCTCGGGGTAACTTCCTCGTTAAAAATAACACGAAAACAAAAATATTTAATTAAATAATTTATTTCGTGACAATGGTAATGTTGATTGATATTGTCTATACCAATTCCATTAACAAAACTACGCTGCAAAAAAAAATGCTACAAAAGTTACGATCACTGGATACAAAGTATGTACCTATAGCTGGAAAATAAATAAAAAGAAAAAACACAATTATTGAATTGTTTATTTATTTCTCCCTTTAACATTTGGTACAGTCGCCTAAACATTGCGAGTAATTTAGATACACCGTTGTTACAGAGAACAATCCGTTACATCATAGAGAATTTGAATATAACTAACTACGTCTTATATAAAACTGTATCTACACTATCGCGCCCGCCGTTTTAGGGCAACGTATATAGTATTCCAGCATTAACCCTTTTCCACGCAAAGACGTTATATGGACCAAATATGGCCTGTCATACATATATCTTAATGTCAATAAATAAGATTGACATTTGACTGTCATTTTTCAACTTCCCGCCTGGAAAAGGGTTAAGAAAATCTTATAACCCTTTAGAGCGCAATGACACGATTTTTACATACGGCGTCAAAATCTCCATAATGCAGCCAGTTTAACCCTCCACACTGCTAAACATACAAAATGGACAACGTATCTTATTAACTACGTCCATTATCTTTATACAAAAATGATAATTCTCCTAAAACTTTTCGCCACGCGTAGCCAACAGATGGCGCTGTACCACCATTCGATATGCGATCCACAACCTACGACCAGACAGTCCAGTATAACCTAATAATCAGATTCATAGCAAATATGGGTACACAGAGGTCAAACATACTGGTTGCAGAGTCGGTAAGTTGTGAATTTAGTAATTATCATTTGAGAATGAAAATTTGCCGTAATTCTGGCTGCATATGAAACGATATTACGTATTGACCATGTTTAATCTTAGGCCCAGAAATACACGATGAATTGCCATCGTCACTAGACAATTGTAAAGTTAGCAGTATAGGAGCCAGCCCTATCTTTATCACCGAAATCATCTAACCTTTTCGCCGCCTGAGCTTTAGCGACAAAAAAGTCAAAAGTTAATTTATCCAAGACACATACCTGCCTAAACGTAGGCTTCCTACCTGATATAAAACTTCACAACCTTCAATACTTTTCTCCAACGACGTTACGCGCACCAGTAGGCAGCTATCAGTTGACAAGCCTACCATTTGGCATGCTAACCATTCAGCATCACCAGGGGCCCATTTTATGGAGCTACAGAACAGGTTGCGTTTCTAAAAGTCTAAATTGGCAACACTGAGGCTTTTGACTAATAAAGTCTAGCCAGAAAGGTGAGCCTAGACAGGAGCGGCAAAAAAAAAACAGGATGTTGCAACATCGTGCATAACGCAATAAAAAAATATTGATACTTGAACAATAATTATTTTTCTTCAATGCTGTGATCAGCAGCAGAAGGAGGTAAAGTTATATGAAATATAAAAAAAAAAACTAAAATTTAAGAAGAATAATCAAAACTACACACCTCAATGTTGACGAGCAAAATAATGAATGGAACTTTTTATGACATTCTTCAATGTCAATATTAGCAGTAGGTAAGCCATCCTTTAATTCTTTATATTAGGAAAAACAGTCCAATTTATTATGGAACAGTTACTTTCTTAGATACCATATCAAGTATCAAGATCCGGATATCATACTAATTTAAGACGTTAGACACACATAACAATGATCTTACTGTTAAATTTCTACATTCTAAAATTCGATCAAAGTGGAAAATTCAAAATTATTCGCCACGAGCGGGATATAATTATTAATTTCGAATAAGTAATGTTTAAATTTTCCACCATGATCTAAATTAAGAATTTCGTTAGCGGACGTTTCTGCTTAGTAAACATTTACTGATATTACTGCCATATAAATCTCAGGTTCATCTTTCCCTGGCCAGACTTCAAACAACTAGTCACTTGACCTATTGCCTGTTTAGGCTGGGCTCATACAATCTGAATTCATTTGAATTAATATCTGGACCCCTCTGGTAGAAATTTAGCATAAAGTATATCGTTTTATGTAGTGATTCAGATTATGATTCAGCGACTGAATCCCTGAAGAAGCTACGGTGGCCTAGAGGTTCAAGCATGGCGTTATTCCCGGTTGTGCCCTAAACGAGCCCGGGGTCCGCTTTAACATCTTTTTTTACTCCTAGCATTGTTCCCGGTAGTGCCCCTAAAGGAGCTCGGGGTCCGCTTTGACACCTAATCCCAAGATTTGGCATAGGCGCTAGTTTTACGAAAGCGACTGCCATCTGACCTTCCAACCCAGAGGGAAAACTAGACCTGGTTGAGATTAGACCGGTTTCCTCACGATGTTTTCCTTCACCGAAAAGCTAACGGTAAATGTTCCGTACATACGTTCCGAAAAACTGGTACGAGCCGGGCCGTTTTTACCGTCATCTGTTCGGTGAAGGAAGCATCGTGAGGAAACGTGCATACATCTGACAATAAATTATAAGATGTATGTGATGTCTCCAATCGCCACTAAGCGAGCGTGGGGTCTACTGCCCGTTCCCTCTCATTTATGAGAGGAGGCCTGTGCCCGGCAGTGGGACGTATACAGGGTGTACCAAAATTGGGGTGTGAACCGATCTAGGGCATATTCGGTAGTGCATTGCGATTCCAAATATGCATTTGTTTATGTTTTTTTTTGTTTACATTACAGTCTTTGTTTTCGTTGATGATGATGATGACTGAATCCCATTCTGTGTGAGGCCGGCATTAGACTTATACAATGGTAAGGGCTTGTCCATATAATATATTACGTCATCGTTTTTTGACCCCTATCATCATCCTATTCATTCCTTGAATGGACCCTCGTAACCTAATAATAAAATGAGTACCGTCATCCAATGGTCAGTTCCCCCCCATCTTGAAATGACGTGATACATGGACAGCCCCTAACTTGAGGCTGTAGCTGCGTGAATCGGGCCTCGGGCCACTATTGCTTCGTTGGCATATTTACCGGCTGCAATGCTTACCGAGTGGCATATTTACCGGTTGCAATGCTTACCGATTGGCATATTTACCGGTTGGAATGCTTACTGATTTATTACGAGAACAATATTTCTTTGCTATTCCGCTAAAAAAGCGCGAAAAAACAGTTAAAAAAAAAGGTAAAAGGTTAAAAGTTTTAGCGGAATAGCAAAGAAATATTGTTCTCGTAATATATCATGGACTTCCGCAAAGTAACGCCTGATTCAATAAATTATTTGCTTACTGATTGGCATGTTTACCGGTTGACATACTGACTGGATGGCATGCCAGCGGTCGGCGGGCGCCGCTGTGGACTAGACGCAGCTAGTCCATTGGAACTGTGAGGTCCAGCCTAGTTATAGTTTCTTGGAACCAATTACATATAAAATTACCAACTTAAAGTCATAAACCATGCATATAATGAAATTATCGTTTAATGCTGACTGTACATCACAAGAGGGGTTACAAAATATATAGCCCAAAAGTCAACAACGAAAAAAGATAATTTACATCCACTATTTATATTTTAATACAAAATCACTAGAACGATTAATTTACATACCATTGAATAATCATTTAATCAGATTTCGTTGTTGACCGACACGGTAAACTTGTTTATAAACAAGCAAATTAACATTTCATATGTTGATGCAACTTTGTATAAACAAAATTGAGCATCCAGTTTTACAGCAAACTAAATTTAATCCTAACTATATTACATTAAGTATTGTATTGCAAGTTACAAAAAATGCACCCCATCATATATAATACATGCTACACACAAAGTAATATTGCTATGATATCCTCTCACATATTCGATTGATAGAGAATATCATCAGAAATGTGCCTGAGTAAATAACACGCTCAAAATGATCTTGCCAGTCCTTATCCTCTTGACATTAGAGTCGTGTGTAGGTCGGATCATTTTGAGCACTTGACTCGCGTAGCTACTTTTTCGCGTGACTGTACAAAATAAACCAAAATAATATTCCTATAGTTACTTTATACTTCTTTTTGCGCACGAACGATAAATTCGTATTTAAACACTTTTCAAACTTCCTTCTAAATTAGACATTGCAGGTTCATAAATAAGGTTTATTTTAGGAACACCATGCCATGTAATGAATTAACCTCTTTGAAATTGTTCTGAGCTGGTTTCGGTGGGTAAGACTAAGCGATTGGGTATTTATTTGGCGATTATTTCGAGTTCTGTTATAAACTAAGTAAATCTTCGTTCCCAAAATACCACATGTTTTAGTTTCAGTTTATCTTCACAGTAGCCGTCTAGCTAGTATTAATCCATCGGACTTAAATCATTCATCCCTTTCTAGCAAGTATGTAAGTGCGAGAGGGACGAATGCTTATGTCCAGCATAAAAGCGAACATGCTAGCAAGTTATCATCGTTATGTTACAAATGTGATAATTTCGAAGCGAACGGGTAAATTTTACCAGCTAAAACAGCATTAGCCCTTAGTGAAATATAGTTGCACAAAACAAACAATATTCTATAGATATAGACCACGAGGCCTTACTAGTGTCCTATTGTCCATGTTATTAGTAGCGTAGCTAGCATGGGTAACACCCAGTAATAGCTCTTCTCTTTGCGTCGATGGCGACACCCGGGTGTCATAGAGGGCGGGTCGCCTCTAGCTACGTAAAGTATCGCTACAGTTATATTTCACCAAGGTATTATGAAATTGGGAGAAACATGTTTATGTACATACTATGATAAATCCTAAAATATACATGGTACTTAAAATCTACGTTTGGGAGACGAAATAAGGCCGGGACTACATGCATCCGGAATGACTGTTCTCCCGCTGCGCCGATATATGGTCCCTATTGGCCCTATTGCGCTAACATTACAATTGTCACTTGACAATTTCGATGTACGAGATAGCTGGGTCGTGTTTTTCCCACCTGTTACCACTAATTTCTTACAAGTGGTGACAGCTGGGATGTTTTTCCCATTTACGACTTTTACCACTACTACCACTACTTGTTCGGTGGTTTCTACTGGAACTTTTACCACTAAAGTACTCGGTAACTACTGTGGTTCTACCATCAATTACTATTCCCAGTAGTTCCCACCAGTAAAAGATTGGGAAAAAAATCCCAGCTGTTACCACTGGTAACAAATTAGTGGGAGCAGTTAGTAATAACCCACTGGCTCGGTAAGTAAAGGTGGGAGCAGGCCAGTAGAGGCAATGTAGGTCGAATAGTCATGGCTTTTATAATTCTCAATCGGCAACTCTGGTCAAATTGAGTGCCATCTTCCAACCTAGCTACCAAACCCTGGTTGGATATTGGGAAATCATAGTGCCATCTTCCAACCTGCCTCGTAGAACTGATGTTTAAAGGAGACGCTACACGGGCCGATATCGGCGACGGCCAAGTAAGGTCACAGAAAATCTGGTATAGAGTGACCTTGATCTGCCATATCCGACACGTATCCACACGGGCCGAACCTCGGATCGGCCCGTGTAGCGTCTCCTATTGGTGGAACAACTGTGTTGCCAGTTAAGACTTGCACAATTTTAACTTGTTGCTTCGTGAAACGGGGCCCTCTTGACAGTCATGACAAATTGTCAAGTTGGGTGACCACAATCTACCATCCTCTTTCTAAAGTATACAGCGCGAGAGACAAGGAGTCACTGAATCGCGCTCGACAAGTTGTGCATACGGCATTCCGGATCCATGTAGTCGGCTCTCGACTACTCTCGAGCGAGCTATAACCGTGAAAATCGAAGTTCAAATGTGTCCGTCTCTATCGCACTCATATTGAGCGACAGTGACGGATATACAAACGAGGCTCGATTGTCGTGGTAGCCGCCAATATGAATAAGCTCTTGCTGGAAGGCGAACTAGCTACGATCTGGCGAGCGATTCATCACTTCTCTTACACACTGTACTGAGTAGACAGAGACAGACATTGATATTCCTCGATCAGAATGGAATCGTGAGGCAAGTTTAGGCTTCGTGTGTTAATTAACTCTACTTCTGTTGAATTTCGCATAGTCTATTGTCTGAAATAATGAGAATACTCCAAACAAGAATTTACTTCTTGAATGACAGAGTAGAAAAAGAAAATTATTTGACGTTCGGCGCCGGCGGTAACAGGGCTTTGGAAAATAAACCATTATTCTTGGTTTATCACATTTTTATTTCACTTAATAATAATCGCTTACCATATTGTAATTATTTAACCGTTTTAAAAAAATGCTTCAATAAAAATAGGAACACGATTAATTTGTCGAAAGGATGCCACAAATGACAACTAAACAAATTAAAATAATTGCATTATTAAAGAGAATTGTCGTAGTCGTAGTGTCGATACTCCATCGCGTTTGTATCGCTGCAAAGTCGTGTGTTGAGGCTTAAATGCAAAACGGCCACAATTCAAAATAATATCCGTTTTTTTAAATGGGTGGCAATATAAAAAAAACGTCCTATTTTGAGTTGTGGCCATTTAAGTTCTCTACGATTTGGTAATGGTAAAAAGGTTTGGCACGGCACTTTACCTACCTAAGTCTTTTTCATAGGTTTAAACGTTGTAAAGGCATTTTACGATAACTTTTTTTTTTTAGATCATTTGGTATCTATGTTTTTGCTCTTTTTTCTTCTTCTTTTAACGGGATCTGTGTCTACTGCGATATTTACAAACCCATTAGAATGTTCTTAAGATTTGTTATTTGTCATTAAATAGAGAAACGCGACCTATTACTGGTACAGTCGAGTTCTCCAATATATGTACACTTTTTTACCAACTCGAATGCGGCCGCTAACAATTAGTATGCAAACGCGTTCGATTAGGTAAAAAAGTGTACATATATTTATGAACTCGACTGTACTAAAAACCTTAACGGAGACAGAAAAAAATATGATATTAAACGTATACAACTAGTATACTGCTTATAAATATTTATCATATTTATTTTCAATTTTGCTGTTAGAGTAAACTTTAAATAATATTGCTTGACCGACCCGTATTTTCAGAACCCCTGATATATGTCACTTTGACAGTGACGTAACTTTGTTTACATTTTTTCTGTCTGATTAATGATCAGAGTATATGTAGGAGCGCGTGTTCCACCTATGACCTAGGGTAAATTGCCCATGACTAGCTACAAAATAATGAGATGAGAATTAAAACATCGAAAAATGAGTACCAAATTTATAATCAACTACCAGAAATTGAATGAAAATTCCTACAGGTCCGGTTACACTCTCAATCATACTTGCGCAAATTGCAATTTGCACAAGCAAGCATGTGCGTTAAGACGGCAAAACGGTATACCGCATAAATGGCTAGCACAAAACGCAAATTGGCACAACTAGTTTTGCACAAATAAGCATGTGCGTTAAGACGGAAAAACAGTATACCGTTTGCGCATGTTCGCTATCGAGTGGACGCCATAGAGTTTTTGCGCCAATTTTTGCACAAACCGTTTGCGTGTAGCCGGGCTTCCCGTGGCCATATACTGGTGATTTATCCTTCAATTTAATCCCACCAATAAAATTGCCAGCATCGCTAACGTATCTCTTTCTTTCAGTGGACATTTTGCTTCGTACGCCGCTCCGCTACCTCGCACAGCTTTTGGTGGATACTCAACCTTATTGTTTTTAGTTTCAAATCTCTCTTATCAAATACTATTCATTAAGTCAGCAATAAGCCAGTTAAAATCTGGTTGCATTGAATTGTTGATATGGTATGAAAAGTAACGTTTACAACCCTATAACACAGCGTCTTTACACAGGCTTTACGATTCCATTCCTGACCAGTAGCTACTTATTTTTGGTGTCAAAGGAAATTACCAAAAATACAAAAGCATCGATTTAAGTTCATATTCTTCTTACTTATTGGATATTCCTGACAGTGGCAATACCTATTATTTTTGGCGTCAAAGTAAATTACCAAAAATATAAAATCAATCGATTTAAGTTCATATTCATCTTACTTATTCGATAGCTTCTTTACACAGTCCAGCTTTGCGGTTCCATTCCTGACAGAGTGGCAATGGCTATTATTTTTAGCGTAAAAGTAAATTACCAATAATACAAAATCATCGATTTAAGTTCATATTCTTCTTACTTATTCGATAGCTTCTTTACACATCAGCTTTACGATTCCATTCCCGACAGAGCCCATAGCTACTTATTTTTGGAGAAGGGAAATTACCAAAAATACAAAATCATTTAAGTTCATATTCTAACTTCTTCAATTAGCTATATGAAAATTGAGTTCATGTGTCTTTATATTTTCGGCTATATTTAAACCATTACTATTTCAGGCGTCCCAACAGAAACAAACAGCAAAACTTACAAATCCACTTTAATTTAAGGGCCACACTCTCAATGGTCTTAGTATTACGGACGCAGAAACGATCAGAACCAGAGATCTTGAAACTTTTAAGCTATCACTCGCGAGCTATTTGTACTACTGTTACACAGTGTTTTACTATCGTAGAAACTAAATTATAGCTAAAATATATTCTGTTAAAGGGTGAATCAAATTTTTCTTCTTGTTATTTTGTCCTGGTAAGCCAGAACTTTGCATGTTTGCACGAGCGAGGGTGAGAGCATTAACCGCATGCAAAAAAATAAATAGCCATATCATCGCTAATACACCAGCATGTTTTTTAGCACAGCGAAGGAATATTGCTCTTGTAAATTAACACTAGACAGCACTTGCATATCGATCGAGGGTAGTAGTGACCCATCTGTTCGCAGTGCATCGGTTCCCATCTTCCGCGAGCTATATCGCAGCGACACAGACTACCCGCCTCTTTCTAACTGTTCTAGTCAGAATGAGACGGGTCTGTCTCGCTGCGAGACAGTTCGCGCGCAGGGTTGTGCTACCAGTGTAGTTTGGATATAGGGAAATCACAATGCCATTAAAAAAAATAGTCTTAGACATCTCTAAAATGTATTATTTAATGGAAGAGCGAGACTTGATACATGAGAACTTACTAGGAGGCCTCAACCACTATTCTATAAACTAATTTAAGTTATCCAATAAACGATTTATTATTATTATATTATCCTACCTTCACTATCCAACCAGAGGCAGGTTGGAAGGCACAAGCGGCGGAGCACCCATACAAGTCGATTTCCACCTGCTTTTTTTAGGCAAGCCTATAGATATACAACTTGGTTTTTTAACCGTCTTAGAGCCGAAGCCCAGTTAATATATACATTACAAAGAACTTATAAAAGGTTTCGTATTTTTTTTTGTATTAATATTAATTTTAATCATCCAGCCGAGTGACCGCAGAGACCGCTAGCCGCCTATCTTTTGTAGGTAGTTACGAACTCTAACCGGGTGAATGAACTTCGCACCGCGCGCCATACAGGGTTTTTCAAACTTAATTACCTATTATTACTAAAAGCTTAACAATTTTTTTCACGAATGAGTAACTAATCCTTTATTATATGTTTTGTATACTTTAAAGGGGCTTCGGCTCTAAGACGGTTAAAAAAACACGTTGTATAAACTCTTTCATAACTTTTTTGTTCCGCGTTGCCCATCGAAAATTATCACGCACCGCCACTGGAAGGCACTATGATTTCCCAATATCATTTCATTTCATTTCATTTATTCAATGCAATTGTGTGTACAGACAGGTCTTAAGATTATAGTGTTTCAACACAAACCCTGTGAGGGCACTGCAATATAATAATAATTTAAACTAAACATTTAAACATATCATGCAGTAAAATAACATTCAAACAGTAAATCGAAATTAATAATAAAAATTTTAATGGTTTGGAATTAATAAAGAATGTCATAAAAGTAATAATTTAAAATTAATAATTTAAAACATAATTAACAGCCGAATAGAAATTTAAATTCATTCATCTTTCAGTATAAAATTAATGTCAAATAAAATAAAATAAATAAAATTAAATTGAAATTGAAATTGGATTGGAATTAATTTAAAATGTCGTAAAAATCAAGGATACAGGATTACACTTAATGTCATCAAGATTATAATATAATCTAAAATTCAATGTAGGTATTGTAGCCATTGTAGGTACTTAAAGAAGTTGGAGAGGAGGGAGGCAGACGCTTGTTTGTGCATAATTCGTAAAATGTACCTAATTATGTTATCCATTTAAATATTCGTCTAAACTGTAGTATGATTTTTCAATTAGTAATTGTTTTAAATATTTGTTAAATTTGTTTGTGTCAGGCTCGTTCTTTATATGGTTAGGTAGCTTGTTAAATATCTTTATTGTCGTGGGGTAGGGTCCATTTTTATGTAATTTTAATTTTGAAGATGTTTCAAACAGATTATTTTTGTAGCGAGATTCAAATCGGCGCGGCCTATCTCCAAGTCTCGAGTAGAAATCTGGGTATGTTTTTACAAATTTACATGCTTCTAAGATGTATATGCACGGGACTGTTAATATTTTTAAATTCCTAAAATGTGGCTTACAGCTGTCAGTCTGTTTTATATTTATTAGGATGCGGATGCATTTTTTCTGTAGCACGAATATATCTTGTACGCTGCTACTATTGCCGTACAAAATGATGCCATAACTAATCCGCGCATGTGCGTAGGCATAGTACGCCGTCATTGCGGTTTGTAAGTTGGTTGTCTTTTTTAGTTGTCTTAGGGCGTAAACAAATTGGCAAAGTTTCGATTTAATTTTTTGCACGTGGAATGTCCAGTTTACATGCGAGTCGATCGTCATACCTAGTAACGAGAACATAGGGACGCATTCTACTTTATTGCAGTTAAACGAAAAATTAATATCTAACTCCGCCTTTTGCCGGGGCCTGAACTGCATTATTTTGGTTTTGGAGAAGTTAATTTCTAAATTATGATCATTCATCCAATCTACAATGGTTGCTACGATTTGATGTAATTTTTCGTTGAGATTTGTACTGTTTTTACACGATAATAACAAAGAAAAGTCGTCAGCAAACATTACACATGACTCATTTAATGATTTAGGAAGGTCGTTTATATACAAAATGAACATCAAACATCCAATCACACTTCCTTGTGGAATTGAGTCCGACACGGGCTGGACATCCGACCTGACAGTATTTATTTCTCTCAAGTCTTCATTCCTGTACTCGATATCGACATATTGTTTCCGGTTGCTTAAGAAGGACCGAAACCATTTATGTGCTGTACCGCGCACACCGATACCGTACAATTTATCAAGAAGGATGCTAAATTTTACTTTTTCGTATGCTTTTGTCATGTCAAACAAAATTCCGATCGCGTACTCTTTTCTGTTTAAAATATTTAAAATGTCGTTAATATATTTATAAGCTGCTAATATTGTAGATCTTTTTTTGCGGAAGCCGTTTTGTGCATCAGAGAAAATCTTGTATTTTTCGCAGAAGGAATACAATCGTTTGCACATTGCTTTCTCAAGTATTTTTGACATAACAGGTAACAATGCAATCGGGCGGTAGTTATTGGGGTCAGTTTTTTTGTTTTTCTTGTGTACTGGCTTTATAACTGCTTGTTTCAAGATGTCGGGGAAAGTACCTTCAGAAAAGGACTGATTTATAATATAGGTTAGCGGTGAAGTTAATTCTTGTGCACAGGCTTTAATCAACGTTGGCGGTAGTTCATCGAGTCCGTAACTTGTTTTATTTTTAAGGTTTCGAATCAAGTGATATACTTCGCGCGATTCCACCGGTTGGAGGAACATAGTGTTCTCGGTGGGTTGTATAACGCGCCGGCCCCGCGCTGCGCCCGCGCCCGGCGCCGCAGACGAACACTGCCCCGCAGTGGCAAACAAGTTATTAAATGCATTAGATATTTGTTTAGGGTCAGACGTTAACATATTATGGATACGTATCTGCATATTTTGTCTATGACAAGTACTTTTTTTATTCTTGCATAGTTTTATTATTTGCCACATACATTTTACTTTGTTTGATGACCCATGCATTTTTTTAATAAAGTGATGTTTTTTAGATTTTGCAATTATAGTTTTTAGGGCTTTTTCGTAGTGTTTATAATGTTTTCTCAGAATGTTGTTTCTAGATGACATGACGTGGATGCGCAACAGTCGTTTATGTTTACAAGAGATTCTTAAACCTTTTGTAAGCCAAAAATTCGTCTTTTCCGGTTTTATTTTCAAACGTTTTTTAGGGATACATTGTTCTAGAATCTCTAACATAACTTTATGTAGTGAATTATAATTATTATTTACATCTTTATTTGGGGAGATATGCTTACTCCAATCAACTTTTAGGAGTTCTCGTTTAAATGCTGCAATGTTTTTGGGGCTATATATTCGCCTTGTCAAATACCAATAATTAGCTTTATAATTAGTGGTGGGGTGGTCTAGATTTATTGTGGTGCACTTATGGTCTGAGAATCCCAATTCAATTACCGATACCGTAAAGTTTGTAGCAAAGTTCGTAAAAATTAAATCGAGGCAAGTCGAACTATTTTTGCTTACTCTCGTGGGCTCATTTACGTATTGTTTGAAATTATATTCTAACATTAGATCCAACAGGCTTATTGTTTGCTTTGATTTTACCAGTACGTTTATGTTGAAATCACCGCCGATTATTACTCTTTTATTATTACATTTGCATTGGAGGTATTCTAAAATTAGCTTCAATTGATTATAAAATGCGTCGGGCTCCCTACTATTCCAGTACAATAATATTAGTATAATGTCAAATTTTGAGAGTTCTATCGCACACGCTTCCACAATGTGTTCAATGGAAAAGTCCCTTATTTCTTTACGCTCGGTATAATCAATATTATCGCGTATTATGATGGAGACGCCGCCTCCGCTGTATTTTTCACGGTGAAATGATGCTGCGAGGTGATAATCTTGAAAATGGAGAAGGTTTGCTTTAGTTTCAGAAAGCCAAGTCTCAGAAATACAAAGCGCAATATAAGACTCCTTTTTATTTTCATCAAGAAATGCTTCTAAATCATCGTATTTGTTTACTAGGCTTTGCATATTTTGAAACATGATATTAATCGTTTCGGGTGGTACGAAATGTAGTTTCTCTTGGGTTCGAACTATATATTTCCGAGTGCGTCTCATTGGCAGGGTGTTGGATGGTGCTTTGTTCATGTTGGTTAGACGTCGAAGGCCGTTTTGAGTTTTGTGGTGCAGCGTCTTGTACATGCGTCTCTTCAGGCGGTTTAAACTCTGTGCCATTTATGTATAATACGTTGTTCCGTATCACGGCATATTCTCCGTTTTTGCGTGCTTTTATTAACACTTCTCGAAGTCGTTTTCTATTTTCCAGGGCTTCAGTATTAAGAACATCCGCTACAGCATATCCGGAGCCCCTGAAGAAGCGAACATTGTTCAATATATACTTTTTCATTCTGTGACTCAGTAGTTCTATGATCAACGGGCGTCGGTTTCCTTTTTTTCCAACTCGTTTGATTGTTTCAATGAAACCGTTAATCTCGATGTTGAGAATGTCTCTGAATATACGGTCAATTCGAGGGTACAAGTCTGATTCGTTTTCCCAATAATCTTCGTCCAAGCCGTACAGCACGAATTTTTTACGGTTATCAGAATCTTTCGTATGATCTGGGTTGCTGGGCTGAAGTTCGAGCAACTGGGTTTTTAGTTTTTCGCACTCTTTATCAAGCATTAGTATTTTATCATTAGCATGTCGTACTTGTTCACATAAGACTTGTTGTTGTTGTGTTAAGGTGTTATTACTTTTATCGACTATTTCACGTTTAAATGTATGCAAGGCCGAGTCTATTTCAGTGTGAATCAGGAGCTTTAGTTCACCAACGATCTTTTTATTGTTTTCTTGCAATTTTGTTTCGATTAGTTTGCCGATCTGGTCTAACACAAGATTTGAAGTTACGCAGTAGTTGCCTTGGCTGTATCCGGGGTTTTGAGTGTCCCCTAGTGTACTGTCATGAAGTTCAGACGTGTGGTCGTCAATTGACATGCCGGTGTTGTCTAGGTCAGTAGAGTCTAATGGCTTACGGACGGGCGTATCATCTGTTTTTCGCCGCATAGTGATATTAACACAGGACGGACAACGCCACGTTTTTTTCTGGTCTAGTTTCATTTCCCTCAAGCAGGCGGATGTTATATTTAGGCATAAGTAATGGTAGAAGGCAGTACATGCTGCGCATTTTAGTACATCCAGGTTACTTTTAATTGGTGTGTTACAAGCTGCGCAGTTCATTGTTTAGAATAGTAGAAATCCGTAATAAAACTATTTCTCACTGTTTACATACAACGTTTACTCGCTTGATTGTTGATCCCCGATCAGCTGTGCCGGCGCTGCGCTAGTCGTACTGCGCTACCTCCAGTGACGTAATCCGATGACTTCCGAAGTGGCGGTCGTTGACCCCTGGTGTGCACTGACCGCTGGTCGAACGTTATAAATTTTGCACAGTAATGGCGATAATTGTTTTGCTTTGAGTTTTAATTTTGAGATATCTCATAAACTAATTCACTTATAGAAAAACTGGTTTCACTGTTCGATCACCTATTAATTATACTTTCTTGTAGTATATAAATAAGTTCAAAAAGTACACTTTTAGTATTTTAACGAATTTTTAACGCGTCGCGCACTAGATAAGCGGTGTTGTCGCGCTGACAGCTCGCCTACCCTCGTCCTGTAGTAGTATATCCTGAGTTGGTCGGTTAATTTGGCAGATGGGGATGGAAAACATTACTATAGTCAACTCGCATATCAATCAAGGGTGCCAACTATACAACTATAGTGAGATGGTTTTAAGATGTCCGAATGGCCATAAACAGCTTATCTTTAGAACAATGATCTTTTGCCCATTGTTAAGGGGGACGTATAGCTAGCAGCTCGCGACTGACAATATTTAAGTACTTTTTATATGACATTTCTATTTTTGTTTAATAACGTATAATAGGTAGGTACGCATTATTTCATCATTCGCGAGAAAACGTTTTCCACTAACTAAATCTTAACAAATCACTTTGATTTTGATGTCGATCGCTTCAGCATAATATCTAGATTTATAAGTTTTGCTTTAAAAAATTTAATTTATTGTAAATTTTGAAAGAAGGATACTTATAAACCTAGTCTTTCATTGTGTCAATAACGTACTAAAAAATCATTAAGATTGGAAAATATTTAGAAGTGGAAAACGTTCTCGTTTCGTATGGACGAGTACGTAGTATTCCAAAGGTACGTAAGGTTCTAAAGGTCGTATTTTCTCGAAAAAGGATTAAAAACGCAGTCAAATGGAGAAATAAGCAACGCAAGAGATGAAATAATCACGAAGTTACAAGTGTCCAAAATTTTAAGAAGGAGTATGTTCTGTCGCTTTTCCGCAAAACCCAACTTCATATGAAACGATTCTCATTTACTATGACGCTCGCATTTAGTGACGTCACTAACTGCGAGCGTTTTCTCTCTCTAACAAGCAATTTTAAAACGGTTGTAGCTTAGTAATTCTCTGAGATATATGAATGGGATTTTCGTCGCTAGACATTTTTTTTGCCTCCTTTCTTTTGGAGTAATAATAATTTTCGAGTCTACACCTGTGTTGTTCGATCTGTTCGCAGTGCAGACGCCCCAGAAAATCGCAGTGGTGGGCAAGTGACAGTCCCACTACCAGTAACTTTAGCGACGGCGTCCCTAGATTCGGGTCTGACATGGCTTTCGAAGCCAAACTCTTGAACAAGTAACTCGCTAGCGACCCGTTGATTTCAAAACTCACTGATCGTTTCCGCGTGAAGCTGTGTGTGTGTGTCTGTGTGTGTGCTTGTGTGTGTGTGCTCAGCTGGAGGGCGTGTCCGCGCGCTCGGCCCGGAGCCACTCCACGAACTCGTCCAGCATTACGGGCCCTGGAAGGAAGGTTGAAGATGAAATGGGGTAGTTTTATTTAAGGTAGCAACATAATAATAGTACATTATTGCCGTGGCCGGGAAGGAGGCAATTGCAGGCTGAGTATTTGTTTAAACGGACGAGCTTGCGAGTCCGTTTAATTATAATACGAAGCCTGCAATTGCCATTCCGGCTGAGGCTAATATAGTGCTTTTCTCAAAAATGGGGGAATAAAAAATATTAAATTTATATAAACTTTAAATATCATTGCACAACGTGAAAATATTTACGATTTCCCGCCGTTTTTTTTGAACAGAATCGCAAGTGTATTTTTCCACCAAAAAAACGCAAACTATTTGAGACACATACAAAAACGTCGTGTTTGCAACAGAAAAATACGGCTTGAATTGGCTGAATACGAGCTGTGCCGTCTTTTATATGCCAGATTCTACTTTTAAAAAAATTTGGTACTCGACAAATAAAGGAATTTATATATAACATTCCAGGCGGCCTGCAATGTTTTTTATTTTTTAATTTAGATCTGACCTTAAACTATACACTTTACCTTCCAATATGTAGCGAGTTATGTTCACTTTGCGGGGCCATTTTTGAGAAAAAACTTATACTTTTTGAAATTCATCCCTTGACAGGGTTAGAAACGGGTTGAGAGTTTGTATGGGGAACAACTCACTTTTTAAGCGAGATATCCGAAACTCCGTACAAAAGCTCTTTATGACATATCCAAGTAAATATTTGCTTATATTTCAGTCCTTCAATATTTAAATATTAAGGGACAATCTTACACAAATCGACCTAGCCCCAAACTAAGCAAAGCTTGTACTATGGGTACTAGACGACGATAAACATACTTATATAGATAAATAAATACTTAAATACATAGAAAACATCCATGACTCAGGAACAAATATTCGTGCTCATCACACAAATAAATGCCCTTACCGGGATTCGAATCAATGACAATTTTGTCAAAATCAATACAAGCTTTATATTAACTTGACTTGTTCGTATGTAAATATAAAAGTATGTATGTAAGTAAGTTGTCCGTCAAATCTTGCAGGTTAAATTTGACCCAGTTCCCGGTGACCGATGGAGCTGAAATTTTGGGTATAAGTATAGTTTGAATGACAATTCAATATTATATGGTACCATCGAGCTGATCTGATGATGGAGACAGAAGGTGGCCATAGGAACTCCGTAATAAAACCACATAACCCCATCGAGTTTGGGCTCGTTAGAATCGTCTCAATGAGCAGTTGACGATGGTATACAGAAAAGTACAGTCGGCAATAAAAGCTTGGACCAAAAAATATTTTTTTGACAGATACTTATTATATTATGATCAGCGAACGCAAAAACCATAGATGTCTAAGTAGCGCCGCAAAATGGCCCCACAGAATGGGTGCCATTGCCGTTATGCGGGGGCGGGGTGACAAAACGATGCCAGGCAGCCGTTTAGTTCGAACATGCGCATACCGGGTTTTAGGCACGGGCACGTGTTTGGGTAGAAAGGCCGTGCCAGGATAAGCTAAGTGATTCTGCCTCCTTGGGCTTGTAATTTTTATGGATGGTGTGGCTCTATATTAGTAATTAATGTTCAAAATTTGAGCACTAAAATTTACTTGTTAAAAAAAATCACTTCAATACTATTTTTTCTAGCCAACCGATTTTAGCGTGCTTCACATATATTGTAATTTTTTATTATTTTTTTTTCAACCTAATGAAATGTAAGTGGCCAGTATTTAGTACGCATTGTTTACAATTATTCCGTGAAAAAATTCATCACTGAAGGGTGTCGAAAGCCTGATTGGGACAAAGTATTTTTGAAGTGAGACTTGAAACTTCGTAATTCGTCACCTAAGGGGGTTTAAAAGAGGTAGAAAGTTTGTATGAGGTTGCACTTGACCGTCTTGCTTGAGAAAAGGGGTGTGAGTGTCCGCGCAGGCTCGCCGAGCCTTAGGCCTTCTTGCTCACGAGAGCGCTCTCTGAAGGGAGTAGGGTAATTATTCGGAACTATCATTTGATTAAAAAATGCTCACTAGTATGTAGAACATAAAACTGGAATGCGTCCCTACATTTTCATTACTTGGAATATCCATAGACTCGAATATTAACTGGAAATGCCATGTACAGAAAATAAAAGCGAAAATGAGTCAGTTCATCTATGCCTTACGGGAATTAAAAAAGTCAACCGACATCCAAACAGCTATAGTAGCATATTACGCCTATGCACATGCTTGGCTTAGCTATGGGGTAACATTATGGGGAAATAGCACAAATGTACATGAATTATTTATATTACAAAAGAAATGTATCAGAATAATAACACATATTAAACAAACCGATAGTTGCAAAACCCATTTCCAAAATCTACGAATTTTAACTTTGCCCTCTATGTATGTTTTCGAATCATGCAAATTTGTGAGGAATCACCCTGAATTTTACTCCACGGTTGGAGATGAGCCTCGCCGCTACGAATCGCGATTTAAAAATAACTTAGTCCAAACAACCTCCAAACTAAAATTACATAGTAACGGACCCTACGCGATGTCGATACGCATCTATAATAAATTACCGCCACAAATAAAAAACGAACACAATATTAAAGTATTTGCTAGGACCCTTAAGAAATATTTGATAGAAAAGGCATATTACTCTGTCCGTGACTATCTTAATTCATAAAAATTGCATGCATGTCCGTTTCTCTCACCTTTTAGTGAATGAATATGAAATTGTATTAGGAAATAATGTAGATATACATTTTTTTATAGAATTATTTATATACAATTTTTTATCTAGTTAAATAATGATTTTCTAAAGAATATATTTTAATGTGAAATTTAATGAAATTACTAATTTAAATTTATTGGATTAATTTTACTTAGCCTAAAATTTTATCATTTTATACAATTTTAATTTTTAAACATATTTTTACAAATTATTTTTACAAATTATCTTTACAAATTAATTTAATATTTTAGAAAGTGATTATTATTTTATTTTATTTTTTGTACCTTAACGTTTTAACTAGTCAAATGTATTTAAACTTATTTTATATTTGAAATATTTGTTGTATATAATTAATTATAACGTTTGCTATGCCCTAACGGGGTCCTGTGCATTGCCTAGCTTTAAGTTGCATGTGTCAATTGTACAGTCAGCGTCATATAATTAGTAGCAGCCGAGGTAGCCAAATATTTCGGTACACGTCTTTATTACTGTATAAGAATAAGGGTGTGTTACTAAATATTTGGCTACTCTGGCTGCTACTAACTATATGACGCTGACTGTACAAGGTTGCAAATAAATAAATTGAAATTGAAATAGAACCGTTTCTGCGCCACCCGCAACCAGCGGCTGGCCTATAAATACCGCTATTTTCGAATAGCGCTACCGTTTATAACGTTATTATTCCAAAAAAGCGTTACTCTCAAAGCGATATTTTACGCGTTGTATAGCGGTATCCATTGTAACGTTAAATGTCTAAGCCAATAGTAAATATAACGATACTTGCTTAAGCGATATAATAGCTTAATAACGTTACAGGGCTTATAGTGTCTTTTTCGCACTTGTGGTTTCGCCCATTAGACAGCGCCACTCGTATTTTAAAACGATATTATAACGTTATTCGACCGTATTTTATAATGTTATGATATTCATTATGTTATGATATTTATATCGTTATGGGGCATAGAGATTTAGTTATAACGAACAATTTCAACACTAACGAAATATAACGTTATGATTCCGCTTTATTTCATAACGTTTTAAAGGTCTGACCAGCGGACTCCCGCGCCCTCTACCAGGTTATCAGTCCACTTTGTCAGTCTACCCAGATCCAAGACGTGGCGCAGAAACGGTCACTGTGGCTCTCTTTGGGGAAGGTTCGTCAAACAGTGGACGTCTTTCGGCTGATATGATGATGACATTGATGACGGTTACTTTCAGTCGAGCTAGCACGACACGTTTCATCGTTATGATTTATCAGTACATTTTTGCCGTAAAACTTGACGATAAAACCTATCGTGCTAGGGCCTCGGGTGGAGTCGCGGACAGCTAGTTTAGAATTTAAATTAAAGGAAAAGTGTAAAAATTTTACGCTCCGAGCCGGATTCGAACTGGCGACCACAGGCATTCACGGCCCGGCGCTACTAACCAACTGAGCTATCGAAACAATCGGCCACTAAATCTTTAAATCAGTTCCTTCTTACAACGCTTTTGGGACCTAGTGTCGGTAGTGCAGGCACTGCATAACCGAAAAATACCGGTATGTTTTATAACCGATATGACGTCATATCGGTTATCAAATAGCGGTTTCGGTAGTGGAACCATTATATTTCGCTATCGGAATATAACGGTAACCTTAATCTTTTTCGGTAGCGTAACCCCTTTTTAAAGGTTACCGATACTTTTGGCGTCGTTACCAAACCGCCGGCGCTGCCGTTTTGTCTTTCAGTTTTGTCGGTTCTGTTATGATACTTTTCAGATTCGTTCGTTCGTTTCTATTGGAAGAAGTTGTCTGTGTAAGTTCGCTTATTTTTCGGTAACCTTTATAATAACGGTTTCAACTTATTACAAAGGTTTTGGTCACGGAATAAAGAATCCATTGGAAGTGGCATTCAACCGATTTTCATAGAGAACCACTGTCGCCGCACGCACACAACATACTCCAATAAATACACGGACACACAATTGCAATACGCTTTCGATTTGTTAAAACGTACTGTGACAATATGTTGTTAACGGTAGCAAATTATATATGCAAAATCTACTTTAACAAGTACTATTTACGGTCTAATTTAGAGTGTCAAGTAAATATTTCTTACGTCCGTTACCATATGCGTTGCAAGACTTGCAAGAGACGTGGTCGTTCGGCTACTCGACGCAAGATGGCGGTGTTTTCAAAACTGGAGATGCGACCGCTTATAACTGAATAGGGATGTGGGTATGGTATGAGTTGGACTATCGATATTTTTATGATATTCATACGGTAAATATTAAGCTAAGACTTAGTTACAAATTGTTTCTAATAAAATCTTGTTCATTATATAATTAGTATTAGGTAACATTTATATTGAATTACTTTTGTTATAAATGTAGTAGCAATTAAACACAAATTTCTAATAAACAAAGAATATAATTTGTTTAATTTAATACAAGCACATCTCAAATACTATTTAGAATTATTTTACCAGCACGGCTAGCACGCGACGGCGCGCGAGCTCTCTCGATTTTTCTCGCACTATCCGTCTCTCACTTATTAGACCACTTAGAACAAGAGGTATAGTGCGATAAACATCGAGAGTATGTCGGGGCCGTCGTGTGCTAGACGTGCAGCAGAGTGCGGTCTAGTGAGAATTTACCGTCAAGTTTGTTCGCCGTGCGGGATACTAAGGAGGGCCTTTGTCCTGATTAAAATGCTTAAGGCCCATACGCCAATGACCTTCGATCTGAATCCCTTAGTTTTATAATGTTTTTTTGTAGTTTATTATATTAACAACAACGGCTTTAAGCAATGTAGAAACCCATATTTACTTCAAAGTTAATTGTTTTCGAGATATTTGGCATCAGTTGACCAATTTTAGGCCAGAAAACTGGTTTTCTGGCCATAACTTTTGTGTTAATTGGTTTAAAATGAAAACCCTGGACCAGTTTTTAGAGACGTCACAGACAAACCCAAATATGTAGATTTCGTATATTGTTAGATCTTTTACGTCAATAGAGATACGAAATTAGTGTTTTTTTAGACAATGTTTAAAAAAAACATACAAAATTAAGTGTTCATTTGTTTCAAAATCCGGTGGACCAAAATGGAGATAAAAGATTGAATAACCGATAGCCGTTTGATTTAGAATTCTATCTGTAGTGCAAAAGTAGGAGATACGATTCAAAACTTGTCAAAAATCGATGAAAACCTCGGGTAGCCCCTTAAGCAATCCACAAATTATTTATAAGAAACAATAAAATATTATTATATTAATTTCTATTTATAATTTCCTAAAAGCGGGTATCCAAAGTTTATCTCGAAGAGATCGGTCATTCGTAATCATATTGTATTCTGTATTTATCGACATACATATGTATAATCGGAATTCGATAAACGAGATGTCCCTATGACAGCTCAAAAGTGCTACGAGAATTCCGGGCTCTGTATATCACTCCTAAAATATAATCCTTTTCATTTTGGTTTATCGATAACAATTATCGCCATTAGCCTAATTAGCCACAGCATTTGAGTAGCGAACCTTCGGGAAATTTACCGTGCATTTCACGTTCCGAGTAGCGAAATAATACACCGGATTATGAACTTTATTCTTAGAGAAATAGAATTGATATTTCCTTGACCAGAGACGCAAATTGTGTCTAAGAAATTGAAAATTAATTATTTTTTATATGTATTCTAAAATATTACTCAACGATGATAGGAAATACCTCCATGAGACAAGTTTTTTATGTGCTGTTATTGGAGCAGCTTTCAATAACGCAATACGGCATTTTCCTAAAATAAACAAATATTCACTCATGTCACACGCCGCGTGCGGTCGATAGGTGAGTGACAATAATCTGTGCAAGAAGTATGCTTATTATTGCTCATGTTCGGCGACACGGGAACGCCCACTCACCACTTCCAATGGATTCTTTATTCCGTGGTTTTGGTTAACTTAAATCGATAACCGTAACCGATATTTCAAAACGGTTACGGTACCGTTATGTTGGCGCGGCGCGCGTAACCTTTCCACCATTACGGTACCGTAATGGAATACCGGTTTCATACCGGTAAAACCTTACCGAAATGAGTCCCTGATGTAGTGTACTCACAGGCACCGTCGGCGTCGTAATGCTGGAGCTGGTTGTCGACGGTGCGGCTGAACTCGAGGATGTTGCACCACTGGTCGCGGTTGACGACGCGGTGGCGGCGCGCGGCGCCGGCGCGCTGCAGGAAGTCCCCGAGCGCGGGCCGCAGCGCCCAGCGCGGCAGCAGCACGCCGAGCAGTGCCCGTGCCGTCGCCGTGTCCAGCGAGCGCTGCTCTTTGTCCTGCAACAGACCGTTGATTCGTTTGAGCCCCTCTCGCTACGCTCGAGGTTCGGTATCTCGGCCTCGATTGACACGTGGGCCTTAGGGTGGGTTGCACCAAACCGTCTGTAATCGTAAGCGGTGTTCGTTTAAATCTGAATATATGGAAAGTTTGAAAAGTTTCTATGGGGACAGCTGCCGGCGCCATATTTAACGTGGACCGGTCTGTAATTGTAGGTTGGTGCAACCCGCCCCTAAGTGTTCCTTCAGTAAGACGACTCTTATCTCGACTCTTTATATTAGTCTATTTAGAAATAAGTGCTTAATTATATAGCAGAACCAAGACGCAAAAGCGCTGTGTTTTTGTTTAGGTTTTGTGCACTTATTTTTTATATAATTATTTCTATATCGGTGAGGATCTGTTATTAGCTCACTGCAAGCTATTTTAAGCTACTGTGTAGTATTTAAGCTGATGATCTTCCTTTAGAAATAAATAAATTAATTTGTTTGAACCCTTCGCTACGCTCTAGATTCTGTATCTCTGCCTCGATTGACACTTAGGCCACTCAGAGCGTCGGCGACAGCGGGAGCGGATCGCCATACGAATAGCTAGAGATCGAAGTGCGAACTCTCGCTTCCAATACCGCTTGAAATCGCGACCGAGCCCTATGGAGTGGTCACGTCTAGGGAATGCAATCTCGAACCGATATTGGTAATTCGAGACTATCTCGCCTTAAAATTCTGATGTCGAGATTTAGGAATCGAGATCTAGTCAGCCAAATGGACGATCTCGAAAAACTTCGAAAAATGTTTTTAGACATAAAATTAATATCGTCAAAATTGCACGAATGCGACTAAAACAATAACACACTAATATAGGTGACGGCACGTAAGTCTAGCGATGACCGTTTATGCGCAGAAGTCGAAAATAAGGTATCTCGGGGGAGTGAAGGGGACGCGCGGGGGCGTGCGTAAGCGCTCATTGGCTCTCCAGTCGTACTCTGTCCCGCGCACCGATACGACACCCCGCTCACTTCTGGTGGTACAGTGGCGTTCTAAATTGTATTGTTATTAGTTATTACTGTCGTTTTTTTGTGTTAAGTTTGAGTCTGTTTTTTATTGACTGTTTTTATTAAGTTAGTGTTTACTCGTATTTGTGATTTTAAACAGTAAGTATGCCTAGAAGAAATACTGTTTGAGAAGACAGGCACGGAAAATGGTATATGACGTGCATTCTTTCTTAAAGACAGAAACGAATGAATTACTTGATTCTTTGAAACATATTAAAAGTCAGATTGACGAAACTACGAATATGTAACTCAGTCACTTTTGGACAGCGGCACTGTGGATTTAAAAATGAATAACATGATGCATGAGGGTGTGCTACCCCTATCAGATTTCGATTAATGTTACTGAATAAAATATTTTTTTTTATTTTTATTTCTACCTCCCCATATTAGTGATGAGATTAGTTTAAACGAACTACCTTAGATATAAAAGAAGGACAAACAAAAACAAGTTTTTATTAGTAAGGATTATTGTAATCAAGTTGTAGTGATAAAAATTGCGTTCGCGACAGTAACTATGCGCAGCTATCCCCTCCATGTTTCGTTCACCGCTAGACTTACGTGCCGCTACCTATACGAATACCGAACAAACATTTTATTTTAGTACTTATTGCCATTCTTGCCAAGGAATATCCGACACGAATTATAACATGCTTTGCGTACTAAGATCTCGTTCATTTCAACACATGAGATTTCTTGCCACCGAGATTGAATCTCGAAAATTCACTCGAGATCTCGGCCAAGATTTCATCACATGAGATTTACTGTTACCGAGATTGAATCTCGCAAATTCGCTCGAGATCTCGTGATTTCGAGATGCCATGTCACGATCTTATGACTTGTCAAACTAACAAAATCGACAGTCACAATGTCAGTTGACTAGACCACTTAAAACAAGAGTGAGTATTACATCTAGCGTATCTACAACTAACATTAAGTTGTTAACCCTTTGACAGCCAACGACGGCTGTGGACGCGGACGAAAACTCGTGCCATTGAAGCCACGGACGGCCACAGCCGCGGTTAACTTTTGCGTTAACTTTATGTAATAAAAAGGTTTACAAGTAACTTGATCTTTTTTTTAAAAAAAATCATAGTACGTACATTAATTTTGACATTACAAGATTTATAAATATATATAATATCAGAAGTTTTATTTTTTTCATATTTTGTCTGGTGGTGTCTCTGTGAGCCAAGAGCGGCCCTCGACGCGTCATAGGGATGTGCCCGCCTGCGCGGCGCCAAACAAAACAAAATGAACTGACATTTTATTCTATCTATGATAGGTTAAATAAAATAAATGGTCCTGAATCACCATTATTACTCAGATATTTTATTACCACACTACCCCATACACGTAGCACAGGGGTTCTCAAACTTTTATTAAGCATGGACCACTTTCAGAATTTCAAAAATACCACGGACCCCTTTTGAAAAATATTTGGCAAAAAATCTCATGTTTCATATATTTTAATACCTACGTTAAGAGTGAACGAAGTAGCTGTGGACCCCCAGCAATCATGTCACGGACCCCTAAGGGGTCCATGGACCACACTTTAAGAAACCCTGAGTCATAGCACGAAGAAATGGATGGTTGAAGTTCATTATTTAGTTAGTAGAACTTAATAAAAACGCTTATTGTGTGTATCTTCATATAAGACCAGGCATGCTATTCTGACACTGAGTGTAAAACCGTGTTAGCTTGTTTCAATCCTTCATATTTAGGTTTTCTTAATTTCTTAGTCGAGGTGAACACGTATTTAGATAATAAACGAACAAAAGAACGTATGCACACTTGCAGTTCTTACTCATTTTGGCTATTTAAAAAGTACTGCTTGATAATAAAACTTTACGGTCTACGCCATAAAACCTACTTTGGCTTGGTCACGTCTATTGAGTGTGTATGTTGCGCGGCACTAACTTCCTTGTTCTAAAGCAGGTAATACTCCTTATCTGTTATCTTCGCTGACCTGTGACGCTTTTGTGGTGTTTTAAAGCTGAACGGAAATATTAGGGCGGTGGAATGGGTTTTAAATGTGTAGAGGAAGACATTCAGTAGTTCTTACTCATTTTGATAATTTATAAAGTATATACTGCTTAATGCTTAATAATGCTGCACTGTCTGTAAAGCATTCCCTACCAGTCAACCTTAAGAAAAGCAGATTAAATGTGGGCAGTGCAACTTAATTTAAAACAAAAACTCTTTTGTCATTGTTAAGATATCACGGTAAACCAAAGTCAGGTAATTTACTAAATAATCATTTCATAAAATGGTTGTAAAAAATTAACTTTCATTAAACATTACCTACATAATAAAACACATTTTTATACAGATTAAATTTTATTGCGATCCCTACCTACAATATATCTGCATTTCTGCACCACCTACTAAATAATCTAGTTTTATCTCTTTCTCCGATACCCAAAGGTTGTCTGGAAGAGATCGCTCTTCAGCGATAAGACCGCCTGTTGTCTACCTCTACCTACATGTTATCGTATTGTTTCTCTTTCTAACTGCTTTGTTTGTTTGTGTGAGGTGTGCAACAAAGAGTATTTGTATTGTATTGTAATATCGATATGAAAAGTTGATGCATACTACAGCTTCCCAACTCTAGTATTACAACAATTTGCAATGCCTCTGTGGCCAGTGACGGCTGGGGCCGCGAACGCGTGACGTCATCACCTCAGAATAAAACAAGTACATAGTCTTGTCACCCAATCACTAATCTAAAATGCATTCTGTGCGAATATTTTGATATTTTCATACTTTAATGTTGTTTTATAATGTTAATAATCAATCAAAACATAATAACATCATAATGTAGTATATTTCTAACAGGTTTTTTACATTATTGTTATTAAGGTATTATTTAAATATCCATATTCCTCTTTGAAATCACTACGTTTTGCCGAGATCGGACTTTTGTTTTGGTTCTGGCCTCAGTTGGACAGCGTTTCGTTTTGCACCCTGGCTGTCAAAAGGTTAAAAGAAAAGTTAAACACTATCTAGACCAGGGTATCTCAAAGTGTGATCCATTGACCCCTTAGGGGTCCGTGACATGATTGCCAGGGTTTAACGGCCAGTTCGTTTACTCTTAACGTAGGTAGGTACGTAGGTACACATGAAACTTTTTCAACATTTTCTTAAACAGGGATCCGCGGTATTTTTGAAATTCTGAAAGTGATCCATGCCTAAAAGTTTAAGAACCACTGATCTACACGAATGGGTAATGGGTGGTAGGAACACTAGTATTGGCTAGACGGTTAGTGTCGTTAGCGATTTAACCTGCGATTACGAAAATAAATAAATACCAAAATCGCCAATCCATGCGAATAGGCACATGGAGTGTCCGTACAATGAGGACAGGCTTCCCGGACACCAACGGAAGCTTAAATAACGACCAACATTTTTATAAAACTGCAGTTATTAATGCGGAACTGCTACGGCTAAATGTTTCTGTAGCTGCATTGCAGGAGACAAGACTGCCGGATAAGGGGTTCCTTCGTGAGTCTAATTTCACGTTTTACTGGAGGGGAAAATGTTTCGCTGAACCGCGACAACACGGAGTAGGTTTTGCGATTAGGAATGACTTACTGCACGCCACAGAAACTCCAAGGGGGGTGTCCGAGCGCATCATGACATGCCGTTTAAACACTGTCAGCGGCTTTATAACCCTGATTTCTGCGTACGCCCCGACTTTAACATCGTCTTCGGAGTCGAAAGATCAGTTCTACGAACAACTAAATGAAACTGTTCGTGCAGTTTGCACGGGAGATCAGCTTCTATTATCGGGCGACTTCAATGCTCGAGCAGGATAGTCATAAACTTGTTGGCCAGATTGCATGGGTTGCCACGGTATTGGCAACATAAATGAGAATGGGCAGCGTCTCCTAGAATTCTGTTCTCAAAATTACAAACACCTATTTCAAAGGCAAATTAATGCGCAAAGTCTCATGGAGGCACCCTCGATCTGGCCACTGGCACCAGCTAGACGTTATTCTAACAAAGAAAAAAGATCTTTGCAATATACCCCATTCCCGCACATTTCATACAGACTGCGATACGGAGCACTCGTTAGTAATTACTACAGCCGCTTTTACTGCCAAAAATCCACTCGTTGCGCACTCCCGGTCGTAAAAAATTAAAGCTTCCAACATCCAGTAGCAGCGAAATGATCGAATCTTACAAGAAACTGATCCATCAAGAAACAGCGCGTTGGGATTTAAACATGAGTGCCAGTCAGGAGTGGACGAATTTAAAGTCTTCTTACAGACACCGCAGCCGATGCATTTGGTTACTTAAAGTCGACGAAATCCGACTGGTTTCTAGAAAATATTGAGCACCTCCTAGCCAGAGTCATTCCGAGAAACAAAAAGAGATGCAGTACTAACTCATCATCTCACACCCAGCGACAAGACACGCGACAACTTAACTAAAGCTAAATCTGACCTACAACGTAATACACGCTACTGCGCAAACGCATACTTTCTTGCTGTATGTAAGAGTATCCAAGCTAGTGCAGCTATAGGTAATTTTGCTTGCGTTTACTCAGGCATTAAGAAAGCTCTTGGTCCTTTCCCATTCATAACAGCTCTTCTCAAAGAAGCAGATGGCACTGTTATAAACTTATAACTGACTCAGACCGGCAACTTCATCGCTGGGTAGAACACCAATCACAACTTTATTCCCAACCAATTGGAATACAGCCTGCAGCAATTGAGTTGATCCCCAAATTGCCCGTGTGGAATGAACTTGATAATATCCCCACTATTGAGGATTTCCGCACCGCTATTCAGCAACTCAAGGTTGGGAAGAGCCCAGGCAGTGATGATATCCGTGCCGAGGTCGTGAAATTGCAATGTGTGGCTCCATTCCTTTACAATTTTTTCGTGAAATGCTGGAACGAGGAATACATTCCTCAGGATATGCGCGATGCGAATATTATCACGCTCTACAAAGGGAAGGGTGACCGCGGCAACTGTAACTCCTACCGAGGCATCTCTTTGTTGAGGATTGTTGGAAAGCTACTTGGCCGTTTGATCCTGGCTAAGCTGCAGAAATTAGGAGATCGCGTGTATCCTGAGTTTCGTGCTCACCGCTCCACCACGGATATGATTTTCACCCTACGTCAGTTTCGGGAAAAATGCAGAGAGCAAGACACCTCCCTACTGGCTGCTTTTGTGGACTTAAAACAAAGCTTTTGACACCGTGAGCAGAGAAGGACTGTACACGATACTGCAAAGTATTGGATGTCCTTCAAAACTCTTAAAGCTCATTAACCTCTTCCATCTCGACATGAAGGGCTCTGTTGTGTATAACGGAAACACCTCAGACCCCTTTGAAATGCGCAGAGGAGTAAGGCAGGGTTGTGTATTGGCGCCCACATTATTCGGCATATTTTTCTCCGTACTCATGAAAGTTGCCTTCGGCGAAACCACTCAGGACGTACACCTTCATACCAGGTCAGACGGTAGACTGTTCAATATATCGCTCTTGAAATCTAAAAAATATCGCGAAGATTTTTATGTTGACAGTTTAATTTGCCGATGATGCTGTTTTCGTTGCAACTTCGTCGGAGGAGCTTCAAGATATGGTAGAGAAGTTCAATGCGGCGTGTAAGCAATTTTCCATGTCGGTAAATGTTAAAAAGACAGTTATAATCGCTCAAGGCGTAGATCGGAGGCCGACTGTATTGTTGGATGATTCGCCTCTCAAAGTGGTTGACAATTTCTGTTACCTAGGATCCACCGTCGCAAATAACCTATCACTTGATGTTGAGATCAACACCCGCATCGGCAAGGCGTCCACGCTGTTCGGGAAGCTCAGTACAAGGGTATAGGCAAATAAACACTTAACTGTAAATACAAAGATGATCGTGTATCAGACTTGCATCTTATCCATACTCTTGTACGGAGCCGAAACCTGGACGTCGTATGCCAAGCAGGAACGTAAATTTCCATAACACTTCCATATGCGCTGTCTTCGACGCATTTTAAACATCTCGTGGAACTTAATCGCGTATAATTAACTTATTTTATTTACCTCACTGAGGTCTCCCGACGTTTCGGATGTGTTGCAACATCCATGGTCACGGGACAACTGGCTTGAGCGGGTATCAACATCTTCTTGCTGCGCGGGTTTTCCGAACTACCCGCATTTGGTCTTTATTAACCACTTGTACACTAGGGTTGTCACCCGGCCGACACACAACACTAATAATATCCGGTGATGGTGACTAATGATAGGATTCCACGAAGATGAAATCTTAAAACCGTCGTCCCGGTTGAAATTACGATGTTTTCTGATTTCAACGGCTTCACGTATTTTTCTACTGTAGAAATGACGTTCCGTAGACAGGACTTTCGGTTTATGGAGCTCAATCCAGTGGTTTGGTCCTGACTCCAACAAATGCTCGGCTATCGCAGACTTATTCACCTGCCGATTTTTGACAGCCGCAATGTTCCTTGACCCTTTCCGCGATGGTTCGCTTGGTCTCGCCAATGTAGGAACTTCCACAACTGCAGTCAATCTTATAAACTCCTGGTGATTGAAAGGGGATAACATCCTTTGGTGGTCTTAGATGTCCCACGACCTTGGATAACGGTATGTATATGGTATTAATGGAATACCTTCGCAGTATTGTACCAACTTTGTCCGTTACTCCCTTAACGTAGGGCATAAAAGCTGGTTGCTTTAGAACATCAGTGAGGTAAATAAAATAAAATAATTTTACGCGATTAAGTCCCGTTTAGTATAAATAATCTCGTGCAAGGATCGAGTGACAAACGAGAGGGTGCTTAGCATCGCGCGTTTGCCTTGCATTGCTGCCGTTCTGAAACAGAGACGCTTACGTTGGCTTGGGCACGTGCATAGGATGGAGCCTTCTCGTTTGCCACGAAAATCTCTCCGAGTGAAATAGCGTACCTACGCTAAACGACCGGTCGGGCGACCTATGTTGCGGTTTAAGGACAGTGCTAAACGGGACATGGTGTCCTTTAGGATCCACCCCACAACTTTGGAAGAAGATTCTCAAGATCGAGACCAATGGAGGGAGACCCTACGCAATGGAGTGGTGGGACACGATAAAGCTTGGTTCGATCTCTTATCCTTTGGGAGCGAATTAAGATACCAACGCGCTGCTCATCCTCTTTCATCCCCGGGCAGCACATTTACTTGCCAATTATGCGGTCGTGGCTGTCGCTCCCGTATCGGCCTTATAAGCCACGTACGTAAGTGCCGCTCCTCTAATATGGACGCTGTTTAAATCATCTTTTTTGAAGTGAAAACTTCTTTAGCGGCGCTGAGCACTTTTTGGAATGGGGAAAAATTGTTAAATACGCGACAGAGTTTTGTGCTGTGAAGGTCACTTTTTGCTGCTAGCCGATTCGACTTTATTCAAAACTGAACGCTATTCGTAAGAGTATAAAGCCGTTAAACACTTTTTGCAATAGCATATTCTGCAAATTTGTAATTTTAACCAACGCGTCCTTCACCGTTTTGCTATTGAGAAAATTCGAATAGTTCGAATTTGGGCGTTATTCCTAAAGAGATAAAGCTTAGAAAAATAGTTACCAACGGCAAAAACTAATTGATATTTTGGTCGCCACCGCCGTCTGCTGCGCAAATTCGAATAGTTCGAATTTAGACGTTATTCCTAAAGAGATAAAGCTTTGAAAAATATTTGGCAATGGCAAAAACAAATTGGTATTGTGTTTGCCGCCGCCCGTCGGCGCGCCGGACCCCGGCAACGTTGCGCCGCGGCGGCGCGTTGGGCCCGTCGCACCCAACGCGCCCGCGGCCCGTCCGCCTAAATAATTGATCATTGTTTATAAATTTGCGTCAAATTCATTTTTAGGGTGACACCGTAAGATGTCACGTGACCTGATCGAAAAACTGTTACAATGTTATTGAGTTTTCACTTCTGCCGGCACTCCCGGAGTGCAACCCGATCTTTTTTTTTTGTGTGTGTGTGTGTGTGTGTACGTGCGTGTGCTGTGTGTGCTGTGTGTGTATTGTGAGCCCGCGTTTACAAATCAGTTGCTAGGATCTTTGTACTTTGGACGATTTGTTTCACAGTAAGATAACGTAAATACTCCAGGCAAAATACGGTTTTGAAAAACATTAATTTATAATAGCGTTTTTTTTGTTGATTTCATTTGAAAATGTTATTCTAAGATGATTTAGTCAAGAATCCGACAAACTTTCCACCCGGAAGTAATTATGTAGATTTAAATGAAGCATGCATTATCTTTTTTTGTACGATTTATCTTGAATATTATAGAGCAAATGTAAATGAACCAAAATAAAGACAAAAACATTTATTAATATTTTTACTGACTTTTTGGAAGCCACTTAACTTATCATTTTTTCGATGTCTGAAATTTTGTCGGATTCTGTCGCTGGGTAACTATTTAATTGATAATATATTCGTTATACATAAAAAATAAGCTATTATAAATTATTTCCAAAATTGTCATTTTTTCCATACGAGTTGTCAGTTCATTGCATGGACTAAAATGGGTGAATCAACTATCTTCTGTCTCTAGTTTCCATGGTTACGTCTCCAGTCACTTTTTAAAACTGCGATTTATGGGTCACCAAATGTGGAGTTTTCTTGTCAAGATAGTAGTATGAGGTGGGCAGTTATTGAACGGTGGCCAGTTATTGGCCATTTAACCTATGTTAGTCTGTAAGGTATTTGTAAATATGGGCCGTGGCCTGAGACAAAAAAAAAATGCATTTTAAAAAAGTTACTGGAGACGTAACCATGAGAACTAGTGACAGAAAATAGTCACTTTCATGGTACAGCGTGTCTCACTCTAAGCAGTCTCGGTTCGTGGTCTAGCTTATTAGTGGGGTAACGAAACGGCTTCCGAAACATAGCCTTAATGACTCGCATGTCGCGCCCGGGTGCAATCATTACCGTAGCGCCCTCTAGCAACCCCCTTAGCGCGCGCTAGCGCCCGAGTCGAGGCGAGTGGCGCCCGGCGCCCTCTAGCACCCCCCTTAGCGCGCGCTAGCGCCCGAGTCGAGGCGAGTGGCGCCCTGTGAGTGGCGCTCGGCGCCCCCTAGGACCGTGTGCCCGGGTGCGACGCACCCCCTGCACTATAGGTAAAACCCATAAATCGCGGTTTTAAATCACCAAATGTGGAGTTTTCTTGTCAAGGTAGTAGTATGAGGTGGGCAGTTATTGAACGGTGGCCAGTTGTTGACCATTTAACCTATGTTAGTCTGTAAGGTATTTGTAAATATGGGCCGTGGCATGAGACAAAAAAAATTTGCAGTTTAAAAAAGTTACTGGAGACATAACCATGAGAACTAGTGGCAGAAAATAGTCAATTTCATGGTACAGAGCTGTCTCACTCTAAGCAATCTCGGTTCGTGGTCTAGCTTATTAGTGGGGTAACGAAACGGCTTCCGAAACATAGCCTTAATGACTCGCATGTCGCGCCCGGGTGCAATCATTACCGTAGCGCCCTCTAGCAACCCCCTTAGCGCGCGCTAGCGCCCGAGTCGAGGCGAGTGGCGCCCGGCGCCCTCTAGCACCCCCCTTAGCGCGCGCTAGCGCCCGAGTCGAGGCGAGTGGCGCCCTGTGAGTGGCGCTCGGCGCCCCCTAGGACCGTGTGCCCGGGTGCGACGCACCCCCTGCACTATAGGTAAAACCCATAAATCGCGGTTTTAAATCACCAAATGTGGAGTTTTCTTGTCAAGGTAGTAGTATGAGGTGGGCAGTTATTGAACGGTGGCCAGTTGTTGACCATTTAACCTATGTTAGTCTGTAAGGTATTTGTAAATATGGGCCGTGGCATGAGACAAAAAAAATTTGCAGTTTAAAAAAGTTACTGGAGACATAACCATGAGAACTAGTGGCAGAAAATAGTCAATTTCATGGTACAGAGCTGTCTCACTCTAAGCAATCTCGGTTCGTGGTCTAGCTTATTAGTGGGGTAACGAAACGGCTTCCGAAATATAGCCTTAATGACTCGCATGTCGCGCCCGGATGCAATCATTACCGTAGCGCCCTCTAGCACCCCCCTTAGCGCGCGCTAGCGCCCGAGTCGAGGCGAGTGGCGCCCCCTAGGACCGTGCGCCCGGGTGCAACGCACCCCCTGCACTATAGGTAAAGCCGCCCCTGGCACGTTCCAACAGGATCAATGTACGTCATGCAATACGTTACTGTGGTACTCACCCTAGCAAAATCATAAGAATATCTGTACACAGCCTTAAACACAAAGGCATCATTGAGTAAGCTACGGAGGTACTCTATTTTATTCTGCAATTTGTGGACACTGTCACACTGCAGTTCCGTTAAACCTGCGAACAAGGGGGTAGTAAGTACAAGCACATCCATAGGCTTATCCGGGTATTCGTAAAAAGGGTAGGCAGAGCAAAGTATTCGAAGATTAGCGCTGTAAATAACGCCAGCATTGTGTTGAGGGACCATTTCGGAACATTGAAATTGATTTACATTACATACATTAGTATTAAATTACTACATACATTACTAGTAAAAACTGGGTGAACAAAACTCATGATAGACAAAAGTGGAAGAAATTAGGGGAGGCTTTTACCCTAAATAGGGACCACAAATAGGAATAGGAGGGAGAGATAAATATTTTCGTTTTAAAATGTTATCTTTATCAATTTATGTAAAATATTATCAAAAGTGAAAAGTTTTACTAAATTAAACGTTTCTATATCATATCCAAAAAGAAATAGTCAATCAATTAACAAAAAGGATTTAATTTGTTTAGTCGAGTAAGAATCCATTTGCCGAGAATTTAAAAAAAAGCTGTACATTCTGTACAACCCGGTTAATTTAAGAATGCACCGTGTGCATGCTTACATCTTGCTGCAAGGTGCCAACTTGACTTAATCGGGATATAACCATAACACACAGTGTCGTAATGTTATAAAACACGCGTGTTTAATATCCAGGATTATGAGCCTAAAAGCGGCACAATAAGAGGTACCTTGTAACGAGCAATTGGAGGAAAAAAAAAAAAAAATAGTACACAAGAATAGGTTAAGAAATGTAGAACACTACGTGGGAAATAAAGCTATAATAATAATAATAAAAACATACATTATATTTGTTAAGTCAGTTTGGCACCAGACACCATAACTGGCCTACACCAAAACGATTTACTGTCATTTAACACCAATGGAAAATTGACATTTTGAGTTATTGATTGAATCTGAAGAAATGACAATTTGAAAATCCTCGACATGGAAAATTGTCGACCCTGTAAGTAAAATTGACATTCTTGATATAAGGCCGAAGAAAATACGTCTTATATGAACTTTGTACAAAACAGTGGGTATTCTTATAAAATTTTGATATTAACTTAAATTAGACAACATTCACCACTACCTGATTAAAATTCTAGTTTAAATGTTTCCTGCTGTACAAAGGTTGTCTGGAAGAGATCCCTTTAAAGCGATAAGACCGCCTGTTGCTACCATTATTTATTAAGCAAATTTTTTGTAAGATGTTTCTCTCGTGCATATTCACTTTGCATATGAACTTATCTCATACTGGACACAAATCAATTTTCTATATCTAATCTAGCCCAGATTAATTTTGAACACGAAAAAAATTAACACAAACTAATTGGTTATAGACACAATTAAATTTTAACCAAATTCACTTTTGATGGACAGTACAGTACAGACAGTAGAATTATTTGGGGTTTACCACTGACAGATAGTTTGCCTTCATTTAATTTTCAACTTTAACCTCATACAAATTAAGTAGTTATTTCTAAATCGGTAGACGTGGGTAACAGTATTCTGAAAATTACTTTATTTGTATGATATTAAAGTTGAAAATTAAATGAAGGCAAACTATCTGTCAGTGGTTAACTAACAGTAATTGTACTGCAAAAATCGACAAAAAACGAGAAATTGGACCAATAGTATCCAATTTCTCGTTTTGTGTCGATTTCTAACCCCCCTCTATCATCATCCTGTTATTCCTTGAAATGGACCCTCCCCGCCTAATAAAATGACTATCGTCATCCAATGGCCAGACCCCCCCCCTCTATTTTGAAATGACGTAATTTATGGACAAGCCCTATGGCGCATGGCAGTAAATCGTACAAACAATACCTTTAAGCCACTCTTCCTGTGTGAAATAGCCCATTTGTTTGGCACCCATCTTGTAGGCAATGACCAGCATCACAACGTTCTCCGGGTCCACATTTATGTCCTCGCAGAATTTCTCCATTCCCTCTGGACCTGGGGACAATTTAACCATTAGCAACTATTTTTAGGTTATGCCACCAAAAAGGTTAAAAAGGAGCCCTTATGGTGCAACTCTGTCTGTCTGTTTAATACTATATAGTCCTCCTTGTCGTATCCGATGACAGCAACCCTTGAAATTTTCTCTGATGAGTGTGTATATGGCTCGCGAAGCCAAACTCAGTTTTGATTGTTCGGTCACATTGTGCGCAGTATAGCTGGCCCATTGTATTGTAATAAGGAGTCCATACGCAAAGTTTAAAATCTATCACTTCAAATTTTACTCCATCCCCATATAAACTTTCAACCCCGTTTTTATCCCGTTGAGGGTGGAATTTTCAAAAATTCCTTCTTAGTGGGTACTTTGGTCTTATAAAAATTGGAGATGCGCCGAATATTCGGTAATTATTCGGTATTCGGCATGTTTTTCAATGTTCGGTATTCGGCCGAATTATTCGGTAAAACTGCCGAATATTTACCGAATAAACATATGATATTTATCTGATAATAAATAAATCATTCATACTATTTGTAGCTCTTAAAAGTTAAGTTATATATTTATTGTTATTAGGCATATTATAAAACAAGAAAACTTGATTTTAGGTGATTTTAGTAAGCTTTTATTCAGTTGAATCACCATATCAACGTCTGTCACTAATTCACCATCAATAACAATTGCAAATGTTGACATTGACAATGCCAAGGTCGGTCAAATTCTCAGCGAGCTGCGCGGACCTGCATAAACCTGTTTAGTTTTACCGTATAATTCGGCCGAATATTCGTATTCGGTAAAGTCCGTATTCGGCCCATCTCTAATAAAAATAAAATAAAATAAATAAATATTTGGGGACATTCTTACACAAATCGACCTAGTCGTAGTCCCATACTAAGTAAAGCTTGTACTAAAACTACCTAATGTGAAAATATCAGATAGGTTCAACATTTTGGGCTGGGCGTTGATCGCGAGTCAGTCAGTCAGAACTTTTATGTTTATGTATATAGATTATACATTGTATATACCAGGATTCGGACCCAGGAGCAACAGCTTCGTAGGCGGGGCCACTACCACTATCCAAGTAGGTTAAACCGGCCGTCAGACGAGGCAAAGAGTCATTACTCAGTCAATTTAACGCAATCTGCTGATTTTCGGACACACGATTCAGTAGTCGAAGGTAACAATGTATTGAAACTTACCTAAAACATCTGGCTCTGAAACTGTGGTGTACTCTTTGAACCATGCTAAACATTTCTTTGCACTGAAACTGGACTCCTCTGCTTTGGAATGTCGTCGTGAACTGAAATGGATACAGTAGACATGTATAAATATTATAGCCATAACATCTGGGGGCATGGCAATGCCCCAAACAAGTCAAGCAAAAAAAGGGACGGCCATACCGTACTTTTCTCGCAGCCATTCGGGACATTTGCGACCCCCCTGTAACTTAGTTGTGGAAATTTTCAGTGACCAAGAGGGTATTTTACATAGCGAACTATACTAATATAGACTACACGTATAAATTCGAACCCGTACCTACTTTAAGAATGATTCAAAAGTTCCTCAATTTTATCACTCATCAAAATTCTAAGGTACTTCTAGCAGACCTACGAACATGAAATTTTATTTGTGGATGGTAAAACAATAGTTCCATACAAAGTCTATGCATTGGTTCTACGCAATATCTCACAACTTTTAAGGATGGAAGAGTTACGAGACGGCCTATTTTTTACATGAAATGTTGTTTATGGGTGATCACGAATTAAAAGTCACCGTGTATACTAAGATAAATAGCATCTATTTGACCATCAATAAAATATGCAGACAAAGTAAAACAAAATGGATTTAATCCTTACTAATATTATAACAACAAACCTTTAACAACAGATTTAGATGAAATTTTGTATGATGATGGGTATATTGATTTAAACTTTCACGATTCTCACACATTATTTATACTAAACGGGACTTAATCGCGTATAATTAACTTATTTTATTTACCTCACTGAGGTCTCACGACGTTTCGGATGTGTTGCAACATCCATGGTCACGGGACAACTGGCTTGAGCGGGTATCAACATCTTCTTGCTGCGCGGGTTTTCCGAACTACCCGCATTTGGTCTTTATTAACCACTTGTACACTAGGGTTGTCACCCGGCCGACACACAACACTAATAATATCCGGTGATATAACGGACGATGTTTTTTGACGCTGGCATTTTACTTATGATAGGATTCCACGAAGATGAAATCTTAAAACCGTCGTCCCGGTTGAAATTACGATGTTTTCTAATTTAACGGCTTCACGTATTTTTCTACTGTAGAAATGACGTTCCGTAGACAGGACTTTCGGTTTATGAAGCTCAATCCAGTGGTTTGGTCCTGACTCCAACAAATGCTCGGCTATCGCAGACTTATACTGGATGACGCGAGCGTATACAAGCCTGTCTCATATAACCCTACTGCAAGGGTAACGCGCCGTATTAGGGCTGTCATCAGGGACTTAGAGGGGTCATTCGAGGAGGACGTTTTTCACCGGTTATATAGGCCTAAAATAGTGCAACCACCGAAATTGTACGGATTGCCGAAAGTACACAAGGCGAACGTGCCTTTGCGGCCGATCGTAAGTCAAATCGCTTCTCCAACTTACCGCGTATGATTAAGTCCCGTTTAGTATAAATAATGTGATGATGGTTATATTTTATATCTCAACTACAAAATCGAAATATTATTTGGTATCTTAAAATGAACTCATGTCCATTAAAATCACCAATGTTGATTGATTGAGGGGTGGGTTAGGTTAGGTTAGGTCATTGAGACTTTACTAGCCGGTAAACGTTAAATAGGTACCATCATCCGTCCATCCATCATGCCTTCTTCCTTTCCGACTGTTTGTATGTTTTACTGTGTAAGTTTAATCTAATTGTTCTTTTGAACGGGTCATAGTGTATGAAACATGTTGAATAAATGTCTATTATTATTATTATTAAATATGGGGCCGGCAGCTGTCATCACGTAGAAAAAAAACCTGACAAGTGCGAGTCGGACTCGCCCACCGAGGGTTCCGTACTTAATTACAAATGTATAGTTATCAGATTTTTCCCTGTACTTGTAGTATTAAGACATACTATATCGAATTCTCATTTTCAGATGTCGATGAAATAGTGGCTAGATTTGAAGGTGTGAGGCCGGGTCTAAAACAGTAACAGGGTGTGAATACCTGGTGTTGCGTGACCGTTTGTGTTGCTGCGTGTCGAGCGCAGTGGCGCCGGGCACGCCCGCGTCGCCCGACACCGCGCCGCTGCGCGTGCGCTTGCTGCAGCGCGGCATCACTCTACCACCCTGTATACATAAACACGCGTTAGTACCTAGACAAAAAAACGCGACCCTCACGGTTACGCAACCTAGATAACATTCCAACGTTTGAGATCCCAAAAACAAACAATGAATACGGTCGTAGAGTATGGAAATGCACTGCACCGCATATATTGAATAGATTTCCAAATGAATTAATAAGCTCATTAGAAGGTCGAACATGTAGGCAAGCAGGCTAGATATATGATAAAGAAACACATGCTTAAAATAAGAGAATAGCTAACCCTATCTTTATAAGTTATGTAATATTATTGTATAATTATAGACTCCTTAACTCAAAAAATCTTTAAAATTTAAGATTAGTAGTTAAGCTTCAAAAAAAATGTATGCTTTTATGTGAAATATTTTTTTTTTTACTTTAGTCTACCACAGTGTATATAATAAACTCTTGTAGTCTCTTTCCGGTAAATACAAGTAGTGTGTTTACTGTTTATGTTTTTGTTCTTCTAAATGGTCATAGTTTATGCAAACATGTTTAATAAATGTTTATTATTATTATGTATGTCTTTGCCATATCTCGGGACCATGGGGTGGGTCCCGGACCCTGAGCTAGGCATGCGTGGGACCAAAGCCAACAGCGCAGAGGCCCTTAAGAACAATAATCTAAAGTGAGGAACACGCATGGCAGATACCATCTCTACTAAGTACATCTGTAGTCTACCACTCTGCTTAAGCATTACTTTCTGTTAAAAAAAAATGGTCCAAGATTTCTTTGCATACTGTACAGTCAGTAACACACTTATCCTTACAATAATAAAGATATGTACCGAAATATTTGGCTGCTACTAACTATATGACGCTGACCGTACTCCTTTGGACAGTCTTCAACTATTTATTGAGAGGGTTTTTCTGGTATAGTTAAGGTGTTGCTCCTTTTGTCTCCATTGTCAGATCAGCTTAGTGGTGCCATGTTGCGTTTGCACCAAATTTACATATGTATGCCAAACATCTGATCTGATCTGAGTAGCTGATTATCAACAAAAGCTTCTACCAAAAACATGTGACGGTAACTTATGTGTGGTATTTGTAGTTCGTTGTCACTCTATTGAAGAACAGAATTTAATTGCTAATATTTTAAAATAGAAATGTTTCAATAAATTACTCACACTAGTAAATGTATAACCAAGGTCAACTTGTTGTTGTGACATTTAGTAAATAATTTACAAAAACTTAGTCATTCATATAACTGACTTCTTAACTGTAAACATAGTAATCATTCTAGTAACACCATTAGTGTTATCATAGACTATTGGAACTTGGGTTATTCCAAACATTCCACATATTCATGCCTCAATACAAATTTAACAATAGACTATTATAATATATGTTTAAATAAACTAAGAATCAAGAAGGACGTTATTATCAACACAAAATGACCATGTACGCACTGTCTCCGACTGATGGACCATCACAAAATACGAAGTTTTGCATTTTGTATTCCTGTCACAAATGCAGCTGATATTCATGGTGTTTATAGGTTATATTTCAATATGAGATGGTCTCAATAATTAAAACTATAAAGTAAACCTATCATTGAACAAGAATTAACGCCGAGATCAACTATTTTCACACTCCAAATACTTTCAGAGCGAAAACTAAAACGTTCGTAGGTGCATCTTACTACGACATTATAGGCAACTTAGCCCACTTAAACTCTATGATTACACTAATTATGTAGAAAGAAATAAAACAACTCACTATTGGTGGCAGATTTGATATGAAGTTTGAAAACTTAAAAGGGTTTCCGTCTCCTATTTTGCGAATTTTGTAAGAACAGCTCGACGAAAAATGTCTCCTTGACAGGTCGATAATAACCTGAAATAAAAAATCAATGAGGAGAAAAAAGGAGGACAATGATCCCAATGAGCACGTCTTATTAGTCATGACATTACATTTTATACAGTAAAGGTAAATCACTAAAATTGAAAACTACATTGTCAGATGATAATATTCCAAGAAAAACAACTATGATCGTTTGAAGATCGTTGAAAGAAACCAACTCTCACCTCGTATTTTTTGTGGATATCAGCGGGTAAGCGAAACGAAACGGTCACTTTTTACTAAATCGATCCGTTACTAAAAAATATTCTGAAATTAAAAATCAAACAGCAGACACAGCGGAAGAAAAACTCAAACGGTGGCTATAAACCAACGTTTTGTTATTGCTCTGGGAAAACCAAACAGGCATTTGAAGAAAGCGTTTTGAAACACTATACAATTATTGGCCCGCAATGACGGCCCAATCTATCCCAAAATCCAAAAGCGCATTTGAGGAGTGATCGATCGACGACGAGGATTATTCTAGTGACCACTGTTAATATAAGAATAAAATAAAATTGAATTTAAGATATTTCTTTAAGCCTGCAACAGTAAATTTGACAGCTAATGACATGTTTACTATTGACCGCCGCGGCCGGGCCGCAGGCGGCGTTGCCAAGAAAATCGAAACTCGAAGTTAGTATACATGCATCCCTGTTACTCGAGTATGGTAAGTGCGATACAGATGGAAATACCCAAACTTCGAAATTTCACACCTGGCAATTTATCACAACAACTGCTAGAGACGCAGCTATAGTTGGAAGGAGATAGCAATACTTTAGGATGCCAGCTATCGACATAGGTCGATTTCGAAAAGGCCTCTCACAGGAGTCACAGGTGCTCACTTTTACCACTTCCATGACTTTGCTATTGACCTTTTGTAGGCGTTAATTAATTGCCCCACCTTATTACCTCATTTCAAATCGCTTTTCCCGGGACTCCACTTTTTTATTTAAACTACGACGGTGGCAAAGAAGCATAAGGTCTATCTGATGGTAAGCTATAATAATAATAATAAAAAACCATTTATTTCAGGCATCTAAGGCCCATAACAAATACCTTAAAGCCTAACATACATGCCTACAATACAATACATATAAAAACGAATTATTTAGGCGACGAAACAGCGTGGCTCCGTTACGTCGTCAAGTCCGGTGTAGAATTCGGTAGGTTGCCCCGGAACCGCCGAAACACGACACCCTTCGGCCAGCGGCGCTACCACGAACTTCGAAAGTCGAACTTCGGGTATTTCCATCTCTATCGCACTCCCTTAATCGAGTGACAGGGATGCATGTATTACGAACTTCGACTTTCGAAGTTCGTGGTAGCGCCGCAGAAGTCAGCACACGCGATGGTCTCCTGCAGCGGCCGCGGCACGCGCACCACAAACGAGCTGAAGTGCACGTAGTGGCGCGAATGCGCTGGAAAACCCTCAGCGAATACCCAGTCTTCTGGTGAATATACACTGGCATGTCATCAGCTGTGGCTATGTTAGGCTATGGACGCTTCCAATTCCAGAATAATCATAAGCGCGTTGCCACCTTTTATTGATTTGAGGATTGGTTGTGTGAGCTCTGGCGACCTTACTCACCACGAGGAACACAACACAACACCTAAGTGCAATACTTAAGTAGGTACGTAACTAACAAAGAGGAAAAATGTAGGAGATGAGAAAATGGGCGAGTTTTATGGCCGCTCAACACGATGGGCCATCCTGACCCATCATACAGGACGCAACTATGCGTTAAAGGGAGTAAGACATATTTATGTCTCGTTCTACCGCATAGCCGCGTCCTGTATGATGGGTCAGGATGGCCCATCGTGTGGAGCGGCCATCAACGATGTATTTCGATGTTTTGTCCATTGTGTGTCCTTTTTCAAAATCAGCAGCGAAATTAAATTATTAATTCGGCAACTACTGGCGTTATTCTGACTGCGGTCTTCTGAAGGTCGACGTAGGTACTTCCTAAGTTGGCCGCCTGCTCCAAATATTAGTGAGATGACATTTGGCTGTGGTACCTACCTCTCTTATCTGGGATACCCTATTTCATCACCGGTTTAAATTATTATTATTATTTATTTATTTATAAAGATAGAAACAATAATACAACATAAAAAGTACAGGGTCCCGCAAAACCGTTTGCACAGTTTGACTGTAGGATCGAGCAGTCTCTACTCTCTTCTATTTATAATATTTATCTATAAGTACTATTTATCTATGTCTATAGGTACAATAATTATTTTATACGTTTGACAAGGTAACTACGCAGCTTTTTACCAAGATTAGCTTTATTTGCTCCCTGTCCTGCCTGATGTCAGAGGGCAGGCTGTTGAGTATATAGGGTAGGCGTTTCCAGAGACACCTATCGCCGTAGTAATTAGTGACCCTTATTTTATTAAATATTTTTGGTTTCGTGTCAATTTAACGTGGAAGTTACCACGATCAGAGAGGACACACAAGTTCGAGTCTTGTCTTCAGGCGACGATGGTAAATGGTTTATTTTTCCCATTATATGGATTAGATATTATTATCTGCAGCTGAGTAGGTATTGATATAACATGTTTGATCTATATAAAAGTATGTCTATCGTCGTCTAGTAGGGTAAACTCGCATTATTTGGTGATACGCCTAATTCGGTGAATTCGCCAGATTTATTGGGTAGCGCGCTTCAAAACATGTAGGTACCAATTCACCGAATTAGGCGTATCACCAAATAATGGGGGTTTACCCTACCTACCCATAGTACAAGCTTTGCTTAGTTTGGGACTAGATTAATTTGTGTAAGATTGTCCCCAAATATATATTTATTTATATTTTCCAGTGTCGGCTATTTTACTGATAAATCCGCCAAGTCGAGCAAAACAAAGAGGCACCGGCCGGACCTACCATCCTTTTCTCGAAGCCATTCAGACCATTATCACCATCCTGTAATTTTGTGCTGGCTAAAGCTAGAACCCTAAATATTCAGTAACATATAGGGCATAATACTATTTAATGACTTGGATAGAGATATATTCTTTGTAACCTAGCTAATCGCGTCTTTAATGGCGCAACTCGTTACCTACCTAGTTATCTACCTATGTAATTCAAGCATGCAACACGTCCCAAACGTTAAAATTATACGCAAATGAGTCACATTTACTCGTAGTAAATAATAAGAATAATAATGAGATAATACTTAAAGTTACTAACTTCTTAGTTTAGTAGGTAACTATCTAGTCTCTAGTTTATACCTAGGCTGGTATTAGTTACTAACAAGGCAACCAATAGACTGGTACTTATAGAAAAGTAGTAGAATTTTTTTATTACAAAAATATATATAGATATACCTACATACTCACTTGCTTGTGGCAACCACAGTTGCCAATTTCGCAGACTCCTAAGCTGATGGTGGCAACTGTGGTTGCCAAACGAAGTATGGGCTGCCTGGATAATGAAAAATTAGAAGCAGTTTAGGCTACCTTTTAGGTTAAATGAATAAACTTACTTAAATCCGTTGAATTTGTCTCAAGAAACCTCTTTCAAGAGGCGTTTAGAATTAAATCTTAACACCTCAAAGCTGAAAGCGATTTAAAATAGCCATTTCGGTAATATCCAAAGTTATTAGCAGAACAAAACAACTAATACTGTGAAGGGTACCGGCTATTCATAACTTCTGTAGACACCCGCCTAGGGAATGCAATCTCGAGCCGAAGTTATTACTTCGAGATCTCGAGTTAAATGTCTGATGTCGAGATTGGATTCGAGATCTTGTCAGTCAAATCGACGAGATCTCGATTAGGTAGATAATCTCGACATATTATCGAGATAACCACATCTTTTTTGAACATAATACAACATATTAACATGGTCAAAATTAATGAGGGTATTGAATATTATATTTGTGTCACAAGGGAGCAAAATAGTATATTTGGATAAGGCCGTTATTTCTTGTTCCTGATTAAGCAGTTTAAATCGTCTACATTTCAATCACTTCCAGTGTGTTACGCCAATTAGCCATATTAATGGATTACTAATATTCGTAACACACTGGAATTGATTAAAATGTAGACGATTTAAACTGCTTAATCAGGAACAAGAAATAACGGCCTTACCCATTTACGTCGAGGGTGGTGTATTGAATCCTGAGCGTAGTCAGCAGCAAAGCTACCGAATGACACATATACTATTTAAAAAAAAAGGGGGTTGAAAGTTCACATAAGTAATGTGTGATTTTTAATGATAAACTGTGGCTAGAAACATGAAAGCAGGACAGCAGGTTTTTTTTATAACATATGTAAATCTATCCAGAAATATAGAAATATATTTTTTAAACTTGGCCCCTAAAGGGGTGAAATAGGAGTTCGTATATACGTTCTCTATGTATAAACCAGATAATAGATATAGCGGGGTGTCCTTGTTTTGTCGACAAACTTTTCATCGAATTTTATTTAATCGAAAACGTTTCAAGTAACATTTAGTTCACGAATTATTGTTTGGTGTAATTTTATTTCATGACCTGATCCATCCATTTTTTATTATTTCATAGAATAACTGTTCAGGGAATATTATTTGACAAATGATTCATTTTGTATGAATTTAAAATGGCAGAATAACAAAGCAACGAATATCATTAGTTCGAAATTTTATTACAACATTACAAAAAAATAATAATGTGTATATTACTTAAATATACTTGAAACAATGAATCACAAAACGTTTTCCATGACATAATTCAACTATTTAATGAATCATCCGACAAGTAAAAATGCACGATTTAAAATTACTTGTAATAATGACCATTCCACGAACTGAATTGTCGACGAAATGAAAATACATGAAACATTGACTTTGAAGTGAAATTCGACGAAGTGAGTGTCGTCGTGTCATGAGGCCCATCCTTATGCGGCACGGCTGTGAGGCCTGGACATTAACGCAAAAAGAGGAAAATCAGCTACTGGTAACGGAGAGGAAAGTTTTCCGGAAGATCTTGGGACATGCCAAGAGAGACGATGGAACATGGAGGATCCGGAAAAATGTCGAGATCGAGGAGCCAAACATCATCGGCGAAACGAAATCCCAGAGACTTCCCTGGTTCGGTCATCTACTGCGAATAGGAGATGCGGGCAGTCAAGAGAGCGTACTTGGGCCGACCGACTGGTCGCCGCCCAGGTATCGCTGGGGGATAGCGTTCAGGCTGATCTGCGTCACCTTTAAGCTGAAAGTTGGCAGGAAGTGGCGCAGAATCGGGACAAGTGGCGTGCTCTCGTTTCGGAGTTCAATATCCTTTTTGGATGGAGGGCAACACATAAGACTAAGAGATTTGTAATTTCTGTTTTAGACTGTTCGAAATTGATTACATAAGGGGAGTCACGTTACGTGGACTTCACGATAAGTGACAAGATAGAGCGTCCGTCACTAGCTGCCACCGTTCGATAGAACGAGACGACGCTCCTATCTTGTCACTTATCGCGTGATAAGGCCGACAATGATACGGGGTCAGGACTATATATTTACATAAAATTATTACAACCTTAGCCTAAAAGTATACTTACAACCTTAACTTTATGGCAGCGCGTTTGACAAAATCGACGTATCTATCGTTGTATGACAGGTTGTCAAAATGTAATCAAACAGTTTAATTATTTTCAGGATATCTAAATATTTGTGAAAATGATGATTAAATACAGCCCAAAATAACAAAAAAAAACAGGTAAGGAGGGTGTGCCTAAACCGCACGTTAACATTACCAGTGTGCAGAAATGTTGAACAATACATACAACTTTGGCGTTACAGCAGGTACCAAGAATACCTAGGAAAACGGCATACGAGCAAGAGGGAGGTGTTGCACGCGCAGATATAGTCTTTGGCAGCAACTACAACCATCAGAAAAACAGGTACGCTACAGGGGGTTAAAAACATTCATCCCCTAAATGGGCTGAAAGGAGTTGGACGTTTACTACGGGGAACAAGACAATTTTAAAGTAAGGGATCTGTAACTTCGGTTAAAGACTAGGAAACTAATTTAGTTTCTTAAAATTCATCCTCTAAGGTGGTTAAAAAGGGTTGGCAGTATGTATGAGGAACAAGTAATATTTGAAGTAAGGGAATTCTTAGGTCATACTTATACTATACTATACCATTTATTAGTCAAAATACATAATCCGACTGCTAGCAGAAAAGTAGGTTAGGTTCAGTTAGGACCACGACCCTTACAGAACTGAACAACTACCAGAAATGTAGGTTAGGTTAGGTTCGAACTGCGATGTTCCTAGAATCGAAAAGAAGGTAATGTTTCATTTAAGGGCCTTACTTCTACAGACGAATTATTTCGCATAATGCTTCCTTTTTCATTCAAGATTACGACGTAACTATTTGTATGTATTCAAAAACTTATAACGTACTAAAATAATCATTTCTTAAATAAACATTTCGTCGGAGACTATGCGCGCGGCGTTGACTTGTAAGTATTTAAAAAAATATAAAGTTACGGCAACGTTAAGTCCTATAGCTATAATTTTTTTTTTATTGGTTATTAACATAAAGTAACAGTTTGCTATAATATTATTTTTAGGGAAAAATATAAGTACAATTTGCGGTAAAAAAATATAATGCAATCCTATTTTCACCAAACAAACGAAGAAAACTCGGAAGGTGTTTTATAATTTTTTTTAATGAATCTTTGATTTTCAATCATGTCAGCCCCTTTTACACGATATGGTGAATTGAATTATAATCATACATGTACCAAATGATTCTTGTTTACTGCAAAATTGAGAACCGAAACGACACTGCAAAATGTAAAAAAGACTCTTCTAGGTTTATAAACAGAAAATGAAAATTTGAACGTTGTTAGCCCCTAGTTTAAAATAGTATTTTTCACAATCGTGTTATAATAGAGAGCTTTTTAGTCGAGTACCGTGTTTAGGCACGAAGCTTGCTGAGTGGCCTAAGTAAGGTACGAGATTAAAAAGCTTGATTATGACACTATTGCGAACAATACTTTTTTGTACGAGTTCATTAAAATTAATAATTTAAGTCATTAATACGAGTAAGTATATAAGAAAACTAAATATCGTAAGTACTATATTGTCAAGTTCTACTATTGTAAAGGCTCCTTGACTTTTCAGGTAGCAAGGTACCTAAGTGTGGCTTCCTCTGCCATATTAGTTATTTCTTGAGGAGTTAAAGATGTTTCGTCACTGTCACTACTCATTTTCTTAGTTTTTATTTTATCTTTTTAAGTTTAGCTTTGAAAAGAAAAGTTGTCACATCACACCACCGGCGTCCGTAATGTTGCAGTACTGTGCTGTGATTGTCTAAATACTAGCCAATCACAAAGCGTCGATTTTTACTTTTTTTATGCCCTGGATACAGCAAGCAAGTTTAAGTAGATTTTTGACAGATGACGCGACGCTGCTACGTTCCGAAATGCCATAGTTTGGCAATCTTGTATCGGATCGAGTCTCCTTAAACAAGGATTATTATAGAAATACGGCGTTCTATTTTCAATTTTTTTTCGGTTGACTAGAGCGTATCGAAATAGTTATTTACGATACAAGTGCCGAAAATAGGAAATCAACACGAGTTGCGTTGCGAATTACCTATTCGCACGTGTATCGTACAACGTTTTACTGTACATATGGCTCTTTAAAGTTTCGACATATGCACGAAAAGTGCTCTTTTCCGCACTAGTGATGATAGATTAGATTAGATTATTTATTTCATGATAAAAAATTACATTAAAGATTTGCATACATGTCAAAAAAATAAGAATTTTTATCACGATCGTCAAAAACGGAGAATAATGAATATATAATATTAAGACAATGTCAACAAATGTAAGAACATAATAACAAGGAAATAGAAAAAACCTCTAGGTATCGTCATTCTTTACACATACATTTAATGTCAAATCATATTCAAACAAATTTAAATAGGTAATAATAATAATTTAACATGTCAAGTCAAGACTCATATACTCTTTAACTGAGTATAATGGATTTTTCAATGAAAGGGATTTAAGGCGGCGTCGAAATGCTTCGTCAGATGGTTCCTGTCTAAGATCAGCGGGCAGTCGCTCGTAGTAGGTAGGCCCAATGACACGCGGGTTCTTACCTGCAAGTGCCATGCGACGGGGAACGGTTCTCAAACGCCCAGTGCGGCGGAGTGTTTTGCCAATCGCATTTACGGTATCAAAAGAAGAAAGATTGTCCCTTACGAACATTATAATTTCGAATACATAGAGTGAGTAGTGCGTCATAATACCGTGCATTGGGAAGTAGTTTCTACACGAAGTCCTCGATTTTGCCCCAATCATCGCACGTACGGCACGTTTCTGCAATAGTAGCACTCTGTTGGCATCCGTTGAGTTTCCCCAAATGAGCGAACCGTACGACATCAGCGAATGGAAATGGAAATGATACTTTAATGTGTTGATGCGTGTGTATTTAACAGTAATCTGTTGCCATATAAATCTCAGGCTCATCTTTATCTGGCCTGACTCTACACGCTGCGGGTTTACGTTTGCACGCGTAACTTGCTTGGCCACAGACAGGTTAAGACTACCGGAGTTTTCAGGAGAGTGCCGATTTAACCTTATTTTTAGAGACAAGCGTCTTATTGCTGACTTCTCTGCATAGTCGTCAACTGAAGACTATCCCATAAAAAACATACCATGTCAAAAAAGACGCCAAGTCTCGAAACTCTTCCTCCGTAAAAAGTGGTGAGATATTTCGTAGAACCAAGTCTCAGGCATTCTTATTAATCTTTATTTGCTAACTAAATAAAATTCTGCAACTTGGCAATCACACAACTTTACTGCATTTAAATGGATTTTTGCATACCTCAAACTACACTCAGAGGCAATGAAAACGGGTCACTTCCCATGGATTACTTTACAAAGTGACCCGTTTTCATTGCCTCTGAGGTAGCGTACCTTCATAGTTCACATTGGGAATTACACTCAGAGGCAATGAAAACGGGTCACTTTGTAAAGTAATCCATGGGAAGTGACCCTTTTTCATTGCCTCCGAGTGTATGTATAGTGTGATTGCTAAGTCACAAATTGAATGAAATTTGAAATATATCGTGTTTATACAATGCGTGCTTGGTTACTGAAAATTCCGGCTCTAGTTTTATCCACAACGAAGTTATAGGGGGGTCGAAAATGGCCTGAACTGCTTAGAGAAAAGAATGGTACGGCCGTGTAGTAGCCAGTAACGAAGTCCTTATACTAATACGAATTCTATTATAGGTGAATAGAGTACATTTTTAGGATGAGGTGGCCATTTGTTGAACGGTGGCCAGTTACTGGCGATTTACCCAAGGTGTTGAAAAAAATGGCCTATTTATATTTATTTTAAATTGGTATGCATTTAAAATCAGCAATAAATTGAAAATCAGCATTATTATAGGTTAGTTAGATCTATGAAGCGCTCATAGCCCAGCGGCGCCTGCGAGGCGGAAACGATAACGCAGGTTAAGCAAAGATGGCAGCGGTCAGTCTTTGGATGGGTGACCGCCTGTTAAGCAGTTGATCCCGGCTGCTGTCTATGACAGTAGTCGTTAAGCCGAGTTAGAGGCCTTCGGGCGGCTTAAGAACTTCTATAACAGTCGAGTTACCCACTCACTTGACAAAGGGGGGACAACTGTCTCTCGCGTCCGCAGGAGCTACCTACACAACCCTGCACGTGTCCCCTGGGTGGTACTAAAGAGTGACATACTTTACAAGGCCAAAATTATGTATGCCATACGATTAAATAAATAAGTTAGATCTATTTAAGTTATCCGTGAGATGTAAAATCTGTTTTAAAAAAACAATCCTGCATTTAGGTCTATGTGGTTCTAATTATGTCGGATTACTCTATAATCCTATACTATTAAACGAGCAATATTTTCATATAATATATTTGAAATCAGGTTCTCGAAAACGGCTCTAACGATTTCAATGAAATTTGGAATATAGGGTTTTACGGGGGCGAAAATCGATCTAGCTAGGTCTCATGTCTGGGAAAATTGGTTTCCTCCGTATTTTCACCCGAGCAGAGCTCGGTCGCCCAGGCTATTTATTATATCTATTAATAAAATCAAAACTAGGTATATCTATTAGCACTCCAATTAACAGTACGCATCGATTGTCAAAGTATAGAGCAGGAATCATACCAGGAAAATGTATTAATTGTTAGATGTCCCATTCATGCATTCCATACAAACATCTCAAAGTTCCCATAAAGATATACAACGAAAACAAAAACTATAAGTAAAATAAAGACAATTGAATCATTACGTTTTGTAACTACTAGATATCCGATTCCTAAGTTTATAATGACAAACGGTTGGAACAAGCTGCCCTAAGAGACACAAAAGTCCAATTTGCTGGACGAACTAACTCGTAACCACTTTCATTCAACTTTAGCGTTCCATCCGTTCCGGCCGTCAAAGCTAAAACACTGAAATGTAGCTGGAAATCTCTTCGAAAAAACAATTTGGCGTGTAATGAAATTAGTACAACACTCATTGCGAAGCAGCCTTTAGAGTTTTCGAGTGTCAAGCGGAGCGAAGCGATGCCCCCGCCTAACCTCCCCAAATCTACCCTCAGAGGGGTTCGCGATTCAGTTCGCAATCGCCCCTGCTTGGAACGCCCGCGCCCGCCGCGTTCCGAAGCGACAATCGCGATCTTTTCCGAAAGTGCAATATCTATAAACGTTCGAATTTCAAACGTTCTTTTTTCTGGTGGTTTCGTTGGTGTTTCTTGGTTGCCAGTGTTGTGTTTTTTTTATTGGATTTGTTTTGGCGAGTTAAGTTTGGACATCCGCATCTGGTCAACTTACGTAAGTTTTTACTGCATTGCGATAGATTATAAGTTTAAGTTGGCAATACATTTATATTATTGATTGTTGAAACTGCCAAATACTAGTAGTCCCAACGATGTTTAGTTGTTGTCGGGGGCAATTGTTTTGTTCGCCGAGTGCCGGCCGTGAAAGTTGTGCAATATATTGATCTATTCAGATGTTGCGTGGGTAGTTACACTAGTTACGCTATTATTAAGCGAAGTTTAGCGCATGAGAGTCACTTGTTCTCTTAGCGTAGTTAATCTGTCATCGACATTATAGTTGTCATGGCCGTGCCATGGTTAAACAGTCACAAAACACCAACAAACGGGTCTGTTCATATGGAAGTACAATTTGTTGTTTTAACTTTTGGGGATGAGCTGCCTCGTGGGAAGCTAGTCCTGTCAAGCTGATCTAATTGACGGACATTCAGATGTACTCTTTGAGTAATTATTGACATGCAAAGTGACATCCAAACCGGAGTAAAATAGAGTGTGTAAATTGAATTAACGTAATTAACTTAGGTTAAAATTTTAATTGAAAACCTTCCATTAATTCTATCGCCTTCTCAAGTTATTGTAAACTTGGTCCTTCGAGCCGGATTATACAAATTCTTGTTCGCTTAGCAACTTCTTGAATTTAACGAATTTAATGGAACTTTATGTTTCATAATACTTGATTTTGAACACGTGTCAGAACTTACTTAGGTACAAAGTTTTGGAACAAGACTAATTCATAAAATAAGGAAAATACTTACTTATATTTAGCACTATTTAAGGTGGTGTGAGGTCAGATTATCTCTATATCTCTCTGCAAAAGTGAGATAAGGTGCTCAGTAGGGGTTTCAACACCAAATAAAATACCCAATAATGTTGAATTTTCTCGAAACATTATTAAAAATACTGGCAAATGGAGAAAAAAGTTAAATAATCTCAAAGTTATAAGTGTCCAAAGTTTTAAGAGGGGGTATATTCTGTCCCTTTCCCGTAAAACTCACGTTCAATACGAAACGATTGACATTTACTGACTCACTCTAACAAGCAATATTAAGAAGGTTGTAGCTTCGTAATTACGTAGATAAGTATCAATTTTGAGATATCTGAAGGGGATTTTCGTCACTAGGCTTTTTTTTGCCTTTTTAGGGTTCCGTAGCCAAATGGCAAAAAACGGAACCCTTATAGATTCGTCATGTCTGTCTGTCTGTCTGTCTGTCTGTCTGTCCGTCCGTATGTCACAGGCATTTTACTCGAAAACTATAAGGTGTATTTGAATACAATTTTCAGAATAGGTGTATTTTGTTAACCGCTACATAGTTTTGTAACTAAATTACTAAAAAAAAGGGGGGGTTTTTTAGGGGTGCACACCATACATAAAACTGAAAGTCAACATTTTATTTTTCATTGGAAGCCCACGTGTGGCACATCAATCGATAGGCCTTTCAAAATAAATATAAGGTTTCTCAGCATTTTTTTTGATTAAGTGAATAGAGTCGGAGATAATCTCCTGGAATGTCACTAAAATTGTGTCCCCCCCCCTCTAATTTTTGAAACGTGTATTTTAAAAATATGAAAAAAATCATGCTCATAGGGCTTATTAAATTCTCTCAGCGAAAATTGTTTTGAACAAGATCGGTTCAAAGGTTTTTGAGATATTTCTGAAAAACTGCCTTCCTTAAAGAAAAGGACGTAAGTGCCATAAGATTTCAGTAACGATACGACCTTTTTAATAGGCACGGAACCCTCGTTGTGCGTGGTCCGACACGCACTTGGCCGCTTTTTGTTTCTTTTGGAGTAGGTAATAATACATTTTGAGACTACACCCCAATTATAATCACCAAGCCAGTGAAAGCCGAGTTATAGCTATGGACTCCTTTGGTTTCAGTTACTGATATAAGAATGTTTGAAAAAGAACATTTGAGTTGTGAAAAAGAACATTGTTAGTAAATTTTTATGAGATTACAATCTCGAAATGTAGAGTACATACTCAATTAACAGATTAAAATCTCCTTTTAAGGGGATGCCTTGTTTCGAGTCGACCACGCCGCCTTGACAGAGACACGCTTATGCCTTCCGCGCACGAGAAATAGAGACGCAACACTCTTCGGGAATGGCTTTTTTTAACTTATAGGTTACTTCCTGTGTTCCACACAAAACACCGCGTCCTATCCCATATAGGTTTTCCCGTATGTAACGGAAAGCGACTACGTCAAAGGCGGGCTAGCCGGGTTCCCGGCAGTGAAAGTGTTAACTTACGATTGCCAACAGTTTTAAACAATTGAGGTTGAAAGCGGGTTGCGTTGCTCACACTTCACTAACGTAAGCGTTAAATATGGCGTCTGCAGCTGTCATCTCGGCTTTACCGACGTAGATAACTTACGAATACCGACGGTTTCTGCAAGCTTTTATTCAATCAATCAATCAATCAATTTTATTCATTAACAATACAACGATTGTGTTTGAAATTACACGTAAATATTATGCACAATACAAATTTAACTAACAATATTATATAAAGAAATGTCAACTAATTAAGTACAATTATTACAAAAAACTAAAACTACAAAATATGATGTCAATGAAACTAACATTATCCACTAATTCAAATACTACACACTTAACACAAATTCAAGTTACATAAATATAATTATTACAAAAATGTTAAAAACAAAATAAACAAATGTCAATCAAAATAATAATGTTACCTACATCATGATCAAGAATTAAAAATATTTGAGAACATTACACAATGCAACTAAAACCTAATCAAGTACATGTAATACAGTCATAACGTTCATAAAGTCATCAACTGCGTATAGACACTGTTTCAGGAGGATCTGCTTCAATTTACGGCCAAACATATTTAACTTGACCTGTTTGTTTGTTCGTGAGATACACATCTTGGAACTGAATGTTGGAACAAACAACCTCCACCGATTGAGCTGAAATTTTGGGTATAAGTATATTATTATTATTATTATCATTTATTTCAGGTAGTGCACCCATATACAATGTAAACTTAAAAAAAAAAAACAGGACAATCACTTCTTATTCCTATCGCGGTGCACAGACAGCCAGCACTTTAGAATCTGGCAGTCCAGGCGCTCGGACAAGGTGGTTATCTCGTTTTCTGACGACATAAGACGATTTCTGAAAGTCGCCATGCGTGACCTAACAATGGCGAAGAAATCCGGAATACGGGCTTCTGCAAACATGCTTGATGCACTACAATAACGAGGCAGTTTCATCAGAATACGATAAGCATCATTGTATTGTACTCTGATGGTGCTCCTAGCTCGTCTCGTATAGTTGACCCCGAGCTGACATGTATTGACCCAGAGCTGACATGTATTGACCCAGAGCTGACATGTATTGACCCAGCGCTGACATGTATTGACCCAGAGCTGACATGTATTGACCCAGAGCTGACATGTATAGAAGCATTGGCAATATGCTCTAAACAGTGTCATCTTTACTGAGTCACTACACTTTCCGAACCTGCGTGCGAGCATGTTGCATCTTACTGCAGTAGCCCGTCGTTCCCATTCGATGTCGAGGTCATCGCATAGCGTCTCCGTTAATATATGTCCCAAGTACCTGTATGTTGTAGTACTTTGGATGACAATTGAATTGAGCTGATCTGATGATGGAGACAGAAGGTGGCCATGGCAATTCAGTTATTAACCCCCATTGAGTTTGGGCTCGTTAGAATTGTCCCGATGAGTAGTTGATGACGGTATACAGAAAGTACCTACAGTTGGTAACAAAATGTTTTTTTTGACAGTTTATAAACAACTGAGCTTTAAGGGTCGGTTATTTCAAACTAATCACAGTTATCTATGCCAGCGCCATATTTAACTTTTACTGATAAGTAACCCGTTTTCGATGCAACCCGCCCTCAGGATTCTCCGCAAATTTATATTTTCTTTACAAACACAAGAACCCTCCTTCTGCCGCGTGACTCAAATCGCCTTGAGAAAGTAGGGTACACATTAACTTCGGAATTGCAAATACCCGCAATAACTATAAATCTGCTCGAGTGAGAATAATTAAGCTAAGCCAGAGATGCCCGACGCGATATTAACGTGAATACGAAACTATTAGACGTTCAGACATTAAACAGTCCTTTACACTTGAGGACCTTAACCCATGTAGCGGTAATACGACACACATGCGTCCGAGGACTATGGTTTTTCGCTATGTATGGAGACTAATGGCCGGTTCCAATAATCAATCCACCGATAGTTTTCATTACCAACAGTTACATTTTGACACATTTTCTACGGGTAATCTGTCAAAATGTAACTGCCGGTAAGGAAACCTATCGGTGGATTGATTATTGGAACCGGCCATAAGCTGCTATTGACTACGGTTAAAAGTTATAGGTGCGATTGCGATTTTGCATGTTGGGTTGACGGCACTCTACTCGCGCCAACCCAGTTCTATCGGAAAGCCCTTGGTGTTGCCGACGACCTCCTGTCACTACCGATGGTCCGAGGTGTTTCATTGCCCGGTAAACTGCAACCCCAGGACGTCGTTATGTCAGGATGACAAGGGCGGTTGTTTCTTCGTTCTCCATGCAAGCTCTGCAGAAAGGACTGTCTGTAATACCTAGAGTGAAGAGGTGTTTGTTTAATAAGGCATAACTCCTGTCCTGTTATAAGTCGGGATTCCGGCCTCTTCAGCTGCTTTAGCTTCCTGGACAATCCGGGGTTGATTGTTGCGAGGGTAAGCCAGTATTTCTGATGCTTCTTCTTGGTGTTTAGTCTCAGTTATTGGCTCTGAGTCTGTGTGGAATATGGTCTGGTTACGAATACGAACTATACATACATACATATAATCACGCCTATTACGCGGAGGGGTAGGCAGAGAAAACGGATACACACTTGCTATGATCTTGACAAACCTTTCTAACTTCATTCACTTTCATGACATTCTTCATACACGCTCGTCGGTTTAGGGCTCCTGGGCTTCTTTAAATTCGAAGAGCGATTATAGAAGAATGAAAGTATGGGTGAAAGAATTATAAAAAAGAAAGATGAGTCGGAAGATGAAATAGATAAGATGAAGGCTGTATCGGGATTCCCAGGTAATAAAAATAAAAAGTTTTTCTGGAAATCCGTTCGTTTGGCCAGAGGTAGAATCAGAGAAGAATCAAATATGGAAGATTGGTGAATGAGAAGAAAATGTATGTTGAAAAGATGGAGAGAATATTTTGAAAGCTTTTCTTTGAAATATGAACTATGACATCGGCTACATCGATTGTTATTGCGAAGACTCCTGACACGAGGTCTAGTATAGCGACTAACTCACAAGAGCAATGAAAGCAGATCAGTTTGTTTTGAAAATTGATACAAAGTTTACCCGATTTTATTATTCTTAGAACATTATGGAATTAGAACCGTATCGGTATTAAGTCGCGCACTTACTTCAATACCAAACCGATTTCAATTCAATCCGGTTAGTCAACTAGCCCCTTTGAACATTCTGGACTTTCTGTCATTGATATGTTCTAGACTTTTAGCATTTATATTACGACTCTATACCCAACATCGGACGAGCTCCTCCTAGCGTGATTCCCAGTTGTACACTCTAGAAACCCAAGATTTGGCATAGGCAAAAGTTACATTATTGACTATGCTATTAGTCTATTACTAATATTATAAATGCGGAAGTTTGGATGTTTAGATGTATGGATGTTTTGATGTTTGGATGTATATATGTTTGGATGTTTGTTACTCAATCACGCTCAACCAATTTGGATTTAATTTAGCGCGAAGATAGTTTATAGCCTGGCTTAAAATATAGGGTAGTTTTTATCCCTAGTCCACGCGGGCGGAAGCTAGTTACTAATAAATCTTTACATATGATTTCTTTATTTTATTTACTTAAAATAATTATAGAGCATTACAATGAAAAACTAACCCCCTTATTGGAAAATGTGCTCTGTCCCTTTCTGACGAACACCAATGTCAACGTGACAGATAAAGACAAACGAATTTTAACGCCAATTTAGTTAAAATAGGCTTGTAGAACGTTTATGAATACGGCCGTGTCTCTGTGAATTACAAATTAGATATATGCTACATTTTAATATATATGACAGAAGAATTACATCTATGCATTACCTCTCAGTACCTTAAGGATCGCGATACACAATTCCCCAACTACTTCCAAAGATGTCTACATCCAGTGCTGATGCGATGCGAGGCTTATCTCTTTCGTAGTAAGGTGAAAAGTGTGTTTACACGTTTGACACCAGCTCTGCGGATAGTATCTATAGAAAAAGGTTATTTGTTGTATCTTTTAGAGTGGCCACACCAGACACCACTTATCCCTTAGGGATGAAAAGTAGGGATGTTACGGAGCTTCGCCTCCGCATCCGTTAAGGCGGAACTTCCGTTCGGTGTTACACCTTCGGATTCGCCTCCGCTTTCGCTATTTTTTTATTTTACACCTCCGCCTCCGCCTCCGCCTCCGTTAATTTTTTACCGAAGTTATACCGGAGCTGAAGGTATTGCATTTGTCGCGGTAGCGCGGCGCACGCCTACGAGTTTTGACTTGTCCGGGAATTACTTACCTATCACTCACGATCGTCCGCTTTTTGTCTTAACTTCTTAAGCCGGCTGTACACATTGGGCCAACGTTGGCGCGTGAGCAGGATGCAGCTATGCAAACTAATGAGAACGTAATAAAGCCCTCTTCCTTTAACGCATAGCTGCATTCTGCTCACGCGTAAACGTTGGCCCAATGTGTACAGCCGGCTTTAGTTTGCATAGCTGCATCCTGCTCACGCGTCAACGTTGGCCTAATGTGTACAGCGGCCATTTCATATAAAATATAAATCTGTTAGTTCCGTCAGTTAGTCCCGTGTTGGTATTGCGTTGCGTCATATTAGTTAAAAAAAATACGTTTAAAACTAGTGCCCTATGGAATTACCTACTTTGTTAATATAAGTACAAATCGGCAAAGTGTGAATTATGTGAGAAAGTGTAATTCTAATTATTCTAGGAAAGGACGAATAAGGGCCACCTAAAATCGTTGCACCATAAAGAGTATGAATATGAAGACTGCCAAAGCAGACTCAGAAAAAAAGGTAGCTCCGTGTCCTCAGGTTCGAATTCTATGCATATTCAAGAGGTAAAAAAACAAATTAGGCGGGGTTGTACCAAATCGTCTGTAATCGTAAACGGTGTTCGTTAAAGTCTGAATGTATGGAAAGTTTGACAAGTTTCTATGGGGTGTCAGCTGCCGGCGCCATATTTAACGTTGATCGGTCTGTAACCGTAAGTCGGTGTTACTCGCCCTTAGAATACAAGATGTGTTGACGAAAAATCAAACATCTCACACCTCCGGCTCCGCCTCCGATAAACCTCCGGATCCGGCTCCGGATCCGGCTTCGGTAACGGCTCCAACTTCGCCTCCGGATCCGGATCCGACTCCGTTAAATAAAAAAAATAAACTCCGGATCCGGCTCCGGCTCCGGTAAAGCCGCCTCCGTAACATCCCTAATGAAAAGTACTTAAGGACCGTAGTTGCAAAATAACCTGACGTGACCTCTTAGGGTATAGATACTATAGATCGAACAACAAAAGTTGATTAAAACGACACGAGGCGTTCTAGGTACAATCGACTACAAAGAGATCGATACGGCCAAAGTTACAAAAATATCTATACACGACTGTATTGCCTTAACACTGAGGTCGTGTATACATATTTTTGAAACTTTGGCCGTATCGATCTCTTTGTAGTCGACTGTAGTTACTTAATTCCAAGTAACTAACTGTTACGATATTTTAAGACACAGGCATCTAAATATTTACAGTATTTAATGGCGTGTCAAAAAAAGCTTGAGGTGGTGAATAAAATTTAAAAAACCCAGTTTTGTTATACCTATCTTAATTTACTTCGTAGATATTCTGAGAAACTTCTTAGTGAAGTCATAATTGAATATTTTCGTAATTGGTTCATAAGAGCAGTTTCTGGACTTTTCCGGCCCCACCGTAGTCGCCGAATAGCGACAGCCTTAAAATCAGCGCAGCGGGAGAAAAGTGTTCTTTGACAGTTTACGCATCCAGAATATAGATGGTGTTAAAATATATGGTTTTCCGGTTCACGCACGGCGGCAACGGATAAGGGAGAGAGCTAGACTGTGACCAATAAACAAACAAAGACCCGCTTATTCACCATTTCACCTTATCCCGTTGCAATAAGGGTTAAAAGATGGTGTGCAGTGTAGGCGGAGAGGGACGGCAGCGGAACAATAACAAAATTGCTCGGCTCGGCAAAAAGCTCGAAGCAAAACTGTCGATGCTCGCTAAAAATACACGCTAAAACGCTCCTATTTATTTCTAGACCTTTTACCTGTGGGTAACATAACATTCCCTAAAATGATCATTACAAGTGGAGCATGCACCTGCAATGAGCATTTTAGGGAACGTTACATTGTGTTACAAGTGTATCAACGCCTTTATGATTTATATCAATGGTCAATCAACAGCAGTGATGGTAGTACACTGCATACTTATAAGTAAGCTTATAACACGTAAATGATTGTACAAAATATTTGCGTATTTATGCAACGGTTTGAACTGCATCTCTACAGCGCTACATGAAAACGTTTCACAGTTTATTTGGTAAACTAAGTATTCCTTTTTGTAACTGTTTTGTTTGTCAAAAAGGCAGTTTTTTCTGAAACAGTTTATTTTTGCAGTGTTGTGTACTACTTGAAAAGTACGTACGTCTGATTTCAGCAATTATTATTATAATTTTGGGTGAATTTGAGGCTCAAAGTCACCCAAAGGGCTATGTTGGGAGTTTCTCTGCGTGATCGCATCAGAAATGAGGCTGTCCGCAGCAGAACCAAGGTAACCGATATAGCCCCCTGAATTTAAGTGGCAGTGGGCGGGGCATATTGCACGTAGAGCCGATGTCCGTTGGGGCGGAAAGGTTCTTGAGTGGCCACCACGTACCGGAAGGCGCGGCAGTTTGAGCCTTCTTATGAGGTAACACACATGACACACATTAGCCAGACCTAACTGGAAATAAACAAATAAAGGAATCATTACATATATTATTACTAAACGGGCTTAATCTCATATATTTAACTTTTTATTTACCTCTCTGAGTTTAGTAAAAATATGATCGTGATATAAACGAATCATTATTTTCAAAAGTTCCAAGTACCTTCTTAAGAAGCGTCAACGCCAGGGTAGGGGTAGATACTAAACTTCCTGTTGTGCAGTCGACTTCAAAGATACGTTTACACCACGGAATACTTTTGTTCTGTGGTGTACACTTTGGCATTTTATTTCACGTAAGGCAAAGAGAATATAAACACTACGTTTCGTAAGGGTCAATATCTAATATCTACCAGAGATGTAGGTATGAGTGGAATGTGGATACTCCCCCTAATAAGGCGAAAAACGACGTTCCTATACTTTATTTTGCGAATGAAGTGATTTATTTGTACTTTAGTGAACAACAAAGCAAAACATTTCCGACGTCTCCCGAATCTTAAACACGAATTCATTATAATAAACGGAAGTAGAATAATAAACGAAAGTAGAAAAATAAACGAAATATAAATCTAGATTACATTACAAACGCGGACAATGGGAATCCGTCCACAATTCAGGTTCCGTGGTCTTCCATTAATAATGAAAAATAAGGGAAATTCGCGTTTTCTTCAGAAACATTAGCGATGTTTACGTACACCACGTGACACCGGCAATAATAAATGTCGTTTCATCAACGCTTCCGCGCGTAATGAGCCCGCCATTTTGATGCAACACAAAATGGCGCCCGGATTGAAAGGCGCTTTTAATTTGTGTTGATTGATTGTTTTTCATTATAAAGGTGGACATGAGTAACGGTTTCGGGCGAAGTGACATTGCGAAGATGTTCTTTGACATTATAAATGTAAATTTCAAGGTGTACAGTCTGGTCAGTGTTTCGTGGCACTTAAAAACGGGTCCAAGGGTCTTCTATGTCTCGCATAGTCGGTTCACCCTTGGCAGAATGGTCTTGGTCGTCAGTTGTTGTTACATGAGTGTCCGTTTAAATCGATTTTTTTTGTGTTTGTGTAACGAAATAAGTACACCTCTTAATACATATGTATATATGTAAATACTTTATTGTACACAAGACACAGGTAAAAAACAGTCAAAAAAAAAACGGTACAAAGGCGAACTTATCCCTGTAAGGGATCTCTTCCAGTTAACCTTTGAGCAATTGAGTGAGTTGAGTTGTTGACATATATAATACATCAGCCTAGCCTATATACGTCCCACTGCTGGGCACAGTCCTCCTCTCATGGATGAGAGGGAACGAGCAGTAGTCTCCCCACGCTGGCCCAGTGTGGGTGGGGGACTTCACATACCTTTGAATTTCTTAGCATTTTCTTTTTCTGTACCGGCAATATAATCACACACAATCAATGTACACAGGAAACAGGTTCGAGTCCTGTATTGGGCGCTGTCTATTTTCCCTCAGGACCATATTATCGTTTAAATTTTCAATACTTTCTATCCGAACAGGTCTTAAGTACATAAAAAATAGAGGGGCAATTCTTAAGTTTTTTACCTATAAGCAAGTACTTAAGTAACATCGTCGGCAAACAGTTGCCCTACTACTACCACTTTCGTCATTTCAATACACCGGTGTTTATATTTACTAAACAAAAACACAGTACCATATCATCCATCAAGTCAAGAGTAGTTTCATGCACAACGTTGGTTCGAATTTCGCCAAACTTTACCAAGTTTTCGGGATGTCACAGCAGGCGTTGGCGCCATGTCGTCGACAGTGGAAATGGTTGTATGGTCAGCATCCATACTTCCAGACTAATATTATAAACTGCCATTTTATAAAAGAGTAGTTCAGCACACATATATTTTTCTTTCGGCATTTTAAGACGCTGTCAACACCAAAATGTCCTTGAGGATTTTGGATAGCGCGCACACTGTCTATTTGTATCGGAGTAAACGAGAGCGAGTTTTACTGGGCGGCCCGGTTTTTGAAGACATAAATATTGAAATAAAAAAAAGGGTGGATTATTTGTGAAATATGACTCGCTAGCGGTTTAGGTATGAATATGTTGACTTCATGATTTTAATTGCAGACCCATACGTCAAAAAATAAAGACATAGAACCGTTTAATGTGATTATAAGACTAATCTTTGCAATTATTTTCTATCAAGCCGATTTCGTCAAATCATGTATCGAGCCCGTCTACGGTCTTTGAAATATGGGGAATATTAACATATATTTTATTTGATGTGCTAGAACACATAGTTATTCTTAAAAAACTGCTTAAATAACATCAATTTCACCAAATTCGGTCTTGTCAGCCTCTTAAGATTTTTTATTTTACCTAATTATGCTGCCCTGGATAACCAAAAACACCATTCAGTCTAATAGGAAAATGAAATGGAATTGGAAGAAGTATGAAAAATAAGGGACGCTGTTTTTCTCCTATTTGGATGAACAGGATGAATTCAAATGCATTAAATAAGACCTTGAATAACTATAATTGATAAAACAAGTAAAGTAAAGGAGTAAGGTTGCTTTACCTACTTGTAGGAGGTTCCCGAAGCGCCAAAACTACTTATTCGATTTCAAAACTCTTTAAGATTATTTGTGTTTGCCTAGGTACCGGTTGAGTGACGAAGCCCTCAAAGATCTGACCACCCTTAGGCCATCCAACTGGCGTGAGGTAGCGCAGAAGAGTGGGGTTCTCTTGTGTCAGAGGCCAATATCGTCCTTGGGTCATCCACCCAGCGCCATCCAGTTAGGATTATATAGGCGTTGGATGCGTGTTTGACAGTGTGAAATGATCCTTAAGAAAAGAAGGAATTGTCAAGTTTACTATTGACCGCCACCGCCACCGCTGAAAAAAAAATTAAACCACACATATTACTCATCTTCAATGCTTTTGCGCTGCAGAAAAAATATAGTGAAGTTTGGATATAATATTGAAACCAGAAATGTACCTAATGTTCTCATGTTTCACCATTTAGTCTGAGGACAACTGTGGACATACTATCTAGGTTTATAATATTGTGATCAGTTAAAAGGTGGAAGGGGTGAATGCTACGGCACGGCAAATTTTAATAAAACGATATTAAATTTCGCTAACACGCTATCACTTGCACTTGCACACACATACACTGTTACTCCAGTGTCCAGCGAGTCGTTCTATATATGGCAACAATTTAACCTATGAAATAAACTGTCAGTTATAAGCAGAGATCGGAAAAATTTGCGACATTGTTTGCAATTATGTGGACATGACTCCAAAATCAATCAAAATGTTATTCAGTTAATTAATTTTTTACTTGACATATAATTTGATTCCTAGTCAATAAATACAAAAGTTTGTTAAAGTATAGGTTTATTAAAAAAAAATATCAGTATTTTTTTCAAATTTTTTTCTAGTGTAAGTAATCGTGTCAGTTTAAAATCGTTATTTATTTATTGTATATAAATATTTACGGAAACGATACCCATTTTAAATACGAACCTTTTGCTAATAATTATTTATGTAATTCATCGTCGTCGTAACGTCATTTTTTTTTAAGTTATTATAGTATATACGTGCTTATAAGCACTTTATAAATAAACTTTTATCTCCAATAATTCAAATTATCTTTCAATGAATAATTAATTAACATTTTGATTAATTTTGGAGTCATGTCCACATAATTGCAAACAATGTCGCAAATTTTTCCGATCTCTGGTTATAAGTACCTACATACCTATTAGGGCTGAATCACACTGGCGCGGCCTGCGTTGGCGGTCAAAAGTAAACTTGTCATTAGCTGTTAAATTTACTATTGACCGCCACTGCAGCCCGCTCCAGTCTGTGAGAGACCTTACGCCGCCATACATTTCGTGTTACCAGCATGCGTTTTTTTTATTTTTCGCCTTTGGGGTGGTCTTGCTTGACAATAGTACATTGTTGTAAAGGCTAGAAAGTAGGCAATAGATGAACGAGTGGGTTCGAGGTCCGAGCCAAAGGTGAGGACCTCGAAGGAGACGAGTCCATCTATTGCACTTTTGGCCGAGTCATTACATAGTGCTTTTCACGCCTACTGCGAGGAAATTGCAAATAATTATAAGTCAAAATTAAGTACCTAATTAAAGTAGCGTGAAAACTCTATACTGTATACACACTGTACACACACACACACACACACACTCTATACACACTGTATTAAGCTATTGAATTATCATCATCCTAGCGTTATTCCCGGTTGTGCCCTTAAGGAGCCCGGGATCCGCTTTGGCACCTAATCCCAAAATTTGGCATAAGCACTAGTAGTACGAAAACGACTGCCATCCGACCTAGGTCTAGTTTTCCCCGTGGGTTGGAAGCGCTTCCAACCCACAGGGAAAACTAGACCTTATAGGGGTTAGATCGGTTTCTTCACGACGTTTTCCTTCACCGAAAAGCAACTGTTAATATCAAATGATATTTTAAAGAAAGAAAGAAAAAAAAATATTCGTGACACACACAAAACGACAAACATTTAATAAAAATACAAATGAACACGTCACGAAATGGTCCCAACCCAGCATGGTGCTGGCGATTACCAGCGCTGGTCTTCCGTTGGAACCATTGGTGAAACCACGGGGGGCAGCGCATACATTACAATAAAAATATAAATTATAAAAACTTACAATAATAATAACCACAATATCACACAACAATAATAATAACAACTATATCACACAACAGTCAATCAATTCAAAAAAAAATAAACAGAAAAAAATATATGAAAAGAGCGATATGGCAAGGCTTATAAGTAAGAATGCAGAAGTGAGTATATAATTTATATAGGGAATTAAAAAAAGAAACAGGCCAATAACTATAATTATATGCTGCTAGTGTCCGTATAATTTTCTTCACTGAGCTGGTGTTTAAAAATATAAGTCTTGAGTTTAGCTCGAAAGCTATGTATATTTTGCAGGTTCCTTGTCGGGGGTGGAATATTGTTCCAGCATTTAGATGCTGCATAACGTACGTATATTTCGTATGTAAGTTTTTTTTAAACCAGTGGTACAAGCCGGACCTCCAGACCAGATTGAAAGTCACGTGGCTTACCGCTCGGCTGCAGTGCCTCTACGCTCTCGAATGAAAAGTTTTTATACATCAGCCAAAGCCACTACTGGCATTGCACCGCTACTTTTAAAACGATATTAAAACACATCTCAGTTTCTATTTCACCATTCAGCAACGGAATAAAAGATACAAAACTAGCACGGAATAAAACGGCAGGCGCAAAAAGTCGGACGAGTTTATTCAATTTGCGAGCGGGCAATGCGTGCCTTGAAAATGGCGGCGTTCTGCGTTTCTTGTTAACTACTAACTGGTAACCATTTTGATGGAGTGCGCTCGTGTCAAGTGAACTCTTTTAGGCTCGTACAAATATTTAACACAACAAATATTTGGTCACTTGAAACTTTTGGCAGCATTGGCGCAAAATCGGGAACACAAACCACGAACCAGCGCTCTGCTGCCTCTGCCTGCCGGCTCTGAATTGTGACCGTTTCGTGACAAATATGTATTGTATGTGTTTACAATTTGTTATGATATTCTTAGTCTCGAAATATTTTCTTACTTTATTTCTTTCTTTCTTGCAAATATTCCCATTATTTGTCCGAATGCATCATTCCTATCACAATATTCCGCGATACTATACCTAATACGAAAATGTCGACGCAGAGGAGCCTTCTTATTTTATAAACATAGGTACTTTAAAATGCTTGTATTTTGCAATGGTAGACTCCATACTAAGGTATGCTCTTGATTGTTATGGCCTTACATTTAAAACTTATTTAGATAAACTAGAATCCCGGCAATTAAGATTTTTAAAACTTCTTGTGCCTAAAAAGATTAAAAATAACTGTAATAATAATAATGACTACCGAAAACTGTATAAAATTTGTAAAATTCTTCCCGTTTCTCTAAAACATAAATATATTTTGGCAATCAATAACCACGGCAACCAGGAGCATAACCTGTATAGAACTACGCATGACCACGGTACGAGATCGGTGTCCGTGGGTAAATTTGATGTCCCTAGAGTTAAAAACTATTTTGGAGATAGACCTTAAAAAAAACGCCTGCCATATATTCTAAATAGCCTCCCCGAAGACATCCGACTCGAACCTAATATACGTATTTTTAAAAGAATATTAAAAAATATTTATTAGATATACTTTTTTTTTTTTTTTTTTTTTAATTTATTTATATGTATTGCAATCTATCTAGCGATATTCAGCAATAGTTCGACATTTATATCAGGCCTGTACGATACTTGTCCATTGACGAGTTCGTTTCTTCTCAATCACAGTAACAGATCATGTGGGTTTTTTCGTTTGAGCCTTCGTGGCTTGGTTGGTATATTCAAGAGGTCCTTTGCAAGTGTGTTAGGGTGTTGATCAATTCTTGATTTATAAGATTCCATTCCGGCCTGAATCTCTTGTTTAACAGTTTTTATATTGAGGTCGTGGTGCAGTCTGTCATTGGTTATAAACCATGGTGCGTCCGTTATCATTCGTAGCATTTTAGACTGGAATCTTTGCAAGATCTCAACATTTGAGTTCGCAGATGTGCCCCATAGTTGCAGCCCATAACACCAGATGGGCTTAATTATGGCTTTATAGAGTAATAGTTTGTTAGACAGTGATAGTTTTGATTTTTTGTTTAACATCCAATACATTTTTCGAACCTGTTGGCCCATTGCCAGGCGTTTAGTAAAGATATGCTTTCTCCATGTGAGTTTCCTGTCCAGGTACATTCCCAAATACTTTACCTCGTCTGCTTGTGGGATTTGAATGCTATTTAGTGTCACTGGAGGACACGTGTGGCGTCGAAGAGTAAAGGTTACTTGGACTGACTTCGATTCATTTGCCTTGATACGCCAATCTCTGAGCCATTTTGCGATGTCATCAAGGCTGTTTTGGAGCTTTTGGGCAGCATTTTCCGGGATTTCATCTATTGATAGAACAGCTGTATCGTCAGCAAAAGTGCCCGTTAAAGTTGTTTCTGAGGTAGGCAGGTCAGCAGTATAAAGGAGATACAGGGTAGGACCCATAACGCTACCTTGTGGCACACCAGCATGAATTTCGTATAATGGCGTTACTTCTTCCCCTTGCTTCACAAAGAAGTGTCTGTTTTCTAGATATGATCTGATAAACTGATAAAATTGTATTGGCACCGATTTTTTAATTTTATACAGAAGACCTTCATGCCACACACGGTCGAATGCTTGGGATATGTCCAAAAATGCGGCCGTACAATAATGCTTGTGCTCGAAGGCGGTATGAATAGTGTTAACGAGCCTATGGACTTGCTCAATTGTACCATGACGTTGCCTAAATCCGAACTGGTGGTCAGGAATTAGGTTTCTTTCATTAATGATAGGCTTCAATCTGGTCAAAAATAGAGACTCCATTATTTTTGATGGAATCGGGAGTAAGCTGATGGGTCTGTAGGACTTGACATCATCTGGGCTTTTACCGGGTTTAGGGACCATTAGGATTTGCGCCACTTTCCATTGTCCTGGCACCGCTGATCTACGCAGAATGGCATTGTATATGTACGTTAGGAAGAGTACACCTTCTTCAGGCAATTCAGTCAAGATTCTCGCGGTTATCAAGTCATAGCCCGGAGCTTTGTTTTGGCCGAGTTTTCTAATCGCTTTTTTAACTTCTTGTTTCGAAAAGCTTTTTATTGGGAGATCTAGTTGATGCGTTTCATTTAGCAGTTTAGACACTGATTCAATCTGTTCAGACCCATGATCAGGATGTGGTAGGAACACGTTTTTTAGATGATTAGCGAATGTTTGTGCTTTATCAGACTCCTTTGTTGCCCAGCTGTTATCTGGTTTACGTATAGGGGGTTTGGGAACCACTGGGCGCTTAAGTTTCTTTGTCGCCTTCCAAAGCGAGTAGTTAGTTGCAGCGCTGGGGTCTAAATCAGTGAGATATGCCTGCACATTCTGGTTTCTATCATCGAATAGTAGTTGTTTCAATTTCGATGTCAATGAGTTTAGCCTAGTTTTGTCAGCGCGAAACCGAGTCATTTGCCATAGTTTCCGAGCCTTACGTTTCTCGGCTATCATTTCTCTGATATTGACTGGATATCTTTGTGTGCAAGGTTTTGTGTTAGATGTTACCGGAGTAGCAAGCCAAGCAGATTCCTGGATACAATGGTTAAAGTGCTCAACTGCTTCTTCTATGTCTTGATCATCTTTAAGTGGGAGTTTCATGTTTATATTTGCTGATACTGATTCTCGGAAGTAATTCCAGTCTGTTTTCCTGTTGTGTAGTTTACACGGCATTGTGATTAATGTAATTTTTCTCTGTAGCAGTATTTCGACCGGAGAATGATCAGATGATAGTTCCGAGTTTGATTTGCATGAGAAGTATGAACTGGCTATTCCCTTTACTACTAGGAAGTCTATCAGGTCGGGTGTCTTTCTTACATCTGTGGGCCAATATGTAGGTTCGCCAGACGAGATGCAACTTAGGTTTAAGTTTTCGACTGCCATGAGTAGCTGCCTTCCTTTTGGAGTAACTGTCCGTGAGCCCCAATATGTATGTTTGGCGTTGTAGTCGCCTCCAGCAACAAATCGGCTTCCCAAGGTAGTAAAGAATTTTTCGTACCCTTCCCGCTTTATATTATGTTTTGGTGGGCTGTACACCGCTGAAACTGTGAGTGGTCCAGCCCAATCATCAATTACAATATTTGTTGCTTGAATCTCTTGTGTGCAGTAATTGGTAGTTTCATGGTGTCTGATATTATTTCTTATCAGTATGGCGCTTCCCCCATGCGCGGTACCATCAGGGTGCATCGTATGATAAAACTTATAAGAGTTAATTCTGAAATGACTCTTTTTAGTGAAGTGAGTCTCTGACACTAAGAGGATGTCAACTTGGTGTAGTTCTAGAAATGCTTTCACCTCTAAGGTGTGTTGTGACAGCCCATTGGCATTCCAGATGAAAATTTTTATGGAGTCGAATTTGTCAATCTTGTCGTGAGGGTTAGGAGAAGGTTTGTCATTGTAGTGAGATGTTGCATCATTTGTTTCATCATTATCATCAGGTCACGTATGTCGTTTGTGCCTGAAGCAGCTTCTATAGTGACATCTTGATTAAGGGTTGTGTTTGAGTTTTCTGTGATTACTTCCTTATAAGTTTTTTTGTGTTGGCCTTTTACCTGTTGATTTGTTGTTGTTTCTGCCTGATGTGTTTGTACGGGTCTAGTCAGATATCGTTTCTTAGGTATTTCGGATTTACCAGGTAATTTAACTTTTTGTAGTTCTCTATATACTTGGCATCCTTTATAATTAGCCGGGTGATTACCGTTGCATAGGATACATTTAACTTGGTCAGATCTGGTCTTCCTGGTACAGTCCACCGACCAGTGATCTCCTGCACACTTGACGCATTTTGGGTTGCGGCGGCAATATCCCTTTGTATGCCCATATTGTTGACATTTAGCACATTGTGGAATCTCACGCTTAGGCCGAGGCGGTTCAAAGGTTATTTTACAATTCAAAAGGCTCTTGACGTCGTATATGTTTTTGTTGGTGTCCTTAGGCTTTATTTCAATAATAAACATTGGCAACGGCTTTTTAGTTATTCGTTTTTTAATATTCCAGACATTAGATATACTACCTTAGACATTATAGTATAAGTGTCGAACTAACCTAGGTATTTAAATGTAAAATTGCACTTGTTATAAAAGTCTTCCTGCAGACAAACAGTTTTGCAGGGCTTTTGATTTATATGTAACTTTGTGGTTAGCTTAATAAATAAAATAAATAATAATAATAAATAAAAAATCCGAAAGTTTGGGTATTTAGATGTTTGGATGTTTGTTACTCAATCACGCTTAAACAGCTCAACCGATTTGTATGTAATTTTGCATGAAGATAGTGTATAATAGCCTGGATTAAAATAAAGACAAGTTTACTATTGTAAGGTTACGTCTGTGAGAAGGAGGTAGAGTCACGCGACACGCGTTTGTGAAACGCGCGTTCGTGTCGCTGCAAAAAATCGCAGTGTGTCCGCTCTTAGGCTACCATTTTATCATCCTGGACGTATACTATGCAATACTGGCCCAGCCTGGCCGCGGCGGTCAATAGTAGAGAGCTAATGACAAGTTTACTATTGACCACCGCGGCCAGACCGGCCAAGTGTGATTCAGGCCTCTCACAGACTGACGCGGTCTGGCCGCAGTGGTCAATAGTAAACTTGTCATTACCTGTCAAATTTACTATTGACCGCCACCGCAGGCCGCGCCAGTGTGATCCAGGCCTAAGACGAAGTCGTCTTTATCAGCTGCACTCAAACCTTTCTAAACCTAATAATAGCCTCGTAATATAATACAGCACATACGCCGCCATATTTGATTACCCACTATCGTCGGGCTTCATAAGATTACGTGGCACAGACCAACTCATGCGAGCTTACCTCGGCTAACATGAAGGTACGCTTTATGAGAATATTACCCGTGCCTGGGAACTAGAGAAGCAACAGGGTAGTTTCAATTATAAGTTGGATATTGACGTGTTTTCTGGGATCTCTCGAACTTGTGTTGAAAGCTAGGGAGCCGTTGTTTCCGTTCCGCTTTAAGCCCAGTTAATTCTTAACACAATTAATACTCAAATCAATCGCCAACGCGTCATTTCTCTGGCGTCGCAAAAGTCCATAGGCTACGATGGCTGGCCGTCTGCTTATTTACCACCGTCTTAGTACATATAAAAAACCTACATATTTTTTTGTAGATCACACCTCGTATAGAAAAGAAAATGTTATTAAAATATGCTGTTCGTTTTTTTTTCACACTAGGTGCTAATTTGTACAGTCAGCTGCAGAAAAAAAGGACCCCCCTGCATAGAAGTTTGCATACCAAACTTCTATGCAGGGGGGTTACCTTTCTCTGCAGCTGACCGTATATGCATATACGGTCAGCTGAACTTTTCAATGCGATAGATAATGAGAAATAAACGAAAAATCACATCATTATGAAAATGAAAATGAAAATTATTTATTCGTAACAAACAAATATAAATATAAATTTTTATTAATATTAATTCATCAATCACCATCATCACTAGCTAACGCGTAAAGCTATGAAGGCCCGGATTTTCCACTATGTATGACTTTAGCATGCTACTTGCTACGACGTCCTACGGCGTAGCATTCTCACGCGTGGATTTCGACACGTGAATTCTCTGCCAACCTAGCGCGTAATCGGTAGTTGTCAAAACCCAAACATAGATAGCAGTGTTGCTCTTTTAGAGAAAGGATATAATAGATGGACTCACATGTGTGTTAAATATGTAAGCATAGACAACACAAGTGGGAACGAGATACAATGTCAAATATCCTGTCCCTCAGCGCGTACCTATAGGTTTTTTTTATTTGTCACCACCTGTCAAAATATTGTACTAAAACTGACGTCATGGATATAGTAGGTACAAACAACCATGCGACTAAAGTGGTTATACCTTGTTTTACCGACAGTTGTTCCATCGAATGTATGGTATAACACACCTAACCTAACCTAATGGGTTCTACAGCCTCTACCTTTTAGCTGTACCTAAAAAGTTAACGGTTTCTGAGTAACAGAAATTCGATGAAACGAAAATTCGGCGAAACCATGCATTCCGTGAAACAGCATTGTCCTGCACGTTTTCTGCACTTATTCGGTTTGCTTGACAAGTCCGGTGAGTATTCGTTTAACCGTATAAACAGCATTTTGTGTGTGCACTATGTACGAGTATACATTAACTCATTCAGGGCCAAGAATCGCTACGCATACACTCGTAGCCGATCCCGTGGTTTTCCTCGTATGTGGCGGAAAGTGACTACGGCGGTCTGACGCACATGTGTCGTCATTGGCCCTGAATGTGTTAAGATGTATACTGCAAATGTATACGTCCAGGACAATGCCGTGTGAACGAAGCCTAAGGGGACACCGACTAAACTATATAGACATAAGATGTTGAGGATATATTAGTATTCTGATCCTACTCAATTTAGTCAGGTTAATTTAGCTCTATCTCTTTTTAGCATTCGCTTGATCCTTTATCTAAATCCAGTGCTAGGTACCCGCTACGTGGGCGCTACTTGAAGGCGCCTTCCTCTGCATACGGAGGCCCCATGCTATCAGCTACGAGCGATGCGCTACGAAATCTGTAGCACTGTAAACAGTGTTTTCTCAAACATGCAATGAAATATTGACGTTGTGTTCCTTGTAATAGGCTTCGAAGTATCACGTTTCGGGCGCGGCGATAATGGATTTTCATATAAAATTTGGAGGCCTAGGCCTGCAAAGCAACCTTCTCTTTTTTATTTTATTAAAAGTACAAATCAATTAACAATGTTATGTTATTCGCCAAACTGCGATAACAGTTTGTTGGCGAGACTGCGCTCATTTTAACTAATGTTAAGTACCTATGTTAAACATATGTTAAGTCATGTTTCAGCATCGATTCACATGATCCAACATCGAGGCGTGAAGCCACTAAAAAAACTTGGAGTTTTTTTAGTGGGTTTTGGGTAGCAAATATTTGTAATATATCATCGAACTTATAACTGGTTACTGCCGTGTTGTAATCCACGCGGCGAAGCCGACGTGGGTGAAGTGTCCTCTCCACAGACACTGCATCGCCTGGGACGCACATGAAGATACACAGGGTTGCCCAAGACCTGTGCCTCTCTCTCGACCTCACCGACTGGGTCCGCGGGAACGACAAGTCGATACGCGCGGAGTCGGGTCAGTTGCAGGTGCATGACGGCTGGCACCGAGCCCGGTTTGTTTCAAATGTGCATTTACAAGCCATAAAAATAAAATAATGGATATTGTTTATTTTTATATTTGATGATGCAATTTTCTGAAGTAATTACACATAAAATTACATTCTTGTGGTATAAAACATACAAATGAAGTAATTGTTTCATTTTCTTAACCTACCTACTCTCAAGCTAAGGAATTCACTAGATCAGACATATTCTGCTGCTTTTATACTCTGCTTGCCCCTTGGTCAAGTGCGAGCCGGACTCGTGCACGAGGGTTCCGTACCGTACTCGCAAATTTTGCATGTCTGGTTTAACGTGAGCTTCTGTCGCGAATTGTTTACCAGCGTTTTGGTGCCCGCTTACGCTGGTTATACAAATTTTGAATATACCTAGTTATAAATTGACTTGACATTGACTTATCAATAGCACATCCATACTTCCATACTAATATTATAAATGCGAAAGTGTGTCTGTCTGTCTGTCTGTCTGTCTGTCTGTTACCTCTTCACGCTTAAACCGCTGGACCGATTGCGATGAAATTTGGTATGGAGATAGTTTGAATCCCGGGGAAGAACATAGGATAGTTTTCATCCTGGAAATCACCCCCTAAGAGGATGAAATGGGGGGTTGAAGTTTGTATGGAGTTGCGATATAAATGATTTCCACGCGGACGGAGTCGCGGGCAGAAGCTAGTATTTTATATATCTAAATGTACTCTAAGAAACTACCACAGATATACATAGATCACGCAAATGGGCATTTTCAATAAAACGTGCAACCAATTAGCGTGAGTTGTTAAATAAAAATTAACTCAGTGTCAGTTTTGTGACTACAATTAAGCATTCAGTTTGTAAAAATATTCACTTTTTCTGTTTAATTTATAAATGACTAGCTTCTGCCCGCGACTCCGTCCGCGTGGAAATCGTTTATATCGCAGCTCTCTGGTTCACTCTGGTTTCACTTTAGATTCGCCTCACGGCATATTTCCTTAGCGGTATCTTTTGTCTGTTTATTTCTCAAAGAATGCCTATAAAATGAATTGTAAAAATTTCTATAAGCTTTATGTTATTTCCACTCATAATCACGAGTTCTTTCGATACTAGAAGGACAAAAAATCGGCCAAGTGCGTATCGGGCCACGCGCAGTGTAGTGTTCCGTAGTAGCCTGTCTTTCTTAGTTATATCGACATACGCGCTCGCCAACTAAATGGTTGCGTCGGCCGAATTTGTACGAAAGTTGGCATTTCTATGTACATTTTAAGTTGGTCGATTATTACTCGGTAACTAGTTATGCCTACTTAGCCGTGATAGTTTTCCTTTTAAATTAATTATTATGTGCTACTGCCACGTTTTTTTCACATTCCCAGTAGCAGCCGTTTAGCCGGCAGGAGGGGGGGACACATGACTCGAACAAAAATTTGGGCTATAAAGCCCAATATCTCGCAAACGAATCACTAATTTGAAAAATCGCTGCAGGAAACCCATAATATTTTTAAACTTTTTTTTTTTTTTTTGGTTATCTAACGATACCCCACACTATGGGTTTAACGCGAACAAAAATACATCCCCAGTTTAGGTGTAGGGGAGGTACCCCAATAAAAAGTTTTTATTCTTCTGTTTTGTCGGCGTGATTGATTTATATACCCATGCCAAATTACAGTTTTCTAGTAGTAATGGTTACTGAGCTAAACCGAAGACGGACGGACAGACGGACGGACGGACGGACGGCCAGTCGGACATGGCGAAACTATAAGGGTTCCTTGTTGACTACGTACGGAAACCTAAAAAAATGTGTCAAATATTTTTTTCCTATTGTGTTACACAATACGAAAGTTAAAAAATCTCTAATTCCAAGTCGGCCTAAGCATTTGACGAGGTGGAACTTTATAATTAGGAAATAGGAACATTCTGATTCTGAATCTAGTTCACGAGCCGAATACTAAACAAATATTTATGGAAATCGATTGAATAAGTCACCACTGTTGTTACAAATTTAAGTTTTCCTTGTGATATTGAATTGGGTAATGTTGTAAAGGGCTGTGTATTCAATCTTTGGGTCAATCAACTTTTATTAGTCCTGTAAGTACTATGTTTTGTCCCTGACCAATAATCGCAGTTCTAGAGAAAATTAAGTGGTTCGTTGGCATATGTCGCATTTATCTTATTATTAAGCAAACATACGAGTAAATTATTTTAAATAAATCACTATTAAACTGGAATTTTAAAGGTTGTCCATGTGACAAAACATCTGATGTAGTGTTTTTTCGCTTGTCCCCCAGTAGCTTAGTGCAATTAAACATTACTTTATACAAAAAAATACTATATGGCAATTAATTACGCCTGTACATAATGATTCATTACAATGTCTACTATGATGCTAGCATATAGATTTTTGTTTGCTTCATAATTTTAACGAGTTTTTTGCATGTTCATTTTGGTCCCTATTATATTTTATTATCCTGACTTCCACCGGACAACGGTAAAAACGTTCCGAAAGCAAAACATAGATGGCGTGATCAGTGCCTTGAGGACAAGTCGATTGATTTGGTGACAACACTCATCCAGCCGCTATTTTGATTTCATCTTTGCCGCGGCGTCAGTCGGCCGAGTGCGTTTTGAGAAAGTGGGTGGCTTTTTTGTGTGTCTACCGGACAACCAGCACAAAAACGTAAACATTTGATATATCGTAGTAAATTAAAGTGAAATGTATTCTATTTAATCTATATTTTTCACTGCGCGTAAGACCTAATTCAAAATATCATTATTATTACCAGGAAGCGCAAATACTGATAAATGTCACTCGGACAACCAGTCACTTGGACAACCAAAACCGTTGTCCGTGGGACATTTTGGTTGTCCATAGGACAATAATGATAGAATCAGCATAAAGCAATACTTTTTCTTTCAGTACTAAGTTCGTTAAACAATAGGTATAATAAAACTGATAATTATTATCATATAGTTGTTTTTTTTTACATAAAAAGAACAAATACAGGCGATTTCAATCCTAGTATCTCCTTTGGACTCCCGAGTATGTCCTATGGACAACCGTATATGTCCGCTGGACAACCATTTTGTCCCTATCTCCTAAAGACACATTATCATCATTTTTACTTTAAAAAAAAAGTAAGGTTGACAAAATTTTCAAATATGAATGTAACAATTAAAAGTGAATTCATAAAGTGTTAAATATCACGTATTAATGATTATTTTACAAGTTAAATGAAAAGTTTGTTACATTTAAAGTTTGTCGTTGTCCAGGAGACAATATTATTGGTAATAACTTATAAATTAAAAGTCGCGTCATTTATTTATGGAAGATAAATTGCAATCCATCCTATATTTAGTGAGAATAAAGTGACGGTTTACAATTTCACTGAATTTCAAATGGTTCAGAAGTCAATTTAGTTAGTTGTCCAAGGGACTATGTTAACTAGAATCATGTGGACTTCGGAGTCAAATTTACTATTTTATTTAAATAAATTGTTCTGCTCCATGTGAATTCTTAAAATATAAATAATTATCTACAGCAAAAATGTTGAAATATAAAAAAAAACAAATAAAATTAAAAAACTCAAATTTTCATTGAGTGTACACTTAAAAGTTGATTGACCCCTTTACCAATATTAAAGAAAGAAAGAAAGAAGAAAGATATATTTATTCACAAACACACAGGACACACATATTAAATAATAAAATAAACAAGAAAAGCACATAAAACACGAAACAAGTGTGTCTCTGCGGCAGTGAACCGGACACTGGCTCAGCATTATGCTGAGGTGTCAGACACCTACAGCGCTGATTTTCAGCCAGCACCGTTGGTGACTCACGGAAACGTCATACAATTTAATATATAAACTACTATACTAATACATTATTAAAAAAGAAAGTGTCTGTGAGATAGTGCCCTTTTAAGTTTATCCGACGTGGGTTGCCTGTGCGTTCTCTGCAATACGCTCAATGTCTTTAATGCATGCTGTGATTGCCTGTAAGTGGGAGATCAAATTATGAAGATGTTTAATATGTTTACTATCGATGTGTGTTGTATTTTCTGTTGGCAATACTAATAAACAAATAAATAAACAAAGTCGCGCGGGTAGCTAGTATAAAATAAGATGCAAAGTGTGTGACTTTGTAAGTTTGTATGTTACTGGAACACGTTACTGTATATAATAATAATAATAACACAAGCTTCTGTCACTGTACTTTTCTGTATACCATCATCAACTACTCATCGAGACGATTCTAACGAGCCCAAACTCAGCGGGGTTACGTCGGTTAAGTACTGAATTCCCATAGCCACCTTCTGTCTCCATCATCAGCTCAGCTCGATGGTACCATAATATTGAATTGTCATCCAAACTATACTTATAGCCAAAATTTCAGCTCAATCGGTCACCGGGAAGTGGGTCAAATTTAACTTGCAAGATTTGTCCCATACTTATAACACGTTCTTACTAACAGGGCAAGATAAAGCTTGTAAAAATAGCTACGGTAGCCCAGAGGTTCAAGCATATGGCTGTCAAGCGGCGGTCGTGGGTTCGAATCCCGGCTCGTACCAATGAGTTTTTCGGTTTTTCTTTTTTTTTTATGTACGGAACATTTAGGTACCGTTAGCTTTTCGGTGAAGGAATACATCGTGAGGAAGCCGATCTAACCCCAATAAGGTCTAGTTTTCCCTCTGGGTTGGAAGGTTAGATGGCAGTCGCTTTCGTAAAACTAGTGCCTATGCCAAATGTTGGGATTACGCGTCAAAGCGGACACCGGGCCCGTTTAGGGCACAACCGGGAATAACGATGGATGTGTGTGGTGAAATATAAAGACATGGGAGCTCTTGATGTGTCAGAATTGGCTACTTGACAAAAACATTCAAGGTGCCATTCGAACAAGTTTGCGGTGTGGATCAACAGCAACAAACTTTACCAAATTATAGAGATAAACAGCCCAATTTCCCCAACAAGCTCTCAAAAGCCCAAATATACTCTAAATAAAACTAAGTGTATAATAACAGTCTAGGGGAGCGCGGGGCGCCGCCATTCATGTTCCCGTTCTCCCCTATGGTGAATGTGCAGGAAATGCATTCTATTTGCACTGTTTGTGTTTTCTTAGGGTTTTAATTGATTTTCGGTAGCTTGGGAAAGTTATTTTATCTGTATTGTTATGTTTAAGTGGTCCATGACATTCTGATATATAGGTGGGTACAGTCGACGTCAAAAATATGTTTACACTTATGCACCTCAATCCTTTCTAATCCGCCAAAAATTTATTGAATGTAGCTTTGAAGTTGACTGTACAGTACTAGGCTATTGTAGTTTATGAAGACGTATCTGACACTAAACAATACGACATAACGGAAAATATATAATTCTTATTGAATATTTGAAATTTGAATGGTGTGCGACGCGAAATACATCGTTAGAAATAAAATCCAATGTGTTATAATATTCGGAAATTAAAGATGTATGTGCACTGTATAGTTTATGTAGGTACTTAGTAAATGATGAATTCACATTTATTAATACCACCCGTACCATGGGAGAATCAATTCCAACCCATATTTAACCAATTACGATAAAATTCATATCAGTAAAGATACAACATTCTATTGTTTTCAAATAAAACTTATCAGACCCTAATAAAACTGTCTAACTGCATTTCTACTGTCATTTGTTTCGGCCATCTTTAAAAGCGTGCTGTCAAATCGCACGCTTCCATCGCCCCTTCAAAAACACGACAAACTTATTAATACAGCTGGCTGCAACGCTAGTGTCGCCGACGAACAAGAAATTAGTACGTGGGAATTTTAGTTCAAATTTTTGCCACCGCACAAGTTAAGTTTGTTGTGCTTTCTCAATCAATATTTTTGCCCCTCTGTCCGGCGCGCCCTGTTCAATGATAGTGTTACATATTAGTTTTTTTTATTACGTGTTGTGGAAGGTTATTGAACTCCCTGATAAGATAATTGGGGTAGGTCTTTAAAATAGGGGAGCTTGGGGAAAAATGCTCACCCTAATGGCCGGAGATTAAGATAGGACTTGTTTTTAAAACAGAATGAAAACAAGGTTTTTACCGACGTCTATTTACAATAAACATTATCTGGTTATAGGAGCTACAATTATACTGGGCAATATATTGATCAATTTATTTATTTATTAATACATGGGAAATCAACAGCGTGCAGCGCAACATATTTATAGACACAATAATAAAACCATATAGCCAATTACAGGGCTGTTATTCGCTAAGCGCTAGTACGGCTCACCCCGCCGGTCACCCGTCACGAAACTAGACCTCTACCGACGCTTAGTTACTACGCACCGCGGTGTCGAGATATACTTGTGGGTGAGCGTTGAGGTGAGCTTAAAACAAGTTACAGAATACGAGCGCCGCGAAAACACTCATCCTGAAGAAGAACTCCCGAAGAGTTCGAAACATGTCGCCCGTAGTGACATTTAATACGTGAATTGACTCGTAGGGGGACAGGTTCTCACGTATAGAAATAAAAGTGTTTCAATACTATGTCATAGTTTAAGTTTACCTTTTATTCATGAGAGATCTGTTTCTTGCAATGATGTACAGTCATCAGCATTTGTTTCTGTCACAAAAATGTGCGCATACATACCTATCTGTCACGACTCTATTTCTAGAGTCTTAAGGACATGTCAGAAAATACCCGCTTTTTTCGTTATAATATATATTTGTAAGAGAAAGGTTGACCGGAGCGGGTAATCGGGCTTCTTCTGGGGTATCGGGCATAGCGACGGGCTTCCTATCACGTTTCCAAATAAAAATCAGAAGAAATATAACCACTTATGCTTTATTCGCATTCACATTGTTAAAAGATAGTTAATAGTAACACTTAGCTAAACGTCGAATCGGATTTACACAATTATTAACGGTTACCTATTTATTCTCCACTAGATCTTAACCTTATCCTAGGGTACCTAGGTATGCACTAGATTGGAAACCGACAAGTCTCTTGGCGTGAACGTCTGTATAGTTCGAAAGCAAAACCAAATCTGAATCCTACTCTAGTCGCTTCTTCGCCATTTTCTAGACCCGTTCCCGCCAAGAGCCATGTCCAAGCGATAGTGGGGAACTTACTCAACCAATCAGAGCAGAGCGTTCACCACCTCGCCTGAGTTTCCAGTGTACCAACATAGAAGTAATAATCGAAAACCAATCAGAATAAATAATCTAACGGAAACAGTGTACAAGTTAGCCAACTTAAATCTTAATAAAAATTGCCACACTAAGGAATCGATAAAAGAAGTAAAAATACAGTGTTGCTAGTTATCATAATTGAACGATTTCCGGTAACAGTCAAGTGGTGCCGCCACCTGTTGACTGCTATTGAGATTAAACTTGATTCTTAACTTACAAAAAAAAAAAAATAGAAATCAAAACAAACTGGTGGCGCCGCCATTACAATTCGACATATTAAATAGGTAGTGACTTTGTAATCTAATTCTAAAAATGTTTAATGATTGGACATGCTCACAAAACACGAGATTCGTTTGTGAAATGCGACTTGAGGAAAACAGCTGGACGGATTTTTTTCCCAAGCAGAACGGAGAACTTCGTTCGCTTCGCTCGCTCGTTCTATTACTGCACTACACACGTGCTTATTTTCCACACATGAAATCCTTTCCTGATACTTTATCATACCAGAAAACCTTCCCTTAGTAATGTAGAATATTAAACTCAGACGCTTAACACCCCATATTCATCTAAACTTTCAGACGAAACTTGGTCCGACCTCAAAGGTTGAGACTATTAAACGTGGCAGACTTATTATAAAACTGTCATTGTAATTGAAATCTCCCACCTTCGACAATAGAGTTGCTTTTTGAACGGACAACTTTGATGCAATTCAGCCAACTCAAATCTCAAATATACATACTAATATGCATACACCAACTTAACTACATTGGCGACCCTAACGAAATCAACCTGCATTCAGACGAGGGGACAGCCCTGCGCTAGGGCTGTCGCGTGACGAATGCTCTTTATTTAATTCGGGGTATTACGCTAATTTCACCGAATGTGGCGTGTGTGGCATTATGATTTGGGGATAGGTATGTTAGGTGTGGGTGCGCACGATGGTTATTCAATATTTAGTGTTGCAGTCTGCACGAATGTCTGGACGGTATAGCGAATGGCAGCCAAATTCCTGCACTATTTTGTTTGCAAAGCATTGAATATGTAGGTATGTTTTCTTTTTATAATTTACTAGCTGCCCGGCCCAGTTTCGCACGGATTACCCGTTTTCCCGTAAGAATGAAGCATTTTCCCGCGGTAAAAAGTAGCTTATGTTCATCAGGGATAATGTCGGCTTCTAATGGTAAAATATTTTTTCAAATCGGTCCAGTAGTTTCGGAGCCTATTTAATACAAACAAATAATCAAATCTTTCCTCTTTATAATATGATTAGTGTAGATTTATTTATTATAAGGCTCACAAAAACAAGTTACAGACATAAATAAGGCACAAAAAATAGATATGGACTCTTAATTAAAAGTGCACATTCAAAACATTTTGGACATATAAGGAGGTAACCGAAATTGAAACAGGTTGCATAAGCGGAAGATACAATAAGTTGCTAAAATGAAAACCAAAAAACTAAAACTAAGTGGAGACATTAAACCTTGAGTGACACAATAGTCAAAAATACTAAAGAGATTAATGTTTATGTGACGGTGAATGCTGAGAATAAAAACAAATATGGTGTGAGTCAGGGACATGATATGTTCAATCTCTAATTATTGTCTAATTTTTATGTCGAAATATCACTCTGTAATTAAATATTGAATATGAAGATGAAATTACTTACAATTTGGCATTGGCAGAATCGAACCCGGTACCTGAGGCTTTCCAGGCCGACGTATCCACTACTCCCCCACCGTTAATTCCACTTTACTTTGATGGGCTGGATTGCTAATTAGGTTGTTTAATTGATAATGAAAGGAAATAATTGTTAAATTGATAAAAACGGGACGCTATTACTAAGACTTCGCTGTCCGTCTGTCTGTCTGTCACCAGGCTGTATCGGAAGAACCGCGATAGCTAGACAGTTGAAATTTTCACAGATGATGTATTTCTGTTGCCGCTATAACAAGAAATACTAAAAACAAAATAAAATAGATATTTAAGGGGGCCTCCCAAACAACAAACATTTTTTTTGTTACTGTTTTTATAGATCATGGTACGGAACCCTTCGTGCGCGAGTCCGACTCGCACTTGGGCAATTTTTTTTTTCTGTTCACAATTAAATTTGACCACATTAAATCGCTAGAAGTTCCACTAACTTTCAGTTAGTAATTATGCAAATACAACGGTTTAATCTCTATTATTTCGCATTTACGAAATTCTCCCCAATCGCCATAATCAGAACTTTGCCGAAGTAATAATCGTGTTTGAATAATGTTTATAAGTGTGGCAACCCTGGCGACGATGATTCACGGCGCGTGTAGGGCTGCGCCAACGACATCTTGATGTATGGACTTGATGTTCAGTGAACAAAAGGTTCGGTAGTTCCGCTTGGCGTTAAAAAGCATTTGTGTTGAAAATAGACATAGACATACTTTACTTGAAGATAGCCGTCTTTAAGGAATATGTTTCGTTTCAAGGGAGGAGGATATTGTTGATTATTGTGTACGAATACATAGTATAAGAGATTGTATTGAGATTTTATTATCTTTATTCCATGTCTATGTCGGCGGCCGATCGTAAAATCTGCCAGATCACGAAATTCCTAGGTATGTCATGAAACGCCGGCATTTCATATTTATTTTATTTTATGCAATGACGGTGGCAAACAAGCGTACGGCCCGCCTGATGGTAAGCGGACACCGCAGCCTATAGACGCATGCAACTCCTAAGGAGTAACATGGTTGCCGACTCTTGATATGTTTGAGGATTCGCCGTGTTGACAGCTGAAGGAACAAATTCCCTCGCTCTCAACACAACGCATCCTCGGGAGCTCTGGCGACCTTGCTCACCTCCAGGAACACAACACTACTACAGAGAAAGAAATAAAGAAAGAAAGAAGACATTTATTCACTACACAAAAGACACACAGAGACAAAGGCAGTACAAATAGAATACAATTGACACATAATGTGTAACATAATGTGTGTGTACAGAGCAAGTAGCAGTGTTATTATGGCTGTGGTCTTCTGCAAGGCGGAGGTACTTCCCCAGTTGGGCTGCTCCACATTCGAGCGGGATGACATTTCGCTGTGCCCTACCTCACTGATGATTTGGCCAAGCCAGTGACGTTTAGGCTGATCATGAAATTCCTAGGCATATCATGGAACGCCGCCATATCGTTCAATACTCACCGTTATATGTAAGTAGGGTGTCCAAAATTTAAGTAGATAAATGAAAAAAAAATAAGGAGTGCGGACTGATAATCTCCAGCAGCGACGCCATCGCCACCCCGCTGCGCTGGGTGTCTGTTTCTGGTCTGAGGGACACAAGTGAACCCTAACCTAACCGGCCTAAGACAGAGTTCGCTTATGACAAGCTATTCTTGTCCGCTCTTGTTGGCTCCCAACAAACACGGCCGCCATCGCATACTACTCCAGGCAAAATACGGTTTTGAAAAACATTAATTTATAATAGCGTTTTTATTGTTGATTTCATTTTAAGATGATTAATTCAAGAATCCGACAAACTTTCCACCCGGAAGTAATTATGTAGATTTAAATGAAGCATGCATTGTCTTTTTTGACCGATTTATCTTGAATATTATAGCAAAATAAATGTAAATGAACCAAAATAAAGACAAAAATATTTATTAATATTTTTTCTGACTTTTCAGAAGCTAGTTAATAATTTATAATTTTTTTGATGTCTGAAATTTTTACAAATTTTGTCGCTGGGTTACTATTTAATTGATAATATATCCGTTACACATTAAAAATTTGCTATTATAAATTATTTCCAAATTTGACTTTTTTTCCATACGAGTTGTCAGTTCATTCACTGGACTATACGCAACGCCACCAGTGGCCAAGAAAGAAACTATTTTACTATGTGCCCGGTATAGATCTAGGAATATCGGCGAATGCGTTGCTCTACTCTAATCCATCTGCCGTATTGTTTATCTGGTACATCGTGATAAGCCTGGCCAACTTTTAGGCATAAAATGGCAGCGTTTCACGATATGCCTAGGCATATCGTGATCCGGCGGATTTTACGATCGGCCGCCGACATAGTCATGGAATAAAAATAATAAAATCTCAATACAATCTCTTATACAATGTATTCGTACACAATATCAACAATATCCTTCTCCCTTGAATGAATTACACTAAAATTGAACACCATAGTTTAATGATAAAAAACCCTGATACCAGGCTGACGCGGTTTTACAAATTCACTGCGTGTGATCCCAACGAACCACAGTGCGTTGCGCGTCTCGACCGCGCAATTAACAAAATAACGCTTGCCGCACCGCCATTCGCGCAATGTCGTGGCCGGAGTATCTTGGCCGCCTGTGGATTTATGCGGATGATCAAAATGGATACTGCTGGTAAACACCAGATCCATTGTTCACGGAATCGAAATAGTAAATTCGTGACACACACAAAACGACAAACATTGAATTAAAATATAATTAATTTAAAACACGTCACGAAATGGTCCCAACTCAGCATTCCGTTGGAACCACTGGTGAAACCTGCCCGCCGTAGCGCGTGGATTCACCAGCGGGCAACGCACACATTGCAATACAAAATATAAAAGATAACGACAATAATAATTACAACAATAAGACAGTGAAATAATTATAAAAAATAAAACGGACAAAAAAGTAGACAGATATGACAAAGTTTAACACGTTCGCAACCAAAAACCCGCCTGGCGGGCACTCGTAATGTTTGCCCAGATGCCGGCGGAGCCCGCTAGGCGGGCAGTAGTATGAACTTACACGCCTAGCGAATTCTGTCGGTTTCTGGTGAATTGTTCCATTTGTAGTCCGGTTGCGCAAGTGTTATTAATACGCGTCCATACTCGCAGCTCGATGGTTGTCGCAAACATTTCAACTTCATTATAGCGCCCCTGCCGGGCGCCGCGCGAATTACTCCAGAATAGATTCACCAATTATCGATCGTGAGTCGAGACATCAATCTGAACGTGCATGGTCATGGCGGGTCGTGACGGTCGGCGGAGTTAAGCAACGGCCGCGATCTGACCCCGTATCATGGTCGGCCGTATCACGCGATAAGTGACAAGATAGGAGCGCCGTCTCGTTCTATCGAACGGTGTCAGCCAGTGAGGACGCTCTATTCTGTCACTTATCATGTGATACGGTCGACCATGATACGGGGTCGTTTTGTATGGGCTGTAAGAGGTTACTAACTTAGTTGTACTTCAGTATCAGTATCAGTATCTTTATCGCTTTCATAGGTAAATACAAGAATGTACATTATATTTGTTCAGCTATGAAACCCCGGGCACTGCACTACAATATAACTAAAACTAAAATTTAGGTAACTTACAACAGCTTAAGGCTGTCATTTAATTCTTATTTATACACAAAGTATTGAGCATGCAAAAATAGAATCTATAAAGTATACAGATATAATTAACTGAGCTATATTTGAAGTATACTACAGTATTAACTGACTTTCAAAAAATTCTTGCAATGAGTAAAAGCAGTTATTTATTAAATATTTGGTAATTAGCCTATTAAATGAGTTATTGTTCGCCTCGTTCCTAATATTTTTCGGATGCTTATTGTACACCTTTATACACATTATGTAGGGACTAGAGGCGTGCATTTTTACTTGAAGTTGTCTTTGACTGAAGTTGTTAAATCGAGTTCTATGCCTTCCAATTTGAAAACTTCTGAATGCCTAGTTACTCATATGATAAAGTCTAATCCCCCCAATGAGGTTAGGTTTCCTCGTTGGGTTGGAATTTCGAATAAAGGGTAGATCAACTAAGATAGATAAGACAATCAATCCACCGATATTTTCCTTACCAGCAGTTACATTTTAACAGATTACCCGTAGAAAATGTGTCAAAATGTAACTGTTGGTGGATCGATTATTGGAACCGGTCATAAAACAAGTAACGACTAAGACTGAAGTACAATCTGTACCTACATTAAGCGGAAACCGAAGGTCATATTGCTCGTATGGATGCCAAAAGAGGGACCAAACCGGCCCTTAAGTAAAGACTTAAGACCCAGAGGAACTATACGAGGTAGAGGCCTACCACAGGACCATGGGTACATGACATCAAGGAGACATAGACACGCTGGTTTCCATTGGATGTAAGGAGTGAAACTTCATGGAAAACTATTGATTCTTGGAGATGAAATACCAGCCTCACCAAAAACAGTGCTAGCAGAAGAAATGCCATAATATATTCTATTCAATATCTTGTCTAGACTATACCTACGGTTCGAGCTAAAACTTTATTTCCAAACGTCTATGAACCAATAACACACAAGTCATGTCATACCTCCGGCTAGCACGAACAATTCAAAGTTTTAAGAATAGAACAGCAACTTCTTTACTGCATAAACTGGAACTCTTATATCCCAAGGTTTAAAGTTCAAATTGTAGAAATGTATGCGTATGCAGCGTGGCAGAAGATTTCCACAGGTATTATTTACGATCCAAAGTTAACGCTCTGCTGGCTCCGTTCGGAAATTTCAGGATTGAGGTACAAATTCGTCATAAAACCCGTGGGTCCGAGGGAGCGTTTATATGACATGGCACTCTCATCCATCTTTATTATCATTTTATTGCCACATATATGGCGGTAAAAATAAATGTGAATCGCTCGTGTATTAATGAATCTTTCCCCCACATGATTTCCATGCTACAGATAATATAATACATTGTTATGCCATAATTTCCACGAAACCAGATATAAGCGGGCGAAAAAATTGGAGCGCCTGCAAGAATGTTAATAGCGTAAAAGAGCTTTATTGCTATTTATTATTGTCAGGCGCTTTATTGGACAGACGCTGTTCCAGTATGAGTTTTAAATTGGTTCTAGAGCATGCCTGGCGCAAATAAATGTCGGTCTAGATTTATCTCCTCCTAGCATGCGGTTTTGGCTCGGCCCTAGTTTCTGGAATCGATAAGCTCAACGTTTGGAGCTATAAAGTTGGTCTATAAAGCTAAAAGGTCGGTTTGATTAAGATCAGCTTGAAGTAAATTCTAGAAAGCTCAGACATAGTCAATTGAGAAATGTAAGTCTCTTCTGGAAGGATACCAAGTAGAGTATAAGTTATTTTAGAGTGAATTAAATCCGTCTTCTTTGTTAATCCATCCATCCTCCTAGCGTTATTCCCGGTTGTGCCGTAAATGAGCTCAGCGTCCGCTTTGAAACCTTATCCTAAGATTTGGAATAGGCATAGGCATTTTTACGAAAGCGACTGCCATCTAACCTTCCAACCCAGAGGGAAAACTATTATAGACCTTATTGGGATTAGACCGGTTTCCTCACGATGATGTTTTCCTTCACAGAACAGCTAACGGTAAATATTCCGTACATAAGTCTTAGGTACTCGTAAACGCAAGACGAGTATCTACATTTGAAAACCACGTATCGATCGTTGTGTTCCTGGAGGTGAGCAAGGTCGCTAGAACTCCCAAGGATGCGTTGTGTTGAGAGCGAGGGAATTTGTTCCTTCAGCTGTCAACACGGCGAATCCTCAAACATATCAAGGGTCGGCAACGCCCATGTTACTCTTTTGGAGTTGTATCCGTCTATAGGCTGCGGTGTCCACTTACCATCAGGCCGTACGCTTGTTTGCCACCGTCGTTGAATAAAAAATAAATAAATAACATTGCTGTAGGTAATTAAATTATTTTCTTTCCTAGCAGGATTTTTCGAACAATTTTTCTTCATATTCTCGGTTACAGAAGTGGGAATGCGGATAATTCTAACTAATAACTTTCTCCCGTACAGGTCATACTTCTTTTTTTACTAAGACTCTTCCTAGATAGGAAAGCAAGCTCAAGTTTCAGCTTGAAATAACACCTGTAAGAAATTCTATTTTATTCTAGACTTTTACTAGGTGTTCTTGCAAAGTTTTAATGGGTATTTTTCTGAGAAGAAAATGACTCAAATTTTACGTAATATTTGTTGGAAAAGTTTTATGATAAAGGAATAACAGACTAATTTGAATAAATATTATTATTTGTAATAAAAGTTTTTCTATCATACTAAGTAAGTTGTTAATAGCTTTTCACTTTAGCAACATTTTAGGAATCTCTGTTATAACAAATATGTCTGGCTACGAATAATACAAAATATAGTCAAGGTCGTATTTGTATAAAAATATACAAGGATTTTAATGATCTGTATTAACATCTGGATTTACTAGTCCAGAATAAATACTAGACTTTTTGTGGCTAATAACTAGTACATAGTAAGTCGTTTACATTATAAAGAAATCCGCCGCAATAGTTTCCCCAAATAAACCGTCTGCTATCCTATAATTTGATTTCCTCAAACGGTATTGTTCGGTGAAGTCAGCAGACCAAACGTCATCCTATAAAATCGAAATAACCCGGTCGGAGACAAGCTGTAAGTACATATGAAGCTCTCGTAGTTACAGCTGGTCCCTTGGTCAAAGTCCCCTGAGAGCCCGGATCACGTCACGACGTAATCGTGCGTGTCCCCTGTCAGTGAGAATAGCGATTAAGACACCGGTCAGGAAGGGGACAGAGGTAAACTGTTGTGGGTTAGGTTATAAACGATACTGTATTTTTAAGAAGAACGTATATCGTGTTGGTGGTGCTATTGTTCATAAATAATTTAAATGGGCTCGTCCGTATCTTAACCTCCTGGATCCTGGAGATATCGATTGTGCCAAAACTGATATACATGTATCTCTTAATGTCAGAAAATTAGTTCGGAAAACTGATCGCTGATACATATTTATGATTACTTTTTAGGTTGACAGTTTCGTTAGGAAACGTTCTATGCGTGTAAACTTTTTAAAACGGATTGACGTCTGACTGCAGATTTTTTTTATGTTATGTCCTCAAGTGAGGACCGGGGGATCCAGGAGGATAAAGAACCATGTTCGTCATGTGTGTCAAGTTGGACCGGCCTGAGAGTGAAGACTTTACTGATAAAGTCTTGATCTGAATCAGTGATGACTTCATGACTTTATCTTTATCTTTGACGACCGCTGTAGCTTAGTTGGTAGTGACCCTGCCTACGAAGCAAAAGGTCCTGGGTTCGAATCCCGGTAAGGGCATTTATTTGTGTGATGAGCACGAATATTTGTTCCTGAGTCATGGATGTTTTCTATGTATTTAAGTATTTATTTATCTATATAAGTATGTTTATCGTCGTCTAGTACCCATAGTACAAGCTTTGCATAGTTTGGGACTAGGTAGATTTGTGTAAGATTGTCCCCTAATATTTATTTATTTATTTTTCGGCGTTGCTAATTTGACGGCGTGTGATGTCATGTCGGGTTTGAGTTTCTGATTCAACTTAAAAGATTCCAGCAGATACAAGGAAACCATTTTTAGATCTTTCAGTGATTCTGAACCAATCCACTAGAAAGCGCCCCACTTTTCGTTCCGTATGTACCTGTAGTTTTTTCGGTCATAGTGTAAGTGGCAGTCTATAGCGTGGGCTTTGTCGTAGATTGAACGATCTATAACCGCACACCCCTATATAAAGATATGTGAAGTCTCGATTAAGACATATCTTTTAGGGGACAGGTAGGGTTGGGAGCTAAATGGTTCATGCCAATTTACGTGTATAGGAAATGCTCCCCGGCTTTTCCCGGTGGGATATCCCTCTGATCTGTATTTATGTTTCATGGGTAATTGCTCGACATGGTTTTTTGGTGGATTCTCGTTACCTTTTACTCTGCGAACAAAGAATAATGTGTATATTGATTTAAACTCACGATTCTCACAGATTATATTTACTAAACGGGACTTAATCGCATATAGTTAACGTCTTTCTTCGAGGCGTCCCGACGTTTCACGATTAAGTCCCGTTTAGAAAATATTCGATTCATCAAGAAAGGTGATTCTGAGACCTTTGGCACTTCATTAGTTGCTAATTCAACGGAATCATATCAGAATCTGTGGCGTACTTTTATAGATTTTAAGTAAATAATTGGGGAGTTCCAGGAGACATCTGTGGTCATCATCATCCCATCCTCCAACTGGATTTTTTGAAAAGAGTGGGACCCATCTGGAAGCATAAACTTACAATATTTTTTTTTTACAATTCTGGTAAAATAAAATACTTAATGATAAAAATAAAATAAATAAAATACAACCGAAATGAGGACCTCCTCCTTTTTTTTCAAGTCGGTTAAAAAGGTAGTAGGTACTGCGGTAAGCAGTACCAGTCAACGTTTGGGCAAAGTAGACAGATTGTCTTATCCCTACTATAAATAATTATTAATGGTAAGTCTTTCTCACTTTATGTTAAAGTGACATGACTTAAATTCGAATTAATAAAAATCATCTTAGTTCGAATTTAACCCATATTGCTTTGACATAAAGTGCCCATGCCAATCATGTCATACACTAGTGCAACGGCGAACTAGGATGTTGGTACCTACCTTACATTTTCATAAGAGTGGCTATTAATAGTACGGTCGAGGTCATAAATACGTTTACACTTTTGCACCTTATTGCCTTGTAATAAGGTTCAAAAGTGTAAACATATTTATGACCTCGACTGTACATTACTATAGAGGCCGGGAAACGAAGAGTTGCAGGCCAAGTAGATATAGTTATAGACGGCCGAGCGTACCGAGGCCGGATAGCGATACGCGGCCGGCAACCCCGTTTCTCGCCGAGATTTGTATAGTGCTTTTCTCAAACTTGCAATGGAATTAAAATAAAAAGTAGTCAATTTGTTAACACAACTAAATAGTACGTTTCTGAAGTGCACCGCCGCCGCCGCGCCGCCAGCCCCGGGCCCGCGCCCGCCGCCGCGCCCCCCGTTTAAAAACAAAAGAAGGTTGCTTTACAGGCCTAGGTGTGTAAGGCTGTATGAAATTACTTTACATATCATCTTCACGCATCGCACCGGATACGTAGTATTTCCGAACCTAATTTGAAGTAAGTCACGTCAACATTTCATTGCATGTTTGAGAAAACTATGTTTACTAGTATCGCACGCTGTATAAGAGTATTACTGGCGTACCTACTTGTACAGTCGAGGTCATAAATACGTTTACACTTTTGCACCTTATTGCCTTGTAATAAGGTGCAAAAGTGTAAACGTATTTATGACCTCGACCGTACAGCCATCTTGTTGTAAGTTACCCTAGCGGCGGCAGAAACTTAAGCACGTGTAAACATGGTCGCTCAAAGCCTTTGAACCGGAGAACTTCGATCGATTGGCAGGTCAGGTTAAGTTTTAGTTCATCACAATTTCCCTCCGGGGTGTAATGATCCAAGTGTCAAAGTTCAAATGACCGTGCCATTCGTGTCCAAGAGTAACGTTCCTTGGAGTGATAATGTAAGAATGTGAATGTGTGTGTGTGTAGAATATCACGCTATACGTCCGCCATTGGATGAAGAACTATCTATGGGGCTACTACCCGAGGTTTTCATCGATTTTTGACAAGTTTTGAATCGTATCTCCTACTTTTGCACTACAGATAGAATACGGCTATCTTTTATCTCCATTTTTGTCTACCGAATTTTGAAAGAAATGAATACCTAATTTTGTATAATTTTTTTCAACATTGTCTAATAAAAACACTTATTTCGTATCTCTATTGACGTGAAAGATCTAAGATATACGAAATCTACATATTTAGGTTCGTCTTTGACGTCTCTAAAAACGTGTCTAGGTTTTTCATTTTAAACTAATTAACACAAAAGTTATGGCCAGAAGACCAGTTTTTTGGCCTAAAATTGCTCAACTTTGATGCCAAATATCTCGAAAACAATGAACTTTGAAGTAAATATGGGATACTATATTGCTTAAAGCCGTTGTTGTTAATATTATAATAATAAGCTAGGTACAAAAAACATTAGGAAACTAAGGGATTCAGATCGAAGGTCATGGGATCCCATTAAGAAAATTATACTTAGGTATATAGAAATAAGGACAGTTAGTTTGGACTGACTACACTACATGCAAACTCCCACCAACCCCCAAGGTGGCCTGATGGTAAAGGTCAGGGAAGTCCGCTGGATGCGGGCGCAGGACCGATCACTTTGGCACTCTTTGGGGGCAGCCTATGCCAGCAGTCGTCTTTCGGCTGATCAGATCCCGTATCATATCATATCATATCATATCATATCATTTATTTTCATAATTGGATTTTACAATCTCTTTATGACGTTAATAATAATAATAAACAAATTACATAGGTACCCACATTAAATTACTTATTCATTAAGTAATTACAAAAATTAAACATTAAAACCATACAATTTATTTCCACGGGTTCCGATCTTCATGGTATTCTGATATTCTATAGTAACCTTTGTTAAATAGTTTTCCTTTTATCACAATTTTAAATTTATTTACAGGCAATGTCTATCGGAATCTTATTATAATAATGTACACACTGACCTATAAACGAATTACTTATTTTATGGAGTCTACTATAATTGGCTACAAGTTCATTTTTATTTCGAGTGTTTCTCTTATGTATGTCGCATTTCCTTTTAAAAAGATGTTTGTTTCTGTGTACATACATAAGATTTTCAAAAATGTATTGACACGCAACAGTCAGGAATGTCAGGATACCAAATTTTCCAAATTTGTCTCGCAGAGAAACTCTTACTCCCAGGTTGTACACAGCTCGAACAGCCCGCTTTTGCAAAGTAAAGATGGAATTCACTTCTGAAGCGTGCCCCCATAAGAGGATGCCGTATGACATTAAGCTGTGAAAGTAGCTAAAATAGACCATTCGAGCTGTGTTCACGTTCGTTAGGGCTCTAATTTTCTTTACTGCAAATGCCGCAGAGCTGAGACGATTTAACAGTTTACTGATATGGGCTCCCCACTGCAACCTGGCGTCCAATGTTATGCCTAAAAATGTAGTCGATTCCACAAGATCCAATCGGTCACCCCTAATTCTTACGTTTGAAAGAACTGGTTTAACATTAGGTAAAACAAATTTGACACATTTTGTCTTTTTTTCATTCAAGAGAAGATTATTTACTGTGACCCAATCCACCACATCAGAAATAGCGGCATTAATATCCTCATAATCTCTCTGCTGTCGACGAACTTTGAATATCAACGAAGTGTCATCAGCAAACAATACGAGATCGTTATTGTTGCCTACTAAGTAGGACAAATCGTTGATATAGACCAGAAATAGAAAGGGACCTAAGATTGAACCCTGTGGAACGCCCATTCTGATCTTTCTGCCCGATGATCTTGCACCATTTACATCCACCTTCTGAATTCTATCGTTTAGATAAGATTCCAAAAGTTTCAACTCCACACCCTTAACTCCGTAGTGGTGCAGTTTCCTGATCAGGGTGTCATGATGCACGCAGTCAAAGGCTTTGGAAAGGTCACAGAAAATGCCTAATGCATCCTGTGACTCTTCCCAAGCATCAAACACAAGTTTCATGAGTTGGACACCAGCATCCGTTGTTGAACGGCCGCGAGTGAATCCGAACTGTGTGTTGTGCATTAAATTATGAGTACGGGAAAATGATTCTCATGGATTCTCATGGTCGGCCTTATCACGCGATAAGTGACAAGGTAGAGCGTCCGTGACTGGCTGACACCGTTCGATAGAACGAGACTGACGCTCTATCTTGTCACTTATCGCGTGATAAGGCCGACCATGTTAAGGGGTCTGATGATGACATTTACAGGCGCGTCACGTAGCTGACGCGGTCGCGGTCGTGTTTTGTTTCGACATTTCTTGGCGCGCCATTGGTCTCTGCTACAAATGGACGCATGTAAAGCCTGCTAACGTACACACTGGGCTAACGTTGGCGCGTGAGCAGAAGGCAGCTATGCGTTAGAGGGAGAGGGCTATAACTCGATCTCTTTCGTTTACATAGCTGCCTCCTGCTCACGCGCCAACGTTGGCCTAACGTGTACAGCCGGCATAATGTATGGGTGTTCAAAGCATATGCAAAATGGCTCTGCTAAATAAAATGTGCTTTGTCCCTTTCTTACGAACACAAATGTCAAAGTGACAGATTAGGACAAACGAATTGCTACGCCATTTTAGTTAAACAGGCGTCGGACGTTTATGAATACGGCCGTAGCTCACATCTTTTTTTTTTTTTTTTTTAAATAAATAAATAAATAAATATTAAGGGACAATCTTATACAAATCGACCTAGCCCCACAGTAAGCTCAGTAAGGCTTGTGTTATGGGTACTAGACGACGATATATATAATAGATATAAATACTTAAATACATAGAAAAACTTCATGACCCAGAAACAAATATTCATGCTCATCACACAAATTTTTGCCCTTACCGGGATTCGAACCCAGGACCTTCAGCTTCGTAGGCAGCGTCACTACCCACTAGGCTAACCGTTCGTTACTAGTTAGTGACACCTGACACCCTGCGGGTTTTCGCATGGTTAGCATTAAGTACATAGTAGTTGCCTCTAGTGGTGTACATTACCATTTTTTAAATTGGTAATATTTTTTCTTAGAATTTCGGTCGCACGAGAATATGTCGCACTGTTACGTCATGTAACGCATTGCAACGACTTTTGTCTAGGCGTTTGTAACCTCCTGACTGAGGAACTCTCCTCTATCGGTCTTGTCGAGGCCAACATTATTCTGATCTATTTAGAACTATTTAATATCGAATATATTTCGTCAATTGGATAGTGATGTGACTCATAACTGAGCAATCCTACTAATCCTACTAATATGGATGGATGGATGTACTTTCCAATTAATCTCAAAACCTAGAAACATAACGGAGTAGTCGCAAGCGGCAATAAGCTTCAGTGTTTATCCTAAGCAAGTCATTTATTTTATTTATTTATTTTATACGGGACACCAACAGAGTAAAAGTGAGTTACATTTTAATAGTTATGTGGTATTTAGGCACTTACATACCCCAATTATAGGTGAACACATCATTCATATTTTAACACGGTATTTTTTTTTTTACACACGTCATGGTTATTTGCCACCATCGTGACTTATGCCGTGTTCATAAAGAAACACAAAATCATCCTTGATTCGAGATATATTGTGGGTCTTCCAAAATTGTACTTAGGTATTGACGCTGAAATAACTAGTATGGAGTCGGTTAGAATACAAAAATAAGAAGTAAGCGTGCATTCGCCACCGGAAAGTTAAATTTCGGTATCTAAATTTAACTTTCCAGTGGCGAATGCACTAAGCCCAAAACGCAGTATTAGTCAATACACTCTAATTTCGAAAGCCCCTCTTCTTCGACAAGAAAGTCGATTTACACGAGAAACATTGAGAACTAGTCACAAAATACCGGTTTTTGTATGAATATAATACAGGTATGAAAAGAATACGACTATAATACGGTTAAAGGTCTTTTATCGATGTTTTTTTATCGACAGCCCCCGTCTCTGCTGCTTCATTAACTATTTAATTATATTATTGATTAGATGATAGCTATTGGTTTTTTCCATACAGCTACCCAACAGTATTGTGGTGAACGTCATACCGACCGGGTAATTAAACCGTTATGTAAGAAAGAAACCTTTCGTATTCTACTTTTCACTATCAATTTATACTTAAAGGCAACTGTCAAATAAAACGAGCTGTCCGCGCTGCTCCGCCTGTGTAATACAGAAAACTAAGGCGGAGCTACGGGATGAAATATAGCCCACTAGCTTCTGCCCGCGACTCCGTCCGCGGGGAACTCGTTTATATCGTAGATCCATAGAAAGTTTTACCCCCCATTTCACTCCCTTAGGGGCTGTTTCCGAGATAAAAACTATGTCCTTCCGCGATCCTTAAACTATCTCTAAATTTCATCTTAAACGGTTCAGCGGTTTAAGTTAAGCGTGAAGAGGTAACAGACAGGCAGACAGAAAGACAATTAGACAGACACACTTTCGCATTTATGCTACTAGCTTCTGCCCGCGACATCGTACGCGTATAAATTATGGTTCACATGATATTCTTATTTTTAACCATACTATTGACAAAGAAAATAAAGATTTAATTTCCATAGACTATGCGTGTAACAGTTAAAAATTCTCTTCGAATCTAAATAAACACCCTTATAAAATTGGTCGTCAATAACATTATATACACCCAAAAGTATCCTTTTAGAGAGAGCTCCCTATGCGAGCCCCAGGTCTGAAGGCCCTAGGGCGAGCCCGACGGACACTCACAATCCTTAGGTGTCTTGCAAGCGAGACCTGAGGCCAAAGTGCCGAAAACCGAGCTTTTCATTGAAATTAAAGGCCTAAATCAAATCCTTCAGAGAGCGGTCTCAATGCGAGCCCGAGGGGATTCCCTAATAACGTAGTAACGTAATAGTTTTGTCTAATTTCAATTTCAGTTTCATTTAATTTTTCATAATAACTGTTTGTTCGAAATACGTCTACCCTAAATAACAATTTCCATAACTCTTGTTTGCCGAATATTATTTTATCTAAAAATCACTTTATCGATTCTTATTTAATTAATGATCACATTGCTGAATAACGTTTTTACTAAGTTTTTTGTGTCTAATACGTGCTAATACTGAATCATTAAAATATTTACTTGTTAAAAAGTACTAATTGTACCATTGTTATACCTACTATCTTTTTGCCTAATTTCGGCCCAGCTGCGGTTAGCGAAACACTGGTGTTATGCACGGCACGGGTATTCTATAGCGATGTCCTGCTCGCATTTCGAACACCGGAGTGGAAGCCGCGTAGTGTGGTAATCGATTATTATCAAACACAACAGTAATGCCAATCTTTCCACCGACTGTTATGTACATGTGGCATGTACATTTTATATTTTTATCGTACAGAATACGTTAAAATAAGCATGTTGCGCTTGAAACACTTTTATCTAAAATCAAAAATGGCCGAGATACCCAGAAGTTCAAAACGACCTAGGACTCAAAAATCAAAAATGCCCGAGATTTTGTATTTTATATGCATTGGAGACACAGGTAACAAAATCGAATCGGAGCACCCCAATATTCACGTGGTCTTGTCTGCCCTACCCCTAGAGTTTAAATAAAAAGCCGGAGCCACGGGCGACCGTGCTTTGTCACGCGAGGGCGAAAGGGCTGCTCTCCCCGCAGCGCCGGAGCTAAGGCGGAGTCCTGTATAACTAACTACTATTTAATAATACTATGAATTTTCTGGTAACCCTTTGCTACACCATGACCCGTCTGCGTGGGTTTCAATCTGTACTTTAAGGCAGGTCGGTGTAGGTACGACGACGAGCGAAGCGAGGAGGAGTGTTTGGTAGAACTGCGACCCTCAGCACGGGAGCCGAGCGAGCGAAGCGAGCGTTCCGCGGCAGCGGCCGGCGAAGCGCCAGAAACGAAGTTTTTTAAAGAATTTACTTAGCGAAAGCTTTTATTACAACCTACATTAGTTTCTGGCGACAGTCCGAGCGGAGGGCGGGGAGTGATTAGACAAAATGAATTTATGCGAAATGTATGCTTGAACAGTATATAAAATAAGATTATGCAAACTAAAAATTCGATTTAATTAAATTAGGCAAAATTTAATTATGTGAAGTGAATATTAAACAAAATGATTTTCGCACGAATAAAAATCAGGCAAAACGAGCTATTATGCGAAACAAGATTAGTCTAAATAAAATTAGGCAAAACGTTGTTAGGGCAAACAAAGGTAATCCAGCCCGAGGGCCTAAGGCCCGAGGCCGAGCCCCACAGATACTAGTTATCTCCGAGTAACTTGCAAGCGAAACCCGAGAGCCGAAGTCGTGAAGGTAAACGGGGAGGCAAGCGGAACCGAAGACTGAGCTTTTCGTAGGAATGAAAGGCCCTAAGCATGCTTTTAGAGAACGGTCGCTATGCAAGCTCGGGGGCTGAAGGCCCGTGGGTGAGCCCCCACGGATACTTACAAGGTGTCTTACAAGCGAAACCGGAGACCAAAGTCCCGAAGGTGAGCGACCAGGCAAGCGAGGCCGAAGGCCGAGGTTTTCGTAACAATGAAAGGTCCAAATCAAGTTTTAAGAAAGCGTTCGGGGGCTGAAAGCCAGTTACTATCACCAGGTGGCAGCAAGGCCAAACGCAGAGCTTTACGTTGGAATGAAAGGCCGATGCTATGGGCCTTAGAGAGCGCTCTCATTGCGAGCCCTTATACGGACACTTGTTATCTTCGGGTGTCTTGCAAGCGAAACCTGAAGCCCGAATTCCCGAAGGTAAAGGGGAGGCAAGCGAAGCCGAAGGCTGAGCTTTTTGTAGTTTAAAGACCAAGATTAATCGCTAATCTCGTCTATGTCCTGACGTTCTAGTCGTGCGATAAGAAATTCGTACATAGCCGGGTCACCTTTCTTGAGAGGGTTTATTATGGCTTCAAACTGCACGAACCAAAGGCGTATTCTATTGCGCCATAACGGCGGAATTCGAATGTTTGATGTGATCCCTGAGAGTTCTTTTATCGGGCTCGAAACCGCCGGTTCGAATTTTTCATTTGCTTCATTCTCTGTAGACATGTTTTCGAAGACTAGGTGCTGCTCTGAATGCGGGGTCACCACTTTAAGGGCCAAGATTAAAATATTAAAGAGATGCAATTCGTATTTTATTTCTAGACAATAATGACAGATCTCAATGCGAGCAATTACCCCTAAGGACACTCATTATCTTCCAGTGTTATGCACGCGAAACTTGAGGGCCGAAATCCCGAAGGTAAACCGGGAGCCAAGCAAAGAAGAAGCGAAGCGAAGGCCGAGGTTTTTGTAGGAATGAAAGGCCCAAAATATTCCTTATGCGCACCCAATAATATTTCAGAAAGTCACGGGAGTTTTCTACATAAAAAAAAAATAAGATAAGATAAGATAAGATACATTTATTGTCAAAACTGTGTACATTGTGATAACATGTTATCAAATAATTAGTATCAACAGCAGTAATTGGTACCTATATACTCAATTCTCCGTGGAATGCCGTCTTGTCCAAATTTTATACTCACATCCCTTGACGTTGGTGACCTATGATAATTCGAGATAAGTATTTAACTCAACCTACCCAACAACTTTAGATGACCTCCGATTTCATAGCAAATATAGGAAGGCAGAGATAAAGTTTGCTGGTTTTTCAATATCAACAGCGATGTTGATGACATTCAGTGACTGATGTTCCAATATAATTAGGTCTCTAATGTCTAACATAACAGTTACTATCGGTGGAGGTATCAACCAGTTTTGGTTAATATATAGGTATAAGCACTATTTTACATCCCGTGTATTTTCACGGTTTATCTATATTTTGCTAACAGTTTGCATAGAGTTCTTTTAAATTTCTAGTTAAGGATATGCTTGCCAATTTTCAAGTCTTTAGCACATATGTAGATATGAGGAGTGCCCATACAAAGTTCAACCCCATTTTTTTACTCTTTTGCACCCTTATCTTTATAATTTTTATAGCCTATATGTTGACCGGGAATTTTCTCGACAGATTAGTAAAGTTTGCATCAAAATCTGTTCAGCCGTTTTCACGTGATGCGCGTATAAATAAATAGACAAACAGACAAAAATTTAAAAACTTTTGGATCGTGTTCTGTTATCGATCAATATATCTTTATATTTTTTATAGCCTACCTAGCGTCTAGTAGTTTTTGAGATTAATTGGTACGTACGTACATCCATCCATCCATCCATACATCCAAACTTTCGCATTTATAATATTAGTAGGATTAGTTTAGTACGGTTGCCATCCTAAAGGCCCATTCCATTTAATGCGTGACCAATTTTTGAAATCAAAAGAGTAGTTCCGGAGACCCCTACATTTAAACTTACAAAGCTATCACCTCACTCTTTCCCTCTTTGTAATACCCGTATACAATTCAATAGCTGGCTCCTCTCAGCCATTGAAATCGGTTGGATATGATTTTACCACAATAAATGCATGTGCGAATATTGCCAAGCCTTCGATTAAAGTGGGGGGGAGAGACCACAACGAAGGACTGGTTGGCAGACGAGGACGAGGCAGGGGCGCGGGGGGAGACGACAAAGGAGACTGGGGGATAGACGAGGGCAAGCGTCTGCGCTCCTCTACCCTGCGGCTCCCCTTTCTCTTCCCCCCCACGCCTTTGCGTCGTCATAAGTACCATCTCAGTTTAGCGGTCTGCCTAGTTTAGTAATTAGGAAACGAGCATTTTATAGTTCACGTTCACGTTCTTGGCTACATATTTTGTTCGAAAATCCATGATGAGTAAAGTGGTAGTGAGTGGTGGAGAGTTGGAGGGAGAAGTCGTAGATAATCCATTGGGAGGGCAGTTCCACGCTTTTAAGGGAATACCGTATGCAGCACCCCCAGTGGGAGACTTGAGGTTCAGGGTGAGTAGCTTTTTAAGTAAATCTTGCGTGTTAGTTTGTAAACAGTTTTTATCGTTCTGACTAAAATCCAGCTCAAAACTTCTCAATACGAGTAGACAAAAGGAATGAAGTAAGATGAAATAATTATGAGTTAGAAATGAGTTTTAAGTTTTAACTTGGTCAAATAATATTGTGTATAATGTCAGTTAATAATTCTAAATCTAAATTGATTGCATTTGCAGGCTCCACAGCCACCAGAACCATGGGAGGGAGTCCGCAGTGCCACAGAATTTGGACCAATCTGCTACCAAGTGGAACTTTACACGGATCTTACCCCCAAAGGCAACGAAGACTGTCTTTACCTCAACGTTTGCACCCCAAACTTGGAGACAGATAATCTCTTGCCTGTCATGTTTTGGATTCACGGCGGAGCATTCCTGTTCGGCAGTGGAAACGACGACGCCTACGGCCCTGAATTCCTAGTCAGACATGATGTTGTTCTAGTCACGTTCAACTACAGACTTGAAGTGCTCGGATTTCTTTGCTTGGATACAGAAGAAGTGCCCGGAAACGCCGGCATGAAAGATCAAGTTGCAGCTCTGCGCTGGGTTCAGGAAAATATCAGCCAGTTCGGCGGTGATCCAGAGAATGTCACCATTTTTGGAGAGAGCTGCGGTGCTGCTAGCGTCAGCCTACACTTAGTCTCTCCAATGTCGAAGGGATTGTTTAAGCGGGCGATCGTGCAGAGCGGCCATTTGACTTCTCATTGGCTATTCATGTCACAGCCAGCGCTCCGAGCCATTAGTCTCGCCCGTCAGTTAGGCTGTGACTCTTCAGATCCCCAAGAACTTGCAACTTTTTTTAAAGAACAACCGGTGTCGGCGCTGGCCCATTGCGTACCTTATACTTACTTCTACGAAAAGTTGATGGGAGTTTCACTTGGGATATTGTTTGCAGTTGTCGCTGAGAAGGAATTCGGTGACAACGAGAGATTTTTCTACGGAGACCCGTTGGAAGTTTTACATAACGGAATACATGAGGGCGTAGAGGTTATCTCAGGCTTTCTGGACGACGAAGGTGTTTTAAGCATGAAGGCTAGAGGAGGATACGATCTTGTTAAAGAGACTGCGCGTTATCTTGAATTCTTCGTGCCAATGCAAATGAGGTTCAACTGCGGCTTAACCGCGCAGCTGGAAGCAGCCAAGCAAATAAAACCGTTTTATCAGAATGAAAACTCGGAGCCCGTTGCGTTGTTACGTTTCTGTTCTTTCGAGGACTTTATTTATAGCGTCATACAGTGGCAAAAGATAGTTGCGAAAACAGGTCAAAACAAGCTTTATTTATACCAGTTCTCCTGCAAGTCTGAGAGGAACATGATGACCTATGTCTTGGGACAAGGTGAGGTCTTTGGGGCACGGCAGATGGTAAGCCATGCTGATGACCTGGCTTACCTGTTCCCCATGAAAATCTTCAACTTGAACGTTGATCCTGAATCCAGGTCCTTCAAAATGATCAACAACGTGACTAAACTCTGGACCAACTTTGCAAAGTTTGGGTAAGTCATTTCTGCGAGAGCTAATAATCTTAAATCGATACGCAATGACATCTTCATTAACCCCACACCTTTTATATATTTATATTTAGGTAAATTTTCTATTTGGGCGGGCACTTACATATTTAATGTACCCCAATTACAGATGAACACATCATTATTATTGAGTAAGAAGTCGAGTTTGGTACATTTAGCATTTATTTTGTTCTGTGCTTAAGGGGCTACCCTCGGTTTTCATCGATTTTTGATAAGTTATGAATCGTATCTCCTACTTTTGCACTACAGATATAATTATAAGTCAAACGGTTACCGGTTCTTCAATTTTTTATCTCCATTTTGGTCCACCGGATTTTGAAACAAATGAATACTTCATTTCGTATGATTTTTTTTAACATTGTCTAAAAAAACACTTATTTTGTATCTCTATTGACGTGAAAGATCTACCATATACAAAATCTACATATTTGGGTTCGTCTGTGACGTTTCTAAAAACTGGTCCCGGGTTTTTATTTTAAACCAATTAGCACAAAAGTTATGGCCAGAAAACCAGTTTTTTGGCCTAAAATTGTTCAACTTTGATGCCAAACATCTCGAAAATAATGAATTTTGAAGTAAATATGGGATACTATATTGCTTAAAGTCGTTGTTGTTAATATAATAAGCTACAAAAAACTATTTACAGTATTTTCCAGTAATAGCTGAGACTCACCAAGCTCTTAAGCAAACAGCCCCACCTAGACAAGCCTCTTTTAGGAAATGGCACGCCTTATGATATGTCTACACATTTGTCTTTCAGGGATCCAACGCCAGACGAGAGCCTGGGAGTACGCTGGCCAGAGTATACCACTGATGGGGAAGAATTTCTACATATTAACGAGGAACTGACTCCATCATCAGCTCCGATGAAAGATGAAGTAGAGCTGTATGAGAACATATTGTCAAAGTATTTGCCCAATCTTACAGGAAAGGCAAAAAATACAGAGTCTTTAAGATCGTTCACAAGAGATTTTTCTTCGCGTTTTTCAAGCGTTAGGTACTAGTCACGTTCGTTTTTTTAGGTGCAATATTTTGGATAAAAGCTTTTAAGTATATAATAAGCACTTAGACTTGATTCCAGCCCCGCAAAGCCTAATATAATTATGATGAAGAAGAGATCTACAGTAAAATAAGTCTACTCTGTAATCTATACTGTCAGTTATACTTTAATAGTTACCTCTTAGCACAGGTATTGTATACTTAAAAAGAGGCACCATCAAATAACAATTGTAAACCACTCTGTGACTGAATAAATGATTTATGATTATGATTATGAGTTATAGGTAGTAAAGTTGTAATGTGCCTAGATTAGTGTGTATGTTTTGTGACACTCATTTAGGGAGGCCTATGTTCAGCAGTGGACGTCTTTCAGCTGATATGATGATGATGATGATGACATGAATGAATGCATGAATTCTTATTGTCTTGTAAGTCCTAAGTAGTTTGCTTGCTTTCACTTAGGTACAGTAGTACCACATATATAAGTTACATCGGCAATCTTCGTCCACGCCGACGAGTGCTGACAAGTACCGAATGAAATCGAACGTATGACCATTTCAATAAAGACCTTGTTGCACTATACGTAAGGTACAATATGCAATGACATGTGAACTCGTGCTTTCCCGGTCATTGCGTCCAGACAAAATGGCGGGCGCCGGAGCTGCTGGCGTCGCGCACAAAATTGTGGCCAATGGGCGTTGAAGATTTTACCCGCGCAAACGCGCTGCCTTATGATTGGTTTTTTTTTTTTCAAAAAATGCTTTCTGCGGGACATTGTTGTATGTTATTAAAATGATTATGACAGAGTACAACAATGTGTAGAGTAGTCCCTAGACTAGCCTAAATATAAATACTGGTTATATTATATAAAAGCACGATTAAAGTAATTCACAAGCTTAACTATATTTTGTTTCATCTGAAGTTATATTACTAGGTGCCCTTACGTAAGAACAAAGAAAGCAAGCGAAGCGGCGGAATAAAATACAGGGAGTAACGAAAATGGGATGTGAATCCATCAAGGGCAAGTTCGGTAGCGTACTGCGATTCCCAAAAATGTGATTGTTTTTTTTTTTTTATGTTATTGTTGACATTGAAATTTTTGTTTATGTTTTCATTATAGTATTAGGCTATGTTTACATTGCTTGTGTATGGTATGACAACAAAAACGTAAAAAGCGTCATCTGCGTGACAAAAAAAACATACACAAAACATTTGTTTTCATAACAGCTGTGCGCGCGGTGGTTGAAAATGAAAAAAACCCTTCCATCCTTCACCCTCCCGGGGGAATGTAATCATATACAAGCAATGTCAAAAAAACAAAGACTGTAATTTACAAAAATAAAAAGATCAATGTAAACAAAAATAAACAAATGCCCTTCATCGGCTCACACCCCATTTTTGGTACAACCTGTATAGCCTGAGTTTACCCCGAAAGTCTATTCTTTGTATATTGTGGTGAAAACAATTTTCAAATCGAATGAGTAGTTCCGAAGATTCGCCCGACATACAAACTTACAAAGCTACACTACTACTAAATATAGATAAAGAGGTAGGTAGGTACTAGGTAAGGTTTCTAAGTTTGTGAAATGTAAGGTTAAGAAAAAAAAACAGTATTATGAAGAATAGTTCTCGAGAGGCGAACACCGGTAGGCACAACAGCCTGTAGACCCTGCATAAGGTGGACTGATGGCACTCTTTGGGGGAGGGTTATATCCAGCAGTAGCTGATATGATGTCATGTTGATGATGACAAAGAATGAACCTTCATGATTTACATAGGCTAACGAAGTTTATCCGCGTATCGCCCTCTCTGTCGCACTGAGTCTTGACAGAGAGGGAGATGTGCGAACGAACTTCATTTTCGTTTCGCGGTAGCACCGAGCGTGCCGTAATAGTACCTTTTTTCTCCGCCGTACCACAATGCCATAAATCCATAAGCCGAGCAATCAAATCAGGACCGTAACTGACAGGCATTAGGTGCTAATTGGCGTGCCGCCCTCTAACAGCACCTCGGGGACCGGCGGTGACAATCATTGCAGCTCCTAATTGGTATTTACTGTTATGAAAGGAGTACACGCTTCTAACGATTGGCCGTGGATGTCAATTTAAGGGGAAGATATTGAGATACAAGCTTTTATTTAACTTGCTTTGTTACTGTTAGCAGTTACTGGCTACTTTCTACTTTCAGCAACTTACTGGTATCCGATTGACAGTGACATTTAATCTGTGGATTTTAATTATTAGGGTCAGTTCGGGTATGTGCGCCACCGGGGAAAGTGCGCCTCATTCATCATTCAGTCATTTAAATCAATATCAGCACTTACCCCGGGGGCGCACCTTCCCCTGTGGCGCACATACCCGAACTGACCGCAGTAGTATTTTAGACAAGTCTCACGAAAGTTAAATTTGATAAGGTCAAGTACTTTCAGAGGAGTAATCACGTCACCCTATGAACGCGCGTTAGGTATACCAAACTGTCATTTTTCCATATAAAAAGTGACATTTAGATCTACCGTACAATGTGTTACGTGATCGACCTACTGATCACACAAGTCATTCGTCGCAAAAACACTTGACATACCCCTATGGGTATGGCCTACCTATATTGGGGATCCAATGACAAAACTAGGCTTTAAATCATTAAATTTGTCCACTGGAAAGCCTCACTAACTCATACTAAAAATGACTTTTAATTTAAATGAAAAAATGGAAAAAAAATGAAAATGAAAAATGAATAATGATTTATTTGTTAAATATACGCTTACCTATACAATGGGCCTCATAAGAAGGCTCAAATGGAGAGGGCTAGGTATGATGGGAGTTTCTCTGCGTCATCGCTTCAGAAATGAGGCTATCCGCAGCAGAACCAAGGTAAAGCCCTCCGAATCGCTAAACTGAAGTTGCAGTGGGCCTTGGAGCAGAAAGGTTCTCGAGTGGCAACTACGTACCGGAAGGTTCAGCGTGCGTATGCGCAAGGTGGACTGATGACCGGGTAAAGGTCGCGCGAGTCAGCTGGGTGCGGCTGTCTCAGGACCGATCATTGTGGCACTCTTCGGGGGAGGCCTATGCAGCAGTGGACGTCTTTCAGCTGATATGATAATGACGATTATGACATTTAAAAACAGGAGCGTGCCTTTTAGATCTAAACGACTATATAGTTACCTACAATCTTATTAATATTGAACTAGGCGGTCAAAAATATCCGACGTAATTTTATTTCTCTAGCTACAAGGGCGTCAGATATTTCTGCGTCCGTTATCTAGTCATTGTTGTAGGTGACTGCACTGTATCTATTTACTTTAATCTCTTGATTCCGAGCCGGATCCCAACCGGCGACCACATCCATACATGAGTACATGACCCGTCGCTACTAACCAACTACGGCGCTACATCGAATCTCGAAGTTCGTGTAGTTGCATCCCTGTCACTCGAGTTATGTAAGTGCGATAGAGATAGAGATACCCGAACTTTGACATTCGAAGTTCGTGGTTAGGTATAGCTCAGAGCCGGAACAATATGTCCCGGCCACTAAATCTTTGAACCTGGGGACCGATTTTTGACTTTCGAGCGCTCGACTCTTTCACTCGAAAACTGACAAAAATTATGAAATGCTATTTTGAAATAGCGATATATAATTGAAAAACGAGTGGTAATTGACCACTCGTAATTAATTCTATTGGTAGAATTAAGTGCCTGCCATTTTGAGACGACAAACGTATTTATTTTATTTGATTTTCTTACAACGCTTTAGGGATATTTCGATGTTTCCTTTAATTTGGAATTTAATACATTTCCTTAGCAGTCCGCAGTAAGCTCGGCCGAATTTCACCTTCCCATACAAACGTACTTACGCTCTCATCTTAAAACTACGTGTTGGATTGTGACGAATCTTTGCATATACAATGACATGAGGTATATCTATGTTTTTAATTAGTTTATATGGTTTCAGTTTAAAAAACAAACAAAATACAGCAAAAACAAGTTTTATATGAAAAACTTAAAATCGCTGTATTTTTTTACTATAGTATCTGAACCTACACATAAACTAATTACAGACCTGGATGTACCTCATGTCATTGTACATGCAAAGTTTCGTTACGATCCAACACGTAGTTTGAGAGTGAGAGCGTAACTACGTTTGTATGGAGAATCGAGCTTACTGCGGACTCTTACTATCTACTTACAACATTTATTAAGGGAAGGTTCTTATTATTCTCGACTCAGTACGACTAGAACCTTTGCGAATGCTACTGTTTTAGTCGAATAAACCCAGTTGAATTTGGATGCATTTACTAACAAAGTGTCTTGTTCGTCCGAGGGGTAAAATACGCGAGGGGGCCACGCAATGTACCGTGATATATCGAGAGGGGCAGCGAGCTGTGGTTCCCAAACTTCGTTGCGTTTAAAAGCAAAGCAAGGAAGCACAGTATTCCAGTTACGGGTTTTTTTGCTGGAAATCTCTTAAACTAGGGAACAGTACAGGAGCAGTTGTAACTACACTGCTGACGTGCTCCAAAATAACTTAACGCTGACGCCTTTTTAATCAAAATTATTAATATCGATACCGTAACCTGCAGCCCCTTATAGCCCGAGATCTAGAATAAAAGTCTATCTTAAAGTTTAACCTAATTAAGCGCAAGAGGATATGAAAGAACAAAGCACAAAACTACCATTATGGTTTTTCAAACACTGCAAGTATGTAGTTAATGTTAATTATCATCTTCTCTTCAATCATCTTTCAATACTTTAGAAATTAAATAGTAAATAATTTTATTAAGTAAATTAGCAATAATAATGGATTTGGAATACAATGAAGTTGTAAAACTAAACGACAGAGTATGAATCAAGACAAGCTTCTGCAATTCTAATATTTTTCAATCTGTAAACTTATTTTCGTTGAAAAGGGAAGATTTAGCATACTCTATATACGCACCTGTCATAACATCTTTTGTAAACGCAACGTCCTGTAAAAGTAATTTCCAGTAATTACTAAACTAGAAGTCCCTTAAGCCAAACATATTATCATAACATTGTTGTTGAGGATTTTTTGTCCGAGTAAATATCCGCACTAGAAACAAAAGACTCGCGTATTTCAACGCCCCATAGGCGTTTACGCCCTTGTTCTTTTGAAATGCAACATGAGAGCCGAAACATAAGTTGTAATGGAGGGCCATTTGTTCGGAGTACAGCCAGTCCATCCACGGTCTAATACTCGAAGTGCTCTGTACGGGGGGGTTATTAATAGGCATTCATGTATTTCTCCATAATAATGTTACACTAGCCAGCACTGTCTGTCGCAGATAAAAAACATTGAGAAAACTTCCGTGTATTTTTTATCTTTTACGTAGATATTTTAAGATTATGAAATAAAAAATAGTAAGTGAATCGTTGGAACAAAATAAGCAGCAAGTCTATAAATATGTGGGCGATATCTAGCAACATACTCGTACAGGCGTGAGTTTAAATGTGTGCAGTACCTAATAAAAAATAAATTAGAGACTTATTTACTCTGTACGAATGCATGTTTTGATTTTCAAACTCGTTATTTTACTCCTGTAGCACAGGGAATCTGAGCTCAGGACCCAGCGACTTGTATCTGTATGTAACATGTTTTTGTCAATAAATATTTCATTTTATTTCATAAATACAATAAACCGTAATATTTCATTTTATTTCATAAATACAATAAACCGTAAAAAAATTAGATACGTACTAAAAAAATACTTTCATATCGTCAACGTCTTGGTCTGTTTTAATAAAAAAAAACTTATAACTGAATCGACAAAATAAAAATATAATTATCGAACCTGCACATCAATCATGAGACAGCCGCGACGTACTCTCGATTTTTCTCGCACTATACCTCTTGTTCAGTGTTGTAATAAGAGAGAGACGGATAGTGCGAGAAAAATCTAGAGAGCTCGCGCGCCGTCTTGTGATAGCCGTGCTGCTCACAAAATTTCACAATTTCACGAGCATTTGTGTGAGAAATGCGACCCGTAGAAGAGAACCACCGCTGAATATAGTGAAATCATTCTCGCTCAAACAGAGAACCATCGTTCCTTTCGCTCGGTTATGTCAAAACTAAAAAATTAAAACGTTAAACGTTACGAATGTAATAAGTACTTATATATACGATTTAAAAAACTAATTAATTTACTACATAAAATAACTCCATTCATTCCTTTGCAAAGGTCGTGTCAACTCCGTGAAAAAGTGTTTGCTATAAAGGCGACAGCATTGAAGTTGGCCGCAAACATCCTTACTTAATTAAATTTTAATCCTTTCAAATGACATCTCTGAGAGACAACACTGTTTTTGACGGCGGCGGTACATGGGGAAATGAAATAAGAAATGTTGAGGGAAAATTCGTGTCGGAATCAGACCCCGTATCATGGTCGGCCTTATCACGCGAATCGCGATAAGTGATAAGCAGAGGCCGGAATTCTCTTGGCACTTTCGAGCTGTCATAGGGACTTCTCATTTATCGAATTCCGATATTCATATTATATCGATACATTATATAACACAACATATTAATAGTACATTACTTACCAAGGGCTGTAAAAGAAAGAAAGCACGAAATCGCAGGTATTTGAGACCCGAGCCGCAGGCAAGGGTTGTAAATATGCGATAGAGGGCTTTCTTTTTTACTGCCCGTGGTGAGTACACAATTTTACGTCTTCACCTGGCCACAATGCGAGTTTTACGGTACGCGCAGCGTGCAGTAAAACTCGCATTATGGCCAGGTGTGACGTAAAGAAGATTAAAAGTAGAGGTGAACAACAGGCGGTCTTATCGCTAAATATATATGCAAAGCAAAGACCTTGAACCGATCTTGTCCAAAACAATTTTTCCTGAAAGAATTTAATAAGCCCTATGTCCATGATTTTTTTCATATTTTTTAAATTCACGGTTCAAAAGTTAGAGGGAGGGGGACACAATTTTAGTGACTTTCGAGGCGATTATCTCCGACTCTATTCACTTAATCAAAAAAATTGCTGTGAAACCTTATATTTATTTTGAAAAGCCTATCGATTGATGTGCCAGACGTGGGCTTGCAATGAAAAAATGTTTTTGACTTTCAGTTTTATGTATGGAGTGTACGCATAAAAATTTTTATTTTTGTAATTTAATTACAAAACTAGCGGCTAACAACACCTATCCTCAAAATTTTATTCAAATACACCTTATAGTTTTCGAGTAAAATGCCTGTGACATACGGACGGACAGACAGACAGACAGACATGACGAATCCATAAGAATCCGTTTTTTGCCATTTGGCTACGGAACCCTAAAAAGGAAAACATAGGAACACGGCCAAAGCCTTTCTTTGATTTTTAATAAAAAAAATAGTTAAGTAGGGCACGTTTTGGAGAAGAAATCAGTTATGTACTTTTAATAGGTATTTTCGGTCCAAGCTGCAGTTGTCTCTATCGCGCTCTGCGGGGGGAGGCTTGAGGTTGGCGCGACAGCAATACAATTTACAAATACCTATTTCTCAATTATCTCGCCCTTAGTGTTTCCTCTGTTCGAAAACTTTTCAAAATAAGTAAAACTATAAAGTACAGTATGTCCTTCTCGAACGAGCAAGAGAGAAGTTGTTTGGTGTCCGGTGTCCCACTGTCCGGCGGTCGTCTCCATGTCGCATTTCTAAACCGATTCTCTTAAAATAGTGTGAGCAGGTTCGTAAGTAATATAAAAAACCGGTCAAGTGCAAGTCTGACTCGTGCACCGCAAACGCAAAACTCTCGCAAACTATCAATTAACTCAAGTCAAGGTAAAGTAAATATCCCAATATTTGTTAAATTACTTTACAGTACATATGGTGTACACACGTCACGTCACCAGACGCTGATTGTTGGATTAAAACATGTTCCGTTTCACAATTCAAATCGTAATTATTGTTTGAAAGTAGTATTAACTAAAGTAAAAACGTTTCAGTAGCCTTTTTTTTTTGTTTTTTCAACATTTTGGTCACAAAATAATGGTAAATGTGTAGCTGCATGTTCCCTATTGTAAGTAAAAAAAAAATCGTGACCACTTACGAAAAAGTAATACGATACTTGATCTGGTAGGACAATAGATTACATTTAACAATATCGTGCCTACAATAAAACAACATTGATATTAGGAAATGTATTTTAATTAGTTATAGTTATCCTCTATTTTTGTCATTGTACCTTTTCTGTTTAGCCGTCGGTTGACTTGTATATAATACCTTAAAGCATTAAGCCTGCCTGCCTTTTGTAGTCTTTGTTTGTGCAATAAGTTTAAATGAGTAAAAATGAACGACACCCAGACTAGACAGAAACCACTAAAACTACTTTAAATTTAAAAATAAAGCACTAAGTTTGAGCGCCGCTGGCCCGCCCACCGGACGCCTATTCCGTGCCCATTTACAATAGATACGTACATTGTTTGTGCAATTCATATCCCGCACTAAACTAATACCTCTTTACGCCATTGCAATACGGTCCATATTGCTTTGAGTTTGTTGCGAATATCGGTGAAGGTGTCTTGAAAATTTCATTTTCTGTGAAAGTTCATTGGTCTATGTAATTTTGAAGCCAATATTGCTTGAGAGTGGCAATTTTGGGGATTGTAAATTGATTACTTTCCGAATACTAGTGCTGCTGCAGTGTAGGTAGGGACAGTCAGTCTGGAAAATTAGTAGTCTATCAGTTTTTCAATCAATTATTTGTATGTATATTAATAATCATTTATATAGGCCTACCCTAGGCCTATACCTAGATATCTACCTAGGTAAGAGTGAATCTTTAACCCCCGACGCCAAAAGAGGGGTATAAGTTTGAAGTGTCTGTTTGTCTGTCTGTGGCATCGTAGCTCCTAATCGAAGGGACCGCAATGCGGTGTTTTAATATTACCTACTTTTCAGCTTGGTCTAAAATTCTTTTGTGTGTCTGCGTTTTCTAAAGGTTGTGCGGTCGTTCCTCTCTACAGCGGCGCTACCACGAACTTCGAAAGTCGAAGTTCGGGTATTTCCATCTCTATCGCACTCCCTTAATTGAGTAACAGGGATGCATGTATTACGAACTTCGAGTTTCGAAGTTCGTGGTAGCGCCACTGGTCGCATTTCTCAAACCGATTCTCGTGAAAGGGCTTTGCTGGAAATGTATGGGCAACTGGTGCCTTTTTTTTGATGGCACACTAACGCCACCTTGTTAGATGTGTAAAGTACTTCCATACAAACAATAGCTACTATGGCAGCTCAGCTCTAAAGTACATCCGTCTTGAGTTACGCGTCCTAATCTATAATAGTATTCGACCATTCTCATATTCTCAGTTTTCATAATTAGATTGGGAAGCGTAACTCAAGACGGATGTACTTTAGAGCTGAGCTGCCATAGTAGCTATTGTTTGTATGGAAGTACTTTACACATCTAACAAGGTGGCGTTAGTGTGCCATCAACAACAAAAAAGACCGGGTTGCACTCCGGGAGTGCCGGTAGAAGTGAAAACTTGGATAATTTTAATTTTGCAAATCCGTTTGAGAGCTACGATACCACAGACTCGTTAAACTTATAACACGACCCCTCTCTTTGCGTCGGGGGTTAAAAATAGATACGCGCGGTTCGTCGCGTTCAAGTCGGCAGCGGCGGCGGATCACAGCACGACGCACGTGTGCTAGCGCGCGCGGTGCCGGCCCTCGACTGACTGGCGGCCCGGGGCCGAGCGAGCGATAGGTTTCTATTCTACCTACCAACTATATGGTACTTGGAAAGGCCAACTTTCGTACAAATTCGGCCGACGCAACCGCACTCTCTAGTTGGCAACTAAGGAACCCTTACACTTGGCCGGTTTTGTTTAGATATAACTTAGTTTTAATTTAATTTAGTTAATGTTAATTATCATCTTGTATATTTAGAAAATAAACACACACACACACATACACATCACACTTCACATAAACATTGCAGTTACTTTCACACCGTTCGCGCTAACGAACTCAAATATTCCATACACATATTTTACACCCAAGCATCAAATATTTCAGTTATGAGCACACTCACACACGGTACAGCCTTTAACAACGCTTCCTATTATAAAATTCCGTTCACCAAAAAACAAGAAGATCACAAAGCGGCGTTTTGGCGTTTAATAAAAAGCAACGCGTTCCTATGGTACAAGCCTCTTTTTATCTACAAAAAAAACAGTCATCGCACTCGATGTCAGTCCGTCTAGCTCACGCTAACATCACTATACTCTAGTGAGAAAGGGCGCGCATGTACTAACATAATTTACATAGAATTTCAGTGCAAAAACGCGTTCCGAAATTGTGCCTCAGAATACAATTTGCATGTGAAATGTTATGTCCCTCGCCCCTCGAGGACACCCTTCATAATTGGGCGCAGTTATGAATGATTAATCTTCAGATGCTTTTTACAAAAGGGTGGGTCTTGATATTAAGTTTATTGCGTGTTGTGACCTTTTTACACAAAGGAGAAGGATTGGCGAGACAACGGTAATGAAGAGAGACGTATAGCGCTGTCTTTGTTATACTATTGTTATGAGCGAATTTAATGATTTGGTTGAATAATAATTATGTCTGTTAAGTTAAGTTTTCTGAATTAAACCGTTTAATGATTTAGACAAAATTTGATGCGGGGATAGATATATTTGAGCCACGAAGGTAGTTAAAGCAATGACGCGTAGTTTCAGTGTCCGAGAGGCAACCGGATGGCTCGCGGTATTTGAGCTACCGAAGCGTAACTGTGCAACCCGAACTGAGTCTACTTGGACTGGGACTTTCATACATTTTTCTGTTTCCGCCCCAGTCCAAGTTGTCTCAGTTCGGGTTGCACAGGGCGGTTCCTCAACACTTCGGGAGCCCAAATACCGCGAGCCATCCGTCGCCTCTTGGATACGCGTCATGAATATAAGTAAGTTTTAATATGAAAATAATTCGGATATTTGCATAAATGGTTCTACTCTGGCGTAGTTACGGATAAAAGTTTGTAGAAGGGTAAGTTGAAAGGAGCATTCACAAAAGCAATTCAATACATTCTTCATTCTTCACGCAATTTCGTTGAACTGAAACTGATATACCGAGTAATCCTATCGACGACGTCCAAGTTCCTCGTATCTTGCTTTCAAAAGTTCCTTATAAGAGAGTCAGTGTCTGCAATGTTTGTAAGAAAAATATTGTTTCCAGCGAATAATGTCGTTGCTGGCTGTTACAGCATTATAAACGGACTATACTACGCCGTACACAAATTGTTTCTTCCCATTCACAATTGTGCACAAACGCAATTCTTCAGAACAGCAATTTAACGCATTCGTTATTCTTCACTGATCTTTCAATGTCATTTAACCAATTATATTATTCCCTCGATCTCTTTCTTATGTAATAGGTTCTAAAATGTAGTCTAATGTGTTCTAAATTTTATAAGAAATAATAATTTCACTGCACCTGTTATTAAAATAAATAATGCATGTTAGCTGTTAATAAATACAACACCGATTAGCACGTAAGGCTCGACTGTTAGTGTTAATTGTATGCAATAAATAAATAAATAAATAAATAAATGCATTGCATTTTGCAAATAAGTCCAACTTTCGCCCCGTCTTTTTAATTTATATTTCGTCACCAGCAGGTCACCAGTCATTTACACGTGCTGAACAGAGTCCCTTTGGTGACCGATTCGATTACCGGCGACACCGTGTGGTCACCCTCGCTTTGTCTTTGCCCCTCATCGTTTACCTGGTCGGTCGTTCAGAACACTTCTAACCTCAGGTGGACCAATTTAAGTAAGACCTTCGGTTGCGCGACTAAGGTTGTTCGGGTGGAATCTTGCAACTCAATCTTGAAGCAGATATCTTCAAGCTGAAAATTTATTTTGGAAGGCAATTCAATATTATGGTACCATCGAGATGATCTTATGATGGAGACAGAAGGTGGCCATCGGAATTTAACAGACGTAACCCCCGTTGAGTTTGGAGGTGTTAGAGTCATCTCAACGAGTAGTTGATGACGTTATTTATACTAAACGGGACTTGATCGCGTATAATTAACTTATTTTATTTACCTCACTGAGGTCTCCCGACGTTTCGGATGTGTTGCAACATCCATGGTGAGGTAAATAAAATAAGTTAATTTTACGCGATTAAGTCCCGTTTAGTATAAATAATGTGTGAGGATCGTGAAAGTTTGAATCATTATAGTTGATGACGGTTTACAGAAAAGTACAGTAGGCAATAAAAGCTTGTAGGTACTAAAAATGAAATTTCAGACAACAAGCCCATATTACACATAATATCTTACAGACTAACATACATATAAATATTCATTCACATTTATGTTAAATAATAAAAGTGTCACTGGAACATACGTTTTATGTGTACCTACCTACTCCTTTTAGGAAAAAAGGCGTTAATCTATTTATGTATATATGTATCACTGGCGGCGCAGATCTTTCGATGGGCAACCTCCCTTCAACCTTCCTCTCTCTCAAATAGATATTGTCTATTATAAATAGAGAACAGCTTAAACACGGCGTCAAAATAGTTTTTTAGGGTTCCGTACCCAAAGGGTAAAAAGGGGACCCTATTACTAAGACTTCGCTGTCCGTCCGTCTGTCTGTCACCAGGATACACTCATGAACCGCGATAGCTAGACAGTTGAAATTCACAGAATTTTCACAGATTATGTATTTCTGTTGCCGCTATAACAACAAATACTAAAAACAAAATAAAAGAAATATTGAAGGGGGGCTCCCATACAACAAACGCGTTTTTTTTTTTTTGCTGTTTTTATAGATAATGTACGGAACCCTTCGTGCGCGAGTCCGACTCGCACTTGGGCGGTTTTTTTTATCCTAAGACGGTGTAATATGTACAGCCTGCCTAATAGTAGGCAGACACAGTAACCCGCACTTGCGAGACCAGACCCCGTATCATGGTCGGCCTTATCACGCGATAAGTGACAAGACAGAGCGTCCGTCACTGGCTGACACCGTTCGATAGAACGAGACGACGCTCCTATCTTGTCACTTATCGCGTGATAAGGCCGACCATGATACGGGGCCAGAAGAAAAAAGCGCGTTGCCGACCCTTTATTGATTTGACGATTCGTTGTGTTGTCAGCTCTAGAGACAAATGCTCCCTCACCCTAAACACTTACCCCCTTATTCATAAAACTTAAAATGCCTCTGCTAAATAAAATGTGCTTTGTCCCTTTCTTACGAACACAAATGTCAAAGTGACAGATAAAGACGAACGAATTTTAACGGCATTTTAGTTAAGACAGGCTTGTAGAACGTTTATGAACGGCCGATAGTCAATAGGGTCGGGCAGTGAGGCGAGGTGAACCACTTGTGAATAGCCTACCGGCAGCCCATTTAACTGCGTGACCCTCTATAGACAGGGTGTTCAGTTTGAGTGGTTCGATTGACACGTAGCTGCAACGGGTCGAATTCAGGTTCGATTGTGTAGTTTGAGCATCCTTTGAAGCTGTGCCGCGTTTGGAAAGGTGACGCGTGCGGTGACGCGGGTCTTAGCCCAAAAAGAAACAAATGGCGTTGCGATCGAGTGTTTAATGAACAGGCGTGAGCGTTTCCATACGCGTCGCTATCGCTACTCGCGTTGTCTGTCCTAGGCCTTAGCTCTACTTTAAAACAAGTTTCTGTCAAAAATTTCATTTTTGGTACAATTTTTAGGGTTTCGTAGTCGACCCTTATAGTTTCGCTTTGTCTGTCCGTCCGTCCGCGGATAATCTCAGTAACCGTTAGCACTAGAAAGCTGAAATTTGGTACTAATATGTATATCAATCACGCCGACAAAGTGGTAAAATAAAGTGTTTTTATTTATTTATTAGGGTACCTCCCCTATACGTAACGTAGGGTGTTTTTTTTTTTCATTTCAACCCTAACGTGTGATATATTGTTGGATAGGTATTTAAAAATAAATAGGGGATTGCTAGAATAATTTTTTGATAATGTTAATATTTTCGGAGATAATCACTCCAGAAGTAAAAAAAAATGTGTCCCCCCCCCCTCTAACTTTTGAACCATAAGTTTTAAAAATATGAAAAAAATCTCAAAAGTAGAACTTTATAAAAACTTTCTAGGAAAATTATTTTGAACTTGATTATGTAGAATAGTTTTTGAAAAAAAATACAAAAACTACGGAACCCTACACTGAGCGTGGCCCGACACGCTCTTGGCCGGTTTTTTATTGCTGACTGTACTTTTCTGTACCATCATCAACTACTTATTGAGACGATTCTAACGAGCCCAAACTCAACGGGCTTACGTCGGTTAAGTGCTGAATTCCCATGGCCACCTTCTGTCTCCATCAGATCACCTCGATGGTACCATAGTATTGAATTGTCATCCAAACTATACTTATTCCCAAAATTTCAGCTCAATCAGTCACCGGGAAGTGGGTCAAATTTAATATGCAAGATTTGGTTACAGACAGACAACGGGACAGGTGAAACTAAATAAAAGCTTGTATTTGTAAAAATGGAAGAAGAGGCGGCAGAAGAACTGGAACCGTCGTATTCGAGGCAGGAGAAATCAGGGCATTTTCTGGTGTAATATAAATGCCTTTAATGAGTTTAATGTGCCCTGGGTAGTGCTAAATGAGCGACAACACTTTCGGCTAAATAGGCGCTCCTATAAAAATATCACATATATCCGCCTATTCTACAGATCGCCATACAATAGAGGCGTAGACACTAAATAAAATAATCAATAGTGTCATATTTTCTCGAAAAAGGATAAAAAATGTAGTCAAATGGAGAAAAAATCAACGCAAAAGGTTAAATAATCAAAAACAAAGTTATAAGTGTCCAAAGTTTAAGAAGGGGTATGTTCTGTCCCTTTTTCGCAAAACGCAACTTCATATGAAACGATGACGCTGGAAGAATGTGACGTCACAGAAGACGGCAACGTGCCGCGCGGCATCGTGGTCGGCCGGGGGCAGCATCCTGTAATGTGACGTCACACACCGTTTGCGTTTTCTCTCTAACAAGCAATATTAAAACGGTCGTAGCTTCGTAATTCTTTGAGGATTGGAATGGGATTTTCGTCACTAGGCATATTTTATACCTTCTTTCTTTTGGAGTAATATTTTTTTTCGAGTCTACCTACACCCCTATTAAATACCTACTAAAATAATGCCTTAGATATGCTTATGAATATGACTGTCGCGCAAGTATGACCCGGAGACATTGTAGACGTTTTGAATATTTATTAAGTTGGTCTTCAGTGACATTGGGGTAAAATATCAGCGTCATTACCGATGGCCGTTGGGGCGGAAAGGTTGTCGAGTGGCGACCGCGTACCGGAAGGCGCAGCGTGGGTACTGACGACCTGGTGAAGGTCGCGGGAGTCCGGTGGATGCGGGTGTCGCAGGACCGGTCATTGTGGCACTCTTTGGGGGAGGCCTATGTCCAGCAGTGGACGTCTTTCGGCTGATATGATGATGATGATGATGATCAGCATCATCTAATACAGGGAGAAACAGTGTCTGATTACGCGCAATTTTGGTAGCCTGACTATTCCGATTACTCTTTTTGGACGATATGTATCTCTTTGAGCCTTATCACACTTGCGATTTGCGAGCGTATTTTCTATACAATTATCAGGCGCGGCGAAGACGCTGCGTGATCGCCTTCATACAAAATACGCTTGGAAATCGCAAGTGTGATAAGGCTCTTTGTCCATCTTTATTGATGAGAATAAAGGTACAAGTTGAAACCCGGCCGCAGACAGCAGCAGCAAACGACGTGTGGCAGCGACACTACTGGTTTCTATGTATTTCTATGATATACCTCTCGTTAGTAAGTGACACGTCGCCGAGCGTCGCCGTCATACGAATACATAGAAACCAGCTGCGGCATTAGCTAAGCTCTAATGCGGCTCACTCACCCCGCCGGTCACCCGTCGCGAAACTAGACCTCTACTATAGTTACAATTTACAATACAACGCATCGCGGTGCTGCTGTCTTCATGCAGTTAAAATGTCCTTCACGAGAAAAATACATGTAAGTGCCAGACTGAGAGATGTCTTACCAACATTGAAGGCCATGTAACGCATCAAAAACTAAGATATACTATCCAAATATTTCATGAAACTTAAGCGCCATAAAGGATTCACTCAGCATTTTATTTTCGTGAACGGGAGACACAAAGTTTTAGTGAGACCGCAGAAGCTAAAAGCAAAACTAGATTGCAGCCAGTAATAATATAATTATTTTCAAGTCAGTTTAACGAGCACTGAATAGATGGCGACACGGTATGGGCGGTGCACCTGCAGTCATTCTTTGAGACTGAACATCCGAACAAGTTTGTTCAGAATTGGCAGTCTCGACGGCTTACGACGGTGATTTGAGTTGGGAGTTTTCAAACAAAAGTTCCGTTTGAGGTAGTAATTGGCTGTTTAATAATAGTGCTTTAAGGCTATGTTTTAAATATATTTTTATAAGCGTCATTTATTTCTAAACTTCAGTTTGTAACTACAATCTAGATTGATGCTACAAGAAATGAAAGTCATCCTAAGGCTAAGAATATAGATATCTATAGAGAAGCCATACGCGGCACGCGCGCCTTATGGGACAGAAAACCCCTATGCAGCTAAATGAATAACTGTCTTAAAATGGCTGTCGGCATAAACAAACTAAGTAATTTGGGAGGCTAATGGTTTATGAAAGAAATGGGGGACGAAAGTTTGTATGGACATAGGGTGTGTGGGTGCCCTTACAAATATGTTATACTTACCGTGTAACTCATGAGTTTTGACTTTATTATCTTCACGAAATAGCAAGACGATCTCTAGAGAGCGCTGCAAATGAGGGTTTCTTTACGTTTGCATTAAATTACACCACAGCGCAGCTCACAACTATAATAATAAATGTAACTTACGTTGATTATTCTCAGAATAAATATACAGACTTGAACGGAGGAAAAGATACCAGTAGATGTAAATTAGTAAAACGTAATCTAGATTTATAATGTTACAAAAGGCAATCAAGTTTTCAAAGAGATAAAATTTGGTTAGTTAGACGCTTCTAGGGCATCTGAAGATTAAATTTTTAGTAAATGATAGACATATCTAGTTATTTAAACAAAATGCAGAACCGATTTCTTGACAACAACGGCAGACCAGCGCTGGCTGCGTAGCCAGCATCATGCTGAGTTGGACCCATTTCGTGTCATGGCACAGAATCACTTTTTTCTTTGTCTTGTAATACTGCGTTTTGAGTTGTGTCACGAATGTTTGATTTCATGGGACAGACCTTTTGGATCTATATAATCATAATTCGCAAAAGCTTGAATATTATTTGACTTCGGTGTTTGTATTTACTGCGCCCTCATTAGATCATAAACAAAAACGGCTCAAAGACAAACGATTGTCCGAGCGCAACCACTAAAGTTTAACCCCTTCGCATTAAAATCTTGAAACTAGCGTCATATTTCCCCGTAAATCAAACGACGGTCTAACCTTTACAAACTCAATTAACAATAAACATTACAATTTACGTCCTATGTGCATAGAAATACGGTTTAAATTTGCAATAAATTCGCAAATTGGACCTCAAAAGCATTGTCCAATTAGTTAACGCGTCCCGACCGACGGCTTTGACCCCCGTGGCTCGATGACCCCCGTGCCTCGCTGGCCCACGGGGCCGAGACGACCCCGCCACCGTAATTGGACAGACGTGGGTGTCCGCCTGTCAGTGGCACGGATTTTTACACGTCTTGTTGCATATTTAGTTTTGCACCTTTTCAGAGTTTATCTGCAAATTGACAAAGCTGTAATAAAATATTCCACGTCGAGAGAATACGTAAATCTGTGTGTTGAAAGCAAGTCAATATTGCTAAGGTGTTCACATTAATTTCGACAGCGTTGGCCCTAATGCCCTAACACTGCCATTGAATATATTAGAATAGGCATTTATATAAGTAACTACAATGGGTCACCGCCCCAAAGTGACTCAAAACTCACTTTGGGGCGGTGACCAGCAAGGCCTCCGACACGAGTTGAGGCGCATGAGCGCGTAAACAGCTCTGGCATCGGTGGAACGATCTCGTCGTGCCAAAATATGATTCATTCTCATTGCCCTTCTATTTAAAATTTTAAAAAGCCATTTGACTTTAGAATTCTTTGCCCGTGGACTGAACTGTTGCTAAGCAAGCACACGTAAAGGAACACTTAATGCATCTCCCATGATTCTTCATCATACTTAGTTTTATTTCTGTGTCTATTGATAACACTATATTATGTATAAATATTTCTGTAGGAATGAATTTATGTCGATTTGTATGTTTTATGTGTGTATGTTTATTATTGACGTGAGTATGTCTGTTGTAAGTTAGTCAAACGAGGGAGCGAAGCGAAGGAACTTCTAATGCTATACAGCTTGGGCCGAAAATCATTTGTTTGTCCCGCTTTCCCACTGTCCTCCTCAAAAGGTCGCATTTCTCAACCGATTCTCTTGAAATGTTGTGAGTAGGTTCGCTAATCATATAGTTTTTTTTTTAATCATATATAAAAAAAAATGACTCGCTCGCAAGTCTACCTACAGCCACTATTTTTAAGGAAATTACAAAAATATTCCTGATTAATTTGCAATTCATAGTTGCTTAGGCCGGGGTCGCACTGGGGGGGCGATTAGCGACGCGACAGCGATCTCAGCACATCAAGTCGCCCAAGTTGTAGGGGTACTGAAATCGCTGTAGCGCCGCCATCGCTCCACCAGTGAGGCCCCGGCCCAACACTTCATTGCTTTAACTTGCTCCCAGACTGTAATTACTTATGTATAAATTCATGTGCATGGCTATATTATCTATTGGGTTAAACGATCTCTTGCAATCAGCCAATATAGACATCAGCAGCTAACCAACTAGGGGGCGTCAATTGATTACGTGTGGCGCTTTTAGAAATTTTCTGACCCGCTCTTGCCTTGGTGAGATGTCGTGTGATTTAGCTCATCGCCCTCCCCTATCCCCAAACTCACGTGAGAATTTTCAAAATGTGTGTTTCTAGTGTAGATGACATGTGTAGAATTTAATCAAAACATTAAAAAAATACTTGCTTTTTAAGATTGCTGAGAAAGTAAAGTCGAATCACATAGAAACATGTTTTACTTATTGAATATAATTTTCTCGCAATTTTACTGTTTCTTGCGGAAAAAAACGTGATATTGCCGAAAACCCCGCCTCTCCCTGAGAATAGTTGAGATTCGGCTCGACCCCCTCCCCCTCCTTGAACGTCTCACGTAATTAATGGACGCCCCCCTACATAAACCCAAACATGAAGTGTAAACAACCAGCAACGCCAGCAAATGGAAGGCGTATTAATATCCCACTAATGGGTCTAGTCTACATAACCTACACAATTGGCGTAGCTTACCAACCGCTCCGTCGCCCAGTATAGCTCTCACCGCATTTCATATAGTTGCTACGAGGCTATAGAGCTCAATATAAACTAGCCACGATACAGATAAGTATAACGATTTGTGCGGTAGGCTGTGTTGCCTGTCCAGTGTCCAACCGCAAACGCGATAAAGTTACCTTCTGTGGTCGCACTCTGCTCTCTCTATGGATGTGCCGTGCCTACTTTTAAAACTCATAAGTTTCTCACCTTGATCAAGATTATAACGAACGTTCCCGACGATCTATACGTCACACAAATGTTGCCATTGTGCAATATTGGCACACAAATGTTGCCATTGTGCATAACTGGCACACGAATGTTGCCATTGACAGACATCTTCCATACGAAGGAGTTTTGTTAATGCACGATTAAGATTGAAATAAATCTTAGAATAAATTGTAGTTCAACGTAATTATTGATTGAAAGCACGTAAGTGAAGTAATGCAATTTACTCGGGTAATTTACTTTCACACAGTGGCAACACACTGACAGTCCGCCATTTTTAAGATGCTGATGACGTAGGCAAGACACGCTGACGTCACGAGCTGTTACGGGAACGACTTATCTATTCTTATTCTACCATGACCTTAATGAAGTACATATCGAGTAGTTTGATTTTTCTTGGGCTCTCTGGTGCGTTTTATGGATCAAGTAGTTTGGCATCACAGGACAACAACGCAATACGTTTCTTGTGCGTGTTGGAACAATGGCCACGGAAACATGACACGTTTCGGCCAAACCTCCTTCTTTATGAATGTCGAGGGTCGTCAGTTGGTGTTGGTACGTTCACGTTGTGGCGACTGCAACCGATCCTCGAGGTAAAGTCATAGTCATTCGTTTTACAATATCGTCTTGTCTCTCCTCGCTGGCGAAAAACTTCATTCAGCCAAGTTAATATTCGTATTTTAACATAAAGAGAAGAGGTGCAATTAATCAGGTAACCATGATGCGTGCCTGTCTATAATAATAATAATAATAATAAAGCCTTTTTATTTCCCATATATCTTATACATAACTTACATATATTTTATTTATATTTTACTTAATTTATAGGGACCCCTGTTGTAGGGTATAGGCCTCCTCCAGATTCTTCCACCTCGTTCTGTCCGGGGCTACTGATAGCCAGTTTTTGCCGGTTACTTTTGCTATATCGTCCGCCCATCTTTGTCGTGGATGTCCGACTTTTCTTTTCCCAGTCGGACCGGCCCATTTGGTAGCGGCGAGGGTCCAGCGCTGGTCGGTGCATCTTGCTACGTGTCCGGCCCATCGCCATTTAAGTTTTAAGGAATGGTGTAATGCGTCTGTCAATTTTGTCTTTTTTCTAATTGTATGACTTTTTATTTTATTTATTTTTCTAAGGTTTAGGATGCTTCGTTCCATGGCTCGTTGACAACGGATTATTTTGTTTTTAATGTTTTTTGTATAGGCCCAAGTCTGGGACCCGTAGGTCAAGCAGGGTAGAATACAGGTATCCATCACAGTTTTTTTCATGCTTAGATTGTAGTCTCCTTTCAGTATATGTTTGTGCGCCCAATATTTATTCCAACTACAGGTAATTCGCCTATTGACCTCCTCTTCGATGCTCGTCTTGGAAAATGATACCTGTTTACCTAAGTATATGTAGCTGTCCACGTATTCTAATTCGACGTCGTCTAGTAAAATGGAACTTTTAGTGCTGTTCGTCATTATTTTAGTTTTATTTAGGTTCATGTGCAGACCAGCTTTTTTGCTCTCTATATTAAGCTCGTGTATCATTTTTTCCAGCTTTTGATGGGTTTCAGCAAAAACTACAATGTCGTCTGCAAATCTGAGGTGGTGAAGTCGTGTGTTATTTATTTTGATTCCTTCTGTTGCCCATTTCAGTTCGGCGAATATGTTTTGCAGGACGGCTATAAAAAGCTTGGGAGACAGTGGGTCGCCTTGCCTAACGCCTCGGCCTATTTTAAACTCATTGCCTCTGGTTTCTAGCTTGACTCTGCTTACATTGTTTGAGTAGATGTTTTTTAAGATTCTAGTTATTTCTGGGCTTATTTTGCATGATCTTAGAGTTTTCCAAATAAAGTTATGATGTATGCTATCGAAAGCTTTTGTGTAATCGATAAAACACATATATAGAGTTTTATTAAACTCACCATATTTCTCTACAACTTGTTCCATAGTATGGATGTGGTCCATGGTCGAAAATCCGGAGCGAAATCCTGCTTGTTCCACTGGTTGCATGCTGTCTATTTGGGGATTGATTTTGTCTTGTATGATAGAGCTGAATAGTTTGTAGACAGTAGACAACAGACTTATAGGGCGGTAATTGGCTATGTCCAGAGGGTTTCCTTTTTTATACAAGAGTATGATGTCCGAGCTGTACCATTGTTTAGGAGCTTGCCCTGTGTTTAGGACCATATTAAATATGCACGTGAGTGGTTTAGTCAGTAGTGGTGCCCCGATTTTGAGACTCTCATTTCTTAAGCCATCCGGCCCAGGGCTTTTTTCCTGCTTTAGTTTTTTAATGTGTTTTAGGACTTCTTCTTCCCGTATTTTGATAGCCTCGTTTGTATTTGTTTCGGTGCTCTCCGTTTCTGTTGGTGGTAACGCGTCGTATGTTGTGGTAGCATAGAGGTCTCTGTAGAATTCCGTAGCACATGATATTACATCCTTTCTCGTCGTAGCTTGATTCGGCCCGTGCCTGTCTATATTAGACCTGAATTCTGTATTCCAAATATGTGCTAAGAAATCTTTCTGAATTACAGTCGCGACCTGACCTTAGTAAAGGCCAACCGCACGCCGTAACTCGAATTTATCCTCTCAACCACAGCTCGCACTTTTCACTCAAAGCTTGTTTTAGACAAATATTTGCGTCCGCTCAAAGTGGGAAGAGAAACATTAGGGTTATTCGGCTTTGACAACGCGACTTGGAACTGGGTCTGAAAGGCATTTTTTGTCTCACTGTCAGATTGCTCGGTTTGAAATCGCGGTGACTCAGGTTTATAAGATGAAACATGCCTGTGCTGGGGGCAAAGGTAAACAAACTAGGTATAAGCGTAGAGTTTGAAAAAAAAGACGGCGGCCTGGCCGCCGCGGTCAATAGTAAAATGGTAGCCGTAGGCCGCGCCAGTGTGATGCAGCCTTAAAGTTAACTAAAGTGATGTACTCGTATAAGTCACCTCTAACCTACCGGTTTTGTTCTTAGCGTATGTGTTTGACATTGACTGTTTCGCAAACCGCAAGTGGGACACGCGAAAAAGCGGTAGATTTCGCTGTTTTACGGTTTCAAAATACATTTTTTCAGAATCAATTAATATATAAGGTATTGTTATATAATTTTAAGTACTTTATAACTCACGGAATACAAATATACAGGGTGTTAACGGGGTCATGATCCGGAATGACAAAAAGCGAATAAGATGATCATACTGAACAACCTTTCCCATGGGACCAACCACGAAATCGCAAAAAAAAAGAGCCAATTAAGAGTTGACTGTGAGTTAACTGCGATTTAATTGAGAGTTATGTATGGAATACCTGGTTTTTTTTTGCGATTTCGTGGTTGGTCCCATGGGAAAGGTTGTTCAGTATGATCATCTTATTCGCTTTTTGTCATTCCGGATCATGACCCCGTTAACACCCTGTATATGTATCAATACTCCATGTTAAACTCACTTGAAATTATAGCCGTGGGACAGCAAAAACAGCTCGTTTGAAAATTGACCCAAAAAGTCGGCTTAATGCGTGGAGGAGTTCTGTCATTGCATTCATTCTATGAATAGTTTTTATTCAACTAAAGGATTTCCTACTTCAATGGAATAATAACTATAACATGTCACTCCCACACATTTCAGAAATATACAAGCAAGATTAATGAGCGTATGTAAACTGTCGCATCATCTGGGAGTAATAAAAAACAGATTTTTCACTAAAAGTGTAAAAAATTGAGTTTCCGCACAAAAATATGTAAATACGTGAAGGAAGGGTCCCAAACGTGATAAACGATGGCCGGCATTTATGATTAATGGCGGATTGACGGCGAGTTTAATGGTTTATTTGAACGGACTTACATTCAGGTTGCAAATAGTATTTTCCTCTGAGTTTTGTATAAAGATACAATCAGAATAATCATCCTACATTAAATTATTGTGGGGTTCCCCATAATTCTATATATATTTAGACAACTATTCAATGACCTTGTTTTTGTTTAAACACTAAAGTTAATGTTTTCAATCCTGTCAAATAAATAGTTAACAATATACGATTGAAAGATTGCTGACATTTAGCGAGGCAGCCAATTTAATTTGGCTCGGTATTTTCCTAAACAATACTATTTAGCCCGTCAGTTCGATTATTAAAAAAATATAGGACGGGCGTAGCGAAGCTGACATACAAGTCAGGCAATCCCTTTTTACACCGAGGTGTGTAAATGTATAGTACTTTTCTCAAACATGCAATGAAATGAAAAAAACTAAGCGTTTTTTAATGGCTGAAAATTGCACCCTGATGCTGGGTCACGAATTGACACTGAAACAAAAGAAGGTCGGTCACTTTGCAAGCCTAGGCCTAGGATCTCTCGCCTCGCAGCGCCCGTCACGTGATATGAGAAAATACATTATTGTATTTCATTTTATGTTATTTCACTACAACAACAGAATTGCATTTGAGGCTAGTATAATGTTATGTAAACGAGTAATAATTTATCTCAAAAGAAAATATGTACTTTAATACCGTTAGCTCAAAAGGTTGTATTAAAACACCTACAATTATAATTCCATTATCGTACATTTATAGATTGTCACAGACTGCCATTGGTTTTTTATCCGTTTAACCACTGGTTGGAATAAACGTTGCATTTATTTAAAACTCAACGTCGCCGACGGATGACGTATACTTAGTGCCCAAGGGAATAAAATATCATCTCGGCATTACGCTTGGGACAAATCTGTCTCTTTTAAACGAAATTCGAAGGGGACTCGTCGTTACGTTCAAGATTTTTCTGCTCAGTGTTCCGTTCGAGATAACTGATGATGAACACTAATGGAATTTTCTCTGTCTGACTGTCATTACCCGTCAGTAACCGTTACTACTAGACAACTACGGTTTTACTAATGTACTAGAATTACGATTCGGCATGGGTATATAAATCAGCCAAATAGTGTAATAAAATCCAGATGTTTGTAGGGGTAGGTACTCACGTAGAGTGAAGCAACAATTCTTTTTCTCTCAAATCAAAAGTGGGGGGGGGGGGGGTGCTGGGTATCATTGGATAGCTTGTTAAAATATTACGTGTCTCTTACCAAAACCATTTTTCAACTTTGTGATCCGTTTGCGAGATATTGGGCTTTAAAGCCCAAATTTTTCTTCGATTCAAGTGTAACAAAGACAGACAGGTAACTACGGAACCCTGCACTGCGCGTGGCCCGACACGCACTTGGCCGGTTTTTTTCATACCGCGACTTTACTGTCTGCCAGAAGGCAAGCAGACACCGTCTTCTATGATAGAATAGAATAGAAAGCCTTTATTTCCTTTCACCCTATTTCACCAACTTGACAATTGTCACCTGACACTTACAATTCGCCATACATTGATTGTTCTAGAAGTTAAGGTGGATTGCTAGGTCACTTGTGGAACCAGCAATGTACGGAGAATTGTCGTTGTCAGGTGACAATTGTCAAGTTGCTGAAATAGGGGCCTGATATTATGTTAAATTATGTCCAGCAGGGTGGGTGTATTCAGCCTGTGGGTGTGTCAGCTACTTACGATCTACTTATGTTTGTCTGAGAGATCTGCATAAGTGTCAAGTAGTCTTAGTAGTTGCCTTATCCTAATTACAATCTATGGGGACGTGGAGCGGTTGTTCGCTTGCTGAGAAGCCGACTCCTGTCTTGTTTGGTACATACACATAGCTTAATTTCGCCTAGTCTAGTGTAAGGTCAAAGGGGGTTGAGCTGCCCATGTCCATGTCCAGTGTAGACGTCGCCAGGGGTGTCTAGATCCTCGATGTGCATTTTATTGATTCAGCGAAGCATATTTTATTACAAGCTTTTATTTAGTTTCACCTGTCCCGTTGTCTGTCTGTAATGAAATCTTGCAAGTTTAATTTGATCCACTTCCCGGTGACTGATTGAGCTAAGTATAGTTTGGATGACAATTCAATATTATGGTACCATCGAGCTGATCTGATGGAGACAGAAGGTGGCCATGGGAATTCAGCACTTAACCGACGTAACCCCGTTGAGTTTGGGCTCGTTAGAATCGTCTCAATGAGAAGTTGAAGATGGTATACAGAAAAGTAACAGTCGGCAATAAAAGCTTGTAACAATAATTATTTTTTAACAGAAAATTGTTCTATTATGATAGCTTTGAATATGCAGTTCGACGCAAAATTAACGTGCAGGATTGGATCTTGGAAACTAAATCATTGTGTAAATATGGCATTACTAACTTATACAAGTGAAATCAAACGATATTTCATAAAAACGCGACGACCGCTTTAGCCTAGTTGGTAGTGACCCTGCCTATGAAGGTAGTACCTATAAAGCAATAGGTCCTGGGTTCGAATCCCGGTAAGGGCATTTATTTGTGTGATGAGCACAAATATTTGTTCCTGAGCCATGGATGTTTTCTATGTATTTAAGTATTTATTTATCTATATAAGTATGTTTATCGTCGTCTTGTACCCATAGTACAAGCTTTGCTTAGTTTGGGACTAGGCCGATCTGTTTAAGATTGTTCCCTATTTTTTTTTGTTTAAAACACAACTGCTTTTTTCAAAGCCTATTCAAATTCAAATAATTTATTTCAGAACATAGTTGTTAGTAAAAAACATATGTAAAACTTAATTGTATGTAAAACAATAATAAATACATATGTAAAACAATAATTAGTAGGTACATAAAATATAAACATTAAAACATTATTAGAACTATATTATTTAGATATATAGATTATAGAGATGTTATATTGTATTTTTATGATACGGAATTACATATGGACTAATAAAATGCTTGCTATATGTATACAATTCAAACCCACAAAGAATATCGTTCCAGTGCTTATGGATACGGCCTTCAAATCTGTCAACAATGGTACTCAGAAGAGTGTTTGGGCTGCCCCGAACTCTACGCACCAGGGAGGCTACCCTTTTGCGCATTATAGCGGCCAACCCGTCAACGTGCGCCTCAGCGAACATCCCCGACGCGCTACAAAAACGAGGCAGCCCCAACCGTATCCTGAAACCATTGTTGTATATTATACTGTGGTTGTACTGTACTCTTAGAGCACTGATAGCATTCTGCCTGCAGTTAACCCAATGTGTCACTCCTACGAGGTATCCATGGACACCTCATACGCCAAAATCCATCAAAGTATTTGAATTATGAATAAGATATGAACTTAGTAAGTACGTCAAAATATAACTGATAACCTAAGGAAGAGCGGTGTCTCCCAACACAGGCAACATTTTGCTTACCGGGCACCATCCCCTAGACAATAAACACGTGCTGTATTTTACGAAATAAATATATATTTATTTTTTATTAACTTTTTTCCATATTCTCGACCGGTTTAGTCTAGCTGGTAGTGACCCTAACAACGAAGCTAGAAGTCTCGGGTTCGAATCGAGGTAAGAGCATTTATTTGTGTGATGAGCACGAATATTTGTTCCAGAGTCATGGATGTTTTCTATGTATTTCAGTATTTGTTTATCTATATAAGTATGTTTATCCCGTCTACTACCCATAGTACAAGCTTTGCTTAGTTTGGGACTAGGTCGATTTGTGTAAGATTGTCCACTAATATTTGTTTGTGTTTTGTTGTAGCTTTTTTTTGCATGTTTTACATTTAACTACGTTTTTGTAGTCAAAAGGGTTCGTTGCATACAACGTATGTGGAAACAATGTGTGATGTGGAGTATAATGCTCCCTGGGCGGGTTAAGCCGGAAGCCTTAGGAAATGGCGAATGCATATACCTATTTAATTCTAAGTACTTACAAACAACAGAGTTTGGGGTGAAAGAGGTTTTTAACCTGTTGTTTTTATAAATAGCACGATTTGTGGTATTATTGATAACTGATTCGTAGCATAAACACTAGGTGAAGAAATAAGATATATTTAAGACGGAAGCACAGATTAAAGAATACAAGTACAGATACCCAATCTCATAGAGCAAAAGCGTACCGTCCTAATGTAGGCAATTCTGTATACAATTTTAGTCCCGTAGCTACACCAGTAGATGCAGTATCCGAGCTACCACGGCTATGACGTTGTCAGCCTTTAGTAATACATTGAGATATCACCAGATGGCGTTGACTTCCCGGGCAACAAATAGGGTATTTTTGATTTTTTCGATATAAAAGTAGTATTTTAGAGACAATATTACACATCACACAAAAATATATATAACCAAATGCTTAGAGCCTGTGGTTCCATAGAACTTTCGCGACCCGTGATGGCGCCATCTAGTGACAGTACCCAATAATACGTAGCAAGCTTGAAAGCTCACTCGTATAGTACGAGTTACATGGCTTTAGTATCAATTTTATTGCATTTACTAAAGTTATAAAATATACCTTTATTGTATGTGCGGGAAGTGTGTTTGTGATATAATTAAGGTACGTTGAATTTATTAAGGTGTAAAAATCATTCTATCTTCACGATTACTGGTTCAAATGTTTCGCTCGGTACCTGTGTCGCCATCTATGAGTTCTTTTTAGTATCAATTATACGTTGTTCTAGTTGGGTGGCCATGACGGAAGATATAATAAAGGAAGAAATGTATAATTGAATTGTCTAAAGTATGTACAACCTGATAGTTAACTGTAACTAATTTATAAAACACCGGGAGTGCCAGAACTGAAAACTCGATGACATTGTAACAGTTTTTCGATCAGGTCACGTGTCCGTCTTACGAATTTTCAATCTGTCGAATCTTACGGTCACGTGACATCTTACGGTCACGTGACCTGTGGCGAGTTTAACAATCCCCATCACAAAAAGTGCACAGCGCCGTTAGAGAAGTTTTCAGTTGAATAAAACTTACTTAAATAAAATAGGCTTTCGGGGCATTGTACGGGTAGGCGGCATTTCCTCGCTGAATTGCAAATTGCAATGCTGATGCGTTGCGCGAGACAGCCGCCAGCTCTTCGGTCACCAGTTTCATCAACCAGACGTTCCACGACTTCCGCAAATAATAGAATTAAGACATTTGAAATGGCTATACTATATGTATGTATGTATGTAAATACTTTATGGTACACAAGACACAGGTAAACATACAGGCAAAAAAAAAGTTAATTCGGTACAAAGGCGAACTTATCCATGTAAGGGATCTCTTCCAGTTAACCTTTGAGCAATTGAGTTGAGATCAGGAACAACAAGATAGACAAACGTGTACAGACGTATTTACCTTGACGCTACAGTAAATTAATCTTAATACATATATATACTACATATAAGTACAAATAAAAATAAATAGTATACACATACTATAACTATATATATATATATAAATATATATATACCTATATATACAAATAAACATTTTTACACAATATACAAACAGTATCCTATTAAATCACAAGTCGTTGGAGAGTCACAACTTTTTCAACTTTTCTTTGAGTAATGCCACAGACTGGGACTGTCTAAAGGACAACGGCAAGCCATATATACATGTGGTGTCTAGAAAAGTTGTTCAATAAAGAGTATGCCTATATGTACTCACTCAGACAGGGGTTAATACTAAGCTGCAAACAAGACTCGGTAGATGTGACATACTATTATACTGTCCTGTGGATGTGGGGTCGTTAAGATACAATTATGTGAGTGATAGGTTTCAGTACCGTAAAATGGGGTTAGTAGGGGCAAAAGTGACGTTCAAATCTCGATAACATTTTATTTTTACATGAATGGTGATGCATAATTATAATAAGTGTTCCGGACGTTTGTATTTTAGTTTCCATTTCATAACTTTGACGATAAACAGGAAATCCCACCTCACCCCGTAGTCCCTCGTATTTGGGGTGAGATGGGATTTCATACAAAGGTGATTTTGGAAGTGTTGGATCGTTTTTTTTATTATGAGTATTACTATAGCTCCATTTTAAATTGAAATGCATTATTTTTGTAGCAGTAGCCTTAAAATCCCATTTCACCCCCTTTTCATCCCTTCTCTCCCCATTCATAACCCAACTCTCCCCGCGAACCCTACTCACCCCATTTTAGAGAGACCGTAGACCTATCCTTGCCCGAGTCAACACGGTTTGCGCCTGGGGCTCACGGAGGGTGATTACGCCAGCGCCCTCTGCGTCGTCTCCTACGAGAGGGATCTGCTCTCTATCATTCCCCTACCTAGCGGATGGTGGTTGGGGAACGCGCGGCAACGGTGCGTGAAAAAAACGCAGTCTATATAGACCCTAAGATGGAACCTCTTTGTGACAAAACAATATATTTTTTCCAATTTATTAGTGTGCCTTGTTATGTTCAGTCAGCATCACATAGTTAGTAGCAGCCAAAGTAGCCAAATAGATCGTAACACTTCCTTACTCCTATAGTAATAAAGACGTGTTCCGATATATATGGCTACTTTGGATGCTACTAACTATATGATGCTGACTGTTCTTGTCTCAAATAAATGTTTCTTTCTCGAGCATTAACGTGCAACAGGACATGGAGCATTCGCCGTTTTAATATTTGTCGCGCTAAACATCGCTACGAACATTTTCACGATAATTCTAAAGTCGCCGTCAATAGAATTTTCTAAGTATGTAAACAAACCGCCATTGTGAAAGACAATTTCAATATGGCGGTTTGTTTACATAGTTAGCAAATTCTATTGACGGCCACTTTACCGAACGCTCTAGTAAATGCTGTGGAGGTGACGGGCGGCGGCGGAACAGTAACATAGTTGCTCGGCTCGGCCAAAAGTTCGAAGCGACTGTCGTTTCGCTAGGATGCTCGCTAAACGCTCCTGTTAATTTTGTGATTGTGTAATATCCACTAGAATACCCAATTCTATCGGCACCTTTAATAATCAATACGGTATTTAAAAGGAAACACAACGGCCGATTTCCATAGAAACGTAGTCCCCTGTAATGGCAGTAGAGCAATATTTTTTTTTCCATAAATCTATGGCTACATGTTCCTATGTTTTCCTTTTTTTCATAAATTTATTCTTAAAAGAGATATACATTCAAAAACCTAAAAAAATTGCCAGATTTTCCGCTGTGTTCAAACATCCAGAAAACAATTTTGACTAGATTATTAAAAAAAAGGAAAACATAGGAACACGGCCAAAGCCTTTCTCTGATAAAAAAAAAAAAATGTAGTTTTGAAGAAGAAATCAGGAGACTACGAAACGTTGATTTTATGTTCGTTTAATAGGTATTTTCGGTCCAAGCTGCACTTGTCTCTAATAAGTCTCTACCGCGCTCTGCGGGGGGAGGCTTGAGGTTGGCGCGAAAGCAATACATTTTACAAATACCTATTTCTCAACTATCTCGACCTTTTTGTTTCCTCTTAAAATTTGTTCTAACCTTACTAGTATTCAGTCTCCGTGCAGCCGATGTCTGCAGTGTAATTTCCGCACCTCGGAGGCACTGCAGCGCTGACATATTGCCGGGAAACTAAACAGTACACACTTTCAACAACATATTGAATATCGTGTTAGAGACGATGCTACTTTGTTTAACTTACATATATTAATTGAAGTTGTGCCAAAAATGTATATTAATATTTACAAAACGCTAGATGGAACAACTATGAACATACATACACTAAATTGACGACCGGTTAGCCAAGTGGGTAGTGCTACCTACAACGCAGAGGGTCCAATCCAGATAAGGGCAAATATTTGTGTGATGATTGAAGAGCATGAATATTTCTTTCTTGGATTTATGTCTATTTTAAATACTATGGGAATAGTTCGATTTGTGTTTAAGAGTGTCCCCTAATCATCATCACTAGCCACAGCATATATGCAAGATGATTATTGCAGCGCTTAGGTTAGGAGCCTATATGGATCTTGGTGGCTGTAGGTATATCCCTATAGCAGCGCGGCAATTCTTACCCTATTAAGCTTGCGCTATTGAGGTCTCATCTTCGCGCGATTTTCCCATTATAATAAATAGGGAGTATTTCTGCAATGTTCTGCCGCCAGAGTGCAGCACTAGCACATACCGTAAACCGTTTTTAAATGTCCGTAGGATGCCAAGATAACTCAATACAGCTTTTTTACTACATGAATAATAATAAAATTATCATAATTTAACATACTTTCACGAATTATTTGATACTAATAAATATGACATATGACATGATGTGTCACGGAGCTTTGTTTACGGTATGTGTTAGTGTCGCCCCCTACCCTACGCAGAGTTTTGAGTAATATTCCCTATTATACAAGTGCTCAATAATAAAACTATACAAATTATGTATTTCTGTTGCCGCTATAACAACAATAACTAAACAAAATAAAATAAATATTTAAGGGGGGCTCCCATACAACACACGTTTTTTAATTTTTTTTCAGGCTGTATCTCAAGAACCGCGTTAGCTAGACAGTTGAAATTATCACAAATTATGTATTTCTGTTGCCGCTATAACATAAAATACTAAAAATACATAGAATAAATATTTAAGGGAGGCTCCAATAAAACAAAGGTTAATGGTACGGAACCCTTCGTGCGCGAGTCCGACTCGCACTTGGCCGGTTTTATTGGACGATATTGAGGCTTGAGTTCTTTACTTCTTTCCGGCCAGGCGTTCTCTACAAAGAGGCAAAATGTGCTAAGTATTTTAATTTCTGGCGTACACATGGTATTGAGCACGCAGACTTATTATTTATCCATATGTACCTATTCGAATGTAATTAAAGGCCACCATAATTACAAACATGTTGTGGTATAGATGTATTTGCTGTTGTAACAGCTGGAAGATGTAAAACAATAATGTATTTACTCTAAAACATATAAACTTACCCTTTTTTTCTGCAAATAAATTATATTATTATTATTATTATGTTATAGATGGCGTGCTCTCGTTTCGGAGGCCAAGACCCTCTTTGGATCCCTGAGCCAAATTAGTTAGTTTAGATTTTTTTATTATGTTATGTATATCGGCAAGGCGGGCTGGCGCACGCCCCATACAAAAACTTCCATTTCGAGCTGCCGTATAGTCCCCTAAAATAGATTAATACATAATAAGTTCCATGTTACGTTTTTAAATTTTTGGTACATTTGACGTCTGTAGGCTGTAGGATGGTAGGTAAAGTTAGTGCATTTTTAACGTTTTACAAGCGGCTCTAGTAAAATAATTTATATCACAATGCAAAGGAAAAACAGAAAAAAAAGCACAAAGGCGAGCTTATTCCCTTAAGCGATCTCTTCCAGCTAACCTAAGTTATGCATAGATTTTGTTTTGGCGGAGGAAATAGGGGACTAAAGCGGCTTGGATAACGCAACGTGGCGCAGATGGTCTTAACACGTTCATGTGCGCTACGTGATAAGACGTAAAACATGGGTTTATACGATACATCAGAACGTCTCTAGCAGTCCAATTTAAAAAAAATATATCGTGTACAACGTGAGTGAACGCCGAGTGCCCGTATTAGATTCTGGTATCTACGTCATTGTGCTACAATATGTCAAAAAATGGAATCGCTAGTGCCACGCTGTATCCAATATTTCCGTCACTATATATGACTCGCACGCACACAAACAAGGATCTGTATGTACACTTACAACGTTCTATGACGTCGGTGCTAGTTCCTCAAGTCCATACATTCAGTAGGCTTGTGCGGTTCCCGGGGGAAACGCGTGCGCAGGATCCAGGATCCGACTGGTTTCGACGGCTACCGCAGTATCGAAGCATCGTAGGTATTACTTATTGGTTATTTGCGTGTATAATTTAATTGATTTTGCTTATTAGTAATTTGATTTGTGTAAAATACCTCGAAATCGTTATAATTGCAATGATTTAGATATATTTTGCTTGTTTTAGATGAATAAAAAACGACCACCACGCAAGAAGAAAACCGTGAAAGTTTTCGAACAATCGGGATCATCGCGGGACCTGACACCTAATCATTATAGTGATGATGGCGAATACGGTTTAGACAGCAATTACGACCCACAGGACGACAATATCTCCAGTAGCAGCACTTTGAGTGATTTTGTTGTTTGCCCTAAACGAAAGCGTAAACGTAATGAATCTGGTACCCGAAATAGTCTGTCTGAAGCTGATTAAACTAACAAATCTGAGAATGATAACGATACTGATGAAAATGATACTGAGAGCGTCATAGAATATACAGGGTGGTTTATCCTTCAGCTCTGAGAGCATTTTTGACCTTCGTGTTACACATATGCCCAAAAAGGTTATTCCAACCACATGATCATGATGTAAGTATCAATTTATTTTACCTATGGCCAAAAAGTCTAAATGTAATCTCAACAGTTCCAGTTAGCTCTGCAAGCCAGTCCTAACGGCAGCATCAATTCAAGAGATGACGCAGACGCTGATGCCCTTTCCGTTTTGTCTGAGGTACTTTATTTTTAGAAAATGAGTTTACTTTGGAGAATGTATCACTATCACTCGACCATCCCGAGATAGTTATACAAAAGACAAGCGGCAAGCAGGTAGCTTGAGTTTTTCACCACCGCAACCGGAAGAAACAGAGGGCAAAATGGGTCCTCTACTAACGTTACCTCCGCCACGGCATCTCGACAAGATGGAACCCAACTCAGGTTCTCCACTACTACCACTGCTACATCTGGACGAGACCGAAGCTAACCGCCGCCGCCACATCCCGAACATATGGAAGCCAACCCGGTAGCTACCCCAATACCACCGCAACATCTGGAATAGATGGAAGCCTACCCGGGTGCTCCCACCAATACCGCCGCCACATTTGCAACAGATGGAAACCAGCCCGGGTGCTCCCCCAATACCACCGCCACATCTGGAACAGATGGAAGCCTACCCGGGTGCTCCACCAATACCGCCACCACATCTGCAACAGATGGAAGCCAACTCGGGTGCTCCACTAATACCAGCGCCACATCCGGAACAGATAGAAGCCAACCCGGGTGCTTCACCAATACCGTCGACACATCTGGAAGAGATGGAAGCTAACCCGCATTCTTCGTCACCACAAGAGGTGGGAGTCATCTAGTCGAAGGAAAGTGAGTTTGCGCCCCCAACAAACACAGGTAGGTAACTAGTTTCGGTCATTGGCCTGTGAAAATTCATGTAAAAATAAATTCTAAGAAAAGACTTACATGAAGTGCAAAATGTGCACAAAAAATAAACTTCCCTTAGATTTGGCTTGTGAAGACAAGCCAGCATTATGCGCTGTTTGCTTCCAAGAATGGCATAGCCACTCTAATTATGTTTAATTTCATAATAAAGAAAACGAATCTATTACTATGGGTTTTTATTTCCTCATCTATAAATTCTACACACAATTACCTTTAGCAAAAATCCATCAACTTTGATATGATTAAGTATAAACAGTACAGGAGTTTTAAGCATTCGGTTTGTTGCCAGGGGTGTATTTGTATAAAATATACCTATATTGGGTTATAATTTAAAAAAATGCTGCATCGCTTTTAAAACTTGACGTGATATTCTGTTCTAAAGCTGTAATGCAATTAACTTACACTGCGCTTGTTAGAACGTCTTATAACTGCGTAAAAAAACAATAAATATGACGTTGTGCAATCGTTACTGAATCAAATCGTATATTACATGAGAGAATTTCAGAAAACGTTGGGTTAGGTGGACATAAATAGACGTCGACCAGTTTTTTAGGTACTTAATGATATGTTGTGTGGTAGAACGTCAGGAGTCGTGGACATCATACGACGTTGTGCAGTCTGTTATGCGTTGAATGACATGTTACGTGACAGAACGTTACAAGAAGTTGGAAAGGTATTCACGTGATGAGACGTTGTACCATCAGTTCTGAGACAAAACGTATAATGTGTTGCAGAACGTCAGGACACGTTGGAATGATATGAATGTGATACGACGTTCTATCGTTGTCGTAGGAGTTAGATAACATGTTCTGTAGCAGAACGTCAGGTGACGTTAAAAGAGTGTTGACGAGAGAACACGTTGTGCCATCCTTTTTGTGTTCAATCTTGTATTATGGAGCAGAATGGCCATAAACGTTGAAATAATGATGGCGTGGCAGGACGTTGTGCAATAACACGTAAGTGCGTTTACAATATAAATGGCACAACGTCCAATAGCGTTGACGTGTTAAAGCGTTGTCCCATAATTACTAAACTAAAATAACTGACTTGATACACAACGTCTTTAAACGTTGACGTTAACAAACGTTTGTGTCAAATTTCGCATTTTATTTATGTGTGTCATAATTACAAGGTCCATAGACGTCATTTCAATTTGTATGGGGATATACTGTGCAGAACAACGACATCTCAATAAGTGAGCCGCGCACGTGAACGTGTTAAGAACTAATTTAGTTTTTTTTGTTATCAGGTAGGTAATACTCGAGATGATACGCTGAACTACTAAATTAATACTGGTAAGTACCTACTTACGTAGATATAATACGTACATAGATTTACGCCTTTATTCCCAAAAGGCATATGTTCCAGTGCCACTTTTAGCATAAATCGCAGTGATAGCCCATCGCCTACAACACACATCAACCCTGTTCCCCTTGGTACGACTCTCACCACACCCACACGAAGAAGGTGGTGCTATTCTAACCTGACCTAACCGGGAACATGCAATTATACTCATTTAATATTCGCTTAAAAACTATGTCGAAACATAGTTGACGATTGGAACATGTAAAAAGGCTTGTTTAATCCTTTCTCTAACGTAAATATGCACAGAATATTAGGCCCTCAGCAAAAACAACAAGTGAATAATGGCGTTCTACATCAGCATCGAAGACGGGAAAATTCCATTGTCTCGCTTGGAGCACGTAAAAATGGCCGGGGAGACGAAAAATGACGAAATTCCTCGTCGACACCGTGTTAAGTTTATAAGCGATGTACCCGCACCTGCGCCCACCCCCACTTTGGGGTGTACAGCGGTAAAGGCTGTCGAACCAAGTTGGCATTTGGTATGTTGGCCGATTCGGAGGTTTAGCACGAAGATAGTATAAAGTCTGGATTTAAATATAGGATAGTTATTATCCCGAGTCCACGCAGCCGAATTCGTGGGCGGAAGCTAGTAATATTATAAATGCGAAAGTTAGGATTTTTGAATGTTTGTTACTCAATGCTTAAGCAGCTCAATTTGGATGAAACTTTAACGAAACTTGTTCTTTTCTTTGCTGATCCTGCTATGCAGAAAATAATCATTGTGGGATTTGAATTTTCCTGATAGAAGTTACAGTGAACAACAGTAACTAAGTAAGTACGGTCGCGTTCTTTAATTTAGAACCCTCTTCGCACAATTATTCTTTGTGTTCCTATATTTTTTGACAGGATTGTCAACCTTAAGTGGGTCCCAAATTAAAGTTCGTGACTGTGTCACTCGGCAGCGAAATTATTTCCGTTTCGGTTGTGAACATTCCAATTCCTGGTTACGCGCAAGACTCTAGCTTATACATACATTATTTATAAATATTGTAGAATCGTTCGCTTCACTCAGGATTTAATATAGCGCCCTCGCCGTAAATATGTAATTTTGCTCCATTGAGACAATTGAGACACAATCAACACAACAATTTTAGCCTCTTCTTACCATGCCGAATGAGAGCATTCATTTTATGATTGGTTGTCCTCTAAATACTCATTAAAGTCATTAAGATAAACCAAATTGTTAGTTTACTTTGTCGTGTTATGATGAGAATAACCAATAATAGTAGTATTGCCGTGGCCGGGAAGGAGGCAATGGCGGTGCATTGATTATCGCGTGCAAAACGCCGTTCTGACTAGATTAAGAAACAATAAGGTCTGATTTGAATGTATGATTCTTGACTATATGATTGTTCAATGTTCATCTGATTTTATGGATACATGATTGATTAAAATTTCCTCGATTGAAAAAAAATCCAAAAATGGGTCTGTATTTTCCTTTTTTTACTCAGCCTACTCAAACGATACATTATTTTACGACACAATCAAGTAAATACTATACCTAGTATTTTATCTCATCTAAAATCTCAGTATATGAAATTTTAATAAACCTTCACTAAGTTAGGTATATTTATCGAAATTTGTCCAATACAGCGATTCCCGAAGAGTGTTACATCTCTTTTTCTCGAGGGCGGAAGGCATCAGCGTGTCTCTGTCTAGGGGGCGTGTACGACTCAAATCAAGGCATCTCCTTAATTATAATACAAAGCCTGCAATTGCCATTTCGGCTGAGGCTAATATAGTGCTTTTCACAAAAATGGGGGAATAAAAAATACTAAATTTATATATACTTTAAACAACGTTGCACAACGTGAAAATAATTACGATTTTCCGCCGTTTTTTTAAACAGAATCGCAAGTGTATTTTTCCACCAAAAAAACGCAAACAATTTGAGACACATACAAAAACGTCGTGTTTGCAACAGAAAAATACGAGTTTAATTGGCTGAATACGAGCTGTGCCGTCTTTTATATGCCCGTTTCTACTTTTTTTTTAATTTGGTACTAGCCACTTAAAGGAATTTATACTTATATAACATTCCAGGCGGTCTGCAATGTTTTTTATTTTTTTATTTAGATCTGCCCCCCCTAGCACACTAGGTTTTATGTCCGACATAAAGCATTTGTCCCTCTTGCACTCGCATATTGGCCAAAATGGGACGAATGCTTTATGTCCGACATAAAACCTAGTGTGCTAGGGGGGCTGACCTTAAACTATACACTTTACCTTCCAATATGTAGCGAGTTATGTTCACTTTGCGGGACATTTTTGAGAAAAGGTATCTTATCTTTAGTTTCAATTACTTAACCCTTTAAATCTTAAGTGATGAAGAAAATGTAATATGTGAACGTATTTTGAGATACAAATCTATTGCCCGACTTTATTAACCATATATAAAGAATACAACAGTGTCAACTTACAAGCAATATGTACTAGTATTTTATTTAAAAAATATATATATATTAGGGGACAATCTTACACAAATCGACCTAGTCCCAAACTAAGCAAAGCTTGTAATGGGTACTAGACGACGATAAACATACTTATATAGATAAATAAATACTTAAATGAAATGAAATGAAATTTTATTGATAACAATTGTTATAAGTCATTTTGCAGTAAGCTCTAATTATACATAATTAGGTTTAGGTACATAAATTCGTCAAGTCATTATCTTCATAATGATAATATATATGGTTATTTTCTGTTATTATACATTGTTTTATCGTGATATATTATTTGAAAGTCATATGGCTAGTGGTAGGTATGTTGAAAAATTCATCATATTGGTAAAATGAATTTTTGAAAAGCCTTTTCTTTAATCTGGATTTAAATCCTGCGGTGGAAGGTGCATTTCTAATGATATCTGGTAGACGATTGTAGATATAAGGTCCAAGGTTGTAGACCGACTTCGCCGACTTCGCTAGTCTATGACATTCCGCCACCAGCCTGTCTCCATGCTTGTTGCTCCGTAAAGGATATCTGGAGTTCATGCCCTTGCGTTTGAACTGACCAAGGTTTTCGTGGGTGAAAATTGCCACTTGGTATATGGCAGTATGCATGGCAGGGGCAGAATTTGGAGCTCCAGAAATAGCTCCCGTGCCGGGGCGTCGGCCGGCTTGCGACACGCCGTACATACATAGAAACATCCATGACTCAGGAACAAATATTCGTGCTCATAACACAAATAAATGCCCTTACCGGGATTCGAACCCGGGACTCTTGCTTCGTAGGCAGGGTCACTACCAACTAGGCTAAAGCGGTCGTCTTACTACCGCGGATCGCGGTCGGATTACTTAATAAGTAGGTATAAAAATCCTAAAAATAAAATCCTACATATACTCGTACATACAACTAACAGAACGGTATGAGGTGAAGTCTCTATGAAATAAAACTGGTTACGTTACTGTTTCAGTAAAAAATAAACCTGCCAAACCACTCACAGAGTCCTTACAATTGTCATTCTACTGGTGTCTAGGGAACATCTCAATATCAGTATCAATTCTTCTCACTTGGAACTGTCCCTTCGCGTACTTCTTCTTGGTCTTGTCAACATGAGAAACCACGGTATAGTGCCTTAGCACGTGCAGTAGCCCTGCCATCACTTGCAGCCTCGCGTAGCGCATCCCTATACATGTCCTACCTCCCTTCCCAAAAGGCAGGTAAGCTATCTCACTGGTCGCTCTCTTCTCGGGAGCAAATCTCTCAGGATCGAAATCTTCAGGCTCAGGAAAGTATTTCGGATCGAAATGCATATCGAAAATAGGTATGTACACCTTCGTTCCCTTTGACACTTTAATGTTACCTACTGGGAGCAAAGAATCTGAGATGCATGTTCTGTTTATGAATCCTATAGGCGTATGCATTCGGAGCCCTTCCCTCAAAACTTGGTCCAAGTATTTCATTTCAGAGATGATGTCATATGTGACGTTCCCACCGGATTGTTCGAAGGTTTCGTCGATTTCCTTTTGCAGTTTTTTCTGGAGTTCCGGTCTTTGTCCAAGTTCTGTGAGCACCCCGAACATAGCAGTGGCTGTAGGCTCGACACCAGCGATGAAGAAGAAAAAACCTTGGGCAGCCAGCAGCTCGTCTGTGGGCTCCAGCTCCTGCCCCGTCTCCTGGTCCCTCATGATCCCTGTCTTCTGCAGACTCACACAAATATCAGCGAAGTCATGCTTCTTAGTGTTCTCCTTCTCTCTGGCTCTTAACACCTGTTTTACTGCTCCAATGAACAAAGGTTCGTGCTCTTTAAAGAACTTCAGACCTAAAGCTTTGCTTAGTGAATCGCTGAGGCTGCCGATAGCGAATCGGAGATTTGTCCGCCAGTCGACTATCATCGCATCTCTAGCCATCTGCAGGAACGGTGACTTGAAGGTGGACTCCGTCCCGATCCCGAACACGGCGGCTGCGATGGCCGCGCTGCAGAACTCCGTCATCGTCTCATACGCATTTCCCTTCAACTTCTCCGGATTGTTCTTTAAATGTTCCACAAAGTCTTGCGCACTTTTATCCATGATGTAGTACATGTTTCTCAGCTTGGCTGCAGTGAAGAGTGGCGTCATTTTCTGCCGCATCAGCTTCCATCGCGGACCATTCATGAAAAGCACGTTATCGGCTAACAGGTCACCTTCATTGATATGAATTCCTCTGTGGCTGAAGGATGGGAAGTCCGTCTGGAGAACATGTTGGATATTTTGCGGGTCCAATACGTAGACAGTGGGCGTCGTTATCGATCCCATGCCCACTGCTGGCTCACCCTTGTACTTCTCGTAGAGGTCGCCGAGTATTTCGAACACGGCCCTGTCACTGATAAGGAAGTCCCAGAAAACTCCAAGGAGTTTGTTTTTATCGTAGAAGGCTACTCCGCGTTTTCTCCAATACGTTTCATTTTGCCTTCCTGTGATGTAGACGAACGTCAGGGCGAAGACGACAAGTAGTAGTATTATAGAGTACATTATGATTGATTGCACATATTTTTATTAAAACATGTGGACACTGCACGAGTCTAACATCCAATAATAGCTAGATTAAACGGCTCGGTATTTACTCGTATACTTGTTTGCATTATCATTGCGTCAAGTGTCTATGATAAATATGTAGGAGTAGCTTGCGGTAGGTATTTAATAATTTACTTAATTACAAGATATTCCTCTCATTGTCTACTTAGTTGAAAAGGTTTTTATCTAGTAGTTAATTTGAAGAACCTACTTAACGAGTTGTCTGAAACAATTAGGTACCGAACGCATTACAAGAATTTAGTCTTATATTATTTTTCTGCTGGAATTTACACAAATTATGTGAGATGCCGGCTACCTACGGGGTTACAGGTGACGAAGAGTGAACGGCCATCATATATGGTGGTTAACCGAGCAGTATACTCAGGTATATATCGAATAAAGATTCCCCGACTCCAAGATCAAGTGGAGGTACTTCTGGTTTCCAACGTGCAACGGGTTTCCCATTAAAAACTACATTAACCTTATGATGAAAATGTGATATGGTGACTAAATGCCATTCCCCTGATACGGAGCAGTAGCTGTACTACTATTGGCAGAAGTCGTAGGAACGGTTAGCAGTAGGATTTTGGACCACACAAGTAGTGGGCGGGTCAACCCGGCTGTAACTTTTAGTGCGATGTGGAAGGCAAGTGGGGACAACCACATTACTAAGAAAAGAAGCCAACCAATTTTATTCATATCTTACAATAGCGCATTTTCTTTTCAGAACTCCGAACTGTAAGCTTAAATGTGGAGGCCAATACCTTCGCTATAAGGATGTTCTGAAAAGACACATGAAGAAATGCAAGTAAGAGGCCTCTGCCTCTAATTTGCTTTTCTTCATGTGTCTTTTCAGAACATCCTTATTTATTAAAGAGGAGTGGGAGGAGAAGGCAGCACGGCGGCCCGAATGGCCACGTCTACTCCATCGAAACTGAGCGTCGTAAGGAGAGCTCGATAAAAAGCGAGACGAGCTGAAGGCTCGCCTACCGGCCCAAACCATCCAGTAGAACTTCGTCGACAGGGTAACCTGCCCAAATTGCGCTCGTACCCTTGCAAAAAAGATTGGGTATACAAGCCCCATGAGCCACCAGAGAGTAGAACAACAACACTCCAGTCATATTGCTAATCGATAATATCAAGTCCAGAACTCACAGTCGCTGTGGCCGAAATCGGTCATGACAGCATCATCTTACGATATTAAAAAAAAGTATGTTTTAGCTATGTCCTAGCAAGGTTCATGTATTGAAAGATGAAGAACGAAAGAATAGTACATTACTACAGAGGCCGGGAACCGGTAAGTGAGGGGTTGCCGGCCGAGTACATATAGGTAGTTGGCCTGAGCGTAGCGAGGTCGGATAGTTACGAGGCTGGCAACCCCTTTTCACGCCGAGGTATGTATAGTGCTTTTCTCAAACATGCAATGAAATAAATTAAAAAAACTCTAAGAAATCAAACTTTACTTTTCATGGCTGAACGCCTTGATCCTGTGCCACAAATTGTGGAATGGAAATTAAAAAAGACCATCTTGCAGGTTACCCGTAATGGCATTTCATACAAAATTGGAGTTATATGAAATGCCATTACGGGTCTCTCGTCTCGCTGTGCCCGAAACGTGACACTTCGAAGCCCATTATGAAGTCAACTTCAATATTTCATTGCATGTTTGAGAAGAATAATTTATTAGCGTAACGATTTTAGTAGATATAAGCAAAAATAAGTATTTTCGCTGGTTCTGCCCCGGGTTCTAGGCGCCCCCTTCCCAGCCCCTCTGGCCCTACCCCTCGCTCTAGCCCTGGCCCTAGCGCACTCCGCGGTCTTCGTAACCTGTCCTGCGTCCGTTCAATCCCCTCTCATCTTTATACCTCTTCTGATTGCTACCGATTAACATTACAATATCTTATTCATTACGTATTTCGTAGGCATAGGAATACCGACCTGCTTCTTTTAATCTTAGGGTCAATGGTCTGGTTGCGGTTCTGAGTGCGAGAGGGTTTGTCTACGTGTCGATGATGCAGTTTAATTCACACAATTGTATTTTTCCCAAGATGACGATTGACAAATATCGGCTGTTAAAAAAAAAACGACCGGTTGCACTCCGGGAGTGCCGGCAGAAGGGAAAACTCAATGACATTGTAACAGTTTTTCGATCAGGTCACGTGTCTGACTTACGAATTTTCAATGTGTCGAATCTTACGGGCACGTGACATCTTACGGTCACGTGACCTGTGGCGAGTTTAACAAATTTTTCCCATCACAAAAAGTGCACAGCGCCGCTAAAGAAGTTTCACTTCAAAAATCTAATTATAGTCAATCATTGAAATCAGAAAAATCAGATTATCAGAACCATGTTCTGCCTAGACATTTACATTTATTCCTATCGTTGTTGTTGAATGAACATAATGTTTTCTTTGCGTCTGACCTTCTTATCAATCTATCAGTAACTGTATGTACAGACAAAACAATCAGCAAAATGATGATATTTGTTGTTCAACATGGCGCACAGTGAAAGTCATTCCGTTCGTTCACGTTTATTTTCAACGCTCTCACCACGCCTCCTGCAGCAGTAAGGCAAACAAGGTCGTATCTCCATAGAATATTATTGTGACACGATGTTTGAGTGAACACAGGACAGACCGTTTACTCGTTTTAGCGAAACCTGTTACCAGTTCCAACCCAGCAACCCGGCCTAGGGTTTCTTCACAATCTTTACTAACTTGGGCAAACCAGCATAAGACTGACCTCCTATAAAGTTTATTTGTTATGAATACCGGACCTTTTTTTTTCGTGGAGAAAAAGCTGCGAGCCAGGTAGGTACTCCATCACCGGGGGACTACTTGGTTATGTAGTATTTCTATCCATTAAAAACACCACGGTGCCCTGCATCTGCGCTCTCATACAGGCGACTCCATAGGGTCTCATGCTGAACGCACTGAAACCACCCACCCGCCTCGCCACATTTGGCTCGTCCTAGCTGTTCGTTTTAGCTCGTCCACACACAGTGTCATGGGTGAGGGACCTAGCTATACTGGAAATGGATGAGGTAATACGCTGAGACAGTTCGCGAATGGGTAAGTCAGGTGACCACCATAAACATACGTGACAAGCGGCAAGTCCCATGCGAATGTTTTTGGTCTTAAAGTTCAAAGTAACTGTTCTAAACAGGAATAAACCAGCAGTATACTTATTCAAAAACCACTTTAGCCAAGTTGGTAGCTGGTTGTGACCTGTTTGCGAAGTTAGAGGTCTTGGAATCGAAACTCAGTTTAGGGCCAATACTTTGTGTGATGTGATGACGTGTTTGTTCCTGAGTCGTGGATGGTTTCTATTTATAGGCAACCTCTGTAGCCAAGTTGGATAGTAACCCTGCCTATACGAAGCAGGAGGTCCCGGGTTCGAATCCCGGTAAGGGCATTTATTTGTTTGATGAGCACGAATATTTGTTCCTGAGTCATGGATGTTTTCTATGTATTTAAGTATTTATTTATCTATACAAGTATGTATAAATCGTCTTCTAGTACCCATTCATAGTAGCTTTGCTAAGTTTGGGACTAGGTCGATTAGTGTAAGATTGTTTCCAAATATTTATAAGATTGATAAATCGCACATGGGTGCCTAGAGAAATTCTGGACTGAAGCTGTTAAGTAAAATAAATACTAAGTAACTTTTATGGGTCAATTACCCTCATGTGTTATTCATAAGAATCATTCAAACATTTAGATCTACCTGACGTACCTACCTTTACGTGATCGACTTGCTGGTGTCATGACCGTAGTTTTCCATAAGGACTCTCACAGCAAACTGGAGCGGCCTGCGGTGGCGGTCAATAGTAAACTTTTCATTAGCTGTCAAATTTACTATTGACCTGCTGTAGCGAGGCCGGGTCAGTGTGATTCAGGCCTTATCGCTTTGACTTTCTGTGACAACTCCGACCAAATCCGACAGATTGACGTCATCGCCACTTGACATTACCGATATCCATCTACTTTAACAAGCATACTTATGTGACGTGTCGTGACAACGACATCGGTTTCATAAACGTTCGAATTCACACTCTTTAGCCCTCCGAATGGCTAAAACTTAAGTGGCAGGGCACATTGCACCTAATAGAACCGATGGCCGTTCGGGCGGTTCTCGAGTGGCAACTACGCATAGGTAGACCCCGACGAGATGGACCGACGACCTAATAAAGGTCGCGGAAGTGGGTGAAAGGGATGCGGGTGGCGCAGGACTGGTCATTATGGCACTCCTTGGCCTATGTCCAGCAGTGGACGCCTTTCGGATGATATGATGATGAGATTCATACTCGCTTCGCTCTGACGTGACGGCTGATTATGTGTCAGGCGGAGCACCACGTCAGATAAATAAAATATATGAATTTTATTCTGCAAGTAGGCCGTAATGGCACTTTTACAAATCAAATTTCTACCAGCGTTTCTGAAAAAGAAGACCACTGTTACGAAGAAACGCCGAAACAAACTCAATAGTCAGTAATTTTTTGCCCAAAAAAGCTTATTACAGTGATAGTTCTTAACCTACTTAAAATAAGATAAGTATGAATGTGGCTTGAGTCGGGTCACTCAGCCCCAGAAGAATATATAAAAAAAGTAGCTCCTGCCCGGGACGGGACTCCATCCGCGTGGAGTCGCTTAATATTATATCTCGAATGTGTGTGGTGAAAATAATAATTACAGCTGTTTCACAATGTTATTTATGTGCACATTGATAACATTCTCGTTCTCGTATTAAGGGTTAAGAAATGCCGCCTGCTTCTAAAAAAATGGGCGCTTTCCCATTATAAGTTCAGTTGCAGTCGGAATACAGTTTGTCTTGGTTTGTCTGTTGCAACCCTACAACTAAGAGAGGCCCGGAAAATCGCAATACAAAATGTGTGCCATCCCGCCGTGCTGTAATCTCACGAAGCAATATCAGGTGGTTTATGATCCCACCGGATTACTCCGCGTTTATGCTGATGCAAGTACGTTTAATTACCGTGTCTCTACGAGCTCCGGCAAAGTGATCTTTTATTAAGCTTTTAACACTAGTGCAGTAAGCACTCCATTGTTGAGAAGAAAATATTTTACCTATAAAATACAAGATTTATGTCTCGGGAAGCTAGTGGTTGAGGCATGCGGCTGTCAAACGGCGGTCGTGGGTTCGAATCCCGGCTCGTACCATTGAGTTTTTCGGAACTTATGTACGGAATGTCATTTGATATTTACCGTTACCTTTACGGCGAAGGAAAATCATCGTGAGAAACCTGCATACATCTGCGATGAAATTCAAAGGTGTATGTGAAGTCCCCAACCCGCAATGGGCCAGCGTGGGGACTACTGCCCGTCCCCTCTCTCCTATAAGAGGAGGCATGTGCCCAGCAGTGGGACGTATATAGATAGGTCAGGGCCAAGTAGAGTTCACATTCACACACAAGTATTTATTACAATGTATGTTAAGGCGCCGTAGGTTCATGGTCTTCTCTCCCTCTCACTGAGCATAAGCGTGAGCGAGATGGAAGTGCGTGCTCGGAAGCGCGGATATCATGTTTTTTAATTTTAATTTTTTGGCTTATAAAAAAGTAAAAAAGTAATCACTGAGTTCTCTCAAACATGATATTGCCGATTTTTGAAAGCAATTATTATATGTTTAGCTTTTGCGCATAATTTGTTACGAATATTTTAAGTGTATTTTAGACCTATGTTCGTGATTTTTTTTTATTGAGCGAAAATTGCTTAATGATGTTTTGAATCACTGATCTCGCTGCAAAAAAGCCTCAAGATTACTAGTCGTATTTTTTGAAACCATATTATTTTAAACAGACGCATTATATTGTTTCAAAAACTCTGTTCGCTTAACTTCGCTGAACCTACGGCGCCTTAAAATAATTTCGTCTATCATCATAACAGAAAGCATCACGTCGAATAAGTTTGAATGCGGCTAAATGGGCTATAGTTATTTACGATACAAGTGCCGAAAATAGGAAATTCGCAACGAGTGGTGATAAATTAAAACACGACCGAAGGGAGTGTTTTAAATCGACACGAGTTGCGAATTACCTATTCGCACGTGTATCGTACAACGTTTTACTGTACATATGGCTCTATAAAGTTTCGACATATGCACGGAAAGTGCTCTTTCCGCAACCATAATATGCTCCTACTTTAATATATATATAATATATGCTGTAAATTATTTTTATTGGACATAAAATTGTGAATTTATATATGAGATCGATGGGGTAAGTAGTGTTTGTAAAGGCTCTCCCAGAACTGCAGTTGGCCGTCTTCGGGGTTGATGCCAGCCTGTAGTATCTCACCGATGTCTAGGAAGTTATGCTTTTCCGATGTGAACGGTAACCACTTCACTCCGAGGCTGGTATCGGGCGTGGGGTCTCTGTAAAAACATGTACATTTTATGGAACAATATTACAATACCTTTATAACGAAAGACATTATTTAATTGGAGCGGGCGCATAGCTCGCCCATTAGAGTGGTGCCAAGGCTTTGAATGAGTCTTTCAAGAGATTACAGAGAGGGCGCTAGTCTTAGCGGGAATGTCATTGAAAAGTATACAACTTCCGTCACTGTCCTCATAGCTCAGAGTTGGTCAGAGCAGTCTAGCGTTAAAAGAAACGTCGCAGGTTCGAATCCTGTCGGGGGCTACAGACGAATATGGTTTATTTTTCCATTATATTCTTTCTCTCTGTATCATATCGTCTGAACAATATTACTTGTTTCTTACTTACTATTCAAATAGCTCTAAAATAAAATGTCCGAAGCGACAAGAGGTACTGAAGGAGTGATGTGAGATTGAACTGTGTTGCTTGCTCTAAACGAGATGATAAATAAGATAACAATACAACTGTATTGTCGAAATAGCTCCAAGAAACATGTTTGTACAGTCAACATCAAAGATATGTTTACATTTTTCGATTTATTACGTTGGAGTAAGGTGCAAAAGTGTAAACATATCTTCGAATTCGACTGTACCTACCTATTACATACAAATAATAAATTGATACTAATCAGCTTATACTAAACCGAAACCAGATTGTAGAGATGTTATCACATGGATTGTTTCAAGATAAAGATCACTACACAATAACTCACCCAAATTTAGCAAAGTTGGTCCACAGTTTCGTGACGTTGTCAATCATTTGGAACGTCTTCGAGCCCGGCTCCGCCCTTTTTATCCTGCCCTTGCAAGGGAACAGGTAAGCCAAGTCATCGACATGGCAAACCGTCTTCTTGTCCCCAACAATCTTCCAGAACCCGAACATGTTCGCCATGATGTTCCGCTCCGATTTGCAAGTAAATCGGTACAGATACGACTTGTTGGAACTAGATCCAGCACAGACCTTTTGCCATTGAATAACATCATAAACCAGCGATGCCATGGAATACATTTTCACCACTTCATCTATAACTTCTAATGTCATTTTCTTATCCTTGAAATAGTAGTTTTTGATCTGCCGTCCCACCTCGAATTGGTCGACCAGAGAACAATGCCACGTTATGGGTCTAGGGACGAATTCTTCCAAAAATTGATTGAATCTTGGCATTAATACAGCAAAGTCATTCTTGCAAGTCATGATCGCGGTCATAACTCCTTCGTCCTCCACATACCCATTCATAACTTCCACACCCTCGTGTACCCCGCCACGGACGCCATCGTAAGAATTCCCGTAAAAATACCTTTCAATATTAGCGAAATACTTCTCGCTTACAACTGCGAAGTATATTTCAGAGGAATTCTTAGCTTTGATTGCCATTGTTGTTGGGATTTGTAGATTGATTAGCGAATCGACGGGCTGGGTTTTGAAGAATTCGTACAATACTTTGCTATCAGATGAATGACATCCCAATTGTTTCGCTAAAGCTAATACTACTTCCCGTGGCTCAAACGGCATCGACCAGAAGCAAGTAGACGTTCCACTCTGCATGATCGCTCTTCGAAACAACCCTTTAGTCATGGGTGACATCAGATGAAAAGACACGCACACCCCACCAGCGCTATTCCCAAAGATGGTGATATTCTCCGGATCACCTCCAAAAGAGCTGATGTTCTTTTTGACCCACCTCATGGCTTGAACTTGGTCTTTCATCCCTGCGTTCCCTGGAACGTCTTCAGAATCTAGACAGAGGAATCCTAGGACTTCAAGTCTGTAGTTAATTGTGACTAAGATAACGTCGTGTCTGACGAGAAAATCTGGGCCGTACATGTCATCGTTGCTGCCTCCTATGGAGAAGCTTCCCCCGTGGATGTACAGCATGACCGGCAAGGGTTTACCTGGTTTGAGGTTTGGGGAGTACACGTTAAGATAGAGACAGTCCTCACTTCCCCACGGGGTTTTGGTCAAGGGATTCATTTGGTAGCAGATCGGTCCAAAGTCTTTGGCGCTTCGAACGCCCGTCCATGGTTTTGGTGGTTGTGGGGCCTGTGAATGTTAATGTTATCTGTTTTAACGTATAATGCGTAAATTTAATATATTCTAAGTTACTATAACGACAAATTTTAATCGCCTATACTCATGGCTTGGCCCCATCCCTAAAAAATAATGCATTTTTTCTCGAATTACATCAGTTAGGTCTAAAGTCCAAGTTAGATTAAAGAATACTAGCTACCCACGCGGTTTCCCTCGCAAATTACAAACACAGCATATATTTTTTTTATATTTATTTCCAAAAACTTTGTTACATTGCACAAACATACAACTTCGCCAAACTGCAAGACAGTTTGTTGGCGAATAAAACACTCTTTAAAATATATAAACTTAATTTTAAGTGTGCTGGTAACAACATGCATAATATGTACATACGAGTACAGTGGTAACAGCCTTTATCAGCTTTATCACTGTATCCGTATTTTACGAGGATACTGACAGTTTTATTCTAATACCTACATAAATGTGGGTAGACTATTTTGTTTACAATATATATATATAGGAAAGGTATGACGATGACATTTGTGTCTTTTATTGCGTATGCGCTTCTTCTAAAAAGGTACCCATCAGAATGTCTTTAACTTTTGATTTAAATATACGTATACTTTTGCAATCCTTTTCTAGAAAACTTATATTGTTGTAAATACGAGGTATCAGGTACCTTCTTGTCCTTTGTCCATAATAATTATTAGATCTTGGTTCAATGTATATTTTCCGACCCATCCGAGACGTTTCCCGGTCCATTTTTCAACCTAAGGTTACGATTATGGGTTTTCACAATCTTATACACAGGGCATTTGTATTGTTCTATAGCCATTACATGCTTAAACTTGGCATGCACCGGTAATACTTTACATTTTTTAAACAGTATATGGTACCTCCCATTGCAGTTTTGTTTAGTTTTTTTGTCTACTATTGCTTTTAACATTATCTGCTGCAACTTATAGATCCTATCTAGGTATGTTTTAAAAGTACGCCCGTATGCAATTAGCCCATAGCTAAGCACCGACTCGGCTAGTGCATGATATAATATGAGTAGCGTTGACTGATTAAGTAAACGACTTAAGTTTTTAAGTTTACATAATATGGCTCTAAGCTTATTGCATACGCCGTCAACGTGAGGTTTCCAATTGAAGTGGTTATCTATTGTGAGTCCTAAGTACCTATAACTACGAACGACTTCCAAAGGGTTACAATTACATAATGCTAAGCCGTTATGTAGGCATTCGTACGTGTGCCCGATGATTTTAACCGACTCCGCGGGCAATTTAATTTTGGGGGAGTTTACAAGCATACACTTTGTTTTAGTAACAACATCCATAAAGTCTCTTTTATACACAGATAAAAGATCTTTTGAAATCGGGTAAGTGGTTCCGGAGGTCCTACATTAAAAACTTACTATCTAACAGACATGCTCTTTATTTTATTAGAACAGATAGTATAGATTAGTTTATTACCTTAAACCTCAGGTCTCCTAGAGGTGGCTGGGCGTAAGGCAGACCTTTGAAGCTGTAGAAAGTGCCTCCGTATTCGTTCCTTTCATGGGTTCCTTCAAGAACACCTTCGCTCACATTCACTTGAACCATGTTCAAATTGTAAATTCAAAAGAAATGTTTTTTGAAATATATTGCCTCCGTTTTAAATATTTTGCTTTAGACACGGTTAAGTCGACTTTTGTCTCACAGTTCAAGCCTGGACTGTTGTTATGGTCGGTGTTTAATGTGTATTGTGTATGTATAATATTTGCATTAAATACCTACGGACTTTGAACCTCATTTCATTATCATAAATCATGATGAATTAATATTAATGAATTAACATAAAGTAAATGTTAATGTATGTACTTATAATTCAATGAAATTTTAATAAGACACAATATTTTAGAGACTGATTAAATATGTAAATATGCATTGGGAAGGTAAATAATGTAAAAGTGATAAAAAGTTCATTATACAATTTCGATGTTAAATGTAATGCCGGCTGTACACATTGGCCCAACGTTGGCGCGTGAGCAGGATGCAGCTATGAAAACGAATGAGTTCGAATTATAGCTCTCTCCCTCTAACGCATAGCTGCATCCTGCTCACGCGCCAACGTTGGCCCAATGTGTACAGCCGGCTTATACCGCACGGGTGTCCCCTTATTTCACCGAACAAACGTTTCACCGAATGCATGGTTGCGCCGAATTTTCGTTTCGTTGAATTTCTGTTACTCTGAAACCGTTAAATTTTTAGGTACAGCTAAAATGTCATTCTTTAGAAACCATTAGGTTAGGTTAGGTTTATTTTATAACATTCCTGAAAAGTTGACTGATTCTGAAAATAAGTCTAGGGCGTGCGTCGCCGTCTTAACGGGTTATTGTGTTATACTCGTATTATAAGTTTTCTATATTCATTTGTATGTAAGGTATTTGTAAACATGGGCCTTGTTGCCTGAAGCACATAAACAAATAATTTAAAAAACTTCACGTTCATGTCGAGTCCCAAACAGTTTGTTTAGAACGATCGTATCTGGAGACATACTATGAAATTAGTCTACACTGAGTCTGGATTAAATTGCTTAATTTTATTAGGCGGGTATTGGGTTGGGATGCGGTGGGATAGGATGGGATTGGATAGTGTCTTCGTATTAAAATTATAACACAAGTCTAAATCTTGTGAGACTTCAAAGATTCAAAAAATTGTTTTTTTTTCTGAATGTTATATATATTTTTTTGTATTTGTAATCATTTGATTGCATTCATCATCATTAATTTAAGAGTTATACTCTTGTCGGTGGAGTATTTTTCATTTCTCTCTGTCGTACGTCAGCCCTTTGACTTGCTGATACTACTCGACACCAGCTTTTGCTTTGACATAGAATATTTATTAGACAAAAACAACTAACTAAGGTATAAATCTAAGTAACATACAAATATTTAATTTAACGAAACCTATATCATAAAGTAAACATATAAAAAGTAAATGCCTCCCAGGTCCCCGTCATTGGCTATTTTATTTATTTATTTAAATCAGGCAACATGGCCCATATTACAAATACCTTAAAGACTACCATAGATTAGATTAGATTTATTTATTTCGAGATAAAAATTACAATATAGATTCGCATACAATGTCAAAATTATAAGAATCCTTATTACGATCGTCAATAATAAGAAATAAAAATTAAGTAATTATCAAAATGTCAATACAGAAAGTGGAAATAGTATCTCCGATTACGGATTGTCATTTAACAAGTAGTGGATAATTAATTTTAAACAAAAATTAATGAATTAACATAAAGTAAATGTTAATGTATGTACTTATAATTCAATGAAATTTTAATAAGACACAATATTTTAGAGACTGATTAAATATGTAAATATGCATTGGGAAGGTAAATAATGTAAAAGTGATAAAAAGTTCATTATACAATTTCGATGTTAAATGTAATGCCGGCTGTACACATTGGCCCAACGTTGGCGCGTGAGCAGGATGCAGCTATGAAAACGAATGAGTTCGAATTATAGCTCTCTCCCTCTAACGCATAGCTGCATCCTGCTCACGCGCCAACGTTGGCCCAATGTGTACAGCCGGCTTATACCGCACGGGTGTCCCCTTATTTCACCGAACAAACGTTTCACCGAATGCATGGTTGCGCCGAATTTTCGTTTCGTTGAATTTCTGTTACTCTGAAACCGTTAAATTTTTAGGTACAGCTAAAATGTCATTCTTTAGAAACCATTAGGTTAGGTTAGGTTTATTTTATAACATTCCTGAAAAGTTGACTGATTCTGAAAATAAGGGTTTCGATGAAATGAAAATTCTGCGAAACATACATTCGATAAGACAATTGTCTAGGGCGTGCGTCGCCGTCTTAACGGGTTATTGTGTTATACTCGTATTATAAGTTTTCTATATTCATTTGTATGTAAGGTATTTGTAAACATGGGCCTTGTTGCCTGAAGCACATAAACAAATAATTTAAAAAACTTCACGTTCATGTCGAGTCCCAAACAGTTTGTTTAGAACGATCGTATCTGGAGACATACTATGAAATTAGTCTACACTGAGTCTGGATTAAATTGCTTAATTTTATTAGGCGGGTATTGGGTTGGGATGCGGTGGGATAGGATGGGATTGGATAGTGTCTTCGTATTAAAATTATAACACAAGTCTAAATCTTGTGAGACTTCAAAGATTCAAAAAATTGTTTTTTTTTCTGAATGTTATATATATTTTTTTGTATTTGTAATCATTTGATTGCATTCATCATCATTAATTTAAGAGTTATACTCTTGTCGGTGGAGTATTTTTCATTTCTCTCTGTCGTACGTCAGCCCTTTGACTTGCTGATACTACTCGACACCAGCTTTTGCTTTGACATAGAATATTTATTAGTCAAAAACAACTAACTAAGGTATAAATCTAAGTAACATACAAATATTTAATTTAACGAAACCTATATCATAAAGTAAACATATAAAAAGTAAATGCCTCCCAGGTCCCCGTCATTGGCTATTTTATTTATTTATTTAAATCAGGCAACATGACCCATATTACAAATACCTTAAAGACTACCATAGATTAGATTAGATTTATTTATTTCGAGATAAAAATTACAATATAGATTCGCATACAATGTCAAAATTATAAGAATCCTTATCACGATCGTCAATAATAAGAAATAAAAATTAAGTAATTATCAAAATGTCAACACAGAAAGTGGAAATAGTATCTCCGATTACGGATTGTCATTTAACAAGTAGTGGATAATTAATTTTAAACAAAAATTAATGAATTAACATAAAGTAAATGTTAATGTATGTACTTATAATTCAATGAAATTTTAATAAGACACAATATTTTAGAGACTGATTAAATATGTAAATATGCATTGGGAAGGTAAATAATGTAAAAGTGATAAAAAGTTCATTATACAATTTCGATGTTAAATGTAATGCCGGCTGTACACATTGGCCCAACGTTGGCGCGTGAGCAGGATGCAGCTATGAAAACGAATGAGTTCGAATTATAGCTCTCTCCCTCTAACGCATAGCTGCATCCTGCTCACGCGCCAACGTTGGCCCAATGTGTACAGCCGGCTTATACCGCACGGGTGTCCCCTTATTTCACCGAACAAACGTTTCACCGAATGCATGGTTGCGCCGAATTTTCGTTTCGTTGAATTTCTGTTACTCTGAAACCGTTAAATTTTTAGGTACAGCTAAAATGTCATTCTTTAGAAACCATTAGGTTAGGTTAGGTTTATTTTATAACATTCCTGAAAAGTTGACTGATTCTGAAAATAAGGGTTTCGATGAAATGAAAATTCTGCGAAACATACATTCGATAGGACAATTGTCTAGGGCGTGCGTCGCCGTCTTAACGGGTTATTGTGTTATACTCGTATTATAAGTTTTCTATATTCATTTGTATGTAAGGTATTTGTAAACATGGGCCTTGTTGCCTGAAGCACATAAACAAATAATTTAAAAAACTTCACGTTCATGTCGAGTCCCAAACAGTTTGTTTAGAACGATCGTATCTGGAGACATACTATGAAATTAGTCTACACTGAGTCTGGATTAAATTGCTTAATTTTATTAGGCGGGTATTGGGTTGGGATGCGGTGGGATAGGATGGGATTGGATAGTGTCTTCGTATTAAAATTATAACACAAGTCTAAATCTTGTGAGACTTCAAAGATTCAAAAAATTGTTTTTTTTTCTGAATGTTATATATTTTTTTTTGTATTTGTAATCATTTGATTGCATTCATCATCATTAATTTAAGAGTTATACTCTTGTCGGTGGAGTATTTTTCATTTCTCTCTGTCGTACGTCAGCCCTTTGACTTGCTGATACTACTCGACACCAGCTTTTGCTTTGACATAGAATATTTATTAGACAAAAACAACTAACTAAGGTATAAATCTAAGTAACATACAAATATTTAATTTAACGAAACCTATATCATAAAGTAAACATATAAAAAGTAAATGCCTCCCAGGTCCCCGTCATTGGCTATTTTATTTATTTATTTAAATCAGGCAACATGGCCCATATTACAAATACCTTAAATACTACCATAGATTAGATTAGATTTATTTATTTCGAGATAAAAATTACAATATAGATTCGCATACAATGTCAAAATTATAAGAATCCTTATCACGATCGTCAATAATAAGAAATAAAAATTAAGTAATTATCAAAATGTCAATACAGAAAGTGGAAATAGTATCTCCGATTACGGATTGTCATTTAACAAGTAGTGGATAATTAATTTTAAACAAAAATAAACAATGTCAATTTACGTATTACGATTTCACAGTAGAAATACAATATAAATATAACACAAGAAATAGTATCAGATTAGGTATCAATAAATCAAATAATTAGGTATACTTAAAACATTATTTCCATGAACTCGTGAACAGAGTACAGAGGGTTATCCAACAAAAGATTTCTCAGTGTACGCCCAAATGTTTCTTCACAAGGTTCGTTTCTTATATCGTCGGGTAGGTGCTCGAAATAAGTAGGCCCAATAACCCGGGGATTTTTCTTTGAAAGCGCCATGCGACGAGGAACTGTCATAAGGCGCCCAGTTGAACGAAGCTCTTTACCCGTTACATTCACACGCGCAAACTGGGAGATGTTTTTTTTTTACAAATAAGAGAAGCTCGAACAAATGTTGTGAGTAGTGCGTCATTATGCGTTGCGACGAGAATAACTCCCGACAGGGGTGACGATGCTTTGCTTTGCTGACAAGTACCCGAACTGCACGTTTTTGCATTACAAAAACTCTTTGCGCATCCGTGGAGTTACCCCATAGGAGGGTACCGTAGGACATACATATCAATATAAACTTATTAATAACTACAAAACACAAAATTACTGCGATGTGTTGCGCAATTTCGTGGTGTCAGGTAACCGACCGCGAACACGTCGGAACTTGACTCCCTTCGGCCAAAATTCTTCCTTAGTGAAGGTCGACAGACGACCCAGAAGGCTGGCAGCGTTGCCTCTTTAGATTGCTAGGCTAATCCTCTGGCCAAGATAGCTGCCAGCCCTCTGGTCACCGGATGTTTGAATGAGCCGCTCCGAAAGTTCCCTATATAGGACTTTCGCGCCTGGTCCCCACGGCCCCAGAGCTTCCACTCCAAACGGCGCAAACATGTAATGCCCTCACCGAGGACAGGATATTTGCACCGCTTGTGTTGCTCGGCCGTGGTAGCCGCAACTCCGGTTTTTTGTTTATATATGTAGGAACCTAATTTAAAAGCTACCAAGCTAGGGTTACTGTTTCAATTAAGACTATAAATCAACGCGGACTACATTTTACGGAAGGAAACATCTATACGATATTATTTCCCTATCTTCCAGTAAACTTTCCCGGAGTCGTTAAGACTCGACAACCCTCAGTTCCTTTAAAATTGGACCCCAGCGGCTTCATACACGTCCTTCCAGAAGGACACGACGTCAGCGTCTAGCGACCGTCCTACAGTTAGGACGTCGGAGATGTCGACGTAGCTTTCAGAATCGCTGTAGGGGGGCACCACTGCTCCTAGTGTTGCGTCTGGTGTTGGGGTACTGGAAATTGAATTATTACTTACTTAAATCTCTATTACTAGTCGAGAACTTACTAGTGAGAGTTGGAAATGGTTTGAATAATAGCTTTTGAACTGTGCGCATAAACTGTCGCAAGAAATCTGTGGTAGGTAGTAAAGGGTACTATCACTGTAGATACGTACCCATATTTAGCAAAATTGGTGAAGACCCTGCACGCCAGTTGCACCATTTTATATCCATTATTGCTCTTGTCGATCGGGATATTGGCGAAGTTGGCTTGGAACAGGTACATTAAATCATCCAAATGACTGGCCCCGGAGATACCGTACTTAGCACCCGCAGAACTGAATATGTTCCTCTCAGAAACACAGGAGAACCTATAGAAATATGTCTTACTATTTTTAATTTTCGGCAAGTGCTTAACGGCTCTATGGATGGCATAAATAAACGAAGCATGGCTGACGTATTTAACAAACTCCTTCATTGTATCAGTGTTGATCGGTCGTTTGCCAAAATAGTGTTCATGGATTTTTTGAGACAGTTCAAGCACCGTCTTCGGACTGGCCCCATAGAGAAGTTCACGAGGTAACAGTATTTCTGGATATCTGTTGTAATCTTTTAATAAGGTTTTCTCGAATCCATCTATTCCGAGAAGTGATTCTTCGCTAGTATGGCCGATGAAAATGTTTACCTCATTGCCAGTTCCTTTTCTTAGAATTTCGAGTGGTTCTTCTATCATGAAATAGTCTTGGCCAAAGTTCTTTTCGACTACAGGAGTGAAGTGATACATTTTTAACAAATTGTTGGTTTTTTCTTCAAAACTAACTACGCACGGGTTAGTCAGGATTAATTTCTCAGCTGGAACACTTTGTAAAAACTCAAGAAGCTTGTCCGGGTCGTCAGTTTCACAGCCGAGTATCTTGCCTAGAGTGAACGCACGCTTAGCTGGTTCAAACGGGACTGCCCAGTCGCACAAAGGCACGCCACTCATTGGAGCAGCTGCCTTGAACAGTCCTTTAGACATTGGTGACAAGACGTGTAGAAATGTAGACACTCCTCCAGCGCTTTCGCCAAAAATGGTGACATTAGACGGATCGCCCCCAAAATTAGCAATGTTTTCTTTCACCCACTTCAGAGCTGCTACTTGGTCCTTCATTCCTGCGTTCCCAGGGACTTCTTTTGTGTCCAAGCATAGGAATCCAAATGTTTCAAGTCTGTAGTTGATTGTGACTACGATGACGTCATGTTTAACTAAGAAGTCTGGGCCGTAGTGGGAGTCGTTGCCTGAGCCGCTTCTGAAGCCACCGCCATGGATGAACAACATGACTGGCAGAGGTTTGCTCGGGTTAAGGTCTGGGGAGTAGACGTTGAGATACAAGCAGTCTTCGCTCCCGGGAAAGTACTGGTCGGTGAATATGTCCCGCTGCGGACACACTGGCCCGTGTTCAATGGCACTTCTGACTCCGGTCCAAGGCAACGGAGGTTGAGGCGCCTGGAATAAGATAACAGCCAATGTTAACACCAAATTAACAAAATTAACGTCAAACAAAAGCTTATTGTTGAATTTGCTAATATTGTGTAAGTTAAAGAAGGCTAGTTCCTCCAGATATTTAGTACCGAACAGATCCTTGATAGTCAAACTACTTAGTCATTGCCATTAGGTCAACATCAGGGCCCGTACTTTTCGTGCCGATGACATCAAACCACCTATAGGACGATTTCAAATAGTATTTCTGTAAACAGTTATGACTTATGAACGTCTTTAAAATAAGTGTTCCGTTGGACCAATTTTGGTACGGAACACTAAAAACGATATTTGCATTTAAAACGTTCTTTGGCTGACATTGTCATTTGTCATTCAGATGAACAATAAATTGACGTTGGAATTGTTTAGTAATTCTATTTTCACAATTATATGTAGTACTAGCTTCTGCCCACGACTTCGTCCGCGTGGAACTCGTGTATGGGTGAGGACCAAATTCTTGGTCAATATTTAGCCTGGTTAGTCGATAGTTAGCTATAATAAATAATAAGAATAAAGCAGCCTATATACGTCCCACTGCTGGGCACAGGCCTCCTCTCATGGATGAGAGGGAACGGGCAGTAGTCCCCACGCTGGCTCATCGCGGGTTGGGGACTTCACATACACCTTTGAATTTCTACGTGGATGTATGCAGGTTTCCTCACGATGTTTTTACTTCACCGAAAAGCTAACGGTAAATATCAAATGATATTCCGTACATAAGTTCCGAAAAACTCATTAGCTATACAAACTGAAAAACCGTTCCGTTGTGACACAAAAATTATCTATAGAATTGTATGGTTAATTTTCGTGTCACAACGGAAAATTGACATAGAAAATTTCAATGAGAGAGTTAAGCTGGCCAAGAGTTAGATCCTTACCCTTATATCGTAGCTCCTTACAAACTTTAGCCCTATATTTCGCTAACTTCGACGATCATTCCCGGAATAAAAAGTATTATATATGTTAATCCAGGATATACACTATGTATGTATATCAACATTAAATTTAATCCGTTTAGCCATTGCGTGTTCGAGATCCAAACTTTTGCATTCATAATATTAGTAGAATTTGCAAAATTGCCAGGGACACGACTCGCTTGACAGATTCTAGCAGGCATTTTAAGTTTAATGAATGAATTCGCTACTGTGGTAGAATGGTGCTGAAGTTTAAGTTTAGTTAGTAGTTTAGCATCGAATGTCACCGACGTAAACAAACAGCAAGGAAGACGAAATACTTCGCGATTGTAAAATGAATTACACTAAATACGTCGAAAGCAATCCATAGTAATGTCAGAAAGCTTATTTCGAATATACACTCAGAGGCAATGAAAACGGGTCACTTCCCATGGATTACTTTACAAAGTGACCCGTTTTCATTGCCTCTGAGTGTAATTCCCAATGTGAACTATGAAGGTACGCTACCTCAGAGGCAGTGAAAACGGGTCACTTTGTAAAGTAATCCATGGGAAGTGACCCGTTTTCATTGCCTCTGAGGTAGCGTACCTTCATAGTTCACATTGGGAATTACACTCAGAGGCAATGAAAACGGGTCACTTTGTAAAGTAATCCATGGGAAGTGACCCGTTGTCATTGCCTCTGAGTGTAATTGAATATTTACAGCAAAAAAAGGATGCCGAATTGTCTAGTATTTCTATAAACAATGCTTAAAATTGGTTGTTGACATAACCGGTACTGACATTTTATAGTGCGGTCGTAGGCATTGATTGAAGTGGTTAGTTTAAGGGTAGAACACAGATTTTAAAAGACGTAACTAAGAATAAGCAACGTTTTTAACCGAACCTTATTCATTCCTTATTTTGACGACCGGTTTAGCCTTGTGGGCCTTGCCTACGGTCCTGGGTTCAAATCCTGGTAAGGGCAAAGTATTTGCGGATTAAACCGACCTTAATCATTATTATCATTAGATGTTTTCTACGTATTTAATGTTCTTTTATGTAATGTTTATATATGTCCTCGTCTAGTACACCTAACACGATAATTGAGCTCAGTTGCTCTTAGGGCTAGTTCGATTTCAGTAATATTTTTCCCCAATATAAGTTCCTTGAGTTGAACATCAGGCAGCGACTTTCCTCCACTGTCCAGTCCCGCATTCTGACTTTCTTCGGCCTCGTATTACGGCGAGGCGGACATTGTAGAGCGGCTTGTACTGCAGGGCAGGATTGAGGGCACAAGAGCGCGCGGCAGATCACCTGTGAGATGGACTGACCAAATCAGGGCCCTCTAAATGTGTGCACAAGGAAGGCGGCCTTGAGAGACGAATGGCGCCGGACTGTCAAGCTTGCCACTAAGCCGACATGACGATCACGACCACTCTGCCAAGAGTGAAGCGAGAAGAGAAGAGATTAGTTCCCTAGTATTCCAGTTACCTTGAACCTCAGATTGCCAACGGGGGGCGCCGCGTAGGGCACACCCTTGAAGCTGTAGTAGTGCCCATCGCCGGTCACCACCTCTCGTCGGGCGCCCTCCAGCCAGCCCTGCTGTACTTGAATCTTTTCCATTCTGAAAAGACATTATTAATAGTCAGTTTGAGAACTGTAAGAGTAAATGTGCCATTCCCATTTGTGCTGTTTTGAAGAATTGTGAATCGTTTGATTCAACTTATTATACCTTTCTATGAGATAAAGGTTGAGCCTTTTATCCATCATTTCATGTATTTATTGCTCACTTTGAATAAATGTTACAATAGGATATTAGATAAAAAATAATTTTGTTATTGTTTAGACGATAAGCTAGGGAGAATGAAGAATTGAATGTCATCGACTTGAGTATTGATAAAATACTCGTAATAGAAACAAAATCTCTAGTACAGTTGGCGACAAAGATATTATGTATACAATATTTGCCTTATTATTAATGAATAAGGCCCAATAGTGTAAACAATTCATTGACCTTCACCGTACATTTGCTATATCACTAAGTAGTTATGTTATGTATGTATAACTTTCCTTATTATATAAATTAATTTGAAAAATACAATTTTAATGTAGGTATTTACTTATGCTAAAAGTGTCCTACTGCCCAAATGAATAAAAACACCATGGATGATTTCAGTGTTCTAACTAATTTATGGCAAACGAATAAGCGTGTAAACACGTCATCAATAATAATGCACTAAGTCTTATTTTTTATTTGCGACGAATTAAAGCGATTAACTAAAGACAGAAAATAAACGTTTTTAAATATTTACTGATAATAGACGAGAAAGCATTTGCACTTGCAGAATTTGAGTTGGCCGTCTCGTTCTCGTCCAAGGTAGAAGGATTCAATTCCAATGACAGTTTTATAAAATCCGGACACTGAAGTCTCAACCAATACCTACACGTAAGTACCGCAGTGCACATAAACGTAATAATGTGCCAACGAATTAAACCGGCAATTTAATTAAACTTAGGTTTTAAGGGAATTTCTAGTTCAATTGTTGTCATATCCGCAAACCAAAAGACGACACAAACGTAAAATATATAAAATGCAGAGACAACTCAAATAATTGCATTTATCGGTATTTGTTATGAAGACACAATAAAATCCAGAAACTCAGAAACGTACCTCTCAACTGACCTCGAGGACACAACTGTACACGACTCGCGAGACAGGCTGGTTTATAGCAATTGATATCATTGATAATTATAGCTAGAGCAACTCAAGACCGCATTCGGACGCTATACCCGTCTTTTCGAGTGTTTTAATTATCGAGTGACGGATATACCGCGAACGAAAAAACCATAGAAGTCTAAGTAGCGACGCAAAATGGCCCCACAGAACGGGTGCCATTGCCATAATGCGGGGATGGGGGCGGGGTGTCAAAACGATGCCAGGCAGCCGTTCAGTTCGAACATGTGCAATACCGGGTTTTAGGCACGTGTTTGGGTAGACATTTGTAAGGAGCTCGCGTTCTATGTTTTTAGGGTTCCGCAGCCAAATGGCAAAAAAACGGAACCCTTATAGATTCGTCATGTCTGGTAAATGGCAATTTGGTATAGAATTATTTGAGTCCCGGGGAAGGATATAGAATATTGAAAATTTTCATTGTTTCGCGTAAACACATTTGCTGCGAATCCAATTTGCCCGTCGTATCCTGCAAAGCTAAAATAAGAAAAACACGCGGTGGGTCCTTTGCATGGATCCCGTAATCAAATCGGGGTGAACCTGCGCTACTAGAATCCTACCCATACCTACAGAAATCGAATATTCGTACAACTGACTTCAAAAAAAAGGAGGAGGTTCTCAGTTCGGTTGTATTTTTATTTTTATTTGTTCTTGTTTTTCTATGTTTGCTACCTCAGAACTACGTCATTTATGAGCCGATTCGTACAATATTTTATTTGTTTGTAAGTATAAACTTCCAAGTTGCTCCCATTTTTTTCAAAAATCCAGTTGGATGATGGGATTCATGAGGAATTGAGGGAACTCTTCAATTATACTAGGGATTATAATAGAAAATACCAAAATCAATACACGCGGTATTGATTTTGGTATTTTCTATTATAACCCGGAAATCGTAAATTTGGTGGAGTTGAATTGCTGATGAAGACCGCAGATGTCTTATGGAATTCCAAGTACATACTTACAAGTGCAAAAGTTCGTCACAGATTCTGATAAGATTCCGTTGAAATAGGAACTAATGAAGTGCCATTGGTGATGATCATGAGGAATCGACGGAAGTCCTCAAATATTATCGGCCCACATCATGCATACATCGATTCGGTTTTTTTCTCTAATAATCAACGCATTTGCTCTCGGAAATCATTTCATGTGGTAAATTGGAAAATAAATGTACTTAAGTAGATATGTTCACGTGGCTTGGCGGAGTAGGTAGGTAAGTAAATTATTTCGTAACACTATTGTTTTTACATGGTTTATTTCTCATTTCTTATTACTTTTTTTGTGTAGTTATTTGGAATGATGTCGCGAAATGCCAAATAAGTGATATACTCGTATATATCCATCTATCCATCTCTACTCAGCTTTATATCAAGGTATCTTATGAGAACCTTCACGCTGGTCTTCCTACCTACGTAGAATTGACGACATCTTTATTTTTAGACAACAATCGGAAAATCGGAAAGCTTCAATGGTAGTAACTTCAATATGGCTCAGTGACCCTTAAACATGACTAACGTCGAGAGATAAGCAGCAGGAATACCGTTTTTATGTCACCGGGATAAATACATTCCCATAGATATTTCATAAAATCTTTCCAACCGTAACGCTTTGTACGCGGGAATTTGAATCATTTTGCCATTAACATCCCGATATTTTACTGAGAAAAAACCTTAAGGAATATTCACCTTCAAGCTGTCACATTTAGAGATCATGTTTCAATGTAAAAACTCGCCTCTTGCGACGGTTGAATTGTAGGTGGTGGATAAACTTAGGTTTGTATATGGTTTCTGATACGGAGAAATACATATGATCGTTATTTTCTTCGTATGTTACTTACAGATAGGCGGGGATGTAAATTTGAATATGGTGACTTGTTACGATGTTTGATAAGGTAGAAAGGTCTTAGCATAATACAACATGTTTTAAAGGGGAAATAAGCCATATAGAAATGTGAACGCCTCAATGAAGTTGTTGGTATTTCCTTACTAGTTAGTGAGTCTGTTTTTGTGTCACGACAATGGCAAACGAGCAGCAGAGCAGTAAAATGTACCTTCCACGTAAACTGTCATCTTAAAATGTCCGGTCGTATATGCCACAAACATCATCACACGCTCGTTTATCAATCGACGTCAATGGCATCATCTAATAGAGCCGACAACGTCCAAGCTAATCACAGTTAAATGGAAGAAGATCCAGAAGAAAACGCTGACCCTGAGCCCGAGATAAAGCTATCATCACACATTTCAACGGGTGCCTCCACAGCCCTCTTAGCTACAGCGCTAGTGCCAATCAAGGATGACGCTGGCAATGTTACGCTTCTGCGTGCACTCGTTGACCCTGGGTCACAAGCGACCTTCTTAAGTGAGAGGGCTGCCCAAATGCTACGAGTGAAGAGATCGCCTGTGACCGGAACTGTCACTGGTGTTGGTGCTACAACTACTACCGTGAAGCATGCTGCGTACGTAGAACTGTTATCCAGACACGAGGAGAAGGCTGAAGGTTAAGTTGTATTATATGTCCACTCGCCTCACCACCCAGTTACCAGCACGCACCATTTCTACGAGCAACTGGCCACACCTGCAAGGACTCGTTCTGGCAGATCCAAGCTTCAATCAACCAGGACGTGTAGATATGCTTCTGGGCGTTGATGTATGTGCTCAAATCATGAAGAGTGAAGTAATCAGAGGTCCCCCAGGCACACCATGCGCTCAAAATACAAGGCTGGGGGGCTATTTTATTCGGGAGCATGAACGAACATAGACAAAGAGATGAACTTACGGTTACGGTTATGCATCTAAATCTGGATTTGGACGATATGCTAAAACAAATGTGGGAACACGACAAGGAAGAAAAGGGGAATACCACAGCTAATGAAAAAAGATGAGAAGAAAAAGAAACATCAAAGGTTAGAACTGTATTCAATGCATCTCAAAAAGGCACCAACAATGTCTCCCTTAATGAAGAGTTGCTGGTAGGATCTCCGCTTCAAGATGACATGCAAAGTTTTATTATGAGATGGCGTATGAAGAAAGTGTGGTTTGTTTCTGATGTACAAAAAATGTAACGCCAGATTCATGTCGCAAAAGAACACCGAAACCTGCAACGAATACTCTGACGAGCTGATGAAAAGGATTCAGTTAAAGGCTATCAACTGCTAAGAGTCACTTTTGGGACCGCATCTGCTCCTTATCTTGCCGTGAGAACGTTACATCAACTCACGGAAGATGAAGGCAGCTTTAATCCGGATGCAGCCAAAACCATCAAACGGGACTTTTATATGGACGACTTGATGACGGGAAAGGACACACTTTTCACCAGGACATATACTACATTCATCGTAAATGTGTTTCCAGTTATATAGCTCAATATTTCGTACAAAGTTGGATATGCTGTTATTCCTAAAGCTTCTTTTCAAAATTTGTTTATTTGGTAGTCCTTGTTTTACTATTTTTAGAGTAAAATTTATGCTTAAATGATCGGATAGGTTAAGTTCGTCGCAAGATACACTTAAGATTTCTAATATTGATATATTTGTAAATGCGTAATCTACACATGTGCTGGATAGGTTATTAATTTTAGTAGGTATTTTTATTAACTGTCTAAATCCAAGTTGTTTGATTGTATCATTACCTAATATATTTATGGAGATTACAATTCACCATTAAGTCAATGTTTATGTCACCAATTAGTAAGTAATACATTATAGTTTTGGATTATACTTTATTCAATAGTTCGGTTATTTTAGATAAATAAAATTGTACATATCACCGTTTGGAGGTCTATATATATGCACACCACGATTAGATCAGCACCGATGCACTCCACGGCACAGACTTCAAAGTTCATTTCGACGGATAGCTCGGAAATATCCTTTCGCTCCAATGTTACCAGGTCGAATCTCGCATCGCCTCCTCGGCGCGATGTCCTGTAGTACTGGGCACGTAGACTGTAGTTAAGGATGTTGACAGAGCATAGTTGGTTTGCCTGTAGCCAGTGTTCAGTTAGGCATAGTACGTCTACACCTGGATCGCGTAGCTGGAGTTCACACTCGAGTCTGTATGTTTTGTTTTGGAGACGATTTATATTTTGATGCATAATGTTTATTAGCTTATTTTGAAGGTTCTTTATCTTATCGGGCACTTTGTTCTCTGGGAGCCTCGTTTGCCCTGGGTCGGAGAAAGAGCTGCCATTGGGATATTCTGATGTTGAGCGGCCATACAGATGGGTCATAGAATTTGTCAAACACAGTGGCGGGGATGCCGATCTTAAAGGATTTGTATGACTCCCGTTTTGATAAAAAAAAAAATATACTTAAGGAGCACCAACGGCTGCAAGAACATTATATAAGTCTTACATAGTAATACAAAGCCAATTAAAGGAACTCACTCATAGAAGTTATTTGCTCCATAGTGTAATCGTACCAAATTCAATTGGAAATATTGTAAAGACACGATCCTCGCAATTTCCCGTGTCCTTAGTCTTAGGGCTACAAATACGAGACCTATTTTAATCCCATATACCCAAGTCCCAACCAAACAAGAATTTCACCTAGCCCCACAGACTCGGGAATACCCCAGTCCGTCTATACCATCCACGCTCACCTCTTAGACTACACGACCTACCAAACATGACCAGCTAGCACTGTCCGCCTGAACCAAATATTCTTAACCCGTACGACAAGGCCCGATTTTGAAGTGATACAACATCTCTGGGACCTGCACCTGCAGTATCTGATGTGACCACTGCACGCGCACGAGCCGTGTACCTAATTCCTCGCCATATAATCTACATAACCACAAACGCCTTGTCTAGACGCACGCATACTTTATTGTTTTCATAGCGGCCAGTCACTGGTCGCGAGCCACCAATGGACCGCGGGCGCGGCTTGCTCGAGCGACCCTCAATCTGCTAGATGGCGGTTGCTGATTTAACAGCGGCGGATTTTAACGTTATGCCTACCCTCTGTAGCTCGCGAATTTGCCCGTCATCTAAATACTCCAAACTTGCGGGCTAACTGCTGTATAGCATTTATCAGTATGACGCCGCGTAATACTTTTTATACGTCATCATCATCATTGGCCTCGTTTATCTATGATAAGAATATTTAAGCAGTCTATGTCATGGTGGTGCGGCATTTACATACATGACTCGCAAGAGTCGCAAGGCCGATACGGGAGCGACAGCTACGACCGCATATTTGACAAGTAAATGTTGTGCACGGTGATGTAGGGCTAGGTTCTCATGGGAACAACAGAAGATCGAACAAAGCTGCATCATGTGCAACCATACCTTCGCCCAGGGTCTTCCTCCAGTGGTCTCGGTCCTCAGATTCCTGTTCCCATTTGGTTGGATCGATTAAGATCGATCATCGACGGGATCGTTTAATCATTCTGAATACTGATGGCATGGCCATGTTGAAATAATTAGGGATCCTTGATTCACCTGCATAAAACCTTCATTCGATTTTATTATTTTAACATGATCACTTGAATTTATAAATACAAATAAAAGAAGTAAATGTCTTTTCATTTAAGCAACAAAGTTGGTGATCTGTAATAGTTGTATATTTATTTATTTCTTTTCTTATTTTTGAAGTGAAAACTTCTTTAGCGGCGCTGTGCACTTTCTGGGATGGGGAAAAATTGTTAAACTCACGACAGTTGTCACGTAACCTTAAATGGCGAGAGATTCGGGACGAGGCTTGGCTTGGAGGCAGGGGGGGGAACGATGCCGTAGTGGCGATGCGGCGCTTACCCGTTCGGCCGACACACAATAAGTTCTCACGCGCTAATTTGCAAGTGAAATAGTTTACTTCTGTTGCTACGGTATTCGTCGATTCGAAATGTCAAAATATTCAAGTTTTCACTTCTGCCGGCACTCCTGAAGTGCAACCCAGTTTTTTTTAATTTATAATCATACTCTTATAGACTTAATTTTAAAGTTACCCAAAACGTCCAAAAGACAGTTATTTTACAGGTTTGCTTAGGTAACATTTTACAAAAAGTGAGATGATTTGCGAAGCGAATATATTGTCTTAGTGATGACCAACTATCCATAAAACATATCGGCATCCTGTATTTGTGCAAGGAACTCATTAAGTAATGCAGTGTTAGGTACGTTGCAGGCTTGCAGAGTGAGAGTTTTGCTCGTAAAAGCGGAAAGGTTCCGAATCCGCCTTACTTTGCGACCCACGGCCTTTGTAAAGTTAGAAATAAATTCAACTGGGCCAAGCCAAGACGAACGGTTTGTCTATCTACCTTGTGGCGTAGAAGAAGGCAGTAATGTGTAAGCGTCGAAACCGGCGCACTCGCAGGGTTTCCAGCCCACCATCCCGGTCACGAACAGTGATGGAAAGAGAGTCGGATAGTACCCATAGTAGGTCATCGTTAAATTTAGGTCTTTTTGGATTTTGTTCCCTTTATCAAATATCAAAATTACTAATTTACTCTAATTAAATAATTGATATACAGAGCCTATTTCATAACAAATAAAAAAAACCTAAGAGCATAGTCTCAGATATTGAAAGACGCGCAAAAAAATATTATACAATAATAGGTGACCGCCTGATTTCGACCGCCAAAAGCCGCGGTGAATCAACGGTATTTTGGCCTTTAGCACGGGTGAAGCGACGGTTTATTGATGTTGGTGGCGTAGTGAAGGGAGTGGATAATGAAATCCTTGATAAACTTATCGCAATGAAAGTATAATCACTTAGATGTATTTATCTAACTGATTATACTAATTTAAAATAACTGATTAAGATAGTCAAAATATAATAATGCGATTTATAAGCGATGTAATTGACTTTAATCATCATTTGTAATTCGGTTAAAGTGTTGCAATCACTATTCTTTATTAACTCGTCTTTACTTCGGTTCGTAATCGGTTATCTATACTTGGATATATTTTAGGTAAATAAGCTAAGTTTTTCCTCCAAAATGACGAAAGTGCTAGTGCAACAAGGTTGGTTGGAAGGCTCTAAACAAGAGCTGGTGACAAAGGACGGCCATTTCTTCAGTTTCAAGGGTGTTCCCTACGCCGCGCCTCCGACAGGCAAGCTGAGATTCAAGGTCAGTATTTTTTTCTGCTATTAAGTAATGTACTTTAAGCCGACTTAATCATAAGATGTATGGCTTATAAAATAAATGAGAATAAAAAAAAAAAAAAAAAGTAATGTACTTTTTCTGCTATGCAAATACCTAGATAACTTTAAATTAATATTCCCCCTCGTGGAAACGTAGGAGCAATGTTGGGGGTTAAACATTTCGCCCGGCTATTATTTCAATTGTTTGGTTGCTTGAATTTGTATTGTTCAATTTCTTCCTTTTAAATACTCGTTCTCTCTCTTTCTCTTCGAGTCGATGGAGTCACCTTTTTGTCTTCCTTTTTCTAATTAGCTCTGTAGTCTAAACATTTGTGTTTTCACCTTGGTAAATTAATTATCGCCATCATGGAACTTTTATTTGTTATCGTATTTACCATGAAGACCCTTGGTATCACAGCAAGCGTATATGCATACTTACTACTATATATATATACTAGACGACCGGTTAGTCTAGTGGGTAGTGACGCTGCCTACGAAGCTGAAGGTCCTGGGTTGGAATCCCGGTAAGGGCAAATATTTGTGTGATGAGCATGAATATTTGTTTCTGAGTCATGGAAGTTTTCTATGTATTTAAGTATTTCTATCTATTATATATATCGTCGTCTAGTACTCATAACACAAGCCTTAATGAGCTTACTATGGGACTAGGTCGATTTGTGTAAGATTGTCCACTAATATTTATTATTATTATTATACTTAAGATCAATATTGTATGGTATAACAAGTAAAATACTTGTTCAGTACGTCCAGAAGGGTTTGTTCGATGCCTCGCGATACGCGGGTACTGATACTAACCACTTATGAACTAGTTAAAATTACCAAGATAGACTCACCGAATGTGCCGGCGTTTTCGCTACAAGCAGTAAATGACCGTCAGAAGGTAGAGGTCGAGTCAAAGTCAGGATCCTCGCGGAGCCGAAGGTCCAATCCGAACACGAGGAACTGCACCGCGCGGAGTGACACTCTGACACCAATATCACACTCGCGCCTAGCGCGGTCAAGTATTAAGAACTCTGAACCCAGATTAGTTTTTCCAACAGATTGCACTTATATTTTAGACAAACTCTAACAGCCAACCCGGCTCACAAAGTTACGTTATACACACCCGGTATGCTTTTTTCTGTCCAACTCTAGCTGTCACTTTCTACTTTTTTAATAATCCGCCGGTGTTGCCATGGGACTAATACTAGGGCCCTTCACACGGGCCCGAACATACGTATTAATCGAAATTACAAATTTCAGGCACCCCAGCCGCCACTGGCATGGACAGGCGTGCGACAGGCTAAAGAACATGGCCCTCCGTGTCCACAGTACGACTTTTTCGCGAGAAAAATCATCGGAGGCGACGAGGATTGCTTGCATCTAAACGTCTATACTCCAGAACTAGCCCCAGCACAGTCACTCCCCGTCATGGTGTATATACACGGCGGTGGCTTCAAAAGCGGCTCTGGAAACGACGACTTCTACGGACCAGACTTTTTAGTCAAGCAAGGAGTCATACTCGTCACCGTCAACTACAGGCTAGAAGCGCTAGGGTTCCTGTGCCTCGACACGGAAGACGTTCCCGGTAACGCGGGAATGAAGGATCAAGTGGCTGCTCTAAGATGGGTTAAGAATAACATCAAGCAATTCGGCGGAGATCCTGGTAATGTCACCGTTTTTGGCCAGAGCGCTGGTGGTGCTGCCACCGCCTACCACGTGCTCTCACCCATGTCAAAAGGATTATTTAAAAGAGCGATTTCAATGAGCGGAGTGCCGTTTTGTGACTTTAGCGAAAGTTTTGAACCAAAAAAGCGTGCGTTTAAACTCGGAAAACAACTGGGACTGGATACTGATGATCCTAATAAACTTTTAGACTTCCTTCAGAGCCTACCAAAAGAAAAACTGGTCGACACTGGTCCTTCCCTGCTTGCGTTTGAGGATAGTTTCAACATGGAGCCTGGAAAGATGAATCAATTTGTTCCCGTCTCGGAAAAAGATTTCGGGCAAGAATGCTTCCTAAAGGAAGATCCGTTTGAAGCGCTGAAGGCCGGAAGAGTCAATGAAGTGGACATTATGATTGGACACACTAGCGAAGAGGGACTTTTTATGGCTGATTTGGGTCTATTTGATTACATGGCTCGCTATGAACAATGGCCTGAATTGTTAGTTCCGAGGAGAATTTCGTACAACGCTACACCAAGAAAGACTTTGGAATTAGCCAAACGAATCAAAAAACAATATTTTGAAAATAAGGCTATTAGTGCAGATGCTGCTAAAGAGTTTATGACATTCTTTGCACAAAGTGGTTTCACGTATCATGTTCAGAGGTTCGTACAACGGATACCAAAGCAAGGGAGGGCCAAGAGGTATTTTTACCTCTTTGACATGCAGTCAGATAGAAACTTTTTCTCTCGTCGGGCACAGGCTGAATTCGGCCTATCTGGTGCATCACATTTGGATGACTGCCTTTACCTCTTTCAAGCCAATGCCTTTCCATTGAACGTGGACACGAAATCAAAGGAATACAGTTTGATACAGAAGACGTGCCAGCTTTTTACCAATTTTGCTAAATGCGGGTAAGCGTTATTAGTACTAAATTATATTGTTGTTTCTTGCATAAAGCTAAAATATTGACCCAACCATTAAACCTTTCCATAATTGCGTCAGTTACTTCTGGTTATGAGTAAAATGTCACAAGAGCTCCCGGAGATAAGCTGTGTATATGTCCTGGATTTGTCTTTTGCTGTCATCACAGCGAATTTTCAATTACATGAAAGCGAAGGCAACGTAAAAGTATTAAGGCCATGATTGCGTTCATAAGTAACTTTAACGCGTATATCCTTCAGTTCATAATAACCGTATCTGATGGATTGATAATATGTTACTGGGGCTTTATCCTCTCCGCCTGTTTCAGAGACCCGACTCCCGACTCGTCGATGGGCGTGCGCTGGCCTGAATACGATGTACAGGCGCAGAAATATTTGCATATAGCCGAGCACCTCACACTGGGTGACCACCTCGATGCGGAGATTACAGCTTTCTGGAGATCTATCTATGAAGATGCTGGCATCGAGTTTTAAGCCCGTATTTTTAGCGCAGCCTCAAAGCTCTCAAATCTAATACACTGTGCTTAGCTTCCCGAATATAAATGTGCAATTGTTTTGTTTCGTTTGGGTATAAAACGAAACAAACTACTCAAATTCACTGCCATTTTGTTTTTGTATGGTGGGTGGTTAGATAGTAAACTTCACTTTATACTAATAACAACTTATTAAAACTTAATTTAAAAGTGTTTCATTCATTAATCTCATATAAGTTTTAATATGAATTAATCTGTATTTACCAAATTCAATTGGAAATATTGTGAAGGCACGATCCGTTTTAGGTATTTTATTTGTAACTCGAAGAAATAAATGGTGTTGAATTTTATATTTAATTTTCCAATAACGACCGTTTAATTAAACATTTTGTGAATAAATGGTTACAGAAAAATACAAGAAAGGTAATTTTGATGGGAAACTTTAGCAGTTAATTAATTTAGAGAGGCATTGATCAAAGTAATTCACAGTTTTATCGATTTCGGCTTTCGTGACAGATATTAGGGGCGAAACTGAACTTATTTGAATGACTTATCGTAAAATTTTGATGACCTAACTCTTTCCATGGCCCTGTGGTTTAGTATTATAACTTTTTAGTAGTATGTTGTCCTGAATTCTAACCCTGCAGTTATGCCGATTTCATAAGGGGGCAGAACAGTGAGGCAGAGCAGTGGGCAGCACAGTAGGTACTGCTACTGTTTGAACGCACAGAAAAGTAGACAGTAGATGGAAGACAGTACTGTTCTGTGCGTCCAAACAGTAGCAGTACTGTACTGCCCACTGGTCTGCCTCACTGTTCTGCCCCCGTGTGAAATCGGCATTAGATGATTTCTTGCATTTTTATTTTATCTGGGGGCACGGCAGTGCCCCCGCCAAATCGAGCAAATCAAAGAGGCACGGCCGTACCATCCTTTTCTCGAAGCCATTCAGGCGATTTTAAACATCCTGTAATTTTGTGCTGGCTAAAGCTAGAACCCTGAATTTTCAGTAAAATGTAGGTCATAATATGGCTTAATATAAATAAATAAATAAATATTAGGGGACAATCTTACACAAATCGACCTAGTCCCAAACTAAGCAAAGCTTGTACTATGGGTACTAGACGACGATAAACATACTTAAATAGGTAAATAAATACTTAAATACATAGAAAACATCCATGACTCAGGAACAAAATATTCGTGCTCATCACACAAACAAATGCCCTTACCGAGATTCGAACCCAGGACCTCTTGCTTCGTAGGCAGGGTCACTAGGCTAAAGCGGTCGTCATATATATTTTAACTAATTTGAACTATTAGTATTGTCCGTCAAAGTTCCTTAGTTTTGTCACTGACATACTCACTAACTCACTCATGATAGAGCAACAAAATTATTTGCTTGCTAATTTTTTTTTTTAGACTTGGCAATTACACTTACATAGTTTTAGGTATGCAAAAATTAGTAAATGCAGTAAAGTTGTGTGATTCCCAAGTCACAAAATTTTATTTAGCAAGCAAATAAAGATTAATAAGAATGCCTGACTTGGCTCTACGAAATATCTCACCACGGCAAGTCAAATAGAATTAAAAATCCTAGTCACATTATTTTACATAGAGTAATTATCTGCTAAAGAGTTTGGAATAGTAATTGTTATACGACTTGAAGCGTCAAGGAGTTCGATATTACGCAAAAACGTTCATATGCCGCTGACAATAGAATTGTGTTTGTATTTTGGCTGTTGTCCACGTTAATCCCCTAGCCTGATCCCCCAGGGGAAAAAAACGGTTAGGTTGTTAGTTGATCTGCGACCCTACAGCGCGCGAGCCGAGCGAGCGAAGCAAGCGTGACGCGGTAGCGTCCGGCGAAGCGCCATAACCGAACATTATCAATTTTTTCCTAGTTGAATATAAAATAATTGCCGCTAATTCCCCTGGGGGATCAGGCTAGGGGATTAACGTGGATAACGTGGTATTTTGCATATTGTTACTTTTACAATTAATTTATGTTATCTAATCTATTCCAAGCATGTAGGCTATTCCAATAATTTTGATTATCATGTTGGATATATAATTATAGTTAATAGTGTATATCCACAGTTCATGGTTTAATAAATGAGGACATATTATTGCAACTGTTGTCTACATAGTTATCTCTCAAACTATGTATAAGTACTAATTTATGTACATTTTTATGTTGCCGAATTTATGTCCATTTAGATGACTACACCTTTTTGTCACTCTGTGGTGTATACATATCTTTGACCTTGACTATGACATACTTAGCTGGTTTACGTATAAATAATATGAAGTTCAATTCGGGTTTGCGCGCGTTACGTTATGTGCCTATGGCGAAAGCATCTTTTGAGGTCCTCGACCCTCCATTATTTATTTATTTAGTTTTTTTTTTTTTTGAGTCAGGCAACAAGTTATTGATTATTGTTAGTTAGGTTATTGTATCACTATGAGAATTTATATCCAGTAGCATAACCTATTACATCAGTATCGGTGCGACCCCGTAATAAAATCTTAGTCAATTACATGGACTGAAGCTCCAAATACAACTAGCAACACGTGCTGACCATCATAATAGACCTTATCTCGGGCCGACAAGGTTTAAACTTGGCAGTGAACTGTGCGCCTGGTGGCACCGCCGGCCTTTGGTTATAACGGGTAGATTCGTGCTGTTTAATGTCCGATCCCGATCATTTACAAAACTTCCGATGGGGGTGGCGGTGAGCAACGAACCGAGCCAAGCATAGAGCCAAACATTGCTACGAACATGTTCAAGACATGCACGGTAATTCTAGCAAACGCTCTAGTAAACGGCGTAAGTGAGAATGATCGCTAAATCAGTCACTGTTTATATTGTGAGCTAACCTGTAATGTAAATTACAGCTAGAACGATCATTAGAAGTGTATGAGTACTGGATCCACTTTGCCCGTGATTCGGCATAGGCACTAGTTTTACTTAAGCGACTGTTTGTCAGTTTTCCCTCCAGGTTGGAAACTTGGAATAAGATGACCTACCAAGAAAACTAGTTGTGGGATTAGCCCGGATCCTCACGATGTTTTCCTCCACCGTACTGCCGAATATCAAATGATACAACCCGCTTTAATTGAACCAAAGTGAGGCTGGTTATAGTGTCACACTGACGGTCGTCGGCGCCGAGCGATCGGCGCGTAGCTGTACGTCTAGCACAACTTGCTGACAAGTCGCTTTGCGCGCGACTGAGCGTCTCCTTTCTCACTCGCACCGTGTCAATTAGAAAGAGGAGGGTAGATCTTTTTCGAGTCGCGTCGCGGCGCGGCGTCTGTTGTGCTAGTCTGTCTTGCCACCTGGTCGGCACCATCATCGGTGCGAGTTGTTTTAGTATCTCGCTGACCAGCGCTCGCCGATTAGCTATGTCTGTACCACGCCGACGCGTGCCACTTAGCTCAATACAAAACGCAATTGTACCTATTGCAAAATTGTACTGGAACGCTCACTGTAGACATAGGTGCGTGAGCAGCGCTGCCCTCCTAACGTAAAGTGCAATAACTAGGTTCAAGCTACTTTCGAGAAAAAGGCGATTAAAGATTTTATTCTTGTTTTGTCTATATCTCCCTTATTATGCAGGTTATCGACTTGAAACTTTGACTAAAATATATATAATATTATGTAGCTTATTCTGACATACCTAAGTTTTATTAATCTATTTATTAATGCTATGAAAACGAAGAAAAAGCACTTATGTTTAGAATATTTAATTTCTAAATGACATATTTTACTAGACATAACTGCAATATGTAGTGTACTTATTGCAGTCATCGCAAGTAAAACAAGATATTAGATTTTTGGGTAGTAAGTAATAGTTAGCTGCAATGTATTTTCGAATCATAAGTGCAATAACTATCGTACTTATTGCAGTTTTAATTAGTGAGACGTTGTAGTTGTAGCGGTTATGATTAGTACATGAGCAAACCAATAAAAAAATCTACCAATTATGAAAGCGATAACTATACTAATTGCAGTTTTAACTAGTAAATGAGGAGAAATAAATTATAACCTCGACCAATTATAAAAGTAGTATCTATACTTATGACAGTTACTATTAGTCATTTTGCTTAGAAGTATAACCAAGCTAGCTATAAGTAGAGTTATGATATGACGTTCTTTATAAGTAAGTCTTAATTCACTGCCTTAGATATAGCATTTACGCTTAATAAAAAGATGTTAAACCTGCTAGATACGCAGAAACTGTCTAAGAAGAAAATATAGAACTCGTTTTGCTGATTACGAATATGTATATAACTCAGTTTGACCCAAAACTCGAGTTATTGCACTTTTCGTTAGGAGGGCAGAGTGGTCGGCGCTGACCGCTCAGCGGCGGACGACCGCGTAGGAGTCAGCGCTCAGCTGTCGGCGTTATTCTAAAACACCCCCTGAACATCTCACATATTGGCCTGTCAGCGCCAAGGATCAGTGCGACACTAAAACCAGCCTAAAACATTAGTGTGTCCAAATTGTCATGCTTAAAGTACGTAGGTACTTTGAATAACATTACAATGACAATTTCCCGCCCCGACGCGTCACGCGTAATCACGGCTAGTGATGGGCTTGCTTATTCGCAATTCCGGAAATATTGCCACTGATATGCCCTGAAAATGTGTTGTTTGAGTCATACTTAATACGACATTTAAAAAAGTAAAGTCGTAAAGAGTCAGCTTGAAGGTTACGCTGCAGTGTAGTGCAGTGCTGGATATACCCTCTGTTGTACCCTATTCTCTTCGTGGTGGGGCACAACAAGTTAGAAGTGAGGCGGGAGCAGGCCTTCGCTAAATATGTGGTGAAAGTACTACGGGGTGAGTTATGCAACCCCGGGGTGGCGGGCGCCCTGGTGCTAAACGTGCCGGACCGGTTCGTGTGGCGTCGACGCCGGCCGCCGCTGCTGGCCGAGCCCGCCGCTTGCACGAAGCTGCTGAAGGACGCACCGCTAACACGGGCTATTCGAAGCATAATAAATAAAGTCGCACTTACGTTGGACATATTTACATGCTCCCTGAACGAGTTTACAAAGGCCACTATGTTTATACTGTGCTATAGTCAGTAATTGAATTTTTATACTGGTCGACCTTAATGTTTGAATTAAGACTTCGTACACCAAACTTAAATCACATACTTTTTACTATGGAGCTTCCAACTCAACATTTCATAACTCTTGAGAGAACTAAAATGAAATTGACCAATCACGTGGCGCCTTTACTGAACTATAGTGTATTTGACCAATAGGGCGCCGTCGTGAGGAGGTCAAAAGGTAATAGACATCAACGCACAAAAAATAAAAAAGCCGTTGGTTGCACTTTGTTTCAGCAGGGCTTAGATTTTCAATAGATACCAAGTTTGTTTAATTAGTTCAGTTGACTCTTAGAAAAAGTATTGTATACAATAGTTATATAATTAGCTTTTTAAGTCTCGTACCTTAATTAGGCCACTCAGCATACATTATATGTATAACGATTGCATAAAATACTATTATAAGTTATGGTATTTAAATGTGTTAGTATTAAGAGGGGGCGTATCGCCAGGGAAAAATCAGTAATCACCCGCGCGCCCCGTACCTGCCGCGCTGATGCGTCTATTGCTGCCCCGCTCCTTCTCGCATAGTATATGCCCCGACAGTCAGATGAAACATGATGAATACCTATAGATAATTATAATAAGTGGGACGAAAGACAAAATCTGTAAGTACCTATATTTGAAGATATAATTTTCGCTAGTAAGTCAGAGTTTCGAGAGCTATAACTAAAATATGACCTTCCGTTTTTTTACTAAATCACGTAAGGGTTGTAATTTAGCATAATAATGTCTCGTAAAAGGCTAAAGCAAAAAAACAGCTATAATCGAATTTAAAATTTTGTGAGACTAAAATACTACTAATAAATTCACGGTTAAAAAATTAACGTATTAAATGTCACGGCAGGCGACATGTTTCGAACTCTTCGGGAGTTCTTCTTCAAAACAAACATCGAAAACACTAATCCTGAAGAAGAACTCCCGAAGAGTTCGAAACATGTCGCCTGTCGCGTCATTTAATACGTGAATTTATTAGTAGCATTAAAAAAAAAACTGTAATTTATTATGAAAACTTCGATCATGTTTATGAAAGCCAGATTTTCAGGCCACTGTGTGGCGGCCAAATTTTTCAATTCTGACCCCGTGTCATGGTCGGCCTTATCACGCGATAAGTGACAGGATAGAGCGTCCGTCACTGGCTGACACCGTTTGATAGAACGAGACGATGCCCCTATCTTGTCACTTATCGAGTGATAAGGCCGACCATGATACGGGGTCTGATCTCGGATTCGTACTTGGAAACAATGGAGACGCTTTGGCCCTTTAGTTATCAATTTTGAACATACTCGTATTAAAGAAAAACTGCAAAATTGTGTTCACTTTTTTTAATATAAAAATGTCCAACTTCGCAGGCAATAATTCGGGTGCAGACTCGAAAATTATTATTACTCCAAAAGAAAGAAGGCAAAAAAATATGCATAGTGACGAAAATCCCATTCAGATATCTCAAAGAATTACGAAGCTACAACCGTTTTAATATTGCTTGTTAGAGAGAGAAAACGCAAACGGTGTCGTCACATTACAGGATGCTGCCGGCAGGCCGCGTCGACGGCGTCGCCGACCACGATGCGCGCGGCACGTTGCCGTCTTCTGTGAGGTCACATTCTTCCAGCGTCATCGTTTCATATGAGGTTGCGTTTTGCGAAAAAGGGACAGAACACATCCCTTCTTAAAACTTTGGACACTTATAACTTCGTGATTATTTAATTTTTTGCGTTGATTTTTTCTCCATTTGACTAAATTATTTATCCTTCTTCGAGAAAATATCACATTATTTTATTTAGTGTCTACGCCCCTATTGTTGCAATCTAAAAGCGTCACCCGTGATGACTTTAAAGAAAAACAATGTCAATAATTACACGGTTCACCCACGTATTAAACGTCACTACGGGCGACATGTTTCGAACTCTTCGGGAGTTCTTATTCAGGATTGAGTATTTTCGCGGCGGTGTCGCTTGAATCACAAGATTCAAGCGACCACGCCGCGAAACACTCACTTTATAGAGTACAAATTACTTTAATTACCCAAGGAATACCACTACCTACATTTTGTTGCTTAAAAAACCACCGGAGCTATAACTGAAATATGGCCTTCCGTTTTTAGGGTTCCGTAGCCAAATGGCAAAAAACGGAACCCTTATAGATTCGTCATGTCTGTCTGTCTGTCCGTCCGTATGTCACAGGCCTTTTACTCGAAAACTATGACGTGGATTTGAATAAAATTTTGAGGTTAGGTGTATTTTGTTAACCGCTACATAGTTTTGTAATTAAATTACAAAAAAAAAAAATTTAGGGGTGCACTCCATACATAAAACTGAAAGTTAAAAAATTTTTTTTCATTGCAAGCCCACGAGTGGCACATCAATCGTTTCTCAGCATTTTTTTTGATTAAGAGAATAGAGTCGGAGATAATCGCCTCGAAAGTCACTAAAATTGTGTCCCTTCCCCCCTCTAATTTTTGAACAGTGTATTTTATAAATATGAAAAAAATCATGCTTATAGGGCTTATTAAATTCTTTCAGCAAAAATTGTTTTGAACAAGATCGGTTCAAAAGTTTTTGAGATATTTCTAAAAAACTGCCTTCCTTAAAGAAAAGGACGTAAGTGCCATAAGATTTCAGTAACGATAAACCTTTTTAATATTCACGGAACCCTCGTTGTGGACCACGCACTTGGCCGCTTTTTTTACTAAATCACGTACGGGTTGTAAGCTAGCATAATAATGGCTAGTAAAAGCCTAAAGCAAAAAAAGCTATAATCGAATTTAAACTTGCTAAATTCACGCATTAAATGTCACAACAGGCGACATGTTTCGAACTTTTCGGGAGTTCTTCTTCAAAACAAACATCGAAAACACTCATCCTGAAGAAGAACTCCGCAAGTGTTCAAAACATGTCGCCTGTCGTGTCGTTCAATGCGTGAATTTAGCCGTGAATTTATTAGTAGCATTAAAAAAAACTATAATATATTATGAAAATTTCGATCATGTCTATGAAAGTCAGATTTTCAGGCCACCACTGTGTGGCGGCCAAATTTTTCAATTCTGATCTCGGATTCGTACTTGGAGACAATGGAGACGCTTTGGCCCTTTAGTTATCAATTTTGAACATATTAAAGAAAAAGTGCATAAAAATGTTCACTTTTTTAATATCAAAATGTCCAAGTTCGCAGGCAATAATTGTTGGAATCTGCACTCTCGATAACCCTAAAAGCGACACCCGTGATGACTTTAAAGAAAAACAATGTCAATAATGTCACTACGGGCGACATGTTCCGAACTCTTCGGAAGTTCTTCTTCAGGATGAGTGTTTTCGCGGCGGTGTCGCTTGAATCACGACAAGATTCAAGCGACACCGCCGCGAAAACACTCATCCTTAAGAAGAATTCCCGAAGAGTTCGAAACATGTCGCCCGTAGTGACATTTAATACGTGAGTTAAAGTAGTGACATTTAATACGTGAGTTGAACCGTGTAAGTGTAGGGCCTGAGTGGACGCCCCGCTCAGAGCGGGGCGTCGAGCGTCCATATAATTTGGACTTGTTTTATATGGACGCTGCACGCCCCGCTCTGAGCGGGGCGTCCACTCAGGCCCTGCACTAATTATTAGTACTGTTTCAACACGTCTCACGAAAGTTTAAATTCGAAAAGCAATGTCCGCCATCTTGGAATTCAAAATGGACATCATTTCTAGAATCTTCACCCTCGAGAAGCCTGCCAATGTATGTTGTTCTTTAAAAAAACGCGCATATTAATTTACAACGAATGTTTCAAAAATTTTAAATAATGCGACCACTTTTTGAAATATTTCTGACTATGAATTCGTATTTAGACCTCTCAGACATCGATTTTGAACATAACCGGATTTATTCTCAACTAGCGATCCGCTCCGGCTTCGCACGGATACTATATTATACATATAAACCTTCTTCTTGAATCACTCTATCTATTAAAAAAAACCGCATCAAAATCCGTTGCGTAGTTTTAAAGATCTAAGCATACATAGGGACAGACAGCGGGAAGCGACTTTGTTTTATACTATGTAGTGATAGTGATAGTGATAATCTTTCATAAAGTAAATACACGATCGACAGAAAAATGTTCGTCTAGTTTTGCATGTACTGCACAAATTATTCTAAGAAGCCGGTCACCGGCGGATCGCTGCGTAATCTTATAGTTGTATTTTGAACTTTAAGATCTATATGTTAAGGTCGACTTTAAAATATATTATTTCAAAATTGTTGAAGCAAAATCAACATATAAATTGTAATATGAATTAAATAGTATTAAATTCTCTTACTGCCAACATTAGCGAGCTAATGATGGTTCTTGAGACACCATTGCGTTTCGGAACGAACGGTGACGTGACACATCGAGAGTGTTGTATAATCTGTGGCGCTTCCTATCTCGAATTTCGTTCACAAAACATTGTACACGGTACTTTAATTAAAGAAAATGTAATTAATCAAGTTTAAACCTAGTATTTCGTTTTATAATAAATTGTGGTGAACGAATTACATTGTGTGCATAAATTCAAGGAATTTCTATTATTTTCGTCACCACATAACCTCAACCCACGCTACGCAGCCGCCGCGGGCGCAGCCGGGAAGCAGCGTGAGTATTCCTGTGGTGTCATCCCAAGACAGGGTCTGGGCAGCAAATCAGAACGAATGCGAGACCAGAATTTCATCCAACACTTTTGGTGGAACCCACGAGGGGAGCAACCTTATAAGCACGATTTTCGGGCCAGAAAACAACTCGACGTAGACGGCGCGGGCGCCGGGTCAAGTCGAACATCGCCGGAATTCAAGGAATTTGTCGGCTACACGAATCAAGATAGTGTAATCATAATCAGTGTCGATTCAGTGCGCGTTACGGGCAATTTCGTAAATTTATGGTGAAAAAAGTGTAACAATTTAGTAAATTGCGTCATCAATCTCGGCGGCCATATTGAACATTCACATCGACGCGACGTGTTAAGTATTGCATCACCCACCGGAAGGCGCGAAAAGACATTTTAGGTTAGAATTTAGAATTTAAAGGTTGGAACTTTACGTCACTGCAACGCTGTCAATTCATTGTGCAGTTATAGGATTCAAGGAATCATAGTTTTTAAAGTTGACAGTGACGTAAAAGGCTGTTGTTTACGATTAGTAATTTGTCATTTGTTCTATCCCTGGCAATAACGCAAAGAATTAGTTGTGGTTGCAATTGGTAACTAATTATAGTATCCAGTCAAGTAGTACCATTGATTACGAACCGATATATCACCATGGCTGCCCTGCGCAAGGCGCTAGTTCAATTTAAATCAAAACACCAAATATTATCAGACTTGTTTGCCACAGTGACAGATGTAAAATATAGTGTTGCAGCCTCAGTAGCGAGGCGGCATTTTGATGTGTTCTATCCCCAGTTTGTGGAGGCATACGAGGTGATCCTGGCGGCCGACTCTGAGGATGTCACTGAGGGGGACATTGAATTGCTCCGGGCGCAATTCAGTGAAGTCAACCGGTTCATGGTACGTCTGGACGAGCAGCCGGTGACCGAAGCAGGTCCGTCAAGACTGCCAACATCTCTAGTAAGTGCAAAACTGCCATCTATCGAGCTTCCCAAGTTTACAGGAGGGCCGGCAGAATGGATGTCCTTTTGGGACCTCTTTGACTCTCTAGTGCATTCTCGGGATATCACGGATGCCGAGAAGCACTATTACCTCAGAGCGTCTCTTCAAGGGGACGCCTTATCTATTGTAAGACAGCTGCCGATCGATGGTTCAAGTTACTCGGTAGCCATAGGACTGCTCCAGGACAGGTACCAGAACAGCAGGCTTCTGGTGGATACCTACTTGAGTCGTATTGTCAACCTGCCCACTGTTCAAGGAACAGTGGGACTGAGGTCTGACTTTTATGACCCACTGATGGAGTCAATCCAGGCCTTGGAGAAGCTTCATCAGCCGGTCAAGGACTGGTCATATATAATTTTATTTTTAGTCTTGCAGAAGTTGCCGGTACGGTTGCGTGCTATGTTCGAGGAACGGCATGGTAACGACCCGGAGGTGTTGCCTACAGTGCGACAGCTGCTTCAACTATTGGACGAGCAATGTCGTGTGCTGCAAAGCGTGTCTCCGGAGGATGGCGTGGGCGCTGCCCAGGCACCGCAGCAGTCACCAACGCATCCAGCACCTGCGCGAGAACGTCGGGCACCAGCCGCATCAAGGATGCCGCTACCCCGGAAGGTGATGACAGCCCAACCATCACCACCAGAACAGGTGAGCTCGTTCCGGTGTGATCATTGCCAAGGACGCGACCACTCATTGTATCAGTGTGCCAGGTTTCTGCAGATGGCCCCGTCAGGCCGTAGGTCCTGGGCAAGGAAGGCTGGCCTGTGTTACCGGTGCTTGCGACAGCACTTTGCCCGTGAGTGCAGCTACCAAAACTGGTGTGCTCATTGCAAGTCAACCCTGCACAATACTCTACTGTGCAATTTGGAGGCTGGGCCTCAGACCCAAGGCGGTCAGGCTCAGTTACCAAGCCACCGAGGAGTTCACATGCCATCAGCGCCCAGACCACACAATTACCACCATCGTGAGGCGATGCCCGAACAATGTGGTTACGAGCAGCCAATGGTATCAGGTGATCCTCGTCAGGACGTGCGGCAGGTACCTGTACAGGTAGCACAGCAGGAAGAGGGGTTGGTCCAAGGGAACCGAACCCCACGCACGCCGTCGCCCTCAGGTTCGGTGACATCGCCGCCGCGGCGGCATAATGAGATCCTCCGGGATCAGCACTACCCTAGGCCGAGAGTGGGGGCACGAGCGCATCAGGCTCAGCAGACATTCACCTCACTTCGCTTCGGTTCGAGGACGAACCCGAAGCTGTGAGATGATACCACTGTTGGTGCTCAGATGTCACTGCCCATCACCATCTGTCCTACAGCAGTGGTCATGGTTAGGGCAGGTGATGGTAGTTATGTCAAGGTCAGAGCGTTAGCCGACACTGGAGCAAGTGTCAGCATTATCAAACAATCATTAGTCAAACAATTGAACTTGCACCAACAGTCTAATGGAAACAAGGTCTATGGAATAGGGCAGCAGTATGTTCCTAGTCCCGGAACTGTAGTCAAATTAGTAGTCAAGCCGGTCAACAACCCAGTACCAATTATAAGCACTGTCGCTATGGTTATGTATTCATTAACGGGAAGCCTCCCAGTAACTCATGCATGTTTGAAGGAGTATATTCAATCACAACCTATCATCCTAGCTGACCAAGGCTTGGATGAGGCTAAGGATGTAGACGTCATTCTAGGAACTGATATTTTAAATTATGTATTTGATGGCTCAAAGGTTGACACTGGGATTCCAGGGCTCTCAGCATATGGGTCATGCTTCGGGCACGTCATCATGGGCGTCATGCCGCAGACACCATCACGTCAGGCACCGGCTGCATCACGGATGCCGCTGGCGGGCACGCTTGTCGAGGACTACGGCCTGCTGTCTACCAGGCTGGAACAAGTCTTGGAGAAGTTTTGGGAAGTCGAGGCACCACCCACCAAGCCTGCTGCACACCCGGAGCACGTGGAGGCCGAAAGGTTGTACGCTTCCACTACCCAACGAATGCCGGACGGTAAATATATGGTCCGGTTACCACTACGCTCAAGTAGACCCCCGCTAGGTGAATCAAGGGTTTCAGCTACTCATCGGCTGCATGCCCTGGAGCGCAAAATGGCAAGGAATCCATTATTTGCTGAAAAGTATAAGGCATTCATGCGGGAGTATGAATCACTTGGTCACATGTCATTATCCGAGTTCCAATTTGACTCAGAACACTTCGTGATCCCTCACCACGGCATTTTCAAAAGGGGTGGGGATAAGATTCGAGTAGTGTATGATGGGAGTGGGAGATCTTCCACGGGAACGTCCCTCAATCAATGCCTTCACTCAGGACCCCCACTCCAGAACGATATTACCAAGATACTTTTAAATTTCAGACGCCACCAGATAGTCTTCACTACAGACATCAAGATGATGTTCCGTCAGACCTGGATACACCCTGAGGACAGAAGGTACCAGCTGATCTTATGGCGGGAGAACCCATCTGAAGATATCAAGGTATATGAACTAAATACTAATACATACGGCCTCCGGCCAGCTCCTTATGTAGCTATAAGGACGCTGCTGCAATTAGCCACGGACTGGGAGGTTACCCACCCAGAGTCTCGAGCTGCACACGTCATGCGCAGGGATGTGTTCGTGGACGACATTCTAACGGGGGCAGATTCACTATCCGAAGCTCAGACCCTCAAGGAGGAGCTAGTGGCCCTTATGAAAAGCGCACAATATGACCTTCGGAAGTGGTCATCCAACTCTAAGGAGTTGTTATCTGACTTGCCAGATGAATACTGTGAGCACCCGCACCTCTTCGATATGGAGGATCCTAGCTTTATAAAGGTATTGGGCATCCAATGGTGTCCAGTGACAGACACAATGTCATATCAAGTCAACGTGCCCCTGGGGCAACCGGTCACGAAGCGTAGCATACTCAGCACAATAGCGAGGCTATACGATCCCTGCGGGTACTGCGCACCTATAGTCTTCCGATTCAAGGTATTCCTACAATCATTATTTAATGATGGCCTGTGCTGGGACGAAACCGTCAGTCAAGCCCAGCACCACCAATGGAACGAGCTCATCCAGGATTTGCACAATTTGTCATATTTACGCATTCCTAGGTGTGTGGCACTGCCAGACGCAGTCTCGTATTCTCTGCACGGCTTTGGAGATGCTTCAGAACTTGGGTTTGGAGCTAGCGTTTACCTCAGGACAGAGGACGCTTCAGGCAGCGTCATGGTACGTCTAATTATAGCTAAAACTCGAGTAGCTTCAAGGAAGACTAAACAGACGATTCCGAAGTTGGAACTGAGTTCAGCCCATCTTCTATTCAAGCTTCTCAATCACGTGGCGGAGTCCTATGAAGATTCAATCCATCTTGCGAGCATCAATGCATGGTCAGACAGCACAATAGTACTCTCATGGCTGAACACGGAGCCGCACATGCTTCAAACCTTCGAAGGTAATCGAGTTCAGGATATTAGGAACTCCAAACGGCCTATGATATGGAGGCACGTGAGATCAGAGTTGAACCCAGCAGATGCTGCCTCTCGCGGAGTGTCAGCTCGTGATCTGAATGATCTCGAATTGTGGTGGTCACCCAGTTGGTTGTTGTTGGATGAGTCACAGTGGCCCAGCTTGACGGTAACCATGCCACATGAGCTGCCAGGCTTCAAGAAGCTCGTCAATGCTGTCACGCCGGTCGAGCCTTGGGAAGACACTCTGCTGGCCAAGATCAGCTCATTTAGTAAGCTCATAAATATCACATCATATGTCATCAGGTTTTGCAGGAACTTAAGACTGCCCAAGGAGGCCAGGAATCTTCAGCCTACGCTGTCTCTAGAGGAGAATCGTGACGCGCGAAGGCTATGGATCAAGAAGGTCCAAATGGATGCTTATCATGAAGAGGTCATATTGATGAACAAGGGCAAATTGGTTTGTAAATCATTACAGAAACTCAGCGTGTTCATTGACAAGGATCAGATCATAAGAGTTGGAGGCCGGCTTAAGAAGTCAAACTTGCCATACGAGGCTAAACATCAGTATCTGTTACCAAAGGATCATAGATGGACTCAGATGCTCATTGAATATTATCATAAGGCTTATTGTCATTCACCAACCAACGCTCTTATAGGCATACTCCGGCGCGAATGTTGGATACCGTCAATTAGACGCCAGGTGTCTAGAGTTATCCATAATTGCTTAGTATGTTTCAGATTTGATGCATCCTCGCGTCCACCTCTTATGGCTGATCTGCCTGCTGATCGTGTCACAGCAGCTAGACCATTTTCCGGTGTGGCTACCGACTTGGCGGGACCATATCTGGTCAAGGCTAGTTTGCTTAGAAATGCAAAATCGGTCAAGGCTTACCTGTGTGTTTTTATATGTCTAGGTACAAAGGCGGTCCACCTCGAACTGGTGTCGTCGCTGAGCACCGAGGCGTTCATCGCAGCGTTCACAAGGTTCGTGAGCAGACGCGGTCTGCCCTCACTCATCAGATCAGATCGAGGTACCAATTTTACTTCCGCTAATTCGTGTCTCAGGGAGATCACTAAGTTTTTAATTGACAATGAGAGTACTCTCAAGGACGAGTTTCGTAGGCAAAATATTCGATGGGCGTTCAACCCACCTGGCGCACCTCATATGTCAGGGTTGGTTGAAGCCGCAGTTAAAAGTACAAAGAATCTCCTCAAGCGGGAGCTCGGGGAGAATATTTTGACGTTCGAGGAACTTGCTACCTTGTTAACAAAGATAGAAGCTATTCTTAACTCTCGTCCGCTGGTCCCAATGTCAGAGGACCCGTGTGATTTGGACGTACTCTCTCCATCTCATTTTCTGATAGGTCAGCCCTTGATTGCCGTGCCCGAACCACTCTGGAAAGACGTCAAAATGTCGCGCTTATCTCGCTTTCAAATCATTCAGAAAATGTATCAGTCAATGTGGTCACGTTGGCATCTTGAATACTTAAATACATTACAGTCACGTAATCAATGGTACAGTCACATAGATAATATTCAAATCAATGACTTAGTGTTCATCAAGGATGAAAATTCACCCCCGTTACAGTGGCGGAGAGGTCGAGTCATAGAAGTGTTCAAGGGCTCAGATAATATAGTACGCTCAGTTAAGCTAAAAACTCTTAATGGTGAATTGATGCGACCTGTCGTCAAACTATGTAAATTGCCAATGGAACGTAATTTAAGTCAATCTTCTAATGACAATAGTGAATAACACTACTGTTATTATCAGTTGTTGTAGAGACTTGCTTATATTTCATTTCATGAGTTATGAAACAACTGTTTACTTGTTAGTAGGCTTATATTACAATCTGATAAAAAATTTGCTGTACTTATTTTCATGTGTCACATGTTCTGTGGAACAATTGCTTGTTTTTATTTGTCATATTATAGTCCGTGAGATGACTGTTTATTTTTACTATATGTTATAATTATGGTCTAGGATCAGATTGTTGCATTGTCATGTCACTATATATAGTCTAAGATACAATTGCTTACGTTGTCAGGCCATTATATCTAGTCTAGTAGACGATTGTTTATATTGATATGTATTATATTATAGTCCAAGGGACGATTGTATATCATGCTGCATGATCAGATACCACTTTCGATGATGCAATGAGAGAACGAAGCAGTCCTTTCCTTCTTTCCTGGCCGGGCCCAGTAAATGTTGAAGCAAAATCAACATATAAATTGTAATATGAATTAAATAGTATTAAATTCTCTTACTGCCAACATTAGCGAGCTAATGATGGTTCTTGAGACACCATTGCGTTTCGGAACGAACGGTGACGTGACACATCGAGAGTGTTGTATAATCTGTGGCGCTTCCTATCTCGAATTTCGTTCACAAAACATTGTACACGGTACTTTAATTAAAGAAAATGTAATTAATCAAGTTTAAACCTAGTATTTCGTTTTATAATAAATTGTGGTGAACGAATTACATTGTGTGCATAAATTCAAGGAATTTCTATTATTTTCGTCACCACATAACCTCAACCCACGCTACGCAGCCGCCGCGGGCGCAGCCGGGAAGCAGCGTGAGTATTCCTGTGGTGTCATCCCAAGACAGGGTCTGGGCAGCAAATCAGAACGAATGCGAGACCAGAATTTCATCCAACAAAAATGTAGCAAAATATCTACTGGAATGTAATGATACGTTCATTCACTGGACGAATATACTGGGTCACAATATTATTGAAATAATTATGTTCATCGTGCTGTCGTGAGAGCACAGAACGTAGTCCTCTCGTCTCAGCGGAGCGATTACGACTGACTCCGCCTGCGAACGGCAACAGAAGATATACAGAACCGCACGAAACACGCGACGGGAGAAAGGGTATCGCGCTAAATAAAAAAGGCCTATACGCCAAATACGTTTCACCTCAATAAGTCTGAAAAGGGACTACATAAAAATACCCCGCTAGTACTTTCATTAGGTAATGTGAAAAGCTATTATACACTCAACTTTTACTTAATTTATATGCACGGGAACCTCACACTATTGAAATTGAGTAAAAATAAGACACGTTTTGGCGGTTCTTTTCTATCGAGGCAATTTTGGTTTTGTATGGTTTTGTTCAGACGATTCAATTGCAAATATGATGTAGTTTTGGTATGTTCTTTTTCCTGGCATTCGCTTTAGTTTGTCATAGGTAAATATTCAATCTAAGAACCCCGATTTCGCGGAGCGCCCCCTCTTAAGTTATTATTATATTCACTTATCTATCGCATTAGGTAATAAGCCTGTAATGATAGATTTAAGGTATTGATTGAATAAAGAAATAAATCAATAAAAATAAATAATAAGTTTCTTAAAATATCACGACGTTAATCTGCGAATGTCAAAAAACGTTTTGTGTGGTCGGCGAACCACCTTAAGGGGCTCCCATACGCCAATGACCTTCGATCTGAATCCCTTAGATTTCTAATGTTTTTTGTAGCTTATTATATTACCAACAACGGCTTTAAGCAATATAGTATCCCATATTTACTTCAAAGTTCATTGTTTTCGAGATATTTGGCATAAAAGTTGAACAGTTTTAGGCCAAAAAACTTTCTGGTCATAACTTTTGTGTTAATGGGTTTAAATTGAAAACCCTGGACCAGTTTTAAGAGACGTCACAGACGAACCCAAATATGTAGATTTCGTAGATCTTTCACGTCAATAGAGATACGAAATACTTAAGTGTTTTTTTTAGACAATGTTTGAAAAAATCATACAAACTTAAGTATTCATTTGTTTGAAAATCCGGTGGACCAACATGGAGATAAAAGATTGAAGAACCGATAGCCGTTTGATGTATAATTCTATCTGTAGTGCAAAAATAGGAGATACGATTTAAAACTTGTCAAAAATCGATGAAAACCTCAGGTAGCCCCTTAAGTAGCACCTAAATTCCTGAATTGGAGTACCTAAAGAAATACTGTAGAATATAGAATATGTTGGAAATGACCCCACCGAAAAGATAATGATGATGATACAGTGCACTTGTATTTCTATAATAAAATCAAATTATTAACATCATTTACAATTTTTATAGTTTTAGCATCGAATTTAATTCAATAGAAGTCACAAATTGTCGGCTTCCATTCCTAGTTCGCAGCTTCTCAGCAATATGGCCAGCAATATTCTAATGTTCCCAGAACGCGTCCCTACACGACACCTGTCGTCGGTCGTTCGTCACGCGTGCGCGGATTTAATTTCGCGACCACAAGGGTCTCGTAATTTACGAGCGAAACTGGCACATTACCGGGATGTAGCATAATATACAACATTTTTGAATACCTATGTCACTGCCAGGGGCGGCCCACTCCGTAGTTTCGTCGCGCCGCTAAAAGTACTTGCCGGCCACCAACCTAGTTGGTAGGTACTTATTTGGATGCCACGCGCTGCTAATGAAAAATAATGGTTCATAAAAAGAGTAGACACAATTACATTTACAATATACAAAAGGCGGACTTAATGCCTCAAGGCTTACTCTACCAGCCAACCATAGGGCCAAACAGAAAAACTTTTGATGGTATTGATGGTTTGGATGGTACCTTTGGTGTTTCAAGACGAGAGTCTATGACCAGTGCGTGTTGCCAGTGATGTCCGTGTGGCACGGAAACGTGGTCGCTTACTATGGGCCTCATAGAAGGCTCAAAGTCACCCAAAGGGCAATGTAGAAGGCTATGCTGGGAGTTTATCTGCGCGATCGCATCAAAAATGAGGCTCTCCGCAGCAGAACCAAGTAACCGATATAGCCCTCCGAATCGCTAAACTTAAGTGGCAGTGGGCGGGGCACGTAGATCCAGAAGTTCTTGAGTGGCAACCACGTACCGGAAGGCGCAATGTGGGTAGACCGGGGCACCGTCTACCCACACTGCGCCTTCCGGTACGTGGCGTCCCGCGACCTTTACCTGGTCATCAGGCCTGATGACCTGGTAAAGGTCGCGGGAGTCCGCTGGATGCGGGTGGCCCAGGATCTGCCATCGTCGCTCTCTTTGGGGGAGGCCTATGTCTAACATTGCACGTCTTTCGGCTGATATGATGGCTATTGGTCCAATTTCGAAATGTTCACATTCGTGTTGACGATTTTCCATTTGTGTTGAATGACAGCAAATCGATTTGCATGTCATGCATGTATTCGGTTGGTACCTGTTACCTGCGAGACTACAACTTGATTACTCTGATTGCGACCGCTTCAGCCACGGTTTCCGTAATTAAACCGTAATGAGCCTATACACGATCAAGTTTATTGCGCAATATCTGCTAAGCGTTTCATGCAGAAGATAAATATTGACACCAGAATTAATAATCTAATTTAGGAACGATTCTGACTTTACACTCTTAGTGACAAACATACGTTTTCGCATGCTACAGTCTTAATGAGCTTTGTTACGGTGGTACTTAAACGAAAAGTTGAAATTACATTGAGATTTATTTTTTAATTTTTTCTACTTTAGTAAGCTACATTTGATAACAAGGACTAGGTCAACTAAAAACAACGGCAGTGGCGCTTACACATTTGGAGAAAACGAACTGGAAAATGTTGTTCAGACCAAAATTAACAATGTCGGCGGCCTTACCTATCATCAAATGTAGCTCATTAAAGTAGGAAAATCTTAAAAATAAAAATAAAAAAATGCAAACCTTAAAACGATAAAAAAATCGGTCGCGACCCCCAAATCTTATCCAAGAATAAAAATAAAAAACATACGTTATTTTTTCACGTCTTAGAACAAGAAGAGGGTGCCTCGTCGACATTTCAAATTTTCGGTTTCTAAGGACCACTCTAGAGCTTTGTGTTTCATTGCATCCAACAACACATTCCTTTATTTATTAAACGGGTGTCCACTGGATCCAGGTGGCGCAGGACCGGTCACTTTGGCACTCTTTGGGGGAGGCCTATGTCCAGCAGTGGACGCCTTTCGGCTGATATGATGATGATGGTTTGTTTCGCTATGTGGCACGGTGGTAATCTGAAACATACCTTTTGTATTTCTATTCGATTTCATGTGTGTTCTGCGCTGCGCCGTTCCTCGCGCTCCACACTAAGGGAGAGCTATCCTTGTTTTTTTTTATAGGGAAAAAGATAACACGAGCTGCTATCACGCAGGCTGTGACAATTCTTAATGGCGGCTCTGTGAGCAATAGAACTCGCGGAATGTTTAAAAACAAAATCTGGATCGACAAAAAAATCCATGTAACTATCGAGCCTGCTCACAATATTTCACGAAAATCGGTTGAGAATTTCGACCTGTTTTCACCATTGCACAGCCAGACCGCCGGTGATACGGAAGTATCTTGCAGAACCTGAAACGTAAAAACTCGTTTACTTCGCTCGATCGTTCAATGAATGAGCACTCATCAGAGCCCGTAATTTTCATGCCGATGACATCAATTTGACGTCACGCTGCATAGGATGATCCCAAATAGTTTTATCATCAAATCATTTTAATCAGTACAAATTACATCAAAAGTAATCTATTCACACGTGGAAAAATTCATGGGTACCTACTTGATACGTGAAACGTAAATTAAACTATTTGTTTTGTTTTATACATACATTTTATTAAACGGTATTGTTACCACATTTCAATCATTACGTAGAAAACAGAATTCCTTCAAGTAGGTATCATCATCATCATTGGCCTTTACATCTATGAAAAGATGATTTAAACAGCGTCCATATTTATAGAGGAGCGGCACTTACGTACGTGGCTTGTAAGGCCGATACGGGAGCGACAGCCACGACCGCATAATTGGCAAGTAAATGTGCTGCCCGGGGATGAAAGAGGATGAGCAGCGCGTTGGTGTCTTAATTCGCTCCCAAAGGATAAGAGATCGAACCAAGCTTTATCGTGTTCCACCACTCCATTGCGTAGGGTCTCCCTCCATTGGTCTCGATCATGCGAATGTTCTTCCCAAGTTGTGGGGTTGGGCACGTGCATAGGATGGAGCCTTCTCGTTTGCCACGAAAATCTCTCCTGAGTGAAATAGCGTACGCTAAACGACCGGTCAGACGACCTATGTTGCGGTTTAAGGACAGTGCTAAACGGGACATGGTGTCCTTTAGGATCAAATAGGTATGTACCTGTTAATTATTCCACGTGTGAATAGATTACCTTTGAAGTAATTTGCATATGATTAAAATGATTGACGACTAATGATTAATCAATTACAATAAAACTTGTATTTGGGATCATCCTATATGCAGCGTGACGTCAAATTGATGTCATCGGCATGAAAATTACGGGCTCTGGCACTCATCCTCCTAGCGTTATTCCCGGTAATGCCCCTAAAGGAGCTCGGGGTCCGCTTTGACACCTAATCCCAAGAGTTGTCATAGGCACTAGTTTTACGAAAGCGACTGCCATCTGACCTTCCAACCCAGAGGGAAAACTAGGCCTTATTGGGATAATACCGGTTTCCTCACGATGTTTTCCTTCACCGAAAAGCTAACGGTAAATATTCCGTACATAAGTTCCGAGAAACTCATTGGTATATACGAGCCGGGATTCGAACCCACGACCGCCGCTTGACAGCCGCATGCCTGAACCACTAGGTTACCGTAGCTCCCAATCGTAGCTTTCAATGAATTAGCACTAACTTGTCCAAAACACCTCGTCAACGTTGTTGGCAGCAAATTGCAATGCATAATGTACTCGTATAATTGACCCCCATACAGGCACGAGTAGTGTCAGCAATAAAATCCAAGGCAATTTCGCATTCCCTTTCAGCCCTAAAACTTGTCCAGCCAAACCCGTTTAAACATACTAATATTGGCCATTAAAATAAATTAAATCGTTGGGCACGCCCCAAAAGGCTTTAATCCTCTCGTAGTGATAATTTTAGACTAACTAACGTTAACAGAACTCTGATAACAACAGTATTCTACTACACAACGGGTCAGAGTTTCCTGGTCATCAAGAGTTTGGCAATGACAGAGTAAAGTGGACCTTTTTGGGAGGTCGTAAGGTTGAATTTATTGTAACTTTATAAATTCGCATAGGCTAGGCTGGTAATTGGTTTTAAATACGATGGAATAAAGCGTCACATTTACACGAGGAAGGACTTTTGATAAATTTTCGCTGACATATTATATATTTTTAATCCAGTCCTACTAAAAATGCACACCTCCAAATTGCTTAATGGTCTATGTAGGTATATACCTAGCTGACTATATGCCGCTTTGCATTGGTTTTCGGCGTGCATTTCTCAGTGAGCACACGCAACAATTTCAGATAGACTCCTGTATAAGAAGTCACTCAAATAAACATGTCACAATAAACATTCTGTACATCTGTTGCTACCGGTCGGAACTACAACGGAACAGCTTTTAATATTTTATTTGAAACATTGTAAATATTCCAGTACTTCATTGGTACGGTTCGATGCATCCATGAATATTAACGCATGGATGACGCTCAAAACCTTTGGGACAATCTGAGACATATATTTCGCAATTCGATTTGATTTGAATGCGTCACGCGAGAAACGGTATCCGAAACTAATTGAAAATACATTCTGCTGTGAGAAACTATTCCAACTAAGATGGTGACAAATAAGCTAACGGCCTGATAGCAGACACAGACACTGTAGCCTATGGCTGCTTGTGACTCCACGGGCCCATTTCTCAAGGGCCTGTGGCTTGTGCTTATGCAGCTTTGGTAAATAAAGTTATTTGTATCGTAATACAAGCGGACGCCTCATTTCCACTCCTTCTATTAGAAAGTGACTTCCGCTTGTACAGTCGACAACACAGCTAACTGACCATACCGTGAAAACCTAGAACCTTATTACAATGCACTTAAGGTCAGATTCGATTTCCGATGATCAGTTAGCTGTGTTGTCGACTGTACAAGGTGGTCAGTGACAAATTTCCGATTTCAAAAATGTATTAAATAAACTAAAGAATATTAAGCAACGTTATTTTTTGAAAATCACTTTTTCTAAATGATGACCTCCGTTGTGTACGCACTCCTCCAACCTACTGCGCAAGTGCGCACAAATACGCCGTATATTGAAGTGAACACAAAACTTACGCCTTGCGATGATGGGCGAAAAACCGTTGGTTAGGGACGCCTCTATTGCATATGCACGCTGCGCAGCTGGCCAGCGATCCATTTTGACTAGATTTTGACTTATCAATCCGCAACTTTCGCAATAAGTACCATGCTATGGAAACTTAGAACCTATTGCAAATCCAGATTTTGATTGAAAACGGTGATGCCACCTACTCGCCACATTTCTAGGAAGCTGTTGCTGTAGCGAACTAAAATATCAGTGTTGTTACATTCAAATATTTTATTTGATGTAGGGAGATTGATACGTGCTACGTAAATGAATATGAGGAGTTAAATAATGAGAAAACCTGTAGTATTCAGGTTTTAATAAACATAAAATTGTACATTATTTGAAATAATACACGGAGAAATATTGAATGACAATGACATGGCAGGCAGGAGCAAAATTAGAGGTTGGCAAGGAAGGAGGTGGCAAATAGATCATATCACGTCAAGGAGAACAGTATATTGTATAATGGTAACACAACATTGTGTCTGCTTGACATAAGTATAATGTCGTTTTGCGTGAAATATGTTGACATAATTTGCGTCAATAAATCCAATTAAAATTTTAATATTTAACGAAGTTTGTTTGTGATTTGTGCATTTATCTATTACTGGAGGACCTGGAAGGGCTATAGACACCGCTAGTCGACCGAGCGCGGCGGTCTGTTGAGAAATATCTAGGAAAATGTAGTACCGAGTGACCTTGGTTTTGGATGAGCGTGTCGTTTTAATGTTTCTTGCTTTATATTAATAATATGCTCCTTTCCATGCATGAAGTTACTAATGTATTGTTAATAACTTAAATAAATCTGTGTATTCCTCATTTTTACGTTTCATTTCACAACAGTTATTGTTATTACTAACATTTAAAATACTGATTAATAAAATACGACCGAATTGAGAAGTTCCTTCTTTTTTTTTATCGTTTGAAAAGTTTTATCCGCCACAGCACAGATGGCGCTTGTACGCAAGCATAAAATGCCTTCTCAATTTGGCTGAGTTGCCTGTCTATCTCAGTATGTATATTGTAGTCTTTGATAAGTACTAAAAACCCAATCGGCATCTCCCTCGGACTTCACATTCGAAAATTATTTGAATTTGAAATCGGAATTCTGCCACTGACCACCTTGTATTACACTTTACAAGCCTTTGTGAAATGGGCCCCAGACTTTTTTCAACACAAACTTCGCTCCGTATTTTGTATTTTGACAATATCGGACAGATATAAAACTTATATTACGTACACATTATTTTTAAATTTTTTGGAAGACGTTTTTCTCATGTCGTGGCGCAATAATAATACACTTTGTATTATTATTATTATTGTTTGCGACACATGTGTTTTGTCTTTCAACTATTCCGAGTACAAATACAATTTATAAGATTTTTCCTTTTAGCTAATTGCTCTGTTAGTCCATTACAGAGACCTAAATATTTAGTTTGCCGTTCAGAATATGTTCTTGCAAGCCTCCAAAATACGTCCTAGTTTTTCTGCTAGCCATTGACAGAGAGCTAGTTTTATCTAGATTTGTGAGATATTAGTGTTAGGCATTCTGCCAAAACTGGATGTAGGTCGAACTATCATAAAGCTTCTACGAAAATAATTATATTGATGGAAAGTTGGTTTGACGGCATACTAACGTAGCTTTGTCCGCACGTTCTTTTATCCTTTATTACGTTACGCGGATGTTTAATTCGGAAAGCTCAATCTTTGACAGGGACTTCATCATTCGTTCGCGTTAATTTCCCAAAATTCAAAACGGCATTTGACCGCGACCGTGTACTGATTTGTTTGGTTTCTCGTTTCGGCAATCACCCATCAATCCTCGCCATTCGTCCATTCCATTTACACCACATCCGCATAACCTCTCAGGTTTTTTTGAGACGCATTCCTTTCAAAGTTGTTATTTTTCGACGAGTGTTGGAGAACGTAAGGTCAAGGGTGATTCTTGAGAGGGTCTATTTTCAGCGTCCAGGGGAAAAAAGTACCCAAAAAAATAAAATTATTGACCTTACACATTTTTTTTTGTAGTTCAACACTTAATCTAACGGGGCACGATTTACTTTTTGTGTAAGGTAAGTAGAATTAGCCATAAAAAAATGTCAAACACCTAAAACATCATTCCCCTGATGCGCCCATCAGCCATTGTGAACAATCTACTCTGAAAAAAACTAGTTATGGATTGAAATCAAATATTGTATCGAGTTAAATGAGTAACTATACTAATGATAGTATTCTGAAGTTTTTTTGAAAATTATAATATTTTATCGTATAACGCATAACATAATGATCGACTCATTTATTCAATAGGTTATTTAATTAACTACCATAGATTATCATTCCCATGTCAGTTTTATCATTCCGTTGTAGTTTTTATCATTCCCCTGTATTTTTTTCTCATTCCCATGGCAGCTAAACTCATTTGGTATATTTCCGTACCTAATTGACCCAAGGTCATGCCTATTCAATAAATGTGTTTATTATTAAATATTGAATTGGATTTTATTGTAACTTAGTAGATTTTTTTTAAAATAAAAAACGCCAAGGGAATGTCATGAATAATGCAATTCTCAAGAATGACCCTCAAGCATATTATTCGCGGCATCCGACGATGCACTGCTTAGAAATCTAGTTTAAATATTCGGGTGTTGACCGTAAATTTACCGAACGTGTTCCACGTAGAATCTCCGACCGCATATCGTGTAGCGGACATCTAATGTGTTTGAATTTATAATGAACAAATTATACCTTTTTGTTTTTATTAGAAAATTGTATTGCGAGTGAATTATCTTTTATTTAATCACTACACCACCCCGCTAGAATTCTTTGTCTTGGAGATATTGGATCTCAGAGCCAGTACAACAATAGGTACATGATAATTTGAAAGGTGCCCAGGACAATAGATTAAGATTGCGATGCTTGGAATACTCTAAATGCGGGAAATATTACGTCTTTTGCCTCTCTTTTGTGTTGTATATGAACGAGAGGTGCGCTTGGTCCGTTGTACAGTCGACGATAAAAATAGGAGAAGATTAGCTTATTAAAAACAAGTTTCTGACAAAAGTTTCATTTTTGGTACAAGCTTTCATTGCCGACTGTACTTTTCTGTATACCGTCATCAACTACTCATTGAGACGATTCTAACGAGCCCAAACTGAACGGGGTTACGTCGGTTAAGTACTGAATTCCCATGGCCACCTTCTGTCTCCATCATCAGATCAGCTCGATTAAACCATAATATTGAATTGTCATCCAAACTATACTTCTATCCAAAATTTCAGCTCAATCGGTCACCGGGAAGTGGGTTAAATTTAACTTGCAAGATTTGATTATAGACAGATACACAGACAACGGGACAGTTTATTGCAGACAATAGTCCATAGAACACAAAAATAAAAAGACCGGGTTGCACTCCGGGAGTGCCGGCAGAAGTGAAAACTCAATAACATTGTAACAGTCTTTCGATCAGGTCACGTGACATCTTACGGTGTCACCTTAAAAATGAATTTGACGCAAATTTATAAACAATTATCAATTATTTAGGCGGACGGCCCGCGGGCGCGTTGGGTGTGACGGGCCGCCAGCTCACCGCCGACGGGCGGCGGCAAACACAATACCAATTTGTTTTTGCCATTGCCAAATATTTTTCAAAGCTTTATCTCTTTAGGAATAACGTCTAAATTCGAACTATTCGAATTTGCAAGAACAGCAGACGGCGGTGGCGACCACAATATCTATTTGTTTTTGCCGTTGGTAAATATTTTTCTAAGCTTTATTTCTTTAGGAATAACGCCCAAATTCGAACTATTCGAATTTTCTCAATAGCAAAACGGTGAAGGACGCGTTGGTATTATTACAAATTTATTTGCAGAATATGCTATTGCAAAACGTTTTTAACGGCTTTATACTCCTTCGAATAGCGTTCAGTTTTGAATGAAGTCTAATCGGCTAGCAGCAAAAAGTGACCTCCTTCACATCTGACGTCACAAAACTGTCGCGTATTTAACAATTTTTCCCCATCCCAAAAAGTGCTCAGCGCCGCTAAAGAAGTTTTCACTTCAAAAAAAAAACAATAATAATTATTAAAACTTTGTAACAATACCTCCTTGCATCATAAAAATTACTAGTCCCTGGTAAAAAAGTAAGTTAGCTGCATATTGTAAGTTATGCCTGCTATTTACTGTTCCCATCGCGATGGACGGCTGAATATTGCGTAGTAAAATTAAAATGACGGGGGTGGTGCACAAATGGGTCAAATGTGATAAGATTTGTTATAATGTATTTTACAGAACATATGGCAAGTAAGTACTACTTTCCCGCACTAGTGCGGAAAGAGCACTTTCCGTGCATATGTCGAAACTTTAAAGCGCCCTATGTACAGTAAAACGTTGTACGGTCGAGGTCATAAATACGTTTACACCAAAAGTGTAAACATATTTATGACCTCGACTGTACGATACACGCGCGAATAGGTAATTCGCGACTCGTGTCGATTTAAAACACTCCCTTCGGTCGTGTTTTAATTGATCACCACTCGTTGCGACTTTCCTGTTTTCGGAACTTGTATCGTAAATAACTATTCCGATATTTTTATTTTCTTGTAAGTATATTACTTTCCTACCCCTTTTGGGAATAAAGTCGTGAATGTAAATATGTATAACTTCCCGACACCCCTTTTTCAGTACAATTTTTTCTTATATAAGAATTTCCGATCGCCTTTTTTTCCAGTCACTTGATTTTCCTTACGAACTATTTTGTATGCGTAGCTGTATACTTTATGAAAATATTTTGCCAGCCTTTTTCCCTAATCGGATATATTATTCTATTCATATTCAATTTGACTTATTCTAAGTAGGTAACTATCAACTATCATTGTAATAAGCTTTTTTGGCAAAAAAGAACTGCGTGTTGAGTTTGTTTCGGCGTTTCGAAACGCTCGTAGAGTTTTGACTTGGAAAAGTGCCATCATGGCCTACTTGCAGAATAAAATTTCATTTATTTTATTTAAGATTACAGGAATTGTATTAATAAGTTGTAGACTCATAATTTATTATTTTATTACCTACTCTAAAAGAACGAAGGCAATAATTTACTTTAAAAAACAAAGTTTTAACCGACTTTAATTTAGTACTCCGCCAAGCCTGGAGAACAATTCTACATTTATTTCCAATTTACCCCATGATCTGATTTCCGAGAGCAAATGCGTTGATTAATAGAAAAAAAAAACGAATCGCTGTATGTGGGCCGATAATATTTGAGGACTTCCGTCGATTCCCCAAGATCATCATCACCTTTGGCACTTTATTAGTTCCTATTTCAACGGAATCTTATCAGAATCTGTGATATACTTTTGTACTTTTAAGTACATAATTGAGGAATTCCATAAGTCATCTGTGGTCTTCATCATCAATTCCAGTCCACCAAATTTACGATTTCCGGGTGTAAATACACGAGTTATAATAGAAAATATCAAAATCACTACACGCGTGCTTAATATTGAGGAGTCCCCTCAATTCCTCATAGATCCCATCATCCAACAGAATTTTGAAAAAAATGGGAGCCACCTGGAAGCATATACTTACAAACCAAAAAAAAAATTTTCGAATCGGCTCATCAATGACGGAGTTCTGCGGTAACAAACATTGAAAAATAATAATAATTATAATAAAAAAAAAAACCCGAATTGAGAACCTCCTTCTTTTTTTTGAAGCCGGTTAACAAAACATGCCTAGTGACGAAAATCCCATTCTGATCTGATATCTTAAAAAAAGCGGCCAAGTGCGTGTCGGACCATGCACAACGAAGGGTTCCGTGCCAATTAAAAAGGTCGTATCGTTACTGAAATCTTATGGCAATTACATCCTTTTCTTTAAGGGAGGCAGTTTTTTAGAAATATCTCAATAACCTTAAAACCGATCTTGTTTTAAACAATTTTCGCTGAAAGAATTTAATAAGCCCTATGTTCATGATTTTTTTCATATTGTTAAAATACACGGTTCAACAATTAGAGGGGACACACACACACAATGTTAGTGACTTTCGGGGCGATTATCTCCGACTCTATTCACTTAATCAAATAAATTGCTGAGAAACCTTATATTTATTTTGAAAGGCCTATCGATTGATGTGCCACACGTGGGCTTCCATTTTTTTTTTTTTTTTGACTTTCATTTTTATGTATGGAGTGCACACCTAAAAATTTTTTTTTTGTAATTTAAGTACAAAACTATGTAGCGGTTAACAAAATACACCTATCTTCAAAATTGTATTCAAATACACCTTATAGTTTTCGAGTAAAATGCCTGTGACATACGGACGGACAGACAGACAGACAGACATGACGAATCTATAAGGGTTCCGTTTTTTGCCATTTGGCTACGGAACCCTAATAAGCGCGTTGCATGCTACAGACAGGGATACGTTTAGGCTCGTTCGTTCGGCACACGTTAACAGGGGATTTTTTTGTTAACAGAGAACCTTCTGTACGTACCTTTAGTACTATTTTTTGTTATGTGCTTAAACTTATATTCATGTTCAGATTATGCATGTTGTCAGTATTGGCATATCTATTAGCTATAGACTATGTTTTTGTAAGTCTCATTATAATTTGAAACCTGCTCGTTTTCGATCAGCAAAAGCCACTAATTGGGAAATCATATTTTCCATTTCAAAGGAAATTAAATAATGAACATCACGTTGTCGCTCGAACACTCGAGGAAAACGATTTAAGTACTTTTATTTGCCTTTGTTTTGATAAGGTAAATAAAATCAAGTAAGTACCAAAGTGCCTATCTCATGTTTCATGGGTATTTTCTTACAAAATCAAACGCTTGTTAAATGTGGACTTTTTTTTCAACGTTTATTGTTTATTGAAGTGAAAACTTCTTTAGCGGCGCTGAGCACTTTTTGGGATGGGAAAACTCGCGACAGATTTTTGTGACGTCAGATGCGTAGGATGGTGAGAGATTCGGGACGAGGTTTGGGGGGCGGATTTTTTTTTTTTGCAAAATTAAAACTGTTCAAGTTCTCACTTCTACCGGCACTCTCGGAGTGCAACCCGGTCTTTTTTTTAATAATAAGTTAGGGGTGTTTTTCAAGGCACTCCGTGTTTAGTTGTTCTTTCTAGTGCTTGGTATATAACAACTTAGTATAATGAATATGGGGAACTATCCTCGCCATAGTTGTGTGGTGTGATATTTGTTTTTAATTCAAAAATAGTTTCTATAACATTAAAAAAAAGACTAGTCAAAATGTTAGTAAGTAGTATACAGGATAATTGTTTGACTCAAGACATCCTAAACTGGGGTACAATTCGTATACTTACATTTCAATAATATTAAGATTATATAACCGTGTTTCATGAAGCCTACTATATCTCCCGTAACTTGTATGTTTGCCTACTTTACGCCATAAAATTGTACAACAAATCTTTTTTCTTAAACATGCAATGAAATATTGACGTTGTGTTCTTCATAATGGGCTTCGAAGTGTCACGTTTCGGGCGGAGTGAGACGAGAGATCCGTAATGGCATTTCATACAAAATTGGAGGCCTGCAAGATGGTCTTTTTTAATTTCCATTCTACAATTTGTAGCACAGGATCATGGCGTACAGCCATGAAAATTTAAGTTTGATTTCTTGGAGTTTTTTTAATTTATTTCATTGCATGTTTGAGAAAAGCACTATACAAACCTCGGCGTGAAAAGGGGTTGCCAGCCTCATAACTATCCGACTATATAACTATGTCTATATGTACTCGGCCGGCAACCTCTTACTTCCCGGCCTCTGTAGTAATGTACTATTCTTTTCGACCATAAATTTATGAATATACGATTGCAATTCGCACGCGGTACCATCAGATTTGGGTCTTTTGTGTTAAGCTTAGGAATACTTTACGGTGAAATTAACGAACTTTCAGGCCGATGACCTTTTTTTGTAATTAATTTGTTCTTTCTCATTACAGGTCCTCGTCCTTGGTGAGTGCACACGAACTTTACAATGAGGTAACTTTTAATAAGGATCGGTTTCTGTTTAATTGTTGCTTTGGAAATGAACCTAGTGTTTATGTTAGGATTGATTTTTGAAGTAGATTGTAATAGTACATTACGTAGCTAGGGCGGTGAATTCGTGAATGGCCCAGATCGCAGGTGTTTGTGGCCCGAACCAAAGGTGAGGGCCATAAATATGCGATCTGGGGCTTTACGAATTACCGCCCGTGGTAAGTACACAATTATACGTCTTCACCTGGCCACAATGCTAGTTTAACCGTACGCGCAGCGTAACTGGGGGGGGTGTCAACTTTATCTTTATATCTACATCGGTTAAGCTACTAGGCCAAGTTTGGTATCATTTTCGTATAAATTGGTGATGCCGAATTCGTTTATGGTATCACATTGACACCTTGCCAAAGTAAAAACATTTAAAATAAAATAGATCTTGATTTTTTAACTCCCTATTTTACAACGAAAATATGTTAATATTCACCATATTTCAAAGACCGTGGACGGGCTCGATACATAATTCGACGAAATCGGCTCGATAGAAAGTAATTGCAAAGATTGGTCTTAAAATCGTCTTTAAACGGTTCTATGTCTTTATTTTTTTTGACGTTTGGGTCTGCAATTAAAAACATGAAGTCAACAGATTAATACCTAAACCGCTAACGAAACATATTTCACAAATAATCCACAGTTATTTTTATTTCAATATTTATCTACTATGCTCTTCAAAAACCGGGCCGCCCAGTAACACTCGCTCTCGTTTACTCCGATACAAATAGACAGTGTGCGCGCTATCCCAAATCCTCAAGGCCATTTTGGTGTTGACAGCGTCTTAAGCCCGTTCCACATTCTCGACAAAACTACACGAGACTGGTTTCGCCGGAATATTTGCGGAGACCGGGCGAAACCGAGAGCGGCCGTCTACATTCTCGCCTTGCGCAGAAACGAAACGGAGGCTACACGAATATACGCTAAACAATACGAACATATAATTTATTGAATCAGGCGTTACTTTGCGGAAGTCCATGATATATTACGAGAACAATATTTCTTTGCTATTCCGCTAAAAAAACGTGCTGGTCTATCAGTGAAGATAAGATGCAACTATTTGCGTATAAACATGCAAAAAATTACAGCAAACCACCACCAATATTGACAAAAACCTCGACACCTCGACCTCGACTGATAGACCAGCACGTTTTTTTAGCGGAATAGCAAAGAAATATTGTTCTCGTAATACGAACATAGACGAATACGTATTTATACCTACATTTTGCATGTCAACGCGTGACGAGATAGATAGTCCTATACAGTGTGGAAGTCTAATACAAGCAAATAATTATACGGTGGTTAATAAAGGTCCTAAGACGAGTAGGTATTTAGTTAGTTTTTATCCTAAATTACGCCAAAAAAATTTTCCATACAAAATAATTCAGCCCGCAGTGTAAAGCACTCATTACGCAGCGTCACTTTACTAAAGCTGATTGACAGGTAGGTACTTGTCAGACTTTTTGACAGTTGTTACGTGGTGTATTAGCTGTGTGCATTACATTGGTGCTTGATATTTTTTCAAAAATTATTTATCATGCTTTAAATTAAGTCTATCTTAAAAAGTCCTGTTAATTCATGATTACGGTACTTAATCCTATACCTGATTTAATTATTTGCTTGTATTAGACTTCCACACTGTATATTGTAACTAAGAACATCCACTGTACTCTGTCTTATGCGAATAAATATACTTACTTACTTACTCACTCCACGCTCTCGTATTCGGCAAATCTCGTGTAGTTTTGTCGAGAATGTGGAGCGGGCTTTATTTCTGCAACAACAAGGTTTTAGTATAGGTACATATTTATGAAACTTTGAGTGAATACATATTGTGCCCTTGACTTTATAGACAATAGGGATGCGGACTAAGATATTTTTACGATAATAAAATAAAAATAAAAATATAAAAATCTTTTATTTCATGTAACAATAGACACATATTTTGTAAGTATTATGAATAACTTAAAAACTAAATGTTAATTTACTAAGGAGGTTACCATTTGATAACACTAGTGGGAGCATGCAATCTTCCACAGTGTAACATATAGGGAGAGTCTGCCCTCACGGCTATCATCTTTAGGATGGTGTTGGGAATGCCCCACACCCGACGCATCAGGGATGCGGCGCGCCCGCGCATTACTGTGTAAAAGCAATCCACTCGCGCCGCAGCAAACATACCCGACGCGCTACAGAAACGGGGCAGTCCCATCAACACCCGGAACGCGTTGTTATATTGAACACGAAGGATATGCCCGTTGCGTATACTGCGCCCACAGGCTGCAGGTATAGAGGAAAGTGCAGAAAGCCCTGAATAACGTAGCTTTCACCTCTAAGGAGCATCCTGCAAAGCTGTGAGCGATCATATTCGCCCGGACCGATAGGGCCCTTCGCTCTCTCTCCAAGTCCAGGTCGTCCTTGAGATCGACCGCAACAATATGCCCCAGATATTCAAAAGTATCTACTCTTTCCAAAAGATTACCATTAAGGTATACAGGTGGAAGCTCAATTGTTTTTTTGCGATCGGTCTCAAAGACCATGTACTGGCTCTTGCTCCCATTATATTTGAGGCCGTGGTCTGTTGCATACGCTTCACTTATTTTCAGCATTTTCCTGATCCCACACACTGACGCGCTCAGCAACACCATATCGTCTGCATAACTCAAGTTGTTGACACTTACTCCATCTATATGACATCCGGCATGCGTATTGCTGAGCGCCTCAATTAACCCGTTAATATATAGGTTGAACAGTGTCGGCGAGCTCAAACCCCCCTGTCTCACTCCACACTCCAATCTATATTCGTCAGACATTGCGTTTGACCATCGAACACGATGCCATTCGAACCAGTTTTTGGAGAGGAACAAATGTTTGTATGGGAGCAACTATAATTAAAGAACGTAAATACCCAAAAAATTGAGACAAAGATTGACGTCGCTGGCGGCAGCGTAAAACGCTTCATACTGATGACGTACCCACGTATGACGTCACTTGTACAAAGTAGTTGTATCATTGCATGGAAAATCCGGTAAATTGTTGTTTCGGTCACGATATACTGTGTTTAAGTACATAGTTGTTATACAATTTTGTTTCTATAAAAGCGTAAGGATTCTATTGGCAGCTTTAAATTTACTCTTGGATAATAAAAAACAATGCTTAATTTTTCTAAACTTTCAAGGTTCATATCTTTTTATGATTTTAATTACATTTTATAATTTATACTTTATTACGATAATTTGATGGTTTACTACCATTTAGCATCACTGCGTTATCAATTTGAACATGAGGCCGCATGCCTATTATTTTTGACAAGCTATTTCCCTTTAGACTTATTCAAACCAACGTAGCGGAAAAAATCAAGAGGAAAAATGTAAATAAACACATTTCGTCAACACGGAAGTATCTATATCCGGAGATGTAGGTACAGTCGCCATCAGATATATCGGAGCGGCCAAAATGCTCATAAATATCTGAACACGTCTCTATTGCCGAGGTGAGTGACGTTTTCAGATATTTGTGAGCACTTTGGCCGCTCCAATATATCTGATGGCGACTGCACGTACATAATTGTGACGTCCAAGAGACATCAAGTCCTTCAAATCCATTGTTTAAAACGGAAAACTCTGTCCATAGCCAAAGTATTCTTAAAAAAGATTGTAAGCCTTTTGCATGACTCTATACAAGTAGGGATGATGACTAAGATTTTTTTGTGACGTCATTCAAAGCAGTTTTTGGAGAAGAACAAATGTTTGTATGGGAGCAACTACAATTAAAGAACATAAATACCTAAAAATTTGAGATAAAGATTGACCTCGCTGGCGGCAGCGCGAAACGCTTCATACTGTGTGTCTATACAAGTGTGACGTCACATTTGTATATTTCATAATCGTAGTATGGAAAATCAGGTAAATTGTTGTTTCGGTCGCGAAATACTGCGTTTAAGTACATAGTTGTTATACAATTTTGTTTTTAGAAAAGCGTAAGGATTCTATTGGTAGCTTTTAATTTACTCTTGGACAATAAAAAAAAATACATATTTTTTCTAAATTTCAAGGTTCATATCTTTTTATGATTTTAATTATATTTTATAATTTATACTTTATTACGATAATTTGATGGTTTACTATCCATTTAGCATCACTACGTTATCAATTTGAACATGAGGCATCATGCCTATTCCTGGATCTGTCAAACCTATGGCTTATAGGCTTTAGGGATCTCCAAACCTTTTTAGGGTTCCGTACCTCAAAAGGAAAAACGGACCTTTATAGGATCACTTTGTTGTCCGTCTGTCTGCTAAGACTTTGTCTCGGGAATGCGTGGGTCGAGTTGAAAATGTGTTGTTGAAGATGTGAAACATTTAAACTTCCAAGTTAACGTAAAAATGAAGATACGACTGTTTATGCCGCAAAACACTTTTATTTTAACACCCAAGGGAATCAAAATTTATAGGGTTTTTTCCGTTTACCTAGAACTATGATGGCAAATAATATCGTCTTATATACTACAAGTACAGGGAAAAATTTGAAAACTATACATTTGTAATTAAGTACGGAACCCTCGGTGGGCGAGTCCAACTCGCATATTGATATTCCATTTCGCTTACAGTAACTGGAAATGACAGGGTTAAACCTAGTACCTAATGCGTAATTTTTTTATAATAAATAAAATATTATTTGATGATAATACACATACCTACTTTTGAATATCATAAAATTGTGTGATTTTGGAAGCTAGTAGATAATTAAGTTTGATTATTTATTTTTAATATTATTGAATTTTTCATACATAATCTTTTAAAATTACTATGGTTTCTATACCTAGGATCTGACTAATTTATAAATTGCTTCAGGTTTCGGCTTTTAATTACCGTTAATGTGTCAGGCGATTTCATGGAAATCTATTTTTAAACGTTAGATACCGGGACCTGAAAAACGGCTCATCGAGCACACAGCTGACCATAGGGCGGGGCGGGCTTGTTCCTCGGCCAAAGAATTGGCATCGCCATTCAGCGAGGAAACGTAGCCAGCCTTATGATCGCTGATAATTAATGATCGAAATATGAAATACTACCTATGTAGTACCTACAATACCTATTTCTCTCAGATATCTTAGATAAACGAACAAACTCAGACGAGTCTGTCCTGTAAAATTCTAATGTTACCTATATTGAACGAGATATAGTCGATTTAGTAATAAGCCCGCTCTAATACCGGCGTATTATCAAAGATATTGGATAACAAACGATACGAGTAGGTATAGAATCCGTACTAATCGTGGGTTCTCAATAGATTATCCGTGAAGCCTCGAAACTAGAGACAGAATATACGTAAACTCATTTGGATAGCGTTGTTCGATGAAACGGAGTATTGAGGGAAAAGATCAAAGTGGAAAACGTATATGTAACACTAGCTTCCGCCCACGACTTCGTCTGCGTGGATCCGGGATGAAAACTAAATTCTATTTGAATCCAGGCTATATACTACATTCGTCGAAATTTAATCCAAATCGGTTAATCCGTTGATGATCCGATTAAGCGTGATTGAGTAGCAGGCATCGGATCATCCAAACTTTCGCATTTATAATAATTACGGATTGAGATGTGCATAGAAATAGTTTATAACCTGGATTAAAACATAGAATACTTTTTATCCCCATAATATTGCGCTATTTAAGTGAGTGAGGATGGCTCTCAATAATCGACGTTAATGTGGACCCTTGTTGATAATATGGAGCGTCATAATCGCTAAGCGATAAAGCTCTTTAAAAGAGACTAAAGGGATACAATTGGGGATGGCAGTTGATACGGAAGTTCACGCGGACGAAGTCGCGGACAGATACTAGTAATGTTCATAAATCGACCTCACCGGAAATCATTGCAACATAATCAGTCGAAACTTACCTAATTACCTTGATAACAATCAATGACGTCGTCCGACCACATTAAGAGGTCATTGCCGATGTGGGACGTGACCAGCCTTCTTATCCTTATAGTTCTGGATCGGCCTTAGACTTAGATACCATTTATGATACAACAATGAACCATAAACATTTTAACCAGTATAAAATGAGGAGCAGACAGTCACTAGCATCATTCAGTGATTAATCATCAATCAAACATGAAGTCTTTGGTTTTGTCTTGCTTCGTTGTTGTGGCGTTGGCTGAGCCGCCTCAACCGCCTCGCTTCAGGCCAGCGAGGTTCAGGTTTGAGAGGCAAGAGCTAGCCCCAACGACCACGGACTCACCTACCGAAGCGACCACAGATTCTGCACCGTATCCCGCTTCGGGGTGGAAGCCAGCTGGCGAGCCTTTTACGCTTCCGAAGCAAGAAGCACCCACTGACGCTTACGGACCTCCAGCTCCTTACCCCGCTTCTGGCTGGAAGCCCGACCAGCCATTCACGCTTCCCAATGAGCCTCCAGCTACCAGCTACGGTGTTCCTGATAATACCTACGGGGCACCAACCACGGACGCGCCGGCGGAACCGACTGAGAACCCTCAAACTGAGAAGTTGGAAGGACCAGTAGAAGTGCAGAAGAGTACTGGTACTTACTACGTTCTGCTTCCGAATGGGGATTTGCAGCAAGTGAAGTTTGTGACGGAGAACGATGTGCAGAACATGCGGTACACAGCTCAGCTGCGGCTGCCGAATAGGGCGCCTTTGTTCCAGTTCAGACCCTAAGTGAATGTACGAGTTCAAATAAATGAAATAAATGCAGTCACAATAATAATCATGAGTTTTGTGTCCCAATGTATCAAACGACATACTTACATTTTATTTACGATATAAGTAGTACAAAGAATATACCCGTGAAATAAACCTATTAGCTATATCGATTTTCGTCCCTTTTGAAATCTCGCTAAAATCCAATTTACAAAAAGAAAATCAATATGCAAGTATTGCAAGTTAAATAGTGCAGTATGTATAGGAACTCCACTGAAAATTTTCAAGACTCATTTTAGTGTGAAAATTGTTCCCATCAACTTTTCCTACTTTTATTGAACTTTGCATATTTGCAACACATCACTCGTAAAAGCACTTTAGCACGTGTCTGTACCAAGCCTTGGCGGTAATTGTTTTATACGTGAACTTTATCATATTATATTGTTATGATAAAGTGCTCAACGTACAGTCGCCTACAAAAAGATGTATCCTTATATTGATCTAATTGCTTGATGATAAGATTGATAAGATAAAAATATGGATCTATAATATGTTTGTAGTTGACTGTATCTACTCGCATTTCCCTCCGGGAGGCCCTTAAGGCCCCCGGAGATGACCATACAAAACTAAATCTGTTAATGGCCGCATTGCTGGCCAAACAGGGACATAATAACAAAAAAAAATGTATCTACTCGCAGTTACACTGAGGAATAGTCACTTCACATAAAATTGTACTAAGTAAATGAAAACTCATTATTCCTTATTTTATTTTAAGTCTTTACGTGTGAAAATCGCGTTTACCTACATTTAGTGTAAATGAAAGTCTGATCGGATAGGTTTTTTTGCAGGTAAAGTAAATCTAACCACGCTTGACCGAATCTAGACAGAAATAATCTCAGTACTTATGTCTAAATATGCATATTATAAGGCGGAGCGAAAAGTCACTCTTGTTCAACAACTGTATTGCTATTATGATGGCGATGTATCTTTTAGTTAACTAGAGGCTTTGTGAGCTGGATCTCAAGATACTGTCTTTAAATAAAGAAATAAAAAAGCTGCGAACGAAAAACTATATAAAAAAAATATATATATAAGTATGTCTTTATTTCAGAACATTAAAATTCCATAGGAATATATAGAATAGAATAGAATAAATAACATTTATACATAACAACAACACATACAGTCGCCATCAGATATATCGTAGCGGCCAAGGTGCTCACAAATATCTGAACACGTCTCTAATGCCTCGGCAATAGAGACGTGTTCAGATATTTGTGATCACTTTGGCCGCTACGATATATCTGATGGCGACTGTACATGCATATAAATCAAAATACAAAACAAATCAGTTACATTCACAGATAAGATATAGAAAGTTATTTGAAGGAAAGAATGCAATGTACTGAGATCGAAAAAATTGTACAGCAAGAAAATAGAATCCTCATTAAGGAAAAATACAGGTCTAATTTCTTGTTAAATAGTATGGGAGTACCCCAAGGCAGCATCTTTGGCCCTTTGTTATTCTTAATAGCAATAAATGACTTCCCGAATTATATTAATGATGAATGTATAATTTTTGCTGACGATACTACACTCATAGTGAAAGGTGACAAGAATAACCCCTCGCAATTTGAATTAAATGTTAACAATACATTAGCTGACGCAATTACATGGCTAAAAACTAATAAGTTGAGTATTAACATGTCTAAAACAAAGGCCATGCAGTTCTACCCCTACAATGGAAATCCATTGCCGACAAAAGTCAGTTATGATGATATAAATGTCGAACTAGTGGACACAGTGACTTTCTTGGGTTTTAATCTTGATAAACACCTTAATTGGAAAGGTCATGTTGATTATGTGTGTAAAAAATTGGAACGATTTGTTTTGCTCTAAAAAGACTGAGACAAACTGTATCGTTAGCGGCAGCCCTTATGGCATACCACGGATATGTGTCTCCTCAATTATAAGCTATGGGCTTTTAATGTGGGGAAACTCAGTAGAATCTGATAGGGTTTTCAAAATTAGATAAAAGTATTAGATAAAGCATGGTTTTTGGAAAGTTGTAAGCCTCTATTTCAGAAATTTAAATTGAATAGAATAGAATAGAATAGAAAAACTTTATTCAACATCACATGACAATTCAAGTTACATGGGAACCTTAAAAGTAGACTTAACATATAAATTTAAAATTAATCCTACAGTTATCATTATGTGATGTTAAAAAGGGGCTTGCCTCAGCATAGTGTTACAGTAGAAAGGCCACTGTAACGCTGGTTTTCAGGCAGACCCTGGTGACTATGTTAATCCATTTTACATTGCTCGCTGTTTGTCGGGAACGAAATGTCTCAGTTTGTATGTGCGCGTGTGTGTGAGTGTGTATGTGTTTGTATGTGTGTGTGTGTGTGTGTGTGTGTGTGTGTGTTTGACTTGACGGAATACGGAGTGTGTGATATTGTGTCGTAGGAATGAAATTTGAGTAGGTAATAATATTGTACGTTTGGATATGCACTTTAACGTATTTGGCCAAAGAAATAATTATATTAAATATTATTATTAATAAAATACTTTAATTATACTAGGTACTATAATATAAATACACATATGAATTTAAATCTTATTATCGGTCATTACATATATGAAGGCACAGCTCGACTGCCAGGAGGAAGTGCCTGCTGTATTTGCATAAGGTATCGTTTCAGATGTAATTTGAAATTGCCGATGGTATTACATTTCTTGAGTGGTGGAGGTATGTTATTCCAGCACTTAGTGGCAGTGTATTTAAAACTTCCTCGGAAAGCGGCGGTATGGTGACGTGGAGGTAGCAATTCATGACAGACTGATCTGATGCCGTGTGAGGAGGACCTGTTTGAGCGCCAGGTGAACTTTTTATGTAAATACTCTGGCTCGGATGTTTTTACCACACCAAACAACAAGGAAGACAGATGAAGTTCTGTTCGGTATGTCATTTTGAGAATACCCGCCGAGTTCAGATAAGGGGTCACATGCGATCGCGGGGGGATACCAAAACAGTAACGCGCACATGCGTTTTGCACCCTTTGCACTATTCGGTCCGTACAAGCCAATAGCCGTGGGCCATATACCACATCCCCATAATCAAACCTTGAAAGCACCAGGGAATCGCATAACTTAACACGCAAATCTACACTAAGGTAGTCACGAATACGGTATAGTACCTTGAGCCTGTAAAATGAAGCTTTGGCGACATTAGCTATATGACCCTCGAAACGCAATGACTCGTCCATTGTAATGCCTAAATTGCGCGCCTCAGGTACTCGCTCCACTTCATCACCCGATATGATAACAGCTGGTTTATGTATCCGTTTAAGCTGGTTTTTAGAGCCGAAAATCATAAATTTAGATTTACTGGGATTTAGTACCAATGAGTTAGAGTCGGACCAAGCTGCAATACTTTCTAAATCGTCGTTTAGTTTATCAGCAGCCCCATCGGTATCAGCTGGATTAAATGATGTATAGATTTGAATATCGTCAGCATATAGGTGGAACTTACAATGTTTTATAACGTCTCTGACATCCGCTGTATATAATATGAATAGAAGTGGACCCAGTATTGAGCCTTGTGGCACTCCTCTGGATACAGCCAATGGTTTTGACTTTTTATATAGACCACAGTTGTTCTTAAGTTTAACAACTTGACTACGGCTATAAAGATAGCTAGAAAACCACGAAATTGTCCCCAACTCAAAGCCATAGTATTTCATTTTGGATAGCAATAACTTTGTATTAATAGCATCAAAAGCACGTGAGAAATCGAGAAGTGCCATTATAGTACCACGACCCATATCTTGCTCTGTTAAAATGTTGTCCACCACATCCAGGAGTGCTGTTGTCGTGCTATGAGACTTGCGAAAACCGGATTGAAAAGTGGGAAGAACTTTATTACTTTCAAGAAATGTCGACAACTGTATGTACACTACTCGTTCCAATATTTTAGACATACAAGGAAGGATGCTTATTGGCCGTAAATCTTTCACATCAGTAATTGCTACCGCAGCCATGTTTATACATTAGAGACGCATGTCTTTTTGTGAAGGAAAACCCTGACTACTTCCTAATGCGTACTGACTCCACTGTAAGACACACTAGGGCTCAATACAGAAATTTGTTATTACAGCTTCCATGCCAGTCTGCCATGTACAAATAAAACTGCTATAACATGTGTATCCTTATATATAACAATTTACCTGACCTCATTAAATTAGAAAATAGGAATATATTCAAGAGGAAATTAACTGACTGGTTGCAATGTAAATGTTTTTATAGTGTTAAGGAATATATGACGAATAATGTAAACTAGTGTCTAATGTTATTATTTTTTACTTTTTATTTTATTTAAATTTATCTGAATAATTGACTGCTGTAATTGTAATTAATCATATAATGCTGACATTGTAATTGATAATAATAATAATAAATATTTGCACATCTGCATGCAGGTAGAATATGTACGTACTTACTTAGCTTTAAGACCTTATGTTACCATATTCTGGCAAATAAATATTTGTATTTGTATTTGTATTAGATTATTTACTGAATATCAAGAAGGGTACCTACATACAATAAAAAATGACAATCATCATCAATATTATCATACAATAAAAATGATTGAAATTTAGTTTACCTAGGATGGACACATCGGTTCTATCAGCGATGACCTTCAGTATCCTGTTGTCGCTGCGTCGGGTGCGGTTTAGAATAGATGCGACCCGCTTTCGCCTGATCGCATAAAAGTCGTCGGTACGGGCCTCGGCAAATATCCCTGGCACGCTACAGAACCGTGGCAACCTCATCAGGACTGAAGGCATCATTATACTGGATACGAAGAGCATTATAGGATTTCAGCGTGTAGTGGACCCATAAGCTACTCGTGTAACATACTTGACAGTATGCCTTAAAAACGGTGACTTTAACTGGTTTTGAACATCGGGCAAACCTAAGAGCCAACATATTGCTTCTGACCGCTAATGCTCTCCGTTCCCTCTCCAAATCGAGATCGTCCTTCAGGTTTTCCTTCAAATAGTGCCCAAGGTATTTAAATTGTGAAACCCATAAAATACGAGCTCCTTACTAATTTCTACCCAAACACGTGCCCAAAACACGGTATGCGCATGTTGGAACTAAACGGCTGCCTGGCATCCTTAACACCCCGCCCCCAACCCCGCTTAATGGCAATGGCACCCATTCTGTGGGGCCATTTTGCGGCGCTACTTAGACTTCTATGTTTTTTTCGTACGCTGCGAAAAAGTGGCAAATAATAATGTTTAATTAACGAACCTGCTGACAAAAATTCACAAGAATCGGTTCAGAAATGCGACCTATAAAGTAGAACAGCTAGACAGTGTGACAGGCGGACAGCGGGACAGCGGGAGAGGCGGACAGCGGGACAGCGTGACAGTTGGACAGCAGGAAAGCGTGACAGGCGGACAGCGGGCCAGCGTGACAGGCGGACTGCGGGACAGCGTGACAGTTGGACAGCGGGAAAGCGTGACAGGTGGACAGCGGGGCAGCGTGACAGGCGGACAGCGGGACAGCGTGCAAGCTGAAGCATAGAACTTCGGTCGCTTAGCTCGCTCGTTCGATTATATATTTATTTAAATTGGCTGAACTTTTGGTCCAATCATTTTAACGCCATCGAAACATATTTTTATGTTGAACTAAAATTTGCGTACGTTTATATATATTTTTCCAATAATTGGACCCTCCTATTTCATCTGCCTTTGTGCAGTCATCGTATTCATTGATGTAATCCCCTCCAGCCAGGCGGACGGGCCTTCATGGTCGGTGGTTTTCGAATAATTCAATAGGTATTTCGTTTACATTGTTACAGGCTTGCAATCCGTGATTACTTATATTGACATTCTATAAATAAGTATCTGCGGTCTTGTTGAGAATAGACTTGTCTTCTGATGCGTGGACAGGAAATTTCTAAATGAAATGAAATTTTATTTGCTAGTGATATGGCCACAGACCATATAACCTAAAGACGTCGCATACTCGTAGTCGAGCGAACCCCTCTGCCTCTCATACAGTGAATTCAATGTATATTTGAGACACGCCCCCATTGCTAACTTCAGTCTGAGCACGGCGTTCGCGCAAGTAACATCGGTAGACAAACAAGTTTAGACGTGGTTTTAGGTATGCAAAATGTATTATTGTTGCGTGAAATTGTGTGGCAAGAACGCTAAAACATCTGGTATGCGAAAGGATGGTATTTCATTTCACAGATAAGCAGATTTTTAGCCATATTAGTAAAATTACAAATTAGCTAATTGTAGACGGTGTTTGAGCACTCGTTGATGTCTTTTAAGAAAGTCTCTTTCTGTCACGCTGCACGGAATATTCGCTCCTTCCTTGTCTATCATACTAGTGATGTCCATAGTATGTTCGTTTACTATCGATAAGATAATTCACGGAAGATGCAATACATTGCAAGTAATTTATAAATAATACCTAGTATATTGGCAACGTATTTGTGTACCATTTCTTTCTTTATTTATATAATTTATTGTAGTGAATGGTCTTCTCAAACTGGAGTGTTACATTATAATTATAAAGCATTTAAAGAATGGTAACTAAAATGTGTATACTTTGTTTAAGATTATGTATGTATTGACGGTTTTACACGATTATTATGCCAATTTTATTACGTGAATCCTTATTACAAAATTAAACAAAAGGAAGGGTCTATGAAAAGTGCATTTTCGCAAAAATGATCCAACCCCACTTTAGCTCAAAATCTTGAAAAATGTAGCATTTAACTGAATTATGTGTGTAAGAATTTACAGTACAGGACTCAACTAAATTTTCATTCAAACATATATTATTAAAAAAATGTATTAGTTTGGAGGAATCACGGTTGAAACTTTAAATCGCCATAACTTTTGCTCAACTTTCTGTGGATTGGATCTTTTTCCTTTAACTACGTCCAATTATGATTGCTTTACATTTTGTCTCGCAACATAATTATCATTGTATTTTAAGGCGACACGACTGATGAATTATAATCAACTCTAATTATTATTACTTTATAAAATTCGATACTATCGTGAAAGTATCACTAATAGGCAGGCACGAGTTACGTGTGCCCTTGAATGCACCAATCAGAGCCCACTAGACGTCCCCCGCGCTCCGCAAGTTTGGCAGCTTTGTTTGGAAGTAAAAATTAGGCTAAGCGGGGTCTTTAGGTTATATGGTCTGTGGATATGGCACAATATTAGATGGAACACTGTTTTAGTAATGACATGCCCTTCCAAATCGAACAACGTATAATTATTACAAAAAAGAACTCATAGATGGCGACACAGGTACCGAGCGAAACATTTGAACCAGTAATCGTGAAGATAGAATGATTTTTACACCTTAATAAATTCACCGTACCTTAATTATATCGCAAACATCCTTCCGTACATGAAATAAAGGTAAATGGTATAAGTTTAGTAAATGCAATAAAATTGGTACTAAATCCATGTAACTCGTACATACGTGTGAGTTAAGTAAGTTTGCTAAGTTTGCTACACGTATTATTGGGTACTGTCACTAGATGGCGCCATCACTGGTCGCGAAAGTTCTATGGAACCACAGGCTCCAAGCGTTTGGTTATGTATAATTTTGTGTGATGTGTTGTATTGTCTCGAAAATACTACTTTTATATCAAAAAAATCAAAAATACTCTATTTGTTGCCCGGGAAGTCAATGCCATCTGGTGATATCTCAATGTATTACTAAAACTATCAGGTAGGCTGACAGCGTCATAGCCGTGGTAGCTCGGATACTGCATCTACTGGTGTAGCTACGAGACTAAAATTGTATACAGAATTGCCTACATTAGGACGGTACGCTTTTGCTCTATGAGATTGGGTATCTGTATCTGTGGTAATGATCAGCACATCTCGCCAAATTTTCGACATGCATTTTTTTTTTACCTATGTGTAAATATTAATTGTAGTTTATTATTCAAACTAAACTTTCCTAACGGAAATATCTTTGTAGTTTCTCAAAATTTTCATTGGAGGCTTTCCACAAGGTGGCTCTGTCACGCTGTGGAACTCGGCAGCCCGGCCTTCTTACAATTTTTATTTTCAAAATCTGTATCGACAATAAAATACTACATAACTATTGAACCTCCTCACAAAATTGCACGAGAATCGGTCGAGGACCTGTAGAGGAGAACAGCGGGACAGCGGGACATCCGGACATAAGAAATAATTTTGGCCCAAACTAAAAGGGAAAACTTCGTACGCATCGCTCACTCTCCTTGCTCCCAATGACCTTCGATCTGTTACTGTCCGTTTTTTCGTGTTTTTTACGGGTTATCGTTTTAACAACAACGGGGTTTACCGATATAGTATCATTAGTATCCAATATTTACTTAAATTTTTTGGCCAAAAAACCAGTTTTTTTGACGTAACATTTGTGAAAAATAAGTGTAAAATTAAAATCTCTCCTGGATTGATGTTACATTACACATCAATAAGGAACAGTTATGTGCAGATTATGGGGTATGCTGGGACTTTCTCTGCGCGATCGCATCAGAAATGAGGTTATCGGCAGCAGAACCAAGGTAACCGAAATAGCCCTCCGAATCGCTAAACTTAAGTGGCAGTGCATTGCACGTAGAACCGATGGCAGTTGGGGCGGAAAGCTTCTCAATTGGCGACCACGTACCGGAAGGCGCAACGTGGGTAGGCCCCGCCACAAGGTGGAATGATGACCTGGTAAAGGTCGTGGGAGTCCGCCGGATGCGGGTGGCGCAGGACCGGTCATTGTGACACTCTTTGGGGGATGCCTAAGTCTAGGTACTTTACTTACTTGTATCGAAAACAGAGCTCTTTTGGACCATGTTTGAACAAATAAAGAAAACATAATTTAAAAAAAACCGGCCAAGTGCGAGTCAACTCGTGCACGAAGGGTTTCGTACTATTATCCATAAAAACGGCCAAAAAATCACGTTTGTTGTATGGTAGCCCCCTTAAATTTTATTCTGTTTTTTAGTATTTGTTGTTATAGCGGCAACAGAAATACATCATCCGTGAAAATTTCAACTAACTATCACGGTTTATGAGATACAGCCTGTTGACGGACAGACAGCGGAGTCTTAGTAATAGGGTCCCGTTTTACCCTTTGGGTACGGAACATTTAAAAAAACTTTTTTTTTCAAAAATATTTCGTGCAATTGTAGATAGGGATTGCAAACCGGACTGATTTTAAATCCGGCCGGATCCGGCCGGATCCGGCCGGATTACACTGGCTGGTTTTAGATAATTAAATGTCACGTGTTTTTTTATTTTTTTATCATAATTTGAGAAACGACGGATATTTTATCCTAATGGATTATTAAAACTGTAGTTTTAAGTTTCAATTATTTTTAATAATCACAATCTGAGTAAGCCTAGGAAATATTATGTTATTTATAATCAGTCATCAATTGAGATCTTTTCTTAAATATCTACTGAAGGAGTAACAAAAAATAAATCTAAGGTTTTCTTTACCAACTTAACATAAAATTAACATTTTTAAGTAATCACATATCACAAATATCACAATCAAATAGTATTTCTAAAATTTCCAAACTACAAACTTTTCTTTAAACTGTAAACCATATAACCAGTCTTTTTTTAGTTATCTGTAGTAATATAATTTTAAATTATTTATTATAGTTGAGTCATATCATATAGAGTATAGTCAGTCTCACTCACAAACAAAAACATAATTCCAATAAATTATAATCCAATGCGATATCATTTCAATTTATCTTAGCAGTGTTTTACGCTAATATGTTGTGTTTTAGCTGGGTGATTGACTTTACCGGATCCGGTTCCGGATCCCGTAGCTACAAAAAAGCGCCGGATCCGGCCGGAATTCCGGTCCGGCCGGACCGGATTGCAATCCGTAATTGTAGATAAAGGATTGAAGAACGTATAAGCGTGTGTGCCATAAATATATCTATAGTTTTGACGGAGGAATATCAACTCAATACTTTACAAAAGGCGCGTGGAGCCCCCTTGAGATCATTATCGTCTGTCAGACGAACGGCTCGGCGTGTCAGTGAATACCACGAATACCCACATTATATTCTGAACTTCAATATACTTAATGTTAAAGAACAATAATTGAAGTTCCCAAGCAAACTATGTATCAGTACGTCTAGCACAACTTGCCGACAAGTCGCTTCCCGCGCGACTGAGCGTCCCCTGTCTCACTTGCACCGTGCAAATTCGAAAGAGGAGGGTAGATCTTTCTCGACTCGCGTCGCGGTGCGGCGTCAGTTGTGCTAGCCCCCCTGACATCTTTGAATATACTCTGACTATACTCCGAGAGAATCTTCTACATTGTTATTCAACTCGATATTGTAGACAGTGTAGACGATATCCTAACAATATAAAAAGGACTCCCATTAAATTCCTGTTCAAGGACCGATCGGAAAGTATCATAGTCTGTTAGTCTTAAGAGCCCATTGAATTTAGTTTGTTACTTTACGTACTAGTTTAGCTTTGAAAGTTTGTTATAAGTGTAAAACTTAAAAGCGCTCAAGAGTGCATTGTGAATTGAAACTATTGCGCTATTGAAAGGCAGCTGTCTTAACTAGGAAACTAAACTATTTTTTGTAGAAGCACTTAGGGTCGTGTTTATTTCCTTCATATTTTTCAGTTACATGGTTCGTAAGTTAGAGGTGGGAGGGGGTATAATTTGACTTACGGAGCGCTTATCTCCAAGTGTATTCACTTAGTCAAAAATAAGCTGTGAAACCTTATACGTATTTTTAAAGACCTATACCTATATATCGAATACCGATTGATGTGCAATATGCCACATGTTGACCTACAGTTATATTTTTTGTTTTACTTCCAGTCACATGTACCTATATCTACTGCCCACTAAATAAAATTTATCTCTTGATGTTTGATTACAAAACTATATAGCAACTAAAAAAAATATCTACACTCTAAATCTTATTTAAATATACCTTATAGTTTATGAGTTAAATGCCTCTGATATACGAACAGACAGACATGACGAAACTATAAGGGTGGCGTTTCGCCAGTTCGACTACGGAACCCTAAAAAAATGAATTGTATATCAGTGTACATCCCTATTCAGCCAACATCATCAACATTTCAAGAAATAACGAGTTACAGCAAGCAATTAGAAACGTGAACTTGTGACATTTCAGTTTGTGTTGACAGGATTAGACGATAGTCTAAATAAGGGCGTTTTAACGGTGGACAGTGCGATTACTGTCGCACTTGCCCGATGTAAACGAACCATAATTTAAAGCAATAGGATATCATCATCATATCAGCTGAAAGACGCCCACTGCTGGACATAGGCCTCCCCCACGAGTGGTACAATGACCGGTCCTGCGCCACCCGCATCCAGCGGACTCCCGCGACCTTTCCCAGGTCATCAGTCCACCTTGTGGGTGGTCTGTCTACCCACGCTGCGCCTTCCGGTACGTGGTCGCCACTCGAGAACCTTTCCGCCCCAACGTCCATCGGTTCTACGTGCCACAGGATATAAAGTATAAGGGCGTGTTTACAGTGGACATGATTTCTATCGAACTAATCCGATGTAAACGAACTATAAGTGAAAGAGATAGGTTTTAACGTTAGTATTTTATGTCTGGTTCGCATATTGTCCAGTAGCAAGTGCAGGTGACAAGATAGTAGTTGACATGCTTTTATTGTTACATTTAACGTTACGTTCACACTGGTTCAAAATGTTAAGTATAAAGTTAACGGTCAGTGTCAAGAGCCGGTGCGTACGGGGCCGGTGACAAACTTTTCCAAGAACTGATTGATTAATGATGAGGGTTGATTAACAGTGGGCGTGTATTAGGTAAAAGCAACGGTAGCCTAGTAATTCAGGCATGCGTCAGTCAAGCGGCGGTCGTGGGTTCGAATCCCGGCTCGTACCAATGAGTTTTTCGGAACATATGTAAATTATTTACCATTTAGCTAGTCGGTAAAGGAAAACATCGTGAGCAGACCGGTCTAAAATCAATAACGTCTAGTTTTCCCTCTTGGTTGAAAGGTCAGATGGACAGACATTCGCTTTCGTAAAACTATTGCCTGTGCCAAATCTTGCGGTTAGGTACCAAGGCCGACCCCGGGTTCCTTCAGGGCACAACCGGGAATAACGCTTAGGAGGATGTGTATTAGGTTTTTAGGCTAATTAAATACAGGATTTCATTGATAATATTCACATTTAATGAATTATTCCTCCTCTGCCATTAAGTTTCGTCGCTTGTTCGCTTGTAGCAGCCCTGAAAGGAAACATACAGCTATATTTCACTCTGTTGCACGCTCGCTCCGTGCCTACGCTAAACGATGATAAGATGTGCCGCAGCGCCACATGCGGAGATGTGATATTGAACCATCGCGCTGCCGCTGGAAGATTTTGGCTCAAGATCGGTTAAAGTGGAGGCATGCAGTGAAGGTTAATGCGCAACGAACTCGAGGCTAAGCGCGATGAGTTAAAGGCTCGACCACATGTCGGAGGTTTGCTGACATGTAGGGAATGTGGCACATTCCCTGGAAAGATAGGCTACGTTAGTCACCTGATAGCTTACGAACGACGCTCCCGTTAGCCATTTATCCAGTCGCAGTGGTCGAAATCGGCCAGGATAGTTATTGAAACCATACTAACTCGCAAGACAAACTAAAATGTGATTTAGATGTTGAAAGATGAAACTAGTTGGCCCAGGTCAAGTTCCCAGAACTTTAAAAACTAAATTTTAACCGACTTTATATCAGTACCTACCCAAATAGCATAGTGTAAATATAAAATTTGAAGAGTTCCCTCAATTTTTCCAGGATTCCATCATCAGATCCTGACCTAATGACTATGGGACCACCTTGAGAAGGATACCCTTATAAATAAAAAAAGAATTTCCCAAATTAGTCCAGGCGTCTTAGAATAATCGGGGAACATTAATAAAACCTAAAAGATTCCGACGAAGCACCTCCTCTCTCTCTCCGTTAGTAAATTACGCTATAGGTTTGTAATTTGTGGCAATTGAATCAAGTGATTCATGATCTCTGCCTAACCCTCGAAGAAACACTATATACTGATAGGCAAGTGTCTTCGAATCTGATTCTCATTTCAACATGCTCCCTTTTTTGTACGCTAAATCGGTACCCGTGGAAGTGAGTACGTAATACTGATGAGAAACGACGAACAAGGAATATACTTTCTGGATCTTACAATGAGAGTTTCTAGAATACATTATGTCACCAGCTGATGGCAGCACTGTGTGTGCAATCATGTTTAATCATCATCACGTAGAACTGATAGCTGTTGGGGCAAAAAGGTATTCGACTCGACTGGTGACCACGTACGGGAAGGTGCAGCGTGGCTAGACCCCACAAGGTGGGTGGTTGGATGACCTGGTAAAGGTCGCGGGAATCTGCTGGATGCGAAAAGGCCGCAGTGGACGTCTTGCGGCCAATATCATGATGATGGTGCTGTCAAAAAGACCTCTCGCCTCGGCGACAGCTGGTGGGTTACATAATGCATTCTGGCAATCCTCATTTTACCTTCTACAAAAGAAGTCTGTCGAGATTTTTCATCCTTACTCAGCATCACCTAATTCCCGATAACAATGCAGCTCATCAAAGTTGTCCTCCACGATCTAGAAATTGAGTCTTCATGCTCATCGGTTCCGGGTAATGCTTTAGAATATGTCCATTGGTTCGAAGAATTGTGGAGGTTCTCCTCCACTTACCTAACTCCCGATAGTAATGCAGCCCGTCAAAGTAGTTGTCCTGGACAATCCAGAAGTTGACGATCCACTGCACGACGCCGCGGAGACTGGTGTACGCGAAGAGCAGCGCCACCCAGGTGGTGTCGTCCTCTTGGTCTATCACGCGCGGTGGGATGTGGATGTATGTCTTCACCGATTTCACGTTGCCAATGTAAGCCCAGATTGATGCTGGAAATAAAACCATCATTAGAATAAAATTATTATTATTTTGGAACAACACCCGACAATATACACAAGCAACACCCGACAATATACCTCGTAACTAAATAAATCACCTCGCACTTGCACACACGATACAAATCCCATAAAAAACATTCCATGTAGAAAAGAGGCCATGTCTCGAAACTCTTCTACCGTAAAAAGTTGTGAGATATTTCGTAGTACCAAGTCTCAGGCAGTCTTATTATTCTTTATTTGCTAGCTAAATAAAATTCTGCAACTTTGCAATCATTTATACACTAAACACTAATTGTATTCTTGAAGCTTCTTTGTCCGCTAGAAGTGCCTTAGACTTTTGATGATCGGTGAGTCAGTCAGTGAGTGACAAAATTAAGAAACATTGACTAGTTATAATTCTTAAACTACTAGTTCAAATTAAATGAAATTGGAAATATATTGTGTTTATACAACGCTTGCTTGGTTACTGAAAATTCAGGCTTCTAGTTTTATCCACAACGAAGTTATAGGGCGGTTAAAAATGGCCTGAACTGCTTCGAGAAAAGGATGGTACGGCCGTGCCGCTGTTTTGCTCGACTTGGCGGGGGCACGGTGATAACTTCATATACGCCCCCACACGAATATACACGACACACAACCGCACACAGCACTGAAACAACTTCCTACTTTTTTATTTTTTATTATTACTTGTTATTTTTGTACAGTCGCGACCGCTCTTTGCGGGACCTTTGAAAACCAGTAGCACATGCTGAAACTGGATCCCATTTGTCATAATAAGCATTTAGTTTAATCTTGTTAAATTCTTGTAACTTTTTTATAATTGCATGTATTTTTTTGTTTTTCTTTATCTTTTTGGCAAATTAAAAAAAAATATCCTCAAATAGGAGTCTATTCAGCATGAGAGGAGACACGGAGTGCAACGACGATATCCGCTGCGTGTGGTCCCGGTAAATTTGGTCATGGAGATAGATTGAATCAAGGACATAGGATAGTTTTTATCCCGGTACGGTAGGTAGGTGATCCCCTAATGGGGACAAATGGGGGGTCGAAGTTTGTATGGACATAAACGAGTTCCACGCGGCAGGAGTGGCGGGTTTCTATAAATTGTGTATTTTCTGAACGATTTTAGAGTCTGGTAAGTATCTGGTGGTGTAATAATGTAGTTTTTCTGACAAACATGACATATACAGGATGTGAAAAGCAATGGTCTTCGAATTAACATTCTATACCTATCTACTTACATTTACTTGATGCCTCCCCCGATTCGCTTCAAATTGCTTTTAGAAGTGCACTCTATTGTATATGCATCAAGGTTGCTTCTACAGTTAAACAATTGCTCGAATAAGAGGTTTACTAAGTAAGATGGCACGGCAGCGAATGCCATCAACATTGTCTCAGATTCAGTCGTTGCAAGAACGGCGTAAGCGCTTAGATTTTTGTATGATGATACACCGTTTGGATCGAGTAAAGAGTTATGAAGCCTTCTTGAGCATGTTCGAGCACCTTGAGTGGCTGTTGCGATCAAACACGGATCAACTGACAAGGCTTTAATACCTATGTGCTACCTATGTAAGCTATCAGGTAGCTGAAAGTAGTTGGTCTTAAATTACTTGGCACAGCAAAATGTCATCTCGCTCGCATATGGACCAGCCCAACTGCGGTACTCCACCTTTCAAACGTTAGACCAAAATTATAGTAAAGACTATGTAGATGGACAAATAAATTAATGAAGCAAAATTCGATGAGTAGATCCTTGTGTAAAAGGTAATTCGAGCAAATGTATGAGCGATTTGACGAAGTTCGTTGGATGATTCCTAAGTGAGCAGAAAATTCTGCGAAAGGAAAGGATACTTAATCGATAAAACGATTTTCGGTAACATGATGGATTCCTACTCACAACACGCAGTTGACTGGGTTTTTGTATAAGAAATGTGTTTTATATTCAGTCTTCGTATCTAGGTGGCATCGACGAGGAACAGCGTAGCATTCACCAAGTCGACCACCCATCAGCAGCGGTCAGAGGCAACAAGGCATAGAACCGACGAAGTCGCCAGCCCAGGCTGCTTATCCGTGCCATATCGCTTAGAACCTACACAGGTATCAGTCAAGACTAACGTCTTCCAGGAAACCGATCCATAACTTGGCCAGTGACCAGCAAGCAAGCCCAGACTCTCAACGAGAAATTAAACAGGGTCTGCACGGGAAGTGTACCTTACATTCAGTCCTCGTATAGGTGGCATCAACGAGGAACAGCGCAGCATGCACCAAGTCGACCACCAGCAGGGCTATGCCAGCGGCGGTCAGCGGCAGCAGTATCGCGTATAACCCGCACGGACGCCGGCCCAGGCTGACGTTGAGCAGCGCCAGACCTAGCCATGTCAAGTGCAGGCTCATCCATAACTTCATCTTGCTGAAATTATTCAGGCCAATAACCATCACTAGCCACTGAGAAAATGAAGTTTATTCAGGTTGAGTGAGATTCCGATATTTATTGATAATTTTACATGGGATTTTATGTTAAACTAAAGGTTAGTTACATTTAAAAATATTCATTGTACTATACGTTGGTCAGTTCTATATAAATTAATCTAAATTAGTATTTTAATATTTTAAAATTACAACTCTTGGTACTTACTTTATTTCAAAATATTTTTTTACATGCATTCCTATTACATTTATATTTTTTTAGTCATCAGTCTTTAATATCAAATCATTTATATTGACACACCAATGACACTGAGCGACTTGCGAGCCTTCGCCAGTCGCCGGCGCGGGACAACCATGTGGTTCACCAGGCGTGTCCCGGCCGTGGCACTGCCCACGGTTCATATACTCGTAAAACCCCCGATTTGGACGCACATATTTGCGCTGTTAGAATGTTGACGCAATGCAATGTCAGAATTTTTTGTTCTTTAAATAATGCCTGTGCTCGATAGTCAAAGGGTTCGTTTGAGGTTCATAAGATGATAATGCCTAAAAACTAAACCGTATTGAACAGCTAGCTTCCATGAGCTGATAAACGTCCACTGCTAGACATAGGCTGAAAAACGCGCGTTTGAACACGGAGCCAATAGACAATCAACTCCTAAAGGGGTAGAAGAGAGTGTTCGCTCCTTAAAAAATAAATCGTTTTATATAAACGGGCTGGCTTTATTAAAGGCTTAAAGAAAATATTGTCTAAAAATGTTTCTTTCTAGGCAGACGATGCTAATGTTGGTTTGGCTTAGTGCATTGTCTCGGTAACTGGCCTGGCCTCATAAACTCCTCGTAAACGCTTTTATCTACGCACATATCACTAGTGCTCTTAAATGCGTTCAGAAACCGTAGGAAATTACCAGCATTATTACAACCAATTTTACTATGAGAACTTTCTTGTCTGTTGTAGTAGGTAAAATCTGTACTGTAATGTTATTAGGTATTACAGTACAGATTTTTGTAAGGTTATGAGTTTAAATTTGGAACAGCGGTCAAACTCATATACGGGTCTCTATTCTAGTATTCATAGATATTAAAACAGTTATCAATGCGAAACGTGAATTCAGTATGTTTTTTTTAATATAAACCGCGCGATATTTGTCGTCGAGTGACATGAGAATAGGGACTTCATTCGTTTGTCTATGATTTTAAAAAACATTCGTCTTGACGTAGGATCGAATTGCCGCCATTAGGTCAGGGGCTGGAAACTTAGAAAAGAGGCGACACGCCGATTTATTGTATGGAAAGTAGTGACATCTCTGGCGAAGCGGATCGCTGTATTTAATGTTGTTGACAGAAAATGGAAATAGATGTCAGTACAATAGACCCACGACAATAAATTTGAAGATTTTGAAATGAAATAAAATATATTTTTATGTTTTGAGATAGAACTTATTAAGTATCCATTTTATTTAACTGAACATGAACAAATATCTCATTAATATGGAATTGTGTTTGTTGTTCGGCCTTTGTGGTTTTAGATGAAGTATACATACGAGTACCTACGTGTCAGTCAGTAAATAAATGTCAATGTATTGTCTATAAAAACATTGAATGAAAACACATTTAAATCATATTTAAATAAAATCAAGAATAGTTTTAGCCACAGTATCTATTTATAAAAATAATATCTAGGTATTATGTGTGCAGACAATAGTTTGAGGTTGTGTAATATGCAGTGTAGATCGGCTGTACGTGGATTTGTTAAATCTGGTCTAGGAGATTTAATCTCATGTTTTGAAGCTAAATCTCGTCCTTGTCTCGTGTTTTTTGTTAAAAAGGTTGTGCTTTGTTAAGTTCTTGTTACGTAATTTGTTATTTGTTAAGTTGAATAAATACTTTTATGAATGTTGCATGTTTCACTTTTCAGATCCATTTCATACTTAGTTGTGGGATTATTTTGAAACCTACAATGTGACTAGCAAAGTATGAAAGGAAGCGTACTTAGGTAACTAAAATGTGATTTATATCATGTTTTAGAAACGTTTTCTTCCTAACTTTGGTAGTCGCATTGTAGGCTTCACAATCAAAACAGAGAATAAAACTTGTTTACGTGTGTGCGTGGTGCGTGAATATGTGTGTGTGCGTTAGTGTGTATGTGAAGCGTGCACGCTGCACGCATGCGTGCGTCAGAGTAGTTCGACCACTTCCTACTAGGCGGCTGTGGGACCAGTAATTTCTTGGTGTTGCCACTCTTTACATAAATATACTTATTATACTCTTTGCATTAGGTACTGTTGTCATTTCTTTGATGATTTTGTAACTCACATTTTAGTTGAAAATATGAGTAGTAGTGACTCCGAGAACGATATGCACATTCATTTTCCTACGGCTTCTGAACCCATCTTAGAGTACTTATGATATGTCTGTAGATAAAGTAGTGTATGAAACTGTACATAATTTTAATTAACTCGCTAACGCTCGTTTCATAAAACCACACTCGTATTTTAAGGCCTCTGATTATGTATCAGTAGCATAAACTACTATAAACGTCTGTATCTAGCCGGGCTGGCTACGCGTTCCGCTCGTGGTTTTTTTCGTATGTAGCGGAAAGCGACTACTGCGTAGGTGACCGCTAGGCGGGTTCCTGGCAGTGAAAGTGTTAAGCATACATATTGAAAATAAGGAAATAATGCTAACTTCCTGAAAGAAGCGGCGACTGGGTTTGAGTCCATCCAAAGCATATGTGCGACGGTAGTCCTGTTGTCTATCGGTATAGAGTAGTTGTAGAAGTAGTGTCGGCCGCACACCTCCGGCTCGAAGAGATACAGCATCTTAAATTAAACTTCAATGATAATTCCGGACATAATTAAGAACACGGGTGGACGTATAAGATTGGGAGATTATACAGTCGTGGAATGAAAAGGTTCGTCACTTCTTGGGCCTTAACAGCTTTCAAATAAGCTCGAAAAGTGGCAAAACTTTTCATTCCGCGACTATCCATACTCATATTATAAATGCGAAAGTGTGTCTGTCTGTCTGTCTGTCTGTCTGTCTGTCTGTTACCTCTTCACGCTTAAACCGCTGAACCGATTTGGATGAAATTTGGTATAGAGATAGTTTGAGTCCTGGGGAAGGACATAGGATAGTTTTTATCCCGGAAATCATCCCCCAAGGGGATGAAGTGGGGGGTGAAAGTTTGTATGGAGCTACGATATAAACGAGTTCCAAGCGGACGGAGTCGCGGGCAGAAGCTAGTAGATAATAATGGTGCAAATAATTGTTTTTGACATAAAACCCATTCCTGTCTACGCTACGCATGCGAGTTTTTAAAAAACGTGTAAGTACTACATACGTTAAGCTAAAATAAAGGTCAAAACAGAGCTGAAGTTGAAGATCATGTATCTTAGAGCGACATTTTCTGTGATACAAACGCGCGTTCAGTGATACACTAGCCATACTTCACCTGTTAAAATAAGCGGCGCTACCACGAACATCAAATCTCGAAGTTCGTTTATCTCTGTTTGCGCTCGAGTACCATAAACCATAAGTGCGATAGAGACGGAGATATCCGAACTTCGACATTCGATTTTCGTGGTGATATAGCTCTGTATCGATACCATATCGCTGCAAAAACTCGCCGTGTGTAACCGCTCTTAGTTACAACATAGTTACTAACATTGCTATGATAATTTTGAGAACAGTCTACGAGTATTCTTCAAAGAACAGTTAATAATTGTGATGTTCTACCTTTCGGTCTCAGCGTAAGTAAATAAAACCAGTATGTAGGCTGTTAGCGTAGGTGCGCAGTCGCGACCTCACTCCGCGGCAGCTCGATGACAAGTGGCAAGCGCTCCCAGCTCGGCCGATCCCGAATGCTACCTACCCTCGCTTGTATTTATTTGTAGTGCGCATACACTACAATAATGGAAATGAGTACGGCTCAATGCACACCTCAAGTTCCCGGATCAGATTTCCTGATACGGTTTTCGGTGTATCCTCCGAGTAGGACGCCAAAGCAGTCTGTTGCATTCGACCGCTGTGACACAGAATAAATAATAATACTTACGTGCAGATGTTCCTCTGTCAAATAAAACAGAAGTTTGACAGCTAGAAAATTCAAATCATGGCATCACGTATATCATGATCTTTCATTCCTAGCGCGATCACGTGTATCGACATCTCAGTCGTGTGCGAGAGCCGACTTTAGCCGAAACGGTAAGAGGAACCAGGCCTAGCTGTGATTCAAATCATAACCGGGAATCGGTCACCCTGAATAGGGTGTAGATTCTAAATTTATTATTACTCTAAAGAAAGAAAGCAAATAAATATGCCTGGTGACGAAAATCCCATTCAGATATCTCAAAAAATTACGAAGCTAGAACCATTTTAAAGGGCTACCCGAGGTTTTCATCGATTTTGACAAGTTTTGAATAGTATCTCCTACTTTTGCGCTACAGATAGAATTATATTTCAAACGGCTATCGGTTCTTTAATCTTTTATCTCCATTTTCATTTACCGGATTTTGAAAACATTAAACATTGTCTAAAAAAACACTTATTTCGTATCTCTATTGATGAGAAAGATCTAACATATACGAAAACTACATATTTGGGTTCCTCTTTGACGTTTATAAAAAAAAAATATTATGGCCAGAAAACCAGCTTTTTGGCCTAAAATTGTTCAACTTTGATGCAAGTTGAATATCTCGAAAACAATCAACTTTGAAGTAAATATGGGATACTATATTGCTTAAAGCCGTTGTTGTTAATATAATAAGCTACAAAAACCATTAGAAAACAAAGGGATTCCGATCGAAGGTCATCGGCGTAGATATCGGAGCCCCTTAATGTTGCTTGTTAGATAGAGAAATTGCGTTAAATGACAAGATTAATCGTTTCGTATGAAGGTGCGTTTTGAGGAAAAGGGACAGAACATAACCCGTCTTAGAACTTTGGACACGCATAACCTTGTGATTATTTAACCTATTGCGTTGTTTTTTTCTCTAATAATTTTTCCAAAAAATACAGCATTATGGATTCTTTTATTTAGTGTCTTCATCCTTAATGTGCTATGTGCCCCGCCACTGCCACTTAAGTTTAGCGATTCGGAAGGCTATATCGGTTACCTTGGTTCTGCTGCGGATAGCCTCATTTCTGATGCGATCACGCAGAGAAGCTCCCAACATAGCCCTCTCCAGAAGTCTGCCTAAGGCCGCCTAGGCGAAGTGGAGTCCGCTGGATGCGGGTGGCGCAGGACCGGTCACTTTGGCACTCTTTGGGGGAGGCCTATGTCCAGCAGTGGACGTCTTCCGGCTGATATGATGATGATGATCCTTAATGTGTTGCACCCGTGACGGTGCCACTAAGCCCTGGTTCCCACTATGTCGTTTGTCGGGACGACTTTTTATCGTGTGTCGTAGTGGCAGAATTTTTTACATGAAGCTGTTCACACTTGTCGGACACCAATTTGTATGAGACGACGACACACGGTAAAAAATCGTCCCGACAGATGACATAGTGGAAACGGGGGGTTAGTACGAAGAATTCAATAGAAGTCATATCTGATTTCATACCTTGATCAATGTGAGCTCATGAGGATCATCTGGCTCCGGGGTCAGCTTGCATTCCAGGGTCAACCACGTGAAGACCACGCACACCACCGCTTTACAAAAAAAACTTAGAAAAGTTGAAAAACCCCCGACATTTTAATTTCAAAGTGCAATATCTCAAAAACGGATGAACAGATTTTCATGAAACATAGCTAAGAACACTCGGGATAAAATTATCTACGACACATAAACAACCGCATTCAAATCAGCCCATTCGTTTGGGAGCTACGATACCACAGACAGATACACAGATACAGAGACACGTTAAACTTGTAACACCCCTCTCTTTGCGTCGGGGTTAAAAACAACGGTACTTTACAGTCAAGGCCGAGAAGTACAGGATTGACGTATAGTTAAAACAGGAGCGGAATCATATTATAGTTAGTAACAGCTGAAGTAGCCAAATATATCGGAACACTCTTTAGTACTGGAGTAAGGATTAGGACTTGTCTGTGAGGATGTAGCTTTTTAGGGTTCCGTAGTCAACAACGGACCCTTATAGTTTTTCCATGTCCGTCTGTCCTTCTGCGGATTAGCTCAGTGACCCATACTGCTACAAAGCTGTGATTCGGTATTGGTATACAGCAATCATGCCGACAAAATGGTAGAATAAAAAACTGTATTTTTTAGGGTAGGTAAATAGGCGTACAGTTTACAGTTTTTTTTGTCTTTATTCCCATGGTGTGGTGTATTATGGGTTTTTAAATTCATGTTTCAACTCAGTGATCCGTTTACGCTCAAAAGGCACTTTTGTACAAAGTCGGCCGATACGCAACCGCACCATTTACTTGGCGCGCGCGAGACGATGTAACAAAGACAGACAGGCAACTACGGAACCCTGCACTGCGCGTGGCCCGACACGCACTTGGCCAGTTTTAAGTGTAGGGGTTAACAGCCAGAACCAATTTCGCTTTCAAAAATTAATTAACACATTGACTGCCTAAAATCGTTATGCGCTACGCTCGTGGACGATTCTGTGGTTTTCCCGCTAAGTAGCAGATAACGCTTACGGCGTAGGCGCCCGCTAAGCGGGTTCCGGGCAGTGAAAGTGTTTACTTTTGGACAATGCAAGATAAAATCATCATTTTTATATTACCGTCATATTTCCGAACTTCAATTTGGTTAGTATCATTATAGCAGGTTTAAATGTGTTATGTACGCTCTTTCTGCAACATTAGTTTGGCGCAAGTTAACCTAAAGAAAACTAGACCTTATTGTTGAGATTAGACCGTTATCCTCATGATGTATGCCATCACCGAAAAGCCGCTGTTAAATATCATTAGATTTTATGAAAAAACCCAGCGATACGAGTCCGCTGTCAAACCCGCGAACTCCGATTCAAAGTCGCGCGCCTACGCTCGGCTACAAAATGGCTTCTTGTACAACTAACTACTACCAAAACTGTAAAAACTAGACATCTGTAGATCTTAGTCTCTGCAGCAAACTATACATAGATTGCTGCAAAGACGCCTAATTTTTGTTACTGACTTTCTTGGAAACTTGTATTCCTTTTATCTCAAAATTGTGTCAGTCGCTAAAGAAAGAAAACTCACTTTGATAAAGAATAATGAAGATCGACCACACGCTAAACGACGCCATCGCAGATTTCACAAATTACACAAATTATTTTAAATTCACGACCTGAATACCCTGAACTATGTCGCATTCCAGTGGGCCGTGCCGTCCGGCGATTTATCGTCCTAAATATCACCGAAATTGCCAAAGTCCGGGAAATTAGGAGGTGAAAAATGGAGGCTGGTCCGTAATGACATATTTTGCGTCCTAAAAGGGCCGAAGAAAATAGTTAAAATTTATTTCTTAAAAATCTGTACATTGGTCAATGTTACCTGCAAAATATATACAATCTGGGTTCGTAAAAAAATTATAGTTTAAGTAAGCTATATAAATAAATTGAATTGAATTGAATTATTTTAGTGTGAAAGGGAATAAACATTCAAGACTAAGAAACAAATATTCAAGCTCCCATAAATTGGCTTTCCATTTACGCGAAATTCCCTCTTTCCCAGGATAAACTAGTAAGTATTATGTAGCATAATTTTTTATGTAATACTTTGGGGAAAAAAAAAACAATTTTTCTTAAATTATTCTAGTTTATACAAGTTTACTCTAGGAAAGGGGAATTTCGCGCAAATGGAAAGCCAATTTATGAAAGTTTGTTACATAAGTTTCTTAAAAAATCACGCCGTTAGCCTGTCAATGTCAAGACATGTATGTATGGAAAGCGAACCACCTGTACGTATGTATGTATATTCATATATCTTATTTAATTATGTGTATTGTATATTGATAAGATGTGATCTTTCATCAACGCATTAGGGCCCTTTGTTTTTTGCACCACCTACTACTTGGTTTTACTATTCTTTTCTCCGCTACCCAAAGGTTGTCTGGAAGAGATCGCTCTTTAGCGATAATACCGCCTGTTGTTTTATCTCTACTGCCTGCCTGTATATTTGTGTTATCTTCTGTAACTGCTTTATCTGCGTGAGGTGTGCAATCAAGTGTATTTGTATTGTAAGTATAGTAAAACAAATGTGTTATAATTTAATAAATGTTTAATCGTCGTTGAATTACCGCACTATGCCACTACTCTTGCTGTTGCCCTACGTAAGCCGTAAGTCTCAAATTAACGGTCCCTCCAGCGATAATGAAAAATGTAATGGCATCTTTCGTCGCGTTTAAATTGAATTTTCTATAAACGGAATGCTCATTTCATTTTGCGTTACCAACAACGTTTGCGAGATTGTTCGTTTTAGGAATGGTATTTCATAAATCGTCCCTAGTGACCTCTTTAGCGTTTCAATTGATTAGTGAATAATGGCACAAATTTTTGACCCCCTATACAAAGTGAAATTTAATTCGTTTTACAAAATAGCATAATGTGAATCTATCCATGATTCTGAGACGTTCTTACGAGCAAAGTGTATGAAATAGCTGGACCTTGAGCTGGAGCCGACTGAGGAAAATGTTTACAGCAGTTTTTTTGGCATAATACAAAGTTGTTCCAATAGTAAAAGTTGTCCAGAATCATTGATAGATTCACATTCTGCAATTTACATTGTAACATGAATTAAATTTCATCCTGTAGTATACATTTTCAAATACTTACCCATCATCTTTTCACCCATTGCTATGTTAAGGTAATAAACGCCTTTTGTAATCTAGGTAAGTAGGTGCACATAAAACACATTTCTTACTTTATCAAATATTTAAAGCTGGTAACCCAGCTGATCGCCTAATCGATTATTCAACTCGACAACTCGATTACACCGTGCTGTCGCGTCGATTCTGTCGCGTATCGTCGTTATCGTATATTGTGACTGACCAGTAGTACCCGTAGCTCATCGCTAGGCGTAGAACGCCTCTCGTTAGAAAGTGAGTCTTATGCTGTCTCCACAAGACTGATGTTACAACAATCGAGAATAGTTGGATAGAACCCTATCATTCTCACGTCACGCTTTGGTATATGAGTTTGATAACTTTGCGTTTGGAGTGACATTCGATTATACATTGTTGTTACAGCGATGTGACGTTAGGCAACAAACAATGTTCATGATGGACAGTTGTGAATACGTTAGTTTTGAAAAACTTAAAACAATACGCTTTTTTAATTCAATAATGAACTTTCCAGGAAAAAATGCAGTTGTTAGAGTAAAAGGTAAATATTTATTCAAAGAATTTCAGTTAACAAAGGGACAACAAAAAACATCAATTGTTTCCCTCGGGGGGAAAAATAAAACGGAAAATCATAAGGTTACTTCAACAGTTCAACACCGTTCACCATCACACTTATTTAACCAATTGAACCAAATGTCATAATCATAATCACACATACATCCACACCTCCTAGAACAAACTTGGCAATACCCACTTGTTACTTACATCAAAAGATTAAAGTTCAATCTGTCAGCACTTCTATCTGTATATTTTAATCAAATGACACGATTTATTCCTTGAAACTGAAATCCTTAAGCAAAGTTTAAAACTTACGAAAAAATGCATGTACTACTACAACCAAACCAACCAAATGTTGCAATGACACCCATCAGTCCCATCACAGCTCCCCTATTGGCAATGCTAAAACTTGTCGTATTCACTCACACAAAAACTTGGCAATGCTAAAACTTGTCGTATTCACTCACACACAAACTTGGCAATGCTAAAACTTGTCGTATTCACTCACACACAAACTTGGCAATGCTAAAACTTGTCGTATTCACTCACACACAAACTTGGCAATGCTAAAACTTGTCATATTCCCCCGCCCTGTAGTACAGGGAGCCCCAGTGGCGGTCCATGTTCTGGTATTTCGCCTCCGGAAACGGAACGTTGCAGCGCGTGCTGAGGCGACTCTTCACCTCCTTGCCTCTGATCTTCTGTATGACTAGTCTCATGAATCTGAAAACAAATTTTTTTGGTATCGAATTGCAAGCTGGTGGCTGCGGAACTACTCCGAATCGAACTTGCATATTCAATTGACAGAGAGGGAGATATTGCGAGTTACAACTTTCGATTTGCGTAGTAGCGCTGCTGGTTTGCGGACGAGGACGTGAATGGTTTCCATGCGTCGCTGCGCGGAATGCGCGCCAGCCGCCATGGTCTCATGGCTGTTGTGGCAGTGAGATGGGACAGAACATTTAACATTTAGGTTGAGGTACTACCATAGTTGTTTAAGTTCATTAATACTAATAATAAGTAGTCTTTTTTAAAGCCGTCGCGTCGAAGGCATGGCAACTGTTGCCAACCTAACGGTACCGATGTGGATATCCATCATTAACTTCCAAAGACTCCACTCAAGTAAGAAAACTATAGCTCATTCCCTGTCATCCGTAAGGCCTGTAACCCGAACTGGCATATTCATAGGCCGATGAGATAATGAACGTTTACACATTTAACAAACCTGACGAGGTAAAGGTTCAGACAGAAGAACACGCCGCCCCGCAGCCAAAGGCCGGACGCCATCATTGGCACCCAGCCGCCGAATTCCTCTGGTCGCGCTATGTCGCGAGGAGTCATCCCCCAGCCGGCGTACCTGATCAGGGAAACAAGAATTTTCGTAAAGTCAAGCCGTGTACAGATTATGCGCGGCAGCCGCGCGAGCCAGTGTTCACGTGAACATTGGCTCGCGCGGCAAATGTTCGATAGAGTTTAGGTACACCGCGGCGGCTGCGCGAGGCAAGCGTTCCAGCTCGATCAGCGCGCCAATTACTTCAGTCGCTGGCGCACGCGCCGTCCAATCCAAACTGCGCGCGCGCCAGCGACTGAAGCTTCTTTGATGCGGGCTCAAAAACCGACAGCGCTCGGATCGCCGCGCAGCACGTTCGACCGCGGCAATGTTCGAGCTGCCGCGCGCGGAAACCCCGTCTCCATTGCGCGCGGCCGCCGCGCGATCCAATGTTCGAGTGATTGCCAAGCATAATCTGTACACGCCTTCAGCGGTCGCACGTACACGAACTCTTAACGGGCTATACACTTGTACCGTGTCTCTATCGTCTTGTTTAATCTGCTCTACGAAGTTTTCAAACGAGTGAAAGCGACAAGTTATCAAGGTGTTCAACTGAGTTCAATTGTACCAACAGCAAGAGAAATAGTACATAAACCTGTAAAATCAGTGAGAGGAAGCCTGATCTCGGCAGTGAGCTATCTCTGATACAGATTACAGATTAATCTGTAATTTGAAGTCCTAATTCATCAACACTATTTGGATTATAATAAATAGTAAACATTATTCGTTTACGTATTAATCAAAGAAAAGTTACAGAAAATTGTCAGGGGTAGCACTAGGCTTCGCCTGTATTTCGCAGAACCATTTAACAATGAAGTAGAAATACGTTTATTTCTAATGACAAAAGAAAAAAAATGTAGTTAAGGCTCTTGACTTAAATCTACATAGTAAAATCAATTATGAATAGTTTGCTCGCAAGATTGCCACTGATGTTTATATGTATTATGATTTTGATTAGTTATTTCTATAATGAAAAGGTTGCGTGCGTCTATGAGAACAAACATAAAATAACATAACATACAATTTTACAGTTTTTTTGCATTTACTAACTTTTATAGAATGGCCTGTTAACTGGCGTTTCATGATTAAAATAATGAATGAGAATGAAGTATTGGTCACCAGCATAAATATCAGCCACAACAAAGCGCGCATAAATATCTGACACGAAACAGAGGACCAAGGGCAGTAAGGATGTGTCAGATATTTAAGCCCGCTTTGTTATGGCAGATATTGATGCTGGTGATGTACTGTTATCGTAGCTTTGTCAAGCTCTTCATACCAAAAAAACGAGCAAGGCAAGGATGAACAGTCAAGGGCACCAACACACACCATAAAGTGCCAAAATATGTAGGCAGACCATTCTGCAACAATAAGGTTGTACTAAACATATTTATGCAAAGAGTGAATACATATTGGTGCCCTTAATTTTACCTTATAATCATAGCTTTAGTCACGCTCTGTTGAATATGCGCCGCGTACATAATGGCCATGCAAACGTCATAGATGGCGTTGCTGACGGTGGTGTAGCGAAAGATGCGCAGGATAATCTTCAGGACCTTCATGTTCTCGATAGACGAAAATGACCATAGGAGCAGAGCTGCGACTATCCAGATGATGTGGAGGCCGAGACTGAACTTCACGTGGCTGAATAGTAACAACATTCAGAAAGATTCGTAACAATATTCAAGAGGAAACACTAAGGTCGAGATAATTGAGAAATAGGTATTTGTAAAATGTATTGCTGTCGCGCCAACCTCAAGCCTCCCCGCAGAGCGCGATAGAGACAACTGCAGCTTGGACCGAAAATACCTATTAAAAGTACATAAAATCAACGTTTCATAGTCCTTTCTTCTCCAAGACTTGATCTGTTTAACTATTTTTTTTATTCAAAATCAAAGAAAGGCTTTGGCCGTGTTCCTATGTTTTCCTTTTTTTTAATAATCTAGTCAAAATTGTTTTCTGGATGTTTGCACACAGCGGAAAATCTGGCATTTTTCTTAGGTTTTTGAAGGAAGAATAAATTTATGAAAAAAAGGAAAACATAGCAATAGTAGCCATAGATTTATGGAAAAAAAATATTGTTCTACTGCCATTATCCAGGGAGAAAACAGGGGACTACGTTTCTATGGAAAAACGGCCCTTGTGTTTCCTCTTAAAAATCTCATCGGCCACTTTCGAAAGGAAAGTTTCGAAACCAGTTTAGATAAGCTAATTATTTTGCTTTATTATTAAATTCAGTTTTTCTATTTCGAAACTAGTAGCAACAATTTTTTCTTAATTCGAAAGATCCCTTTCTTTAGCGGTTTACCCAATGATGCCCATTGGGTAATCCGCTAAAGAACCGAGCCTAGAATAATAAAATAGAACCTAAATAGAACCTAGGTTAGGTGAACCGAGCCTAACCATCTAGTTAGTGTTTTGGCAATGCAAAGTGTTTCCTAATACAGAAGAGCAAATCTTAGTTCGCAACTGGTTTCGTACTAAGAAGATGAAATATTCGATCGACACTGATTGGCTCTCGAAAGTGGCTGGAGGGATAAAGATTGTATGAGGCTCTTATTATAATATTATTATTGTTTTTAACACTTTTTTGTATCTTTGGTTATATTTATTTATTTAAACTTTATTGCACAAACGTGTAGTAGATTTATTTTCGCATTGTGTTCTACCACATCATCTGTTAGCATGTAATACTAGTCTATATCTGTCTATGTATATAATCTGGTTATACATCAGAACAACACAATTAATGTTTTAGAACTTAAGTCCTTTGTGTCCCGAGGTGGGCGTAATCGCTGCGACTCAGTCTTTGACTACTGCAGCCGATTACGAATGTTTTGTTATTCGGTATACCTGTTATTAAGTTCAATAAAAATCTTTAAATCTTTAATCTTAAATCTTTTAAATTTATGTACCTATAGCCATGGTACACTGCATAATTCCGAAGATTTATCCGAAAGCATGTTTTCCAAATGTCATAATTCCGAAACCCATGTTCCGTTGAAGGAAATATTGATTTTTTAGGATATAATTACTAAGCTATCCTATATATCACATTAAGGGTAGATTGCCCGAAACCATCTGTAGTCGTAAGCGGTGTTCCTTAAAAAATGTATGGAATGTTTGACAAGCTGCCGATGCCTTACTCGTATTTAACGTTGATCGGTAGTCATAAGTTGGTTCGACCCGCTCTAAATCATATACGTAAAAAAAATATTTAGCAGATAATGGACTTCGGAATTTTTAATTTTGGTATAATGTTGCTTTCGGACGTTTTACTTCGGATATTTTGTATGTTATAATTACGAGTATAACCAAATGTAGAGAACCTTGAAGTGGCGGCGCGCGAAAATTTTCGATGGGCAACTCGGACACACAAAGGGCAGGACAACACAAAAAGCTATGACAAAGTTTAGGGTATATAACTGTAGGCTTGCCTAATAATAAATTTTAGGTAAGCCGTTGGGAATCGGCTTGTATGAGCGAGCGCTCCGCCACTGGAGCCTAGTGAACCATGGTCAGGTCCTGAGAAAAGAAATGTTGACATAATCTTTACTCACGTTCTGGTCTTCCCCGACAGCTTCGTCAGCACATTAAGAAACACAGGCTCATGCCTAATAGGTATTATGTTCAGCCCATGAGTGTCATTCGGCAGCAGGATTCCCTGGAACTGTTTCAGTGATCTTGTCTTGCCACAGGCATTCGTGTCGTACAGGTACATGATGCGCGCGAGTATGTCTAGCTCGAAATAACCTTCGTCGGGCTTCCATACGCATTGAAGGATCGTTGCTATCCCTACGCAGACTAGAATGCCTGAAAGTTTGCAATATTTATTTATTTATTCCTCACGGCCGGCCGCGACAAGCGTTTTATCTGTTCATGATGGCGCACTGGGACGCATTGGGACGCGCAACGCACTGGTGCTAGTTGGGATCACACGCAATTAATTAGAAAAACCGCTGCCGCTACCGCCGCCGGGCAATCTCGTGGCCGTGCCATTAGATTAGGCTATCGCTTACAGCCTAGCCATACATCGACGCTTATCTAAAACAAGTCGGTATCGCGAAATAATCCGTTTTGCTACTAAGTATAAGACTAGACGCAGAACACGTTAAAGTTTATCGTGACTAAGACTCCCGTGTTCTAATTCAAAAAATTGCCACCGTGGCAGCATTGTGCCGTTATGCCATTGGTGGGGTGTCGACGTCATTTTATCTGGAAGACCGTCCGTAGGCCAAATGAGCCATAGCGATCGACGCCGTCACCACGTTTTTTTGTTGACTACCGGCACATCCCCAAATAATTCGTTAAAACACATCAATTTGTTTGTACAACAGCGGCATTACGCGAAATAGCTCAGTGGAACACTAGCGAATTTTTGTGCAATATAGGATTATTCATGGATGGGACACTTTCCCTTAAACAGTAAGTACCGATGTTTTGACTTAACAACAAATAAACGAGTATTCACGAAAATAATGAAAGGTGGCTTGTTCATGTAAGCAAAATAAGCCCCTATACTACATAAGACTTACTTCATTATTGGTATACTATACGAATTTGGACTATGTTCATCATAAATATGCATTTAGTTTCTTGATTCAAAACGAGAAAAGCCACTATAAATAGATAAGCAGCTCAATGATAAACTTATTTAGATGTTATATGTATTGCAATAAAGGTATTAAGGTATATTATATGTATTCATATCAATTAAAATAATAATATACAACACAAGCCTTATTGAACTTAACTATGGGCCTAGTTCGATTTGTGTAAGATATTATTAACCTCGAATATTTATTTATTTTGTAATATCAAATAAGATAAGTATAAGATACATACCTACTACATGCTCCATGTACATGGGGACTTCAATTACTCGTGTGCGTCTCTTTTTTGCATAAAAAGTGGTATAATAACAATAATTATTATATTTTTATTATGGACACTATTTTTGTCAAAGAATCAGTAACTCTTTCAGTTGACTTATTATACTTTGGTTATAGAAACGAACACGCGAACTGGAAAAAATATCCGAAATCTGCTTTGGTTTTGCTGCGGGTAGCCTCATTTTTGATGCGATCGCGCAGAGAAACTCCCAGCATAGCCCTCTCCATTGCCCTTTGGGTGACCCCGAGAGCTTTCAGCTGGAACTCCAAAACCGTTTCCATTGCCTAGGTTTTGTGGAACCTGTTCGTGCCACTGGGTCTATGTTCTTCGAGGTCTAGCGGGCGAACAGAACTAAAAGGCTCTCTAGCTCCACTCAGAAGCTCATGAAGGAAAGGAGTCAAATGATTCTGCAGTCTTCAAACGATGCGACTTTATATCGGCAGCTAAATAAACAGAATCTCCAAGTCTCTTACCCGCGATCTGCGCCAATTCACTACGAACCGTATTGAAGAGGCCATCGAGAGAAATAAGGGCTCTAATGTGTTCGCACGAGATCTCGATCGAGTCTATTGGGCAGAGCCAGCTCGCAAGGTAACAAACTGAGGACTGGAGAGTCGTTTTTTCCAAACCTGAGCTTTTGAGTGAGTGCGTACACGTCATACATATCGTATACACGTCAACTCGCAGACCCGAAGTTGGTCTGGCAAAAGACCATAGCTAGACCAACCCGACACTTTACCGACGACATCCCGGACATCAGCCTGTCCGAGATTAGAATGGTTCTGAAACAGCTTAAGAACAGCAAGGCACAAGGTGAAGACGGAATTACAGCCAAACTCATGACGGCGGGTAGAAAACCGATCCTTACGACCCCTCAGAAGTTGTTCGACACCATCCTACTGGAAGGGAGAACGCCAAAGGCGTGAAACAGAGGTTAGGGGTGCTGTTGTTCAAAAAGGGGAACAAAACCCTGCTGAAGAATTACCGACCCATCTCACTTCTGAGCCATGTTTACAAGCTGTTTTCAAGAGTCATTACAAATCGCCTCGCATGCAGGCTTAGTGACTTCCAGCCTCCCGAAAAAGCCGGTTTTCGAAGAGGTTTTAGTACCGTAGACCACATTCATACGCTCCGCCAGGTTATACAGAAGACTGGAAAGTAAAACTTGCCTCTCTGCTTAGCGTTCGTGGAGAAAGCTTTCGATTCGATCGAAACCTGGGCTGTACTACAGTCTCTCCAGCGGTGAAAAGAAGACTGCCGCTATATCGAAGTACTGAAGTGTTTGTACGAGAACGTCACTATGTCAGTCCCACTCCAGGATCGGAGCTTGAAAAGTATTCCGCTACAGCGGCGTGTTAGGCAAGTGAATGTTATTTCCCCAAAACTGTACACCGCTGCAATGGAGGACGTTTTCAAGACTCTAGACTGGAGAAGGCTAGGCATCAACATCAACGGCGAGTACATCAATCACCTTTGGTTTGCTGATGATATAGCAGTCTTGGCTGAGACCATGGAGGACTTGATTACTATGCTCGATGACCTCAGTAAAGCCTCCGAGCGAGTTGGTCTAAGGATAAACATGGATAAGACAAAAATCATGTCAATCGGACACTTTCAAGACTTCTTCAGACTTTCAAGTTAGATAGGTCCAACTTTGAGTAAGAGTCCGACTCGGCTGGGCAGCATTCGGGAACCTACGGCACATCTTTTCGTCCAATACTGCGCAATGTCTCAAGACGAGAGTCTTTGACCAGTGTGTGTTGCCACTACGTCACTGTGTGATGACGTATGATACGGAAACGTAGACGGTTACCTCATAAGAAGGCTCAAAGTCACCCAAAGAGCAATGGAGAGTGCTATGCTGGGAGTTTCTCTGCGCAATCGCATCAGAAATGAGGCTACCGCAGCAAAACCAAGGTAACCGATATAGCCCTCCAAATCGCTAAACTTAAGTGGCAATGGGCTGGGCACATTGCACGTAGAACCGATGGCCGCCGGATGGCGCATCGTAGCTAGGACCCCCACGAGGTTCAAAGATTTCAAAGATTCAAAGATTTTTATTTTGCTCGGAATGCAGTTACATAGTTCTTAAAAATACAACATAATCGTCCAGTGCATTCAGCCTGCGTGCAGGCGTGCAAAATATTTTTATGGAGCCTTAAAGTCCATAATAATATATTTTTCTCAAACATGCTCGGAAATATACGCGTTAATATCACGAAATGAAGACGTGAAGTTTCTTGTTTATGGCTCCCTACATTACTTCTTGGCCTTAGGCCAAGAAGTAATGTATGAAAACCCTAAGTAAAACCATTATTGTCCGCTACTCTAACTTTTTAAATTTGCTTACTAATATTAAACTGACAAAGGAAAATTTACATACTGCCAACCACCACTAGACACAATTAGCATACTTGCTTCATAAAAAAAATAAAAATAATCTATGGTACTATACTTTATGTGCGGTTAAACATGGTGCTCGAACGGCTTGTTCAAATGGCATGTTTAAAAAATAAAAAAGGCGCAAATGACCTATTATTTAATTGATTACCAAGTATTTATTTTAATTTTAATATTTCCTCACATCGTTTGAGAAAAGTACTATACAATCCTCGGCCGGAACAGGGATTGCTGGACTCGTTGTATTCGGCCTCGTCTACGACTCGGCCGTCTACCCCAATCTCGTTCAGCAATCCCTTACTTCACGGCCTCTGCAGTAATCTACTAATCTTTGAATCTTTAAAAAAGAGTTACTAATTTACATCCATACCAAGTGTTGTAAACTAAACTATACCGTTATTGTCTATATAGTTTAAGTATAATTGTGATGTATGTCGTTTAAGGCCATTATTGTCCATATTAATAAATAATATTTGAGAAACAAAGCAAAATAAGTCAGTATTCTTTTAATATTTTACATATACGTTTGTCTTAAAGACAAATAATACACTATTGTTCATAAGAAAAAAAAATTTTTTTGAATTATTTTCTATTGAGACCTTAGTACACATAAAAACTTATCCAAAGTATATAAATATCGTGTCACAACTCTAAACTGTAGTACATTTTTGAGTTTTTTTTGCGTAGTTTTTTGTTGTTTTATTTTTATTTTCTTGGGTTTAAATAACTGGATGACAGAGGAAACTGTGACTAAAAGAAAATTTTAAATTGGTTATCTTAATAAAAAAATATAACAATATCTTTTTTGTGTTTTTTTTAAACCTCTGCCCTGAAAAAACAAAGTTTTTGAGATACAGAGTTGTTTTAGATAAGCATCGACATGTTGACACTACTGACTCTGTGAGCTGTGGATGTAGACCTTGTGAATCTGTCAGTTGTCAGCGCTGGCGCGATACAACCGCGATACAGTTGATCTATGGCTAAAGTCACGCGTCAGTCGGGCAATCGTGAAATGCGCGTTTGTATCTCTGCAAAATGTCGCCGTGTGTTGTTTAATGTTCTAAAATAAGGGTCAATGTTATTGTATGTCTACTCCCTTTGTCTCTGTGTCTTTTGCGCAGCGAACGAAAAAACCTTAGAAGACTAAGAAGCGCCGCAAAATGGCCCGACAGAACGTGCCATTGCCAACATGCGGGGATGGAGGAGGGCTGTCAAAACGATGCCAGGCAACCATTTAGTTCGAACGTGCGCATACCGGGTTTTGTTTTAGGCACGTGTTTGGGTAGAAATGTGTAAGGAGCTCGCATTGAATGTTTTTCTCGTTCGCTGTTTTTGTTTAGTGAATAAATTTCTTCTTTCTTTCTTTTAACTTACATTGGATTATGACGTAGTACGCAATGCATTTGAGCCTACTCCGGTCCTTTGGTTGAATACCGAATATCACCCCCGAATTTCGGCTTGTTGAGATTACCGTGGCTTCTTTACCGTGGTTAGCCAATTTGTAGATTCCTGTGTCCATTATTATCGCAGTGTTTGTCTGAATCACAAACTAATAAAAGATATGTCTGACTTTTGTCTGATTTACTGTACCAGCCTGATTACATTTTAGTAGTGTAAATGACGTTCCGTTTTTATCTTAATGTCAATGTCCACCTAAAAAGGTTACTTTATTAAAAATGTATGATTGATATAGAACTATTTTATGAATTGTCATTGGATGTAATGAAATGACTTATGTTATTAAGCCTCTCGCATCAAGCCTCTGTCACTAGCCGTCAAGTCACCGTTAAATTTAGTATTTTGCAAAGACTTCAATATACGTACGTATTTTGTTAGTATCACAAAGTACTTAGTTATATACTGAGTTAGTATTGACCGCCACCGCATGCTTTATAAGTAAAGTTGAGGGCATGTCTGGATATTGACGTTCTTTTCTTCATAATGGGCTACGAAGTGTTACGTTTCGGGCGCAGCGAGACGAGAGATCCGTAATGCATTTCATACAAAATTGGAGGCCTAGGCCTGCAAGATGGTTTTTTTTTAATTTCCATTCCATAATTTGTGGCACAGGATCACGAGTTTTTTTAATTTATTTCATTGCATGTTTGAGAAAAGCACTATACATACCTCGGCGTGAAAAGGGGTTGCCAGCCTCATAACTATCCGACCTCGCTACGCTCGGCCGTCTATATGTACCTCCTCGGCCGCCAACCCCTTACTTCCCGGCCTCTGTAGCAATGTACAAACGCCAACATTGTTAACTGACCATCCTGTATTTATATAGAGCCTTATTACAATGCACATAAAGTGCACGGATGGTCAGTTAGCTGTGTTGTCGATAGGTACACCTTTGAATTTCTTCGCAGATTCTTACTTGCTGCCCGCGCGGCTTCGTTCGCGTATTGCAAAGAACGCAGGTAAACCCGCTCGATTAACTAATAGCCTACTCGTATGTCCACTCAAAAAGTCCATTATATAAACAAGTGACACTATTTTTGAAATCGGTTCAGATAACTTCTTACATGCACAATTTAATTTTTAAATTTTCATCATATCAGCTGGAAGACGTTAGGCCTCCCCCAAAGAGTGCCAAAGTGATCAGTGCTGCGCCACCCGCATCCAGCGGACTCCAGCAACCTTTACCAGGTCATCAGCTCACCTTGTGGAGGGTCTACCTACGCCGCGCCTTCCGGTACGTGGTCGCCACTCGAGAACCTTTCCGCCCCAACGGCCATCGGTTCTACGTGCTATAACTTACATACAGATTTTAATTTTACAAAGGTACAATCTCACTTTTTTCTTTATAATATTTAAAGTATAGATTACCACGCCATAAAGGTTTAATTAACTGGGATAACTTTTATACCTGGGCCAGACGTCTTGTGTTTCTTTGTAACAGAGATTTAATGCACCCGCCATAAAACTTATACGATCCTCAGTATTTGAAAGCACCGACTATATAACTTAAAGTGAGTTTACTGTGCAATAAAAATACGTGTACCCTAATCTTGTCTGGGATACCTACTCCTTTAAGGGTTAGGCTCGTAAAACACACTTTCCCGAAATGTGCACTTTCTGCAAAGGTGCACTTTCCGCAAAATGTATACTCCCAAAATGAACACTTTCTCAATTTGGAAACTTTCCCGAAATGTGCACTTTTTCAAACAGTGCACTTTACCAAAACGCACGCTTTCCCAAAATGTACACTTTCCCATTTAGGGCACTTTCTCAAAAGGTACACATAGCAAAACCGGAACGCTTATAGTTTAGGTCTTTCTGTCCGTCCGTCTGTCCGTCTGTTTGCATTTGCACTATTTCATAGAAACCCTTATTATTACTATAAACAGGGACCCCTACCCCTAAAAAGTCCGTTCCGAGACAATATACCTTCTGCGAAAGTGCACATTCTGGGAAAATGCGATGCGCAGAAGAGGTACAACATATCACCGCCCAAAGAATCTGGAATTTCCTAGAGGCAACGGGTCTCATCTCAACGGTGAAATCTAAACAAAGGGCTGCCACAATAGATCACTTGCTGGTCGAAGCGGCATATAGAGGCCCACAATACCACACAATGATAAAAAAAAATACTAATAGCTCTGTGAGCTAAGATCCCGCGACCCTACCTTTAAAAAAAAAGACCGGGTTGCACTCCGGGAGTCCCGGCAGAAGTGAAAACTCAATGACATTGTAACAATTTTTCGATCAGGTCACGTAACATCTTACGGTCATGTGACCTGTATCGAATCTCACGTCTTACGTATCTTACGGCCACGTGACCTGTGGCGAGTTTTTCAATTTTTCCCCATCACAAAAAGTGCATAGCGCCGCTAAAGAAGTTTTCATTTCAAAAATTGTCTCGAAAAGACTTGAGAGAAATTTGACACAAAACTGACACTGGACATACTAACGATTTTCGGCCCAAACTAAAGCATAGAACTTCGTTCACTTTAGACTTGTATGGTTTTTTCCTTCGCTAAACCATATTTGTTTTAAACATATTTTATATGGTCGCCAGAGCGCTAGTGGGTGTAATATTTTACCTTATACTACAAAAGTAATCCATTCGTTTATTCCTTAGACAACACGCCTTACTCAAAAGTCCACATTTATGTGTAGCTCCATCTTAGTTTAGTATTTACAAAACGATCAAATTGATTTTCAAACTTAAACCGGTGGGTTAAGATTGAAATTTGTACACACATTTTAGACTAGACCGTAGCCAAGTTTGTAACGTACGTTGTTTGCCTACCTAAAACATGTTTAAACACTACTGTTGATGTGTACTAATTCACATAACAAGTTGTTCCCGATTGTGTAGCTCGCACCTAGAATAATTAGACCTCATGATTCATAGCGAATGTGCAACCAACTAAAAAGTTAAACTGGTCTGCCTACGGGTGAAACTTTCTGAATAACAACCCAGTTGGGGAATAAACTAACTGAATGCTATTGTCCTTTGCAAACATATTGAGACTGAGTGAGATGGGTGATTGCGAAAGTATTTCATTGGGAAATTGAAAAGAGGTTTTCGTGATTTCGGCGTTTTTTCACGTAGGTATTTGCTTTTTATTTTCTTACGGAATAGGTACTACTATCAATATGTAGATAAAATAATATACAATAAGTAAATATTAGGGGGACAATTTTACGCAAACTCTCTCTCTCATTTATCTCGGTGGTAAGCTCAATCTCTTCTTCTTCTCCGTCGTTTCACTCTTAACAGCAGAGTGGTCGTGGTCATCATTTCAGGTGTTGGTAGCAAGCGTCACAACACTCCACCATTCCTCTCTAACAGTCGCCTTCCTTATGCTTGCGTGTAGTGATGCATCTACTGCAGCTTTAATCTGGTCTGTCCATGTCATTGGTGACCTGCCTCGCGGTCTGGTGCCCTCGACCTTTCCCTGGATCACGAGTCGCTCGATAGCTGTGTCTCGTCAACGACATACGTGCCCGAAAACAGTTAGGATGCGACATGATAGACCCTGCTTCATGCCGAGTTCTTTCAGTATGCTCAATAAGGCTCGTGTAATGGGTAGATACTCATCATCATCATATCAGCCGAAACCCGTCCACAGATGGACGTAGGCCTCCCCCAAAGAGCACCACAATGGCCAGTCCTGCGCCATCCTCATCCAGCGGGCCCCCGCGACCTTTGCTAGGGTACTAGACGAAAATATATGTATTTAACAGATATACTTAAATACATAGAAACCGTCTAGTATGTTATATATAACATTTTCTCAAACATGCAATGAAATGTCGTCGTTACGTGCGTCATAACAGGCTTCGAAGTATCGTACATTTCGGGCGGAACAATTCGAGAGAACTGTAAAGGAAATTCATACAAAATTGAAGGCCTAGGCCGGGGAACAAATTTTTTTTAATCTAAATATGGCGTCTGTGTTCATGAACAGGCTAAACAGCTGAATTATTTTTTTTTTTTTTCTAGTGGCTGAATGGTTGTCGGACCAAAAATATCCGCGTAATGCCTATTACACACGAACTGATATTAAGAACACAAATCTGCATGATTCAATGTGTCGATGAATAAATTTAAAATTTTATAATTATTATAATGATTATTAGTATTGGTAGAATGAAAAATGATTATTAATGTAATTTTTTAATTAATGTATTATGTCCTTATAAGCTGAATGATTTTTATAATTATAATATATGAATGAATTGATTTTATAATCATTATAATGATTATTAATTAATTCATTATTGTAGAATGTAAAATGACTATTAATGTAACTTGTTAATTAATGTATTAATCTTTAGTTTGTAATTAATATTCAGCGACACCCTACGGGTAAAATTGTATCCTGCAATTTGAAGCTATTAAATAAAAAAATAAAATATATATATTGTCTATTCGTAAGTCACCAGAGACCATAGACAATATTTAAAATCCTCTGCATTTATTTTATTTATTATAGAGATTAAGATTCTCACGACTTCCGTAAAAAAAAAACATTATGGAGGGATTGGAGCGAAGATTAGAAGTCTTTTACAGTACATATGGTGCTACTTTCCCGCATTAGTGCGGAAAAGAGCACTTTTCGTGCATTTGTCGAAACTTTAAAGAGCCATATATGTACAGAAAAACGTTGTACGATACACGTGCGAATAGGTAATTCGCAACTCGTGTCGATTTAAAACACTCCCTTCGGTCGTGTTTTAATTTATCACCACTCGTTGCGAATTTCCTATTTTCGGCACTTGTATCGTAAATAACTATTATCATGTAGCTGGATTTTATATTTGTGGATGATACTTATTTTTTTTTTTTGAGTGGTGATATTTTTTATTTCATTGCATATGTTTGAGAAAAGCACTATACATGCCTAGCCGTGAAAGGGCTTGCCGGCTTCGTATTACTATCCGGCCTCCCTACGATCGGCCGTCTATACCTAGTTACCTACTCACCCGGCAAGCCCTTCTTTCCCGGCAGCTGCAGTAATGTACTATAACGAGCGTCCAAAAGATGATAATTTCTTTGGTGTCGTAATTCCTACATTGATAAAACGATTTTTTCTGACGGGTTTCAAAAGCAAACGGCCTGCCTGATGGTAGGTAGAGGTTTCGCTAGAGACAAATGCAAGTCCCTCACTCTCAACACAGCAGGAGTGTTCTGGCGACCATCCTCACCAAGAGGAACACCACACCACATATCTAAGCAAGTAGTGGCGTTATTATGTCTGCGGTCTTCTGACCGGGAATTTGACTGAGTCACATCATATCAGCCGAAAGACGTCCACTGCTGGCGTCCCCCAAAGTGACCAGCCCTGCGCCACCCGCATCCAGCGGACTCCCGCAACATTTACCAGGTCATCAGTCCACCTTGTGGTTGTCACCCACGCCGCGCCTTCAAGTACGTGGTCGCCACTCGAGAAGCTTTCCGCCCCAACGGTCATCGGTTCTACGTGCTATGTGCTGAAGACTGAGTCACACTGAGTGTTAATTTTGGTTGCTGTGATATTCGACAAAGGATTAGTAATTAATACAGTTATTAACATGAACCTCTATTCGGTTTCACCCATTTAACTGATCCACTTAATACCCCATGTCATCAATCGATCGGAGACATGGTATCAGCGGTAACATACCCCTTTATATTCATGAACCCTTAAGATGGATCATAGAAACTCGACTATGCTGAAACGCAACCGAGTATGTGGTAATTTAAATTGTAATTCCATTCAATTGTTTTATGATTATCATTATATTATTATTTAAGAAGCTACGTTAGCCTAGTGGTTCAGGCATGCGGCTGTCTAGCGCTGGTCGTAGGTTCGAATCCCGGCTCGTACAAATGGGATTTTCGGTGCTTTTTACCGTTAGTTTTTCGGTGAAGGAAAACATCGTGAGGAAATCGGTTTAATCCCAATAAGGTCTAGTTTTCCCTCCGGGTTGGAAGGTGAGATGGCAGTCGCTTTCGTAAAACTAGTGCCTATGCCAAATCTTGGGACTAGATGTCTAAGTGGACCTCGGGCTCCTTCATGGCACAACCGGGAATAACGCTAGGAGGATGATGATTATATTATTTATTATCCAATGTCTCATCTGGCCCAGCATTAGGCCTTATTTTTCCCTTAATAACCCGTTTTATTTAGATTCGATCAAGCAGCAGGTGCTGTCTCTGTGGCGTCCCATGACGAGGGCAGGGATAGCATCCGCTCGGTGTACTCCATAAAATTGTCAAAAGGGTCTCTACGTTTTGGCTCCGTTGGTGCTTTGAAGATACCTTGCACGCACGCCTCCCAAAGGTTATCCCGTGAGGAAAGACATCAATAATAAAATAGTAAGGTACTCCTGGTTGTTTGAACAAGTAAAATCAAATGATTTTACAAAGATTTTTTCAAATGCTATAACTTATGTCACTCATGTGATCATGAGGAATCGAAAGACATCTCATTTGTCAAAATCCATCAAGCCGTTTTGACTGTAGCCTATGAAATATAATGTCTTCTCCACCAACATACATACATACATAATTATATCCTACTAATATTCTAATGTGAAAGTGTGGATATTGGGATGTTTGTTACTCAATCACGCTTAAACGGCTTAACCGATTTCCATGAAATTCTGCACAAAGATAGTTTATAGCCTGGATTAAAATATAGGATAGTTTTGTCCCGGGTCCACGCGGACTAAGTCGCGGGCGGAAGCTTAGTACATACATACGCTCGAAAAGCATAACCCTCCTTGTGAGGCAGTCGGGTAAAAATACGTAGGCAAGTATAATTTCAATATCGCAGGGTGGTTTGAATTCGCAAAGATACGCCCCACTAACATGCGTACATACATAAATATATATGTATACACTAGCCCACTAGTTAAATCAAATACACTTTTAAAGCTATGTACGACTTGTACGAGACAAATTGTTCGCATTTTTATGTCACGTCCCTCACAAGAGGAAAATACCAAGACATAAAACAAACAAAATATTTTTGCACGAGTCAACAGCTTCTTTACCGCGAAGATTGTGTCAGTGATAGCGGTCCAAGGATTACAAATATTATCATTTTATTTGTTTATATGCTTACGAGTCGTCGAGGGTGTTTCATATGCAGATCACGCAAAGGTGAATTGGTATGGTAACAATCACTCCGTGATTTTAATTATAATACTTTTTTTTTACCTTCCTGTAGAAGCAAAATAAATAAAGGTTCATGTCAGACGTTACAGTTTAAAAATACATCATAATGTTTATGTTTATACATTACTATTTGATCTTTACTCCATTATAACGTCACTAGCTTCTGCCCGCGACTCCGTCCGCGTGGAACTCGTTTATATCGTAGCTCCATACAAACTTTCATCCCCCCTTTTAGGTAAGTGAGGGGTTAGAAAGAGAAAAAGTAGCCTATGTCACTCTCCATCCCTTCAACTATCTCCACATAAAAAATCACGTAAATTCGTCGCTCCGTTTTGCGGTGAAAGACGGACAAACAAACACACACACTTTCGCATTTGTAATATTAGTACTACGAGTAGACGTGTCCCTTATTTATGAAACACCTGACCTCCAGTCATTCTACTCTGGGAATGCAGGCCTTTGCCTAATTAATTAGAATCTTCTCTGCTTCTTATTTAAGAGCTAAGCTCTAGTTCGGTGAAGCTCAAAGTAGGCCCTTCATCTACTCTAATCCCAGGCAAAGTCTTTGACATCTCGGTAAGACCTAACATCAACTCTCTTTTTGAGTTGCTCTATGTAGTTTATTCCAGGTCTTCCTCTTCCTTGCTTCCCCTCTTTCTTTCCTTCCATTATATTGAGTATGAAGTTGTCATGTCATATTGTCAGGTGCCTTATCATCTTCCTTCTTCTATTTTCTAAGTTTCTCACTAACTGCCTCCTTTGCCTCACTCTATTCAACACTTCTTCATTGGTTACCCTCTCTCTTTTTTTGCGGTATAAAGCCTACACAATTAATCGAATTGTACGAGTGAAATATTAAATGACAATGCCAATCGTCCAAAGTATGAAAAATATTGTGAATGTTACGCTAACTTGTGTAACAGCACAAGAAGACAATGAATATTGCACGATTGAAATAAAACAACGGACTTATCACGTCACCATATCATCGCGATCTGTCTTTCATTTCACATGAGATAAAATATTTTGTTAAATTTCCTTGACTATAATATAACAAACGCAGAGGACGTCTTTCGGCTGATATGATGATGATTATTATGAAAAACTTTTACCAGGTTATGTCCTACCGCAGTAAGAGTGATTGATGTAGTTTGCCCAGCCCATAGAGCAATCATTGTCCAATCAACAATGGGTGATGTGAACAAAGGCCCGAATTATGAGATAGTGAACTGGCTCAGTGAATATGATAGTGTGGGTACACCGACGGTATAATCGGAGGAATTCATGCAAAGTCTAAAGCTTCTGATAAATGGTTTGCATGTTTGTTCGGGTCAAAACTGTATTGTGAAGAAGAAAGGCAAACCCACGGTATATAACATAGCCTATATCCATCCAGATAGTGTGTTCTATGTATATAAATAGTATAAATACATAGATTCACGACTTAATTCCCAAAACGGGTACGGGTAGACAGACCACATTAAACTTTGTTCCAGTGGCACTTTTAGCATAAATGAGGGTAAAAAACAGCAAAATGTCATATCGCAGTGATAGGTTGCTAACCTATCGCCCACAACACTCTTCAACCCTGCACCCTTAATCGACTTTTATTTACAACACCCTCGGGAAGAAAGGGAGTGGTGAAATTCTAGGTATTGTGTATTCTAGTATATACTTTTTAAATCGGTAAACTTGTTCAGGTATCCCTCTGAATACAAACTTATAAAACAACAGCCTTAGATACGTTTCATCTTTATGTTACGAGTATGAGCATATATGTAGTCCAATAACTGCCTTCGTTATATTATGGATGCATTGAGGCTTAGTGGTTGCTTTCAAGTAAACGCATTAAAATATATTAAATGTTATGACAGCAGACAAAAAGTGTACTTGACATACTGAATTTGCTCCGAGTGATTGTTCAGTAGCATACATCGTAATAACGTCAAACATTAAGTATTTACAAGTGTATTGTTTAATATTGTTGCTAAAGTGAAGTAGAACGACTAAGTAATTTTGTCTTGGTAATCTTTCATAACGAAAAGTAGCACAAAGATAATAGAGCTCAGGAATGACCAAACTTCATTATCATGAAAATAAACTCATAACAACCATTGTGCAAGACCCAATGTTCGGCAATTAAGCGAAAAACTTGGAAAAAAGCGTAACCGTTCCAACAAAGATAGGGAGAGTAAAACATAACATTGTACCAACACTTGAGTTTTATTTTTATTGCGTTCATAATTTACGAGTTTTGGCAAACGGAATACATTTGAAGCTTCAGTCTCCTTAATAATCTCAAATTGTGGTGGTCGCGTTTATCGCTTAAAATACCCGTCTCATTCCGACTAGTGTTATGCGAGAGGGACAGATTGTGACGGCGATATACGCAACCATCATTTGCTGGGCTAGCACAATATGGTGAATGCTTATCACACGACAAATTATTTGCGAGAGAGTTGGTGCCCCAACTCATGAAGTTTTATAACTTATGATGTGGTCTCGTGAAATAATCGTGTGATGACCATGTGGCAAATTATGTGACGTTTCGTGGAAATGCATCATACTTTATATTTCTGTATAATTTGCACGAATAGTAATGACAATTTACCACGACGTCACCAACATCAGCCATCTGGTCTTTATCACGAGCCTAAATATTGTCTTGTCACGTGATAAACGAAATGACAATCTATTGTGCTAACCCTGGAAGCGTCGGTCAACTTATAACAATTGGACGTAAGCAGCATTCTGGACCTGCGGCACAGTGTAAGCGTATATCGGAGCTCGGTCTTCGTTCCTGTACTGAAGACGGGCCGTATACGCCATGTTGCGCACATCGTTCTGGGTCTGGTACTGCACCCTCTGGAGCCTGTAGTCAGGAAGGAGGACGTAGTAGGCGCCCATAGCGTTCACAACCTCAGCATCCTCCTGAAGCTTTCCCTTCGTCTCTTTCTGATCTTCTACTTTCAAGCTCTCAACCTCTTCGTTCTTCTCTCTCTCAGGCTCTTCGCTTTGACTTTTCCTTGGAATTCCGTACTCTGTTTCTGGAGCGGCGTAAGTGTGGAACGGAACAGCGTAGCTGTCTGAAGGAACTCCGTAGGACGTGGCTGGGGGAGCCGCTTCCTGGCGAGAAGGCAGCTTGAATTCCTTCGAAGGCTGGTATCCAGCGGCAGGGTAAGGTGCTTCCTCGTTCCTCTGAGTAGTGGGTTCCCGTTCCTCCTGTCTTTGGAAGAGCCTCGACCTGTAGCTCGGAGGCTCGGCGGCCACGAACGCAGCTAAGAGGAGGACGATGGCAAATTTCATGTTGCTTCTTCGACTGTTAAGGCTCGAATGATGCTGTGGTAGTGAAGACACCGCTTTTATACGTATTCCTGGCTGATTTTCTGCCAAAGTTTCCGTTTTGCCCGGATGTGTCATCTGCGATCGATATTCTGAGTGGGGCACGACATTGGCCCCTTAAGGCGAGGATCATCGGTTGTGTAACGGATGCCGATTAGATGTCATTGTTAACGGCGCGTGAGTGGAATCGTTGACTCGTTGAGTGCGTACCGCCAAACTTACGAAAAGAGTTAATGGGTTATTTTAATATTCATGGCTGGTGGAGAAATCGCTTTCTTCAACTGTAGATAATTGTGTCTTTGTGATGGGTGATGTCTGACCGTTGAGCTGAAATAAAGCGGTTATGATGAAACAAAAATATGTATAATATTTCAATAAACTGCAGACGTGTAAGAAATGCGCTTGTGTCACATCCTACTATGGTTTTTTTTGGTTGTACTTTAAATAGCCCCGGGTCCGCATTAAATATAATATCAAAAAAAAAGTAAATTAAATAATTGTAACACCTTGCGTAAACGTGTGAGAAAGGGGCAGTATGAGAGCCAGAAACAGACAGAGGAAAGAAAGGTATAGAAAATATATTTATACGAGATGAAAAGAGACAATAAACATTAATTATGGCCGACCCGTTGTTTCGTTTACTTACAACAATATTGGCCTTTAGAAACTTTTTAAACCGTCCCTACCAATATACTCATTTCATGGGGCGGCAAATATGTATAGGTATTTACTATTACTACTTTTGGAACCTCAGGTTCTTCTTCTCAATCGGTCCCTCTTTGGAGAGGACTGTAATATAAAAATCATTATCTACTCGAAGGTTAACTGGAAGAGATCCCTTGAAAGGGTCACCATTGTAGGTACTTGCCCAATTCTGAATTTTACTTTTATGATTTCGTATTCAGTCGCCCATAACCTTCGCGGGAACTGTTTCCTGGTAAAAAAAAAGTGATAAATAAAAGTATTGTGAACAACAAATAGTTTTATTACTACTACTACTAAAATCGATTATTTTCTGCATCACTACCTACCCAATCTTGTTACACTGTTATATGTGAATGTTTACAAGCGTTTATCAGAAACAAATATAACCTAAAATACATAAATATTCATGGCGTCGACAACTCGACATTGCCTCCATCATTACCGACACCTTGTCAGCTGGGCTATTGGGCCAGTAATTAAAACGCATTACAATGCCGTCCGTTAGTGCAGCATGCATAATGCATGCCTCCTTGAAGCTATTATGGCTCATGTATCAAGTGCCAAAGTCACCTTACGTAACTGACGTTAGGAAACGCATTATGGTATTCGGCAACAGTAAAATTGTATACTTTTATATTCGTTACCAATTTCCAAGCCTTTATACGAGTATTACTAAACTTTGTAGGTATTACTTTTTGTGAGGTAGGGCACAGCGAAATGTCATCCCGCTCGAATTTGGAGCAGCCCAACTGGGGAAGTACCTCCTTGCAGAAGACCACAGCCATAATAACACTACTACTTGCTCTGTAATAGTGTTGTGTTCCTGGAGGTGAGCTAGGTCGCCAGAGCTCCCGAGGATGCGTTGTGTTGAGAGCGAGGGAATTTGTTGCTTCAGCTCTCAACACAGCGAATTCTCAAACATATCAAGGGTCGGCAACGCCCATGTTACCCCTTTGGAATTGCATGGGTCTATAGGCTGCGGTGTCCGCTTACCATCAGGCGGGCCGTACCGTTGTTTGCCACCGTCGTTGTATTAAATAAAATAGACTCGCGCTTTATTTATACACATATTTACTTGCTGGGACGACATTCATCTGTGACCATGACCGGTGCAACCCGTGTCGAAACGACAGAATGAAAGGTAAATAAATATCGCGTTACAAGCCTTTGCCCAACAGTAATGTAAGGTTCCGACAAACAAAATTACGGAGAATAATCGGAAAACATCATGTTTGAACTTATTGTTGCTACTCAAAAGATATTTGAATACCTACCTATACTTAAAGAACAATTAAAGCGGCTTGCGTGATAGTTTCATCAGATTTTTGTATGTAAAATAATAAAAACTAACATAAAGGAGATTGCTTGATTGTGACGTCACAAGCAAGTAAATCGCTACAAATTCCATACTAACGGATCGTTTTTGACGTTTCATAAAAGGAAGCTGATTTGACTTTTGTCAAATACCGTATTTCGATCTGATATCGCAAATATACTCCAAGAATGGGGAATTAAAATAAAACACCACTAATTTGAAAGCCACATATCCTTTTGTCAAAATGATGAAAGATTCCTCTGGGAACAGGAAACCCTTTGAGTGAAGATCACGTCGCTTTTCCGAGTCATTAGAGATGAAAATTGGACCCTGGAATACGAGGAAAAAACATAAGGATACATGTGTGTGACCCAAGTCGTGTTTTAATTTTTTTTTACGTTATACGTGTTAGCTGAGAATATAAGATTGAAACGGAGGTTTATAGATACATAAAATGAGGCAACAAAACAGCACGACAAACCCAAATTACGTTGGTTCAATTTCCATGCAAAACGTCTTTTGACATTCGCAGGCTAACGGCGTGACATTTTTAGAAACTTAAGTCTTGCAGGGTTAATGCGTCAATGGGGTAAATGCGTCTTTTGAAGATATCTTTGAAACGCAACATTTTAGATCTATTACAGCCCTCGATATTCCAAGTATGGTTACCAAACATTCCATTTAGACGATTGTAATAGTTCTAAAATGTTCAGTTTCGGAGATATAATCAAGAGACGCATTTACCCCATCGACGCATTTGCCCCGGTTGACCTAACAAATATTCATAAATTGGCTTTCCATTTGCTCGATATTCCCCCCTTCCTAGAATAAAGAATAAACTAGAATAATTTGAGAAATTAGTTTGGGACGTGATTCTTTGGGAAACTGTATTATTTATTTTTATTATTTATTTATTTAATAAGAAAGAAACAATAATATAACATGAACAAGTACAGGGTCCCGCAAAACCGTTTGCACAGTTTGACTGTGGGATCGAGCAGTCTCTACTCTCTTCTATTTATAAAATGTTGATTTTGAAAAAGAGAAGGGTCTGTGTGTTTTTACTAAAGACACGTTTTTATTACGGTCATTATAATAAAATCTACACACTTAATAACATTTTGTAGGTAGGCATAATAAATTATGCTCGTCATTCCATTAATAGCCGGTTCCATTTTGACACATTACCCGTAGAAAATGTGTCAAAATGTAACAGTTGGTAAGGAATACTATCGGTGGATTGATTTTTTTTTATACAACAAAGATGGCAAACAAGCGTACGGCCCGCCTGATGACAAGCGGATACCGCAGCCTATAGACGCATGCAACTAGAAAAGGAGTAACATGGGCGTTGCCGACCCTTGATATGTTTGAGGATTCACCGTGTCGACAGCTGAAGGAACAAATTCCCTCGCTCTCAACACAACGCATCCTCGGGAGCTCTGGCGACCTTGCTCACCTCCAGGAACACAACACTACTACAGAGCAAGTAGTGTTATTATGGCTGTGGTTGATTATTGGAACCAGCCATAGATGTACAGTCAGCGTCATACAGTTAGTAGCAGCCAGAGTAATATAGGTGATATTCGTTGACACCATCACTAATAACCGACTTCAAAAAAGGAAGAGGTTCTCAGATCGTCGGCTCATTCGAACTGCATTGTTCTTACTATATCTTTAACTCCGAGAAACGGGGCGAGTCGAACTGCAGTGAATAAGACGTATTTTTAAGGTTTCTGGGTGGATAGAGAGAGGGGCGATGTCAACTTGGCTAGAGGGTTGGTGTTTGAAGTACATGGTGCGACGAGCGATGAGCGGTAGCGTGTTTAAAATACGCGTAAAGGTGGGAGTTGGAACCTGACCACAGATAGCAGCAGCAGACGACGTGTCGCGATGACACGACTTTTGTCGATGTATTTCTATGACGGTGATGCCCGGCGACGTGTCTCTAGCTGCGGTCGGGTTTCAACTAACACACCCTTTTTCTTACAGAGGTGTATTTATTTATGAGGTGTATAATTATATTAAATATTTGGCTACCTTGCCTGCTCCTAACTATATGATGCTGACTGAACATACAAATTGGGAAGTACGTATATTCTTTTTCACCTCACCGGCTCGAAAATCGCTCAAAATCTGCGCCCAAAAGCCCATTATATCCGCTAGCGTGGAAATAGTTTTTAAATTTGGGACGTGACTGTCAATCGCCAGATCATCCACGCCACCAGTCAGATATCCTGCGTTCAGAAACTGATGGTGTTTGCCAATAATTCATTGTTATTATTTTGATAAAATTAAATTAATAATACTTATCCTTTCTTAATTACATACGAAATATCAATATATAGACTGACTTATAAGGATACAATACGAATAAATATTTTTTCCAAAGTTGGAACGCACCGTTTGAAAAGTTAATTTAAGAAAAAACTCATGTACCTACATTTAATTTTGTTTTGTTTTAAAGCCACAGTAAAACCAAAAGAATGGTGGTTATTTATAGATTTTAGTGCAGAAGATATACATATGAATTTTAATGCCTGCTAATTTAGCGGAAAAAGTGAAATAAGCGTATTTGAGCCTTAGTTTACCCGTGCGTGAGAATCCAACAATACTTTGACTTTTTTAGTGTAGGTAAGCGTGGAGTTATTTAAAGATGCAAAAAAGTTTATGTTACATATAATAATTATAACATGCTATATCTTTATGAGATGTAAACAAACCTTTATTGAAATTACTCCAGGCAAAATAGGGTCAGCTAGTATGGCGAAATGGAAATAATTTATAATAGCTTTTTTTTTCTGCGTAACAGATAAATTATAATTGTATTAATAACGACGAGACTAAATCCGACAAAATATTTGTGATTTAGATATTTTAATAAATAATTGAAAATTTATAAATTCCTGTAAAATCGGAAAAAAAAATTAACTCATTTTTTATTCTTTGTTTTGATAAATTAATATTTCCTCTATAAGTTTGATGATAAATCAGGCAAAAAATGTTTCCGAATATTACATTTCTATTTAGTAGATCCCTAACATTTTATTCATTTACCATATTTCCGTGTCCAAAAATAATAATTGGCTGTAGGTTCCTACATTCTTTGATGAATGTAGTGGACACAAACATTAGAAACGAATCGCACACTAAACAACAACGGAGGGTGGATTTTAGGGGTTAAATGCTGTTTAACTATTTAAAAAAATGCAAATTGATCAGTTACTTTTGGGATTTTCATTATAAGCTATTTTTCATCGAATAATGTACGAATCCCCTTATAAAATCGGTTGCAAGTAATGTTATTACAAACAACTGTTAAAATAGGTTTAAAAATGCCGCGCGCGAGCCGCACAGCTAACGTGATTGGCCGGCCGCCCGCTCGCCGCGTAGGTACTACATACTAGGTAGGTAGGTAGGTACCGCACGAATCGCAGCGATTCGCGAAACCATCTAACGCGTCTAAGATCTAGTTGTTGATAGTAGTTAGTTAAACTTTAATATACTCGTTGTGAAACGAATTATGAAAATATTTAAGTATTTTTATTTATTTATCAATGAGTGACACTGACGAGCGTGGGATGAAGATACCTATGCAATTTAACTTTGAACTTTGACGTAGGTAGTGGAAGTTGGAAAAAGGGACTTCAAAGATTGTGCACACGTGTATATTATGTAGTTTGTGATGGACTTTTTAAGACTAGAGGAAGATGCTTGCTTTGTTTACATTAATTTATTTTTTGGTTCAGTTTTATTTATATATTTCGTCTTTATTGCACTAAGGACAACTTATCGTACAAGAGGCGGACTTAATGCCGTAAGCATTCTCTACCAGTCAACCTTTGCGCAAAGCAGACAGATTGTGGGCGTGTAGTAATTGTAATAGAGCAAAATTCGTTAAAATAGTAAACTAGAGAGATTTATACCCTTACCTATTATTTGATTTTTATTATGCCCAATATTACACGTTAGATAATATACAGGGTGAAAAAATCTATGGAACCTGAAGGGAAACCCTTAAGACAGCTCATTCTCTCGCTCTCATTATCATGAATTAAACACTATTTAAATTTAATTTACCTACTTTTAGCCCGAATTACATTTGAATTACAATTTACTATCGCAATCACTAAAATTTATTGACCGAATATCTTTTGTCCGAAAACTTTTCGTATTTTTATGACTTCTCCGAATATACAATTCATTACTTTTACATTTACCATTTGATGTTATCCAAATGTGTCAGTTGTCCGAAAAACTTTTACCACTACAGTCTTTTGAGCTTTGTTACAACTTTTGTTTCATAGCCAATTTTTGACTTATCCAGCATTACTTTCCGCATTTCATACGTTTAGTCAAATGTTCATTTTGAATGAAATTCAAAGTAGTTTTACAGAGACTAAGGCAGGTCGGTGTAGGTACGACGACGAGCGAAGCGAGGAGGAGTTTTAGGTGAACTGCGAGTTTGCGACCCTACATCGCGTGAGCCGAGCGAGCGTAGCGTGCCGTGGCAGCGGCCGGCGAAGCGCCAGAACCGAACACTTTTTTACTACTTAATATTTACATATGTACTGTATAAGTAAGGGTCAGGTCGGAAGAAATAACTTGATAAACCAAATGTTGTAATTATTTAGTATCGATTTATTTAAAGAACACCCTGCCTAGAGATGGTGTTTACCCAACCTACCCAGAGTTACCCATTTCATCCCAAACGTCGTCTTGTGAAGCATTTTTGCAAAATATAATGAAACTTCTTACGTCATAGTCATATAGGAATGTGTAAACGTAAACGTTGTTCTCATTGAGATTTTCTTACTTGGTTACTTGCTAAATATGCAAACAATATAGGCTCATCTTTCCCTGGCCAGACTATACGTGTGTTATTTTGAATAATAGTACATTACTGCAGAGGCAGTGAAGTAAGGGATTGCTGGACTAGGCCAGGCAATGAACTGACAACTTGTATGGAAAAAATGTCAATTTTGGAAATAATTTATAATAGCTTATTTTTTATGTATAACGGATATATTATCAACTAAATAGTTACCCAGCGACAAAATCCGACAAAATTTCAGACATCGAAAAAATGATAAGTTCTTCTAAAAAGTCAGTAAAAATATTAATAAATGTTTTTGTCTTAATTTTGGTTAATTTACATTTGCTCTATAATATTCAAGATAAATCGTACAAAAAAGATAATGCATGCTTCATTGAAATCTACATAATTACTTCCGAGTGGAAAGTTTGTCGGATTCTTGACCAAATCATCTTAGAATAACATTTTCAAATGAAATCAACAAAAAAAACGCTATTATAAAAAACGCTAAATTAATGTTTTTCAAAACCGTATTTTGCCTGGAGTAGACGAGATTGGGGTAAACCGGATACAACGAGTCCAGCAATCCATGTTCCGGCCGAGGATTGTATAGTGCGTTTCTCAAACGATGTGAGGAAATATTAAAATAAAAATAAATACAAGGTAATCAATTAAATAATAGGTAATTTGCTTCCTTTTTATTTTTTAAACATGCCATTTAAACAAGCCGTTCGAGCACTATGTTTAACCGCACATAGGTATAGTACCATCGTTTTTTTTTATGTCACAAGTTTGCTTACAGAACAGAGTCTAGTGGTGGTTGGCAGTATGTAATTTTTCCTTTGTCAGTTTAATATTAGTAAGCAAATTTAAAAAGTTAGATTAGCGGACAATAATGGTTTTACTTAGGGTTACTTTTCTCAGTCCAGTTCCATAGGAAACAATTCACAGCCGTTACTAGTGTTAGCAAATTGGTGGGAACTGGCGAGAATAACCATCGAATACCAAAACCAAATGGTACTCAAGTATTGCATTTTTATCGAGTCGATACACGCGTAACGTAGCTGAAAATCGAATTTACCAGTCAGGGATATTAATATTTGTACCATAAAAGTTTGTTTGTAAGGATAAAAACTGACATAGAGGCGTACACAGATATTTATGCCCTTTTTTTGTACATATATTAATGCCTGACTTTAAATTTTCACCAAGATTAAACATATGATTAGTAAAAATAAACCAAATTAGCCCAAACTACCTACAATAGACGGACAGACAGACAGACAGACAGACAGACAGCGGAGCCTTAGTAATAGGGTCCCGTTTTTACCCTTTGGGTAAAACAATATCACAGATTTGAGTAGGGCAGGCAGTGTCTTTCTGCCTTTACGTGGTGCACGCCACTGATGTTATGGATTTACGGTGGTTTTCTTTCAGGGCCCATAGGTTTTTCCACTCTGTATAGCTATAGCAGCTAAGCAGTATTTTAGCAGCGTGTTCTTTCTTACCCATTCCAATAATTAAGTACCTACTTCCGTTACTACAATGATGTGCAGATGGATCTTGTACTACAAACTCACAGACGACTTAACCTAGGTTAAGTGGTCTGTGTACTACCTACGCAGATTAAGTGGGAAATTAACTACTTTAAGTAGGAAATCACCTGTTAAAATTGTCGTCACTGTTTTATAATGATGACATTTATCAGTAAATAATTATGAAGCATTGAGACACCAAACATAGAAATGTACTAAATTCTTGGCATGTTTTCACTAAAATATGTTTATAAATTTCATTAAATTGTTAGCGCGTTTCCCGCTTACGCCATTATTACACCGTGAATAGTCGCATTCTCCTACTAGTACATCGTCGAAGACGATATAAATGATTACAAATAATCTGCGTAGGTAATGTAGGTATCTATCTACTTCGCGTCACAGAAAAGGACTCGTTGCGTGCCGCCGTTGCGAGCGAATGTGATCGTTAACACACGCGGAAAGAGCTCAAGTTCAATTGTAGAATTAAACAGGACTATTCAAATGTGTATTATGCTTTACATAAACCTTTTTTCTGTAGGATTCGTGTACTACTTTAATAATCTATATAGTTAAATTAAATTTGGACACAATTTGGTCCTATAAATATATTTACCGATAGTTTATTGGAGTAAATGTATTTATATGCAATTCTAAACAAAAATCTATACGATTTTTAGCAAAATAGGTTCATCAATTATTTTTATGAGAATCAAATCAAAGTACTACTTATTACAATTTTTTTCTACCAACTTCTGTCACCTGTCACCCAAGCCATGCATTTTGTTAATATATTGATTTTACATGTAAAAAAAATGTCGGATTTCATTGTTTACAGGTTAAAGACAATAATATTGTTGTGTTGACGATTATAGACAACTATTATTAATTTTAATTAATAAAATCGGCGTATATTTGACAGTATTTTTTTATACCTACTTTCGGGTCGAAAGTTTGTAAGATTCGTAAATAGAGTATCTTAAAATATGTATTTATGACGGAGAAAAAAAACACAGGCTATTATAAATTAATGTTTGGCGAAACCGTATTTTGCCTGGAGTAAATTGAGTATAAGGTCCAAATTACTTCCATTACCTACATTTACAATTTTCCTCGCGGTGGTGAGGTGAAAAGTTGTGTGTTTCGCTCGGCAGCAAAGTTGTTCGGCGTCTCGTGCCTTCAAAGCCTCGCTATGCTCAGGATTGTACTTTTGAACCATCGCTTCGCTCATGGTTCAATCTTACAATCCTTCGCTGGCTCGTCTTTCAATACAAGCACTTGCGCCAAACAACAACTTTGCAGCCTTGCATAACAAATAACTATTCTTTTATTTTCATGTATGGTGCCAAATGGGAGTGAAGCCGAGTCCTTTGCTACCAGGCCCCCTATTCTGTAACTTGTTTTAAGCTCACCTCAACGCTCACCCACAAATATATCGTGACACCGCGATGCGTAGTAACTAAGCGTAGGTAGAGGTCTAGTTTCGTGACGGGTGGACGGCGGGGTGAGCCGCATCAGCGCGTAGCGAATAACAGCCCAGATTTAAGTGTGGTCTGGCGTCTACCTTTTTACCAACACAGGAGACGAAACCCCTTAAGAAAGGGGCTCTCACGATTCTCAGAACCAACTAGCGACGTAGATGAGGCATCGATTAACCGCCTGGATCGATATGTACTTTTTTTTTTGTTTGAAAGGCTATCCTTTCCGGGTGGTCTTGTGGTCATCAGATCAAGATTTGATGATGGGGCGCTGAAGAAACCGAGGGAACTATACAAACTTCATAGGCACACTTGAAGCGATTTGGGTTTTTTTCTGCGCAAATATGGAAATGTTCATGTGTGTGGCTTGGCGCAGCACTGAATTGAAGTCTGTTAAAACTTAGTTAAAGTCTATTCGAGTACATATATAGGTACATAGATTCACGCCTGAATTCCCAAAAGGGGAGGCTGAGGACATGAAAGTTATGTTCCAGTGCCCATTTTAGCATACCGACATCTGGGTATGAAAGATCGACAAAAATGAGATATCGGTGATAGGATGCTAGCCCATCGCCCACAACACACTTACACACACACACACACACACACACACACCCTGTTCCCTTAGTTCGAATCTTACAACCCCCACAGGAAGAAAGGTGGTGAGTAACACGAGAAAGTAAAACTATCACACATCTTGAAATAATGCTAATAATTACACGTTTCAACTCACGTATTAAATGTCACTCCAGGAGACATGAGTGTTTTCAGTGATTCAAGCGACACCGCCGCGAAAACACTCATCCCGAAGAAGAACTCCCGAAGATTTCGATCACATCGCCCGTAGTGACATTTAATACGCGAGTTTAACCGTGTAATTATTAGCATTATCACTATTGTGTATTATTTAAGCTGATATCTTCCTATTAATAAATAAATAAAACTGTTAACGGAACTTTAAACTATCGTCCTTTAAAACTTGGGTTTGCATGGATGACGCACACAGTACAGATTTGTAAAAAGACGGTCTCAAAATTCGTAAAACAATATTGAACAAGTAATATTAAACAAGATGGCTGTCTAAGCTACAAGCCATCTTCCGTCCCCAATCCTCTTTGTCAACTTTAATTTCGCTGGAAAGTTTTATGTCAAGTTTTATGTCCCTCATAAAGTGAAATATTAACACCTCCTCGCCATAGTTGCCACCACGTTGCCATGTTTGTCTCGTGACATCAAATTACACTTCGCTTCGTTAAACAAAATCAAGTTTTTTATGTCCCATAAAAAATGTAAGGTATAGTGGCGTTTAAAATTATATTTTAATCAGGAATTGAATGACAAACGCCAAGAAGACTGTCGTGCTTACAATTTCATGGATTAAACAATGCTTCTCTGCCTATACATAGTTGAACGAGCGAGCGAAGCGAATGAAGTTCTCAGTTTCAGCTTGGGCCAAAATTCATCTGTATATCCGTTTGTCCGGCTGTAATGTTCTCCTCTACAGGTTGCACTTCTCAACCGATTTTTGTGAAATTTTGTGAGCACTTATAGTTTTTGCGATTCAGTTTTTCGAAATTAAAAAAATCATTAAAAGAAAACCGGACAAGTACCTACGTGTCGGGTTCCGTTGTTGCCTGTCTGTCTTAGTTACATCGTGCATCGACGTGCGGTGCAGTTGCGTTGGCCGAATTTGTACGAAAATTGGCCTTTCCAATTACGCATTAAGTTGGTCGACCATTACTCGGTAACTACTTTTGCCTACTTGTCCGTGATAGTTTTCCTTTTAAATTCATGTACTACTACCACGATTTTTTTCATATCCCCAGTAATAGCCATTTAGCCAGAAATTGAAATATACCCCACATCATGGGTTTAACGAGAAAAAAAAATACATCCCCGCTTTAGGTGTAGCGGGAGGTACCCTAAAAAAATATTTTTCAAAATTTTATTGTACTGTTTTGTCGGCGTGATTGATTTATATACCCATGCCGATCACAGTTTTCTAGTAGTAATGCTTACTGAGCTAAGCCGATGACGGAGAGACGGAACGGACATGGCGAAACTATAAGGGTTCCTTGTTGACTACGGAACCTTAAAAAGACAGAATCGCCCAGAGCCACTAAATAGTCCTAATTGGGTAGCTTATTCACACGAGTTTTCAATTAGATAGCATAGTGTCAATTTAGGTATAGAGAACCAAAGAAGAAACCATGTTCTTCAGCTGGTCGTTAACTTCAGCTGGTCATAACTGGCGCAATCATACATCCAAACAAACATGACTTATGAACAAATACCAAAACAAACATAAACAGTAAAAAAACTGTACCCTGACTATGAAAAAGTGGGTCCGCGTGGGATTCATCGCCATTAGCGGACCCACGGTAGCTCAATTGGCAGAGCGATGGACGGATTCCAGAGCTTGTGGGTTCAAATCCCGCTCGTGGCGAATAATTTTTCAATTTTCCACTATGATCGAAATTTGGAATTTCCTTAGCGGACGTTTCTGCTTAATAAACATTTACTGTTCATTACCTACAGTCGTAGCTTTTGTCACCCGGATAGTTTCGAATCGATTAACACCTCAATTTGCCAAATCGGTTTAGTATTCTTAGGGGTTAGTGGATCACACGTAAACACAAACATACTCATAGACCGCTAAAGTCATATCCCTTCCTTCGGGCAATAATACGAGTAATGTATACTTGATTAAAACCACACGAGTTTCGTATTCCACGTTATTAAATCATAAAAGGTTTCGCCATTTTTCATAACGGTATCCATAGGAGATTGGAAAGCCGAATTAAACTGCCCAGCATTGACCAGGGCCTTTTTCATGTGTTTTCATATTCCTTCGTTCTAATTGCTTTTCCAACATGTTTTTTTTTTTATCAGATTTTTTATGCTTGAAATACTAACTGATGTGGCGCAACGACCCAAAATGGATCTTGGCCTTTGACATTAAATACCGTCAGGCTTTCCTGTCCAATGTCGTTTCTGTCCAATCGACGGTCCGGAGTTGGTTCAGGTCTTTTTGGACTTCGTCGCCCCACCTGTACCTAGGACGCCCCTCAGGTCTTCGACCTTCTACTTCGACTCTCCGGACTGCTCGATCGTCACCCATGTGGACTACGTGCCCGAGCCGTCGGAGTCTTGAGGGCTTCCTTTCTCCTATGATATTCGGCTTTGACGCTAGATCTTCAACTTCTGGTTTCTTGGGTGGTTTTCTCCAAGAATACTATATAATGTATGAATATATTTCATTTGCTTGTAATATTAGGTGGACCTATGAAATTGGCGTTGTGTATGGAGAATTTTATGAAAAACTGTGATTTTCATACATTTAATTTTGCGGATTAATCAGCAATGTCAAATTCCAACCAAACAAAATTTTGGTAAGAATATAGAAAACTTTTAAGCTACGGTACACTAATTACTTAAAAATAGTTCGCATCATAAAACTATCTATATATACGTAATTGAAACGCATGAACCGGCAGCACATGAAAAGGGTGGTTTTGAGGCTTTCATTTGAAACATTAAATAAAAAATGAAAACCTATTATTTGTATTTAATTTAAGACCTTTGTTACATAGTCTTATTTTGAAATTAAAAAATAATTTGGAAGTTGCAATAGAAACGAATAAATCACGTACAAAATAATATCTGTGAAAAAAAAACGCCGTAGGTAGGACTTAATATTAAAAACTATTGCATAAAGGCATAGTTAAATTACATTTTTAACGGGTTTAATGAAATGGCAATAAATAACAAAGAGAAGGTTGTTTTGTGATGTATTGTGTATTTTCTTTCATTATTTCAAGTGTACGAGTATGTAAGATTTGCGTAAATTTTTTACTGTTCCTAAAAAGTTTTTTGTTGGGGCTCAAATGAAAAGGTGAAGTCTGAGTTGATACATAAGTATACAAAACTAATTCATGATTTAAATATAGATTTTATTGTTTTGTGGATTGGTGGATTTGTAAGTCAGAAAGAAAAAAGGAAATATGTTTATTTGGCGTGTAAAAGACATTACGCATACAGAATTGTGATCTCATTACATATTTAAGTTTACTTCATTACAATAAGTTAGACTCTTTCACAATTATCTTATTTCGATTAGTTATTAGCAGTAATCGTAACTTTTGTAGCATTTTTTGGTGCAGCGTAGTGTAATTGTTAACGGAATTGGTATAGACAATATCAATCAAAATTGTTAATTAAGGTCAATATTAACGCTGATTATGCATTAGGATTGAAATTCTTTATAAAAATTCCGTTAAAAACGCTACGCTGCACCAAGAATGCTACAAAAGTTACGATTACTGGACTTATTAGTATGTTGTGCTTGTGCTTGGTAGTTATGGGAAGGTAAATTTAATATTATTTTCAGAGAACTATGCTAAATATATGTGTGTAATAATTTACATTTTGTTACCTCGCCTAATAAATAAATAAATAGGAATGCACCAAAATGCCTCTCAGCATAATTATGCCAGTAGCAATATATCCTATACTATTTAAGCAATATTTGTATGTATATAAATATATACCTATCTATGTATATTTTAAAACGGCTCTAACTTTTTCGACGCAATATGGAATATGGGGGGTTATGGGGGCGGGAAATCGATCTAGCTAGGTATCATGTCTGGAAAAAAATGTTTTCTTCGTATTTTCTCTATTTTGCCCAGCACGTCTAGCACACGACGGCCGCGACATACTCTCTTCGCGGCATACTCTATACCTCTTCTTCTAAGTGTTCTAATAAGAGAGAGACGAATAGTGTGAGAAAAATCGAGAGAGCTCGCGCGCTGTCGCGTGCTAGCCGTGCAGGGCGCCGGGACAGCTAACTAAACACGCTTGTTGTCAGGGCAGTTTGAGATTTAATCTTATATCCCGAAAATGCCCAAAGCGACTGAAATGACGAGTGCAGGCTCGTATGGGACTGCGGCTATAAATTATGAAGGCATTTCAAGTTCTAAATAGATCTCATATCTCTTTTAACTCGATCTCTACCATATCTCTATTACCTCTCCATACCCCTGATTCGCGTTTTTTAAGCCATGAGGCGTTTTTCTTGGTTGTATGTGTACGTTTCGTCACTGTGCCGTGACATCACCAAATGGTCGCAACGGAAGACCAGCGCTGGCTCCGCCAGCATTACGCTGAGTTGCGACCATTTCGTGGCAAATTACGTTATTGTTAATGTATGTAAATTGCCTTGTGTTTGTCACGAATAAATGTATCTTTCTTTCTTTCTTTCTTTCTATTTACTATGAACCTATAATACTCAGGACAAGCTATGGTAATAATAATACCACGTGCGAGCAAGCTGGTAGCATACACATCTATAAGTGTGACAGAAAGGGAAATATCATTCATTGCCCTTGTCATAGTTCCATTTTTTTTTATTTGCCATAACTGATTTAGTATGAAGTTGTGGCACATAAACCATTACTCGTTCAAATTAAGTAGGTTGTTTATGGCAAGTCATCAGCCATTTTAAGACCAGTTCTTAATTTAGTTGGATAGGAGCCTTTCCGTCCCTCACTGTGGCAACACGTACAGCCTGTCCTGAGTATTATAGGTCCATGCTATTTACAAACCAATTGACATACCTCGTATGTGTCACACGTGTAAAGAGGTCATTCGTTTTGTCAAAGGAACTGTATGTGCTTAGGACGACTCAAATATTTCCGCAAGAGAAGGCCGTCTGAGGGAAAATTATCCAGTAAACATGTTGTTTCCTTGTTAATACTTGAGTATGGCTCAAGATGACTTGGAGGTGTATATTTATGCGTCGCTGTCGATTCTAACACTTTTTCCCGATTGCCACAGGAATTATTTGTGTTGGCGAACGTATTACCAATGTTACCATCCGCCTTTAAATTATATAGTGGTAAAATCAGACGCCACATGAAGAGCAACCCTAACTAGCATAAATATTGGAATAAGCCGGTGTACTTAAAGGAGACTATAATGTGTTGTAAAGCAACTAGCAGACAATTATTCAAAAATTCAAGCAGTATTTAATTTCTTATTTCCAAAAATAAAAAAAGCTTCGAAGACGTATGCTATTTTTTGCTTATAATCTTGTTAAATGTGAAACTTAGTTGCCTTTGTCAAGAAACATGTAAGATTATTCATTTCACGAAAATTAAGTGTATAATCAAAAAATATTTATTTCAGTAAATTAATAGGTACTTTTCTTCTACTAATAGCTTAGCACAACCTCTATTTTTAAAGATTATTTGCTAAGCTTAGATAATTTTGTAGGTTTGATCTAGATACAATTTGTTTATTATCTTTATTTGTCTATTAGTTATTTTATACGCATGATCATTGATCTTCTGGGGTTTATCCTCTATAATATATTACCTCTGTGGGTAAACTATTTTGGATATGCGGTAAGTGGCTGGACCATATTATTTATCCATATATATTGGTACTTTTTAATACAATAAAGTTGTTACTTTTTTCTAGTTTTGCGGGTTTTGTATACTTAAGTACCTAATTAGTTTATCCAGGTTGTGGCTATATTCTAGTATAACCGCAATTTTGGGCTTTATCAAATACATTTAGTAAATTAGCATACATGTCAAATTACGATCAAATGAATATTTATGATGCGTGCCTTTCATGCAGCGTTCGATTTTTCCAGCCTGTATACTGCTATAAAGCTTGTTACACACTTATACAGCTAGTCTGCCAACCTGTCTGAACCAAAACCTATCGGCACTCGCCTGTTTCCTGACATGCCAGCGGCCGACAGCCGATATTAGAAATGCTTACCTTTGCCGCAGGTCGAACATGTATTGAATGTGGCCACGATAATGTCGACCCTTCCGAGGTATGCGATCCTGGTACTTATATGTGAGGAATAGACTGTTATCTGATTTATGTCATTACGCCACAGTTAAATTACCAATTTAATTCGGTTTTAGTGATAAATCGGTGCCTAATTTATATTGTAATTGAATTTATAGTATTTTGTTGTTTATTGAATAAAACGGATTAGGTACCTCTATTAACTACTAGCTTCTGCCCGCGACTTCGTACGCGTATAAATTATGGTTTAAGTACATGATATTCTTATATTTAACCATACATCTGACAAATTTGAAAACAAAGATTTCATTCTCATAGACTGGTGGTGTGCGTGTAAATGTGCACTTCGAATCTAAATAAACACCCTCATAAACTGGTTCGTCAATAATATTATAAAGATGCCCAAAGTATACTTTTAGAGAGCGCTCCCTATGCGAGCCCCGGGTCGGAAGTCCCTAGGGAGAGCCTGACGGACACTCACTATACTCAGGTGTCTTGCAAGCGAGACCTGAGGCCAAAGTCCCGAAGGTGAGCGGCGAGGCACTTTTCATTGGAAGGCCTAAAGCAATCCTCCAGAGAACGGCCTCAATGCGGGCCCGAAGGCCTAAGGCCCGCCCCCACGGATACTCGTTACTACGGAGTAACTTGCAAGCGAAACCTGACGAGGGCCGAATTCCTGAAGGTATACGGGGAGGCAAGCGGAGCTGAAGGCTGAGCTTTTTGTAGGAATGAAAGGCCCTTAGCATGCTGTTTATAGAGAGTGGTCGCTATGCGAGTTCGGGGGCTGAAGGCCCGTGAGTGAGCCTCCACGGACACTTACTATCCCCAGGTGTATTGCAAGCGAAACTACAGACCAAGTCCCAAAGGTGAGCGGCCAGGCAAGCGAGGCTGAAGGTGGAGGTATTTGTAACAATGAAAGGTCCAAATCAAGCCTTAAGAGGGCTGAAGGCCACTTACTATCCCCAGGTGGCAGCCAGGCCAAAGGCCGAGGTTTACGTTGGAATGAAAGGCCCAGAGCATCCCTTTAGAGAGCGCTCTCAGCGAGCCCCTACGGACACTCATTATCTTCGGGCGTCTTGCAAGCGAAACCTGAGGCCCAAATTCCCGGAGGTAAAAGGGGAGTGAACCCGAAGGCTGAACCCTATAGCATGCTTTTAGAGAGCACTCCCTAGGCGAGAGCGGAGACCCGAAGGCAAGCCCCCACGGACACTTACAAGCCCAGCGAGGCAAGCGAGCCCTCACGTGAGTGGCGAGGCGACGCTGACGGAGACATACTATCCCGTGTAGGTGAGTTGCGAGGCGAGGTAAGTCCCGTAGGTGAGTGGCGAGGCAAGCGAGGCCAAAGGCCGTGCTTTTCGTTGGAGTGAAAGACTCGAAGCATTCCTTCAGAAAACGCTCTAAATGCGCCACCATGGAGCGGAATCAGAGGGCGAGCCCCCACATACATTTACTATCCCCCGGGGCGGGGTCTTGCAAGCGAAACCCCAGGCCAAAGTTCTGAAGGTGAGCGGCGCGGCAAGCAAGGCCTTTTCGTTGGAATGAAAGGATTTGGCCCTTCGCAACCCTTCTGAGAGCGTTCTCAATGCGAGCAATGAACCCTAAGGACACTAATTTTCTTCCGGTGTCTTGCAAGCGAAACTTCAGGGCCGAAATCCTGAAGGTAAACAGGGAGGCAAGTGAAGAAGAAGCGAAGCGAAGGCTGAGGTTTTCGTAGAAATTAAAGACCCAATAATATTTCAGAAAGTCACGGGAGTTTTCTACATAAAAAAACTCAATTCTCCGCGGAATATTTACCGTTTTACCCAAATTTTATACCCACATCCTTTAACATTGGTGAACTATGATAATTCGATATAAGTATTCAACTCAACCAATCATACAACTTTAGATGACCTCTGATTTCATAGCAAATATAGGAAGGCAGAGATCAATGTTACTGGTTTTTCAATATCAACAGCGACGTTGACAGTGACTGAGTTCCAATATAATTAGGTATCTAATGTCTAACAGTTACTATCGGTGTAGGTATCAACCTGTTTTGGTTAAATATAGTCTTTAGCCGCCTGGCACTATTAAACCTCTCGTGTTTTTTCACGTTTATCTATATTTTGCTAAAAGATGGAATGGCGTTCTTTTTACTTTCTAGTCAAATATATGATTGCCAATTTTCAAGTCAGTAGCTCATAGATTCAAGGAGTTCCCATATAAAGCTCAACCCCAGTTTTTGACCCCTTTGCACCCTTATATTTATAATTTTTATAGCCTTAATAAATAGAATAATAATAAAACATCTTTATTTCGAAGAACAGACTTCATAGTTGTTAGTAACAAAAGAAAACGAAACAAATAAATTAAACTTAAAGCTAAAGGTTAGTGCTTATGGAGACATTTGATTCTAAGACTACTACTACCTATATTTATTTAATTTTCAGTACGGGCTCGTTGCAACCCCTTTTATTTGGCCAATCCAGTGAGCGAGAATTGCGCTATCATATTTGTCAGCAATAACATTCAGAATACTGTTGGGACTGCTTCTCATTCGACCTAGTAGAGATACTATTTTCTTGCTCATAATTGCCGGAAAACCGTCCGTTCTAGCTTCGCAGAACATGCCAGATGCACTACATCTACTAGGCAAGCCCAACAGCATTCTGAATGCATTGTTGTACTGCACTTTTAATACATTGTGGGCTCGCTTCGTATAGTTAACCCACAGGCTGCTCGAGTAAAATGATTGGCAATATGCTCTAAAGAGCGTTACCTTGACATTCCTGGAGCATGGAGCTTAAACCTGGCCGGGGAATTTTTCAACACATTTGTAAAGTTTGCATCAAAATACATAAACTGATAAACAGACAAAAATTCTAAAAACTTTTGGAACGTGTTCTGTAATCGATTCTATTAAGTATCCCCAGCCAATTTTTTTTCGAATATATTCCATGTACAGACTTTCGACACTCTTCAGCTTTATTATATGTATAGATAAAATACAAAAAACTGTTAGTGTAAGAAGAAATGTAGGGAGAACCGAGACTCTTTGATTAAATAAATGTTTTAATTAGTAAAATATTTGCTTGCTTTTAGTGTCGGAATTATACAATACAACAATACAATACAAATACTCTTTATTGCACACCTCACACAAACGAAGCAGTTAAAAAGAGAAAAAATACAATAACATGTAGGTAGAGGTAGACAACAGGCGGTCTTATCGCTAAAGAGCGATCTCTTCCAGACAACCTTATAGTAACAGTTTCGTTTTTAATTGCCATATTAGAAAAAAAGTCACGGCAGCCACACTTTGGCTAGTTCAAAACAGTTGTGGCAAAAAATATTCGCCATAGTTTATTTATTTTTAGTAGCGAACTGGGGAATAATATGTACCTATATCTTTTTAATTTATCCCTAGTCTTAGTTGACGGGATTTTAATTTTTCTTAATATGTTATTTACGATGCAAGACCATAATCGGACAGACTTGTCTGCATGACCAATCAGGTTTTTCCAAATTTTCCAACCTCATTCCATTTACCTAACATTAGTTTTTTAATAAACAAATTCGTCTACGTTTTTTCGTTCACCTTAAATATCAAAACAAAATTAAATTGTACTAGTTTTACTTATTTAAATCATTAAGTTCTTTAAAAACATATCAATACTAATGTGTTTCCATTTCAAAATGGTTTTCCACGAAATCGTATGGTGACGTATGACGCACGATTTTCCTTATCTTATATGGAATAGGGTCTACCTTCAAACCGCACACAAATCGCCAGTGTGACACCGCCTTTAAAAGGGTTAAGGACACTACACACGACAATAAATTAAATCGGCGACACGTGGCGAGAGCTAAATCATGGCGCGGAAATGAGACCGTAACTTTCTCTGAGGTCCGCATTTATGGGGCCTTTGTTCTTAATGTTGCGGAGTTAATCCCTTGAAATATTAACGGTTAGACGAGGAATTTACTTAATTTATGATTTTGTTACTTCATGTTTCTACGAGTATTCGCATTATACCGATTATTTTACTTCACGTCTGTTGTGAGGTATTTTGGATGCTATTGTGAGCTGTGATGAGGCTGGATAGGCCAAACTTACTCTTAAAAACTCTATTGCATGGGGTACAGTAGAGTAGGCTAGTTGTTTTATAGGTTCACACGTAGGAAGGTTTAGGCTTCTCTTTTCACAATTGGCGTTATATGTCAAAGATTGTTAAACGGTTCTGATCAAAAGATAGTGGATCGCCAAGACAACCTGATTGCAGCTAGCTTCTGCCAACACGCAGGATCGAAAGCGCAGGCGTTCAGAAGTCATATGAGTACGTCCTAATAGCGCAAATGGTGACCTTTGTCTGGCAAGGGCATGACATTCACACAGTAAGTGTTCCATAGTTTCATCCTCCTCACCACACATTCTACAGTCTAAACTATCCGATACTCCCATCTTGACCATCTTGGTATTTCCCTCACACTTCCATGCGGTTCGCAAGAAGGATAGGAACTTATGTGAAAGGGCTAAGAGTAGCTTAAAGGGATGATCACGTAACTTTGCGAACGACCATACGAAAGTGTCATTTAGATCTACCTACGCGCGTACAATGTGGTGTTACATAATCGACCAGAAGGATCGAGATGGGTGGTGTATTTGAAGAGATGCGTATGCTCAGCCGTGGGCGATTACGGGCCGAAAATTATTATTATGCATATAAGGAGGCCTAGATGTTAAATAAGAGGAGGTGCAATAAAAGTGGCTAAGAATAAATAAGTTCTAAATCTCCTACGAAGACGATGACGGTTCAGCGAATCAACAAGCATTACATGGTGTGTCAATTTATTAATGCGAGAAATCAAATATATTGGAATAATTCTCGTTCTTTTGGTTGGTATCATGACAAATTGTATTAAGTGGGCAGTGTAAAGACGAAAGTTAGTTAGAATAGTTTTTAAATTGAATTAAGAATTTACCTATGTATGTAGATGGCTCTGCGTAATAGTAGTCGCATGCCACTAATGAAATAGCGTGACTTGGATCAAATGAGCTCGAAACTAAATTCCCGGACTTGCGTGATACAATTAACAAGGTCCGTTGACCTTCGATCTTTACAATCCCCGTAAATTACAAGCATAGCGTTATTTTCGTGTTTTTTTTTCGTAGAACACTTTGCTATTTGCCGGAAACGTATGCAAGTACCTATGATAAAGACATACATGAATTTAATCATTTATCGCGTTTGTTCACGTTATAACCCCATTTGACATTGTGGTTTAAAGGAGTTCAAATAATAATTTAATGTGACCACGCAACCTTGTCACGGGAGACTGAGCATGGAATTAGGTAGGTCAACTTTGGTCTTAGTTGGTAAAGGTCAGATTTTAGTCAAGATTAGATTAGATTAGATTAGATTAGATCCACTTCCCTTCCTGGTGACCGATTGAGCTGAAATTTTGGGTATAAGTATAGTTTGGATGACAATTCAATATTATGGTACCATCGAGCTGATCTGATGATGGAGACAGAAGGTGGCCATGGGAATTCAGTACTTAAGAGGGGGCGTATCGCCAGGGAAAAATCAGAAATCACCCGCGCGCCCCGTACCTGCCGCGCTGATGCGTCTATTGCTGCCCCGCTCCTTCTCGCATAGTATATGCCCCGACAGTCAGATGAAACATGATGAATACCTATATATAGTTATAATAAGTGGAAAGAAAGACAAAATCTGTAAGTACCTATATTTGAAGATATAATTTTCGCTAGTAGCTAAGTCAGTTTCGAGAGCTATAACTGAAATATGACCTTCCGTTTTTTTACTAAATCACGTAAGGGTTGTAATTTAGCATAATAATGTCTCGTAAAAGGCTAAAGCAAAAAAACAGCTATAATCGAATTTAAACTTTTGTGAGACATATCTAAAATACTACTAATAAATCCACGGTTAAAAAATTAACGTAAATGTCACGGCAGGCGACATGTTTCGAACTCTTCGGGAGTTCTTCTTCAAAACAAACATCGAAAACACTAATCCTGAAGAAGTAGAAAAAAGTAGAAAGTAGCATTAAAAAAAAACTGTAATTTATTATGAAAACTTCGATCATGTTTATGAAAGCCAGATTTTCAGGCCACTGTGTGGCGGCCAAATTTTTCAATTCTGACCCCGTGTCATGGTCGGCCTTATCACGCGATAAGTGACAGGATAGAGCGTCCGTCACTGGCTGACACCGTTTGATAGAACGAGACGATGCCCCTATCTTGTCACTTATCGAGTGATAAGGCCGACCATGATACGGGGTCTGATCTCGGATTCGTACTTGGAGACAATGGAGACGCTTTGGCCCTTTAGTTATCAATTTTGAACATACTCGTATTAAAGAAAAACTGCAAAATTGTGTTCACTTTTTTTAATATAAAAATGTCCAACTTCGCAGGCAATAATTCGGGTGCAGACTCGAAAATTATTATTACTCCAAAAGAAAGAAGGCAAAAAAATATGCATAGTGATGAAAATCCCATTCAGATATCTCAAAGAATTACGAAGCTACAACCGTTTTAATATTGCTTGTTAGAGAGAGAAAACGCAAACGGTGTGTGACGTCACATTACAGGATGCTGCCGGCAGGCCGCGTCGACGGCGTCGCCGACCACGATGCGCGCGGCACGTTGCCGTCTTCTGTGACGTCACATTCTTCCAGCGTCATCGTTTCATATGAAGTTGCGTTTTGCGAAAAAGGGACAGAACACATCCCTTCTTAAAACTTTGGACACTTATAACTTCGTGATTATTTAACCTTTTGCGTTGATTTTTTCTCCATTTGACAATTTTTTTATCCTTCTTCAAGAAAATATCACATTATTTTATTTAGTGTCTACGCCCCTATTGTTGGAATCTAAAAGCGTCACCCGTGATGACTTTAAAGAAAAAAAAATGACAATAATTACACGGTTCACCCACGTATTAAACGTCAGACCTCTCAGACATCGATTTTGAACATAACCGGATTTATTCTCAACTAGCGATCCGCTCCGGCTTCGCGCGGATACTATATTATACATATAAACCTTCTTCTTGAATCACTCTATCTATTAAAAAAAACCGCATCAAAATCCGTTGCGTAGTTTTAAAGATCTAAGCATACATAGGGACAGACAGCGGGAAGCGACTTTGTTTTATACTATGTAGTGATAGTGATAATCTTTCATAAAGTAAATACACGATCGACAGAAAAATGTTCGTCTAGTTTTGCATGTACTGCACAAATTATTATAAGAAGCCGGTCACCCGCCGATCGCTGCGTAATCTTATAGTTGTATTTTGAACTTTAAGATCTATATGTTAAGGTCGACTTTTAAATATATTATTTCAAAATGTAGCAAAATATCTACTGGAATGTAATGATACGTTCATTCACTGGACGAATATACTGGGTCACAATATTATTGAAATAATTATGTTCATCGTGCTGTCGTGAGAGCACAGAACGTAGTCCTCTCGTCTCAGCGGAGCGATTACGACTGACTCCGCCCGCGAACGGCAACAAAAGATATACAGAACCGCACGAAACACGCGACGGGAGAAAGGGTATCGCGCTAAATAAAAAAGGCCTATACGCCAAATACGTTTCACCTCAATAAGTCTGAAAAGGGACTACATAAAAATACCCCGCTAGTACTTTCATTAGGTAATGTAAAAAGCTATTATACACTCAACTTTTACTTAATTTATATGCACGGGAACCTCACACTATTGAAATTGAGTAAAAATAAGACATGTTTTGGCGGTTCTTTTCTATCGAGGCAATTTTGGTTTTGTATGGTTTTGTTCAGACGATTCAATTGCAAATATGATGTAGTTTTGGTATGTTCTTTTTCCTGGCATTCGCTTTAGTTTGTCATAGGTAAATATTCAATCTAAGAACCCCGATTTCGCGGAGCGCCCCCTCTTAACCGACGTAACCCGTTGAGTTTGGGCTCGTTAGAATCGTCTCAATGAGTAGTTGATGATGGTATACAAAAAAATACAGTCGGCAATAAAAGCGAAATAAATTTTTTGACAGAAACTTATTGATGTTTATTAACGTATTTCTATTTTGTTTTAGGTAAGTGCTGGTGTGGTGAGTCCTACTCGTACGGTGAACACTTAAAAGCTACGGTAGGTATTCAGCCCAAGTCTAGTATTCAGAGCAATGACGCGTAGTTGCAGCGTTCAAGAGGCAACCGGATGGCTCGCGGTATTTGAGATTCCGAAGTGTCGTGGAACCGCCTTCTGCAACCCGAACTGAGCCAACTGGAACTTCGTGTGTTATCTATGCTTTTTAAAAATAAACATGGTACTAGTATATGTATATATATTTATGGGCTTTTATGTGATTTCTCTTTGTTATAATTATTTTATATATATTTATTTTAACTTTACTTATTGCACAAAATACACAAATGTAGATATACTTTGCCGAGCTTATAGCCAAATGGCATTTTTTGTTACTGTTTATAGCTATATTTTGATTTTATATTCAGGTTAAAATGTGTATTCAAAAGTTCATTACATTAGAATTGCTTTAATTACGCCGTAAATAGTATGAAAAGTGCATTTAGAAACAATCAAGCAGGGCCGTCAATGTATCGCACAACGAGGGCATCACTTCGAGCAACAGCAGTAAAAAAAAAACTTCCTTAAAAAAAATACTTACAGTAGATTTTTTTTTTCATAAAAGTATAGTTTTATTCCTTTATTATAATTTAATCGTGTAAATAGTGAAACTATTTTTTTTTTCTTTTACATTAGGATATTTTTAGTGAACTTACAGCCTCTCAACGAACGCCTAACTAAATGAATGTGAGCGTTTAAACTGAATATTTTGGATATTTCTAGTTTTCTTTAAAAAAAAAAGGTATTGATGTGATTCTACGTTATGGGTAACGCACTTTGGATGTCAGTATAAAGTATTCTGATATCTGTTATATTTACGGAATAATCGCCTGGCTACTCATCACGATTACAGCCTGCATACATGTATGTATGCCAGTTATATATACCCCCATGAAACGATTGTATAATAAAATTAACTAGTCTTCTAATCAGAAAGAGACAGTAATAAGTGAACTAATGGATCATTAGCGCGGGTTGTTCGTAGGTTAATGGTTTCTTTGCAGTAAAATCTTAATGTTAGCTAGAACATCTAAAAGCTTTTAAGAGTCCGGACACAGCCGTTTGCTGAATTCGCTAGCCTTATTGAGGTCATATCTCATGAAATATTCGTTTTTTACAGATTTTATTGTGTAATATGACAGATCATTTCAATTCAAGTTGAATAAGTGGAAATGTTGTTTACATTTAGCTCTGAATTTACCATGTTTTGGCTCAGTCCAACATCTGTTTTCTGAATTTTCGCTCGGAGACGTGTAAAACGACTTAGATTTGAAGAACTATTTGATTTTAAACCGACATAAAACAAATAAATATATATTGGATTGATAGTTTTCTTAGAAATAAGTGGAAAACATTTTATAAGTTACATATTAAATTGTTGAGTAAAACCGTATTTCCATCCAACAACTTTTTAGTAAAAAAACACGAAGAATCGCCAGTATTTTTGACCATTTAGCACATTATTTCAAAAATATGAAACCATAATGAGAAACTCCAGTTCAAGCGCTATTCTAAAAAATAAAAAAAGACCGGGTTGCACTCCGGGAGTGCCGGCAGAAGTGAAAACTCAATAAAATTGTAACAGTTTTTCGATCGGGTCAGTAACATCTTACGGTGTCACCCTAAAAATTAATTTGGCGCAAATTTATAAACAATTATCAATTAATTACCTACTATAAAAACCGGTATATAAGCAACAATTTTAATAGACAGCACAACAACCATTTGGATCGAGTACATATTTTAGTTTCTTTTATGTAAGAATTTTGTACAATTACCATCGATACAAAACATACTAAGTTGTATAAAAGTGTAAATACCTATACGAATTGGCTGATCAGTCAGATAACGACTCCGTCGTTAGGGGAGACAACATTTAATTAACACATAGAAATATTTAACTACTCTAATTACGTCTTTCATTACTAGCTTATTAACCGGTGTATCATCCTTTCCTTTACTATGTAGAAACTCCGAACATCAAGGATTTACTTATTGCATGTACTTGGCTTACAAAAACAGCGGACGGCGGCGGCGAACAATATACCAATTTGTTTTTGCCATTGCCAAATACTTTTCAAAGCTTTATCTCTTTAGGAATAACGTCAAAATTCGAACTATTCGAATTTGCTCAATAGCAAAACGGTGAAGGACGCCTGGACAAAATTACAAATTCATTTGCAGAATATGCTATTGCAAAATTGTTTAACGGCTTTATACTCTTACGAATAGCGTTCAGTTTTGAATGAAGTCGAATCGGCTAGCAGCAAAAAGTGACCTCCTTCACATCTGACGTCACAAAACTTTAACTTAAAGTACTTAAATTAATTCTGAATTTGTAGTAATTACATAAATACATTATATTTACGATACAGTTCTAAGTTACCTGATATTTTAATGAAATACATTTAGGTACATATAACTATTAAGAAACGAAAAAGTCAGATAAAACGGTTCAGCGAAGTTAAGCGAACAGAGTTTTTGAAACAATATAATGCGTCTGTTTATAATAATATGGTTTCAAATAAATACGAATAGTAATCTTGAGGCTTTTCTGCAGCGAGATCAGTGATTCGAAATAATTATGATTAAGCAGTTTTCGCTCGATAGAAAAAAATCACGACCATAGGTCCAAAATACACTTAAAATGTTCTTAACAAATTATGCACAAAAACTAAAAATATTAAAATTGCTTCTAGAAATCGGCAATATTATGTTTGAGAGAACCAAGTGATTACTTTATTATTTATTTTAACGGCCATAAAATTAAAATAAAAAAACATGATATCCGCGCTTCCGAGCACGCACTTCCATCTCGCTCACGCTTATGCTCAGTGAGAGGGAGAGAAGACCATGAACCTAGGGCGCCTTAAAGTATCAAAACGTTTTTGATACTTTAAGGCGCCGTTTGAACGAGATCTAGTGAGTAGTTTTTTTTAATACGTCATAAATCGTAAACCGCAATTTACCTTTCATTCAATCAACTCAAATATAAAAATAAAAACCCTAAATACGGAACCCTTCATAGGCGAGTCTGACTCGAACTTGGCCGCTTTTTTCAAATCCACACCACACTAGTTCTACATGCAAACATATAAACAATACCGCTTTATATTATTACTAGAGATGTATTTGATTGATTAAATTGATTCTTTAAATCTTACATCTTGTTTCTATCTTTTGAGTTATTTTTTGAAACAGTCGGGTTTTTTGTTTTTTTTAATTAGGTAATTATTTTTATTACGTCCGGTTTTCACGCGAACTTTTGATTCTGGTGGAAATTTTGGAAAATTTTATAGCCTATGTCACTCCTGCAACTGAGACGAATTAAATGATACCTCATATGTCGAAATCCGTCAAACGGTTTAGGCTGCAGGGCGTGCCAAAGAATAACCGTCACATACATACATACATACTCTCGAAATACATAACCCTCCTCTCCTCAGGCAGTCGGGTAAAAATAGAAAAGGTACTTTTTGTATTCCTTAAGGTATGATTACTAAACAGATTAAGGTATGAAACTAAAACAGTGATCTCGCTGGATGGGAGGTAAGCAGTTAGGTTTCTATTTATATTACATCAATACATCATCAGTCTATATACGTCCCACTGTTGGGCACACGCCTCTCATGGATGGGAGGAAATCCATACTAATATTATAAATGCGAAAGTGTGCCTGTATGTCTGTCGTTACCTCTTAACGCTTAAACCGCTGGACAGATTTAAATGAAACTTGGTATAGCGATAGTTTGAGTCCCGGCAAAGGACAAAGAATAGTTTTTTTCCCAGAAATTATCCCCTAAAGGGGTGAAACTGAGGGTGAACGTTTGTATGGAGCTACGATATAAACGAGTTCCACGCGGACGGAGTCGCGGGCAGGCACTAATGGATTATATTGAACCCAAAAACATATACTGGCTAGGTAACTTCTAAGATTAATAAATATATGTATATATTTAAGCGTTCTTCTTTAGCCTTACTATTAGAAAACCGTTAAAAGTCGAGAAGTCCGGTTTAATTAAAAGTGAATAAGGTGTTGAACTCAATCCGGTCCCACACATCTCCAAGACGTGTTACTTATCTTAGACCAGAACTAGAGTCAAAAGAGCTCATTGAAAGACTGCAAAGGAGTTCATTTAGCGTAATGAATCTTCGTCCAACACAGAACACATATGACACATTTTGAACCTTACTCTACTAGATTTAAAGCTCGAAATAGAAATCTTTAAATCTAATAAGCGATGCTGCCAGCTACACTGGAACGATACATGCACGATTTTGAACCGCATCTAGATTAAAGTAAGGCTTATATTCGAATACAGTATAGTTACCGTTAAAAAAGGCAGATAATGAAAAGAAAATGCGAACTCCAATTATGAAGGTTGTGATTTGCGGGGGAAGTTTTTCAGCGTTTATTTTACTGTGACTGTACTGAAACTGTGTGCCTAACTCTTGCATTTGCAACGGTTTATTTGTTGAATAATTTTGAGGTACAGTCAAGTGCATAGGTATATTTGGAGTAAATAAAAACATGATATACAATTGATACTCGTCTTAGGTGCAGCAACATTTATGTACAGTCAGAAGCAGAAGTGGCTACGCAAATGAACACGCTGAAATGAAAATACTCTAAAAAGTCCGTATCCTCTTGGCATTAGTCGTGTGTAGGTCACTTTGAGCACTTGATCTGTACTGACATTGACTGTACCTATTGGGAGGTCACTATAGAGCATATTTGAGCAATTGCTTTTGTTGAATTTTAGCGTGAAAATTTTACGATTTTCCCCGAAACCTCTCACTAATTAAATACCTGTCTCTCCCTTCATTTATAATCACTTTATTATCGGCTAAGAGATCGATTTACATTAGGTAAGTCTCCTATTGATGAAACCAAAAATACCGTAACTTAATCAAAACTAATTACTTAACTTAATAAAAGCATCTGAAGGTTTTATGAAGTCTAATTCTTCTAGAAAAATTACCGTCACGATAATTCAGGAGTTATTATTCGTCGAAAGAATAATATACTACTACTGGTAAGAAATAAAGATTATTTGTATTACTAATCCTCAGACCTTAAAAACTGAGAACAAAAGAAAAATTAAGTAGGTACCTAGTTCAATTTTGCTTAAGATTTCGATCAGCAGTCGTCTAATCTAATAACAATAAATGTGGCTAAATTGAAAAAAAAACATACCTACTCACACATGTCATACTTTTAACAAATGCATAGCGGCTTGATAAGTATTTTAAAACGAAAAAAAGAATTTGAAAAAAAATGCAGGGAGTTGAAATGTAAAAACGAAATTGATAAACGACCGCGGTTAGCCTAGTGGCGCTGTCTACGAAGCTGAAGGTCCTGGGTTCGAATCCCGGTAAGGGCAAATATTTGTGGGATGAGCATGATTATTTGTTTCTGAGTCTTGGATGTTTTCTATGTATTTAAGTCGGCCATTCCGAACGACGTCGCGCACTTTCCTACCAGTAATCAAATATTTGTGGGATGAGCATGATTATTTGTTTCTGAGTCTTGGATGTTTTCTATGTATTTAAGTGGGCCATTCCGAACGACGTCGCGCACTTTCCTACCAGTAATCAAATATTTGTGGGATGAGCATGATTATTTGTTTCTGAGTCTTGGATGTTTTCTATGTATTTAAGTCGGCCATTCCGAACGACGTCGCGCACTTTCCTACCAGTAATCAAATATTTGTGGGATGAGCATGATTATTTGTTTCTGAGTCTTGGATGTTTTCTATGTATTTAAGTGGGCCATTCCGAACGACGTCGCGCACTTTCCTCCCAGTAATCAAATATTTGTGGGATGAGCATGATTATTTGTTTCTGAGTTTTGGATGTTTTCTATGTATTTAAGTGGGCCATTCCGAACGACGTCGCGCACTTTCCTCCCAGTAATCAAATATTTGTGGGATGAGCATGATTATTTGTTTCTGAGTCTTGGATGTTTTCTATGTATTTAAGTGGGCCATTCCAAACGACGTCGCGCACTTTCGTCCCAGTAATCAAATATTTGTGGGATGAGCATGATTATTTGTTTCTGAGTTTTGGATGTTTTCTATGTATTTAAGTGGGCCATTCCGAACGACGTCGCGCACTTTCCTCCCAGTAATCAAATATTTGTGAGATGAGCATGATTATTTGTTTCTGAGTTTTGGATGTTTTCTATGTATTTAAGTGGGCCATTCCGAACGACGTCGCGCACTTTCCTCCCAGTAATCAAATATTTGTGGGATGAGCATGATTATTTGTTTCTGAGTCTTGGATGTTTCCTATGTATTTAAGTCGGCCATTCCGAACGACGTCGCGCACTTTCCTCCCAGTAATCAAATATTTGTGGGATGAGCATGATTATTTGTTTCTGAGTCTTGGATGTTTTCTATGTATTTAAGTGGGCCATTCCGAACGACGTCGCGCACTTTCCTCCCAGTAATCAAATATTTGTGGGATGAGCATGATTATTTGTTTCTGAGTCTTGGATGTTTTCTATGTATTTAAGTCGGCCATTCCGAACGACGTCGCGCACTTTCCTCCCAGTAATCAAATATTTGTGGGATGAGCATGATTATTTGTTTCTGAGTCTTGGATGTTTTCTATGTATTTAAGTCGGCCATTCCGAACGACGTCGCGCACTTTCCTCCCAGTAATCAAATATTTGTGGGATGAGCATGATTATTTGTTTCTGAGTCTTGGATGTTTTCTATGTATTTAAGTCGGCCATTCCGAACGACGTCGCGCACTTTCCTCCCAGTAATCAAATATTTGTGGGATGAGCATGATTATTTGTTTCTGAGTTTTGGATGTTTTCTATGTATTTAAGTTGGCCATTCCGAACGACGTCGCGCACTTTCCTCCCAGTAATCACTAGGCATACCGCAGGCGGTCAGGTGGCTTTTGAGGACGTATTTATGTCATTAGGTACTGACCCCTCTGTCTCCGTTTTCCACGAGAGAGTTCCAAGTAGAACACTGCTTTGAGCAGGCTTTCCTATCTTTTATAAAGTCTTTTAGATAGCATTATAGTGCGTAAAGCGAGAGCTCGTGTGGTAAAACCTCGTGTATCTCAGAGTTCTCAGACATGAGGAGGCGACAAAGAAGAAAGTATATTCTTAAAATATAGCTCGCTCTTAAGGAAAAATAATATACTTGTAAAATATACGACTAATATCGATCTATATCCGCAATATCTACCATTGAAAGTTGCTCATACAATATTTACGTCCAGTGCTCAGGTGAGTGTATCCACAGACAACATGCTCGTTTTCTTGCCCGAGAACAGAAAAACCGCCTTTGTTTACCGCAATCCATTTGAAATTCAAAAAGGATGGTAATATTTTCATCGAGCCCGATATGTTTGCGGATCGGCGGAAAAAGGCAGGAGCGTGAGTATATTGAGTAATTTGTTTACTGATATATTGGCTCTCCTCTCACTCTTGTGGAGCAGATCAGATGCAGAGCTAAAATGTAAATAATATTTTTTTTAAAAGACAGACAATAGGCATGCGGCCTTATGTTCAAATCGATAACGTAGTGATGCTAAATGGATAGTAAACCATCAAATTATCGTAATAAAGTATAAATTATAAAATATAATTAAAATCATAAAATGGTATAAACCTTGAAAATTCGGAAAAAATATGCATTTTTTTTATTGTCCAATAGTAAATTTAAAGCTACCAATAGAATCCTTACGCTTTTATAGAAACAAAATTGTAAAACAACTATGTACTTAAGCGCAGTATTTCGCGACCGAAACAACAATTGTGACGTCATACGAGGGTAGTACGTCATCAGTATGAAGCGTTTTCCGCTGCCACCAGCGACATCAATCTTTGTCTCAAATGTTTGGGTATTTATGTTCTTTAATTGTAGTTGCTCCCATACAAACATATGTTCCTCTCCAAAAACTGGTTCGAATGGCATCGTAAAAAAATCTTAGTTCGCATTGCGAATTCTACAGCTCACAAAGCCACTAGTATCTATACATATATTAATATTATGTATCCAAAATAAAGGGGATCGCTATCTTACGAACATTACAATGAGTTAGACCCAAGATTGGGATTAACATTGGGTTCGCATAATCAAGATATTTTGTCGTCGAACCCGAGGTCTGAAATCAATCGAGGCTTGTACCGACCCGTTTTACCCAATTTGTCTAACAATTCGGACTTGCGATGATTTTACCCCTCAGTTTGATCAGTCCACAGTATAGTGAAATTAAATGGAATCGTAATTTTAACCTTTTTTTCATAATATACCTGCTAGCATGGACCATGGTTCTTATTTTATCATTATCACTTATCGTTGTGGATGTATCCGTCACTCTCGCACTCGTATACTTGTCAGAAGTCAGAACGCAACGGATGCCTTATCCACTGCGATAAGTGAGAAAATGGCAATAAAACTAGGCTGGAGCTTCGACTAGAAAACAAAAGAGTGTATAATTTGATACATAGGCAAAGTAAAAAAAAAATGAGCCCCACGGTGGGCGCCAAAATTAAAAACAGATCTTAAGTTATAACTTCATTAATATTTGTACGTATATTTTATTGTCAGATTACGAACACCGTCTGACCACATTTCATCCTGCCAGTGGGACATTTTATAATTTAATCCGCTAGCAAATGTTTTTCAAGGGACACTCTATTTCACCCTTTACTATAATATATTATCAAAAATATCAAATTGAAAAGTAGCAAATTCCAAAAGTTCGTAAGTAAATTGTGACGGCAATACTACGGCTCTGTAAAGCAGCTTGCACAACTTTCATATGACAGATGCAGTATTGACGTCACACACGGTTTAAAACACGTATAAACAATTTCGCGATTTTCTTAAAAACGAGTGATAAAAAAACTGAAAACTACTTTATTACATTCGGGTGACATAATTACCGCAATGGTTTCCGATTTAATATTGATCATAACATATTTAGAAAAGTTGTCACGAGCTTATAATGCAGGGGGGTGATCCCGTAACGTTTCGAACTCACGTAAGGATAACAGAACTCAACTGTAATTTTCCCTTTAGACCTACCTGACGCGCGTACAATGCGTTACTTGATCGACCTGCGGGTATCAATATCAAATCATCAAATTGATAAATATATAGATAAATAATTATTAATATTTTGGGGACAATCTTACACAAATCGCCCTAGTCCCAAACTAAGTAAAGCTTGTACAATGGGTACTAGACGACGAACATACTTATATAGATAAATGGATACTTATATAAATAGAAAACATCCATGAAAGTCGGCAACAAGTATTCGTGCTCATCACACAAATAAATGCCCTTACCGGGATTCGAACCCGGGACCTCCAGCTCAGTAGGCAGGGTCACTACCAACTAGGCTACAGAGGTCGTCAAAAATTATTAACTAAGATCAAATGGCAGGCTAAAAAACCTTTCCCTTCAAGTCGCATGGCCATAAGACAACCTGTTTCTGGTCGCAGACCCCGACCCTGGCCTAGTGCGAACAAATATCAAGCCTATTGAGATTCTTCGCAGACGTTTTCAGCACGTTATACCAGCGAGTACGTATTTCTAAACACAACCAACGTTGCGTGGTTATGTTTGCGTTATTCCCTGCAGAGTTCACGTCGGCTTTCTTTTCAGCTCGGCTTTGATCAAGCAAATAAAACATATAGGGATATAGGTATGTGGAAGAAACATACCTTACGTTGTAGTTGCTAGCTAGCAAATATGCTTAGATCCAGGATTCGAATTAAGGGCATGAATTGAAAGACTACGAGATTTTTCAAAAGGCTACCTTGGAAGAGGAACTATGAACCAAATTGAACATATTTTCGAATGTATTAAAAAAACTGATAATTAATTAAAAATACATTTTAAAAGGGTATGCTTGAATGAACGCACTTACGTATTTGGTATCAACTTTTTAAGATACCACGGCTGTATTGATCAGTTTCGAAAGTTACTATCGAAGTTCTCATGAAGTAGTATAAACACTAGTTCAGTATGTTGGCCTTCAAACAATTCACGGCTACTCTACCTATCAAAATATATTACTACCCTACTGTTCGGAATTTCAGTATTGCGATGCGTAACTGATTGTGTATCCGAACGGGCCTTTATTTGCAAATTGTTCGGATATTACTCCCAACCCCCTGTTGAGGTTTTATTTGTTACTTATTGGAAATATTAGATTCCCGCTGGGCCTTTTTTGAATTGCAAAACTCGGCAATATTTATTTTTGTGCGTTTAGATTGTGTTTTATTCCGATGCGGGTTGGTAGGGGGAGGTATTGTGATTCACACTTCTGTTTGGTTCGAATTTAGGGCGCTTCCATATTCTACGGTACGGTATTAGATAGCTGTCCTTTACCATGAGAATTACCTGAGTCACGTTTACGTTCCTCGCTTGCGCCTGCTTAAAAAATGAAATTATGAAAAATTTATTCACTCATAGAACTAAAAATCGAATTTCTACCACGAGTCACTTATACGTTTACTATACTCGCAATCGTTAACTCGATCGTTGGTATATGTAGTTTATTCCATAGACGCGTTCACACATACTATAGTCAGCACGTGACTGATGTCTTGGCCACACCGATACTACGTTGAAAATGTTTGCGTGTTGCATGCAATGAATACCATTTTATTATTTTCGATATTCAGCCTTATATCACCAGCATTTATCGTTTTAATTTAAATGCTAGCGTGTGTCGATTATGACATTACAGAATACGCGAATCGCGTAGGTGGATTTTTTTAAGGAATCTACACCTTAAGCTTAACGGCATTAAGTAAAACTTAGTATGCGCCGATTTTTCCAGTGATTCTATAACTCAATATGGCGGAGTTTGTGCCATTCATTTGGAATTTTAAATAAAAAATACGTGACAATCCGAATTTTGCGGGTATACGAGTATGTAGTCGTGTATTTACCTCTATTTTTCTTTTATCTACTATGTCTGGTGAGCAATTAAAGAATATTTGTATTGTTGTCAATTGAAAAACCTTTATTTACACGTTCTTTAATTTGTGATAGGTCTCGACCGGATCTACGGTATCTCATGTCAGAATAATAAGTTATCACGCGCTAATTTGCAAGTGAAATTGTTTACTACCGTTTCTACGGTATTCGTCGATTCGAAATGTCAAATTTGTGTGCCATGGTACCGATTGGTCGTACTAATCGAACATTTCAATTACGCATCGAAAACCAAAGTCTAGCGAGTGATGTTTTGAAGTTGTTTTCGGAGAACATTGGTACCATGAGATACTGACGGCTCGAATTTATGACAATCGAAATCTATTCGAAGCGCGTTCACTCGCTCTGGAGAATAGTAAAGTAAAGTGTTTCGATAGTGACTCGTGGTAAAGCTGCTGTTGTAGTGGGGCAGAGTGCTCGAACAAATAGTCGTAAATGTGAACAAGCTGGACAAAAGCACCAATTTTTTTTCAGGCACTTGTTAGGTCCATAGCTTTAAGTTTTTGATAGGAACCAACTCCTCCGTCAGCCATCTTTAATTTTAGACTTTAATGCTGTAGAGGAGAACAGCGGGACAGCGGGACACCGGACTCCGGGCAAACACACGATTTTTGGCCCAAGCTGAAGCATTGAATTTTATTTTAGATTTAGTATACATACATACATTCACGCCTTTATCCTTAAGGCGCCGTAGGTTCAGCAAAGTTAAGCGAACAGAGGTTTAGAAACAATATAATGCGTCTGTTTATAATAATACTAGCTTCAGCCCGCGACTCCGTCCGCGTGGAAATCGTTTATATCGCAGCTCCATACAAACTTCAACCCCCCATTTCATCCCCTTAGGGGGTGATTTCCAGGATGAAAACTATCCTATGTCCTTCCCCGGGATTCAAACTATCTCCATTCCAAATTTCATCGCAATCGGTTCAGCGGTTTAAGCGTGAAGAGGTAACAGACAGACAGACAGACACACTTTCGGTGTTTCAGGATGGTTTCAAAAAAGTACGAATAGTAATCTTCAGGCTTTTTTGCAGGGAAATCAGTGCTTCGAAACATGATTAAGTAAATTTCGCTCGATAGAAAAAAATCACGAACATAGGTCTAAAACACACAAAAATACACTTAAAATATTCGTAACAAATTATGCAAAAAAGCTATAAATATCTAAATTGCTTCTAAAAATTGGCAATATCATGTTTGAGGGAAATCAGTGTTTACATTTTTATTTATTTAAGCGGCTAAAAAATTAAAATTAAAAACATGATATCCGCGCTTCCGAGCACGCACTTCCACCTCGCTCACGCTTATGCTCAGTGAGAGGGAGAGAAGACCATGGACCTACGGCGCCTTAAAAGGGGTTGGCAGAACATATAAAACTTGTGTTGCAGTATAAAAGATCGACAATATGTGATAGATTTTTTTTTTTTTTTTTTTTTTTTTTAATTTATTGATTAAGACAAAAACAATGAATATCATTACAAAGCCCATCTAGGCAAAACCTTGGAGAGGTTTGTGTGCCGATGGGGAGTACCAGTAATTCTATTTAATTTTTAATTTAGTTTTTAATAATTACTTTAGTTAATATACTTTTTATTTGATTTCTTGTTGTTTATATTAGAAATAAAAATGTCATTTGGTGTTATAATAATAAAACATACTATCCAAACTTAAGTCATGTACTTACTAAAGATTTAGACAACGAAAAACTTTTTCTGTTAAATACTTACCTAATTTTATATTTAGAACAAACTATGTCTGCAATGCTGACAGTCCTGGGTTCAAATTCCGATAAGGGAAAATATTGGTGTTATACTTAAGGCGATATGATTCGACGCGCTAAGCAATCTGAGGGGGTGAGGTGCGCGGCAATCCGTGAAGCGCCGCCCGCGCGCCCCGACCCGCTCGTCGAGCACGTGACCGCGCGGCAGCCATTGCACAGACAAGACGGGTCACAGTAAAGTGATCTTACGATCGCCGTATATTAACTGGACCGTGCAAGGGTCAAGTTTGCTATCTGTGAAGGGTGTGAACTATGTACGGGTTTCGGACTACAGAAAAAACCCTGTATTATTTATTTTACTATTTCACAATTTGTCCACTATAACGGTGCATATTTTAAGATTTTTTGCGGGTTTAGGGAAAACTCAGTTAAAGGTCCGATGAAGAAACAGATGGAATTGAATTGATTGGTATAGACTTAGTAATATGGTTGAAAAATCCCATTACACACCCACCCCCCACCCACGTTTGGCACCCACGGGTGCAGAAACCTATAAAAGAAAACACAAAGTAGAAAAACACAAATTATTTAACAATCATTTTAAAATCAATCACATTGTTGTTTCATAGACGAATTTTAATCATAAACCTTTTTTTGAAAATATAAAGGTTTTTGATTAAAATTCGTCGAAATCATAAGTCCGCAAACTTGACAAATATTCCAATTCGAATACACTGTCCTCCGGTTTACACGGCTCGATAGCCACGGCTCGAGTAGGTAGTATTGCGTCGTCTTCTAACGATTGTGGCATCGCCTCATCTTCTACCGATTGTAGTGTTAACTCATCTTACCGATTGTAGTGGCAACCGGATGACAAGACCGGAGCCGCGTAAGCAAGCGAAAAAAAAAACAAAATTGGCAGGAAACTGCTTGAAATTGTCTGTTTGTGATGAAGAACAAGCGTGCCAATTTGCAAGCGGTTGCCTGCCATTTTTTTTTCTTCGCTCGCTCACGCGGCTCCGGTTGCACTAGGAGGGATGGCATAAAAATTTCATTATATAAACAGCGTACACACTTTCAGGCTACCGCTTGTCATCCGGTTGCCTCTCCGACATTGAATTATGCGTCATTGCTCTGAATAGTAGCATATTTTGTTATTCATAATTCAAGATTTTTTAGTAGTTAGTATACTGTTGGCACTTCTATAAACCATTAAAAACCAGAATTATTAAAAAAAAAACTATACAGAATGTCTCATGGCCATGCCACATGGAAGGGAAGTACTTTAAATATTGAAGATAAGATATTTTTCTGAAAGAAGACTTCATTCATCCTTTTTTTAAAATAGTTAGAACTGCTTTCACAGATTTTGAAAAATTTACTGCTTGAACCGGGAATCGAACCCGTGAATGCAGTCATAATTATTTTTAAAAATTAAATGAGGTTTTATTTCTGTTAAATGTCCTATCTTTAATATTTAAAGTACTTCCCCTCTATGTGGCATAGCCTGGGACACCCTATATATGTACAATAAATACATTAGCTTACTCGTCTTGACAGTCAGCAGATGGGCCTAACAAGTTCACCATAGTCTTCACTTTCAATCTGCAGAAATAGAATTCTTATGTTTTTGGTCTTCTATACAAATATTATAAAGAGGTAATGTTTGTAAGTTTGTTGAGTTTGGCAACGACGAAACCTGCGCTGTGGATCTTGATGGTATGTAGTGGTTCAGTTTTATTCTTTTTTGTGTTTGTTTTTCCTGAATAAATTTCTATTATGTTTGGCAATATTTAGAATCTACTTTCAAAGTAAACACGGGCAACACCGCGGGAATAGTATAATTATAAAAAAAAAAACATGAAAAAATGTCATGTTGACCTATACAGGCTGGAAATAGATTTTGGGTCAGTGAGGGCAGCTACCAGATCCCGTGTTGCTAGGCGAAAATGATCTTAGACCTTCCTTCGATTTCAAATTAATGAAGATTGGCGTTTACAGATTTTGGAAAAAACATACAGGGTGCGAGAAAATGGTCATTTTTGATAAACCTTTTTTTTATGCCAATCGATCCCTTTCCTGTCCAGGATTAAAAGCTTGTATTGGACCAAAAAGAAATTTCCGGCTAGAAAACCCATAAATCGAGAAAAACTTTCCCCATACAATTTGTATGAAAATGAAACAAGTTTTTTTTTACATGTATTTTTTTTATGTCAATCGATTACATTTCTATCCAGTATACATACATATACTATGAAGAAAAAGTGAACGGAGTGAGTGAGTGATTGCAATTATTACTGTGATTTTCATAACGTATTATGATCCTTCAATGTAACAGAACTGATTAGCGTGACAGAAAAAAATTAAAAAGGTTCACTTTTTCTTCATAGTAAATGTATGAAAACAGTTTTCTTTAATTTCTGGCTTTTTGTACATCACCGAAAGTTAACCCCTAGGAAACTATTGATACTGGATAGAAATGGAATCGATTTATATAAAAAAAATACATGTAAAAAAAAAACTTTTTTCATTTTCATACAAATTGTATGGGGAAAGTTTTTCACGATTTATGGCTTTTCTAGCCGGAAATTTCTTTTTCGGAATGGGATCGATTGGCATCAAAAAAAAAGTTTGTCAAAATGACCATTTTCTCGCAACCTGTATGTTTTTTCCAAAATCTATAAACGCCAATCTTCATTAATTTGAAATCGAAGGAAGGTCTCCTAAGACCATTTTCACGTAGCAACACGGGATCTGGGCCCTATTTCATAAACATTACAATCCAACAATTTTGTAGAAAAATGACATATTTGTTAAATTTTACTACAAGTGCTGTTTAATAAACCCTACAAATAAGTAAAAAAAATACAAATAAATAACTTGCAATTATCACAATTATAAACGCTGTTTAATAAACGTTTACATATGTTAAAAATGCCTGTCGCTTTCAATGACAATATTGTACTTACAAAATTGTAATTGTGAGCTAAAATTTACATAAAATGTAAGTTTTTTCTACAAGTTCTTAATACATGAGGGTAGTCCTTATTTGTTACTCATTAAAATTATTGAGTTGGTTTACCTATCGAAATAATGGATAACAACAACAAAATAACTATTTTATCTCTAATATACGAGAATAAAGGTATATTATTCGGTCGGTTTAGTGAGACATTAACCCATGAAATGAAAATGAAGAAGTGGAAAGATATTGCCGAACAACTACAATCATTAAGTATTTATAACAAAGACTGGAAGTACCTACGTGACACAACGTGGCAAAACTTCAGAAAAAGGCCTATCGTAAGTAATTTGGTGGCACATATACTCGTACGTATTCGTATATCTAGGTATGTATACAAATGTTCGTATTCGTTTGTTCCATTCTGTGGAAACTACTGAGCCGATTTTGATGAATGAGGTGTCCGTAACGGACGACCGGTTGGCCTAGTGGGTAGCCTTGCCTGTTAAGCCGATGGTCCTGGGTTCGAATCCCGGTAAGGGCATTTATTTGTGTTATGAAGACAGATATTTGTTCCTGAGTCATGGATGTTTTCCATGTACGAGTATATAAGTATTTGTATATTATATAAATCGTTGTCTAAGTACGTGTTGTGTAATTATGTCCTATAATATTGGTCCTAAAAACTTTGTTGTTATTAAAGTACCTTATTTTAATATGTTTAAAGGAAAAAAGGGACAATCGTCAGCAGACGGGATCGGGAGGAGGGAAAAAATGCAGATATGACGATGTTGACGAACTCGTACTAAAAATAATCGGGAAAGATTCCCCTATCATAGAAGGTCTTTGTGTGCCGGAATCATCCGGTACAAACGAAGCACAAGTTCAAGAAACTGAGCTGAATACAACTGTGTGTGATTCACCTATTCAAACTCCAACCCAATTCCCTCGTGCACCTATTAGGAAAAGATATCACAGTATGTCGATAAACGAAACAAATGAGTCCCAGCAAGCATACAATTAGCTCAAGACGAAAAAAATGGAAGTGGAACTAAAATTGGCTAATGAAAAACTAGAAATTGCGAAGCGTGAACGATATAAGTTAGATTTGGAAATACTAAAACTGGAGAGAGAGTTAAACATACAGCAGCCATCTAATTTCACATTACCATTCTATTTACAAAATGTAGTTGTTGAATCTACTTCTCCAATTGTTATCAGCGCTTTGGAGACAGATCAAGCAAACGGAGCAGATATTTTGGCAGTAGCGATAAATAACAACTTACATTAGTTTATATCATACGTTTTTTTAATTATTATATTAAATTCATGCAAAAGTGTATTAGTAAAACAATTGTATTAAAGATCGCAATACTTCAATAGCTTCCTGTTCCACTATTTCTTCCTCGTCACTATTATTAGCGACTTCGTCATCATTCGCATTAGTGTCTGCTGAGTAGGGAGTGTAGTGCTGCGATCCCAGACGTTTTTCAATATTATGCAAGACTATGCTGGATAATATAATTTTAGTTGCAATTATTGGCTGCACTCGTAAATGATTGAGACAAGGAAATTTTTCTTTTAGTATACCTAATGCGTTTTCAATCATTCTTCTTGTTGAACGAAATGCACGTAAAAATCTTTCTAACGCCGGAGTTCTTGGTATTTGTATTGGAATATTTGGAGTCATTAGCCACTTTGTTAATCCATAACCGCTGTCTCCTAATATTATGGCATTTGGAAACGGTCTCCATCCATTTCTCCATTCACGTGCCAATGAAGAGCACCTAAGTACCCTAGCATCATGAACTGAACCTGGCCACCTTGCACTTGCATAAAAAAAATCCAAATTTGGTCCACATATTACCATGAGATTTATTGAATGATTTCCGTTTCTGTCCACAAACGCGGCTTCGTTTTGACGAGGAGCATCCATTGGAATAAGCGAACCATCCACAATGCCCGCTATTCTTGGTATATTATATTTCATAAACATTCTGGGGATATCGAGACAATTTGCAGGCCAGCGGACTTCCTCTCCAAATAATTTACTGACCAATAGCCTAGACACATTTTTTATGCAGTTATGTACCGTTGTTTTGTTTACTCCATGTGCATCTGCTACCACATGGTACGGAGAGCCACAGCCCATCCAGTGCAATGCACACAAAATCTGTTGAGTGGGCGTAAGTGCTGCATTTCTTTTTGTATCATGTTCGAGATCATGCCCTATTTTTAAAAGTAAATATTCGACGGTAGACTTGCTCACCCGAAATTTCTCGTTGAACGAAAAATCCGTTACATCAAAAGTAAAATGTATCCTTGTACGAAAAACTCGCCGATTCCGTTGAATTACATATTCGTCATCACTAGCCTCACTATTACTGTCACTACTCGTTGTTAGAACCATGTTTTTTTCTTATTCAGATCGTAAAGCACACTTCAAATCCAGTTTAGACACAGCATTAAACACCTGTCGGGATTATATTACAATTTACAAAATATGTAAACTTGTCAGTACAATTATGTGTTTAATAAAGTACATTTCCATACAAAATTGTAAACAATCACCTGTAAGGAGAAAATGTTTATTAAACCGAATTATGTAAAATTGTAGCTACAATTATACAATTTTGTACATTTTCCACCATGACAAATTTGTAACTTATAATTTTTATTAAACAGAAACTTGTAGAATTGTAACTTGTAAGGTACAATTTACAATTTGTAAAGTTTATTAAATAGGGCCGTAGCTGCCCTCACTGACCCAAAATCTATTTCCACCCTGTATACTGTTCGTAATTATTATTTTTCAGTGAAAACTAGTGAGTGTCGTGTCAAGGGTTTTTTTTAATATTTCGTAATGCTAATCACATAATTATTATAGTATAAAATATGTTTAGTAGTTCTCGTACTGTTTTTCTCTATACTGTGTAACTGTGGAAGTGTACGCGGTGTAATCTGCGCGCGTGTGTGTGTGGTTGATGTATTTAATACGGGAATTCGTTTTTTTTATGTACTAACCTTTTCTGCTTATTTAGTTTCCGAAGCCCCAGTCACGATATCTTCTTTTTAATTTTTTTGTTACCCATTTTTAACAAATGCTGTGCTGCGAAAATGCGCGTACGTCCGACCTCCAATGCGTTCCGCTCGGGACTGCCGCGGTGCAGCGGGAACGGAGCGGGAGTGAATTGTGCCATAATTTCGTTGATTTTGGGTGAAAAAAGATATGTCTTAATAAATTAAAAATATTATGACCGACATCACTCACATCATCATAGACGCTTACTTTGGTGTAATTTTCTATTCATCAAGTTACGTAAGATTGGAATAATGTCAGTTTTAAGATGAGAATAGAGGTATGTTTGCCATTTTTTTCTATCGATCAAAGTTTATCCAATTATGTAACGGACAACCGACGGAACTAGATAAAGGTCTTAAATATAATAATACAATTTTTTTTAATTTTTAATATGTAGGTTTTCAAAATAAAACCGTTTACAAAATCACATATCCTAGAAGAACCCCGAAGCAACTCGCCTTAATCATAAATATTTGCTTCTTAGTCATGAGTATTTTCTATGTTGTACAAGTACTTTCAATTTATCATCGTCTACCCACAAGCTTCATTGAGCTGACTATGAGGCTAGTACAATTTGTGCGACCTTGTCCCTTTAGTATTTATTTATTTTATTTATTTTGATAACACACATATGTACATATGTATTTTGGTCACACCGGGTCATAAATTGGTAATAACCACCCTCCGCCCGCAAAAAATACCACTGGCTGACCCGGGAGACACGTTTTATTTTGTACTCCCCACAGTGATAAAATAAAGCGACAGCACGTCTATCATGGGACGGCCGCGACATACTCTCGATTTTTCTCGCACTATACCTCTTGTTCTAAGTGTTCTAATAAGAGAGAGACGGATAGTGCGTAGAGAAGAATCGAGAGAGCTCGCGCGCCGTTGCGTGATAGCCGTGCAGGTCTCATATTTATCGTCCTTGTCTTCTGTTCGCAAATATCTGCGATCTGCGATGAATTATGCTAATTGCCGAACACAGCGTTTTGCGCACTAGCGTCGAAAGTGTCGAAACTTCCCATTACGCTACGCTACACTAACAAAGAATTGTATTATGACTATGACGAGAACCAACTTTGAACAAACTTCCTCGCTTCCGTCGGCAAACATTAATTCGCAAACCCTAGGATTGGAAAATGAAATTATTTACTTTCGCAAGCTGAATGAGAACCCGAGTACGGTCGGCAAATTAAAATTGCCCACTTAAGCAAGAAGAATGTCTCAAAAGGACGCGCTTTCAACCTGCGCTTTGCTTGCGAGGTAGGGATCGCAAAAATGCTGACGTTTGCGGATATCGCAGAAGATATGCATATTCTTTCAGAGATTTTAAGCAGAGCTAGAACTTGGTTCGGTATTCCATATTTTAAGTGACGTTATGTGCTTTCTACTTGATTTTTGTATATATGTCACCGATAGATTGCAAACACAGTCAGATTATAATCTGACTTGCGATACTTAAATGTCGAATAATTGTGTTGCCAAAACTATTTACAATTTAACGCATTATTTTCCGTTAGTTTATAATATTATGGTAATGTAAAATACGTTTTTAATAATAAATGAATTATGAATTATAAATGAATTATGATCATAATCTATCAATGTTTAGTCGTCAAATTGTGAACTGGGTTCAAATTGGCATGTTACGGAACGAAAACTTTGTAGGTTAGGTTAGTCAGGTAGCTTCAGTTACCCGAAGGGCAAACCGGCTCAGCAGGGTTCCGTCGACACTGCCAAATGACAAACAAATAAATAAAAAATAATAATAATATGATCGGTAAAAAAGCAATCATATTCCAACGTACGTGGAAACTGACGTACGTGGAATAATGCGTTCCGTAGCAATTTGATCTCAGTTAAAAATTCCACCGTATGACTTTGATAGATTATATTAAAATTTGATAGTACATAATACTGCTTCAACTTTGAGTAATAGGTAATTAGAATTACGATTCCATTACCTAACGCTCTACATCAATGAAAACCCAACTATATTATCGTGTTAAGGTGACTTGGGGTAATTACGATAGAAAATTTGACGAGTTGAGTAAACGACAGTGTCTCAGTTAAAAAAACATTTTATTTTTAAATTTTACTGCCTATTTTTTCGTATCTCTTAAAAATTGATGAATATACTTATAATTAGTGGACATTACAAACAAAAATACGCTGTTGTTTCTTTTTTATGCATATGTATTGTCATGTCTCACTTTATTGGACATTTGGGGGAAATACGAAATATGCCCGGGTAATTCCGAAATAGTTGAAAAGTAGATCTTATTACTTATAGACTGATGGTTTATATTTATTTTTCATTTATAATTGCCCCTTACTTGTAATATTGTAAACTTTGTCAATAGTTTCGCTTTTACGGTCATTTGGGATTTATTACTTCGGATTTACCCCCGGTAAGAGGAAGTGGTTCTCAACATTTCAAACAGATACGCATTATTTTAAGTAGTAAAAAAACGCATTTAACTGAGAATAATTTTATTGTTTTACAATAAACGTAAACGTAATAATAGAAATGGCTATACAACATATCACTTCAGTATTCTTATTTTGAGGAACACTTAACGTTCGAGGCATAATGACCCTGATAAAGAAGCCGCTGGTCATTAATTTCGTACAATATTATATACTAAATTTAGCCCGCGCATTCGCCTATGTGTAACCCCTATTTTACCCTTTCCTACCCTCGCTATCCCTTGAAGTTCACCGACCCCTCCAATATTACAAATCCGAAAGTAGTAGTATAGTCTGTCTTAACAACACGTTTTCACGTCAACCACTGAACCGATTTAGGTGAAATTTGTTGGCCTTACAATAGTTTTTGCCCGCGACTTCGTCTGCTTGGAATCAGTAATAATCAGCGGTTATAAACTGGTGAAATTATATCTATACCAAATTTCATCTAAATTGGCTCAGCGGTTATTTTGACTACCCATACAAACTTCCACCCCCATTTTCAACACTTTTAAGGCACCGTAGGTTCATGGTCTTCTCTCCCTCTCACTGAGCATAAGCGTGAGCGAGATGGAAGTGCGTGCTCGGAAGCGCGGATATCATGTTTTTTCATTTTAATTTTTTGGCCGTTTTAATAAATAAAAATGTAAACACTGATTTCCCTCAAAAATGATATTGCCGATTTTTAGAAGAAATTTTAATATTTAAAGCTTTTGTGCATAATTTGTTAAGTACGAATATTTTAAGTGTATTTTTGTGTGTTTTAGACCTATGTTCGTGATTTTTTTCTATCGAGCGAAATTTGCTTAATCATGTTTCGAAGCACTGATTTCCCTGCAGAAAAGCCTCAAGATTACTATTTATATTTTTTTGAAACCATATTATTATAAACAGACGCATTATATTGTTTCAAAAACTCTGTTCGCTTAACTTCGCTGAACCTACGGCGCCTTAAGCAAAATTTCTGGAATAAAAACGACTGCCCTTTTTCAGTTACCCAAACTGTCTCTAAACCAAATTTCAACTAAATCGGTTCGTCCCCCCTTCCTTTTCACACTGTTTAAGAATGGTTTCTCAGGTAAAACTATTCTGTCGTTTCCCGCGAGTCAAACTATCTCTATACAAACTTTCGAACTAAATCGATTCAGCGGTTAGTGATTCCCCATACAAAGAACCCCTCCCCGAATACCAAATTTCAACTAAATCGTTTCATCGGTGGTTGATTCCCCAATTACCCATACAAACTTTAACCCTCTTAAAGGTTGATTTGTGGTATAAAAACTATCCTATGTCCTTTCTCGGGATTAAAACTACCTATATACCAAATTTAAACATAATCGATTCAGCCGTTTAAGCGCGAGGAGTTAACAGACAGACACACTTTCGCATTTATAATATTAGTAAGTAATTAAGTAATGGATTAATTCAATTCAATTCAATTCAAATTATTTAATTCAGACAATGTCCATAGTGTTAGTATACATTACATTTACTTATCCTAAGTTAGTTATATCTATCTCTATCTATCTACTTTGTCATGTCATAAAATAAAATATCATACAATCTTATATACAGAGCCTCTCGCTTCCATATGCACCGAGTCCCAGTGTTTCCACAAAGCGCAGGCAGGAGTCTCCAGCACCAGGCGCACGAGGCTATTGGAGCTGTCACACACGCGGCGCATCAGGGAGGCAGTTCTGTTGCGTATTATAGCACTGAAGCAATCAGCCCGTGCCTCCGCAAACATACCTGATGCGCTACAGAAGCGGGGCAGCCCCAACAGCATCCTGAACCCGTTATTATATTGAATGCGCAGGGCATTGAGCGCCTTCTTAGTATAATTTGTCCACAGGCTGCACGTGTAAAAGGTCTGACAAAATGCCTTAAACAGCGTTATTTTGACATTCCAATCACAACGCGCAAACCTGCGGGACAACATATTACACCGTACGGCCAATGCCCTGCGCTCCCTTTCTATGTCCACGTCATCATGGAGATTTTCGGTCACCCAATGTCCAAGGTACTTAAAGCGAGTCACTCTTCGGACAGGAGCTCCACACAAGAAAACGGAAGGAAGTGAGTCAAAGGCCTTGTTACCTGCTTTAAATACTAGCAGCTCGCTCTTACTGGTGTTGTACCTCAGACCATGAACGACCGCGTACTCTTCACACACCTTCAATAACTTTACGAGCGCACTGGTCGACGGGCACAGCAGCACCATATCGTCCGCATAGCTGATATTATTGACTATTTTGCCACCGATCGAGCACCCGATACCTGTGCTGCTGAGCCTGACAATCAACTCGTCCACGTACAAGTTGAACGAGCGGGGCGATGTGAGACCACCCTGTCTCACTCCGCACTCCAACCTGTACACATCCGAGAGCGCTCCTGCCCACCTCACCTGATTGGTTTGATTCCCGTACCAATAACGGAGCAGGTTGATCACCCCCCTCGGTGTACTCGTTCCCTTTTCCTTTTTGTCCCATAGTACCTCGTACGACACCGTATCGAACGCCTTCGATAGATCCAAAAAACAGGCAATAACAGGTGTTTTTCCCTCAACATAGTAATTGACGGTATGCTTGAGGCAAAGAATGGCACTCTCTGTAGACAGACCTGGTTTGAAACCAAACTGCGCATCTTGCGTCTCAATGTGTTTCGCCAGTAAGTTGTCAAGCAGCCCGTCAAGCACTTTAGCCACTATTGTTGCCAAGGATATTGGCCTGTAATTGGAACCGTCGGAGGCGTTCCCGGTTCTATTTTTGGATATCGGGACCACTATAGTTTTCATGAGATTCTCAGGAAGATGACCATGACTGATGCACAGATTAAAAAACATTTTTAACACTCGAGGTAAGTGAGCACCTGCATATACCAAGTGCTCTATACTGAGACCGTCGTGCCCTGGTGACTTCCCTCTAGTCATGGACTTAATAATGCGGTCAACTTCCTTAAGGGAGAAGCTGACTCGTCCATGGGTCCCGCAGTCCTCAGTAGAAAGCACCTGGCCCGCCCGGTCAGAAATTCCATTCCCAACTTTAAAGGACTCTTTGAACATGTTAGCTATTTTAGACGGTTCACACAATCCATTAACAGACGCAGGAACACCAGTTTTGGGATTCAATTTATTTGTATACTTCCAGAACTTGCCAAAATCTTTAGCCTTGTGGTGAGTAGCTAATATGTCCATTCTAATTTGTGTCTGGTTGTCCTGACACCACTTCAGCCTATCCTTGAAAACTTTACGGGAAGAACACATATCCTCATATATAGGTCCGGCCACTGGCTTCCCAAAAAGCTGCCACTGCTGGAAATACATCCTCGCCCGAGCATGAGCTTCTCTTACATGTTTATTCCAACCGACAACCTGCCTGCGCTTACACTTTTTAGTTCTACGGCTCATTTTTGAGGCTAATTGCAAACTATTTATAATATCACAATACAACTTATCTAAAACAATTTTATGGGAGATGTCATTACAAAAATTATCACAGCATGTTATAAATTCATTCGGAAAATTAATTTCTCTCAATTTCTCATTAATAATTTTATTATACAAATTTATCTGATCTCGGTCCCTCTCGCCCCACATAATATTACTATAATTTTCATTGTCATTACAATCCGCATTATTATGAGTAGCATTTAAATTATCAAAACAGATTTTACTTTTAATTATGACAGGAAAATGATCCGACCAATAGATATCGTAATTTACAGCAACATCCGTAACAGACAGCCAGGCTGCTTCGGTGACTAGGCAGTGATCCAGCCACCTTCTGCAACCGTGGGCTTCACTCACATAGGTATATGTACCTGAACCACTGCCCAGCCACTCCATATCAGCACACCGCCACTTCTGTTCTATGCAAAAATCACAAAGTTCTGTGTAAAACGGTGCTCCCGGATGTGCGTTAAAATCGCCAAGAACAAATACACTATCCGCATTTAGACACTCAATAATTGCACTTATTTCACTAATGCACTCCGTAAACTCGGGTAGGTTAGATGTATCGTCCGTAGGCATGTACACCGAGAATAATAGCAGCAAACGATCGCCGATGCTACCACTGATAGCTGCTACACGCACACTCTTACACTCGATGACGCGAACAGACGTAAACACTCCCTTCCTATACATCAAAGCGACACCTCCAAAAGGTCTCCCTCTTAACATACCTATTGAGGTATCCACGGCTGATTTGCTCGTATACTCGAAATTATCATCAATGCTTCCGATATAATTTACATCGTGTGGCAGAAGCCAGGTCTCCTGCAGGGCAATAATATCAGCAGATTTACATATTTCTCTTATCCCCTCCACCGACCTCGTCGCGGACTTACAATTAAAGGTAACTAATGTCATCTCTGTTAATCTTCGATCAGCCATAATAAGGTATAGTTTATTATTTCAACTCGCTACTCCTTCCTTCCTTATTTCCACTAAAATTCACATATTTACGAAATATTACTCCCTCCGGCCATAAGTTTCTATTCATAAAAGTTGAAAACTTGTGCCGCGGAACCAGAACTTTATATGAGTCATAGGGTTTCACTCTTCGTGCAACGATTTTATGTAGGTCAACTCGTACTTGGGTGTTTTCAAAAATGTACTGACAAATATCCGATACTGAAACATCCTTATCCACGTTATCTATGAAAAGCGGGACTTTAGTATCTGCCGCTTTAAATTTAATTTGCGAGTTCGTTACTGCCTTGCCTGTCAGTCCAATAAATCTGTTTTTCAACCTTTTTCTTTGCACATCTATCCAATCGCTATCAGGCGCCGGCGACTTCCATTCACCTCCTGCCGCTGCTGTTCTCGCATAGGTTTGTTTACATTCCATCTCGCCCTTATTACCATTACAAGTTTTATCCGAGTCGGCCACCGGCGCAGACCGCTGTACATGCGCGGGCGCTGAGACAAAGTCCGTGGTCGTATTACGAGTCTGTACGCTCGCGCGTTTCTCGTGCATGCTCTCTCCCTCGCACTTAGGCGCGCTCGATTTCACAACACGTTGCTTACTCGATATGGCAGCTACGTTCGATAACGCGCTAGCGGTATCGAATCTATCACCCTCCCCGCTGCATTGGCGCTCGGAAACATTCGGGGATTGTACCGAGTCAGCGTTCGAGAGAGCAATTGATGCATTACTCACGGGAGAAAGAGGCGGCAAGTTGCTTGCTTCTAAAGTTACAACGTTTGATTTTAACGGCCTCGAGGTTATTGACTCATCATTGACAGCTGTTTCTTTGTTTGACAAGTTTAAGATTCCATATGGGCCGCTGTCCTGTGTATCCAAAACAAAACTCACTCGATTTGTATAATTACCACCTCTGTTTTTGTTCACAAACTGGGTACAACAATCAAAGTTATTTACCAACGAGGCTTCCTTCAGGTTCAGAAATTCTTTTTTCAATGAATCACACTCCATCTTGGTCGCATACTCCTTCCGAATTAAGTCAACCTCTTTCTGAAGAATAATGACATCTTTTAACAATCTAGTGCAGTCGATATGGTCAAAGGTCACGGGTGGAAGTTTCTGCAGGTCCCGTGCGACAAAAATGGGCATCTCCTCTGGGTGTAGACGTCTAATAAGACTAACCATATCTTGGATATTCCCTCTCAATCTATCCTTCCTCCGCACTATGTTCCGATCAGCTGTTTTAATTGAATCGAACAGTAGATCTTTAGCTCGCACGACATCCTCCTCCGAGAAAGCAGTAGAACACCAATTGACAATACTGTCATCCCTCATCACTTCCACTTTATTCTGGATAAAAGCCAGAAGCTCGTTGATCACAACATTGCAGTTACTGCACTTCAATACGTTGGAGGTCATTGTCCTCTCTTAGCCCGACTCAGGCGGCGCGTCTAAGCACGTACGTACGCAGTGGCGCGCTGCGCGAGACTCCATACATAATACATACGATTGAATATTGCAAGAAAATATAGACCTCTCACATATTTAAATATTTCTTTATCCTAAATACCTAGGTTGAGGACCGCTGGCCATTTCTATGAAAATGTTAGGTGGGGTTATTGCGAATGAATATGTGTATCGTAATAAACCCAGAGGGGTATTTCCGAAATAAAATGAAAAACAACACGTGGACTTCGTGTTCCCCTCAATCAACAGTAAAAAACAATAACCTATAATACTAAAAATCAATTATTTTAATTACTTACCTGGGTTCCGAGAAAAGAATGTTGGGGCTATTACGAATCACCCAAAAAGGCGCGAAAATCACTGGTCTGTTGAGACGGCACGTTACTCACACACTTATGCTAGCAGCGACGAACTGCGATTGGAGCGTCAAAGCCGATAACAATGGCGTCTAAAGTAATGTTACCAGTAAGAAAATATCGCGGCGTTTGGTAGTTTTCATAAACTTTCGGAATATACCCAATTTCGCAATTACCCCAAGTCACCTTACTTGATTCTATTGAGACATTGTTTTTGTTGACTTTGAAGGTATTACTGCCAATGTTGGCAAGGTATTACTGCCAATGTTGGCATGATGATCTTCTTTATTTCTTTATTTTTAGTGTATTAATACGATGAGCATTCGATTTTTTCCTGTGTTTTGGATGTTTTTTTTTATCCCCATAACACCAGCCTAACTGATTATACTTTGGGACTTAATCGATTTTTGTAATATTGCCCCTGATATTTATTTACTTTGACGCCATCAACATCTCCAACATCCCCCAATGTTGCCTAAAAGCAGTCCCTAAAACTTAGCTAAACCGGCACGATAATGATGGGGTTTCCGCCCTAGGCAGTATCATTAGAGTACAGTTTATGAATATGAGGATCAGGGCCTATTACGGCCGCGTTTTTTGCGCACCTTCCGTGAATGGAAGCCATTAATGTCGCAGCTCTGCTACTCACAACTTGCTTTACCTCACCTCACCGGCACCTAGTATATCTTGACCCTGAGCTAAGTAATAACAACGGGTAACTTAAGATTTGTCTTACTCTGGTTTGCATGTCGTGATGTGATGTGATCAAGTGTCTTTAATAACAGCGGAGCTCTTTTGTTTATAGAATCGTGTCACCCGCCGCTTTCCGAGCTTAAATGCGCGAATACTGTGGGTTTGTTCTCATTAAGATGTGGGTTAAAGTATCATGCTTTGAGGGTATGAATGAGTGGTTTGCTTAGCCCGGATGTTGCTGGGTCAAAATGTAGGTTAAAAATAATACTTGTCGTGATACCAAGCGTGGTAATGGACATGCTAGCATCGGAAGTTGCCTACACACAAACATAAGTTGGTGATTCTTAGAAATGTTTATGTAAAAGCGAAGCGTGAGCGTTTTTATACTCGCATGACAGCAGGCACGTTCCCGCCGCAACCGTAATGTTGGAAAGGCAACCGGATGGCTCGCGGCATCCCGAAGTGATGTGGAACCGCCCTGTGCTACCCGAAATGAGCCAACTGTGACTCAGTCAGTCAGTTGGTTAGTAGCGACGGGCCATGAATGCCTGTGGTCGCCGGTTAGTTCAAATCCGGCTCGGAGCATTAAATTTTTAAATTTTTCCTTTATTTAAAAATGTATAATTTCATTAGCAGCGTAACTGCTTAATACAAAATTAATTTAGTATGGGGTGGCGCATCCTTACTGACGATTTCTCATTATAATTTGAGACTTTGGTGCCTTTAAGAAGCCTAAGTCTTCTGGTAGATGTCGCTACACGTCTCCCTAAGGCGTTGTAGGAAGGAACTGATTGAAGAGTTTGGTGCCCGAACCGGATTGTTCCGATAGCTCAGTTGGTTAGTAGCGTAGCGTAGACGGGCCAAGAATGCCTGTGGTCGCCGGTTCGAATCCGGCTCGGAGCATTAAATTTTTCATTTTTTCCTTTATTTAAAAATATATAATTTCGTTAGCAGCGTAACTGCTTAATACAAAATTAATTTAGTATGGGGTGGCGCATCGTTATTGACGATTTCTCAATATAATTTGAGACGTTGGTGCCGTTAAGAAGCCTAAGTCTTCTGGTAGATGTCGCTACACGCCTCCCTAAGGCGTTGTAGGAAGGAACTGATTGAAGAGTTTGGTGCCCGAACCGGATTGTTCCGATAGCTCAGTTGGTTAGTAGCGACGGGCCATGAATGCCTGTGGTCGCCGGTTCGAATCCGGCTCGGAGCATTCAATTTTTCAATTTTTCCTTTATTTAAAAATGTATAATTTCGTTAGCAGCGTAACTGCTTAATACAAAATTAATTTAGTATGGGGTGGCGCATCGTTATTGACGATTTCTCAATATAAGTTGAGACGTTGGTGCCGTTAAGAAGCCTAAGTCTTCTGGTAGATGTCGCTACACGTCTCCCTAAGGCGTTGTAGGAAGGAACTGATTGAAGAGTTTGGTGCCCGAACCGGATTGTTCCGATAGCTCAGTTGGTTAGTAGCATAGCGTAGACGGGCCAAGAATGCCTGTGGTCGCCGGTTCGAATCCGGCTCGGAGCATTAAATTTTTCAATTTTTCCTTTATTTAAATATATATAATTTCGTTAGCAGCGTAACTGCTTAATACAAAATTAATTTAGTATGGGGTGGCGCATCGTTATTGACGATTTCTCAATATAATTTGAGACGTTGGTGCCGTTAAGAAGCCTAAGTCTTCTGGTAGATGTCGCTACACGCCTCCCTAAGGCGTTGTAGGAAGGAACTGATTGAAGAGTTTGGTGCCCGAACCGGATTGTTCCGATAGCTCAGTTGGTTAGTAGCGACGGGCCATGAATGCCTGTGGTCGCCGGTTCGAATCCGGCTCGGAGCATTCAATTTTCCAATTTGTCCTTTATTTAAAAATGTATAATTTCGTTAGCAGCGTAACTGCTTAATACAAAATTAATTTAGTATGGGGTGGCGCATCGTTATTGACGATTTCTCAATATAAGTTGAGACGTTGGTGCCGTTAAGAAGCCTAAGTCTTCTGGTAGATGTCGCTACACGTCTCCCTAAGGCGTTGTAGGAAGGAACTGATTGAAGAGTTTGGTGCCCGAACCGGATTGTTCCGATAGCTCAGTTGGTTAGTAGCGTAGCGTAGACGGGCCAAGAATGCCTGTGGTCGCCGGTTCGAATCCGGCTCGGAGCATTAAATTTTTCAATTTTTCCTTTATTTAAAAATATATAATTTCGTTAGCAGCGTAACTGCTTAATACAAAATTAATTTAGTATGGGGTGGCGCATCGTTATTGACGATTTCTCAATATAATTTGAGACGTTGGTGCCGTTAAGAAGCCTAAGTCTTCTGGTAGATGTCGCTACACGCCTCCCTAAGGCGTTGTAGGAAGGAACTGATTGAAGAGTTTGGTGCCCGAACCGGATTGTTCCGATAGCTCAGTTGGTTAGTAGCGACGGGCCATGAATGCCTGTGGTCGCCGGTTCGAATCCGGCTCGGAGCATTCAATTTTTCAATTTTTCCTTTATTTAAAAATGTATAATTTCGTTAGCAGCGTAACTGCTTAATACAAAAATTTAGTATAGGGTGGCGCATCGTTATTGACGATTTCTCAATATAATTTGAGACGTTGGTGCCGTTAAGAAGCCTAAGTCTTCTGGTAGATGTCACTACACGCCTCCCTAAAGCATTGTAGGAAGGAACTGATTGAAGAGTTTGGTGCCCGAACCGGATTGTTCCGATAGCTCAGTTGGTTAGTAGCGACGGGCCATGAATGCCTGTGGTCGCCGGTTCGAATCCGGCTTAGAGCATTACATTTCTAAATTTTTCCTTTATTTAAAAATGTTTCATACATACGTCAAGCACCTAGCATGATAGGTTTTATGGTCATATTTTAAGTGACGTTTTGGTACATTCGGGCTGTAAAATATGCCCAAACCTAGCGTGCTAGCTCGCCAGGTAGAGCAAAATGTTATTTTTTGTATGGGAAATCATTTCCCCACGCTCGTTTAGAAGTTACGCTATCACCATTACAAAAAACCTCACGGCTGCCATGTCCCGACCTGTTATTAAAACGAGTCGATTCCCGTCCCTAATTCGATAGTTCGATACAAGACAGGTTGCAGCATTATTGATGCCCAACTCCCCATCGACCCCGACTCGACAACCCTGATGAATTAATCAACCAGCTGTGCGTGTAATAGTGAGCTCTATGTGTGCGTCAAACAGTTCCTAATCAAATGGCAGCCGCTAACAGCCTGCAAGCGTACTTCGCGCTATACAGGGGTGAACAATTCCAATGGGTTAGGAAGGGAAATTTTAAGCCACGAGAATATGTATTGGATGTTCTTTGTTTGCAAACTAGTATATAGGATTTAAGGCGCCTTGCTGACCCTTATGATTTGAGGATTCGTTGTGTCGTCTGTTAGAGTCAAACGCAGCTTACTCTCTACACGGGAGCTCTGGCGACCACACGTACCCCCAAGGCTGCATGCTGATAAAACTAACTGTAGTTGCACCAAATTGGAGTATGTTAGGACATTTAAATACTTAGGCTTAACTATTGATACAAATTTCAACTGGAAACCACATGTAAACAATGTGTGTAATAGGCTGAGGTCTGTGTTAGGGAAATTTTACCAACTAAATAGATCAATAAATAAAAATACATTAAGGATTGTGTATTACGCACTGGCTGACTCACTCATCAGTTACGGGCTCATTGTTTATGGACGAACTTTTGTCACCTACATCAGAGACATTAAACAACTACAAACAAGACTGATTAAGTTCCTAGTTAGTAAAAAAGAAAAGGAAAAGTGTAATAAGGAATATGACAAACTATTTCCCCTCTGTAAAATTCTACCAGTAGATGGTAAGACTAAGTATTTGATTGCTTTGGAGCACTACTATTCCGATGAGTATAAACTCAGTGTTACAAATACTTATAGCACTAAAAGTGTAAGGGAAAAAAAACTTGTACAACCTAGGGCTAAAAACTATTATGGGCAAAGAGTATCAAACTTCATAGTACCAAAAACTTTCAATCAGATTAGTATATTAAGACAAACTCCTAAATTAAGTAAATCTATTTTAAAATCAAGATTAAAGGACTTGCTCCTTAACGACAAGTCGATGTCAACAGATGGACATCCACAGAGTAAATAAGAAGGTAGTCCTACTTATTTACTCTGTGGATAGGATACCTGTGCCTACATAGTAACTAGTTAGGTAAGCTGTTGTCGTCCACTGTCGCCGGAGGTCGAGCCATAATACGGTATTTTATTATTACTAATATTTTTAATTGCCATTCTACCTAAATCTGTAAAAAGTTTAGAGAAGAGATTAGGTTAGTAATAAAAGCAAATTAGGTTAAGTTACAATAGTTGTAGTAAATGAGCGCGTCTCGCCATCAAACTTAATAGTTTGGCGAGTGTATATTTGTAATTTATCATGTAACTTGTATTTGGAAATAAATAAAAAAAAAAAAAAAAAAGGTAGGTAGTGGTTTTATTATGACTGCGGTCTTCTGTCAGGTGTAGGTACTTCCTCAGTTGGACTGCTCTAGATCTGAGCGAGATGGCATGCCGCTGTGCCCTACCTCTCAGGTGTGAGTATGTGAGTGAGGAAAAAAAGTACAGATAGAAGCGATGCCAAGCGCGGTGAGCCCCGCTTTTTGTGGTTTTTTTTTTCGCTCACCTTCTCGCTACCTCACACGGGCTACTGCTACAAAAATAATGTATTCCAATTTAAAATGGAGCTACGATTATAGTACTACCTACTCATAATAATAAAAAAAGACCGGGTTGCACTCCGGGAGTGCCGGCAGAAGCGAAAACTCAATAACATTGTAACAGTTTTTCGATCAGGTCACGTGACATCTTACGGTGTCACCCTAAAAATGAATTTGACGCAAATTTATAAACAATTATGAATTACTTAGGCGGACGGGCCCGTTGGCGCGCCGACGTGCGGCAGCAAACACGATACCAATTTGTTTTTGCCATTGCCAAGCTTTTATCTCTTTAGGAATAACGTGTAAATTCGAACTATTCGAATTTTCTCAATAGCAAAACGGTGAAGGACGCGTTGGTATTATTACAAATTTATTTGCAGAATATGCTATTGCAAAAAGTGTTTAACGGCTTTATACTCTTACGAATAGCGTTCAGTTTTGAATGAAGTCGAATCGGCTAGCAGCAAAAAGTGACCTCCTTCACATCTGACGTCACAAAACTCTGTCGCGTATTTAACAATTTTTCCCCATCCCAAAAAGTGCTCAGCGCCGCTAAAGAAGTTTTCACTTCAAAAATCGATCCAACAATCTTGGAAAATTCACCTTTGTATGAAATCCCATCTCACCCCAATTACGAGGGACTACGGGGTGAGGTGGAATTTCCTGTTTATCGTCAAAGTTATGAAATGGAGTTACCCAAAATAAAATAAAAACTAAAATACAAACGTCCGGAACACTTATTATATACACCATTCAGTTTGCATATGTAAAAATAAAATGCTATCGAGGTTTGAATGTCAGTTTTGCCCCTACTCACCCCATTTTACAAAGATAATATAACCACTACGTTTTAAGAGGTAGAACTTCATACATTACTTTAAGATTATTTTGTGTCTATCAACGTAAAGAAAATATTGCCAATATATTATAGTCTGTACTGTATTAGAGTATATATTAGGTCCATGTATTCTGTGTTTTGTTAGGTTGGCTGCAATGGGACTTCGTCCCGTACATTTTTTCATTTTCCAAAGGCTGATTGTACCTAAACCTTCGAATAATTACCACGCTGGGGTCATTATTCCAGGAAAAATCTCAACAGCGTGTTTCAGGATCGCATATACACCTAACAGCGACATCTAGTGGCCTACTTGGCTAAACTATAAAATGTCAGGAAAACAATCAATCAATCTTTGTATGTTATGGCCCCATCGGTATAGTCGATGATTTCGCCAACGTCAACGTCAAGGAAAAGCATTTGACCGGTGACTTGGGGTTGCCAGGTTCACTCGGAACAGAAGACACAAGACACAACAAACATTTTTATTGTTAACCAAATTACCCATTACACAAACAGGTTGTTAATTTTAATAAACTTAGAGAGCACATATAGAAAGGGGGAATAAACCAAAGTGAGAAGGAATTTTATGTTAACGGGACGGGGAATTTCTAAGGGCAAGATATCATACAACGGAGTGACAATACGGTTACAATGAAAAAATAAGTGGTCGAGAGTACCCTTCAGGTAAACAAACTTAACAAACTGAGGTGACAGTTGGACACCGGCTACGGATGCCTGTGACGCGAGTGTACTCCAGTTGGGCTGCAAATATGAGCGAGATGACATTCCCCTGTATTTGTCAACCTCGATTCGTTTGGCAATGGAACAGCTGCCAGTTAATATTACTTTGATGTATTTATTTATATGGCAACACTGTCACCTCTAATTCCATTCTAATCACGGTAATGCCCTACATCTCTAGAACAGCTTTGGTTTGATTTCAACGTAATATTATTTTACCGAATACTTGTAGACCTTAATACAGCTTAGTGTCAATGCCTTAATCCTGGAATGTTTTTTTCTCATAACGGCTAGCTTAGTGATAAAATGTTTTAGTATAATAATAATAATAACCACACGAAACCAAATCTCTTTTCTTTAAACGTTATGAAAAATAAGCCGGTGTTTCGAGAAAAAAATTGGATCTCTGGGATAGAAGCATCCTTGTCACTAAGCTGTTTTGAGATCTATAAGTACGAACGGCATCCTGACTCCGTGTCCTGGTCGGCCTTATCACATGGCTGACACCGTTCGATAGAACGAGACGACGCTCCTATCTTGTCAGTTATCGCGTGATAAGGCCGACCATGATACCGGGTCTCTGAGACTGATAGACGACAGACTTGACAGTTGCTAGTTATAAGTGAACACTTGGTCCTACTAACCTACTCGTAATATGACTTTTTTGTGGTCGATAAGAAATGATTTGTATTTTTGTTTTATTCTATTCACGTATTGTATAAGTTGATTTGGAGTCGTATGAGGAAGTCAAGAGGCTGGCAATGGACAGAGAAGAGTGGTGGAGTAGAAGTGGAGCGCTCTTATGCAATAATGATGATGATTGGGGGGGTATAACGCAAAATTAAATTACGTTGTAATGACACCACAAACAATAGTTTTTCCTCATATTATCACCCTGTATGTGGATATCAAAGGGGCTAAAGTCATATGCGATCTAGCCGCTCGAGAGTGCTCCAGAGCGCTCTGTGCATCAAACGATTTGAAATTATACGCCAATAGTCCGGAAATTGTCTCTAAATTGCAGAACTCAGGCAGAAGTTTAGTTGAGGAAGCAGTTTGACGACCGCTTTAGCCTAGTTGGTAGTGACCCTGCCTACGAAGCAAGAGGGCCTGGGTTCGAATCCCGGTGAGGGCATTTATTTGTGTGATGAGCACGAATATTTTTTCCTGAGTCATGGGTGTTTTCTACGTATTTAAGTATCCATTTATCTATATAAATATGTTTATCGTCGTCTAGTACCCATAGTACAAGCTTTGCTTAGTTTGGGACTAGGTCGATTTGTGTAAGATTGTCCGCAAATTATTATTGTATTATTTATTTATTAAGTTAGTACTAAGGTAAGTTGAGCAGAGCAGCAGGTAAATTATAACGAGAGACGTCGGTCGGTTAGAATTTAACTATATACCTTATGCGAAAGCGCCTGACGTCGCTATCAAACGTTCGCCAACAAACTGTTATCGCAGTTTGGCGAATAACATAACATTGTTAATTTGTTTTGTACTTTTGATAAATAAAAAAAAAAAAAAAAGCTTCCCGATTAGGCTTCTGTTTGGCTTTGACCTGTTTATACCTACTCGTACTTATAATGGATTTTCAGTGGGCATATGCTCTATTTTATTCCGCTCCGCCCACATCTTACAGAGACCTAGGCAGACCCGCGTGGGCGGTTCGTAATTTATGCACATAAATTGGCGCAGTTAGGTATAATTAGGTTAAACATTATAATTGTAGTATATAAATAAGTCAAACAGATTAGGTTATTTTATGTATCGTTTTATTTTAATATTATTACATGTGCCGCTCCCACTAAGTAGCGGACGTGATCGCGCTTTATATTATATCCGCCCGCCCGGCTGAAATCAGTAGTTTGACACCACCTACACCCCAGATTCGGTTGAAACCGTTTAATCAATCTCACTGGAGTGTATTCCAAACTCGTAGTGTATTCCAGTGTTTAAGGGGCTCCCATATGCCAATGACCTTCGATCTGAATCCCTTATTTTTCTAAGGTTTTTTGTAGCTTATTGTATTAACAACAACGGCTTTAAGCAATATAGTATCCCATATTTACTTCAAAGTTCATTGTTTTCGAGATATTTGGCATCAAAGTTGAATAATTTTAGGCCAAAAAACTGGTTTTCTGGCCATAACTTTTGTGTTAATTGGTTTAAAATGAAAACCCTGGACCAGTTTTTAGAGACGTCACAGACGAACCTAAATATGTAGATTTCGTATATTTTAGATCTTTCACGAAATAAGTGTTTTTTTAGACCAAGTTTTAAAAAATCATACTAAACTAAGTATTAATTTGTTTCAAAATCCGGTGGATCAAAATGGAGATAAAAGATTAGAGAACCGATAGCCGTTTGATTTATAATTCTATCTGTAGTGCAAAAGTAGGAGATACGATTCAAAACTTGTCAAAAATCGATGAAAACCTCGGGTAGCCCCTTATACCAACCCCGCGTGGTCGTGCTGGAGATTTCCCCTGGATTTTCCCGAGGTCTCAAACTACGCAATTCAACCGGTGTATTGGGTTCGTCCTATTAGAGCTACAGCCAGGGATATAAAAAAGCTGACAATTATTATGCTACTCACGGGTCGCCGGCGCATCCTACTCACTCACGCCAATCGCGCCATGTAAACCTTATCTACATTGTCTTAATCTTCATGACCCAGCGAATTACTCCTTTGGAATCGCCAGAATTCAACCTATTCTACAGTCCACATTCAACATCACTACATAGTATAAAACAAAGTTGCTTCCCGCTGTCTGTTCCTATGTATGCTTAGATCTTTAAAACGACGCAACGGATTCTGATGATTTTTTATTTTATATATGGAGTGATTCAAGAGGAAGGTTTATATGTATAATATAGTACCCGTGCGAAGTCGGGGCGGGTCGCTAGTAAATATATATTTGTATGTCACCGTCGGATTATGAACACTGTATAACAGCCACGAATAAAACAAGAACTGAAAATCGCGGGTGGCCGGGGCATACTACTCACTTACACCAATCGCGCCATGTAAACCTTATCTACATTGTCTTAATCTTCATGATGACCCAGCGAATAACTCCATGGAACCGCCAGCATTCCACCTATTCTACAGTCCACATTGAACATAAATGTATATTATGTATGTCACCGTCAGATTATGAACACTGTCAGTTTATAATCTTATCGCGAGTAAGATTATAAACTATCAAAAAAAAACTTGTCATTTATTTTGTAATTTGCCATTGCTCCTATGCCTGGGCGGTTTGCCATTCCCGACTAAAGCTGCCGAACTAACCTAACCTCCCTATTATCTAACCTTCCTATTATCTAACCTCTCTATTATCTAACCTCCCTTTTATCTAACCTCCCTATTATCTAACCTCCCTATTATCTAACCTCCCTATTATCTAACCTCCCTATTATCTAACCTCCCTATTCACTAACCTCCCTATTATCTAACCACCCTATTATCTAACCTCCCTATTATCTAACCTTCCTATTATCTAACCTCCCTATTATCTAACCTCCCTATTATCTAACCTCCCTATTATCTAACCTCCCTATTATCTAACCTCCCTATTATCTAACCTCCCTATTATCTAACCTCCCTATTATCTAACCTCCCTATTATCTAACCTCCCTATTATCTAACCTCCCTATTATCTAACCTCCCTATTATCTAACCTCCCTATTATCTAACCTCCCTATTATCTAACCTCCCTATTATCTAACCTCCCTATTATCTAACCTCCATATTGTTTGTGTATGCCTTCCGTAACTTGCGAATTTGATCTCTGTTCACAATTGGACATTGATCGATTATAAACTAACGAAAAATAATGCGTTAAATTGTAAAAGCAGTTCATAATTTTTCGACAGTTTATAATGTCGCGAGTAAGATTACAAACTGTCGGCGTTCAGATTTAACGGCGACATAAACTTTGTAGCCTACAATTTCAATCAAATAAAAAAATATTAGGTACCGTTGTAACTTTTACTTAAGCCGTTGAAATAGTTGAAAAGCGAACCTCCGTTTTCTAGTCGGCCAACTATTTCCTTGACCAAGCTCCATTTTCCAAAGCAAGATTTCTAAAACGCTAAATAATTCACATAATATTGTTGTCAAACGGAGTTCGTCATGGATGACGTCACGACTGGTTCCGGATGCCGTCGCCATTTCCGGTTGATTTGCTTGTTCCGGCATGCGGGCACCGATAAACAAAACGGAGAATAAAACGATACAATTTTACAAATGCATTGAATTGGACGAAAGCTATATTTTTATTTTGAATACGGGTTCGGAAAATTGTTGTAAGTAAAAAGTACTTGCATTTTATATTTATAATTTACTGAACAATGAAAGCGAAAGAAGAAACACGTTTAAGGGTAAGGCCGCCGACATTGTCAGTTTTGGTCGGAACAAAACTTTCCAGCACGTTTTCTCCAAATATGTAAGCACTACTGCCGTTGTTGTTAGTTGATTCTATAAAGCAATTATTGAGCTTGTTTCCCCATTTCGCAAACTGAATAAAAGTTGTTGTTTCTATAAAATACTTGCATTTATGTTCATCAAACCCCCCTAATTTTGGTCGAAAATGACGTGTCGCTTTTTTCCGAGTACTTTTCAACTACGAATTATTTTCATATTTAAACATTTAGAAAAAAACGTTTAAATACGTTTGAAAGGTGAGACACATTACTTTCTGTAAGACCAAGAACGGTGTTTAAATACTTTGTTTTGCGTATTTTATAGGTCTTTAGATTAGTGGGCAGAGTTTTGGCTTTCGTAACACAAATTTTTGTGTTATGCATAATTACCCCTAAATATTAACAGAAAACTGGGGAAAAACGTATTTTGGCACAGCAACACCGTAAGCTGTCAATCAATGTTAAAAAAAAGAAACTGCCATTTTTAGTTTGTCTATGAGAAAAGTTGAAAGTGAGTCGCATATTTTCGTCAGAATTTGTGTTGATGAATATCTCAAGTAAGTAAGCGTTTCAGAAGTTCACTCTACTATGGTTGTTTTCGTTTATGTTTAAAGCTTACATGAAACATGTACATTTGCGTCTAGTTTGACTTAATTTGGTTTTATAACCTAAAACGCTTGTAAAAAACTGGTTTTGTGTTATATTATGGCGTTTTGTGTTAGTTTTGTGTTATGCATAACACAAATTTTTGTGTTCAGTAACACAAAACAAGTGTAAAGAGTCATGCAGATTGAGAATACTGTAATAGTAAAGGAAAACATTTTCATATTATCGTGAGATTTATTCGAATTGTTATTTTGAATAGTACTTACAGTCTTAACGTATTATTCTTACAGTATGGTCGTCGGGTGACAACCAAAACTCACTATTTAGTGCATTTGCAAAAGAAAAACAAATATGAACTGTGTTAACGTAGAAATAAGGTCGAGTTTTCATGTACCTACTATTACGTGTAATTAGACAGTTTAGGTTCTCACCGGACGATGTACACCAGTGATGCCGCATTCGATCAAACTTGAATTAGGTCTTCTATTATATAATTCCGTGAATCGCGGCTATTATTATTTCAGACAACCACGTGAACGTATGAATCATTTAGTTTCTACTTGAAATATATTTTAAAATTATTTTATGTTTGCAATAATTCCGAAAACTTTGTTGTTTCCTAGGAATAATGCTCAATTTGTCGCATTTTTTTATGATGATCTGTTTTTTAAACAGAAAAGGAAATTATCTTTTTTTTATAAAAACAGATCATCATAAAAAATACTGATTTAGTCAAATGCCGATCGATCACGTATTCTAAAATGTTGTCATTATAAATCGTCCCCTGATTGCGAAAACCGCTTAAGCTACGTTTTGGTCAAAAGTGAGATATTAATACTGCTATATTATGCTTTCCATGATCTACCCGCTACAAAAGCCCGTTTTTTGATACGTGGCTCCATTCCTGATTTGGTGTTTAGGATAACGTCAGATAACACTGTTTTTTCTAAATAATTTACAGGCAAAACCTATTAAGTGTATGTTATGGGGGCTAGCACATTTTTTTTTCAAGATCAAAACATTCTATCATTATTCAAGCGTTTTTGGAATGTTGGTAGTTTGAACGAAACTTGCAATTTAATTACCAGTCTAAAGATGCTAACGAGATAAACTAGATTTTTGCAGCAAGCGATAAAACCAAAATGTGTGTTTAGTCATCTGTCAAAATAGTCTAACCACCATTAATATGTTTTGTCAGAACACCAAATCAATCAATAGTTAAAATTGATCTACAGCAAAATCATGCTATAGGTAATATAAACGGCTTTGCTCGTTACGTTTTGCCCTCGACCACATTCAATTCATTCAACCAAAACCGCCTTAGTGCACTTTCGCCGCTATCCCGGGGAGCGCGGGGGGGTCACACCGTGCCCGCACTTGGCGTACTTAGTCGTGTTTTTATTTCGGAGCGATAATTACGCTACTGCGCGAGCGCATACCTTTTTATTGGATTGTTATTACCTTTTTTTTGTTTTTATTGGGAGGAAAATCCGTTATGGATACCTCCGCACCACGGGGATAGCGCGGAGGTTATGTCGGACACGCACCGACTAAAAACCCCCCGATGGTCCTCCTCGACGCATTTCGGACAGCTCTGGGATCTCCTACGGAACGCACCAGTGCCGCCCTAGCGTCACGCCTCTGTGGGTCCTACCCTATATTTAGACGATCGCAGGCCGCAACTGCGACCGTGTGCTGCCTCGAGAGAGTTCCATTTAGTCGCCTTGTACGACAGGAATTGAATACCATAGCCATATTATACTGCCCGGGCTACAGGGGGTAGTGGCGGCGACGTGTTATTGTAGCCGCCTCCTCCTCCTCCAAGCAGGATCTGTACGCTCCCGCTCGCGCTCTATTGTCTCCTTACGGACCATGACACTCTCACAAAAGGTGACAGCTGCATCCCAAGTGGAGCTCCTTCTTAACATTGCCGCTATGAGAGCGGGTGAGGAGAGATTTTGTCCCACTTCTTGCATTAGGACCTGCCGCTCAGACTGCCACGCTGGGCATTCCTCGAGCGTGTGCTGCGCAGTCCAGGTCAGACTGGCAATGGTGACATCGTGCCGTCTGCTCTTTTCCTATTATGTGTAGGTACTCACCGAAGCAGCCATGTCTGGTGAGTACCTGTGTTAGCCCGAAGGTAACACGCCCCTTCCGCTCCAGCCACTAGTCAAAATGTGGTAGGATTGCGGTAACTATCCGCTGCTATGTACTTCGGGGTTCTTCCAGTCGTTCACGCCAGTGAATTATGGCCTGCTTATGGACACCCTCTCGAACCGCCGTAACTTCTTCCTTCGCTGCTGCCTCCATTCTCTGCGCACAGGGCATTGTAGACTTGGGAATCCATTTCAGCCAAGATGTTAAGTGGTGGGAACCGTGCTAGGAGAGCAGCCGCCTCGTACGATATCGTACGGTATCTGCGGGCGATCCTAATAGATATCCGGCGCTGAACTGCCAGTATCTTCGCTCTACTACGTCGGTTGCGCGTCAACCTCTCTGACCACACGGGCGCCCCGATGGACCGCACCACCTCTGCGTAAAGGCGGCGTACTCCTTCTTCTGGCCCTCCAAGATTTGGCAGCAGTCTGTGCAGTGCAACCGATGTTTTTTTTAATCCGGGGGACGAGCCGGTTGAAGTGCTCGTCAAAGCTCCATCGGCCGTCTACCGTTAGGCCCAAGTATTTTATAAACTGACCTACTTGGAGCTCTACCTCTCCAACCTGCACGGAGGTGGCGCGAGGCTCCCTGCGGCGACGCAGTCCATGTTGCCAAAGCGCCTCTGTCTTGTGTGGCGCGATTATAAAACCGAGACTGCGGATCTTATTTACTACGACTGCCACGCCTAGCTACGCCAGTCTAGTGGTCCTCACGTAATTGTCCCCTTCGGCAAAGACTAGAGTATCGTCTGCATAGCAAACGACGCTGACGCCGATGGGGAGTGCTGCTCGTAGAACTGCGTCGTATGCATTATTCCACCGAAGAGGTCCCAACACCGACCCCTGAGGTACCCCGCATTTGACTTGCCTGCATGTCGGCGCCATAACGACCGGGGTAACGAATGCTCCTGTCAGATAAGTAAGCTTCGATCACGGTCCTCAGGTAAGATGGCTTTACTGATAGATGGCAACTGATCCTAAAGCTCGCCGAATTGCATTCCAAGGAAGAGAGTTGAAAGCATTGACAATGTCAAGGCTGATCTCCAGCCCCACCCTTCCTCGCGAAATTTCCTGCTCTGACAATGCTCGGACGCGAAGGATTGCATCCACAGTCGATCGACCCCGGCGGAAGCCAACTGAGTATCCGACAGGTTTGGGCCTTCGTTATTTAGATACCTGTTTACACGGAGGGAGATAATACGCTCTAAGAGCTTGCCTACCTGGTCCAATAAGCATATTGGCCGGTACGCAGTAGGTGAGTCTGCAGGCCTCCCTTCTTTTCGCAAGAGAACCAGTTTTGCCTCCTTCGTGCAGCAAGGCGCTTCACGGCCCACTTCAATTCGGCTTCGGTTATCTCTCTCAGACCACGGGTTCAGGTCACACAGCAGCTCATCCCATGACCGAGATTTGGCGTCGGCGATTGCATTCTGCAATGCCATGGTCGCTTCGCTGTACACTGCATAGTTCTCCTTTTTCTCTTCCGGCGTCGCCCTTCTGCGTCTTCTAGTCGTCGTATAGTTTTCAGTCAATTGTCTCAATTAGTCAGAATGAACGAATATTTTACATTCATATGTTGTTTATTTCATTGGATTCCTACTCTAATCTAATTACTATTTCATTGCTAACTCTAAAATATCTCCCTTAAGATAAATGTCAGTTCAGCAGAAATACCTTTCGAACACCTTTGTTTTTTTATTTTTACCTTTTCCCTTATATTGAACTTTGTCAAGAAACAGGTTAGAGTTACGATGGAAATGACCATTACAAATAATAAAGTAATTAAACCACAGGAGATGAAAAAAATGTAATGAAACCTCACGTGCCAAAACATTGCACATGTATTTTCTAATTATAAGTGCTTTTAATTCCTTAATTTTAAAATTCTTCCAGAAAAAACCTACAAACTGCATGGTAACTTTTAAATAAACTCAAATAATACAGAATCTGAAATCGTTTGAAGACTTTATTCAGTTCAAACATTTATTAATTTACATCAGAAATTATTATAAATCGAAAATTCCGATCTAATGCTATTACTTTAAGAGATACAAAAAAAAGGTGTCTTCAGGAACAACCGCTTAACTGCAGCACTTTTTAGGGTAAACCCTAAATTTTATCCTCTTATCCTAAACAAAAAGTAAATAAAGTCAAATAGTATTAATAAGCGATAAACTGTTCATATAAAAACACGAAAATGCTTTAGTTATTATTGGCCCTTCATAGAAATATTAACATGCAAATCTTTAAATGCGTTTTCCTCAAAACTACATGTCATGCACTTAAGCGGTTTTCGCAATCAGGGGACGAAATATATTAACATAGGTACGTAAAAAAAATGATATTTTTTCCTTACCCTTTATTTTAATACTATTATGAAACAACCTTTACAAAAAAGAGTGTTACTTTTGTGTTATATTTGTGTTACGGTATCACAAAAGTGATTGTGTTATTTTTGTGTTATAAGTGATAATCTCAACGGCCTTACCCTTAAGTTTGTTTTAGTTAAAATGAAAATGAAAAAAGTTTATTGGACAAAAAAGAAATACAATATGGTTATCACGAGCCTGTGTCCTGAGCTAGGAAACCCTGTGTTACAGGACCCAGTGTCGTATCAAAGTTTTTACACAAGTATATTATAAATGACGAAACTGCACGTAACTTGCGATTATACAACCTCTTTTGTTGCTAAATATTAAAGGAAAAATATAAGAAAGAGACGTCATAAAAGTAACCGAAGTGTGGCACACGTACTACTGGAGTAGCTACTGTGCGTTATTTTGTTTATGCGTAAGTAATTGTTTTACGGTTGTAAAAGTAGTAGTAGGGTTCTACTTGAAGACAACAATTACATAAACAATAGATGTCGGTAATGGTTAGTTTTGTAGTACTTTTCATCATCTTAACTAAGACAAACTCCACTAAATGCTAAGCTTTGGCCTTGCACCGACACGATTGATAATTTTGTATGGAACTGTATGTCCTTTTGGTAGTATGTAATCTTGATTTTGAATTAAAATTTACAGTACCTGACACCACGACACCACCTGAAACTATGTGGTAGATTTAAAATTGTATTTTTTGTATGTTAGTTATGTACCTAAGTATGTTAGTTATAAGATCTCGTTTGTTTCAGTATATCATTATATTCGATTTAAATACACTTCCCTAAGAATGCTTACAAAAATATTAAAAGACGGTTAAAATGTCGCGTTGCAAAAATAAAAGCCGGGTCGGAAGTCAGCATTACAAAACTATATATCTCTTTTGTATTCAACGTCTTCGTGGTTAGATAAGTAAATACGAGGGACACTGATAAGGGAGGGTAGATCTAGCGGATGGCTCACGCGATCTGATGGATTGCCAACAGCAGACGTATAACAAAGTACAGTCAGCCCAGAAAGTGGTTTACTACTTTTGAATTCTAAAGGCTGTTGCACAATGTGCCATTATGGCTCATCGTATAGGACGCAACTATGTGTTCTAGGGAGAAATACCTACTTTATCACACTCCAATGAATAAGTGCGTCCTGTCCTGCGGTCGGAGGCGCATGTGTGGTGGAACCTTAGCACACACATAATAGAGTCGAAAAGTTGTCGATCTATTTTGGCTTTATTGTACAAGAAAGCTTGAGAGATAAAGATTTATGATTATCAATCGCTGGCGGCACTAGGGTTGTCACGCTCAGCTAAGCAAAATTGTTTTTTTATACAGACAAGCTAGGTCCTTGGTAAATAATGCATCAGGTATCAATCGATCGCCAGGGATCAAGTTAGGGTTGCCCCACGTATAATAGCAAAATTATATAAAGTACTATACTACTCTAGATTATCGCTATTATTATAATACCTCAGTTTAAAATAAACATAACGCGAAATACTTATGCTAAATTGAAATTTTCGGGTATGAGAAAATAGCTTCTGATAAATGCCTGACCCGTTTTTTATTGTGAGTAACGTACTTTTGGGTTTTTGGCCTAAAAAATAAACAAATAAATTTTATGTAGCTTTAAAAAACATCCCAACCAACAGATTTTGATGTACAATATTAAAACTGATGCGCATAATTAATATTCTAATACATGTAGTCTTAAAACCAATTTTTGTCTTTGTCATCAGTGTTCGTAAGAAAGGGACATGAATTAGGAGGTAAAAGTGGAAACCCTCCTCGGATCAATTGTAGGACCACCGGCCAAAAATACCTGAAAAACGCTCAGAAAGGCTCGAATTTTAATATGAATTCAGTGAATTGAGAGCCGTGAAAGCATTTCAGATAAAGCCTTTGTGATAAGAGCGACTTTGACAAGTGAGGCGGTCAATGATAAGTGATGGAGTCGAGGGGGTCAATTTGAGACATATGCTTCGCATCGAAAACTGTCGCTTCCACTCAAGGATGTACGTTGTACTCTTCGTAACGTTAGTGCCATGTTGTGTTATTGCATATTATGTATGTCTATTCTGGTTGTTCGCTAATCTTAAGGGGGACATTGCACGTAGAACCGATGCCGCCGTTCTCGAGTGGCGACCCCGTGTAGACCTCCACAAGGTGATGACCTGATACGGGTCGCGGGAGTCCGCTGGTTGCGGGTGGCGTATGTCCGATCACTTTAGCACTCTTCTCTTGATGATTCTGGTTGTTGTACAAAAATAAAACCCTATTCTATTCGATTATGTAAAATTCACATAACTAGAGTAAAATCCACGTAACGCATTGTAAATACGTTAGGTAGATCTAAATGTTGTTTTTTTATGGGAAAATGACAGATGGATCTACATAACGCACGTTCAAAACGTTACGTGATTACCCCTCTGTGTAGGGTTCAGGTTAAATAGACGGATTTAACCTGATTGACCAAAATTCGACGTATTCATGAACGTATGGCCGACTTAACTAACACACTATCGATTATGCCACGTGTACAAGTTACCGTACCCGGCAGCAAACATCGCCTCAACATGTACACCGACTGCACGTTTGCACTGTCGCATGCCCGGACTTGTGTAAACGCGGCGTTATGCGAAATGTCTCTGTTGACTGTATATTTAGATAGGTAGGTACTTTGTTTTTCTCGTGATACATCGTTCATAAATGTTTTTGTAATTAATAATGGAAACTATAGGTATGCTTTGTGTAGGACCGTTTGTTTCATATTTACATAAATAAAAAATAGATGTATTTGTATGACTCTAGCTGGTTGGGTAGGTTTGAGTATTTTTGGGAGTTGTACATGTACAATCGGTTCGTCCTCAGTTTACAAATATCTCAATATGGCTTGTGCAAAAGGGTATCTGGATAAAAAAAAGGATTTCTACTGCAGCAATGTTATATTATAATACTGTGATATATTTAAATTATATATTGTTATAGCAGGGGCGTAGCAAGAATTTGTTGATGTTGGCTTTTGCCGAGCTGCGTTAGTGCTGAACCTAACTCGATGATTTCCTGTAAATCTCTCACCAGTGGCTCCAAGAAACTGTTGTACATGCAGTGGCCACGCCCTGGTAAACCACGTTGGTACGTGGGCTAAACCTGGTTGAGGGGGACCAGTGTCCGTCAGAACACGGTCTTTAAACGGATGCCTCCCGTGATGTGTACAAAGACTGGCTTAGTTGGAAAGGCGAGCCACGCTGATAAGTGAACGGTTTCGGTGGACCCTGCAAGCCAGCAAAGCCTTGCCGAAGGCTTAGGGCGACGTTAGAGGTCAAGAGTTAACGTCGGCCAGAGGCTGCATTCGGACCCATCTCTAGTTGTAACGACCTCACGTTCCACTAGATAAAGTTGGGCGAGGAAGAGTGAGTGCTCCTGTGTCTGCGCGCACACTCGAGCACTATAATATGTCCTGCGCAAATGACTGGTACTGGCACGGGGACTCCGAAATCTTAAAGTCCTTTAGCGATAGGCAGAGGCAGAGAGGTTCGGTTGTGGTGCTAACTGGGCTTTGGCTGATGCCTGCATATAGGCGGCTCAGAGAGAGTGGTCGCTTCTGTGTTGCACTGGGTTAACAGCACAGGCTCGGCAGCACTCTGAGTGACGAAGCAGCCCTATTTAGGGAGGCACTGCTTCCCCCGCTCAGCCGGGGAGGGGGCTAGAAAAGGTGTCCCAAACAAGTGCTTAACCCACACCCAGACGGAAACAGCAACCGCGGTTGTTTCTGCACTAAATAAATCGCGGTCGAAAGGAAAAACACAATAAACAAAATAACACAATTAAAACTCGGACTATGACTTTCGGTGCGTGGAATGTGCGCACGCTCCTTGACCGCGACGGCAATGTTTGCCCGGAGCGTAAGACCGCTATAGTTGCTCGTGAGCTCGGACGATACGGCGTTGACATTGCTGCCCTCAGTGAGACGCATTTGGCTGACGAGGGTGAGTTGGTGGAACGTGGTGGTGGGTACACTTTCTACTGGAAGGGTACTCCATCCTCTGCACCCAGGCGGTCTGGTGTCGGTTTCGTGATCAAAACGTCCATCGCCAGCAAACTAGAGGAATGCCCAATACACATTTCAGACCGTGTTACTTCCCTGCGCCTACAACTTGACAGTAACAACTACCTGACGATAATTAGTGCGTATGCTCCTACATTGGACCGAGATGATGATGTGAAGGACAAGTTCTACGAGGAAATCGCCAGCCTACTCTCTAGGATCCGTCCTAGAGAGCAAATACTTTTGTTAGGCGACTTTAATGCCAGAGTTGGGCGTGACTTTGAGGCTTGGCCCAGTGTCTTGGGAAGACATGGTATTGGTAACATGAATAGTAATGGTCAGCTGTTATTATCTCTTTGTGCCCAATTCCAGCTTGCGATTACCAATACCATGTTTAGGCTTCCGGCCAAATACAAGACTACATGGATGCATCCCAGGTCCAAACATTGGCACTTACTTGACTACGCTATCGTCAAACAAGAACACCTTTCTCAAGTGCGTATAACACGTATGATGCGAGGTGCCCACTGTTGGAGTGATCATAAATAGGCTAGTACTTATCAAAATCCGGTTACGTCTCCGTCATCCCAGAAGAAAAGAAGGAGTAAAACCTCACCACTTTGATGTGCAAAAGCTACAGCGCCAACCAATTCGTGAGGCCTACATTCAAGCGGTGAGTGATTCAATCCAGGAGTCAAACATCCAGAATGGTGATTCTTTGGCCCACTGGCAAGTGCTATCATCGCACCTTATCGATATTGCTTCGCACACGATTGGAGTGAAGCGGAGCAAACACGAGGATTGGTTCGACGACAATGATGAAGCTTTGAGCAGTGCAGTTAGGGAACACCGTGAGATCTTGCGTTCAAGTCGGGATGGAGAAACAGTCAAACGCAGTGGCGCCGAGCTTCGCAGACTGGTACGCGAAGTGAAAGACAACTGGTGGAAAGATAAGGCTGTGCGTATTCAGTGGCTCTCAGATACGAATCAGATGTCTGAGTTTTATGAGGAGGCACGTAAGCTTGTCGGAACGGTAACCCGAAGCAGCGTGCCGCTGAAAACTGAAGACGGCTGTAAGTTGCTCACCAGCAACCAAGACGTTCTGGGCAGATGGGCAGAGCATTTTAGTACCCTGCTTAATGTTGATCGTGCTGCAGACATGCAGTACGTCGATTCTTTACCGTCGCTTCCTGCCCTTCCTTCTCTAGATGAGCCATTGAGTATGGACGAGGTAATTAAGGCTGTACAACAGCAGAAAAACAAAAAAGCAACAGGTGTGGATAATTTGCCTGGGGAATTGCTCAAATACGGAGGATACAAGTTGCATGAGGCTATCTGGAGGTTGTTTGAGCAGATGTGGGTAGAGGAACGATTACCTAGTGATTTTCGGGTATCCCGCATCTGCTCTCTGTATGAAAATAAAGGCGATCGATCCGACTGCAACTCGTACAGAGGCATCTCTCTCCTAACTTCCCCGGGTAAGATTTTCGCTCGAGTATTGCTGAATCGCCTTTTGCCTTTATCGGAAAATATACTGCCAGAGTCACAGTTTGGCTTCCGACCTGACCGAGGCACCTGCGAGGCCATATTTTCTCTCCGTCAACTTCAGGAGAAAAGTAGGGAACAAGGTCAACCACTGTATCTTTGCTTTGTTGACCTGGAGAAGGCTTTTGACAGTGTGCCTCGTGAAGCTTTGTGGAAGGTGCTGGCAAAGCTGGGATGCACGGCTAAGTTTGTGAGGTTAATAAGACTCCTGCATGACGGCATGCAATGTTGTGTCAGCGTAAAGGGCGAGCAATCCGATTTTTTTGGTGTCAGCTGTGGCGTCAAACAAGGATGCGTTCTTGCTCCAACCCTCTTCGCCCTTTACTTTGCAGTCGTAGTCAGAGACTCCTAACACTCTTTAGCTGATGGCATCCGTATTCGTTTCCGCACTGATGGCAGTATTTTCAATCTTGCACGACTGAAGGCTCACACGAAGGTCTCTCATACCACTATCACAGAGATAATGTACGCAGATGACCTGTGTTTTGTGGCCGATTCCCCGAACGGTCTACAAAGTCTTATGATGAGTCTCAACGAGTCCTGTCAACGGTTTGGTCTAAAAATTAGTGTTAAAAAAACCGAAGTCATGGGGTTAGAAACACTAGCGCCTGTTGACATCAAACTCGGTGATGACTCTCTTAAGCAAGTGGACAGGTTCAAATATCTGGGGAGTACTGTAACATCTAAGTGCCACCTTGATGATGAAGTAAACAGCAGAATCGGGGCGGCTGCTGCTGCGTTTGGGAGGCTTCGCGTCAAGGTGTTCCGGTCACACGACATAAAGCTCCAAACCAAGGTATCTGTGTACATGGCAATAGTTCTGCCCAATCTCCTGTATGCCTCCGAAACATGGTCTCTCTACCGCAAACACATTCGCGTATTAGATAGGTTTCATCTCAAATGCCTGCGTGACATAATGAACATCTCCTGGTCAGACCGTGTCAGGAATACAGAAGTTCTACGCCGAGCCAATGTCAGCGGTATTGAAGCCTATCTAATGCGTAGGCAGCTACGATGGTCTGGTCATATCTCCCGCATGGCCTAAGAACGAGTGGCTAAGCGCATCTTTTACTCAGAACTGCAGGAAGGCAAGCGAAAACAGGGCGGCCAGCTTCTGCGGTATAAGGATGTGTTGAAGCGCCACATGCGGAGATGTGATATTGAACCATCGCGCTGGGAGATTTTGGCTCAAGATCGGTCAAAGTGGAGGCATGCAGTGAAGGTTAATGTGAAAGCCTTCGAAGAACGAAGACGAAATGAACTCGACGCTAAGCGCGAGGAGTTGAAGGCTCGACCACCTGTGGCCATTCACTACAATTTTGTCGGAGGGGTGCTGACCTGTAGGGAATGTAGTCGCACATTCTCTGCAAAGATAGGCTACGTCAGTCACCTGCGAGCTCACGAACGACGCTCCAGTTAGCCTTTTATTTCAGTCGCCGTGGTCGAAATCGGCCAGGATAGTGATGATGATGATTACATTTTTGAAAAAAATATATTTAACCGAGTTTTTTACGCCGGTTCTCCTCGAGGCAGTGGTTTTCTTCACGAACCGGTGGTATTCTCGACCAAAATATGCCTAAATTTAAGAATAAATACCTACTTACATTTTATACGAATCCTATTTCAGTTAGGTAATCTTAACTGAGAAACTTTTTTTTTATTGAGTTTTTGTATTGTATTGTAAGACCGCCGAGTTTGACGAATTTGGACGGTTAAGTGTTTATGTTGATTAAAAATTAATAGTTACCCCGAGAGCTAACGTGCCAAACCAGAACCAAGCAAGGAAACAATAAGTTTCTGTCAAAAAAATCATTTTTGGTACAAGCTTTTATTGCCGACTGTACTTTTACTGTATACCATCATCAACTACTCATTGAGACGATTCTAACGAACCCAAACTCAACGGGGATACGTCAGTTAAGTACTAAATTCCCATGGTCACATTCTGTTTCCATCATCAGATCAGCTCGATGGTACCATAATATTGAATTGTCATCCAAACTATACTTATACCCAAAATTTCAGCTCAATCGGTCACCGGGAAGTGGGTCAAATTTAACTTGCAAGATTTGTCCCATACTAACATACTAACAATAGTTTGTAAAAAACTCTCTGCAATAAAGTTGTTAAGTAGGGATGCACTAGCTCTTTACTCGGTATGTCAGCGAGAGCAAGATTTAAATCTTGGTAAAGGAATGGAAATATCTTCAGAATCGATTCTTAAGATATTTTCATTCCTCTTGATATTCTTGCAAGCACTCTTGCAACTAAAATAATATGAACTAACTTCGGAATGAACCTTGCTCATGAAATACGTTAACCTAATTGAAAAGTTTCGAACAAGAAATTCACTAGTTTGGTAGTAAGGTAGAGTAGCGAAGGTGATCGGTGTACTTGAATCACTAGTATCTGTCAGTAGACCGGGAACTTGATCATAAAATAGAGAAAAAAAATGCTGTAATGCACAGCTAACGCATTCGAGTAGAGTAAGTATGTAATAAAACCACCAAATAGTGAAGACTGTATCTCGTAACCCACACGTCCGCATTCTAGACGAAAGCATTGTTCGGGTTACCGAAGCAAGAAATCTAGGAGTGCTAATGGACGAAAGACTGCAGTTTGAAAACCACGTTCTAGAAAGTGTCCGTAATTGCTTTTACCGCCTCACAGTTTTGTATAGGATCCGTGATTACTTGAGCAAAGACATGCGTATCAAGCTATGTGAGACGCTTATCCGTATCGCTAAATCGTATCAAAGCTCAACTATGCGGTCATTGGAGAGTGTCTGCTATCGCGGGCAAAAACGCAACTGCAAAGACTTCAAAATGCCTGTGCCAGGTTCTGTTTCCCAGTTCCACCTAGAGCTCATGTTACACCATTCTTAAACAATGGCAGTCTTCTCAAAATGGAAGCTCGAAGGAAACTACATTTCGCTACTTTGCTATTTGGTATAATACTGAGTAAACAACCCTCGTACCTGTACGAAAGATTAATATTTTCCCGTAGGCATGTAAGATAAGCCCCCCGCCTCATCGGCCCGCGACACACGTCGGCTAGCTTCTGTGGTAGCTTCAAGTACGCTGCCACGCGATGCTGGAACAATCTTCCACCGCCAATAAGAAATGCAAGTTCACTGGCCACTTTTAAAAACAAATTGAAACTCCACCTGCTAAAGGAACAAACTGCCTTCTGCCTAGCCGATGAAATATATACCTACTTTTGTATATTACATTCTATACCTCTTACTTATTTATTTTTATTTTTATTTTTTACCATTATGTATTTATCCTGTTTATTAAAATCAAGCTGTATCTACACTGCACTTTCTATTTAGATCTGCCCTTATTAGTGTCTTGTTATTTGTGTTATGTTATATTTGTTATTGGTGTAAAGTGGATTCACTGAAAATCAGCGTCGTGGGTCCCCATGCTCCGACACATGCCGAGTGGACTCCTTTTTGAGACCATCCTCAACATTGTACTTCATTTTATTTTTTTTCACTTTTAAGCAGTTTGTATGTAATGTTGTGGTTGTGTTTTTCAAATAAATCATTCATTCATTCAAAATTATGCTATATTTTTTTTATTTTTTTTATGTAGAACACAAACAGTCAAATAAACAAATATATAAGGTGTACACATAGAATACCAACAAACTTAATGCTAAAGACGTGGAGGTTCATTGTGTCATGTTATCATCATCATGTTATGAAAAAAAAAAAAATTTTTTTTTAAGTTTGTAAATTAAATGTGAACTTATATATATATCCGCGTCCACGCAAACGCTGTCGCGGGCGGAAGCTAGTTATTAAATAGGAGTTCGAAGTTTTTAGGGCGCACTTACTCCCTCGTTAACTTTAGCTTAAAATTCTAATAACACGCGCATGCGCTGTAGATATATGTGAAACTATCTGCCGCCCGCGACTCCGTCTGCGTGGACCCGGGATAAACACTAATTTCCATATTTTAATCAAGGCTACAAACCATATTTTATCCAAACCAGTTGAGCCGTTTAAACTTGATTGAGTAACTATTACAAACATCTAACATTTTAAACATCCAAACTTACGCATTTATAATATTATGGCAGGGTCCAGGGGGGTCGTGTTATTGTTGTTATAAAGGCTGTCTCTTTACTCAATTGTAACATCCATGCAATATTGCTTACTTCGTTACCCCCCCCTCACCCCTCGACTTGCGAACGCAAATTGAAACTCGGAGTTAGTCTGGCTGTAAGGCTGGTTGATTAACTCTCACAACTCGGTCTGTATTAAACGCTAGACCTGTTGGAGTTAGATACTAGTGTAATTTAAGACTTTGCTAGTGCGAAGATCAACAATATTGGCTTAGTATTCAATTATATTCAATTACCCCGTGTGGCGTCGGGTTGGAATAGCACCACCCCCTTTCTTCATGTGGGTGTCGTCAGAGTCGTACTAAAGGAACAGGGTTAAAGTGTGCAGTAGGCGATGGGCTAGCAACCTGCCACTGCGATGTCACATTTAGTCGATATTTTATAATCACATTTATGCTAAAACTGGCACTGGAACATAAGTTTCATGTGCCCTACTTACCCCTCTTGGGAATGAAAGCGTGAATCTATAAATGTATGTATGTAATTATAAATTTGCCTATTATACGCCCCACTGCTGGGCACAGGCCTCCTCTCATTGAGGCTGCACGCTGGCCCGGGGTCGGAACAATATTGGCTTATAATAATATGTTATTCCTTAATTTCTTGATTTAAACTTTAACGATTCGCACACATTATTTTTATTAAACGGGCTTAATGACGTATAATTATGCATGTTCACGGGACGACGACGGGTTGTCCCGTGATCATGGATGTTGCGACCCATCCGAAACGACCTCAGCGAGGTAAGTAAATAAGTTAATTATACGACGATAAAAATAATCCTTAATCTTCATGATGAACATAAATAATGTGAGTAATTGTTATTGTGAAGAATTGGGTCAGTGCACAATTGAAAATTCGAAGAAATACATTCGTTTAATGGATGGGATGGCGGAGGACCGGTCATTGTGGCACTCAATAAGGCCATAAGGGTAAGGGGGGGGGGGGGGGGGGGGGGTAATAAGGGGGAGTTAATATTCGGCCCTAGAGAGTAATTACTATTTTGTTCCTCTAGCCTTTGAGACGACGGGGTGCTGGGGGTCGGAGGCGATGTCCTTCATCAGGGAAGTGGGGAGAAGAATTAAGGAAAGGGGGTCCGATGCTCGCGCGGCTTGCTTCCTGGCGCAAAGGTTATCCATCGCCATCCAACGTGGTAACGCTGCAAGTGTGATGGGCACCTTTGCGCCCGGAGCAACTCGCGGGGGCCTATTTGACTAAGCTTAGGCTGTACTTAAGTTTGTTATTTCGTATTTTTATTATTATCATAAGTATTCAATTGTTAATTTTAAATTATGTTGTATTTGACCAAATAAATAACAAAAAGGGTTATGTATGTACCTACGTAACGACAGTTTCATAAATTACCCCCGAGCTAGTAGCTTGCATCAAATATGATGCTGTGAATAAGCCTTAACACTGGTCCTTTGAAGCATAAAGACCAAAATGGCATTAGCCTGATGCAGTTCCAATAACATGCAGAACCAAAATGACGTACCTTCATATACTTGTAACGACGACATACATCCTTTTGACTTTGGGCAGTGGATCAAAGCATGTACATGACGTCATGCATGACGCGTAGAGTTTGATATGCCTTTGAGAAATCCTGTAGCTCTTTTAGCAGCCATTTTTTCATATGCAGCGGTATATGCCGAGGGATGTATCGTGTTAATTGGGCCTCGCTAATGTAAGTAGGTCCCAAGTTCGGGTAACTATGGTACGGTAGCTAATAAGGTACCTAATTAGATATTGGGTCAACAATATATTCATTCTCTTAAACCCGCGTACAGCTTGTATTATAAACCTACAAATTCAAATCGAGTTTCAAACTTTACGCCGCGATCTGGATGCCAGTGAGCAGCGGGCATTCCAAGATTGAACTCTATCAAATGTATGACTGGGACTAGATGACCTGGTAAAGGTTCCGGGAGTCCGCTGGATGCGGGTGGCTCAGGACCGGTCATTGTGGCACTCTTTGGGGGAGGTCTTTCGGCTGATATGATGACTATGATGTTGATCATGACATGTATGAACTGTCACTCGTCGCCTCGCTGCCTTGTGCAATAATCGACGGAACAAAGTTAAAATCGCTAAAATCAATCTGGGACATACTAGTACGAGGCTTTATAATATATCCTCATTAACTTAATAGTACATTACTTACCAAGGGCTGTAAAAGAAAGAATTTCTTTTTTACTGCCCGTGGTGAGTACACAATTTTACGTCTTCATCCGGCCACAATGCGAGTTTTACCGTACGCGCAGCGTGCGGTATAACTCACATTATGGCCAGGTGTGACGTAAAAGTATATTAATAACTTTATTATTTTTTCAGAACTTACATGTACCTAAGTATGGAAACCAAAATAATGCCACCAAGAAGTAAGGAAACCAAATAACTTAGTTATTAACTTTCCAAATTACTTTGCTTACTCCACTAAAATATCGTGTCATACGATGTAGGAATGTAAAGAATCAAACCCAAGATACAACATAATGGTGGATCCAAACGAATACAAGAAATACACAAAGGAATATTCCAGAACGCTTGCGCGTAATAGAATGCTAACCGTATTTGTAATACTGGAAGTGAAACAACCACGCCGCGGCGCCTTTATAGAATTGCAATTGTACTTTGCTTTGCTCACTAATAGCTCTCCTGACCAGGCCAATCGATTTTGGGTCATCCGGATAAAAGTCTCCAAGTTTCCTTTGCAGATTTCTTTTACTGCGTCGGATAACGGATCGGTGACCTTCCACGACTCCAATTTCCTTCCATGTGTCCGACAACAATACGTTTATCGAGGCTACTACTTACTATATAAAGTTATTAAGTGGGCGGAGCCACTCCACTATTTCCTTGTCCCAAATCCTTTCCAAACAGATGGTTCGTGCAAATACCGTCATAATTTGTTGAGAGAAAAATCCCAAGCAATTAGCTGTGTATACTCGTTAGGTTGTTTGTGCGTTCGGAAAGGGGCTGATAAAGGATCCTTTCAGCTCCTTCGTCACATTCATTATTGGCCCACACTTCTGTTTTTGGGAACATACGGGTCGAAGTTTTGGACTGGTATCTTTGACTAATATTCTAGTGTTGGAAAGGTTTTACATTATATCCCTACTGTTTTACACCAAGACAATGGCAATCAAGCTTATGGCTTGCTTGATGGTAAACAGACACTGTAGTCCATGGATGCTTGTGACTAGAGGAGTATCAAGGCCATTATTAATTTGAGGATGAGGATTTAATATTTTATTTTTATTTTATTTATGTTATGTATTTAAAGGAGAACCTACAGCTATAAAACTTATTACTCACATAAATATTAACAAAGACACCAATGACAGGATCTCACAGATAGCGTTACAATATGAGAATACTTAACAAAGTGTTACCTATCCACCATAAGCAATAATTTATGTTACCTAACAACAAAAAAAAACAGGTCGTCTCTTTTAAGCGTCGTCAATAGTAGTTTCATTTCTCCTATTTCATTTCTCATTTCTGCCTTGCTCATTTTAAACACACTGAATATGTTTATTCTTTCAGAAGGGTAATTGCATAACTTTATGAACGAGCTTTTAGACCACTCAACTGTATTTACAAAAAATGACATTCAGATCTACCTTTCATGTCATCTACATTTGTCATGGCTCAACAATTGAAGCCCTGTGTCCTGTGTCATGTCAACTAACTTTGGTATTTTAGTAGTTAAACTTTGAAGTTTATAAAGTGTGCTCTAATGGCCGGTTCCAATAATCAATCCACCGATAGTTTTCATTACCGGCAGTTACATTTTGACAGATTACCCGTAGAAAATGTGTCAAAATGTAACTGTTGATAAGGAAAACTATCGGTGGATTGATTATTGGAACCGGGCATAAAGTGCTCTTCAATTAAAGTTCGTGACCTTAAAATGCGTCGTGCTGGACAATAGGTACTTTTTTTTATTTTTTATAGTTAGGTTCCTGTGTTGGCCTGCATAAGCGGCCAGTAACAGATTAATTTGGGGACGGGCCTCTGGACAATAGGTACTGTTTCGTCCAGTGAATGGGAAATAAAGTTCTAATTACATCCTTATACCAGTAGGAGCCTTTTGAAACCCAATAAAGTGTTGTCTTTAGCCTGAACCCAAAACCGCAGCGTTTCTTCTCGAACCGTACCGACGTAAATACCTACCGTCGCCCTGGCTAATATGTCGCGAGAATTCACGTCGTTAGACTTGATTTATTTAACTCCAGCACACTGATTAATCTTGCACCGTATTAATGTTGCTTCCCTGTTCTTTTACTAATCTCCATCTGTTTTCGCAGCGGCGCTTAAATTTTAAATGAAACGAAGACGAACGGCGACTGTGTTGTGCGACGAAAGAATTACATTCATGGTCAATTCATTAATTACTTTGGTTACCTGTTTATACATTTATTGGTGTTTATTGTGATCTTATAGGTTTTCCTGGTCGTATGTATAGATACTATAGATACCATTATGTAGAGTTACTTGCGAAGGCAGATAACTTGCACCGACGACAAATACAAAATGGAAATAAATTGCACTACAAAAACGCATTACAAAAAGGTATAGATTGATAATGACAAAGATTTTCATATTTTGAATTGTTATTCAAACATTTCATAACTTACTGCACACATTAAATGTAATAAAGTATAAATTACAAAATATAATTAAAATCATGAAAAGATATGGGACCTTGTAAGTTTAGAAAAATAATGCATTTTCCTTTTTATCTAAAAGTACATTTAAAGTAGGTAGGTAGTTTGTAGGCCAACTATGGACTCAAACGCAATATTTCGCGACCGAAACAGTTGTCAAGTAGATTTTCCATACATAACAACGATTGGTATAAATACCTAGCAAACTCCGACGTCATACTTCTATTTACACTTTCGGCTGCCGCCAGCGAGGTCCGTTTGTGACTTAATTTTTGGGTATTTATGTTCTTAAATTGTAGTTACTCCTATACAAACATGATTTGTTCCTCTCCGAATTCTGGTTCGAATAGCATCGTAAAAAATCTTAGGACAGAAGCCTATTCACACAGTATTTTTTCTTTTGTAAAAGTGATTGTTCTTTTGTTTCAGAGTAACTTTGGAGGATCTTCTTGAATTTGGTGAGTCAGTAAAAAAATGAAAGTCTGAATTTCAGAATATGTAAGTTTGACATGATCTAAGTATAAAGTAAAAAAACTTATAGGATTTTTCACATGAAGTTTTTAAGTTACTTTTCCCCTTCCAACATAAGTACAAAACTGTTGAAAGTTTTGTCACGTATAATGTGTAAGTAATGTATCTTAAGAGAGAAAGAACGGTATCTTAAGAAGAAAAGAATGACCAAATAATGCCTGGGAATGTACAGAGATGTCGAATATTAAAAAAAGGCGTAAATGAAGAATATATAGAAATCTGCTGAACACTGGAGAAATAAACACTGATTCATAACTAACGAGCATCTCACATTTTGTTACGTAGACGGTAGTGTCATTTATGTAGTTACTTTAGAACATTTAAAATTCTCATAGATCTTAGTGACGTCTATTGTAGTTATTATTTATGTCAACATAACCTATTGTATAATAGAAAAAAATCTTTATAATAGCAAAATCCCAAGTTTTTGAATATATTTTGAAAGAGCACATTCAATTTACAACAACACACATATTAATAACTAACACTTATTCATTGCAGTATAAGGTTGCAAAGATCTTAAAATAAAGTATAACTATCGTAAAACTCGGAGCCTCGTTAAAAAGTCAGCCGGTTAAAGAAATAAGAAAATACTACTTGTTACAGGACTATTTGCGGACAATCTTACAAAAACTGGCCAAGTGCGAGCTGGACTCGCGCACGGAGGGTTCCGTACCATTATCTATAATAACGCCAAAAAAAAAACACGTTTGTTGTATGGCTCCCATACAACAAACGTGATTTTTTTTGGCTTAAATATTTATTTTATTTTGTTTTTAGTATTTGTTATATTATAGCGGCAACAGAAATACATCATCTGTGAAAATTTCAACTCTCTAGCTATCGCCGTTCTTGAGATATAGCCTGGTGACAGACAAACGGACGGACAGCGAAGTCTTAGTAATAGGGTCCCGTTTTTACCCTTTGGGTACGGAACCCTAAAAATCGACCTAGTCCCAAACTAAGCAATGCTTGTACTATGAGTACTATTCGGCAATAATAGTAGTTTATGCAACTGATACATAATCAGAGGCCTTAAAGTACGAGTGTGGTTTTATGAAACAAGCGTGAGCGAGTTTCATAATAGGATCACACGAGTGTTTTAAGGCTAAATTATGTACAGTTGCATACACTACTTTATCTACACACATATCATAAGTACTCTAAGATGGGTTCAGAAGCCGTAGGAAAATGACCTGCATTGCTACTATAGTGCTACCTGTAAAATATCTTTTCTCAAACATGCTCGGAAATGTACGCGTTAATATCACGAAATGAAGACGTGAAGTTTCTTGTTTATGGCTCCCTACATTACTTCTTGGCCTTACGCCAAGAAGTAATGTATGAAAACCCTAAGTAAAACCAATATTGTCCGCTACTCTAACTTTCTAAATTTGCTTACTAATATTAAACTGACAAAGGAAAATTTACATACTGCCAACCACCACTAGACACTGTAAGCATACTTGCTTCATAAAAAAAATAAAAATAATCTATGGTACTATACTTTATGTGCGGTTAAACATGGTGCTCGAACGGCTTGTTCAAATGGCATGTTTAAAAAATAAAAAAGGCGCAAATTACCTATTATTTAATTGATTATCTAGTATTTATTTTAATTTTAATATTTCCTCACATCGTTTGAGAAAAGTACTATACAATCCTCGGCCGGAACAGGGATTGCTGGACTCGTTGTATTCGGCCTCGTCTACGACTCGGCCGTCTACCCTAATCTCGTCCAGCAATCCCTTACTTCACGGCCTCTGCAGTAATCTACTATTGTTGCAATCGTGGCTGCATTTACGATATCCGGTGGAGTGTTCATATCGTTCTCGGAGTCACTACTACTAATATTTTCAACTGAAATGTGAATTACAAACAACTTTTCACGATTCTACTTTCGTAACAGCAAAAACTAACAAAGAAATGACAACAGTAATAGCGGCAATTCGATCCTACGTCAAGATTAATGTTTTTTTTAATCATAGACAAACGAATGAAGTCCCTATTCTCATGTCACTCTTGATCAAATGTCGTGCGGTTTATATTAAAAAACATACTGAATTCACGTTTCGCATCGATAACTGTTTTAATATCTATGGATACTAGAATAGAGACCCACTTCAGTTTTGACAGCTGTTCCAAATTTAAACTCAGAACCTTACAAAAATCTGTACTGTAATAACATTACAGTACAGATTTTACCTACTACCACAGACAAGAAAGTTCTCATAGTAAAATTGGTTGTAATAATGCTGGTCATTTCCTACGGTTTCTGAACGCATTTTAGAGCACTAATGATATGTGCGTGGATAAACATACTTATATTTATTTATTTTAAGGAGAACGCACAGCAATAAAACTTATTACTAATATAAATATTAACAAAAAAGCCAATTACAGGATCTCGCAGATATAGAGCACTAGAATATGAGAACAATTACACGAGCCAACAGAACAAGAATAATATACCTAATGACAATTACTTAATGATGATACACTGCTATCAACTACTTAAAATAATGCGCCAATTGCGCCAATGCAAAATTAAATTCGTATTATTATAGGGATAGCGCCTATGCCAAATCTTGGGATTAGGTGTCAAAGCGGACCCCAGGGTCCTTAAGGGGCACTACCGGGAATAACGCTAGGAGGATGATGATGATGATAAATAAATACTAAATTACATAGAAACCATCCATGCCTCAGGAACGAATATTCGTGCTCGTCACACAAATAAATGCCCTTACCGGGATTCGAACCCAGGACCCCTTGCTGCAAACAAAAAAAAGTAAAAAGAGAAAAGAATCGCTCAAACAAAAGTGCAAAAATGCTTCTACTCAGTCAATGAATATTTAAATTATGACATTTTATTATGGAGGGTGTGATAGCAATTGTATCCCAAAATTATTCTGGAATACAATTGAATTTGAATTATTTTATTTTATCTACCTACTATTATTTGACAATTCATTTGACATACCTACCTAAATTGACTAACTATTCATACTCACATTCCAGGATAATATTTAATATAGAATTGTATCTATTATTAATTAATTAGATGAATATTGCCTTAAATTTTTCGTGTTGCACTAGCAGCAAAACTTGTGATACTCTTGTTTTTATTGCAATACCTTTTTGTACACCATGTTTTTATGTAAAATAAATGATTGATTGATTGATTGATTGAAAATAAATGTTAACAATTTTTTGCCTCACACAAGGAATTATTCAGTTAAATATGATATCAAATTCTTCCGCCAAATTGCTTAGATTTCGATTAGCACGGTTTAGGAAACTATTACTATTGACCACGAATATAAGTTATATAAGTGTAGTTGACTTACTGCCCTATGCTATCAATCTACTGTGGCGACTGACCGTGCCACACTTGGATCCCGTCCAACGGCGTGTTATGGAGATGAGTTATTTGCATTAGGGTTTATGTCCTGTGATCTTTGAGGTCTATTCGGCACTCCATTTGATATCATATTGTTATGCGATATATGGCAAGCTCGCGTTTTTAATTTGTTTAATTTATTATTGTAAATGGGATAATGGGCTTGGCACACTTTGCGAGATTCATTCATACAGAAGATCACGCCTGTATTTCCTAAAAGTGTAGGCATATGCATAGCATGGGAAAAAAAATGTTCAGTGTCTCATCTAACATATTATATTTATTAAAGCTTTCACAATTCTCACACATAATTTTTACTAAACGGGACTTAATCGCGGGTGTGTAATGATGGGTATAAAAATAAACGATATAATTTCAAAGTATATAGTCACTAATTGTTTAGGTATAATAAACGTTTGGTATAATTTCAAAATATATATGTTTAGTTGGTATAACTATCGTCTGGTATAACACTTATTTATTGTAACCATAATATGGTATAATTCTCATGTTACATAACTATCAAGTACCTACCCCAACTAGCAAAAATCGTCATAATATAATGGTTGCGGCACAGATTAAAGAATACAAGTACAGATACCCAATCTCATAGAGCAAAAGCGTACTGTCCTAATGTAGGCAATTCTGTATACAATTTTAGTCCCGTAGCTACACCAGTAGATGCAGTATCCGAGCTACCACGGCTATGACGCTGTCAGCCTTTAGTAATACATTGAGATATCACTAGATGGCGTTGACTTCCCGGGCAACAAATAGAGTATTTTTGATTTTTTCGATATAAAAGTAGTATTTTAGAGACAATATTACACATCACACAAAAATATACATAACCAAATGCTTAGAGCCTGTGGTTCCATAGAACTTTCGCGACCCGTGATCGCCTAGATCTAGTGACAGTACCCAATAATACGTAGCAAGCTTGAAAGCTGACTCGTATAGTACGAGTTACATGGATTTAGTATCAATTTTATTGCATTTACTAAACTTATAAAATATACCTTTATTGTATGTGCGGAAGTATGTTTGTGATATAATTAAGGTACGCTGAATTTATTAAGGTGTAAAAATCATTCTATCTTCACGATTACTGGTTCAAATGTTTCGCTCGGTACCTGTGTCGCCATCTATGAGTTCTTTTTAGTATCAATTAAACGTTGTTGGCTATGGTTGCGGCAACGTTTCTGCGGCAACTTTTTACCTCATACTATTAGTCATATAAACGTAATCAGCACGTTTATATAACGCGATTTGGGCCCATTTTATTCAGCATTTCAGTCATATAAAAGTTGTATAACTGCAACCACCGCCACTTATAGATCTTATAATAATCACCGACGTGACTATCTTATGACAATTTAGCTGTACATTAGCAACTTATACGACTTTTATATGACTGATTTGATCTATAACTTCCACTTATATGACATATTTGTGGAGTAATCGCATCCTAGGCAACTAAACAACACAAAAAAATAAAAAGGAATTTAATTGGTTTGTTTTGGATGACGGTAAGTATTTTTTTAATCCGCCATGATGTTACATGTTTTTATTAAGAATGCTCATAACTTCGGCGTATGGTAGAAATGTATTGCGAAGGTAAGTTTATTGATGAAGTAAACTATGTTTAATAGTAAATATTTAATGCGCCACTGTAATTCTTAGTTAATTAAATGTAAATGTAATTAATATTGTTGATTGTCTTGAACGCTGCTGTTATACGACATTTATCCAGTTATTAAGCTATATAATCGCATCTAATATAGCACGTTTAGCGGTCCAAGCGCCATTACACATTTGTCGGACATCGCTGAATAACATACTCATATACATATATAACATGTTCTATAATTCGCGTTTATATGACACCATGTAACATGTACAGCTATTCTGCTGTATAAGTTACATGATGTCATATAATAGCAAACTACATTGCTTTTACTCGACTGCACTTGACATGTCATATAAGTGACTGTTACTCGACTAAATAGTCATATAAGCCTCGTATAAAAGTGACTTATTCTGCATTTCTTATATGACTTATTAGTCATATAAGCAAGTCGAGTAAACGTTTACTCAGGACCATAGTATGACTGATATGCTGAATAACTAAAAAGCTGCATAAGCTGGCTTTATACGACAGGTGCTGTATAATTCACGTTTACATGACTTTTATATGATTTATTAGCTGAATAACCTCAATCTTATATGACTACTTTGCTAGTTCTATAATATATTGTTTTTATTACAACAGCTTGGTAACGCCAATAAAGTAAAGAAAGTATAGCAAACATTACGCATTGCAAATTGTACTAATTTAGTATCATAATAGGGAGTAAAAAACTGTTCGGTTCTGGCGCTTCGCCGGCTGCTGCCGCGGCACGCTCGCTTCGCTCGCACGGCTCGCGCGCTGTGGTGCCGCGGTTCTACCTAACACTCCTCTTCGCTTCGCTTGTCGTCATACCTACACCGATCTGCCTTGGAGTCTACCAAAAAATGTTATGCTAACTGTAAGTACATTAAACGAACTAATTTTATATCATAATGTTCATTATAGGAAATATGCATTAGACTTTAAGTACGTTATAATAAATGTTATTACATCAAATGATCCTTATATAAAATGACAATTATATCATATGTAAATATATAATGTGATGTTGTATAATATATAACTCACTATAATATCAAATGAGCGTTATTGCGACTAATATTATAACAAAAAAATATATAGGCATTGTTACGCACCCCTTAATCGCGTTTACTTAACTTAATTATTTACCGCTTTGAGGCTTCCCGGCGTTTCGGATGTGTCACAACACCCTTGGTCGCAGGACGAACTGGCTATCATCTTCTAACATTTGTAGAAATGATGAATGTGAAAATGTGATACTGTATTGATGGGTTGCTAGCCCATCGCCCACAATAAATTTCAGCCCACAGTCGACTTTTACGACACCCATCGTGCAGCTAGGTATTCTGACCGGACACGACATGAGGAATTACTTTCCGAGATTTAATTGATATAAATTGTCGTAGAGTTCTGTCCTATCGACTATTCATTAATAGTATAGTGGCTCTCTGAGCTCACAGAACTCGGGAGCCGGCTTTTATCAAAAAAAAAAATTTTTTTTTCTAAAAGGGTCTGGATTTAAAAAATCTATATAACTAAGAACCTGCCTCACAAAATTTCGCGAGAAGTGGCACACACATACATTTATCTTGTCTCCTGTAAAGAAATGTATGAAATAAACTTAGATAAAGCTAGTATAATATACTAAACTAAATTTTCTAAAATGTGGATCATTACAATGTAATATGTCTGGAAGAGCGAGACTTCTCTCAACACAGGTACATATATACCAAATGAGAGACCTCAACCTTGCCCTGTCTGTAAACCACTGTTTTTTAAATCAATAAAATATTTTGTATTTGTATCCGGACATCATACAAACGATTTTCGGACCAAGCTGAAACATAGAACTTCGTTCGGTTCGCTCGATCGTTCGATTCAAAAAAATCAAAATCAATTATTTATTCTGCTAACTCAACAGTCAGTCATTTTCCGCCAAAAAAGCTTATTGCAATGATAGTTCCTAACCTACTTAAAATGTATTTACCAGGGGTGCTATCGATATGATGACCACGTCATGCCAAACATCACTATTGAATCTCGCAAAGATTTAGGCTTTATATAATAATGGCAGTAAGTACCCGTAAAAGTCTCGTGAAGAAGGCTCCGTATAAAATCTATGGCGTTGACTTTAAAAACAAGCATAGCAATATGATATTAAAATGTTGAGTCAGATAGTGGGCGTCATCTCACCATTAAACCTAGTATAACATGACCCCCAGTTTTGTAACAAACTATGTGTTATTGGAGGTCAGACTTCTAGGGTTCATTACAACCATGTTGCTGATGCGTTGTGAATCCTGTCCTAAATTTTCCGCTAGCCAAATTCTACTCAGAAGAAAGAAGAAGATTTAGAAGAAAGAAATTTTACGTTATTGCGACTCGATGCATTTTCAACGGACTCCCTTAAATGAAAAAGGATTTCAAATTACTTTGAATATATTTCTATTATTTTTAGTCCTACGTAAACAGCACTGTTAGCTTTTTAATAAAACCAAATTTAAAAGGCCAAAGTAAACATTTATTACAAACTAGCTTTACTCGCGAGACTCGTTTATATCGTAGCTCTATACAAACTTACACCCCCCTTTTCCGGGATAAAACTATGTCTGTATCAAAGTTCATCTAAATCTGTTTCGCGGTTTAAGCGTGAAGAGGTAACAGAGACGGGACAGACAAAAAGCTGAAACACTTTCGCAATCATAATATTAGTATGGAACGTCATACAAAAAAGAATAATCAAAAATACAGGTGAATCTTCTTTTTTCAACACCGGTTGGGAATGTCACGCGTTTTAAATCGGTGTACCGCCTTAACTCGCACCATTTCCTGTTACATAACGAGCTATTAAAGCGAGAATACCCCCTAACCCATGTACTACAAAAGAACATATGTGAATACAAAATGCGTGTCACTTACATCTATATGTTACGGATCGCCGCATCCCTTCTAATGGTTAAACGTATTAAGGTTCTTTCAATTCGTTTTAGCCTCTCTGTGTCCAGGAAGTGGCGGCAATAATAGGCAGTTAGTGTTCTGCATTTACATGTTTCTATGGATGTTTTGAATTTTCTCGAATGACTTTTGGGCTTGATACGTGACCAAAGTAAAATATGAAATCTGGTTTAATCGTCGTTCTTTTTTGCGTTTCATGATCCACTGGTCGTGCACAATAATCATAATGAGCACAATCTTATTCTTTAACTTGTTATTCATTTAAAATGATTTACATGCTCGTCAGTTAGAGTTACATGCAGTCGCGATTATTTACGATATACTTAAACTGCTTTTCTTCAGCGTTTTGGTCGGAGTGCCCTATAGTTATTTGCTCTAACTTTGGCTGTTGGCTAGCTGGAAGTTGCGTGTAAGTATATTGTTGCAGATGGACATTATTCTATAAAAGCTAGTCATAAAACTGAATTTTCTTAAAGTAAATAAGAGTGTCAGTTAAGTAAGCAGACTTTAAGTGAAAGAGGTAAGTTATGAAATGTTTCAGACTAACAAATCAGACAACAGCCAAGTTTAAAGATATATTTAACTACCAAAAAGTTTCCTCCTCTCACAACTCACTTTCCTCCCTCGTCTGTCTTTACTACTATAACCACAAGATATATATTATATTTTCTTTCTTCAGTAAGACAGAGGCTCATCTCAATATGGGTACCATAATCACATACCCTTATCCTACCAAGCTGTGTTTTCATAACTCGACCGCACAATTTTATGCACCCCCGGTTTTCAATTCGGAAGGATTTACAATACATTCTGTTACGTAAACTGGCTCATGTTTATTTATTGCTGGTTAAAAGTTGCTAAAGTATCTAAAGAAGTAGCGTTAAATGAGATATATATTTTGTATTTTTGATATGAACCTTTATTTAAACTGAGAAAAGTACAGTGATCAGCCATAAAACTACCCCCTATTATTAATAAATCTTAACAAATATCTGTTTTTTCCCTTTCTCACAAACAAATGTGTATGTGACAGATAAAGCGATACTGATTTTAAAGCGATGCAGATTTGTACTAGGGTAAAGTATGTATGGAGAAAGCCTTTTTATAATATTCGCATAGATAAGTGTATCCGCACTGTAATCGCACTTATATTCGTTATTTGTCCTCCGCCAGCAAATATGCAAGTGCAAGAACGACAAATGATTTATGTGTGTTAGACCTAAACGCTAGTGCTACCACCGGTACTGCATACCAATGTATCGTGTCAGCAATACTGCAATTTTCAACGTATGGCTGCAGTCGATTTACTGCTTCTGCTCAGCTGCTGGCTGTTGAAAGCATTTTAATTATCTGCAACAAGCTATTACGTGAGTGCCGAAATATATTTAAGCAAATATTGAAACCTGAATACCTCAGGTAATTGGATTCGGGCACTTCAAATTACTGTATAAACTAAAACAGAAAGCCATAACGTTATAAAAAAAAATTGAAAAAAGGTTTTGGGTTTCGAATGTGGACGTTGCCGACAGACTAAAGTATGGGTTGCACCAAACCGTCTGTATTTGTAAGCGGTTTTCGTTACAATTTGATTGCATGGAAAAATTTAGAGTTTATTATGGAATGACAGCTGCTGGCGCTAGTTAAATATAACTTGAATAATAATTTCGATTAGTCAATTTAAAATAATAAGATTAAGCCTTATTGCTGGAAATGTAACATATTATTTTCAAAGCAATAAACAGTACTTATTTTTTTTTTTTAATAATTTATTGATTATACACCAGAGATCAGTAAACTCTCGGTAAAGTAGAGAACACTGCTTATTCCGCCTCGCTGAAGTCGCTATCTGGAAGTGACTTTTTACTGGTTAGCGTTATCGTTAAGAGACCAATAGATTCCAATAATGTCTCCGTCAATTTGAGTTTCTAACCGTCCAACCCTTTTAGTCTCCTTATTAAAAGATTGACAGTAAATATAATTGAGTTTATCCACGAACTAACTGGCTTGGCCCTTCGTCGCCAATTATGTCATTGTTACTAATTAAATCAATCAATCTGTTTGAACCAATAAAACTGTGTAAGTATTTTAAAATCGACTAGCTTTTGCGCGCGATTTCGTCGACGTATACGCCTAATGCTACACTTTTATTGGTGATTTCCGGGATAAAAACTATCCTCAAACCTAACTATCCTCCTTCTATACAAAATTTCATACACTTAAATCGGTTCAGCGGCTTAAAGCTTAAAAAGGTACAGACTAAGGTACTCTTTTATTTATATCATTAGTATGATATTATAGGCACATACGACCTTTTTACATAATACTGAGGCTCTATTCGACTAAAAATATTAATTTTAAAATAGTAATTTGCCATTTTTTTTGTTGCTCGGTGTCTTTTTTTACGTTAAGCTTGGTGCGCGTGGATACGAGATAGAAAGAAATACCAGCGCGATTCCTTTTCATTATCTTTAGTTTAATGGTATCCATTTCAATCTCCGATATTTTACCCTGCCAAATTAATAGGCCATTATACTCTTGGAGTTTCATTGTACACGATACCTTCTTGAAGTGTAATATTAATTCGATACCATGGCATTTACAACCATGTTCAGATAAATGGTTTGTTTGCGAATGGTAAATTAACAATGTAATTTGAATTACGATGTGTTGTGTTCAACGATGTAATGGCTATTATAATGCCATTTGATCATCGAATGTAATTTACGATTTGTGTGACATATATTGGTTTCTCCAAATCTATTCATTGGTGAAAAACTTGCTTGGTTTTCTCCATCTTATGGAAGAAGAATCAAAGAATATTATACTATTACAGTGTATTCTGTGGGTACAAAAAATATTTCTAAAGTTAGTTACTTCTCAAACGAACGAGCGAAGCGAGCGATGTTCTATGCTTCAGCTTGGGCCGAAAATCGTTCGTATATCTGGTGTCCGGTGTCTGTCATGCTGTCACGCTATCTCATCTCAACCGATTCTAGTGGTTTTTATTGAATTATTTGAAAAACTGTTTTGTATATGGCTGTTTGCTTACAAAAACAAAAAAAAAATGGTGAGCAGGTTTACAATTTTCTTTTTTGTCGTTTCACATTCTCGATTTTTTTTATACAGGCTCGCGAGTTCTTCAACGCATAGAGCTCCTAATTTATTTGTGCCATGAAAAAAGCATAGCTAGGTATCTACTAACATGTGACGAGCTAAAATGCGCAAAAATACCTATCTAACATGCTTTCACGACTGTACAAATAGGTTTGTGTCATATATTATTACGCGTTTATTCCTGACATATATTTTTGTATGTGCGTCATTAGAAGAAAAAATATGCATTCCAATAAAAACCTATGGAATTCCCATAATATAGACCTTCAATCAGGCCCTTAATGTCAGGCATAAAAAGTAATCCAACGAAAACGTAGAAATCAGACACATTCCAAACAAATTGAAAACACCTATTTAGGTACTCCTGAAAAATCGGAATGGGCCCGGAAGGTACCGAAAGACAAAAGGGGTCCCTAAATCAACAATAACAAAGGGCTCAAACAATTGTAGGTACATGGGAAAGTCTATGCTAGCCTTTAAGCCGTTGAGATAAGGCTCACAGTAGTATCCGAATTCTGTGTGCTATCATTAAACCAGGATATTAGAGATATAATTGCGACGAAAGATATGTCGGCTTCGCGGGGATTGGTATGTTGGGTATGTTTTTAGAGTAGGCGTGGATTTGTTTCCATTATTATGTTTTTTAATGTGGATATATGAAGTAAATAAATTATTATGATGCCAAATAAATAACTAAGGGTGGTTAGAACAGTCAGCCTTTTATTTTTATGCTATATGCACGGTGAAAACTTTTTTGATCAAAGTCGCCCCCCGAATTAAAGTAACCCGGTAAAGTATTCGACGGTAGCTGTTTCTGGAAGCAACGTGTAGGTTTATATTGCCTGTCTGGGTTTCTTGCAATTACCATCTCTACTTCATGGCTTTCATTTCTGTATTTTATAAGATGCAGTTGATTTATTTGCGCCATTTGTAAACCGATTTCCCATTGTACGTCAATCATTTTCCTATTACATCTAAAAGATTGAATCACAGTCGGTTAATATTTCATTCACAGTTCTATAAGTATACACTTTAATCGCTAAAGCGTCTACAATTCGATTAACACTAGTTCTATTAGAGTCTAAAAGGTTCATCCCAAATCCATCACACTTGTTACAAACTCCGTAAAGGCTTGGAACACGTCTGAAGCCAATACCATCGAGCGGTTTAATCTTTAATGCCTGAATGCCTTACCCACCCGGCTGGCTCACTTCAACGTTCAGACGCCACAAATCAACCAGCGTTAGTCTGGCCTCCAAATACTAGTATTTATTAAGAAACTTGAGGTCGGTGTATACTGGAAGTTACATAGTTGAGGTAAATTATATCATATATGGACATGAATGTTTGAGCAGCGTTCGATGTCTGGCGTGCTATGTTTCGCAGGCAAGTATTAATACACTAATATTTCTCAATAACGCAAACATGTTTAAACGTCGGTGTTATTGACAGGTCGCGTTGGGACATGTCCTAATTACGGTTGAAACGTGGATACAACACAATGCCTGCATAAAGCTCACTCAAAATGATTAATGAATACGTGATTATTATCTACGCTACGGTAGCCTAGTGGTTCAGGCATGCGGCTGTCAAGTGGCGGTCGTGGGTTCAAGTTTTTCGGAACTTCTGTACGGAATATTTAGCGTTGGCTTTCCGATAAAGGAAAACATCGTGAGGAAACCGGTCCCAATAAGCTCTAGTTTTCCCTCTGGGCTGGAAGATTAGAGGGCAGTTGCTCTCGTAAAACTTAGTTCTTATGCCAAATCTTGGGATAAGCTGTCAAAGCTGAGCTCGGGCTTCTATAGGGCACAACCGGGAATAACGGTAGGAGGATGAGGATGTGCCTAATTATTATTCACTTTTTTTTTTTTTTACATGAGAAAAGCTTCATTTTTTAGAAACGAACTCCTTCTTTTTGACAAGTATTCTGGCCTAGGTGGTCATTCCCATGACTGTACTTAAAACTGTACGTACAATGTTATTCTTGTTTCGTCTTTTTTATTAGGGTTCCTCCGTAGTCGACTAGGAACCCTTCTGGTTTCGCTTTGTCTGTCCGTCCGTCCGCGGATAATCTCAGTAACCGTTAGCAGTAGAAAGCTGAAATTTGGTACTAATGTGTATATCAATCAAAGTGTTTTTTTTATTTATTAGGGTACCTCCCCTATACGTAACACGGGGAGTGTTTTTTTTTTCATTTCAAGCCTAACGTGTGATATATTTTTGGATAGGTATTTAAAAATGAATAGGGGTTTGCTAAAATCATTTTTTGATAATGTCAATATTTTCGGAGATAATCGCTCCAGAAGTAAAAAAGAAATGTGTCCCCCCCCTCTAACTTTTGAACCATATGTTTTAAAAATATGAAAAAAATCTCAAAAGTAGAACTTTATAAAAACTTTCTAGGAAAATTATTTTGAACATGATAGGTTGAATAGTTTTTGACACGCTCGTATGTGGCCCGACCCGCGGTTTTTGATTAGTAGCTTAGCATTATAGCTAAGTATTATGATGATGACGATGATGATGATGATAATTATAGATTGCTATCATACTGATACTCGGTGATCGCATTGAGCGTAGGTATACATGTAGTCGCAACCATTTAGCTGAAATATTGTCCATATAATTATTACCTAATTTGATGCTTAAATAACTCCTTGCTACTCGTAGGTACTTCAAGTTTACATGCCGCCATTTTGTAAATATAAAAATGATGTAACCTTATTTTAGGATCACGTGTCGTATATTTAATTTTTGTTATTCATACTAATACATACATACACTCACGCCTCTATTCCCAAAAGGGAACGTATGTTCCAATGCCACTTTTAGCATAAATGTAGGAATAAAAGATCGACAAAATGTGATATCGCAGTGATAGGTTGCTAGCCCATCGCCCACAACACACTTTAACCCTGCTCCCTTAGTCGACTTTTACGACACCCACGGGAAAAAAGGGGGTGGTGTTATACTAATGATATAATATTATAAATGCAAAGTGAGTCTCTCTCTGTCTGTCTGTAAGTCTGCCTTTTGCCTCTTCACGCTTAAACCACTAAACCGATTGATATGAAATTTGGTATGGAGATAGTTTGAATCCCGGAAAAGAACAAAGAATAGTTTTCATCCCAAAAATCATCCCGTAAGGGGGTCAAAAGGGGGGTGACATTATGAATTGACCTACGATATAAACGAGTTCCACGCTGACGGCGTCGCGGGCAGAAGCTAGTCTCTAATAAACATAAAGAATAAATATATTTAAAGCGAATGACGACAGAGAAAGTATTTATTTCAAAAAGTTAAGAAAAAAGCCGAACGGACAAAAAGCATTTCCTCGAGTCCTCCACAAAGGAATAGGAAAGTTTTCAAATAAATATAAATAATTTGTTTGTGGCATAAACCAGGTTTATCGCAAGTTTCGTTGCGAAATGGGAATAACGGTGACCGTGGAACGAAGTTTGATAAAGGTTCTCTATTGTTTTATTATAGAAAACTAACCTTCTAACCTAGTCTAGTTTTCCCTCTGGGTTCGAAAGTTAAATGGCAGCTACTTTCGTAAACACTAGTGCCTATGACAAATCTTGGGATTAGGTGTCAAAACGGACCCCGGGCTTGTTTGAGCACTACCGGAAAAAAAAACGCTAAGAGGATGAGTACAGGGTGGATTGAGAAGAAGTTGCGCAGCAACGTCCTGTGTGACAGGTGACAGTAAATGAATTTTTAGAAACCAGAAAATAACTGAATGTCATGAAAACGAGTCTGTTCAATGCAACAGTTTTTTTTTGCTAATAATGTTTCGATCAAAACACCCTGCGATGCAGTGCAGCCCTCCACAAGGTGTTGGTGTCCAGGCTTCTCAGCAGAAATACAAAGATAAGGATCTTTAAAACTGTCATAAGACCCATCCTTATGTATGGCTGTGAGGCGTGGACACTAACACAAAAAGAGGATCGTCCACTCCTTGTAGAGGAGAGGAAGGTCTTGCGTAAGATCCTGGGACCTGTCAAGAGAGACGACGGCACGTAGAGGATCCGTAAAAACATAGAGATCCAGGAGTTGGTGGCCGAACCCAACATCATCGGCGTAACCAAATCACACAGACTTCGCTGGTTCGGTCACCTACTCCGAATGGGAGAGGATCCTGCTGCCAAGAGAGCGTAGGTGGGACGACCGACTGGCGGCCGCCCGGTTGGGCGACCCAGGTACCGCTGGGAGGACAGTGTGCAGGCAGATCTGCGACATCTTCAAGTCGGCAACTGGCAAGAAGTTGCGCACGATCGGGACAGATGGCGTGCTCTCGTTTCGAAGGCCAAGACTCTCTTTGGGTCCCTGAGCCAAATTAGTTAGTTATGATCAAAAAAATTGACCTATAATATTGTCAAACGTGCTCACAAAATTTCAAAAGAATCGATCGAGAAAGGCGACCTCTAGAGGAGACCAGTCGGACACGGAATACGAAAGAATATTGGCTAAAGTAGGAACGGACTTCCTATGGATGAAACGAGTGGTTCTTTTTAATAACTTTTAAAAGCAGTCAAAGTTATGAACATAGATTATTGGGGAAAAAACTTAATTTTAATAATTCGTAATTTGCTTGAAAATATCTTGTCATTAAGTTTCAATTCGGCCATTTTTCGGTGCGCACTTTACAAACCTCTTTTAAACTCCTTATACCCCTCAATAGACACGACACCATTAAGGTACTCGTCACAAAAGTTTAAAAGCAAAAGACCTTGATGTGAACAACACTGCAGCATCATCAGCACCGACTAGAAAAGTTTTTATAAACACTTTCCTTTTGCAATGCACGTTTTACACTGTATGTACATTATCACTTTTTTTTTCATATAGGTACATACTTTGTTTCAATATAAAAGACCAAAATGGTGGTTCGCTTTCCATACAAAACGTTATTTGACATTCGCATGCTAACTGCGTGATTTTTTAAGAAACGTATTAACAATTTTATAAATTGGCTTTCCATTTGTGCGAAATTACCCCTTTCCTTGAATAAACTAAAATAATTTGAGAAATTAGTTTGTGACCTTGGAAAACCATTTCGTCGCTTGGTTTTCCCAATTTCGTCGTTTTTTTTTTTAAACCGCACCTACGACTGAAATATGTAGGTATGTCTAAAAATCAAGAATAATTAGTAATAGTATAACCGGCTCTAAGGATATTTGTGTTTTTTTAGCGGGACCCGAGATATATCCATTTTGTTTCGTTCCAGCTCCATACATTATTTTCGGAAGAAAATTATAACTCATAAGTTTTCATTTTTAATCATGTCAGGGTCATAATTTAGCATAATACGTAGGCGGGATGATAAGTAACTGGCCTTAGCTATTTAAAAAGTTTGAATTTAAAAATAAACTAGCGTAATTTAAGCTTCGTGTCTCTGGCTATCTGTGTTCGAAATTTGAATTTGATGGCTTAAATATTTTATCGATTTTCTGTTATTTGAAAATATATTGTGACGATTGTTTTCGAAATGGATAAAATTGAACAAAGAGCGGTGATAAAGTTTCTTTACATGAAGGGTATGAAGGGGAAAGGTATTTATGAAGAGTTAGAGAATGTTTTGGGTGAATGTGCTCTTTCTCACGCCACAGTAAAAAACTGGGTGGCTGAATTTAAACGAGGCCGTACAAGTGTCCAAGATGAAGCCCGCTCTGGACGTCGAAAAAGTGCCACAACTCCGGAAATGGTCTCCAAAGTGCACGATATGGTTTTGGCAGATCGACGATTGAAGTTATCAGAAATAGCTGACACTACAGGGATATCAAAGGAACGGGTACATCATATTCTAAGTGAAGTATTAAATATGAAAAAGTTATCCGCCCGTTGGGTGCCGCGATTGCTTACGCACGATCAAAAAAGAATCCGCGTGCAAAATTCGGAAGAATGTTTGGATCGTTTTCAGAAAAATAAAGCTGATTTTTTGCGTCGATTTGTAACAACAGATGAAACATGGGTTCACCACTACACGCCAGAATCAAATATTCAATCAAAACAGTGGACTGAATCTGGATGTCCGGGTCCCAAAAAAGCTATGGCTGTAAAGTCGGCTGGAAAAGTTATGGCTTCCGTCTTTTGGGATGCTAGTGGAATTTTCATGATAGACTACCTTCCCAAAGGTAAAACTATTAATGGGGAATACTATGCTAATCTTTGAGATAAGCTTCATCAATGCATTCAGCAAAAACGACCAGGCTTAGCAAAAAAAAAATCATCTTCCATCAAGACAACGCTAGGGTTCACACATGTGTTCAAAAATCGGCGAATTAAAGTATGATTTGCTGCCCCATCCACCTTATTCGCCTGATCTGGCACCATCCGAGTTCCACCTGTTCCCGAAGCTTAAAACTTTTTTGGGTGGACAGAAATTTGCCACTAATGATGCCGTCATAGCCGCTGTGGAGGAGTATTTTGGAGGCCTCGAAAATAATCATTTTATGGAGGGCATCGCAGCTTTAGAGCGAAGATGGAATAAGTGCATAGAGCTAGGTGACTATGTCGAAAAATAAAATTAGTTTTAACACCGAAATTCAAGTATTTTCTACTTACTCGTACGTACAAGTGATCAATAAAACATTAAAATGTTAACTATGTATATTATAAAAGCCGATTATGCGCCACGGTACCGGCGGTAGCCTAGGTTAAGTATTTCATATCGTTTTTAGGGTTCCGTAGACAACAAGGAACCCTTATAGTTTCGCCATGTCCGTCTGTCTGTCTGTCTGTCTGTCCGTCTTCGGCTTAGCTCAGGAACCATTGCAACTAGAAAACTGTAATTCGGCATGGGTATATAAATCAATCACGCCGACAAAACAGTACAATAAAACCTTGAAAAAATTTTTTTTTAGAGTACCTCCCCTACACCTAAAGCGGGGGTGTATTTTTTTTTTCGTTAAACTCAGTGTGGGGTATCGTTGGATAGCAAAACTATTATGGGTTTTCTACAACCATTTTTGAAATCAGTGATTCCTTCGCGAGATATTGGGCTTTAAAGCCCTAATTTTTGTTCGAGACATGTCCCCCCCCCCCCTGCCGGCTAAATGGCTACTACTGGGGATGTGAAAAAAATCGTACATAAAATGAATTTAAAAGGAAAACTATCAAGGACAAGAAGGCATAAGTAGTTACCGAGTAATAGTCGACGAACTTAATGTGTACTTGGAAAGTACAAATTTGGCCGACGCAACCGCACCGCACGTCGATGTAACTAAGACAAGCAACTACGGAACCCTGGTTTTATATTTTAATTTTATAAGAGTATTATAAGGAAGGCGACTGTCAGAGTGGAATGGCGGCGTGTTGTGAAGCTTGCTACCAACACCTGAAATGATGACCACGACCACTCTGTCAAGTCAAGAGTGAAACGACGAAGAAGAAGGGAAGATAATATTGTAAATAGACCAATATGTGAATAAACCAGGAAATTATGTCTCATAAATTATACCTCCATATTAGAAAGGTACAATGAAATACCTTATGCAAGCAAATTCCCATTCACAATGAATGCCCCTTTAATTGCAAAAGTTTAGAAGTGGATGCTGCTTATATTAAATTTAACCGCAGACACTCGGGTTTAGATTATGCGTTTGCCTGTTTGTTAGACGAAGAGGCAATATTCATGAGAGGTTTCAACCTAAGCTTGTAATTGATAAAAAGGGCGGAGAATGTCAGAGACCTTTAAACCCTGTTCATGCCAATCTGCACACACACCAAACAACCCAACTTAGGAATTTATAACAGGAAAAAAAAAAGAAAACACACCAAAAAAAACATATTGTATCAGAATGTTAAGCCTCACGAAGATACAGCGGAATCAAAGTCTGACGTGAAGTCTCGTGACGAGATTACATTCCAAAACAAAGATTATATCCAATATAATAATGCATTTAGAGTGCTGTTGGGACTGCCGCGTTTCTGCAGTGCGTCATCAATGTTTACCGAGGCGCGCGAGGGCTTTGCGGCTGTCAGGCGCAAGAAAACTGCCTCACTGCTAGACCCCTGTCTACAGCCTGCCTGCTGCCTGTCTGTGTCTGTCTGTGTGCACGGCAGTAGCATCAGCATTCTACATGTCATGGCCAATAAGGCAGATTGTCCTCTGATGTGGAAAGGTTAGAGGACCACATCCACACTATTAATTATATACTAACGTAGGCTAAGAATAACGAACACCGATTGGACCACCTTTGTTGTCTTGTAATAAAAAAAAAAAAGAAAAAAAAAAGAAAGAAAAGAGCGTACTCCCATCTTAAAGGCCGGCAACGCACTCACAACACCTCTGGTGTTGCAAGTGTCCATGGGCGGCGGTAATCGCTTACCATCAGGTGATCCGTCTGCTCGTTTGCCTCCTATATCATAAAAAAAAAAAAAAAAAATATACAGTGTACCAAAAATGGGGTGTGAATGTGAACCGATCAAATGCATAACAGGTATCGTGTTCTGATAAGAAAAAAGTAAAAGATTACCTATTTACGTTATGCCCTTGATTTGACACCCCATTTTTGGTACACTCTGTATAAATGTATATAATAATTATATATATTCACATACATCTGTAGCGACCTGTCGTGATGCTTCAGCAGGGCTATCACAGAACAGCCCGCGATCTGGGTCGCGGCGAAATAGACTATCCATCTCTTTCCAATTAGAGCGCTTAAAGCGAGGTCCATGTCGTCGCTAATGCGCCACACTGCACCCGTCACGCCTAACGAAACTAGACTTACCTACGCTTAGTCACTACGAACCGCGGTGTCAAGATATATTTGTGGGTGAGCGTTGAGGTGAAAAAAAAAGAGAGAAAAGAAAAGTTACAGAATAGCAAGGCTGTTGTGGCAGGCTACGGAGAATGTCAGAGACCTTTAAACCCTGTTCACACCAATCCGCAACTGTCGGTTTCGGATCCAGTAACGATATCGGAGGGCAAGTTTGGATTCATACTAAACTGTTCACACCGCCCAGTTTGATATCGGGGAATCCTCCATACAAAAAGTGGGTCGCTTCGTAGATTCGGAACCGCCTATAAAACGGAAACCCCATTTCAGGCGAGCTAGCACAACGTGCTGCCAAGTCGCCTCGCGCGCGACTTAGGGACTGTTGTCTCACCCGCACTCTGCAAATAGCATGAGGACGGATTATCTCGACTCGTGTCGCGTCAACTGTACTAAGCGGAGTCAAAAATAAAAATAAAACACCCTACAATCGATTCCCATTCCTAATTAGGAAACGGTACACGTTTCCTCTCGAATTTGCTAATTCCGCATCCTGATTGGAATCGTGACGACCCGCCCCGACAAACGTCTAAAGCGGATTAAAATAAAACTATCGCTACCTATGCAATTTCACCGTTCCAATCCCAAAAGTCATACTGTAATACAGGATTCGTGTAAAGATATATTATGCTCTTTTAGCGTATCATGCTTTAAAATTTGCACTTCTTTGACGGGCGGCATATTTCAGATGCGTGGAATTCCTGGAAAGATGGAGGGTTATAACGTGACGTGGAGTGTATGTAGGAATTGCGAAGTAAACTAGTTGGGGAATTTTTAAAATATGCGATGTACAGTACGCAAAAAAGTACACGGAATATTATAAAGAATCTCTATTCATAGATTTTAACACGGAGGCTCCGTTAATGCAGTGTTTTGTCCTTCTCAAAAACCAAGTTATTAATAAAGACAAATTAATCATAATCATAATCATATGAGCCAAAAGATGCCCACTGCAGGAGAAGAATAGGTCTCCTCCGAAGAGTGCCACAATGACTAGTCCGGCGCAGCGTGGGTATAGAATCTTAGTACCAATAATAATAATATATGGATCTCCGATGAATAAGAGCTCAGTAAATGACAGTTAAACATCATCCTCCTAGCGTTATTCCCGGTTGTGCCCTAAACGAGCCCAGGGTCCGCTTTGACACCTGCTCCCAAGACTCGGCACAGACACTAGTTTTACGAAAGCGACTGCCATTTTGACCTTCCAACCCAGAGGGAAAACTAGAGCTTATTTTAGACTGGTTTTCTCACGATGTTTTCCTTCACCGAAAAACTAACGGTAAGTAATCCGTACATAAGTTCCGAAAAACTCATTAGTACAAGCTGGGGTGCGAAACTTTAATGAATTTTAGCGACTTTATTTTCTGTAGGTACAACAAATTGTATGTAAGTTTACATGACTATATCTCGGTGATAGTCCTGTTTGTTTCGCACAGAAATGATTGTGGTTATTGACTATACAGAACATTAAATTAAAGATTTTAATACTGTTTTTTTTAATACAGCGACGGTGGCAAACAAGCGTACGGCCCGCCTGATGGTAAGCGGACCCCGCATCCTATAGACGCATGCAACTCCAAAGGAGTAACATGGGCGTTGCCGACTCTTGATATGTTTGAGGATTCGCCGTGTTGACAGCTGAAGGAATAAAATCCTTCGCTCTCAACACAGCGCATCCTCGGGAGCTCTAGCTCTGTTTTACTAAGTACTTCAGATATTTCCTCCACATTAGGTTGTTAAGTTGTCAAAAAAAGCAGTGGTCTTATTCAAGTACGAGTACTTACATCAAAAAGTGACACCCTTATAATAGGGATGATGACTAAGATTTTTTGTGACGTCATTCGAACCAGTTTTTGGAGAGGAACAAATGTTTGTATGGGAGCAACTACAATTAGAGAACAAAAATACCTTAAAATTTGAGACAAAGATTGACCTCGCTGGCGGCAGCGCAAAACGCTTCATACTGTGTGTCTATAGAAGTATGACGTCACATTTGTACATTTGTACTAAACGTAGTATGGAAAATCAGGTAAATTGTTGTTTCGGTCGCGAAATACTGCGTTTAAGTACATAGTGACCATACAATTTTGTTTCTAGAAAAGCGTAAGAATTCTATTAGTAGCTTTTAATTTACTCTTGGACAATAAAAAAAATGCATATTTTTTCTAAACTTTCAAGGTTCATATCTTTTTATTATGATTTTAATAACATTTTATAATTTATACTTTATAACGATAATTTTATGGTTTACTATCCATTTAGCATCACTACGTTATCAATTTGAATATGTGGCATCATGTCTATTACAGTTTTAAATATTTATTAACGTTGCCTTGTCAGCCTTTAAAAATCTCATTTAGGTGAAACCACAGACATAAAAGCCAATTAGATCACTCCAATGCACCTTCTTTGTGTGACAAAACTTAGACCACTTTAGACCTCGCATAGATAAGTAGGTACCTAGTCAACTACATGACGGCCGAAACAGTATCAGAAACGAAATAAAGATTGATGATGAGAATCAAAAGTTTAGTTCTAAGAAGCGATTTTTGAAAATTTCACCCCTAAAGGGGTTGAATAGGGGTGCAAAGTTTGTATGGGGGAAACATTATTTGTTGAACTAGAGACTTGAAACTTTGTAGGAAGATTACTTATTAAAATATAAAAAAAGTACTTTCAGCGTTTTTGAAAATTCTACCCCTAAGTGGGTTAAATAGGGGTGCAAAGTTGACATATCAACGCACAGCCCAAACCGCTGGTTATAGAGATTCTAAATTTGGCACGTAGGTTCCTTATAAGATCTAGGGGAGAACTAAGAAAGGGTTTTATCAAAATTCATCCCCTAAGGTGGTTAAATAGGGTGCAAAGTTTGTATCCGAAACTACTGATACTAGAAACTTGAAATTTACACCAGAACTTCCTTTTATGACGCAGGCAAGGGATAAGATGGGATTTTAGGAAATTCCATGCCTAACGGGGTTAAATAGGGGTGCAGTTTGTATGAGAGAAACATTATTTTTTTAACTAGAAACTTGAAACTTTGTAGGAAGATTACTTAATAAAATACGAAAAATGTACTTTCTGCGTTTTGAAAATTCTTCCCCTAAGGGGGTTAAATAGGTGTGCAAAGTTTGTATGAGTGAACTTTATTTTTTGAGCTAGAAACCTGAAACTTTGTAGAAAAATGACTTATTAGAATACAAAAAAGAACTGTCAGCGTTTTAGAAAATTCCACCCCTAAGGGGATTAATAACTAGGGGTGTAAAGTTTGTATCCGAAACTACTGGGACTAGAAACTTGAAATTTACACAAAAACTTCCTTTTATAAGGTAGGCAAGAGATAAGACGGGATTTTTGGAAATTCCATCCCTAAAGGGGTTAAATAGGGGTCCAAAGTTTGTATGAGAGAAACATTATTTTTTGAACTACAGACTTGAAACTGTGTAGGAAGATTACTTATTAAGATAAAAAAAATACTTTAGGCGTTTTAGAAAATTCTACCCCTAAGGGGGTTAAATAGGGGTGCAATGTTTGTATTTGGGAAACTTTATTCTTTGTGCTAGAAGCTTGAAACTTTGTAAACAGATTAATTAATAAAATACAAAAAAAGTACTTCCTGTGTTTTTGAAAATTCTACCCCTAAGGGGGTTAAATAGTGGTGCAAAGTTTATATGAGGGAACATTATTTTTTGAGCTAGAAACTTGAAACTGTAAAAAAATTACTTATTAGAATACAAAAAAGAAATGTCAGCGTTTTAGAAAATTCCACCCATAAGGGGGTTAAATAGGGGTGCAAAGTTTGTATCCGAAACTACTGGGACTAGAAACTTGAAATTTACACTAGAACTTCCTTTTATGACGTAGGTAAGAGATAAGACGGGATTTTTGGAAATTCCATCCCTGAAGGGGTTAAATAGGGGTGCAAAGTTTGTATGGGGGAAACATTATTCTTTGAGCTAGAAACTTGAAACTTTGTAGAAAGATTACTTAATAAAATACAAAAAAAGTACTTTCTGCGTTTTGGAAATTTTACCCCTAAGGGGATTAAATAGGGGTGCAGAGTTTGTATGAGGAAACTTTATTTTTGGAGCTAGAATCTTGAAACTTTGTAGAAAAATTACTTATTAGAATACAAAAAAGAACTGTCAGCGTTTTAGAAAATTCCACCCCTAAGGGGGTTAAATAGGGGTGCAAAGTTTGTATGAGGGAACTTTATTTTTGGAGCTAGAAACTTGAAATTTACACCAGAACTTCCTTTTATGACGTAGACAAAGGATAAGACGGGATTTTCGGAAATTCCATCCCTAAAGGGGTTAAATAGGGGTGCAAAGTTTGTATGAGAGAAACTTTATTTTTTGAACTAGAGACTTGAAACTTTGTAGGAAGATTACTTATTAAGATACAAAAAAGTACTTTAGTTAGTACAATTCATGCGTTTATTCCCAAAAGGGGTAGGCAGAGCACATGAAACTTATATTCCAGCGCCACTTTTTGCATAAATGTGGGTATATTGCAGTGATAAGTTGTTACCCCATCGCCCACAACACACTTCAACCCTGCTCCCTTAGTCGACTTTCACGACACCCACGGGAAGGAAGGAGGTGGTGAAATCCTACCCTACACCACACGGGAATAAAAGTAAAAGGAAATAAAAAATAATTTACCATAACGGGTTTTGACGAATGGTCCTTCATAACATAAGGGAAGTAAGTCAGTAAGTAAGTAGGCCGTTGCCGGCGTAACAATTCAACAGTTATTGCAAAATTACTCTTACTACGCGGGCGAAGCCGCGGGCAAAAGCTAGTAAACTCATAAACCCATGAATATAAATTAAGTACACAGGTAGTAGTATTTTTAAGCGAACCCCGGGTTCCTTTAGGGCAGAACCGGGAATAACGCTAGGAGGATGATGATGATAAAATGATATAATTTATAATGTTTGGACCATACCTAATTATATTTTTTGTATATAAAGCAAAAATAAAGTATCAGTCATCATAACTTTATTTGTTGATTTTACGATAATTGAGTGATATAAATAATTGACGTTATTAAACATTAATCGGTAACAACTATTAGACACACTTTGCTGCCTATTCCGAAGAATGACACACACTTCTAAATAAATAAATATGTTTTTACAAGTTTTTATTTAGTTTTACCGTTGTCTGTGTGATCAAATCTTGCAAGTTAAATTTGACCCACTTCCCGGTTACCGATTGAGCTGAAATTTTGAGTATAAGTATAGTTTGGATGAAAATTCAATATTATAGTACCATCGAGCTGATCTCATGATGGAGACAGAAGGTGGCCATGAGAATTCAGTACTTAACCGACGTAACCCCCGTTGAGTTTGGGCTCGTTAGAATCGTCTCAATGAGTAGTTGATGATGGTACCTATACAGAAAAGTACAGTCGGTAAAAATAACTTGTACCAAAAATGATTTTTTTGACAGAAACTTGTTATCAAAAAACAATCATTTTTGGTACAAGCTTTTATTGTATACCTTCATTAACTACTAGTTGAGACAATCTAACCAGCCCAAACTCAATGGGCTCACGTCCGTTAAGTCCTGAATTTCCATGGCCACCTTCTGTCTCCGTCCTCAGATCAGCTCGATGGTACCATAATATTGAATAGCCATCCAAACTATTCTTAAATCCAAAACTTCAGCTCAATCGGTTGGAGATATCTGCTTCAAAATTGAGTTGCACGATCCCTCCCGAACCAACTTAGTTACATACATTGCAAGTTCAATAAAGCTTGTAAAAAATCTTCTCATTTCAGTATGATCGCTCTTTAGCGATAAGACCGCCTGTTGTTAACATCATTTTTTTATAAGTTGTTATGTCTATTTGATCCATGTTTTAAGGTGTGCAATAAAGATTTGTATTGTATTGTATAATTGACAGTGTATATGTGGGCTACCTAGATACCTTAAAAACTTGTCGAATATCCCTCGCGCACATCGCCGGGTCATCGAACCCTCCATTGTTTCAGCCTACCCCCGGGAACGATGTCCGCGACATGTTTACGACTGGCTGCCCTTTTTGTGCATTATTTATAATAAGGGACCGGAAGTGTGGTAACGAAGTGACTTTTTAAGTGGAATGGAATAAAGCCGCATTTACATAGATGAGCGAAGCGAGGATTGATTGAAGTGACTAGTTAAGTAACTAATACCTACTGAAATAAAAAAATTAAATTAAATTTAATTTGGAACAAACTGTCCACAAACCGTCTTGCAGTTTGGCAGAAGAAAATGTTGTAAAACAAGGGTTGTTTAAGTGAATAATTTTTTCTTATTCTTATTCTTAATAAACTAATATTTGGGGGCATTTTCTAATTTCCCGTACAGCAAAAACTTAGCCCGCTACCACTTAAATGAATAACTATTTCGACGCCTGCAGTTAGGTTAGGTTAGGTTAGGTTTTTACATGTGGTTTCTTGGATCTCCATCAGCAAAATTAAATGCTGAACGCCTTTGGAAGCGTGTTAAATTGACACCGCAAACAACAAGTGAAATCAAAAGATTAAAAAAAACCCCGTATGTAGGTATATACCTATATGTATAGGTGTCGTTGGATTCCTCTTAATTTTATTGTGGGAGTGACATTGACTATAAAAATATTTACAAAAAGCAGTTTGGTTTTTCCTATGTCACTCACACTATTCACATACTAAAAATAAAAATCGGCTAAGTGCGTGTCGGGCCACGCGCAGTGAAGGGTTCCGAAGTTGCCTGTCTTTCTTGGTTATATCGACATGCTGCGCGCGTCAACTAAATGGTTGCGTCGGCCGAATTTGTACGAAAGTTGGCTTTTCTAAGTACATTTTAAGTTGGTCGATTCTTACTCGGTAACTATATTATGCCTACTTAGCCGTGATAGTTTTCCTTTTAAATTCATTATATATACTGCCACGATTTATTTCAAATTCCCAGTAGCAGCCATTAGCCGGACACATGAACAAAAATTTGGGCTTGAAAGCCCAATATCTCGCAAATGGATCACTAATTTTAAAAATCGTTTTCAAAACCCATAATATTTTTAAACAAGCTATCCAACGATACCCCACACTATAGGTTTAACGAGAAAAAAAATAACATCCTCACTTTAGGTGTATCGGAGATACCCCTAAAAAATATTTTTTCAAGATTATATTCTTCACTTTTGTCGGCGTGATTGATTTATATACCCATGCCGAATCACAGATTTCTAGTAGTAATGGTTACTGAGCTAAGCCGAAGACGGACGGACGGACGGACGGACAGACGGACAGACGGACAGACGGACAGACGGACAGACGGACAGACGGACAGACGGACGGACGGCGAGACGGACATTTCGAAACTATAAGGGATCCTTGTTGACTACGGAACCCTAAAAGTGTATCAAACGTTTCAATTCAATCCTATTCTAAAACGCACTAAGTACGGCCAAGTTAAACTTTTGCCTGGCGTTATCATTTAGATTCTAGACTCAGTAAATTATAGAAATTAAAGGTTATTTTGTATAATGGATGTACACTGGTGGTTTTCATTAATGTAAAATGGTGTATTTTAGTGGATTGTCTATGGTGGTTCCGCCATTATTACTTAATAGGTGATAGGGGGCGAGGGTTTGTATAATTCAACAGCGGGTGCATTGAACTTTGACGATTTCCTTACTTAAAACATTTCTAAATATTCACATACCCATTGTATTCACATCCCTAAATTGAAACAGTCCTAAATATTAACATCCCTAAAGGGCATTGGGTAAAAGTGTTGTAATTATTTTTAGGTGAGCGGCCAGCGGATCATGATAGATCTATTCAAAACAAACATATACTCTTAAATGCATCTGAGCCGAGATATTTGCAATATATGATTCCACAGGTCATTTTGAAGAGTTATATAAAAAACAAAAAAACTTAAATATCTCGGCGCCGATATTGTTAAACGCTTTTAATTTTATAAACATGTATATGGGTATTCAGAGGTCCTCTAAACGATTATGAGAAAAACATCCTTGGGCGCTAAAAACCACGTTTTTTTTTTCATACAAGGTTGCCGAATGCCCTTCGACATTCAGGTATTCACATTTTCAAATTATGGTTCTGAAAGGCATTTTCTATCCCTCAAAGATGACTATGATTAACAAACAATCTACAAACGGCTCCCGTAAGGGGCATGTTCAAAATCCCTAACTCAGCTATTTTTGGATCAATTGAAGTCTTACTAAATAATTAACTACATAACTGTTATTACGGAGCGATCAGTTAGATCATTATTTAAACATGATAAACCGGAATCAACGTAATTATAAGTAGAAAAAGATGTCTTGTTAATGAATATACCTAACCGCTAACTAATGGATCAACGTATTCATCGTGTATTATAAATACGCCGGAAACTTACTTTGGATATCATTCAATCCTTTCACTTTCGCCGAGTCGTCAAAGAAGAACTGAAAAGGTATTGTTTTATTTTACTTAAATATTTAATACTCTGAGCCGCAATAAGTTTACGTAAATTGCATATTTATTCAAACTTGCTTTTTGGGTAATAGTAATTTATTATTAACATTGCTTTTAAAAGTTCGGCTTATAGGATCCCTTTTCGAGTAAAATTAAATCGATAAACCACCACTTAATTCTACGTTTTCCCTGACAAATTCTTAAATCATCCTTTTATAATTATTAGTCCGCCACAAATCCACAAACTATAAAGCCTTCCCATAAAATGAAGACGTTATTTCCCTCGCATTTTTGTCTGTCACGCTAAATCTGTCACCCACCATATTATCGCAATTGGCAAATCAAGATGGCGGATAAGCGACCATTTTGACGGCGTGACGTTCAATGATAAATTACTATCCGTCCTATACTCGCACAAAAGGAAGTTTCTTTATAGTTAATTTTGCGGCGGAAAAGTCCTTTTTCTGCACGCAAGGTGTACCTACCTCAAGGGCAGGTGTTGGGTCCCACGTTTTTCTTTGTAGGAGTAGTTGTTGAGGAGTTTTTCTGGCTATATAAGAAAACATACGAGGAAAACATGGGATTCAATTGTTTTACCGACGATGTTACGAGTATATAATATTAATTAAATAAAGAGTATGCTTTGGGGACAAGTAAAGTAGTTAAAGTTCGCCACTCAACACACATCAAGAGACTTATTGAGTCCCCTTATACTAGTAAAACATTTTATCTGCAATGGCACAAGATAACTTATCTAAAGCTGCCTTTCCATTCTTAAGGGCTAAAGTGAAATACTTCTTATGGTGTATTAAGTAAAACGACTCTGTTTTTTGTGGTGAATTCACTAGGTCTTTAGAAATTCGTGCACAGTCTGCATTGGTAGTATTAGTATCTATAATTACATTTGATAGGAATTTACCTATTATTAGACAGAGTTGGTAAAGCCGTAGTGTAATTGATAGTTACAATAACCAAGACTGTAATATAACTGGTCTCTGCACCCGAAGACTTGGACAAGCTGTAATCAAATCAAATCAAATCAAATAATTTATTTCGGAAGTGTTTCCATAATTCGTTAGTAATAAAGGTCTTAAGAACTATGTTAGTAGGTATTATATTACTATTTACAAGTCAGTTGGATGCCCTATGTAACCTATCCCAGTGGAATAGGAAGGGACCATCCAGGCGCGCCGCCACCGTTTGCAGGACCTTGATTAAAACTAACACGAAATTTTGATCTCATCTATCTAATTATCAAATTTATCCAACCAGATGAAACTCTTCGCTATCTTCCTCTGCATCGCCGTTGCTCTGGCCTCCGCTGAGGTCCACTGGGACGAGAACGGGCAGTACCGGCTGGTGGATACCGCGCCGCTGGCTATGGGGTATGGGGTACTACCGGTGATGGCCCCGGTAGCGCTCCGCGAGTACAAGCCCTTCCTGTACTCGTACAAGCAGATCAAGAACGCTGATAAGTAGGGTTTGGAACTGATGAATTGACAATATATGCTTGAATGTGAACGTTTGTATGATTATTATTCGGGTTCCGTACCTTAAAACGAAAAAACGTATCCCTTAAAGAATTACTTTCTTGTCCGTCTGTATGTCTGTCTGTCAAGACCCTTTATCTCGGGAACGCGTGGAGGTGTCGAGTTGAAATTGAAACCATATACTCAGGGGGTAACCACGTAACGTTTTAAATGCGTGTTAGGACACTTTAACTGTCATTTTTACGTTTAAATATTGGCATTTAGATCTACCTGACACGTGTACAATGCGTTGCGTGGTCCCTTGATGCTGTGAAAATATCTTACTTCTAAGAGTTCTAAGTTAACGGAAAAATAGTACATTGTTTAACGAGGGGCGTAAGTGGAATATTGCGAAGAAGAGTCTATCAGAAGCCCGACGCCGAAGGCGGAGGGCTTGTGTTGGCTCGAGTTTTGCAATATTCTTACGCCCGTGTTATACACAATGTTTTTCATCACATTTGCGAGGAAACAAATACATTTTAGATGAAATTAATACAAATCGTAATAAAAACTTCAACATGTCAGTCGTTCATTTTGTTGAATTTGACGTGAGGCGCGTATGGCAAAGACCCTTCGGTATACTTACAGCCACGATTTGAAAACACTTAAAAACATTTTACGTAGACACTAAATAACTACATATTAAATCTGTAAATAATTAAGTTAAACATGTTTAAGTAGTTTTTTAAGTTTAAATTTATTTATAAATACGTTTTCAGACATCGTATTTGATATAAAACCTCTTTGCTCTGTAACTGCCGCATGAGTGACAGATACAATTTAAGAAAAAAACCATTACGCCCGTGGGCGTAACACAGGCTATTACAGCTCTGTATGTCTGCGCATTATGAAGCCCTTTTCGAGCAAGTGTGATGAAATAGTACATTGTTTAACGAGGGGCGGAAGTGGAATATTGCGAACAAGAGTCTATCAGAAGCCCGACGCCGAAGGCGGAGGGCTTTTGATGACTCGAGTTTGCAATGTTTTTACGCCCGTGTTATACACAATGTTTTTCATCACATTTGCGAGGAAACAAATACATTTTAAGTAGATGAAATTAATACAAATCGTAATAAAAACTGCAACATGTCAGTCGTCCATTTTGTTTAATTTGACGTGAGGCGCGTATGGCAAAGACCCTTCTCTATACAGCCACGATTTGAAAACACTTAATAACATTTTACATAGACACTAAATAACTACATATTAAATCTGTAAATAATTCAGTTAAACATGTTTAAGTAGTTTTTTGAGTTTAAATTTATTTATAAATACGTTTTCAGACATCGTATTTGATATAAAACCTCTTTGCTTTGTAACTGCCGCATGAGTGACAGATACAATTTAAGAAAAAAACCATTACGCCCGTGGGCGTAACACAGGCTATTACAGCTCTGTATGTCTGCGCATTATGAAGCCCTTTTCGAGCAAGTGTGATGAAATTGTATATTTCGACACTCCATGGAATCAAAATGTATAGCGTACTTTTCATTGACCTAGAACTATGTGGGACATCTGAAAACAATACATGTCATGCGCATTATGAAGCCCTTTTCGAGCAAGTGTGATGAAAACGTATATTTCCACACTCCATGGAATCAAATTATATAGCGTACTTTTCATTGACCTAGAACTATGTGGAACATCTGAAAACAAAACATGTCATTTTGAACCCAGGGAGGCAAGTCCAACTCACACTTGTCCTGTTTTTATTTTTATGGAGCCTGTAGTGTCCCACTGCTGGGCAAAAGCCTTACCCTCTGTTTCCAGTATTCTCGATCCTAAACTTCTTGTGGCCAATTCTTTGAGAACGAGTCTACCTCGTCCCGTCATCGCCGACGAGGCCTGCCGCGTGTCCGTTTCGTTGATTATCCCCATCAATTTTGTTGGTGACCGGAAACCACTGCTCCAAAGCACTGCTAATGCTAATGTTCAAATGCATGTTATGTCAGAAACGCCTAACCAATTTGGGATCTGCCCATGGTCTACCCATGGCCGACCATGGGCAATGTTAGCTAAGTTCCCATCAATATTGGTAATAATAAATACTCTTTATTGCACCGCGACAGTAGAGAAAATTCTTACAAAAAATATTTAATCTTAATAAATATTGGTAAAAATAGGTGGTGTCAATCTAAATTTAATACTCCCAAATCCTCCCTCTAGAGGTTACCTACATGCGTAATTAGCACTGGAATACCCACTTAGTAGGTACATCTTAAAAATGAACGCTCGTCCACAATCGGCGTGGTTCAATGTGTGAGAAAAAATATTTATTGCATCACTTTAGATTTACATACACTTCCAAAGGTGTTGCAATAAATACGTTATCTCCATTATTTCTTCACTTACACATTTTCAATGTTAGAGTAAAGGCCGTTCATTCTAGGAATGGATTAATTACGAATGTACTCTAATATAATATCCCTAGTTTCCGACATTTAAAACAGTGACTCATACATTTTGCATGCCCATTATTTAGCTAATGAAAGTTATTATCTATTCTTCATTGTCTACATCTCCATACTCGTCACGTCTCGTGAATAATACGCGTATACGACGGCACATTACGCAAAACCTTACTTCAGAGCAGCACAATAATTAATTAGCTTTATAACGGAGCCGGGAGTAGTGGTCCCCGGGGTGGCGGCGCAAGTGATGTTCACCCAGCGATTAGAATAAGTAGGTACAATTGGCGGTGACATTTGCCAAAAATACGTCAATGTTTATATAAATTGACAGCTACTCCATCCCCAAGGGGTGATGACGTAACGTTGCGAACGCACGTTAGGACCACTCAACGCTCATTTTTTCATACTAAAAGTGACATTTCGATCTAGGTACCTGACGCGCGTCACAGAGCGTTACGTGATCGACCTGCGCGGTTTAGTAATAAGCAGACAAAGTTTATGACCAGGGACTGTAGAACCGGTTTTATTCAACACCTTGTATATAATTTGTGAAACTATTACCGCTAACCTAATTATACCTAATAATGAATTTCACCACACCCTTCCTTCCTGTGGGTGTCGTAAAAGTCGACTAAGGGACCAGGGTTAAAGTGTGTTTTTGGCGATGGGCTAGCAACCTGTCACTGTGATATCACATTTTGTTGATTTTTTATACCAAAATGTATGCTTAAAATGGTTCTGAAACATAAGTTTCATGTGCTCTACCTACCCCTTTTGGGAATAAAGGCATTAATGTTTGTATGTATCACCGCTAAAAGAAAATTACGTATATTCGAGTTACAGGTATCTATTGTTGTCATTCCGCTTTTGTCGTTTTCGTCAGCGTCTCCAGTTTCGTCACAATCCAACACGTAGTTTTAAAATGAGAACGAAACTCCGTTTGTATGGGAAGGTGAAATTCGGCCGAGCTTACTGCGGACTCTTAAGTCTGATCGAAACGCTCGCTCTCTTAAAACTTGCACCACTCGCAACGATCGCGTGCAAAACTCCGCGCAAAAATGATGAATGAACTTACTTAGTAATGTAAATAAACTCCATAGAATTGTCCCGCGTGTAAACGTTGCAACTATTACACAGTGAACGGAGCTGAAGCTGCATTCCAGGCACGTAGTTAAATTAAACTATGAAACGAGAGATGATGTTGACAAAATTGTAGATATTTTTCATACGAAATATCTTGAAGAAGAAATGGGATTAGAGTTGTAGGTGTGCCTTTTTGTTTAGTAGCCGTACTCAGGACAATAGGCATGGTGCCTCATGTTCAAATTGATAACGTAGTGATGCTAAATAGATAGTTACTTAACCATCAAATTATCGTAATAAAGTATAAATTATAATTAAAATCGTAAAAAGCTATGACCCTTGTTTTTTTTTTTAAATATGCATTTTTTTTTATTGTTCAAGAGTAAAATTAAAGTTAGGTACAAATAGAACCCTTACGCTTTTGTAAAATTGTATGACAACTATGCACTTAAACGCAGTACTTCGCGACCTAAACAACAATGTACCTGATTTTCCATACAACGATACATGTACTTTGTTGTAGTACAAAAATATTGTTGTGACGTCATACCTATCTGTCAATCAGTATGTAGCGTTTTGCGCTGCCGCCAGCGAGGTCAATCTTTGTCTCAACTTTTTGGGTATTTATGTTCTTTAATTGTAGTTGCTAATACAAACATTTGTTCCTCTCCGAAAACTGGTTCGAATGATATAAAAAAAATGTAGTCACCATGCCTATTCTATATAAGTGCTCTTATTTATACAGGGAGTACCAAAAATGAGGTCTGATCCGACCAAGAGCATATTCGGTAGCGCATTACAATGACAAATATGCATTTTTCCATTTTTTGTTTATTTTTGTTTACATTGATATGTTGTTTACATTGACATGTTTTGTTGACATAGCTTGGGTATGACAACATTCCCCCTCTAGAGTGAAGGGTGAGAGGATTTATTTCATTTTCAACCGCCGCGTGCGCAGTTGTCTTATGAAAACAAAATGTTTTGTGTATGTTTTTTTTTAAACGTAGGTGACGGCATTTACGTTTTGGTTGTCATAACAACTAATGTAAATAAATAAAGAAAACTCAAAAATTAAAAATCATAAACAAAATGCTATTTTGGTATCGCAATACGAACCTGGCCATATTAGTTACAACCTGTAGAAATTGCTTCTGTTGCTAGCAACATTGCTTGTAATAAAAATAAAAATAAACTCTCACAACCAACATAGCTAAGAACCATTTCGACAGACAGTTTTTTCGATGAAAAAACAGCGTTCAAATCGGTTAATCCGGAGCTAGGTGCGTTTGCGTTGGCGGGGTAAGAAAAAAAATGAAAGTAAAAAATACGTAAGTATGTAGGTATTTGCTTAAACAAAAAACCAGCCTATATCCCACTGCTGGGCACAGAGGAATCTTAAACTAGAAGTTTATTATATTTATTAAGTATCCCAGAGATGTATTAAGGTCTCTGACCGTCCGCGCATATTTAATAATTATTCTAATGTTCTTAGAGAACAAACAGCGAACAAAAAGGAACATTAATGTAATATTGGCAGAGATGTCAATAACGATAAAACGTGTCAAGAACAGAATTATGTCTCTCGTCAATACGAAGATGATAATAATAATAATAACACTAACATTTAGGTATACTATGCAAGCATGAACAGTCCGGACTCCACAAACAGCACCCGTTCACGAGTATGACGTGTATCTCAGCCATCGCCTCCCTCGACCATATGTTAGGGAAGGTGGCGACCCGATCAACGACGCCGCCATAAGCAAAAACCTTTAGGCGAGCATGACATATTCAAGCCACCGGACATTGATAATAACAAAGATTAAAGCGACTAGTTCGGCAAGAAACACTCAACATGAAATTGCCAGCAGTTATGCGGCACATCAGCGTAGACAACGGTAAAAGCGTGCGACACATTTATATGCAGGTAGACCAAAAGAAGGAAAAAGTTTAGCCGTAAAAATAGAATAGCCCGATCGGGGCATTGAATGCACGGGAGGTGTCCGAGAAATCTCATCAAATGAAACGGTTATTTCCTGCATTATTAATAAATCTCTCCTCCCTGATACCTGGGATGTTATTCAGCGCCGCTATTCTATAACTTGTTTTAAGCCCACCTCAACGCTCACCCACAAATAAATAAAAGAAAGAAAGAAAGAAGACATTTATTCACTACGCAAAAAAAAAATATAAGGGGACAATCTTACACAAATCGACTTAGTCCCTTAGTAAGCTCAGTAATGCTTGTGTTATGGGTACTAGACGATGATACTCGTATAAAATATAGATATAAATACTTAAATACATAGGAAACATCCATGACTCAGAAACAAATATTCATGCTCATCACACAAATATTTGCCCTTACCGGGATTCGAACCCAAGACCTTCAGCTTCTAAGGCAGCGTCACTACCCACTTGGCTAACCGGTCGTCAAAACCAAAATAAATATATATCTTGACGCCACGATTCGTAGTTACTAAGCGTAGGTAGAGCTGCAGGTCAATCAAGTAACGCATTGTACGTACGTTAGGCAGATCTAAATGTCATTTTTCGTATGGAAAAAATGACAGTTGGATTGTCCTAACGCGGGTTCAAAACTTTACAGTAAAGTAAGTAAAGTACACAAATATAAGTTACAACGATGTACCTGCGCAGAAAGCATTTTTTGAAAACATTTTAACTAATCATAAGGCAGCGCGTTTGCGCGGGTAAAATCTTCAACGCCCATTGGCCGAAATTTTGCGCGCGACGCTGGCAGCTTCGGCGCCCGCCATTTTGTCTGGCGCCATGAGCGGGAAAGCACGAGTTCACCTCTCATTGCATATTGTACCTTACGTATCACAAGTAAGCACAAGGTCTTTATTGAAATGGTCATATGTTCGATTTCATTCGGTACTTGTTAGCACTCGTCGGCGTGGACGAAGATTGCCGATGTAACTTTTATTTGTGGTACTACTGTACCTACCCCTCAGATCTAGTTTCGTTTCGTTGCGCATGACGGGCGGAGACGGTGGAGTGAGGCACATGAGCGCGTTAAAAATAACAGCCCGTCACGCCTACCATAACTAAACCTCTGATTACGCTTAGTAACTACGAATCGTGGCATCAATATATATTTGTGGGTGACTGGTACGGTGAGGTTAAAACAAGTTACAGAATAGCGGGGCTGGTGGAGGTATATCTGGTTATTAAAACGTTGCAACCAATAGAGAAACGTCGTAACCGCTCTCAATCAGGAACACGTGATGACCTATCTACGGTCATACACAGTAAACTTTTTATGTTTATTTATTTAAAAAAAAATAAGTAAAAATAAGTTGTTCCTTGTTCTAGTATTTTCGTAAGTATTGTTAAGGATTAAAAAACTGGACAAGTACGAGTCGGATTCGCCCACCGAGGGTTCCGTACTTAATTACATATAGTTTTCAGATTTTTCCCTGTGCTTGTAGTATAAGACAATATTACTTGCCAAATTTCAGTTCTAGGTCAACGGGAAGTACCTACCTATAAATTCTGATTCCGTTAAGAGTGTCGAAATTTACGTCTTATAAGCATAAAAATCTTATTTCTATGGTAACTTAGAAGTTTGAATTTAATTTAATAAAAAAAGTTTTTTTTATTTTTACCTCCACGTATTTCCGATATAAAGGGTCATGACAGACAGACAGACAGACGGACAACAAACTGATCCTATAAGGGTTCCGTTTTTTTCCTTTTGAGGTACAGAACCCAGAAAAAAAAAATTCAAATACGGTAGAAATGTGAAAGATACAAATATTTTTTTGTCACTTTGAAAATCCTTTGAGAGTTATTAAGCCAAAACGAAAAAGGACTCAAAAGATATAACCGAGTAAAAGTAAAGTCAAATTAAATGTGAAATGCAAAAAAATGTTTGTATAATTTCGTCCTGATGATGATAAAACGAGACCCAATTTTCTTGCTAATCCCCAGCCCACTCTCGGAATCATAGCTTACATTAAAGAAGATGGTTGGTGTGCTGGTCAAAAATATATTAATAAATCATATTTCTAATGGCATCAAAATAAATGTAGACTTTCTTATTTAAACTTTCTTGTCCGAACTATTTGCATTTATTGATATTTCTCACTTTAAATTAAACTTGCAATACAGATTTAACTCCAAAATTAATCATAACATAGGCTCGATGGCCGATCAAATATTGCGTTGCATACAAGTAGTAGTGGTAGTAGTAGTAAACACTTTATTGCAAAAAAAAATCAACTACATAGCAGAAGATACAATAGTAAGTACATCAGTAAAAAGGCAAACTTATCCATTTAAAGGATCTCTTCCAGCTAATCTTTAACAAGTTCGAATTTAAACATTCGTGAGAGGTGTTGAAATAATGCTAATAAATTTTCTAACTTGTTATATATCTATTTGTTAAACATGTTAAAACTTGTCATTAGACGAGTAGAGAGTATAAATTATGTTGTAAACATCGACTTTAGTCCTCTGGGTTACTGTACTTTACCTACTTTCTTTTCAAAAGTTATTTCATGTGAAAAATTTAAATGGAATCAGGATTTGTGTGCCTGGCGTTTTACTGCCATGCTACGCCTGCGTACATATTGATATCATGTATTAATATTTTATTCAATAAACAACAAAATACTATTGATACAATTACAATATAAATTAGGCACCGATTTATCACTAAAATTTGAATAAATAAAACACCTTATAACTAAAAAAATATCATTGAAGTTTTTTGGCCGTAAATTTGAGCATCCAGCAGTATTTTCTGTTATAAAAACTTTAAATTAATTTGCAATTTTAGTGGCATCGTTGTTATTTACCCTGTTGTTTATACTTACGAACCGTTACATTCGTGTGACTGTTGTCACTACGACAGCGAGGGCCAAATTGGCAAAGATTGAGGGTCCTCGAAATGTTTGCTTAGGGGAAAGCGGGGCAACGGCTAATGGAATGCACTCTCGAAATTTGAACTTTTTCAGTTTATTGTTCAAATTACGCTCTCTGTTTTTGTTACGATGTTCTCTCTCCTGTTGTCTGTTACTTTTGTTAATGGATGGTAATGGATGACTTTTGAATCAAAGAGATACTTACTGAGATATCTCCAGTAAAGAGGATGGATGTGTCACAACAGACGAGTAAACACGTAACGTTTCCGACGAGCAGGACAATTAGACTGTTTAGGACAATTTAACTGTCATTTTCCCACAGAGAAATTGACATTTAGATCTACCAGACGAAATGTCATTAAATGACAACAAAACGAAATTGCTTAATATTATCCATTACATTCGATATAAGGTCCGTACGATACCTCTTTATTGATTGAGAAGACATACCGCAAAATAATAAGAAAAGATGTAGGGTAATGACGACCTTTGTAGCCTAGTTGGTAGTGACCCTGCCTACGAAGCTGGAGGTCCCGGGTTCGAATCCCGGCAAGGGCATCTATTTGTGTGATGAGCATGAATATTTGTTCCTGAGTCATGGATGTTTTCTATGTATTTATTTATATAAGTATGTATATCGTCGTCTAGTACCCATAGTACAAGCTTTGCTTAGTTTGGGACTAGGTCGATTTGTGTAAGATTGTTCCCAAATATTTATTTTATTTATTTATTTTAATTCCGGGGTAAATGGCCATAAGGGGGATCGTTCCCCATGGAGGCCCATCGAAATATTTATCCAACCAACAATTAGGCAAAAAATAAATGAGTAAATTCCGCTTAAAGTAGTGTCAATATTTTTAGAAGGGTTCATGTATTACCTTGTTATGAAGTTAGTTTCTTTTAATAATAAACCTAAATAAGAGATAAACATTTATTTCGTAATGTGTAAGGTTTTATTTTACCTTAAAATAATGGTGTTTTTTGTATTTGTTCATACAACAGTCCTAAGTTTATTAACCAATATTAAATAAGAGATCAACACTTATTTCATAACGTGTAAGGTTTTATTTCACCAGTGTTCCAAAAAGACAATGGCCAAACTTAGCCTAGATTCTAGAACAAGAAATATTTATCTTCAACGGCATGTTAATAATACCTAACCAAATGTTTCAACCCGGATTCATCCAATCACATACATATTAGCCATCCCATTACCATTACCATACCAACTAAACTAAACTGTACTACAAATCGATAAACCAATTAATACTATGTAATTACCTTGCCATATGTAATTATGCGATGGAAGACTCGCGTTTCCAAGGATTTGTTTGCACAAATGAGCTCTTTAAAAGTTATATTGCGATAAATATTTTCCGATTGTAATTAAAAAAGCGTGCCGACTTGGAATAACTGCCCGGCCTTCCTCCTGAAGGTGACAATGTAGTTAGTTACTTACCTCTCTCTGATTTCTTCAAAACAAAACTTATTCAGTAACTTACACGAAATTTTATTTAATATGTACCTTACGGTATCTTTTGGGTGAATTAGTGGGCCAGAGTGCTCGAACAAATTGTCGTAAATGTGGACACGCTGGACAAAAGCACCAATTTTTTTTCAGGCACTTGTTAGGTCCATACCTCTATTAGCTTTAAGGCTTTAATAGGAACCATCTACTCCGTCGGCCATTTTTAATTATTGTGCGGCGATTTTGAATTATAGTTAATTATTAATATCTCTATGGAGCTAATAAGTACGCGAAAATTTTTTTGTGCTTTTGTCCAGCATGTCCACCTTATCACCTGAAACTGCCCAAGTAAATGAAAGTATCGCGAGGCGACCGTTCTAATTTCTTTCTAGGTTGGAAAGGAAGTTAGTCACTTGGTTGTCGCTTTGTAAAAGTGTCTACGCCAATTCTTGATATTTTGTGCCAAAGCCGACCGTCCTTTAAGATACAACCAGGGGAAGCTAAGAGGATGTAGACCTTAGATTTTAGAAATCTTGATTGAATGTCGTGACATAATTCACAGAAGTATTTTCAAACGAAACTGCAACTATTTTTTAAATCCACGCGGCACTTCTGACCAAGCTGCTTTGAAATGCACAATTTATTCATATTTCATCCAACCACCGGTTCCTATCCTTTATTTCTCTGGCGATAGGAAATCCCGCTCCGTTCTCGCTCAGTTTTATTTTCGATATCGTCGACTGGAACTCGTTATGTGGACTCTTCTGTCGTATTTTCCAAATAATTATTGAAAAGAAGTGTGAAAAAACTGATAGCGGGCGTAGATGAAAATGCTGGGTTTCTATTATTTGTTCGCATGATTTTCTATGCACTGGTGAACAACTACTTCTTCGTTATAAATCCGCGCTGCGCTTGTGGAATAGCTTCCTGCCGAGGTTTTTCTTGAGGAACTACAGTGAGGGTATCTTGAAGAAAGGAATGTAGTTACATACACATTTTTAATAAAAAAAATAAGAAGATACAAGCGTTTGATATTGCTTGATAGAGAGAAAACTTTTGAGAACCGTGACATCATGGGTCTCGAGCGACATACTATACAGTCGCCATCACATACATCTGAGCGGTAAAGGTGTTCACAAACATCTGATCACGACCTTATTTTCATAGCTATAGAGTGCATGTTCAGATATATAATTGAACACCCTGAAGAGTACAGATGTATGTGACGCTGACTGTACATGACAATCTTTTCATTTGAAGGAGCGTTTTGCGGAAAAGGGACAGAGTAACAGCTGTACACAGTGTTCAAAACGTTCGACGTAGATAACGCGGAGGCGTTGGACCGCGCGGCCGTGCTGCAGCTGTGTGACGCGTTGCAGCTCGAGGGACGCGGCGCTGCGCTGGTTGACTCGCTGTTATCCCCTCCTAAAATACTGGAGACTTATAACTTTCTGATTATATGTATTGTCTTGTGTGTGTTTTCCCTCCATGTAACCATATTTTTAATCCTTTTTCGAGAAAATATAAAATTATGGTTTATTTAATTTAATTTCACCATCCCTATTACAGAATAGTGATGGTGACACAGCCCGTGAGCATTTAGAATGTCATTCGGATATATTTATCTCTCGCTAGCTCGTAGTCTCGTACACGTTCTTATGCCAAAATAAATGCTTTCACGATCCCGTATACTTTTTTATAAATATAATTATAATGAATATTTATTGGACAGGCAAGACACCCATAAAATTTACAATAAAAAAAACAAAATGCGAAAAAAAACTATGAAAATAAATACAGTAAAAATATGATTAAAACTAGTTACTAAAACACTGAAATATAACATTCACGTACAGATAGTACTAAACTATACTTGGCCGTTCTCAGAGCTGTGCAGTTTGCGCCAGTATTTATTAAATTCGTCACTGTGGTCATGAGCCACTAGCGACAAGATTTCATTTTCGGTGGCTAAAATTCTCGCCCTGGAGGCAGCAGACCTGTTTCTTAAGGTGACGAGGAAGTAGGAACTCGCCCATCGGTGAACATGCTTAGGAACATGCTGTTTAGCAGCAAAAGAGCTTTTCCTTTCGACATTGGAATGCCAATTTTAGAAAAGAGTGACTTTTCTGTGGCATCCATCCTTTAGGAGGAAGACCGATGACAAAGTCATTGGAGTGTTGAGTGACAACAGAACTACGGTGGCAATAAAACATACAGTCTGCCTGAAGGTAAGCCGACACCGTAGTCAAAGCAAAAGCGTGTAGCCGACCCTTTTGATTTGAGCATTCGTTGTGTTGAAAGCTAGAGACGATCGCTCGGAAGCTTTAGCGACTTTACTCACCACCACGCAATGTCACATATCTACAGAGCAAGTAGTGGCATTAATATGGCTGCCAACGTCTTCTGTAAGGTGAAGGATTAATAAAACGAAAAATACAGTGCAACAATCGTTTAATTAGAAATCAGATCTGTCAATCAAAGCCAGTTTAAGCGGGAATATAGTTGTACGCATAGGGATGGTAGGCGCGGTACGGCGCGTACCCGACATACTTAGCGCCGGGCGCAAACTCGTACGGGAAGCTCGCCTCGGGCGACTCGACCAGCCGGTACTGGCCCGAGGTGTCCCAGTGGACGGCCGCTGAGGCCATAGCGATGGCAATGCAGAGGAAGATGGCGAAGAGTTTCATCTAAAAACAACACAATGTTATTCTGTGAAGTTTTAACAAATAACTTAACACACTAACTGCTAGGAACCGCGCCTACCGTAGTCGCTTTCCATACGGGGACGGGGACGGGATCGGCTACGAGCGTAGCGCGTAGCGATTCTGGGCAATGAATGTGTTAATGTGTATGATTCAGCGCCAATCAGACACACTATGTGTCAGAGCGCTACGGGTGCTTTTTGGTACATATGGAGATTAAGCTGCTATGGACAACGGCGTAGCGCGAAAGTGAATGAGTTAAAGTCGTAGCCTATGATTTGAGTGCATCGCAACATCGCAAGGATAAGGATATGTGCTACGGGCTAAACAGACTACGGCCCACCGCTACGAAAACTGATACGGTGTGAACGATTTGAATTCAAAAATAAATAATTAACTAGTACAAAGTACTAACTTAAGATTATTATTTATTTAGAGCATAACATTTAAATTAAATATACAAAAGAACAAACAATAATTAAATTAACTAACAAAGAAAGAATAGAGAAAGAAGAAATGACACAAAAATGGATGGTGAGTATTGAAAATAACAAGCAACATAAATACGTCAAAATAAAATAGTCTTTTAAGATAACTAAATATCAAATGGACACAATATGCATTTATCTCAGGTGTGTTACAATTGATAATTATGGACATTATGGTAATGTCTATTCGAACTAATCACAACTGCACACAACATTGGCTTTCTTTAACAAATCTTATAGAACAGTTTTCCCAAAAAAACCACGTAACTATTAAAGTATTTAGGAAGAAAAACCGTGGGAAGGCCGCACCTGTCACCCGTAATTTATCAACGCGCGTCAGCCAGGTGTGTCCCGCGTCAAATGTTGGAAAAGATGTTCGCGGACAGTTAGGGTAGGCATTTTAGGGTTACATGTTGGTTTTACACCCGTGACAACTATAGACATTGTTGTTATTATGGTGGTGTTCACAATAGTAAAGAAAAATTATAATAACAGCAAACACATTAAAGACAAATAATTTGTAAAACAAGATAATAAATACAAACTATAAGCTACTAGCTAACTAAAACAGAAGAAGAAGTAACTTAAAGTAAATTTTCAATTTGTCTGCTTTGCCTTAAGGTTTATTGGTAGATAATGCTTTGTAGTATTAAGTCCGCCTTTTATACCACAAGTAATTATTTTGTCCAATAAAGATTAAATAAATAAAGAAGATCTACATCTGCGTCATGCCCGTTCTTAGGTCGAACTATATTGTCAGTTTATTAAGATGTTTGTACAGTTAGATGCAGAAGAACGTGCAAAAGTTTGTTTGTACAGTCGAGGTCAAAGATATGTATGCACTTTTGCACCTCATTACAAGGCAATAAGGTGCAAAAGTGTAAACATATCTTTGACCTCGACTGTACAAGATCACGCTTCTCTGCATCTGACTGTACGTGACCGGAACCATTTATAGTTTGCTTAACATCGTGGTGTATTTTTCCACATTACATATTACGGAACATAACAAAGTTTCAAAAAGCTAATTAGAAGTTTGAATAAAGTTCCGTAGTTATTTCATGCCTCAAAATAATGTTTTTCTGGGTGCGTAAATTTTTTTTTTCATCAAATTGGGATTTTATGTGTAAACTTCTCATTACTAAACGATTTTTTTATAATATTGCGCTGAATTCAGAATGATATACTTAAATAACTAAAAATACCTTTAAAGTGTTCTTGGTAGTTCGTCGGAGAACTCAAATCGTGGAATGATGATTAACCCAAAATTTGACTGGTTATATACCACTCAAAACCATTCGATGTATTTGTTAGGCTGCATCGTTTTTTAATTGTTTTAACTTGTTTGACTTGTTTTAATGAATTAATACACATTTGACAGTCCATTAGATTAATCGACTGTGCACTTAATATAATGTTGTTTATTGAACTTGTTTGAAAACAAGAGCTATGGTACAAAATACTTAAATATACATTTTGAAAAAAACCTTCGTTGAGGCAACTGCCCAACCCTTCAGTTGGGCAGCTCCAAACTTAAACCAGAACTCAGATGTGCCTCGCTTGCTCCATCTTACTTTAGCTACTTTGAAAATCCCCTATTTACTTTTGGTACTAAACTTTATTGCCGACATTTTTTTTTTTTTAATGATTTAGGAGGCAAACGAGCAGACGGATCACCTGACACAAACACAAACATCAACTACTCCCTCCTCTCCACCCCCTTTCTTGCCCGTGTGGTGTCTGGTTAGAATTTCACCACCCCCTTTCTTCCCGTGGGTGTCGTAAAAGTCGACTAAGGGAGCAGGGTTGAAGTGTGTTGTGAGCGATGGGCTATTAGCAACCTATCACTGCAATAACACATTTTGTCGATCTCTTATACCCACATTTATGCTAAAAGTGGCGCTGGAACATAAGTTTCATATATGCTCTGCCTAGCCCTTTTGGAAAATGAAAATGAAAAAACCGGCCAAGTGCGAGTCGGACTCGCGCACGAAGGGTTCCGTACCATTATATATATAATAATAAGTTACAATAGAATTTGTACGAAACTATTACTTCTTGAAGTACATTTTATAAGTTGGTCGACTATTACTCGTAAACGTGTAAAGCCAACTTAGCTGTGATAGTTTTCCTTTTAACTTCGTTATATGTACTACTACCATGAATTTTTTCACATATCCCAAAACAACCATTTAGCTAGCAGGGGGTGGGGACACTGGAGTCTAACAAAAATTAGCACTTTAAGGCTTAATATTTCACAAACGGATCGTTTAATCGAAAAATTGTTTTCACAAACCCCCAATATTTTTAAAAGACCTATCCAACGACACCCCACACTATGGGGTAGACGACAATAAAAAAAATCATCCCCACTTTACATGTAGGGGAGGTACCCTAAAAAAAATGTTTTTCAAGATTTTATTTTACCACTACTTTACAAGTTACAGCTTTCTAGTACCAAGAGCCTCTGAGCTAAGCTGCGGACGGACGGACGGACGGACGGACGGACGGACGGACGGACATAGCGAAACTATAAGGGTTCCGTTTTTGCCATTCTGGCTCCGGAACCCTAAAAATGAAAATGAAAATGATTTATTTGTACAACATAGGTATTACATAAGGATCTTAAATAATAGGTTTTAGAACCACTATGCTGGGCCGTTAGGCATACAAATTTTAGCAGGTTTTTTTTTGGGAATAGAGGCGTGAAAGTATGTACGAGTGTGTGTATGTATTTACATAGACTACTCGTTGCCAAATACGACGGTTTTTTCTTGTGTAGTTTAAGAGTTACTATGGCCAACTTCTGTCTCCATATTCAAATCAACGAGATAGCTTATAGTATTGCATTGTGACCGAACTAACATAGCATAATTTCAGCTCGGATAACGGCGGCTAGATGGCTGAAAAATGGTTTGCTAATTTTTTTTTTTTTTTATATTAGGGGACAATCTTACACAAATCGACCTAGTCCCATAGTAAGCTCATTAAGGCTTGTGTTATGGGTACTAGACGACGATATATATAATAGATATAAATACTTAAATACATAGAAAACTTCCATGACTCGGAAACAAATATTCATGCTCATCACACAAATAATTGCCCTTACCGGGATTCGAACCCAGGACCTTCAGCTTCGTAGGCAGCGTCACTACCCACTAGGCTAACCGGTCGTCAAAAAGTTGAAGGACAAGAGCTTACATAGGTTTAAGTAATTAGTTAATGAACGTGTAATTTAATGTACCCATCTGATATGTTTATTATTGACGTTATAAAAAGATTGTTAAATGGCTGGCAGTCGCTTTCGTAGAACTAGTCTCTATGCCAAATGTTTTCAAAGCGGACCCCGGGTTTAGGGCACAACCGGGATTAACGCTAGGGTGATGATGATGAAAGAGATTGTTAAATCCACTTATGAAAATAAATTATTATGAATATGAATGCAGTAAGCTAAAATAAAATCAAAATGTAGTAATTAAGAAAAAAAAATCACTCAGCCTAATATTTCTAAATGGGCGATCCTGGTAAGGACGAAAGCGAAATGTCGTCCCGCTCGAATTTGGAACAGCCAAACTGGGGAAGTAAGCCTTGCAGACGACCACAGCCATAATAACACTACTACTCGCTCTGTAGTAGTGTTGTGTTCCTGGAGGTGAGCAGGGTCGCCAGAGCTCCCGAGGATGCGTTGTGTTGAGAGCGAGGGAATTTGTTTCTTCAGCTGTCAACGCCGCGAATCCTCAAACATGTCAAGGGTAGGCAACGCCCATGTTACTCCTTTGGTGCTGCATGCGTCTATAGGCTGCGGTGCCCGCTTACCACCAGGCGGACCGTACGCTTGTTTGCCACCGTCGTTGTATAAAAACCGGGCAAGTGCGAGTCGGACTCGCGCACCGGGGGTTCCGTACAAACCTGTGTATATAAGCAATAACTTTAAAATGATTAAAATATTTTTTATTAGGTATATGATGTAACTATAAATTTACGGTTCTCGAAATTTTTTCTTTATCTGTGCTATAAGACGTTGCTTCGTGTCAAATTTCAAAAAAATGCAGCATAAACGACAGTACTCGTATCTTTTGATTGGGTTGGCTTTTAAGTTAGATTTTTTCACAGCTCCAAGGGACAATATACCTAAGTATTTGATATAAATTTCAGCTTGATACCTCCACGCGTTCCTGAGAAAAATGGTCTTGACAGACATACAGACGGACATCATAGTAATCCTATAACTATAAGGGTTCCGTTTTTTCCTTTTGAGGTACGGAACCCTAAAAAAGGAAGCTCTTGGCTCTTCAGGGCACAGAGTTCTAAACAACATTGTGGCTTCGGCAATCTCGTCAGCTACATCTAATATGTCGTGATTATAATATCGCCAATAGAGTCTTCGGGATACACGAGCCAGTAGTTCGAGTAATAGACAATATTATTAATTGTTTAATCATGATTGTCAGTTGATTACACAATAAAATACTGTAACTAATAAAACAAGAGACGACGGGATCTTTTTTCTGTTTGTCTGTTTATCTCTGTTCATGTCTAGCACAAGTTGCTGCTCTGGCGCTTCCCGCGCGACTGAGCGTCTCTTTATCTCACTCTCACCGTGCAAATTAGAAAGAGGAGGGTAGATCTTTCTCGACTCGCGTCGCGGCGCGGCGTCAGTTGTGCTAGCCCTGCTGCTGTTATAATTGTTACCCTAAGTTCTCAACACAAGGAATCCGCACGTACAATTAAAATAAATATTGACAGTACTCCGCTACTGAGTCTGGCACGAGTTCCTTGGGAAGCTCGGTCACAGAACTTTTTTTATACTACGGCAGTGGTGAACAAGCATGCGGACTGCTCGGTGGGAAGCGGACCAGAGTTGCCAGGTCTCCTGTTTTTACAGGAGATCTACTGTTTTTGGGGTATGCCTCCTGTTCTACTGTTTTTTCAACGGAGTCTACTGTTTTTTAGAAGATTACAAATTTGATTAAACTATTTTCCTGTTTTTATAAAATTACTAGCTTCTGCCCGCGACTCCGTCCGCGTGGAACTCGTTTATATCGTAGCTCCATATAAACTTTCATCCCCCACTTCATCCCCTTGGGGATGAGTTCCGGGATAAAAACTATCCTATGTCCTTCCCCAGGACTCAAATTATCTCTATACCAAATTTTATCCAAATCGGTTCGGCGGTTTAAGCGTGAAGAGGTAACAGACAGACAGACAGACAGACAGACAGACAGATAGACACACTTTCGCATTTATAATATTAATAATAATAATATAAAATAATATAAATATAAAAATATAAATATATATATATATAATATATAGCTTCTGCCCGCGACTTCGTCCGCGTGGAACTCGTTTATATCGTAGCTCCATATAAACTTTCATCCCCCACTTCAGCCCCTTGGGGGATGAGTTCCGGAATAAAAACTATCCTATGTCCTTCCCCAGGACTCAAATTATCTCTATACCAAATTTCATCCAAATCGGTTCAGCGGTTTAAGCGTGAAGAGGTAACAGACAGACAGACAGACAGACAGACAGACACACTTTCGCATTTATAATATTAGTATGGAAGTATGGATATTAGTATGGATAACAACACACACAATCGGATCAATCGATGTCAGGCGGCTTTAAACGCGATCGGAAAGTGTAAGCCTTCTTTAAATAACATCTGTGCGATAAATATACTTAGGTATTATACGGCCTTATCTTGGATACCATAACCTAAATATAATATTCATACTTTGTAGTAAATGAAAATGAAAAAAAAAAAAACAGAAAATGAATAAACCGAGGAATAACCAGACATGCATTTAGGTAAAAGATATGGTATACATTTTGTCTACTGTTTTTATTTCAAAACTCCTGTTTTTTAGGACATGTGTCTACTGGTTTTTCCAGATTGGACCTGGCAACACTGAAGCGGACACCGTAGCCAATGGACGTTTGCGATGGGTGGTGCATCAAACACAAAACCCTGAGCGCTGAAAGCTCAAGCTTATCAGATTGCTGTCGGTGCGCCCCGCCCGCGCGACGCCGGCACCTATTGATTCTTAACATATTATAACATTAAACGATAGATTTAGATTTAGATTTATTTATTACACGATAAAAATTACAATATAAATTTGCATAAATGTCAAGATTACAAGAACTTCTACCATGTTCGTCAATTTTAATAATAAAGACTTAATGAGTCAACTGTAAATACAAAATATTATATTATTATATCTCCCGAAAAGGATCGTCATGTATGATATGATACAGAGAAATAATATAATGGAAAAATAAACCATCTTCGTCCATACCATCCTGTCGGGGGCTACAGACGAAGATGGTTTATTTTTCCATTATATTCTTTCTCTGTATCATATCGTTTATGAAATGATTGGGGTAACTTCCTCGTTAAAAATAACACGAAAACTAAAATATTTACTTAAATATTTTTTTGGTGATAAGGGTATATTATGACATTAATACATCTTTTATTGTATGTATACGAGTATGTATTGTATGATAAGATGTGATCTTTCATTAACGCATTCGTTTCTAGCACCACGCTACTTAGTTTTACTATTATTTTCTCATGTACCCAAAAGTTGTCGGGAAGATATCCCTCTTTAGCGATAAGAGCGCCTGTTGTCTTATCTCTACTGTCTCCCTGTATCTCTGTGTTTTCTTTTATAACATGCTCTATCTGTGTGATTAATGCAATAAAGAGTATTTGTATTGTATTGTAATTTTTGGGCACATTGGCCTGCCTACCACAGTTCCAATGTGCCCAAAAATTACAATATAGTCGTAAAGTACTCGTTGAGTACCTACTCAACGAATACTTTATGACTGAGTAAAAAAGTAATGCCGGCAATCAATTCTCTTACTTAATTTCTTTTTTGTCGACTTATTATTTATTTATTTTGTGGTTGCCTAATAAACTTTTCCATACGAGTATAACGTAAATAACGTAATAAACTACAACACTGATTGAACTTTGATGACAACTAATACCTTTTGTGTAACACTTTAAGTAGCAGACAATAATTTGCGCACAGTAATTACCTAACAGCAATTAGTGCCCCGGTATATCCGGGACTTAATAGGCATACACGTTAATCGATATGTTATTAGTAAGTAAGCAGCTGACTGAATATTACTCTCGTACTACTGAATACGAAAATTAATGAACGAGCGAGCCAAGCGAAAAGTTCTCCGTTAGGCCACGGTCTCCTATAAATCACGCCGTACGCTGCGTCACAACGCTTACTATGGAGATGTGGCCGACGACCACAACAGTACATCTCCATAGTAAGCGTTGTGACGCAGCGTACGGCGTGATTTATAGGAGACCGTGGCCTTACAGCTTGGGCAAAAATGCTTTGTATGTGGCTGTCCGCCTGATCTACTCTGCAGGTCGCATTAGGCAATCGATTGTAGTGAAATTACCTATGTGAGCAGGTTTGATAATAAGGATGATAACTAAGATTTTTTTGTGACGTCATTCGAACCAGTTTTTGGATAGGAACAAATGTTTGTATGGGAGCAACTACAATTAAATTACATAAATACCTAAAAATTTGAGACAAAGATTGACCTCGCTGGCGGCAGCGCAAAACGCTTCGTACTGTGTGTCTATACAAGTATGACGTCACATTTGTACATTTGTACTAATCATTATAGTATGGAAAATCAGGTAAATTGTTGTCGGTCGCGAAATACTGCGTTTAAGTACATAGTTGTCATACAATTTTGTTTCTAGAAAAGCGTAAAGATTCTATTGGTAGCTTTTAATTTACTCTTGGACAATAAAAAATATGCATATTTTTTCTTAACTTTCAAAGTTCATATCTTTTTATGATTTTAATTATATTTTATAATTTATACTTTATTACGATAATTTGATGGTTTACTATCTATTTAGCATCACTACGATATCAATTTGAACATGAGGCATCATGCCTATTATATACATAGATTTCGATAGCATTTTGAATTATTTTTTATTTTTTAGTGACATATTTCAATGTTCCACAGAGCCACAAGTAATTTAATATATAAAAAAAAATACAGTTACACTACAAATACATATTAATTCAAAAATAAATCGCCCCTTGTTCCTGGTCCAGTTATTCTTTACGTGCTCATTCGCCTCACTGGGAGACCCGTCACGCGTAAGGAAACTAGACCTCTACCTACGCTTAGAGACATATTATATTTGTAACAATAGCGGGGCTGGTGCAAGTGTCCATAATACTGACGGCGTTCTACGTTGGATTGGACAGCTATGGCTATCTTTGCACCAGAAACGATTCGGACGCGGCTGCAGCGTAGCATGACCAAGTTTTTTTTTCCACTCTTGACCAAGTTTCCAACTAAGCAAAGCTTGAACTGTGGGTAGCAAACACCGATATACATATTTATATACTACCTATATTATATAAATTTATATGTATGTATGTGTTGTTGTCATGAATAAATGATATTCTACTCTGTTCAGAGCAGAACAAAATATATAGTTTAGTAAATCGTTTTTAATGTCATAGCTGCCTGTGATACGCAGCATAGAAGAATATTTTAGTCATTGTCTATGGTAAAAACAGAAGAAAATAATGTGTTGAGTTGGATAGTTGATGTTTTTAAAATAATATATAATTTAATGAGTCAAAAGAGAGTCGTTTTCTGTTCCTGAATACCGTAGAAGGCGGAAAGATTATTCGCAACACATTATATTATATTCTATTAAATTTGTGCTTACCACAAAAATTAATAATAAATAAATAGTAAGGGACTTTACACAATTCGACTTAAGTAGTATTTACCTTAGTAAGCTTAATAATGCTTTTGTTATGGGTACTTTCACGACGATATATTTAATAGACATATATACATCCAAGACTCAGAAACACATATTTATTCTCAACACACAAATATTTGCCCTTGCCGGGATTCATACCGGGACCTTCAGTTTCGTAAACAGCGTCACTACCCTAGGCCAAGTTCGCAAAATACATACTCACATAATATTACAATAAATGAAATAAATGAATATTACTCTCGCAAGTAGGCCTACAAGAACACATGTCTGAATAAGGTATATGAATGATTAAATTTGGGCCGGTAAATAGGTAGGTATATGCGCTTGGTACGCACACAAAATGCTTCTAATTTTCATTTACCTATATTAGACCTTATAACTCTGGAAGAAAATGCTTAACGTACATGGACAGACAGATATGACGCAATTATGTATAGGCATTTCGTTTTTGCTGCTAGACTGCTTGTACTGCAAAATAAGTTTGCGACATTCAAAGCTTTATTTTTAACTTTGAAAAGAAGCAAAGCATAAACGTCAGAGATATAAATGTCTCCGACAAATGCAGATATGCGAGTTCTTAGTTGCATAAATCAGACTGGTTGCACGAACGCCAAATCGCATTACACATGCAACCGAAATGTTGCGTGACGACTGAAGTTTTACGTACTCGCATGAGAATTCACTTGAACGTTGGACCTTGCGGTGCGAAATGTGTATCACCTGACACGCAAATGAGCTCGGTGACGGCTCGGTACGATTACGGCTCGGTGCGGACACGGCTCGTTGTAGCGTGAATCATCCCGAAAAGGGTAAGAAAAGCACCACGACCACGAGGCGATTATGTTATGGCATACGGTTGCATGTATTTTACTGCTTTCCAGCTTTGCTTTGATAGTAAAATTAGCTGTTTCATATAAAACGTCAAAAATGCTCTGTTAGCATGAAGTATGAATACATTAGTAACGTCTCAATCTTTAATTATTCCTTATAAGTTACATTTTCTATAAAGGACCGCGGTAGAGATGGTGTAACTTTGGGTGTCAGATGGCAGTACACGACTATGGCGGACCATTGGCACCCTATTCGGCCTTCACAGTGTACTTTAATTAGAGATATGATTTAACGTTGTATAGAAATGAAATGAAATGAAAATTTTATTAGTAACAATTGTTCATTTGTATCATAAGTGTAGATTAGGTTTATACATCTATTTATTATTATTATTATCAGATTCATTTATTTATAATATTATTCTTTATTTTCAAATTGTCAGTGGCATGCTGTAAAATTCTTCATAGTTATAAAACATGTTGTTCAGAAGCCACTTTTTCAGTCTTAATTTGAAACCTGCGATGGAAGCTGCATTTGTGACGGTATCAGGCAATCGGTTATAAATTGGTGGTCCGACGCTATAGACCGACTTAGCTGACTTCGCAAGTCTTTGTTTCTCAACCACCAGCCTGTCTCCATGCTCCGCAGGGGATACCTGGAGTTCGTGCCCTTGCATTTGAAATTCAAGGTTCAAGGTTTTCGTGTATGTATAGCGTGAGGAAATGTATTTTTTTTTGGTGAATTATAATGAATATTTGTAATGTGGAAATCATGTTCTCTATAGATTGATAAATAAAAAGAAGAACTAATCAGTATAGCATTTATTTCATCGCCAATGTCGTAGCGTAGTCACATTACTTCTTGTACTCTGGATAGAATCCGACGACCTCATTGAAATTCTCAGGGTCAAACGTCGCTCTGTAACCCGTCGGGATGGTGTAGGCCTTGGGCGCCAGACGGTAGTACATGGGTGCCGCGTAGTGGATGGCGGCGCCTGTAGGGAAGCGGCCATACTCGGCCTTCCATTCTGTGAGGCTGAGGTCTGCGTACGCGCAGGCGAGGACGAGAGCGAATACGACGAGGAATTTCATCTGGAAATGATGATATATTATACAATTTAAGAATTTAAGAATAATTCACCATCGATATCTATAATTAGATGAAAGAAATATGTAACTTAAAAACTTAACCAAATTCAAGTTGTCTCTTTTTAAGTAGTTACTATTCAGGATACCAAGAGTATGTCAAGAGACCGCTCTTCCTCCATTCCTACAGTCGAGTTCTCCAATATCTACACAGACAACCTTTCAAAAATATCTATACAGAGACTTTATTGTTACTGACATAAGACACACGTGTAGATATTTTTGAAAGGTTGTCTGTATAGACATTGGAGAACTCGACTATACAAACATTAGTGATTGTCATCAAAGTCATTTTCTCTGAATCCGCAACATTTTCAGGACAATTTAAATTAATGTGGTTACTTTTTTTTCAAGTATTACAACACTGAATAATTTACAATAATTTAGAAAAACTGCTCTGGTCAAATGATGATTGTGGCAAATAAAAGTATGAATTTAATTAGTACCTAACCCGAAATTCATGCATTTGTTATATTAACAACTGTTAATCATTATAATTGAACCAACTTTAAAAATGTGAAGCATTCAAAGTGATCACATCTATTTTAAAAACGCGATTGGAAAATCATTCAATCGTGACACAAAAGACATAAAAAAAAAAAAAATCTTCTTATTTAGGAGCTAAGCTCTTGTCGGTGTAGCTCAAAGTAGGCCTTCTATCTACTCCATCATCCTCCTAGCGTTATTCCCGGTTGTGCCCTAAAGGAGCCCGGGGTCTGCTTGAACACCTAATCCCAAGATTTGACATGGACACTAGTTTTACGAAAGAGACTGTCATCTGACCTTCCAACCCAGAGGGAAAATTAGACCTCATTGGGATTAGACCGGTTTCCTCACTATGCCCTCCATCTACTCCGTTTCCATAAAAAAATACCGGGTTGCACTCCGGGAGTGCCGGCAGAAGTGAAAACTCAATGACATTGTAACAGTTTTTCGATCAGGTCACGTGTCCGTCTTACGAATTTTCAATCTGTCGAATTTTACGGTCACGTGACATCTTACGGTCACGTGACCTTTGGCGTGTTTAACAATTTTTCCCTATCGCAAAAAGTGCACAGCGCCGCTAAAGAAGTTTTTAGGTGAGGTAGGGCACAGCGAAATGTCGTCCCGCTCGAATTTGGAGCAGCCCAACTGGGGAGGTGCCTCCGCCTTGCAGAAGACCACAGCCATAATAACACTACTACTTGCTCTGTAGTAGTGTTGAGTTCCTGGAGGTGAGCAAGGTCGCCAGAGCTCCCGAGGGTGCGTTGTGTTGAGAGCGAGGGAATTTGTTCCTTCAGCTGTCAACACGGCGAATCCTTAAACATATCAAGGGTCGGCAACGCCCATGTTCGGGCCGACCGTCTGCCCGCCCCCTTAAACTCCTCACGTGTGTACGCCTCTTTTGAGTCTGTGGTTTTGACAGTGACACTTTGTCAAGGCGGAGAGAAAAAATAGATAACCTCGTGGTTGCGGACCCGAAAGAAAACGAGTGTTTTTGGATAATTTGGAAACGCATTTGCCTTGTTTTGTGTAATATCGCTCGCTTTGAAGACACACGGGTGTCCGAGTGTTTTGTGTGGATATTTCGGTGACATCGGAAGAGTTGGTGATTCGACGCCGCGGATTGTTGGCGATACTGCCCCGGAACACAACGGCTGCTTCTTCAGCCCGGAGACCTTCTTGATTGAACTTGACTTGACCTGACAGTTGACTGAACCTTGACAGATACTAACCGGAGTTGAAGCGAACATCGCGCCTCCCGGAATCAGGTGAGTTGAACAAGTTTTGTAGCCAATCCACTGGCTTATATGACCCGCGAAACGCGTGGCAGTTCACTCCACTCGCACTAGGCGAGGAGTTGAACAATTATTGGTACCCAGAGCGTGGTTCCTCACAAAGAAAAAACGCGAATTTTGATAGTTTTTTTCCTTTTGGGTAAAAATTTTGAGGTTATTTGTTAAAACCAAATTTAGCTACAACTATTTAAAACCTCTATTTTGTGGCACTGCAAGTGTTTTGTACTGTAGATTTCACGAAATTATTGTACTTGCAGTGCAAATTAGTGAGATTACAACCTCCGGAAGGTGATTTTGAGTGTTTGGTACAATTTAATTTGGAAAATATTTGAAGGCAAATATAAGCCACATATTTGATTGATTGTAATTTGGAAAGCCTTTCATAGCTTGTTGTTTGGTAATAAGGCATTTGTTTTATTCAGTTTGCTATAAGCGGCCAAGTTTGCTAAGAATATAAGCTAAAATATAAGGCTACCACAAATATTAGTTGTAAGCTAGATTATTGTACAAGTGATGTAACTAGCCAATTATAGATTATAATTTGAGCTTCCACTGCGTTTTGAGAATCTATATTGGTTGTTATTGTAAGGCATTCCTGTAATTGAGTTGATATTTGGTTTTGATTCACTAGGGTGACCAAGAGATTGGAATTTCCACATTAATTAAATTAATTTTAATTTTCTCTGGTATTGTTGGAAATTCATTTAAAATGGGATCTACACCTAAGGCTAAGATCCAGTCTGCACTGCGTTGGTTTTCATCTGCAGCAGCTTTGGTTGACAGAAATGACCGGGAGGAGGCTTTGTTGACCCGGTACGAGGAGGTGTCAGACCGTCTTAAGGCTGTGGAGTTCCAGGTTGAACTCTACCTAGCGGAGCCCGGCCGGACGACCCCGGAGACTGAGCAGGTGGAGCGGGACTTTGAGCAATGTATGGATTTTGGGGACAGGATTGTCGAGAGGGCTTCTAAGATACTGCGGGTTCGGAATGGTGCGGCCCGGGACGTTCCGAAACACGCAGTTATCTATAACCCAGGGTTGGCAGCGCGCTTGCCAGCCATACAGATGCCGGTCTTCCGAGGAGACCTGGACGAGTGGACCAGCTTCATCGACCTCTTTGATAGCTTGGTGCATGCCCGGACGGACCTGCCAGCGGCGTTGAAGTTGGCGCAGCTGATGTCTGCTCTCGTCGGGGAGCCGCGCGACTTGATCGCGCATTTGTCGGTCACCGACGACAATTATGAAATCGCGCGCACGTTGCTGAGGGACCGATACCAGAACGTGCGGCGACTTGCGGATACTCTTATGACTAAGATCTGGAATATCCCTCGGATCGCTCAGGCTTCAGACATCCGGCTGAAAATGCTGAATCCTGTTTTGACAGCGACCAAAGGGTTAGAGAACCTTGGTTTGCCGGTGGACCAGTGGTCCTACATACTGTTGAATTTTTTGTTGAACCGGCTGCCGGCTGATGTACGGGCCAGGTTTGAGCACCGGTATGGTGGTGAAAGTGCTCAGCATCTGCCGACCTTCACCAATCTTATCGACCAATTGGAACTTGAGTGTCGACGGGCCGACACCTCGGATCTACCTCCACCCCCGAGGCCTCCTGGGGCCCAGCGGGCCCAGGGGAGAGTTGCACCTCAAAGGGGAGGGTGGGGCAAATCGGCCCCACAACCAGCGGGTCCTCACCAATATAATATCAGTGCATTGGACCCTGAAGTCTGCCTATGCTGCAAGAACCCTGGCCATCGGGTGCCAGCGTGTCCGAAGTTTCTTGCGCAGCGGGTTGTGGGACGCCGCAACATTGCTAAGCAGCGGCAATGGTGCTTTGTTTGCTTGGGCCCACATTTTGTGCGAGATTGTGCCCACCCGCGGGCGTGTAGGTCCTGTGGTGGGAAGCACCACCCCATTTTATGCATGAACCGCAGTGGGGATACACCTCCCCCCCCCCCTGCGCAGGGGTCATGCTCCCCTGTTCGGAGTCAGCAGCGGGCTGACCAGGGGCCCATGGCCTACCAGTGGGGACGTCGGGTAACACCCCCCTCCCCCCCCCCTCCAAAACTACGCGACTACTTCGCACGCACCCGGGCCCCAACGGGGGGTCCTTACGGGCGGGTGCCCGCAAACGCCTCCACCCCGGCAGGCGCCACGGATGTCGCCGCCGCTTGTGGAGCGACCCCGCTTGGCGTCGGGACCTCCGGTGTACGGCCGGAGTAGGACATACCAGGGGCCGCAGGCGGCACGCATGGCGCGACGGCAGTACCAGCCGGAGTGGGACCCGCTCGAGCGGTACGAGCGGCCCGCCCATGCGGAACAGGATGCAACGCGTTATCCCTGCTAGGGATACGCCGCCCACGCACCAGCCACCGCCACGCCCTTGGAGACCGTGTTATTGCCCACGGCTTCGGTTTGTGTTTGGGGCCCTGGCGGAGGATCAGCCTGCGTGCGCTCTCTCCTTGACACGGGAGCGCAAGGCTGCATGGTATCCAGTAGGTTGGTGCGACAGTTGGGCTTGGTTGTGAAACCCCACCCGGAAAGTATACGTGGGGTAGGCAATGTGACAGTGTCAAACCTGGTAGGGCAGACCTTACTCACCTTTGGACCGGGTCCCACTTCACGCGCGAGGATTAATGCTCCCGCGTTAGTATTGGATGAAGTGGTGGGGAGACTCCCCCAGGTGAAGCTGCCTCCAGAGGTTCGGAGTTTGACAGCTGGATTAGTTCTGGCGGATGCTGGATTTGACAGACCTGGTCCGATTGACGTGTTGCTGGGTGCAGACGTTCTTGGGCGGGTGCTGTTGAGCGGCAACCGTACCTTACAGCCTGGCGGACTGGTTACACTGGAAACGGTGTTTGGCTATGCTGTAATGGGTTTGGTTTTAGCGGCTCCACCGCCTCCTACTGAGGAGGGCTGTCTGGTTGGAACTGCTCTTTCAGAAGCCGTGCAACGGTTCTGGGAGATTGAGGAACCACCTACCGCGTCGCGTATGAGCCCCGAGCAGGAAGAGTGCGAACGGTTTTACCAAAATAATACTGGGCGCCTCTGCTCTGGTCGGTTCATAACACGACTTCCTCTGCTCATCCACCGACCTCCTCTTGGAGCGTCACGTGAGATGGCTGAGAAGCGGCTGGTTTCGATGGAACGCCGAATGAGAAGAGATGCGCTCTTCCGGCAGAAGTATGTGGACTTCATGAGGGAGTACGAGGGTTTGGGACACATGTCGGTGGCTCGGACGGACTGGAGTACAGTGGAGCACTGCTTCCTGCCGCACCACGCGGTCCTAAAATCCCCGGAGTCCAAGATTCGTGTGGTCTTTGATGGGTCCGCGTCCACCTCGACTGGGGTGTCATTGAACCAGTGTTTGCATGCAGGTCCTAAGCTGCACAAGGATATCACGGATATCCTCACAAATTTTAGGAAACATCAGGTGGTGTTCGTCGCCGACATCCGGATGATGTTTCGGCAGACAGTGATCCATCCTGATGATCGTCGGTATCAGCTGATCTTGTGGCGTGAGAGCCCTGATGAACCGATGTTGGTGTACGAGCTGAATACGAATACATACGGCTTGAAGAGCAGTCCGTACATTTCAATTCGAACTTTGTTAGAATTGGCGTCTCGAGAGAGACTGAGGTTCCCTCGAGCATCCGCCATTTTGGAACGGGACTTATTTGTCGATGACGTGTGCACCGGGGCAAACAGTGTCGAAGAGGCTTTGGTTTTGCGGGATGAGCTGGTGGAACTCTTGCGGACGGGTGGATATGAATTGCGCAAATGGATGTCCAACTCACCGGCCGTGGTGGCCGGCCTCCCCGAGGATCACCAGCAGGATCCGCACCTGTTCGAAAATGTTGAGAGCCCGCACATGTTATCAGTCCTAGGCGTGCAATATCGACCAGTCCAAGATGTGTTCACCTATCGGGTGGAACTGGATTCCCCGAGGGTCTGGACGAAGCGGCTTGTGCTGTCCACGGTGGCCAGGACGTACGATCCGAATGGATGGATCGCGCCGGTCATCTTCACGGCGAAGGCATTTATGCAGCGCCTGTGGATGGTCCAACTGGGTTGGGATGATCCACTATCCGGAAATTTGTTGAGCGATTGGGAGGTTTTCTTCTCCACGCTCCCGGAGATAAATCAGGTCGAACTGCCGCGTAAGCTGTTGCCGGCAGGGAAATGCCGAGTAACCCTACACGGGTTTTGCGACGCCTCCGAGCGAGGGTATGCAGCTGCCGTTTACTTGCGGACGGTCAGCTCCGCCGGAGCGGTCGATTTGCACTTGGTAATGGCGAAGAGCAAGGTGGCTCCCCTTCGCACGCGTTTGACAATCCCAAAAATGGAATTATCTGGAGCGGCTCTTCTTGTACGCCTACTGAACCACGTGGCCTCTACCTTGAAGGACACCGTGAACCTTGAGGAGAGTGTCTACGCATGGACTGATAGCCAAATTGTATTGTGTTGGCTGCAGTCGTCATTCCATACTTTGGAGGTCTTTGTGGCCAACCGGGTCTCGCAAATCCAGAATTCGGAGACTGCCTTGGTTTGGAGACACGTGCCAGGTGAACTGAACCCAGCGGACGTGGCGTCCAGGGGTTGCACGGCACCTGAGCTTGTTGCCCACTCACTGTGGTGGAGACCAGATTGGTTGTTGGAACCGGAGACACTCTGGCCTGCCAGTTGTGTGATTGGGACCCCATCCTCTGGCTTGGGTGTCCACCTTGTCGAGACCGCTCCAGTGTCAGACACTGCTTGGTTGCTAGAACGGTATAGCTCTCTCGACAAGCTTGTTGGAGTGACCGCCTGGGTCAAGCGATTTATACACAATTGTCGCCACCCTGACAACCGGTCACGCGTTAGAGTTCTCGCCACAGAAGAGCGGAATGCCGCCCTACATCATTGGATTAGGGTTGTGCAGGAAGAACACTTTGGGGACGTATTGAAGCCCCTGCGGCAGGGACGTCCTAAGCTACCGAAGGCGATAGCACGCCTCAACCCGTTCATTGACGAGTCGGGTACACTCCGGGTTGGAGGACGGCTCCGCAACGCTAGCTTGCCGTACTCGGTGCGCCACCCCATTTTGCTGCCTAAGAAGGGGCATCTGGTGGAATTGTTGGTGATTGACCGCCACATAAAGAACTCGCATGCCAGCTGCAATGCACTCTTGGGCATTTTGCAGCGAGACTTTTGGATATTGAACAGCCGACGGGTTATTCGGAGCATCGTGTTTCGGTGCTTGCCTTGCTTTCGGCTCAAGGCAGCCACGATGCAGCCCCAGATGGGGGACCTTCCTCCCGATCGGGTCAACGAGGCTAGGACCTTCTCTAGGGTGGGGACCGATTTTGCGGGACCTTTTTTAGTGAAAACGTCGCGACTTCGAAATGCGAAGGTTGTAAAAGCGTATTTGTGCGTTTTCGTATGCCTGTCGACCAAGGCTGCTCATCTTGAACTTGTTGGTGATCTTACGACGGAGGCTTTTATTGCGGCATTGGATAGATTTGTATCCCGTAGGGGACTCCCATCTCTGATCCGGTCAGATTGTGGAACCAATTACAAGGGTGCCGACCGTTATTTACAAGATGTTGTAAAATTTTTATTTGAAAATAAGATTGATATTGGAACAGACCTCTCCCGTCGGGGTATCACCTGGACGTTCGATCCGCCAGGCTGCCCCCACTGGGGTGGAATCTGGGAGGCTTGCGTGAAGCAAGCAAAAGCCCATATGTATCGGGTAGTCGGTCAAACTGTATTGACTTTTGAGGAACTCGCGACGTTGTTTTGTAGAATTGAGGCCGTCCTCAATTCCCGTCCGTTGTGTCCGCTCAGCTCCGACCCAAATGACCTGGAAGCGCTCTCTCCAGGCCATTTCTTGATTGGTCAGCCACTTGCAGCGTTGCCGGAGCACCCCCTCCGGGACGTACCCTCCAGTCGTTTGTCGCGCTACCAGATGCTGCAACAAATGGCTCAGAACTTTTGGACCAGATGGTCATTAGAGTATTTGCATGTTTTGCAGCAGCGCCTCAAGTGGACTGACAAAACCAGTCCCCCCAGAGTTGGAGACCTTGTGCTAGTTAAGGATGCTAACCTTCCGCCACTGCGATGGCGCCGGGGGCGCATCGTTAATTTGTTTCCCGGTAAGGACGGGACCCCTCGGTTTGCCGAGGTCATGGTTGGGGACTCGGTTCTGAAGCGAGCGGTAGCAACCCTATCGCGACTTCCCCTAGTATAGCGGACCGGCTTAGAGGCCGTTCCGAGGCGGGTGATTGTTCGGGCCGACCGTCTGCCCGCCCCCTTAAACTCCTCACGTGTGTACGCCTCTTTTGAGTCTGTGGTTTTGACAGTGACACTTTGTCAAGGCGGAGAGAAAAAATAGATAACCTCGTGGTTGCGGACCCGAAAGAAAACGAGTGTTTTTGGATAATTTGGAAACGCATTTGCCTTGTTTTGTGTAATATCGCTCGCTTTGAAGACACACGGGTGTCCGAGTGTTTTGTGTGGATATTTCGGTGACATCGGAAGAGTTGGTGATTCGACGCCGCGGATTGTTGGCGATACTGCCCCGGAACACAACGGCTGCTTCTTCAGCCCGGAGACCTTCTTGATTGAACTTGACTTGACCTGACAGTTGACTGAACCTTGACAGATACTAACCGGAGTTGAAGCGAACATCGCGCCTCCCGGAATCAGGTGAGTTGAACAAGTTTTGTAGCCAATCCACTGGCTTATATGACCCGCGAAACGCGTGGCAGTTCACTCCACTCGCACTAGGCGAGGAGTTGAACACCCATGTTACTCCTTTGGAGTTGCATGTGTCTGTAGGCTGCGGTGTCCGCTTACCATCAGGCGGGCCGTACGCCTGTTTGCCACCGTCGTTGTATAAAAATAAAAAAGTTTTCACTTCAAAAATACTTATCGTAGACACATTTAAGCACTACCGACAAAAACCTGAGGAGGATGACGAATAAATATTTACCTTTAATACGTTGTTGTCTTGAATAGTTCCAAGTAAGATATGATTTTCTTTCAAAACAGCTGCTATTTATATGTAATTGTACAACAGCGATTTTTAGCGCAAAGAGTTAAGTGACAATTAGCACGGCTATTAATTTAACATTAATAGATCATTAATTACGAGAATTGCCTGTTTTATTTGCAAAGTAATTATAAAAAGAAGGCAGGTACACAGTTTTTAGCTCCAAATTCACGTAGTGAAAATTACAAATGTCCCATTTCTGTAAACTTAATGATCAACACCAGTATCGTTATGACATTGAATTAAAACATAAGGAAAACAACATTCCAACATCAATAGTTACGGGCTGCCTCCATACTCTTAAACCACTCTCAACGTGTAAGAGATACGTTTATGTCTTCCACAGTTTATTTATTTTATCGTATTAGACCGTGGTCTCCCAATACAAAGCCAAAGTTGGCAATTTTCACGCGGTCTGCCAAGTACTTCCGGCCATATCAGGATTGACAGATTTAGCTTTAGTCTCTCTACGATAAAAGGGCTAAATGATGCCACATGTCTCGTACTGGTGCCACGTGATTCGAATTTGGACGTTATTCCTAAAGAGATAAAGCTTTGAAAAATATTTAGCAACGGCAAAAACCAATTGATATTTTGTTCACCGCTGCCGTACGCTGTTCTTGCAAATTCGAATAGTTTGAATTTGGACGTTATTTCTAAAGAGATAAAGTTTTGGAAAATAATTGGCAATGGCAAAAACATTTTGGTATTTTGTTCGCCGCCGTCGTCCGCTGTTTATTATATACCTACCCTGGTTATAGCAGGTAGGTACCTAATTGATAATTGTTTATTGCGCCAAATTATTTTTTTTTTTACAATTTTTTTCTTGTTCAGCACAACTTTCTCGATCTGCTGCCATGCATTTTATCATGTTTTCATGTGACGTAGGTGTATTGGGAGTGGACCCACAGTCTATATGGCGATCTGTAGCATAGGGGAATATCCACAGATAGAGAACGAGATAAAACACTATTTGGGAATGGCTGTTTTCTAAACTTTAGATGGTCACCAATAATATCGTTTAATAATACGTTTGCGCTGGCTAAAGTAAAAAAAAAAAATGTAGAGAAAACTTGAAGCAATCGTCTTAATTTTTGTCATTCCAAGTCAATGACCCCAAAATCAAATAGTAAATATTAGGTTTATTTTCGAGGTGGTGGTAATAAAAAGCGCGTTTTGCACACTTTGCACACGTTTAGTATGTCGGAAAGATACTAGATAGATCTAAAAAAATTACACCCGTCTGTGTGGGAATTAGTATGTCCTATCACCTTTTATTATTTATAATATAACTCCTGCAAGTACTACATATAACGATAATCAAGCATTTCGATTTGCAGCAAATAAATATTAATGACACTGGTATTGGTAGTGATCAGAAAAAGAATACAAGGAAAATATATTAACCAAGTACTACGCTGCTTCCCAGTTCCCTTTCAGAATATTAAATAATGATGAGCTAAACCTTTTGTACGTGATCGTAAACACAGGATTTTATATCAAAATCCGAGTCATTTACATTAAACAGTATCGATTTCCCGTATACGGTATAAGACGTTGATATCGTATAATTCTGCTCGCGACTCCGTCCGCGTGGAACTCGTTTATATCGTAGCTCCATGCTAACTTTTTCCCCCCATTTCCCTCCTTTAGGGGATGATTTCCGGGATTTGAATTATCCTATCTCTTCATCTCAATCAGTTCAGCAATTTAAGCGTAAAAAAGTAAAGGACAAACAGACTGAGTTGCTTTCGCTTTATGATGCAGTCCCGGCCGATTTATGCCACAGCGACTGCGTTCAGGTATGCTGTCGACGCTCGCATGTGAATTCTGTAGCCAATCTTCTCCGTGAAGGTCCTCGCACATTGCGGGCATGTAAGCACACCGTTTACATAATTATAATTGACTGCAACAGGTGGTCTAGCTTTCAATGCATCGCGCTTCGAGCCTATTAGTTCAAAGCGCTGCTCGGTTTCAAAATCAGATATTTGTGATTTAACACCACGCCCTTTTGGCAGCCTTCTTCTGCCACAACATCCCCAATGCTGCACCTTTTCATGTGCCGCTTCAGCGCATCTTTATACCTGAGGAGTTGTCCACCATACTTTCGCTTGCCCCCCTCAAGTTCCGAATAAAAGATGCGCTTTGCCACTCGCTATGTCACACGTGTCCGCACCACCGAAGCTGTCGCCGCATAAGGTAAGCCTCAACAAGCCCCACTGACATAGGCTCTCCGCAGCACTTCGGTTATTAGTATAGAAGTATGGATTAATAACATTTATTTCATGAATAACAATTCTTCAAAACCCTGCTCCTTAAAAAAGTGAAGTTTTGTAGGGAAATTCAGACTAGTGACGTCACAAAATTAATTGTCGTTTTTAGGAGTTGTCTATAGGAATAGGTTTCCTACGGATCTGGATAGTTTTCCTATCATCATCCGGATCCACCTAGCGTTATTTCCTAAAGGAGCCCGGTGTCCGCTTTGGCACCTAATCCTAAGATTCGGCATAGGCACTAGTTATACGAAAGCGACTGCCATCTGACCTTCCAACCCAGAGGGCAAACTAGACCTTATTGGGATTAGACCGGTTTCCTCACGATGAGTTCCTTCACCGAAATGCTCTATCTATATTTAATTTTAACGGCCTTACCTTTACGAACATTAATACTTAAGGTTTTTGAAGATTTGGTTTTAGCCACTAATTAATAATTAGTTACGCCCTGGTTTTAGTATCCGGTGTCGAGGTGATAAGAGGATAATTATCAAATCGTAATTTAATTACCTAAAGGATTAATTATCTTACTTAATGTGTGTATAGCCAGTTACTTAAATAATTGATATATATAAATACAATGTATCGTAGCTGTGAGGCATAATCTTTTCAAATCCCGGAAAGAGAACTCGCGAAGGTAAAGATTTATTTGTTATTTATAATCTTTTACTATATTTAACATTTTATAGGCTTACGACGTAGGATTAGTTCGGGTATGTGCGCCACCGGGGAAAGTGCGCCTCATTCACTCATTTAAATCAATATCAGCAAATACGTAGGGTATAGTGGTCGGCCATAATGCCCGATTTTGAAACGGCTCTTGAATTAACCACCCAAGATTTGGAAAAAAAATACATGTAGTAATAATTAAACAGTGTATTGGTATTTCATATCCAAACAAGCGATAATTCTATTTTATAAAGTTCTTCTTTTTCTGTTATTTTCTAGTGTCGTTATACTTTAACTTTAATCGTAAATTATTTTTATATTAATTGTAAATAAAGTATTATTACAGTTGTTAATGTAAACCATCATTGTTCACTTTTTTTTTTAATTGGCGTTTACTAAGAGATACCATCCTTATTGCGTGCTGTGCTTTCTCCATATAGTTGGAAGCTTCTCCATGGATTAAACTGGTGAATAAATATCATTATCAATATTGCAGATGAAATTCTTACTACTTCTCGCCCTCGGCCTCGTAGCTTACGCGTTCGCAGACCCAGCAATGGAGATGGAGTGGAAGGCCGAATACGGCAATTTTGGCCTCAACCACATGCAGTACCTACCCCTAACCTTCGCTCCCAGTACGGCCCCCCTGGCTTTCACCCCCGCCAAGATCAAGACCCCCTTGGCTTTCACACCCAGCAAGCTCAAGGCCCCCCTGTCCTTCACCACCAGCAAGCTCAAGGCCCCCCTGTCCTTAACCACCATCAAGATCAACGACCCCCTGTCCTTCGACCTCAGCGAGGCCTACCCCTACGCCTACCGCGTCTCGTCCTACCATCCGGAGCACTTCTATGAGACCCGCGGATACTACCCAGAGAATAAATGAGTTAGTTTACTACCTGGAAAGTTAAAATATTAATAAATGATTGAATTTAGTTTGCTTCGTTTTATTGTTGTTTGTTTTTAATCCCCGACGCACAAAGAGGGTTGTTATAAGTTTGACTGTGCATTAGTGTGTCTGTCTGTGGCACCGTAGCTCCTAAACGAATGGACCGATTTTAATGCGGTGTTTTTAACCAAAAGCTTACGTGATCGAGATAGTTCGTAGCTACGTTTTAACAAAATCGGTTCAGCCGGTTTTTAGTTATTGAAGTTTGAAATATATTTTTGTACACATAACATTAAGCAAAATAGTTTACAAGTAGTTTACTAGTGGCTCTGTGAGCTGTAGACCTCGCGGGTTTGTTTCAAAACGGTTGAATTTAGTAATTTTATACCTTTTTAACCCATGGGGATTGAATTGAAATCGTGGCCATTATCAAAAAAACGTCGAAATGTCGAGGTAATTATATAAACACCTTTTTGAACGCGATTAAGTCCATTTTGTTATAATAATGTGTGAAAATCGTGGCCATTTGAAAAAAAAAAACGAAAATTGATGTGACAATAAGAAATAATTGTACCTATAAATTATTGAACCTGCTTACAAAATTTCACTAAAATCGGTGGAGAACTGCAGCCTGTAGGCGAGAACTGCGGGACATTCGGACATCCAAACATGCGAAAGATGGATTTTGGGCCAAGCTGGAACGGACCGGCTTCGGTCAATAGTCTCGATTGGTTTGTTCCGCCAATCTGCTGTCTCTTTTCCTCTTCAATTCGTAGTAAAAGAAGTTTCATGGCCCTGATTCTGGTTCAACGATCAAAGTTAAAGGGTTCCAGAATTAACTCTGTCAGTCTTTGAACCCGTGAAAGTGCAACATATGAGCAACCCACAGCAAGTTCTCTAGACCCAAGGTCAACCACTACCCTTGGTAACGTCAAGCCCTGTGACTTATGAATGGTGACTGCCCATGCTAATATAAGCGGAAACTGAGTTCTAGAACATGTGAACTCCTTGGAACGCCAAGTTCTCGTGACAGTGGCGATGGGCACTGATCTCATTATGTTGGGCCATTGTTGTTGTCAAATCTGACCATTACCACCAAAGGGCGATCAGTGGGTGGTGCACGATTAGGTGGATACACTAAATCTGTTACAGTGCCAACGAAACCATTTAGTAAACCTTTCTTAACCCACAAATTTGTTTAAAGCATGACCCGGCTGCCAACACAGAGTTTTCTCTAACCCTTGTGCTTGTTGATCTGCACATGCCTGTGCAGCTTCTTTGTTATTATGATCAGCCGTCACCTTAGCCGTGGGTCTGTGAAGGTCCTTTAGTTTGGCAATATTATACGAACTTACATTCCTATTTTCCGGGTACAGCCTCATTGCATCGGAATAAAGCCGTTGTTCCATGTTACATATTCTACTCTTTTCTCGTGACATTAAGGTTTCCCAATCACGTTTAGTTGAGTTTCCAACGCTCAAGCGATCCAGAATGTCCCTAAAATGTGCCTGGTCTGCACTTCCTTGCCGGTAAGAAGTCGATTACACATGAGGTAATTTCCCTGTCTGCGTCCGTAAAGGCCTCTCTTAAGGCCACCAAAGCCTCATTCTGTAATGTACCATCTCCATAGGATTTGCTAATTTCATCCGCTAAATCACATTTTTCTACATTGAATACCTTGCCTAAGATATCAATGGGAGATAATAAATTGTCGGAACATAGCTGTTCATGTCCATTCGTGCCCTGCATCTTTAGTAGACATGACCTATGTCGCCGGATGTAAGTAAACCATCCACATCAAAATTTTCAAAATCAATGCCACGAGACGTACCGTAAATTACCGCTGCAACAGCCGTCCCTAATTATTGCTGCTGGGGTTGGCGGAAAACGTTAGAAAATTGACTAAGTTTCCCTCGTTTTGCTATGAAATTCATTTTGTTAAGCAGATGATTAACTAAATTACGCATTACCTCTGTTTCCTGAATATTTTAAATATTCCAACCAGTAAGCACCAAAGTCCTTCTAGAAAAGCCAAAATCATTTACCTAGATAAATCCAAATAATATAAACATTCCAAAGTTTTGAGATATTCGACATTTAAAAATGGAACGCAAATTTATTTGTTGTTTTAGAGATTATTTATTTGAAACTCGAACATAGGAAACCATAATTATAATCGGAGTTCAAGATACAGTGGACGGAACATAAAATGTTTACCAAGTCAGTAGTCAACGCTGACCCCTTTCTTGTAATTTTTTACGTTTTCAACCCATATTTCCGTAATTTTTCAAAATTTCGAGAAACCGTCTCGACAAAAAAATCTGTATCCTTACCGAACCTACTCACAAAATGTCATGAGAATCGGTTGAGAAATGTGAGCTCTAGGCGAGAACAGGGGGAAATCCAAACATCCGGACATGAAGAAAAACGATTTTTCGTCCAAGCCGAAGTATAGACGCTTCGCTCGCTCGGTCGATTATAAGTACCAGTCTCTGCACTAGGCTTTTAGCTTAAAGATTTTGTATATGCATGGCTCTCCAAAAAAGTTATGTTAATATATCATAATCCCAAGTCGGGTTGGATCATAAAATAAACATATGCAAAAATATATACAGATACACCCAAAAACGTGGCGCACACAGGCATGTGCAGATCAACAAGCACAAGGGTTAGAGAAAACTCTGTGTTGGCAGCCGGGTCATGCTTTAAACAAATTTGTGGGTTAAGAAAGGTTTAATAAATGGTTCCGTTGGCACCGTAACTGATTTAGTGTATCCACCTAATCGTGCACCACCCGCTGATCGCCCTTTGGTAGTAATGGTCAGATTTGACAACTACAATGGCCCAACCATAATTAGATCAGTGCCAATCGCCGCTGTCACGAGAACTTGGCGTTCCAAGGAGCTCACATGTTCTTGAACTCAGTTTCCGCTTATATTAGCATGGGCAGTCACCATTCATAAGTTGCGGGGCTTATGTTGCACTTTCACGGGTTCAAAGACTGACAGACTTAATTCTGGGACCCTTTAATTTTGATCGTTTAACCAGAATCAGGGCCATGAAACTTCTTTTACTATGAATTGAAGAGGAAAAGAGACTAAGCAGATTGGCGGAACAAACCAATCGAGAATCTTTTTTCAAATGGCCACGATTTTCACACATTATTATAGCAAAATGGACTTGATCGCGTTGAAAAAGGTGTTTATATAATTACCTCGACATTTCGACGTTTTTTTGATAATGGCCACGATTTCAATTCAACCCCCATGGGTTAAAAAGGTATAAAATTGACTAAATTCAACCGTTTTGCAACAAACCCGCGAGGTCTACAGCTCACAGAGCCACTAGTAAACTATGTGTAAACTATTTTGCTTAATAAATGTCTTAATGTTATGTGTTCAAAAATATATTTCAAACTTCAATAACTAAAAACCGGCTGAACCGATTTTGTTAAAACCTAGCTACGAACTATCTCGATCACGTCAGCTTCGTTTTCGAATTCAAATTTCGATTCGTTTAGGAGCTACGGTGCCACAGACAGACACACTAATGCACAGTCAAACTTATAACAACCCTCTTTGTGCGTCGGGGATTAAAAACAAACAACAATAAAACGAAGCAAACTAAATTCAATCATTTATTAATATTTTAACTTTCCAGGTAGTAAACTAACTCATTTATTCTCTGGGTAGTATCCGCGGGTTTCATAGAAGTGCTCCGGATGGTAGGACGAGACGCGGTAGGCGTAGGGGTAGGCCTCGCTGAGGTCGAAGGACAGGGGGTCGTTGATCTTGATGGTGGTGAAGGACAGGGGGGCCTTGAGCTTGCTGGTGGTGAAGGACAGGGGGGCCTTGAGCTTGCTGGGTGTGAAAGCCAAGGGGGTCTTGATCTTGGCGGGGGTGAAAGCCAGGGGGGCCGTACTGGGAGCGAAGGTTAGGGGTAGGTACTGCATGTGGTTGAGGCCGAAATTGCCGTATTCGGCCTTCCATTCCATCTCCATTGCTGGGTCTGCGAATGCGCAAGCTACGAGGCCGAGGGTGAGAAGTAGTAAGAATTTCATCTGCAATATTGATAATGTTATTTATTCACCTGTTTAATCCATGGAGAAGCCTCCAACTGTATGGAAAAAGCACAGTACGCAATAAGGATAAGTAAAAGATAAAGTAATAACGACACTAGAAAATAGCAGAAAAAGAAGAACTTTATAAAATATAATTATCGCTTGTTTAGAAATGAAATACCAATACACTGTTTATTTATTACTACATGTATTTTTTTTCCAAATGTTGGGTGGTTAATTTAAGAGCCGTTTCAAAATCGGGGATTATGGCCGACCACTATGTAGGGTATTTGCTGATATTGATTTAAATGACGGAATGAGGCGCACTTTCCCCGGTGGCGCACATACCCGAACTGATCCTACGTCGTAAGCCTATAAAATGTTAAATATAGTAAAAGATTATAAATAACAAATAAATCTTTACCTTCGCGAGTTCTCTTTCCGGGATTTGAAAAGATTATGCCTCACAGCTACGATACATTGTATTTATATATATCAATTATTTAAGTAACTGGCTAAACACACATTAAGTAAGATAATTAATCCTTTAGGTAATTAAATTACGATTTGATAATTATCCTCTTATCACCTCGACACACCAGGGCGTAACTAATTATTAATCAGTGGTACCAAATCTTCAAAAACCTTAAGTATTAATTTTCGTAAAGGTAAGGCCGTTAAAATTAAATATAGATAGAGCATTTCGGTGAAGGGACTCATCGTGAGGAAACCGGTCTAATCCCAATAAGGTCTAGTTTTCCCTCTGGGTTGGAAGGTCAGATGGCAGTCGCTTTCGTAAAACTAGTGCCTATGCCGAATCTTAGGATTAGGTGCCAAAGCGGACACCGGGCTCCTTTAGGGAATAACGCTAGGTGGATCCGGATGATGATAGGAAAACTATCCAGATCCGTAGGAAACCGATTCCTATAGACAACTCCTAAAAACGATAATTAATTTTGTGACGTCACTAGTCTGTATTTCCCTACAAAACTTCACTTTTTTAAGGAGCAGAGTTTTGAAGAATTGTTATTCTTGAAATAAATGTTATTAATCCATACTTCTATACTAATAACCGAAGTGCTGCGGAGAGCCTATGTCAGTGGGGCTTGTTGAGGCTTACCTTATGCGGCGACAGTTTCGGTGGTGCGGACACGTCACGAATGGCAGAACAGCGAGTGGCAAAGCGCATCTTTTATTCGGAACTTGAGGGGGGCAAGCGAAAGCATGGTGGACAACTCCTCAGGTATAAAGATGCGCTGAAGCGGCACATGAAAAGGTGCAGCATTGGGGATGTTGTGGGAGAAGAAGGCTGCCAAAAGGGCGTGGTGTTAAATCACAAATATCTGATTTTGAAACCGAGCAGCGCTTGAACTAGGCTCGAAGCGCGATGCATTGAAAGCTAGACGACCTGTTGCAGTCAATTATAATTATGTAAACGGTGTGCTTACATGCCCGCAATGTGCGAGGACCTTCACGAAGAAGATTGGCTACAGAAATCACATGCGAGCGTCGACAGCATACCTGAACGCAGTCGCTGTGGCATAAATCGGCCGGGACTGCATCATAAAGCGAAAGCAACTCTGTTTGTCCGTTACCTTTTTACGCTTAAATTGCTGAACTGATTGAGATGAAGAGATATGATAATTCTAATCCCGGAAATCATCCCCTAAAGGAGTGAAATGGGGGGAGAAAGTTAGCATGGAGCTACGATATAAACGAGTTCCACGCGGACGGAGTCGCGAGCAGAATTAATATACGATATCAACGTCTTATACCGTTTACGGGAAATCGATACTGTTTGATGTAAGTTACTCGGATGTTGATATAAAATCCTGTGTTTACGATCACGTACAAATCGTGTATCTCATCATTATTGAATATTCTGAAAGGGAACTGGGAAGCAACATTTGTAGTCTTTTTCTTAACACTACCAATACCAGTGTCATTAATATTTATTTGCTGCAAATCGAATTGTTTGATTATCGTTATAGTACTAACAGGAGTTATATTATGAAAAATAAAAAGGTGCTAGGACATACTCATTCCCACACAGACGGGGTGTGATTTTTTTAGAACTTTGTTTGTATCTTTCCGACATACTAAAAGTTTAGAAATCTAAGTGAGCAAAACGCGCTTTTATTACCACCACCTAGAAAAAAAACCCAATATATACTATTTGATTTTGGGGTCATTGACTTGGAATGACAAAAATTGACGAAGATAGTCATACTGAACCACTTTTCCCATGGGATCTCCGCTACTATTAAGAGGATGATTTGCAAAATAATGAAATTTTGAATTGGGGTCTATCTAGCTCGCCTGACAAAGGACTTAATTTTCGGATAGATTTATGTAGTTGAGTGTAAGAATATTCTGTTTGTCTGTCAGACGCTACAAGACGATTGCTTCAAGTTTTCTCTACATTTTTTTTTTTTTACTTTAGCCAGCGCAAATGCATTGTTAAACGATATTTACAAGATACAATGGTGGTGACCATCTAAAGTTTAGAAAACAGCTATTCCCAAATAGTGTTTTATCTCGTTCTCTATCTGTGGATACGCTACAGATCGCCATATAGACTGTGGGTCCACTCCCAATACACCTACGTCACATGAAAACATGATAAAATGCATGGCAGCAGGTCGATAAAGTTGTGCTGGCGTGATTTATACACCAATGCTGAATTACAGCTTTCTGGTCAAAGAGGTAAGCTGCAGAAGGATGAACGGACAGACGGACAGACAGACAAAGAGGTGATCCTATAAGGGTAACTTTTTTCTTTTTAGGTACGGAACCCTAAAAATTACACTGTAAATTTTTTACCAGGTAGCATATAGGTACATTACTTTACTTGAATGCAACACCGTGTATTTCTTTCCATGCATGAATACTGCAAATGTTTATTACAATAAGTAGGTATTGTTGACGAAACATAATCTGCATCGATTTCCCGTACAATTTGTACCAGGAATTGGTGCAAATTATATTTCCCCAGCTATAACGTTTGCAAAATTTCCTCCCTTTCCAAACTCAGATCATTCTTGCCCGTTCCCTTTTACTCCCACTTTTGGACTACGGGGACATTGCGTTCTTCGACCTCAATGAGGAACTGCTTGACAAGCTTGAGCGATTGCAGAACGTCTGCATTAAGTAATTTTTGGTTTGCGTAAATTTGATCACGTATCATCCTTCCGTTCCCAGCTCAAATGGTTGTCCATCTGCCGTCGTCGGGATTTGCATACAATGTCGCTGCTCTTCAAGGTCCTGTTTATTCCTTCTTCCCCCTCTACCTTTCGGGGAGATTCAAATTTATGGCGGAAGAAAGCGATCATCGGCTCCGCTCATAAATCCCGGTCCTTCGATAAACCCTTCACGGTACACTCGATCAAATTATGAAACTCGTTGCCTCCGTCATTCAGGCAGTGTCAGTGTGGCCTCGCTGAAGGGGCAGTTGAAGAAACTGTGGTTGTCGAATGCTCCTTGACTGTCTATTATTAGCATTTGAAGACTTTTACTGATATATATTTTAGTTTATCGTTTTATATTTAATATATATTATCTATTTAATAGTATGTATATTAATACATTGATGGACAGTAGACGCTTATAGGCGTAATTCTATTGTTATTTATATTGTGTCTGGAGTAGTGTCCATCAACGTGTTAATCAATTGATCAATTTCTTTGTTTATCTTTTTAATAGTTTTGTACATGTGTCTCGGTTTGCCTGTATGTAATTTCCACTCATTTGTTCAAAGGTTAGCTGGAAAAAATCCCTGAGAGGGATTTTTTACACAGACTTTTTAGTTTTTTTTTTTCCTGTACTAATTGTTTTGTTGTTGTGTTCTGTTTCATGTACAATAAAGAATTTACATATATACATACATATAAATACAAAATCAAAGAAGTTATCAAATTGCCTTCATTTATTCGCTCAGACTGTGGTCATTGATACATTCGACTTAGATGGCGTAGGTCCCGTATGGGTAGTAGGAGTAGGTTGACGGGTAAATCGAGTAGGGTGCGTGGCGGTAGGGATAGCTAGCCAGGGCTCCCTCCGGGTAGTAGGGCGAGCCGATGGGCGCGCGGTAGAGGATGGCGCGCTTGATCTGCCCGTGAGCAGGCAGGTCTTCTACCGGCGCGGGGATGATCTGCTTGACGGAGTCTGTGGATATGGCCTCGACCGGGGAGTAATCAACTTGGGGCGCCGCGGTGCAGGCCGCCACTAGCGCCAGCAGACCGAATACGAATACCTTGTTCATCTGAAATGGTTGAAAAAGACCTTGAAAACGGGTGTAGACTCGAAAATTATTATTACTCCAAAAGAAAGAAGGCAAAAAAATATGCCTAGTGACGAAAATCCCATTCAGATATCTCAAAGAATTACGAAGCTACAACCGTTTTAATATTGCTTGTTAGAGAGAGAAAACGCAAACGGTGTGTGACGTCACATTGCAGGATGCTGCCGGGGGCCCCGCCGAACGCGATGCGGCGCGGCACGTTGCCGTCTTCTGTGACGTCACATTCTTCCAGCGTCATCCTTTCATATGAACGTTGCGTTTTGCGAAAACGGACAGAACGTACCCCTTGTTAAAACTTTGGACACATAACTTAGTTATTATTTAACATTTTGCGTTGATTTCTTCTCCATTTGACTACATTTTTAATTCTTTTTCGAGAAAATATGACATTATTGATTATTTTATTTAGTGGCTACACCCCTATTCTTGATATTCGGCTCCCGAGATACAGGCTGAGCATTTTTGGGGCTGACGGACCATCTTGTTTGTATGTAAAAAAATTGCATGTTAACAAAACTTAATTAACTTGAACTACATATTACCTAACGTGGTCGTCAATAGAATTTGCTAACTATGTAAACACACCGCCATACTAAAATTGTCTTTCACTATGGCGGTTTGTTTACATAGTTAGCAAATTCTATTGACGGCGACTTTACATGGAGATTTTCTTAGAAGTATTTATTAATATGTAAAGATTTCGCGTGCGATTTAAGTTATGTTGTTAGTTGAACGGACAGTCGCAATATTTTTGAAGTGAAAACTTCTTTAGCGGCTTTGTGCACTTTTTGTGATGAGGAAAAAAATGTTAAACACGCCACAGGTCACGTGACCGTAATATTCGACACATTGAAAATTCGTAAGACGGACACGTGACATGATCGAAAAACTGTTACAATGTCATTGAGTTTTCACTTCTCCCGGAGTGGACCCGGTCTTTTTAAGAAATGTTTTCGGTTTTTAAAATAGTCTTACCTTGTTAATGTCAGAGGAGATTTCACTCGAATGATACATGCATAAAAAACACGAGCGTTTATATAGACATCTTTGTTTTTTTACCTATTCTTCTGATTGCTTTTGATTAATTAATTTACAATAAATAAATCATTAAAACGTAATCAATTACGTATCATCAAGGAGTTGACTATATTCAACTCAGTGATAAAAGTATTCCTCTCCATTATGCTTTTTAAGTTACATATTGAAGCTTTTTTCGGTAACTGCTCGTTTTAAATAATATTTTACTTATTTTTCAGGTAAGCAATTAACAACCAGAGGCATATAGCAATACAAGCATACACGGGAGTGTAAAATCCACGTAGGTAAGCATTAAAATTCACCATTGAACAGTTAAGTAGTAATAGTATCAACGGTATCGTAATTATGCAATTAAAATTCATTAATTGGACCTGAGGGGAAGGGGCAACGTAACGTTTTGAACGCGCGTTAGGTAGATCCACCTGTCATTTTTAACCATATACAAATTTACATTTAGATCTACCTAACGTACGTACAATGCGTTACATGATCGACCTGAGGGGTAATTTCGATCATAGTGGAAAATTGAAAAACTATTCGCCACGAGCGGGATTTCAACCCACAACCTTTGGAATCCGTCCATCGCTCTGCCAATTGAGCTACCGTGGGTCCGCTGATGGCGAAAAATCTTTCAATCCCTTCCACTATTGTTAAGTTATAATTACAACTTCTGAAACGGCACCAACGTCTCAAGTTACATTGAGAATCGTTAGTAACAATGCGCTACCCCATTTTTAACAGTAAATGTTTATTAAGCAGAAACGTCCGCTAACGAAATTCCAAATTTCGATCATAGAGGAAAATTGAAAAATTATTCGCCACGAGCGGGATTTGAACCCACAACTTTTGGAATCCGTCCATCGCTCTGCCAATTGAGCTACCGTGGGTCCGCTGATGGCGACGAATCTTTCAATCCCTTCCACTATTGTATTTTACACCTTATAGGGAGGCTCGTAGCGACATCTACCGCGAGGTTATTACAACGTCTGAAACGACACCAACGTCTAGAGTTACATTGAGAATCGTTAGTAACAATGCGCTACCCCATTTTTAACAGTAAATGTTTATTAGGCAGAAACGTCCGCTAACGAAATTCCAAATTTCGATCATAGTGGAAAATTAAAAAAAATATTTATTTATTTATTTTATTTATTTATTTCAATATAGCAACTATTTTTACAGGTTAACCTAATGCAATAGCGCCTTAAATACTTAATTGATTTAACCTAATTATTATACTTGCACAAGACACACAGACACACTTTAACAAATTCGGACATTGAACAATGAAAAATATCAGTTTGGTCACACTCACATGAGCATTATACAGCGCTGAAACGGCTTGACTGTTTTTAAAGCACGCTGCCCGCCGAAGTACGAAACCGAGGATTCTAAATGCTTTTTTACAAATGCCAACTATATGGTCCCTGAAGTTCAAGTCCCTATTTAAGAGTACCCCTAGGTCTTTCACGGAGTCCACTCTAGCTAACTGCGCTCCTGCTACCCCATAGTTGTAGCTGAGTGGCGTTTTTGCCCGTGTGAAGGTGATGGAGGCGCATTTTTCTACATTAAATTGTAACTTGTTTCTTTGGCTCCACTCCACCACTCTCTGTATATCACGCTGGAGGCGCTCGCAGTCTCCCTCATCCTCGATTGCCAGGAGCAACTTGAAATTATTCGCCACAAGCGGGATTTGAACCCACAACCTTTGGAATCCGTCCATCGCTCTGCCAATTGAGCTACCGTGGGTCCGCTGATGGCGACGAATCTTTCAATCCCTACCACTATAGATTTTTTCCACTATGATCGAAATTTGGAATTTCGTTAGCGGACGTTTCTGAGGGGTAATCTCTAGAGATGGGCCCACTATGGGTTTGGCCGACTAGCCGACTAGTCGGCCGCGTAGAAGGCCGACTAGTCGGCCGACTAGTTGGCTAGGCCGATTGTGGACTTCGGCTATGTTCGGGTGCAATTGGGAAACTTCGTTTCGCTTTGCCGTCGCGCTGTCTGCATGCGTTCAAATTACCAAATGTGATAATAAAATCTGTATTTGAGTAAAATATAAAACGAATGGTAAAAAATGGCAGTTTACTTATTTTACGTCTCGTTTTCCTGTGATCCATAAAGTGCCGATTAATCGGCACATTTTGCCGACTAGTCGCCGTCTACAAATTAGGCCGGTTAGTCAGCTTTCCCGACTAGTCGGTAGATCTCTAGTAATCTCGTAACATTTTGAACGCGTTAGTTAGATCGAACTGTCATAATTCCATACAAAATGTGACATTAAGACTTACCTGACGCGCGTACAATGCGTTACGTGACCTGGGCTGTTATTCGCTACGCGCTAAAGCAGCTCATCCCGCCGATCACCCGTCACGTAACTAGACCTCAACCTACGCTTGGTTACTACGCATCGCGGTGTCAAGATATATTTGTGGGTGAGCGTTGAGGTGAGCATATAACAAGTTACAGAATAGGGGGGCTGGGGCCGTAGACAAGGTTACAATCGACAATCGCTAACGCCAATAGAAAACTAATAAAATGTAGGGGAATGACAGATGCCGACGAAACACTTTCCGTTAACATCTGTCATTCCCATACATTTTATTCGTTCTATTGGCGTTAGCGCTTGGCGATTGTAACCTTGTCTAGGCCCCCTGCTGCTGTTGTCATTTACCGTTAATCTAATTGCATTTTAACGATATAACGTTACTAACTTTTTTAAATATTGTAATACTATTAGTACCTATATCTGGCCACATATAAAAACAATCTCAGCGTAGCTGAAGACATCATTCGAGTGTAATCTTCGAAATCAACTACAAGGTAAGCTATTTTATTACTTTATAGTTTTAGCCAGCGACTCCGACCGCATATACTCATTAATCGCCTTACCGATATGAATGCTACGCCTGTAACTAATCTAATAGCAGATATTCTATTGGACTACCCACAGACGCAACGATAAAAAACTATTCTATTTCCTTGTGGCACTCTTTGGGGGAGTCATATGTCCAGCAGTGGACGTCTTTTGGCTGATATGATGATGATGATGATGATGATGATGTCCTTCTCAGGGTCTCAAACTATCTACATACAATTTTTTATTAAAATCGCTCTAGAGCTTTCATCGTGAAACTGTTCATATATCAGACAGACAGACAGACAGAATTAGTCTCGCATTTATAATATTAATGAGGAATTTGTTTCCATCTTTCTTGTACTTAAATAATAGGTAAGTAGTAGAAATTAAAAAAAAAACGCTATTAATTGACGTGTAGGTACGATTTATAAAGAAAAAGTAAGATTTTTCTTAAAACTGTGGAGTTCTTTAACCCATATTATTATCTAACGCCACTGAAAAATAATTGGGTTCGCTACGCTCCAATCCCCTTCAGATCATTTTTATTGAGACTTAATTAGAAACCTTATTATTCATCCCAATTTGCAGGATACCGATAATTAAGAGGCTTTTACAATTCATTAGGTAGCCTACAAAGTGCGTGTTAAAATAATGAAGCCCATTATAATATTTAGCAGTTTCATATTAAGTTTTGGAGGGGACCTTTAAAAAAATGACAATTTATATTTTTTCTCAAACATGCAATGAAATATTGACGTAGTGTTTTTCATAATGGGCTTCGAAGTGTCACGTTTCGGGCTCAGCGAGACGAGAGACCCGCAATGGCATTTCATACAAAATAGGAAACCCTCGCTACGCTCGGCCGTCAATATGTACTCGGCCGGCCACCCCCTACTTCCCGGCCTCTGTAGTAATGTACTAAAAGAGTTGATACTGAATTTCAAATAAAAGGCAAAAAGTGTACCGTTGGACCAATTTTGGTACCGAGGTACTCCGAGCAGGATCGTATTTAGCGATCTTCTGGCATATGCGGTCAGTCGCTATACCTAGTACCTATCAACTGAGCTATCGGAATCTCTACATATTAAAGTTTATAATTCAAGTTAGTGGACGGTACCTACATACTGCATTATACAATTTTTTTTTAAGCATTATCATTAAATGATAGAGCATTTTGCAAATGCACTGTCATAATTTTAATAAGAAAAAAAAATTTAAACTATATCAAAATCTCTCCATTATCACGATTTGTATCTACATCAAATTGATGTGTCATCAATTAAGTTGTTAAGAAATGAGGCGGCAATTAGACTCGGACATCTGTAGAACGACCATCTTTATCTGGGTGTGCGCGATCAAAATCTAATATCGGGTCTATACTATATAGGGTCGGCAACGCCCATGTTACTCCTTTGGAGTTGCATGCGTCTATAGGCTGCGGTGTCCGCTTACCATCAGGCGAGCCGTACGCTTGTTTGCCACCGTCGTTGTATAAAAAAAAAAAACTAATATTGACAATTTCAGATGAACAAAGTATTCCTATTCGCTCTGCTGGCGCTAGTGGCGGCGTGCGCCGCAGCGCCCCAAGAGTTCTCCCCGGTCGACGAAACGCCGACAGACTCCGTCAAGCAGATCGACGCCGCGCCGGTAGTCGAACTGCCTGGCCACGAGGACACCAAGCGCTCCATCTTCTACCGCACCCCCTTCCCCGCGCCCTTGTACCCGGTAGGAGGCCAGTACCGCTACGCATCTCCCGTGTCGGCGCTGGCTTACCTCTCCCGCTCCTACCCTTACTACGGGTACGGCATCTAAGTGATCTCGCAATGTTTCATAGGCAATCGCAATGTTTGAGCAAATAAAATGGCTGCAATTTGAAGATTTTTTTTATCCATAGTCGTCCAAGTGTTACAATGTACACGGTGGATACGATAAGTGATATCACTCGATTCTTTCTAAACTATACAAGATATCGAAAAACTGGTTACTGATCCTGAAAGTGCTTCACGGGCTCTATCAAACGGTATCAATAATAGGTTACAGAGTAAACTGGATCTATCCGAAAATTCAATGTTTATAACGTAACGTAACGTAACCTGTTATTGATACTGTTTGATAGAGCTCGTGAAGCACTTTCAGGATCAGTAACCACCTTTTCGATATCTTATATAGTTTAGAAATAATCGGGTGAGATCACTTATCGTGTCCACCCTGTATACTACTCAATATTTTTGCAATACGTGAATACTAATTGTATATGACGAATTGTTTTACTCATTGATTAAATGTCTACGATACAATGTCGCGTTCCTTCCGAATAGTAACCCTGGTACAGCAAACCACCACCAACAAACAGAAAGAAACAGGTTAGTACATACATAAGCTGCAGCGGTAAGGCGCGCGACTTTCAATCTTTTGGTCATGGGTTCGAACCCCTGCTCGGACCACTGGGCTTTAAGGAAAAAACTTATGTTAAAAAAATCCCTTTGATATTTAGCAGTGGCTTTTCGTTAAAGGAAAACATCGTGAGGAAACCGGTCTAATCCCACTGAGGTCTAGTTTTCCTTCTGGGTTTGAAGGTTAGATGGCAATCGCTTTCGTAAAACATATGCCTAATACCAAATTCGGGATTAGTTGCCAAAACGAAACCCGGGCTCCTTGGACACATCCGGGAATTATCTAGGGGGATGATAATTGATAATATATACGCTATAGGGTATGAACAAAGAATTCGTCCTGCTGAATTTGAAGACACTCAGAAATCAATAGAGAATGAATGCACAAATTCATAAGTTCACCGTTCAAAAGCCAAGATATCGAAACACGCAGAAATGGAAGACAGACTAAAATCAACCATTGACACACAATGATCTAAGGCCAATCTAGTGGTGAATGTAGAAATCAAACAGTCAATTTAGTTGTAGTCAAACGGAACTGGAACTGTACAGCCTGCAACACACTGGCGCGGCCTGCGGTGGCGGACAATAGTAAATTTGACAGCTAATGACAAGTTTACTATTGTCCGCCGCGACCAGGCGGCGCCAGTCTGTGAGAGGCTTAAGGCCTGCAACACACTGGCGCGGCCTGCGGTGGCGGACAATAGTAAATTTGTCAGCTAATGACAAGTTTACTAATGTCCGCCGCGACCAGGCGGCGCCAGTCTGTGAGAGGCTTAAGGCCTGCAACACACTGGCGCGGCCTGCGGTGGCGGACAATAGTAAATTTGACAGCTAATGACAAGTTTACTATTGTCCGCCGCGACCAGGCGGCGTCAGTCTGTGAGAGGCTTAAGGCCTGCAACACACTGGCGCGGCCTGCGATGGCGGCCAATAGTAAATTTGACAGCTAATGACAAGTTTACTATTGTCCGCCGCGACCAGGCGGCGTCAGTCAGTGAGAGGCTTAAGGCCTGCAACACACTGGCGCGGCCTGCGGTGGCGGACAATAGTAAATTTGACAGCTAATGACAAGTTTACTATTGTCCGCTGCGACCAGGCGGCGTCAGTCTGTGAGAGGCTTAAGGCCTGCAACACACTGGCGCGGCCTGCGGTGGCGGACAATAGTAAATTTGACAGCTAATGACAAGTTTACTATTGTCGGCCGCGACCAGGCGGCGTCAGTCTCTGAGAGGCTTAAGGCCTGCAACACACTGGCGCGGCCTGCAGTGGCGGCCAATAGTAAATTTGACAGCTAATGACAAGTTTTCTATTGTCCGCCGCGACCAGGCGGCGTCAGTCTGTGAGAGGCTTAAGGCCTGCAACACACTGGCGCGGCCTGCGATGGCGGACAATAGTAAATTTGACAGCTAATGACAAGTTTACTATTGTCCGCCGCGACCAGGCGGCGTCAGTCTGTGAGAGGCTTAAGGCCTGCAACACACTGGCGCGGCCTGCGATGGCGGACAATAGTAAATTTGACAGCTAATGACAAGTTTACTATTGTCCGCCGCGACCAGGCGGCGTCAGTCTGTGAGAGGCTTAAGGCCTGCAACACACTGGCGCGGCCTGCGGTGGGGGACAATAGTAAATTTGACAGCTAATGACAAGTTTACTATTGTCGGCCGCGACCAGGCGGCGTCAGTCTCTGAGAGGCTTAAGGCCTGCAACACACTGGCGCGGCCTGCAGTGGCGGCCAATAGTAAATTTGACAGCTAATGACAAGTTTTCTATTGTCCGCCGCGACCAGGCGGCGTCAGTCTGTGAGAGGCTTAAGGCCTGCAACACACTGGCGCGGCCTGCGATGGCGGACAATAGTAAATTTGACAGCTAATGACAAGTTTACTATTGTCCGCCGCGACCAGGCGGCGTCAGTCTGTGAGAGGCTTAAGGCCTGCAACACACTGGCGCGGCCTGCGATGGCGGACAATAGTAAATTTGACAGCTAATGACAAGTTTACTATTGTCCGCCGCGACCAGGCGGCGTCAGTCTGTGAGAGGCTTAAGGCCTGCAACACACTGGCGCGGCCTGCGGTGGCGGACAATAGTAAATTTGACAGCTAATGACAAGTTTACTATTGTCCGCCGCGACCAGGCGGCGTCAGTCTGTGAGAGGCTTAAGGCCTGCAACACACTGGCGCGGCCTGCAGTGGCGGACAATAGTAAATTTGACAGCTAATGACAAGTTTGATATTGTCCGCCGCGACCAGGCGGCGTCAGCCTGTGAGAGGCTTAAGGCCTGCAACACACTGGCGCGGCCTGCGGTGGCGGACAATAGTAAATTTGACAGGTAATGACAAGTTTACTATTGTCCGCCGCGACCAGGCGGCGTCAGTCTGTGAGAGGCTTAAGGCCTGCAACACACTGGCGCGGCCTGCGGTGGCGGACAATAGTAAATTTGACAGCTTATGACAAGTTTACTATTGTCCGCCGCGACCAGGCGGCGTCAGTCTGTGAGAGGCTTAAGGCCTGCAACACACTGGCGCGGCCTGCGGTGGCGGACAATAGTAAATTTGACAGCTAATGACAAATTTACTATTGTCCGCCGCGACCAGGCGGCGTCAGTCTGTGAGAGGCTTAAGGCCTGCAACACACTGGCGCGGCCGCCAACAAACGCGGACAATAGTAAATTTGTCATTAGCTGTCAAATTTACTATTGTCCGCCACCGCAGGCCGCGCCAGTGTGTTGCAGGCCTTAAGCCTCTCACAGACTGACGCCGCCTGGTCGCGGCGGACAATAGTAAACTTGTCATAAGCTGTCAAATTTACTATTGTCCGCCACCGCAGGCCGCGCCAGTGTGTTGCAGGCCTTAAGCCTCTCACAGACTGACGCCGCCTGGTCGCGGCGGACAATAGTAAACTTGTCATTACCTGTCAAATTTACTATTGTCCGCCACCGCAGGCCGCGCCAGTGTGTTGCAGGCCTTAAGCCTCTCACAGGCTGACGCCGCCTGGTCGCGGCGGACAATATCAAACTTGTCATTAGCTGTCAAATTTACTATTGTCCGCCACCGCAGGCCGCGCCAGTGTGTTGCAGGCCTTAAGCCTCTCACAGACTGACGCCGCCTGGTCGCGGCGGACAATAGTAAACTTGTCATTAGCTGTCAAATTTACTATTGTCCGCCACCGCAGGCCGCGCCAGTGTGTTGCAGGCCTTAAGCCTCTCACAGACTGACGCCGCCTGGTCGCGGCGGACAATAGTAAACTTGTCATTAGCTGTCAAATTTACTATTGTCCGCCATCGCAGGCCGCGCCAGTGTGTTGCAGGCCTTAAGCCTCTCACAGACTGACGCCGCCTGGTCGCGGCGGACAATAGTAAACTTGTCATTAGCTGTCAAATTTACTATTGTCCGCCATCGCAGGCCGCGCCAGTGTGTTGCAGGCCTTAAGCCTCTCACAGGCTGACGCCGCCTGGTCGCGGCGGACAATAGAAAACTTGTCATTAGCTGTCAAATTTACTATTGGCCGCCACTGCAGGCCGCGCCAGTGTGTTGCAGGCCTTAAGCCTCTCAGAGACTGACGCCGCCTGGTCGCGGCGGACAATAGTAAACTTGTCATTAGCTGTCAAATTTACTATTGTCCCCCACCGCAGGCCGCGCCAGTGTGTTGCAGGCCTTAAGCCTCTCACAGACTGACGCCGCCTGGTCGCGGCGGACAATAGTAAACTTGTCATTAGCTGTCAAATTTACTATTGTCCGCCACCGCAGGCCGCGCCAGTGTGTTGCAGGCCTTAAGCCTCTCACAGACTGACGCCGCCTGGTCGCAGCGGACAATAGTAAACTTGTCATTAGCTGTCAAATTTACTATTGTCCGCCACCGCAGGCCGCGCCAGTGTGTTGCAGGCCTTAAGCCTCTCACTGACTGACGCCGCCTGGTCGCGGCGGACAATAGTAAACTTGTCATTAGCTGTCAAATTTACTATTGGCCGCCATCGCAGGCCGCGCCAGTGTGTTGCAGGCTTTAAGCCTCTCACAGACTGACGCCGCCTGGTCGCGGCGGACAATAGTAAACTTGTCATTAGCTGTCAAATTTACTATTGTCCGCCACCGCAGGCCGCGCCAGTGTGTTGCAGGCCTTAAGCCTCTCACAGACTGGCGCCGCCTGGTCGCGGCGGACATTAGTAAACTTGTCATTAGCTGACAAATTTACTATTGTCCGCCACCGCAGGCCGCGCCAGTGTGTTGCAGGCCTTAAGCCTCTCACAGACTGGCGCCGCCTGGTCGCGGCGGACAATAGTAAACTTGTCATTAGCTGTCAAATTTACTATTGTCCGCCACCGCAGGCCGCGCCAGTGTGTTGCAGGCTGTACAGTTCCAGTTCCGTTTGACTTCAACTAAATTGACTGTTTGATTTCTACATTCACCACTAGATTGGCCTTAGATCATTGTGTGTCAATGGTTGATTTTAGTCTGTCTTCCATTTCTGCGTGTTTCGATATCTTGGCTTTTGAACGGTGAACTTATGAATTTGTGCATTCATTCTCTATTGATTTCTGAGTGTCTTCAAATTCAGCAGGACGAATTCTTTGTTCATACCCTATAGCGTATATATTATCAATTATCATCCCCCTAGATAATTCCCGGATGTGTCCAAGGAGCCCGGGTTTCATTTTGGCAACTAATCCCGAATTTGGTATTAGGCATATGTTTTACGAAAGCGATTGCCATCTAACCTTCAAACCCAGAAGGAAAACTAGACCTCAGTGGGATTAGACCGGTTTCCTCACGATGTTTTCCTTTAACGAAAAGCCACTGCTAAATATCAAAGGGATTTTTTTAACATAAGTTTTTTCCTTAAAGCCCAGTGGTCCGAGCAGGGGTTCGAACCCATGACCAAAAGATTGAAAGTCGCGCGCCTTACCGCTGCAGCTTATGTATGTACTAACCTGTTTCTTTCTGTTTGTTGGTGGTGGTTTGCTGTACCAGGGTTACTATTCGGAAGGAACGCGACATTGTATCGTAGACATTTAATCAATGAGTAAAACAATTCGTCATATACAATTAGTATTCACGTATTGCAAAAATATTGAGTAGTATACAGGGTGGACACGATAAGTGATCTCACCCGATTATTTCTAAACTATATAAGATATCGAAAAAGTGGTTACTGATCCTGAAAGTGCTTCACGAGCTCTATCAAACAGTATCAATAACAGGTTACGTTACGTTACGTTATAAACATTGAATTTTCGGATAGATCCAGTTTACTCTGTAACCTATTATTGATACCGTTTGATAGAGCCCGTGAAGCACTTTCAGGATCAGTAACCAGTTTTTCGATATCTTGTATAGTTTAGAAAGAATCGAGTGATATCACTTATCGTATCCACCGTGTACATTGTAACACTTGGACGACTATGGATAAAAAAAAATCTTCAAATTGCAGCCATTTTATTTGCTCAATTATCTTGTATAGTTTAGAAATAATCGAGTGATATCACTTATCGTATCCACCGTGTACATTGTAACACTTGGACGACTATGGATAAAAAAAATCTTCAAATTGCAGCCATTTTATTTGCTCAAACATTGCGATTGCCTATGAAACATTGCGAGATCACTTAGATGCCGTACCCGTAGTAAGGGTAGGAGCGGGAGAGGTAAGCCAGCGCCGACACACCAGGCGGCGTCAGCCTGTGAGAGGCTTAAGGCCTGCAACACACTGGCGCGGCCTGCGGTGGCGGACAATAGTAAATTTGTCAGGTAATGACAAGTTTACTATTGTCCGCCGCGACCAGGCGGCGTCAGTCTGTGAGAGGCTTAAGGCCTGCAACACACTGGCGCGGCCTGCGGTGGCGGACAATAATAAATTTGACAGCTAATGACAAGTTTACTATTGTCCGCCGCGACCAGGCGGCGTCAGTCTGTGAGAGGCTTAAGGCCTGCAACACACTGGCGCGGCCTGCGGTGGCGGACAATAGTAAATTTGACAGCTAATGACAAATTTACTATTGTCCGCCGCGACCAGGCGGCGTCAGTCTGTGAGAGGCTTAAGGCCTGCAACACACTGGCGCGGCCTGCGGTGGCGGCCAATAGTAAATTTGACAGCTTTATACCTGAGGACATAAACTTACTTGAGGGCAATTAGTTTTAAATACAAATTGGCTACCCCTCTTAAACCGTTGTTTTTACTCAATCAAAAAATATTTCAATCATGACTGACATTTGTAATTTGTAATTTTTATTTAATTTCTTAAAATTTTAATATGTTTTCCTATACGTATATTTGATTATTCTTGATTGTGTTATTCATATTTTATTTTGTATACTTTGTAAATGATTATTTTTGGTTTTATTTTATATTATTTTAATTGTATAGCTCCGAAAAATATTTGCACGCCTGCATGCAGGCTGAATACAATGGACATATTTATAATTAACAATGTAACATCTGCACAACTTGTATTCGAAGCAAATAAATTATTTGATTTGATTTGATTTGGTATATATACGCCGTTTACTTCTTATCCACTTCCTTAGAAACTGTCGGGTTTAGTAAAAGGGCCAAATCTGGCGTATCTCAGAGTACAGACAACTCAAACAGCGTTCTTATGCTGGGGCACAACACTTGACTAGAAAAAAATACATTCCCACTGGAGGTGAAATCTTGTTTAAAAAAAAATATTCTCCCGTTTTGTCGACGTGATTGATTTATATACCCATGCCGAATTACAGCTTTCTAGTAGAAAGGGCCACTGAGCTAAGTCGAAGAAGGATAGACGGACATGGCGAAAGTACATATAAGGGTTCCTAGTTGACTACGGAACCCTTAAAAGGAGTCTAGCTCGTTGCGCCATCGCTGACGAGATCTGTCGAGTCTCCGTTTCGAGCTGTCGGGCTGTCTTTCAGTGGCGATCTTGGCCCACAGCTCACTCGGCATGCGGCAGACATGACCAGCCCAGTCCCACGACTTCTACTTGGCTGCCAACATGTACTTATAATATAGATGACGATGTAATTTGGTACCATCAATTTGGTCTGATGATGGAACTAGAAGATCCTTTCAATGGCTAATGGTAGGAAAGGTTTTTATTGAAATCTCACTTTCAAAATATTGTAATACGAGTATCATAAGCAGCCGAACTTGAATAATCAATTGTTATTTCCGATGATGAATAGCTACTCGTACTTTTAGCAACTTACCATGAATTCACAATTTCCAAAGCATAACTTATCAAAGTAAAAGGAAATACAAAGCCTTCGTTGTCAAAGGGCTGTTTCGACTTCCTGCCTTTTCCTCCTTTGTTCTAGCAACTTCAATTTTGCAATATTGATTGACGTCGATATGAATCTTTTTTGCTTCGAACGCTCAATCATTATACTAAACTTATATCTCTCATCCCTTGAAAGAGAGAACATTTTTGTATACTCCCTTATAGGCAGCTGTTTGGTATAACTATAAAAATAAAAAATAAAATTAAAATATTTTTTTTTCATACGTCACAGAGGCTCATAGGTACAAGAAGATAAACACACAAATACAAATCAAATTAAAAATTAAAATTATACCAAAATCAGCAGTCCCCACTCCGGGTTTACCCCACTCCTGTTTTAACTAAAGTTGATTTTAAGTCAGTTGAGCATAATAACGAAAAAAAATCAAGCTCCATTAGGTAATGAAACGTAATGGTATCAAATTATTATTGTCATCTATATAATACATATAGTAGGTACTTGCTGAGTCTCAAATCGATACGATTACAGAATGTTGGTGAAAATCGACTTACTTTAAATACCTGATATTTAGATGAAACAAGGTACCGATTGTTGAGGTGTGAGGAAATGTTGAATAAAGTTTTTCTATTCCATTTTAACTCATGTTAACAATTTACAGTTAACAACGTTATACAGTTACAAAACACGTTAAATGCCATTAAAAAAAAAACTGCTCTGTTTTTGCGGATGTTTGGACTGGTTCCATTATTTCGATGTACCTACCTTGTATTTGTCAATTTATTGGATGACAATTATTAAACAGTTAAAATATAATTAAGGTGTCATCTCTCGCGGACGTATAAAAGGGCTTGTAGCTTTATTCGAAACATCATTCGAGTACCTAACAGCTCCGAAAGTAAACTTCAAGGTAAGAAATCCTACTAATGTTCAGCTGTCAACACGGCGAATCCTCAAACATATCAATCGGCAACGCCCATGTTACTCCTTTGGGGTTGCATGCGTCTATAGGCTGCGGTATCCGCTTACCATCAGGCGGGCCGTACGCTTTTTTGCCACCGTCGTTGTAAAGTTTGGATGTTTGTATGTTGAGATGTTAGTTTCTTTGGTTGTTTAGATGTTTAGATTTTTGGATGTTTGTTACTCAATCACGCTTAAACGGCTCAACCGATTTGGATGAAATTTTGCACGAAGATAGTTTACAACCTGGATTAAAATAAAGGATGGTTATTATCCCGGGTCCACGTAGACCGAGTCGCGGGCGGAAGCTAGTATTATAAATGCGATAGTTTAGATGTTTGGATGTTTGTTACTCAATCACGCAAAATCGGCTAAATTGATTAATTTGGTAAATATAAATAGTGTAGGTACCTATAGCCTGGATGAATATAAAAATACTTTTAAATCCCTTAAGGTGTGCAAAATGGGGGCGATAGTTTACAAACGAAAGCGGGCAGAAGCTCTTTAAAACATAGGTACATCACGCATAAAAACATGTATATTTATCCGTACCTTTCTTAAATAATTGACATATGAATATGACAAATAAATATGTTTCCAGATGAACAAGTTCTTTGTCTTCGCCTTATTCGCCCTAGTGGCAGTTTGCACAGCATCCCCATCGGAGGAGATCCCGTCAGATGTGGACCCAGCAAAATCTGTTGACGCCATGAACCTGGAAGGGCATGAACAGGAAAAGCGGGCTATCTACTACGGCTACCCCGGCTACCGGTACTTGCCCGCCTCCTACCGCAGCTATGGGACCTACCCGTTGACTTACCCGATGACTTACCCGTCGACTTACCCGTCGATCACATACCCTTACTACGGAAGATTGGTCATCTAAATCTGATGTATTATGGTCGATTAATTTAATAAACTGGCTTCAGTTGAGAAAGTTTTTAAATTGTTTCCTAATCAAAATACGTCTGGTTTGTTTCAAATCAAGTCAGCAACAAAATAAAAGTATGATGTACAACAAAAGCATAACACAAGCCAATTACCGGAGACGTTCGATCCGAGCCAGAACCGGGGTAGATTTGATGATAAAATGGGTTTTACACAATTCCGAGTAAATTAAACGCAAATGAGAAATTATTAAGGCTATGTTATCGTATTGGAACTCGTGTTATTCGATCTCGTGTGCTGCTGGAAGGACCTCACTGCATGGCGTTTTAGTATATGCAGCCTATTTACAACGTAAAGACATATTTCACGAATATAAGAAGCGAAAAGAATTGTAGGTAGGGGAGATGAACGTAATAATTTGCAGTATTTGTGATATACACTCAGAGGCAATGAAAACGGGTCACTTCCCATGGATTACTTTACAAAGTGACCCGTTTTCATTGCCTCTGAGGTAGCGTACCTTCATAGTTCACATTGGGAATTACACTCAGAGGCAATATAAACGGGTCACTTTGTAAAGTAATCCATGGTAAGTGATCCGTTTTCATTGCCTCTGAGTGTAGTTTTGGTTTGCTTCTATTTTTTTTATTTTTTTCCATTTTTTTTTATTATTTTTTTTATTTAATATTGTACAGACATCCTTCACGCACGTTTAAGTATAGAAAAACATGCGATATATACATTTGTTTTGTAGAAAAATAGCTTTCAGTGGGATATGGGGTAGGGTTTATTGTAACAACGCTAAGGGATGTTTGTTACAGTGCTAATTAAAATGAAATAATTAAAGTACAATCAGGCCAACAGTGTAGCTTACATACTCCCGCCATCTCTTTCTTAATCAAACAACCCTTTCTAAAAAAAATAGTCGGTCGCCTTGCTTACGGACAGTGGGACGCGTGTGGGGACGTGACACGCGTACTGTCAGGCGAGTATCGAAACGTTCACGCCTTGACATAAGCACTCCTAAGAAACGCCATATGTTTGCGTTTCTTTGGACGACTGCAGGGTCCTCACCGCCGCAGGCGATGCCTATGCACAAAGGTAAGTAAGCACAAACCTAAGTCATTGTTTATATAACTTACTAGCTTCGATTATATCCAGAGATCGGAAAAATTTGCGGCAATGTTTGCAATTATGTGGACATGACTCCAAAATCAATCAAAATGTTATTCAGTTAATTAATTTTTTACTTGACATATAATTTGATTCCTAGTCAATAAATACAAGTTTGTTAAAGTATAGGTTTATTAAAAAAAAAATCAGTATTTTTTTCAATTTTTTTTCTAGTGTAAGTAATCGTGTCAGTTTAAAATCGTTATTTATTTATTATATATAAATATTTACGGAAACGATACCCATTTTAAATACGAACCTTTTGCTAATAATTATTTATGTAATTCATCGTCGTCGTAACGTCATTTTTTTTTAAGTTATTATAGTATATACGTGCTTATAAGCACTTTATAAATAAACAATTATCTCCAATAATTCAAATTATCTTTCAATGAATAATTAATTAACATTTTAATTAATTTTGGAGTCATGTCCACATAATTGCAAACAATGTCGCAAATTTTTCCGATCTCTGATTATATCGTAGCTCCATACAAATTTTCACCCCCCATTTCATCTCATTAGGGGATGATTTCCGGAATGCAAACTATCCTATGTCCTTTCCTGGGTTTCAAACTATCTAAATCGTTAAACTACCTAATTTCATCGAAATCGGTTAAGCGGTTTAACAGGTAACAGACAGATTGACAGGCAGACACACTTTCGCATTTATAATACTACTAGTACCTATAGATTCCATATAAGGCTAGACTAATCGTGGGTTAACCGTCAAGCGATTTCAAGGAAAATATTTTGAAACGTGGAAAATGAGTACGTACTAAAAATAACCGCTTACCATCAGGTGATCCGTCTGCTCGTTTGCCTCCTATATCATAAAAAAAAAAAAAAAAAAAAAAAAATCAAATCGTTTAGTTCAGTCCAATTCTGATCCATATGTTGTTAGTCCAGAGAACCTTAAGAACTATGTTAGCGATATAAGCTAAGTGTAAGGCCTGAGTAGACGCCCCGCCTTGTTTGTTTAAAATAATACTGAATAATCCGAACACCCTAAACTAGTACAAAAAATATTTTTAACGCCCTATATTTATATAGTACCCGGGACTTCGTCTGCGTGGACCCGGGATAAAAATCTTGTATTTTATTCCAGGCTATAAACGATCTTCATGCGCGTTAAGCGTGATTGAGTAACAAACATCCAAACATGACATCCAAACATCTAAACGTTCGCATTTATAATAGGTATTAATAGGATTTATGTAAGAACTTTATCGTACACGATAACAGGTTAAAGAATATACATGTCACGCAATAAATCAAAATATAAAGGCGAACTTATCCGTGTAGGGGATCTCTTTTTCTATACAATAAAGAAACAGACGAATTTGTATGTTAAAATTCTAATATTATATGGAACGACGTATCCCCTACCCAACCTGGGTTTCCAATTCTGAACCTGAAGTTCAGATTGCAACGCAAATGTTCCGCTATTCTGAATAATAGTTTATGCCTTCCTTGATTAAAACAAGTAACAACGTATACCAGGGTAAGCGGAACACCGACATAATACCCGGTATAGTACACTCTTGGTGTATTACTATAGGGCTAAGCTTAGACTAAGCTTCTAGTCATAAGCTCGTAATAAACTTTACATGTAGTTTAAATGCTTGCACCGACACGACGCCACCGCTATCGAGATTATGTTTCTAGTTTGATATACTTTACCACTAGCTATGTAATATAAACCGGAAAATAAAAAATACGGCAAAATAAACCTGACACATATACCTACTAGTAGACCAAAAGAAGAATTTAAGTAAATAACTTTTTGTAATATTATGACTCAGGAATAAGACAAGAATAAACCTCAATTCTTAACGCTATGAGACAAAAAAATCTCTGATCAAACGTTGCAAAAAAGTGCAATTACAGTAACATTATTTTGTTAGTTCACTAAAGAACATGCAGGTCTAATTATGGATTACCATAATTAGACCAGAATGAGATTAGAGGGGAATCACGTAATGTCTCGAACGCGCGTTAAGACAGTTTAACTGTAATTTTTCCACATAAAATTTGACATTTAGATCTACCTAACGTATGTAGAATGCGTAGACCTGCTGATGTAAATTCTTGCGTATGTATAGATAATTTAGAAATAAAACTAGAACACAAAATAGATAATCGAATGAATTTAGATCGTATAATAAAACACACCAAGTTCATTTCACTTTAAAATGTAGATGACTTGGGTAGCTAATTAGTAGGGGAAAGAGTACGCAGACCGGTAGTAGGCCTAGTAGAGCGCGGCAGTCTTGCGGTAGTGTATCTGTATAGGCATATTTGGCACGCAGTAGAGTATAGCGTGTTTATCCTGTGAGTGGTAATACTTATAGTCTGTCTCGATCCTCAATCTACTTAATTACAGTGCAAAAATCCCTGTTGCAAAACAGACTTTATAAGCTGCCAATATCAGGCTGCTAAAAGGGTCCACCCAAGTTGTATTCAGTGTGTATATATTGTGTTATAAATGTTTGTTAGCCAAAGTTGAGGATAATGAGAGAAGAAAAATAAGTTATTAAAATTGCACAATTTATTTGCCAGGTTTCATTTTATCAAGATTTCAGATTTAGATGGCGTATCTACCATAATAGGGGTAAGACAACGCTGACTGATAGTGGGTCGGGTACTCTAAGCCCGGGTACTCTAAGCCCGGGTACTCTAAGCCCGGGTACTCTAAGCCCGGGTACTCTAAGCCCGGGTACTCATAGCCCGGGTACTCTAAGCCGGATAGGGTGCGGTATTGGAGGGGCGCGCGGTAGAGGATGGCGCGTTTGGTTTCCTCATGGTCGGGCAGGTCTACTACCGGCGTTTCCTCGACGGGGGAGAACCTTTGTGGCGCCGCGGCGCACGCCGCCACTACCGCCAGCAGAGCGAATAGGAATACCTTGTTCATCTGAAATGGTAAAGAAAAATCTTGATGTGATCTACTATACGACGCAGGCAATATCATAAATGCGCATGAGATAGATCGGGGTGCTTTAATAATAATAATAATGTAATATAATATAATTCTTTATTTCGGATAACTAACGAAGATCCATATAAGTACATAAACAATACAAGACAACAGAGAAAAATAAAATAAAATAAACTTGCTTTGTATGATTTTTTTGTGTTAAGGATTAATGTTGACGAGAACTTACATGAACGTGAACGTTGTTTAAAAATAATAGTTTTGTTTCATATCACGAAAAATATAGAATACTAGCTTCTTCTATATACTTCGTCGACGTAACCCGGGATAAAACCTATCCCATATTTTAATCCAGGCTATTAACTATCTTCGTGCAAAATTTCATTCTTGATTGATTGATTGATTGATGATTGAGTAACAAACATCCAAACTTTCGCATTTATAATATTAGTAGGATAAGGAACTGACTATAAGACGAGGGCCAATATTTATAGTTACGATATATAATATTGTTATTAAATATTGTAATATATGGTAATACATATTCTATGAAATAAATAATTTTGAATTGACTTGACAAATTATGTTATATTTTTAACAATTTATGCAACACTTAAACACCTACTACAGACCTAGGTCAATTTTTTTTTTTAGTAACCTGTGTATCTTATGTTAATTTAAGAATTGATTTTGTAGTACATATATATACGTACATATTCAATCATTCATTTCATTTATTTCAGACCATGTCCATACAATTTGTTAGTAAAAAAAGAATAATAATAATAATACACTAAGCCTTACTTACTATGTTAGAACATCATTCATACTCGTATCTACTCGTAACCACATAGATTATAATACATATATTTAGAGCAAAAGCTATGAAATAGGTACTCAAAGCATCTATTAAAATTAAATATTAAGAAAAATATTCGATAAATATAGAATATATATTTTAATATATATTTGCGGACAGTCTTACACAAATCGACCTAGTCCCAAACTAAGCAAAGCTTGTACTATGGGTACCAGACGACGATAAACATACTTATATAGATAAATAAATACTTTATTACATAGAAAACATCCATGACTCAGGAACAAATATTCGTGCTCATCGCACAAAGAAATGCCCTTACCGGGATTCGAGCCCAGGACCTCTTGCTTCGTAGGCAGGGGCACTACCAACTAAGCTAAAGCGGTCGTCAGTAATAAACGTACCTTGTTATTGGTTCACTAATAGAATGATGTTTCAAACTGTCTTCCGAGTGCTTTTATACTCGTCCGTATTAGTTAATTTACTAAATAGGTACCTACTTGTTTTTACTGATTGATTATTGATTCATATGTAACGGCATCGCCAACTAAATGCTAAGTCCATGCATACAATGAAGTATTTTTAAGCAATTAGAAAATTCCAAAATATAAGAATCCTCGAGCAATATCTGTCGATCACGTCACCTGACGCGCGTTGGAAACGTTACGTGATTACCCCACTGAGGGGTGATCGCGTAACGTTTGGAACGTACGTTAGGACAACTCATCTGTCATTATTCCATACTAAAAGTGAGGTTTAATCTATCTGGAGCGCGTACAAAGCGTTTCGTCATCGACCTGCTGAAATACAAAAAGACCTGGTCGATCACGTAACGCGTTGTACGCGCGTCAGGGGGGCTAGCACAACTGACGCCGCGCCGCGACGCGACTCGAGAAAGATCTACCCTCCTCTATCTAATTTGCACGGTGCGAGTGAGACAGGAGACGCTCAGTCGCGCGAGAAGCGACTTGTCAGCAAGTTGTGCAAGACGTACTGTACGTACTGTGTGCTAGCCCCCCAGGCCCCTATTTCACCAACTTGACAATTGTCACCTGACACTGACAATTCGCCATACATTGCTTGTTCTAGAAGTTAAGGTGGTTGCTAGGTTACTTGTGGATCCAGCAATGTAAGGAGAATTGTCGTTGTCGGTTGACAATTGTCGAGTTGGTGAAATAGGGGCCAGGTATATCTAAATGTCACTTTTTGTATAGGAAAATGTCAGTTAAATTGTGCTAATTATGGTTGAAATAAGTAAATGTAAAAGTAGAAACCGAAACTTTGTCCTTTGAAATTGTAATGTTATGTAGAACGTGCCGCAGTAGCAAGTGAAGTTAATACAAGGCTTTTACAAAAACCGTTCAATTGTAATACTTTTCGGAAGCCAATGTCGATTTGCATTCATCCAGGTGAATGCAGATTCGCCTGCAGGATCGTTTAAGCCGATTGCCAGGTGCCTTTAATACCCGTGTTCGAAACTCTTGCAATTTCGTCTGAATGCGTTAATAAGACTTCCATTGCAACGTCAAATTCTCCCTTAAAAGGGTTTATGTTATTGGGTAATTTGTGACGGTTAAGTTATATTAATATTGGGGAAGTTGTGGCGATTTGAGAGTTATGTAAGCAGGGTTTTATCACGTTTTACTGTTGTTTGTGGATTAGTTTGGTTGTAAGTCTCGGATTTTTGTATTAATTTAAAATAATATGCAGTAGATATTTACACTAATGAAAACCCAATACTAAAAGTATGTAGTTGTGCGCTGAGAAACTCAAGTTTGTATCGATTTCGACAACGGGAAGAGGAGGGTTTAATCAAACTATTTAAACTAAATTCCAAAATACGTCACAATATTTCAATGTCCTAAGGCAATCGTAAAGGAACTTAGCGCGAGAACTTTCCAAATTACAAAATGTTAGTTATCGTTCGTGTCAGGAGGACGATTTGACTCGACATCTTGTTTAAAAATATGATATCTCGCGCAGCGCTGACATTTATTTAATAAAGATTGGTAAACAACTTTAAATCAGCAGGTCGATCACGTAACGCATTGCACAGTCACCAGCATTACTATCTGCCATAACAAAGCGGGCATAAATATCTGACACATCCTTAAGTCCTTAGAAATAAATCGCACCTACCATAGAAATGAAATGAAATATATTATTAATAACAATTGTTACAGGTCGAGGTACAATATTGAGCTTTCAATAGTTTTAAGTACAATTAATTACAGTTTTTCGTGTGTCAATTATCTACATATCGTATTCGAATATTTTTATATGTCACACTATATTTTATACCTTTACAAAATTATTGGTAGACTAAAGAACTCGTCATATGAATAAAATGACTCCTGCGTCAACCACTTTTTCAGCCTAACCTTGAATGCTGCGGTGAAAGTTGCATCCCGTATAGAGTCCAGCAGGCGATTGTAAATAGAGGGGCCTGCATAGTACACGGATTTCTCAGACTTAGCAAGTCTGTGTGAGTCGGCGATCAGCCTGTTGTGGTGTCTATTACTGCGCAGGTTGTAGTTGGTGTTAATGCCTCTGCGCTTGAACATATCCAAGTTCTCGTGTGTGAACACTGAGACCTGGTATATGACAAACACCTGTTTGCCTGGTAAACAAGGCAGGGGCAGAATCTTGAGATCACGGAAAAGGTCACGCGCTGGAGCATCCCCCGGCTTACCGGCCATCGCGCGGATGGCGCGCTTTTGCTGTGAGAACACACGCTTCCAGTCGGAGGCGCGACCCCAAAACTCCACGCCGTAAGTCAGGCGCGAGTGCACTGTCGCGTAATAGCACTCTCGCACAGCACCCCTTCCGGCGGTGAACGTCAGTCGCCGCAGCGCGAAGCAAGCACTCCTCGCTCGCTTGCACAGTTCATCGATGTGCGCCTCCCATGTTAGCGCGCTGTCGAGACGGAACCCGAGAAGGCGTGCGCCGTTCACGTGCTGTATAGGGGCACCGCCGGCGCACACCCTCATCTTTGGGCTTGAATGGCCGTTTAGCTTGAATGACATGAAGCTGGTTTTTTCTTTGTTTAGGGCCAAACCGTTTGTCTTGAACCATTGGTGCAATTGCTCCATGACGAAATTTAGTGTAGATATTTAACAGTGGCTTTTCAGCGAACGAAAACATCGGGTTGTACCCATAACTCAAGCCAATATGGAGCTTGTTTCATTCGTGTAATCAATCAATCTCAGTCTGTATCGCACAGTATTGAGTAAATGCTTCTTCACATTCACACCACTTCGCCCTGTTCTGAGTGCAGTGGCTAAAGCTAAACGATATCTTAGTTATTTCGTACATCCCTATCTCTAAGGCCATGGTACGGATGCCAGCGGGCGGCGGGGCGAAGAGCGGACGTCTATAGCTCAACCTGTATACGCCCGCTTATTAGCCTGCTGCCCGCTGGTGTCCAGACCGCGGGGTAACGCACCAAGGAGCTGGTGGTCTGCCAACGTCACCACTCTGTGACCGCTCTTGACTATCTGCCATCATTTCATCTTGCACAGTGCCCTTGCATCTCCACTTTAATTGGGCGAATCTTATACCATCCGTGACCCTGGTCCTACGTCTTATTTCTTCTCCTTGATCGTGTAAGACTTTGATTCCTTAAATTGATTGTGATGTTTATATGTAAAATATCCAACCAAATTGGCCTGCAGGACCTCAGCTGAATTAGTCTAACTTTCTCTGGTAGAATATCTTAGCGTTCCGTTGAATATTAATCAGCTATTACCCGATTTAACCGGTTTAGCGATTTCCACTTTGGGGATTCAAAATTAATCGGGAAAGTATTAAAGAGTTTAGAACTGGGTTGGCGCAATTGTTTTTGCCTCGTTTGTAGTCAAATGGAGGTTAATTTAACTGGAATTAATTTGACCTCGTTTACTATATTTGGCAAGAAAATTGGAAAGGCCTCTATGTGACTTTATGTCAATGCATAAAGTCGCATAGAGCCCTTTCCAATCTACCACACTAGCCTGTTAACAAAATGATACCTGTCCAATAACAGGAATCATTTCGGTAACAGGCTTGTGTCTAATATTATTTACACACGACTTTTTCCTTGGCCGAAAAGCTACTGTTAAATATCAAATGATATTTCGTGCATGGTCTTTGAGCCGAGAATCAATCCATGACCTCCAGCGGGACTAAAGATGGGTGTTATTTTATCATTTATCGTTGTGGATCAGAAAGCCATCACTCTCGCACTCGAGATGTTATCCACACCGATAAGCGATTAGCAACCATGCTACGCCTACAGATTAAAAATCCCTGCTTCTATTAATAATCCCTGAAATATTCTCGATGCGTTAATTGGTATTTATTCCGAGAAAGGACATTGCGAGTCAATATGGCGTTCCTGTTTTTTATATTCTTACATGGTAAGTTGGATACTGTTTCCAGCTCAACCTAAATTATGCAATATTCATAAAACTGTTGAGCATATACACCCGTTTGGGTGATAAACAAACATCCGAAGACGGTATAATGCTAGGGTCGAGGGCTCCTGAGGGCGATCTTAGGCGGAACCGACCCTTCTAATGTGTTTACATGCAGGTCGGACGACCATTGGGGTTGGAGCGAACGCGAGGCGAGAAATACTTATTAATGCATGGAAAATTATGATACTTATTGTTCATACTATTTAGGAAACAATAGTACATTACTACAGAGGCCGGGAAGTAAGGGGGTTGAGAAAAGCACTAAACATACCTCGGCGTGAAAAGGGGTTGCCGGCCGAGTACATATAGACGGCCGAGCGTAGCTAGGTCGGATAGTTAGGTACGAGGCATGCAATGAAATGAAGAAGAAAAAACTCCAAGACTTCAAACTTTAATTTTGATGGCTGAACTCCGTGATGCTGTCCCACAAATAGCGAAATGGAAATTATAAAAAACCATCTTGCAGGCCTAGGCCTCCAATTTTGTATGAAATGCCATTACGTATCTCTCGTCTTGCTGCGCCTGAAACGTGACACTTCGAAGCCCATTCTGAAGAACACAACGTCAATATTTCATTGCATGTTTGAGAAAAAGAAATTAATCTTCAGGCAATTAGTCTTCATCTTCTTTTATTGTGTGTCAGAAGTGATAAACAGAATTGCTTAAAAAATCGTTCTAAACAAATGTAAATGGAATCCTTGGAGTGTTCCTTGTTTACCTTAAACTATTTATACATAATTAAAAGACAACACATAAAATATATACGTTCTTGCAAAACTCCGTTTACGATATTTCGCGATCCATAAGGCACCGGTCTCAGTGCAATGATTGCTCATATTCAGAATAGCCCAACTGGAAAGTACCTCAACCTTACAGGGCTTGTTATTCGGAACATACTGATGCTCATCTCACCCTTACGCCTAACGAAACAAGACCTCTAGGCAGAGGTCTTGTTACGCTTAGTAACGAATCGCTGCGTCAGGATATATTTGTGGATGAACGGTGAGGTGAGGTTAAACCCAGTTACAGAATATCAGGGGGCTGAAGACTGACCACTATTTGCGGTGTAGGCATATAGCGGTGTTGCGTTCCTAGAGGTGTTAAGGTCGGACCTCCCAAGGGTTCACTGAATGGAAAATGAGAAACCTATTAGGTCTCTTGCCAGCAATACAGCGAATCCACAAATTAATAAAGGGTTAGCAGGCGCAAGTGACTCCTTATGTTATAAATAATGACATACGAGAGGCTCGATATAATAATAATAATAATGTATCGATTAAATCACATAAACAATCATATAGTCAAGAATCATATATCTGATAATCAGACCTTATTGTTTCTATAGCATAAGTTCTCAGAAAATGCTTGATGCTAAGCATACATCATATCCCAAGGGATGAGGAGCACGTAACATAGGAGCAATGAAAACGGGTTTGACAGTTTGTATATACCTAATTTCTATAAAGAGCGTACTCAACCATTTTAATTGTTCTTGAGTCATCATCATTCATCGTTCTCCTAGCGCTGTTCCCGGTTATGCCCCTAAAGGAGCTCGGAGTCCGCTTTGACACCTAATCCCAAGATTTGGCATAGGCGCTAGTTTTACAAAAGCGACTGCGATCTGACCTTCCAACCCAGAGGGAAAACTAGACCTTATTGGGATTAGATCGGTTTCCTCACGATGTTTTCCTTCACCGAAAAGCTAACGGTAAATATTCCGTACATAAGAGTGCGCAGTAAGCTCGATTCTCCATACAAACGTAGTTACGCTCTCATTTTAAAACTACGTGTTGGATTGTAACGAAACTTTGCATATACAATGACATGAGGTATATTCAGGTCTGTAATTAGTTTATGTAGCTTCAGCTACCATAGTAAATCAAATATAGCGAATTTAAGTTTTTCATACAAAACTTGTTTTTGCTGTATTTTGTTTGTTTTATAAACTGGAACCATATAAACTAATTACAGCCCTGGATATACCTCATGTCATTGCATATGCAAAGTTTCGTCACAATCCAACACGTAGTTTTAAAATGACAGCGTAACTACGTTTGTATGGGAAGGTGAAATTCGGCCGACCTTACTGCGGACTTCCGAAAAACTCATTGGTACGAGCCGGGATTCGAACCCACGACCGCCGCTTGACAGCCGCATGCCTGGACCACTAGGCTACCGTAGCTATTTAATTGTTCTTGAGTGTTCTTTAATAAATTACCAAGTACCTGATTTAGTGTTTTCATTCTTAGGCGACATCCGCATTCAGCGATGTGCTATCAGTAAATCGGTCTCGCAAACATACGCAATGGACATGCACCTTTATCGCCGACAAATACAAACATACAAATGTCCGCTAATAGCGTTAAGCTGTATGTTTGCAGTTTAGATTGCCCACGTTTGAATACGCGTACTGCCGCTTTATTGTTTCAGTATTCAGATCAGTATACGGACATTAAAGATACGGGTATTTTAACAGTTTTGCAATAAAGCTATAAACACATAAATCTTGACCTTGACTGTAGCACAAGCACTGAATAAATAATAGTAGGTCTAAATAAAGGAATATTTTAAAAATGTAATGCTCCGCGCCGGAAGCGAACCGGTGACCACAGGCTTACATGGCCCCGCGCTAATAACCAACTGAGTTATCGGAACAATATGTCTCGGATCCTAAAATCTTTCAATCAGTTCCTGCTTACAACGCCTTAGGAAGGCGTGAAGCGACATCTACCTAGATGACATAGGTTTCTTAACGGAACCAAGGTTTCAAATTATATTGAAAATTCGTTAGTCCATACTAAATCGATGGTCGACGTAACTAGTGACCGAAGAGCTGGCGGCTTTCTCGCACAACGCATCAGCATTACCATTTTAGGGAGGAAATGCCGGTACATCCATCCTCGGTACAATACAATGCCTCGAGGGCATTAAAAGATTAGTAGTACTCGCATTTATATTTTACAGTACATTATGGTGCTGCTTTCCCGCACTAGTGCGGAAAAGAGCACTTTTCGCGCATATGTCGAAACTTTAAAGAGCCTACAGTACAGTAAAACGTACGATACACGTGCGAATAGGTAATCCGCAACTCGTGTCGATTTAAAACACTCCCTTCGGTCGTGTTTTAATTTATCACCACTCGTTGCGAATTTCCTATTTTCGGCACTTGTATCGTAAATAACTATAGCATTTCTTATAAAACACAACATGTTTAAGTGTATTTTTGTAAGAAATATAAGGTTTTAGTTTGTATTGATTTATCATTGACTTTCTTTAGGTACGTAAAGAAAGTCCTCTATCAAACAAAACCGTTATCTGACAGCTAGAAAACTCAAATCTTGCCATCCCGCTTTAACGCATAGCTCGCTCTTGCTCTTTAAGTACTTTACGTCACTCCGGACGGTCAGTGAGATTTACCGCCCACGGGCGCAGCGGCAAATCTCCTTTCAGACCCAGGACAAGACGTAAAATTGTGTACCCACCACGGGCGGTAATTCGGGCGGTATTTCACCGCCCTAGGTACGTAATGTACTATTTCGTCATTTTAAGTAAAACAAACTACAACGAACAGAGACAAAATATTTTTACGGCATTGTACTTATAGCTAAAATAAATAGGTTTGATGAAGTTTCTCAAAATAATATTCTACACTAGGCGTTAAATTTGCTCTTTTCCCACGTTACACATAGGTACTTCGGATGAATACGTAAGTGTTTGTACACAGTTTACTTTTTCAGTCTAGTGAACACAATCCAATAATTTACTTGCCAGTAATCGGCGCCGAGTGCCGCGTGGAACACCTTTTATTATTAGGACCGTAAAGTGTTTGAGGTAGTGTGGGATACGAGATTGAGGTAAATATGTTGTTAATATTATTTGGTCCGGTTCCCAATTTTCCATACCTTTCTTAGGCTTTCTCGCAATGTGTGAAAAAGCTTTGGTCCACCACAAACTAGTGGTTCTGTACCTCGCATGCGTGTCTTTTTTATTATATAATAATCCACACGAAATAAAGTCCATAATTAGACTAATATAGTCCAAACGAATTTTGTCTTGCATAGCAAAGGTCTCACGTTTGCTTGTAATGAATTGGCTTAGGCTGTTTCGGAGCTAAGGTGGTATAGACAGATGGCAGTCTTAAACGGTAGAGCGCGGCTACCACACCGTAAATTGGGATTTAGCTAATACGTACCTAGACTTGAAGTGGAGCAATAGTTTTTATGTGAGAAAACTATTTGTTCCCCGGCACTAACTAATGTAATGTTTTCTGTTGTACACGAGATTTTCGCGCGAGTATTTGCTGAACAATTACAGTACAGCTCTGCTTTTAGCACTACCTATGCTATGAATACTTTGTTTTATTTTATTTATTGCAAACCATGGTATTAGACCACATCCATACGCTTCATCAGGTTATACCGAAGACCGAGGAGTATAACCTGCCTCTCTGCTTAGCGTTCGTGGACTACGAGAAAGCCTTCGATTCGATTGAAACCTGGGCCGTACTACAGTCTCTCCAGCGGTGCCAAGTTGACTATCGCTACATCGAAGTGCTGAAGTGTTTGTACGAGAACGCCACTATGTCAGTCCGACTCCTGGACCAGAACTCGACACCTATTCCGCTGCAGCGGGGAGTCAGCCAAGGAGATATTATTTCTCCAAAACTGTTCACCGCTGCACTGGAAGACGTTTTCAAGACTCTGGACTGGAGAAGGCTAGGCATCAACATCAACGGCGAGTACATCACTCACCTTCGGTTTGCTGACGATATAGTAGTCTTGGCTGAGACCATGGAGAACTTAAGTACGATGCTCGATGACCTCAGTAAAGCTTCTGAGCGAGTTGGTCTAAGAATGAACATGGATAAGACGAAAATCATGTCAAATGCCCATGTAGTACCAACTCCCATTACAATCGGACACTTTACGCTCGAAGTTGTAGATGATTATGTATACCTAGGACAGACTATCCAGTTAGGTAGGTCCAACTTTGAGAAAGAGGTTAATCGTCGAATCCGACTCGGCTGGGCAGCGTTCGGGAAGCTACGGCACATCTTTTCGTCCAATATTCCGCAGTGTCTCAAGACGAGAAGTCTTTGACCAGTGTGTGTTGCCAGTGATGACATATGGCACTGAAACTTGGTCTCTTACTATGGGCCTCATAAAAAGGCTCAAAGTCACCCAAAGGGCAATGGAGAGGGCCATGTTGGGAGTTTCTCTGCGTGATCGCATCAGAAATGAGGCTGTCCGCAGCAGAACCAGGGTAACCGATATAGCCCTCCGGATCGGTAAACTTAAGTGGCAGTGGGCAGGGCACATAGCACGTAGAACCGGTGGTCGTTGGGGCGGAAAGGTTCTCGAGTGGCGACCACGTACCGGAAGGCGCGGCGTGGGTAGGCCCCCGACAAGGTGGACTGATGACCTGGTAAAGGTTGCGGGAGTCTGCTGGATGCAGGTGGCGCAGGACCGGTCACTTTGGCACTCTTTGGGGGAGGCCTATGTCCACCAGTGGACGTCTTTCGGCTGATATGATGATTATGATGATGATGGTATAGATACATACAATAATAGGTCTTGTATATAATACACTTCCACATGAACCCTGATAGGTTATAGCAAATTTAGAAATAGGTAAGTATAACGTATAAAAAAATACATGGTACATTAATGCTCATACATAATAATTTGTTACATTTCACACGTTATTGTTTAAAATGTTAGTTAACAGTAGTTACCAAAAAATATAAAATTAAATAAAAAACAATGTGTTATTATAACTACATATTTATAACTTTATAACAATCAAATGGTCCAATGAATAATGATTACTATTAATGTTCATGCCATATGTAACATCAAAATACTTTCTAATTAATGTTACTAGAAATAACTTTATTGTTGTTTTAAGTGAAATACTTACATTAAACATTTTCTGAATCGTGTTAATATAACGTTGAAGTGATGTATTAACTATGAAAATTTCAAGAATCTGATGGGTCTATTTTAGTTCAACCTATTCGCATCACAGAAAAAAAATCGCAGATTTTTTAAATTATATGATTTTTCTGTAATTTATAAGTTACGCGCCGATGGCGGCCAGTATTTCAAAGATTAAAAATGTAGAAGTGTCAATTTCCTAAGACTATTTTGCCTTATTAATAGAACATTAAACTTACTCGACTTTCTGATTTGAAGTTTTAAAGATCTTGATTTTTGCGCCAAAATAGCAGCAACCAATTGCTTTTTCTTTATTTAAACGTTTTCAGTATCGATGTTTTGCGCGGTAGTTTGCAGAGTTTTCTGTGACCACATTCACAGTTACAGGGCCCTATGAAGCCTTATTTTGGCATTGGACCCGTGGTATGTAAAGTTCCTTTTCTCAAAAATGGTATGTAATGTTGCCATAACATCTCTAAAAAGTATCCAGAAAGTGGAATCTACCGGAGACTTATTCACAACTGTCTAGTAAGAAGCAAGATTTTAAATTTGGAATCTCCTACTGTCCAGTAAGTAAGTATGTAATTTACTTACTGGACAGTAGGTCATCCTCTTTAGATCTGTTTATAGCAAAAAAACATAGTACCAGACACAGATTAGAGTTTAGCCATTATACTCGTAACATGGTTATAGGAGGGAGGCTCCAAATATATATTTATCTCTCTTTTTGGTATGATATTTTATGAGATAGATATATTTTTGGAGCCTTAAACAGCCATTTTATAGTCTGTGACACCTTAACGCGACGCAGAAAAAGTATGCACATTGCGTTTTGTAGGTACTTCTAGTAATGTTGTAGAAGTATAGTGTGGGATTGTATGTTTGTATTTAGTAATTTCAGTTTATAAATAATGTTGGATTAAAACTTTCCATTCTAAAATTAGCATGGAGTTTCAGAAACAATCATTTACATTTTTTTACCAAAACATTCATGTAATGTAAAAATAGAACAATGTTCAAAACTAAACGCAAACTTTTTAGTAAAAAAACAACGACCGGCGGGATTTCACATTCAATCCCGACAAATGTGTTTTAATTTACCGCGTGAACATAAATAATCCCAAAAAATGAGTTCAAGTAAATCTGATTCGGAAATAGATGGCACTCCTCCCGATTTAAAAGCTGAGGCCGAATTAGCAAAAAACAATTTACTTCCTTCAAATCCAAGGAGCGATATATGAAAACTTATGAAAAATGTATGAAGTGGAAGGCAGAAAAACAAGCTAACAGTTGGTCTGAAAATTTTCTTGTCCAAACAATGCAGCCGACAAGTTTATGGGCTGTGTATTCTATGCTTCGGTGTGTAGTGCAAATTAACACGATGTAAAATTAAGAATTACAACCCCGGTAAATCAATCACAACATCTATTAGTAATTGCCCTAATATGAATGTAACCTTCAATATTTTAATTAAACGAATTTGTTGTTAAACTTTCTTTCATTTTTGAGAAAAGCATTATACTAGCCTCAACCAGTAAGAAAGCCATCCTGCGGTTCGGTCCGGTTAACTCACACTTGGCCAGGATGGCTTACTTACTGGATTCTGCAGTAATGTACTATTTCGACTTATCAATCACTTGTATGACCGCAACGTAATTAATTATTTACCTTAACCGTTGTCTATGTTTTTGTTCCTGATTTGGACCTGTTGAAATAAAAATACCTATAAAAAAGTTGCACGATTTGGACGACGGGTTGTTAGTTTGGATTTCGGGAGATTTAAGAACCTGACAGTAATTTCCCTACAACCTACTAATAACGTAGTGACAGCTACGACATGACAGGGTTAATATCACTGTTAATATCTCGCAAAGTAACCAATACCCATAATAAACCATTTAAGTCATAAACAAGTTTATGGACTTAATACCTGCTTATTTAAACCTTAAACAACACAATCTCTATTCTTGGTCGTAAACCGCGAATCCTGCCTATTTTCCAGCTTTTGACTAACAATTTGTAAGATTAAACACAAGTTTCGGAACAAAACCTCCGACTCGGCTGTCTCTTGCTGATATAACTCGTATTGTTCGGAACACGAATGCGGCTTAGATGTACCAACTCTGTTGCCGCGGACAAACTTGTGCACTTAGAAATAACTTAAGACTTTTGAAGTAACATACTTAGTTTAGCATGAAAATAAGTAGTCGTTATCTTGGAGAAACCTGGATACAAAACTGCACCGGTAGTCAAGCGTGTGTGTGAAGTTTCTTACACATATTCCTTGTATGGAGATCTGGGATACATTTTATGTTTATTTTTAATAATATGTTAGTTTAAGTACATGTATACGCGACGTACTGTTCTGTGTTGGACGGATAGACAGACAAACGCGGGACATAATCGCAAAGGCAATTTAAATACTTACTTATTTATTTAAATACACACTTATAGGCACACAGTGTTTCACCAAACTGCTTTTACACGGTGACATATATATATATATATATATATACAATGTAGGTATATAAAACATTCACATATCGGAAGAGGAACAAAATATTCAAATTATAATAATACGTATAGGTAACACAGTCGAGTATAAATAATATATTATTTAGTAGCAATGGAGTTTAAGGCGCACAAAGTGCAAAAACCGTACAAATACAAAATACAAAATAAATACAAAATATTTTATTGATTTAAAACACAGTGGTTTACAGACAGGGCAAGGTTGAGGCCTCTCATTAGGTATATATGTACCTGTGTTGAGAAGTCTCGCTCTTCCAGACATAGTACATTGTAATGATCCACAATTTAGAAAAATTTAGTTTAGAGTATATTATACTAAGTTTATTTCATACATTTCCTTACAGGAGACAAGATAATATTATGTATGTATGTGTGTGTGTGTGTGTGTGTGTGTGTGTGTGTGAGTGTGTGTGAGTTTAAGTAAATGTACAATACTACATTACTAGAGTTTACAGTTACAAGACAGTTTCATAGGTGCTATATTATTATCTCTATGTGCCAAAAAACAACAGGCCTTCAGTTTCACTATAATCAAGTTTACCTACCCATTCATAAAGTGCCTCCTTACATCTATCGTGTCGTAAACTATAGAAGTGAATCTTAGCATTTAGTTTGTTGTATAAGTGGGCAGACTGTACATAATATTGTCTCTTAGTAAAGACGGATTTGTTAGGAGGTACAGGAGCGACTTTTGCTGACCTTCTTCGTGTTTCAGTTGGTGTTTTGTAGGGTAGTGTTTTTATCATATGCATAAACTTCCTCAATCTGTCGGCATAATTCCGCATGTATCGGTCCGCGCAGGCTAAGAAAGGTGTTAAAACGTTGAATGTATCTTGAGCAAATACTGAAATCAATGTCATACTAAAAATATTTTTGGCCAACTCTCTTTAGGTATGTATAAAAATATTCAAGAAAAAACTCTCAAAGTAAAACCCACCTTTACTCTATTGCTCTCTGAACCTATCACGTAAAAAATAATGAGAATTAATTGAAACTAACGAAATTGGGTTCCTTCCCGTAAATTGCAATAAACTTGGCCAATATTCCAGGGAGCAATATTTGCGAACGGGACCCTTCTCGGCGCGAGTCACGAACATTCTGCGAATCGATGACAAGAATAGGAATGAACTGAAAGTCTAATCAGCGATTTTTTATGAACGCTATGTTGGTATGAAGTTTGAAAGTAAATAGGAACATTTTTGAATCATGCCGTCTCCCGAGTATTTTCGTCAGTTAGGTATGTGTAATGATTGTATTTGTTTTTTTTTAATCGTTGTAACAACTTAGCGTAGCTTATCTGGGCTCTATCGCTCAGACGGTGACATTGCGATAAATTAACAACTTAGAAAAGTTGAAAATCCCCCGACACGTCATTTCAAAGTTCAATATCGAAAAACCGGGTGATCTGTTTTTGTTAAAACGTAGTTAAGAACCATCTCGATCACGTCAGCTTTCAGACAAATAAAACTGCATTAAAATCGGCTTATTCGTTTAGGAGCTACGATGCCTCAAACAGACACACCTCGCACACACAGGCAAGTCAAACTTATAACACCCCTCTTTTTGGGTCGATGATAAATAAGGAGATATTCGAAGATCAATCTTAGATTTACGGGATCATTCGAATGCAGGGACTGCAGTATGTTTTATAACCGATATAGAAAGAAAGAGAAAGAAAGAAGACATTTATTCACTACGCAAAAGACACACAGAGACAAAGGGAGTACAAATACAATACAATTTACATATAATGTGTGTGTCTTCGCGGCAGTGAATCGGTCGCTGTCTCAGCATTATGCCGAGGTGTCAGACAGACACCTACAGCGCTGATTTTCAGACAGCACCGTACGTGACCCACGGAACGCAACACAACATACCGCCGATACAAACGTATACACAAAATACTTAAATAATTAATATACTAGTAAAATAAGTAACACAAGCACAATGGGATGAGAGACATGTGAAAAACGCGAAACGGTTGGGATGTTTAATAAAACAAAATGGATACAAATTAAATAAAGTGCTGGATGGGTTAGGGTTGGGATTTTTGGAGCGTCAACAAATAGCCCTTAAGCTGGCGCCTAAAGGTATACCTGCTAGACGCTCCTTGGATAGGTGGGGGGAGATCATTCCAACACTTGGACGCCGCGAACCTGAAGCTACCTCGAAACGCCGCGGTCCGATGCTTTGGCACCAGAATCGCCTTACACCTACGCGCACTCTTAGGCCATACAAGTCTACTCAGCAAATATGCTGGGACCCCAGATTGAACTATGCCAAAGAGAAGAGTGGCGAGGTGAAGCCGTCTGCGTGCAGGCATGTTCAGCAGACCAGCAGCGTTCAAGTAGGGAGTGATATGGGAGCGGGGTGGGACTCGGAAACAGAAACGAATGCATGCGTTTTGCACTCGTTGTATGAGCTTTTTTGTACGACCAGTAATGCAGCCAGCATAGACAACATCACAATAGTTTAATCTTGACAATATCAGCGATTCACAAAGGTTAACACGCAAATCAACACTTAAGTAATCGCGAACATTGTAAAGAACTTTAAGGCGGTAGAAGCAGTTACTCACAACTTTCAGTACGTGGTTCTCAAAGCGCAGCTTGCCGTCCATGAGGAGGCCAAGGTTAGTTGCTTCTACCATTCTCTCTATTGGTTCGCCCATGATAGCAATCTTACTGGTAGTCAAAGTCTCGAGGTTACTGATGGTATTACGGATTTGATGCTCTGACCCAAATACAACATATTTCGACTTGTTCGGATTAAGGACTAGGCAGTTCTTTTCCGACCAAGTAGAAATACGTTCCAGGTCTGCGTTGATGGTGTTGATCGCAACAGATATGTCCGTGGGTACGCTAGAAAGGTATAACTGGAGGTCGTCAGCGTAAAGATGGTATCTACTGCCTCTTACATTGCAAGTGATGTAAGCACTATACAATATAAAAAGCAGGGGACCCAGTATTGAACCTTGCGGCACACCTCTTTCCACAGGGCAAAGAGCGGACCGCAAAGTGCTACCATCCATCCTACGCAACGCCACCGTCTGCACGCGGCCGGAGAGATAACTATCAAACCACTTCACTGTAGAAACATCAAACCCGTAATATGACATCTTCGATAGAAGTAAGGACACATTTATACAGTCAAAAGCTCTTGAAAAATCCAGAAGAACGAGAATGGTACTCTCCCCAACATCCCGAGCCTGTAGAATATTGTCGACTACATCAAGCAACGCAGTAACTGTCGATCGACCCTTGCGAAAACCTGACTGTAGCTCAGGTAGGATGCCATTTTCCTCCAGGTATGCTGAGAGCTGGTCGCAGACCACGCGCTCTATTACCTTTGATGCGCAAGGGAGAATACTTATGGGACGGAGCTCGGACGGGTTAGCTGGATTTGGCTTTTTTGGTAATGGAGTCACTTGAGCAATTTTCCAGTCCATCGGGAAAGTCATAGTCTGTATACTTCTGTTAATAATGTGGGTCAGTATGTCAGCAGTCCTAGGCAGCGTCAAAAGTAGCATGTCAATGTCAATCATGTCGAGTCCCTTTGCAGTCGTCTTAATTGATGTCAATATTTTTGTGACAGCTGCAACAGTCGTAGGTGAAAGAAAAAAAGTTTTATTGCAGTGTCTGTCAAACTCATAAAAAGTCATGTCCGATATTGGTATGTCCCGTTTACCTGGTATATCCAGAAAATGTCCGTTCAGTAAGTCAGGGTCGTCAAAATGATGCGGGAGATCTGTTTGCGTCCGGAAATCTGGAATAACAGTCCGCTTCAAGTTGGTCCAAAGGGTCTTTGAGTCGGTCATATTATTAATCTCGTGTTGGAAGAAGGCACGCTTCTCATTGTGGATGGCCTCAATGACAAGATGTTTCAGGTCCAAGTAATATTTTTTTTGTGCTTCGTTCCTTGTCTCCTTAAATTTAGCATGAGCTTTGTTCCTGAGACGCATCATAAGTTTGACGTTACTCGTCAACCACGGCTTGGGTGCCTCCCTCACAACAATTGTCCTCTCCGGTGCATGTATGTCAAACAGTCCTAGTAAAAGCTCATTAAATCGCCGAACCATGTCGTTTACGTCATACAGTAAAAGAATTTGTTCCCAGTCTATAGCGTCAAGGTCATTGTTGAAGTCATCCAAGGTAATGTCTTTAAGAGGTCGGTAGGTAATACGTCTTGGCGTCGGTTTCCTTTTTTTAATGTCAATCTCAGCTGTAATAAAAGCGTGTCTGCCTAAATCTGGAATATGCCTCACATCCACAGACAAAACGCGGGCGTCAGTACAGACTAGGTCTATCGTGGTCTCACTGTGGTCTCTGAAGTGCGTCGGGTCGTTTACGTGCTGAGTTAAGTCAAGTGTTGTCAAAAATTGCGTCAAGTGTTTGAGTTTTGTGTCATTTTTGTCACAGTAATTTATATTAAAATCCCCAAGTAATATTAAGCGGTCGTAGTTAGTAAAAGAAGTAATTGAGTCCGTAATAGCGTCAAAAAAGTCTCCACGTTAAGCCACGGGGGACGATATGCAGTTCCGATCAGTAAACCTTTACAATTAATATTAATTTTTAGCCATAATTGCTCCACGAGCGGTGCGGGGGGATGGGGCACGGTGCGCGCGGTAAGGCCCCGGCGCAGATAGAACGCCACTCCACCTCCCCTCCCCGCGCGGACATCGGCCGGTCTCGGCACATGCCGCAGTCTGTAGCCGGGAACGGCCGGGGCGCGGCCCTCCTCACCTCACTCATATGAAGTCATATCGGTTTTCAAATATAGCGGTTTCGGTAGCGGAACCTTTATATTTCGCTATCGAAATATAACGGTAACCTTAATTTTTTTCGATACCGTAACCGTCTTTTAAAGGGTATTGATACTTCGATTTTGGCATCGTTGCCAAACCGCAGGCACTGCCGTTTTGTCTTTCAGTTTTGTCGGTTCTGTTCTGATACTTTTCTGATTCGTTCGTTCGTTCCTATTGGAAGAAGTTGTCTGTGTAAGTGGAAGTTCGCATATTTTTTCGTTAACTTTTATAATACCGGTTTTGAACCGGTATTACAAGGGTTTCTAATACCTTTAAATCGATAACGGTAACCGATATTTCAAAACGGTTACGGTACCGTTATGTTGGCGCGGCGCACGTAACCTTTACACCATTACGGTACAGTAACCGAAATCAGTCCCTTTTCGAATGTACAAGATATCTTTAATGACTGACTAAACTAAACTGGACTGTTAGCTTATGTACAAATTCTAGAAACGCTCTCGCTTCAGCTCATGCCTCACGCTACACTGACCATCTACGTATGAGAAATAGCGTCCACAAATCAGTATCCCTTGCTGCGGTCCAACTTTGCCCATTACTCAACACATCAGTTCGCCATCAATAACGCAATGTTTTAAGCGAAAACTAATGGCATGAAAAAGAGGTGTGTGCTGAGGTATTGTCGACCTTATTTATTGGGTGGTAAGAGCCGGAATGGTTTGGGGTGAGCGTGTGAATTTTAGCAACTGTAAATGAAGGTAACGGAGTGGTTTAGGCGTGTGAGTTACAAATGTATAATGTGTAAGAAATTAAACTTTTTTGTAGGCCGTTAACGCGTTAGGCTTTCCACCATCTGTACCCAACGTATCGTCAGCTTCTATGGCCATCTGGTCAGGTCTGGACCGCAAAGCCTGGAAAAGCTGATTATCACTGGCAGCATGTCAGGGAAGAGAAGCAGAGGAAGCGTGCCTATGCGTTGGGCAGACACGGTAACATCTGTGGCTAGAGCCACACTTCAGGCCAGCATGCATCCAGCCCAGGACCGAGCAGCTTGGAGAGTGATGGTGGGCGCCCACAGCCGTCACGTCCCTCAGCCATGAAGAACGCATTTGTAGAAATCCTGGAACGGAAATGACGATGGATCGAACACGCGCTTCGACCATCGGATATCAACTCATCCGAACAGGGTCTCCGCTGGAAATGTTACTGGCAGAAAACAGCCGAAACGTCCTCGGAATACACAAAAGCGATCAATTGAGAAAGACTGGTCACGGTTGGAAAGAGCTGGAAGAAGCCGCACAAGATCGTGAAAAATGGAGAACTCTTCTGCGAGCCCTATGTCCCGATGAAGAATAACATCATCATCATATCAAGTACCTATACCGCGTACGTTTTACCGCAACCACTGCACCTGATATAGTCCTAAAAATCAAACATGATTTGATTTATAAGGAAAACACTTTTTTGAATGAATGTATGAATTATAATTTATTTGGAACACACACCACAACAACAAACTTGCTTAAAACTAGAGAAAAAAACAAAAAATATGTGGTACATTGTTGAGGTTAGTCTCAAAAAGGAGTCCACTCAGCATGTGTCGAGGCATGAAGTTCCACGACGCTGATTTTCAGTGAATCCATTTAAACAGTACAAAACAAAAACCAAAAACAAAACAAAACAAATAACAAAAAACACCAAGCGAAGCAACAGACATTTCAGCGAAGACATAGTTTAAATTGCGAAAAGCAAAGCAGATGAGTATATACGTATTAATAATTGAATAAATAATGTGTTTTAAAATAATACTATAAAATATTTAAAATACTATGAATAAATGTGTATACAGCAACATAGAACAATATTTAAAATTTTATATCGTCGGCTAGAAAGAGGACGCTTGTTTCATTAGCAGATGGATTTTCAACTTGTTTTTAAAAGTGACCAGAGAACTAGAGTTTTTTATTAGCGGTGGAATGTTATTTCAGCATCGCGTGGCAGCGTTTTTGATTAAATCATAATTCATAATATTGTACACATGTACCATATGAGACAAATTGTCTCCATGGCTTCGTGCGCACTCTTCTGTCGATATTTTCCGTGACCATTTGCATACAAACTACAGAATTTCGTTGAACCAGCGCAGTGTTGCATTCCTTTATAACGGTCGCAGGTTTATTGGTACCTAAAAATAAACCTTTGACTTTTAATAACTCTACACGAAAATCCGGGATTAAAAACTACCGTGTACTGAAGATAGTCATTCAAAAAATTATGCAAGATGGTCATACAAAAAAAACTTAGAGGCCAATTGGCCAACAATATATTATGCTACCTACTCCACACTATTAAAACGATCTATTATCAACAACTTTAAAATAATTCAACTTTATCAGCAGTTCTAGCAGTTTCGTCTCACGTCGTTAATAATAACAACCCTTGAAGCTACGACGTTTCCTGGAACATTAAGCGTTGAACTTGTCACTTGTCTAAATTATTTAAGTCACCCGACGTCATTCCTACCCGTGAACACGACGTGACACTTGTGAACGTGACTTTACTTTACACTTATAATAACCTTAGCAACCTCCTTACTTGACACGTTAAACCATTGAAAACAGAACCTTATGTCAAGGCACTAAGGTTAAAGGCGAAGTATGCCGTGCGACAAAATAGGAGTTACATAGGCATGTTGAAGGTGCATTAGTAACTGTAGCACGCTCGTATGTTACTCATAGGTGTCGAAGTAAATCCAACCTTAGACTGAAAGCTCGAGGTTTATTATTAAATGGAACAGCAATAGATGCGATAGTAATGTTAGTAGACGTTTTAAATGGGCTGGCAAGGAGCAATAGTACTTAGTCTCTGGAATTAAATTGTTATTTAGTGGAATTGTAAGTACTTAACGTATGCAAGCGTGTCTCATGTGGGTAGTTAATCCTGAAATCGCTTAGAAATAAAAACCCTCATGCTTCTAGTAAAGGGTGAAGTGGATTCGCAAGTGAGGTAGGTCACAGTATGACATCTCGCTCATTTTTGAAGCAGCCCAATTGGAGTAGTACCTCTACCTTATACCCCTGCCACACACTCGTCGAGTGGCGTGGGAAATAGCAAGCAATGGAGGCAGAAACATAGTGTCGCAAGGTTACTCCTCATGCCGCTCATCTTTTTCTTCGTCATGCCCCACACGTCGGTTTTAAAGGCGCGAGTCAAAAGAGCGGCAATAAAGGCAATTTTTTTTTTCTTTTCTTTTGACAGGCCTGCAGAGAGGCCTGCTACAAATATGGTTCGGGATAATCTCACTGGGGGCCTTGCCGAGGGGAAAGGCAATAAAGGCAAGTAACCGTCGTGCGGAGCGTCGCGACACAGATTAAAGAATGTCGCGATTAATCGCGCGAGTAGAGCAGTGTATGGCCAGCACGTCTATCACGCGACAGCGCGCTAGCTCTCTCGATTTTTCTCGCACTATCCGTCTCTTATTAGAACACTTAGAACAATAGGTATATTGTAGTGCGAGAAAAATCGAGAGTACGTCGCGGTAGTCACATGATAGACGTGCAGGGAGGGCCACATCGCAGCAGCGAGAAGCAGAGCGATGAGGACCGCGCGGAGCATAGCGTGGCTGAGGTATAACAGAAACCCGCAGCTATAATAATGCCACTACCTACTTGTTCTAAAGGTATGTCGTATTGTGTTCCTGGTGACGTAACACTGTTGAGACTTTGAAAGTGAGGGACCTGCAGCTATCTCTAGCTGTAAACGTCATCATCATCATCATCAGTCGTTCCCTCAATGCTGAGGATCGTGATCATATTCTTGTTGACTTATCCGAAGGCTCCGTCACCCACTTTATGTATGGCCTCGTGCAGATGTAGTTGCAAGAGTGCAGTGATTTGTGTGCTCCATCTAGCGGGTGATCTGCTTCGAGGCCTCTGGCCCTCAACTGTCAACATAACTGCGCAACGCGCTCAGCACGACCAGCCTCAGATCGCAAATTTATCGCCCTTACCTTCGGCTCGAGGCATTTGTTTTACCGCCTTTAGAGCCTGTCCAGATGACGCAATTTACGCGCTTTTCTGCACGGCAGGTACTTAGCCAGTTTAAGTTCCGTATCGAAGTTATCACGTTCCATTTGAAACCAAATACGTCTACTCGCCACGGAATCGCGCGTACTGGACGCAGCTATGACGCTCGAGTGTCTCAACTTGCGCGTAAAACGAACGAGCAAAGGGAACACGCGGCAGCATCTAGACGGGATATATGTAATAGTCTAGTACATCGGGAATCGCGTGATCTAGAAAGGCTCATAAAGCGACTGGACTATTACTCCAACTCGGAACGAGAACGCCCATTTCAGCCCCTTTGCACATTTATATTGCAAACACGCCTCACTTAAAACATTTAAAGGACCATTAAGCACCATTCATCATCCTACAATAAAACCGTCAGTCCCGTCATTATAACAACGTGACGACACCTCCGTCATGGCACGAGACACGTGTGACACCTCGTGACGCGTTATCCTACCTGGGGATTACATAAACTACAATTTACTGGAGCAAAAGTTTACCAGGGTTTGGGACAGTTGTAACATAGAGCTGTTATATAAGTCATTGCTTTTAAAATAAGAAATCAAGTGAGCGGCTAAGATGCAATCCTGACCTCATTATCATATTCTGATGCGATAGCTCCCTCCATTGCCCTTAATATTATATTGCTTGCTAGATCAGAAATCAAGTGAGCGGCTAAGGGGCTATGCAGAATGCGTTTTTTTCACGCTCCGTCGACGCGTGTTCCCCTACTACCTAGCGGAATCTGCATAAATAGGTCCTAAGATCCAGTCCCCTGATTGCAACCCAAGCCTTGAGATGCAACTAATTGCCGTGGAACTTAGACTTCACAGGGATGCGCTTACGCTAATGCCCGCCATTCCAGCGTAATTGCAGCTCTCAGGTGGCAGACTACTTTTAGCTCCATAAAGCCTGGCATAGGGTATCTAGTTTGTTTACATATATCAAAAGTCACGTTGTAAAATTGCAGTTCTAAAGACAGGCCTGATATATTTTTATTTATTGTTTGTTGACACTGGCTCGCTAGCTGAATTTGACAGTTGATAATGTATCAAGTTTTTGGTGAATTAAGGGGTCAACATTTTTTTGAGAAACCTAGGGTGTCGGGCGCTCGGCTACGGTAGCTCTTTGCTTTGTATTACTGTGAACGTACGTTTGTATCACTGTAAATCCATACTTCCATACTATAAACGTAACGTACATATAAAACGTGGTCGCTTAACTATGGGCCTCATAAGTAGGCTCAAAGTCACCCAAAAGGCAATGGAGAGGGCTATGTTGGGAGTTTCTCTGCGCGATCGCATCAAAAATGAGGCTATTCGCAGCAGAACCAAGGTAACCGATATAGCCCTCCGAATCGCTAAACTTAAGTGGCAGTGGGCGGGGCACATTGTACGTAGAAACGATGGCCGTTGGGGTGGAAAGGTTCTCGAGTGGCGTTCACGTACCGGAAGGCGCAGCGTGGGTAGGCAAGGCGGACTGATGACCAGGGGATCGATTTTTGAATCTCACCAAGTGACTAATTCTCACCGATGTGAGTGATTTCCGAAAGTTCGTATTTTTGAAACTCACCGGTGACTTACATTTGTCATACCTATGATATCGATTTACGAGTGCCCCTACCCACTCGTAATTGAAATCACCATGCGATTGTTTTTGACAGTTGACGTTTGTGACATCTGCCAAAAGTACCAAAGTATGTTTTTCGGAAGAATTAGCAGCGGGGCTCGATTGTGATATTTGTGATTGCGACGATTTATTTATAGTATAAATAGGAGGCCAAGTGCGTGTCGGACCACGCACAACGAAGGGTTCCGTGCCTATTAAAAAGGTCGTATCGTTACTGAAATCTTATGGCACTTACATCCTTTTCTTTAAGGAAGGCAGTTTTTAGGGTTCCGTAGCCAAATGGCAAAAAACGGAACCCTTATAGATTCGTCATGTCTGTCTGACTGCCTGTCCGTCAGTATGTCACAGGCATTTTACTCGAAAACAATAAGATGTATTTGAATAAAATTTTGAGGATAGGAGTATTTTATTAACTGCTACATAGTTTTGTAATTTAATTACTAAAAAAAAATTTTATTAGGGGTGCACTCCATACATAAAACTGAAAGTCAAAATTTTTTTTTTCATTGCAGGCCCTCGTGTGGCACATCAATCGATAGGCCTTTCAAAATAAATTATTTTGAACAAGATCTGTTCAAAGGTTTTCGAGATATTCCTAAAAAACTGCCTTCCTTAAAGAAAAGGACGTAAGTGCCATAAGATTTCAGTAACGATACGACCTTTTTAATAGGCACGGAACCCTCGTTGTGCGTAGTCCGACACGCACTTGGCCGCTTTTTTATTTTTAGAAATACCTCAAAAACCTTTGAACCGATCTTGTTCAAAACAATTTTCGCTGAAAGAATTGAATAAGCCCTATGTCCTTGTTTTTTTTTTCATATTTTTAAAATACACGGTTCTAAAATTAGAGGGGGGGGCACAATTTTAGTGACTTTCGCCCCGAATCTCCGACTCTATTCACTTAATCAAAAAAAATGCTGATAATCCTTATATTTATTTAGAAAGGCCTATCGATTGATGTGCCACACGTGGAATTGCAATGAAAAAAAAAATTGACTCAGTTTTATGTATGGAGTGCACCCCTAACAAAATCGTTTTTTTCTAATTTCAGTACAAAACTGTGTAACGGCAAACAAAATACACCTATCCTCAAAATTGTATTCAAATACACTATAGTTTTCGAGTAAAATGCCTGTGACATACGGACGGACAGACAGACAGACATGACGAATCCATAAGGGTTCCGTATTTTGCCATTTGGCTACGGAACCCTAAAAAACGGTATCAAGGACAACACTATAACATCTGCGTAAAAAGGAACGTAACGGGAAGATTGTCTCTGACTGACATTGTAAAATTTCTGCATGTTGGTAAACAGCGTGTGACTTTCAAAAATACGGCTCTTGGAAAATGGTGACATAAAAGTCATCGGTGATAATTTTAGTCACCGGTGACTTTGATATCACCAGTGAGATTCAAAAATCGCACTCCTTGTCTCGGGAGTCCGCTGGATGTGGGTGGCGCAGGACCGGTCATTGTGGCAATCTTTGGGGGAGGCATAAGTCCAGCAGTGGACATATTTCGGCTGATAATATGATGATGATGATGATGATGTACCAACTATTATACTAACTATTCATACTATCCATACTAATATTTATAAATGCGAAACTGTGTCTATCTGTCTGTCTGTAAACCGTATTAACTGAATTCGATGAAGTTTGGTTGAGTCCCGAGGAAGGACATATGGTAGTTTTTATTCCGGAATCCATCCCCTGAGGGAGTGAAATGGGGGGTGAAAGTTTGTATGAACCTACAATATAAACGAGTTCCACGGGGACGGCAGAAGTTTGTCAAATATCTGCGATCTAAAACATCCCTAAGGATATAACTATATCACGACTGCAACTATTACACAGCGACATAGAGACTAGGGTGGACTCGCATTTTTTGGTGATACGCCTAATTCGGTGATAGGTAGGTACATGTTTTGAAGGACGCTACCGAATAAAGCTAGTGAATTCACCGAATTAGGCGTAAAAATAATGCGAGTTTACCCTACATATAATACACGATGATTTTTAATCCGTGATCAGGAATCCAAAACGGATTTCAATGGACGAGGTCTCATGCAATTACGAGTGAATCACTGTTTAGTAAATTTTTAATGATAATATTAACACTAATATCCACTGAATGTCTGGTCACCCTAAATTTCTTGAAGTTAAGTAGATACTAACACACGTATTACGTTTTCGCAAACTACCTTTAGGCTGACAATGATTTTGAATTATAAAGTGATTCCGTATTCAGTTTTATTTAGAAACAAAAGAATGTTTGTTTTAGGTATCTTCGAGTTAAGACTGCACCGAGCTTTAGACGCGGGCACCGATTTGGCATTGGCATTGGTGTGCGTCATCACGCCGGCCGCTGCCGGCTCGCTCAATCGGTACGATCGGTCACAAGCTAAAAGTTAGTAGCTCATTATTCTCTAATAATAAACCTCAACTCCGCGTATAAAAACATGGATGGTGGTAGGTATAAGGAATAAAATACAAAATGCAATTACTTATTATTTTTATTGAAATTTGTCCGTTAACTAAGGAAAATAAAAAAATAAGCAAAGTAGCAAAAGCAAAAAGTAGTAAGCAAATAGCCAAGTCCACGAAAAGCGAGCTCTTGTTTCCCCAAAAAACCAACAATGTGAGTCTCTGAAAAAATTGTCGATTTCGGCCATTGAGTCCGTTTCAAAATATTCCTGAAATAAGATGAAAAAGTATAAATTTGCGAATCAAGTGCTACATATAAATTTAAGTACTTAGGTCATTTAAAATTGTAAGTTTCCATTTTTGCCATTTTAATTTCCAACATGGATTCGTCATTTCCGTCTGTCCGTGTCGTCGTGTGTGTCTATCCGTCCGTATGTCACAGAATTTTTTTTGTAAGTTGCAAATGCAAAGTCGAACTACAGATTGAAAAATCAACTCTTTTTCCAACCAGCACTTTTTCCATTCTCATTTTTTGGTCCCAATACTCCAATCGGATTATTTGATGATGTCTAAAAACATAATTAGTAATAAGTAGGTACATTGAAAATATGAAATTTCTTAATATCTTATCATATATTTCATTCATAATGCCAAAAGTAAAAAAAAAAGAGAAGGTTGCACTCCGGGAGTGCCGGCAGAAGTGTAAACTCAATAACATTGTAACAGTTTTTCGATCAGGTCACGTGCCATCTTACGGTGTCACCCTAAAAATGAATTTGGCGCAAATTTATAAACAATTATCAATTATTTAGGCGGACGGGCCGCGGGCGCGTTGGGTGCGACGGGCCGGCTCGCCCGCCGCCGGCGGTGAACAAAATACTAATTTGTTTTTGCCATTGCCAAATATTTTTCAAAGCTTTATCTCTTTAGGAATAACGTCCAAATTCGAACTATTCGAATTTGCAAGAACAGCGGACGGCGGCGGTGAACAAAATATCAATTTGTTTTTGCCGTTGGTAAATATTTTTCAAAGCTTTATCTCTTTAGGAATAACGTCCAAATTCGAACTATTCGAATTTGCTCAATAGCAAAACGGTGAAGGACGCGTGAACAAAATTACAAATTTATTTGCAGAATATGCTATTGCAAAAAGTGTTTAACGGCTTTATACTCTTACGAATAGCGTTCAGTTTAGAATGAAGTCGAATCGGCTAGCAGCAAAATATAAAAGTTTGTGACCTCCTTCACATCTGACGTCACAAAAATCTGTCGCGTATTTAACAATTTTTCCCCATCCCAAAAAGTGCTCAGCGCCGCTGAAGAAGTTTTCACTGCAAAAAAATGTGCTTACATTGGAAATTCCTAAGGCGTCATTTTGTCTCTTTGTTCGTGCAATAAAAGCAAGAAGCCGTTTGTTGAAATACTTAGGGCCATTTCTACGTGTATTATATATTTCCTTGCGTCTTGCCATTTTAACTAAAACAATAAATAGTTGGTGCATCATATATAGGTTAAATGTTTCCTGGGTAAATAAATAGTATCGTGACTATCCCGTCTGTTACATTAACACAAAATGTTGGACACACGTATGTTTTCTTTTGTCAAGGAAAAAAATAACAAAGAAAAAGCACGTCAAAGTTCAGAGGTGGGGACTCATGACGTCAGTTATAGTAACGACAAGCCATCAAGTCATGGTATAGTTACGACAAGTGTGGCACGGCGTGCCGTCACGCGGAACTTTAACGGTAGCCCGTATCTTCATTAAGTACTATTTTTTTTAATTTAAAAAATATAAAATACTTTTGTAATATTTTTTGATAATATAACTGACTATACAGGAATAAGCTATATAATAATCTCTAAGTACAAGTACAAGACAAAAAACGTAATGGTAAGTACTGAAGATAACAAAGCAAACGAGCCCAAACTCAACTATTTAGCCCCTTCCATCATAGAGTTCCACCAGCCATCTTCCGGCTTCGTCATGAGCCCCTCGCCATTATGTTTAATGGTAAGTACTGAGGATAACAAAGCAACCGAGCCGAAACTCCACTATCTTAGCCCCTACCATCATTGAGTTCCACCAGCCATCTTCCGGCTTCGTCATGAGCCCCTCGCCATCATGTTTAATGGTAAGTACTGAAGATAACAAAGCAACCGAGCCCAAACTCCACTATCTTAGCCCCTTCCATCATCGAGTTCCACCATCCATCTTTCGGCTTCGTCATGAGACCCTCGCCATCATGTTAAATGGTAAGTACTGAAGATAACAAAGCAAACGAGCCCAAACTCGACTATCTTAGCCCCTACCATCATCGAGTTCCACCAGCCATCTTCCGGCTTCGTCATGAGCCCCTCGCCATCATGTTTAATGGTAATTACTGAAGATAACAAAGCAACCGAGCCCAAACTCCACTATCTTAGCCCCTTCCATCATCGAGTTCCACCAGCCATCTTTCGGCTTCATCATGAGACCCTCGCCATCATGTTAAATGGTAAGTACTGAAGATAACAAAGCAAACGAGCCCAAACTCGACTATCTTAGCCCCTACCATCATCGAGTTCCACCAGCCATCTTCCGGCTTCGTCATGAGCCCCTCGCCATCATGTTTAATGGTAAGTACTGAAGATAACAGAGCAAACGAGCCCAAACTCGACTATCTTAGCCCCTTCCATCATCGAGTTCCACCAGCCATCTTCCGGCTTCGTCATGAGCCCCTCGCCATCATGTTTAATGGTAAGAACTGAAGATAACAAAGCAAACGAGCCCAAACTCGACTATCTTAGCCTCTTCCATCATCGAGTTCCACCAGCCATCTTCCGGCTTCGTCATGAGCCCCTCGCCATCATGTTTAATGGTAAGTACTGAAGATAACAAAGCAAACGAGCCCAAACTCGACTATCTTAGCCCCTTCCATCATCGAGTTCCACCAGACATCTTCCAGCTTCGTCATGAGCCTCTCGCCATCATGTTTAATGGTAAGTACTGAAGATAACAAATCAAACGAGCCCAAACTCGACTATCTTAGCCCCTTCCATCATCGAGTTCCACCAGCCATCTTCCGGCTTCGTCATGAGCCCCTCGCCATCATGTTTAATGGTAAGTACTGAAGATAACAAAGCAAACGAGCCCAAACTCGACTATCTTAGCCCCTTCCATCATCGAGTTCCACCAGCCATCTTTCGGCTTCGTCATGAGACCCTCGCCATCATGTTTAATGGTAAGTACTGAAGATAACAAAGCAAACGAGCCCAAACTCGACTATCTTAGCCCCTTCCATCATCGAGTTCCACCAGCCATCTTCCGGCTTCGTCATGAGCCCCTCGCCATCATGTTTAATGGTAAGTACTGAAGATAACAAAGCAAACGAGCCCAAACTCGACTATCTTAGCCCCTTCCATCATCGAGTTCCACCAGCCATCTTCCGGCTTCGTCATGAGCCCCTCGCCATCATGTTTAATGGTAAGTACTGAAGATAACAAAGCAAACGAGCCCAAACTCGACTATCTTAGCCCCTTCCATCATCGAGTTCCACCAGCCATCTTTCGGCTTCGTCATGAGACCCTCGCCATCATGTTTAATGGTAAGTACTGAAGATAACAAAGCAAACGAGCCCAAACTCGACTATCTTAGCCCCTTCCATCATCGAATTCCACCAGCCATTTTCCGGCTTCGTCATGAGACCCTCGCCATTAGTTCTCGTTGCTCCTAAGGGGCAACCATGTAACGTTTCGAACGCGCGTCAAGTAGATCCAACTGTCATTTTTCCATATAAAAATTGACATTTAGATCTAACTGACGCGCATACAATGCGTTACGTGATCGACCTCCTTAAAAGCTTATAATATCAAAAAAAAATTCTTACCCTGTTTTGCTGCGTATTACTGCTATTGACATCGAAGTATTTTTAAGTGTCACCGCGCCGCATTGAGACGTGCTCTCTCTCTGAGCTCTCGTGGGTGACTGAATATGTCATGCGTTTGCTCGCGTATAATTATATTTCATCATTTTGTTCCATAGTAATTTTGTATGGCGGATTTGGAGGGCATTTTTAAAAAATCATAAGAAAATAACCAAATTATTTTGAAATGATAGGATTGCTTTTGCTTGTAGTTAATACATTGGAGATTCGTTTGAGTAGGATTTTGAAACTAAAATATCAATTTTTATATTCAATTTTACCTAAACGCCGACAGACGTTCTTCTCATTTTTTGCTTGAATTGTATTTATTAAACTGTAGATTGATTTGAGAATATGAATAGCATTCTATTGTAAACACACTCTTTGTGATTATAATTACCTATAATTTATATTTTATTGTAAAGAATTGTTAACTCCACCGTCGGAACGGTGACTGCCGTTTTTGCCGATTATGCTCAGCGCAGTCTTAATCGTGTTTGGTGTCAATTACAGAATTAGAAAAATTTACTCCTGAATACTCCTGATCACGAATTAAAAATCATCGTGTAGGTATATATATGTTAATTTCTCTGTACTCTGTGTTTACGTTCTTTTCCATTCACTGTATTTCGGTGGACATCTGTAACTGGCTTTGTTATTAGCTTTTAAGCTTTGTAATATTTTCCTGTAATGCTGTTGATGCCCCAAATAAACAAAATTAAAAAATAAATAAAATAAAAATAAATTTAAAAAAGTATTTTTTACTAAACGTGACCAAAATAACTTATTTATCTTTATATTTATTAGCGCATAATTGAACTTATTTCATACCTCTTTGAAGTTATTCGTTTTGGATGTGTCAACCCTTACCTCGCCGCGAACCGACCCAGAATGAGATCACACAGTCATATCGACTACTAAGTTATAAATTAAATATTTGCCAGTCTTTTAAAGAATTCATGTCAAAGGTTTATTTGGTAGATTATATATTTACAATTTGGTGCCGTGACCAGGATGTGAACAGAGATTAAATTATCAGGAAAGCATAGTAAGAATTAATTTGAAAGTAGCCGTTTAGGCTACAATTTGGCTTGAAAACTGTACATGTTTGAATTAGAGAAATATAATCAGCCATACGATAAATAAATGTTAAAGATCTTACAATACTTCAAGACGCCGTCCCAAAAGACAGAATCCTTATATTTCTTATTAAATCTTGTATTTCGTTAGCAGACCTCGAAATGGCTCTAGATCAATCTTCTCGTGCCCGCTCCGGCAGGTAATCGTCTTGATGGATGCTGGCGATGACAGATGCTGGCTAAATAATGCTCTGAGTAAAAGTCGAGAGTCAGATAAATATTTGATAAAGGTACTGGAAATTATTTGATGATATTTGTTTTCGCAAGTAACTGGATCATATTATAGTGACGAGTGTATGAAGTTCAGCGAGGCGATACGAGTATGTGATAACGACAATCATCTATCGCTAGTTTTAGTTATTTACGATACAAGTGCCGAAAATAGGAAATTCGCAATGAGTGGTGATAAATTACAACACGAGCGCAGGGAGTGTTTTAAATCGAGACGAGTTGCGAATTACCTAATCGCACGTGTATCGTACAACGTTTTACTGTACATATGGCTCTTTAAAGTTTAGACATATGCACGGAAAGTGCTCTTTGCGCACTAGTGCGGAAAAGTAGCACCATATGTACTGTAAGTCTTTTTTTGTTTGACAATCGAAAGGATGTTTACAAAAACAACATAAATACATGCTTTTTCTTCTTGTTGTGCCATATTCTCAGCGGATGTCAGCGACCATATTCCGGAACTTGTTTCTATCCTGTGCCAGTCTGCAGAGACTGGCAGTGTCATTAATGTATGACCAGCTTTTAATGTTGTCTACCCATAAATTTATACATTCGTTTCGATTTTACAGGAATAAAAAAAAACTTAATTTCTCTTACAATATTATTTCTTCAAACAATACCTTTCATTTACTATGCACCTACATAGTAAAGCCATAGAGTTACGTTACACTTGTCACTTAGATGCTTTTAATAATCGATTATCTCTTCAAAAAAAGATACTTTGTGACTTATGCCGTTTTTGTAAAATTGTTGGGAGGTATGTTATTATTGTGCAAAAATATATGGGTATAGTATAGTATAATAAAGGTAAGTAGTAAAAATAATTATTGAATTTACGAAATCTGTTTTATTACCAAATGTATTCCATCTAAATTATACATATATGTTTTATTCCGAGCAACGGCGCGTATAGTTGCGGTGACTACGAGACAAACGGTTGGCTCGTGGTATTTGAGCTGTCGAAGTGTTGTGGAACCGCCCTGTGCAACCCGAACTGACCCAACTTAGACTGGGGCGCACACTACTGATATCCGTGCCAACCCAGTTCCACTAGAAAGCCTATAATATATATATAGTCTGCCCTTTATGTTACCGACGGCTTCCGGTAGTGACCCCGGTGTTCCGAGGTGCTTTGCTCGACTATTTAGTATTGGATTTATTTATAACGCGCAATCGGATATTTTTGGTCGAAGAAAATTTTACCATCAGAATATTTTTTTTTATACCACGTTGCTTCAAACAACCTTGTGGCCCACCGGATGGTAAGTTTTTACCGTAGCCTATGGATGCTTGCAACTCTACGGGTGTTACATGCGCGTTGCCGACCCTCTAAGAATATATACACTCAAGAATAAATACTCTAAGGGTATTTAAATATATACACTCCTTTTTTGAAGAACCCCATACTGTAGTCCCTCGGGAAAACCTCGGCGGGAGCTCATTCCACAACCAAAAAGACCCACCAAAAACCAAAAATAGGTGCTAATTAAGAGTCCTTACTTCTACAGACGAATGTATTTTGCAAAATTCTTCCTTTTTCATTCTACGTAACTTTTAGTATTTATTCAAAAACTGATAACTTAACTTAAATAATAATTTCAAAAATTTCGGCGGAGACTAAGCACGCGGCGATATAAGTATTAAGTAGTATGGAAGTTAAATTGCCAGGGGACATGATGGATGGTTCTTTCATAGAGAGTAAGCGTGCACTCACTGTGATCATAGTCCATTAATAGACTTCTAAAGGACCTTCTCTAATATTTAAATGCACAACAGAAGGCCCAAAAATGTATTAACAGATCCCGATAAGGGACTTCACATAGACAGGATCTCCCGAAAGCTGACTGATCTCAGAAGAACACTCATAACTTTTAAATTAAATGACATAGTCGAGCTGTATTTTTCCAGGAAAAACATCCTTTTGTACTAACTGGAAATCGATGAATTCTTTTGTCAAACATCACGGCACGGGAATGATTGCTCCTCGGTAATCAAAGGATTCCGTTTTGTTCGTGCTGCGCATAACGAAAGGAATGATTTTCAGACGAAAAAGACTTTTTATTTGAACTAAGAATTTGTCGGATTAGGTTTCGATTCTTTTGATTGTTTTCGATACTCTGACAGTCTGTTGAAGGATTCGAGGAATTGTTATTGGTTCGATGCTTTGTTTACGGAAGTTATCATAAGAAATGTATAAGATGGTTCACTATTGTCTTGCAGAAACTTTTTTGACATATTGACGACCGGTTAGTCTAGTGGTCTGCCTACGAAGCTGAAGGTCCTGGGTTCGAATCCCGGTAAGGGCAAATATTTGTGTGATGAGCATGAATATTTGTTTCTGAGCCGTGGTTATATATATATACATATATATATATATATATTTCGTATATATTTCGTCGTCTAGCACCCATAACACAAGTCTTACTGAGCTACCTATGGGACTAGGTCGATTTGTGTGAGATTGTCCCCTTATAATATTATTATTACTATTATATATTTGATTTGCATAATGATACTTGGCAGAAGTAACGTTTGGCAGAAACACCTTACGCAGAGTATACTATGGCATAAATAATTTCGCAGATTTTATAATATCGAATCTTATATTGGCATAATGTTGATGAGCATAACTGTCTTCTAAACGAATAGTACTTTCGCATATATTTTTTTTGCATAATGATTGCACTAACACACGGGACGACAGACGAACATGGCGAATCTATAAAGGTTCCTTGTTGCTTACGAAACCCTAAAAATCGGTTCTAGCGCTTCGCCGGCCGCTGCCCCGGCACGCTCACTCCGCTCGCTCGGCTCGCGCGCGTAGGGCCGCAGTACACCTGACACTCCTCGCTTCGCTCGTCGTCGTACCTAACGGTGACTATGGGACTGTATTTCCTTTTTGATAGCGAGTCGGTAATTATGCTATTGTAATAGTATGCTATAGGATTATTATGGTACATAAAATGATGCTAAACCAAAGTCGGCCAAAGTAATGTTCTACAAAACAATGTGCTGCAAAATGTGTCGTATGCGTGGCAGTAGTAATCCCAACTATTACAATACAATACAATACAAATACTGTTTATTGCACACCTCACACAAACAAAGCAGTTAAAAAGAGAAACAATACAATAACATGTAGGTAGAGGTAGACAACAGGCGGTCTTATCGCTGAAGATCGATCTCTTCCAGACAACCTTTGGGTATCGGAGAAAGAGATAAAACTAGATTATGTAGTAGGTGGTGCAGAGATTATAATAAGCCAAAAATATAAATAATTATATCAATACACGTACATAAATAGCTCTATATATAAACATACATACACAATCATACATATATACAAATAACACAAATAAAAATATATAAATATAATACATAAACAGTCAGCCAATAATAATAATAGTAAGACAATCGGGGTTAGGGGAGAGACAAATAATGTTCTTTAAGAAGAGATTTGAAGTTACCGATAGATTTAGCTTGTCTTATATCAAGAGTTCCACAGTCGAATAGCCTTAAAAGTGAACGAACTACTGTAAAATTTCGAAGATGACGAAGGCACAGTTAATAGCAAATTGTTAGAAGATCTAACAGAATTAAAATAACTAAAACGCTCTTTGAGATAGCGGGGAGTTGCAGGGTTAAAAAGGACACTAAACAGAAACGAAATAATGTGAGAGTTACGACGATAACGGATAGGGAGCCACTTGAGTTTGGAACGGAAACTAGAAACGTGGTCATATTTGCGTAACCCAAATATGAACCGAATGCAGACATTTTGGAGACGCTCAAGCTTATTAAGCTGCTCCCCAGAAAGGTCGAGATAGGATACAGCTACAGATAGGTAATCAAGAATAGGAAGAAGTAAAGTTTGAGCAAGCGCAATTTTAGTTGCAGTAGGCAGAAAATTACGAAGCCGCCTAAGAGACCCCACTGCAGCAAATATCTTCCTGCTCACTTCACTCACTTGAGGCACCCAAGACAAAGAGCGATCCATAATGATCCCAAGATTTTTCACTTGCATCGAATAATCAATCTGAATCCCATCAAAAAGTATTGGAGGGAGATTTACAAAATCGACTCTAGAAATCAGATTGCTGCTGCCAATAATAATGACTTGGGTCTTCGCTGGGTTCACACTCAGACCATATCGTTGACTCCATTTCAGAATGCGTACCAAGTCATCATTAGTTCTTTCTATGGCAGAAGGGAGATCACCAAGCACGGACTGTGTATTACCTTTATGCAAGATTACCATTCGACCGGAAGTGTTTCTGCGAAACATATTATGCCAAGTGTATTTCTGACCAATATTATTCTGCCAGATGAGGGTAACCCGTATAAGATACGAGTACATAAGAAGCAAATGTTATTTCTTAAATCTCGAAAAAGGGATTTTGTGAGAGAAAACATTTCATTTCATATTTATGCCCTCGCTTTCGGCTCATAAGATAGGTTGGCCTGCTATTGAGACAAATAGCAGATACTTGATACGGGCTAGGTCGTAGCACACGTAGCGTTGTTTTAGCAGTATGTCAATAAAAATATAACCTCTTAAGGAGCCTCTCGAGAAAATTATGATAATTTACAAAGGCTGTACTTTTTTCTGCATACATATAATACGAGTATGTAACTTGACCAAAAATGTTCTTGTTTGGCATAAGCCAAAGCACGAATAAAAATATATCTATAGAAAAAAAACAAAGTTCCTGTTTCCTGTCAAACTTCCCATAGAATTAGAATTTAACTGAGGGATTGAATCAACCAGCCCATAGTGTGTCAAAATAATATCCAGTATTAACCGGCTCAGCGCTGCACAGCGATGTTTGTGAGGAAATTGGGGTCTCTGCTTAAACACAAAATTCTATTTGCAGTATACGTAAGTGGCGTTACAGAATTTAATATTGAAGCAAAAGGATTTACGTAAAATGCATTTTGTATGATGTGTTGCCCTAAAAATGTTGTTTAATAAGTTCCAGCGTATCATTTCAGCAATGTCTAATTGGTTACTTTCCTATTGGTTTTCATGGTGCCATTCGATCCAGTTTTTGGAGAAAATCAAATGTTTGTGTAGGACCAACCTCAATTAGAGTACGATAAAAGGTAAAAATGGGGGTCAAAATAAGACATCCATATTCGCTAGCGCACGAAAAAACGGTGCATACTACAAATGAAACTGCATTTTGACGTCGCAACTTTACTTTTCTCACGTCGATTAAGACGCTGTCAACACCAAAATGCCCTTTGAGGATTCGGGATATGGCGCACACTGTCTATTTGTATCGGAGTAAACGAGAGCGAGTGTTACTGGGCGGCCAGGTCTTAGAAGATAATAATGAATAAGTATTTAAATAAAAAAAAGTGTGGATTATTTGTGAAATATGACTCGTTACTGGTTTAGGTATGAATATATTGACTTCATGTTTTTAATTGCAGAGCCATACGTCAAAAAATAAAGACATAGAACCGTTTAATGATGATTTTAAGACCAATCTTTGCAATTATTTTCTATCGAACCGATTTCGTCCAATTATGTATCGAGTCGGTCCACGGTCTTTGAAATATGATAAATATGAACGTATTTTATTTTGATGTGCTAGAACAAATAGTTTTTCTTAAAAAACTGCTTAAATAACATCATGTTCAACAAAATTAGGTCTTGTGGCTGATTAAGGATCCATGACAGCAAAATAGATAACAGTCTCCATTAAACAATGTAAACGGCGATAATATTACTGGTGCGTTTAGAACAAAGGCCTCCCTCCGGTGGTTCCTGTTCTGTTCATTACCCGACGATAAATATTTGCCTCATTCGTTCTCGTAGCTACCCGAGGCTAAATGTGCCTCATACTGTAAACATTTACGTAGGTTCGACCAGTTATACACTGTGGTGTCAAGAAATCCGCCAGGATGACAGAAGTTTTGGACCCGCTTTGGGCGACAAATGGATTTATTGTCGTTCAACTAATTGGAAACTTTACAATCCGAAGTTATTGATCGGATATGAATAATGTCACTTTATTTATTTAATCGTATGGCCTACTTTATTTCGCCTTTAAAGTTTGTCACTTTGAAAAATAATTGACGAGACTGAATAATGCTAAAATGTAATTTTTTACATCCTAAAATTAAAATTGACATACTTACAGGTCGAAAAAAATACGTCCATATGAAATTTCGTGCACTCCAAAAATATGACTAATCGGAAATACGTCATATAATGAACTTTGTACCAAATAGTTGGTTTTCATATTTTTGATATTCATTTAAATAAGACAAAAAAACTTTAACGTATTTAAATATGAATTTATTTCATACTGGACACTAATTGCATTTGGGCTAGATTCATTAAGACAAGAAAAAAATTAAATTATAACCAAATTATTTTATACTCAGTCCAATTTCAAGGTGGTCATTTGGTGTTGAATATTTTCCTTTTCTGTCTATCTAATCCCAAGATTTGGCCAACTGCCATCTGACTTTCCAACGCAGAGGAAAAACGAGACCTTACTGGGATTAGACCGGTTTCCTCACGATGTTTTCCTTCACCGAAAAACTAATCCGTATAGGTACATAAGTTCCGAAAAACTCATCGGTACGAGCCGCCCAACCCACGACCGCCGCTTGACAGCCGCAGGCCTGAACCGCTAGGCTACGGTAGCTTACAACTATGTTTATATATGTGTCTTAAAATATCACGTACAAAATTGAATAAAACTTATAGTGCAACATTTCTCTCCGCCACAAAACACGATTGTAGATAAGTTTCGCCACAGCAGAACATAGTGCACTTTCCCGCGCTAGAATGTACCAATGATATATCACATTTACCCACAAATAAAAACTGCAGACGGTAGAAACTAGGACAATTTGATTTGAGAGCATTATTCACACAGGAGAATTTATATTTACCATCACGATCTCATATTTTCCCGTAGCTTTTTGCAACTCTGTTCTCTATTTTTTGTGTAGCTGGGTTGCTTATTGAATTACGTTTGCTGCTTGTTTCGATGTTGGGAAAGTAAGTGGTTATCTCCCTGTGGAGAGGGTGTGACAAGTTTGACGTGTGTTCTGAGATTGTGTTTACATTACAGTGGGTGGGAAACGATAGAGTTATTTCTGCGAGCAACGATGTAATATAAAAAGAGGTAGATAAGTTATAAGCGCTCCAAAAGTGGCGCACTAAAGCTGAGTCAATTGCGCCAACTTCGTCAATGGAAACGTTTATCTAAGAGCCTTATCACACTTGCGATTTGCGAGCGTATTTTCTATACAATTATCAGTCGCGGCGTACACGCTGCGTCAACGCCTTCATACAAAATACGCTTGCAAATCGCAAGTGTGATAAGGCTCTAAACGTGTCACAGCTGTCAGATTCGGTGGCCATTTTTAAACACGGAATTTCGTATAGGCAACGTTTTACCTCTTTTTTATATTCGATCATTGTATGCGAGGTAAAAGTTGGCAAGTTCAAGAAACCGGGGCAATAATATACAGGGTGGTGAAGACAGGTTGAACATAATGGTTGAGATTATGGAATGTGGCTGATGTTTTATAAAAATGTCATTGGAATTGAAATCTTCTACCTTAAGTAGAGGTGCTTTTTGAATGGACTCCTGCGATGTAATTCGGCCAATCTTAAGTTTAATTGCCCAACTTATTGGTTTTCCGGTTAATATTCTCCAAGAGCTCTTAAAATGTTAAGTATTCCCTCAAAAATCTGACGAGACTGGCAATATTCTGACGACACACAGCTGATCTTCAGTCATAACTACAACTTAGAAAAGTTTAAAAACCCCCTACATTTTCATTTTAAAGTCCAATATCTCAAAAACGGCTAAACAGATTTTCATAAAACATGGCTAAAAACACTCGGGATCATATTAACTTTCGAATAAAACAAACCGCATTCAAATTGGTCCATGTGTTTGGGAGCTACGATAACACATAGATACAGATACACAGACACGTTAAACTTAGATATAACACCCCTCTCTTTGCGCCGGGGGTTAAAAATAGAATGTAAAGAATGTCAACATAAATAAAAATATATATTTTAGCCAACCGCTTAAAGAAATATACAGGCCGTAACAAAAATGGTGGCGATCCGCTTATGGACGGTATCGCATCGTGACTAGAAATAAGTAGGTACATTTTATACACTTAACATTTACTATGTTCTTCTAGGGAATTATTTGTAGAGAACATTTTTGGCGTGAAGAAGAACGTTATGACAGATACAAAAACACTAGCTTTGCTGCTATACGAAACTATTCCCATCAAACAGCTTTACTTCGCAAGTCATCAATTTATCACTAACTTAATACATATTTATTACACTATAATCATAAATTCATACCCTTACAAAGAACTCGACTCTAGAGTTTTGCTCACAAAGGATCCAGTGCATCGGATGCATATTTAATGCGCGCCGCAGCGCCCGGGGTGTAGCGCAGCCTTGATCTCCGAGTACCCATTGTTTTATTATTAAAGGTATGTCACGCAGTTTTTTAGAACAATTAACTATTTCATGAAAACCTTGCGCTAATATTAATAGGATTGACATTTTCGGCAATAGCTTTGCAGCAGCTAGCAGCTCGCGACTGGTAATAGGTACTTTTTTGATGCAATTTCCATTACGGGGGAAAACCGTTTCCACTAACTAAATCTTAACAAATCACCCTTTTGATGTCGATCGCTTCAGCATAATATATATTAGGTATATAGGTTTCGATTAAAAAAAAAATAGTTTTTGAGATTTTTCAGTTTGAATTTATTGCAAAAAAAGGAATGCCTATAAACCCAGCCTTTTATTGTGTCAATAACGTACTAAAAAATCATTGAGATAGGAAAATATTTAGAAATGGATAAAAAATCTCCTTTCGTATGGACTAGGACGTAGATTCTTCCCTCTTAAGGCGCCGTAGGTTCAGCGAAGTTAAGCGAACAGAGTTTTTGAAACAATATAATGCGTCTGTTTATAATAATATGGTCTCAAAAAAATACGAATAGTAATCTTGAGGCTTTTCTGCAGCGAGATCAGTGATTCGAAACATGATTAAGCAAATTTCGCTCGATAGAAAAAAATCACGAACATAGGTCTAAAATATACTTAAAATATTTGTAATATGCACAAAAGCTATAAATATTAAAATTCTTCTAAAAATCGGCAATATTATGTTCGAGGGAAATCAGTGATTAAATTTTTATTTAGTTAAACGGCCAAAAAATAAAAATGAATAATCATGATATCCGCGCTTCCGAGCACGCACTTCCATCTCGCTCACGCTTATGCTCGTGAGAGGGAGAGAAGACCATGAACCTACGGCGCCTTAACGCGTAGGGGCCTATAGCATAAGGTGTCAAATGACGTTATTGTTATTTTTCTCGCCTTAATCAGTTTAAAGATTATTACCAAAATCATTAATATAAGTAATAAGTACAATAATTATTTACTATTTAACACAATGTATCAGAATCAAAATTAAATGTTTACTTTGTACCTATTAATCTGATATTGTTCATGTTCGCCATCATCTATAGATACCTATATTATAAAGAGGAAAAGTCAGTGAAATTATAGCTTTGTAAGTTTGTACGTAATCTCCGCATTATCTTATTTTTGACATTATATTCTAAGGGTATACTTACATCATAATATAATTTGCAATGCTTTATTAATAATCAAATCAATTGTTGTAATGTAATTCAAGAGTAGATATTTAAGCCAATGTTTTTGTACGCCAATCGGCAAAACATAGTGCAACATAAAAAAAATAACATCTCTGTTTCTATGCAGCCTTCACCTATGTTTAACAAATAAAACACTTTGCCTTTGCCTTTGCCTTTGGAACCTTAAAATTCTTTGGCCTGTGTGTAGAATGGACTATCTGGATGGTTCTAGGCTAAAATATAGCCTTCCGCGAGTTTGCCTGCACTACGCGGGCGAACACGCGGGCATCTAGTTTGGAATATAAAAGGCCCCGGAGCCAAACAAAAATTAAGGATGCCTCTCCTGCATCGCATTTCATACTCAAATATGCGAAGGGACACTTTCTTTTCTCCTTGAAAGAATCTTGTTTGTTAACAACATCTGTATGTTTGTTGCAGATGGCATGGCGCGGTGACGCATGATGCAGGTGCCGCTCGCCGCGCTGTTGCGGCTACTGCTTATCGCTGGTAAGTTACGTTTTCATTATCATCATCATCGTCAGCCGAAAGACGTCCACTGCTGGACATAGGCCCACAAAGACTGCCAAAGTGACCGGTCCTGCGCTACCCGCATCCAGCGGATTCCCGCAACCAGTCATCAGTCCACCCTTGCCTATCCAAGTCACATTTTTTTTTAACTTTGTATTTAAGTACTTAATGACATGTTAATTGGTTTAATGAATAAATTGCATATGAAGATGAATATATTTTTTTTTTTTTTTATGATATAGGAGGCAAACGAGCAGACGGATCACCTGATGGTAAGCGATTACCGCCGCCCATGGACACTTGCAACACCAGAGGTGTTGTGAGTGCGTTGCCGGCCTTTAAGATGGGAGTACGCTCTTTTCTTGAAGGTTTGAAGGTCGTATCGGTCCGGAAATACCGCAGGCGACAATCCATTCCACAGTTTAGCAGTGCGAGGCAGGAAGTTTCTGGAGAAGCGCACAGTTGAGGACTGCCAACCATCTAAGTGGTGAGGATGGTAATGTTGTCGCGTTGGACGATGGCGAAAAGAAGCGGCAGGGATTAATCCGAACAATTCCTCGGAGCACTCCCCGTTATACATGCGATAGAAAATGCAGAGAGAGGCCACATCTCTACGCAGCGCCAAGGGGTCAAGCCGAACCGAAATATGCTCGCTGTCGACAATTCGAGTTGCTCGTCGTTGGATGCGATCCAGAGGGAGAAGCTGGTATTGGGGTGCCCCTGCCCATAGATGAGAACAGTATTCCATGTGTGGACGGACCTGCGACTTATAAAGCTGCAGGCGGTGGGCCGGTGTGAAATACTGTCTCGATCTATTGAGCACACCGAGCTTTTTTGAGGCTAATTTGGCCTTACCCTCTAAATGGCCGCGGAACTGGACTTCACTCGAAATGTCGACGCCAAGGATTCCGATACTGGCTGCGGCAGTCAGGGGAGTGCTCTCAAAACAAGGTGACACGTCGAACTTTAACTTTTTTGCGGTAAACGCGCAAACCTGTGTCTTGGTAGGGTTAAAACGGACTAAGTTAAGTCGACCCCATTCAGAGATTGCGCTTAGGGAAGTCTCAATTTCAGACACAAGTTTGTTCCGGTTCTCGATGACGATTTCCCGAGAGATATTGGTACGGCCGGTGTAAGAGGCATCACCTGTACTATCATCAGCATAACAATGAATTCCGCTGATTTGCAGCATTTCATTGATATGCATAAGGAATAGCGTGGGCGATAGCACACAACCTTGGGGGACACCAGCATTCACAGACATGGAGTCGGAGCATTCCCCGTCAACTACGACCTTAATGCTTCTGTCTGCTAGAAAGCTACTGACCCATACACATAATCTCTCGGGAAGCCCATAGGATGGTAGCTTCGAAAGAAGTGCTTTGTGCCAAACCCGATCAAAGGCCTTCGCTATATCCAAACTAACAGCCAATGCTTCACCCTTAGTCTCGATCGCCTGTGCCCAACGATGTGACAGGTAGACTAGAAGATCACCAGCCGAGCGGCCTCTACGGAAACCGTATTGTCGATCGCTAAGCAACTGGTGGTCCTCTAGGTACCGAAGGAGCTGGCAGTTGATAATGGACTCCATTATCTTCGAGAGAAGGGAGGTAACAGCTATTGGCCTGTAGTTGGACGGGTTTGAGCGGTCGCCTTTTTTAGGGATCGGATGCACCAAAGCTGACTTCCACGAGGTCGGGACTACGCCAGAAGAATAAGAGAGCCGAAAGAGACGCGTTAAGACCGGAGCCAACTCGGGAGCACACCTCTTCAGCACAATTGCAGGGATTCCATCAGGCCCACTCGACTTATGAGTGTCGAGGGAAAGAAGAGCTTTACGCACCGAGCTTTGGTTGAACCGGATATCCGGCATACAGCTCTCGCACCGCGGAATGGTCGGCGGCGCGTTTCCCCCGTCATCCAAAGTCGAGTTGGACGCAAAGAGTTTACCCAGAAGATCGGCTTTGTCTTTTGCGTCGTGGGCCAATGAATCGTTATCCATGTGCAGAGGCGGAAAAGACGGCGTGCAGAAATTCCCCTGGATAGCTTTGGCAAGAGACCAGAACGCACGAGTTCCCGACGGGAGGCGCTCTAATTTCTCACCAATTCTACCAATATGCAGCGACTTTGCTCTGGCAATATCTCTTTTGAAGGACCTGGAGGCAAAGTTAAACTCCTTTTTTAATACGCTAGTCTTTTCATCCCGTACTGCCGCTGCGTCTACCCAGGCTTGGTAACATTCATGCTTTCGGCGAGAGGCCATTTTACAGAAGTGACCAAACCAGGGTTGGGATTTGCCACCAACAGGGACCACAGAGGAAGGAATGAAAAGCTCCATTCCCTGCAGTACCACGTCAGCAACAGAATCAGCAACGACGTAGGGATCATCCGGCGTGAAGCAAACCTGCCCCCAAGGGTAAGATGCAAAGAAGGACCGCATCTCGTCCCAATCTGCTGACCTATAGTGCCACACACGGCGGCCACAAGCAACTCGCCGACGCGGCGGGCACGCGAGTGGCACCGTACTCCGGATCAAGCAATGATCCGAAGAACCGAGTGGGGCTTCAACGGATACATGGTAGTCAACCGGATGAGAGGTCAGCAGAAGGTCCAACAGGGAAGGTTCCTGGCCTTCCACATCTGGGATTCGCGTAGGCGCAGTAACCAATTGTGTCAAGCCATATGCCAGAGCAAAGTCAAAAACAGATCTACCCGCATGATCAGTCTTGCTAGAGCCGAGCCATTCGGCGTTGTGGGCATTAAAATCACCAAGTACAATAATCTCAACGGATGGGATCTGCTGCTGCACAGAGTCTGCAGCCGTTTGGATCTGCTCAATGAGTCGGTCAGTTTCGGCATCACCACTATGGGACCTGTATAGGCACGAATAGACACGGGGATGGTCAGCGTTGTCGATACGTAGCCATAAGGAGGAGAGGTCCCTACCTTCAAGATTGCTGAGGCGGCGAAAACTGATATCGTCTCTAACGTACACGCACACGCCAGCCCTGGGCGAAAAGGAGTGTTCCAGTCCGTACCCAGGGTAGGAGAGGTAAGATGTGTCCGCTGGAGTCGATATCTGCGTCTCGGTCAAGAAAAGCAAGGCCGGCTTTGCTGTCTCGAGGTGTAGGTGGACAGCATTAAGGTTGGAATGTAAACCCCTGATGTTGCAGAAGTCCACGGCCAGCGTAGCAAGGGGTGCCGGAGCTGCCTTGCTCTTGCCTCGGGCAGATGGCAGATGAATGAGCGCGGTTTTGCCCCCCCCAGAGTACGACGTGGGGCGGTCTCGGCGTCCACGCTCAGGCATAATGTTACCTGAGCGTGGAAGCCCAGAGAGGGATTCTCCAGCGCTAGTGCAGCTGGTACCCTCCTGGGGTAACCTCTTTAACTGCGCCATTATCATTAGAAAGGGGGGGTTGGGGTTGGAGCTCTGGGAACCTTACTCACCAACAGGAACACAACACTACATACCTACGGAGTAGGCAGCAGTGCTATTATGGCTGTGGTCTTCTGTAAGGCGGAGGTACTCCCCCAGTCGGGCTGCTCCAGATTCAAGCGTGATGACATTACGCTGAGCCCTACCTCTCTTAGAATATGAGCGAAGTCGCGCGCACGGCCGTTATGTAGGATTAGACTACGACGCTTTGGTGTTCAACTGTTCACCTTTACACTCAGTCAACGCCACTGTCTGCACTTGTGACATTTATTGGTCTGCACCAATAAATGTCACAAGTGCAGCCGTCGGCCGGCGTCGAGTTCTCCAATATCTATACAGACAACCTTTCAAAAATATCTACACATGTCTTATGTCAGTACCTAACAATAAAGTCTCTGTATTCAATATTTTTGGAAGATTGTCTTTTTAGATATTGGAGAACTCGACTGTACAACTTGCTAAGCGTCGCGCTGAGCACCATGTGAACAGATGATGTCAGATGTCTGATGTACAGTCAGAGGCGTCTTTACCTATGATGCAGAGTGTGCGTTGCACACGGGCGCAGCGGTCCTAGGGGGCGCCGCCCGCTACGCAGCCCCACTCGGCGCGCGCGCTTACTTGGGGGCGCTAGAGTAATGTTTGCACACGGGCTAGAGACGCCTCTGTGTACGGTCTTTATCCATGATGACCGAGCAAGCTGTCTGAGACGTTGTGACAGCAGTTGTATGTGACACTTGTGTAGCACACCGTTTCACAAGGTACATGTAATATGCCTACATTGAAAAATAATAACTATACTTGAACTTTATTTTCTAAAGAATATACAAGACGTTAATTTACATTAACTAAATTAAATTATACGTTAAATCTAAATAAGTTTCTGCTAAAAAAACATTCTTGGTTCAAGCTTTTAATGCACACAGTACTTTTCTGTATACCATCATCCACTACTCATTGAGACGATTTTGACGAGCCCAAATTCAACGGGGTAGCGTCGGTTATGTAATTAATTCCCATGGCCACCTTCTGTCTCCATCATCAGATCAGCTCGATGGTACGACTATAATATTGAATTGTCATCGAAACTGGATCGGCATCGGACTGGAAAATCGGATAATGACAAGTGACTGAAAAATGCATACATACGAACAGTGTAAGTTAAATAACAGTTTGTAATAACCCTCCTCTCCTTCGGCAGTCGGGGAGAAAGGCCCTCGAGGCATAATACCAGGATGCTGGCGGCATTTGCTCGCTGAATTTCATTGCATTGCATGCGAATGCGTCGCGCGAGAAAGCCGCCAGCTCTTCGGTTACATCAATTTACGTTATTTTGATTCTGATTTTGTTTGGACATTTTCTGAGAAACCGAAACCGTCTTGTGAACGGAACAGCCATGAATTGCGCATTACAATTTTTAGTTTAGTGGAGTGAATTAATTAAGTAAGGCAAGGCACACGTTTGTTTAACGTAGGTAACCGAATTCGAATTTAAACTGAATAAAAGATCCATCGAACATTAATCGTCAACGAACCGGATTCCCCCGGTTTCCACCGGCGCGGACCGGTAATGCGATAAATAGCTGTCGATTGAAAAGTCAATTAGCAGAGCAAATAAAACGATTTTGTCGCTAACGACCTGGGTAATTAGTTCCGGGAGTCATTCAGTTATGTGATGAGTAATTAGGAAATGTACATGGACCTTTGTATAGGACAAAGTGGGCATAATAATAAGGGAAAATGCATCCACTATAGGGAGGCCCGGCCTCTTGTCCTGTTGCGGTTGTGTTGTGTATCCAGCATCTTATCTCGGATCTTGAGAGCGAAATGAAATGCCAGATGGGATGCATTGGTTGGCTTAAATAACAATATGAACTAATGAGATCACTATGGAACTAAATACCTATCTTATATTTAACGTAATAGAAAAACAACTTCGCAAGCTCAGATAAATATAGAGGAGATCTATAACAGCTAATATATAAGGAGAACACAGTTGAAATATCCTAACGCTTGTGAAAGGTTAGGCAATTACCTCTCGGAAGCACTCATTGAAATGGCGCGCATTGCTACTGACTTGACTGACTTGACACTACAACTGCTTACCGAAGCCGCAGACCGCACCGACTCCGCCCAGACAAATGTGGAACTGGCCTAATTAGGAAAAAATATTGCATTTAATGTTTACTAAGCAAAACGTCCGCTAACGAATCATTAAATCGAAATGTAATTATTGCATTTATCTCAATAATGTAAATAAACCATCCAATATTATTTCCACATGTTGGTTTCCAATTGGTAACCTAATTACGCTGATTCACAGTGATTTAACCAAATCGCTGTTCATGTCAAACCCAATTGTTGTTAGTTTCTGACTAACGTGTCAATTTTATTTAAACGTTGGCATGTACATTATTTTTGGCCTTTTAAACTTTGTCACTTTAGCACCACCCAGGGGACACGTGCAGGGTTGTGGTATAGGTAGCGGAAACAGTAACGAGTAACAGTTGTCCCCCCTTTGTCAAGTGAGTGGGAAACTCGACTGTTAGGAGTTCTTAAGCCGCCCGAAGGCCCCTAACTCGGCTTAACGACTACTGCCAGACAGCAGCCGGGATCAACTGCTTAGCGTGCCTTCCAAAGCACGGAAGCGCTCATTTGTATTAACCACTTAAACATCAGGCGGTCACCCATCCTAAGACTGACCGCTGCCATCTTTGCTTAACCTGCGTTATCGTTTTCGACTCGCAGGCGCCGCTAGGCTATGAGCGCGTTAATTTTTCAGCACACTAGGTAACTCCACTAATTAACCGAATGCATACCAGAAAAATGAATGCTGTGCAAAAAAACCAATTGATTAACTAAACATGTTCTACATTACTCATTTGTATTATTTCTCTATTAATGTAATTATGTTATCTCTTATCTACCAGTTTACTTTTTAATTTGATTGACATGTTTAAATTTAAGTATATTAAGAACTTATTCACAATGTTTATTTATTTTTTACCTAATTTTATTTTAACTTATTTGTAATGTTGATTTTGATATCAGATTGACATATTTTAATTTTAATTTTGAATTTTAGTTTTAATTGGATTCATTAATTTTTATATTACAATTCTTAATTTAACTTATGACATTAAATTTTTACATGCCTGTTTTGGCGAAACATATTTAGGGACGCTAATTGATTGTAACATCTGTATGTACCATATCTTTCTGGTGAATAAACGACATTCATTAATTCATTCATTCATACAAAAAATTCTAAACAATCACACAAAACGAGATGACCTTTTAGTAGACCGAGAAAACAAAAATACGAATTGTTTATCAAAAATACTAACTTGCACTCTAAATTGTGCAATCTTACTACTTACGGAATTTCTAAAACTGATATCTATCACGAAGGCAGTAGGGAACAGGGATTTAGTGGCAAAACCGACTCGGATCGCGAATAGGTTAGAGGACGAAAGCGGGAGCTTAGCTGCCGCTTTCTTCATCGAGGTAATTTTTTTATAAAAGAGCAGATAAACCTGTTTGAAAAAAAAAAATTAAATACACTCGCGGTCAAATGTTACGGATCAGTGACAAAAACCTTTATCGTGTTCGTGTTCGATGACATTTAAAAATACATAAATCTTTGGAGGCGTCTAACTCAGCCATTTTTAATTTTAGAGAAAAGTTTTTCTTATAAATGATGTTTTTCAGTATTTTAACGCGATCTGGCACATTTTCTCAAAACAAAAAAATCAGTCAGAAAAACAGCCCCCCTTTTTGGTACAGTCAGACCCTCCTAAGTATTGTTTCTAAACTGAGTTACTACTCAGTGTGCCAGTGTTGAATGCATGTTTAGTAAGCACTTAATTATATTTTTGTGTACTTAATTATATAAAGATGACTGATTTAATTGGGTTTTTGAGGTGTATTTGCATGTGTGCGTGTCAACGCACACAGCAGCCATTGTACGCATGTATATAGTTTGGGTAGTAATAAACGAGCATCTACCAGAGCCGGTTGTTTCACTTAAGAACCTATATATACGTCACTGGCGACGATCTGTGTCTTACCCACGCGTGAAAATAAAAAAAAAATTAAAATAGCAAGAAAGTGATTTTATAATGGCTGGTTTTGTTGGAAACCTCTGTCTTTATGACCACAATACCCAAGATTGGGCGATTTTCAGTAGTCGTTTGAAACAGTTCCTCATTTTAAATGTGATTGAAGATGATATGAGACGTGCTGTACTACTGACACATCTGCATGACGAGACATACCGGCTACTGAAGAACTTGGTGTATCCAAAAAACGTAGAAGAGGTTAAATACGACGAGTTATTGAAGGTGCTCGACGGTCATTTTACTCCAAGGAGATGTACATTTGCTGACAAAAATAAGTTTTATGAGGCGACGCGAGAGGTGGGGGAGAGTGTCGAACAGTGGGCGGCTCGGGTCCGGGGACTCGCCGTGCACTGCGAGTTTGGGAACTCGCTGGACATGCTGCTGCGGGACAAGTTCGTGCTGGGGCTACGCGCCGGCAAGGAACGCGAACGTCTCTTCGAGCAGGACGCCACCACGCTCACGCTCGCGAAGGCGGTGGAGCTGGCCCAGCAGGCGGAGTGCGCGCAGCAGGCGCGCGCGGCCGCGGTGGCCGTAACCGTGAAGCAGGAGCCGGTGTACAGGGCGCGCGCGCAGCTACAGCCGTCCGCGTCCGGCCGGGACCCCGCAAGGACCTGCTCCGTGTGCGGTATGAAGAGCCACGATGCCAGTAAATGCCGTTACAAAAACTATCGGTGCCAGCTTTGCGGTGAGAAGGGACATCTCAAGAAAATATGTACTTCCAAGAAACTGACCAAGTGTCGTGTACATAACGTCGAAGAGCGAGAAGAGAAAAGTGAGTGCGACAATTGCAAAGAGTGTGAGCTTCTAAGCCTCAGGTACGTTAACTATAAACCGATATTACTTCATGTGTCTGTTAATAATATGCAATTAAACATGGAGCTCGACTCGGGTTCCGGGACAACTATCGTATGTAACAAATTGTATGATAGATTGTTTTCTAGCTTTCCCTTATCTAAAAGCGATCTAAGCATGTGCCTGTATAACGGTCATAAAATCACACCAATGGGTTATTTCGTGGCTAATGTAATGTATATGGAAAAAACACAAACGTTAAGAATTTACGTTATAGAAAATGGCGGTCCGCCGTTACTAGGTCGTGATTTTATGACAAAGTTTAATATGTCATTCACTGTAGATAACAAATTTGTCAACATGGAACAGAGCTCGAGTGAGGTAACCAACTTGTTGAATCGATTCAGAAGTTTATTTGAGGATCGTTTAGGTAAATTTAACAAGTTCAAAGTCCATTTGCAATTGAAAGATAACGTTAGGCCTAAGTATTTTAAACCGCGGTCAGTTCCTTTTGCGCTTAAAAAACGGGTAGAAGAAGAAATCGACCGGCTTGTTGATCTAGGTATTCTCGTGCCCGTTAACTCTTCCGAATATGCGACACCTATTGTGCCCGTTCTAAAGCAAAACGGTAAGATAAAAATTGCCGGTGATTATTCCGTGACATTGAATAAAGACATGATCATTGATAAGTATCCGATGCCACGCATAGAGGAGGTTTTTGCTAACTTAAGCGGAGGTCAGAGTTACAGCAAGTTAGACCTTAGCAACGCGTACAATCAGTTCGTTTTGTCCGACAGCTCTCAGGCGCTTACGACCATTAGCACGACGAAAGGTTTGTATATGTATACGAGACTTTTATATGGATTGGCCAACGCACCCGCGGTCTTCCAGCGTGCTATGGAGTCACTGCTGGTAGGTATTGATGGAGTCAGCTGTTGGCTCGATGACGTCTGTATAACGGGACCTACGGATGACGTACACTTGGCGCGATTGTGTGAAGTCTTATCTAGGCTTAGCGACGCAGGTTTAAAGTTGCAAAAGGAGAAGTGTGTTTTCTTTAGTAGCAATGTAACTTATTTAGGTTATGTAATAAATAAAGACGGTTTACAAACTTGTCCAAAGAAAGTGGAAGCTGTATATAACGCACCAAGGCCCACTAATGTGACGGAAGTCAAAAGGTTCCTGGGAGTGGTAAATTACTACCGTAGTTTCATACCGAACGCGTCCAACCTGTTGAGTCCGTTGCATGAGTTACTGCGCGCAGAAGCCAAATGGGACTGGGGGCGTCGACAGGAAGAGGCGTTTGAGGCCGTCAAGCGGGAGTTGTGCTCCGAGCGCGTGCTAGCGCATTTCGACCCGGAGGCTCAGTTGGTTCTCAGCGTAGACGCGGGACCCGGGGGCCTGGGTGCTATACTGGCTCAGCGCGACCCATGCACTGGCGCTGAGCGTCCGCTGGCGTTCGCCTCTCGTTCGCTCAACGCCAGTGAAAGGAACTACAGTCAGATACAGAAAGAGGCAACTGCCATGATATTCGGTGTGAAAAGGTTCCACCAGTATCTGTACGGGAGACAAGACCCTTTTATCTTAAAAACGGACCATAGACCTTTATTGTCTATTTTCGGCAAAAAGAACGGCATATCTGTTATGACTGCGTCACGGTTACAGCGATACGCCATCATATTATCAGCGTATAATTATAGCGTACATTACATAAGTAGTGCCAATAACATAGTTGCCGATTATTTTTCGCGCGCGCCATTGCCTGATATGGATAATGAAATAGCCGATGACGAGGTTGTGTCCTATTTAAGATTTCTAGACGAAAGTGTCGCACCCGTAACAGCTGATAAAATAAAAGAGGCTTCCGAAAATGATTCGATTTTTAAAAAAGTGTTTAAATATATGAGTAGCGGATGGCCTCGAAAAATAACTTGTGCATCTATTTTACCCTATTTCAGATGCAAAGCGGACCTGCAAATAGATAACGGTTGTTTGTTTCGAGGTCACCGGATAGTTATTCCTTCGGTATTTCGAACTCAGCTGTTAGGCGACTTGCACGTCGGACATTTAGGCATAGTTAAAACGAAAAGTATCGCGAGAGGTAAGATGTGGTGGCCAAACATTGACGCTGATATCGAGCGTTGGATCGGGTCCTGCGCGGCCTGCACGGCCGTGCGTTCCGCCCCGCCCCGCGCTGCGCCTGCGCCGTGGCCGCGCCCTCCAGGCGCCTGGTACCGGGTACATATCGATTACATGTCTATTCACAACAGGACGTACTTAATAATCGTAGACGCGTACAGTAAATGGTTGGAATGTTTGTTGATGAATAACGGGACCACCACTCGAGCTCTGATTTGTAAATTAAAAGAGGTATTTTCGAGATATGGCGTACCTAATGTAATCGTATCCGACAATGATGTTAAAATAAATTCAACAGAATTTAATTCCTTTTGTGCTATGAACGGCATTCGTTACGTCACATCTCCGGTTTATCACCCGGCCAGTAACGGCCAAGCCGAAAATTCGGTAAAGACTTGTAAAAAAATGATAAAGTGTATAAACAACACAAACCAGTCACAAGTAGAAGATAAGCTATTAGGATTTTTATTCCAATACCGAAATACTCCACATTGTTCGACGGGTCGGACTCCTGCTAGTCTTATGATAGGGCGTAATTTAAGATCACGGTTAGACCTCGTGTTGCCTGGAGATAATAGCAAAAGTAGTATTGTTAACGATGAGAAAAGCACGTGTAGGGAGTTTAATGTCGGAGAAAAAATTTGGGTAAAATGGTTTACTGCAAAAAAAGAGATATGGACCTTAGGTACAATTCAGGATAAAATTGGAAATAGAATGTATTTAGTATTCGTGCATGCTGGCAAATCTGTATGTAGACGCCACATAGACCAAATTTTAAAGTATACAGGAGATAATAATGTAAGCCCAGCTGACGATGCTGACGATGACGAAGACACGTGGTCTCCGCCACAGGTCGAACTGCCGCCAGCACCGACACCTGCCTCATTCCCGGCGGCGCCCGCGCCTTCCTCGGCCCCCTCCCCTCGGACAGGCAGTTCCGTACAGGATGATATACAGCCGCATGACGCCCTGAGCGATGAATATGATACAGGGATGTCCGGGGAGGATGAGGAGAGTGAGGAGCCGCTCGCGCCGACTGCGGAGGTCACGGAGGTCACGGCCGAGCCTACAGCTGAGGCCGCGCCCGCGCCCGCCGTGGCCAGCAGTGCGCGGTCACCGCCGCCACTCTCAATAGTCACTAGACCTACCCTAAGGCCTAGAGATAAGAAAATTAATTATAAGACTTAATCTTGTTATGGTATACCTATTTCATTTAATTAATAAGTGTTTTCTTGTTATGGCAGGTCTTACAATTAACGGTGGAGAATTGAGGTGTATTTGCATGTGTGCGTGTCAACGCACACAGCAGCCATTGTACGCATGTATATAGTTTGGGTAGTAATAAACGAGCATCTACCAGAGCCGGTTGTTTCACTTAAGAACCTATATATACGTCAGTTTTATTTCGATTATTTTTACGAGATTTAACCGATGTTCCTAAAAGTAAATTAGGTGATGGAGCTGATGGTTTTATATTTCATTTAATTTATTTAGTGTGCATAATTTGTGTGTCAGTAATTTTGGTTAAATTTGAAATATTTTGTTCGAAAAAAAGGGACTATAGAGATATCGATTTAATAACATGCCAAATTTATTTTAAGGTAAAGCCTATTGATAACTTTTTTGTTCCGGGTTGCCCATCGAAAATGTTCACGCTCCGCCACTGGTATATAATACCTACACAAAGGAAAATTCTCCTAGGAACCGATCTATTTTTACCCTTATAGACCATAGAAATGCCAGACGGGGCGGGCCCTAGACACATAAATAAATAACCCTCTCGAGATTCCAACCCTGTTAAGGGTCCTTACGCCTAAAACGAGCGAATTTCGCAAAATGCTTGCTTATTCATTCAAGATTACGACGTAACTATTAGTATTTATTCATAAACTGATAACGTACTTATTATTCCTTAAACTAGGGGCTAACATGGTTCAAATTTTAATTTTCTGTTTCTAAACCTAATATAAATGAGTTTTCTTGGTCTTTTTCAAATTTTGCAGTGAGAAGTGTCGTTTCGGTTCTCAATTTTGCAGTAAACAAGAATCATTAGGGTACATGAATGATTACAATTCACATCAACAAATCTTTTACGAGGGGCTGACATGTTTGAAAATCAAAGATTAATTTTAAAAAGTTCCGAGGTTTCTTAATTTTTTTGGTGAAAACAGGGTTACATTATATTTTTTTACCGCAAATTGTACTTTTATTTGGCCGTAAAAATAATATGATAGCAAAATATAACTTTATGTTAACCCATAAAAAAATAATCATAACTATAGGACCTACGATGTCGTAAATATATATATTTTTTTTAAACGTATAAATCACGCTGCACAGACGCCGCACGCAGAAAAATTTTATTTAAAAAAATATTAAGAGGTTAAGAAATGATTATTTAATTACGTTATCAGTTTTTGAATAAATACTAATAGTTACGTCGTAATCTTGAATAAAAAAGGAAGCATTTTGCAAAATACGCTACCGCTTCTGCTTATGTGAGCGTAAGGACTCTTAAGTTATAGTACAGTCGCGGAATTAAAAGGTTGACCACTTTCGGACCTTAACAGCTTTGAAATAAGACCGAAAAGTGGTCAACCTTTTCATTCCTCGACTAAGCAACACTATGCAAATGACCTACAGACTAATATTTATTAGACAACCCAATGTATATCTTGAGTCTTTATGGAGGTTCATATTAGATATACCCGAGGTTGGGACGGGTAATCCGTTGCATGTTTGCTTTAACAAATATGATATTAACATGCCTCGTTCTGGAGCGAAGACTGAAATATATTTACTGAGCGGGGAATTGGAAAGAAGTTTGGATAATGGCATGTATTTTATAATAGGGGAGGGAATAGGTTTGATAGAATAGGTATTCATAAATAAAATAAAATAAAAATCATGTAATTCAGACAAAGTAAGTCATAAATGTTAGTAAATACAATTAAACCTAGCAGCAGCTTAGCATGTAGGTACAGTCGCCATCAGATATATCGTAGCGGCCAAAGTGATCACAAATATCTGAACACGTCTCTACTCTATTGCCGAGGCATTAGAGGCGTGTTCAGATATTTGTGAGCACCTTGGCCGCTACGATATATCTGATAGCGACTGTACATCAGGGAGGAAATCAAAGGAGAAAGCAAGAATCTCTTGTATAAACGTCGATGTAAATAAAAAATAAAAATGTGTTTTTGTGGTTTTTTTTTACTGAAACAATCTTCATAAATTGCTCTTTCACATGCACAGCAATTAACTTCCTAGCATTACTGCATGTTGCAACAATCTGAACTCTAGCTCGCTGATCAAAAAATCGCAGAACATAGGTATGTACATGGGGTATTTTCGGGTAGGATCCCTAGGTGGGAGGAATTCAAGAAAAAAATATCATTAACTCCAAGGCAATTAGTGACGGAGTTAATAGAACCCATAAGCCTTCCAGCGTAAACCCCGTAATCCCCCATATTTGCTTTACCATATAAAATGAATATACATGGGCATTTATCTCGAACCAACATGATGTGTTTACCCGCTCCGCATTTGCACAGATAATGGTGATGTCTTGTAATAGGCATTATGCCTCATGTTCAAATTGATAACGTAGTGAGTTGATAATGGATAGTAAACCATCAAATTATCGTAATAAAGTATAAATTATAAAATATAATTAAAATCATAAAAAGATATGAACCTTGAAAGTTTAGAAAAAATATGCATTTTTTTTATTGTCCAAGTGTAAATTAAAAGCTACTAATAGAATCCTTACGCTTTTCTAGAAACAAAATTGTATGACAACTATGTACTTAAACGCAGTATTTCGCGACCGAAACAACAATTTACCTGATTTTCCATACTACGATTAGTACAAATATACAAATGTGACGTCACACTTGTATAGACACACAGTATGAAGCGTTTCGCGCTGCCGCCAGCGAGGTCAATCTTTATCTCAATTTTTTAGGTATCTCGGTTCTTTAATTGTAGTTGCTCCCATACAAACATTTGTTCCTCTTCAAAAACTGGTTCAAATGACGTCACAAAAAAATCTTAGTCATCATCCCTATTATAACAACGAGATTGAGCTTTCAGTCTAACGCTTAAAATCAGAATTCTTCGATGTACGGTCGAGGAAAATGAAGGTTTGGCACATGTCAACTCTATTTGAATGACGTTAAGGTCCAAAAGTGCTAAACATTCAAATTCCTCGACTGTACAATGTAATGTATTGCGAGTAAATACAGAATTCATTTAGGTATCATCGTATCCGTTAGTCGTGAGTGTGCATAATTTCAACTCGAATGGATTCCTAGAAATTGGGATGATCTGAAACATACAGGGTGGAAAGAAGGAGGTATACAACTTCGAATCGATATTACTAAACAAGTATGTATACTTGTATGTTAATTCTTTATTGTACAGGTAAATTTATGTGGGTGAATTTCAAAAAACCTGTTTTTTTTATAACTTCGTTAATTGATTAACATCAAATGGTTGATATGACTTCTATATTTAATGAGAGTTAAAGGCCCTGTCATACCACTAACAGTAACGGGGATATTTGACTTTAATTTTTATACTCACCGAAATGAATAATTCCGTCACCGAAATGACTTAAAATCTCACTGAAATGATATTTATAAAACTGATAAAATTTTCACCGAAGTGATATAACACTCACCGGAATGATAGTTAAAATAAAATAAAACATGTGGAACCCTCCAACTTTGAAAAAAGATTATCCTCCGGTGAGGTTTTTAGAGCCAAATTTTCACCGAAACTAACTACCACCGACCGCCACCGCAGGCTACGCTTATGTGAGAAGCTTTTCGTATGGTTTGACATTGTGTCAACTGATTGAAACTTGCCATATCGGCGGTGGTTGACAGCTGTCGCCAAGTCCAAACCAAGTCAAAGGCAGAATGGAGATCCATACATCGAATAAATAAAAAAAACCCCTACTAATAAATCCACGGTTAAACTCACGTATTAAATGATGCGACATTGCCGCGAAATCACTGATCCTGAAGAAGAACTCCTGAAGAGTTCGACACATGTCGCCTGTCCTGACATTTCATACGTGTGTTTAATCGTAGACTTCTTAGTAGATATACCTATTTATCCCTAGATAAAGTATTCATTTTGCTTGTTTAACAAAATCAACACGAACAGGCACATGCATAAATATAATTTTATTATTATACCTAAGTTATAAATATTTCCTTAAACTCAAACTAAAGTACTAACCTAAAAAAGAGGTGATAGATAAATTGTTGCCTAATTTATAATGTAATTGTATTAATAGTATTGTTTTTTATTTTTTTTTATTTATTTATTTATTTGAGTCAGGCAACAGGTCAGTCAGGTTTATTGAATAAAATAACCATATCACTACATAGTATAAAACAAAGTCGCTTCCCGCTGTCTGTCTCTATGTATGCTTAGATCTTTAAAATTACGTAACGGATTTTGATGACGTTTTTTTTAATAGATAGAGTGATTCGAGAGGAAGGTTTATATGTATAGTGTAGTACCCGTACGAAGCCGGGGCGGGTCGCTAGTTTCTTAATAAAAGAGATATAATAGCCCCTACATAAGCTGAAGTTGACTTAATTGAAGTCTCTAGACCTCTGAGCACGAGGCAGTTTGTCCATAGTTCGGTGTAGTTACCAGACTAAGAATAAAAGTCATTTGTTAGCCAACTAAAGCGGCCAAGTTTGCTGCAGAAAAACTTATCGTCTTTCCTTCACATTAATATAAGGCAAGACTGGCATTATAATTATTAAAAGAAGTACAATAACTTGCACAAGAACAGAGTAAATTGTCCATTTTGGTATATTTAGTGATTTTTTGTAAAATAATGTAAAATAATAATGCCCATAATTTGGTTGGCAACCACAGTTGCCACAATCAGTTTATGGATGCGCGAAGTTACCACTGTGGTTGACAAATATCTATCTACTCACATCAATTGAGTAGATATTTGACTGGCAGCAAATCAAAACAAAGCTCATATAGCCATTAGCGATGAACCTATGAATCTTCGAATCAATAAAGAGTCAGCCACGCGTTTGTTATTCTTCTGACGTCGCAGGCGTCCATGCTATGGTGCCTGCTTACCAACAGGCAGACCGTATGCTTGTCTAGGACCGCCGCAATATTGAAAAAATAATGACATTACTCAACTTGGGTTTTCGCCCCCATCTGCCTAATACCCTCTCCTGACCAAGGATGGGCAGCTCAGTGCGAGTTGGGGAAATTACATTCACCCACAGAATAATTAACAATATTAAGGTACAGAAGGTCCACAAGACGTTAGTTTTTTTTTTACAATAGACATTCATAAAGTGAGTTAGGGTTGTTGACGTGCCACTTAACGGAACTTACGTTACGTACAACGGAGCGTAGATATGAAACGGGTGTAGGTACCCTTGTTTTGTCGACAACCTTTTCATCGAATATTATTTCATCGACAACGATCCATCGAAACTTTAGTACTTACTAGTAATATTGTTATTTTATTTCAACTACTATTTATTTAAATTTATCTTACTACGTAGAAATACTATTCAACGAATATTACTTAATCGCTGATTTGTTTCAAATTATCTTAATTGGAACAACTACAAAACATTGCAATTAATTTCTTTAACATATTACTTTAATACAATTTGATATGTCCTACTGCACATTTATACATTATTCAAATTATGTAGTTAATTGTGTGACATACAAATATGTATAATATGCATGTATAATAAAACTAAGAATCATTGGTGTAAATCGTTTATTACAAAAAAATATCAGGGCGGACAAAAATGGCTTGTCATAAGCGAACTCTGTTTAAGGTCGGTTAGGTTAGGGTTCAATTGTGTCCCTCATACTAGAAATAGCACCCCGCGCAGCGGGGTGGCGTCGACTCGCTGCACAGTAAAAATAGGTTAAAAAACGTTAGGGATTCAGATAATATAGATCCGAAATAATTTTATGCGGAATAAATATTATTACACGTAAAAAAATATTAATTCAAGGTCGTATACAATGGAGAACTCTTCTGCGAGCCCTATGTCCCTAATGATGGATAACAGTAATAATAATAATAATTTATTATTATTACTACTATTAACTTATAAATATTTAAAATACTCACTCCCTGTCAACAAGTTACTGATTACCAATCAGTTTTCGATTGGCAATCATCAACTTGTTGACATACCTTCATGTCATGTATGGGGGATTCAGGTTTCGCCGCAAACATTTCCAAAATTCTATTGGTGCTGCTCCGCATCTTACGCACCACTGATGCGACCCTCTTCCGTACAATGGCGTCAAACCCATCCGTGTGAGCTTCGGCAAACATAAGTGATGCGCTACAGAAGCGGGGCAGCCTCAACAGTGCCCTAAATCCATTGTTATATTAGATTTTTAGGACACTAAGCGATTGTTGAGTACAGTGAAGCCACAAGCTGCTCGTGTAAAAACTCTGACAGTACGCCTTGAAAAGGGTGATTTTTACTTGGGTGGAACAACGAGCAAACCATACAACAACAACGAGTAATACATCATCTACATCATCTTCATAAATGACTGTAGGTACTTTCCACGATTTCCCTCCTTTTGAAGTCCATATACTGGGAATATTACTTACACTGTACCAAGCTCAAGGATGTAGTGCATTCTTGGTCGTAACTCAACAAAGGTCAGATGACAAATCATCTCCGGAGGTCTTGTGGCTCCCTCAGGGATACCAATACTACCTCACATACAAAACGACTGAAGTGACACTATAGACGAAACTGTAAGCAGAAGCACACCTCGGACACTGGCGATCAAACGTGGCCTCCGATCTGCGCACCGCGTCGTCGCGTCCTTGCCAGCCGGTAACTGTGAGGTAACTGAGAGCAGAAGTGTCCATACTGTAAGGTAGTACTCTTTATTATACTGTGATGTAAGAGTAAATTAGGTCAAACAAAGGCAAACGAAAAAGGACTCTATCCTAAAAGCATTAAGTAGTTTTATACAATACAATATAATACAAAAACTCGTTATTGCACACCTGAAAACATGAATCAAATAAACATAAAACTTAAGAATAGAGTAACAAAAATTAACAACACGCGGTTTTATCGCTAAAAGGCGATCTCTTCCAGAAAACCTTTAGGTAGCAGAGAAATTGCAACAAAAAATTACAAGTAGGTAGGTGAAAAAATTAAAAGTAAACTAACTTACAACATACACAATTACATCAATAATAACATACACACATAAATGTAGATTGGGATGGGACCTCAGTGAAACTGCCTCGTTGTTTAACAATTATTTATTGTAATTACCACTCGGAGCTACATAATCACTTTTATACGGTAACCGCCATCTTACCATTCTATATCTATCTCACTCTTTCTGTCCCTTTCACTCACTTACGTTCCGTTTCCCACATTCGGCCATTCCTGCACTAATGTCTGTTCCACAGACATCCCATCCAAACAGTCATCCTCTATTACTAATCATCATGCGCCATCATCATCGTACAGTCCTGAATAAACTAATTAACAATCGTAAACATCTTGTTTTAATTATGCCCTTTGCCTAAAATGATATCAAACTTCTCAAATACAACAAATGACACTCTATAGTCATATTTAGCTAAACTCTGTTGTTCGGGCCGACCGTCTGCCCGCCCCCTTAAACTCCTCACGTGTGTACGCCTCTTTTGAATCTGTGGTTTTGACAGTGACACTTTGTCAAGGCGGAGAAAAAAATAGATAACCTCGTGGTTGCGGACCCGGAAGGGAACGAGTGTTTTTTGGATAATTTGGAAACGCATTTTCCTTGTTTTGTGTAATATCGCTCGCTTTGAAGACACACGGGTGTCCGAGTGTTTTGTGTGGATATTTCGGTGACATCGGAAGAGTTGGTGATTTGACGCCGCGGATTGTTGGCGATACTGCCGCGGAACACCACGGCTGCTTCTTCAGCCCGGAGACCTTCTTGATTGAACTTGACTTGACCTGACAGTTGACTGAACCTTGACAGATACTAACCGGAGTTGAAGCGAACATCGCGCCTCCCGGAATCAGGTGAGTTGAGCACGTTTTGTAGCCAATCCACTGGCTTATATGACCCGCGAAACGCGTGGCAGTTCACTCCACTCGCACTAGGCGAGGAGTTGAACAATTTTTGGTACCCAGAGCGTGGTTCCTCACAAAGAAAAAACGCGAATTTTGATAGTTTTTTCCTTTTGGGTAAAAATTTTGAGGTTATTTGTTAAAACCAAATTTAGCTACAACTATTTAAAACCTCTATTTTGTGGCACTGCAAGTGTTTTGTACTGTAGATTTCACGAAATTATTGTACTTGCAGTGCAAATTAGTGAGATTACAACCTCCGGAAGGTTATTTTGAGTGTTTGGTACAATTTAATTTGGAAAATATTTGAAGGCAAATATAAGCCACATATTTGATTGATTGTAATTTGGAAAGCCTTTCATAGCTTGTTGTTTGGTAATAAGGCATTTGTTTTATTCAGTTTGCTATAAGCGGCCAAGTTTGCTAAGAATATAAGGCTACCACAAATATTAGTTGTAAGCTAGATTATTGTACAAGTGATGTAACTAGCCAATTATAGATTATAATTTGAGCTTCCACTGCGTTTTGAGAATCTATATTGGTTGTTATTGTAAGGCATTCCTGTAATTGAGTTGATATTTGGTTTTGATTCACTAGGGTGACCAAGAGATTGGAATTTCCACATTAATTAAATTAATTTTAATTTTCTCTGGTATTGTTGGAAATTAATTTAAAATGGGATCTACACCTAAGGCTAAGATCCAGTCTGCACTGCGTTGGTTTTCATCTGCAGCAGCTTTGGTTGACAGAAATGACCGGGAGGAGGCTTTGTTGACCCGGTACGAGGAGGTGTCAGACCGTCTTAAGGCTGTGGAGTTCCAGGTTGAACTCTACCTAGCGGAGCCCGGCCGGACGACCCCGGAGACTGAGCAGGTGGAGCGGGACTTTGAGCAATGTATGGATTTTGGGGACAGGATTGTCGAGAGGGCTTCTAAGATACTGCGGGTTCGGAATGGTGCGGCCCGGGACGTTCCGAAACACGCAGTTATCTATAACCCAGGGTTGGCAGCGCGCTTGCCAGCCATACAGATGCCGGTCTTCCGAGGAGACCTGGACGAGTGGACCAGCTTCATCGACCTCTTTGATAGCTTGGTGCATGCCCGGACGGACCTGCCAGCGGCGTTGAAGTTGGCGCAGCTGATGTCTGCTCTCGTCGGGGAGCCGCGCGACTTGATCGCGCATTTGTCGGTCACCGACGACAATTATGAAATCGCGCGCACGTTGCTGAGGGACCGATACCAGAACGTGCGGCGACTTGCGGATACTCTTATGACTAAGATCTGGAATATCCCTCGGATCGCTCAGGCTTCAGACATCCGGCTGAAAATGCTGAATCCTGTTTTGACAGCGACCAAAGGGTTAGAGAACCTTGGTTTGCCGGTGGACCAGTGGTCCTACATACTGTTGAATTTTTTGTTGAACCGGCTGCCGGCTGATGTACGGGCCAGGTTTGAGCACCGGTATGGTGGTGAAAGTGCTCAGCATCTGCCGACCTTCACCAATCTTATCGACCAATTGGAACTTGAGTGTCGACGGGCCGACACCTCGGATCTACCTCCACCCCCGAGGCCTCCTGGGGCCCAGCGGGCCCAGGGGAGAGTTGCACCTCAAAGGGGAGGGTGGGGCAAATCGGCCCCACAACCAGCGGGTCCTCACCAATATAATACCAGTGCATTGGACCCTGAAGTCTGCCTATGCTGCAAGAACCCTGGCCATCGGGTGCCAGCGTGTCCGAAGTTTCTTGCGCAGCGGGTTGTGGGACGCCGCAACATTGCTAAGCAGCGGCAATGGTGCTTTGTTTGCTTGGGCCCACATTTTGTGCGAGATTGTGCCCACCCGCGGGCGTGTAAGTCCTGTGGTGGGAAGCACCACCCCATTTTATGCATGAACCGCAGTGGGGATACACCTCCCCCCCCCCTGCGCAGGGGTCATGCTCCCCTGTTCGGAGTCAGCAGCGGGCTGACCAGGGGCCCATGGCCGAGGAGAAGTGGGGACGTCGGGTAACACCCCCCTCCCCCCCCCTCCAAAACTACGCGACTACTTCGCACGCACCCGTGCCCCAACGGGGGGTCCTTACGGGCGGGTGCCCGCAAACGCCTCCACCCCGGCAGGCGCCACGGATGTCGCCGCCGCTTGTGGAGCGACCCCGCTGGGGGTCGGGACCTCCGGTGTACGGCCGGAGTAGGACATACCAGGGGCCGCAGGCGGCACGCATGGCGCGACGGCAGTACCAGCCGGAGTGGGACCCGCTCGAGCGGTACGAGCGGCCCGCCCATGCGGAACAGGATGCAACGCGTTATCCCTGCTAGGGATACGCCGCCCACGCACCAGCCACCGCCACGCCCTTGGAGACCGTGTTATTGCCCACGGCTTCGGTTTGTGTTTGGGGCCCTGGCGGAGGATCAGCCTGCGTGCGCTCTCTCCTTGACACGGGAGCGCAAGGCTGCATGGTATCCAGTAGGTTGGTGCGACAGTTGGGCTTGGTTGTGAAACCCCACCCGGAAAGTATACGTGGGGTAGGCAATGTGACAGTGTCAAATCTGGTAGGGCAGACCTTACTCACCTTTGGACCGGGTCCCACTTCACGCGCGAGGATTAATGCTCCCGCGTTAGTATTGGATGAAGTGGTGGGGAGACTCCCCCAGGTGAAGCTGCCTCCAGAGGTTCGGAGTTTGACAGCTGGATTAGTTCTGGCGGATGCTGGATTTGACAGACCTGGTCCGATTGACGTGTTGCTGGGTGCAGACGTTCTTGGGCGGGTGCTGTTGAGCGGCAACCGTACCTTACAGCCTGGCGGACTGGTTACACTGGAAACGGTGTTTGGCTTCGCTGTAATGGGTTTGGTGTTAGCGGCTCCACCGCCTCCTACTGAGGAGGGCTGTCTGGTTGGAACTGCTCTTTCAGAAGCCGTGCAACGGTTCTGGGAGATTGAGGAACCACCTACCGCGTCGCGTATGAGCCCCGAGCAGGAAGAGTGCGAACGGTTTTACCAAAATAATACTGGGCGCCTCTGCTCTGGTCGGTTCATAACACGACTTCCTCTGCTCATCCACCGACCTCCTCTTGGAGCGTCACGTGAGATGGCTGAGAAGCGGCTGGTTTCGATGGAGCGCCGAATGAGAAGAGATGCGCTCTTCCGGCAGAAGTATGTGGACTTCATGAGGGAGTACGAGGGTTTGGGACACATGTCGGTGGCTCGGACGGACTGGAGTACAGTGGAGCACTGCTTCCTGCCGCACCACGCGGTCCTAAAATCCCCGGAGTCCAAGATTCGTGTGGTCTTTGATGGGTCCGCGTCCACCTCGACTGGGGTGTCATTGAACCAGTGTTTGCATGCAGGTCCTAAGCTGCACAAGGATATCACGGATATCCTCACAAATTTTAGGAAACATCAGGTGGTGTTCGTCGCCGACATCCGGATGATGTTTCGGCAGACAGTGATCCATCCTGATGATCGTCGGTATCAGCTGATCTTGTGGCGTGAGAGCCCTGATGAACCGATGTTGGTGTACGAGCTGAATACGAATACATACGGCTTGAAGAGCAGTCCGTACATTTCAATTCGAACTTTGTTAGAATTGGCGTCTCGAGAGAGACTGAGGTTCCCTCGAGCGTCCGCCATTTTGGAACGGGACTTATTTGTCGATGACGTGTGCACCGGGGCAAACAGTGTCGAAGAGGCTTTGGTTTTGCGGGATGAGCTGGTGGAACTCTTGCGGACGGGTGGATATGAATTGCGCAAATGGATGTCCAACTCACCGGCCGTGGTGGCCGGCCTCCCCGAGGATCACCAGCAGGATCCGCACCTGTTCGAAAATGTTGAGAGCCCGCACATGTTATCAGTCCTAGGCGTGCAATATCGACCAGTCCAAGATGTGTTCACCTATCGGGTGGAACTGGATTCCCCGAGGGTCTGGACGAAGCGGCTTGTGCTGTCCACGGTGGCCAGGACGTACGATCCGAATGGATGGATCGCGCCGGTCATCTTCACGGCGAAGGCATTTATGCAGCGCCTGTGGATGGTCCAACTGGGTTGGGATGACCCACTATCCGGAAATTTGTTGAGCGATTGGCAGGTTTTCTTCTCCACGCTCCCGGAGATAAATCAGGTCGAACTGCCGCGTAAGCTGTTGCCGGCAGGGAAATGCCGAGTAACCCTACACGGGTTTTGCGACGCCTCCGAGCGAGGGTATGCAGCTGCCGTTTACTTGCGGACGGTCAGCTCCGCCGGATCGGTCGATTTGCACTTGGTAATGGCGAAGAGCAAGGTGGCTCCCCTTCGCACGCGTTTGACAATCCCAAAAATGGAATTATCTGGAGCGGCTCTTCTTGTACGCCTACTGAACCACGTGGCCTCTACCTTGAAGGACACCGTGAACCTTGAGGAGAGTGTCTACGCATGGACTGATAGCCAAATTGTATTGTGTTGGCTGCAGTCGTCATTCCATACTTTGGAGGTCTTTGTGGCCAACCGGGTCTCGCAAATCCAGAATTCGGAGACTGCCTTGGTTTGGAGACACGTGCCAGGTGAACTGAACCCAGCGGACGTGGCGTCCAGGGGTTGCACGGCACCTGAGCTTGTTGCCCACTCACTGTGGTGGAGACCAGATTGGTTGTTGGAACCGGAGACACTCTGGCCTGCCAGTTGTGTGATTGGGACCCCATCCTCTGGCTTGGGTGTCCACCTTGTCGAGACCGCTCCAGTGTCAGACACTGCTTGGTTGCTAGAACGGTATAGCTCTCTCGACAAGCTTGTTGGAGTGACCGCCTGGGTCAAGCGATTTATACACAATTGTCGCCACCCTGACAACCGGTCACGCGTTAGAGTTCTCGCCACAGAAGAGCGGAATGCCGCCCTACATCATTGGATTAGGGTTGTGCAGGAAGAACACTTTGGGGACGTATTGAAGCCCCTGCGGCAGGGACGTCCTAAGCTACCGAAGGCGATAGCACGCCTCAACCCGTTTATTGACGAGTCGGGTACACTCCGGGTTGGAGGACGGCTCCGCAACGCTAGCTTGCCGTACTCGGTGCGCCACCCCATTTTGCTGCCTAAGAAGGGGCATCTGGTGGAATTGTTGGTGATTGACCGCCACATAAAGAACTCGCATGCCAGCTGCAATGCACTCTTGGGCATTTTGCAGCGAGACTTTTGGATATTGAACAGCCGACGGGTTATTCGGAGCATCGTGTTTCGGTGCTTGCCTTGCTTTCGGCTCAAGGCAGCCACGATGCAGCCCCAGATGGGGGACCTTCCTCCCGATCGGGTCAACGAGGCTAGGACCTTCTCTAGGGTTGGGACCGATTTTGCGGGACCTTTTTTAGTGAAAACGTCGCGACTTCGAAATGCGAAGGTTGTAAAAGCGTATTTGTGCGTTTTCGTATGCCTGTCGACCAAGGCTGCTCATCTTGAACTTGTTGGTGATCTTACGACGGAGGCTTTTATTGCGGCATTGGATAGATTTGTATCCCGTAGGGGACTCCCATCTCTGATCCGGTCAGATTGTGGAACCAATTACAAGGGTGCCGACCGTTATTTACAAGATGTTGTAAAATTTTTATTTGAAAATAAGATTGATATTGGAACAGACCTCTCCCGTCGGGGTATCACCTGGACGTTCGATCCGCCAGGCTGCCCCCACTGGGGTGGAATCTGGGAGGCTTGCGTGAAGCAAGCAAAAGCCCATATGTATCGGGTAGTCGGTCAAACTGTATTGACTTTTGAGGAACTCGCGACGTTGTTTTGTAGAATTGAGGCCGTCCTCAATTCCCGTCCGTTGTGTCCGCTCAGCTCCGACCCAAATGACCTGGAAGCGCTCTCTCCAGGCCATTTCTTGATTGGTCAGCCACTTGCAGCGTTGCCGGAGCACCCCCTCCGGGACGTACCCTCCAGTCGTTTGTCGCGCTACCAGATGCTGCAACAAATGGCTCAGAACTTTTGGACCAGATGGTCATTAGAGTATTTGCATGTTTTGCAGCAGCGCCTCAAGTGGACTGACAAAACCAGTCCCCCCAGAGTTGGAGACCTTGTGCTAGTTAAGGATGCTAACCTTCCGCCACTGCGATGGCGCCGGGGGCGCATCGTTAATTTGTTTCCCGGTAAGGACGGGACCCCTCGGTTTGCCGAGGTCATGGTTGGGGACTCGGTTCTGAAGCGAGCGGTAGCAACCCTATCGCGACTTCCCCTAGTATAGCGGACCGGCTTAGAGGCCGTTCCGAGGCGGGTGATTGTTCGGGCCGACCGTCTGCCCGCCCCCTTAAACTCCTCACGTGTGTACGCCTCTTTTGAATCTGTGGTTTTGACAGTGACACTTTGTCAAGGCGGAGAAAAAAATAGATAACCTCGTGGTTGCGGACCCGGAAGGGAACGAGTGTTTTTTGGATAATTTGGAAACGCATTTTCCTTGTTTTGTGTAATATCGCTCGCTTTGAAGACACACGGGTGTCCGAGTGTTTTGTGTGGATATTTCGGTGACATCGGAAGAGTTGGTGATTTGACGCCGCGGATTGTTGGCGATACTGCCGCGGAACACCACGGCTGCTTCTTCAGCCCGGAGACCTTCTTGATTGAACTTGACTTGACCTGACAGTTGACTGAACCTTGACAGATACTAACCGGAGTTGAAGCGAACATCGCGCCTCCCGGAATCAGGTGAGTTGAGCACGTTTTGTAGCCAATCCACTGGCTTATATGACCCGCGAAACGCGTGGCAGTTCACTCCACTCGCACTAGGCGAGGAGTTGAACACTGTAGTTAACAAATTAACACAACTTTAACGTTACACAATTGGAAAGATATATAGGGCATTTACAGCTTCATTTAAATACTAAGGAGCAAGTCTTAATTGACAACTAAATGTCTTGCACAAAACTTTAAACTAAAGTAAACTCGTTCATTCAATCATCTGTAAGCAACATAGTAATATAGTTATAGTCACCTCAACATTATTCCATGTCATCGCCACCTGGCCATCTCTTCATGAAGTCAGCGGAGCTGCTAGTATGGTTGGGTCCTTCTGCGGAGCTGTCAGCCTTCTCCACCTCATAGCGGTCATTCACATTGACTTTAGTAACCTTGTAAGGTCCTAAATACTTCGGCTTTAGTTTCAAACCTGTTCCAAACTGAGTTCTCTTAATAGCTACCAAGTCACCCACCATATACTTCTGGCTCTCCTTTCTACTTTTATTAAAATATTTTCTGTTCTCTTCTTGAACTGTAAACATCTGTTCTTTAGCCTTCTTGCGTAACTCTTCTCTATCACTGTCATACAGACTGGCAGATTCTTCTTTGAGTAATCTCAAGATCTCAACGTCATCTTTACATCTCATCTTAGCACCTACTAAAAGCTTAAAAGGCGTTGTATTTATACTTCTCTGGAATGTGCTGTTTAGCGCTCTCTGCACTCCGCTAACATGCTTATACCACACTCCTGCATTCTCAATACGTAGTTTCGTTAACATAGGGATGATTATCTTGTGTATACGCTCAACCTGTCCATTCCCTCTAGGTATTCCGGTGGTGATTTTCACATGCTGAATACCCTCATCGCTACAGTAATCTTCAAAGTCGTGGCTAGTGAACGCAGCACCTCTGTCTGTTATCAATCTTCGTGGATTTCCAAATGTTTGCTGATGTAACCTTAGCTTATTTAGTGTCTCCGCACTTCCGGTACTCTTCGTTAGAAATAACCACACAAACTTCGTAAAAGCGTCAATCATTGTCAGTATGTAATTGTACTGCTTACGGGTTTCCGTTAATGGACCCACATGGTCTATGTGTAAGGTATCCAGAGGAATACTATTCTTGTCAATGGGATTCAAGAACCCTTCCTGTTTTCCTTCCTTCCTAGTAGCCAATAAGCATGGTATACAGGCAATTATAAATTCGTCTATCTTCTTATCTACGTCTTTTATGTAATAATCCTGTAAAATCAACTCCTTCATTTTCCTTCTTGAAAAATGGCCGTTTCCATGTAGTCTCATTAAAATTTCCTTTTCCATATGTTTTGGTATAACCAATAATTTACTAATTCCTTTGTATAAGACATCTCCGTCCAACGAGTAATCCTTGTATGTCCTCTCCTTCAAAACTTCTTTTATAGCTTTTACACCATCGTCTTGATCCTGTGCCATCTTAACTTGGTCGCGTAGTGACGTCACAGTGGACACATAGGGGTTCCGACTGAGTGCATCGACATGCTGCATCCTCGCTCCCGCTCTGTGCTCGACCGTGTACGTGTACTGGTTCAGGTCAATCACCCATCTTGCCACTTTAGCTGTCAGGTCTTTCTTCATCAGTGTTTGCTGAAACGCTTGACAATCGGTTACTATCTTGAAATGCTTTCCATACAAATAGGGCCGAAACTTCTTAATAGCCTCAATAATCGCTAACGCCTCTAATTCATAACTTGAATAATTACACTGAGTATCGTCATTCTTATGGCTCATATACTGGACTGGATGCAGACCAGTGTTTGGGTGATACTGCATGAGAACAGCTGATATAGCCACGCTAGATGCATCAGTATGCACTTCAATCTTTAAATTAGGATCATATATCTTTAAAACTGGATCCGTTGTTAACTTCTCTTTCAATATATTAAATGCTTGCCTTTGCTCTTCGTCAAACACAAAGTGTACATCATTCTTCTGCAAGTCAGTTAAAGGCTTCGCTATGGTAGCATAGCTTTCTATATATTTTCTAAAATATCCCGTCAACCCTAAGAAACTTTTCAGTTGCTTACCCGTAGCTGGTTCTGGAAACTTCATGACCGCATCAATTTTCTCTGTGGTAGGTCGCACTTCACCATCTTTGATAGCATGACCCAAATACTCGATCTCCGTTTGTAACAGCTTGACTTTCTTCCAATTAATCATCAATCCATACTCTTCTGCTACTGCTAGCACCTGCTTCAGTCGTTGCAATGCTTGTCTCTCGTCTTCGGCTGGAATGATTATGTCATCAATAAAGATCATCATTATTTTCTGAGCCAACAGCTCGCTAAACACTATGTTCACGAACCTCGTGAATGCCTTCGGACTGACCGAGAGTCCAAAAGGGGCTCGGAGGAACTCCCATTGACCATGATGCGACACAAACGATGTGTATGGGATAGATTCCTCGCTAACCTTTAAATGAAAGAACCCATTTTTCAAATCTAACACACTAAAAACCTTAGCCCATGAAAGCCGGTCAATCAGATCATCGATGATGGGTAATGGATACTCATCCTTCACCATTTTGGCATTAATCTGCCGGTAATCTACACAGACTCGAGTTGAACCATCTTTTTTCTTGACTAACACAAGGGGGCTTGCATACTCAGAAAAACTTACCCTGACTATCCCATCTTTTAGCCATTCTTCAACTTGTGCTTCTACAATACCCTGTTCTGTGTAAGACAGCCGCCGTGGTCGTTGTGCTACAGGCACATCATCCTTCAATACAATCTTGAGCTGTAAAGGTACCTCCTTTGCTTGAACCGGATGATAACTCTCCACACTACGACATACCTCGTCTTTAATTAATGGATCCTTGATATGCTCCACCAGAGATTCTGCCTCACCTGTAAAGCAATTCACATTATTCAACCACTCACTCTCATCCTTAAATATGTTCACACATCCGTCACTCATAAAAACTGTCACCCCTTTCAAAAACTCATGACCTATAATTATATCGTAAGGCATACAGTCTCTAGGTATTATGTGAAATGTAACACCGTCGTAACATTGTCCATCCACCGTAATTTCCGTCGTAACTTTGCCTAAAGATCGCACTTGTGAGCGTCCAAGTCCTGTTAATGTCAGCCCGCAGCCGACATGACACTTTTCACCAAATATTTCGTCGTACAACTCTGCAGCCAAGAGATTTACGTCACTGCCAGAGTCTATCAACGCGTTATAGCGGTAATCTTGCGCTATGGTCACTACTTTCACTGGTTTTTCGTCTTTTCTACTGCATTGAAACTTCCTCGAGTCTTTGTTTACAATCTGCATAACCTCTGAATTTTCCAAACACAAAGTTGACGATTTGTTGACAATGTCACCAATATGGCCACTCGTACGATCGTTCTGATTGGCCGCTTCCGATGTCCCGAACATAGCCGTGCGCTGCTTTGCCGACGGAGTAGCGCCGTGGCCGCCTACCGCACGAAGTTGAGACGCACCAACCGCAGACTGCTTTACCGACGCGTACCGGTCGAACTTCGCACTGCTATTATTTTGATTCACAGGGCACCGAATTCCAATATGACCATACTCATTGCATCTGAAGCACTTTATGCCATTAGGACAATGCGAAGATACATGACTTCTGTCTCCGCAATTATAGCAACGCCGAAATGATTCGCTTTTCTTTTTTACAGCTGTCTCGACCCGTACTTCTCTTTTCATGTCATCAGTCTTCATCTTCTCGTAAATAGCCAATTTCTCTTTAAGCACACCATACGTAGTTACGCCAAGCAAAATCATCTTATTCACTTGCAAATCTTCAATACCGTCGATTATATATTGTATAGCTACGTAATCGGGAAACTTCGCCCTTTTACCCAATTCCTTCATACGCAACATATACTGATAGCAACTTTCATCTTTAGACTTCTTTGTCGCTGCCATTAACTCGTGCATTTCCTTACAATTAACAGCATCTGGAAACTCCTTCTGTAGCGCATGTTTGAGCTCTTCGTAAGTCTTAAAGACTTTTTCAGACTTCAGCCATAGGCCTGCTGTGTCGCACAAGGATCTGCGCGCAATCACCAATTTTTGTTGAGGAGTCCAACCAAACACATCCGCGTTATCCTCGATGTCTTGAGACCACTTTGTCGATGTGTATGTCTTGTCTTCGCCGTCGAACTGAGAGATACCGCCGTCAAAGAATACGTTTGCTGCCGCCAGAAAACTTGAGCCTCCATTCTTGTTACCGCCGTCCGAACTCGTAGACGAATCAGGCATGTCGTCGTCGTCGCTACCGTCGTCGTTGTCGTCGTGAAATCGCAGAAATCTCCTTAAAAGATCCGTCGTGTCGTCTTGAAAAAATGCGTCGTCGTCGTTTGTTCGTCTTCAATTTTTCTGATCGTCGTTTGTCATGTCATGGGACGCTATGCTGTCCGCCTCATCGAAAATCTTCTTTCACGTTGTAATCGTCGTATTTGCCGTCTTCTTTCACTCTGAGGACATCCCGGACGAGCCCCCAAAAATGTAGATTGGGATGGGACCTCAGTGAAACTGCCTCGTTGTTTAACAATTATTTATTGTAATTACCACTCGGAGCTACATAATCACTTTTATACGGTAACCGCCATCTTACCATTCTATATCTATCTCACTCTTTCTGTCCCTTTCACTCACTTACGTTCCGTTTCCCACATAAAGTATACAAATAAACATACAAACATCACCATCAATCATCTTATCAGCCGAAAGACGTCCACTGGTGAACATAGGCCTCCTCCAAAAAGTGCCGAACACAACCTACATACATACATTCCTACATAAATACTTTATTAATTATAGTTTCGTCCCTAGTGCTTATAATACTTACCACAATTTTGTTAGCAAGAAGTGTTTGAATTTGAATTTCATTATTAACGACGTTCCCATGTAACTTGAATTGTCATGTGATGTTGAATAAAGTTTTTCTATTCTATTCAACGCCTTTATGAGCAGCCAGAAAATATTTCAAAAGGCACGTGTGGCACTCCCTGTGTTAGTCCACACACTTATGTATGGTAGTGAAAGTTGGGTGTGGCAGAAAAAACATCAGAGTAAAGTGAATGCAGTGGAAATGAGAGCGTTGCGAAGTATGTGTGGGGTGAATAATAAACAGTGTGATTAGACTGATAAGAGAGATGCCGAGTGACTGAAGATGTAGTGTAGATGTACGAAAATTGAGAATAGAATAGAATAATTTATAGAAAAAACCTTATTGCTAACGTTACATTGTGCTTGCACTGTACGTCTAGCACAACTTGCTGACAGGTCGCTTTGCGCGCGACTGAGCGTCTCCTTTCCCACTCGCACCGTGTCAATTAGAAAGAGGAGGGTAGATCTTTAGGGGAATTCATTAAATGCGCCTGAACTAGGATTATCCTGTATCTCAGGCAAAGAGATATATATTACCTATACCAATTGGAAAACAATTTTACAATTTTACTAATTTTTCAATTTAATATTTGAGAAGGGCATGCTAGGCATGTAGAGGATGGTTGAAAGAAGATTAACAAAGGTCGTGTTTAAGGGAAAAGTTGATAGACAAGGAAGGGGGGGGGGGGGGGGGGGGGGGGTTGGAAGGGGAAGACCTCGTCGAATTTTTCGCTCCCGAGGATGCCCTGGGTTGAGAGCAAGGGAATTTGTTCCTTTAGCTGTCAACACGGCAAATCCTCAAACATATCAAGGGTCGGCAACGCCCTTGTTACTCCTTTGGAGTTGCGTGCGTCTATAGGATGCGGTGTCCGCTTACCATCAGGCGGGCCGTACGCTAGTTTGTTACCGTCGTTGTAAACAAAAAAACTTTTACCGACCAAATCGCAGTAATCCTGAAGAAAGGTCAGGTCAAGAGTACCCGAAACCGACGAGCATGTATGTGAAAGTGAATGAAGCAAGAAAGGTTTGTCAAGATCGTAGCCAGTGGAAATCCGTGATTTCTGCCTACCCCTCCGGGAAATAGACGTGATTATATGTATGTATGTAGGTATTATTATTAGATTTGCGTTAGTCGCTTAAAAAACTGCTTTTAAGCGGTGAAAAAACTGTTTTTTTATGTTTAAAACGGCCCGCGATCTTGTCGCCTGACAAAGACTATGCGTCTCTTTCTAAGCGTACAAATAAGAAAGAGTGTATCTATCAAGTGGTATATCTCGCCGCGACACAGCTCTCGGGCCATCCTGTGATAGCCTTGCAGAAAACGGTTTAAAATTTGCCCTCATATTTTAGATTACCTACATAGGAAACGTCGAACTCAAAGAAAAATCTATGAATGAATGAATGAATGCACATTTATTTCAGGCAATAAACTATCAAGAAGAGAGAAGAGAGAGCAATAATGTGAAGCAGTCTATTGCTTCACATATTACACATTCACTCATATGGAAGGAATGTCATTGATGCTCTAGGAATTCTAGTGACATTTAAAACGATTGTAGCTTAAGGCCTATCTCACTACCTCTGTTACACAGTAGCGCGGGACCGTGCGGGCCCGTGCGCACGGCATATCTCTCTCACTACCAACACATTTAATATGTATCTCACTATCTCTATCACACTCAGCAGCGCGGCAGCAGCGCGGGCTTTCGCGGGCCCGCGCTTCACACGCGACGCGCAAGACACGCGGCCGCGCTGCCGAGTTGTAACTTTAGCGCCGCGGGCCCCCGTTCGGACCGCGTTCGATGTGTGTTTGTAGTTTCAATGCTTTACAACTTTCGCGGGCCCGCGCAGCACACGCACCGCGCACGACACGCGTTAGGTGGGTGGAGGCCTTATTTATTTTGAGATATTTGAATTGGATTTTCATCATTTACCATAGATTGAGAGATTGAGCCAGAGCAGTAAGTAAGTATATCTTCACATATTCAGAGCTGACGCGTAGCAGTGTCCAAGACGCAACTGAATGGCCCGCGGTATTTGAGCTCCCGGGTGCTGTGGAAACTTAGACTGGGGCCAAAATAGAATAAATGTATGAAAAAGTTATTTTTTGCGCGAGGCAGCCGATTGAAACAGCGGTTGCCTGAAAGTGTGTACGCTGTTTATATAATGAAATGCTGGTCTAAGTCGAATACCTGGCGAATATTTTTTTCACCCCCCTCCAATTTTCGCTCCAGTCCAAGTTGGCCAGTTCGGGTTGCACAGGGCAGATCCACAACGCTTTGGGAGCTCAAATACCCGTTTGCCTCTCGAACACTGAAATTACGCATGATTGCTTTAACTTAACTCAGATAAAGAAAATGACGTTGAATAGTCTCCTGATATATGCCGACACGTCTTTGATGAATTCCAGTTACGTAAGCGTGTCACACGTAAATGTAAATATTTAATCAAAGAACGTTTCAAGTGGATTTAATGGCTGTGGAGTAGTCACTGAATTATTCATGGCAGTAGTCGTAAATAGCGCAACATTGAGCACTAACGTTTACTTAGTCTATTTAGGGAATCTAGATCGAGCTTGTGTTAATGCATCATTTAGACGCATTTAGCACTTGTCAGTCGAAGAACTTGCAGTTGGTGTTACGTGAAATGAAACGGGCATATAATTCAGGAAAACATTAGACGGTAAGGAGTCGCTACGCTTAGTTTCCAATGGTCCAATCTTGCACAAACTTTCTGCATATTAAGCGAGCGTTTATTGGACGTTATTTTAACTTAGGTACCTTTTTACCCATAGGTATGGGTATAAAGGTAGACAATTTGAATCGAGAAATGTTAGTTTCATATATTTTTATATACCTATCGGAACAAAATATTTTAGTTTTACCTCTGAGAACGAAAGTCAGACTGATGACGACCGCTTTAGCCTAGTTGGTAGTGACCCTGCCTACGAAGCAAGAGGACCTGGGTTCGAATCCCGGTAAGGGCATTTATTTGTGTAATGAGCACGAATATTTGTTTCTGAGTCATGGATGTTTTCTATGTATTTAAGTATTTATTTATCTATATAAGTATGTTTATCGTCGTCTAGTACCCATAGTACAAGTTTTGCTTAGTTTGGGACTAGGTCGATTTGTGTAAGATTGTAATATTTATTATTATTTATTTATTTCGCAAAAACAACGGCCTACACAACGTGTACAGTAGATGCCGTTACGAGTCGCCTTAAGGCGTGCTATTTTGATAAAATATACCTCGCCCGAGTCTTCTCGTGGTAAAGGTTTGTTTTTCAGAACCAGCTATTAGTTTATTGGCTTTTATAGGTGTTCTATTTCTAAATTGAAGGATAAAGAACTTTCACTCTAACTTTGACATTGTATTAAAAAAAGTGAAATGCGCATTTACTACTACTAAGGTAGATAAAAATCTTGATACGCTCAGGATTCACCCTGCCTTCAATTCAACATCCCTTCAACGTTTATTTTTCTCAACAGGTGGCGCTAACTTCGTGAACCCGTACACGAGTGACGAGACCGATCTAACCCAAGTATGGCTAGAGCTCCCCGCCTCCCCCGTCGCTTTGGGCGGCGACGTCCACGTGCGCGTCCACGGCGCCTCAACGCCCATGCGCGTGCGCCTCGCCCGAGACGACGACGACGGTCGTCTACAGCTCGCCGTCATGCCTCTGGCTCTCGACGGTGAAGGCCGGATGACGCTCCCATGTGGTTACTTTACGAGAGGTGGCACCTACTATGTAGAACTGTTGGCTGATAATTTTGTAAATGATTACGAGAATAATAGTGTTACTGATAGGGTGGCGAGGGATGTGGACGGTAAAGTGTCTAATGACAATGATGAGGTTAAAGATGATGAAGTGATTAAGAACGAGTTTAATGATAATGGTGAAAATAGTGATGAAGGTAAAGTAAGAGTGCGAAAAGTGGCTAACGATGATACTGATAACACTACTAGAGATATAATAAAGGATGTCAAAGTTAAAACTAATAGAAGAGTAAAAAGGGAAGAAAGTGAAGGTAGGATAATAGAAACCGATGAAGGGATGGTGAAATCTTGGAGCTTCGATGTTCTTTGGCCGTCGGCTAAGTTAGATGTGACGCCAGAGCAGATACAGACGTACCCAGAGAGGCAGGTGACGGCGATTCTAGAGTTTCCGAAGGTGGTGTGTGCCCCGTTGCTGCAGAGTGCAGATTTTTGGCTGGAGCTGCTTTACTGTGGACATTCTAGTGGAGGTGCCGTGCTGTGTGATGGGAAGAACACAAGTTCCCATGCGCATGTTTTGTATTCTGAACAGGTAATTATACTAATTATAATCTTGATGTACATTTTTCTATTAGATACTTATCGTAGATACTCATTTCTCTTTTATGGGTGTGTCACTCCAGATTTTTTAGTTTTTGTGGGCCTCTTTCATTTTTGCCAATGTTATTAAAGGGTTATTATTAGTGTTACTAGCTTCTGCCCGCGACTTCGTCTGCGTGGACCCGAGATAAAAACTATCCTATATTTTAATCTAGATTATAAACTTAATCTTCGTGCAAAATTTCATCCAAATCGGTTCAGTGTGATTGAGTAACAGATATCCAAACATCTGAACATACAAATATCCAAACATCCAAACTTTTACATTTATTATATTAGTAAGATAAGGTAGAATTCCCTCTCATCCGTGAGAGGAGGGCTGTGCCCAGCAGTGGGACGTGTATAGGCTGATTTATTAAGGTAGAATGTAGCTGGATACAAATATTCCTTCATATATTCTCAGCGTTATTTTTATAAAAGCAATCGTTATATTAAGTAAATAAAATAAAAAAACATGTCAATTGTTTAATGTATTATTTACACTCTGCACGTGGTTCAAGATCCTGTGATTCTACTACATACTCGTATAACTACTACATGTAGCTCAAAATACATCATGTAGCTCAAAATGACATAGCTTTGATAGCCAGGAAGCTCACACAGACTTTATTATCCTTAAAGTTATCATGAATATTATGCTTCCAGCATGACTTATTGGTTTTAAGCCAACATCTCTGAGTAAAGACAACCGAAAATCTAAAATTTTACGCAGAAAACAACATGCTCTTTTTATCTGATTTAAAATACTTAATCGTTAAGTAACTCTAATGTAAATCTTGTACTTATAAAAAAAAAATATCGAATTCATCTTTCTTACCCTGTTATAGCTTAAAAAGCTTTTACGTAATGAACTTTATCATTTTCGCAGTAGACAATATAAAGTCGATAATTTCTATGGAATCCGAGTATCCGATACACCGACGGTTTCATTTTCATCCATCATCTTCCTTGAAAAGCGGAAATATTCTCCGCGAACGATGTTACAGCAATATTCTGCTCAAAATGTCTTCTATATAACTTATCAAATTAAGGGCAGTTCCCAGAATACTGTTCAGTATCTGAGTTATTAGGTCAATCTAGCCGGGATATTGAGGAAAATTCTGGAAAGCGGCAGTAACTTTCCGTCTGGAGATAGTTATTAAAATGTATCCCCATTAAATAATTCAGACATACATTTAACAATTGCGATTCGAATAAGTCATTAGAATAGAGTTATTAGAATAGATCCACGCTTTTAGGTTAAAATCCTTAGTAGTACTAATATTGGCTTTACTTTCTGGAGAAAATGCCAATTTCATGATTAATTTCGAGTAATTTAGTTTGGTACCTAGTGACTCTAGTGTAAACCTGTAATATAATACGTATCACGTAAGTGCAATAATATAAGTTAACAGTTAATTAATTGTTGTGTACAGTCGGTCATATACCTATTCAGTAGCAGCCAAAAGAGCTAAAAAAACAAATCCTACTAATATTATAAATGCGAAAGTTTGGATGTTTGGACGTTTGGATGTTTAGATGTTTAGATGTTTGTTACTCAATCACACTTAAACAGCTCAACCGATTTAGATAAAACTTTGCACGGAGATTGTTTTTAGCCTGGATAAAAATATAGTATAGTTTTTATCTCGGGTCCACGCAGACGAAGTCGCGGGCGGAAGCTAGTAATTACATAAAAATTTAATTTTCGTACAAAACGTTACGCAATCGACCAGCAAATTTATCTCCGGTAGATTAACCCCATAATGTCACTCATCATCCTTCTAGCGTTATTCTCGGTTGTGCCCCTATTTGCCTGGGGTCCGCTTTGACACCTAATCCCAAGTTTGGCATAGGCACTAGTCTTACGAAAGCGACTGCCATCTGACCTTTCAACGATGTTTTCCTCCACCGAAAAACTAACGGTAAAATATTCCGTACATAAGTTCCGAAGAACTCATTGGTACGAGCCGGGACAGCCGCTTGACAGCCGCATGCCTGAACCACTAGGCTACCGTAGTTTTACAATACAAATATGTCCCTATCTTTAAAATATTCCTTACATGGCACAGATGCACGGATTCCCCGGCCGGCGCACCATGACGCTCCGCTGCGAGTTGTTCGGCCAGGCTGGAGACTACGCCCTCACCCTGCGACCGGCCGCGGCCGGCCCACAGGACCTCGCCACTGCTTTCATCAAGGTAGGTGTTCGAACCCACAACCGGTTCCTGGGTACAAAAATATAATTTTATTTAGTCCAAAAAATTGGACACGTATTTTTTTATTTATCGATCAAACAAAGGATGACGAAGATATAGCCCGTTAAAGTTCCGTATGACCTCCTCTTATGGTAGTTTTTTTAAGCGACTTCAAAAAAAAGGAGGAGGTTCTCAATTCGGATGTATATATTTTTTTTTTTTCAATGTTTGTTACCTCAGAACTCCGTCATTGATGAGCCGATTCGAAAAATTTTTTTTTGTTTGTAAGTATATGCTTCCAGGTGGGTCCCATTTTTTTCAAAATTCAGTTGGATGATGGGATCCATGAGGAATTGAGGGAACTCCTCAATTGTATTAGGCACGCGTGTAGTGCTTTTGGTATTTTCTATTATAACTAGTGTATTTACACACGGAAATCATAAATTTGGTGAAGTGGAATTGATGATGAAGACCACAGATGACTTATGGAATTCCTCAATTATGTACTTAAAAGTACAAAAGTATATTACAGATTCTGCTAAGATTCCGTTGAAATAGCAAATAATGAAGTGCCAAATGTGATCCTTGTGGATTCGACGGAATTCCTCAAATATTATCGGCCCACATACAGCGATTCGGTTTTTTTCTCAAATAATCAACGCATTTGCTCTCGGAAATCAGTTCATGTGGTAAATTGGAAAAGAAATGTGGAAATATTCTCGTGCCTTGGCAGAGTACTAAATTGAAGTCGGTTATTACTTTGTTTTTAAAGTAAATTATTAGATATCTAACTGACGGAATCTATATCTATACTATTATAAATGCGAAAGTGTATGTGTGTGTTTGTTTGTATGTTTGTCCGTCTTTCACGGCAAAACGGAGCCACGAATTGACGTGAATTTTTAAGTGGAGATAGTTGAAGGGATGGAGAGTAACAAACTAGGATAGTTTTTATCCCCGTAATCATCCCCTAAGGGGGTGGGAGGGTAAACGTTTACATGGAGCTGCGATATAAACGAGTTCCACGCGGACGGAGTCGCGGGCAGAAGCTATTAAATATATATTTTTAGGAAAGTAGCCAATTGTATAAGTTATAAAGGGATGTGATAATGTATGTTGCTGATGGTGGAGTTGGGCAGCGTGGTGACGAGGAGCGAAGTAAGACACCAGTATAGGTTTAAGGCGCCGTAGGTTCATGGTCTTCTCTCCCTCTCACTTCCATGAGCGTGAGCGAGATGGAAGTGCGTGCTCGGAAGCGCGGATATCATGTTTTTTAATTTTAATTTTTTGGCCGTGTAAATAAATAAAAATTTAGTCACTAATTTCTCTCGAACATGATATTGCCGATTTTTAAAAGCAATTTTAATATTTATCGCTTTTGTGCATAATTTCTTACGAATATTTTAAGTAAACGGCGCCTTAAGTAAAGACACTTTAATCAACGGTGTAGCCTATTTTATACATACAAGTTATCGCTGATACAAGCAATATGCGTTTATGTAGCAGTAAACTATTGTGTTACTGCTAAACACTAAATGTGGCCAATTGCCATACTACAGGTAAAAGAATAGGCCATTCACTTCATGATCTTTAGCTGGTCGAACGGCCACTGCCGCTGTGAGACCGTGTCATGTATAATTGACATCAACGTAAGGCCATCGTGACCATAAGCATTATTTTGTGATAATTGCCGTTATCACAGAAAACTGTACAAAAATACAGTAGCTTACGATATGATTTCGTGATAATTATTATGTAATTGCCAAAATGGCGGACGTCACAACGTCTAAAACAATCCCTACTACACCGTCTTTTCTTCAAAAAATATCCTAATATTAAAGCCAACTGCTATCTGCTAATTAAACCTTGTGAGTGAAGTACAACATTGCTAATAAACCAGAAAGTACACGACTCAAAGCAAATAAACATCACTCACAGCCCAAATTAACCATCATACCCTTCCTTAAACCCTCCGAAAAACCTTAACTTCAAAACCAAACGACCTTACTTAGTACAAAAAAATCACATCACTTACGACGTTTTAGAAATGTCCTTAACCCTTATAACGCAGCAGGAGTCCCGATAAATATTAAAGTAGCCACAGGTTGCCGTTTCTTCGCAAGATGTATGGCGATTGCGTTCAGTTTAAGTGAGAAAAACGCTGAAATAAGAATGCCCTTTTTCGCAGGGCTAGGGGTTTTTAGGTGTATCTTTAACCTTCGACAGTCGATAGAAGGCTACAGAAGCTCAAAAGAACATTCTTTTTTATCTCTAGACCTTTTTTACAAGCTTTTATTTAACTAGCAATGTTTATAACTACACTCAGAGGCAATGAAAACGGGTCACTTGCCATGGATTACTTTACAAAGTGACCCGTTTTCAATGCCTCTGAGGTAGCTTACCTTCATAGTTCACATTGGGAATTACACTCAGAGGCAATGAAAACGGGTCACTTTGTAAAGTAATCCATGGAAAGTGACCCGTTTTCATTGCCTCTGAGTGTATATTTGTTCGGGTGGAATCTTGCAACTCTATTTTGAAGCAGATATCTTCAACCGATTGAGCTGAAATTTTGGGTTTAAGTATAGTTTGGATGATGATCCAATATTATGGTACTATCGAGCTAATCACCTTTATAGCAATATTTTTTTTTTCTTGTTGTTATTTGTCCTGTTAGTCAGGAGTCAACATGAGAGATTCTTAGAAAATAATATTGCAACCTGGACTTCTAACACGTTTAAAAGATAGCCCAGAATAATGGGTTGAAACATTAGGTACAACAAAACAATTCTAAGTGTAAGCGTAAGCGGTTTAAGCGTAAAGCTGGAACAGACAGACAGACAAACACACATTCGCATTTATAATATTAGTAGGGACTGCGGGCTACTTAAATACCACGAATCCCAACCCTGCTATGCAATAAAACTCGCATACGAGTTGTTGCACCATGTAAATATCTCATATTCATTTACTGAATCAATTCTCTTGATATTGTAGAGTGGGTCAATTATAAAAGTGTCCTCAGGTAGCTAGCTGGACCCTTTTCAGCAAGACGTATGGCGATTGAGTTTCCGCGAGAAACTTGCAGCCGGGATAAAATGGCCGTTCAACGGGGCTCTGAATAGAAAAAGTTTGTTTATTTAGTTTAAGTACTTGGCTGCTGAAGTTGTTGCAATGTTATGAAGTACGGTGCAGTTGGATGGTTCTGGAATGTACCCCATTCCATATAACATTCGATTTTTAACGGACAAAGTCGTCTACGTTTTTTCGTTTATCTGGGATTTCAATAGTTTTATTTATTTCGACCATTAACTGCGTTCCAAACATAAGACTCAGTTTTTTGCGTTTCAAAATGGTTTTCTTAGGAATCGCATGGCGATTACCGTACGGTTTTACGAATTTAATATTGAATAGGGTAACTATATAGGGTTATTCTAAAAAGCAGTTTCGAAATGGAAATAACTCTTTGGTTTCCGTGATTTTCGCATGTGAATTTTGGAGTTAAATCCGCCTTTCCTGTTCCCGATAAAGACGATTTCGCATGTTTAGTACTCTTTAGTAAGAGACACGTTTATGTCTTCCAAGCAGGTGAGTTAGAGATGTGACATTCTATGGGAATTAAGCAATGACGATAATGATCTTTTTACCTCTGTAGCCTAATTGGTAGTAACCCTACCACGAAGCCGGGGGTCCCGGGTTCGAATCCCGGTGAGGGCATTTATTTGTGTGATGAACACGAATATTTGTTCCTTAGTTGTGGGTGTTTTTTAAGTATTTTAGTATTTATTTATCTATATAAGTATGTATATCGTATATCGTTTTGGACTAAGTCGATTTGTGTAAATTTATCCACAAATATATATATACATTTATTTATTTAAGTATTACAAAAGAAAATTAAACGTAATATTTGATTCAAAATTCTCTTTCAAATTATAACCTTGAGATTTAAATCTAATGCTTCCGTGAGCTGTAGAAGAACACGCGAGACTGCCTTTAAAAAAAAAGACCGGGTTGCACTCCAGAAGTGAAAACTCAATAACATTGTAACATTTTTTCGATCAGGTCACGTGGCATTTTACGGTGTCACCCTAAAAATGAATTTGGCGCAAATTTATAAACAATTATCAATTATTTAGGCGGACGGGCCGCGGGCGCGTTGGGTACGACGGCGGCGAACAAAATACTAATTTGTTTTTGCCATTGCCAAATATTTTTCAAAGCTTTATCTCTTTAGGAATAACGTCCAAATTCGAACTATTCGAATTTGCAAGAACAGCGGACGGCGGCGGTGAACAAACTATCAATTTGTTTTTGCCGTTGGTAAATATTTTTCAAAGCTTTATCTCTTTAGGAATAACGTCCAAATTCGAACTATTCGAATTTGCTCAATAGCAAAACGGTGAAGGACGCGTGAACAAAATTACAAATTTATTTGCAGGATATGCTATTGCAAAAAGTGTTTAACGGCTTTATACTCTTACGAATAGCGTTCAGTTTTGAATGAAGTCGAATCGGCTAGCAGCAAAATATAAAAGTTTGTGACCTCCTTCACATCTGACGTCACAAAAATCTGTCGCGTATTTAACAATTTTTCCCAATCCCAAAAAGTGCTCAGCGCCGCTAAAGAAGTTTTCACTTCAAAAAACAAACGCGAAAAAGTGGATTGACAATATAACTACGAGTATACCTATAAACCTATAATCAACGAACCAGCTCACAAAATTTCACCATAATCGGTTGAGAAATGCGACCTGTAGCGGAGAACTTTGGGACAGCGGGCCAGCGGGACAGCGGGACATACACTGGACACCGGAAAAACTATTTTCGGCCCAAGTTGAAGCATAGAACTTCGTTCGCTTCGCTCGCTCGTTCGACTAGGTCTAAATGCTTAGCGCGGATCCGTACCTAAATATACGAGGCTGGGCAACCAAATAAACAATCATATAGTCAAAACTCATATATCTGAAAATCAGACCTTACTGTTTCTTAATCTAGTCAGAACGGCGTTTCAAAGCACGCGATAATTTCCAATGCACCGCCTTAATCTAGACGAATTTAGCCGATCTATCTCATAAGATCCATCAATCAGTTTTTTTTACCGCTATACATTCGTATTTACAATGGCGTATAGGGTGGCGAGTCTAAGGGAAATAATAAACATCTATGTATATATATTATACTCTTTTCACGAAACAAATTATTAAATTAAATATTTTTGTGATAGACTGTGAAACAAGTCTATAACTCGATACAGAGAGGGCGCTAGTCTTAGCGGGAATATAGTGGAAAAATATACAACTTGCGTCACTGTCCTCGTATCTCAGTTGGTAGAGCAGTCTAGCGTTAATAGAAAGGTCGCAGGTTAAAATCCTGTCGGGGGCTACAGACGAAGATGGTTTATTTTTCTCTGTATCATATCGATTATCTATACACGGTGCTCGCGAGGAATCCAAAAGATTTTAACCACGCACTCCTTGGGTCATTAGGATTAAAAAATATATAAGAACCAGCGTCAAACCCGGCTTAGTTTTGAAGATATCATACATTTTCATGTAAACTGTTTATTGTGATTACTAAGTGTATTAAGCTCTTTTGATCGCGACGTTGCCACCTATGTTGTTAAGTTTAGCGTCGCTATTGACAGACATCAAAGTGACAGCTACCACTCACTAAATTCATCTTTTTTTGGAAAAAATATCGGAAACATTTTATTAAAAAGGATAAGTTTCATAGGGAAGCTATAGTTGTCATCCAAATTTTATAAAAAAAAATAAAAATAAAAAATTCAGCAAAAAAAAAAAAACTTTTTTTTTTTGCTGAATTTGACTCGGGTTCATTTTTTATTACTCCTAATGACCCAAGGAATGCGTGGTTAAAATCTTTTGGATTCCTCGCGAGCACCGTGTATATATTAGTTTATACCACTGTGTTCTAAATAAACTAAAAAGAAAAAAGTCTGAAGATATTTGAGTGTCCCAATTAAATATTTCCATTCTATGTACATTACATATCCCGCCCTCAAAGATACATTTAAAAAACTCCATCCGAGATGCCTCAGTTATTGGGATTCATTGCCCCTAGCATCCTATCTTAATCCAATCCGAACCAACTTGCGTACATAAGATGTCCATACACGTATAAGCTCCTTAAAATTAGGCTCAGAATATACATGGGCATGGTGGGGTACAACGAGTTGCAGGTGCGCAGAGAGCTGTGTCTGGCAACATACTTGTTCCGGGTGCTAAGGGGGAAAGCCTACAACAGTCAAGTGTTGAGCTGTGTGAGCCTGTACGTGCCCGACAGGTACGTGTGGCGGCGGCGCCGGCCGCGGCTGCTGGCCGAGCGGCGCGGGCGCACCAACCTGCTCGGTAAAGCGCCGCTGACGCGCGCTGTGCGGACCCTTAACATAATAGCGGAGAACATTGATTTGTTTTGGTGTTCTCTGACTGAATTCACAAAGTCCACATTGTTCACGTTATGTTATAGGCGCCATCATTTATAATAATTAGTTGAGGTAAACATGTTAATTATTGTCTTAGGTTAAGTACCTGTAAAGATAGTTGTAAGTGTTGAACAATAAAATAAATGTTCCCATACAAAGCGAATATAAATTTCAGGTTCCAATCGTGATGTCTTTCCTGGCAGTACAGTCACCATCACATTCGGAATGGCATAAGCGCTCACAAATATCTGAACAAGTCTCTGAAGCCATAGAGACGTGTTCAGATATTTGTGAGCGCTCTGGCCGCTCCGATATATCTGATGGCGACGTACAACAAATTGGACATAATCTTTGAGGAGTTGATTCGCGGTGACATGAAGACAATGTTGCTTTTTTTTTAGAATAGCTTTATTGTTAAGACACATAAAAATAAATAAAATACAGTAGGTACATTGAACATGACATTAAAACTAGATTTCAAATTAAAGCTAAAACTAAATAAAAATAACAATACAATACAAATACTCTTTATTGCACACCTCACACAAACAAAGCAGTTAGGCGGTCTTATCGCTGAAGAGCGATCTCTTCCAGACAACCTTTGGGTATCGGAGAAAGAGATAAAACTAGATTATGTAGTAGGTGGTGCAGAGATTATAATAAGCCAAAAATCAAAATAATTATATTAATACACGTACATAAATAGCTCTATATATAAACATACATACACAATCATACATATATACAAATAACACAAATAAAAATATATAAATATAATACATAAACAGTCAGCCAATAATAATAATAGTAAGACTTACTCACTTATATATACATATTATATATACACGCATGCACCAGGTTTTTAATTAAGTAGATTTAATTTTAGTTTTTTTCTATAGCCCGCTTTTTTATTGTTTAACATTCCATTACATTTTCCAAAAACGGCCGTACTATTCTTTATTGTTATACTTTGAATTGTCCAATCTAGTAACTCGGTTCCCAAGATACAGGCTGTGCCTAGTTTGGGCCCGATGGTAATTCTCACCAGTGTACAAGCTTTACTCATAAGTTTAACCAAATAATTGTAAGCTATGTTTCTTGTGCAACTTTTGTTTGGTAAATAAACGATTTTTATTTTATTTAAGACAATCGGGGTTAGGGGAGAGACAAATAATGTTCTTTAAGAAGAGATTTGAAGTTACCGATAGATTTAGCTTGTCTTATATCAAGAGGGAGAGAGTTCCACCTAACAATAACCTACCAAAAACGAAAAAAAAAATCTAAATTTGGACCCTTTGGCAACAATAAGAATCAGGTTAAGTTAACCGTTTTCCGTTCATCCATAACCCTTATGAAAAGATTAGGTTTCATCAAGTTGGGAATATATTTCCCACTGCCTTATAAAAGGAATGCTCTCTTCCCGACTGGTACATAAGGGAGAGTCAAGATCCCTATAACAAAATCTGTCAAATCGTTAAGACTCCATGGCATGGCCAGGAAACAAACATGCATACACTCGAAACCATTCATCGTCATCGTCATATCAGCCCAAAGACGTCCACTGCTGGACATAGGCCTCCCCCAAAGAGTGCCAGAATGACCAGTCTGATATTTTGCACCGAGGTACATAATTTAGTCATCATCATCATATCAGCCGAAAGACGTCCACTGCTGGACATAGGCCTCCCCCATAGAGTGCCACTATGACCAGTCCTGCGCCACACGCATCCAGCGGACTTCCACGAACTTTACCAGGTCATCAGGCCACCTTGTGGGGGTTCTACCTACGCTGCGTCTTCCGGCCGGAACCATTACCTACTACTGCGAATATCGGCTTAAAACTAGAGTTTGCTCCAGGGCCTGGATTTGTATAAAAGGTCCCATTTTCCGGGAATAGGCTTTAAGTTAAAACATAAGCATGTGCCACTCCCAATCGCACTTGACCAATATATTATGTAGGTAGGCATTTATTTCTCTCTCATCACTTCATTATGAAAATGTTGTTCCAATATTTCCGTATTTGATTACAATATGGTGCTTCGGGCTTACGCAAACATTTACTTTTCAAGGCGAAAACCACACGTTGATTTATTACTTTAAATCATCAACTATCAATATCCGAATACGCGTCACCACAAAAAGGACTGAACATTTTGTTGTAATTTGTAAATTTTCTTGAGATACGTCTATAGGTTAAAAAAACCGGCCAAGAGCGTGTCGGGCCACGCTCAGTGTAGGGTTCCGTAGTTTTTCGTCCAGAAATTATTTTGTAATTTTTTTCAAAAACTATTCAACCTATCAAGTTCAGAATAATTTTCCTAGAAAGTTTTTATAAAGTTCTACTTTTGAGATTTTTTTGTATTTTTAAAACTTATGGTTCAAAAGTTAGAGGGGGGGGAAACATTTTTTTTTACATCTGGAGCGATTATTTCCGAAAATATTAACATTATTCAAAAATGATGTTAGCAAACCCCTATTCATTTTTAAATACCTATCCAACAATATATCACACGTTAGGGTTGAAATGAAAAAAACAAACACTCTCCATGTTACGTATAGGGGAGGTACCCCAATAAAATAAAATAAATCACTTTTTATTTTACCACTTGGTCGGCGTGATTGATATACATATTAGTACCAAATTTCAGCTTTCTAGTGCTAACGGTTACTGAGATTATCCGCGGACGGACGGACAGACAAAGCGAAACTATAAGGGTTCCTAGTCGACTACGGAACCCTAAAAACAAATAGACTTCTGACATATAGAGAGGCCACAGTGATAGTGAACTGAGGGCTGCTGAGGGGAATCTGCATTGCCATTCAACGTGGCAGCGCAGTCAGCTTTCTGGGCATACTACCCACTGACAACGATTTTAGCCAAGTCCTTTGATTCAAGTCATACGTAAGTGAATAAAATAAATCAATATTTACGCGACAACCTTACACAAATTGAACTAGCCACATAGTAGGCACAATAAGGCTGTGGGTAGGCATAAGGTGACGATAATGTTTAATCGATTAATACTTAGTTATAAATACTTAAGGCATGCGACTTCTAAGCGGCGGTCGTGGGTCCGAATCCCGGCTCGTACCAATGAGTATTTCGGAACTTATGTACGGAATATTTACCGTTAGCTTTTAGGTGAAGGAAAAACATTGTGAGGAAAGCGGTCTAATCCCAATAAGGTCTAGTTTTCCCTCTGGGTTGGAAGGTCAGACGGCAGTCGCTTTCGTAAAACTAGTGCCTATGCCAAATCTTGGGTTTAGGTGTCAAAGCGGACCCCGGGCTCCTTTAGGGGGATCCCACTACCGGGAATAACGCTTGGAGGATGATGATGAGTTATAAATACTTAAATAGATACATAGAAAACATCCAAGACTCAGAAACAAAATGTTTACTGCTCAACACACTAAATATTTTACCCCCCTTACCGGAATTCGAACCCACCTTTATCATCACCCACTAGGCTAACCGGTCGTCAGTGCGGTCGTAATGGTCAGTGAATATTTACTTAAGTATAATTATATTTGTATTGTAAAACTACGGTAGCCTAGTGGTTCAGGCATGCGGCTGTCAAGCGGCGGTCGTGGCTTCGAATCCCGGCTCGTACCGATGAGTTTTTCGGAAATTATGTACGGAATATGATTTGATATTTACCGTTAGGTTTGCGGTGAAGGAAAAACATCGTGAGGAAACCTGAATACATCCACGAAGAAATCCAAAGGTTATGAGTGTGTGAAGTGTGAAGTCCCCAACCCGCACTGGGCCAGCGTGGGGACTACTGCCCGTTCCCTTGCATGAGAGGAGGCCTGTGCCCAGCAGTGGGATGTATACAGGTTTATTTATTATTATTATTTATTTATATATTTGTACTAGCTTCTGCCCGCGACTCCGTCCGCGTGGAACTCGTTTATATCGTAGCTCCATACAAACTTCCACCCCTCACTTCATCCCTTGGGGGATGATTTCCGGGATAAAAACTATCCTATGTCCTTCCCCAGGACTCAAACTATCGCTATACCAAATTTCATCGAAATCGGCTCAGCGGTTTAAGCGTGAAGAGGTAACAGACAGACAGACAGACACACTTTCGCATTTATAATAGTATGGATGGATGGATTGATCGTAATGTATGCCCGAAACAAAGGCACACGCCGTATTAAACAGGCAAAAGTGTAGTCCCTTAAATAATATGGCCGGACACGTTTTGTATATCAATTAGTTGAAGCGATAGCCTGGCTTTAATGCACTATTCTATGTCGATGGGTTTGACCATTTGCATAAATTTGAATACCTATACAATATGAGACAGATATATTTTAACTAAGCGAGTTAACATCCTTACTAATATTATAAATCCGAAAGTGTGTGTGTATGTGTTTGTTTGTCCTTCTCTCACGTCGCAAGGGAGCGTCGTATTGATGTGATTTTTTGTATGGAGATAGTTTAGAAGCTGGAGAGTGACATAGGCTACTTTTTTCAGTGGAAAAACATCTAATTCCCCCGGGAAAATTCAATATGTTACATTTTTCTGTAACCACGCCGTCGAAGCCGCGGGCATCAGCTAGTATGTATATAATTAATCATTTTTTTTCCGTGTATTATTTTTCATGATTCGAGTATTTTGTTGTTTCTAGTTATAATCGAAACATTGAAAGTGTAAGAAATTAGTTTTAGAAAGAAAATAAAGCCGAATATCTAATTACACATTAAGGTAAACCTCAAAATGTTTGACACCTTCACGCTTTAAATATTAAAGGTTAATTCCGTTCAGTATAGGTGAGGCTTATTTTAAAATAAGATTTATATTGTCAAGTATTGGATCAGAAGCTACCACTAGGACGTTTACCATACGTGTAAAACATGTTCTATGCCATAGATCAGGCAAATGCATGTACTTCGCGTGTCAGAATTCGGACTCCGAGTTGGTACTCCGACTTACATTCCACGCGCGTCTGTTGTGGTAGCCGGTTGTCCGTGAATATTAAGAAAATACCTTATAGCAGAATCGATTTTCCGCGGACAACGGGGAATTCAGATCACTACTTCCCCCGTGTGATGTCAAAGTAGGTACTTAGAAAAAAGTGACAAGGTCGGTTTTCATAAAGATTGAGGTGTTTAACTTATCTAGTGTATATCTATATCTGAGTTCTAAGTCAAAGTCAAAGTCAAAATTATTTATTTGCAGAAGTAAAGTAAATATACAGTAACAGGTCTTATGTCTCATACAACGTGCCGTGTACTCGGCCTGCATGCAGGCATGCAAATATGAGAGCGCGCTCAATTAATTTAAAATAATATAATAGTAAATTAAAATAGATACAAAAACAATGTCAGACAAAAAATAATAATAAAACTAGCATAGAAAATAACTGAAAATTAAAATGTCAAGTACTGGAACGGTCAAAGATACAAAATAATAATAACAGCAAAATTAACAATATTAACAATAAAATTAAGCTAGAAATGTCAGGTACGGTCTAAATAACTATTTACACTATAAAAACAATGGTCAAGGAGCCATGCAGTTAATTTGTTTTTAAAACTATTTCCTTGCAGTACCTTTATTTCTTCTGGGAGGCTATTAAACACAGTAATACACATATTAAATACATTTTTGCGATACATAGATTTGGTGGCTCGTGGTTTATGGAGTAGGCTCCGAGTTTTTTGACGAGCTCCTCTGCGCATGACTTCACCCCGCCTTTTAAAATATGGTAGGTGAGTGTTGACAAAAACACATATTTCCCTTATGTATAGGCATGGTAAAGGAAGTATTCGCAGCTTTTTAAATAAAGGTACACATCCAGCGTCACGCACAGCATTACAAAGAATCCTGACACATTTCTTCTGAATTTTAAATACTCTATCCACATCCACAGAGTTGCCCCAAACAATTAGACCATAGTGTATAACGGATGACACATAGCCATGGTATGCTGTTATCGCTATCTATTAAATCGTGAAACCTGATGACAGCAAAACACAATGAAAATTACAAATGGTCCACTCTGGACCATTCGCGATGTGTGTAAATTTTTTCAATAAACTACCAGATTCCATTAAACTCGCACCAAATTTCCAAAAATTCAAACAGGATTTGAGGGCCCTCTTAGTTCAGAAATGCTATTACACCACTAAAGATTTTCTATCTAAAAACTTCACAAAATAGAATCAACCTAGCTTGAGAAACGAAATTAATAATGTTAAGTATGACTCTTTCTTTTACGTGTTAAACTGTTGTATGTGTACTATGTGTTACCTCAATAACTTCGGTATTAGTAAAATATATTAGCATTGCCGTGTCTGTTTTGTAATTGTACCATACTGTTAATATTATACTTGATAATCTTAGTCTTATATACCTATTCTAATACTTAATTTAACTGTACTCCATATGTTTATAAGATTGCTGTGCCCTTGCAGGGTTCATGTTCCTGGAATTGTTTAATAATGTAAGACCTTATGTACAACATGAAACGCAATAAATGATTATGATTATGATTATGATTATGATTGTGAACGAACATTATTATTTTCTAACAAACATATCCATCAACATCTCCATATGTTTACAAACATTCGAATAAAAGGACTTATTATTGCGTAAGGGCGCTGTAAAATAAATATTATTATTAATGCCTTTACGCCCACGGCAATAAAATATTTATTCCCTTTGTTTTCTATTGAAAACAAAGAAAGTACGAACCGAGGCGCGGTCGCGTGGGTTCAGTCAATAATTACTTTAATTTCTTAACGGCTATCAAATCAAAGTTCCATTCTGTTAATTAAAAATACTTTTATTCCGGAAAAAGGAGCGGTATGAAATTATACAAGCAATTCACTCTTTGTTTTTAGTTTGTAGATCTGTCTTACTCAAGTGCTTCGCAAAATAGGATATTTAAAGCGGATTTTATTTAAAAAAATCAATGATTACAATTTCATTAGCCATGTTTCTGCTTAATTTCCATACAAAATGTATGCTTTTTTAGGGTTCCGTACCTCAAATGGAAAAAACGGAACCCTTATAGAATCACTTTGTTATCCGTCTGTCTGTCTGTCTGTCAAGACGCTTTATCTCGAGAACGCGTGGGGGAGGGGGGGGGGGGTATCGTGTTGAAATTACAACCATATACTCAGTCCCTTGAAGCTGTGAAAAAATTAAACTTCTTGTTAACTTAAAAAAAGATACAGCCGTTTATGCTGAAAAAAAAGTATAGTTCTAAACTCTCAAGGGAATCAAAATTTACAAGGTACTTTCTTATACCTCAATTACACGGAAAAATCTGAAAATGATACATAGTAAACAGGGTAATCAATGTAATTTGACGTCGGTTACCTTTTCAAAAGTTGTAATAACTTCGCAGTAGATGTCCGCTGGATGAGGGTGGCGCAAGACCGGTCATTGTGGCACTCTTTGGGGGAGGCCTATGTCCAGCAGTGGACGTCTTTCGGCTGACATGATGATGATGAGATGTCACTACCAAGAAAATATAAGAGTGAAGGGATTGAAAGATTCGTCACCACGAGTGGAACCCCCGGTAGCTCAGATGGTTCAGAGCAATGCACGAAATGCAGAGGTCGCAAGTTCATATCACGTTCTCTCTGTCGGTCCCTCTTTTCTGAGCATCGTGATAAGCATCAGGGTTGCATATGCAGCGGATGATCTGTCTCCACCAGTAACTGTCCTGCACGTCCCTTACGACCGTGTAGAATTTGGAGGGCCACGAGTTTTTTACTCGATCGATCCATCAGCATGTCGGTGACCGACCGCGCGATCATTTTCAATTCAAATCAGTGGCAATTAGTTTTTAAGTTTTCGCTTTGATCGGATTTTAGATGGACGAAGGATCATTTAATTACTCAAGAGAATAGCCAGACGAAAATTACCTATTTAAATAATGATATCCTACCTTTCTTTACGGGGGGCGATGGGCTAGCAATGTGTTATATACTTCAAGTTCTGACAATGTCTCTCTTGACTAAGCTTGAAAGGATCCCTTCATCATCATTCTTTTCAGCCCGTAATCGCCCACTGCTGAGCATAGGCCTCTCTTCGAGTACGCCACCCGTCCCTATCCTGAGCTAATCTTATCAAGAAGGGACCCGCAATCTTCCTAATATCGTCCACCCATTGAGCTGGTGAAAATTATGTATAATACTCTGTTATTCACTTGTTTTGTACAAAAAAGAGCTTCTTCTACTACTACTGAGAAAGCGGTGAAAAGTAAAAAAATGCTCAGGTACCTAATAAATGTAGTTTCGTTCTCTTGTTCTAATGTCTAGTCCATGATTTATGATTATTATTAATGAAATATTAATTAAGTAATTAATCAATTAAAGAATCGAGTATCCGGTGTGTCCAATAAAATATCCAATTAGAATAATTCAATCGAGTAATGAATTGTAATTAACATCTATCTATATGAATGGCGCTCAAGTGACGAACGGGATATTACATGTAATTTGTTTTATCTACGCACATATCATTAGTGCTCTAAAATGCGCACTAACGTAGGAAATGACCAGCATTATTACAACTGATTTTACTATGAGAACTTTCTTGTCTGTGGTAGTAGGTAAAATCAGTACTTTAATGTTATTACAGTATCGATTTAACTGTTGGTAAGGAAAACTATCGGTGGATTGATTATTGGACCCGGCCATTAGAGTAATTATCGAGTTTGCAGGACTTGACCAAGAATTGTAGTAAGTGGCGATCACAATAGATCAGCGATGGTCGCAGTGATGGTCGCTCTCTAGTCCGGAAGCCACTACCAGAATAATAAATAATAATAGAGTAATTATGATATGTGTGTAGATAAAGTAGTGTATGCAACTGTACATAATTAGGCCTTAATTGGCACTCGTGTGGCCTCTCATTATGTAATGTTCAATAAACTACTATAATTAATTACTGTAATAATAATTGGGTTTTATGATAATGATTTGATTCGAGTTGCAATTAGTTTGGTTGGTGTTATTAGGTGAACGAAAATTGACCGATTCATTATATTCAAAAGTAATAATGAATGGAATTTAGTTGATTTCGTCTTGCATTAGCTTTTCAGTAGTCAATGGTTAGTTTAACATAATATAATATGTTGTGTTGGTGACATTTCAAAACGACAACGTATTTATTTGTACTTTCGTGATCTCACTCATTCAGTCTCAATTCAATACCTTACATAATCACGAAGGTATTATACGCGATCAAGTTCAGATCAGACCCCTTATCATGGTTGGCCTTATCACACGATAAATGACAGGATAGAGCGCCCGTCATTGGCTGACACCGTTCGATAGAACGAGACGACGCTCCTATCTTGTCACTTATCGCGTGATAAGGCCGACCATGATACGGGGTCAGGACAACCTGTTATTGTGGTCACCAAATTTATCACTTATCAATCTTATCATTGAAGTGACCTTTTTAATACCACGTCGGAGGCAAAGAAGCGTACGCCAGAGAGTCGTGGTTACATAAGTACTATTATTTATTATGAGCTTCAGAGTATGCTGTATGAACTTTTAGTATTATGAAGGTCTTCAAGAAATAGGATCTCCAAAATTCAAATTCAGCCAACCGCGAACGCAGAGCATTAAAAATCATTATTTCCAGAAGGCATTGTGTAAAGGGCCTCTTTTACGGGCCTCCAGAACTTTACGAGTTAACCTAATGTTGGAATTGAAAAATTGTTGCGACATTTTCTTTTTGTGCCTTTTGTGTGACGTATTTTTTAATTGCCTGGTAATATATTTAATTACTGTGATATATTTTTATAGAGCCGGGTAAATAATTTGAGTTCAGCCTGGAAATTGGAGCTCTGATTTCATGGAAAGGTCAGGGTCCAAGTGATGACATTTTTTGATGTTTTAAAGACGGCAGAACCATAAACAGTTTCTTTTTTGAACCTAAGTCGATACAACTTTTATTACTGATGAAGGCCCACAGTGTATAATTTAAACGTCCAATGCAATTTATTCAAACTCACTGCCATGCCGTAAAATGGGGTGAGTAGGGTAGGGGCAAAACTGACATTCAAACCTCGATAACATTTAATTTTTACATATGCAAACTGAATGGTGTATATGTATTTTAGTTTATTTTTTTATTTGTGGTAGTTCCATTTCATAACTTTGACGATAAACAGGAAATCCCACCTCACCCCGTAGTTGTAATTGGGGTGAGATGGGATTTCATAAAAAGTTGATTTTGGAAGATTGCTGGATCGATTTTTTTTTTTTATTACTATAATAATAATAATAAGGAGGATAGGATAGTCAGGAGGTTCCTGTCTCTGTCGCCCGGTACCGCCGGTAGCTTAGGCCCCGCCTCGCTGCCGGCTGCACCCTAGGTTAGGTTTTATAATTATTTTATGTTTTGTATGTATAGTTTTACTTTTTAAATTATTGTAAAAACCTAGCCTAAGACGAAATATAAATAAAGAGATAATAATAATAAGCCTTTTTATTTCCATATTTGGTACATATGTAGATTTTTACAAGATTTAAGTAACAATATATGGATCCCTAATTGGGTATAGGCCTCCCCCAGCTCTTTCCAACGTTCTCTGTCCCTTCCCTTTTCCATCCAGTATTTGCCTGCTACTTCTTGTATGTCGTCCCACCTCTTGCTTGGTCTGCCGACTTTCCTTTTGGCGACTGGGCCTTTCCATACAGTAGCCTTTATGGTCGATCTGTTGTCGGAGATACGTGAGACGTGCCCTGCCCATTGCCATTTCATTTTCAGTTCATGAGTTAGTGCGGCGGTTACCTTCGTTCTTTTTCTGATAATGTCACTTCTTATTTTGTGTATTTTCCTTATTTTTAAAATGCTCCGTTCCATGCTCCTTTGACATGCCCTAATTTTGGATTTGTTTCTGGTCGTATGCACCCATGTTTGGCATCCATATGTCAGACAAGGTAGTATGCAGCTGTCCATGACTATTTTCTTCATGCTTAGGTTATAATTTCCCTTTAATATCTCTTTATGTGCCCAGTACTTCTTCCATGCTGTGTTTATAGGTCTTTCAGTTTCATCTTCATGTCTTGTTTTATTGAATTATATTTGTTTACCGATACACATACTCGTAGTTGCTCACATATTCAATTGGTTGCCCTCTCACGATAACTTGTGTTTCATGTCCATTGGTAAGTATCTTGGTCTTATCAGCGTTCAACTCCAAACCCACCTTAAAACTCTCGTGGGCGAGTGTGTTTACTAGATGTTGTAACTCCTTTGCACTCTCTGAAAAAAAAAATGATTTATTATTATACTTAGCTCCATTTTAAATTGTAATTTTGTAGCAGTAACCCTAAAATCCCATCTCACCCCCCTTTCATCCCTTCTTTCCCCATTCATAACCCAACTCTCCCCGCGAACCCTACTCACCCCATTTTACGGTATTTAGTCATAATAAGTACTCATAATCTAGTAATTCAGTTTACTCGTAGCACTAAAAACAAGCGAATAAATACAGCGATAAGCGCTGCTAAATCAAGATTAAGAACCCGAGCGTGATATCGAAGCGAACTTACCGGTTACTTCCTCAACGTCGCATCTGAATCTTTCTGATGTCGAAATCTAAACTTTATGCTCTGCATGGCAAGTTTACTTTTTAATGGAACTGTAAATTGTGACATGAGGGTTGGAAAGTTTTAGTTCTAGATATTACTTGTAATGCTGCAACAGACGTTTGTATTCCCGACAATATGCATTTCAATTTTAAAAGAAGCATAATTTATGGTGTATCGTGTTCGTTTTGGAATTTTTCTTCTTTAGAACCAATGTTTTGAACAGTATATACTTTAGTTTTTTGATGCTTACAGCACCACCCCCTTTCTTTCTGTAGGTGTCGTAAGAGTCGACTAAGGGAACAGGGTTTTAGTGTGTTGTGGGCTAGCAACCTGTCACTGCGATATATCACATTTTTTCGATCTTTTATACCCACATTTTTGCTGAAAGTGCTGATCGCATCGAGCTGATCTGATGATGGAGACAGAAGGTTGCCATCCGTTGAGTTTGGGCTCGTTTGAATAGTCTCAATGAGTAGACTGATGATGGTATACAGAAAAGTACAGTCGGCAAAAAAAGCTTGCACCTAAAATGAAATTTTTGATAGAAACTTATTTTTCGATCAAATTGGTAGTCAAAGTTTAATGTTAGATACTCGTACCTATAAGTTTCACATTAGGGTAGGGTTCCTCGTGATGAAATGTGTGTTCGCCTTTGGCCCTCGTTTTTGTATTTTTCCGCGCACTAGTTGTAGCTAGTCCCAAACAAACATTTGATCCACGCACAAAACTTTCGGTTCGACTATAGCCTTGAAAAAAATTGTAACCGATTGCTATACTTATTGGCTGCATATTTTCTTTGTTCTATGTTGTTGATGCAATTAGGACCGTGTATACTAGCCCTAAGCAATCATCATCCTCGTAGCGTTTAGCCCGGTTGAACCCGAAAGTGCCTGGGGTCCGCTTATCCCAAGATTTGGCAAAGACACAACAGGGGGGTCTTACGAAAGCGACTGCCATATACGACAGTAGTTTTTACACTAGCAATGTCATTAACTCAATGTTTTGTTCACAGGCGGACTGGTCTGAGCAATTCGTGCTGAATGTGCACGGGGGCAGCGTGTTCCCGTGCGGGGAGGGGGTGCGAGTGCTGTTCCAGTACCCGGAGTGTGTGCTGGAGGGCGCGGACCGAGTGCGCGTGTTCGGGAGGGACCCGGACCGGCTGCGCTACGTGGCTGAGAGGAGGGTGCGCAGGTAAGAAGAAGGGATAGCAGCGTGTTCCCGTGCGGGGAGGGGGTGCGAGTGTTGTTCCAGTACCCGGAGTGTGTGCTGGAGGGCGCGGACCGAGTGTGCGTGTTCGGGAGGGACCCGGACCGGCTGCGCTACGTGGCTGAGAGGAGGGTGCGCAGGTAAGAAGAAGGGATAGCAGCGTGTTCCCGTGCGGGGAGGGAGTGCAAGCGTTGTTCCAGTACCCGGTGCGTGTGCTGGAGGAGACGGACCGAGTGCGCGTGTTCGGGAGGGACCCGGACCGGCTGCGCTACGTGGCTGAGAGGAGGGTGCGCAGGTAAGAAGAAGGGATAGCAGCGTGTTCCCGTGCGGGGACCGGTGCGAGTGTTGTTCCAGTACCCGGTGTGTGTGCTGGAGGAGACGGACCGAGTGCGCGTGTTCAGGAGGGACCCGAACCGGCTGCGTTACGTGGCTGCGAGGACGGTGTGGAGGTAAGCAGGAGGGATGCCGGCAGCGTGCTCCCGTATGGACCTGCTGCGATATATGGCTAAGAGGAGGGTGCGGAGTTATATATTAGTAGGATTGAATAGTGTCTCCTTGTTATATTTCCATGAAATTGTGTAAGAGATAGAGGTAAGTGAGAGCTATAAATTACTCCAACGATAGCGAATCGTAACCATTATAACTACGTCAACGATGTCCATAAAGATATCATCACATCTCATTAATATTGATGACCGAATTTCAGCTCCATTCACTCTCGACTCATTCGCCCATTTTTTAGAGGTTGTTACCATTGGGAGACTCTAATTGGTGGTCGTAATCCCAGCTAATTTCAACACAGCAATGCACTGAATACATCCTGAAAACACATATCCGCATGAACCCTTTAACTCCCTCTAAATTTGAGTCTTAAGTCAATGACCAAAGGTTGCAAAAGCAATGAGGAAATTGGGGTAGATATAACCATGCGATTCTAATGCGCAAATTATTCCAAAATTTATATTTGGAAAACCGTGTTGCAATGAAATGTTTGCTGAATTTGAACCTTGTTTGTTTAAATGGTAAGGTTGTATTTTGATCGCGGTTATTAGAATGCATTTCGTTTGATAATGACCTACCCACTAACTTGTTTTGGATTTGAATTCGTTTTCCTACAAATTGAAATAAATGTTGTTTTCAACCGTGATGTTTCCGTTCGTGATGTTTTGTACCGTAACTTTAGATTTTAACAATTGTAACTACGCTTTTGAAAGTTATGAATTTGTGATATATTTACACATTTGTTTTAATCATTACCCTACATATTTTTCGTGTAACAATTATTATTAATCCTGTTCTTTTCAAATATTTTGCTTGGTTAACTTCGGAGATCCAAGATATTTTTACCCAACTGCCGAAAAAGGTTATGTCTTTCGAGCGGATTTATATGTGTGTATCTTTTATTCTTTGGCACGCCCTGCAGCCTCAACCTTTTGACACATTTCGACATATGAGGTGTCGTAGGAGTGACATAAGTTATAATATTTGTAAAATAGCAGTCGGATCTTCGGAAAAATTTCGGCATGCCCCCCCCAAACGGTTGTGGAGTTTCTATTACTGTAATAATTACTACAAGTTTATTTTTAACAGTTGTTGATTATTTCTACCCGCCTGCCCCCCCCCCCCCCCCCCCAGAAACAAATCCTGGATCCGCTACAGTCAGCGTCATATAACAAACATCAAAGCGGAGGTATAGATAGGTACAGTCAGCGTCATATAGTTAGTAGCAGCCAGAGTAGCCAAATATATCGTAACACACCGTTATTCTTACAGTAATAAAGACGTGTTCCAAAATATTAGGCTACCTTGGCTGCTACTAACTATATGACGCTGACTGTACCTAACTATAACTCCGCTTTGATGTTTCTTACCTTTTATGTTAGTCATTTTGCAAAGAAAATATGTTCCCTTTTATGTCAGACATTTTGCAAAGAAATTAAAAATACCTATTAGTTTATCTTGCTCAATGCACTTGGGACAGCCTTAGTTAAAACTATTCCAGATTTCGAATCGAAAGCATAATTTTATTAGTTCGTAGGCTGATAGGCCGCGGCAATATTCCCGTTACCAGTAAGTTTCCATTTGGGAATATTACCAGTAACTTTCCAAGGCTACCGGTAATATTTTCAAAAGGTGGTAAGATACGAAACCTTGACTAACATTTCCTGAGACATTATGTCGATGTGATTCTGTTTTTTACCTTTTAAGCAAGCAACCCTAAGAAGAAACGAGTTACCAGTAAATGACATCCAACAGATAAGGAAAAAGTATCTGATATTGTTGGTTTTACTTTATCTGCTATTAGACTATTACACAGTCCTTTAAAAATTAAACAAACCGATCAGGTAGCAGACGAAAGACTTTATTAATTAAGTTTCAGTAAAAAGCCGGAAATTGCCTTTAAAATGTTTCTGTTTTTTTTTTCACAACTTCCTTCGAATCTTCAACGTCTTAAGGTCTTAGAAGGTGAGAGTTAAAGGGCGTAAGGTTTAAGGAGCATCTCGTTTGCCATATTTGAGCAACATGCTTCGTTCCATTCGATCTAAGATGAAGTAAAACCTATAGTAGAAAAGATATGAAGAAAATATAGTGAAAGGCAGAGTGAAATTGCATTTATGAATGAAAGCAAAGAAGAGGAGAAAGGAAACACACACACACACACTCAGTCTATGTGTATTAGTTTTGTTTATGGCCCGGCAGTCACTCCGCCAGGAAGATCTCGGCTCTCAAATCTATGATAAGGATTCTCAATAATAAAACTTTCAATTTTCACCAGGGGGCAGCACACAGTCTCGTTTGACTGTCGTCTGTTCAGCGAACGCTACCCAGAGTACTGCTTCGTGTACGTGTCTCAGGCAGTCACGGGGGCTGTTGCTGACGTCAGGATGGACTGCCTGCCCACTCTACCTCTCTCAGGTACCTGCCGAACGTAAACCTTTTTATTCTACGGTGGTAGTGAACAAAGCTTACCGCCTGGTGGTAAGAGTAGAACCGACAACCTGTAGACGCTTGTTGTGTTGTAGGTAAAGGTAGTCAGTCCCTCTTGAGTCTTAACTACTGAAAAATCACAAGCGCGCTATCGACCCTTTATTGCTTTTGATGATCATCATCATCATTATATTAGGCTGATAACTCGGAAGACGTCCACTGCTGGACAAAGGGGAGGCAAAGAGTGCCAAAGTGACCGGTTCTGCGCCACCCGCATCCAGCGGACTCCCGCGACCTTTACCAGGTCATCAGACCACCTTGTGCGCGCCTTCCGGTACGTGGTCGCCACTCGAGAACCTTTTCTCCCTGACGACCATCGGTTCTACGTGCTATGCTACGTCCTGATTACTATAGAGGAATGCGCGTGTTTCAATAAAGCTCTTCCTCGGGAGCTTTGGCGACTTTACTTACTACCAGGTTAAGGATATCAGAGCTACAGTGTTGAAAATCAGGGATCTGTATTTATCGCTAGTTTTCAAAATAACGAATCCTCAGGTTGCAACATGCTTGTCGTTCATCTAGCGTCGCAAGCCTCCATATGCTAGGTGTTGCCGGCTTACGATAAGACAAGCTGTATTGCTTATGTGAGTTATATGCCACCGTCGTAGAAGGTATATAAAATTCTAACAATCTGCAATTTTGCTCAGCGATTCACATGCGATACATTTCTTTTAATTTAATGGACCCCGAGACGCTATATACCTATATCTCGACAAATGTCTAATCGCGATGAGTGGCAGGTTATAGGTGGTCAGGAGATACGAAATAGTATCTCGTTCCCATTTGTCGTGTCTATGCTCACATCTTTGTCACTCGGTGTGTGTGAGTGGTTAAATCCCTCTATATACATATATCCTTTTTCTATGTTTCCTTTTATTTTTCTTTTAAATTAGAATTAATTAAATTTAATCTAATATTAACTTTTTGACGTTTAATGTATTTGTGCATTAAGTATAAATAAATGAGTATGAGTATATTTCCAACAGATGGCGGCGCCGGCGGCTGGGGCGCGTGGTCGGCGTGGTCGGCGTGCGGCGCGCCGGCGCGCTGCTCCACGCGCACGCGCAGCCGGCACCGCTTCTGCGACTCGCCTCCGCCCGCGTACGGAGCCAAGTACTGCGAGGTCAGTGAGCTAATCATTTATAGCCTATATCGGTGACCCACTGCTGGGCAAAGGTCTCTCCCCTAGAATTCCCGTATTGGCGCTTCTTCCAGCCCGCCTTCTCCGTCTAGGCCAGCGCAGTGTCGCCCTTGCGGCATCTTGGTGACTGTACTACAGCCCATTTATCCGTATTCATGCGATGGACCTGACTGGCCAGTCCCACTTGAGCCTGGCAGAATTCCGCCTACATCAGCTACTTATGCGCAGTTTAGAGCGCTGCATGGTTCTCACATCTGGCAAATTCAATTTATTGCATTCATATTGTGACGTAGGTGACACTTGTTACATTATGTAAGATTAAGTATCAAACATGAGCCCTGCAAGAGCATTGCACCGATTACCTTTAGATTATCTTGTAACTTACCGTATTATTTTGAATCACAACGCTATTGCACCGGTTTATAGTGAATGAATTATCAATAGTACCATTATGGAGGAAAATATCTCTAATTTGGACGAAGAAATTAATTTGCACGGCTATCACGCGACGGCGCGCGAGCTCTCTCGATTTTTCTCGCACTATCCGTCTCTCTCTTATTAGAACACTTAGAACAAGCCAACACAAGAACGGCCGTCCCATGATAGACGTGCTGACGTGTTCTGCATCGCGCTATCGAGGTTTTTAAAATCAGTTGCATAAATATAACATCTAAACAATTCTCATTGGACTTCGGTCCCTGAGAGACCTCTCTTTTGCCTTCAACTACAACAGAAGGACCTCAAACTTCAAGCCTCCACAAACGCTTCTGCCTTGCTCAACTGTCATTCACACGCTTGAAGCATCAACTAACACCAGCCAGCCTTTTAACTAGTGTCAATAACCTACACTCCCGTCAACCACACCAGACTTAAATAAGCCAAGCAATCAACACAGCCATAATAACACTACTATTTGCTCTGTAGTAGTGTTGTGTTCCTGGAGGTGAGCAAGGTCGCCAGCGCTCCCGAGGATGCGTTGTGTTGAGAGCGAGGGAATTTGTTCCTTCAGCTGTCAACACGGCGAATCCTCAAACATATCAAGGGTCGGCAACGCCCATGTTACTCCTTTGGAGTTGCATGCGTCTATAGTCCAATTCATAATCTATCACGACTCTACGACTATACGGCTAATACCTATACCCGACTATTGTGTAGCGTCGTGCGTTCAAAATGTGATCAGGAATATCGATTAGAAATCAATTTGGCGCCTCTTTGTGTTCCACTATTAGCATTTATTTAAAAGACATCATTTTTGTATTACATCATCATATTAACCGAAAGACGCCCACTGCTGGGCTGGACATAGGCCTCCCCCAAAGAGGTCTATACATAGGTACTAACATTAGGAATTTTTAAATTCGGAAAAATCGCTGTACGGCTTAAGTCAATGTACTTAGTTTTGCGTAAAAAGCCAGGAAATAAAGGAGTTTTAAGCATTCAAATTCATGAAATAATGAAGTGAGTTTCACCCAAAACTTTATTCGTCTCCGATCAATGACAATTGCCGCCACGCAGTAACAACTTCCCAATGAGGTTGTTACTAAGCAAATATAATAAAATCGGTCGCACCTATAAATACCGTCACCTAGCAACCGTCTAGAAGTTTTGTCAATATTCACTCGCTGTCACAACAATCAGCGACTATTGTGTTTTTATACGTTTACTGTTACAAAAGTACGATAAATTATGGCACCGAAAAAGGATAAAGGAAAAGAACAGCCGCCGCAGAGTAGGGCTGGAGCGTTCACGGAAGTTGACAAGACATTCCTAGATCTACAGCTAGCTGAAGCGAACAGGAAAGTCGCCAGGCTCCGTACGGCCGTAGACGAGTACGAAGTACGAAACGAGGAGCTGCAGAAGGCTTACGATAAGTTGGACGAAGACAGAGCAGATATTATAGCATATTTGAAGAAAACTCTGAATAATAAGAATGAGGAAAATATTGAGTTGAAAGATAAAGTCAAGGGTTTGGAAGAAACAAGGGAAATTGAAACAGCACAATTTAAAGAGACTGTCTATGAACTGGAGAGAAATTTTACTATTATGAAGGACCAGTTGACTTCCGAAAATAAACTGTTAGCTGGAAAACTCAATACGCTTGAAGAGTTCAGGGCTATACGAGACGATCTGATGAGAAAATTTGAGAAGCAAGAACAGGATTTCAAAGACCAAGAGATGAAGTATAAGAGAGTAATATATGACGCTGAGAAGAAGTTTGTGGTCGGCAAAGATAAATTGAAGAAAGAAATGGAAGGTCGTCTTTTGCAACTAGCGCAGGATTTCCAAGATGCCACGGAACTGAGAATCGCAGCGTCTACACACAGAGTTATTAGAGAAAACATAGCTATTAATAACGAATTGGACAGTATATTAGCAACTCAAACAAAACTGGCTGAACAGAATGAAAATTACAAGAAAAGTGAGCAAGCCGCTAAAATAGCACAAGAACTTGCCGAAGAAGAGAGGGATACTGCTATTAATAAAAATGTCGTACAACTCAAAGTAATCGATCAACTCACTACTGCCTTTCAAAATATGAAGAAAAATCAAGCGATCACAGAAAAACGCAACTTTGACATGGATGCTTTACAAACTAAAATACAACATTTGACAAAAGAAAATGAAAGCTTGCTATTACAAGTTCGAATATTAGAACAGAACTTGCACGGCAAATTGAATGAACAAAATAAAGCGCTTGTTCAGGCATCAAAGATTGCTAAGGAGTCTAAAAAGATGAAAAATATTTTAAAAGAGGCGGCAATAGCCATCCAGGCTGCTCTTAAACTAGACCAATGGGCGGTGGATGACACGACACGAGAGATCATGGATCGGCAGGTGTTGCTCGCGCGCCTCTTAAATATCGTGACTCAATACCGTGATACATTACGAGCTGAATCCATGGATTCTCTAGCTTCTCTCGGTAAAGTATACGAAGAAGGCGACCTCGGATTCGTACCAAAACCAGTGTCGAGAAAATCTGCAATTTCTGTCCCGAGTTTAACATCAAAAAAATCTTCTGGGTCTGCAAAGCGCACTTCAGTGTCGTCTTCAGCATCTTCTTCGACATTGGGCAGTATCAAGACTGTGCCAAGTATACAGATAATGCCGCCATGTTCTAAAGTCTCACTACCTGCTAGAGAAAGTATTCATTCATTCGCGACCTCAACTAAGTCGAGCGAGTCAAGCGAGAGCGCAGAAGAAGCTGATGAGATGGATGACATCGCTAAGATGTTGGAGCAGAGCAAACTAGAGATACAAAAATCGATATTGAAGGACTTGGCTTATTCTCACTCCGCGATTAAATCTACTATGAAACTAGATGGCGAGAAGACGAAACCTTCGAAGTCGGTTGTAATTATGGAAGGTGCAGTGGGGGAACAAGCCGAAGGAGAGGATGTTGAAGGAGAAAGCTTGGAAGGAGAGCATTTAAAAGGAGAGCAAGGGGAAGGTCAGCATTTGGAAGGTGAACATGTGGAAGGTGAACACGTGGAAGGTGAACATGTGGAAGGTGAACATGTGGAAGGTGAGACAGTGGAAGGTGAAGAATCAGAAGCCAAAACAGTTGAGGGTGAGGAAACTAAAGAAGAACATAAGGAAGACTGAGAAAATAATTAACGAATAGCATTTGTGTAACGTTTTAAATGTATTTTTCGTAGTCACATTTACATTAGTTTGTTATCAATAAAATTTGCTACAACCACTTATTAGTGATGTTTTTCTAATAATTATTTACTTTTCACGCCACTGCTCGGAAATGTGGCAAAAGATGGTTAGAATTCAGTCTTCAAAGCTTACTTGGACGTCGCACGAACAGGCCATCTATGAGTTCAAACTGTCCAACAATGTTTTTGTAGTCCAGTTTGAACAGCGATTCGAACAATCACAGCTCTGATTAAGTGAATAGAGTCGGAGATAATCGCCTCGAAAGTCACTAAAATTGTGTCCCCCCCCTCTAATTTTGAAACCGTGTATTTTAAAAATATGAAAAAAAACAGGCTCATAGGGCTTATTAAATTCTTTCAGCAAAAATTGTTTTGAACAAGATAGGTCAAAAGTTTTTGAGATATTTCTAAAAAACTGCCTTCCTTAAAGAAAAGGGCGTAAGTCAGGAGGAGGTAAGGATTTCAGTAACGATACGACCTTTTTAATAGGCACGGAACCCTTGTAGTGCGTGGTCCGACACGCACTTGGCCGCTTTTTTTTTGCAGCGATACTAACGTGCGTCACTGACGACTGCGGGCGACTGTCACACCATATTGAAATGTCATCAAAGTGAAATTAATGTTTAGTCTAAGTTGCGTGATAAGTACTGTGGTTTGTTTTTACTGTATTTTCATGTAAAAGTGTGAAAAATGTTTAGCCCTGTTAATTATTACGGAGAACCTACATTCGAATATCTAATCCCTAAAATAAGTAACTCCTTACCCGAAAAATTGTTTGTTGTGGAAAAAGTTAAAGCGAAGGCGTTTAAGAAAATTGTCCGTAAGATATTATTAGATAATTGTAGTTAGGATTAATGAGAATGTACTACCCATTCCTATGGGCCCTGATTGATTAGTAAGTAGTCATAGACCACTAAATATAATAGCATGAATATAAATTAGCCATGTCTTGACACAACTGTGTATCAAGAGGAATGAATGCACTGCCAACAAACTGTTACGCAGTTAGGCAGTATACTATAATTTGTAAACATAAATGAGTCTTTTGTGAATAAATTATCAATAATAATAATAATAATAATTAGATACTTGCCATAGATCATCAGTCAAGAACACCTTGGTAAGTAACTAGTATTTCATAGATGCCACCTGTATCGATACTATAACTCCCACGTCTGTATCTGTACACACTGCCAGAAGTCGCCGCGTATAACCGCTCTTATTTTGACGCTTAGAGACCGTACAGAATATACCTATATCAGAAGTCACAAAAGTCACAAACATTGGTCACAAATATTAAATCAAAAGTAAATAATAATAACCTACTTCAAATCAGTACCCAAAACGCTTCAAGTGTGCATATAGAGAGATATTTAATTGGTAAGGGTCTGCAAAGGGTAGACAGGAATAAATATTTTTTTCGTTATGGGGACATCATTTGATGATGACTCATATTTTGTATGGTTCTATCGTTCAGAATACGCCAAATGAAGCATGTTTTAAATAAAAAATACATTATATTATAAAGAATGACTCATATATTGGACCCATCGCATTCGCGAAAGACTACATAGGTTAGGTTGAATATGTAACTCCAAGTGCCAGAAGGGCAAACTGTCTAGAAATAGACCGCCGAAATTCTTAAATTTGATTTAAAACTTAGTTAAGTCCTTTTTTGACCCTTTGGTACACGCCGACTATTTAATTATTATAAAGTACACGATATATGATTTTGTATGGAATAGGACATGCACCAAATAGTCCAGGTCTTTTGTTAAAATTTTCCGTGACCAATTTGCATACAAGCTTCTGAATTTCGTTAAAGCTGCGTTGATAATCAGTTTGACCTCAAAAATAACGGTATATTTCTTCCCCAGGGACAAGCAGTGGAGCTGGCAGCGTGCGAATGCGCCGAGCGTCCCTGGGCCGGCGATTCCACCATGGTGGTGTCCGAAGTGGGTCCGCAGTGCCGCTGCGGCTGCGTGCTGCACCTAGCACCCAGCGCGCGCCTGCTGGCGGGCTCGACCAAGGCGTGCCCGGGCCGGTCGTTCTGGCTGCTACAGGTTGGTTCTGTGCTCCCTAAACAGTCACCAGAAAGAGTTGATTTGAAGGCATCTGGCTCTCGACACAACAGAAGAGAGAGAGATGATGAGGGATATCTTAGTGTTATATCCTGAATTCCTGAAAGATCAAAAAAACTATCAGCGGTTATCGGAATTATGAAATTCGGAAAAAATATGCTTCCGGACAATTTAATCTTCGAAGTTGTGGAACCCCGTGGTGCAGAACCGGTCATTGTGGGACTCTTTGGGGGTGCTCCTATGTCCAACAGTGGACGTCTTTCAGCTGGTATGATGATGATAATGATGAAATATGCCATAAGAACTCCCACAGGCGCAAGAACAATAATCACAATTCCATAGAAACTACCACTGCCCTTTTCTCCCCTTTATAGGGATGATTTCAGAGATAAAAATCTTATGTCCTTCCCAGGGTTCTAACAACATGAGTTCAGTGGTTTAAGTGTGAAAATATGATAGACAGATTCGCATTTTATCCTCGAAACTAAACGTTATATTGCATGAGAGCAAACGTAATTTAGACTAAGACGTAAGCTCACTGTATCAAAGGGGTTCAAATCACTACCCTTAGGTACGGTCGAGGAAATTGAATGTTTGGCACATGTCAACTCTATTAGAATGACGTTAAGGTCCAAAAGTGCTAAACATTCAATTTCCTCGACTGTACATACAAAAAAGTAAACAATACCCTGTCCCTGATCTAGCAAACAGTCCTTATGTGATTCACAAGGTTACTCGATTCGCCTGACCAATGTTGTCTAGCAAATCATAAACTTGAGATCCGTAAACTAAGATGGCTCGAAATGCTCATCGAGACGGCAGGGGAATTCACCCGAAACATTTTTATATTTTTATGGCGTTTGACTCGGTGAGCCATACGTTGGAATGAGGGATCGGAGGCCATCTCGCTTTATGGAGTACCGCTGCCACTGTCATCGTTGCTGGAAGTGAGCAAGCCCTAAAAATCTAGACTTACACTGGTTCACTTTGGGCGATCCCGACAAGCATTGTGAATACCAATTTTATCAGTCCTATCTCGTACATCCTTTCTACTACCTGTCGGGACGTCCTTAGCACTGACGACATAAAGAGTATATTTGCATGCGATCTATCGTTGACCTGATATTCGACGTAATCGATTCGGTCCCAAAATATCGAAATAATGAGTCTCCTACAGTCGATTGTCAATTCGATAACATAATTTCGTTTGGCTGTGAGTGACCGGTGCAAGTTAGGAGCGATTGAACGCCATAAGCCAGTTCGGTATTGATCACTAATTTGGTTGGCTAAGTGGACTTCCAGCTAATTCGCCCGTGTAGACAGCAATCCGCCGAGAGTATTAATCATTAGTTTTGTTGACTGGGTTATTTGTCGAGTTTATATACGACCGACGCGCGGTGGCGCAGGCCCGTCGTAAAGTGATGATTACACTTCGTATGCCTAATGCGGTCGCCGAACTTGTTTGAAACTACTTGGGGCAACGACTGTCATCTTCACTTCACGGTAGTGGAGTCTACACCCGTATTAGGCCTTAAAACACTCGCATTTTTTTACCTGCACTGCGCTGGAAATTTTATGCATATAACCACTACGATTCAAACGATTTCCGAACCTGCGCGCTGAGCGCTAGGTTGTCATTATTGTATGTTGTAGAACTTAGTGGTTTCTTTGGTTCGTATACATAGGCGATTGCAAGTTGTATGCCGCGGCCAACTTAATGTAATTGCTCAAACGCAAACATGGAGCTTCTTAGGAGTGTTTCCGTACTTGCCTGACAGCTCGCGTGCCATGCCACCGCATGCGTCACCTGTCCATAACATCATAAACATGACCTGAGTTATTAGCTTCACAGCATGCTGAGCTGCGTTCAAATGACTTAGTTTACACTTGACCGTGGCCAGTGGCCACTGTCTCGCCCGTACACTTGCGTTTTATAGATACGATCTCAAACTAATGTAAAATGTCTAAACGCTTGTCTCTTTAACCTTGGACCCTTTACTTGCCTCGCCAAAATCGCTGATATGGCTCGGCTGGGGGCACTGTTAGTGACTGAGTTATCCGTGGAGATTTTTTCCCATTTGTCAGAGCTATTCGATTCACAGCATGCTGAGCTGCGTTCAAATGACTTAGTTTACACTTGACCGTGATCGCTGTCTCGTCCGTAAACTTGTCCTTCGTAAACACGGCCTAAAACTAATGTCAAATGTCGAAACGCTCGTCTCTTTAACCTTGGACCTTACTTGCCTCGCCGTCTATCTCGGCCGGGGGCAGTGCCACTGACTGAGTTATCTGAAGAGATTGTTTCCTATTTGATAGACCCATTAGCTTAACTATGTATATCCACGTAAAGCTGCTTTTGCACTCATGTTACCTGCAAGAGATTTAAATAAAATCAAACATAAACATATCAAACACGGGTATACGAGTACATAGCTCTCTCTAACTCTGTAATGTATACACAGAGTTAGCAGGCGCGTTATTTGGTGAAAAAACATCGTGAGGAAACGTAGGTCCTACTTCTACTTCTTCCTAGCCTTGTCCCATCTACTTGGGGTCGGCTCTCCTTGTATGGCGTCGCCAGGAACGTCTGTCCTGGGTCGTCTCGGGTGATAAATTAGCATCTTTTAGGTTCCTCTGAACAAGACCCATCCATCCATGTTAGTTTGGGTCTTCCGCGTTTCCTAGGCCTCTCAGTCATTTCCAAAACCATCCTCGTCATGTGGTCAGGTGGTCGCCTCATGACATGGCCGTACCATCGGAGACGGCTCTCAGTGAGCTTTTCTTGTATTGGCCTGACCCTGAAACTACCTCTGACGTGAGTATTTCTAATATGGTCTAGTAGTGTAACTCCACCGGCCCATCTAAGCATTCTCATTTCGGCAGCATGCAACTTATCGACGTGTTGTTTCTTGAGTGGCCAACACTCGGACCCGTAGGTCATTACCGGGTCTTGTAGACTTTACCCTTAATGTGAACCGGCATTCGCTTGTCGCAGAGCACGCCCGTGAGCTCACGCCATTTCAACCACCCAGTGTTGATACGATTAACAATATCTGCTTCAATGGTTCCATTATTTTGAATGTTGGAGCCCAGATATTTGAAGCTTGTTACTTCGTTCAGAGGGTTATCGTCTAGGTAGATTGTGCTGCGGTCGTTGGCATCGCTGAAGTTGCAGTGCATCACTTCGGTCTTCTGCCGGCTCACTCGGAGTCCACCGTCCTCTAGAGCTGTTCTCCATGTTTCTAAGATGTTCTGCAGCTCCTTCGTATCTTCGCTGATCAAAACTATGTCATCTGCATAGATCAAGTCCCACGGGGGAGGACGTTGTATGTGCGATGTGAGGTGATCCATGACCAAATTAAACAGCAACGGGCTGAGTGCTGATCCTTGATGTACTCCCACCCCCACATGGAATTCATCGCTAGTGCCAGCAGGGCTCCGGATTTTCGACCTTACGTTGTTGTACATGTCCATGATTATGGATATGTAGTATTCTGGCACGTTTTTGGCGCGTAGGGAATGCCAGATCAGTTTTCTCGGTACGCGATCGAATGCTTTCTCCAGATCGATGAATACCATATGAAGGTTGGTTTTGTTGTCCCTGTACTTTTCCATCAGTATCCTGAGTGTGTGAAGGGCATCTGTGGTCGATTTACCCGAGACAAAACCGCATTGATTTTCGGTTATATTGGTCAGCTGTAGGAGTCGTTCGCTTATAATGCGTTCCCAGATCTTGAAAGTGTGTGATATCAGCTTTATTGCTCTGTAGTTACCACAGAGTCTCAGATCACCTTTATTTTTGAAGAACGGCACCAGGTAGCTTTGTCTCAATTCATCCGGTATACCCTCGGTCAGGAAACCGTTGAAAAGATCAGTTAGGAAAGAAACTCCTTCATCGCCAAGCCTTTTCCACAGTTCTGATGGAATTTCGTCAGGCCCTGTAGCTTTATGGTTGGCCATCTTTTTTATCGCCTTTTCAACTTCTTGTTTTGTTATACACGGTACTGGGCCTTGTACATGAGGGATTTCGGGTAGCTCCTTACTGGGGTATGTTTCATTGAGTAAGTGTGAGTAATATTCCTTCCACCTCTTCTGTATGTCCTTATTCGAAGTTAGTAATTGGCCGTTTTCGTCCTTAATATACTTGATGGTCTTAGTATCCTTAGTATTGCTGTGTCTTTGCTTGGCGATCTGAAAGATTTCCTTATCACTCGCTGCGGCTTCCATTTTGTCGTAAAATTCATTGCGGCAGGATGCCTGGGCTTGTGCAACTGCACGTTTTGCGTCTTTTTTTGCTGTTTTATATAGATCGCGATCCTTATCGTCTTTGCTGTGTTGCCAGATTTTAAAGAGAGTTTTCTTATGTTCTATTATTTGTTTGACATCTCCTTGCCACCATTTGGTGTCTGTTTTGTCGTGAATGGGGCCCTTGGACACACCTAGATGTTCACCAGCTTTTTGGATGCAAAACTTCCGGAATTTATCCCATTTTTCATTTGTCGGGTCCTGCTTTTGTACCCCCTGCAAATGGCGAGTGACATCTTTTATCAGGTGACTGCCGTCCTGACTGTTCAGTTTGTGCCAGCGTATTTTAGTGACCTTCTCTTTCACAACCTTGATCGGTCTTGGCATGGTAAATTCTGCTACAAGGATGCGATGTTGCGTGGTCAATGGCTCTCCTGGTATTACTTTGCAGTCCTTGAATGTTTTTAACCGAGAACGATCTGACAAGATGTAGTCTATTTGGGTGTTAGCCACACCACTTTTGTATGTTACAAGGTGTTTCAGTGGCTTGGAGAAAAAAGTATTTACGATGGCAAGATCGTGTCCTACTGCAAATTGTAGAATACTCTCGCCCTCTGCGTTCAGCTGTCCTACCCCCGAGTTGCCGTGGACCCTTTGGTAGTTAGTTGAGGTATTTCCAACGTGGCCATTTAGGTCTGCTCCGATGTATTTCGATTCGTCCCTTGGTATTGATTGCAGTAGATCGTTCATTTCTTCCCAGAATACTTGTTTATCTTGGCTTGAACATCCAACTTGCGGCGCATATGCACTTATGACATTCATACAGGGTTGGTCGTCCAGAGCAAACTTAATCGCGATTATACGGTCGCTAACCCGTGTGATGTCTACTATTCGGTCTTGGAGATCTATGTCGACTACAATCCCTACCCCATTCTGTGGCCCAGTGCCATGGTATATAAGTTTGTAATTGAGGCCTATGTTACGCGCCTTGGACCCTTTCCATTTCGTCTCTTGGATACAACAAATGTTGATGCGTCTTCGGTGTAAAACTTCGCTTAATTCTGCGCTGCGTCCCGTCATAGAGCCCACATTCCAGCTGGCAATACGCATTTTGGGTAGTCGTGTGGTTGCTCTAATAACGGCTCCGTCGCTTCGGGGGGACGCCCTAGCATAATTATTGCATCCTTGATTGGTATCGTCGCCTGAGGGGTACGCCCTAGCATTTATCGTTACTCTCATATTATTTGTACTTGCCATATTAGGAGGATTAGTTTGGCTTTGGGGTTTTACGGCCGGTTGCCACCTGACGCCAAGACAGTGACCTCTCTTGCTACCTTCTAAGCTATATAGTTGTATACACTATTAAGTGAGGAAACGTAGGTGAAAAAAAGTTATACTTTTTGAAATAAATCATTATTCTATCTATCATCATCATCATCATGAGCCGAAAGCCGTCCACTGCTGGACATAGACATTTTATAGTGTGTCTAAATCTAAAGAGGCGCGGCCGCGACTACACTTATTCCAGTTAGAATCTACACTAGAACAGAACTGTTGCATAATTTTGTACTAACAAAAGGTTCCGTGTATGTATAAGGAAAACTTCTTCTAATAAGATACGTTATACTTACACATCTCTAGTAAATATCCCATTCCACTTGACCGATTCACTGGCCCGTTCAAACGCGCCCTCATCGAGTTTGTATCGACGTGGCATCATTAAAAGTTCAGCACTTGTAAGTTGGGCTTCACGTTTACTAATATCGCCATTATGGGGGTAGTTTGTTACGGATAGTTGTTAGAAAAGTGTTATTAAAGTAATACTGAATACTATCTAAACTCGCTTGATAAGTATTTAACGAGTTCAATAATTTACCGCTTTTATGTTGTTTAACGATAGCATTTAGCATTAAGCTACGGTAGCCTAGTGGTCAGGCATGCGGCTGTGAAGCGGCGGTCGTGGGTTCGAATCCCGGCTCGTACCAATGAGTTTTTCGGAACTTATGTACGGAATATTTACCGTCAGCTTTTCGGTGAATGAAAACATCGTGAGGAAACCGGGCTAATAAGGTCTAGTTTTCCCTCTGCGCTGGAAGGTCAGATAGCAGTCGTAAAACTAGTGCCTATGCCAAATCTTGGGATTAGGTGTCAAAGCAGACCCCGGGCTCATTTAGGGCACAACCGGGAAAAACGCTAGGAGAAGGATGTGTAAGGATAGCATTTATTAATACTAGCCGCCCACGCGACTCCGCCCTTGTAATAGGTACTTACAAAGAACGCAGAGGAGCCGCGAGGAAAAAAAAATCTCCATCCAAAAAAAAAAACATCCTCGACGTAGGTGAAATCATTTCAGAGAACTGATAAGTGGTAACTTTGTATGTAGGGGTAATCAGAATCAGATAAAAACTTAGTGTAATAAAATTGTTTAAATCAAAACCAAAGCAAACACACACAAAATATCTATATACCCCTACATCCATACTTATAAAGTTCCAATTTCACAGATCACCATCAGTTGGATCGTATGCTTATTTGCCTCCGTCGTGATATAAAGAAGATCGTTACTCCGAAATCAGTTAGACATACACATAGCACGTAGAACCGATAGCCGTTGGGGCGGAAAGGTTCTCGAGTGGCGACCACGCACCGGAAGTCGCGGCGTTGGTAATCGCAGGAGTCCGCTGGATGCGGGTGGTGCTGAACCGGTCTATTTGGCACTCTTTGGGGGAGGCCTATGTCCAGCAGTGGCCGTGTTTCGGCTGATATGATATGAGAATTTTTACCTAACTAAAGTTCATCTCATTTAAAGGGATAAAATATGCCAATATCGCGCTCAAATTGATAAAGGTCCAACATTCAACTCCCCGAGCCACTTTCCGTAAAGTGGCAAAAGCAATAGAAACTTCTGGGTCCATCCCTTTAAGTGTGTACGTGCACGGTTAGAACAAGACGGCGCACGAGCTCTCTCTCACTATCCATCTCTTTCTAAGTTATCTAATAAGAGAGAGACGGATAGTGCGAGAGAGCTCCGCGCCGCCGTCTTATGCTAACCGTGCTGCAGGGCACAACCGACGCCGCGCCGCGACGCGAATCGAGAAAAATCCACCCTCCTCTTTCTATTTTGCACGACGCGAGTGAGACAGGATGCTCAGCAAGACAGGACAGCAAGTTGTGTTAGACTGGAGTCGTGTAAAAATAAGAAAGAATCGCAGGGAATAATTGAATGGCTGAAATATTGAATTATTTACGGCAAGCTGAGTGATTAGGACATTTACGAGTAGATGATAATAAAGAGTTAATTTACTCATCAATAAATTGACAGGAACCACCGCCCATTTCGAGCATACAATTTTTACCTTTTAACTAAATTCCAACTAGTTCATTCTATCCTATTTCATAAAATACTCATTTAAATTGTAAAAAACATGTTCTATGAGCCACGATTTTAACTTACACCTAAATCGATTACTATCTAAACTTTTAATTTCACCTGGTAGTGCATTGAAGTCACGTATATATGTCGGCGGCCGATCGTAAAATCCGCCAGATCACGAAATTCCTAGGCATATCGTGAAACGCCGCCATTTCATGATTTGGCTAAAGGACATCCGCCATATCGTTCAAAACTTAACGTTTAACGATTTGTCTAATGACGTTTAGGCAGATCATGAAATTCCTAGGCATATCATGAAACGCCGGCATTTCATGATTTGGCCAAGCCAGTGACGTTTAGGCTGATCATGAAATTCCTAGGCATATCATGAAACGCCGGCATATCGTTCAATACTCACCGTTATACGTAAGTAGGGCGTCCAAAATTGAATTAGGTAAATTAAAAAAAATAAGAAGTGCGGACTGATAATCTCCAGCGAGTCGACGCCACCCCGCTGCACGGGGTGTCTATTTCTGGTCTGAGGGACACAAGTGAACCCTAACCTAACCGACCTAAGACAGAGTTCGCTTATGACAAACCATTTTTGTCCGCCCTGATTATTAGCCCCCAACAAAGAAACTATTTTACGATGTGCCCGGTATAGAGCTAGGAATATCGACGAATGCGTTGCTCTAATCGATCTGCCGTATTGTTTATCAGGCACATCGTGATAAGCCTAGCCGACTTTTAGGCATATCATGAAATGGCGCCGTTTCACGATATGCCTAGGAATTTCGTGATCTGGCGTATTTAACGATCTGCCGCCGACATATACACCGCTATACAAGCTAAAGCGCTTTTGTAATACTTACGTTCTAAGGTCTTTTTTTTTCCTGTTTTTTTACTGAAGTACGCTGCATTCTTTTTGACAAAGGAGCAAATTTCCAGGATATGTATTGTGCAAGATTGTCTCCTAATATTTATTTATATTATTATTTCTTCATTAGGATCGAAAGAGCTTGTGATTCTGAGTAGAAATAATATGAAATTCCGGACATCTAAAACATCAGGTGGGCAAGTTTAAATAAGGCTGCCTATTTCAGAGCCTTATTGTCTGTGGAGTAATCGCCATTTTGCTCGCTTCTCTGACAATGTTTATTATTCCATGGGGAATGTAGCTCCTGAGATCCCCATGACCCTACATAATCAAGTACGATCCCTCAGGATAGCAGTGGGTGAAACTATGTCCAGTACAGTACCCTAGGGATCATTTAAATATTCAGGTGTAGGTAACTATCATACAGCATATTTACATATAGTTTCGTCCACTACATTCAGAATATTACTGATAATATAAGATCATCCAACTTATAGCCCGCTAGGTACACAGGCGCAATTTTTTCTTAGTCACTTCCTCAGGTCGACAACTGAAGAGAAGCTTCAGAAAGTTGTATCATGAAGCCCCTTGGACGTCAGCTGCAACTCCGTTGCCGGGTTGCGGTTGGATAGTTACGTTTTTGTACAGTGGCGTGCTTACCATATAGGCAAATAGGCAGTGCCTACCTTGCAAAATAACTCTACCACATATATATTTCTTCTATATGATGATACCTACTATACTCAATAGTTTTTAAAACAATCTACTTCTTTACTTACATTACGGGACGCGCTGCAATTTAAATTGCGCGCGCACCAGTCTCGCTCACCGCACGCAGGTCAGGCTAGGCACCGCGAACGGCGCCTAAGCTATGGCACACACTCTCACAGTGCGCTTGTGTAAATATCTTCCGTGAACTATGTACGGATTTGCTCAATGCACACACATATACGCAAATCACACTCACACATGCTTCCAAATCCGGCCGCCGGACTTCATGCGGCAAATTAAAGAAGTCCTTTTTGCTGTGATTATTACTCGTAATGTGGGGCGTTCTAATTTGTCAGGGTTGTTTGTTTTGAATTTGCTATTCGGGAGGCCATAATGGATTTTTAGTTACGACCCACTCGACCCAGTTGTGATATGTTGTGAAATAAATATTCTTGTAGTTGCAGTTGCAATACATAGTTCGGTTCGGAGCGATTATCTTACGTTTTCTATTGAATTTTCCGCGTGATTTTGTTTATTGGCGTATTCTATATTTATGGTATGTGTGCGTGCGTTGATTCCACGCAGGTTAGACTTGTGCTTGTGTGGCAGTGACACGGTGCATGCACGCACACAATGGCAGTTACAAGCGCTTGCACACTAACAGCCGCGTGCAAAAGCGAGTTGAAGTATCTGAACAGCATTTGACGGTGGAATGCCCATATCTGTTAAGTACGAAAGGTACCGCCGTAGGTAGACAATGTCAGGCAGGTAGATAGCTCCAGGTCCACCTCTGTAGGTCTGTATCCAAGAAATTGCATAGCATTTGCATAACAATTTTACAATCGTGTCGGAAATATAATATGCTCAACTACTTCTCTCATCACACTGTCACAATTGCTCTCTGACCTAATTTTATATACCATCTGTCATAAAACCAATCTAGTATCCTAGACAAATCATAATTAATATATTGTACCCAAACTTCGCACCTGGGATCCGATACTTTGATGCCGCAGACTATAAAAATCTGTCCTATTATTAAAGTTCCCAAACTTCGAGTTTCTAACATTAATTTCAGTCGTAAAGCACTTTACCTTTTTAATTTAGGACACTATCTTTCAATCCATAACGCTCGTGACCGTGAAAAATCGTTCTATTTTTTATAAAACTCCGGCTTCGTGCCTCGCAAATATTAGGTCTCCGATCTCGCTGATACATCAGTGATAGAACACGGCGGAACCGCCCTTGAAACTCTTGAGAGCTGTTTAACAATGTTATAGGTAACTTACTGAATGAATCATGAAAAGTTTGGGAGCAGTGTTGTTTGGCCTTTAGTGTGCTATTTTGTCGATGTAGTTCGTGAGGGAACCGGTCTAAACGAAAGGTCTAGTTTTCCCTCTGCGTTGGAAGGTCAGATGGCAGTCGCTTTCGTAAAACTAGTGTCTATGCCAAATCTTGGGATTAGGTGTCAAAGCGGACCCCGGGCTCCTTTAGGGCACAATCGGAAATAACGCTAGGATGGTGATGATTGTTGATGGAGTTAAGGACTCAATGCCATATGTTTGTGAGGAGATTGTTAGTACTTTAGCGCGCATGTTGGCAAAGGCACCGCTCAGCAACCCAAAAGTGTCACACGTTGCTGATCATGTAAATGTTAGGGTTGACCGCTCAAGAGCTCCAGCGATCTTATTGCCAAGATGCTTAGAGATATATGCGGAGACAAATGCTGGTCTCTTAATTTCAACACAGCGGGCCTTGGGAGTTCTGCTGTTCTCAACATCACTTTTTACAGAGCAAGCACTCGTACTGGTATATGGCCGCGGTATTCTGTAAGATGGAGGTATATCCACATATGGGCTTTTACGAATTCATTTTCGCAGCAGCCCATCACGGTCACACGTGATGGATGACATTCTGTAGCGCCCTAAGTAACTCTCACAACGATTAAGTTGCTTTGGAGTGTTTGTATTAAAGTTGTTTGATTTTTTCAGAATGCTTTATTTTATTTTTATTTTATTTTCCTTTCCTTCCTAGGATTGATGCCGGAATGAATAAAGTTAAACCTGCTCTATTAGTTCTTTGAAACATGGAAGTTGCTTACTTCTACAGAAATAAGGTGAAGCCAGAATGAAAAGTTTCAGTGTATATCAGCAACATTAATATCTGTACAAAATAACGACTTAAATATGTCACTAATATATGTTAATATCTGTACAGGCGTGAATGTCGATGATAAATAGTTCTATACGGTTTTTTTTTCTTGTTCAAATGTTCAATTAGCTGCTTAGAACAACCGCAGTATTATGTCCACAGTATTTTGGCAACCTCCCGCATCTAAGTCCTATTCCTCATCTCATTTCCAAGTGCTTAATGATGTGTTGTGATACTGCTTCGCTCTCCTTTCTGGCAAAGACACAATATAAGTGGCGGGTAACCGTCCTGCAGATAATTCCACAACAAGGGAACACGATCCTCAATAATGAGGAAAACGAAGCGAGGATTAGCAAACGACTGGCCTTACCTAACTATGATATTTCTCTTAGGCTGAAGAAGGTTTGGTGGTCCGTCTTCGCTTCGAAGCAGTGCGACTGCCGTGCGCTGGACAGGCGTTGAGAGCTCGTGACGGAGACTCTCTTGGATCTCCTCTACTGGCCTCCTGGGATGGACCGGATAGCTCCGCACTGGTATGAAGAGATTTTTGAAGTGAAACCTTCTTTAGCGGCGCTGAGCACTTTTTGGGATGGGGAAAAATTGTTAAATACGCGACAGTTTCGTGACGTCAGATGTGAAGGAGGTCACAAACTATTATATTTTGCTGCTAGCCGATTCGACTTCATTCAAAACTGAACGCTATTCGTAAGAGTATAAAGCCGTTAAACACTTTTTGCAATAGCATATTCTGCAAATAAATTTGTAATTTTGTCCAAGCGTCCTTCACCGTTTTGCTATTGAGCAAATTCGAATAGTTCGAATTTGGACGTTATTCCTAAAGAGATAAAGCTTTGAAAAATATTTACCAACTGCAAAAAAAAATGATATTTTGTTCGCCGCCGCCGTCTGCTGTTCTTGCAAATTCGAATAGTTCGAATTTGGACGTTATTCCAAAAGAGATAAAGCTTTGAAAAATATTTGGCAATGGCAAAAACAAATTGGTATTTTGTTTGCCGCCGCCGACGGGCGAGCCGGCCCGTCGCACCCAACGTGCCCGCGGTCCGTCCGCCTGAATAATTGATAATTGTTTATATCTTTAGGGTGACACCGTAAGATGTCACGTGACCTGATCGAAAAACTGTTACAATGTTATTGAGTTTTTACTCCTGCCGGCACTCCTGGAGTGCAACCCGGTCTTTTTTTAATTTTTAAACGCTACTTTTCTCTTCGTTTTTTCTTATCAGAACACGGTACCTGTTATGCCCTTAAACGGTTTTGCGTTATTTTTGTTACACCTTGAATATTTATACACATAAGTAAACACTTAAAAACATTGAAAACACATTTTAGATTTAGAAAGAAATGCCTGTTCAATCGTAGACAACTAGACTCAGAAAAAAATATTCATACCAATATTTGTCCTACCGGGAGTGGAACCCCAAACCATTAACTTCACAGGCAAGTTTTAAAAATAAAATTTAAAATGCTTATTGCCATACTCTTCCCAGGTCGGAGACGTGGAAACCACGACTGACGGTACAGGTACCATCGAGATCGCTGGTGGTGGCCATATTCTCGTGGAGTTGCGGTCTGGTGAAACGAAGGATCCGGCTGATCAGAACTGCGCGGGAGGTTTTCTGGCGCACGCCTCGCAGATTGGTAAGTTGCCTTCAAATTTAGTATACTGTGATAGCTTGAATCTCCTAAGGGTTGTCAATAAACGTTTGGGTACATTACACGCTCTAACGAGCATTACTGAACATGTAATAAAGTATTTTATATTAAAAAACACAATTGCCGAATATTATGCTAGATACACTATGTTACCCGCGATAACGTTAGGATTCTAAGCTTGTTTCACACACTTACTTAAGGTGTTAAGGAATTCGGCTGGGATAAAGAAACTCGCATACATATTTACATATCTTTATCTTTTCTTTTTGGGACTGTCGTGTAAAATTCTTTATAATTATTAGGAAAAAGAAGCATCATCACGAACAGAGCGTTTAAACTCTATCAAGATACTTGTAATTCCATACAGAGCCGTATGCCTTGTGCTATTTTACATTTGTATTAATATATTTAAAAAAAAAACGCTTTATGCAAAGAAAAAATGGTTAATATTTTAACGATATATATTCGCACCTAAAAGGCAGACACCATAAGAGCAGAAACGTAGAAACTTCAAACGAAATGCGCGCACTTTTATGTCCTTTAGACATAAAAAACGTCAAATGTGCATGTCCTTTACAACGAAAACTAGTGCACTACTAGTGTACCTTATAACATGCGTCACTCACGAGATTTACCATATAATTTCCAACATTGAAATAACATGATGGGCCCTACGTTACCACAGACAGTACACACATACACAGACACGTTGAACTTATAAGACCCCTCTCTTTGCGTCGGGGGTTAAAAATAGCGGTCGGCGTTTTCGGTCACGTGAGATTTCAATTTTCAAATTAAAATAAATCTTACGTTTTTATAACAAGCAAAGTAGTGTTATATTCTTATTTCTTATGGTAAAAACTATATAAAAAATCTTTATTAATTTAATTTTGATAGATGAAAATACTTAATAAATAAATAAAAATAAAAAATACCCTATAGAAATGGCCCTAGTACTCGCCATATGCAGGAACAAACGTTTCAAGTACTAAAGACTAAGCATAAATCGAATTGTATGCTTTGTTTAATACTAAATAACATTTATTAATATAATTCCCTCCTGGGCTTGGCCTTTTTTACCCTACCGCATTTAACGGAATCAAACGAGGCTCGTTACCCTTATTTAGTTTCACGGGTCGAATCAGTGTCCGAGGCGCGGCCACCATGATAATAAATCTTGAGAGTAAAACAGCTTAAGCGGCAAGACTTTTTAAAAGAGTTCCATTCATTTAGATTTGTAGCGGACAGTCCCGCATTCAGAACACAAAAAGCGTATGAGATGGGAAATATGGATTTCTGCGAATGCCCTTTGGCCTGTGCAACTCTCCTCGCATTGTTGAAAGAGCATGTGTGTATTTGAATATTGTGGGGGATAGGTTCTTTTGTTATGCAATTCTGGTTACAGAATACGGTCATCTAATCATTGTAGGGAAATAAAACGGTAATGCGATACCGCGACGTTAACGGTAATGGAATTGGGCCGTTCCTTGTCTTGGAATGTAATTGGTATCATTGTAGACATTGTTCGCGGGTTTAAATATTTAGACTTAAATTATAAATGAAAAAGTACTAATATTACTGCAGTAATCGTTCTAGTACACTATTTCTAATGAAACACTCAATAAATAATTATATAATAGCATACAAGTTGACCATGCTAATACTTAACCAACTTGTATGGTATTTTTTTATAATCTTCGGCAGATAAGTTCCTGTCCTTCCAGTACATTTTGTAATTTCGCTTCTATGTTTGTTAGTTGCCCGTTTCATGAAGCTACCAGTTACAATTTTACAAGACGAAGATGGCAACGTAAATGATAAATTGCCTCAGTGTTACCAAAAATTCTAGTAAAATTGTAACTTGAACCTTCGTAAAACGGGCCACACGCTGCACATCTTTTCTGCTGGAAACTATAATAGATAATGTTCTCCTAAGAAGACATTTAATCATAATCATTTACATTTCTGACCTTTACTGCCAGCGAAATTGCACAACCAGCATATTATGTACTAGCTTCCGCCCATGACTTCGTCTGCGTGGACTCGGTATAAAAATTATCCTATATTGTAATACTACAGACTATAAACTATCTTCGTGCAAAATTTCATGCAAATCAGTTAAGCCGTTTAAGCGTGATTGAGTAACAAACATCCAAACATTTAAACATCCAGACTTTCGCATTTATTATATTAGTAGGATCAATATCATGGGATCAGATTTGATTTAACATTTTCCTACTAGAACCGATCCGCAACGCCTCAGCGGCGTGGGCGTCGATAAGCGTCGGGCCGGGGGCGTGGCTTGGAGCGGGTGGAGGCGCGCGCGCCGCAGCGCTAGCACTAGCTGCGGCCGCTGCATTGACGGCGCTGGGGCTGGCGCTGCATTCAGCCAGGCGGACGACGCCGTACCAGCGCGCTGCGGATAAAGAGTCGCTCACTGATAGTGATGGTAAGTTTCAACTATCCCAGAGTATCTATAGCCTGAATTATCATTATCCTACCCTAGTTTAATCTTCCCAATTGGAGACAACTGCCTAATTGCGGGGGGCTAACCGTTGGTAGAAGTGACTACTAGCTAAGCTGACCACAAAGTAACCCAGAGGGAAAATGAGATGCTTAATACTCAATGCTCAATTTGACTGTTAGAAGATTTCAAGCCTTTTGAGCTCGGTCCTAACAAGAAACAGTTAACAGAAAGGAGTCTATTATTTGAAGGAAAAGAAGACTATCATACTCTTCACAGACAAAATTCGGGACACGTTCAGTTTAAAGTCCCATAGATAATTCAAACCCACACTCTTTCCCAGCATGTTCAGCATCACTGGAGCTTGGAGCAGCCACATCTGGGTCCCGCAGCACTCTCCTCTCCGAGGTGGTGGGAGGCAGTGTCTCTCTGCGAAGACTCCTGCCTTCTGGCCGCACTCGACACACCAGGCTGAGGGACTCTGATAGAGCTTCAGAGAAAGAGCAGAGGTAAGGAAAATTTCTACTTTCAACACACATATGACGTCCGTTTTCCGAAAAATAGACACAACACATATAATAGAATTTTAATTGCCACCTCTAATTGTAGGTAGGTGTAGGTTCACAGATAGGGGAAAGTTTGCTAGCCCATTGTACCTACACTACATTTCAGCGATATGCCGATAGTCGCCTATAACGACATCTACGCAAAGAAAGGGGTGGGAGCTATTCTAATTCCTTCGGTTCCTCAGCGTAGTCAGTATACACTTAGATTTTGGTATTCGCATCCCCAATTGAACAATTAAAATAAAGAAATAAATAAAATAAATATTAGGAGACTGTAGGTGACGGGATAAAGAAAACACGTAATTTTGGAATTACAAGGCAAAACTATGGTGCGAGCGAGTAGCCAACGCGGCGAATACGGTTTTTTTTGTTTTTTTAATGCACTGACTCGTGGTATACATATATCTGCTGCGCATGACTTGCGCTCGCTACCCACCAACGTTTTTATCAATCTATAATATCTATATGTGACACGAGATGGCATTACATATATCAAAATATACCTTTTCAGAGAACCTATACTAATTTATACTCTAAAACCTTTGCGTCGCCTACAGAGACAATCTTTCACAAATCGAGTTATCCCCACAGTAAGCTCAATAAGGCTTGTGTTATGTTTACTAATATCGAATTCATAATTAGGTGAACTAACTTGACAGTTAATTGCACACGAATGTTGCCACAGTTTCTTTAGTGCTGTTAATATCGATATTGTAAAAATCCAGTTCATACCAGAGGTTAGGTAGGTAGCATTAATGTGTTTCAAATGAAAGTAATAATTTTATTTAACAAAATAATAATCAAATAAATCGGTTGGAATACATCGAATATAATTTAAGGACATTGCTAAAGGCGCTGTCCGCCATTTTGTTTTGTTGACAGTCCTAATCTAACCATTAATTAGGCTAGCCATTCGATTTTCCGTCATCGGTCTGCTCGGAGCTATCTAGAACAGTGATTGCGAATCTTTCGTAAAGTCAAGTGGAGTTGTGTATAATAGTTTTGTTATCATTCTTGTTACTTGTTTTTAATAATCTTGTTACGTTAGATCATTTTGTTAAGTTTTATCTTGTTCCGATTGTAAATGTCCGATTTAGACCGTTCATCTCTATTTGGCAAGTTAGTGTAAGTGTGAGAATTATGGCGACGATTACTTAGGTTTAAAGATCGTTATTTTTCAGATGAAACTCCTTGATTGTATTCATTCTTTATTACTTACTTACATGATAAAATACGAATTGAATCAGATTTATAGTATACTAGCTTCCGCCCGCGACTTCGCCTGCTTGGATCCGGGATAAAAACTATCCTGTTCTTTATGTTCAGTTCGTGCACTATTTCGTCCAAATCGATTTAGCCATTTATGTGTGATTGAGTAAAAACATCTAAACATATAACCATCTTAACATCCAAACATCCAAACTTTCGCATTTATAATATTGAATAATAGGATATCAAATAGCGGCTTGTCGGGCTTACAAGGTTATATCGCCCTTTTTGTATCGACATAAACCTAGCACTATTCTTTTTTCCTGTACCTAGCAACATTGTCAGCAGAGCTTTCAAGTTAGTTCGCCTAATTATGAATCAAGGTTTAGACGATGATACATATAATAGATATAAATGCTTAAATACATAGAAAACACCCATGACTCAACCAGACATATAATATCCCAGGACTTCTCCAGTCCAGTCTTTCTCTTCTTCTTCTTCTTTCCAGGCCAGTCACGCTGACGCTGCCTAATAAAATAAAAATTGGACTATCTGACACAAATCGGCCTAGTCCTAAACAAAGCAAAAGCTTGTACAGTCAGCATCACATAGTTAGTAGCAGCCAAAGTAGCCAAATATATCATAACACTTCCTTATTCCCATAGTAATAAAGACGTGTTCCGATTATTTGGCTACTTTGGCTGCTACTAACTATATGATGCTGACTGTACTATGGTTACGATTATTTAGTAGACGGGGATAAACATACTTATATAGATAAATAAATACTTAAATACATAGCACCCATGACTCAGTAACCAATAATCGAGCTCATCACACAAATGCACATAGCGGGATTCGAACCCTTCTTCTAGTTTCGTAGGCAGAGTCACTACCAAATAGGCTAAAGCGGTCGTCAACAATAATTTAAAGTGGTAAAATACTCACACTCTTAGGCGTCGAAATAAAAATATTAACAGCGCAATCAAGCTCTTACGCTTCGGTGGTAAAGCGCCATCTATCATGAAATTCGGGAACTTTACAACTCACCAATCAAACTAACAACCACTTGGCGTGTAAGTGAAACGTGTTCAAACAAAGGCACTCTAGCCCTCCATTTGTAGAATTTTACCAAGTGCCATACTAATTACTCCCTCAATACAACCCTCCTCAAATTTAAGAGTTCATTATATTCTTTTGACAGAGAGCTCTGTTTTGTTTTCAATTAACAAAAGTTTTAATTTTCAAAAAGTCTTAAAAGGCTAATCGGTGTTTTCCAAAATGAACCATATTGTACTGTAAAGAACAGGTAAAATTGGTAAACGTCTGTCCTAAATCACGATTAAGCGGTTTTCTCAACTACACTGGAAGTAGTTTTCGTTTGACGACGTGATTAGGTAGGTACGAAGGTTACTTGTTAAACTTGAAAGTCTTGAAACGGAATGCTAATGAAAGTATTTTGCGAAATGATGACTGATGAGCTGATTTTTCTGAGGGAAAAGTTGTTTAAGTAAAAAGTCTTCAGGGGTAGTTAGTTTGAGTCTTGATAAAAAGGTAATTTTTTAAAAAAATTGCCTGTTCTTACTAATTTTACTTACGTATAATGTGGGCATGACATGGCCTTAATCAGCTAAGCTCCAAGTCTACTAAAAAGACCTAAATTAAGATTAAAAGTCTAAAGTACTTTTAAATAAGCTTTTTTAGGGTTCCGTAGCCAAATGGAAAAAAACGGAACTCTTATGAATTCGGCATGTCTGTCTGTCCGTCCGTATGTCACAGGCATTTTACTTGAAAACTATAAGGTGTATTTGAATAAAATTTTGAGGATAGGTGTATTTCGTTAGCCGCTACAGTTTTGTAATTAAATTACTAAAAAAAATTTTTGGGTGGAATCCATACAAAAAACAGAAAGTCAAAAAAATTATATAAGGTTTCTCAGCAATTTTTTTGATTACTTAAGTGAATTAGAGTCGGAGATAATCGCCCCGAAAGTCACTAAAAACATTATTATAATTTATTTTAAAAACAAAGTTTTAACCGAAGTTTATAATTGAAGTTTCACATTAAACAGAACATTTCGACAGTTCCTTATACCACTTTTCTACATGAACATTGATCATTACAGAAAATAACCAAATCGCTGTATGTGGGCCAATAATATCTGAGGGGTTCCGTCGATTCATTTCATTAGTTGCTATTTCAACGGAATCATATGAGAATCTGTGATGTACTTTTATATATTTAAGTACATCATTGGGGAGTTCCAGGAGACATCTGTCGTCTTCATCATCAGTTCCACTTAACCACATTATTTTGTGATTTCCGGTATAAACTAGTTATAAATTATTCCGTCTAGAACCAAAAGACACTATCCCCCTCTCTCTATTCCCTTTGCCCCGTGTAAGTATAGGCAGAACACTTTTCTAATTCGTGGCCGTAAAAAAATTAATAAGCTGACAAAAGACCTTGATATTGACATATTCAACAGTAATATTCCTGCTGTGAGGCGTAAATTGACGAGAAGTTACTTTGTATGAGTGTAGCTTCAAACTTTTAGTTAATCATACTGTGTTCCTATCCGTATGATGTTGTTGTTTAGTTAAGTTAAATGAATACATAAGTTTCCACATTTTGTAACCCCTAGTTAGGAGATCTCACAAATTCAGTGTAAAAATAGTGATCTCACAAATGTTTACTGCGATGCTATCGGCGGGAACCTGTAATTGGCTTTTTGTATTTTATCTATATAGTCAATATGTTTCTGTAGCTGTTGGTTCTCCAAATAAATAAATAAATAAATGTTATAATAGAACATACCAAAATTACTATATATGCGTGCCCAATATATTTGAGGAGTTCCCTCAATTCCTCATGAATTCCATCAACCAACTGGACTTTTGAATAGAATGGGACCAATCTGGAAGCATATACTTACAAACAAAAAACTAATTACGAATCGGTTCATAAATTAAGGAGTTCTGAGGTAACAAACTTAAGGGACTGCTTCATAGTAAAATTCTGGGTGGGACAAATCCAAGGAGTAGCCATGTATTATTAAGCATTCTTGTATTGTTGTAAATCTCCAGTTACTTACCTTATTCTATTAAGTAAACTTACTAACACACTATGGATTTAATAAGTCCAGGAATAAAGATTTTATTTGTAATATTATTAAACAAAATATAAAAAACAACCAAATGGAGAACCTCCTCTTATTTTTGAAGTCCGTTAAAAATATCATCAATATCATAAGTACCTACGAGTATGTGAATCCAGCTGCAAAGAAACGTGACCACACTGCATACAAACTTCTATGCAGGAGGGGACATGTTAATTTGCAGCTAATTGTACTTATCTATTCGCTCTTCTCTCTTTCACACCCGGTCATATCTATCTTATATGCACCGCAAAAGGGGCACTAAGTATTTTCAAATACGAACGTTAAGTTTGGTCACCATACGTGTCACTCATGCAGAAATTCTAAACATACTCGTATCTATACCCCTCTCTATCTGCGTGGGAACGAGATGGGCTCTTTAGTTGTTGGCTTGACTATAAATGATATAATTTGTACAAAGGCTGGACGAAGACGAGCCAACCGACGCGGAAGAGCAAGACAACGCTAGCGAGACGAGCGAGGCCAGTGCGGCCAGTCAAGCGACCATCACGCCCGAGTCGGCGGCGAGTGCTCCTGCAGGGACCAGTGTTGCCCACGAGTCTATAAAGAGGTCGCATACTGTCACAGACCACACACCTCAAGTAAGTAACTTATCTAGCAAGAAGGTAGAGACAACTATCCTCTCATCTAGTGCCATGAGTTACTTAGAATCAAATGAACTGATAACACAAAATCAGTATGCTTATAGACAAAAAAAGTCAACAACTTCAGCCGCACTAAACATCTTTGACTGCATTGTAACTGGCCTAGATGAAAAACACAAGATGGCCGGTATTTTTTGTGATCTGTCGAAGGCATTTGACGTTATCAATCATCAACTCCTTTTGATGAAATTAGCTCGGTATGGATTTACTAGTAACGCCCATAAACTGGTTGCGTCGTTTCTTACTGACCGTAAGCAAGTTGTTAAGTTGTCTGCGAACGGTAAAAGGTACTCCTCGGATGTTGGCTCCGTTGACGTTGGCATCCCCCAAGGGTCTGCCCTTGGAAATACACTATTTTTAGTGTTTGTGAACGACCTTCCATCGGCCATCACCACTGGTCTGCCTGTACTGTTCGCAGACGACACGACAGTCGTAGTCAGTGCTCATTCATATGAGGAGTTGAGCTTGAAAATTCACGAGGTATGTCAACAGCTCCAAAAGTGGTTTACGGCAAACGGACTCCTCTTGAATATTTCAAAATCGAATATTATGTTGTTCTCTGGTCGTAGTATCGCAATGCCTCCTGCTTTAGCCGACACACCTATGGCATTATGCAGCGAGTGTAGGTTTCTCGGCTTTTCGTTGGACTCTAATCTAACCTGGAAGTCACATGTAGGTATACTCTGTGGTAGACTGAGTGGTGCAGCTTTCGCGCTGCGAAAACTAAAACCCCTGATATCAGATGACGCATTAAGATCTGTTTACTTTGCCCACTTCCACTCATTGATGTCGTATGGAATAGTAATCTGGGGAAATTCGACTGACGCAAAACGGGTTTTTACTATTCAAAAACGTGCACTTCGCACTCAGGTCGGAGTGAAATCCAGGCACTCTTGCAGAGATCTCTTTGCGAAGCAAAACATCCTGACACACTATTCCCAGTACCTCTATGAAGGATTAATGTATGTCAGAGACAATCTTGCAGCGTTCAAACGCGTTAATGTTTCTGGCACACATATACGTTCAACAGGGCGACTACGTACTGTCCCTCGACGCATGGCCCTAGCAGGAAAAAACCCGCGAGTTATTGGGGCTACGTATTATGAACGTCTTCCTGCCGATATCCGAAATGAATCATCTGATCAGACCTTCAAACGTCGACTGAGAAACTTTTTGTTAGATAAGGCATTATACTCTGTTAGTGAATTTATGGACATGTAACCTGCATTCATTATTAAATTAGCTGCTGTATCCTAGGCACATAGACTGACGATCCATTATCGGGGACAATCTAGTAATTTATTTGTAATTTTGTTTAATTATTTGTTGACTTTGTATTGTACTTAAATTGTAATCTAGACTGACGATCCATTAATGGGGACAATACAGTACTTAATTCATTGTATTTAGCTATATTTATTTGCGGACTTTGAATTGTATTAAATTGTTATTGATTATAATTACATTTGTTTTGACGATCATAATACGGATTCATATAAATTGACATGTATAATTTATCATGTAATGTTGTATTATGAAATAAATAAATCTAATCTAATCTAATCTAATCAATGCTAGCGGAAGATAGCGCGACCACGCTACCGAAGAGAACCCTAGTAAACATGAATACTCCTGCCTAAGACTTTTTGGATTATGCAAATATTGAAGATGAGAAGGAATTCTCTTAAGTATTCACAACTTAACTTTTTTTCGTAGCTCACCTCACCGCCTCAAGCATCGGTGAGTGAGACAACAACGGCTGACCTAAGCACGAGCGTCACCAGCATGACAAGTGGGAGCGAGAGGGACTCTTGCAGCGAAAAGGACAAAGACAGCTTGTGGGAGAAGGACAGAAGTTGCAGCCGGGCCTCATCTTCATCCGCAGCTACCCTTACGAATGTAAGATAAAACCGATTACCAATATTATACTCCAAATTAGTATCTCATTACATGCCGACGGCAGGGCGTCCTTTGAATCTAAATTGTCGCGTTCGATACGGTTACACAGGATTTTTTTCCCGTAAACGCTCAGACCGTAAAATGAACTCCCTGCCGAGATTTTCCTAGGGGACCACTCCAAGTGTACGTGGTTTTGAAAGGTCGGTAACGCCGCCAATCGGGCAGGCTGAACGCATGCTGGCCACCGCTTTAGTAAAAAAGAAAACATTTTCAGTCAATTTGAAGTCATCAGTTAAGACCATTTTCATTCCCAGGGTTGGTACTCGCCAGCACTGAGCGGAGTGAACGCCGCCAGGATCCGCGACAACCCTAAACGCACGAAAGAGAGCTGCAACCGCCGTCTGCTCCGCTCTGACCTGAGTCTCACCTCGCACCCGGAAATGGAGATCGACTATTATGACTACGAGGTTAACAATGCAGGTGAGAGGTTCACGACAAGTGATGCTGCCTACACAATGTTATTTTGTGATTCACTTACTTATCATTTATATTTCTTTGTTCAAGGCATATGTCCAGCAGTAGACAGTCTGTTAGCTGATATGATGATGACGATTCAATTATCAAAACGCTATTTATTACCGAGCATAAAAGTCAAGAAAAATAATTTCAGTATAGTAGACATTATTTCATACTTCCCTGAGGAAACTTGGAAAATTGCTTGTTATGGACGCAAGTACGAATCTTGCAATTCGCAAATATTTGCATCTTTAATGATTTAGTCATCCTTTTCCTATTAAACTTTTTTTAATATTTGTGAATGCTCGTATTTTTCCACAGAACACTTCGTGATCATTTTGGTAATCAATGTAACTTTGGCAATGCCTTAAAGATTATTTATATTACAGGTTCGGTTCCTGGCTCGTATCTAGGAATGGACCCTGCATTCCTGGTCTGGATCCCTCCCATCGAAGAAGGAGACATCATCAAGGAGATAGACGAGAGCAAACTTCCCATTTATGAGGTAAATATACTGCTACCTTAATGCCAGCCTTTAAACTATAGCTGGCTTCATCTTAAAAGAAGGACACCGTCTCATCTTAAAGTAAAAGTAAAGTGTGATCAAGTTAATTAAAAATTGATTTTAGTAAGAACAATGTTTGCAGATGTCAACAATAAGAACTCGTATATTTCTATTATCACCTGAAAATTTCACACACAATATTTTTACTCCAGGAAATTATTCCAAAGGAACTGCGTCCAGACCCCGGTAGCAACACGGAGTCTCCAGAGGAACGTCCAACCTGCAGCACCCTCAAGAGGACCGAGCGGGAGAGGCCCGACAACCGATCCATCAAGTCCAACGACTCCGCCAAGTCCTCCCGCAAAGTCCACGACAGAACTAACATCATCCATCCACTCAACTTCAGCATTACAGACTTACAAAACTCTCCCAGACTCCCAAAAAGAAGCAGAAAGAAGAAAGACGATTCAATACAAATGAAAGAACTTACTCTTACGAGATCTCCAGTCAAAGTTCACAGGAGAGAGAAAAGCGACAACGATAATACGCTGAAGAGAGTAAACGAAAACAGAGAAACTAAAGATTATGACACTTTAAAAGCGAACCCGGATCTCAACGATATTAAGTTTGCCGATGAAACGTCTGATTCGTCAAATGAAATCAAATTTGCAGACGATTCACCCGATAGTAATAGATTAGTTGATAAATTCGATGTTAAAGCTTAAGATGATTGTTGAGGTTTGAAAGAAACCAAAGTTTAAAACCCCGTACAACAATAATTACCAACACGATGAATGTTTATGTAGAATTTTGGTTCCCCTAATTAGACTCAAAATGCCCATTAGTTAACATAAGGACCAATATGTGAATAAATCAGACACAACATATAATATTCTCTCATATCATCAAATCATAATTAAAAGTAGCATGATATATATTTTTCAAAGATTCCATACGTGTAGTTCTCAAGTAAAATAGGGTATAGAAAATATTTAGTGGGGGTACTAGTTAACTGTCAGTATTAATTTTGCAATTTTTTTTTGGATAACGTACTAGCAGTTTTAATTGACTTCTAATGAAGACGCGACACTTCTGAATCATCTTATTATTATTAAGTATTGTGTCAAGGGTGTTAGTTTTAAATAGACCAATTTTTGTTTCCTTTAATTGGCTAATTCTTCTTGTATTATGATTTACTTCTTTATCACCTTCTAGGCTAATATCCCCACTGTTAGTATCACGTAGCATTTTATAATCGACAACTTTAGTAAAATGTGTAGGCTTATGTATAATGTCACCGTCTCACTCTTCTAAACTAGATTGAACTTGCAAATTCTAGTCAATAGATTCAATAATGTCACCTCACGCGATTTCAGAACTAAAACATCGGAGTAAGAGACTATTATTTTTAATAAAGAGAGTCAGCTCAGAAGATCCTATACACTGTTCTTTGTTAGAATAGATAATTCAAGATCAAGTAGGGAAAGACAAAAGGAGCAACCTATAGCTGAATCGATATTACTTTGAAGTTGAATAACACCTATCGTAGGTATTTCACATACTTTTGCACTGTAAATACCCATTTAAATGTTTGTATCATTGTCAATATTACCAACGTATTTATTTTATTTAGAAAGCATAGAAGACTGACGATTGTGGGCAGTGCAATATAAAATTGCGTTTTGAAATTATTTTTTAAGCAATTTTAAGTAGACCGTCAAAAATAAATATTTGTGGCAAAAATATTGTGATCTTTTTTAAGGAATCTAGTCATCCTGTGTCAAATGTAAGCCATTTAATGATTTTGTTACAATTTATATCATTAATTTATATCGCATTTATTAATTTTAAATTCAGTAGAAAACTTAAGGGGTAATGTTATTTTATTGTAATAATCTAGAGTAAGCGACGAGAGCTGTTTGAAATTTTAATCCGTTTCTTTTTTGAGATTAAACAGTTTTTATTTTGTATTTGAAAGTGTAGTTTTATTCAATCTCACTTTTCTTTAAAACCAATCCTTTTTCATGTCGTTAACCGTGATCTTTGTTCTCGCAACCGTAACGCATCGCAATATTTGTAATGAAACGCCGACGCATCCACACCATAATGGAACTTTGATAGGGAACGTACACTCATCAGCATCATTATCAGCCTGTAATCGCCCACTGCTGAGCATAAGCCTCTCTTCGATTACGCCACTCAGCCTGGCCCCGTGCTAGTTTCTTCCAGGAATGACCCGCGATTTTTTTAGTGTCGTCAACCCATCGAGCTGGTGGCCGACCGACGCTTCTTTTGCCTGTAAGTGGCCGGCAATCTGTTAAGGGTTTGGTGATTATATCGATTTCAGGGAATAACTGGGTCGTTTTAAACTGTTTGAAGGCTTATTCGATATTGATTCGACGGCAAGGTAGATTGACATATTATCAGCCAGCCTAGATTAAATTCCGGTGCAACTATGCTAGCTATGGCACTATTATTGAACACGGGACGGCATTCTTCGCGTATGACATTAACTGTCCCGAAGTTAATTAATATGAATTCCTTTTACAAGCCTATGTGGGGAAGAGCGTCTAAAATTCCTGATATCTTCGATATCTATACTTTCATTTGTCATAACACTAGAGCGCCTAGTATTAGTTGTACATGTATGTACAACTAACAACAACACAAATACACACTACTACAATTGTACCTAACTTTATATTTTTGTTAACAAATGATTTCTCTAACGTAACGACATTTTCAGATTAATTGAAATAAACTTTGTACAGAGCCTGCACTGTGGATTAGGAGTTTAATAGAAATCCCGAAAAGTTTAGAGTTTCTGAGAAAAACTGCCTAATGATGATTACCTATAGCAAACGTTACAATTATGGCAAATCAATATGCTGGATTTCATAACACGAAGAAGGTCGCGTATCATAGTCGGAACAAAATTCCGTCAAGTACTCGTATGAAGGTGGTGTGTTGTTAGAAAATCCTGTCACACAATCGCTAGCAACTAGCAACCAAACATAAAAAGTTCATAAGACTGTAACCTGACTACGAAGAACTAACTTTTATACAAAAAATAGTGGTTACTCGAATCTATTGATCCCTAATTTATCAAAATCGGTTCAGTCTCATGCTACCGTGGAAAAGTAAATACAAATATAGTTTGTTAAAAACATATCCGTTCCTTTCGGCTCTGCCGTAATCGGGAAAAAACAGCTATAATGCTCTGAGTTTACTAATTATCAGTTTTATTTCAACTTTACAGGCTTTTCGTAAATGTGTGACAGCGTATCAGCACAAATAAATTCTTATTAAGGTTACAAAATCCCTGAAAATAAGTGGAAACAAAGGTTCCAGTGCACTATCGAAGGCCCAGGTGCACGTTAAACTGCAGTGGTCAAACTAGACATTGATGGATAACACGACGCGTCTGATGTATTGGACAGCATAGTTACTGACAGTTTCCGCACGGAGACCGATGTTTCAGACTACTTCACATGCAATGCTTTAGGTCATGGAATGAGTCTTTAATACTATCCCAGGTATTTTTATACATAAGTAAGTCAGCATGGGCAATCAATTGTCCCTGTTTGCTTATACACATTACAATGAAGGAGGCTATAATTGCGGGGCCAATATAATATTGCCGCTGCAGCAGGTGTTGAAGACTTTTGACTTTTGAAGACTTCAATTATGTGTTACAGAAAACTATAAATATGTGTTGTACTCATTTATTTCTGTGTTGAAGTGGTTTAAAAAAGATTGCTTAAAAAATATATTTTTTGTAACTGGGGTTCTGCGAGCTGACTATATTTCATTCCAAAAAAAATTATATATATATAAAATCCACCCCATGAAAAAAAAACTAAAAGTTGGTTAACGTCTCTAAATCATTTTCGAGTAACAGCAAAAAGTCATAGGACCAAAATGACAAAGATATTTATTTATTTATTTATTTAATCTTTATTGCACAAAATGATATCTTATGGTACAAAAGAAGGACTTAATGCTATAAAGAATTCTCTACCAGTCAACCGTAAGGAAAAACAGATAAAATGTGGGCAGTGCAACTTAATTTAAAACAAAAACTCTTTAATCATATAAGGTAAACGTCCGAGTGCTCGACGCTGATATGGCACGGGCACTCTATGTCAAAGTGACATGGTTTAAAATCGAATGAAGAAAAATCCTCTTAGTTATTATATATTGCTTTGACATAGAGTGCCCATGCCATATACTAAGTACAGCATCGAGCCCTCTGTCGTTTACCTTAAGTGATATAACTTCACGTAAAACGTTTCAAGGCCTGCGCACAACAGATGCGTGCGCACCAGGTGCAACAGCTACGTTGTAAAGTATAAATCCCCATAAGACATATCACACCGGATGCGTATGCGTAGAAGTGCGCGTGCACGTAACGCGGTGCGACATGTCTTATGAGGATTCATGCTTCACAACGCAGTTGTGCTCGTGATGCACACGCATTCAAGCTTTGGGCTTTAAACTACAAAATCTCATAATACTATATTACCATCGGCTCATAATACCTAAAATGTCAAACTGTCTCAATCTTAAAATGACCGAAATTCATTATGACTGACCTAAAACGTCATATTCCCTAAATACCTAAAGATTGAAATGAACAATTCCTTCAAATACCGATGACAGAAATGACAAACTCAAACAGAAAACACCTAAATTTTGAAGTTTAGGCATTATGAGTCGAAGCTAATTTGAAATTCGGCCACATTATTAAGATTCCGGTGATTTGATAAAAAAAATAGGCATTCTGTAATTTAGGTATGTATTTTGAGACCAAGAAGTTTTGAGATCTGGGAATATTGATAAAGAGGTAAATTGAAATTTAGGAGTTATAAGCCCAAAGCGCATTCAGCGTGGCTCGACCTTTAATCGCCACTTAGATAAGTACCTACTCTAGTGTTTTCAAGCTTTGGCAAACGCTTTGGGGATTACATTAGAACATCTGTGTATAACGTCATGCTCAAACACTGTAACCTAAAGAGCTGTACTATGAAAGAAGCTAAAAAACTCATATTTAAATATCTTCATTCGCTAAATTATGCCGAGACTGAAGCCATTTTAGATTAGATATATTAGATTATTAAGTATTTGTTGAAATGTTTAGTATTAATTATATTACGCCAACACTTGATGTAGGTATGTATTATTTTGAGGTAACTGACTTCTAATGTATAATTTTTAACTGGTTCCCCACGATACAGGTGTAGCCTAGTGTAGGGACCCCTGGTAACAATTGTAACACAATTTGTTTGAATAAATGAGATTTATTATTATTATTTATTATTATTATTACTCTTTTCTTGTATTTATTATCAGTTTTTTAAGTAGGTAACCCACACGCAATGGAACGGCCAGGCGGCTACAAATCCAATTAACTTTGACCACTCCCAGGTAAATTAAGGTTGCCCGGAGTTGATCCAGTAATTAACTGACTAAACAGACCAAGACTGTAACTAAGTTTACACGACATACTTAGAGTAGTTGGTCTAAGTTTAATCTAGCACGTTCACGGACACAAGACCATCTCGAATTACTTTGATACGACACAGAAATTCTCCATACAAAATGGCATTACATCTGGGGTCGGATTGACGTATTCCTCCGTTTTGAATGTTTGTGTAGCGGCAGTAACGGTCAGAGCCGTGACCGCCTGTAGACGGGCATTCATATCAAGCGAGTACTAAGACTTGTGTTACGGCACTAACGGCCACAGACGCAATCGGCTAGAGAAATTGTCCGTCCACATACGTAGTGTCACAACACGTGCTTTGTCAACGTGTGTGTGACAGAGGTAACTTGTGTGCAAAAGCAGGCGTGTATGCTGTGGCACTGGCGGTTTGTGTTACAGCCAACAACGGCACAGAGTCATATGCTTCCTATAAATATTATGAAAAATAGTCGGCTGTGGACGGAGCTCCACTTTTGGTGACATTTAAATTCCCGTCTACAGCCGTAGTGCCATATTAAGAGGGTCTTCATTCACGTCTCTCGACGTACTGTCCGTGAACGTGTTAAACTTTAGTTGGGAAAGCACAACACCGTTGTCTGGACACAGTCCACGCATTTCAATTTGGTTTTAATGTGTTTTTAGCGCGGTTACTTCCACGCTCTGTTTCTATGTTACCTTTTCATGCATAACTGCGGAACCGATTTAGATGATTAATGATTATGGATATAGTTTGAGACCATGGTTAAGACATACCAGGGTCTCAAACACATGTAAAAATTAAATAAATAAATATTTGGCGACAATTTTACATAAATCGACCTAGTCCCAAATTAAGCAAAGCTTGTTTTATGGGTACATGACGCTATACATTCGTATATAGATAAATACATACTTAACTTAAATATATAGAAAAGATCCATGACTCTGGAATAAATATACACAAATAAATGCCCTTACCGGGATTCGAACCCGGGACCTCCTGCTTCGTAGGCAGGGTCACTACCAACTCGACTACAGAGGCCGTCAAATTGTACAAATCATATCATATTCAGTTATAATCATACATTACTAGGAGAATACTAGGATATAAAAAAAAGGATATATATATATATATATATATATATATATATATATATATATATATATATATATATACAAGGTGTATTTTATTATACTGAAAACCTCAGACACCCCAACTGAGTTTTTTAATCCTTAATAAGATTAATACGTCCATTTACAAATACGTTAATTATTTCAAAAGATATTCGTTGGTTTTCTTTATCAAGCAGATCTACTTGATTCGTAACTCTACACTTGTAATCACTAATCAGTACTTGTCAGTGACGTAGATCCTGACGTTCACCTCACAACAACATCCTCCAACATTTCTCTGATTCGCGTATGTTGCCTTCGTAACTTTTAGACCCGGCACAATAAAAAAATATTTTTCAAAAAAAAAACAACCTACCTTAAAAGATGGTGCAATCGATTCAGCTTTCGATTCTGAATAAACTACTTTCAGGTTTTCAGTTATATGATTTACACCTTGTATAAGTAAAAGTAAATATATATATATATATATATATATATATATATATATATATATATATATATTTCCTTTTTTTTTTAATAATTAATAATAAAATAATTAATAAATAATTAATTATTATAATTAATTATTATTTTTTATATTTTTATTTGTTTTATTTTATAAAGGTGTGAAAATGGGAGTGGAAATTTCCATGGGAACGCTAAATTTGATGTTCCGCATGTCGGAAGCCTAAAAGTCATATGTGCTATCAGATTTTATACAAGCTTAGTATTAATCCCTTAAGCCAGGGGTAGGCAACCTTTTAGCAACCAAGGGCTAGGGGATAGTCGCTAACGAAATCGACGCGGGCCGACTTCTTCATATTTTGTGATTTCAATACAAAACAGCTAGAGAGGCTCGCGGGCCGTAAGTAGGGGTTGGCGGGCCGCCGGTGTGTAGTGATATATATGATAATAATAGTGTTGCAAAAAACCAGCCAACAAACAAAAAAAACTTTTAGACATTATTCAAATACAATCTCCATATAAATTACCCAAAGGCTGTGTTCTACTGGTCCCAATAAGCTCCCTTGGGCGACCTAACTCGAACCAACTAACTTAGAATCCGGTCAGACTCATGTGGTGTTGTTGCACTTAACAAACGTCGTATGTTACTAAGAGACTCGTATGGAGATACGACGTCTAAAAAGTATTAAGGTAGTCCGGTCTCTGGGACCTAATTTATGTTTGTAATTGGCACTAAGTTCTGAGGAAATTAGATTTGGACTTGACGAAAGTGGTTTTATTATATAGTTGAGGATGGATTTCCAATTGCACCTTTTCATCATCATCATCATCATATCAGCCGAAAGACGTCCACTGCTGGACATAGGCCTCCCCCAAAGAGTGCCAAAGCGACCGGTCCACCGCCACCCGCATCCAGCGGACTCCCGCGACCTTTACCTGGTCATCAGTCCACCTTGTCGGGGGCCTACCCGTGCCGCGCCTTCCGGTACGTGGTCGCCACTCGAGAACCTTTCCACCCCAACGGCCACCAGTTCTACGTGCTATGTGCCCCACCCACTGCCACTTAAGTTTAGTGATCCGGAGGGCCACATCGGTTACCTTGGTTCTGCTGCGGACAGCCTCATTACTGATGCGATCACGCAGAAAAACTCTTAACATGGTCCTCTCCTGCCCTTTGGGTGACTGTGAGCCTTCTTACGAGGCCCATAGTAAGCGACCACGTTTCAGTGCCATATGTCATCACTGGCAACACACACTGGTCAAAGACTCTCGTCTTGAGACACTGCGGAACCTTGCACCTTTTACTTGGCATCAATACACATAGAGTACATCTGATTGTTGGTGACCGTCACTGGCCTTCCACGGGGCAGCTTGACCCATGGATTTCGTCTTAGTCTTATTGATTGTAATGAATAACACGCTCAAAATGATCTTGTCACCGCCCAGACTCTACAAATGCGGCGTTCTGACGCAAAAAGTTTTTTTTTTTTATACAACGACGGTGGCAAACAAGCGTACCACCTGATGGTAAGCGGACACCGCAGCCAAGGACGCATACAACTCCAAAGGAGAACATGGCCGTTGCCGACCCAATCCGATATATTTGAGGATTCGCTGTGTTTAGAGCTGAAGGAACAAATTCTCTCGCTCTCAACACAACGCATCCTCGGGAGCTCTGGCGACCTTGCCGTAAATAACATAGTTGCAACGAATAAATTAATATGTATATGAAAGGGACCTGAGTGAGCAAGTAGTACCTAGTTTTACCATGGCTGCGGTTTTCTGTGAGGAGGTACATCCCCAGGGGGGCTAGCACAACTGACACCGCGCCGCGACGCGAGTCGTGAAACATCTACCCTCCTCTTTCTAATTTGCATGGTGCGAGCGAGACAGGAGACGCTCAGTCGCGCGCGACGCGGCTTTTCAGCAAGTTGTGCTAGACGTACAGTTGTGGACTGTCCGGATATGAGCGAGATGAGATGAAATTCCGCTGGGCCCTACCTTTCAAATGCTTGACAACGACTTCAATCGGTGGCCGAGCGTTTTGTTGGCATGGCATAGCTGGCGTGGGTGGCTGGCCTTGTTGCTGCATGGAAAGAAAAAAAAGACCGGGTTGCACTCCGGGAGTGCCGGCAGTAGTGAAAACTCAATAACATTGTAACAGTTTTTCTATCAGGTCACGTGACATCTTACGGTGTCACCCTAAAAATGAATTTGACGCAAATTTATAAACAATTACCAATTATTTAGGCGGACGGGCCGCGGGCGCGTTGGGTGCGACGGGGGCCGCCGGCTCGGCGCGCCGACGGGGCGGCGGCAAACACAATACCAATTTGTTTTTGCCATTGCCAAATATTTTTCAAAGATTTATCTCTTTAGGAATAACGTCTAAATTCGAACTATTCGAATTTGCACAGCAGACGGCGGTGGCGACCAAAATATCAATTTGTTTTTTCCGTTGGTAAATATTTTTCTAAGCTTTATCTCTTTAGGAATAACGCCCAAATTTGAACTACTTGAATTTTCTCAATAGCAAAACGGTGAAGGACGCGTTGGTATTATTACAAACTTATTTGCAGAATATGCTATTCCAAAAAGTGTTTAACGGCTTTATAATCTTACGAATAGCGTTCAGTTTTGAATGAAGTTGAATCGGCTAGCAGCAAAAAGTGACCTCCTTCACATCTGACGTCACAAAACTCTGTCGCGTATTTAACAATTTTTCCCCATCCCAAAAAGTGCTCAGCGCCGCTAAAGAAGTTTTCACTTCAAAGAAAGAAAACTGCCTTCGCAACTGGTGACTGAAGAGCTGGCGGCTTTGCGTTATATAACTTTTTAGCATCCAAAGCCTATTACTCCGTTCAAGAATGCCTTAATGACCTAAATTCTTAGTATTAGCAACTTATGCATGCGATACACACGACATTCATATATATTTGTATGTCCTTGTGACCAAACATGTAGCTCTGTACTTATTATATTGAACCACCTATTTGTACCATGTTTAAGCGAATAAATGACTGATTACTGATTACTTTCTCTCGCAACGCAATTCAGCGAGGAAATGCCGCCAGCATCCTCGGTACAATGCCTCGAGGGCCTTTTTTTAGAGCTAACTTAGGTTTCATTCAATTCAGTTAATGTTAGTTATCATCTTGTATATACTTCAGAAATAAATATCATTTTCTCAAACATGCTCGGAAATGTACGCGTTAATATCACGAAATGAAGACGTGAAGTTTCTTGTTTATGGCTCCCTACATTACTTCTTGGCCTTACGCCAAGAAGTAATGTATGAAAACCCTAAGTAAAACCATTATTGTCCGCTACTCTAACTTTTTAAATTTGCTTACTAATATTAAACTGACAAAGGAAAATTTACATACTGCCAACCTCCACTAGACACTGTAAGCATACTTGATCATAAAAAAAATAAAAAAAATCTATGGTATTATACTTTAGGTGCGGTTAAACATGGTGCTCGAACGGCTTGTTCAAATGGCATGTTTAAAAAATAAAAAAGGCGCAAATTACCTATTATTTAATTGATTACCTAGTATTTATTTTAATTTTAATATTTCCTCACATCGTTTGAGAAAAGTACTATACAATCCTCGGCCGGAACAGGGATTCCTGGACTCGTTGTATTCGGCCTCGTCTACGACTCGGCCGTCTACCCCAATCTCGTCCAGCAATCCCTTACTTCACGGCCTCTGCAGTAATCTACTATTATTTAACGTCACAGATTACACAATTAAACTAAACATGCAAAATAAATGACTTAATACAAGGACGTTAAACAGGACCCCCTCAGCATAAAGCCAAGACACAGCAAGCTGAGGCGCAACGCAGCCGTAAGGTTCACCCAACCTTTGCCCTGTGATTGAGAGACTCGAGAAAAGTTTCGAAAAGACAAACTAGGAACCAAATCCATTCAATCAAGTCACTTTTTCTACCTATGAAAAATTCGTGGCAAAATCAGTCCACGTCTGCACTCCAATCCGACAGTCTAATCCATCAGGCGTGACAACTTGACAAGTTATTCATCACCGTGTTTCGGCAACTAGCGCTGCCTGTGTCTACGTCAACACACTTCGGTTAAGGCAGTACTAAGGTCCACCTAATTCGACATATTGCATACCAATTTGGTATCAATGTTTCACGCGATTAGTTGAACGCGTTTCTCACAGTCAACTCAAATCGACACTCCATACAAACACAGTTTGGTTCTCATTTTGAAACGGTATACTGGAATAACATGAAACATTTTACTTATGCACAATTGAATCCGCCATATCTAGGTCAGAAACTAGTGTGTAGGGGGAGGGTCGGAAGGGGCTAAAGTAGACATTACTAGTTACCGAGTAATGGTCGACCAACTTAAAATGTACTTGAAAAGGCTAATTTTCGTACAAATTCGGCCGACGCAACCGCACGCACTTGGCGCGTGTGGATGTAACAAATACAGACAGGCAACTACGGAACCCTACACTGCGCGTGGTCCGACACACACTTGGCTGGTTTTATTTCTTTACAATTTTATTAGGTAGTATAGATTACGATACGATATCTATAGATCAAGTTCTACCTCCGGCTATTAATTAGGTACATCGTCCACGAAAAGCGAAGCTATAGAGTCGTTCCGCCCACTGACCAGCCCCAATTGAACCCAATGGCCGTTAGAACCGAACCGACCTAATTCCCTGCAAGGCAAAAACTTCAACCGAAATGTTCTTGCGAATTGCAGTGAGTTACTGGAAGTGACTACGAGTAGGTTAAAGTTTGTATTTTATTTTATAAGATTTTAATATAACTTGACTGCTCGTTTGTTAGTAAGGGACAAATCTTGCAAGTTTTTGTTCTACTTCCCGGTGCCGATTGAACTGAAATTTTGGTTATAAACATAGTTTCTATGACAATTCAATATTATCCATCCAGCTGACCATCAAGCTGATCTGATGATGGAGACAGAAGGTGGTCATGGGAATTAAGTAAGTACTTAACCGACGTAACCCCGTTGAGTTTGGGCTCATTAGAATCGTCTCAATGAATAGTTGATGAAGGTATACAGAAAAGTACAGTCGACAACAAAGTCGTGTACCAAAAATATTGTTTTTGACAGAAACTTACTAAGAATATAGACCCCAACCCCGTATTGCAAAGAAATCAGGCGTAGCGGCGGTATAAAATATAATAATAATCATCATTCGCTTGTCCTTACAATCTCTATACCACATTTCATCTAAATCTGTTCAGCGGTTTAAGCGTGAAGAGTTAACAGACAGACACACTTTCGCATATTAGTATGGATAACAGGAAAATTATATAAAAATTCATTCATAATTGGACGTATTTATGCAGAAGGGAACCAACCCACACATCACCCAAAATTGAGTTAAGTATGCAGAAGGCTTTAAAAATGTGCCTTATACCCCCTACATAAAGATCAAAGTCGTAAGATCATTCGACATATGAAAAGATTCCGTTGATAAAGTTATCAAACCACATTATCATTGTTTCGTAAAACTTTAAAAAGATCCATGCTGTATGGTAACTTGCTAATTTTACATTATATTTATTTGAAAAGATCCATATCACGTGGTTCACCGTTACAGTAACGTTTCATTTACTTCATAAGAGTCCATGCGGGTTGGTTCTTGTTTGCATAATAAAAACTGCAAAAGTTAACGCTTTCACAAAGATCCACGACACATGGTTCCTGGTTAAAATAATCTAGTTTATATAAAGTAAGGAACCAACTTCATTGAATCTGGTTTGCATAATCGAAATTGGACGTATTTGTACCAAATGGAACCAACCTATACATTACCCAAATGTAAGTTACATGCAAAAGGCTTTAAAGATCAAAGTCGTACGATCTGACATAATTGGACGTAATTATGCACAAGGAAACCAACCCACACAATAATAGTTTTGAGAAAAAGAGGTTTTTGTAAAAAGCTATACATTTTTTTTCCATATTTTTTAGCAAAGTTGGATTGCCAAGCGTTACAACATGGTATTGTTGATATTTTGTTGTTGATATCATGTCAAGAATATGTAGTTTTAAGTGTAGTTTTCTCTTAAAAGGGCAATGGTTCCTTTTAGCAAAAACATTTAAGTGAGGGTTGGTACCTTGTAGATTTAATAAAAAAAATATACACTAGTTTGAATGTACTTTATTAACAAAATGTATACAATACAAAAGGTCTGCAAATGTTTGAAATATTATTCTCTAATCTAATCCTCCCCAAACATCAAACGCTTTAATAAAAAAATTAAGAGAAAGATTTTATCACAAAGCTTTCTTAGTTACTCGCTAGTTTCATCTTCCACTTCAAAGTCAGGTTCACCCGAAAAGCCTTCCAGATCATCCTCGAAGCTTTCATCGAGAATTAACGGAACGTAAAAATTGTGATGGACCTGTGGAATCAGATGAAGAAGGCTCTTCAGATATTTAACTTTGCGTAGGCAACAGGCTTTACTGATGGCCAAAGTGGTTCCATTAATTGCTTGGTAATACTAGATGAGACCCTTCCCCGAATATTACATTTTTTCATAATATCTACTTCCTTAAACTCTTAAAAACTCTTCCAACTTCTGTAATATTTTCGCTAACATGAATAGGAACGTCTTATTTTATGGAGCGATTCATGTAGCGGCCAAAATCGGAATATAAAGCTTATATTGATGCTTAAAGCGATCTTAAATGAACATCCAATGCTTGAACAGATTAATTTACGATATCTAGAATTGGGATTAGGACACAGCTTTCTTCCAAATGATACGGATTTCGGAAAAATTGTGAATGCTTTAAAATGGCTACAAATAATTTATACGCCGGAAGATTATATGAATATAATAAAAACTTGCAAGAAAAAAAAATGCCATGACAGGACACCACCGCATGGATCCGAAAGAATTTTTGTCCTCATTAATGTTGGAGAAGAATATTACAAATAGAAAAAGAGAAGTACAGATGGAACGAAAGTGTCATGGCTGCCCACAAAAGAAATAGAGCTTAGAAAACATGAAATGTTTCAAATTTACATGAGACCTAACTTCATTGAAGAATTTAAGGAAGTAGATATTATGAAAAAAGTGCTCGGGGAAGGGCATCATCAATTATTACCAAGCAGTTAATGGAACCACTTTGGCCATCAGGAAAGCTTGTTGCCGACGCAAAGTTAAAGACCTGAAGAGCCTTCTTCATCTGATTCCACAGGTCCATCACGAGTTTTACGTTCTGTTAATTCCCGACGAAAGCATCGAGGATGATCTGGAGGGCTTTTCGGGTGAACCTGACTTTGAAGTGGAAGATGAAACTAGCGAGAACTAAGAAAGCTTTGTGATAAAATCTTTCTCTTATTTTTTTAATTAAAGCGTTGATGTTTGAGAAGGATTAGATTAAATAATAATATTTCTGACTTTTTATAACTTTTGTATTGTAAACATTTTGTTGATAAAGTACATTCAAACTAGCGTATATATTTTTTTTGTATACCTGCTTATAGTCCCTATTAAATCAACAAGGTACCAACCCTCACTTATATATTTTTGCTAAAAGGAACCATTGCCTTTTCAAGACAAAACTACACTTAAAACTACATTTTCTTAGCATGTTTAAGTAAAAAAATATCAACAATACCATGTTACAACGCTTGGCACTCCAACTTTGCCAAAAAACATGAGATTTTTTTTTGTATACACTTTTTTAACAAAAACCTCTTTTTCTCAAAACTATCATTGTGTGGGTTGGTTCCCTTGTGCATAAATACGTCCAATTATGGCCGTAAGATTTTCCACTTAACTCACTAGTGGTTACAGCAACACATATTTCTAACCACGCCTATAGTTAAAGCAATGACGCGTAGAGTCAGTGTCAGTGAGGCAACCGGATGGCTCGCGGTATTTGAGCTACCGAAGCGTTGTGGAACCGCCCTGTGCAACCCGAACTTGGATTGGGGCGGAAATAGAAAAAAATATGAAAAAATCTAGTTTAGGTAGTAAATGGGTACTTGGGGTCGGCGAAGCATGTTTTTTTCTTCCATACCTCTCTATCGCTAGTCAACTCATCACACACTTCCTTCCTGTTCATATCGGCTCTCGCGCAGTCCATCCACGTTTTTCTTGGTCTACCTCTTCTCTTACAACCCTCCACATTCATACTTAAGGGGCTGACAAGACCTAATTTTGTTGAAATTGATGTTTTTAAACAGTTAAAAAAAAAACTACTTGTTCTAGCACATCAAAAAAATATATGTTAATATTCACCATATTTCAAAGAGCGTGGACGGGCTCAATACATAATTGGACGAAATCGGCTCGATAGAAAATAATTGCAAAGATTGGTCTTGAAATCATCTTAAACGGTTCTGGATTATGCGATGGACAACACAAACGCGATTCTTCCTATTCGTGATTCCCATACAATATGGATTCCACACAACTGCAGTTTACTCCATTCGTAATTCTACACAGTCTATATTTTGACGCAATCGGAATTCTTCCTATTCGCGATTCTACACAAAATGAGTTTATCGCAACTGCAGTTTACTCCATTCGTAATTAGACACAGTCGATATTTTAACGCACTCGGGATTCTTCCTATTGTAATTCGGTACTGTATGGGTTCAACGCAACCGCAGTTTACTAATGTGATTTTTAATAGAACATTACATAAAAGTGCGAAAAAGAGGAAAACCGCAATGAGTGGCGATAAAGTAAAACCCGGCCGAAGGGAGTGTTTTAAATCGGGACTTGACCTTCGGGGCATTGGACATACGGAGACTGGACGTACGGGGAATTGGACATTCGAGGCCAAAATGTAAATCGACACGAGTTGCAAATTACCTATTCGCACATGTGACGTTTTACGGTACAATATATGACCTTTGAATTTTTGACGTAATAGGTGTGTAATGTCAAATGTGCTCATTATCGTACTAGTGCGGTAATGTAGCGTCATATGTACTGCAAATTAATTTTACCTACTACCAGTGATACCAAGCGTTTTATAGTAAAATCGGTTTTAAGATGTGGCTGTATAAAACAATTTATTTCCATTAAAAATCAAATTGCTTTATATTGATATTAACAAATCGACTCTATTTATCCACTATTCACTTATGACGAGGTCTACGATGGTTACGATAGTTTGATGATGTCCATATTTTTGTGACCATTGAAGTGTATATGTTTTCTTGGACACCTTGCCCGCTCAGGTATATCTGTTGCTGACTGTACAGAATAAAACGCTATCATTGTTTGAAAATAGCTGTGTCTAATTACGAATGGAGTAAACTGCGGTTGCGTTGAACCCATACAGTACCGAATTACGAATAGGAAGAATCCCGAGTGCGTTAAAATATCGACTGTGTAGAATTACGAATGGAGTAAACTGCAGTTGTGTGGAATCTATATTGTATGGGAATCACGAATAGGAAGAATCGCGTTTGTGTTGTCCATCGCATAATCCCGGTTCTATGTCCTTATTTTTTTGACGTATGGGTCTGCAATTAAAAATATGAAGTCAACATATTCATACCTAAACCGCTAACGAGTTACATTTCTCAAATAATCCACACTTTTTTTTATTTCAATATTTATGCACTGTTATCTTCAAAAACCGCCGCCCAGTGACACTCGCTCTCGTTTACTATACAAATAGACAGTGTGCGCGCTATCCCAAATCCTCAAGGCCATTTTGGTGTTGACAGCGCCTTAATGTCCTTCTAGTAACATATATGACTATTATCCCTCCGTAAACATGTCCATACCACCGTAGGCGATTTACTCTCAGCTTTTCAGTTATGGGTGCTACTTTCAGGCTTCCTCTTATATACTGATTCCTTATTCGATCCATTCTCGTCACTCCATACATCCATCTCCGAAACATGCAATCTCGTTTCATCCGTCATCTTTGCGGCCCAACATTCCGATCCCTGCATGAAGAGATGTCTTATAATGGTCTTGTAAATTATGCCCTTCAGTCGAAGGGGCATTCGGTCGTCGCAGATTGTTCCCGTAACCTGTCGCCATTTCATCCATCCTGCGCTGACTCGGTTTCTAACATCATCGAGTCCATCTTCACCGACCGAAACATGAATAATAATACTAAACCTAGAAAGAGCCCACAGAGCAATCCTTAAGGTTTCTATACTTTCCGCCCCTATCAATTCCCCACAAACTTTCTGTATAAATCATCTGAAGTTCTAACAGTTCGACAATTATTTATATTGCACACAGTTCTAAAACAGCACGCCGAAACTCCTTACAACACTGATCATGCCAGTAAAAAGCGTAAAAATGTTGTTTGTCCTAAATACATGCAAAAACGACACGCTTTCTCTTCTAGATTTTTTGTTTTCCTAGGTCCACTTCTTTACAGTAGACTTAATGCGCGGCTAGGTTTATATCCCATAAACTACATTAAATGTAAATCTACGCTACGCGAAGCCCTACAAAATATGTATACAGAGAAGTTATTTATCGTTTTAAAATAGTTTTAAAATAATTTTATTCTATCTTTTATAGGTACTGCCTAGGTGTTATAACCTAACCTAATTATTTGTACTAGTATAAGTCAATAAGAGTGATATTGTATTATATTTTGCTTATGAATAACTTCTTCAATTATAGTTCTTTTTTGCCTGAAACACAGGTTATCCTAGCTCAGGAACGTGTTATTTGCCTGTAACCTCCTAGTCTATAGTAAAACTGATGTACATTAGGTATGTTTTATCAATAAAGTATTTATAAAATTATTTGTAAATAATAAATTAATTAATAGTTTTGGGACAATCTTACACAAGGCGGAGGTGTCCAAAATTAACAAAAAACGATGACGGACATGGACAAGTCCTTGAGGCCATTACCAATAAACATCCGGAAACTCCTGAACATTTTATTCTCGCCTCTTCCAGTGTAACGTATCCCGAATCCATTAATCCACGCCCCAGCATCCGGGGTCCGGCTAACTGCGTCCGGACTCTTCCGGCTCGCCGGCCGCCTGATTAAACTGTTCGCTTTATCGCATATTCATATTGCGGAGTTCCGTTGTTACGGAAATGTGTGCCGGAAAAACGGGTGACATTTCCGGTATCACGCGACCGCTGTAACCACTAAACCGAGTTAGATGGCATGTTGTGATCAGATGGACGGCAGCGGAAGAATAACAAAATTGCTCGGCTCAGCAAAAAGCTCGGTGCAACTTTTTATAGTCGTCTCGTAGAATATATGCTCGTAGAACGCTCGGTCGAAGACACATTGTCGACTATCCACAATATATCAAGACCGTATACTCACATACTTTGGACACCTCTTACAACGTTCTTCGGATAGCCTGGAGAAGATGATTATGACGGGAAAAGTTGAGGGCCACAGGCCTCGAGGCAGACCACCCGCTAGATGGAGCACACAAATCACTGCACTCTTGCAACTATACCTGCACGAGGCGCCTATGGAGAAGTCTGGTTAACAAGAAGAGGACATGATGTCACAATCCTCAGCATTTATTTATTTAACCCGTCAAGCGCGCTAGTAACACACGTGCGTTCATACATAACGGACAATAGTAAAGCACTCATGACACTTACCTGAATTTAGCATCCTAATTAGGGAGCGGAGTTGAGTCATTTAAGCCGTAAACATTGTTCTACAGACGACGCGCGTTCGGCGGGTTAATCGTATGGCATAGTTACATTTAAAATAGGCAATTTAGTTTCACATTAACAGTATTCGATACAAGAGCGACAAATGGACAGGACATGAATTAAGTCAATATTTAAATGTCAACATTCAGGGTGTTGAGCCATGCAGCTGCGTCGGGTGTAAGGTGCTGCAGGTCTTCGGTTGGTCCTGGATAAGAGTGCAAGGGGCAACGTTGAACGATATGTTCCATCGTTTGGACCTCTTCACCAACAAGGCGGAGGCCTGCCACGACCACTTGTGCAGGAAGTAGTTGCAGCGTCCGTGGCCAGTCCTTAGCCTATTTAAGCGGCACCATTCTTTTCGAGGTAGCTCAGCATTGAGGGAACGACTGAAGATGATGGGACCGCTCGCTAAATCTCTCCTGTTTATTTGTTTTACTAGAGAATGCTGAAATTAGGATACTTAACAGAATACAAAACAATCATAGCCAATATTAACACATACACTGCCAAGAATCGCTACGCGCTACGCTCGTAAACGATCATGAGGTTTTCCTCGTACGTAGCACTCCAGGCAAAATACGGTTTTGAAAAATATTAATTTATAATAGCGTTTTTTTTGTTGATTTCATTTGAAAATGTTATTCTAAGATGATTTAGTCAAGAATCCGACAAACTTTCCACCCGGAAGTAATTATGTAGATTTAAATGAAGCATGCATTATCTTTTTTTGTACGATTTATCTTGAATATTATAGAGCAAATGTAAATGAACCAAAATAAAGACAAAAACATTTATTAATATTTTTACTGACTTTTTAGAAGCCAGTTAACTTATCATTTTTTCGAAGTCTGAAATTTTGTCGGATTTTGTCGCTGGGTAACTATTTAATTGATAATATATCCGTTATACATAAAAAATAAGCTATTATAAATTATTTCCAAAATTGTTTTTTTTTCCATACAAGGTTGTCAGTTCATTGCCTGGACTACAGCGGAGAGCGATACGGCGTATGCGCCCGCTACGCGGATTCCCGGCAGTGAAAGTATTAAGTATATATGTTACGTAAAACAATTTTAAAAGTCAAAAAATATTAAAGTGTTCTTTCACTGGAGAACTTACCTTGTTGTCACAAAGTGTTTATTAAATCTTGTTCACTCGACTGAACCCTCCTTAATCAAAATATTTCCTCTTGACTAGAATCGCAACGGGTTGGAGAGGCCATAATTTGTGTTTCGGATTCCGAGCAAAAGGACCAGTCTGATTGGACGCTGGTTTCGACACGGTTAGGTTCTAGTTATGTTTAGGAATAAAAGGTTGTAAGCACGCACGTAGCTAATATAGGTACGAAGCGCTTATAATGGGCCTCATTAAAAGACTCAAATTCGCCCAAAGGGCTATGCTGGGTGTTTGTCTGCGTAATCGCATCAGAAATGAGGCTATCCGCAACAGAACCAAGGTAACCGATGTAGCCCTCCGAATCGCTTAACTTAAGCGGCAGTGGGCGGGGCACATTGCACGTAGAACTGATGGCCGTCGGGGCGGAAAGGTTCTCAAGTGGCGCCCACGTACCGGCAGGTGGAGCGTGGGTAGATGAATGGACTTATGACCTGATACGGGGGTCCGTTGGATGCGGGTGGTGCAGGACCAGTCTATTGTGGCACTCTTTGGAGGAAGCTAATGTCCAGCAGTGGACGTCTTTCAGCTGATATGATGATTATGATGATGAAGTATGTAACACAGCCTAAGCTTTAGCCGCAATCTTTCCCCAAGGGAAAAAGGGAGTGGAAGTAACTGACACTGCCTCGCGTCCGTCGCCGGCGGAGCGGATCCGCGAGGGCATTATTCTCGCGTGCCCGCTCTGCCGCCTCCTTCTGCGACATAACCTGTTCACTGAAGGGGGCCATCGCCTTCCACGCCTCCTCATTGTCAAGCATGGCCCCAATAACACCCGACAACGAGAGGTCCGACCGCGTCACCGCTTCTAAATCAGTCCGTTGGGGCCGCAGTGCATTACAGCAGATCACGCGGACAAAGCTGCGGGCCAAAGCGAGTAAGTATATGAGGTGTTACATTACAGCTGGTGAAAAAAAAATTGTCGCCAGATTTTCGATAGAAACAGCACTTCATTTTATAAACAGCGTACACACTTTCAGGCCACCGCTGTTTCAAACGGCTGCCTCGCGATAAAAAAAAAAATATTTCCGCGCCATTCCAAGTTGGCTCAGTTCGGGTTGCACAGGGCGGTTCCACAACTGCGGGAGCTCAAATACCGCAAGCCATCCGGTTGCCTTGTGCACATTGTGGTCGCACTTGGGAATGCGTCGTTGCCTCTCTTTCAATTGCCGTAGGAAGAAAAAAGATGCAGCACGAATATTTGGGCAAATACCGCCAAGTGTAGTGCCACTATTGCAATCACGCGTCATTGCTCTGAATAGAGGTACTTGCTCCAAATATGAGCGAGAAGACGTTCCGCTGTGACTTGCCTCTCTGTCACATTCGTGACACTCAAAGTTTGTGAAGTGTAATATGAATTTATTTAAAACAGCACATGAAGTATTTCCCAGAAATACTAGAAATGCGAACAAGCTTGTTGTAGATAAACAGATACGACCTGCTTGGTTTTAAGAATAGTAGATTACCGCAGAGGCCGTGAAGTAAGGGATTGCTGGACGAGATTGGGGTAGACGGCCGAGTCGTAGACGAGGCCGAATACAACGAGTCCAGCAATCCCTGTTCCGGCCGAGGATTGTATAGTACTTTTCTCAAACGATGTGAGGAAATATTAAAATAAAAATAAATACTAGGTAATCAATTAAATAATAGGTAATTTGCGCCTTTTTTTATTTTTTAAACATGCCATTTGAACAAGCCGTTCGAGCACCATGTTTGACCGCACATAAAGTATAGTACCATAGATTTTTTTTTTTTTTTTTATGAAGCAAGTATGCTTACAGTGTAGTGGTGGTTGGCAGTATGTAAATTTTCCTTTGTCAGTTTAATATTAGTAAGCAAATTTAAAAAGTTAGAGTAGCGGACAATAATGGTTTTACTTAGGGTTTTCATACATTACTTCTTGGCCTAAGGCCAAGAAGTAATGTAGGGAGCCATAAACAAGAAACTTCACGTCTTCATTTCGTGATATTAACGCGTACATTTCCGAGCATGTTTGAGAAAAAACTGTTACTCAATGTGTGTCACTATCTACAATAAGCCGCCAAGGCACATAATAGACTTGCCAAGTAGTAAATTTATAACAGCGTTATTTCGATGGTTGTTGTTACTTAGATATTATTCCGTAAATGAATTCTTCGGTACCAATTCGTGTTCGACATTATATTAATATTGTAATAGTAGGTTAGGTAGCTGACTAGACTGTAATTTGCATGCTGTGCAGGAACAGCTAAAAAAGATGGGACCTGTTGTATATCGTTTAAATGGAACAACTTTTGTAATGCACCCTTTTTTAGGCAAATAAATGATTATGAATTATGACTGTCATTGCTTTTCAAAACTATTTCTGCTGACTGTACTGCGATTTAGTTTAGTACATGCTCGCGAACTCGCAGAGCGGAAGTGAGGCGGCTAATGCCGGCTTCTTAGCGGCATATTGCGCGGGAAAAGATTACATGCACGGTTAGACAAGGTACAACATAGTTTTTTCAAAAAAGTTTCAAAATAAACTGTTTGCCGTTCTAGCGGAAAAGGCATATTATTCAATTGACGAATATAGAAAAGACGATTGTTGAATTCGCACTAATTGTGTTATTTTATGTATTAGGAAAAGCACGACGCATGAAATCTGTGATATGAGGCAATATTCATTTAAGCCTACTCGTTCCATATTTTGTTACACCTTCGGTTAAGACATAGTGATACCAAGCTGCATTTTATAACATCTGTGTAACCTATGTTTAGCAAATAAATACTTTGACTTTGACTTAACCTTTTGTAAGGATTGTGAATAGGTATTTTATGTACTGGGTATGTTCTTTACTCGTTATTTCGTCATGTTAGCAAGATGTTATAAAATTGAAATTCGAATAACCGTGTGCGATCAATGAAATTATGTTGTTACTACGTAAAACGGAACGTATATATGAAACGTCATTGTGTGCGATAGTCTCTACAGCCTTTGCTAGACCTCCACAGTAGGTTACCTACAAACGCGGTTTCGCGCCAAATTGACAGTGGGATAGGCCTGGAAGCGGATGATAGCCGAATCGGTAAGATAGACGAAACACCAACTTTGCTCGTTCATCTATCTCACTGTGACTCGAATAAGCGTGGGATTTTTCAGAGCAATGACGCGTAGTTGCATTGTCCGAGAGGCAACCGGATGGCTCGCGGTATTTGAGCTCCCGAAGCATTGTGGAACCGCCCTGTGCAACCCGAACTTCAGCTTGGACTGGGGCGGAAATATAAAAATTAATAAAAAACGTTTTTTTTTTGTCGTGAGGCAGCCGATCGAAACATCGCAATATGAGTCATCATCATCGTCGTGACCACGTTGACCCACGCATAACTTAGTTAATAACCCTTAATTAGACTGACATCTGCAATGTCACTTAATATAATTTTTTAGGAATATTGTATATCTATTTATAATTAAAACTACCTTTACATGTATAAAACCTATGTAAGGTAGGTGGACCATGGAAGGCCACTCTAACGAGTAAACACTTTTTATTCGTTTATTTACTGGATAAATTAAGGAAACAATTTATTAAGTAATATTTTGTTTTATTGCGCACCATATAATTGACTTTCTTTTTACCTAACTTTAACCACTATTTATTAAATTTAAGTTTTATAAAGCTCTTCCAAATGGCCTTGCAAGGAACACGGCTCCAAACAAGGCCAATATTATACATCAGTCGTTAAACTTAAAAATAGAGTGGTAACAATATATATATCTGCTTTTACAAAAACTACATAATAAGCTCCATCATTTAAGCGAAACATTAAATGCTCAATGTATTTTAATCATCTATAAAAAACTTTATGAACATTACTTGAACACCATCGTGTAACTAAGAATATATTAATGGAAGATATTTAAAAATAGTATTATTAAGTATCATATTAGCAACAATGAACTTGCCAACGTGTTTTATAATAAAATTAAAAACTTTTATTTTTATCCAAAATGGCCTTCTTATGGGTCCGTTCTTTGTAAGGCCACAATGTTCCTAAGAAAAAAAGTTATAAACGCTTAAAAGTAAAAATGTTATAATATAAAACACTGTTTTAACTGTAACGGTACGTACTTATTTATAACTAAAAAGTAAATGTTCATATTATGTTCATGGTTTGTGAATGGTCCTTGTAAGGCCCATGTACCATAGCAAGGCCAACGGTCAAATTTTCGATTGGCCTTATAAGGAACCACCGGCCATCCTAGGAACACTGCCAATATTTAAACTTAAATCGAGTTAAAACCATGTTTTTATTGTTTAGAAACCATAAACATAACCTTATACAACAATATACAGTAAAAAATATGAGATAATAATAGGTTATTGACTAAAAGCTTACGTTTTGCTAAGCGCGCGAATAACAACTGCAACGTCGACGACCGAAGTCTACGAAACGTGAGCTCGCACTGCCACAATAATGGCGCGGTCGTCAAGCCGCCGCGTTTGTGGCCTTGAGTTTGATGGAGCTTAGTATTTAGTAAAAGGGATGTGTCTTTACATGTCGATAACTACGACTTTTTAATAGTTGGCCTTCAAAGGAGCGTGGCCTTCCATGGTCCACCTACCTTACCTACCTACTCAATTTGACATGTAAAATAATGTATTTTATGAATAAAATTCTGAATCTGAATCTGAATCTGAATCATCATCATCATATCAGCCGAAAGACGTCCACTGCTGGACATACGCCTCCCCCAAAGAGTGCCAAAGCGACCGGTCCTGCGCCACCCGCATCCAGCGGACTCCCGCAACCTTTACCAGGTCATCGGCCCACCATTTCGGGGGCCTACCCACGCCGCGCCTTCCGGTACGTGGTCGCCACTCGAGAACCTTTCCGCCCCAACGGCCAACGGTTCTACGTGGTATGTGCCCCGCCCACTGCCACTTTAAGTTTAGCGATCCGGAGGGCCACATCGGTTACCTGGCTTCTCCTGCGGACAGCCTCATTTCTGATGCGATCACGCAGAGAAACTCCCAACATGGGTCCTCTGCATTGCCTTTTGGGTGACTTTGAGCCTTCTTATGAGGCCCATAGTAAGCGACCACGTTTCAGTGCCATATGTCACAATATGGCGCAATATGATTATCGCTATTCAAATAAAAAAGAGCTGTTTCAATCGAATACCTGGCGACAATTTTTTTTGATTTCTCTCCTGTAATTTACGCCCGAGAGAGCTCAAATACCGCGAGCCATCCGGTTGCCGGTCGGACACTGAATAAATACTAGATAGAGGTACACGAACGAACACAGTTTGCTTTTGCGGTTGCGTACAAGGCTTGGTTGGGTGGCTACCGCGAAACGAAAACGAACTTCGTTGTGTATACACGAACGAAGTTCGTTTTCGTTTCCACCCTCTATAGCTATGCGGCGCTACCACGAACTTCGAAAGTCGAAGTTCGGGTATTTCCATCTCTATCGCACTCCCTTAATTTATTCAATTTAATCGAGTGAAACGGATGCATGTGGAACTTCGACTTACGAAGTTCGTGGTAGCGCCGCTGACGATGCAAACGTCTCGACGCATCTACACCCCGCGCGATCTAAGGACATGTGACATCCACTAGAGAACTCTCTTTGACTCAAATTGTTTCCTGCCTTCCTCTTTAAGGGGCGAGGGGGACGGGAGATAATTGCGTCCTGCACCTGCGCAATTATAAGGATTCAGCGTTATATCTATAGTCGTAACCATAGACATATCCGAGTTGTAAGTAGACGTGTAAGGTCGAAAAATGAAAATATATGTCCAAGGGCTAAATTATATGTATATGTCGCTACGCTCGCTCGTTCAACTAAAATCACTACAATAGGTAGTATAAAACAAAGTCGCTTCCCGCAGTCTGTCCCTATGTATGCTTAGAACTTTAAAACTACGCAACGGATTTTGATGCGGTTTTTGAGTAATTCAAGAGGAAGGTTTATGTATAATATAGTACCCGTGCGAAGCCGGGGCGGGTCGCTAGTAATCTATAATATTGACGTCGAATACTTATTATCACTTAATAAGTAAGTAAGTAGTTAAGTACCTTTATTAAGAAACAAATTATTTATTAAATATTTTTGTTTGGTGTTATTCTTCAAGGCTAGGTGTTATTTTGGAAATTATCGCGTGGAAATAATAAACGCCGTTCTGACTAGATTAAGAAACAATAAGGTCTGTTCTAAGGGATGATTGTTTATCTGATTTTATCGATACACGATTGCTTAAAATTTCCTCGATAGAAAAAAAATCCATAGTTGGGTCTGTATTTTCCTTTTTTTAGTAGGCTGAGACTCAAACGATACATTATTATACGACACAATCAAGTTAATACTATAGTATTATCTCATCTAAAATCTCACTATATGAAATTTAAATAAAACTTCACTAAGGTATTTATCGAAATTTATCCAAAAAAGTCATTCCCGAACAGTGTCTCTTTTCCTCGTGCGCGAAAGGCATCAGCGTGTCTCTGTCTAGGGGGCGTGATCGACTCAAATCAAGGCATCCCCTTAACGAGGAAGTTACCCCGAACATCACTTAATAAGTATTCGACCGACGTCAGTAGCGTAGATAAGAGTGTAAAATGTCAGTAGATTATTTTAAATTCTTTCGTGTCCTAATGTCCGTCTGTCTGTTCTCCACTACGGGAAGCATTTCTTAACCGATTTCCGTGTTTTGTGAGCAGGTTGAATAGGTAAAGTATTATTTTATAAGGTATTTTATACTAATCCTTTAGCAATAAACATTACATTGAGAGGTAATAGAATAGGTAAATAGTTTATTTTTCGATTCGGGTTTTCGAAATTTCTTCCAATGCACACGCCAACCGATTATCAAGCTGAAGGGTAGGTACGTAACGTTTATTAGACAGATCTGAATGCATTTTGTATGTGTAAATGAGATTTAAGTTATTGTAATGCTTGTCCGATTAGTTACGCAATTACCCGTCTGAGTTTTTTTCCATTATGTCATCTATCACACTTGTATTCGACACAGACACATGTGAATAGAATACACACGGTTTTTAATTGGGTTGAGCTATAATCTTTTGATATATATATACAGGGTTACAAGTAACCTTCTCTAATGTCTAATTATTATTTTTACAACATCATGTTATTATTACTTCTAATGTTATATGTATCTTTATCGTGTATTATATTAATGGTTAAAATGTACTTAATTACGAGCACAGAAACTGATAATTATTATATAATTTAATTATGCTGCCCTCCGACCGTCTTAGTCTGGGACCGGTCTGAAAACCAGCGCCGGGCACCTGGGCCCGGCACTCGCTGAGACTGGAAACCCTTTGCCCAACATTTTGTAAATTAATATTAGTTTTTTTCTTTTCCTTCTTTGTAATATTTTTATTTTTAATTTCGTATGTAATGGATGTGTTATGTGCAGAGATCGGATATTCGGATCGATATTTACCTAAACTTTGGCGGTGTGAACGGTATGGAGACGGACTCGACTTTATTTTCGTAATAAATTTCACGGAATTTCCCGGGATTTCTTAACTATATCACAAGGCAATCTAAACTCATATTTGAACATTTTAATACGCTTATTTATTATGTATTTAATGTAATTTACTATGGGGAAATATTCAATTCAATTTACCTGAGATTTATTCAACTAGCGAAGTATCATTATCATTACTTAGTTTAACGGAACTTGTCGTGAGTACTAGTACTTTTAAGAATTGTTTTCCTTCGACGTTTCAAGGACGACATTATCCCCGTGGTCTCAAATTTTTGCCATTCCGCTATCTCTGCTGCCGCCATTGTCTTACGCATAGCAGGTAAAAAAAGGCGGGCAATACAAAGAAAATTTATCACCACGTGTACTTTAGGTATACGTGGGCTTTATCTTAGAAGTTAAGTAGGGTGTTGAGAGTAATATGAATAATATGTGTGCATAGATCATTCGTTGCTGTACTGTACATGCATTCGGGTGTCATATTTACTTTGGTTTTACGTTTCTACTCGGCTATTCAACAACGGTTTCTGCTTTGCTTTGTGATTTGGATTTTGGATTCTTTTTTCAACACCCACTTGTGCTTTGGATTCCCGGACCTGTTCCATAGAACTCTTGCTAAATATTTAATTTATTAATAAACATATGTGTCATTTTTGAGCAAAAGGTACTACTTTGACGCAAATCATAGAGTCGCGAATACCATCAAGATTTAACTAGACGTGAACCTTATTTACAAATTACAATCGAAAAAATTGTACATTTTGCTTGAAAACGTCACATATATGTGTTATACAAAAAAACTGTTTTATTATTCCCCTATAAGTATTACATAACCCTTGAATCTACTATAATGTATGATTTACCAGTTATGTAAGATATGTATAGAGAAATGCTTACATTACTTTGCCAATTCACGCTGCGGCTACACTACAATACACTGTTCTTGTTAGATCTATATAACAACATATTTCCTTACAAAAATAGTCAAAAATAGCCATAAACTAAACATGTAGGTAAATGTGTACCATCTTATGTCATTTCGTACGATCCCGGAGTCCCGGAGCATATTTATTAAAATTATAATAAAAAAGAAGCTGACTCCATATTTTCCCAACAATTTCCGGTATTTTGCCAAGTTTAGGTAAATATCGATCCGAATATCCGATCTCTGGTTATGTGGCAATAAATAATTCTTATTCTTATTCTTATTCTAAAATATAGATTTTGGTGGTCTAATATAACATTTTTTTTTTATAAAAATATGGATGGAACAAATGATTGACAATTGTAGAGGCCTTAGCACGCGATGTTGCGTTTGCGCGGTCTACCGACATATAATTAATATATCTGTGACCGTAAGTGCCGTAACCCTTAATAACGGTATGCGGGCAACTCGAACATCTTGGTTTTTGCCGGGAAAGGGTTTTGATAGCGCGTTCAGCCCCAAGTGTTGTAGGTAAAGCTATGAGTTTCAGTGTCAGTGTGGCAACCGGATGGCTCGCGGTATTTGAGCTCCCCAAGCGTTGTGGAACCGCCCTGTGCAACCCGAACTGAGCCAAGTTGGACTGGGGCGATCGTATCAAAACTGGTCTAACGGAGCAATTTTGGTACAGTCGCCAGCAGATATATCGGACCGGCCAAAGTGCTCACAGATATCTGTACAGGTCTCTATTGTCGAGGCATTAGCGACGTGTTCAGATATTTGTGAGCACTTCGGCCGCTCCGATATATCTGATGGCGACCGTTAGGTAACACTAAAATAGTACGCATGGACCCTATTTAATATTAATAAAACAAAGGGGTTTGTCATTTGGCCCTAATTTCATCCTCTTCCCTTCTATCCTCTTCCAGGCAACCTCTTTGACATCTCGATACGACATAACACCAACTCTTTCTTTGAGCTGCTCTATGTACTTTATTCTAGGTCTTCATCTTCCTCGCTTTCCCTCTATCGTTCCTTCAATTAGATTTCCGCTACAAAGCCGAAGAAAGTTTGTGCGCGCTACGGTAGCGCTGCGTTGAGAGCGTTTGCTCCCGGGACTGTATATGATTTCCCGGGAATTTCGTGACTGGCCATACACAATCCATTATCTAGTCCCGGGAGCAAACACTTCGATGAGACCAAGCACCGCTATTACGTAGCACGCACAGCATGGTTATCTCAAGTATACCACATGAGTCCTGACCCTGTATCATGGTCGGCCTTATCACACGATATGTGACAAGATAGGAGCGTCGTCTCGTTCTACAACGTGTTCCCGACAATTTCCGTTATACTCCAGGCAAAATACGGTTTTGAAAAACATTAATTTATAATAGCGTTTTTTTTGTTGATTTCATTTGAAAATGTTATTCTAAGATGATTTAGTCAAGAATCCGACAAACTTTCCACCCAGAAGTAATTATTTAGATTTAAATGAAGCATGCATTATCTTTTTTTGTACGATTTATCTTGAATATTATAGAGTATATATTATAGTAAATGAACCAAAATAAAGACAAAAACATTTATTAATATTATTACTGACTTTTTAGAAGCCAGTTAACTTATCATTTTTTCGATGTCTGAAACTTTGTCGGATTTTGTCGCTGGGTAACTATTTAATTGATAATATATCCGTTATACATAAAAAATAAGCTATTATAAATTATTTCCAAAATTGTCATTTTTTCCATACAAGTTGTCAGTTCATTGCCTGGACTATTAATTGAAAGGGGGCATAGCTTAGGTCAAATAAAGGTAATTTCTCCAAGACACCAGTATCTTAACTCTTACTGTTATCAAGATATTCAATATTTTAATTTAATCAGTTATGCAACTTTAACCAGTGTAAACGGTTCTTAACTGTGACGTTAATTAACGTGGTACTCGTATTAGCCTTTTTAATTTTGTAAGTTTTCAGTTCATATTTATGCCCTAAGGTTTAAGAAAACGTATTTACCGACTTGAATTCTGTTCTTCGTCTTATTTGAAGAGTTCCCTATATTTATTTAGGATCCTATCATCAGGCCCCGTATCATTGCCAGTCTGTCACAACGGTGTCAGCCAGTGACGGACGCTCTATCTTGTCACTTATCGTGTGATAAGGCCGACCGTGATACGGGGTCTGACTTACTCGCTTTAGTACGATGCGGCGTTGTGAATATGTGAATAGGTGTTGTGTACTCTCTAGAGGTCGTCTATGCAACTTCTACATTATCCTCTATATTCGGATTTCAAATCAAGCTGTCTGGAAGTATATAAATAGAAGAAGTCGCCCCCGAGGCTTTGGCCTCAGACAGCCTTTGGAAACTCTCATAGAATGAAAAAATGTACGGGATACTTGACGCATCATAGCCAACCTAACAAAACACAGAACTTTTGGATCTAATTACAAGGCAATAAAGTGCACTTCTTTACGTTGGTAGTAGACATAAGAGAATCCTAACGCAATGTATGAAGTTCCGCCTCTTAAAACGTAGTGTTTACTAGTATTTCTCTCAAAGTTATCTTCTTTCTCCTGGCTATTGTCCCAATTTATTTGGGGTCTGCCCTCCTAGTTTGCCATCGTGCGATTGTGGGTTGTTTCTTTGCTTTGTATCTCTCAGGTCATTGTATATTGTTTGAAGCCAGGTCATTTGTGGTCGTCCGCGGCCCATCTTCTTTTCTTCTATATTTAGTACTCTTTTAGTCATATGGTCATCGTCTCGTCTCATTCGTGGTCGAAGCTTTGGTTCCTAAGTAGCTTTCCTAAAAGTGACTTCTCGCCAGGCCAAATTTGTCCATTGTCTACTATCACTTCTACACCCACATGTCCCACATTCACACCATAACACTCCCACACACCACACTCCACACCAAATCATTTACACACATTTAAAGGCAGTGAAATATAGTTTTTAATGAACACCTGTTCTAACATTTATTTGTAAGAAACTGTCATGTTATTGCGTAGGTTTTTAATTGTAAACCTTTAGTATAATATTTTATAGTTATGCATGTACATTTTTGTTCTTAAGCCGCTATGTTTATGTTTATGGTAACCCTAAATGTCTCTGATTCCCACGATACAGGCTTAGCCTAGTGTGGGAGTCGCCGATAAAAACTTTTAAAAGTATATAAATTAATGTTTTGGTAAATAAATATTTTTTACTTTTTTTTTTTACTTTTTACATTACGAGTCCGTGCCAGCGTAGGCGATTATCTCGGAGTTTTTCGTGTTTCGGTGCAACTTTAACGGGCCGGCGCCGACATTGCGCGAATTGCGGCGCGGCAAGCGTTTTATCTGTTCATTGCGCGGTCGTGATGTGCAACGCACTGTGGTTAGTTGGGATCACACGCAATGGATTAGAAAAACCGCTGCCGCTGCCGCCGCCGCGCGTGTCCGTGGCCAGGCCGTAAGAGTGCTGCGGATATATTCATTTCTTATTTTATCTATTCTAGTTACTCCGCCTGACCACCGTATCTTCATCTCTGTGACATGCATCTTCTGTGTATCTGCTTTTCTCATATGCCAGCACTCTGAGCCGTATAGTAGAGCTGGTCTTACTGCTCTTTTATACACATTGCCTTTGATTTAGACCGGCATGCGAGAATCACATAGGACGTGTCTCAATGTTATCAAATAAATAAATGTTCTAACGTGTCTTGCTGTGCTCGAGCACCCTATATTACTCCCTACATAAAGCCAGTTTTTCTCTAAAAAGTGTTCATGTCAAAACAATCAGAACTAATTGCACTGGACTACGAGAGATGACGTCACAGCTAAGCTGTACCTAGACTACCTAGTTCGTTAGTGTCGTTTCATGTCCCCGGTAATCCGCACTAAGCCTAGACAGCCGTATTCGGCATATTGGGCACAAGGAAAAATTTAATAATTTAATGCTCCGAGCCGGCTTCGGACCGGCGACCACAGGCATTCATGGCCCGTCGCTACTAACCAACTGAGCTATCGGAACAATCTGTCTCGGCCACCAAATCTTTCAATCAGTTCCTTCTTACAAAGCCTTAGCAATTTTTAAGCAATTTTTAATTATACCTTTAATTTAAATTTTATAATTTCGTCAGCAGCGTTACTGCTTAATACAAAATTGACGTTTTTCAATGTTCGTTATTCGGTTCAAATAGCGAATGTTTACCGAACAATCGTAAGATTTCATATAAACTAAATTTATTGTCCTCTAGCCCACTACCCATGACACAAGCCTTATTGAGCTTACTATGGGGTTAGGCAATAGGCATGCGCCCTCATGTTCAAATTGATAACGTATTGATGCTAAATGGATAGTAAACCATCAAATTATCGTAATAAAGTATAAATTATAAAATGAAATTAAAATCCTAAAAAGATATGAACCTTGAAAGTTTAGAAAAATGATGAATTTTTTTTTATTGTCCAAGAGTAAATTTAAAGCTGCCAATTGAATCCTTACGCTTTTATAGAAACAAAATTGTCTGACAACTATGTACTTAAACGCAGTATGTCGCGACCAAAACAACAATTTACCGGATTTTCCTTACAACGATACAACTACTTTGTACAAGTGACGTCATAAGTCGGTACGTCATCAGTATGAAGCGTTTTCCGCTGCCGCCAGCGACGTCAATCTTTGTCTCAAAATTTTGGGTATTTATGTCCTTTAATTGTAGTTGCTCCCATACAAACATTTGTTCCTCTCCAAAAACTGGTTCGAATGGCATCGTAAAAAAATGTTAGTCCGCATCCCTATTATTATTCTAAAACGGGTTCTTCCTAAGTTTATTTTGAATATTTCTCTTCAAAATCAACATGATTTTCACCACTGAAAATTGAGTCTGTTTTGGAACAGCTGAAGAAGGCATAAAGGCATTGCTTTATTTATTACCAAAGTACCTACAATTTACGCCAAAGCATTACAAACTTAACTAAAATATTTATCTAATATAAGGATTCGAAGACCCTTATACATTCCGCTACCAGGGGGGCTAGCACAACTGACGCCGCGCCGCGACGCGAGTCGAGAAAGATCTACCGTCCTCTTTCGAATTTGCACGGTGCGAGTGAGACAGGGGACGCTCAGACGCGCGCGAAGCGACTTGTCGGCAAGTTGTGCTAGACGTACAGCACGTCTATCATGAGACGGCCGCGACATACTCTCGATTTTTCTCGCGATATAAGTGTTCTAATAAGAAAGAGACGGATAGTGCGACAAAAATCGAGAGAGTTCGCGCGCCGTCGCGTGATAGCCGTGCAGTAGCGTTCATAGAGTAGCGAACACATCGACGTGCTTCGCTGCGCTGATTATAATAGGTATTACAGTTAGGGCGTGCTCCCGGGAAATACCAGTTCTCAATTTCCCGGGAAATCCCGGGATTTATTTGGAATCCAAAGAACCGGTACCGAGCACCGAGTCCCGGTTCTCCCGGTTCCTTCCATAACGTTAAATATAAATTTATATTATCAGTAAGTAAGTAAATTTTAAATGTTACAATAAATATGCTTTTAATACTTGTACAAATACAATACAATACAAATAATAATATTAATGAATAGTTGTCTCCATTTTGTAAATAATAATAATACATTATGAACATTTTACTGGCGATTTCTACACCAACAAGAGCGTATCTAATTCTTAAATGACAGAAAATTAATAATGTAACCGTAAAGTATATGTCTTATTCTGAGTTTAACGTTTATTTTAAACAAAAGCGAAGTATATGTAGTAGTGAATTAACACGTCGTCACACAAAAAGGCGGAGCAACCGTCTTATTTTTTAGATACTGTAACCCCCGGTTCCCACTTGTCGGTTGTCGGGCCCGATTTTTTATCGGGTGTCGGAGCCTCATACTAGCTTCATATAAAATGTTCTGCCATTGGAACGACCAATTAAAATCCGGACCGACATCCGGCATAGTGGGAACCAGCTCTAAGTAGTAAATAAGTAATGTACTCTACAGTACCGGCCAATAATATTTCACCTTCATGTTGCACGGCATAACTTTTTTTTTATATTTCTAAGTGATTTCGATCTGATTACTTTTAGGAAGTATGATTGTAGTTCTGTGTGCTACCGATGAGAAAAAATGATTAGGTACTTACATTTAATGGTGTTTTTCATCGAGGTTTCTTGTTAATACACGATTGTCAGTTAAATTATGAAAATAAATCAGCTAAGCATAAAGAACCGGGAGAACCGGCAATCCCGGTACCGGCCCCAACCCAGAAACGGGAAATGAAAATCTTGGAACCGGTCCCGGTACTGCACGCCCTAATTACAGTAGAATTATTTAGGGTTCACCACTGACAGATAGTTTGCCTTCATTTAATTTTCAACTTTAACCTCATACAAATTGAGTAGTTATTTCTAAATCGGTAGACGTGGGTAAAAGTATTCTGAAAATTGCTTTATTTGTATGACATTAAAGTTGAAAATTAAATGCAGGCAAGCTATCTGTCGGTGGTTAACTAACAGTAATCGTACTGTTTCTGCCCGCGACTCCGTCCGATAAAACTATCCTGGCCTTCCATGGGACCCAAACTATCTCAACACCTCATCTAAATCGGTTCAGCCGTTTAAGTAGCTCCATACAAATCCCCACCCATTTCCCCCTCACTTAAGGGATGATTTCCAGGATAAAAACTGTCCTATGTCCATCCCCGGGACTCAAACTAACTCTATACCAAATCATCATCATCATCAACATATCGGCCGAAAGACGTCCACTGCTGGACATAGGCCTCCCCCAAAGAGTGCCAAAGTGACCGGTCCTGCGCCACCCGCATCCAGCGGACTCCCGCAACCTTTACCAGGTCAGTCCACCTTGTGGGGGGCCACCCACGCCGCGCCTTCCGGTACGTGGTCACCACTCGAGAACCTTTCCGCCCCAGCGGCCATCGGCTCTACGTGCTATACCAAATGTAATCTTAATCGGTTCAGCGGTTTAGGCTTGAATTATTACCTCAATAACAGATAGACAGACATACACACTCTCCCATTTATGATATTAGTTTGAATATTATGGATGTAAGATCAGTGTGGGCAAGTCCAGATACTTTATTTAAAGTTAAGTTTGATCGGATTTTACAAGGTTATTATTTATTCCAGGATAAACGTCCTAGACTTATAAGGATGATAAATATTATATTTTACAATGTCGCTTTAACAAATAACAAAATAAGCAAAACTTTTGCAAAAAAAGAGGTTTTTTTAAAACTCGGCGAGTAGACGATCTTCCCGTGATGTATAAGGTAAGGCCGTCTAGTACTCATTGCCGCGCTATATGAAAGTCAATAGGCATGTAGATTACATTGTTGGTATCGTAATTTTATGCCATTCCATTATGTTTTGAAATCAGGGAGATAGAGTTGCAATTTCAAAATATACATATTTTTCTGTTATAAAGGCAAGATCGGCAGTTTTTTACCACAAAACAGCCATTTTTGTCATTTATTTATATAACTAGATAAGTGTTCTAGGGTTTAATTAAAAAACTAAGCCTTTTTAAGTGAAAGTGGGGCCGCTATATCAGTCACAAAAAGAGTGCTCCACTGCACCTCACTCACATGATCCATTCTACCCCATATGATCCACAGTACCCCAATACTTCAATCCAGTGTTACCCATTAGAGGGTCACAGTGGGTCAACTTTCATTTTTTTTTAAAGGCAGTTTTTTTGGTTTATTTACCACAAAGCAGCCATTTTTGTCATTTATTTATATAACTAAGATACGTGTTCTAGGGATTAATTAAGAAACTAGCCCTATTTAGCTGAAGTTGGGCCGCTACATCAGTCACAAAAAAAAGTGCTCCCCTGAACCCAAATCTCCCTGTACGTAAATAGCGTAGTACACAAAAAGCAATAGTGTATATGTAGTATGTATTTAAGTAATAAAAAAAAATTGTACGTGTAAGTACCTATCTCATTTATTGTGACAATATTTGAAATGAGAATATTTCAACGCAAAAGGTTGGCAAGATCTGGTTTAAGGCAGGACCGGCACATGACGGGCTTCCCTTGATCATTTCAGATGGACTTACCAACTAGATAAAATTAAAGCATTGTGGCTACATTAAAAGCGTTAGACAGGAAAAGCGGTTATTAAATTGCTAAACTACGCACCTCATTAACAAATACTGCGATTTTTTCAATTTTCTACGATTTATTTTCTGGACCACGTTGCACTCACTTATGTAGTTCGAAACACGAATGAAGTTGACAGTTGAGTTGCTACCATAGTTTTCGTCATAGCGACATCTATATATGTTAGAGAAAAAGAACTAGGACGAAAAACCGCTTTACCGACAGAGCTATAAGTAGCGCGCGTATACAAAATACAAGAGTTATGGCGTGTAGACGGTCTTGCCTTATTGACGGACTTGCCCACACTGACCTTAATTAGATAATATGGTTATACCTATTAAATTGAATGATTAGTGTTTCCATTTACCTAGCAACTTATTCCTCTGTAAGTAGGTACTTTGTAGTAAAGCAAAAATAAATTAACAATACTTATACTTATTTGAGAGTCATTGGGTTAGCCGAATTGCATCAAAACAGTTTATTCAAAAAGCAACTCTACCTTCCACGGTGGAAGGTTCAAATTCCAATCCAATCATTTCCAATCAAGTCGGACTCATTAAATAATATCAACTATATGGTCTATATTACCCAGTTTATTTAGCAAAATATAAACATTTGTTACCTAATTGTAATTATTGACGCTCACTGTGATCAACTTAGGTATAAGTAAGTACCTAATTTACAGTTTAACCTAAGTAAAGACCCCTACCAACGTCATACATTCTTAACCAAATCTTCATCACAAAACTTAGGTAAACAAAACTCAGAATAACAGTATTCAATCTATACTAAACCATAACTATATGCGCTTAAAGTCCCAAATCCTCTACTCCGTGAGCTGATAGAGGGCATCGAACTGATATGAAGCCAGCACGCGAAGTCTGATGGAAGTAAGTGTGCGGTCCTTGTCTAACTAACGTAGAGTAAGAAGGATCGAGGATCGAGGCGGTTTGCGTGCGAGTGACATGTTTTATCAGTAACCATGATAAAATAATAGATAAATGCGTATAGAATGGGGCCTGCATTTGGCTATAGCAAATTCAATTCTGATTCTAATTTAAACTGATCTAGCTGTCAACACAATTAATCCTCAAATAATACGGGTCAGTTATTATTATTATTTGAAAAGAAAGAATGCTTAGTGACGTAAATCCCATTCGTATGTCTCAGAGAATTACAAAACTACAACCGTTTTAATATTGCTTGTTAGAGAGAGAGAACATAGTACTTAATTGACAATCGTTGCATATGAAGGCGCGTTTTGTGGAAAAGGGACAGAATATAGGGTCGTTACGCTGGTTACGCGACCACCTTCGGTTAGCGACCACCTGAAGGAGTAGGTTTTTTCTATTGAAGATAACATCAATTCTACAGACCCTATTGCGACAATTAGTTGTACATGCATTTTTTTGTTGTTTTAGAATATAAATCTACTAATAAAACGGAGAAAATATCCTTTCAGTTCATCAACCCACCTAAGTGGTCGCCAACCGGCACATGAAATTAGGTGGTCGCTAACCGGCGAAATGACCCATATACCCCTTCTTAACACATTATAACTTTGTGATTATTTAACCTAAGTATTGCATTGTTTTTTTTTTCTCCATTTGACTACATTTTTAATGCTTTTTCAAGAAAGTACCTATACCTAGTACCTATTATTGATTATTGTGATTGCTCTGGAGCGAGTGTCCATAGGCTACGATGTGTACACCATCAGGCGGGCCGCAGCCGTCTGCTTACCTAGCTTCTATGCGAACGAGATTATCAGTGCCTTCACGCTCCCTATCACTTAATTAAGTAAATATTTTTTTCTTTCTTTTCTTTCTTTCTTTCTTTCAAGTACGCATAAGCGCAAGCGAGCGCGCTCTAATTCGATTAGTTTGGAATCGAGCTTTGATATTATGGCCATGGCCATCCATGGTAAAACATACCTTTTTATACTCGTCGACCTTAATGTTTGAATTAAGACTTCGTTCACCAAACTTAAATCACATACTTTTTACTATGGAGCTCCCAACTCAACGTTTCATAACTGTTCAGATAACCAAAATGAAATTGACCAATCACGTGGCGCTTTTACTGAACTATAATATGACCAACCACCACCTGTATTTGACCAATAGGACGCCGTCATGATAAAGTCAAAAGGTATTAGATACGACGCACAAAAAAGAAAAAGCCGTTGGTTGCACTTCGTTTTCAATAGATAACAAGTTTGTTTAATTAGTTCAGTTGACTCGTAGAAAAAGTATTGTATACAATAGTTATATAATTAGCTTTTTAAGTCTCGCTCGTACCTTAACACATTCATTGCCCAGAATCGCTACGCGCTACGCTCGTAGCCGATCCCGTGGTTTTCCTCGTATGTAGCGGAAAGCGACTACGACGGTCCGACGCATATGTGTCGTCATGGGCCCTGAATGGGTTAATGAGGCCACGTGGCCTAAACGTGGTACTCGACTGAAAAATCATACATTATATAACGGTTGCATAAAATACTATTATAGGCTACCTGGGAACTATTTCACCATCTTGACATATGTCACCTCTGACAATGATAATTCCTCGAATATTTCTGGGTCAATAGGCTGTCCAGCAACCAACTTAACGCAGCCATGTAAGTCGAATTGTCATTGTCAGGCGACAATGTTATTGTCGATTTGGTGAAATAGGGGCCTGACATTACGACAAAGTCAGCAGTGTCGCCTCAATTACTGACTGTCGCTAAATCATTCACCTAGAAGAAGAACTCCCGGAGAGTTCGAAACATGTCGCCCGTAGTGACATTTAATACGTGAGTTTAACCGTGTTATTATTAGTATGATTCGGGTATTTTTTGTAATTGCAACATCAATAAAAATATTTGTTTAGGTTACTTGCCCATACCATATATCCCCAGCTCTAGATATTCCCTAATATAAATCTAAATATTACAAGTAGGTAGGTTGGCATAAACGGAACCCGCAATAGTTTCGTCCCGTCCGCATCACAGACAGGTCACACGTAAAGCTGAGGCGTTATTTTGAATTCATTATTGAATTATAGGAACGGTATTTATAAAAAAGCCGAGTCCATATCTAGTAAATAAAATAAATAATTATTATAATATATGCTTACTTACGAGTAATAGTTTAAAACATTACATTTGTACAGAATAAAGGACGTACTCACCTACCTCATAACTTGCAGTATCATTTTGCAGCAAGAACCTACGAAATCACCAATTTAACAGCGACTCAACCCTCAAACCCAAAACGAGAAAAAACGTCCAAACACGATGGTCGTCAGTCATTTATCATAGTCCCCATCTACACACACACCATAGATAACATGACGACATAATGTCGCACACAGATAAACGATAAAACGCGACCAGCGCGGCGGGCAGTTCACGTTTCGACGTTGTAGTGGAAAGACGTGCTTACCGAGGAAATAAAACGCGAGGTATGTTTTGTTAATTTCTCTTCAATATTAGACATAATTTTGACGTTTCGTTGCTTTGGTAGCTTATACTATTCTGATTATTTTACTATTAGATGTTATGGAGTTAAAATTTGCCTGAAAGATGTGAATTTTTATCAAGTAGGTTAAATGCGGCCGTGGTCGCGATACTTGTGATCATAGCGAGAATGTGTTCGGTTGAATTGATCAGGAAATGGCGGCCGTAAAGGCACACACTTATTATAACTAAGTATTTGTCACAACTTGCTTTATAAATGTATAGGTATAGTATAAACATTTAAAACTTAAGTAGGTAAATAATTTTAAAACATCAAATTCAACTTATCTTTCAATAAATGAAATTAAAAAACGGACCATATTTGACTTGCTTGAAAACTTCTTAAGGCTGGATCACACGAAATCAGACTAGCGCTGGCCCTACCAACATCAAGCTGAGCTGTGACTGTTTTGTGACAAATAGGTACTTACAGTAGAATTATTTGGGGTTTACCACTGACAGATAGTTTGCCTTCATTTAATATTCAACTTTAACCTCATACAAATTAAGTAGTTATTCCTAAATCGGTAGACGTAACAGTATTTTGAAAATAGCTTTATTTGTATGACATTAAAGTTGAAAATTAAATGAAGGCAAACTATCTGTCAGTGGTTAACTAACAGTAATCGTACTATTTTCTTACTTTCAATGACGCGGTCTGCGGTGGCGACAGTTAAAATCAAGTCTACTATTGATCGCAACCGAAGGCCGCGCTAGTGAATTCAGGCTTTATAACTGAGCGATTGACGTTTTGACAAGTGAACTAAAAAAATATAGAAAAACCCCAACTGCTTTTTAGGGTTCCGTAGTTAACAAGGAACCCTTATAGTTTCGCCATACTCCGTCTGGCCGTCCGTCTTCGGCTTAGTAACCATTACTACTTACTAGAAAACTGAAATTCGGCATGGGTATATAAATCAATCACGCCGACAAAACAGAAGAATAAAATCCCAAAAATTTTTTTTTTGTGGGTTACCTCCCCTATACCTAAAGTGGGGATGTCATTTTTTTTCTCTTTAAATCCATAGTGTGGGATATCGCTGGATAGCTTGTTCAAAACTATTAGGTATTTGGGTTTCTTAAAACGATTTTTGAAATTAGTGATTCGTTTGCGAGATATTGGGTTTTAATGCCCAAATTATTGTTCGAGTCATGTGTCCCCGCCCCCTGCCGGCTAAATGGCAGCCATTTAGCCGGGAATGTGAAAAAAATCGTAGCAGTAGTACATATAATCAATTTATAAATTACTTTAAAAACAAAGTTTTAACCGACTTCAATTTAGTACTCCGCCAAGCCACGATAACATTTCCAGTATTTCCACATTTCTTTTCCGGTTTACCACATGAACTGATTTCCGAGAGCAAATGCGTTGATTATTAGAGAAAAAAACCCAATCGCTGTATGTGGGCCGATAATATTTGAGGACTTCACACGGAATCACCTTTGGCACTTCACTAGTTGCTATTTCAACGGAATCTTATCAGAATCTGTGACGTGCTTTTGTACTTTTAAGTACATAATTGAGGAATTCCATAAGTCTTATGTGGTCTTCATCATCAATTCCTCTCCACCAAATTTATGATTTCCGGGTGTTAATTACATGAGTTATAATCCATACTCCATACTAATATTATAAATGCGAAAGTGTGTCTGTCTGTCTGTCTGTCTGTCTGTCTGTCTGTCTGTCTGTCTGTCTGTCTGTCTGTTACCTCTTCACGCTTAAACCGCTGAACCGATTGCGATGAAATTTGGTATGGAGATAGTTTGAATCCCGGGGAAGGACATAGGATAGTTTTCATCCTGGAAATCACCCCCTAAGGGGATGAAATGGGGGGTTGAAGTTTGTATGCTATATAAACGATTTCCACGCGGACGGAGTCGCGGGCAGAAGCTAGTAGAAAATAAAATACCAAAATCACTACACGCGTGCCTAATATTATTGAGGAGTTCCCTCAATTCAGAAAAATGGGACCCACCTGGAAGCATATTAATCATATTATACTTACAAACAAAAAAAAAATTCGAATTGGCTCATCAATGACGGAGTTCCGAGGTAACAAACACTAAAAAAAAAAAAAATGCTACCGAATTGAGAACCTCCCCCTTTTTTTTGAAGTCGGTTAAAAAGGAAAACTATCACGGGTAAGTAGGCATAATTCTAAGAAAGACAGGCAAGTACGGAACCCTTCACTGCGCGTGGCCCCGACACACACTTGGCCGATTTTTTTACAAATAATTAGTCACTCACATAGAAACGTAGTCTCCTGTTTTCTCCCTGGATAATGGCAGTAGAGCAATTTTTAGGGTTCCGTAGTCAACAAGGAACCCTTATAGTTTCGCCACGTCCGTCCGTCTGTCCATCTGTCTGTCCGTCTTCGGCTTAGCTCAGTAACCATTACGCCGACAAAACAGTACAATATAATCTTGAATTTTTTTTTTATGGTACCTCCCCTACACCTAAAGCAGGGGTGTATTTTTTTTTCTCGTTAAACCCATGGTGTCGGGTATCGGTATAGCTCGTTCAAAAATATTAAGGGTTTCCTAGAACCATTTTTCAAATCAGTGATTAGTTTGCGAGATATTGGGCTTCAATGCGTCCCAAACTGAGTGAATTGCACCAACTGGCCTCAGTTTCGCGTCGTCAACGGAAACGTATAAACGTGTCTCAGCTGTCAGATTTGGTAGCCATTTTTATTGCCGCTCGACACGATGGGCCATCCTGACCCATTGTTCGCTACTAGCCCGGGCTTGCAAGACTACTCGGTTGAAGCCAGGGCTGGGCCCGACGAGTTCCTGAACCGAATAGAGGCCTGGACTAGAGCGACCGGTATAACCCCGCTAAGCTATAGCTTCCAAGAAGCGTGGCATACCGAAGATGCGCCAGGTATCGGTCCGATACAAAACATAACGTGCTTTTACCTTGATGGAAGCTTCATCCGCCGTTGTCTCTCGGCCGGCGTCTAGACAGGGCGGCGTCGATATGTGTAGCTGAATGTATGGTGTATGGTGTGTGTGGGTGTCGAGGCCGTCGCGTGTCCTGGTGAACACTTCCTGGCTCCTGGATGATTAATCGCACTCGAATCCAAACTACCGACACTAAATTTATCACTTCAGTCTCCAAAACACTGGCAGGCAACAACAAAACTCCTCGATAGGAGCGCCTGGCCTCAAATATGAAGTGATTCCAATTAACATAAATCAAATGTCCCGAATGCTTTCACAAAACTCAAAATACAAATCAGAGCATGGGTGGTTCCCACCAACAAGGTCAAATTCTAGGTTATACTACTAAAATGACAGACGTCAAACGTCAAATAGTGACGTGTCCTTGTCTTTTTCGATTATCACCCGAGTGATGCCCGCGGTAAAAGACTGGTATCGAACACCCATCATACAGGACGCGGCTATGCGGTAGAACGAGACATAAATATGTCTTACTCCCTTTAACGCATAGTTGTGTCCTGTATGATGGGTCAGGCAGGATGGCCCATCATACAGGACGCGGCTATGCGGTAGAACGAGACATAAATATGTCTTACTCCCTTTAACGCATAGTTGCGTCCTGTATGATGGGTCAGGATGGCCCATCGTGTGGAGCGGCCATAAAACTCGAAATGTCGTATAGAGAACGTGTCTCTGTTTATATTACCTTATTGTTTAGCACTTTTGGACCTTTACGTCAGATAGAGTTGACATGTGCCGAACCGTCATTTTCCTCGACCGTACTTAAGTCTTGAAACCAACCTTTATCGGCATTTATTTTTAACTAGCTTCCGCCCGCGACTTCGTCTGTGTGGACCCGGGTTAAAACTATCCTATATTTTAATCCAGGTCATAAACCAGCTTCGTGCAGAATTTCATCCAATTCGGTTGAGCCGTTTAAGCGTGATTGAGTAACAAACATCTAAACTAATATTAGTAGAATTAAGTAACTAACTAGGATTGTTATCTTTAAGGTAGGGTTGTAAAAAAAATACAATAGAACAACATTATCTACTCCAGTCCGCCCCGTATCATGGTCGGCCTTATCACTGGTTGACACCGTTTGATAGAACGAGACTGACGCCCTATCTTGTCACTTATCAGTTAGCGTGTGATAAAGGCCAACCATGATACGGGCACAGTACACCTGCCACACTTCGGTCAGTTTTATGTCTCTTTGTTACATTTTCCTTTCATATTTAGCAACAAAAGAAGTTGTCAGATTCCACGTTAGCGGCATTGTCGTCATGTTAACTAATCAAACTATAACCGCTCTTATAGTTTTTATTATCATCACCATCGGCGTTGTACGTATATATATGATGTTTTAAGGGGCTACCCGAGATTTTCATCTATTTTTGACAAGTTTTGAATCGTATCTCCTACTTTTGCACTACAGATAGAATTATATAAATCAAACGGCTATCGGTTCTTCAATCTTCTATCTCCATTTTGATCCACCGGATTTTGAAACAAATGAACACTTAATTTTGTATGATTTTTTTAAACATTGTCTAAAAAAACACTTATTTCGTATCTCTATTGACGTGAAAGATATTTGGGTTCGTTTGTGCATTGGAAATTATCGCGTGCTTTGAAACGCCGTTCTGACTAGATTAAGAAACAATAAGGTCTGATTTTCATATATAAGTACCTACATATGATTCTTGACTATATGATTGTTCATCTGATTTAATCGATACGTTGCCTAAAATTTCCTCTATAGAAAAAAAAACCAAAGTTGGGTCTTTATTTTCCTTTTTTTACTCAGCCTACACAAACAACACATAATTTTACGACACAATCAAGTTAATACTATGGTATTTTATCTCATCTAAAATCTCACGGAATGACATATAAATAAAACTTCAGTAAGTTAGTTATTTATCGAAATTTGTCCAAAAGAGCCATTCCCGAAGTTGCATCTCTTTTTCTCGTGCCCGGAAGGCATAAGCGTCTGTTAAGAGGACGTGGTCGACTCGAATCAAGGCATCCCCTTAAGCAGCGTCTATGTTGTGGTGGTGCGGCACATACGTACATTACTCGTAAGGCCGATACGGGAGCGACAGCTACGACCGCATATTTGACAAGTAAATGTTGTGCACGGTGATGTAGGGCGTTAAAATGGCTCACCCCGCCGGTCACCCGTCACGAAACTAGACCTCTTCCCACGCTTAGTTACTACGCATTGCGGTGTCAATATATATTTGTGGGTGAGTGTTGAGGTGAGCTTAATACAAGTTACAGAATACGGGGGCAGCACGCTGGTGTCTCTGCTCTCGTCGGAACGACAGAAGATCGAATCTGAGGGCCTACCGCGAAACGAAAACGAACTTCGCTCGTGTATCTCTTTCGCACTTGTTTGAGCGACAGAGAGGCAGATACACGAATGAAGTTCATTTTCGTTTCACGGTAGCCCATCAGGCTGCATCAGCAGGGTCAGCAGCTTCGCCCAGGGTCTTCCTCCAGTGGTCTCGGTCCTCAGATTCCCATTTGGTTGGGGTGATCTTAAAGTACAATATGTCTCGTTTTGCGCTGTCTTTAATGACACTGATGTGACTGTGTCCACCCAACGCCTAGGGATCCGTCCTCTGCACCTCTTCCCTGCCATGCACCGATAAATTAATCGACCCCAAAACAGGAGGTTTTCAATTCGTCGGAATCTATATTTTTTATGTATGTGCACCGATTACTCGAACACCCCTGGCTTGACCGATGTTGTTTTGGGTTTTTGTTTAAAAGTGTGTCTTTTCAAGGTAGTCCCATGCTCATCAGGTCAGGGGACCGATTTTTGACTTTCGAACGCTCGAAATCAAAAGCGAGCGGTAGAAAACATTCGCACACGAAAATTTATCACTATTATTTTCTCATGAACCCAATAATAGCTATTTTTGAAATCATCACTCGAAAGCTAGTGATTGGCTATCGATACTTTTGCGTTTCGTTGTATGCAAAAAGTAGATAATTACCGGTTTTTCAAATTTTAATTTTCAACATACCTAATATAGAGAATAGTACTTTATTGGAAGTTGTGTATCTATAATATAGTAAATTGATTAATTTTAAATATATTATGCGTTTCATAACAGAAAAAAATCAAAAGTAAGTAGTGAGTTGTAAGGTGCAAACATTAATAATTGTAAAACGAACTTATATATACTCATACTGTCTCATGAGATCGTGACCCGAGAAAGAAAGGGATAGAGAAATGAAAGGGATAGTAGATAAGTTTCAGCGAGAGTAACAGAGAGAATAAATGAATTATGGCCGATCCGTTGTTTCCTTTGTTCCAATGATTATCCACCGATAGTATTCCTTACCGGCAGTTACATTTTGACAGATTACCCGTAGAAAATGTGTCAAAATGTAACTGTTGGTAAGGAAAACTATCGGTGGATTGATTATTGCAACCGGCCATTATAGAGTAATAGTAAACGAAACGCTTATGTTCCCGCTAAAAGACTAACGATCTTGATTTTCAACCACAAAATTCGGCAAGAAATTATACCTATATAATCGTACACCAGCCAATCACTTAGCATCGAATAAATATATTTTATTTAAATAGGTATATCTATCTTTTAAATTAATAGTCAGTCCAAAATTAAATAGATAAAGTGAAGTGTCAACATTTTCTACCGATAGAATTGAATACGAGTGGTCTATTTTCTATCGCTCGTATTTCAAAAATAGCATTTCATCGTTTTTGACCGTTTTCGAGTGAAAGAGTCGAGCGCTCGAAAGTCAAAAATCGGTCCCCAGGACTGGTCGGTACTGGCCCCGTATCATAGGTCGGCCTTATCACGCGATAAGTAAAAAGTCACTGGTTGACACCGTTGTGACAGACTGACAATGATACGGGGCATGATAATAGGATCCTTAAGAAATATGGGGAACTCTTCAATAATAAGACGAAGAACAGAATTCAAGTCGGTAAAATACGTTGTTATTAACACGCTTTTATTAGGTCGACCTGTATGTAACTAACTATGTAATGGAATCTACGGTAACTAATTTAACCATCTTCCAAGAATCGTAGCGTCATGAAAATTGGCAGCTGTATGTAGTTCTGATGACAATATAATAATATGGTACTGTCGAACTGATCTGATGATGGAGCCGGAAGATATGAACCGGAACTTCATGATGGAACATCGTATCATAGCTGTGTTTGGATTTGTTAGAAAACTCTTGTAATGAACTTTGACCACGATTAGGTTAAAAGCGTGTTTTTCTAGTGTTTTTTAAACTATTAATTTTTAAAGTGATTATTTGTTCCAGATGGAAACTCCAGAAGATCCTGAAACTAAAAACAAATATAACGTCCAGTACTCGTACGATGACATAAGAAAAGCCCTGCACGACATCCGGGTGGACGGAAAAGGGATACGAGAGACGTGTCGGCGGTATGGGATCCCTCGGACTACGATACAGGATCGGCTGAGCGGGAAGAGACTGGATGCGTTCGATGACAGTCTGGATCCTGTACTACGCGAAGGTCAAACACAGGTTAAATAGCGACTTTTAAATGGAGTAGTGTGGATCTGTCTATTACACCTCTTCACGCTTAAACCGCTGAACCGATTTGGATGAAGTTTGGTATAGAGATAGTTTGAGTCCCGGGGAAGGACATAGGATAGTTTTTACCCCGGATATCATCCCCTAAGGAGGTGAAATGGGGGGATATAAACGAGTCCCACGCGGACGGAGTCGCGGGCAGAAGCTGTTCCATCATCATCCTCCTAGCGTTATTCCCGGTAGTGCCCCTAAAGGAGCCCGGGGTCCGCTTTGACACCTAATCCCAAGATTTGGCATAGGCACTAGTTTTACGAAAGCGACTGCCATCTGACCTTCTAACCCAGAGGGAAAACTAGACCTTATTTGGATTAGACCGGTTTCCTCACGATGTTTGTCCTTCACCGAAAAGCTAACGGTTTTCCCTGGGTACAATAAGTTACATTTGTACGACAAACCTGAAGCTGTTCCGGGACATAGGATAGTTTTTATCCCGGAAATCATCCCCCAAAGGGATGAAGTGGGGGGTGAAAGTTTGTATGGAGCTACGATATAAACGAGTTCCACGCGGATGGAGTCGCGGGCAGAAGCTAGTAAATAAAAAAAGTTCTTCGAGGAGTAAACCTTACTGTAAGCGTCCATAGGCTGCGACTAGATCAGGCAGACCGTATGCTTGTTTATTACTATCTTGGTTTGAAAAAAGACGACCGCAGTAATTTATAGGGAATAAATAAGAATTACCTATTACTTTTTATAAATTTTAATATCCTATAAGTATAAATAATAAATAAATAACAATAAATATTAAGGGACAATCTTACACAAATCGACCTAGTCCCACAGTAAGCTCAGTAAGGCTTGTGTTATGGGTATTAGACGACGATTTATATAATATATATAAATACTTAAATACTTACATAGAAAAACTTCCATGACTCAGAAACAAATATTCATGCTCATCACTCAAATATTTGCCCTTACCGGGATTCGAACCCAGGCCCTTCAGCTTCGTAGGCAGCGTCACTACCCACTAGGCTAACCGGTCGTCAAATATTCCTAGAGTGACTGCTTTAATGAAAATTATCTACTCTTTTGGAAAGCAATTAAAACTTTTTTGGAAATTACCTTCGCACCGAAGTGTGTACGTACAGTCAGCGTCGTATAGTTAGTAGCAGCCAAAGTAGCCAAATATATCGTAACACAGGGTGTGTTACGATTATTCTTACAGTAATAAAGACGTGTACCGAAATATTTGGTCACTTTGGCTGCTACTAACTAAATGATGCTGAATTTACACGTCGGTAGGGTACCTACTTATTTAATTTAAGTTTTTATTTAAAAGTTCGAGTTCGTTATTTCAAATTCAGAACGTCAAAAGACTGCATTCGTAACGCAGCCGTAGGTACTCGGAAACCCAGTATTCATCATATTCATTCCAACTATGTAGTTGTAGTGTAGTTCCATATCTTCGTGGCATGTGCACGAGATATGAGGCTATAGATCTTTAATTCACTTATCGAAATTAGACTTTAAGGTAATAACAATAAGAGTCTAGCTAGAAAATAAAACGTATGGAGCAAGATAGCAACTTAACTGTCTAGGTAATGGCCCTAAAATAGCTCGGCTATCTCCGCTTTATCGAGTGCCCCGTCTCGCTCACACCTCGCTCGATACACGCCAGTGCTAGTTTTGTCGTCGACGCTACACAACGTTTGTCGACCCGCGTTAAAATATTATTACAATTCCTTATAAGAAAGTATTAGAAGTTTATTATGGAGGAGAAGGTAAGGTTTTAATGCATTTTATAATACTCCACGTCATGTTATCTACGCATTAGATAAGTCTTGCACCTAGAAAACAAAGTTATCTTTGCGCGTGGATAAATGTAGAACTAACTATGTTCCATATAAGTAGCGGAACAAACGCGCGAACGCAGCGCTTTGTGGGTGTAACTTATAAATTTGTCAAGAGTTCAACGGTACGTTCGCATAGCTGCAAATTTATCCGTTGCCCGCGCCGCTTAAATCAGCATACAATCTAAATTAAACCCTATTGCAAAAAATTTAGAGTTTACTTTGGTTTGTGTTCAAATTGAAGTATTATTACAATAGCTTAGCATTGAACGCTACGGTGTCCCCCTTTTAATGAGATATCGTTGCGCGGCGTCTCGCTCGTGTACGCGGCTTATCGAGTTCGCTGTCTCACTCGTTTTAACGTGAAACTGTCCAGACGGCACATTGTACAGTCGACAACACAGCTAAGTGACCATCGGAAATCTAATCTGACCTTAAGTGCGTTGTAATAAGGTTCTAGGTTTTCACGGTATGGTTAGTTAGGTGTGTTGCTGTGTGTACTTTACGCATTACAACGCTATAATATTTACTTACAATGCCGCTATGGTTTACCTACATACTGTTATGATGAAATATAGAAGGCATTGCACGCAAAACTTATGAAATACTAGAATGCATTGTAACATTTTATACTTTTAGGACTAAGATACCTATGTAGTTTCCGGAATTAGGTATAAGTAGGTAGGTGTTTAGTTTCTAACAACATTTTGTTGGATTGTGGATAACATGTTAGATATTAGAAAAACACGATAAGTAATTAAGGCGCCGTAGGTTCAGCGAAGTTAAGCGAACAGAGTTTTTGAAACAATATAATGCGTCTGTTTATAATAATATGGTTTCAAAAAATTACGAATAGTAATCTTGAGGTTTTTCTGCAGGGAAATCAGTACACATGAACAGGAACATGATTAAGCAAATTTCGCTCGATAGAAAAAAATCACGAACATAGGTCTAAAACACACAAAAATACACTTAAAATATTCGTAACAAATTATGCACAAAAGCTATAAATATTAAAATTGCTTCTAAAAATCGGCAATATCATGTTTGAGAGAAATCAGTGTTTACATTTTTATTTATTTAAACGGCCAAAAAAATTAAATTAAAAAACATGATATCCGCGCTTCCGAGCACGCACTTCTATCTCGCTCACGCTTATGCTCAGTGAGAGGGAGAGAAGACCATGAACCTACGGCGCCTTAAAATGCAGCTGAACCAGCATTAGGCTAAAATAGCTGTCCCTGCGGCTCTGACTAGGATGAATTAGAGTTATTTTACTGAACCGGACAGCGAAGCGAAAGATCTCCGTTTCTATGTCCGGATGTCCCGCTGTCCCGCTGCCCTCTTCTACAGGTCGCATTTCTCAACCGTTTCTCGTGAAAATTTGTGTTTTTTTTTGTTTAAGTAGGAAGTAAATATTTAAGTTTTTTTTAAGTGTGCGAGTTTTACAGCTCTTAGAGCCACTTAGGTAGTTACCTATTAGGTTCTGGAGACATCTAAATACCTACAAACGCACAAAGGTACAAACTCACAAACGTTACGTCTAAGCAGTATTGATAAGTAGGTAGATATAACTCTCTAGAAATCGTACGAATATTATTATTACAACATGGACTTCTATAACATGCGTATAAGACAGCTCTTTAAAAAGGGGTTTCAAATGTCAGCAAAACCTAGCTTTCTTTGTGAATTTAAACCATAATTAGATTTTTTTGAACAACCGATATTTGAAAGCCGTCATCCCGGTTCAATAAACGTCAATGATAACGTACTTACCTACTGGGATGGCAGCTGTCAAATATTGGATGTAAGGGCATATTCACTATAAAACACAGTTTTAATAAGTGACACACTAGACGTTTTCCAAACGCGCGAGCTCTCGATTTTTCTCGTACTATATCCGTCTCTCTCTTATTAGAACACTTAGAACAAGAGGTATAGTGCGAGAAAAATCGAGAGTATGACGCGGCCGTCCTGTGCTAGACGTGCTGGGGTGTATACATGTCATGATTTGTCAGCCCCAATTTATCAGAAGCTGACTAATTGCTATCGTCTGCGTCGTTGCGCTGCACGTCTAGCATGAGACGGTCGCGACATACTCTCGATTTTTATCGCACTATACCTCTTGTTCTAAGTGTTCTAATTTTTTTTCTTGTAACATTTCTTCTCAAGTAAGTACTAACTAATAGGGAATATGCATGTGATTTAGAAATGGACAAAAAAAAACACGTGTAATCTATATTGCTTAATAAATATACACACATGATTATTTTTACAAAATATCATGTTTCTATTGATTAATTTAATTGTTTAAAAGTACCATTTTTCAAATTCCCTCGCAAATTTCCAAAACGCAACGCTATTGGCGGAGCGAAACGTGACGTCACCATGCAGTCGGTGTCTACTGTTAACAGGTCGTTAGTATGATTATTGAAAGTTATTCGCATTGTTTTGCCGCTGTTTATGATAAATAATCAGTGTTTTTTGGTAAATGTTAACTGAAAGCAGTCACTCCTTGTGAAAAAAGACACGCCACAATGACTGAAAGCGGTTTTGTCAAGGCACAGTCGGATAATCTGCCTAAAATTGATGTGTTCATGATGACTAAATACGTACTTCGCAAATATTTGTGACTACGTCAGCTGAACTAAGAGGAGTAAAAGCTGCAAGGTAGGTAAATAAGTTACAGATATTCAATAAATTTTCATAGTCCTTGTTTTTATACTCGTGAGATTGGTCAATTAAGTAATTATAACCTTTTTTTGGCGATTCAAATAGCTAGACTTTTAAACTACTTCAAATAGGTGTCTTTCTTAAATAAGTGGAATAAAAAACTAGTACATATTTATCCATACTATTATACTATACTATATATACTATATACTATCCATACTAATCCATACTTTCATACTAATATTATAAATGCGAAAGTGTGTCTGTCTGTCTGTTACCTCTTCACGCTTAAACCGCTGAACCGATTTGGATGAAATTTGGTATATAGATAGTTTCGAGTCCTGGGGAAGGACATAGGATAGATTTATCCCGGAAATCCTCCCCCAAGGGGATGAAGTGGGGGTGAAAGTTTGTATGGAGCTACGATATAAACGAGTTCCACGCGGACGGAGTCGCGGGCAGAAGCTAGTATTATATAATCATTAATCAAAGATATGTAGGTACCTATTAGGAATGTTAAATGTTGAGAACATCTTTATGAACTTAAACAAACTAGGTTGTTTTCGTCAAGGCTGATAAATAAAACAAATTTGTGTAGGTCACTCAGTAAAAAGGATTAAATTCTTTCAACTTCGATCTTCGATTAACAGTGCAAACAAAGAAACTTAGCTAAAACGTTTCATGATCAAAATAAACACTCTTGTCAGCTGTTGATCAACAAAAATCATAATATTTATGACATTAATAACTAAAAAAATTGGGAATCGGAATAGTTTTATGAATAAGTATATAATACAATTGTGAGGTTAGGTTATTGTTGATAAAAAAGATTTTAGGTACATACATATTTAATACTCACGTCGAAATGATCTTCATAACAATATAAACTACTCAAGCACGATACATTATCTCTCCTCATCGCCTTACACCACTTTATCCTTATATTTGCACCTTTGGGCATATGAAAATATTTGCAGTTTTAATGTTATTTTCACACATAAGGACAATACAATATTTATAATAAGCTTTTGTGTGCTCTTCCATTACAATAAGTTGATCTTATAAGCTTTAATCACTTCACATTTATTAAAAGTGTGAATCAAACACTTTGTTGTTCATTTGTTCTTAGTGCACACTGCACGGTGACGTCACAAATGAGCGCGCCAAAATGGTGGCGTTTTGATCGTCCGAAAATGATAGTAGTTTTAATTAATTTTTTTTTGCTTATTTAATAATATTGTGTGTTATATTTTTTTCCGGTTATATAATTACATTAATTACTTATAGAATAGATAAAAAAAATATAAAAAAAACATGAATATTCCCTATTGCCTCTAACATCATTGTGGTATAAAACACACACAATATAAAAAACATTAACACAAAGAAAATATAAAAAACATTAAAACAAAGAAAATATAAAAAACAATAACACAAAGAGAGAAAAATCGAGAGCTCGCGCGCCGTCGCGTACCTACTAGCCGTGCTGCTGATCCAACTGTCAAACGAGTTGTACCTACTGAGGAATTGGGGTAAAGTCACATAATCTGTATACCCCATTCCATTCATCCTCTGTTATTCTCCTTGGACGTAACCATGGAAACGCGACGGAGGAAAGCCCATTCACCATTGACATAAGCAATATTTCCAGAATGACGAGCCAGTCGCGCGGTCAGAGCGGTACTCCCTGATGGACGACGAGGACTGGCGGACCAGAGGGGGCAGCATATGGGACGACAGTCAAGCGCGCTCCGTCACTAGAGTCAAGTGAGTATTAGTAACTAGAGTCTAGTGAGTATTAGTAACTAGAGTCTAGTGAGTATTAGTAACTAGAGTATAATGAGTATTAGTAACTAGAGTCTAGTGAGTATTAGTAACTAGAATCAAGTGAGTATTAGTAACTAGTCTAGTGAGTATTAGTAACTAGTCAAGTGAGTATTAGTAACTAGCGTCAAGTTAGTATTAGTAACTAGAGTCTAGTGAGTATTAGTAACTACAATCAAGTGAGTATTAGTAACTAGACAAGTGAGTATTAGTAACTAGTCAAGTGAGTATTAGTAACTAGAGTCAAGTGAGTATTAGTAACTAGTCTAGTGAGCATTAGTAACTAGTCAAGTGAGTATTAGTAACTAGAGTCTAGTGAGTATTAATAACTAGAGTCTAGTGAGTATTAGTAACTATAGTCAAGTGAGTATTAGTAACAAGAGTCTAAAGTGAGTATTAGTAACTTGAGTCAATTGAGTATTAGGTGATTCTCCGACTGCACCGTGTCCCGCCCCGCCGCGGTGCGCGGAGCTGCAGATTTTTTACTCGCGCATTGCCGCGTCGGCAGTGTGTTGTACTAGGCGTGTTTCACTATCACTACATACATACATAGTATACCTAAAACAAAGTCGCTTCCCGAGACAGCGGTCTGTCCTTATGTATACTTAGTTAGATCTTTAAAACTATGCAACGGATTTTGATGCGGTTTTTTTTAATAGAAAGAGTGATTCAAGAGGAAGGTTTATATGTATAATATAGTACCCGTGCGAAGCCGGAGCGGGTCGCTAGTTCTATATAAATTAGGATTCTTGCATACAATGGTAAAATCTGCCGCTCCGCGCACCGCGGCGCCGCGGTGCAGTGGGAGAATCGCCTTAGTCCTCCCCGTGAGGTGTCGGGTTAGAATTTCACCCCCTTTCTTCCCGTGGGTGTCGTAAGTCGACTAAGCAGGGTTGAAGTGTGTCGTGGGCGATGGTCTAGCTACCTATCACTACGGTGTCACATTCATTTTGTCGATCTTCTGTACCCACATTTGTGCTAAAAGCACTGGAACATAAGTTTCATATGCGCTGCCTACCCCTTTCGGGAATAAAGCCGTGATTCTATGTATGTATGATAATTAGTAGCTCTGTAAGGACTGTAAGCTGTAGCACTCGGGAGGCTGTCTGCGTGTGAACGAGAGACTAGAGTGCAGCCTTTCGCTCTCACACGCACTTAATAACATCTCTCAAGCGGTTAAACGTCTTACGTCACTCCGGGCGGTAAGTAAGATTTACCGCCCACGGGCTCAGCGGCAAATCTCCCTTCACACCCAGGAGAAGACGTAAAATTATGTACGCACCACGGGCGGTAATTCGTAAAGCCCCAGATCGCATCGGATCGCAAAACACCTGCGATCTGGGGCATTCACGAATTCACCGCCCTTGGTACGTAATGTACTATTACTAACTCATAAGAAGTCCTTTAATAATAACCCAAGACCGGCCAGATGCCGCGCCACCACGTGCCAGCTGGTGCAGCTGGTGAAGTTCATGGAGAAGCACCCGGAGCTGGCCGTGTCTCACAGCAGGCCGTTCCCGGGCAGCGACGAGCTGTGGATGGAGCTGGCTGAGCACATCAACCAGTTCGGACCACCGAAGAACTACAAGCAATGTAAAACGGTCAGTTTTCATTTTAATATGTATACTCATACTCATCTTCATTTTCATCTTCATACTCATCTTCACATTCACCTTTTTCGCACTCCGGATTACCTTGGCATACTTATCATCCTCTTCATACGCATTTAATCTTCACACTCACTTTTATAGTCATACTCATATTCATATTCATACTCACCTTCGTCACCATACTCAACATTATCTTAATACTCAATCTCATCTTAATAACAATCTTAACGTTCTACTTAATTACTCATTATTATGACGACTAACTAACTAACTACGACTAACTTGCTGATCATGCTGTGTGCACTTGCCTTGGATGTCATGCTAGTCTATAAGCTATTCATAAAGAACCTTTTTTTTTTTTTTTTTTTTTTTTTTTTTTTTTTTTTTTTTGTGGTTGGGTCCCTGTTTGGCCAGCAAAGCGGCCATTGACAGATTGGGCTGGGGATGGTCCTCTCCGGGGGCCTTATGGGCCTCCCGGAGGGTATTCATAAAGAACCATTGTATCTCATAATGTATGATATCTGTAAAGTGTACCTAATAAATAAATAAATAAATAAATAGACTCAATATTAAACGTATAATGTATAATGAGCTGCACATTCGTCTGCAAACTGACTTGCATCTTTCATACTCATATTCGTCACCATCTTTATGGTAAACTATCTACGTCATGCGTATCATTCAGTAACAGTCAGCAACTGATGTTTATGGAGAAGCTCTATAGGTCACCTACTCATCTTTATACTCAGAATCATCTTCATACCCTTACTCGTTTTATACTCGTTTACTAACCAAATATTCACATTCATCCATGCCTTCATACCCTTTTGGTTAATATATGCGCAGGTTAAGAGGGTATAGCTTTGGAATAATACGTACTCGTCCATACAAAAAGAGAAAACGTTTTTCCACTTCTAAATATTTTCCAATGTCAATGATTTTTTAGTGCGTTATTGAAACAATTAAAGACTAGATTTAATGGCTTTCCTTTTTTCAAAATTTGCAACAAATTAAAACTCATAGGCACCTACATTTTTTTTTTTTAAGCGAAATCTATAAACCTAGATATTAAATTATGCTGAAGCGATCGACATCAAAATCAAAGTGATTTGTTAAGATTTATTTAGTGGAAAACGTTTTCTCCCGAAATGGAAATTTCATATTTTATAAAAAGTACCTATTGTCAGTCGCGAGCTGCTAGCTATATACTTCCCTTTTAAAAAGTTACGTTACTGAAATGAAAGCCGCGCAGAATTTTATTTCCCTGTATCCCGCAGACGTGGCGGGACCTGCGCAAGCGCGCGTTCGCGATGCAGCGCGGGCGCAACAAGAAAGGCACGGGGCGCAACTTGTACGGCATGGCTCCGAGGATCGTCAGCCTTATTACGGCAGCGGGCGGCGGCGCGCCGAAGGTCAAGGCGAAGAATGACGATGAAGGGGAAGGTTAGGCCAGTGATCTGTTATAAAGGGCTTATGCAGCTGTAATACAGCTTGGCAAGGAAGATCGTCAGCCTTATTACGGCAGCGGGCGGCGGCGCGCAGAAGGTCAAGGCGAAGAATGACGATGAAGGGGAAGGTTTAGGCCAGTGATCTGTTATAAAGGGCTTATGCAGCTGTAATACAGCTTGGCAAGGAAGATCGTCAGCCTTATTACGGCAGCGGGCGGCGGCGCGCAGAAGGCCAAGGCGAAGAATGACGATGAAGGGAAAGGTAAGACTAATGATATGTTATAAAGGGCTGATTACGACAGCGGGCGGCGGCGCGCCGAAGGTCAAGGCGAAGAATGACGATGAAGGGGAAGGTTAGGCCAGTGATCTGTTATAAAGGGCTTATGCAGCTGTAATACAGCTTGGCAAGGAAGATCGTCAGCCTTATTACGGCAGCGGGCGGCGGCGCGCAGAAGGCCAAGGCGAAGAATGACGATGAAGGGAAAGGTAAGACTAATGATATGTTATAAAGGGCTGATTACGACAGCGGGCGGCGGCGCGCCGAAGGTCAAGGCGAAGAATGACGATGAAAGGAAAGGTAAGACTAATGATCTGTTATAAAGGGCTTATGCAGCTGTAATACATCTTGGCACCGAAGATCGTCAGCCTGATTACGACAGCGAGCGGCGGCGCGCCGAAGGTCAAGGCGAAGAATGACGATGAAGGGGAACGTAAGGTAATCCATACTAATATTATAAATGCGAAAGTGTATGTGTGTGTTTGTTTGTTTGTATGTTTGTCCGTCTTTCACGGCAAAACGGAGCGACGAATTGACGTGATTTTTTAAGTGGAGATAGTTGAAGGGATCGAGAGTAACATAGGATAGTTTTTATCCCCGTAATCATCCCCTAAGGGAGTGAAATGGGGGGGTAAAAGTTTGTATGGAGCTGCGATATAAACGAGTTCCACGCGGATGGAGTCGCGGGCAGAAGCTAGTCTGTTATAAATGGCTTATGCAGCTGTAATACAGCTTGGCACCGAAGATCGTCGGCGGTCAGCGGCGCCGATGGTCAACGCGAAAAAAGGCGTTGAAGGGGAAGGAAAGATAATAAATGCGAAATCCATATCCATACTAATATTATAAATGCGAAAATGTGTTTGTCTGTATGTCTGTTATCTCTTCACGCTTAAACCGCTGAACCGATTTTGATGAACTTTGGTATGGAGATAATTTGAATCCCGAGGAAGGACATAAGACAGTTTGTTTGTATGGAGCTACGATATAAACGAGTTCCACGCGGACGGAGTCGCGGGCATAAGCTAGTAGGCTATATAATTACAAGTTTTATATTAACTTGCCCTGTTAGTATGTATGGGACAAATCTTGCAAATTAAATTTGACCCACTTCCCGGTGACCGATTGAGCTGACATTTTGGGTATAAGTATAGTTTGGATGACAATTAAATATTATGGTACCATCGAGCTGATCTGATGATGGAGACAGAAGGTGGCCATGGGAATTCAGGACTTAACCGACGTAACCCCGTTGAGTTTGGGCGCGTTAGAATCGTCTCAATGAGTTGTGGATGATTGTATACAGAAAAGTACAGTCGGCAATAAAACCAATCCAAAATGGTACCAAAAATGAAATTTTAGACAGAAACTTATTTGTTCTTTGCAATAGGCGGGTGTTTCCCTCAAAGGGTGCAAATTAAAAAAGCTCAATATTTCCACCCGTTAGGATTTTTTCGCAGAGCTCGAGCTTTTTCGTTCTTGTAACTAGAGGAATAAAGTCTAAATTCGCTTAACCGCTTCGCTTAGAATCAGGATTTATAGTACCGGACCGGTTAATGCTGTTGGCTGCGTACTAATGGCTTTACAAATAAAGGTTAGTTTAGTTTAATTCATATGTAAAAATAGGATTGTGTGTCGAGCCGTGGGTTTGCATGTTCATGTCATGTGGTAGATTGCCGATAAGATTTTTTTTAGGTTACAATCTTACACAAATCGATTTAGTTCCAAACTAAGCAAAGCTCTGGGTACGATAAACATACTTATAAAAACAAATAAATACTTAAATACATAGAAAACATCCATGAATCAGGAACAACTGTTCGTGCCCATCGCACAAATATAAATGCCCTTACCGGGATTCGAACCCAGGACCTCTTGCTTCGTAGGCAGGGTCACTACAAGAGGCTGAAGCGGTCGTTAAGTTAATTTTCTCAAAAATAGCCCGCAAAGTGAACATAACTCTCTACATATTGGAAGGTAAAGTGTATAGTTTCAGGTCAGATCTAAATGAAAAAATAAAAAACATTGCAGGCCGCCTGGAATGTTACATATAAGTTCCTTTATTTGTCGAGTTCCAAATATTTTAAAAAGTAGAAACTGGCATATAAAAGACGACACAGCTCGTATTCAGCCAATACAACTCGTATGTTTCTGTTGCAAACACGACGTTTTTATATGTGTCTCAAATAGTTTGCGTTTTTTTGGTGAAAAAATACAGTTACGATTCGTTTAAAAAAAAACGGCGGGAAATCGTAAATATTTTCACGTTGTGCAACGTTATCTAAAGTTTAGTATCTTTTATTCCCCCATTTTTGAGAAAAGCACTATATTAGCCTCAGCCGGAATGGCAATTGCAGGCTTCGTATTATAATTAAACGGACTCGCAAGCTCGTCGGTTTAAACAAATACTCAGCCTGCAATTGCCTCCTTCCCGGCCACGGCAATAATGTACTATTTCATGTATACCTATATGTATGTATGTAAGCACTTTATTGTACACAATAACAGGTTAAAGAATATACATGTCACACAATTAATAACAAACAACTTGTTCTTCTTATTTCTTTATTCATATCGTACAATTTCTGCCTCTTGCATTCACCATCGCTAAACCTAATCTCTCACTTTTTTTCTTAAAACCGCCAACTGTCCTGCACTTCAACCATAATGCCACTCGCGGCGCTATCTAGTCCGACGTTATTTTTGACGTATCAGCGTTTATTAACGTCGTTGATTATAAAATAGCTAACACAATAGATCAAAGTACAAAGGCGAACTTATCCCTATAATGTTTCAGTAGATTTGGCATTAGAAAGCAAGCAGACGCGGTTGTATTTGTGTAGGTCTTTACTTTAAAAAAAAAATTGTTTATCATACGAGAGACCGAACTATGCTTGGCGTCTTCTATGCTTTTCCAGAGAAAAGGATTTTTCCCGAAAACTAGCGCATCCTGTCTTGTAAATCTAATTGAAATCGTTAGAGCCGGTTTTGTGGGAATTCATTGAGGTACTTACAAACAAATTAAAGACCACACACTCACACTGATACAGCTGTCGTGTCGCCTCGACGGCGCGTTTAAAAAATGCGGTGTGCACAGCACTTAAATATTTGAATACTCCGTAATATTCCAATTGCAATGCAATGCAACATGCATGCATGCATTGTTAACTGACCATACGTGAGCCTTATTACAATGTGCATAAAGTGCACTTATGTTCAGTTAACTGTGTTGGCGATAGTACAATTGGGACGAATTTAAGGACACATGTATACTTAGTTAACATCATCTGGTAAAAACCATCAAGCAGATTAACTTTAAACGGCAGTGCGTGTCCAAGTAGTGCACAATAGGTACATATTAAGTATTCATATTAAGTCCTACGAAAGTTGGTTAAAAATACATATTCGGTTAAGGCCGGCCATGTGTGCTGAGCCTATTGATTCCAAAGGAATTCATCACCTCACCTAGGTATAATGGCGTCGGTTATTCCTGCCTCGCTCACACCGTCGTCCCCGCAACCCAAATGACAGAGACGACCGCTGTTCGCTGTTCCGACTCTGTTAATCCGGCACGGTTGGGGGCCCCATGTCTCAGTACTCCGAACGATATTAGAGCGAGAGTACGTTAGTTCCTTACGCGATTCGATTTTTGAAATTCCTGCCTCATTTTGAAATTGACGTGACGTATATGCATTGGACTCTATATGGAAGTTAATAAAGTTGTATATCGTGTAATCGCTGATAACGCGCGGCGGCGGCTTATTTTAATAAGTGACGATCGGTTATCGCTTACGAGTATATCGAAAGAGCCTAAGTGAAAAGTGGTCTAGTTTACATTTTGTGCCTTACTGCGCTTGCGTTGGAGTTGAAATTAAACTGCACTGTAAATGTAGGGTTGAGGATATAGTCGTAAAGTGTTGATCGTTTGAGCGCTAACGGATTTTCTAGCAGTATTAGCCTATTGTAGTTTACTAATAGTGCAATTGGAATCAGCATATGGATCCGTTTTTTTACATAAGTACCTACCTACTTTGTAGATAGTGGGGTGATTGTAATGCCTAAATGAATTTGATTTATTGATTTATTATACCTACATAATTCCTTCATATCGCTTAAATAAAAATATTTTTAGCGTTATTTTAGCGATGGTTTAGAAAGTATTAAAAATAATCCCAAATTGTGTTTTTTTGTAAAAATCAATATAGGTAAGTAACTGATTCTCTTTAAGAAGCTACAAAACTAAAGTTAGGTACCTGCTACCTACAGGCTGTTAACTCAGACCACATGTAAAAGGTTGTCAAGGCATTCAACTTATCTCACAAACATGTCAAGCCCCCGTCCAAAACGCAAGAAGCTGACCCTAACCTTGAAAATTAAAAACGAAATAATAAAACGCATAGAACACGGCGAGAACCACAGTCAACTGTCCAAAGCGTTCGGCATAGGTCGTTCCACCATATACGACATATACAAGAACCGGGACGAAATCAGGAACGCCGCGAAGCTCCCATACAAATCGCAGAGAAGGACTCTACGCGCCGCTGAAAACCCGGAATTGGAAGAGAAGTTATATGAATGGTATTTAGCGGAGAGGACGCTTTATCCTATGACTGGGGCGGCTGCGGCTGGGCGGCGGGGGGCGCTGATTATATTAAAGGCCCGGACTATACACAAGGAGATGACGGGGAAGGATGAATTCCTGGCTAGCACGGGCTGGCTGGATCGGTTTAAGAAGAGACGGGGTATCGTGCTAGGGTCTGTTAATAGAGGTAATAAGTTATTGTCTGATTCAATAGGGTCAAACTAGGTCAAATAATTGGGTAGTTCATTTCATATTTACTTAGTATTAGGCACTCCGTCGCACATGTTCATTTGAAAAATGATAAATGATTTTGTTTAGATTTGAAATTTGACCGAAGCAGGATAGTTTCTAGTAGAAACTGTGTTTTAAAAAATGGGTAACTATCACATGTATTGATTTAGTTTAAACTCTAAAATGAATTGGAGTAACCTAGATGTACTTATCGTAATCAAGATTATATATTCTTTTAAACGATTTATTAGGTTACATACTTACACGATTCTTTTTTTGTTTCAGGAAGTGCAACTTCGTCGAAACCAGCGGATTCCGCGCCGCCGCCGCCGGAACAACCCGCTACGGTTGGGGAGGAAACCGGGGTGATAAAAGTCGAGAGAACAGCTGGGGTGAACATTTAGAATAATACTAATTTTACACTATAAACGCCAACAGACGCAAATATGCTTTTCCAACCGTCTATCATAGCCTCCTAAGGCCCACCATACAATACAAAATGGCATTGAAATTGCAATCGTGTTGTGTCGGATATAGAGTTGACTTTCGTTTGTTTTAAAAAGTTCCCGAAACAAAATAAATGCAACTCTATTCCAGTTGAATACAATTTAAATTCATTCGACAGAATAAATCCTATGGGTAGGCCCATGGGCCTTAGGAGGATAAGTTATATGACTAATGAGCGACAACACTTTCTGCCAAATAGGCGCTCCTATAAAAAGATCACATGGATATTCGCCTATCCTACAGATCGCCATACAATTAAATATATAAATAGGTTAAATACCGTTACTACACTCCTAGATGTGATCCTGTGCATTTTACCATTTTCAATGATTTCTCAGTTAATAACTAAATTCCAGTCATTCAATTCCGATGCCGCCATGGTAAATAATTATGGTCTGAACATAGGCATATCAAATATAATAACATTATGATACACTTTTCATGCGTTAATTATCAAATCATTGATTTCAGTAAAAGGCACATGTCAATATGAACCCCACGTTATATTGGCATGTGCCTTTTACTGAAATCAATGATTTGACTTTACTGAATGGTGTATTTTAATATATTAGTTAATATATTGTTGCAGGACCAACTCGTAATCAGGGTAACGGACAAATTGGACTCCAAGACAAACGTCTTCAACAGGTTCACGATCAACGGCGGCCATTTTGAAAACAACATTACCGTTAAGGTGAGACTATTCTTTTCCCTTGTGAGCAATTAATTGAACACGATTTAACTGTAATATCGCCACCAGAACCGCTGGATTTGACGGCTATATTACTACTTAAGGGAGTGCCTTGATTTGAGTCGAACCCGCCCCCTAGACAGAGATACGCTTATGCCTTCGGCACACGAGAAAAAGACATGTAACACTCTTCGGGAATGGCTTTTGTGGAGAAATATCGATAAATACCTAACTTAGTGAAGTTTTATTTAAATTTGATCAAGTGAGATTTTAGATGAGATAAAATACTATAGTATTAACTTGATTGTGTCGTAAAATAATGTGTCGTATGATTAGGCTGAGTAAAAAAAGGAAAATACAGAGCCAACTTTGGTTTTTTTTTCTATCGAGGAAATTTTAAGCCATCATGTATCAATCAAATCAGATAAACAATCATATAGTCAAAAATCATATACCTATCTGAAAATCAGACCTTATTGTTTCTTACTCTAGTCAGAACGGCGTTTCAAAGCACGCGATAATTTCCAATGCACCGCCTTAACCACCGTTACAGAACTTACGTCAGATTCGTTGACTTACTGGTGGACCTTTCGCGGGCTCGTCTTATAAGACATATCCCTTCTATATGTCTTGCGCCTAAAGAGACAAAGTTTTTTTTTTCTTTAATGTTTGACCATGAATAATAATATTTTGATCAATTTTGATCTTTTTGAAACAGGACGCCGTGTCGCCCGATCGGCTTCTCTATTCACACTTTTACAGTCAGCTTTTGCTACAAGTCGTAAAATCACAACCATAAATGTTATTGAAATGTACAATATTGCTACAGGAAGAAATAGAAGAGAGATTCAACCAAGAAGAAGAATCTGAACCCGCAGAAACAGAGGTGGAGATAGAGCCCCACGACCGGAGCGAAGAGATGTTTCCTACCGCTGAAGCCATACTTGGGAACACGGATGTAGTGATGGAAGAAAAGAACTCCGTGCTAAGCGTATGTTCTAGAATCTTCTTTGGTTTGCTCTTGACATGGTCTGACGTCATCATAAGGGCGACGGGTTGTATGCATAATTATATCTCTACTGGTTCATGCTATGAACTGTCCACAGAAGACTCGATCAGTTAATTGCATGGGCGACCAGCCTCGCGGTCTAGTGCCCCCAGATCATGTATGCGTGGTTGTAGGTACTATACCTTATTCGTTAATCGTCTTGCGAATTCAAGGACAACTATTACGAATAATAAAACCAAATATCAATAAAAGAAAATATAGAGACACAGACAATCTCTCCACTATACCAAAACTGAATATGAAATAAAAACGTTACATTTAATTCTAAATACAAACCAAAGTGGTTTCTCCTTTATACATACCTACGCTAGAAACAATCAAAGACTAGTCTAACCAGACATTTCAATATTCTATCGTATTTTCGTAATCAAGCTACTGTTCTTCACAAAGCACGACAAAGCTTACCGACTACGTTTTAACCCGAGAACCAGCATGTCTGACCTCTGATAACTAGTCGTTCCCAAGAATTCAGGGTTCAAATTATAGAGGCTCAAGGTTTCATAATGCTATGGTCCCTTGGGATCCGTCTGTTTGCTTGATTCAAACATTGCGTTTTCTGATTGGAAATATCTTTTCTTATAAAGGCAGTCTTACGGTAGACGCTAGCGTGAACTGTGGAAATGTGGCAGTGATAATAGGAAGTAGGACTGGTAAAAAAGCCACTGTAGCCTAGCGGTACCCGACTTTCTAACTGGAGATATTAGTAAATTATTTAATATCTGTGTGACTGAAATGCTAAATAAACGTTTTTCTTTCTTCTTCTTTCTTTCTTCTCAACTCAAATCGATCTAGCCCAGCTTGTCATAACACAAGCTAGGCTAGATCGATTTGAGTAAGACGATGATGAATGGGCATTTTCGCGAGAAGAGATGCATTGTTAGTGACGTCACCGAGTATAAGTTAAAAGTGTTCCATTTTGTAACTTTTATTTGTCATACAAATCGTATGGTTAATTTTATTTTGGTTACAAAATGGAACATTTTTAACTTATAGTCGGCGACATCATGCCCAATTTCTAAAGATACGATTTACTTTAATTTATTAAATCATTTATTTGCGTAAAAAAGGGTTATATAATATAGTTCTAGCTGTAAAATATGATACATGTTTTTTTTGTTCCACCTTTCTTAACTGTCCGTGCAGCATGCAAATTTTTATAACATAACTAACCTAACCTAGCATTAACATTACATTAGACGAGTTTAACATTACAATAAAATGCACTTTAGACAGACCAAATAGTTTTCATTAATATAAATTCATTAGATTATTATTATTAAGGAATTCATTAACCGAATAAAATGTCGATGATATTAACAATTGAAATAATGTCTTCTTAAATTTACTATATAAGGCATTTCCTTTATATAATTTGGTAGTTTATTAAATATAGTGGTAGTTCATAATATTAAACATCCAAGACTCAGAAACAAATATTTGCCCTTACCGAGATTCAAACCCGTGAGCTGCCTACATAGTCAGGGTCACCCACTAGGCTAAACCAGACGTCGAATGTATCATAGAACCTTATTTTTCAGGATCTCAACGACACTTTACGCAAGTTCCTGTCAGAGTACAGGACGCGCAACGCACTTATGCGCGAGCGCATTGATCTGGAGCGCGCGCGGCTACAGTTCGATATGGAGGTCTACAGGACCAGGCAACAGGAGAAACGGGCACAGGACACTAAAGTTAATAGTGAACAGAGTAATTAGTAATAGTATGCGTAATGATTAGTAACTTTGATAATGTATAAACTAGTAGAATGAATAAGTATTATGAATGAGAATAAATTATGATTGGACAAATTTAAATGATTTGGAAGTGATTTTATTCCCTTTAAAACTTCCTTATTTTTATCTAAATTATTATTTATTTATTAGACACAATGTAAGTACAGTTAGAAACCAAAGCACTTTCTAAGTGCTAACTAAACACAATCAAACTTATTAAACACAATCGAATACAGATGCACATAAGTAAAACATGAGGAATGAAAATTAAGATACAGTAAATAGAGAAATGTCAGATGAAAGAATTAAAAATTATTATTCGTAAATAGTCTGGCAAAGATGCATAAAAACTTAAAACGACGCTTGCTTTTGGTTATCATCCAGTGGTATGATATGACCAGAGGCTGGAATTCTCGTGGCACTTTCGAGCTGTCATAGGGCATTCTCATTTATCGACTTCCGAAATTCATATTATATCGATACATTTGACTGTAAAAGAAGTAATTTAAAACTAGATAGGGTAAATCGTTAGTAACTGGCCACTTTACTACCTTGCTTGCTTAGAATGTTTATTGTGATCACCTGTAAAGAGAGATATCGACCATATTATTGTTTTAGAGGACGTAGTGAATGTTGACAATAATGAACATGTGTTTACTAGAGGACGATATTATTTATTTCTTAAAATATTTAATTGTTTTATTGGACAGTACGTTTAACCTAGTTATTAGCCAGTATTTTCAATACTAGCCATTTTTTTTCAATACTTGGCCAAATAAAATCTTAACATAATAATAAAAACTTCTTAACATAAAATAAACAATAAACTCTTGAGGAATTAATCCTCAATCCTCACTATCCGATGAGGAACTTGCCCGGTGAAGATAATAACAAATATGACATAAATATGGTCCTATCACAGGTATTTTTTTTCCATGAAACAGGGGAACACATTCTTCATGGAAGTATTTACTACATCTTAAACAAAGCAGCTCATTGACATTGCCGACAATATTTAAGTTCACAAGTTTCACATTTGTCTCTTTTGTGCACAACTTCTGAAGACACTGATGGTTGATCAACATCTAATGGGTGCATCAAGTTATCAGTAATGTCTTCTTTTTTGATACTTTTATTTTCATCTGCAACTCTGTTTTTCTTTTTTATTTTCACTTGTTTAGGTTTGGTTTCGATTACTTTACTTAGGACATCTTTATTTACTTTTGGGTTTTGTCTTTATTTTTTTTTTGCATTTACTTTCGTTTTCTTAGATTCGGCTTTTATTATAGTACTTAAGATGTCTGCATTTAAATAATAGTATAAAAATATTCCCTTACCTTTTATGATCACATTTACTTACACTGACATAACGTCATTAGTCAAAATTATAATAGACATTTCTAAATTTGAAATGCATGTCCGCTAAGAGAAAAATTAAGCAACCAGCCAATAGGCATGATGACAGTAATTGAAAATCACTAAAATATGGTTATTTTCTTAGTGAAATGTTAATCATAGAATTCGAAAAATGCTTATATTTTTTTATTAAGTAAGAGATTATTATTTATTTTGATAAAATTAAACTGAAAAATACGGACGCCCGCCATGATATGTTAAACACCAATCAGAGCGCATGACGTCACACTTGTATCAACAAATACCCACGAACTTATATAAGTACATACTGGACTTTGCCATTCAGACAATGGTTTGAAACAAGAAAAATGACCTTGAATGACGTCCCGTCTTTCTGTCATCTCTTTCTTTTAGGGTGTCCATTATTCTGAATACGCTAGGAATAACTGACGAATTTTAAGATACTTGATACTCACATAATATGTAAATTATTCTCATTACATCATCCTACTTACTACCTAGGATGAATAAATAATTTTGAATATATTTGAATAAGTAAAATGAATAATAATTAAAATTGTCATGATATAATCTGTCAAAATGATACAATTTTGCTCTTTTCAATACGAAGAAATACCACGCACGAGGACGGAATGGTCACCCTAGTAATAAGATTACACATTTTTTATCAGCCTATAATGTTAGTGTTAACTTACAAAATGAACAATACACACTTACTTATGATCGAAATAAACCTATCTGACCGTTATTTGCATAGAATCTAACAAGTTTTACTCTGATTTTAGATCCAAATTAATTGCTAGTAGAACCACCGATATTTTCGTGAAATGGCCACTTACCTGTAAAATTGAATAGCTGAATTCGGTCTCCAAGTACTTCCTCAGAGCGTCATTATACAAGACAATAACCATTTTGCGATTAAATTGTAGCAAAGGGTTTATTTCACGAAATAAACTTTCGATATGGTAAAATCTGTTTTCTATCTCTATAACAGCCATATTTTTTAATTAGTATTGCCATACAAGCATACCGTCAAAGTTAGGATTTTGACTGCGTTGGTATTTTTGGAGTGATATTTAGAAAAGTCAATAGGTACATTTTCATTTCAGTAAATACATTTTCATTTGCATTTAATTTAGTGAAATTATAACAAAATGAATGATAACCGTATAGCGTAGAGCACGTCTTTATAAAGATGTCGCACTGTTTGTGTTTCAAGTTATAGCAACACATCACAAAACTAGAAAGAGATGACAGAAAGACGTGACGTCATTCAAGGTAGGTAATTTTTTTCTGGTTTCAAAACATTTTTGAATGGTCCAGTATGTCTATAAGTTCGTGGTTTATACAAATGTGACGTCACTCGGGACGCCATGACACCGACAAGCGTTTTAGCGCCAATTTTAAATTTAAAAACTAAAATGCATTTTTTTCCTACTTAACTGTTATTTTCTCTAGAAAAATCTTATTCGTTGTACATAATAAATGTTTCTAAACATTATAGAACAGTTTTTCAAAATGTTTCATCATGCCTATTCAACGCCTCGTCAAAATCAAACTCATTTTATTATGAACTCTTACTTTAATCGATGTACATAAATAGTTGAGTAATACTTGTGATAACTGCTGTTATCTGGTGATTTACTTTAATTGTGTGGATATGTTATAGAATTCAAAATTTAATCGTTTTAGTATAACGTGGCCAATTACTGGAGGGTGGCCAATTACTGGCGATTTACCCTAATTTGTCAAAAAATTATGACTACCTATCTATTTCTTTTATAGAGAAACTAATGTTGAAACGCTTGGTAGCACTAAAACAGACTTTGAACATGAAATTGATAAAACACTGAACTGAACTGATTAAATGTGCAATGTTAACTTTTCATTCTTTTCGTTTGGTTGTATATTTAGCGATAAGACCGCCTGTTGTTTACCTCTACTTTCAATCTTCTTTAATATGTTGTGTTATATAATATATCGATATAAGTAATATGAATATCGGAAGTCGATAAATGGGAAGTCCCTATGACAGCTCGAAAGTGCCACGAGAATTCCGGCCTCTGGATATGACACTTACAACATCATCATTCTCCTAGCGTTGTTCCCGGTTATGCCCCTAAAGGAGGTCGGGGTCCGCTTTGACACCTAATCCCAAGATTTGGCATAGGCGCTAGTTTTACGAAAGCGACTGCCATCTGACCTTCCAACCCAGAGGGAAAACTAGACCTTATTGGGATTAGATCGGTTTCCTCACGATGTTTTCCTTCACCGAAAAGCTAACGGTAAATATTCCGTACATAAGTTCCGAAAAACTCATTGGTACGAGCCGGGATTCGAACCCACGACCACCGCTTAACAGCCGCATGCCTGAACCACTAGGCTACCGTAGCTATCCACTAGGCTACCGTAGCTATATGGATATGACACTTACAACAAGCTTTTAATAATATCTCGCCCCCGTCTCGCTTTTGAAACAATTCGAGGAACTATTGGTACGACGTATAAACATCAACACAGTTAACTGACCATCCTGTATTTATATTGGACTTTATTACAATGAACATAAAGTGCACAGATGGTCACTTAAATGTGTTGGCGATGATACAGAAAAAAAACTTGAATAAAAAATAAGGAGATAGGGAAACCGCCAATATCTTGAATGAAAGAGATCGCCTTGAATCTATTTAATCGTATGGCATACATTATTTTGGCCTGTAAAGTTTGTCACTCTTTAGTCCCCCTGGGTGGTACCCAGGGGACACGTGCAGGGTTGTGGTAGGTAGCTCCTGCGGACGCGAGTAACAGTCCCCCCTTTGTTAAGTGAGTGGGCAACTTGACTGAACTTAAATTAAGGGTTCCAATAGCACGGTCGACTCAAGTTGACACTCCATTCAAACGTAGTTTGATTCTCATTCTAAAACGGCATACTGGAATAACATGAAACTTTTTATTCACGATGGAATCCGCCATATCTACGTCAGAAACTAGTATCTATTGGTATATTTTAATACTCTCAAGCAAAGAGAAAAACAAAAGCAATATTTATTTAAGTAACTCGAATAAAAAAGATATTTTTTTCTGTGTTCCTAACCTAACCTCACCCTAAGTCATCTAGGGGCACGGTAGTGCCCCCGCCAAGTCGAGCAAAACAGCGAGCGGCACGGCCGTACCATCCTTTTCTCGAAGCCTTTCAGCCCCTTTTTAACATCAATTTTCAGTAACATATAGGGCATAGTGTGGCTTAGATATATTCGCAATAACATTAAATTGGAATGGAACTTCTAGTTTAAGGATTATTTCTCGTCAAAGTTCTTAGTTTTGTCACTGACACTCACTGACTTATCAACCTAATTCTAAGGTACTTCTAGCAGACCCACAAGCTCCAAATTTTAAACGTTATTAGTTTTTAGCCTATCAATTCATAAAAAAAACCCAAAAATATTGCAACTTCAGTCACGTTTCCGAGATTTACAAACTGCATAAGTAAGTTCTCATCTTATACAAATAGGTCAAATACCTACATGCGATTACAAAGTTACTTTTGTAGTTCCTGCAAAGATTAGTTCCTGCTAATAATAATAACAAGGTAGGTACAGTACACTTTACTGTGTATTTGCATGCGGTTAGTGTTAGATGTAGGTACAATGCATAAGAAAACTATACAAACGTTATTTGCGGTTTAAAATAACATTTCCATGCAGTCTCTGCAAAAATATTATTGCCAGCTGCATTCATAATTTGATTGTATTGATAACACAACAACTTACAAAAAGAAGTGAGATGCCATAAAAACATACCATGTAAAAATCACAAAATTTTACTGCATTTATAATTTTTTGTATACCTAGGCGATGTAGTATTGTATGATTGCCAAGTCACAAAATTTTATTTTGCAAGCAACGAAAGATAATTAAGAATGCCTGACTTGGCTTTACGAAATATCTCACAACTTTTTACGGTGGCGGAGTTTCGAGACTTGGCCTACATTTTACGTGAAATGTTTTTAATGGGTATCACAATACACCTGACCAAAACCTGCCATCGTCGTCAACCTTAAAATTTGATGTCATTCGGCACAAATGGGAAATCGTCAACACGAAATTACCATTTTGAAATTGGACCAAAAGTAATACCATCGAAAGCGAATTAGGTAAAAAGTAATGTGTCTATACTTTTAATGACCAATTTTTTTCTTGTTTAAAATGAATATAGGCCAAATGTTATTTTGTCCAGAATGAAATAGGTTCGAATTTAAATGCGTGCAATATTAATGTTGCCTAATTTAAGTTAGTGTCATATATTTTTTATTTTTACGTAATTTGCAATGTACTTATTTCATTTGGTGTGTTTATTGCCTGAAAATAAAACTTTATTTATTTATTTATTTTATTTTATATTTCCGGAGTACCTAAGTACCTACAGTGAACGTAATTTCAAAATGAGCATTTTCGCGAGAAGAGATGCATCATTACATTAGTGACGTCTCCGAGTATAAGTTAAAATGTTCCATTTTGTAACCAAAATTAACCATACAATTTGTATGACAAATAAAAGTTACAAAATGGAACACTTAACAGTTTTAACTTATACTCGGTGACGTCACTAACGATGCATCTAGTCTCGCGAAAATGCCCAAATACGTCCATTATTTTCGACATCAAGTGTGTCAATTTTACTTTTAGGGCGAAATTAAATATTAGAATTATTCAGGCTGGGCAATTTTCCAAGTTGAGGATTTTTAATTTGTCAATGTCCAGCTTCGACAAATAATTTGAGTTGACAATTTTTCCCCCCACCATTTAATGTAACAGTAATCTTACCTTTCAATTAGCAGGCACGAGCTATAACCGCGTACGTGCATTGTTAGGAGTTGCGAACTACGAGTACAAAGTCGGCTAACTAGTTTATATGCCATCCTATGCATTAATGGCTGGCTTGTTAAGGAAACTAGAACCGGGCAAGTTACAATTATTTTCACAGGATTTTTTTATTACAATACCTAAGTCATATTCTTTCTTTAGACAAAAATGGGATGTAAACTCAAACACTAAATTAAAAAAAAAAAAAAAAAAAAAAACAATCAAAAATTAAAAAAAAAAAACATTCAAATGCATATTTGGAATCGCAATATGTATATTATTCATTTTAAATATGTATTTGTGTAAATATGTTGTGTACGATAGGAGTACCGTATAATTATTTTATAATTAGTTATTTGCACAGCCCACAATCTTTTCCGCTTTGCCTTAGATTAGATTATATTTATTTATTGCTTATTGAAAATTTACATAATATTTTACAGCTTTGTATAATAAATAAAATGGATTCACAGCAAGCTCGTCAGGTACCTACATACAATAGAGTGATAATTATAATTGTTAACAATAATAATTAACAAGGACAGGCCGAAATAGGTTTGACTGGTAGAGAATGCCAAATAGCATTAAGTCCGCCTTTTAAATAAAATAATAAATAAAATAAATATTAGGGGACAATCTTACACAAATCGACCTAGTCCCATAGTAAGCCATTAAGGCTTGTGTTATGGGTACTAGACGACGATATATATAATGGATATAAATACTTAAATACATAGAAAACTTCCATGACTCAGAAATAAATATTCATGCTCATCACACAAATATTTGCCCTTACCGGGATTTTACCACCGCCGCGCTCGCCATCGGCAGGGTATTCATCCTCACACCCTGGAACCTAAATGGTCGCGTACCGTACGGTTTCAGAGAAATTTCCTCCCTCGGACGCTCCAGTTGTGGAATGAGCTCCCTGCCGAGGTTTTCCCGAGGGACTACAGTATGGGATTCTTCAAAAAAGGAGTGAATAAATTCTTAAAGGGTCGGCAACGCGCTTGTAACACACCTGGAGTTGCAAGCGTACATAGGCTACGGTAACCACTTACCATCAGGTGGGGCGTAAGCTTGTTTGCCACCGATGGGGTATAAAAAAAAAACTTCGCTCAAGGTTTTGGGTAGATACAATTTTAGCCACCTCAGAATCATAATATCACGACAAAATAGTCATACAAAACTCCCATCAAGTAATGGGAGTTTCATATTATCTTATTGAATCCACCACTTTGCTACCATATCGACTGGTTAATTGGCCTAAAAGTGTGCGTAAGAAAATACATTTTAAGTGCTGTCAACCATTTCATCGAAAAATTATAACAAAATTACCTTTTATAATGGAGAGTTGTTTTTTTCTCGAGCAGCAATTTACTGTTAACAAGCATTTGACGTTTCTGAGAAGCAGTTCTTGTTACATTGCGTGCTGAACTAATTTGTATGAAAACAAAAACTTTGTTTTTAACTAGATTCTAATTTACGTTTATTACGGCTTATGCCTTTACTTGGGCCAATTAGTTTCCTTCCAGGCACGACAGGAGAAGGAGGTCGAAAGAGGGACTGAAAACGCCTGGAGGAGCTATTGGTCCATGAAACATCTGATGAAAGGAGACCTTCCAATATCACTTAAGCGGAGACTCATGGACATGTGTATTCTTCCAATTCTCACCTACGGTGCACAAACTTGGTCTCTGACGTCATCTCAAAAGTCCAAACTCGGGGTTTGCCAACGAGCCATGGAGCGCAGCATATTAGGTTAATCACATTGTTAATCACATCCGGAACACCACGCTGCGCTCCAAAACTCAAATAGTCGATGTAGCTCGAAAGTCGGCCAAGTTGAAGTGGGACTGGGCTGGTCATGTCTGCCGCATGCCGAGTGAACTGTGGGCCAAGATCGCCACTGAATGGCAGCCCGACAGCTCGAAACGGAGACGTGGCAGACCTCGTCGGCGATGGAGAGACGAGCTAGACTCCTTTTTAAAAGAATGGCCAGAGACTGCTCAGAATCGGGAGCACTGGAAAAAGTGGGGGGAGGCCTTTGCCCAGCAGTGGGACACTACAGGCTCACAATAATAATAATTATAACGGCTTATACTTTAAGCCCTTAAAATATATGTACTTATGAAAGTCAAACACTGTAGTGTGGTAGACGGTTCTGGGTTCGAATCCCGGAAAGAAATATATTTGTGAGATGACCATGAATATTTATTCTGAGTCTTGGATGTTTTCTACATTATTAAGTATGTACATATTTAATATATCGTCATCTAGAACCCATAGCGGAAGTCTTGGTATGGGGCTAGTTCGAATTGTCACAAGATTGTTTTCTAATACTTTATTGATTTAAGGCGGTGCATTGGAAATTATCGCGTGCTTTGAAACGCCGTTCTTACTAGATTAAGAAACAGTAAGGTCTGATTTTCAGATATATGATTGTATCGATACATGATTGCTCAAAATTTCCTCGATAGAAAAAAAATCCAAAGTTGGGTCTGTATTTTCCTTTTTTTACTCAGCCTACTCAAACGTTACATTATTTTACGACACAATAAAAAGTAAGTAATTAAGTAGTTAATAGTATAGTATTTTATCTCATCTAAAATCTCACTTTATGAAATTTAGATAACACTTCACTAAGTTAGGTATTTATTAATTTGTCATCAAAAAAGCCATTCCCGAAGTGTTACATCTCTTTTTCTCGTGCGTGGAAGGCATTAGGGTGTCTCTGTCTAGGGGCGTGTTCGACTCGAATCAAGGCATCCCCTTAAGTAAAATGTCATGTACCAGGTCCTAGCTTGCAGCATCAAAGTTCGACGTCGTGGGGATGTATAAAGTGCTTACGATCGTCGGTCCCAACATTGTTTCTAAAGCGGCGTCAAATTGTCCTGGGGAGTAATAATACGACCCTCAACCCTCAAGTCCATGAGACCGGAGACTTGAGGGCTGAAGGTCTAGGAGGTATTTATCGGCCGAAACGAATTTAGAAAGGCAGGGCACGATGGGATGTCATCTCGCTCATATTTGAATGAAACAGCCCGACTGGGAACCCTCCACCACAAATATAGATATGTATATGCATCTACTTAGCGTGTCCAAATTCGGTCTCCGAGTTGGCCGTCCGACTGACATTCCGTGCGCGTCTGTTGTGGCAGCCGGTTGTCCGTGAATATTAAGAAAATGCCTCATTGCAGAATCGATTTTGCGCTGACTATGGAGAATTCACATCACTAATTCGCCCTTGTAACGTCACAGTAGGTAGAAAAAAGTGACACGGTCGGTTTTCATACAGATGGAGGTGTTTAAGTTATCAAGTGTATATCTATATATGTGCCCTCCGTCGTACGGAATACTGCAATCAAAACTCCACCAAAGGCATAACCATCACGAGGTTGCCGATGATACGGCCCCTCAATTGGCTAGCCACAAAATGTGGACGCAAGTGCCGATCCCGGATTGGCTGACTTCTGGCCGAAGGGTGTCGTGTTTCGGCGGTTCCGGGGCAACCTACCGAATTCTACACCGGACTTGACGCAACGGAGCCACGCTGTTTCGTCGCCTAAGTAATTAGTTTTTATATGTATCTATTGTATGTACTTATGTAAGGCTTTACGGTATTTGTTAATATGGGCCTTAGATGCCTGAAGTAAATGTTTATTATTATTATACACATACATTGTCCCTCTCGTGCAGACGCTGTTTGGATCATCGGTCAAGATGTTTGCCTATGATGATCATGATGAACCACCACTAGATATTGCCCTCCGAATCGCTAAGCTAAAGTAGCAGTGGCCGGCCACATTGCACGTAGAACCGATGGCGACCACATACCGGAAGGTGCAGCGTGGGTAGACCCCAAGTCGGACCGATGACCTGGTAAAGGTCGCGGGAGTCCGCTAGATGCAGGTGGCGCAGGACTGTTAGTAGTGGCACTCTTTGGGGGGGCCTATGTCCAGCAGTGGACGTCTTTCGCCTGATAAGATATAATAACACCACTAATTGTTCTGTAGATATGACTCTGTGTTCCTGGTGGTGATTAGAGTCACCAGAGGCCCTCCCTAGCACGATGGTTCTTATCGTCACGTTTCAGTACATTTTCGCCGTAAAACGTGACGATAAAAGGCCTTAGGCTCGTAAAACACACTTTCCCGAAATGTGCACTTTCTGGAAAGGTGCACTTTCCGCAAAATGTACATTCCCAAAATGTACACCTTCCCAATTTCGAAACTTTCCCGAAATGTGCACTTTTCCAAACAGTGCACTTTTCCAAAACGCCCGATTTCCCAAAATGTACACTTTCCCATTTAGGGCACTTTCTCAAAAGGTACACATTTACGTTTATAGTTTCGGTCTTTCTGTCCGTCCGTCCGTCTATCTGTCCGTCCGTCCGTCTGTCCGTCTGTTTGCATTAATTGCACTCTTTCATAGAAACCTTTAGTACTATAAACAGGGACACCCCTACCCCTAAAGTGTACTTTCCGGGAAAATATACCTTCTGCGAAAGTGCACATTCTGGGTAAGTGCACCTATTGACAAAGTGTACATATCGGGAAGTGCACTTTTAGAGATAGTGTACTTTCCGGGAGAATAATCATTCTAAAAAAATGCACCTTTACAGAAAGTGCACATTTCGGGAAAGTGTGTTTTAAGAGCCTAACCCGATAAAAGCTATCGTGCTAGCTGGGCTGAGTCTTTCTCTGGTTATGTTTTTATGGCTACGCGGCGCGTGTGGTAGCGCGGGACGCATGCTGTCAGGCGGCTATGAAACTGCTCACCGTACAGCACGGCTATCATAGGGCAGCCCGCGAGCTGTATCGCGGCGACTTAGAATCCGTCTCTTTCTAAGCGTTCTTATTAGAAAGAGACTGATGGCTTATCTCGCTGGTGGACGCCCCGGTAATCCATAAAAGCGGTCGCTTCTCTATGATAAACAACTATTCAAAGGTGTAAAGTGCCCAACCCACACTGGGCCAGCGTGTGAACTACAGCTCGTTTCATCCATGATAGGAGGCCTGTGCCCAGCAGTGGTATATAAGCTGATTAATTTATTTTATGGAATACAAAAATTGAGTATCAAATCAAATCAAATCAATTATTTATTCTGCAAATAGGCCACAAGGGCACTTTTACATGTCAAACGGTAATTTACAATGTAATAATAATAATCTTACACAATAATCATTTAAAATTTGCAGAAGGACCGAATTAAACGGTTAACAAAATAAATGTCACTAAGTTAATGAAAACAAAACAAAATTGCAAATTACGACAATTACATTCGATATAAGCTCTTTATCAGCATTAAGAAGAAGTTAATGATAGTAATTAAGTATTCCAGAGATGTATAAGGTCTCTGAGCGTCCAAATACAATTAATAATTATTCTAATGTTTCTAGAGATGTATACGGTCTCTTAGCGTCAAACAAAACAAAAAAGGATCATTAATGTAATATTGTCAGAGATGTACAGGGTCAATAACAATAAAACGTGTCAAGATCATAATGATGTCTCTGATCAAGATCAGAATGATGTATCAAATTGACCCTTGGACTTGAAGTGTTTTCCTATTCCTTTCTCCTAGTATGTATTCCGGTATTAGCATAACTTGCATCCGGCACGGTTCTAGGTCTCCGAGACACGATGGGCTAGTCCTTGTTTGCATAAGGAAATTGACTTCGAATGCCGCTACTGTATATCTAATATCTTTGTTGGTAAGTCTAATACTCGTATATTCGAACGGTACTAGTGAAGCGAATGAAGTTGTATGCTTCAGCTTGGGCCGAGAATCGTTTGTCCGGTGTCCGGTGTCTGTCCCGGTGTCCCGCTGTCCCGGTGTCCCGCTGTTCTTCTCAACAGGTCACATTTTTCAATCGATTCTCGTGAAATTCTGTGAGCGCCTACCACGAACATCGAATCTAAGTTCGTATATATCTGTCGTACGAGTACCATAAAACATAAGTGCGTTAGAGACGGAGATATCCGAACTTCGTAATTCCATGCAGGTTCGTTGATTAGGTATTTTTTATTTTATGTAATCTCTATTTTTTTATAAGCTTGATTGCGATTTACAGCTCGAGGAACCAATTAGTATATCTATTCAAAAACCAAAAAAAATGGAATAAAAAAAATATATTATTTAAACTATTATTTGAACTCTTTTGTTTATACGTAGTAAGATAAGTTTCTGTCAAAAATTTCATTTTTGACACATGCTTTTATTGCCGACTGTACTTTTCTGTATACCGCCATCAACTACTGATTCAGATTCAGATTATTTATTTCTCAATAGTCATAAACACACATGACATGATTTCAATATACAGAAAACAGAACATACACCTACTGAGTTCGTCAAATTGTACAATAAGAATTATCATATTAATCTACTCTACTCATTGAGACGACTCTAACGAGCCCAAACTCAACGGGGTTACCTGAATTCCCATGGCCACCTTCTGTCTCCATCCAAGGATCAAGTCGATGGTACCATAATATTGAACTGTCATCCAAACTATACCTTTACCCAAAATTTCAGCTTAACCGGTTGAAGATATCTTCAAAATTCAGTTGCAAGATTCCACTCGGACTAACATGCATTGCAAGTTAAATAAAAGCTTGTAATAATAATAATAATATCGAACCAATATTTTGACATCTCAATTCTAATTGACAACCTGTAGATTGTTTCAGGAAGCTCCAAGTTACAATGTCCTACCATTTATGTTCTACGCGTAAAAGTTAGATGGATAAAAAAATCCGTTGTTATTGGTCAGACCTGCTGATTCTAGTAAAATTTAAACTTGCGGGTTCCTAAAACGGGCTCCTAGTGCCTAGTCGCTGGTGATTCCTTGTGTTTCCTGTTCCTGTCCTGCTTTTGTTTTTAGACTTCAACGAATCATCAAAACAATAAAGGTTCAGCAACGCGCTTGATGTGAATCTCTTAAATCGCAAGCGTCCATAAGCTATGGTGTCTACTTACCATAAAGCTTGTTTGCCACGTGGTATAAAAAAAAAGACATTTTAATGCCATTCGATACTCAAACTCGCTCCGCTTGTGGAATGAGCTCCCGCCGAGGTTTTCCTGAGGGACTACAGCATGGGGTTCTTCAAAAGAGGAGTGTATAAATTCTTAAAGGGTCGGCAACGCGCATGTAACACCCCTGGAGTTGCAACTCCAGGCACGCTTGCAAGCGTCCATAGGCTACGGTAACCACTTACCATCAAGTGGGCCGTAAGCTTGTTTGCCACCGACGTGGTATAAAAAAATAAAAAAAAAAATGTTGAAAAATTTTGCGAGTTTTACTGAGATTGCTACGCTACCTTTTTGAAGCGATGATATACATAGCTCCGTCCCTTCCCCGAAAGAAATCTGATGGCCTTAATACGCTGCTAAATTCCAGAATGGCACTTAGTCGTAATTAATAGGGTAGTAAAGGGCATTTGATAATACCGCTAAATGTGCCCCGAGTATTATGAAAATTAAGCTAAACTCAGATTAATGCGCACCGCACAATTATAAACGAGTAGTACAATGCAACAGTATGTAACACTGCAAAAAAGAAGACCGGGTTGCACTCCGGGAGTGCCGGCAGAAGTGAAAACTCAATAACATTGTAACAGTTTTTCGATCAGGTCACGTGACATCTTACGGTGTCACCCTAAAAATGAATTTGACGCAAATTTATAAACAATTATCAATTATTTAGGCGGACGGGCCGCGGGCGCGTTGGGTGCGACGGGCCGCCGGCTCGCCCGTCGGGGCGCACCGACGGGCGGCGGCAAATACAATACCAATTTGTTTTTGCCATTGCCAAATATTTTTCAAAGCTTTATCTCTTTAGGAATAACGTCTAAATTCGAACTATTCGAATTTGCAAGAACAGCAGACGGCGGTGGCGACCAAAATATCAATTTGTTTTTGACGTTGGTAAATATTTTCTTAAGCTTTATCTGTTTAGGAATAACGCCCAAATTCGAACTATTCGAATTTTCTCAATAGCAAAACGGTGAAGGACGCGTTGGTTAAAATTACAAATTTATTTGCAGAATATGCTATTGCAAAAAGTGTTTAACGGCTTTATACTCTTACGAATAGCGTTCAGTTTTGAATGAAGTCGAATCGGCTAGCAGCAAAAAGTGACCTCCTTCATATCTGACGTCACAAAACTCTGTCGCGTATTTAACAATTTTTCCCCATCCCAGAAAGTGCTCAGCGCCGCTAAAGAAGTTTTCACTTCAAAAACCTTAAAAAGTTATTGCACCATAAATATTATAAATGACTAGCTTCTGCCCGCGTCTCCGTCCGCGTGAAACTCGTTTATATCGTTAGCTCCATACAAACGTTCATCCAGCATTTTCCAGCTTTAGGGGACGATTTCCGGAATAAAAACTATCCTATGTCCTTTACTTAAACTATCCCTAAACCAATTTTTTTTCATCGGTTCAGCGGTTTAAGCGTGAAGAGGTAACAGACAGACAGACAGGAAGGAGGCCTATGTCCAGCAGTGGACGTCTTTCGGTAGGAATAAATAAACCAAATTTACTATTTATTTTAGATCGTAAAGTTCCCCCAACTTTAGCAATTGCATTACTGGTCTAAATCTGTGTACGACATTTAACGTCGAAATTTCAGTTTAATACAGTCTACCGAAAGGCACTACCGGCGTAATAATTAATTAAACTTAATAATTAATTAGTGTCTAAACATACTCATAATCACAGGTCTCTGTCAACACACTAACTCCGTACTAATATTAAAGTGTGTCCGTACGTTGAAGTCATTTTTAAGGACAAACAATGTTCTTGATAAGTCTAATCAACATTGACTGGGGACATCTGTTACTCGCGTACGCAAGAGCTACATACCACAACCCTGCACGTGTCCCCTGGGTGGTGCTAAAGATTGACAAACTTTGAAGGCGAAATAATGTATGCCATACCATAAATAACGTATACTTAAATACTTAAATCAACATTGATTTCCAAAACAGATTAAGGGGATGCCTTGATTTGAGTCGAACACGCTCCCTAGACAGAGACACGCTGATGCCTTCCGCGCACGAGGAAAAGAGATGTAACACTCTTCAGAATGGCTTTTTCGGACAAATTTCAATAAATACCTAACTTAGTGACGTTTTATTTAAAATTCATAAAGTGAGATTTTAGATGAGATAAAATACTATAGTATTAACTTGATTGTGTCGTAAAATAATGTATCGTTTGACTAGGCTGAGTAAAAAAAGAAAAATACAGACCCAACTTTGGAATTTTTTTCTATCGAGGAAATGTTAAGCAATCATGTATCGATCAAATCAGATAAACAATCATATAGTCAAGAATCATATATCTGAAAATCAGACCTTATTGTTTCTTAATCTAGTCAGAACGGCGTTTCAAAGCACGCGATAATTTCCAATGCACCGCCTTAAGGAGAAGTTCTAAAAAGGCACGGCTTTGTGTATCATATCATGATCCTTTTCTCGAAGCCATTCGGGCCATTTTCGACCCGTTGTGAAAAAAACTAGAAGCCTGTATTACTTTCAATTCGAACCAGTAGATTAAGAATTATTGCAAATCAAAGTTCCTCAAGTTTGTCACTGACTGACTCACTGACATCATCAAAATTGTAAGGTACTTACTTCTAGCAACCCTAAAAACTTGAAATTTTGCATGCGATTATGTTGGGTGTAAAATGCACTAGACAATTGTAAAAACGTTATATGCGGTTGGTAAAATAACATTTCTATACAAATAATATTTACAGCTGCATTGATATAAGTGTGTATGTATTGATGTTATTTGCGGTTGGTGAAATAACTTTTCCATACAAAGTCTATGCAAACATGTTTTTTTGTGACTTGATAACCACGCAATAGTTTTAGGCATGCAAAAATTAATAAATTCAGTAAAGTTGTGTGATTTCCAAGTTGCAGAATTTTATTTAGCATGCAAATAAAGATAAAAAATAAGAATGTCGGACTTGGCTCTACGTAATATCTCATAACTTTTTACGGTGAAAGAGGTTCGAGACGGCCTATGTTTTACATGAAATGTTTTTATGGGGTTTAATTTACGCATTTCCGCCAACGCCTGCCGGCATCAAAAGTAATTTCATTTTCACTGATTTCCATTTCTGCTGATTCTCATGTTGGTTCGACCTTTAAGAGGAAACACTAAGGGCGAGATAATTAAGAAATAGGTATTTGTAAAATGTATTGCTGTCGCGCCGACAGTGTGATAAATGACCTAAAAAACGGACATCATCGTTTTAGGACCCTAAAGGATAGGTTTGATCATTATGCATATACGACGATCATTCCCGTGTGGCAAATATGCATAGAAAATGCAAAAATAAACGTTTTCTATGGAAAATAATAAAAACTAAAAAATCTTCGGTCTTGATTAAAACTAAAAGAAGGACCAAGGATAATTTAAAAAAGCTAATTTTCGACGCATCAATTGTAAATTAGATTAAAGCTCTAGCTATAATTTTGGGAGAGAAATTTACGATTATTCAAATTTTTGATTTTATTTTTTTTATCTGATATCTTTATTGTACATACACCAAATTGTGAAAAAAAAACCAGATCCTCATGTTGTAGGATCTCAGAGATAAATGGTTCTAAAGTTTTGTTCTTGTAACTATGGAATTAGGGCTGTCTCACCTTTGAATTTGAAATATTTATTCTTTGAATTTGTTATGAAGTCTGAAATTGTATGGTACTTACTATAAAATAATTTAATTTATATATTAATGAAAAATGGCATATTGTGTCTACATAATTTGTACAACTTTTCAGTTTTGCTCGTAAATTTGGATATAAAATCTCTAATACCTTTTAAATTCGTAATTTCGTTGGGTATCTTTAATGTATCAAGAATTGCCCGCGTTCGCTCTTCTAGACTCAGGTCCGGTGGGCGACATGTTTTGCCGTTCTGTTTTGCGAGCGAAATGAACAACTTCTATGCGTCTAATCTAGTGTAAGGTGTTCGGGAACCTTCTTGCAGATTTGCGAGTACTCTCGAAGGTTGTAGAGTATCGGCTGTGGCGCTATCCACAGCATCATCCAATGCCACTCGTGAACCAACATGAGGGTTGGCGCCCTCATGCCCTCCTAGCAGTAAGTCAGCCGGTCGGAGCCCGGACAGACATCCCTCGACAGACTGGGTTAGTTCCTGTTGAGGCGTGGTACCATGGGTCTTTGACGGCTCCATAGCGCCTCAGCCCCGTTTCTCCAGCCACTGTGTACGAGCACAGGGTTTTAGCGTTAACCTAACGAGGGTGGACCCCTTCCCTGCACTACACATTGGCTTTCATCGGAATTGTTAATATAAATTAACGTTACGGTATAGTTACATACATTGTAATACACTTAGTAAGAGTAATTTTGAAACGAGCTGTATATGTTATGGGCCAAGTGATAACTTGCTTTTGGTAGAAGATTCCTAAGCTTGTGTCGATAGGGCTCTTCATACCGAACAGGCCTAAGGGCTGCGAAGAGCAGAACAACCCGGCGGGGAACGCGAGGGTTTTAGGCGAGACAAGCACGCCTAGCTGAGGGCTCTCTCTCTCTTCTTATCACCACTGGAAAAAAGTTAAACTGCAAACCGTCTCTGATAAATGAGACCCTTGTTAAAATAAAATCAAAACGCAACCCTTGAAATCAGGCATGTCACGCCATCTATAGGTACGATTTAGTACTATGTTGGTGCAACGTTACTTTTGACAACCCTGAACCAACAATTTTAAACGTTGATATTTCAGAGATCCTGCTATATTTTAATTTACAAATTTAGGAATCTATAAATAAAGTTCCAAGGAATAATTTAAGATAGGAAACGTCTCCTAATACGATGGGATATGGGAGAAATAAAATAAAAACGAAAAATTAAAAAAACTGTAAAAACTTCCTTACATGCTTACATCAAAACAGACCGCGTATTTTTTGTTACGTACCTGACACACGACTTAATCGGTAGCTCATAAAATAATCGATGATTATGCTATTATTTACCAAGTTTTAAGGGTTTCTATGGAATTTCTGGTATACATAGAAAAAATATTTAAAAAAAAATATCTCGTATTCTATGCATATTTGAAACTCGAGAATGATCGTCATATATGCATAATGATCAAACCTATCGTTTAGGGTCCTAAAACGATGATGTCCGTTTTTTAGGTCATTTATCACACTGTGCGACCTCAAGCCTCCCCCCGCAGAGCGCGATAGAGACAACTGCATCTTAGACCGAAAATTCCTTTTAAAAGTACATAAAATCAACGTTTCGTAGTCCCCTGCTTTCTTCTGTTAAAAAAAGGCAAAAATAGGAACATGTCAATAGTAGCCATAGATTTATGGAAAAAAAATTGCTCTACTGCCATTATCCAGGGAGAAACAAGGGGACTTTCTATGGAAAAACTTTCTATGGAAAAACAGCCCTTGTGTTTCCTCTTAACTTGCATTACAGATTGTTATTTACCTAAATCTAAAATTAGAAACCAGGAGTAGAGTCAGAAAATCACCATAGAGACGGTAAAATATCAAAAAGCCGCCAAGTCAAGAGGTGGGAAGAGGAACTAAAACTAACTGCAGGCCCCTCCTGGACAAGAGTGGAGAGAGATTATTGAGAGAACATTGGAAGGAGCTGGAGGAGGTCTTTGCCAATGGACACACCGAACTCTTATATACTTGAACAAGAATTATGAAATACTATTGTTCGGTATCAAGGGCTTATGTAAGGCAATGTGAAAACTTAAAATCCAGTACCCAAGGGCGGAGGGGATAAGGAATAAAAAATATTAATTATTCAGACAACAGTTATAGTTAAAATGGTTGGCTTGCCCCGTATCCACGTACAAGGCTTTCGATTCGCCAGAAAAGTACGAGTAGAAATAACATAATTGACGAAGCATGTTGCAGATGCTGTTTGGTTGTATTGACGAAACCTGCGTTGTGGAAATGTAAAAAAAAAAAAAATTGACAACTTAGAAAAGTTGAAAACCTGCGACATTTTCATTTCAAAGTTAATCTCAAAACAGGTAACCGAAAAAATTATGACGCGGGAAAATACTGGTGCTAAACTTAACATCTCAGTAGAAACTTAAATGAAGTTCGGCTACACAAGATAGAATAATCTTTGGATTAAGTTTAATTTCTTGACGCTGAGAAAATAAACACAAGTTTTGAAGGTCGTGCCCTGCGGTTGAAGTGATCACAACGGAGCTCAAAGTTCGCTTAGTGATGTATCTGAGAACAATGATTCTGGCAACTACCGGCAAAGATGGCCGTGTTGCCGGCTACTATGAGACTCACAGCCACCTTTTTAGGGTTCCGCAGCCAAATGGCAAAAAACGGAACCCTTATAGATTCGTCATGTCTGTCTGTCTGTCTGTCCGTCCGTATGTCACAGGCATTTTACTCGAAAACTATAAGGTGTATTTGAATAAAATTTTCAGGATAGGTGTATTTTGTTAACCGCTACATAGTTTTGTAAGTAATTACTAAAAAAAAATTTTTTAGTGGTGCACTCAATACATAAATTCTGTCCTTTTAACTGTTGAGGTAAAGGTCGGATTGTTTCAATATCACACTAACCATTCCGTTAAACGAGGTCATTTCAATTTTCAGTCCATTTCACTAATGTAACGACTCGAATAATTCTCACAAATTCTCGCTGTTAGCTGAGAACAGTAGATTATATGGAAAGGAAGGCCGAAGTCAACGAGAAGTACAGTCCTACGCGATTACGCATTAAATACTCCGGGTAATATAGGTAATTTGAGGTAAAATAAAAACGTTATAGAGATTAAAACACGTCCATTGTTGTATCTATTAATTATTTCCAAAAAAACTCTCGTGCAAATGTAGATAAAGGACTGAAGAACCGATAAATGTTTGTGCCATAAATATATCTATAGTTTTGACGGAGGAATATCAACTCAAAACTCGTCAAAACTAGCCAAGAAGCGCGTGGAGCCCCTTAAGGCGCCGTAGGTTCAGCGAAGTTAAGCGAACAGAGCTTTTGAAACAATATAATGCGTCAGTTTATAATAATATGGTTTCAAAAAAATACGAATAGTAATCTTGAGGCTTTTCTGCAGCGAGATCAGTGATTCGAAACATGATTTAAGCAAATTTCACTCGATAGAAAAAAATCACGAACATAGGTCTAAAATACACAAAAATACACTTAAAATATTCGTGACAAATTATGCACAAAAGCTAAAAATATTAAAATTGCTTCTAAAAATCGGCAATATCATGATTGAGGGAAAACAGTGATTACATTTTTATTTATTTAAACGGCTAAAATATTAAAATTAAAAAACATGATATCCGCGCTTCCGAGCACGCACTTCCATCTCGCTCACGCTTACGCTCAGTGAGAGGGAGAGAGGACCATGAACCTACGGCGCCTTAACAAAAGTATTGGAGTTTTTTATTTTATTTCGTTGCATGTTTAAGAAAAGCACTATACATACAATGCCCGGCAAACAACTTGAGCAAATGAGCTTGCCTGCGCAAAACCGAATTGTACGTGCGAGCTGCCCCCCCACTTCGTCCCGAATGTTCAAGTTGTTTGCCAGGCACTGTACCTCGGCGTGAAAAGGGATTGCCAGCATGCCAGCCTTGTATCGCCCGCTATCCGGCCTCGCTACCGTACGCTCATCCGTTTATATCTACTTGGCCGGCAATCCCTATTTCGCCGGCCTCTTCAGTAATGTACTATTTTATCAGACAAGCACAGTAAACACACTTGGTCATCTGTTTTGGATGTTACAACTCAAGAGACAAAGTTGATTTTTGTTAACACTGCCAGGAAAGCTACCTTGATCTCTGATCGTAGGCGCTTTCCGCTACATGCGTCGAAAACCACGGTATCAGCCACGACCCTAGCGCAGGCAGGCAGTGAACATGTCTTCAAACATATTGCCAACTATATATGCCTATAAAGACGAGAGCCGGTGATGTCTTCAGATATATAGTAAAATACTTAACCGTCGATTTTAGACCTAATAGCTTCGATACAAGGTCTACATCTGCTTAAAGTCTTACATATTGCAAGTTTGTAATAACCACCAAGTAGCTGTCTTGTAATCGCGCCAACACTCCACGTTCGAGCTCTGATAGCTATTGCTTCATGTGACATGGCAATACGGATTAAATTGCCTTGACACAGTGTCACAGTAAATTGCTGACAGTAGGATAATTTCAGAAACTGGGTTTTATAGTTGATCCAGCGGCGCTACCACGAACTTCGAAAGTCGAAGGTCGGGTATTTCCATCTCTATCGCACTCCCTTACTCGAGTGACAGGGATGCATGTATTACGAACTTCGACTTTCGAAGTTCGTGGTAGCGCCGCAGGTGCGTCTCACTTCATGATTTCGTCGCGCCGCTGCAAGTACATGCCTACCGGCCCCGGCCGGTATGTTAGCGCTGCTACGGTACGCACGCGTTCTGTTGCAGCGCGTTGCGAGCCATAGAAAGGGACAGCCACGTTTAGGCATAACACTACTACTTGCTCTGTAGTAGTGTTGTGTTCCTGGAGGTGAGCAAGGTCGCCAGAGCTCCGGAGGATGCGTTGTGTTGGGAGCGAGGGAATTTGTTCCTTCAGCCTGTCAACACGGCGAATCCTCAAACATATCAAGGGTCGGCAACGCCCATGTTACTCATTTGGAGTTGCATGCGTCTATAGGCGGCGGTGTCTTACCATCAGGCGGGCCGTACGCTTGTTTGCCACCGTCGATGTATAAGTATTAAAAAAAGGCTCGTTCGGCATACAGGGGATTTGTTACCAGAGAACCTTCTGTACGTAGTAGGTACCATTATTTATTCAGTGGTCAACCACTTCAATCAATCGTTCATATTTTAATAACCTATTCATTTTTATCGTTTGTCTAGTAGCCAATAACAGGAACCTACTGGTTTTGTTTGGTTTGAGACTGTGGGTTGAATGGTGCAAGATTGTATCCCCATCATAATATATGTATTTAGGGGCTAGGTTTTAATAGGTGGAGTATTTTCAAACATATTATTGTATGACATTACAGCCACTTGTCCTCTTTACATCCGATACTATTGAACTAAAATATAGCAATAGTATGCATATTGTAGCTGGTCATTTCCATTTTTGTATTTGTATTTTGTATTGTAGTTTATGCAACTGATACATAATCAGAGGCCTTAAAATAGGAGTGCGGTTTTATGAAACGAGCGTTAGCGAGTTTCATAATAGGATCACACGAGTGTTTTAAGGCTAAATTATGTACAGTTGCATACACTACTTTATCTACACACATATCATAAATACTCTAAGATGGGTTCAGAAGCCGTAGGAAAATGACCTGCATTGCTACTATAGTGCTACCTGTAAAATATCTTTGTTGCAATCGTGGCTGCATTTACGATATCCGGCGGAGTGTTCATATCGTTCTCGGAATCACTACTACTCATATTTTCAACTAAAATGTGAATTACAAACAACTTTTCACAATTCTACTTTCGTAACAGCAAACACCAACAAAGAAATGACAACAGTAATGGCGGCAATTCGATCCTACGTCAAGACGAATGTTTTTTTTAATCATAGACAAAACGAATGAAGTCCCTATTCTCATGTCACTCTTGATCAAATGTCGTGCGGTTTATATTAAAAACCATACTGAATTGACGTTTCGCATCGATAACTGTTTAAATATCTTTGGATACTAGAATAGAGACCCACTTGAGTTTTGACAGCTGTTCCAAATTTAAACTCATAACCTTACAAAAATCTGTACTGTTATAACATTACAGTACAGATTTTCCTACTACCACAGACAAGAAAGTTCTCATAGTAAAATTGGTTGTAATAATGCTGGTCATTTCCTACGCTTTCTGAACGCATTTTAGAGAACTAATGATATGTGCGTAGATAAAATATATAACTATAGCTGATGCCCGCGGCTTCCCCCGCGTGGTTATAGGAAAATGTTACTTAATGAATTTTCCCGTGGGAATTAGATGTTTTCGCGCTGGAAAAAGTAGCCTATGTCACTCTCCAGCCTCTAAACTATATCTTCATACAAAAAATCACATTAATACGACGCTCTGTTGCGACGTGAAATAAGGACAAACAAACACACATACACACACACACACACTTTCGCATTTATAATATTAGTAAGGATTGTTTGTATATGGGATCTCGAAAATTGCTTTAATGACTTCGATGAGGTTTATAGCACAGGGACGCCGAACATAATTTGTTTCTCCTAATTTTCGTGCCCGGGGTGCGACCAAGCCTACTGATTCTATTTTGCTGTCAGCTACTAGTTCTATGTTCTATAGTGTGATTCGGCAGTTCAACTCGACCGTGTTTGTACTGGCACACTCGCCGTGCGAGTAGGTTGCGCCGTGTAAACTGAGGGTGATAATTCGATTTCAAGTTGGCAAGTACAACACACAAGTACATACGTCAGAATGCGAATAGAACCTATACAGGGTGTAATCGTTAAGTGTTTACAGGCCATAATTCCGTAAATATAGCAGATATCAGAAAACTTCTAACTGATATCGAAAGTACGTTACCCAACGAGTAAAATTACAATAATAACATTTTCTAAATAGATAAAGTAATATTAAAATGAATAAAATATTATATTTGAATGAACAGTTACCTACTAAATGTATGGAAGGGTTTGAAGTTAATATTTGGGATATTTCTGCTTTTATTTCAAATACGTTATTAGTGTAATTTTACTCGTTGGGTAACGTACTTTCGATATCAGTTAGAAGTTTTCTGATATCTGCTGTATTTACGGAATTATGGCCTGTAAACACTTAACGATTACACCCTGTATAAAGGGTGTGTTGAACTCAAATATTGAACCTATACCATTCTCAAACATAAGATCAATTAAATTAGTTTTATGCAGCGAACGACAAAACCATAGAATGCGTGCTCCTTTACAAATTTCTACCCAAACACGTGCCTAAAACCCGGTATGCGTGTGTTCGAACTAAACGGCTGCCTGGCATCGTTTTGACACCCCGCCCCCATCCACGCATAATGGAACTGGCACCCATTCTGGGGGGCCATTTTGCGGCGCTACTTAAACTTCTATGGTTTTCGTTCCCTGGTTTTATGTAATAAGTAACACGGTATTTGACAGTAAATAAACTGCCCTTTAACTGTTACTTATGCCCATTTAAAATCTCTCTAACAGAGAGCATTTTTGACGTTACATAATATAATGCTGATTTAACTATTCAGTCAACATACCTATTGTAAAGGTTTCCCATAGGATAGAAAGAAACTAAATCAATAGGCAGATGTATGCGTGGAAATCAAATGTATATCGGAACCTATGCCTACGAAAACGAAACAATAAGTACTTCTCGAAAACCTTAAGGCATTGCTTTAAGACCTATTTTCGCATGAACATTACCGAGTTAAATGGATTATTTGTCAAAGAAATAACATGTCAATGCGAAATAGTACACAATAGTCAACATGCTAAACCAGCCATTATCAGAAGTTAAACCTTAAGCGGTTAGAGTAGGATTGAAATTGCTGTAACATTACCCGAACCCTTATCACGAATTTCTGTAGCCCAAACGCGTTGTTTTTTGTAGTCTCTGGAGACAATCTGAGGTCTCTCCTATACCTATACACATTTTATTACCTATGCGGGCCAGAGTGAATTGACTCTCCGCTCGGCTCAAAAGCTATATATGTATATGGTACATGTAGGTATATTATTATTATTATAAAAGAGAAATGGCAGCCTCGAGGGCCTTTGCCAGAGTCAGTAAGTGTATAAGTTGACCACGAATATATAACGAATTAAACCATTATAAAATCAAATAGACGTGACTCTCGCCAAGATGGCGACAATGCTCTATCCATGTAGGTATACATACAGTCGATGTCCAAGATATATGTGTTACCGTCAAATTATGAAAACGTCAGTTTATAATCTTACCGGCAATATTATGAACTGTCGGTAAAATAGTGAACTGTTAAAACCGTTCATAATTTAACGCATTATTCTTCGTTAGTTTATAATCTGTCAATGTTATCGTCAAATTGTGAACCGAGTTCAAATCGGCATGCTACGGAATACATACACAAAGTCTAACCCCCTTATTCATAAAACTTAAAATGCCTCTGCTAAATAAAATGTGCTTTGTCCCTTTCTTACGAAGACAAATGTCAAAGTGACAGATAAGGACAAACTAATTATAACGCCATTTTAGTTAAAACATGCTTATAGGACGTTTATGAATACGGCCTCTAAGTGTATAGGTTAGTTATGAAGCTTCAGTTGCCCGAAGGATAACCGTAACCGCCCAGAAATAGGAGCCCAGACCTACTCTATCTCGCACTCGCATATTTGGCAGAAAGGGACGAATGCTTTATGTCCGATATAAAACTTAGTGTGCTAGGGGTTCAGGAGGGCTCCGTCGCCACTGCCAGATGACGAAAATAATTAAATAAAAAGTTCAGTTAAAAATAAACCATTATGTTCGGACGTAAGCGGAAGCTGATGCCAATGAAATAATTTTCCGAACTCCCAGTAGTTCGACACCACTCACACCCCAGTCAGTTGATACTGTTCAACCAATCTCACTGGAGCGCAAACTCGTAGAGTATTCCAGTGTACAAACGTTCCCGCGTGGTCGTGCCGGAGCCGGAGGCTTCCCCTGGATTTTCCCCAGGCTACCCTCCAACCATGCAATTTGACCGCTTTATTGGGTCCGTCCTATTGTAGCCACAGTCAGGTTAAAAAAAAAAAAAGGTGCGTTCCGAATCATGCGAAATTGTTCTCTGTTTTTAATTTGATATAGGTTACTTCAAGTCAAAAGGCTCACAGTAATTCAAAGAAAGTAGTCTTTGAATTACTGTGAGCCTGTCGGTTGCACCTTTTTATAACTCGACAAAGTCTGGACCGATTTCCATAATGTTCGGTTCGACTTCCCTAAGAATAGGTACCAGAATAACTATGAAACATGGAAAAATTTACAAAAGTACTCCGAGTAGGTAAGACCACAGCCATAATATAATAACAGTACTAGGTACTTGCTCTGTAGTAGTGTTGTGTTCCTGGAGGCGAGCAAGGTCGCCAGAGCTCCCGAGGATGCGTTGTGTTGAGAGCGAGGGAATTTGTTCAAATTCAACACGGCGAATTCTCAACCATGTCAAGGGTCGGCAACGCCCATGTTACTCCTTTGTAGTTTCATGCGTCTACAGGGTGCGGTGTCCGCTTACCATCAGGCGGGCCGTACGCTTGTTTGCCACCGTCATTGTATTAAAAAAGGACCGAGTTGCACTCCGGGAGTGCCGGCAGAAGTGAAAACTCAATAACATTGTAACAGTTTTTCGATCAGGTCACGTGACATCTTACGGTGTTACCCTAAAAATGAATTTGACGCAAATTTATAAACAACTATCAATTATTTAGGCGGACGGGCCGCGGGCGCGTTGGGTGCGACGGGCCGGCTCGCCCGTCGGCGGCGGCAAACAAAATACCAATTTGTTTTTGCCATTGCCAAATATTTTTCAAAGCTTTATCTCTTTAGGAATAACGTCCAAATTCAAACTATTCGATTTTGCAACAACAGCAGACGGCGGCGGCGAACAAAATATCAATTTGTTTTTGCCGTTGCTAAATATTTTTCAAAGCTTATCTCTTTAGGAATAACGTCCAAATTCGAATTTGCTCAATAGCAAAACGGTGAAGGACGCTTGAATAAAATTACAAATTTATTTGCAGAATATGCTATTGCAAAAAGTGTTTAACGGCTTTATACTCTTACGAATAGCGTTCAGTTTTGAATGAAGTCGAATCGGCTAGCAGCAAAATATAAAAGTTTGTGACCTACTTCACATCTGACGTCACAAAAATCTGTCGCGTATTTAACAATTTTTCCCCATCCCAAAAACTGCTCAGCGCCGCTAAAGAAGTTTTCACTCAAATAAAAATGTAGTACATTTTTTTTTGTCATACGTTTTGTATGATGCTATTGGTAGCACCATTACAAGGAGTTTGGACTCGCGGGGTCTGCTAGTATGTTTTTAATACCACGTCGGTGGCAAACAAGCATACGGCCCACCTGCTTATAAGTGGCAACGGCGTAGTCCAGGTCCAGGAGTGTTACATGCGCGTTAAGAATTTATACCTTCCTTTTTTGAAGAACCCTATACTGTAAATAGTTGAAGGTAAATTGTGGTTAAGTCGAGTGAGGTAGACCTCCCTCGTAATTCAAAAAGATAGCGCGCCTCATTTGGCAGATAGCCTCTCACCGCGCCCCTAATTATTCACACTTACTCACTCGGCAATTACCATTTTAATGGCTCTGGCTAGATTTCAATTATGTAGATTTTGGAAAGATACGAATATTAAAACACGGTTTATTTCAACAGTAGGACTGGTACAAACGCCAACGCAGTTAACTGACCAGCCTGTTTTTATATCGAACCTTATTACAATGCACATTTAGTGCACGGATGGTCAGTTAACTGTGTTGGCGATGGTATACCTATACCACGTGTTCGTGACTCGCGTTTACGTACTGGCTAGCGAAGTAGCGACTGCGTAAAATATTTGTATTGAGAATATGCAGCTCCTGGCTGTCACTCACGGCCACGACATTGCGCGGCGACAGTGGCGGCAGCGGTTCTATAATTAATTGCGTGTGATCCGAGCTACCCAAGTGCGTTGCGCGTCTCGACCGCCCAATGAACAGACAAAACGCTTGCCGCGCCGCAATTCCCGCAATGTCGTGGCAGGGCCGATAGAACAGAAACTCGCATTGGCACCACGACTTACATATAAATATGTTTCAGGAGAGTCAAGGATTGTATAATACGTAATATATGTATGGAAGCGATTATGAATTCGCCACTCACGTACGAATACCGGTTACGTACGGTTACCTATCTGAATCAATAAATAAAATAAGTAAAACATATTGTTCAGTTAAATGGTTTTATTGTAAAGGATGTAGATAATGTACTACAACAAGCTAAAAACAAAATGGTAGAGACCAGGTATCCGTCATCACGCCACTCTCCTCACACTGTAGGGCATTATCAGATTGAAATAAAATCGTGGGACGCGTTGAATTTATATTATCTGGGCATTTTCAATAATTCGTGCACCCAATTACCGTGAATTGTTAAATAAAAATTAACTCGGTGTCAGTTTTGTAACGGCAATTAAGCATTCAGTTTGTATAAAGACTAACTGTTTCTGTTTATGATTTATGAATGATATGCCTATGCATACGAGTATATATAATATTGGGTGCACGAATTATTGAAAATGCTTATCTACAGTCTACCGCACATATTATGTTATGCTTTGGATCAGGGCTGGGCAAAATACATGTTTTGCTTTAATTAAAATAGAAATTACAAAATACTATCACGCCTGTAATTAACATAGAAAATACAACATGTTGTGCATTTGAAATAAGTATATAGTATTTTAAGCATTTTTATTTGAAATACAAAATACAGTCAGCGGTCCGTTTTATCAGGGTCTGCAACCTGCAATCCCTGCTTGTGTAGAGACACAAGCAGCGACGAGCGATGGTTGTTAGACAGAGTTGTTAGTGTAAATCCTATAACATAATATAATCCTGTAAACAACCGTTTGTTTCCTAAATAAAATAATAATAATAATAATCCCTCGCTTTATATTATATTTGATTTAAAGGGCCTCTGCGCTGTTGGCTTCGGCCCCACGCATGCCTTCCAAAAGTCCAGGACCCCATGGTCCTGAGATACGGAAAAAACATACATAATAATATTAATAATAATAAAAAAAAATGTATTTTAAAACTTAAAGTGTTTGAAATACGAAATACTAAATACATGTGAGTGTGGTATTTGAAACCAAATACATACTTATCCAACCTGTAGTTAAAATACAGATACAAAATACGTATTTGTATATTAAATACATGTCATTAAAATACTGCCCAACCCTGCTTTGGATCAGAGATGCCGCGAATGCGATTTTTTTGACATCCGCGGATGCGGATTTTGGGGTCCAACACTAAAAAACAACATCCCTTTTATGATATCACACGATCATCAAACACGTTGAGGCTAAATTACATAGCGAACAAATCAAAAACGCGAACGCTCTTGGTCACAGAAACGAAAATAAGTTTTTTTTCTAATGGCGAACATATCTACAACGCGCGCGGTAAGCGCCGCGTGGGATCCTTTCTTGTCGTGAATTGCACTACATCCGCATCCGCAAAAACTCCGCAACGATTTTGGCGGTTGCGGATGCAGATGCGAATGTCTGCAGCATCCCTGCTTTGGATACAGGTACACTTCCGCGGCTTCGCCAGCAGCTATAGGTATGAGAGACCCATCACGGAGGGCGAGGGTATGGGTACCCATCAGATGGACCGTACGCTGGTTTGCCACCGACGTGGTATAATATATATCCGTCACCGTAAAATGGTGAACTTCGTCAGTTTATAAACAAACGCGTAAGATTATAAACTTACCTAGGTTAGGTTAGGTACAAACGCCAATACAGTTAACTGTTCATCCTGTATTTATATTGAAACTTATTTTATTACAATGCACATAAAGTGCACGGTTGGTCAGTTACTGTGTTGGCGATGGTACCCATCAGTTTATCTTACAAATATTATAAATGCGAAAGTGTGTCTGGCTGGCTGTCTGTCTTTTACGCTTTAACCGCTGAACCCAATGATGTAATGTAAAGTAATATAAAAAAGAGGTCTACCTCTTTTTTATATTACTTTATAATACATACTTTACCTTACATACATACGTTGTCTATATGAAATTCCGTGTTTAAAAATGACCACCAAATCTGACAGCTAAAGGTGGTTTTCCACCGGATGAGCGCGGATTGAATTGATTTTTTATTTGCACGCTAAATTGAAACGTATTACCGTACTATTAGAATGCACATTACACTGAAGAAATTTTCCCGCGATGTCAAGCGCTTGAAAATAATCTTCAGTGTGATTTGCACTCTAACAGTACAGCAGTACGGTTCAATTTAGCGTGCAAATAAAAAATCAATTCAATCCGTGCTCATCCGGTGGAAACCCACCTTAAGACGTCCATGGACGATGCGACACTGAGGCAAGGTCATACAATTGGCTGAGTTTTAGTGTGCCACTTTTGGAGTGCTTAATGCTTATAACCTACCTTATTATCTATCTCTTTTAATATTACCTCATTGGCTGAACAAATTTAAATGATTGGTATAGAGATAGTCTCAGGGAAGGACATAGGATAGTTTTTTTCCCGGAAATCATTCCCTAAGGGGGTGAAACGTGGGGTCAAAGTTTGTATGGAGCTTCGATATAATCAAGTACCACGCTGGGCGGATTCGTGGGCAGAAGCTAGTAGATTATAAACTAACGGTTCTTACAATTTTACGGTGACATTTAGGAATATTGTCAATAGCACATAGCAAAGGCTTGAGCATATATGTTCGTCGAGTGCATTATATTATACAACGTGAACGAACTGAATACCGTCGCCGGCACTATGGGAGATTTCTCTGCAAAGTATTTTTCTTCAATATCCATGCGACTTATGCATTTGAATACTAGATGCCTACAGTACTCGCATAATCCTCAGTAGGATCAAGGGCGGCTCACTCCGTGAATTCGTCGCGCCTCTACAAAGCATGCTATGGGTCGCTTTCATCTATAATTCAAGAAATCGAGTTTGTAGAGCTTTATGAAAGTTGGCTTCAATAACACAATTTGGATTTGTTCTCTTCGTGATTAGCGCCGCTGCAAGTACATGTCAACCTACCGGCTACAGCCGGTATGTTAGCGCTACTACGGCACGCACGCGTTCTATCGCAGCGCGTTGCATGCGCTAGAAAGGGATGGCCACGTTTAGAATCGTTCAGCATATCTAAACAGGGGATTTGTTAACAGATAACCTGTATGTAGCACTGTTATTTATTCTGTGGTAAGATGGCTTTGGAGCGTAGTACTGGGAGTGAAACGGATAGACCGTGTCCGAAACGCTGCGCTCAGAAACCCGCATTGCCGACGTTGGGGTTAAGACCGCCAAGCTGAAATGGGAATGGAGTAGCCAAGTCTGCCGCATGCATCCAGAGAGGTGAGCGAAACTAGTCATCGAGTGGGTGCCACACGATGGGCGACGATAACGTGGCAGTGAACTATGATGAGGTTGAGGAGGTTCGGCTCGGGCAGCGTTACTAGAATATAAATATAATACGCCAAGTTTCTGTAGTATAATGAAATCCTTATTGGAATATTCCTAGCTTTATACACTTAGGGTTATCGCTGATACAAGCAATTTGCGTTTATGTTGCAGTAAACCATTAAATTACTGTTAAACTCTAAAGGTGACTAATGACCATACTTCAGCAGGCCGAGACGGTGATGGCGGGACGACCTGGACGCATTTTGTTTGGCCAGAGGTTTCTCAAAGCCCGAGTGGAAGTCGAGAGCTCTAGTTTTCCCTCTAGGCTGGAAGATCAAGTGGCAGTCGCTTTTGTAAATAGTACCTACCTACGCCAAATCTTGGGATGAGATGCCAAAGCGGACTACGGACTGCTTTAAGTATTTCGAAAAAGTGACTCGAGTAGAATCTATATGTCGAGGTGTGGGCGTATCCTGGGTTCTCGGGCAAACAACACAACTTACAAACTTTACTAAGGACTTCTCCACAGCATAGTTACGAATTCATGTGAAATACAGTGAACGGGCAATTTCGGTTCTCGTATTCCGTCACACCATTCTCTCTACACGATAAATTCTCCATCCAAGAGAGCGTCCACCTCCTGTCAGGCTTTTTCCTCGATGACGGCGAACACAACCGTCCGTTGTTCTGTTTCTAATTCAAATAATACTCGTTATAGCCCTCTGTTGGCGCACGGCGGAACTAATGAGCTCCCGAGTTTGCCCAGACAAATATGTCCTCGTTCGCATGTATTTCTATGATGACATTTATAGATTGACAGTGAAGCACATTATGACCGAAGTCACGATGCATTTAAAAGAGGGCGCTGAATGAAACTTCTCCTCTCCGACATATATAATTAACGAACTTGCTCACAAAATTTCACGAGAATTGGTTGAGAAATGCGACCTGTGAGGAGAAAACAGCCGGGCAGATACCGAACAGACAAACGATTTTCGGCCCAAGCTTAAATTGTATACTTAGTGTCATTTTATGCATAGCTTTGTTGTTTAATTTCTTGAAACCCCTCCGATATTGAAACTTGACTACGGTCGTGCTCTGTGGACTGTGACGTACGTCCATTCAGTCGGATAGAGGTAACGAGCTATTTCCGCGCGCCGAGAATAATTAATATGAAAATTCAAACTCATATCGGTTCGAAAATACTAGACGGGCTCACAATTAAAATATACTGAGAACTTTATAGTTATAATACGAGATTGTTGACAAAAAGGTTTTAAAAATTATTCATTTTAAAATAGTTCGGAAAATGAAACTGTTTTTTACGAAGCAAAAACAACGCTTACAGGACTAAACATCCGTAATACTTAGATTCATTTTGACGCGTAAAAATATATTAGACACAATATTGTAGACGAATACAATACTAAACTACACACATTTAAAACATTAAAAAAAATGCCAGAAATTATAATTTACTTTAAAAACAAAGATTTAACCAACTTCATTCTGTAGTTGGTTAAATCTTTGTTGTTAAATCAACGCGATCTTGAACATACATTCACTCACAGTGCGGGAAGTTAAAGTCAAAATCGTAAATTGGTTACAAAAATTATCATACAATGAGACTGAAACCCTTATTTCTGGCCATTAGTGATCCATACAGGTACATAAACACACACATACACCCCCACACCCGCCCACACCCACACCCACACCCACACACACACACACACACACACACACACACACACACACACACACACACACACACACACACACATTAACATTTAATATTATTATTGTTTTTAACACTTTTTTGTATCTTTGGTTATATTTATTTATTTAAACTTTATTGCACAAACGTGTAGTAGATTTATTTTCGCATTGTGTTCTACCACATCATCTGTTAGCATGTAATACTAGTCTATATCTGTCTATATATATAATCTGGTTATAAATCAGAACAACACAATTAATGTTTTAGAACTTAAGTCCTTTGTGTCCCGAGGTGGGCGTAATCGCTGCGACTCAGTCTTTGACTACTGCAGCAGCCGATTACGAATGTTTTGTTATTCGGTATACCTGTTATTAAGTTCAATAAAAATCTTTAAATCTTTAAATCTTAAAAGTTCACTCCGCTTCAAGTGTGTCTATATAATTTTAAGAATTCCCTAGATTTTTCCAAGATCCGTTCGTTCGATCCTGCCCAGACCCCGTATCATGGTCGGCCTTATCATAAGATATAGCGATAAGTGACAAGATAGGAGCGTCGTCTCGTTCTATCGAACGTTGTCAGCCAGTGACGGACGCTCTATCTTGTCAAGGCCGACCATGATACGGGGCCAGATGACCACGGGACCACCTGGGTAGGACACTCTTTCAAACGTAACATAATTTTCCAAATCGGTCCAAGCGTCTTCGAGTAATCGGGGAACATGTACATTAAAAATAAAAGATTCGACGACGATTCGAGACGAATCGAGTACCTCCTTTTTGAAGTCGTTTAATCATTGATTAACTAGTAAAATTACCCCCGCACTAACTTCCAGTCTATAAACTCGCGCGCGAATAAAAACGACAGTAAATTGAAACAAAAGACTGACGCTAAGCTAATTGCTGCGCCAACGTTTTTTCACCTTTTTCTCGCTTCTTCTGTTTATTATAAGATCTTTTTGGGTCATTGTCAGATTTAGGTGCGCGTCTTTTCGGAGGACATTATAAAAATGTTTTTTTTTGTCAGAAACTTACTATTTATATTACATCATTGAAATCAGGCTTTACTTTAAGTCCATGATAAGAAACTAGAAAAATATTCCTTTGTTATTCCGCTATAAAACGTGCTGGCCTATTAGCGATGATGAGATGCACCTATTTGCGTATTTTTGCATGCGAACGTGCAAATAATTACATCAAACCACCACCAAAAACTGACAAAACGTCGACACGAACCGTCAGCTATATTTATTTTGCAGCCAGAGTAGCCAAATATTTCGTAACACGTTATTCTTACAGTAATAAAGACGTGTATTGAAATATTTGGCTACCTTGGCTGCTACTAATATGACGCTGACTGTACCTAGCTTACACATTGTTTTTATATATATAAAACAGCCGGCCGCGGGCGGGTCGCTAGTTATACAACTAGCGACCCGCCCCGGCTTCGCTCGGCTACTATATTATACTTACATATAAACCTTCCTCTTAAATCACTATCTATTAAACCGCATCAAAATCCGTTGCGTACTTTTAAAGATCTAAGATATGTAGGTATACATAGGGACAGACAGCGGGAAGCGACTTTGTTTTATTTATTTATTTATTATTACTTTATTTTCAGACCATAGAATCAAAATGAAAATTACATATAATACTATGTAGTGATTATGTTTGCCTTAAATGTTTAAAACACACTTTTGTTACTAAATAAATCGTCTGTATTTATCTATCAACACGTGAAATGAATTATTGTGTAACATCTTCTACGGCTCCCAAGATACAGGTTTGGCCTAGTTTGGGGTCCACGCCTCTATGTCATTTTTGTAATGTGTTTACATCCTCAATAAACTTTTTCAAACCTTCAACTATAAGGTAAAAGACCGAGTGCTTGACGCTGTACTAGTATATGGCATGGGCACTTTATGTCAAAGCAATATGGTTTAAATTCGAACTATGAGCACTTTTCTTCATTCGAATTTAAGCAATGTCACTTTGACATAGAGTGCCCAGGCCATATACTAAGTACAGCGTCGAGCACCCGGACGTTTACCTTACGTTGTCTGACAATCAATCTTTCAACATCTTGCAGTTTTGCGAAGGATTACGTTTGAGTGTTCAAAATAAGTTACTGTCAAAAATTTCATTTTTGCTACCAGCTTTTATTGCCGACTGTACTTTTCTGTATACTATCATCAACTACTCATTGAGACGATTCTAACGAACCAAAACTCAACGGGGTTACGTCGTTTAAGTACTCAATTCCCATGGCCACCTTCTCATCAGATCAGCTCGATGGTACTATAATATTGAATTGCAACCCAAACTATACTAATATACCCAAAATTTCAGCTCAATCGGTCACCGGGAAGTGGGTCAAATTTAACTTGCAAGATTTGACTACATACTAACAGGGCAAGTTAAATAAAAGCTTGTAAAAACACGGCACCCTCGCGAGACTACTTGTTTCAATAATCAATCCACCGATAGTTTTTCTTACCGGCAGTTACATTTTGACAGATTACCGGTAGAAAATGTGTCAAAATGTAACTGTTGGTAAGGAAAATTATCGGTGGATTGATTATTGGAACCGGCTAAGTATTTATCATAATCATAACAATAGTTCACAATAGACTAAAGAAACAAACTCTCGACAGCATTTCACTCCATTTGATTCGATTTACCGAGCAATAGCGGTTTACAATGGCTATCGAAATAGCGCGTTCTTTGAATAAACCAATCTCCTCGCGCAGGCCGTAAACCGAGTTATTTCCGTCCGGGCCGGGAAAATTGCATTCCCGGCGTCGACGCGGGATTATGGAGTACAGCCATGTTTTAAATTATAAGAATGCATGCTTTGCTGCAATATTTCATGTGCGCCTCTCAGCACTGTGGCGTGACAGGAGAGCCTAGTGATGTGCAATGGGAATCGGGGATAACTATTGAAAAGACACCACATTAATTTCCAATCTACATAGAAAAAAAGCTTGAAATAATGATTAATATTTTTAATTAACGTGACTTAAGGTTGCCCGACGTTCCGGATTTGTCACAACATTTTGGGTCGCGGGTTGAATATAAAAAAGTTAATTAATTATGTATATGCGATTAATGTCTTTCAGGCACTCTTTGGGGGAGGCTTATGTCCAGCAGTGGACGTCTTTCGGCTGATATGATGATGCGATTAAGTCCCGTTTGGTAAAAGTGTTGTATGACAATCGTTAAAGTTTAAATGAATGAAGCATTATTGATGCTGTCAAGTAATATTACAACCAAACGTCCAACTGATTTGGACTTATCTTGAAGTTTAACTACGAAACACTTTTTTTTACATATATCAAAAAATATACTCTGACGTAAGATTTGCACAAAATTGTGTAATTTTTATATTATTATTTAACAAGTAATAATCGCGTTAGCCAAAGATAATTAATTTCACCCAAAACCCCATTATTTATCACAGAACGAAGACACCCTTTCGTTATCACATCCGAGTCCTTTTGTTTCGACCCGTATCATCTCATATTCGTTCTTTCCCTGATAACTCTCCCAACCTCCCAAAAATACTTTCATCCCAATCAAATAAGGACCTTAAACAGTAGATAAAAGGATACTCGTAGAATTTGAGACTGGTTCAGATAGGAGGTTGTGTGGATGATTTAATGACAAAGCTCAAACATTAATCTTTCGGACAATGCGGCCGGAATTTTATCTCGAATCGAACACGGGTTTTTCCAGTTTAGTTCACTTGGCGCTGAAAAAGTTTTCTGCTTTCCACGTTGTTAAAGTTCCTCCTCATCTTAGCATCCTGTTGAATTCTAAAGGAGCTTGGAGTCCGCTTATAGGGTGGTCATCACACTGCGGCTTGCGGAGCCACGCACTTCGCCAGACGGTACGGTGCAGTGTGCAGTACCGTGCAGAATTTATATACGCCAAGTGCGAGTCGGAGTGGGGCTCCCATAACAGACATGATTTTTTTGCCGTTTTTATAGATAGATAATGGTACCGAACCCTTCGTGCGAGAGTCCGACTAGCACTTGGCCGGTTTTTTTTTTCAGACAAGTGGTGGGGGCGATGAACCAATCAAACTTTAGTTTGACCAATAAATACCTTCTGCCTTGGTCTCCTGTGTTAATTTTTCCTATGGCTCCAAGGGGTCTCATTTACGGACCCTCACAAATACTTTGTATTAGATCTGACCACCCTTGGGGCATCCAACTGGCGTGAGGTGGCGCCGAATAGGGAAGGGTGCCGTTTTCTTGTGTCAGAGGCCAAGATCCTCTTTGGGTCATCGTGCCAGCATAGTAAGTAAATAAAAAGAAAAAAAAATTAACTGTTTATTTTCAGAAAAAAGAAATAAATTGTTTACAAACTTAGTTAAAGTAATCTTTACATTTTAAGGCGCCGTAGGTTCATGGTCTTCTCTCCCTCTCACTGAGCATAAGCGTGAGCGAGATGAAAGTGCGTGCTCGGAAGCGCGGATATCATGTTTTTTAATTTTAATTTTTTGGCCGTTTAAATAAATAAAAATGTAAACACTGTTTTCCCTCAAAAATGATATTGCCGATTTTTAGAAGCAATTTTAATATTTATAGCTTCTGTGCATAATTTGTTACGAATATTTTAAGTGTATTTTTGTGTGTTTTAGACCTATGTTAGTGATTTTTTTTCTATCGAGCGGCTTAATCATGTTTCGAAGCACTGATTTCCCTGCAGAAAAGCCTCAAGATTACTATCCGTATTATTTTGAAACCATATTATTATAAACAGACGCATTATATTGTTTCAAAAACTCTGTTCGCTTAACTTCGCTGAACCTACGGCGCCTTAAGATTTTTCTTAACTAAGGAGTGCGGTAATAATGTTGGGTGCTTATCTATGTTATGTTAGTATCTAAACATAGTAAGTAGTAGTAGTAAGTAGGTAAGTAAATAAGTAAGTAAGTCAGTAAGTAATTAAGTAAGTAATGTATTGTATGGTACGAGTAGCAAGCGGATCCCAAACTTCTAGGGTTAGCTTCTCGTCTTTAGCGCAATGTACATATGCAAGAATGCAAGTTTAACATTGCGGGGTTTTATACATAACATTGAATTACGTATACCTCAGTAAGCAATGTAAAGAACTTGCATGCACTTTCTTGCATGTATAAGTGCGCTTTAGAGGAGCTAATTTAAAAGTTTAAAGCCAGCCGCATTTATTTATAAAGCTTCGTTTCTAAATAGATGGATGGACACTCAGGGTCCCAAGAGGAGGGTGCCTCGTTAATCTTAATCCAGGGGTCCGTAATTAATTGCTATTTTTTAATTACATACCGGCATTTTAGTAAAGTTCCTGAGCCGACTAATTCCGTTTAAGAAAAGTCTGTAACTTTGGGAAACTGTAATTATTACGAAGTTCCAGGTAACATCCTCCTAGCGTTATTCCCGGTTGTGCCCCTAAAGGAGCCCGGGGTCCGCTTTGACACCTAATCCCAAGAATTGGCATAGGCACTAGTTTTACGAAAGCGACTGCCGTCTGACCTTCCAACCCAGAGGGAAAACTATACCTTATTGGGATTAGACCGCTTTCCTCACGATGTTTTCCTCCACCAAAAAGTTCACTGTTGGACATAGGCCTCCCACAAAGAGTCCTAAAATAAGTTAAGGTCGCGGGAGTCCGCTGGATGCGCAGAATCCATATTATAAAGCGGATAAATCACTGAGCGTAGCTTTGTAAGTTTGTATGGAGGAGATAACCTCCAGAAATACTTATATGATACAAAAACCGGTAACTTATGCCTCCTTGTGAGTGATAGTTTATTCATTATATGTAGTAGTAGCCATTTAGCCAGCGGGGGGGGGGGGGGGCGGGGCACATGACTCGAACAAAAAAAATTAGGGCTTTAAATCCCAATATCTCGCTAACGAATTACTAATTTGAAAAATGGTTTTAGAAAACCCATAATATTTTTGAACGAGCTATCCAACTATATTCCAAACTGTAAGTTTAACGAGAAAATAACAGTTTCATCCCCGCTTTAGGTGTAGGGGAGGTACACTAAAAAAAATTTTTTTCAAGATTTTATTCTACTGTTTAGTCGGCGTGATTGATTTATATACCCATGCCGAATAACAGTTTTCTAGTAGTAATGGTTACTGAGCTAAGATGAAGACGGACAGACAGACAGACATGGCGAAACTATAAGGGTTCCTTGTTGATTACGGAACCCTAAAAACGTTCGACTGTATACAGAATGGGCCTTCACGGCTTCTCTGTGAAACCACAGAATAAATAATAGTACCTACTACGTACAGAAGGTTATCTGTCACAAATCCCCTGTTGTTTAGGTATGCCGAAGGAGTCTAAACGTGGCCATCCGTTCCTATCGCATGCAACGCGCTGCGATAGAACGCGTACGTACCGTAGTAGCGCTATCATACTGGCTGGAGCCGGTAGGTCGACATTTACTTGCAGCGGCGCTAAACCGAGAGAACAAATCCAAATTGTGTTATTATAGCAAACTTTCGTTTTTTTTATTTTATACAACGACGGTGGCAAACAAGCGTACGCCCCGCCTGATGGTAAGCGGACACCGCAGCCTATGTATATAGACGCATGCAACTCCAAAGGAGAAACATGGGCGTTGCCGACCCTTGATATGTTGGAGGATTCGCTGTGTTGAGAGCTGAAGGAACAAATTCCCTCGCTCTTAACACAACGCATCCTCGGGAGCTCTGGCGACCTTGCTCACCTCCAGGAACACAACACTACTACAGAGCAAGTAGTAGTGTTATTGTGGCTGTGGTCTTCTGCAAGGCGGAGGTACTTCCCCAGTTGAGCTGCTCCAAATTCGAGCGGGATGACATTTCGCTGTGCTCTACCTCAAAGTCATAAAGCTCTACAAACTCGATTTCTTGAATTACAGATGAAAGCCATCCATACCATGTTTTATTTTACTTTGTGTTGGTTTCGCTTGAAAGTCGGGGCTATTCCATATCGGATTCGACTTCGAGATCGATACCTAAACATAGTCACGTTAAATATTTATTTAATACGACAATCACTTATTAAAGAAAAACACAGTCAAAATATTACGTTACCTACATTAGAAACCTGAACCAAAAATGTGCTACTAATGTAAACTAAAACTAAGTATCAAATAACCCGCCCCACGTCACTCCAGGTGTAAAAGTGCCCATTACGCTAGCCGCATTTCCGCGCTGAACAGCTATGGCTAACCTTTGCACCAGAAATGACCCAGTGCGGGGCTCCAGGCCTCTTTCCTGCAAGCGACGCCCCACTTCCCTAAAATAGGTTTTGGCCTCCAAGCACCAAAACCCAGTCGTCTTCACTGCAATTATTTATTAATTCTATTTACTAGCTTCTGCCCGCGACTCCGTCCGCGTGGAACTCGTTTGTATCTTAGCTCCATACAAACTTTCACCCCCCATTTTAGGGAAGTGGGGGGTTAGAAAGAGACAAAAAGTAGCCTATGTCACTCTCCATACCTTCAACTATCTCCACTTAAAAAATCACGTCAATTGGTCGTTCCGTTTTGCCGTGAAAGACGGACAAACAAACGCACATACACTTTCCCATTTATAATATTACTAGCTGATGCGCGCGGCTTCGCCCGCGTGGTTATAGGAAAATGAAACATATTGAATTTTCCCGTGGGAATTAGATGTTTTCCCGCTGGAAAAAGTAGCCTATGTCACTCTCCAGCTTCTAAACTATCTCCATACAGAAAATCACATCAATTCGACGCTCCGTTGCGACGTGAAAGAAGGACAAACATACAAACACACACACTTTCGCATTTATAATATTAGTAAGGATAGTAATAAATAGTAATGGTAATAGTCATAATATTAATAGTAATATGGTAATAGTAAAGTATTGATTTATTCCATACAATTTCAGTAGTAGTACCAAAGCACTCTACAGTAGAAACAAAAAATGATACACAAAAGAAACAAATTATTATTATTATTACACAGAAGACGGTCGTGCATCCATCTTCTCGCAGAACGTCAAACATTCATCACACACATCTATCCATCGGCTAGCAAATATATCACAGTTTGGTGCTGATTCAAGCAACGAATTCATAAAGTGCGAAACTCGAATAAGCGGGGACTCTTCAATATAAGATATGTTATACTTTAACGGTTACGGGTAGAAAACAAGCATACGGTCTGCGTGGTGGTAAACATATAACGTAGCCTATAGACGCTTGCGATTGCAGAAGAATCACAACACAACACAACACGATGCCAACCCTTTATTGACTTGATTATTAACGATATGATACAGAGAAAGAATATAATGGAAAAATAAACCATCTTCGTCTGTAGCCCCCGACAGGATTCGAACCTGCGACCTTTCTATTAACGCTAGACTGCTCTACCAACTGAGCTACGAGGACAGTGACGCAAGTTGTATATTTTTCCACTATATTCCCGCTAAGACTAGCGCCCTCTCCGTATCGAGTTATAGACTTGTTTCACAGTCTTGGCACCACTCTAATGGGCGAGCTGTGCGCTCGCTCCATTCTAATCGAACCACATCAGGTAGTTTCGGACTTAGCGAGAGAGATGGCGCTGGTGTACATTATACCCTTTTCACGAAACAAATTATTTCATTAAATATACAGACGAAGATGGTTTATTTTTCCATTATATTCTTTCTCTGTATCATATCGTTTATAAAATGATCGGGGTAACTTCCTCGTTAAAAATAACACGAAACAAAAATATTTAATGAAATAATTTGTTTCGTGAAAAGGGGACTTGATTATTCTTTGTGTTAATAAGCTAGAGACGAACGGGTCCCACTTTCAACAACGCCACTACCTTCACACATTCGTCCTCGACACATGTTTCATGTACTTAGGATACCGTTTGTTAATAAATCAGACAAATAGGGTAACTTTAACAGAAGTAAGTAAAGAAAGAATGAGAAGAGTAGTGCTTCCATGATTCACGAGATATATAAGGCATTCTGCACGTCTATCATGAAACGGCTGCGACATATTCTCCATCTTTCTTGCACTATACCTCTTGTTCTAAGTGTTCTAATAAGAGAGAGACGGATAGTGCGAGAAAAATCGAGAGAGCTCGCGCGCCGTTTTGTGATAGCTGGGAAGGCTGGCTGGCTATCCCACTGTCATGTCGGCGTGAAATGACGCTTATCTATGGTCAAGGGCTTTACAGCGTATCAAAGAGAATATAACCACTACGCAGCGTATCGCACACAACGACGTTTCATATACCTACACGTTCCGCTGTACGTAGTAACAATATAATTTAATTGATCGCACGTCGTTCGATATGAATTTCTATTTCACAAAGTTTTGCTAATATGACGGAAGAAATAATCCCATTGCAAAATATGAACTGTTTTGTTAAAAGTTAATCTGTATTCATGTCTACTAATCCTGGCTATCATACTGGCTGGAGACACACACACACATACACACACTATAAGAGTTTTGTTCGTTTCATCATCATCACCTGTAGTGTAGTCCTCCTTCTTGTTAATTGTTTACTAACTAACCAATCTCTTATAATTAATGATTACTATCAATTTACCCTTATTTACATAGATTGTATAATAACAATACAAAAAGAATAATCAATATAAGTCCACACTCAGACCTAATACTGTATCAAGGGAGTTCTGTCATTGGCTATGCATATAGTATAAAAAACTGCTGGTAAAAATGTTTTGTGAATGCTGTTGAACTTCTAAATAAATAAATAAATAAATAATGAACATGTATCAGATGAAGTTCATGTCAAATGCCCGTGTAGTACCAACTCCCATTACAATCGGACACTTTACGCTCGAAGTTGTAGACGATTATAATAAAATAAAATACTTAAATAAAGCTTTATTTTCAGGCATAAACACCCATATCACACACCAGATCAGATACATTAAAAAAAAGTAAAGTAATTATGTATACTTACCTAGGACAAACTATCTAGATAGGTAGGTCCAACTTCGAGAAAGAGGTCAATCGTCGAATCCGACTCGGCTGGGCAGCGTTCGGGAAGCTACGGCACATCTTTTCGCAGTGTCTCAAGACGGAAGTCTTTGACCAGTGTGTGTTACCAGTGATAACATATGACCACATGGACATATGGAAACGTGGTCGCTTACTATGGGCCTCATAAGAAGGCTCAAAGTCACCCAAAGAGCTATGGAGAGGGCTATGTTGGGAGTTTCTCTGCGCGATCACATCAGAAATGAGGCTATCCGCGGCAGAACCAAGGTAACCGATAAACTAAACCGAAACCGCAGAACTTAAGTGACAGTGGGCGGGGCACATAGCACTTAGAACCGATGGCCGTTGGGGCGGAAAGGTTCTCGAGTGGCGACCACGTACCGGAAGGCGCGGCGTGGGTAGGCCGGTGGATGCGGCTAGCGCAGGACCGGTCACTTTGGCACTCTTTGGGGGAGGCCTATGTCCAGCAGTGGACGTCTTTCGGCTGATAAACATGTATGTATATGATGATGGGCCGGATTCGGAGCCTAATGGTTTCCTTAAAGTTAATTCTGAGAAATAGAAGGAGTGAGTGTGAACTGTGGAAAAATCTTCTAAAGTCTGATATCGAATACCCTTTTGTATTTACTCGCAAAGCCTTTTAAACAAATGGAACCAAAACCCGTGTTCACTCAAGTACCTACTTAGAATGTTCGTCATAGCTGAGCGTCGCAAATTGCTGATGTCCAGGGAGTCGATTATACCTACACTTAAGTTTCGCATTACAATTGTTCAGTGTGTTTCGCACGGTCGCTTCCATGCGCGCTAAACTATAACATACTTAATATGACACCTATTTGACTGGTGCCTACTCAAATCAGCGCAAGCAGCAACATATTATAAAACGTCAAATCCGCTCTAGTTTCCTTAAGGCTCTCACAGACTGTCAGTTGTGTTGCAGGCTTTAAGTCTACAGCATGCTTAACTGTCAAGTTTAGTATTGACCGCCATTGCAGGCCGCGTCAGTGTGATGCGGCTTACGCTTCTCACAGACTGGCGCGGACTGGCGTGCCTATGAACAGCAGTGAGGCGTATATGTTATATAATAATAGAACAGTTTTAAACAAAGAACAGCGCTCTCTAGCTTGCCATACGGTCATGCACCTGGGGCTTGCATTCATAACTTGCCGACAACTTGTTTACAAATGAACCAGTTTAACGATGATCCCCGTTTGCTCATACTTGATACGAGCTCTGAGCTCAACCCTAGAACGAGTACCTACTAGTAAATAGCGATGGATGGTATTTCCACCATCGATTTTTCAGCCAATCACACTGGGTAATCTCTAATTAACCGCGGTAGTTACTAAAGTAACCTTATTCATTAGCATTTAAGGTTTATTCCACTTTAAAATGGAATGCATGCAGGTAGACTTTAAATTTAAATTTGCATTATGCAGGGCAGCAATTTATGTCTGGGATAAAATATACACAATTTTGGTGGGTAAATATAACGGCATGTTCGAAATATTCAATATACATTTCACTTAATAATATTATTACTACTTAAGTAGTGAAAATACTGAAATAAACTGAGGGCCTATTCGGGAACCGATTTGTATAAGAAAACAAGAACTGATGTTTTCTTCCTACGATACGCCTTTGTCTGTAGGTGGTTTGTATTCAACCTGGGCGGTAGTAAAAAAGCTTCAGGTCCCGTAGGCTTTCAGGGGTACTCGTAGAGAATGGACTGCAATCTCGATCTCGATCTAGCGAGAACTCGAATTCACGAGATCCCGAGCAGCGAGATTTAATAACAGTGGTAGGAAACCTCGAAAATATAATTACCTATGTCAAATCTCGATGTTGTCGAGATTGATAGAGATCTCGTCGATTTGTCTGACGAGAATTTTAGTCGAGCGGATATAAACACGCTAAAGTCTATTGGTATACACACAATCTAGGCAGACCAAAGTAAAATAATTGTTAAAATCGCATGAGTAGATTCGGAGATTATCCCTACATACAAACCAGTAAAGCCTACTTTACATACCTAGTGGCTGTGTAAGGTAGAAAACCCAATCGTGATTTTTTTTAAACCGGCCAAGTGCGAGTCGGACTCGTACACGAAGGGTCCCGTACCATCCATCCATACTATCCATATCCATACTCTCCATCCATACTATACAGGGTGGAAAATTAAGTCGGGCCCTGGAGGGAAACTACCTTAAATCCTTAAGTTGGCTCATTTTACTTAAAGGAGATATTTCTTTATTTTTAAAAAGAAACAAAACTGCATTCAAAGATTTTCGAAAACTCGCTTGCCTCGCCCGGGACTCGAACCAAGTAAAATTAAAAAAAAACAACACTCTATTTTATTACACTAATCGATAGGATTATTATTCAGGATAAATTTTATCTAACAAACATTTGGTCGTAACCGTTTCTGGATATTTCTGCTTCATTATTAAAGCTAGAACTATAAAAAATATATCATTAGAAAGCAAATCGCATGCGTTACTTAAAACTTCCAAAATTCGGTTAGGAAAAATACACAGATCACACAACCATTTTATCAGTGGAACCAACTACGAAATGGAAAAATAAAAGAGACTGTTCCAAAGCTCCATAACAAGCCTCGAGAGCTCAGTAGCCGAATTGAAGCTATCCATTGGGAAAAAAGACAACCATATTTCCTTATCTTTTTTCTAATAAATAATTGACTGGAAACATACCTACTTAATAAATATTAAGAAGGATATTTATGGTGAAGTAAACAATTGGAGAGCTCTTGAAAGATCAATATTTATTGTGCCAGGCTTATGCTAATAGGATTTTTACATTATAATGTAGGTAGTTCAGTTTTTGACAGTGACAGTATATAAACGTATGAAATCGCTGCGAGATTTCGGCCCGTGTGGATACGTGCCGGAAGCACAACGGCCTGGCAAATCAAGGTCGCCCCATTCTAGATTGTCTGTGACCTTGCTTAGCCGACTGCCAATTTCGTAGGTGTAAAGTCGTCTTATCCGTTCCCGCATCTTTGCGAAGTGTGTGAAGTGTTGCCAGAACTCATTATACATTTATGATTATTTGGATGCCACAGCTATATTCTCAGCTGAGTCGCATGAAAGAGTGAGTATTATGAAATGCTCGCTGCGCAGGCCCAGAGGAACTGGACGCCTCTGTTGCACTTACCTGTCATGATTCGTGCGACTGAGAGCGCAAAAGGAGATCTCCGTTATGGCCCAGCCCGCAACGATTTGGGCGTTTACACACTACGACCTTTTGCTGCGCTATACAAACGCGATACAGATCTGTGATACAGATATGGCTATCACAGCACGGCTATCACAAGACGGCGCGCAAGCTCTCTCGATTTTTCTCGCACTATCCGTCTCTCTCTCATTAGACAACTTAGAAAAAGAGGTTTTGTGCGAGAATAGTCGAAAGAGGTCGCGCGCCGTCTTGTGATAGCCGTGCACAAAGAGAATATAACCACTACGTTCTAGCCGTGCAGCGGCGCTACCACGAACTTCGATAGTCGAAGTTCGTAATACATGCATCCCTGTCACTCGAGTACGAGAGTGCGATAGAGATGGAAATACCCGAACTTCGACTTTCGAAGTTCGTGGTTTGACAGGTGATCTATGGTTTGCGAGGTGATCTATGATTTGCGTCCCGCGTTCGCGAAACGCGCGTTTGGATCGCTGCAAAAAGTCGCCGTCTGCAAGCTCTTGGTTAATAATGGTATATACTCGTAATTCGATCTATTCAATCGAAAGTAATAACTCGTTGCAGAATACCGTAGAGGAGTTGTGGATGAGATGCACTCGGTAGAACATCGTCCCCGCTTCGTGGGGGTTTGGCATAATGTGCAGAATCGTATTCATGTCTAAGTTGCGAACGCCGTAGACGCCCTTGAAATGAAAATTACATTGTATTAAATTGGGAATTATCGCATTCGGTGACCGACGGGATAGGTAGACCGCTTAACTCGGTACTCGCCTGCGCGGCGCGCGGGTTCGGGGGAAGGGCGATAACGGGGAGCGGGCGGCGTGCGGGCGCCGGGTTTCGCCTCCCGCACGTCGGCCGCGGCCCGTTATAGGTACGACGGCAGTAGGCGGGCAGACTAATGTGAAGAAGACCGTCGTTGGCCTGGATCATCGAGTTATGGCCGAACTAAGTGGAATATAAAACATACAACTGGTCGGACATTGAGGAACTTTGAAATCCTCGGCGTCGGTCATGGTGAAGCACATCGCGGGGAACGAACGACGCACCGGAAGGGCTTTGCCAGGAGATGGCAAGGGAGGAAGAAGTTGCAGAACATTTTAAAAAGGTAGGAATGGTGACTTCCCGGATACTTTCACGAGAACTAAAAGGAATTTTCCGTTTAGGAGGTTCCCTGAAGGGAAAATATAATTTTGTAAGGATACGGTATGGACAGACACCTCTACAATATAGGATAATGTTGATCGTCATAAAAATTGTTGGCCGAGAATGTTTGGCATAATGGTGAGTGGCATACTACTTATTTAGCCTTTTCATTTTTGCGCATACACATTTCAAAGTTCTAAAGTACGTTTATCCGAATATTCATTACTCGAACATCGAATTACCTAAAAAAGTAATAGTCCCAATTTTCATTGTCATAGTAATTATTTTGCCTATTATTTAGTTAAAATTACACCACCTACACTATTTTTTTTTTCTAAATTTTATACTATTTTTAAACTCTGAGCAGACCCGACCTACATCTACATAAATAAGATAGGTGCGTTAGTTGCCTTTTGTCCCTCAGAGCAGAAATAGGGGCCCCGCTAAGCGGGGCTCCGTCGACATGAGGGCGGGTCATAGGTTATTCAAGTATTAGGCAATTCTCAGCAGAGACAACCTTAATTTACATCAATTAGATAGGTTCGTTAGTTGCCTTTTGTCCCTCAGAGCAGAAATAGAGACCCCGCCCAGGGGGGTGACGTCGACTCGTCGCACGGGTATCAAACAACACACATAAGCGAACTCTGTTTTAGGTCGGTTAGGTTAGGGTTCACTTGTGTCCCTCAGACCAGATATAGACGCCCCGCGCAGCGGGGTGGCGTCGACTCGCCGCACGGCTATCAAACAACACACACAAGCGAACTCTGTTTTAGGTCGGTTAGGTTAGGGTTCACTTGTGTCTCTCAAAGCAGAAATAGGGGCCCCGCGAAGCGGGGCTCCGTCAACATGAGGGCGGGTCATAAGTAATTTAAGTAATAGGCAATTCTGACCAGATCCAACCTGCATTTAGATTCGGACACTAAATAATTAGGACAGCCGATATATATGCGTAACAAAATATATGCACAACATTTTTAGAACATTAAAGATTAGTAACATCAAAGTTATGCACATCAATCATTCTAAAAGAAAAACTTCGACACAATAAACATTCGGACAATAAATATTTAGGACAATCGATATTAGGAACAACAATTTCGCCAAATAAAAAATATGCACAACAATGTTTATGCCATACGTTATTCGGCATAAAGTTGGTACCTATGCGACAAAATAGTAAGACCAACAATTTTATGCCACCCGATATAGACCCGTATCACAGACTGCCCCATGTGCAGAGCGTGCATGGAGTCGGAAGAAGGAAGAAGTAGAAGTATACAGGACAGTCTCTAGAGACACTACGGGACGCAGTCAGCAACACCAAGCACTCACCAACTTTCTAGAGGAGCTGGGGTGCTTAGAGTAGCGCTACCCCACCGTTTTCAAAATGCCAAGTATAACTAACTAAGGATACGTAGCCGGTTCAGGCATGCGACTGTCAAGCGGTGGTAGTGGGTTCGAATCCCGGCTCGTACCAATGAGTTTTTCGGAACTGAAGAATGAACGGAAGAAGGATCTCGTGGTGCCAAGATACGTTACTTGGAGGTCATAACTTTAGATCAACATTTCTCCGAATTAATTTTTTTTTTTAAATATTGGACTCAAGGGGGTATTGCAGATGCTCTAAGGAAGCGTCCTTTTAAATATTTGCTCCTGTTACAGGTAATAGGTAAGTTTAACTTAGTATTCATTAGAACCTGAAATACCAAGAAAGTCCAGCAGCTGGACATGATTTTGGGAATATGGGTGTAGATAATAAATAAAATAATCAATAATGTCATATTTTCTCGAAAAAGGATTAATAATGTAGTCGAATGGAGAAAAAATCTACGCAAAAGTTAAAATAATCTCGAAGTTATAAGTGTCCAAAGTTTTAAGAAGGGGTATCTTCTGTCTCTTTTTCGCAAAACGCAACTTCATATGAAACGATGACGCTTGAAGATTGTGACGGCAATGTGCCGTGCGCATCGTGTTCGGCGCCGCCGTCGACGCGGCCCCACGGAAGCCTCGGGTAACGTGACATCACACACTGTTTGCGTTTTCTCTCTCTAACAAGCAATATTAAAACGGTTGTAGCTTCGTAATTCTTTGAGATATCTGAATGGGATTTTCGTCACAGGCATATTTTTTGCCTTCTTTCCTTTGGAGTAATAACAATTTTCGAGTTTACACCCCTATTGTGAAATGCGGGAAAAATATGCATTCGTACAATTTTTCGGAATTATTACCCGTACCCGTGATAGCCTACGAATGGTTGCTTACCTTGCGTACTCGACAGTCCTTTTTAAAGTAGCGAATATTCGAGAAGGTCAGGTAAGACCGGCCTATCCAACTGTGACAGGAAAGGTTATCCATAAACAGTAGTACATCATCCTTCCCGGAGTTGTCCAATTTGTGTACAGCGGCACTGAACTATAAGAACCGAAAAAAATGCTTTTTATAGAAAACTATGGCTGCCCGCGCCGCGGCTTCTACTCCAGGCAAAATACGGTTTTGAAAAACATTAATTTATAATAGCGTTTCTTTTGTTGATTTCATTTGTAAATGTTATTCTAAGATGATTTAGTCAAGAATCCGACAAACTTTCCACCCGGAAGTAATTATGTAGATTTAAATGAAGCATGCATTATCTTTTTTTGTACGATTTATCTTGAATATTATAGAGCAAATGTAAATGAACCAAAATAAAGACAAAAACATTTATTAATATTTTTACTGACTTTTTCGAAGCCAGTTCACTTATAATTTTTTCGATGTCTGAAATTTTGTCGGATTTTGTCGCTGGGTAACTGTTTAATTGATAAGATAATATATCCGTTATACATAAAAATAAGCTATTATAAATTATTTCCAAAAATGTCATTTTTTCCATACAAGTTGTCAGTTCATTGCCTGGACTATTCGGCGTTTTGCCAAGAACCTAGGAAACCCGCGGTATAAAATATAACCTTTAACCATCCAAAAAGTCCATTCTACACGCAGGCAGAGGTACAAATACTTTTAAAAAAGTATTTAAATACAAAATGCGAATACTTTTGTAATTTAATATTTCAAATGCAAAATATTTTTGCTTTTTGTATTTAAATACTAAAAACAAAATAGGTATTTTCAAAATACTTTATTCAAATAAAATACTTTAAAAAAGTAATCGAAACCAAATCGAAATCAATCTCGTTAAAAAGCGAAGCGTAACGTCATGTTTCACAGATTATAACGTTAATTTTGTTTTAACTGTCATTTTCACATGGACTTTCAAAGTTGCAGCGTTTCTAGTGGCCATTTGCCGAATCGCTGAAACATTCACTTGAAAATCTGAGTGGTAAAGGAATAACTTTTGAAACTTTGCAGTAAAAAAGTATTTTTAATTATTTGTCAAATGTTTTTAACGACCGCTGTAGCCTAGTTGGTAGTGACCCTGCCTACGAAGCAAGAGGTCCTGGGTTCGAATCCCGGTAAGGGCATTTATTTGAGTGATGAGAACGAATATTTGTTCCTGAGTCATGGATGTTTTCTATGTATTTAAGTATTTATTTTTCTATATAAGTATGTTTATCGTCGTCTAGTACCCATAGTACAAGCTTCGCTTAGTTTGGGACTAGGTCGAGTTGTGTAAGATTGTCCCCTAATATTGATTTATTTATTTAAATATAAAAAACATTTCGAAAAGTATTTCAAGTAAAATACAAAATACAAAAAAAAATGTATTTGAGTACTTACAAGTATTTATTCTTGTATTGAATTAGTGCCTGTATAATAACAAGTAATTTAAGTATAAAACGTAAAATACGTATTTTGTATTTGCATTTTAAATACAAGTATTTCAAATAAGTCACAACTCCACACTGCCGGTGATTCTCCGTTACATACAAAACGTACACATACAATCTCACAGATAGTATTAGTATATTAGTTGAAGTTGTACAAAAGAAAAGATAGATGTAGAAATATTTTTGGCCAGCTGTGCAACGTGCAACCAGTGCCAGATATGTACGGGCAACACTCTTGAGCAGAAATTGTAACTTGTACAGTCGAGGTCATAAATATGTTTACACTTTTGCACCTTATTACAAGGCAATAAGGTGCAAAAGTGTAAACGTATTTATGACCTCGACCGTACCTTCGTAGAACGGGACAATGGCGTCTATCTAACCCATAGACGAGCGCTTAAATTATGATGATGTTGATGAGAACTGTGTTTTACCACGTGTAATAATAATCGTCATATCAGCCGAAAGACTGCTGGACATAGGCCTCCCCCAAACAGTGCCACAGTGACCGGTCCCGCGCCACCACCACGACGTGTTATTTTAGTCCAGGCAATGAACTGACAACTTGTATGGAAAAAATGACAATTTTGGAAATAATTTATAATAGCTTATTTTTTATGTGTAACGGATATATTATCAATGAAATAGTTACCCAGCGACAAAATCCGTCAAAATTTCACACATCGAAAAAATGATAAGTTAACTGGCTTCTGAAAAGTCAGTAAAAATATTAATAAATGTTTTTGTCTTTATTTTGGTTCATTTACATTTGCTCTATAATATTCAAGATAAATCGTACAAAAAAAGATAATGCATGCTTTATTTAAATCTACATAATTACTTACGGGTGGAATCGGGTGGGTCTATGCGCAATCTGACAATAAATAATTTCTGATTTCTGATTCTGAAAGTTTGTCGGATTCTTGAGTAAATCATCTTAGAATAACATTTTCAAATGAAATCAACAAAAAAAACGCTATTATAAATTAACGTTTTCAAAACCGTATTAAGCCTGGAGTATTTGTCGGAATCAAATTACCATGCAGATCACTGTTGAGGATTTGGGCCCAATCAAAACTAAGTCGGGCCTCCAGAGTCCGTAATTTTGACCACCAGGAAGAACTTTTTTTTGTAATTCTCTATGAGCACTATGATCCATATATTTACGTCTACAGTCGAAATTACAAAAGGCTGGATAGCTTCATACCGTGTCGCTTTAACGTCATGTTTAAACTGCCAAAAGAAGTTGTCAAATGAGTGCAGGCAGCAAGTGGGGAATGCATATTTTACGAGACTGAGTTTCGTACAATTTTCGTGCGACACCTCGCGAGATTGCGAGATTGAACTTTCCATATAAAACACATCATGACAAAAGTTTTACCTACCCCGTATCATGGTCGGCCTTATCACGCGATAAGTGACAAGATAGAGCGTCCGTTTCGTTCTATTGAACGGTATCAGCCAGTGACGGACGCTCTATCTTGTCACTTATCGTGTGATAAGGCCGTCCATGCTACGGGGTCAGACGACAAATTAAGAACCTGCTATTATTTGAAAAAAATTATATCATTTTTAGGGTTCCGTACCCAAAGATCTAAGACTTCGCTGTCTGTCACCAGGCTGTATCTCAAGAACCGCTAGACAGTTGAAATTTTCACAAATTAGGTATGTATTTCTGTTGCCGCTATAACAACAAGTACTATAATCAAAATAAAATAAATATTTAAGGGCGGCTTCCATACAACAAATGTTTTTGTTTTTTTGCTGTTTTTATAGATAGTGGTACGGAACCCTTCGTGCGCGAGACCGACTCGCACTTGGCCGGTTTTTAATTATATTAGAACCTTGGATAGAAAAAAAAATCAAACAGTATTCAAAAAATTGTCCTTGTGTGTCCGCGGGGGCTCACCTTCCTACGGAAAGCTCAGCCTTCGGCTCTGCTTGCCTGATGAGGGCCAAAGTCCTGAAGGTATACGGGGCCTTCAGGACTTCGGCCCTCATCAGGTTTCGCTTGCAAGTTACTCGGAGTCACCTTCAGGACTTTGGCCTCAGGTCTCACTTGCAAGACACCTGAGTAGTGAGTGTCCGTCGGGCTCGCCCTAGGGCCTTCGGACCTGGGGCTCGCATAGGGAGCGCTCTCTAAATTAATACTTTGGGCATCAATATGATATTTATTGACGAACATGTTTATGAGGGTGTTTATTTATTAGATTCGAAGTGAATTGTTACACGCACACCGCACAGTCTATGTAAATGAAATCTTTTTTTTCAAATTTGTCAGATGTATGGTTAAACATAAGAATATCGTGTACTTAAACCATAATTTATACGCGTACGAAGTCGCGGGCAGAAGCTAGTTATGGAATAAAACGGATATTATAAACCACTATCGATGCATAGAGAACATCGTGAGGAAACCGGTCTAATCCCAATAAGGTCTAGTTTTCCCTCTGGGTCGGAACCGGAAGGTCAGATGGCAGTCGCTTTCGCTATGCCAAATCTTGGGATTAGGTTTCAAAGCGGACCCCGGGCTCCTTTAAAGGCATTACCGGGAATAACGCCAGGAGGATGATGACATGCATTTGCATAGAGAACTAATTTGAGATCACCAATGGAGTGCATGAATTACCATGGTCACAGATTAAAAAACACCATGGTTTTATCAATGACATCACTGGAACACAAAATGGCGGATGTAGTGCTGTCACGTTATCGACAGTACTCATACATGCTGTTTTTATTTTTATTTCACATGTTGATAATCACTCAATGGAATTCATAGCATTAGCATTCGTTTTCAGTCAGACATCTCGAAATATCGCCAGGCTGACTTTGTGGGCTCGCAAGATCTCGCCTAGGTCTGAAATCTCGCGATATTGCATTCCCTAGCGACAAGGTATCAAGTTGTTAAGCTAATACTTATGCCTCTTATGAGTTTGACTGTTCGAATTGCTACAAACGTACGTTCTGAAAAGGTGTTTCTGCAAGAACCTTGTGCTGGCCATCCATTAACGTCTTTCCCGTCTGGTTGTGGATCTTGAACGCTGTTATAATTAACCTTTCCTTGGGGTAAGGTGGTTGGGGACTTCCACATTCCTTCCAATTTTTTAGATTCACCTCAAAGCTTGCCTGAAACCCAATAAAATAAGGAGACTTAGGCTCGGTTGTTTCAAACAGTCCTTCGTGCCATGGTTGCACATTATCAATATTTTATACTATAGTTTACTTTAGTTTAGTTTTATTTATCTCATTACACAATTCTCATATAACATATGCAATGTGTTGTTCATGGTATGGGCACACACAGTATAAACAGGTCATTATCTAGGTACCAGTACACAATCGTATTCATTACCTATTTAAAACACGGCAGCTAATGTCCAACTCGCCAACGAGCTATTAGGACATCGAAATTCAATGCACGTGTCCCCTGGGTGATACTAAAGAGTGACAAACTTTAAAGGCCAAAATAATGTATGCCATACAATGAAAAGAAAACATTTACTTGTTCTGTGGGTGAAACAGAAAATCCAAGACATATTATATTTTAATGTGGGCGACTTCTTATAAAACTATTACAGTATAATCTCACTAATCCGGCGCTTCAATAGACCGGCACCCTCCGCCCACGCCTCCCTCGCCCCTCTGAGCCTATGCACTCTGGTCGCTGCGTCGTCGTCTAGCAGTGTAACCTGATTTTTAGGGTCCCGTAGTCGACTCCGACGTCCGTCTGTCTGTCTGTCCGTCTTCGGCTTAGCTCAGTAACCATTACTACTAGAAAACTGTGATTCGGCATGGGTATATAACTCAATCCAGCCGACAAAACAGTATAGTATAATTTTGAAAAAAAAATTTTTTTAGGGTACCTCCCCTACACCTAAAGCGGGGATGTAATTTTTTTTCTCGTTAAACCCATGGTATGGGGTATCGTTGGATAGATCGTTCCCTGCCGGCTAAATGGCTACTACTGGAGATTTGAAAAAAATCGTGGTAGTAGTACATACATATAATGAATTTAAAAGGAAAACTATCACGGACAAGTAGGCATAACTAGTTACCGAGTAATAGCCGACCAACTTAATGTGTACTTGGAAAGGCCAATTTTCGTACAAATTCGGCCGACGCAACCGCACCGCACGACGATGTAACTAAGACAGACAGGCAACTACGGAACCCTACACTGCGCGTGGCCTACACTTGGCCGCTTTTTTTTTTCTCTATAATCCAGTAATCCGAACATTCCAATAATCCGTCACCCCCTCAGTAATGCCTGATTAGTGAAATTATACTGTATTTTTGAATAGACTACTTTGAAACGATATCAAACGTGGCCGTCCTAAGCAGACCTGGCGGCGGACGATCATTGTAGAAACGAAAGCCATAAAGAACACCTGTGGCCGTAGATGAGGTTACAATCGACAAGCGCTAACGCCAATAGAAACTAATAAAATGTAGGGGAATGACAGATGCCGACGAAACACTTTTCGTTAACATCTGTCTTTCCCATACATTTTATTAGTTTCTATTGACGTTAGCGCTTGTCGATTGTAACCTTGTCTAGGCCCCCTGGACTGTTATTCGCTACGCGCTAATGTGGCACACCCCGCCGGTCACCCGTCACGAGACTAGACCTTTAGGCGCTCGTCACACTGCGCCGCATCAACGGACGCAGGTGCGGAGCTGCATACAAATTTCGCCAGACGGAGGTGCGTTGCAGTGTGTCGTACCACACGGAATTTATATACAAACTGAGGTCCTTGCATACAACGAAAAACGCACCTCCGTCCGGAGATGCGGCGCAGGGTGACATCCACCTTACCCACGCTTAGCTTAGTTACTACGCATCGCGGTGTTAAGATATATATTTGTGCGTGAGCGTTGAGGTGAGCTTAATAGTACATTGTTTAACGAGGGGCGGAAGTGGAATATTGCGAACAAGAGTATCAGAAGCTTTTGATGACTCGAGTTTGCAATATTCTTACGCCCGTGTTATACACAATGTTTTTCATCACATTTGCGAGGAAACAAATACATTTTAGATGAAATGAATGCAAATCGTAATAAACACTGCATCACGTCAGTCGTCCATTTTCTTGAATTTGACGTGAGGCGCGTATGACAAAGACCCTTCGGTATACAGCCACGATTTGAAAACACTTAAGTAAAAACATTTTACATAGACACTAAGTAACTACATATTAAATCTGTAAATAATTCAGTTAAACATGTTTAAGTAGTTTTTTAAGTTTAAATTTATTTATAAATACGTTTTGAGACATCGTATTTGACATAAAACCTCTTTACTTTGTAACTGCCGCATGAGTGACAGATACAATTTAAGAAAAAAACCATTACGCCCGTGGGCGTAACACAGGCTATTACAGCTCTGTATGTCTGCGCATTATGAAGCCCTTTTCGAGCAAGTGTGATGAAAAACAAGTTACAGAATGGGGGGGCTGGAGCGAGAGCTGGCGACGCATTGTGGACGCCCTTTGCCCCATCCAGGGGAGTTAGGGACATAAGTCAAAGTATGAGTAAGTCGACCAACACAAATAAGTATAAGTACTTACATTGGAACGACCAACAATACCGGTAACACAGTAAATAGCAATAAATATAACCCTCCTCCTGCCGCAGTCGGTTAAAACCAAAACCATGACGTTCGTTTGACGCAAAAGGTATTTGTAGAATGATTAATATAATTCCTACTTCATTTGAAAACAATTTTGGTACTTAATCGGTACTAATATTATAAATGTTAACACTCAGAGTGTCTGTTTGTTTATGATATGTAATGAGGGTATCGCCACCAATCTTTCACAGATGAACTCTAATAATAACCCTACCCACTCGGATAGCATCTTTATCATCATCATCGTCATATCAGCCGAAGGACCTCCACCGCTGCACATAGGCCTCCCCCAAAGAGTGTCACTATGACCGGTCCTGCGCCACCCGCATCCAGCGGACTCCCGTGACCTTTACAGGTCATCAGTTCACTATGTGGGCTACCCACTACCCACGCTGAGTCTACCGGTACGTGGTCGCTACTCGAGAATCTTTTCACCCCAACGGCCATCGGTTCTACGTGCAATGTGGCCGGCCATTTTCTGATTTGACCTTCAGTAGGCAGTATGTATTGAAAGTGCGATTATTGAGTTATACACAGGCAGATCCGCGTACACAACTATAGTTTCAAACATCAACATTTGAACAAATTGAGCTAGTTCTGGACCAGAGATTACTGTTATCTATGTACATCTATCATAATGATAATGAGTATAATGATGCATAAATTTATTCGTTGGTATATCGTTTAGAGGACGGACTCCGTCAGCGTGCATTGATATGTTATTAGCATTCTCTTGGTTCATGCCCTCTCTTATCTCGAAATAATCGAACGAATGAGCGCAGCGAACGAAGTTCTATGCTTCAGCTTGGGAGAAAATTCCCGCTGTTTTCCTCTGCAGGTCCCATTTCTCAACCGTGAAATTTTGTGAGTAGGTTTGGTGAGTGCCAAAGGCCATGCTTTTCGTTGGAATGAAAGACTCGAAGCATTCCTTCAGAAAACGCTCTAAATGCGCCCCCATGGACGGACACTCATTATCTCCCTGTCTTGCAGGTGAAACCTGTACTTTATACGCGTACGAAGTCGCGGGCAGAAGCTAGTGTTCTAATAATCTTGGAACATTTTAAAAAAACGCATACTTTACTTTTGTTCTTAAGTACCTACATAATGTATCCATGTGTGTGTTCCATTGTATCTTGGAACGTTTTTGTAGATATAATGTGTATAATAATATGATATAGGTACTTGTGTTTCTGTAAATAATGTTTCCGTGAGTCACCAACGCGCAACGGTGCTGGCTGAAAATCAGCGCTGTAGGTGTCTTGACACCTCAGCATAATGCTGAGCCAGTGTCCGGTTCACTGCCGCAGAGACACACTTTTTTCATGTTTTATGTGCTTTTCTTGTTTATTTTATTATTTAATATGTGTGTCCTGTGTGTTTGTGAATAAATATATATTTCTTTCTTTCTATTTTGAAACATTGGTTTTAAACCCCTATGCTACATTTAATAATAATAATAATAAGGCGTAGGGATGTGACGGCCCCATCGCCCACCAGATTTCTGGTGCTATCAGTCAACGTAAGGCAGCTTGTGGCGGGCTGTTAGGGAGTAGCGACCCTACGTACCTAAGTACTCCTGGGGGTGTCCTGTGGTCAGGTTGAGCCAACCGGGTGGATGGTTGGACAGGCCCAGGCCAGGCCAGGTTGGTTTGGTTGGTTGGTTGGTTGGTTGGGCTGCCTCTGCCGTCCAGAGTGGAGTCGCAAGAGCTGTTGTGCGTGTTGCGCAGAGAGTTGATGTGGACACCTAAGTAGCGAGTTGGCTATATGTTTAAAGTCCAGTGCCACCTCTCTACCCCCCAGCTCTCTGACCGGTGTTGCCCTTAGGCCATTTTTTAATGTCGCTATTAATAGGGGCCCATCTAGCAGTTGGCGAGTCACCGTCTGCCACTTGCCAGAGATAAAAAGTGAGACAGTTTTATTAGGCAGGCATCCGATGTTTCATCCAATAGCCCAGCCACTAATCCATCATTTTAACCCAATAACCCGTTTCATTTAGATTCCATCAACCATCAATAGACCCTATACACCCCAGCGGGTGCTGTCTCTGTGTGCGTCCCATGACACGGGCAGGGACAGCATCCGCTCGGTGTAAAAAAAAGTAAAATTTGTTTATTGACCAAAAAGTTTAACTTATAACATTATACACATTTCTAGTGGGCTCCAAACTAGGCTCAGCCTATATCTTGGAGTCCGTGAGTGCAGTTGACAATAATATATATATAATTTTTGACAATATGCGTAAGTAGGACTAAAGTTATTAATATTTTGTGTGTGTGTGTGTGTGTGTGTGTGTGTGTGTGTGTGTGTGTGTGTGTGTGTATGTGTGTGTGTGTGTGTGTGTGTGTGTGTGTGTGTGTGTGTGTGTGTGTGTGTGTGTGTGTGTGTGTGAGTGTGTGAGTGTATGTATGTATGTATGTATATATGTATGGATGTGCAGTGTTTTAATTTCTAATAAATCTTTCCATCTCTTCATAACTCCATTCTAAACATAATCTAGTCACTATTGATTTAACTTTTGGTGAACACATATTGCTTACGTCAGTTATTTTACATAATTTATTATACTTGAATTGTCATGTGATGTTGAATAAAGGTTTTCTATTCTATTCTATATAAGCAAGGTTTCAGGTAATAACTAAAGCGTCTAGCAAAACACGTTTTAGTGGACAGCAAAGCCAGTCTGAAACATCTGGGACGCAAATTATCACCTCTAGCAGATTTAGTTTTGATTGTTTCCTGGTGAGCTTTGGTGACTACTTTGACCAGAAAAAGTTTCCTGAGAATTAGTTGCGCCTCCTTTAGAAGCTGGACTGTAGAGAAACGAATTGGCTTCTTAAGCATTACTTTAATTACTGATCTCTGAGCACGCTCGAGATTTATTAGCGACGAAGATGTCGTGCCACCCCAGGCCAAGACACAATATGAGAGAATATATGGGCACAGTGACAGATATACGGTTTTCAATATATCGTTATCGGCCACATTTCTTAACAGTTTCATAGTGTATATCAACTTCCGCACTCTTTTTGACATGACCTGTGTATGCTGATTGCTGATGGAAGCTGAGCTTTTCATCTACCACCACTCCTAGGTACTTTGTTGTTTGAACACGCGTTATATTGTAACATTGGGAACAACTAATGGGATTTGTGCAAGTGTGCAATAGGTACTAGACGGGTTTCAGTGGGTGGACACGACGCATTCATTTTAAAAAAGCAAACGTACTTGGTTTTCGCGCAATATGGTGTACTCCTTGCATTTCATTAAATTGTCAAACGGGCCTCTACGTGTTGGCTCAGTTGGTACTTTGTAGGTACCTAGCTCCACGCACGCCTCCCAAAGGTCCGGGACATTATTGTCCCGTGAGCGGGAAAGACATAATAATAAATATTAGGGGACAATCTTACACAAATCGACCTAGTCCCATAGTAAGCTCAATAAGGCTTGTGTTATTGCAAATACTGTACCATGTATGTTTGAAACGTTTTTCCTATTAAACATATTATAGTAAAATTATGCTTATTTTCTTGCAAATAATGATCCAGGTAGGTTTTGAACATTTTTTTCTATTAAACACAGCGAAGCATAACAGATCCAAAATATGTGGTACCTTTTAGTTTAGTCCAAAACAATACAACATTAACGCTTATTACGTACCAAAGTATTTTAGGGGTCAAAGGGTAGTTGGTAGCCCACAGTGTAATCACTGCTCCATAGCGATTAATTCATTTTAAAAATATAATAATGGCGCAAAAGGCGCTTGAAAGTGTTGTACGCGAGCTTCAGAAAACAATAACTACCATGACCATATTTTTTTTAAATAAAGGAAAAATTGAAAAATTTAATGCTCCGAGCCGGATTTATATTTTTAAATTTTTCCTTTATTTAAAAAAATATAATTTCGTTAGCAGCGTAACTGCTTAATACAAAATTAATTTACCATGACCATGACTGAACGGATCGCCGCGCGCTCGAGAAGAGAATAATTAGACAAAACGCCCTAATTATCGACCAACTTGAAGCCATAAACATAAAGTGGGAAATATTATAGGTACTTCTGAGCGCTACAGAAGTTTATTTTGCATCATTTGGAAAATATTGTACTTCTGACCGTTACTGAATTTTTTTTTAGGGTTCCGTACCCAAACGGTAAAAACGGGACCCTTTTACTAAGACTTCGCTGTCCGTCCGTCTGTCTGTCACCAGGCTGTATCTCAAGAGCTGCAATAGCTAGACAGTGAAACTTTCACAGATTATGTATTTCTGTTGCCGCTATAACAACAAATACTAAAAACAAAATAAAATAAATATTTAAGGGGGGCTCCCATACAACAAACGTGTTTTTTTTTGCCGTTTTGTCTGTATCCAGGCTGTATCTCAAGAACCGCGATAGCTAGACAGTTGAAATTTTCACAGATGATGTATTTCGGTTGCCGTTATATCAAAAAATACTAAAAACAAAATAAAATAAATATTTAAGGGGGGCTCCCATACAACAAACACGTTTTTTTTGTGGTTTTTATAAATAATGGTACGGAACCCTTCGTGCGCGAGTCCGACTCGCACTTGGCCGGTTTTTTCATACTTGAGGCATAATTTCATAATAAATACTTTATTTTATGCACGTAGAACAAGAAAACTCTTGGCTTCACGAGAAGTAAGTAAATATTGTTTTTTATGCTATGTCGACGTAGCATAAAAAATGCAATGAGTTCATCAGACACTGAGGAATCAGAGGATAGCTTTGAATAGCGGTGTAACCGCCAATTTTGGATATTACCCCAGATACCTGCCCGTTAAAATAATTGCTATCCTTTTCTCCCGTCATATAAAAGAAAAGTGACAGCCAACATTTATCTGACGGATATGTTTTAACTGGAGATTGTGAAACAGGCCCTTAGCGAATTTAATACGAGATAAGTTGTACTTTTTAAAATACAGTTAAAATGGTACCTTAAATAAAAATTACAATTAAACTAAAACTACTTAATGTCTCCCAGATCAGGCCCCTGCGGCAGGGTCCACATTAGGCTGGCTGCGACCCCCCTCTGGATCGCCATGCTGATCCGTTGAGTGAGGAACGAGCACTGGGGACCACAGACAAGCTTTTGAGCAGTTGTACCTACTTGATTTGTGTAGTGTGTACAACTATGTACAATTTATTGTTGACATTATAATATGACGACCGGTTAGTCTAGTGGGTTGACGCTGCCTACGAAGCTGAAGGTCCTGGGTTCGAATCCCGGTAAGGGCAAATATTTGTGTGATGAGCATGAATATTTGTTTCTGAATCATGGATGTTATCTATGTATTTAAGTATTTCTATCTATTAAATATATCGTTGTCTAGTACACCCATAAAACAAGCCTTATTGAGCTTATTATGGGACTAGGTCGATTTATGTAAGATTGTCCCCTAATATTTATTATTATTATTATATGAATCTCTTTATTTATATTTCATCTTAAGCTAGGTTTTTACAATAATTATATAAAAAGTAAAATATAAAACTATACATATAAAACATAAAATCATTATAAAAACCTAACCTAGGGTACCGCCGGCAGCGAGGCGGGGCCTAAGCTGCCGGTGGTCAGGGCGACAGAGACAGGAACCTCCTGACTATCCGCGCAGTATCCAGGAGTACCGCCTTCTGTATCTGACCCTTGATCCAGCCATCTAGCGAGAGTCTCTTGAGGTGGTGGTCGAGACTCTTCGCTATTAAACCGTTCGCCGAAACGACTATCGGGACGATGATCGTCGAATCAACATCCCACATGGCGGTTACCTCGTGAGCCAGGTCTAGGTACTTGCTGGCTTTGTCCTTCTCGGCCTTCAAGAGGTTCTCGTCATGGGGGATGGTGATGTCGACGAGCACTGCCTGGCGTTTCGATCGATCTGTCAGCACGATATCAGGCCTATTGGCAAGAATAGTCCTGTCCGTGATGACAGATCGATTCCAATAGAGCGTGGCACGACCATTTTCGAGAACTGGCGCAGGTGTGTACTTATAGTAAGGCACTTCGGAGACCACAAGACCGTATAGGAGAGCAAGTTGCTGGTGAATAATTCTGGCTACAAGGTTATGTCTGTGCAAGTACTCGCCGTTAGCAAGATGACCACAACCGGAGATAATATGCCTGAGTGACTCCCCGGGACGGCGGCATGCCCGACAAATGTCGACCGTACCGTCCTTCAGGATATACCTCCGGTAATTGTTCGTCATGATAACTTCGTCCGCAATTGCACAGACAAAACCTTCGGTTTCCCCGAAGAGATCCCCGAAACGTAGCCAGTTCACCGACGCGAGCAGATCTACATCGGGCCCTGTGAGGGCCTTGTAGAACCGCCCGTGTAGCTCCTTGCCCCTCCATACCGCCCTGCGGTCCTCGGCGCTCATTACTTAAATTACAACAGGTTATGGCCCTCGCACGTTTGAATAATAAAGTTGCATAAAAACAGTCATATTTCGTAAATTCAGTGGAAAAATTGTAAAACAACTGCAGATCGTCATTTTTGTTATTCAAAAAAAAATGCAGAAAATATGTCTTCAATGAACAACATGACTGATCGAAAGACTGCAGGGCAGAGAAGTGCGCGTGCTGGAAGGGCGCGTGCTGGAAGTTTGCCGTAGAAACATACTAGAACATGAACATTTATGGGAATGTGGGACCACGTCGACACCGGCTGACCCGGACAGGCAAAGTCGAAGATAGTGCTTCTGGTGCAAACTAGCAAATTTGTGCAAAGCCTTCTATTACTCCGGCCTTACTCGACGTGCCAGGTTGCTATGCGATATAATAACAACAACACTCGATAACTGTCAGTACGTCGAATAATATAGGACTAAATTCTTGACAACAGCAACAAGCTCCGAAACATTGGTTTAAGTGTGATGACGAATGGTTGGGGACATTGTCTCCCAGGAACCTACAAACCAATGATAATGGCAATTGAAAGCTCCGGTGTTGCTATATCAGCCGATTTCGAGTCAAGAATTCCGAGTCTAGCGTGTTTTATGTGAACAAGTCCAAATTTAAGCCACCTGTCAAACAATACAACAAAGAACTGTAATGTGAAGAAAAGTAAAGATAGCTCATATTCAGCAGTGTTTTCTGCCGCAACCAGCTATGACTCCAGTTGGATGGTTGATTTAGGTGCCTCCCAGCATCTGACTATGCACAAGGACTGGGTTTATGATAGATCACCATCTCCTATCAAAACAATCCGTGTCGCAGATAACAAGGAACTGCAAGTTGAGTACTGTGGCAAAGTAGACATTCAAGCAGTACAGAAAAATGGAAAGAACTGTAAGAACCATTCAAGTAAAAGATGTCTTCTACGTGCCTGGGCTATCTACAAATCTTCTCTCCGTCAGTCAGGTTATTAAAAATAAATGTGACATAAAGTTTGACAGTAATGGTTGCAAGTTTTTCAACGTGAACAAGCAGGAAGTAGCAACTGTAAACAACATGTAAATACAAGCGATATATGAATATGACATTATATGAATTATTATTAATAAATATGAATACTCATATGTTTTTTTTTTTTTAATACACTATTGGTATTTGTATTTTAACCTCAACCTTTTAAAACCGGGCCTTATATATAATCGAATCTACCAATTCCCAATACGAGCTGTCCAATACATGACCATAAGATTTTACTGTCCAGCCTTGCCAAAACATATTCATTTTCACAAAATCCCTTGTAAAACTGTCGTTACTAAGAACCGGACCTTAACTCACAGACACAAGGCTTGTTTTCCAATCAACGCTGCGTTCAATAAGACTTCGTAAAAGTAAATAGCTGGAATAACGCTTTATGGTTGGCCGTCGGCTTAACACCAATTTGATACAAAGTCAGCCTGCAGTTATTGCCTACTACGAACAGCTCTGAAGGAGCACTGTTACTCATCATCATCATATCAGCCGAGAGACGTCCACTACTGGACATAGGCAAATAGTGCCGCAATTACCGGTTCTGCGCCAGACGCATCCAGCGGACTCCCGCGACCTTTAGCACTAGGACACTGTTACTATGAGCCGAAAAATTATCCTAGTAGAATAAGTTTCTGTCAAAAAATTCATTTTTGGTACAAGCTTTTATTGCCGACTGTACTTTTCTGTATACCATCATCAACTGCTCATTGAGACGATTCTAACGAGCCCAAACTCGATGGGGTTATGTGGTTTTATTACGGAGTTCCTATGGCCTACCCTACCCCCTACCCAAAATTTCAGCTCAATCGGTCACCGGGAAGTGGGTCAAATTTAACCTGCAAGATTTGACGGACAACTTACATACATACTTTTATAGTTACATACGAACAAGTCAAGTTAATATAAAGCTTGTAAAAATAAGCCGCGCCACGTTTGTCCTGGCAATGGATTTGTCCAAATCGATGGACGTATTTTCACGGGCGATGACTACGATCTCGGGCGCGCCACGTAGCCGTCACTTGCTCGTTGTCGTATGATGTTACAAGCTTTTATTTAACTTAACTTGCAATGCATGTAACAATTGTTTGTTCGTGTGGAATCTTGCAACCCAATTTAGCAGATATCTTCAACTGATTGAGCTGAAATTTTGGATTTAAGTATAGTTTGGATGACAATTCAATATTATAATGGAATCGAGCTGATCTGATGATGGAGACAGAAGGTGGCCATGGGAATTGAGGACTTAAGAGACGTAACCCCGTTGAGTTTGGGCGCGTTAGGATCGTCTCAACGAGTAGTTAATGACGGTATAGAGAAAAGTACAGTTGGTAATAAAAGCTTGTACCAAAAACGATATTTTTGACAGAATCTTGTTTTACATTCACTAGTGCGCCATTTATCTCAGCGACAAATGTATGTGTTGGCGTTTCGCACTCCGTTTAGATAACCAACGGGTCGCGCCAACTATCTTATACGCTTAGTTTTGATACTTACGCAATGGACCGATTTTGGCGCGGTCCTGCTCCATTCCGCTTGTAAGAGCCGTCATGAACGGTCAGCATAAACTTAAACTGGCTAGACTTATAAACAGTGAAAACCCTATTTCTCGTACTTTTATCCTACTAATATTTTAATTGCAAAAGTTTGGATGTTTGGAATTTAGATCTTTAGATGTTGGTTACTCGATCACGCTTAAACGGCTCAATCGATCTGGATTGAATAATAAAATATCTACTGTGCATGCTAACTGTCTTCGTGCAAAATTTGCTTTTGTTGAGCCGTTTAAGCGTGATTGAGTAACAAACATCTAAATTCCAAACATCCAAACATTCCCATTTATAATTATTAGTAGGATTGTATTTGTTACGATAAAGCACATTCCAGTCGAACCACTTACTCCATGTATTTAGATGTTAAATAAAATGGCGAACATCAGGAGGGAAACAAAACACGCATGTTATCGTTGATGCGTTAGGAATTAGGAAGTGCTGAGTTTTAGCACTTTAATGTTATGTTTCGGGGTGTTGTTGACGCTTCTGACCTCGACTGAGATTTTACTTTAACGTTTTGCTGACCGCTGACCTACTGTATGGTAAAAAATTATAATTTCGTTAGTAGCGTTACTGCTTAATACTAAATTAATCTACTGTATGGTGCCGTCTAATGATCTAATCTGTTCGTCTGATTCTGATTTGCTTCTATGAGATTTTAGATGCGGATAACTACCGTCATATTTTTTTTTTATATTAGCGGACAATCTTACACAAGCAAGCTTGTACTACGGTAACTTGACGATGATAAACATACTTAGTAAATAAATACTTAAATACATAGAAAACATCCATGACTCAAGAACAAATATTCGTGCTCATCACACAAATAAATGCCCTTACCGGGATTCGAACCCAGGACCTCTTGCTTCGTAGGCAGGGTCACTACCAACTAGGCTAAAGCGGTCGTCGTTTTTTTTCTCGTTAAACCCATTGTGTGGGGTATCGTTGGATAACTTGTTCAAAAATATGAATGGTTTCTCAAAACGATTTTTTCAAATTAGTGATTTGTTTGCGAGATATTGGGCTTTAAAGTGTCCTGTAGCAGGGGGGGCCTGCTGGCTAAATGGCCTATTGCCCAGGGAACCAGCGTAAGCCTGTCCGTTCTCATACCATCGGTACACGAGGAACGCGTGGAAGGTTTGCTGAGTGAGACCATGGCGAGGCGGAAATTGGTGGAGCGGTCGTGTATGACCCGCTTAAGAGATACCGTTTATTTTTCTCATTTGGATTTCAAACTGAATTAGGTATCTCAAGGAATTAGCAGAGAGCTACTGAGTCAAATAAAGGATGTCCCAAAAGTCACACAGGATTATTTATTTGCATACATATTTTTTGTCCTAAAATATGTTTGACATAAAATTGTGTAGTATATTTTTTTTATAACTAAATGGCTAAAAGTATAATATTGTTAGGTATAATTATTCTTTAGCCTAACATAAAACCTCCTAAAACAAAAGAAACAATGGCTAGAATCACAGCGCCTAAACTGGGATCCTGCCGTTTTACCCAATTTACTTTGGTCAAATTACATTTCCCAAATCAAGTTAAATTAGGTTAGGGCAGCCAAAAAAGGGGAAACGGGAGAGCGAATACAAATAATCGTAACAATTGTATTATTTGGTAGGTTAGGTTAGGGTTAGCTTGTGTCCCTTAGAGCGGAAATAGGCACCCCGCCAGGCGGGGTCAATACGCTGGCGGTTAGGTTAGAACTGCGACCTCTACACAAAACGCAAAAACGTCTTTTTTCATTTTTTTAACCAACACTGAACCACGACAAAATTGAAACAATTGCAAACTCACCCACATTGCCTTAACTATTACCATACGGATTCAACAATACAATGTATACCTGCAACTATATTCATCGACGAAACTTTGCACACGTGTTTATACTAGGCGTTAAATTTATCAGCGCGAAGAAGGAAATCTAAGTAATATTCATTTAATAAATGCGACAGTTTGGATGCGATTATTAGTGATACCAATATTCGGAATACCAATTTTATGCCTAAAATACAATCGACCAAACAATGTTGTTCCATACAAATGTTAGACTGAACAATTTACGGCCAAAATATATATGCAAAACAATTTTCGACATAAAAAACAATCGACCAAAGATTCTTAGACCAAAAAATATGTGCCGAATAAAATATCGGGCAAAAATTTTAAGACCAACAGATATAGAGCCGATTTTAACATGTCCGGTGAGCGACCCACGCTACACGTGAATAACATTAAAATGACATTAAGTAGTTTGTAATGACTATGTGAAAGCATAATTTCGTATAAGAATCCAGTTACCTTGTCGCCTGAAAGTACGGGGTATTTTGCGTCAAATACGCTAGTTCTGATTTTCTGCAGACTGGTTTATGATATAAGGCCAATTAATAATCCAAGTTTGTGACTTCGACCGCCGAACGCACCTTTGTCAAAAATCAAAAATACCGCGAATGTTTTTATTATAGTACCTAAAGGACTAATTTTTGATAATACCTTTACACGGGGTTTTTAAAATACTCAGACTAAATATTAAATCTCCCATAGTGTCCCAAACCGTAAGTGGCGTTCAGCCCCCGGGCGCTCTCTTAGGGCAGGGCAATACACCTGGGGATAGTAAATGCCCGCGGGGGCTCACCCACGGGCCTTCAGCCGCATAGCTTTAACCCCGAGCTCGCATAGCGACCGCTCTCTAAAAGCATGCTTAGGGCCTTTCATTCCTACGAAAAGCTCAGCCTTCGGCTCCGCTTGCCTCCCCGTATACCTTCAGGACTTCGGTCCTCATTAGGTTTCGCTTGCAAGTTACTCGGAGATAACGAGTATTCTTGGGGGCTCGGCCTCGGGCCTTAGGCCCTCGGGCTCGCATTGAGACCGGTCTCTGAAGGATTGCTTTAGGCCTTTAATTCCAATGAAAAGCTTGGCCTTCGGCCTCGCTTGCCTCGGCGCTTAGCTTCGGGACTTTGGCCTCAGGTCTCGCTTGCAAGACACCTGAGGATAGTGAGTGCCCGTCGGGCTTGCCCTATAGGGCCTTTGGACCTGGGGCTCGCATAGGGAGTCCTCTCTAAAAGGATACTTTGGGCATCTATATATGTAAATATAAATATAAATATTAGGGGACAATCTTACACAAATCGACCTAGTCCCACAGTAAGCTCATTACGGCTTGTGTTATGGGTACTAGACAACGATATATATAATAGATATAAATACTTAAATACATAGAAAACTTCCATGACTCAGAAACAAATATTCATGCTCATCACACAAATATTTGCCCTTACCGGGATTCGAACCCAGGACCTTCAGCTTCGTAGGCAGCGTCACTACCCACTAGGCTATATGAGGGTGTTTATTTAGATTCGAAGTGAACTGTTACAAGCACACCGCACAGTCTATGTAAATAAAATCTTTATTTTCAAATTTGTCGCGGTCGAGAAGAAGTCGCGGGCAGAAGCTAGGAAGGCTATATTATTACATTAATTTGACCGTGATTAAATAATAATAATAAATACTCTTTATTGCACCACGACAAGAGAGAAACATATTACAAAAAATTGCTTAATAAATGACTGATTGGTTTTGTGATTTATGATTAAAAAGTAGGTATTTTATTTACACATTAGTAGATAAAAAAAAGAAAAACTGTCTTCATCCTCCTAAGGAGGATTTTAATGGTAGATAAAAAAACTGTAATTTTCCTTAAAATAATGATAGACTCAAACACAAAACCGTTAAATACTCATTTAATGTCACGAATGAACACTATAAGATCGAAACAGAAGACGGTTGTCCCATTGTAGAAGAGGCTCGTGCGATGAAGAAATCTTCCGAAAGGATGCCAACTAGGGATGCTGTGGAGCAGCTTGTCTATATCCACATCGTTGAAACCATAAATGCCCTGAAAATAAATAAAGACGGATTCATGCTTATCTGACGTGATCTCTGATGTGATGTGACGCCTGACACAAGAAGCCGTTAGAGCGCATCAGATGAATGTGACTTGAATAATTATAACAAAAAAATCATTCTATTTGACGACCTCTGTAGCCTAGTTGGTAGTGACCCTGCCTACGAGGCCGGAGGTCCCGGGTTCGAATCCCGATAAGGGCATTTATTTGTGTGATGAGATGGATATTTGTTCCTGAGTCATGGATGTTCTCTATGTATTTAAGTATTTATTTATCTACGAGTATATAAGTATGCATATCGTCGTCTAGTACCCATATTACAAGCTTTGCTTAGTTTGGGACTAGGTTGATTTGTGTAAGATTGTTGATTGTTGTTGTGTTGGATTGTTGATGTTGTTTTTGTAAGATGTTTCTCTCTTGTCGTGGTGCAATAAAGAGTATTTATTATTTATTTTATTATTGTTCCCAAATATTTATTTATTTATTATTTATTTATTTATCGCGTCACGACCCCATGACATAATCGTCACGTTATCCCGGAAATCGGAACTTCATATGGAGGTAGGCACCTATTATATGGTATGAGTTTCCTCTGTTCCTTTCCCATGTTCACAACTAAAGCTCGACATTTATATAGGCACCGCGCCGCGCCGTCGTCTCGTTCCAAATGGATTGACATACAATTATGAGAACATTCATTACATTCACGCCACGTCAGCCGTCACTTTGCTGTTGTTTGGACATTCACTTGCGCGCCATTTGGATGTATACTTTGTTTATCGTTGAATTTTGACATTCGGGACCGTTCCATTCGAATGCCACGTTGCTATGGCTACCCATCCGTGTGGGTATCAAACGGGCTGAGTCGTGAGCCTTGTTTAAATGCTACCGTTTTGACATGCATGGACCGAGTTTGGTGCGGCACCGCTTCAATATAGGCTTGTCCAGACTAAGACTTGCCTTCTGTAACCGACAGTCTTGTTTGGAATACCGGAAGTTCCCCGTGGTGAGAAATAGTTTGCTGAGCCAGCTGCGACAGTTCAAGTTTTCAATGTGGGCCAATTGTTGTTTATGTAGACCTGAAGATTCGAGCTTGATGGTGGCTGTACTGAACTGAAAAAAGTTTTTAGTTAGGTTAAGTAGTTGAACTTAAAGCGACAGAAATCCATAAAAGTTACGAAGTCGTGGCTCTTTGAGATGTAGATCACGCGAACGATGAACTCTAATTTTGAAAAACTGAATCTAAATAAAATTCTATACATATAATAAAGCTGAAGACGGTCGAAAGTGGAAGATATTCGAAAAAAACTTTGCTGGGGATACTAAGATAAGAATCGATAAACAGAACACGATCCAAAAGTTTTTAGAATTTTTGTCTGTTTGTCTGTTACGTTTTCCATTCTTATTGGACTTCACTTTAGATGTATTATTCTTAAGTATTTACGTTGCTGAAGGGCACTTCCGCCATCACTTTGTGATGGCCGCTAAGATAGGCCCTCTCTTTGAACCTGCGTATACTGAAGCTGGTCTCGAAGACTCGTTTCTTGGCGTAAGGCAGCAACGGTTGGTCACACTCGGTAGCGTTTTCTAGGTCCACTTGGAATTTTACCTGGAATCGGTGAAAATTTCGACGTTAATACTTTCAGCGCCAAGAACCCGTTAGGCTTGAATCACGCATCTCATCGGCGCCCCTCTATTACGAAAAAACTAAAAACTTTATTATTTCTAACCTATGGCCGCTAGTGCGGCGCCCCTTTGGAACCGCGCGCCTATAGCCCAGCGCGTGCGCTAGGCACACCGTGCCTAGTTTGCCTATAGAGATAATCGGTCTCTGAGTGGCGGTCAGTAGTGCCGCACCGCACCGCAGTCACCGCAGGCCGCTCCAGTCTGTGAGAGGCACCTATCATCAGTCATTCCTGTATCGTCATTATCAATGATATGACCTTAACCGCTGACTTGATTTCCGATTATTAAAAAGAAAGCCTAATTTGGTTCTTTTTTTTTTTCAAAACTAAACTTAGCTGGGTAACTGCAGTTACCACAAGCACAGATCATACAATAGAAGTCCACAGGCTGTTTGTGGGTATGCGAAATTGGCAACTACCAATAAAATAAATAAATATTTGGGGACAATCTTACACAAATCGACCTAGTCCCAAACTGAGCAAAGCTTGTACTATATAAATAGTACTAGACGACGATATACATTCTTATATAGATAAATAAATACTTAAATACATAGAAAACATCCATGACTCAGGAACAAATTCATGCTCATCACACAAATAAATGCCCTTGCCGGGATTCGAACCCGGGCAGGGTAGGCAGGGTCACTACAAACTAGGCTACAGAGGTCGTCACTATATTTATTTGTAAGGTATTTTATTGCACCTACATACTCGTACTTACATTCACATTACCACTGCTAATTTGTAAAATAAGATAAATGATTGTAAATAAAACAAAAATTCTTCGGAACATCGTACACCTCTACCTCACACACAAAACAAACATGGTACTTATCCAGTGATAAGCATAGTCATATCCATGGCTATATCGTTTACAAGTCAAGTTATTTACCAAAAGGTGTAACTCATATGTTACGACAAGTATTATATGTCTATGTAAAATCAAGGTTTGGTAGTTTAACGACATATCATGAATGATCATAGGATTCCTAATTACACGTTGTACGTGGTTGGGTTATTGGGGTATCAAATGTCGAATACCATTATTTTTGCATTATCGTTGAATCTAAATAGGTTTAGCATTGGTGCTATATGTACAGCAGAGGGGTACTCACGTAACGTTTTGAACGCGCGTTAAGGCGCCGTAGGTTCAGCGAAGTTAAGCGAACAGAGTTTTTGAAACAATAAAGTGCGTCTTTTTTTAACAATATGGTTTCAAAAAAATACGAATAGTTATTTTGAGGCTTTTCTGCAGGGAAATCAGTGATTCGAAACATGATTAAGCAAATTTCGCTTGATAGAAAAAAATCACGAACATAGGTCTAAAATACACAAAAAAACACTTAAAATATTCGTAACAAATTATGCACAAAAGCTATAAATATTAAAATTGCTTTTAAAAATTGGCAATATCATGTTTGAGGGAAATCAGTGATTACATTTTTATTTATTTAAACGGCCAAAAAAATAACATTCAAAAACATGATATCCGCGCTTCCGAGCACACACTTCCACATCGCTCACGCTTATGCTCAGTGAGAGGGAGAGAAGACTCTGAACCTGCGGCGCCTTAAGACATTCCAACTGTCCATTTCCCTAACGCATCGTACGTTACGTTAGGTAGATCTAAATGTCAATTTTTATATGGAAAAATGACATTTGGAAAAAAACGTTACGTGACCCTCAGAAATGATAGACGGCAGTAGAGAGTAGAATTAATACAATACGATGTTGTATGAAACGAAAATAAATAAAATTAAATAGCAAGCTTGTGGACGAGCAGAATAAACGAATGTTACCGAATAACATATACGCAACACACATTACATTATAACAGTAACATAACATTAACGCGCCGATCGTAGAGATGTGGGCAGCTCTTGTAGAAAATATTTATGGTCAAGTCAATGTGGTCACTGATAATAAGTGAACATTTCTTAGGTATTTACTAACAAGTTTCAATTGTATTCTACCTGAAGTGACATTTATATTAAATACTAGCTTCTGCCCGCGACTTCGTCCGCGTGGAGCTCGTTTATATCGTAGCTCCAAACAAACTTTCACCCCCCATTGTGCCCCCCTGGGGGATGATTCCCTGGATAAAGAGTATTCTATATTGTACCAGGTTACTCTATATGTATACTAAAATTCATCTTAATCCGTTAAGCCGTTTTTGAGAGATTGAGTAAAAAACGTCCGAACATCAAAAGGCCTTAATATTAATCGGGAGCTTAAAATTACACTAGAAACTAGCTGAAATTAAATGTAAAAAATTGTATATATTGAGATGTATGTTAGCCTGTAAGGTATTTGTAAATATGGGCCTGAGCCTCGTTGCCTGAGATAAATGATCAAATACTTAAATAAATAGCCGCCATGTGACGTTACGAGCTCTCTTTACAAACAGAATAAACGGAGCGTAGAACTAATGATATTCTAATTAGAAATATCATCTGCAAAATGCAGTGACTTGTTAATCAACAATGTCATCTGAAACTCTGAAGCACTAACTTGTATACAGGGTGGAAAAATCGAATGCAACTTGGATGGCAACTACCTTAAATATTGTAAATAGCACATTATGTGTAAAGGAAACATTCCTTTGTTTTTAAAAACAATAAATTCTGCATTTAAGGATTTATGAAAAATCGCTTGCCTCAGTCGGGACTCGAACCGGTTTAATTTTTAGTTTTCAATTTTCATGGCACTCCGTTATTCTGATTGTATTTGTTATTTAGAGAAAAACGAACCTTATCAGTTACCCTTTCAATCTGCATCACAAAATAGAGCACGTTATTTTTTGTCACATTTGACCGGTTCGAGTCCCGACTAAGGCAGGCGATTTTTCATAAATCCTTAAATGCAGAATTTATTGTTTTTAAAAACAAAGGAATGTTTCCTTTACACAGAATGTGCTATTTACAATATTTAAGGTAGTTGCCATCCATGTTGCATTCGATTTTTCCACCCGGTATATAATCACACTAGCTGCTCGTGCGGCTTTGCCCGCGTATTTCAAATGCTATTAATATATCCTACTATAATATTATAAATGCGGTATTTTTTGCCGACTGTACTTTTCTGTCATCATTTACTCATTGATACGATTCTGGTGAGCCCAAACTCAACGCGGTTACGTCGGTTAAGTACTAAATTCCCATGGCGACCTTCATACTTAATATTATAAATGCAAAAGTGTGTCTGTCTGTCTGTCTGTCTGTTACCTCTTCACGCTTAAACCGCCGAACCGATTTAGATGAAATTTGGTATAGAGATAATTTGAGTCCTGGGGAAGGACATAAGATAGTTTTTATCCCGGAAATCATCCCCCAAAGGGATGAAGTGGGGGGTGAAAGTTTGTATTCAGCTACGATATAACCGAGTTCCACGCGGACGGAGTCGCGGGCAGAAGCTTGTCCATATCCATACTATCCATACTAATATTATAAATGCGAAAGTGTGTCTGTCTGTCTGTCTGTTACCTCTTCACGCTTAAACCGCTGAACCGATTGCGATGAAATTTGGTATGGAGATAGTTTGAATCCCGGGGAAGGACATAGGATAGTTTTCATCCTGGAAATCACCCCCTAAGGGGATGAAATGGGGGGTTGAAGTTTGTATGGAGCTGCGATATAAACGATTTCCACGCGGACGGATTCGCGGGCAGAAGCTAGTAATATTGTAAATGCAAAAGTGTGTCTGTCTGCCTGTCTGTCTGTTACCTCTTCACGCTTAAACCGCTGTACCGATTTGGATGAAATTTGGTAAACAGATAGTTTGAGTCCTGGGGAAGGACATAGAATAGTTTTTATCCCAGAAATCATCCCCCAAGGGGATGAAGTGGGGGGTGAAAGTTTGCATGGAGCTACGATATAAACGCGGACGAAGTCGCGGGCAGAAACTAGTATTCATTATATATCCATAATTTCAGCTTAAGTGATCATCGGGAAGTGGGTCAAATTTAACATGCAAGATTTAATTTAAGATGAAAATTTTATTCATATTAACTCAATACACTGTAAATAAACAAGAAATATAAATATAAGCTAAAGGAAAAATTGAAAAATGATTTTTTTCCTTTAAACTATTTTATAATTTCGTTAGCAGCGTTAGGTACTTCTTAATTCAAAATTAAACAAGAAAAAATAAACTTAGGCAATAAAAGAAAACAAAAATAAGATTTAATTACAGACACCAGGACAGGGAAACTAAATAAAAGCTTGTAAAAAAGTAGAGCCAGTAGAACAATCCAATATACAAAGTCTCTAATCTCTTCATTTTTTTTCTATTATAAATTACTAGTTTCAGCCCGCGACTTCGTCTGCGTGGACCCGGTATAAAAACTATCCTATATTTTAATCCAGGCTATAAACTATCTTTGTGCTAAATTTCATCCAAATCAGTTGACCCGTTTAAGCGTGATTGAGTAACAAACATCCATCCAGTTTCTGTGATTACCCCCCACACACAAACTAACCAAAAACATGAATTTTACAGACAACACTACCTCTATATAATCTTTCAAATAATGATTGATGATGATTGAAATGGTGATTGTAATGCAACATACCGCTCGTTACTGAAAAATCATTATATTAAAGGTATTCGTGGGACAAAAGTTGTGTGACATGAGGACAGCGTTACTTTTATTCGTATCTTTTAATTGTTTCTTATTTTCTCAGTGCAGCAATGTAAGTAACTGGTAGCGTTATTAATGTTATTATATTTTTATTATACCTAAAGGTTATGAAGTAGCGTAGCTTCGAGAAAATTACAGCTAAGTACATTATGTACATTTGGCTAAGCAAACAAATATGTTTTAGGCTCAAAGTGAATCAGTTTCGATTAGGGCGGGTTGCACCGACTAAGGCTGGGTTCACACGGCATTGTCCTGCACGTTTTCTGCACGTATTCGGTTTGCTTGGCAAGTCCGGTGAGTATTCGTTTGAACGTATAAACAACATTTTCTATGTGCCACTATGTTGTTGTGTGCAGGACAATGCCGTGTGAACGAAGCCTTAGGCCGGCCGCCCATTGGACACGATATCGTACGAAATATACTCGTCCGAACACGCACGAAACCGTGCGAACGATCCCGACCTTCAAAGTCTACGGGTGCGCGCTCACTGGATGCGAATTGGTCGTACGTATACGCACGCGTAGGTACGACGTCCGCATGAATCCGAACTTGTTGGGATTTTAAATACATTCGTGCGTTATTTGTATCGTATCACTGACATCAACTGACAGGTTTCACGCAGGTAAACGTATTCAATGTGCGCACTCTATTCGTACGACCCGCATTGTACGTATACGTACGACAGGAATTCGTGTCCAGTGGGCGGCCGGCCTTACAGTCAACGTTAAATACGGCGCCGGGAGCTGTCATCCGATAGAAACTTGTCAAACTTTCCATACAATCAGATTTTAACGTTGGTTTGACACAGGGTTTGCCGCTACCCACCCTTAGTCTTCATCAAAAAAGTCCCAGTTTGCAAAGTATAGTAAAGCAGCAAAACCTTACAGATTTGCTTTTTTCAGGAAAAATTCGAAGTGATTGTGGAAAAGGCTACAGAATGTCCCAGCCCTGTGCCACCGTTTGCTAGGAAAAGGATATTTAAGTCCTCTTTCAACATTCGCAAAGTGAAGAAGAAGACATACCTTACCGGACAGCACCGGGTGCTTGCCGAACTACCGTTTAATAATGTAAATTAACAATTCAAATTTTCTCTAAGGCCGCGCATCCATTTGAGCAGCCTCAGGCCGAGCAGCTTCGACTTGAGGCAAACTGAGGCTGCTCACCTTGAGGAAAGGCTCGAGGCACGTTGCGGATCAAGGTGAGGCGTGTCGCCTCGACTTGATCCACAACTTCGAGCCAGTTCAAAGCAAAAACGCCATTGCGTTTATGCTTTCAACTGGCTCAAAGCACCTCCACCTCTGGTTCCGTACGATGTAGGTACTATGTACGATGAGACTCGTACAGTTTTTTATTAATTTAACTGCAGTATTGATGTTCGGGCCGACCGTCTGCCCGCCCCTTAAACTCCTCACGTGTGTACCATCTTGAGTCTGTGGTTTTGACAGTGACACTTCTTGTCAACGCGGAGAGAAAAGAGATAACCTCGTGGTTGCGGACCCGAAATGGAACGAGTGTTTTTGGATAATTTGGAAACGCATTTTCCTTGTTTTGTGTAATATCGCTCGCTTTGAAGACACACGGGTGTCCGAGTGTTTTGTGTGGATATTTCGGTGACATCGGAAGAGTTGGTGATTCGACGCCGCGGATTGTTGGCGATACTGCCCCGGAACACAACGGCTGCTTCTTCAGCCCGGAGACCTTCTTGATTGAACTTGACTTGACCTGACAGTTGACTGAACCTTGACAGATACTAACCGGAGTTGAAGCGAACATCGCGCCTCCCGGAATCAGGTGAGTTGAACAAGTTTTGTAGCCAATCCACTGGCTTATATGACCCGCGAAACGCGTGGCAGTTCACTCCACTCGCACTAGGCGAGGAGTTGAACAATTTTTGGTAGCAGAGCGTGGTTCCTCACAAAGAAAAAACGCGAATTTTGATAGTTTTTTCCTTTTGGGTAAAAATTTTGAGGTTATTTGTTAAAACCAAATTTAGCTACAACTATTTAAAACCTCTATTTTGTGGCACTGCAAGTGTTTTGTACTGTAGATTTCACGAAATTATTGTACTTGCAGTGCAAATTAGTGAGATTACAACCTCCGGAAGGTGATTTTGAGTGTTTGGTACAATTTAATTTGGAGAATAGTTGAAGGCAAATTAAAGCCTTTCATAGCTTGTTGTTTGGTAATAAGGCATTTGTTTTATTCAGTTTGCTATAAGCGGCCAAGTTTGCTAAGAATATAAGCTAAAATATAAGGCTACCACAAATATTAGTTGTAAGCTAGATTATTGTACAAGTGATGTAACTAGCCAATTATAGATTATAATTTGAGCTTCCACTGCGTTTTGAGAATCTATATTGGTTGTTATTGTAAGGCATTTCTGTAATTGAGTTGATATTTGGTTTTGATTCACTAGGGTGACCAAGAGATTGGAATTTCCACATTCATTAAATTAACTTTAATTTTCTCTGGTATTGTTGGAAATTAATTTAAAATGGGATCTACACCTAAGGCTAAGATCCAGTCTGCACTGCGTTGGTTTTCATCTGCAGCAGCTTTGGTTGACAGAAATGACCGGGAGGAGGCTTTGTTGACCCGGTACGAGGAGGTGTCAGACCGTCTTAAGGCTGTGGAGTTCCAGGTTGAACTCTACCTAGCGGAGCCCGGCCGGACGACCCCGGAGACCGAGCAGGTGGAGCGGGACTTTGAGCAATGTATGGATTTTGGGGACAGGATTGTCGAGAGGGCTTCTAAGATACTGCGGGTTCGGAATGGTGCGGCCCGGGACGTTCCGAAACACGCAGTTATCTATAACCCAGGGTTGGCAGCGCGCTTGCCAGCCATACAGATGCCGGTCTTCCGAGGAGACCTGGACGAGTGGACCAGCTTCATCGACCTCTTTGATAGCTTGGTGCATGCCCGGACGGACCTGCCAGCGGCGTTGAAGTTGGCGCAGCTGATGTCTGCTCTCGTCGGGGAGCCGCGCGACTTGATCGCGCATTTGTCGGTCACCGACGACAATTATGAAATCGCGCGCACGTTGCTGAGGGACCGATACCAGAACGTGCGGCGACTTGCGGATACTCTTATGACTAAGATCTGGAATATCCCTCGGATCGCTCAGGCTTCAGACATCCGGCTGAAAATGCTGAATCCTGTTTTGACAGCGACCAAAGGGTTAGAGAACCTTGGTTTGCCGGTGGACCAGTGGTCCTACATACTGTTGAATTTTTTGTTGAACCGGCTGCCGGCTGATGTGCGGGCCAGGTTTGAGCACCGGTATGGTGGTGAAAGTGCTCAGCATCTGCCGACCTTCACCAATCTTATCGACCAATTGGAACTTGAGTGTCGACGGGCCGACACCTCGGATCTACCTCCACCCCCGAGGCCTCCTGGGGCCCAGCGGGCCCAGGGGAGAGTTGCACCTCAAAGGGGAGGGTGGGGCAAATCGGCCCCACAACCAGCGGGTCCTCACCAATATAATATCAGTGCATTGGACCCTGAAGTCTGCCTATGCTGCAAGAACCCTGGCCATCGGGTGCCAGCGTGTCCGAAGTTTCTTGCGCAGCGGGTTGTGGGACGCCGCAACATTGCTAAGCAGCGGCAATGGTGCTTTGTTTGCTTGGGCCCACATTTTGTGCGAGATTGTGCCCACCCGCGGGCGTGTAGGTCCTGTGGTGGGAAGCACCACCCCATTTTATGCATGAACCGCAGTGGGGATACACCTCCCCCCCCCCCTGCGCAGGGGTCATGCTCCCCTGTTCGGAGTCAGCAGCGGGCTGACCAGGGGCCCGTGGCCTACCAGTGGGGACGTCGGGTAACACCCCCCTCCCCCCCCCCTCCAAAACTACGCGACTACTTCGCACGCACCCGGGCCCCAACGGGGGGTCCTTACGGGCGGGTGCCCGCAAACGCCTCCACCCCGGCATGCGCCACGGATGTCGCCGCCGCTTGTGGAGCGACCCCGCTTGGCGTCGGGACCTCCGGCGTACGGCCGGAGTAGGACATACCAGGGGCCGCAGGCGGCACGCATGGCGCGACGGCAGTACCAGCCGGAGTGGGACCCGCTCGAGCGGTACGAGCGGCCCGCCCATGCGGAACAGGATGCAACGCGTTATCCCTGCTAGGGATACGCCGCCCACGCACCAGCAACCGCCACGCCCTTGGAGACCGTGTTATTGCCCACGGCTTCGGTTTGTGTTTGGGGCCCTGGCGGAGGATCAGCCTGCGTGCGCTCTCTCCTTGACACGGGAGCGCAAGGCTGCATGGTATCCAGTAGGTTGGTGCGACAGTTGGGCTTGGTTGTGAAACCCCACCCGGAAAGTATACGTGGGGTAGGCAATGTGACAGTGTCAAACCTGGTAGGGCAGACCTTACTCACCTTTGGACCGGGTCCCACTTCACGCGCGAGGATTAATGCTCCCGCGTTAGTATTGGATGAAGTGGTGGGGAGACTCCCCCAGGTGAAGCTGCCTCCAGAGGTTCGGAGTTTGACAGCTGGATTAGTTCTGGCGGATGCTGGATTTGACAGACCTGGTCCGATTGACGTGTTGCTGGGTGCAGACGTTCTTGGGCGGGTGCTGTTGAGCGGCAACCGTACCTTACAGCCTGGCGGACTGGTTACACTGGAAACGGTGTTTGGCTATGCTGTAATGGGTTTGGTTTTAGCGGCTCCACCGCCTCCTACTGAGGAGGGCTGTCTGGTTGGAACTGCTCTTTCAGAAGCCGTGCAACGGTTCTGGGAGATTGAGGAACCACCTACCGCGTCGCGTATGAGCCCCGAGCAGGAAGAGTGCGAACGGTTTTACCAAAATAATACTGGGCGCCTCTGCTCTGGTCGGTTCATAACACGACTTCCTCTGCTCATCCACCGACCTCCTCTTGGAGCGTCACGTGAGATGGCTGAGAAGCGGCTGGTTTCGATGGAACGCCGAATGAGAAGAGATGCGCTCTTCCGGCAGAAGTATGTGGACTTCATGAGGGAGTACGAGGGTTTGGGACACATGTCGGTGGCTCGGACGGACTGGAGTACAGTGGAGCACTGCTTCCTGCCGCACCACGCGGTCCTAAAATCCCCGGAGTCCAAGATTCGTGTGGTCTTTGATGGGTCCGCGTCCACCTCGACTGGGGTGTCATTGAACCAGTGTTTGCATGCAGGTCCTAAGCTGCACAAGGATATCACGGATATCCTCACAAATTTTAGGAAACATCAGGTGGTGTTCGTCGCCGACATCCGGATGATGTTTCGGCAGACAGTGATCCATCCTGATGATCGTCGGTATCAGCTGATCTTGTGGCGTGAGAGCCCTGATGAACCGATGTTGGTGTACGAGCTGAATACGAATACATACGGCTTGAAGAGCAGTCCGTACATTTCAATTCGAACTTTGTTAGAATTGGCATCTCGAGAGAGACTGAGGTTCCCTCGAGCGTCCGCCATTTTGGAACGGGACTTATTTGTCGATGACGTGTGCACCGGGGCAAACAGTGTCGAAGAGGCTTTGGTTTTGCGGGATGAGCTGGTGGAACTCTTGCGGACGGGTGGATATGAATTGCGCAAATGGATGTCCAACTCACCGGCCGTGGTGGCCGGCCTCCCCGAGGATCACCAGCAGGATCCGCACCTGTTCGAAAATGTTGAGAGCCCGCACATGTTATCAGTCCTAGGCGTGCAATATCGACCAGTCCAAGATGTGTTCACCTATCGGGTGGAACTGGATTCCCCGAGGGTCTGGACGAAGCGGCTTGTGCTGTCCACGGTGGCCAGGACGTACGATCCGAATGGATGGATCGCGCCGGTCATCTTCACGGCGAAGGCATTTATGCAGCGCCTGTGGATGGTCCAACTGGGTTGGGATGATCCACTATCCGGAAATTTGTTGAGCGATTGGGAGGTTTTCTTCTCCACGCTCCCGGAGATAAATCAGGTCGAACTGCCGCGTAAGCTGTTGCCGGCAGGGAAATGCCGAGTAACCCTACACGGGTTTTGCGACGCCTCCGAGCGAGGGTATGCAGCTGCCGTTTACTTGCGGACGGTCAGCTCCGCCGGAGCGGTCGATTTGCACTTGGTAATGGCGAAGAGCAAGGTGGCTCCCCTTCGCACGCGTTTGACAATCCCAAAAATGGAATTATCTGGAGCGGCTCTTCTTGTACGCCTACTGAACCACGTGGCCTCTACCTTGAAGGACACCGTGAACCTTGAGGAGAGTGTCTACGCATGGACTGATAGCCAAATTGTATTGTGTTGGCTGCAGTCGTCATTCCATACTTTGGAGGTCTTTGTGGCCAACCGGGTCTCGCAAATCCAGAATTCGGAGACTGCCTTGGTTTGGAGACACGTGCCAGGTGAACTGAACCCAGCGGACGTGGCGTCCAGGGGTTGCACGGCACCTGAGCTTGTTGCCCACTCACTGTGGTGGAGACCAGATTGGTTGTTGGAACCGGAGACACTCTGGCCTGCCAGTTGTGTGATTGGGACCCCATCCTCTGGCTTGGGTGTCCACCTTGTCGAGACCGCTCCAGTGTCAGACACTGCTTGGTTGCTAGAACGGTATAGCTCTCTCGACAAGCTTGTTGGAGTGACCGCCTGGGTCAAGCGATTTATACACAATTGTCGCCACCCTGACAACCGGTCACGCGTTAGAGTTCTCGCCACAGAAGAGCGGAATGCCGCCCTACATCATTGGATTAGGGTTGTGCAGGAAGAACACTTTGGGGACGTATTGAAGCCCCTGCGGCAGGGACGTCCTAAGCTACCGAAGGCGATAGCACGCCTCAACCCGTTCATTGACGAGTCGGGTACACTCCGGGTTGGAGGACGGCTCCGCAACGCTAGCTTGCCGTACTCGGTGCGCCACCCCATTTTGCTGCCTAAGAAGGGGCATCTGGTGGAATTGTTGGTGATTGACCGCCACATAAAGAACTCGCATGCCAGCTGCAATGCACTCTTGGGCATTTTGCAGCGAGACTTTTGGATATTGAACAGCCGACGGGTTATTCGGAGCATCGTGTTTCGGTGCTTGCCTTGCTTTCGGCTCAAGGCAGCCACGATGCAGCCCCAGATGGGGGACCTTCCTCCCGATCGGGTCAACGAGGCTAGGACCTTCTCTAGGGTTGGGACCGATTTTGCGGGACCTTTTTTAGTGAAAACGTCGCGACTTCGAAATGCGAAGGTTGTAAAAGCGTATTTGTGCGTTTTCGTATGCCTGTCGACCAAGGCTGCTCATCTTGAACTTGTTGGTGATCTTACGACGGAGGCTTTTATTGCGGCATTGGATAGATTTGTATCCCGTAGGGGACTCCCATCTCTGATCCGGTCAGATTGTGGAACCAATTACAAGGGTGCCGACCGTTATTTACAAGATGTTGTAAAATTTTTATTTGAAAATAAGATTGATATTGGAACAGACCTCTCCCGTCGGGGTATCACCTGGACGTTCGATCCGCCAGGCTGCCCCCACTGGGGTGGAATCTGGGAGGCTTGCGTGAAGCAAGCAAAAGCCCATATGTATCGGGTAGTCGGTCAAACTGTATTGACTTTTGAGGAACTCGCGACGTTGTTTTGTAGAATTGAGGCCGTCCTCAATTCCCGTCCGTTGTGTCCGCTCAGCTCCGACCCAAATGACCTGGAAGCGCTCTCTCCAGGCCATTTCTTGATTGGTCAGCCACTTGCAGCGTTGCCGGAGCACCCCCTCCGGGACGTACCCTCCAGTCGTTTGTCGCGCTACCAGATGCTGCAACAAATGGCTCAGAACTTTTGGACCAGATGGTCATTAGAGTATTTGCATGTTTTGCAGCAGCGCCTCAAGTGGACTGACAAAACCAGTCCCCCCAGAGTTGGAGACCTTGTGCTAGTTAAGGATGCTAACCTTCCGCCACTGCGATGGCGCCGGGGGCGCATCGTTAATTTGTTTCCCGGTAAGGACGGGACCCCTCGGTTTGCCGAGGTCATGGTTGGGGACTCGGTTCTGAAGCGAGCGGTAGCAACCCTATCGCGACTTCCCCTAGTATAGCGGACCGGCTTAGAGGCCGTTCCGAGGCGGGTGATTGTTCGGGCCGACCGTCTGCCCGCCCCTTAAACTCCTCACGTGTGTACCATCTTGAGTCTGTGGTTTTGACAGTGACACTTCTTGTCAACGCGGAGAGAAAAGAGATAACCTCGTGGTTGCGGACCCGAAATGGAACGAGTGTTTTTGGATAATTTGGAAACGCATTTTCCTTGTTTTGTGTAATATCGCTCGCTTTGAAGACACACGGGTGTCCGAGTGTTTTGTGTGGATATTTCGGTGACATCGGAAGAGTTGGTGATTCGACGCCGCGGATTGTTGGCGATACTGCCCCGGAACACAACGGCTGCTTCTTCAGCCCGGAGACCTTCTTGATTGAACTTGACTTGACCTGACAGTTGACTGAACCTTGACAGATACTAACCGGAGTTGAAGCGAACATCGCGCCTCCCGGAATCAGGTGAGTTGAACAAGTTTTGTAGCCAATCCACTGGCTTATATGACCCGCGAAACGCGTGGCAGTTCACTCCACTCGCACTAGGCGAGGAGTTGAACAATTGATGTCCTTTGCGACCTGAGGCAACATGCCCGTCTCCACTATGGGCACGGCTCGAACTGAGGCTCCTTTGAGCGCGTCAAAAACCCACAAGTTAGTCATGGCTCGGCCCGCGGCAGCGAATTTAGGCCTCATGGCGCGGCGTGTCTCAGGTTGAGGTAGCGTCTCCACTTGCGCTACCGAAGCAGCAGCTCGGTCCGAGGCTGCCTCTAGTGGATACGCGGCTTAGTTATGTCTCGGTGTGAAATAGATGAATGAAATATTTTGACTACATTCAAGGTCGCGCCACGTTGTTGTCACTTGCTCGTGGTTGTGTGATGTTTCGACAATGCCCCCTGCACTCGTACTCGGGGCCTCCAGAAGATCTGTATAAGTTATCACCTGACGCTATCACGTGGCTCGGGACCCTGAATGTAGACGCCGCGCCCACGCCATACGATTAAATAAATAATAGGTAGAACATTTGGTGTAGACGTTAAAATATGGACTGATTTTGGCACAACGCTGCTCCATTCGGCTTGTTGGAGCAATAATGAATGGGTTTACTATTGCTATTGGGCAGGAATTCCTAGACAACTCTGACTAAAGAGTACCCCAGGTGATAGAATAATTTTGCTTGTTTCTCCAGTTCAGCGCATACACTTTCCAGACAGATGCCTCAGGAAAACAGCAGCTGGTAGCCCGCATAGACAGACTGAATTGCCGCAGCTGGTTAGGCAAATTGTTCATGACTACAGCAAAGATCCGCTATAACAAAAAAAACTGCCGAATTCAGAAGGTAACACTCAAGAGCAAAAAAACGAGTACCTACACTTGTTATGGAAATTCAATACAAAACTGTACCCGTATTTTTGCTATCTTCGTGATCAACTCATCTGCAACTGCTTCCTCGAACACTTACCTTACCCCCTTATTCATAAAACTTAAAATGCCTCTGCTAAATAAAATGTGCTTTGTCCCTTTCTTACGAACACAAATGTCAAAGTAAGGACAAACGAATTTTAACGGCATTTTAGTTAAAACAGGCTTGTAGTACGTTTATGAATCATACGGCCGTTAGAATGCGATTCGAGTGTGTCTCTCTCGCATACTCTTACACTTTCTTGTGCCACAATAAGCGATTTAACTCGAACACAAATCATGTTCTAGGAGCTCACAAACTGTATTGCTTTGTTTCTTTTTTTAATTCTCGCCCTTAGTACCCTAGGCCCCATGTGCCCCATGCGCCAGGCTTCCACAGTGCAGCGCCGTCGCCTTCTGTCTCGGGCCCCATGATTTACTTTGGGAGTAGCCTACTTCTCGTATGCCACCGCGCACTGCCAGGATTTCTCGGCTACTTTTCCTCTTGCCTTGTGTCCATTCTAGGGCTTGCCTAATAGGAATGGAATCGGGATCCTTTCTGAGAGCGGTTACACGCTGCGACTTTTTGTAACGATACAGTATCGATACAATAGCCAGCGCTGGAAAACCCCAAAAACGCGTACAAAATTTGCCCAGAGATTTCATCCCTTCATTTCTCCTCTAGTTACGAGACTGTACTGCACAGCACATGTCACCTCATAAAAAGGCCTCCAAGCAAATGGTTGTTGACCGAGTGGCTTGTACAACTTGATTATCATGCGACTGAACTCCTCATGGCCGAGATAAAATAATTACTACTAACAATTTAGTCAGTATCGCAGTGTAGATTTTTATTTTATTTTTTATTCTCTTATATTATATAATTTTACGCCCGGCATACTTTATGTCACACATACGCACACGCACTCACTACACACACACACACACACACACACACACACACACACACACACACACACACACACTTTAACCATCTAAAACTAGCCATATTTATTTTGTATTTTGCTCTCATGTGACCTAGGGCTAAAGTCGCGCGTTCGTGAGACGTGCATTTGTGTCGCTGCAAAAAATCGCCTGCGAAATTGGCGGACGGCCAAGCAAGGTCACAGAAAATGTAGTATTAGTTAAAGCAATGACGCGTAGTTCACATTATATACACAGCGTACACACTTTCAGGCAACCGCTGTTTCAATCGGTTGCCTCACGTCAAAAAAAAATATTTTTCATACATTCTTTTCTATTTCCGCTCCAGTCCAAGTTGGCTCAGTTCGGGCTGCACAGGGCGCTTCCATACACTTCGGGAGTCATCTGTCATCTAGTTGCATCTTGGACACTGCAACTACGCGTCACTGCTGAATAGTCATAGTCATAGTCATTTATTTTATAAAGCCAATTTACATGTCAAAAAAATATCATTTAGAATTTTAGTCGCATCATAATAATTATAACAAATATTAATAATAGTTAAAGCAAAATAATCCAAGTGCTACATTAACTTAAGTCATAAATAATTCATTTATAATAATTCTTTGTACATTATGTTCTCATCAAAATTGTAGAACGGGCGCTCAGTAAGCCAGTTTTTTAAACGGCGCTTAAAACTGCAAATTTGGGGCTTCGGTTACATTTCTAGGCAATTTGTTGTAGACCGTGGGGCCCATCACATGAGTGAGCTTGGACGACTTGGCGAGCTTGCGGCTTATATTCACAAGCAAACAAGCTTGTGAGTCACAAGCTTGTTTGCGTTTCGCGTATTGTACACGTGTACCATGTGTACCATGTGTACCACGTGTACTATGAATATATGGAGTGACCTTGATTTGGCAGGCCGCCGAGCTTCCCGCTCGTAACCACACGGGCCGAAATCACGCGGCGGCCTGCAGTCCTGCCGATTCCGTAATCCGTACGATTAGCGTCTCCTTCTCTCTAAGAGTGTAGAGTGTGGGCAATCCAGGGGGCCTAGACAAGGTTACAATCGACAAGCGCTAACGCCAATAGATAACTAATGAAATGTATGGGAATGACAGATGTTAACGAAAAGTGTTTCGTCGGCATCTGTCATTCCCCTACAATTTATTATTTTCTATTGGCGTTAGCGCTTGTCGATTGTAACCTTGTCTAACGGCCCCTGGTCCGATTTCAACATGTGATGTGTTTTGTTTCATGCTGTTGTTGATTCCAGGGTTTGTACACGTTCAGTGACTTTGACGTGGACAAGATGTCTCACGCCATACCAAACTGGCACGCCGCCGGGACACTTTTGCACAGGTCGCAGCTAGTCGGCAACGGCTCGAATATCTACTGCTGTGAATTAACTGTGTCTGTTAAAATACTTGAATAAATTATTTACTGCAAGTATTTATTTTTAAATCAAGAAAGAAAATAAGTTTATTCATGACGTTTTAAAACTAAGGTTAACATAAGACAAGTAATTAGTTTAACTATATATACCTACTCTTAGACATGGTTTGAGATAGACTTACACTAAAACTAAATTGCAATATCCAAGATCAATAAGAAATTACATACTGGTTGGGCTATATTATTATTAATATTACTTAACTTATTTTAAATGGCCGGACGCCATGGTGTTGAATCACAAAGTGGTATTGAAACAAAACCTATTGTACAAAATTCCATTATGGACTCTTCGTCTCCCCGCGCCCGAAACATGATACTTCGTAGCCTATTATAATAGTACATTACATTATACAATTCGTGAATGGCCCAGATCGCAGGTGTTTGTGGCCCGAACCGAAGGTGAGGGCCATAAATATGCGATCTGGGGCTTTACGAATTACCGCCCGTGGTGAGTACACAATTTTACGTCTTCACCTGGCCACAATGCGAGTTTTACCGTACGCGCAGCGTGCGGTATTACTCGCATTATGGGTGTGACGTAAAGATCATAACGTCAATATTTCATTGCATGTTTCAGAGAAAATCTATTATGAACCCGTCGCCTCGCCGCACCCGAAGCGTGATACCTACTTGGCAGCTTATAATTATAACGATGGTCAATTATTTCATTGCATGTTTGAGAAATTACATTACGTACCTTGGGCGGTGAATTCGTGAATGGCCCAGATCGCAGGTGTTTGTGGCCCGAACCGAAGGTGAAGGCCGTAAATATGCGATCTGGGGCTTTACGAATTACCGCCCGTGGTGCGTTCACAATTTTACGTCTTCTCCTGGGTGTAAAGTGAGATTTGCCGCTGCGCACGTGGGCGGTAAATCTCACCGCCCAGAGTGACGTAAAATACCTTTTCTAGGATTCCGTACAGTCGATGACAAACTATAAAGCCAAATATAGATCTGCTAGACCGACTATGACAAACTATACTGAGCCAAATAGCTGCGCTACACTTAAATTGGAAACGACGAATCCTAATCGGAACAAGGGGCGTGATTAGCGCCTTTGATTAGGTAACAAGGTCGCAGAAGTCCGGGCAGCCATTGCTGTTAAGCCGGAGACACACTGGCCGGACTCTAAAGGTTTTCCCAAGGGACTGCAAGAAGTTCTTGTAAATAATTTAATAATCATACTGCCACTAAAGCCAACACCTATCTATAAGTCAGGCTCACGAACCGATCCTGGGAACTACCGACCCATCTCTCTCTTACCTGTGATGTCAAAAAATTTCGAAAGAATTATTTACAAGCGATTAGATCAGCATTTAAAACAAAATAACTTTTTAACCTAAAATCAATACGATTTTAGAAAACAAGCCAATACTTTAACGCGACAATCGATCTCATCACTAAAATCAAAACCAGCATTGATCAAAAACAATTTTGTTTAGGAATATTTATAGACTTCAAAAAAGCATTCGATACGGTTAGCCACACACTGCTCTTACAGAAACTTGATAACCTAGGCATCACAGGATCAGCACACGACATATTCAAATCTTATTTAAAAAAAATCGATACCAAACTGTAAAAATCGGCAAATACACGAGTGATCCATTATAAATCAAATGCGGTATTCCACAAGGATCCATATTAGGCCCACTCCTGTTTTTAATTTTCTAGTTTTTAATAACAACGTATGTAATATAGGACTCCATGGAGACACTACATTATACGCAGACGACGCCTGTATTTTTTATTTCGGCACCGACCTCCTACAACTCGCACGCAACTCACAACTCGACTTGGACAAATTTCATTCTTGGTGTCAAAATAATCTATTAACTATTAACACTAATAAAACGTCGTATATGATTTTTGCCGCGAAAAATAAAGCTATTCCCCAGCTCCCACCATTAACCTTTAACGACGAAGAGATTTGTCGTTCTCACCAAGAGAAATACCTCGGCCTCCACCTAGATGATAAACTAAACTGGAAAGGACACATTGCGCACGGCAAAATTGCTGGATGTGTCCCACATAAAGTACGAATGATTATATACAACTCCTTGGTAAAATCAAATTTAGAATATCTCGTCGAAGTATGGGGTTGCGCTGCCAAAACTAACTTATTAAGTCTACGAAGGTCACAAAATAAACTAATCAAATCCCTTTTCTATATAACTACCTTATGAATACTAAAACACTACGAAAAAACAAAACTGTACAATATAAAACAACTATACACTTATGCGACCTAGTTAAGAAAATTCTTACAAATAAAATACACACGAACATTACATTTACAAAACGAAATTATAGGCATTGCCTAAGAAATACAGACAAAATTAAACTTTTTAAACACATAACCGGATACGGTAAAAGAAACATCATGTCCGAGGGAGCACATCTGTACAATAACTAACCTAGTGAAGTGAAAGAGTGCCAATCATTAAACGTGTTTAAAACCAAATTAAAACAATGTATTTGTGATAATGTATATTAAACGTTATCGACAAGCTGGATGTACAATACATATGAAATTGTTTTTAGTTTATGCTCATTGTAAGTGAACTTATTATTCCATAATTAACAGTAACTTTTCGTTGAATAAAGGTGACTTTAGGGTACAGTTAGGGATCCGTTAGGAGGACGTACGAAATGTAGTCAACTTTTACAACATGACATTAAAAAAAAAGTAAAACGCATAGTTCGCCACAAACGAGTAGTGATTTTCATCATTATCGTCATCATCATATCAGCCGAAAGACGTCCACTGCGGGACATAGGCATCCCCCAAAGAGTGCAACAATGACCGGTCCTGCGCCACCCGCATCCAGCGGACTCCCGCGACCTTTACCAGCGGGGATAGCACAACTGACGCCGCGCCGCGACGCGAGTTGAGAAAGATCTACCCTCCTCTTTCTAATTTGCACGGTGCGAGTGAGATAAGAAACGCTCAGTCGCGCGGGAAGCGACAGAGCAGCAAGTTGTGCTAGACGTACTGGTCATCAGTCCACCTTGTAGGGGTCTACCCACGCCGCTGCGTCTTCCGGTACGTGGTCGCCACTCGAGAACCTTCCCGCCTCAACGGCCATCGGTTCTACGTGCAATGTGCCTCGCTCACTGCCACTTAAGTTTAGCGATTCGAAGGGCTACCTTGGTTCTGCTGCGGTGATTTAAAATTTAAGTTACGGTGGGACTCAACCATTTTACCTTGAGGGAGTAAATTGATATTCACACGCAATTATCTATTGAGACTATCTCGAGGAGTAGGTATGAGACTCTTCAAGAAAGGAATCTATAAGGTACATTTTTAATAGGACAAGGCGCATGTGGAGTTTTGTTATATGGACGCTTACCATATGAGACCGCACGCTAGCCGACGTGGTTTAAAAACAAAGTGTTATAGTCGGCCGTGTGCTCTAGCCTAAAGCCAACTCTTTTATTTCGCCCGGTTAACTAAATAATGAAACTTCGCCCCGGGAAACTCTTTTTGCGGCTAATTTTCCCCGGACTTGTAAAAACTTGGGTTAATTTCCAGTTAACGGCTCGGATGCTAGTTAATAAAGGAAGTATTTGCCGAAGTATAATGAACTGTTTCTTAAGTTAACTGCTTTATGATGTTCCGTTTCGATTTTGTTTGAGACTTTTTAGCCGCGGCAGAAGGAGCTTTATGTTTTTGAGTGAATCGTATAGTTAGTAGCAGCCAGAGTAGCCAAATATATCGTAACACACCCTTATTCTTACAGTAATAGAGACGTGTAACGAAATATTGAAGTGAAAACTTCTTTAGCGGCGCTGAGCACTTTTTGGGATGGGGAAAAATTGTTAAATACGCGACAGTTTTGTGACGTCAGATGTGAAGGAGGTCACTTTTTGCTGCTAGCCGATTCGACTTCATTCAAAACTGAACGCTATTCGTAAGAGTATAAAGCCGTTAAACACTTTTTGCAATAGCATATTCTGCAAATAAATTTGTAATAATACCAACGCGTCCTTCACCGTTTGCTATTGAGAAAATTCGAATAGTTCGAATTTGGGCGTTTTCCTAAAGAGATAAAGCTTAGAAAAATATTTACAAACGGCAAAAACAAATTGATATTTTGGTCGCCACCGCCGTCTGCCGTTCTTGCAAATTCGAATAGTTCGAATTTAGACGTTATTCCTAAAGAGATAAAGCTTTGAAAAATATTTGGCAATGGCAAAAACAAATTGGTACTTATTGTGTTTGCCGCCGGCGGCCCCTCGCACCCAACGCGCCGGCGGCCCGTCCGCCGAAATAATTGATAATTGTTTATAAATTTGCGTCAAATTCATTTTTAGGGTGACACCGTAAGATGTCACGTGACCTGATCGAAAAACTGTTACAATGTTATTGAGTTTTCACTTCTGCCAGCACTCCCGGAGTGCAACCCGGTCTTTTTTAGGGTTCCGGAGCCAGAATGGCAAAAACGGAACCCTTATAGTTTCGCTATGTCCGTCCGTCCGTCCGTCCGTCCGTCCGTCCGCAGCTTAGCTCAGAGGCTCTTGGTACTAGAAAGCTGTAACTTGGCATGAATATACATATTAGTCATGCCGACAAAGTGGTAAAATAAAATCTTGAAAAACATTTTTTTTAGGGTACCTCCCCTACATGTAAAGTGGGGATGATTTTTTTTATTGTCGTCTACCCCACAGTGTGGGGTGTCGTTGGATAGGTCTTTTAAAAATATTGGGGGTTTGTGAAAACAATTTTTCTATTAAACGATCCGTTTGTGAAATATTAAGCCTTAAAGTGCTAATTTTTGTTAGACTCCAGTGTCCCCAACCCCTGCTAGCTGAATGGTTGTTTTGGGATATGTGAAAAAATTCATGGTAGTAGTACATATAACGAAGTTAAAAGGAAAACTATCACAGCTAAGTAGGCTTTACACGTTTACGAGTAATAGTCGACCAACTTATAAAATGTACTTCAAGAAGTAATAGTTTCGTACAAATTCTATTGTAACTTATTATTATATATAATGGTACGGAACCCTTCGTGCGCGAGTCCGACTCGCACTTGGCCGGTTTTTATTTGGCTACCTTGGCTGCTACTAACTATATGATGCTGACTGTATGTAAGTAGCTATATGATGTTGTAAACGGCTTGATGGATTTTAACATGTGAGCTGTCGTTAGATTCCTCTTAGTCGCGGGAATGACATCATTACTATCCTTACTAATATTATAAATGCAAAAGTGTGTGTGTTTGTATGTTTGTCCTTCTTTCACGTCGCAACAGAGCGTCCTATTGATGTGATTTTTTGTATGGAGATAGTTTAGAAGCTGGAGAGTGACATAGGCTACTTTTTCCAGCGGGAAAACATCTAATTCCCACGGGGAAATTCAATATGTTACATTTTCCTATAACCACGCGGGCATCAGCTAGTGGTCTATATTTAAAAAAAATTGTCGGGACTTTTCTCAAAAAGTCTAACAATTTCGGTAAGAATTACGATACAGCGGTTTATGAATGACGGCTGAAAAAAAGCTACGGTAGCCTAGTGGTTCAGGCATGCGGCTGTCAAGCGGCGGTCGTGGGTTCGAATCCCGGCTCGTACCAATGAGTTTTTCGGAACTTATGTACGGAATATTTACCGTTAGCTTTTCGGTGAAGGAAAACATCGTGAGGAAACCGGTCTAATCCCAATAAGGTCTAGTTTTCCCTCTGGGTTGGAAGGTCAGATGGCAGTCGCTTTCGTAAAACTAGCGCCTATGCCAAATCTTGGGATTAGGTGTCAAAGCGGACCCCGAGCTCCTTTAGGGGCATAACCGGGAACAACGCTAGGAGAATGATGGTTTATGAATGACGGCGAAATATTGATCTAAAGCAGGTCTCATTTTCTGATTCTCCGACGACCTTCTCGTAGCCTAAGTAGTTGGTAGTGACCCTGCCTACGAAGCCATTCCTTAGTTTTGTGCTGAGCACGAATATTTGTTCCATGGATGTGTGAAAATGTTTGAGTCATGGATGGGTGAAAATCAAAAAAATTGTACACTTGTCATTTTAGTAACGACTATTACCCATGTCCCGTAGTCCCCCAAAGACCCGTGTGGTGTCGGGTTAGAATTTCACCACCCCCTTTCTTCCCGCGGGTGTCGTAAAAGTTGACTAAGGGACCAGGGTTGAAGTGTGTTGTGGGCGATGGGCTAGCAACCTATCACTGCAATATCACATTTTGTCGATTTTTTATACCCACATTTATGCTAAGTGGCGCTGGAACATACGTTTCATGTGCTTTGCCTACCCCTTTTGGGAGTAAAGTCGTGAATGTATGTATGTACCTATGTATGTAATTACCCATACATTTTACATGGGTAATTACATACATAGGTACATACATACATTCACGCCTTTATTCCCAAAAGGGGTAGGCAGAGCACATGAAACGTAATCTACGCTTTAACTTTCTCATTTTAGTAACGACAATTATCGTCGTTACTAAAATGAGAAAGTTAAAGCGTAGATTAGATTAATGCCTTAACTATATGTGCATAATATTTATTCTGATTTTCACCCGGATGTGTTCTATGTATTCATTTATCTATATAAGTATGTTTATCGTCTTCTAGTATCCATATTAGAAGCTTTGCTTATAGTTTGGGACTAGGTCGATTTGTGTAAGATTGTCTAGAATTATAATTTTTTTGGGATACACATGAAAGTTTCTGTTGAAAGTTGAAAAAATAAAGAAACATCTACAGGGTAATAAATTAACTAGTGTAGCAGAGATTACCTCATTTTTAGTATAACTCATGTAAATTCCCTTTTGCGTCGCTAAAAATATGGACGTATTAAAAATGCAAACCGCGATAATTTCCATGCACCCACCGGTGATATTTACTGTTCGAAGGATTACGTGACCACAGGGGACAGAGGTGGCATGGAGTCGTAAAATATTATAAACTAGCTTCTGCCCGCGACTCCGTCCGCTTGGAACTCGGTTATATCGTAGCTGCATACAAACTTTCAGCCCCATTTCACCTCCTTAGGGGATGATTTCCGAGATAAAAACCATCCTATGTCCTTTCCTGGGACTCAAACTATCTCTATACCAAATTTCATCTAAATCGGTTCAGTGAAGAGAAGAAGAACAGACAGACAGACAGAATTTCGCATTTATAATATAAGTATCCAATGATGTTATATAAAAAAGAGGTAGATACGTTGTCTATAAGAAATTCCGTGTTTAAAAATGGCCACCAAATCTGACAGCTGAGACGTCCATTGACGACGCGACATTGAGGCAAAGGTCATACAATTGGCTGAGTTTTAGTGTGCCACTTTTGGAGTGCTTATAACCTTTCTACCTCTTTCTTATATTACATCATTGTAAGTATCCATACTAATATTATAAATGCGAAAGTGTGTCTGTCTGTCTGTCTGTTACCTCCTCCTGTTAAGTATTATATCTGCCTAAGTATGTATACCCATCGATGTACAGTCGTTAAGACGGAGTAAATGTGATAATGCAGCGACACGTTGCTGGCCTATATCCGCCTATAGCCACAAGATTGATCAGGCTTGCAGTCAATTAGGGAACTGGTTCACGGCAAATGGACTATTGCTAAACTGTGCAAAATCAAACATAATACTTTTCCCAGGCCGAAAGTTTCCGCTCCCGCCGTGCATGTCCAGTTGTCCGATGCCAATATGTGACGAGGGTAAGTTTCTTGGGTTCATTGTTGAAGCTAATTTGAATTGGAAGCGCCATGTCGACAGTTTATGCGATAGATTGGGTAGTGCAGTATTTGCGTTGAGAAAACTGAAACCATTGATCTCAGACCCCGTAGCATGGATGGCGTTATCACGCGATAAGTGACAGGATAGAGCTTCCGTCCCTGGCTGACACCGTTCGATAGAACGAGACGACGCGCCTATCCTGTCACTTATCGCGTGATAACGCCATCCATGCTACGGGGCCAGGGGAGGCATTGAAACAGGTGTTCTTTGCTTATTTTCATTCACTTCTTTCTTACGGCACACTCGTCTGGGGGAGCTCTACAGATGCTAAAAGGGTGTTAATCGTGCAAAAACAAGCAATCCGTACACTTGTTGGAGTAAAACATAGGCACTCTTGTAGAGAATTCTTCAAATCTCAACGCATTATGACGCACTCACAATACTTATTTGACTGTTTGTTATTTGTAAGAAAGAATATTTCCCAGTTTGTGCGGGTTGAATTGCCGGGAAAACAACTCCGTTCTACTGGGCGCTTGAGAACGGTTCCTCGTCGCATGGCGCTTTCAACAAAGAACCCCCGCGTCATCGGACCCACTTATTACGAACACTTACCGGCCAATCTAAGGAATGGACCATATGACGAAACATTCCGGCGCAAACTGAGAAATCTTTTGTTGGAAAACCCTCTGTACTCCGTTAACGAGTACATGGCAATGACTTTTTAATTGTGTATTTTGTTTTCTTAAATTGACATTTATTTTTGTTAACTTAATATTTATCAATGTTATGTGTGATTATTATTCTATTATGTTATTGTGTGTAATGAATGACGATCCTTTTCGTGAGAGAGAATTATATAATAGATTGTATTTACAGTTGACTCATTAAGTTTTTATTATTAAAATTGACGAACATGGTAGAAATTCTTGTAATCTTGACATTTATGCAAATATTGTAATTTTTATCGTGTAATAAATAAATCTATCTATCTAATCTATCCACACGGGCAGAAATCACCAATTCCGTAGGTGTAGCGTAGCGGCACCTTATGGTATAAGCGCTTCAAGCAAGTATAGATACTCCACGGTTCCCTCCGTTAGGGTTTAGGCACGGCGCTAGCGCTGGGTTTAATAATGAGTGAGCGTGTCTAGACATGCTTGGTCAAGGCACCTGCCGACGCTACATTCATTAAGTAGCCAGTTTATTGAATAATTTTTACCAAGTGAACAACGTAACATAAAGATCGATTTTCCTTCTTTGACCAGATGGAATTCGTAGTTCTGTTTCCGAATGAACGTTTCTTTGCACACTGAACTGCAGAGAGGCAGGATATTGCAGAATGTCACCAGGCCCCGTATCATGGTCGGCCTTATCACGCGATAAGTGAAGAGCGTCATCTCGTTCTATCGAAAGGTGTCAGCCAGTGACGGACGCTCTATCTTGTCACTTATCGTGTGATAAGGCCGACCATGATACGGGGTCAGAACTGCCCGACTGGGCAAGTACTTCCACCTTACAGAACATTAGGTACCTACCAAGTTAAAAGCACCAGTCATGTACATTCTCCAGTGATAGACCTAAACGCTTATAAACAAGTTTCTGACAAAAATTTCATTTTTGGTACAAGCTTTTATTGCCGACTGTACCTACTTTTCTGTATACCATCAACTACTCATTGAGATGATTCTAACGAGCCCACACTCAACGGGTTTACGTCGGTTAAGTGCTGAATTCCCATGGCCACCTTCTGTCTCCATCATCAGATCAGCTCGATGGTACCATGATATTTAATTGTCATCCAAACTATACTTCTACCCAAAATTTCAGCTCAATCGGTCACCGGGAAGTGGGTCAAATTCAACTTGCAAGATTTGATAACAGACAGAACGGGACAGGTGAAACTAAAAATAAAAGCTTTTAAAGATAAGCAAACCCTTACATTTTTTTCCATCCGTAACGATTTTTGCAAATGGCAACACTTCCGCCACCATATGCATTATACTCGTACAGGTAACGGCCATGTTGTATGCCTGAATCGTTGTTATTTTGCGTGCGGCGAATTTCGATGATGATGTCAGTTTATTAGAAGGATCACGATGCGGGTCTGTCTATAGTTGGGTGTCCATGAATGGAGTATGTCCATAGATGATGGCGGTGTCCATTATTGGATTTCGGTTGCCCATAGCTGGTTTTCTAAAATGTTTCTGTTAGTTGCAAGTGGTATGATGAAACATTAAATAATTAAAATTGACTGTATTTTATAACTTCGTTGTAATCCAACATCTATCAGTGCGATGGGATTTAAATTAAATTGCTGAAACTAAATATGTCTCCTTAATAGTGTCCATGACTGGAGTTCTTACCATACTTACCTACTCTGCTTCTCAAAAAAAAATCGTCGGGGACATTTTCATTTCAAAGTCCAATATCTCAAAAACGGCTGAACAGATTTTCATGAAACATGGCTAAGAACACTTGGGATAAAATTATCTATGCCACAAAAAAAAACGCATTCAAATCGGCCCATCCGTTTGGGAGCTACGATACCACATACATATACACAGATACACAGACACGTTAAACTTGTAACACCCCTCTCTTTGCGTCGGGGGTTGAAAAGGCATGCTCGTTTGCCAAAAATATGTATTATAATGTAATGCTTGACGATATGATACAGAGAGAATAGTACATTGTTTAACGAGGGGCGTAAGTGGAATATTGCGAACAAGAGTCTATCAGAAGCCCGACGCCGAAGGCGGAGGGCTTTTGATGACTCGAGTTTGCAATATTCTTACGGCCGTGTTATACACAATGTTTTTCATCATGTGTGATGGAAAAATAAACCATCTTCGTCTGTAGCCCCCGACAGGTTTCAGAATTTGTTTCGTTTTAAAGGTATAATGTAATGTTTGTTTAAAAAACGCTAAGTTTACTCACCGAGACTAGGATGTTGAGGAACCTTTATGGCAATATTTTAACTCTATCATCTCAGCTCAGTCAAGGAACTCTATTTCCGGGATTCATCGGGGGTGCGTCTGACAAGATATAACAACAATATATATAACGTTCCAAAGATATAATGAACTTTAGCTATAACAACAAAACCAATACTTTTGTAAGGAATAACGGTCAGCTGACATAATATTAATTTTATATAACCTTTTTTCTATAACACTGAAATTGACTAATTTCAGTTCGTATAACATACATAACGTATAACGATCATAACACATAATATATTTTTGTATATCATACCTAACGTATAACAATCATAACACATGTAGTAGTAGATTAGGTTAGGGCAGCTAGAAAAAGGGGGAACGGGGGGGGTTTAGTTTTGCTCCGAATGACAGTAAATCGAAATAGTTATTTACGATACAAGTGCCGAAAATAGAAAATTCGCAACGAGTGGGGATAAATTAAAACACGACCGAAAGGAGTGTTTTCAATCGACATGAGTTGCGAATTGCCTATTCGCACGTGTATCGTACGTTTTACTGTACATATGGCTCTTTAAAGTTTCGACATATGCACGGAAAGTGCTCTTTCCGCACTAGTGCGGGAAAGTAGCACCATATGTACTGTAAAAACATATTCGCACTTGGTCGATATCCACTCTAAAAAAAGATTAAAATATTGCAATCTTTAGCTGATGACAAGTACTTTTAATGGGTAAAATCGCTATTAATCATATCGACAAGAGCTTAAAGCTTCAGGTAAAGCGCCATAACCTCTTTCCAATATGACCGGCAATTTTGTATATACTTAGTTTTCAGTGTGTAAGTAATATAAGCATTTTCAATTTTCAAATAAAACCACTCATGAATAACATCTTGTATTTTATTCTTAGCAATAACGATCTTATGAGTGACGTCATAAGGGTGTCATGAATTGATTACAAATTAAATGCGCAAGTAAATACTGACAATCCAATGCGATCCTTAATTCATAAACTTAAATCTTACTGTAGTACAGTTTCATTAAAAAAATCTTGACTAAGACAATTCAGTTCACAAAAATACCCATGTATCTGGGTTGAAATAACTCAATTTCTTGAAACATGTCTAAAATACAAATATAAAATCCACGGTTAAACTCACGTATTAAATGTCACGGCAGGCGACATGTTTCGAAACACAGAAAACTTGCCGCCAAAACACACACCCTGAAGAAAATTTTCCGAAGAGTTCGAAACATGTCACCTGTCGTGACATTCAATACGTGATTCTAACCGTGGATTGATTAGTAGTATTTTAGAAAAAAACTCAAGTTGCAATTATAATAGTTATTTACGATACAAGTGCCGAAAATAGGAAATTCGCAACGAGTGGTGATAAATTAAAACACGACCGAAGGGAGTGTTTTAAATCGACACGAGTTGCGAATTACCTATTCGCACGTGTATCGTACAACGTTTTACTGTACATATGGCTCTTTAAAGTTTCGACATATGCACGAAAAGTGCTCTTTTCCGCACTAATGCGGGAAAGTAGCACCATATGGACTGTGAACCATTAAAGCGACTAGGGACATTAATCAAAATCGAACTCTATAAACTTAAAACGAGAAATGTTTCACGTGACAATGAAACATTGATGGATTTATTTGGTTTCATCCAACTGATGATTTGCGGCACTCTACGCATCTGGGCTGGTGTTTTAAGAATGCTGGTACAGTCAGCATCATATAGTTAGTCGAATCCAAAGTAGCCATATATTTCGGTACACGTCTTTATCACAGGGGTGTATTACGATATATTTGCCTACTCTGGCTGGTACTAACTATACGTTGTTGACTGTACCACTACACCAATAGTTTTTTACAGCAGCTGTCAAAATCCGCCTATCAAATTAATGCTGATCATCGATGGGTTGGGCACTTTTGGGACTACCCTCCATTTTCCTAAATTTGTAATTTTTCGCCTCCATTTTTCTAAATTTGTTATTTTTCGGGACTACCCTGCATTTTTACAATGTGTAATTTTTCGGGACTACCCTCCATTTTTCTAAATTTCTAATTTTTCGGGACTACCCTGCGTTTTTCTAAATTTGTCGGGTACAACCCGAGTTGGAACCCGAGCGCAGACATCAGCAGAAGACGAGGTGTCGCGGCCACACGACTGGTTTCTATGTATTTCTATGAAATACCTTTCGTCGCCGTCCTAGAAGTCTGCGGTCAGGTTCCAACAGACCACCTACAGACCCGTGTACAGTAGTACCACAAATATAAGTTATAACGATGTACCTGCACAGAAAGCATTTTTTGGGAACATATTTATTTATTTATTTATATAGGAAGATCATCAGCTTAAATACTACACAGTAGCTTAAAACAGTAGTGACAGTGAGCTAATAACAGATCCTCACCGATAGCGTAATAAATATGCAAAAAATAAACCAATCATAAGGCAGCGCGTTTGCGCGGGTAAAATCTTCAACGCCCATTGGCCGAAATTGTGCGCGCGACGCCGGCAGCTCCGGCGCCCGCCATTTTGTCAGCAGGTAAGCACGAGTTCACCTGTCATTGCATATTGTACCTTACATATAGTGCAACAAGGTCTTTATTGAAATGGTCATACATTAAATTTCATTCGGTACTTGTCAGCACTCGTCGACGTGGACGAAGATTGCCGATGTAACTTATATTTGTGGTACTACTGTAACCTTTTAAATTTGATTGGTGGAATTTGACACTTAGATCGCTCTCGGCTGGTGTTGATTTCTAAAAACCCTCTACAATAAGTTGCAGTGACTAATCACTTGGGTATGTACTTGAGCAGCTTGACCTCGTGAGTGAGCCAGATGGCCAGCGTGAGTAGAACCAGCGAGCCGGACTGGTGGCTGGCGGCCAGCGGGGTCGGCACATAGTGCAGGAGGGTCATTATGCCGAGAGCCACCTGTGGACAGGGAACAAACATTATTTATATGCCTCCTATCGTTGGGAAAGTTTGGGCTCGGACGGATTTTACGGATGTAATCATTTATTTATTTATTTATTTAGACATACGCAAGCATAACAGTACAGGACCAAATCGCTTACACACTAAACATAAGTCATAGGTAGAACCTACCAGTCAGTTAAAATTAATTACAGCCCAGTTAGGACCATACATTACATTTACAACTGTTTCATTTTATTGCCAAATCTTTATAGGGATCTGAGCGTATTTTATGTTACCGACATGCAAACCAAACATGCCACTCACCATTCCATTCACACACACACTATTTTGTATATCTGTCTCGCACTGGGGTGGGAAAGTTTACATTCGGAGATCTTCGGACATCTCCGGCTTGCGTCGGCGGCGAGCAAACAACTGCCAGAACGGTTCGAACGCGGGAACGATACCTACTTGACTACTGCAAATGTCAAGCGACCGGCCGGTTAATTTTTGTGAAGACAAGTGAACTAATTGGGGTGAGTTTAGCATATATTTATATATTTTCATTATCACACGACCTGTAGGCACTCAGGTGGATTTTTGTATGGCGAAACTGGGAGAATTTTGAATATTTTTGAACCAGTGCAACCGGAGTCGAATCCCATCTCTTTACCGGCAAAGGGAAGATTTGAAACAACAACTATTTAATAATATAAAAGACAAGTACTTATTCATTGTTTCGTCATAGATTTAGTCACTCATTAAAATAATCATTTAAATACATTAATAACTTTCTGTCAAAACCACCAACGCTATCTGCAAAAACGTCTATTTGTGGGGCATCGATGGACATTGAGCATAGACAGCGCCCTCGCAGTGGGTGCGTTCCCGGCGCGACGGGTGCGCATGGCGCGGCCCGCGAACAGGCGCTGCGGGCGCCGCGCGGGCAGGGCGGTCAGGCCTGCGCGTCGGGGGACAGGGACGCCAGACCGGAACGAAAAGGCCCAGCCTCTCCAACACAGCGGGACTGTTTACGGTGTTATTAATGACACCGTAGTAGTGCATTGCCAACAACAGTTTCCGCCTCAGTTCCAGTGTATAGAACCCGACCATACCCAAGACGTAAAGCGAGGGATACAATAGAGGGTAGTACCCGTATTGCCTTTTAAAAAGGTATCTTGCAAAACGTCTTTGAACCCTCTCAATCATTATCTTGTATTTTACCTCGTGGGGGTCCCATGCTATGGCGCCGAACTCCAACCTACTTCGGACGTACGCGTTGTATAGCAATACCCCCACATGGATGTTCTTGAACTGTGCGGATACCCTCATTATAAACCCTAAGGTTTTTGTTGCGGCTTTACATACTTTTGTTATATGCAAACGAAAGTCTAGCTCCGTATCCAAAGTAAGACCCAAGTCAGATATCTCATAGACCCTTTCCAGCGAGGCGTCTCGGAGACTATATGCGACGCATACTGGAGAACGTGCTCTCGTGAAAGTGATGATTCTGCACTTGGAGGAATTAAATTGCAGCTTATTGGCATCACTCCAATCTTGAATGTAGGTGAGTTTTATGTTTTTAATGGTGCTAAAATAAAATTGTGTTGTATTTTTCACATTCAAATTACAGAACAGCTTTTTTATCTATTTCATATATCTGTAAAATACGTTTTCTATGAATTATTCTATTCTATTATATTTATCCGACCGGTTAGCCTAGTGGGTAGTGACGCTGCCTACGAAGCTGATGGTCCTGGGTTCGAATCCCGGTAAGAGCAAATATTTGTGTGATGAGCATGAATATTTGTTTCGGGGTCATGGAAGTTTTCTATGTATTTATGTATTCATATCTATTATAAACATCATCGTCAGCAAGTACCCATAACACCAGCCTTATTGAGCTTACTATGGGACTAGGTCGATTTGTGTAAGTTTGTCCCCAAATTTTAATTTTACTTTTTTTATCCAGAAAAAGAAGCTATGGTCCCTTTCGTAAATTATCTCATGCTGTGGTACTACGCACCTGCATCCACGCCATGGCGCCCACGGCGGCCGCCACGCGGCGCGCGGCCGGCGACAGCGTCCTCGTGCCTGACACATACTACTCATGCTGTGGTACTACGCACCTGCATCCACGCCATGGCGCCCACGGCGGCCGCCACGCGGCGCGCGGCCGGCGACAGCGTCCTCGTGCCTGACACATACTACTCATGCTGTGGTACTACGCACCTGCATCCACGCCATGGCGCCCACGGCGGCCGCCACGCGGCGCGCGGCCGGCGACAGCGTCCTCGTGCCTGACACATACTACTCATGCTGTGGTACTACGCACCTGCATCCACGCCATGGCGCCCACGGCGGCCGCCACGCGGCGCGCGGCCGGCAACAGCGTCCTCGTGCCTGACACATACTACTCATGCTGTGGTACTACGCACCTGCATCCACGCCATGGCGCCCACGGCGGCCGCCACGCGGCGCGCGGCCGGCGACCGCGTCCTCGTGCCTGACACATACTACTCATGCTGTGGTACTACGAACCTGCATCCACGCCATGGCGCCCACGGCGGCCGCCACGCGGCGCGCGGCCGGCGACAGCGTCCTCGTGCCTGACACATACTACTCATGCTGTGGTACTACGCACCTGCATCCACGCCATGGCGCCCACGGCGGCCGCCACGCGGCGCGCGGCCGGCGACAGCGTCCTCGTCCCTGACACATACTACTCATGCTGTGGTACTACGCACCTGCATCCACGCCATAGCGCCCACGGCGGCCGCCACGCGGCGCGCGGCCGGCGACAGCGTCCTCGTGCCTGACACATACTACTCATGCTGTGGTACTACGCATGCTGTGGTACTACGCACCTGCATCCACGCCATGGCGCCCACGGCGGCCGCCACGCGGCGCGCGGCCGGCGACAGCGTCCTCGTGCCTGACACATACTACTCATGCTGTGGTACTACGCACCTGCATCCACGCCATGGCGCCCACGGCGGCCGCCACGCGGCGCGCGGCCGGCGACAGCGTCCTCGTGCCTGACACATACTACTCATGCTGTGGTACTACGCACCTGCATCCACGCCATGGCGCCCACGGCGGCCGCCACGCGGCGCGCGGCCGGCGACAGCGTCCTCGTGCCTGACACATACTACTCATGCTGTGGTACTACGCACCTGCATCCACGCCATGGCGCCCACGGCGGCCGCCACGCGGCGCGCGGCCGGCAACAGCGTCCTCGTGCCTGACACATACTACTCATGCTGTGGTACTACGCACCTGCATCCACGCCATGGCGCCCACGGCGGCCGCCACACGGCGCGCGGCCGGCGACAGCGGTGCGCGGCGTGACGCCACCAGCAGCGCCGTCGCTAGCGCCAGCGTCGTCGTGCCTGCGACCATTCAAATACGATCATTAAAATAAAGAAAGAAAGAAAAAAAATATTTATTCGTGGCACAAAAACAGAAAAATTCATCTAACAAAAATATAGTTAACGCTAACGCGCCATGAAATACTCGCGACTCAGCATGGCGCCTACCTAATTGGCCAGTGCTGGATTCCCGTCGGGGCTAACTGGTGATGTCACGGCGTGCAACGGGTTTAAAACGGAAGAAAATACACAAAAACAAAAAAAATAAGAAATATTAAGAACATGTCCACTGTCTATTGCCCAGTTAACTAGGCACTATGTATACAAAGAATGGAGTTTCTGAATGGACATAGGCTATTGCTATTTTCATACCTTCCTTGCAATATGCGGGCGAAGCTGCGCGGCCAACTAGTTATGATAGTTATGTCGATAACAGAAAACATCGTGAGGAATCCGGTCTAATGCCAAAAAGGTCTAGTTTGCCTTCTGTGTTGGTAGGTAAGATGGTAGCCCTTTCGGCCCCGGCCAATAGGATTGTGCAGGTTAATAACTAATAACATTTAATTGTCAAATAAAACATATGTCAATGTACTTCATTTTACATTAGGAGGGTCTTGTTTTTCCGGTCTCAAAGGGGTAGTCCTTGTAGCCTTGTACCATAGGGATGTAAATAGCATGTCAAAGTAATGAGCCTGTGTTGGGATTGTCTTTCCTAAAGACATATTTTAGCAGACCCTAAAAAATTATAAGCCACTATTATGCACATACTCTACTAAATAATGTATTATTATAATTACAAAAGTCATCTAACTGGCGCAATAACCCCAAACATGGCGTCAAGTTATGGAAACCAGACGTATGACACGACATTAATAGTACGACGAGTTGTCCACAGACCGGTACATGTTAAGGTATAGTTACCGAGCACGCGGTGGTCAAACTGCACAGTGGTCGGGTTCTCGGTGAAGTTGCGCGCGGTGGGCACGAAGGCCAGTATATCGTCCGGAATCCAGTTGTCGCCCATCTTGGGGAACGAGTTGTATACTAGACCGGCGTCCAGGCCTGCTACAAACGCGCCTGAAACAAAGATAAATAAATATTAGGGGATCATTTTACACAAATTGAACCAACCCCATAGTAAGCTTGATAAGGCTTGTGTTATTGGTACTAACAGACGTCAATATAATTGATAGAGAGATAGAATAGAAGCGTCGAAGACTTCCGGGATTACGTTTACGCCGTGGGCGCCATGGCATTGATGCAGTTGCGTAGTACCACAGCATGAGTAGTATGTGTCAGGCACGAGGACGCTGTCGACGGCCGCGCGCCGCGTGGCGGCCGCCGTGGGCGCCATGGCATTGATGCAGTTGCGTAGTACCACAGCATGAGTAGTATGTGTCAGGCACGAGGACGCTGTCGACGGCCGCGCGCCGCGTGGCGGCCGCCGTGGGCGCCATGGCATTGATGCAGTTGCGTAGTACCACAGCATGAGTAGTATGTGTCAGGCACGAGGACGCTGTCGACGGCCGCGCGCCGCGTGGCGGCCGCCGTGGGCGCCATGGCGTGGATGCAGGTGCGTAGTACCACAGCATGAGTTGTATGTGTCAGACACGAGGACGCTGTCGCCGGCCGCGCGCCGCGTGGCGGCCGCCGTGGGCGCCATGGCGTGGATGCAGGTGCGTAGTACCACAGCATGAGTAGTATGTGTCAGGCACGAACCGAATAAGTTTATACATTTTATTCTAAACTCACTTTAGCCCGCGACATCGTCCGCGAGCAACTTGTTTATATCGTCGCTCCATAAATATAATATGTCCTTCATACCACTCAAAACTTTCACTATACCTACTTTAGATCTAAATCGGTTCAGCAGTTTAAGCATGAAGAAGTAACAGACAGACAGACAGCATACACACTTGCGCATTTATAGTATGGATAACGCTGCATGGACCATATTTTTTCTGTTATCTACGGTTGACTGGTAGAGGATAAAGACACATCTAAAGCTTAGGGCCGTATTCATAAACGTTCTACAAGCCTATTCTAAAATGGCGTTAAAATTCGTTTGTCTTTATCTGTCACGATGACATTTGTGTTCGTCAGAAAGGAAAGCATATTTAATTTAGGGGAGGCATTTTAATTTTTATGAATAAGGGGGAAAGACTTACCTGACAAAGCAGTGAAGAACGCCATGGCCTTGACGGCGTGTGCTAGTGCAGTTACTCCCTTAAGCTCTTTAATCCTGGAACAATAAAAACAACTTGAACCGACTTGGAACACCAGTTTTTTACAGAATGTTCCCGGAGCCCCGGCATGTCGGGCTTGTTATTCCTGTGCGGAAACGGACTATTTAAAAACATTGTGCAAGTATTTTACCTATGACCTCTTAGCCTATGCTAGGCCTGTCTCGTGGGGTCGATTCAGCTATTTTCCAAAAATCTTAAGGGGCTCCCATGCCCCAATAACCTTCGATCTGAATCCCTTAGTTTTCTAATTTGTAGCTTATTATATTAACAACAACGGATTTAAGCAATATATGTAGTATCCCATATTTACTTCAAAGTTCATTGTTTTCGAGATATTTGGCTTCAAAGTAGAACAATTTTAGGCCAAAAAACTGGTTTTTCGGCCATAACTTTTGTGTTAATTAGTTTAAAATGAAAGACCCGTTTTTAGAGACATCATAGACGAACCCAAATATGTAGATTTCGTATATTCTAGATCTTTTACGTCAATAGAGATAGGTAGTATATGTGTTGTTTTAGACAATGTTTAAAAAAATCATACAAAATTGAGTATTAATTTCTTTCAAAATCCGGTAGACAAAAATGGAGATTAAAGATTGAAGAACCGATAGCCGTTTAACTTATAATGCTATCTGTAGTGCAAAAATAGGAGAAACGATTCAAAACTTGTCAAAAATCGATGAAAACCTCGGGTAGTCGAGAATATATATTTCTTTCTTTCTTTCTTTCTTTAAAATTAATATTAGACTGGCTAAATGACCGTAATCTTCGAATGAATATTTCTTCAAATTAAGACTAGTCATGGAGATTAAACCTTGTCAGAAGCCACCAATTGATCCGTATTGAATCTGTCCTACAATAAAGGACCATTAGCGGTTGTTGCGTCGTGTTCTTGACTGGGAGTAGAAATAGACTCCTGCGTGAATTGGAAGGCATATTGTTGATGATGAAGTTGAAGAAATGTGTACAGATTTAAATGCTGCCACTTATGCCTACTATGCCTATGCGTGTTCTTGGATGTCTTATGGTATTATTTTATGGGGAAATTGCACTAACGTAGAATAATTGTTCAGGGTACAAAAAAGTCTAAAAGAATACTGGCAAATATAAATGAAAGGCAGAGTTGCCGCCCTAATAAAATAAAATAAACATATATTAACTTTAACTTCACTATACACTCGCGAGCAAAAGTATCGAATCACTTTGCATTTTTTCATGTGCACCTTTGTAAATCGGTTTTTTGAAGTGAAAACTTCTTTAGCGGCGCCTAGCACTTTTTGGGATGGAGAAAAATTGTTAAATACGCGACAGATTTTTGTGACGTCAGATGTGAAGGGTGAAGGAGGTCACAAACTTTTATATTTTGCTGCTAGCCGATTCGACATCATTCAAAACTGAACGCTATTCGTAACAGTATAAAGCCGTTAAACACTTTTTGCAATAGCATATTCTGCAAATAAATTTGTAATTTTGTCCAAGCGTCCTTCACCGATTTGCTATTGAGCAAATTCGAATATTAGTTCTAATTTGGACGTTATTCCTAAAGAGATAAAGCTAGAGAATAAAGCTAAGAGATAAAGCTTTGAAAAATATTTACCAACGGCAAAAACAAATTGATATTTTGTTCGGCGCCGCCGTCTGCTGTTCTTGCAAATTCGAATAGTTCAAATTTGGACGTTATTCCTAAAGCTATGAAAAATGGCAATGGCAAAAACAAATTGGTATTGTGTTTGCCGCCGCCGACAGGCGAGCCGGCCCGTCGCACCCATCGCGCCCGCGGCCCGTCCGTCGTTCAGATTATGGGCAATTTCCCGGTTTGTGCGGCGGCGGTTTGTGGGCCTTTACGTGTTACGAAGTGCATGAGTTGCCCCTATACTACGTGTTTTTGACAATTTCCGTTCATAGCAAGGGGCATAGTTTAGATCAAAAAAAGTTAATTTCTGCAAGAACTCTTACTCTTACTCTTAACTCTTACTGTTATCAAGATATTCAATATTTGCAGATTTAACCAGTGTAAATGGCGCTTTAACTGTGACGTCATAACAGCTTTTTAAATTTTGTAAGGTAGGGGGTAGAGGGGGGATTTCAATGTATGATTAGTACAAATAAAGACATATATCATATCATCTTACTGTGGGACTAGGTCGATTTGCGTAAGATTGTCCCCTTATATTTTTTATTTTTTTTATATCATAGCTAGCACAACCCAAGTACCAGTAGTTTATTTAATCGTATGGCATACATTATTTTGGCCTTTAAAGTTTGTCACTCTTTAGTACCACCCAGGGGACACGTGCAGGGTTGTGGTAGGTAGCTCCTGCGGACGCGAGTAACAGTTGTCTCCCCTTTGTCAAGTGAGTGGGCAACTCGACTGTTAAAGTTCTTAAGCCGCCTGAAGCCCTATAACTCGGCTTAACGACTACTGTCATAGACAGCAGCCGGGATCAACTGCTTAGCGTGCCTTCCAAAGCACGGAAGCGCTCATTTATGTTAACCACTCAAACATCAGGCGGTAACCCATCCAAAGACTGACCGCTGCCATCTTAGCTTAACCTGCGTTATCGTTTCCGACTCGCCGGCGCCGCTAGACTATGAGCGCTTCGAGTAGTATTAGTAGTAGTAGGCTAGCCGGTCGTGAAAGTCACAAACCTCTGCAGCGTCCCTGGCGGGAAGGGGCGGAGCACCCGGAGCGCGCCGCCGAGCAGACCCGCGTACAGCACGAACGCGAGCCCGAGGTGCGCCGCCAGCCGGTACTGGGACACGCGGGGCACGTCCGCGGGACCCTGGAAGCGATCCTCGAGCCCCGAGCGGACCATGTACCAGCCCATCAGGCCCTGGGGACAAGACGCATTCGTTCTTTTCTCTACCGGAGTTCGGGCAAAGCAGACAAATAGGGAACATGCAACATCAGATTTAACCCTTAAATGCATACAGTATCAGAAATGATACAACTGAAGTGACACAAGTAGTAATCAAATTAATGTCAATTATATACACACACACACACACACACACACACACACAACACACACACACACACACACATATATATACACGCACACACATTTTTCTTATATGTAGGTATAATGCTTGTAATTACTTTCTTCCTTTGAGTTCATTCTGATTTCTTAAATAACTTCATATTGTTTTACGAATTGCACTCCAGGGTCCCAAGATTCAGGCACAGCCTAGTTTGGGGTCCGCCAGGCATTTTATATGTAAACATGTGTATTGTTAAGCAAATAAATGATTTTTGTTTTTTTTTTTTTTTGATAGACTTTGTCAAACTAGACACAGAGTCTCAAATGTGATGTATAGTTAACTGTTCATTAGCCATTCCGTAAGCAAAGTGATTGATACCAGATGCACCTAAGGGATAAATTTGCACAGTGAAAATGAAAAATTAAATGAAAAATAGTTTATTCAGCAACAGTGGGAATAGACACATAATAAATAACAAATATAGACATCTAAATCCAAGTACCCAAATAAAATAGATACAAATATACATACTAGCTTCTGCCCGCGACTGCGTGTGACCCACCTTTGCCATTCCACCCTAGAAAGTCGCTATACTCGACTACTAAACTCAGACCCGATTTTTTAAATTCGAACCTTACTACCTTATAGTATAAATGCGAAATCGTGTCTGTCTGTTACGTTTTCACGCTTAAAACGCTGAAAAGATTGAGATGATATTTAGGAAAGGTCCCGGGATACAAACTATCTCCGTACCAAACTTCCATAGGACGGTTTACCCTTCTTTTGCCGACAAACGTTTCACCGAATGAATATTTCGGCGAATTTTCATTTTCATTTTTTTTAGAATAAGTAAACTTTTCAGGATTGTTATAAACGAACCTAACCTAATGGCTACACAATTACCTTTTAGCTTTGCTTAAAGAGTTAACGGTTTCCGAGAAAAAAAACTTCGATGTAACAAAAAGTAAAGAAAAGTTTGTCTGTAAAATGAACCTCCATAGGACATAGACATATTTTATCCCGGAAATCGTCCCCCAAGGACAAATGGGGGGTAAAATTATTAAGCTACGATATGAGTTCCACAGTCAGTCAGGTGTCCGAAGTCACGGGCAGAACCTAGTCTAAAATATTGTCTACAGCTTCTCACCTGAGCAGCGACGAGGGTGCAGTACACCCCCACTCTGACTTTCATCCCCTTGTCCAGGTACCCCCTCGCCCAGAAGAAGGCGGCGGGCAGGAACACCACAGCCCCTATGGCGCGACCCCAGGAGCGGTGCGCGAACTCCATCCACCAGATCCATTTGAACTCGGAGAGGGTTATATGCTGGTTCTTACTGGAACAATCCACATCATCATATCAGCTGAAAGAGGCGAAAGATGTCCACGGGGCATAAGCTGCACCCAAAGAGTGCCACAATTAATAATGTCATATTTTCTCGAAAAAATATTACGGTAAACGCAACTTCATATGAAACGATAACGCTTGAAGATTGTGACGTCACTAATTGACGGCAACGTGCCATGCCCCATCGTGTTTGGCGCCGCCGTCGACGCGGCCTGCCGCGCGCGCGACGCGTGACGCGGCAGCCTCGCGTATCGTGTCGTCACACACTGTTTGCGTTTTCTCGCTCTAACAAGCAATATTAAAACGGATGTAGATTCGTAATTCTTTGAGATATCCGAATCGTCACTAGGCATATTTTTTTGCCTCCTTTTTTTTGAAGTAATAATAATTTTCGAGTCTACACCCGTATTGGTGCAATCAGTGTTTTATCTTTTATTTAGTTTTCTTTTGTTTTAAGTCAAATTTGAAAAGTAACCATACTTATGATTATGATCTGGTTTGCATGGTTAAACATATTGTTATGTAGGATTTTAGTGTAGTTTTAGGATAGTTTTCGCGCGTTGTTACTTGTAATTATGCTGTGCTTACATGTTTCATTCCAATACGAGGACGTAACACAGGATCCCCATGCCGATTTAGCCCACCGAATCGTTAAAGTGGCCGTTGGGGCGGAAAGGTTCTCGAGTGGCAACCACGTACCGGAAGGCGCAGCGTGGGTGAGGAGTGGGGAGACCCCTACAAGGTGGACTGATGACCCGGTAAAGGTCGCGAGAATCCGCTGGATGCGGGTGGCGCAGGACCGGTCATTGTGGCACTCTTTGGGGGAGGCCTATGTCCAGCAGTGGACGTCTTTCAGTTGATATTGTGAGATCTATTAACCCTTGGCATGCCTGGTAGGGTCTGACAGACCCGGGCTGTTAAAAATCCGTCGTTATTTTTTGAAATTTTAAATTTACCGCGTCGCGTTTCTGAGTAGCTTCGCGTCATGAACTACCCGACGTTTTGACGCTGCTCCCGCAGTCGGCCGCGAGCACCCTTTCGATTTGGACGTGCGTAAAGTGCTCGCGGGCCTGAGAAACCCGACCAGGCATACGGCGTAACATTTTATCGCTAAGTACCTACATTTACGTTATTTTTCGTATATATTTTATATACATACGAGTATATATTTTATAGATAGTCACAATGATATATCAGTGCCTTAAATAAACCTAAGACTGACGTTGATCTTAGGTATAAGTTTAATTTTTATGTTTTTTGACATGAGAGTCTATTTTTGTTGATGGAAATATCAAATGTTATTATTTATGTAATAAGTTCTTATGGAGTTTCTTGGATTGAGACTTGTATTTATTTCTAGTAAAAATAATGTACAAAATAACCAAAAACACACAAACCAACAAGTTAAAAAAACAATTCATATGTATTTTTTTTTTTTACATTTACGGGTTTGTCAGACCCACCAGGCATACAGTGTGACTTTCGTTCACCAGGCATGCCAAGGGTTAAATATATCGTCGTCTAGTAGTCGAGCCTTCTTGAGCTTAATACGGGGCTAGCTCGATTTGTGTAAGATTGTATTGTTTATTTACAGTAGTACCACAAATATAAGTTACATCGGCAATCTTCGTCCACGCCGACGAGTGCTGACAAGTACCGAATGAAATCGAACGTATAACCATTTCAATAAAGACCTTGTTGCACTATACGTAAGGTACAATATGCAATGACAGGTGAACTCGTGCTTTCCCGCTCATGGCGCCAGGCAAAATGGCGGGCGCCGGAGCTGCCGGCGTCGCGCGCACAATTTCAGCCAATTGGCGTTGAAGATTTTACCCGCGCAAACGCGCTGCCTTATGATTGGTTACAATGTTTTCAAAAAATGCTTTGCTGCGCAGGTACATCGTTGTAACTTATATTTGTGGTACTACTGGATTTATGTACTGCACATTAGTACGCGACATACTTACTACTTGTACTCTGGGAACTGCTGGTACTTGCTGAATTCAGCCTCCCACTCAGCCTCGGTGGTGGGTAGCTTCTCGCCCAGGAGTCGCCACGTCACCATGGACAGACCAGACTCCGTCAGCCGAGTCACGCCACCTGTACAGTCGCCGTCAAAATCATTGACTAGACAGATTTTAGGGTTCCGCACATCAAAAGGAAAGAAACGTAACCGTTATAGGATCACTTTGTTGTCCGTCTGTCTGAATGTCAAGACCCTTTATCTGGGGAACGCGTGGAGTTATCCAGTTGAAATTAAAACCATATACTCAAGTCTACAGTCCCTTGAAGCTGTGAAAAAATCAAGCTGCTGAGTGAACATGAAATAAAGATACAAGGAATCTCCTTTGGCACTTCATTAGTTGCTATTTCAACGGAATCTCATCAGAATCTGTGACGTACTTTTGTACTTTTAAGTACATAATTGAGGAATTCCATTAGTCATATGTGGTCTTCATCAACAACTCCACTCCACCAAATTTATGATTTCCGGGTGTAAATACATGAGTTATAATAGAAAATACCAAAATCACTTCACGCGTGCCTAATATAATAATTGAGGAGTACCCTCAATTCCTCATGAATCCCATCATCCAACTGAATTTTGAAAAAAATGGGATCCACCTGGAAGCATATACTTACTTACAAAAAAAAATCGAATCGGCTCATCACTGACGGAGTTCTGAGGTAACAAACATTGAAAAACTTAAAATACAACCGAATTGAGAACCTCTTCCTTTTTTTGAAGTCGGTTAATAAAGGGCGGGGATTCGAACCCACGATCTTTGTATACCTTTGCACTGAACCAACTGAGCTACCATGGGCTAGGCTCGTATGAGGAACTTCAAATTCCTTCACTTTTCTAAATGCATCTTAACCATAAAATTGCTAATCAAAATATGACCTCGAGATTGAACGAACTTGGCACGGATCCGTGTCTAAGCGTACGAGGGTTAAGGAGGCTCGTAGCGACATCTGCCGCGAAGTTGTTACAACTTCCAAAACGGCACCAACGTCTCAAATTCCAAAAAAAAAAACCTTCGTAGTAAACCACATAAAATCACGGTTTCCTACGGGGAACAAAATCATGCTTAATATAATAACCGGGTTACCTAGGTTTTTTTTTCTTCAGACATTCCTAGTTATTAAACTTGGTTATGTACGAGGAAAAAGTAAGTTATTTGTCTTTACTGTATTGACTGACTATAGATAGTAGTATAGAATGGCTTAAAAGTAGGAAGGAAAGTAGATTACATAAACTACTTATTGAGAAGAGTTATTATTCCATTGATGATTATTTAAATGACAATACATTGTAAAATGTCAATCAGTATAATTTTAATTATGGCTTAATTTTAATTACCATTTAACTGACCTCTACATTATTATTTCTATCATTTTCTTAACCTTGACATTTTTATATTTACCCGTAATTGCTTTAATTGAAATGTATTATTCATTATGAACAAACTTTGACAGCGTAATGTATTAAGAATTTTATCCACTTCTGTGTGCATGTATAATTTTAAAAATTAAACATTGTGTTATTGTTGCAATATGTAAGCGCTAGAAAACATTATGTGCCCTCTCAGGGTGTCATGTACCAACCACCTACCTGTATTAATTAACATCCCTTGTAATGCGCATGACTTATGATGTTGAATAAATGAATAAATGAATGAATAACCTAGCTTAACATTTATATTTTAAGGTATAACGCGAGTTCTTGTCATTGGCTCTTTATCACTAATTAACTTGCAACCTGTGTACAGTCAAAGAAATTGAAACACGTACCTTTTTCGCTCTTGTCACTATGACAATAAGGCATAAAAAGGTACGTGTTTCAGTTTCCTTTACTGTACCTTAGAATGGGGTTACTTTGATTCGGGGGCGACTTAAATCGATTTTTTTTTCCGAAATCATTGTTTTTCTTATGGCTGAATATATTCGTTGTTTCTATCTTGCTGCTTACTCTATTCAATCCTCTTAATTTCAAATATTATATACGACATACGACGACCACTTTAGCCTAGTTGGTAGTGACCCTGCCTACGAAGCAAGAGGTCCTGGGTTCGAATCCCGGTAAGGGCATTTATTTGTGTGATGAGCACGAATATTTGTTCCTGAGTCATGGATGTTTTTCTATGTATTTAAGTATTTATTTATCTATATAAGTATGTTTATCGTCGTCTAGTACCCATAGTACAAGCTTTGCTTAGTTTGGGGCTAGGTCGATTTGTGTAAGATTGTCCCTTAATATTTATTTATTTATTTATTATTTATTATTTCTGCTTTTATACCACATTCTAAAATCAAAGTAGCCCCATTTTTTCCTAAAGTAACCACCCCGGTTTACGTATCTATAGGTGCTGGTTCTCCTTGTAAAAAAAAATTAAACGACCTTCATCAGCCTAAAAGGTTTTCTCATAACTGTAACTGTAATTTTTCTTATCCAATGTTGACCCCGGGTAGGATAATTATATTGATTTATTGCAAAAAGAAATAAGTGAGAAGGGGTTTGTGAACATGCGATAAGATTTTTTTTTTTTGGAACTAGATTGAAACAAAAGTTTCACTGGAATATTTTTATTTACTTTCAATCTATAAGGTATAGTCATAGTCTTAAATAAATCACAGATTATTTTAGTTCGTTTTAATTCTAAACATAAATATACCTTAAGTACCTTATATATACCCCGAAATTGATAAACTGACATACATATAGGAACATTATCACCTGCCTATTCTTAAACAAACTTGAAGAGTTAACACTATAGTGGAGGGATTCCGACTACTTTACATTCAACACTATATGTTTATCGAATTCCTAAGTCTTAAGAATTTCGTTAGCGGCCGTTTCTGCTTAGTAAACATTTACTGTTGACAAAATATTGTCATTTAAGGGGATCCACGCGCTATTTGGCTAGTTTTGACGAGTTTTGAGTTGATATTGCTCCGTAAAAGCTATAGATATATTTATGGCACTAAACACTTATCAGTTCTTCAATCCTATAGGTATCTACATATGTATGCACGAGAGATTTTTTTATTAATGATTTATTCAAACATAGTCCAAAAAAGCTCTATTTTCGATATTAGTATGTTGTTTATGTATACTCGTATATATGAAATCTACATACATATAACTGTTCCTTATTGACGTCTCTAATCTCTAACAACCCACGAGAGATTTTTATTCTGAACCTATTTTCACAAAAGTTACGTCCAAAAAACTGGTTTATTGGCCTGAAATTGCCAAAGTTTGGTGCCATACATCCATCTGCAATAAGGCATTTGCTTAATATTCACGGACAACCGGCTACCACAACAGGCGCGCGCGGAATGTCAGTCGGACGTAGGGTTGCCAACCGTACTATATTATATAGTATTGTACTAAATTTCGACTCTCTGTACTATATACTGTTGAAGAAATATATAATACGCAAATTTTACCAAATAGCAGCATTGCCAAGCCAGGTACTATATTTTTTTACAGTGTACTATATTTTTGTCGTTTATTTCTGGAAAATACCATATCTCCCCCAAAAAAAGTTGGCAACCCTAGTCGGACGGCCAACTCGGAGACCGAGTTCGGACACGCGAAGTAGATGCATTTGCGTGATCTATGTATATCTATTTCTGTGTAGGAGCCCCTTAAGAAATCCTGCTTGACTTTGAACCTTTAGGAATTAACTCTACTTGCTCCCATTAGCCCTACTGAGCGCCACATTAACGACATAGTACACACAGTACAGTAGCATCAGATATCCGGCGACCATACCTAGCACGACCGCGGTGAATACCATTCCCGAACATCCCAGCAGCCAGTAGCCGACCACTTTACTCTGCTTCGGTTTGGGAGCGGTGGAACAGAGGCGAGCCACTATGCCGTTTGATTTCAGGAGCTCACTTATCTGAAATTAATGTGAATTGTTAATGTAAGGGATCACAATTAGAGATGCAACGGATATCCGGTCAGTATCCGGTATCCGGCCACAATTTTAATATCCGGCCGAATACTGAATAGTGGCGTAGTGTTCGGCCGGATACCGGGTAGTATTTTAACACTGAAGAACATAGGTTTCCATTAAAAACCCGCGGTCACGCGGCGCGACCGCGGCGACTTTAAATACATGCTAACAGGTTAGCGACGTCAAACATACTGCGTCTCGCCGGCATCGCGCCCCGCTTCTGTCGCGCCCCGCGCCGCGCGGCCCCTTGCGTCCACGCGGCGCGAGCGCAGCGCTGCGCGGCGCGGACGCGGCGGCACGCTGCGCCGCGCTGGGTCACATCAGTCGGACGTTAGGCAGCGCGCGGTGCATAGTGCGAGCGTAGCAATATATGAATCTCGTAAGAGATCATAAAGTTATATACGACTCTGATCTATGGCTTCGGAAGGAATGAGCGACCCTCCACGCGCGCATGCTGTATCCGGGCGCGATCACGCCCGCATCGCGCCGCGTTCGCGCGCGCGATGAGGGCGTGTTGAGAGCGCGAGGCCGGCGAGATCCGCGCGCGCTCTGTTTGAACAGTCATCGCGCTGCGCCACGCCACGTGTTTGGCCAAGCCTTAAGTCCGTAATATTTGGCTACTACTCCAGGCAAGATACGGTTTTGAAAAACATTAATTTATAATAGCGTTTTTTTTTGTTGATTTCATTTGAAAATGTTATTCTAAGATGATTTAGTCAAGAATCCGACAAACTTTCCACTCGGAAGTTGTTATGTAGATTTAAATGAAGCATGCATTATCTTTTTTTGTACGTTGTATCTTGAATATTATAGAGCAAATATAAATGAACCAAAATAAAGACAAAAACATTTATTAATATTTTTACTGACTTTTCAGAAGCCAGTTAACTTATCATTATTTCGATGTCTGAAATTTTGTCGGATTTTGAGATTTACACATAAAAAATAAGATATTATAAATTATTTCCAAAATTGTCATTTTTTCCATACAAGTTGTCAGTTCAGTGCCTGGACTATACCCCTCCCGGGAAATAGGCGTTATTATATGTAAGTATGTATTAGAGATGTACCGACTAGTCGGGAAAGCCGACTATCCGGCCTCATTTGTAGTCGGCGACTAGTCGGCAAAATGAGGCGATTAGTCGGCACTTTATGGACCACAGGAAAACGAGACATAGAATAAGTAAACTGCCATTTTTTACCATTCGTTTTATATTTTACTCAAATACAGATTTATTATCACATTTGGTACTTTGAACGCATGCAGACAGCGCGACGGCATAGCGAAACGAAGTTCCCCGATTGCACCCGAACTTAGCCGAAGTCCACGATCGGCCTAGCCGACTAGTCGGCCTTCTAGGCGGCCGACTAGTCGGCTAGTCGGCACATCTCTAGTATGTACAGTCGCCATCAGATAAATCGGAGCGGCCAAAGTGCTCACAATCATCGGAACACGTCTCTAATGCCTCGACAATAGAGGCGTGTTCCGATATTTGTGAGCACCTCAGCCGCTCCGAAATATCTGATGGCGACTGTATGTACAATATAGTATTCGGTTGATAGTCAAATCAGGCACTTTTTATGAAACATAAAAAAACCTCTGTCAATATGAAGTTTATAGAGAATTTCAGATCAATCATGTTATTGTAATTTATGGCCAAACAACATCCTATTTTAGGATTATGTGTATATAAAAATCTTTAAGCTACGATAGCCTAGTGGTTATGGCATGCGCGGTGATCGTGGGTTCAAATCCTGGCTCGTACCAATGAGTTTTTCGGAACTTATGTATGGAATATTTACTGTTAGCCTTTCAGTGAAGGAAAACATCGTGAGGAAACTGGTCTAGGCTTGTGTTCTCTCGTTCTTTTACGGGAGCGCTCCGATCTCGTTCAATCGGTTTGAGGAACTAGTTCGGTCTTTTAGTTCCTTCGCTCTTTTAGGTCAGTGTGGGAGTGGCCGCTTGTTAAGCACTGTTTGATTCAGACGGTGCGCGCCCGCGCGATGTTAACCGGTCACGTCACCCGCATCTCGTTCCGTTCTACCTGCTGAACTAAAGACCGAAGACTGATTTAGATCGTGATTGACGAACTAGTTCTTTTCGTTCTGAGATGGGAATTCATTCCTAATAGTTCCTAGTTCCTGACCGACACAAGCCAAAACTGGTCTAATCCCAATAAGGTCTAGTTTTCCCTCTGGTTTGGTTTGGTTTGGAAGGTCATTCTTGAGGGGACAACCGGGAATAACTCTAGGACGTTGATGTATATAAAAATCTTTCAGTGGCAATAGTTGTAACTTGAAAATTCTAAAATTCTTCAATAGATATTTTCCAAGTATTATTGTAAGGTTTATCTTGGACAGAACTACTGCTGCTCATGTCATTAACTTGGAATTTTGGAATAAATACTTAAACTTAAATTATCCGAGTGAGGAGGGTGCGGGCCTACAGAGCTAACTGCGTGTGCTCATGACTAGGAACCGAAAATCAGTTAGAAACATGTAGAGCGATTTTCGACATTTCGATACATGAGTGACCCGTTTTCATTATATTCTAAATACTGAAATCTTCAGAAGAAAACATTGCTTACCCTAAATATTCTATTTTTGCTGCATCCCAGGTTAGGGCTAGTCCGCACCGGTGTGACCAGCTGCCGGGTCGCAGTCTGTGTGAGTCCATTCCGTCCGCTGGCCACCAGCGGGGCCCGCAGCGCCTGCGCACCGCGGCACAGTTGCGCCACACTCCACATTCCTACTGAATAATTAACAAATAGGTTTACAATCTATTTTTAAAATTTATGTGCTACTTTATCATCATCACATCAGCGGAAAGACATCCACTGCCGGACTCCAAAGAGTGTCACTTTAAGATGAAAGGTATTCCAGACAGGTCTAAAACTAAATATCACAAACTAAACTATACATTGTTGATGCTTTGCTTTGCGATGCTTTCAGCAGACAGCTTGCAGACAGGTGCGGTTGGCGGCCTTCGCTTTACAATAGGTTATCACTTATGATCCCTATCCTAATAATTGGGTGCCCGAACGCACAGTGACATTAATTCTCATAAAACATCATTATGATATTACTAAAGTACAAAACAGGTAAGGGCACTCATAAAAAAGCAGCAAATTATACTTACGCCAGTGGTATTATCTCGTGTTATGAAATATGGTTCGTCGCAAAGAAAACACTAAAAGTCCATTGACTTGACTAGCGGACTTTTCACGCCTAATATGGCGATTAATATTTAGCTGCTGTTCCGTAGATAATAGACAAAATTACAATAATATCTTCAAGAAAATCGAGCAGATCCCCCTTGTACAACCCGTGTGTTTTCTTTCATGTTCTGTTCTTTCAGTTTCACAAATGTCACTGTCGCTTCAGCCTGGTCAGTGGGCTGTCAACTAATATTTTTTTTATGGATGGCTGTCAACTAATGACACACATGGTAGTGTTGCCATGTAAAACATTTCTACCAGTGTAATCGTTTTTAGTTTTCATCTGTCAAACGAACTAGTTGTGTTTTAACAGTGCTCTGATTGGAAATTACAATTTAACGTAAATACGAACCGAATACACTGGAAAACGCCCCAAAAACGTGAACTAAACACCGGAACATTGAAGCTACATTGAATTACGACAGGGGGGAGCGTTTTGGAAGCAAAAACTAAGAAAAACCGTAAGAGAATCTATACATACATATCAATAACTAAGTACACCATAACCTCAAATTCCACAACGAATAAAACGACGTGTAAAACTGTTATGTTGGCCAACCCGGCTAGATGTCATCGGGTGTTACTAGCATAGAAAAGGCACTGTCAGGAAAAGGGTTACCAGATACGAAAGAGTGTTACCCACATTTGAAAATACTACCAAAATAGTAGATTTTTCTTACGGACCGACATGGAGCAACAAATAACAATGATATTGGACAAAATGGAAGAAATGAAGAGGGAGTTCCAGAAACAAAACAATATTCTGTTAGAAAACTTTAACAAAAGTCTTAACATACATATAGAAGAGAAAATAAAACCATTAGTAGAAGAAAATCAAAAGTTGAAAGGAGAAGTTCAAGCACTACAAACCAAAGTTCTAATCCTAGAAAAGTCGACGAGGAAGAATAACATTATAGTGCACGGAGTAAGCGAAAATGAAAGAACCCCCGAAGATTTGAGAAATAATATAATAGAAATATTAAATAGAGTCAGTGCTAAGTCAGGGGCACGAGAATGGGACCAGTGGGAAGTCAGTAATGCATACAGAATTGGGAAGATGAACAGTATAAAACCAAGACCAGTTTTATTATCAGTAACATTAACATGGCGGAAAATCGAATTAATAAAAAACAAAAAACATCTACCGGAAGACATACGAATAACTGAAGACTTTCCAAGGGAGGTATTGAACATAAGGAGAGAATTAATGGATCGCAAAAAAGAGATGGAGAAAGAGGGAAAAGTGGCCTTCATCCGCTACGACAAGCTAGTAGTGAAAGATAGAAGAACAATAGGAGAGGACAATAAAAGGAAGAGATCTCCATCAAAATCCCCAACTGAAACACAAAACAGGACAAGAACCGCTCCGAATAAAATTACTAAAACGAACGCATTCGAAGTACTTCACCGCGCCCAGACAAGCTCATCATCATCTACCGCTAACATATTATAGGATAAAGGACAGGGGCCTCTTCTTCATAAAACACACAAGAAAAGCAAAGAATACACATATGAGACACAAAATAACACAAAAATACAAATATACAACCAGGAAACAACGAATAAAACGACCTTCAATCCGGCTGGTCACCGTGAAGGCAATGTAGACCACCACCTTCCCAGGTTAATGTCAACATCTAAATCGGACAAATTAAATATAGCCACATTTAACGTAAGAACATTAATGAACGATGAAAGGATAACCGAACTAGAATATGCCACCGAGGAAATAAAATGGGACATTATTGGAATCAGCGAGATCAGACGAGAGGGAGAAGAAATAGTGGAGAAGAGCAACAAATACATATTTTACTATTCAGGAAAAAAACAAGGCAAAAATGGAGTCGGGTTTTGGGTAAAGTCCAACTTGAAAGAACACATACAAGAGTTTACTGGAATCTCGGACAGAATAGCAATACTAACTATTAAACTACCTGGATATACAAAGAAATGGTCGATAATTCAAATATATGCCCCACACGAAGAGAAAGAAGACGAGGAAAAGGATCAATTCTATGAGCAGCTATCCGAAACCATGCAAGAAAGACAAGGGAATGTCATCGTCATGGGTGATTTCAACAGCCAATTAGGCGAGCAACAACTACATGAAAACAAAACTATCGGAAAATTCAGTTACGGGAAAAGAAACAACAACGGAGAAAGACTACTCAATTTTGCAATAGAACACAATCTCTCGATTATGAACACTTTCTTCAAAAAGAGACGAAATACTAGGTGGACTTGGAGATCCCCAGACGGAAAGACATTAAAAGAATTGGACTTCTTCCTCACGAATCAACCAAAAGTAATCGAAAATGTCGAAGTATTAAAATCCCTCAACTTCAATTCTGACCATCGCATGCTTCGAACAACATTAACCTCCAAAGATGCTAAGAAGTCAAGAAAACACATAAATCCAGGCGAGTGCAGATTACCAGTGGAATTACCTGCAGACACCTTAAAAGAATTGAAAGATAGTCTGGAAAATAAACTAAAAAGTATACAACAGATAAATATTCAAGAAAGATATGACTGCATCGAATTAGAGCTAAAAAACCTAACAAATAAATTGAAGCCTGCATTCAAAAAAAAGGACCGTATAGGAGAAGAAGCCAGGGAATTACTTAAAGCAAGAAAAGAAATGATTATAAATGGAAACGTAAACAAATCTGATATATCCGAAATAAGCAAAAACATTAACAACAGCATAAAAAAGTACACGAAAAAACAAAGAACAGATACAATAATGGCCCACATCGAAAAAACTGGAGGAATAAAAAGAGCAGAAAAAGAACTTAGAGATTATAAGACGTGGATACCAAATATGAAAGATAACAAGACCGGAAAAAAGAAGACGAACAGAAAAGATATGATGACCGTCGCCACCGAATTCTACAGGGATTTGTATTATGACAATTGCGAAGAGCGCATAGACATTCACCTTGAGAGAAGTAACGATGATATAGTGGCGCCGATCATAGAAAGCGAAATAAGAAACGCAATAAGAACCCAGAAGAACCACAAAGCTCCTGGCGACGATAAAATAAGCAACGAACTCCTGAAAAGAACTGAGACGGTCATAATCCAAATCTTAAGACAACTCTTCAACGATATCCTAGACACAGAGACAATCCCAAAACAATGGACGGAATCTGTCACAATACTACTCCACAAAAAAGGTGATAAGAATAGAATTGAAAACTACAGACCAATAAGTCTCATGTCTAACTTATACAAGGTATTTTCAAAGATCCTTCTCAATAGAATGACAAAAACTCTCGAACTAGCACAACCAAAAGAGCAAGCAGGGTTTAGAAGTAATTTCTCCACGATTGATCACATACACGTTATAAAACAAGTGATAGAAAAATGCAATGAATACCAACAAACATATTACCTCAGCTTCATAGATTACAACAAAGCGTTTGACTCAATCAAACATAGTGCCGTATGGAGTGCTCTCAAAAGTCAAGGGATCGAATACAAATACATAAGAGTAATCAAGGAAATATATAAAAATAGCACTGCGAGGATTAGGATGGAAAGGGAGGGCCAAGAATTCCAGATTAAAAAAGGAGTAAGACAGGGAGACCCTCTCTCTCCAAAGTTATTCTCGGCAGTGCTTGAACTAATATTCCAAGAACTAAATTGGGCCAACTACGGAATAAACATAAATGGCAAATTACTAAACCATCTCAGGTTTGCTGATGACCTAATAATAATCTCAAATAATTCAATAGAACTAGAGACGATGGTTCAGGAATTGGCTGCAGAGAGTACAAAAGTGGGATTGTCACTGAATGCTGGAAAAACAAAAATCATGACTAACAGTGAAAAAACCAAAATAGTAGTAAATTCTAAAGAGATCGAATATGTAGAAGAATACACATACCTCGGACAGATTATCTCCCCAACACTGCAGATGAATAAAGAAATAGACCAAAGAGTAACAAGTGCATGGAAGCGATATTGGTCCCTCCAAGAGGTAATGAAAAACAAGCATTTCCCACAGACACTAAAAAGCAAAGTATACAACATGTGCATACTTCCCTGTGCCACATATGGAAGCCAAACATGGGCCCTCACACAAAGAAACACCCAGAAGCTGAAAGTATGCCAACAAAGCATGGAGCGCAGCATGCTTAACATAAAAAGGAAGGACAAGGTGTCCCTAACAAAAATTAGGAAGAAAACCAAAGTGGCGGATATAACACGGTGCATCAAAAAGTTGAAATGGAGGTGGACAGGACACATGATGAGGGAAAATATGGAAAAGTGGACAAAGGATATCACAGAATGGTATCCAAGACAGGGAAAAAGAAAACGAGGAAGACCAATAATGCGATGGGAGGACGATATTAAAAAGAAAGCAGGAACAATATGGAGAAGGGAGGCTAAAGACAGAACAAAATGGAAAGCTTGGGAAGAGGCCTATGTCCGAGAGGCAAGCTGAAGTTAGGAAAATAAAACAAATATGTATAGAAAAATGAAATATTTAATTAGGAAAATAAATTAGTTTGTTATATAATAAGCATGCATGTAGTAAATGAAATGTAACAAAATAACTCAGCAAATAAAGGCTATCTTATCTTATCTTATCTTATCTAATCGTTTTTAGGGTTCCTTAGCCAAATGGCAAAAAACGGAACCCTTATGGATTCGTCATGTCTGTCTGTCCGTCCGTATGTCACAGGCATTTTACTCGAAAACCATAAAGTGTATTTGAACAAAATTTTGCGGATAAAGTCTGGCCAGGGAAAGATGAGTCTTTTTTTTATATGGCAACAGTAATATCGTTGTCAAATGTGTCAAACGTCTTAAATTAGTATGATGTCCCAATCTTGATACTTGATATCGTAACTAAGAAAGTAACTGTTCAATAATAAATTGGACTGTTTTTGCCTTTTAAGAGAATTAAAGGGAGGCTTCCTGCTAATGTTATTCACATTGAAGAATGTCATATAAAGTACAATTAAATTAATATGTCTCGTAAATCGGAAATTTTGTAGATTGGTTTTGATTATTCTTGTTTAAATATAAAGTAGAAGGAAGTAAACACGCCAGACTCTAGGTGAATTTTGTTAGCCGCTACATAGTATTGTAATTAAATTACAAAAAAAAAATGTTTAGGGGTGCAGTCCATACATAAAACAGAAAGTCAAAAAAAAAAAATCATTGCAAGCCCACGTGCGTGTGGCACATCAATCGCCTATCGATTGATGTGCCACACGCACAAAAAAATATAAGGGTTCTAAGCAATTTTTTTGATTAAGTGAATAGAGTCGGAGATAATCGCCCCGAAAGTCACTAAAATTGTGCCCTCTAATTTTTTAACCGTGTATTTTAAAAATATGAAAAAATCATGGACATAGGGCTATTTAAATTCTTTCAGCGAAAATAGTTTTGAACAACATCGGTACGAAGGTTTTTGAGATATTTCTAAAAAACTGCCTTCCTAAAAGAAAAGGACGTAAGTGCCATAAGATTTCAGTAACAATACGACCTTTTTTCTAGGCACGGAACCCTTCGTTGTGCGTGGTCCGACGCACTTGGCCGCTTTTTTTTTATATATACCACTTCGGTGACAAACAAGCTTACGGCCCGCTTGATGGCGTTTGAAGAGTTAGTTTAGGTTTGTTCAGGTAGAACCGGAGTGTGGCTTGTGCGTTTACTTATTAGAGTTATTAGCAAGCTGCATTTTTTTTATAAAATGCACTTCTAGATATTTTTTCATAGTTATGTTATGTTACTTTTTCGGTAGCAACGGAAAAAATACACACAGTTTCAAAAAGAGTTTATTTGTGGTATTTACGAAACCTGCACAAAAACTGTAACAGCATCATGTTACATGAATTTTAGAAAATCAACCCCAAATCTCAGAGTACAACGCACACGGCACGCAACGCACCAATGGTTTGATATAGAGACGATAATCAGCTTTCCATTTCTCTGTAATCATTTGATAAAGCTTTTACATTTTGCAAGGCACTCTTGAACTCCCCTTCTTCCATTCCTTCTCCGACATAATGATGTACAAAGGCGCGTTTCGCGTACATCAATGAAAACTTTTTGCTAATACGCTCCCAGGCAACTTTGATGGCGGAAGAGTTGGACACCATGACGAGAGCTCTTTGTAGGGCTGCTAGGTCTCCTCCAGGTACTGTCATAGGTGGCTGGTGGTTCAACCCAATCTGTGTCAAAAGAAACACAATCATTATTGAGAATTGTTACAAGAATTGGACAGTTGTCATAAATAAAAGATACGCCTTCACCTTAAATCCCGTAGGAGACCACGAAACAAATCTAATGTTCTTCATTCCTTTTATTTGACTTATGGACGAATTCACATCATTTTGGCTCACGTCTCCCCTAAACAGCAGGCAACAGGCCATGTACTTGCCTCCTCTGGGGTCACATTTGACCATTTGATTAGCTGGTTCAAAGCAAGACATCATCAGCTGATTTGTAGACATGGTCTCATGGTAAGCACGTGCAGCTGACACGAAGGGAGCGAAAGTTACTAAAGGATAATGGATTCTAGGGTAAGGGATCAAATTCGTTCGGAACTCCACCAATTCTACGTTTAAAGAACCTTCGAATCGCATGGATGCTGTCATGCCTGAGACGACCTGCAAATGTATAAAGTCAAGAAATGTAGGCAGGATGATGTACGACTTTTTATAGGTTTATATTATAATTAATTAAATAATGTACCTGCGCTATAAGCCTGTTTAAATTCGTGTATGTAGGTCTGGGCACATCCAAACTCCTAGCCAAAATATCATATAATGCTTCGTTATCAAAAATAAAACACACATCTTCAGTGTCCATGCAAGCGTGGGTCGTCAGCACTGCATTGTACGGTTCCACGATAATTGGCGATATTTTTGGCGAAGGGTAAATCGCGAATTCGATCTTTGATAACTTCCCATAGTCTTTGACCAAGCCTTCTAGTAATAAAGCAGTGAAGCCTGAACCTGTACCCCCTCCAAAAGAACGGAAGATTATAAATCCCTGGAGATGATTGCAGTCTTCTGCAACTAGGCGAATCCGGTTAAGGGCCACATCAATCATTTCTCGGCCCACACCGAAGTATCCACGAGCAAAATTGCTTGCAGCATCCTCTTTGCCCGTAATCAAGCTTGTTGGATGAAATAGCTCACGATACGTTCCAGTTCTAATTTCATCTGTAATTGTTTTTCATGTTAGGATAGGCCAAGTAAAAGAATGAATAAGTAAGTAAAACAGATAAGATTTTACCTATAGGGGTGGGCTCTAGGTCTATCATGACTACTCTTGGTACGACTTTGCCAGATCCTGTAGCACTAAAAAAGGCATGACCGCCCTGGTCACTGTCAGGAAAAGCTACCATGCCGTCTGGTCTAATGGCATGTTCTAAGCAGTAAAGCTCCCAGCAGGCGTTTGCTATTTGCACACCTGCTTGCCCGATGTGAATGTGGATGACTTCTTTCTAAAAACATTGTTGGAGAAAGTGATCATGATTCAACATTAGAAAAGCATGTCAGTCTGTTACTCACGGAAGCCATTGTTTAGTTTGTTACTATTAAACCAGTAATTTTGTTCGAATCTAAATATTTTTTTGTATATTTTACATGATTATAATTTGTTTACATTATAAAAATGTTATCAATGGACAAGCCATTAATCTGTCATTATGTCAGTCAACGATGTCAACCTTATCTAATCAACATCTATTAGGCTAAGGGGATCTAAAGCCCTAACTACTGTAAGAGCAATTTAATTTATTTTTATCTTCCATTGATGTAAAAAGTTGTATAGATTGATCATCGAATAAACTCTATTCCCCCGGGGTTACCCGAACGTAAGATAAAGCAAAATCGATTATAATACAAACGATTGTAATCATCGATTATGCAAATATTAATTTAAAATTTTGACGCAAGATTGGCCAAGCAAGGCACGGTCAAGGTCGTGCGTGACATTCGATGACATTTTCTTGATTCTTGATTGGAAAGTTGTCATTGTGGCAACATTTAATAATGCGAAATCGGTCGTTTGATCTGCATTATGTGCAACGTAATTGGTTGACAATTAGCTATTCAAAATCATGCCTTTTGCTAATTGGCCTATAGACAAATTCGTTTATATATGAGTGGCTTTAGTAATAGAGAACGCACCGATTAAGTTAATTAATGAAAAGTGTAAACAAGTATTGTTTTGTTGGTTATTTTCGTGTTATCTATTTATACTTAGATAAGATTAGCGAATCGTCAGGAGCGGCTAGTGCTCAGTGGAGTTTTCACTATTGTAACATAATTACACAATGAATTTCGCCGGTAAAGTGGTTATTGTGACCGGCGCTAGCTCCGGCATCGGCGCCGCAACAGCTGTGTTCCTTTCAAAGCTGGGTGCGAAGCTGTCTCTGACCGGTAGAAACGTCGAGAACCTTCAAAAAGTAGTCAATGACTGCGACAAAACCGCCGCGCCGTTCTCCATCCAAGCGGATTTGACGAAAGAGAGCGATATTGAGAATATTGTGAAGAGTACAATCGATCATTTCGGGCAGCTCGATGTTCTGGTTAACAACGCTGGTATAATCGAGACTGGGAGCATCGAGACGACGTCACTAGCGCAGTACGACCGCCTCATGAACACCAACGTACGTTCACTGTACTACCTGACTATGCTGGCGGTCCCACACCTATTAAAAACCAAAGGCAACATCGTCAATGTCTCTAGTGTGAACGGAATCAGATCTTTCCCTGGCGTTCTCGCTTACAACGTCTCCAAAGCCTCAGTGGATCAGTTCACTAGATGTGTTGCTCTGGAACTGGCACCGAAAGGTGTCCGAGTCAACTGTGTGAATCCCGGAGTAATCTTAACTAATCTGCAGAGGAGGGGAGGATTAACTGAGGAGCAATATAAGGTGTTCTTGGAGAGGACTAAGGAGACTCATGCTTTGGGACGCCCTGGGAAACCGGATGAGGTAAAAATTAATTGACATTCATAATGCCGACCGCATAGTGACCCTGACTAGTTGGTAGTGACCCTGCATATGAACTATATGAAGGTCCAGGGTTCGAATCCCGGTAAGGGCATTTATTTGTGTGATGAGCATGAATATTTGTTCCTGAGTCATGGATCTTTTTCTATTTAAATATGTATGTATATCATCGCCTAGTACCCGTAGTTCAAGCTTTGCTTATATAGTTTGGGACTAGGTCCATTTGTGTAAGATTGTCCCACCATATTTATATATTATGCAAAATCAACAAAATGGTTCAAATACTTGAGGAATCACACTATAAAGGCCTGCGCAAACCGGCGGAGCGCAGCGCAGATCACCTAGGAGGATTTACTCCAGCAGCGCACACCGACGAGGGAAAATCCCCCGAGATACCGCGAGCGCCCGCCAGCGCAGCGCCGGCGGCTGGCGCACCTGGGGACACTTCGTTGCATACCGGGAGATGCCGCGGCATGCCGCCGCAGTATCTTCGGCGCTCTTCAACGCCGCGGGGAGAGGATACCGCCACGGTAGGCGGCAACCCCTGGTATGTGCAGAAGTGCTCCCGGGTGCACCGGGCCTACGAAGGGAAGGTGTGGGGTGAAGGGGGTAGCACAAGCGGGGGCGCGCTTTGCATTCCATTCAGACCAGTCTTGCCCCTACGCATTTGGTGTTTGGTGAATATATTCGCGCGTGTTATTTGACCGAAGTCAACGAAGAAAAATTGATATTAACACTAAATCCCAGTCTGCCATCAGGAAACCTTCGACACGAACGACTCGTACAAAAACAGGTTTTCGACCGTTGGTCGCTAGTGGAACGGAATGTATAATAACCGATCATGGCATGCCGTGGAATGCCGCGGCATTGCAGAAGTGCTTGCGGTATCAAAATTCTTGTCCTCCCCCATCGTCCGCCGAGTTGCGCCAAGCAGCCCCGCTACCCCGGCGCACTCGGTAGGCCTCGGCGCATAGCGGGGGATGCGGCGGCATGCCGCCGCCTACCACCGCGATATCCTCTAACCTTAACTTAACATAACCTCGATGCCGCAGAGTAGAAATCCCCCGTGATGATCCGAGGTCGGTCTCAGAGCATTCAAATTTATACCTTAATGTAATTAAAATAGAAAAGAATATACATTGATAGATTAAAAGTGATCTGCGCTGCGCTCCGCCGGTTTGTGCAGGCCTTAAGTATCTAAGCGAACAAGCTGTGCTGTTTGCTGACGCTAAAGTGGGTGACAGACGTACGAGCTATAAAATCGCGAATTTAAAATTCGTAAACTTACTCGGCTCGGCGTCAGTGACACACCCAGGCGAGTAACGTCGTCGAGCCGTAAGTACGCTAACTTACTCGCCCGTCTGTCACCTACTTCAAGCGTTCCGCACCCACAGACTGGACACACAAAATGGCGGCTCGCGGTTCGCGGCAGTGACAGACGTACGAGCCAAGGCGAGCTACGAGCAAAATTCAAACGTGCTGGATCGCCGACGAACTTACTCGGCGGTTTTAAAGTACGCGTACTTACGGTGACACACGAGCGAAAAAGGTCGTCGAGCCATAAGTACGCGTACTTGCTCGCCCGTCTATCACCCACTTAAGAGAGGGGTGTTATAAGTTTAACGTGTCTATCTGTGTGTCTGTCTGTGGTATCGTAGCTCCCAACGGATGGACTGATTTGAATGCGGTTTTTTTGAGTCATAGATAATTTTATCCTGAGTGTTCTTAGCCATGTTTCATGAAAATCTGTTCAAAAGTTTTTGAGATATTGGACTTTGAAATGAAAATGTCGAGGGTTTATCAACTATGCTAAGTTGCAGTTATTTTCTGATCTCATTCAACACTGTAAACCATGTTGCGGCTGAGAATTTCGGCCTATTCCTATGAGATGCCGGAGCATAATCTATTACACGCAAATGAATTGGAAGCGTCTACAAAGTAGTTACAATTCATATTTGAATGAATCATGCATCTGATGCGAGCCATCAGCAACCGACACAGTCGGTGGGCATTGAAATCAAATATGATTTGTATCTGCTATACGGATGGTTAAAATTGCTTTGCTAACCGGCCTGACTGTCAGTATTGGGGAATTGTACTTTATGTTTGAAATACCTGTATAACAGTAAAAGTGGCTTTTGAAGTGTTAAGGAATGTGTTCTGGTGAAACCTGCATACACATCCAAAGTCATTCCCAAAGTGTACGTAGCCACAGCGTGCCCTTTCATCTATGAGAGGATGATATTGAAGACCAGACCCCGTATCATGGTCGGTCTTATGAAGTGAAATAAAATTTATTGACAAAAACATGTTATATACAGATACACACACCCTTCCTCTTCCCCCCCACCACCCCACCCTTGCTCTATCCTGTCACTTATCACACGGTAAGTGACAGGATAGAGCGTCCGTCACTGGCTGACACCGTTCGATAAAACAAGACGACGCTCCTATCTTGTCACTTATTTATCTATTTATTTATTTATTGACAAATACATTTACGTGACATTACAGTAAAAACCAATGCGTCACGATACTATAAACAACAAATAATACTATTAAGGCGACGAAACGGCGTGGCCCCGTTGCATCGTCATCTCCGGTGTAGGATTCGGCAGGTTGCCCCGGAACCGTCGAAACACGAGACCCTTCGGCCAGAAGGCCACTTATCTCGTGATAAGGCCGACCATGATACGGGGTCTGAACTAACTCACAAATATTTAATTTGCAGGTAGCAGCGACCATAGCATTCCTGGCCAGTGACCTAGCCAGCAACATCACTGGAGCCAGCGTGCCGGTCGACGGTGGCCGCCATGCCATGTGCCCTCGCTAAAGTCTCATTTGACGTATGTTCAGCTTTTGGAATGCCTGGAGCATTCTGATGTAATGTAAGGTAATATTTGGAAATGAATAAGGACTACGCTTCCGCTACATTTTGAACCTTCTTTTATGTTTAATAGGGTCTAATATTGCCACAATTGTTCATCTCGAATAATTCAACTAAGAACAGCATTTTACAGACAATTTGAGTATGTTTAACTTTTTATAGTTTGTTAGTTTAAGGGCTGAATCACACCGGCGCGGCGTGCGGTGGCGGTCAATAGTAAATTTGACAGCTAATGACAAGTTTGCTAATGACCGCCGCGGCCACGCCGCACCAGTCTGAGAGGCTGCAAACGTAAAAACGCTGTGAGTTCCACACAGTTTAAAAAGCATTGAAGTTGATTGTGATGAACATTTCGACAAAATTAGACCTTACCGTCTAGGGAAGAAAGTTCAAATTGTAGCGTACCGTCAATTGCTACAAGATTGCCTATAAAACCTAACCTTGCCAGACAAAGTTAAGTTTTATTGGGAATGTTGCAGTTAACGGTATGTTTAGTATTCATTAATTTCAAATAAAATGCCACCCCAATCTATTCAAGCTCGATCAACATTGAAATGCCTTGTCAAACATGCAAAATTGGTCGACAATGACCAATCGACTTTGCGTGGTTGTTCGACTACACGCAATCAGCCGTGTCTACACCGGACGCATGCTTGGCCGAGGCATGCGTCCGGTGTAGACGCGGCTCTAGGGTTATTCCCACCTTTTATCACCAATTTGTTACCACTGGTAACAGCTGGGACCACTAAAGAACTTGGTGGTAACTACGAACACTGAAGTTGTGGTAACTATTGGGAAAAAACCCAGTAATTACCATCAATTTGTATTCCCATTAACCAATGACCAGTACTAAACCAGTAATAAATTGATGGTAACTACACTCGCACGGGTAAAAGATGAGGAAAAAAATCCCAGCTGTTACCACTGGTGACAAATTGGTGGTAACAAGTGGGAATAACCCCGGCAATACATTGATAAGATAAATCATCGACATCAATAGGTTGGGAGTGGTAACACCTATATCTACTTATAAGCTGGCGTACACAAGCTATGTAACAGAGAAGGCATGATTCCTTTAAACTGTGTGTACAGATCTTACGCTGCCATTTTATTGAATTGTTACTGTTAATGTTTAAGCAAAATGTAGGTAGATATTTCTATTTTTACACATTTTATGCATTTTTGGTGCTTGTTATATATACATGGAAATAACACTGGGTTTCTTGTAATCCTTAGCATTTTTTAATCATACAATGAAAATAACTCACCGTCTCTCCTGAAACAATCTCGAACATATGGACAAGCCACTGCTCAAGCGTGAGTTGCGGACTTTTAAAAGGTACATTGGGATTTACTGGGTGTTAGAAGCTTTTATTCAGAGCAATGACGCGTAGTTGCAGTGTGCACAAGGCAACCGGATGGCTCGCGGTATTTGAGCTCCCGCAGTGTTGTGGAACCGCCCTGTGCAACCCGAACTGAGCCAACTTGGACTGAGGAAAAAAAAAATGTTTTTTTTTGTTGCGTGGCAACTGATTGCAACAGCGGTTGCCTGAAAGTGTGTACGCTGTTTATATAATGGAATGCCGGACTAGATCGAATACCTGGCGACAATTTTTTTTTGGGTCCAATTTCCGCCCCAGTCCAAGTTTGCTCAGTTTTGGGTTGCACAGGGCGGTTCCACAACACTGCGGAAGCTCAAATACCGCGAGCCAAGAGCTCAAACAGTGGACCCGATTCTACGTGCACATGGCTTAACTAGCCTAAAACTAAATTGTCTAATTTTTAGACATAATTTAAGGGGCAGATTAAAAACGACATATTTAGAATAGCATTTAGGCAGCTAAGTAAGTTGTATAGACCGCCTAAAATAAGAAACGTCAGATTCAAATTAGCGCTGTCATTTGATTATGACAGCTGCTCACAGAATAGCAAAGTGCTTTAGCGACACCTAAATAAAATTTGGAAGTTTAGAGGCCACTGTAGAATCGGGTCCAATAAAAACATAAAAACAAAGGAAGGTGTACTCTTATGATATTTATTATATTAATCAATACTTAAAGCCAAACTTACAGTAATTATCACATTACACCCCAAGTTTATCTTAACCTACGGCTAAAGCCTCTAACCTTAAAGAAAAGAGTGCATTTACAATAAAAAGAAAGTTCGGAATAGCTTATCCTGGTCTTGTAAAAATCAGTCTAAGAACTATTGAAAACAAGTGAAAATTAATGAAGGCAGAACATTTCTAACCCTTATTTCAATGCAGGAATTTATACACCTTTGACACACTTGAGGTTAGATTGAACTCAGATGCTTTTAGCCCGCGAACTAGCAACAGATTTTCGTGACCGACCCCCGTGCGGTTAAGAATGTTGTATCATGAAGCTCCGTGGAAAAAAAAATGCCATTTACGCTTCATTTATCATCAAATGTTAGTTAATCCAATATGATGACTAAAAATAATCGTCAGCTGACTGTGAAAATGTTAAAATATATTCCTACTATAAACGCGCGGTTAAAGCGATGGCGCGATACTTTGCTCACTTTTAAGCAGATTAACGCCTACGTGTTTGGGTGGCTGCTGTTGCAACCCACCAACGGAGCCGCGGCTGACGTTCACAGGGCTTCATGATACAACATTCTTAACTTCACAAGTTATCGCCCAGTAAGACTGACAAGAAAATGCTCCTAGCTCGCGGCCTATTTTGGGGGAAGGCTTAAGCCATTTGCTCTCCCCCCTGGTTGCGATAGTGTCAATCCCATGTTTATCTAGTCTGGTATTTTCGCGTGGTCAGGGCAGCAGGAGTGATCTGATCTTGCAGACGCGGCGCGAACAGCTATACTAGGGCGACTAGCGTCTCGCTCGCACTCATGAGGGCCGATATGAGTGCGAGCGAAAGGGCCGTTTGTCCCGATGTTCAAATGCTATTGGCCCTAGTATAGGGTTCACTATTGTCTTGCAGAAACTTTTTTGACATGTATTTGATTTGCATAATGATACTTGGCAGAAGTAACGTTTGGCAGAAACACCTTAGCAGAGTATATTATGGCATAAATCATTTCGCGTAATATTGACGAGCTCCACCTCGCTTCGCTCGTCGTCGTACCTAACGGTGACTCTGGGACTACATTTCCTTTTTGATAGCGAGTCGGGAATTATGCTATTGTAATAGGATGCTATAGAAGTAATGTTCTACAAAACAATGTGCTGCAAAATGTGTCGTATGCGTGGTAAGTAGTAGTGATGCCAACTATTACCTTTATGCAAAATTACCATTCGACCGAAAGTGTTTCTGCGAAACATGTTGTGCCAAGTGTATATCTGACCAATATTATTCTGCCAGATGAGGGTAACCCCTAGTATAGTGTTCTAAGGTAGAGTGAGATAGGGAGCGGAAGGAATGATCTTGGATTTAGATCCCCATCTCGCTCTCTCTTATACCTTGCAGGTCGATTCCAGCAGCTCGTATATGTATATCGCGTGATCAGGGCAGCAGTGAAATGGCGGGCGCTGCCGCGAACAGCTAGTGTTCTAAAGTAGTGTGAGATAGGGAGCGGACGGAATGACCTTGGATTGATGTTCCAGCAGTTGGTATATGAATATTGCCTGTTCAGGGCAGCAGTGAAATAGCGTCCAGTCAGTGTTCGAAGGTAGGTGGAATGAGATAGGGAGCGGAATGGCTTAGGATTTATATCCCTATCTCGCTCTCGCTTATAGCTTGCAGAACGATTCCAGCAGCTGCAAGGTATATATCGCGTGATCAGAGCAGCAGGAGGGAAATGGCGGGCGCTGCCGCGAACAGCTAGTGTTCTAAAGTAGTGTGAAATAGGGAGCGGACGGAATGACCTTGGATTGATATTCCAGCAGTTGGTATATGAATATCGCCTGATCAGGGCAGCAGTGAAATAGCGTCCAGTCAGTGTTCGAAGGTAGGTGGAATGAGCGGGAGCGGAATGGCTTAGGATTTATATCCCTATCTCGCTCTCGCTTATAGCTTGCAGAACGATTCCAGCAGCTGCAAGGTATATATCGCGTGATCAGAGCAGCAGGAGCGAAATGGCGGGCGCTGCCGCGAACAGCTAGTGTTCTAAAGTAGTGTGAGATAGGGAGCGGACGGAATGACCTTGGATTGATATTCCAGCAGTTGGTATATGAATATCGCCTGATCAGGGCAGCAGTGAAATAGCGTCCAGTCAGTGTTCGAAGGTAGGTAGAATGAGCGGGAGCGGAATGGCTTAGGATTTATATCCCTATCTCGCTCTCGCTTATAGCTTGCAGAACGATTCCAGCAGCTGCAAGGTATATATCGCGTGATCAGAGCAGCAGGAGCGAAATGGCGGGCGCTGTCGCGTCAAGTCGTAGGTAGAATGAGATAGGGAGCGGAATGGCTTAGGACTTATATCCCTATCTCGCTCCTTATCCTCGCGTGATCAGGGCAGTAGGAGTCGGTCGGCGGGCGCGGCGGCGAACAGTTTCTTAGACTCGTCGACGCAGGCGCGGATGATTTGCTCGAAGGCCACGCCCGCGAAGTCGCGGATGATCACGTCCCAGTGCTCGTTGATCACGCGGTGGATCGCGTCTCCTGGATAACGCACAAATACATCTTATTATTATCTATTCTGGCCATAAAGTGGCAAAAGCTCGTGTGAAATATGTAAAATTATGCACTCACCACGGGCTGTAATGAAGAAAGCATCAGAGCTAGAGTCTGTCAAACGAAAGTTGAACCCACTAGATTGAATTACGCGACAACACTAAACGTCATACGCATACATGTTGACCGAAAGTTTTGCCGCGTGATTCAATCTAGTGGGTTCAACTTTCGTTTCCCAGACTATAACCACGAAAGTCGAAGTTCGGATATATTCTTCTCTATCGCACTTATAGATAATATTTTAGCGGCAGATATGAAGAACGTCAGAATGAACCTACGAACTTCCATATTCGATTTTTGTGGTAGCGACTCCGATATGAGACACTTGGTTATTATATCACCCTAGGCACCTAATGTAGTGGTACTAGTGGTTGTACATTACCACTAGTACCACTACATTAGGTGCCTAGGGTCAGCATACTTAATATAATTAGTAGCAGTCAAGGTAGCCAAATATATCGCGCGGTACACGTAAGAAGAAGGGTGGGTTACGATATGTTTGGCTACTCTCACTGCTATACGATGCTGATTGTAGATATAGGTACTATTATAGAGAATAGGTTATTTTAATTATAAAACATTGGCATGGCAAAAGGAGAACGTCGTATGAATAGTGTTAGTTAAGTATGTAGGTAGGTAAGAACCTAGAAAGCAAACAATGAAGGATCAACCTTGGTTTATCACGAACTGTATTCATCTACTGAGAACTTATTGTTGGGACGGTTCGTGTCAAACCAAGGTAGCACTGCAAAATTCCATGTTAAGAAGACGATTACACCTTGGTCATGAAATACATATAGCGAGTTAATTTAGACGTCTCAAAAAACGTCCGTTGAAGCTGTTATTGAACGGCAGAAATGCTAGGAGTTAAGCGGCTTTAGACCTGACCAAATGCAGTGCACTAACTGAGGGTGGGGAGATAAACCATCTCGCTCTAAACAGTGAGTGTGAGTGCAGTTAGTGCACTGCATTTAGCCAGGTCTAAAGGCCGCGCTAGGACCATCGCGCCCCAAGCAGCGGCGCCACGAAACACTAAAAACGAAGTTCGTGCACCTCTGCCCCTCGAGTAGGTACCGATCAATATCTGCGACAAATATGGTCGCCACTCGAGAACCTAGCGGAAGGCGCAGCTTAGGCAGGCCCCCCACAACGTGGACTGATGACGTGTTAAAGGCCGCAGGAGTCCGCTGGATGCGAAAGGCGCAGACCCGGTCACTTTGGGGGAGGCCTATGTCTAGCAGTGAACGTCTTTCGGCCGATATGATGATGATGATGAAATGCTATGAAGCGATGCTGCACGTTAGAACAACAGAAATGATAGGACCATCGCCCCAAGCTTCGTCCAACCATTCAGGGCCTCAGCAGCTCGTCGGCGGGTATCGCCGCGAACAGCTTCTTGACCTCGTCGATGCACTTCCTGATGATCTGCGTGATGGCCGGCGGCGCGATCTCCTGCATTATGATGCTCCAGTTCTCGTTGGTGAACCTGTTCGTGGTGTCCGCTGGAAGGAGAGGGTGTGTGAGGTGTGGGGATGTTGTGAAGTTTTGGCTGTCTGGTTTTATTTGTGGTCCTTTTAGGGCCTATGCAGCTGCGTTAATGCAGCGCGCCGTCGACGCGCGTTTGTGTCAATTTAAGTAGGTATATATTAGTGATTTGACACAGACGCATCGTCGACGGCGCGCTTAAAAAACGCAGGCTGCATAGGCCCTGAGGTTTGAAAATGGCATGATGAGTGATCTTTGTTGATCAGTGTTGCCGGTTTAGCGATATAAAACTATTAAAGTGTCTGCTTATTTCTCCACAGTTTGGATATATGCCAAAACCTGAGTGCGCAGTGAGGTCTCTACGCAAATCAGTAAGCTCTTAATTCTCTTGACCTTAAGTAGACTGATAATAGTACAATTACTACAGAGGCCGGGAAGTAAGGGGTTAATTGCCGGCCGATTACATATAGACAGGATAGTTATAAGAGGCTGGCAACCCCTTTTCATGCCGAGGTATGTAGGTATAGTGCTTTTCTCAAACATGCAATCAAAGAGAATAATATAACCACTACGAAATCAAAAAAAAACTCCAAGGAATCAATCTTTAATTTTCATGGCTGAACGCCGTGATGCTGTGGCACAAATTGCGGAACGGAAATTCCGCAATTTGTGGCACAGCATCACGGCGTTTTAATTTTGGATTTTTGTAGAATACCTACTCTAGGGTCTGCCCTAGATATCTACAAAAATACAAATTTAAATTCTATTCTATTATATTTAAATACAGATATTGGCCTTGTACCTTTGTTTAACTCGTATTTACTTGGTTGAGACATATAAGGAGACGCTAATACACGAGCGAAGTCATCTGGACGGCCAAGCAAGCTCACAGAAAATCTAGTATGGAGTGACCTTGATCTGGTTGGCCGCCATGCTTCATACACGTATCCACACGGGCCGAATCACGCGTCGGCCGGCAATGCCGGCATGCAGTCCGGCCGATATCGGCCCGTGTAGCGTCTCCTATAGAATAAACTACTGGACTCACCCAGCTGCTTGTTCCCCCCGAAGAGGTTGGTGAACTTGAACTGAGCGCGGTCCATCTTGTAGGAGTCCTTGTAGCCGGTGACCACCCAGTGCCCTTCTTTGGTCTCATAGTCGTACTTCACCACGATGTTGAGGTTCGCTGCAAGTTGAAATTAGAAAAGAGTTAAAAGAAATTATACCACGTCTGTGGCATACATAAGCGTAAGGCCTGCAACACAGCGCGGCCTACGGTGGCGGACAATAGTAAATTTGACAGCTACTTAATGACAAGTTTATTACTCTCGTTTTCCTTACCGGTAGTTACATTTTGACAGATTACCCTTAGAAAATGTGTCAAAATGTAACTGTTGGTAAGGAAAACTATCGGTGGATTGATTATTGGAACCGGCCATTAAAGTCTATTCATTCTTACCTTACAAACATGATATCAAATATGATCATATGATCTAGTGATTGGAAAATTACAATTAAATATATTATGTAAGTACATGAACTGTGATATACTCGTATAGACAATCTACACATGATGATTATTGTGTTAATCCAGAGAAAAGTGTGATAATGTCTTCCAGGCCCCGTATCATGGTCGGCCTTATCACGCGATAAGTGACAAGATAGAGCGTCAGTCTCGTTCTATCGAACGGTGTCAGCCAGTGACGGACGCTCTATCTTGTCACTTAACACGTGATAACGCCGACCATGATACGGGGCCAGAAGTGTTTGTTTACATGATAAGACACGTAAGGATGAATAGACTTTACCCACGTAAATATACTCGTTTAACTAGAGTGAGAATACCATACAGTTATTGCATTAAAGTCAATCCAGTCGCATCAGCGGATGACGACAGCGCGAGCCGAGAAATTCTACCGTCCTCTTTCTAATTTGCACAGTGCTGAAGTCGCTGACCCGCGCGCGATATTTATGCAGCAAGTTGTGCTTTGTAATAGGCATTGCGCTGTACCTATGTACACCTCAAATATTGCAGAAATGCACCCGAATTTGGAACCACGACGTTAATAGTTTGTGCGAGACAGTGTTATTCAAAATCAACTGTGTAGTGTGCCTTGCCAAGTTCGGAGAAGAACACTGCATGGTGCATATTTACACGGATTATTTATCTATACTTATACGTATTTTTTCTTGGAGTGCAGGAGGAACCTGATTTCGTTAAATGAACAGGTATGATGATCTACCTAACAGCCCAAAAAATCAATACGGTAAAATAAATACCTGGCATCTTGGCATTTTCTGTTTGCTTGATTGACACGGACACGGACAGACAACAAATATTGATGTTTAAAATCCAGCTGTGTCGAATATTTTTATTCATTTCGATCTTTATTTTAATAGATTTAGATTTCTTTATTTCATAAAATAAATTTATATTATAAGTTAACTTTAAGCTAATAATTTGAATTGTCATCATTTATCAACGTTAATAGCTTCTTCCCGCGACTGTCCGCGTGGAACTCGTTTAATATCATCATAATATATAGCTCCATTCCATACAAACTTCCGCCCCCCATGTCACCCCCTAAGGGGGTGATATCTGGGATAAAAACTACCCTCTATGGGCCCAGGGTCTCAAACTATAAACTATATTCATATTCATACCAAATTTCATTAAATCGGTTCAGCGGTTTAAACGTGAAGAGTTAACAAACAGACAGACACACTTTCGCATTTATAATTATTAGTATGGATTACTTCGTACTTTTGATAGCACATTAGAACTTGGCCTATTTTCCACTTTTTTAATTTAGCTGGGATTTCGTACATGCATGTTGACGAACCGGTTGTCCGACCTTACCGGGCGATTGCCCAACCGGCCGGCATTGACCCGACGACGGTGTAAATAAAAATAATGTAAATAAAAGAAGGACGAGATTCGTATGATATCTCCTGAGGAACTTCACAAAGGGTACTCCTTAAAACCAGTTTCTTCATCTTTTGTTCTATTTAACACTGACCCGGCAGAGGTAGACAACATTATTATGAGCCTGAAATCTAAGAGTGCTCCTGGATGGGATAGTATAACAACAGGGTTCCTGAAACTTGCCAGACCATTTGTTGTCCCTATTATAACCCACTTAGCTAACCTTTGTTTCAGTAGAGGCGTCTTTCCTGGTCCATTAAAACAATCCGTAGTAACTCCAGTATACAAGGGTGGTGCGAGAGACAATGTAAATAACTACAGACCCATCTCAGTCCTACCTGCCATTTCTAAAATAATAGAGAAACTTCTAAACACTCGACTAAAATCCTACCTTGATAAATTTAATATCCTTTCGAACGCGCAATTTGGGTTTAGAAATGGCAGATCCACGGAAGATGCCGTCCTGGCACTTACATCTTTAATTACTAAACATAGTGATAAAGGTGATAGGTGTCTTGCGGTGTTCTTAGACCTAAAAAAAGCGTTTGACACTGTCTCTCCCTCCATCCTAGCTGAAAAACTTGAACGAATAGGAATCAGGGATACGTCGTTGATGCTGTTCAAGGATTATTTGAGTGGTCGCACACAGAGGGTGAAGATCGGAGACCACTTAAGTCAGGAGGAAGAAATCACTTTTGGGGTCCCCCAGGGGAGCGTACTCGGCCCTACTCTCTTCCTGATCTATATCAACGATCTGACCAACCTAGTTCTTAACAAAGGGCATATTTACTCATACGCCGACGACACAGCTGTAGTTTTCATAGCGAAAACCTGGCAGGATGTCTATAGCTGCGCTGAAGTTGGTTTAAAATTAATATCTTCCTGGCTTAAGTCAAATCTCCTCACCCTAAATCTAGACAAAACAAATTACATGTGCTTTACCAAATACAATAACACCCAACCAGAGTCTATGCTACAATTAAAAATGCATTGCTGTGATCTGAGTGACTTCAGACACTGTAATTGCACTCAGCTTAAAAAAGTATCCACCGTTAAGTACCTCGGAGTCATTCTGGACCAGCGGCTATCATGGCACTCACACATAGATTACGTTAACAATCGAGTTAGAAAATTAATATGGATCTTCAAAATTCTTAGACACATCGCTGATAAAACATTACTCAATCAACTGTACAAATCACTAGCACAATCAGTAATTAGTTACTGTATTGTAGTCTGGGGTGGTGCTACAAAAACAAAATTTCTTCAGTTAGAAAGAGGGCAAAGATGCCTTCTTAAAGTAATGTATAAGTTACCCTTTAGACACTCCACACATGACCTCTATATAGATAATTACATTCTTAGCATGCGAAAATTATATATTTTATTAACTGTATTAAAAGTACACAAGACTTTGAACTATGTACAACCTCTTAAACCAAAACGCATAAATCCTCCTTGTGCTCCTATATGTGGTGCAAAATCGGCCTTTGCCAAAAGGCAATACAATACAGTATCATCTCTCTTATACAATAAATTAAATAAAACTATCAATATTTACCCGATGCTATTACGAAACTGTAAGGAAAAAATAACGGAATGGTTGATCACACTCACCTATGAATACACTGAATCTCTATTATCTTAAGTATGTAAGCAGAAAACACACGCACACACGCAAACGCGCATACACACACACACAAACACATACACACACACACACACACACACACACACACACACACACACACACTCACACACACACACACACACACACACACACACACTCACACACACACACACACATGAGCATGCACTAAACTAAATTAATATTAATTAATTATTTTAGTTTGTAAGTACTAAAAAGTAATTTAATCAATCAATGAAATTGTATCTACTAAACTGTATTACAACCATGTAGAGGAAGAGCGGAGCCTCCCAACACAAGTATTGCTATACTTACTGGGAGACGCCAGCCACGAATGTACTTTTACCTACTTTAGTATGATACCAATAAAATATTTTTGATTTTTTTTTTTTGACATTAGAACTTGGCCTATTTTCCACTTTTTTAATTTAGCTGGGATTTCGTACATGCATGTTGACGAACCGGTTGTCCGACCTTACCGGGCGATTGCCCAACCGGCCGGCATTGACCCGACGACGGTGTAAATAAAGAAAGGCCGAGCACGTGAGATGCACGATTTCGTGACACATTGATTAACACCGTTAAGAAAGGCTCTAGAAGCGTGCATAGTGCAAAACACAAAACTTGACTACAAAGAATGCCGATTGCCGAAGATCGTTCAAACTGGAGGAGAAAATGCCACTAAGACAGGGGTTCTCAAACTTTTGTTAGGCATGGACCACTTTCAGAATTTCAAAAATACCATGGACCCCTTTTGAAAAAAGATTAGAAAAAAAATCTCATGTTTCATAAATTTCATAATATATTTTTATACCTACGTACCTACGTTAAGAGTGAACGAAGTATAGCCGTGGACCCCTAGCAATCATGTCCCGGACCCCTAAGGGATCCATGGGACCACACCTTAAGAAACCCTGCACTAAGAGTATAGGTAAGTAAGAGGCTCCGAAAGAAGCTGTGGTCTATGCCCACGAGAATGCAATCAGAATAAGAATAGGTAGGTACCAAAAAATTAAGAATCAGCTGTCAGTTGCCATCTGGGTATGAAGTCAAGTTTATATGAGAAAAAGGTCTCAGTTATAGTTTCCGCGTAATAATATGGTCTTGCTTTTGTAAATACTTAGCCAATATCTAGTATTGACATTCTTACAAAAATACTTGCCTAAGTTTACAGACAAAATCTACACGCGTAGGTATAATTAAACAATAGGGGTGTAGACTCGAAAATTAGTATTACTCCAAAAGAAAGAAGGCAAAAAAATATGCCTAGTGGCGATAATCCCATTCAGATATCTCAGAGAATTACGAAGCTACAACCGTGTTAATATTGCTTGTTAGAGAGAGAAAACGCAAACGGTGTGTGACACATTACAGGATGCTGCCAGGGGGCCGCGTCGACGGCGGCGCCGACCACGATGCGACGCGGCACGTTGCCTTCTTCTGTGACGTCACATTCTTCCAGCGCCATCGTTTCATATGAAGCAGCGTTTTGCGAAAAAGGGACAGAACACACCCGTTCTTAAAACTTCGGACACTTATAACTTCGTGATTATTTAACCTTTTGCGTTGCTGTTTTCTCCATTTCACTAAATTTATTATCTTTTTTCGAGAAAATATGACATTATTGATTATTATATTTAGTGTCTACGCCCCTATTACCCGTGTCCTTAATATGTATACTAATCTGTACATAATCGTATGTCGCATTGCAACGGACTAAAACGTTTTGCTTGCAAAGACAAAACTCCACAACAGATAAATTAAATAGACTTGACGCGTGCAGTGTCGATCTTTCTACTATACTTGAACTTTTTACTTACTTATTTTGATCTTGGCCTGTCCATTGCCCTTAATGGGTAGGATGAGCACCTGCCCGTTCATGTCATAGTGCGCCTTCAGCGTGACATTAGCGGTGAAGTCGAACGTGGCCTTGCCGGCTTCGGGTTGCAATCTGCAAACAATGTTTTGGAACTTGAACAAAGAAGCATTGTAGTCACAAATGAGGGATGGCGGAATATCTATTAACGATCATTTCAGACTACTTATATATAAGACAAATGCAATCAGCCGCAAGACTCGAAAGAGAAGATCGCTCATCTAAATGCCTGTGAGAAAAAGACCTCTAAACCGGTAGGTCTCAGGAACTCCAGCTCAAACGCTAATTTAAGAAGAGGGGATATCCAGACTTCGGAATTGTCGTTAACCTTAAGTAAACAACCGCCCAAAACAGTCGGGCAGTTGATACCTCTCTCAAGTGACTTCCGAACTTCCAGCGGCAGCTCACTTATCACTATCCCACTTCTGATGACACTAAATGTACTCACTTGAAACCGTTAACCCCGAATCCCCGTCACAACGGTATCCATGACGTGATCTTCGTTTTGATTGTTGACCTAGACAGTACCCAGCCGTAATGAGTCCAGGGTGCGATGTCCAGCTCTAGGATCCCATCGAATAACACCAACTCAAACGAGTATGGAAATCCAAAGAAATGTGATCCCACTTACGCTTTACAAAGAGGATTTTTCAGGTTTTGAACTCTCGATACATCCTGCGAAATGTAAAACAGCCGCCCAGGATAGCCCAAGTCTGATACCGTTCTCAACTCTCTCACATGACTTCCGAACATCAACTGTGGCAGCTTACTTGATCATAACCTGTTATCCCACTTCTGATGTCACTAAACGTACTCACTTGAAAGCGTTGACCCTGAATCCCCTCAGCCCTGTTACAACAGTTTCAGTAAACGTGATCTTCAAGCTAGGGTTGTTGACCAGGACAGTCCCCAGCTGTACTGGGTCCAGGGAGGCGATGCCGAGCTCTGGGATCCCAAGGGCGAAGGTTGGGCCGGCGAGAGAGACGGACTTCTCGATGCAGCTGTTGAGGTTCGAGTCTGATACGGAGCAGGGGTGGATGAAGGACGCTGGAAAAATAAAATATATGTTAATTAGAGAAATTCACGAAAAACTTAAATTAACTAATTAACTTCAAGGGATGAGAGGTACCATGGCACATTTTTTTTTCGCCCTAGCTCGCATTCGTCAAGTTGGGGTGTACTTAACACGTTCGATAAGGAACTTCGTTCCAAAAATGTCTCAGCCGATTGCAGAGAGAAAATTAATTCGAGGGAGAAAACCATCAAGGTTTTTGACCGGATATTAGATTTATATATATAAACATGCTACTAAGTAGATTTTTACTTGTTAAAGTGCCATTGCAGCCGACTTGCGGAATAAAGTTCATTTATGACATTTACGCCTTAATTTTTAATCAAGACGCTTAATTTTTGTTCCTCGTTTGGCCGCAATTTGACCCATTACTTAACAACCCATCTCTCTTTCTATAGCAGTTGTAAAGCAAAAGCTTGAAATCAGCAGGATGACCCATTCGTTAATTTCAGATCGTCCCGATGATTAATGTTTGATTACAATTCGCGACGCACGCGCACGCCACTTTGTAGTTTTAGATGCAACTGGAAAACAATTGACAGTCCATCTTTGTCGTGCGCTCACGCACTGCATAGGCTAATCAGGCAGACGGACAATGCAACGACCATTGAAATATTTACAAACCATTTATCATCTCTGGTTAGGACTTAGGACTGCAACGTGGTGACAAGCTAGCCAATTGGCAATATCTAAGGTATTCTAAGGTGCTTAAAATAATACAACCTTTGAATCACAATAACTTTGTCAGCCTCATTGATGATGTCATCATCGATGATCAATAATAATATGATCATCAATTCTGTCCTTTCTTTTCAATTATAATTATCCTATTATTAGTCAAGGTTCAAATAGGCAGGGAAAAAACAAATAGGTATTTGTGTTGTCTGACGACAGGTCTAAAAGGCTATAGATTTCGTTTCCTATAGGTTTTATTTCGAAGCGTAATTGCGCTCGAACTTACACGAGGCAGTGCATTGGTGCTCGAGCACCATGTACTTCATGCAAACCGTGCCCTGCCAGGTCGTGCCTTCGTCCAGAAAGAAATTTGAAAGACCTAGAAGCGTTCCTGGCAGGACAAATAACCGCACAACATACTACTAAGAAACGATAATGGGTTGGTAATTGGAAGGTCAGATGTCTTGAGATTAGGTGCCAAAGCGAGCCCCGGGCGGCTTTAGGGTATTTAGCTACAACCGGAGGATGAAGGTTTCTCAAAAGTTAATATAGTAGTTGACTGTTCATTGTTGGTTCCCGTTTTTCCTCAAGAGTCCGTCACCTCGTCACGAGCGGCCAAGGCGGCTCGACGTCCATCTGTCATTTTAATCACTCTTCAGACGCCAACAGCATAATAATACGGTGCATACAATTATGTTTGGCAGTCTAGGGTACTCATGACCTTTTGCTTGACCCCACTTGAATCCGCTACTGTTTAGGAGGGACCCGAGGGACTCATGATTTTTCCGAGTGTCGTGAAGTATCAAGTTTGTTGACCAATGCTTCTTTTCCCTGGAGTGTAAAATCCATTAACGTTTCGCTGAGACAAACTATACTAAGGATAGCGAAATTAACGATATCACAACAACTTCACAAAATTGGCCTTATAATCAGTATTATATAGTAGTCGGCCATGCCACCAGCAGTAATTAAACCAGGTGGATCTTGGACTCTTGCTTGTTGAAGTATTAACATAACATAATTATTGGTTATTTCATAACCCCCTTATATGCAAAACTTAACAAACCTCTGTTAAAAAGTATCTTGTCCATTTCTCACAAGCAAATATCAAATTAACAGATCAAACTATTTTTAAAGATACTTTAGCTAATATACCTACATTTGATGATCGTTTATTTATGAACAAGGCCATATGTCTGTTGTTTATTTTGACGCAGAACCGTCGCGTGAGAACTTGCACCAGTTATTTTCTATTACGAAATACGCAGATAATCAGTAAACCAGAGTTGGCATTGACCTCCTGCGGGTTTGTTGACTATCCTTGCCGGTTGCATAAGCCTCAATGCTAAACTAAGGTAAACTACTTCAAAAACTGTTTGGCATTTTGTAAGTCACGTCCACACCGGCCCATTAGTCTGCTATGTTTAAGCAGATACACTAAATAATATGTGCAAACTGCATCAAATCGAGTTGTGGTTTAACCAACAATTCTGGCATCAGTTATGCAAGTTTATAATGCACAAATACAAGCACACATACATACATACCTAATTATATGCCAGTTTCATAATAGTTTTCTACTTTCAAACAAAATAATAACTTGTGTTTTGTTACTTCGCGCGGCTTCCACGAGATTTCTAGAATTCCGTTCGGCCTAGTTAACGCGGTAATTCTGGCCGACCGTTTCCACAGGCGGATTGAGTGGCAGGATTTTGCCATGCCTTTACGCGTTGTTGGATATAAGTTAACGCGTTACCCTTGTGAAACAACCATTGCTACAGTTACCTGCAATATGTCAATCGCCAAGATTAGTACTTTTTGATGATGGTCAGTGGTCCGGCCCATGGGTCAAAAACCTTTTTTGAATGCGTGGTCTTTCTTGTGGACTAAACTTCGGATAAGTTATAAAAAAAACTTTTTAGGCCTGATTTTGGCGCTTACAGTTTATTATCTTAAGAGGATTATGTTCTTATTTATTTATTTTATTAATTAATTTAAGTATATTATTATTATCTCAACTGTATTGTTTTCAGCCAGTTTTTGTTACTAATTTTGACCTCCATGCTCTTAACGTCAAAAAAGGAACTCGGTAGTGGATGGATAACTGTCGCCATCTCTTTCCCAAACCACCTGTCAGGAAAACGTGTCCAAAGGTATTTTGTAAAAAATGCAAAGAAATACGCCGTGGTCTATACCGTTGGATGCGCCGGCTTCGTTACGCCACGTCCGCTTCCACCGTTACCACACGCTTGTGTATGTGTTAGAATACTGATAATAAAACTGAAATAAGGATCATACAATTAAAGAATTCACGACTTAGCGGGGCTTGAAGCCGCATAATAATCTCATTGTCAGTGCCCTGGGAGCATGGCTCCGGAGCATGGCTTTACCAATTAAGCTTCAGGTCCAGTCATCTTATAAGCCAACGATTTTTGTCACATGTTTATCATCGATCTTTGTAATTGACTTGAGCAGAAAACTCCCCTGTACTTGGCTTAACATTTTCATTGCTGAACCATTCAAAACCAACGGACCAAAGGGTATGTACACTCCTTTTTTGAAAACTTCGTACCTACCTACCCGGGAAGACGAAATCTTCTGCGGTGCATCCTGTGTTGTCTGAGCCGTCTCTTTAATATGATTCAACACTGAGGACATTGGGGCAAGGCTTGGCAAGGTTTTGACCTTGCCGAGCCGACTAAACTTTGGTTTAGTGCGATGGACTGATGGGATCAACAGTCAACTCGCATGATGACGTCACGCCACGCGACCTTGACCTGCGCCCGCGCCGGCCGGCGACCTGCTTCGTCTTTCACTGTGACTTAATGTACAACACCTTCATTGATATGCTGTGTTCGCATTTAAATGGCATTAACCTGCGTTGGATAGTTTAATTAATAAAACTATGAATTTAACTTCTTGTAACCTGCAGGGCACCTAATTCTCTCAACTTTTTCAAAGCAAATTAGAACATTGGAAGGTCATTTCAATTTTTTTTATTGTACAGGCAGTTGATGTGTTCTGACTTCTAACGCTCACTAAAGCACAATTGGACAGGATAATGCCATAATAGACATAGCCGTATCACGAAGTTGGCCGCAGGCATGTCCACTGATTTATTTATTTATTTATTAAGGATTACCAACAGATAATACATCTTACGTGCTCTTAAATCTATACATATAACAATCATGACTGATGCTTATCTAATTATAGGTAACCACAACTTGTATAAGTGTCTTGTACCTGTGAATAGTGAACATGCAGTAAACTTATTGTTATAAACTGATAGGTACAATATCATGGCCTACGACTTCGAATTAGCTAATTCGATAGTTCACTGGTGACCCTTTTACTAAACGGGCAATGTTTCCTGACTTGACTGCACGTTATTGATGTGTTTTAGGGTTCCGTAGTCAACAAGGAACCCTTATAGTTTCGTCATGTCCGTCTGTCCGTCCGTCCGTCTGCGGCTTGCTAAGTGACCCTTACTGCTAAAAGCCGTAATTCGGCATGAGTATATAAATCATTCACGCCGACAAAATGGTAGAATAAATAGGAGAAAAAAAAATTGTATACCCATTACCCAATAATGTCTAGTTTTTCCTCTGGGTCGGAAGGTCAGATTGCAGTCGCTTTCATAAAACTAGTGCCTACGTCAAATCTTGGGATGACGGACCAAAGCGTACCTCGGGCTCCTTTGAGCACTACCGGGGAAACGCTACGAGAATGATAACTTCCCTACACATAAGTAGGTATAAAGAGGGAATCGTTTTTTTTTTCTTGGTTAAGGGGGTGAATTGGAAATTATCGCCTGCTTTGAATCGCCGTTCTGACTACATTAAGAAACAATAAGGTCCGCTTTTCTGATATATTATTCTTGACTATATGATTGTTTATCTGATTAAATCGATACATGCTTGCCTAAAATTTCCTCGATAGAAAAAAAAAACAAAGTTGGGTCTTTATTTTCCTTTTTTTACTCAGCCTTAGCCTACTCAAACAATACCTACAATATTTTACGACACAATCAAGTTAATACTATAGTATTTTATCTCATCTCAAAATGACATATAAATAAAACTTCACTAAGTTATGTATTTATCGAAATTTGTCCAAAAAAGCCATTCCCGAAGTGATGCATCTCTTTTTCTCGTGCGTGGAAGGTATAAGCGTGCCTCTGTCTAGCTAGGGGACGTGGTCGACTCGAATCAAGGCATCCCCTTTACCTATATGGTGCAGGGTATCGTTGGATAGATTGTTTAAAAATAAGATGGCAAGATGGGTCTTTGCAAACTATATTTCAATTCAGTTATGCATTTGCGTGATATTGGGCTTTAAAGCAATACTTTTTATTAGTCATGTGATTGGCTCTCTGCCGGCTAAATGGTATACTGGGTATATGAAAAAAACGACCGGGTTGCACTCCGGGAGTGCCGGCAGAAGTGAAAACTCAATGACATTGTAACCGTTTTTCGATCAGGTCACGTGTCCGTCTTACGAATTTTCAATCTGTCGAATCTTACGGTCACGTGACATCTTAAGGTCACGTGACCTGTTGCGAGTATCTCTGGAATCTCACGGTCACGTGACGTCTTACGGTCCCGTGACCTGTGGCGAGTTTAACAATTTTTCCCTATCACAAAAAGTGCACAGCGCCGCTAAAGAAGTTTTCACTTCAAAAAGCATGGCCGTATTAAATGTAATGAGTTTACTTCGAGAACTATCACGGATAAGTCGGCATGCATGTCAGCATAACTAAGTAGGTCACGAGGAATAGTCGACATACTTAATAAATGTTCTTGACTTTCGTGTAAGTTCGGGGGATGCAAATACTTGGCGCGCGCGTGTTGATGTAACAAAGGTCAAATACAGACAGGCAACTACGGAACCCTACACTGCGCGTGGTCCGACACGCACTTGGCTTGTTTTTTTTTCATTTAAATATCAGGACAGTTTTATTTTCACTTAAGTATAAACTGGTTCGTGTGTAGGATGTTTTTTTCTACTTTTTGAGGATATATAATTATATTTAAAGTAGCAGTTCACTTTTTTCTTTAATCGTATACGTTCGGCAATTTTGCTATGATCTAAAATAATTATTGTTTCTGCATTATCTTATCAAGAGATTTTCTGAATCTATTCTGAATATGAAAGCAAACATTGATGTATCTACGATTTTGCGTTTGTTGTTTAAGTGTTAATATTTAGTTAAAACTGAGTCGTAGGCGTAGATTTTGTAGCAGTGTAAAATTTGTAAAAAAATATTTTCGGGTTTGTTATTTTTTTTTTTAATATATGTATTCTATAAACTGTTTCCGGCGATGTCTCTAGCCTTACAATGGGTAGGTTCCTACTTCTAAACAGTAATATCATTGGGTTCTTGAAATCGTTACTACTCGTATTTAAATAGGAATAAGTACCTAAATTATAATATTGGCTTGTATAACCGTAAAATTCAAGTTAATACTTTACAACCAAATAATTAAAATGCACCCCAACTTTCACTTGCATCAACTCTACTATTTACTTACCGAAGTCCAAAAAATATTAAAAAAGCAAAACTCACGCAGCGAATCCGCCCCGACTCCCGCCAAACAACAAATCGCTACCAAAAACGCGCGCATCTCGACGATTTGACACTTTGATTTTTTAAATCGCGGCAAAGACCGACCCGTTGGCATCCAACCTAGTAACTGCGCGCAGGTAAGGTCGCGAAGTCTTTTATACGTTGTGCAACCAAGTCCCGTGCATATGCAATGTCCAATTCCATGTGGCCTTTGTTTTGTTGGAGTTTGTTTGGTTTGGGATGCCTAAGATCTTTGGTTTTCGGAGAATTTGAAGATGATTTTTATGGCTATGTTGTTCTGGAAGTTCAGGGGTAGGTATGCGTTTGCGTTCTGTGGAAGAAACTGAATAGACCTTAGAGAGTTTACTTTGTACCTAAACGGTATTAACAGCATTTCATTTTATGGTATCATTTTAAATTAAGATCATGATTCCGGATCTAGCTTCTTAGTACAGTCGATTTATGAAATTTGGTACGAATGTTCGCTGGAAGCCCTGTTTTCGTCTCCCAAAAGTACCCGGGTCAGGAGCCCGTCGAACCGCCGCCTTCTTGGAAAATGTACACCATTCGTAAGAAATTCTGGTTTTGGTTGAAAACTACGTACTCTGATGAAAACAAGGTCTGGAACAACATTAAAAAATAAATATGATTTATTTCAGAATCCATGGTGGTTCCATAATTGTGTTAGTAACAATTGCCTTAAAATACACACAAGATAAATAAAAATATTTTTTGCACAAGCCTGTAGTAGGTACACCACCTTGACGAAAAAACGTGTCTCTATCAGCGAACGAAAAAACAATTGAATCTGAGCTTCTTATAAATTTCTACCCAAACACAACTCGTGCCCAAAACCCGCTATGCGCATGTTCGAACTAAACGGCTGCCTGGCATCGTTTTGACACACCGCCCCCAACCCCGCATAATGGCAATGGCACCCATCCTGTGGGGCCATTTTGCGGCGCTACTTAGACTCCTATGGTTTTTTTCGTTCGCTGGTCTTCATGGAGGAAAATGCATCCACGGCAACATATCAAATGTTTGTAATCATAGGCACGGATAAGGCACGGATAGTATAGGTAGTGTAAGGCACACGGGACTGTCAACTCGCTCACATTTGGATCAGCTCAAGCTTGCCTTGCAGAAGCCATAATAACACCATTACTATCCACAACGATTTGGTGTTGCGTTCCAGCCCCCGTATTCTGTAACTTGTTTTAAGCTCACCTCAACGCTCTCCTACAGATATATCTGGACACCGCGATGCGTAGTAACTAAGCGTAGGTAGGTAGAGGTCTAGTTTCGTGACGGGTGACCGACGTGGTGAGCCGCATTAGCGCGTAGCGAATAACAGCCCTGTCCTGTCATTTGATTGCCAAAAAAGCTCAGTGAATAAGGTACGGTAGGTAAGGTAAGGTACTGTCAAATCATCTCACCCCTAGTGGTATTCTACTTATCGATACACACATCGACGGAAAGTATGTATTAAAACTATTCTAATTTGAGTAGTTTAAGCGGCTTATAATCAACAAAAATTATAAATTAAAGGAACAATTGAACTTTGCTAATCGTATGTGTGAAACATAAGTACAAAGCCAATATTTTGTCAAATTAAGAAATGTGACGTATCGGGGTAAGATTATCTAGTCTGTCGCATTAGGCGAGAGGCGACAGGTGACAGGTGAGGTGAGGTGGGGTGATGAGGTGAGGTGGGACGCCGTCGCGAAATATATCATTAGGTATTTTAGTGAATTTGACTCCTGGTGGTGATTAACTATGATTCTATGGTAATGACGTTGATTTGCAATTATGGTGTTCTCAATAAAGTATTGTATTGTAAGATGGGCGGAGCTCCCGAGGGTGCAATGCAATGGGTTGCATGTGGGACCTGCCTGATTTGTATGTAGCTATCAACACAACGAATCCGCAAATCAATTAAGTGTCGGCAGCGCGATTCGTCTGTGTCGCAGGCGTCCTTAGGCGACAGTCAGGCCACCGCCGTAGTATAAATAAGTTTCTGACATTTTTTTCATTTTTATTACAAGCTTTTATTGCCGACTGTACTTTTCTGTATACCATCATAAATTACTCATTGGGACGATTTTAACAAGCCCAAACTAAACGGATTTACGTCGGTTATATACTGAATTCCCATGGCCTCCTCTCTTCATCATCAGATCAGCTCGATGGTACCATCATATTGAATTGTCATCCAAACTATACTAATACCCAAAAATGCAGCTAAATCGGATAACGGAAAGTGAATGAAAAATGTATTGCAAATGACGGACAACTTAAGAAGTAGGTACACCTTACATAGGTATATACGACCAGGTCAAGTTAATATAAAGCTTGTAAAAAGGTACTTAGCTACTCAGCAAACATCACGGCAACAAGTTGTATTGATTTATTGATCACGTAATAGTCTATTGGCATTCAAGCCGCTGCCGCTGTCTAAATAAGAGTATTCGGCGCCGGATGTGCGTCAAAACAAAACAGCGCATAGCTTGTTCTTGGCGATCGTAGAGGAAAATTTTAAGTGCCTGTTACCTATGGAATGTTTTGACAGGTCTAACTATGTTTGTTAATGTGAATCAGTTAAGACGCTGTCAACACCAAAATGCCCTTGAGGATTTTGGATAGCGCGCACACTGTCTATTTGCATCGGAGTAAACGAGAGCGAGTGTTACTGGGCGGCCCGGTTTTTGAAGATAATCCATACTATCCATCCATACTAATATTATAAATGCGAAAGTGTGTCTGTCTGTCTGTCTGTCTGTCTGTCTGTCTGTTACCTCTTCACGCTTAAACCGTTGAACCGATTGCGATGAAATTTGGTATGGAGATAGTTTGAATCCCGGGGAAGGACATAGGATAGTTTTCATCCTGGAAATCACCCCCTATGGGGATGAAATGGGGGGTTGAAGTTTGTATGGAGCTGCGATATAAACCATTTCCACGCGGACGGAGTCGCGGGCAGAAGCTAGTATTACATAAATATTGAAATAAAAAAAGGGTGGATTATTTGAGAAATATGACTCGTTAGCGGTTTAGGTATGAATATGTTGACTTCATGTTTTTAATTGCAGACCCATACGTCAAAAAAAATAAAGACATAGAACCGTTTAATGTGATTTTAAGACCAATCTTTGCAATTATTTTCTATCGAGCCGATTTCGTCCAATTATGTATCGAGCCCGTCCACGGTCTTTGAAATATGGTGAATATTAACATATATTTTATTTGATGTGCTAGGCTAGAGCAAATAGTTTATCTTAAAAAACTGCTTAAATAACATCAATTTCACCAAATTAGGTCTTGTCGGCCTCTTAAGTTTCGTTACACATGGGCTATGTAAGTATGAATAAGACAGGGATGGAGAAGTGGTCAATATCTTTAAATAAACAAATAAAAGTAGGTATCTAAATTTTTAAATAACTGTACCTACGTTTTGCTATTGTGGTGTTCTAGGAAAAATAAACTTTTACCATGTTGTTTTGTAAAAAAATCTTGAATGTTGTAAATTTGTATATTATTTAAAAAGTATATACCTATGTAAGATAGTTAGATACTGTGAAACTACTCAAAAATCTAATAATTTACTGATAGAAAGCCATTCACTGATCGTTATTTGCTTAAATAAATAAGTAAAAATATATTTATTTATTGACAAATACATTTACGTGACATTACAGTAATAACAAATGCGTCCCGAATCCCGAAACAACAAATAAAACTATTTAGGCGACGAAACGGCCTGGCCCCGTTGCATCGTCATTAGAGATACGGATACCAGATACCGAATATCCGGCAGTGCAGCTGGCCGGATATCCGCTATCCGTTCGCCGGATATTCGGCCGAAAGTCACATGCCTAAACTGAGGCAAATTCGACCGCACCCGTGCGCGGCGCTCTGCGGCGCTACCACGAACTTCGAATGTCGATAGCCCGGATACCGGATAGTGACCGGATATCCGTTGTATCTCTAATCGTCATCTCCGGTGTAGGATTCGGCAGATTGCCCCGGAACCGTCGAAACACGACACCCTTCGGCCAGAAGGTCAGCACATGCGATATGGTCTCCTGCAGCGGCCGCGGCACGCGCACCACAAACGAGCTGAAGTGCACATAGTGGCGCAAACGCAGCTGGAACACTCAGCGAGAAGCCGGTCTTCTGACGAACGTACTCCACCACATCATCAGCCGTGGCGGTGTAATGCAGGCGCGATACATATAGCGCCTTGCTCGGTGTGGCAACCCGCAGACCGGAACAAGCCAGTTCTGCAGTACCACACTGACTCTTGCGCGGCTTGCGCTTCCTCGACACCGATATACCGATATAGAAAGATTGTGTAACTAAACTATACAAAACTATTAAAACCTTATAATTATAAATTAAAGTTTATAAAAAAATGAGAGTAGCTATACCTATACTGCATTGAGGTCTCAAGTGAATCCATCATCATCGTCATATCAGCCGAATGCCGTCCACTGCTGGACATAGGCCTCCCCTAAAGAGTGCCACAATTGTCCTGCGCCACCCGCATCCAGCGAATTCATGTATTACGAAAATGTTATAGATTACCATTATATGCAAAATGCGCCTGCGAGATCACAACGAGCTATAATCATACGATAAACAATTAACATAAATTTTAAATAAAGGAAAAATTGAAAATTTATTAAAAAAAAAAAGAAAAAAAAACAATTTTTCCTTTATTTAAAATTTATAATTTTGTTAGCAGCGTAACTGCTTAATACAAAATTAACATAACATTAAGCGCCTACTATTTTTCTACGAGCAATAAATCCTCGAATGCGCGAGAAAAGTATCGGTTGAAAACTTCGTAAGGCTCTTCTTAAGTAAGATTCTCACCGAACGGTGGTCGTGTTTATTTAAAGACCAGATGCAGAGTCATCAAAATTAGTATTTATAATGACAGTTTAGATGACGATTTAAATACAATTTAAGTAAGGCTTAATAGTGCAACCTACTCGTAAATGAATAGGCACATAATAAGTAAAACCTCCCGACTACACTCATTTTACCACTCAAGCCCCAAAATCATCAGGCTCAGTGTACATACGAGTAAGGTCTGTTCATTTTCAATGGAGTTTTTTTTTATTTTTATTATTTGTGGCTATCAACGGAGTAAAATGACGTTTCATGTGGTGTCAGTTTTTTACACCTCTGAAATAGTGATGTGCTAGGATCCTACTAATATTATAAATGTGAAAGTTTAGATGTTTGGATGTTTGGATGTTTAGATGTTTGGATGTTTGTTACTCAATCACGCTTAAACGGCTCAACCGATTTGGATGAAACTTTGCACGAAGATAGTTTATAGCCTGGATTGAAATATAGGATAGTTTTTATCCTGGGTCCACGCAGACGAAGTCGCGGGCGGAAGCTAGTAACCAATAATTACCGAACAGTTGTAAGGGGTAGGTATCTAGTCCAGGTTACACAAGTCCTCATAAAGAAAAATAATAAATTAAAATAAAATAAAAATCATTTATTTCAGACTAAGGTCTATACATGGTTAGTAAACAATAAAATCTTATGTCATAGAGATTTAACTAAACAATGACTGCATGCAGTCTCTGCCAGCGGGTGAGCATGGGGCCATTTTCGCGCTCCGAAAACACGCTCTGAATGCTGTTGGGGCTGCCGTGCAGGCGACGCATCTTTATCGCCGCAAAGCTGCCAGTTTGTGCCTCTGCAAAGATACCAGCACGGCTAGCACGCGACGGCGCGCGAGCTCTCTCGATTTTTCTCGCACTATCCGTCTCTCACTTATTAGACCACTTAGAACAAGAGGTATAGTGCGATAATAATCGAGAGTATGTCACGGTCGTCGTGCTAGACGTGCAGAGGCACTACAAAATCGCGCCAACCCCATCAACACCCGGAACGCGTTATTATATTGAACACGTAGGCCGTTGTATGCCTTATGCGCAAAGTTGGTCCACAGGCTGCATGGATAAAACGACTGACAGTAGGTACGCTTTGAAAAGTGTAGTCTTCAATTTCAATTTATTTATTTGCAACCTTGTACAATTGACACATGCAACTTAAAGCTAGGCAATGCACAGGACCCCGTTAGGGCATAGCAAACGTTATAATTAATTATTATTTATTAGGTACAATACAACAAATATTTAAAATATAAAACAAGTTTAAATAAGTTTAAATACATTTGACTAGTTAAAACGTTAAAGTACAAAAAATAAAATAAAATAATAATCACTTTCTAAAATACTAAATTAATTTTTAAAAATAATTTGTAAAGATAATTTGTAAAAATAATTTGTAAAAATATGTTTAAAAATTAAAAAAATATAAAATGAAAAAATTTTAGGCTAAGTAAAATTAATCCAATAAATTTAAATTAGTATCACATCTCACATTAAAATATATTCTTTAGAAAATCATTAGGTATTTAACTAGATAAAAAATTGTATATAAATAATTCTATAAAAATTGTATATCTACATTATTTCCTAATACAATTTCGTATTCATTCACTAAAAGGTGAGAGAAACGGACATGCATGCAATTTTTATGAATTAAGATAGTCACGGACAGAGTAATATGCCTTTTCTATCAAATATTTCTTAACCCTTATCTTGGCACGGTGAAAAAAATCTTTTATCTAAGTATTTTTTTGCATTTTTACAATAAAATTGTACTTTCAAATGTCACAAAAATATAAAAAAAAAAAAAAAGTTTTCACATTTTTGGAATATTGTATGTATCATATTAGATACATTGCCAATGCTGCATCACTTTAAAGCAATGCTTTGTTTAATAATATCTTATAAGTATTCAATGAAATTAATTATAAAAAGTTAAAATTTTGATATTTTATGCAAATTCATTTAAAATTGTAACATTCGTAAGTAAAATTTTAATTAATTCTCATTTTTTTCCTCATACATGATGCCATATTGGCTAAAGTGCATTAGAAAGTCGGTTATAAAATTAATCAAATTTAAAAAATACGAAAAAAAAATCAAGGTCAAAATTCCCAAAACTGTTAACTAAAGTAATTTGCAATTTGACTAGGTTTTATTTTATTTTTACTTTGGACAGTGCGCCTTATTGTGGAATGTGGACTCGCAACGCGGTTCATTTTCGGAAAGCGGGACTTGTGCTCGATCAATCTAATTTTTGCAGTATTGTTGGATTTTTAGTATAGCAGTGTTGGCTTATTAGATATGAACCAAGCATTATTCTCACAATAACAAGCATTTGCAACCATAATATCATATATGCATGTAAGCTAGTGAGCTATACCTTGTTGTTAAGGTGTTGGCATTGTATTCAATGTTATACAACTTAACTTCTTTGACGGATTGGTAATGTATACACAACATCTTTTCATGTTTTACGCAAAAAATAATGTAAAAAAGAACGATATATGTCCATCACATCCCATGCTAGTTTATAATAATTATGTTTTTTAGTCGGAGGATGTAAAGATTTAACCAAAATACCAAATAACAGCGGCAGAAAAATCATTCAGCGTTTTCTTATAATATTTTTGACCAATTATAACCATATTATTAGACATTTGGATGCTTTCAATTTTATTTTAAAAGTTATTGTTTTCTATTTTATTTCACTCTATTTATACAAATGTTTAATGAGGAAGTACGGTTGCAATATTTTTTTATTTCTTATGTTTCACGGGTGATACAATGCCAAGAAAAGGGTTAAGGGTCCTAGCAAATACTTTAATATTGTGTTCGTTTTTTATTTGTGGCGGTAATTTATTATAGATGCGTATCGATGTCGGCGGCCGATCGTAAAATCCGGCAGATCACGAAATTCCTAGGCATATCGTGAAACGCCGCCATTTCATGATTTGGCTAAAGGACATCCGCCATATCATTCAAATATCACCATTTAACGATTTGCCTAGTTACGTTTAGGCAGATCATGAACTTCCTAGGAATGTCATGAAACGCCGGCATTTCATGATTTGGCCAAGCCAGTGACGTTTAGGCTGATCATGAAATTCCCAGGCATATCATGAAACGCCGGCATATCGTTCAATACTCACCGTTATACGTAAGTAGGGTGTCCAAAATTGAATTAGGTAAATTAAAAAAAATAAGAAGTGCGGACTGATAATCTCCAGCGAGTCGACGCCACCCCGCTGCGCGGGGTGTCTATTTCTGGTCTGAGGGACACAAGTGAACCCTAACCTAACCGACCTAAGACAGAGTTCGCTTATGACAAACCATTTTTGTCCGCCCTGATTATTAGCCCCCAACAAAAACGGCCGCCATCGCATGTGCAGCGCCACCAGTGGCCAAGAAAGAAACTATTTTACGATGTGCCCGGTATAGAGCTAGGAATATCGACGAATGCGTTGCTCTAATCGATCTGCCGTATTGTTTATCAGGCACATCGTGATAAGCCTAGCCGACTTTTAGGCATATCATGAAATGGCGCCGTTTCACGATATGCCTATAGGAATTTCGTGATCTGGCGTATTTAACGATCTGCCGCCGACATAGACATCGCGTAGGGTCCATTACTATTAATTTTAGTTTGGAGGTTGTTTGGACTAAGATATTTTTAAATCGCGATTCGTAGCGGCGAGGCTCATCTCCAACCGTGGAGTAAAATTCAGGGTGATTCCTCACGAATTTGCATGATTCGAAAACATACATAGAGGGCAAAGTTAAAATTCGTAGATTTTGGAAATGGGTTTTGCAACTATCGGTTTGTTTAATATGTGTTATTATTCTGATACATTTCTTTTGTAATATAAATAATTCATGTACATTTGTGCTATTTCCCCATAATGTTACCCCATAGCTAAGCCAAGCATGTGCATAGGCGTAATATGCTACTATAGCTGTTTGGATGTCGGTTGACTTTATTAATGATGAATTGACTCATTTTCGCTTTTATTTTCTGTACATGGCATTTCCAGTTAATATTCGAGTCTATGGATATTCCAAGTAATGAAAATGTAGGGACGCATTCCAGTTTTATATTGTTGTAAGAACAAGCAGATAGATCTAATTCACATTTTTGACGAGGTCTAAATTGCATTACTTTCGTTTTTGTAAAATTAATCTCTAGGTTGTGGTCGTTCATCCAACTTACTACTTTAGACATTGTGTCATTAAGTTTTCCCTGTCTTCACTACACATAAAGTTTTTTTCCGCCGCGGATGACATGAAAATGAATGATGATATTGATGATAGGCTAAGTTGTATTAAAATGTAGCGCGTCTCGCCATCAAACGTAAAAGTTTGGCGAGAATATAAATGTATACTATGTAAGTTCTCATTTGAATAAAAAAAAAAAGAAAACGAAATCTGTCGCGTGTGCTGACTCATCGGAATTTGGTTATGGAATACCGCCCGTGTGCGGTAGACCTAAAATACCCTATTATACATAACAAAACCATCTAATACAAGAAAAATACAAAATGTATGGCATTTGTGTCTCGTTTTATTACCGATTATTGAGAATTAAAGAAATATATATACAACGTGTTAATAAAATAACGCAAAACCTGAAAACAGTTTGTTCAGAATCGAGCATAGAATGCGGAAAAAAAAAGAAAAAAAATTTTGACAAGATTTATTTTTTACATTTGTATGGAATGTTGGCCGACTGGGGCGACCTGCTCCATACAAATGTAAAAAATTAATCGCGTCAAAAAAATTATATACGAAATTAATACAAATCGTAATAATGTCAACATCTCAGTTGTCCATATTGTTGAATTTGACGTGAGGCGCCAATGAAAGTAATATATAGGTATATCTATGTGAGGCGCGTATGGCAAAGACCCTTCGGTATACAGCCACGATTTGAAAACACTTAAAAACATTTTACGTATACACTAAATAACTACATATTAAATCTGTAAATAATTCTGCTAAACATTAAATTGCAGTCAAATTTAATATAAAGATATGTTTTATACAATAGTAAAAGTTGCTTGTAGCAAACTTTTGAAGATATGAAGTACTCCTTGGCTGATTGGAAACATCCTCAGTCCGAAGTGAAGTATGAGTGGGTTCTATTCTATATTTAAAAACTAAACTTAACAGCCCGTGGGAGGTAAAACGGCTATAACATAACTGCTCTGTACGCTCGCAAGAACGCCATTGACGAGCAAGTGTGTTGAAATAGTTATTTACGATACAAGTGCCGAAAATAGGAAATTCGCAAGAGTGGTGATAAATTAAAACACGACCGAAGAGAGTGTTTTAAATCGACACGAGTTGCGAATTACCTATTCGCACGTGTATCGTACAACGTTTTACTGTACATATGGCTCTTTAAAGTTTCGACATATGCACGAAAAGTGGTCTTTTCCGCACTAGTGCGGGAAAGTAGCACCATAATGTACTGTAAAGAGTATTACTGTTTGTGTGATACTAAAACTTCAAGGTATCTTTGGCAGGTTATGATGGGTTATTTCTTTTTATGTCCGAAAAAAATAATAGTTATAGTTATATAGTTTGTTATAGTTATTTATTCAGTAAATTAATATACATGTATTGCATTTGAAATAAGAATGCAGTCATAGAAAGTAACAATATAGCATAAAAAAGAAAATTAATAGAAAATCGTTTATATAATGTCACTATGTCTTTGTATCAATCAAATAATTTACTAAGTGTCAATCTAATGCATAATTATATCACAGTCTGTATTTGATTTTACAATACAACAATAAAATACATTTTTTTACAATAATAATTCTTTTCTCATGCTCGGAAATGTACGCGTTAATATCACGAAATGAAGACGTGAAGTTTCTTGTTTATGGCTCCCTACATTACTTCTTGGCCTTACGCCAAGAAGTAATGTATGAAAACCCTAAGTAAAACCATTATTGTCCGCTACTCTAACTTTTTAAATTTGCTTACTAATATTAAACTGACAAAGGAAAATTTACATACTGCCACCACCACTAAACACTGTAAGCATACTTGCTTCATAAAAAAAATAAAAATAATCTATGGTACTATACTTTATGTGCGGTTAAACATGGTGCTCGAACGGCTTGTTCAAATGGCATGTTTAAAAAATAAAAAAGGCGCAAATTACCTATTATTTAATTGATTACCTAGTATTAATTTAATTTTAATATTTCCTCACATCGTTTGAGAAAAGTAATATACAATCCTCGGCCGGAACAGGGATTGCTGGACTCGTTGTATTCGGCCTCGTCTACGACTCGGCCGTCTACCCCAATCTCGTCCAGCAATCCCTTACTTCACGGCCTCTGCAGTAATCTACTATTAAAGGTACTTAACAATATAGGATAAACAAAAAAGGGATAAACAAAACAAGTGTTACTTAAGTTCGTTCTGACCTCTTCGATATAAAGATACAGAATCTTCACCGTAACGTCTTTAGTTAGTTGTACTATGCATTTTTATGCCCAGGGCGATGTTCTGAGTTCCTGAGTCCTCTAGACGTTTGATAATGAATGCATTGATTATCGAGATTTAAGTTGCATACCATCGACGGCACATGTAACTGGGCGTTTTTCAAAAAAAGTGTACAAAACTTTTTTTTTCAGATTTAGTTTTTTTTTGGTTTGTCTTACTCAGAATCGTTGACACTATCGATCCTCATACAAGAAAAAAAGTGTACAACATTTCCATTCCAGATCGTCACATTTTTGTATGCAGTCTTTTTTTATTTAGGTATATCTATGGTCGTGACGCACTGGAAGAACAAACTTACATAGTAAAATCTGGGACACTTTTTTTCTTGTATGACGATCGATAGTGCCAACGATTCTGAGTAAGAAAACCCAAAAAAAAAGGAAATCTGAAAAAAAAAAAAATTGTACACTTTTTTTGAAAAACGCCCAACTGACCAATCGTCACCCTAATTGCATCGAAATAAGTTCTATTCGTTCTAATCGAAATAAATAGTTAAACAAGCTAACATTTTTACAAATACTAACAACGCTCCATGTTTGTATGGAAGATGTCAGTCAATGGTAACATTTTGTGTGCCAACTTTGCACAATGGCAACATTTGTGTGACCTAGGTAGGATACATCGTCGGGAATGACATACCTTGTTTTTTCTGCCATTGTATGGACCAATCGAATCGGTGGTTCAGGCATGCGGCGGCAAGCGGCGGTCGTGGGTTCGAATCTCATCTCGTACCAATGAGTTTTTCGGAACTTATGTACGGAATATTTACCGTTAGGTTTTCGGTGAAGGAAAACATTGTGAGGGAACCGGTCTAATCCCAATAAGGTCTAGTTTTCCCTCTTGGTTGGGAGGTCAGATGGCAGTCGCTTTCGTAAAACTAGTGCCTATACCGAATTTTGGGATTAGGTGTCAAAGCGGACCCCGGGCTCCTTTAGGGCACAACCGGGAATAACGCTAGGAGGATGATTGTATGCGTCTGGGACACAAGGTTGGTTATTTAATTAATAAAACTGGGTTTTTACCATTTTTAACGACTTCAAAAAAAAGGAGGAGGTTCTCAATTCGTTTGTATTTTTTTTTTTTCTTCAATGTTTGTTACCTCAGAACTCCTTCATTGATGAGCCGATTCGAATTTTTTTTTTTGTTTGTAAGTATATGCATCCAGGTGGGTCCCATTATTTTTAAAATTTAGTTGGATGATGGGATCCATGAGGAATTGAGAGAACTCCTCACTTATATTAGGCACGCGTGTAGTGATTTTGGTATTTTCTATTATATCTCGTGTATTTACATCCGGAAATCATAAATTTGGTGGAGTGGAACTGATGATGAAGACCACAGATGACTTATGGAATTCCTCAATTATGTACTTAAAGTACAAAAGCACGTCACAGATTCTGATAAGATTCCATTGAAATAGCAGCTAATGAAGTACCAAAGGTGATCCTTGTGGAATCGACGGAAGTCCTCAAATATTATCGGGCCACATACAGCGAGTGGGTTTTTTTCTCTAATAATCAACGCATTTGCTCTCGGAAATCAGTTCATGTGGTAAATTGGAAAATAAATGTAGAAATGTTTTCGTGGCTTGGCGGAGTACTAAATTGAAGTCGGTTAAAAATTATATAGTTTAACTCTTTTAAATTTTTAACAATTAGCAATAAGGTCGGTATGTATGCGACGCGCGTGTGCTCAGTAGATTTTAATGCAGATTAAAGTTAAAGATGGAGGCTCGCGTGGCGTTATTTATAAACTTCGGCGCTGCTGCTGTGCGCATGCGCGGGATGCTGTCATCTGATTGGGCGCGATCTTCGCTTCGGTGTTGCAAGCCGCAACAGTATGGACTAATTCTAGGGATAAGCACTATTTTGGTTTGTGTCGTCTTGACACTTAGAAGCGTGGGTCAACGCGGTCAAACCATTAATATAATGATGTTACGTCACTTATATTAACAATATTATCAGCTGGGACGATATTTGACGTTACTTTTAGACAGCTGGTGATAAGTAATATAAAACAAAATTAGGTAAACACTTTCAGCGTTATTACAAACAATTATCATGGCTACTCGGACCTGAATAGTTTCTCGGAACTTAAGTAGGTACCTACTCGGATTATTTTATACGTATTTCTTGTATGTATTTAGTACTATAGTCCGACCGCTTGTCTCTGTGCTCGCCTGCGCGGCGCGCGGGGGCATAGCGGGGGAGCGGGTAGTAACTTTTTGGTAGTTGGATGAATATTGTAAGAAAATCTGAGGGTCAACTGAGACGATTTAAGCACCTATTTTATGTTTAAAATTATAATTATATTTCCCATTTTGTTACTATTTTTGAAATTATTTAAAATCAAGAAAGCATATGTAGCCATAACAGATCCTTGGTAATCAAAAATCATGCCAATCAATTCATATAAAATTCATAAAAAGATTATTTACAAAGTAGGAAAATTCAATGGGCCTATTTTATATGCTTTAATTGACTTACTGAATTAGTACAAATTCGAAATGCTAACTCAGTAATCCATGTTTTATGAAGTTTTTAGGTTGCGATGAGGATGTTTGTATGAACGTATTTTTCACTTAACGATTTCTCGTTAACCAAGCGTTGACGGAATCGTCTACGGTCAACAATGGGATCATAGACAAGAGGCCGTGCACCTTTTTCTGCAAAAAAATAATAATTCAAATTATTCGAGAAAAAATATATCTGGAAGACTAATTCCTATTTCGTATTATTACCGTTTTATATGTTTATTTAAACTTTATTGCACAAAAAAGTACAATTGGCGAACTTCATGCCTTCAGGCATTCTTTACCAGTCAACCATTGGGCTATACAGAAACTTTAGTGCTGAGGATCCTAAATGCTGAGACTCGAAAGAAAACACAAGTTAATTACATACAAACATATATACATTATATTCACGTCTCTTTCCCAGAGGGGTAGGCAGAGATCACGGATCTCCATTTGCTACGATCCTGACAAACGCTTCGCTTCACTCACTTTCATAACATTTCTCATACATGCTCGTCGGTTTAGGGTACAAATCAATTAACTACATTAATATACATAAAATATTGTATTGTCTAGTCAATCAGCACTACCCTATTGCCGCTGATTAGGCAAAACGAATAAAATTACCATGTAGCTAGGATCTTCATGATGCATGCCGTTGGGACTATTCCGATTCAGAATCAAAAAAAATATTTTGTATGCCACGAAACTATACCTACTAAAAGTTAATTTTTGTTTATACCACGTCGGTGGCAAACAAGCTTACGGCCCGCCCACCTGGTCAGTGGTCACAGTAGCCTACGGCCGCTTTACAATTAAACTCATTGTAATCAAATTATTTCAATCAAAATCAAAACAATGGTAATGTACAGACCGAGAATATTATATTAATGTATTTATTTAATCGTATGGCATGCTTTATTTCGCCTTTAAAGTTTGTCACTCTTTAGCACCACCCAGAGGATACGTGCAGAGTTGTGGTAGGTAGCTCGTAGGTAGGTAAAAAAAAAAAAGGTAGCTCCTACGGGCGCGAGTAACAGTTGTCCCCCGTTGTTACAAGCTATTATTTAACTTGCCCGTGTTTGTATGGGACAAATCTTGCGAGTTAAATTTGACCCACTTCCCGGTGACCGATTGAGCTGAAATTTTGGGTATAAGTATAGTTTGGATGACAATCCAATATAATGGTATTATCGAGCTGTGAATGGGAATTCAGTATTTAACCGACGTAACCCCCTTGAGCTTGGGCTCGTTAGAATCGTCTCAATGAGTAGTTGATGATGGTATACAGAAAAGTACAGTCGGCAATAAAAGCTTGTACCAAAAATGATTTTTTTGACAGAAACTTATTGAATCTCTTCTTCTCTTGAACATATAATAAATGTGAAAGTTTGTTGAGGTTGTCAGTAAGACATAATAAGTAGAGCTTGAAGGAAATTGTATTTTTACAACATACATTAAAAACTTCAATAGCGCGATGCAGAACTTCACCAATTTCCACGCATTTAGAAGGTCATTCTCCAGATTTTTGTCGGCGTCTGAACTCCAACAAACCATATTAAACGTATAAAAAAGTTAGATAGAGTTCGGTGACCCACAGGCCAAAATTGAGAATATTTGGATAAAATCGTCTTTACTTTACGCAACAGCGCCATCTTACGACAGCCTAACGAAAAGGAGTGTTATGTTTTCTGTTTGTCTGTTTCTGTCCGGGTATCATGGGAAAATTATCGAATGGATTAATATGCAACTTTCACTAAAACGTTCAAGGGATCTTCGGCCACGCAAAAGGCTATAAAAATTATAAAGATAAGGGTGCAAAAGGGTTAAATAATGGGGTTGAAGTTTGTATGGGAACCCCTTGAATCTATGAGCTAAAGACTTGAAAATTGGCAAGCATATACTTGACTAGAAATTAAAAAGAACCCTATTCAAACTTTCAGCAAAATATAGATAAAACGTGAAAAAACACGGGATGTAAAATTGTTTATATATGTTTGTAATCATGTTCCGATATGCAGTATAGGGGTTTACGGGGCCGAGAGACCGATCTAGCTTCGTCTTATTTTCGAGAAAATTAGTTTTTTCCGTATTCTCTCGCAAACGGCAGGCTTACTCTTCGATGACGACCAATGGTTACCCAATGGTTGGTTTGTTGATGGCTGCGAATTGGAGCCCCAGCAATGAGGTTTTTTTGTTTTCTTTATATCAGTTTATTTCGTTTTTTTTTGGTAAACGATCAGTTCTTGGTTTTTTGGTTAATTTTGAATAGAAATCAATTTTTCGTAGTATTACAGCCGAGAAAAACTCGGTCCCTGGAAAAAACAAAGCTTAAGCATTAATAACAATATCAACGGTTGTGGCTTTGAATGCATTCATGCAGTCTTAGCGTTTTTAATTTATGCCGAGTTTCTCCAACATGACCCCAACCTAGGCCAAACTGAATTAAAATATGAACTGATAAAATGTTCTGTTTGCGAAGTTACGGAAATATTGTATGGCACTATACTTAGAAACATTTACAGTTTTACATTAGTTTTCCTTTCATAATTTTAGAATCAAATAAAACTCATTTAATACGGTTGGTATGTTATTTTTATTAGTCTAAATAAAATCAAAACCATAGTATAAGCGGCATCTATCGACCTGAAATTGGACTAAACTTAAGCTCAGTAGATGGCGCCAATCGACAACTAACATCAACGACCTCTATCAAACTGAAATTGTATAAAAATCATGCTCGCTAGATGGTGTATCATTATTATACATCAAACATTAATAATGTTTCTTTTTCATTGAATTTGCGACTCATAATCATGAATATATTATTGAAGTGAAAACTTCTTTAGCGGCACTGAGCACTTTTTGGGATGGGGAAAAATTGTTAAATACGCGACAGAGTTTTGTGACGTCAGATGTGAAGGAGATCACTTTTTGCTGCTAGCCGATTCGACTTCATTCATAACTGAACGCTATTCGTAAGAGTATAAAGCCGTTAAACACTTTTTACAATAGCATGTTCTGCAAATAAATTTGTAATTTTAACTAACGCGTCCTTCACCGTTTTGCTATTGAGAAAATTCGAATAGTTTGATTTTGGGCGTTATTCCTAAAGAGATAAAGCTTAGAAAAATATTTACCAACGGCAAAAACAAATTGATATTTTGGTCGCCACCGCCGTCAGCTGTTCTTGCAAATTCGAATAGTTCGAATGTAGACGTTATTCCTAAAGAGATAAAGCTTTGAAAAATATTTGGCAATGGCAAAAAAATATTGATATTGTGTTTGCCGCCGCCCGTCAGCGCGCCAACGGGCGAGCCGGCGGCCCGTCGCACCCAACGCGCCCGCGGCCCGTCCGCCTAAATAATTGATAATAGTTTATAAATTTGCGTCAAATTCATTTTTAGGGTGACACCATAAGATGTCACGTGACCTGATCGAAAAACTGTTACAATGTTATTGAGTTTTCACTTCTGCCGGCACTCCCGGAGTGCAACCCGGTCTGTTTTTGTTAATATCCGTTGTAACAAAGATCTGAAATTGCGTTAGTTTTAAGACTTTTAACACGTTCAAAGGCACCCGGCGCGCTTCATCGCTGCGAAAGTCCGACTCCATCTCGGCCAGTTTTATCCCTTATTTTATAATAGCTTCCGCCCGCGACTTCGTTTGCGTGGACACGGGATAAAGCTATCTTATATTTTAATCCAGGCTATACACTGTCTTCGTGTAAAATTTCATCTAAATCGGTTGAGTCGTTTAAGCGTCATTGAGTAACAAACATCCAAATATCTAAACATCTAAACATCCAAACATCCAACTATCCAAAAGTAGGATTATCCTTGACTTTATACTTATTTTATCAATTAAATGTTCACTTTGTTGGTAAACTTCAGCACAATTCTATCACCGTAGCGAAAATCGTGAATAAACCTAATTCATAAACTATTTAATCGTATGGCATACATTATTTTTGGCCTTTAAAGTTTATCACTCTTTAGTACCACCCAGGGGACACGTGCAGGGTTTGGTAGGTAGCTCCTCCGGACGCGAGTAACAGTTGTCTCCCCTTTGTCAAGTGAGTGGGCAACTCGACTGTTAGGAGTTCTTAAGCCGCCCTGTCATAGACAGCAGCCGGGATCAACTGCTTAGCGTGCCTTCCAAAGCACGGAAGCGCTCATTTATATTAAATATTAACCGCCCACTCAAACATCAGGCGGTCACCCATCCAAAGACTGACCGCTGCCATCTTTGCTTAACCTGCGTTATCGTTTCCGACTCGCAGCCGCCGCTAGGCTATGATGCTAAATTTTGGACCTCAATCACGCAAAAACGGATTAAAATGAATTTTGGTATACATATAGTGTTTATTCCGGGAATCATCGTCTAAGGGGGCGAAATAGGGGGCGCAAGTTTGTATATAAGGAGCTACGATATAAAAGAGTTCCACGCGGACGAAGTCGCGGGCAGAAGCTGGTATAAAAATAAGGCATATGCTCTTCAGCCTCATCATGGGCTGGGCAAACGGCGTTTTCAGTCGCAGAGAGAGAGAGAGGAGAAGCCAAAAAGGTTGGGGTTTGGTGTTTATTGCCAAATTACACGGTTACAAAAGTAATAATGATAATACAAAGAATGAAAAACGAAACAAAAAAACAAACAACTTAAAAAACAGATAACTAAATAAAGATTAAAACCAGTGAATTGCCATTTAAGTGTCCGCGTGCGAGTATGTGAGTTTAGGTGTGTGTGTGTTTGTCCGTTCGTTTGTGAAAGTGTGCATGTGTGCGTGGAGGGAGCAAGAGAGAGAGAGATGCTTTTAGAGGGAGTATATTTTCTTGAAGCGACGGCATTATTTCCGCATTGGATCGGACACAATTTAAGAAGAGCTCCCAACCACATCCCAAGGCAAGCCCTGGAATGGACACCACAAGGGCTGCGGAGCTGAAGGCAATCGGGCTGACGTGGTCCGAGGCTAAGCGCGCAGTCCACGCCCGAACGCGATGTCAAAGCACTGTGGAAGGCCTCTGCCCCATCTGGGGGCCACAGGACATTGAAGTCAACGCCTAAAAGCTTCTGTGCCAAAAATATTTACATATTAAGTTAACTAGCTCTTATACTACAGAACATCATCTTGTTACAACTATAATGACAGTAGTTAGCACCGTATAAAAGCGCGCGGCGCATGCGCAGCCTCCAATCTCAGAACATTGTTTACCCAACTACCACGTACGGGTGTAAATTAATCATGCAGTTGTTAATTTTCGTTTGTGTTTTGGTGTACAGTGCGAGCGCTAATGTTGGTAAGTTAATTTTAAATAACAAAAAAAAATAATATTAAATCTGGGATTCAATTGGAGACATCGTGAAGTTATGAGCACGCGGAAGACATCGAAATGCAAAATTTATGGCACCGTTTCCAAGGTTTGGTTATGTATGTGAAGATCTATGGAGGGACCATGTCATTATTTTATATTGTCAAAATAAGGAGCTGCTTATACTTAGCAGTGGAACAGATGATAATTAAAAATTAATAAATATTTAGGGATAATTTTATGTAAGTCGAACTAGTCTCATAGTAAGGTCAATAAGGCTTGTGTTATGGGTGTACTAGATGACAATATATATATATACGTAGAAAACATCCAAGGACTCAGAAACATATATCCATGCTCATCAAACAAACATTTGCCCTTACCGGGAGTCGAACCCAGGACCTTCACCTTCATAGGCAGCGTCACTGCCCACTAGGCTAACCTTTCGTCTAGACTCCTTGAAAACAATGAGTTTTTTTCCGCATCCTTTCATGGGACAAAATAAATGAATATATGCTTAACATTAATTTATGCGTCGCATTATGCGCCAAGATACAGTAGTGTGTAATATGCAAATTCAAGTCATTGACTTTTGCTGTTTAATTATTTAAACTTTTGCACACAAAGTAAGTACAAAAGGCGAACTCATTGCCTTAAGGTATTTTATACCAGTCAACGAATGGTTCGTGTCTGGATAACATTCCTAAAACGAAAATGATCATCAATTTGAAACAATTTTACAACACAGTGTAAGACCATAACAAAAGGCAAAGAAGCAAGCAAGGTCGACAAAGCTCCCGAGGATGCGTTGTGTTGAGAGCGAGGGAATTTGTTCCTTTAGCTCTCAACACAGCGAATCCTTAAACATATCAAGGGTCGGCAACGCCCATGTTACTCCTTTGGAGTTGCATGCGTCTATAGGCTGCGGTGTCCGCTTACCATCAGGCGGGCCGTACGCTTTGTTTGCCACCGTCGATGTATGAAAAAAAAAAATTGGTATACCAGTCCTCAAAGTTTTAGAAATGGTTTTTCAAAATTAAATTTAATGGTAACGTCAACTAGTGGTAGAAGTTCACTTCAGCCATCGTTGAAAGAAATAAAAACAAACTACTTATGTTATGCAAAACACATTTGTGGCCGTTAACGCGATATCGCGTCCTAAATAGAAAAATGTGCTTTTTATTTTATTTCTTTTATTGTGTTGTGCTTGTCACGAATAAATGTTTTGATTTGATTTGATTTTTTGAAATATAATGTTTGCGCCTCAGCAACGAATCGGTTAACTAAATGAAATCCTTACTAATATTATAAATGCGAAAGTGTGTGTGTGTGTTTGTCCTTCTCTCACGTCGCAACGGAGCGTCGTATTGATGTGATTGTTTGTATGGAGATAGTTTAGAAGCTGGAGAGTGACATAGGCTACTTTTTCCAGCGGACAAACATCGAATTCCCACCGGAAAATTCAATATGTTAAATTTTCCTATAACCACGCGGGCGAAGCCGCGGGCATCAGCTAGTCCGAAATAAAATAAAAAACATTAGTCCCGACTAATAGTAGAACATAATCATTCAGCTTTGTGCCACAACATCAAAATGAAGCAAATAAACGAGTGACGGTTCAATGTCCTTGTGTAAATGTACAAAACCTATAACCCTACTAATATTATATACCTATGCAAAAGTTTGGATGTTTGTTACCATGCCATGTTACTAAATGACGCAAAAAGGGCAGAACGGATAAGATGAATTCTATTATACAAATAGAGTCTAGCCTAGATTAACATTATAAGTATCGCCGCAAAATGGCTCCACATAATCAAAGTGTCAAAAGGATGCCAGGCAGCCGTTTAGTTTGTACATTCGCATACCGGGTTTTGGGCACGTGTTTCGGTAGGAAATTTGTAAGGACCTCGCATTCTATGGTTTTTTCGTTCGCTGTTTTTATCCCAGTAAAAACCAAACAAAAGGAAGTCAACGCGAACGAAGTTGCGGGCAAAAGCTAGATAGTACACATACACAATATTTCGATATTATGCTACAAATTGGTGCGACAGTGGGGAAGAAAAAAAAGGGCTATCCGTTGGACTACATACGGAGGGAACAACCACCTTGACATTTTGGACGTCTCAGCAATGTCGACTCTTGTTGAATTTGGTATAACACGTTGTTTTGTTTTGATCGAGTTTGCTCTCCGGGTGATAATGAAACATTTTGTCATACATTTTGAACGAAAGGTCATCGCTTCGGACCAACTTGGCAGAGGCAGGGCCCTCCGCTTGGTTCAGTTAAACTAAGGTCTTGCACACCTCCGAGGTGTTCACACGATCGCGGTTCACGGTGACAGTAGCCCCAGTTTCGGGGTGGTGTCACAACGGAGGCAAGTAAATGTATGGAAAACACGCTCACTGTTTTCGGATCCATACAGCTGAACTTTCTAGATTTTTACACAAGGTAACACAAAGAAATAATCCTTCAAGTGATTGCAACACAAACTGTTTAATATTATCAACAAAGAATGAAGAAAGCCTTCAGTAAGAAGGTACAGATATCACTTACATTATTTATTTAGCTGTTGGGAGAAGTCATACGGCTAACGTTTTTTTAATACTGCGGGCCGTGTCAATGGTGGGCTGATGGCAAAAAACAACGTCCCACGTCAGCGGTACCCCATAACCTGTTAGCGTCTGTGAGGATCGAGTGTTGCAGATCTAATAATCAACAATACTGGATCAAGTATGCAAAATATTGAACTACACTCGCGGTCAAAGAAACCGGGTCAGTGACGAAAACCTCAATATTTTGTAAATCGTTGGTCGTATCTGCATGAAACTAACTCTGTTTTATAGAGAATTTAATATCCTTCTAAATCCAACCTTCAATGTTCTACGTAGTAACTGGAAAAAGGTTTAAATGAAAAAAAAAGACCAATTGGGTACTTATTTGAAATTGCGTTCGTTTTACTTTTGCTTGTTTTTAAGCAATTATTTTCAATCTGTCAAAGAACTATGATAAAAGGCTGTCATTGTTTTATTTTGTGGTCATTCTTGAATGTCTATCATGCCGCTAACACGAGATGAATGTACTCGTATCATCACTATGTTAGAAGAAGGAAGAAGTCAGAGGTATACAGCGAGAAGAACAGGTGTGTCACTTTCTACAGTGCAGCGAGTCCTCCAACGTTACCTACAAACTGGGCAGAACCTTAGAAGACCAGGAACCGGCAAAACAAGATGTACTACAGCTAGAGAAGATCGATTTATTGTTACAACCATGCTCCGAAATCGGCACCTCACAGCAGTTGAAGTGAAAAATCAGCTTTTAGAGACCCGAAGGGACGGCATCAGCGAGCGGACTGTCAGGCGGCGGCTCAAAGAAGCAAATTTGACCCCACATAGGCCGGCCAATGGCCCAAAACTTGAAAGAATACATCGAACAGCAAGACGACTTTATGCCCGCGATCACAGATACTGGGGTGACGAAGATTGGGCAAGAATTTTGTTTTCCGATGAATCCAGATTTATGCTCTATGCAAATGACGGGCGGCAAAGAGTTTACAGACGGCCTGGTGAACGTTTTATTCCAGCATGTTTTGAGGAAAAAGTGGCGTTCGGCGGTGGGTCAGTCATTGTTTGGGCTGGAATCTCTTCAGAGAGTCGCTCGGAGTTAGTTTTAATAGAAAATGGATCATTAACGAGTGCAAGATATGTAGAAGAGATTCTTAATGAGCATGTCGGCCCATACTTAATTAATATGGGTGGAAATTCTATGTTTATGCATGACAACGCCAGGCCACACACAGCTCAAATTGTCAGAGATTATTTTTTGGAGGTTGGTATCAACTGTATGAACTGGCCCTCGAGGAGTCCGGACTTAAATCCGATTGAGCATGTATGAGACGAGCTTGGGAGGCGTGTAAGAGCTCGAAACCCCGCCCCAGCTACACTTAGAGACCTGAAACAGGCGTTAGTGGAAGAATGGGACAATATCCCGCAAGAACGCATAAAGAACTTAATAAACAGCATGCCGAATCGTCTAGAAGCTGTAAGAAGAGCCCGAGGAGGCAATTAAATACGAAGTATTAATTTTTATTTTTTGTGTTGTATGTGAAGTACCTACTGCTTATTTTTGTACGTAAAATTGGTTGATTTTTTGTTTCCTATGTAATTTTATTAAACAAAAGAATTACGATTCCACCATTTGATGTTATTTAATTCAGTATAAAATTATCTACAATATGCAGTTTAATTCATGTCCCTAGCTTTATTATTTTAGGAGATATTACAAATTTTCGTACTGACCCGGTTTCTTTGACCGCGAGTGTATTTAATTAATTAGCGGTGGTAGCCGTCATAAAACTAACAACCACTGTCAGCCGGGAACAGAAAAATCCACAGGGTCATTTGTTTCGAACCAACATCATTATTTCGAAGTTTCTTTTATACGGCTTTTTTCGCTTGGTTTTCGGGATTGTGAAATTCGGAAAAAAAATATGCTTTCGGTGAAATTACTCTTCGGAGTTATATAATGTAGGTACCTACCTCTGTCAGGTGGGTTTAGATAAACACCTTAAGTAAAATCCATGTAAAATATGTAATGTCTGTTCGGACAGAGACCTGGCTACAAGAGGGACCTTGATTAAGTTTTATGCCTTTACCACAATTAGGCGTTGTCTTATATTCAACTTCTATAGACGTCTGTGCACCTCAACGGGTTAAACTTGACCGAACAAGTTAAATGAAAACCACACCAGGATAACAAACTTTCGTATAAATATTTGGGCAACGCCGGTGCCGATTATAAGCATGTATGTATGTATGTCTTAAACCGGATACATACTTATCTGACGTGTCTTTTCGTGACACGGCAAAACGGCATCGATTTCAGTACGGTTAAATACTCATCTGATACGTTCTGACGCGAAGGCTCCTTGTGTAAGGCGTCAGGGTGCATCAGAGCATCACTTCAGATAAGCATGAATGCGGCTCACATGTATACCACTCGCAAAGATTAACTACACTTTTCAACTAGTGGAGAACCACGGTAGCCTAGTGGTTCAGCCACGCGACAGTCAAGCGGCGGTCGTGGGTTCCATCCCGGCTCGTACCAGTGAGTTTTTCGGAACTTATGTACGGAATATTTACCGTTAGCTTTTCGGTGAAGGAAAACATCGTGAGGAAACCGGTCTAATCCCAATAAGGTCTAGTTTTTGCTCTGGGTTGGAAGGTCAGATAGGCAGTCGCTTTCGTAAAACTAGTGCCTATGCCAAATCATGGGTTTAGGTGTCAAAGCGGACCTCGGGCTCCTTTAGGGGCATTACCGGGAATAACGCTAGGAGAATGATGAAAGATTAACTACATTTTTATATTCCAGCTCCCTTCCTCACCCCGTGCAAAGCCGCCGACACGGCCTGCTTAATGGCCTCCGCCAAGAAGGCGTTGCCATTCATCACGGCTGGAGTACCGGAACTCGGTGTACCTTCCCTGGACCCCATGACCATCGACAAGGCGTCCTCCCGCGAAGCGGGACTCGAGCTCGAGATGAGGGACACCACAGTCAAGGGGCTAAGGAACTGCGATATTCAGAGTTTCAAGTAAGTTTGTTACTGTTATCGAATTTGTTCGTTAGGTAGCTTCAGATTGCCAAAGCATAGAAGATTAGTACCGCTTGGAAGGGCTTGGCCCGCATTGCGGGGCTCTGTCTAACTCGTGATCAGCGACGAATATTAGCCATCGTAAGACTTGGCAGGGCGCCTGCAGTAACACAGCAAAAAGTTTCGTGTTCGTAGAGTATACAAGTCTTTTTCGGGTCAATGTATCCATTTTTATAGTAAATTACGTACTTAATGAAATTGTGGCTCTACCGTTTCCAGCTCTTAAAGTTTACTTGAAAAAAAAACATTGATGTCGAAGGCTTATTACAGGGTTGAGGACTATCTAACTGACAGAAATGCATGGCCCAACCCAGAGCCCAAAATAGCTTCATTATTCATATAGCTTATTCGGACGTGTGTTCTTGTAGAACAACGGATTATATGATGTTTTTCCCTTCACTGTCTCGGAAAGCCGTCTTTTATCCTTTAAAACCAGTGAGCAAAAACGCATTTTATCCACTAGTGGGGAAAGTAATTTGACCTTGGAGCGTGTTTAAGTAGCTTTTGAGACTTTTGACAGATAACAAAACGTAAAACACTCATAATACAACATTTTCACAGATGATGTATTTCTGTTGCCGCTATAACAACAAATACTTAAAAACGGAATAAAATAAATATTTAAGAACTTTTAAAGAATTGTTTGTTGACTTCATTCAGGCGCTGGGTCTCAAAATGTATGGGAAAATTAAAACCCGACTCGCACTTGACCAAAATTCTACTTGATATTACTTAACGTTATTATTACTATTTATTACTGTTAAAAAATATAAATATAATTATTTAAATTAAATAAAGTTGTTTAGCATGTTGCACTTTCCTCGCTACAGTCAGGTGAAAAGTTTTGTGTTACACACGGGTGCAAATGTATTTTACTTCTCGTGTGTTGAAACACTCGCTACGTTTAGGATTCTAATTTAGAATCCTTTCGCTTGCTTGTTTCAATTCCACACTCGCGGGTAAAATACAACTTTGCACCCTTGTGTAACAAATAACTAACTTTTTTCTTTGTATTCATATTCAGTTTGACTTATTTTAAGTAGGTTAAGAACTATCATTGTAATAAACTTTTTTTTGGCAAAAAATTACTGACCGTTGAGTTTGTTTCGGCGTTTCTTCTTAACAGTGGTCCTTCTTTTTCTGAAACGCTGGTAGAATTTAGACTTGTAAAAGTGCCATTACGTCCTACTTGCAGAATAAAATTAATTTAAGTATTTCACTTATTTATTAACTTCCAACGTTCCAACTTGGCTTGTTAGCCCCTGCTAAGGCGTTGCTATACGTCATATATCGTGACGTAACGGGACGGGAGCCACGCTCTGTCAAACTAATGGTGGCATAACGGTAAAGTAGCAATATTAAGGCTCTCAATAAGAGTGCTCCCGCGGGGCGCGACTTGATATCACAATTAGTACCTAAAGGATATGTTGTATTATGTAAAGTCGCCGTCAATGGAATTTGCTAACTATGTAAACAAACCGCCATAGTGAAAGACAATTTCAATATGGCGGTTTGTTTACATAGTTAGCGAATTCTATTGACAGCCACTTTAGATAGGATACGTCAGGCAACTTTAGATGGTTGAAATCAAGGGCAAAAAATATATAAATAAACCCTAAATCTATTGTAAAAACAGATACAAATTACAAAAATTAAATATTTCTTAATGACCCGGAATTATTCGTTTAATAATAATTGCAAGTCACCCAAAGGGCTATGGAGAGGGCTATGTTGGGAGTTTCTCTGCGGGATCGCATCAGAAATGAGGCTATCCGCAGTAGAACCAAGGTAACAGATATAGCCCTCCGAATCGCTAAACTTAAGTGGCAGTGGGCGGGGCACATAGCACGTAGAACCGAAGGCCGTTGGGGCGGAAAGGTTCTCGAGTGGCGACCACGTACCGGAAGGCGCAGCGTGGGTAGGCCCCCCGCAAGGTGGACTGATGACCTGGTAAAGGTTGCTGGAGTTCGCTGGATGCGGGTGGCGCAGGACCGGTCACTTTGGCACTCTTTGGGGGAGGCCTATGTCCAGCAGTGGACGTCTTTCGGCTGATATGATGATGATGATGATGAATAATTGCAACATACTTTCTTAGTTATTACTTGGTCTATTTGAATCAACGTGTTGGAATGATATTGATGTGGCATTTCTCGCTCGCGCTTGCTTCGGGCGTGCCAAAGGATGATTTACATTGAGTGTTCTCAATTCCATATCATTTCATGCCTATAGCGTGTCTACTTATACGAGTATATAGACGAGGAAAAAACTGTCTTTTTAAATTGGTTCACATCTCAATGGCATTCCTATAACAACAATGGAACGAGGATCTGCAAGTATGCACAAAGATAACAATAGTTAATGACTGTTCCTTATTAACATAATTGTACACTTTAATGACCGCAATAACTAAGTTCCGGGTATTGTATTCAGCCCTTTTATCTAGTGTTTTCTATTGCATCCTTGTTAATGAATCTATACTAATATTATAAAAGCGAAAGTGTGCCTGTCTCTCTGAACCGATTTAGATGAAATTTGGTATAGAGAAAGTTTGAGTCATCCCCATGGAGGTATCAATGGGGGGTTGGGAAATTGTATGGAGCTACGATATAAACGAGTTCCACGCGGATGGAGTCGCGGGCAGAAGCTAGTGTTTAAGTACAACCACCACGACCGACAAGACTTTCAATCTAAAAACAAAATCGCACTCAAATCGGTTCCTCCGTTTGAAAAGAATCTGACATACTCAGAAAAAGAAAAATATAAGAAAATAACCTTCTTAGAATTATGGGCCGATTGTTTTCTCTAGGTAAAGTTATCCGTCAGTTAAAATTATCACCATCTTTTTCTTAAGTCAATATGACAGACAAGGACAGAGCTAACATTTATCTGACAGATAGTTTTATCTGGGCATTGAAAAATCGGCTCTTAACGAAATAAGAAACTGCCCTACTTCAACGCTGGCAAAATAAGGAAATGACATATTATGAAACCGCCAAAAAGAAACTGACCTAAGAATATGACAATATCAGAAACTGGCCTACTAGGAATCCAACAAAATAAGAAACCGACCTGCCTCGCCCAAATCGGCGAAACTATGTATATAACTGGGTTCCGTTTTTGCCTTTCTGACCCCGGAACTAAAAATGCTTGAGCATTCAACAGAGACTTGAGCTTGGCTGATAGACTTGAGTCTATCAGCAGGTCAGCACCTTTATAAGGATAATCTGCTTTGTTGAAGATGACCTTTAATACATGTTATCTACTAACCTATTTAACTCTATAAAAGGATAAGCATTTAGTATAACATGACACAGTCAATGTCGCCACAGGCTCTTGGCCATCACAATACTGCTTAATGTCACACAATTACCGCAACAGGAAAATTGTGACCCAGTGTTAACCCCCATTTAATCTTATAGACATGCAGATAATGACCAGACTTGTCATAGAACACTTAATGACTATAATAAGATCAGAATAGTTGTAATAGTTACATGTAATGACTTCAATCATTTCGATGGTCTCTTGAAATGAACTGTAGTTAAAATCGTATTATCTTACGGTCACAGCGATATTCAATCCTTTGATAGGAAGCATGACGTATCAGTAGGCCTTCACTGCGGTTAAACCAATATAGATTTGGTCGAATTAATTAACAAAAAAAACCCGAAGCATCAATTTAATTAACACCATTAGGGATGGCGTGTCACGTTGGAGTCGGACTAAATGTCTGATATTTAATGCCTAAAATAAAATCCACTAACATTCAGAGCAAAAAATTCAAAATGGCCAATTTTCCAAAACAAGTAAACGTTAAATGCACTTGTTATTAAAACGCCCTCTAAACTATGTCATCTAGTATGAATATAATTTACCACGAAAGGACACCAGATATATTTTTTTTTTTTTTTGTAAAGCAATGCCTAAGAAAGAAATAAAGAAGAAAGAAAATGTTAATTGTCGCACAAATTGATATAAATACAAAATACACATTAATAATAAGCAACAGCCTACGAGTATATACGTCCCACTGCTGGGCACAGGCCTCCTCTCATGGATGAGAGGGAACGGGCAGTAGTCCCCACGCTGGCCCAGAGCGGGTTGGGGACTTCACATACACCTCTGAATTTCTCCGCAGGTTTCCTCGCGATGGTTTTCCTTCACCGAATAAAAATACACATTATTGAGATGCAAAACAAGAATATCTGTGTGACAAACGGAAATAACTCGGCATGTGCAGTGCCTATCTGCGGCTGTACAGGGGACGTACTGGAAACCAGCTCCCGGGAACCTCCAGGCTCTAAGGAGGTTAGGACGTCTTTGAATGAAAGCTGGAAGTCCGATTAAGGAATAGGGGTGTAGACACCAATTACTTTTTGACGACCGGTTAGCCTAGTGGGTAGTGACGCTGCCTACGAAGCTGAAGGTCCTGGGTTCGAATCCCGGTAAGGGCAAATATTTGTGTGATGAGCATGAATATTTGTTTCTGAGTCATGGAAGTTTTCCATGTATTTAAGTATTTATATCTATTATTATATCGTCGTCTAGTACCCATAACACAAGCCTTAATGAGCTTACTATGGGACTAGGTCGATTTATGTAAGATTGTCTCCTAATATTTATTTATTATTATTATTAAAAAAAAAAAAAAAAAATATTGTCTAATGGAGAAAAAAGTAAAACAGCGGATTAAATAATCACAATGTGTCCAAAGGAAGAGGGGGTATACAGGGTGTATTAAAAATGGGGTGTGACTTGAGCAAGAGCATATTCGGTAGCACATTGCGATTCCAAATATGCATTGTTTATGGTTTTTATTTACATTACATTAGACATGGCCGACACAAACTTAAGAGGCTGACATAAGACCTAATTTGGTGAAATTGATGTTATTTAAGCAGTTTTTTACGAAAAACTATTTGTTCTAGCACATAAAATAAAATATATGTTAATATTCACCATATTCCAAAGACCGTAGCCGGGCTCGATACATAATTGGACGAAATCGGCTTGATAGAAAATAGTTGCAAAGATTGGTCTCAAAATCACATTAAACGGTTCAATGTCTTTATTTTTTAGACATATGGGTCTGCAATTAAAAATACGAAGTCAACATATTAACATATACACCGCTAGCGAGTCATATTTCACAAATAATCCATCCTTTTTTTATTTCAATATTTATGTAATACCTATTATCTTCAAAAACCGGGCCGCCCAGTAACACTCGCTCCCGTTTACTCCGATACAAATAGACAGTGTGCGCGCTATCCAAAATCCTCAAGGGCATTTTGGTGTTGACAGCGTCTTAATGGAGCGGTATGGAAGAAAGAGACATGCTGCGCGGACCCCAAGTAAATCGGATAAGCGCAAGCGAATGTTGGCTAACTAAAGTATGGAAACATACGTACGTATATGTCGCATCCGGAAAGGCAGACACGCGTACGCGTGACGCAAGTTTGCGGTGGCGGTTTAATCACCGTGCGTATGCGTGTGACGTCAGTTTAGGATTTTGGCTAGTGTAGCGTTTTTGTGTGTGCCTATTCAATAGGGTATTTTCATCTATCAATATTAAATTATGAAAGTATTTTTTTTATATAGTTTGTACCATAATAGAATACAACAGTAATTCGTTATAAAAATATTAGTTTTTTATTTTATTTGAAAATTAAAATCGTAGTTTATCTGTAGGTATGTCACGTCAAAACGCCGACTGCATTTTTTTTCTCGTGAGTGCCGTCAGTATAGAAGGACTAGTGATGTGCCGGGGAATATTCTCGGGAACGACGAACGACCCTCTCTGAACCTACATCATTACAAAAACACATAATTACATTTTAGTATACAATTTTTCGTCCATGTTTGTTTGGTTAAAGGACCGGGATAAGTGGCGTATTCGAAAAAAGGATTATGCTCAGCAACGGGCGATTACAGGCTGATAATGATGATGATGTATGTTTGTTTGTTTGTTGCAGACGGGCTGGCAGGAGGATGAACCTGGAGGTTAAGTGTCCGGCGCTGTCTCTGGCCGGGGACTACACCCTCGGGGGCAAGCTGCTCATCCTGCCCATCGAGGGAAAGGGGAAATACAAGATCAAGATCCGTAAGTTCACACCCCCAAAGAGTGCCACCGGGGTATTAGAGGGTATATGCCTTAATCGCCACGCTTGGCATGCGGGTGGGCGATCGCAGTAATAGGCATGATGCCTCATGTTCAAATTGATAACGTAGTGATGCTAAATGGATAGTAAACCATCAAATTATCGTAATAAAGTATAAATTATAAAATATAATCAAAATCATAAAAAGATATGAACCTTGAAAGTTTAGAAAAAAATATGCATTTTTTTTTATTGTCCAAGAGTAAATTAATAGCTAACAGTAGAATCCTTACGCTTTTCTAGAAACAAAATTGTATGACAACTATGTACTTAAACGCGGTATTTCGCGACCGTAACAACAATTTACCTGATTTTCCATACTACGATTAGTACAAATATGCAAATGTGACGTCACACTTGTATAGACACACTGTATGAAGCGTTTCGCGCTGCCGCCAGCGAGGTCATTCTTTATCTCGAATTTTTAGGTATTTATGTTCTTTAATTGTAGTTGCTCCCATACAAACATTTGTTCGTCTCCAAAAACTGGTTCTAATGACGTCACAAAAAAATCTTAGTCATCATCCCTATTCCACCGCACTCCAGAGACCTGCTGCCCACCCCCATGTCGTCTGTGGTTGACATACCAGTACATTATGTTAGGGAATATTTACACTGGTCGCTAGAGCCCGCATCGCGCATGCAGCGCTCTTTATGCGGAAAATTCACAGAGAATGGCGGAAAACTTCATCTTTAGAAAACTCAGTATTTTGGTTTTTGAACCACTTAAGCTTCTGTTTAGCCCAATGGTTGACTGGTAGAGAATGTGTTTGCGTCTATACAAGTGAACTCCTTTACACGGTCAAGTGTACACAATTTCACGCTAGATGTCGCTGTAATGTCCGTGCGAATCCTGAGTCACGCGAACGGTATGTCGACGTAGAATGTAGGTATAGGGTCGAGCCATATACATTTTGAATATAGGCTATACGTGTGGCTGGTTGTTTAATTTACAAAGGGCGTCCTTTTTGAGAAATGTCTGCTGTCACTACTTGTCCTTTTTGTATTTGCACAATAAAGATTAAATAAATAAATAAAACATAAACTACGTATTAGATGAACGCAAAACAAATGGCAGTTTGTGTCTGTGAAATAGACTTGCAATGCGCTACCTATATAAATAGTTGCTATGAAGATGTCATAGGAGCTTTAAGACGAAAGAATATATTTGCAGCAGCTAGCAGCTCGCGACTGACAATAGGTACTTTTTGTTGAAATTTCCATTTGGCGAGAAAACGGTTTCCACTAACGAAATCTTTACAAATCACTTTGCTTTGATGTCGATCGCTCCAGCATAATGCAGTGTCTAAGAGACAACCGGATCGCTCGCGATATTTGAGCCCTCGAAGTGTTTTGGAACCGCTGCAACCCGAACTGAGCCAACTTGGACTGGAGCGGAAATAGAAAAATGTTGTTTTTTTTTGTCGCGATGCAACCGATTGAACCAGCGGTTGCCTGAAAGTGTGCACCTGGCGACAATATTTCTTTTTCACCACCCCTTACAATTTCCGCCCCAGTCAAAGTTGGCTCAGTTCGGGTTGCACAGGGAGGTCCCTCAACGCTTCGGGAGCTCAAATACCGCGAGCCATCCGGTTGCCTCTCGGACACTGAAAGTACGCATCATTGCTTTAACTAGAAAACTTGTTTTGTTAAATATTAAACAACTGTAAATATCCATAAAGCAAATCACTAGTAGTACAACAGTAGTACCTGCTGTAAGTACCTAGCGGACATTTAATGTATGAAAAAGTAGTATTTAACTACCACGTTACCGGTTTGATTACTACTATTGTCGATACCTGATGATAGAATATAATGTTGATGATAGAATATATTATTGATACGCCAAATTTTAGCTCGCGTGGCTTAGCAGAGGCAGAACCTAGCGTTTTTTGGAATCGTACATACAAACTTACATTACAATATAATTAATTTATACTAAGTTCTAAAACTAAAATGTCTCAAATACGAATTGCCATTCCAGGTGACTTCATAGCGAAGATACAGTATGATGTGGCAGACCTGGAGCGCGCTGGCGAAAAGTACTGGAAAATCGCCACCTGGAAGTACACCTCAGACGTGCAGACGAATGTCCACTTCAGCTTCCAGAACCTGTTCAACGGGAACCAGCAGGCTTGTGAGTAGAAGGATCTAGTACGCAAGGACTTGGAGCCGTGAGCAGTACTGGAAGATCGCCAGCTAGAAGTCTAGGTTCCAGAACCTGTTCAATGGGAACCAGCAGGCTTGTGAGTATCTAGTACGTGAGGACTTGAAGGCGTGAGCAGTACTGGAAGATCGCCAGGTGGGACTCTAGCTCCCAGAACCTGTTCAACGGGAACCAGCAGGCTTGTGAATAGACGGATCTAATACGTGAGGACTTGGAACCGTAAGCAGTACTGGAAGATCGCCAGCTAGAAGAACACCTTCCAGAACCTGTTCTACGGGAACCAGCAGGCTTGTGAGTATATAGATTCAGTACATGGAGACCTGGAGCAACCGAACCGGTTTCAGAACCGGTGGTAATTTATCGACAGTGCATGGTGCATGTAATATGCCTAAATTGAAGAATAAATATTTTTGACTTTGACTTGGATGGATTCTTTATTTCCACCCCGGCCGAAAATCAGCCAGCCAGGGGACTATTAAGCGGGATTTTCCGCTTACACAACATGAGGTACCTAATAGTAGCTTTATGGCCCGGTGTGACGTCAAAGGCGAGCATCATTTAAAATGACAGGTTAAGGTTAACTAAAACCATGTTTAAGTCACGGCTAAGCTTTGGGTCTTGTTACGAAACGTATGCGATCGACATTAACTGTCTGTTCCTACTATTCGTAACTATCCGTTTGAGGGATATAAAATAATGAGAATGCCCCCTTCAGACTGCAAAATCCGTAGGTATATATATTTTGACGACCGCTTTGGGCTAGTTGGTAGTGACGAGGTCCTGGGTTCGAATCCCGGTAAGGGCATTGATTTTTATTTATTTATTTATAATAAGGCTCACAAAAACAATTTACAGTCATGATAAGACATATTTGAATAAGGCACAATAAATACATTCTGGACTATAACTCTTAACTAAGTGTGCACAGAAGGATTTCAAACATCAAGAACATATAAGGTGCTAAGGAGGTAACAAATATTGAAACAGGTTGCTTTTTATAAGCGGAAGATGCAATAAGTTGCTAAAATTAATCTAAATCTAAATCTATCATCGTCTAGTACCTATAGTAGGTGAGGTAGGGCACAGCGAAATGTCATCCCGCTCGAATTTGGAGCAACCCAACTGGGGAAGTACCTCCGCCTTGCGGAAGACCACAGCCATAATAACACTACTACTTGCTCTGTAGTAGTGTTGTGTTCCTGGAGGTGAGCAAGGTGACAAGGTTGCCAGAGCTCCCGGGGATGCGTTGTGTTGAGAGCGAGGGAATTTGTTCCTTCAGCTGTCAACACGGCGAGTCCTCGAACATATCAAGGGTCGGCAACGCCCATGTTACTCCTTTGGGGTTGCATGCGTCACCATCAGGCAGGCTACGGCCACCGTCGTTAAAAAAAAAAAAGTACAATCTTTGCTTAATTTGGGACCAGGTCGATTCGTCTAAGATTGTCCCCTAATATTATTTTATTTAATTTGGTATGTTTTCCAGCGGACACCATCCACCAGTTCGCGAACACCAACTGGAAGGAGATCTTCAATGAGGTGGGCACCCCGGTAACCACGGCCGTCATCACGCGCATCGTCAAGGCCATCGAGAAGATGTTCGAAGCTGTGCCGGTCAAAGAAATCAGCATCGATTAGTGTAGGTACTGGCTGTGATGTTTTACTTGTGGCGTGTGTTTGTGCAGTGCAATAATCTAAAGCAGTACACACTGGGCCAACGTTGGCGCTAGAAGGCAGCTATGCGTTAGAGGGAGAGGGCTATAACTCGATCTCTTTCGTTTACATAGCTGCCTCCTGCTCACGCGCCAACGTTGGCCCAATGTGTACAGCCGGCATAAGCGCGCAGAATTATCTGACGCTTGGCAACACAAATATTGTGAACGATATTTCTGCGAGTCGTATATTGAAATATGTATTCTCAGGGTTCCGTACCGTACCTCAAAAGGAAAAAAAGCGGCCAAGTGCGTGTCGGACTACGCACAACGAGGGTTCCGTGCCTATTAAAAAGGTCGTATCGTTACTGAAATCTTATGGCACTTAAGCACGTCCTATTCTTTAAGGAAGGCAGTTTTTTAGGAATATCTCAAAAACCTTTGAATCGATCTTGTTCAAAACAATTTTCGCTGAAAGAATTTAATAAGCCCTATGAGCATGTTTTTTTTTCATATTTTAAAATACACGGTTCAAAAATTAGAGGGGGGGGGGACACAATTTTAGTGACTTTCGAGGCGAATATCTCCGACTCTATTCACTTAATCAAAAAAATTGCTAAGAAACCTTATATTTATTTTGAAAGGCCTATCGATTGATGTGCTACACGTGGCCATGCACTGAAAAAGTTTTTTTTGACTTTCAGTTTTATGTATGGAGTACACCCCTAATAATTTTTTTTTCTTAATTGACTTACAAAACTATGTAGCGGTTAACAAAATACACCTATCCTCAAAATTTTATTCAAATACACCTTATAGTTTTCGAGTAAAATGCCTGTGACATACGGACGGGCAGACAGGCATGACGAATCTATAAAGGTTCCGTTTTTTGCCATTTGGCTACGGAACCCTAAAAACGGAACCCTTATAGGATCATCACTTTGTTGTCCGTCTTTCGTAGCAAGTTAGCAAGCACTAGTGTCGAGTCGACCAAGATAGAATAGGGTGGACATAAATTAAATATGTGATGTCCCCGTGATGTTAGGGATATTTCCACTTTTGTCTGTGAGTTTATGTTTTTAAAGTCAGGACCGCGACTCTATCACGGTAATTGACAGAAAATAAGCGCTCATAGCTCAGCGGCGCCTGCGAGTCGGAAACGATAACGCAGGTTAAGCAAAGATGGCAGCGGTCAGTCTTTGGATGGGTGACCGCCTGATGTTTGAGTGGTTAATATAAATGAGCACTTCCGTGCTTTGGAAGGTACGTTAAGCAGTTGATCCCGGCTGCTGTCTATGACAGTAGTCGTTAAGCCGAGTTAGAGGCCTTCGGGCGGCTTAAAAAATTCTAACAGTCGAGTTGCCCACTCACTTGACAAAGGGGGGACAACTGTCACTCGCGTCCGCAGGAGCTACCTACCACAACCCATACGATTAAATAAATACAGAAAATAATTCCCACAACCCTGCCTGTCTTTCAAAATTACAATGACATGGACATTAAAATGGGGATATTCGCCTTCTGTCATTTATCGCGAATGGAATACAATTGGAATGACGGTTCTGCTGTAACTCACACACAAGACGTGACAATGTGACCAGCACATCGTGTTTGTCACATACAAATAATCTGACACTTTCTGATACAATTGGTCAGAAACTGACAGATTTTTTCGTTTATCGCATGTAATGCAAGTACGACCTTATATAAGTGATTGTTATCAATTATTAAAATTTATGATAAATAAGCTAATTGGAGGGTCTAATATTAAGTAATATTGTAAAATATCCCAATGTCGTTGGGAATAATTGCCATAAAGTTTGTTCAATATAAGATTTTACACGCGTGGTTGTATTATTTTCTGTAATTTCGCACTGTCATATTCATCGACCCGCCCGGTTTACACACAAAGTGTTATCTACCTAAGTACCTACTCACAAAATGGGGCAGTTCCGATAGTTCAGGTATAGTCCCGAAATCAACAATTACCTGTACCCACCTATCCTCCTGGCGTTATTCCCGGATGTTACCTAAGCCCGGGGTCCGCGTGACACCTAACCCCAAGATTTGGCATAGGCACTAGTTTTACGAAAGCGACGGCCATCTGGCCTTTCCACCCTGACTGAAAAGAACTATTATAGTTAATAAATCTCAAAATATTGAACAATAAGATTCCAAAATATATTTGCATAGTTTAGTAAGTTTATTTATTAGATCCAACAATTTTGCCTCATAGGCATACAAATGTCAAAGGAGCACAATTTATGTCACAACGTTATAATCTTACAGTAATAAATTTAAAAATTAAGATGATTACTATAATATTATAGTACAATGTCAAAAAATATTTAATAATTAATTTAATGGTAGAAAAGTCAAGCATCATTAATTTCGCAGCGATAGGAATTCTTTAACACTGTAGAATTTCTTCTGCAAAAGCCAGTTGTTCAGTGTTGATATACAAGCTTTATATGGCAAATGTTTTATGGTCTCTGGAACCTGGTTGTATATTCGTATACACATGCAGTAACTATTACTACTGCAATTTTTAGTGATCGTTTTAGGTGCAACTAATCTTAAGGGGTACCTCGTATGAAATTTACATGTACCTTTTAAAATTCGGAATAAAGAAGGATTTGACTTTACGAACTTAGTTACTTCAAGTATATATAGCGATGGTAATGTCAACAATTTCAGTTCATCAAAAAGGTCTCTACATGATGTTCGTGGCGGCTTGTTACAAATAGCTCTTAAACATTTCTTCTGACAAATAAATAGCCTATTCATTTCACAACAGTTTCCCCACAGCACAAGTCCATACCATAGCACAGATGCGACATACCCGTGGTAAGCAAGGATAGCAGTTTCTCTATTTACACGTGTTGCGAGTCTTCTGAGTGGATAGACAAAACTATTTACTTGTTTACATTTTTTCTCAACTTGTGGTTTCCAAGAGCAGTTTTTATCTACCATTAATAAACCTAAGAATGTTACTACATCAGTTTCCCGTATTACTTTATCACCATATTTAACATTTATTTTAGGACATTCTTTCCTGTTGTAAAATTGCATATAATATAATTAGTTTTTTCAATATTTGCATTCAAATTATTTGATTCAAGCCACATAATTTACTTTACGAATTTCCGTATTTATGTCATCATTATAGGTAAGTACATTGTCACATGGAATTATTATAGAAATATCGTCAGTAAATAAAGTACATTGATAATTGGTAATATTCGGTAAATCATTAATATAAAGTAAGAATAATAACGGGCCCAGAACACTGCCTCGAGGAACACCAACGCTATTTGTTGCATACTCTGATCTAGTGTAGCCTATTATGTTTTTATCAGTAGTATGCTCAATTTGTACACACTGATTTCTATTATTTAAGTAACTCCTAATCCAGTCTAGAGCTGTGCCCCTAATACCATATTTACTGCATTTGTCCAGTAGGCGCTGGTGTGAGACAAAGTCAAACGCCTTACTCATGTCGAAAAAGGCATGTCTGGCAGGCTGTGGGTTTAGTACATTTGTATTAAATACTAGCTGCTAATTAGCAGAATAAGCTACCTTTTGTCACCTACCGCCTATAATGACACTGATGGTCCTAGTTTTTTTTTATTTTTTTTATTTATTTATATTATATGCAAATAAATTATATTCTATTATATTCTTCTATTCACGTTTCGCACCCGTACAGAAGGACAGGCTTAACATTGGACCTAAAGATTTTCAGTTTCACTCTTCGGGTCAGTTTTCGGGATTGCCATACGTTCCGCAGTAGCGCGAAGGCTGCTCGGGCTTTGGAAAGCCGCGAAGTGATGTTCTCTTCTGTTCCTCCAGTTTCGAACTGACACGACACTATCGAGATGGGTGATGGACGTGCGGCTTTGGTGGATACCCACCCTTAATCTGTAAATCATACTAAACAAGTTTTACTATGGATCTAAAAAGTTTCTTAAAAAGTACAGAACAGCCAATTATTTTTAAATTTTGCGTTGTTAAATACTAAATACTGCTCTGTATGAGTATGAGCCCATGATATTTTACCTATTACCCATGAATTTTTTCCAATGTTAAAGGATAAACACATATCCTTGTTGTGTGTTTACCTTATAAGATATGTCAATCTATTACATGATCTAGAATTTAAGAGGAAATTGTCAGAATGGCTTCAGGAACATCTGGGGGCACGGGAGTGCCCCCGCCAAGACGAGCCAAGCGAAGCGCAAGGGCACTACCTACCTTTTCTCGAAGCGCTTCGTCGTATTTTTGAACCTTCTTAATTCTATACACTTATATAGAACCTTCTTAATTCAATATACTTTTTAGCCAAGATGTAGAATTTGTATAGCGTGGCTGGTAGTGGTAGAGTTACGCCGCGTGGAGTAGGAAGCTTGGCGCTAATTGCGATCTGATATCTTTTTCACGCTGAAAGCTGTATGAGCTATGGAGTCTTGGCATCACTTTACATGTAATGTTTTTGGTGGGATTGTTTTTACTCCGTAAAGGAATATATGGAAGCAAAATTATGACAAATAAATATTATGTAACTACGGACTCCTATGTAACTAATTGTTTTCTTAAACATTTGTATGCTGCTTTGGCTGAATACTGGAACCATGTTAAAAATAAGTAAAACCTTTGTACTTACGCATTCTTGCAAATAAACATTTATTTTGTATTCCTATTTCTATAAAATCTAGAAGTGTTTTTTTTTTACTGACAATATTCCAGTTTTCGCTTCTGCCGGCACTCCCGGAGTCTAACGCGGTCTTTTTTCTACAATCGCGTCATTAAAACTCGATAACATTGTCAATTTGAACCGTCGGCCATTGTTCGGAAATGTTTCGGCTAACGTTCGGATCGGTCTCGTTTAATACCTTACATTTAAGTAGATTAATAAAAAATATGAACGGTGGCCAGTAAACCAGACCAGACCAGTTATCCTGTGCATATTCTTTAGATTTCTTAATTCTTTGTTTCACTGTCGATAATTAAATAAATGTAGATGAAAATACACCTGTTATACTAAAAAATAATTCTATTATAAGTCAATAGAGTTCATTTTTACAAGCTTTATATTCACTTGACTTGTTAGTATGAGGTGGCCAGTTATAATGGATGATAATATAATGGATGATAATATAATGGATGGATGACCGCAGAGTACAAGAGGTTTTAATTACTGAGTTTCATGTTGACATTTTAATAGATGTATATGAAAATGTATATAATTATTTATTTCCATGTCGTTACGTTGCTAATCAGGGCTCATGAACATACTTAATACAATTGTGACAAATACATTCATATTATTCATTCACGCGGAGCCCCGGGCACGCCTAGTATCTCATATCACTAAAGGTGTCTTTGTAATTTGTATACCTATTCACGAAAGTAAGCTGCGGGAAAAACCCTCACTTCGCAAGATCACTACCGTCCATTATGTTTACGACATTTCGCAGAATTCATAAATGGTTTAATGTGTTTACGGAAATTATTATTTTCGCTATAATTCCTTATCCTTAAGACGCTGTCAACACCAAAATGCCCTTGAGGATTCGGGATATTATGGCGCACACTGTCTATTTGTATCGGAGTAAACGAGAGCGAGTGTTAACTAGGCGGCCAGGTCTTAGAAGATATTAATAAATAAATATTGAAATAAAGAAAAGTGTGGATTATTTGTGAAATATGACTCGTTAGCGGTTTAGGTATGAATGTGTTGACCTGATGTTTTTAATTGCATTGATGATTTTAAGACCAATCTTTGCAATTATTTTCTATCGAGCCGATTTCGTCCATTTATGTATTAAGTCCCTCCACGGACTTTGAAATATGATGTGCTAGAACAAATAGTTTTCCTTAAAAAACTGCTTAAATAACATCAATTTCGACAGAATTAGATCTTGTCAGCCTCTTAAGGTCGTCTCTTACATGGTGCATAGGGTGTGAGTGTGACGGGTGCTATTATTTATCCTGATTAGAAAATAATCTAATTAGAGATTCCTTTGGCATAGGTCTAGTTCATGTTTTATTGTTATTACCTTTTGTACATATTATGTGCGCAATAAAGTGATATATTTACAGTAATAGCAATGATAGGTAATCAATAGCAATATCGAAGTTTCGGTTACCTATCACAACTCATTACTTAGAGTCGTTTTTTTAGAAACCATACATCTTCAGTGGTGATCATAAAAGTGTATTTTTTTACGTTGGGAGAATACCACCCAGTCCACTACGGCGGGGGGAGTAAAAATGCATAGCGACTACTATCAACTTTATAATTACTTACTGTCAGACAATCAATTAGTATTTGTATTTGACGGCGTGCGCGGCGCTCTCCGTCTGCGGATATGGCGAGCGGAAGGATCGTTCTCCCGCTCTCTCTCCACAGCCCCCTTTGCCATTACGGACTTGCAGAAAGAGGCCATTAGCTTCCCAGGACCTCTTGCAGTAGAGCATTGTCGAGACAATGGCCGGCAGCGAGAGGACGCCAACTCGCCACCGGCTATAGAGGCCAAATTATGCCGCTGTGACCCCAACGGCAAGCATACCTTCAGTGAGTGGCGCACATGATTTACTGCTGCACCGCACCCATGGCAGCGGGGGCTTTCCTCTCCACCGGCAACTCAGTGCAGATACTCCCCGAAGCTTAGTTCAATCAATCAATCAATTATTTATTGCGAGTACATAGTTACATAAGATGACATAATAAATACAGTGTTCTTTCTTAACGCAACAATTTTTATTAAATATTTTGTTTAGTGTTATTTTTAACGAGGAAGTTACCCCAATCATATTTTAAAGTATATGATACAGAGAGAAAGAATATAATAGAAAAATAAACCATCTTCGTCTGTAGCCCCCGACAGGACTCGAACCTGCGACCCCTCTATTGCCGGTAGAGTGCTTTAACCACTAAGCTACGAGGACATTGACTGAACATCGTGTATATTTCAACCGTATTCCTGCTACGAATAGCGACCTCTCTGTATACTCTTGAAAGACTGACAGCCTTTAGGACCACTCTAATGGGCGAGCTGTGCGCTCGCTCCTGTCTAATCGAACCACATCAGGCAGTTTCTGATTTGAATGAATGAATGAATGAACGAATGATCTTTATTTCGTGTAACCATGGACACATATTTCATTAGTAGAACTACGGGGACACTACTACTACTATTACAAAACTACGGGGTTAGTTTGAATGGCAATTTTTTTTTCACGTTTGGTTCGTTGAGAATGATTTGATATATTGATATTATGATTTATGACTTTTAGTATAGTTCCTGTTCAACGTGCGTCGTAAGCGTTAAATAAAAATACAGGAATATATTGCTTTGCTATAAAAATTGCCTTTATTTAATTGACAATCTCCGTGTAATACGAATTTTGGTATTTTGTTGACATTTGGTTGTTTTAAGCATATGTTGTGTTGCCATGAAAGTGTTTTCAAGTAAAGGCATTATGAGACTAAGCTATTTTGAAGTTACGCCATATTAAGATTCCTAGTCATTCTGTAATTTAGGTATTTTGAGACCAAGAATTTTTGAGATCTGAGAATACCTATTGATAAAGAGGTAAAATGCAATGTAGTTGTTATAAGCCCAAAGCGGTGAAACGTTCGTCGGTGACATAAGGGGACACCGGGTTCTAAACGATAATATTTTCAAAAGTTTGAAAAAGTTACCAGTTACAGAAAAAAATATTTTCGGCAAATGACTTATTTGAGGAAAAGAAAAGTCGTAACAGAGTCCCCATTACCCCCCCCCCCCCCCATTGAGGGTTTATTGTTCTCAATCGGTTTATGGAAATATACGCGCGAGTACCTGTATGCGTGTGTCTTGACTTCAACTGGCTTATTACCATGATGATGAATGACGATGACGTCAAAAGCAGCTACAGAGCTCACGTCACGTAGGCTCTACACATGACACACGGTCAGCGTGATTCCGCCGAGGTGGATATTCTAGTTTTTTTGGTATTTCTAATTTATTTTATTGCCTATGGAAAGTCATTCCTTGTGGTGAGTTGTGAATGTTGGTTTTTAAAGTGCTTCATTATTAACATGAATCATTGAATTTCTAGTAGGATACTATATGCTATGACAAATTCATTTTTGAAAAGAATCCGTTTTCAATTTCAAAGGACACCGCACACCTTGTATGAAAAAAAAGGTTAAAGAATTTACTTCATTGTATTTTTTTTTTGTATGTTTATTTTTATATTAAAGAAAATGGGGGGCGTAAAACTATCTATGTAGATCCTATAGATTGAGATAAAAATACCGAACTATTTATCGTTACGTGTCTATAACAGAAAATTGGCGAAACTATTTGTCTTGTTATGTCAATTACCGGAAGTGCCGTAAAACACATTTTCCTGGAGGAAGAAGGGATTGCATTTTTTTGCAAAGTGGTGCCCTTGGAAAGTAAACACGGTGTTTGGTAAGTTTCTTTGAATAAGATGTGAAAACAACCGATTTTTATAACATCTATTTTTTCATTCGAGTCTGACCACTTAAATTTTTTTCCACAATACATTTTTCTACAGACCTCATTACTGGGTAAATTACAAAATATATTTTTCTAACTTAAATATAGTAAAGTAACCTACCTACCTACCTATTTTGTAATTTTTTGTTGCTATTTCTCCGCTACCTAAAGGTTGTCTGGAAGAGATCGCTCTTTAGCGATAAGACCGCCTGTTGTTAACATCTATTTTTTTTATAAGTTGTTTTAATAGACATTTGTTTCATATTTTAAGGTGTGCAATAAAGAGTCATCGAGCATCGTACTTAAGTCCTCCATGGTCTCAGCCAAGACTACTCGTACTATATCGTCAGCAAACCGAAGGTGAGTGATGTACTCGCCGTTGATGTTGATGCCTAGCCTTCTCCAGTCCAGAGTTTTGAAAACGTCCTCCAGTGCAGCGGTGAACAGTTTTGGAGAAATAACATCTCCTTGCCTGACTCCCCGCTGCAGCGGAATAGGCTTCGAGTTCTGGTCCTGGAGTCGAACTGACATGCTCGATGACCTCAGTAAAGCTTCCGAGCGAGTTGGTCTAAGAATGAACATGGATAAGACGAAGATCATGTCAAATGCCCATGTAGTACCAACTCCCATTACAATCGGACACTTTACGCTCGAAGTTGTAGACGATTATGTATACCTAGGACAAACTATCCAGTTAGGTAGGTCCAACTTCGAGAAAGAGGTCAATCGTCGAATCCGACTCGGCTGGGCAGCGTTCGGGAAGCTACGGCACATCTTTTCGTCCAATATTCCGCAGTGTCTCAAGACGAGAGTCTTTGACCAGTGTGTGTTGCCAGTGATGACATATGGTACTGAAACGTGGTCGCTAATTACCATGGGCCTCATAAGAAGGCTCAAAGTCACCCAAAGGGCTATGGAGAGGGCTATGTTGGGAGTTTCTCTGCGGGATCGCATCAGAAATGAGGCTATCCGCAGTAGAACCAAGGTAACAGATATAGCCCTCCGAATCGCTAAACTTAAGTGGCAGTGGGCGGGGCACATAGCACGTAGAACCGATGGCCGTTGGGGCGGAAAGGTTCTCGAGTGGCGACCACGTACCGGAAGGCGCGGCGTGGGTAGGCCCCCCGCAAGGTGGACTGATGACCTGGTAAAGGTTGCTGGAGTTCGCTGGATGCGGGTGGCGCAGGACCGGTCACTTTGGCACTCTTTGGGGGAGGCCTATGTCCAGCAGTGGACGTCTTTCGGCTGATATGATGATGATGATGAATAAAGAGTATTGGTATTGTATTGTTTTGTAACCTAAAATTATTAACATAAAAATTTAATCATAAAAGGAAAGGCCAAATTCGTTGGGGAACGAGCCAGCTCTCCTCCATAGAGCTGTGAAAGTATCCGGAAACCATTTTCCGGAGACTTCGACCGTTATTTTTGCCAGGTTTCCAAATAATTGGTGAGCGCTTCGGCTCCAGGGTCTGTGAGGCCGATTTATTTGAGGCATTGCTGCTCACGTAAGTCGTCTCGTCTGTAAGCAATATTTGTACTGAACTTACGTAAGTAACTTACAGGTGTAACGCCTTAGGGTTATACCAGAGCCGTGGTCCCGCGCCAACCCCGGCAGTTCCGCGCTGGCCGGCACGTCGTCCCTGATGAAGGCCTGACGGATGATATTATTGAGGCAAGTGTGGCGATACAGGTGACCAGCACTCTTCGCGCAAGATAAAGCATGGTGTTCCAGGCTACCCACCAGGATTCCGCAAGGTCAACGATGCTGAGAACCATCCTTTATTGAATTGAAGATCCGTTGTATTGTCAACTGCTTAGAGACAATAGGCATGATTCCTACGCTTTTTTTTCGATGCCATTCGAACTAGTTTTTAGAGAGGAACAAATTTATGTATGGGAGGTACTGCAATTAAAGTAAATAAATAGACTAAAAACGTAGTCAAAGACGGACCTCGCTGGCGGCAGGCGAAATGCTTCATACTAATTGACAAAGAAGTATGACGTCACCGCTGTCTATTTGTATAACTGAGGTAACAAACATTGAAAAAAAATATTGATAAAAAACCGGCCAAGTGCGTGTCGGGCCACGCGCAGTGTAGGGTTCCGTAGCGCTATCTGTGAGAACCTATAAATTGGCCTCCTGTTTTTATATCCGTTTTTAACTTGTTTTGTGGGCTGTTGGTTTTCCAATAAATAAATTGTCTTTTAATAAACAACTAAATCTCATCATCATCATCATATCAGCCGAAAGTCGTCCACTACTTGACATAGGATTTTTCTTCAATTTTGTCCACTACCTTTTTATCGCTGCTTAATACTATTTTAAAGTCCATAGTGAAACTTCTAGCCACCTATCACGTTTAGTTTTCAAGTAAAAAAAACACCAGATCAATGACGTCATCAAAACATGTTTGTGTTTTTATTTTCGTAATGAATGCCAAAAATGCCCTAAAATTTTTGTCTCCAATTCCAGGAAACAATATTCAATAACGTTAAGAAAATACAAGTCTGTAAAGTTAATAATTCAGATGATATTCACTATTTTATAATTTTTTAATTTTTTTTTTCAAAGTTTATTAACGGTAGCATTTTATTTTAGCTTTTAAAGACGTATGATGAGTGTACTGCCTCAAATTTTCACGATTTTACCTAATGGGGTTTGGGGTTTATAGCGTTTCTAAGTTTTTGTTCCATTTCTATAGAAATAGGGTTACACACAAACGAAAATAATATCAGAGTTCAGAGGCGAGGGTTCTGTTCCGCTTACTTGACTAGCATGAATTCTTCATTATAGTCTTCGTTATTTTCGGGCATGAATGCAGTATGTGGATCGGTAGACTTTATAAGTGATAGAACTTTAGGCGGTATAGGTGATCGTTTTTGTTTACTATGGCGTGCTTTTAATGACAAATGTGAAATAAAAGAGTCCTAAGATTCGAGAGCTTTTTGTGCTGTTCACGATCATAATTGGTTCGAGATTCACCGGCAAAGAACTCATCTCAATGATTTGCCAATCGCGTTTTAGTATTTTGTGCATAGTGACATTAGTGACTGACACATTAAACCAGCCATATGATTGTGTGTATACGTTTCAGCCAAAGGTGCACAAAATACACGAAATTCGTTTGTGTCGATTGGCAAACCACTTGATAGAGCCACCTAAAATTGTTTTTTAAATGGTATGAAAATCGTCGACAAGCCACTCCTTGATATAAGAAAAAAAATATTAGCATAGCGAATCAATGAAAAAATAACAGATTATTTTATAGTTTTCATTATTGAAACATGAAACCGGCCCTTTATAAAATTTGTGAGGTGAAGAAATCAGTCGAGTATTTCGAATATATTTGTATTCACCGTAGAAATTTTGCTTGCGACTACTACTTTTCCATGAACGTGTCGTGTCGTGTCGTGTGTGTTTTCAATTATAAGCAATAAACTCATGCGCCCACGAATATTTCTATTTTAAAACACACTGCGATTTTGCAACAACTGCACATAAAGTTAACCTACCAAGTCTGTGACAACCCTAACTTGAATATTCAAAAATTCATATCTCGCGAATCCTGCTATATTTTCATTTACTTTTTTTCCTAGTGATAATGCTTCTTATATTAAATCGTAGTTAAATAAAATGCGACCAATGTAAGATTATCAAGAAAAAAATATTTTTATATTTAATTGATGATATCATCGTCTAAGAGTCATCAATTCAAACTTTTACGAGTAGCAAATCATATTGGTATGTCAAAACTACCTTTATATTAGCATATAAGGATCTTTATAAAAAGAGGCATGAAATGTGAGTAATTACAGTTTTCATGTTTCTATGGATTTCTATGGCTGTTTCTCGATTTATCGAAAATATCAAAAACTATGGGACATAGAACTGTGGAAGTTTCAATGTTCGCTATCATTTGATAAAGTTCATAATTTAAACATTTAAGTAGACTTTCGCAAAATTTAGTAAAAATCCCACGCTGTGCATAGGCCTCCCCCAAAGAGTGCCACAATGACCGGTCCTGCGCCACCCGCATCCAGCGGACTCCCGCGACCTTTACCAGGTCATCAGTCCACCTTGTGGGGGGCCTACCCACGCTGCGCCTTCCGGTACGTGGTCACCACTCGAGAAGCTTTCCGCCCCAACGGCCATCGGTTCTACGTGCAATGTGCCCCGCCCACTGCCACTTAAGGCGAGTTGCTTCGGGGTTCTTCTAGGATATGTGATTTTGTAAACGGTTTTATTTTGAAAACCTACATATTAAAAATTAAAAAAAACTGTAATATTATATTTAAGACCTTTATCTAGTTCCGTCGGAAGTCCGTTACATAATTGGATAAACTTTGATCGATAGAAAAAAATGCCAAACATACTTCTATTCTCATCTTAAAACTGACATTATTCCAATCTTACGTAACTTGATGAATAGAAAATTACACCAAAATAAGCGTCTATGATGATGTGAGTGATGTCGGTCATAATATTTTTAATTTATTAAGACATGTCTTTTTTCACCCAAAATCAACGAAATTATGGCACAATTCACTCCCGCTCCGTTCCCGCTGCACCGCGGCAGTCCCGAGCGGAACGCATTGGAGGTCGGACGTACGCGCATTTTCGCAGCACAGCATTTGTTAAAAATGGGTAACAAAAAAATTAAAAAGAAGATATCGTCACTGGGGCTTCGGAAACTGAATAAGCAGAAAAGGTTAGTACATAAAAAAAACGAATTCCCGTATTAAATACATCAACCACACACACACGCGCGCAGATTACACCGCGTACACTTCCACAGTTACACAGTATAGAGAAAAACAGTACGAGAACTACTAAACATATTTTATACTATAATAATTATGTGATTAGCATTACGAAATATTAAAAAAAAAACCCTTGACACGATACTCACTAGTTTCCACTGAAAAATAATAATTACGAACAGTATACAGGGTGGAAATAGATTTTGGGTCAGTGAGGGCAGCTACCAGATCCCGTGTTGCTAAGTGAAAATGGTCTTGGTAGAGCTTCCTTCGATTTCAAATTAATGAAGATTGGCGTTTATAGATTTTGGAAAAAACATACAGGTTGCGAGAAAATGGTCATTTTGACAAACTTTTTTTTTGATGCCAATCGATCCCATTCCAGTCCAGGATCAAAAGCTTGTATGGGACCAAAAAGAAATTTCCGGCTAGAAAAGCCATAAATCGTGAAAAAATTTCCCCATACAATTTGTATGAAAATGAAAAAAGTTTTTTTTTACATGTATTTTTTTAATATAAATCGATTCCATTTCTATCCAGTATCAATAGTTTCCTAGGGGTTAACTTTCGGTGATGTACAAAAAAGCCAGAAATTAAAGAACTGTTTTCATACATTTACTATGAAGAAAAAGTGAACTTTTTTAATTTTTTTCTGTCACGCTAATCAGTTCTGTTACATTGAAGGATCATAATACGGTATGAAAATCACAGTAATAATTGCGATCACTCACTCACTCCGTTCACTTTTTCTTCATAGTATATGTATGTATACTGGATAGAAATGTAATCGATTGACATAAAAAAAAAACTTGTTTCATTTTCATACAAATTGTATGGGGAAAGTTTTTCTCGATTTATGGCTTTTCTAGCCGGAAATTTCTTTTTGGTCCCATAGAAGCTTTTAATCCTGGACAGGAAAGGGATCGATTGGCATAAAAAAAAGGTTTATAAAATGACCATTTTCTCGCATCCTGTATATTTTTTCCAAAATCTGTAAACGCCAATCTTCATTAATTTGAAATCGAAGGAAGGTCTCCTAAGATCATTTTCGCCTAGCAACACGGGATCTGGTAGCTGCCCTCACTGACCCAAAATCTATTTCCACCCTGTATAGGTCAACATGACATTTTTTCATGTTTTTTTTTTATCATTGTACTATTCCCGCGGTGTTGCCCGCGTTTACTTTGAAAGTATATTCTAAATATTGCCAAACTCACAAACTTACAAACATTACCTCTTTATAATATTTGTATAGAAGACCAAAAATATAAGAATTCTATTTCTGCAGATTGAAAGTGAAGACTATGGTGAACTTGTTAGGCCCATCTTCTGCTGATTGTCAAGACGAGTAAGCCAATGTATTTATTGTACATATACAGGGTGTCCCAGGCTATGCCACATAGAGGGGAAGTACTTTAAATATTAAAGATAGGACATTTAACAGAAATAAAACCTCATTTAATTTTTAAAAATAATTATGACTGCATTCAAAGGTTCGATTCCCGGTTCAGGCAGTAAATTTTTCAAAATCTGTGAAAGCAGTTGTAACTATTTTTAAAAAAGAATGAATGAAGTCTTCTTTCAGTAAAATATCTTATCTTCAATATTTAAAGTACTTCCCTTCCATGTGGCATGGCCATGAGACATCCTGTATAGTTTTTTTTTAATAATTCTGGTTTTTATTGGTTTATAGAAGTGCTCACAGTATACTAACTACTAAAAAATCTTGAATTATGAATAACAAAATATGCTACTATTCAGAGCAATGACGCATAATTCAATTTCGGAGAGGCAACCGGATGACAAGCGGTAGCCTGAAAGTGTGTACGCTGTTTATATAATGCATTTTTTATGCCATCCCTCCTAGTGCGACCGGAGCCGCGTGAGCGAACGAAGAAAAAAAAAATTGGCAGGCAACCGCTTGCAAATTGGCACGCTTGTTCTTCATCACAAACAGACCATTTCAAGCAGTTTCCTGCCAATTTTGTTTTTTTTTTCGCTTGCTTACGCGGCTCCGGTCGCGCTAGGAGGGATGGCATAAAAATTCCATTATATAAACAGCGTACACACTTTCAGGCTACCGCTTGTCATCCGGTTGCCACTACAATCGGTAAGATGAGTTAACACTACAATCGGTAGAAGATGAGGCGATGCCACAATCGTTAGAAGACGACGCAATACTACCTACTCGAGCCGTGTAAACCGGAGGACAGTGTATTCGAATTGGAATATTTGTCAAGTTTGCGGACTTATGATTTCGACGAATTTTAATCAAAAACCTTTATATTTTCAAAAAAAGGTTTATGATTAAAATTCGTCTATGAAACAACAATGTGATTGATTTTAAAATGATTGTTAAATAATTAGTGTTTTTCTACTTTGTGTTTTCTTTTATAGGTTTCTGCACCCGTGGGTGCCAAACGGAACCATATTACTAAGTCTATGTATACCAATCAATTCAATTCCATCTGTTTCTTCATCGGACCTTTAACTGAGTTTTCCCTAAACCCGCAAAAAATCTTAAAATATGCACCGTTATAGTGGACAAATTGTGAAATAGTAAACTAACAATACAGGGTTTTTTCTGTAGTCCGAAACCCGTACATAGTTCACACCCTTCACAGATAGCAAACTTGACCCTTTCACGGTCCAGTTAATATACGGCGATCGTAAGATCACTTTACTGTGACCCGTCTTGTCTGTGCAATGGCTGCCGCGCGGTCACGTGCTCGACGAGCGGGTCGGGGCGCGCGGGCGGCGCTTCACGGATTGCCGCGCACCTCACCCCCTCAGATTGCTTAGCGCGTCGAATCATATCGCCTTAAGTTTAGCGATTCGGAGGGCTATATCGGTTACCTTGGTTCTGCTGCAGATAGCCTCATTTCTGATGCGATCGCGCAGAGAAACTCCCAACATAGCCCTCCCCATTGCCCTTTGGGGGAATGTGAGCCTTCTTATGAGGCCCATAGTAAGCGACCACGTTTCCGTGCCATACGTCATCTCATCACTGGCAACACACACTGGTCAAAGACTCTCGCTGAGACACTGCGGAATATTAGACGAAAAGAAGTGCCGTAGCCTCCTGAAGCTACCCAGCCGAGTCGGATTCGACGATTGACCTCTTTTTCAAAGTATGACACTTAAGGTCAAGAAAATCGAAAAACAAAGGTGTGGGCCAGAGGGTCTATCGACACTTACATTACGCATTCCAGTTTGATATCAAAGTGTTTAGCGTGCTCTGTCCAACACATTTGTTCCCCAAGCACCTTAATATCAATATTTAACGCGTTGATACATTAACCCCGCGAAATAAAGTGCGTCTCACGTTTTTTTGAACAGGTTATTTGCCCTTGATCCTGAACTACTCTGTGCCACATAACAGGCCTAAATACATCATAACTTGCAATACGTATGTACGCCTCGTTAACAACCTTCAGTTTAATTTTCAACTTTATGTCAATAAGGTGAGGTTTTTAATATCAGGTCGCAATATGTAGTTTTTTTTAACAAAGTTTTTTTTTGACATCCTACTGGTTGGTATTAAAATGAAATTAATGAAGTTTTTAAGGACGTTTGCATTATTCAGCAGTATCAAATCCAGTTTTTAGAGTTATTTGCATAAAATCGTTAACACTCTAAACACGCGTGTTTATAACCATTCGCTCTTTGCTTGCTCTTTGCATACTCTAATGCCGGCAGTACACACTCGTCGAGACACCCCGAGACAGACCGAGAACGAGTGTGTACATGATGCTCTCACCTAGTCTCGCCCGCTCGGGTCCCGCCTCGGTACGCCTCGGTCGCGTGTCGGTTTTTGCGGCCGAGTCAAAGGGTTGATCTGCTGTTCAAATGACGCAACGAGTGTGTACATGGTGTGCTCTCGTAGAAAGCTTCTCGCCCGAGACTCAGCTAGAAGCTCACGACGAGGTTGTACAGCCGGCATAACAGAGGACCCCCCGAGCGGGTTCTTGGCAGCAAATGTCGTCGAGCCTTGACAGAGATTTATAAGACTCTGGGGGAATAGCAGCGAGCTGCAAAAAAAATGTATTAGAAATCACTAACTTAGACAAAATGGAATCTTGCAAAGTTCATTTCAGGGAACTTCAAATACTTTCTCTCCCATCGAAGTACATCTTCGAATCAAGTGAATTTGTAACAAACCATACAGACTTATTAACACCAACCACAGCAAAGATCAAAAGAAACAATCGCAACATAAATCATTCTCATTGGTGACCTAAATTTAACTGAGGCTAAAATGCAAAGACTGGAACACCGTAGAAAGGTTGCCTGCTTATCGGTGTTCTACAGGATACATTGCGGAGAGGGTGCCCTAGGATTACACGAATTAATCCCGCCCTCACCATTTCGCCATCTTGGGACTAGGCGAGGTCGCGGGTTCCACCCTTATGTTGTTGACTTACCACTGATTCGCACGAAGCGCTTTGCTTCCAGTTTTCTCGCGAGGACAGCCAAACAGTAGAACTCGCTTCCGGCAAACCTTTTCCCAGTTACATATAACTTGGATCTTTTCAAGACGAGAGTGAATAGGCACTATCTAGGTATGCATGTAACACCCTCGACCTCATCATCACTTACCATCAGGCGAGATAGGGGTCAAATGCGTACCTATACTTAATAAAAAAAAAAAAACTTAAATTACCGTTTTCAAATTTAAAAATAGTTACGTTGAGTCCCACTTATATGGTTACTAGTTTCTGCCCGCGACTCCGTCCGCGTGGAACTCGTTTATATCGAGGGGTCCATACAAACTTTCTCCCCCATTTCAGCCCGTTTGGGGATGATTTCCGAGATAAGCACTATCCTATGTTCTTGTAAAATGTATGGGTAATTGTCGTTACTAAACTGAGAAAACTTAAAGCGTAGATTAGATTAAGGCCTACAATTTTTTTGATTATCACCCTTCAAATCAAATCAAATCAATTATTTATTCTGCAAATAGGCCACAAGGGCACTTTTACATGTCAAACGGTAATTTACAATGTAATAATAATAATCTTACACAATAATCATTATAAACTTGCAGATTAAGGACAGATTTAAACGGTGAACAAAGTAAATGTCACTAAGTTAATGAAAACAAAACGAAATTGCAAAATATGACCATTACATTCGATATAAGGTCGGTATCAGCATTAACAAGACCTTAAGTCAGTCAGTCAGGACTTTTACGTTTATATATATAATACTAGCTTCCGCCCGCGACTTCGTCTGCGTGGACCCGGGATTAAAACTATTCTATATTTTAATCTAGGCTATAAACTATCTTCGTGCAAATTTTCATCCAAATCGGTTGAGCCGTTTATGCGTGATTGAGTAACAAACATCCAAACATACAAACATCCAAACTTTCACATTTATAATATTAGTAGAATATAGTAGGATAATATATAAATTAAAATAAATAACCACCTACCAAATTCCATTAAAAATATAGGAAAATTATCTCTTTTCAAAAAGCACCTAAGAACATTCTTACTTAACAAATGCTATTATTGCAACTTAAATGAGTATTTTAACGATAAAATTAATTAGTAATATTTTGATAGCACTTTCTCTTACTTTAAAAGATGTTAAATTCTAAGCATGATAGTTTTAAGTATGTTGCTCTGCCCTTGCAGGGCGTCACATGGATACCTAGCTATTAATTGTTCCATCTAATTATTATATTGTAATGTGATTTATGCAATAAACGATTTAAAATAAAATAAATACATATTTGGGGACAAAGCTCGTCGTTTAGTACCCAATGTACCCATAGGCCCCGGGGGATAGTAAATGTATGTGGGGGCTCGCCCTCAGGTTTCGCTTGCAAGACACAGGGAGATAATGAGTGTCCGTTCATGGGGGCGCATGTAGAGGGTTTAAAATTGTTCCACCTAATAATTATATTGTAATGTGGTTTATACAATAAATAAATAATAAATAAATAGGCTTGTGTTATGGGTACTAGACGACGATATCGTCGTATATAATAGATATAAATACTTAAATACATAGAAAACTTTCATGACTCAGAAACAAATATTCATGCTCATCACACAAATTTTTGCCCTTACCGGGATTCGAACCCAGGACCTTCAGCTTCGTAGGCAGCGTCACTCCTCACTAGGCTAACCGGTCGTCAAACAATAAACAATTTAAAATAAAATTAATACATATTTGGGGACAATCTTAATAAATCAATCTAGTCCCAAACTAAGCAAAGCTCGTCGTTTAGTATCCAATGTACCCATAGGCCCCGGGGGATAGTAAATGTATGTGGGGGCTCGCCCTCAGGTTTCGCTTGCAAGACAGGGACATAATGAGTGTCCGTCCATGGGGGCGGATGTAGAGCGTTTTTTGAAGGAATGCTTTGGTCTTTCATTCCAACGAAAAGCACGGCCTTTGGCCTCGCTTGCCTCGCCACTCACCTACGGGACTTACCTCGCCTCGCCTCTCACCTACACGGGATAGTATGTGTCCAAGAGGGCTCGCTTGTCTCGCCGCTCATCTTCGGTACTCTAGCCACAGGTTTCGCTTGCAAGACACCTAGGGATTGTAAGTGTCCATGGGGGCTTGACTTCGGGTCTTCGGCCCTCGAGCTCGCCTAGGGAGCGCTGTCTAAAAGCAGGCAATAGGGCTCAGCCTTCGGCTTCACTTACCTCCCCTTTTACCTTCGGGAATTTGGGCCTCAGGTTTCGCTTGCTGAAGACACCCGAAGATAATGAGTGTCCGTAGGGGCTCGCATTGAGAGCGCTCTCTAAAGGGATGCTTTGGGCCTTTCATTCCAACGTAAAAAGGATACTTTGGGCTTTTATCTACAGGGTGACGGGAAATTCGACGTATTCCTTGAAAGGGGTTATTCTATAGCTCATTTGCAATGATTTAGATCCAGTCAACCGGGGGTCAAAACTCATTGGTTTGCAAGTTATTCGAGTTTTTAGATTTTTTTTTAGAAAACCCACCTGTCGGCCTAAAACTCGTAATTGTGAAAAAACTAATTAAATTTAGACCTCAAAGATTTATTTAATAGCCAATAAATGACTGATTAAGGAAAATAAAAAAACATGCCAAAACTTTTCAAGATATTGCAAAGAAAAGCGTTTAAAGTCACAAGTTTTTAAATTTTGTTCCAAATTTTGTAACACTTCGAGGAATTATTAAAAAAAAAAGTATGAGACTTCGCGTAAAAATTACATAAATTAGTTCCTCAGTTCATAAGCTTTCATGAAAGGTACAATTGGCGACATTTTTGTAATAATTCTTAATAATAATGATAATAATAGCGGAGCAGGTAGGCAGCGTGCCTTCGGCGACGCGACAAACAAACCAATTAAGGGGTGGTATTTTACATGTTACAATGGCTTTGTCTTCAGTTCCTTATCTTATCTTATCTTCTTAGGGTAGGAGTCACTAAAAGTTGCCTTTGGTGTTTTAAGTAATTTATTAGATGGTCTCTTGATTTTCTTTACTTTAATGACAGTCACAAGGAAAGGATTGAAAAGAGTTACTAACAATTTCATTAGTAAATAAAATAATTTAATCAATCATAAAAAATCAACATAATAAGTATCTTATAAAGTCACACTAACCTTAGATACAAGAAAGTAAAAAGAAAGACTTAATTAAAACTGCCTAATAATTTATTATCTTTAAAAAAACTCTTAAAAATCACAAGTCTTGCTCAAACTGCCTGCCTCGGTTTCGTATGCAAGCACGAAGCCTTTTTCGAACTTCAGTGATTGTCACTCGCGTCGAAAGCCCTTCTTTCATTGTTTGTGCAGCTGCTTCAATTTTTTGCCGTAACTCTTCAACGTTATTTATCGGTGTGTCGTAAACCAACGCCTTCATGTGACCCCAGATCTAAAAGTCACATGGAGTTAAATCTGGACTTCTGGCTGGCCAAGGGGTTGGGCCACCTCGACCAATACATCTTCTTGGGTAGTGCTGATCCATCCATTCTCGCACACCTCGGTGAAAGTGAGCAGGGCAGCCATCGTGTTGATAAACCATATTCAATCTTGTGGCAAGTGGCACATCCTCCAGTAATGTGGGTAACTCTTCCCTTAAAAAATGTTCGTACGCGATGCCGTTTAATCGCGCTGGCAGAAAGAACGGTCCGATCAAATTGTCGTGCACGATTCCCATCCACACGTTCAAGGAAAATCTTTGCTGATGAGCTCCTTCATTGGATTTTCTTGGGTTTTGACCTTTAGGCGCCCAAAAGTGCAGATTTTGGTAGTTTGTAATTCCGTCACGGTCGAAATTGGATTCATCGGTCCATAAAATTCTCTTCAGGTAATCGGGGTCTTCAGCATCAGTATTAATTAAAGGGTGTCCCAGAAGTAAAGAGACAACTTTTTAATGTCGCACTGGCCGAAAACAGATTTTTCAAAAAAAGAAAATTAACTGTCATGGCGACTATCATAAGCAAATCTGTCAAATTATTCGGTATTTGCGTATTGGTTTTATACAATTTTCAAAAATGAAACGAGCTGAACATGAACAATTCGCGAAGCGAGTTATTCATTATTATGAGTCTCACGGCAAAATAGACACAATACACCATTTTACACAAGAGGGGGCGAGAAGAACGAGCTTATATCGAATAATAAAACGTTTTGAAGAAACAGAAGAGCAAAATTTCAAAAGCCTACCGGGAAGACCGCGTGTAGTTTCGACGGCTCGAAACTTAGGTAAAATAAAAAGGGCGTTTATACAGACTCCTTCGGTATCGGTCAGAGCTGTGGCGGATAAATTAAAAATATCCAAGTCTAGTGTATCTAGAATTAAAATACAGGACCTAAACATGAAAGCCTATGCAAAGTTATCTGCTCCCAAATACATCAAAGACCAGGAGGTGCGTGCTAAAAAAGGATGTCGTAAAGTCTACGCGAAAACATTGAAAAAAGTGCTTATTATTGATGATGAGACATATGTACCGGTGGACCCGAGCGATGTGCCTGGCAAGCAATATTTCCACACTACCACTCGAGAGGCTGTGGATTACACGGAAAGGGTCTTGCCAAAGGCAAATTTTTTTAACAAATATCTCGTTTGGCAAGCGATTGACCAAAACGGCAATATATCTGAACCTTATATTTGTACTGGATCCATGAACTCAAAAGTTTATCTCAAAGAGTGCATAATTAAACGATTGATTCCGTTTATAAACAAACATCATCGCAAGGAAGACGTTGTGTTTTGGCCGGACATGGCGACTTGTCACTACGCGTCAGAAGTCACCCAGTACTTGGAGTCCACAGGGATTGAATATATACTCAAGCGTAATAATGCTCCAAATGTACCCCAAGCTCGAGGAATTGAAATGTTTTGGGCATTGTGCAAGAAAGAATATAAAAAGCGAACAGATAAGCCCAAATCATTGACAGCTTTCAAACATCGGTGGACCAGATTGGCAAAAAAAGTGGCAGCAAGGTCAGGAAAAGCTGTCATGCGGCGAGCAGCAATAAATTTGAGAAAAATAGGGTACAAAGGCGTCGTTGGTGCAAATTTGATATAAAATGTGTAATTTTATTATAAATTTTAATTATTATTACATGTAACTAATTTAATTTAATGTGTTGTCTTATTTAAAAAAATAAATTTATATTGTCTCTTTACTTATGGGACACCCCAGTAAAATACTGCAGAAATCCACCCTTCTTGCTGGGTCTCCCTCTTCAATTGCGTGGACTGGAGCAAAATGATATGGATACTGCCGAGCTGAGTGCAGGGTAAACCACACCTTCCACTGAGAAATACCGAGCCGGTTAGCAACAATTCTCGTCGAGGTAGTGCCGTCTGCTCGGAAACACTGTAGGATTTGTTCCTCTTCAGCAGGATCATAAATTCGAGGTCTTCCAGCATCAGCTTGGCTGCGTCGAACTGTTCCTTTTTCCCGAATAAGTCGATACGTCGTCCCAAACACACTTCTGTGAGGTAAGCGGCGGTTAGGGAAACGACGTTGGTACTCTCTTCTAGCTGCAGCGGAGTCACCATCACAGAGTCCGTAACAATAAATGATGGCTGCGTATTCTGCAAATTCGTAAGCAGCCATTTGCAAAGGAAGCTTAGTTGTCAATAATCGTCCGAATTGGAAAGAAAGTTGAAACTAACTGATTGATTACTTAATGCATGAAGAATTATCAAGCCTAGTTTAGTCCCTCTCCCAGGTACTCCCCCACCTCATGAAAATGAATAAGATAAGGAAAAAAATACAAAAAAAACAAAATGAACAATTAACCTAATGACCCTTAATTGGTTTGTTTGTGTCGCGTCGCCGAAGGTCTTATTATTAAAAAATGATTACAAAAATATCGCCAATTGTACCTTTCATGAAAGCTGAGGAACTAATTTATGTAATTTTTACGCGAAGTGTCATACTTTTTTTTTAAATAATGCCTCGAAGTGTTACAAAATTTGGAACAAAATTTAAAACCTTGTGACTTTAAATGCTTTTCTTTGCAATATCTTGAAAAGTTTTGGCATGTTTTTTTATTTTCCTTAATCAGTCATTTATTGGCTATTAAATAAATTCTTTTTTGAGGTCTAAATTTGATTAGTTTTTTCACAATTACGAGTTTTATGCCAAAAGGTGGGTTTTCTTAAAAAAACTCTAAAAACTCGAATAACTTGCAAACCAATGAGTTTTGACCCCCGGTTGACTGGATCTAAATCATTGCAAATGAGCTATAGAATAAACCCTTTCAAGGAATACGTCGAATTTCCCGACACCCTGTTGACCCTGTATATAATTATTATTGACGAACAAGTTTATGAGGGTGTTTATTTAGATTCGAAGTGAACTGTTACACGCACACCGTACCTTTATTTTCAAATTTGTCAGATGTGTTAAACATAAGAATATCATGTACTTAAACCATAATTTATACGCGTACAAAGTTGCGGGCAGAAGCTAGTTTAAAATATGTCCTTGACCTTTAAGTTGTGGGATTCGCTTTCGTAGATATTATGTGAAGTGTGTCTAGGCATGATCGGCGTCAAATACGTATACACTTTTGCACCTTATGCCTTTGTAGTAAGGTGCAAAGTTAACTGACACCTAATGACCTATAGCGTTATTGTATAATATGACAATAATGATATGATAATAAAACTTTAATTAAAAAATTGCATAATTAGACACGATTATTTTAGCACAGCAGAACAGATTCTCTCAATTTTGTTATAAGTAATCTAGTTTTTCTCAAAGGTAACATACAAAACTTTAGCTGTCAGTTTCATTTAAATGGCAACACTAAATAATCGTGGTGCACACATTTTGTCCAACATCAACAGCGTGATAAATGTTATATAGTGAGTTCAACTTGCGTTCAACAATAGGGTGGTAGTACTTAATGCAATGGTTCTGCCGCCAGAGTGCAGCACAGCACTGGACTCTGGATTAAAATTAAAAACATACTATTAAAAACGAAAATATAATAATTTGAGTTTAAAATAGGGGAGAGTATATTTTAATACAATAGGGTAGGGTAGAGCAGCACAGCTTCCTCAATCATTTCCAAAAAACAAAATTGTACGGAAAGTATGGGAAGCGGCAACACGTTGTAAAGACTATTTACATGTTGTCTTTATATCTATAATATCGATCGAACGTCACTTGTTAAGTTCGTTTGATCATCTAAAATACACTCAAAGATTTGTTCAGCACATTCTAAAACCGAAGATTTCATTGAAGTTGGAAAGTTTTCAGGTAATATTTTCGAAAATATAATACGAGCAAATCTTTAAATGGTGGTTAGTGCAGGACGTAAGAAGTTTATTTAGATACCTTTTGTCTAAAATTACAACGAAAAAATTAACCATACAAAATAATTCAGCCTGCAATGTAACGCAAAATATTCAAGTTAAGGCTCGTTGACAGTTACTTGTCAAGTATTTGGACAGCTACGTTTGCGGTACATTGCTGCTCGGTAATTTTTGAAAAATTAATTACAGGCTTTCTATTAAGTGTATGTTAAAAAGTCCCAGTAATTAATGATAACGGTATTAAACCCTATGTCTGGTTTAATTCTTTGCTCGTATTAGATTTCCAGGCTGTAGAATAACCTTCTTTTTGCACTACAAAAGTTATTGTTTTGGTCGAATAGTTTTAGCCTGAAACATGATCTAGATTAGTGAAAATCCATTTATTTAAATTGAATTTAATAGGTTTCGGTTTGCTTTAGTAAGTTAATTATTTAATTATTTTTATCATAGTCAACAAGGTAGCCTTATAATTTCGCCATGTCCGTCTGTCTGTCTGCGGCTTAGCTCAGTGATATTTACTACTAGAGAGCTGTAATTCGGCTTTGGTATATAAATCAATCACGCCGACAAAAAAGTAGAATAGAATCGTGAAAAAATGTTTTTTTTTAGGGTACCGCCGTACCGCCTAATTCGTACGTACCTAAAGTGGGGATGTATTTTTTCCCCCTTTTTACCAATGGTGTCGAGGCGTATCGTTGGATAGCTTGATCAAAAATATAATGGGGTTTTTAGAAACGATTTTACAACTCAGTGCTTCGTTTGCATGATATTGGGGTTTAAAGTCCCAATTTCTGTTCGAGTCAACTGTCTCACCCCCTGCCGGCTACATGGCCACTACTGGGAATGTGAATAAAATCGTGACAGTAGTAAACTATCACGGCTAAGTAGGCATAACTACACTCAGAGGCAATGAAAACGGGTCACTTCCCATGGATTACTTTACAAAGTGACCCGTTTTCATTGCCTCTGAGTGTAATTCCCAATGTGAACTATGAAGGTACGCTACCTCAGAGGCAATGAAAACGGGTCACTTTGTAAAGTAATCCATGGGAAGTGACCCGTTTTCATTGCCTCTGAGTGTAGTTAGTAAGTAAGTAAGTAAGTATCTTTATTCGCATAAGACAGAGTACAGTGGATGTTCTTAGTTACAATATATAGGACTATCTATCTCGTCACGCGGTGACATGCAAAATTTAAGTATAAATAAGTACTTATAGCTAAGTTTAAACACGAGTCTATCGAGCCGAGTACCGAGTAATAATCGACCAACTTAAAGTATTCTTGGAAGGGCCAACTTTCGTACAAATTCAGGCGACGCAACCGCACCATTTATGAAACAAAGACAATAGGCAACTACGGAACCCTACACTGTGCGTGGCCCGACACGCACTGTTTCCCTTTAAACTAGCACCATGTTTTCAAAGCAGTTTTTTTAGATCGTCCACTATTAAAAGGCCGGAGGATGCCATGATATATCAGTACTGGTTTTTTAAAACATGAATAATAATAAAACGATTCAAATTTAACACGTTTTCACTAATTATTTGTTACTAAGAATTCATGATGCGTCATATTAGCGGTTTGTTTACGGTTTGTGCTAGTGTCGCCCTCTATGCAGTGTTTTGCGTGTCCTTTGACGTTGTCTGTACTACTTAATTGGTAGTTGGTACGTACTATTTTATAAATGGTCAGGTACTTATCAATCTTACACTTTCGCGGTGGCTGAACTTGACTTCTAATTTCTTTGAATACCATTTTCAGTGTCATCATATTTTTTTTCTAGAAAAAATGTTTCAGTCAAGTAAAAGTTACTCATAACTATGTCACATGGCTATTATGCCAGCGGGTTAAGGTTTCCGTACATATTTTTGAGAGAATTAAATCGATACATCTTTTTCCACTTGTCTTTACAAAGCTTTATAGGAAACTGATGACAAAACACCTTCCCCAAACACTGGCACTCACCAAAGGACAACCAATAAATTAGATTTCTGTTTACATTTTACCAAAACATAAACAAATCAATCATAGAGAGGTTATTATCGCTCGAAGGTCTATGTTGGCCACTTGAAAGAGATAAGGCTATGCGATTGCTATAGCGGCGTCTCTGCCACTCCAGTCTAACAGTGCCATGTGCTATTTAGTTATATTTTACTGCATAAAAGAACCTAATACGTGCAGAGCCGCACGAACCTTAAATTCTTATACAAAGTTAATTATACACTTGGTTGAAACCGGAAATCGAGAAAAACAAACGAATAATGCTCGCCTTCTTAAGGGGCTCCCATACGCCAATGACCTTCGATCTGAAACAAAATCGAAATCGAAACAAAAAACATTAGAAAACTAAGGGTAGTTTTCTAATGTTTTTTGTAGCTTATTATATTAACAACAACGGCTTTAAGCAATATAGTATCCCATATTTACTTCAAAGTTCATTGTTTTCGAGATATTTGACATCAAAGTTGAACAATTTTAGGCCAAAAAATTGGTTAACTGGCCATAACTTTTGTGTTAATTGGTTTAAAATAAAAACCCTAGACACATTTTTAGAGACGTCATAGACGAACCCAAATATGTAGATTTCGTACCTATATGTTAGATCTTTTCGTCAATAGAGATACGAAATAAGTGTTTTTTTAGACTAGGATAAAAAAAACATACAAAATTAAGTATTAATTTTTTTCAAAATCCGGTACACAAAAATGGAGATACAGTAGAACTATTTGGGGTTTACCACTGACAGATAGTTTGCCTTCATTTAATTTTGAACTTAAACCTCATACAAATTAAGTAGTTATTTCTAAATCGGTAGACGTGGGTACCAGTATTCTGAAAATTGCTCTATTTGTATGACATTAAAGTTGAAAATTAAATTAAGGCAAACTATCTGTCAGTGGTTAAGGATTGAAGAACCGATAGCCGTTTGACTTATTTATTTATTTATTTATTGAAAAACAGCTTACATGACATTACAGTTTACACCAATGCGTCATGAACCGAACAATATTTATTTTGACTTATAATTCTATCTGTAGTGCAAAAGAAGGAGATACGATTCAAAACTTGTCAAAAATCGATGAAAACCTCGGGTAGCCCCTTAAGACGAAGCCACTTTGATGCGTAATTTGATAGTTTGCCTTCATTTAATTTTGAACTTTAACCTCATACAAATTAAGTAGTTATTTCTAAATCGGTAGACGTGGGTACCTGTATTCTGAAAATTGCTCTATTTGTATGACATTAAAGTTGAAAATAAAATTAAGGCAAACTATCTGTCAGTGGTTAAGGATTGAAGAACCGATAGCCGTTTGACTTATAATTCTATCTGTAGTGCAAAAGAAGGAGATACGATTCAAAACTTGTCAAAAATCGATGAAAACCTCGGGTAGCCCCTTAAGACGAAGCCACTTTGATCCGTAAATGTGAGCTGGCATTCTAGAGTTGGTTTTTTTTTTAAGTAGCTTATTCGGCTTTGGTTTGAACCAGTTTTTTAATGGTTACAGGTTATGATGATCAACTAGTTGTATTTGCATATTGGGACTAGTTTAGTTGTTACTGTGCGAGGTATGAATTTAAGGGTGCGATGATTCATTAGATAAAGAGGATTGGGACAGAGTATACCCCCTACCCAGAGTATACTGAAACGTGGTCGCTTACTATGGGCCTCCTAAGAAGGCTCAAAATCACCCAAAGGGCAATGGAGAGGACCATGTTGGGAGTTTCTCTGCGTGATCGCATCAGAAATGAGGCTGTCCGCAGCAGAACCAAGGTAACCGATGTGGCCCTCCGGGTCGCTAAACTTAAGTGGCAGTGGGCGGGGCACATAGCACGTAGAACCGATGGCCGTTGGGGCGGAAAGGTTCTTGAGTGGCGACCACGTACCGGAAGGCGCGGCGTGGGTAGGACCCTGACAAGGTGGACATGACCTGGTAAAGGTTGCGGGAGTCCGCTGGATGCGGGTGGCGCAGGACCGGTCGTTTGGCACTCTTTGGGGGAGGCGTATGTCCAGCAGTGGACGTCTTTCGGCTGATATGATGATGATGATGATGATACCCCCTCGTATAACTTTGGATACTTATAACTCTGTGATTATTCATTGTCTTGTGTTAATTTTTTCTCCATGATCTTTTTTGAGAAAATTCAACATTATTGATTTTTTTTTTGTGTCCGGAGAGCAAGAGAATCCGTGAGAAGATCCTTTAAAGAAATTAGCATTTTAACAGTAGCGTCCCAATACATGTATGAACATATTGTTTGTCATTAAGATTATAGATTCATTCTGTAATAATTCTGATACCCATAAATTTAATACACGAAATAAAAATAAAATAGCAACCAAAAAGTTTCGTGTTCGAAAAGTATACAAGTCTTTTTTGGGTCAATGTATCCATTTATATAATAAATTGCATTTATATAATAAAATGAAATTTTGGTTCTACCCTATCCAGCTATTATAAGTGCTTGAAAAAAACATTGATGTCGAAGGCATATTTACAGGGTTGAGGACTATCTAACTGACAGAAATGCATGGCCCAACCCAGAGCCCAAAATAGCTTAATTATTCATATAGCTTATTTGGACGTGTGTTCTTGTAGAACAACGCATTACGATGTTTATTTTTTTCTTTGTATTCATATTCAGAGTTTGTTTCGGCGTTTCTTCTTAACAGTGTTATTCTTTTTCAGAAACGCTGGTAGAATTTTGACTTGTAAAAGTACCATTACGGCCTACTTGCAGAATAAAATTCATTTATTTCATTTATTTATTTCATAATTTTGTAATATTTATTTTTTATTTTTATTCGAGTTTTTATTTTTATTTGACGACTATAATATCAAGTCGTGTTAATTGACCCAGGGTAATTTATATTGTATTTTTATATTATGAAATAAAGAAATCTAATCTAATCTAATCATGCCAAATTACAACTTTCTTGTAGTAAGGGTCACTGAGCTAAGCCGCAGACGGACGGACGGACGGACTGGTTGAGTACGGGACCCTAAGAAAGGCCGCGAAGACCAGCACAGTCCAGTGCAATGTCACAAACCGCCTGAAGTGGCGCGTCATAGCTAAAGCGGTGACCATTGACAAGAGGCACAACACTGACGGAGACCCACCGAGTACACCATAAACGTGACCTCTGACTAGAGTGTACTGAGAAGAAGGGACAGAACATAAGATCGACGGTCGGTTTGTATCAAAAATAAACTCTAAAAACTAACAAATAATATTTTAAACCTATTATAATTATTATCGTCACATATATTACGTGAGTTGAAATATTTTTATTTTCCAAGCGTTGTCGCGTCCGCGGACCCTTCAGTCGCCCGACGGTCCTCCGACGCGTTTAAAATATTATTTGTTAGTTTTTAGAATTTATTTTTTGTCAGGGGGTTTTCTAAATTTTAATACTTTTATTTTGATCTTTTTAAAGTGATGGTTTTTAAAATTTAAAATTTTACTTTTATTTTGTCCTTTGTAAAGTGATGATCTTCAAACGGCTGATAAGGTCTTGGTTACATTACCATAATATACTTTCAATATCATTGAAGTAACACGGTACCAAATTTCGAATCGATCGGACATATGGAAGTTAGTCAGATCCCCTCATCCACTAGAAAAGAGCTGATGATCTTCAAACGGCTGAACAGATTTTTATAAAACATTGCTAAGAACACTCGGGATACAATTACCTATGACACAAAAAAAAACTAAACGAAAATCGGTTCATCCGTTTGGGAGCTACGATACCACAGACACAGATACACAGATACACAGAGACGTTGAACTTATAACATCTCTTTTTGCGTCGGGGGTGTATTCGTGCAACAGTTTATACTCGGGTCAATCAACTGTCCCGTTAGTCAGGAGACAAAATTACTTTCTTCTAACGTGCCTAGAAGATGGTCCATGTAAAACGATAATTACAAGTAAAGCCCCACATTTGGTGAATTAAAACCCATAAATCGCAGTTTTAAAAAGGAGACGTAACCATGGCAACTAGTGACAGACAATAGTTGATCCACCCACTTGCAACTTTTTCAGGGGTTATATTCGAGTAAACGTATTCAATTGGAATCGGTATGGTATTGGGTTCTTTAGCGGTAGGCTTGAGGCGCGTGTAAGGGTGAAGTCACATATATATCAGCATCGAATCGCATCTTGTAATACAGAAACGTAATTTTGAATGAAGATGCGTCCGCATGCGGAAGGGTGAATTGATGCGAACGCATCTTCATACACAGTTGCGTTTTTGTGTTGCGGAATGCGATTCGATGCTGATAGTTGTGACTTCACCCTAAACGTGCGCTAGAAATACAGATTGGACTTTTTATTACTTGCAACATTGTATAAACTTATACGGCTGAAGCTTCGGTGACGGAAAACATCGTCATAGGAAACCTAAATATACATCTGCGAAGAAATTCAAAGGTGTAGGTATGTGAAGTCCCCAACCCGCCCGGGCCAGCACGTAGACTACTAGCGAATGCCATGAAAATGCTTGCGTCAATGATAACATCAATCCAAATTTTATATGTGGTCCGAAGATCCCGGGATGTCCTTGTGGGGATCAAATCCTTCTTTTTTCTCTTCGCTTTTCCAATAGTTTGAGCACAAAGATCGTAAAGCCGGTTTCGTGTTAATGTATGACAAATTGTTTTTTTAGTAACACGTGTTGATGGTTGTTGATTCCAGTTTGCTGTGTACATACACAGGTATACAGGGTGAAGTGGAAAATGGTCGTTTTTACCGTAAAAGCACAAAATATCTATTTTGTGGTAAAAGTCTTAAAGAAAGCCACCGTGTCACTGATACGGTGTCACTCTTCAAGACTTTTACGAGTCCTTACGCCCACATAAGCAGAAGCGGAAGCGTGTTTTGCAAAATGCTTCCTTTTTCATTCAAGATTACGACGTAAGTAACTATTAGTATTTATTCAAAAACTGATAACGTAATTAAATAATCATTTTTTAACATCTTAATCATTTTTGAAATAAAAATTTCGGCGCGCGGCGTCTGTGCAGCATAATTTATACGTCTTTTAAAAAAATATACATTTACGGCATCGTAGTAGGTCCTGTAGTTATGATTATTTTTTTATGGGTTAACATAAAGTTATAATTTGCTATCATATTATTTTTAGGGCAAAATAAAAGTACAATTTGCGGTAAAAAAATATAATGTAATCATGTTTTCACCAAAAAAACTAAGAAAACTCGAAAAGGTGTTTTATCAACTTTTTAAAATGAATCTTTGATTTTCAATCATGTCAGCCCCTCGTAAAAGATTTGGTGACGTGAATTGTAATCATTAATGTACCTAATGATTCTTGTTTACTGCAAAATTGAGAACCGAAACGACACTTCTCACTGCAAAATTTGAAAAAGACTCCCAAGAAAACTCGTTTATTTTAGGTTTAGAAACAGAAAATGAAAATTTGAACCATGTTAGCCCCTAGTTTAAAAAATAATTATTTAAGTACGTTATCAGTTTATGAATAAATACTAATAGTTACGTCGTAATCTGGAATAAAAAAGCAAGCATTTTGCAAAATACGCTGGTTTTAGGCGTAAGGACCCTTAATCATTACCTCCAGATGAAGATCCGTTAATGGCCATTAAGTCTATTACAGACTATACTAGCAGTGTCAAGAAGGAAGACAACGTCTTCAGTGGCTGTGTAAGCCAATGTGGGAGAGCGACCGCAAGTCTTGCAGGTATAATTTGCCCGCGGCGAACAGGTGCCACGTTGATGCTGACACATCGAACGCGGGTATTGCGCGGCGCGGGTCGGGCGCGGTTGAAGTGGTATATTCACACCGCAGGCGGGCGGCGTCTCTATAATGTCTAGTAGCGCGTGCCCGCCGCGGTAGCAACGCGGGCCCGCGCTACTGTGTGATAGAGATAGTGATAGAGATATTAAATGCGTTGGTAGTGAGAGAGATATCAATCGCCCGACCCGCGCCGCGCCCGACCCGCGCCGCCCCCGGCCGGCGACCACGCTGTCCGAGTTGTAAGTTAGCGGCGGGCCCGCGTTTGGACCGCGTTCGACGTGTGTTTGAACTGAAGTTTCTATGTTTTACAACTTGCGCAGGCCCGCGCCCGATCCTCGTTCGCGCCGCAACCGCGACCGGTGTGTCCACGCTTCATCGTGTACTTTACGACCATCAAAAACCATTTTGCGCCATTTGTCCGCATCCAGCGGACTCCCGCGGCCTTTACCAAGCCATCAGTTCACCTTGTGGGCGATCTACCCAAGCTGCGCCTTCCGGCACGTGGCGTGGTTGCCAATCGAGAACTTTCCGCCCTAACGGTCATCAATTCTACGTGCAATGTGCCCTGCCCATTGCCACTTAAGTTTAGCAATTCGGAGGGCTATCGGTTACCATGGTTCTGCTGCGGATAGCCTCATTTCTGATGCGATAATGCAAAGAAACTCCCAGCATAGCCCTCTCCATACCACGCGCCCTTTGGGTGACTTTGAGCCTTCTTATGAGGCCCATAGTAAGCGACCACGTTTCGGTGCCATACGTCATCAGTGTCATCACTGGCAACACACACTGGTCAAAGACTCGTCTTGAGACACTGCGGAATATTGGACGAAAAGATGTGCTGTACCATTCCGAATGCTGCCCAGACATACCTATTTGATTTTCAATTGTTTTTTTTTTTATTTGAATTCGTTGGATATTATTCGATGTTTATTGTTATTTCCATTTCCTGTTTACAAACGCCCACGGTCATACGCGTAACGTAATCAATAATGTCATATTTTCTCGAAAAAGGATTAAAAATGTAGCCAAATGGAGAAAAAATCACGCAAGAGGTTAAATTATAAGTGTCCAAAATTTCAAGAAGGGGTATGTTCTGTCCCTTTTTTGAAAAACGCAACTTCATATGACACGACGACGTTCGCAGCTTGTGACGTCACTAGAAGACGGCAACGTGCCGTGGCCCATCGTGTTCGGCGCCGCCATCGACGCGGCCGCGCGCGCTTTTTACCCTTTGGGTACGGAACCCTAGAAACAACCTTTTTATCATTATTTAAAGAATATGTTCCTTACCAAATAAGACATGGAGGAGGCTTATACCCGGTACCTAATATAGTTAAATGAAGAAAGAAATAACTCACGCATAGCAACATCCTGTATATAGTTTAATTTATGCGTATCTACAAATTTACGTTCGATACACCGACAGACCGCGATACAATATATAAGGTTGCCCTTGGCCTTGCGGAGCGCACAGCTACTGCAAGCTTGGAGCAGTACGGTTCTATAGACCTTTATTTTAATTAAATAAAAAAGAAAAAAATGTTGAGATATTTTTGCTTCCTGGCGGTGATTTTGGGGGTGAGATCGTCTGCTGGTGAGTTGATTTCCACAACTTTGTTTTTTCTAATATTTTTTTATGCTTGCGATAGAACTACAAAAATATATCTTAATTATTCATAATACTAACAAAATATGTGTCTATTGTTACATGAAATAAAAGATTTTTATTTTTATTTAGCGTCGATAATGTAGGAAAAGTACAAAAAACAAGCTCAATAAAAGTTAGTTATGATATGATCTCCATTTTCACAGTCACGGCTAAAATCCCTTCAAAAGTTCATCCTTAAGTCTAGCTTCGATAATGTAGGAAAGTACAAAAAACAAGCTCAATAAAGAGTTAGTTATGATATGATCTCATTTTCACAGTCACGGCTAAAATCCCTTCTAAAGTTCATCCAGTCCGGGCTCCACTCGGCTGCCTTCAGTGATCCTACTAATATTATTGTTGTATACATTTTGATTTTTTTTAGGTACTCAATCACGCAAAAACGGTTGAATGAAATTACCAGGATAAATAAATAAATAAAGAATTACTAGTCCCCGTAGAAAAAACACTTAAAGTACATAAAAAAATCATCTTGTAGTAGTTACTCTATCTTAAGACGCTGTCAACACCAAAATGCCCTTGAGGATTGGGAATAGCGCGCACTCTGTCTATTTGTATCGGAGTAAACGAGAGCGAGTATTACTGGGCGGCCCGGTTTTTGTACAGTACATACGACGGACGGTTTGTATAATACATAAATATTAAAATAAAAAAAAGTGTGTATTATTTGTAAAATATGACTCGCTAGCGGTTTAGGTATGAATATGTTGACTTCATGTTTTTAATTGCACTCATATGTCAAAAAAATAAAGACAGGACCGTTTAATGTGATTTTAAGACCAATATTTGCAACTATTTTCTATAGAGCCGATTTCATCAAATTATGTATCGAGCCCGTCAACGGTCCTTGAAATATGGTGAATATTAACATAATTATATTTTATTTGATATGCTAGAACAAATAGTTTTTCTTAAAAAACTGCTTAAATAACATCAATTTCACCAAATTAGGTCTTGTCAGCCTCTTAAGGCGCCGTAGGTTCAATGATCTTCTCTCCCTCTCACTGAGCATAAGCGTGAGCGAGATGGAAGTGCGTGCTCGGAAGCGCGGATATCATGTTTTTATTTTAATTTTTTGGCCGTTTAAATAAATAAAAATGTAAACACTGATTTCTTTCAAACATGATATTATAAACAGACGCATTATATTGTTTCAAAAACTCTGTTCGCTTAACTTCGCTGAACCTACGGCGCCTTAAGCGAATTAATAAATATAATACTTAATAAAATGTACGCATATTCACTACAACGTAAACTCATTGCAGAAATGTCGACCCAGGGTTAACGTTCTTGGTCCTCTCAGCAAATAACATACCAAAAGGTACTTTCATTGTCAAAAAGCTGTGAATCATAGTCCATGGTACGATACCTACTTTGTATTCATCGAACATGCTGTGAATACATTGTTCATCTGTCTGTACGTCACTATCGAAATTTCGACGTGTGCTTTCTTCGTGTATTTTCTGGTTATGACTTATGATACACAAGGTAGGGTAAACTCGCATTATTTGGTGATACGCCTAATTCGATGAATTCACTAGCTTTATTCGGTAGCGTCCTTCAAAACATGTACCTATCACCGAACTAGGCGTATCACCAAAAAATGCGAGTTTACCCTACTCTCTATACTTTCCATGTGTTATTATGCTCTTCTTGATGAATTCCTGCACTACCTGTTTAAAATTCTAGTTTAAGTGTTTCCTGCTGTACAAAGGTTGTCTGGAAGAGATCGCTTTAAAGCGATAAGACCGCCTGTTGTTACGATTATTTATTAAGCAATTTTTTTTGTAAGATGTTTTTTCTCTTGTAGTGGTGCAATAAAGAGTATTTGTTATTTATTATTATTATTTCCATTTTTTTGTATAACTTATATTAATAATTTTGTACATAATTTAGGTGCATATCTGTTTCGTGTCTTTTAAATAACACTTTATAACATTACTCAGTAAAAATAGGATGAAAACCTACGAAACTAACTTTACGTTATAAATATTAATTAGTGGTCTAATCATATTCTCTATTTATGTAGTTTTTACGGTTCCGTACCTCAAAAGGAAAAAAAAACTATGTTTTCTGTCTGTCTGTCTGTCAAGAGATCACGGGAACGCGTAAAGGTAGCAAGTTGAAATTAAAACCACAGTCCCTAGAAGCTGTGAAAAAATCAAACCCCTAAGTTAACGTAAAAAAACGTATATTTCGACACTGAAGGGAATCGAAATTTATAGGGTACTTTCCGTTGACCTAAAACTATGAAGTTGGCCAATAATATCGTCTTATACTACAAGTACAGGGCAACATCTGAAAACTATACATTTGTAATCAAGTACGGAACCCTCGGTGGGTGATTCTGACTCACTCCTGTCCGATTTATTTTTTCACGTTGCGTGGAACAACGGAAATTCCCTGCCCAATGTAAACAAATGAACACGACTTGCCAATTGTCCTGCACAAACATCAGTCTGTTTGTGTTTGAGATTGCATCAGCTGTTTGCATGAACGCGGAAACATACTCCTTTTAACCAACTACGAATGCCGCAAAACTAAATCGACGTTTAAGACATTCATTTTTAGGGTTCCGTACCCAAAGGGTAAAAACGGGACCATATTACTAAGGCTCCGCTGTCTGTCTGTCTCTCCGTCTGTCACCAGGCTGTATCTCATGAACCGTGATAGTTAGACAGTGTGTGGAAAATCTTGGCGATGTACAATAAGTATGTGAGTAAAAACCTGTTGCCATCATTAAGTAAAGAAAATAGCTTGGCAGGCCTATAAAAAATTTGTTTTATGAAAAGGAATTTTTCCTCGCAAAATGTGTGAAAAACGTCGTATGAGACGCGTGAGCTTTGATAATTACATCCTCGGCTCTCTTATCGACAATTACACCTCTGATGTAATATCAACAAACCTCAATAGTATCACAATTGACTATTACGCCATTTTTGGGTATAGCATCCTTCTAGGTAATTAGCAGTAAACTCGCGTGTAAAAAAAATATTTGAGTCACTAAGGCTCTCAGGTAAAGGGGTATGTATGTATTATGTTATTAACAATAGATATACTTAAGGGGCTACCCGAGGTTTTCATCGATTTTTGACAAGTTTTGAATCGTATCTACTACTTTTGCAATACAGATAGAATCATAAATCAAACGGCTATCGGTTCTTCAATCTTTTATCTCCATTTTGACAGACCGGATTTTGAAACAAATTAATACTTAATTTTGTATGATTTTTTTAAACATTGTCTAAAAAAACACTTATTTCGCATCTCTATTGACGTGAAAGATCTAACATATACGAAATCTACAAATTTGGGTTCGTCTATGACGTCTCTAAAAACTGGCAGAGGGTTTTAATTTTAAACCAATTAACACAAAAGTTATGGCCAGAAAACCTGTTTTTTGGCCTAAAATTGTTCAATTTTGATGCCAAATATCTCGAAAACAATGAAGTTTGAAGTAAATATGGGATACTATATTGCTTAAAGCCGTTGTTGTTAATATAATAAGCTACAAAAAACATTAGAAAACTAAGGGATTCAGATCGAAGGTCATTGGCGTATGGGAGCCTCTTAAGTCTACATATTCGAATACCCATTGACCAGAAAGTGCTGACTCTTTACGCGGAACAAAAGATTGCTAGATAACAAACGGCCGTCATACGTTTACCTTCCCCATTTCCATTATAATAAGACGATAAATATGTTTTTGGCGTCTACTATGACAAACCCCATTCGGCTTCGGCTCGGACCTCGAACCCACTCGTCTATCTATTGCCTACTTTCTAGCCTCTACAACAATGTACTATTATCTCATCTACAATCTTAGTTTTAGAAAAATATGGATAAAACATCACTAAGGTAATTATCCATTTTTTTTTTCGAAAAAGCCATTCACCCGCCGTGTGGAAGGCATCTCTCATAAGGGGGCGTGGCCTTTGCAAATTTCGGCCGTGAGCTCTTAAAAAAGGATTCGGGTGTGGGTGAAATCGCTCATTTTGGCCAATGATTGGCAAAAGAACGGGTAAGAGGCGAGAGAGAAATACCACCGATAGACCCGAATCCTATTCTAAGTTCCCAATATATCTTAATAAAAAGATTCGGGTGTGGGTGAAATCCCTCATTTTGGCCATATATTGGCAAAATAACGGGTAAGAAGCGAGAGAGAATTACCACCGACAGACCCGAATTCTATTCTATGTTCCCAATATATCTTGAACCTGCCTTTTCCAGCGGTGTTCAGTTCGTTTTATTCTCATTCCTTTCTTTCTTTCCCAGCTCCTTTTGTCAAGCCCTGCAAGGCCGAAGACACTGCCTGCATCATCGCATCAGCCCAAGCTGTCGTCCCCATCCTGGCTCCAGGCATCCCAGAGCTAGGCGTGCCGTCCGTGGACCCCCTGCTGCTGAAGCTGGTGAAGAGTGAGAACGCGGGGCTCAAGCTCACGCTTACGGACAGCACTGTCACTGGCTTGAAGGATTGCACTATTGAAGATACTAGGTATGTAAGCCGATAACATCTTGTCATCATCATCATCATCATCATATCAGCCGAAAGACGTCCACTGCTGGACATATGCCTCCCCCAAAGAGTGCCAAAGTGACCGGTCCTGCGCCACCCGCATCCAGCGGATTCCCGCAACCTTTACCAGGTAACATTTTGTATTTGGTGTATTTCCCATGCAGTCCACTTGACGAGGGACACTGCAGGGAGCAACATCATGCAGTCACGATCCTCAGTCATGAGGGATCGACTTAGAGTAAGTATTTGGTGTTGTGTTCCTGGTGGAGGAGAGCTCCCGTGCTTCTGATGATGCGTTCGAGAGTGAGGAGCCTGCATTTGTCTCGAGATGTCAACACGACACGACCAATCAATCCAACCCTTTATTAATTTGCGCTGCCGACAGTCCGCTTGTACTTCTGAACTCGCAAAAGCGTCCTTACGCGACGGTGTCAGCTAACCATCTTGTTTGCTGATGTAGTTCTCGTATATTGATAGTCACAGTTACCGAACCAGTTGCTGTCAAATAAGCGTTTTTCTTGATACCACCGGACTTCTTGTCATAGCGCTATATACTTATAGGTTACCTACTGAAAACCCTGGGGTCTGCTTGCTAGCATGTTCTCCAGCTGTAAACTGCCAATTATCGCTACGCCGTTACAAAATCCCAGTTCATGGGCTGGGGAAATTATGATTTTTGATGATGAATATATTTGTAAATCACGTTTCACAGGTTAAGGTTAGGCGCTTCGAAAGGCAACCTTGATGCGACGGCGCGATGCACCGTGGTGCTGCGTGGCATGTACAAGCTCCGAGGGGCCATCCTGTTGCTGCCGATCCGTGGGGACGGCAAGGACACCATTAAGATCCGTAAGTCTACATCATCATTACTATACACTACTCGTACAGTCGACAACACAGCTAACTGACCATACCGTGAAAACCTAGAACCTTATTACAATGCACTTAAGGTCAGATTAGATTTCCGATGGTCAGTTAGCTGTGTTGTCGACTGTACATCATCTTCCTAGCGTTATTTCCGATTAATTCGGCCAGTACAACTACGAGGCTAGATACGACTTTTTTATTTGGGGCCGTCAAGGTTTGAGGACTAACTGCTACAAGTTCGATAAATGTGCGATACTTGATTAGACCCTACTCGAAAATAGTTTTCCCATTGTTTTCGGGTGTTAGTTTATGATAAGCTTTTGGGTTACCCTATAATCATCATCATAATATCAGCCGAAAGACGTCCACTGCTCGACATAGGCGGAGGCCTATTTGGGGGAGCCCAAAGAGTGCCACAATGACCGGTCCAGCGCCACCCACAACCAGCGGACTCTCGCGAGCTTTACTGGTCTTCAGTCCACCTTGTGGGGTTCTACCCACGTCTCTTCAGACGTTACCCAATGAATATATTTTCCAGGTGACATAGTCATTGCTGTGAACACGACACTGAAAACGGTGACCGGCAAGGACGGAGAAGAGCACTGGCACGTTGACAAGTGGAGGCACTCCTTCGATGTGAAGACCAAGACCTCTTTCCACTTCGAGAACCTTTTCGACGGGAACAAAGCCCTGGGTAAGTTTGAGCGGAGTAGTATGATACAGTACACAAAGGCACCCACCAACTTTCTGGAGGAGCTGGGGTGGTTAGAGTAGCGCTACCCCACAAATTCACGCAAAATAGGCACACTGGATGTCGACTTGCGCAAAAGAGCCCAGAATAACTAACTAGCTTCTGCCCGTGACTTTGTACTCGTAGAAATTATAACGTATATCCTATTATATTTTGTGTAAGGGAAATTAGCTTTCGGACTGACGGTGTATTCAGAGCAATGACGCGTAGTTGCAATGTCCAAGAGGCAGGCAAGGCTCGCGGTATTTGACCTCCCGGAGTGTTGTGGAACCGCCCTGTGCAACCGGAACTGAGTCAACTTGCTTTAACTATTGTGATTTTTTGCGTGTTTCTGAGCGATGATCACGCGATCTGAGACTTCTTTTACCGCTAGTGTGTATATTAATGAACAGAAAGATCTTCATGCTAAAGGAAATCGTTGTTTTATGAACCTGTTTACATCGGGTGGTCATGCAAAATTGGATCACAGCGTCAGAAACATGGCGCTATTAAGGCTGGGTTGCAAACCGTCTGAAATCGTAAGCCGTGTTCGTTAAAATCAGAATGTATGGAAAGTTTGACAAGTTTCTATGGAGTGACGGCTGCCGGCGCCATATTTAACGTTGATCGGTCCGTAATAGTAAGTTGCTGCAACCCGCCCTAATGTTCGTCACCCGATCACAGTCACGTTAAAGGAAAATAAGAAATATGTAGACAAACGAAACGGAAGGTAGGGTCTGGAATGACTGACAAGTCTGCATTAAGATTATTTGGCAATAACACCTGATGACTTAGGTTAGGTTGGGTTGTTCCGGATGTGTGCAATAGCGTTCCCGGGGCTCTGTCTAAAAGCGTGCGGTGGAGCACCCCGGGGGTTCTAGTCCGTGAGGGTTGGACTTCTCCCGAGCCGGGTGGGATCCATAACGGATTTCCCCTGGGGAAAAAGTAAGGTTAGGCTAGGTTAGATATAACCATAAAAATATAACAATTAAAGAGTGGCTCAAATTATATGCATTGTAATTTTTACATTACTCACCAGTACATTTATCCTACAGCGGAACCAGTGGAAAAGCTGATAAACGAGCAATGGAGGATAGTGGTTACGGAGGTTGCGCCGCCCATAGTCCACGCGATCACCGAGCGAGTTGTTCAAGCCGTCGACACGTTCTTCGCGGCCGTGCCGGCATCGGAGCTTTACATCGCGTAGTGCTTTAACACAAAACAATCACACACCAGAACGAACACGGACAACAAAACACGCACTAGGTGAAGATGATATGGAGCGTCGACACAACATTACAGACCACAAACACACAACACAACAATCAGACGTATTGTAGCAGTACGGTGCAGGTGCTGAATCGTCCCCATTTAGAATAATATTTGTTAGAATAGCATAAATTGTGATAATAAATTATTTACGTTTTTTAATTGTTGTTTTCTTTTGAATACCGTATTCTAATCAAAAAAAACATCAACTATATTAACCAATTCGACTTCGTATGAGTCTGATCGGATCTAAACGCAGGGAAATGGCTAGAACAGATATTTGAACAAATCTCTAAGGGGTGACTGATCGTATATAGGTGAACTAGTCAGCTGAAGAGATCCCGAAACTGGCTTTAAAAAAAAACCGAAAAAGTGACTCGATAAAAAAACAATATACTTACTCGTAATTAACGAACCTACGCACAAAATCGGTTGAGAAATGCGACCTGTAGAGGAGAACGGTGGGAAAGCGGGACATCTGGACATACGAATGATTTTCGGTCCAAGCTGAAGCATAGAGCTTCGTTCGCTTCGCTCCCTCGTTCGAAAACTTAACTAAAGCCTCGTTCATGTAGGGATGGAGCGTTCGAATTTATTTAGGTTTGTCAACACGCGTAACTACTAAATACGTATTTAAAATCAGAATATAAGATTACATTGCTTGAGTATTCAGTATTTCCCCAATTATTTAAATTACGGCGTGCACATAAAAGCTTATTAAGCATAAACACGGGAAAATTATTGCATTTTCCTATGTCGTTTCAAATCAATCAACTCGTTTATTCGTAAAACATAGGTACAGTCGACAACACAGCTAAGTGACCATCGGAAATCTAATCTGACCTTAAGTGCATTGTTATAAGGTTCTAGATTTCACGGTATGGTCAGTTAGCTGTGTTGTCGACTGTACATACCAGGTTTTATGGACATTTTAAAGGTCTCACTATGTCTTCGCCATACGGCATGCAAATAGTCATAATTAGCATATGACACGAAAAATTTAAAATTATATTAAACATAATTATTAAATAATCATATTAATCATGCAATCAGCGTTTGACAAGGTCGATCATAACATTCTACTCGCAAAGTTGGAACACTACGGCGTCAGAGGCAAATCCTGTTACTTATTTAGTCATATTTCACAAATAGGACGCAGTTTGTACAAATTAAAACCACGGCAAAGTACGATGAAAAGGTTCATAACTCCAAGATGGCTAGTCTAACCAGAGGAGTTCCGCGAGGGTCCATACTAGGCCCCATATTGTTAAATCACAAACGATTTACTAGCTTACATGGAGGCTGCGTTTACAAATACACAGTTGGTTCATTTTGCACACGACACTAACGCCATTTTATCTGCAGACAGAAACGTATTATTTAGTTGTGATAACCTATGAATAAAACAATACGACTAGCTATTTTTTTTTTGATTTCATTGCAAGTTTGAGAAAAGCACTATACAAATCTCGGCGAGAAACGGGGTTGCCGGCCGCGTATCCCTATCCGGTCTATATCTGCTTGGCCTGCAACCCTTCGTTTCCCGACCTCTACAGTAATGTAATGTACTATTAAAACTAAGTTTTACTAAAAGGGTGTTTTTATTCAATAGAGGAATTTAAGGAAAATAAATTATGGTAACTTTCTAGAGCTGTTGACATTATTAATTATTATTAACATTAATTATTTTCTCGGGTGTCTTGACATTTAAGAATTTGTATCTCTTTTTTAAATACCTTATAGATAGCGCAATGAAATTATTTTTTAGTAAATTTGACATGTAAAAGAATTAACTTTAATGCACATAATACCTATATATTTTTTAGGTAGTAAATTACTATTTATATGATTGTGAAATTCTAATGTGTAAATGTTAATTTCAAATGCAATGTATGTTGCTCATGAATAAATAAATGAAACGAAATGCAAACACATTCGTTTGCATTTTCCCTCATTTATCGGTCTTGGTTTATTTTGTCATGTTTGTGTTAGACAATTTAAATATTTATTGTCTATTCAAATACGTCACCATGTAGCGGTGTTACGTGATACAAGAAGGGTTTTACCAAGTACTTTGTCTTCTATATTATCACATATGAATTTTACATAGAACGTCACGTCTTACATGTTCCATATAATATCTGAAGCCGGCTATTCCTTCATCAAAGGGCGGTTACTCGGGGCGACTTGATTGCAGTACGAACGCGATATAGTATCGATACAGCACGTCTATCATGAGACGGCCGCGACATACCTACTCTCGATTTTTCTTGCACTAGGTACCTCTTGTTCTAAGTGTTCTAATAAGAGAGAGACGGTTAGTGCAAGAAAAATATAAATATATAGTCAGTGCCAATATACAGTCGCGCTTCTGTCGCTGCGAGTTAAACCACTCAAACACAGAGGACTCGTGAACATGCATCCCTGTCACTCGAGTGAAGTAAGTGCGATAGAGATGGAAATACTCAAAGTTCGACTTTCGAAGTTCGTGGTTATAGCTCTGTTAAGGCGCCGTAGGTTCATGGTCTTCTCTCCCTCTCACTGAGCTTAACCGCGAGCGAGATGGAAGTGCGTGCTTGGAAGCGCGGATATCATGTTTTTTAATTTCAATTTAATGGGCGTTTAAATAAATAAAAATGTAAACACTGATTTCCCTCAAACATGATATTGCCAATTTTTAGAAGCAATTTTAATATTTATAGCTTTTGTGCATAATTTGTTACGAATATTTTAAGTGTATTTTTGTGTGTTTTGGACCTATATGTTCGTGATTTTTTTCTATCGAGCGAAATTTACTTAATCATGTTTCGAAGCACTGATTTCCCTGCAGAAAAGCCTCAGGATTACTATTCGTATTTTTTTGAAACCATATTATTATAAACAGACGCATTATATTGTTTCAAAAACTCTGTTCGCTTAACTTCGCTGAACCTACGGCGCCTTAAGGCGTTTGTAGATATATGTACACCGTGGGCCCGAATGAACCGACGGACTTTAACCATTGATCCCATTGCTTAATTAGATAAAAGAATAATATATTATATAATATTCTTTTATCTATTAATAATGGGGAAACAATCATCTTATATATATGTATTAATTTATGTTTGAATATTAACACGTGTTCATTTTTGACTTGGCAATTCACGATCTTTCGGTTGTAAAGGGATAATACCGACAGGAATCGATGGTTAAAGATAGTCGGGCCCATAGAGGAAATTATTATATACTGAGATAGTCATCAGGTTCATCCATGTACTAGCGCCATCTATTGACCAATGCTCGAGTAAACAAATCTAATATGTGCTTTATGCCCTAAAGTTTGCCAGCACGTCTATCATGAGACGGCCGCGACAATACTCTCGATTTTTCTCGCACTATACCTCTTGTTGTAAATGTTCTATAAGAGAGAGACGGATAGTGCGAGAAAAATCGAGAGAGCTCGCGCGCCGTCTTGTGATAGCCGTGCTGTAAGTAATGCAAAATGACTATCATAATTTCATAATTCATGATATTTCCCAATAACGTCTTATTGAGTTTTTTTAATGTATTTATATATATATAAAATAAGAATTTAAAATCAGGGGGCTATTGCATAACAACTAGTAACTTATATTACAAGCGGAAACCTCTTTTCAACTCCTCGCATTAGGAAGAGACTTCCGCTTGTATTATAAGTCGTAAATTGTTATGCAATGGGCCCCAGATCTCATCTTAATAATACTAATTAAAATGTTCCATCTGTCGAGCTACGTAACGTTCACACTAAAACATGCAAGTTTTAATGTATGGGATCTGTCAAGTACTGAGTGAAATGCCCCTGGTCGGGCCACTCGGGCCCACGGTGTATACAATCTTTATTTACAGTATGCTTGTTTGCCACCCTCCTCTCTTCGCATCACGGTCCCGTGTGCCTTACTAATAAGTGTTGTCAAAAAATGTGGAACGCTTCACGATTTTGCGTGTCATCCTTGCGCAGGGGCCATGCTAATCTTCTCTGTATCGTTCCAATTTTAGTATATGTACTGCCGAAGCAAGTACATTAAAATTGGTATCCAAATTTTATATATAATAACGATATTAGAAAACTTCAATAACGCGATGTAGGTTTTCGTCTACTTTTTCATTGTAACATTCATTAAATGATATTATAATCATGTATAACCGTAAAATCACAATTTTAGTGTTGTATTTAATGGAATTCATATTAATTTCGCTCGATAACGTGTTGTTATTACAGAAAATGAAGCTACGTTAAAAGTTTTAGCGAATATAACGCCATCTGTGCAAAGTCAGCGATACTACTTAGATAGTATTTTTTTGATGCTGATTGAGAGAACACGATACTAAGAAGTTTCAAACTTTTCTCATAGATGGCGTTGCTTAGGAATCGAAACCTAATTCGGAAAATATATTCTGTGTAAATTAAGACCTATACCCCCCCGACCAGTGTTTTATTTCATATCTTTTAAGATTTGTATAGAATGTTTTTTTTTTATACCACGTCAGTGGCAAACAAGCTTACGTCCCACCTGATGGTAAGTGATTAACGTAGCCTATGGACGCTTGCAACTCCAGAGATGTTACATGCGCGTTGCCGACCCTAAAATGTGTGTCCAACTAAACTAATTACCTATTGTATTTACTATTTGAAAGAGATATTTACATAAATAAATATAATATTACCTATAGATTTCGGCACTGTATTAAAAATTTTGCTTAGTATACCTATACTTAATAGGAATTCTTTTTAAATAGGCTCAATTTTGCTTCTGGCATGTTCAAAGTTTTTTGTGTAATGGTTCGCTTAATTGTTATTGTTTTTAATCAGAAACAAATCCATGTGTTTTTTTACAAAAGTACCTATAGATTAGGTTAGGTGATGGTCAGAGCCCGGATTTTTCACGGCAAAACAAAACACTATCGTAATCTAGCCAGTGGTAGAAACATTATTTTATCGATATCGATAATTGTGTAGTAGAAGAAAAAACGTTACCAAAAAAAGTACGTGATGTTTGTATGAAATTATATATTAGAAACAGATGCAATTTCTTCTTCGTAATCCACGTCAGAACACACAGCAGCACATGGCATTTTCTTTGTGTAGGTAATAGTGATAGGGGTAGATAATCATTAGTTTTTCAACATTCTCTGGGAGTAAACAGTTTCGTCTATCACTAATAAAGCCATTTATGTATAGGTACTAAATGTACGTTCAACTTCACTTGACGTCAAGGGAGCAAATTTATAAAATTAATTTACAGTTCGGGTAATATATTTTCAGATATTTCTCTTAAATTTTCATAATCAGGATTTCGTTCGAGCACAGCTTCAAATTTACGTAATAATACTCGATATCGATAAAATAATCACTGGCTAGATTCTGAAAGTGTTTTGTTTTGCCGTGAAAAATCCGGACTGGTGATGGTGATGTCGGCAGGCAGTGTTTAGTAGGTATATAAGTTATGTATCACCAAAGTACTTAATTGGACACTCTATTAGGTAGGTACCTACTTCATACTTAGCCGCGGTCATTGTCCTTGTGTTATGTTTATGTCGAACTATGTGTAGGTATTTCAGGTTTTCATGGTTATTTCCTTATAACAAGTATTTCAGTTTAGAGCTTACCGGTAATATTTTACATATTTTAAACAGTTTTTGGTAGTTAATGTTGCAGTTATAGTTTGTATTCTTACTCACAAGTAATTTCAGGAATCGGATTTGGAACATTTCGATATAAAATCTTTTTTTTATATCGATCGAATCAATAATCAATAGTCATTTATTCATTGCAAGAATGTAGTACATAACAAGGTGGTATAAACATTTATTGTCCAATACATTCTGCTTAACTAAGCATGCAAGAAAAAAAAACAATACATTTACATTATATCTGTTGAAAATTATGATGTCAAAATAGAATTGAATAATACAGGATGTCACCAATGTTATTATGATGAATGAATATTGAATACTTATTATTTTTTGACTTTAAATCTAGGATGGCCTAACTATTATTAATATTCTGACATTGATATTGTACCATTTATCATTAAGTATATATTTAAATTGTTCCTATTGTTAGTAATTTTTTTTTGGTTCTCATGTCTGTTTTAATTTAATATTGGATTTTTATTGACTATTACCTATTTATTATTGTTCCTTATTCTTATACACTGACGATCTTTTTGTGAATCCATGCTATTTTAATTTTATGAAATGACATGTAAATTTTCAAAATGAAATAAAATAGTCTAATCTAATCTAATCTGTCAAGATATAATAGATAAAAATAATAATTATTAAGAACAATTTTATATTTAAAGGCTAATTATCAAGCATGATGTCAAAATTTAAATTAGAGTACAATTTAATTACGCAGAATGTCAATAATGTCAGAATATACCTACGTCTAGCACAAGTTGCTGCTCTGTCGCTTCCCGCGCGACTGAGCATCTCTTATCTCACTCGCACCGTGCAAATTAGAAAGAGGAGGGTAGATCTTTCTCGACTCGCGTCGCGGCGCGGCGTCAGTTGGATAAAATGAATTAGCAACAATTTAATATATAAATAACTAGCTTCTGCCCGCGACTCCGTCCGCGTGGAAGTCGTTTATATCGCAGCTCCATACAAACTTCAACCGCCCATTTCATCCCCTAAGGGGGTGATTTCCAGGATGAAAACTATCCTATGTCCTTCCCCGGGATTCAAATTATCTCCATACCAAATTTCATCGCAATCGGTTCAGCGGTTTAAGCGTGAAGAGGTAACAGACAGACAGACAGACAGACAGACACACATTCGCATTTATAATATTATATTAGTATGGAAGTATGGATATGGATAAGTAGTTGTCAACCCTTTACTTAGAATATTCATTAATATTATAAAAACAATTCTGCAAAAGCCACTTCGTCACATACTTTTTAAACATAATTATAATAGGTAATTCTTTCAATTCTGTTGGCAGCTGATTGTATATCCGTATACACATGGAATGAACATTCTTATTAGAGCATGTGAGCCGATAAGGTGGTACAGCAAGTATAATATAAGGTGCTAACAAATTAAGTACCAATATTTTAAGAGGTGTTACATTACATCAAAACAATTGACTTTAAATATAAATTAAGAAAACTTTTCATATGATATTTTTGTTTTAATTTCCGGTACAAAATAAATAAATTAAAATTTCGACCAAACATAATCAGCCTGTGCATTCAACTGACAAGATGTTAAAACACTATCTGTCAAGTGAACATCGTCGTTTGTGACAAACGTCAATGATTGATTGTTGACTATCTCATTAACAGGGTGTTTTTACGCAGTAACGTTGTATCCCTAATTATCTCCAAAAAGTGATACACACTTTTAAATGTTTCATACTTAACTCTACTCCTAGAGACGAGTATTATCAGCTGTAAAAGTGTTAGTACCTAATTTGTTAGCACCTTATATATGTTTTTCAAAAAAAAGTTAAGACAATAGCTATCAAGGGCATAGCAAAGGATGGATTGCACTATTGACGAGACTTGTATTGTAGTGGCTCTGTTAAAGGTAGAACTTGCGAGCCAGTTAAAAAAAAATGTATTTCGAAAAAGTGACGCGACAATAAAATCTATAGATATAATTAAGTAACGAAACTCACAACATTTCATGAGAACTGGTTGAGAAATGCGACCTGTAGAGGAGGACAGCGGGATAGCGGGACATTGGGACATCCAGATGTAAAACCCAAACAGACATACAAACGATTTTCGGCCCAAGCTGAAGCATAGAACTTCGATCGCTTCGCTCACTCGTTCGATTAACACTTAAATTAATGATACAATTTGCCTAAGAGTATTCTTAATTTGCAACAAATAAAATTGCCTTGCATTTGAGTTGACTGGAATAATTGGTGGAGGCAGGTGAGGCTGTGAGTAAAGATTTTGGTATAATATATGTAGGTACATAGCCAACGATAGGTGGTCATGTGAACGCAAATCGTTTATGAAGTTTATAATTTGCCAATAAAATTCCATAGTTCCAGGTTTCACCTTTTTCACCTGTGTACCTACTTTTATTCGAGACATACTGTGTTTACTAAGTATATAAAATGGCATATTTTGAAATTCTTGTAGTATAAGGAATGGATCAAATCCAACAATGAAATAAAATCAATGGTAATGCGAATCCAAATTCCAATCTAAACTGCAAATGCAAGCGCCTGTTCCAGAAACAAGGCAAATTAAACTTGACGCGTCATTGCTATTCTGTGCGGCAGGCGTTGCTTTAATTGTTTCAGGACTCATCGGCACACGTCTCTTGATTGAAAGAAAACAAAACTTCGTCATTCAGCTTGCAGTTTCCTGTGGTTAGTCGGAATTTAAATACCTAGGTATTGGAAATCTAAAAATGTTTAATTGAATGCGCTTTTGCTTTAGTTTTATACCCTAGCCAATTAAGCAATTAACTCATTAGAATAGCAACCTGCACTTGAACATAATCGGAAGTTTTAACAAATATCTATCAAATCATACACATTTATTTTTGTCGTAAATAAATTGTGTTTAGCGAATAAAACCTGACTAAAGCACCTACTGCGTAGTTTTAGGCCCGATTCGACCAAATTGTATACACAGCCGGATACATCAACTTTATAAAGACATAACTTTTTCTATACCACGACGGTGGCAAACAAGCATACAGCCTACCTGATGGTAAGCAGACACTTTAGCGAAGGCACAAGCGCGTTGCTGACCCTTTATTGATTGGAAAAGTCATTTTATTGACAGTCGGAGAAAACTACAGGACATCCATCGCTCTTGCGTACTTAAGGCCCCTCCACATTCGCGCGCAAATGCGTGAAAGCGTGAATGTGGAGCCGATTCACATATTTTTCGCGGGTTCTTGTTAACCACTTTTTCTCGGTTTTTGGCCCGCATCAAAGAGCCTGCGAACGCGAACATTGTGACAATTGTGAACACTGCGAATGTGGAGCTAAAGAAGAGTTCACGCGCGATTCTCATCGCGATACGCGCCGCGATTCACGCCCGCGAATCGCGCGCGAATGTGGAGGGCCCTTTTACCACAGCAGCTCGCGGTTATGACATTATAGCATTTGTACCTTACTGGCAAGTTTGTGAGTGCGAGTGGGACAAATGCTTTACGTCCGACATAAGCCTCATCATGCTCGTTAGGCACATACATATACAAGAAGTAGAGTAGATAGTGGTGTTATTATGGTAGCCTAGTGGTTCAGACATGCGGCTGTCAAACGGCGGACGTGGCCACGTGGCGAGCCGGGATTCGAACCCACGACCGCCGCTTGACAGCCGCATGCCTGAACCACTAGGCTACCGTAGCTCTCCCCGCTCTTCTCATCTGCAGGTCGCATTTCTCAATCGATTTTCGTTAAATTTTGTGAGCAGGTTCGTATTGATATAGTGACGAGCCACTTTTTCAAAAAAAAAAAAATTAAAGACAGCCTCGAGAGTTCTACAGCTCACAGAGCGACCAGTAGTAAAGTCGCCGTCAATGGACTTTGCTAACTATGTAAACAAAGGACGTAACTTTGTTTTGTCACTGTTTCTCCTTGAATTTTCACATCACCTCAATCAAACACCACTGCAACTATACTATATATTGAACCGGTCGGTACCGTAAAATACATAACCATAAAATAATATATAACTGAATCTTGGAGATTTAATTAAAAGTTTAAAATGGTTTCACAAGTTAGGTTAAGTATGACCTGATGGAATGACGTTTTTGTTTCTTTTAAATTCTACAATAGTCTATGGGGTAGTGTTGTGTGTGACTAAAGTTGGTGATATTGTAAAGCCGCTACACACTACCCAACTCACTCTCTGTACCTGCCATCGCGGTTGTGTACACTACGCGGTAGTTTTATCGGTGGGTAAAGAATCGTAGTTTTATCGATGGGTAATGTGGTTAAAAAAAAAAAATACCGACTGGTTTTTTTTTCTATATTCTAATATTTGATATGTTTTGACATACAGTAAGAGTCTTCCCCATCACTAGTAAATTCATCATTCAAAGACAATTTCAATATGGCGGTTTGTTTACATAGTTAGCAAAGTCCATTGACGGCGACTTTAGGTATTGATTTTTGTGAAGCACAACAAGGGATGTTTACTTAATTACTCTATTTACCCTGCATTCCCTCCTCAATTAAACTATCCTCACGCCACGAGCAGAACATCCTTATTACAGTGTTTGTATTCATAGCTTTAACCAACGCCCTTTATTGCAGCAAAAAAACATTAAACTTTTAACCTTATCAATGTGGTACAGAGCTGTTTTCTGCTTGACTTGGTTTAATGCAAATTAGCAGTGTAGTTTGTTGTGACGTCGCTGCCTGAGGCGTGACGTCATCGCCATTGATTAAAGCATGATAGAAGCAAAATACACCGTGCTCGGTTAAAGTATATTGTAATGTATTAATTACTCACCAGCATTATAATCTGCCCCAAAAAAAAACATTTATTTTAGGCAACTAAGGCCCATAGTTACAAATACCGTGCAGACTAACATACGTACAATATAATATTAAAACACTCATTATTATTTAGGCGACGAAACAGTGTGGCTCCGTTGCGTCGTCAAGTCCGGTGTAGAGTTCGGTAGGTTGCCCCGGAACCGCCGAAACACGACACCCTTCGGCCAGAAGTCAGCACACGCGATGGTCTCCTGCAGCGGCCGCGGCACGCGAACAAAGCGCGCATAAATATCTGATAATCTGACGCTCTATTTCTAGGGCCGTAAAGGAAATTTCAGATATTTTTGCCTGCTTTGTTATGGCAGGTATCTACGCCGTGGGCCCGTTGCTTGACAAACTTGAATTGTATTATCCGAACCTTAATTAAGTATACAGTGTGCCTATGACAACGGGGCTAATTCAAGATTGATACTTGCTGTGCCCTATCAGGGTTCATGTGTGAATCAAAACACCAATATAACACCTACTTTGTACCACAATATGATAACTATGGAATAAATTAATTATGAAGATTAGATTCAGCTCAAACTGAACCACTTTGGTTGTGCAACTTCGTAAAAAAAAAACATTATTTATGTCATTGAAGTATTAGTGTTTGAACTTTAACTGTACCATCAACTTATTGCAAAACACGGCCTCACTGTTTGACATCCATGACAGTGACAAGTATGATAATGAAAGTAATGGATGATGCATACATTGACAATTTTATTTCTTATTATAGTCAAAATCTAAAAAGAATTTTTGAAAAGTTTTAGAACAAAAGCAGTTCTTTAAGAAAACAACAAACTATAAATCTTTTATATCCCGGCCTACGTAAAAAGTATTCATACTAATAATATAAATGCGAAAGTGTGTCTGTGTGTCTATCTGTCTGTTTCATCTTCACGCTTAAACCCCTGAATCGATTTAAATGAAAGGTACAGAAATAGTTTGAGTTCCGGGGAAGGACATCGGATAATTTTTATCCCAAAAACCATCCTCTAAGGGGGCGAAATGGGGGTGAATGTTTGTTTGGAGCTACGATATAAACGAGTGCCACGCGGACGAAGTCGCGTGCAGATCATTGACACCAAAGCTTAATAAAAGAAAGAATGCTTTACCCGTCCCGGCTGTCAATGCGGGGGTAATGCCGATGATTAACGATCGGTTATCAATGGGGAATTGGTCATCAATTTGCGGTGACAGGTGAAACTTTGTATTATGAATAAATTATGATCCATCTTATTGTGAATAAGTAATATTGTGGAATTTTTTGAAACAAAGGGACCTATATACCACTACTTACCAAGTACCCAGGCCCTGTCGGGGGCTACAGACGAAGATGGTTTATTTTTCAAATTATATTCTTTCTCTCTGTATCATATCGTTTAAAATATGATAGGTAACTTCCTCGTTAAACATAGTCGAGCACTGAGCCTTGGGACATAACGCTGGAAAATCAATGCGTATTGGTTCATGCACTACCTCTTGCGTGAAGTAATAAGTTGTAAAAGGTTGTGTTGCGTTCCGTGGGTCACGTACGGTGCTGTCTGAAAATCAGCGCTGTAGGTGTCTGTCTGACACCTCGGCATAATGCTGAGACAGCGACCGATTCACTGCCGCGAAGACACACACATTATGTGTAAATTGTATTGTATTTGTACTCCCTTTGTCTCTGTGTGTCTTTTGCGTAGTGAACAAATGTCTTCTTTCTTTCTTTCTAAAATGTTGCAAATAAGTACTTTTACCGCAGCAGGCATCTGCCTAAATGGTGGATTTACACCGAATTCATTGCGTGGATGGACATTAGCCCAATGGTCCGTAAAATGCGACGTTTACAAAAAAAGTCTGTGTTGTCACAGCAGCTGCTTAATTTTGCTATTATGAGGCACTGAGAGAGGGAGATACTTGTTTATTTAGTGAAAAGCAAAAAATAATATGAGTGCTGGTAGTCTATGTATCGTAAGCACCAACCATAAACATTCATTTGTTATTTTTGCAAGAAACGAACCTACATCCATACTTAATATTATAAAGAATTTGTGTCAGTCTGTCCGTGTGTCTGATACTTCTTCGCGCTTAAACAGCTGAACCGATTGAGATGAAAGGTGTAGAGTTAGTGAGTCCCCGGGAAGGACATAGGGTAGTTTTTATCCCGTAAGTCATCCCCCAAGGGAGTGAAATGGGGGTGACATAAACGAGTTCGATTACGATGAAATTACAATCGATTATTTTATCAAGATCTGTGTCCAATTGGCACATTGCGTAAAAGCTATATGCCAATGAATAAATTAAAAAAGTAGCTTGAACAGAAAAGTAGCATTTTAATCCCTCTTGTCGTGGAGCAAAACTTACATTTCCGAATAAAAGGTGTGAAAATAGTATTTTTCACAATCGTGTTATAATAGAGAGCTTTTTAAATAAAATAAAATAAAATAAAAAATCTTTATTTCAGACCGGTTGATCCATAGTATGTTAGTAACAGGCGACTTCCGCCCGCTCACATCCATCAGGGACAATGACGGTAGAATGACGAAAACGGGGCTGGAGACCCTTAAGATAATGTGTAACACGCACTTCCCAGGCTCAGTAATACACGACAGCGTAACAGACGATGGCGCAATTAGTGCGTTGGAACAAACCACAAGTACAACGAGACACAATTGGGACACGTCTAAAAAGGTAGTAGATCATAAAAAGATAAAGTGGGCACTTTCAACATTTCAACCTTACAAAGCCCCGGGGCCAGATGGAATCTACCCCATTCTACTACAAGAAGGCGCTAATGTACTAATCCCGCATCTTAGCAGATTGTACAGGGCGTGCTTGGCCTTCGCACACGTACCGCGTGTGTGGAGGATGGTAAAAGTAACCTATCTACCCAAACCGGGTAAGGCGGATTACAGTGAAGCCAAATCGTATAGGCCGATAAGTTTATCGTCGTTTTTCCTCAAAACATTGGAGAAATTGGTAGATAGACACATAAGGGATGGCCCATTAAGGAGACATCCGCTGCACGAACTGCAATGTGCATACCAGCCAGGGAAGTCAACGGAAACCGCACTACACCTGGTAACAACCAGGGCTGAACGGGCTATAGAGAATAAAGAACTATGTCTGGCAGCTTTCCTAGACGTGGAGGGAGCATTCGATCGTACCACGTATAAAGCTATCAGCGAAGCAGCTGCAAAACATGGCATAGAGCCGACCCTATGTAAATGGATAGGCAACATGCTAAATGGCAGACTAATAAAGTCATCTCTCTTGGGGGATGAGATAATGGCCACGGCCACAAAGGGATGTCCACAGGGTGGGGTACTCTCACCAACTCTTTGGAGTTTGGTGGTGAACTCACTCCTGGTAGAACTCAATAAAGGTCCCATCCACACGGTAGGATATGCTGATGATTTAGTGATACTGGTTAATGGGAAATTCCCAGGCACGGTATCGGAAATCATGAACAAGGCACTGCAGACAGTGGAGAGATGGTGCGACCGGCACCAATTATCCATTAATCCAGGCAAAACGGTAGTAATACCTTTTACTAGGAAAAGGACCCTTCGCGGCGTACAGCAGTTAAAACTGTACGGGAGGGTACTAGAACTGTCCAATGATGTGAAATATCTAGGTGTCACACTGGATAAGGAACTGAATTGGAAGAAGCATACAGATCTCACCATTACAAAGGCACTGAGGGTATTTGGAATGTGCAGATCAGCGTATGGCAAAACATGGGGACTGAACCCAAAGGTACTGAGGTGGATCTACACCATGATGGTGAGGCCCATACTGTTGTACGGTAGCCTGGTATGGTGGCCAAGGACTTTAATGAGCACATGCAGAGATGCTCTGTTGAAAGTGCAGAGATCGGCATGCATGGCTATAACAGGGGCGTTTCGTACCACGCCCACAGCGGCGCTAGAAGTCCTATTGGACCTACCGCCACTTCACTTGGTGATTAAGTCAGAGGCGCGCAAATCGCTCTACAGACTAAGAACTCTTGGATTGTGGAGCGACAGCATGCCAAAGACTAAGCACACGAACATGGAGACTGACGGTTTCCTAGACAGAATAACAAACATGGGAAGCGACAAAATGCTACCCAAGTTTGTATTCCATAGGAACTACACAACAAAAGTTCCATCCAGGGCTGAATGGACCGAAGGTCTAGAACCACCGAAGTCTGGTATCGAAGACAGTATATGGTACACGGACGGATCAAAAATGGGATCCGGTACGGGAGCAGGCATTTATGCGAATGACTACAGTAGTAGTGTAAGCATGGGTAGTTTGGCAACCGTCTTCCAGGCGGAGACATACGCCATAATTGCCTGTGTGCAGGAGAATATAGACAGGCAAACCAGAGGGCAGACCATCTATATACTCAGTGACAGTCAAGCAGCCCTTAAAGCACTTACGGCGCCGAAAGTGGATTCTAGACTAGTCTATAACGGCGTCCAGGCACTGAACAAGCTTGGAAAGCACAATAAGGTGCAACTAGTTTGGATACCAGGGCACGAGGGCTTCATCGGCAACGAAAGAGCGGATGAGCTTGCAAGAGGGGGGTCTACAAATCACTTTGTAGGTCCAGAACCATTTGTGGGACTCTCGCAGGGAACCATAATTTCGGCCTTTAAAGCCTACGCCAAAACCAAACACCAACACGAGTGGAGGAATGAGGCGGGCTTAAGGCATTCTAAGCTCTTCATAGAAGGAGTGGACTCGGGCTGGACTAACAAACTCTGGAAATCCAGCAGGAAGCAACTCAGAACCATATCTGGGGTGTTCACGGGTCACTTCGGGGTCAAGGATCTCTTGGCCAAGATGGGATTATCGGACAGTCTCGACTGTAGAATGTGTGGCGAGGAGGATGAAACCATGGAACACTTATTGTGTGAATGTCATGCCCTTGCCAGACAAAGAATGAATTACTTTGGTAACGGCTATCCGCAACCAAAGGAATTCAAGGTGCTCCCGTTAAGCTGCATCATCCGTTTCGTGGAAATGATGGAGCGAGCTTGGGAGTAGACATAAAGGAGAGGGCAAATGCACAAAAGATCCCATAGGGTCGAAGTGTATCCGAAAGGGCCCTCATCTATATAAGATAAGATAAGAACAGGCGACTTAAATCTAAATTAGGTTAGTAACAGTAGGCAGAAAAAAAAAGAAAAAAACGAAAAACCAATATACAATTTTTAAATGATAAATTGGGCAACGCCCTTAATCTGCCCAACCCAGAACGATAAGATTGGACAGTTAAATCTTGACGCTATTGCTTGTAGAATGCTGTTGGCGCTTGCTCTCACCCTGCCTAATAGCGAGGCTATCTTTCTGCGCATGTTCGCCTGGAACCCGTCGCAGCCCCAGCAGCATTCTAAACGCATTATTATATTGGACACGCAGGGCGCTATAGGCTTGCTTTGTATATTTAACCCACAGGCTGCTCGAGTAAAAAGACTTATAAGCTTTAAAAAGCGTTATTTTTACTTCGTATGAACATCGAGCAAACCTGCGCGCAAGCATATTACCTACTAGTAGTAGACCTACTACTACGAACAGCTAAGGCCCTGCGCTCCCTCTCAATATCCATTTTTAGTAGTACCGTGTTTAGGCCACGAAGCTTGCTGAGTGGCCTAAGTAAGGTACGAGATTAAAACCCTTGATTATGACACTATTGTGAGCAATACTTTTTGTACGAGTTCATTAAAATTAATAATTTAAGTCATTAATACCTATTGTCTAGTTCTACTATTGTAAAGGCTCGTGGACTTTTCAGGTAGCAAGGTAAGTTAGCTTCCTCTGCCATATTAGTTATTTCTTGAGGAGTTAAAGACGTTTCGTCACTGTCCCTACTCATTTTCTTAGTTTTTATTTTTATGTTTAGCTTTGAAAAGACAAGTTATCACATCACACCACCGCACCGGGCGTTCGTAATGTTGCAGTACTGTGCTGTGATGCCTGTGTTCTAAATACTAGCCAATCACAAAGCGTAGTTTTTTTATATTTTTTATGCCCTGGATACAGCAGCAAGTTTAAGTAGATTTTTGACAGATGACGCGACGCTGCTACGTGCCGAAACGCCATAGATTGGCAATTTTGTATCGGATCGAGTCTCCTTAAACAAGGCCACATATTATTGAAATAAGAAGTTCTATTTTCAAATTTTTTTCGGTTGTCTAGAGCGTATCGAAAAAGTTATATCAGTTGTTTCGGAAGTAACATAGACTATACAACGATGAAAAGAGTGACGTTGCAGTATTCTCTATGAAATCGTCATACACAAATTTTAATCGACGAGTACAAAAAAAGGTTTTCATGCGGCGTCTGCGAGCATCTCCGGTGCGCTACAGAAGCGTTGCAACCCCACCAGCACCCGAAACGCTTTTTAGGGTTCCGTAATCGACTAGGAACCCTTATAGTTTCGCTTTGTCTGTCCGTCCGTCCGCGGATAATCTCAGTAACCGTTAGCACTACAAAGCTGAAATTCGGTACTAATATGTATATCAATTACGCCGACAAAGTGGTAAAATAAAAAGTTTTTTTTTTTATAGGGTATACGTAACGTGGGGAGTGTTTTTTTTCATTTCAACCCTAACGTGTGATATATTGTTGGCAGGTATTTAAAAATTCATAATTTAAATTAATAAATCATTTTTTGATAATGTTAATATTTTCGGAGATAATCGCTCCAGAAGTAAAAAAAAATGTGTCCCCCCCCCTCTAACTGTTGAACCATAAGTTTTACAAATATTAAAAAAATCTCAAAAGTAGAACTTTATAAAAACTTTCTAGGAAAATTATTTTGAACTTGATAGGTTTAATAGTTTTTGAAAAAAAAATACAAAAACTACGGAACCCTACACTGAGCGTGGTCCGACACGCTCTTGGCCGGTTATTTAATGTTTATATTGGACCTGCAGGTCTCCGTGGGCCCGTTGGGTGGAATACAATGGAATAGAATAGAATATCATTTATTCATGACAACAACACATAAATCAAATAAAAATTAAATAGCCTTTATTGCTGAGGTTGACAATTTGCAAAAACGTATACTACTTAAAAATATAACTTTTTATTTAGTGCGTTTCCTTCTTTCCATCGACAACCTCAACTTGTCCTCCGACAAAGGCCTCTTCCAAAGCTTTCCACACCTTGCGATCCCTTGCGTCCCGCATCCACACTCCTCCACCATTTCTTTTAAGGTCATCAGACCATCTTAGATTAGATAGATTATTTATTTCATGATAAAAAATTACATTACAGATTTGCATACATGTCAAAAAAATAAGAATTATTATCATGATCGTCAAAAACAGAGAAATATTAAGAGAATGTCAACAAATGTAAGAACACAATAACAAGGAAATAGAAGAAACAAACCAAAAGCAAAAGAACACAAATATATCAACCTCTAGGTATCGTCATTTTTTACTATATTTAAATACGTGACACAATTACATTTAAAGTCAAATCATAATCATACAAATTTAAATAGGTAATAATAATAATTTAACATGTCAAGTCCAGACTCATATACTCTTAGAATTGGTCTTCCTTTTTTCCCTTTAGTTCCTCTTGGATACAACTCAACTACTTCTTTTGTCCATTTATCTAGATTTTGTCTGATCATGTGGCCTGTCCTTTATTATTTACAACAACACATACATGCACATAAATCACAAATACAAAAGTGAAAACAACATTGCCACGAAACGGTTCCATCTCAGCGTTACTACCCTTCAATATGCTTTGAACAGTTATTTTTAACCCCCGACGCAAAGAGAGGGGTGTTATAAGTTTAACGTGTCTGTGTATCTGTCTGTGGTATCGTAGTTCCCAAACGGACGGACCGATTTTAATGGGTTTTTTTTGTGTCATAGATAATTTTATCCCAAATGTTCTTAGCCATGTTTTATGAAAATCTATTCAGCCGTTTTTGAGATATTGGACTTTGAAATGAAAAGGTCGGGCGTTTTTTAACTTTTCTAAGTTGTAGTTATAACCTCTTCGTACACCTCGCGAATTTACGGGAAATCAAGTCCCACACTGACAGAGCCCTCCGTTCCCTTTCTAATGTGAATAAAGAAACGAACACAAAAATAAACGAACGTCCATCGCTAGTTCTAAAATCACAATAAAATACTCAGAACACTATCGTTTACAGTCCTCTAATAGTTATTTACGATACAAGTGCCGAAAATAGGAAATTCGAAACGAGTGGTGATAAATTAAAACACGACCGAAGGGAATGTTTTAAATCGACACGAGTTGCGAATTACCTATTCGCACGTGTATCGTACAACGTTTTACAACTCTTTAAAGTTTCGACATATGCACGAAAAGTGCTCTTTTCCGCACTAGTGCGGGAAAGTAGCACCATATTATGTACTGTAAAATAAATTACGATCTCATTTGTGAGATAACGAGGCGGCGACAGCCGCTGATTATCCTGGCGCGTAAAGCTTAATGTTACTCTTACAGGAAATCCTTTATTACAGAAGAGGGTTATAATTTAGACGGAGCATAAGCTTGTTACCTTAGTTCTTTAGATTTAGTTGGCAGAACCATCTCGATCACGTCGGCTTTCGGACAAAAACACGCATTAAAATGGTCCGTTCGTTCAGGGGCTATGATGTCACACACTGACACACAGATACACAGACTCGACAAACCTATAACACCCCTCATTTTGCGTCGGGGGTTTAATAATGAGCCTTCCTAGACCTCTTCCTGTTCGTTGCTGAGGCGCCAAAGCCATACTTCCATCCATACCAATATTATAAATGCGAAAGTGTGTCTGTCTGTCTGTTACCTCTTCAAGCTTAAACCGCTGAACCGATTTAGATGAATTTTGGTATAGAGATAGTTTGAGTCCCGGGGAAGGACGTAGGACAGTTTTTATCCCGGAAATCATCCCTTAAGGGGGTGAAATGGGGGGTGAAAGTTTGTATGGAGCTGCGATATATAAACGAGTTCCACGCGGACGGAGTCGCGGGCAGAAGCTAGTATTCCATATAGTTAGGACGCGATATCGCGTCAACGGCAACCAATGTGTTAACTCAATAAAGTCATCCATAAACTGAATGAAAATGCGCAGCGCATTTAAATACAGACCAGATTTTTATACAACCATATATCTACTTATTGGACCCGATTCTACGTGCACATGGCCTAACTAGCCCAAAACGAAATTGACTAATATTTAGACATAATTTAGGCGGCAGATTAAAAAAGACATATTTAGAATAGCATTTAGGCAGCTAAGTAAGTTGTATAGACCGCCTAAAATAAGAAACGTCAGATTCAAATTAGCGCTGTCATTTGATTATGACAGCTGCTCATAGAATAGCAAAGTGTTTTAGCGACACCTAAATAAAATTAGGAAGTTTAGAGGCCACTGTAGAATCGGTTCCATTATCTATTCATCCATACCATACTATTTTTATAAATGCGACAGTGTGTCTGTCTCTTTGTCTCTCTCTTACCTCTGAAGAGGTACGAGAGAGAACTTAAACCGCTGAACCGATTTAGATGAAAGGCATTATAAAGATAGTTTGAGTCCCGGCGAAAAATCAAAAAATCACAATCAAATCATTTATTGCACTCATGTTAGTATACAGTTCTTAAATTATATATTACAGTTCTACATGAATCCTGTAAGGGCACAGCAATGAAATAAACAATAATTCAAGGCCATAGGATAGTTTTCATCCCGGAATCATCCCCTATGGGGGTGAAATGGAGCTACGATATAAACTAGTTCCACTCACGAGTCGCGGGCAGTGCTATTTTTTAAAACACCCTCTGAAAAGACACAAAAAATTAATAGTTTATTTTCCGCTCTGCTAACCGCAGGTGCGGTTATCCGCGATCGGCGTGAAGATGGCGGTCGACAGTCCATCAAATACATTGTTTTGTTTACCGCTTCATTGACCGCTATTAGCGGGTAACGGTCAAGGGAAGATGGCTTTTAATTTGATGACGTAGACAAATTATATCATATAATTTTTAATGTGCAGTTTATTAGTTATAGGGCGAAGTGTGAGTTAAAATCTTGAGTTCGAAAATAATAATTTATCATAAATGTTAAACTGCAAGTATTTCTTAAATGTCTCCTGACCCTAAGTTATAAATAAATATTACTGTTTGTTGAACATTGTCATAAATGATTGCTTATTGCGTAACTTGTAATAGTTTTAGATAAGGTAACTCTTTATTAGTTGTCTTGTAAGTGCAATTTGTTTGTATCTTAAGCAATGAAGTTTCTTTAAACCGAAATCGTTTAAGGGCCATTTACATGGTGCCACAACTCGTTTGCGATTTTCATTATATTGCGGGGCTACGGGCTACAAAAATACGACGAGTTCAATCAATCAATCCTGCAATGTTATAAAACTCGCATGCGAGTTGTTGCACCATGTGAATGGCCCTTTATAAGTGTCCGTGATGCTATGGTAAATACTGGTAACAGGCGGCAGTTGAATTCGTAGGTAATATAAATCAGCACAAGCACTTCAGCACAGCAGTCGTCCCTTTGCCACCAGACTTATAAAGGGCCATTCACATGGTGCAACAACTCGCATGCGTGTTTTATAACATTGCAGGCTTTTATAACACCAATACAGGTTCCTTTATTGGTACGTAACCTAAGTACTAAATTATCGTACAATCGAAGATAAGTAGTTAAACACCTTGGTATCTACCTAGCCTCCATCACCTGTTTGACAACTTCGTATCGTCACTTTATGGTTGACTTAATGATATAAAAGTAAAATTAAAAATTAAAAAAACCCCCGACACAAAACTCTAAAAACTAACAAATAATATTTTAAAGCTATAATAACTATTATCGTCTCATATATTATGTAAGTTCAAATATTTTTATTTTCCAAGTATCGTCGCGTCGGGGGACAATCGGGTGACTGAAGCGACCAAATTTCGAATCGATAGGACATATGGAAGGTAGTCAGATTCCCTCATCAACAATTAAAGAGCTGATGATCTTCAAACGGCTGATCAGGTCATGGCTACCTTACCATATACTTTCAATATCATTGAAGTGACACAGTACCAAATTACGAATCGATAGGACATATGGAAGTTAGTCAGATCCCCTCATTAACTATTAACGAGCTGATGATCTTCAAATGGCTCATCAGGTCATGGTTACCTAACCATATAATTTCCATGTCATTGAAATAACACGGTACCAAATTTCGAATCGATCGAACATAAGGAAGTTAGCCAGATCCCCTCATCAACTAGAAAAGAGCTGATGATCTTCAATCGGCTGATCAGGTCATGGTTACCTTACCATATAATTACAATATCATTTAAGGAACACGATACCAAATTTAGAATCGATCGGACATACGGAAAGTAGTCAGATCCCCTCATCAACTATTAAAGAGCTGATGATCTTCAAACGGCTGATCAGGTCATGGTTACCTTAACATATAATTTCAATGTCATTGAAATAACACGGCACCAAATTTCTAAACGATCGGACATAAAGACGTTAGTCAGATCCCCTCATCAAATAGAAAAGAGCTGATGATCTTCAAACGGCTGAACAGATTGTCATGAAACATAGCAAAGAACACTCGGGTTAAAATTATCTATGATACAAAAAAAACCGCATTCAAATCGGTCCGTCCGTTTGGGCCCTACGTTACCACAGACAGATACACAGATACACAGACACGTTAAACTTATAACACCCCTCTCTTTTGCGTCGGGGGTTAAAAACCACTCAGAAAAGTTGAAAAACGCCCGACATTTTCAGTTCAAAGTCCAATATCTCAAAACCGGCTGAATCGATTTTGTTACAATGAAGCTAAGGACCATATCTCGATCACGTCTGAACTGACAAAAAAAACCGCACTTAAATCGATGCTACGATGAAACAGACAGACACACAGACACGTCAAACTTATAACATCTCCCTTTTTGCATTTGGGGTTAAATTAAAAAGTGCCTTCCTAGACATTTGCTTAACACAATAACGTCATCCATTAACTTAATGAAAAAGCTCAGCACTGTTGAATATAGGCAGACCAAATTTTTATACAACCATGATTCCGTTCTATCAATACTAATAAAGTCAAAAATGTGTCTTCTTCACGTTTAGACATTTATTCACTGCACAAAAGACACACAGAGACAAAGGGAATAGACATACAATACAATTGACACATATTGTGTGTGACTTCGCGGCAGTGAATCGGTCGCTGTCTCAGCATTATGCCGAGGTGTCAGACAGACACCTACAGCGCTGATTTTCATACAGCACCGTACGTGACCCACGGAACGCAACACAACATACTACGGATACAAACGTATACACATAATAATTAAATCATGTTAAATATGTAAGTAACACTAGCACAATGGGATGAGGAACACAAACAAGTAAACAAGACAACCAGCAAGTAAGTAATTAATTTGGTCAACGATACAAAGGTGTTCAGCCCCATGTGAGGTACATTTTAGTTACCATAATATATAATTTGCACGCAGCAGCCTTTTGCATACATAACTATCGCATAGTATAACTTTTGCTCCTAAACATTAAACCCCTCAAGTACTGTATCACGGAGGAATCCCGGCCAAGCCTGGCAGCCTCCTCCATGGAGTCAGGCAGGGTGGTGCCGAGGGTCTCCGGCGTCAGCAGCACCAGCAGTCCAGAGATCAGCGCCATCACCCCGAAAAACAGGAACGGCAGCTGCGCCCACACATCAGCGGCCTGAAACACAGCTCACTCAATGAGGGTTTCCAGAATGTATTAATTAAGTCAGCTATAGTCCGACCGACGAGAGACATCATTCTGATCTTGACACGTTTCATTGTTATTTACGCTGTACATCTCTGACAGTATCACATTAAAAAAAAAAAAAAAAACAAAATTTCTTTATTTGCCGGAATATGGTTACATGTAGGGTCTTAAAGCTATTTTTGTTTCTCATATTCTACCTGCATGCAGGTGTGCAAAGTATTACTATGTCATAAAACTAAATTTTCGTGCATGTCATTTCATCAGATTATGTTATATTATTAATGTTCCTTTTTAGGGTTCCGTACCCAAAGGATAAAAACGGTACCCTATTACTAAGGCTCCGCTGTCTGTCTGTCCGTCTGTCACCAGGCTGTATCTCATGGACTGTGATAGTTAGACAGTTGACATTTTCACAGATGATATTTCTGTTGCCGCTATAACAACAAATACCAAAAAACGGGCCAATTGCGAGTCGGAGTGGGGCTCCCATACAACAGACATGATTTTTTTGCCGTTTTTTATAGATATTGGTACGGCGCCAGTCCGACTCGCACTTGGCCGTTTTTTTACATCTCTAAGAACATTATAATAATTATTAATTGTATTTGGACGCTCAAAGACCTTATAGGTACATCTCTGGAATACTGAATTAATATCATAAACTTCTTGTTCATTCTGATACAGACCTTATTTAAAATATATAGACATATTTTGCAATTTTTTTTCGATTTCATTTAGTGACATTTAGTTTGTTAATCGTTTATATCGGTCCTTAATCTGCAAATTTAAAATGATTATTATATTATAATGCCAGGCTTTGCCTCCCGGTAAATGTGTCTTCGCCTCCCGCGCGACGCCCGCTCCCCAGTTATACCCCCCGCGCGCCGCTCAGGCGAGGACTCAGTTAAGCGGTCGCACTATAACGGCACTGTGGCGAGACTTTTGAAAGCCGATTTTTAAATCCACCAATCTAATTAATCACCTTCAGTCAAAATACGTCCACTGCTGGAGATAGGCCTCCCCCAACGAGTGCCACAATGACCGGTCCTGCGCCACCCGCATCCAGCGGACTCCCGCGACCTTTACCAGGTCATCAGTCCACCTCATCATCATCAGTCCTACCCACGCTGCGCCTTTCGGTATGTGGCCGCCACTTGAGAACCTTTCCTCCTTAACGGCCATTTTTAAATTCACTCAAATTGATGATTATTAAACATGATGAAACTCGAAGTAGAGATGCTTAATCCATATTTGGAACGCAGCAAAAATAATAAATTGAGGGATTGATCTTCGATACGTCCTTTAAGCATCAAAATGGACTGTATTGTGTTTGAATTAGAAAGTCCACGCGCGACACTTGCAATTGCCAGTTAATTAGGGGCTGCTTGGGAACAGAGGAATCACGTGCACTAACCTTCCAAATCTGGGCAATCCTTTCTCCAACGGCAGCTGGCCTCTTTCCATGTTCAGCACAAAGTTAACACTTGGGCGCGCCCGGACTGATGTACACCATAATATTAATTTAAAGTTTATATACGACACGTGGCGTCTATTGGAATCGCCATAGGAACCGAGGACATTTCACGGGACGTGCGCTCTGTTCAAAATTCGGTGAAGAGTCTGGCCATTAATGCAGCCCACAAATTAGATGCGCCGAGAGAGAGCACATGCTTTCCGATGTGCACGTGATAGAAAAGGATAGGAGATGTGACGGGTTTGTAGCAAATGCAAGTACCTTCAAATGTAAATATTAACTAAAATCCAGCCTAATATTAATAATATACATTCGAAACTCAACACGAAGTTCGTATACATGCATCCCCGTCACTCGAGTAATGTTAGTGCGATAGAGAAGGAAATACTCTAACTTCGAATTTCGAATTTCGAAGTTCGTGGCTATAGCTCTGGACTTCTCGCTATGTGCTGCCAGCTGGTAATGATTCTGGAAACCCCTACTCCTGTCATATGGTATGAAGCTACCAGTGGCCCATTTTACCAAGCTACAAGATACATTTTTACATGTATACAGCCTGTATGTTTAATATTACCTCAAATTGTAACCAGAACGCTACGCTCGAAGCCGAGCATGCAAAAATAGGTATCCCGGTAAGGGCAAATATTTTGTGATGAGCATGAATATTTGTTTCCGAGTAATGGGTGTTTTCTATGTATTTAAGTATTTATTTATATCTTTTATATCTGTTCAATAAACAATCTAGCATCCCCTCCATATCCCGGGCGCGCCGCGCTTACCTGATGACAATGACAGACAGATGACCCTTTGCTTGCATTAAAATAAGGCGTATGTCGCTCCACCTGTGACGTCACATACCTAGTCGATCCCGCGTGTGAATTCGTGTGTGTACCTGTGACTGGCTGTGACTCCTGAACCCTGGGCTGCGCATCTATCTATGGTATGTAAGCAAATGACCTAAAGACAATTCTCAATGTTAATTCCCATTTTATACATTTGGTAGCATAGCGTGGTTTCATAGCCTCTGTTGAAATTTCTATTTTAAATTTAACCTTCTCGTAAACAAGACTCAAGCATCCCCCAATTGTATTTGTGCCGTACTTTAAACCCCCATAGTTTTATTACCTAAAGATTTTAACCATTACAAATTAAAGTTGTTTACGAGGTTACAGACATCCGAGCCGGTTTATCGTAATTTGTGCTTTATCTATATACATGGACGGTCTAAATTAGCTTGAAGGGCCGAATAACGCATTAAGTATTAAATATCACATAACATACTTAATCATTACTTTGTAGTTGATTAATAGTTTACGAAAGGATTTTATTCGTTCTTATTGTGTTTCCTAAACCCTCTATAGTTCTGCGTACCTCTGCACCTCGTGGTGTACTAAACGAACGCGCGTCCAAATTGGGCCTTGTTTGTAAGCGTATAAGATTCAAATTAAGTGTAAGGTTCATTTATATTTTTCTTGTTGCTAACGGTTGCCTTTACGAGTTTGAAATGAGTGACAACGGAGATAATGATAATATGCGGGCAATCTTATTTACGGAAACGACGGAGTATAGAAAATCACTCGGCACTTTAAGACTGACCAGTGAATGGATTTCTAACGCCTATCAACGGCTTAACTCGACAGACCGTGCCCGGCTGATAGTTTTATTTAGCGAAGTCGAGGATCAGTATAAGGAATGCCGTGAAGCTAGTGCCCTTCTCTTGGGCGGCTTGGATCGGGCTATAGATGTGGAGGAATATGCCTACGTACAAGATATTATTAAGTCTGTGCGCGATCAGGTCTTAGATATTAAAGTTAAGCGTAATGAGATAGTCGCACCTATCTCTGCCAGTACCCCAATGCGTTCAGTGCCCGACCGCGCTACAGCAGTGGGTGACCTTGACCTCCCTCGTTCCCAACGGTTGCCAGATCTTCCGATTCCGCGCTTTAACGGACGTCCGGACGCTTGGATTAGTTTTATAGACCAATTTGACAGTGTTGTTGATGCCCGAAGTGACTTGCTTTCCACCCATAAAATGCACTATTTAATGAGTGCGTTGTCTGATGAACCGAAACGTTTAGTACAACATTTAAAAGTTGAAGCCGGCAATTATAGTGTAGCCCGTGACCTTCTCAAACGGAGATACCATAATACGCGAGTACTTGCCGATACCTACATCGCACAGATTATGTCCCTGCCTGATATCAGTCCCCGGTTGACTGGTCTAAGAGTTTCCTTTCTTAACCCCCTCCTCACTGCATATCGTTGTTTAGAGCGACTTGAATTACCGGTCAAACATTGGTCATATATCCTTGTACATATTTGTTTCGCGAAACTTCCTACGGATTTACGATCAAGATTTGAGCGTCGTCACGGCGATGGCCTTAGGGACCTCCCTACTTTTGATAAGCTGATTGATTTCCTCGAAGAAGAATGTCGTCATCACGACAATGTTGGAAATACCTCTTTAGTAGACGCACTGTCCTCTCATGCAAAGGCCCCACCAGTAGTGAGAACCCCACGTCATTTCTTAGTTGCCGAGACCGACATGCGCGAACAAAAATGTCCTATGTGTTCTAGCCAGTCCCATTATCTACGCGAGTGCAAAGATTTCCTAGATATGACCCCACGCGATCGTTCAATCTTTGTGAAAATGAACGGCCTGTGTTATAGATGTTTAGATAAACACACCATTGCATCGTGCATGCGCGATTATCGCTGTGGAACCTGTAAGCGCCCGACGCATCATACCCTCCTATGTTTCAATGACCCGCGGAACCCTGTTTACCCCTCTCGTGTTAAACCAGAGAGTCGATCAGTGTCTTTTCGAAGCTCTCCGGAACCAGCTCGGCAGACCTCCCCGCATTCTCGCACGGGCGGGGGTTCCCGCTCCCGCTACTATAACGTGAACCGGTCCTCACCTCGATCCAGTCCGCCAGCCTCGCCCCGAGGATCCCCCCGCCGTCTTCATTTCGGACATGGCACCGTGCTTCGAATCGCTCACCCAATCGGTACACTTCCCCGCCTCCTCGGCGCAGTGAGCGCCACGAGCGCCCCCCTACTCCCACCACCAATAGAGATAAACGAGACCTGTCACCGTATTCCTTGCGTTGCTCTCATCATGAGAGCCCACAATAACTAGACTGCCCCCCTCTTTCTGACCCTACCCGTGCTCCAACCGTTATTAATTCAGCCTTGGTTTTACTCCCTACCGCCGTCATTCAGGTGAAAACATCTAGCGGATATTATGTTGAAGCTCGGGCTTTGTGTGATACTGGTGCTCAAGGTTGCCTAGTTACGTGTGATCTTGCGGTAACCAAATTAAATATGCGTTTGTCACCCCCTTTGTCCCCAGTGTTACTTCGAGGCATTGGAAACATTCCTTCTCTGCCAGCTCGCGGTTGTATCCCCCTTACCTTCAAGCCTGTGCATTGCCCTTACCCGGTTATTACAACCTCAGCTGTAGTGGTAGATAACATCGCCGGTGTTCATCCCGACGTAGAGTTACCCATGTCTGTTCGATCCGTTGCGGAATCCTTACCTCTGGCTGATGACTTATTCTACAAACCTGATTTGGTGGAAGTGCTTTTGGGAGCCGACGTCCTAGGCTCACTCCTACGCCCAGATTTAATTAATCTGAAACCCTGCGGGTTGACTGCTATATCAACCGTCTTTGGCTATGTCTTGTCCGGGCCAGTCAAGGATCTACCCAGTTCCGAGCTACCTATGACGGGTGTTTCTTTATCCCAAATAGTAGAGCGATTTTGGAAAATAGAAGAATTTCCAGATACACCCCAAATAAACCCGTTGGATGTTGAGTGTGAGACATTCTTTAAATCGTCTACTACGAGAAACCTTGATGGTACTTTCGTGACAAAATTACCCTTTTTATGTGATCGTCCCTCGCTTGGTGAGTCCCGATCTATAGCGGAAAAGAGATTCATTAACTTGGAACGGCGACTACAGAAGTATCCCCGACTAAAATCGCAATATATCGAGTTTATGCGTGAATACTACAACTTAAATCATATGTCGGTGTCTTCTTTGAACTTACAATCCATGGAACATTATTTTATCCCCCACCACTGCGTTTTTAAAACCGGTGATACTGAAAAGATTCGTGTCGTTTTTGACGGCAGTAGTACGACCTCGAACGGAATATCCCTTAATCAGTGTCTACACACGGGCCCTAAGCTCCAGCGTGACATCACGCACATCCTTCTCAACTTTCGAAGACATGCAATTGTGTTTGTAGCTGATATCCGTATGAAGTTCCGGATGTCGTGGGTACACCCCGAGGACAGACGGTATCAGTTAATTTTGTGGCGCGAGTCACCTTCAGAACCCCTCATTACGTATGAGCTTAAAACGACTACCTACGGTCTACGGTCCAGCCCCTATATTGCAATCCGCGTGCTCCTTGAATTGGCTGATCAGGAACGTTCCAGATACCCTAAGGCGGCAGCAGTCATTGAGTCCGATGTATATGTCGACGATTGCCTGACCGGTGCTGCCAGCCTCGAAGAAGCTCGCCTTCTTAAATCAGACCTAGAATCCCTAATGCGAGCAGGTGGCTACGAATTACGAAAGTGGATCTCGAACAAGCCAGAGCTATTAGAAGATCTCCCCTCTAATCACCTTCAACCCCTTCACACCATACAGGACATCGAAAACATTCAAGCAGTTGCGGTCCTCGGAGTTCAGTTTAACCCTGTGGCGGATGCCTTTACCTACACGACCTGTGTAGAATCTGACAAGTTCCCTACCAAACGAAAAGTTCTGTCCCTTATAGCCCGTACTTTTGACCCCAGTGGTTGGATCTCACCTATTGTATTCCAGGCTAAGGTCTTTATACAGCGCCTGTGGCTTTCGGGCCTTCAGTGGGATGAACCACTGACCCCAGAACTAGCTGCCGAGTGGTTGACCTTTACCAGTGAGCTGGCAAACACTATACATAAGATTCATATACCCAGACGTATTCTTCCCCCACACCCCAGTCTTACACTTTACATGGTTTCAGTGACGCCTCAGAAGCTGGATTCGCTGCAGTAATCTATCTCCGTGCTGTAGACCAGTTGAATAATTGCTCCGTCCATTTGTTAATGTCCAAAACTAAGGTTGCCCCAGTCCGGACCCGTTTGACAATTCCAAAATTGGAATTACAGGGAGCTGCGCTCCTTTCCAAATTAGTCCAACACGTTGTCTCCTGTCTGCAGAAGTCAATAGTGTTGGACGCCATCTATACTTGGACGGATAGCCAAATTGTTCTCTCCTGGCTCAATACTTCACCCCACGAACTTCAAACTTTTGAAGCCAATCGGGTCTCCCTTATTAAAAATGCAGAGATATTCTCTATTTGGCGACATGTTCCTGGCAATCTGAATCCTGCCGACTGCGCGTCCCGCGGTTTATCCCCTCGGGCGCTTCTCAACCACCAACTCTGGTGGTGCCCAAAGTGGCTGTTGCAGCCTCCATCTAGTTGGCCATCCGACAAATCATCACAGATTGCACAACTTCCTGGACTACGTTGCCTCTTAGTCACCAGTGCAAGTTGCGTTCCAAGTCCTGAGTTCCTCTTACATCGTTTTAGCTCCTTCCAAAAACTTATTGGCGTCACCGGCTTCATTTTACGATTCGTTAATAATGCCCGTTTGCGCAATCAACGTGAGATATCTCCCTTTCTTTCTGTGACTGAACGGAAAACCGCCCTTAACTTCCTTATCAAACTGGTTCAGAAGCTTTCGTTCTCTGAGGATATTGATAACCTGAAACGTGGACTAGCAGTGCGGTCTTCCGTTCGAAAATTGAACCCATTCCTTGACACTACTGGTTTAACGAGGGTTGGGGGTCGTATAAGACATTCGGAGTTGCCCTTTGATGCCCGCCACCCTATACTCTTACCGAAACATGGCACTTTCGTGAAATTATTAATAACCCACTACCATGAGGTCAACTCCCATGCCTCACCTGGTGCCTTACACGCCATATTATCACGCGAATTTTGGATCCTATCCGTGCGTAGATTAATTAACAACGTTTTATTTAAATGCCTACCCTGTTATCGTTTGAATGCTGTAGCAAGGCAACCCTTTATGGGCGATCTCCCAAAAGACCGAATAACGGCTACACGTGCGTTTAAGGGAGTAGGTACAGATTTTGCGGGGCCCTTCTACACAAAAATTCAAGCTGTTAGAAACCGGAAACTAGTTAAAACCTACCTCTGCGTCTTTGTGTGCCTGGCGACCAAGGCGGTCCACCTGGAGGTAGTGTCAGACCTCACTACAGAAGCGTTCCTCGCCGCCCTTACTCGTTTTGCCTCTCGTCGTGGTACCCCTTCGCTTATTCGGTCGGACTGTGGACGTAATTATGTGGGTGCGGATAACCACCTTTTAGACGTCCAAAATTTCCTTAACTTAAATAAGTATACTCTAGGCTCGGAAATGGCAAAGCGAAATATCACTTGGATCTTTGATCCTCCTACTACCCCACACTGGGGCGGTCTTTTCGAGGCGGCTGTAAAGTCAGCCAAGACCCACTTAAAACGTGTTGTCGGAGACACCCCCCTCACCTATGAAGAACTGACGACAGTCTTTACTAAAATTGAGGCAGTCCTCAATTCGCGTCCGTTGTGCCCCTTATCGTCGGATCCTAACGACCTCGAAGTCCTGACACCCGGCCATCTCATTATTGGAGAGCCTTTAACTGCGATTCCCGAATACCCGTTGCACGATATTAAAACGAATAAACTCACCCGATTTCAACTTGTACAACAGATGCTACAACACTTTTGGTCACGATGGCAAACCCAATATTTATCGACGTTGCAAACAAGGCCTAAATGGGCATCCTATACTGAGCCTCCCACAGTGGGTGATTTGGTCCTCCTTAGAGAGGATAATGTTCCTCCCTTGGAATGGCGACGTGCTCGCATCATATCAGTACTTCCCGGAAAAGATGGCGTCGTGCGTGTAGTACAAGTTAGAACGGCTACGGGTGTTCTGACAAGACCTACCAATCGGATTATTAGATTACCCTTGGAAAATCCCTTAAAGTAATTTATTATTATTATTATTATTATTTCGTAAGCATGGTTATGCTTAGGGCGGGGGTATGTTCAATAAACAATCTAGCATCCCCTCCATATCCCGGGCGCGCCGCGCTTACCTGATGACAATGACAGACAGATGACCCTTTGCTTGCATTAAAATAAGGCGTATGTCGCTCCACCTGTGACGTCACATACCTAGTCGATCCCGCGTGTGAATTCGTGTGTGTACCTGTGACTGGCTGTGACTCCTGAACCCTGGGCTGCGCATCTATCTATGGTATGTAAGCAAATGACCTAAAGACAATTCTCAATGTTAATTCCCATTTTATACAATATCTACCGTCGTCTTGTACCCATAACACATTCCTTACTGAGCTTACTATGGGACTAGGTCGATTTGTGTAAGATTGTCCCATTATATTTATTTATTTATTTTTATATGTAGAGGAAAGCGCGTACGAGCACACCGCGTCTAGCGGGATCCTGGCATCAAGTGTTAAAGCTACTCACTAAGCCAGGCATGAGCGGGGCCACGACAGCTCCAACTCGGCCTATCATGGAAGAGTACGCGAACAGACGGGTCCTGTACTGCGTCGGGTACAGCTCGGCGGTGTACACGTACAATGACGCCATCACGGCAGCGATGCTCATCTTTCCGATAAGGAAAACGGACAACGACGACCAATAATTCCCTGAAAACACCAAATCCACTATAGGTAGACCGCTTCGTTCAGTCCTCGCCTGCGCGGCGCGCGGGTGCGGGGGTGGGACGATAACTGGCCCGCACGCTGCCCGCGCCCCATTATCGACCTTCCCCCGCGCCCCCGCGCCGCGCAGGCGAGAATTGAATTAAAATATCAGTCATAGAGATTTAACCGTAATTTTTTGTTGATAAAATACTCGTTCGTAAAGTAAGTGATGCTTTTCTGCGATTGGTCAATATACGAACTAGTGCGTAGTGAGAGGAATGAACGCATTGTAACTGACGCAGACAATTACTTTATACAGTTTATACTCAGGCCGAATGTAGGAAGATTTTGACAAGTAACGAGTAATATCTTTAAAGGTAAACGCAAGAAAATTTGGTATCGGAAAACTAAGATGGACTGATTGTTACAAACTCACCATCGGATATAAATATAAATGCAAATTGACAAGCTCCACTTATTAAAAATCCAGTTATTAACAAAGCTTTCCTTCCGATTTTGTCCAAGAACAACACAACCATCAGATACCCCGGTATCTCAATGGTAACTATTACTGTATAGTTCAGATACTTGTTGCCAGATATCCCCACAGACGATATTGTTAAACCGTAATACATTAAAGTACACGTAATCCACCATATAGGCGTCACAACACAACGCAGCAATATGGGCTTATGTATGAAGAGCAGACACACCAACCAAGGCTCTGAAGTATCTTTTTTTTTCGTCGCAACATCTTTTGCTTCCGAGAATTCTTCCAGAGTCTTTTCTGACAGAGCACTCCCGTTCACTCCAGCAACTTTTTTTAAGGTGACTAGGGATTCCTCGTAGCGGCCTTTGCTCATCAACCACCGAATCGACTCCGGCGCAATCCAGTAATAAATCCCAACGATAATATGAGGCGTGCACACCATAAGAATCAGATGCCTCCAATAAGGTTCGGTCCAGGCTATCAGACCCAAGATCATTTCTCCAATGGCAGGAGAAAGGTTCATAATGACACCAGTTATCGCCCTGTATTTAGGTCCCACATATTCCAGAGCTGCAACGAAATTTTCATATGTAGAAGTCAGAATGTTAATTTCAAATTAAACATCCATACATAGAGCTAAAAACTTACCTAAGATATAAGCGCAGGAAAATGAACACACTCCACAAAGACTTTGAAAAAAGTATATCAAGATGTAACTCGTGTAGGAGTCTGCGAAATACCCCAGGGCCCCAATCCAGCCCATATTGAAACCTAGGAGCGCGGTAGCAAAGCGCCGGCCCCAACGGTCAGAAAGGGGCCCCGTGATCATCAGGCAGAACATGTAGCCCAAAGAGCTGGTGGAGCCGACCAGGGTTGGTCGCCAATCATCACAGGCCAAATTGAACTGTTAACAAAGATAACTTGAGTTTATATTTGATCGATCCAATTTATATGCACTTACATGCTTGCCAACTCTGGTTGCCAACTTCGATTAGGAGGTAACTGTGACAACTGTAGTTACAAAGCGGAGTATAACTAGGCTGTCTTAAAAAAAAACAATACGAGTAAAATGTAACCAAGCACCATTTTAATAATCTGTTGGTCTAAAATCACTGATGTGACAGATTATTATAAAAAAATTGGTCACTAAGCAGTTGAGTTACGCTTTGAAACAAATAACGTTTTTGCCCATTTGCTGATTCGACATGGATTGTCAACCAAGTTTTTTTTTTAGAAGACAATAAACTGCAAATGGATATACCTCGTAATAAGCAGAGTTGTTATGCTCATAAACATACTCCTCGCATTTGACTGTCGAGCTCCTGTCAAACAGACTTGCTGGACAGGATCCAGAAGTGTTTGGTGAGATGTTGACTGCTGGGTAACGGTGGCAGTTGTCGAAGGAGTCGCCTGCAGTCGGCACAGCGTCCAGGAGCCAGGGTGAAGAGAAGACGGCGGCAGAGCTGTTCTCACATTCAGGGATCACACATCTGAAATTTTTGTTTCAGAATTCGTATTCAGGCAATTTCATTTATTGGGGAAGTCATGGATCGGATATGAATCGATTAAAATCGACTTGAAGGAAAATGCTCTAAGCTGAAATGGATTTCTTAAAATGTAAGGAACAACCTTATCACCAATCGCACTAGGCTCCATAGTAAGCTTAATAAGGCTTATGTTATGGGTACTAGATGACATTATATTTAATAGATATAAATTATTAGACACATACTCGTGTACAGTCAAGTGCAAAAATATGTACCAAAACCTTAATCCGCTAACACAAGAGTTCAGATGAGAGTGATGATGATGATAATATTTATAGGACATATTTATGAGTAAGTTGTATGCACCCATATTTTTACACTTGACTGTACAAAACATTCAAGACACAGAAAAAAAAATCATGGACATCATCATCACATAAATATTTGCCGTATGGGAGTGGAAAAATAATGACACGTTCTTCCCCTTTTCCTTTGAGAAAAATATTAAACAATATGAAGTAAAATATATGTATTTTAAAGCTAGATGTTTCGTTAATGTAAGGAAGGGCAGATTTAACATTAGTATTTTTTTTAATTCACTGTGAACGAGTCACTTTCACTTGTTCACAAAAGTCAAAAGAAAAGTACTGGAACCTATTCTTAGGATAACTTCGCCTTTGTTTAATCTTGTTACATTTACATGTATATTATTTTGAACTGCTGTTTATTACAATAAAGTTCTTATACATTACCTTGTTTTGACTTTCGCAATCGTGAACAAATATAAATAGCAATGCATTCCCGACAATATGCCCACCGACATCATAAGCAGCAACGTTCTGAGTTGGAACCTTCCCCACTGGCCCACTTCATCCACCAGAATCCGATCGAGATTCATATCTGTTTTACGCACAGACATTTTAATCACTTCTTTGAATCGGCTTTGAATTACGTGAACCGTAAGCTAAACACTTTGCCACATTGCGGTGAAGAAGAGTTGCGAACTTACGAATCAAATCTTGAATAAATTTTGTACTGGCCTATAGCAAATATGTTATGTACAAATAGGCTACGTTTATTATAATAAAATACTTGACGCGTTTCATGTAAGCGTTTAACGTGACTAAAGTTTGAATAGTGGCCGCAAAGATATATCATCCATGTAAATTACTAGACACAATATACTTCAACGCGCTAGCTGAGTTTTGTGACTATTTATGTCACAACGGAATTCGTTGCCAATTTTCTCGGTTGGTCAGTCATGCGATTATGTCGCTTTGAGAAAAAAAAAGAATAATTTTCACACATTAGTCGTGGATGTTGAAATAAATATACATACAAGAAGGCTGGCTCATACCTAAACGTATTAATTAGAATTGCTATACAACTTGGCAATGCCGCCAGCCTCCTGGGCACCCTACCGCCTGACGCCAATCTGGGCCAAGTTTTTTATTTATAATCTTATTTTTATTTACTTTTATTGTCTAAGTTTGTGGATGTGGAAAAATATTTCTTTTCTAAAGTATATAGATCATAATAACTAACATTAACTAAATTAAATGAAAACTAAGTTTAATCTAAAAAAGGCCCTCGAGGCATTGTACCCAAGATGCTGGTGGTATTTCCTCACTGAATTGCAATGCTGATGCGTTGCGCGAGACAGCCGCCAGCTCTTTGGTCACCAGTTAAAATAGGTCAACCAGACGTTTCGCGATTTCTGCAAATAACTTTTGCGCACTGGGGTCTGACCCCACGGACCGAGGGTCTCGACGTCAAGTAATACAAAGTTGTACTTATATAAATACGTAAATACATCATTTCCGGGCTTCAGATCTGAAGTTAGTAATAGTTTTACTATTAAATTACATTATTTACTAGTAGGAAACCAGGCAGAATGTGAAATTGCCGCGTTGTCAAGGTACGAACAACAACGCTTTTCTTTTATTATCTGGACGTCAATTTTCAATTTATTGTAACTCATCAGAACATTTAATACATTTCCTAAACCTTTGTATGTAGGTAAATAGTTTTGATAGATCAAAAAAACTTCTTGTACTTATGTACCTACCAAAGATTGAATTTGAAAGAAATTGTTCCACTGTCCATTGATAAAAAGTCACATAGTAAATGAACACTTCTTACATAAATATTAGGGGACAATCTTACACAAATCGACCTAGTCCCAAACTAAGCAAAGCTTGTACTATGGGTACTAGACCACGATAAACATACTTATATAGATAAATAAATACTTAAATACATAGAAAACGTCCATGACTCAGGAACAAATTTTCGTGCTCATCACACAAATAAATGCCCTTACTGGGATTTGAACCCAGGACCTCTTGCTTCGTAGGCAGGGTCACTACCAACTAGGCTAAAGCGGTTGTCGCACATATACTGTGTTACTGTGTCATAAACACACGAGGTGACAACACGTGTATAAAATAAATGCTTTAATGTATTGTGATTGAATATATATTTAACTAATCAACAAATGATTAGTGATACATCTGCAGTTGGCGAAGAAGGAAATGATGGAGTGGATTTAGATAGGATTTTAGAGGAAGAAGTAGGTGCCTTCGGAAAATACCAGTTGAAAGTGATAGTGCTGTGCGCTGTGGTTAATTTATTCCGAGGCTATTCTGAACATGAATACGTTTACACAGCAACCACGGTTCAGTCGAGGTAAGTAGCTATGAGTTACATACCTTGATTACAAAGTGACTTCAGTCTTTGGGTAAATATTAAAAGTGTGATTAAACTAATGAAGAACCCTTTTAATTACCAAGTTTGTTGTTACGAAAATTACATTAAATAGAACATCTGCATCTTGTTTTGTGAATATACTCCGCTGATTATAATGGGCAACAGATTATATCAGAACAACCCAGAGGGAATTATCAAGGTTAATTTTGACGACCAGTTAGCGTAGTGGGTAGTGTGTGTAGTTAAGTAGTGACTTAACCCCTCATTTTCGTCGTGGGCTTAAAACGGCGGGAGGCCCTTATCCTCTTCTGCCAGTGTTGCTTGATATTCGTCAGAAATACCGCAATAATCTTTTTCTGTTACATTTCAGATGCATGATCCCAGAATGCGAGAATGCAGAGGAGTTCGCGCCGCCATGGATCTTCAACGCAGTGCCGACATCAGAGGGATCGCTCGAGAGCTGTCTGCGTTTCGTCAACTCCTCGGTGACTCAGAACGTCACGATGGACTCGACGTGCCCGCAGCACATGTTTGATAGAGGACTGCTCGTCGGATGTGATGGCCATGTGTACGAGCACCAGAATTCGGCTTTTTACGACTTCAGTAGCAACTAAGTTTTGGATCGATCAACTTCTTACTTAGATTCACACCTTTATTCCCAAAAGGGGTAAGCAGAGCACATGAAACTTATGTTCCAGTGCCACTACTTCTAAACTAGGTATTTTAAATCGCGAAAATAGTAGAGTATAACACTCATTTCATGTGTTTGCAGCTGTTGGTACTCCTTGAGTATAAATAAATAAATAAACACATTTTTTCATAATCTTGAAATATTGAAGGCTTCACTAGGACCAATGAAATCAGAATGAAAGGTAATTCTGATACTCCTATAAAATTGTAGGTATAGGTAAAACAGCCGAAACTTGTGGATGGGTGGAATACTTTTCATTATTTAATTCGACTAACTCAGTACTTAATCATTTCTCTTTCAGTTTGATCTGGCGTGTGACAAATGGCGTCAATTTCTGATCACTTACACAGCAGTACTGGGCATGATACTTGGCCTGCCTATCACTGGTTTCTTCTCAGACAGTTACGGTCGACGTATCACCTTGTGTGTCACCTCCATCAATTACGCGTTGGTCGGCACTGTCAAATACTGGGCTGGTTCTTATGAGTTTTTAGTCATTGGAGTATTTGTCGAGAATCTTTTGGGAGCCGGTAGTTTCCTTTGCGCCTTCATTTTAGGTATTTCTACGCATTGCATTTTTTGTTTTTGTTTTTGTATTTGGGTGGATCATCTATTTTCTGTCGCTAGTTGCGATGGTTACGTCTCCTGAATCAATTTATAAAACTGTGATTTTTGTGTTTTAAATCACCAAATGAGGGGTTTTCTTGTCAAGTTCGATACCTTTTTGTATAGACCTTCTTCTAGGCACGTTAGAGAAGTCCATATTGTATTTTTTTTTCAAAGAAACTATAATGTTGTCTCCAGGCTAACAGGACAGAATACCAACAAGAAATAGTTGATTGACCCATTTGCATTTAATCACTAATTACCTGAGTGCAATGGACCATTTAGGTTTCTCAATTTCAAGTTTTCGCAGCATTAGAGACTGTCAACATGCTTAGCGAGCAGCAGTGGGATGCATTGTCAACAGCTGTCATACCCTCGGGAATATCCTGCAAGGACTAGTGGCCTGGACAGAGCCTGAATGGAGGCTTTTCATTCTTATCATCAACGTTCCTCAGCTCTTAGCTATCGTATACTTCTGGGTATCATCAGAATCGGTACGCTGGTTAGTAAGTAAAGGAAAACTGAAAGAAGCCAAAAGTATCCTAGTAAACGCAGCCCAAACCAATAAAAGGGAGCTATCTGAAGATACTTTAAAGGGTTTAACTGAAGAAGAAAAGAGAAAATTTGATTATGTCACAAATAAATGGGTGATATCCCTTGTGCTCCAATACAAATCAATGATGTTGCACTGCTTTTTGACTTCAGTTTGGTGGATTTCGATGTCACTTTTGTTTTTTGGTATGACAAATGCTCCCGTCATTAGTGGTGATAAATATTGGAATTACATAGCTGTCAATGCAGTGGCAATCCCTGGAATCTGGGCTGGTTATTGGTTAATGGACCGATTTGGAAGGCAACCTATGATCGGTGGTGGGTTTTTGATTTGTGGCGCCTGTCGGATAGCGTGCATCTGTATCTCTAATAATGGTACGTTCAAGTATATTGTGTTAGTATTTAATTATTTTGATAACTATTGGTTTGATCAATTATAAATAGTCAAAGTCTGAATTGGAACGTATCTCTACGTTTTAGTTAAGAAAATTGAGGATATGAAGGTTAAAAATAGCCACCACCGTAAACATAAATATGGAATTGTTACTAAAGTACATTACTAAATTCTTGGAAATTTTGATCGCATTAACAATTCAAAAATGTTTAATTTTCCAGAATATTATGCACTTTCCTTGTCATTCTATCTGATACTGAAGACCTGTGTATCTGCCGTGGTACCGGCCGTATACGTGTACACCTCCGAGCTGTATCCGACACAGTACCGCACCAGTCTTCTATGCTACGCAGCCATGATTGGACAGCTTGGGATGTTACTGGCCCTTCTGATGTCTGCGTTGGTAAGACCCAATAGATGTAATCCAGCATACCCTGCTGGCAGTATTGCCGATTCTTTATTGATTTGAGTACTAAATAACTGTGTCGATAAAAGAGACAAATGTAAATTAATCACTCTCATCAAAGCGCAAGTTTGGGAGCTCTGGCAGGAACTCAACCTCTGATTTTCAGTGCAAGTAGTAGTGTTAATATGGGCGCAGTGTTCTGAAGAGGCACTTTTTCCTTTAGATGCTCCAAATGTGAGTGACATGAAATCCCGTTGGGTGTTTTCTAGCGGACCTTTGGGAAACGTACCGGGTACCTAATCTATGAGATAAATGTCATGGCGAAGGTTGTTATGTATCTGTCTTTTGTCAAATAAATAAATGATGTGTCTTTGTTTTTCAGGGTCCTGTCTGGGAGCATCTGCTGTCCGGGGTGTTGGCTCTGGTCTCTGGGTTGCTGGTGCTATTGGCACCAGAAACCCTCAGCACCACCCTGCCAGTCTCCATGCAGGAGGCCGCCAAACTTGGCCAGGGCACTGTCATACAGTACTTGAGGACACTTGTGTTTAAAAGAAAAAGCTATACTCTTCGGTAACCAATTGGAGAGCTCGGCGACACGTGCTAGAAGCATGACGTCACGCTAAGCCGGATGAGATATGAGAAAGCAGTTCGCTCGCATCTTCGCGGGCCTCACCTGCGGCTCGGCCCGCGAACTAACTCGTCCATCTATTGCTTACTTTCTATACCTGGGCAACAATGTACTATTCCCATTTATAATATTAGTATGGATAAGTATTTATTTATATATTTAAATATGTATATCGTCTGGAGGTCGCGGTTTCGAGTCTCGATTCCCGGCTCGTATCGTAAACCTAAGTTAAGGGGCTTTTCGATGAAGGAAAGTATTGTGAGGAAACCGGTCTAATCCCAATAAGGTCTAGTTTTTCGTCTGGGTTGGAAGGTCAGTTGATAGTCGCTTTTGTTACATGCCTCCATAATCGTTAGGCCTAGTGTCCAGGGAGACCCGGGGCTCGTTCAGGTTAATACTTCTGGCAAAAAGCATATTATAAAAGTTAATAAACCCCCGTCATTTTCATTTCAAAGTTCAATATCTTACAACCGGATAAACCGATTTTGTTGAAACACCTAAGAACCATATCGGTCACGTCAGCTTTTGGACAAAAAAAAATCGCATTAAAATGGGTCCGTTAGTTTAGGAGCTACGATGCCACTGATAGACACAGACACACAGATACGCGTCAAACTTATAAAACACCCCTCTTTTTGCGTCAGGGGTTACGGTTGCCTTTCCACCAGAGATGTGCTTATGCATGCTATGCTATGTTCTCATACATTTGAGGCTGGAGCTACGTGTCAAATGTATGAAAACATAGCATGGCATGGCATATCACATCTCTGGTAGAAAGGCACCCTAAAACGCTAGGAGGATGATGAATTCGAAGTGTATAATAACTCAAATACGTTTGGAATGTGAAAATACGAAGAAAATGTACCTCCATTTTGTTGCTAAAGGTAATCCTATAATGGAGTGAGCTGCAGTAATCCTTTCACCACCGGATTAAAACGTTAATTCGGAATTAATCTGACTTAAAATGAAGACCACCCTTTTTACCTGTTAATCAGGTAAGTCGAAATACGAGCTGCTTTGCCTTTTACTTACTGTCATCCGGTGTCCATTCCACAAATGGAAATTCGTCAACAAGAAATTAACATTACGAAGTATATGTCGTTCCTTTGCGGAAATTGATAAGTTTCTAAAACAATATGTTTTGCGACCCCGGTATAACCTGCTGGTCTATTAGTGATTATGAGATGTTCCATTTGCATATTCTTCCATGCAGTCAATGTTCCACAAACATGCAAACCCATACAACAAATCACCACCAACCTAATCGACTTGCATGTTCTTCTAATCGTAGGGGAATATAATGAAATATCAAAATAATCAAACCAGTCAGTCAGTCAGATCAGACGCATCAGAACAGCACCAGTTAGTCAGTCAAATCAGACGCATCAGAACATCATCAGTTAATCAGTCAGCTCTGACGCGTCAGAACAGCACCAGTTAGTCAGTTCTGAAGCATCAGAACGCGTGCGTGGTTTACACTGAAACGCGATTGCGACCATGAACCGACCATGGTTTCTCTCTTCCTTCATTATTAGCATCATCAGCTTGTTTTGTGGTTACTGCTTTCCAACTTCGATGATATATCTTTAGTTGTTTTTGCCAATCTAAATCTAAAGTTTGTTTGCTTTCTGGTATGAAGAAGATTAAAGGGTCGACTAGTTTAATTTACTTTCAGTTAGGTTCACGAGGCAGCAGGAGGGCATCGTCGTAGAATGTAGCGATCCCATGATGCGCCCCTCATAACAGCAGTGAGGTTTGACGCTGCATAGTAGTTTAGTGGGTATTCCCTCATAAGGGCGAGTCCCACATACCCTCTGGGGGATGCGTAAATGCATTCCACCTGCGTCAGAAAAAAGGTAATGTTGGTAGTTAACATAGGTGTTTTTTTAACCGCCTTAGAGCCGAAGCCCACTTAAAGTATCCAAAACGTACTAATCATTCGTAAAATTTTTTTTTTAGTTCAGCTTTTAGTCATCATCATCATCATCATATCAGCCGAAAGACGTCCACTGCTGGACGAAGGTCTCCCCCAAAGAGTGCCAAAGCGACCGGTCTTGCGCCACCCGCATCCAGCGGACTCCCGCAACCTTTACCAGGTCATCAGTCCATGTTGTCGGGGGCCTACCCACGCCGCGCCTTCCGGTACGTGGTCACCACTCGAGAACCTTTCCGCCCCAACGGCCATCGGTTCTACGTGCTATGTGGCCCGCCCAATGCCACTTAAGTTTAGGGATCCGGAGGGCCACATCGGTTACCTTGGTTCTCCTGCGGAAAGCCTCATTTCTGATGCGATCACGCAGTGAAACTCCCAACATGGCCCTCTCCATTGCCCTTTGGGTGACTTTGAGCCTTCTTATGAGGCCCATAGTAAGCGACCACGTTTCAGTGCCATAGAGCGAGCTAGAGACAAATACAGGCCCCTCACTGTCAATAACTCTAGCAACCTTTACCTATTTTAAATGTAAAGGCTATGTTTGTAGTTTCAAAACATAACCTTCTTGCCTACGAGAAGCTAGGTAGCGTGTGTGTGCTTTTAAAACTTGATCAATTTATCACAAGCTGCCTGATAATGCCGGCTGAAACTAGAAAATCGCGCCCCAGGTACCAGGGAATCATCAAACATGTAGAGGAAGCAATTCCATCCGCCCTATAGGTCCCCGGGGGCGAGTGAACCGAGCCGTCGACTGCATTACTAAACGCACTTGGTCTATTTCACTCGACGTTGTGTGTGATACATCAAGCCTGTCATTTAAATTCTACAATACTGAACTTACTGACTCTACATTCAACAGACACTTATTTCAAAATCTATTATTATAAGACAAACAGAATAAAGTTCTGCACTGGAAATATATCGCTAAATAAATAAATAGGCTTTCGAAATAATAGCAATGTTTTATAATAATCTGATACTAAAAATATACTCGTGTATTGCATACAGTTTTGAAAAAATCATACCTACCTCGCCGAGTTTTTTATGCCGGTTCCTCTCGAGGCAGAGGTTTTCTCCGAACGGGAACTACGAGTAGCTGCATGTAATATGCCTAAACTGCCCAACTGATGTGGATTAAATTTTGCACGAAGCTAATTTATCATCATCATCATCATCATTATCATCATATCAGCCGAAAGACGTCCACTGCAGGCCTCCCCCAAAGAGTGCCAAAGTGACCGGTCCTGCGCCACCCGCATCCAGCGGAGTCCCGCAACCTTTACCAGGTCATCAGTCCACCGTGTGCCTACCCTCGCCGCGCCTTCCGGTACGTGGTTGCCACTCGAGAACCTTTCCGCCCCAACGGCCATCGGTAATACGTGCTATGTGCCCACTGCCACTTAAGTTTAGCGATTCGGAGGGCTATATCGGTCACATCGGTTCTGCTGCGGATAGCCTCATTTCTGATGCGATCGCGCAGAGAAACTCCCAACATAGCCCTCTCCATAGCCCTTTGGGTGGCTTTGAGCCTTCTTATGAGGTAAGGGATTAAGGTAGTCTGGATTAAAATATAGGACAGTTTTTATCCTGGATCCTCGCAGACGATGCCAATACGTCGACTGGAATAGACCGCCTGTTATCTGTTAACACTTCCGTGACACATTTAAGGTAGTGTAGGCGTATAAAGAGACTAATAAAATAATTGGTTGTATTTTAATGAAGTCAGAGCTTTATAGAGAAGGGGTTAAAATTAAAAGATTGCAGTGTTTGTAAAATATAAATACCTATGCAATGATAGGTTTGGTTAGGGGTTCAATATGTTACATATCCTTTTCTAAGTAAATTATTTTACAATTTATTCTTATTAATATGTTAGGTATTCTTTTACAAAAAAATAGGCGAGTTTCCAGTAAAAAGTAGTTAATATACAGCTCAAAACAAAATAAGGGTCACTTACTTTTTTTAATTTTATTGTTAATCATTGGACAAACTATTTATTACATTTTATAAAACAAACCTAACCTACAGGGTTAGGTTACGATACAAAGTTTATACAAATTCCTCCTGAAAATGTTACGGTTTCAGAGAAATCATTCGTATAGTAAATTATGACTATGGAAAACATACGAGTACCTACGTTATGGTATATGAATTTATGGATATCGAAGGTATTCGCGAGATTTCACTGAGAATAAGTAGTATAACATAATTGCATTTGCCGCTGTGTATGAAATTATTCAATCCGCAAAAATTGAGTTCAACCAAACGGTAACCTCATTTCAATCTTGCCACGTTAAAATAAACCTTATCACTTCAAGTTAAGGTCGAAATACGTCAAAAGGCGTCTAATACGAAATTCGTACGCAAACGAGATTGAATGTAATTGGGAAGAGAGGAAATGCAATAAGAAATGGTACAGAGCGATGAAATTGTTTCAGAAGTGGCAAACGTTGGGCTAGGGCTATTCCTGTTTAGGTCGGCATTTTTTTGTTAGTTTATTTAGAACACAAACGTACACAAATATATATGGGGCACACGAAAAAGAGTACCAACAGACATAAAGCTAAAGACTTGGAGGTTCATTAATATTATGATTGTATTCCCGGTTGTGCCATAAAAGAGCCAGGGGAAAGACTACCAAGATTTGGCATAGGTACTAGTTTTACGAAAGCGACTGCCATCTGACCTTCCAACCCAGAGGGAATACAAGACCTTATTGGGATTAGACCGGTCCTCACGATGTTTCCCTTCACTGAAAAGCCTTGGTAAGCATTGGTACGAGCCGGGATTAGAACCCACGACCGCCCCTTGACAGCCGCATGCCTGAACCACTAGGCTACGGTAGCTTCAACACAACCTAAACAAAACAACCTAAACATTAAAACCCGGTATGCGCCTGTTCGAACTAAACGGCTGCCTGGCATCGTTTTGTCACCCCGCCCCCCCCCCCCCCGCATAATGGCAATGGCACCCATTCTGTGGCGCTACTTATTTATTTATTTATTTATTGATACATGGAAAACCAACAGCGCAACATATTTATAGACAAAATAATAAAACCATATAGCCAATTACAGGTTCTCACTTATAGAAATAAACTAACACAAATAAATCTATAGCCAAACTTAAACTTATACTTATATAATACAATATTATTAAAATGTGTATAAAGCGCGACAGCTTAAAGTGTTCTATGGTTTCGTTCACTGGGTGGACAGGGGCAGTCAAGTGTTTTATTACGAAATTAAACAGGTATTCATTTCGACGACCGGTTAGCCTAGTGGGTAGTGACGCTGCCTACGAAGCTGCAGGTCCTGGGTTCGAATCCCGGTAAGGGCAATTATTTGTGTGATGAGCATGAATATTTGTTTCTGAGTCATGGAAGTTTTTCTATGTATTTAAGTATTCATATCTATTATATATATCGTCATCTAGTACCCATAACACAAGCCTTACTGAGCTTACTATGGGACTAGGTCGATTTGTGTAAGATTGTCCCCTAATAATTATTTATTTATTTATTATTTATTTATTCATATATTTGATTCGTCACCATGGTTTTCAACTATAGGTGTCAAAATTAAACAGCTTCGCGCAGCGCTGATGGGTTCACCCTAAAATGGAGTCGTGGGCCCGCACCGTAGCGGACTTCATTCAGTTATTCATGTAAACAGCGACGAAAGAAGTCGTTGCCATTTCCCGTAATGTCCTCAATGCTCCTCGCTGTGTTGACATTTGAAAGTGTTGGCAGTGCATTATAATGTGATGTAACAAATTACAGCACTCACCACGATTTGATTTCATATAAAAATATATGTGGACAGTGGCGTGCGTACCATATAGGCAAATTGGCAGTGCCTACCTTGCAAAATAACTACCACATATATTTTTCTTCTCTATGATAATACTATACTCAATAGTTTTTAAAACAATCTACTTCTTTACTTACATCACGGGACGCGCTGCAATTTAAATTTGCGCGCGAACCAGTCTCGCTCACCGCACGCAGGTCACCGCGAACGGCGCCTAAGCTACGGCACACACTCTCACAGTGCGCTTGTGCGCTTGTGTAAAAATCATCCGTGAACTATGTACGGATTTGCTCAGTGCACTCAATATACGCAAATCACACTCACACATGCTTCCAAATCCGGCCGCCGGACTTCATGCGGCAAATGAAAGAAGTCCTTTTTGCTGTGATTATTACTCGTAATGTGGGGCGTTCTAATTTGTCAGGGTTGTTTGTTTTGAATTTGCTATTCGGGAGGCCATAATGGATTTTTAGTTACGACCCACTCGACCCAGTTGTGTTGTGTTGTGTTGTGAAATAAATATTCTTGTAGTTGCAGTTGCAATAAGTACATAGTTCGGTTCGGAGCGATTATCTTACGTTTTCTATTGAATTTTCCGTGTGATTTTGTTTATTGGCGTATTCTATATTTGTGTATTAAACCTTAAATATGTGTTTTAGCTTTGACCGGTGTATTGACCTAGTGTGTTTGCGTAAGTTAACTTTCGGTGCTTTTAGCAAGATATTGTTTGATAATAAGGTAGTTAATATAGGTAGGTGTATGCCACAGTTGCAGTTAGCTCTAACTCGGGGTAATATTACTCGTCAATTTCATGTATAGTATCACTAACGCAACGCACGCTGACGGAGATTCACTTTGTCGAAAGTCGATATAGCCTAAGGCTTGGTAAGTGCTAACATTATTTTACACGTGCACTGCTGAACACAACTTGTTCGTCTCCACATAGGTGATATAGGTCTCCTCAAAAATAAATGCCTACCCTAACTAAAAACCCTATGCACGCCACTGTATGGGGCATGGTAACCTCATTTCAATCTTGCCACGTTAAAATAAACCTTATCACTTCAAATTAAGGTCGAAATACATCATGGTAGTGCCCCGGCCAAGACTAGGCACCTCTTCAAGGCAGGGGCATCGCGAAGACCGCAACCAACAAATAGGGCATTTGATAACAGTGAAAATAAATTGTTTTCTCATTAGCAATAGATAAACATTACGAAAATACACGGAAATTATAGCAATGTTTCATTTCTGTTTGCTAAGATAAGATTTGTTAATTTCTAAAACCAACAATGAGGAAGTGGTTTGATTTACTGCCTTCCAGCACAAATGGAAAATTGACAACTCGAAATTGTTGTCAATTTGAAAATCCTCGACATGAAAATTTGTGCAGTCGGAATAATGCTAAATAGTAAAATTGACATACGGATATACATACTGAGGCAGAAAGAAGTACCTCCAGACCCCGTGTCATGGTCGGCCTTATCACACGATAAGTGACAAGATAGAGCGTCCGTCACTGGCTGACACCGTTCGATAGAACGAGACGACGCTCCTATCTTGTCACTTATCGCGTCATAAGGCCGACCATGATACGGGGTCTGGCCATGGAATTACGTAAAATCCAAAAACATGACGAATAGGAAATACGAATTTAGTACAAAACAATCGAGTCAAATATTACATTTTGATATTCATTGAATTAACACAAACTTCACTTTGCACGTATTTAAATATTAAATTTTGATATTCTTTTAATTAACACAAACTTCACTTTGCACGTATTTAAATATGAAACTATTTCATGCTGGACAAAATTCCACTTTGGCTAGATTAATAAAATTTTAAACAAGAAAAAATTGGTCATAAAAAACATTAGGGACAATTTCATTTTTGATGGTATTTATTTTGTTCCTATTTGCAAATGGTCATTTCGTGTTGACGATTTCCCATTTGTGCCGAAAAACAGTAAATCCGTTGTTTGATCCCTACAAATTTTATTTACTAACGGAAGTTTTTGACGTTTCAAAATACCGTATTTAACTGTAACTAACTCCACTGGCCTAAATATTATTATTTATGTAAGAAATAAGAATGATTAAGAACAGAAAAATATCCGCAACGCGGGCTTCGTCAAGTGCATATAAAAACACATCTCCCTAATCCTATATATTATTGTGTTATTAATTTTTCACCAACCTTTGTGTACTTTTTTCCCCCTACACATACAAACGTTATTCTACATACATTCCTATAGAAACCTCTATTCGCACTGGCCGCGCGACATGAGAGCTCGCTGTTCGATGAAAATATAAAAACAAAAACGTCACTCAAGAACTATCAACGGAAAAAATTGGGCAGATAAAATATGATTTTAATCGGCTTAATGTTAAATTAATTTTTTTATTGTTGTTGTTGTTGTTTGTATCTAGGATGTGACACGAAATTAGACGGATCGGATGGCGTGTCTCGGCGCACGGGGTCTTAAAATCGCGACGGCGGCGGTTCATTGCAGCGACATCAAAGGTACCGTCGTATAGCCTGAACTATTTTAGTGTTCGTAGTTTCTTGTTAGTTAATCTTACATCTTTTCTTTAATAGAGAGATTTTGCGTGCGGAGCAGGATTTGCGTTATTTGCGTTACGTCGAAAGCGGCATGGGGAGGGAGTCTTGGCAATAACTTTGTTTCCATGACATGTTTTTGACGGGATACATTCAGGGCTCGAACTCGAACTTCAAAAAGCTTTGTCAGTATGAAGTTTGTAAGTCCTCACTCGTGTCGTCACCATTCTCTATGGGCAAACAACGCCGTCTTTTGATCTTTATTGTGCCAATTTATAAATCTTTCAAAAAATCAATATAAGTTGAAACGTGATAATTTCCGGGTTTGTGCGTGAGTTTGGTTTTGTCTCAATAATTTTTGTTTAGGTGTAAAAATGAGATAGAGCTTCGGTAGCCTAGTGGTTCAGGCATGCGGCTTTCAAGCGGCGATCGTGGGTTCGAATCCCGGCTCGTACCAATGAGTTCTTCAGAATTTATTTCTGGAATATTTACCGTTAGCTTTTCGGTGAAGGAAAACATCGTGAGGAAACCGGCATAATTCCAATAAGGTCTAGTTTTTTTTCTGGGTGGAAGGTCAGTTGGCTATCGCTTTCGTAAAACTAGTGCCTATGCTAAATCTTGGGATTAGGTGTCAAAGCGGACCCCGGGTTCCTTTAGGGCAAAGCCGGAATTCTCTTATTAATTTATTTCGAACCATTATTATAATCTTATGTCAGCAGATTTAGGTTCCGGTACATATTTATTCGGGAAGCTACGGCACATCTTTTCGTCCAATATTCCGCAGTGTCTCAAGACGAGAGTCTTTGACCAGTGTGTGTTGCCAGTGATGACATATGGCACTGAAACGTGGTCGCTTACTATGGGCCTCATTAGAAGGCTCAAAGTCTCCCAAAGGGCTATGGAGAGGGCCATGTTGGGAGTTTCTCTGCGTGATAGCATCAGAAATGAGGCTATCCCCAGCACAACCTAGGTAACCGATATGGCCCTCCGAATCGCTAAACTTAAGTGACAGGGGGCGGGGCACATAGCACGTAGAACCGATGGCCGTTGGGGTGGAAAGGTTTTCGAGTGGCGACCACGTACCGGAAGGCGCGGCGTGGGTAGGCCCGCCATAAGGTGGACTGATGACCTGCTAAAGGTTGCGGGAGTCCGCTGGATGCGGGTGGCGAAGGACCGGTTACTTTGGCACTCTTTGGGGAAGCCTATGTCCAGCAGTGGACGTCTTTTTATGATAATGATGATGACATATTTATGAGAAAAATAATTCGATACTTACATATTTTTGCACTTGACTCTACAACAAATTACTTGTTAACTACCATATTGCACTGCGAGTGTCTTAGTACCCTAAAATACAGTAGAATGTCCTAGTTAACCCTTATAGGGCTAATCCAACACGGCAGGTGCCCTATATCCACGGTTATGTCAAAATCTATCCCATACCCCTCAATCAGAGAGCTATACTTATAAATGTAACAAAACACCTCTTCAACTAAAACGTAACAAGTCCTACTCACCGTTATTCCAATTTGAATCACAGTGTTATCAAAAGTAGACCAAATTTTGCGTAGCGTGATCTGGGATGTGTTCTTATTGGATTAAATGAAGGTATTGTAATAAGTTTATTACCTACGGTCATGGCAGAAGGGTTATCAAATACATTATAGATTACACGGTGAATGGTTTCGTTGTTGGTTAATTATGGTTGATCGACGGAATATTGTGAAACTAATGCGTTTTTAACGGAATTATTTGTTTAAAGCCTTAGTCGAACGAGCGAGCGAAGCGAACGAAGTTCCATGCCTCAACTTGGATCGATTATTCAACCAAATCTCGTGAAATGTTGTGAGGTTAGTTCATTGTATAGAATTTTTTGCCGAATCACTTTTTGAAATTAAAAACATTTTTTTTTAAACTCTCGATTTTTACAGTTAACAGAATACAAATACAAATAACTTTACTTACCAAGGCTGCATTACAAACATGAGTTTTACAAATTAGTGTGGCAAATTATGATTGGTCTTAGAGTGGTCCTCACACTAGGTCGAGCCTGTGTCGTGAGAACCGAAAAGTCGTTACAAAAGAAGTTAAACATCAACAGATTCTTACAATAGTATAAGTAGTAGTTACACTGTGCAGCAAACAGATTATTATATATATTTTTTTATTGAATTTTATGGTTACAAGTTAATAAGTAAATAAGGGATCTAAAAAAATAAAGTAAAATTATACTTAGGTTAACAGAGTGTATGTTAGTGTGTGTGTGTGTGTGTGTGTGTGTGTGTGTGTGCGTGCGCGCGCGTGTGTGTGTGTGTGTGTGCGTGCGTGTGTGTGTGTCCAGCTAATGCACAGTTCTTAGAAATTCTGTTTCCCTGTATGATAGAGTGAGCAAACAACTTTTTAATTTAGTGTGAAGCTGTTTTACTGTCAGCTCTTGGCTATTGAACCTTTTCATTATTTTCCAGTACATATGGTGCTACTTTCCCGCACTAGTGCAGAAAAGAGCACTTTTCGTGCATATGTCGAAACTTTAAAGAGCCATATGTACAGTAAAACGTTGTACGATACACGTGCGAATAGGTAATTCGCAACTCGTGTCGATTTAAAACACTCCCTACGGTCGTGTTTTAATTTATCACCACACGTTGCGAATTTCCTATTTTCGGCACTTGTATCGTAAATAACTATTGTTATACACATATGGGTGTAGGAATTGGGGCAATCGCTGGGCAAAGGCTGTTTTTACAAACATTTTTGGAGCACTCAATATTGTCTTATTTTTGCGTAGCTCATAATCAGGGGAATTTAACGTTTGTTGATGCATTATTGTAACGCATCAACAGAGTCGCTAGTTAGTAGGGTGGTATTCCACTTGCCCTTAGATTCCGTCTCACACTCTTTAAGAGGAAACACAAGGGCCGTTTTTCCATAGAAACGTAGTCCCCCGTTTTCTTCCTGGATAATGGCAGTAGAGCAATAATTTTTTGTCCATAAATCTATGGCTACTAATTGACATGTTCCTATGTTTTCCTTTTTTTCATTCTTAAAAGAGATAACCTTCAAAAACCGAAGAAAAAATGCCAGATTTTCCGCTGTGTTCAAACATCCAGCAAACAATTTTGACTAGATTATTAAAAAAAAGGAAAACATAGGAACACGGCCATAGCCTTTGAAAGCTGTAAAAATCGCGAGCCTATAATGAAAACAAAAAAAAAATACAAAATAATCCTACCAATACTATAAATGCGAAAATTGGAATGGATAAAATTTTACACGAAGATATTTATAGCCTCTTTTAAAATGTGACGGATAGTTTTTATCCCGGGTCTACGCAGACGAAGTCGCGAGCGGAATCTAGTTCAATATAATTGATGAAACTGCTCACAAATTTTCACTTGAATCGGTTAAGAAGTGGGAATATGCAGACATCCGGACAAACGAAATGATTTTGGCCCAAGCTGATGAATCGGAGAACTTCGGTCGCTTTGCTCGATCGTTTAATTCACCAGACTGTTCAGCATGTACGATATGTACATTGCAGTTTGCAAAGTAGTTATGTTCGCATCGCACCCCCTGCAAGCATAAAGGCAAAGTTCAAGCTATTTATTCTTCAATCTAGTCGTATTACATGCCTATGAATGTCGATAAGATATCACCGGTTCAGAAAGAAAACCTACCCTACCTACCGGTGTAAAAAACTCGGCATATACACGCTTCTATACCGCTTCTCATGGTAGTACGAACCAGTGATGTTGCAGACATTCGCATCCGCATCCGCAACCGCGGCGGAAGTTCATGCGGAGTTTATGCGGATGCGGATGTGATTCACGACAAGAAAGGAGCCCACGCGGCGCTTACCGTACCTACGAGTTTTAGATATTTTCGCCATTTGTAAAAGAAAATCTTTTGGTTTCTGTGACCAAGAGCAAACGCGTTTTTTATTTGTTCGCTACGATTGTCATTTAGTCTCAACGACGTTGTATATTAATGTTTTTTAGTGTTTGAACCTCAAATCCGCATCCGCAGATGTCACTAAAATCGCATCCGCGGCATCCCTGGTACGCTGGTGGTGGTGGTGGTGGTTTGTAGTTACAAACAATATATTAATAAAAATACGGTTACTTTTTTTTCTTATAAACTTTCTAGAAACATTGTCTTACTTTTCTGCACTTAAACAACATGTCTCCTAGAGTACTCCCTTATTGTATTTATCTTTGATGTCCATATGATTGAGTACCTACACTCATTTTTAGAATTCTGCTAAGTGCTCTGGTTACACTTACGAATTCCCATTCATAAAGCACAATGTGCAATAAATACAAAAGTACAAGCACCAAGACGAATTGCTGCCCGTTGCCCATTGATCCATAGATCCCCGCCATTTTGATCGAGGATCTATAGTGTGAACGGCGGGCTGCGTCGGCAATGACGAATTGATCTTTTGTATATGTGGGTTGTTTCGTGTCAATGGGATTCGATCGTTTAGTGATCAATAATTTTAATAATGGATTTAAGTACTATGTGATTTACAAGCCAGCTTTATAATTATAATCCATACTACTCGTATCGATACTAATATTATAAATGCGAGTGTGTCTGTCTGACATTTCACGCTTAAACCGCTGAACCGAGGTAGATAAAATTTGGTATACTTAGCTATATTATAAATGTAGAATAGAATAGAATATCATTTATTCGTGACAACAACACATACATACACGTAAATCACAAATACAAGAGATAGCAACATTGCCACGAAATGGTTCCATCTCAGCGTTGTGCTGGCCTGGTGGCCAATGTGAAAGTGTGTGATGGAAATGCAGTGTGAGGACCACTGACACACATAGTAGGGTCACACTGCGCCGAGATCGTTGTACGCAAGTACCTCAGTTGGTATATAAATTCCGTGTGGTACGTCACACTGCACCGCACCTCCGTCCGGCGAAAGTGTATGCAGCTCCGCACCTCCGTCCGGAGTTGCGGCGCAGTGTGACATCCGCCTTAAACCAATCATTCTGAGGGTCGTGAGGTTGGAGTCTCGCCTTGATGTGAATTTTAATTCCTTTATGGTCAGAGTTCCAACAGACCATCTGTCGACCTTCACTAAGGAAGAATTTTGGCCGAAGGGAGCCAAGTTCCGACGTTTTCGCGGTCGGTTACCTGACACCACGAAATTGCGCAACGCATCGCAGTAATTTTGTGTTTTGTAGTTATTCATAAGTTTATATTGATATGTATGTTAGTTTTTAAGGTATTTGTAATATGGGCCTTGTTGCCTGATTTTAATAAATAAATAAAAAAAATAATTTGCCACACTAAATTGTAAAACTCACGTTTGTAATGCAGCCTTGGTAAATAAAGTTATTTGTATTGTATTGTGTTTGTATTGTAAATTTGTTAAGAGTGTATCTTTCTAATTGTCTGTTACCTCCTCACGCTTAAACTGTTGAACCGATTGAGATGAAATTTGGTGTGGAGATAGTTTGTTTCCTGGAAATAATCCCCAGACGGGGTTAAATGGGGGATGAATGTTTGTATGGAGCTACGATATAAAACTAGTTCCACGGGGACGGAGTCGGGCAGAAGCCAGTTCCATAAGATTAGAAAAACCGTGCGTGAATTATCATGCGATTTCAATGAAAATCGAATAAAAAAAATGACCGCTGTTGAAAAGCACCTTAATGACCGGAATAACTAAAACTAGTAGGTACAATATTTTGTACTAGATAAACGGAGAAACTTCGACAAATTGGTCCGTTAAAATTCTAATGTTATCTGCAGGTCGATCACGTAACGCACCGTACGCGCATCAGGTAGATCTAAGTGTAAGGCCTGAGTGGACGCCCCGCTCGGAGCGGGGCGTCGAGCGTCCATATAAATTGCATTTGTTTTATATGGACACTGCACGCCCCGCTCTGAGCGGGGCGTCCACTCAGGCCTTACATTAAATGTCACTTTATGTATGGAAAAATGTCAGTTAAATTGTCCTAACGCGCGTTCGGAACGTTACGTGATTACCCCTCTGCACGGCTATCTCTAGACGGCGCGGTAAATAGGGTTTATATTCATACTGTAACTTACATGAAGACCGCGGTCCTTGGTTTGATTACTGCAGAGTAATCGCGTAACTTTAAAAATACCGGTTAGTATATCCACTGGCATTTTCTGAAGCTTTTTTATACTACGTCGGTGGCTCCTCGCTCCACTACTACTTTTGTTATTTAAAGGGGGTGTCAAGTAAAACGTTCACTTGGGTTTGGCGGTTGACTTTGCCTCTTGTTCTATCATCAGTATGTAGAAAGTATGTGTTAAAATATATATAGATATATATACATCAGGACAGACATTTCATCCATCATCCTCCTGGCGTTATTCCCGGTTGTGCCCCTAAAGGAGCCCGGGGTCCGCTTTGAAACCTAAACCCAAGATTTCGCATAGTTTTATGAAAGCGACAGCCATCTGACCTTCCAACCCAGAGGGAAACTAGACCTTATCGATAGCAACTAATTTAACAGTAAACATTCTATAAACTATTATCTTCCATGTACTCTGCTATGGAATAGTAGCACTTCTACAAGTTTCAATTTTAAAGTACGTATGAAGGAAGTGTCATTCGGTACAGTTTTTATATGATTTTATTGTATATTTTTATTGCTCTGTAGTAGGGTCCATTTTTGTATATTTCCAGTTTAAGTTCTGGAATTCAACTAAAAGGAAGTAAAGTTATATGAAATACAACAATTTTACTTCATTCTACTAACTATTTAAGAAGAATAATTAAAACAACTCCCCAAAATTTGAATTTTTGTCGTGACAAAATAATTGAACTTTTTATGATATTCTTCAATGTAATTAATATTAGCAGTAAGCCACCCTTTAATTATCTTAAAGAGCAAAAACAGTCCAATTTATTATGGAACAGTTACTTTCTCAGTTACCACATCTAGATGAAAATGATCTAGATGATATACTAGTATCAAGATTAGGATATCATACTAATTTAAGACGTTTGACACATTTGACAATGATATTAATGTTGCCATATAAAAAAGGGTTCATCTTCGCCTGGCTAGACTCTACACGTAAAATTGGACATGTCAGATTGTCGTGTTCCACAGACGAAAGGATAATTGTACTTGTTCATAAATTTTTGTTTTAGCTTTTTCCTATTAATTTTTCGTGTTTTTTTTTGGTGCTAATCTTTGGATGGATGGTATCTACCTTTCTATGATATTATGCTTAAAGAGGAAAATGCTGTGAGATTGTAGCTTTGCAAGTTTATCAGTTTGTATGTACCTGTGTATGCAATGGACTTTCTGGATGGTTGATGGTTATTTTTAAACCGCGGGTTTGCTACGTTCTTTGCAATAAACGAGCGAAGCCGCGCGGGCACCTAGTTTCAGATAAAGTAACACCCCCCGAAAATTCGATTGTGATTGAAACGCATAAAGCGCATTTATGTCTTTTTTATCGGCACCGCTTTAAACACGTGATAAATGTTTACTTTATCGAGGCCAGCTGTGCCCGTCGATATAGCCGCGTGATGGCCCATAACCGGGAATACTGTGGCATAGGTATAAACATTACGCATTTTTGTGCCCCGTCGCTTGAACACTAAGGCAAGGGTAGGCGCAAAATTTTGGCTAGCTCACTCGCTACGTTTAACTCGAAACGCTGTGCTCGCCAAATGGCTGACCACCCTTGGTTGTACCTTGTTTTACCGACAATTTTTCCAACAAATGCATGTTACGAAGAATTTTCGTTTCATCGAAAACCATTTTTTTTCATAATCATTCATCAGGAATGTTATAAAACAAACCTAATCTGAGCTAATGGGTTCTACAGAATGACTTTATAGCTGTACCTTAAAAGTTAACAGTGTCTGAGTAACAGAAATTCAATAATTCGGCGAAACCATGCATTCGGTGAAACGTTTGTCGGTGAAATAAGGAGACACTTCATGTACTCGTACCGCTCAAGTGACGAAGCCTTCAATACCTAAGCTTCGATAAGATATAAATTGGCTTCGTCACTCCAGCGGTGCCTGGGCAACAAATGATACATACGTAGGTAATATTATTTCTCTGAGACACTTATTTAGATTTATGTACGACCACACGTAACAGTACTATTTGTTTGCTGAGTCTAGTTAGTTTTGCTTATTATGCACAAACGTAATTGGCTTCGATTTCAATCAGATTGGGTTTCTGCTAAAGTCTGTTTATTTAGCTTTCGCAGAAACGTATCAGCTCTTTCTATGGAAGTGATGTTAGAATGGTATTACAAATCCTTTTAAAGTGTGGTTAACTTGAAATCTAATTAGAAACTAGAGACAAAGTAAAGATGCAAGAATGTGAATTATAAAAACTTTTTAAACTATGTGCGGTACATGGTTGTTAAATTCAAATTATATATTTCAGACTCATGTCCATATCATGTTCGTAACAATACAAACTTGTAAAACGATGTCAAGGCAAATAGTTAAGATTGAGTGTCATATTGAAATTTACAAAAGCAAATTACTTACAATCATAGAAAACGTCCAACATTCCGAAAGAAATATACATGCTGCTCACCCAAGTATTTGCACTTACCGGGATTCGAATCAAGGACCCTCAGCTTCGTAGGCAAGACACCCAACCCAAAAGGCTAAACTGGTGGTCTAATAAAAAGTATTTATACACGACACGCAAATAAAATCAGCATCACCGTATCGAATCAGATCACAACTTTCGCAAACATCACGAAAACTCAAATCCCCATTTATCAAGCATCAAACTTGTTCCATTCGCCACGCCGCCAAATGATATTGCATTGTACTCCGATTCCCATCTGGATACAAAGGAAACAACAAGGGACGTTACAGGCTAAACAACAGACAAAGAAACATCAACTCTAACACACCGTATTGTGGATACAAATTAAACGCACGCTTGTAATAATCCAGAGATTGCTGAAAAAGAAAAGGATGGAACAGCTAGCACTACTGTCAAAAAAAAATGAGCTCTAATACTAGAAGCAAATGGTACAAGTTTAATTGATGATGATAATCTTGATGGGTGACATAAGTTTTGAAAGCCGTAACCTATTAACAGTGACAAAACACACGGTTGTCAGCATGATGCTGAATTTATTGGACAGTACGCGTTTATATTCTAGTGCAATTTGTTTTCAATGCCTTATTACGTGTGAATAAAGTTGATTTTGGTGTGACTTTTCTTTTGCGACTGGTAATGAAGTTTGCGTTGTACTTGAATTAAATAATTACTGTAACAAGCACTTGATGGTTGCTTGCTACAGCTGACATGGCATTTTCTTTAGGGAACATGATTTAGTATAGTCTTCAGGTTTGAAAACTAGTCATGCGATGGTAATGAAGATGTAAAAGGTATAAAAAGATTCTATACAAATGAAACCCGTGAAGTACTTTAACTAGAGACTAGTTTATAAGAAAATGTCCTTTGAATCAAATAGTCTCACATCATACATGCATAGCTACTATATGTTCACACTGTATATTTAAATGATAAGCTTTGCTATTACTTATGTAATACGTCACGAATAATTAAACTATTCATTATAATTTTATTTTTTAATTAAGTACAAAGTAAATGTTGAAAATTTTAATATTTTATTTTAGTTTTCTACAACTGTCTCTTTTAAATATAATAGACATACATAAGTAGGTAATGTAGACTTGAGTACCTTATGAGTCGAATATCAACTATTACTCGAAATATATTTTTCGTACATGTAAAAATATCGGAAAACCTATAATAACATAGTAACATATGCTTAAAGCTCCGTTTAATTGGCTTGTTAGCGATACAGAAATAAATCAACAAACATTCCCACCCCACTCGAACCCTGACCGAAAAATCCTTCGGCAAATATCGGATCCACAATAGGCAACACACTTAATGACAGTTCATTCGTGAAGAAGAACTGGCTGATGAAAAACAAATTCAGCATTCAAATGGATTCCAAATTCAAATAGATACCAATGAAAAGAACGCGTGGCGTTATAAAACAAAACCATCTTCAGTTTACCGCTGCTCAAATCGAAACCAAACGATTTTTATCTGTATACGGTTGCAAATAAGGTTGAGGGTTAGTTTTTGGGGCTGCAAATGGTGAGGTCAGATAATATGGCGGCCACGCGGCAGCGCGTCCCTCCATAGATAATAAATGCTTTTAGCAAATAATTACATTATTTGATTTTAGATGGATGATGGTTGTTAGGCAAACATGCGGATTCGGGAGCCGTTGCGTGGGAGCCGTCGTTGACAGGCGAGCGAGTTTGAGTAAATAGGATAATTACTGAAGTGTTGAGTCAAAGGCTAAAAGATCGACATTTATTTTATCCAGCATTTGTCATTAAGTACCGTTACGTTCACAAATGAGTGAATCAACTTTTCGTCAGTCGTTGTCACGGTTTGGTAGGTACGTCACCTGAGTCACTTTTTAAAATTGCAAATTTATTCCCACCTCATTCATTCATTCATTCATAGATACACGCTTTTATTCCCAAAAGGGATAGGCAGAGCACGTGAAGCTTATGTTCCAGTGCCACTTTTAGCATAAATGTGAGTATAGAAGATCGAAAAAATGTGATATATCGCAGTGATAGGTTGCTAGCACATCGCCCACAACACACTTGAACCCTGCTCCCTTAGTCGACTTTTACGACACCCACGGGAAGAAGGGGGGTGGTGAGATTCTAACCCACACGGGTTATTCCCACCTGTTACCACCAATTTCTTGCCAGTGGGTGATTTTTTCCACAACTTTTAGCAGTGGGAACTAATGGGAATAAATATTCCCAACAGTTATTACTAACTAATTGGTGGTTGTAGTTACAACCACATTAATTTTCATTGTCAATTCTTATAAAATATTTGGGAGTTTTCTTGTCATGTTCAACTCCTTATTTATGAACCAACTTTTAAGCATTGTTACAATTCCTAACGATTGTTTAAGTAGGTAACTTTGTCATATTATTTCCTGGCTGAAGAACAAAATAATATCAAGAAATATTAGATTGAGAGAGTTACTCTAGCGTTGAACTTAAAATCGTCATTTTACATTAATCAGCATTTGTCATAATAAGTGCGTATTCTTTCGACTATGCCTGGCTAAGTCGTCTCGCAGACGATCCGAAAGACAGTTATCTTGAAATAATAAGTTGACTGATTATCAGACCTCAATTTAGTAGCATTTTTGATCAGGCATTATTGGAAATGGTGTAGAAATGACTAATGCTGAATTTAATAATAATATTGGTTAGTTTTAACAGTAATTAATCATTGTCGTTAGGATAGGATTATCTTTACCAATTCCACTAACTCCTTGATGCTTCGACGAAAACTACTAATTCTGATAGGCAAGGGGCACCCCGGGCAATTAGGGCACAACCGGGAATAACGCTAGGAGGATGAGGTTGATTAATCAAACCTTGATTATTTCCATTTAGTACGAACTTCAATTAAATTAACTCTCAACAAAAACATAACTCTAAACTGAATTTTGAGGTGAAAATAAAAAAGTCTGATGTCACATCTCCTAGAATACTTTTTAAAAGCCTGCCATACTTTTCAATTTAACACAATTATTTAAACATTGAATACTTCCCTTCATGTCCATTGTTAATAAACGGTCTACAATTCGCATATTTCATTCAAACACAACGCCTTCAAAACTTATGCTGTCCAATCAAAACTAAACTCTAAAGCTGTGGTACAAAGAACTAATCCTGCTTGATTAGACAATGCCATTGCAACTAACAATTTACAATGGCGATTCATTCATGGACCGTAGATAAAGCATGAATGAACGTAGAATTTCATGAATGAAGTACAAGTGGATCCCGTAGGCAGACGCACTGGCGACACCATTGTGGCTGTTAAGAAAAAAAAACAACGTAGGTGTTATTTAAAAGTCATCTTTTTGTGTGAAACTATTGTCCACTTGACTCCAGCAGGTGGGCATTGATCGTTTATACTCATTTCCGTTGTATTTTGGTGGAAGTGTTTGAATGGTATTAGATTTCAGTTTAGTTGAGTGACCATCCTATTGATTGTTATAGATATGCTATTTAGATATGTTACTATTATCTAGATGTTAAAGCAAAAACTGTTTATTTTTATTTAATACTTAAATGTTAAGTTTATTTTAATCACTGAACAGAAACCATTATTAATATACATTTCTGGGGTTTTAAATGGATTTGAACTCCCTCTATTAATTTGGACAGAAACACACAGTATCTCATCATACACACCTTCACTCATCTCAAATCACTATACTAACATCTCTATTTAATTTGTTTTGAGTGTTCCGTACCAAAATTGGTCCAACGGAACACTGCGATCACTCGGAGGCTGTCCGTCTGTCACAGCCAGTTGTCTCGAAGACCGTTTGACATAGGAAGCAGAAATTTGGTATAGATATAGAAATTTATGGCCTAATTACATAAATAAAGTCAAAAAGGTGTAAACCCCATTAAAGGCGGCTGTTTGAGGGGTAATAAGGGGTTTCGCAATTTTTTTCTTTGGATTGTAAGGAACGTGTGGGGTATAATTCGAAAGCAACGTAAAATTTTGAAACGGTATACACATTTCGAGTTCTTTTTACGATAGCTCTTACTAGTGTAAAATATGCCCAAAGTAACTTTTTTAATTTTAATATTTTGTAATTTTGTTAACCTGTGGTGGTGATAGTTAACTTATGTATCTATTATGTTTGCAGGTTTTATTATTGCAAATTCCCGTTGCTATTTATTTGTTTTTTGAAAATATGTTTACATGCCTTACAGAGATGTTGCTATGTAAAAGTGGCCTTCTGGGTTATTTGCAGCATAAAAATCATTTATGTACGCATTGCTACTAACCCATCCAAACTGACACTGGTCTGAGATATTGTTTCTCAACACAATAATTCATTTCACTGTTACTTTTCTTAAAAGAAAACTTTTCTTTGAACTTTGTTCTTAAGGGGCTACCCGAAGTTTTCATCGATTTTTGACAAGTTTTGAATTGTATCTCCTTTTTTTCCACTACAGATAGAATTATAAATCAAACAGCTATCGGTTTTTCAATTTTTTATCTCCATGTTGGCCCACCGGATTTTGAAACAAATGAATAATTAATTTTGTATGATTTTTTTAAACATTGTCTAAATATTAGCGTAGCGTCAATAGAGATACGAAATAAACACTTATTTCGTATCTCTATTGACGTGCAAGATCTAACATATACGAAAACTACATATTTAGGTTTGTCTGTGACGTCTCTAAAAACTGGTCCAGGGTTTTCATTTTAAACCAATTAACACAAAAGTTATGGCCAGAAAACCAGTTTTTTGGTCTAAAATTGGTCAACTTTGATGCCAAATATCTCGAAAACAATGAACTTTGAAGTAAATATGGGATACTATATTGCTTAAAGCCGTTGTTGTTAATATAATAAGCTACAAAAAACGTTAGCAAACTAAGGGATTTAGATCGAAGGTCATTGGCGTAGGGGAGCCCCTTAACATCTTACCTTTGTTATTTACGAGTATTGTGTCTTATAGTTGCATTTGGTTAATACTAGCCGTAGGCTTCAATTTAGCCATACATTTAGTTATAATTTTAACTATGTTTATTTATTTATTAGTCCGTAAGCATTAGTACCTAAAGTTAAAATACTATGTCACTATATGTGAATTCCTATAATTGGACATTGGCTCTTTGTATGTCTTTGTAGTGTCAATGTTTATTGTGTGAATGTAACTTTCTTCTAATAAATGAATAGATAATTCTTAAACTCTGCAATCTACATGCAAAGTTCTAGCCTTCAATATAATCCTGAACCTTGGCGAAGGAAAATATCCGTCAAATGTAGGACGCGTCCCACATTCTGCAAATTGGATTATTTTATCAAAGTGTGGCATTGTGTTAGATTACACAATCTGCATTCCAGTCATAACAACACCATTTTGCGGAAATGAAAATGTGAACACAGCTATAAAAGGATGACTTATATTTAGGTACGTCACGACGTGACGAGCCCGACCCGATGGCCACCCGTTAAAATTCCGCCGTCCACATCATCAAAATCATCATACACGTAAAAGACTCTGGTCAGTGTAGCTCTCTTATCAGCTACAACATTAGGAGGATTATGCAGTTGGTTCCCATTTTTCTCTACAGCAGTGCTGTTTCATCATTGGCCTGCTCTTCAATGTCTAGAAGTATTTTATTCAACCCTTTGCCAATACGAGTACTGCCGCCGCCTATCATCAGTACCTATCAAAATCCAGCTAGTTTTTAAACTTAAAAAGCGTCTCTGACGCATTTAATATAGTTTCTACTTAGCAAAGTTCTGTTTGGCATTATTCATAGACTTCTAGATAATAAATCTTGAGGAGTTCCTCAAGATTTATTATCTAAGCCTTAGAATTTATTTCACCTTAAAATTTGCAATTTTATATTATAATTTAACTACTTACAAGACTTTAATAAAAGAGAAATTTTTCTCGTTAATAAATTTACAATTTATCGCTTATTCTCAGCCATTTTATTAGCGAAAATGACTTTATTCTACAAATCATAAAGATATTGGAACATTATATTTTATTTTTGGTACTTGAGCAGGTATAATGGGCTGGCAGGTATAACTTCCCTAAGATTATGAATTCGTGCTGAATTGGGAAACCCTGGATCCCTAATTGGAGATGATCAAATTTATAACACTATTGTAACTGCTCATGCTTTTATTATAATTTTTTTTATAGTTATACCTATTATAATTGGTGGATTTGGAAATTGATTAGTACCCCTGATATTAGGAGCCCCTGATATAGCATTCCCCCGAATAAATAATATAAAATTTTGATTAGGTAGTTACCTAAGTCTGCCTGTGGCCTTGTGTATTTTGTACGAAACGAATAAAAAAATAAACTAGTAGCGATGTTGTAGAAATAGCGAGTAAAAAAATATTAGGTACTTCATCCAAAAACAAAATCTTACAAAAAAATCCAAAAACTTAATTAACCCGCTCACATAAATTCACGCGAATCAGCGAATGAGTGGCATGTAGAGAAGAACAGGTGGATAGCCGGACATACAGAATAATTTTGATCCTAGCTGAAGCAGAGAACTTCGTTCTCTTCGCTCGCTCGTACAATAAATACTTTACTCAATACAGCATTGTGTTGGAATTAAATTTCTGAAACTATCAGTTAATTTGAACAAGTTACTTGTGCCATCGCCAACACCGTTGACTCACCATCCGTGCACTTTATAAGCATTGTAATAAGGTTCAATATAAATACAGGATGGTCAGTTGTGTTGGCGTTTGTACGGTTTCCAAACCAATGTTGCCAACACACGCTCGATGCACGTCCTATTATATTATACCTACATCCAAACACGCCGTTTGTTTGCTCGGGAACACCGACAAGGCTTCCAATTGTTAAAAAATCTGACAGACCGGGGAACGATCACGAAATCGCACAATATGAGAGCAAACAATGGCATACTAAAATGAGCGCGGTGTTCAACGGCTCCTGTTACAAAGGAGGAGAGGTGGCTCTCGCCTGACACCGCCCTCGCAAAATAAAGGGTTGTTATAATATAATGTTATCTGTTCGTCAAGGGATCGTAAATTGGCTTGTCGAGGGCAGGTGAGACGGCAATTCGGTTATTTCGCTATACTGAAAAGTCGTACCTATTTCAGCCCCATAAGGAGTTACGTCTGTTTTGGGTAGACGGTAAGAAACAGTCATTTGAGCGGAAAGCTCATGGTAATAATAATATATAGAAGTTACCGTAATAAGTTATCAAGATTTATGAATCTTTATCTAAGGAAGAAGCTTAATTTCGATATGTATACAGTATACTTTTGCAAAATTAATTTTTATGAAGAAGTATTTGTTAGGATTGATAAGAATACGCGTTTCAATGGAATTGGACATTATGCAAAATTAACTTGACTTGCATACCGTGTGTTAAATCCATTACACCATACATTTTAAGTAACGATAGCTTTAAGTGCTGTGAACCGTTTTATCAAAAAAATATTATAACAATTACTTTTTCTAATGGAGTTTTTTTTTTAATTTATCGATTAGAAGCCGCTAACATTTATTTGACGTTTCAGAGACACAGAGCTAGTTTCATATGTTACTGTTGTAGCTTTCTTACGGATACATTGCGGATCGAATTAATTTGTATGAAAAAATAACTAGCAGCGTATACTCGTACTTTCAGTGTCTAAAATTATTTGTTCTTATGAAAGTCACACAATGTATAATAACGAAAAAAGTAGCACAATCGGATCAAAGTTTGGTGTTGTTGATACGTGATTCTAAAATTGGATGCAATACTTAGCAGTTTCAAGTTCAAGACATCTGTAGCTACACTTATCTTATCAGAAGCCAGAAAAAAAATAAAAACAGCATAACCTTTCATCACAAAGGCTAATAAAACCGTATTCGAAATCAAAACACACTCCCATTAGCTCCCACTTAGAAAACGCTCCCAAATTGAAACTGACAAGATAATAACACTGATGGGTTCACAATTAACGATGTTATTCCCTTTTAATATTTCATAAACTAGTTTTAGGGTTGAGATTTGGGGGCGGGGCTAGTGCTTCCCCTCCCTACACTGCACCCCAGGGCTACTATCAAAGTCACGCGAGCGGCATACGGTGCATATTACAGGGTATTCATAGTTAATTGATGCAGTGCTAGGGGATAAAGCAGTCTTGATGGTTGAAGATGGTACTTGGTCATGTTGGAATAAAATGTTATGAACACGATATAATTAAAAGTGGGTGTTAATAATATTGATTAATAATTTGTTTTTTTTTTTGTATAATTAAAACAACAGATTTTGCTTTCATAGGTTAACCCATAATAATTTAGTATAACTTACATGACCTGCCCCTGTGATGGCTTTTCAAGCAACATATTTAGTTATTTTTCTTACACAAAACAGGGATTAATCTGAAAAATATAACACTAGTTGTTAAGACAAAAATACAAATTTAGCTTTATTTTATTATTATTGCCAGTCATAAATTATAGAAATCATAGTAGAAATTAAACGGTTTCCTATTCCCTATCATAAACCGTCATCTCTATTCAAAACTCAACTTTTTATTTCTCTAACCTTCAAAAACCGGTTACGCAACTAAAACAGTAACCAAATTGGATTTAATGAGATAGACATTAGGGATGTTACCGTTCCATACAAAATTATTCATAGCTACTAAAATACTCGCATTACAATGCGTTTTTTTCCACTGGCACTGGGGATGACGGCTCGCCGACAAAAGGGTGGGATGGGCCACATAATTGCCAAAACGCTTCGAGAGTCCTATTGTGTTTATTTACAATAGGGTGCACTAAGTGGGGGTAGTTTTTGTAATTGTTACTTGCAGAACGATCGCCCTTCGATACCAGTCGTAGAGCCACCGCCGAGCGGAACACTACAATGTCTCGATCGTTTCTAGTTGATGCGTTAATCAGTGATACTAAAGACTGCAAGAGTACTAACATGTCGAGTGAACATCCTTACACGCTGCTAAGTCAACACATGGACGCCAGGCCAAAGTTTCTTCCCTACCCATACCCGAGTAATCTTAATAATTTGCTGGGTCTGGGTCTGCCACCGAGGACACCGGAGCTGTTCAGGCCTTTTCTGGAGCACTTGAACTTCAGATACCCATTGATTCAACAACTGCCGCAGCCTGAGTTTTACGAGCAAGCACGCAGTGAGCCGAGACCGTTTTACTTGAAGAGTGAGGAGCAGGAACCTTTAAACTACGCCAGCAGAAGGAAAAAGTCTGTGTCGCCGTATCTACACCATCCGTACAAGTCCGCAGCGACTTCTCCCTCCAAGAGCCAAGGCCAGCGATCCCCTTCACTGTCAAGCGACAGCAGGAACGACACACCGAGTCCGCCGCTTGCGCATCAGGAAGAACTCCTCCCCGGCTACTCTAAAGACCTGAAACGCATGCCCTTGAAGGAAGACTCCAGCAAACGCATCAGGACCGCTTTCACAGGAACGCAACTTTTGGAATTAGAACGCGAATTCTCCATGAACATGTACCTGTCTAGACTGCGAAGAATTGAGATAGCTTCGAGACTGAAGCTGTCAGAAAAACAAGTGAAGATCTGGTTCCAGAACCGTCGCGTTAAGCTGAAGAAAGAGGAGACCCCGGCCACCGACGGAAGAGTCAAGAAGTGCTGCTGCTCCAAGGCTTCCTGCAGTTCCAAAACCCAGCCAGAGGCAGGCTGTGACAACGACCAGGAGCAGATAGACGTAGTCAGTGACAATGATAGTTTTGAAGTTCAAAATGTATCGCGATACTCGTAACTTTATAAACATTTAAGTGATAAAAATTTGCTATTAGTCGTGACTGACTTTATTTGTCGTCCTTAGAAGGTTCTTGGTTATTTTGATATTATAAATCATCGTAATCATATTACAGATCAAATTGAACAAGTGGACGTAATTTGTAATAACAGAGGGATCAAAACAAGAATTTTACCGTATAATTTTCTAATTAGGTTGCCAAACAAGGATTATTCTGTGAATTAGGGAATAAGGAAATTGTAAATACCTATTTGTTTGCTTATTGCTAAGAATGTAAATAATTATTTATGAGAGAAGCGGGGAGACGTAGAAATATATTTTCTTACCGATGGAAATTTTGTTAGGCATAATAAATTTTACATTGAAATATTTGATTTGTTTGATTCATTTGGTGACGACAATTCGGGAATGTTGAAATGCTTGTGGGGGCCCAATGTCGTCTGATTTTATTAGAGGACAAAGAATTTTGAGTACTGGAAAGCGAGGGGAGGAGAATTTTTGACATGCCTCCCAACTTTTATTGTGGACAAGCTTAATTAAATAACGCAGAGAATACTTGTGGGCAAATATTAAAGTTCATAACTAGAAACGAATTATTAGCCAACTTTTATTCAAAAATTCTGCTGCTGACTCTCTGTCAGATTTACCATTTTTAATTAAGGAGAAATTTTCGATTGAAAGTTACTCATAATTCGCAGTTGATATAAAAATCAACACTTATACATTTGGGGGAGGCCTATGGCCAGCAATGGACGTCTGATATGATGATAATGTTGACAATGAAATTTCATAAACTAAAATAGTAATCATTTGGCAAATTACTGTTTTATTTAAAGGATTGCATATTTTCCTGAAACCGGTACTTATCAAGATTGTTATAAATTAACTTAAAACAATACAGTCTTATCAGGAAATTAAATATTAAGGAAATATTTCGCCCGAACCACATACAACCATACATGCTGGCTTTATTGGACATGTTGCATTTGTATTCCCCTTCTCGTTTCTACTCTAATTTACTCAAAGGTTAACTGAAAGAGATCCCTTAAAGGGATAAGTTCGCCTTTGTATACAACTTATCTTTTTGCTATTTTGTACGGTCGAGGAAAATGAAGGTTTGGCACATGTTGTCGCGAAGCCACTTCTGGTCACTCTCATGGCCGCAAATGAGTACCTATAGCACTCTAGCTTAGGTATCTGTATTAGCATTTTATGCAACTATGAACCTACACATACAGCTTCCGGAATCCTTTATATATCTGACATATGAGCTGCCGCCTTATGCGTACCAGCTCCGTCAGAGATGTGGGGACCTTCGTCCCCGGGAATGTCCTCCACCTCCCCTTACAGACATCCCTTACCACACAACTGATACTGTACCAATTCACACACTATATTGTTCCAGTTATAATTACCCGGGTGCGCCCTTGATTGATGACGACATGGCCTGAGGCTGAGACTACCGAACCTGAGACCCTGTGGTTACACTTGTTACTAATCCTCTCACACTAAAGAACTCCACGACTAAGACCTGTGTTATCGCATGTACGTGACATGTAGGAAAACCTTATTCATATACATAATATATCGTCACGCCTCCCAAATAGAATAAGACCTGTGGACGCACATAAATACATCACATCATGAACAATCATCGACCGAGCTGTGTAAGCACATGAACACACGTGTAAATGAACCAAATCGTTACAATGTCATAGGATGCATTGAAAGTGATTATGGAAAGAGCTCACCCTGGTTTTCCTCCAAATCTAACACTACAAATCTGCACTTAACTGTTCGTACGCAATATACCCGTTAGGAACTGTGACTACTCGCCTACCCGTCAACATTGTTATAAAAAGATTGTGGGTTGCTACATGAAATAAATCGGCTGTTTGAGACATGATTATTAACATCAATGTAAATACTATCGTGAATCATGACTATTCACGACACATGTCAACACTATTTGAATGATGTTTTGGTCCAAAAGTGCTAAACATTCAATTTTCTCGACTGAACAGTAAAGAGTTCTACTACTACTACAATACTTATCCATACAATTTTACAAACCGCTGTTCTAATATGAATTATATCTGTTTTCATAAACACGTATTCCCAAAAAATAACAATCCTTTTTTACTTATCTAAAGTGTGTCCCTGTCTCACAAACGCAAAAATCAAAATTTTTACTGTATTTTATAAAAGACTAACCAGTAATGTTCACCCAGAGAAAAGGACACAAACGAACCATACGGCATCTTAGCTATAATAAGTTTGTTGTACGGTCGAGGTCATAAATACGTTTACACTTTTGCACCTTATTGCCTTGTAATAAGGTGCAAAAGTGTAAACATATTTATGACCTCGACTGTACGTACTCGTACTCGTACGTTTAAAAAAATGCTCATTACTCTCTGCGGTACTAATAAAGTTAGTCTATAATTGCCATGTCCTTGAATTCCATTTAGTCATAAACGCATGCCAAAGAGCAATGCATTACCTAGTTTTTTTACCCTTTCACTGGTCCCTAATGGAGTAAGGTTCACTCCGCCGGCATCAAAGCCGAATAAATTGACAGCGCGGATGCCGGGAGGAGAAACATTGCAAGTCACTTTTAGCAATTTTGCTGTAACGTTATATTATGAGCGCTCTTTTATCAAATAGGGACACTATTCGAAATACATGTTGTGTTGCCTATGTAAATCTCTATTGATTGAATAGTTAAGTATACACAACAGTCTTATTACATGATAAATATCTGAGTATTCATAATTGATATTCCTGCCGCGCTATGTGACTGTGCGTAACACAAAATACGAGTATATTTAAGAGAAAATCTTGCACAAATCGAACTAGTCCCATAGTGAGCTCAATAAGGCTTGATCATCATCATCATCATTATCATCATCATCATCAATATTAAAAGGGCATGGCCCTCTGTCGTTGCAGCATTCTCCATTCCAGTCTATCTTGGGCTCTCGTCTTTATATGTGGTTTCTTGGTATGTGTGGTAAGGTTCTCGAGTGGCGACCACGTACCGGAAGGCGCAAGGTGGACTGATGACCTGGTAAAGGTCGCGGGAGTCCGCTGGATGCAGGTGGCGCAGGACCGGTCATTGTGGCACTCTCTGGGGGAGGCCTATGTCGAGCAGTGGATGTCTTTCGGCTGATATGGTGATGATGATGATGATGTGTGGCTACAGCACCATTCCTTCATCTGTCATGTATGCTTTCTCTCCCTCTTGTTCCGTCTATTTTGCCTTCCAGGATAATAATTAATAACGTTCAACCTTACGTCTCAGTATATGGCCGATGCATTTTGCTCTAAGTTTTTCTATAGCGGACATTATCTGTCCTTAAAAAGGGTTTACCCTTCTTCCCGACAAACGTTTCATCGAATTTTCATTGCATCGAATACTATTTTTTACAGAACCGGTAAACTTTTCAGAATTGTAATAAGACGAACCTAACCTAACCTAAGGGATCTACACAATTATATTTTAGCTTTACCTAAAAAAATAACAGGTTCTGAGAAAAAGAAGTTCGAAGAATTGAAAATTTGATTAAACAAAGCTTTCGGTGAAACGTTAAAATGGGGATCCCCTTAAAAAGTAGTGGTATAGCATGTATCAAGTCAAGGTAAATACCATGCAAAACAACTTTTTGTTTCCATTAACAATTGCATTATTCTCCTAGCTTTTTGTTCCCTAAAGAAACCCGCTTTGACAGCGTATCCCAAGATTTGACATACGCACTAGTTTTAGAAAAGCGACTGCCATCTAACCTTCCGACCCAGAGGGAAAACTAGATCTTATTAGCATTCGACCTAGTTGTTGAGACAATGTTTTTTTCACCGAACAGTTACTGTTAAATAATATATAAAATTATGTGTGCTTTGTACGAGTATATACGTTTTCTTGATGAACCCACAACCTCCGGAGTTATTCGCGTGCCTAATTGCCGTGCACTGTTCAGCTACAGAGGCTTCTGAAAATGTAATACCAACAAGTTAATAAAGTGCATTACCGAGCCACCCTTGCACGTGCAACGCATTCCTGTGAGGGAGAACATTAAACCACTATGAGCCCATAAATGTTCTTACAACCTTTTTAATTTGAACGTGTAATACGGGCAGCACACCCGGGCTTGGGTAATCGAATTGGACTTTGCTAAATGATGCGAACGTTTTAATTTAACTCTTTCAAGTTAATTTGGAATGTTCACGGGGAGACGTGGGGTGTTTTGTAAATTGTGTTGTAACTATTTCATGTTGTCCATTTTCATTTTCATTATTTATTTATTTATTTGTCTCAGGCAACAAGGCCCATATTTTCAAATATCTTACAGACTAAGATACATATCAATAATTATAAAAAACTTAAAAGTAACACTAACTCGTTAAGATGGCGACGCGCGGCGAATGTTCTGGGTGTCAAATAACCGGCCTCGAAATCACCGGATAAGTACAACGTTCGGCCAGAGCTCATCGTTCTTCCTTTATATCATGGCGGTGGCAAACAAGCATACGGCGGCTTGTTTGATTCTAAGTAAACACAGCAGCCTGTTGTGATTCCAGAGAATCCGGACGAGTCTCGCTCGCGTTGCACATCCTTTATTAATTTGAGCATTCGTTGTGTTGATCTGTTGATGGCTAGAAAGAAACGCAGACTCCCATATGATACAGCGCATCTGCGGGAACTGGTGATCTTAGTTACTCACCATCATACAACACCATATAAGTATTGTAACACGGCAAAACCTTCGCCGCGCGGCCGCCAGCGCACTGACCGGCGATAAAGAAAAATGTACAATTTATACGGCCGTGTTTTGTTTTCTGCTGGCAGAAATTTTCACTAGCTTACGGAATGCGTATTTGAAAAAATCTATGATGACATAATTCTAATTAATTTTATTATTGTATTTTTTTGTATACTATAAACTATTCGTTTTATTTATTACCCACCGGCTAGCCGGGCTACAATATTTTGACGACCGGTTAGCCTAGAAGCTGCCTACGGAGCTGAAGGTCCTGGGTGTGAAACCCGGTCAGGGCAAATATTGGTGTGATGAGCACGAATATTTGTTTCTGAGTCTTGGATGTTTTCTACGTAGGTAAATATATATCGTCGTCTAGTACCCATAACACAAGCCTTATTGAGCTTACTATGGGACTAGGTACATTTGTGTAAGATTGTCCCCTTTATTTATATAATATATCTACTTACACGGCATGTTGTGGTGCTATAATAACTGCGGTCTTCTCTTAGGTGGAAGAACGTCGGACAATGAGCGAGATGACAAGATGATTACTTTAAAGGGGCTACCCGAGGTTTTCATCGATTTTTGACAAGTTTTGAATCGTATCTCCAACTACAGATATAATTATAAGTCAAACGGCTATCAGTTTTTCAATCTTTGATCTCCATTTTTTGTCTACCTGATTTTGAAAGAAATTAATACTAAATTTTGTATGATTTTTTAAACATTGTCTAAAAAAAACACTGATTTCGTATCTCTATTGACGTAAAAGATCTAACATATACAAAATCTACATATTTGGGTTCGTCTATGACGTCTCTAAAAATGTGTTTATCATTTTAAACTAATTAACACAAAAGTTATGGCCAGAAAACCAGTTTTTTGGCCTAAATTTGTTAAACTTTGATGCCAAATATCTCGAAAACAATGAACTTTGAAGTAAATATGGGATACTATATTGCTTAAATCCGTTGTTGTTAATATAATAAGCTACAAAAAACATTAGAAAACTCAGGGATTCAGATCGAAGGTCATTGGCGTATGGGAGCCCCTTAAGGCCCCTTCATTGTTTTCGAGATATTTGGCATCAAAGTTGAACAATTTTAGGCGAAAAAACTGGTTTTCTGGCCATAACTTTTGTGTTAATTGGTTTAAAATGAAAACCCTGGACCAGTTCTTAGAAACGTCATAGACGAACCCAAATATGTAGATTTTGTTTACGTTAGATCTTTCACGTCGATAGAGATACGAAATAAGTGTTTTTTTAGACAATGTTAAAAAAAATCATACAAAATTAAGTGCTCATTTGTTTCAAAATTCGGTGAACCGAAATGGAGATAAAAGATTGAAGAACCGATTTAACCGTTTGAAATATAATTCTATCTGTAGTGCAAAAGTAGGAGATACGATTCAAAACTTGTCAAAAATCGATGAAAACCTCGGGTAGCCCCTTAAGTAATGACTACTAGTAACCTGTGCCTATTAGAATTTTCTGATAAATTCACAGTTACTCTGTTTTGACTAACGTCCTTGTTGGTGGTTTGACTCGGTGAACTTTCAGTTCGGCAGCTGCACCACATTTTCGTTCAAAAGTTTGAAACTAAAATAAAATGCGTGGTGGCTAGTGGGAAATTCCGCTGGCAATATTTTTTTACAAAAAATCTTCGAGTCGGTATTGACAGGGTTTATTAATGGATCTGTGACACGTTGATATCATAGCAACATTCGTCATTTATGTGTCATGTCACTGGAGAATATCACTGAAAAAACGACGAATCTTGAGTCTAGCCGCGAAACCTTCCCACATGCGTATGTGGGAAGGTTTCGTGAGAAATATATCAAACTAGCTTCCGTCCGCGACTTCGTCTGCGTGGACCCGGGATTAAAACTGTCCTTTATTTTCAGGGGATGCCTTGATTTGAGTCGTACACGCCCCCTAGACAGAGACACGCTGATGCCTTCCGCCCACGAGAAAAAGAGATGTAACACTCTTCGGGAATCGCTGTTTTGGACAAATTTCGATAAATACCTAACTTAGTGAAGGTTTATTAAAATTTCATAAAGTGAGATTTTAGATGAGATAAAATACTATAGTATTTACTTGATTGTGTCGTAAAATAATGTATCGTTTGAGTAGGCTGAGTAAAAAAAGGAAAATACAGACCCAACTTTGGTTTTTTTTTCTATCGAAGAAATTTTAAGCAATCATGTATCCATAAAATCAGATGAACAATCATATAGTCAAGAATCATATATCTGAAAATCAGACCTTATTGTTTCGTATTCAAGTCAGAACGGCGTTTCAAAGCACGCGATAATTTCCAATGCACCGCCTTAATACAGACTATCAATAGACTGCAAAATGTAATCCAAATTGGTTGAGCCGTTTAAGCGTGATTGATTAACAAACATCCACAATTGAACATCCAAACATCCAAACTTTTGCATGTATAATCATAATATATATTTATTTTCGGGCAACAAATGCCAGTAAATACCTAATAACTAACATACATACATACATACCTACTGACATTTAAGAGCTATGGGGCATATCTATGAGTAAGTTATATGCACTCATTTTATGCACTACACTGTACCATACCTAAACTTAAGTAACAAACAACTGTGGTAACAATTCGCGTTATCTCTTTCGCATTTTCTTTCACATAACAACATGCACTTCTAATACCTAGATGATGGTCCATAGTAAGGGGTTAAAGATTACAACAAAACTCAACATTATTTGTCTAAAGTGCCATCAAAAACTACCTTAGAACGCTATATAAAGCGCACCCTTACTTTCCCATGCTCTATAGAGTTCATTCATATCATAATGTTGATTGCTATACGGAGCTCGATCAAATACAAGAGGTGGCTCTTGAGGGTATTCGGGTGTCAAAAAATACCCGATTGGGAACTATAGGGACGGTACAGCGCGGTTTAGGAAACCAAAACACGAATAGGACGTGACTCAAAATGTATTATATTCAAAAGAAAGAAGGCAAAAAATATGCCTAATGGCAAAAATCCCATACAAATATCTCAAAAAAATACAGAGATACAACCGTTTTAATGTTGCTTGGTAGAGAGAGGAAACGCTAGCAGATCTCGAGCTTCATAGTAAATGACAATCGTTTCATATGAAGGTGCGTTTTGCGGAAAAGGTACAGAACATGCATACACCCTCTTAAAACTTTGGATACTTATAACTGTGATTATTTCACCTATTGCGTTTCTTTTTTCTCGATTTGACTACTTCTTAATCCTTTTTCAAGAAAATACGTCATTATTGATTATTTTATTTAGTGTATTGTTTAGGCATTTACAATATTATTAAGGTGCTTGTGTACTAAAAGCACCTCAAAATAATGTATGACATTTAACCTGGCTGTTTTATAAATGTGCTTCGTCATGGTAAACATTTGAACAACGTTTGGTGGTTTCATAATTACTGAACTTTATCAAACCAAGTTGCAACATGTTTTGTATTTATCAATATAGCTGGTAAGCAAATGTCAATATTGCCAGAACCCATATCCATCCATACTTATATTATAAAATGCAAACGTCTGTCTGTCTGTTACCTCTTCACGCTTAAACCACTTAACCGACTGATGAGATTTGGTATAGAGATAGTTTTATCCCGGAAGTTAAGAGGCGAAATGGGGCGAAAGTTTGTATGGAGGTACGATATAAACGATTTCCACGCGGACGGAGTCACAAGCTTCTGCTTGCCAGCCAGTATTAATATAAATGCGAAAGCAACTCTGTCAGTCTGTTACTTTTTAATTTTCACGCTTATACCGTCGAACCGATGAAAACTAAATTTGGAATGGAGATAGTTTTAACCCTGGGAAAGGATTAAATTTCTTCGCAGATGTGGTACGCAGGTTTCCTCACGATGTTTTTCCTTCACCGATAAGCTGACGGTAAATATCAAATTACATTGCGTACATAAGTTTCAAAAAACTCATTCACACGACGACCGCGATTTGATAGCCGCATGCCTGAACCACTAGGCTACCGTAACCGTGCTCAATTTACTTTTAAACTTCCACATAATCAAGTCCAGCCCCATTTCTTCTTAAAATGTTCTCTTAAATGAAATTATTTTCTAATGCCCAGAAATAAAACTTCCCTAGCCGTATCGCTCACACAATTACGACAAAAACTATTATTTCCATTGTGCTCGCCAATAACTCGAGTCCTTTGCTTCTTAGCGGCTTCGCTTTGCCTTCTTTGGGCCCCGTTCATTTCTTATTTGATTGAGTATATTTTTATTCAGCAAAGAAATGGCTTTTGTCAATGGATGGTTTTCGGGGTTAGTTTTGTGCGGATTGTATTGAGTGTTTAGGTAATGAGTTAATTATTTGGTTTTAGGGTTCCGTAGCAAAATGGCAAAAAACGGAACCCTTATAGATTCGTCATGTCTGTCTGTCTGTCTGTCTGTCCGTCCGTATGTCACAGGAATTTTACTCGAAAACTATAAGGTGTATTTAAATAAAATTTTGAGGATAGGTTAACCGCTACATAGTTTTGTAATTCAATTACTAAAAAAAATATATTTTAGGGGTGCACTCCATACAAAAAAAATATTTCATTGCAAGCCCACGTGTGACACATCAATCGATAGGCCTTTCAAAATAAATATAAGTTTTCTCAGCAATTTTATTGATTAAGTGAATAGAGTCGGAAATAATCGCCTCGAAAGTCACTAAAATTGTGTCCCCCCCCCCCCCTCTAATTTTTGAACCGTGTATTTTAAAAATATTAAAAAAATCAGGCTCATAGGGCTTATTTAATTTTTTCAGCAAAAAATATTGCGAACAAGATCGGTTCAAAGGTTTTTGAGATATTTCTAAAAAACTGCCTTCCTTAAAGAAAAGGACATAAGTGCCATAAGACTTCAGTAACGATACGACCTTTTTAATAGGCACGGAACCCTCGTTGTGCGTGGTCCGACACGCACTTGGCCGCTTTTTTGATTTTATTATTAGGGTACAGTCGCCATCAGATATATCGGAGCGGCCAAAGTGCTCACAATCATCGGAACACGTCTCTAATGCCTCGACAATAGAGGCGTGTTCCGATATTTGTGAGCACCTCGGCCGCTCCGAAATATCTGATGGCGACTGTACACTAGCATATAAATATTGATAAATTAATGTCTCCATTAGCACTTAAATTCGCTTACTTATGGCGATTGTGCAATACAATGAGTTTTACTGTCCGGCAGTCCGATTTTTTACCGATCAGATATGGCACGCCATTAAAGTATAGTAGTTTGTGCACTACAATTAATTTTACAATGCATGTGCTCGAAAAGAGCGTTTTCCAAGCACCCAAATCGTGCGGAAAGTGCCACTTTTTCGCACTAGTGCTTTTTACTTTTCAATTTTTTTTTAATTTTTACGTCCGTCGTCAGCCCGACGCAAAGAGTTTATTACTCGAGAAAAGTTTTACAAATATTTCAATTACACGTTTTCTTTCAATATAAAAGGTACATAAATACTAATAATGTATAAAATGATTTATTAATCTTTATGAATTTTGAATTTGGTCAGTAAATTAATTTATTTTAAATATTCACTTAATGTGTTTGGCTGAACGCATCTTTCTTTTGCCTTTTGCGATACGACAGTATGGCGACTTGCACATGCGCATTGCGCAATGTTGGTTGACCGCGCATGTATTTAAAACTAAAAAACCCGCCATTGTTGTGATTGTTGTTTACTTTGGAGTTATTTTATTTAAATAAGTTAAAAATATCGAGTGAAAGTGAGTAATCAATAATAATAATGATTTAGGTATTGCGTTTCAATAGTGTCAGTATGTTTCTTAGAACTACGACGGTACAGCGTCTTTTTGTTGTTAAATATATTGAGTTACCTACTCAAAATTAATTTTGTTCCAAAACCACAATACAATGGATTTAACTTTTAAGTGAATAAGCTTGACAGCAAAAGATGTGGAGAAGTTGTTGAATGCAGTTCCAGATAATAAGTAGGTACCTGACAATCTACCTCTTCTTCAATTTTAACCTATCTATTTTAAACCGACATTTCACCATTTAATATATTTCCTCACACAAGGCATAGTAAAACGTTGCTTGATACACGCGCGTAAAGATGATTTCCGACTCGTGTCGAATTATACATTCGCTCGCTTCACTCGCTCATGTATAAAAATGACACTCGTCGGAAATCACCTACTTTCCACACTTGTATCATAAATAACTATTACCGTCCGACATTTACATACATTTATATCGGTCCGTAAAAAATCGGACTGCCGGACAGTACAATTTATTGTAGTGTACAATCGCCCTAATCGGTGTGGAAAAACATGTTGGGGACAATCTTACACAAATCGACCTAGTCCCAAACTAAGCAAAGCTTGTACTATGGGTACTAGACGACGATATACATAATTATATAGATAAATAGATACTTAAATTCATAGAAAGCATCCATGACTCAGGAACTAGTACTATGTATACTACACTAGTACTATAGTAGTGTTTTTGTGGACATCTGTTATTGGCTACTGTTTTAGTATTTTAGTTTATTCAGTAGCCCCAAGTAAACCAAAATAAAATAAACAAAGAACTACATCGTCATAAGTCGGAGGAGAAAAATATGTATTTAAAAACCGCCTTATTATGGGCGATACGATACCCCATCACTAAAGGGCAGACGTGATTTCTCAGGAGTTGTAAGCGTCCATTGGCTACGGTGTCTATCATTATCAGGCATGTGTAGTCTGTATGCACATAGAACACAACGATTTGTAAATGTACCTCTATTCGGCAAAACTGTCAAATACGTTCTAAAGATTTGCAAAGGTCTTGATATTTTTTGTCCAAATCTTGTTACGCCGTGAATGGGGTTTCCAAATGAACCGGAAGGGATCATGATCCCAACCCTTTCACATCCGGCGCGATGGCGGGAGGACTTTCCGAAAATGACAATGACATTAAAGAATGAAAGTGTTTATTTTAGCGCAAAAAATGAGAGCGAAATATCTACAAAAAAAGTGAAATGATAGCTAGTGCGTTTATTGATTGTTTAGATTAGGTTGCTCAGATGACAATGTGGCCTTTGCAGAATTGACGCACTCACTAAATATGTTCTTCGGGAAACAGTGGTATATATTTACTTAAAGCAGTGACTTGGTTCTGCAATAATGTTCAATTGTGTAATGCTACGTGTCCACGTATCAGCGACTTCAATAGAAAACGGTGACCAAGTCTATACGTGGAGAAGTAGGACGTAGGGCACTGGAACATAAGTTTCCCCTTTGGTAATAAAGGTAATAGGGTAAAGTACCCCTTTTGGGAATAAAGGCGTGAATTTATGAATGTGTGTATTTTGGAAAAAAATAATCCCACTAAAAACATTACATGTAAAGTGATGCCAAGACTCCGTAGCTCATACAGCTTTCAGCGTGAAAAAGATATCAGATCGCGACTAACGCCAAGCTCACTACCAGCCACGCTCTACAAATTCTATATCTTGGCTAAAAAGTATAGCTCTGTTGGGCACATCCCGGTCGCCGCATAGACTCTCGCGCCGAATGAATTTATGATGATATTAATAAGCAACGGGTCTATACTTTTTAGCCAAGATATAGAATTTGTAGAGCGTGGCTGGTAGTGAGCTTGGCGTTAGTCGCGATCTGATATCTTTTTCACGCTGAAAGCTGTATGAGCTACGGAGTCTTGGCATCACTTTACATGTAATGTTTTTAGTGGGATCTCATTCCTTTTTGTAAGGTAATTTCTAAAGGAGTGAATGGGAATGTTCAGACCCCTAGCATCAAAATTTGCGGAAGTCTCATACAAACTTTCACCTCCTAGTTTAAGGGGTTGGGGGGGTAAAGTTTCTAGTTTTAAGATTTTTTCGTTGTTTGTATACGATTACTAGCTTACATACCAAATTTCAGCTTTCTAGGACTTCAGGAAGAACGTTAAGAATATTGATGATCATCAGTGAGTCAGTGACGAAATCGGGGTATTTTAGATAATCAATAAAATCTAAAGTATAAGAGCTATGCAATTGAAACTTTATAGTTTTAATAAGTCAACCACTGACATCATATCCCGATAATTTTGTTTATCTGGTATAATCCGGACCCAAGTTAAGAAGGTTCAAAAATACGACGAAGCGCTTCGAGAAAAGGTAGGTAGTGCCCTTGCGCTTCGCTTGGCTCGTCTTGGCGGGGGCACTCCCGTGCCCCCAGATTTAAATAGTTCGTCAACCCGTCATTTTAGGGCTCATTACCTCATTTATTGATTTATATTTATTTATAATTTAATTAGTTTACACGGCCTTACAGCGAACCAATACACCGAGAAACCAGATCACTTAATTATGTACAGTAAATCAACAAATGGACCTTTGGATAAAAATTTCACACACAAAACACAGGACATAATATACATTATGCTTACACGGAGGATTGCCTGTCATCCATCGCCTCACAAAATCTCAAACATTCCTGGCACACGGTTACCCATCGCCACGCAAACAGGTCACATTCAGGCACCGATGCCAAGAGCGTATTGAGCGGAGTCAGCGCGCGCTACCGTGCGCGCCTCCGGCACCGCCAGCAGGGGGCGCGCGCGCGCACGCAGCTGGATGCGGGGGACGTCCGGGACGTACGACTCATATGAATCGTCTTGTCGTTCGAGAGGTCAATCGAAGAGTCTGACTCGGCTGGGCAGCGTTCGGGAAGCTACGGCACATCTTTTCGTCCAATATTCCGCAGTGTCTCAAGACGGCAGTCTTTCACCAGTGTGTTTCCTGTGATAACGTATGGCACTGAAACGTGGTCGCTTACTGCGGGCCTCATTCGAACACCCAAAGATCAATGGCTCTCCAATTGCCCCAGGCTAGGGCAGTCCCCAGCCAAGCCAGTGATTTTGCTGAGGCAATGGAGCCCTCTGACTTTGCTGGGAGTAAACCTGCGTGATTGCATCAGAAATGAGGCTATCCGCAGTAGAACCAAGGTAACCGATATAGCCCTCTGAATCGCGGAACTTAAGTGGTTGCACATTGCCTTTGTACCGAATTAACTTTTTTTTGTCTGTATTTTTACCTGTGTCTTGTGTACAATAAAGTATTTACATACATACATACATACACATTCATTGCACGTAGAACCGATGGCCGTTGGGGCGGAATGCTTCTCGAGTGGCGACCGCGTACTGGAAGGCGCAGCGTGGGTAGATCCTACAAGGTGGAGATAACATGGTAAAGGCCACGGGAGTCCGCTGAATGCGCGTGGTGCAGGACCGGTCATCGTGGCACTCTTGGGGAAGCCTGTGTCCAGCATTAGACCTCTCTTGGCTTTGGAGCCGTCGCCATGCATACTTGGTTTGAATTAAAACTACAGTCGGCAGTAAAATGTTGGCTAAAAAATGTATAATGTCTGAAACTATCCGTTTGATACCAACCCATGGCCCATCATTACATGACGGGCTAAATTCAAATGGATCCCATTTCCGAACACTATTATTATCCCCTAGCGTGACACTGCGCACCGAGTGTGCGCAACTAATTGTATTTTGGCGTATAACATCGGCTATTTAATTTGTGACAACCCTCGTGATGACAACCCTGGCTGGTTCGATACGCAGAGGATTTATTTAGTTTTTTATTAAAATTTAGTTTTCATTACACTACGTGCTTTTCACTTTGCAGTAAGGTAATCAATTGTTGTTTAATAAAACTAAATTAATGGTATTCCACCCATACCAAAAAACATCTTTGAAAATAGACTTTTACTATAGAGATAAAAAATTAGAGGTAGTCAATGAATTTTCACTACTCGGTTTGATGATAGACACACATGTGAGCTGGAAATCACATATAAAAAAGATAAAAGCAAAAATATCTTCTTTTGTATATGCACTCAGCGAAATAAAAAAATGTACTGACTTTAAGACTGCACTTGTTACCTATTATGCTTATGCAAACTCATGGTTCAGCTACGGTATAATACTTTGGGGCAATAGCACAGACGTATCATCCTTATTTACTTTACAGAAAAAACTTATTCGCATATTAGTAAATATTGATAACAGAGACAGCTGCAAACCCCATTTTAGGAATCAGAAAATACTGACTCTAACTAGTTTATATATTCTGGAAGTTTGTAAGTTCGTTCGAAACTATCCCCAATACTATAATAAACGCGAAGACGTACCCACAACTCATAATCTCCGATACAGAGAAAGACTCATGTTGCCCTCATCAAACCTAAAAATGCATTCTGATGCAACCTACGCCATGTCTGTGAAAGTATATAATAAATTGCCCGATACTATAAAATCCGAGAAAAAACACACCACATTCATAAAATTATTAAGAGAATTCCTTATTAATAAAAGTTATTATACACTAAGAGAATACATAGAAGAAAAACTATAAAATAAAATGAAAATTTAAACTCACCTTATACACAAATATAATATAAAAAACCAAGTTCCTATTAAAAAAAAAAAAAGTATAAATAAATGTGCAATAAACAGATATTGATACTTAAACATAATGCCTTTTATAATTTGCACATTGCACAGAATATACAAATTATAAAAAGCAAAACTTTACATAAGTATGTAAGTCGTCTTCTCTTCACTAATGTTGCGGTGCCCAACAGGGTCCACAATTAAGTTTTATTCTCATCAGTCATCACTTAGCAACTAAAACTTAAGTTTACTTAAAACCCTGTAAACTAACATTGTGGAATGCAATAAATGATTGAGTATTGAGTATTGAGTATTGTTACTTATTGGCGAGTAACTCTATAACAGTTTGTATCGCATTTATCTTATTTACTACCCTACTATATCCATACTTAATATTATAAATGCAAAAGTGTATGTGTGTGTTTGTTTGTATGTTTGTCCGTCTTTCACGGCAAAACGGAGCGACGAATTGACGTGATTTTTTAAGTGGAGATAGTTGAAGGGATGGAGAGTAACATATAGATAGTTATTATCCCCGTAATCATCCCCTAAGGGTGTGAAAGTTTGTATGGAGCTACGCGATATAAACGAGTACCACGCGGACGGAGTCGCGGGCAGAAGCTAGTTATATTATAAAGGTGAAAGATTGGGTGTTTAGATGTTATGGTACATTACGTACCTATAGGGCGGTGAATTCGTGAATGCCCCAGATCACAGGTGTTTGTGGCCCGAACCGAAGATGAGGGCCATAAATATGCGACCTGGGGCTTTACGAATTGGTGCGTACGCAATTTTACGTCTACTCCTGGGTGTGAGGTGAGATTTGCCGCTGCTGCGTCCGTGGGCGGTAGGTAAATCTCACTTACCACCCAGAGTGACGTAAATGGTACTGCAGGTAATGGTAATGGTAATGGTAGTGTGGTACTGCAGAACCGGTCGGTTGTGGTCTGCGGGTCTCCACACCGAGCAAGGCGCTGTACGTGTCGCGCCTGCATCACACTGCCACCGCTGAAGAAGTGACGCAGTATGTTCGCCAGGAAACCGACTTCGCTGAGGGTGTTCCAGTTGCATTCGCGCCACTACGTGCACTTCAGCTCGTTTGTAGTGCGCGTGCCGCGGCCGCTCCAGGAGACCATCGCGTGTGCTGATTTCTGGCCGAAAGGTGTCGTGTTTCGTCGGTTCCGGGGCAACCTACCAAATCCAACACCCGAGATGTCGGAACAACGGGGCCACGCCGTTTCGCCGTCAAAATAAATATTGTTCGGTTCATGACGCATTGGTGTAAACTGTAATGTTATGTAACCTGTTTTTCAATAAATAAATAAATAAATAAATATATCTGTTACTCAATCACACTTAAACGGCTCAACCAAGCTAATAAATAATAATAATAACTTCTATAATGTAATAATGTACTAGTACCATGTCATCAAGGTATTTTACGTGTGGAATATTATATTTATACTCGAAATTATTTGAGTTGGCCAATTTGTAATCAAAGTAGTCTATCAATAAAGCAACTCTTCATTCCAAGGTTAATGATTATAATTATAATGACAGTTTTATAAAAAGCCGGTACAATGCATAATAAATAAATGAATATGTGTAACGTCGCAAGGGCACACACAAAACCTTATTATAACGTTTAAAAAATCTTTTCATAACATTGATTCCCATTTTTTTACTTACAAGCCAAGATTGCCAATATCTTGACCCATTATGCTAATCGCTCAAATCGCCAAAATAAAATCCCAACCGACCCGTAGAAAAAAATCACGTGTCATAAATTATTCATTACTTATTGTTGTTTGTTTTTATTATTTATTGTTGTCTACCTCTACCTACATGTTATTGTATTGTTTCTCTTTTTAACTGCTTTGTTTGTGTGAGGTGTGCAATAAAGAGTATTTGTATTGTATTGTATTGTATTGTATTCATATTTCGTCCACGAATCCCTCAAAGTAGGGCCTAGGCCAGGAATATATTTTCCCCAGTTCCCTTTGCTATTGAAACTACCCCTAGAACTAAGTAGAAGGTAAGTTAGGAAAGTGTAAAGTTAAGTGTGAACTTGGAAACATATAAAGGTATTCGTAAAAAGTTCTTTATAGTTTTGCTTCGATACGAGAAGTGTAAAGACGAATATAATACTTTTGAAGTCTGTATTTGTGTCATCCTGCTATTATAAATGTCTTAGTTTTCAGGTTCTATACTATGGATTGAAAGTTGAGTTGTTTGTCACATAATCGAACAAAATCAAAAATGTCCACACGGATTTGGATGAATTTTGGCACACTGATAGTTTATCGATTATCCATGTTGGATTAAAATCAAAAGATACTTTTAAACCAAAAAGAAGGAGGAAAGTATGAGGAGGAGAAGGAGGAGGTGAGGAGTTCTCAATTCGTCGGATTTTTTTTTATGTAGGTACTTATTTTCCGATTACTCGAAAACGCCTGGATCGATTTGGAAAAATATTTTTTTGTTAGAAGGGGTATCGTACCCAGGTGGTCCCAAGGTCATCAGATCAAGATCTGATGATGGGATCATGGAAAAATACAAAATTTTACAGGCACACTTATAGCGATTTGAAGTCGGTTAAAACTTTGTTTTTTTAAATTTAAATTATTATTTCAGAAATCATCCTCTCAAAACAAGAAAAGGGGAAGTTGATACATAAAATGCCACTTTTCTCTCAACAAACTCTTTAAAAAAAGCAGTAGCCTGTGCTATGCAATACTATAGTACTTATCGCATTAGTCCCACAAAATCTTGTTATCGCGTACTGACATTTCTGTATCTACATACTCGTATATTCACATTTGCATCCATCTGTAGCAGAATTCGACCTTTCCCTCTGATAACTCTAAAATCGCATTAAAACCTATTACGCGCTCAACAAAACAGGATAAACCAATGAATTTCACATTAAGTACACCCGCGCTTCCTGTGACGTTGCCGGAAATGACCAGGATTATTGGCCGTCTAATGGAACTCACGTAATGAGTGGGAACTGGGAACTTATGAATTTGAATTTGGAAGCAATTTTGTGGCCAGTTTTAAATTGTTTGTGTTCCGCATGAGCGGTGGTGAATGGTATCGATTAACGGTTTATGTTTAAACGGAATAGGCTCAAGGTGTACGGAATGATGACCTGTATTAATTTTTGGTCACGTAATGATGACATTTCAAATGGATTTGAGGACTCGAACTTCTACATGACCCTTGAAGTGAAACCAACCTTTGCAGTAAATATTGATTTATGTATGTATGTATGTATGTAAATACTTTATTGTACACAAGACACAGGTAAAAATACAGACAAAAAAAAGTTAATTCGGTACAAAGGCGAACTTATCCCTGTAAGGGATCTCTTCCAGTTAACCTTTGAGCAATTGAGTTGAGATCAGGAACAACAAGATAGACAAACTAACACGTGTACAGACGTATTTACCTAGACGCTACAGTAAATTAATCTTAATACATATATATACTACATATAAGTACAAATAAAAATAAATAGTATACACATACTTTAACTATATATATATAAATATATATATACCTATATATACAAATAAACATTTTTACACACTTACTCACTTTTTTATTTTTATTTATATATTGTTTCCGTTTTATTTATTTATTGCTCTTTTCGAACGATGGAGCGAAGCGAACGTAGTTCTATGCTTCAGCTTGGGCCGAAAATCGTTTCTGTCCGGCCGGCGTCCGGTATCTGTCCCGCTGTTCTCCTGCACGGCTATCACGCGACGGCACGCGAATTTTTCTCGCACTACCCGTCTCTCTCTTATTAGAACAAGAGGTATAGTGCGAGAAAAATCGAGAGAGCTCGCGTGCCGTCGCGTGATAGCCGTGCTGTACAGGTCGAATTTCTCAACCGATTCTCGTGAAATTTTGTGAGCAGGTTCTTTAATTATATAGCTTTTATTTTCATCGAGTTACTTTTTCGAAATAAGAAAAAAAGACCGGGTTGCACTCCGGGAGTGCCGGCAGAAGTGAAAACTCAATAACATTGTAACAGTTTTTCGATCAGGTCACGTGACATCTTACGGTATCACCCTCAAAATGAATTTGACGCAAAATAAACAATTATCAATTACTTAGGCGGACGGGCCCGTCGGCGCGCCGACGGGCGGCGGCAAACACGGTACCAATTTGTTTTTGCCATTGCCAAATATTTTTCAAAGCTTTATCTCTTTAGGAATAACGTCTAAATTCGAACTATTCGAATTTGCAAGAACAGCAGACCAGCAGGCGACCAAAATATCAATTTGTTTTTCCCGTTGGTAAATCATTTTCTAAGCTCTTTAGGAATAACGCCCAAATTCGAACTATTCGAATTTTCTCAATAGCAAAACGGTGAAGGACGCGTTGGTATTATTACAAATTTATTTGCAGAATATGCTATTGCAAAAAGTGTTTAACGGCTTTATACTCTTACGAATAGCGTTCAGTTTTGAATGAAGTCGAATCGGCTAGCAGCAAAAAGTGACCTCCTTCACATCTGACGTCACAAAACTCTGTCGCGTATTTAACAATTTTTCCCCATCCCAAAAAGTGCTCAGCGCCGCTAAAGAAGTTTTCACTTCAAAAACATAAATATAAATAGACACTCTCGCGAGCTCTACAGCTCACAGAGCCTCGAGAAATACTTCCACTGTTGGACTTTGGGCCTCCCCCAAAGAGTATGTTTTAGGAGTAGAGTAGTATTGTGATACGAACCAGCTGATCTGACGACGGAGACAGGAGGCACTATGGACACCTTCTGACTCTGTCATCAGATCAGCTGGTTGGTGCCACAATACCAAGTCTTTTGTCACCAAGTTTCCATAAGCAGGTAGACGGTTCAATCGGCTATCAGCAAGTGGCTGAAAACTGGTTGGCTTTCAAGAACAACTTAAACACATTACATAATATAAATGGTATGTAAGGTTAATAAAAGTCTTTAAAATAATATCCTTCAAGAAACCGGCTATCTGTTACATTGTATGTTTTGTAACTTAGGTATTTTTTTTTAATTAGAATAATAAGTCAGTATCAAACAGAAAAATAATAACGACGCTTCCGCACCCTCTGAGTACACAAGGTACCAAAAAAGCCTTATCATATCAGCGGCAAGACGTCCACTGCTTGACATAGGTGTCCCCCAAAGAGTGCCACAATGACCGGCGGTCCTGTGCCACCCGCATCCAACGGACTCCCGTGACCTTTACCAGGTCATCAGCACACCTTGTGGAGGGTCTACCATCGCTGCGTCTTCCGGCTTGTAGTCGCCACTCGAGAACCTTTCCGCCCCAACGGCCATCGATTCTACGTGCAGTATGCTCCGCCTACTGCCACTTAAGTTTAGCCATTCGGAGGGATATATCGGTTACCTTGGTTCTGCTGCGGATAGCCTCATTTCTGATGCGATCACGCAGAGAAACATAGCCCTGTCCATTGCCCTTTAGGTGACTTTGAGCCTTCTTAAGGCCTATAATAAGCGACCACGTTTACACACACGCTGTTCAAAGACTCTCGACCGCGCTCACCGCGGAATATTGGACGAAAAGATGTGCCGTAGCTTTTCGAACGCTGCCCAGCCGAGACGAAAAAGGCCTACCATAGTAACATTACTACCCAACCCACCCATATATTCTCCAACAATAATACAATACCCGATATACTCTGAAAACTACTCCAAAGTACCATTTCATTGAATACTTTTCATACTTTCTTTCGACACGGCCTCTCGAGAATGTTCATTCATGATTTAAAAATGGAACGATAGTCAGTTATTCCAGAGTTAGGATGAATGAACGAGTGACACAAAGGCAGTGGTGTGTAAAATATCACCGTATTTAGGTAGCGGCTTCTTTGACGTGCGAGATGGGTTGCTTGTAAATATGCGTGTGGGGCCACGAGAGGAGGGACAAGCGGTAATGTACAGTCAGCTGAAGTAGTACGGTATGCCCTCTGCATAGAAGTTTATACGCATGGAAGAACTACTTTTATTTGTACCTACTGTAATCTGTGCTGTAAATATAATAAGTTCAGGGTATTGATCATACGTATCGCGGCAAATCTTGATCCCTATGACAGCTGTCATCTCCGTACAATTGTGACCTCAAAATTTAAAATTGTATTTAGATGACAGGTTTCATAGGGATTAAGTTTCGCCGCGATACGCATAGAATCAATTAGAAAAGTAGGGCTTTAGAGAAATACACTACCGAAGGTATTTCCTAGTTTGGCCTAGGTCGATGGTGACCCTGACTATAAATCTGGCGGTTCCGGGCTCAAATCCCGGTAGGGTAAGAGCATTTATTTGTGCGATGTGCAGTTAGTTATTCGTTCCTGCGTCTTGGATGTTTTATTAAATTCAATTAAATTCAAATAATTTGTTCAGAATGCTGTTGGAGCTGCTTCTTGCACGATGCATTAGAGATGCCGCGCGTTTACGCAAGATGGCGTGAAAACCAACAGTAAGTGCCTCTGTGAACATCTTCAAAGCACTGCAGAACCAAGGCAGCCCCACTAGCATTCTATAGCATATAAAGAAAGAAAGAAAGAAGAAAGAAGACATTTATTCACTACGCAAAAGACACACAGAGAAAAAGGGAGTACAAATACAATACAATTTACACATAAGTAATGTGTGTGTCATATAATAGTTTACAAGTACTTACAGCAGGGTAGGCCCCCCACGAGGTGGACTGATGACCTGGCAAAGGTCGCGGGAGTCCGCTGGATGCGGGTGGCGCAGGACCGGTCATTGTGGCACTCTTTGGGGGAGGCCTATGTCGAGCAGTGGATGTCTTTCGGCTGATATGATGATGATAATGAGTTACAGCAGACAGCAAAATGCATGGTCAATTCAGAAACAGTTTCGTTTGTCCGCCGAATCCTACGCCATCTATGAGCACGACGTGTAATCATTATAGATATTTTTTTATTAAATATAAAATAAAAAAAGCTCGCAAGTTCTACAGCTCAGAGTCACTAGTATTTTATATTTATTTTATCAGCACATGTTTCTCAGTGTATTGTCTTTCTAAATTATTCGTACAAAACGTTCGTTTAGTGGCCTCAAAACAGTTTCAAATGCAAGTCGCAGCAAGCAAAGCGTCTTCACGGCCGCCCCGCCCCCTCTAATTGATTGCATAACTGCCGGGTTTCATTCACACATTCATTCATTAATTCTTTCAATCGAATCATTTGACACGAGGCGACAAATCGGCTCCGAACACTCTATTGTGATACGAATCGCTTTCAACTTACACAACCCGTATTACATACTTTACGACATAGTATTTAAGGTTGAGAATCGGTTGTTTCTCTCAATTTATTCTCAGTTATCTTGTAATGTATTATAGAAAAGAATTTCATGCATGCCTTTTTTTGAGATTCGCGTCAGACACATTGTCGCCTTTATGTCTTCTAGAGCTACTTGTGTCATTGTGTGAATGAATGGAAAACATTTGCTATGGTGAATGGTTGTGTATGAGTCAACTTATTTTGGCTATTTAGCGATTTGCAACTGTTTTTGCTGAATTAGATTTATAAGGCTTGTTTAATGGTGCTTGCGATTTTGAAGATGAATCTCACAGTCAATAGATCGTCAGACAGTTTCTGATTTGAGATAATTTTAAATCGATTGATGAGTTCCGGAGAATATTCCTACATAAAAGCATAATACAAACCTTTTAAGAGCTACGGTAGCCTAGTGGTTCAGGCATGCGGCTGCAAGCGGTGGTCGTGGGTTCGAATCCCGGCTCGTACCAATGAGTTTTTCGGAACTTAAGTATGGAATATTTACCGTTAGCTTTTCGGTGAAGGAAAACATCGTGAGGAAACCGGTCTAACCCCAATAAGGTCTAGTTTTCCCTCTGGGTTGGAAGGTCAGATGGCAGTCGCTTTCGTAAAACTAGTGCCTATGCCAAATCTTGGGATTAGGTGTCAAAGCGGATCCCGGGCTCCTTTAGGGGCATTCATAATCATAATCATTTATTCATTGCTAGAATGTAGTAAGTACAAGAAAAGGTGGTATAAACATTTGGTGTCCAATACATTCTGCTTTTCTAAGCATGCAAGTTTTTTTCATTTTATTTTTATTACCGGGAATAACGCTAGGAATGGGCGAATGGGGAATAAACCATAAAACTTTCACCCCTTCCTTGGGCCTCAAACTATATCTGTACCAAATTTCATTTAAATCGGTTAAGCAGTTTAAGCGTGAAGAGGTAACATACAGACAGACAGACATACTTTTTCGTTAATAATATTAGTGTGGATAAATCATAATAGACACGTTTCTTTTAATTCGAAGTTTAATTGATGCTTAAAAAGAATTATATGTACTTATTTACTTTTGTGTTTATTGAACACGCAATCAATAATATTTCACTATAAACGCATTTTTAGAGCAATGTATTAAACATAAAAAATAAAAATTGTATTTAAAAAAGTTGTATAAAAAAATACTAGTCTATCTAAGTACAATGTTTCTAGAAAAAAAATCTAATGTCGACAAAAAATATAAAACGAGAATTATATATTGCCTGAAGGTGTAAGCTGAACCCGTGGTTTTCCCTAAGCTAAGGTTTTTTGTAAAAAGTGAGAGGAACCCTGGACTGCTAGTTCTTATCAAATGCAAGGCATTGAAAAGTTAACATGAAATCAAACAAATTAAAGGAATGTGTCCCACAAAGTAAGTAAGCACATTAGCAATAAAACGGCAAATAAACGTCGAATCTGGAGTCAGAATCAATAAACGTCATATTACAATAATTTACAGCTTATCAATACCTAATGTGTGGCGAGCTGTTGTTCACCTACTAACATAACACCGTGCGGTCCAAAAACTGAACAAATAACTTTGTCTCTAAGTAGCTGTTCGATATTCCAAAAGAAAAATGACTATCATATTCAGACAGTTGAATGAAGATTGACGGTTGTTAATACGTTTTTCATTTGAGGTAAAATGGCTTCTGGCGCGGTGGATGACAGCAGAATTAAAATGGCGGATGCGCGCGCCGACCATCTGCCCGTTTTTGCGATCAGACATCATTTGACGCGTCATTTAGCGTCTCGGCGTCACGCTTTCCACTTATTATCCATTTTTATATCATTTCTACAATAAATTTTATGCCAAATAAAATTCCTAGCCCCACCCCTTTCCAATAAATAACTGGAAAAGACAAATTTTTGGACAAAAACCAACTTTTTGTCGGCGCGGACCCCCTTTGCGTGAAATTGTTAATCTTTTGTTACGCGACTAGTTTCGCGATGAAATTGCGTTTAATGTCGGTTTTTATTTGGATTTGTGGTTTGGAGTTTTTGCGGGCTTAAGTGCGACATTAAGTGCGATGGATCATTTGTCGTAATTTTGGTGCTCGAAATAAATACCAGGGCTTGAAGAGAGCTCGACGCGTTTATTGCGGGGGCTGAAACATTACTTTTAAAATAAATTACGAAAGACTTATCTGTTTAAGCAGCTTTAATGATATAATATATAAGCATTATTTGCAAATTTAAATAAACAGAGTAGCTCTATCTATTAGACATGTTGATTATAGTCGTATTAAGAAAAATAAAGCTCATTTTCGCTTCAGTTCTCCGGGTTAAAAATGTATTCCAAAAATGTATCATGGACTTTGAAGTTTAAAGTTTGACAAGTTTAGCTATGGAATGACGGCTGCGGCCCCATATTTAACGTTGATCCGTCTGTAATCGTGTGATGGTTCAACCCCGCCTTAATAAGACTATAAACACACAAACTATTAAGCGTTTGTTTTTTTAAGGTAAACCACTCTTTATAGAGAACTAACATTTTAATCATTTTCCAATTTATTCTCTACTTTACAGTTACAATATCATGCTGGCTGGTCTGATAGTGAACGCTGAAAGGCGACTATAGAACACTGAAAAAAAATTTAGAGGACTCTATTCGACACTCATTCATGTGTTCACTCGTCATGTGTGTGTGAGTGTCGAATCTATTTTTTTTTAATGTATTGAGTATTTATTTATATCCAGTATTTAATACTTAACCTTTTCGCACAAGCATCGAACCCGGGACGCCTCAGGCGCCGCCCGCGCTGCGCGTGCGTCGCACGTGGCTGAATCAGTAATTATACTTCATACGATTATTTATACAAACGAATGTAATACGCCAAATTTAAAAAGTACCTAACAGCTTTTTTAGAAGCGGTTTATTAGAAGTAGAAATAAATTCTCTCACTTTTGAGCTAAGGCTGAAATTAGCTTGATACCTTTTTTTCAACTTCGTAGGTATGTTGAGTATTTTTGTACTAACAAGAAATTCAAAGTGCATAATGATTAGTTACCATGGAAAACTGTACCCTACGCTATTAACTTCAAAGCACATATTCCTGCCATGATGAGTGGGATAATACTTACGATTAAATACAAACAAGAAGCTTCGTAAGTTGGAATTACGTAAAGGGATTACGAAATATTGTTTTGACAGTTGAAGTCTGCGAATCAATGGACTTGTTCCTAGTTATAGGGATGAATGCGGAAAGGAAAAATCTGTAATACTAACATTACTAACTTCATTCCACGTAGGTAACCTTAGATACTTTACAGACGAATTAATTTAAGTATGTTTCTTCGTTTATCTAGGAGCATGTATATATGTATGTAATGAATGTAATAGTACATTACTTACCAAGGGCTGTGAAAGAAAGAAAGCCCGAAATCGCAGGTATTTGTGACCCGAGCTGCAGGCGAGGGTTTTAAATATGCGATAGAGGGCTTTCTTTTTTACTGCCCGTGGTGAGTACACAATTTTACGTCTCCATCTGGCCATAATGCGAGTTTTGCCGTACGCGTAGCGTGCGGTAATACTCAAATTATGGCCAGGTGTGACGTAAATACTTTATTGTTACAGTTAAATTTACAGACAAATAGTTGAATCGGTATAACCACTCACTTGCTTGTGGCAAGCACAGTTGCCAATTTCGCGCACCCCTAAACTGATGGTGGCAACTGTGGTTGCCAAGCGAAGTATGGGCTTCTTTGATAAAGAAAAATTTAAAGCAATTTAGGCTACCTTTTTTAAATACGTAATCAAGCGAGTGGATAAAGGCGAACTATTTACTAGTACATTTACGAAATTCCAGATTGTAAGATGCAAGGAAGGCACACACCACGTGGCGATAAAAGGGTAGGTACGGTAGAAACACTAGTTCCTATAAGTATAAAGTAGGTTGAAAAAAGTAAGGTGTTCTGTCAGAAGTTGAAAGATTTTTTGATCACGAAAAGTTAGAGTATTTTAGTTGTAATTAATTAATACATACATACATACAAACATGTAATCACGCCTCTTTCCCAGAGGGGTAGGCAGAGATCACGGATCTCCATTTGCTACGATCCTGACAAACCACTTTCGCTTCACTCACTTTCATAACATTTCTCATACATGCTCGTCGGTTTAGTTTAGGGTACTTTTGATCTGGCCTTTTAGTAAGATTTCTCCAATTTGATCGGAGAAAGTTCGCCTAGGTCTTCCCCTTCCAACTTGCTCTCCCACTCTTTTTGTATACAATCTCTTCTTTAATCTTCTTTCATCCATCCTCTCTACATGCCCAAACCACCTTAACATACCCTTCTCAATTTTTGTGACTATATCTCCATCTATCATGGTGATGATAATAACCATAATCATAATCATATTTATTCATAATAATTCAGTATTACATGTCAAAATTGTTAATAATTAGACCATATTTTATTACACTATAATAAAATAAATAATTTATTTACTAAAGTATATTATACAAGATCATAACTAACATTAGCTAAATTAAATTAAAACGAAGTTGAATCTAAATAAGTTTCTGTACAAAATTTCGTTTTTGGTATAAGCTTTTATTGCCGACTGTACTTTTATTTATTTATTTATTGACAAATACATTTACGTGACATTACAGTAAAAACCAATGCGTCACGAAACTAAAAACAACAAATAATGCTATTTAGGCGACGAAACGGCGTGGCCCCGTTGCATCGTCATCTCCGGTGTAGGATTCGGCAGGTTGCCCCGGAACCGTCGAAACACGACACCCTTCGGCCAGAAGTCAGCACATGCGATGGTCTCCTGCAGCGGCCGCGGCACGCGCACCACAAACGAGCTGAAGTGCACATAGTGGCGCGAACGCAGCTGGAACACCCTCAGCGCGAAGCCGGTCTTCTGACGAACATACTCCACCTTTCTGTATACCATCACCAACTACTCATTGAGACGATTCTAACGAGCCCAAACTCAACGGAGTTACGTCGGTTAAGTGCTAAATTCCCATGGCCACCTTCTGTCGCCATCATCAGATCAGCTCGATGGTACCATAATATTGAATTGTTATCCAAACTATACTTATACCCAAAATTTCAGCTCAATCGGTCACCGGGAACTGGGCCAAATTTAACTTGCAAGATTTGATTACAGACAGACAGACAACGCGACAGGTGAAACTAAATAAAAGCTTGTAAACAGGCCCTCGAGGCATTGTACCGAGGATGCTGATTGCTGGCAGCATTTCCTCGCTGAATTGCAATGCTGATGCGTTACGCGAGAAAGCCGCCAGCCAGCAGCTTCGTAGCCGCAGCTTCTTCTTCACCAGTTACGCCAACCAGACGTTTCGCGATTTCCGCATATAACTTTTGCGCATTGGGACCCCACGGACAGTTACAAAAACACTGAAAAAAATAAATAAAAATACTTAGGCAACAGTATTTATCATGCTGCCGTGCAATACTTAAACAACTAAGTGCTACTTTTGCCATTTTTTGTCTTTTCTTGATCTTGGACCACCGCGTCAGGACGCACACATGTATAATACTCGTATAGTGCACGTGTTATTATGACAATGGGAACATAGAATCAGAATCAGACAATATTTATTATTTAACTGTGTACACAAGGATGAACAAATTTGAAAAGCATCAACAGTTGCCTGTTATAGGCATACAATAATAAACTTAAGACTAAACTGACAAATTATACATTAATGATTTCATACTGGGTTTTTATAATTAAAAAAATCCTTCAAATTGTAAAACACTCTTTCAATAAGCCAATTTCGCCGATAAGTTTTAAATTTATTTCCATGCAACATTTTAATTTCTACAGGAAGTTTGTTGAAGATTCGTATAGCGGAAATTAAAGTACAGTCAAGGAATTTAAATATCTACCCATTTCGTTGAAATGTCGTTAGACATTCGCAATGCGTTAAGGTCGAAACTTCTATTTCAGTAATAGTATTGAAATGTCAAATTGTCAATACATATTTATTTGTCACTTCACATTACAGATAACCTCTTTGCGAAAAGTTATCATTTGCTTTTCTAATTACGAACATGTGTCAGTGTCAATCGAGAAATCTGAAAAATAATTTTCAATTACGTTATTAATTTGAAAAATAAAATACCTGTCGCTAACCGTGATCTATTAAGAGCTACAAATAGCAGAGTTACACCAGGAAGTGGGGATTGAGGAGATAACACGTTTAAAATTTCAGTTCACCATGTCAACGTAGTTAATCTGGTTGCCTAGTTACTAACATATAACAATGCATGCGATATGTCAAAGGAACGTCGTGCTCTAGCTAGCTCTTATGGTGACAGTTTGCTATACAATATTGAGCCTTAGCTGGGTCGGAATAGTAGTTTATGCAACTGATACATAATCAGAGGCCTTAAAATACGAGTGTGGTTTTATGAAACGAGCGCCAGCGAGTTTCATAATAGGATCACACGAGTGTTTTAAGGCTAAATTATGTACAGTTGCATACACTACTTTATCTACACACATATCATAAGTACTCTAAGATGGGTTCAGAAGCCGTAGGAAAATGACCTGCATTGCTACTATAGTGCTACCTGTAAAATATATTTGTTGCAATCGTGGCTACATTTACGATATCCGGCGGAGTGTTCATTCGTTCTCGGAGTCACTACTACTCATATTTTCAACTGAAATGTGAATTATAAACAACTTTTCACAATTCTACTTTCGTAACAGCAAAAACCAACAATGAAATGACAACAGTAATGGCGGCAATTCGATCCTACGTCAAGACGAATGTTTTTTTTAATCATAGACAAACGAATGAAGTCCCTATTCTCATGTCACTCTTGATCAAATGTCGTGCGGTTTATATTAAAAAACATACTGAATTGACGTTTCGCATCGATGACTGTTTTAATATCTATGGATACTAGAATAGAGACCCACTTGAGTTTTGACAGCTGTTCGAAATTTAAACTCATAACCTTACAACAATCTGTACTGTAATAACATTACAGTACAGATTTTACCTACTACCACAGACAAGAAAGTTCTCATAGTAAAATTGGTTGTAATAATGCTGGTAATTTCCTACGGTTTCTGAACGCATTTTAGAGCACTAATGATATGTGCGTAGATAAATTAAATTCCTTGACTGTACTGTTTTATACATCGTATTATTCACTCTTGGGAGTAGTATGTCGTATTTGTATTGGGTTCTTAAGTTTGTTCTTGATGCAGATTTTTCCATAAAAAATGCTGCATTGTTTTTTACAAACTTACATAATTCTAAAATGTAGATAGAAGTAAGTGTGAGAATTTTCTTTTCTCTAAAAAAAATTCGCAGTGAATGTCGAACATGCAATCGGTATATGGTTCTGATACATCTTTTTTGGAGGATAAAAGTAGACTGAATATCAATTGAATTTCCCCAGTAAATTATTCCATATGTGAGTATAGGATATACATTTCCAAAATAAGCATTCCTGACAATGCTTTCGGAGCATGTCTCAGACAAAATGGATAGAGCATAGCAGTTGCTTGAAATATTTTTATTTATAATTGCAACATGGGTCTTCCAGTTTAAGTGTGAATCAACAGTTACCCCTAAGAACTTTATACTATTGACGACTTCTATGGGTACACCGGCTTCAGAGATATTGAAACTAGAAGGGGCAGTTCTTTGATTTCTAAATTGCACAAGTTTTGTTTTGCCCAAGTTTACTTTTATACATATAAAAATCGAAGGCTCCATGTACAGTAAATGAGAAGAATTTAATTAAATATTGAGGTAAGGTAAGACTAACTAAACTGCCTTAATTAACTTGTCGGCTGTGAATTTGATGGTTTACTACCCATATGACACCTTCATATAAATTTTGGCTACGAAGCCATTTTACAAGGCGTTTTCTCGATTTTTTTTCAGTAATAAATATTATCTCTTGTTTTTTTCTTTCGGTATTAAATGCCAGTACCTACTTACCTACTAATGTTAGGCGCTTTTATCATAACATAAACTACTCGCCAAGAATAGAGAAACACTGGCACAATGAAAACAATACCCGTTGTAATAAAAACCAGTGTTTACACAAATGATTTAATTAACAATAAAAACTGTCATTTCGAAACTGTCACTTTAACCCGATTACTACCACAATACGGAACAAGCCCACTAGAAAAAAACACAATGAAACAGTACTTACCACAATAACAATTAATTATTTGTATTCATGTACCCTTAGTACTTTTACAAAGCATTTTCATTACGCGTTAAGTATTCCGCATACGTTTCTATGATTTCAATTCTGTTAGTGTACTTTTGATATTGACAAACAGTTTATAATCGTAACTTATATCGTTTAAAGTTGCAATTAGACTGCAATCCTCTCGGCTGTTATGATGTTATGACACCAGAGTTGGTACACCCTTATGCAATTTTAATTTCAAGCAAACGATCACTTTATTGACCTATGTACAAAGTTTATATTAGTTTAACAAATGGACACAGGAGCGTTTTGATTCGTGACGCAACCTACCCTTAAAAATATACATTAAAAACGCCGATGCGGTTGGTAAAATAGTTTGTCATTCCATTATCGTACGTATAATAAAAAGAATAGAGGCACATCGCTTTATTTTCGATATCAAAACGGCTTGTTATTTCATAAAGCTATCGACACACCGCAGCGAATCCAGCCAGTTGGTGTTTTTGAATTAAACATTTAATTTGTTTTCTTTATTCCGCACGGAATGCATTAAGTTTGTATGAATGGTGACAAAAGTTGTCATTCGATACGCCAACGTCATTATTTTAATTAGTGACAAACAGAAACGGCAGTTGCATACCATATTTGTATTCATTTATTTCGCTTGTAATGATAGAATCAGCAAAAAAAATCGTTACTGCTGGTTGAGGATCCATATGGTAAGAAAATATTTTTTTCAACGGAAAATTTATCTACAATAATTTACATGAAACCAAAGCCTCAACTCCTCTTATTTTTGTGGCAGCTTGAGATATGCCAAATTTTATAAAGAAATATCGTTGGTGATCTTCATAAGTTTTTGATACAATTTGTTGATAATTTAATTTTGATGTAAAAATGTGTGGTGAGGTAGGGCACAGTGAAATGTCATCCCGCTCGAATTTGGAGCAGCCCAACTGGGGGAGTACCTCCGCCTTGCAGAAGACCACAGCCATAATAACACTACTACTTGTTCTGTAGTAGTGTTGTGTTCCTGGAGGTGAGCAAGGTCGCCAGAGCTCCCGAGGATGCGTTGTGTTGAGAGCGAGGGAATTTGTTCCTTCAGTCATGTTACTCCTACTTTCGCAGAATCATCACTCAATTAGATCCTTATCACTGGTTTATCATGTGTTATGCTAGGACCATAAGGAGTTCCATGTAATACCACATTGTATTAATGTCTGATTTAAATCATCATCACCATATCGGCCGGAAGACGTCCGCTGCTGGACATAGGCCTCCCCTAAAGAGTGCCACAATGACCGGTCCTGCGCCACCCGCGGGGGTCGACCCACGCTGCGCCTGTCGTTATTTGGTCGCCAGTCGAGAACCTTTCCGGCCATCCTAGGCTGATTTAAATAATTGTACACGAATTTCAAATGCATTGATTTCAGTGGTGTTGGTTAAGACAAACAAGATTTGACCTAAATTAAACCTACAAAGACGCGAAGATAAATACTAATAACTTGTAAAAAATCAAGTTAATGTAATTTAAAAGAACCTTTCAAATATGCATTAGAGAGCAAGAGTTAGCATTTTACTTAATTAAAATAGTTAAAAATGGTCGGAGAAGCCAAAAAACTGAGGTAAGTAATCTGCTGCTCGCTGTGAATACAGAACCGAAGAATCACTGGAGAAAAATACAGTGGAACCGAGATGGTGCATATAATTTTAGTTATTGCTGGCTTCTGCCCTCAACTTTGTCTTTCTTGATCCCTTCTGCGCTCGACTCGAAGGTTATCTGGATGAGATCCCTTAAGAACGCGCATGTTGCCAGAAAAAAAACAGAATTACAAAGGTGTTTTTTTTTTATTGTAGAATCTATGGCCTTGTGAATGCTACCTACTCAAATTGATGGATAAGTGGCAGTATCTCCGCTACCCAAACGTTGTCTGGGAGAGATCGCTCCTAAGCGATAACACCTCCTGTACTTTAGAATTTATGTTCTGCATTGTTCTTTTTTGAGGTGTGCAGTATAGTGTACTTGTATTGTATTGTAATCAATTGTGCTTGTCATTGTCGTCGAAAATGACAGGTATGTTCTAGCACTGGTTCCAAAAATATGCAACTATCCTGCAGGGCTACTGTCAAGTCAAAGAGAAGGTCAATGTATCAATCAAGAGAACTCACCTGACAAGAGCTCAATACATTACAATACTTTATTGACAACACCATAGTTAAAAAAAAAAAATATTAAAAAATTGAACTGTTTATTTTTTTGGTCTATGTTTGACAGTTAATTCAGGGATTTTCCCACTATATTGGGTCACAACGGCTAGGTCAACTTTTTCATGAACTGGCAATACCATGCAGTATTTAAATAGATTTTCATAATTATTCTTATACATATATCTTATTTTTAAGGGTACAATATTTTTCAGTAATCTTATTTGAAGACTATGAATGTTATTTAAGTATGTTTTATATGTTCGACCGTAACTGGACAAGCCATAACCAATGATAGAGTCCGCCATGGACAAATACAGCAGCCTCAATGTCCTATAAGGCAGTTTATTTTTAAGTATACATAGTTTAGACAAAATTGATCTGAGTTTATTACATACTTGGTCGACGTGTGGACCCCAGTTAAATTTATTATCTATTTTCAATCCTAGGTAAATGTGTTCACTTACAACATTGAGACAGTTACAACTACAGATGGTATTCTGAACATGCATACAAGAGTGCTCGTGGGCCACGATTTTAGGAGTGCTGTAACATTTCATATATGGTGAATGTATATGCATTAATTTGGTTTTCTTATAGTTAATGGATAAGCCTACATCATGGGCCCACTTGCACATCAAGTCGAAGTTTTGTTGCATAATACTTTGAGCAGTCTCGACGTTCTTGTGTGCCACAATAAGACAAGAGTGTCGTCAGCAAATTGGTATACAGAGCCCTGCTGAAAAATCCTACACATATCGTTGACATATAATAAATACTCAGTTGGCCCCAATATGGATTCCTGAGCTGTACCATTTTTTGTGGGAATCATATCACTCAGTTCGCCAGCTATACTAACAGCGTTATACCTACTAGTGTGATATGCCGGGCCCTGTATACCATTTTGCTGCATTTTTTTGAAAAGTGGTACAAGTCAAACTGTTAAATGTAAACAGTAATAACAAATACAAAGCTCAGTCAGCTCAGCTCTTATAGCAGTCTATTAGCAGTTTGGTTATCGCAGAGGAGTCGGTACTCGCGAAGCAACAGATACCTTAATACACGATGCAGTACAAGCAATAAATAGCAAAAACAAAGTAGCTGGATTGTTCTTGGACCTCAGTTCCGCTTTTGACACTGTGGATCATCAAATTTTGCTGTCCAAACTGGAACACTGGCGTTCGTGGCAAGGTATTTGAAATGTATGCCTCGTATCTGTCCAATAGGAAACAGTACGTGGAACGTAAAGCTATTGAAGACAACACAGAAAGAACTTACAAATCCAAAGTGGTAAACATAAAACGCGGCGTGCCTCAGGGATCGATTTTGGGCCCGCTTTTCTTCGTAGTTTTTATAAATGACTGGTTTCTAAACAATAACTTGACACTTAATACCAGTAAAACGAACGTTATGTTATTTTCTGCGACAGCTAGCAAGTCGGATATCTTGAATGCAAAGTTGAACGGGGTCCAAGTGAATCAGGTTAGTGTGGTGAAGTTTTTAGGAATACACATAGACTCGAGACTCAAATGGAAAACCGAAGTGCAGAATGGTTTACCACGCTCTTGTGGAATCAAAGCTACGGTATAGCATTCAATTGTGGGGAAATGGTTACAAATATAACGTAGAAGCTGCTTTCAAGATGCAAAAAAGGGCCATTCGTACGATAGTTCGCATTCCGCAAAGAGAATCGTGCAGAGAACACTTCAAAAAGCTTGACATTTTGAATGTGCCATGTTTACATATTCTTGTTCTGCTTAGCGACTTCATTAAACATCTATATCACTATGAAACCCAAAGTAAGAGGGATGTCAGACTATCAACAAGAAGGAAAGATATTCCTAATAAAATGGCACCGCGGCTCAATATCGTGAAGCATGCCGCATGTTACCAGGCGGCTCAGTTGTTTAACAAACTGCCAATTGAATTAAAATCAATCATAGAGTCTCGCGTATTCAATGCAAGGCTCAAAGCTTTGCTCCTGAGGAAGTCTTATTATACTATAGCTGACTTCGTAAACGATAAAGATCATTAATAATAATGTATATTATAATAGTTAGTAAGAGTATCTAAGTAGTTATTGTTTTTATTTTTATTATTGTTATTATTTTGTTTTTGACTGTATAATTTATTTTAATCTATAATTGTACACCTGATTGTTAAATTTATTAATTGACATACCTATCCATATTGAAATGTAATTGTAAGCTCGATTTCATCCTTTTTTTTGTATTTAATATGATATTTCTTTATGACATTTTTATGTACCTAAAATTCATATACAATGTAAATTGTGACTGAATAAACGAAATGAAATGAAATCTTCAATTTATATTGGTGATTATCTCAGCGAACGAAAAACCCATAGAAGGCGAGCTCCTTACAAACATCCAAAATTTATTTCTTCCTTGTTTGCGCAAATTCGAACTAACCGGCTGCCTGGCATCGTTTTGACAGTCCGCCCCACCCGCACGCTGGCAATGGCACCCATTCTGTGGGGCCGTTTTGCGGCCCTACTTAGACTTCTATGGTTTTTTCGTTCGCTGGATGATCTACTGTAATTGGTATGTCTCACCTGAATTGTAACGCCGTTCAAATTAGTATGGATAGGGGTGCCAGCTGCCGCAAACATTCAAATGTAGATCCAAGGTAATTATGCAAAACTGTGATTGGGTCACAGCGTGACAGGCCGGGGCGTGACGCTACTGTCAAGAGGCTGTTAATTGTGTTGACTTGTAGTTGAAGGAAATTAGCTTGTCTTATGATCTCTGTTTGGGAGGCGTTTGTTGATTAAGTTAAGTGTGAATAACGTTATCGGTTCTGTGGTATGCATGTGTGGCAATCTCGCACTAATTATGTTACCAAGATATCAGTTTAGGCTACTTCAAAATAGGGAGGTTCTGTTTATGTATGACTGGCAAGCAAACAGCGTAGAGTAAAACCAATCTCAAAATAAATCCTCCTCAATCGGCATGGTCCAAAGTTGGACAGTTAAAATATTGTACCGCTTTAGAAACTATGTAATTCTAAAGTGGTGAAATAATTATTTACTTTCATATCGATTTGTGGATCAGTTTATCAGATCAGTTTTACTCTAGCGCCGCTTGTGTCATGCGCGGCTTGGATGTGATGCTTCATGAATTAAACGATCTATACCAATGTCTCAAGTTATTTAGAACTTTCATAATAAAAAAATATATTTGGGGACAATTTTACACAATTCGACGGGTACTAGGCGACGATATACATCCATACTAATATTATAAATGGGAAAGTGTATGTGTGTGTTTGTTTGTCCGTCTTTCACGGCAAAACGGAGCGAAGAATACACGTGATTTTTTAAGTGGAGATAGTTGAAGGGATGGAGAGTGACATAGGCTACTTTTTGTCTCGTTCTAACCCCCTACTTCCCTAAAATGGGGGGTGAAAGTTTGTATGGAGCTACGATATAGACGAGTTCCACGCGGACGGAGTCGAGGCCAGAAGCTAGCTACAAACCTCGGTCCTCTAGCTTCGTAGGCAGGGTTACCGACTAGGCTAAGCCGGTCGTCAAAAGCAATCGGGAACACGCAGTCTTGTCTATTCCCCGAGGCCACTGTTCCCGTAAACGCACCAACTCTAACGGCCACCAATTACTTTTCCGCTGGGCACATCCATTTGTTAATACGACTGCTTCTATTTTCTAAATTTAATTTTATCCGTTCGCTGAATCCCTCCGGGGTTCAGAGACGTTTTTTGCGCTGGTCGTGTAATGTAGGTTTTGCTGTCCCACTTTGTCACGCGGCGCGGTTTTAATATTATATTCGGACTTTCTAATAAAAATCTGGAGATTTTATCCTCTGCGAGTTATGACGGGTGATATTTTGTGTTTGCTCGAGCTTTTTTTTGAACCCTCCTTTATTTCCTTGCTTTAATTTGGGTAAGCAACTAACTAAGCACGTAATAAATTGGGAACATTTAAATTTTTTTTGATAACTAGTACCTAATAGAAAAAACGCGTGACATGATGTTAGGGGAGTATGGTAAAACACTTAACACTTATACGTTACGCCATATACCTACATATACAATAATACATATAATAGTATTCTTTACTGCACCACAAATAACAGAGCTTATTACAAACAAACAAACAAACAAACAAAAATATTTATTTCGGACACTTGATCCATATTTTGTTAGAATTTACAGTAGTAGTAATAACTCACGGTTAGTATTTTTACGAGAATACAAATTAAAAATTAAAAGCGGCGCGTTGGAGCGGCGACAGGCGCGTGCAGCTGAGCATGCCGCCACACCAGCGGCGAATCCCAGCGCTGGGCTAGCGTGCTCACGATGCTGTTTGAGCTGCCGCGGCTGCGGTTGAGAAGCGAGGTACTTCGTTTTCTCATGATAGCGTAAAAGCAGTCTGTCTGAGCATCAGCGAACATAGCCGAAGCACTACAATACCGCGGAAGCCCAAACAGCATCCTGAGTGCATCATTATACTGGACGCGCAGAGCGCCATACGCCCGCTTGGTAAAGCTAGTCCACAGACCGCACGTGTAGAAGGTTTGACAAAAGGCTTTAAATAGAGTTAATTTCACTTAGGTACAATACACAATATAACAAGATTAGGTACAATAAATAATGGTAACAACAGGCGGTTTCATCGCTTTAAAGCGATCTCTTCCAGACAACATTTGGGTAGCAGGATTTTTTAACGAGAATTATAAAATTATAATTAACACATCTATATTTAACTTAACCAATGTATACACACTGTAATACATACTTCTATAAATACATATATGTGTAAACATAATACGTATACAAAAAATGGTACACAAAATACAAAATTAAAATGCAACTAAAGGGAGCGACAAGTAATAACGCTTCAACTGTTTTTTGAAGATGGGAAGAGATGGAAGAGATTTAGCGCATCTCATATGCTAAACAAAGCATTCCACAGCCGAACCACCTGGAAGGTGATGGGACGGTGGTGGAGCGAGGAGATGGGTTCGAGATGATCTGATGGAAGTAGGTCCATATGTTTGTGCTAGTAAATTGTCAAGACCAGCTCAGCACGTCTATCATGGGACGGCCGCGACATACTCTCGATTTTTCTCGCACTATACCTCTTGTTCTAAATGTTCTAATAAGAGAGAGACGGATAGTGCGAGAAAAATCGAGAGCTCGCGCGCCGTCGCGTGATAGCCGTGCTGTATCGAGATGGGATGACCAGAGCGTACTCGAAGAGAGGCCTATACTCATTGAGTACGCAGAGTAGGTATTGACCACCTTGCGTAGGTACCTAGTGGGCGATTATAGGCTGAACATTGTGATAATGATGATGAAATACTATGAAATGTGTGTTAACTCCAGATGACATAATTTCTAGGTACATAGATATGCAAGTTCGTTTAAAGCCAAGCCGCCAGTGAGTCCCATGAAGCAAGTGAAGTAGGCCCAAATCTACCTGCTTCGATGTAAAGGTGTCGTAAAACTCGTAAATTACCCGGCACACCACAGCGCGCAAAAACTAAGATTTCCAGAACGCCTCGGACAATGAAAGAATGAATGAACGTAGAAAATGAATGGACGTCTTGTGAATAGCCAGACGAATGAAATAGACACTCCGGCGTCGTTTATTTCGTCGTTTGGGACCTGCAATTTTTTTGTTTTTTTTTGATAGCGAAAGTCTTTTGATGTTTCGATATTAGCTTTTGGTTGGAATTAATAAAATGGCGGAGGGCGGCCTGTGTCAATATTTATTATAGGGCTTTATGAAAAAGTGAGGTTTATAATGTTTTATATTGTAGAATATGTTGGCGTTAAAGTTTTTTGCGTCTGAATTCTACTAGACGAATGTTTTTGAATGTTAGATTTTTATGTACTGGAGTTATATCGAAAACGTTGTTCAAAAGAAGTAACAATTCCATACATTAAATCTTAATTAAATGACGGTTAACTCACAGTTGACCCTCCATTCGCTCTATTTTTTCGCAATTTCGTGGTTGGTCCCTCGGGAAAAGTTATTCAATATGACCATCTTCGTCACTTTCTGTCATTCCGAGTCAATTAACCCAACGTCAAATAGTAGATATTAGTATTATTTATTTTCAAGATGGCGGTATAAAACGCGTTTTTTTTTTTACTTTTGGTAAGTATGTCAGACAAATACAAACAAGGAACTAAAAAAATCGAACCCCGACTGTGTGGGAATTATTATGACCCTAAAGGCTTATCCTCTAATGATACCTGAAACAATTTACCTAATAAATTTTAACTTTACGTCACTAGGGAAGTTGTTAAACTTAAACACGATTTCATGATAAAAAATAGAGGGTAGGTAGGTATCTGGGAGGCCAAACTTTGTTCGGCGTATTTGTTGAAAACGATATGCCCGCGTGACTTCGCTCGCGTATTACAAAGACCGCAGGCGAATCCGCGGGATATAATGCATAGCTTGCGACCAAGGGATGTTGCAGACATTCGAATCCGCATCCGCAACCACGGAAGTTCCGCACAAATGTTAACATCCGCATCCGCTAAAATGAATGCGGAGTTTTTGCGGACGCGGATGTACCTAGTGCAATTCACGACAAAAAAAAAGCCCACGCGGCGCTTACCGCGCGCGTTTCAGATATTTTCGCCAGTAGTAAAAAAACTTATTTTCGTTTCTGTGATCAAAAGTAAACGCGTTTTTGATTTGTTCGCTACGATTGTAAATTAGTCTAAAAATGTGTGCCCTCAAATATCCGCATCCGCGGATGTCAAAAAAATCGCATCCGCGGCATCCCTGCTTGCGACCATCCAAATGGAGGTGAAACAACTTTTCTAATCAGATTAAGGAGTTCCGGAAATTACCTCGGAAACAAACTTACAAAGCTACCGACCTAACCAACTTTACCTCCTTGCATTATTGGATAGTAGCTTCCACCCGCGACTTCGTCTGCGTGGGCCCGGGATAAAAACTATCCTATATTTTAATACGATACGATACGATACGATCATTTATTGATAAAAAATATTTTACATGTCAATCCAGGCTATAAACTATCTTCGTGCAACATTTCATCCAAATCGGTCGAGCCGTTGAGGCGTGATTGATCACATACACCCACACATCCACAAATCCAAACTTTCGCATTTATAATATTAGTAGGATATAATATTATATCCATACTAATATTATAACTGCGAAAGTGTATGTGTGTGTTTGTTTGTATGTTTGTCCGTCTTTCACGGCAAAACGGAGCGACGAATTATCGTGATTTTTAAGGTGGAGATAGTTGAAGGGATGGAGAGTAACATAGGATAGTTATTATCCCCGTAATCATCCCCTAAGGGGGTGAACTGGGGGGGCGTAAAAGTTTGTATGGAGCTGCGATATAAACGAGTTCCACGCGGACGGAGTCGCGGGCATAAGCTAGTTTCAGATAAATATAAGAACATGGCAAATATATTGCAACTAACAATGATAAAAGGGATGATGACTAAGATTTTTTTGTGACGTCATTCGAACCAGTTTTTGGAGAGGAACAAATGTTTGTATGGGAGCCACTACAATTAAAGAACATAAATACCTAAAAATTTGAGATAAAGATTGACCTCGCTGGCGGCAGCGCGAAACGCTTCATACTGTGTGTCTAGACAAGTGTGACGTCACATTTGTATATTTTAATCATAGTATGGAAAATCAGGTAAATTGTGGTTTCGGTCGCTAAATACTGCGTTTAAGTACATAGTTGTTGTACAATTTTGTTTCTAGAAAAGCGTAAGGATTCTATTGGTAGCTTTTAATTTACTCTTGGACAATAAAAAAAAATGCATATTTTTCTAAACTTTCAAGGTTCATATCTTTTTATCATTTTAATTATATTTTATAATTTATACTTTATTACGATAATTTGATGGTTTACTATCCATTTAGCATCACTACGTTATCAATTTGAACATGAATGAGGCATCATGCCTATTGCCATTTATCTTTCCAGCGCAAATACCGTGGTTCGTTCAAATTGTTCAAAAACTCGGCAGAACTTCAAAGTTCCGACGCAGCACTTCCAAAGTTAGCCATTGTGTCCTCAGACTGTTGATATCTTCAGATAGATCGATCACAGAGATCGATGGCTGGATTAACCCGCTCCGGGTCGGGCGGCATGTTAAGACACGTACGACAGGCATGCGATTTTTTACGTGAACTTTAGATGCCGACTATCGTTTGATGTGCCGAAATGGCAAAATTCCTCTTTATAAATAAGCCAGGGATCAATATCGTTATTGGTTGGGATGCCAGAAATAACCCTTTATCTTGGATCTTAGTTTTGATGGGTCGCCAGGAGGCTCGACTCTCCATACAAACGTGATTTGGTTCACATGATGGTTTGGTTCAAACGACTTCCTAGAATAACATAAATAAAGTTTAAATCAATCAAGTTGTCGTTTTTATTGCTAGAAATCAAATTTGAAAATAAATTAGAACGAATATGAACGATCCTTAAACAAGGTTTCTAATGATTCATTTCTAGGGTTCCGTACCCAAAGATTAAAACGGGACCTATTACTATAACTCTATTGTCCGTCCGTCTCTCTGTCTGTCCGTCTGTCACCAGGCGTTATCTCATGAACCGTGATAGTTACACAGTTGATGTATTTCTGTTACCGCTATAACAACAAATACTAACACTTGGCCGGTTTTTTCTTCTATTAAGTATAATTTAAAAAATAAAATAAAATAAAAATCATTTATTTCAGACTTCGGTGGTCCATAGGTATTTTGTAGCATCAGAAATTAGTTACCAACCTAGATATATTATGGCGGATGCCATAGTGAAGGAAAAAATATATTATTCCAGTATGACGTTTTAAAATGAGAGCACAACTACGTTTGTATCGAGAGTACTAAAGACTCTTACATTTTTTTTCAGGCAGAGACTTTACGCTGCCGGTCAAACAGGACTTTCTGTCTAGGCCACGCCTTTGTTGACGCGATCTATGCGCGGTATCAAGAATCTTATGCCGGCTGTACACATTGGGCCAACGTTGGCTCGTGAGCAGGATGCAGCTACGAGTATGTAAACGAAAGAGATCGAATTATAGTCCTCTCCCCCTAACGCATAGCTGCCTTCTGCTCACGCGCCAACGTTGGCCCAGTGTGTACAGCAGGCTTAACAGTGTCATGCTGCCATGGTCACCAGTCAGTCAAGTTACTCAAGTCATTACAGATTATTTACTGTGCGTTTATATTAAAACTAATGGCTCTCTCAGACCAAGAAGAAGATAAACGGAGCATGACGAGCAACCTAGTGAAGCTGGTTTTCAACCAAGCCAAATAAGTTTAGCACTCGCTCACGCACACATAAACAAATTAAATCCCACAGAACTTGAAATACATGATCTTAACAGCATTAACTAAGAAAAGTAACTAACTTATATTTTTGTTAATTGTCTACTATGTTTATTTTGTACGATAAAGAGTTATACTACTACTTGTACAATAGGCATGATGCCTCATGTTCAAATTGATAACGTAGTGATGCTAAATGGATAGTAAACCATCAAATTATCGTAATAAAGTATAAATTATAAAATATAATTAAAATAATAAAAAGATATGAACCGTGAAAGTTTACAAAAACCATGCATTTTTTTTTATTGACGAAGAGTAAATTAAAATCTACCAATAGAATCCTTACGCTTTTCTAGAAACAAAATTTTATGACAACTATGTACTTAAACGCAGTATTTCGCGACCGAAACAACAATTTACCTGATTTTCCATACTACGATTAGTACAAATATACAAATGTGACGTCACACTTGTATAGACACACAGTATGAAGCGTTTCGCGCTGCCGCCAGCGAGGTCAATCTTTATCTAATTTTTTTAGGTATTTATGTTCTTTAATTGTATAGTTGCTCCCATACAAACATTTGTTCCTCTCCGAAAGCTGGTTCGAATGACGTCACAAAAAAATCTTAGTCATCATCCCTATTGTAACTAGTAGCTTAGTGTCAATTTTACAACACCCTAAGGCCGTGGTCTGCACGCCAGAGGGCAGCGAGGGAACGAGTAAGTACATTTAAGTCGCTCGAATGTATGAAATGCCGCTCGTCGCCTCTCTGCCCAATGGCGTCCAATCCGCGGCCTCACATCACATTCCGTCTTGCTCCGCACTCCCGCTCGTCCATGAATGTGCCCTTAGGATATCAGTATTAACAAAACCTTGCCTTTGGCGCGTAAGGTTAGAGTATAAACATCCAAATGTGATCAATCATGACACGGCCGGCACAGGGTTGATTAAATCTGACCCTTCTCAAACTGAACTTAATTACGGTGTTGTAGGGGTCAGTTTGCTATGCCAATCATATAAAAGTAATAATTTAATTTACTGAACATATCAATTTGCTGCGAAGCCTGTTTCGCACCCAAAGTGCCAAAGGGATCCAATTAGGTACTAAGGCTCCGTTGTCTATCTACCAGCACGGCTAGCACGCGACGGCGCGCGAGCTCTCTCGATTTCTCTCGCACTATCCGTCTCTCTCTTATTAGAACACTTAGAACAAGAGGTATAGTGCGAGAAAAATCGAGAGTATGTCGCGGCCGTCTCATGATAGACGTGCAGACTTGCAGATCTGATTGCCCTTTGTCATTTGTTTTGTGCCACGAATATATATTTCAATTATGAAAGATAAATAGTTTTCATTAGAAAATGTTGCAATTATTTCTATTATTAGGTATCTACCTAACGTTGCAAATACGGTACAGTCCAGAGAGGTAACGTAACGTTTGGAAAAAGCGTTAGGGCAAAACAACTGTCATTTTTCCATATAAAAATTGACGTTTAGATCTACCTGAAGTACGTACAATGCGTTACGTGATCGACCTGCTGATAGGTAAGGACCAAAAGACCAGTAGTTAGCCTGGTCAGTCGGTAGTTAGCCATACAAACTGAGGAAGTGAAAAAGTTTCCGTTGTGACACAAAAATTAACCATAGAATTGTATGGTTAATTCTCGTGTCACAACGGAAAACTTTCATAGAAAATTTTATTGTGTGAGTTAAGCTGGCCAAGAAATTGGTCCTTACCCTGATATGACGACACTCAAAGGACCAGCGGCGCTACCACGAACTTCGAAAGTCGAATCGAGTGACAGGGATGCATGTATCCGAACTTCGACTTTCGAAGTTCGTGGTAGCGCCGCAGTACAGCTATCCGTCTCTTTCTAAGCATTCTAATTGGAAACATATGGATAGTCTATCTCGCCGAGACACAGCTTGCAAGTCTTATAATATAAATAAGATCTTAAAGTAGGTTAGATTTGACTTGCTTGCTTCATTCCTACGGGAAAACGGGTAATCCGTGCGAAGCCGGGCAGCTATAATTATTATATTACGTCTCGCTGACAAAATAGCGACGGGCAGTCGATTTATTCTGAAGTGCTTTACTACCAATCGGAATGAAGGAAAAGCCAATAGTACTTAATTCGTTAAAAAACAGCAAAAAATACAGATCAATCAAGCGTGTAAGCAAATTATTCAAATAGGGGTTGTGGGGTCCCATACTGACTAAAATAAAACATAAATAACTTTATCCAGTTCATTAATGTGTTTAATGACAACTCTGCTTACTCTTCGACGACCTTTGTAGCCTAGTTGGTAGTGACCCTGCCTACGAAGCTGGAGGTCCCGGGTTCGAATCCCGGTAAGGGCATTTATTTGTGTGATGAACACGAATAATTGTACTTGAGTCATGAATGTTTTCTATGTATTTAAGTATTTATTTATCTATATAAGTATGCATATCGTCGTCAAGTACAGATAGTGCAAGCTTTGCTTTGTTTGGGACGAGGTGGATTTGTGTAAAATTGTCCCCACATATTTATTTATAAAAAAGGAGAGCCAAGTTCAATACAAAAATTATGCTTCGCTGTGGACTTGGCCGCAAAAAGAATTGAGATCGAAATGAGTGCCAAGTTCTATGTAAAATCCAAATATGTATTTATAGGAACAAAATAACGGTTTGAACAAGTATTAAACTCTATTTCTTTGCTTTATTGGATACCTATAACAATTGCTGTTATTTATAAAAATGTGAGATCTAAAAGTAGGTTAAATTTGACTTGGCCAGTTTTTATCAGAATTAATTATATAAGTTGAATAACTTTATAAAATGACTGACGTAATGACACGGGTTGCACCGGTCATAGTCGCAGATGACTGCCGTCCCAACAAGTTGTGTCAACGGAGATATGGATGCACAATATTTCACTACCATACAAAAGTCGATAAAAATGTAGAGGGTAGACCCGAAAAAAGTCCACAGTCCGTGTTTATTTTACTAATTGTCTAGGGCACGGCACACAACACTCCCACAGTATCCGCGCACAGATCCGAAGACAGGTAGGTACAGTTCTATCTAACCAATAATTTTATTGGTTTACTGTACAAGAACCTTATTTCGTGACTCCGTTTCGCGCTTAGCCAGTTCCATTTGAACATCGAAAATTCAAAAGCATGCATCGCCAACCCGCGCGAGCGGTGATTGGACGTGATTGTAACTGTTTTATGAAGTGGACAAAAGGTTGGTGACAGCTGGAGTTTTCCCATCGACAATTCCTGTACGTGATAAATATAAACGTTGCTGAGGTATGGAAAACGTGTATTTTGTGCTCGGTTTAATTGTTTGAAATAAACACTGTTGTAATATGAATAACGTGCTATGTTATGTTATGAGTTACTAGCTTCTGCCCGCGACTCTGTCCGCATGGAACTCTTTTATATCGTAGCTCCATAGAAATTTTCACCCCCCATTTCACCCCCTAGGGGAATGATTTCCGGGATAAAAGCTACAGCGGGGCAATACAGAGAGACACATCATGTTCAAGACCTGTCTTGGGTTTCAGTGATAGTTTATTTTTTTATTATATTCTGTTCTCTGTATCATATCGTTTGAATTTGTGGTAACTTCTACGTTAAATTAACACTCAACAAAAATATTTAATAAAATAATTTGTTTCTTTAAGGTGGTTCCACGACCATACAAAACGTCTTTTGACATTCGCAGGCTAACGGCGTGATATTTAAAAAAACTTATGTAACAATCTTTCATAAATTGGCTTACCATTTGCGCTGAATTCCCCATTCAGAAACAATCGTTTTCCCAAAGTATCACGTGACAAACGAATTTCTCAAATGATTCTAGTTTATGCAAGTTTATTCTAGGAAAGGGAGAATTTTGCGCAAATGGAAAGCCAATTTTTTAAAGTGTGTTTACATAAGTTTCTTAAAATATCACGCCGTTAGCCCGAATGTCAAAAAACGTTTTGTATGGTCGTCGAACCAACTTAAGAGGTGATTCCGTTTTTTATTAAATACGAGTAATTTATACAACTCGCAAATGACAACTTATTTCACTATCATCTACAAAAAACTTTAGTCCCCCCGTTTAGAATCTTCTTAAGATAGATTAATTATAGGTAGCAGATGATAATATATTTACTTAGTAACTTGTTATACTTATATACCTACATTTTATTAGACGTCTATTGCAATTTACATGCTACTTATACATAAGTACTAATATTATAAATGCGAAAGTGTGCCTGGCTGTGACATCTTCACGTTTAAAAATTTAAACCGCTGAACCGATTTAGATGAAATTTGGTATAGATATAGTTTCTATGGAGCTGCGATCACGCGGCCGGAGCAGAAGATAGTAGGTAATTAATTATGAACTGGGAAAATTTAGCGGCAATAATATTGTTTGTTACTTTCATGTCAAAAAAGAACATAGTTAAACGTATCAACTTAATTTCATTACTTTAATTAAGTGGCCTTTTGTACTCCCGTTAGTAATGCTTTTACCCGACGAACATTAAGCGATAGGTGCCATTCAAATTATAATACTACTCTACGTTGTGTTACATTCATATTGGATTTCACCAGCTGAAAACAAAACTAAAATTAACCCTTTTAAAACCCTTTAAAAAGCAGTGGGCGGGACCAACGGTCGTCATGACGACGGAAGCCGCGCCCACAAAGGGCGAACAGATGCGCAGGAGTCGATGCGTGCGCTTGCGATGACAGATAAGACGTGTCACTTTTGAATTTTGACATTCTTTTGTTACTACTTGCCTTTGTAGGATACTAGCAATCCGCGCCGCTTCGCCTGCGTATTGCGGAGAATGCAGAGAAACTCGAGGGATAAAACTAGCCTATGACTTTCCAGAAAGTCTATTCTATACGCAGGTAAAATTTTGATCGCGGAAATCTTGTTTCGGAGATTACCCATTACGTACAAACAAACAAGCTTACAAAGCTACAATCTCTCAGACAACTCCTCTTTATAATTATGAGTATAATAGATTATAGATAGGTTTATTTGATTTTGAGATTTTACATGTCATTTCATAAAATTAAAATAAAAAAGATTAAGATAAGAAGGATTCACAAAAAGATCGTCGGTGTATAAAAAATAATAACAATAGTAAATAATAGTCAATCAAAATACAATTATAAATAAAAATAAAAATACTAATAAGTAGGAACAATTTAATAAAAAAATCAAAAAAACATGAATGTCTAACGGGAGTCCCAAATTTAATCTGTAATTGTAGTATCGTATGCAGTTTCTAAGAGTTCAATATCGTAAGGAAATATTATAATATGTAAAGTCACCAGACGACTCTCGGACATCTGCCAGGAAAGGATTCTCTGTTTCTTAGGACATATTATGCGTTCATCTAGACATGATCTAGAGAAACAAATAATCCTTGGTTCTATGAAAGGCAAACGATCTATAGGAAGGATTCCAGTGCGCTGGGCTGCTGCAGTTAAGGGGGCTGCAAAATGCGGGTTTTCCCATGAAGTCCATTTTACAAGGAACCGAAATGCAATGGGGGCTATAGCTTGCGGTCACGATCCTCAATCACGAGGGATCGACTAAGAAGAAGAAGAGGTTTGTAGCATTTTAAAAGGAATTATTACAATTTACGATCGCGTCAATGGCAAATACTCGTAATTGCTCTTGACGCCAATGGCGCACCACAATTAGTTTTTGGGTTTAGTTTGATTACGAAAGTATTTTCTATTTGAGTCATCCGGTGTCCGGTGCACCGAAAAAAATCATTAACAATTTAAATTAGTAACATACAGTGAACTAGTTTGCAAATTTACTTAATCTAGTTTTGTGTCCTTCATTTTGGGAATGTGCCACTTTATGGACGAGTAAAACGTCAATTGCGCTCCGAAAGCATCAACTTTCAGTAAACTAATAACTCCCTTCCCGTGTTTCTTTTCTCTATCACTGTGGTGGCAAACAAGTGCACAGCCTGCGTGATAGTATAACGAAAACATTACACAACCCATGGACTCAATTATACCCGTAGTGGTTCCTTTTAAACGTTCGCTGACTGCGAGATCACACACATCAGACTCAGATGTTTGCCGAAGCTATTAACCCGTTAGTACAGTAATGGATCTTCAACTCGGAAGCTCTGCTGCCAGCCGCCGGCGGCCGGAGATGTCCGCATTAGTCGCGTCCGGCGACCTAGATGCTGTACTAGAGATGTGCTGAGTACTGAGGACCGTTTTCTTGACCTTGCATTACTTTAATCTGTTTATATGTAATAAATCTATTATAATCTGTATATACAGCACTACGGGGTTTTAAATGCAAATGTCAACACTGTCGCAACTTTGTAAAATAACTATTATTTCTATAATTTATTAGTGTTTGAACTTTAACTGTACCATCAATGTATTGCAAACACGGCCTCATTATTTGACATCCATGACACTGACAAGTATGAAAACTAACTAATTGATGATGTACATCGAAAATTTTATTTCATTTGTATGGAATGGAATAATGAATATATAAAAAAAACGTATTTTTCAAAAGTTGTAGAACAAAATTTGTTCCGTTTCAGGAGCATAATCGACATTTGCATTTAAAGCCCCAAACTCAGAGACCGCTGTATATGTTTTCCTAAGTTTTTGTGATTAACAAAGATCATCTTAAATATTACCTAGTCCCAAACTAAGCAAAGCTGCACGATGTACATACTTATATAGATAAATAGATACTTAAATACATAGAAAACATCCATAACTCAGAAAAAAAAATCGTGCTCATCATACAAACAAATACTCCTATATACCGGGATTAGAACCTGGGACCTCCGGCTTCGTAGGCAGGGTCACTATCAACTAGGCTACAGAGGTTAGCATCATGTTGTTACTGTCTTGTGCCGGCATTATAATCAATATTGCTGGCACTGAAGCAAAAACCGGAAACGTTGCCATTGCCAGATTTCCTGGCCACAAGAATGGGTATAGGCATTCAAATACAAATAGTTTATTTTGCAAGAAAAAGGCTTTTTATGATCTTATTACAAAATATTCAGCACTTCCTTCAACAGCCATTACATATGGCATGCAACATATTAACAGTTAATTAAATATTCCATTGCATACATTATTACATTAAGGTAAAAATCTGAAGTCAAAAGTTGTCACATTATATTAGTTATTATTGTGTATCAAAAAAACATTCAATTTATAAAATCTATGATCAAGGAGCCATTTGTACAAGATCTTGTTAAATTTACAATTTGGGATTTTTTTAATTGGTTGAGGTAATTTAGTATAGGTACATTCTACAATTTCTTCCTGTACCTTGCAGTTTTTTGTTGTTTGCCTACAACAAGGTGGTCACAATCTCTCGTATTGCGTGTTGCATGTGCATTGTTACATCACTATATGCACTCCTTATAGGCACGACAAGGAAATGTGTCCTACTTAGCTTTCCTGGAAAACAGAATAGCAGGTTGTACACCATGTGCATAAAGTAAGCTATTTTATCCAAGATAATTATTCCGAGTCGCAAGCGAGCGTCGATTTAAAGTCGAGGATAAACTGGATATACACGAGTTAATGCTTCTCAGTTCGATTTCGACAAAAATTAAACAATAAATAGCATAATTTAAGGCTGTCTTATCTTATCATACTCACTGCTAAGCCAGCATCATGCTGAGTTGGGCCCATTTCGTGACACGGCACAGATATTCTATTTCTTTTGTCTTTGTGTCGTAATACTGTGTGTTGTGTTATGTCACGAATAAATGATTGATTCTTGATATATAAAAACTCGTCTGGTGAATGGTGATACGAGGCAACGGTGCATTTTACTTTATACACTCACAAGAGAATACAAAACAATATTTTAAGCAGCCTACACACAACATAAGCACCAATTTTAAAAACACGAGCTGTGAAAATAGACTTGTGCCTACTTCACACGGTACAGAAGGAAAATTACTTCACCACAGGTAGAAATTACATAACTGTATTAAAACAAATTTAATAATACATAACACTATTATTTATAGTATAAACGTTAATATAGGTAACGATCGAGCAGCGAAAATAGCAAATTTCCACAGTATTCTGACAGCAGCTGCAATATCGTCTTTTTTTTTTAGTAGCGGCCGCACGGCGGCCTCGACCAAAGAGGTTACATCCACACTTAAATCGCTGAACCCATTTAGATGAAATTTGGTATAGAGATATTATGAGACCTGGAAATCAGTCCCCAAGGGGGAGGAATGGGGGTGAATGTTTGTATGGAGCTACGATATAAACGAGTTCCACGCGGACGGAGTCGCGGGTAGAAGCTAGTTGTGTAAAAGAGAATGGGCATTGCACACCCTACCGTAACTCAAAATAGTTGTGTGGCCACGCGGAGCAAGAAGAAGAGAAGCTCTCGTTGAGAAGACTACCAACATACAACAATATAAATACAATCTTATATAATATGTGATAAGATTTAAAACTCGTATCTTTTTTATGGGTTACATAGAGGTTTTTGTGTTGTTATATATTAGACAAGTGGCTACTATTTCCACAGTAGCCTACCAGCACGCATATCGCGTCGCTGCACGCGTTGCCAGTTGTAAACAGCCTCCCCTAACCAACTTGCTGAACAGAAAGTAGGTAGAGTTTTTTCACCCTTACAATGGCTACGGCGGCGGGAGCAATTTAAAGAACATAAAGCACACCAATTGAATAATAACCAATAAAAAGAGCTATAAATTATACAACAATTACTCCTATAACATTATTAATGTGACATACGCGATAACTTGGAGCGATAAGCGATAAAACGGCGTTTAAGCGGCGATTACCGCCATATAAACACAATGTGTAACCTGACGCCCTTTCATACACGGCCATACATTTCGCGTCGGCATAATATTTGAAACTTGAGAGTGACGTGCGAAACGTCAGTTTCAAAGAGTATAGCGCGACACGTACAAAATGACTGCAGTGACTGCTAGAACATAACAAGTAGATATACACAATGATTCTTAATCCGTGAGCAGGAGTCGAAAAATATTGATAAACAACCAAAACGGATTTCAATGGATGAGGTCTCATGCAATGAAATCACTGTTTAGTTAATTAAATTTAGTGATAATGCTAACATTAATGTCCACTGAATGTTGTTGGTCACCCTACATTTCATGAAGTTAAGTAAATACTCAAACACACATACGTCAAATTTTCGCAAACTATCGTTAGGCTGACAACGATTTTGAATTACAAAGTAATTCCTTATTCAGTTTTATTCAGAAAAAAAAGAACGTTTGTTTTAAGTAACTTCGAGTAAATCGTGTTTGGTATCAATTACAGAATTAGAAAAATTTACTCCTGATCACGAATTGAGAATCATCGCGTATAATACCTAAGCCAACGTTTTTGTACGCCAATCAGCAAAACAACAATATAAATAAAATTAACATATCTGTTTCTATGAAGCCATTACAAATAAAACACTCTGCTGCCTTTAGAGGTTGTTAGAACTGTCTTATTTAATATCGGCGGTCAGGGAACACAGAAAGGGGCTTTTTCGTGGTAAGCCAGTACTGTCTAGCAGGTCAAAATAGGGATGGTGAGGTATACAGATTTATTCTATAAGCAATCATTCCAAGGATAATACATACAAGTCAGGAACACGGAAAAATTCCGAAGAATCATATGTCCGACGCGATTTCTGAACGCCACTTTCCGCTAAACGGCTATTTGGACACATGTGATTTAATAAATATATAGGTTAGATTAGGTTAGTATAAAAAATCTTATTTTTTTTCAGGGGAATATGGTTTTCGGGATAATTAAGTTCAAAAAAAAAAATGCATTTGGATAATAGACATATTTAATAAGTTTTTTTTTTTACACTTTAGTGTACCCCGTCAGTGACAGACAACATACGGCACGCCCGATGGTCAGCTGTTAGAACTGTCTAAAGTCATACATAGGCCACTGTTTGTTTCTTTCGCGCCGGGTCGCGCCGCGCCGCAGTGCTTCGCGTTCGCGAGGACACCGCGTTACGGAAGCGATTGCCATCCGACCTTCGTGGCACCTTTGACTTTGTGGAATGAGCTTATCAAAGGGACAATGTGCATGCTACACCCCTCGAGGCATGCGTCCATAGCGAACGGTGACCGCTGACCATGGCGGGCCGTACGCATGTTTCGCACTGACGTGGTATTCAAACACTGATTACGAAGAGCGAGACTTTAAAGTGTTAATAGGAAGCCTATAGTGGCAACCATTAACCATCTATACGCTGTACGACGTACGTATATGTGCAGTTCAATCACGTAACGTTTTTCAAAATTGTACGCGCGTCAGGTAGATCTTAATTTCACTTTTTAGGGTTCCGTAGTCAACAAGGAATCCTTATAGTTTCGCCGTGTCCGTCCGTCTGTCTGTCTGTCTGTCTGTCTGTCTGTCTGTCTGTCCGTCTTCGGGTTAGCTCAGCAACCATAGAAAACTGTAATTCGGCATGGGTATATAAATCAATCACGCCGACAAAACAGTATAATAAAATCTTGAAAAATATTTTTTTAGGGTACCTCTCCTACACCTAAAGCGGGGGTGTATTTCTTTTTTCTCGTTAAACCCATGGTGTGGGGTATCGTTGGATAGCTCGTTCAACAATATTATATGGGTTTACTAGAATCATCTTTCAAATCAGTGATTAGTTTGCGAGATATTGGGCTTTAAAGCCCTAATTTTTGTTCAAGTCATGTGTCCCCCCCCCCCCCCCTGCCGGCTAACTGGCTATTACTGGGGATGTGAAAAAATTCGTGGTAGTAGTACATATAACGAATTTAAAAGGAAAACTATCACGAACAAGTAGGCATTAGTAGTTACCGAGTAATAGTCGACCAATTTAATGTGTACTTGGAAAGGCCGATTTTCGTACAAATTCGGCCGACGCAACCGCACCGTACGTCGATCAATCAATCAATCAATCATAATTTATTCATCGGAATATATGGAACATAAGGTGTTATAAAACTTATATATACATTGATCCATTATATATTCGGCCGATAGGCATGTGAATATTTCTTGAAACTATTGTCAATTTTTTACAATTTCCATGCAAACAAATTCAAATGTCAATCCTTCTTATATTAGCTCATTACTAATCATACTTATCATCATCATCTTACTCATCTTATATTACTCCTCTCTCACATTTTACAGTCTTAGCAGTCATTATCGTTATATTCAATTAAATATACAGATACAAAATAGTTTGAATCTATGGCGTCACATAATCCAATTATATAATGTCAAATGGAAACAATTAATTATATATTTACAATAGTCATTAAAATTACAAAGTGCGAAATAATTTAATTAATAATTACTTTAGCTGTCTGTCACATATAATTTAATACCAATCTATATTGCATGCCACTGTCTATTATAAATTAAAACGTATGTTTAAAAAAATCATCTATCGTATAAGCCCAATTGATGAGTTCCTCCTTCAATTATTTTTTTAACTTTTCTACATGTAGTTGTTTGAGTACATCAGGTGAAATGTTGTATATTTTAGAGGATATACCTAGATTACTATTGCGAAGGAGGGCTGTTTTGCCAGCAACAGTGTTAATTCCATATTTATGACGGGAGTTCATTTGGGTTTGACTTAAACAAAAACAGCTAAGTACTTCATAAATATATAAACTAGCCAGTATCAAGATCTTGAGCTCTTTGAAATACGGCTTACATCTGTCAGTCTTTTTAATGTTACTGATTGCTCGTATGCATTTTTTTTAGCTATAAACACGATGTAACTAAGACAGACAGGCAACTACGGAACCCTACACTGCGCGTGGCCCGACACGCACTTGTTTATGGAAAAAATACGGTTAAGTTGTCCTAACGCGCGTTCGATACGTTACGCGATTACCCATCTGGGCTGTAAGTTTATACGCTTGTTCGCTACTACCATGGCATTAATCTCCTTCTTACGAACCCAGGGCCAGGCGTGTGTCAAACCTCGATCGCTCCAATTTTATTATTCAACTTACAGTTTGACATTAACGCCGGGGGAACCCGGGGTGTAATCGGACCCGAATTATTTCCCAATTACACCCTGTGTGCGCGGCACCTAATAATTGAGGCCTATCAGATCAAGCTTTAAATGCGACATTTTATTTCAACAACTCTTTGTTCGACGTCAATCGTTTATTTTAATACCACGATGGTGGACTTTTATGGCCCGAGAGTGCGCGTAGGTGTAAGGCGATGATTCTGGTGCCAAAACATCGGGCCGCGGCGTTTCGAGGTAGCTTTAGGTTCGCGTCGTCCAAGTGTTGGAATGATCTCCCTCCACCTACTCGTATCCAAGGAGAGCAGGTATACTTTTAGGCGCCAGGCCAGCCTAAGGGCTATTTGTTGACGCTCCAAAAATCGTAACCCTAACCCATGTTCCAGCACTTTTTTAAACATCCCAACCGTTTCGCATTTTACACTTTGTGTTTCTCATCCAATTGTGCTAGTGTTACATATCTAACAAATTTATTATAATAATTATTTATTTATTATGTGTATACGTTTGTATCGGTAGTATGTTGTGTTGCGTTCTGTGGGTCACGTACGGTGCTGTCTGAAAATCAGCGCTGTAGGTGTCTGTCTGACACCTCGGCATAATGCAGAGACAGCGACCGATTCACTGCCGCAAAGTCACACACAATATGTCGATGCTTATCTAAAACAACTCTGTATCTCAAAAACTGTGTTTTTTCAGGGCAGAGGTTTAAAAAAAACACAAAAAAGATATTGTTATATTTTTTTATTAAGATAACCAATTTAAAATCTTCTTTTAGTCACAGTTTCCTCTGTCATCCAGTTATTTAAACCCAAGAAAATAAAAAGAAAACAACAAAAAACTACACAAAAAAAACTCAAAAATGTACTACAGTTTAGAGTTGTGACACGATATTTATATACTTTGGATAAGTTTTTATGTGTACTAACGTCTCAATAGAAAATAATTCGAAAAAATATTTTTTTCTTATGAATAATAGTGTATTATTTGTCTTTACGACAAACGTATATCTAAAATATTAAAAGAATACTGACTTATTTTGCTTTGTTTCTCAAATATTCTTTTTTAATATGGACAATAATGGCCTTAAACGACATACCTCACAATAATACTTAAACTATATAGACAATAACGGTAGTTTAGTTTACAACACTTGGTATGGATGTAAATTAGTAACTCTTTTTTAAAGATTCAAAGATAATATATTATTATGGACTTTAAGGCTCCATAAAAATGTTTTGCACGCCTGCACGCAGGCTGAATGCACTGGACGATTATGTTGTATTTTTAAGAACTATGTAACTGCATTCCGAGCAAAATAAAAATCTTTGAATCTTTGAAATCTTTGAACCTCGTGGGGGGCCTAGCTACGATGCGCCATCCGGCGGCCATCGGTTCTACGTGCAATGTGCCCAGCCCATTGCCACTTAAGTTTAGCGATTTAGAGGGCTATATCGGTTACTTTGGTTTTGCTGCGGTAGCCTCATTTCTGATGCGATTGCGCAGAGAAACTCCCAGCATAGCCCTCTCCATTGCTTTTTGGGTGACTTTGAGCCTTCTTATGAGGTAACCGTCTACGTTTCCGTGTCATACGTCATCACACAGTGACGTAGTGGCAACACACACTGGTCAAAGACCCTCGTCTTGAGACATTGCGAAGTATTGGACGAAAAGATGTGCCGTAGGTTCCCGAATGCTGCCCAGCCGAGTCGGACTCTTACTCAAAGTTGGACCTATCTAACTTGAAAGTCTGAAGAAGTCTTGAAAGTGTCCGATTGACATGATTTTTGTCTTATCCATGTTTATCCTGAGACCGACTCGCTCGGAGGCTTTCTGAGGTCATCGAGCATAGTACTCAAGTCTTCCATGGTCTCAGCCAAGACTACTATATCATCAGCAAACCAAAGGTGATTGATGTACTCGCCGTTGATGTTGATGCCTAGCCTTCTCCAGTCTAGAGTCTTGAAAACGTACTCCATTGCAGCGGTGTACAGTTTTGGGGAAATAGCATTCACTTGCCTAACACGCCGCTGAAGCGGAATACTTTTCAAGCTCCAATCCTGGAGTGGGACTGACATAGTGACGTTCTCGTACAAACACTTTAGTACTTCGATATAGCGGCAGTCATCTTTTGAACGCTGGAGAGACTGTAGTACAGCCCAGGTTTCGATCGAATCGAAACCTTTCTCCATGAACGCTAAGCAAAGAGGCAAGTTTTACTTTCCAGTCTTTTGTATAACCTGGCGGAGCGTATGAATGTGGTCTACGGTACTAAAACCTCTTCGAAAACCGGCTTTTTCGGGAGGCTGGAAGTCACTAAGCCTGCATGCGAGGCGATTTGTAATGACTCTTGAAAACAGCTTGTAAACATGGCTCAGAAGTGAGATGGGTCGGTAATTCTTCAGCAGGGTTTTGTTCCCCTTTTTGAACAACAGCACCCCTAACCTCTGTTCCACGCCTTTGGCGTTCTCCCTTCCAGTAGGACGGTGTCGAACAACTTCTGAGGGGTCGTAAGGATCGGTTTTCTACCCGCCGTCATGAGTTTGGCTGTAATTCCGTCTTCACCTTGTGCCTTGCTGTTCTTAAGCTGTTTCAGAACCATTCTAATCTCGGACAGGCTGATGTCCGGGATGTCGTCGGTAAAGTGTCGGGTTGGTCTAGCTAGGGTCTTTTGCCAGACCAACTTCGGGTCTGCGAGTTGACGTGTATACGATATGTATGACGTGTAGAAACGCACTCACTCAAAAGCTCAGGTTTGGAAAAAACGACTCTCCAGTCCTCAGTTTTTTACCTTGCGAGCTGGCTCTGCCCAATAGACTCGATCGAGATCTCGCGCGAACACATTAGAGCCCTTATTTCTATCAATGGCCTCTTCAATACGGTTCGTAGTGAATTGGCGCAGATCGCGGGTAAGGGACTTGGAGATTCTGTTTATTTCGCTGCCGGTATAAAGTCGCATCGTTTGAAGACTGCAGAATCATTTGACTCCTTTCCTTCATGAGCTTCTGAGTGGAGCTAGAGAGCCTTTTAGTTCTGTTGAACTGAAGAACATAGACCCAGTGGCACGAACAGGTTCCACAAAACCTAGGCAATGGAAACGGTTTTGGAGTTCCAGCTGAAAGCTCTCGGGGTCACCCAAAGGGCAATGGAGAGCTGAGATGGCTATGCTGGGAGTTTCTCTGCGCGATCGCATCAGAAATGAGGCTACCCGCAGCAAAACCAAAGCAGATTTCGGATATTTTTTCCAGTTCGCGTGTTCATTTCTATAACCAAAGTATAATATAGTCAACTGAAAGAGTTACTGATTCTTTGACAAAAATAGTGTCCATAATAAAAATATAGAAGTTATTGTTATTATACCACTTTTTATACAAAAAAGAGACGCACACGAGTAATTGAAGTCCCCATGTACATGGAGCATGTAGTAGGTATGTATCTTATACTTATCTTATTTGATAAGTATTACAAAATAAATAAATATTAGAGGTTTATAATATCTTACACAAATCGAACTAGTTAAGTTCAATAAGGCTTGTGTTGTACATTATTATTTTAATTGATATGAATACATAGATACCTTTTTTGCAATACATATAACATCTAAATAAGTTTATCATCGTGCTGCTTATCTATTTATAGTGGCTTTTCTCGTTTTGAATCAAGAAACTAAATGCATATTTATGATGAACATAGTCCAAATTCGTATAGTATACCAATAATGAAGTAAGTCTTATGTAGTATAGGGGCTTATTTTGCTTACATGAACAAGCCAACTTTCATTATTTTCGTGAATACTCGTTTATTTGTTGTTAAGTCAAAACATCGGTACTTACTGTTTAACGGAAAGTGTCCCATCCACGAATAATCCTATATTGCACAAAAATTCGCTAGTGTTCCACTGAGCTATTTCGCGTAATGCCGCTGTTGTACAAACAAATTGATGTGTTTTAACGAATTATTTGGGGATGTGCCGGTAGTCAACAAAAAAACGTGGTGACGGCGTCGATCGCTATGGCTCATCTGGCCTACGGACGGTCTTCCAGATAAAATGACGTCGACACCCCACCAATGGCATAACGGCACAATGCTGCCACGGTGGCAATTTTTTGAATTAGAACACGTGAGTCTTAGTCACGATAAACTTTAACGTGTTCTGCGTCTAGTCTTATACTTAGTAGCAAAACGGATTATTTCGCGATACCGACTTGTTTTAGATAAGCGTCGATGTGTCAATTGTATTGTATGTCTCCTCCCTTTGTCTCTGTGTCTTTTGTGTAGTGAATAAATGTCTTATTTCTTTCTATGGTTGTTCGAATACTTGTCACTCTCACATTTACTTGTTAGGTTTCCTGATGGTAGATTGGAACAAGAAAGACAATGGCTTGATATAATCTTGATTTATTTAAGTTGATAGGTGTGCACACATGTTTATCGAACGTGAAGGGAGGTAAAATGATTTATTGGCTTATTACGAAATATTATACAAAGCAAATGCTGACGGTGCAAATGAAGTCGTATGACGCACGCGCTATGTAATCGTACAATGGTTGTAAACAAGCATACGGATTAATTAATAAATAAGCATACCGTAGCACTACGTAACCTCGGAACATTCTATAGTACGAGTCCCTGGTCAAAGTCTATTTGCCAAACTTCAGCACGTCTATCATGAGACGGCCGCGACATACTCTCTGTTTTTCTCGCACTATACCTCTTGTTCTTACCTATGAAAAGTCGCGTTGCGTAATCTTTATTTATTTGAGGAATCGTGCTGACAGTTAAATACAAATGCAGTACATCATCGGGAGCTCAGGCTGCCTTACTTACCAGCCATCACCAGGAATATAGCACATAGCTAGTGGCTTTAATGGCTGCGGTTTTCTGGAGGTACAGACGAACTTCTAAATACTTGGCAGTTTTGACAAGTTCGTATGGCAGTTGAAACATGACGTTAAAGACTAAGGTCTTTAAAGCCGATCAATACTTCGCCAGTTGGGCTGGTGCAAATATATTATTATGACTTTCGAAAGGGGAGGCCTATGTCCAGCAGTGGACTTCTTTCGGCTGATATGATGATGATGATTCGACTGCACTAAATATTTATTATAATTTTGAAATGTGCAAGCTATTTCACTGTAGAGATAAGTAGGTACGCTTTAGTAAAGTGCTTCCTAAACCTAATCACTATTAAGTTTAAAACCCATTTAAACATGCCTTAGAGAGCGAGTTACTCGTAGTTCGAACAAGCCTCAAGGGAACACGAGCGCAAAGTTGTGGTTATAAAGCCAACATGTTAGAGGAATGATATGTATTTGCGACAAATATGTATTTCAAATTTCGAACAAAGTAGAAAATTGAAAAATTATTTGCCACGAGCGGGATTTGAACCCACAACCTCTGGAATCCGTCCATTGCTCTTGCCAATTGAGCAATAAATTTTTCAATTTTCCACTTTGACCGAAATTTGGAATTTCGTTAGCGGACGTTTCTGCTTAATAAAGCGTTCACTGTTAAAATGGGGTAGTGCATTGTTACTTACTCTCAATGTAACTTGAGACGTTGGTCCCGTTTCAGAAGTTGTAATAACTTCGCGGTAGATGTCGCTACGAGCCTCCGTAAGGTGTAATTAGAAGAGTGAAGGTAATGAAAGATTCGTCGCCACTAGACTCACGTCTCAGCTGTCAGACTTGGTGGCCATTTTTAAACACGGAATTTCATATAGACAACGTGTCTACCTCTTTTTTATATTATATCATTGGAAGCTACCGTTGAATTATGAACCAAATTACATTTCGTATAAGTATCACTTTTTTTTAAAGATCCAGTGGTACCTACGACCCGGGTTTCGACTCACGACCTCTGGTTTTTAAGGCGCGTGCATCACCGCACAGCCACAGTCGTTTTATTTTGTCTGAAGTTCACAGTGCCGTGTAGAAATATCTAGGACTAGCTTCTGCCCGCAACTCCGTCTGCGTGAAACTCGTTTTTATCGTCGTGATAAGGAATCTAATCCTAAAATAAAGTTTTAATTTCAAACCTCAAAAAAAGAGTTTCCCCCATACAAACTTTGCACCCCTAGTTAACCCGCTTAGGGGTGGGTATTTTTAAAACCCTAAAATCACTTTTCTCGTATTTTAATAAGGAGTCCATACACAGGTTCAAGTCTCTCACTTAAAATTTTACTCCATCCCCATACAAACTTTCAACTCCCCTTTTTACCCCTTTGAGGGTCGAATTTTCAAAAGTCCCTTCTTAGTGGGTACTTACGTTATATAACCTACCTATTGTGAAAAAAGCAGCTTTCTAGGTTTAACGGTTTGGGCTGGGCGTTGATTTAAGTGAGTGAGTCAGTCAGGACATTTACGTTTAAATATATAGATTAAAACTCGTATAACTACAGTGTCCTCAATGGAACAGTTCGTGAAAGCCGAGGGGAGAGGTGGGAGCAGTGGAGATGTTTATTAGTTTTAATCCCTTCGGGATAGTAGTGGCCATCCTGACGTATGGCGAGCAAAAGAAGGAGGATTAAATTATATGAAAAAGAGGTAGGTAGATACGTTGTCTATATTCCGCGTTTAAAAACGGCCACCAAATCTGACAGCTGAGACACGTTTATACGTGTCAATTGAATACGCGACAACGAGGCAAGGTCATACAATCGGCTGAGTTTCAGTGTGCCACTTTTGGAGTGCTTAATAACCTATCTACCTCTTTTTTATATTACATCATTGACTAGAATAGTATTTTGTATTTACGTTTGACTCATTAAACATTTATTATTATAGGGCGGGCACCAACTTACAATTAAAGACCGATCAACGTTAATATGGCGCCGGCAGCTAGCAGCTGTCATCCCATATAAACTTGTCAAACTTACAATACATTCAGATTTTAACAAAGGTTTGATGCAACTCATCCTATATTTGACGATTATGGTAGTTATTCCTTTAATTTTTACATTTATGCTTAATGTTGTAATGATTATCGTGTTTCAAAATGAATCTGAACCTTACTAAACCAAATTAAGTTTCTGATTCCCAAGTTCCTATCAAAATAACTAAATGGTTTAAATAGAATTGTAGGTAAGTCAAATTATAAGGCGAATGTAGTTGCATTTGTTTTGGTTTTTTAGAAAAAAATAAAGTTCATAGAATGAAGCACGAAGCGAAGCGTTGGTAAACTCCAACATGTGAAAAACCCGTGAAATATAGTTCCAATATACATTTTTGAATTGAAAGAGTATTTCGTAGTATTTCGCTGTGTTCCACATCGCTAAAAAAATATCCGTCGATGTTTCGGGGAAATTTCATCTTTAATTATATTCAAAGTATTATTTGATACATTTGAATTTATTTTTACATTGATTTTCGCTTGTCATTAGTTATTTTGACAAGTAATATAAAATTAATTTGAATTAAAAAAATGTATACAGGTATATGCAATAAAGAATACCCAACCCCAACACGAGCGACGAAAATTCTCAGAAATATTGCAGACATTTTGCTGCCAGTACGCAATTCACGACATTATTGGCTTCGACGTTGTTTTCCCCCCTGCTCCCCTCAATATAGACACTGGGTTAATGTTGGACTCGATATATTACTTGTACGGTCACCAGCTTTAATATCTGAATGGACACTTGTTCTGTGGCCATAACAAAGCCGGAAAAATATCTGTCACGTCCTAAAATGCCGTTTGTTTTTCCCAGTTGTACGCTAATGTAACCCGGGGTCGCTTTGGCAACTAATCCAAATGTTTAGCGTGGGCACTAATTTAACCAAAGCAACTGCCATCTGACTGTCCAACCCAGAGGGAAAACTAGAACTTGTTTGGGTTAGACCGGTTTCCCACGATGTTTTCCACACCTTCACCAGTTTATAAATAAATAATGCATGGAAACACCGTCCTATATTAAAAGGATCATATATGAAATTGATCCGAATGATATCGGTGGAAGTTGTCATTTAAAAAACCCGGATAGTTACGTGTAGGACTCGCCCACCGAGGGTACCGTACTTAATTGTAAATGTATGGTTTTCAGATTTTTCCCTGTACTTGTAGTATAAGACGATATTACTTGCCAAGTTTCATAGTTCTAGGTCAAGGGTAAGTACCTATGAATTTTGATTCCCTTGAGTGTATCGCAATAAACGTTATGCGCGGCCTATCTTTTTTCTTACGTTAACTTAGAGGTTAGATTTTTTTACAGCTTCAAGCGCCTGTAGACTTGAGTATATGGTTTTAATTTCAACTCGATACCTCCACGCGTTCCGGAGATAAAGCGTCTTGACAGACAACAAAGTGATCCTATAAGAGTTCCGTTGTTTCCTTTTGGGTTACGGAACTCTACAAATGTGGTTAGTGTGAATTCAATATTTCTGAAATAAAATAGACACGTAATAGACGCTATATTTCTAATCCACCCACACACTGAAAATAACTGGGAACCTGTAAGCTCCTACCTAAGCTATACGTTTAACTGACACCTCCATTAGAGAACATGCGCAGAAATGTCTACATTTTATAAGTTATCCAACATTTTATTTCTGTCAAGTGGTTCGTTGCTGCTGAGCTAACATTATAAGTACGCACATTCATTTAGAATATAATAGAGTCGTTTATTGCATATCATAGTACAAACGGATGGAGTTACAAATCAGTAGGTATACATGGTGGTACCTACTTTGCAAGGGCACAGCAATATCAGAGGGCTAACTAATTATTTATAAGTAAACTAGCGTCCCGCCCCGGCTTCGCACGCTTCGTATATTATACATATAAACCTTTCTCTTGAATCTATCTATCTATTTAAAAAAAAAGCGGCCAAGCGCGTGTCGGACTACCACGCACAACGAAGGGTTCCGTGCCTATTAAAAAGGTCGTATCGTTACTGAAATCTTATGGCACTTCCGTCCTTTGCTTTAAGGAAGGCAGTTTTTTAGAAATGTCTCAAAAACCTTTTAACCGATCTTGTTCAAAATAATTTTCGCTGTAAGAATTTAATAAGACTCCATGATTTTTTTCATGTTTTTAAAATACACGGTTCAAAAATTAGAGGGGGGGGACACAATTTTAGTGACTTTCGAGCCCATTATCTCCGACTCTATTCACAATCAAAAAAATTGCTGAGAAACCTCATAATTATTTTGAAAGGCCTATCGATTGATGTGCCACACGTGGGCTTGCAATGAAAAATCATTTTTTGACTTTCAGTTTTATTTATGGAGTGCACCCCTAAAAAAAATTATTTTAGTATTTTAATTACAAAACTATGTAGCGGCTAACAAAATACACCTATCCTCAAAATTTTATTCAAATACACCTTATAGTTTTCGAGTAAAATGCCTGTGACATACGGACGGACAGACAGACATGACGAATCCATAAGGGTTCCGTTTTTTGCCATTTGGCTACGGAACCCTAAAATCCGCATCAAAATCCGTTGCGCAGTTTTAAAGATCTAAGCATACATAGGGACAGACAGTGGGAAGCGACTTTGTTTTATACTATGTAGTCATAGTGACAACATGATATTAATTGATAGTGATTAAGTATGTTACATTACATGAACCTATGATACTCGGGACAGGCTATACGTGTTGCCACAACGAGGGACGGAAAAGCACCCATGCAGCTAAATTAAGGACTGCTCTTAAAATGGCTGATGACTTGCCATAAACAACCCACTCAATTTGGACTGGTAATGTATTATGTGCCACAACTTCATACTAAATCACTTGTGGCAAATAAAAAAAGTGGAACTGAGAAGGACAACGAATGATATTTCCCTTTCTGTCACACTTATCGAGATTTGTATACGGCTAGCTCGCTTGCACGTGGTATTATTATTACCATAGCTTGTCCAGATTATCATAGGTCCATGGTTACATTATGTATATTTTCAAACCACATGCTCGACAATGCCGAATTATAGGTCATGTAATCCCTACCGAAAGCAAGACATTAAATCCCTTGGTATTAGCCTGGTTATAATGTTGTACTGAATTTCATTATAACCCGCTGGTTAATAATATGATTTCACTTTTCATAATTCTTATTACTATATGCATAAAGTTTAATTTTGCTAAACACAATTTGTCCTAGGCCATGGCCTACTTGATTTGACAAAATAAATGAAGTTTGCCTCCGTGTGAACCCCGGTCCGAAGGAGCGCGGTGTTCGAAATTCGAATTTCGAATCTAGGACCACGGCTTGTGCTTTCGAATTTGGAACGTCGCGCGCCTTCATTTGTTCACGCGTGACGAACAAATCGAGTTCTTGTAGGTGCCTATAGAAGATTTAATTTCAAAAATAATATTGAAAATGTCGAGTGATGAAAGTGTTTTGCCTCCTGAGTTTATCAAATTAGATGCCATAGGCATTGTCAACAATCTGCTGCCAGAGAAGTCAAAGGAAAAATACCTAAAAGCCTACAACGACTTTGACAAATGGAAAGCTGTAAAAGGCGTAAAGTCTGTGTCTGAATCAGTGCTTCTGGTCTATTTTGAATATTTGTAAATAAACATTATTTATCTACTGAGCCTGTTTTTTTGTCTCGCATAAGGTGTGAAAAGTAGAGTATACACCTCGGGGATAAGACTGTTTTAGTCTTGGGCGGTTGAACCCCTCACTGCACTCAGGACTCAGTCTTAATTCCCTCGCTTCGCTCAGGAATTAACTTATAACTCCCTCGCTACGCTCAGGAGTTAAATTATGAGTCCTTCGTTACGTTCGGGATTCAATTCGCTCCCGTGACATAAAACAGTGCTTTATCCCCTTAGTGTATAATCTACTATTGTCATCCTGTTTGCCATAAGATTAAATAAATAAATAAGGTTAAAACACACTGTAAAAATGTTCACTGGCCGACACCATTAGTCTTCCCTTTTTACTATAAACCATGTTTAACGAGCGAACGAAGCGAACTAAGTTCTCTGTTTCAGCTGTTATCAAAGTCTTTTTAAAAGACACTGAAAATCTGATTTCGTGTGCTTTAAACCCTATTTGGTGTTTTATATTTCGGTATTCGTTTATCATCAGATACCCATTTCGAGATTGAAAATGCGACCCGTTCCTGGCTTGGCATGGGATATCAGCATATCGATGCTTATCTAAAACAACTCTGTATCTCAAAAACTGTGTTTTTTCAGGGCAGAGGTTTAAAAAAATCCCAAAAAAGATATTGTTATATTTTTTTATTAAGATAACCAATTTAAAATCTTCTTTTAGTCACAGTTTCCTCTGTCATCCAGTTATTTAAACTCAAGAGAATAAAAAGAAAACAACAAAAAACTACACAAAAAAAACTCAAAAATGTACTACAGTTTAGAGTTGTGACATGATATTTATATACTTTGGATAAGTTTTTATGTGTACTAACGTCTCAATAGAAAATAATACAAAAAAATATTATTTTCTTATGAATAATAGTGTATTATTCGTCTTTAAGACAAACGTATATATAAAATATTAAAAGAATACTGACTTATTTTGCTTTGTTTCTCAAATATTCTTTTTTAATATGGACAATAATGGCCTTAAACGAAATACATCACAATAATACTTAAACTATATAGACAATAACGGTAATAGTTTAGTTTACAACACTTGGTATGGATGTAAATTAGTAACTCTTTTTTAAAGATTCAAATATTCAAAGATAATATATTATTATGGACTTTAAGGCTCCATAAAAATGTTTTGCACGCCTGCACGCAGGCTGAATGCACTGGACGATTATGTTGTATTTTTAAGAACTATGTAACTGCATTCCGAGCAAAATAAAAATATTTGAATCTTTGAAATCTTTGAACCTCGTGGGGGGCCTAGCTACGATGCGCGATCCGGTACGTGGTCACATCTCGAGAACCTTTCCGCCCCAACGGCCATCGCTTCTACGTGCAATGTGCCCAGCCCATTGCCACTTAAGTTTAGCGATTTGGAGGGCTATATCGGTTACCTTGGTTTTGCTGCGGTAGCCTCATTTCTGATGCGATTGCGCAGAGAAACTCCCAGCATAGCCCTCTCCATTGCTCTTTGGGTGACTTTGAGCCTTCTTATGGGGAACCGTCTACGTTTCCGTGTCATACGTCATCACACAGTGAGGTAGTGGCAACACACACTGGTCAAAGACTCTCGTCTTGAGACATTGCGAAGTATTGGACGAAAAGATGTGCCGTAGGTTCCCGAATGCTGCCCAGCCGAGTAGGACTCTTACTCAAAGTTGGACCTATCTAACTTGAAAGTCTGAAGAAGTCTTGAAAGTGTCCGATTGACACCTTTGTCTTATCCATGTTCATCCTTAGACCAACTCGCTCGGAGGCTTTACTAAGGTCATCGAGCATAGTACTCAAGTCCTCCATGGTCTCAGCCAAGACTACTATATCATCAGCAAACCAAAGGTAATTAATGTACTCAACGTTGATGTTGATGCCTAGCCTTCTCCAGTCTAGAGTCTTGAAAACGTCCTCCATTGCAGCGGTGTACAGTTTTGGGGAAATAACATTCACTTGCCTAACACGCCGCTGTAGCGGAATACGTTTCAAGCTCCGATCCTGGAGTGGGACTGACATAGTGACGTTCTTGTACAAACACTTCAGTACTTCGATATAGCGGCAGTCCACTTTTCACCGCTGGAGAGACTGTAGTACAGCCCAGGTTTCGATTGAATCGAAAGCTTTCTCCACGAACGCTAAGCAGAGAGGCAAGTTTTACTTTCCAGTCTTCTGTATAACCTGGCGGAGCGTATGAATGTGGTCTACGGTACTAAAACCTCTTCGAAAACCGGCTTATTCGGGAGGCTGGAAGTCACTAAGCCTGCATGCGAGGCGATTCGTAATGACTCTTGAAAACAGCTTGCAAACATGGCTCAGAAGTGAGATGGGTCGGTAATTCTTCAGCAGGGTTTTGTTCCCCTTTTTGAAGAACAGCACGCCTTACCTCTGTTCCACGCCTTTGGCGTTCTCCCTTCCAGTAGGACGGTGTCGAACAACTTCTGAAGGGTCGTAAGGATCGGTTTTCTACCCGCCGTCATGAGTTTGGCTGTAATTCCGTCTTCACCGGGTGCCTTGTTGTTCTTAAGCTGTTTCAGAGCCATTCTAATCTCGTACAGGCTGATGTCCGGGATGTCGTCGGTAAAGTGTCGGGTTGGTCTAGCTAGGGTCTTCCGCCAGACCAACTTTGGGTCTGCGAGTTGACGTGTATACGATATGTATGACGTGTAAAAACGCACTCACTCCAAAGCTCAGGTTTGGAAAAAACGACTCTCCAGTTTTTTACCTTGCGAGCTGGCTCTGCCCAATAGAATCGATCGAGATCTCGTGCGAACACATTAGAGCCCTTATTTCGCTCGATGGCCTCTTCAATACGGTTCGTAGTGAATTGGCGCAGATCGCGGGTAAGGGGCTTGGAGATCTGTTTATTTAGCTGCCGGTATAAAGTCGCATCGTTTGAAGACTGCAGAATCATTTCACTCCTTTCCTTCATGAGCTTCTGAGTGGAGCTAGAGAGCCTTTGTGTTCTGATGGCCCGCTGGGCCTCGAAGAACATAGACCCAGTGGCACGGACAGGTTCCACAAAACCTAGGCAATCGAAACGGTTTTTGAGTTCCAGCTGAAAGCTCTTGGGGTCACCCAAAGGGCAATGGAGAGGGCTATGCCGGGAGTTTCTCTGCGCGATCGCATCAGAAATGAGGCTGCCCGCAGCAAAACCAAAGCAGTTCGCGTGTTCATTTCTATAACCAAAGTATAATATAGTCAACTGAATGAGTTACTGAATCTTTGACACAAATTCAGCCACGAAAGTGAGGCAGGACAAACCCTTAAATAGTGTCCATAATAAAAATATAATTATTATTGTTATTATACCACTTTTTATACAAAAATCTGGCTGTGACAGACGGACAGCCTCCGAGTGATCGCATAAAAGTGTTCCGTTGGACCAATTTTGGTACGGAACACTAAAAAGAGACGCACACGAGTAATTGAAGTCCCCATGTACATGGAGCATGTAGTAGATATGTATCTTATACTTATCTTTTTTGATATTACAAAATAAATAAATATTAGAGGTTAATCTTACACAAATCGAACTAGGCCCATAGCTAAGCTCAATAAGGCTTGTGTTGTATATTATTATTTTAATTGATATAAATACATAAATACCGAGCAAATACCTTTTTTGCAATACATATAACATTTTAATAAGTTTATCATCCTGCTGCTTATCTATTTATAGTGGTTTTTCTCGTTTTGAATCAAGAAACTAAATGCATATTTATGATGAACATAGTCCAAATTCGTATAGTATACCAATAATGAAGTAAATCTTATGTAGTATAGGGGCTTATTTTGCTTACATGAACAAGTCAACTTTCCATATTTTCGTGAATACTCGTTTATTTGTGGTTAAGTCAAAACATCGGTACTTACTGTTTAACGGAAAGTGTCCCATCCATGAATAATCCTATATTGCAAAAAATTTCGCTAGTGTTCCACTGAGCTATTTCGCGTAATGCCGCTGTTGTACAAACAAATTGATGTGTTTTAACGAATTATTTGGGGATGTGCCGGTAGTCAACAAAAAAACGTGGTGACGGCGTCGATCACTATGGCTCATCTGGCCTACGGACGGTCTTCCAGATAAAATGACGTCGACACCCCACCAATGGCATAACGGCACAACGCTGCCACGGTGGCAATTTTTTGAATTAGAACACGGGAGTCTTAGTCACGATAAACTTTAACGTGTTCTGCGTCTAGTCTTATACTTAGTAGCAAAACGGATTATTTCGCGATACTGACTTGTTTTAGATAAGCGTCGATATATCGTTATCGCGGGAGCAAATATAAATTTGTTAAAGAAGTAGTAAGACAGACTGTCCATTTAGTAAAAACAGACTTTTCTGCCAACACATTATAAGCCTCCAAGAAAATAATAATAAATATCCACGTTTTAATTTGATACAACTTTATTTACTTTTTGTTGATCTTAAGTGATTTTCGTAATATACGACAAAAAATTTCTCTATGTTTTCTACTATTAATCTGCGGCGTCGTGCAGTAAATATCCATTTTAACTGGCTAAATGGTCTTTCGACTGCTGCTGTTCTAATGGGTGCATATTTAAAACGACAAATGTCTAATGTAACTGATGAGGTTGCGTACCTAATAGGTAATCTTTTTAAGTACCTACTAATCAAGTCAAGTACGGAGGTAAGGTATATATATAGCATTGATATTCAATAAAATTATACATTTTAAAGCCGTAGGTATAAACGTTTCTCTATAAGAATGTCATTTCTGTTTTTGAATGTTTTTTATAATCTTTCAGTACTGTCAAATCGTATTTGCTCCCGCGATAACGATATATGGATATCAGTGATATCACCATTCAGGTCTTTTTTAATAGAGACATGAAACAAAAGCGATATCCTTTGGAAGTCCCCTTCTGTCGACTAACGCAAATGGAATCGCAGCCCTGCAGAGCATTTGCGTCAACAGTCAGATTTAAAAAAAAAATCTAACGCTCCTTTTGGAACTAGCCCGTTGGTGACAAGATTATTGCCTCTTATAAGAAAAAAAAAGGTTAGGTCTTTCAAAGTCAAATAAATAATACAAGGTTAAACTTTAACGTATTTTCAACCACCTTTAACTTATTATTAAATCTGACATCTAAAAAAAATATTCCATCGAACATTAAAATACTGTCACCTTTAGAACTTTTTTCTCCGACTCGTGTCTCCCACCTGGCTTTGAACTATTAATAAAAGTAAATTAACCTTAAAGGGGCACACCCACTCTGCCAATAACCTTACTTATCTTATTAAACCAAATGCATCTTTAAAACCATTAGCACAAGATACAACTTACTAAATTTTTAAATAAGAATTCCAGTGAAATGCGACAAAATCTGTTTGCTAGACGATCAAGCGAATAGAGACTTTATTCTATAGCAATAAGTATTAAGTGAACGTGAATTGTCAAGTACTTAATGTGTTAGTGACATTTCTTTTGATAAAACGCACGTGTTATGTAGGCAGAAAGGTAGTCTGGACTGGAAATACTGAAAAGATATTTGAAAGCGCAACATTATGTGACATCTTATATGACTGTTTTGCTTGCTAGGTTGCCTACATGACACGTTTATTACGTTATTGACTGAAAGCACGAAAGCGCAGTAATGCAATTTACTAATTTTACTCAGGTCAGTGACTTTCAGATATTAGCAAGACACTGCCAGTCCGCCATTTTTAAGATGATGATGACGTAAGCATGATACGCTGACGACACGAGCTGTCACAGGAATGACTTACCGCGTTTTATTATATCACTAGCTGCCCGGCCCGGCTTCGCACGGTCAGTGCGAAGGAATGAAGCATTTTCCCGCGGTAAAAAGTAGCATATGTCCAAGTCCATCAGGGATAATGTCGGCTTCTAATGGTAAAATTTAATTATATATTAAAATATACAAATATACAAAATAATAAAATAATGTGTGTAATTTAGCTTTTCTTGATTTATTCCTGCACTACCTGTTTTCAACTCTTCTTGAAAATTTCCTGCTACCCAAAGGTTGTCTGGAAGAGATCGCTCTAAAGCGATAAGACCGCCTGTTGTTACCTTTATTTATTGACTATACTTTTGTAACATGTCTTTCTTATGTTGTGGTGCAATAAAGAATATATTATTATTATTATTATTATACAAAAACATTTTTTCAAATCGGTCCAGAAGTTGAATACAAACAAACAATCAAATGTTATTTATTAGTGTAGATAAAATAGGTTGTTTTATCAGATATTTGAACTCGCTTTGGTATCGGCGAGTGTACACTACCACTTGTCTATGCGAATTCTCTAGATCCAAGCCGCATTTTACAGTGACGCATAAAACTATTGGAAGTTCAATCGTAAAGCATAATAAATCTGGCATAATGGCATGGCATAAAGTTTTAATGGCTATAAGTACATTATGGTTTCTTTATGGCCCATCTTCGTTCACTTTAATTAAATATACCTATCGGCGGGATGCCTTAGGAATTCACCGGCTCTGAGAATTCATTAAATTGGTACTAACTCCAGCGACACATTGAACCTTCACTAATAAATATTAGGTGTTGAATAGTTGTACTTTCGTTGGGCAGTCGCGTAACAAGTATTGAGTTAAACGATATGATACAGAGAGAAAGAATATAATGGAAAAATAAATCATCTTCGTCTGTAGCCCCCGACAGGATTGGAACCTGCGAGGGCACTTTTACATGTCAAACGGTAATTTACAATAAAATAATAATAATATTACACAATAATCATTTCAGCAGATAAGGACCGATATAAACGGTTAACAGACTAAATGTCACTAAATGAAAACAAAACAAAATATAATAATTATGCTAATGTTCTTATGTTTAGTAGAAAATGGGAAAAGCGAGATAGACAAACATACACTGGCGTAGGTACCTACTAATAGTGCACGGTAGATTACCAATAGTCTGCACTGTGAAATTCAATAAAAAAACTCATTAGCGCACATTTAAAAAAAAAAAAAACCGGCCAAGTGCGAGTCGGACTCGCGCACGAAGGGTTCGGTACCATTATTTTTAAAAACAGTAAAAAAAAGGTAGTTTTAAATAAGTGATAGTAGGTTTAACGAATATCGCGTGTAGTATGATAGCCGTTAATTCATATGAAAGTGTAATCCGAAACGCCTCCCAGCACATATTTGATTGTAAAAAAGTGTGTGTTCACACCTCCTTATGATAAGTACGGCTTGACACGCGAGATGTCGATAAGAGAGAGATTTGCCAACATTATTTGTGAAGATAACAATGCGAAGCATTTTATGAAATAGGTAGGTACCATACAATAATTATTATTATTAACTAGCTTCCGCCCGCGACTTCGTTTGCGTGAAACCAGGCTGAAAACTATCGTATATTTTAATCCAGTCTACAAACTATCTTCGTGCAAAATTTGATCCAAATCGGTTGAACTGTTAAAGCGTGATTGAGTAAACATCGAAACAATCCATCGGATTTATACATATAATATTACTAGAATTTGGCCGCAACTCCGTCGGACAAATTTTCACCCCCCATTTCTTACCCTTAGGAGATACTTCCGTGATAAAAACTATCTTGTGTCTTTTCCCGGGACTAAAACTATCTCTATAATTACCATATTTCATCTAAATCGGTTCAGCGGTGTAAGCGCGAAGAGGTAACAGACAGACAGAAAGACAGACACACGTTCGCATTTATAATATTAGTATGGCTAAATTAATTAATTAATTACCTACTACGAGCGACTGCCCGCTGATCTTAGACAGGAACCATCTGACGAAGCATTTCGACGCCGCCTTAAATACCTTTCATTGGAAAATCCATTATACTCAGTTAAAGAGTATATGAGTCTGGACTTGACATGTTAAATTATTATTATGACCTATTTAAATTTGTATGATTATGATTTGACTTTAAATGTACTGTGTCACGTATTTAAATATTGTATAAAATGACGATACCTAGAGGTTGATATATTTGTGTTCTTTGCTTTTGGTTTGTTTCTTCTATTTCCTTGTTATTGTGTTCTTACATTTGTTGACATTCTCTTAATATTTATCTGTTTTTGACGATCATGATAATAATTCTTATTTTTTTGACATGTATGCAAATCTGTAATGTAATTTTTTATCATGAAATAAATAATCTAATCTAATCTAATAACCCTATAATATATAGTGTCCCACTCCTGGGCAAAGGCTCCCCTCTCGATTCCCACGTGTCCCGGTTCTGAGAAATGCCAGAAGCAAAAAAAAAAAGAGGCCAGAGGGCCAATCGTTGCGAAATACGTCCAGATCGTCCCGCCATCTCCGTCTTGGCCTGCCATGTCGTCGCCTCCCACATAATACCTACATTAAAAAAATGTTTAGGTACTCGCACAACTCGTCATCATCATCATCTTATCAACCGAAAGACGTCCATTACTGGACATAGGCCTCCCCCAACCCATCTTAATTCTGTTTTTGGAGGTTCGGTATTTATTGATCAGAACGTCCAGTGTGTAAAATGGCGTAATTTTTGCATCATTCGGCACGAAAAGAACGAATCCTGCTACGAATTCTTTACTAAGCGCCTACATTTAAATGAGAGTGCTTCCTTGTGTGTCTTAATTTGATTGGCAAACTGCCTATCTAATCAGTTTCGATTCATAATTTTTACCAATTTCTTATATTGAAAATGCAGCACACAACGGAGTCGAGATAAACGGAGAACACATTGCAACATATCGTCGCCGTAGAGTGAAAAGTCACCAAATCACAAAATGCCCAAATCTCTCCATGGTATGGTATGTCCATGGAGAGACTAATTGGCCCAAATAAAGGTATTATATGGGCGAATTAGTCTCCTTTTAGGTGCCAGAGGAAAAATAAGTCGAAGGAAAAACGCCTGGAGGAGCTATTGGTCCATGAAACACCTCATGAAAGGAGAGCTGCCGCCATCACTTAAACGTAGACTCATGGACATGTGCATTCTTTCACTTCTCCCTCACGGTGCACAGACTTGGTCGTTGACAGCATGGTCAGTGGGCTTGGCATGTCTGCCGCGTGCCAAGTGAACTGTAGGGTAGGCAGGCTCTCAATGATATTAATATATTGAAAATGAACGTAAATTGAGGTTTGCAATTGATGAAAACCGCACCTCATTAAATGTCAGAATTCAGTGATAATTGCCCCAGCACAGTTTGCCAGACGAGGCATGAATATTCTGCGGACTTCTCGCAAACAAAGGTAAAATATGCAATTTCCCCCGTTTTTATTCGATATTTACATAACCCGTTCCCATGGGAGTAGACGAGAAAATAAACCTTGAGTTTTTTGTTAAGCATGATATAATAATACTGGAAGACAAAACAAATTATTGCGGGATATAGTAATACTGAGACAGATAATGGACTGTCACCTGGCCACAATGCAACGGAAGCATAGCGCTGGCCCTGCTAGCATTACGCTGAGTACGTCTGCTTTGACATCTAATCCCAAGATTTGGCATAGGCACTAGTTTTATGAAAGCGACTGCCAAATGACCTTGAAACCCAAAGGGAAAATTAAACCTTATTAGGATTAGACCGGATTCCTCACGATGTGTTCCTTCAGCGAAAAGCTAACGAAATATATTTCCTACGTTAGACTCATTGGCACGAGCCGGGATTTGAATTGAACGACCGCGGGTTGACAGCTGCATTCCTGAACCACTAGGCTACCGTCGTAAATATTAATATGTGTATAAATTAATAAACATTATGAGACAATCTTACTCAAATCAAACTAGCGACATAGTAAGCTCAATAAGGATTATACTATACATACTTAATTACTTACATAGAAAATATGCCACCCCATTACAAAAAAAAAACAAAGAATGACGTCTCGTCTGCGATGGTATGGACATGTGTTTCGCCGCCCTGATGACCATATGGTGCAGTCGACGTCAAAGATATGTATACATTTTTCTAGAGTAGTTTTTTTCGAATAGCCCTTAACTTACCAACGACGACGACGCAACGCCGACCGCCCGCCACTTGGTCGACGACGGCCCAAAAGGACCTGAAAGAGACGGCTATTGACGCTGCAACAGCGCATGATAGAGAAAAATGGAAGAGACAGACAAGGATAGCCGACCCCAGATAATGGAAAACACTAACAAGAAGAGATATAGAAAACATCCAAGAATCAGAATTAAAACTTCATGCTCATCGGGGTTCGAATCCAGAACCTTCAGCTTCATCGGCAGCGTAGCTGCCCACTAACCGCTAATCGGTCGTCCAAGGTCAATCAATCAATTAATCAACTATATTTATTTGCAAAAATACAGTGGTAGAATGTTACAATTGGACAAGTTATTGTGCAAGCAGGCGTGCAAATATTATTAGTAATATGAATTTAATTCACATGTCAACATCTAAATAAATAGGAAAAAAAATATCATCAAAAATAAAATTAAAAACAAAAATACATGAATTTAACATAATCATAAAACATTGTAATTCAATAAATACTAATTTTTAAATTCTAAATATTGCTTTATGCTATAAAAAAACACTTGTCAAGAAGCCAGTCTCCTAATTTTCATTTCAACTCATGTCCTTAAAGTTAGTAACTTAAAGTCTTCTGGTAAGTAGGTTACTAATTATTATAAATTGTTTTGCACATATTAAACACATTTCTGTCATACATCACCTTGTTACAAACTGGTTTATGCATACGGTTCATTGTTTTTTGTCTGGTTTGCCTTTGTGTAATTTCTTTTGAACGAAATAATACTGATGGGTTTCACGAAATTGCAGACATTTTGTATAGGTATATGAACATGGCAATGGAAGTATGATTCGTAACTTTTTAAAGTCGGTATAATATGTGTTCACGATTTGTTTTCTTTTTGTCGTGAATATACATGCACTTTCTTTCTTTCTATCAATTGTTCAGATTTTGGATAAATTTATTATCAATTATTATTGAAAGGACCGTCAAAATATCAATTGTAGATTTAAAGCAGTAGCAAGTTCCCAGGATTCCTTGACACAGTATCTCATGTTTCATCAATCAGAATGCTTATCGTATTCTGACGTAACTGCCTCGGCATAGCAGTGCATCAAGCATGTTTACAGAAGCACGCGTGATTTGTTCGCCATTGTAATGTCACGTATGGCGGCTTTCAGATCAGAAACCATACTACAACCATACTTGCAACCTTGTCCGAGCGCCTGGACTGCCAGATTCTAAACTGCTGGCTGTTTGTGCACCGTGATAGAAGAAACAAGTAATAAATGTCCTGTTTATTTTTATATTGACATTACACTTTTACTTATAAATAAAATAAAATAAAAACGGTATAAAACGGTTTTGCGGGACCCTGTACTTGTTTATGTTGTATTATTGTTTCTTTCTTATTAAATAAATAATAATAATAAATAAATAAATATTTGTGGACAATCTTACGCAAATCGACCTAGCCCCAAACTAAGCAAAGCCTGAACTATGGGTGCAAGACGACGATAAACATACGTATATAGATAAATACATAGAAAACATCCATGACGCAGGAACAAATATTCGTGCTCATCACACAAATAAATGCCCTTGCCGGGATTCGAACCCAGGACTTCTAGCTTCGTAGGCAGGGTCACTACCAACTAGGCTAAAGCGTACCTACGTAACCTACGTTGTGCCACAAGTACGCTAAGAGAGGTTTTACGAACGAGAGTCTATTAAATTGCTTTCAAAATAGCTTCGTGCGGGTGACAGCCGAGCCGTGAAAATCACCGACTAGAGAGGTGAAAGTATCGAAACTTGAGTCGATAAAAGTAATCATTTAAAATCTCAATTGTGTCTAACAATGAATGCCATCATGAATCCGATTATTAGGCTAAGCTTAGTAGAGTTGTTTTGTGACGACATTTATGCCTGGGAGAGCGAGATACATCGTGCGAGCGAGAAAGTAGAAACAATGACGTATGTTAGATATCATGTTTCCATCCTTTTCTTACTCTTTATTAAGTAAGAAAGTGAAAAGAGATCGGATGTATTGATGTGTGTTCAAGTTATTGGGGCCTCATCTCCCCTTTTCTGTAATTTGTGGGTAGACGCCAAATTCTCAGTACGAGTACTAGTGCCTTGTGTGCGATACGTTTTCTTTTTCCTCCTCCTAAAATTTTAATTATTCACATCAAAATGGTGTTTATTGGCTTAATAAACCAAAATAAACCAACAAATTAGAAATCATCCTTTTGTTTGTGGTTTAATTTATTTTATTTTTATTTGTGCGGTTCCAGTTTATAATCAGGTAAGGATTAACGGAGTTAACAAGAATGTCCGTTAGTTACCAATTGATAAGTACCTTGAGTATTTACTCAAGATCCACCATGTCCCATCACTGAACGAGTATCTGATGTTTCGTTAAATGTATAAGTATTACGTTTACTTTTGAATTGTATCATCGATAGTAAAAATTTGGTACGTCAAATTTATTTCGTATCAGATAGTTATTTATGTTAAAATGTTTTACTGCAGTCATATGCAGGCTGCAACTGAAATATTTCTCTTCCATAAATTTAGACCGCAGCAACTTTTTTGAGTAAAACGAAACGGTGCGTCAAGTGTCATCCGAACCAAGCTATTTTAAAGCACTGTAGAAGCCCGACACCGAACTTGATCGATGACTCGAGTTTGTTAAATACTTAGCGTACGTGTCACACACAATGTTTTTTATCATATTTTGTACCCTGTACTTATTTGCATTTGAATGAAAAATATTACTAATCGGGATAAAAAAAAAAAAAACAATCGTCCATTTTGATTTTGACGTTTGACGTAAGAAAGGCAAAAACCCTTCGGCATGCAGCCACGATTTAAAATAAGTCTTAAAAATATTTTACAAATACCAAATTGCCACAATTGTATTTTAAAATCTTTAAAGAATTCAGTTAACATGATTCATCAGTTTGTTTATAAATCTTTTACAAACATCGTGTTTGAGTTAAAACCTCCATGCTTTATAATTGACGCACGCATGGGTGACAGAAAATTTAAGAAAAAAACCACTACGCCCGTGGGGGTAATATAGGCAGTTGTAGCTAGCCATGTAGGTATGCCTGTGTATTATGAAGTGCGATAAAATGAAAACAATCGGGCGTAGCTATACCCCTTAAAAATTGCAGGTCCCGCAAGTGGGCCCAAACCAATTGGCGTGCACTGTAATGACTCGAGCCCACTTGAGCCTCGTTGGCTGGAGCTCACCGCATTGTTAACGGCTGCTCAATCACGTGCGAGTGACGCTGATTGTCTGTCTGTCTGTAGATTTCTGGTGGTGAGAACGTCGCCAGAGCTCTCGAGGATGTTTTATGTTGAGAGGGGTGCGTTAGTCTCTAGCTATTAAAACAACGAATCTTCAAAACAATTGTCGGCAACGCGTTTGAGATCCTTCAGGAATCCTTAGCGTCCATAGGCTATGGTGTATGCATACCATTAGGCAGACCGTATCCGTGTTTGCCACTGTAGTAGAAAAAAACCACAATTTTGAAGAACGTTATAAGTTTCATAGATATCAAATCATAATAAATAAAAAAAACAAAACTTAAGTAAGTCCACTTCAAGTAAAAGGTGAATTCAGGATTTTTTTTTCGACTCTGTAAGCTGTAGAAAGCGCGAGCCTGAAATAAAAAAAAAACAGTTTCGAAAAAGTTGCTCGACAAAAAGATTATAGGGTCATTTCGCTGGTTACGCGACCACCTTCGGTTAGCGACCACCTGAAGGAGAAGGTTTTTTCTATTGAAGATAACATCAATTCTACACACCCTATTGAGACAATTACTTGTACATGCATTTTTTTGTTGTTTTAGAATAGAAATCTACTAAAAAACCGAGAAAATATCCTTTCAGTTCACCAACTCAGCTTAAGTGGTCGCCCACCGGCACATGAAATTAGGTGGTCGCTAACCGGCGAAATGACCCTATGCAATTAAAGAACGTGCTCACAAAATTTCTCGAGAATCAGTTGAGAAATGCGACCTGTAGAGAAGAACACCTGGACAGCCGGACATACGATCGATTTTCGGGCCAAGCTGAAGCATAGAACTTCATTAGTTTCGCTCGCTCCTTCGATTAGTAGGTATGGCGCATAGATTTCCCCCTAACAACAGCGCTGTCCACGGAATCAATAAATTGAATAGTCACTCTGCATCTTCCTATGATGGTCGACATAACATTAAAACCACCCGGAGCTTTGGATAGCAAATGTGTCCGCCACTACCTTTTTGGGTTGTGTGCCACCCCATGGCACGGAACCCAAAACAGAAAAAAAAAACAGCAATAGCTATATGCGGTCGATCATACTTATGGCTAATATATTGAATTTAATACAATGTAAAATTGACGAATGCGAAATAATATACATTCCGAATTAGTTTAAACTGTTTTTTTTTTTAATCGACCTGTAGGAATAGGTATAGGAAAAGGACTCGTCTGAAAATCAGCGCTGCGTAATCCATACTAATATTATAAATGCGAAAGTGTGTCTGTCTGTCTGTTACCTCTTCACGCTTAAACCGCTGAACCGATTGCGATGAAATTTGGTATGGAGATAGTTTGAATCCCGGGGAAGGACATAGGATAGTTTTCATCCTGGAAATCACCCTCTAAGGGGATGAAATGGGGGGTTGAAGTTTGTATGGAGCTGCGATATAAACGATTTCCACGCGGACGGAGTCGCGGGCAGAAGCTAGTACCTAATAATCCAGCAAATGGCTGAGACGGGTATTTTGTATTCCTTATGTTTTTTATTAAGTTATGTTAAGTCTTCCTTTATTATTATATTTTTTTAATGTAAAACTCAAATGTGGCAATAAACATTTTTTTATTTTATTTTATTTATTTTATTTAAAAATGAAAATAGGGTTCTGTTTAAAATTCAATTCATTAGCACGTTTCACCGTAAAACGAACTGGGGCAGGTAGTTAACAAATAAAATAGACATTATGCTTTGCCGAAATTGTGAACTTTCCTGCAGCATTTTAACTTAATTTATTAAATCCGTACTCGACCTACGCTTTTATAGCAATTCAATTCATAATTGAATACGAAATTTTGTTAATTAGCGGAGGTATGCAAATATACTTTATCCTAAAAATAATTCCCGTAGGTATTTCATTATTAGCTCACAATTTATTTAATTTTTATGGTCTCGCTGTTATTTCAACTTACTTAGTTACTACAATTACTAGGGGATGGTTTAAGTTTAGCCGTAAGTTTAACATGGCGCTCTATTATCACTTAGTTACAGTTTTGTATCGAACCGTGTGGCAATGGCATAACGTGAAAAAGCCACACATCTATTTGTAGTCGACGCTAGAGCTATTTACGATACCCGTTGCAGCAACCTTTAAATCCTCATTTAGCCGACGTTTGTTCATAGAAAGCATTATATTAAATATTATAACTATCTTAAGGTAATTTCTAGAATATAGAAGGGCTAGTTGCCTACGCCACGCCGACGCATTTTGCAACTTATTAGCAAATCGCTATAAGTACCTATAATGCTCCATACAGTACCTATCTTCTCCGATTGCAGCGTTATCATTGCGTGGGTATATAATATATTATCATGATTCCATTGTTAATATAATTTTCTCGGTATTACAACGTAAACATATCGTTATTGCCTTATTAATCTCGAGTTTTCTAGGCAATACGATTTATATTTTCCCCTAACGATCCACCCTCTGCTAAGCAGTATTACGTCATTGATATCGTTTCAGGCAAACAAATTTCGTTTAAAAAGTCCAGACACATTGATGAATTAAATAGACGTGTAAACTTAACCTGGAACAAATTTTGGAGCTACAAAGAAATCTTAAAATCGAACTTGCCCACCAGCTTTAAGTCAATTGTTTTAGATTCCTGCCTACTACCCTGCCTATCGTACGCAAGCCAAACATGGATATATAATAGAAAAACTGAAACAAAAATTCTAATTTGCCAGAGAGCAATGGAGCGCAGCATCCTAAACCTAAAACGTATTGACAAACAAACCAACTTAAGCATAAGGAAACGAACAAAAGTAATAGATGCTCTAACTCACTGCAAAACAAGCAAATGGAAATGGTCAGGCCACGTTGCACGGATGCATAAAGAAAGATGGACAAAAAGAATAACATATTGGGATGGCCCTCTCGGAAAAAGAAAAAGAGGCAGACCCCCCGGGAGATGGCTAGATGAAATAAAAAAGGTAGCAGGTGAAAACTGGGCATCAAAATCCCAAGACAGGAAAATGTGCAGTAGAATGGAGGAGGCCTTTACTCGTAGAGAGGTCCTTAAATAAAATTCGAGTGCAAGAGAATTTATATACCCAACTTTGTAAAAAAAATATATATATATTTAAGGAAATAAATGGCTATAATAATAATAATCGTTTCAGTAGTTCTTAGGAATCATTAAAAAAAAACTAAAGGATCTGCACTTTTTGGAGGCGGTTAAGATTGTAAATATAAGATTTTTTCAAATGTAACAATGTAGCATTTGACACTTTTCATCATCATTATCCTCCAGCGTTATTCCCGGTTGTGCCCTAAAGACGCCCGGGGTCCGCTTTGATACCTTATCCCAATATTTGGCATAACACTAGTTTTACGAAAGCGACTGATCTGAGCTTCCAAACCAGGGGGGCTAGCACAACTGACGCCGCGCCGCGACGCGAGTCGAGAAAGATCTACCCTCCTCTTTCTAATTTGCACGGTACGAGTGAGAAAGGAGACGCCCAGTCGCGCGCGAAGTGACTTTTCTGCAAGTTGTGCTAGACGTACAGAGGGAAAACTAGATCTTATTGGGTATATACCGGTTTCATCACGATGTTTCCCTTCATCGAAAAGCTAACGGTAGAACAAAATATAGACAAGTTTTATGCAAAGAAAAACTAGTGAAATGCAGTCTTATTTTTTTTTTCATTTACCATATCATTTGCTGATAACACCATGTAGGACATGATTATTCAGGAAAAAATGTTGTATTATCACTACATAGTATAAAACAAAGTCGCTCCCCGCTGTCTGTCCATGCTTAGATCTTTAAAACTACGCAACAGGTTTTGATGCGGTATTTTTTAATAGATAGAGTGATTCAAGAGGAAGGTTTATATGTATAAGCACTACTAAAAGTTATGTACCAAAAGCCGTTCCGATTCCCCACAAATGATATCTACCTACTCAGTGACCTGTTATCTGTTCGTAAATTGTATATTGCTAACCTAATTTTAAAGACACACAAGAAAACAACTCAGACACCAATCGCGTTTACCCCGACAGTGAAATCTTCGTTTGCCAAGAGACAAAAAGAGGCACAATCTTGTAATCTCTACAACAAATTAAACAAACAAATTCACATAAATATACTCCTGTACCATGCGTGAGTGTAAAGTTAAGGTAACTAATTGGCTAAAAACACGAAGCTATTATGATATAGAAAACCTGATTCAAAATAAGTGACCCTTCATATAAACACACACACACTACAACACACACACACACACACACCCATACACACTACACACACACACACATACACACTATACACACACACACACACACACACACACACACACACACACACACACACACACACACACACACACACACACACACACACACGCACACACACACGCACGCACGCACGCACACGCGCACACACACACGCTGTGCAAGTGTCTTGAACGCTTAAAAAGAGGCACCAGCGCACTATATAATTTGTTGATGATATCGAATAAACTATTTTTATTTAATTAATTTATTTATTTTATAATATAGTACCTGTGCGAAGCCGGGCGGGTCGCTAGTCAGTATTAACGTCAATAAGATACCATATGAAATAAGATTATTACCTTCCTGACAAAATGTATTTTTCTTTATTTATTTTTTTATGTTATATAGGGGGCAAACGAGCAGACGGATCACCTGATGGTAAGCGATATATATGAAACAAAATTAAGGAAATGGTTAAGAGACAAATGTTTTAATACTCTGTGTGAATTTGTAAACTAAGTATAAGGAATATACATACATAATATATATGTTATTTAGACGGTAAACATTGTCATTTTATTACATACATATTATACTAGACATTATTTATTGACATCAACAACTATAATAATAATAATAGAGAGATCTCAAGAGACTCGCCAGATGGCTGGATCAAAGGTCAAATACAGTACTCCTAGACACTGCGCGGATAGTCAGGGTCAGGAGGTTCCTCTCTCTGTCGCCCTGACCACCGGTGACTTACCAGCTGCATGCAATTTGTTGGTGGCGGCGACTGGTTGCGCCGCCATGGTGTACCGGTAAGATTTTCTGCCCCCTCAAGGAGAAAAACCATAAGTCACAAAAAGTAAGTTTGGAGATAAATCCAAAAAACTTTACGCTTCCGTTCAATCGGTTTTATTTTAAAGTACAAAGCTTAAACTTGTTTCTATAAATCAAGATAAATTGTAGAATTCTAATAATATTTTAATTTGAATTAGTTATTAAGAAAAAAAAATCTTGCTTTTTTTAAGAAGCAGGACCTTCTTAAAAAGAACAAGAAAAAATCGTTTCAAAGAAAGAACAATACAAGTGCGTACGTGCGTTGCTTGTGTTAACTTTTCATAATAGCATCTAAGAAAAAACAACACAAGTACTCACATATTTATGCTTCTATTACTATGTGATCTAGGAACTTGAAAAATCACAAAATGGTACTTGTGGTTTATTTAATTGCTCAAAGTTTTAATATTGATAAAAATCACGAACTATCAAGATGTAGCATATGTTTCATTTTAAGTATTTTTAACTTAGTAATTTGAAAATATGGTTTTTCTTCTTATGATAAAACAGAGAGAGACAGAGATTTAAAAACATAGACGGTTACTTAGTGCTTTTTTGCCTATGAACACGAGGTTATGACTTTTCTACTTCGAACAAGAAGTAAACTTAACAAAATGTCATGAACTTATGCTTTTCTAAGTCCTGGTTTATTAGAGATATCACAACCCGTTTGAGATAGAAAAAACGCTTTTTTTCCTCGAGTCCGAGACTGTTAAAAACTCAATTTGACAAAAATTGACACTTATGGTTTTTCTCCTTGTGGGGGCAGTATTGCCCTTAGGTCTCACCTCGCTGCCGGCGACACCCTAGGTTAGCTTTTGATAATGATTTTATGCTTTGTATGAATGTTTTATATTTGACTTTTGATATAATTATTGTAAAAACCTATCCTAAGACAAAACATACATAAATAAAGAGAATAATCGTATTCTTTATAGCACCACAACAAACAAATGCAGAACAATATAGATAGATAAATAGATTCATTTATTGCATTTTGAATATTTACATATATACATGCAGCATGATTCACAAAAAGATCGTCAGAGTGTATAAGAATAACAATAATATACTCGTAAATGAAAGTCAAAATCAAAATATGTACATTGCAAAATGAAAACAAAATAATAATAAGGAACAATTGAAATAAGATAAGAGGTATTTGTATAAGATATAAGCAGGTATAACAGGTATACAGGGTCTTATCGCTATAGAGCGATCTCTTCCAGACAACCTTTGGGTTTTGGTGGCTGGGCCATATTGGCTAAAAATGTGATACCTTATTAACTAATTATACACACCAACTGTAACAACCATGTTTACGCAAATAAATCATTTCAATAATATTAATTCAATTCATACCGTTCTACGGATATCGATTATATATCAAAGCAATAGTCATACACCAAGAAAAGGTTGGAATTAATCCGAGCGCAAGCGTTTACATAAACAATATTTGACCCGCGAACAAAAGCCTACAAAATTGCACACGCCAGAGGGCAGGTCCAAAAATTGCAACAGACAGACGAACAAACATCCTGCCCCTATTACCAACCGATTCATATTTTGTTTAATGTTCTCACAGTAGCTTTAGAATTATTAAAGTTTCTGGTTTGAAATGTCGGGGCGCGCAGTGAGCGGGATCATGGGCGGAGCGATTAGCGGGTATTGTTAGTGTTAAGAAAAACTGAAATAAACTTTTATTGATTGATTGAAACGGTTAACGGGATTTTAACTTACTCATGCATGCACTCTCTCAGTTATGTACCGTTCAAATATTTACATACACTGAATACATCCATACAATTAGGTAAACAAATACGTATTTACTAAGTTACGTTTTTGTTTTTCTCGGACAAAGATTACTTTGACTTATTTGATTTGATACAAAGTATGCGACATTATTTCCTTCAAATAATTTATTCTACATTTTTTACGACGGATAAAAACATAATATAAGTGACCAGTCGGGATTTCTTTGTATGATTGTTTTAAGCTTTATCGTTTTGTTTCCAGTGTTTCTTTTGGCGTAACTAATATCAACTCTAGGTACACCATAGTAATTAAAAATGTTTACGCCTGAAACTTGAGATGCAATTGCTCATATGGCATAGTTTTATGTAAACGGACAAAAGAGAGAGCCGAGCCGAGTAAAAGTTGACCTATTACAATTTTAACTTTAATAGGCCAACTTTTACTCCGAATCTCTTACTCTGTGGCCACAATTCATAAATAGCGGTCATATTTCATCCGTAACATCTCAATTGTAACCCCGGTTTAGTTTAAACATAGATATAATACTCTTTGAATTATGGCAAACATTACAAAATGTTAATACAGTAAAATATTACTTAGTAAATAGAGGATTTATAAAGAATTTAAACCTCGTAAATGGGGTTATCCTGCTTTAGAACTGGTTTAACATAATGTTATTATGAGATACATAATATTCTGTCAGCTTTTTTATCGATTGGGTTAAGGACTTTTAAATATATCTGGATGTATAAAACTATATAAATACGAAGTAAGGGGACATTGGGGGTATTGAAAGAAACTAACTTTACTATACCATCTGTTGTAATTTATTGATAAAAGGATTTGTATAAAATACATTATAAAATACTAGCCTAACTATGTACATCCTGACTATAAAGTAAAAATAATAATAATAACAAAACTAGAGATTTACAAATAAAAAAACCGGCTCCAGAACTGTACCGTGCGGCAAGGTGGCCATAAGGCTGACAGCATGAACTATAATACTCAGGACAAGCTATGGTAATAATAATACCACGTGCGAGCGAGCTGGTAGCATACAAATCTCGATAAGTGTCACAGAAAGGGAAATATCATTCGTTGTCCTTGTCATAGATCCACTTTTTTTATTTGCCACAACTTATTTAGTATGAAGTTGTGGCACATAAACCATTACCCGTCAAAATTGAGTAGGTTGTTTATGGCAAGTCATCAGCCATTTTAAGACCAGTCCTTAATTTAGCTGCATGGGTGCTTTTCCGTCCCTCGTTGTGGCAACACGTATAGCCTGTCCCGAGTATCTTAGGTCCATGGTGTCATGTAATAAGCCAGTGACGGGCACGGGACATTTACCTTACCATCAGACTAACGCACCAAATCGCCAAAGGTAAACCTTCAAATCGAATCAAGATAAGATAAATTGCGTCTTACGCTGGCATTATTCAATTGCCTAATTTAACAAACGTAAAGGCGTTTTTGCCTCGATAAACTCCCGCACTTTTTGCGGAAGTTTTTACAATGTTTGCGGGCGACATAAAGAGTTGAGATTTTGCGATGTTTTGATCTTGTAATAGATAGGGTTATTAGCTAAGGCTATTGTACTGATTGATACTGTGAAGAATGGAAAAAGGTTATACAAGGCACACGGAAGAATAAAAAGAAACAAACATATCTACGAGCGCGGCGGGATTGTTTTTTGTTACTGTGAATTTTCGTAAGTGTGCGAAATTGTACCTACTTTATCCAACCTACCAAGTACCTAATTTAACCACGGTTTTGATAGAAGTTAAAATTTGGAGCAGTGTTAGTGTTCTCTAGTGACTGAACCCCATTTTTCGGGCTTATATTCATGAATGCCTTCAAAATGCGATTTCAGACAATCAAGATTTCATGATTCATAAACGCTTGCTTATTTTGTAGGTTTGACACGATTTCGTTCGAAACAACACATATCTTGACCAAATATCAGAATGTCATTCGTTTTGTATATTTAATATAATTTCACGCCATTTCACCTTCATTACGGAATTACTTCTGTTTTTCACGAATATTGGCATCAAAGTTGAACAATTTTAGGCCAAAAAACTGGTTTGCTGGCCTTTTGCGTTACTTAGTTTAAAACGAAAACCTTAAGCACGTTTTCAAATATGTAGATTTCTTATATGTTAGATCTTTCACGTCAATAGAAATAGGAAATAAGTGTTTTTTTAGACAATGTTTTAAAAAATAATACAAAATTAAGTATTCATTTCTTTCAAAATCCGGTAGACAAAAATGGAGATAAAAGATTGAAGAACCGACAGCCGATTAAATTATAATTCTATCTGTAGTGCAAAAGTAGCAGAGACGATTAAAAATTTATCTAAAATCGTAAAATCTCAAGTATAGCTAGCAGCTCGCGGCTCACAATAGGTACTTTTTATTATATGAAATTTCCATTTCGGAAGAAAACGTTTTCCACTAACTAAATCTAAACAAATCAATTTGATTTTGATGTCGATCGCTTCAGCATATTAGTATCTAGGTTTATAGGTTAAGTTTAAAAAAAAAAATATTTAGGTGCCTATAAATTTTTATTTGTTGCAAATTTTGAAAATAGGAAAATCCTATAAACCTAGTCTTTAATTGTGTCAATAACGTACTGTCACTAACTAACTGTTAGTAATTCTAAATTAGTAGAAAAGCGCTAAAGAACCTGTAGGCAAATTTTGACCATGAGTAGGTATGTTGTGTTAGCCAGAAGTTTATTATCGTTAAGCAACTATAAAATATTTTTTTAACCCTTCAGCTGTGGTCATCCCTCTGTGGGCTTCATATTTTTTCCTGCCCGTCTGAGGGGCGCATTGTGTGCTTACTTTCTTAGAAATAAAACCGCCATTCGTGTATTGATCTCGTTTTAATCCATTGAAACGTATAGCCAATGAAGCGAGACAGCTAGCAAGCGACAGTTTCAATGGCCATTGGAGGAAAATTTTGAATTTGATCGGTAGTCTAAAACTGCCACTGGCGCGTTAACCACGGTCGAGTTTGCGAGTGAGTTTTAATGGTTTTAGTGCGAATTTTCGTTGCCAGAAGGAGATATCTTGGAGAGAAGTAAATAATCCTTCGTTTTCTGTTAATAAATAATGGTAACAACCAGGCGGTCTTATCACTTGAAAGCGATCTCTTCCAGACAACCTGAATACAATCAATCCTCTACCTATCCTGACTGTCTCTCTATCAATCCCGAATAACCAAATATAAAAAAACCCGGCCAAGTGCCTGTCGGGCCACGCGCAGTGTAGGGTTCGGTAGTTGCCTGTCAGTCTTAGTTACATCGACGTGCGATGCGGTTGCGTGGGCCGAATTTGTACGAAAATTGGCTTTTCCAAGTACGCATTAAGTTGGTCGACTATTACTCGGCAACTACTTATGGCTACCTGTCCGTGATAGTTTTCCTTTTAAATTCATTATATGTACTACAACCACGATTTTTTTCACATCCCCAGTAGTAGCCGTTTAGCCGGCAGGGTGGGGAGGGGAAACATGACTCGAACAAAAATTAGAGCTTTGAAGCCCAATATATCGCAAACGAATCACTGATTGAAAAATGATTGTAGGAAACCCATAATATTTTTGAATGAGCTATCCAACCATACCCACAACATAGGTATAACGAGAAAAAAAATTACATCCCCGCTTTAGGTGTAGGGGAGGTACCCCAAAAAAATTTTTTTTTCAAGATTTTATTCTTCTGTTTTGTTAACGTGATTGATTTATATACCCATGCCATGCCGAATTACAGTTTTCTAGTAGTAATGGTTACTGAGCTAAGCCGAAGACGGACGGACAGACGGACATGGCGAAACTATAAGGGTTCCTCGTTGACTACGGAACCCCAAAATGGTTTTTTATTACACTTTTAAATAACACTTTCCTCACAAAACTTTCTTCGAAATGCATTAAATGCCACGTGCTCACAAACATAGGGTGATTTACCCCAAACTCATAATCCTTTCAAAAATATCCTATAATTGGGCAAAAAGCCCCAAATGCGCAAGCGCCTATTGTGATATTTCCTGATCCGGGGAAACTGATTGACAATTATGCTATAATGATTGGTTAGGTGTCAATCATAGCAAATCCGGATGATCGAATAATGACGGTGATAGAATAAAAAGATTAGCTAGGGTTTTACGGAGCGAAATTGAATACAGCTTGTTCTAGGGTTTTATTTTGAGTTCACAATGCATATTTGAGTCATTGTCAGATATAGGTTCGCGTCTCTCTATTCTATTATATTGTTAAAGTAAAGGGCGATAAAGCCTAACTTTTGGTTGAACTCTGAATCCTTGTAAATGGTGTCTCGTTTTCTATGATTCTATGCGATAGAAGCATATCCTAAGTACTAATATGGTAAAATGCGAAATTTTGGATGTTAAGATGCTTGGATGTTTAGATGTTTGGATGTTTCGTTATTTGGATGATTGTTACTCAATCGCGCTTAAACGGCTCAACCAATCTGGATGAAATTTGGCACGAAGATAGTTTAAGGCCTGGATTAAAATATAGAATAGTTTTTTACCTTGGATCCACGCAGACGAAGTCGCGGGCGGAAGCTAGTTATATATAAACATACGCCCTTAAGTATTTGACCAAAGAAAAAACGATTTATGGTTTTCTGACTGACAATGACCCATTTATAAGATAATACGACATGACTGGGGGGGGCAATTTCGTAAGTAAAAATCATCGTCACTATAAATCTAAATTATATTACGGGACAATCTTAGGCCAATACTTTTATTTTTTATACCAAAATACACCTAATCCCAAATTAAGCAAAGCTTGTAACTATGGGTACTAGAGACGATTAACATACTTATATAGATAAATAAATACTTAAATACATAGAAAAAAGCCATGACTCAGGAACAAATATTCGCGCGTAGTACTCAACACAATTTAATGCCCTTACCGGGATTCAAACCCAGGACCTCTTGCTTCGTAGGCAGTGTCACTACTAACTAGGCTAAAGCGGTCGTCAAATCGGTTATTGAAAGAGCGAGCGAAGCGAACGAAGTTCTTCGTTTCAGCTCGGGCCAATATTCATTCGTATGTTCGGATGTCCAGCTGTCCGGGTGTTCTCCTCTATAAATACTTGGATACTTTAAGTGGGCGTCGGCTCCAAGACGGTTAAAAAACACGTGGTATAGTTTTTTTGACAAAACAAATTATAGAATTATAAAAAAAATATTGAAAAAAAAACTAGCGCGCCTACAGCTCACAGAGCCACACAGTATACTTAAGAGCCTAGCTCTTGTCGGTGGAGTTATCGCCATTTCGTTTGCTTCTCTGGCAATGTCCATTTTCCATGTTGGGAAATATTAATGTGGTGGTTTTCCCATTTGCTTTCAACATCGCAGTATTCATCATCATTTTCATCATCATAATCAGGCCTTTAAAACGTTATAAAATGAACCGGAATTATAACGGTATATTCCGTTAGTGTTCGAAAATTACGTTATAACAAAACCAATATTCTCCATAACGATATAAATACCGTAACAGAATGAATAACAGAACGATATATAATAACGTTATAATATCGTTTTAAAATGCGAGCCGCGCGCTACGGCTGCGCCGTTGCCGCTCAGTGCCAATGCCAACATGCCACCACGTGGGCCGTAGCGCGACGTGCGACGTTGCCGTTACGTTGTTCTATTCTAGCTTCTAAATCTTATTAATGCTTGTTTACCTCGATCATTTGCAAATTGGTTGTGAATTGTGAATATTTGGTTGGTTGCGACGATAAATGGCGGAATAAAAATGGGACGCAGGAAACGCAACGCTGTCCACAGATTCGTGGACTTGCTCATAAATAAAAAGAAAGAGTGCCAATCTTAATAGCCCCTAGGTATACACTATTACAATATGTAAGAGGGTCAATATTTTTCTATGTTAATTGTTTGTCTCGGCACTAAATCGCAGACTCCCAGTATTAGGACCTATTCCAAACAAGCCCTACGACCGACGGTGTTGCCGTGAGCAAAAAATTATGCATAGGTATGTTGGTATGTGCTTTTGTTCATTAATCGTAATAAAATTAAAATATACTTTTAGTTTCCGACATTTTATTTTATTTTTGATTTAGAGCCATTCCGAAAACGACAAGTTAAATACAATCTGATTATGAAACCAAAGAATGTGTGAATTTTCGATTTCGGTTCTTCGCCATAATCTGTCTAGATAGGCTCGCGATAGTTAGGGGAGACCAAGGACGGTTGGTGCACATAAATATGTATCGATCCTCCTTTTCTTACGATTCATCCTCCTTTTCTAATTAATCCTTAGTCACTAAATATTTATGTAAATAACTAGCTGTTGCCAGCGACTTCGTTCGCGTGGAACTTGTTATGGTCTTAGAAAAAATATTGCTATTAAATTATGTTCGGTGCAAGCTATTTATCGCTGTCCCAAACACACTTCTACCATCTTAAAGATATACAAAAACTATCCTATATCCTTCCAAGGGTCTCAAATTATCTGTACGGGAAATTTCATCTAAATCCGTTCAGGGATTAGACCTACGTAAAAGGTAACAGTGCGATGAGTTCGTTAGTTTAAATTGATAAATCTAAATTGAAAACTTCGTTTTTACAAACATAAATATCTTAAGAATCATCAACAGACGTTTTCATACAGTATTAAAGAAAAATATATTTTTATATGTCTACTAAGCTACATTACTGTTATAATAATAAGTACCCAATGTTGATTAAATCTATTCGATTCTGGGAGTATCGCAGTTCTAACCTAACCTATCCTACATTTCTGGTAACTGTTCAAATCTGTAAGTCTTACTTTAAAAAAGGTCTTGCTCTCTATACAACCTTCAAACCTTTTAACTCTCTTAGGAGATGAATAAAAAAAACGCTGAAATCGTTTTCTAATCATTTTATTTATTTATTTATTTATTTATTTACTATTCAATTAGCACTAACAGTTAAACCTTACGTGCTAATTGGCATTAAGATACTTAGTGTCTAACATGCATTAATTTATATAATAAAAATAGGCAAACATTAATTATTAATTAAAGGAGCGGCTTGTAAATGCTGACTTGATGCCTTTTGACCTTTACCTAGGCTTAGAAATAATGGACTTTTTTATTTCAAATTAAAATTTACATTTAACATTAAAAAGGTAGTTCATAATATAAGTAAAATAACATAATAAAATTAAATTATGGTCGAAACAAATAATAAAAAATAACAAATGTCAAATTCAGTTTTTTTTTATATATTAGGCAGTCTATGTCAATACATTTTAAATGAATCTGTTATAAATAATTATGTTAATGTCAATTCGAATTAATAATGAATAATAACAAATTAAAATATAATAACAAATGTCAACTACAGTTTTTTAACATTAAACAAACGGTCCATAACCTAAGTAATAAATCTATTATTTTAAAAATATCTTGCTCTTCGTATAAACTTTGAACCCCCTAGAAACCCTCTTGGGGGATGAATTTCAAAAACATTGAAATGTATTTTTTAGTTTTAAACAAACCGCCTACAATCGTAGTTACACTAATGTTTTACTTTAAAATTGTCTTGACCCTATACGGCCTTCGAATCCCCTTTAAATTAAACACTCTTAGGTGATGAATAAAAAAATCTACTAATCTGCTCTCTCTATTTTAAGACCAAAATTAAAAAATCTTACTTAAAAAATTACTTTTCCCTCCATATAAACTTTGAAGCCCCATTAACGCCTATAGGGGATGAATTAAAAAAAAACTCTGAAATCAGTTTTGTTGTCTTTTAACATACAGACTAAGACTGACATTAAAAATATCTTACTATATTTTCTTGCTCTCCATATAAACCTTGAATACCATTTTAACACTTTTACCCCCTTAGGGGTGGTATTTTTCCAAGACGATGAAAGGATTTTTTTTTTCTAATAAGTAATCGTACCACAAAGTTGCCCATCTCTAGCTCAAAAAAAATGTTTCTCATCCTAATCTTGCATAAGTACCTTTTTAACCCCCTTAGGGATGGAATTTTCTAACACGTTAAAAGTACTAACTGTTTTTCTATTCTAATTAGTAATCTTTCTACAACGTTTCAAATCTCAAGCTCAAAAAAAGTGTTTCTCATACAAACCTTTATCCCTATTTAACCCCCTTAGGGGTGGAATTTTCTAAAACGCTCACAGTCCTTTTTTGTATTGTATTTAGTAATCTTTCTACAAAGTTTGAAGTTTCTAGCTCAAAAAATAAAGTTCTCTCCATACAAACTTTGCACCTCTATTTAACCGCCTTAGGGATGAAATTTTCTAAAACACAGAAAGTACTTTTTTCTATTCTAATAAGTAATCTTTCTACAAAGTTTCAAGTCTCTAGTTCAAAAAATAATGTTTCCCCCATACAAACATTGCACCCCTGTCCCCTACTTAACCCCCTTAAGAGTGGAATTTTCTAAAACGCTGCAAGAACTTTTTATGCATCTTAATAAGTAATCTTCCTACAAAGTTTCAAGTCAATAGTAAAAAAAAAAAGTTTCCCTCATACAAACTTTGCACCCCTATTTAACCCCCTTAGGGATGGGATTTCCAAAAATTCCATCTTGTCCCTTCTTTTTAGTCCCAGTAGTTTCGGCTGTGCGTTGATGTATTAGTCAGAAACATTTGACATAACAATGCCATTAATATCTGGGGGCACGGCAGTGCCCCCGCCAAGTCGAGCGTGAAGCAAACACTGCCGTACCATCCTTTACTGGAACCATTTCGCCACATTTTCAGGCCCCTATTTGAGAACCTCTGGATAAGACCAGAATGCAGAAATTTTCGTCATCCAGTAAGCTATAATCACATACTTAAAATCCAAAATTTCAAGTCTGTAGGTCATTTAGTTCCGAAGTTAAGCGAAAGCAAAGTTTCGCATTTATGACACTCACTCACTCATGATCATCAAAATAGAACTAGTACTTCCCATAAACTCAGAGAGCTCAAATTTGGTACAGTTAGGGTTTAATGGCCACATAAAGGGAAAACTATAAAAAATTGCTATTTCAACCCAGTTTTCTAGATACACCATATACAGTTGGTGTATCTAGAAAACTGGGTTGAAATTTTCTTACTTTGTAATCCTATACAAATATATAGGATTACAAAGTTACATTTGCAGTGAATGGGAAAATTCAAAAGCAAGAATGGGCCTGCATTCATAGTTTGTATGTATGGATAACACATTACCCTACAAAAAGAAGTGAGATTCCATAAAAAACACTCCATGTAAAAAAGAGGCCAAGTCTCGAAACTCTTCCACCGTAAAAAGTTGTGAGATATTTCGTAGAGCCAAGTTTCAGGCATTCTTATTAATCTTTATTTGCTTGCTAAATAAAATTTTGTGACTTGGCAATCACATAATACTACATAATTTTAGGTAAGTATGCAAAAATCTATAAATACAGTTAAGTTGTGTGATTGCCACGTTGCAGAATTTTATTTAGCAAGCAAAAACATTCCATGTAAAAAAGAGGCCAAGTCTCGAAACTCTTCCACCGTAAAAAGTTGTGAGATATTTCGTAGAACCAAGTCTTAGGCATTCTTTAATCTTTATTTGCTTGCTAAATAAAATTCTGTAACTTGGCAATCACACAACTTTCCTGCATGAATGGATTTCTGCATACCTAAAGCTATGTAGTGTGTGTGTGATTGCCAAGTCACAAAATTTTATTTAGCAAGCAAATAAAGATAAAAGAATGCCTGAGACTTGGCTCTACGAAATATCTCACAACTTTTTACGGTGGAAGAGTTTCGAGACTTGACCTCTTTTTTACATGGCATGTTTTTTATGGGATTATGCATTTCCGATTAATGAGGCACAGAGTAGCTAAAGACAATCTGATTTGAAAATTATTAGTCAGGATATTCGTATCAGGCTACAACCTGCGCCGACAAGCCGAGCAAATCGAAAAATTCTGTATTTTACTATGACGTCGTGCACTCTAACAAACAACCTACGTTACGTAATCACATCGCTTACATTGCACGAGTAGGCTATACTGAATGCGAGAAAGGGGTAGCCTATAACGTTATAACATTATTATATCGGTTAAAAAAGTATCGGTTTTATATTAATGGTTTAGATTTATAACGTTATAATGGATATCGCTATAAAGCGCGTCAAATATCGTTTTTGAGTATAGCGGTTTTAGGAATCATAACGTTATAAATGATAGCGCTATACGAAAATAGCGCTATTTAAAGGCCTGATCATAATATCAATTGAATACAGAAAAATTCCGTTAGAATCAGACATAGCCGCGAATCGGTTTGAAACATGTCAAGCGATTTTCGCCATTAAATACGTGAGTGACCCGTTTTCATATTTTAATATCATCATAACTCTCCATTATATAGACATACGCCGCATACCTCTAATTCACGCACATTCTTCCTCCACATTTACTCGCCGCGGCGTGGGTAGGAAAACCGCAACTTTGACTGCGTGGACTCGGGATAAAAACTTCTCTATATTTTATTCCAGGCTATAACCTATCTTCGTGTAAAATTTCATCCAAATCGGTTGAGCCGTTTAAGCGTGATTCACTAACAGACATCCAAACATCTAAACATCCAAACATGCAAACATTCAAACATCCATACATCCAAACATATAAACATTCAAACATCTAAACATCCAAACATCTAAACATCCAAACATCCAAACATCCAAATATCTAAACATCCAAACATCCAAACATCTAAACATCCAAACATCCAAACATGCAAACATCCAAACATGCAAACATCCAAACATCCAAACATCCAAACATCCAAACATCCAAACATGCAAACATCCAAACATCCAAACATCTAAACATCCAAACATCCAAACATCTAAACATACAAACATCCAAACATCTAAACATCCAAACATCCAAAGTGTCGCATTTGTAATATTAGTGGGAAGTAGGATAATTCACAGCAAACCACTATATCACATGGATGTTCCTATCCATCACGTGTGACTTTGTTGGTAGCATGGAGTTAGTTCCAACACTAGTTGTAACTTACTTTTAGGCTTGTAAAATACCTGGTTTGTAACTGTATAAAATGTGTGTGTGTGTGTGTGTGTGTGTGTGTGTGTGTGTGTGTGTGTGTTATTGTTGCCCTTTCTTCAGTAGCTACATTGAAATCGAGATTAAATATATTATCAGGCATCGAAATATTTGTAGGCAAAGTTATCCTGTATCAATGCAATCATAATGAAATTTGATTCAGACTCACGATTAATTTCACTGATTAACTCAGTAGGTAAGGTGAGTCGGGGCAAGAGTTTCATACTTTTTTTAAAGTTAGATTCAAATAGTGTTTGTGATCTTATTATTGCATTAATTCGTAAAGTAAAGCGATAAAATATAAGTAAATTTAATCTATTTTTAATTGAAACTACTTATCAAGCAAATAAAATTTTAAAACATGCACTAATTTGTAAAAAAATAAAAATCGGCATGACTGTTCCCAGGCCTTTAAAACGTTATAAAATGAACCGGAATTATAACGGTATATTCCGTTAGTGTTCGAAAATTACGTTATAACAAAACCAATATTCTCCATAACGATATAAATACCGTAACAGAATGAATAACAGAACGATATATAATAACGTTATAATATCGTTTTAAAATGCGAGCCGCGCGCTACGGCTGCGCCGTTGCCGCTCTGTGCCAATGCCAACATGCCACCACGTGGGCCGTAGCGCGACGTGCGACGTTGCCGTTACGTTGTTCTAGCTTCTAAATCTTATTAATGCTTGTTTACCTCGATCATTTGCAAATTGGTTGTGAATTGTGAATATTTGGTTGGTTGCGACGATAAATGGCGGAATAAAAATGGGACGCAGGAAACGCAACGCTGTCCACAGATTCGTGGACTTGCTCATAAATAAAAAGAAAGAGTGCCAATCTTAATAGCCCCTAGGTATACACTATTACAATACGTAAGAGGGTCAATATTTTTCTATGTTAATTGTTTGTATCGGCACTAAATCGCAGACTCCCAGTATTAGGACCTATTCCAAACAAGCCCTACGACCGACGGTGTTGCCGTGAGCAAAAAATTATGCATAGGTATGTTGGTATGTGCTTTTGTTCATTAATCGTAATAAAATTAAAATATACTTTTAGTTTCCGACATTTTATTTTATTTTTGATTTAGAGCCATTCCGAAAACGACAAGTTAAATAAAATCTGATTATGAAACCAAAGAATGTGTGAATTTTCGATTTCGGTTCTTCGCCATAATCTGTCTAGATAGGCTCGCGATAGATAGGGGAGACCAAGGACGGTTGGTACACATAAATATATATCGATCCTCCTTTTTTTACGATTCATCCTCCTTTTCTAATTAATCCTTAGTCACTAAATATTTATGTAAATAACTAGCTGTTGCCAGCGACTTCGTTCGCGTGGAACTTGTTATGGTCTTAGAAAAAATATTGCTATTAAATTATGTTCGGTGCAAGCTATTTATCGCTGTCCCAAACACACTTCTACCATCTTAAAGATATAAAAAAACTATCCTATATCCTTCCAAGGGTCTCAAATTATCTGTACGGGAAATTTCATCTAAATCCGTTCAGGGATTAGACCTACGTAAAAGGTAACAGTGCGATGAGTTCGTTAGTTTAAATTGATAAATCTAAATTGAAACCTTCGTTTTTACAAACATAAATATCTTAAGAATCATCAACAGACGTTTTCATACAGACATGGGGGTCGATGTTGCTCCACGTCCGTAGGAATTACCTTAGATAACCCTACACGTGGCCCCCGGGTGGTGCTAAGAGCGCAACAACTTTGGCAGCTGCACTATCCTTCTGATCTCGCAGCTTTCTCTACACAGAAATGAATTCGGATGCACACGCAAACAGCACTTCTCAGTGCTCCAAAATGAAAACAAAGGACATAGGACCTTCAGTCCGTGTCCTGCAGCTAAATATTGAAGGCATCAGCAAATCCAAAACGGAATGCATAAGTAAAATCGTACACGACAACGGTGTTGACATAGTCCTACTCCAGGAAACGCACACCGCAGATGATGCCCAACTTGCTAAACGAGGTGAGATACCGGGATTTGATCTGATAGCGGCCACGTACCATGGCCAATATGGGACTGCGACGTACGCTAAGTCATCTCTAACTGCTCAGGTCAACGTGATTTCGAATAACGTCGACTGCAATAACATCGCCACCACTACTATCCAAATCGGTGAAACGAAGATATGCAACATCTATAAGCCTCCACGTAGTTGCTGGCCTACGCCTCCCCTGCCAGTCTTAGAACACCCAGCCCTCTATATCGGGGACTTTAACAGCCACCACACCAGCTGGGGCTACAGACGATCCGATGCCAATGGAGAAGCAATTGTAGACTGGGCGGACAGGACTAATACATTCCTGGCTGTTTCAAACAAAGGCAAAAGGACGTTCAAGTCTGCTCGGTGGAGAAGTGACCATAATCCGGACCTAGTCTTCACAACAAGAGATGCGAATGGCGCCCCAGTTGCCGCCGAGCGGTATGTGCTAGCCGATTTCCCACACACCCAACATCGTCCAGTATTGGTTGTCATGGGCCTGAAAATACCAATGGTTGAGACATTTCCTGTCCCGCGCTGGAACTTCCGGAAAGCGGACTGGAATGGATACGCGGCCAAGCTTGACACCTGTATTAGATGGATCCCACCATTGCCTGACAACTACGAACGATTCCTGTCTCTGACCAAAAGTGTGGCCAAAACATTCATCCCGCGTGGATACCGCAAGGAATACATTCCGTGCTGGAGCAATGAGACCGAAAACCATTGGAAGGAGTTCACCAAAAACGGCGCTCGCGATGTAGCTAACAAGCTGATTGATTCTCTGGACACCGCACGAAGGAAAAAGTGGGAACAAATGGTGGAATCCATGAACTTTGCACATTCCAGTCGCAAAGCCTGGCATACTCTTAACCGCCTCTCCACTGGTGCTACTTCCCAAAGGTGCCAACCTAAGCTGAATCCTAACATTCTGGCCGATAGGATACGGAAGCTGTCGAAAACTCCCAGCCATAAGACGCACACTCGATCCACGCGTATCGAGCTTCAAAAACTCAAGGCGTCAACAAAAGCGGACGACACCTTCAGCCGCCCTGTCTCAGTAGAGGAAGTCACGCAGAGTATTAAGCGCATTGTGGCAAATAAGGCTTGCGGATTTGATGAATTTTTCCCCGAGTTTATCCAGCACTGTGGCCCCCGCACCCGGAAATGGCTTGCTCTCTTCTTCTCCAACATCATCGACTCGGGAAAAATCCCATACCTGCTGAAAAGAGCCAAAGTTGTAGCGGTACTGAAACCCGGAAAGCCGGAAGGCATGCCTGAGAGCTACAGACCAATAGCGCTATTGAGTGTCGTCTACAAACTGCTTGAACGAATAATTCACAACCGCATATCAAGCACTATTAACGCCGCTATCCCACTGGAGCAGGCTGGCTTCCGGCCCCAAAGAAACTGCACAGATCAGGTCCTGGCACTAACGACCCACATCGAAAACGGCTTCCAGAGCAAAAAGAAGTCCGCTGCAGCTTTTGTAGACCTGACAGCTGCGTACGACACTGTCTGGCGCCAGGGCCTCCTCTACAAGCTCTTGAAGATAGTGCCCTGTATAAAGATCTACAGGCTTCTGGAAAACGCACTCAGCAACAGGCCATTCCAGGTCCATTTGGGTGGGACAAGCAGTTCCGTTAGAGTACTTAACAACGGTCTCCCCCAGGGATCCGTACTAGCACCGCTCTTGTTCAACCTATATATCCACGACCTGCCTAATACCACCTCGCGAAAATTTGCCTACGCTGATGACCTGGCGCTCGTGACACAAGAGGTCAGCATGAAAACCGCAGAAACTACTCTGGAGTTGGATCTGGAAGTCCTGGATGACTTCTTCTCCCGCTGGCGTCTGTGTCCTAGCGCTTCTAAGACCGAGGTATCCTGCTTTCACCTGTGCAACAAACTGGCCAATAAGGAGCTAAGGGTTAAATTCAGGGACAAAGTTCTCCGCCACAACTCCTTCCCCAAATACCTGGGCATCACCTTGGATAGGAGCCTCAACTTTAAGGAGCACCTCTGCAAACTATCTGCAAAACTGAAAACCAGGAACAGCATCATCCAGAAGCTCACTGGAACCACCTGGGGCGCCACCGCAGCTACACTCCGAACTACCGCACTCTCCCTGGTCTACTCTGCTGCTGAATACTGCTCAGCGGTATGGCTGAACAGCGCTCATACCTCCGAGGTCGACGTCCAGTTAAACCACACGATGCGCCTTATTACCGGGTGCCTAAAACCAACTCCTACATTTTGGCTACCGGCGCTCAGCCACATCCTACCGCCAAACCTCCGAAGGGAAAAGTGCCTACACGGAGAAATCGCAAAGATCCGCGCAAACATATGCTTGCCTATACACCAGGACCTCGACACACTAAAGACCCTCAGACTCAAGTCCCGAAAACCCCCCGCATTAAAGTTCCACGATCCACTGTCAACTGAAAACTCTCTCTCTTTGTGGATTAAAGAATGGGAAGCCAGGTCAGTTTCTGGGGACCTGTTTGAGCTTGATGTTGGGGCCCGGCCTGTGGGTTTTGAGGAACCTCGACGGGTCTGGTGCCTACTAAACCGGATCAGGACAGGGGTCGGAAATTGCGCATCTCTTTGGTGCAGATGGGGATGGTGCGAGTCAGCGGAATGCCAGTGTGGCTGTCCAGATCAGACGGTACACCATACCATCTTTGAGTGTCCCATCACCAAATTTAGCGGGAATTCGGCTGACTTAAAGACTCTCTCGACGGATGCAGTTGCTTACCTTAAATCTAACATCATAAACATTTAATTAAGTAGAGAAATAGTATGCCATACGATAAATAAATAAATAAATACAGTATTAAAGAAAAATATATTTTTATATGTCTACTAAGCTACATTACTGTTATAATAATAAGTACCCAATGTTGATTAAATCTATTCGATTCTGGGAGCATCGCAGTTCTAACCTAACCTATCCTACATTTCTGGTAACTGTTCAAATCTGTAAGTCTTACTTTAAAAAAGGTCTTGCTCTCTATACAACCTTCAAACCTTTTAACTCTCTTAGGAGATGAATAAAAAAAACGCTGAAATCGTTTTCTAATCATTAAACAAACGGTCCATAACCTAAGTAATAAATCTATTATTTTAAAAATATCTTGCTCTTCGTATAAACTTTGAACCCCCTAAAAACCCTCTTAAGGGATGAATTTCAAAAACATTGAAATGTATTTTTTAGTTTTAAACAAACCGTCTAAAATCGTAGTTACACTAATGTTTTACTTTAAAATTGTCTTGACCCTATACGGCCTTCGAATCCCCTTTAAATTAAACACTCTTAGGTGATGAATAAAAAAATCTACTAATCTGCTCTCTCTATTTTAAGACCAAAATTAAAAAATCTTACTTAAAAAAATACTTTTCCCTCCATATAAACTTTGAAGCCCCATTAACGCCTATAGGGGATGAATTAAAAAAAAACTCTGAAATCACTTTTGTTGTCTTTTAACATACAGACTAAGACTGACATTAGAAATATCTTACTATATTTTCTTGCTCTCTATATAAACCTTGAATACCGTTTTAACACTTTTAACCCCCTTAGGGGTGGTATTTTTCCAAGACGATGAAAGGATTTTTTTTTTCTAATAAGTAATCGTACCACAAAGTTAACCATCTCTAGCTCAAAAAAAATGTTTCTCATCCTAATCTTGCATAAGTACCTTTTTAACCCCCTTAGGGATGGAATTTTCTAACACGTTAAAAGTACTAACTGTTTTTCTATTCTAATAAGTAATCTTTCTACAACGTTTCAAATCTCAAGCTCAAAAAAAGTGTTTCTCATACAAACCTTTCATCCCTATTTAACCCCCTTAGGGGTGGAATTTTCTAAAACGCTGACAGTCCTTTTTTGTATTGTATTTAGTAATCTTTCTACAAAGTTTGAAGTTTCTAACTCAAAAAATAAAGTTCCCTCCATACAAACTTTGCACCTCTATTTAACCGCCTTAGGGATGAAATTTTCTAAAACACAGAAAGTACTTTTTTCTATTCTAATAAGTAATCTTTCTACAAAGTTTCAAGTCTCTAGTTCAAAAAATAATATTTCCCCCATACAAACATTGCACCCCTGTCCCCTACTTAACCCCCTTAGGAGTGGAATTTTGTAAAACGCTGCAAGAACTTTTTATGCATCTTAATAAGTAATCTTCCTACAAAGTTTCAAGTCAATAGTAAAAAAAAAAAGTTTCTCTCATACAAACTTTGCACCCCTATTTAACCCCCTTAGGGATGGGATTTCCAAAAATTCCATCTTGTCCCTTCTTTTTAGTCCCAGTAGTTTCGGCTGTGCGTTGATGAATTAGTCAGAAACATTTGATGCAGGCATTTAAATTATAAATAATTTACCATGTTATAACAATGCCATTAATATCTGGGGGCACGGCAGTTCCCCCGCCAAGTCGAGCGCGAAGCAAACACTGCCGTACCATCCTTTACTGGAACCATTTCGCCACATTTTCTGGCCCCTATTTGAGAACCTCTGGATAAGACCAGAATGCAGAAATTTTCGTCATCCAGTAAGCTATAATCACATACTTAAAATCCAAAATTTCAAGTCTGTAGGTCATTTAGTTCCGAAGTTAAGCGAAAGCAAAGTTTCGCATTTATGACACTCACTCACTCATGATCATCAAAATAGAACTAGTACTTCCCATAAACTCAGAGAGCTGAAATTTGGTACAGTTAGGGTTTAATGGCCACATAAAGGGAAAATTATAAAAAATTGCTATTTCAACCCAGTTTTCTAGATACACCAACTGTATACATTACTTTGTAATCCTATACAAATATATAGGATTACAAAGTTACATTTGCAGTGAATGGGAAAATTCAAAAGCAAGAATGGGCCTGCATTCATAGTTTGTATGTATGGATAACACATTACCCTAGAAAAAGAAGTGAGATTCCATAAAAAACACTCCATGTAAAAAAGAGGCCAAGTCTCGAAACTCTTCCACCGTAAAAAGTTGTGAAATATTTCGTAGAGCCAAGTTTCAGGCATTCTTATTAATCTTTATTTGCTTGCTAAATAAAATTTTGTGACTTGGCAATCACACAATACTACATAATTTTAGGTAAGTATGCAAAAATCTATAAATACAGTTAAGTTGTGTGATTGCCACGTTGCAGAATTTTATTTAGCAAGCAAAAACATTCCATGTAAAAAAGAGGCCAAGTCTCGAAACTCTTCCACCGTAAAAAGTTGTGAGATATTTCGTAGAGCCAAGTCTTAGGCATTCTTTAATCTTTATTTGCTTGCTAAATAAAATTCTGTAACTTGGCAATCACACCACTTTCCTGCATTAATGGATTTCTGCATACCTAAAGCTATGTAGTATTGTGTGATTGCCAAGTCACAAAAATTTATTTAGCAAGCAAATAAAGATAAAAGAATGCCTGAGACTTGGCTCTACGAAATATCTCACAACTTTTTACGGTGGAAGAGTTTCGAGACTTGACCTCTTTTTTACATGGCATGTTTTTTATGGGATGATGCATTTCCGATTAATGAGGCACAGAGTAGCTAAAGACAATCTGATTTGAAAATTATTAGTCAGGATATTCGTATCAGGCTACAACCTGCGCCGACAAGCCGAGCAAATCGAAAAATTCTCTATTTTACTATGACGTCGTGCACTCTAACAAACAACCTACGTTACGTAATCACATCGCTTACATTGCACGAGTAGGCTATACTGAATGCGAGAAAGGGGTAGCCTATAACGTTATTACATTATTATATCGGTTAAAAAAGTATCGGTTTTATATTAATGGTTTAGATTTATAACGTTATAATGGATATCGCTATACAGCGCGTCAAATATCGTTTTCGAGTATAGCGGTTTTAGGAATAATAACGTTATAAATGATAGCGCTATACGAAAATAGCGCTATTTAAAGGCCTGACTGTTCCTCTTGCCCCATGATACTCTTACCCAACTTGAACTAGGTTAGCTCCAGTGGATTTACGTATTTAGTAACACAGTTGGTGTCAAGAAAATGAATACATTAATAAGTTGAAAAACTCTTGAAAATTCTGAGAAACTGTATACATATTCTGGGGCAAGAGTGTCATAGTAGGTGTTATCAGGGGTGAAAAACCACCTAACACTTAAATAAATAAAAAAATGCTATAATTTTTTTAATTCACTTTGATAACTATACTATTAAGTATTACAGTAGTACTATTTAGGCAGGCACACTATTTGTAAAAGCGTGGGGCGCTGGAACAGGAAATACTTTCTTGTAAACAAATACTAATACTAACTTCCGGGCGGCATGAGGTCGCACAAGAGCATAAAGTTAAACGTTTAAAGTCGCTTAACTTGATTTCTCAGCAAGTTATACAAAAAGTTTATCCTGTTCCAACGCCCCACGCTTTGACAATCAAATATTATAATTAAAAGCACATAGTTTTACACTTCAGCTCAGAAATAGAGATAACTTGAACGATCCAGATTTTTTGTTTTGTTTTTAAGTGCATTAAAAAAAGCGTGTTTTTCTAGTGTGTTTTATTTGTTTTCTTCGTAATTTTAATTGTGTCACGATATAGTTGATTATTTATGTTTTTGAGTGCTTGAACCCAACATCCGCATCCTCAAATGTCGAAAAATCGCATACGCACATGGCTGAATTAAACAGTGTCAATTTGTAATAAGAATGACAATTTACAAAAGGTTTGACCGCCCTGACACGGGTTAAGAGTAGCTTATGACTCCCTTCCTTCGGACTGAACTGGCACTCTTGCCCCACTTGAATAATTTGAGGTTAAAATTTTATTAGCTTGATAAAAACTTATAATCGATAGGAATTACAGAAAATAACGATGTAACATAAAAAACCAAACAACCACCACACCACAACCATGGCCTCCCAACTAGAACAACGTATAATTGATACTAAAAAGAACTCATAGATGGCGACACAGGTACCGAGCGAAACATTTGAACCAGTAATCGTGAAGATAGAATGATTTTTACACCTTAATAAATTCAACGTACCTTAATTATATCACAAACATACTTTCGCACATACAATAAAGGTATATTTTATAAGTTTAGTAAATGCAATAAAATTTATACTAAATCCATGTAACTCGTACTATACGAGTCAGCTTTCAAGCTTGCTACGTATTATTGGGTACTGTCCCTAGATGGCGCCATCACAGGTCGCAAAAGTTCTATGGAACCACAGGCTCTAAGCATTTGGTTATGTATATTTTTGTGTGATGTGTAATATTGTCTCTAAAATACTACTTTTATATCGAAAAAATCAAAAATACTGTATTTGTTGCCCGGGAAGTCAACGCCATCTGGTGATATCTCAATGTATTACTAAAGGCTGACAGCGTCATAGCCGTGGTAGCTCGGATACGGCATCTACTGGTGTAGCTACGAGACTAAAATTGTATACAGAATTGCCTACATTAGGACGGTACGCTTTTGCTCTATGGGATTGGGTATCTGTACTTGTATTCTTTTATCTGTGCCACAACCAAACATAATAAACTATAAATATTCGACTCACTAACAAACAATTCCGAATTAACTGCCATAAATCACACAAAACCGCTTTAGAATTATACACGTGCACTTCCACTTATCACAAGTCGTAACCAGTGAAAATGAACCGCGTTTTGTTTCAATATGGCGTGTGAAAGAGACATCTATGATTTGATAATGGAACTATTACACGCCTGTCTGTTTTACCGACGGGACAAAAAGGCGCTCAATTCAAAAGAATTAGCTGGAGAAGCTTTTGACCCTCTTTCCCCGATGTTACTCTTGCCCCGACTCACCTTACAACCGTTTGCGGTTATCGAACTGAAAATATTTGATAATGCTCATTACAAAGTATAATGGTGACAAAGACTACATAAAGATTAATAATTAAGTAAATAACGATTGAAATGATTATGCATGAAAATTCTCGCGTATGTGTTAAAAGATAAGTACTTATCCTTTGATTTTAGATCAGATAATGATAAGCAAATATACGTAGACTTAGTCTAGACATATCATTATATTATCGTGGGCCTTTTCATCCAATTTTACTAAACGGGGCTTAATCACGTATGATTATATTTATTTAAAAATCTAGCCGTTGTGACATGTTCCAATATACTTAGTCGCGAAAAGAGATGCCCAAAATATAATATAATTGCATGCATCAGTTAAGGCCCTTCTTCAAAGTCTTCAACGTTAACCAGTCCGTCGGAAGCAGTTAATGGAATCCGTATCTTAGTCATGTCGTTATAATATATAAAAGTGGTTATTGGTAATGGTAAAATGGTAATGGTAATAATAAATTGTCATAGCTTGTTGTATGAATGAGATTGTAAGAGTAGGCATCTTATTGAGAACCTGTGACGTAGCACTGCTGGGCAATCGCCTGTCCTCTCCGTTACTAGACATCCCAACCTCAAGCAGCCTCTGGCCAGTCCTTTAAAAAGGAGTCTAGGTCGTCCCGCCAAAGCCGGCGCGATTGCCACGTCTCGGTTTCGAGCTGTTGGGCTGTCATTCGGTGGCGATCTTGGCCCACAGCTCACTCGGCATGCGGCCGACTTGACCAGCCCAGTCCCACTTTAACTTAGCCGCTTTTCCAGCTACTTTTATTTTTACGATTATTTGGGTCTTGGAGTGCAGCGTGGTGTATCTGGAAAGATACAGTGCATGAATTTTACACCTAATTTGCTGCGCTGCATGGCCCGCTGGCAAACCCCGAGTTCGGGTTTCTGAGAGAATGTCAAAGACCAAGTCTGTGCACCGTATTATGTGAGAATCGGTACTGTGCTGCTCATGCCCATGAGTACTAAAATAGTTTCTCGTAGATTGAGTACTTTCTCCTTTTTTGCAAGTCGGCTAAAAACAAATACAAATTACATTCATGATTAAACAGATTACAAAACAGAGATAAAAATGCACAGTGAAATGTAAACAATACTGATAAAAATTATCAGTAATTATTACTGTTTCAATCACATTCTTAGAGAATCGTATAAAATAATTCATTGCGCAATGTCTCTCAAAGGTTTTATGACCATTGAAAAGCCATTGAAGTTATATTGTGAAGCATAGCGTTCACAGCGGTATGGTTGAAATAATTTCATGTAGCCGACTTTTTATAAAACTTTCACTGTAATTGGAATCTTCTATCTTTGACGGCAGAGTTGCTTTTTGAATGGACTACTTTGATGCGATTTGGCAAACTCAAATAATCTCACGAATACCTTCTTCGGGTAGTGCATAAATTGTGGGGATTCACGCGGTCTACGTAAAATTTATGTTTCTCGGGTAGCCACATGTTCACTGGCTATGTAATTCATAACTTGTCTCAACTCTATTTATTCGTTCCTAACCCATGCAAACATGATAGAACCATACCGAAAATACGGCTGACCATAGAGCTGGCTACTTGGCCAACGGATTGGAATTGCAATCGAACGAGGAAATGTGGCCAGCCTTATGGGCACCCTTCTCAGGGGCAGCGACCTCGGAGAGTGCATTTATACTAATAGTTAAGTAGATTTAAGTGTTAGTGTTACGTTTTATATTAGGGTAATGTATAGATTAGATTAGATATCTTGTTTTCATAAAATAAATTTACATGTCATTATAAGTTGACTTTAAGCTAATTTACACGAATTTATTGAATGATCGTCAAATAATGAATATTAATTGAATTAAATGGCACAGGTACAATGCAACATTATTATGGACATATCATATAAAATGATTAATGATAACGTCAAAATAAGGAATATATATATTGATATTGATATCTCGTAATGATCGTCAAAACAAAAACATTATCAAATTATAAAACAATTTAAATTAAGTTAACCATGTCAAATATATTATATGTCCATATACTCACGTACAGAATTCAATGGATGTTCTAATAAAAAGATGCTCATCACACAAATGTTTGCCCTTACCGGGATTCGAACCCAGGACCTTCAGCTTCATAGGCAGCGTCACTACCCACTAGGCTAACCGGTCGTCAAACATAGTTGGTCAACATGGCACTTCCAGTTACGGTTCGAGTCTAATAGTGTAAAGCCGAGAAATTTGCACTCGTTGCATAATGGCATTGGACCATTGGTAACAGATGGGGGTAATGCAGTCATCCGACCCCAGAAAATCATTACCATCGACTTAGAAAGATTAAGGAGTAAGCCGTTTGACGAAAACCATGTTTGCAGTTGACCACAAGCCTCATCAATCTTCATCGCGAGCTGCTGATAAGATTTCGCGCTCACTATGACTGTAGTGTGTCGTCGGCGAACAGCGCAGATAAGCCACTCGTGATTACCGATGGAAGATCGTTAATAAATAATAAAAATAGCGTTTTCTCAAACATGCTCGGAAATGTACGCGTTAATATCACGAAATGAAGACGTGAAGTTTCTTGTTTATGGCTCCCTACATTACTTCTTGGCCTTACGCCAAGAAGTAATGTATGAAAACCCTAAGTAAAACCATTATTGTCCGCTACTCTAACTTTTTAAATTTGCTTACTAATATTAAACTGACAAAGGAAAATTTACATACTGCCAACCACCACTAGACACTGCAGCACTGTAAGCATACTTGCTTCATAAAAAAAATAAAAATAATCTATGGTACTATACTTTATGTGCGGTTAAACATGGTGCTCGAACGGCTTGTTCAAATGGCATGTTTAAAAAATAAAAAAGGCGCAAATTACCTATTATTTAATTGATTACCTAGTATTTATTTTAATTTTAATATTTCCTCACATCGTTTGAGAAAAGTACTATACAATCCTCGGCTGGAACAGGGATTGCTGGACTCGTTGTATTCGGCCTCGTCTACGACTCGGCCGTCTACCCTAATCTCGTCCAGCAATCCCTTACTTCACGGCCTCTGCAGTAATCTACTAATTCCCGATCACTGATCTATACTTCGCTATACTTTTACTTACTGCTTCTTATTTCTTAAATAAATGTTACTTTATATATACCGATTGGTTTTAATAGCCACAAGCTTCTTTTCTGCATAATACAAGTGAAACCTGTTAGGAGGTAGATGAGACAATAATATTCCAATTAAGTAATTCTAATCGGAATTCAACATTCTCATATTGTAGACTGCACGGCGGATGGACATCATTATTGGAATATGTATATACAGAATGTTAACGGGGTCATGATCCGGAATGACAAAAAGCGAATAAGATGATCATACTGAACAACCTTTCCCATGGGACCAACCACGAAATCGCAAAAAAAAAGAGCCAATTAAGAGTTAACTGTGAGTTAACTGCGATTTAATTGAGAGTTAATGTATGGAATACCTGGTTTTTTTTTGCGATTTCGTGGTTGGTCCCATGGGAAAGGTTGTTCAGTATGATCATCTTATTCGCTTTTTGTCATTCCGGATCATGACCCCGTTAACATCCTGTATAACGCGTAAATGTACATGTTTCGTCACTTCATAGATGTAAAATTGTAAGCGACCAAATAATTAATTAATTTAAACCCGTGTCATACCCAATAATAATCCTACGCAAAATAACAACCTAATCCCTATACCATTTGCTTTATCCACCCCCTAAAAAAGTGTGCCTTTTACAATACTTTGTAATTTGTGGGAAAACGGAAAACGCCTGGATTAAAATAAAATACCATTAATCTACTACAACTTACCCATACAAAGTCGAAGGTAGATGATTTATTTATTAAATATTTTCCCTTTTTCTCATGCGTTTTAAAATGAATATAATTTTCATGTAAATGTTTCAAGTTTATTTCCATGCATATTTTTGATTAAAGCAAAAATTATCAATTTAATGCTTCGAGCCGAATTCGAACCGGCGACCGCAGGTCATGGATATGGCCCGTCACTACTTTTACCATCCATATCCATACTAATATTATAAATGCGAAAGTGTATGTGTTTGTTTGTTTGTTTGTCCGTCTTTCACGGCAAAACGGAGCGACGAATTGACGTGATTTTTTAAGTGGAGATAGTTGAAGGGATGGAGAGTAACATAGGATAGTTTTTATCCCCGTAATCATCCCCTAAGGGGATGAAATGGGGGGGGGGGTAAAAGTTTGTATGGAGCTGCGATATAAACGAGTTCCACGCGGACGGAGTCGCGGGCAGAAGCTAGTTAAATTATAAAAATAATCGTTTAGTTTGAAATTAATAAAGTGAGCAGACATGATCCTTCTTGCATTAATCCCCGTTGTGCCCTAAAGGATCCCGAGGTTCGCTTTGACACCTAATCTGCTTTGTCTGCTTTGCCCAAAGGTTGACTGGTAGAGAATGATTACGGCATTAAGTCCGCCTTTTGTACGATAAGTTTTTCTTTTCTGCAATAAAGATTAAATAAATAAATAAATGAATAATGACACCACTACTTGGTCTGTATGAATGAGGAGTTGTGCTCCTAGTGTTGAGTCAGAGCGCCCGACGATGTGCTGTGACGCAACGTAACGGACTCAATTCTATCCATATGATATGAATTAAAGAAACCAGACAAGTGCGAGTCAGACTCGCCCATCGAGGATTCCGTACTTAATTACAAATATATAGTTTCAGATTTGTCCCTGTACCTACTCCTAATATAAGACGATATTACTTGGTATTGGCTCGCAGTTCTAGGTCAAGTACCCTATAAATTGTGATTCCCTTGAGAGTGGCGAAATACACGTTTTATGCGACAAAATCTTTTTTTAACGTTAGCTTAAAAGTTTGATTTTTTCACAGCTTCAAGAAACAGTAGACCTGAGTATAATATGGTTTTAATTTCAACTTGATACGTTCAGGCGTCCTCGAGAAAAAGTGTTATGACAGACAGTCAGACTGACAACAAAGTGATTGTATAAGGGTTCCGTTTTTTTTTAACCGTGGCATTATTTCAATATATGGCATCAACGTTAGACAGCGTACGAGCAACGCAAGTCTCGTAATTAACCAAAGTATGTAAAACATAAAAACTGTTAATTAACATAATCCAATTGATATAACCAGTTACACGGTATCTGACATAAAATAACATGAGAATTAGCTCATGTTAGGCTACCAACTTCGACACTGAAATATTTACAGGGCTGGAATTAAGTAATGAAATATATGTGAACGAAAAATCGGCTACTGTGCAACGATGCTTCGTGTATACAATAGCGACGTATGCTACGTCATAGGCTATGATATTATGCTAGGTATTCATTATTATATTTAGTGTGAAGAAAGACTTGATTTTCACCTTCTAATAACGACGGGGCACGATTATTACGGGAACACTTAGGATTCCTTGTACGAATAATTACATATTTAAACCCGCGCTGTCAAGCATACATGCCCTTTCTCCAAGTTCAAATTTAAGGCGACTAGCCTTAAGCTCCGACCACACCAATCGCGGTTCTTTGTTAATTAATTTATTTATTTGTAGAACAAACAGAGATTGATGTACATAAATACTTAAAACTACGTAAATACGACTTTACATGCATCTACCTCATTAGGTGTTGCCAGGTTTAAATAAAAATCTAGACAAGTTTACAACAATACTAGATATTCTGCTACTTTACAATGCTTTCATAAAGTGGACTTATCCACTACAATACCTACTTAATATTATGTTAATTTATTGCAATCCAAATTTTACGGCATTGGCTTTAAAAATCTTTGTTTAAAAATATGCAGCCACAATCACAATTTGGTATATATAATAGCCGATATAGGTATTATATAAAAAATATTGACATTGAAATTTTATGACATCTTGAAAAAACTAAATTCTGTAAAACTATTTTTGAGAGTAGAATATGCAATTTTCTAAGTAAGTACTATTACAATGTTAATGACTTGTAAGAATTAAAAACCTACTGGAATCTTGTAAGTACAATATATCTGAAATTTAGTTAGTAAGTTGCCTTTCTGTTCTTTGTGACTCCCGCCTCAAATAGACGGGTCTTATGAGTTTAAAACGTGTATTATGTGTGTGTGTGTCAGTCTGTGGCATCGTATGATGCATAGATTTAGGTAAGTGTTTAAAGTTTAAATCGAAACCCTTGGCTTGACAGCCAAATCAGACAGATGGTCTTGACAGATGTTTCTTGGCTATGGTTAGTGGAAATAAAAGCATCCGGCTCCAAGTTATCCAGCTCTCTTTTTAGAGGTTTTTTTGTGTCAGGATATTTTTAAAGTTTAACCCATTAACCACCACCAATCGTTTAAACCATTTATTATTTAACAAGGAGAATAAGACTGCCATTTATCTTGTAAGGCAGGTAGGTACTATTTTAATTAAATTATTTTATCAAAGTCATAGACTAATATTCAATTGCGTTAATAATAGTAATCTAATAGTAAAAATCACATTCGTCGAATAACGCAAAGAATCGAATAGGTGCAAAGGTATCATTGTGTCACAATAAAATGCCTGTACTTTTTATTGCTCCGCACCTGAAAAGAAAAAAAAGGGACCCTTATAGGATCACTTTGTTGTCCGTCTGTCTTTTTAGAACATTTTTTTTGTACATCGAACATTTATCTCGAGAACGCGCGGAGGAGGTATCGAGTTGAAATTAGTAAAGTAAAGTAAAGTATTTATTCATTGTAAACTGTGTACACACAGGTGTTCAAAATATACAGAAAGTAACAACAGTTGCTCATTTCGAGCAAATTAAAACCCTTATATGGTTGCCTACAGTTGCGTGCCTACAGTCTCTTGAGGCTGTAAAAAAAACAAACTTCTAAATTAAAGTAAAAAAAAATGCGGCCGTTTATGCCACAAAAACATAATATTTAAACACTCTCCAGGGAATCAAATTTTATAGGGTACTTTCCGTTGACCTAGAACTATGAAATTTGGCAAGTAATATCGTCTTATACTACAAGTACAGGGAAAAAACTGAAATCTGTACATTTGTAATTTATAACGGAACCCTCGGTGGGCGAGTCCGATCGCACTAGTCCGATTTTTATTCGGTATTGGCCACTATTATGAAAAATTACGGCGAGTCATTCTCATTTTTCACGGCAGCATCCACGGCTGTGACAGCGTGCACAACAAGACCGGCCCAGGTAGTGTGGTCACGCCTTTACTTTCTCAGGCATTTATCATGGCGTTACATTATTCACATACCGTGTCACTGGCGTCCCCATTTCGTTCCCTACGTATATGTGTGAGTTGTATGACTCAGATCGGGCATATTTCACGTTTGGGCGACTCGTATTGGTGCTCCACGTAAAATATATCATGTCTAAAATGTTGAAAACATTACATCAGAAGTAAGCTCATGCATTTTATAAAGGTAGGCAGCTAGGTAGGTAGTTGACGCAATGGAACGTATTTGTGAAATTTTAATGATGTAATACTACTGCTCTCGAGCTGCCGTGCTCTAGTGCACTATCACATAAACAAAACGAATGTTCAGAAATAGCGAAAAACTCTTTAAGTAAAAGTATTGTGGTCATAAAACCATGTTTTTTTATTATTACAAGCTTTATCTTAACTTGAATTGTTCGTATGTAAGTAATAAGTACTAAGTGTCCGTCAAAATTTGCAATCTATTTCTCAGTCACTTGGCGTTATCCGATTGAGCTGAAAGTTTGGCTCGTACAGTCGACAACACAGCTAAGTGACCATCGGAAATCTAATCTGACCTTAAGTGCATTGTAATAAGGTTCTAGGTTTTCACGGTATGGTTAGTTAGGTGTGTTGCTGTGTGTACCAATGAGTTTTTCGGAACACTCAAAATTATATTTTTTCAAGTAGGCCTAATAACAAGCACTTTCAAATCGTGATTTATTTTTTTAAGTAATTTATTTAAAATAAAAAATAAAAATTATATGAAGTAAAAATTGTATAGAAAATACTAGTGAATGTTGCTAGAAAAACAATCTAATGTCAAAAAAATATATATAACGAGAATTAATATATTGATTAAAAATTCAGTCACAATTAGTTCCATGGAGTTTTATCATTCATGTTGTCTTAATATTTACCGTTACCTTTTCGAAGACGGTCTAACCCCAATAAGGTCTAGTTTTTTAGGTTGGAAGGTCAGATGGCAGTCACTTTCGTAAAAACTGCCTATGCCAAATATATTATTAGGTGTAGGATTAGGTGTCAAAGCGGACCCCGGGTTCCTTTAGGGCACAACCGGGAATAACGCTAGTGGGATGATGAATTACCTATAACGACAGTCACCAATAGTGCACTAGAATTGTGCAATGAATGGTGCCCATGTAAATTGGATACGTATGTACATATATTTAACCCTTCAGCTGTGGTCATCCCTCTGTGGGCTTCATATTTTTTCCTGCAGGTTGGTGGAGCCCCCCTCGGAGGGGCGCATTGGCTGTGCTTACTTTATTAGAAATAAAACCGCCATTCGTGTATTGATCTCGTTTTAATCCATTGAAACGTATAGCCAATGAAGCGAGACAGCTAACAAGCGACAATTTCAATGGCCATTGGAGGAAAATTTTGAATTTGATCGGTAGTCTAAAACTGCCACTGGCGCGTTAACCACGGTCGAGTTTCGCGAGTGAGTTTTAATGGTTTTAGTGCGAATTTTCGTTGCCAGAAAGAGATATCTTGGAGAAATGTAAATAATCCTTCGTTTTCTGTTAAAAAAATGTAGTTTTTAGTTGATTAACGATAATAAACTTGTGGTTGACACACCATACCTACTCATGGTCAAAATTTGCTTACAGGTTTTTTAGCGCTTTTCTACTAATTTAGAATTACTAACAGCTATTAATATTACCGCTATTTATCGAACATTTATTTAAAATGTTGGAAATGGACTAACAATCGCCCGAAAGTAGATAAATAGATCGAAATTGGTAACGGTCATAACAGAGCCCTCAGAGGGATGGTAGCCGTCAAGGAACTTCCCTCCGAGGGATGCTCACATGAGACCTCGTGACGTCACTTACTCAGCGCACCAGCGCGATTTCATAATATGGATACGCCATGGATTGATTGTCTTGCAACGTTCGTAATTCGTATCTATTAACGGAAAAGTTGGATCTTGTGTTGTGCTCGCGATTTGTTGCTATTGTCTAGCTTTATGTCGGTGAACTAACATTAGATAAATACTTAGTGTTTGTGGATGTGCCAAATGTGCTTATCAATATTAATATTAATAAATATTCAGGTGTCTCTTTAGTGCTCGTTCGGACTCTTCCGACTAATCAAGTGAGTGAGTGGTGCTTTCGATTGTAAGCACGAATACGATCGTTCATGTGCTATCATAGTTTCAATAAGTGTTAACTGAGCTGTGTGCTGTGTTATTTAGGTGCTTGTACAATCTACGAAGAACCATCGTAAGTAAGAACTAATTTCTACACAGACGAGAGACCACTCAGAAATCACCACTATTCCTTCATATTCATCAGGTTGTACCGCTACTACAAACTCATGGTGTGGGTAAGGGTATATCCATACTAAGCAAACCATTTTTTTTCGAAATGGTCTTGATTTTCATTGTTTTAATGTTCATGTTTTACGTGTTTTTTGTTTAACTGGTATTAATGTTGTAATTTTAATTGAAAGGATATTTAATCAAGATGCTTCCAACCAAATTTGTTTGGTTTAAAGCCCATGGTTGCTGTGATAATTGCAGTCGTTTGGAAGAGGTTATTTTGTGTCAAAGTAGACATACTTTTTTCATTTTACTCTCACATAAAACCTACTGCACCTACAATAAAAAAAGCTTCGGTTACACCTAGTTGATGGCCCAAATGTATTGTTTAGGCATGAATTTGATTACATACAGTATAAAACACTTCAGATATAAACATATAAATCGAAGCCCACACGAGCAACTTCTGAGTGTAGGCATTATATTGGTAGAATATTTCAAATGGTCTAGTGTAAAAAAAATACTCATGAGCCTCCCATTTTATGTTTTTCGAATAAGTATAACACTAATTTCTTCAAATTAAGCCCATTAAATACCCCAAATATCCAATTTATTATATTAAAAATGACCAAAATATGTCGTAAACTTCGGTGACCTGGTGACGAGGTCAGCTAGATAGCCATAATACGACTTTAATGTAACGATGATATATCGTTGCAGTTAGATAATTTAATATAGATCGAGTTTCGTCCAAAATCCTGGCTGTGATTATGTAAAAAACTAAAGAAAAAATAATTTTACCAAATCACTTCACCCCACAAACCTTGGAGGTGGAGCGTCCCTCAGAGGGTGCCACAGACGTGGGTAAGCGGCCATGTTTTTTCGCCACAGCTGAAGGGATATGTACACAATGCAATGGTTACAACCGACTGGTTAGCCTAGTGGGTAGTGACGCTGCCTACGAAGCTGAAGGTCCTAGGTTCGTATCCTGGTAAGAGCAAATATTTTGTGTGATGAGCATGAATATTTGTATGTCTTTAAGTATTTATATCTATTTATATCGTCGTGCACGTGACGTCACGTCATCTAGTACCCATGACACAAGCCTTATAATTGGGGTTACTTTACAATTCGATTTGTCTAAGATTGTCCCCTCATATTTATATATTTATTATTTATTTAATGGTAGATGTTGATTAGTAAGCCCAAATTAGGTAGATCGCTACACGCCTCGCTAAAGAGAAAACTGGTTGAAAAAATCGCTGAACCGAGCATTGGAGCAGCACCGTATTGCTAAGCAGTTCCTTGACAATTTTAATTAACAATAATTTATTATTCTAACATATTTTATAATTCTTAATGTATTCTATAATTGCGTATGTGTACCCAAATTGACTACCTGTTCTTTTTGACATGTATTGTGTTCTGTTATATGTAATAATTTATCGTGTCAGTGTTTTGGTGTTATTGTATGCTGTAAACTTACATTGACTTTTAAATGAATAAATGAAATAAATGAAATTGGTTCCGATAGCTCAGTTGGTTGAGAGCTGCCTAGCCTGGTCGTTGGAATGGATTGGAATCGAATTCGGAGTAATACATTTTTAAATTTTTCTCCTTATTTTTTTTACTATCTAAATAAAATTAATAAGTATAAAGTACTCATGTCAAAGTAGACTATTATAGAGAAAAAGTGTTTAGTGTAGTGGGGTAAGTAAATTAAAGTAATTAGGTACCTAAAACTGAAATTTCTAGCGCCTTGGTAAAAACTATAATATTGCGTTAATTTTGTGTAAATAAATGAATAAACGTAAGTAGTTTTCTTAAATTCATAAGAATTTCGTCTAATATTGTTGAACATTATCTTCTGAAACTTAAAGGCTAAACTTTCCACCGTTCATTTACGAAATTGCCTTTTTACAGTAAACACTAAAGCGGGATTTTCGTCGTAAAGTGCCTTTTGTTGAGTGTGCTCAATTTATTTCACATTCAAAGTCAACGTACATAAACAAAGCATTCAAATAACATTGAAAGGGTTCAGGCATAGTTCTACAAGTTTTATATTAACTTAAGTTAAAGTGTACATGTAATTTACCTTCAGAATGCAAGTTTAGGTACGCAAATTTATATGTTTAGCGAATTTTATGTAATCACTAGCTTCTGCCCGCGACTCCGTCCGCGTGGAACTCGTTTATATCGCAGCTCCATACAAACTGTCACCCCCCCATTTCACCTCCTTAGGGGATGATTTCTGGGATAAAAACTATCCTATGTCCTTCCCCAGTACCTACTCAAACTATGGAGATCCATACCAAATTTCACATAAATCAGTTCAGCGGTTTAAGCTTGAAGAGGTTACAGACAGACAGACACACTTTCGCATTTATAATACTAGCTTCTGCCCGCGACTCCGTCCGCGTGGAAATCGTTTATATCGTAATAGCTCCATACAAACTTGAACCCCCCATTTAATCCCCTTAGGGGGTGATTTCCGTGATAAAAACTATCCTATGTCCTTCCCCGGGATTCAAACTACCTCCATACCAAATTTCATCGCAATCGGTCCAGCGGTTTAAGCGTGAAGAGGTAACAGACAGACAGACAGACAGACACACTTTCGCATTTATAATATTAGTATGGAGTATGGATATGGATAGTATGGATTAAGTATGGATTTAACCATTCATAGGTCGACCCTTCAGTCCTCGCCTGACCAGTTTTGTCATTTGGCTGTCAAAAAAGCTTAGTGAATAAGGTACAACTGTCAAATCATCTCACCCCTTGTGGTGTTCTACTTATCGATACACACATCGACGGAAAATATGCATTAAAACTATTCGAATTTGAGTAGTTTAAGCGGCTTATAATCAACAAAAATTTATAAATTAAAGTAACAATTGAACTGTGCTAATCGTATGTGTGAAACATAAGAACAAAGCCAATATTTTATCAAATTAAAGAAATGTGACGTATAGGGGTAAGATTATCTTGTCTGTCGAATTAGGCGAGAGGCGAGAGGTGACAGGTGAGGTAAGAGGTGGGGTGACCTGTGAGGTGATGTCTTGGGACGCCGTCTCGAACTATATCATTATTTTAGTGAATTGGACTCCTGCGCGCGCAGGCGATGCCTGAGTTAAACCGTCTACATATAGTATTTCTACTAGTTCAAGTTCCGAACTAGCAAAACGATCTCGACTCGATTAGATAAAGTTTGCTCGACGATAAATGGAATCGCAAGTACAGTCAGCAGCAGATGTAGCTACGGAAAATGTCACGCTCAAAATGATCTAGAATGTCATTATCCTCTCGACATTAGAGTCGTGAGTCAATGACGAGTTATTCATTTTGAGCACTTGACCCGCGTAGCTACTTTTTCCACAGCCACAAATAAAAGCCAGAGCTCCCCGGGGTCTGGCTGTGTTAAGAGTGAGACCTACGATCAGCTCAAGCTGGCAACAGCATCCCGCTACTCGATGATTGTACAATCAACATCATTATAGTAAAATTAGTAGCAGCCATACTTATCTTTATTAACAATCTTAATTCTAGTTTTTCACATTAGTTTTTTTTTTCCTCCGTATCCTAATTATGACGCAAGCAAACACTGCCATACCATCCTTTACTGGAACCATTTCGCCGTATTTTCAGGCCCCTATTTGAGAACCTCTGGATAAGACCAGAACGCAGAAATTTTCGTCATCCAGTAAGCTATAATAACATACTTAAAATCCAAAATTTCAAGTCTGTAGGTCATTTAGTTTTGAAGTTAAGCGAAAGCAAAGTTTCGCATTTATGACATTCACTCACTCATGATCATCAAAATAGAACTAGTACTTCCCATAAACTCAGAGAGCTGAAATTTGGTACAGAGTTAGGGTTTAATGGCCACATAAAGGGAAAACTATAAAAAAATGCAATTTCAACCCAGTTTTCTACAAATATATAGGATTACAAAGTTACATTTGCAGTGAATGGGAAAATTCAAAAGCAAGAATTGTCCTGCATTCATAGTTTGTATGTATGGATAACACATTAACCTACAAAAAGAAGTGAGATCCCATAAAAAACATTCCATGTAAAAAAGAGGCCAAGTCTCGAAACTCTTCCACCGTAAAAAGTTGTGAGATATTTCGTAGAGCCAAGTCTCAGGCATTCTTATTAATCTTTATTTGCTTGCTAAATGAAATTTTGTGATTTGGCAATCACAAGCTGCAAGCTGTAGCAAAACGAAGCTTTTATGTCCACGCAATCATAAGAAATAGCAATATAAGTCGCATAATTTAAAACTGAGTAGGTAATCTCAAGGGTATCAAAACCTAAAGGTATAATTACGCAAACACTTTTCAGACGTCTTCGTAGATCCTATTATTCATTCCTCCCATGCAGCATTGTTTGTTGAAACCTGGGTATGTAGTATAGACACTTTTAAACTTGATGGTTTTTATGAGGTGTGCAGAGTAGATGGTCCAGGTATAATCTAGTGCAAATCCAGGTTGGGGATCTATCGCTTATGTACGTCGCAATCTAAAGGATGCCATCACTGATGCATCATGTACAAGATATTTTTTAAATAACCCAGGTACTGCCAACGGCCATTGTGAATGCTTGCATTTTGAAATGTTTGATGTCAGAGTGATAACTGTATATAGGTCACCACAATGTCAAATTCATCTTGCAATTGAATGCATAAATACAACAATATACGGCAGCAACCCCAATGGGTATACCCCGTGTTCCCGTTTGATTGTTGTGGGACACTTCAGTATCGATTTTAGAAAAACTCCCCAAAATGGAATTTCCCCATATTTTTCATCCATTAAACATGTTTCCGTTAATAAGCACTAGCACTATACGAAGTAGTACAACTATAGATAACGTTTTTTCGAACTTCAATGTTCAATGTGGCACTATTCATACCTTTTTCAGTCACCATAGTACAGATCTGGTTCAAATATAACAGTTAATTAGTATTTTTGAACCGGATTTATAAAAAGATAGTGACTTAAAACTTTGTAAATAAACAACTTTTATAAAAGAAGTTTTGCCAGGCTGCTGCAAATCTAGTGTAGGTATTTAAGTTATAACATAAAATGATGTGGAAATATTTTTTTTTTTTTTTAGGATTACTAAATTGATAAAGTGACCCTGTTTAAATGTATGCTCCCCCCCCCAGCTTTCCACTTGTAATGTTACGGATTCCATTTTAATTTAGTAATAAACATACTACAACTTTTGCTTGTTATAGGTTTGTGCGGAACCCTCGGTGCGCGAGTCCGACTCGCACTTGGCCGGTTTTTTTTTTCTTCCAAGGACCACTTTTGACCACTACTCCATTCGTTGTTGAAGCGGTTGCGAATGTCATGAATGTCAAACGAGTTTGCGCAAATGTCGTACCATTATCAGGATAGGTACGTTAAGTCGACTGGTCCTATCCGTGTAATGCAAAGCAGAAGATATTTGCGTCTTCGCTTCATTAGGGACGAGGATTGTTTTGAAATATTATGAAACAAACATCATTAAGCTCCCGCAGTGGGCGATGCGGTGGGGCCATGAAACTTGACTCTTGGGCGAGTTTCGTGTTATTTGGATAGCAGTTCAGTGCGCAATCGAAGTAAATAGCGACGTTTTTAACATCTATTCGCTCACAAATACTGTACTTACCGGATTTATTATTATGCCCCAGTAAAATCACAAAAAACCACACAACATGTAACTTAAGATTTTGCAGGCAAGTTTACGCTATTTCAGAAGATGTATTATAATCGTGACATTTGATACAGAAGTTATTTATTTAGCACTCAAAGTAAACACGTACAATCACAGATACCTACATGTGCTAAATCTAGAACACTTACTCAGCATGTTGTCACACATAAGCCGTCTCTTTTGAGACTGATTTTCAATAAGAGTCTCAAAACTTAAAACGAACACTTTCAATTTAACTGGAAACATCAAGAATTAATAAGTTATGAAAATGTTAATTATTATTATTAATTTATTTTATTATTTATTGATATATGAATAATTTCTTAAACAGACAGCACTGATAAAACGAATACGTCAGGAAGCTACGTTGCCACAGACAGATACAAATGTTAAACTTATAATACCCGTCGATGATAGAGCGAGCTTGGGAGTAGGCATAAAGGGGCAAATGCACAAAAGATCCCACTGGGTCGACTTGTATCGGAAAGAGCCCTTGTTTAGATAAGATAAGATATAATACCCCTCCTTTTCGTTGGGCTTCCTACGCGTCAGTTATAATCAGAGATCGGAAAAAATTGCGACATTGTTTGCAATTATGTGGACATGACTCCAAAATTAATCAAAATGTTAATTAATTATTCATTGAAAGATAATTTGAATTATTGGAGATAATAGTTTATTTATAAAGTGCTTATAACCACGTATATACTATAATAACTTTAAAAAAAATGACGTTACGACGACGATGAATTACATAAATAATTATTAGCAAAAGGTTCGTATTTAAAATGAGTATCGTTTCCGTAAATATTTATATATAATAAATAAATAACGATTTTAAACTGACACGATTACTTACACTAGAAAAAAATTTGAAAAAAATACTGATATTTTTTTTTATAAACCTATACTTTAACAAACTTTTGTATTTATTGACTAGGAATCAAATTATATGTCAAGTAAAAAAATAATTAACTGAATAACATTTTGATTGATTTTGGAGTCATGTCCACATAATTGCAAACAATGTCGCAAGTTTTTTCCGATCTCTGGTTATAATTTTTGGAATACATTGTTTTCTCGCGGTTTTAGTGGCCTCGAAAGCCTGAAGCGTAGACAAATGATGTTTACGCTCCCCGTAACAAACGGAGACAGTTTTTGCACCTCTCGGAAGAAATGGATCCGATACGTTTGTCAACACGGCATTTCTGGGAAACGTAATGAGTACAATGTTTATTAAAGGAGAGTGGATTTTTTCTTTAATGCCTGCTTTGTTATTCTAGGATCTCTAGGATGTAGGTGTAGTTAAAGTCGTACCTAAGAAGTGGTCCAGAAAAAAAGTAGCAGATCATTTTAATGCACATACGAAAGAAAAGGCAAAAGTATTGATGTTTTTTATTTTAAATGTAACAAAAATGGTCTGGTTTATAATATCTATACATAAAAATACAAACTTATTCATCCATGCCAGAATTCTCGTACTTTAGCTTTCGTTCTCTTCATAAGAGTTTGAACATGGGCTTTGTCCATCCTTTCGGCCTGTTTTTTCCATTTTTTTGAAAAGTCTTGAATACTTGCGGCTTTAGATTTAGTATTCTTTAAATGCTTCTTCATGTGAGCCCAGTAACGTTCAATTGGGCGAAGTTCAGGACAATTGGGTGGGTTCACCTCTTTTGGTACAATGTGCACATTATGGTCCAAATAAAACTTTTTGGCTATTTTTCCATAATGGCAGGTGGCCAAATCTGGCCAAAAGAATACAGATGTCTTGTGTTGTCCTAATAACGGCAATAAGCGTTTTTCAAGACACTCCCTAACGTAAATTTCGCCGTTTATAGTTCCCGTTGTTATGAACTCCTCACTTTTCAGTCCACACGTGCAGATAGCCTGCCAAATCATATGTTTTTGTGGATATTTGCTGGCTATCTTGTGTTTATATTTTTCTTTGACATTGCCCTTATTGTTTGCGACATAATATTCTTGCCCAGGAATTTGATTGAAATCGGCCACCACATATGTTTCATCGTCCATTATGCAGCAGTCGAATTTTGTGAAGAAGTTGGTATATAACTTCCTGGCCCGTGTCCTGGCTGTTCCTTGTTTTTCGGGATTTCAATCTGGTACTTTCTGGACCTTGTACGACTTCAGCCCAGAACATTCCTTAACCCGGTGGACGGTAGACTTGCTTGTATTTAACTTGTCGGCTAGTTTTCGCTCAGACATGTTAGGATTAGTCCTGTAAGCAGCCTTGATCTTATTCGCCAGTTTTTTATCCTGAAATCCTTTTTTACGACCGGAACCCACTTTCCTCTCAATAGTCAATCTCTCTCTGTAAGTCCGCAACACCTTACCTACTGTGGATCTGGGTATATTTAAATGTTCGGCGACCTTAACTTGACTCCAATGAGGATTTTCCAGGTAATTGTCCAAAATTAACTTACGACGAGCAATTTTAGACAGCGACATTTTATTTATTAACAAATATATTTAATAATGTATACCATAAAATCACGTCTAGCCTGCTTATATGACATATGTCAAACACTCATTTGTTTTTATTTCATAAACCCGTTGTAATTAACAAAAAGGTTCTGCTACTTTTTTTCTGAACCACTTCTTACTTAGATTTAGTGTTTCATTACGCCGCAGTAGAATAGCATTTTAGATATGTTTGACTTCAACTATTCGAACTGCTGGCATACGTGCCTACAGTACCTACTTGAACTAAAAAAAAGGACCGGGTTGCACTTCGGGAGTGCCGGCAGAAGTGAAAACTCAATGACATTGTAACAGTTATTCGATCAGGTCACGTGTCCGTCTAACGAATTTTCAACTTCTTGCGGTCACGTGACATCTTACGGTCACGTGACATATTACGGTCACGTGACATCTTGCGGTCACGTGACATCTTACGTTCACTTGACCTGTTGCGAGTATCTCTCGAATCTCACGGCCACGTGACATCTTACGGTCACGTGACCTGTGGCGAGTTTAACAATTTTTCCCCATCCCAAAAAGTGCCCAGCGCCGCTTTTCACTTCAAAAACATCTAGCACGATAGTTTTTATCGTCACGTTTTACGGCGAAAATGTACTGATACGTCATGTAAAACGTGACCATAAAACCTATCGTGCTAGGGCGTCAGATGCGTGCCGGTTGCCATTGTATGTGTTGTTATTGTTGTGAATAAGACATCTGTCACTCTCGCACACGCATACTTGTCGGCATCTTACGGGTGTCTTATTACGATAAGTAATAAAATGTAAACCAATCTACGCCATCGGGGCATAAATAAATATGTTTCAATCACGAACTGAAACTCTATCAAAGTTGGAATAAGAATTATAACTGGCAGATCGACCCAGATGGAATTCGCTGCGACAGGCAATGGAAAATTAAATAATTAATGTTGATGTCGCAACACAATACCTTCAATTGATGTACGTTACTTTTACTTGTATTGTTAATAACGTGTAGCGAGCTGACGGAAATGTGACTGTCGAGTTACTGTACATAATAATGTACTTTCCAAAATATCTGAGCTACCACCCTTTAACAATAAAAACGTTTGGACATAATTCGTGTGAGAATAGGGAATATGCATGTGATTTAGAAATGGACAAAAAAAATCACGTGTAATCTATATTGCTTAATAAATATACACACATGATTATTTTTTCAAATTATCATGTTTCTATTGATAAAATAAATTGTTTAAAAGTACTATTTTTCAAATTCCCTCGCAGATTTCCAAAACGCAACGCTATTGGCGGAGCGAAACGTGACGTCACCGTGCAGGTCGTTAGTATGATTATTGAAAGTTATTCGCATTGTTTGGCCGCTGTTTATGATAAATAATCAGTGTTTTTTGGTAATTATTAAGTGAAAAAAGACTCGCCACAATGACTAAAGGCGGTTTTGTCAAGGCACAGTCGGATAATCTGCCTAAAATTGATGTGTTCATGATGACTAAATTTAATACATACTTCGCAAATATTTGTGACTTTACGTCCGCTGAACTAAGAGGAGTAAAAGCTGCAAGGTAAATAAGTTACAGATATTCAATAAATTTTCATATTCTTTGTTTTTATACTCGTGAGATTGGTCAATTAAATAATTATAACCTATTTTGGCGATTCAAATAGCTAGACTTTTAAACTACTTCAAATAGGTGTCTTTGTTAAATAAGTGGAATAAAAAACTAGTACATATTTATCCATACTATATACTATTTTACTATACTATAACTTTATATATTATATATACTAACTTCTGCCCGCGACTCCGTCCGCGTGGAACTCATTTATATCGTAGCTCCATACAAACTTTCACCCCCACTTCATCCCTTTGGGGGATATGGGGGGAGCTACGATATAAACGAGTTCCACGCGGACGGAGTCGCGGGCAGAAGCTAGTTATATTCTATATTTTATATATACCTACTTAATAATAAATTATAAATGCGAAAGTGTGTCTGTCTGTCTGTTTGTTACCTCTTTACGCTTAAACTGCTGAACCGATTTGGATGAAATTTGGTATAGAGATAGTATAAACGAGTTCCACGCGGACGGAGTCGCGGGCAGAAGCTTGTATTATATAATCAAAGATATGTAGGTACCTATTAGGAATGTTAAATGTTGAGAACATCTTTATGAACTTTAACAAACTAGGTTGTTTTCGTCAAGGCTTATAAATAAAACAAATTTGTGTAGGTCACTCAGTAAAAAGGATTAAATTCTTTTAACTTTCTTCGATCAACAGTGCAAACAAAGAAACTTAGCTAAAAGGTTTCTTGATCAAAATCAACACTCGTAGTCAGCTGTTGATCAACAAAAATCATAATATTTGTAACATTAATAACTAAAAAAATTGGGAATCAGAATAGTTTTATGAATAAGTATATAATACAATTTTGAGGTTAGGTTATTGTTTACCTATATTGTTCGCGAGTCGTAATAAAAAAGATTTTAGGTACATACATATTTAATACTCACGTCGAAATGATCTTCACAACAATATAAACTACTCAAGCACGAAACATTATCTCTCCTCATCGCCTTACACCACTTTATCCTTATATTTGCACCTTTGGGCATATGAAAATATTTGCAGTTTTAATGTGATTTTCACACATAGGGACAATACAATATTTATAATAAGCTTTTGTGTGCTCTTCCATTACAATAAGTTGATCTTATAAGCTTTAATCACTCACATTTATTAAAAGTGTGAATCAAACACTTTGTTGTTAATTTGTTTAAGAACCGCCGTGCACTAAGCTGCACGGTGACGTCACAAATGAGCGCGCCAAAATGGTGGCGTTTTGATCGTCCGAAAATGATAGTAATTTTAATTATTTTTTTTTAGCTTATTTAATAATATTGTGACGGTGTTATATTTTTTTCCGGTTATATAATTACTTATAGAATAGATAAAAAAAATAAAAAAATGTCATGAATATTCCCTATTTGCTGCGAGAAAGGAGCAATATACCGCGATGTCGAAAATCCTCAGAAATACCTTTTCAGGTCAAAGCAATAGGGGTGTAGACCCTAAATAAAATAATCAATAATGTTGTATTTTCTCGAAAAAGGATTAAAAATGTAATTAAATGGAGAAATAACTTTCTGTCAAAAATTTCATTTTTGGGTACAAGCTTTTATTGCCGACTGTACTTTTCTGTATACCGTCATCAACTGCTCATTGAGCTCATCTAACGAGCCCAAAGTCGATGGGGTTATAATGGCCACCTTCTGTCTCCATTATCAAATCAGCTCGATGGTACCATAATATTGAATTGTCATCCAAATTATACTTTTACCCAAAATTTCAACTCTATCGGTCACCTGGAAGTGGGTCAAATTTAACTTGCAAGATTTGTCCCAGACTAACAGCGCAAGTTAATATAAAACTCCTGTCTCCATCATCAGATCAGCTCGATGGTACCATAATATTGAATTGTTATCCGAACTATACTTATACTTACCCAAAATTTCAGCTCAATCAGTCACCGGGAAGTGGGTCAAATTTAAGTTCATACTAACAGGGCAAATTAATATAAAGCTTGTAAAAAGCAACGCAAGGGTTTAAATAATCACAAAGTTATAAGTAAGTGTCCAAAGTTTTAAGAGGGGGTATGTTCTATCCCTTTTCCGCATAACGCACCTTCATATGAAACGATTGTCATTCACTATAATGCTCGCAGATTGTGACGTAAGACGTAGCAATATTAAAACGGTTGTAGCTGCTTAATTCTTTGAGATATCTGAGGGGGATTTTCGTCACTAGGCATATTTTTTGCCTTCTTTACTTTGGAGTAATAATCATTTTCGAGTATTTTTACGTAAGAGCAGAACTATATTGGCATCAAATGACTATAACTCAGTGCACGAAGAATAAAACAGTTTATAGCTGAAGGGCACTTTTATATATCTTCCATAGTCATTCGCGCAGACACTGAAACTGTTTGGTTCTAGCATGATCTCGATGAATTTACCACGATATCTAACTAGTATTCCACGCGTGGCATAAAAGGCCTGCCTGGTGAGCGGGCACTGAAGCCTATAGGCGCTTGTGACTCGCTACACGCTCTTGCGCGTCACCCCACCCGTCACGCCTAACGACACTAGACTGAACCGGCTATACCTTTTTTCTTTTTTTTTTAATGGGAGGAAAATTCTTTATGGATACTTTGGCGCCACGGGGATATGTCGGACCCGCACCGGAGAAAACCCCCCGATGGTCCTGCTCGACGCATTTTGGACGGCTCTGTGATATGTCCTACGGAACGCACCAGTGCCGCCCTTTTTTGAAGTGAAAACTTCTTTAGCGGCGCTGAGCACTTTTTGGGATGAACTGAAACTGAACGCTATTCGTAAGGGTATAAAGCCGTTAAACACTTTTTGCAATAGCATATTCTGCATATAAATTTGTAATTCTGTCCACGCGTCCTTCACCTTTTTGCTAATGAGCAAATTCAAATAGTTCGAATTTGGACGTTATTCCTAAAGAGATAAAGCTTTGAAAAATATTTACCAACGGCAAAAACAAATTGGTATTTTGTTCGCCGCCGGCGTACTACAGTGGCGCTACCACGAAAATCGAATCTCGAAGTTCGTATATATCTGTCTCTGTCGTTCGAATACCATAAACCATAGATATCCGAACTTCGCAATTCGATTTTCGTGGTCAGGGCGCAGCGGCGACTTGTTATCGTCACCCTCACAAAAGGTGACACCCGCATTCCAAGCGGAGCTTCCTGATAGCTCACTTTACGACACTAGACTGAACCGGCTGTACCTGCGCTTAGTTGAGTCATTGTCAGATTTTGGTTCGCGTCTCTTCAGGCAATTGCTGCAGGCATTGGCAGTAAAGGGTACTAAGCCTAATTTTTGGTTGAACTCTGAATCTGCATAAGCGGCGTCGCCTCTTCTATAATCATCATCATCGCTATGCTGACCTCGTTGCCGGTCAGCCTGTCGCAGCCTACCGGAGAATCGCACCTTCAAGAGTGCGTGAAGCCGGGGTTCCTCCAAAAGAGAAGCCCTCTCGCACTGATGTGGCTAAGGAGGGTTTCACATTGGTGTCTAGTAAGCGCAAGCCGCGAAAGAGCCAGTTTGGTACAGCAGAGCCAGTTGGTTCGGGCCTGCGGGTTGCCACACCTAGTAAGGCGCTGTACGTGTCGCGCCTGCATTACTCCGCCACGGCTGATGACATGGTGGAGTATATTCACCAGAAGACTGGCTACTCTCTGAGGGTTTTCCAGCTGCGTTCGCGCCACTACGTGCACTTCAGCTCGTTTGTAGTGCGCGTGCCGCGGCCGCTGCAGGAGACTATCGCACGTGCTGACTTCTGGCCGAAGGGTGTCGTGTTTCGGCGGTTCCGGGGCAACCTAACGAACTCTACACCGGACTTGACGACGCAAAGGAGCCACACTGTTTCGTCGCCTAAATAATAATTAGTGTTTTAATATTATATTGTATGTATGTAAGTCTGTAAGGTATTTGTAACTATGGGCCTAAGTTGCCTGAAATAAATGTTTTATTATTATTCTTTTATTTATTATAATTCTATTCTATGCGACAAAAACATATTAAGTAAGCACATAAAATATATTCACGCCCTTTACCTATAGACCACATAAAACTCTGAACTGACCCAAAAACTACATATTTCGACTTGTTCGGATTAAGGACACGGCAGTTCCGACCAATTAGAAATTCGTTCTAGGTCTGCGTTGATGGTATTGACCGCGACAGATGTCTGTGGGTGCGCTTTATTTTCAGGGAGTTTATCGAGGGACATAAAGATCAAATATTCACTTTTAACATTATAGCATAACCCATGTCTAGATGCAAACTCGCATATCTTCGTAAGCATTTTCAGTGCACTCTCCATTGAGCTCAGCAGCACCATATCGTCTGCGTAGCTGATGTTGTTTACAAACACACCATCTACATGACAATCGACACGAGTGCTGATGAGCTCACCGATGAGCTCGTCTACGAACCCCACGTATAGAGTGACGATAGCCCCCCCTGCCTCACCTCGCACTCCAATCCATACGAGTCGGACAGCTCGCTCACCCATCTTCACACACACATCTCATCACCACAGGCCAGTAATGATCCGCGATACAGCCTTCGGGCTTCTGTAATGCACCAGGTTCAAAAAAAAAAAGTCCGCCCATCTTACGCTATTCTTCTGATTGGCATAATAGAACTGGAAGATGCTAGTCACCTCCACTGGCACGTTCCTATCCCTCATCTATAGGTCTCTCCTCGAATACACCACCCGTCCTCACCCTGTGTTAATCATATCCAGAAGTGACCTCTATATTTCTAATATCGTCCACCCATCGAGCATGTGGACGGCCGACGCTCCTTTCACCTAGAAGTGGCCACCAATCTGACACTTTTTTGGTCCACCTACTATCACTCTGCCAGGCAAGGTGTCCAGCCCAACTCCACTTGAGTTTGGTAATGCCATCTCCAACGTCGCGCACTTTAGTGCGACGACGGATCTCAACATTTCATCAACTTATAGTAGCGCTGAAAACCCAAGACAATGTTACACCGCTTCAGTGTGCATGCTAGGGTCGGCAGCTAGTTTGAGAAGCGAGTCACGCGCGCCAGGAACGTAATTAAAGGGAAGCCGGAGCCTGATAAATGGCACTACACGGTAACTTGTGTAACTGCTCGGCCAATTTACTGCGACCTCGCTCCGGGATTTTTGTACAACACCATTGAAGTATGCAATGTAGACGCCCGTGTTAGTTTATCGTCTATTAGCTGCCCGCGCATTGCAAAGGACGCAGGATAACTACATATTATTTCTATCATATATTAGTGCTCAATGAATAGAATAAAGTAGAAACTTATTCGGATAGCACATCATTACACATACATTCACATAATGCACCTTAAGAACGAACAAATAGGGTGTTTGAACTCCTTTTACCTAGCTAGCTACGGTAGCCTAGTGGCTTAGGCATGCGGCTGTCAAGCGACGGTCGTGGGTTCGATCCCGGCTCGTATCAATGAGTTTTTTCGAAACATTATGTACGGAATAAATACCGTTAACTTTCGGTGAATGAAAACATCGTGAGGAAACCGGTATAATCCCAATAAGGTCTAGTTTTCCCTCTGAGTTGGAAGTCAGGCAGTCGCTTTTTTTTATTAGGTGCCAAAGCGAATCCTGTGCTCGTGTAGGGTACTACCGGGAATTGCAAATAACGCAGGCAAACCCGCTGGATATAATATAGCCTATAACCACCCAGAAATACTACACGCAGGTAGAAGTTTTTTTTGGAATCGGATAAGCGGTTCCAGACATTACCCAAAACTTACAAACTCACAATGCGATAATCTTACAGACTTTAAGAGGAAACACAAGGGCCATTTTTTCATAGAAACGTAGTCCCCTGTTTTCTCCCTGGATAATGGCAGTAGAGCAATATTTTTTTTTCCATAAATCTATGGCTACTGTTGACATGTTCCTATGTTTTCCTTTTTTTCATAAATTTACGCTTAAAAGAGATAATAACCTTCAAAAACCTAAAAAAATGCCAGATTTTCCGCTGTGTTCAAACATCCAGAAAACAATTTTCACTAGATTATTAAAAAAAAGAAAACATAGGAACACGGCCAAAGCCTTTCTTTGATTTTTTATATAAAAAATAGTTAAATAGGTCAAGATTTGGAGAAGAAATCAGGGGATACGGAACGTTGATTTTTTGTACTTTTAATAGGTATTTTCCAAAGCTGCAGTTGTCTCTATCGCGTTCTGCGGGGGGAGGCTTGAGGTTGGCTCGACAGCAATTCATTTTACAAATATCTATTTCTCAATTATCTCGCCCTTAGTGTTTCCTCTTAACTGTTTATAACATTAGTATACCACTGTGCCTATGACCTCGGGGATTCAAATTCATGATTAAATGCTCGCCAAACTGAGCCACTTTAGTTCTGCAGCTTTGTAAAATAACTATTATTTCTGTCATTGCAAACAATGCATTGCAAACAAGGCCTCATTATTTGACATCCATGACAGTGACAACTTTGATATGGAAACCAATAGATGATAAAGGTACATTGAATATTTTATTTTATTTGTATGAAATTATGAAAATGTAGAATGGACAATTTTTTGATAAGTTGCAGATCAAAAGCAGTTCCGTTTTAGGAGCATAATCGGTATTTGCATTTAAATCCCCAAGGTCTAGCAGGTCCGCTCATGTTATACACAAACATGGTAATACCACAAGAACAAGATTAAATAAAGAATATTATGCCTATACTGTATTTTAGTATTTACAGGTATTTTATTTATTATTATTTGAGCTTTATTGTCATGACAGCTGATAATTTTTTGACATAGTGACTACTATTAAATTTAGATTTATTTATTTCGAGATCAAAATTACAATATATATTCGCTTACAATGTGAAAGTTATATGAATCCTTATCACGATCGATTAATTATTACTATTTATATTTGGTTGTGTACGATTATATTAGCTACGCCCTATCATGATCATCATCATTTTCAGCCCGTAATCGCCTACTGCTGAGCATAGGCCTCTCTTCGAGTACCGCCCTATGGGTATTGTATATTCAATTTATGGCTGAATAAATAAACGAAATGATATGTCCATTCGGAAGGGAAACTGGTGAAAGAATGTATAAGTCGGCAAGTAAGAATAAGAATATGAATTTATTTATAAGTAGATTCGAAGATTATAAATAAATAATAAATATTTGCGGACAATCTTACACAAATCAACATAGTCCCAAACTAAGCAAAGCTTGTACTATGGGTACTAGACGACGATAAACATACTTATACAAAGATATAAATACTTAAATACATAGAAAACATCCATGACTCAGGAACAAATATTTGTACAAATGCCCTTACCGGGATTCGAACCTAGGACCTCTTGCTTCGTAGGCAGGGTCACTACCAACTAGGCTAAAGCGGTCGTCAAAACAAGATTACCACTTATATTTCACATATACATACACATCCATATACGATAATTACTATAACGTGAATAAAACAACTAAATTGCAATTGACATTTCATGTATTTCCTAAATAAATAATATTTTCATAGCCTACATTTAAACCCAACAATACCTTTGCGATTGCAGACGTTCCACCTCAGTAACACCCTCGATCACCTTATCAATCTCCTCGTTCGTTGGATGCCGAATACGGGAATGCAACCAAATGGTGTTCCCGCGCATCGCACAGTCCCACACCAACACATAATCGTCCGTCAACAGCTTGTAATTGTTAATTGTTACGTAAGGCATAACAGGTTGGGAGTAGAAATCCTTAGCTTGAGTTTTCCCAGCGACCAGATTAATGGACCAGCCATTATCCCTGTTGATAATCAACGGATTGTCATCCATGGACACAGTAACTCCGTAGCCCTGTTCATAGATTGTCAGGTTTTCCGCAGTAGCCTTTTGGAAGACTTCGCTCGTGCAGGAAGTTGAAGGTACGAAGCCGCCGAAGAACGTGAACTTTGAGACTAAGAACCACTCGCCGATCAGGTAGTCGTTGTTGAGTTCGGCGCTGTAGGTGGTGCGGCATTGGTCGAGGACGTCTTGACTACGCGATGGATTTGCTTCGCCGCCATGCTGGAACACAGCAATGACTAAAACCGCGCTGACTAGACGAATCATGATTAGGTTCTGAGTCCTGCACCAGTCTCCTCCTATATTTATACAGCGAATTTGATTACAGAAATTATTGTCAGATAGATTGATCTTTTAGATCGATATTTGGCAGCGGGCACTGCTTGACCGATTACACGTTGTAGTTTGTAGGTATTGATAACAGATCTTTTATACGTCATCCTTTTACCAAACAAAGGAAATTCAAAGATTACATCGCGATCGATTAAAAACTTATTTATTTTAATTAATTAATTTTATCAGTAAAAGTAATGTATGATATTTTTTTATTATACATTGTAGTTAAATCTTTGGATGTTTTTTTACTCGAAGCGCTTATATATTCAAAAGGTATCTATTCAGAATCCATTTCAGAAAAACTTTACATATAAATAGAAGGCGCTTTTCAACAATTTTTTATTAGAGAATTTGTATTAGAAGTTACAGGAATTTATGAGATGATGACCCTCTGGTGGCCTGGGAGGTATATTTTGTAGTATTTTGAAGCCTACTTTTATCTACATTAGGAGTGTGACCTAAGTTTTTTTACGATGCCATTTGAACCAGTTTTTGGAGAGGATTATTTGCTTAAATGGAAGTAACTACAAATAAAGAACAATAATAGCTGTGCGAAAGAGCTCTGCTTGGCTGAAAATAAGTTAAGTATATATTTTTATATCTTTTAGACTTTTTGTGATAATTTTATTTTCTTTGGTCTATAAAAAGCTAAATGACAATTTAAAAAACTCGCCTTGGAATCGGACTATAAAGAAAACAACTAAAATCAAAAAGTTACACAAAATATTGTTCAAAAACGGTTTTGCCACCGGTTAGTCTAGTGGGTAGTGACGCTGCCTACGTACGGTAGGAAGCTGGAGGTCTTGGGTTCGAATCCCGGTAAGAGCAATTATTAGTGTGATGAAATGAAAATGAAAAAATATTGATTTCTGTAGAAACACAGTGATATGCAGATTACAAGGTTGGGGCATCCTATTAAGTATTTATGCAATACCTATATCAGGAATGTGAACATGAATATTTGTTTCTGTGTCTTGGATGTTTTCTATCCTCAATTATCTCTAAACCTGCTTGATCTATTAAGATTTGGATTTCTGTAAGGGGTTTGTGTTTCAGCAGAAATGATTCATAGGTATATGAACTGCTCAGGGTCCAATGATGGATCAGAACAACATCAATGGGAATTTTGCGTAGGCCCATTGTGCCATTGTTAATGGAAAGTAATTTTGCTCTCTAGATAGAGTTAGGTGAGTAGCTTTTGCATTAATTGTTAATGTTTAAAAATAATTAAACAAAAAGCAAAATTAACATTTTTGAAAAACCTCGCGATGGATGTAGTTCTTAAATTATAAAATAGAAGTTTCTACTATACAATAAATAAAGGGAATGAAAACTCGCGAGATTCTGACCTAGTCGAGATCTCACGAGACCACAAAGCCAGTCACGCTAGATTTCGAGATTTACGAGATGGGCAATTTTCACTGACAAATGACAATCGTATGCAAATGCTTTGAATTCCATTTAGGTACCTACTCGTAATGATTATCAATTTTTCATAAATCTTATTTTCATATAATTAAAAGTAATACAACTATAATAAAATACTTGATACTTGGTAAGTTTTAATTTGACAGTCAGATTAAACTTTTGTCACGCAATATTTTATACTCAGTCTCGTAAAATGCGGACGAGATCTCGCGAGATCAAGATTCAATTTTGGAGAGGGATTGCTAAGCCGTGTAGAGTATGAGACTTGGTGCTGCTTGCGATCTGATAACTTTTTGAGTGGGATATTTTATTTCTAATGCATGTATTATAATGACTAAGTGATGCATGATTAAATGATTATCTACACTATCTATTGATCAATGGTTACAATAAGGCTAATTATAATCATCACGAATACGGTCTCTGTTCCTTCTTGTTGGATTACTAAAACCATGTATGTTTGTCATCATTTCTAATCTAAGCTAGCCAACCATCAAATGTGCAAAACTCATTTTGAAAACCAGTACCTATGTGTTTACTTTTGTAATTTAATAGAAGAATCCTGGCAGGAATAAATAATAGGAATGGTGCTAGAAAAAACTAATCAAGATTTAACAATTAGACCTGACTTTTTTGATACAGTATGTTTAAATGAAATGAAATGAAATGAAAGTTTACTCACGAGAACATATGGTACAATAGATGTTGTAAGTGTTATTGACCCTTAATACATTCTGCCTTAAGGCATGTGAAAATATTTATTATGACATGACTATTGTCATTCATGTAAAAATTAAAATAAAATTTAAATGCGTGCAAATATTCTTAGTTACAAATGTCAAGATACTAAAACTAAAATGTAAGATGATTAACTGTCAATTGCCAAAGAACATGCTTCACATAACAACATTGAAATTTGGCTTTGTAATGTCATTATTATTAGATTATAATTTAAAATACAATTCTTAAATGTCAAAAGTGATGTAAGTGCTGAAACTTATGACTAAAATATTCGTCAATTGTGTAAAGACATGCGTTACATAAAATATTTTTGAAATTATATTTGAACTCAGCATTTGGCAGTGTCTTAATAGATGACGGAATTTTGTTAAAGTGTTGTTAGTGTAGTTAAGTGTTGTTACAGTATGTTGTCTGTGTAGTGTTCATTATAAACTCTTTGGCCTTTGTTAAGTTTATAAAACATCTTAACACGTTCAACGCCACGCAATAATGCTGATGATTCATTGGGGACACATGAGAGTGATTGTGGGCTGTACCCTACTGTTCAGACCACGACAGTCCTTCAAACATTTTTTACTGGTTACATAGCTACTACTACTACCTAGGATATATAAGGTGGGCCAAAAGAAGTCATCCGATGTTGTTTAGAGAGCCATACAACATCGGATGACTTCTTTTGGCCCACCTTGTAGATAGGATAGGATAATTACCCAAAATTTTGAATCAAAGACGAACGCTTCATTCAAATTGACATTAAAAAATGACGTCTTTAATCGTTGTATGGAAAATCAAGTAAATAACAGTTTTAGTCGAGTCAAGTAAATAATATTGCGTTTGGGTATAACCCGGTATATATCGGGTATTTGTCGTCCAATTTTGTTTCTATAAAAGCTTAAGGATTTCTTTTGGTACCTTTAAGTTTACTTTTGGACACTAAAAAATGCATATTTTGTTTAAAATTTCAAGGATCATCTTTTTTTTATTTTAATAATATTTTCATAATTTACACATTTTGTAACACTAAGTTGTCAATTTTAACATGAATCTTCCACCCTATTTTGATCTTTTTTTTGGATACTGGACAAAATGTACGTATCCCAAAATCTCAGAGATCTAAAATAGTAGTAATATAGATCAGTGTGTACTGTTTTATAGATCTCTCGATCACTACTCTAGATAAACGTTTACTTAGCCCTCCCTGAACCCAAAACTTTTCGTATTTCGCATTGAGCTGTCACTTTTCCTTCCCAAAGCGTCCTTTTCTCTAAATCAAAAGGAAATTAACATAGTTTTAGATTCTGTGGGCGCAATTTTCTGTGGACAACAGTTTGCCTTTAGATTAACTTTAATTCCTTTTACCGAAGCTAAAGGGGAGAGGTAGTGACTCTGGCTGCAAAGTTTGTGGTCCTTTGTACATAGGGTAAACTCGCATTATTTGGTGATATGCCTAATTTGATGAATAGGTACTTGTTTTGAAGCACGCTACCGAATAAAGCTGGCGAAATCACCGAATTAGGCGTATCACCAAATAATGCGAGTTTACCCTACATACATTCTAACATAATAATCACGCCTTTTTCCCGGAGGGGTAGGCAGAGATCAACGATTTCCACTTGCTACGATCTTGACAAACCTTTCTTGCTTCCAAAATTGTATTTATGTATTAAGTATTCCATAAATTAACACTTTATAGTCAAGCCTCAAGCTACATATGTTAACAGCAGAGTCATAACATAATGTTATGTAGGAAATTATTTACATTATTATGTAATTGACGACCGGTTAGCCTAGTGGGTAGTGACGCTGCCTACGAAGCTGAAGGTCCTGGGTTCGAATCCCGGTAAGGGCAAATATTTGTGTAATGAGCATGATTATTTGTTTCTGAGTCTTGGATGTTTTCTATGTGTTTAAGTATTTATATCTATTAAATATATTGTCGTATAGTACCCATAACATAAGCTTTATTGAGCATATGGGGCTAGCTCGATTTGTGTAAGATTGTTTTTAATATTTATTTATTTATTTTATTTACCAAACTACGGTAGCCTAGTGGTTCAGGCATGCGGCTGTCAAACGGCGGTCGTGGGTTCGAATCCTGGCTCGTACCAATGAGTTTTTCGGAACTTATGTACTATCATTTGGTATTTACCGTTAGCTTTTCGGTGAAGGATAACATCGTGAGGAAACCTGCATACATCCACGAAGAAATTCAAAGGTGAAGTCCCCAACCCGCACTGGGCCAGCGTGGGGACTACTGCCCGTTCCCTCTCATCCACGAGAGGAGGCCTGTGCCCAGCAGTGGAACGTATATAGGCAGTTTTTTTTTTTTTTTTAATTGATTTTGAGCACAATGTGGCCAGAAATAATATTATGTTGTCGACATTATAACACTGTTTAGCATTACAGTAATATTAACAAGCACTGCTGCTTTAAGGGTCAATGGATCATAACATCTATCACTGGTTCCAATGATATTATATAACAAATTTCTGTCAAAAATGACATTTATGGTACAAGCTTTTATTGCCGACTGTACTTTTCTGTATACCATCATCCACTAATCATTGAGACGATTCTAACGAGCCCAAACTCAACGGGGTTACGTCGTTTAAGTACTGAATTCCCATGGCGACCTTCTGTCTACATCGTCAGATCAGCTCGATGGTACCATAATATTGAATTGTTATCCAAACTATAGGTACTTATACCCAAAATTTCAGCTCAATCGGTCACCGGGAAGTGGGTCAAATTTAACTTGCAAGATTTGATTACAGACAGGCAGACAGACAGACAACGGGACAGGTGAAACTAAATAAAAGCTTGTAAAAAGAGGTAGATAGGTTATAAGCGCTCCAAAAGTGGTACACTAAAGCACTATTTCCACCAAACGGCCCGCATCGGATCGAATCGGAAAGAATACGAACGGATGCGGCGACAACCGATCGTGTCCGGCAGCATGTCGCCGCATACGATCAAGCGGTAACAGCCGTTCGCGGCCGACAGGATGTCGACGCACACGATCGGCACCGTACGGTTGCTTGCGAACATATCCGCATCTAGTCAAATATGTAGTTTCGTTCGGCATCGACAGCCGAAAGGTTCCGATCGCACACGACGACAAGCGAACGGGGCCGATCGCGTGTCGCAGCATACTTTCGGTTACGATTACATGTCGCGGACGACGCCCGCGGTCAAGCTGTCGTGCGCAGCTTGGTAATGTAGACTTAAAAACAGTACATATATGATTCAGTATCGTTTAAAAGACTATAAAATTCTTTCCGTTCCGATCCGTTGCGGGCCGTTTGGTGGAAATAGTGCTTAAAGCGGAGTTAATTACACCAACTTGCGTCAGCTTCGCGTCGTCAATGGAATCGTATACTACTGTCAGATTTAGCGGCCATTTTTAAACACGGAATTTCGTATACACAACGTATCGACCTTTTCTATATTACATCAATGACTGGTTCAATAATGTTTATGATTATACTAGCTGCCCAATGATTTTCGGCCGCTTATTGCGAAGAACGAAATGTGTCCATCGAGTTAGTCCATTCTACATAGGTTATATAGATACTTACCTTATTCTTAATATCTGTGTGACTTGGAGATCTTAAATAATAGCACATTACTACAGATGCCGGGAAGTATGGTGTTGCCGGCCGAGCGTAGCGAGGTCGGATAGTTATGAGGCTGGCAACCCTTTTTCACGCCAAGGTATGTATAGTGCTTTTCTCAAACATGCAATTAAATAAATTAAAAAAACTCCAAGAAATCACACTTTAATTTTCATGGCTGAACGCCGTGATCCTGTGCCACAAATTGTGGAATGGAAATTAAAAAGGACCATCTTGCCGGCCTAGGCCTCCAATTTTGTATGAAATGCCATTACGGGTCTCTCGTCTCGCTCCGCCCGAAACGTGACACTTCGAAGCCCATTATGAAGAACACAACGTCAATATTTCATTGCATGTTTGAGAAAACGTTTTTTTTCTTTTTTGTTTCAACACAGAGATTCACCCTTACCTACACCAACTTACATAGCTACAATTTCACAGATTTTTTATTTTTCTAATATTGATATAGATTACCCCCTACATGCAAATTCACAAAGCTGCAATTACATATTTTTTTTTCTGTATAATATCAATGTAAGAAATAAAATAGCATAATCCCGTATTATGTTTGTAACTAAAAGCATAAAGAAAAGCACAACATTTTTGAAAACGACAAGAAAAACTTAGTAACATGCCAGTAGGTATGGATTATTACCAGTTTATAAATGTAAAATACGAACTCAGTTTAAAGTTTAATTTCGCCGCAGTCTGTGGTTTCGCTATATTTCTGAACATAATTCATATTCGCATTCCTTATTCTTGGAAAACTCAACTGTAACTGTTAGACATAAAGTTCAATTTACAACGTTAAACTTTGGAGACGAGCATTTCAAAGTTACTTTCACCTCGATATGTTTGAGCGTCGGTTCGTGTATTTGATGAATTACTTTGCTATTCGAGTTCCATATAGCTTTACATGTAATGTTAAGTAAATAGACGATAAATCTGGCGTTGGAAAACGTTAAGCATACGTAGATCCTTGTTTTGTGTTTCTTTAGCTTTCGGAGCTGTCTAAATAACTTTCTGCCTGAGGGTTGGAAAGGATAACAAGGAGTACCTAGTAGACATGGAACTGCAAACGTATTTTTAACACCCGACGCAAATTGAGGGGTTTTATAAGTTTGACGTATCTGTGCGGTGTGTAGTGTGTGGCACCGTAGCACCTAAACGAATTGACTGATTTTAATGTGGTTTTTTTGTCGAAAAAGTAACGTGACCGAGATGGTTCATAAGCTACGTTTAAACAAAATCGGTTCAGCCGGTTTTGAGATATTGAGCTTTGAATTTAATTAGGTTTTTGGTGTAACATAAAATGCAAGCTTACAATGGAAGCTGCGATAGTCCCAGGCGGTATGTTCGCGCTGCTACGGCACACAGCGTTATTTTCCAGCGTGTTGCATGCTATAGAAAGGGATGGCCACGTTAAGGCTCGTTCGGCATACCATTAGGTATGCAGGGAATTTGTTCACAGAGAACCTTCTGTACGTAGTCTATTATTTATTCTGTGGGCAAAATAACTCGTTCTAGCGACCAAAATAAAGTCGGGTCAAATTTTAAAGCCTCTCTCTAGCGCGGCCTGCGGTGGCGGTCAATCATTTTGACAGTTAATGTAAAGTTTACTATTGATCGCTACCGCAGGGCACGCCAGTGTTATTTTTTTTACTTTTTTAATTTTTATTTGCATAGAATAAGTAGTTTTTTGCAGTGCCGTTAGGTGGTACATAGACAATAGGTTGCTTATTCTGCTAATGTATATTAAATACTAGCGTGCAAAATTTGGCTAAGTTCTATGCTAACATTACATTTTGCGATAGAAAGTCCTTTACACTGTAATACTGTTTTTCAGCGAGTACATGCATTAACTTCATTATTCAGGCTTAATGCACGCTTTCTTGTAGCAGATCACAATGCCTGTACAGATGACTGTATTGCCTGATGGCGTATTGTTGTGTTGAACCGTGCCAGGTTTGATCGAATCTACTAAGTGGTTAGGGTCAGCAGGGTCAGCGGGGTCAGGCCGGCCATCGGCCCGTATCGACATCTGGGTCAATGATGCTCTATCCGTTTCCGTTATCCACGTTGTGGTTATATTTAGCATAGGTCGGTTGTTAAGAAATGAAATTAAGTAAGGGTCCTTTAGATTCACAGTTCATAGATAAGCGTCTTGTTTTGTTACCGTACCTTTTTCCCTCGACCCGGTAAATCCGCAAAAACTGGACCGGTGTACCCTGGGTTGCAAAATTTTTAGAATATCTTCGTTTCTATCCCACTTGCCATATTCAAAACATCCTACTAATATTATAAATGCAGAAGTTTGGATGTTTAAATGTTTAGATGTTTGGATGTTTGTTACTCAATCATACTACTCAATCAAACGGATCAACCCATTTGGATGAAATGTTGCACGAAAATAGTTTATAGCCTGGATTAAAGTCCCGGGTCCACGCAGACGAAGCTAGTAATAGATATACGAACTGTAATTTTCGGGCATAACAAATATTTACGGTGCAGCTAAAAAAATATTATGAGCAAAGCTACTCCATTCTACAGATAGATATATAGATAATGCATTTATTTATTTGCTACAAGCACCCATGCCCGGTTCCGGGGACGTACACCTTGTGCGTGCTGTACACACCGGGCCAACGTTGGCACGTTAGCAGAAGGCAGCTATGCGTTAGAGGGAGAGGGCTATAATTCGATCTCTTTCGTTTACAAAGCTGCCTCCTGCTCACGTGCCAACGTTGGCCCAATTTGCACGTAGAACCAAAGGCCGTTGGGAAAGGTTCTCGAGTGGCAACCACGTACCGGAGGGCGCAGCAAGGTGAACTGGTGACCTGGTAAAGGTCGCGGGAGTCCGCTGGATGCGGGTGGCGCAGTACCGGTCCCAATTGGCACTCTTTGGGGGAGGTCTACGTCCAGCAGTGGGCGTCTTTCGGCTGATATGATGATGTGAAATAATGTCTGCGTTGCAGCTAAACAAAACGGTTCTTAGCTCATGTTACACCTCACTTTTCAAACGAAGCGCCGATAGTTATTTACCATATACAGGTAAATAACTATTTATATATATATTTATTATTTAGGCACACTGTCAGTTTACAGTTTGAAACAAAGCTATGATAACAACTAATTAAACACAACAATCGCACATGCACACAAGTCAGAAATGATAAAAAGCAACAATATATTCTGCCTGATCTCGAATCAGGGTAAATCCTCGTTTCTACCATTCTTGTAAGGTATTCAAGAACAGAAAATACAGAATTACACCCTAAAACTTGATGCGCAGTTGGATTCATAACTCAGGGCACTGAGCGTTAAGCACGCGTTTATTTTTCACATCTCTGCACCATTGCAGAGGTGTGAAAAATAAATGAATTAATAGGGCTGCTCCATAGCAGTCCTTTTGTGTTTCTGTACATAGGTATTTTTATTCACAGGCATATTTAAATGACTTCGCGTTTTGAAAACGAACACCTCACAATAAATGCCTAATATCGCATTTTGATTACGATCGACTCACAATAAATCCAAAAAATATGTGGCCCTGCCTAATAGAGAAGAAAATACCCCTTTACGCTCTTGTAATGAAATTCCACGCCTCGGCTCGAGTTCACTGTACGGTAGAGAGTAATTTAGTGCCCGAGAATAAAATGCGCCTGGAAATTTACGTCTTCCCGGTAATGAGGGAAATTAAAAACTATAACGAGGTGCAGCCGGAAATGTATAATCGTTTGTAAATACAGAGGGGTATAATCACGTAACGTTTTCAACGCGCGTTCAGATCAGACAGTCCAACTGCCATTTTTCCATATAAAACCGGCCAAGTGTGTGTCGAGCTACGCGCAGTGTAGGGTTCCGTAGTTGCCTGTCTGTCTTAATTACATCCACCTGTGCGGTTGCGTCGGCCGAATTTATAAGAAAATTGGCCATTCTAAGTACACATTAGGTTAGTCGACTATTACTCGCTAAATACTTAAGCCTACTTGTCCGTGATCGATTTCCTTTTAAATTCATTATATATAGGTAGGTACTATTGCCACGAAATTTTCACATCCTCAGTAGTAGACATTACAAACAAAAATTTGGGCTTTAAAGCCCAATATCTCGCAAACGAATTACGGAGTTTAAAAATGGTTCTAAAAACCCATAATATTTTTTTACAAGCTATCCAACGATACCCCACACCATGGGTTTAACGACAATAGAAAATTACATCCCCACTTTTTAGGTGTAGGGGAGGTCCTAAAAATTTTTTTTTTCAAGATTTTATTCTACTGTTATGTCGGCGTGATTGATTTATATACCCATGCCGAATTACAGTTTTCTAGATGTAAGGGTTAGCTAAGCCGAGGACGGACGGACGGACATGGCGAAACTATAAGGGTTCCTTGTTGACTACGGAATCCTACAAATTTACATTTTGATCTACCTAACGTACGTACAATGCGTTACGTGATTCACGTGCTGGACGGTGTTGCGTCTAAAAGGGAACCTAAATTACCTACTTGTTTTAGTAATTCTGTTTTATTCAAAACTATTATTTAGGTTATAATAGAGCTTTCCAAGTCCGTATTAAGAGTAAGGTGAGTGTAGTGAGGGACACGTCGACATTTTCCAGCAGTACGATACAAACGCGCTACAGTATCGATACAGGTGATATTCACAGGTGCTCTTTGGTTACCTATCGTAATAATTTTTCATATCACAACTACGATAACAGAAATTCAATGAAACGAAAATTTGGCGAAACCATGCGTTCGGTAAAACGTTTGCCGGTGGAATAAGGGGGCAGTGGGGCACCCTTAATAATACAAGGATTATTCCATAGGACTAAAAGAGTCGTAACCTAATTCGGCTCCGATTTCGCCTATGTTTTATTCAAATCCGCCCGCCCTACTACAGGTTCTCGATTTAATAGAGATTTTGGCACACGTTGAAAATATAAGAAGTATAAGCTTCTGCCCGCGACACCGTCCACGTGGGACTCGATTTTATCGTAGCATACAAACTTTAAACCCCCCATTTCACCTCCTCAAGGGATGATTTCCGGGGTAAAACTATCCTGTCCTTCCCCGGGTCTCAAGCTATCTCTATACCAATTTTTATTAAAATCAATTCAGCGGTTTAAGCGTAAAAAGACGCAGACAGGCAGACACACTTTCGCATTTATAATATTAAGTATGGATTGGAAGGAAGGACTGCCCGGACTGCCGGCCTGTTCCCCTTCTCACTTAAGCTAACGTTAGTTCTCGTACAGTCGCCATCAGATATTTCGGAGCGGCCAAGGTGCTCACAAATATCGGAACACGCCTCTATTGTCGAGGCATTAGAGACGTGTTCCGATGATTGTGAGCATATATCGGAGCGTATATCTGATGGCGACTGTACCTTACACTTCCTATGTTGTCGAACCCGATCGCGCTAGGAACGATGGAGTAAGTACGAGTAATATACATAAGTACAGACTATGTGTGCGCGTGAGAATTTTCACTGGAGAGCATGGAGCAAAAAAGGCACGAGCATTATTGTCTATCGATTGTAAAAGCATAACCATCGGATACATATTATTATAGATTGCAAAAAATTCTGATGCGATTGACAGTAGAAAATGTCTCAACGTTCAGCAAAAAAACTTAATTGTCGTTAACATCCAGTCGTTACTTGAACAAAGCTATTTGACGCTCATTGAAAAGAGTATACATATTATATTCTCTTATTTATTATTTGGTAAAGGCGGTCAAAGTTTTGTAATCTGTTACTAAATAAAACTTTATCTTAAATATCTAATTCTATATAAATGTTTTTTACACTTGCCAGGACCATGCCACATTAGAATAAATTATTTAATTGGTATTTTAAGCTAAAAAAAAAATTGTTTAATTTTGTTCTGAAAAATGTTTTCTTGTACACTTATGAACGATTAATTTCCAATTTAATTTCCCATTATAATAAAGACCAGGATCACACCATCATCATTCATTGTCTTGATATGTATGACATATTACGGCAGAACTATTCGAATATGTACCCGAAAGTAGCAGGAATTGCAGGCACGAAATAATCTGTTATTTCGTGCCTGTAATTCCTGTTTTGCTTATCTCTGGTTAACGGCAACATTTTGATTGCGGAACGGCACAGGGGGCTGCAATACAGTGCACTGGAGGTCACTCTGACACGACATTTGACATTCTGATATGATATTAAAGTATGATATGCTACGATACGGTATGTATGTAGTAGTAAGTATTAGCAAAAGCAACTCGCATACCGTGCCGTGCCCGAGGGCATTTTACAAATGCCAACATTATATTTCTCTAGCTTCCGCCCACGACTTCGTCTGCGTAGAACCGTAATAAAAACTATCATATATTTTAAACCAGGCTATAAACTATGTTCTTGCAAAAGGAGATGGCTAAACTGAAGTATGGGACACTGCCCTAGCAATGTATAAACATTGTGCATAGTAATATATAATGCTGAATAGCTGAATATTAGTATTCAGTATGAAAAAAGTTTCAGGAACTTTTCATATCGTTACAATCCTGAAAATAAATCGTAGAAACTCCTACGTATACAGACTTCAACAAGGTAACAGAAAAATGTTTTGCTATGAATTTCGGGCTAGGCGCTTCTATTACGTATACTGAGATTGTCGGCACTTGATGGAAGTCCAACAGCATTTTGAGTAAAACACACCAGCACGTCTATCATGCGACGGCCGCGACATACTCTCGATTTTTCTCGCACTATCCGTCTCTTTCTTATGTTCTAATAAGAAAGAGACGGATAGTGCGAGAAAAATCGAGAGAGCTCGAGCGCCGTCGCATGATAGCCATGCTACACGTCTATCATGCCACGGCCGCGACATACTCTCGATTTTTCTCGCACTATATCTCTTGTTCTAAGTGTTCTAATAAGAAAGAGACGTATAGTATATATATAGGGAAGCTCCAATAGCTCATTTTATAACTGCACTGTGGCGTTTGTTGGAACTAAATATTCTCATACTAATGCGCCACTTGTGCATAGACGGTGGCGCCAATATTTTAGTATATGGCCTAAAAAGGCTTGAGAATTAACAGGAACGAGATCGTAGATTTTTCCTTAAACGAATTAATGTTAAAAGTCCATGTTAAAACACTTAATTATATCAAATTCCTGTTTCCTTCGCTTGTGCTACTGCGTAAACGTAACGTACGTACGTAAACATTTATGTTAAGGTTCCTCGTGCGATAGTGCGTAGGTGTATATTTCACAGAGGTACAATGTAATCATTATAGGAGACGCTCCACGGTCCGATATCGGCAGGACTGCATGCCGGCCGACGCGTGATTTGGCCCGTGTGGATACGTGTTGGAAGCACGGCTTCCAACCAAATCAAGGTCACTCCATAATAGATTTTTCTGCAGTTCTGCCGATATCGGACCGTGGATCGTCTCCTTTAGTAATCTATGTACACAATGGACGCGGATTATTGGGCTGTACATTAAATTGGCCGTGGATTATCATGGCTGTACATTAACCGGCACCATGCGATGCGAAACATGACAAACCGAAACAACAACTTTTAATTATTTCATTATTTCATGAAAGTTCTAGGAGAATAATAAACCTGTAATAATTCATGAACGAATTTTTCAATGATGCGAGTTAGTAAGAAGTTCATATACATGCTTAGGGCAGTAATTTAGCCATCTCCTTTGAACCAAATCGGTTGATCCGTTGTTTAAGCGTGATTGAGTAACAAACATTGAAGCATCCAATCTTTCGCATTTATAATATTAGTAGGATTAGTAGCATATTTGCTCGTACTTGCGACAGAGGGGTAAACTCCTAACGTTGAGAGAGCGTTAGGACTATTCAACTGTCGTTTTCCCATACAAAAATTGATATCTAGATCTACCTGACGTACAATGCGCTACGTAATCGACCAGCCGGTTGGCTTTTTGTGGACGAGGACGCTTGCGCTCGGCTGCCGTCGCATCCGACTGGCTCCGTTCAGCTATTGCCCACTGCATTATTTGGAGATGTGGTTGGCTACTGCCGGGTTGAAATCGTACAAAGGATTCTTCACGTGTTTCCACGAGAGCTCAGAGAAGCTACTACAGTCAAGTGTAAAGATATGGTTGTATACAACTTACTCATAAATATACCTATCCCATGTTCTTATGTCAGCGGATTAAGGTTTCGGTACATATTTACGGGAGGATTAAATCTATACATATTTTTGCGCTTGACTGTACGAATTAATAAATTATATTCTATTCTATTCTATTCTATAAACGCAAACGCTGTTCGTTCGTGTATCTCCCTCTTTGTCGCTCGAATAAGCAAGTGCGATAAACAGATATAGTAACGCGAAATGTCAAGTCAAATTGACCTCTTGTACAACTTGACGATGGCACAGGAAGATACAGTTACGTAAACCATGCAGATATTAATAAGAAACGTAGTAATTACGTAATTTCTACGCGTGTGGAAAATCACACTTCCTAGGCAGAGGGGAGATGTAGTTAATGAAATTATGGTGACATATCGAAGTTTCGAATAACACTTGCCCGATTTTCACTTGTCCGAAAACGGTTAACCGAATTACTTTGTTTACCATACTTTTGAAATGCCGCTGGTTTGTTTTCCTACATTATCGTTTTCCCGAAACTCAATAACCAGAAGAACGATTGCCAACTTTATTATTTGACAACCGATTTGTTAACCACCTTTTCATAATTCCGATGCTATGTGAAATCTAAATCTCATTTTCCCTAATATCATTTTACCGTCCCGATTAAAAAAACATCCAGTTATGCTAAAAACCCTACAGAAGTGCACTTGCGCAATTGCGATGCGAAAATAAACTTTTGCTAATAAGTTAGTTAGGTTAGATTTCAAACTGTGACCTTACAAAATACACAATTCATAGAAAAGTCAAAACATTTAAGCAACTAGACTAGAGTGCTGCACGAGTTCTTAAAAAGCCCAAAAAGGAGGGCTCTACAAAAACAACAAATTAGCATAACAATACTATTATTTGTAGGTTAGGTTATGCTTAGCTTGTGTCCCTTAGAGCGGTTAGGTTAGGTTACATGCTTCAATTTCGATCATTTGATATAGCGGGATAATAATATTTCGGACTTGATACTTTTCGGCACCAAAAACTAGTTGACAAATGATCCTTCGGAATTTTAATAAGTGTCTATTCGAATCATAAGCGAAATAAAATTGCAACGAACTGAGAATTGGGAAAATAATAATATGGGAAATGTAATTTCGGGCAAACAAAAATTCGGCCAACTAATAAAAAGGGAAACGTTCTCGGGATTTTAATATTCGGAATTACGATTTTCGAGCTTATGATAGGTAACCTGAAATTATGCACTCACCACCAATTATTTATTTACCACACTAGGTGGGTAATGCACTATTCTTAGTCTTTTATGTTTTCCATGTATTTAAGCAAATAAAGTGTAAATCTAAAAAAACACTTTTTTTTTTACAATTCTGACTAATCAAACATAGGTAAGAACCATCTCGTCAGACTTTTAATTAAAAAAACTGCATTCAAGCTGTTCATCCCATTTGGATTAACAATGCCACAGACAGACACACACATACACATTTTAAACTCACACCATCCCTCTTTTGCGACAGCGGTTAAGAAAACGATGTTTTTCATCGTCTACTGCCAATATCACAAGCTCGGTTGAAAAACATCCACAATATAGTAACATGTTATATGTCCCTCATAAATCGCAAAAACAACTTCATAAGAACCGAGAAGTAAAGCGGTCTCAAGAAAGAAAGAGACATCGAGTTAAGTGAGACGGATGGAGGTCCGAGCACGATTAATGATCGCCCCCTCAAGGAGGCCTTAAAACCGATTCTAGGTAAAACATGGAGATTATACTAAATTGAATAAGGCTTTTATTCAATTTAGTACTTTAGTTCATTACGAAGCCTTGTCTGAGGGTCAATTCAACTTTTAATGGCAGCTCACGTGATATTTATGTAACTCTCGCGTTTGTTTTTATATGTTACCGTCAGATTATGAACAGCGTCAGTTTTTAACCTTATTCACGATATTATAAACTGTTGAAGTGAACAGCCAAATGCGTTCACAATTTAACGCATTATTTATCGTTAGTTTATTAATCTACTAGCTTCTGCCTGCGACTCCCTCCGCGTGGAAATCGTTTATATCGCAGCTTCATACAAACTTCAACCCCCCATTTCATCCCTTTTGTGTCTGTCTGTCTGTCTGTCTGTTATCTCTTCACGCTTAAACCGCTGAACCGATTTAAGTGAAATTTGGTATAGAGAAAGTTTGAGTCCCAGGAAAGGACATAGGATAGTTTTTATCCCTGAAATCATTCCCTAAGGGGGTGAAATGGGGGGTGAAAGTTTGTATGGCGCTGCGATATAACGAGTTCCACGCGGACGGAGTCGCGGGCAGAAGCTAGTATTATATAAATGCCCAAAGTACTTACCCTTTTAGAGAGCGCTGCCTATGTGAGCTCCAGGTCCGAAGGCCTGTCTAGGCAAACGAAATCCCAGGCCAAAGTTCCGAAGGTGAGCGGCCAATGGCCGAGATTTTCGTTGGAATGAAAGGCCCAAAGCAACCCTTCTGAGAGCGGTCTCAGTACGAGCAATGACGCTTAAGGACACCTATTATCTTCCGGTGTCTTGCAAGCGAAACTTGAGGGCCGAAATCCCGATGGTAAACGGGGAGGCAAGAGAAGACCTTCGCATCAGGTTATCGTAGGAATGAAAGGCCCAAAGCATCCCTCTAGGAAGCGCTCCTTATAAAAAAAAATGAAAATATTAGACAATTACAGTCCATAGTTTTTAGTGTTACTGTGTAACTTACAGGCTATGTTATGTAGGTACAGTACCTACACTAAACTACATAAATGAAATGCCTTATGCCCCTCCCAATAATATTTCTGAAAGTCACGGGAGTTTAAATATGCTCGCATGCAGTTCATGAGTCCATCGCATGCGGCGCACTACACCACCCACCGGTAGCGGGACCGGTGCGCTGGAATTAGCCTCCGCTCTTGTGTTGCGTGTTTTACTTCTCGTGATCATCTTGTATAGTATCATCATTTATTATTTATTTATTTATTTATTTGCAAATACAATTTATCATCATAAGCGTGTTAGGTAATTCCTTGTCAGTTGTGTTGTCATTTACCGTTCTGGGACGTTTTTCCGTTTGTAAAATAACGTTTCATAGGAAAAAGTGATAGGAAATAGATATTTACAAGATAAATAGTAGCAGAATATAATAATACCCCCCGCGGCCGCTGCAGGAGACCATCGAATGTGCTGACTTCTGGCCGAAGGGTGTCGTGTTTCGACGGTTCCGGGGCAACCTACCGAATCCTACACCGGAGATGACGATGCCACGGGGCCACGCCGTTTCGTCGCCTAAATAGTATTATTTGTTGTTTTTAGTTTCGTGACGCATTGATTTTTACTGTAATGTCACGTAAATGTATTTGTCAATAAATAAATAAATAATAAATAACCATCCAGAATAAATAATATTTACTTACCATTTATTTTGTCTATTGGCAGTCTCGACGGAGCTCTGCTGCGCGGGGCTCCTATTTTTGGGTGGTTCGCCCCTCCGGTAACTGAACCTACCTAACTAACCTAACCTACCTAGTCAGTATATGCGTTCTGTAACATGCCTATTGGATCCTAATTGATAGATTATGAACTAACGAAAAATAATGCATTAAATTGTGCCAATTTTTAGCAGTTTTGTCACAATAATAATGATAATGACACGTGTATATTAAATAACCCGTTTTCAGTATTACAATGTTAAAAAGATAATAGATAGATCGTTTATTTGCTCAAACCATAGTAGTACAGTCAAATTAGGTTTTAACTTGTACATTTAAAATTACTAAACGGGACCTTTTGGAATATGTTTGGACACCTTCTGGGATGACGCTCAAAAAAGTACCAGGCCCTCCCTAGTGGGATAGCCGGGAAATCCTGGAAGAACTAGAATTTGAAGGAAATTCCTGGAGCGTGCCTAAAATCGTTATAAATAACGCATTTTATTTTTTCATTTGGTCACATTTTTTTACATACAAGACATCTGAAATTTTAAATTTATTGTCCAGTGTCAAAAAGCCTGGAAAAACTGGAATTTTCCTGGAACTGGTCTCCCAGACTTTCTATTTTTTTTAATGATGTTGACGTTAAATCTTTTCAGTTCAAGGATTCCAGGGCACCTGGAATTTACCTTGGAGCGAGAGTTAAATATGTAGTTAAAAAATAAGCTACTTTGATGATTTCTTATGATTTTTTTACGCTCTACGCAACCATTGCTTCTATACTACTCAGATTCAGGCCCATGCTTATTGCAGTACAGCCACTGAATCCTCATACTTCCCTGCTTCATTGTACGAAGAACAAAAACCTAAATTGTGAAGCATGTCAATGAGTAGTTTTGAACCAAATAGTCTGTGCAAAGTTACGCCAAGTCCAAATAAAGCGGAGAAAGAAAAGAGCGCGGCCGAAGAGCAGAAACTATCACTTGGCCAATGGCCTTTCTCTATTTACCTGCATGCACTTTGTTGCTTTAAGTTTGCAATAGCTCCTCTAGAAATAATTGAAGAGAGTCTGGGACTAATTCCTGTCCCCCTCCTGACATGTCTGAAGCAGATGGATAGCAAGAAGTGTCATATGGTTTAGAGAGTATGTCCTGACGAAGAAGGCGAGCTGCTCTGGATGACTCAGCCTCTCACTTACTATTACTGTACCAGTTCTCACTTAAAATCTTATGAGCAACGCATAAACATAAAACAGAAATTTGTCCCTGTCATCCAGTGAAGACAACTCCCTCCCGGAACTTCTCTTTTAGTTTTCTCCTAAGATGATTTTTACTGTAAGTATCGTGGGTTGGATCATACTGCTCTGCAAGAGTATACTGGCAGTCATCACAATCCTCTTTAAGCTCTTGGCATAATTTACAGTTGCACTTTTCACTGGATTGCTTTTTTCCCCTTTACACTAGATGAGCCTGGGAGGGAAGATCCAACACGCTTGAAATAATTGTAGCACTCCCTATGGTGTCTACCCGCAGCTGCCACTAAGTCTGAAACCGTGCTTAACTTTGTGGTGACCTACTCGCCGCCTGCCGCCTGCTGTTTCGTATTATTTCTAAAGTCTCCACCTGGCAGAACGGCATACGGTCTGTGTTCAGGCTTGGCGTCAAAAACTTAAGTGCAGTGTATGTGTCGGTGAATATTGCTCTGAATAATGCGCAGGCGCATCTACTGTTACCATACAAAAATGATTGTCATCTTCAGTTGCTATACGACCTCTGTACAATCAACATTACTTTTTGATTATAATTAATTTCTACTGTTTTCGAGCATTTTGATTTGCCATTTTATCCGCCAAAGACATAACAGTCTGGGTGTTCAACATCCACCAATCGATCGCAGAACAAGCAATGGAGCTCGAAGTCAAAGTTCGTAGCCGTTGACCGAGGAACTTTCTGCACTTGTTCAGGTGAAGTAGGGGTCTTTGGGCGCGTGGTGTAAACTTAGCGGCACTGATCATGAAGCTCCACCGAAGTTTTTCCTTTAAATAGTTCACCGGCTCCATCTTTACGAGTATCACTAGATTTTATTATTGTCTCAATGCCCCTTGGTCCACACTGAAACGTCTTTCCACCAATGCACTTCACATAATCACACAAAAGACTCTTTTCCATGATGAAACGATAAGCACAATGAACAGATAATTCTCGGTAAAAAGGCACTACTTGTCAACCCTGGATTTCTGGAACAAAAAATATTTAACCTTAACATATTAAAATCAGCATCAGCATTTACATCCCGTATACCAATAGCGGGACCGCCCCGCAGAATCGCGGAGGACAGGGCGAGCGGCCACGACATACCCACACGCCTCTTCCTCCGCGACCCCTCAGTGGGTTCCTCTTGGCTTCACCGTGAGTCACCAATCCACGACTACTGATCCCCCCCACCACGACAAGGCGAGAGCCTGTTCGAGGGGGAACGATTTTTAGCCCGCTCCAGAAGTTTTCTTGAAATTCCAGTTTTTCCAGGATATCCCGGCTATTCACTAGGGAAAGCCTGGGACTTTCGCGAGCGTCATCCTGGAAGGTGTCCGAACATATTCCAAAAGGTCCCGCTTAATAATTTTAAATGTAAAAGTTTGGTCAAAATTTGATCTAATTTTACTGTACTGGTCATTTCAATTTTATATGTAGTTCAGCACAATTCTGCCAGCTGATGGCGTGCAAATATTACAAAAAATCGTCAGATAGATACATTTTTATTTCAAAAATATTCAACATAATAACATACTCAAGTATAATAATAAATAAATCAATCATTCCATTGTTATTGTTTCATTATAATAGGTACCTACCATCTCTACATTATCTTAAAAATACCTAATTATAACACTGACACTCAGCCCCAGCGATACTGTTTCCAAGATAACCACAGAGACGGCGTTTAGTATCAATACAGCTCCAACACTAAACGTACGTATGTACCTATTCAAAATGCAAGTGCCCCTAATCATCTTCATCTTTCAACTAGTCTCCTGTACTCAATGTTATTTCGATGTGAACCAACTCCACGAACCACTCACAAACTTCGACATCTCATCAAAAACGATTAAATACTGCGTCCACATGAACAACAAGACTTTAAACAATAACTATCTTGATGGGACTTGGTACAGCATCTATAAGTTTGTAAAAGGCGTCACCGGGCTCGATAATGAATACTGTAAAACGACTGAGTTCTCAAGACCTACGAAAGAAGACTTGGAAGGATACAAGGCCAAATATGATATACAGAACGAAACGTTTACCTTTGATAATAGTGCCGTCATATGTTCTATATCTCAAGGATATAACAGGACATTGAAAGGTATTATTGTTGGTGACAAGACGGCTAAGTACTATTTCCTCGAACCGAAGTCTACTCAGCGGCTCCATGGGATGTTCAACGTTCTTACTTATAAGCCTGTGAATAATGATTATTTGATATACTACGACTGTTCAATGCGAGGTCATGTGAAATACCTGTGGTCAAGGAAGAACAATCAAACTGAAGACGAGCTGAAGAGTGTCATTAAGCCTTTGTACGAATTAGAAGGCATGGGCCGAGAGAGATTCTGTAAAAAAATAAAAGTGGTGTCTACAACTCCCTACTTTTAAAGTTGCTTAACGTTTGTGTTCTTCTTAAACTCGTATGGTTTTTTTAGTTGTAAGTATTAGTCGCAAACGAGGCTTTAACTCACCGTTTTGTGAATCGCCAACTCATAAACATATCTAGGCATAACTGACCTTCGCTTTACGAGTATATTGATATTAACTTCTCGATTTTTGCACATTTACCTATACTAAAACTGCCTTATTGTTAAATGTTCAAGCTCAATAAAAAACTGAAAGCTAATAGGTATACTTCTAGATGCAGGTTGTGTTGAAATGGTAACTATAGATACGATTACTTTAATCCGATTCCGAAACACGGCGTCAATTTATTTGTAGAATATCAAAAAATGTTATGACTTATTGAATGTGTATTTTTTAATATAATATGATATTTTAAAAGATACTATACAACAGAAAGAAAAATATACTACAAGACCTGTACAATTATAAAAGAATACACAGTAGAAATTTCCAAGAAATAACTATAGCATCAGTGTAGATCTTTTTACAATCATGCTTAGATACTTAGTAGGTATTTCATACTCGCGTTGTTTAGTTCCCAAAACCTCCTAACTCTCTATTTAATTTCAAACTACAAAATTTTCGATGTCTAAGGTCGGAAACGCTTTGGCTCAGCTGTGCATTATACGCGTTCGTCAAACCAGCAATTACGCTGTTTATCAGTTGAACGCTTCGTGGAAGTTTGAATGGTCCAAGTTTGTGCCATGAATATGAATTTACATTTTTATGTCTCGTTTATGCCTATAGTGAGGTACTGTTTTGGCTGTATTTTTATTAAGAATACTGCAAAACTGTTACAGCTATATTGTCAGCAACAAAAACGGTTCATCGGTGATATTGGGAATCTATTTATTTGAAATAATTAGATAATAATATATATTTTAAAACAGGCGTACAATTTTAAATGAAGTATAACCAACTATTAATTTATTAGTACATGGTGCAAAGTTCTAAGGAAAACAAAATGGCTATTTTCCATTTTTTTTTTACGAAAAAGGTACGTAATTTTTTTTATTAGTAATGAAATTAATTAACATTTCCGGCGACGTTCCAAATTCGGGCAATATTTCCGTGACTGTTACATCACTGTGTCTAACACTTGGTTTTTTCTCACTGAATAAATGTTTTACGCTTGAGATGTAACACGATGTTTCCGAAGCATTTGACGTGTAATCTATTCCATAGGCTTTACTGTACACTTGAGATTATTTGAGTTGGCTTAAGAGTCCGCAGTAAGCTCGGCTTAATTTGACCTTCCCATACAAACGGAGTTTCGTTCCTATTTTAAAACTACGTGTTAAATTGTGACGAAACATAGCATAAACAATGACATGAGGTATATCTATGTCTGTAATTAGTTTATATGGTTCCAGTTCATAAAACAAACGAAAGACAGCAAAAACAAGTTTTTTATGAGTAACTAAAATTCCCTGTATCTTTTTACTATGGTATCTGAAGCTAGATAAAGAAATTACAGACCTGGATATACATCATGTCATTGTACATGCAAAGTTTCGTTACAATCCAACACGTCATAGGAAAATGTCCTAAATGGCGGTTTGCCGGAAGCATGCAGGACTTATTAGCACACACCGGAAGCAAGGGATTGGCTACTCAATTTAGATATTAAATTGTAAATATTTATTTTTATCGGATTTAGTTTTATTTACGAAGTTAAGAGGTTTGTAAACAATATGCTAGGAATTTCGTAAAGCTAACTTGGTTCTTTCGTAGAATTTAAAGACAGCTAACTTACTTTTACTAAATTTGATTTTCCGTAATTTAACCATTACAGTTTTGTAAGTTTAACATACTGTGTATGTGAAATCTACAAAAGTAAATCGTAATAACTACTTTCTAAATCAACACTAACAGGTTTCGTAATTTTAATGTTGGAGGTTTTGTAATATTAACAACAATTATGTTATGTTTTACTAAACAGAAATCAACGCATAAAAAATTCGTAATATATATCAAACCATTTTTTCAGTGTAAGTACATATTAATTGTAAATTAAAATATTTTTTCAGGAATAAAAGCCATACGACATAATAATAATAATCCAACACGTAGTTTTAAACTGTGGACTCTTAATCGCATCAAAGTAGTCTGTTCAAAAAACAACTCTACGATTCAAGATAGAAGATTCAAATTCCCACGACAGTTATATGAAATATTATCACATTGAATAATAACATCTCAACCATAACTCTGCTACGCAGTTTCGTCCGTCCATTTTAATCTGACCCTTCATTCTATCGCATCAATTTGGAATCGTAGTTCAAGACGTTGGCGCATCAGAGTTGAAAACAATAAAATCTGAAGGTGAAATTACTTTTTGTACAGTTTACTCTTATGGGCATTTCTCCGGAGTGGCATTTTTTAGTGTCCAGGGCCAAAAATTCTTCAAATAGGTGCGTGATATTTTTGAATAAAATCTCACATATACTTCAGGCTTTTTGATACCTGGACAGCTATTTAGATATTCTGTAGATATACATATGTTTGAAGAAAAAAAAAAATAGCGCCCAAATTGACGTTCAGTGGGAGCGTCCACTACCCAAGTTGGTTTGAACAAAAAATCATAACCCAAGATTGGAATTATAGTACATGTTTTACATCGGTTCACGTAATCAACATTAGTTTCCCCCATATATAATCCATATTACGATAATTTATCTATTAAACTTACTCAATAAAAGCATTTTTTCGAAGCGTCCGGGGGTAACACGTAAACTCAGTGACATTTAGAAAACGCGTCGGCATCATAACAAAGAAATGGCGTAGGAATCTCGCGACGCACACGCCGGTAGCTTTAGTCGCACCACGTTTGCCGACGAGAGCGGACGCCGGCTGATGTCATATAGGCAGCTACTACAAAGGTTTGTTCGTCGTTCGGTGAGTTTGGTTACGTGTTTTTTTGAATTCGGTGAAGCTATTAAATTGTGTAGTGTTTGTGTTTTCATTATTATAAAAGTGAATAAGCAATCCTCAGAGGTATGTGATTTCGTATTGAATAACTCTTTCCCTGTACTATCTATACTTTATGTGTAATTTGCAAATATCGATCAATATTGAATTCGGTGACATTGATTTCCGCGGATTCGGTGTACTTTTTGGTCACCGAATTCAATAAAATGAGGACCGAAATCAATCTTTATGTATAAATGATTGCTTTTTAGGGTTCCGTAGTCAACACCCTTATATTTTCAGCATGTCCGTATGTCTGTCCGCCCGAGGCTTAGCTCAGTGACCATTACTACTGGAAAAGTGTAAATTGGTTTGGGTATGTAAATCAATCACGCCAACAAAACGGTTAAAATAAAATAATTAACAAAAACTGGGTACTTGTCTTACACGTAAGGTGGGAATGTCATTTTTTTTTGTTAAAAAGTAGTGTAGGATATTGGTAAATATGTAGTGCTAAAAAAAAATTGTTTAGTAAAACCATTTGTCAATTCAGGGATCTGTTAACTATGTGGTTTTAAAACTCTTATTCTCATTAAAGTTTAGTGCTGGCTAAATGATTAGTTCAGTCAAGGGTACAGTAACATACGTACATAAATAAGGACATAAATCTGTACACGCTTTTATGACATTGACAATAGAGTCCTGTACAGATATTTATGTCCTTATTAATGTACGTATGTTAGTAACCTTGACTGTACCAGGCTATAAACTATCTTCAGCCGTTTAAGCGTGATCGAGTAACAAACATCCAAACTTTCGCATATATAATATAACTAGGATATGTCCCACGGCTTACTATGTATGTAGGTTTGATTATGATCCTGGTGCTGAGTGTAAGGTCACTTGAACTTCCTATGGTAAGCTGTTTTGAGAATAAGGGTATTTAATTTGTTTGTAGGTGTCGACACAACGAATCCTCCTATTACTAAAGGGTCGGCAATGCGCTCTTGGTTATTTTGGAGTCGTTAGGCTAACACCATAATATACTCCTTACGTCGGCATAAACCGACCTGTCTTCTTTATTCTCGCCTAATCCCATTGCAGTTGGGGTCGGCTCTCCTAATCATTCTTCGCCGGGACAGTCTAAGTTTTAATTTATTAATAATTAATTTATAAGTAATAAAGCGTGCAGTATTTAAGTTAAACATATTTACTTTTTAGGATGCTTACTTATTATAAGAGCTATACAAAAGAAGGTAAATATAATATAAATAATTACTGTATGGGAATAAAAATCGTGTTCTTAATTATCTGGCCACGACTGTATATATATATATATTTTGTAAGTGTACCAATTGGAAATAAAAGTTATTTTGTAGCAAAAAACATTGTTTAATTTCAAATTTGATTTCGGTGTAAGCATTTTTGAATTCGGTGATACTATTTTATGAATATTGATTTCGGTGTGTGTGTTTGATTTCGGTGTACGCAAAAACCCGAATATCCCATGAACTACAAGGTTCCTATGAAGGCCTTTACCACCAATATTTTTTAAATTTAGACCTTTTCTTGAATACCGAGGTCACCAATCGAAAAAGTGAAAAAAAAATACGTTCACCGAAGTCAAGCAAATCGAGCCGGCTCGGAGAATCGCCCTTATTATTTTAGTTACAATGTATTTTCACAGCATTTTTGTACATTATCTTTAACCGGCTTCAAAAAAGGAGGTTTCTCTGATTAGTGGTATTTTTTTATGTTTGTTACCTCAGAACTCCGTCAGTTATGAGCCGATTCGTACAGTATTTTTTGAATTTGAATGTATATGCTTCTAGATTGGTCCCAATGTTATCAAAATTCCAGTTAGATGATGGGAACCATGATAAATTGAGGGAACTCCTCAGATATATAACGCAAGCGTGTAGTAAAATCATTATTTTTTTAAATAGACCTTGTTCATTTTTATATAACACTGTCATTGGAATTGGAATCTTCTACCTTGGGTAATAGACTTGATTTTTAGGGTTCCGTAGTCATCAAGGAATCCTTATAGTTTCGCCATGACCGTCTGGGCGTCCGTCCGTCCGTCTGTCCATCCGTCCGTCTTCGGCTTAGCTCAGTAACCATTACTACTATAAAACTGTAATTAGGCATGGGTATAAATCAATCACGCCGACGAAACAGAAGAATCAAATCATGATTTTTTTGTTTGGGTACCTCCCCTACACCTAAAGTGGGGATGTATTTTTTTCTCATTAAACCCATAGTGTGGGGTATTGTTGGATAGCTTTGTCCAGAATGTGAAAAAAATCGTGGTAGTAGTACATATAATGGATTTAAAAGGAAAACTATCACGGCAAAGTAGGCATAACTAGTTACCGAGTAATAGTCGACCAACTTAAAATGTAGATAGAAAAGCCAACTTTCGTACAAATTCGGACGACGCAACCACTTAGTTGTCGCGCGCGTGTCTATTTAACTAAGAAAGACAGGCAACTACGGAACCCTACACTGCGCGTGGACCGACACGCACTTGGCTGGTTTTGAATGGACTACTTGATGCAATATGAGTGTAGGTAGGCTCAAAAATTATAGAAGAAAGAAGGTAAAAAAATATACAAAGAATTACGAAGCTACAACGTTTTAATATTGCTGTATTTATTTATTTTTTATTTGTATCAAAACAAGGGTTACACAGCAAAATTAACAGTTAAATTTACGCCAAACTGCATAACAGTTCGTTAGAGAAAGAAAACGCTCGCAGTTAGTGACGTCACAATCTGCGAGCTTCATAGTAAATCAATCGTTACACAGGCTCGTTTTGCGGAAAAGGGACAGAATACACCCCCTCTTAAAACTTTGGAAACGTATAATTTTGTGATTATTTAACCTAACTATTGCATTGCTTTGCTATTTGACTACAATTTTAATCCTTTTTCGAGAAAATATAGTATAAATCATTATTTTTATTTTATTTAGTGTCTACACCCCTATTCGGCCAACTCAAATAACTACCTATACCTAACCAACCCAATACTACAAAGAATTTTCTTTGTATTCTTTTTTACTAACTATTACTCGCACGTTCCACGGATCGCAATCATAACCGCGGGAGAATATACATATAAGTATAAGTAGTATATGTGTATTCCGTAGGTCTAATCTTTAACCCAGTTTCAATCTTTTCAAGCCGCGACCCCCTTAGTACAGAAGAAAATATTTCGCGACCCTCTACCCTACGCTGTTCAAAATACTTACAGCACTTTAAGGCGCCGTAGGTTCAGCGAAGTTAAGCGAACAGAGTTTTTGAAACAATATAATGCGTCTGTTTATAATAATATGGTTTCAAAAAAATACGAATAGTAATCTTGAGGCTTTTCTGCAGGGAAATAAGTGCTTCGAAACATGATTAAGCAAATTTCACTTGACAGAAAAAAATCACGAACATAGGTCTAAAACACACAAAAATACACTTAAAATATTCGTAACAAATTATGCACGAAAGCTATAAATATTAAAATTGCTTCTAAAAATCAACAATATCATGGTTGAGGGAAATCTGTGTTTACATTTTCATTTATTTAAACGGCCAAAAAATTAAAATTAAAAAACATGATATCCGCGCTTCCGAGCACGCACTTCCATCTCGCTCACGCTTATGCTCAGTGAGAGGGAGAGAAGACCATGAACCTACGGCGCCTTAACTTTAATGATATGAGTAGCCACGACCCCCCTTGGAAGGCTTCGCGACCTCCAGCAGTTTGAAAAACACTTTAACCCGATGAAAGTATTTTTGGAATAAGATCAGTAATACAGGAAATTACCCCCTACATATAAACTTACAAAGCTGCAATCTGACAGACTTTTCTCAATAAATAAGTTAGTATAGACTACCTGCACACGCAGCTCCGCTCGCGTCATACTTAATCCTTATCCTTACTAATATTATAAATGCGAAAGTGTGTGTGTTTGTATGTTTGTCCTTCTTTCACGTCGCAACGGAGCGTCGTATTGATCTGATTTTTTTTATGGAGATAGTTTAGAAGCTGGAGAGTGACATAGGCTACTTTTTCCAGCGGGAAAACATCTAATTCCCACGGGAAAATTCAATATGTTACATTGACTTTAAACAATTATTGTATTTCCTCGATTTATTTATCCTTCAATGACATTTAATCAATTATTTTATAACTACTCAATTCTACTGTAATGTATCCTAATTTAAATTAAATGTACCTATGATAATATTTTCACAGCACCTGTTATTAAATAATGCATGTTAGCTATTAATAAATGTAACGCCGATTATCACGTAAGGCTAGACTGTTAGTGTTAATTATATGCAATAAATAAATAAATTTTCCTGTAACCACGCGGGCGAAGCCGCGGGCATCAGCTAGTTACATATAATCCAGATGCGAAGCCGGGGAATGACATATGAGTATGGCGTATGACCACCCCTAAAGTCCATTATTTATTCTGCATCTGGTCGCTCAAGTACGTAATGTTAAGTCAAATTTGGATGGAAAAATAACAGTTAAATTCCCCTAACCCGCATTCGAAACGTTAAGTGATTACCCCTCTGGTCTCTACATACAAACCTACCCTCACAAAGCTGACTCAAAGAGTTTACCTCCGTATAATATTAGTATGTATTCCTTTGAAGACCGTCGTTGTCAAAGAAGGTGCTTTACTTTTTTATTGAAACCAAATAAAAAACAAATTCGTTCTCACTGAAGCAGTAAGCACATTTCATTAATTCGCGAAATAAAATAATTTGAACCGGATAACGTTTCCATTAGAGTCTTATTTCGCACGAATGGACTTCCGTAGTTGATGTATTTGATTTTAAAATAGTTTGTTACAGTACTGATGAGGAAGTGTTCCGTTAATATTGGGTTCGCGTTGAATCACGCCCTGCGCATACAATTTAACGTTTTCAGACCCCGTATCATGGTCGGCCTTATCACACGATAAGTTACAGGATAGAGCGTCCGGCACTGGCTGACACAGTTCGATAGAACCACCACCGACCATGATACGGGGGTCTGGAATAGTCTGGACGCTATTGGGGCTGCCGCGATGTTTGCGGCAGAGCGTACGTATGACTTTTGCGCCATAATGCGCAACAGGACGGCATCACTAATGCGGTGGTTGTGTGCAACGGTGACAATATCCTGAGGACGTTGGCTGCAACGCTGGATGCTCCATTATCTAGGCACTGGAACACCCTGCATTGTGCAGGAACCCATGCCAGCGTGTGGAGCATCTAACACTATTGGGATTAAATTAACTTGTACAAATAACCCTAGTTGGTAAGTCGTGATTGTATACTAACAACTTATGATTATAATGTCCGAAATAAAGGATTAAATTGAATTGAATCATATTTTACAAGCTTTTATTAAACTTGTGGGAACATTCAACCGGGTGGAACCTTGAAACACCATTTTGAAGGAAATATCTTCAATCGATTAAGCTGAAATTTTGGTTCGTTTGGATGACAATTCAATATTATGGTACCATCCAGCTGATCTGATGATGGAAACAGAAGGTGAGTGAGACAAAGAGTGCCTCAATGACCGGTCCTGCACCACCCACATCCCCAACATAGCCACGGCACTCCTTGGCGAAGGCCTATGTCTATCAGTGGACTTCTTTCGGCTGATATGATAATGACAACATAAGGATGGATTCGTTTCCCACGCCTGGTCGTTCGGTGACCTTTGCACGATTCCTATGTGTACTTTAGGTTTCATTTTATAATCTAGTCCAGTATAAATAAGGGTTGTTAAAAGTCACGCTTAAGAAACATGATCACCCCGCCTGAGCAGATTCTCAATCGAATCCGAGAAGCGTTCCTGAGTAAGATATCGTGTTCCTTTATACTGTTTATTTCTGAACACTTTCGCAACCTCGTATCCCGTGTAAACGCTCCAATAGAAACTGAGCTCAGTGATGCATGTACAAGAGTTGATAATCAAGTTATTCGGTTGAGAAAAATAGGAGGTTTTAAAAGACATGAGGCAATTTACAGGGCAAATAAGCGCAAAAGGAGGTATTGAGCTACGAATGAATTTGAAAGGTTGTTTTTTTGTGGAGACATATTTAAAGAATGGGCTGTGCTAAGAGTAATGGACCTGAGGAGGACGGTAGTTAACAAGCTCAATCGAGAATATAGTTAATTCTCGTCTCACAGCCTTTCTCGAAAAAAATTAAGTTCTCTCAGATAGTCAGTTTGGTTTTAGGAAAAGCAAATCTACAGAAGACGCAGCTACTTATTCATATTCATATTCATATTATTTATTCAGTATTGGTTATACATTGTCAATATAGAGAACGGTAGTAATATGCTAATATGTAGGTACAGATAGTCATGTATAGCATATGTCTTAAAAAAAACCATAAAAATTCATGTAAATTAATTTACGTCAATCAAAATTAATTACTACAATTAAAAATTCAAAACATTATAATTAAACAAATATAAAAAAATATAAAAATTCGGCACTAATGGACACAACACACAATTATACATAGGTATTAACGTTATTTCTTAATTTTATTCAGATAGGAATTAAGAAACGGAATAGTAGGCCTTTTGTAATAGGAGTGATTTTAGTTTTAGGGTAAAACCTAAGCGTGTCTTGCTACATTTAATGGTAGCAGGGATTTTATTATATACTAGCTTTTGCCCGCGGCTTCGCACGCGCAGAAGAATACCTCTAACTGGTTGCAAAAATTAGAATTTAAATCAAAGTACAGTATGAGAATAATTTTGAATTTGACTAAATAAACAATTGTGCTGAGACACAAAGTTCTTCAATAACGTTGCTCTTACTACCATTCAATTTTAATAAACGACTGGCTGCTCAGCTGCGCTTAACGTGTTACCGACACAACTGTCACATGTATAATGAAAACATGCCTTTTTTTTCTTTTTTTCTTTGAACCTGACTGTTGCTATAATAGGACGGACCCAATATAGCGGTCCAATTGCGTGGTTGGAGGGTAGCCTGGGGAAAATCCAGGGGAAGCCGCCGGCACGACCACACGGGGAAGTTTAAACACCAGTGAGATTGGTTGAACGGTATCAACCGAATCTGGGGTGTGAGTGGTGTCGAACTACTGGGAGTTTTATCACTGGTTCGCTAAAACCTCTAGCCCTAGCCCTAGCTAAAGCCTCTAGCTGAGAAGAGTCCAGCAAGAAACTCAGCTAGGCCCGACTTGGGTCGGACTGACTCTACCCGGTATGCGGCGGTACCGGGACGAATAGGGACTGTGTGTCCCTATCTCCGCCGGCGGGAACGCCGAGGTGTACGCGATAGGATAGACGCCGAAAGCCCAGCGTTCCATCTTTCGATAGATGCTGTGATTTCGTCGTCCGGGTCCGTGAGTGTGTGCCTAGGACGCCGGACCGTGCGGCCCCTAATCAGTAATAAGTATTTCAATTTAGAATCCAAGTATTTAAATGGTTTTAGGTATTTTAGAATGTAAAAAAACGATTTTTGGGAACTGTTCAATTATTAGTATTAAGTACTTTAATTATTACAGTAAATTATCACTTAAAACTACCTCAGTTTAAGAGTTCCGTAACCAAAATGGCAAAAACGGAATCTAATAGTTTGTTTTGTTTGCCGTAAAAAAAAAACCAGCCAAGTGCGAGTCGGACTCCCCCGCACGAAGTATTCCGTACGATTATCTATAAAAATGGCAAAAAAAACACGTTTGTTGCATGGGAGCCCCCAGAATATTTATTTTATTCTGTTTTTTAGTATTTGTTGTATACATCAATTCAACAACAATTTCAACTGTATAACTATCACGGTTCATGAGATACATCCTCGTGACAGACAGACAGACAGACAGACGGACGGACAGCGGAGTCTCAGTAATCCCAGGGTCCTGTTTTTACACTTTTTACCCTTTGGGTATGGAACCCTAAAATATTGAGGGAGGCACTCCATACATGAAACTAAATTTCAAACAATTATATTTAACCCCCTAGGGGTGTATTTTTCCAAAACGCAAAAGACATCTATTCATAAAGTTTTTATTTTGAGTTTAAATGAGTTTTCCCATACACTCTTTGCACCCCTATTTAGCTCCTGCCTGCGACTCCGTCCGCGTGGAACTCGTTTATATCGTAGCGCCATACAAACTTCCACCTCCATTTCATCCCCTCAGGGGATGATTTCCGGGATAAAAACTATCCTATGTCCTTTCCCGGAACTCAAACTATCTCCATACTAAATTTAATCTAAATCGGTTCATACAAAATTTGTACCCCTATTTAACCCACTTAGGGGTAGGTTTTTCCAAAACCCTAAAATGACTAATCTTGTACTGTTATAAGGAGTCCATACACGAAGTTTTACGTCTCTCATTTGAAATTTTACTCCATCCTCATACAAACTTTTAACCCTCTTTTTACCCCCTTGGGGGTGGAATTTTCTAAAACTCAGAGAGTACTTTATTTTGGGTTTTAATAAGTAATCTTTCTACAAAGTTTCAAGTTTCTAGTTCAAAAAATTATGTTTCCCCCATACAAACATTGCACCCCTATTTAACCCTCTTAGAGGTGGAGTTTTCTAAAACTCTCAAAGTACTTTTATTGTATCTTAATAAGTAATCTTTCTACAAAGTTTCACGTCTCTCACTTAAAATTTTACTCCACCCTCATACAAACTTTTAACCCCCTTTTTGCCCCCTTAAGGGTAGAATTTTCAAAAATCCCTTCTTAGTGGGTGCCTGCGTTATATAACCTACCTATTGTGAAAAAATCAGCTTTCTAGGTTCAATGGTTTGGGCTGGGTGTTGATTTAAGTGAGTCAGTCAGTCAGGACTTTTACGTTTATATATTTAGATAGATTTGCGGACCCAAAACGTGCAGACTATTAGCCGCTTTCGCAAGACGGTGCCTCGGCACATCCAGGTCGTGTTGCCTGCTGTCGTGATATCGACCGCTTGTCCATTTTTCCTTCGTGAATGACTCCAGATTTTGCCGGACGAACTTGCCAACTTCCAGAATGAAAATACAGGGTGAGGATTTTGAGATCTATGAATAGCTGCTGAGCTGGCGGCATGTCCGGAGCGACGCGTGCTATTTTTCAAATGATTTTCTTTTGAATAAGAAATGGACGGTCCCTGTCAGCAGCCAAGCCCCACAAGTCTATGCCATATGTTAGTACGGAGTGGCAATACGCATTATAAGCTATCAAAAGGTTATCGTTCGATAGGGTAGGCAGAATTGAGTTTCGTACATACCCTGTCGATATGCTGTTGCCATTTTAGACCACAGTCAAAAATGAAACCTAAAAATTGGACATGGTTAACAGTCGGGATTGTAATATTTTTCACAATTAGTGAATTAGTGTCGGCAGGTTCTAAAGTTTGCCTTAAGTTAAACTCGACTAGGTTGGTTTTTTCAAGATTTAGGTGCATTCCATTCACCGCAAACCACTCAGAGAGGTTACCAATAACGTAGCGTACATTTGCAAGCAGTTGGTCTCTGCTGTCAGCATTAATAATGCCGCAGATATCATCCGCATACATTATGAAGTCTACCATTGGCGAGTCGAACGGAAGGTCATTCATTAGAATAAGGAAAATGTTATTTCCAATATTTGACCCTTGCGGTACGGACGGACCTGTTTCCCAAGGGGACAAGAATCGACTTCTTATTCTTGGCGTCAGTTGATTGCCGTCTGTCACCTAAGAAGGCTCTGAGCAACTTGAGTACAATACCACGGACGCCATAGTGTTCGAGTTTGTTTGCGATGAGATCATGATCGACCAAATCAAAGGCACGTGACAGATCAAAGAAAACAGCAGCTACACGTTTCCTGCTCTCAAGGTGTTCCAATACAGTTCGCTTCAGAAGGCGAGCGGCGCCGGTTGCGGACCTACCAACTTGGTAGGCGAGCTGCTGCTTACAGAGTGCGCCGTTAGCTGTTAGGTTAGGTTAGGTTAGGTTAGGTTACAGAGTGCGCCGTTAGCTGTTAGGAACTTGATTAGTAGGTCGCACGTCACGTCGGTGTTGGGATATTTTTGGATCTCTGTAAAGCATTCGACACAGTGTCAATAGAAATCTTACTTAGTAAACTTAATGCCTTGGGCGTTAGAGGGGTAACTCTCAATTGGTTTCGCAGTTACCTGACTGACAGGCGTCAGTCCGTTAAAAATGGCGAGTTCTGCAGCGACGAGTTGCCACTCACTTTTGGAGTTCCACAAGGCAGCAGCCTCGGTCCTGCGCTATTCCTCGTTTACGTCGATGATATTCTTAAGCTTAATCTGGATGGTGCTGAAGTAATTTGTTATGCGGACGACACTGTGGTACTGTTTTTCAGTAAGAAATGGGAACATGTTTTTGAGAGAGCAGTGGGAAGCAGAGCGTGGTTTATCTGACATTGTACATGGCTGGAAAACAATTTGCTATCCTCAATATGAACAAATCCAACTTTCTTACATTTTCTAAGTCCCCAGTATCTTTTGCTCATCTAAATAATAATTTATTAATACACACAAGTAAATGTCCCGGCCGTGTCAATAGCTCTATCGCATGCTCACATAAAGTCAAATATTTGGGACTAATAATTGATGATAGGCTATCCTTTAAGCAGCATATCTCTGCACTATCCAATAGAGTCAGAAATTGTATTTACATAACAAAGAAACTCCGCTACTGTGCCTCGGAACAAGTGCTTCGTATTGTATACTATGCCCAGTGCCAATCAATACTACGTTATGTTATATCTGCTTGGGGTAGTGCTCCAAAAAGCACTGATAGTTCTGGAGAGGGCACAGTGCGCAGTAATTAAAGTAATGCTCCGAAAACCTATTTATTTCACCGCCGAACGCCACTTTTTCCTCAAAACATGCTGGAATAAAACGTTCACCAGGCCGTCTGTAAACTCTTTGCCGCCCGTCATTTGCATAGAGCATAAATCTGGATTCATCGGAAAACAAAATTCTTGCCCAATCTTCGTCACCCCAGTATCTGTGATCGCGGGCATAAAGTCGTCTTGCTGTTCGATGTACTCTTTCAAGTATTGGGCCATTGGCCGGCCTATGTGGGGTCAAATTTGCTTCTTTGAGCCGCCGCCTGACAGTCCGCTCGCTGATGCCGTCCCTTCGGGTCTCTAAAAGCTGATTTTTCACTTCAACTGCTGTGAGGTGCCGATTTCGGAGCATGGTTGTAACAATAAATCGATCTTCTCTAGCTGTAGTACATCTTGTTTTGCCGGTTCCTGGTCTTCTAAGGTTCTGCCCAGTTTGTAGGTAACGTTGGAGGACTCGCTGCACTGTAGAAAGTGACACACCTGTTCTTCTCGCTGTATACCTCTGACTTCTTCCTTCTTCTAACATAGTGATGATACGAGTACATTCATCTCGTGTTAGCGGCATGATAGACAGTATACATAGGTCTTTAGCCAGGGATTTTGTTATTGTAGGTATGTAGACGAAAGGCAGACAAATTGAGAAAAAGAATTTCAACAATTTTGCCTAACGCCTATTTATTGCTCTTTAACCTTCACCCAAAACTAGACATGTGGTCCTTTAAGATTAACCGCAACAAACGGGAAAAGGCGCCCTGTGCGTAGATATAGTTGCGCATGATAAAGCTTGGTTCGATCTTTTGTCGCTCCGGCGAGAACTTGCACCAGCGTGCTGGGGCATGAGATGGGCAAAATGTAATCGACTAACGATTAAGATTAACAGAATTAATTGCGACGGACGATTGAAAACGACGATTGATCAATCTTATTTGTATAGAGTGCAACTAATATAGTCGCAATTAAATTAGTTGCCAAATGATTTCGGACAACTAAATTTTGTAATCGACTAATTAGTTAGACTACTTTTCCGCGACTAATCTTAGAAGCAAATTGAACGGAATGGCTATGTTAACAGACTGAATAGAACATCTTAACGGATTATTGCATTTTCAACTAAAACTTAACTAGTATAAACAACAGATAAGACGGATGAATAAAGCGGTTGTCTCGCTCCATCATACATTGTTCTCTTTCTATTTTTTTAACTCCTTTTTATTAACCCCTTATCAAGATGTGTGCATTTTCATGCAAAACGTATGGCCAGTTATAACAAATAATAACCATAACCATCCAGTATTAATGGAACTACACTCGCGGTCAAAGAAACCGGGTCAGTGACGAAAACCTCAATATTTTGTAAATCGTTGGTCTTATCTGCATGAAACTAACTCTGTTTTATAGAGAATTTAATATCCTTCTAAATCCAACCTTCAATGTTCTACGTAGTAACTGGAAAAAGGTTTAATTGAAAAAAAAAGACCAATTGGGTACTTATTTGAAATTGCGTTCGTTTTACTTTTGCTTGTTTTTAAGCAATTATTTTCAATCTGTCAAAGAACTATGATAAAAGGCTGTCATTGTTTTATTTTGTGGTCATTCTTGAATGTCTATCATGCCGCTAACACGAGATGAATGTACTCGTATCATCACTATGTTAGAAGAAGGAAGAAGTCAGAGGTATACAGCGAGAAGAACAGGTGTGTCACTTTCTACAGTGCAGCGAGTCCTCCAACGTTACCTACAAACTGGGCAGAACCTTAGAAGACCAGGAACCGGCAAAACAAGATGTACTACAGCTAGAGAAGATCGATTTATTGTTACAACCATGCTCCGAAATCGGCACCTCACAGCAGTTGAAGTGAAAAATCAGCTTTTAGAGACCCGAAGGGACGGCATCAGCGAGCGGACTGTCAGGCGGCGGCTCAAAGAAGCAAATTTGACCCCACATAGGCCGGCCAATGGCCCAATACTTGAAAGAGTACATCGAACAGCAAGACGACTTTATGCCCGCGATCACAGATACTGGGGTGACGAAGATTGGGCAAGAATTTTGTTTTCCGATGAATCCAGATTTATGCTCTATGCAAATGACGGGCGGCAAAGAGTTTACAGACGGCCTGGTGAACGTTTTATTCCAGCATGTTTTGAGGAAAAAGTGGCGTTCGGCGGTGGGTCAGTCATGGTTTGGGCTGGAATCTCTTCAGAGAGTCGCTCGGAGTTAGTTTTAATAGAAAATGGATCATTAACGAGTGCAAGATATGTAGAAGAGATTCTTAATGAGCATGTCGGCCCATACTTAATTAATATGGGTGGAAATTCTATGTTTATGCATGACAACGCCAGGCCACACACAGCTCAAATTGTCAGAGATTATTTTTTGGAGGTTGGTATCAACTGTATGAACTGGCCCTCGAGGAGTCCGGACTTAAATCCGATTGAGCATGTATGGGACGAGCTTGGGAGGCGTGTAAGAGCTCGAAACCCCGCCCCAGCTACACTTAGAGACCTGAAACAGGCGTTAGTGGAAGAATGGGACAATATCCCGCAAGAACGCATAAAGAACTTAATAAACAGCATGCCGAATCGTCTAGAAGCTGTAAGAAGAGCCCGAGGAGGCAATACGAAGTATTAATTTTTATTTTTGGTGTTGTATGTGAAGTACCTACTGCTTATTTTTGTACGTAAAATTGGTTGATTTTTTGTTTCCTATGTAATTTTATTAAACAAAAGAATTACGATTCCATCATTTGATGTTATTTAATTCAGTATAAAATTATCTACAATATGCAGTTTAATTCATGTCCCTAGCTTTATTATTTTAGGAGATATTACAAATTTTCGTACTGACCCGGTTTCTTTGACCGCGAGTGTAGTTTAAATATAATGAGCGATAAGATGTATTAGTAAAGTAAGTTTATCCCACCTTCATACATCCTTCTATTTCTTATTTTTTACCATGGGTCCGTGTCCTTAAACCTTTACCTATATTTGCTGTACTAATCGTATGAGCATCGTAAATATCGTAATAAATACCTAGAATCTAAGATGATTGATGACAACATGTTCAATATTTTAGACATAAATCTTAATCAATAACTTAATGAATATTTTTATTACAATCTTTTATAACCGACTTGACGATCGTCGTTTAGAGGACATCAACGAGTCCGAGCTCTAGTTTATGTGTTATTATGGCCACCCGCCGGTTCCAGCACCATCACCTCGATGGTGCCATAATATTGCATTGTCATTCAAACATTTCAAATAAACGTGTATAATTTTAGCTCAATCTGTTCAAGATAAGATAATATATCTGCTTCAAAATAAGTTGCAAGATTCCACCCAAACCAACATAGTAACAACATATTTACGAGTACCTACAATGTACATACCTACTCGTAGTTACATATTGCAAGTTATTTATAATGTAAGTTAAATAAAAAATGCAAAAACGAGCGACTCTAGCTTGGTTGCCATTTTATTACTTATCGCTGTGAATAAGACATTCGTCACGTTCTGACAAGCATGCGAGTGCGAGAGTGACGCATGGCATATCCACAACGATCAGTGATAAAATGCAACCATGCTAAGCCAGCTGCTGTCCACTATTTCATCACCGTGCACAACATTTACCTGTCCAAAATGCGGTCGTAGCTATCGCTCGTCATACGAGTCATGTACGTAAGTGCCGGAACGCCACAACATGGACGCTGCTTAATCATCATTACATAGATGCACAAGGCCAATGATAAACCTTCACCCCTAGACTTCACAAATCCTTCAATTTCCGCTTAAAAAATGTATTTCATATAGTATTCAGCAGGATACAATAAGGCGTAAATGCTTCGGCCGCTCGCTCGTATCTCCAAAAGCCGAGTTCCTTGAAGATTTGTTGGAATGCTCTTTTCAATAAACCCCTTTAGCGAAATCCAACTTGGATTTTGTTTAGTGCTAGATATCAAGTCGCGGAGTTTTCTCATTTCCTGTCTATTATATTAAACTGAATATTTAAGACACCTCAGGACTGAGATATACTTAGTGAGTTGTTAGAATTCGCGGAACTGTTTTCTCCAAATAAACATTTGTTTTAAAAATGTCCACAATCGGAATTAATAAATAAATATTAAAAGACAATATTACACAAATTGAACTAGCCCTATAGGGGCTGTCCATATACATATTACGTCTTATCGAAAAGGGGGGACCAATCAAGGAATTAACAGTATGATGATAGGGGCGGGGGGGTCAAAAATCGACGAAAAACGATGACGTAATATATGGACAGGCCCGTAGTAAAAGTATATGCTATATGAGGATATATTTAACAGATATAAACACTTAAATAAGCACATAGAAAAAATCGAACACTCAGAAAATTATATTCATGCTCGTCACCCAAATATTGGCCCTTTCGGGGGCTTCGAACCCAGGACCTTCCGCTTCCTAGGCAGTGTCACTACCGACTAGACTAACCAGTCGCCACAAAAATCTATATAATTATCGAACCTGCTCGCAAAATTTCACAGGAATCGTTTCAAAAATGCAACGAAGAGATTACTTACGTAGTTTCTTGATGTTAACATTTTAAAGTTAAAGTTAATTACCAATAGGTTTCTCATCTTTGAATGAAAAAAGAACAATTACATACCTACTAAAACGCGATATTTTCCACCCCGGAATTCGAATGGCACGGTAAATAATGAAAACTAGGCCTTTAAAGCCCAATATCTCGCAAACTAATAATACTCACTGATTTGAATAACCCATAATATTTTTGAACGAGCTATCCAACGATATTTAACGAGAAAAAAAATTACATCTCCGCTTTAGATGTAGGGGAGGTACATTTTTTTTTTTTTTAAATTTTATTGTACTATTTTGTCGGCGTAATTGATTTATATGCCCATGCCGAATTACAGTTTTCTAGTAGTACTGGTTACTGAGCTAAGCCGAAGACGGACAGACAGACAGACAGACAGACAGACAGACAGACAGACAGACAGACAGACAGACGGACAAAGCGAAACTATAAGGGTTTCCTTGTTGACTACGGAACCCTAAAAAACCGGTCAAGTGCGAGTCAGACTCAAGCACAGAACCATATAAACTTTCCCGTCTTTCCCCGAATTTTAATTCTGGAAAAATCTTAACAACGCATAGTGGAAGTTACCCGTCATAAGTACAGCGCAATTGACGGTGAATTATTTTACTAACTTGCAATACAATACAATACGAATAACTTTATTTTGCATGAAATAAAGGTGATCAGACAATATTATACGTAACACATATTTCACCAGCATCTGGCATGCAAAAAACTAAACTTACAACTAAAACTAAGTTTAAACAATCAGTCAGACAAGGCCTATATTATAATATTGTAATTATCACCTTTCTCAGTCAAAAGATGCCATGTATTCCTCGACGGAATAGAAGGCCCTTTGTACGAGCCATGTTTTTAGTTTCCTTTTAAACATTTTCAAAGGCAACTGTTTGATCATCCAGGCTATTATAGATTTTTACGCTCATACAAAAAGTGTTTCTGCTATACAGAGCTGTCCGTTTGCAAGGTATTGCTAGCCTATCAGGGTAACCTTGTATTAAAATTAAATACAGTCAGCATCAAATAGTTAGTAGCAGCCAGAGTAGCCAAATATATCGGAACACGTCTTTATTACTATAGGAGTAAGGAAGTGTTACGATATATTTGGCTACTTTGGCTGCTACTAACTATGTGATGCTGACTGTACTACGTCTTGAGGATGCAGGACCAAAGTTTATCGGATAAGTATCTTTTTTTTTATCAGGTGAGCCCTACGAACAAAAATAACATGGAAGCATTCTGTCCCCTCAATTCTAGCGCAACGAAAACTGTGCCGCTGTGGGCGGGCCTTACAAACTGTGCCGCATACGACTTCAGTTTGACTGGGATGTCAGTGAGTGACGGACATGACGGACAAGAACGCGATTACTAACAAAATACAAGATTTATTCTAATTTAAGATGCCCTCATGTGTTGTTAAGTGGTGCAAAAACCATTCCGACCATTCGAAGGAAAATGGCATCACTTTTCACGCGTAAGTGAACCGATAACTTCAGTAAAACCTTTAAAATATATGATCACTTTTTCTCTATAGGGATGATATTATGCAAAATGAAGTAAGTAGATTATTTTATTAGGTGACTTATTGGATTTTAATTGGAGATGGGCCGACTTACTGAATTTTAACACCTTAATTATAGGTAATGTATGTACATGACTTAAAAATGAAATAAATGAAATGAAATGAAATGAAATGAAATGACTACGGATTTTGCCGACAGGCCAGTCGGCCGACTCGTGGGTTTTTGAATTGCCGATTAATCGGCCGACTGGTTGGCAGTACCGATCGTAGGTTTTAAGTTAAGTTCGAGCACAATCGGAAACGTTTGTGTTGCTTCGTCTCCCGCGTCATCTGTGCCGTTCATGTTTTGACCAGTTTTGTTTACATTATTATTTCGCTGGCGTGTTACGTGACTTGAAAAACAATAAAAAATACATTAAAAGTTTAACCTCCTAAGACCCCGCGTACAAAATTTTATACAAATTTCAAAATCAACTTTGAACTTTTACTAAATGTCAAAAAGTTCCTACTTCAATCACACAAAATCGTAGTCTGGGCCCCAGGAGGTACTTGCTTAATATGGTTTCATTTCTTCCTTTTTTTGTAGGTACTTATTTTAATGATTGTATGTCTTTTTGTGTGCTAATAAAATTATAAGATACATTTATAAATGTTAGTTTTTTTTCATTACAGTGATATTTCGATATATATATATTTTATAAATATAATTATGGATTTTTATAATAATAATAAAAATACGAATTAACAAACTTAAGTACAGCCTAAGCTTAGTCAAATAGGCCCCCGCGAGTTGCTCCGGGCGCAAAGGTGCCCATCACACTTGCAGCGTTACCATTTATAAATAGTGTAGTAACTTAACATTATACTGTATGATCTAGACACGCGGGAGCGTGTCAAGCCAAGTTCAAGAAACAGAACTGGCGAGCCGCACCGTGTGTAATATTACACGAACCATTTGGAGCCACTTTTGACCCCCTCATAAATCAAAAACTATTTTACATAAACGTATCAAATTTGCCTCATATATTGAGACTTGCGAGATACATATGTGTTCTAAATTTCATAAGCTTATCTCAAACGGTTATTTAGATATTAATGTCCAAAATTACTCATTTTTATCATTGACTGACCTATAGACCAAAACTCTAACCCAGTTCCAGATGACCTAGAGAGTTAAAATTTGATATACAGATAGGTAATTAGATGAATACAAACGAATAAATAAAAAACTGGCAAATTTTAAATAATTAGATTCTATCACGGAATAAAGAATCCATTGGAAGTGGTGAGTGGGCGTTCCCGTGTCGCCGAACATGAGCAATAATTGGCATACTTCTTGCACAGATTATTGTCACTCATCTAGCGACCGCACGCGGCGTATGACATGAGTGAATATTTGTTTATTTTAGGAAAATGCCGTATTGCGTTATTGAAAGCTGCTCCAATAACAGCACATAAAAAACTTGTGTCATGGAGGTATTCCCTATCATTGTTAAGTAATATTTTAGAATACGTATAAAAAATATTTAATTTTCAATTTCTTAGACGCAATTTGCGTCTGTAGTCAAGGAAATATCAATTCTATTACTCTAACAATAAAGTCCATAATCCTGTGTATTATTTCGCTACTCGGAACGTGAAATGCACGGCAAATTTCCCGAAGATTCGCTACTCAAATGCTGTGGCCAAGGTCGATAATTGTTATCGATAAACCAAAATGAAAATGATTATATTTTAGGAGTGATATTCAGAGCCCGGAATTCTCGTAGCACTTTTGAGCTGTCATAGGGACATCTCGTTTATCGAATTCCGATTATACATATGTATGTCGATAAATACAGAATACAATTTGTAAAATATGATTACGAATGACCGATCTCTTCGAGATAACCTTTGGATACCCACTTTTAGGAAATTATAAATAGAAATTAAAATAATAATATTTTATTGTTTCTTATAAATAATTTGTGGATTGCTTAAGCATTTTAATCAGGACAAAGGCAGGCGGCTTGCAGTGGGCGGGGCGGGGCGCGTTAGATACCTTACGCTCGCGAGGCCCCGGGCCGCCACTCAGTCGAGGGCCGGCACCGCGCGAGCGAGTACACGTGCGTCGTGCTGTGATCCGCCTCCGCCGCCGCCGCCGCCGACTTGAACGTGACGAACCGCGCGTACCTGATTTTGTCTTATTACGAGGTTTTTAAAAGCACGATGAAAACGAAAACTGCTCTGTTTATGATTGTTTGAATACCCTAAAGAACGTGGTTTATCTTACTTCGAAGTGAATATTTTATAAAGTTAATTTTTTCTACCATCAAATATAATAATCGCCTATGCAAAGATGGAAAAAAAAACATAAGGTATTATATTAAAGTACAAAAATTGTAATTGAATTATTTTTATTAAACAAGTCTGTCTTTTGTCTGTTGTCTATCCTAACCTTTCCTAACCTATATGCAGCACTTTAACCAAATAATGTCTGCCTTTCCAATTCCAATATAGAAAAACGTATCCTCATAGGAAAATCATGGCTGTTACGTCGTTTTGTGTAAGGAGCACTTTTCCGGTGATAATGCAAACTTTTGGAGCTAGATAAACTCTTAAAAAAACTATTAAATGTACCTACCTACGGAACCCTAAACAGAGTATCTTAATAAAACCATATGCTTTTGAACTTACTTGTGAATGAACTTGTGCATTAAAATTTCATAAGTTAAATTGAATTAGTTAATAGATAATAGAGAAGTGGCAGATCAATTTTATGTGTTGTGTTATTCATATGTAAAGTAGCATGTACTAAATTAATATGGGTCCACTTTACTCAAGAGACATCTAATGTAACGTGAGCTAGAACATTTTTTGCCTTCATTGATGTATTCTTGGCGTGACAGCCCTAGCGCTAAACGTGCCGTGTGTGAATGGATACAAGTTATAAGATAGACAGAGATGCACAGAGTAGGCACGTTTCTTATGCCTACACGCCGTTTTTGCTAGGAAGTGCAATTTCTGTACTATTACTTATTCTGTGACAAAGGCCCTCCTTATTATCCCGCACGGTAAATTCTCACTAGACCGCACTCTGCTGGTAAAATAATTCTAAATAGTATTTGAGATGTGCTTGTATTCAATTAAACAAATTATATTCTTTGTTTATTAGAAATCTGTGTTTAATTGCTACTACATTTATAACAAAAGTAATTTAATATAAATGTTACCTAATACTAATTATATAATAAACAAGATTTTAATAGAAACAATTTGTAACTAAGTCTTAGCTTAATATTTACCGTATGAATCATAAAAATATCGATAGTCCAACTCATACCATACTCACATCCCTATTCAGTTATAAGCGGTCGCATCTCCAGTTTTGAAAACACCGCCATCTTTGGTCGAGTAGCCGAACGACCACGTCTCTTGCAAGTCTTGTTGCAACGCATATGGTAACGGACGTAAGAAATATTTACTTGACACTCTAAATTAGACCGTAAATAGTACTTGTTAAAGTAGACTTTGCATATATATTTTGCTACCGTTAACAACATATTGTCACAGTACGTTTTAACAAATCGAAAGCGTATTGCAATTGTGGGTCCGTGTATTTATTGGAGTATGGTTGTGTGCGTGCGGCGACAGTGTAGTCCAGGCAATGAACTGACAACTTGTATGGAAAAAATTACAATTTTGGAAATAATTTATAATAGCTTATTTTTTATGTATAACGGATATATTATCAATTAAATAGTTACCCAGCGACAAAATCCGACAAAATTTCAGACATCGAAAAAATTATAAGTTAACTGGCTTCTAAAAAGTCAGTAAAAATATTAATAAATGTTTTTGTCTTTATTTTGGTTCATTTACATTTGCTCTATATTATTCAAGATAAATCGTACAAAAAAAGATAATGCATGCTTCATTTAAATCTACATAATTACTTCCGGGTGGAAAGTTTGTCGGATTCTTGACTAAATCATCTTAGAATAACATTTTCAAATGAAATCAACAAAAAAAACGCTATTATAAATTAATGTTTTTCAAACCCGTATTTTGCCTGGAGTAAGTGGTTCTCTATGAAAATCGGTTGAATGCCACTTCCAATGGATTCTTTATTCCGTGGATTCTATTATGAACGCTTAACATAAATACCTAATATTACTTAGGGTACCTACGTTATTAACTGGGATTAATTATTATTTTTATATTTAGCGCACATCAATAGTGTAAAATCATTACCTACTCATAAATAATGATAAAATAATAGGCATTTAGATTTTCGGTATATACACGACGCGCGCGCGCCGAGTGACGCCGGAGCGGCTGGGTGGGGCGCTGTGACAACCGAATCGAACCGTTGACGCGAACGTGGCCGAGCGAGCGGCAGCCGCGCTCATAAGCGCGAGCGCCGTCTTGCTGTCCGGTTGTCTCTCGATATCTGACCTATAAGGTTGCGATTTATGCTGCGAAATTGCTACGTTTTCTTAAGGAAAACTTATAATTTGTAGTAATATTATTATTACAATTTCTTTAATAAGTAGGTACGTACGTATAGTATTATAGTATAGGCAATAGTTTAAATAAATAATAATTTTATAGTTATAATTTGTCCTTTTAAAAGGACCCACGGCGTTATGAGGATATGTACTTACCTACAAAAAGTAATGATATCCCACCAAAAACATAAATGTAAAAAAGGAGAGCCAAGTTCAATACAAAAATTATTCTCTGCTGTGGGCTTCGCCGCAAAAAGAATGAAGATCTGAGATTGAGTGCCAAGTTCTATGCAAAATCCAAATATGTAGTCTAAGGGCTGACTTGGCTGGTTTTCCCATACGAATTATATAGCCTTCGCATGTTCTAAACCTGTTACCTTTCGGTTCTTATTTTATTATTCCGAAAATTTGGCTTGCTGGTAGAAACTACCCATCGAACATAAGGCTCTTCCATGACTGTGTAAAAGTAGGTACTTAATAATAATTCGTATGGCAAAACCAGCTAAGTCAGCCCTTAGACTACATATTTGGATTTTGCATAGAACTTGGCACTTAATCTCAGATCTTCATTCTTTTTGCGGCGAAGCCCACAGCAGAGAATAATTTTTGTATTGAACTTGGCTCTCCTTTTTTACATTTATGTTTTTGGTGGGATACCAATTACCTATGCCAACTTGAGTCTGTTTTATTTTATTACAATATTCTAACCTACATATTTGGTATCTTCAAAACTGCACAAATAATACATTAATTATTTGAATGGCTCTTTAATGTATGTCATAAACCTATCCATAACTGACGAACGGTGAACGGGCGTTGGCTGGGCGGGCTGCTGCTAGTGCGTGCAGCAAGAAGCTCATTGGCGGATAATGTTACTGATTGGTAGTTATTGACAATCTATCTATTTCACTTACACGTAAGTGTTCACAATAGAGTAAAAGAGATGACTATTATTTTGTTTGTCATGTTCGGAGAAAGGCTCTGTATACGTAACGTCTTATTTAAATGTAAGTGTTTCTGTGTTTGTGTGCTAACTGTCCCGATAAATTTAACGGCGAAGTACTGAGATGCGGCTTCCATGTTATTTTTATTCGTAGGGTGAGCCGATTTTAATATATTTATTTCATTTGAAAAAAAGCGGCCAAGTGCGTGGCGGACCACGCACAACGAAGATTTAGTTATGATACGACCTTTTTAATAGGCACGGTATTAAAAAGGTCGTATCATCACTGAAATCTTATGGCACTTACGTCCTTTTCTTTCAAAAAAGGCAGTTTTTTAGAAATATCTCAAAAACCTTCAAACCGATCTTGTTCAAAACAATTTTCGCTGAAAGAATTTAAGAAGTCCATGATTTTTCTAATATTTTTAGAATACACGGTTCAAAAAATAGAGGGGGGGGGACACAATTTTAGTGAATTTCGGGGCGATTATCTCCGACTCTATTCACTCAATCAAAAAAATTGCTGAAACCTTATATTTATTTTTTAGGCCTATCAATTGATGTGCCACACGTGGGCTTGCAATAAAAAAAATGACTTTCAGTTTGTGTATGGAGTGCACCCCTAAATTTTTTTTTTTTTGTAATTTAATTACAAAAATATGTAGCGGCTAACAAAACACACGTATCCTTAAAATTTTATTCAAATGCACCTTATAGTTTTCGAGTTAATTGCCTGTGACATACGGACGGACAGACAGACAGACAGACAGACGGACAGACAGACAGACGGACATGACGAATCCATAAGGGTTCCGTTTTTTGCCATAAGGCTACGGAACCCTAAAAAGGTGCTCTTAAAATAGGTTAAGTATTTGAATCCCACCAAAAACATTACATGTAAAGTGATGACAAGACTCCATAGCTCATACAGCTTTCAGCGTGAAAAAAATAACAGATCTCAATTAGCGCCAAGCTTCCTACTCCACACGGCGTAACTCTACCACTACCAGCCACGCTCTACAAATTCTATAACTTGGCTAAAAAGTATTTTTAGTTAAAAATTTAGAGAGGTACCTAATTATAACGTACCTAACGTTACGTACGTATAACGTTAAACTGAGATACCATGCGCGCTACTTGGTTGAACGAATTATTTCACTTACGTCAGCTCCCACTTACATCAGAATAAGATTGTTTTTTTTTTTAATTTGGGCAGTGTGAGCGACGCAATTACAGTTTTATAAACTACCTTTTATTTATTTGTCAAAGCTAGGGGCGCGCGGAGAGAGCGAGATGCGCGGGAGGGGTGCGACCGTTACTTTACCTCACCGTAGCAAATTTAAACCAGTCGATATACGCTAATGCACTCGCCGCACGCTCCTCCAGCTAGTAATTTTGTCTATGTACCGACCATTTCCAAAAATATAAGTTTGTCGCGTAATTTGCCTATTTTTTCATCGTGAATCGAACCCTGAACGCTACAAAGTGGTCTTCGAACCGAATCTTGATGTATTTCACGCCGCCGTCGAAAAATATGGTTAAAACACGCAGCACCGTAAGGAAAGAACAAGAAGAAAATAAAGTTACTGCTACTGAGGTCGACCCAGGCAAGGCAAGTACAAGTGCAGCTCCAGATGTTGAAGAAAAAGTGCAACCTGACAAAACAATAGTGATAGATGCCGGAAGTGTTAAGTCCGAGATGCCAAAACCGAATGAGCCTACCTTCCAAAAGTCTTTGTCAAGAAAATCTTCATCATCCTCCGTCGCAGCACGCAAAAAGAAGCTGGAATTACAAGCGGCCGAGGCAAAAGCACGAATTGAAATGCAGCTTATCGATAAACGCTTAGAAGCGGACCTTGCTGAATTAGAAGAAGAATACAGTCCACAGTCTTCAGTTACCGATAAACAAAGTGATGTTGCTAGATGGGTAGAACGCAGCCAAATAGAATTGGAGTCACAGCATGCCACCAAGCAGGACGAAACTTCAGGTGTGCTGTGCCCGCCGGCGAACATGGACGCCGGCACTGATGGTCCAATTCAACAGTTAGCCTGTGTACTTAAGGATATGATAACTACCTCTGCATGCAACAGCAACAATAATAATAATTTACTTACCCGCATCAGCACACCCAAGGATCTGCCGCTGTTTGCTGGTGACTCAATGGAATGGCTCCAGTTTAAAATGGCCTACGAAGAATCCACCCGATTGTGTCAATTTAGTGATTCGGAGAACTTGTGGCGCCTACGAAAGTGCCTTCGTGGCGCAGCCAAGGATGCTGTCCAGGCGTTACTTATCACGGCTACTTCTCCTGAAATACTTATATCCACGCTGGAACTGCAGTTCGGGAACCCAGATGGAATCTTGTCTCGTATAAGGCAAGAAATCAAGAAGTTAAATCCAGTGTCTACAGAATATCACAAAGACATTATTGTGTTTTCAAACAAAATAAAAAATTACGTCGCCGCTGTGCGTGCCCTTGGCCGTGAAAATCACCTTGAAGATTCGAGTCTAATTACCGTTGTGTTATCAAAACTGCCTACAATCCTGTTGTCTAAATGGGCTGACTACAGTTACTCACACAACACTGAAAGTACCACGACTAGACTCGACCAACTATCGGATTTCCTAAACCAAGAAGCCGTTAAAATATCTAAGTGCAGTGTCGCGTTAATAAACACACCAAAGGACAATTATAGGCGTAAATATGCGGACAATAATGCTAACTCACAAACAATCTTACTGCAAAGTCAACAAAGTTATTCAAAGTGCCGTTATTGTCATGGACCTAATCACAATCTATCTGACTGTAAAAAATTCAAGAAGTCATTAAGAAAAGATCGCTGGAGTTATGTTAAACGGTTCGGACTATGTTATAAGTGCTTATTACGTCATCACGATCGACAGATGTGCCCGGCACCCGTGTGCGATATTGATAACTGCGGCCTGGCGCATCATCGCTTGTTACATTTCGTGCCTAGTGAAAGACAATACGAGAACAATAACAACAGTGCTGTCCAAGTGACAGAGATTGAGACTGAATCTGATCCCCAAGTAGTGGCCCACATGAAATCATCTTCGAAAGTTTTATTAAAAGTAGTGCCGGTAAATATCCACGGACCGCGCGGTGTAATTAGTACTAGTTGTCTCCTTGACGATGGATCTTCTGTGACTGTAATAAGTGCCAAACTCGCAGAGCGGGTGGGGTTGCGCGGCCGCCGCGAGTGTATGCGTGTGCGTGGCGCATGGGACAACACTGAACTAGTGTGCGACTCCTACCTGGTCGATTTATCTTTATCTAACCGAGATGGACAAATGTTTACGATTAATGCGCGAAGTGTTAATGAACTTAATTTACCTAGTCAAGGCCTGAACTTAGTGAACTGTGATAACTTTATGCACTTGCAAAGACTAAAAAATGACTTATGTTGTGAACAATTAAAACCCGAGATTTTGATAGGACAAGACAATTACCAACTACTGTTGCCGTTGGAAGTTGTCACTGGCAATCCTCACGAACCTTGTGCCACACGATCACCGCTTGGTTGGTGTTTGCACGGAAGGGCTCCTGTGCGTATGACGTCATCTGCGCACGCGCCTCAGCCTCACTCAACATTGTTTATCTGCGATAGTGACGTCAGCGATGACGTGGCTGAGAACAAACGATTGCTGCAAATTTTACATGAAGATGTTCGTCGGTCCTTCACATTCGACTCATTGGGCGTCAGTAGCAAGCCACGTGAGAACCACAACGACGTATGTGCCCTGGAAAAGTTAGACAAAACTTCTAAACTGGTTAATGGGCGATGGTACGTCGGATTACCCTGGAAGAATGAAGATTGCGTGATGCCAGACTCCTTTCCTCACGCACTGTCACGACTCAAATCAGTGGAGAGAAAGATGGAGAAATGCGAAGGGTACAAAGACAGATACAACGATCGCGTCCAGCATTTGTTCGACAACGATTACGCACAGGAATTGCACGATACTGAGGCAACTAGCAAATCATGGTACCTCCCTCATTTTGGAGTGGATAATAAAAACAAGAAGCGCCTGCGTCTCGTATTTGATTGTGCTGCCCAAACTAACGGATTGTCGCTGAACGATTACATTCTTAAGGGCCCGGACCTACTGAGGTCACTGTTTGGAATAATGCTACGGTTCCGAGAGCAAAGAATTGGTGTAACCGGCGACATAAAAGATATGTTCCTGAGGGTGAAAATAAGAGAAGAAGACCGAGATGCGCTACGATTTTTATATAGAAGCGAACCTAAGGGACCCGTGAAGACATATGTCATGACTTCTCTTATATTTGGAGCTACATGCAGTCCCTTTGTAGCCCAATACATTAAAAATAAAAACGCTGAGCGTTTTGAACCAACGATGATGCCTGCATGTCAAGCTATATACAACCAACACTACGTTGATGATTATATAGACAGCGTCCCGGACGAGAAAACTGCAATCGAGTTGATAAGAGATATAAAAACAATTCATCAGCAAGGTGGCTTCGAATTACGTAACTGGACTTCTAATAGTAAACAAGTTCTCGAGTCTATGCCAAAAGAAACTCTCGGCGAAGCGGCAGTAAAGTTCAAAATCGGAGAGCAATATGAAAGCGAACGAACACTTGGGTTGATCTGGTTTCCACATGAAGATGCACTGGGATTCGATGTTTCTTTTAAGAAGATCCCTGAAAGCATAATTAACGGAACACAACGGCCGACAAAGAGAGACATGTTACGTGTTGTTATGTCCATATTTGACGTCTACGGTTTTTTATCTCCGTTTACTATTAATGGGAAAATTATTTTACAACAATGTTGGCAACAAAATATCGATTGGAACGACCAAATACCAGATTCATTATACGAAAAATGGTGCAAGTGGATAAGTTGTCTGAAATCATTACACAACATAAGGCTACCCCGATATTACTACAATGCAGCGAACACGGGGGTGAACGAGCCCGATTCGAACCCGGCGGCCGCCACGACCAGTCAGCGAGATAACGCGCCCGCGCCGGTGCGCCCGCTTACGTCACAGCCTCAGAGCGTCGCCTGCTACAGCAACTTGCAACTGCACACATTTTGCGATTCGTCCTCTAAAGCCATGTGCGCCGTTTCATACTGGCGCTGGGAGAATAACGCGCAAGTATATATAGCGTTTGTGGCTAGTAAGTGCCGCGTGTCGCCTAACAAATTGCAGACTATACCGAGACTAGAATTAACTTCAGCCATTATTGGTGCTAGATTGGCTGATACTATAATAAAAGAACACAAAATAAAGGCAGATCGTAAAATATTTTGGAGTGACTCGAGCACAACATTACACTGGATAAGAAATAAGTCTCGCACTTACAAGCCATACATAGCCAATCGCTTAGGCGAAATTGATGAACTTACCTGCAGTGACGAGTGGAGGTACATTCCGACGCACCTTAATGTAGCGGACGTAGGAACACGGGAGGCATACGATGTGACGATTCTGCAAAATCAATGGCTTCACGGACCGGTATTTTTATACAATGATGAGCGCACCTGGCCAAAGGATTTTATGCAACCTGCAATAAACGACCTTGAATTAGAATGCATATCTATTGTACAAACGGTAAATAACAAAAGCTTATTACCTGTACCCGAGCCTACACGATTTTCATCATGGTTGCGCCTGCTAAGAAGTACTTGTACTTTTCTAATGTTTATAAAGAAGTGTCGAAAACTTACCGATGACCTCAATTACGAAACAATGGAAGAAGCCGAGCGCCTGTTGATAAGATATTCGCAGGCACAGACGTTTAACGATGAGATTAATAACCTAAAAAAAGGTAAATATATACAGAAGTATAGTAAACTACTTACCTTATCACCATATCTTGATGAGCACGGAGTCCTGCGTGTCGGGGGCCGAATCGATGCTGCTGCCGAAGTGTCACCTGAAACTAAAAGACCGATAATTCTAGACGGGCGAGATTACATAACCAGATTGATCGTTAAATCTTACCATGTCAGCGCTGCTCACGAGAACCAGGAGTCTGTAGTGAATAACCTAAAACAAAAATATTGGATTATTAAAATTCGTCCTACTGTTAAAAATGTTGCCTCTAAATGTATGATCTGCAGAATTAAGAAGAGTAGACCTGAAATCCCAAGAATGGGTAACTTACCTGAAGCACGGATGGCTCATCACCAGCGACCCTATACTTTCTGTGGAATTGACCTGTTTGGACCGTATGAAGTTACGATTGGGAGACGACGGGAGAAGAGGTACGGAGTGATATTCACGTGCCTCACCGTACGAGCCATTCATTTAGAGACGGTTGCTTCTCTCACGACCGATTCCTTGATTATGGCCCTACGACGTATGGCCGCGAGGAGGGGATGGCCGAAGCAAATTTTCTCTGACAACGGTACGAATCTCCGTGGCGCCGATGTTGAACTGAAAAAGGCAATTCAGGAACTGAAAAATGACGAAGAGCTTCATAACACAGCTATCAATCATGGGACTAAATGGACCTTCATTCCGGCCGCAAGCCCACACTACGGTGGGGCATGGGAACGGCTCATTAAGAGCGTAAAGAGCTCGCTGAAAGTCGTCCTGAAAGAACGCGCACCTAGGGAGGAGACCTTTAACACTTTCCTCGCTGAGGTGGAAAATATTGTTAACAGCCGACCCCTAACCCACGTCTCTGTCGAAACTGGAAGCAGAGAAACACTGACCCCAAACCACTTTCTCTTGGGGTCATCGTCGAACTTACCTCAGATGGGCATTTTCGATGACTCTGAGTTTTATCTACGGAAACAATGGCGGATCGCGCAAAGGCTTGCCGATTCATATTGGAAACGATGGGTGCGAGAAGTGTTGCCCGATATGCTACCACGACAGAAATGGAACAAGGAGCAAAGGCCCTTACAAGTGGGAGACCTAGTTTTTGTCGTCGACCCTGATGGACTCCGAAATATTTGGCCGCGAGGCATTGTCGAGCAAACTTTACCCGGCAGAGACGGGCGAACCAGAATGGTTAAGATAAGGACGAAAACAGGTGTCCTTACCCGATCCGCCGCGCGCGTCGCTCGGATACCTATTGGAGAAGAGTGCTGCTAGAACAGCACTGGGGTGGGGCATGTGAGCGACGCAATTACAGTTTTATAAACTACCTTTTATTTATTTGTCAAAGCTAGGGGCGCGCGGAGAGAGCGAGATGCGCGGGAGGGGTGCGACCGTTACTTTACCTCACCGTAGCAAATTTAAACCAGTCGATATACGCTAATGCACTCGCCGCACGCTCCTCCAGCTAGTAATTTTGTCTATGTACCGACCATTTCCAAAAATATAAGTTTGTCGCGTAATTTGCCTATTTTTTCATCGTGAACGAACATCGAACCCTGAACGCTACAGGCAGTTTACCCTTCAGACAACTAAGCTTCCGAACCAACCTAACCCACCTAGTCTTTGATATGCGTTCCGTAGCATTCTAATTTTATCTCAGTTCATGATTTGACGATGACGATTCGACGTTGACAGATTATAAAACTAACGAAAAATAATCCGGTAAATTATAAGCAGTTTTCGGAGTTCACAATTTTTCGACAGTTTATAATAACGCGATTGAGACTATAAACTGACAGTGATCACAATCATACCGTGAAACAGTCACTTCTTATCGCATCTAATTAAAACTGAAATAATCTCTGTTATTTCCATCACACCCTGACGAAATGTAATGTAAAATATATTACATTTATAATCCCTTCAAATTTACTATACAAAAGGTCTATCGCTATTTAAATTATTCACCTGCATATTACAAAAGACGTCCAGAGACCACAGAGATATGACTGTCTTCATTGCAAGGTACTGCATATTTGCATGTATAATAATATAATTATGCTCCAAGTAATAATATCGAAGGAAATCAATAACTTGTAACTGGTATGTTTGAATGTAAAAAGCATACATGTTCAAACAAAAACATACGCTAAGTTCGTGCAAAGGACAAATCTTCGTTCAAAGTAAACTACACGAGTTTCACCTCCAACCTACCAGAACTTACGTAAGCCTTGCACTTAATGAGGTAGGAGTGCATTTTAACATGCACTACTATAAAATATACTTCGCACGAGTCTCGCAATTAGAGCCCGAACCCACGTCAAATACATTTACCCTAAAAGCCTGCAAATGCTACGCTAAAATCACCCTCACATCTTACATAATAAAGTTGTCAAAAAGCTACACTGCATTTTGACTCGTCATGCAAAAATGGTCTGTGCTATCCAGAGAATAAAGAGCACTGAAGCGTTTGTTGCTAAAACAGAGTTTCTGGCGCTAGTTTCAGATATAATAGTCCCTACGGTGATATAAATAACGTACACAGCTTTGGATAAAGTATTATAGCAACAAGGGAACCTGGCTAACGTTCTTTTGTAGTTTTATTAACACTCTACTTTACTAGGGTATTTTATTTGGGTCTAGAATAAAGTGTAGGTATTCCACTTTTAAAACGATTTCTTGGGAAACCATCTCTTCACAGCAAAATGCTGATAAACGAACGCAAAATGTGAAAACCGTTCAAATTCCAGTGCAAATTGCACATCATTTATTACCTTTATGGCCGCTATGAGTTTTCAAAGTATGCTTTTCGGGCTAGTGAATGCAAATTTTGCAAACGATGCATACATTGGGAACATTCTGATTCAGATACGATCTGGCTTCAGTGCGAGGACAACCCCAATACTTACAATAATTTTCCATTTCTCGAGTGCTCGGACAAAACATACTTCACCCTTCCTGAAGGTCAGTAAGGAATTTACCCGTCCATATCGTTATTTTTCTGTATTCTACACACTGCTTAACAAAAATGCTGAAGTCAATTATCAATCTGAATTGTAGTCAGGCCATTTTATTAAGCAGTTCTAACTGGCAGTTTTTTATGTATTATTTGTAATCTGGCGTGGGACGTATCTATACTTACTGCATGGTGCGTTTGAGATTTTGAGGTACGGAAATTAATTATTTGAAAATTAATCAGAAGTAAAAACACTTGTACCGTGTCGGTGACCAGAAACTGAATGCTGTAATGTTAATTATGAATGTTGTTAATAATTTTAAATTGCACAATGCACATACACATTATTTTTGTAGGTACCTACTCGCAATAAACTGTTCCAATTCGTATGAGTCAACTTTCTTCAGAAATATTTGAAAACTCATGACTTTCTACCACAGGAGAACTATAGTTATGATTATTTTAATGAAGACAACTTTTTATAAAACTGTATGGTTGCCTTTCAACTACACTACTTTGATGCAATTCGGCCAATTCAAATAATCTCAAGTACCTCAGGGAGTTGACGAAAATGTGGGTAGAATCGTCCCAAAGATGCGATTCGTGTGTAGTGCCCTGGAGAGTCTCTCGAGTTATCATACATTTAATACATGTCAATGTATACGCGTTCGAACCTATTTCATTGGAATAGAGTTCAAAATCGTATGTTTTTAGACTTGACCGAGCAACATGAGCTTAGAGCAAGCGGTCGCGGCCCTAGTCAATGGAATGCGAAATACGATGATAGCAACATACGATACGGACGAAGTTTGTGGCTCTCCATTTGCCTCTTGTCTTGTTCGGGAGATACAGAGAGTACCATATTGAATTAATACAGGGTGTACCGAAAATGGGGTCTGAACCGATCAAGGGCACATTTGGTAGTACATTGAACGAACTAAAGAGATTCACATAAGATACAGATACATGTATCGAACACGTTCGAGAAATACAACAGGGCGTACATATTACATAAAATATTGAACGAACTAAAAATATGCACATAAGGGCGCCAGCACGCTCGATTCAAGTTGACTTTTCATACAAACGTAGTTTGGTACAGATTTTGAAACGGTATACTTACTGGATTTTTTTAATACACAATTGGGGCCCTATCTAAGACGGAAATTAGTTTCGGTTGCTGTAAATTATAATAGAACCATAATAGAACAAAATAAAGCGATTTAGTCATGGTTATTTAAGAAATAAATGTAACAAGTGCGGAAAGTAGGTAATTCCCAACGAGTGACGATGACCAAAAACACGACCGTAAGGGAGATACACCAGGTGCATTGAATATACCTTGTGGTAATAGAAGTAGTATGAGGAGCTGTCATTTACACTTACTTGTCAATTTACTTTGTTGTACATAGCTGGCAATTAAAATGTTGTTAGAAAATTTATGATGTCGGAATTTCAGTGAATTAATTGAATAAAGGTCATAGTTAAGTTCAAGACCTACGTCACCTACGTTAATTTACCCTTCTTCAACGCACTCTATATTTGTAATTTATCATGTAACTTATATTTAAAAATAAATAAATAATAAAAAACCTATATAAACAAAGAAGACAATAAAAAGAGGAACTACTATTTAACAAACATACAAACTTAAGCACACAAAAAATACATAAAATGAACTATATTATTATACTATGTGTGTACAAAGGATACGGCTATTGTTTTAAGGGTAATTCCACTAGTAGATTTTGTGAGCGGAGCGAACGAGGTTTTTCATTTCAGCCAGGGCCAAAATTCTTTCAAATAACCCGACAAAGGTTCAATACAATGTCTCAGCGGTGCCGCGCTCAGAAGAAAACGTCCAACTATCGGATTCACGGGCAGGCCTTGTCGATATTTCAGGAACTTGCAAACTGCGGGCGTTATTCGAAAAGTCCGAGTATGATGAGTTTAGGCAATACTTTTGGAGTCTTGACGTGTTAGGTAATTTTTAATTTTGCACTATATATAACTGTTTTTAGTTTCATAGAAAATGTCGCCTATTTACATATTTATTTATTTGTTTTTTGATTTTCTTAGGTTTGTTTTATTATTTTTTGTCGACAAATAAATATCATCCCCTTTATTTATTCGTAACTTGCTTCCGCCCGCGACTTCGTCTGCGTGGACCCGGGATAAAAACTATCCTATAATTATTTTAATATTACTATCTTCGTGCAAAATGTCATCCTAATCGGTCGAGCCGTTTAAGCGTGACTGAGTTACAAACATCTAAACATCCAAACTTTCGCATTTATAATATTAGAAGGATAACTGCAAGGATCCGGATATTTTTCAATTTCACTTCTGACAGTTCACTTACCTCAGATGCAAGAGAGTGCAGAACTTGCAGAAGTGGCCTAAATATGGAACTATTTGGGCCTAGTTTTATCAATGGCCGCGTTGGTAGCATGTCATCAGTGTCACTCAGGTGCAGGATAGATCTACGATTGCTCAAGACTGTTACTAGGCTTCAAGAGGTGACTAACGGCAACTTCCATCACCAGTGACACTTGCCTAACAACCTCAGCCTAGCTCCAGCAGACAAAGAATATGTCCCTTACTAGCAAGAGCTAATATGTGAGTGCGAGCGAGACGCCCAACAACACGTCCCTTTAAAACATCAGCAAGATATAATTTTATAACTAATACATTTTGACATATTGCAGTCTCATAAACTTCATTTAAAATTGTGAATATCTAAAATACGCCAAACATGTCCCCTTTCGTGACATTTAATACGCGAGTTCAACTGTGGATTTATTAGTAGTATTTTTAGTCACAAAAACGTTCAAATTTTCCAGAATATTCCGTAGAGTTTCACCGTTACGTACAGCGCACTGCAACGGGGGATTAAAAATTTCACCGACGGCCGATTTATTGTCCAACTAGTTGCGCAACTTGGCCGCAAAATGTGTCCCGTTAAACACATAATGGGGTAACTTTATAAACATTTTAGTAATAAATTTTAGCACATTGACTATTTCGGAACGTGCAAGTTAACGAATGTTTCGTACCACGGCTCTGTAAATTAGAAAGATCAGTTTTGTTACAAAAACTCTGTACTGCGCAAAATATAAAGGTGAAGGTGACACCAGTCTTTTTCTTCCCGTGCATGTTAAGAGTTGACTGTGGAAATAGTATTGAAAAGCATAACACGCTTGTTGCGAACAATGCGAACCCTTTTTTGATTTGAGGATTCGTTGTGTTGACGTTAAGAGAAGAATACAGTTCCGTCACTTACACCACAGCGCGTCCTGTGGAGCTCACAGGGTCGAATACGTATCTTTCCGAAAGCTCGTTAGAACAACTCAACTGTCATTTTCCCATGCTAAAAATGACATTTGCATCTCTCATGCTCTGAAAGTAGGTCATTGTTTATCTAAACAGCGGGTTGAAAGTGAGTTGGTCACGACTGATTCATCACCGTACAGCCGAAACTACTGGAGCTAGAAACTTATAATTTAAACCAGAACTTTCTTTTATGACGTAGGCAAGGGATAAGACGGGATTTTTGGAAATTCCGTCCCTAAATGGGGGTGCAAAGTTTGTATTCGAGAAACATTATTTTTTGAACAAGAGACTTGAAACTTTGTAGCAAGATTACTTATTTAAATACAAAAAAAGTACTTTCAGCGTTTTAGAAAATTCCACCCAAAAAAGGGTTAAATAGGGGTGCAATGTTTGTATGGAGTAAACATTATTTTTTGAACTAGAGACTTGAAACTTTATAAAAAGATAACCTATTAGAATATAAACAAAGTCCTTTCTGCGTTTTAGAAAATTTCACCTTTAAGGGGGTTTAATAGGGGTGCAAAGTTTGTATGGAGGGAACTTTATATTTAAGCTAGAAACATGAAACTTTGTAGAAAGATTACTTATAAAAATACAAAAAAATACTGCCAGCGTTTTAGAAAATTCTACCCCTAAGGGGGTTAAATAGGGATGCAAAGTTTGTATGAGGTAAACTTTTCCTTTTGAGCTAGAAACTTAAAACTTTGTAGATAGATTACTTATTTGAATACAAAAAAAGAATTTTATGCGTTCTGGAAAAGTTCACCCCTAGGGGGGTTAAAAAGGGGTGAATAGTTTGTATGGAATAACTTTGTTTTTGAGCTAGAGACAAACCACTTTGTAGAAAGATACTAATTAAAATATGAACGAGTATAGAACTTTCAGTGTTTTAGAAACGTCTATCCCAAAGGGGGTTAAATGGGGTGCAAGGTTTGGATGAGAAACACTCTTTTTTGAGTTTGAGACTTAAAACGTTGTTTAAAGATTTCTTATCAAATGTTCCACCCTTAAGGGGGTTAAAGCGGGATTCAAGGTTTATATGGAGACCATGAAAATGTTATAGTAAGAGATTTGTAACTTCGGTCTTAGCCTGTATGTTAAAAGACTACAAAACTGATTTCAGAGTTTTTAGGGTTCCGTACTCAAAGAGTAAAAACGGGACCCTATTACAAAGACTTCGCTGTCCGTCCGTCTGTCTGTAACCAGGCTGTATCTCAAGAACCGCGATAGCCAGACAGTTTAAATTTTCACAGATGATGTATTTCTATTGCCGCTATAACAACAAATACTAAATACTAAATAAAATAAATATTTAAGGGGTGCTCCCATACAACAAACGTGTTTTTTTGCCGTTTTGTTTGCTGCCAGGCTGTATCTCAAGAACCGCGATAGCTAGACAGTTGAAATTTTTACAGATTATGTATTTCTGTTGCCGCTATAACAACAAATACTAAAAACAAAATAAAAGAAATATTTAAGAGGGGCTCCCATACAACAATTGGTTTTTTTTTTCAGACTGTATCTCAAGAACCGCGATAGCTAGACAGTTGAAATTTTCACAAATTATGTATTTTTGTTTCCGCTATAACAACAAATACTAAAAACAAAATAAAATAAATATTTAAGGGGGCCTCCCATACAACAAACTTTTTATTTTTACTGTTTTTATAGATAATGGTACGGAACCCTTCGTGCGCGAGTCCGACTCGGACTTGGCCGGTTTTTTGAAATTCGTCCCCTATAGGGGTTGAAGGGGGTTCAAAGTTTGTATGGAGAGCAAGACATTTTTAAAGTAAGAGATTTGTAACCTCTGTTTTAGACTGTTTGAAATTGATTCCATAATTAGTTAAAAACGTTCATCCCCTAAATGGGCTAAAAGTAGTTGGATGTTTGTACGGAGAACCAGACAATTTTAAAGTAAGGGATCTGTAACTTCGGTTAAAGACTAACCCCTTTATCCATAAAACTTAAAATGCCTCTGCTAAATAAAATGTGATTTGTCCCTTTCTTACGAACACAAATGTCAAAGTGACAGATAAGGACAAACGAATTTTAACGCCATTTTAGTTAAAACAGGCTTAGATATAGGACGTTTATGAATATGACCATAGGAAACTAATTACAGCGTTTCTTAAAATTCATCCTCTAAGGAGGTTAGAAAGGTTTGGAAGTATGTATGAGGAACAAGTAAATTTTGAAGTGAGGGAATTCTTAGGTCATACATACTATAATAGCTTCCGCCCGCAACTTCGTCTGCGTGGACCCGGGATAAAAACTATCCTTTATTTTAATCCAGGCTATAATTTATCTTTATGCAAAATTTCATCCAAATCGGTTGAGCCGTTTAAGCGTGATTGAGTAACAAACATCTAAACATCCAAACTTTCGCATTTATAATATTAGTAGGATGTGTCCATTTATTAGTCAAAATACATAATCCGACTGCTAGCAGAAAACTAGGTTAGGTTAAGTTAGAACTGCGATGCTCCCAGAACTGAAGAGAAGGTAATGTTTCATTTAACCTGCGAATTATTTTGTTAATTTAAAAAGTTCGTTTTGGATAATCTAATAATTGACTCTAACACCGTCAAATGGGGACGGCGGATGGAGATGGAAAGTTCTACGTCTTTTAGCATTAGATAAGTTTGCTTTCAAAACTATACCTAGATCGCCCGGACTAACGTGAGTAAAACTGCTGGATGGCGATATAGGCAAAAACTTCCAGTAATGTAGCTTTCTTTAATACATTATGAAAAAAATATGCAATTTAAGCAGAAACGTCTGTGGAGATATTTATAATTGTAAAAACGAAGTTATCCATTTAAATTTACAGATAATTTGAGACCCTTGCAAGGATATAGGATAGTTTTATCTCGGAAATCTTCCCTATAAATAGTAGAACTTTGTTTGGGTTGGCGATAATAGGGAATATGCATGTGATTTAGAAATGGACAAAAAAAATCACGTGTAATCTATATTGCTTAATAAATATACACACATGATTATTTTTTCAAATTATCATGTTTCTTTTGATAAAATAAATTGTTTAAAAGTACTATTTTTCAAATTCCCTCGCAAATTTCCAAAACGCAACGCTATTGGCGGAGCGAAACGTGACGTCACCGTGCAGGTCGTTAGTATGATTATTGAAAGTTATTCGCATTGTTTGGCCGCTGTTTAATGATAAATAATCAGTGTTTTTTGGTAATTATTAAGTGAAAAAAGACTCGCCACAATGACTGAAGGCGGTTTTGTCAAGGCACAGTCGGATAATCTGCCTAAAATTGATGTGTTCATGATGACTAAATTTAATACATACTTCGCAAATATTTGTGACTTTACGTCCGCTGAACTAAGAGGAGTAAAAGCTGCAAGGTAAATAAGTTACAGATATTCAATAAATTTTCATATTCCTTGTTTTTATACTCGTGAGATTGGTCAATTAAATAATTATAACCTATTTTGGCGATTCAAATAGCTAGACTTTTAAACTACTTCAAATAGGTGTCTTTGTTAAATAAGTGGAATAAAAAACTAGTAGATATTTATCCATACTATATACTATTTTACTATACTATAACTTTATATATTATATATACTAACTTCTGCCCGCGACTCCGTCCGCGTGGAACTCATTTATATCGTAGCTCCATACAAACTTTCACCCCCACTTCATCCCTTTGGGGGATATGGGGGGAGCTACGATATAAACGAGTTCCACGCGGACGGAGTCGCGGGCAGAAGCTAGTTATATTATATATTTTATATATACTTACTTAATAATAAATTATAAATGCGAAAGTGTGTCTGTCTGTCTGTTTGTTACCTCTTCACGCTTAAACTGCTGAACCGATTTGGATGAAATTTGGTATAGAGATAGTATAAACGAGTTCCACGCGGACGGAGTCGCGGGCAGAAGCTAGTATTATATAATCAAAGATATGTAGGTACCTATTAGGAATGTTAAATGTTGAGAACATCTTTATGAACTTTAACAAACTAGGATGTTTTCGTCAAGGCTTATAAATAAAACAAATTTGTGTAGGTCACTCAGTAAAAAGGATTAAATTCTTTTAACTTTCTTCGATCAACAGTGCAAACAAAGAAACTTAGCTAAAACGTTTCTTGATCAAAATCAACACTCGTAGTCAGCTGTTGATCAACAAAAATCATAATATTTGTAACATTAATAACTAAAAAAATTGGGAATCAGAATAGTTTTATGAATAAGTATATAATACAATTTTGAGGTTAGGTTATTGTTTACCTATATTGTTCGCGAGTCGTAATAAAAAAGATTTTAGGTAGGTACATACATATTTAATACTCACGTCGAAATGATCTTCACAACAATATAAACTACTCAAGCACGATACATTATCTCTCCTCATCGCCTTACACCACTTTATCCTTATATTTGCACCTTTGGGCATATGAAAATATTTGCAGTTTTAATGTGATTTTCACACATAGGGACAATACAATATTTATAATAAGCTTTTGTGTGCTCTTCCATTACAATAAGTTGATCTTATAAGCTTTAATCACTCACATTTATTAAAAGTGTGAATCAAACACTTTGTTGTTAATTTGTTTAAGAACCGCCGTGCACTAAGCTGCACGGTGACGTCACAAATGAGCGCGCCAAAATGGTGGCGTTTTGATCGTCCGAAAATGATAGTAATTTTAATTATTATTTTTTTAGCTTATTTAATAATATTGTGAAAGTGTTATATTTTTTTCCGGTTATATAATTACTTATAGAATAGATAAAAAAAATAAAAAAATGTCATGAATATTCCCTATTAAGGTTCCGCCTACAATCATTTTTCTAAGACGGTAACAAGTTCTACGCGGACGAAGTCGCGGGCAACAGCTAGTGGTAATATATAAGTCAACTCACGTCTGTTCGCTACTAGCCCGGGCTTGCAAGACTCTACTCGGTTGATGCCAGGGCTGGGCCCGACGAGTTCCTGACCCGAATAGAGGCCTGGACTAGAACGACCGGTATAACCCCGCTAAGCTATAGCTTCCAAGAAGCGTGGCATACCGAAGATGCGCCAGGTATCGGTCCGGTACAAAACAAAACGTGCTTTTACCTTGATGGAAGCTTCATCCGCCGTTGTACAGGGCGGCTTCGATATGTGTATCTGAATGTATGAGTATTAGTGTGTGTGTCGAGGCCGTCGCGTGTCCTGGTGAACACTTCCTGGCTCCTTGATGATAGCCCACCACATAGGCGCACCAAACTACCGTCACTAAATTTATCACTTCAGGCTCCAAACACTGGCAGGCAAAAAACAAAACTCCTCGATATGAGCGCCTGGCCTCAATTATGAACTGATTTCAATTAACATAAATCAAATGTCCCGAATTCTTTCTCAAAAATCAAATACAAATCAAAGAATGGGTTGTTCAATCCAACAAGGTCAAAATTCTAGGTTATACTACAAAAATGACAGACGTCAAACGTCAAATAGTGACGTGTCTTTTTCTTCCCCGATTATCAACCGAGTGATACCCGCGGTAAAAGACCGGTACATAACAACGTCGTTCGAGCGCCAAAATATGTCGTCAGGGATGGGTGGCTTTTAACCCTCGGTCAACAATCTACTTTTAACCCTCGGTTAACAATCTACTATTAAATCTACCTGGCCCGCGTACAATACGTTACGTGATCGACCTGCTGGTAACGTTACTCCCTATCAGGAATACGACACCGCATAGCTTCAGAGCAATTAGTGTTGTTCTTATGGCTGTGGTCTTCTGTTAAGTGCAGATACTTTCCCACACAGCCATATCTGTCTAAAATAACTAAGGCATTCCTAAATGCTCATCAGGCCTTTTAGAACTAACATGCTGTTGGTCAAGTTTACTTTGTGCTTGTGAGATGATGACAAAACACATTTTAGGGCTACAGTTTGTAACACTAGAACAAGCTTGATCATATTTTTATCTCAGTCTAGAGCTGGGTCGTTTAGACTTGTCCTTGAAACGAAACGTAACTGTTTTTTTAATCACAAAACAGTTTCAAAAATGACTAGTTTCTCCGTGCCTCGCCGCCGTCGCCGGTCGCCAAACGAAGTGAAACGAAAAAACGAATGAAACAGTTTACAGTGTTCGAGTTGCGTTTTCACGTTTTGAATTGCAACCGTTGCGTGCGACGGTCGCCTTGTACTCGTAGCTCCTTGTTATCGTTTTTAGGGTTCCGGAGCCAGAATGGCAAAAACGGAACCCTTATAGTTTCGCTATGTCCGTCCGTCCGTCCGTCCGTCCGTCCGTCCGCAGCTTAGCTCAGAGGCTCTTGGTACTAGAAAGCTGTAACTTGGCATGAATATACATATTAGTCATGCCGACAAAGTGGTAAAATAAAATCTTGAAAAACATTTTTTTAGGGTACCTCCCCTACATGTAAAGTGGGGATGATTTTTTTTATTGTCGTCTACCCCATAGTGTGGGGTGTCGTTGGATAGGTCTTTTAAAAATATTGGGGGTTTGTGAAAACAATTTTTAATTTGTTAGAGTAGTAGAGTAGAGAGTAGAGTTAAAGTGCTAATTTTTGTTAGACTGCAGTGTCCCCACCCCCTGCTAGCTAAATGGTTGTTTTGGGATATGTGAAAAAATTCATGGTAGTAGTACATATAACGAAGTTAAAAGGAAAACTATCACAGCTAAGTAGGCTTTACACGTTTACGAGTAATAGTCGACCAACTTATAAAATGTACTTCAAGAAGTAATAGCTCCTTCATACTCTATTGTAACTTATTATTATATATAATGGTACGGAACCCTTCGTGCGCGAGTCCGACTCGCACTTGGCCGGTTTTTTATAAAAACAGTTTGTGGTTCTAGCCAGAAACTGTTATTCCGTTACTGTACGAGAAACCGTTTTTGAAAACGCTTACGGGAAAAAACGCCCAGCTCTATCTCAGTCCAGCGATCTGATAAACTTGACTCACTTATATCGGCTAACTGGCCTTAATAGCGCTCTTATTAAAAGTTGTCGCCCGACTCTGGCGTCCAGAGATTTTCTTAATTAAAATTATGCTGCCGGCGTTGGCGGCACTAAGTTAAAAAACTAACAATTTCACTGGATTTTGCCTTTGCTGCTTTTTTATAATTATTGTGTCTTAGAACGGTATTTTATAAGAAAAACGCTGATGGCAAGTATAGTCAAATGCAGAAATAATGTATCGATTTAATCCTCTCATAAATATGTACCGATGCCTTATGCCGCTGATAAAAGAGCGATGGGACAAATCTTTGAGTAAGTTGTCCTCATCCTACTAGCGGTATTCCCGATTGTGCCATTAAAAAGCCCGGGGTCCGTTTTGACACCTAAACCCAAAAAAACTGCCACCAGCGGCGCTACCACGAACTTCGAAAGTCGAAGTTCGGGTATTTCCATCTCTATTGCACTCCCTTACTAGAGTGACAGGGATGCATGTATTTCGAACTTCGACTTTCGAAGGTCGTGGTAGCGCCGCTGACCTTTTAACCCAGGAAAAAGAACTTATTGGGATTAGACCGGTTTCCTTACGATGTTTGCCTTCACCAAAAAGCTAACGGTAAATATTTTGTACATAAATTCCAAAATACTTTGACGACATACTTTGACTTTATTTGTATTTATTTTAATTGACTTACTTTGTCTACGTGGGCGGGGCACATAGCACGTAGAACCGATGGCCGTTGGGGCGGAAAGGTTCTCGAGTGGCGACCACGTACCGGAAGGTGCGGCGTGGGTAGGCCCCCCACAAGGTGGACTGATGACCTGGTAAAGGTTGCTGGAGTCCGCTGGATGCGGGTGGCGCAGGACCGGTCACTCTGGCACTCTTTGGGGGAGGCCTATGTCCAGCAGGCTTATATGATGATGATGACTTTGTCTACTAACTTAGTTTTAATATCATTTATTTTGTTATTTCATGTTACTAACAGCGGCAGTGGGCGGGGCACATTGCACGTAGAACCGATGGCCAATGGAGCGGAAAGGTGCACGAGTAGCGACCACGTACCGGAAGGCGCAGCGTGGGTAGGCCCCTCAAAAGGTGGACTGATGACCCGGTGAAGATTGCGGGTGATGGAGGACCGCTCATTGTGGCACTCTTTGGGGGAGGCCTATGTCCAGCAGTGGACGTTTTTCAGCTGATATGATAATTAGTCATCACTAACAGCTACAGTATGTAGTTTTCTGCTACAAAATAAATATTTTATTATTATTATTATATAGAATCGACGTATTTTATCCTCCGGCTCCACCTGGATTCCCTGCAAAACGCGGGCGGAGTCACGTGAGTAGCTAGTTATTTATATAACGCGTGGAATATCAGGGGAAACTTCCATGGAATTATTGAACACTGGAAAGCGCACTCACAAATGCACAAATTTCATTTGCAACATAAAGCTGACATATTAGCCATTTTTAGGGTTCCGTACCTCAAAGGGCAAAACAACAGAACCTTTATAGGACCACTTTGTAGTCCGTCTGTCTGTCTGTCAAGACCCTATATCTCGGGAACACGTGAAGTTATCGAGTTAAAATTAAAACCATATGCTGTAATTAATTCTAACAGACGTCAATATCATGTGTCCAAATTAGGCGTCCTACAATGTTATGCAAGATTTCTTATTAGCTACGTCTTTGAGTTTAGTGCTTTCAGTTTCCTACATCAAATTACACTGTATACTCATTAAATCAGTGTTTGGTAAAGCTAGTCCTTCTAGCGTTATTCCCCGTTGTGCCCTAAAGGAGCCCAGATCCGCTTTGGCACCTAATCCCTAGATTTGGAACAGGCACTAGTTTTAAGAAAGCGTCCAATAACCCAGAGAGAATTCCTTTTTAAAAAAGTTTTTATTTAATATAAGTGGGTGTCCCTTGTTTTTTCGACAAACTTTTCATCGAATTTTATTTAATTGAAAACGTTTCAAGTAACATTTAGTTCACGAATTTTTGTTTGGTGTCATTTAATTTCATGACCAGATCATTTCTATTTTTATTATTTCATAGAATAACTGTTCAGGGAATATTATTTGGCAAATGATTCATTTTGTATGAATTTTAAATGGGAGACTAACAAATCAACGAATGCCGTTTGTTCGAAATTTTATTACAACATTACAAAAACAAGCAACAACTGTTTACAGGGGTGTAACTAGATGAGGGCAGGCAGAAAGGGGGGGGGGGCTCGGGGGGCAAAGCCCCCCGCATAAAAAAAAACAACCGTAACAATTGTATTATAAGTAGTTTAGGTTAGGGTTCCCTTGTGTCCCTCAGATAGGAAATAGGCACCCCGCGAGGCGGGGTGACGTCGACACGCTGGCGTTTAGTAAGGTTTAGGTTAGGTTAACATAATTGCTATAGATAACTGTGTATGCCAACTATTTTAATTTTAAATAATAATCCTTGTAATAATTGGTATGCTAATTAAAAATACTTGAAACAATAAATCACAAAACGTTTTCCATGACACAATTCAACTATTTAATGAATCATCCGACAAGTAAAAATATACGATTTAAAATTACTTGTAATGACCATTCTACGAACCTGAATTGTCGACGAAATGAAAATACATGAAACGTTGACTTTGATGTGAAATTCGACGAATTGAATGTCGACAATTTGATGATAAACCAATATAATTAAAGGTACAATACTTACTAGTCTAGTGTACGTTAAAAAAATCCTAGATAGTAAAAACATATAGCTGCCAACAGTTTCGTGAGCTAAAACGCTCATTATAAACTTTTTAAATAGACAAATACAGGTCTATATACAAAATTTTGAAAATATAATTAATATTTACGCAAGAAAAGGTAATCACAATGTTTATTTAGTATGTTTGCCTTGAACAGCGCGCATATATTGCATGCAGGTAAATAAAATAACTAAATAATATTACTATAATTAATATTATCTACCAATATGTAGTAAGTAGTTAACGAGTATACATTAAAATATCAGCAATTTCATTAATAAAGGACATGTATAAATTTGGCTATTCGAAAAACATTTGACACCATAAAATGTAATTTTACTTGACAAATCATAAAAGGGGTGTCGGTAGAATAACATTTGTGCCGCTAAGTAAACAATCAGTGCATACAATGTAACGAGTGGGTAAGTGCAAGCGGTCAGATGCGAGCCGTCACTGCGGGACCGTCACAGATGGAAAAGGTTATGCTTGTCCTAATATTGATATTTAATGCCAAAATTATATATTGCATATACGTATTCAGCTTTCATTGAATGCCCTCCACGTATCCAGCATGGCTGCCCGCGAACTGTGTGACGCACGGCGACATAGACTATCCGTCTCTTTCTAAGCGTCCTAATTACGATAAATAAATAATCATTAGAAAGAGACGCATAGTCTATCGTGCTGGCAGATGCTACTACCCCGTGGTTGTTAGTACTTTTATACATGAACCTGTTGTTCGAATAATATGTATTTAAAAAACCAAAAGGAAAATTTTCAAACTCACACGACAACTACGCTCCCGCGCATGATACGAGTATTACTCACTGCTTGCACAAATGTTATACTAGTCAGGAGATCTGTGCAAATCAGTAAGCTCACGTCAAAGTACAATACCGCATACCGATCCCGCCCCGCCCCGTCAGTCGCCTTACTCGTGTGTCTCGTAGAATGTCTCATGTGTCTGTCGGAATAGGGATGATGACTTGGATTTTTTTGTGACGTCATTCGAACCAGTTTTTGGAGGGAACAAATGTTTGTATGGGAGCAACTACAATTAAAGAACATAAATACCTAAAAAATTGAGATAAAGATTGACCTCGCTGGCGGCAGCGCGAAACGCTTCATACTGTGTGTCTATACAAGTGTGACGTCACATTTGTATATTTGTACTAATCGTAGTATGGAAAATCAGGTAAATTGTTGTTTCGGTCGCGAAATACTGCGTTTAAGTACATAGTTGTCGTATAATTTTGTTTCTAGAAAAGCGTAAGGATTCTATTGGTAGCTTTTAATTTACTCTTGGACATTTAAAAAAATGCATATTTGTTCTAAATTTCCAAGGTCCAATCTTTTTATTATTTGAAGTATATTTTATAATTTATACTTTATTACAATAATTTGATGGTTTACTATCCATTTAGCATCACTATGTTATCGGTTTGAACATGAGGCATCATGCCTATTATATTTAGTTCGTCAGTTGGAGTATTTTTTTGTTATAATAAATACGTTCCATTTTTTCGGGATGTAAGAGAAGAGGTAGACCAAGGAAAAGGTGGATGGACTGCGTGAGAGACGATATGAACAGGAAAGATGTGTGTGATGAGTTGACGGGCGATAGAGAGGTATGGAAGAAAAAAACATGCTGCGCCGACCCCAAGTAAATGCGATAAGGACAAGCGAATGATGATGAAAAAATACGTTCCAATATTTTTTGTATATAATAAATTAAAATGATGAATATATTATATCCCGTTAAAGTTCCGCGTGACGTCACAATATGCTAGAAAGTGTACCACAGCCAATTGTGCGCCTTCCAGTGTTCTGCGACACCTACTCCAACTTCCGTGGCAACTCGTTCCTTATCGGTAATAATATCCGCAGCGAGGCGGACGGGCGTCCTGCGAGTTATTGGCGTTCTAAATTTAGTCCTGTTGTACAGTCAGCATCAAAAGTAACTGCGCAAACGAAGACGTCAAAAGTCTTTATTAGCAGGGAATAAGAGCTTTTGACGTCTTGGATTGCGCAGTTACTTTTGACGTCTTGGATTGCGCAGTTACTTTTGATGCTGACGCAACTTCCTCCCGTATTTGTCCGTTATTGGTTTGTCATGAGAACTAGAAAGGCGCTTGGTGAAGCTGTATACGGTCCCATTGTTAAAATCTCTATTTGAGTGTGATAAATAAAATTGTTGTTGATTCTGAGGACTCATTTTAAAATACTAGTTGTTCAATACACGTGTACTTATAATATGCCTCTTACCTACCATTAAAAAAAAGCGCAAAATTATATAATGTCAACAACCAAAACGCACAGAAACCTTTGTTAAGTTTGGCACTGGTAATATTAGTTTGTATTTGAACCTTTATCGAAACTTTTTTTTGCCTCATTATTGAGCATCACCATAAACTTAAGCTAAAGAGAAAGTTAATATAATTTCGTATCAAGAGCTCAAAACAGTGACACAGAGAAGAACAGAATAGCGATTTCTCCACCCTCAACGCTATAAGCTAAAATTTTTATTTATGTAGAGATAGGATGTGGTCATAGCAACTCCTAAACTACACAAAATAGCTTAACATAAAAGCTAAGCTTATCAAATACGCGCGTCGTGCAAACGTATTTAAGACACTGCTCTCAAAATACTCATATCATATTATTGGTATGGGATATTTTCATCAAAATCTCAAGTTTATCTAGTACCGTTCACAGCACGTCTTTTACAGTCATTAATATTCAAAGGAGGGAGTTTGAGGGTGGTGTCTTTAAAGTTCAAGTAGGTGATGGCAGTATTCACAACTCTTGCCTACAACTCGCCTCAACCATCCAAATAAAAAAATAAGAAAATAAAGAAATAAGGAAAAAAAACCGGGAAGTGCGAGACGGGCTCGCCCACCGAGGGTTCCGTACCAAATTACAAATGTAGTTAGCAGTTTTCTGATTTTTTCCTGTAAGTTCTTGTCGTCTTGTACTACACTTCACTACTATCACTTGCTAAATCTCATAGTTCTAGTTCAACGAATAGCACCCTATTTTTTTTATCCTTTTGAGGTACGGAATAAATAGGAACCCTCATGTGTGTGAGGTTTTAAACTACATATATTAAAGCTGTATATTTCCATGAAGTTATCATTATGCTTCGGAATTTCTCTTTCATTATTGAACAAGCGTTACCAATACAAACTCGGATTTCATATTTCAGAGCAATGTGGTGGAAATGTACCATTGCACGTACAATACAATAGAGGGTATTTTACTATTATTATCCGACATAATTTTAGTGCCAGGATAATGAATATATACCAGGTAGAATCTGGGGGCACAGTAGTGCCCCCGCCAAGACGAGCCAAGCGAAGCGCAACGCGAGGGCACTACCTACCTTTTCTCGAAGCGGTTCGTCGTTTTTTTCAACCCTTGTAACTTGGGTTTGAATTATATGTCATGTCAATAGTGGACTCATTAAACATATAAAGTTTCAGTAACATAGCTCTTATACTCGTACTTCAGATTTTATTGATATCTAAAAAACGCCGATTTCTTCACTGACTCACTGACTCAGAGCTAGAGCCCCCCACAATCTTTTCTATTCTTTACAAAAATACCAAATATACTCGTATTTACAAAATAACATAAACAAGTGATCAATCAATACTTGGACAGCATCCGCTAAGCCGGCGAGCGTTCAAAGGCGTCTGCACATTGCGCCCATCATTCCGCTCCGCTGAGCGCGACACAGCCAATACGGTATTCCTACTTAGAACTATCTTACATTAGTACATTACTAAAGAGGCCGGGAAGTAAGGGGTTGCCGGCCGAGTACATATAGACGGCAAAGCTTAGCGATAATAATGAGGCTGGCAATCCTTTTCACGCCGAGGTATGTATAGTGCTTTTCTCAAACATGCATTAAAATAAATTAAAATAACTCCAAGAAATCAAACTTTAATTTTCATGTCTGAACGCCGTGATGCTGTGCCATAAATTAAGGAATGGAAATTAAAAAAGACCATCTTGCCGGCCTAGGCCTCCAATTTTCTCGCTGCGCCCAAAACGTGACACTTCGAAGCCCATTATGAAGAACACAACGTCAATTTTCATTGCATGTTTAAGAAAAATATATTATTATTACTTATACGATAGTCCATTTTTATCGCTCGGCCACGACTTATCGGTACTTATGTACCCACCACGGAACGAGCCGGGCTGTGCCGCGTGGCGCCGCATCGCAACGGGAACGGATGCAGGAACCCCCGACCGAGTATTAATAGAGTAAAATTATAATAAATAATAAATATTTGGGGACAATCTTACACAAATTGACCTAGTCCCAAACCAAGCAAAACTTGTACTGTGGGTACTAGACGAAGATATACATACTTAGATAGATAATAAATACTTAAATACATAGAAAACATACCCTTATTGACTATACTTTTGTAACATGTTTTTCTTATGTTGTGGTGCAATAAAGAATATATTATTATTATTATTAAAACATCCGTGACTCAGGAACAAATATTCATGCTCATCACACAAATATGCCCTTACCGGGACTCGATCCCGGGACCTCCGGCTTCGTAGGCAGGGTCACTAGTAACTTGGCTACAGAAGGTCGTCAAGGGTGCAGGAGCCAATAGCCGAACGGAGCCGGTCAGATGCGACGACAGCCGAGCACAGCCGTTCACGTCCGCGAGGAGCCGATCGGTGTGCAAGTCTATACAAATGTTTGATGTAACGTCTGTATTAGAGCATCAAATTCCTTTGGCAACATGTAAACTGATTCGCACGAAGCACTTTGCTTCCAGTTTTCTCGCGAGGACAGCCAAAGACTGGAACTCGCTTCCGGCAAACCTTTTCCCAGTTACATATAACTTGGATATTTTCAAGACGAGAGTGAATAGGCACTATCTAGGTATGCATGTAACACCCTCGACCTCATCATCACATAGCATCAGGCGTAATTAAAATAAAATAAAAATATGCGCTCAGGCGCGCTCCGTCCGGGCCGGTCGGTGAGAATCGTATATTAGAGCGGGGGCGGCGGCAGGTATTAGCGGCCTCCCTCTCCCACGTATGGTGCAAGGTTGTGGCTACCGCCGCTGCTCAAAGGTGTGGCCGCGGTCTGGTCTGGACACCAGCGGGCAGCGGGGCGACGAGTGGCTGCCCATACATTGAAGTCGCTCGAATGTTACCTCTTCACGCTTAAACCGCTGAACCCATTTAGATGAAATTTGGTGTAGACATGTTTGAGTCCCGGGAAACATAGGATAGTTTTCATTCCGGAAATTATATTGTATTGTAGTGTTTTAGTACACTAAAACACTACAATACAATACAGTTTAAACTACAGTTTTAAGATACTTTTCACTCATTATTATCCTGCAGTGCATGTAACATGTATGGTATCCCTAACTAGATCTCTCCTCTCTGTAATGCATGTTTTTTGTGCCTAATAAATAAATAAAAAGCAAATAATAACGCTATAAGGATGTTGATGATACGTGTTGAGTCGTGTCAGATATTTTCGACCGCCTTGTTGTGTCATATTTTATTTCAGAATGGTACACACTAGATATTTTCAGACTAATCTCACCGTAAGGGTGTCATAAACATAACCCATGGCTCGTCACAGCCGTGATAAGAGTTTATAGGGTCATATCCAGCGGGGAATGGAATGCGGTTCCGTTCGCTTCGTCGAGCACCCGTGCAACTTAACTACGTAACACACGATCCATCATGGCGTCAATCACGCTCAAATCAAGTATCAATCTATATTAATACCATAGAGAAGAAAAATATGAGATTGTAGCTTCACAAGTTTATATATTATCTTCGGCCCTTATCTGATTTCAAAAATTCTTTCACCTTTTTAAGGAGCTTTCTAGATGAACAAAGGCTTTGCAGCCCGTGAATTTGCCTGATTTCTTTGCAATACGCGGATGGAGCCGCGCGGGCAGCTTATGGTCAATAAAATACGTCATAGTAGTTTTAGAGAAAAAGACTACCATGCCATCTGATCTTCCAACCCAATTAAGAAAATTGACTTAGTTTGGATTAGGGTTCATCAAGTGATTTGACAACTTGACTGTTAGAAGTTCTCAACTAGCCTGATGGCCTCGGCTTAGCCACTACACTACTGTCACAGACAACCAGGTTTAACGGCACTTCCACAGCACGGGAGCGCTCAATGAATAACCAGTCAAAGCTTTCAATGTTGCTGTGCGGGTTAAGTATCATTAAATGATATTAAACCGCAATAGTTCTTTTACCTTGGTGGGTACTGGCTGTATTTGTGTGCGTCAGAATGACATAGCCAGCATTTGCTCGGTGTACCCGTTATACCTTATTACATAGAGCAAAAACGTTGTATTAGTATGTAGTTTGTAGGGAAATAGGAATAAGTAACGTTACGATTTTCTGGGTTCCAACAGCGTCCATTTATTGATCTTCCCGAAATAAGACGTCATTGTCCCATAACACGAAAATACTATTATGTGTTACCAATATAACCTTTACTATGTTATTAACAAAGCGATCCAATATGCTATAAACAACCCCGTTTCATCGTGAATAGATCTTTCAATATCCAATAAAATAAAACCCATACAAACAATTACTTTAGAAGGCTGAACGTGCACCGCGCCCTTAACACATCCAATACCTATCTTGATACAGTTTATGAAACATTTCACTCCAAGGAATCCACTGATCGCTTTGTGGAATTCTAACTTACATTTTCCAATAAAGGAACCGAGCTTTTTCAGAAATACCCCTTCTTCGTACGCGACAATGCATGCTTTTTATTTCACCGCCAGAAAACGTAAAGTTGTCAAGACACATGGGGACTTTTGTGTGTGCTTTCTTCGCTGTTTCTGATGCACTTTGTGCCGTGTGAATGAGCTTTGGAACAAAGCTTATGAATACGGGAGAATCGACTTTTATTAAGTTTTCTCTCTAGGTTTCTAGTCAATATTTTATGTTTCATTGTGCGATAGTAGAAAATTACATGCTATAAGATTATTCAAAGTACCTATTGTGCGGATTGTGGACTTCGCGTACACGCAAAATAAATTTGCAAGTGTGTTCTGATTTCCTTCACTGAAAAGCGAAAGGTAAATATCAAACAATATTCCGTACCGTAAAACGGAGTGAGTAGGGACAAAACTGACATTCAAACGTCGATATCATTTTATTTCTACATAAGTATTCTAACTGAATGTTGTATATAGTAAGTGTTTCGGACGTTTGTATTTTAGATTTTGTATGATTTTGAGTAGTTCCATTTCATAACTTTAACGATAATAATAGCCTCCCTGAAGAAATAAAGGTACTGCAAGGAAATAGTTTTAAAAACAAATTAACTGCATGGCTCCTTGACCATTGTTTTTATAGTGTAAATAGTTATTTAGACCGTACCTGACATTTCTAGCTTAATTTTATTGTTAATATTGTTAATTTTTGCTGTTATTATTATTTTGTATCTTTGACCGTTCCAGTACTTGACATTTTAATTTTCAGTTATTTTCTATGCTAGTTTTATTATTATTTTTTGTCTGACATTGTTTTTGTATCTATTTTAATTTACTATTATATTATTTTAAATTAATTGAGCGCGCTCTCATATTTGCATGCCTGCACGCAGGCCGAGTACACGGCACGTTGTATAAAACATAAGACCTGTTACTGTATATTTACTGTACTTCTGCAAATAAATAATTTTGACTTTGACTTTGACTTTGATAAACACGAAATCCCACCTCACCCCGTAGTACCACGTAGTTGGGGTGAGATGGATTTTCATGCAAAGGTGATTTTGGAAGATTGTTCGATTGGTTTTTTTTATTACAAATATTTCTATAGCTCTATTTTAAATTGGAATACATTATTTAGGTAGCAGTAGCCTTAATATCCCATCTCACCCCCCTTTCATCCCTTCTCTCCCCATTCATAACCCAACTCTCCTCGCGATCCCTACTCACCCCATTTTACGGTACATAGGTTCCAAAAAAGTCATTCGGATTTGAACCCACGACCGCCGTTAGCCGCACGCTTGAACCACCTAAGCTACCGTAGCGTTAGAACATTGCTCATTCGCTCCCAACCATGAGAGGAGGCCTGCGCCCAGTAGTGGATCACATATAGGCCGTTACCTATTGTTTATATAATTATATACATATTAACATACTATGGCGGTAACAAACTAGCTGATGGTAAGCAAACATCATAGCCTATAGACGCTGGTTAAACCAGAAGAATTACAAGAGCACCGCCGGCTCTTTATAGATATAAGGTTTCGATATGTTGACAACTAAAGACAAATACAGGTCCCTCCCCTCACTCTCAACATATTGCACCCTTTGGAGCTTTGGTTTGGCAACCTTACTCACCAACACGCTCACAACACAAAATACCCACCCCATAATGGAAGTAGTGGTGATATTATGTAAGGTGGAGGTAGGTAATTCCCCAGTAGGAATGCTCCAACCACGAGCGAGATCCCGCTGTACCCTGTAATAGGTATATAATATATACGCACCTATCTTTTAGTGATGAAGGCATGGAATACTCGTACATGAAGTGTTATAAAATTATATATGTTTATTTGTGTTCTCTCTAGTATATCAAAGAGCCCTATTATTATGACAACCATTACTTAAGTGGCATATTGTTGTGTACGTACAAACGCCAACACAGTTAACTGAGCATCCTGTATTTTTATATTATTTATTACAATGCACATAAAGTGAACTGATGGTCAGTTAGCTGTGTTGTAGATACTAAAGTTTTATCACGCAAATATTTTCTACATATTTGCATCTTATATTCCTACCTGACTACGTTTTTTTAGTTTATTGTGACAAATTTCATGGACCAAGCCTGATTTATAAATGTTTAAGTTAGATGGTTAATACAATAACCGTCGCATATTAGAAAAGCTTGAATAAAAAAAATATCACAATACATCGCTGTAAAAGCCGGGATATTAAAACTGCTTGACGAAGCAACTAATTACCTTCGTCTGAAAGTTCGCAGCGTATTAACAAATATCATGAAGATATTCCCGAAAGTATTAATAATACTTATTTACCCAGGCTTCAATATCAAGTAGACTGACAGCCGACAAATTTTCCGGCCTTCCGTTACGACATTGTGATGCTATAGAAGAGCAGACAATTTATCGTAGCACAATACGTGGGACGTTTCAATTTATACGGCTTAGAGCGAATGTACTTCAAATTCAAGGATAAAATTAACCGTCATGTTTTGTATGGAGGTGTACTTACTGTTCAAAATGATGTGCGGTTACTTAAGTGAAGTTATAAGCAGGTCACAATGTTCTTAAAACGTCCAATGGGAGTGAAAAGATTGGAAGGCGTAACATGGGCATGCCTCCCTTAAAAACCGACGATCATAAACTGACGTTTCTTATTCCGATTTGATATGTAGCATGTTCATTCCACGCTTGGTCTGATATTTCTAATTTATTTATTTTTCTGTATATTACAATCGTACTCGAAAAGGCCGTAAAGCGGACGCAATGAAATTGGTTCCGTTATCACTGTACGATAACGCCTTTTAGCGTCGACAGAATTAATAAGAAATGTGTGCAATAAGAATAAAATGTTGTACACGAAACAGAGAGAACGGAAGCGACAAGATGTTTAGACACTTGCTACAAGGTACATGCAGCCGAATGTTTGTTGTTGGGCGACATCTGGAAATCCTCAGTTAGTGATAAACTCAGAAGAACTGCAATAAGAGTAATCATCGAGTCAATAGGCATGTGGCCAAAGATTATTTACGATGCCCTTCGAACCAGGTTTAGGAGAGGAACACATGTTTGTATGGGAGCACCAACAATTAAAGAAAAAAAATACCCAAAAAATGTTGTTACTGTCGGACCTCACTGGCGGCAGTCGAAACGCTTTATACTAATTGGCACAGAAGTATGACGTCACAATTTGCTATTTTTACTAATCGTTGTATAGATTGGAAATGCGGATAAAATATACATGAAATGTGAACAATTATTTCACTTCTAATCTAACGTAATAGTATTTTATGCAATCGTTATATAATGTATGCTTTTTCAGTCGAGTACCACGTTTAGCGCCTAATTAAGGACTTAAGGTACGAGACTTAAAAAGCTAATTATATAACTATTGTATACAATATTTTTCTACGAGTCAACGGAAATAATAATTTATTAAACAAACTTGTGGTATCTATTGAAAATCGCCCTGCTGAAACGAAGTGCAGCCAACCGCTTTTTTTTAAAACGCGTTGATGTCTTTCTGTAAATAGAGCATCGTGATTGGTCAAAATTCATTTTAGTTCTGCGTACAATTGAATAATTATTATTTCGATTGTCCATAGAGAATAAACTTTTGCATCAGAATAAAAGTATTCAACTGCGTTATGGTTTGCGAGGTTCTAATTTAAAGATTTATAGTCTACGAGTTTAAAAATGGTGATTTTGTTAAAAAGAAACCCGAGCAAAGTCAACACAAAATTGAATGTCTTCTTCACATTTCTTACACAAATTCTGTGGTAAATGCTAGATAGGTATACGTCCAATAGTTGTATTAATATATTAAGACTGTTGATATCAAAAAATACTGGTATTTAGATATAAATAAAAGTGTTTATACTTACCTAGTACGTCATCATATCGGTGACGCACTGTCCGTTCTCGCATAAAATAAACATTGTAATCAATCACATCAATTCTGAGAAATTATTGTGATTGATTTCAAAGCCTTTTTCTCTAATTTCTACATGAAGTGGTAATTACCAAACTTATCCATATCGATAAGTTGTCATTAAATTTCCCATCAATACCATTCATAGACCATCTAGACATCGTTATTTCAGATATTTTTGAGGTCATACGTTCGTTACAACAAACAAACAAACAAATACTCTTTATTGCACCACGACAGGAGATAAACATCTTACAAAAGAATTGCTTAATAAATAATGGTAACAACAGGCGGTCTTATCGCTTTTCAGCGATCTCTTCCAGACAACCTTTGTATAGCAGGAATCATTTAAACTAGAATTTTAAACAGGTAGTGCAGGAATTCATCAAGAAGAGCATACTAACACATCAATCTAATAAATAAATAAATACGCAGACATACATACAACCATACATACATACAATACACATACATACAATACATAAAAGGCAACTTAAGGGAGAGACAGGTAATATTGTTTCAACAGATTTACTTCGATAAATCTTATTAGAAATTATATATTTCAGTGGTTACTGGGTTGATTTGAATACTTTGTGAGTTTATTTAATTAGTATAAAACAATACCCTAACTGATGATTATTTCGTGGAATCACATAGAAAAGTGTGATAATGTCTTCAAGAAGTGTTTGTTTTCATGATAAGACACGTAAGGATGAATAGACTAGTATAGCTGACAAAGGCACAATTAATTACAATACCTAATGGGGCAACAATTATTCAGTCTACAGTGAAAATTATTTATTCGTCGTAAACTTTTCAATAACATTAATTATTAATTTTAATTAATTAAACGAGTTGGACCATTGTTTGATTTGATTTCAGTATTCAAAATACGCAAATAATATTTAATTTAAATTGCCTTCTTCAAAACTCTGTCTCTCTATCTAACAGGTATTAAAGATGAAAACTTAGGTCTCATCATCATTATCATCATATCAGCCGAAAGACGTCCACTGCTGGACATAGGCCTCCCCCAAAGAGTGCCAAAGTGACCGGTCCTGCGCCACCCGCATCCAGCGGACCCCAGCAACCTTTACCAGGTCATCAGTCCACCTTGTGTGTTGTGTGTGTGTTGGGGGGCCTACCCACGCCGCGTTTTCCGGTACGTGGTCGCCACTCGAGAACCTTTCCGCCCCAACGGCCATCGGTTCTACGTGCTATGTGCCCCGCCCACTGCCACTTAAGTTTATCAATTCGGAAGGCTATATCGGTTACCTTGGTTCTGCTGCGGATAGCCTCATTTCTGATGCGATCACGCAGATAAACTCCCAACATAGCCCTCTCCATAGCCCTTTGAGTGACTTTGAACCTTCTTATGAGGCCCATAGTAAGCGACCACATGCTATTGAAAATACATGATTGAGATTTATATTCCTAGTATTCGTACATTTTTACTAATATTTGTCAAACGAAATTCCTATGTATAATTCAATTAACGAACTCTGTAGCTTAGTTGGTAACTAGTGACCAGGGGGCCTAGACAAGGTTACAATCGACAAGCGCTAACGCCAATAGAAAACGAATAAAATGTATGGGAATGACAGATGTTAACGAAAAGTGTTTCGTCGGCATCTGTCATTCCCATACATTTTATTCGTTTTCTTGGCGTTAGCGCTTGTCGATTGTAACCTTGTCTACGGCCCCTGGTCAATCACGTAACGCACGTACGTTAAGTAGATTTAAATGTCGCTTTTTTATTTGGAAAAGTGACAGTTGGCTCTACCTAACACCCGTTAAAAAAGTTACGTGACTACCCCTCTCTGGCCTACGAAGCCGGAGGTCCCGGGTTCGAATCCCGGTTAGGGCATTTATTTGTCTGGTGAGCATGAATATATGTTCCTGAGTCATGGATGTTTTCTATGTATTTATAAGTATGTATATCATTGTCTAGTACAAGCTTTGCTTAGTTTGGGACTAGGTCGATTTGTGTAAGATTGTCCCCTTATATAGGTATTTATTTAATAGTTCAAAAATGGCACCTAACTGTTTTATAATATGTTTTAACCTCGAACTTAATCTATAACCATATTCAATAATAACAAAGTTGCAACAAAACCCTTGTGACAAATAAAGGTTTTCTTCTGATATTGTCAGCAGGTCTATACCTACTGACAATATCAGCGGAAACACATGCTGAATGCATAAATATAAGAAGCCGTAGTAGGTCTTATCTTATCTAGATGAGGGCCCTTTCGGTTACACTTCGACCCAATGGGATCTTTTGTGCATTTGCCCTCTCCTTTATGTCTACTCCCAAGCTCGCTCCATCATTTCCACGAAACGGATGATGCAGCTTAGCGGGAGCACCTTGAATTCCTTTGGTTGCGGATAGCCGTGACCGAAGTAATTCATTCTTTGTCTGGCAAGGGCATGACATTCACACAATAAGTGTTCCATCCTCCAGTTTCATCTTCCTCGCCACACTACTAAACTAAACTGTCCGATAGTCCCATCTTGGCCAAACGATCCTTGAACCCGAAGTGACCTGTGAACGCCCCAGATATGATTCTGAGTTGCTTCCTACGGATTTCCAGAGTTTATTAGTCCAGCCCGAGTGCACTCCTTCTATGAAGAGCTTAGAATGCCTTAAGCCCGCGGGGCTTAAGCCGTAGTAGGTACTGTAGTAACACAAATCACAATAAATCTCAATATCAACGCACATACATAGAAAGACATAAAGAAGACATTTATTCATTAAACGAAAGTCACACAGAAACAAGGGGAGTAAACATACAATTTACCATTGACACATATTGTGTGTGTCTTCGCGGCAGTGAATCGGCCGCTGTCTCAGCATTATGCCGAGGTGTCAGACAGATACCTACAGCCCTGGTTTTCAGACAGCACCGTACGTGACCCACGGAACGCAACACAACATACTATAGATAGATACAATCGCATACATAAATATAATAAATAAATAATTAATGTAATACATTTGTTCATATATATACCATATTATACTATCTCGAGATACGCCCCCATCTCGCACACATAAACAGCATGATTATGTTAAGGTACTGCAATGCCCGTAACCTTGACCGCCAAGGTACGAGTAGATCACCTGGGTACAGCCGTATATAATACGAAAGGCTTTCCTCAATAGCATACGTGAGTTCTTTCCAAAGTAGTGTAAGTACCCAAACATCATTCACACTGAGGGTCAATCAAGGTTATTTCACTTTCGATGGGTATCGCGTGCTCTTTTTCAAGCAGTAGTGTGAAATTCATTCTGGTACCCAGGATTATTGCCACGGAACATTGCCTGCGTTGCCTGCAACATTGCAAAGACAAGAAAAAAAAATTGATTACACTAAAGAAGAACTTATTCCGCAAAAGGAGGAGTTAATACAAATATAAATATAAAAACCAAAGGCAAAGCGGGCCAATTGTAAAAATAAAAGTTACAGCTAGGTATTTCGACATTTTTCGTAAGATTAAAGTGGTGCACCACACTATGGCACGGCTTGCGGTTGCGGTCAATAGTAAACTTGACAGCTAATGACAAGTTTGCTATTGACCGCCGCGGCCAGACCGCGCCAGTCTGTGAGAGGCTAAACTCGTGAAAAATGTCAGTTGATGTCCTAGTGCTCAGTCGAAAAGTTGCGCAACTACCCTGCAAGCCACTGACAACTACCTACATCTAGTTTAACCTCAAGTTTTGACCTATTTAAAGAGAACACTTTGAAGTTGCATGATGACTTTCATTTTAGCTCGCTCATATTTTGTCGCAACCATAAACCATGAAACCTAAATACGTAATTGACTGCGGACCGAAATTGCATATAATTGGATTGTAACAGCGACCACAAATTAAATATTTAACTGCACAGATTAGCATAACCAAAGTACTTTAAGTTTAACACGTAATGTTTTTAAAAACGATGAATTACGCTGGTTAAAAAATATGAGCTATTAATATACAAGTCACTACAAAAATACAACAATCTTTTATCCATGTAATGAATATCTGATATGAAATAAACGATCAAAGTATGTAAAAAAAAGCTTCATCAATGTTAAAAACTTGGCTTGCTTGAATTTGCTTAACATTAGATATAAATAAGCTACTAAGTAGGAGAAATCATTATTTTTTTATAAATATTTAAACATGCAGTAGGCAAAATGTACGAGTTGAGAAAATTGATTTCAAAGTTTATGCTCGTGAAAAATACTTTTCTACTAGGAAGTTATGGAATGAGTGGTACCAAGTTAATCTACTATCATCAAAGATTAAATAAAGACATCAATGGTCTCAATAACTATAATGATTTGAAAGGTAGTCAAAGAAGAACTTGCAAGAGTGGGAAAAAAATGAAGTATCTTAAATACTCATAATCTTAAGAAAATACCATTCAAACAATGAATTATTAATTATGGTAATATGTTTTAAACAATAACAGAAGGAAAATAAAAATCTGTATTTTCTGTTTTTACTCGAAAATACTAACATTCTTATAAATCAGTTCTAATCATTCTGATGAAAAATCAACTAACTAATATTTTTTTTTTAAGTTTTGTCACAAAATCAGCCAAAATATACTTGAGCACAGAGATCCAAACATAATATACGATACTTAATGCTATATTTAAAGTAATTATCGTGTTTTAAGTTTAGTGGCTTGACACTCATTTTCCTATGGAAGTACCTATAATTAGGGTACCACTTGGGGGGCTTGGTAAAGTTTAGTACCACAAGTAAAATATCTACTATTTAACATATTAAATAATAAAAAATAACGTGTTGTTACTATGTTAAATAGTACAGTTAATATTTTTCAATATAAAAAGTAAGTTTTTTCTACATTATATTCATTTCTAAGGAAAAAATAATTAATATTCTAAGTCAGGTACCATTTTGTCACCAATACACTTGTTTACAAAAATAAAACTTGTCACATTAAAGTAATTTAAATACAAAGAGATCACATTTTTAGGGTTCCGTAGCCAATTGGCAAAAACGGAACCCTTATGGATTCGTCATGTCTGTCTGTCTGTCCGTCCGTATGCCACAGGCATTTTACTCGAAAACTACAATGTGTTTTTGAATAAAATGTTGAGGATAGGTGCATTTTGTCAGCCGCTACATAGTTTTGTAATTAAATTACTAAAACATGTTTACACTAGACTTCAAAAATATCTAGACGTGGTTTTTTTCATCATCATCATCATCATCATCATCATCATCATATCAGCCGAAAGACGTCCACTGCTGGACATAGGCCTCCCCCAAAGAGTGCCAAAGGTTCCGGTCCTGCGCCACCCGCATCCAGCGGACTCCAGCAACCTTTACCAGGTATCAGTCCACCTTGTGGGGGGCCTACCCACGCCGCGCCTTTCGGTACGTGGTCGCCACTCGAGAACCTTTCCGCCCCATCGGCCATCGGTTCTACGTGCTATGTTCTTTTCACCTTATTGCAATTATTTGCAATTTGCAAGCGATGAGGTTTTTTTGTTTATTTAGTTTTCTTCTTGGTAAACGATCAGTTATTGCTTTTTTGTTTAATTTTGAATATAAATCAATTTTTCGTAGTATTACAGCCGAGAAAAACTCGGTCCCCGGAAAAAAACACAGATAAAATGTTCTGTTTGCGAAGTTACTTAAATATTGTATGGCATTATACTTAGAAACATTTACAGTTTTACATTAGTTTTCCTTTCATAATTTTAGAATCTAATAAAACTCATTTAATACGGTTTGGTATGTTATTTTTATTAGTCTAAATAAAATCAAAAACATAACATAAGCGGCATCTATCGAGCTGAAATTCGACTCAGCTTAAGCTCGGTAGATGGCGCCAATCGACAACTAACATCAACGACCTCTATCAAACTGAAATTGTATCAAAATCATGCTCGCTATATACATCAAGCATTAATAATGTTTCTTTTTCATTGAATTTGCGACTCATAATCATGAATATAAATATTATTGTTAATATCCGTTGTAACAAAGATCTGAAATTGCGTTAGTTTTAAGACTTTCAACACGTTCAAAGGAACCCGGCGCGCTTCATCGCTGCGAAAGTCCGACTCTATCTCGGCCAGTTTTATCCCTTATGTAATAATAGCTTCCGCTCGCGACATCATTTGCGTAGACACGGGATAAAGCTATCTTATATTTTAATCCAGGCTATACACTATCTTCGTGTAAAATTTCATCTAAATCGGTTGAGCCGTTTAAGCGTCATTGAGTAACAAACATCCAAATATCTAAACATCTAAACATCCAAACATCCAACTATCCAAACTTTCGCATTTATAATATTAGTAGGATTATCCTTGACTATACTTATTTTATTAATTAAATTTTCACTGTTGGTAAACTTCAGCACAATTCTATCACCGTAGCGAAAATCGTGAATTAACCTTATTTATAAACTATTTAATCGTATGGCATACATTATTTTTGGCCTTTAAAGTTTATCGCTCTTTAGTACCACCCAGGGGACACGTGCAGGGTTGTGGTAGGTAGCTCCTCCGGACGCGAGTAACAGTTGTCTCCCCTTTGTCAAGTGAGTGGGCAACTCGACTGTTAGGAGTTCTTAAGCCGCCCGAAGGCCTCTAACTCGGCTTAACGACTACTGTCACAGACAGCAGCCGGGATCAACTGCTTAGCGTGCCTTCCAAAGCACGGAAGCGCTCATTAATATCAAATATTAACCACCCACTCAATCATCAGGCGGTCACCCATCCAAAGACTGACCGCTGCCATCTTTGCTTAACCTGCGTTATCGTTTCCGACTCGCAGCCGCCGCTAGGCTATGATGCTAAAGTTTGAACCTCAATCACGCAAAAACGGATTAAAATGAATTTTGTTATACATAAAGTGTTTATTCCGGGAATCCTCGTCTAAGGGGGCGAAATAGGGGGCGCAAGTTTGTATTTAAGGAGCTACGATATAAAAGAGTTCCACGCGGACGAAGTCGCGGGCAGAAGCTATTATTATATAATATAAGAAAAAAAAAAATCTAATGACAATTTTCGTGCAGCGTGCTTTTCCTATTACGTAATTACATAATTAGTGTGTTGTGAACATATGAGTTGTGCGTGCCGTGTGTAAATTTAGATTCGCTGTTTGCTAATTAACACATTTGCGTAGTTTAATCTGTAGTTTTAACAGTTATTCTCGCCTTGACAGGTGCTAACTCATCAAGTGTTACCACGAGGCATTTAAGGGGTTAAATCAAATAGTTAAAATGATAGCCAGCGATTCATTACCCCTAACAGAGATTACAGACCCGACTGTACGCCTTTCCTTCGTTTAAACGGCTGGGCTTAGATTCACGGACTCGCCTACAAGTCCTACAACTCGTCTCTGATGAACCACTTAAAGCGTGACCTCTGAAGTTGTTCATCCTAAGGCCGCCATTCCACACTGCCTTAAGAGGAAACACTACGGCCGTTTTTTCATAGAAACGTGGTCCCCTGTTTTCTCCCTGGATAATGGCAGTAGAGCAATTTTTTTTTTCCAAAAATCTATGGCTACTATGGACATGTTCCTATGTTTTCCTTTTTTTCATAAATTTATTTTTTATTATTACCTTCAAGAACCTAAAAAAAGCCAGATTTTCCGCTGTGTTCAAACATCCAGAAAACAATTTTGACTACATTATTTAAAAAAATGGAAAACATAGGAACACGGCCGAAGCATTTTTTTGATTTTTATAAAAAAAATAGTTAAATAGTTTAAGTTTTGGCTGCCTGATGGTAAGCCGCACCGTGGCTTACGCACGCTACTCCAGAAGAATCACAAGTATGTTGATGACCTTTTATTAATTTGAGGGTTCGTTGGCCTTTGGCGTTGCAGACAGGGACTGTTCATGAAATATTTAAGCCTGGTTATTGTGAGGTAAGAAGAGACTGGTGAATATCACTAGAGCGGGTGAACTAGGGTAATTGCGTTCGCCTGCCCTCAGATCACTCACGTAAATTACCCCCACTGTAACCGCAATAGCCTTCTTTCCTCTAAAATATAAGGGTCTGTTTGACGGCGTGAATGATTGGTGTGGAGATTTTACGTATGTCTTCAGGAAATCGCCGTTTTTGAATGGTCACGGAATGTCCACCTGGGCTGATGACCTGGTAAAGGTCGCAAGGGTTCACTGGATGCGGGTGGCGCAAGATTGATCACTTTGGCACTCTATGGGGGAGGTCTATGTCCAGCAGTGGACGTTTTTCGGTTAGTATAATATTAAAATAAATAAATAAATATTTGGGGACAATCTTACACAAATCGACTTGGTCCTAGTCCCTAACTAAGCAAAGCTTGTACTATGGGTACTAGACGACAGACAACGATATCCATATCCATGACTCAGAAGCAAATATTCGTCTCCCTCACACAAACGAATGCCATTACCCGGTATCGACCCCGGGACCTCCGGCTTCTTAGGCAGTCACTACCAACTAGGCTACAGAGGTCGTCAAACAATAATGATATAATTTCTTTATGGAGACAACAAGTTGCACAGTTTGTAAGTGATCAGTCCACGTTGTCTACCCACGCTGCGTCTTCCAGTACGTGGTCGCCACTCGAGAACCTTTCCGCTCCAACGGCCATCAGTAGCACTAGTCTGAGTTTGCAGTGAATCACGTTTACTTAAGTCGCGAGCGACTGCGTAAATTATTAGTATGGAGAATCTATACAACGCCCCTAGTGGTCACTCATAGAACTAAAAATCCAATCGGTACCACGAGTCACTTATGTATATACGTTTACTTGACTCGCAACTCGACTTGACTCGTTAACTCAACCGTTCGTATGGTTTACTCGATAGACGCGTCACGGAGTGGTGTGGCTAGCGCACTGTAGTTCTAAATAGATCTAATATTAGATACTAATCTAGTAGGACCCAATGCCGATCGCGTGTTTATAAGCGCATAGCCATTTAGACTTATAGTATCAAAGCACGGTGCCCGACATTGAAACGGATCTTTTATTTGCAAGTAATGGCGCCGTACGTCTACAATTAAATTATTTCCCTCTCTCCTCACCTGCTTCGTTAATTTGTTGAAAGAAATTCGAGGGCTTTTACAGCATTATTTTACAGGAGGAAGGAAAGTCTTTGACTTATTTATACCGCGTTGATGAACAGGCGTGGGCGTTTATACAAGAATACTTAAAATATAGGTATATTTTCCTGTTACAGAAACATTTGGCACGGGTGTAATCGCCGAAGACACTCTGTCAAACTTAGCTAAGCGTCTTTGAACATAATCATAAAAACCTCGGCATGCTTTCAGTCACATGAAGTTTATTTCGAATTTAGTTCAAATAGAATTTCCACCCGCATCCAGCGGACTCCCGCAACCTTTACCAGGTCTTCAGTCCACCTTGTGGGGGGCCTACCCACGCCGCGCTTTCCGGTACGTGGTTGCAACTCGAGAACCTTTCCGTCCCAACGGCCATCGGTTCTACGTGCTATCTGCCCCGCCCACTGCCACTTAAGTTTAGCGATTCGGAGGGCTATATCGGTTACCTTGGTTCTGCTGCGGATAGCCTCATTTCTGATACGATCACGCAGAGAAACTCCCAACATGGCCCTCTCGATTGCCCTTTGGGTTACTTTGGCACTCTTTGGGGGAGGCCTATGTCCAGCAGTGGACGTAGTTTCGGCTGATATGATGATGACGATGATAATTTCCCTGTCATTCGTGAGGTCTGTGCCAGTGGAATTTTAATTAGGCTGATGATGACAATTCGATCAACAGTCCACAGTAGCCGGGCGACTTTCAGTCTTGAGGTCGTGGGTTCAAAACTTAGTTCGTTAGCATTGGGTTCACATTCACGCCTTTATTCCCAAAAGGGGTAGGCAGAGCACAATAAACTTGTTCCAGTGCCACTTTTAGCAGAAATGAGAGATCACTACACAAACACACAGATACATAGAGAGTAGACATACAATTACATATCGCATATCGCAGTGATAGGTTGCTAGCCCATCGCCCACAACACACTTCAACCCTGCTCCCTTAGTGGACTTTTACGACACCCACAAGGAGTAAGGGGGTGGTGAAATTCCAACCTTTGATATTTAAGATTATCTTTTCGGCGAACGGAAACATCTTGAGGAAACCGCGGTCGAATCGCAACAAGGTCAAGATGATGATTAGATGGCAGTCGCCGTAAAACTAGTGCTTTCAGCAAATCTTGGGGATAGACGATTAAGCGGGCCCCGGGCTCCTTTAGGATAAAACCGGGAAAAACACCACAGAATTATAAAAATGTAAACATCAGAGCGTCACGCTATTACTCGCTCCTATGGGCATATAATTACAATCTAAATAATTATTAGAAACCTATATTCCAAGTCCTCAACCCAAACTATTCCAATTACATTTCAATTCGTTAGCAATGCTCGAGACCCGACAAGAAACGAAGAGACACCGGCAATATTCTCCAAAACATGTAATTAAAAAATATCAATAATTTGACCTTTTCCCCGGTCTTAAGGATCAGAAGCTGCGTACAGACAAATCAGAAGGACTTCTTGAGTAAGCCACAAGGGATTTTCGTGTTTGAGTGCCCTTAGTGTTTTTTCCGCAGTCAGCAATATTAGAAAGACTTTCATTGGACGCTTGAAAATTGTCAAAATCCGAGTACAGTGCGACCGAGACCTGCCTAATATGGTTGCCACTAAGTTTATCACGTATATAGTTGTGGATAAGATATCCATCACTCTCGCACCCGCATACTTGTCAGATCGTGACGGATGTCGTCGCTAGCGATAAGTGATAATATGTCACCTATACTGCGGCAGCTGCTGGTCGATTGCATATCGTTTCGCATGTAAAGGTGGATCTAAATGCATTTTGTGTATGGGAAAATGACAGTTGAATGGTCATAACGCTCGCTCGAAACGTGATTACGCCTATTATATACAAAAAAACCGGCCAAGTGCGTGCCGAGCTACGCGCAGTGTCGGGTTCCGTAGTTGCCTGTCTGTCTTAGTGACATCGACTTGCGGTGCGGTTGCGTCGGCCGAATTAGTACGAAAATTGACCTTTCCAAGTACACATTAAGTTGGTCGACTATTACTCGGTAACTACTTATGCCTACTTGTTCGTGATAGTTTTCTTTTAAATATATTATATGTACTACTAACACGAATTTTTCACATCCCCAGTAGTAGCCATTTAGCCGGCAGGGGGGGGGGGGGGAACACATGACTCGAACAAAAATTAGGGCTTTAAATTACTGATTTGAAAACGCATAATATTTTTGAACGAGCTATCCAACGATAAACCACACCATGGGTTTCACGAGGAAAAAATTTTTTTTCCAATATTTTATTGTACTGTTTTGTCGGCGTGATTGATTTATATACCCATGCCGAATAACAGTTTTCTAGTAGTAATGGTTACTGAGCTAAGCCAAGGACGGACGGCGAAACTATAAGGGTTCCTTGTTGACTACCGGAAACCTAAAAAGTGGGGGGCTTTTGCCCAGCGGTGGGACACTTAAGGCCAATTCATAAGCTGAGTGGAGTCCTTTTCACTGCTTGTCTTGTAAATATTTATATTTTCTTTGTTTTCTTTCTTTCTATATTGACCTGTGAGGTGAAATAAAATTAAAGAATGGCAAAGTGTGAAATTAAAATGAATAGTTCCCGTAGCTTGTTATATTCACGTTTTTTCTAGTTACACTATTTCCCCAAGATGGCGCTGTATACTTGTAATTCCCTAGATTCTTGAGGACTTTGTTTTTCTAATCGAGTTTTATAGTTGCATTCCTGTTTAAGTTAGGTGTTATACTGATAAAGTAAACCTCCCCGCGGCAATTTGCTAGAATTGCACTGGGAATAGCCTCACCCCCTCTGCAGTACACTATTCAGAACTGTCTTGACTCGTCTCTGGTATTCCTAGTATATCTTGAGCTGAGACTCCTAACAGCTGTGAGTCATCGGAAATCAGATTTACACTGGACAGCTTGATATGAGTTGTTACTTAGCTCTGTGAATACCGATACTACAGTAAACGTACTGTTTTGAAATCAAATTGTTGTGTATCGGTCGCTTGCTTCCACTCGCGGCAAACCTAACGTGGTAGAATGAGAGCAAGGAATACAAATCCGAATTAATTCAGAACGTGTTGTTGAGTGTAGTGCTTTGTGGCATCGCTTTATTGAAACCGACCACAGTCTCGCGAGATTGATCGAGTTGATGGTTAGTGCTAGACTCAATCTAGATTGTATACCTGACTTGAATTATGCTTGCAATCATTACTCAAAGAGTACATCAGTCCTATATTTAGTATATTACACCCACTTACCACTAACTTGACAATAACAGTTGCTAGCCCTTAATTGGATAGATGGTGTATCATCATCATCATCATCATCATCATATCAGCCGAAAGACGCCCACTGCTGGACATAGGCCTCCCCCAAAGAGTGCCAAAGTGACCGGTCCTGCGCCACCCGCATCCAGCGGACTCCAGCAACCTTTACCAGGACATCAGTCCACCTTGTGGGGGCCTACCCACACCACCCCTTCCGGTACGTGGTCGCCACTCTAGAACCTTTCCGCCCCAACGGTCATTGGTTCTACGTGCTATGTGCCCCGCCCACTGCCACTTAAGTTTAGCGATTCGGAGGGCTATATCGGTTACCTTGGTTCTGCTACGGATAGCCTCATTTCTGATGCGATCACGCAGAGAAACTCCCAACATAGCCCCTTTGGGTGACTTTGAGCCTTCTTATGAGGCCCATAGTAAGCGACCACGTTTCAGTGCCATATGTTATCACTGGCAACACACACTGGTCAAAGGCTCTCGTCTTGAGACACTGCGGAATATTGGACGAAAAAATGGTGTATATGAGGAACAAAAGTTGCGCTTACTTACGCGCACAAAAAACTTGAAACCTATTTTCTGTCCCAAGCCCAAAGAAGAGCAGCATTGCACCAGAAACCAGGCAGTATTTTTTTTTATAAGCTTCCCACAAACTTAAAAATGATTCCATACAGTTTCGCGTTATAAAAAAAATAGGTTTTACTAAATATCTGTCAAAGTTATGTAGGTACGTGATCATTGCATTGTTCATGAATAAATGTTGAATTGACATTGAATTGAAATATTACCCAATGATATGTTACGGTGCTCTAATCGCTCTGAAGGAGGCTTAATCCCGCTCTATGCCCTGTCTGTGCCCAAAACAAAAGACGTGAAACGAAACACATTTTTTTACACAGTCATGTCAAAGTGACAACGCCAGTTGTGCGTTTGCCAAAACATGGTCTGTTCGTGTGAAACATAAATAAAATCGGTATTATAATCCAGATTTTTTTATTATTTGTGGTAGGTATGCATAGATTTTGAGTAGTTTTATCTGCTTGACAAATCATTGATATTATTTTCTTCATAGTTAATATTACTTCTGACCGTTATTAATACAGACATATAGTTTGCAACATGTGGGAAATATTTTACATCTAACCGTTCATGAATTATATTATTTGAGGCATTATTTAATGAAATACTTTATTTTATGATCATAAAATAAGAAAACTCTCGACTTCCTGAGAAGTAGGTAATCATGTCAACGTAGCGTAAACAATGCTTGAGGTCATTTGACATTAAGGAATCAGAGGATAGCTAGTAGCTGAGGAACAGCAGTGAGCAGCTGATAGTGAGTAGCTGTGGAACACCAAGTTTTGGTTACATCGCCATCACCAGGAACGACAGTAATAACCTCGAGAAATTTGTTATTAATGGGAAAAATTAGACCAGCTTGACAGAAGTGGCTTCCCACGTGGCAGCTTGACACTAAGCTACCCTCGGAATTGAGGTAAATTATGAATTCAAACATGTTCGAAGAAATCCAGAAGTTTATTCGCTGAAAAGGTGCATTCGATTATTACTGTTATTGGTAGGTCATGATTTTATTTCATGATTAATTAGTTTAATTAATTTATTATGTCATGGTATTAAGTACTACATATTTGTGATTTTATGTTTAGTCATTTTATATTTTTAAATTGTATTGCATATTCTTGTCAATTCACAGTCATTAGTGATACCTATTAATTGAATTGTACATATTTATGTTTGTTATTGTTATTTGTAATTGAAACAACTATTGATAAGGTGAGAAAAGTTGTTCTTTGTCAGAGTATCTATGAGGCATTATAAGATTAAATTTCATCTGACTTATGGAATAGTATTTTACACAATCGTAAATCGTTACACAATGGGAGATCTTAAAGCAGAGCACCGTGTTAAGGCCATGAGGCTTGCCGAGTGGCCTAAGTAAGGTACGAAAATTTAAGAGCTAATTATGTAACTATTGTATACAATACTTTTACGACGAGTCAACTGAAATAATTAAACAAACTTGGTATCTAAAAATCTAAGCCCAGCTGAAACGAAGCGCAGCACCGGCTCAGCGTTTCTTTGATGTAATACCTTTTATAACCAAGGCGTCGTTCTATTGGTCAAATTCATTATGTAGTTCAGTAAAGGCGCCACGTTTTTGGACAAATTCATTATAGTTGGTTAAACAGTTGTATAATAAATTATTTTAAGTAAGTTGGAAGCTCCATAGAAAAAAGTATGTGATAGTTGTACGAAGTATTGATTCAAACATTAAAGACGACGAGTATAAATAAGGGTTAAATGATTAAATAACTGTAACTTTGACAGAGGTTCAGATAATATAATGAAATGTTGATGTTAAGGAATAAACAATTTAAGCTTAAATTTAATTTTTATAATGCTAACCGATTTGCATTGATCCGTTCCTGACCTAGTTTACTTTTGATTTGGGTCAAGTATAAGGTAAACATCCAATGTTTGGCACTTTAATCTCAATTATTGACACTGTGCTTGTCATCTTCATTGCTACGAATTAACTGGGACTTTTACCCTCGTCCTTACCTTCTATTGCCTTCGTTAAAAAGGTATTTAATATAATATTCTAAGGAAACAAACTTCTTGCAATTGTCAATTAACTAAGTAAATTATCTATCGTTTTATGGTTTATTTACTGTAATACATTTTGAAAGAGTGTATAACAGCCATATGCGTTTCGTTTCGTTTTAAAAGCATCTCTTCCAGACAACCTGGGTAGCAGAGATGTAGTGACATATACATCAAAGTTGCAAATTCATTAAAACATTACAATAGGGAATATGCATGTGATTTAGAAATGGACAAAAAAAATCACGTGTAATCTATATTGCTTAATAAATATACACACATGATTATTTTTTCAAATTATCATGTTTCTATTGATAAAATAAATTGTTTAAAAGTACTATTTTTCAAATTCCCTCGCAAATTTCCAAAACGCAACGCTATTGGCGGAGCGAAACGTGACGTCACCGTGCAGGTCGTTAGTATGATTATTGAAAGTTATTCGCATTGTTTGGCCGCTGTTTATGATAAATAATCAGTGTTTTTTGGTAATTATTAAGTGAAAAAAGACTCGCCACAATGACTGAAGGCGGTTTTGTCAAGGCACAGTCGGATAATCTGCCTAAAATTGATGTGTTCATGATGACTAAATTTAATACATACTTCGCAAATATTTGTGACTTTACGTCCGCTGAACTAGAGGAGTAAAAGCTGCAAGGTAAATAAGTTACAGATATTCAATAAATTTTCATATTCCTTGTTTTTATACTCGTGAGATTGGTCAATTAAATAATTATAACCTATTTTGGCGATTCAAATAGCTAGACTTTTAAACTACTTCAAATAGGTGTCTTTGTTAAATAAGTGGAATAAAAAACTAGTAGATATTTATCCATACTATATACTATTTTACTATACTATAACTTTATATATTATATATACTAACTTCTGCCCGCGACTCCGTCCGCGTGGAACTCATTTATATCGTAGCTCCATACAAACTTTCACCCCCACTTCATCCCTTTGGGGGATATGGGGGGATCTACGATATAAACGAGTTCCACGCGGACGGAGTCGCGGGCAGAAGCTAGTTATATTATATATTTTATATATACTTACTTAATAATAAATTATAAATGCGAAAGTGTGTCTGTCTGTCTGTTTGTTACCTCTTCACGCTTAAACTGCTGAACCGATTTGGATGAAATTTGGTATAGAGATAGTATAAACGAGTTCCACGCGGACGGAGTCGCGGGCAGAAGCTAGTATTATATAATCAAAGATATGTAGGTACCTATTAGGAATGTTAAATGTTGAGAACATCTTTATGAACTTTAACAAACTAGGTTGTTTTCGTCAAGGCTTATAAATAAAACAAATTTGTGTAGGTCACTCAGTAAAAAGGATTAAATTCTTTTAACTTTCTTCGATCAACAGTGCAAACAAAGAAACTTAGCTAAAACGTTTCTTGATCAAAATCAACACTCGTAGTCAGCTGTTGATCAACAAAAATCATAATATTTGTAACATTAATAACTTCAAAAATTGGGAATCAGAATAGTTTTATGAATAAGTATATAATACAATTTTGAGGTTAGGTTATTGTTTACCTGTTGTTGTTGTATATATTGTTCGCGAGTCGTAATAAAAAAGATTTTAGGTACATACATATTTAATACTCACGTCGAAATGATCTTCACAACAATATAAACTACTCAAGCACGATACATTATCTCTCCTCATCGCCTTACACCACTTTATCCTTATATTTGCCTTACCTTTGGGCATATGAAAATATTTGCAGTTTTAATGTGATTTTCACACATAGGGACAATACAATATTTATAATAAGCTTTTGTGTGCTCTTCCATTACAATAAGTTGATCTTATAAGCTTTAATCACTCACATTTATTAAAAGTGTGAATCAAACACTTTGTTGTTAATTTGTTTAAGAACCGCCGCCGTGCACTAAGCTGCACGGTGACGTCACAAATGAGCGCGCCAAAATGGTGGCGTTTTGATCGTCCGAAAATGATAGTAATTTTAATTATTTTTTTTTAGCTTATTTAATAATATTGTGAAAGTGTTATATTTTTTTCCGGTTATATAATTACTTATAGAATAGATAAAAAAAATAAAAAAATATCATGAATATTCCCTATTCCTACAAAGCATTCTCGAAAAAAAATCCGTCCCATCGGCCATCGGTTCTATGTGCACTGTGCGCCCCACTGCCTTGCACACACATGTTAAACTTATAACCGCCCTTGTTTGTATCGGTGAAACACAGCGTCAGTGTATCTTGAATATAAGTGATAATTTTATCACCCCTACCCCGCCAAAAGCACACTCTACACCTAAGTAGATACTCGGAGATTATGGAATGTATGAGCGGGCTGTCGCCGGTTGCGAGGTCGAGGAAGATAGATCTCGTGTCGGCGGGAAATGGGTTAGAAGGGTGTCGCGGGCGCAGTCAGTCTATAACAGTATCTTAACTTCATCTACCTTTTAGAATAGAATATCATAAATTATTTTGGAATATCTACAAGAATAAACATGAATTAAATAGGGTTTAAATCTCGAAAAGATATCAAGTTTTTCTTCAAACAAGTGAAATCAAAAGATTTTTCAAAGAACCCAACTGCTTTTGTCAATTATTTAAAGCCAATGTCACTACTTCAATTAAGAGGAATCCAAAGACATTTCATATGTATGTCGAAATCCGTCAAACGGTTTGTGCTGCAGCGTGTGCCAAAGAATGAAATATACACACATAGATACACACACACATACATACATACATACATACTTACAAACATATATACATACGTACATACATACGCTTGAAAAATATAACCCTCCTTTCCTTCGGCAGTCGGGTAAAACGGAGTCCGCTTAGAATGGGTGCGACGACGCAAATTTTCAGGTAATCTGAAAAATGAAAATATATTAACCTAAGAAATACGCCTTACAAAGCAGTTGCAGTGCCAATACCACCGAAATTTCTGGATTGTGTATATATCGGTGTGTCTGTCTGTGACATTAAATTTAAATATAAGGGGGACACATAATCTTACACAAATCGACTCCCATAGTAAGCTCAGTAAGGCTTGTGTTATGGGTACTAGACGACTATATAATATATATAATAGATTATAAATACTTAAATACATAGAAAACATCCATGACTCAGAAAAAAATATTCATTCTCATCACACAAATATTCGCACACGGGAATCGAACCCAGAACCTTCAGCTACGTAGGCAGCGTCACTACCCACTAGGCTAACCGGCCGTCCCACTGGTCGGATATTGGATAAATCGTTCCGAGTGCGCTTTTTCTTGGATCTGTTGACTGCGGGGTGTTTGAGTTTTGTATTTTATTCACTATCTTTCAGTTTTAACCGGTTTCCAACTTTTAACTCATTGGCAATCAGGATACAGCTATGATATTTGTATCAGCTTGTTTTGCAGTTAAACTGTGATTTATATTATTGTAATGTTGTTTTAATTTGAATAAATAAAACAATGGTAAAAGTTTACGAGTGCAATTAGAAAAAAATAACAAAAGTAATATAGACTGGCAAGTCATATAATTATTCGCCGTATTACATATATGCTTGCGATACGCAAAAGACGGTTTCTTAATGTACGTTTTGTGCACTTACTCTTTATACGTATCTTGTACGTAGATAAGAATCGCTTCGTGAAACGCCCTCCCGCCCGCGGCAATTTGTTCCTTCTTTGCCATATAAAAGCCTGTAAAAAGTAGCAATAATTGCATTTTAAGAGCCTCGTCAAGGGTTCCTAATGTATGTTTTGTCAACATTAATGGAGTCAATTTGAGACATACGTATTCCAATTTGATTTTAATGTGTTTTGCGCGCTCGTATAGATCGTTAAACGTACTCCAAGAGCTCGGCATCTTAGTGCAGTCGCGCATACTGCAGTACCAACTGTGGACACGTTTCTAGGCGGGATAGTGACTCCGTCGAGAGGAACAGGGTAACGTGGAGGGTGCCAGATCGTGCACCAGGCCGTCTACGCTGGACTGACCAAGTGAAATCCGCAGTAAGAATCCACTTATCTCACTGCTCCAGACAATCCGCCAACAGAGAAATATGGCGGGAGATCGTGCGGAGAGCGGTGCCCGCCTCTACCACCGAAGTGTATGTCTTGGAGTGACCACAACCGCTCTGACAAGAGTGGAATGACAGAGAATAAGAGATAGACCGTTAGCTAAGAGTGCGTGGGAGTGATACCAAATGATATGTGTTTCATCACCAGTGACAAATAGAGCACTTTTAACTTTGAATTAAGCAGTAACGATGGTAACGATTTTTTTTATTTTTTTGTGAAAGGATTTTTTTTTTAATGTTATGCTTCGAGCCGGATACGGCCGGCCGGTGACCACAGACATTCATGGTCTGTCGCTTTTAACCAACTGAGCTATCAGAACAATATGTCTCGGCCATTAAATCTTTCAATCAGTTCCTTCTTACAACGCCTTAGGGAAGCGTGTAGCGATCTACTATTATTTTGAAAGAACGCTTTTATTTGTGCTAGTAAATTATTTAAAGTATTCTTCACCTTGAGCTTTGCTTTAATTAATATTTTTGAAAAAATCTGAATTAGCGTCAGTATTTTTTTCCAAATTGATATTTTATTGTGTTCTAAAGCAAAGTACTGGTAACAGTATTTATAGCGCACTCCGCGATGGATTTAGTACTTAGACCGTTTTGCGGGCCTTTCTTTGGTTTCTGGGGAGGGTAGATAAAAAATTACATGTACCTCTATACGTAGATTTTATGTAAGGGCAAAGTCGCCCTATTGGCAGTTTTTGCATGTGATGAAACCCTTATTTGATTTGAGTGTTTTATGTGATTTGTGGGTGTACAGTATATGTAACTACGCTGACGAAGTACGCGAAATGATTTGCGCAGGCATTTGAAAAAAGTTTTGTGGAGATAATTTTCAAGATTTGGTTCGTATAGTTTTTTTTCTATTCCTGACTTTGCCAGTGTGGACGTATACTCGTAATAGCGACACTGTTATCATCATTGTTTGTACTTCAAATTATTATAACTTATTAAAGTCAATTCACAATAATGTCTACATAAAGTGGTCACGAAAGCTATAGTCCAGTCAATGAACTGACAACTCCTATGGAAAAAAAGTCAAATTTGGAAATAATTTATAATAGCTTATTTTTAATGTGTAACGGATATATTATCAATTAAATAGTTACCCAGCGACAAAATCCGACAAAATTTCAGACATCAAAAAAAGATAAACTAACTAGCTTCTGAAAAGTCAGAAAAAATATTAATAAATATTTTTGTCTTTATTTTGGTTCATTTACATTTTCTCTATAATATTCAAGATAAATCGTACAAAAAAAAGACAATGCATGCTTCATTTAAAGTTATTTATTAGTTCCGGGTGGAAAGTTTGTCGGATTCTTGAATTAATCATCTTAGAATATCATTTTAAAATGAAATCAACAAAAAAAACGCTATTATAAATTAATGTTTTATAAAACCGTATTTTGCCTGGAGTACTACGGAAATCATGTGGTTTAGGCATGCGGCTGTCAAACGGCTGCGCGGGTTTGTATTTCGGCTTTTAGTTTACCCGAACTCATGTATGGATATGGAATATCATTTGATACTTACCATTTGCTTTTTTTTTTCGTTTGTCTCTAGCACAGAAGGATGTTTGGCTCAGCGGCTAAGACAGCGACTTTTGAATCCAACACCGCGAGTTCGATCCCGAGGCACTCCCAATAATGTTAACGATTCTTTCTTACAAGTGCGCAGGAGTAACAATGAATTGAAGTTACACTTTTCAACCACACAATTAAAATTTCGGATTATTCAAATACAGAATTTACAGCAAGACCAACACGTCACCAAGCGAACGCGGACAGATGACGACATTGACATGATAACATCTTGCACGAGCAAACTATCGCAAAATAAAAAAATAGAAAATGTCTACTTTAGCAATGAAATTTTATAATTATGTGATTCAGAAATTATATATTATACTAGCTTCCGACCGCGACTTTGTCTATAAAAACTATACAATATTTTAATCCAGGCTGTAAAGTATCTTCGTGAAAAATTTAATCTAAATCGGTTGAGCCGTTTAAGCGTGATTGAATAACAAACATCTAAACATCTAAACATCCAAACATCGTCAGTAGGAGTGGTAAAAAGCCGAGTTTTTTACGCTGGTTCTTCTCGAGGCACAAGTTTTATTTTCCGAATTTGTGGTTTATCGATATTCATACATAGTTGCATGTTATAAACAATAAAAAATAAATAGTAGGGGACAATCTTGCACAAATCGACCTAGTCCCATAGTAAGCTCAGTAAGGCTTGTGTTATGGGTAGTAGACGATGATAAATATATATAATAGATATAAATACTTAATTACATAGAAAACTTCCATGACTCAGAAACAAATATTCATGCTCATCATACAAATATATGCCCTTACCGAGATTCGAACCCAGGACCTCCAGCTTCGTAGGCAACGTCACTAAGCCACTAGGCTAACCGGTCGTCACTAAGCTAACCGGTTATGTTGTAGCTTTGTAATTTTTGGAGGTATCTGAATGTCACTAGGCATATTTTATTGCCTTCTTTCTTTTGTAGTAAATAAATAATAATATGTAAACATTTAGAAACTACAACCTATTCTCATTAAAAAAAAAAAAACAATTTCTTGACATAAACACGATTTTTTTGCTGTCCTTATACAATAAATTAAAGAATAAGTAACTTTTCTCAAACATGCAATGAAATATTGTTGTATGTTGTATTATTCATAATGGGCTTCGAAGTGTCACCTTTCGGGCGCAGCGAGACGCCTGCAAGTAGGTCTTTTTTTATTTCCATTCCACAATTTGTGGCACAGGATCACGGCGTTCAGCCATGAAAATTAAAGTTTGATTTCTTGGAGTTTTTTTAATTTATTTCATTGCATGTTAGAGAAAAGCACTATACATACCTCGGCATGAAAAGGGGTTGCCAGCCTCATAACTATCCGACCACGCTACGCTCGGCCGTCTATATGTACTCGGCCGGCAACCCCTTGCTTCCCGGCCTCTCTAGTAATGTACTATTGATTTTGACTTCGTAGGTTATGCCGCTGCTGCGGCCAGCAAGTGATTTATTGTGGCAGCTGTGCGTAATGCCGGCCGTACACATTGGGCCAACGTTGGCGCGTGAGCAGGAGGCAGCTATGTAAACGAAAGAGATCGATTTATATCCCTCTCCTTCTAACGCATAGCTGCCTTCTGCTGTCGCGCCAACGTTGGCCCAATGTGTACAGCGGCCATTAGAGGGAGAGGGCTATAACTCGATCTCTTTCGTTTACATAGCTGCCTCCTGCTCACGCGCCAACGTTGGCCCAATGTGTACAGCCGGCATAATATAAATTCGTGCGGGCCAAGACTTTGATTTCATGGCTGGTCATCATGACCAGCCATACCCCATCGCTATCGCGGGCCGGACTCTTCGCTTTCTTTCCGCTGGACTAGAAGGGGTCGCGGGCTGGACTTGGCCCGCGGGCCGTAGTTTGGCGACCCCTGACCCCGTATCATGGTCGGTCTTATCACGCGATAAGTGACAAGATAGGAGCGTCGTCTCGTTCTATCGAACGGTGTCAGCCAGTGACGGACGCTCTATCCTGTCACTTATCGTGTGACAAGGCCGACCATGATACGGGGTCGGGTCTACAGGAAAGAGCGCTTAGTTTTTGTTCCTGATTTTGACTAACCATATCCAGTATTTTCTAGTCTGATGTAGTTCTTATCTTGTATCTTCTTATATTGTCCACCCAGTGACTCCCAGAGGAGACATATGTGGAACCAAGTTCTTCACATTCTCGACTCATCCAAATCCCTAGTATATCTTGACCTCGAGAGTCATAATAATGATAAGCAAATTGGAGATCAGATTAATACTGGTTCTGTTAAGGCGATTTGTTGACAAACGTTGTACCCAGACCTATCAACTGTGATCGATTGAGCTTCCACATGTATTGGAAGAAGAACGACTATTCTATACACGAAGCGACAGTCACTTACGCCATTATTCCAATAAAACTAATGCGATATTAGGTTACCCGATGATAAATATCTTGCTGTGAGCGGGACATATCGATTTGCTTTCGGTATATGTTGAAAATATTTGATATATTCTTTCTATATTCGAAATGACTTCAGTCGAAGCCGTTTGTGATTCAGTGTATACTTCATCTTCATCAATACTCGAACCAAAAGTAAAACGAACTTTGCTATTGATATATTGAAAATAGTAGATAAGAAAGAAATAGTTATTTGTTATACAAGGGTGCAAAGTTGTAGTTTACCCGCGAGTGTAGAATTGAAACACGAGCAAGCGAAAGGATGCTATAGTGTTTCTAAAATAGAATTCTGAGCGTAGCGAGTGTTTCAACACACGATATGTAAACTACATTTGCAACCCGTGAGTAACACGAAACTTCTCGCCTCACTGTAGCGAGGAAATTGCAACATGCAAAAAAACAGCTCATATAAAATAAGCCTTTAGTCGTATTTGTACACATTATAGGTTGTCTGGAAGAGATCGCTCTTCAGCGATAAGACCGCCTGTTGTCTACCTCTACCTACATGTTATTGTATTGTTTCTCTTTTTAACTGCTTTGTTTGTGTGAGGTGTGCAATAAAGAGTATTTGTATTGTATTGTATTATAATCATCATCAGATTAATTATAGTCATCATCAATATAGTATAACATTATTTAAAATTGTATTAAACTAATTAAGATAACAAATCAGTCTTCATAGAAGCTGTTTAGAGCCGTATAATTTAATGAAAGTACGACACTTATCCGTGTATACGGCCGCGCGAGCCAACTGAAATCAAAACACATCCGACCCAACAAATTGTGGAATGGAATTTAAAAAAGACCTACTTGCAGACGTCTCGCTGCGCCCGAAACGTGACACTTCGAAGCCCATTATGAATAATACAACATCAATATTTCATTGCATGTTTGAGAAAAGTTATTTATTCCTTAATTTATTGTATAAGGACAGCAAAAAACTCGTGTTTACAAACGAAAAAAAACCGGCCAAGTGCGAGTCGGACTCGCGCACGAAGAATTCCGTACTATTATATATAATAATAAGTTACAATAGAATTTGTACGAAACTATTACTTCTTGAAGTACATTTTATAAGTTGGTCGACTATTACTCGTAAACGTGTAAAGCCTACTTAGCTGTGATAGTTTTCCTTTTAACTTCGTTATATGTACTACTACCATGAATTTTTTCACATATCCCAAAACAACCATTTAGCTAGCAGGGGGTGGGGACACTGGAGTCTAACAAAAATTAGCACTTTAAGGCTTAATATTTCACAAACGGATCGTTTAATCGAAAAATTGTTTTCACAAACCCCCAATATTTTCAAAAGACCTATCCAACGACACCCCACACTATGGGGTAGACGACAATAAAAAAAATCATCCCCACTTTACATGTAGGGGAGGTACCCTAAAAAAAAAATGTTTTTCAAGATTTTATTTTACCACTTTGTCGGCATGACTAATATGTATATTCATGCCAAGTTACAGCTTTCTAGTACCAAGAGCCTCTGAGCTAAGCTGCGGACAGACGGACGGACGGACGGACATAGCGAAACTATAAGGGTTCCGTTTTTGCCATTCTGGCTCCGGAACCCTAAAAAAAGCTAGCGGTAAGTATCAAAATGATATTCCATATCCATACATGAGTTCCGGTAAACTAGAAGCCGAAATACAAACCCGCGCAGCCGTTTGACAGCCGCATGCCTAAACCACATGATTTCCGTAGCTTTCGTGACCCAGTTTATGTAGACATTATTGTGAATTGACTTTAATAAGTTATAATAATTTGAAGTACAAACAATGATGATAACAGTGTGTCGCTATTACGAGTATACGTCTACACTGCAAAGTCAGGAATAGAAAAAAAACAAACTATACGAACCAAATCTTGAAAATTATCTCCACAAAACTTTTTTCAAATGCCTGCGCAAATCATTTCGAGTACTTCGTCAGCGTAGTTACATATACTGTATTAACACCCACAAATCACATAAAACACTCAAATCAAATAAGGGTTTCATCACATGCAAAAACTGCCAATAGGGCGACTTTGCCCTTACATAAAATCTACGTATACCGCATGTAATTTTTTATCTACCCTCCCCAGAAACCAAAGAAAGGCCCGCAAAACGGTCTAAGTACTAAATCCATCGCGGAGTGCGCTATAAATACTTTTACCAGTACTTTGACTCAGAATACAATAAAATATCAAGTTGGAAAAAAATACTGACGCTTTAATTCCGAATTTTTCAAAAATAGTAATTTAAGCAAGGCTCAAGGTGAAGAATAATTTACTAGCACAAATAAAAGCGTTCTTTCATAATAATAGTAGATCGCTACACGCTTCCCTAAGGCGTTGTAAGAAGGAACTGATTGAAAGATTTAATGGCCGAGCGAGACATATTGTTCTGATAGCTCGGTTGGTTAATAGCGACGGACCATGAATGTCTGTGGTCACCGGCCGGCCGTATCCGGCTCGAAGCATAACATTAAAAAAAAATCCTATTCACACAAAAATAAAAAAAATCGTTACCATCGTTACTGCTTAATTCAAAGTTAAAAGTGCTCTATTTGTCACTGGTGATGAAACACATATCATTTGGTATCACTCCCACGCACTCTTAGGTAACGGTCTATCTCTTCTTCTCTGTCATTCCGCTCTTGTCAGAGCGGTTGTGGTCACTCCAAGACATACACTTCGGTGGTAAAGGCGGTCACCGCTCTCCGCACGATCTCCCGCCATATTTCTCTGTTGGCGGATTGTCTGGAGCAGTGAGATAAGTGGATTCTTACTGCGGATTTCACTTGGTCAGTCTAGAGCATAGACGACCTGGTGCACGATCTGGCACCCTCCACGTTACCCTGTTCCTCTCGACGGAGTCACTATCCCGCCTAGAAACGTGTCCACAGTTTGTACTGCAGTATGCGCGACTCTGCTATGTAGCGTTCTGACCAAAAACGGATAAGGCCAATTGAGTTTATGGTATACGAAACGGAGGAAGGAACGAACGAAGTTTGTGATCAAATGTTAAGTGGTCTTTTGAGTTTCTGTCCTGTTGCGTTTGGCCAATAACGTATATGGCCAATTGAGTTTATGGTATATCAAGTTCATGGTGAAATGCGTAACTGGTCTTATGAGTGTCTGTCCTGTGGCGTTCTAGCCAAATGCGAATCAGATAAAATGATTTCCTGGTCAAATGTGAATCTGGTTAGTTCATTTTTGTCCAAATACTATGTTGAAGCTTAGGTAAGTATAATGATTCAAACATTGAAGAAGTAAATTCTATCTCATTCCTTGGCCTTAATATCGACCGCTATTGTAATTGGAAAAGCCATGTTGATCTACGTTCCAAGTTAGATCACTAAGTATACGCGCTTTATCGTATTCGCAATGTGGTTTCAGAAGCAGCAGAACTCTCTGCATGCATATCATGGGTATGTATCGTCTCTTTTGAGATATATTATGGTCTTATACTATGGGGTAATTCAGTGGATGCGAACGTTATTTTTAAGACATAAAAAAAGTGTTTAAGAGCCCTATCAGGAGCAGGACACTTGGACCACTGTAGAAGTTTATTTATAAATAAAAGAATATTACCGTTACCCTCAATGTATGTATACAAAATATGTAACTTTGTCAAAAATCATTTTTTTTTTTTTTAACTATGACCACAAAATCTAGAAGAGGTGCATATAGAAATAATTTACACATGCCGAAGGCAAACCCGTCACTCAGCAGGAAAAATGACCATTACATGATAACAAAAATATTTAATATATTTACAGATGACTTCAAGACTCTACCATTGACAATATTTAAGAAATTATTATTCGATCATCTGATAAAAAACAGTTATTACTCAATTGAAGAGTTCATTACAAAATGCAATCTATAATATTCTATACGTATTATTAATTTAATGAGAATTTATTTTGTGACATTAATTATAACCATTATTATTAAGACATGAAATTTGTATACTTTTCTTTTATTTGATTTATTTATTTTTGTTTTTAAAGTGCTTATTGTTATTATTATTTTTAACTACGTGCCGTATGACATATTCTAAAACATTTGTACGCCATTTTATGGTAAAGTAAGATTGGTTTTTGGTGTAACATCATGTTGTACTCTTTCTTATACAAATAAATTTTACAATGCATTTTTTGCTCGAAAAGAGCGTTTTCCAAGCACCCAAATCGTGGGGAAAGTGCCACTTTTTCGCACTAGTGCTTTTTACTTTTAATTTTTTTTTTAATTTTTATGTCCGTCGTCAGCCCGACGCAAAGAGTTTTTATTACTCGAGAAAAGTTTTACAAATATTTCAATTACACGTTTACTTTCATATAAAAGGTACATAAATACTAATAATGTATAAAATGATTTATTGATCTTTATGAATTTTGAATTTGGTCAATAAATTAAGTAATTTTAAATATTCACTTAATATGTTTGGCTCAACGCATATCTTTCTTATGCCTTTTGCGATACGACAGTATGGCGACTTGCACATGCGCAATGCACATATGTTAACCGCGCATGTACTTAAAACTAAAAAGCCCGCCATTGTTGTGATTGTTGTTTACTGTGGAGTTATTTTATGCAAATATTTTAAAAATGACAAGTGAAAGTGAGTAATCAATAATAATAATGATTTATTACGTTTCAATAGTGTCAGTATGATTCTTAGAACTTCGACGGTACAGCGTCTTTTTGTTGTTTAATATATTGAGTTACTTACTCAACATTAATTGTGTTTCAAAACCACAATACAATGGTTTTAACGTTTAAGTGAATAAGATTGACAGCAAAAGATGAGAAGTTGTTGAATGCAGTTCCAGGTAATTAGTAGGTCCTGACAATCTACCTAGGTCCTTCAATTTTGACCTATCTATTTTAAACCGACATTTCAACATTTAATATATTTCCTCACACAAGGCATAGTAAAACGTTGTATGATACACGCGCGTAAAGATGATTTCCGACTCGTGTCGAATTATAAAAATGACACTCGTCGGAAATCACCTACTTTCCACACTTGTAGCATAAATAACTATTATGATTGATTGATATTAAACCTGTTTTTTGTGTCTCCTGAAAAGTTAAGGTTTTTTACATAGCGGATTTTAGAAGCGCAGCGACGAGATACGGAGCAAGAGGCACACTCGGTTCATTAAGGGGATGCCTTGATTTGAGTCGTACACGCCCCCTAGACAAAGACACGCTGATGCCTTCCGCGCACGAGGAAAAGAGATGTATCACTCTTCGGGAATGGCTTTTTTGAACAAATTTCGATAAAACCTAACTTAGTGCAGTTTTATTTAAATTTCATAAAGTGAGATTTTAGATGAGATAAAATACTATAGTATTAACTTGAACCCAACTTTGGATCTTTATTCTATCGAGGAAATTTTAAGCAATCATGTATCGTTAAAATCAGATTAAGAATCATATAGTCAAGAATCATAATATATCTGAAAATCGGACCTTATTGTTTCTTAACCTAGTCATAACGGCGTTTTAAAGCTCGCGATAATTTCTAATGCACCGCCTTAACTATGGTGTGACAAGCAATTGGAAACCACCAAATATTATAGTTCACTAAATTGGAGTAATCACGAGTAATGGCATATTTTACAATAAGTTGAAAACCACAGGTGAGCTCGAGGTGACGCAGGACCAGTCACTTAGGCACTCTTTGGGGGAGGCCTAATTCCAGCAGTGGACATCTTTCAGCTCATATGATGAAGTTGAAAATTACTTCACTGACAAGAGCCTTTGCTCTTAATTACCATATTAATGACTTATCTATAAATACGACATAGATAAAAGAAGGGAAGCAAGGTCCATACGCCAGTACAAAATGTCATTGATATTTGAAAATTATTAAAATACGCAACTATATCAACAGACGATAGTATGCTCTACAGTAAAACAGTAATAAATCAATATTAGCGGGCTATTTTATTCGTAACAACGCCAATTCATTTCAAGTCCGAAGCTAAAAATATCTTAAGCCAACACACATGACGCATAACAACAAGTTATATATGAACTTACTAATATGGCTGTTGGACGCCCGTTCGAAACCGGCTCGGAGCATTCAATTTTTAAAAAATCCTGTAATTTGTATAAATTTCGTTTGCAGCGTTACTGGTTACTACAAAACGAATTATTTATTGTTCCTTCAGATGCACATACAATCCATTCAAATATACAAACATTCTTCCTTGTCGTACCCTGGCTAGCGGACGAGACTGTGGGAACTCTTCACCATCACTCTCCAAGCTGCTCGGTCCTGGTACATGCTGGTCTGACGTGTGGCTCTAGTCACAGATGTTGCCGATTCCGCCCAACGCATAGCCATTCGTCCTCCACTTCTCTTCAGTTCCCTTCAGTGATCATTAGCTGCCCCAGGTTTTTTGGTCCAGTCCTGGTCAGATTACCAATGAAACTAAGGACACGTTGGGTTCAGATGGTGGAGAGCCTCGTTTTGATGCCGAGCTCGTTAAGAATTTGTGCGGCGTTCAGTGCATGATATCCGGAGCTGCGCCAGCACCACATCCCGAATGCATCTATCGTACGAGTACGAGCCTTTACGGTCCAGCTTTTTGATGCGTAAGGAGATACGTTGAGACCTTCAAAAAAACATAATTCGTTTTTATCCCCGAAGGGTTAAAGGGTTGAAAACGGGATTATGGTTTTTTATAAGAGTACGATAATTGACGTTGCACGTACGTCTAGCATATTTGCTATTAGATTATGTCAGTACATGCGTAGTATCCTTTTAGACGATTACCGATTATAAGCAGGCGGAGTGACGGGCTATATATAGTGTATTAAATACATACAATGAGGCACTTGGGAGCACCGGAACAGGCCCGTCATTTTCCACGCAATCACACAAAGTGGCGGAATGAGGGAACTGACTTGACTTGTCAGATTGCTGAATGTTTTATTGTCTACTTACTTAAAAGATGTATATCGTGGTGTATATTATGCTAATCTTATATCTTACGGGAGTACAGAAACAACACAACCCAAAGACTTATTAAATTGAGTAATCAAATCGACGGTCCCTATTAAAAGAGTCGGATCTGCAAAACAGCTACTTTTTAGGAGAAGCTGTCAAAGTTTTTGGAAAAAAAAATTGTATGGGGGAAATTGTTAATTAATGGAATATCGTTATCAAACTTCGAATGTTTGCTTATTAGTAGGTTGTTTATTACTAGCCGTTGAGCTTACATGTACTTTATCAGCCATTTTTACAAAAAAATACAAAAACCTCTTATATTACTTTTTTAACCGGAATAGCTTAAGCATCATTTGTCGGAAGTGCCACATACGATGTTTTTGTCTGGAAATTGTATTCATAATTATGTCGGATGTACCACATCCGACAAAAAAGGTACTCCAAAAAATGTCGTAATTGGCAGAACTGACATTGTTGCACGGAAACTCTTATGTAACAATTGAATACAGAGAAAATTTACTTGATAACTTAACAGGCTATAAATTACATAAAATACACAACAAAAAACACGCTACACTTTTCCGTGTAAAATAGTAGAATGTGTTATATCCGACACTTTGTACTCACTGTGTGTCCCGTAAAAATGTCGGAACTGTCACAACCGACGTTTTTAAATGTCATCTGTTCTTAGATCCGACATTTTTATCTTGGTTTTTAGAAAAAGTATTGAGAAAAACTAAAATCTGTGAATGTGGTTTTAAAATGTAGAGTTTTTTACGACCTAAGCCGCTGAAAAACAAAAACTCAAATTTTGCAGATCCGACTCTTTTAATTGGGACCGTCGAAATAAGAGAATGTAAAAATTGTAATGCATTTCCCGTGTACATAACTTAACTTTGAAATACACGGTTCATTTATTTTTATTTATATCTTTATATATATATTTTTTATGTTATAGGAGGCAAACGAGCAGACGGATCACCTGATGTGATGGTAAGCGATTATCGCCGCCCATGGACACCTGCAACACCAGAGGTGTTGTGAGTGCGTTGCCGGCCTTTAAGATGGGAGTACGCTATTTCCTTGAAGGACGTATCGGTCCGGAAATACCGCAGGCGACAATCCATTCCACTCCACAGTTGGACGTAGTTAAAGGAAAAAGATCCAATCCACAGAAACTTGAGCAAAAGTTATGGCGGTTTAAAGTTTCAACCGTGATTCCTCAAAACTGGTACATTTTTTTATAATATATGTTTGGATGAAAATTGAGTTGAGTCGTGTATTATACATTCTTTCACACAGAATTCAGTTAAATGCTATATTTTTCAGGATTTCGACCAAAAGTGGGGTTGGATCTTTTTTGCGAAAATACACTTTTCATAGACCCTTCCTTTTGTTTAATTTTGTAATAAGGATTCACGAAAAATAAAACTGGCATAATAATCATGTAAAACCATCTCTATACATACATAAAATAAAGCTGAAGATGGTCGAAAGTCTGTACATGGAAGATATTCGAAAAAAAGTTTGCTGGGATACTTAGAATCGATAACAGAACACGTTCCAACAGTTTTTAGAATTTTTGTCTGTTTATCTGTTTGTCTGCTTATGTGAACGCGCACCACGTGAAAACGGTTGAACGGATTTTGATGCAAACTTTACTAATCTGTTGAGAAAATCCCCGGCCAGGTTTTAAGCTATAAAAAATATTATGATAAGGGTGCAAAGGGGACCAAAACTGGGGTTGAACTTTGTATGGGAACTCCTTGAATCCCATACAAATATAAAAATGCGGGTATAAAATTTGGACAAAACGGCATTCCGCGGAGAATTGAGTATATAGGTGCCAATTCATTTTATGTAGAAAACTCTCGTGACACTGAAATATTATTGGGAGCGCATAAAGAGCGCTCCCTAAAGGGATATTTTGGGCCTTTCATTCCTACGAAAACCTCAGCCTTCGCTTCGCTTCTTCTTCGCTTGCCTCCCCGTTTACCTTCGGGATTTCGGCCCTTAAGTTTCGCTTGCAAAACACCGGAAGATAATGAGTGTGCTTAGGGGTGATTGCTCACATTGAGAACTGCTCTCAGAAGGGTTGCTTTGGGCCTTTCAGTCCAACAAAATGGCCTTGCTTGCCTCGCCGCTTACCTTCGGAACTTTGGCCTGGGATTTCGCTTGCAAGACACCTGGGGATAGTAAGTGTACGTGGGGGCTCGCCCTCAGGTTTCGTTTGCAAGACAACGGGAGATAATGAGTGCCCGTCCATGGGGGCGCATTTAGAGCGCTTTCTGAAGGAATGATAATGAGTCTTTCATTCCAACGAAAAGCAAGGCCTTTGACCTCGCTTGCTTGGTGAGTGGCGAGCCGAGGTAAGTCCCGTAGGTGAGTGGCGAAGCAAGCGAGGCCAAAGGCCTTGCTTTTCGTTGGAATGAAAGACTCATTATCAATAAAAAATTGTAAGTGTCCGTGAGGGCTCGCTTGCCTCGCCGCTCATCTCCGGTACTTTAGCCACAGGTCAGTTTGGTCGTTTGCAAGACACCTAGGGATTGTAAGTGTCCGCGGGGGCTTGCATTCGGGTCTTGGGCCCTCGAGCTCGCCTAGGGAGCGGTCTCTTAAAGCATGCTAAAGCCTTTAAGTCCTACAGAAAAGCTCACCCTTCGGCTTCGCTTGGCTCCCCTTTTACCTTCGGGAATTCGGGCCTCAGGTTTCGCTTGCAAGACTCCCGTAGATAATGAGTGTCCGTAGGCGCTCGCATTGAGAGCGCTCTCTAAAGGGATGCTTTGGGCCTTCCATTTGAACGTAAAGCTCGGCTTTTGGCTTCGCTGCCACATGGGGATAGTAAATGTCCGTGTCCGTGAGGGCTCGCCGTCGGGCTCGCATTGGGAGCGCTTTATAAGGCTTGATTGTGACCTTTCATTGTTACGAAAAGCTCGGCATTTGGCCTCGCTTGCCTGCCCACTCCCCTTGGGGACTTTGGGCTCCGGCCTTCGGCCTTCAGGCTTGCATTGGGAGCGCTTTCTTAGGGCTTGATTGGGACCTTTCATTGTTACGAAAAGCTCGGCCTTCGGCATCGCTTGCCTGCCCGCTCCCCTTGGGGACTTTGGTCTCCAGTTTCGCTTGCAAGACACCTGGGGACAGTAAGGCCTTCAGCCCCCGAGCTCGCATAGCTACCGCTCTCTAAAAGTATGCTTAGGGCCTTTCATTCCTACGAAAAGCTCAGCCTTCGGCTCCGTTTGCTCCCCGTTTACCTTCAGGTCTTCGGCCCTAAGGTTTCACCTGCAAGTTACTCGGAGATAACGAGTATCTATGGGGGCTCGGCCTCGGGCCTTAGGCCCTCGTGTTCGCATTAAGACCACTCTCTGAAGGTTTGCTTCGCCGCTCAGATTTAGGGACTTTGGCCTCAGGTCTCGCTTGCAAGACACCTGGGGGATAGTGAGTGTCCGTGGGGCTCGCCATCGGGCCTTCGGACCTGGGGCTCGCATAGGGAGCGCTCTCTCAAAGGATACTTTGGGGATCTATATAATATTATAGACGACCAAGTTTATGAGGGTATTTATTTCGATTCGAAGACAATTTGAACTCTTACACGCACAGTATGGAAATGGAATGTTTATTTTCAAATTTGTCAGTAATATGGTTAAACATAAGAATATCATGTTTAAACCATAATTATACCTACACGTACGAAGTCGCGGGCAGAAGTTAGTTGTTAATATAACCATTTTCCTAAAAATGGTTTATGTGCGCTGGATCGGATAATACATTTACGTATAATGATCCAAGACAATAATACTGACTGCAAAAATCGTAATAAAGGCTGCTTTATAGTGAAAACTTCTTTTAATTATTAAAAAAAAAGCTAAATGAATTTAAAAAATCAGATTTACAAAAAAAATATTGTAATAGGATCGTTTCTGTTGTTTACTAAGACACCATTGCAGGATTCAAAACAACTCAACAAAACTGATCCAAGTGAGTTGAATCTATTTTGTTGTATATCTAAAAGATTTAAAGAATCTAAATTTAGTTTTTCAAAAAGAATCCAAACGGATTGGATCCGTTTCGTTGAAAATATTAAAAGTAAAACGTGTGAATTGCATTTTCTTAAAAATGGTCCAAGCAGGTTGGATTTCTTTTGTTAAAACAAATGTGAATCAATTATGTAACTGATCTAATATCACTATACGGTTCCAAGCGTTATGGGTCTTTATGAAGGATATCTTTTTTACTCCGTCATACATGTGGGATGGTATCCCATGTTGATTAAAATATGAAAACACTATTTGAGCGGGGCGTCTTTTTGCTGAATGAAAATATATGCCTCAGAGACCTCTCTGGTATACTTAACTCATGTTTTGGTCATTTTGTGGATTGGATCCTTTTCCTTTAACTACGTCCAGTTCAGCTGTGCGAGGCGGGAAGTTTCTGGAGAAGCGCACAGTTGAGGACTGCCAACCATCTAAGTGGTGAGGATGGTAATGTTGTCGCGTTGGACGATGGCGAAAACATATATAATATAACACTTACAGATTTCATCGCCACATTCTTTCTAAGACGTTCACAAGACTCTGAAAAGTAAACATAGACAAGCTTCAGACATTGTTGATTAATAGAATACAAGCTATTATTTCGTGAAAATACTGTTCATTATGTTCTCGAGTGGCAACCAGCGTGGGTCGCGGGAGTCCGACGGATGTGTGTGGCGTAGGACCGGTCATTGTGGCACTCTTTGGGGGCGGCATATGTCCAGTAGTGGATGTCTTTTGGGCTGATATGATGATAATGATGATGATAAAACGTTAAAGCAATTCGGTACAAACCTATGTACACCTGAACACCTTGAATACCTGTTCAGGCCCTTGTGAGACCCAGCGTACTAACTGGGTTTAAAGAAAAAACGTGAAATATCATTTGATATCTACAAGTAGCTTTTCAGCGAAGGAATATTAAATTTGTAAACCTAACGCAAACATGTCTTCATAGCGCGACCCGTCCTGTACTGAGGATTAAAACATCGTATCTAATGTTCTGAAAACTTCTAATTTGATCTTTACTGTAGTCGACATAGTGTTGACATTCCCAGTTATATTGGTTCTGAAATCATTGTTGAGTCCGGCAGGTAAACATTATTGCTAGTTTTATGTCGAGCTTGCATGGGAAATCTAGTGGTCCCTAGGGGGTTATTGGACCCTTTTTCGGCCCAATTCTTGAAGATGTCTGACGTATTTCAATAATGTTTGGATGGTCTTAGCTCTGGCTCAATCAGATAGGAGTGGTATCGATTTGAAATCTGTGCTGACTGTAACTAGTGGCTCCGTAAGTGCTCATTTATTTTACGTTCTGAAAAATAGTTTCCACAAAAAAAAATGAAACCTGCTCACATTTCACGAAAATCGGTTGAGAAATACGACCTGTTAGAAAAGAGCAGCCGGATAGACGCCGGACATACGAAATAATTTTACAGAATACTGCAGCCATAATAACACCAGTAATTGCTCTCAAGATTCGAATATGTGGTGTGATGTTCCTGGTGCTGAGTAAAGTCACCCAAGGTCCTGATGTTGCACAGGTTTTTAGAGTTAAGGACCTGCATGTCGAATCATCCGTGTCATATCGAATCCTCTAACCAATAGAAGGTCGTAAACGCGCACATGAGGTACCCGGAGTTGCAGAAGACGTGCATTGGCTACAGTGTGCGCTTCCCATCCGGTTACAACTCGGTTGCCATTCATCGTTGCATAAAAAACTCTTTCAAAATTTCATTATATTTAAAACTTTCGATACGAATGGGGATTTCTATGAAATTAAATTATTTTTCCTAGTTTTATATATTATTAGTTCACAGCAATTTACGATGTTTTCTTCCTACATTGTTACTACATCGATACAACGACATTACAGAAAACATACCTCCACTCGTATCGTACTTGCAGCCCGATCAATTAAGAGTACTATTTCAAACGAATTAAAGTTCAGATTGTTACTTTCAATACTTAGGCTCGATACGATACCATGCAGCACCTACTTTTATGAAAATGTATTCGAGAGTAAACTTTTAATCGTTCTCTTTGTGGTCTTGTTTCGATGTGAAAATGCACAGCTGAGGCGAATGGAACGGAAAAGAAGGGACTTTGTATTTCATGACGAGAACAGATGAAAAGGAATATTAAAAGAAAAAATATAACATTGTATGCTGAGCCAGTGTCCGGTTCACTGCCGCAGAGATACACTTGTGTCATGTTTTATCTGTTTTTTGTTTAATTTATTGTTTAATATGTGTGTCCCGAGTCTTTGTGAATAAATATATCTTTCTTTCTTTTTTATTTCTTTGTATCTAAACCTATTTTCTTCCATTTCTATATCAAAGGTTCTTTGCTTCAGAAGATTTACAAATAATATTCGCACTTGAGTATTTCACAATGCCTAAATATTTTACAAATCTTACACTAGTCCAAAATTCAAATTAGTAAATGATATGAATTATGTTAATAAATTGCCAAAAAAGGAATTTCGAAGGGGAAATCGCGTCTTAACCCTACCAATGGGTGTCAGTGGCGCCACGTCGAAAGAACGCGGCACCCGAATGACACAGAAAATGTAGTAAAATAATATTAATCGGGGTTGCATTTGTTTAAGAGTCCGCAGTAAGCTCGGCCGAATTTCACCTTCCCATACAAACATATATATACCTCAAGTCATTGTATATGCAAGTTTCGTTACAATCCAACACGTAGTTTTAAAATGAGAGGGAACTACGTTTGTATGGAGAATCGAGCTTACTGCGGACTCTTAACAAGTAAAATCAATAGTACCGGTCCTGCGTTTTATTTAATAAATTTTCGTGGTTATCATGGGGTGATAATGATTTCAAAACCGAGCGTTTCAAACTACCGGTCAGTATGTAAAATCGGAAGGAAAGGTAAAAAAATTGACGGAATTTTCGGATAATCAATCAGTAATTTCATAGGATTTTTAAACAGAAGGTACTGGCGTGACCCTTCGAATTTTTTCTTCTATTGCCCACTAAAAAAAATCGACTTTCCCTGCTAATGCTACCAACTAAATCGGTAATTGATTACCCACCAAAATTCGGTAGGAATACGAAATTTTCCTTCCAATTTAGGAAGACATTTTAATACCTATTACGTAGGTTTTGTTTTCATTTTCTCTGTGTTTTTGTACACGGTATAAGTTTGCCTATCTCATTCTACCTACCTTCCTCTCAATTGCTCAAAGGTTAGCTGGAAGAGATCCCTTAGGGATAAGTTCGCCTTTGTACTTTGATCTATTGTGTGACATGCATATTCTTTAACCTGTTATTGTGTACAATAAAGTGCTTACATACATACATTTTAGACGGTAACATTTTAAAACACAAACTTTAAACAAAATGGAAATCGACCATCTCATTCTGCTCATTTTATAGAAAAAGTAAGCCACAATATCTCCAGTTTTTCGTGGGTTACATATATATCAAACGCAAATCCTAAATTGTAACCCTATAAGCCCTGGTTCCCACTATGTCGTCTGTCGGGACGATTTTTTATCGTGTGTCGTAGTGGCAGAACATTTTATATGAAGCTGTTCACACTTGTCGGACACCAATTTGTATGAGGCGAGGACACACGGTAAAAAATCGTTAAGACACTACACGGCGTCGGTAGACCGCTTAAGGTAGAGTGATGACCTGATAAAGGTGACGCATAACTAGCCATTATGACACTCTTTAGGGGCCTATGTCCAGCAATGAACGTTTTTTGGATGATATGATGACGATGAAAGATATAATGAAAATGTCACGTACCAAATGTCGAAAATGTCACGTACCAAATGTCGAAAATGTCACGTACCAAATGTCGAAAATGGCTCGACATGTTTCGAACCGATTCGTGGTTCCTAATCATGAGCACACACGTTGTGCCGACGCGTTTAGCACTGCGGGCCTGTGCCCGCTCGCTCGGCTGGTTTGCGTGGGCGCAGACGAGGGCAGCGTCGGAGGCGTGTGCTCATGAATAGGAACTACGACTCGGTTCGAAACATGTCAAGCGATTTTCGACATTTAATACGTGAGTAAACCGTTTTCATTATATTTTAATGTCTGATTCTCACGGGAGTTTTCTATGTAAAATGATGAAAGATCATCGGAAGGTCTGTCAATTTAGACCAGCTTGACAGGACTGGCTTTTTCCACGAGACGGCTTGACCATGAGTATTGTCCATATTTAAAACTGTACTTCATAGAGACTTGACCATAAAAAATCCAAAACAACTCACGCAGGAAGGTGTGATTAATGAACGGACCCCGGACGATCCCGACGGAACTATCCTTCTCACCGGGAAAATTGCCAAGACGGCAGTTTATAAAATATTCGTATCCCGCGGGAACCATCTTGCCGCGTGGAAGTTTCGGCACTATTGGGGATCAAGTTGTTGACCAGTCGGTCGGATTGCTACGCCCCATACTTTTATAAGTGTTTTCTACAGAATAAGCAAGTAATAGTGAAAAAACCGGACAAGTGCGAGTCGGGCTCGCCCACCAAGGGTTCCGTACTCAATTACAAATGTATAGCTTTCAGAATTTTCCCTTGACTTGTAGTATAAGACGATATTACTAGCCAAATTTCATAGTTCTAGGTAAAGGGAAAGTTATTCTACAAATTTTGATTCCCGTGAGTGTCAAAATATACGTTTTTTGAGGCATAAACGGCCGTATCTGGGGGCGCAAGTTTTAATTGCATAGCTCTTATACTTTCGATTTTATTGATATCTAAAAAACGCCGATTTTATCACCGACTCACTCGCTCACTCACCCATTCACGAACCTTTAGGGTACTTCCTGAAGTCCTAGAAAGCTGAAATTTGGTATGTAAGCTATTATTAGTACACAATCAACAAAAAAAATACAAAAAAAAACGTTTACCCTCCAACCCCTTTAATTGGATTAATGGAATTTTGTATGAGACTTCCGCAAATTTTGATGCTAGGGGTCTGAAAATTGATATCTCCTTGTTATAAATAATAAATACATATTTCAGGACTATTAATAAGTCACCCCCCACCCTTATAATTAGGGGATGGAAGTTTTATGGGTTTCCCTTACACTTCTTTAGAAATTACCTTACAAAAAGGAATGGGATCCCACCAAAACCATTACGTGTAAAGTGATTGCCAAGACTCCCTAGCTCATATAGCTTTCAGCGTTAAATAGACATCAGATCACAAGTAGCGCCAAGCTTCCTACTCCACGCGGCGTAACTCTACCACTACCAGCCACGCTCTACAAATTCTTTATCTTGGCTAAAAGGTATAGACCCGTCGCTAATTAATATCATCATAAATTCATTCGGCGCGAGAGTCTATGCGGCGACCGGGATGTGCCCAACAAAACTATACTAATTTAATAGTCATTGTTTCACGCCTAGGGAGCCAGATCACACAGTTCCTAAGATAAGAAAACATACCCAAGGATTTCGTTAATAGTCGCATTTCCATTTTTTTTATTAATGTATTAAGTAACACAGTTTCAGACATGTGTTTTTGTAGAACCACGCATTATGATGTTTTTTTTCTTGGTATTCCAATTCAGTTTTATGTCATTTCATTGTAATACGCTTTATTTTGGCAAAAAATGACTGACTGTTGAGTTTGTTTCGGCGTTTCATCTTAACAGTGGTCTTCTTTTTCAGAAACGCTGGTATAGTATTTTGACTTGTAAAAATGCCATTACGGCCTCCTTGTATATAGATTTTTTTTTTCATTTAATTAATATGGATGTATGGTGTGTGGTCTTGTTTTTGTCATCCATCTTCTTGAATACTTACTGAGTTGAGTAACTTTTCAATTCTGCACCACATCGTTGGGGTTAAACTATTAGTTTAATAACTTTGAGAGCGCGTTCGTAATACTTGATGGAGAAAGCTCTCCAGAAAGCTCAGACGAACTGGAGCTTTAAGCTCTTAAAGAACCTTATTAACTTTTGCTGCGTTTTTTGAGAAGTTCATCTTACTCCTGAATAAAGAGAACACTTGACTGGGCTTTGTGCGGGTTAAGTCAGTTTCCATCTTAACTGAATACGGAGCGAAGGGGAGATTAAAAGATGAAAAAGGTTTTCAGTTAATGGTTTTACAGTTATCGAAGCGTGAAAACGGCTTTTTCACTTTCCATGCTCGTAAAGTTCTTCCTTTTACACGATTGCGTGAAGGAGAGGGGGGTTATGTTTTTATTGAATTTAATTCTTTGGCTCACACAACACGTTTCAACCCTTTATCTCGGCAACGTCTGAAGGTATCGAGTAGAAATTAATACCATATACTCAAGTCCCTTGAAGCTGTGAAATAATCAAACTTCTAAGTAAACGTAGAAAAAAATACGGCTGTTTATGCCTTCTGTCTGTGTCTGTCAACACCCTTTATCAGGAACACCTGGAGGTATCAAGTTGAAATCAAAACCATATTCTCAAGTTTATGGTTTATTGAAGCTGTGAAAAAATCTAACTTCTAAGTTAATGTAAAAAAAGATACGGCCGTTTAATGCCGCAAAAAACGTATACAACAACTCCAGACGAATCGCATGCGCGTTGCAGACTCTAATCATCCTTAAGTCATATATCTATTTAACTTAGAACTCTATTGTTAACTTCTAAGCAGAGATCGGAAAAATTTGCGACATTGTTTGCAATTATGTGGACATGACTCCAAAATTAATCAAAATGTTAATTAATTATTCATTGAAAGATAATTTGAATTATTGGAGATAATAGTTTATTTATAAAGTGCTTATAAGCACGTATATACTATAATAACTTAAAAAGAAATGACGTTACGACGACGATGAATTACATAAATGATTATTAGCAAAAGGTTCGTATTTAAAATGGGTATCGTTTCCGTAAATATTTATATATAAAAAATAAATAACGATTTTAAACTGACATGATTACTTACAATAGAAAAAATTTTGGAACAAATACTGATATATTTTTTTAATAAACCTATACTTTAACAAACTTTTGTATTTATTGACTAGGAATCAAATTATATGTCAAGTAAAAAATTAATTAACTGAATAACATTTTGATTGATATTGGAGTCATGTCCACATAATTGCAAACAATGTCGCAAATTTTTCCGATCTCTGCTTCTAAGTGTTGTTATCCATATTAATATTATAAACGCGAAAGTGTGTCAGTCTGTCGGTTACCTCTTCACGCTTAAACCGCTGAACCGATTTAGATGAAAGACCGTGGCAGGATAATGGACCACATTGTGTCGTAATAGCTTTTCTGACGTAATATTCCAATACCTATTTAATATTCCGCCTGACTTACTCCATCCTCAAACAACAAACAGCTCGACACAATTTCCAAAGTAAATTTTTTCACAGGCCCACAATCTTGAATGGCACGTGTTTTGGTCGTGTTTTAGGCATTTCTGACAGAGGAATTTATGCTCGTTCGCACGAGGCACGCTCGCCACGTCGCGCGCAGATATTTCACGTATACGAAGAGGTCTGTTTTACCTTACCCTGTTGACATCATATTGATGTGAAATTGGTATTGCCTATTGTTCCAGCGTGAGACATTCTTTACCACCAGGACTACAACACTAGATAGATAGAAAAATCATTAAGTTGGCATTTTGCAACATAGAACAAAGTAAATAGTACACAAAAAAAGAAATAGGGAAGAGAGAAAAAAAACAAGTAAACATAATTATAACGAAAAATATTTAAGTGGTAAAGTGGTAAGGTACCTGGTAGTTTAGCAAGACTGATATTCCGCTAGTAGCTCAGGTCTTTGTGTGTGTGTGTTCTTTGCCTGAATTAAATTATTTTATTATTATGTATTATTATTATAACAGTAAATAGTTGTGTTATTATAGCTGCCGTCTTCTTTAAAGTACAGGTTAAGAGAGGCAGGGCAAGCGGAATGTCGTCTGTCTCATATTCGGAGCAGTCTACCTGGTGAGTAGCTTTACTTAACAGCACGCCGCCGCCATGAAAGCATTGCTCGCCTCTTAGTTTTTTTTTTTTTTTAATTACTTAGTTCTCAGAGGTTACTCGGCGTTTTGGATTTGTAACAACATTCAATGTATACCTTTATAACGAAACAAATTATTTAAATATTTTTGTTTCGTGTTATTTTTAACGAGGAAGTTACCCCGATCATTTTTTAAACGATATGATACAGAGAGAAAGAATATAATGGAAAAATAAACCATCTTCGTCTGTAGCCCCCGACAGGATTCGAACCTGCGACCTTTCTATTAACGCTAGACTGCTCGACGCCAGAAGTCATATACTTTTCAATTACATTCCCGCTAAGACTAGCGCCCTCTTTGTATTTTCTGCTTGTGTGAACATTCGATTTGGTTAAAATACAGCTCTCAAAGAATCCTCAAATGGCTGTTCCGTAAGCGTCAATAATGCTACTGTACCTATAAGCTACAATCGAGCAGGCCGCTTACCAGTTTACCACCGCCTTATGAATGACTAGCTTCCACCCGCGACTTCGTCTGCGTGGACCCGTGATAAAAACTATTATATATTTTAATCCATGCTATAAACTATCTTCGTGTAAATTTCATCTAAATCGGTTGAGCCGTTTAAGCGTGATTGAGTAACAGACATCTAAAAATCCAAACATCTAAACATCCAAACATCCAAACTTTCGCATTTATAATATTAGTAGCATACCACTCGGGAGTTAGCTTTCACGTGCCCTTACGTGCCACTAAATACCCAAATAAGACATAATTAAAAACAACATACAGAAATTAAAAACCCCCCTACAGTTTCATTTCAAAGGTCATTGAATTTTATTGAAACGAAGCTAAGAACCATTTCAATGAAGTCAGCTTTTGGACAATAAAAACTGCATTAAAATCTGTCAATTTACTCTAGGAGGTACGATGCCACAGATACACATATACACGGCATACAGACACGTCAATAATACCCCTCTTTTTGCGTAGGGCGTTAAAAATATCATACCAATATAAAATCAGTACTCCAAGCAGCATATGCCTCAAAGTTTCTGAAGCACTTTAGATAGCTAAAGGGGAACATGAAAAATAATATATAGGTCTATTCTAACAAATGGCAAAGGTTGCAGGGAGAAGAGATGCTATATCCGCATATTATTTTTAGTATCAATTTATGTTGTGCTCCAACCTACGCTATGGATTAATCTAATGACAACGAGTTAGGTAGGTACGCTTCAGTGGACTAAACTAACAAGAGGTAGTACATTGTGCCACGAGGTTGGTAAGTACATGATTATTTACGAAAGAGAGTCTACTATAGGCCGAAGGCTGTCTCATTTACGAGGAAATTGTAATAGAGTGTAAGCGCATTTTAATTAATGTCTAAGATAAGACAGTGTAAACGCACCATATATATGATGTAGTCTGTGGGCAACACCGGCCCGCTCTCTTGCAATGACGTACGCCAAGCATACACACGGCCTCAATAATCCTCTGTTATATAATTTATAATATTAAGATTTATATAAAATAAACCCTTAGAAGAACTCCAATGATTGTTTTACAATACTACAGAAATAACTACATTTTACGCAATAATATAACTAAACACAATACAAATTATGAAATCTCTACTGTCCATTTAATTTTGTTAAATTTTGCCATGAGGCGCGCAAAGCGAGGTCCTTCGGCATAAAGTCACGATCAAAAGTCGCTCTTAAAAATATTTTTCACAGACACTAAATTACTCAATTTTAAATCTTAAAATAATTAAGTTCAGCATGTTAATTTTATTATTGCTTTTACCAGTTTTTACGTTCCGTAAAACGGGGTAAGTAAGGTCAAAACTGACATTCAAACCTCGATAACATTTTATTTTTACATATGCAAACTGAATGGTTTATACAATGTGTATTGCTTATACTTGATCAAACGAAATGTGCGGATACTAGACAAAAAAATATCGATAAAAAAATAAAAATAAAAATTATATTTAAAAAATTAAGGCGTTTTAATTTTTTTTCTGATGAATATTTCCGAGTTTGGTTTTTAATTCATATCTTTGCGTCTAAACGGTGTAGTTTCTCAAAAGTAGTCTTGTTTTAAAGCTACAAAATGCAGCTAATCGACCAACCAAAAAATAATAACAATATCAAACATAAACCTACAAAAAAAAAGGTAATTAGTAGAAATTTGTGAAAAAGAACATTCTTTTTTTAAATTAGTGTCTGTAAATTTAAAACTAGCAGTTTGAGGTAGACTTTTTTTGCACTTTTTTGGCTTTTTTTTTTTTTTTTTTTGGTAGGCTTTTTTTTTTTTTCTTTTTTTTTATCGATATTTTTTTGTCTAGTATCCGCACATTTCGTTTGATCAAGTATAAGCAATACACATTGTATAATAAGTGTTCCGGACGTTTGTCGTTTGACGACCGGTTAGCCTAGTGTGACGACCGGTTAGCCTAGTGGGTAGTGACGCTGCCTACGAAGCTGAAGGTCCTGGGATCGAATCCCGGCAAGGGCAAATATTTGTGTGATGAGCATTCATATATTTGTTTCTGAGTCATGGAAGTTTTCTATGTATTTAAGTATTTATATCTGTTATATATATCGTCGTCTAGTACCCATAACACAAACCTTAATGAGCTTACTATGGGACTAGGTCGATTTGTGTAAGATTGTCGCCTAATATTTATTTATTTATTATTTATTTGTATTTTAGTTTTTATTTTATTTTGGGTAGTTCCATTTCATAACTTTGACGATAAACTGGAAATCCCACCTCACCCCGTAGTCCCTCGTAATTGGGATGAGATGGGTTTTACATACATACAAAGATGATTTTGGAAAATTGTTGGATCGATTTTTTATTATTATGAGTATTACTATAGCTCCAATTTAAATTTGAATACATTATTTTTGTAGCAGTAGCCTTAAAGTCCCATCTCACCCCCCTTTCATCCCTTCTCTCCCCATTCATAACCTAACTCTCCCCGCGAACCCTACTCACCCCATTTTACGGTTTAGATTTATTTATAAATAGTCTAACCTCGAAATCTTGAGGACTGATGAAATTTGGTACGAATGTTCGTTGAAAGCCCTGTTTTCGTCTCCCAAAAGTATCTGAGTTGAAACCTCCTTGCTTTATATGTAAGTCTAGTACCCATAGTACAAGCTTTGCTTAGTTAGGGACTAGGTCGATGTGATGTAAGATTGTCCCCGCATATTTATTTAATTTATTTATTTTAAAATGCCCCACAGAATGGGCGCCATTGCCATTATGCGGGGGGTTGGGAGCGGGGTGTCAAAATAATGTCAGGCAGCCGTTTAGTTCGAACATGCGTATACCTGGTTTAAGGCACGTACACTCAGAGGCAATGAAAACGGGTCACTTCCCATGGATTACTTTACAAAGTGACCCGTTTTCATTGCCTCTGAGGTAGCGTACCTTCATAGTTCTCATTGGGAATAAAAATTATGAAAGCTTCCCGAAAGCGAGGCAAAATACTATTCGCAACTTAAGAGAAACCAAAAAATTAGAGTTGTTCAGGCCCCATTTTAGTAATTTCAATAAGAGCATAACCAATAACGCCATTAAAGTCTACAACCACCTAAGCAATGACTTCAAAGACTGTAGCGATCTAAGTACCTTTGACCGGAAATTGAAAAATTATTTATTAAAGAGACCTTATTATACCATCGATGAATATTTCGCCAACGCATTAGATTAGAATTATACTTATTTTACCTCTGGATTATTGTTATACTTTATGCTGTGTTCATTATTTTGCGATTTCATTGTTCATTTTTTTTTTTTTTTTTCTTCTGTTATTATATCATTTTTCTTTTTATATTTTTCCGCTGACATTCCTACACCGCTTTTTTAAAAATCTATGACAATATGTTCTTTTATTTTATTTTATTTTAATTATGTTAATGACATCGTAAATTGATAATACTACTTATATGTGCTCATTATGTTTTAGTTATAATCATTATTTACCATTTAATTATATATTTGCATGTATACCTGTATACCTATGGCAAATAAAGCATTTGAATTTGAATTTGAATTACACTCAGAGGCAATGAAAACGGGTCACTTTGTAAAGTAATCCATGGGAAGTGACCCGTTTTCATTGCCTCTGAGTGTATTTGGGTAGTGTAAGGACCTCGCATTCTATGATTTTTCGTTCGCTTCTCGCGGGCAGTTCGTGCACTAACTAGTATTAGCTTGGTTGGCTATTCTCAATCATTTTTATCATCATCATCATCAGCCGAAAGACGTCCACTGCTGAACATAGGCCTCCCCCAAAGAGTGCCACGATGACCGGAATCATGTTGATCTAATACTTTTAGATAAGAGTCCGCCGTGTGTACGACAATCGCCGACAGTCGCAATTTTTGAATTTAAGAATTAGTATTTATTGAATGACAATGTTTTATGATTATGTTAAATTTCTGTATTTATTTCTTTTTAATTTTATTTTTGATGATTATTTTCACCTATTTATTTTGATGTTGACACGTGTATTAAATTCATAGTACTGATCTTCTGACTCGAAGCGCTCATAGCCTCGCGGCGCCTGCGAGTCGGAACGGAAAGGATAACGCAGGTTAAGCAAAGATGGCAGCGGTCAGTCTTTGGATGGGTGACCGCCTGATGTTTGAGTGGTTAATATAAATGAGCGCTTCCGTGCTTTGGCGCTTTAACGCTAACCAGTTGATCCCGGCTGCTGTCTATGACAGTAGTCGTTAAGCTGAGTTAGAGGCCTTTGGGCGGCTTATGAACTTCTAACATTCGAGTGCCCACTCACTTGACAAAGGGGGGACAACTGTTACTCGCGTCCGCAGGAGCTACCTACCACAAACCTGCACGTGTCCCCTGGGTGGTACTAAAGAGTGACAACACTTAAGGCCAAAATAATGCATGCCATACGATTAAATAAATAAATAGTACTGATAATTTTTGCACGCTTGCTTGCAAGCAAAATACACAGAATTTATGCAATTGTACCATCGTACCACTGTATTTTTGCAAATAAATATATTTGATTGATTGATTGATTCGGTCAACGTTTTGTAACTACGTATCCACGACCGTAATTTTAAGCAATACAGTCGTGTATACATATTTTTGTAACTTTGGCCGTATCGATCTCTTTGTAGTCGACTGTACGTCGGATTGGTTCTATTTGACTACGTTCCTATTTCGTGTTTGTTATGCCACTCCAATAACTTTGCCGTTCCAATATTTTATTTATATTCAGTCAATACCATTTCATCGATGTTCATTCCCTATTTCAAAACAAACATCAACAATTAATGTACGTCAATATTAGTATGTGTTTTATTTCAACTGCCTTTTAATTCCTTTTTATGGTTCCGTAGTTTTGAAACGGCAAGGGTTCCTTGCCGTTTCGCCATGTTTGTCCGTCCATCCGTCCGCGGCTTAGCTCAGTGACCCTTACTACTTGAAAGCTGTAATTCGGCATGAGTATAATATAATCACGCCAAAATAATAGTTTTTTTTTTTTTTTTTTTTTCTATTATATTGACCATTATATCGTGGCAACCGAGAAAACAATATAATTGCTATTCAGCGGCAAACACACATGCATGCGTCAGAGCGCTACAGGCGCTATTCGCGACATGTTTCGAACACTTCGGGAGTTCTTCTACTCGTACAGGATGAGTCTTTTCGCAATGTGGTATGTTCAACCGTAGATATATTAGTATTTTAGCGACTCTATTGTTTAAGTAGGTAGTCTATTGTTTTAAAAACAAAATTGACAACAGTGCTAAGTATAATATGACCCTCTGTGTCTTAGACATAAGCCGCCTTTTGTTTGAATAAGTCAGTTAGCAGTTACACTTTACAATAAAAGATAATCACTTTGTTTACCAATTAACAATGAAAGACAATCGCATTGTTTACTAGGCACAAAGAAAAGTGAATTCGGTACGCACCATACCTCTAATGGATTGTTTTATTTTATTTTATACAAAGACTGTGGCAAACAAGCGTACGGCCCGCCTGATGGTAAGCGGACACCGCAGCCTATAGACGCATGCAACTCCAAAGGAGTAACATGGGCGTTGCCGACCCTTGATATGTTTGAGGATTCGCCGTGTGCGTCCGCTTGAATATACCTACATGGTTAAATGAATCCCTAAACCGTGCCTCTAAGCCTAAACCGACGAGCTTTTATGAAGAACTAGCTGATGCCCGCGGCTTCGCCCGCGTGGTTATAGGAAAATGTAACATATTGAATTTTCCCGTGGGAATTAGATGTTTTCCCGCTAGAAAAAGTAGCCTATTTCACTCTCCAACTTCTAAACTATCTCCATACAAAAAATCACATCAATACGACGCTCCGTTGCGACGTGAAAGAAGGACAAACATACAAACACACACACACACACTTTCGCATTTATAATATTAGTAAGGATAAGGATAAGGAAGTAAGAAAGGATGTCATGAAAGTGATTGAAGCAATAAAGGTTTATCAAGATCATAGGAAGTGGACATCCCTGCGGCGCTACCACGAAAATCGAATGTCGAAGTTTGTATACATGCATCCCTGTCACTCGAGTAATGTAAGTGCGATAGAGATGGAAATATCCAAACTTCGACTTTTGAAGTTCGTGGTTAGCTCTGATCTCTGCCAACCCCTCCGGGAAATAAGCCTGGTATGTATGTTTGGTTAAAGTGGAGAGGTAATCGAACGAGGGAGCGAAGTTCTATACTTCAGTTTGGACCGAAAATCGTTTGTATGTCCGGATGTCCCGCTGTCACGCTGTCCTCCTCTACAAGTCGCATTTCTCGACCGATTTTCGTGAAAAATTTTGAGCAGGCTCGTCAATAGGCATGCGGCCTCATGTTCAAATTGATAACGTAGTGATGCTAAATGGATAGTACACCATCAAATTATCGTAATAAAGTATAAATTATAAAATGTCATTAAAATCATAAAAAAATATGAACCTTGAAAGTTTAGAAAATTTATGCATTTTTTTTTATTGTCCAAGAGTAAGTTTCAAGCTGCCAATAAATCCTTACGCTTTTATAGAAACAAAATTGTATGACAACTTGACAACTATGTACTTAAACGCAGTATTTCGCGACCGAAACAACAATTTACCGGATTTTCCATACAACGATACAACTACTTTGTACAAGTGACGTCATACGTGGGTACGTTATCAGTATGAAGCGTTTTCCGCCACCGCCAGCGACGTCAATCTTTGTCTCAAAATTTTGGGTATTTATGTTCTTTAATTGTAGTTGCTCCCATACAAACATTTGTTCCTCTCCAAAAACCGGTTCGAATGGCATCGTAAAAAAATCTTAGTCCGCATCCCTATTAAATAGTTTTTTAGTCATCATCATCAACATCATAATATCAGCCGAAAGACGTCCACTGCTGGACATAGGCCTCCCCCAAAGAGTGCCAAAGGGACCGGTCCCGTGCCACCCGCATCCAGCGGACTCCCGCGACCTTTACCAGGTCATCAGTCCACCTTGTGGGGGGCCTACCCACGCCGCGCCTTTCGGTGCGTCGTTTTAGGGTTCCGCACCCAAAGGGTAAAAACTGGACCCTATTACTAAGACTTCGTTGTCCGTCTGTATGTCTATCACCAGGCTGTATCTCAAGAACCGCGAGCTAGACAGTTGAAATTTTCACAGATTATGTATTTCTGTTACCGCTATAACAACAAATACTAAAAACAAAATAAAATAAATATTTAAGGAGGGTCCCATACAACAAACGTTTTTTTTTTCAGGCAGTATCTTAAGAACCGCGATAGCTAGACAGTTGAAATTTTCACAACTTATGTATTTCTTGTTGCCGCTATAACAACAAATACTAAAAACAAAATAAAAGAAATATTTAAGGGGGGCTCCCATACAACAAACTTTTTTTTTTACTGTTCCGACTCCGACTCGCGCTTGGCTGGTTTTTTTATCGAAATGAAAAAAAATCTAATATTTTTTTGGATTCATGGCTTGCAAGTTCTACCAGCTCACAGTCACTAGTATATAATTTTACGTACGAGATGTAAAGTTCACCATTTCCAACGACTTCTATATTATTAAAACAAACTTTACGTTCATATGCCTGAAAAGTTTCCACCGGAATATTTACCATTAGCTTTTCGGCGAAGGAAAACATGGTGAGGAAACCGATCTAATCCCAACAAGGTCTAGTTTTCCCACTGGGTTGGAAGGTCAGGCGGCAGTCGCTTTTGTAGAACTAGTGCCTATGCCAAATTTTCGCGGACTCCTTTAGGGCACAACCGGGAATAATGCTAGGAGGATGATGAACGAGCTTAGGTACATAAGTGTGCGAATTTCAGCTCAATCAGATATCTGCAAGTGGCTGAAACAAAAAAACCGAAAGGACAATGAATACAACGTGTTAATAAAATAACGCAAAACCTGAAAACAGTTTGTTCAGAATCGAGAGTAGAATGCGAAAAAAATAAAAAATAAATTTTTTGACGCGATTTATTTTTTACATTTGTATGGAGCAGGTCGCCCCAGTCGGCCAACACTCCATACAAATGTAAAAAATAAATCTTGTCAAAAAATTTTTTTTTTATTTTTTTCGCATTCTATGCTCGATTCTGAACAAACTGTTTTCAGGTTTTGCGTTATTTTATTAACACGTTGTATAAGCAGAGTGCAAGTGAAATATGATAAAAGCTTGTAACATGTGCAAAAAGCTGTGCAGATTTTAGACTCCACGTTTACAGCTATAAAAAGTCTGAATAACGCGCTACGCAGTAACTTGTTTATTACTTAGATCCACACATAATCATACGATCACGAATACTCCAATGAAAGATAATGATATTTTGAAGAATCATAAAATAAAAAGGCCGATTAAATTCAATGACAATATTCGTTAATCTTACAGGAGCATACAATACAAGTACAAGCAAGCTTTTTACAGCCCTTTTCAACCAAGAGTACAATATCCTTATTATCACCTTTAAAAAACCAATCTTCTCCAGTAAAACGTATATTATCAGCCTTTATCGTAGAGCCTCTACGAATCAGTGCCTCTATGGGTCGCGCGGGCTACGGACGTGCTACGCCACGCGGAGCTACGACTCGGAAATATGTCCCAAACGCAAATTTAAAAAAGTGACCGTGTGTGCTGAACTGTTCCAACATTTGTTTAATTGTTACTCGTTTGGGTGACTTTAGTGACTTTATTGGTATTACTTTGTTATTGAATAAACTTTTTTTATTGATCGCCGTTTGATAATGGTAAGTACGTTTTTTGTGTTACATATATTATGTTAAGGGCTGTTTTTTTATTAAATCTAAACGAAGCCTTTACTGTATTGTCCGTCTTTAAAGGCTTGTATATTTAGAACAAGATTTGGTACCCGGTGGAAATTCCCATCAAAATGTAGATTGTCGATAAAAAAGACTAAAAGTACTGAGCTTAAAGAGAATTATCCATCCTTGGTCTTTAAAATTACTTAACACTTTTATTTATCTTTCTGGGAAGAGATATTAAAGGTAAGTTAAGTTTTGATAACATTATCTTGGTTCTTACTCAACCCACGCAATTCTATGAATAGGTCGACTTAACAGCCAGAAAGCTTCGTTTGAATGATTTATTCATTGAGACGGATTAGTGGAAGGGCATTCCATATTTGTTTCTGAGTCTTAGATGTTTTCTATGTGTTCCAGTATTAAGTATCCGAGTACTAAATATCGACTTAAGACGACTCTCCATACAAAAGTAGATTTGTTCTTCTTTTAAAACGGCATAGTGGAATCAAAAGTGCTCTCATGAGTCTGTGTTGCAGACCTCATCTCTTAAGTAAGTTGCTGTACCTTTTTTTATACAACGACGGTGGCAAACAAGCGTACGGCCCGCCTGATCGCAAGCGAACATCGCAGCCTATAGACGCATGCTACTCCAAAGGAGTAACATGGGCGTTGCCGACCCTTGATATGTGTACCTACTGCTATGTATTCAATTAAGATGACTATAGGTTTATTTCTATGTTCACTGATTTCTCGAATTAAAGGTGTATTTTTAACTTATTAAGTAAGTACAATATGAAAGAAGAACAGACATAATATGTAAAAAAGCGCAACTTTAAAATAAACTAACAAAGAAAGAAAGTAACATAACATAATATACCTACATACTAAAAACAAGACACGCACATACTGCTTTATCTGTATTACAAATATAATATACAACCGTTTGTGTCTTAATGAACAATAAATAAATAATATAGATAACATTAAACTTTTTATCCTTAATTGAATCTACTATTGCGAGAATAACAGGGAAAAGGTTTTACAAATATACATATTTACGGCTGAATTCACTGAAAAGGATTAAACCCACCAAAATCACCAATGATCGTACAACTTTTGTTTCAGCCAGAATGCTTCAATGTTTATTTGGGCACAAACGGTACAATAGTTCTTGAAACTAATTAATTGTTACTTATATCATAAATCAACAAAGTGGTCAATGCTTCAATTAAATTCCATATATAACATTTTTTTATAATATCGACATGAAAAATGTAAAACAATTAGACACCTGAAGATAAATTAATTTTGTTATTTGCATGAATGTTTTTTACTTTTTATTTGCGAGAATGCTATTTTATTATTACGTGGATAACTTAAATTTTCAATACAATTTCATTTTAGCTATAAGATTTATAAGATTACTGTTCCCTCTGGACAGAATAAAAACTGTAACACCTTGTAAAACAACATGAGTAATATGAGTATGCAATAAATTATATGATATGATTTATTTAATCGTATGGCATACATTATTTTGGCCTTTAAAGTATGATATGATTCAAAATGGAATACTATACTATAATAATATCATATTGTAATCCCATAAGTATGGGACTACGATATATTTCTTTAACTTGCTGAATCAGGCTTTTTTTTTACCATAATGTGTGCATTACATGGCATGTCAATAACAATTCGTTAAAAAGAAAAAAAAAAAAAAAAAAACGAAACTAGTGCTATATTGCTAATAACATATTTCAAAATTTTGTACGCTAATGTTGCTTGTTAAATATTCTGATACTGAGTAAAAGGCAAGTTTCCTGAAATAATTTGATATTTTCTTCTTAAAACCATGGATTTGCAATGATGTTATTATTGAAACAAGGGTGCACCGAAGATATTAACACAAGAAAGTTATAAAATGTTGTGACGCCTAAAGTGAGGCCTGCAGGCCGGAATCCAACATTTTGTGACAGCTCTCACACATTTCTTCGATCCAAGTACATTTTTTTTGTTCCCACGCCGAAACCATCCATTTATTTCTAGCTTAACTTCTGCTAAACGCTTCCCAATTCCAATTTCGTAGACTTACGTCCTTTTTCAATGTTACCCGGCTGTTCATTGAATAATATTCCATCTCCCTGCCACTGGCAGGGTTGACGTCTTTTATTGAATTATCATTTTTCTGACGTGCCTGATTCTTTGTGATATTTTTTTACTGTGGAATATTTTTTATTGATAATTTATGTTATGACATTTAGCGAAGAAAATCCAAAGTATCCGGTACATTTTTAATCATATCATATCATTTCTTGCATATTCATGTTGTTTTACAAGGTGTTACGGTTTTTATTATGTCCAGAAACATGAACCTTGCAAGGGCACAGCAATCTTATAATTCTTATAGCTAAAACGAATTTTTATACTCGTCGAATATAATCTTTAAATTAGAACCTCGCAAACCATAACGCAATGGAATACTTTTATTCTGATGAAAAAGTTTATGCTCTATGGATAATCGGAATAATCATTATTCAACTCTACACAGAACTGAAATGAATTTTGACCAATCACGAGGCTCGATTTCCAGAAGACATCAACGCGCAAAAATAAAAAAGCGGTTGGCTGCACTTCGTTTCAGCAGGGCGATTTTCAATAGATACCAAGTTTGTTTAATAAATGATATTTCCGTTAACTCGTAGAAAAAGTATTGTATGCAATAGTTATATAATTAGCTTTTTAACTCTCGTACCTTAATTAGGCCACTCGGCAAGCTTCGTGGCCTAAACGTGGTACTCGCCTGAAAAAGCATACATTATTATAACGATTGCATAAAATACTATTAGGTATTATCCCGGGTCCACGCAGAAGAAGTAGCGGGCGAAAACTAGTTATACATTAATGTATAACAGCGTGTATTATTATTGTATAAACCATTAAACGTAAACTAGTTTGTCTGTTAAAATTCGAATGTTATCAGCTGGTCGATCACGTAACGCATTGTGCGTACGTTAGTAGATCTAAATGTCAAGTTTTATATGGAAAAAATATGTTAAACTGTCCTAACGCGCGTTTGTAACGTTTTGTGATTACCCCTCTGAAATACAATCCTGAGCGTAGCGAGTGTTTCAGCACACGAGAAGTAAAATACATTTGCACCCGTGTGTAACACAAAACTTTTCACCTCACTGTAGCGAGGGAAGTGCAACATGCAAAAGAACTTTATTTAATTTAAACAATAATATTTATATTTATTTAACAGTAATAAATAGTAATAATAACGTTAAGTAATATCAAGTAGAATTTTGGTGGTCAAGTGCGAGTCAGGTTTCCATTTTTCCCATACATTTTGAGACCTAGCGCCTGAATGAAGTCAACAAGCAATTCTTTAAAAGTTCTTAAATATTTATTTTATTCTGTTTTTTAGTGTTTGGTGTTATAGCGGCAACAGAAATACATCATCTATGAAAATGTTGTATTATGACTTATGAGTGTTTTACGATTTGTTATCTGTCGAAAGTCTCAAAAGCTACTTAAACACGCTCCAAGGTCAAATTACTTTCCCCACTAGTGGATAAAATGCGTTTTTGCTCACTAGTTTTAAAGGATAAAAGACGGCTTTCCGTGACAGTGAGGGGAAAAAAATATGCCTAGTGACGAAAATCCCATCCCAGATATCTCAAAGAATTGCGAAGCAACAACCGTTTTAATATTGCATGACAGAAAACGCAAACAGAGTGTGACGCACATTACAGGATGCTGCCGGCGGGCCGTGTCGACGGCGGCGCTGAACACGATGGGCACGGCACATTGCCGTCTTCTAGTGACGTCACAATCTTTAAACGTCATCGTTTCATATGATGTTGCGTTTTACGAAAAAGGGACAGAACATACCCCTTTTTAAAACTTTGGACACTTATAACTTCGTGATTATTTTACCTTTTGCGTAGATTTTTTCTCCATTTGACTACATTTTTAATCCTTTTTCGAGAAAAAACGACATTATTGATTATTTTATTTAGTTCCTAACCCTATTGCTGTTAATAGTATCAGCCGCAAGACATTCACTGGTCCTGCGCCACCCGCATCCACCGGACTCCCGCGACCTTTACCAGGTCATCAGTCCTCCATGTGGGGGGCTCGCTAATAATAGTACATTATTGCCGTGGCCGGGAAGGAGGCAATTGCAGGCTAAGTATTATAATACGAAGCCTGCAATTGCCATTCCGGTTGAGGCTAATAATATTGATTTTCTCAAAAATGGGGTAAGTAGTAAAAAATACTGAATTGAAATAAAGCTTTATTACAATCGTTGCACAACGTGACAATATTAACGATTTCCCGCCTTTTATCGCTGAAAATCTAGATCTGACCTTAAACTATACACTTTACCTTCCAATATGTAGCGAGTAATGTTCACTTTGCGGGCCTTTTTTGAGAAAAGTAACTTCAAGATGTTATTTAATTCCTTGGACACGTTTCTCGTATTTTTCGTCAAGATCACTCACCTGTGACCTTAAATGTTCGGGGATTAAACAGTAATTGCGTCTCAAGATATTTCGGCGGGGAACTCAATATTTGATCCTATACCAAGCCGGTAATATGCCTGCCTATTGCCGGGTCCAGAGCCCGTAATTTTCATGCCGATAACATCAATTTGACGTCACGCTGCATATAGGATGATTCCAAATAGTTTTATTGTAATTATTAATCATTAGTCGTCAATCATTTTAATCATGTACAAATTACTTCAAAAGTAATCTCTTCACACGTGGAATAATTAATAGGTACCTACTTGAAGGAATTCTGTTTTCTACGTAATTATTGAAATGTGGTAACAATACCGTTTAATAAAATGTATGTATAAAAACAAAACAAATAGTTTAATTTACGTTTCACGCATCAACGTAGGTACCTATTAATTGTTCCACGTGTGAATAGATTAGTTTCCGAAGTAATTTGTACATGATTAAAATGATTGACGACTAATGATTAATAATTACAATAAAACTATTTGGAATCATCCTATATGCAGCGTGACGTCAAATTGATGTTATCGGCATGAAAATTACGGGCTCTGGCCGGGACATTTACTTGGAAATTTATACACATACAAGTTTCCACCCGCTACTTTCTCTGGGTCGACACGGGATAAAAAATATCCTATATTTTAATCCAGGCTATAAACTATTTTTTAATATTCAATCTTTATTGCACAAAATAACAACTTATCGTTCAGAATGTTCGTGCAGAATTTCATCTAAATTCGTTGTGCCGTTTAAGCATGATTGAGTAACAAACATCCAAACATCTAAACATCCAAACTTTCGCATTTATAATTAGTAGGATAGTAGGATGATAATCATCATCATCATCGACATATCAACCGAAAGTCGTCGGCTTCTGGACATTGGCCTCCCCCAAAGGGTGCCTTAATGACCGGTACTGCGCCACCCGAATCCAGCGGACTGCTGCGACCTTTTACCAGGTCATCAGTACACCGTGTTAGGGGTCTACGCACGCTGTGCCTGCCGGTACGAAATCCATACTTCCATCCATCCAATGCGAGAGTGTGTCTGTCAGTCTGTTACCTCTTCACACTTATACCGCTGAACCGATTGAGATGAAAATTTGGTATGGCGATAGTTTGAATCCCGGGGAAGGACGTAGGATAGTTATTATTCCGAAAATCATACCCTAAGTATGGGTAATGGGGGGTGAAAGTTTTTATGGAGCTACGATATAAACAGTTTCCACGCGGTCGGGGTCCCGGGCAAAAGTTAGTATGATAATATATTTTTCTCAAACATGCAATGAAATATTGACGTTGTGTTCTTCATAATGCTTCAGAGTGTCACGTTTCGGGCGCAGCGAGACGAGAGATCCGTAATGGCATTTCATACAAAATTGGAGGCCTAGCCCGGCAAGATGGCCTTTTTAGGGTTCCGTACCCAAAGGGTAGAAACGGGACCCTATTACTAAGACTTCTCTGTCCGTCCGTCTGTCTGTCACCAGGCAGTATCTCAATAACCGTGATTGCTAGACAGTTGAAATTTTCACAGATTATGTATTTCTGTTGCCGCTATTACAACAAATACTAAAAACAAAATAAAATAAATATTTAAGGGGGCTCCCATACAACAAACGTGTTTTTTTTGCCGTTTTGTCTGTCGCCAGGCTGTATCTCAAGAACCGCGATAGCTAGACAGTTGAAATTTTCACAGATGATGTATTTCGGTTGCCGTTATAACAAAAAATACTAAAAATAAAATAAAATAAATATTTAAGAGGGGCTCCCATACAACAAACGCGTTTTTTTTGTTTGCTGTTTTTATAGATAATGGTACGGAACCCTTCGTGCGCGAGTCCGACTCGCACTTGGTCGGTTTTTTTTTTAATTTCCATTCCACAATTTGTGGCACAGGATCACGGCGCTCAGCCATGAAAATTAAAGTTTGATTTCTTGGAGTTTTTTAATTTATTTCATTGCATGTTTGAGAAAAGCACTAGCTATACATACCTCGGCGTGAAAAGGGGTTGCCAGCCTCCTAACTATCCGATCTCGCTACGCTCAGCCGTTAAATGTACTGGGCTGGCAACCCCTTACTTCCCGGCCTCTGTAGTAATGTACTATAAATAGCCGGTAAAGTGCGAGTCGAACTTGCGTATGGAGGCACGGTACTATCTGTCTATATGTATGTCTATATGTCTAGAGTAATGTGAACTCTCGTCACCAAGTGTTTACTTGCCCTTGTATGCCCCTTTACGCTCGTGACATTCAAACAGCTATATAGCGTCACAGTAACAAATTCACAATACATAAACACATATCATCACGCTGATTGCCCGGGGGGGGTAGGCAAAGACCACGGATTCCCACTTGCTACCATCGTGATAAACCTTTCTTGCTTCATTCACTTTCATTACATTCTTCATTCATGCTCGTTTAGGGTACTCTTGACCTTACCTTTCTTCAGGATTGCTCCTTTGCTTATAATATAATTGCTTCTTGCCTAATTTCATTCTAGGTCAACTGCTTTACATCTGTGCTAGGAAGGTGAAAAAAAATATTATAATGTAAAATACTACTAGTAAATCCACGGGTAAACCCAGGCTTGTGTTATTTAATACATAAGTTAAACCGTAGATTTTCTAGTATTATTTTAGACTAAGACGAAAGTTTAAATTCGATTGGTCCTCGAACGAGCGCACTGGTTCCTGTTGGGTTTTTCAACTTCACGGACTCTGATCCGTCTCGGATGAAAACTTTGTGGAAACATAATAAATAAATGATTCTAGGCTTACCCCTTTAGTATTCCGGTCGTGTATAGGCCTTTTTCTTTATATATTCGAAAATATCGCACCGCTCGCGATCACCGCAAACATCACAGTCACAAGAGTGACAACTCTTCTTCTTCTTCCATATACTGTCTATGACTAGGTACTCCGACCGCAAAGAGACCGCATAGCCCAACCCCATGGCGAAATAAATATAATAAAATAATGAATTAATGTATGTGTTATAAAAGAAACATCGATGCATATTCTAATGTCGTTGAACGGCATGGTGTGGCAGAGATTTTGCGCCGATGGACAGTAAATCGATGAATTATTGAATGAAAAGAGTTTCGCAACTTTGGATATTTCTCGTCAATGCATTGCTACACCCAGTGCATTGCAGTACTTAGTCTATTTTGTAAAATAAATTAATTTATTTCATTTTAATTCTAATTTTATTTTACTAACAAAGCCTCTAAAATGTAACTAACAAAATAAGGACCTATAAGTCTGAAATAAAATATTTAAATTTGAATTTGGATTGCACCATTGCACCCTATAACGCAACAGAGCACCCGCAAGTTAGGTGCCGAATTAATGCACCAAATTGAAGTGTCTCTATTTAACGCTGTGGATGACTGATAGCGAATGCCAATTACGTCCGCCGTTTGTGCATTGATTTGTATTGTGCAGTATACCATAAAGTATACTCTAGCAGCCAAACTTTAGGCCAAACAGGAAATAATCATAGCTAATGCAGGATTTGAGAACAGCACGGAAATAAAGTAAGTGGTCAAATTACTGGTATGTTATATAAATAAATGTAATTCATGGAGAAAAATGGTCATTAGTGAATATTCGAAAACATTAAAATAGATTTTTGAAAAATCTGTACATATAATGTAATGTTTTTGAATTTCACATATTGTAATAATATATATTTCTACATTATAATATACCCTTGTCACGAAACAAATTATTTAATTAAATATTTTTTAACGAGGAAGTTACCCCGATCATTTTATAAACGATATGACGAAGATGATTTATTTTTCCATTATATTCTTTCTCTGTATCATATCGTTTACATTATAATATATTACATTTTACATAAATCTCATGTAATAAATACAATTTCATACATAAGTTATGGAACAGTTACTTTATTAGCATATCAAGTGTCAAGATTAGGACATCATTCAAATTTTATTTAAGGCGTTTGCCGTGACAATGATATTACTGTTGCCAAATCAAAACGTTTTGAATAAGGCACTTGTCCCACCGCCGGCGAGTAGCGAGTACTCTCATAGTAATTCTTACTCGCTTTTACTCGCTTGAGCGAGTAGCACGTAGTATAGTAACACTCGCTTACTCGCCGGCGGTGGGACAAGTGCCTCAATCTCAGGTTCATCTTTTACTACCAGACTCTTTCGGCTGTAAGAGCGTAGCGCTTAGAAAATTGCTAGTGAAAGTGTGTTTATAGTGTGTATGTATGTATGTACGCAATTTATTGTACACAATAACAGGTTAAAGAATATACATATCACACAATAGATCAAAGTACAAAGGCGAACTTATCCCTATAAGGGATCTCTTCCAGCTAACCTTTGAGCCATTGAGAGGAAGGTATGTAGAACGAGATAGGCAAATTTATACCTTGTACAAACAAACACACAGAGAAAATAAAAACAAAACCTAATAGGTATCAACTCTAGAAAAATGAAACATGCCAATACATATATATAAATACACAATACAAAATAATTATAATACACCCTATCATATGTAATATATATCGCAAATATACAAATAATAAATAAATACTGTATTCAACCAATTCACAAGTCATTAGAAAGCCACATCTTCAAATTAATCTTCAGTGACGCAACAGACCGCGACTGTCTCAGCGACAAAGGCAACTCATTCCACAACTTAACAGCGCCCGCGGTAAAAGATCTGGAATATGTTCGCGTCTTTTTAGACGGTACAGCAAGAGTAAGGTTAGCACGCGACCGCAAGCGGTGGCCACTGCCGTCTGCCATATAATTAAACCGCTCGGAAAGATAAGGAGGGGAAGTAGGGCTGAACAGTGTGTTGAAAAGTAATGACAGGATATGCACGTCCTTGCGCCGACGAATCGGTAACCATCGAAGCTTAGAACGGAATTCGGTGATATGATCATACAATACAATACAATACAAATACTCTTTATTGCACACCTCACACAAACAAAGCAGTTAAAAAGAGAAACAATACAATAACATGTAGGTAGAGGTAGACAACAGGCGGTCTTATCGCTGAAGAGCGATCTCTTCCAGACAACCTTTGGGTATCGGAGAAAGAGATAAAACTAGATTATGTAGTAGGTGGTGCAGAGATTATAATAAGCCAAAAAACCAAAATTATTATATCAATACACGTACATAAATAGCGATCATACTTGCGTAGACCAAATATATATCTGATACATACATTTTGTAGGCGCTCCAGCTTATCAAGTAGTTCCTCGTTGAGGTCCAGAAACGCAATATCGCCATAGTCCAGAAGAGGAAGCAAAAGAGATTGAGAAAGAGTCAACTTGGTTCGAAGAGCGGAAATTCTGGAGACGCCTTAGGGAGTGAAGGGATCTAAAGATCCTCTGACCCACCTCAGCTATATGGGGTGACCAAGAAAGCGTCTGGTCCATGGTGATACCCAAATTCCTGACAGTAGAGGGAAAAGGAACAGAAATTCCTTCAAAAAGAATGTCAGGCACCACCACCTCTGAGAGCTTATTTACATGTGTGTCTTAATAAATATAAAAGGAAGTCCCAGACACTCGTAATTCTAGCTAATCATTAACAAAACACTATCGCCGCCGGGGCCAATCGCCAGGAGCACTGATTACGTGCACGCCACACCGGTGCACTCGCCAATTAATCGTAGCTTTAGATTACAGCCCACTTTGTTAAGGCTATTGAGTTGGTTTTACTATGCAATCTTGTGTTAAAGATCGTTCGATACCTGAAGAAATGCCCCCGTATCTACGCTATCATGCTGATGTGACTTCGTGGTGGATTTAGCATTTTACATTGTTATACTGAATTTTAATTGTGACTCGGTTTCAGACAGGATATCAAGGGAAAGACAGGAAAGATATATAGCTGAGTAAGAAATGCTATTGTTTACCAATGCACAAAGCATTCGTACGTTTCAGTTTTTTATTTTATTATATATTTTCGATATTGTATACCAAATAAAATCAGAAAAAAACATTTGATTTTGTTCATGTAAAGGATTAGTCACAGTAAGTAGTTCATTTAGAACTATTGCAGATAAACCTATGAATTGCGAAAATTATTTATTCGCAGTAGCCCTACTTTCGAAGGAACTAATGCGAATAATTCTACTACTGTAGCATTTTTAAGGCATTAAATTAAATATGGACGAGCGACACGTGTTTACACATGTAACGTTGTGACTTGTGGCATCGTAAAGCGGGCCACTGTCTTGACTTGACTTATGTTCCTGTGTCCCCTAGATGGGGCAGAGGGCGTCCACAGTGCGCCGCCATCCCGTCCGCTCTTGAGCTTCGCGCTTCAGTTCGCTCCAAGTCTTCCCTATGGTCTTCGCCTCTGCGATGATCGTCCGCCGCCAGGTCTGTTTAGGGCGGCCACGTTTACGCTTTCCTTGGGGATTCCAGTCCAGGGCTTGCCTCGGTATGTGATCAGAGTCCCTTCGGAGAGTGTGGCCGATCCAGTTCCACTTGCGGCGTTTGATCTGCTGGTCGATCGGAGTCTCACCGCAGCGTTCCCACAGTTCTATGTTGGAGATTTTCTCGGGCCAGTAAACACCGAGAATACGGCGAAGACAGCGGTTGATGACGACCTGGAGGCGGTGCGAGATGGCCTTTGCAACCTTCCACGTCTCACAACCGTACAGCAACACGGTTTTTACGTTGGACCGGAATATTTTGAGCTTAACTCTCCTAGTCAGTTTCCGCGATTGCCATACAGGGCGGAGCTGTGCGAAGGTTGCTCTTGCCTTGGCGATTCTCGAAGCGATGTCCTCTTCGGTCCCTCCAGTTTCCGACACTACACTACCGAGGTAAGTAAATTTGTGGACCCTTTCCACAGCCTCTGTGCCAATGAGCAACGGCAAAGCGCTTGTTACCCCGCACCTCATTTCCTGGGTCTTCCGGGTGTTGAGTTTCAATCCCGTCTCCTTTGCCTCTCGTTGCGGGCCACTGTACCGGTCGCTTAAGCACTAAATTTCACATTTATTTTGATAAAAATCATCAAAAATCTTTCCACTTTTCCTTTTAATTATCATGATTCAAAGATTCTAAGATTTTATTTTGTTCGGAATGCAGTTACATAGTTCTTAAAAATACAAGATTATAGACCAGTGCATTCAGCCTGAGTGCAGTGCAGGCGTGCAAAATGTTTTTGAGGAGCGTTAAAGTCTATAATAATAATTAAAAAATTTGCATTAACAAGTCAAACTTATAATAATATCAAATGCAAACAAAAATAACAATGTCGAATAATAATTAAAAAAAAATGTCAATTATAATAATTAGGAGAAGTGGAGAGAAAATTAAAATAATACTTAAATAACATCATATCAATCAACATGTCAAACAGCAAAAAAAAGTTTACACTATACAAGCATTTTTCCAGAAGCGCCGGGTTGTCAATTACTAATTTGTCTTAACAAGTTTAGGTCATCAGGTAGTTTATTATATATTACTATGCACATTAATCTGCTATTAAAACTTCGAATTGAACCCGGTTTCAAAGGCCAATTTGAATTTCGAAATGCTATACGTTATTTAGGCAGGGAGTTGACATTCAATTAATAAGTTGGGTAGCCTAATATTAGCTGTCTCCCTTGGGTCTGTCGCCTAGCATTATTAACTAGAGACATTAATCTCAAATAATCGGATTAAGTAATAAATAATACCAAACGAGCAATGATCTAGTTTCTAGTAGAAATGTTGTCCAAATATGTATCATTATTATCTTATTTAAGGAAATAAATATTGTAATTAAATAAATAAGCTGTGGTTACCTAACAATTAGATGAACATCAACCGAGAGTGTTACCTAAGCTACATATTAAATTGTATGATGTGTTGTCTGGTGGTGATTCTAAATAAATAAACATACAGAATAGATTTTTTCAATTTCAATCTGAATCAAATTATATTTTTTGCGAATTAAGTCTCTGTATTTTATCCATTATTCCACTTTTTTGAATTACACAGGGAAAGCAAAATTGTAGGCCATCTTTTTATTGGACTCTGTAGTTTCTACCCATACGAGTGGGGAAATTTGAGAAAATCACGTATGTATTTGTAGCTAAGTTGACTTTAATTGTTACTCATCGACTCTACAGTAACCGCCTCAATATTAAAATATTAAAATGAAATGACTAACATGAAAATGAATGAACATCTTTCGAACCGATTCGCGGTTATTATTCATCCCCTTTTCATTATAAAACAATATGGCTGATTCTCACGGAAGTTTTCTATATAAAATATCCTCAAGATTAAGACGGGTCGTACGATTCAGATATTTTGCAATTATTTCAGAGACAGAGCTTAAATTTATTGTTTTATAAATAGTTTTTAATTACAATTACATAATTAACTTAAAAGCCGGGCTCTTGTCGGTAGAGTAATAGCCACTCTGTTCTTCCCTCTGCCACTGCTTTGAGCTCTGGATACGATATTACATGAACTTTCTCTTTAGCGGTACATAAACGCACGCCTTGGTCTTCCCCTGCCTCTCCTTCCTTCTATATTTCCTTCAATTATAGTTTTTATCTAATTGTCATGTCGTATCAGGTGCCATATTTCCCCTTCTGTTTTCAGTAGTATAATTATATAGTAAGTATAAGTAAGTAAGTAAAAGTAAGTAGTATAAGTATAAGTACGAGGGATATCTCAAAAGTTGCCAAGTTAAGGACTAGAACTTGGTAACTTGTGAGATATCTCTACCGTGGCATACCTACTTAAACGAGCAAGCATAAAGCTTGGAGTGTTACATTATGTTTTTGGTGCAATTTAATTCTTATAAATAAAGCAAATTAACATTGTCCCTTCGACAACACGACTGGACTAAGCCCTATTGCCAAGAGATAATGTTTTCATTGTTGTGTTGTCCATAATGAAAAAGATACATCTCATTCCTTTGTTATAGTAGATCTATAAGTGTAATTAGCAATTATTATTTTTTATTATTTTATTTATTTATTTAATAAGAAAGAAACAATAATACAACATAAACAAGTACAGGGTCCCGCAAAACCGTTTGCACAGTTTGACTGTGGGATCGAGCAGTCTCTACTCTCTTCTATTTATAATATTTATAATATTTATCTATAAGAACTATTTATCTACTTCTATAGGTACAATAATTATTTTATTTTATACATTTGACAAGGTAACTACGCAGCTTACGCGCTTATGTATTAGCTTAAGGTAAAAGTCAGTTTAAGGAGGATTCCATAAGGATCAGAGGCACAAGAAGACAAATCCGAACTTTTGAATGTGAAGATGGAGCTGGCATCTTCTGAAGATAGTCTACCATAGACGCCAATAATCCGTCCGTCCGTTATTACCACAGTCCATTTCACTGTTCATTAAAACTTGTTCAATAATCCGTCCGTCCGTTATTACCACAGTCCATTTCATTGTTCATTAAAACTTGTTCAATAATCCGTCCGTCCGTTATTACCACAGTCCATTTTACTGTTCATTAAAACTTGTTCAATAATCCGTCCGTCCGTTATTACCACAGTCCATTTTACTGTTCATTAAAACTTGTTCAATAATCCGTCCGTCCGTTATTACCACAGTCCATTTTACTGTTCATTAAAACTTGTTCAATAAAACTTATTAATGCTTGAATTATACAATGATAAGTGTACATATCTTTGATCTTCGTATGTTATTACAAAGGAATAAGTAACAAAAGTTAAAACATATCTTTGACGCCGTATGTCCGCGGGCGGGAAGGGCCCAGCGTAATCAATACCTACGCTGCTAAAATATTGAACGTCGTCCAGTTTAATTGGTTCTTGGTTACCGCTGGGAATCGAGTGATTTGGCTCGTGTAACTTTATTATAGTAGATAAAATACTTGCAATTAGCTTTCGACAGGGACGGTTTAGTTGCAGTTAATTGAGAAAGAGGTTTTTTGCTATTCATCATACTTCTAGCGTTATTGGTTGTGCCCACTGCCCAGGGTCCTCTTTGACACCTCAGGATATAGGTTTTTCTGCTACTACCATTGCCAGTATGAATGGAGTTGAGGCCGGTTCTTTCGGGTTAAGGTAGGGTCCATGCAACTGCGTGTTACAAATTGGAAATCGGTTTAATATTCGTCATAGGTATTCACGTGTGTGTCATAGTTGTAAAACATTACCAATTTTAATTGCCAGAAAAGTAGGTCTTAGATTTTTGTTATTCAAACGTTACTACTCGTAATAAATGTACGCAAATTTTACTATCTGGAATATAAGTATAGACAGTACTTTAGACACGCCACACAGACTCAAATCGTTGAAGAGTTCGTATCCCCAATATGACCTCACCCGATTTCCCTCGCATTTCCAGGACATTATTTAAAAGAAGAAACTTTAAAAAAAAATACGGTAACTTACAAGTTACCTAATCTTCTATCGTGTGTCGTGTCTAAATCAAAATACATATATACCTAACGAATAACATTTTCAACTGCATCACTGCATCAATTCCATCATGGCAACAAACTGCAACTATTTCGGCAGACCAATTGGAATATAAAACTGGTGAAAAAAGCCAATCCAATTTGGGTCCGTAATAGCCGTCCTACAATCCAGGCTATCCAATACCCAGTCGACAAAAACGTAGTCAAGAACGAACTTGATTGTCGATGGTTGAGTAAAGGTCAATATTACATATATACACATAATCACGTTCGAGTTGGGTAGGCAGAGATCACGGATTTCCATTTACTACGACATTGGCAAACTTTTCTTGCGTCATGCATTTACATGTCATTATTCATACTTGCATAGCGATTTAGGGAATTAGTATATTATATACATTATTTGCCAGTGATGACATATGGCACTGAAACGTGGTCGCTTACTACACGCGTGGTCATAAGAAGGCTCAAAATCACCCAAAGGGCTATGGAGGGCTATGTTGGGAGTTTCTCTGCGTGATCGCATCAGAAATGAGGCTATCCGCAGCAGAACCAAGGTAACCGATATAGCCCTCCGAATCGCTAAACTTAAGTGGCAATGGGCGGGGCACATAGCACGTAGAACCGATGGCCGTTGGGGCGGAAAGGTTCTCGAGTGGCAACCACGTACCGGAAAGCGCGGCGTGGGTAGACCCCCCGCAAGGTGGACTGATGACCTGGTAAAGGTTGCTGGAGTCCACTGGATGCGGGTGGCGTAGGACCGGTCACTTTGACACTCTTTGCGGAGCCTATGTCCAGCAGTGGACGTCTTTCGGCTGATATGATGATGATGATGATACATTATTTATATGGCCGACTTTTCGTTAAACTGACACTGGAATTTCAATCTTTCACCCTGGCCGGTAGAGTTGCTTTTTGAATGGACTTCTCTGATAAAATTCTGTCAACTTTAATAATCGGAAGTACGCCTACTCTTGACATAATTTTTCTTTAGATTTATTTCATCATCCGGTTCCAACAACCCTCTTTGTTGAACTTACAGTAATACAAGATTGATTTGTGATTTGTGTAAGAGTGTTCTCAATTATTTTCACAGAAATTGAATAACTTATCATATCATAACAGAAGTGCTTCCATAAGGCTCCAGTATTCTGTTATACAAACTCCCACAAAAATCGAACATGACTTGACGGAGATGGTGTCGTGTGACCAATCGATTTTGGGTCATGTTTGCTTAGCTTGTGTAAATACTCACTAGTGACATACCCACCCACATCGCGCGTCCTTTAAGTTAAACAGAGACATGGCAACCTTTTAATCGTATAAAGGAAATAAATCGGTTATTTATAGTCTGTGTCACATTGTATGTAGGTCATAAATTATCTACACGACACGTTCATCGAGTCTTTCAAATAAAGAACTCTAAGGCACCTTTTACGGCAGAAAAAACAAAACTACCAACCTATTTAGGTACAAGGGCAATTTTTGACTTTTGAGCGCTCGACTCATTCACTCGAAAACTGTAAAAACGATGAAATGCTATTTTGAAATAGCAATATAAACGTAGTATTGACCAATCGTATTCAATGCTATCACTAGAAAGCAAATGCCTGCAATTTGACACTATCGTGTTTAATTTACGAACGCGCGAAAGTTGTTAATTACGACCCAGATTTCTAAAAACAGGTAATAATATAACGATCTGCTTTAATTTTCATGTCCCCAAACTAAGTACGATTCAGTTTTAAACACGAAATTTAAAAAATGGTTTATTTTAACGCCGATTCGTAAGCAATAAATAAGAGGGCAGAACGATTTCCAGCAGGGTAATTGCGTAACTTTTTGAAAGCACGTTCGTGCATAATTGCTGTAATTATTTGAAGCTGAAAATGTCAGGTGAATACATCAATGCCCTCCTGAGTTCAATAAATAGTATACACCTCAAAGTGTCACATTTGTTTTGAGAGTCAAGAACACGGTGTTAAATAAAACACCAGCTGCCGATAATGGTGAAATGTATTGCATCTCACTGAATTGAATTTTACAAAATTTTGCTTTATAGAAACAATTATGGATGACAGTAGTAGAAAAAACAGCGTGTTGTTGTATCATACATATACAACGTGTTAATAAAATAACGCAAAACCTGAAAACAGTTTGTTCAGAATCGAGCATAGAATGCGAAAAAAATAATAAAAAAAAAATTTGACAAGATTTATTTTTTACAATTGTATGGAGTGTTGGCCGACTGGGGCGACCTGCTCCATACAAATGTAAAAAATAATTCGCGTCAAAAATTTTTTTTTTTATATTTTTCGCATTCTACTCTCGATTCTGAACAAACTGTTTTCAGGTTTTGCGTTATTTTATTAACACGTTGTATATACAAGGTGTAAATCATATAACTGAAAACCTGAAAGTAGTTTGTTCAGAATCGAAAGCTGAATCGATTGCACCATCTTTTAAGGTAGGTTGTATTTTTTTTGAAAAATATTTTTTTATTGTGCCGGGTCTAAAAGTGATGTTTGTGTCGTCCGGCGAACTGTTAATCTGTGGGACCCTTTAGGCAGGGTGACTACGTCAGGATCTACGTCACTGACAAGTACTGATTAGTGATTACAAGTGTAGAGTTACGAATCAAGTAGATCTGCTTGATAAAGAAAACCAACGAATATCTTTTGAAATAATTAACGTATTTGTAAATGGACGTATTAATCTTATTAAGGATTAAAAAACTCAGTTGGGGTGTCTGAGGTTTTCAGTATAATAAAATACACCTTGTATAATGTAATATACATTGGTGTTGCCTCAAAAGATTCTGTTAAATTGGACAATTACTGGGACTGTATTTCATAACAATTTACATAATTAACGAGATAGTACAACTCCTATAACAAAGTCTTTCTAAAAAGATAAGCAGACAATTGTTTTCCAATTATTTTACAAGTTTAGTTCCAAGTTGTTATATAACGATGACTAGTTTTGCCCCAGACGTGGTATTATTGTGGGATATTAGTCGTTGATCGATTTATTACACGGCCTTGAACTTATCAGACACTACATACTTAGGGTGGCTTACACCAATTCGTAAGCGGTGCTCGATAAAATCTTTGTGTATGGAAAGTTTGACGAGTTCTTGAAAGGGCTGACGCCGCCATATTTAACATTGCAACACGTGCAGGCCCTTTGGCGCGAACGTTGCACTCAATGTGGGTACCGCAAAATGGGGTGAGTAGGGTTCGCGGAGAGATTTGGGTTATGAATGGGGAGAGAAGGGATGAAAGGGGGGTGAGATGGAATTTTAAGGCTATGCTACAAAAATAATGTATTCTATTTAAAATGAAGCTATAGTAATACTCATACTAATAAAAAATCGATCTAACACTTCCAAAATCACCTTTGTATGAAATCCCATCTCACCCCAAATACGAGGGACGACGGGGTGAGGTGGGATTTCCTGTTTATCGTCAAAATTATGAAATGGAACTCATCATCATCATCATATCAGCCGAAAGACGTCCACTGCTGGACATAGGAAATGGAACTACCCAAACTAAAATAAAAACTAAAATACAAACGTCCGGAACACTTATTATATACACCTTTCAGTTTGCATATGTAAAAATAAAATGTTATCGAGGTTCGAATGTCAGTTTTACCCTACTCACCCCGTTTTACGGTAGTCGGTGTAAAAAATTACAACAAACGGAGCCCAGAAGTCAAGGAGGCGCCTTTTTATGAGCTGTATAAATCAATCACGCTGACAAAACGAAGAATATTTTTTTTTTTTTTTTTTTATAATGGGTCAGTTTTAGTACGGAACCCGTACATCAAAACGAGAAAACAAAATGATAATTGCAAGCAAGGCGCGAGGACAGCTAGCCACCGTATCGCACAGCTATTGTGTATACTTTTTGTATGACCCTAAGTCTGAGGATTGGTAGGAGTTCTTTGACACAAATGGAAATCCAAGGTACGTTTTTTTTATTTTTATTTAGGTATTTAGGGACGGGAGTCATTATCTGTGGCATGTAAACTGTCAACATCGGCTCTGTGTTAATTAAGTATTTAAAATTCGATTGTTTACGTTTGCGGAACCAAAATGACATTATAAAGTGAGAGTGGACCACAATAAACAACATTATGTGAAGGTCCAAAGAGAAAAGTTCTTAAACAGTGACAATACGAGCAGAAACTATATAAGAGTTACGTGACTTTTTCGCGAAGACCTAATTGTTTAAGTGCAGTGTTTACGTTAATATAATAAGAACTTCTGGTGTCATTATCTATGAACGGAATGTCCACAAGTGCCGGAAAACAAACAAAAATACAGTATATAACCTAAAAAAATACTTGGATTGATAACGTACAATAGTTCCCGGCCTTACGGGCAGTGCAAAAATAGTATCTCCAACAATAACCAGGTGGCGCTGTCGTCTACGTGGATTAGTTCCGCTGCCAACCACCAGGTAGCGCTGTCGTCTACGTTAATCAGTTACGCCACCAACCATAAGGTAGCGCTGTCGTCTACGTGAATCAGTTACGCCACCAACCACCAGGTGGCGCTGTTGACAACTTGAAGTAATTTATTACACAATATCGATACTCTTTCAAACAGTTTCCGCCACCAACCGCAACTGTCGCTGCTATCTATGCGACATAGCTAACTATAAATAAAATAAAAAAGCGATAAAGTATATTCCATCGCCAATAGTTTGAGCGCGCAGCGAATATAGCTATAATGGAAGAGATAAAACAAATGTTTAAAGATATCCAAGAACAACTAAATAGACAAAATAAAGAAATACAAGAAGTTAAAGACAGTATAAATGAAAACCTAAACTCGAAATTCGAGCATCTTGAAGACCAAAACAAACAGCTTAAATTAAAGTTGGAAACACAAGAAAATCGCTTGGATAATATTGAAAAATATATAAGACGTAACAATTTGGTATTTTTTGGCGTCCCTGAAAAAGAGCATCGTTATGAAGATTTAGAATCTAATATTGTACAGATAATCAATCAACATATGAACATACAGTGTGCAAAATTCGAACTTGCCGCAGTTAGAAGAATAGGAAAGAGGGGAGGAAAAACCAGACCGGTTATCGTAGCCATGACAACACTTGGGAGAAAAATTCAGATCTTACGAAACAAAAAATGTTGCAGGAACACGATATGTACATAAAGGAGGATTTTCCACAAAATGTCCTGGAAAAGCGCAAAGAGCTCATTCAAGAATTAATCAAAGAAAAGGAAAATGGAAAAAAAGTTATCCTTAAATACGATAAATTAGTGTATTTAAGGGATAGTAAAAGCGTGGACAAAAAACAAAATAGTAAAAGAAATCTTAGCGAATCGCCGGATTCAAACAGGATGAGCTCGTCGAGTAAGCAAATCCACAAAAAGAACAGAACGGAAACAACACTTAAAAGATTCGTGACTCAAACGCCGAGGGACGTACGAAATACCTCACAACTACAGCCAAGCACCTCCAAGACACAAGCTACTGATTTCGCAACAGATGAAACTTATAATAAACCTGCATGATACAACGAGCCTCCCCCACCACTAGAAGTAAATACTCACCAACTATCAACAAACAGCAATAATCAGTCCACAGGTATCCTGGTCAGTCTGGGGACTGTTAAAGACCTCTACCCCCCAACCCGTCAAAATTCGGTAGAAAACCTTCATATTTGGACATTTAATGTCCGAACCTTAATGAATAACGATAGACTACGAGAACTAGAAATCAGCCTAGAAAACGAAAAATGGCACATCATTGGATTGAGCGAGGTAAGAAGAGAAGGAGAGAGCCTGATTGAACTTAATTCGGGACACGTTTTTTACTGCTACGGACTAGAGAAGGGCAGACACGGTGTGGGATTCCTCGTGAATAGAGAAATAAAATCACACGTAAATAAAATATCCCATACCTCCGCAAGAGTTATAAGCTTAGACATGACAATTAAGCGTAGTACTTATACCTTGATACAAGTATATGCACCTACAAGCGACGCACCAGCGGCAGAGGTTGAATCCTTTATACTAGATATCGAGTCAGCTTATTGGAGAAGTACATCTAAAACGAAATTCATCATGGGTGATTTTAATAGTCACATTGGAAAAAGAAAAATTGGAGAGGAAGACACGGTTGGTCAATACTACTACGGTAACAGAAACTACAGAGGAGACGGACTAATAAATTTGGCACGAACATTGAACCTAAAAATCGGAAACACGTTTTATAAAAGCAGAAGTAGCCGAAGATGGACTTGGGAGCATCCAAACCAGACAAATTAAGCACAAATAGACTTTTTTCTGATTCAGAACAAAACGAATATCCGCAACATATCAGTTATACGGAACCTTAAATTTACATCGGACCATCGACCTGTGGGAATGATACTAGAGACTAATCCAAGAAGAATCAACACATCCAGGAAATCAACTTCAATCAAAAGCGATTCAGCTTTATTAGTGAGCGAAGTCACGAACAGCCTAATTAAAGATGTAAATCTCAAGGGATCTGACACAGTACAGTATAAATACGACATCCTGGAAGAAACTTTACATGAAGTTATAAAAAAACTCTCGACAATGGAAACGCAGAACCAGGAAACTAGATACTCAGAAGAGACAAACAAATTTATAAACCTAAAACTACAGCTGCAACAAAAAGAAAACAAATCCAGAGCGGAGAAAAACAGATTGAAGGCAATACACAGAAGAATAAGAAAACTTACAAAAAGAGACATAGAAAACAAGAAAATGGAAGAAATAGAAAAAATACTTGTGAGCACTCGTGCAGTGAAGAAGGCTGAAAGAATTATGTCTATTGGAAAAGAATTAATACCGAATCTGAAATATAAGGGAGATAAAGTAGAAAATAGAAAGGATATAGTCACTGCAGCGACAAGTTTCTTCAAACACCTATATTCTAAGACGAATTACGACCCAAGTGTGTATATGAAAAAAGAATGTAATCAGCCAGAGCCATTCCTAATAGACGAAATTTCCTCAGCAATCACTAAACTAAAAACGGAAAAGGCAATAGGACCAGATGGAATTAACAATGAAATATTAAAATATTCAGGCTACCAACTACACAAAGTTATAACACACATTTTCAACAGGATACTCGAGGATGAAGTTACCCCAGAACAATGGGGCACATCAAATATTACGCTACTCCACAAAAAGGGCAATAAAGACCATCTGGACAACTACAGACCCATTAGTATATCTTCTTCTATGTATAAGCTATTCATGACAATATTGAGGCGTAGAATAGAAAAGACCCTAGAAGAACAACAACCCGAGGAGCAAGCTGGCTTCAGACAGTCTTACAGTACCATAGACCATCTACACAGTTTAAGGCAAATCATAGAAAAATGTATTGAATATAACTACACCATTTACATTGCTTTTATCGACTTCTCTAAAGCATTTGATTCAATTGATCACAGTTTTTTATTTAAAACGCTAGAAGAGCAAAATGTGGAACAAAAATATATTAATATACTGAAGCACATATATAGAACCAGCAAAGCAAGGATAAAAACCGATAGACAAGGAGAGTCTTTCGCCCTAGAAAAGGGTGTAAAACAGGGTGATCCGATCTCTCCAATATTATTTAATGCCAGCTTGGAAACAATATTTAGAAAACTAACTTGGAAAGACAAAGGGCTAAATATAAACGGCAAATACTTAAGTAACTTAAGATTTGCAGACGACGTAATTATTTTCGCCGAAGACCCTACGTCCCTAAGTACCATGTTAAAAGAATTCAACGCAGTTTGTAGAGAAGCCGGACTTGAAATGAATCGTAATAAATGTAAAATCATGACAAATGCGGATGTAGTAACTATCATGCTCGAACAAAATGCAATTGAATACGTCGAAGAATTCATTTACCTTGGGCAAATGGTTTCTTTCAATAATACCCAGGACAAGGAGGTGGAACACAGGATAAGCAAAGCCTGGAAAAAATACTGGGCACTGAAGTTTATATTCAAGAGCGACCTTTCCCTTAAAATTAAAAGAGCTACCTTTAACACTGCCATTCTACCATCATTAACATACGGTGCACAAACATGGAGCCTAACTAAGAAACAGATGGAAAAGCTTACGATATCTCAAAGGGCAATGGAAAGATCAATGTTGAAAATTACAAGAAAAGATAGAGTAACCAACACCAGTATTAGAACCAAAACAGGCGTGGAAGATGTTATTCATTCTGTTAAAAAAGCTAAATGGGCATGGGCAGGACACGTGTGCAGGATGGCAAGTGACAGGTGGGCAAAACTTGTCACAGAGTGGCACCCAAGAAATAAGACCAGAGGCAAAGGAAGACCTAAACTTAGATGGAGAGACGATTTGAAGAGTTTTGACAGATATTGGTGGAGATCAGCTCAAGATAGAAAATTATGGGAAAGGTTGGGGGAGGCCTTTTGCGCGCAAAGCGCCATGCACACGTACTAAGTAAAAATATATATATATATATATATATATATATAATACAAGTAAACTAGACACTAGATAAAATTATTGTGTATACTTAGGTGTGTTTTAAAGATTACTTTTTGAATTATTGTAATTGTCCTATAAATGCATGAATAAAGGCTATTATTATTATTATTATTATTATTTAGGGACGGTCATGTTACATAAGTTTCATAAAATATCGCGCCGATAGCCTGCGAATGTCAAATAACGTTTGGTATGAAAGCGAACCAACTTGAATAGCCACCGTTTATAACAATCCTCACGATCTCATAGAATGCCAAACACGTTTTCCCTTTTTCCCGATACCTCACCATGGCAGTATTGACAGTCTTCAATCGCGCCATAGGGATGAGGGCATTATTTTTTTTAACGCAGTAGTGCTGCCAACGTGGCAACCTGATGCGCGTTTGTTCGAGCTTGATAGATAATAATGTGAAAATATAGAGCTAATGATTGCTGTAACAATACAAAACTTCACTAATATTTAATTAGTGTAACACTACTCACACTCTTTGATCAAGACTGGTGGGAGGCTGACCAGCACGGCTATCACGCGACGGCGCGGGAGCTCTCTCAATTTTTCTCGCACTATCCGTCTCTCTCTTATTAGAACACTTAGAACAAGAGGTAAAGTGCGAGAACAATCGAGAGTATGTCGCGGCCGTCTCATGATAGACGTGCAGGACAGGCACATGTGGAAGAATAAGAGGGATGCCTTAATCCAGCAGTGGGACACTTAAGGCTTTTAAAAATAAAATAATAATAATAAACCTATTCTGAGAAATAGTTTCCAAATATTATTACTCCGTCGAACATCGTTTTTTGGAACATCTGATTGTTTAAACTGTGCTGGAATGTAGATCTAGGATTGTTCAAATAACTGTTTAACTAACTGATAACTGAATATCTAAAGTTCACAGAACTAGTCCAGTTAATACAACTTTGTGTCAATATATCACAGTAACTAGACTGGTCAAACCGTTCAACATTTAAACACAAGACGCCTTCGTTTCTAAACAATGAATTCTGCTGTGCGGTGCCTCCTCGGAAGGAGATCAATAGAGAGGCATGGAATGCAAAAACATGCTGCACCGTCCCCAAGTAAATGGGATATGGACAAGCGAATGATGATTCTGAGGAAGAAGACGTGGTGTGTAAAGTAACACATAAAGCAATCTACTTATTGGCAGTATCAGCTAGGGAAAATCGTATCACAAATGTCTTAAATGCCAAATAACTGCATCTGTATCATGGTGATCTCTTGGCGACATCTCTTTTTCCTCTCTTTCCGATCTTGTCGATTTTCTATCCGACTTAAAGAATACAAAAAGACGGCCAAAGACTTTGTACAGCCGGCTGAACACTGCCAAATTAACGGTTAACTAACCACTTCAGTGTCCCTCTGATCATCATCTGATGATAATACGGCCTAGGTTCTAAAGCATACACTCAGAAACGCACGAAAATAATTCATATGAAATCTCGAAGCCTCGTTTTCAACGGGTTGTAAAAGTCAACCTTTAATATTTTGATCATGTTGATGCGATATTATTATTATGATAAAGATATCATAATAATAATATCGCATCAACATGATCAAAATATGCGAAGATTAATATTATCTAAAATCCATTTGCAGCAAATCGAATCCGGCTGCCATCAAGGAGTCACACAGTGAAATGACATTGTATCTTCGTGGCAGGGGGAGGCAAATAACAGAGATTTCATGTTTAAGAACGCGTTTAAACATGTCGTCAAAGGCTTCGTATATCCAATTTTGTTATTATTAGCTTACACAGCTGAAAGACATAGCCCTTTGTGTATAAACGGGTTGTTATAAAGCCAGGCCTTTAAATACCGCTATTTTTGCATATCGCTACCATTTATAACGTTATTATTCCAAAAAGCCGTTATACTCAAAGCGATATTTTACGAGCTGTTTAGCGGTATCCATTATAACGTTATAAATCTAAACCAATAGTATGTATAACGATGCTACTTGCTTAAGCGATATAATAGTTTAATAACGTTATAGGGCTTATAGTGTTTTTTTTTCGCACTTGTGGTTTCGCCCATTCGACAGCGCGGCTCGTATTTTAAAACGACATTATATAAGGTTATTCGACCGTTTTTAATAATGTTATGATATTCATTCTGTTATGATATTTATATCGTTATGGGGCATAATGATTTTGTTATAACGAAAAATTTCAACACTGACGAAATATCTGCCGCCTTAAGGAAAAAAACCTTAAGTGACAATTTTTGCGGAATTGAGTTATTGACACCCTCGAAATCAGGAAAAAAAATGAGATTTTTCTATTCAACTGTTATTTCTGTATATCAAACAGATCATGATTTAGACAAGCATAACTACACGGCATTTTGGTAAAATGACTTCCTGTCAGTGAAAGAAAAAGCATAAGTAGCTATTCCTAGATAGAAAAGTTCTTAACTGACGCCTTGTGTCTTTATATTTAGTCTTGAGTTTGAGCCAAACATTTATTTCATAAGATGAAAAACCATTTAATGACATTTCTATGAAAAATAACCTTAATTTCACTAAAAAGTCCATTCTTGTTAGTATAAAACAATTATTTAGTCGTAACACTCGGAGGTTGAAAAAACATAAGTTGTCAGTTATGTTTTTTCTATCTTTTACGACTCTTACTTACCTATGCTTTTTCTGCTTAGTGTCGGTTTCAATAAAGTGTAGTTGTGGTTTATTTCGTAAAAATTGCTGTCAGTTATGCTTTATCATGCTAGTAGATAGCCCCCCTCCACCCCTCAAGGACAGGTTCACTCGGCGCACGCGGCTCCATCGGTTACTTGCCTTTGGGAGAGCTGCGCGTACGACGCACGTAATTAATGTACTCTGCTGCTTACGTTTAAAATACGAGAAGTGGTTAAGGAAGAACGTGTATATGGTGACTGTTATAAAGTGTCAAAAACTATTCGTAAGTATACTTATATACTACGTTTCTAACCTTTCACTTTTGAATAACTGTATACCAATTCGTCGCGGTTAATCTTTTACTTGCAATTTGGCTTGGCGCGCGTATTCAAATGTGTACTTATACGTTCCTGAAATTAACATTACCTACTTATTATATTGGTTATTCTGGTGTTTAGTTACGCATCTACTGAGGTTGGTGTTAATTATCTACACCCCAGGCCAAACGTATGAAAACAAGTTTAAAATAGGTACTTACCTAAAAAAAAATCTCTGATGTTTAGTTAAAAAGTGTTTTTTTCGACAGTAACATACGTAGGTATTTATTATTTCTATTAATATCCCTATCGACTACATTATAATTTTCTACCGATAATAAGTAAGCTTGTTTTCATAGTTTTGTCCTGAGGTGTACCTATTCTATATACTTATATACCTACTCTTGATTTTTTTTGAGTGATTGAGCTATAACTAAAACTCTACCTAACTACATTCTACCTCACTATAACTCAAAGGCTGTGTGTGTGTTTGCTTCTTGGCTGTGGGTATACGTTTTTGTTTTTGTTTTGGTTATCAGATAGATAACAATGCGGCAGTCATCCAGGAGCAGACGGTTGCTTCTAATGGCGAGAGGTGAAATGCAAGAAAATAATGACGAGCCACAAACATCAGCAGCTGCAGTTCATGGAGCGGAAGCATCTGGGTATAGTTATCAAAAATTTCCCGATTTGAGAACATATTTAGCAGATGACGAGTTATTTCAATATCCCGTGTCACGTCCGTCGTTACCAGAAAGCTTCGAACTGCCTAGAGAATATGAAAATTCGTATGAATATTTAAAAAATGTTGACTTTGACGCATTAAGGACAAGTGTATGTCCCAGTCCTGAATTAAATGTTACTTATTTTTCAATCTCAGGAGGTTGTGAGCCAACAAAAATTTCGCCATTGGTCACAAAAATTGTAAAATCTAAAGCGGTAGAGACAAACACCAGTTCTGAAATAGATTTTGTTGACGATTCGGATATCTCCGATAAGGAAAATTTGCCATCCCATGCAACGAACATAACATTACCCCCCAGGCCCGAGTTAGATTTTGTTGGCGATTCAGATGACTCTGTTAAAGATAGAGATTATGTGCCATCTGATTCATTTCCATCGACCTCTGATACTAATGAAAATGTGGTCGAGGTTCCAAACAGTTTTAATACTGAATCAGAACGATCTCCGTTGCAAAACATTAATGTTCCCATGTGTGAAAACGATTTGGGCTACACCAAAGCAGGACATCCTAGAAAACGAAAAATAATCGCAATGACAGTAAATGACCGAGCTGAACATAACCAAGAATTAAAGAGAGTCAAACACCCAATAATAACTACGGAAGAGCACAAGTGCAAGAAGCATTGTCCCGATGTCATATCCAGGCCCGAGCGTGAAAATATAAATCGTTCCTTTTGGAACATGACGTGGCGTGAGCAAAAACTTTTTATTTCGCAACGCACAACTTCTGTACCACCTGTACGCAGGCAAAATCAGGTCTCCAACACGGAACCCAAAAGAAAAGTGACATTGAGATACTCTTTTATGGTATCAGGTCAAATAAATTCAGTTTGCAAGGCATTCTTTTTAAATACATTAGGATTTAAAAAGGCTAACAACTCAGCAATAAAAATGGCTTTGAAACTAGAAGAGAGCCCAAATCTCTCTGATAAAAGGGGAACCAATCCGAAAAAAAAGATAGACCGCGATCCTATAATAAAACATATTGAGAGTTTTAATCCGGCTATATCACACTATCGAAGAGTACATGCTCCAAAACGTCGCTATTTACCATGTGATATGTCGGCTCAAAGCCTCTATGATGATTTTTGCGAACGTAATGGTAAAACATGTTCATATGATCTTTATAGAGAAACAGTAAAAAGCATGAATATATCGTTTGCCAAACTCGGACATGAAGAGTGCGACCAATGTGAGAAATTTAAAATACATAACCTGGAGCATATGATTCTACGTCATTTCAAATGCGATGAATGTAAAGAGTATGAAATCCATATGCAGAAAGCTAAGAATGCTCGCTCTGAGTATCAGTCTTGTGAGAGTAACGAAGAAACGAAATATTACTCAGCTGATTTGCAAAAGGTAATTATGCTTCCGCGAATGGAATCAATTAAATCGGTTATGTTTTGCCCAAGACTAATTGCGTTTAATGAAAGTTTTGTGCCTGTTGGCCCAAGTAAAGATCCACCGTTAGCAGTTTTATGGCATGAAGCCATTTCAGGTCGAAAAAAAGAGGACATTGTTTGTGCTTTTCGAATGTTCTTCATGGAAGTCAGAGATGTTAAGAACGTGGTACTGTGGCTTGATAACTGCGCTGGACAGAATAAAAACTGGTGCCTTCTGTCTTATATAGTTCATTTGATTAACTCCGATGAGTTAAGAACCGACACTATCACTCTCAAATATTTTGAACCAGGGCATACATTTATGTCCGCCGATAATTTTCATCATCAGGTGGAACTTTCCATGAAAAAAATAGTTAAAATATACGACTTCAAAGACTTTGTGACTACAGTTGAAAAAGCAAACAGTGGCAAAGTAAAAGTGCAAGAAATGAACTTGAACGATTTTTTTGTTTTTAAAGACGGTACGGCACCTAAAAAAATCAATTTCCCTAAGCCACGGCCCTATTTGCACGACATCGTGGAAATAAAATTTACTAAAGGCGAGTATACCTTTGACTACAAAACGAAATTTCAAGGCAACCCTATCACGCTGGATTTCATTAAAGCAAACATTATGAAAAATGGCTTTCCATTGCCTAAATTCAACGCTGCGCCTAGAGGAGTCACCTCAAAAAGGAAGGAAGATATTATTAAGCGTCTTGGAAAATTGATGCCTCCAAACAGGCTTAAATTTTGGCAAGATCTACCGATTAATGAAAAAGCTTCAAATCTGATAGAGGAGCATGACAATTAACTAAGTAAGCAGTGTATTTAGTTTTAAATTTAGTTGTAAAAAACTACAGGCATCTCATTAAGTTAAGGATTAAGTACTTAGTGCAATCTAATTACCTCATTTTAGTTTTTTTTATATTAGTTACTCAAAGATCTCAGTAATCAAATTGTGGTTAAGTTTAGTTTTATGTTATATTATTTCTCAAAGAGCTCTAAAAGTATTTCATTTGTTTTTTTCTTGAATTTCATGTACGGGTACCGCAATTAGTAATTGATTAACAATTAGGTACTCATAGTAATCTCATTGTGGTTAAGTTTAGTTTTATGTTACCTACATTATTTCTCAAACATCTGTAAAAGTATCTCATTTGTTTTTTTAAATAAATAATTATGATTCTTAGTTGTATTTTTATGAATTCCTTTAAAGAGATAAATTATAATTTTACTATCTTAACTAAGCAAAAAAACCACAAGTACGCAATTGTGCTTTTTCGGCTTCTAGATTGTTAAGTAACATAAGCATAACTGTGGACATGTGTTTTTCTTTCTTAGTCATCATAATGCAATACTGTCACAAAAAACATAAGTACGCACTTATGATATTTCTTATTAGAAACGATATATTATTTTTATTTATTCTAAGAGGCAGTAACTGTTTTTTATAAATAACTTATTAAAATAAATAGATAATCGAATAATTTACATTGTATAAAAATTCTACAGTGTTATTTTATTCATAAACAAAAGTTTCAACTTTGTACTTTGAATTAATCTTATTTTAGCAGGAGTGCAAAGTTTTTCGGCTTTTTCTCGAAACATACTTTTTGTCACTTAAGGTTTTTTTCCTTAAGGCGGCAGATATAACGTTAAGACATCGCTTTTTTTCATAATGTCTGGCTGCTTAAGTCTTGTCGTTCTCGAAACTAGACTCGATTATTCTATGGTTTGTTTGATAGATTAACCTGTCAGGCGCGGATGTTTTCAGTTAACAGAACGATGCATGAACCTATAATTTAGTATGGACAGGCTATGGTAATAATAATACCACGTGCGAGCGAGCTGGTAGCATACAAATCTCGATAAGTGTGACAGACAGAGATATATCATTCGTTATCCTTGTCATAGTTCCACTTTTTTTCTATTTGGCACAACAGTTGTGGCATACAATGCTGTCAATGCTCGCGCGTGGCTGCATACGAATCCGAAATATTTAATATTATTGTGAATAAAATAGTGTCCTAAAAGTAATTTACGCACGATAAGGTATCTCGTGTTCCGTCTGTGCCAAGAAAATGGTTAATTGTTGCGTGCTTGGCTGTAAAAGCCGGTCGGAACAATGTGATGAAAATATAACCTTTCACACGTAAGTAGAACATCTTTCACTTTTCTGTATACGCAATACGTAAAAATAGCATGGTAAAATTACATTACGCTCAAAATCTTGTAAAATTTGACGATTACAATAGAAATAACATCATTGTTTACATTGTACAAGAAAATATTTGTTGACAAATTATCCGCCCAAATTACGTAGATTGTTTATGGTAAGCTGCGAGAGGTGTTAGAATGTCTTCTCGATTTAGCTTCTTTGCAATCATTTTAGGGATACCAGCCAATACAACTTAAAAATACCCGATTTCTCGGGTAATTTATACTCTAACAAAATTCTCGTACTTGTTATTACATAACATTCGTATATAATGGATGGGATATATTCTTATATACGTATATTTACTCTATACTCATAGTAAAGATAAGCTTTTATGTAGCGAGTAATCTCGGACTGTTCATCCGATTTCAAAAATTCTTTCATCTGGCTTTATTTAATCCTGCATCTGCGCCTCCGCTTGTGTTCTTTCTACTACGCGGGTGGAGAGGAGACGCGTGGACAGCTAGTAATAAGTAAAGACGATCGACGGTTTAGAATGAATCATAATTTTCTATAAGCCCTTTGCTTGAAAAATTTTATGTAAAATAATATGTTTTTTTTTCTAGGTTTCCACTAAATGAGGATGCGCGTGCGCGTAGTATTTGGGTTAAGGCTACATATATATATTTGTGATCGCATTCTCGAAAACAGTTCTTACGATTTTGATGGCATTTGTAGTATAGGGGTTTATGGGGGCGAAAAATCTATCTCATCATCATATCAGCCGAAATGGCCGGTCCTGCGCCATCCGCATCCAGCGGACTCCCGCGACCTTTGCCAGGTCATCAGTCAACATTGTAGGGGGCCTCCCACGCTGTGCCTCATAAAAAAAATCGATCTAGCTAGGTCTCATATCTGGGAAAAATCGTTCTCAGCATATTTTTACCCGAGCAGAGCTCTTTATCATTAATCTGTAATAATTTGAATATTTGAATAGTAAATGTTTTTTAATATGGTTGTGTCTCATTTCGGTATTTAGTGTCATTATTTTTCCCGCCTTAAGCCTGCATCGCGGTCAATAGTAAATTTTACAGCTAATGACAAGTTTACCAGACTTTAAGCCTCTCACAGACAGGCGCGGCCTGCGGTGGCGGTCAATAGTAAATTTGACACTAACTGTCAAGTTTACTATGAACCGCCACCGCAGGCCGCGCCAGTGTGATTCAGGCTTTATAATAATTAAGTAGATCAGCACGGCTATCACAGGACGCCCCGCGAGCTGTGTCGCGGCGAGGTAGACTGTCCGTCTCTTTCTAGTTAGAACGATTAGAAAGAGACGGATAGTCTATCTCGCCGCAACACAGCTCGCGGGCGTCCTGTCATAACTGTGCTGATAAGAAACTACCAGGTAAGCCGCTTGCACAAGGACTATTAATTACCTACATGTCATGTTCTGTTACTAGAATCATATTTCATGTTATTAAGCTGAATATTACTAGTGGTTGCGAACAGAGCGCCTGCTAGGCAGTGAATGTGTGTAAAGCTTCAGTAAAAACTACTTACAATAAAAGCGCATTATTTAAAATAAACATATGGAAGCGATGGGGTAATTTTTAGTTACATGGCCACCCCACGGGAATCATCTACTTTGTTGCCGTCCCTCATTGTGGCGACACTTACGTCGCCTCTGTAGGTATATACTCTAAGGAACGATGCCTCACTAAGATGGTCAATATTTATTGATTGATGGTGCGTGGTGCGTAGGTTCTCCCTCCATTGGTCTCGATCTTGAGAATGTTCTTTCCAAGTTGGGTCGATCCTCAAGGACACCATGTCCCGTTTAGCATAGTCCTTAAGAGGAAACACAAGGGGCGTTTTTTCCATAGAAACGTAGTCCCCTGTTTTCTCCCTGGATAATGGCAGTAGAGCAATTTTCTTTTCCATAAATCTATGGCTACTATTGACATGTTCCTATGTTTTCTTTTTTTTCATAAATTTATTCTTAAAAGAGATATTAACCTCCAAAAACCTAAAAAAAATGGCAGATTTTCCGCTGTGTTCAAAGATCCAGAAAACAATTTTGACTAGATTATTAAATAAAAAGGAAAGCATAGGAACACGGCCAAAGTTCGGCCAAAGTTTCGGTCCAAGCTGCAGTTGTCTCTATCGCGCTCTGCGGGGGGAGGCTTGAGGTTACAAATACCTATTTCTCAATTTTCTCGCGCTTGTTAGAACACGATAAAGCTTGGTTCGATCTCTTATCCTAAAGGCGCGAATTAAGACACCAACGCACTGCCCTTCCTCTTTCGTCTCCGGGCAGGACCATTACTTGCCAATTATGCTGTCGTGGCTGTCGCTCCCGTATCGGCCTTAAGAAGCCACGTACGTAAGTGCCGCACCTCTAATATGGATGCTATTAAAATGATGATGATGACTGGTGCAATGGCTGGAGAACTTGGAAATAGCAAACTGCATAGCAAAAAATCAAAACATATTGAAACCATTATGGCTAAATTTAGCAGGTGAATCACGTAACGCGCGCGTCAGGTAGATCTAGATGTCACTTTTTATATCAAAATATGACTTTTAAATTGTCCTAACGCGCGTTCGGAACGTTACGTGATCACCCCTCAGTTACATAAAACGAATGATAGTGTTTTTACAGTGGGTAGATACTTTTGTTACAGTCGCCATCAGATATATCGGAGCGGCCAAAGTGCTCACAAATATCTGAACATGTCTCTATTGTCAGGGCATCAGAGACGTGTTCAGATATTCATGAGCACTTTGGCCGCTCCGATATATCTGATGGCGACTGTACAACCGAATACTGGCAGATGGGAAGATACAGAGCGATAGAACAAAACATTCATATAATTTCAGTTTGAGGAGGACACCAAAGGTACTCTTGAAATATCGCTTAGAGGGAATTGAAAAGACAATCTAACTGAAACTACTGTCTCCACCCCATCCTCCTAACCTAACGTTATTCCCGGTTGTGCCCTAAAGGAGCCCGGGGTCCGCTTGACACCTAATCCCAAGATTTGCCATAGACACTAGTTTTTTTTTCATAAAGCTTTCGTAAGCGACTGCCATCTGACCTTCCAGGGGGAAACTAGACCTTATTGGGATCAGACCGGTTTCCTCACGATGTTTTCCTTCACGGAAAAGCTAACGGTTAATATTCCGAAAAACTTTCTGGTACGAGCCGGGATTCGAACCCACGACCGCCGTACCGTACACACCGTACCGTAGCATCGTACACAATTTGCATTATTGTCTCCATCGACAACATTCAAATTGTGTACATCCTTGATAAAAGTCCCTTTACCAATGACAGCCCAAGATACCCATCAGTAAACAGACGGCTGAACTATTAAGCGATTAAAAACGGAACGTTAACCTACATACGAGTATTTACGGCGTCGTCGTTTGCTTACCCTTTTCCAGCGGTCAATCTGAGACAAACATTTCATATTCCAATCTGATTTCAAGTCGAACGTACGATTTCACTGGATGCTTGCATCTAAGCTAAGGTATCAGAATGATCATTTGGAAGACATTGAAATTACATTGGAATGCTTATTAACCCCCTTTGATCGGCACGTTACCGATTATGGAAAGGAGGAATATGAGGGATTGTATTATTAGTGGATTTGGAAGTGTGTAGTCATATTTAGTACATTGACAAGAAAATTAATACACAAATTCTAATTGAATTTGAAGATTTAAAAATATCAGATGTTTATACTTCGTAAATCTGGGGCAACGGCAGTGCCCCCGCCAAGTCGAGCGCTAAGCAAACACTGCCGTACCATCCTTTACTGGAACCATTTCGCCCCATTTTCAGGCCCCTATTTGAGAACCTCTGGATAAGACCAGAACGCAGAAATTTTCGTCATCCAGTAAGCTATAATCACATACCTAAAATCCAAAATTTCAAGTCTGTAGGTCATTTAGTCCCGAAGTTAAGCGAAAGCAAAGTTTCGCATTTATGACACTCACTCACTCACTCATGATCATCAAAGTAGAACTAGTACTTCCCATAAACTCAGAGAGCTGAAATTTGGTACAGAGTTAGGTTTTAATGGCCACGTAAAGGGAAAACTATAAAAGATTGCAATTTCAACCCAGTTTTCTAGATACACCAACGGTATACATTACTTTGTAATCCTATACAAATATATAGGATTACAAAGTTACATTTTCAGTGAATGGGAAATTCAAAAGCAAGAATGGGCCTGCATTCATAGTTTGTATTGTATGGATAACACATTAACACACACGATACTACATAATTTTAGGTAAGTATGCAAAAATCCATAAATACAGTTAAGTTGTCTGATTGCCACGTTGCAGAGTTTTATTTAGCAAGCAAATAAAGATTAATAAGAATGCCTGAGACTTGGCAGTACGAAATATTTCACACCTTTTTACGGTGGAAGAGTTTCGAGACTTGGCCTCTTTTTTACATGGAATGTTTTTTATGGGTATTACTTTTAATTCACAAGTAAAGCTAGATTTGTTACTGCGAGTAATGAAAATAGATGATTATACCAAATTACATACGCTACATTTCAATTGAGCCAGGAAGTGTAGTAATAGTACATTGTGATACAAGTGAGGTATGTTGATAATTACATCAGAGGCGGAATTATCACGCGAGCCGCAGGTGAGCGTGATAAGAGAGCCGAGGATGTAATTATCAAAGCTCACGCGTTTCATACAACGTTTTTCAACACATTTTGCCAGGAAAAAATCCTTTTCATAAGATGAAAATTTTATAGACCTGCCAAGTTATTTTCTTTACTTATGGTAACAGGTGTTTACTCACACGTTGTATGTATCGCGTATTTCCAGTGGCGTCCATTCTTTAAAATTCTTTTTATCACTTTCCTAGTCACCACGAGTCAACGTTTTTGTTAATACTTAACCAAACACGCATTAACAATGTTTACAAATATCTGTGAAATGACCTATAATGGCGCGCAACAGTTTTTTTCGTGAAGTTTGCGCAGTGCGCGCGCATTAGATGAAATCTCTAAACAGCCAATACAAAATAAAATAAATATTTTCGTTTTAAAATGTTATCTTTATTAATTCATGTAAAATATTATCAAAAGTGAAAAGTTTTACTAAATTAAACGTCATATCCAAAAAGAAATAGTCAATTAATTAACAAAAAGGATTTTATTTGTTTAGTCGAGTAAGAAACCATTTACAGAGAATTAAAAAAAAGCTGTACAACCCGGTTAATTTAAGAATTCACCGTGTGCATGCATACATCTTGCTGCAAGGTGCCAACTTGACTTAATCGGGATATAACCATAACACACAAGTGTCGTAATGTTATTAAATACGCGTGTTTAATATCCAGGATTATGAGCCTAGAAGCGACACAATAAGAGGTAAGTTACGAGCGATTGTGTTGAAAACGAAGAGAGCTTCTCTGTTTCAGCTTGGGCCGGAATTAATTCGTATAAATGTCCGGATGTCCCATATTCAATTTATTCATAAAATCAATTTATGTACATGGCATAGTTAAATAGAAAATTAAAAATTAAATAAAACATTATGAATTATTTAAAATAAAAAATAATTGAAATTCTGTTACAGTTATTAAAAGTACAATTAATAGAATAAAAAGAAACAATTCAAATGAATTATTGAGAAGCACAAAATGATAAATTAAAGCATCTCCTCTATAAGTCGCATTTCTCAACTTCTTATGCAATTTTGTGACCAGAAAAAAAAAATCTCTAAAAAAATACTTATTAACCTGACCAGGTTAATAAGTATTTTTTTATAGATTTTTTTTTAAACGGACTCGCGCTCACATTGATGGCCACTAGTATTATGAGGTCGCTATTTAGTTCCGCAAGCAAGTGACAACTGTGAGAGGGGTGCGTAACGATCGATTTAAAAACCTTTGATATTATTATATTTTCACTGGATGTAACGATTAAAGGATATAATGCACTTTTGATATAACAACATTTGATATATTCTCATGTAATATAATTATCAACATATAAAATGAACTTGTAATATAACAACTATTAATCTAACAGTCATAACGTATAACATACATGGGATTTAACTTTGTTCGATATAAAACTCAGTTGGTATAATGTACCTACTATTGCCATAATCTGGAATACTTACTACTATTATTTCTTACCTATTCTACTCTAAGGCAGGTTGGTGTAGGTAAGACGACGAGTAACCATAACCACTGACACACAACAGCAAAATAGCCACTGATAAACTCGTAACTCATAGTATAAGGATTATGATATAGAATATTAGGTTAGGGTAACGACAAAAAGGGGTATTACAAAAGGGGGCAGTTAAAAACGACAAATAATTGTAACAATGGTATTATTTGTAGGTTAGGTTAGGGTTAGCTTGTGTCCCTTAGAGCGGAAATAGGCACCCCGCGAAGCGGGGTGATGTCGACACGCTGGCAGTTAGGTTAGGTTTAGGTTAGGTTAAAATAATTACGTGTGTGTGAAATTATATCTTACAAAACATTATACCACTAATACTTATATCCAATATACATTATATCCATTAAACGTTATATCAAAAATGCATTATACAATTTGAACATTATACGCCATGAAATTATATTGATTTTTGTTATACTAAAAGTTTATTATGTCCCTTGAGTGATTATATCCAATGAAATTATATTAAATGTTGCTATATCCAGTGAAAATATATCAAAAGTTGTTATACCAATCATTACACACCCCTGTGAGAGGCTTTTAAATTTAATAGGTACCGACTGCAACTACTTACACATTATATTCATACATAAATAAGTTTCTGTCAAAAATTTCATTTTTGGTACAAGCTTTTATCGCCGACTTCGTCCTTATCTGTATACCGTCATCTACTACTCAATGAGACGATTCTAACGAGCCCAAACTCATAAGGGTTATGTGGTTCCTATGGCCACCTTCCAGCTCCACCATCAGATCAGCTCCACGTCATCATAATATTGCATTGTCACGCGATTTACTCGTATACATGCATGCAAAATTTCAGCTCAATCGGAAACCGGGAAGTGGATCAAATTTAACTTGCAAGATTTTATTACGGACAGACAGACAACGGGACAGGTGAAAGTAAATAAAAGCTTGTAAAAAGGTTTGAACTGACATCAATATATTGTTTGATTAAATTGAAACAGTTCGCAGAGGACCTGGTTATTGCAATAACATTCAGGGAAGAGTTGATTGACCCAGAAACGAGCCAAAATGTCTACGGAAAATATTTCTTTTAGCGCATTTCCAGACATCCGACATAGACCAGGTAAAAATAATAAAACGCCCTTTATTTCTTGTGGTGTAAGTAATTTTTTGCATGGTCGATTTTGCTATGATTCTTAATATTACCAAAATATAATTAAAATGTAATGCCATATCAATTGTGAATAAAACTATTTAGTTACTTACATTTGTTATTTATTAAAAGTTAAGTTTAATTTGAAAATTAAATAAGAGTAGACCGGGTGGTCTAAGGTCACACATAGACTAGGTACCAGTCGCAGGTAAATTAAAAAACCGGCCAAGTGCGAGTCGGACTCGCGCACGAAGGGTTCCGTACCATTATCTATAAAAACAGTAAAAAAAAAAAAAGTTTGTTGTATGGGAGCCCCCCTTAAATATTTATTTTATTTTGTTTTTAGTATTTGTTGTTATAGCGGCAACAGAAATACATAATCAGTAAAAATTTCAACTGTCTAGCTATCGCGGTTCTTGAGATACAGACGGACGGACAGCGAAGTCTTAGTAATAGGGTCCCGTTTTTACCCTTTGGGTACGGAACCCTAATTAGATCTCTTGGTTTTCCGTATCTGTCGTTTCTCCTTAAAGACTCTTGATCAACCTTCATGCTTTTTCGAGAATCCACCTATTTCCACTAGCTCATTCTGTAAGGAAATAAACGGCATAGTTATGGCAAGAAAACATCGATTAGTTTAGTAAGGTGACAGTAGGACGGAGAACCTATAATAATAATAAATCAGACTATCCCACTGCTGGGCACAGGAAATGAATGAAAGGAAACGGGCAGTAGTGGTACGAACCGGGATTCGAACCGCCATTAGACAGCCGCATGCCTGAACCACTAGGCTACCGTAGCGTTTTTATTATATTAATTAGTACAGGAATAATCGAATGATTGAAATAACTCGTTTCAGCGTGATTACAGCCCCTCGGTCACCAAAGAAGGGCAGGGAAAAAAAATCGGTTTTCATTTTTTGCAGTTCACTGCTGGCCCGGTTACTCTTTTATTTGCCAGCTCCGAGAATAAAAGAAAACAACCTGGTCGTTGAAATGCAAGCCGTGCACGGTTGCGTTACAGCTGAATTTCTTTTGGTATTTATCAGCTTTCCAGTTCAAATTCTGGTTTATTCGTAGTGGAACATAATGGAGTAAATACTTTTAAATTGTGGCTGCGGCAATGTGGTTTTAACTTTATTTTTATAAATTCTAAAAACTGAATCGAAGAAAAAATCTGTAATGATTCAACCTGCTGATAAAATTTCACGAGAATCGGTTTAGACATGCTACCTGTAGTGGCGAACAGCCAGACATGTTACGAAAGTATTTTGGCCCAAGCTGAAACTGAAAACTTTGTCCGCTTCACTCGCACATTCATTAGGTGGCAAACGTCAAATTACCGAGTCGAACTTGAGATGATCAAAGGTAAACTTGGTAAATGTAAGCTGCTTATTTACACATGAAGTAAAATAACTTCTCTCAAGTCGCAGTTGGAAAAGCTATGTATTAGCCTTGGCTTACTAACAAAAACATTTTACCAATATCTTAGACAAGTTAGCGTGTCCCAAGTTAGTTACTTAGGTAAGTTCCCCGACGAAGAAATCGATTCGTTTATTGCGTTAGCGTTGTGACGGATAGCGACAAACCGTTGATCCAATGAAGAGAAGATGCGTCATACTATATTTCTAGACCAGTGGTGCTTAAACTTTTGTTAGGCATGGACCACTTTAAGAATTTCAAAAATACCGCGAGCCCTGTTGAAGAAAATGTTGAAAAAAAATCTTATGTTTCATGTGTCTACCTACGTACCTGCCTACGTTATTAGGAGTGAACGAAGTAACAGTGGGCCCCTAGCAATCATGTCCCGGACCCTTAAGAGGTGGATGGACCCAAATTGTGCCTAGTTAACAATGCGATTGTCTTTCATTGTTAATTGGTAAAGAAAGCGATTGCCTTTCATTGTTATTACGTGGTCAACAAAGCGATTATGTTTTATTGTTAAGTGTAACTGCTAATTGATACAAATAAATAAACGCAGTTAACATCAACACTTTTTCAACATTGCAAAATATGAACTGATTTGTAAAAACTTAATAAGTTTCCATGTATTTTTTTACTCAATCCTTACTTCCCTGCTATTTTTTTATCATATCATATCATTTAATATTTCCAAAACGCATGATTATTTTGAAAACAAACAGAAATAAAATATTTTTTTATAATTTTGAATGTTTTGTTATGTGGTCCGTCCCCCATTTCGCTCTATGATTGTCTATTAAAAAAAAATACAGATGACGTCATCACTTAGGTAGTGGACCTTCTGTAACTTCATTAATTATTCTGAGGTACTAACTTGCTCTGTAGGTGGTGAGTGGTCACCAGAGCTCAAGAGGATATGTTGCGTTGAGACTGAGGGGCCGCGTTCGTATCTATCGACCCAACGAGTCCTCAAAGTCAATAAAGGTTCGGCAACGCGCGAGCAAGAGCAACAACCCGAGGACCCCCCCCATCCCGAGGGACTACAGTATGGGGTTCTTCAAAAAAGGAGTGTATAAATTCTTAAAGGGTCGGCAACGCATATGTAACGCCCCTGGAGTTGCAAGCGTCCATAGGCTACAGTTACAACTTACCATCAGGTGGGCCGTAAGCTTGTTTGCCACCGACGTGGTATAAAAAAAAAAACAAGCGGTGTGTCTACTTACCATCAGGCAGACTGTATGCTTGTTTGCCAACGTCGTAGTGCGACTATAAAAACTACACAGTTAAGTCTCTCACACCTCACACCCAGGCGTGTTCTGCGGTGGCGGGTCATTTACTATCAAGTCAACAATTGACCGTCACCACAGGCCCCGCTAGTGTGGTGCAGAGGGGGTAACGCGCGTTAGGACTATTTAACTGTCATGTTTAGGGTTCCGTAGTCAACAAGGAACCCTTATAGTTTCGCCATGTCCGTCTTTCCGTCTGTCCGCCTTCGGCTTAACTCAGTAACCATTACTACTAGAAAACTGTAATTCGGCATAGGTATATAATCACGCCGACAAAACAGAAGAATAAAATCTTTTTTTTTTTTTTTGCGATACCTCCCCTACACCTAAAGTGGGGATGTATTTTTTTTTCTCATGAAACCCATAGTGTGGGGTATCGTTGGATAGCTTGTTGAAAAATATTATGGGATTTTTAAGAGTCATGTGTCCCCCCCCCCTGCCGGCTAAATGGCTGCTACTGGGAATGTGAAAAAAATCGTGGCAGTAGAACATAATGAATTTAAAAAGAATCCTATCACGGCTAAGTAGGCATAACTAGTTACCGAGTAATAGTCGACCAACTTAAAAGGTACTTAGAAAGGCCAACTTCCGTATAAATTCGGCCGACGCAACCATTTAGTTGACGCGCGCGTGTCGATGTAACTAAGAAAGATAGGCTACTACGGAACCCTAGACTGCGCGTGGCCCGACACGCACTTGGCCTATTTTTCCATCTAAAATGGACATTTGGATATACCAAATGTACGTACAATGCGTGACGTGATTGACCTGCAGGCCTTTATGTATGCTTCATGCCAGTTCTATATGTAGAACTGTTTAACTATTTAATAATAGCGTCCTTCTCACCTACGACGTGATTGACCAAGTTTATATCTTTTTTTATTAATTTATTTCTTACACAACTCAATTATTATGAAAAACTTAGTTTAACTCTTCGCCAAACTGCATAACAGTTTGTTTGCGAACAAGCGCTCCGCGCGAGCCCGCTAAATTGCAACGGTTTACCGGGTGGGGTAAGCATTCGACTAAATCGACCGAAGGGTATGATCGAGACATAATAAGTTAAGCCTGCGACATACCCGAAACGTCACATTTTGAATCTCGAGATATACCTTTTATCAATACCTATTCACAAACTAAAATTTCTAGTACATGGGCGATCAAGCGCTGCTCGGATGAAAATACAGAGAAACCCGTAGGTCTCATATCTGAGACAATTTTCAATTCCATTAATTTAAATGTATAATTGCGTTAGCAGCGTTATGCTTAATAAAAAAATAATTTAGTATGGGGTGGCGCATCGTTACTGACGATTTCTCAATATAATTTGAGATGTTGGGGACGTTAAGAAGCCTAAGTCTTCTGGTAGATGTCGCTACAAGCCTGCCTAAGGCGTTGTAGGAAGGAACTGATTGAAGGATTTAGTGGCCGAGACAGATTGTTCCGATAGCTCAATTGGTTAGAAGCGACGGGCCACGAATGCCTGTGGTGAACGGTTCGAATCCGGCTCGGAGCATACAATTTTTAAATTTTTCCTTTATTTTAAATTTAAACAAATATTGCTCGTAATGCTCGTTTTATAGTTTAAGAATATGAAAAATACCTTGTCTACTCTGTTGGTTGTAATCTCACGTCAGAATGATCCCAGTCCTCTGGGATGTCTCAGCAAATGTAACGCGGAGTTTTATTTTACAAAATATTTACTTGAACAAATGTTTGTGAATACATGATATCATCAAACTTTAGGTAACTCGAATAAGAGAACAATATATAACTTAGGCTCGGTTTCATAACATAATGAATATAATATTTTGCCCCCGAGGACGTTGGGAGAGACCTATGTCCAGGTATTTCGGCTAATATGATGATGATGATTATATGGGTAGGTACTACGTTTTTGTTCTGATGTTTCACAGAAGGATCACTGATGACATAAAGAATAACAGTATTGATCATGTAATTGAAGTGGTTTATTTTGCTTTAAATATGTCAAAACGTTCAGCATGATAGTGCGTACATATTGAAATCCCAAATTATTAATTAGAGACGCAGAACTCAGTCATTTAAATCTAAAAAGTTTTTAGGCTTGCGGATTATACTATTTATTTTACGAGTAACATTTATAAATATCTGTAGTCCTAAAGTACCTCACAGTTCAACATTACAAATTGCGTATTGGAGAAAATGAAATTACACCCGCCACTGACTTTTCACATTTCCGCTGTCTCGTCCGGTCGCCCAGTCGCCGGTAATGAAATCTTGAAAAACTCCTTCCATTTAGAATTATCTCGAACAATATTGTTAACGACCGGTTAGTCTAGTGGATAGTAGTGACGCTGCCAACGAAGCTGAAGGTCCTGGGTTCGAATCCCGGTAAGGGTAAATATTTGTGTGATGAGCATGAATATTTGTTTCTGAGTCATGGATGTTTTCTATGTATTTAACTATTTCTATCTATTAAATATATCGTCGTCTAGTACCCATAACACAAGCCTTATTGAGCTTACTATGGGTCTAGGTCGATTTGTGTAAGATTGTCCCCTAATATTTATCAAATGTTTATTTATTTTAATATTATGTAAGTAGGTATCGCAGATGTGTAAAAATCGGAGTCCCTTATTTTACCGATAAACGTTTTACCGTATGCATTCAATCGAAGAAATTTTCATCTCATAGATTTTTTTTCTTAGATACCGTTAAATTTTTAGGTACAGCTAAAAGGTAATTGTATAGAATTGGCTTTTGTCCATTAGGTTAGGTTTGGTTTGTTTAACAAACATAAAAGGTTACCTGTTTCTTTAAAGAAAAAATTGTTCATGAATTAAAAATTCGCCGAAACATTCATTCGATGAAACGTTTGTTGGTAGAGTAAAACTGTGTTAAAATATTCAAATACCACATTGGTAAACATGCCTCGCATGTATTCTATGCAACCAGGAAATCATCATGAAAAGAGGTTCAACAAAGTATTGAATGATGAAATTACGTGGACGTTTCACAGGGACTGCCCGAATAGAATGTTCAGCGTATTCTAAGACGTATTAATTAGCTACCTACTCTTGGGTGTTTCCTGATAAGGGCTGAGAGCGTTGGCTGCTCTTTCGTAGAAGGACAGGCTCCCAAGAATACCTTTCTTGCACAAAACAGTTGTTTCTTTGCCCTTATTTCTTCGATATTGATCGGTTTTAAGTTTAACATTGAAAGGAAATGGACTGTAATACAAAACATCATTTTATCAGCAATTTTATCGGCATGATTATATGGTAAAAAGTTCGATGAAGCGTACATTTTCGAGGAGCCTTTTTAGCTTTTCAAATGTCGTAAAGTACTGCGAAACTTTTAATGAATTCGTTTTATTATTTTTAACTTTTCTTCTATTTCAACATAATTGTTCCACTTTTGCATTTTCGCTCGAATGTCGCTTTTTTAGATATGTAGGATAGGCAACGCGTGGGGCCATCCGCCACGCGTGCTCTCAGGCGAGTCTAGAAACGCGCAAGCCTGTACATAAACACTCTTAAGCAAAACCATATGTTTGTATTTAGGCTGCGCGTTGTCGCAAGTATGGCCTGCCCATAATGATAGATGCTTTTGCTTTTAGACGCATGTTGTAGCAGGAAGCTGGTCGATTGCTTTACGTTCCGTAAGTATATTAGGCAGATTTAAACGTAATATGTATGAGAAAATGACAGATTAGCTGTCCTAATGTTCGTTCAAAAAGTAACGTAAATACTCTGAAGGATGATATAAGCACCCCTAATTGTACTTCGAAGCCACATTTAAAGTATATGGCATGACACCAAGCCCTGTGGCAATCCGAGCGTCTTTAAGAGGAAACACAAGGGCCGTTTTTCCATAGAAACGTAGTCTGCTGTTTTCTCCCTGGATAATGGCAGTAGAGCAATATTTATTTTTTTGTTTTCCTTTTTTTCATTAATTTATTCTTAAAAGAGATATGAACCTTCAAAAACCTAAGAAAAATGGCAGATTTTCCTCTGTCGTTTAAACATCCAGAAAACAATTTTGACTAGATTATTAAAAAAAAGGAAAACATAGGAACACGGCCAAAGCCTTTATATGAATTTTAATTAAAAAAATTGTTAATTAGGTCAAGTTTTGGAGAAGAAATCAGGGGACTACGAAACGTTGATTTTACGTACTTTTATTAGGTATTTTCGGTCCAATCTGCAGTTGTCTCTATCGCGCTCTGTATCCTCTCCCCCCGAGGCTTGAGGTTGGCGCGACAGCAATACCTACATTTTACAAATACCAATTTCTCAATTATCTCGCTCTTAGTGTTTCCTCTTAATAACTTTTATAAGATGAGGGGGATAGATCGAAGAACAAAGGACGTAGTAGAAATTTAAAATCGTTTTTCGTTGAAAGTTTGTTTCTTGTTCATTTTTGTTCTGGTGGTATGATAATGGCTTTATTAGTAGGTACCTAAATTTTAAATGAAATAAAATATTGTGACGAATTTAGCTAGTAAGTTATTTTACAGTAATGTTCCTTTATTTTTGTTAAAAATACGTGGGCTAAAGCTAAAGTTACTGTAGGCACCTCTTCCCACAAAACTAAATATTTACATAAAAGCACTGGTTCAAAGTATGAACTTATCTGGCCCCGTATCATGGGCGGCTTTATGACGTGATAAGTGACAAGATAGAGCGTCAGTTTCGTTCTATCGAACGGTGTCAGCCAGTAACGGACGCTCTATCTTGTCTTGTCTCTATTTCAAGATAGAGCGTCCGTCACTGGCTGACACCGTTCGATAGAACGAGACTGACGCTCTATCTTGTCACTTATCGCGTGATAAGGCCGACCATGATACGGGGCCTGATAATGTGCAATGATGACAATTAGTACAATACCTCCGAAAATAACTTTTTAATAGAATAACTTTAAAGTGACAGTAGGAAGGTTATTTAAAATAATACAAGTTTTTTTAATTTTTTAAGGATATATTATATTTATCTAGCTTTTTATTAACCTATGCAACTTAATAGTATGTACCTTGTATGTAACTATGTTTGTTCGGGTGAGATCTTGCAACTCAATTTTGAAGCAGATATCTTCAACCGACTGAGCTTAAATGTTGGGTAAAGGTGTAGTTTAGATGACGATTCAATATTATGGTATCAATAGTACCTAACTATTCTGATGCTGGAGAGAAGGCGACAATGGGAATTCGGTACTTAACCGACGTAACCCCCCTAGTTTGGGTTCGTTAGAATCGTCTCAATGAGTAGTTGATGACGGTATAGTCCAGGCAATGAACTGACAACTTGTATGGAAAAAATGACAATTTTGGAAATAATTTATAATAGCTTATTTTTATGTATAACGGATATATTATCAATTAAATAGTTACCCAGCGACCAAATCCGACAAAATTTCAGACATCGAAAAAATGATAAGTTAACTGGCTTCTAAAAAGTCAGCAAAAATATTAATAAATGTTTTTGTCTTTATTTTGGTTCATTTACGCTCTATAATATTCAAGATAAATCGTACAAAAAAAGATAATGCATGCTTCATTTAAATCTATATAATTACTTCCGGGTGGAAAGTTTGTCGGATTCTTGACTAGTTAAATCATCTTAGAATAACATTTTCAAATGAAATCAACTAAAAAATAATGTTTTTCAAAACCTTATTTTGCCTGGAGTAGTATACAGAAAAGTACAGTCGGCAATAACATATTATATCAATTTTTATTATTGTGACAGAAACTTATAATTTTATTATGAGATGCCAGAGTGGACCCCGGGCTCCTTTAGCCGCGCACTTGATTTCGGCTTTTAAGAAAGGTAGCCTAATTTGCTTCTAATTTTTCAAGCCCTAATTGTGCACTCCATACATAAAACTTAGTCACAATTTTTTTTTTTTTGCAAGCCCACGTGTGGCACATCAATTGATAGGCCTTTCAAAATAAATATAAGATAAATATAGAGTCGGAGATAATCGCCCCGAAAGTCACTAAAATTGTGCCCCCCCCCCCTCTACTTTTTGAACCATGTATTTTAAAAATATGAAAAAATCATGAATAAGGGCTTATTTTAAAATTCTTTCCGCGAAAATGGTTTTGAACAAGATCGTTTCAAAGGTTTTTGAGATATTTCTAAAAAACTACCTTCCTTAAAGAAAAGGACATAAGTGCCATAACCCGTCGTTGTGCGGGGTCCGACACACAGTTGGCCGCTTTTATCTGTTTGACTTACATAAAGACGAGTTTAGGTATTCGCTTTATCTTCCAGCAATATTTTATTTGTTATCACTCTTACAACTGACACTTGCTACAATAACACCTCTAATGAAGAGTGACATTGCGAGGGAGACAAATATTACAATTTATTCCTGGTTGCCTTATCTGTATTCTTCACGCTTCGATTATTACATAATCTGGTTCAACGCGTCAGTATTGTAGCTGATAAAAATGTATTTGTCCCTTTCTGTGGGGTAAAAATGCTAGCGTAAAAAGGAGATGCGTGGCTTGTTTTCATCTAGAAGCAACCGGAGGTCCCCTGAAACGAATATTTTATTTTTCTATCATCTAATGACTTTTTGGTCTATTACTGTATTGTATGGAAAGAAACAAGGTACTTTTCAATACTTCAGAAACTCAATGGCGTTAAACTCGCCTCCAAGTATACAGTTGCATGGTTTCTATTAGTTACTTTTACAATTTAGAAGATTTTTAAACCAATGAAGACAAAAAACTGGACTCTGTTTGAACAAAGAAAATTCTGACGTCACTTTATATAATAGTCCTCTGATTATTGAGGTTTAAAGAAAACTTTCTCAAAGAAGCTACTGTAGCCTAGTGTCGGCTGTCAAACGGCGGTCGTGGGATCAAGTCCCGGCTCGTACCAATGAGTTTTTCCGAACTAATGAACGGAATATTTACCGTTAGCTTTTCGGTGAAGGAAAACATCGTGGGTTAAGAGAAAACTGGTCTAATCCCAATATGGTCTAGTTTTCCCTCTGGTTTGGAAGGTCAGATGGCAGTCGCTTTCGTAGAACTATTGTCTAGGTATATTACGAGAACAACATTTCTTTGCTATTCCGCTAAAAAAAACGTGCTGGTCTATCAGTGAAGATAAGATGAAACTATTTGCGTATAAACATGCAAAAAATTACAGCAAACCACCACCAATATTGACAAAAACCTCGACACGTGTTTCGCCTCTCTATACGAGGCATCATCAGGAGATGCTGGCAGGAGATGTTGCTTGCGCCACGTCCACTGAGCAAACTACTGTCTAACCAAAAACTATTAAACTAAAACTAAACTATTGTCTAGGATTAGGTTGTATTGGATTAGGTATAATAATTATTGTCCATTGTTTTTTGTGATTCTGCAAGCCGTAATGGCGATTAACGCGGGAAGATTTATGATGACAGAAAAGTTTCTCAATTGACTATCAGTCAAATATTGTATTGTTATCATGGACCTGGAATACTCTGGACAGGCTATACGTGATGCCACATGAGGGACGGAAAGGCTCCTATGCAGCTAAATTAAGAACTACTCCTAAAATGGCTGATGACTTGCCATAAACAATACCTACTTCATTTGGAATTTTGGACGGGTAATGGTTTATGTGCCACAACTTCATACCAAATCAGTTGTGGCAAATAAAAACAAGTGCAACTCAAGTACAATTAATGATATTTCCCTTTCTGTCACACTTATCGAGATTTGTATGCTACCTCGCTCGCACGTGGTATTATTATTACCATAGCCTATCCAGAGTATTATAGGTTCATGATTGTTATCTTGACCTAATTCGTTTCCTTGTCAAACTCCTAGTCACAATCATGTCTGACTGCAAACAAAATAAGTATTTACTTATTTCTTATGTGTATATACGCAATACGACTGAGTCTGAGACTGACTGGATTGAGCCGTAAAGATACTACAGGGGATTGAGTGTTAGAGACTCGTTTTCATAAATTGGGTCGGCGGTCTCATTATTGTAGTAATCACTCTCTAAATACTTGATTACGTGTTGTGAAAAAAATCGTTCATACATTTTACAAATATAATGATTCTCCAGGTCATTAATTAGGTACATTTTGTTAAATGCATGGCATAACAACACAGGTACTCTCTTCCGAGACTCGCGAACTACGTGACTGACACAAGCCTAGGCGTGTTCATCATGCTGTTAAATGCCGTTTGAAGACGTAGGCTTGTGTCAGACACGTGGTTCGCTAGTCTCGGAAGAGAGTACCTGTGTTGTTATACCATGGTTAAATGTAAACTATTATAAGAAGTACATATCAGTCTTTCGGCTCATATGATGATGATGATGATGATAAGAAGTATATTATTATAATTATGACACTGTGGACCGTGACACGAGCTGTCAAGGTGTTGTCAGATAGGGGACCTAATGTAATGTGTACGAGTATAATATTATAGTACTATTTTCTATTCTGTGGGGGACAGAACATACGCCTCTTAAAACTTTGGACACGTATAACTTACTGATTCTTTAACATCTTGCGTTGGTTTTCTCTCCATTTGACTACATGTTCTTTTTTGAGAAAATACAACAGTATTGATCATTTTATTTAGTGTCTACACTCCTATTGTCAAGAAATACAGATGCTAAGAAATGGAGGTCCATTCCTTAGCATTCTTCCTCTCGATACTGTCACGGCCGGCGTTTGACTTGCAAAATAAGATGTGCTCCCATCGTGTACCTCGTATCATAAGTTTGTATTTTTCATGTAGATCTTATAAAAAAATATAAACTAGAAGATATGACTTTAACGTGCAAGGGACATGCCACATTTTGAACGGTAAATTTAGCAATATTGTCGTCAAAAGGGAAAAACTGATTAAACATTCATACAAAGAGAACTGTATTTAAGTAGGTACACGCACCTCTGTCGCCTTTTAATTGATTCATTATTAAAAATCGATCGACAGAACGTGTGCCGTCTATTAAGTAATACTGCAATGGCGGCGAGCTCATCTTTAATAGGAATTCCGATGAGTATGCCCGCCACTCGCCGGTAACTGGTTCACCGACGAACATTTTTCAGAACTAGGTTAAGCGGAGTCAATTTACTAGAAATAGCTGTACCTAATTGTTTATAACGTGAGGGCTCTAGAGAGTAATGTGTGAACACTTTTAGTTACACTCCGGTGTCAATTGTTCATGATTGGACGGATTTTAAAACCAAATCTGCAGCTCAGTCAGGGCTGATCTTTTGAATTGTTTTTTAACCCCGAGACAAACGAGGGTAGAAGCTACGGTAGCCTCGTGCTTCAGGTATGCGGCTGTCAAGCGACTGTCGTGGGTTTGAATACCGCCTCATACCTGGGTCATTGTCAGATTTAGGTGCGCGTCTTTTCGGTGGACATTGCCAAAGTTAAGGGCTTTAAGCCTAATTTTTGGTTGAACTCTGAATCCGCATAAAGGGCGTCGCCTCTTCTATAATTCTATGCGATAAAAACATATTATATATAAATATAAGCCCTTAACTATTGCCCACTGAAAAGACGATTTTTGTTTTACTGACTGACAATGCGTTTCTCGGACTTGTACAGAATTTCGTTGAAGGAACACAAGACGGAAAGGTTAGTGGGGACGGAAAGATTTGAAGGCGCAACGTGGGCAACCCTCCCATAAAAAGCGACGACCATAAACTGTCGTAGTTTTAGGCTGTTGATGATGATGAGGGATCATACAATTTCTCATTAATAATTTACTTTAAAACAAAGTTTTAACCGACGTCAGTACTTCTCCTTATTTGAATAGTTCAAGCAATCAATCAAATATATTTATTTGCAAAAATACAGTGGTATAGGATGTTACAATTGGATAAGTTCTGTGTTTTTTTGCATGAATGAATGATTTTGTATGAATTCAATTCACACGTCAACATCAAAATAAATAGGTAAAAATAAACATCAAAAATAAAATAAACAACAAATAAATACAGGAATTTAACATAATCATAAAACATTGTGGTTCAAAACATGCTAATTTTCAAATTCTAAATATTGCGTTATGCTATAAAAACACTTGTCAAGAAGCCAGTCTACTAATTTTCGTTTCAACTCGTGTCCCTGTAGTAACTTTAAGTTTTCTGGTAGGTTATTACACATTTTCATGCACATATTAAACACATTTCTGTCATACATCACCTTGTTACAAACTGGTTTATGCATACGGTTCATTATTTTTCGTCTGGTTTGCCTTTATGTGTCGTGTTCTCTATTATCCCATTACCAGACACTAACCTGATGACCCAGGGAACAGGATAATTGTATCCTCCAGGTGTCTTCGAGTAATCGGAGAGCATACACAAAAAATAAAAGACTGACCAATTGAGAACCTCCTTTTTTGTAGTCGATTAAAAAACGCAAAGGTAATGAGTACATTACCCAGACCCAGTTTTTAGGGCTCTGTAGTCAACAAGGAACCCTTATACTTCGCCATGTCCGTCCGTCTTGGGCTTAGCTCAGTAACCATCATTACTACTAGAAAACTGTAATTCGGCATGGGTATATAAATCAATCACGCCGACAAAACAGTAAAATAAAATCTTTAAAAAATCCCCTCTGCCGGCTAAATGGCTACTAGTACATATAATAAATTTAAAAGGAAAACTATAACTAGTTACCGAGTAAAAGTCGACCAACTTAAAATGTACTTAGAAAGGCCAACTTTCGTACAAATTCGACTGACGCAACTGCACCACTTAGTTGGAGCGCGTGTGTCGATGTAACCAAGACAGACAGGGAACTACGGAACCCTACAATGCGCGTGGCCCAACACGCACTTGGCCGATTTTTTAAAGATACATTAGACCAAGACCAAGTAAGACTTTACTTACCAACTTAAAGGACCTTTCTATAACCAGGGGATAATAGTGTCTAGAACAGGTTCTTTTGTGGTTGGGGGTTTAGATATTGAAACCCCGTTTGTGCTCGGATGTCGCGTGCCCCGAAACCCGTAAATACTGTCACATCTTTTATTCATTACACAAATGGAATTGCTTTATTACTCAATGATTTCCGCTGGTCATTGGATTTTTATCGAGACAAATCTCCGAGTAACAACGCGAATTATTCTATTACCATAATTTACATGTCTGCCAGATTATCTCCAGTTTGTAGCTTAGGGGCTGTTCATAAATTACGTCATCGTTTTTTGACGATTTTTGTCAACACGGCGAATTGTCAAACATATCAAGGGTCGCAACGCCCATGTTACTCCTTTGGATTTGCATGCGTCTATAGGCTGCGGTGTCCGCTTACCATCAGGCGGGCCGTACGATTGTTTGCCACCGTCGCTGTGAAAAGGATGTAGATCCGCCTGCAAGCTATAAGTACCCCCAGCGATACCTGGGCCGCCCTGAGTCCTACACGCCGATTAAATTCAAATTGTTTTCACATCGGCAAACCCTTTGACCCTTCGCTATTTGACAATTATTACTACCAAATTAATTTAATGTAAAGGTCATTTTTACTTTCCGACCTAAGGGACTACAAAGATTTGCTGGTGGCTTCCATTTGATAACCATCAACGGTAAATGTTGGGATTGACGTCGATTAAAGGTGGTTTTGAGTTAATTGTTGCGATTAGCGAGAAGTTAGGTATGAATGAATTGATGGGTTATGTATAATAGTCATAATGGTCCGACCGGATACAATTAAACGTGTTACATAATTCCCCATGGAAGAAAAACATATTTATTAAACCGAATAAAAGTAGCAACCTTAATAATCTATAACGTCAATCAAACTGAATGTTTATAGATTATTTTAACAGAAGACTGTTTATCATTTGTACCTATTTTAATAATAATGAAACCATTTTACTCTAAAAAGGCTTGCAATCTCAATAAAAGGAAGTCAAAGCGCTTTAAGTACTTAAAAATACAGAAGAAAAAATATGGTGTCAATTACAGGCCATCTCAATAAATCTTCAGCAACATATTGCATTACACAACTGAAAGACTATTTCGTGTTCTAGTTTCCAATTCGTCGTAATTTTTTTCTACATGTGCATTTATACTCTAACTCGGTTAGGGTTGTTGTCATTTACCTCTCAGAGGAAATAAAGTAAAAAAAAAAAAATCGGGTAGGTTTCTATTTAGTTTAACGTTTCAAGGATGATTATTTTATGTTTTATCCAAATTGTTTTATTTGTTGATCACGTTTTTCAAATAGTGGCAATAGATTCTTTACAAGGGATATTTGAACCTCCTTTCGGCTGTAGGGGTATTTTTGTAACACCTTGTATAAAGTTTAGGTTCACATCAATGATGTAATATAAAAAAGAGGTAGATAGGTTATAAGCACTCCAAAAGTGGCACACTAAAACTCAGCCAATTGTATGACCTTGCCTCAATGTCGAGTCGTCAATGAACGTCTCAGCTGTCAGGTTTGGGGGCCATTTTTAAACACGGAATTTAATATAGACAATGTATCTACCTCTTTTTTTTTATATTACATCATTGGTTCATATAGTCTAAGTTAGTTTGTAAGTTCTTATTTTCTTTGACTTTTTTTGATCATTGTTGTTCTTGTAATAATATAAAAATATATTATTACGAGCGTGGGGATAGAGTTAATACACCTTTTTAACACAGTAGACTTATTACGTGACTTACACAGGGCAAAGTCCACTGAGTCTACACGTACTAACACTGACTCAATTTTACTGAACAAGTTTACTGAATCTGCGCCTACTAGTACCTGATACAGTTACACTTCACTGATACTTTGCACTAGACCACTTATTTCCACTGTTCTTCTTCCTGTAGTTCTCACTCCGATACTTAGACTTCACTCCGACTCCACTCTCAAGACTGACTCGTACTTTTTTTTTTTTGAATGAGTTTCTATAATAGGACAGACCCAATTAATATAGCGGTCGAATTGCGTGGTTGGAGGGTAGTCTGGGGAAAATCCAGGAGAAGCCTCCGGCACGACCACGCGGGGAAGTTTAAGCACTGGAATACTCTACGAGTTTGCGCTCCAGTGAGACTGGTTGAACGTTATCAACCGAATCTGGGGTGTGAGTGGTGTCGAACTACTGGGAGTTTTATCGCTGGTTCGCTAAAACCTAGCCTAGCTGAGAAGAGTCCAGCAAGAAACTCAGCTAGGCCCGACTTGGGTCGGACTGACTCTACCCGGTATGCGGCGGTACCGGGACGAATAGGGACTGTATGTGTCGTGTTGTCGCTATCTCGCGGTGGACGTCCCCGCCGGCCTGACTCGTACCGCGAACGTGGTCCCTTTATATACCCCTTTCCAAAGATTCTGGGCCGTCATTTAGATCTTCATTCCGGTCTTCATTTCTTTTTATATACATTTGTTTTGAGTAGCATAGGCTTTTTATGATAAACGTGCTACGTTCACGTTTCTCGAATATTCCAAGCCCATATATTTGTCCATACATTTTCATAAGCATCGAATGCCCTTTTCGCTTACTTTTTCTAGAACATTCCATACTACTCCGTGTTTTGAAAATGAACTCATTAAAACATACAAAAAGTGCATGTCGGTCGCTGGTCTCGAACACGGGTATATCGACTCTAAGGCCGCAGTCTGTACCCCTAGGCCACTGATGACTTATGACCACACGGTGAATTTCGAAATACCTTGTTGGCGTGTTTATTTCAATGGTAAAGAAACTGTTACGAGGGTCAAACTGAAAGCTCTTAGAAAATCAAAAACTGAGCAATCAAGCAACTTATTACTTTTATTATATCTTTTCAAAATAGCCTCCCTTCACATCAATACATCGCTGCATTCGATAGAACCACTGAGAAAAGCACTTTGCCCACTCGTCCTTAGGGGTCTCTTCGACGGCCTTTTGAAACGCAGCCACTGCTTCGTCGGCGTCCATAAAACGTTTTCCTCGAAGTTTTTCTTTAATTTTTGGGAATAAATAAAAATCACAAGGTGCAAGGTCGGGGCTATAAGGTGGGTGACCCAGTAATTCCACGTTTGCCGTCGCCAAATAGTCGATCGTTTGCTTGGCGGTGTGCGATGAGGCGTTGTCGTGGTGAAGCAGGATCCTACTGCGAGGCCGTTTTTCTCGAACTTTTTCCAAGACAAGTGGTAAACAATTGTTAGTGTACCACTTCGCAGTAACTGTTTTTTGATCCTCTAAAATAATTGTTGCGTAATGACCAGTCCTTCCGAAGAACGAGGCCACCATCTTTTTTCCCACACTTCGACCTCTCTTCACTTTAGTAGGCAACTCCTCGGAAGGAAACACCCACTCAGCAGACTGTCTTTTAGTTTCAGGATCATAACAGTAAATCCAGCTTTCGTCACCCGTAACTACGTCGAACACAGCATTTGAGTCACCTCCGTTGAATCTTTGACCCATTTCACGGCACCAATCAACACGACGGACTTTTTGGGCTTCTGTCAAATTATGAGGTATCCACCGGGCACAAAGCTTCCTCACCGCTAAATGTTCATGGAGGATTTTGTGAACTTGACTCATACCAATGGCTAAGCTTGTACGAATCTGCTGATAGGTTACTCTTTTGTCAGTCTCTATCATACGCCGCACAACACTGATGTTATCTTCAGTAGTCGCCGTAGAACCGCCGGCCGGCCCTCACGCAGATCATCAGTGAGATTAGTGCGGCCACGTTTAAATTCATTAAACCAGTTGTAAATAGTAGCACGAGATGGGGCTTCATCGTGAAAGGCCAATCGAAGTCTATCATAACTTTCTTGTTGACTTAAATTACATCGAAAGTCGTAAAAAATCATTGCTCGAAAATTTTCTCGCCTTAAATTCATGCTCACGTAGTACACACAATTTTCAATTTGCCGCCAAATCGTAAAACAAATGACAATAAAGACTTTCAGTGTCGCCCTCGTATTGACCCCGCTGTCGTAATAATATGTTTTGATGGTTATTTTTTTTTACCTTGATAGTGGAAAATCATTAATACCTGCCTGTCGAGGCTGACCAGCACGGTTATCACAAGACGGCGCGCGAGCTGTGTCGCATCGAGATAGACTATTCGTCTCTTCTAATTAGAACACTTAGAGAGACGGATACACAGCCAGCTAGCGTGCCATCATTTGATAGTCAAGCTGCGCGAACTACAAATCTACCACTCTTAAGAGTTACCTACCACAGAAACGAGAAAAATGATTTGTTAGATGGATTTCCCAATGTTTTTATTTTCTTGTATAAAAATTTCCGAACGCTCATTTTTCCAGTAATTTATTTTGCCATACTACTAATTACATAGATTCACATTTTACCTGTCGCAAAACTTCTCATTCGCATAATTACCGGTTTGTGATTTTTAACGAAAGAAAATGTTTGAATATTCAAGCGTAAGGATCTTGCTTAGACCAGGGGCCGTAGACAAGGTTACAATCGACAAGTGGTAACGCTAACGCTAACGAATAAAATGTATGGGAATGACAGATGCCGACGAAACACTTTTTGTTAACATCTGTCATTCCCATAGATGTTATTAGTTAGCGTTAGCGTTAGCGCTTGTCGATTGTGACCTTGTCTAGGCCCCCAGTTGCGTTTTAGACGAGATGATAGTAACCCGAAAATTTGGGAATGTCATCATTTTCTATTGAGAATATAATCTATTAGAAAATTGATTATGAAAAAAGGTGTATGAGAAATTCTGCAACATACGAAATTATCCGCATGGTAAAATAAATTACTGGAAAAATAAGCGTTCGGAAACTTTTATACAAGAAAATAAAAATATCGGGAAATCCATCTAACAAACCGTTGCCAGTTCAGATCCGTAAGATTGCAAGTTGTAGCTCCGTAAATGGTCCCGGCACATAACAAGGAAACCAAAAAAACATTTTATTAAGAACTCTAAAGGTAAGACACACGTCCCTAAATACATGACACTTTCAATCTTACGAAGGCGTTACGAACTCGACGCTAAGCGCGAGGAATTAAAGGCTCGACCACCTCCGGGCATCCACTACAATTTCGTCGCAGGATTTTGTAGGGAATGTGGTCGCACATTCTCCGCAAAGATAGGCTACGTCAGTCATGAGAGGTCACGAACAACGCTTCAGTTAGTCAGTTTTCTTTGGTTTTTTCCAGTCGCCGTGGTCGAAATTGGCCAGGATGATAACGATGACGATGATGATGAAGTCAAAACAACAGAGGTGAACAGATGGCAACTATTAAGCATTAAGGTGTCGAGCATTGAGACATTTACCTTAATGGGTTCCGTGTGAAACCACCATTTGTTACCAGCATTTCAATCGCGAGAATTGTTCAGCCTGCCCCGTAATTGGATTCGGCCGAATTCGCGGGATTACGCTATTTTTGTTTATAGAATTAAATTGACAGCTTTGTAGGGAATGGTTTTGGTATTCGGAAATTCAATATCCCTGTATTATTTCGATTTCGGTATTTTCATAAATGAAAACAATGGCTACTCGGAAAGAGCAACTTCAACATGGTATCGTATAGATTTACCTATTTTCGTAAATGAAAACAAGTCGAAACAGAAAACTAAAGGTGGGATGATTCGTTTGTATAAACTATACAGTTTTGAGTTTAAAGATATAACAGCCTTTCGTCCAAAATAAAAGCTTTTTTAAATATTCACTAAACGAGCGAGCGAGCGAAGCGAACGAAGTAGTCCGTTTCGGATTAATTTCGTTTATTCCGGCGCCTGCCGGCTGTTCTACAGGTACTTGCACTCCGGCAGTGCCAGCAGAAGTGAAAACTCAATGACAATGTAACAGTTTTTCGATCAGGTCACGTGTCCGTCTTACGAATTTTCAATCTGTCGAATCTTACGGTCACGTGACCTGTGGCGAGTTTAACAATTTTTTGAAGTTAGCCGCTAAAGAAGTTTTCACTTCAAGAAAATACTACTCAACGACTAGTGGCTCGTTGAGTTGTATTTTTTTTCCTAAAAACTGAATCGATAAAACGTACTAATTATTGACCGTAGTGAGTCATTTATTAAGGGGCTCCAAGCGCTTTTTGGCTAGTTTTGACGAGTTTTGAGTGGATATTCCTCCGTCAAAACTTTAGATATATTTATGGTACAAACAGTTATCGGTTCTTCAATTCTTTATCTACATTTGCACGAGAGTTTTCTAGAAAATAATGAATGGTTATTTTTTTATGATTTATTCAAACATGGTCCAAAAAAGCTCTCTTTTCGATATTAGTATGTTACTTATGCACTTTTATATATGAAATCTACATATAACTGTTCCTTATTGACGTCTTTAATAACCCACGAGAGATATTTATTTTTAACTAATTTTTACAAAAGTTACGTCCAAAAAAGGGTTTTTTGGCCAGAAATTGCCAAAGTTTGGTGCCATATATCCCGAAAACTGTGAGTTTTGATGTAAATATAGGATACTATTTTGGTAAACCACGTTGTTCTTAATACGATAAGCTATAAAAAACACGAAAAAACCGACAGTTACAGATCGAAGGTCATTGGGAGCTAGGAGCCCCTTAATAATCACGTTTTGTGATTGTTAATGAAAATTCAAAAACACTGACTGATGAAACGAACTGACGTCACGATTTTTTATGGTCAAACAGCGTAATTTATTTGAACGTTTCATGTATTAAATAATCTTTTATATATAGGACAAATAAGTTGAAGCGTCCGCGTCCTGCTTCCGAGTATTTCCGAGGGCTTTATTTATTGAGAACGATCGATCAATTAGAAGGAATGGAAAATGAAAAAAAAACCGATTGTAAGATTGCCAGTGTCAGTTCTTTTTTTCATTCTAATGGCAATTTTTAGGTTATTTTTTCGGAATCTAATTACGGTTTCAAGTATAGTTGTCAAAAACGCGTTGACGAAAGGTAAGGCACGGAAACTACCCCGGCAACAAATCGATGAAACGAAGGGTGTCAGGTTAGCAACGACAATCATTGATTGGTGGGCGTCACCTGCCCATTTTACCTTTACATAGGTAGTTACTGTAAAAGTTGCATAAACACCATTACAGATCTTTTGAAACATGTGCTGGCAGTCAATACAAGTTTGAATAAGGATGGTGACACCAAATAAAATAATCAATAATGTTGAATTTTCTCGAAAAAGGATTAAAGATACAGTCGCATGGAGAAATTGTTAACACAAGACAATAAATTATCTAAAGTTATAAATGTCCAAAGTTTTAAGATACTACTACCACTCCCTTTTCCGCAAAACGAACCTTCACATGTGAAGGTTCGTGTTTGCAATACATTGATGATACATGCATGTACCATCAATGTATTGCAAACACGTCCTCGTTATTTGACATCCATGACCGACCGGTTAGCCTTAGTGACGCTGCCTACGAAGCTGAAGGTCCTGGGTTTGAATCCCGGTAAGGGCAAATATTTGTGTGATGAGCATGAATATTTGTTTCTGAGTCATGGAAGTTTTTCTATGTAATTAAGTATTTATATCTATTATGTATATCGTCGTCTAGTACCCATAACACAAGCCTTACTGAGCTTACTATGGGACTAGGTCGGTTTGTGTAAGATTGTCCCCTAATATTTATAAATTTTTATTTATTTATGACAGTGACTAGTATGATAATTAAACTAATCGATGATGTACGTTGAAAATTTATTTTAATTTAATGAAACAATGAAAAAAATAAAGGAACATATTTTTGAAAAGGTGTAGAACAGAAGCAGTTCCGTTTTGGGACCAGAATTGATATTTGCATTTAAAGCCCCAAACTCAGACAGACCCCGTATCATGGTCGGCCTTTATCACACGATAAGTGACAGGATAGAGCGTCCGTCACTGGCTGACACCGTTCGATAGAACGAGACGACGCTCCTATCTAGTCAATTATCGCGTGATAGGCCTTATCACGCGATAATTGACTAGATAGGAGCGTCGTCTTACCCCGTATCATAGTCGGCCTGACTATGATACGGGGTCAGGATGGATTTGTTTATACATTAGAGCTTCTCTGCTCTATGAACTTAAATTCAATTGTCCAAAATATTCCATTCCAGAAGGAAATTGTTATAACTTTTCGAACGAGCGTTTGATAAACTCAACTGTCTTATCCCTTTCGAAAAATCACAATCGACCAGCAAATCGTTAAATTAACGTGGGCATGACGCACTGGACGACTGGAAACAAAATAAATTACGTTTCATACTTATAATACAAATAAGGGACATACATTGTCAGGGCAATAAAAGGGATGTTGAACGAGGTAAAAGGCAAAACATATGTAGGCATAGCTATGTACATATTTCTTCCCTTTGAAACGGCTGTGACAGTCTGTACTTTAGATAAGTGGTAAATAATCCCGAACGACTCCTTTTGTTAGGCGCCCTAGCGAGGTAGCTCAAGTATTTCAAAGAAATCTTGTACCTAACTACCGTGTTGCATGTATCTGCAATAAGCACCGTATATAGTATTAGATAGGTACTTCAAGTGAGCGGTTATAGGTGCGTATCATCATCATCATCATCATATCAGCACTTTCAAACACTTTCAATAATTACTTCGTATCAGAAGGATCAACAGACACAACTAACAAACCAATAGGTCGACCAGTTAATGAACCCACTAGTAATACAATGTACCTGAGTCCGGTCAACGTAAATGAAATAAGTCAAATTATAAAGGGATTAAAGAATAAAACCAGTTATGGATATGACCAAATCCCCCCGACTCTCGTTAAACAATGCCATGACTAACTGTTAATACCAATTATCTACCTTATTAACCAATTCTTTGCCGAGGCAACTTTCCCGGAGCTATTAAAGATATCCATCATAAAACCTGTACCAAAAAACAAAACAGCTTGTGAACCTAATAGTCAGTCGGTATCACGGTATGGTAAAATGGTAAATGGTAGTCACGCGTGGAAACTACACATCCTTCCCTTTAGATGTGCCAGCCGACAAGGTCAAGGTCGCCAGAAATGCAGCAAATTGGCCAGAAGGTGTAGCTGTTCGTTTCTTTAATGTTGTACAGCCAAAACAGCAAAAAAACTCCACTGCACAACGAGACAACACGTCACCGACGTAACTTCACAATTTGTAGTCTTACACCAAAATGTTAGGTCAATTTCCAGTAAAACCTCATTGCTTGAGTTGTTATGTTCTGATTGTAATATTAAACCTGATATTCTAGGCTTAAGTGAAATTTGGTGTCGCAAAAGTGATTTAAATTGCGTGAGGGTATGCGGGTACTCGCTCGCGAACGGATTCTGCCGCGACCGCGCCGATGCGCATGGTGGGGTGGCTCTGTTTATACGCGAAGGTATACGATATAAACAACGGAATGACCTGCATAGCCTCTGCGTGCCATATCACATAGAATTGACTGCTATTGAAATATCATGTTTACATCTAATTATAATTGTATTATATAGGACATGTAATGGTGAATTTGACATTTATTTAGAACATCTTGAATTATATTAAGTAAGCTAACTGACGAAAATAAAAAGTTTCTCATAGTTGGCGATCAAAATGTGGATTATTTATCAGACAATAGTTTGAGACGGCAGGTCGACGACTAACTTAGTTGCTATGGTTGTGAGAACACTGTCACTTTTCCCACTCGCGTAACAGCTGACTATGCGTCATCAATTGATCAGCAATTGGCAATACTTTATTTTTATTATTTGTTAATTATCTACCATCAGCAATCACGAGTGGCCTTTCTGTATTATTCGCTGATGACACAACTGTCGTAGTTAGCGCATGGACTCATGAGCAGCTTGCTGAAAGGATCCGCGAGGCATGTTGCCAACTGCAGACGTGGTTTTCCTCAAATGGCTTGCTCTTGAATCTCGCTAAATCAAATATCATGCTTTTCTCAGGTCGTAACTCCACAGCGCCCCTGTGCATTGCTGATGGTCCGATGCCATTATGTAACGAGTGCAAATTTCTGGGCTTTACACTTGATTCGAACCTTAACTGGAAGGGCCATGTCGACCAGCTGTGTGGTAGACTGACCAGTGCTGTATTTGCTCTAAAAAAGCTAAAGCCGCTGATATCCAAAAAGTCGTTACGGTCCGTATATTTTTCACATTTCCACTCTTTAATATCATATGGTATAGTGATATGGGGCAATTCTACGGATGTCAAGCGAGTATTCATACTCCAAAAACGCGCTATTCGAATACTGGCTGGAGTAAAGCACAGGCATCCGTGTAAGAAACTTTTTGAAAGTAACGGCCTCATGACGCACTACTCACTGTACATATATGAAGTGTTGATGTTCGTGAGAAAGAATCTGCCAATGTTCAAGCGTGTTGAGGTCACGGGCAAACAGCTCCGATCAACAGGGAGACTCAGAACGGTCCCGCGTCGCAATGGCACTTTCATGTAGGAATCCTCGAGTGATAGGCCCAACCTATTAAGAACGACTACCCGCCGAATTGCGAACAGAGTCATCTGACGAAACATTCGAACGCCAACTGAGAAACTTTTTATTGAAAAACGCATTATATTCAGTAAAGGAATTTATGGACATTAAACATTAATAATATCACTGTTTTTGACATTGTAAACTATATCGTTATTTGTATTTTTTGAACTTTTCGTTTAAGTATAGTTTGTAATCTGACGCTCTTTATGTGATATCTTAGTCATTTATTTACTTTTGCCTATTAATTAATTGTGACTATAATTTAAACCAAATGCAACTTGACATTTTACTACAATTCTTATTCTCTTTGACGATCATAATATAAATTCATATAGATTAAGCTAGCTTTAATTTATATTGTAATTGTATATTGTGAAATAAATAAATCTAAATCTAAATCTAATGATTTCCGTCCTATTGCACTATTGTCGACGTTCTCCAAAATTTTTGAATCGGCAATGGCCAAACGGTTAAATTCCTTCTGCGATAAATATAACATATATAATGAAAGCCAACATGATTTTCGCAAGCAAAGATCAACAGTTTCGGCACTTTACAAATTTACATACGAAATTTTAAACATAATTAATAGTAAAAAACATGCTATTGCTATGCTGCTTGACATGAGTAAGGCCTATGACCGGGTGTCTCACAAAATCCTATTGGAGAAATTGCATGGAATAGGTGTGCGAGGGATAACTTATCAGTGGTTTGTGTCATATCTAGAAAGTCGTCAACAGTATGTGGATACGAATATTATGATTATAGCGAGAAAATATTTCGTACTTACAGATCACAGAAAGTTAATGTAAAGTATTCGATACCTCAAGGAAGTGTCCTAGGCTGCATATTGTTCTTGCTATACGTAAATGATTTGCCAAAGAATCTTGATAATAAATGTATACTTTATGCGGACGATAATACAGTGATTTTTCAATGTGATCACAGCGAACAATTGAAACAGCAACTTAATACGTGTTTTGTTCAAATATTGGAATGGCTAAACGAATTTGAGTTTAAATGTCTCTTAAACAAAACGAATACAAATCAAACCGCGACAAAAACTACCAATTGATACAACATATTCATACAAAAATGACAAGATAGTCACTGTTAACACGTGTACTTTATTAGGAATTGAATTAGACTCGGAAATAAATTGGAAAGCACATGTCATAAAAATATCAGGAAAGCTGTCTCAATTCACATACGCTCTGTATGAATTGAAAAATTGCACTGTATTAAAAACTGCAACTAGTGCATATTACGCTTACGCGCACGCTTGGTTGAGCTATGAGATTGTTTTGTGGGGGAACAGCCCACATACCAGTGATTTGTTTATCCTTCAAAAAAAGTGCGTAAGAACTTTACTATATATATCACAATTAGAGAGCTGTAGATCACACTTTGTTAACCTAAAAAGTTTAACGTTAACATCTATATGTAAATATATTCTAATTATGTAAATTCGTAAGGAACAATAAAGTGTTATTTGAGCAGACCCAGGAAAACAGCACACAATCTCGCCATAACCTCAGAAACAGAAATAAATTAACTAGTACATTTACGAAGCTCCAAATTGTAAGATCGGGCACGTACCACATGGCGATAAAAGTATACAATAGTGTTCCTTTATGTATAAAGCAGGTTAAAAAAAATAAGGTGTTTTTTCAAAAGTTGAAAGATTTTTTGATCAAGAAAAGTTATTATACATTAAAAGAGTATTTTAGTTGTAATTAATTAATAGATGCATGCAAGCATGTTAATCTTATCCTAACCTTAATGTAATTGCAAATTAATAGTGTTATTATTACATTGCAGTGCCCTTACAGGGTTTATATTGGGACGTAAAATATTGAAAGACCATTTAGCCATATAAAGCAATTAAACGATATGAATATGAATACAAAAGAGAAGACAACATTGCCACGAAACGGTTCCATCTCAGCGTTGCGTTGCGTATGCGTTGCGTTGTGCCTTGCTATAGATCACCTATCATAATCACCTGCATCGATACTGTAGCGCTGCAAAAAGTCGTCATGTGATCAACCGCTTTCATGGTTTATTTTAACTATGTAGTTGGCCATATAGCTGTCCAGACCCCACACGGCAGTGCCCCTGAAAAGTCAAGCAAAAGAACAATAATTTACTTTATAAACAAAGTTTTAACCGACTTCAATTTAGTACTCCGCCAAGCCACGAGAACATTTCCACATTTATTTTCCAATTTACCACATGAACTCATTTCCGAGAGCAAATGCGTTGATTATTAGAGACTAAAACCCAATCGCTGTATGTGGCCCGATAATATTTGAGAACTTCCGTCGATTCCACAAGGATCACCTTTGGTACTTCATTAGCTGCTATTTCAACGGAATCTTATCAGAATCTGTGACGTGCTTTTGTAATTTAAGTACGTAATTGAGGAATTCCATAAGTCATCTATGGTCTTCATCATCAGTTCCACTCCACCAAATTTATGATTTCCGCATGTAAATACACGAGATATAATAGAAAATACCAAAATCACTACACGCGTGCCTAATATAATTGAGGAGTTCTCTCAATTCCTCATGGATCCCACCATCCAATATTTTTTTTTTTTAATTGGATGCATTATATACTTAAAAAAAAAAAAAAATTTCGAATCGGCTCATCAATGACGGAGTTCTGAGGTAACAAAATTAAAAAATTAAAAAAAAAAACAAAAAAAATATTATACAACCGAATTGAGAACCTCCTCCTTTTTTTTAAGTCGGTTAAAAAAGGCACGGCCGTACCATCTTTTTTAGGGTTCCGTAGCCAGAATGGCAAAATGGAACCCTTATAGTTTCGCCATGTCCGTCTGGCCGTCTGTCTCTCTGCCTGTCTGCCTGTCTGCCCGTCTGTCCTCCTGCGGCTTAGCTCTGTAACTGTACTGTAATTCGGCACCCCCCCCCTGCCTGCTAAATGTCTACTACTGGGATGTGAAAAAAATCGTGACAGTCGTACACATAATGCCTTGAAAAGGACAACCATCACGGCTAAGTAGGCATAACTAGAGACTTACCCGAATAATAGTCGACCGACCAACTTGAAATATACTTATTAGAAAGGCTTACTTTCGTACAAATTCAGCCGACGCAACCGCACCATTTAGTTGGCGCGCGCGTGTCGATGTAACTAAGACAGATAGGCAACTACGGAACCCTACACCGCGCGTGGGCCGACTCGCACTTGGCTGATTTCATTATTTTATTAATATCATTCGGGGCATTTTCGACCCCCCTGTACCTTCGTTGTGGAAAAAACTAGCTAAATTTTCAGCGACCAAGAGGGCATTACCTGGGTCGACATGTTTCCAAATTACATTAAAATCGAACCAGTAGTTTAAGAATTGCAAGTCACTCAATTTTGTCACTGACTGACACACTCACTCTCTCACCGATGATCATAATTCTAAGGTACTTCTAGTTGACCTACAAACTTGAAATATAGCATGGTGGTTTTTGTTAGATGCACAATGCACTAGAAAACTATAGTTACAAACGTTTTCTGCGGGTGGTAAAATAACGTTTCCATACAAAGTATAATATGCAAAACAAAACAAAATATTATCTATTTCCAGTTGCATTCATAAGCAAATAAAGATCAATAAGAATGCCTGACTTGGCTCTACGTAATATCTCACAACTTCTTACGGTAAGAGTTTCTAGACTTAGCCTATTTTTAACTGACTTCAAAAAAAAGGAAGAGGTTCTCAATTCGGTTGTTTTTTTTTTCAATGTTTGTTACCTCATTATTTATAAGCTTTATATTAACTTGACTTGTTCGTATGTAAGTTGTCCGTCAAATCTTGCAAGTTTTTGACCCAGTTCCCGGTGACCGATTGAGCTGAAATTTTGGGTATAAGTATAGTTTGGATGACGATGCAATATTATGGTACCATCGAGCTGATCTGATGATGGAGACAGAAGGTGATCATAGGAACTCCGTAATAAAACCACATAACCCCATCGAGTTTTGGCTCGTTAGAATCGTCTTAATGAGCAGTTGATGACGGTATACAGAAAAGTACAGTCGGCAATAAAAGCTTGTACCAAAAATGATTTTTTTTACAGAAACTTGTTACATGGAATATTTTATGGCATCAATATTACTTATGACTTGAGTTTTGCAAGCAGACTAAATTTTTCCCCTTTTCGGGATTCAAACCCAAGACCCTCTGCTCAGGGCCACCGGCTGAAAATCTGGAACGCAATAATCTGACAAACAAATTGTCATTATTTTTAGATATAAATTGGAAGCAATGTCTATTTCCCCCGGTGGAGGGAACATAATTGAGAACAAACACCTGATATTTGTATACAATTACGATGGAACAGAAATACGGTGGTTTGATTCGTGGAATTGATGATTCTCGCTAAACCTCCCTTTGACATTTATTCATATTCATTTATTTGGTATTCATCATATACTGTCAAGTTTTAGCTTATTGTACAGTCGAGGAATTTGAATGTTTAGCACTTTTAGACCTTAACGTCATTCAAATAGAGTTGACATGTGCCAAACCTTCATTTTCCTCGACCGTACAATAAATTGTAATATCCAGTCATGCCAGAGAATAGGTATGAAGTCAGGAAACAGAAATAATAATGTGCTACATTAATCAATGTCAAATAAATAAATCTGTGGCCCTAGTGAAAAAGGGTATAACGTCGAAAACCCCACTTTACAGGAGACGCAAAAAACCGTTACACCTTTTAATTAATCACATTTTTGTTCACTGCGTTTTAACTGTCATACTTACAAACAAACTGTTAATGCAGTTTTACTGAAAAAAAAATCTTCTTTTTTTTAGTTGTATTAATATTTCTCTAAACATGAAGTTTTTTAAAAAAAATAAGTTATACCCTTTGAAAAAAGTGCAACTGAGTGACATAACTGAAGTTTTACCCTTTTTCACCTTTTTGTGTAGGTGCTGTTGTGCTACCAAAGAATATAATTCGAATTATATCCTTTTTCACGTATAATTTTAAGAGTGAAAAACGGTACGAAGGGTTTTTTAAACCTCGAATATTTTTATTTTGAAGCTACAATAAACATTGTACAACATTATAAAAAAAACTTTTTTGAATCATATTAATCTATTTCAATCATAATTTCAACGACAATCGTAAGAAAATCGACTTTAACCTTTTAACACATAATTAAATTGTCGTGTATTATAATGTAACTGCAGTTTTACATTATCTATTTTGGAACTTGTATCCGTTTACTCGGGTGCATCAAAAATAAAAAGAAGCATGACTTAATTATTTTTATTTATTTCAAAATTCAAAACATTACACAAATTTGTTAAACAAAAACAAAAGAGCTTTTTGTGGCTGCCGTTAAAATAAAAACCTCAATTATCATCATTTTTATGATTAAAATCTTAAAAAAAAAAAACTTTTAAGAGAAGACTTAGTCTTCCATGTACGTAGGTGCCAACGGATGAGATTCTGTCACATTCTCGGAAGATGGCAAATGTTCATAAAAAGATCTCGCACTTGGATTTATCAGTGGCAAAATAAACATGAGATCGCGTTTTTTTTCGATGGATATTGGTACTGGACCATTGTAAGTTTTTGGAATATTTTCGGTCTCAAACATATTGACTGGCATCGGTGACTTTCCTCGTTTCCTTAAAAGGCTTACGGTAGCCCAACTCTCGCTCTCGTAAACCTGATACATAAACTTTGGGAAGTCTTCGCGTGAGTATCGAAAGATAGCAGTTGCCGAAATTAAGAATTTGTCCCTATCTTCGTTTACTTTTCTTTGAACCAGTGGCCCTTTGAGCAGACTTTCAAAGTTTAGGAACAAGTCTTTATCCATTTCAATGACGGTGAAATAATGTTTTTTCCCACATGTGCGGACCAAATTGTACCAATCTCGAGGGTGATGGATGTCCATTTGCGTCTTCTTTTTCGCCTTTTCAATCATAGCGTGATCTACATCACACTCCATGTGACTGTGGCCGGAAACAAAAAAGTTATGCGTGATTGTTTCAAGACTTGGATGGTTTCGAACAGCAAGCATGAACATAGTCGCCACGAAAAATTTTTTATTTTGCCCATAACAGGAATCCGAGTAAAACACTAAGTGTTTTATTCCATCAGGTACAAAATCCAAGATGAACTTATAAACGCAGGAAGCTATTTGGTTACCACCTCTGCCAGCAATACATTCATGCCACATAAAACAATAAGACTTGTTTGCGGTACAGTTTCTTATAGTCAGATTGAAAGTCCATAATTGACGTTTGTAAAATACAGCACCTGACTTAAGGTACGGAGTTGGTAGACATTGCTGTAAATCAAACGCCGCAACCAAAGTATCGGAAACTTCACGTGAAAGGTCTTTATCTTTTGTTTTCCTGTCATAAATGCTTTCAGCTTTTTTCACATGCTCGTCTCTTAGTCTTTCTTTTTCTAATTTAAGCTGTTCTTCTTTGCAATATTTTATTTCCGTTTCAAGAGTGTCGCATTTCATACAGGTGTCCAAATATGGCTTTTTAAAGGAAAGATTTTGGCTTTTAAATACCCAGCTATATATGGTTTCCGACACTGGGTCTTCGGTGACTTCACGATACGCATGGTACATATCTGTCAAACACAAATGTGGAGCCAAAAACCTTTTATTAGTTTTAGATCGACCATAGTGACTGCTAAATGATGGAAATAATAAAATATGTTGCTTAACAGCTTCCAATCTCTCATCACTTATTTTTGTGGCACTTGGCTGCAATCCTCTTGATGAGTCAGGTATAAGACTGCCTTCAGTGACTTTAAGTTTTTCAGTTACGCCTTGGACAAATTTGGATGTTTCGTCAAAAGTTTTTAGGAAACAACCTCTACAAATCCGATAACACTCTAAATTTAGTTTCAAATAATAATGGTTTGCGAACTGCCTATTATTTGTTGCACCTAGTTTTTGAGTATTTTTAGCTCTTAGTTCAATTAAATTTGCAAGAAATTGAACCCTTTTTTTATAGTCTCCTAAGCCCCAATACACTTCAAATATTTTTTTTCTAAAATCTTCTGGTATATTAACAGTGCATTTCTTTTGACAGTCTGGTAGCAATTGAAACTTTCTTTCTTTAACTGTTTTTCCCTTTTGTGTTTCGTACTCTTTCCCTAAATTTCTTTTCTTTTTTCTTTCCTCCCTATCCTTTCTCCTCTCCTTTTCAGATTTTCTTGCTTTTCGTTTGCGTCCTTGACTCACGCCAACTTTGTCCCAAAATGATGGCTGTGCCTGCTCTGATTCCCCTGTGGTTTGAGTTTCTTCTTGTTCCTGATCAGAATCAGCGATGACAACGTTACCTCTGTTCTGGCCGTTTCTGTTATTTTGGGATTCTTCGTTTGACTCTGACTCTGATCCATCATTGTCGGTATCAGGAACGTAATCGTCATCACTTCCTGAACTATAATCTATATCAAAACAGGGTAAAGTGTCTACTAAAGAAGATAATATATCAAAGCAGACCAGAAAAGTTTCATCTTCAACAGTGAACAAAAGATCTGGAATAGGTTCTCTTTCTGATGATATCTCAAAAAGACTACTATCATTTTGCAAATAACCTTCAAAATCCTTTGAACAACCGGGTTGCGGGGAAGCTGCACGTTTCTCATTTGTGGTAAACTGGGTTGTATTATTAGTGTTACCAAGTATAGGTGTTACATTTGAGCAACTAGCATTTTTATGATCTACTACCAGTTCACTTGGAGATATTATGTTGATATTTGCAGGTCGACTATTCTGTAATTTGTCGTTATCATTTTCTTCCAGAAGGTTCAGCATTCGACTGATTCGAGATCTGCCTGCCATCCTGTTTAAAAAGCAAAAAAATGCTTTATGTCACTTGTGATATTAAAACAATTTGTTACTCGTTTTAATTTAAAAAAATGCCTAAGTGCGAGTCTGACACGCACACGAAGAGTTCTGTACCGTAATAAAGTTTTTTAGTCTTTGTTTTATTTTGCTTCTAAACTCACCATTCATGAGGTATAATAAAAGTAACACCTAGAAAAACCCCTAAACAATCACTTATTAGACCAAATTAAACCTAGTAGGTAACAGAACTTAGTTAATAGCGTACGTCGGACTTGACGTTTAATGTGACATGACCGCAACAGTAGGTACTACAGTACATTATTTAAGAAATAAAAAATTAGTTAAGAAGTAAATCAAACAATAACAGAATAATAAAATAAAGGGCGAATTACAGCTGCCAACACGCCTCTCAGTCAAGTCTTTTGTCTTTTGGCCTACACTGACTATCTAGACAGTTATTTGTAACCATATTCGGTGTCCACTCATACCAAGGTCACGTAATCGAGAGGATCGTTGCCAACCGTATTCTAATTCGCAATTCTCCCGTGGGCGACTTGTCGCAATTAAGTATAATACCTACGTACTTCCTACTATCCATCATCGTTAACCTTTGGTTATTTGTTGGTACTTACATGGTTTAATAAAACAAATGTAGTATTCGTAGAAAACATTGCTTTCATAAGCAGATTCTCGTGTATTGAAAATAGGCATCAACGGCAGAAATCGTGGTGTGAAACGATATAACTCGATTTAAATACTAGAATATTATGTTCTTTCCTTACGTTGTCATACAAAATACAATGTGAAAAAGGATATAACTTACGCGTAAAATGTTCGAGTTCTGCGGAGCGCAAGCGCAACCAGCTCCCATGATCACTTTCGGACGACTGCGGTCGATCGCGGCGGGGGGTCTTCCCTCTCCAGAAAAGTGTTCTACACTTTATACCGTTTGTCACATAATAATGGGTGGTATAGGTAAACATGCATTCTTAGGAACGAAAAAGGTGACCGTGGCAAGTGATTAATTTAGATTTAATTTACTAAGCCTTAATAAAATACTGGTGTAAAGTGGTGTATTTCCATATTGATCTTTTTGAACCAAATTTTCGTCAGTTCATTTCGATTTGTACCACTCATGTATATTATTAATTCGTGAAAATGGTTAAAAGTTGACTTATATCTTTAAAGTTTCCGCTTATTGTTGGTGAAAATGGGTGTAAATAAACATTGATCGTTTGACACCAAATTTCTTAAGTGATATAACTCAACTTACATCCATAACGTATAACATAATAGTCGTGAATAAAAATTTAAATCGATTTAAATTAATTGAACAAAGCACTTCTGTTTTGTAAAATGATATAACATGAAATTTATCTTTTAACACCACATACGTCAAAGGTTCTAAAATGAATTATGTCTGTCCACACAAAAATATTTGCTGTAAAATCTCGAGTTGCATTAATGTTCACAACATAATTTTAAAGTTATACCGTTAGGCACAATCCTAACTTAGCCAATTGAAGAGATAACTTAGATCGGATTACACCAAACGAACCGCAATTTTTTTCTGATCGTTTTGATATATATAACGGAAAAAGGTCACAAGTGCACTTATACCGTTTTTCACTAGGGCCACAGAAATATTAGGTGATATTCTTACACAATTCGAACTAGCCCCATAGAAAGGCCAATAAGGATTATTTAATGAATAACTAATAACATCCAAGTCTCAAAAGAATATATTTATAATATGCTCGTCTCATAAATATTTGCCCTTACCCCCCGTTTTAAAATTACACTCGACAGTTTAACGAACAAATTGTATACTAATCGAAAGTATGAATCCTATAGAATATAGTAACGCTGGTGGTGTAGTTTTTCCTGTCTTAACAATTGGGTTGGCAGGTATAAACTGTTAAGTCGAAACTAGTAATAATACATTTATTCGTTTATAAGCTTTCAACCTTCGATTAGTATAAAATTTGATCGTTAGACTATTGAGTGTAAAAAAATAAATCTTGTTTTCATTTCTTGCTAGGATTTTTTTGCCAATCTATTAGAAAAGTATATATATGTACTAAATTCGATATAAAATACTTTTCATTCATTACACAGATGGATGAATATTCGTATCTCCTATAAAATCTATGATATTACTACAGTTTCATAAACATCAATTGGTTATGACCGAGTTCGTCGAAGCTCAATATCATAAACGATGATGGCTGGGCTAAATTAAATTTCACCACATGAATACTACACTCCATTGGCTCCATTAAAACGGTGGGCAATAACATTTTACCTATACCACATAGTAATACGCTGGTTATTTCCTCATAAAATAATAACAGCGTTGGTGTATTTGTAAGAGCAATTTGTACCTTTCTAGCTACTTGACAAAAAACACGGTCCCATTCGAACCAGTTTTATGGGTGGATCAAATGTTTTTATGGGAATAACTACATTTATTCAGAGCAATGACGCGTAATTCAATGTCGAAGAGGCAACCGGATGGCTCGCGGTATTTGAGCTCCCGAAGTGATGTGGAACCGCCCTGTGCAACCCGAACTGAGCCAACTGTGACTGGTTCGGAAATAGGAGGGGGGTGGTAAAAAAAAAAATATCATTGCTTTAACTAAATGAAAGCACGTAAACGACAAAAAAGTAGGTCAAAAGCGGACCTCCGCTGGTGACTGCCGAACGGCTTATACTAAATTGATATGGTATTATGACGTCGAGCAATATCTTCGTATTAACTTGTACGGCAAGTCAAGTAAATTGCTGTTTTGGTGATACATATGATACACATGGTTGTTTTACAATATTTTTTTGCACTTGCACAAATCCATGATGCCGCTGTGTTTGCGGAAATTTAAAACTCGACTCAGGAACTTTTTATTGGAACATCCGCTATATTCCATAAAGGAGTATTATGATATTACCAGTTAGATTTATTTATTAGCCTTTTCTATTTAGATGTTTAGATGTTTGTTACTCAATCACGCTTAAACCGCTCAACCGATTTTGATGTAATTTTGCACGAAGATAGTTTATTGCGTGGATTAAAATATAGGATAGTTTTTAACCTTATGTCAATTCCAGTTATAAATAAATATTCAAACACTTCCCTTGTGTAAAAAATAATAATAACGTAATTATGTTTACACTAGCTGTTGCCCGCAACTTTGTCCGCGTAGAACTTGTAACTGTCTTAGAAAAATGATTACTATTAAATTATTGTGGGCGGAACCTCAATTATCGCCGACCCAAACAAAGTTAACGACCCAAACTATTAAGGGATGATTTCCGAGATAAAACTATCCTATATCTTCCCAAGGGTCTCACCTTATCTTTACGAAAAATTTCATCTAAATCCGTTCAGGGATTAAGCGTAAAAGGTAAAGATTCAGATGAGTTCATTAGTTTAATTTGCAAAATTTTAATTGAAAACTCCGTTTTTCAAATATAATATTATAAGAATCATCAACAGACGTTTCTGCTTAAATTGTATATTTTTCATAATGCAAGTATTAAAGAAAGCTACATGACTGGAAATGTTTGCTTAAATCCGTCCAGTAGTTTTACTCACGTTAGTTGCGAGCTACCTCTATAGTTTTGAAAGCAAACTTATCTGATGCTAAAAGACGGAGAAGTTTCCATCTTCATCCACCGTCCCCATTTAACGGTGTTAGAGAATAAATGATTTTGATTAAGCCCCTTTACGCCCTTATTTCACCCATTTAGGGGGAAAATAGATCTACATATTATAAAAGAAACCTGCTGCCCTGCTTTCATATTTGTAGCTATAAAAAAAAAAAAAAATAATAATAATAAAAAAATCACACATTACTAATAACTTTCAACCCCTATCTTAACCCTTTAAAGGGATGAATTAGGAAAAAATCCTGTACATTAGGAGTTTGTGGCCGAAGTTTTAAACGTCTAACTCTAAAACGACATGTTTTTCATATAAACTTTCAACTCTTTTGTAACTGGTTTTAGGGAATGAATTTTTGTAACATCGCTTAATCATTTGCTTTGCTTTTTAGTAAGATATACCTTCATACAAAGAAGTCTATAACTTTCCAAATTAACGATTTCCATACAACGGTTCGACCCCTATTTCACCCCTTTAAGGGTTGAATTTCGAAAAATCCTTTCTTAGCACACGTCCACGTACTGTAAAGAATATATGTTCCAAATTTCATGCTTATATCGTTAGCGGTTTAGTTGTGCGCTGTCTGTCAATAGATTAGTAACGAAGAGTTTTATATATATACGAGTAGAATAGAATAAGGAAAGTACCCAATTGAACCACAAACATCATCGCTTTCAGCAATTTGGCTTATCATGTTTAATTATCTACTACGAGTATATATTATAATACTCTACGTCACGTTTCCAAAATCACGGGTAACATCTTTAAGTTAAACCAACATGTTGTCATTTAACTATTTCAGAGACTTAATTATGTTCGTAAAACGTCGAACGCTACGTCAAACACATAATTAAACTGTCATCAACACGCTTCGTTGTAATTTAACTCATCAATTTACAAAACTCAAGGAGACGTTCGTGGTATCAGCAAACTTTAATAATTATCATTCTTTCACGATACAAATCTTCCACTCCACAAAAAACGCCTTTAGCCATTGAAGAGTTCCGTCTTCCGGAACCGTCATTAGATCAACTTGATACCTACAAAGTGTACGCTCGAGGATGTTCCGATCCACTTTGTGTGTGTGTGTGTGGAAGGTATCGTTGGATAGCTTTTTCAAATGGGTTTCAAACACAGAACACCCCCACTTAGAAGCCTAATAGTGTTTTTCATTTTGTTCGCGACGCCACCAAGTGTTGGAGTTGTAGCGCTAATATAATCCACGGTCGCCCGCGTTGCCATTCAGTAGCGTCCAAGTTTGTGCAACCTGTGCGGAGTATTACATGTCTCTCGTGAAAAAATAAAAAAAATGGATTTTCGTGGCTAAACATGGGATTTTGTAGTGTGAAGTGGTGTGGCAAGTCCTCAACGACATCAAATTACCAAAAAGATGGAATTGCATTCCACACATGAATCAAATTCATTATTTAATCCAATGGTACAGTTTTGTGATAAAATGTAATGATTTTCATTCTATATGCAGAAGGGTAATCACTTAACTGTAATTTTTCCATATAAAATTTGACATTTAGATCTACCTAACGTGCGTACAATGTTTTACGTGATCGACCTTCTGGTTCACCAACAATGCCTAATCTATTGCTAACGAGAAAATTCTGGTAGAATTTTAACTTGAAAAGTGCCATTACGGCCAATTTGCAACGTTTTAAAAAAAAATGTATTGTTTGCCCGGCGTTATGCACAAGATATTGTTATTTATGAATGATATTGCTTGGTACAATATTTAGTACCAATATAGTAGAAACGCGGTTATCAACACTATCACACTGATATTATAGTACAGACCAAATTTGAGGATAACCGATTGGATGAAGTCGTGTATACGTAAAAGCGCCATCTTTTGTTGTCAAGTGGACGCCCCGTGGCGGCGATGGCAACCAGTATATTTGTGGGGGGCAAAATATAGCAAAATATACTGAACCGATTTTGATGAAACTTTCTAATATTGTATTTTAGAACTCAGAATAGGACATAGCGTGGCGTTTTTTTAGATATAATTTCTTCAGATGGTGATATAAGGTTCGAAACATTGTATGGGAATTCATTTATTTTTGAAGATAGAGACTTGAAACTTCGTAAAAAGGTTCTTTAATGAAATACAAGAAAATAACATTCATCGCTTTTGCCAGTTCATACCCTAAGGGGGTCAAAAAGAAGAATGAATATTTTTTGAGCTAACGACTTGAAACTTTGTAATATGATTCCATAATAAAACACAAGAAAACATTTTAACGTTTTTGAAAATTTATCTTCTAAAGAGATTAAAACTTGGTTGAAAGTTTGTATTAAGAAACCCTAAGTACCACAAATTTACCTACCCGTCACTAGATGGCATATATGCTGTACCCGTTTTTGTGGAAAAAAAGAAGTACAGTAGAATTTTTGATGTTGCTTCAGTTTTTCGATCACAAAAACTACTAAACGCATTTTTATATAACTTCCCTTAAAGCTTTGTAAAACTTTACTTGATGATAGTCTACTATTAATAGAGATAAAAAATGACATGAAAATACAATTACTTACAATACAATAAATACAATTTGACAATACAATGTTGCATTGTGAATTATATTGTATTGTGTATTCACATATTGTACGTACAAAACACAGTTAGGTAATACAATTAAATAAAGTACCTAAGTTGAAGTCTGTGTAATACTTTCAATTTAAGTTGGCTACTGGTCACTAGATGGCGAAAGCTGTTTCACGTTTCCCGCGATATTTTTGTAGCGAACGTCACCGTTTGAATATAATTATATAAGACGAATTAAAATAAATAATAAATAAGTTGATTCAAATTGAAAATTGAACATTTATAGACGCGACGTTATTTGCGTGGACCCGGGATAAAGCTATCCTATATTTTAATAGACTATAAACTATCTTCGTGTAAAATTTCATCCAAATCGGTTGAGCCCTTTAAGCGTCATTCATCCAACCATTCAAACTTTCGCATATTTAAGTATAGTTAGTAGGATTATCCTTTACTTTATATTTTATCAATTAAATTTTCAATTTGTTGGTAAACTTCAGCACAATTCTATCACCGTAACGAAAATCGTGAATAAACCTAATTCATTAAACTATGAAATCGTATGGCATACTTACATTACTTTTAACCGCCGACGCAAAGAGAGAGGTTATAAGTTTAACGTGTCTGTGTATCTGTGTATCCGTATCGTAGCACCCAAACGGATGGACCGATTTGAATGCGGTTTTTATTATTCAAAAGCTGATGTGATCCCGAGTGTTCTTAGCTATGTTTTGTGAAAATTTGTTCAGCCGTTTTTGAGATATTGGACTTTGAAATGAAAATGTCGAAGGTTTTTCAACTTTTCTTAGTTGTAGTTATTGGCCTTTAAAGTTTGTCACACTTTAGTACCCACCCACGCCCACACGTGCAGGGTTGTGGTAGGTAGCTCCCGCGGACGCGAGTAACAGTTGTGCCTCCTTTGTCAAGTGAGTGGGCAACTCGACTGTTAGGAGTTCTTAAGCCGCCCGAAGGCCTCTAACTCGGCTTAACGACTACGTCATAGACAGCAGCCGGGATCAACTGCTTAGCGTCCCTTCCATAGCACGGAAGCGCTCATTTATATTAAACACTCAAACATCAGGCGGTCACCCATCCAAAGACTGACCGCTGCCATCTTTGCTTAACCTGGGTTATCGTTTCCGACTCGCAGCCGCCGCTAGGCTATGAGCGCTTCGAAATTAAATAAATTCATTAAACTTTAAATGCCCGTTAGAGTCTGTCAAGCGAGTCGTGTCCCTGGAAATTTTGCAAATCCTACTAATGCCTATTATGAATGCTAAGTTTGGTCCTCAACCACGCAAAAACGGCTTAACGGATTAAAATTAATTTTGGTATACTTATAGTATAGTTACTTATACCTAGTATATAACCTATACGAATATATAATACTTTTTATTCCGGGAATCATCGTCTAAGGGGGCGAAAGTTTGTAAGGAGCTACGATATAAAAGAGTTCCACGCGGACGAAGTCGCCGGCAGAAGCCAGTATAATATACCGGGTGTACAATCCAAATGGGTCAGTATGGTGAAGTCGGAAACTATGAGAGATAGCGAGATCTGTTCTTAGGAACCATGACGTCGATTCGAAAGAAAAAAATATATATATATACACATGCACACAATAGTCGAATTGCCACAGACTTTCTCAATGATCATTTTCAACATAACTGGATTGGTACAAACGGCCCTATTAAATGGCCCGCAAGATCGCCGGACATCACGCCACTTGACTACGTTTTAAGGGGTTATGTCAAAGATGAAATCTACAAATCAAATTACGACACTGTAGAAGATTTAACTACAGCCTTAGAAAACATTTTAACACATATGCACCCCATAAAAATACGAAATGCAATCTTGCGATCGTTACCCAAAATAATTAATCTTTGCATTCAACAGAATGGCTACCATTTTGAACATTTACTGAAATAAAATAATTATCTTATTCGTGGGTTGTCTTTCAATTATTTAAACAAGATTCCATTAGTGTTGTGCTTTATGCGACTTGCAGAATTTATACACATTGATTTTGACCAGGTTCGATTCCCGGTTATGTATGAGAGTTAATAAAAAAGTTTGAATGTAATTATTATTAAATCTAAAATCGACGTCATGGTTCCTAAGAACAGATCTCGCTATCTCTCATAGTTTCCGACTTCTCCATACTCACCCATTTGGATTGTACACCCGGTTTATGTATACATCTGTGAGGATGTTATTTTAAGAGTAAAGGTTGTATGTAGGGAGTAAAAGGAACTACTCATGTGATAATAACAAAAAAAGACTGGGTTGCACTCCGGGAGTGCCGGCAGAAGTGAAAACTCAATAACATTGTAACAGTTTTTCGATCAGGTCACGTGACATCTTACGGTGTCACCCTAAAATGAATTTGACGCAAATTTATAAACAATTATTAATTATTTAGGCGGACGGCCCGCGGGCGCGTTGGGTGTGACGGGCCGCCGGCTCGCCGCTGACGGGCGGCGGCAAACACAATACCAATTTGTTTTTGCCATTGCCAAATATGTTTCAAAGCTTTATCTCTTTAGGAATAACGTCTAAATTCGAACTATTCGAATTTGCAAGAACAGCAGACGGCGGTGGCGACCACAATATCAATTTGTTTTTGCCGTTGGTAAATATTTTTACAGTACATATGGTGCTACTTTCCCGCACTTGTGCGGAAAAGAGCACTTTCCGTGCATATGTCGAAACTTTAAAGAGCCATATGTACTGTAAAACGTTGTACGATACACGTGCGAATAGGTAATTCACAACTTGTGTCGATTTAAAACACTCCCTTCGGTCGTGTTTTAATTTATCACCACTCGTTGCGAATTTCCTATTTTCGGCACTTGTATCGTAAATAACTATTCTAAGCTTTATCTGTTTAGGAATAACGCCCAGATTCGAACTATTCGAATTTTCTCAATAGCAAAACGGTGAAGGACGCGTTGGTATTATTAATTTGCAGAATATGCTATTGAAAAAAGTGTTTAACGGCTTTATACTCTTACGCATAGCATTCAGTTTTGAGTGAAGTCGAATCGGCTAGCAGCAAAAAGTGACCTCCTTCACATCCGACGTCACAAAACTCTGTCGCGTATTTAACAATTTTTCCCCACCACAAAAAGTGCTCAGCGCCGCTAAAGAAGTTTTCACTTCAAAAATTGTTTACTACATTGTCTGCTTCATGGTGGACAGGCTATATTTTAACCCGTGACTCTACCTGTGGTTTTTATTTATTTTCAAACATCGAATTTATTTCACAGTAACAAGTCGCATAATTATAGGTACAGAAGGTGAACTGAATGCCATAACGTATTTTCTTTTTTTTAATTTGTGCGCTGGTTAGTATGTTATATTAGTAAATGGAAACTAACATCTGAATCAACAAACAATAGTTTTGAATTTGATTAACGTAGAGTAAGTCAAGATTTGCTACAGTGTTTGCGTAGGCATGACGGAGTCAAAGTAAATTGTAAGTAAATATGTGAGTTTGGAGCTTTGGGCAAACAAATATAACCTCATGCATGTTTTCCTTCAGTATTAAACAACTTCCTCACTGTTTCGCACAGCCTTGCTCAAAATTACTCAGCACCTCACTACTTATTACGTTATTTGTAAGTTACAAAGTTTCCTTTGAGGTTGCCATAGCTCTCGAGGGTGTACCATGTTAAGAGCGAGGGCTACTGTCCGTAGCAGTTCCCAAAACTCAAATAAAAGGTCGGCAATGTGTATTTGCAGACATCAGATGGCAGAGGTCCTTGGTTTCTGCCTACCTACAGGCAGACCGCACGAGTATTGGATTACGAAAGCTGTTACCTTACACATTAGCATTTCTTCTTGTTCGTCATTTTAATTCCTCATTTTTGAACAAAGGCGTTTTTCCATAAGCCATGATTACAAACGGCATTATTTTCTATAAGATCTTAGAATTGGTTGAAATTGATTTATGAATAAAACTTGACGACCAGCCTAGACTTCGGAAGCCTTGACGAGGGAAAATCAGTTTAGAGTTAAAAACAAGACTGAATTTCACGTGTTTGCCTACCCTACCGTACCTACCTTACCCAGACTCTCTAGCCTCTCTAAACCTCACGGCCACGACATTGCACGGCGGCGCCAGCGGCAGCGGTTTCTCTTATTCATTGCGTGGGATCCCAACTAACCAGAGTGCGTTGCGCGTCTCGACCGCGCAAAGAACAGATAAATTCAAATTAATTATTGCATAAATCACATTACATTATAATTATTAGGTGGTACCGTTAATAGCTAGCTATCCATGTGATGCCCTGCAAGGGCACAGCAACATACTTAAAACATGCTTAGAATTTAAAGGGAGTGCTATCAAAAAATTACTCATTGTGTTTATCGTTAAAATAATAATTTAAGCTGTAATCGCATTTGTTATTTAAGAATGTTTTTAGATATTTCATTAAAAGAGATATTTTTCTATATTTTTAATTGGAATTAAGAGATTTAAGAAGATTAGAGATAAAACGCTTGCCGCGCCGCAATTAGCGCAATGCCGTGACCTACCAAGCTGTTGAATATCTAAACACTTTAAAAAGGATGTTGTAATTTAAATTGATGCCACTCACCACCCGCGGTAGAGAGTTCGACGAAGTGTAAAATGGCCGCTACAGCTTCGGGTCCAAATCGTGAAGCTGCACTGAAAAAAGACTTTGTGCTAAGATTATTACGTAATTCTAGCTGACGTCATGGTTGTTATCATTTTCTCACGTTTTCTAACTTAACGACTGCTTTAGCCTAGTTGGTAGTGGCCCTGCTTACGAAACAAGAGGCCCTGGATGAGAAGCCCGGTAAAACTGGAAACAGCTATAGAGAATTGTGAAAGGTTAAATCAATAACAGGTTAATTCTCAAACTGGCTTGGATCGAATGAATAGCATATGACTTTTGGCAAAACATGTTATTCCCAAATTATTCATTTTGCCTTAGTTTTATTTTCCATACCCTTTTTTATGGTTCCGTAGTCGACTAGGAACCCTTATAGTTTCGCTTTGTCTGTCCGTCCGTCCGCGGATAATCTCAGTAACCTTTAGCACTAGAAAGCTGGGTACTAATATGTACCTATATCAATCACGCCGACAAAGTGGTAAAATAAAAAGTGTATTTTTAAGTGAAAACTTCTTTAGCGGCGCTGAGAACTTTTTGGAATGGGGAATTTTTTTAAATAAGTACGCGAGAGTTTTGTGACGTCAGATGTGAAGGAGGTCACTTTTTGCTGCTAGCCGATTCGACTTCATTCAAAACTGAACGGTATTCGTAAGAGTATAAAGCCGTTAAACACTTTTTGCAATAGCATATTCTGCAAATAAATTTGTAATAATACCAACGCATCCTTCACCGTTATGCTATTGAGAAAATTCGAATAGTTCGAATTTGGGCGTTATTCCTAAAGAGATAAAGCTTTGAAAAATATTTGGCAATAGCAAAAACAAATTGGTATTGTGTTTGCCGCCGCCCGTCGGCGCACCGACGGCCCGTCCGCCTAAGTAATTGATAATTATTTATAAATTTGCGTCAAATTCATTTTTAGGGTGACACCGTAAGATGTCACGTGACCTGATCGAAAAACTGATACAATGTTATTGAGTTTTCACTTCTGCCGGCACTCCCGGAGTGCAACCTGGTCTTTTTTTTTTTATTAGGGTACCTCCCCTATACGTAACGTGGGGAGTGGACTATTTTTTTTCATGTCAACCCTAACGTTCGATATATTGTTGGATAGGTATTTAAAAATGAATAGGGGTTGATTATAGCAAAACAAATTTTCTGATAATGTTAATATTTTCGGAGATAATCGCTCCAGAAGTAAAAAATAATGTGTCCTCCCCCCTCTAACTTTTGAACCATAAGTTTTAAAAATATGAAAAAAATCTCAAAAGTAGAACTTTATAAAAACTTTCTAGGAAAATTATTTTGAACGTGATAGGTTGAATAGTTTTTGAAAAAAATTACAAAAACTACGGAACCCTACACTGAGCGTGGCCCTACACGCTCTTGGCCGGTTTTTCAGGTAGTTACCACTTGACAAATCTTAACCCAACAAACATCAAGCAAACCGAACTTTATTAATTTCAGCATTTAGGTAACTAAAATTAGGTATACGAAGAATGATTCGCTCATATGAATGGTTCCCAGAATGAATGCATCACATTTATGATTTAATACAGGAGTTGTGGAGCGTGGTGTGAGGGGTAGTTTTTTGTTTATATACTAAAAGTGTAGAAAAATGTAAGTGTGCAACATGCGTTTTTATTACCACCATGTTGCAAAAATAAACAATACCTAATATTTACTATTTGACTTTGGGTCATTGACTCGGAATGAGAAAAAGTGACCAAAATAGTCACACTGAACTACTACCTACTGAACTACTTTTCCCATGGGACCAATATAGAAAATTTATATATAACTAGGACAGACTGTCCAGTTAGGTAGGTCCAACTTTGAGAAAGAGGGAAATCGTCGAATCCGACTTGCCTGGGCAGCGTTCGGGAAGCTACGGCACATCTTTTCGTCCAATATTCCGGAGTGTCTCAAGACGAGACAAATTGTTTGACCAGTGTGTGTTGCCAATGACGACGTATAGCACCGAAACATGGTCGCTTACTATGGGCCTCATAAAAAGTCACCCAAAGGGCAATGGACAGGGCTATGCTGGGAGTTTGTCTGCGTGATCGCATCAGAGATGAGGCTATCCGCAGCTGAACCAAGGTAACCGATAGAGCCCTTCGAATCGCTAAACTTAAGTGGCAGAGGGCGGGGCACATTGCACGTAGAACCGATGGCCGTTGGGGTGGAATGGTTCTCGAGAGGCGACCACGTACAAGGTAGACGAACGACCTGGTAAAGGTCGCGGAGGCCGCTGGATGCAGGTGGCACAGGACCGGTCATTGTGGCATTCTTTGGGGGAGACCTATGTCTAGCAGTGGACGGCTTTCGGCTGAAATGATAATGATGATTGGGCAGCTTGCCCGGCACGGGATTATCGTTTTTCGTGATATTGTTGCACTAAGGATTTTGAATGCTGACCCAATCTTCGTTTGGCTTTAAGACTTGGCACGACTGAATAATATCCATCGAAAATGACAATTTTAAACTTCTGTTTACGGGTTCTGGAAAATTGCCCGAAACTTCCGTGAGTTCCATCGGATCATCATATATTTTTTAGAGACCAGCTATTGTCGATGGAGTTATCGACGATCTGCCAACTTCTCTGCTAATTCCATTTGTTCCATAATGGGGGATATTATTGTGGTGCCATTAAACTTTGGAACCGCAGTATAATTTGGACGCTAAACAAGAGTCCTGAGAGGCTGCCAAATCTGATACAGATGCTATTTGATGGTTCTGTCCTCTAAGAGCAAATATAATATTAACGACATATCAATATCATCCCTCTGATATACTTACAGGTGTCGAAGGTCAAACGAATATTTTAAGGTTTCTTAAATGCTACGGGAACCCACATGCTTCTGTCATCTATTTTGTTATAAAAAAATTAATGTTATTTTCTTATTCGGGTCTAATTATTTTCTGTTTTATTTTTCAGATATCATTGCATCAGTCGCTGCTGCTAGTGCATATTGGAACACAAGGTAAATTAACGATAACTTGAAGCCCGTTTCAATTTCATACCTTTCTTTAAGGGACATTTGATTTTGTAAGGATAATGTTTCAAGATTACACTGAATTCTCCACACAGAAAGGTTCTTTGACTTTGCAAATATCTCGTCAGTGCATTGTTAGGCAACGTAAAATAACTTACTATAATATCTGTAACAATAAATTCTAAGCAAATTCCAAGTTTATTCAGGAATTTGCGTTTACAATTTAGCTTACACATTCTTATATTATGAGTTGATGTATACATCAAATGGGTAGTGGGTACTATAAAGGTAGGGCACAATCAAATATTATCTTGATCATACTTTCAACAGCCCAACTGGGAAGGTTTCTTACTTAGACCGTAGTCAAAAAAAAAACTAACTGTTTATTTTTAGGTAGAATTTAGATACATGGTGGGTTACGTTTAATACAATCTTTATTATTTAACATTATTTACTAAACTATTAACGCGTCAAAGTTCCCAGAGCTGCCGACGTTGCGCTATATCGATAGTGTGATACCCGCATTTGTATCTATCATCACGAGTCCTCGAATGAATAAAGGGTCGGCAACGCGCTGATGTTTCTTCAGGAGTCGCAAGCGTTCATAGCCTACGGCGTCTGCTTACTATCAGGCAGCCCGTATGATTGCGACAACCCTGTATTAAAAAATACGTTATAAGGCACCCAGACTTTAATTATCCAAATCTTTCCCCTTACCAGGATTCAAACCTAGGACCGCTAGTTAAACAGGCAAGGTGCCAAATGCTTTAACTCTCTATGGAATGCAGACCGTAATTAGTGAGCTCTTGAACATCGTTCTGACACGACATTCCGACGGCAACAGGGCCGATTAGATACTTGTGTTTCGCATTTCAGATTCATATTATTGTTTTTCATCCAATTGCTTGCACCCATGCCCAGCTAACGCGTCAGAGCGAGTGGGCGCAACACTCTTTCATTTCGTTTACACAGCGTTCTGTGTCTTCCTTCAATATGCGGGTGGTTGAAACTTGAAGGCTCGTTGTTGTATACGCCCTGTATAGCGACTTAAATTAACAAGTGGGACTCAACACCGCCATCTATTGAAGAAGGACATTCCACGTTGCTTAAACGAAATACAGAAACTTGTGTGCAAAATGGTCATGGAAAATGTCAAGAAAAGAGTGCGTGCGTCCTAGAAAAAACGTGGAGGCCATTTGCCACATCGTGCTACTCTGTATATAACCCTATACTGTGTAGGTACATTCAGGGGTATTAATAGACGTACATAAATAAGAGCATAAATACATTGCCAATAGAGTCCTGTACAGATATTTACGTCCTTGTTTATGTACTTACTAGCTTCCGCCCACGACTTTATCTGCATGGACCCGGTATAAAACTATCCTATATTTTAATCCAGGCTATAAACTATCTTCGTGCAAAGTTTTCATTAAGTCATTATGTAACAAACATCCAAATATCTAAACATCCAAACATCCAAACTTTCGCATTTATAATATTAGTAGGATATTAACACCTTCACTGCCAGGAACCCGCCTAGCGGGCGCATACGCTGTAACCGCTTTCCGCTACATACGAGGAAAACCACGGGATTGGCTACGAGCGTAGCGCGTAGTGATTCTTGGCAGTGAATGTGTTAATACCCCACTGCATGTACGATTGAATTCCAAAAAACAACTGAAAAATTGAATGCGTTATAGACATTATGATGAAATGATCTCACCTTTTGGGGCAACTTATATCATAGTCAAATGCGAAATGTATGTAGCAGATTGATCTCCTGGTCAGCAAGGAAGAGGAATGCGGATATGCTGATCCCTCAGAGAGATGTCTGTTCTAATGACAGGGTTGGGTGGCATTTTGATTAACACTGCACTGAAGTCGATGTTAGACTGGATTCAAACCCTTCGTGGCTTCAAAACCAATAATTATCTAATTGTAACTAGTCACCATATTAAATGTTTAGTAAGCAGAAACGTCCGCTCATCAAAGTGGAAAATGGAAAACGGTGATGGACGGATTCTAGAGTTAGCGAATAATTTTTAAATCCCCTTTGATCGAAATTCAGTCATAATATTGTATTAAAAAAATACATACATGCGACAAACATTTACAGACACCAGCTGTTTGTAGCTAACTACACCTATACAAAAGGTAGAAAGAAAAAGTGGAAAAAATAAAGTTATTATTCCATAAGGCAGATGGAATACGGTACGATATGATTTTGAACATAACAAAGTTGAGGTTCATTAAATTAGACGCACAGAAGTGTACATGCACAATGGACCCTAATGGGCACTGGGCACAAATGTGTACGATAGAGATAAGAGTCGAGACTCATATGACGTCATCACTATTAGAGTTAAGAGGTCTTGGGTTCGTATCCCGGTAAAACTGGAAACTGCTTAGCTACTCGTAGCTAAAGGTTATATTGATTTAAACTTTCACGATTCTCACACATTATTTATACTAAACGGGACTTAATCGCGTATAATTAACTTATTTATTTACCTCACTGAGGTCTCCCGACGTTTCGCATGTGTTGCAACATCCATGGTCACGGGACAACTGGCTTGAGCGGGTATCAACATCTTCTTGCTGCGCGGGTTTTCCGAACTACCCGCATTTGGTCTTTATTAACCACTTGTATACTAGGGTTGTCACCCGGCCGACACACACCACTAATAATGTCCGGTGATATAACGGACGATGTTTTTTGACGCTGGCATTTACTTAATGATAGGATTTCACGATGATAAAATCTTAAAACCGTCGTCCCGGTTGAAATTACGATGTTTTCTGATTCCAACGGCGTCACGTATTTTTCTACTGTAGAAATGACGTTCCGTAGACGGGACTTTCGGTTTCTGGAGCTCAATCCAGTGGTTTGGTCCTGACTCCAACAAATGCTCGGCTATCGCAGACTTATTCACCTGCCGATTTTTGACAGCCGCAATATGTTCCTTGACCCTTTCCGAGATGATTCGCTTGGTCTCGCCAATGTAGGAACTTCCACAACTGCAGTCAATCTTATAAACTCCTGGTGATTGAAAGGGGATAACATCCTTCGGTGATCTTAGATATCCCACGACCTTGGATAGCGGCATGTATATGGTATTAATGGAATGCCTTCGCGGTATTGTACCAACTTTGTCCGTTACTCCCTTAACGTAGGGCATAAAAGCTGGTTGCCTTGGAACATCAGGATGTTTTCCTCTAGACTTCCGTCTGGGTTGCCGTCTAACTTATACCCATTCCACCTAAGGACCTTCTGAATGTGCGACATCTCGCTCTCTAAAAATTCAGGATCACAAAGGTCATGTGCCCTGTTCCGCAGGGAGTTAACCACAGACTGTAGGTGGCGGGGGTGATAGTGAGAGAGAGCGTTGAGATACTTGTCTGTGTGTGTCGGTTTCCTGTAAACAGTAGTGTAGCTATAGATTCATTCTCAAACTGGCTCGGGTGGAATGAATAGTATATAACCTTTGGCAAAACATTTTTTCTCAAATGATTCATTTCGCCTAAGTTTTATTTCCCATACTTACCCCATTTTTTCTGAAAACCGTAACTCTTTCACCTAACCCAACAAACATTTAACAAATCGAACCTAACCTGATACGCTCTTTGCGATGATTAAGTACATATAATTTATTCATTTCATAAATCATCATTTAGGAAATGTAAACGTTTGTCATACGTTTTCAAACGCTTATTATCTGTCAAATTATAAAAATTCTGAGACAATCAATATTTTGAGAAAGCTTTGAAGCGTAAGATATCTTACAAATTCTTGGTATATTCCAGACCATTTTTGTTGCAGTTCATTACTAGATATTTTCACTGTCCATAAATATACTGCTCTCAGCAGACTCCCCGGTTATATTATTATCCGCAGGGGACCAAGAGTCTCCCATGGTGCCACAGGAGGCCCAACAATAAATTACCTAATTTTAATCTAAGTGTCGGCCGTAACGGGGTAAAGGTGCTTCGCATTCCATTTGCGCTCCTCTAAAACACGAGATTAATTAGGTTTTTGAACAGTATCAGGAGTACGAGTATGTATATGAATGGTGAATATTCCAACGATATGACGACGATACGATATAAACTAAAACTAGGTAGGTATTACAAGAAGATATTCCATCATTAATCTTTCCAAATAATAGATTTAGAAACAACTGTACTAATGATAATATATGGATCGATAAAGTACAAAATCATGATTTAGTAGATTGATTGATGATTCATCAATGTCGACGTTAATGGAAGTGTCATCAATGTCATCAATTTCTAATCCTTAAAATATAGGGAATGTACAACGTTATTCTAGTTTAAGCTTTTACGAATTTTCATATGTATTTTTTGATAAATAAACTGGTGATAGGATATAATCGTAAAGAACATATATTATAACAATATTCAAAAAAATATGGCTTCCGGGAAAAAAAAAATTGGATAAATTAAACTTTGGCACATGAAATTGGGCAAAACAATTTATCAACGTTTTTTTTTTTCTCTCTCTCATTTCTCTAAATACTAAAGTGGTAGGAAGAAACTTATAGCGAGGCCCTCACTTGTATGCTCAGGCCTAACGTGTCAGAATGAGTTCGCAAAACACATTTAAATATAAATACAATACGAAAGTAATGAACTAGATCAAGTCTCTAGACCACTAAGTTAGCAAGTCCGCCCTCGATGGCGTCATAAACAAACTCCAATATCGATATCTTGTTATATCATATTCCGTTATAGATCTCAATCTCTTCTCTACATATAATAAATGTGAAAGTTCGTTGAGTTTATCAGTGAGACATAATAAGTAGAGCTTGAAGGAAATTGTATTAATACAACATACATTAAAAACTTCAATAGCGCGATGCAGAACTTCACCAATTTCCACGCATTTAGAAGGTCATTCTCCAGATTTTTGTCGGCGTCTGAACTCCAACAAACCATATTAAACGTATAAAAAAGTTTGACGGAGTTACGGTGACCCACAGGCCAAATTTGAGAATATTTGGATAAAACCATCTTTACTTTACGCAACAGCGCCATCTTACGACAGCCCAACGAAAAGGAGTGTTATGTTTTCTGTTTGTCTGTTTCTGTACGGGTATCATGGGAAAACTATCGAATGGATTAATATGCAACTTTAATTAAAACGTTCAATGGATTTTTGGCCACGCAATAGGCGTTAAAAATTATAAAGATAAGGGTGCAAAAGGGTTAAAAAATGGGGTTGAAGTTTGTATGGGAACCCCTTGAATCTATGAGCAAAAGACTTGAAAATTGGCAAGCATATACATGATTAGAAATTAAAAAGAACCCTATTCAAACTTTCAGCAAAATATAGATAAAACGTGAAAAAACACGGGATGTAAAATTGTTTATATATATTTGTAAAATGTGCAGTATAGGGGTTTACGGGGCCGAGAGACCGATCTAGCTTCGTCTTATTTTCGAGAAAATTAGTTTTTGCCGTATTCTCTCGCAAACGGCAGGCTTACTCTTCGATGACGACCAATGGTTAGCCAATGGTTGGTTTGTTGATGGCTGGGAGTTGGAACCCCAGCGATGAGGTTTATTTGTTTTCTTTCTATCAGTTTATTTCTTTTTTTTTTGGTAAACGATCAGTTGGTTTTTTGTTTAATTTTGAATAGAATTCAATTTTTCGTAGTATTACTTTGTAGAAAAAACAAAGCTTAAGCATTAATAACAATATCGACGGTTGTGGATTTGAATGCATTCATGCAGTCTTAGCGTTTTTAATTTATGCCGAGTTTCTCCAACATGACCCCAACCTGGACCAAACTTAATTAAAATATGAACTGATAAAATGTTCTGTTTGCGAAGTTACGGAAATATTGTATAGCATTATACTTAGAAACATTTACAGTTTTACATTAGTTTTCCTTGAATCAAATAAAACTCATTTAATACGGTTTGGTATGTTATTTTTATTAGTCTAAATAAAATCAAAAACATAATATAAGCGGCATCTATCGAGCTGAAATTGGACTAAACTTAAGCTCGGTAGATGGCGCCAATGAACAACTAACATCAACGACCTCTATCAAACTGAAATTGTATCAAAATCATGCTCGCTAGATGGTGCTATCATTATATACATCAAGCAAATGTTTCTTTTTCATTGAATTTGCGACTCATAATCATGAATATATTATTGTTAATATCCGTTGTAACAAAGATCTGAAATTGCGTTAGTTTTACGACTTTTAACACGTTCAAAGGCACCCGTCGCGCTTCATCGCTGCGAAAGTCCGACTGCATCTCGGCCAGTTTTATCCCTTATTTAATAATAGCTTCCGCCCGCGACTTCGTTTGCGTGGACACGGGATAAAGCTATCTTATATCTTAATCCAGGCTGTACACTATCTTCGTCTAAAATGTTATCTAAATCGGTTGAGCCCTTTAAGCGTCATTGAGTAACAAACATCCAAATATCTAAACATCTAAAAACATCCAAACTTCCAACCATCCAAACTTTCACATTTATAATATAAGTAGGGTTATCCTTGACTTTATACTTATATTATCAATTAAATTTAAACCTCAGCACAATTCTATCACCGTAGCGAAAATCGTGAATAAACCTAATTCATAAACTATTTACTCGTTTGGCATACATTATTTTTGGCCTTTAAAGTTTATCCCTCTTTAGTAGGTACCACCAAGGGGACACGTGCAGGGTTGTGTAGGTAGCTCCTCCGGACACGAGTAACAGTTGTCTCCCCTTTGTCAAGTGAGTGGGCAACTCGACTGTTAAATAAATAAATAAATAAATATTAGGGGACAATCTTACACAAATCGACCTAGTCCCATAGTAAGCTCAATAAGGCTTGTGTTATGGGTGGGACGACGATATATTTAATAGATGGAAATACTTAAATACATAGAAAACATCCATGACTCAGAAACAAATATTCATGCTCATCACACAACTATTTGCCCTTACCGGGATTCGAACCCAGGACCTTCAGCTTCGTAGGCAGCGTCACTACCCACTAGACTAACCGGTCGTCAAAAGTTTTGACTCAAAACCCGGTCGGCCGGTGTTGGGAGTTCTTAAGCCGCCCGAAGGCCTCTAACTCGGCTTAACGACCACTGTCATAGATAGCAGCCGGGATCAACTGCTTAGCGTGCCTTCCAAAGCACGGAAGCGCTCATTTATATTAAATATTAACCACCCACTCAAACATCAGGCGGTCACCCATCCAAAGACTGACCGCTGCCATCTTTGCTTAACCTGCGTTATCGTTTCCGACTCGCAGCCGCCGCTAGGCTATGATGCTAAAGTTTGGACCTCAATCACGGAAAAACGGATTCAAATGAATTTTGGTATACATATAGTGTTTATTCCGGGAATCATCGTCTAAGGGGGCGAAATAGGGGGCACAAGTTTGTATTTTATTCTTTCGCCATCGTCCAACGCGACAACATTACCATCCTCACTACTTACATGGTTGGCAGTCCTCAACTGTGCGCTTCTCCAGAAACTTCCTGCCTCGCTGTGGAATGGATTGTCGCCTGCGGTATTTCCGGACCGATACGACCTTCAAACCTTCAAGAAAAAAGCGTACTCCCATCTTAAAGGCCGGCAACGCACTCACAACACCCCTGGTGTTGCAAGTGTCCATGGGCGGCGATAATCGCTTACCATCAGGAGATCCGTCTGCTCGTTTGCCTCCTATACCATAAAAAAAATTTATAAAAATACGGAGCTACGATATAAAAGAGTTCCACGCGGACGAAGTCGCGGGCAGAAGCTAGTATTATTATATTTCTTTGCATCGCTAAACGGAATCTTGGTAAATCAAACAATAGGTACGCATCATACATAATTCCAGCCTCAACTAGTAATAATATTCTTACATTTTCAATTCGTCAAATTAAACACCAATACAAAACCCTAGCGACTGCGCCAATTCCAACCGCAAACTATAATTTGGTAACTATCGAAGCGGAACTGTACAAACAATTATGGAACTTATTAGTGTGACGATAGGGATGGGAATGGGGTGGGTGCATGTGACAACCCTTAAGCATGATATTTATGTAAAGGTCAAGGAGGAGTCGATGTCAGGATGCCAAACATACGATATTCACTTAACATTATTGGTTCCATTTAGCGACCTTATCTGCTTTTACAAATTTACGGTCCAGTGGACGTGTGGTAGTTGCCATTTTAATAATCTGTCACTACACAAACATGCGAGTGCAAGGGCGACGGTTGTATTATCCACAGCTGTATGAATTACATTCAGTTCGCAACATCTTGTCTTGTTGTCTGTGAGACCTTTTAACAAGTTTCTCTTGGATCTCGAAATAGCCACCAATACAAATGACGACGTTTTGTTACTATAATAGACTTCCAAGACTTGAAAATCTCCCCGATCGCTGTTTATCTTAATTTAGTTTCGGGATCACTCAGGATCTGGAAATAGAATGGGAAAATGGGTCGACAATTGACTTACGAAGAAACGCTAGCCTTCTTTCCATAGATATATTATTTTTCCCGGCGCTTGCCTATTTAGTCTTAAGATATAATAATAATAATAAGATTTATTTGCAACCAAGTACTTAAAACTAAGATACATGGACCCTGTAAGGTTGTATCAATAATCAGGTAACGTATATACTAGGTAGGGGAGAAGGGTCAATAGGAACGCGGGTCATTTGAAGCAAGCTTAATAACTCCTAGACTATTGGCGGTATCGGTGGGGTTTCGAGGAAGGAAATTATCGGATTTAGTGTGGGGACTTGTCTAACCATAAGTTTTGTGGCATCGAACCCATTTGATTTTTTTACGGCGCTATTGCTTTTTCACCACATGGAGTATTTGACTATATAAAAACAAAAACAATTTACCTACATATTATGAAAGTAATTTCTCACTGCCTAGATTTGCTGTATTGGTTTGTGTTGACTTATCATTTGCAATTTTATTCTACGTCCCTGAAATGGTTTTAAACTTTAGCACAGCCTGTTAAGTCAAAAGGGCCTTATCACACTTGCGATTTGTGACCGAGTTGAAAGCGAAGACAGCGAGCGCACAGGGAGTTCGCCGCGGGTGCGCAGCGATTTTGCCGCGAGTGCGCAGCGAGTTCGCCGCGTCTAGAGTTGGGAATTTCCTAGTCGCTGCGCACTCGCGGCGAACTCGCTGCGCCCTCGCTTCGCTTTCAACTCGCTCACAAATCGCAAGTTTGATAAGGCCCTAAGCTCAACTCTAGACAGTAGTCACCACCGCGGGCGTAGCATGGTTGCCATTTTATCGGTTATCGTTGTGAATAAGACATCCGTCCCTCTCGCACTCGCATACTCGTCAGAACGTAAAGGATGTTTTATCCAAGCAAGCAAGCTAAAGGCCATTCTATTGCAAATGGCTTGCTATACGATTGACGAGTTTTTCGATTTTAATGGAATGACAATATTTACCAATAAATAATACAATACAATACAATAATCCACAGCGATAAGGGATAAAATGGCAACGGTGCCACGCCCGCTGAGGCGTCCAATATCTCTTCAGAGCCAAACATCGGAACTAAGTTCGTTCCAACCAAGCAGAAGTCAAACAATCTGAGCTGAAATTGTAGCGTCGTTGGCTCCTTGTACAGTCAGAAGTTTGAATTTCTGTTGTACAGCACGTCACCAGCATTAAAATCTGCCAACAAACCTGGCATAATATCTAACACGTCCTAACAACTCTAGAAGTAGTCTTATCTGATATTTTTGCACGCTTTGATGTGGCAGTGGCAGATATTAATGCTGTTGTGTACAACTTCTGCTCAGTGACGACAAGTAAGAGATAGCGCATCATATATGTCTGGCGTCACGAGGCATTGGCGGGGCTTAGGATCGTGCTGGCTTCCACAGATGACTAGCCTCTTTTTTTATGGGTCTGAAATGAAATGAAAATATTTATTAATACAAACAAACATTGGAATACAAAGTAGTTTCTGTATTGCAAAAGGAAAGAAGAACCTTTATAGGATCAGAAGGGTGATTAATTTTGTATTAAACAGTTACGCTGCTAACGAAAATATACATTTTTAAATAAAGGAATCCGTTCCGTTCGTTGTTCCGATAGCTCAGTTGGTTAGTAGCGTAGCGACGGGCTATGAATGCCTGTGGTCGCCGGTTCGAATCCGGCTCGGAGCATTCAATTTTTCAATTTTTCCTTTATTTAAAAATGTATAATTTCGTTAGCAGCGTAACTGCTTAATACAAAATTAATTTAGTATGGGGTGGCGCATCGTTACTGACGATTTCTCAATATAATTTGAGACGTTGGTGCCGTTAAGAAGCCTATGTCTTCTGGTGGTGTCGCTACACGCCTCCCTAAGGCGTTGTAGGAAGGAACTGATTGAAAAGTTTGGTGGCCGAACCGGATTGTTCCGATAGCTCAGTTGGTTGGTAGCGTAGCGACGGGCCATGAATGCCTGTGGTCGCCGGTTCGAATCCGGCTCGGAGCATTCAATTTTTCAATTTTTCCAGAAGGGTGATGACGTAACTTTTCAAACGCGCGTTAGGGCAACTCAACTATCATTTTCCCATGCAAAAAGTGACATTCAGATCTGTCTGACGTACGTACAATGCGTTACGTGATTGACCTGCCCCCCTATTCTGTAACTTGTTTTAAGCTCACCTCAACGCTCACCCACAAATATATCTGGACACCGCGATGCGTAGTAACTAAGCGTAGGTAGAGGTCTTGTTTCGTTCCCGAGGGACTATGAGGCTCAAATTTTTCAGGGTCGGCAACGCACATGCAAGTCTCCTAGAGATGAAGCGTCCTTAGGCTAGGCTATGATAAGCACTAACTATCAGTCACCTCGTACGCTTGTACCTCACCGATGTGTCAGCGACGTGGTATAAAAAAAAGCCGCAAAGGTGCCCCCCATTTTAGGAAAGCTTAGCGTGTGTGTGTTGCGAATACATATTGCCTGTTATCTACAGGGTGCCATCGGAGACGTAATCAGAAACCACTTTTTCAGACCTGGTAATTGATGGTCATTTCAACATAGTAGGAGTTACATGAAATTAAACGTTCTTTTTTTTTGGTAATTTAGTCCTAAATTAAATCGCTGATTCACCAAATTATGGTTACCCTATTTATTTAATCAAAGCCAGTGAAGTGCACACTTACGCATGTGAAACAAGTTTATCTTTGCATCTCTTTCTTGGTTATAGGGTGACCACGCTGTTTAGAGGACATAATTTAATTTTAAAGATTGCATGATTAAGTTTAAATAATGCAACTAACCACCTCCATTCCTGTGTCATTGTAATCTCAGTTTAATGCTTAATTAAGTCTTGTCATTTCTGATTACGTCTCCGATGGCACCCTGTATAATGTAATTTTTTATCATGAAATAAATAATCTAATCTAATCTAATCTATCGGTATTTCTGAGGTGATCACGTAACTTTTCGAACGCACGTTAGGACAACTCAACTGTCATTTTCCCATAAAACAGGGATATTGAGATCTAACTGCGTTACGTGATCGACCTGCTACTGCCGTATACATAGATGTTTTATAGTCAAAGCAACGCTCAATTACACAACACTGCAGAACAAATCCACGATATTTCAACTTAGACAGCTTGGTTCACGGTAAAGTTCACGTTTAGAGATACAGAGCCCCCGGGCTTGTACAAATCGAATCGATAAATCTCAAAGATATCCAATGTATATCTAGCAACACGATACGATTTTTCTAGCTTCGTTTGTCCAAGTAAGTACCAAGGTTATTTGATCGAATCAGGCGTTACAGTTCCATGATTAATGCAACTCCATAATTACTAGCACAATATTTCTATTCATAATTGTATATACAAGATGATAACTAAAATTAACTAAATTAAATCAAAACTAAGTTACTTAAATCTAAAAAAGACCCTCGAGGCATTGTACCGAGGATGCTGGCGGCATTTCCTCGCTGAATTGCAATGCTGATGCGTTGCGCGACAAGCCGCCAGCTCTTCGCCCACCAGTTACCGCAACCAGACGTTTCACGATTTCCGCAATTTTTGCGGACTGGGACCCCACGGACCGAGCGTCTCGACACCAAATGGTATACAAAGTGGTACTCTATATTTAATGCGTTTCAGATTTTAATATATTATATTGGTAATCCGCTACAGAACATGGTCCATTGACGATAATGAGGTATTTGTCCTTGCGTATTTATGCATGCAGTTAGTGTTATCTTCCTTCGCATGAACAAATACGCAGATCAAACCAATACTAATAATGAAAAAACCTCGACACGAGTTTCGCTTCTCTATCGAACATCAGGAGATGCTGGCTACAGAGGTTTATTTGTTTGTTTGTTTGTTTGCTTATTTGTTTGTTTGTGTATTTGTTTGTTGGTTTGTTTATTTGTTAATTTGTCTGTTGTATGATGATGATGAAGGATATCGAATGACCATTTTCCAGAATGTCACCGATTTGGCTACAGAGTACGTAATCAGTATAATCGTACGATAAACTTTCCGTGCGTAGCTACCATAACCGTTCAGAACTGACTTGCATTTGGTCGTAAGAGCATTGATATTATATAACACATAAGTCGTTTGATTGTGAGGTATCAGTTGGCGTTCTGCCGTTTAGACAAAAATAGGCTCTTACGATCATTTCCGACTTATAGTAAATGTTTGCCTATTAAATCGAGACTGGTTACTTTGGGCTCGATTGATGTACAGTCAGGAGTATTCATATTTATACGCTAGTATTGATATTTAAATGGTTTTCAGCGGTTTTTGTTTTTAGGAACAATTTGTATTTTTTTATTTAATTTATATTTAACTTGACCTATTTGTTTATTAGTTAATTTGGCAGTGAGGGACAAATTTGACCCACTTCTCGCTGACCGATTGAGCTGAAATTTTGGGTTAAGGTAAAGTATAATCAAGTTGTAATCCAATGACAATTTAATATTGTGGTACCATCGAGCTGATCTGATGATGGAAACAGAAGGTACTTAACCGACGTAGCCCCGTTTAGTTCGGGCTCGTTAGAATCGTCTCAATGAGTAGAGTAGTTGATGACGGTATACAAAAAAGAACAGTTGGCAATACAAGCTTGTACCTTAAACTCGATAAAACACGTAACGTTCGCTTTTTCCACGCAAAAAATGTCGTAACTACGTGTTTATAGACTACCGTGGCGATCAGTGGCGCGAGGTCCGCATCGGAAGCCGTCTACGTAAAAACATGGAATTGTCTAGGCGTGCTTATATGAACAGGCGTGAGCGTTTCTATACTCGGCTGACAGCCTGCGTCTTGCTCCGTTTCACGCGTCACCTGTGCAGAAACATGGCTCTAAGGTGGTGATGCATTCTAGCGAATGTTACTTTACGCCCGGCCTGGCCACGACTTTGAGCGGTGGCGGCAGCGGCAGCGATTTTTCTAATTTATTGCGTGTGATCCCAACTAACCACAGTGCGTTGCGCGTCTCAGCCGTGCAATGAACAGATATGATGTTGTCGCGACGCAATTCACGCAATGTCGTGGCAGGTAAAAGCTCAAAAAATAAAGAGGAGTGGTTTAGCGGGCATGGGCATTCTAGCGGAACAGTAAAGGGCGTTGGGTAACCTTGTTTGAGAAAAGATGTAGTTTTTACTTTTTGCAGCGGCGATTTTTTTAATAATCGTTTAGAGGACCTCTTAATACGCATACATAATATGTATAATTAAACGCGTTAAACAATATCGGAGCCGAGATATTTAAGTTTGAAGATTTGCTTATAACTTTTGAATATGACCTGTGAAAATATATATAATATATTGCAAATATCTTGGCTCCGATGCATTTTAGCGTATTACATTTAAAAACAAAATATGTTTGTTTTGAGTAGGTCTATCATAATCTACCACTTTTACGAATGGCCGCTCATCTAAAAAAAAGACCGGGTTGCACTCCGGGAGTGCCGGTAGAAGTGAAAACTTGAATAATGCAACCACCACACACAATTTTACCATCCACTGCCATCAGTTTTGATTATAATGTGTTACGGATCCAATTCAATCAAATAGAATTGAAGAACGCTATTCTACTGACGGTTGAATTAAAATTGCAAATGCCACGTTTAAAGTAATTTCAATATTCAGAAGCGGTATTCGGAAAAACCAATTTTGAAATAAATAACCGTTCTAAATAAATATTGAACAAGAAATAAATAAATATTTGAGGACTTGCACTCGTCGTACAAACGTTATACCTTTTTTAAATTAAAGATGGGATTGCGTTTGACTTTCATCTAACCTGATAGCAAGTTAAGGCAAAGCCTAAGATGGGTCATCCTCACCCAGAAAAAGCCTGTTCACTCTTGCTTTGAAGACATCAAGGTTGATAACACTGATAGCTGCATATTTATCGGAAAGGTACGCCACTTATAAGCTTATTACTGGTGAAGCCGTTACTCCCCAGGTACCTTTGTTGCTTTGTGATCTTGGTGGTGAACATCAGTATAACGTCTCAAAGCAATAAAGAGAACGCAAGGCGTTTATGATTCTTCTGGAAGGGGCTAGCCACTCATAAGTGTCTGCTTAACATAAGGATACGCCTTGGCTGTACGCTTCTTCGCATCCGTCGTGGTAAATAATAATCCAAATTCAGTTTAATTAGCACGTTACAACCGCAAACTTGGCTATGCAAATTGCCCGCTGGTGGCGAGAACCACAAAAGCAATTTATACAAATGTTTCCCCTATTCGTCCTTTATTACCTTTTCGGCACCTGTACCCATTTAATTAGCCAGGAGCACGCCGGATTTTCAATTGTTTCGTTAATGAAAAATCTGCCGTTCCGTTTACATTAAAAAAACAAATTAGAGCTACGACTACTTCAGAGACAATTTTGTTAGGCCAAGCTGAAAAGTGTGTTAGTTTTTGTCTGTGTTTAAATTTATTTTGAGTGATTTATAATTTTATAATTAAATAAAACTATCTGGGGGCACGGCAGTGCCCCCGCCAAGTCGAGCGTGAAGCAAACACTGCCGTACCATCCTTTACTTGAACCATTTCGCCGCATTTTCAGGCCCCTATTTGAGAACCTCTGGATAAGACCAGAACGCAGAAATTTTCGTCATCCAGTAAGCTATAATCACATACTTAAAATACAAAATTTCAAGTCTGCAGGTCATTTAGTTCCGAAGTTAAGCAAAAGCAAACTTTCGCATTTATGACACTCACTCACTCACGATCATCAAAATAGAACTAGTACTTCTCATAAACTCAGAGAGCTGAAATTTGGTATAGAGTTAGGGTTTAATGGCCACATAAAGGGAAAACTATAAAAAATTGCAATTTCAACCCAGTTTTCTAGATACACCAACTGTATACATTACTTTGTAATCCAATACGAATACAGTCCCTGCGTACATTAAAGGCATTAGAGCCGAAGCCCTACTCGATACGGGGAGTTCAAAGAGTTTTATTAATTTCCAATTTGCTAAACTGTGCTCTTTGAACATGAAACCCAGCCGGCCAACAATATCTATGGCATCTCTCAATCACACTTCGTCAGTTAAAGGAGAAACGTGTCTCAAACTTACCTTGGGCAAACACTCGTACGAAGACGTCCAGCTTCTTGTCGTAGAAAATCTATGCTCTGACATGATCATAGGGCACGATGTACTGGAAAAGCATTCCTCTCTCGAATTTGCATTCGGCGGCCCTAAAGATCCTCTTGTATGTAATGTGGCCGAAGCGTCCGTCCCCGCTGTGCCTTTATTCACGAACTTAACACCTGGATGGAAACCGATCGCTATTAAGTCAAGAAGATATAGTGATGATGATCGACGTTTTATCGAAGAGGAGGTGAAGATTCTCTTGAATGAAGGTGTCATTGAAGAAAGCAGATCACCTTGGCGAGCGCAATCACTAAAAACGCTAGCCACAAGAAACGGCTGGTAGTCAGCTATTCGAGAACCATAAATCAATATACTGAACTGGATGCCTATCCACTTCCAAGTATAAAGGAACTAGAATCAAAAGTGGCCAAATATTCCACATTTAGCGCCATAGACCTGAAGAGCGCCTATCACCAAGTGCCGATTTTTCATGATGAATTGATGAGAGACCGTTTACTGCATTCGAAGCTGCTGGAAATTTATACCAGTTCCACCGAATTCCTTTCGGAGTAACCAACGGCGTTTCCAGCTTCCAGAGAACCATCGATTGGGTAATTCGGACGGAAAAACTTGAGGGCACGTTCGCCTACCTCGACGACATTACGATTTGTGGCAAAACACCAGAAGAGCACGACAAAAATTTGCAAAACTTTCTCTCGGCTGCTAAGAAGTACGCTCTGACCTTGAATAAAACTAAATCCATCTTCAAACAGACCTCTATCAATATACTTGGATATACGATCTTGAATAACATAATTAAACCAGATAGCGATAGATTAGAGCCTCTTCTCAACTTCCCTCCACCACATGATTTGCCCAGTATGCGAAGGGCTCTGGGTATGTTCGCCCATTATTCCAAGTGGATACCGAACTTCTCCGAAAAGATACACGAGTTAGCGAAAACCAAGACGTTCCCGCTAAGTAACGCAATTATCAAGGATTTTCAAGAACTCAAGAACGATATAGATAATTTGCCTTTCACCGTAGAGACTGATGCATCAGAGCATACTATTGCAGCTACTCTTTCACAGGCAGGCAGGCCTGTAGCATTTTATTCAAGATCGCTCAACCGAAGTGAGCAAAATCATTCGGACATCGAAAAGGAAGCTTACGCAATTGTCGAATCATTGAGGAAATGGCGACATTTTCTCATCGGTAAAATATTCCTGCTCGTCACTGATCAGCGATCTGTCTCCTTCATGTTCGATGTTAAGCACACCAGTAAAATTAAAAACGAGAAAATTCAATGCTAGCTATATAAATATGACATCGTATACAGGCCTGGCACACAGAATTATGTGGCGGATACCCTCTCCCGTGTGTGTGCCATCGTTGAAACACCTTCGAAGTTGCGATCACTTCACGAGGCCCTTTGTCACCCGGGGCTGACGAGAGTGGCACACTGGGTTCGATCTAAGAATCTCGCCCACTCGATTGAGGAGATAAAGAAGATGACAAGTGAATGTCGTATCTGCTCTGAAGTTAAGCCTAAATTCATAAGAGCTGATCCGCAAAATAAATTAATTAAAGCCATAGCGCCTTTTGAAAGGCTGAGTATGGACCATCTAAATCTAACAACAAATACATATGAGTTCTCCCGCTTCCCTTTCGCTTTTCCATGCTCTGACATAAGCGCAAAGACTGTCAAGCGTTTGGACAGCATTTTCAACATGTTTGGCATGCCAGCCTACGTACACTCAGACCGGGGGACATCATTTATGTCGGCAGAAATAAAAGATTTTCTCAATTCCAGACAAATAGCTACCAAGGCAAGGCAATGGGCAAGTCGAAAGGCTGAATTCTACGCTCTGGAAACTAGGTTTTGGCTTTTATTACAGTGACATTGCTAGTTTTCACAAGGATAATTAAAATAAGCAGAATTGTGTCCCACGACACAAACTCAGTGGCCGTATTTCGTACACTACAGAACTGCGACCTAAGCCCGGCCAAAATTAGTTTCTAGTGTGAGCGTAGGTAAATACTAAATTACAATACTAGCTTGATTAGTTAGCTAGGTAATTGTGGATTACAATCGAGTTAAGAGAAAATTTGCTATTTGATGTTTCATAAGCACTGATTGCGTAAATAAAACTAGATACCTGATTTATATAGAAAATTGTTTAGTGAAATATTGGTGAGCGTTTTTATAAAAAAGTGTACTTGAACTTATTTTAGCAGAATTATTTTTTTTGGTTTAGTCTTACTCAGAATCGTTGATAAACTATTGACAGGAAAAAAACTAAAAAAACGTCACGCGACAACGTTACCTATGACGCCGCAGCAGTCATTCCATAGATACTTATCAAACTTTCCATATATTTATTACTAGCTTCTGCCCGCGACTCCGTCCGCGTGGAACTTGTTTATATCGTAGCTCCATTCAACTTTCACCCCCACTTCATCCCCTTGGGGGATGATTTCCGGGATATAAAACTATCCTATGTCCTTCTCCAGGACTCAAACTATCTCTATACCAAATTTCATCCAAATCGGTTCAGCGGTTTAGGTGTAGGCGAGGTAACAGACAGACACACACTTCCGCATTTACAATATATTTATTTATTATTTATTATTTATTATTTAGTATTTAGTATTTATCATTTATTATTCATTATTTATTATTTATTATTATTATTGGTGGTTTGGTGCAACCTACTTTTTTTCCTGCTTGTTGCATGCTGGCAGTGTTCCATTTGCGTAGTAGTATAATATTATACTGCAGACGCGGCGCGGAGGCGGCGCGGTACGCATGCAGAACTGGCGGATGCAATCTCGATCTCGCGAGATCTCGAGTAAATTTTCGAGATTCAATCTGGGTGGCAAAATCTCGTGTATTTAAATATCGGTGTATGTTAATTAATAGTTCGTGTCGGACAAGCAAGTAGTAAAGTTGGGTTGGGATGTGAGTTTGACTTTCAATATCCTTAAATGGGTATTATTAATAGAATTCACTTTTACCAAAATAAAGCAATATTTAAAAAATATGAGAAATCTCGATATTGTTGTGGTTCTATCTATCGATATCTCTTCCATTTGGCTGACGAGATCTTAAGTCGCTTATCTCGACCTCAGAAGTTTAACGCGAGATTGCATTCCCTGTGCAAGTAATTCATTCGTATCGCCCCGTTTTCGCGCATCTCGCGCCAAATAAGAAGCACTCATTACATTATAGGAGTCCAGTAAAAAATCTGTACTGAGTTTTGGCTCCATTGAGAGAGACACTGTCAGCTGCCCGCGTTAGACAACTTTCGAGGAAGTACTAAGATTTGGTGACGGCTAGATTGAGAACCATCAGGTTATCAGGCCAGCCAGCCATACGCTTGCTTACTTGTTTATAATCTTATAAAAATACTTTCTTTTAAACCGCTTTATCCATGCATAGAAATAGCATCTGTTTCATTTCGTTTATCCGTTATTTATCGTCGGTAGTTTATTAAACGAGGGCAGTTGTTATTAAGACGCCGGCTCAAATTGGATTTTCGTGTCTTCAATATCGAAGTAGGTAGTTCTGCACCTACACGGTTAGTACGAGAAGACGCGCGAGCTCTCTTGCACTATCCGTCTCTCTTTTATTAGAAAACTTAGAAAGAGACAGATAGTGCGAGAGAGCGCGCCGTTTTATGCTAACCGTCCTGAGAAAGACCTGAGGCCTGAGAACGACATACTGCTTTGTAGCGATTCCTCTTTAAATACGACTTGTTGGTATAGAAGAAGTTTAAGCGAATTACCTGTTATTATTCTTTAAATTGTACATTGATTGAACTGAAACAGTATGAAGTATAATATAATAAAAATATACAAAACTGTATCTATCCAGTGAAATCTTAATAATTATGGACGAGCTCTTCCTGACACAGATATTTTATACTTACTAGGATGTCCTAACCTTAAACTCATTCATTACTATGTATTACCGAAATAAAGAACCTTTTCATTCTGATTTTTTGATTAACTTATTTGCATAATTTGTATTATAATTAGTTTGTCTGAAACGACAATTGACTAGGACATTTGGTAATTAAAAACAAAAGTGAAAATAATTTTGATACAGAAAACATTTTCAAAGAAAATTTTACAATGATTAAACTTGCCTCGAACAGTCTTTACCTCTAGACTGCCTAATGGTGGATTAAAGCTTGGGTATGTTGCTCGTTATTTAACCCGTTTTCAGCTAAGTATACGTGTACATTGCAGCGTACGGGATAGCATTACCTAGAATATTCAAATGGAATGTTTAATAAAAACATTAAAATCACGATGCACCTAGCTCCATGCATTTGACTTTCAAATATCGTTTGTGCAGAGTTTAACGTCAATGCATTTACATGAGAATACGGCCGTGCTTAACTATGAAAAGATTTAACGCTTTGATTCTGACTATTTCTTTTGTATAGTGGGTAAAGAGGTTGTCCGAGCCTACCCTGCCTACAGTGACCGAACAGTTGACACTTTTAATCTTAATCTACAACAATATAGGTAAACAAATAGGCGACAACTATTGAGCATTAAGCTGTCAAACTTTGGAACTATTATCTTAACCTTTTCGACGCCGTCGACGCATATATCCACACCACCGCAGGTTCAACGCCTGATATACGAGTCAAGGAGTCCAGCGCGATAGCAACGTTCTAGAGTTGACTTATGTTAACTCAGCTGCACTAACCCCATCATTCATGTAAGCGAAATTGGCAGCTTTATTCAAACAATGAGCTGATAACATCGACTATGGGTTGCATACTAAGTCGGGGTAGGTGAAATCCAAATGAAACAAACACAGTGATTGAATTACTTACTGGTTATATTGATTCCTTTACGTTGGTTAACATCACCATTAGCACACAGTATCAAAATCGATAACTTACACTTATAATAACTTTATCTAGTTTACAGTAATACTCTTCTCCCTGGATAAAACAAGACTGACTGCGAAAAACCTCTCGTGGGACCCGGTCGCCACTGCAATGTCGTTACTTTTCCCGCCATTACTGTCGACCAATCAGAGAGCTGCAGCTAACACTTGACGGTCTCTGATTGGTCGAGCGCTCCAAACTGTCAGTCCTGCTTTAATCCCAGTTTTAAGTCAAAATACATACTTATTAATATAAATTCAGGAATACCACTGCATATTAATTACATAATTTCTAACATTCATAAAACTAAAAATGCCTCTGATAAATAAAATATGCTTTGCCCCTTCCGTACGAACACAAATGTCACAGTGACGGCATTTAGCTAAAATGGTTAGTAGAACGTTTATGAATACGGCCGTAAATTTCTTGTTGACTTAGCGTGTGGTTGACAGGTTTTCTCGTTGACAGAGCGTCTAAAAGGTTAACCGTATTTGAATAAAACGCATACTCAGATAGTTAATTACTACACAATAACAAGAATTTATGAAACTACTGATGTGAAAGCTGCCATCCGCACCCGACAGTGCTGAACTGGTGTAGTTATTATGCCTGAAGTTGTCTGCAAGTGACACGTCACAATCAACGCCTGAATTCCGAGAAAACGAAAATCCGTATCCGAAACTCGCTTCAACTGTTTGGATCGCTTTCGAAATTCAAATTCGCACCTGCTGCTATTGGCTGGTTTAGCGAACGGTAGATTTGAAAATGGAATTCCGATTTATGTTCAGTATATGCTATCGCCTGAGGATACTGTTGTATTCCGTACCAATATTGGTCCAACGGAACACTTATGCGATCACTCGGAGTCTGTCCGGCGGAGAGGTAGAGTTATTAAAGTTATGGGTTTTCACGGGTGTAACGCGATATTTATTTATCTATATTTCTGAACTTTCGATACGGGTTGCACGGGTTATGGAATAACTTAAATATGTGTACAAAGCGCGAGAGTTTAAAGAGGTAGAGGTAGACCTAAAGAAAAAATATAAATGTGTACAATGTCATCTCGCTCATGTTTGGAGCAGCGTAACTAACGAAGTTCATTCAGAGTGTCCATTCAGATTCAGATTTTTTATTCATCATCATCATCATATCAGCCGAAAGACGTCCACTGCTGGACATAAGGCCTCCCCCAAAGAGTGCCAAAGTGACCGGTCCTGCGCCACCCGCATCCAGCGAACTCCAGCAACCTTTACCAGGTCATCAGTCCACCTTGCGGGGGGCCTACCCACGCTGCGCCTTCCGGTACGTGGTCGCCACTCGAGAACCTTTCCGCCCCAACGGCCATCGGTTCTACGTGCTATGTGCCCCGCCCACTGCCACTTAAGTTTAGCGATTCGGAGGGCTATATCTGTTACCTTGGTTCTGCTGCGGATAGCCTCATTTCTGATGCGATCCCGCAGAGAAACTCCCAACATAGCCCTCTCCATAGCCCTTTGGGTGACTTTGAGCCTTCTTATGAGGCCCATAGTAAGCGACCACGTTTCAGTACCATATGTCATCACTGGCAACACACACTGGTCAAAGACTCTCGTCTTGAGACACTGCGGAATATTGGACGAAAAGATGTGCCGTAGCTTCCCGAACGCTGCCCAGCCGAGTCGGATTCGACGATTGACCTCTTTCTCGAAGTTGGACCTACCTAACTGGATAGTTTGTCCTAGGTATACATAATCGTCTACAACTTCGAGCGTAAAGTGTCCGATTGTAATGGGAGTTGGTACTACATGGGCATTTGACATGATCTTCGTCTTATCCATGTTCATTCTTAGACCAACTCCCTCGGAAGATTTTTTATTGGTAAAATTGAATAATCATCAATAAACATAATAAAATTCATAGATGTAGCCATGCCGTACTAATAAGCAAAGTATTCGTATTCATCAACAAATTCACGTTGATCTCCAGATCAATCGTTCTTCGGCAAGTGAATGGAATCTAATGGAATGCCTTACCAAGTTTGCCCTCAATTCCGACTAATGACTTCGAGTTTTGTACCTACACCTGGAGAAGAAACTTCAAGTTACAAAAGTTACTTTAACGCTCGAAAATGCCAATGGAAATAAATTACACGTGACGCTTCTAAAGTCAACTGGTAAGAAACACATACGACATACGGCCTGTTTAGCTTACCACGGTAGAAGTAAGGTGTTTGAAGCATACCTACTATTATTACAGTGATATCGATTTCGGATTCTAATTAGAACTTTGAAAAAATCTGGCAGTAATTTATCTATTAAAGTCATTGCCCTAACAAACCCCCAACGTAATTGATATACGAGCCCAAATGCAAGAGAGTTCGTCTAGTCACTTCCATAACGACATTACACTCAGAGGCAATGAAAACGGGTCACTTCCCATGGATTACTTTACAAAGTGACCCGTTTTCATTGCCTCTGAGTGTATTTTTTCAAATCTTTAATTACCGCTGGAATGTTAATCTTTCAAAAATATATTTAGCATTGGTGACCAAATTGACCATGTTGACGAACATAGTTTTTCTTTATTTACTTAAACATTTTTATTTTGACGTCGCACAAGCAAAACAATTCGTTTCGCACTAATCGGTGCAAAATAGTTCATCAAGGAAGTACTGAATTAGTTCTTTTAGAAACAATTTAAAAATAAATTTTGTTTGACAATAGAATTGTTTGATATTTTGGAAATGTCACTTTGGCTATAGAAACAGTACACACAGGACAGTATTTCTTAATTTCGTATTATTTACCAAGTTTACATATTCAATATGGGTCGCGGTAAATCAATTTCGCAAGATGTTCGAAAAGTTATAATTCCAAACAGTAAATCAGTAAAATCTGCGTATAATATAGCTCAAGACCTTCACCTAGCGAGATCTACGATACAATCTATTATCCGGCATAACAAGAAAACTGGATGTGTATTAAACTTGAAGAAAACTGGTCGCCCACACATGACAACACCAGCCGAAAACAGAGTCTTAAAGAGGATTATTATCATTAAGCAAAATCGCCGTCCTCGGGCTGGGGAACTCACTGTAAGGTGGCGAGAAATGATCGAGAAAGATGTTTCTGTCGATGCATGCAAACGAGTCATCAAAATAATGGGATACGGATTCTCTACGACGAAAGAAAAACCTTTATTTACAGAACTTCGGAAAAATAATTAGATAATAAATATAAGGGGACAATCTTACACAAATCGACCTAGTCCCAAACTAAGCAAAGCTTGTACTATGGGTACTAGACGACGATAAACATACTTGTATAGATAAATAAATACTTAAATACATAGAAAACATCCATGACTCAGGAACAAAATATTCGTGGTCATCACGCAAATAAATGCCCTTACCGGGATTTGAACCCAGGACCTCTTGCTTCGTAGGTACGGTCTCTACCAAGTAGGCTAAAGCGGTCGTTGAAGAAGAGGCGAATATTTGCTTTAGCTCGTCGAAACTGGACTATTGATGATATGGAGCGATTAATCCAAGTTTGAAGTGGCTGTTGGAGCTGAATGGAAAAAAGATGTTCGCAATATGGGCGAAGCCTTTCATAAAGACTGCCTAAAGAGAAAAGTCAAGTTTCCTGCCTCACTCATGATCTGCTGGGGGTGTAGGTCGGCTGCAGTTTATAGACGGCACTGTGAAGTGCTCCCAAGTAACAACAAAATCTTAAAGACGAGCTTATTGCCTTCGATTCCCAGTTTACAACATGACAACAAGTATGTTTTTCAACCAGATGGTGCTTCTTGCCATACTGCGAAGAGCACGAAGGCTTGGTAACATAACCACCATATTCCTACACTGCGGAATTGGCCACATAGCAGCCCAGATTTGTCTCCGATCGAGACGTTGTGGTGGAAGATAAAAAAGAAACTGCGTAAGGATCCCGCCAAGTTGAAGGAAGATTTAAAGAACAAGATAAACGCAGTACTTACAGGATTCAATCCTCTGCGGAATGTGCGGCATGACACAATGCCACAAAGAATTGAAGCCGTCATCAAGAGGAAAGGTGACACTACCCAGTTTTTTGGATCAGTTTGGCTCTGGGTCGCAAATTATGGATTCCTTTAATCATATCCTTAGCTTGTGTGTAAAGGCTAGGATATTTCCGCACGAATTTGCACGTTTCAAGAATATACACTATACAGGGATGTCAGTGTTAGTATGTTTAATTTGGCAAAATGAGGTCTACATGATTCGTCATTTCGTATAATACTTAGGATCATTATGCATTTTTTTTGTATCAAAAATAGCTTGGGAAAATCAGTACTGTTGCCCCATAGAATAATTCCGTACTGTAGCCATGCTTGGGCAAATGCATGGTAAGCGGAAATTGCTGTTTAGATCGGCTGTTTTTTTTATTTCCCTCAGGGCATGAGTGAACTGGAATACTTTTGTGGTCATTTTATCTACGTGACACTTCCAGTTTAAGTTTTGGTCCATTTGTATACCTAGCAAAGAACACGAATCGACTCCTTCCATTCTAGAGCCATTATAAATATTTTATAGTAGATCTGTTTCTAACGCAGACCCCGTATCATGGTCGGTATCACTCGATAAGTGACAAGATAGGAGAGTCATCTCGTTGTATCGAACGGTATCAGCCAGTGACGGACGCTCTATCCTGTCACTTATCGTGTGATAAGGCCGACCATGATACGGGGTCAGGTCTTTGATGAGGCGTTAACTGAATTAAATTTGTTTTTGACAAGTTTATTCGCAAATTATGCTCTTCTGGTGTAAAACCGGTAATTGTGGCGCTCTTGGGGGGAGGCCTATGTCCAGCAGCGAACGTCTATCGGCTGATGATGTATGGAACGAAAAGAAGACGCCTCTTCATAGTTTGAAAGTTCTGTACCTGACTAGTGTCATTTGAAATATTCTCATTCACGGTGTGGTTTTACATAAAACCTCCAATAAAAAAGCTACCTCGCCTCGACACTAATCATGTAAAATTGGATTGGATTAAGGCCCTTAACTATGTACAATTTTTTTGGTTTTCACCCTTATATGATTAGTATGGAAGAGCATAGATTATGTTTCGTAATTTTGACTCCATAGTTCCCTTTCACCTTGCCGTGCAGCGTGTTTACACGTTGATTTTAATTAACGGTGACTTGGAAAATGTTGGGAAAACAGCCTTTCCTAGGCTGGGTTTTAAAATTATGTTTTTTTTCTGTCCAAAGCAGATTAATGAGGCTGGCCGCTCTACATTTGAAGTGGAAAAGTTTGTTAAAAATATGAAGCTGGATGAGGAACGTGGAGATTTTGAGTCACATTGTTCCAGGTAGATACAGTTTTCATAGGCTAGCAAAACGAGAGTTAAGTACCTACATTAAGTTTTGCCTATAAATTCATAAGTTGTCATTCACGTCTGAGGAACTCGATGACACAGTTTTTGGCCGAAGGTATATCAAATGATTTATTTCATTGCCACATGTCCATTTCTTTCCATTATTTTTTTATTTTCTCTTTTCGCCATGTCAGTCATAAATAGGTAAAAAAAATGGGGCGGGGAAAAATCATACACTTTGAAAGGCTTTACCTCGAAAACTATTGAGTCCACAGAGACAATTCTAATCTCATACCGTAGCAAATTTAGTCTTCTTTAAAAAAGTCTCGAGAAAGTCTAATAAAAAACTGGTCAAAGGACCCTAAAGAGGGTTATAATAGAAACTTTACCGTTAGCTTTTCGGTGAAGGAAAACATCGTGAGGAAACCGGTCTAATCCCAATAAGGTCTAGTTTTCCCTCTGGGTTGGAAGGTCAGATGGCAGTCGCTTTCGTAAAACTAGTGCCTATACCAAATCTTGGGTTTAGGTGTCAAAGCGGACCCCGGGCTCCTTTAGGGGGCACTACCGGGAATAACGCTAGGAGGATGATGATAATAGAAACTTTCGCGGTATTTTCGTTTTGTGACAAAGTTGCGTTCGGCGCTCGAGGTCACAAACTTGGATTATTCATTGGGCCAACATCATAAACAAGTCTGCAAAAAATCAGAACTACCGGATTTGACGCGGACCTTACAGGTACTGTCAGGCGACAAAGTTACTGGATTATGATGTGGTACAGTCGGAGCCACAATCGATCGAGATTGAAAGATAGTTGGCTAAGCATAGGCTGTGTATCAGTGGCGGAGCGCAGATACAAGCCGATTCCTACTTAAAATGAATGTTTAGGCAAGCCTTTATAATAGTCATATACCTGCCTAATCTAAACTCTTTCATAACTTTGTTTGTTCCGGGTTGCCCATCGAAAATGTTCACGCGCCGCCAATGCTGTGTATGGACAACCGGGGCGCTCAGCGCGGTTGTGAAGCGAGTATGAAAACGCTCACGCCTGTACATAAACACTGCTAAGCAACACCATATTTGTGCTTGGATTTGTACCGACGCGGACTCCGCACTGTCCCGCTCTATGCACTTAGGATGATCCACCACAGCTGTGCAAGTTCACCGACCGGCGTGCGAGGAAAAAAATACCAAAAGCATTGCCAGACCCACTCGGGCGTCGCTTCGGGGTCTGCAGGTCGATCACGTAACGCTTTGTTCGTACTTAAGGTAGATCCAAATGTCAATATTTATACGGAAAATGACAGTTAGATTGTCCTAATCCCTCTAATGGACACTCACCATTAAAGTCAATTCGTAAACTTGGGACATACGCTAGTAGGTTCGCATAATCGCTAATAGATGCGCGGTCCTTAGCCGGATAACAATAGTACATTACTGGCCGGCAAGGAAGGGATTGCCTGCCAAGTGTGATATAGACTAGAAATACGAGGCAGGCATGAGGCAATCCCTAGTTCCGGCCGAGGTATGTTTAGAGCTTTTCTCAAAAAAAATGCTTAGTAATTAGATAATATTAGACAAAAGACAGACAAGACAAGTTCGAGTAGGACTCTCCCACCGAGCGTTCCGTACTCAATAAAAAATGTATAGTTTTCAGATATTTCCCTGTACTTGTAGTATAAGACGATATTACTTGCCAAATGTCATAGTTGTAGCTCAACGGAAAGTACCCTATGCCTAAATTGTGATTCCCTTGAGAGTGTTGAAATATACGATTCTTGCGGCATAAACAGCTCTTTTTTTAACGTTAACAACTTAGAAGTTCGAATTTTTCTCAGCTTCAAGGGACTGTAGACTTGAGTATATGGTTTTAATCGGGTGCCCCATGAAATCTCGACAAACTTTTCATCGAATTTCATTTCATCGAAAACGATTCATAGAATATTCAGTATACATATTATCTCTTGTAGTATTATGGCTTCATCGACTGTTCATTATATATTAAAACAATAATTAGAGCAACTGTACAAGGAATATTAAATGCTTAAAATCTTTTTTAACCAACTATATAAAAGGCAGTACTACAAAATATCGCTTTTTATTTATTCGATATATCATTTTATAACTATTCAATTTTATACTAGATTACATATTTTAAGGATATACAAACCCAATAAAGAAAAAAAACATATAAGTGAAACTTACGCAGAATGACACACACGCAAAGTGACATTAAGGCAGGTCTCAGTTAGGTACGACGACGAGCGAAGCGAGGAGGAGTGTTAGGTAGAACTGCGACCCTACAGCGCGCGAGCCGAGCGAGCGAAGCGAGCGTGCCGAGGCAGCGGCCGGCGAAGCGCCAGAACCGACTTTTTTATTAGTATACTTTTTTTTAAACGGGCAAGTTAATCAAAAAATTGTATAGTTATGAGTAATATGTATTATTTAAAAAAAGTAAAATATCACTCATTTTTCACAACAATATATTTATCAATAAGCAAATACTAATTGTACAACTAGATATACTCGGATGACAAAGACATCTAATTCGCAGCATAAACAACAGGGTACACACATAAAACACCAATATCTACCCACATCCGTCTGCGAGCGCATTGCGTTTAGTTTCTCTAATAATTAATTGAAGTAATAAATACTTAAATGATTTTCAAACATGTAAAGTTTACAATAAACAATAAAATATTAGATAATAAAGTATTAAATAAAGATCTGTGACATAAAGTATTTACTAAATAAAAATTATACACATTAAAAATCGGTGTTTTAAAAATACATCATTTAATTGTTCGATGTAAAGAATATTCGATCAAATGAAAATACGCGAAACGTTGACTTTGAACTGAAATTCGATTAAAAGTTTGTCGAGATTTCAAGGGTAAACCAGGTGCTTCTTATCATCGCTGATGTTTGTGCTGGTCTCAGCACGATTTTTAGGTGAATAGCAAAGGAATATTATTCCCATAACACACATTTTTCCCATACAAAAAAGATTGCGAGCATTACTGTCAGTTTTTCAAGCCTTAGATCTTTACCGCCCTATAAATGCAAATTGCAGTAATTATTTTGTCTAATGGGAAAACCGTGGTTTAGTAACGTTTTCTGTAATTTAAAGCGGTTGAGCATTACGAACCTAGTTAGCTCCTAGCCTTATCAATACGTAACAGACAACGTGTAAACCAAATCGAGGTGGACTGTACATGTTTGCCGAACCAGACTCCGAACACACTGGGGACGGAGACACAAACATCGAGGGCAAGATGGCGACCAGAGGAATTATTCGGGACATTTCAAGGGAGCTAGCGATGTGGCGCCTCATCATATATTAGCGGAAAGACGTCCACTGCTGGACATAGGCCTCCCCCAGTGTGTCACAATGATTCGATTAGATTATTTTATTTCATTCTGAAAAATTACATGTCATTTCATAAAATAGCATGGATTCACAAAAAGATTGTCATAGTGTATAAAAATAAAAAATAATAATAAATAATAAATAAATACAATCTTACACAAATTGACCTAGTCCCATAGTAAGCTCAATAAGGCTTGTGTTATGGGTACTAGACGACGATATATATAATAGATACTAATACTTAAATACATAGAAAACATCCATGACTCAGAAACAAAATATTCTTGCTCATCACACAAATATTTGCCCTTACCGGGATTCGAACTCAGGACCTTCAGCTTCGTAGGCAGCGTCACTACCCACTAGGCTAACCGGTCGTCAAAAAGTAATAGTCAGTAAAAATCCAATTTTAAAATGAAAACAAACATGAGAAACAAAAATACTAATAAATCTAATAATAAGGCAAAAGGAACAATTTAAATACTTAATGATAAGTGGTACAACACGGCAGTATCAGAACATTAATAATAGCTAGGCCATCCTAGATTTAAATTGTCAGAAGTGACAAGAACGACCGGTCCTGTGGCGCCTATTCTGTGATAAATCAAAGATATCCCTATTTTGTAGTATAGCGAATATGGTTACAAGTTAATTACATTTACATGGTATGGTTACATTTGGCTAGCTAAATGTCCTACGACTTGAACACCTTTTGCGTTGCCTACCTACCTTCTTTAATCATACGTTTTCTCGCGTTAAATTCATGCTCACGTAGTACACACAATTTTCAATTTGCCGCCAAATCGTAAAACAAATGACAATCGAGAGGAATTCGTACACAAAAATATTAAGAAAGAATTCCATTTTCAAATTTTGACCTTATTTTTTTATTATATTTATTACAAGTGGCCAGTTCTAAAGACTTTCAGTGTCGCCCTCGTACTATTTCACATCGATAACAATTCTCATAGTTCGTCACCAATAGGTGACACCAAAATAAAATAATCAATAATGTCGAATTTTCTCGAAGAGGATTAAAAATATATCACATGGAGAAAAAAGTAACAAAAGATAGTAAAATAATTTCAAAGTTATGTTCGAATTTAAACTTTCGTGAGACATGTTGAAATAATACTAACAATTACACGGTTCAACTCACGCATTCAATGTCACTACGGGCGACATGTTTCGAACTCTTCGGGAGTTCTTCTTCAGGATGATGTTTCGAGACATGTCGCCCGTAGTGATATTGAATACGTGAGTCGAACCGTGTAATTGTTCGTATTACAAAGTTATGTGTCCAAAGTTTTAAGAGGCAGTTTACTCTGTCCCTTTTTCGCAAAACGCACCATCACATGAAACGATTCTCATTTACTACATTAACCTTTGAGACCTGTGACGTCACGTGTCTTTAGCGTTTTCTCTCTGTGTCTCTAGCAATATTAAAACTGTTATCTCTTCGTATTTTTTTAAAATAATAATTTAACCGAATTTTCGTCACTAGGCATATTAATCTGCCTCCTTTCTTTTGGAGTAATAAAAAAATTCGAAACTCCAAAAGAAAGATTTCTTCGATCAGTTCCCAAACGCAATTTTTCTTTGTAGCAATTTTTTTCTTTCGCCATCAGCCCAAGTTGCATAATTTCCCATTCGTAGAAACCTTCCTCGCTATATTATGGTAGCGAATTATTTGCTCGCATAAGTATACAAAACCGTTTTTCAACATTCATTTTATTCGCAAATTAATAGTTTCGACGGAGCTCCGCGCCACGGGGCTCCTATTTCTGGTCAGTCTGAAGCTACCTGACGAACCTAACCTACCCACTCTTTTGCGATTGCAATGGGGTTGCTACAGGGAAGAAAAATTGCGACTTAATAAAATACGATACGGAAGCAACACGACTGAGAAAGTTAACAAACCAGCTCAAGGTGTGTTGAATATGGGCCAGGCAAGGGATCAACCCAGCCTTAATTAAATGCCAAACGGGACATAACGTCGTCGAGTACTGCCAATCGATTCAATACGGCCGTATCTATCATCCCGGGGGCATCCTCAATCGCATATTCAAGTTGAAATTTCCATACAATTCGGCTAGTTAATGCTATTTCCTCTTACTAAATTATACTACTATTTACGCTATTACTTATTAGGTACTCTCCTGACCGATTTCGGCCACGGCGACTGCTCCGTTGATGTCGTTTTATGTGCTCTAAACTTCTAAAGGGTAAACAGGTAAAGTGTTGACCGCGCGTTAGGACAATTTAACTGTAGGTAATTTATCCGTATAAAAAGTGTCATTTAGATCTATCTGACGCGCGTACGATGCGCGTGATTAACCTGCTGAGGGGTTAATCACGTAAGTTTCGAACGCGCACGTTAGTACAATTTAACTGTATTTTTTTAAAGTGAGATTTCGATCTACCTGACGCGCGTACAATGCGTTACGTGATCGACCTAGCTGGTGTCACTCACGTAGCTGATCTTATGTATGAAAATCTGAGATTAAATTAGGATAGATTAAAATAGGCATTTATTCACGATAACAACATGTACACATACAGAGATCAGCATATAAATAAATAAATATTAGGGGACAATCTTGCACAAATCGAGCTAGCCCCATAGTAAGCTCAATAAAGCTTGTGTTACGAGTACTAGACGACGATATATTTAATAGACATAAATACTTAAATACATAGAAAACATCCAAGACTCAGAAATAAATAATCATGCTCATCACACAAATATTTGCCCTTACCGGGATTCGAACCCAGGACCTTTAGCTTCGTAGGCAGCGTGACTACCCACTATATAACATTAACAAATATATACTAGTGGCCAGCGCTGGTCTTCCGTTAGAAACATCCGGAGATTCCACGATTTAACACACACTTTAACACACACGCGATGACCGGTTAGCCTAGTGGGTAGTGACGCTGCCTACGAAGCTGAAGGTCCTGGGTTCGAATCCCGGTAAGGGCAAATATTTGTGTGATGAGCATGAATATTTGTTTCTGAGTCATGGAAGTTTTCTACGTATTTAAGTATTTATATCTATTATATGTATCGTCGTCTAGTACCCATAACACAAGCTTTAATGAGCTTACTATGGGACTAGGTCGATTTGTGTAAGATTGTCCCCTAATATTTATTTATTTATTTACTTTCCTAATAGGTATATACCTCAATGCCTATTGGATGCCGGCTTGATCTTCTCATGTCACATGAGTATCGTAGTTGTAGTACTAGTAGCCCTTTAATGCACACAAAAAAGAAACAAGTACACAGCAGAAGATACAATAAAAAAATAGGCGCCATAGGCCTCTGGGCTCCAAAACCTTCCACACGTCCTGATAACCCTTTCGCTGCTGGTTGTGGACTGCTTATATGCGAAAGTAACTGGGTCTGTCCGTTCGGTAACATGCAGGTGTTATTCTAATAATAGTAATAATAATAATATATTCTTTATTGCACCACAACATAAGAAAAACATGTTACAAAAGTATAGACAATAAATAAAGGTTGTAACAACAGGCGGTCTTATCGCTTTAGAGCGATCTCTTCCAGACAACCTTTGACCTACCTTTTCTAATTCTTGTTCTCTCATTGGAACTTTTACCCTCCATTTCAGCATGTCGATCACGAACCGCATTGTACGCACGTTAGGTAAATGCCAAATTTTATATGGAAAAATGGATTCACTAATGTTACGCTACTAACGTTTGGCAACCTGATTCATTTCGCAACTGTTCAATATTTCTGAAACTGTAAATATTTCAGGATTTGTATATAACTAACCTAACCTATCCTAAAAGGTTCTACACGATGGCCCTGAAGTATTCACAGTTTCAGAGTTTGCGATATGAAAAGCTGCGACATGAATCAGGTTGCCAAACGTTATTTGCGACATGAACGGATCCCGGAAAATGACAATTAAACTGTCCTAACGCGCGTATGAAACGCTCAGATTGACGGGATCAAAAGTATTCTATGCCATTCTCCGGGGCTGTCTCCACAGCAAATTCCTTCTAATTCGATTTAAGGATGACTCACGCTAGAACGGGACGTGTCCGGCCCGGGTCGTTTTCTCAGAAAAACGACGGCGTTCTTGCGCGGCCCAAGCCCGGCCGGGCCACGGCCGAGGCTCGGAAGCGGCTCGGTGTCGGCCCGGTGTCGGTCGCTCATATGTAACACCAACGTTTGACGGCCGGCCTACCTACAACCGAGGCTCGGACGACGCTCGGTCCCGGCCCGGCCCGCACACGGCCCGTTGACCTACAACAACGCTCCGCTGTTCAGCCGCCCGGTCCCGGCTCGTGCTCGGCCCGGGCGGCTCGGACACATACGACAAAAATACGAAGGTTGTAAGGTGTCATATATGAATATGTGAAATATGGGAGTCCAACTAACCTTGCACTTAGTCGCTTTACATTATTTGTGGTTGAGCTCATAAAAAAATAGTTTAGCGGAAAGGTTTATTAGGTAATAAGGGCTATTGTACATTATATTTTTAAGGGCTATTGTACATTATACGATATTTTCTTACGAATCATCTTATTAAGACGAAACATAATCTCTGTTTGTTCTAATAGGCTACCTACTTAAAATAGATAGTGCCTGGGCGACCGAGCTCAGCTCGGGTGAAAATATGACGAAAACGAATTTTCTCAGACAGACCTAGCTAGTTAAATCGATTTCTCGCCCCCGTAAACCCCTTATTCCAAATCGGTAGAGCCGTTTCCGAGAACGTGATTGCAAATATATACATACATACAGAATTGCTCGGCCGCGGCACGGTGTCGGCCCGGTGTCGGCCCGGCCCAGTGCGAGCTCGGTGACATGTCGTTTGCATAATGTCCCGGCCCGGTGGCCGAGCTGCGGACGAGGCTCGGCTCGTTGCAGGCTCGGACACGGCCCGTTGGCGAAATGTGACAACCAAATAAGCTCGTTGACGGCTCGTCACGATTACGGCCCGGGCCCGTCACGGCCCGTTCTAGCGTGAGTCATCCTTTAGTGGTTTAAGCTTGAAAAGGTAAAAATACAGCCAGAATACAGAATAGACTAACTTTTAAAATGTATTTTTTACAAATAAAGATCAGCTTTATATGTAAAAAATACATTTTAAAAGTTAGTCGTTATTTTAAATAGGTTGCGTACTATTACATAGTCATCACTTACATACATAATTTGTTAATACAATTAAATTACACACAGTCACACATACCGTCAGAGTTACCTTTATTCGCAATTAGTATGGTTATTCGCGATTTAGTCCCTTTAAATCTTTTTATTCGTCGGTTTCATAGTTGCTTCGTTCTTTCGTAAACTAAAAATATGTAATTCGTTGACTGATATATCAAAAATAATATCGAATGACACCTGATTATAACGAATTCAAATTCTTGTAAAAGCACACTCAACGATTGCTCACGGGCACAATTAAAAACCCTTTTACTGATGCTCAAATCAATTTAGGTACGACCCAGTACGATTCTGCGAAATCGACACTAATTGAGTGTTTTCTAATATTTAATGATGCCATTAAAACCAGAATTTTAAGAGGATGAAATGTCTGTATCGCGACAACACTGCAAATTCAGACATCGCTGGCAATGGAAAAAGCCGTGCATACTAAATGACTTGACACAGCATTATGTCGTCGCTGCTTTATATTCGTACCAACCGTTGTACAGTCAAGTGCAAAATTATGAATCGATTTAATCCTCTGTAGGTATGTACCGAAACCTTAATCCGCTGACATATGAGCGATGGGACATACTTAATATGAGTGTTGTACGCACTCTATGTTTACACTTGACTTGTATGAAGCAATAATATATAAACTGCTTTTGGTACGTAGTGGTACGTTTGGTACGTAGTGGTATTTACGAATAAACTAAACCTTACGCTTTATTTTTACTGAACGGGAATTAATTGCGTAATTAACTTACTTTATTTATTTGCCTATTTGAGTCACGAAGGATGTTGTGACACATCCGAAACGTCGGAGAATCTCAAAGAGTTAAATAATTAAGTTAACTATACACGATCTAGTTTCAGTTATTATTAATAATGACTGAGATTCGTGAAAGTCTAAATCAATATATTGGAGACATAATGATGCCCATCAATAAATTTCAACAATTCGGCTCACTTTAATGGACCAATTCATACATGAAAGTTAATGTCGACTCAATCAGAATTATTACCAAGCATCGCTAATTGAAACGCCCACTTAAATCATATTTCAGGCATCGGTGCCCACGGTAATTGGATTCACAAAACATTATCATATTTCCAGTCGTACTATAATGCGTACGTATATGTCGCAAGCATATTGTATAATCAGCCGTTTTACATTACAGCTAGCTATTTCACAAAACAGCGCTGTTTTGTAATACGGCGGGTTGACGATCAGGCGGATTGAATACCGCCGAATGAAAATCCGCTGGAGTGTGTTTGGCGGATTGTCGCTATATTGTAATACAGCTAGCTAAAATGTAATACGGCGGATTGCCGCTGTATTGTAGAACGTATCGTAATGACAATCCCGCTAATATTGTGTTGGATTCCGCCGAATACCCGATCCATAGCCATTTTAGACGTTTTAATTTGCATTATAACCTCTGAAACTCGCCGACGCCATTGTTGTTGTTATGTCAGATAACGCCGCGAGTATTCAAAATGGGAACTAAAAATGTCCAAAGTGGCGGTTAATGACCCGCTGTATTGCATTACCGCTAGTCGTATTGAAGAACGATTAGCGCCGAAGACATTCCAGCGGATCTTCATTCAGCGGTACTAAATTGTACCTAATTAATAATTCGTGTTAATTTTTTGTGTATTGTTAACTCAGTGTATCATTATTTGTAATCTTATTGTAATATCTCGCTTATTTGTTTTGTTTTGCGCCATATGTCTTCGGTCTAATCTCTTTTGGTTGACTACCTGCGAGACAGGCTTTGCCTAGTGCAGGAGTCAAGAATACTTTAATTCGAAAATGTTAGTTATAAGTACAGAACCCAGTAGTTTTAAGTTATTTTTGCCTAATATGTTTGTATTTAACTGTACTTTTTGCAATAAAAATTTACTTACTTACTTACTTACTTATACAATTCGCCTGATGTCCGTCCGCCGTCTTACAAAACAGCGCTGTTTTATAAAACAGACCCCGTATCATGGTCGGCCTTATCATGCGTTAATGACAAGGTAGGAGCGTCGTCTCGTTCTATCGAACGGTGTCAGCTAATAGTGACGGACGCTCTATCTTGTTACTTATCGTGTGATAAGCCCAGCCCGACCATGATACAGGGTCAGCTAGCTGTTATGTAAAACGGCGGATTATACTATTCCACTGCGACATATTCTTCTACTCACTGTAGCCGAATAGTAAAGCACGCTCAAACTTGGGTCATAACACTAAGTTTTTCGAAAAAAAACTCGTGTACGAAATATTGTTTGATATTTAACAGTACCTGAAGGAATAAATTGTGAGGAAACCGTCTAAAAAAGTTAAATAATATAAAGGTCAGCATTCGACGGCTGGTTATCTGTATTTTTTTTCTGACTGTACTGCGGCTATGAAACAAAATACATTTAAATTTACTAAACATATTTTACAGAACTACTACAGAAATGAAGTAACAACTAAAAACTACGAGTACATAATATCACTACATAGTATAAAACATAGTCGCTTCCCGCTGTCTGTCCCTATGTCTGCTTAGATCTTTAAAACTACGCAACGGATTTTGATGCGGTTTTTTTTTAATAGATAGAGTGATACAAGAGGCAGGATTATATGTTTAATATAGTACCCGTGCGAAGGCGGGGCGGGTCGCTAGTTTAACATATTTACAAATTCTCTACAATATAGTCCCCCAGGTCGGCGCTCTGCGGTAGGGTGCCCATAAGGCTATAGCTACGTTTCCTCGCTGAATGGCGATGCCAATTTTTTAACCGAGGAACAAGCCAGCCCTGTGGTCAGCCTGGTGCTCGAAGAACCGTTTTTTTAGGTCCCGGTATAATTTCTGTGAGATTGGGATGATATTGTCAATTAAATGAAATTCCTTGCTCTTTTATTTAAACTGTAATTCGTTCACCAACTAGTGACAATAAAAACCACTATTCAAACTAATTCCTCACACTTTTAGTAAATCAAGATCAATGACATTACATCTGAATGGAAGGATATTAGCCAGCTCATGTTGGCAGCAAAATTCAATGACCATTTATTTACATTGTGGAAATACTAGTTGAATTTGCTTCAACAACCGGCAAAGTCATCACTTAGTAGCCCGTCACTAGATAACAGCAAATTAATCCCCGCGACCTCCTAGCTCCTTCCTGCTGAACTCTGATAACGGTTCCGTAGATAGCGGCCCTGATACGGTACCCTGATATGGAATACCGATTCCCAACACGGAAAGGCACGTTTCAACGGTAATGCCATGACGATTCTAACATCTTATACACTATAACATACCGTACTTTCCGTTGTAACTTAGAGATTGGCCAGTACTTTTACTGTTTTGAAAAGCAAATTACTTATTGCGCTGGAGGGAGTACAACAATTATAGGCCGGTCGTCACGTTCACGTCACGTATCGTGATCTGATAAGAAAAAAGTAAAAGATTTTTTTTTCACGAGATTTTTTTTACATTTGTATGGAGCAGTTCGCCCCAGTCGGCCAACGCTCCATACAAAAGTAAAAAAAATCGCGTATTATTTTTTTCTCTTCAGAACACGATACCTGTTATGGACTTGATCGGTTCACACCCCATTTTTGGTACACTCTGTATAAATGAGTTCCACGCGGACGGAGTCGGCACAAGACTATCGGCATTATTCATAAAACGTACTTCATGCCTGTTTTAACTAAAATGGCGTTAAAATTCGTTTGTCCTTATCTGTCACTTTGACATTTGTGGTCGTAAGAAAGGGACAAAGCACATTTTATTTAGCAGAGGCATTTTAAGTTTTATGAATAAGGGGGTATATATGGTATGGGGGTATGTATATCTGTAAGTCGATCAGAGGCTCTAGTATAAGTTTTACCGAAACAAAACGTTACGACCGCGTTTGCGTTTAGCTGTCAAATCCCATACAAATTGAGGGTAAAACGCAAACGCGATCGTAAAGTTTTGTTTCGGTAAAACTTATACTAGAACCTCAGATGAGAATAGAAGATTAGACGTTTAGGCGCCACAGATGTTACTTGTCAAGTTTCGCATCCGGAGAGCAAACGGTTTCAATTTCCGAAACTAAACGCCGACTAACTTTAAGTTTAATTATATTTCTAAGTACCTATGTTACTTAGTGGAGGAATGAAGATTTATTACGAAATATATGTCAAAGTCGTAAATACATAAATGACCGTTACCAAAATAACAAATATCTGTAAGATCTTTCCTTGCACGTTGTACACTCACGTACACATTTGAATATATTTTCGATATTGGCTATATTTAGGTACCTCTATTCAATGTCATACCAGCTTGTATAATTAATTTCTTAATGGGATATATTTATATTTATTCGAATTTTCTCAATAGCAAAACGGTGAAGGACGCGTTGGTATTATTACTGGAAGTATTTGCAGAATATGCTATTGCAAAAAGTGTTTAACGGCTTTATACTCTTACGAATAGCGTTCAGTTTTGAATGAAGTCGAATCGGCTAGCAGCAAAAAGTGACCTCCTTCACATCTGACGTCACAAAACTCTGTCGCGTATTTAACAATTTTTCCCCATCCCAAAAAGTGCTCAGCGCCGTTAAAGAAGTTTTCACTTCAAAAAATGTCCCAGGTCGCTGCCAGGCGCGGTAGTGTGCCCAGAAGGCACGTTAAATGGCAATACTGATCCTCTGAGCGAGGTAAAAGCCACCTTCTGGTCACGTGAACCCTCGACCAAGCGCTTGCACAATACATTGAAGATTCGGTGCGCGCTTGGTCCCCACGGTCCGACGTTCTCTACGCCGAACGGCTCAAATATGAAGCAACTGTCAATGGCTCCATACTTGCGCCGTTTGAGACCATCGGCTGAGTCAGCAGCGGAACCAGCCCCACACGAAGTCCTCGGAAGATGTGACGACGCCAGGGTGTCGAAGCACGTGGCCTCCCACACTAGGGGTCCAACCCATCTTCCAGGGAAGGAGCATCATTCCATCGGGCCTTCTTCCGTCGTTCCGTGTCAAACCAGTATGGTCGAGGACTGCAGACGCACCGGCGCTGACGCAGGCCGGACGGACGACGTCATTAAGGCGGGAATGACGCGGGATGCGCCCCGCGCTTTTTCACCACGAGAGACCGTGGTGGGCGAGACGATCGACAGTGTCTCCTCAGTGGCAGCGATGAGAGGCGACACACGTCGCTACCGGACATAGACACGCGAAATTTCATACCAAATAACGGCATTAATTTAAAAACAGTCTCACGTTTATTTTAAGAGGTAATTAAAGTTTGGTGGCCTCTCATTGCATCAATGATGATTTTTAAAACAAATGAATTTTACACAGAAACTCGCCTACATAGAAAATACAAAGACGGTTTGGGCATGTGGAGAGGATGGATGAAAGAAGACTAACAAAGAGATTGTATAAGCGAAAAGTGGATGGCATTTCATTTCTGTTTTCTATTTTTACAATTGTTTCACTGTGTTAATGTTGTTGTTATTATTATTGTCATTCTTTTATATTCTTATTGCAATGTATGCGTTGCCCGCTGTGGTTTCCAATGGTTCCAGCGGAAGACCAACGCTGGTAATCGCCAACACCATGCTCAGTTGGGACCATTTCGTGACGTGTTTTATTTATATCTTTATTCAATGTTTTTAGTTTTGTGTGTGTCACGAATAAATGTTTTTCTTTGTTTGTTTAAACCGACGAGCATGTATGAAGAATGTAATGAAAATGAATGAAGCTAAAAAGGTTTGTCAGGATCGTAGCAAGCTCTGCCTACCCCTCCGGGAAATAGGCGTGATTAAATGTATGTACATGTATAGGTATACTTGCCTGCAAAATACGTAGGCACCTAGTCGAATACTTGCCACGATTCAACATACGATTATTAATCCAAACATCATTTAAGACTTCTATTTTTTTAGGAGCTGTAAAATAATAATGCTCACATTTGAGATTGCCCCGTCAAATCTTGATGAGATACTTATACCAATTTCAGTCTCAACCCATGTAGGTACTTACCGAATCTAAGCCTTTTAAAATTTAAATGGCGCTTAGCTTTTACAACGTAACACAAGCTTTAACTCTCAATTTATGCAAATGACGCCTTATTGTGTAATATAACTGCGAAATAAAAATTAACTTTAAAAAACATAGCTTAGCTTTTAGTCGTTTATGCTGCTTTTGTCATTCTTAGGGATGCGTAACATGTTAAGAGTACCAATCATCATCATCATCATCAGCCGAAAGAGGTCCACTGCTGGACATAGGCCTCCCCCGTTGGGTACGGTTATTAGCTGATATTTTGCATACCATTGTAGCCTAGCAGTGCCATTCGGCACCCAAAGCTACGGTAGCCTAGTGGCTCAGGCATGCGGCGGTCGTGGGTTCGAATCCCGGCTCGTACAGTCAAGTGTAAAAATATGGGTGCGTGCAACTAACCCATAATATGTCCCATAGGTTTGGTTAGGCAATAGAAGCTTGTACCAATTTTTTTTTTTTGACAGAAACTTATTTTTAATTTTAATGGTACGCAACGCAACCCTTCGCGTGCGTACATTTCGGAGTGTGCGCTAGGATTATACATATTAATCCCATACTCACCATTTCGCCATCTTCGGACTAGGCGCGGTCGTGGGTTCCACCCTTATGTTGTTGATATACCACTGATTCGCACGAAGCGCTTTGCTTCAAGTTTTCTCGCGAGGACAGCCAAAGAGTGGAACTCACTTCTGGCAAACCTTTTCCCAGTTACATATAACTTGGATCTTTTCAAGACGAGAGTGAATAGGCACTATCTAGGTATGCATGGACAGTCATCATCAAAAGTAACTACGCAATCGAAGACGTCAAAAGTTCTTATTCCCTTTTAATAAAGACTTTTGACGTTTTCGTTTGCGTAGCTACTTTTGATTCTGACTGTAACACCCTCGATCTCATCATCACTTACCATCAGGCGAGATAGAGGCCAAATGCGTACCTATACGTAATAAATATTTTTTTTAAAGACACCGCTTCGCACGTAGCCGATTCAAAATACAGCTACGACTTTGTACGTCGTAAACGCCACCCACAATAACCGTTCTATTTTGTTTTAAAATCATGATAAAGAACCATTTCTTTATTTCGGTTTACTGTATTTTGAGGCTAAAGTCTTTTGCGTAAGACTCCAATTACGACAAGCAAAATAGTCACATAGAACCATGTAAAACTAAAGCAACCTATTCCCTCTAGATTTACGTGAGCCCTGCGTGTTGCCTTAGCACGCAACTAACATTTATTGCATACCTTATTGTGACAGTTGGATGGTTGTAATTGGTTCGGCAATTATCAAAATGATTGATAATTTTCAGTCCGGTTGTTCCTAGCACGGAATCTAGTGAAAATGAGCTTAGTTAATTATTTATTTAAACAGCTTAACTAACATTGAAAACGCGATTAAAATACTTCCTACTCGCTTTAATCGGTTACCAAATTGAAAAACCAACCACACCTTATAGGTGTAGACTAAGATTTTTCTGTGATGCCAATCGAACCAGTTTTTGGACAGGAACAAATATTTGTATGGGAGCACCTACAATTCAAGAACATAAACACCCAAAAATGTGCATTGAATTGAATTTATTGAAAAGATTAACCTCGCTGGCGGCAGCCTAAGCGCTTCGTATTAATTGAAATAAAAGTATGACGTCACAATCCGCTATTTGTACAGCCATCGTCATTGCCATAACAAAGCGAGCATAAATATCAGACACGTCCTTACCGCCCTAGAAATAGACTCGTGTCGTGTCGTTGTATGGAAAATCAAGTAAGGTTTCTATTGGTAACTTTAAATGTATTATTGCTTGTACAATAAAAAAAAGCATATCATCAAGCATAACTTTCAAGGTCAATATCGCATTATAATATTAATTTATACTTTGTTAAAATAATTTGATGGTTTACTATCCATTAAGCAACACTACGTTATCAATTGTAACATGAGTCTACACCCCTATTGGTAAACCACTTTTTAGTAGAAAAGGCTCTACACTACTTAGTTTGAATAAACTAAACTAATTAGTTTGAATATCTCTTCGTCACTCTTAACCCTGTAAGCGCCAATTTCACGACACACGGTTTGCACCACAGCTCTACGGGCACTTTCAGCTACATATTAGTCGACATTTAAATCAAATCAAAATAAATTTATTACCAAAAACACAAAAAAAAAATATTACACAAAACATGAACTTATAACTAGATACAAATATTTATTTAAGTGTCAGGTAATGGGTATCAATCTCAGAGTATGCTAAGCATGTAGCCCAGCGCTGGTTTTCAAGTTGGTCCCTAAGACGGGGTCGATCGCAACCCCTCGAGCATACACACTTAAAATATTGTTTGTTTTTTTTTTATATATTATATAAAAATAAAAATAAAAACAATAAAAAATAAAAACAAATAAAAGTAAGCGCTAAAACCTCGTCAGTAAGTGGTGTTGTTGTGGAATATTACATGTGTTTGTGTTTATGTTAATCTAATTATTTAATAATGTGTAGTATAGATAAATTAACGAGAGCATGGAATTGCATATGTAGTAGTATTGTATGTTTACAGGCATTCTATATTTGAATTTTCTGTTTTCTCGTACTACCACTACAAATGCAATTCCATGTTCTCGATAATTCATCTATAGTAATCGGAGAGTACGTATGTTAACACTTTCTTTGCTAGGAACCCGCCTAAACGGGGCGCGTACGTCCGGCTACACACGACGAAAACCACGAGCTCGGCTACGAGCGTAGCGCGTAGCGATTCTTAGCAGTGAATTTGACTATGGGCTACGGCGTAGCACTATGAACGTAGCGTGCCGGTAAATATGCCTACATCGGTCGTGGATCTGCGACATTTTGTGAGATTCAACTGTGATATACTTAACTTTGTCCTGACAGGACTATTATATTGAATATACTCATTCACTGGTTTATTAAGAATTACATGTGATAACGGGTATGGCATCTCGAAATCCTACAAATATTATAAATGCAAAAGTTTGGTGTTTGGATGTTTAGATGTTTGTTACTCAACACGGCTCAACCGATTTGGATGAAATTTTGAACGAAGATAGTTTATAGTCTGGAACAAAATATAAAATAGTTTTTATATCGGGTCCACGTAGACGAAGTCGCGGGCGGAAGCTAGTGTAACATAAATCTAAAACCCATCATAACAGCAGCAAGTTTAACATATAATAAAAACCCTAAAAACATTGTCGGTAAAGTTGAGACTTTTTATCGACAAACTATCTGACTTTAACGTTGGTGCCTGTCCTAGCAAAGATATAGGTTAGATCGCTAAAAAACATTTTATCGGAAACTTGCAAAACCATTACAATTTGAACCTTCTCACTTAGAAACTAAGGTTCATATCCATCAGAACCAGCTTTGTATTATGACTGGCCAGCAAAATGTAGCGTCAGCGAACACCGAGTGGGCTGATCCACTCTCGACCGACACACTTTTCAAGTCAACGGTATTCACTAAACGTTCTAAATCGATTAAGAGCGCGTCCCAGTATATTCTGACCCCTATTTAATGAGTATATGAGACTGGACTTACACTGGTTTTCGTGGAGTAAAGTGGTTAGTGGGTTTGTGATTTATAGTACTGACAGTTTGTGTAACTCAGAATTGGTTTTAGTCATATATTCGATGGCACTATTTATGTAAGTTTCTTCACTTCTTTCTCCGGCCTTTTCCCATTTTTATTTGGGGTCGGCGCTTCCCATCGCCTTTCTCAGGCCAGTCTGACCCGGGTGGTCAGAGGATCTTATTCTAACCCTAATTCATAAAACTTAAAATGTCTCTGTCAAATAAAATGTATGTTGTCCCTTTCTTACGAGCACAAATGTCAAAGTGACAGATAAAGACAAACTAATTTTAACGGCATTTTAGCTAAAATAGGTTAGATGAACGTTTTTGAATACGGCATAGGTCTTTAAGATCTTTATTTACTAGGGATATCCATGAGAGATACGAGTATGATGATGAGTTGATGACGATGGACATATGTATGCAAGTTAATGATATATATTTAAAAAATATTAAAGTGGAGGTGGGCGGAACACTTGGCGAGGTGGAACGATGGGAGATGGACCAAACTGGTTACTGAATGGCGGCCAAGATCATCGGAACGGTCAGCGGGCAGAACACCAGCTCGATGGACCGATGATATCTGCCGAATAGGAGGCAAACATTGGATGAGATTAGCACAGGACCGAGGAGAGTGGCGTAATAAAGAAGAGGCCTATACTCAACAGTGGGTGGATACGAGCTGAATAGATAGATATATTCAGCATCATCAGTTATATAGTGGAAGGAGCGAGCGAAGAGAAAGAAGTTCTCTTCACAATACCGAACGTTTTAGGAAAATAACAACTGAACATCGTATAGGTACACCGACACGCCTATATTGGTGGCTCTGTGAGCTGTAAAATTCGCGAGTCTGACTTTTTTTTCCAAAAAAATGATTGACAAACAAAAACGATATAATTATCGAACCTGTTTACAAAATTTCACGAGAATCGGTTGTAAATTGCAACATGTAGAGGAGAATAATTGGACAACCAGCTGAAAGGGAGTACTTCGTTCGCTTCGCTCGCTGGATCAAAAATGGATGGCAAATACTAATAATATTTAGTCTACCACAAATACATAAAAATGCGAAATCTGTACCACAGTTCGGTACCTATGACTAATCTATTTTTTTACGGTAACATGTCTAATATGGCACTAGAACTCTTTTTTCGCATAAAAAGAAAATAGAAGTGAAAAAACACCCATTATTTAAATTATTTTGATAAGAAAATTCACGTCACTGCTTTCCTTTGGAACGAACTCAACTGTCAAAGTCTATCTGATGGCGTTCACCCAATTTTCGAATCTTACAAAAAGTGATCCTTTCACCCGCCCGTGACCGGAGATAGCATTCATTCATTCACCCGACCCGTGTCACGGCATTACTAAATCCTCTTAAAATTCAAGTCACTTTAAATCATTGAGCACCAATTGAATTATTTAGATTCAATTTCCCTTTGAGCAGGGAAACTTTTGATTCAATTAAAAGTGGAATCCAGGTAAAAGACCACGGCGTAATGAGCATAACTTTGAGAGTTTCATCCGTACTTGAAAATTCTTTGTGGAAATTCTAATCTTTCAAATACACACCCTGTTGTCTACGCTTTAAGTATTAAATTAGTTCGGCAGATGTTTAGTGTTATTTTTCATTTCCTCACCTTATTTGCGGCAAGATTGTGTTTTAGTTTGAAATATTACTTCGGTTGAAGTCAATTTTGTGGAATTATCCGTTTTTTGCCAATAGTCTGGGCTAGCGATGTCCTCATATATTGATTTATGAATTATCTGATTTTGTATAAAAACTGCGAGAGGATTACTCGGCAGAAACATTTTCATCTTATCTTTTATGTACATATATTGAGACGTTTTGCTTTTACGATATTCTTAACCACTCTTACTGTTATATTTTCTGCTCGAGCATTGTAACAGCAATTCATTTTGATCAAGCTCTTCCTTCCATAATGATACATATATTTTATGAATAGTTGATCCAGCTTGTGCAAGAGTAATCATTTAATCTTGAAAAGTACAAGTTTTTGTTCATCACAGTCTCATTATTATTATACATCAATATTAGGGGAAAAATCTTACACAATTCAAACTAGCCCCATTAGTAACCCCCTAATAAGGCTCGAGTGATGGGTACTACGCGACCATACATTAAAATCATCATCATCATCATCATATCAGCCGAAAAAAGTCTACTCCTGGACATAGGCCTCCCCCAAAGAGTGCCAAAGTGACCGGTCCTGCACCACCCGCATCCAGCGGACTCCCGCAACCTTTGCCAGGTCATCAGTCCACCTTGTGGGGGGCGCGTTCCGGTACGTCGTCGCCACTCGAGAACCTTTCCGCCCCTACGGCCATCAATTCTACGTGCACATGCATACATTAACATGTAAAAGTCTTAATACGTACAAAACATCCGAGCCTTAGCTACAAATATTGATGCTTATCAATCCTAATAATATTTGCACTTTGCGGGATTCGAACCCAGGACCGCCAGCTTCGTAGAGTTCGTTCAGTCATTAACAACTAGGCTCAGTCATTTATCTTTACATTAGATTACTTACCTATCAAAATAACTAATTAGGCCTTACAATATTCGATATAATTTAACTGACAATTAACTCCAAATTAAAAGAATAGTCACAGTTGAATCTCAAATGAAAATAAATCAAAGTCGAATCAATTTAAAAATCGGCAGCATAATGAGGCGACTGCCATTGATTGACATTGTCGGATTGATTACTTCGAATCTGATTGATGTTATTAGTCGCCAACTAATTGAGATGAAAATAGATGAAAGATCACTCCAAGCTTGTGACAAAAACGGCTGGCCGATGCGGATACCGAAAACCTGGTTTTAATGTATTCGAATTTGATAATTTAATTATACATTTTTCATCATCATCATATCAGCCGAAGACGTCCACAGGACATAGGCCTCCCCCAAAGAGTGCCAAAGTGATCGGTCCTGCGTCACCCGCATCCAGCGGACTCCCGCGACCTTTACCAGGTCATCCTTAAACATCACTGATCTGTACCACAAAACGCCACTAATGGAAATCCCAAATTAGATTACTGCCTATTCCCAAACTGCAAAGGATTTAGTTGGTTTATGAATAAGCCTGAAATAAATAAATCCCTACTAATGGAAATGTTACAGGTCAAGTTCGAGATCTAAGAGTTGATTCTGTATTTACATGGGCTGAGATCCTTTCATCTGTGCAATGTTTTTTTTTTCGCTGAATATATTACGTATTAAACTAAAACTATTTGGCGTACTACACATTAAAGACACTGCTTATATAAACCCTAGTTTAACATGTGTATCTATGTATCTTTTTTTTTTTTTACAACGACGGTGGCAAACAAGCGTACGGTCCGCCTGATGGTAAGCGGACACCGCACCTTATAGTTATAGACGCATGCAACTCCAAAGGAGTAACATGGGCGTTGCCGTCCCTTGATATGTTTGAGGATTCGCCGTGTTGACAGCTGAAGGAACAAATTCCCTCGCTCACAACACAACATAGTTAGTTAGTTAGTTAGTTTTACTGGGCTTTTTTCCGCAAGTCGACATCCAGTGTGCCTATTTTGCGTGAATCGGTGGGGTAGCGCTACTCTAACCACCCCAGCTCCTCCAGGAAGTTTGTGAGTGCCTTGGTGTTGCTGACTGCGTTCAATAGTGTGTCCGGAGACCCTAGGTGTTTTTTCCTGTATACTTCTACCTGCTTACAGTCCAGTAGAATGTGTTTAGTTGTTTCTTCTGCTTCCATGCACGCTCTGCACATGGGGCTGTCTGTGATACCTAAGTTATAGAGGTGTCTGTTCAGAGTGTTATGTCCTGTTATTATTCCAACTATCTTGCGTAGTTGGCTTCTCTGTGTCCTCAGTAGTGCGGTTGTGAGTTTGTAGTCGCGTTTCGACAAAATCTCTTTAGTCTGTCTGCATGTGTCTATCTCCTCCCAGTATCTTTGGTGTAGATCTTTGGTGTATAGGTCCAGTTGATTATATATGTAGCTTTGTGGCAGGGGCATAATTGGCTCCGGTCCGTATGCCGTTGTTTCTGAGCCTTTTCTGGCCAGTTCATCCGCTGCATCGTTTCCTCTTGAGCCACTGTGCCCCTTGATCCATTGTATAGTAACGTTGTTTTTATCTGCGCACACCTCTGTGAGGATTTGGTGGCATTTGTATATCAAGCTAGATGTGATGCTATCACTGCTCAGTGCTTGTAGTACCGATTTACTGTCAGACAGTATCCGTATGTTTGTATTCTCGACTTGTCGTCTTTTTATGGCATTGCAGGCTTCAATTATCCCTACGCATTCAGCCTGGAATACTGTGTTATGTTCACCTAGTGGTTTGGCTATATGTATGTTTAAGTCCTCTGAGAACACACCACATCCCGTTCCCGTGTTCGTTTTTGACCCATCTGTAAAAATTCTAAGGTCTGTTTGGTTTAGCCCCTCTCTCGAGTCTTCTGTTAGTGATATACCATAGTCTTTCCTGAAGACTGGAGTTCTTGGTATTTTGTCGATTGAAGCCTCCATGATAGGGAGGCTTGTGATCAGTCTGTTATGGATCTTTGTGTGGGGTGTGTTTAGTTTTGTCCATAGGTTGAGGCTTTTTAGGCGTATTGCCGTCGCAGCCGCTTCCTTCAGTATATGCATGTGTAAAGGTAGGAGTCCTAGCATGATTTCTAGTGCTGCTGTTGGGGTTGTTCTCATACAACCTGTAGCCGCAACACATGCTAGTCTTTGTGTTTTTTGGATTTTGTTAATTGCACTCGTGGTTTGGGTGCGCGGCCACCATACTATGGCACCATAGCTTATCATTGGTACTATCACCATTTTGTATAGCCACAGTACGATGTGGGGAGCCAGGCCCCATCTCTTCCCCACCATCCTTCTGCATTGCCAGAAGGCTACTGTTGCTTTGTTTAGTCTACTGTCTAGGTGTTTGCTCCAGTTCAGTTTATCATCTAGTGTTATACCCAGATATTTCACCTCTTTCGAGAGTGTTAGTTTTGTGCCGAATAGAGTTGGCATTTCGTAGGTACCCAATTTTCGTTTTTTTGTAAAGAGAATTGTGTCGGTTTACTTGGGGTTCACCGATAGGTCATTCTCCTTGCACCATTTCTCTATTATTTTCAGTGCCGTTTGTGTAAGTACACATAGTGTGTTTATGATTAGTCCGCTGACCAGTATTACTAGGTCGTCCGCGTATCCTATCGTCAGAAAGCGGTTATTGTTTAGTTTTGTTATTAGGTCGTTTGCTACCAGGTTCCACAATAGTGGCGAGAGGACGCCTCCTTGTGGGCATCCTCTTATAACTAGCGCCTGATGACTTTGGTTTTCAGATAGTTTTATGATTCTCTTCTTTAGCATGTTCATAATCCATTCTATGAGCAGCGGTTCGGTTTTGTGTCTTTCTAGTGCTAGTTTTATGCTGCTAAAGTTCGTTTTGTCGAAAGCACCCTCTATATCAATGAAGGTGCCTAGACAGGAGTTCTTTCTAGCGAGCGCGTCTTCTATGTTCGTTACTACAGCGTGGAGGGCTGAGTCTGTAGATTTGCCCTGGCTGTAGGCATGCTGGTTTGGATGTATCTTTATGTTTTTAAGGGCCGTATCCTTCAACTCCCTGTCGCAGAGTCTCTCCAGAGTCTTTAACATGAATGAGGTTAGGCTTATGGGTCTAAATGATTTTGGGTCCGAGTAGTCACTCTTTCCTGGTTTTGGTAGGAAAATTACTTTTACCTCTCTCCATTTCGTTGGTATGTATCTGTAGGCAATGCAGCTGCATAATAGGTTTGATAAATGCTCGATCAGCTTATGTCCTCCCCACTTTAGTAAAGCAGGGTAGATACCGTCCAGGCCCGGAGACTTATAGTCGTCGAAGCTTTTTATCGCCCAGGCCGTTTTGTTTGTGTCTGTTATTCGTTCTGCTGTCTTCCACTCATTATCTGTTGGATGATAGTTTTCCTCCTGTTCTGCCCAGGTTTGTACGTCAACTACTTTGCACCCCGGGAAGTGGGTTTCCACCAGTAGACTTTCAGTCTCAGATGGATTGCTGGTGTTGGTGTTGTCTGGTCTTCTCAGTGTGCCCAGTAGTTGATTAGGTTGGTTGGCTAGTATCTTCCTTGTTCTGTTGGCCTGTGTGCTGTTAGATATCTTATCACAGAAGTTCCGCCAGGACGCAGATCTTCTGTATCGTGTTCGTTTTTTGTATTCGGCTTTGACTGTTTTGTATTTGTCCCAGTCCTCTTCTGCTTTTGTATTCATTGCTCTGTTTAAAAGTCTTCTCATTTTGGTTCTCATCCGCTCCTTTTCCGGGCCCCACCAGTTTGAGTTCATGTTGTTCCCAATAACTGATGGTGTCGATAATGGACATGTGTTCTCATAGCTCTCCGTTACGTGTTGTGTGAATATGTTTACCTGTTCCTCCAACTCTGTGGTGTTGTGAGGTCTGTGTGTAGTGGTCTTATCATCTAGTTTACCTTCCAGAGTCTCCTTGTTATTAAATATTATTATAACAGAAAGAGACTACATTTATTCTTGATGGTACACAACTAAAAGCTTAACTACTGTTATAAACACTAGGGAATAAGTAAACTAAAACTAGAAAATAACATTATAGAAAATCAATGAAGGAAATTAAATATACTTAGGTAAGTATAATTTTTATGTCTACCCGGTGCTTTAAGTACTGGCTGCATTGCCCCATTAATTAGATCTATAAACTATTATTGATGAGTTGATTTATTTATTTATTTATTTATTTATTTATTGAAAAACAGGTTACATAACATTACAGTTTACACCAATGCGTCATGAACCGAACAATATTTATTTTGACGGCGAAACGGCGTGGCCCCGTTGTTCCGACATCTCGGGTGTTGGATTTGGTAGGTTGCCCCGGAACCGACGAAACACGACACCTTTCGGCCAGAAATCAGCACACGCGATGGTCTCCTGGAACGGCCGCGGCACGCGCACTACAAACGAGCTGAAGTGCACGTAGTGGCGCGAATGCAACTTGAACACCCTCAGCGAGTAGCCGGTTTTCTGGCGAACATACTGCGTCACTTCTTCAGCGGTGGCAGTGTGATGCAGGCGCGACACGTACAGCGCCTTGCTCGGTGTGGAGACCCGCAGACCACAACCGACCGGTTCTGCAGTACCACACTGACTCTTGCGTGTCTTACGCTTTCTTGACACCGTTGTGAAACCCTCCTTGTCCACACTGGTGCGAGGGGTTTCCTCTTTTGGAGGATCCCGAACTTCACGCGCTTTTGAGGGCGCGGCTTTCCGGCGGGCTGGAACAGGCTCACCAGCAGAAACGACGTCAGCAAAACGACGACGTGGTTTTGATGAAGCGTTGACGGGAGGCCCCGCGAGGAGGGGGCAGGGGGGCCGCGGTTCGGCATGCACAGTGACATTGTTTTGGATCAATCTGGAGCCCTCCGTCGCCACGAACTCAGGCATGTCGCGTTCGTTCTCCCTCAGGACTTCAATGATGTCATCGAGGGTCTTCTTTCCGGCTTTATCTTCTCTGCGATGAGGTACAAATGTGCCGACAATCCCGAGAGACTGGAACAGCACCTTCTTCGCAGCGCAGATTTCGTCGACACTAAAACGCGACGAACAGATCTGAACAGCAGTCACCGCATCCATCTGACCTTCCCGCAGCAGCTTCTGTTGCAGAAAGGCGAGGATCCCGTTGACAATGGGCTCACTTTTAGGGTCACCCATTGTTTAACTACAGGCAGCGGTCGAGCCGCGCTAATTTCACAATTAAATAATTAATTAGTCATCGATGCGTCTACTTCGCGGCGCGCATCGGACACGACTCTCTTGATAATGTAGGGAGTTCTTCACTTGTCTTCAGTATTTGTAAAAAAGTTCTGATAACTTTCCTTGGAAGGAATTTCGTAACTTTGGTAACTTTTCCGTGGTGCCTTGCTAATTAGGATGCTAATAAATATATGAATGAATAAGCGAGGTCCTGTTTTTTTTGCCTTTATTATTTTTTTATGAAAATAATAGCAGTATAGGTGGTACGGTCCCTAACTTTAATATTATAAGGTTGCAATTTCTTATATTTTGTTGAGTTCATAATTTGCTACTCTACCGTATTGGGAAACTTAATGGTATTTATATATATTTATATTCATTTATTTCGTACACAACACAACATGTACATATGGCTGCCATGCCACTTATCGCTGTGGATAAGACATCCGCCTCGTTCCGACACGTGTGCGAGTGTGATGGATGTCTTAACGACAACGACCAGTTATAAAACGGCAAATATGCTACACGCTCTCAACTCGATGGTGCAATAATGTAGCGTTTCACTCGTACACTCGTATGACACATTTTCTGAGGCTCTAGTATAAGTTTTACCGAAACAAAACGTCACGACCGCGTTCGCGTTTAGCTGTCAAATCCCATTCAAATTGAGGGTAAAACGCAAACGCGATCGTAAAGTTTTGTTTCGGTAAAACTTATACTAGAGCCTCTGTAGTGCCATAATATTGCACGTTGTCACCAAATTAACATACATAATGATGCCACCTTGCCGATCTAATCCCAATAAGGTCTAGTTTTCCCTCTGGGTTGGAAGGTCAGATGGCAGTCGCTTTCGTAAAACTAGCGCCTATGCCAAATCTTGGGATTAGGTGTCAAAGCGGACCCCGAGCTCCTTTAGGGGCACAACCGGGAACAACGCTAGGAGAATGAATGATGCCACATTGTAAGACAAGTGCAAGTTGAATTAATCTTAATGTAGTAGAGTAGGGGAAAAACTGACATTCAAACCTCATAACATTTTATTTTTACATATGCAAACTGAATGGTGTATATAATAAGTTTTCCGGACGTTCGTATTTTAGTTTTTATTTTATTTTGGGTAGTTTCATTTCATAACTTTGACGATAAACAGGAAATACCACCTCACCCCGTAGTCCCTCGTAAGTGGGGTGAGATGGAATTTCATACAAAGGTGATTTTGGAAGATTGTTGGATCGATTTTTACTCCATTTTAAATTGGTATACATTATTTTTGTAGCAGTAGCCTTAAAATCCCATCTCATCCCCCTTTCATCCCTTCTCTCCCCATTCGTAACCCAACTTTGACGACCGCTTTAGCCTAGTTGGTAGTGACCCTGCCTACGAAGCAAGAGGTCCTGGGTTCGAATCCCGGTAAGGGCATTTATTTGTGTGATGAGCACGAATATTTGTTCCTGAGTCATGGATGTTCTCTATGTATTTAAGTATTTATTTATCTATATAATTATGTATATCGTCGTTTAGTACCCATAGTAAAAGCTTTGCTTAGTTTGGGACTAGGTAAATTTGTGTAAGATTGTTCCCTAATATTTATTTATTTATTTTATTTATTTAACTCTCCCCGCGAACCCTACTCACCCCATTTTACGGTACGTAATAAATATATATTTAAAACAAAAAAAAATGCTATAAAAATCAACAGACAAGATATTTGATTTCATAAAATGCTCTATCGGCTCATCCAATTGGGAGTTACGATTTCACAGACACACGCAGATACACACGTAAAACTTATAACATATCAGTTGCCGGGCTTAAATAAAAGAAAATGAACCCGGTTCCGATATTGATACCTAATAACCACCGCTACCAAATCCCTAGTCCTATTTTCAATTGAACCGTTTTAATAAATTACTCGAATTGGAGATTAATATCAAGGTGTTATTAGTGAAATTGGAAATTTGTAGCGCCTTGTTTGAGATTCGTGTCCGGAATTTGAATTTGGAGTGCCTGTTCAATAATCTCAGGTTTATTTAATTTATTCTAACAATGTTGAGCATAAATTATGTTTCAATATCGTTCCGTATCATCTTAATAAAGCGTTAGTCCAGTCAATGAACTGACAACTTGTATGGAGAAAATTTCAATTTAAGCTATAAGCTTATTTTTCTGTGTAATGGATATATTATCAGTTGAATAGTTACCCAGCGACATATTTTTGTCTTTATTTTCGTCCATTTACATTTGCTCAATATTAATTCAAGATAAATCATACAAAAAAAGACAATGCATGCTTCTTTTATTTTAAAGAATATTACGTTCGGGTGAAAAGTTTGTCGGATTCTTGAATAAAGCATCTTAGAATAACATTTTAAAATGAAATCAACAAAAAAACCACTATTATAAATTAATGTTGAGTAGGTGGCACTTACCTTTTGTTGAGTCAAGTTGAAGTCCTAGTTTTTACAAAACTAACGTGACAAATGACGAGATACCGATTTGTATCAGTCAGTTCAGAAGATTTCAATACAACTAATACTTACCTACTCTTTTTATCGCACCTCACAAACGAAACAGTTACAAAGAGAACCAATATTTTTTTTACACAATGACGGTGGCAAACAAGCGTACCGCAAAGCGTAACGGCCCACCTGATGGTAAGCGGACACCGCAGCCTATAGTCGCATGCCACTCCAAAGGAGTAACATGGGCATTGCCGACCCTTGATATGTTTGAGGATTCGCCGTGTTGACAGCTGAAGGAACAAATTCCCTCGCCCTCAACAAAACGCATCCTCAGGAGCTCTGGCGACCTTGCTCACCTCCAGGAACACAATACTACTCCAGACCCCGTATCATGGTCGGCCTTATCACGCGATAACTGATAAGATAGGAGCGTCGTCTCGTTCTATCGAACGGTGTCAGCCAGTAACGGACGCTCTATCCTGTCACTTATCATGTGATAAGGCCGACCATGATACGGGGTCAGAGCAAGTAGTAGTGTTATTATGGCTGTGGTCTTTTGCAAGGCGGAGGTACTTCCCCAGTTGGGCTGCTCCACATTCGAGCGGGATGACATTTCGCTGTGCCCTACCTCACCAAATTATAGGTAGAGGTACCTACTTAGACATCAGGTGGTCTTATCGCTAGTATCGCTACCTACGTGTATTTTTAATGATATTTGATGGGTTAAGTACGTACAACCCGTTCGCGCTAAGTTTGCCGGCCCGTGGAATGCGCGTCCTATGGCCAACTGCGGCTATTCTTCGAGTGACGTCATATCGCCAACGGCAAACTTAGCGCGAACGGGTAGTATAAAGTTTTCTTCTCCGATGTTTCAACTCATCTTTGCGCGGCTGCATGCCGCTGTGTGCGTGCGCCTGTAGCGACGGCTACCGTATTTTTTTAGCGATAGATTGCTCCTGCAAGACATTATCATTTTAATGTCGACGTCTGGCCGTAAATTCTGCATTTGAATTCTAAATTAATCTTTATACCGTGTTTATATACTTGTACCGTGGCTGACGCGGTACTGACACACAAATCAATTCTGCGTCAATACAAGCTTACGCAGCGCGGATAGGCCCCCCCACAAGGTGGACTGATGACCTGGTAAAGGTCGCGGGAGTCCGCTGGATGCGGGTGGCGCAGGACCGGTCATTGTGGCACTCTTTGGGGGAGGTCTATGTCCAGCAGTGGACGTCTTTCGGCTGATATGATGATAATGATGATGACAAGCTTACACACACATACAGCCGCGCGCATAGCAAGCGGGTGAAGCAAGTTTGCCATTTTATCAATATCGCTGTGGAAAGACATCTGTCACGTTCTGACAAGTATGCGAGTGCGAGAGTGACGAATGTCAGCATAACGATAAGTGATAAATTGCAGCCATGCTATGCCCGCCAAGTTCTGTTAAACTGACAACATAAAGACTAGATGCGCCGCTACATACTTCTACGGAATCTTTGGAACTGCATATGTTAATAAATAATGTCTGATTGACCTCCTTATCTAGAATTATTTTCGAACGTGGCAAACGACGGAGAGCCTCGTTCCAGCCTATCCAATTTCCTTCGTCCACAATCACCTTTATCGAAGCTATTTCTACGCGGCCATATTTGCTGTGCTCGTGATACTGGATATCAAATAACGGAATTGCGGAGTCGCGGGAGCCATTTCCCGGGAATCGTTCGGATAGTTGTGATTGTGTTATGACTATTCGTGGTGCTTTTTGAACTAACACAATTTATAATCCTAAAGAAAGGTCAGGTCAAGAGTAGGTACCTACCCTAAACCAACGAGCATGTATGAAGAATGACATGAAAGTGAATGAAGCAAGGAAGGTCTGTCCAGATCGTAGCAAGTGGAAATCCTTGATCTCTGCCTACCCCTCCTGTGATTATATGTATGTATGTAGGATTTATAATGTTACTTTCAAAAAAATGTTGTTAGCTCAATATACTGTGCTTTGTCTGCGGATCATGATTTAAAAGAAAGTAAATAATGATGTTTAATATTGTTTCCCCGAAAGAACTTTCTACTTTCTATATAGAAGAGAGATATCCTTTTCTGTATGTTTGAACAACATCACGATAAACCCGTCGTGCTTTGGCTACAAGTACCTAAGTACTTCATGGCTGTCCATAAAAGTCAGTGAGCAATAAAAACTTGTACCAAAAAATGTTTTTCTTTCACCGAAACGACCTTTCTCTTGTCTCGACGATTATCATTGTCTATGTAAAAGTGTGTCCTGAAAACCCGTAATAAGTATTATTCTCCAACCCACAGCTATGGGATATCGCTTGTATAATGAATTTTATCGGGTAGGCGGATGAATCGAGTGGCGATGGCGGTGTGCCGGTCAATTCCCCGGCCGTGCTCAAGCCTCCTCGTTTAAAATGTAATGGAGTGCAATCTATACGTAGATACTGTTTTGCGGCGTGGGAGCTCAAGCAAGTGGCTCTGTGAGGTGGAGAGCTCGTGAGCCTGGCTTCAAAACTTGTTTTAAATTCGAACAATTTATAATATTGACTATATTGTTGAAATTTTATTCTAATTAGACATAAATATTATAACTATATTTCAATTCATTGTTGACATTACATTATCCCATTCTATAATTATTTGGCGCTGTGATTTCAATTTCTAATTTCTGTTTTTGATTCTGTTATTCATAATTTATTTTCGATTTTGATATCATAGATAATAGGACAATAATTGCATGAACAAACCAAACATTATAAAATATGTGTACGCCAACCGGAAAAATATAGGGTTTCGCTATATGCTTTAGTTTTAAGATCTTTACGTGTACAAATTAATTAGTTAATTAATTCAACAGTAATCGAGAAAAATATCTCTATTATTGTTGTCGAACCAGCTCAAGAAATTTCACGAGAACCGACCTGTAGAGGAGAACAGCTGGACAGCGGGACATCCGGACATACGGAAGCATTTTGGCACAAGCTGAAGCGGAAAACTTCGTTCCCTTCGTTCGCTCGTTCAAAGAGTTTTGACCAATCGCGACACTATGTGGGCACTATGTTCACGTTGTGGGCGCTTTTGGTTACATATGGAGTATTGCTACGAACGGTTGCGATTAACGTTTTTAGGGTTCCGTACCTCAAAAGGAAAAAACGGAACCCTTATAAGTTCACTTTATTGTACATCTGTCTGTCAAGACCCTTTATCTCGAGTTGAAATTAAAACGATACACTCAGGTCTACAGGCCTTTGAAGCTGTAAAAAAATCAAACTTCTAAGTAAACATTTAAAAAAACCGGCCAAGTGCGAGTCGGACTCGCGCACGAAGGGTTCCGTACCATTATCTATAAAAACAGTAAAAAAAAAAAAGTTTGTTGTATGGGAGGCCCCTTCAATATTAAATTTATTTTATTTTTAGTATTTTTTGTTATAGCGGCAACAGAAATACATAATTTGTGAAAATTTCAACTGTCTAGCTATCGCGGTTCTTGAGATACAGCCTGGTGACAGACAGACGGACGGACAGCGAAGTCTTAGTAGTAGGGTCCCGTTTTTACCCTTTGGGTACGGAACCCTAAAAAGATGCGGCCGTTTATGCCGCAGAAAACGTATATTTCGACACTCTCAAGGCCCAAGGGAATCAAAATTTATAGGTTACTTTCCGTTGACCTAGAACTATGAAAGGCAAGTAATATCGCCTTATACTACAAGTACAGGGAAAAATCGGAAAAGTATACATTTGTAAATAAGTACGGAACCTTCGGTTGGCGAGTCGCACTCACATTTGTCTGGTTTTTTATTTGTATTATTCGGATATTCAACACCTACATAAATAAAAACATTGGGTTCATAGTTAAGACACATAAAAACCAAGTACAGGTTCCCGCGGCGATAGACACATAGTGAGTAAACATCCTACTGTCCTACTTCCTACTAATATTATAAATGCGAAAGTTAGGAGCTTTAGATGTTTGGATGTTTAGATGTTTGGATGTTTAGATGTTTGGATGTTTAGATGTTTGGATGTTTAGATGTTTGGATGTTTAGATGTTTGGATGTTTAGATGTTTGGATGTTTAGATGTTTGTATGTTTAGATGTTTGGATGTTTAGATGTTTGGATGTTTAGATGTTTGGATGTTTAGATGTTTGTATGTTTAGATGTTTGGATGTTTAGATGTTTGTATGTTTAGATGTTTGGATGTTTCTTACTCAATCACGCTTAAACGGCTTCACCAATTTGGATGAAATTATGCACAAGGATAGATTATAGCCTGCTATAAAATATAGGATAGTTTTTATCCCGGGTCCACGCAGACGAATCGCGGGCGGAAGCTAGTAGTTAATAAAAATTTAAGTAACCTCTTTATTTTATCATGACCTTAGAGGGCAAAACGTAAAGATACTCGTATGTTGTTGTAAGAATATAAATTCAAAATTGAACATTTCTATCGACTTTATTATCGCAGACTCAGCATGACGAACACCCCCAACACTTTAAATTCATAAGACGTCAAGTTTCCAACAACATGCTTAGGTACTTTCCTTTACTCTAAAACTTTCTCTTCGTCTTTAATAAGCGCTGCCATTAATTTCAAGACTGTGCCAAACGCAGAATGGCGTAAAATATAAGAATTTGGTTCTCAAAGCCTTCTTATAGTAGTAAAGGAACGTATATTTTTTAAATTCATCCTGGTGCTTACTGAGGTCAGACAATCTTTGACCTAGATAGAAAACTTCGTTCTTTATGATTCACAGAGATTTTGTGCAAAATGTAGTCTCTATTTAGTAACTTTTAACTTTTATTTGCATTACTATGAAAATAACGATGTTATAATGATGTTTTGACGCTACGGGCGTGGGCGCAGATTTACGAAATTTTAGGTATTGTGATAAAAATAAAGTATTTATCTTTTACTGGTTTTTACTTTCTTTGTCTGTTACTTTACTGAGCAGATTTCGTCGAACGAAGACTTGTTTTAAATCTTTGATTTGAGCTAGCGCGAAAAGAGAATATTCAGATTTCGTTTGCCTTTAAGACTTGCATTATTAAAGAAGGTACTCGTATCTTGTAGCTTAATGGATTCGGTCCGAATTATTTTCAGAAAAACCCTTGAACATTTAAGTAAAATACGCATTTTGGCTAATTAAACCTTTACTTTTTATTGATTGATAGATTTTCATACATTTCGAAAGAAATCCAATTAATGAACACCTTTATTGATTTAAACTTTTCCGATTTACGCTCATTATTTTTACGAAACGAGACTTAATTAAATTAATATATTTAATATCACGCAATTAAGTAAGTCCCTTTTAGTAAAATGTGTTTCGTATGTTATTTTTGCGGAGTACAATCACTTGATATGATTTAAAAAAGAAATTAATCACTTATATAGAATTTATTACCATGGTCATGTTTTTCAACCATTACCAAAAAAATGCATAGTGGAGTTCCAAAAAGTGAACAAAGTAATCGAGAATAAATGTAAAAAACGATTTTATTGAAGAAACTTGAATTCCGATCTGCCGTAGTCGCCTAGTCAAAATGTACGCAAATCATTTGTGTAATATAGATTAACTAAGAACTATTGGAAACTATGTCCCTATGTTCAGATTTTCTGATATCTGGTTTTGTAAGGGCCGGCGCTGACTGCCGGCATGGCACGGCATGGCACGGCAGGTTGTACTGCGGCATCCCGCGGCGTTCCGTGGCATGCCGTGGCATCCCGTGGCATGCCAGTGCGTCTTCTCCCTCCCTTGCACCCGCGCACCGACGGGAGGGAGGGAGAAGACGCACTGGCATGCCGTGGCATCCCGTGGCATGCCAGTGCGTCTTCTCCCTCCCTTGCACCCGCGCACCGACGGGAGGGAGGGAGAAGACGCACTGGCATGCCACGGGATGCCACGGCATGCCACGGAACGCCGCGGGATGCCGCAGTACAACCTGTCGTGCCATGCCGTGCCATGCCGGCAGTCAGCGCCGGCCCTTAATGATCTAGAGCAGTTTGTAAAAAATACACTAAGGTTCCCCTACTACCTAGCGAATAGAGCTAGGAAAAACGCAGTGTGCAAACTAACTTTATCATCGCCTACAGACGTGAAATGTACAAAAAGTTTATAAAACGAAACATAGATACGACATTATAGTACAACTCTTCGTTAATGTAATAAAAGAAACTGTTCTTAGGTCTAAACTCTATAGACGGAGAAAATAAGGAGATACGGTGGCTCGAAATGCAAGTTTTAGTAGGGGGCACGCTCAAGCCCGCATTTCTCTTTACGGGCATAAGGTTGCTCAGACATTTTTGTACTTTTGGGAATGAAAAGTATATCCTACTCGTATATTGATTAAAACTTGCACGATTCTCACACATTATATTTACAATCGCGAATAATTAACTTATTTATTTACCTCTCTGACGTCTGAGTTGTCAAGTGACCATGGATGTTGCGATACATCCGAAATGTCGGGGGACTTCAGAGGTAAATAAATACATAATGAAATTATGCGCGATTAACTACCGTGTAGTAAAAGTGCCTATAGGGAACAAATGCCTTGGCCTAGTCCTCGACGGCCCTCGACCCCGCAGCAGACGAAGCGACAGAAGCGATGGCTGTCGTGAAGGCCGACATGAGCGAAAACGGGCTCACAAAAGCAGACGACCAGGATCGTGCAAAGTGGAGGAAAGCGGACTCTGGCAAAGGCCGGGATAACGCTAGGAATAAGAAGATGTCCCGCGTAGTAATAATGTGCAGTATATATTTATGAACTCAAGTATACGTAACCTAACTCTTTTTCAAATTGCATTAATCTATAAATACCCTCGACTAACTATGTAATTGTCTACATCAATCCATCCACATTACGTGAGACCGGCGTATCGAACAAGGCAGCGGAGAAGCCTTCCCGTGTTCCTTCAGAAGTCTAGCTCCATTTATCTCGGGTCCCGATAAAGCCTGTACATAACACAAGCTTAAATACGTGTTGTATGTCCGTCTGACTGTCACCCCTTCACGCTTAAACCGCCCAACTGATTTAGATGAAATTTAGTATAGAGAGAGCTTGTTGGTTATAACATAAAGATTATAAATATCAGCCTGAGTCCAGTTTACGTTTAAGGTACACAATTATGAATTACATTCCGCTGGTGGATTGCGTAACCTTTCGTACGGACGGTAGATTTTTGTATGGAAAAATTACAGTTGAATTCTCCTCGCTCGTTTGAAAAGTTACGCAATTACCCCTCAGGTCATACAACTCTTACATGTACAGACCTTGCATGGGTCCAAAATTAGGTTTTAAAACTGTGGATGTGTCGACAAGAAAGTCTGAACTCTAAATCACACACCAAAATATTATTTTTAAAATGTTAACATCTGGAGCTTTTCCAAAAAAAAAGAACTTTCAATATACATATAGTGAAATTAAATTCGTTCAAATACGTTACAATGCATAATAATTATGGTATGGGTAACATTCTTGACGGAGTGGAACGAATACATTTCACTAATGGAAGTTCTTATAACAGAGCGCGCAGAGCGTGTTTTAAGGCCGAGTAATTAAGAGGCTCCCATACGCCAATGACCTTCGATCTGAATCCCTTAGTTTTCTAATGTTTTTTGTAGCTTATTATATTAACAACAACGGCTTTAAGCAATATAGTATCCCATATTTACTTCAAACTTCATTGTTTTCGAGATATTTGGCATCAAAGTTGAACAATTTTAGGCCAAAAAACTGGTTTTCTGGCCATAACTTTTGTGTTAATTGGTTTAAAATTAAAACCCTCTGCCAGTTTTTAGAGACGTCATAGACGAACCCAAATTTGTAGATTTCGTATATGTTAGATCTTTCACGTCAATAGAGATGCGAAATAAGTGTTTTTTTAGACAATGTTTAAAAAGATCATACAAAATTAAGTATTAATTTGTTTCAAAATCCGGTCTGTCAAAATGGAGATAAAAGATTGAAGAACCGATAGCCGTTTGATTTATGATTCTATCTGTAGTGCAAAAGTAGTAGATACGATTCAAAACTTGTCAAAAATCGATGAAAACCTCGGGTAGCCCCTTAACGATTACGGTAAAGAATGAAATGCGAAAAAGATATAAAATTTTAACGAAGAATGGCTACGTATTGTTTTTCTAATAGGCATTTTAAGTTTTCAGATGAGACAAATAAAATATGCGACTGTTAACTGACCTTTCAATCCACAGGGGAAAAAATTCTCTCGGAATAGGGAATATTACTCGAAACTCTGCGTAGGGTAGGGGGCGACACTAGCACACACCGTAAACAAAGCACCGTGACACATCATGTCATATGTCATATTTATTAGTATCAAATAATTCGTGAAAACATGTTAAATTATGATAATTTTATTATTATTCATGTAGTAAAGAAGCTGTATTGAGTTATCATGGCATCCTACGGGCATTTAAAAAACGGTTTACGGTATGTGCTAGTGCTGCACTCTGGCGGCAGAACATTGCAGAAATACTCCCTATTTAGACGATCCAGGCCTATTATTCTCTTATTATAAAAATCTTCTGAAATACGTCAATGTTTTAGTATTATAAATTAAAGACTTGTTTTCACTCAAATATTATTCTTTAGTCTCAATAAATCTTGAAAGAACACAAAGCTTTCACTGGACATTTGTAGCGCTTGGCAAAACAAGATTAATAATATTGCGATGGCAATAACCTTATTGTGTAAACTTTTGAAATGGAAAGGATGTTACTACTAATACACTGACTTACATATGGGTCATACCTTTAGGAGCGATCTCAGCCCAAGAGTGGAAAATGCTTCTACGCGCTACGACGCAGCACAGGTAGCGTAGCTTGGTCTCGAATGGTAACCCATTCTACACCCCGTGCCAAAATACTCACCAGGGATGTGCAAAGATGAGTTTTAATATATTTTTCATTCCGCAGCTAAAGCAGCCTAATTTCAGGCTGCTGCTGTAAAGCGGCGGTCTTGGGTTTGCATCCCGGCTCGTACCAATGAGTTTTTCGGATCTTATGTACGGAATATTTACCGTTAGCTTTTCGGTGAAGGAAAACATCGTGAGGGAACCAACAATAAGGTCTGGTTTTCTCTCTCGGGTGGAAGGTCAGACGGCAGTCGCTTTCGTTACACTAGTGCCTATGCCAAATCTTGGGATTAGGTGACAAAGCGGACCCTGGTCCTTTAGGGCACAACCGGGCATAACGCTATGCGGATGATGATTCTCTGGTGCATATTCACGTTCTTCCTGCGCAGCTATCACAGCCCCGCTATTCTGTAACTTGATTTAACCTCACCTGACCAGTTCACCCACAAATACAGGGTGAAACCTATGTCGTAAACAGAAATTTGTGTTTCTATCACAGTATTTTAAGGCAAATTCATTGCATTAAGGGGATGCCTTGATTTGAGACGTACACGCCCCCTAGACAGAGACACGCTGATGCCTTCCACCCACGAGAAAAAGAGATGTAATGTAAGGTTTATTAAAATTTCATAAAGTGAGATTTTAGATGAGATAAAATACCATAGTATTTACTTGATTGTGTCGTAAAATAATGTATCGTTTGAGTAGGCTGAGTAAAAAAAGGAAAATACAGACCCAACTTTGGATTTTTTTCTATCGAGTAAATTTTAAGCAATCATGTATCCATAAAATCAGATGCACAATCATATAGTCAAGAATCATATATCTGAAAATCAGACCTTAATGTTTCTTAATCTAGTCAGATCGGCGTTTCAAAGCACGCGATAATTTCCAATAAACATTATTGATATGAATTTCAAATAGCAAAAACAACAACCTTATGGTCACCCTATTCGACAAGACTTATTTTTATACAACGACGGTGGCAAACAAGCGTACGGCCCGCCTGATGATAAGCGGACACCGCAGCCTATAGACGCATGCAACTCCAAAGGAGTAACATGGGCGTTGCCGACCCTTGATATGTTTGAGGATTCGCCGTGTTGACAGCTGAAGGAACAAATCCTGAACTTGGTCTGTAGCTTGACACTTTCACTGCCAGGAACCAGCCTAGCGGGCGCCAACGCCGTAGTCGCTTTCCGCTACATAGGAGGAAAACCACCGGATCGGCTACGAGCGTAGCGTGTAGGGATTCTTGGCAGTGAATTAGTTAAAGTGACAGTATAACGTAGCAATTAGGGTGACCATGAGACTCAGTTTTAAATCATTTTTTTTAATAAAGAATTAACAAAACGTTTACATATTTTTGCCTGTGGTCAGGTCCACATGTTTAAACTAAAGCTAAACAGTAAGAAACACATATTTCTGTTCACGACTTAGGATTCACACTGTATACATAATCTTGACGCCTCGAGTCGTAGTAACTAAGAATAGTAAACCGCGTTCAGTCAAAAACAAAAAAAAAACTAAGAGTAAATGAGAGGTCTAGTTTCGTAAGACGAGGGTGAGATGAGATGTCGCCGTGCTGCGGTCATGAGGGCCCGGACTAGCGACTTGTCACTGCAATAGGGTATTTGACAACAGTGAAAAATTTTTTTTTTTTCATTAGCGACAGATAAACATTACGATATTACACAGAAAGTATCAATCTTTCATTTATACTTGCTATTTTAAGATTTTTAAACTCATAAAAACTAACCATAAGGACGTTGTTTGATTGTGACTTCAAAAACTAAGTAATCCCTACAAATTCCATACGAACGAAGCGTCTTTGACGATTCATAAAAAGAAGCTGCTTAGACTTTTGTGAAGTACCGTATTCTATATCTTAAACTCTACAATTTCTAAAAATTACTGTTTAATTGTATGCGATCTGATACCTACTTTGGGAATAAAAAAAACACGTATGATTGTCCTGATTTTATATATATCTCCGTAGAAAACCATCAAAATGGAAGCCATTCATATAAGGGCGAACAATTTTTCACTTTAAAAAAATTGGTCACCAGCCCACTCTAGCTAAGGTAAAGTTTTGTTTTATAAAAATCGTGAAAAAGTTACGGTTGCCGAAAAAATTTGGTAAGTACCTATGGGAAATAAAACTTGGCGAAATTAATCATTTGGAAAAAAAATATGGCAAAAGTTTGTAAACCCTTCAAAACATCCGTCCAACCTCTGACTTTAACAAACTGCCGGCATGGTTATGGTTCAACGTGGCCTAAAACTGTCAATGAAATTGGAATCTTCTACCTTTTATAATAGAGTTGCTTATTGAATGCACTACTTTGATGCAATACGGGTGTAGACTTTTCTGACTGTCGGAATTATTATTACTCCAAAAGAAAGAAGGCAAAAAATTATGCCTGGTGACGAAAATCCCATTCAGATATATCAGGGAATTACGAAGCTACAACCGTTTTAATATTGCTTGATAGAGAGAGAAAACGCAAACAGCGTGTGACGTCACGATACGCGAGGCTGCCGGGGGGCCGCGTCGACGGAGGCGTCGAACACGATGGGGCGCGGTACGTTGCCGTCTATTAGTGACTTCACAATCTTCAAGCGTCATCGTTTCAAATGAAGTTGCGTTTTGCGAAAAAGGGACAGAACATACCCCTTCTTAAAACTTTGGACACTTCGTGATTATTTAACCTTTTGCCTTTATTTTTTCTCCATTTGACTAAATGTTTAACCCTTTTTCGAGAAAATATGACATTATTTATTATTTTATTTACTGTCTACACCCCTATTCGGCCAACTCAAATAAGGTAAACGTCCACTGTTTCGGCATGTTAAGCCTCTTACGAATTAGTATTTTTTTTAAGACAATACAGAACATGACATCGGTTTGAATTTTTTTGTGTGATGAACATTGATATCTTGCCTATTATGTAATGCAAGAATTATATAGTTTTAGTTTCAATAACTATTTTTTTATAATTTATTTGTAGACCTCGTATTTGAACCCCATTTCGTGATAAAATTTGGCTCTGCTCCTAAGTTTGTGAGTTCTTGGCCCCTGTTTCGGCATAAAGTTTTCGAGTGCCAGGTAGTAAGAGAAACGTTTTGTTTGTGAACCCTCATTTGTTATTTGATATTGAACAAGATTATTGACGAGGTAATTAACATGATTATTGGAAAAATCCAATAGGGGGTCTGGATAAAACTCGGTATTTAAAATCCCGGGACATTTTTTCTTTTTCCAGGATTTTTTTATGAAATGTAAGGTTAAATAACTTATCCATTAGTACAGGGTCACCTTTTCAAAAATGTGTCTCACATAGGTTACCTATCTACGAGTATATTAACCAAAACTGTTTAACATAAGATAAATATCTAGGCAAAACCTTTTGTACGTGACATGTAGGTATCTGTAAACGATATTCTGTTTAATAGGGTATAAAGATACCTTTCGCTTCTTTAAAAAAAACCCTTAAAAATAAAGAAAGTCCCGGGAATAGCAAGTCCCGGGATATCAAATCTTAAAAATAATAAATATCTTCAATCATTTTCGTCAATATTCCTTATATAGTTAGATATAAGTATGTATTGATTATCTATTTCTACGATTGATTAGGTAACCTAAGATTAAAATCTAGACAATGTTGTATGGGACACACGACACACTTTTGAAAGAGCAATTCTATACTGTTTAATAGGGTACAAAGTAAACTTTCATTTAATAATAATAATCCCGCAAAAATAATAGGTTCCCGGGATTTACACAGGCAACACTATTGCATTATATCAATGCACATGTTACCTCTTCAAGAAGAATATCAAATAACAGACGAGGGTACACATTTGATCTGTGTGTTTGCCTACCAGTCCTACCACTATAGATTTCTCTGTCACGAACTTGGGGAAAAGTATTAAAAGTAGTAGTCCCTTGTTTCGTGTTACTATTTCTTGGATATTCCCGCAATCAATAATGTAGATCACCTTTAAATTATGTTCAATAACCATTAAGTATCCTATATGTAATAAATAAACATAAAAATATATTACAGGAATCGAGCAATAAACAAAATTATGCTGCACGTAAATATGCGAATTCACCTTCAAATTGTAAATTTAGGTCACGTTCAACCTCGTTTTACGAGAATTCAAGTGAATAAAACATATACCGAATTTAGGTCAATGAAAACGTCATTAAATACAATATCTGTTTTTTAAATTAACATTTTCAATTTCTTAAGTATCACTTAAATACAAAAGATACAAGGATGTATAAAGAAAGCCCTTGATTCGGTAGTAACACGAAATAGGAGCCAGACGAAAAATATAATGACCGTTAGTTCGTGAGTCCATTAATTGCAATTTTAAGGGACACCTATACCAAAATATACACTTATTTCTTATTAAATCCATTGTTAAGGAACTAGACAAAGCACTGTTAAAAGTTTTTTTTCAAATGGACTTCCCTTTCTCTTTCAATTCCCTTAAGAAGTCGGAGCGAGCACCTTACGTCAACAAGCAGTTCGCGCACACCGTACAGCTGTTTTCGGCCGACTGACAGTTTTCGACCGTTGTGTTGCTATTAGTTTAGTCGTTAAAATTGTTGAATTTGATTTTTTGGAAAGGTTTAATGATAAAGTTTTTTTACAAATGTATAAATTAAATAAAAAATATTTCAGTTGCTTATTATAAGCCTCAGAAACAAAACTAACGAAATGACGTACTAGCACGAACTTATGGCCCGTTACCTTAATCCCAAGAATACAAACGATCTCGGCAAGTTTGCGGTGGGGCTAAGTTAGCCAATTTCCGTCGCCAGTTCCATTTCGTTCGTACTTCCGACTCATGAAATAAATAGACAACGAAGCAAAAAAATCATGGCTATCACATCACACTAATATTTGCCTTTATGCATTCGAACTACGAATTGATATTATGATCGTCAAAGGAAAATTAAAATTTGAATTAAAATAAAATAAAAAAATACAAATTATAAATGTCATTAGAGTTAAGTTAATTTAAACTAAAATAAGACCTCCCAAAAAAAATCGACAAAAATTTACACTACGTTAAAATAAAACCAATACTAAATACAAATCATTATGCAATATCAAACATATTTCATTTTCAGTCAAATAAAAAAATAGTAGATTACTGCAGAGGCCGTGAAGTAAGGGATTGCTGGACGAGATTGGGGTAGACGGCCGAGTCGTAGACGAGGCCGAATACAACGAGTCCAGCAATCCCTGTTCCGGCCGAGGATTGTATAGTACTTTCCTCAAACGATGTGAGGAAATAATGAAATTAAAATAAATACTAGGTAATCAATTAAATAATAGGTAATTTGCGCCTTTTTAGGGTTCCGGAGCCAGAATGGCAAAAACGGAACCCTTATAGTTACGCTATGTCCGTCCGTCCGTCCGTCCGTCCGTCCGTCCGTCCGTCCGCAGCTTAGCTCAGAGGCTCTTGGTACTAGAAAGCTGTAACTTGGCATGAATATACATATTAGTCATGCCGACAAAGTGGTAAAATAAAATCTTGAAAAACATTTTTTTTAGGGTACCTCCCCTACATGTAAAGTGGAGATGATTTTTTTTATTGTCATCTACCCCATAGTGTGGGGTGTCGTTGGATAGGTCTTTTAAAAATATTGGGGGTTTGTGAAAACAATTTTTCGATTAAACGATCCGTTTGTGAAATATTAAGCCTTAAAGTGCTAATTTTTGTTAGACTCCAGTGTCCCCACCCCCTGCTAGCTAAATGGTTGTTTTGGGATATGTGAAAAAATTCATGGTAGTAGTACATATAACGAAATTAAAAGGAAAACTATCACAGCTAAGTAGGCTTTACTCGTTTACGAGTAATAGTCGACCAACTTATATAATGTACTTCAAGAAGTAATAGTTTCGTACAAATTCTATTGTAACTTACTTATAAAACGTTTTTAGGTGTGTAAAAGAGGTAGTAAATATAAGTGAATGAACCATGTAAAAATACTGTAATATAAAATCATAATATCCTTAATAACAATAAATAAATAAATAAATAATAATGTTTAAGCTCGAATGCTTTCGCATAGTGGTCGGCGCGCGGCAGAGCCGGGCGTGCGCCGGGCCGTACGGGGCCGGCGCGCGGGGGGGAGTCGAAGTAACAAATTGAGCGGCAGCCGCAGCCGCGCTCATTAGCGCGAGCGCCTAGATGCTGTTAGCATGTGCCCCGAAATGCTGCCTATAAGTTTGCGATTTGCGCTTTGAAAGTTAAGAAATTCGCTTGCCTCTACACGCGGTGGTACTCAAATAGATAATATTTTTTCTAACTTCACTTGTGAAGTTGGATTTTATAACTCCTTCTTCAGTTACCATCGTCCTATGTGGGCTCGTTTTTATTATATATAATGGTACGGAACCCTTCGTGCGCGAGTCCGACTCGCACTTGGCCGGTTTTTATTTATTTTTTAAACATGCCATTTGAACAAGCCGTTCGAGCACCATGTTTAACCGCACATAAAGTATAGTACTTACCATAGATTATTTTTATTTTTTTTATGAAGCAAGTATGCTTACAGTGTCTAGTGGTGGTTGGCAGTATGTAAATTTTCCTTTGTCAGTTTAATATTAGTAAGCAAATTTAAAAAGTTAGAGTAGCGGACAATAATGGTTTTACTTAGGGTTTTCATACATTACTTCTTGGCGTAAGGCCAAGAAGTAATGTAGGGAGCCATAAACAAGAAACTTCACGTCTTCATTTCGTGATATTAACGCGTACATTTCCGAGCATGTTTGAGAAAAAACAGTTTTTCAATAAAAAGATTCTAAGTTGGTTTGAAATGTAAGTTTGTGTGCGTATATGTCTGAGTGTGTGTATGCATATACATACTTATGTGTATGTGCACCATTTGCAGAGAGTGAATCATAATATGTTTTAATTGCAAGTAAACAAATCTAAAACTAAACTCAAAAAACTTCGTGTGGTTTTCAATAAGTGTAACATTTCGTATACTAATATAATAGCAATAAAACGCATTTATGAGTGCAATATGATAATTTAAAATTTTATAATATTGAATTAAGCTCTCTAATATCGTCCCCTGATTGCGAAAACCGCTTAAGCTCCGTTTTGGTCAAAAGTGAGATATTAATACTGCTGTATTATGCTTTCCATGATCTACCCGCTACAAAAGCCCGTTTTTTGATACGTGGCTCCATTCCTGATTTGGTGTTTAGGATAACGTCAGATAACACTGTTTTTTCTAAATAATTTACAGACAAAACCTATTAAGTGTCTGTTATGGGGGCTAGCACATTTTTTTTCAAGATCAATACATTCTATCATTATTTAAGCGTTTTTGGAATGTTGGTAGTTTGAACGAAACTTGCAATTTAATTACCAGTCTAAAGATGCTAACGAGATAAACTAGATTTTTGCAGCAAGCGATAAAAACAAAATGTGTGTTTAGTCATCTGTCAAAATAGTCTAACCACCTTTAATATGTTTTGTCAGAACACCAAATCAATCAATAGTCAAAATTGATCTACAGCAAAAACATGCTAAAAGTAATATAAGCGGCTTTGTTCGTTACGTTTCGCCCTCGACCACATTCAATTCATTTAACCAAAACCGCCTAAGTGCACTATCGCCGCTATCCCGGGGAGCGCGGGGGGGTCACACCGTGCCCGCACTTGGCGCACTTAGTCGTGTTTTTATTTCGGAGCGATAATTACGCTACTGCGCGCGCGCATACCTTTTTATTGGATTGTTATTACCTCTTTTTTGTGTTTTTATTGGGAGGAAAATCCGTTATGGATACCTCCGCACCACGGGGATAGCGCGGAGGTTATGTCGGACTCGCACCGACTAAAATCCCCCCGATGGTCCTCCTCGACGCATTTCGGACAGCTCTGGGATCTTCTACGGAACGCACTAGTGCCGCCCTAGCGTCACGCCATTGTGGGTGGTTTTGTGTGTGTGAGTGGGGTATTTAGACGATCGCAGGCCGCAACTGCGACCGTGTGCTGCCTCGAGAGTCCCATTTAGTCGCCTTGTACGACAGGCATTGAATACCATAGCCATATTCTACTGCCCGGGCAACAGGGCGCAGTGGCGGCGACGTGTTATTGTAGCCGCCTCCTCCTCCTCCAAGCAGGATCTGTACGCTCCCGCTCGCACTCTATTCTCTCTCTCTAGTCTCCTTACGGACCAAGGTCATGGTCCAGTGTCATGACACTCTTACAAAAGGTGACAGCTACATCCCAAGTGGAGTCCTTCTTAACATTGCCGCTATGAGAGCGGGTGAGGAGAGATTTTGTCCCACTTCTTGCATTAGGACCTGCCGCTCAGACTGCCACTTATTCCTTCGCAGCACCTCCATTCTCTGCACACAGGGCATTGTAGACTTGGGAATCCATTTCAGCCAAGATGTTAAGTGGTGGGAACCGTGCTAGGAGAGCAGCCGCCTCGTACGATATCGTACGGTATCTGCGGGCGACCCTAATGGATATCCGGCGCTGAACTGCCAGTATCTTCACTCTACTACGTCGGTTGCGCGTCAACCTCTCTGACCACACGGGCGCCCCGATGGACCGCACCACCCCTGCGTAAAGGCGGCGTACTCCTTCTTCTGGCCCTCCAAGATTTGGCAGCAGTCTGTGCAGTGCACCCGATGTTTTTTTAAACGGGGGGCGAGCCGGTTGAAGTGCTCGTCAAAGCTCCATCGGCCGTCTAACTTGAGGCCCAAGTATTTTATAAACTGACCTACTTGGAGCTCTACCTTTCCAACATGCACGGAGGTGGCGGGAGGCTCCCTGCCGCGACGCAGTCCATGTAGCCAAAGTGCCTCTGTCTTGTGTGGCGCGATTATAAAACCGAGACTGCGGATCTTATTTACCACGAGTGCCACGCCTAGCTACGCCAGTCTAGTGGTCCTCACGTAATTTTTCCCTTCAGCATAGACTAGAGTATCGTCTGCATAGCAAACGACGCTGACGCCGATGGGGAGTCCTGCTCGTAGAACTGTGTCGTATGCATTATTCCACCGAAGAAGTCCCAACACCGACCCCTGAGGTACCCCGCATTTGACTTCCCTGCATGTCTGCGCCATAACGACCGGGGTAACGAATGCTCCTGTCGGATAAGCAAGCTTCAATCACGGTCCTCAGATAAGTAAGCTTCGATCACGGTCCTCAGGTAAGATGGCAACTGATGGTACACTAGACAGCATAAGTGCATGGTCAAGTCGCAAACTGTTTCCCTTGACGCGCTTGCTAACGCCATCTATGTGCACGACGTGTAATATCATTATAGATGTAAATGTAAACCTCAGAGGATCGGCATAGTTTCACTAGATGGCGCTGTTAACACAGATGGAAACAAAAACTAATTCCTCATCTTGGATATAATTATATTTTTCTTGGGTTATTATTTTTCCTATATTATACTGTCAAGTAATCTTGCCAACGCATTATCGATCGATAATGGCGGTATTATGACGCAATTTGGAATGTGCTTTCTATTTATGTGCTACCTTTGTGCATTTATTTTTCTTGCGATGTTTCCGATTCACTACTAGTGAATATCCAAACAATTCCAAAAACACTTCTTTCCCAACATTTTTTTCGTTGGGTGCGGGATTTGAACCCGCGACTCTAAAGCTAGGTCGACAGTTACTTGCCTCGTTAGCCACTCGACCATCGGTTCAATTGACTAGGCAGTCGAAATTCATCATAAGTTTATTTTGCTGCTCAGATATTAATCCATTACGACTATGATTAGTATAATAATCGATGAGGGTAGACGAATGATTCAAAACTACCATACTTATTCGTTTTTATCACAAAGATGTTACATGTTCGTTCGTAGACCTACTTCAGCTGTGTTATTCATATTTTTTTTGGATATCATGAATATTAAAACTAGTTTTCTATGTAATATTGATCTAGTTAAAAGGTCGCAAATATTTGCGATATATAAAGAAGCTACAGAAACTGATCTAAACGTAAGTCGTTATTTTTACATGTTTGTGATATAATTATCTACTATAAGTAACTACTACTTAACTATCATACATTTTTCTGATGATTTATTTACGTATAATATTGTTGCAGCTAAAAAAAGGTTGAGCAAAAGGAAACGTCTCTGCTACACCGACAAAGAACGGCCACCAGCCATGGTAATGGACTACAAAGAAAATGATTTTGAATCGACAAGGCATTTCGTTGATTTATTGCACACAAGTGTGGACTGTTCGAGGTGTCTCCATGAAGAGGAGGGTTTATACTATCATGGGCATGCTGTTAAACCCTTGCTTACAGAGAAGCACATAAAACAGCAATTTGATACAATTTGGACACTGGACTAAATGTCATGTTTAGTGACGAGAAGTGAGAAGTGTTTAAATCTATTCAAAAGGACAATATAAGTTCACGTTCAGTGATCACGTAGTGCCTAACATGGAATCTGGTGGTATACCTAACTGTGAACATGTAAGGTTTGAAGAAAGACAGACCGGGTTATATATAAACAAGTGACAAAAGTAACATATGAGTAGGATATTGTTTTCATCATGCTTTTTTAACCCTATAGATACTATTAGTAATAGATGTGTTAAGTTAAGGAAAATTATTATTAAACAACATAATCATGTTAATTAACGAGATCGAGTGACATAGATAACCGTGGAATCCTACCATTGTAATCTATGAAATATATGGTCGTCTAGTATCAATAATAAAAGCCTTAGTGAACTGTAAGATTGTCCCGTATTTTATTATTATTTTAAATGTCATTAACACAAATGGCGGGTTTATTTACTTACTTAAAAGCTTACTTATAGATTTGGCCAACACCAGAATGCGTTCGCCTGATATATATGTTATCATAACCCGGTCTGAAATTATTAATAAAATTGTCAATAGGTTTTATTTTTATTGGGGTAAAGCTTCAATCTTTTTCCGATTTTCGGAAATGAAACTTAAGCTACATATAACCTCGATAACATGTTAGAAAGTGGCTAATTCACTAATACTATTAACAAAAACTTCTGTTAACAGTGTTGCTGCTAACGGAAGGCCAGAAAACAAGGTTGTAATTTGGCCTATGATATGGCTGTCTGAAGTGAAGAGTGAAAAAGTGAAGTGAATTAAATCCAGTCAACAGGGCCATTTAAGTTTATAGTGTTATAATAATACGCGCCGTCATAATGGTCGCGTAGTTCCTAATATAGAAAAAGTGCAGATGCTGTCGGTCAAAGAGTACGGATTACGTTAAGATTTATATATTCTATAAACCGGGTTATCCTAAATAAATTAAAAATATATATATTGTTTCAGTAGGTAATAGGTATTAATATGCCGTTTGCTTTCTTTTTTATATTCCTTTACTATTTAAAATGTGATATTTCATAAGATCAAACAAGTGTAAGTAACGGTGAAAGACCAAATAAAATTATTATGATTATTTTCAAATCAATAACACAATAATTCATGGTTTGAACGCTCACATATAGGTATAGATATACTATGGCAATTAACACCTTAATGCGTTCTGCTGATTTGAATGTTAGATAACCCGGTTGTAAGTTAATATTGTCAATATTATATTTATTGGGGTGAAGCTTCAATCTTTTTCCAATTATGGAAATGAAACTTAAGCTATTACCTCAATAAAAATGTTACAAAGTTGCTAGGTAACTATTATTATGTAGTATTATAAAATTGCTTTAACAGAACTGTAGTGAACAAAATAAACATATTGAAACATACAATGCTGTTTTAATTATTTAAGTTATGAATATATAATTTTCTTTATGACTAATATTTGTATATAAAGCACTTTCATCTATAGGAATAGAACAAATATAAAAAGATACAAAAACATAAACCTCCCATTACCTGGGATTCGAACCTCGACAGTTCTAGGCCGCTGAGCCTAGAGAACATGTCTTAATCCATTGAGCTATCTCAACATTATAGGTAATGGTGGAAATATAGCATTCAAATACCAGTGGTATCGCACTTAAATACAGCTATTATAAATTAGCATTTACCAGCCTTGTTAATAGTTATACTAATATGAGAATATTTCTGGTGATAACAAACAGGTGTCAATTTATAGGTATTTAATGTGCCTAGTAATGTGCTTATTTTCTGCGGTATGTCTAAATAGTAGCGCCAACAACGCCATCTAGTTTAATTATTGCGCACCACGTGCAACTATGTGAGCAGCAGACGTCAAACGATGCAAGCGAAACTGAGCCGTAAGGTGTCCATGCATTATTGCAGCCGATAGTACACTAAAGCTCGCCGAATTGCATTCCAAGGAAGAGAGTTGAAAGCGTTGACAATGTCAAGGCTGATCTCCAGCCCCACCCTTCCTCGCGAAATTGCCTGCTCTGACAACGCTCGGACGCGAAGGATTGTATCCACAGTCGATCGACCCCGGCGGAAGCCAACTGAGTATCCGGCAGGTTTGGACCTTCGTTATTTAGATGCCTGTTTACACGGAGGGAGATAATACGCTCAAAGAGCTTAGACCTGGTCCAATAAGCATATTGGCCGGTACGCAGAAGGTGAGTCTGCAGGCCTCCCTTCTCTTTGCAAGAGAACCAGTTTTGCCTCCTCCCATATCATGGAAAAGCAGCCATATCGGAGACAGCTGCTGAATAGGCGCCTCCATCGCAATCATCATCATCCTCCATGCTCGGCCAGGAATACCATCTTGTCCCGGTGCAGTATTTCGTGCAGCAAGGCGCTTTACGGCCCTCTTCAATTCAGCTTCGGTTATCTCTCTCAGACCACGGGTTCAGGTCACACAGCAACTCATCCCACGACCGAGATTTGGCGTCGGCGATTGCATTCTGCAATGCCATGGTCGCTTCGCGGTACACTGCATAGTTCTCCTTTTTCTCTTCCGGCGTCGCCCTTCTGCGTCTTCTATTTGTCGTATAGTTTTCAGTCAATTGTCTCAATTAGTCAGAATGAACGAATATTTTACATTCATATGTTGATTATTTCATTGGATTCCTACTTTAATCTTATTACTATTTCATTGCTAATTCTAAAATATCTCCCATAAGATAAATGTCACTTAAGCAGAAATACCTTTTGAACACCTTTGTTATTTATTTTTACCTTTTCCCTTATATTGAACTTTGTCAAGAAACAGGTTAGAGTTACGATGGAGATGACCATTACAAATAATAAAGTAAACGATATGATACAGAGAAAGAATATAATGGAAAAATAAACCATCTTCGTCTGTAGCCCCCGACAGGATTCGAACCTGCGACCTTTCTATTAACGCTAGACTGCTCTACCAACTGAGCTACGAGGACAGTGACGCAAGTTGTAAATTTTTCCACTATATTCCCGCTAAGACTAGCGCCCTCTCTGTATCGAGTTATAGACTTGTTTCACAGTCTTGGCACCACTCTAATGGGCGAGCTGTGCGCTCGCTCCATTCTAATCGAACCACATCAGGTAGTTTCGGACTTAGCGAGAGAGATGGCGCTGGTGTACATTATACCCTTTTCACGAAACAAATTATTTAATTGAATATTTTTGTTTCGTGTTATTTTTTAACGAGGAAGTTACCCCGATCATTTTATAAACGATATGATACAGAGAAAGAATATAATGGAAAAATAAACCATCTTCGTCTGTAGCCCCCGACAGGATTCGAACCTGCGACCTTTCTATTAACGCTAGACTGCTCTACCAACTGAGCTACGAGGACAGTGACGCAAGTTGTAAATTTTTCCACTATATTCCCGCTAAGACTAGCGCCCTCTCTGTATCGAGTTATAGACTTGTTTCACAGTCTTGGCACCACTCTAATGGGCGAGCTGTGCGCTCGCTCCATTCTAATCGAACCACATCAGGTAGTTTCGGACTTAGCGAGAGAGATGGCGCTGGTGTACATTATACCCTTTTCACGAAACAAATTATTTAATTGAATATTTTTGTTTCGTGTTATTTTTTAACGAGGAAGTTACCCCGATCATTTTATAAACGATATGATACAGAGAAAGAACTACCCTAACTCGATACAGAGAGGGCGCTAGTCTTAGCGGGAATATAGTGGAAAAATTTACAACTTGCGTCACTGTCCTCGTAGCTCAGTTGGTAGAGCAGTCTAGCGTTAATAGAAAGGTCGCAGGTTCGAATCCTGTCGGGGGCTACAGACGAAGATGGTTTATTTTTCCATTATATTCTTTCTCTGTATCATATCGTTTATAAAATGATCGGGGTAACTTCCTCGTTAAAAAATAACACGAAACAAAAATATTCAATTAAATAATTTGTTTCGTGAAAAGGGTATAATGTACACCAGCGCCATCTCTCTCGCTAAGTCCGAAACTACCTGATGTGGTTCGATTAGAATGGAGCGAGCGCACAGCTCGCCCATTAGAGTGGTGCCAAGACTGTGAAACAAGTCTATAACTCGATACAGAGAGGGCGCTAGTCTTAGCGGGAATATAGTGGAAAAATTTACAACTTGCGTCACTGTCCTCGTAGCTCAGTTGGTAGAGCAGTCTAGCGTTAATAGAAAGGTCGCAGGTTCGAATCCTGTCGGGGGCTACAGACGAAGATGGTTTATTTTTCCATTATATTCTTTCTCTGTATCATATCGTTTATAAAATGATCGGGGTAACTTCCTCGTTAAAAAATAACACGAAACAAAAATATTCAATTAAATAATTTGTTTCGTGAAAAGGGTATAATGTACACCAGCGCCATCTCTCTCGCTAAGTCCGAAACTACCTGATGTGGTTCGATTAGAATGGAGCGAGCGCACAGCTCGCCCATTAGAGTGGTGCCAAGACTGTGAAACAAGTCTATAACTCGATACAGAGAGGGCGCTAGTCTTAGCGGGAACATAGTGGAAAAATTTACAACTTGCGTCACTGTCCTCGTAGCTCAGTTGGTAGAGCAGTCTAGCGTTAATAGAAAGGTCGCAGGTTCGAATCCTGTCGGGGGCTACAGACGAAGATGGTTTATTTTTCCATTATATTCTTTCTCTGTATCATATCGTTTATAAAATGATCGGGGTAACTTCCTCGTTAAAAAATAACACGAAACAAAAATATTCAATTAAATAATTTGTTTCGTGAAAAGGGAATAATAAAGTAATTAAACCACAGGAGATGGAAAAATTGTAATGAAACCTCACGTGCCAAAACATTGTACATGTATTTTCTAATTATAAGTACTTTTAATTCCTTAATTTTAAAATTCTTTCAGAAAAAACCTACAAACTGCATGGTGACTTTTAAATAAACTCAAATAATACAGAATCTGAAATCGTTTGAAGACTTTATTCAGTTCAAACATTTATTAATTTACATCAGAAATTATTATAAATCGGAAATTCCTATCTAAGGCTATTATTTTAAGAGATACAAAAAAAAGGTGTCTTCAGGAACAACCGCTTAACTGCAGCACTTTTTACGGTAAACCCTAAATTTTATCCTCTTATCCTAAACAAAAAGTAAATAAAGTCAAATAGTCTTAATAAGCTATAAACTGTTCATATAAAAACACGAAAATGCTTTAGTTATTATTGGCCCTTCATAGAAATATTAACATGCAAATCTTTAAATGCGTTTTTCTCAAAACTACATGTCATGCACTTAAGCGGTTTTCGCAATCAGGGGACGATATATTCATAGTGACATAATTTTATGAACAGTTTCATTGTCAGCTCTAATTAAGTATTCATACATACATGACAATAGTGGCTTCAAGCTGAATCCATGCCTAGGGTTGTCAACTTTCAATAAAGTCGACCTTCAGCTAACGCAGTTAAGGTGACTTTACTTTAAACTTCTAAATGTTGCATCTTTCCCTCGCCAACATTAGCTTGATATGCTGAGCTCTTAGCCAACTAGAAACAATTCAATAAAAGTGCATCCCTAATAATATTATAAATGCGAAAATTTGGATGGTTAGAATTTTAGATGTTTGGATGTTTGTTACTCAGTCACGCTTAAACGGCTCAATCGATTTGGATGAAATTTTGCACGAAAATCGTTTACAGTCTGAATTAAAATAAAGGATAGGTAGTTTTTATCCCGGGTCCACGCACACGAATTCGCGGGCGGAAGCTAGGATTGTCATAAAACTCATAAATCATGATATTTTCGGTTATACTTGTTCACAAAAAATAGGAATACGTTAGTACAGATATTTTTGTGCCACTACATGCTTATAAATATTTGAAAAAAACCCTTGTCTAGATATTTATGCTTTCAGTTAGTTAAATAATTTTGAAAAATATAAGGTCAGATATTTATTCGTTTTCAGTTACATACATATTAAATTATGGAACGCTTTCTCAGATTAATATGACAGGTGACATGTGTGAATATTTTTGATTGAAATATCTGTTCAGATGTATATTTTACCTGTCTATGCACTTTTTGAAGTCTTGTGAAAGCTCATATATTTATGAACTCGACTGTACGTTGTTTATTCTGTGACTAGTTGTTTTGATGAGTTAGATTTATAACTAAAGGTCTTAGAGTATATAAATCTATACTGAATGGATCGAAATCGCTGGTCGAAATAGATAAGTTAAGATTAGGTAAGCTTTATAACAACACAGTTTTTCGTCCTTATCGTACTTAGAAAAAATGTTAGAAATATACAAATACAAAGATGAAATCGAGTGAGAGAGAGAGATAGTGACGAGTGAACCCTTACATAAACACTAAATTATTATTTTTTAATAAATAAATATTAGGCGACAATTTTACACAAATCGACCTAGTCCCATAGTAAGCTCAATAAGGCTTGTGTTATGGGTACTAGACGACGATATATTTAATAGATAGAAATATTTAAATACATAGAAAACATCCATGACTCAGAAACAAATATTCATGCTCATCCCACAAATATTTTTTGCCCTTACCGGGATTCGAACCCAGGACCTTTAGCTTCGTAGGCAGCGTCACTACCCACTAGACTAACCAAAAATTTTATTGAATAATGTTTAGGTTAAAAATTAGGCCATGGACAGCCTCTGCACCAGAAACGATTCGGAACGGGGGTCCTGTTCCTTTTGCCTTAGTCGACGGCCTATTAAGAATATTGTTTATTATTTTTTGACAGGTGACGATTTATATCTAGAATGGCCTAGCTCTACTTTATATTTTAACACCTTTTTACACCCTAGCCATTGTTTAAATTGTTTTTATTGCCTTATTATTATTTTTGTTTTAATTTTGCGTTGTATTTCGATTGACTATTATTTATAATTATTATTTTTTATTCTTATACACTCTGACGATCTTTTTGCGAACCCGTGCTTTTTTAATGTATAAAATGACATGTAACTTTTCAAAATGAAATAAACGAATCTAATCTAAGCTATAAACCTACAATCATACACTTTTACTCTTCATAAAACAAAGAAAAGATAGAGAGAGATAGATAGAGTAATGTAAAGATGATCCATCAAAAACCACGTAAAACTCATAATCAGCACTTCATATTGTTAAAGAACCTTTTGATCTCAGCTCAAAGAATCGAGAAGGGCCTGTTTGCTACCATCCGATCCCGGAAACCTTTCAGTGAGCATTCCGCATAATAAGTCGGGTACTAATTGGCCTTTTGTTGAATACAATGGCGTCGACGGCACTGGACTATATAGAAACAGAATCCGAATGTTGAAGGTTTGATTGTGATAAAGATTAAAGATAAGTACCAACTAAGCAAAGAATTGGCCAGTTTTTACAAGCTTTTGTTTAACACACATTTTATGTAGATAACTATGTTTGTTCGTGTGGAATCTTGCAACTCAATTTTGAAGCAGATGCCTTCAACTGTTTGAGCTAAAATTTTGGGTTTAAGTAATTCAATATGATGGTACCATCGAGCTGATCTGATGATGGAGACAGAAGGTGTCCATGGGAATTCAGGATCTAACAGACGTGACCCCGTTGAGTTTGGGCTCGTTAGAATCGTCTCAACGAGTAGTTGATGACGGTTTACAGAAAAGTACCTACAGTTGGCAATAAAAGCTTGTACCGTAAAATGGGGTGAGTAGGGACAAAACTGACATTCAAACCTCGATAACATTTTATTTTTACATTATGCAAACTGAATGTTGTATATATAATAAGTGTTCCGGACGTTTGTATATTGTTTATTTTTTATGATTTTGGATAGTTCCATTTCATAACTTTAACGATAAACACGAAATCCCACCTCACCCCGTAGTTCCTCGTAGTTGGGATGAGATGGGTTTTCATACAAAGGTGATTTTAGAAGATAGTTGGATCGATTTTTTTTTATTATTAATATTACTATAGCTCCATTTTTAATTGGAATACATTATTTATGTAGCAGTAGCCTTCAAATCCCATCTCACCCCCCCTTTCATCCCTTCTCTCCCCATTCATAACCCAACTCTCCTCGCGATCCCTACTTACCCCATTTTACGGTACCAACAATGTTCTTTTTTGATAGAAACTTATTTTGCTTGAGTACTTATGTTTAATCACCATGCATTCGAGTCTACCCATTTACAGGGGTTTAGTAGCAAAATAATGTTTTTGTTACGTTAGCGATAGGTATAATAGGTACATGTCTTGTTCAAAAGAATAAAACTATCATGAGAGTGTTCATTCAGCACCATTTTTAGGGTTCCGTAGTCAACAAGGAACCCTTATAGTTTCGCCATGTCCGTCTGTCCGTCCGTCCGTCTTCGGCTTAGCTCAGTAACCATTACTACTAGAAAACTGTGATTCGGCATGGGTATATAAAACAATCACGCTGTCAAAACATTATTTTTTTAGGGTACCTCCCCTACACCTACAGCGGGGAGGTATTTTTTTTTTCTCGCTAAACCCATGGTGTGGGATATCGTTGGACAGCTTGTTATGTTATAATATTATGGGTTTCCCAAAACCATTTTTCAAATCAGTGATTCGTTTGCGAGATATTGGGCTTAAAGCCCTAACTTGTTCGAGAGATGTGTCGTCGTCCCCCGTCCCCCCCCCTGCCGGCTAAATGGCTACTACGGGCGATGTGAAAAAAATTGTGGTAGTAGTACATATTATAAAACGATCACGAATAAGACGGTTCGCACAAGTAGTTACCCAGTAATAGTCGACCAACTTAATAATGTGTCAGGTACTTAGAAAGGCCAATTTTCGTACAAATTCGGCCGATGCAACCGCACCGCACGTCGATGTAACTAAGACAGACATGCAACTACAGAACCCTACACTGCGGCACGTGGCCCGACATGCACTTGGCCGGTTTTAATTTTTCTTGTATCTTTTTGCTCACTTAAGACGCTGTCAACACCAAAATGCCCTTGAGGATTCGGGATAGCGCGCGCACTGTCTATTTGTATAGGAGTAAACGAGAGCGAGTATTACTGGGCGGCCCCGGTTTTTGAAGATAATATTAAAATAAAAAAAGTGTGGATTATTTGTGAAATATGACTCGCTAGCGGTATAGGTATGAAATTATGAATATGTTGACTTCATGTTTTTAATTGCAGACCCATACGTCAAAAAAATAAAGACATAGGACTGTTTAATGTGATTTTAAGACCAATCTTTGCAATTATTTTCTATTGAGCCGATTTCGTCAAATTATGTATCGAGCCCGTCTACGGTCTTTGAAATATGGTGAATATTAACATATATTTTATTTGATGTGCTAGAACAAATAGTTTTTCTTAAAAAACTGCTTAAATAACATCAATTTCACCAAATTAGGTCTTGTCAGCCTCTTAAACTCTGCAAACTGCTCCCAGCAATTCCGGGAATAAGTATTAATCCCTGCGGACGCTTGTCGCAGCCTCAGCATTGTTTTCATTAAGCACGGACGGGCTAATTATGCCAATACTAATCAAAATAGCTTTATCCTTAAACACAAAATTATATGAATTCACGGATACCTAGTAAAAAAGTCGCCATATTTCATGTTTTCCCATGCGGTTTGCGAGATAAATTAGGCTTGACTACCGCAAGTTTCGAGTATCTTCAAGTAATCTTTTGATTTACAGCGGGGAAGTTTAAATTGGTTACTTAGTTACGAGTTTTAATGAGATTGAAAAATAAGACCAATAAGACCCTTGTTTCTTGTTACAGGCTCAACTTTGAAGAACTAGAGCAGTAAGAAAGAGTATGTAAGAAGGACCCAAAATGCTGCACAGAACGTCGTCGTCACGCCGTCGTCGCGCTTCGCGGAGCGCTGCCACGTCCCCCCAAGCTAGATCCCCAAGGTCGTCAGCTCAACCTTCCAGAAGAGCGTCCTTAGCGACCACGGAAACTGACGATGAGCTCGATACCCCACCCCCTCCACGAAGCCCCCGAGCCAGCCTGGCTCCAGATGCCGCCTTAGACACTTATCATCGCAGCCCCCGACATTCCTTAGTCCCCGAAGCAGCCAGATCGCCAAGGGCCTCTATAGTCCCAGAAACAGCGCTACAACCGAGGAACAGTCTAGCACCTTCCAGAAATAACCTCGGTGTCGACATTCCATATGGATCCAGACTAAGCCTCAATCCCCAAGACTTCAACAGGAGCCCTAGAAACAGTTTAATTCCAGACATGAGCGCTCGAAGCCCAAGGCGGAGTCTCGTTCCAGAAGGCATTGGTTGGAACCTACCAAGAAACTCTCTAGTCCCCGATGTTGGAAGGAGTCCGAGGCATTCTGTCGCAAGCATACAAGTAGACCCAGCACGGAGTCAGAAAGAGCTAGGGCCCAGTCCAAGAACGAGTCCCAGAAGCAGTATAGCTGAAGCGCTTAGGGAAAAGGGACTGGAAGACAGACCAAGCAGGACGCACAGGGGCTCCCTGATCCCGGAGTCTCAGAGGAGTCCGAGAGGGAGCATCGCGCCTTCAGAGAGGAGTGCTAGAGGAAGCCTAGTAGCTGGCGAACTGGATGCGGCCAGGATTAGTCCGAGAGGCAGTCTGACCTTGACCTTCCAAGAACCTTTGGTGTCAAGGGAGAGGCGAGCGAGTGAAGACAGCCAAGCTGCTGGTAAGTACATTATTTTTAGTCGCATTTATGGACTGGCGACGCTGCCCCCGGGTCAAATGTCGCCCAAAAAACACATGGCGATGCCTCGGGGGAATGTACAGATGTGAGCGTTTCCAAAGTCGTCTGTCAGTCCATAAACCCGGCCTTAACTTCACTTGGCTGGCACAAGTGCACTCACAGTAAAGAGCTGACCACACGGAAACTTGATATCGCGAGTAGGGTGACGCATTTTGCTGCGTATAAGCTAAGTACATCCGCATTAAGGTGAGGCCTCTTGAGGAAATTATGACAAAGGTGTAAAATGGGGCTTCGAATTTCCTACTTTATTACGCGAAAACTACATAAAATGTGACAGTTTCTTCTTCAAATATTATTTGAAGATATTTGCTACAATTATATGAGGCCCAAAATACGATTTGGTTCATTTGCCTCGATAGATTAGGATGGCAAAGTTAGGTCTGATTTTGCGTTTTTTGGTAGCCCGAGTAGACTAAAAACCTGAACCATTTTTTCGCTATTCAATTTTCAGTATTTATTTTTGTATCCTTTTGTTCCTTATTATATGTGTGACAAGCAAGTGGGCTCCGTTTATTTTTAATATACATAAATCAGTAGAATTAAGCTCATAAATACAAAATCACGCACAAATCGGACACACATAAGTCACTTCGTTTCAATTTTAGTAGGCAGATGGCCATTATGCCTCGTACTGGAAGGACGTCTGTCGCGATTTTTTCGTTTTGACAATTGTATAATTCGCTAATTTAATACCAGCAATCTAAAAATAATACGTTTTTAGGGAAAATTCATAGGGTGTTATGTGGATAGTTAAACGTTCAAAATAGATTTTCTTTTATTTGTGCTACTATAATACCCAATATTACTTTCAAACCCTACCATTACAACCCGATTTTTCATATTTTTCCTCTTAGAGCCCGTTCTTAATCAAAAAAAAGACCGGGTTGCACTCCGGGAGTGCCGGCAGAAGTGAAAACACAATAACATTGTAACAGTTTTTCGATCGGGTCACGTGACATCTTACGGTGTCACCCTAAAAATGAATTTGGCGCAAATTTATAAACATTTATCAATTATTTAGGCGGACGGGCCGCGGGCGCGTTGGGTGCGATGCGCCGGCTCGCCCGCCGCCGGCGGCGAACAAAATACCAATTTGTTTTTGCCATTGCCAAATATTTTTCAAAGCTTTATCTCTTTAGGAATAACGTCCAAATTCGAACTCTTCGAATTTGCAAGAACAGCGGACGGCGGCGGTGAACAAAATATAAATTTGTTTTTGCCGTTGGTAAATATTTTTCAAAGCTTTATCTCTAGGAATAACGTCCAAATTCGAACTATTCAAATTTGCTCAATAGCAAAACGGTGAAGGACGCGTGAACAAAGTTACAAATTTATTTGCAGAATATGCTATTGCAAAAAGTGTTTAACGGGTTTATACTCTTACGAATAGCGTTCAGTTTTGAATGAAGTTGAATCGGCTAGCAGCAAAATATAAAAGTTTGTGACCTCCTTCACATCTGACGTCACAAAAATCTGTCGCGTATTTAACAATATTTCCCCATCCCAAAACGTGCTCAGCGCCGCTAAAGAAGTTTTCACTTCAAAAAGTTCGAATACGTTTAATTAGTATGTGGTATATTTTTTTATCACACAGGGCACATTGTCTTATACGGTGTACGTGGGTGTACGTGTGTGTATTTGTCATAACATCTGACATATAGGTAGGTTTGACATTTGTCATTTATGTTGCCTTAGACACTATTGATTTTGCAAGTGCATTTGAATAAATAAAATAATACTCGTATAACTACAAGGAACATCGTATCGTTGTACAAATCAAGGCGATTATCGTGTTTTCTTCCTCAAAAATCAGCAGTGCCAACGAATTGAATATTGTGGAAATACATTGTCAGAATATTTATAATATCAACTCGGAATCTGCAAGCATGAGGCAAATTGTGTTATTGTGATCAATTCAAGACGAAATATAGTCACCCGATTGGATACAGTTCTTCAAGATACCTAATAACTACACTTCAACTCCATGTTTTTAACTGATTCACTAGCAAGAATTGCTACGCGCTACGCTCATTACGACACGAGTCATTGTTTCAGCGGATCCCGTGGTTTTCCCCTGTCTGAAGCGGAAAGCGCCTACGGTATCCAGGTCTGTCAGCAACCCGTCTAGCGGGCGCCTGGCAGACCTGAGTAAGAGTTTGAGAGTCAAATGAAGAAGAAGAAGTAGGTAGCAAATATTTGTAATATACAAATGCAGCTAAATTAGCAACGTATTCCATGGCATATAAATGTGCATTTACAAGCCTATAAAAATAAAATAATAGATATTGTTTATTTTAATATTTGCTAATGCAATTGTATGACGTAATTACGCATAAAATTACATTCTTGTGGTACAAAACATACAAATGAAGTAATTGTTTAATTTTCTTAACCTACCTACTCTCAAGCTAAGGAATTCACTAGATCAGACATATTGTGCTGCTTTATACTCTGCTTGCCCCTTGGTCAAGTGCGAGCCGGACTCGTGCACGAGGGTTCCGTGCCGTACTCGCATGCCTAGTCTAACGTGAGCTTCCGTCGCGAATTGTTTACCAGCGTTTTGGTGCCCGCTTACGGTGGTTATACAAATTTTGAATGCGATTTACCTAGTTATAAATTGACTTGACATTGACTTATCAATAGCACATATTTCATATACCTACCAAAATGTACCCTAAGAAACTACTCAGAATACGAAACTGTCAACAAGTTTCTGTCATTTTTCATTAAGATGTTTTGACGATATTGCTTGCTCTATGGAGGTCGGCGACTGATTTCAATTCATAATGTCACCAAAGAAAAAAAAAACCAAGGTTAGTGACCTGCCGCTGTAAAGTGATACCATATCACCTACCAGGTGCCTGAAATGTAGTAGTGTGTGTCACTGGGGAAAATTACGATAATGTTGCGCCGCCTAGTGTTATTTTTATTATTATTATTTTAGCCTTCACCTTTTTTGCATCGCTCGTGCTTGTGCTATCCGTGCAGAGATCACAAATCACACAGAAAACTATTAATTTATCTTTCATATTTTTAATGACTATTTTATCCAGAAATACATTTGGATGGTCTCTTATCATGGAATATGAATTCTACCTCTTGGTGAAATCGTTCTTCTAATATGACCTTTACCGTTGACCAATGTCATCCATAACTATTCACTTGTTTGTGGCAACCACAGTTGCCAATTTTGCGCACCGTCCGGGGGAAGATTTAAGTTATTAAACAGAAATATTTTGTTTGGAAAATGCGAGAGACATGGAAATTGGTGTTATTAGTTTTTGTTTCTTCAATTGCAGCGGGCTCTCATCGATTATGAAAGAAATTGGTAAATGAGCAAGCCATTTTTAGACAACAGGTTAAAATTACTCTTTAGTTCTTTAATCAAAACACATAGTTTGAATAAGATGATGCCACTTTCCAAACAGTAGAGCCATCATTCATTACAAGATTAAGAAATTTAGAAGAGAGATTAAGAAATGACATAATCTTAATGCATAATTATGGCGTATTTTAAGGAGCACTTTCAAAGATTACGTCTGAATAAATTATGGATGTGAAAACTGTAAAGTTAAAGGGAGATATCTATCCGATTTCAATTATCATGAAATTCAGGTCAGCGCTTTAAAAAATCTTAAGTAAGGTTTCAGGCGTGCGTTCAAAATATTTAAATCTGCCACCGGACCCTGTAGCTTATAATGTTATGATTGCGGTCGACTACAAACAGATCGATACGGCAAAAGTTACAAAAATATGAATACACGGCTTTATTGCCTTAACATTAAGGTCGTATATACCTACATATTTTGTATTGGATAGTGTATCGATCTCTTTGTAGTCGACTGTAGTATGAGGGCGTGAGCCGCGTGAGTTAGAATTCGCATTTGCGGAAACAATGAAACTAATAACAAGTTTAAACTAGTTTTGCAAAATATACATATCACTATATAACTTACAAGGCCTCCAATTGGTTCACGCTGGTCCCAACCTAGTTCCAGCTTAATAATGAATGATTGAAAACATTTATTCAGACCCAGGTCCATATTGGTTAGTAAATATTATCTTAAAATATAATGTTAATTATTTAACAAAAACAAGTTTACATCATTTATATTTTAAATTCAACTCAAAAACCCTTCATTTTAAATCAATAGGTAGTTATAAACATGTTAGAAAAATAAATAAAATAAAATGAAATTTTAATAAATATTAAAATGCAAAATAATTTAATTCAAAAATGTCAAAAATATAATAAAATACATGAATTTTAAAAGGAGATGGCTAAACTGAAGTATGGGACACTGCCCTAGCAATGTATAAACATTGTGCATAGTAATATTATAATGCTGAATAGCTGAATATTAGTATTCAGTATGAAAAAAGTTTCAGGAACTTTTCATATCGTTACAATCCTGAAAATAAATCGTAGAAACTCCTTATGTGTCAAATTATTGATAACAGCAATAGGTACATAATAACACATTTCATTTCATTCTGTTGGCTGGGGTATCAAATGGATTAATAATATATTGCATAGACTTGTTCTGGCAAGTTAGGTCACTACGACGAACACAAATTGATGTACAGTTATCTAGAAATTAGATTCAGAGGTACACATGTTCTACCTTAGAAATCGAGTCTACAGTGACGTATTAACCGGGCTTACAAATATATATTATATGTCCTTATTGTGCACAGTCAGCTAATCATTAACACATTCACTGCCAAGAATCACTACGCGCTACGCTCGTAGCCGATCCCGTGGTTTTTCTCGTATGTAGCGGTAAGCGACTACGGCGTAGGCGCCCGCTAGGCAAGTTCCTGGCAGTGAAAGTGTTAAAAGGGTTCCAATGAGCTCAACCGTGATAGGTTAATCTTGTGTAGTTTAGAAGTTGCTATGGGCACCTTCTGAACGAAACTTACATACCGATGCAAAACAGCTCAATCGTATTTAACACATTCAGTGCCAATAATCGCTACGCCCTAAGCTCGTAGCCGATCCTATGGTTTTCCGTTAACCGAGAGCGAATACGGCTTAGGCTTGGCGGGTTCCTGGCAGTGAAAGTGTTAGGTAGCTGAATTATTGTTTGTAAATTTTGAACGACAAATTCACTTACGTACGAATATCATCATCATCATCATCGTATCAGCCAAAAGACGTCTACTGCTGGACGTAGAACTCCCCCAAAGAGTGTCACAATTACCGGTCCTGCGCCACCCGCATCTAGCGGACTCCCGCGACCTTAACCAGGTCATCAGTCCTTGACGGGTCTAGCCACGCTACGCCTTCCGGTACGTAGTCGCCACTCGAGAACCTTTTCGCCCCAACAGCCATCGGTTCTACCTGTTATGTGCCCCCACTGCCACTTAAGTTTAGAGATTCGGTGGGCTATATTACCTATATACCTATTGAACGGGTCAGTGAGGCGCGTAACCTTGGCCTTTTAATGGATGATCAATTACGATATGAGAAACACATTCTAAATTCAGTGAGAGGCTGTTTTTACAAACTAAAGGTTCTGTACAAAATTAGGCCCTTTTTAAATGAAACATTGCGAATCCACATAGTAGAAGCACTCATAATGTCAAAATTAAACTACATGGATACAGTATATGGTCCACGTCTACTCTCGAAAACCAAACAATTAGTCCAAAGAGTCCAAAACGCCTGTGCCCGTTTCTGTTTCAACATCCCGTTGAGGGCTCATGTCACTCCGTTTATGAATAAATGCAACATGTTGAAGATGCTACATAGGCGCAAGCTTCACCTGGCATGTCTTCTTTTCGGTGTAGTAAACTACCAGGCCCCAAAATATCTCTTCGAGAAATTATTATTTCGCACGACAGCACGTGGAGCACGACAGTGTGGGTTGCAACTGCTAACACATCGACATGCTTCAGCTGCTTTTCGTGGAAGTTTTAGATATGCCGCAACCAAGTGTTGGAATAATCTGCCTCCGCCGATCAGGGACCTTAAAAGTAGACATAGTTTTAAGATTAATGTTAAGAAGCATTTGTTTGAACATCAAAAAAGCCAAGGAAATTTGAAACATGATACCAGCTGTTTCTAGCTAAGTATGCGTATGTACCTGCTGTTTATGTCCCTGTGGCATCCTGCTGAGCGTTGGTCTGGGTGGCTTCATTTGTTCCTCTATAGTAGTAGTAGTTCCTCTTTCTTCTTTCTTTTTTAACGCATGTACACCATATTTGTGACTCACTGACGTGACTATGTATCTTTCCATATATTGGTATAACACACACTTCGCAATAAGTTAAAGTGTTAAATGTGTATTTATTGTATAATAGTTTCTTTTCTGTTTTTTTTCTTTTGGCCGTGACCTAATTACTTTTCGTGTAAATTCATATATATTACGTCATGTGTCACTGTCACTTAGCTTAAGATAATCATAGATAGTTTAATTTTTTATTTTATTTTTTATGTTCGAGCGACCCTGATTCGCGTTTTTTAAGCCATGAGGCGTTTTTCTTGCTCGTATGTGTACGTTTCGTCACTGTGCCGTGACATCACCAAATGGTCGCAACGGAAGACCAGCGCTGGCTCCGCCAGCATTACGCTGAGTTGCGACCATTTCGTGGCAAATTACGTTTTTCTTTGTTAATTGTCAATGTATGTAAATTGCCTTGTGTTTGTCACGAATAAATGTATCTTTCTTTCTTTCTTTCTTTCTTTCTATATCGGTTTCCTTGGTTCTGCTGTGGATTGCCTCATTTCTGATGCGATCACGCAGAGAAACACCCAGCATAGAGGACAGGAGGCAGACATAGGCGAGGCCTATAATAGTAAGCGATCACTTTTTAGTGCCATATGTCATCACTGGCAACATACACTGGTCAAAGACGCTGCTGAAAATTGGAAGAAAAAGATGTGCCGTAGCTTCCCGAACGCTGCGCTATATCGAAGGACTATATCGGTTACCTTGGTTCTGCTGCGGATAGCCTCATTTCTGATGCGATAACGTACGCACAAATATTGCAAGTTTTAACAAAAGCTTAAGGTACACCTTTTCGTGTTCGGAAGCTGACGATGTCACATGCCCCGTTACTCCTGTTAGTCGTTGTATTGTCAACTCGAAAAGACCTCGGCAAATATCTCGCATTTTTTCCTATTCTCACGTCTTTCGCTCCTAATTATTGATTTATTTGCCTATTGAACGGTGACACGGGTCTCTTCCGTTCGCTTTTCCACCCTTTTAGGTACAGAGAGTCGTATTTTCTTAATAATGTACCTACATTACTTACGATTATCTGCTACTAAAGGCAGTACATCCTTGAAGTTGTAAAGACAATGATGAAAAGTTGGTCAGTAAATATGTTCTAAAAGTTGGGATAAAACGTCATTGGACACGTTCATGTTTCTTTAGGGTTTAATTAATGATTACCGTTACAGAGATCTCAGACACGGTGTAGAAAATCGTTTATGTTTTACCAGGCCATATTAATAATGTCAAACAGTTAAAAAAAGCGGCATTAGTGAACGCGCGACTGGTTGCCCCTTCACACATTTAAATAAATAAATATAAATAAATAAATATTAGGGGACAATCTTACACAAATCGACCTAGTCCCAAACTAAGCAAAGCTTGTATTATGGGTACTAGACGACGATATACATACTTATATAGATAAATAAATACTTAAATACATATAAAACATACATGACTCAGGAACAAATATTCATGCTCATCACACAAATAAATACCCTTGCCGGGATTCAAACCCGGGACCTCTGGCTTCGTAGGCAGGGTCACTACCAACTAGGCTAGGTCGTCAAAAGCAATTTGCAACGCGCGAATCGATGCAGTAGCGATACAAACGCGCGACTTGCAGTCGCGCCGTTTTAATTCAACATCGCTTCTGCATCGATGCAAACGCGCTGTATTGCTACTAACGCGCGGCTGTTTCGCGACATCGGGTATAGGAAGAGTGGGGGGAGGAGCCCACTACTGCATCGATGCTGATGATGCATTGCGTCTGAATTTATTCTGCATCGAGACTGTATCGATATGTACTGTATCGCGGCTGTATCGCGACTGTATCGTACTGTATCGCGACTGACTTAAATACTAGTTTTATTATTATTATTATCGTATTGACGAGAGACATCATTCTGATGTTGATACGTTTTATTGTTATTCACCCTGTACATATCTGAAAATATTACATTAATGTTCCTTTTTTTTATTTTGTTTTGACGCTTAGAGACCGTATACATCTCTAAGAACATTAGAATAATTATTAATTGTATTTGGACGCTCAGAGACCTTATACATCTCTGGAATACTGAATTAATATCATTAACTTCTTGTTAATGCTGATACAGATCTTATATCGAATGTAATGGTCATATTTTGCAATTTGGTTTTGTTTTCACTAACTTAATATTAGTGACATTTAGTTTGTTAACAGTTTATATCGGTCCTTAATCTGCAATTTTTAAATTATTCTTTTGTAAGATTTATTATTATTTTATTGTATATTACCGTTTGACATGTAAAAGTGCCCTTGTGGCCTATTTGCAGAATAAATAATTTATTTGATTTGATTTTACTGTACCGATGCCTTATCGCGATAGTACCGATGCGGAATCGTGTTTGCGTGTGCGGGGGTATATGACCAGCGAATGTATCGCGGCCTTTTTGCGACTGCATTGCTACTGAATCGCTGCAAAATTCGCCGTGTGTGACCTCCCTTAAGGTCAAGCGGCGGATTGTTATGAAAGAAGTTTTCTAAACTGGTGTTACTGTGTTGTAGGGGGCCGAGGCCGCAGCGTGTCGCCTTACAGGGCTTCGCTAGCGGGCCGGGCGGGCGCCGGCGTGGCAGATTCGGGCTCGAGAAGGGCCTCGAGCTCCGTCAGTCAGGTAAATATTATACAATAGTTTTTCCATCACACTTGCTCGTAAAGGGTTTCATAACCCGCAGGCATACAGAGCTAGAATAGCCTATATTACGCCCACGGGCGTAATGCTTTTTTTTCTTAAATTGTATATTTATCACTCATGCCGCTCATGCGCTCATGGCACTTAAGCAAAGAGGTTTAACTGGAATACGATGTTTTAAAACCTATTTACTTATAAATAAATCTTAACGTATACACATTGATGTGAATTTGTTTTGCATTTGCCGTGAACATGTTTAACCGTATTGTTAAAAAAAATTAAACTTTAAAATGTTTTAATTTAATGTCTCTGTAAAATATTTTTAGCGGTGATTTTAAATCGTGGCTGTATGTCGAAGGGTCTTTGCCTCACGCGCCTTACGTCAAATTGAACAAAATGGACGATTGACTGTTTCAATTTTTTATTGCGATTAGTATTATTTTATTAGTTTCGTTTCGTTTGTATTTGTTTCCTCGCAAATGTGAAGAAAAATATTGTGTGTATCACGTACGCTTTTACAAACTCGAATCATCAATCCCCCCTTTTGGCAACATAAAGGTTGTTTGGATATCTGCTGTTCTAAATATGAAAGGAGACTGGACACTTCTGGACCAAAGGTTGAAAAATAAAACTAGCGGCCACTTCGGAATCTAATTTTAAATGAAAACTATGAATATGTGCTTCATTTATTCTTATGAGCATAACTCCCAGATGTGAATATTTAAGAAAGATTGCGAGTAGTTGGTTGTGTACTGTGCGCTTGGGTTATATTATCTTCTATTCTCCTGTTATTAACTCTGAAACAATCCATGACATGGAAGTTAGGTTTTCAAAAAATGAAAGTACATATCACTACCATTAAATACAGCCTACTTCCAGAAGTGGCCGCCATTTTTTTTTCTTGGTCCAAGCTCCATACATTTTTGCCCACTCTCCTTTAGATATTGAGTTGCTTGGCTACAAACAACGTTCTTCTTCTATGACGACTTAAATCAATAACATGTAATACGATTTTCTCGATTTTATAATAATTATTTTCAACATCATTGGAGTTTCCTTCACCGTGCCTCCTCAACCAAGTATACGCTCGCAACAGCCCTCCCCCCCCCCCCCCCTCATCAAAGTCGGTCTTCTAATACTCTTTTTCGTATTAACATCTCTTACCGTAGGTACTTGTGGCACAATGTACTAGTATTATTTCTAGCGATTTCTCGCATTCGCATAAACTCATCGTCATATCAGCTGAAAGATGTCCACTTCCGGACATCCCCCAATTGCCTCCCCCGGTGAGTGCCAAAATTCGCGGTCCTGCCCCGCATCCAGCGGAGTTGCGCGACCGTTACCAGATCATCAGTACACCTTCACGTATTGCTCAGCACGTTAAGGGGCTCCTGTCAAAAATCAACGAAATTTAGTAGTTTTCATTTCGACACTTGTCCTCGGTTTATTGAAGCTAGGTTTCCAGGTGCAGATATGGGAAAGTTTGATTCCTGTTTAACATTTTTGATATTGAAAACCTTGAAAAATGTTAATACAGAATTAATTATCCATTTTTAAAGAGAGGTCTGTAAAAATACAAAACCCGACACTTCATCCTCATTAAAACTTTTATACACCCGAAACTCATACCTACTCATACGTACTGAACTTACCTATAAAGATATGCGTTTTTATAATCTTATTAATTAACACAAAAGTTATGGCCAGAAAACCAGTTTTTTGGCCAAAAATTGTTAAACTTTGATGCCAAATATCTCGAAAACAATGAACTTTGAAGTAAATATGGGATAATATATTGCGTAAAGCCGTTGTTGTTAATATAATAAGAAAGAAAGAAAGATACATTTAATAAGCTACAAAAAACATTAGAAAACTAACGGATTCAGATCGAAGGTCATTGGCGTATGGGAGCCCCTTAAAGTACCCATTTAAGGGCATATAAGGCCATCTCTCTCGTGTCAGGTCAAAGTCAAAGTCAAAGTATTTTTTTCTTCATTTTAGGCATATTACATGCACCCATGAATGTCGATAAACTACCTCCGGTTCGGAATGAAAACCTCTGCCTCAAAAAGAACCGGCGTAAAAAAATCGGTAAATTATTAGTCATTGGTTTAGTTTAGTTTAGACCATCAGTTACGAACCCGTGGGGTTAAATTAAAACAGCTAACAGAAGCTGGTATAAGGGAGGAATGGGGAAACACACTTGATATCTAAAATGGATGATGGATGAATAGATAGGATTAGGAAGTATTAGCGGTTATTTAAATTGGGGGTGAAATCAGATTCCCTAATTAGTCACGAGGGTAACGATATTAAAAAGGTAAGGAACCACTGGTTTAGGCTTTTCAGAGGGGTAATCACGTAACGTTCCAAACGCGCGTTAGGACAATTTAACAGTCATTTTTCCACTGTCATAGGACCATTGACATTTAGATCTACAACGTACCTACAATGCGTTACATGATCGATTTGTGCAGTTCACAAAGATGCGCCCCGCTCCTTCAGTTTGTGTTTCGTCTATAACGTAAGTACCTACGCTATGAGATGCTATCTCTCTCTTACCGAAGAGAGAGTAGAGTAGGTAAACGTTAGAGTAAGCTACGTCCTCGAGGACGGGAACGGATGAGGACACATTCTATATAATTATGTATCCTTCGCTCGTCGTCGTACCTAAGCTAAGGGAGAAATGCCTTCCGATTAAACTATTTCGCTTTGCCATAACTATAACGCCCAATAGTCGAAAATGTTAGGACAATCGATATTATGACAAATAAATATAGTATAAGGCAAAAATAATAGGACTAACATGTTTTAGCACTAATAATATGTAGTGGAACATGAATGTTATGACTATTGAACGTTATAACAAAGTCCAATAGGGCAAAACTGTGGCATTAGGACTTACGTTAGTAGGGATTGCGAGGGTCACCGATGACGACCACATGTAGGGAGATCAGCTGATTTATCAGCCGATGGAAAGCCAATACCTATTTTCTTTAGTATTTAAATAATAAAAGGTTGCAACACATCACCTTGACATTCCTGTGTAAGGTACTCACACAACCTTGTACTTTGTACCCCGCATTCCAACATACATCACATCCGTGACAACGACGTTGAATACGACGTAGATATTGCTTGTATAAAAGCCATGTATTTTCCCTAATAAAATCAGTTACTACACAAGTGTAGTGTTGTCATTATCTACTCTGACCGCAGCACACTTCAGCACTTCACACATATGACTTATGGAACTCCTCAATCAACGATGTATTACACTCCTTTTCGTAGGGCAGTTGTGTAAAAAGGACGTCACAGATTCTGTTATGATTCTGTTGAAATAGCAACCAATAAAATGCCAAAGGAGATTCTGAGATTCTTGACAAATCGATAGAACCTCTCAAGTATAACTGTCAGCCCACATACAACGATTTGGTTTTTATCTATACATTGACTTGGATATTTGTTATGCTTGGGTTCAATACCACAGGGTAGCATTCTGGGTGCGTAATGATATGATGATGCTGAGTGTAACTTTGTCCGTTGAAGTTAAATTATTTTAGTTATGGTTTTTCTTATATGATTGTCAGACATAGGTACATATAATTTATTAATCTAATTATCTGATGTGACATTGCTATGCTCTACTGATACTGAACTAGTTATTAAGATCTGTACAAACTTAGCCTTCGTTGGTATATAATTTAATTGCAAATATGGATATATCTAAGTATAACCGAGATTCAGATTGATACGCACAATTACTTATGTGTCTCAACTTAATTATACTCGTAGGTGTTGAACAACTTACCAACCACAAAGTTACTATGTAGACTGTAACAAGATGCCCTCGGCTGTATGTTATTTCGCAGATTTACCCGTCTCTTTCATACTATCCTGACGTGACAAGGACAGGTGTTCCGCCGGGAAACTTACCACCGCAGAAATCTTGACAAACTTCCAAACTATGTAGAGTTCCGGATTTCAGTTACGAAACTCTATCTTTGACGGAATAAAGACATGTTTATATTAATACTAGCTTTTGCCTGGCTGATTTTGAATGTGAAGAACTTAGGTATGAGAGTATGGATAAAAGTTGTTATTTTAGCAAGCACATAGAACTTTTACGTCACCCTTAACATACTCAGAAAATTCAACTTCCTGGTCAGAGACAGACCTAGTATTCGACGGGCAGTAATAAAGATAGCTAGGTTCGGCTGACGAACCACCTACTAGCTGAATTGCTGAGTCATTATTAGCGTTCACGCCCAAGGTATATACTTAATGTAGCGCCACAACAAAGCGCGCATGTGTTTAACATTATTATGCATAAATACGACTTTATTTAAAAGGCCATGTATGCTCGCTTTGTTATATTAATATTGGTAACTGTACACAGAAGACGTACTGTCAGATATTAAACCACTTTCATTATTAGATCCTTTCCGCCCACGAGTCTTTTGAGTTTTTGGACGATGTCGATGAACCATTATGAAACATCGTGAAGTTTTAGTCATATTTGCTTTATGAGATTTTAGATGGGATAAAATACTTGAGTTGGCTGTGGTCAAATGAAAATAATAACACACCTTTTTTAGGGTTCCGGAGCCAGAATGGCAAAAACGGAACCCTTATAGTTTCGCTATGTCCGTCCGTCCGTCCGTCCGTCCGCAGCTTAGCTCTGAGGCTCTTGGTACTAGAAAGCTGTAACTTGGCATGAATATACATATTAGTCATGCCGACAAAGTGGTAAAATAAAATCTTGAAAAACATTTTTTTTAGGGTACCTCCCCTACATGTAAAGTGGGGATGATTTTTTTTATTGTCGTCTACCCCATAGTGTGGGGTGTCGTTGGATAGGTCTTTTAAAAATATTGGGGGTTTGTCAAACAATTTTTCTATTAAACGATTCGTTTGTGAAATATTAAGCCTTAAAGTGCTAATTTTTGTTAGACTCCAGTGTCCCCACCCCCTGCTAGCTAAATGGTTGTTTTGGGATATGTGAAAAAATTCATGGTAGTAGTACATATAACGAAGTTAAAAGGAAAACTATCACAGCTAAGTAGGCTTTACACGTTTACGAGTAATAGTCGACCAACTTATAAAATGTACTTCAAGAAGTAATAGTTTCGTACAAATTCTATTGTAACTTACTTATAAAACGTTGTTAGGTGTGTAAAAGAGGTAGTAAATATAAGTGAATGAACCATGTAAAAATATTGTAATATAAAATCATAATATTCTTAATAACAATAAATAAATAAATAAATAATAATGTTTAAGCTCGAATGCTTTCGCATAGTGGTCGGCGATAGATAATATTTTTTCTAACTTCACTTGTGAAGTTGGATTTTATAACTCCTTCTTCAGTTACCATCGTCCTATGTGGGCTCGTTTTTATTATATATAATGGTACGGACCCCTTCGTGCGCGAGTCCAACTCGCACTTGGCCGGTTTTTTTTGTTTTATAAAAAGAAATAAAGAAGCAATCGTATTTGGCATCTGTCAAATAACAAAATATTTCAAGTTACGAGGAAACACTAAGAGCCTGTTCACACAGGGTCTCCGTTTTACTGATCCGTTTTATCGTACATGTTTTTTTTCATTGATGGCGTATGGAGTTGTATGAGCGACTTCACATATGACACAGTATTCAGTATGTACAGTAAAAATGTCGGTCCGTTAAATTATGACATTCCGTTTTGTCATCGAATACTGGATGAACGGAAAACGTATCCGTATACGTAAGAGTATACTGCGAAGCATACCACCGCTAGTACGAAACTCATTTACGGAGACTTAATGCCGGATACGTTGAACGTTATACGGTGCCTATGTGTGAACAAAGCATAATTTTTTGTTGTATCCGTTAAAATGGGTACCGTAAATACGGAGACTACGAGAGAGAGAAAAAAAAGCACATAAAATCAACGTTTCATGGTCCCCTCATTTCTTCTCCAAAACTTGACCTATTTAACTATTTTTTTTATTAAAAATCAAAGAATGGCTTTGGCCGCGTTCCTATGTTTTCCATTTTAGGGTTCCTAGACAACAAGGAACCCTTATAGTTTCGCCATGTCCGTCTGTCCGTCCTCGGCTTAGCTCAGTAAAAATTACTACTAGAAAACTGTAATTCGGCATAGGTATATAAATCAATCACGCCGACAAAACAGTATAACAAAATGCAAGTAGGCATAAGTAGTTACCGAGTAATAGTCGACCAACTTAATGACTGTGTACTTGGAAAGGCCAATTTTCGTATAAATCCGAATTTGGTGCGGCGGCACGTCGATGTAACTAAGACAGACAGGCAACTACGGAACCCTACACTGCGCGTGGCCCGACACGCACTTGGCCGATTTTTTTTTTTTATAATCTAGTCAAAATTGCTTTCTGGATGTTTAAACGCAGCGGAAAATCTAGCATTTGTTTTAGGTTCTTAAAGGATAATATCTCTTTTAAGAATACATTTATGAAAAAAAAGAAAACATAGGAACATGTCCATAGTAGCCATAGATTTATGGAAAAAAAATCGCTCTACTGCCATTATGCAGGGAAAAACAGGGGACTACGTTTCTATAGAAAAAAAGGCCCTTGTGTTTGTTTCCTCTTAAGGTAAACGTCCGAATCCGCGACGTTGCACTAGCGCTGTGTTCTTCAATATTTTTCATGCCGCGACCCCCTTAGTACAGAAAAAAAAACCGGCCCCTTTTTTTTTTTTTTTTCCTTGTTAGGCCTGCAGAGCGGCCTGCTACAAATATGTTTAGGTAACCTCACTGGGGGCCTTATGGGCCGCCCAGGGGGAAACCCGGCCCCCTTTAATAGGCTTGGCAACCCCCCTGGTGTATTGCCATCAGCGAACGAAAAAACCATAGAATGCGAGTTCCTTACAAATGTCTACCCAAACTTGCCTAAAACCCATTATGCGCATGTTCGAACTAAATGGCTGTCTGGCATCCTTTTGACACCCAGCCCCCGAATAATGGCAATGGCACCATTCTGTGGCACCATTTTGCGGCGCCACTTAGACTTCTATGGTTTTTTCGTTCGCTGATTGGCATGGGCACTTTATGTCAAAAGACAATCGAAGACTTAGTTCGAATTTAACCCATATTGTTTCGATATAAAGTACCCACGTCATACACTAGTGCAAACTCGTGGACTAGGTTGTTAACCTTACATATAGGGGGGAAGGAGCAGATTCCTAAAAAGGCCCACCTCTAAACACTCGCAGTTATCGTTGCCCAAACTACTTCAAATTTCGTGAGCACATACGGTTGCGTTGCGGTCACAAACAAAAGTACCTTTCAGTTTTTTACTCAAACGCGCTGCCATTTTGTTAAAATATTAGTTTCTGTGTCGTGTTACTCAAAGGGTAAAACGGGACCCTATTACTAAGACTCCGCTGTCCGTCCGTCCGTCCGTCTGTCTGTCTGTCTGTCTGTCTGTCACCAGGCCATGATAGCAGATGATGTATTTCTGTTGCCGCTATAACAAAAAATACTAAAAAACAGAATAAAATAAATTTCCCACACAACGAACGTGTTTTTTTTTTTGCCGCTTTGTAGATAATGGTACGGAACCCTTCGTGCGCGAGTCCGACTCGCGTTTGGCTGGTTTTTATTTATGAAATTTGGTGTTTAGTCTGTTTAACATCCAATTATATTATAGTATAGTAAAAGTGCCCTATCCCACTAAACCCTAAACTAAAACCTGAACTAAATATAAGTAAAAAAATAAAATTGAATAAACATTAATTAAATGTATATTTTAATTAATTTATAACGGGCCTTATTAGTGAGTGTTTTAAGTTATCCCACCATGTTACTAACCACATAAATGTAAGTACCTAGATGATCCGAAATAAAGATTACTATTATTATTCTTTGGGTTTTTATTTCTTAGCATGAGCTGCTGGTAATTGATGACATCTACGGGCTGAAGCCAAGTAGATGACATTCGACTACGTTGTTACATATTTTATTGTGTTTAAGTGTTAGTTTTAGTCTAAGTCCGTTCGGTCCTCGTCAACTTGCAAAAACTTTCGCACGATTCTGCATGTATTCAGTATAGCGGCTTTCTGCATTATTATTATTATGTATGTACACAATAATAGGTTAGGTAAAGAATATACATGTCACACAATAGATCAAAGTACGAAGGCGAACTTATGTTTGTTTTTTCCATATCTCGGGACCATGGTTATTATTATTATTACACATTAGGCGACCGGGTGCCTGATAAGGCCCACTAGCAACATTTTTTTTAAGTAGGATTTTATCTGTTATAACACAAATAACATTTTTCATATTTTGTTTATTAATTATATCATAAGCAGTTATATGAATGGCTTTTCTTGTTTTACAAGGCTTTTAAATGAAGGACCCGCCCTTATTAGGCAACGGTACTTTCATTAATTATTTTTCCTTGTCCAGGCTACTGCCTGCCATTGAAAAGCCATTGAAAATTCTTATTATTTTTCCACTTATTCTTGCCCTATAATCACGCACTAAGGTTCTTGAGGAAAGTGACTTAGCAAGATTGTACGTCGTTGAATGACGAGCCAAACATAGCCTTTGTGAACACAATAGGATATGAAGTCTGCCTGACTCGGCGGATAGGGTTCGTGATTAGTTTATCATGTCGTAACTTGTCTGCGAATGCCAGAGGGCAAACTACTGCAGTGCCCTTATGTGTAACCAGTGAACTTTAGTAAAGTCCTTGTGGCTGAATAGTGGGTAACTTATTTAGTTTAGAAAATCAATTACTGTCTTGTCTAACTTTTATTAACGATATAAAATAAATAAAAAGATTTTTACGAGTTTAAAAAAACATAAAATACAGAAAAATAAATGTAGGTATGTTAGTTAGTTAGTTAGTTAGTTATCCTGGGCTCTTTTCCGCAAATCGACATCCAGTGTGCCTATTTTGCGTGAATTTGTGGGGTAGCGCTACTCTAACCACCCCAGCTCCTCCAGAAAGTTGGTGAGTGCCTTTGTGTTTATGATTGCGTCCCGTAGTGTGTCTGGAGACCCTAGGTGCTTTTTCCTGTATACTTCTACCTGCTTGCAGTCCAGTAGAATGTGTTTGGTCGTTTCTTCCGCCTCCATGCACGCTCTGCACATGGGGCTATCTGTGATACCCATGTTGTAGAGGTGTCTGTTCAAGGTATTGTGTCCTGTTATTATTCCTACTATCTTGCGTAGTTGGTTCCTATGTGTCCTCAGTAGTGCTGTTGTGAGTTTGTTGTCGCGTTTTGACAGAATCTCTTTGGTCTGTCTGCATGTGTCTATCTGCTCCCAGTATCTTTGGTGTAAGTCTTTGGTGTATAGGTCAAGTTGATTGTATATGTAGCTTTGTGGCAGGGGTAAGATTGGTTCTGGTCCGTATGCCGTTGTTTCTGAGCCTTTTCTGGCCAGTTCGTCCGCTGCATCGTTACCTCTTGAACCACTGTGCCCCTTGATCCATTGTATGGTAATGTTGTTTTTATCTGCGCACACCTCTGTTAGGTTTTGGTGGCATTCGTATATCAAGCTAGATGTAGATGTAGGTATGTATAAAATTACACAAAACGGAAAAAATGCAGTGCGAGCCTTTCGGCTATACAGCGCTATTTTCCAGCCCCCACCTACATCACAAGATACAAAAAAAAAAAAAATAGCTAGCTGCAAGGGGAACATTTGCATTCGTAATGAGTTTAAATAATTCAACTAATCGAGCTAAAAAACTATTACATAAAATAATGAAGGTACAACATATTTTTAGGCCTGTTTATAACAGCCTCACAGCGCTCTTTATCGGTTTGAGGATTCGTTATGTTTACAGCTGACAAATGCAGGTCTCTCACTCTCTGGGGACCGTTCTCACCACCACACAAGTAGTGGTGTCGTTGTGGCTGCGGTCATCTGTAAAGTGGGGCCCCTGTTGAGCTGCCCGAAATATGAGCGAGATAACATTTTGCTGCGCCTAGGTAAAAATTACCGCGTCAGCATTTTTAACAAAAAAAAACGGTCTCTCCGCCATGCCACGTCAACATTTCCATATTTGTTTTCCAATTTACCACATGAACTGATTCCGAGAGCAAATGCGTTGATTATTAGAGAAAAAAATCGAGTCGCTGTATGTGGGCCGATAATATTTGAGGATCACCTTTGGCACTTCACTAGTTGCTATTTCAACGGAATCATATCAGGATCTGTGACGTACTTTTATAGTTTTAACTTTTAAGTACATAATTGAGGAATTCCATAGGTCATCCTGTGGCCTTCATCGTCAATTCCACTACACCAAATTTATGATTTCCGGGTGTAAATACACGAGTTATTATTATACGAAATACCGAAATCAGTACACGTGTGCCTAATATAATTGAGGAGGAATATCCCATCATCGAACTGGATTTTTGTAAAAAATTGAACCAATCTAGAAGGACAAAATATATACGAATCGGCTCATATATGACGGAGTTCTGATGAGGTAACAAACATTTAAAATAAAAATAAAATGTAAAAAAAAGCCTGAAGTCGGTTAAAAAAACCTTTCTATACTTCTATTACTGACGACCGCTGTAGCTTAGTTGGTAGTGTCCCTGCCTACGAAGCAACAGGGCCTGGGTTCGAATCCCAGTGAGGGCATTTATTTGTGTGATGTCCACGAATATTTGTTCCTGAGTCATGGATGTTTTCCATGTATATAAGTATTTATTTATCTATATAAGTATGTTTATCGTCGTCTAGTACCCATAGTACAAGCTTTGCTTAGTTTGGGACTAGGTCGATTTGTGTAAGATTGTCCCCTAATATTTATTTATTTACCCTGTGGTACGGCTGTTAAGATCATCGCAATTTTATTCCAACAGCCTAAAATGTTCTTTATACCCGATACCATAATTATAATCGACGTGCAATCCAATTACCGACGCCGATGCGTGACACAGCCGTGGCCCGAGTCCGATTTTAGCGCAATCGAATCAGCCTCGAGTCGAGTCTCGACGCCTACGGGTACGGACGGGCCTATGATTCGATGATGCTAATGCTGAATCGATGGTCAGAATTATACGACGATTTGCCTTTAAGGGGCTCCCATACGCCATATACATACACATACATTCGATCTGAATCCCTTAGTTTTCTTATATGTTTTGTAGCTTATTATATTAACAACAACGGCTTTAAGCAATATAGCACCCCATATTTACTTCAAAGTTCATTTATTTCAAAATATTTGGCATCAAAGTTGAACAATTTTAGGCCAACAAACTGGTTTTCTGCTAACTTTCGTTGATGGTAAATATCTGTCGGGTTCTGCATATTATGATTTGCCCATTTGATATTGCCTGAGCAAGATACGGTTTTTTTGTAAGTAATTCATTATCAAACTAATTATTTGTACATGGCTTTTATACCTATGTTAATTTAAAAGCTTTTATTATTAAAATCACTAAATCTATGGACCGAGGAAAAAAATGAAATCGCAAGCAAAAAGTATCAGTATTTATATGATGAAAACATGTTTGTATAAACAAGTTTGAGACTTACGACCTGAATCCAAAATATATGCATCAGGAAATGACAGCATTTTAATGAACTATTTACGATCTTAAGATAATATTGAATTTCATCTGGGCTATGGAAAAGGTTTTTTCTCAAACATGCAATGAAATGTCGTCGTTACGTGCGTCATAACAGGCTTCGAAGTATCACATTTCGGGCGGAACAATTCGAGAGAACTGTAAAGGGATTTTTTTTTTAATCTAAATATGGCGTCTGTGTTCATGAACAGGCTAAACAGCTGAATTATAATTTTTTAATTTTGTTCTAGTGGCTGAATGGTTATCGGAACAAAAATATCCGCGTTAATGTCTATTACACTCGAACTGATATTAATAATACCAAACTGTATGGGTTACCTATCTTAACCTAGAAAAATGTAATACCGAATATTAAAATCCCGAAAACGATTCGTTTTTTTTTATTAGGCCGAATTTTTATTTGCCCGAATTTACGTTTCCCGTATTATCTTTTGCCCGATTCTCAATTTGTCGCAGTTTTATTTCGCATATGGTTCAAATCGACACTTGTTAAAATTCCGTAGTTACGTTTGCCAACTAATTTGTGAGGTCGAATAATAATAAGTCCGAAAGAAAAAAGAAAAAAAATGATGATGATGAGATTTAAGTGAAGTTAAATTCCTCAAAGAAATGATTAAAATTATTTAAATAAAAAATGTTAAAAATATATACATTAAAACTATTGTTTTATTTTCCTATTCAATACTCAATAATTCAATAGCTTAATAGGAAGTACTACAATAAAATAAATCGGATGTGGCGCTCGCCGGCCGCTGCCGCGGCACGCTCGCTTCGCTCGCTCGGCTTCGCGCGCTGTTTGGTCGCAGTTCACCTAACACGCTCCTCCTCGCTTCGCTCGTCGTCGCACCTAACTGGACTCTGTCAAAGGAAAGCCTTCCGCGATTCCACTTTTATCTTGGGTATATTTGTAGATAGGTTTTTTTTGCAGAAGTTTTTTTTTTCACCGAAACAATATTATGGATAATGAGATTTCGATTAAACGTGAATTATGAAAAGATGGTTAACAAATTGGTTGTCAAGTGATAAAGTTGGTAATCGTTCTTCTGTTTATTGAGTTTCGGGATAACTTTAATGCGGCAAAACAAACCAGCGGTATTTTAAAAGTATGGTAAACAAAGTATATGGCTTATAAAAATTCGGATAACCGTTTTCGGACAAGTGAAAATCGGACAATTAATTTTCGAAACATCGATAGGTTACCAACTGTATGATTCAATGTGTCAATGAATACATTTAAAATTATTGTCTATTCATAAGTCACCAGGGGCCCGTTTCATGAAGCAACAAGTTACAAATTACAAGCGGAAGTCTCTTTTCAATACCTTTTGTTAGAAAGAGACTTCCGCTTGTAATTTGTAACTTGTTGCTTCATGAAACGGGCCCCAGAGAGACCTAAGACTATATTTAAAATCCTCTGCATTTATTTTATTCATATCCTCTGCATTCATTTTATTTATTATAGAAATTGAGATTCTCATTATCAGTTTGTGTATAGTGGCCCTATTCGAACACTACACACGCGTAATACGGACTACTTCCGTAAAAAAAATACATTATGGAGGGATTGGAGGGAAAATTAAAAGTCTTTTGTCGTGTAGCTGCATTTTATATTTGTGGTTGATGTTTATATTTTTTATTTAATTGTATATGTTTGAGAAAAGCACTATACATGCCTAGCCGTGAAAGGGCTTGCCGGCTTCGTATCACTATCCGTCTATACCTACTCACCCGGCAAGCCCTTCTTTCCCGGCGCCTGCAGTTATGTACCTACTATTTCATTAACAAAAATAAATGGATTTGCGCGTATCTCAAAGAACTTATATTGAAGTAGTAAAGTATAAAGAAAATAAAGTTTTCATCATCTGCCTAGAATAAAATAGTCATTTGATCAAATCCCTGAATCTGTTTAGTGAAATGACGAAATCAGCCAAAAAAGGCAACTAGTTTTTTTCATTTCACCAGATTTGTTTGGTGATTTGATAAAATCCCTGAAACACGTCAGTGAGTTGACGAACCGAACCCGCAAAGTCAACTCGTTTTATCATTTCACTAGACACGTTTAGTGATATGATAAAGTCTATACCGTAACATGGTAGGTATAGTTAGGTGATTTGATCAAATCTCTGAACTGGTTCGGCGTTTCTTCAAAGTACATTTATTCAAAGCTCTGTTTAAGCCATTTCCTGCGACATATATACATATTGTTGTTTTTTCATATATAGTGCGACCGTATCTTGATCAGGCTATATCTACGAGGGCCACACTTAAATGATCGGGAATAGAAAAAAACCAATCGAAGATGTAGCGTAATTATGGTTTTTTTAAGTATAAATTATGTTGATATGAGCTTTTGCCGAACATAAAACATTTTATTATGTTCATGATTCAAGGCTGATGAAGTTGACATTGAAATTATGACAAATTTTCGTGCTTTTCTGCCGTATTAGAAAATTCAAACCTCGATCAGTCGCGGATAACGTAATATTTCAGGCTTATAGTTATAGTTTCTTAATTTGCAACTAAAAAAATATATTATTTATGGCTTTCATCAGAACTTTTGTGAATAGGTGAGCAAAAATCAACACAAATATGAGGGAACGCAAAAAGAGACTAGCTTTCAAACACCTTTTTTTTTAGATAACGTTGTTCTTTTTAGAGTCATTCGAATACTTATAGATAACGAAATATCGATGTATACCACATGTAGATTATGCTATTTTTTTTTTGCCATTACCGGGATGTATTCAGGAGTTACCACTGTTTTTAGTCGACCTATAGAAGATAGAGCTAGGTCTGGAAATACTGAGATACTAGCGAGATTTTGTCGTTGGCCTGCATTAGGCAAATTCCTTGGAATAGCATTGCAGTAAAAAATCATCAAAAAAATAAGCTTACCCAGGCAAAGTTTCGAAATAATCCTAGTTTTGAAATAATATTGACAGTGATTTTTCCGTGCAAGCTCTCGATCATTGCAGAATTTTAAAACTTAAACAGATTTTTTGTAATAATTAAACCATATTTCAACATTATTTGAATGACATATGGTTTCAAAAGTACAATGTTATTTTTTCTAAACTTTCAAGGCCAATAATTATCTTTTTATAACATGAATTATATTTTGTAATTCATACTTTATTACAATAATTTGATGGTTTACTATCAATTTAGCAAAACTACGTTATCAATGTTAACATGACGCAACTACCCTATGTTTCCGATCAACATACATAGGTGCACGTAATATGGCGCTCGGAATTTTTGTGGGTTCCCGATGAATGAAGTTCCGGTTCAAACTTGGACGTTTTAAACTGTCAAACCCGTTTGTTCAGGTATCTGGCGACGAGCAGCGCCGGCTATGCGGCGAGCAGGCCAAGTACAACGAGCGTAGCCTCGGGCTGGGCGTCGGGCTGACCACATACGGTTCCGTGGCTTACCAGCTCAAGGACGCCAACATGGAGGCGTCCGGAACCATGGACTTCATCTGCCGGGCGGCCAAGATCATGAACAGGACAAGTGTGTAATTTTTACGAGCTTTTTGACGACCTTTTGTGTAAGATAGTCCCCTAGTCTTTGGTTCCTGGTTTAGCCTAGTGGGTAGTGACTAGCGTTGAAAATTTCCGGATCGTTTTTTTCGGATTTTTACGGAAAAAAACCATGTGATTTTCCGCTGAAATTTTTCCGAAAAAAACGATTTAAATAGGTTTCAGTCGGTTATTTTTCTTAATACTGGTGGCTAGTAGGTGAATGATTATAGACTTACTTTGCCATTGACATCGGTGTCAGTTCAGTTCAGTGTCACAATGTCTTATTGTTTTTTTTCGAAATCCGAAAAAAACGGAAAACAGGTAATTTCATAAATTCCCGAAAAAATCATTTGATTTTTCCCGACATTTTTAATGCTATTAGTGACCCTACATACGTAGCTGAATGTCCTCGGTCAAGTCCCGGTAAGGGTAAATACTTGTGTGATTAGCATGAATAAGTTATGGATTAACCATTTATGAACAATACGTTTCTATTTAAAATTTCGTTAGTGGTGCAAACGTTTATATATTGCCGACTGTACTTTTTTGCAAAGTTACCAACTACCTCAAAGGGTTCTTTCAAACAGAGGGTTAATCTTTAATAGTTTAGGAGTCTGCCTGCCTCATAATTGTATGTTTGTTTCCAGTCCTGATGACAATCTTCCTGGCCTGCCTGTCAACGCTGCCGGTCATCATGATGATTATGGGTGAGCTTTATGAATCCATTGTAACTATAGAAAATGAAAAAAAAAAAAAATTAAAATGATTTATTTGTAAAACATAGTACGTAACTAAGTACATAAGGAGATTAAATAATAGTTTTTAGAACCACTTTGCTGGGCCGTTAGGCATACAAGTTTTAGCAGTAATTAATGGACGAACATGGTTCTATTCTATTCATTACAGTCCGACAAATACTCATTTGATGATGATCAAAAAAATTTCGTTTAAAGACTATTGTAATATAGGTACGAATTAAGCCGTAAGTACATAGGTCTGTAGTAGAGCTCGCGGTCGTGCCCGGGTTTCGTGTACCCGTAGCCGGGTCCCCGTTTCTGTGTTAAACGGAAACGGTTTTATGGGCCGTTCGGAACGTGTAATTAGGAACCGTATAATTAAGACCCGGGATCCCGGGATCCCGGGATCCCGCGAACACGTATCTTAATTTCACGCGGTTCCGACCCGTTTCCACCATGTAGTGGCGACCTGAGACGTTGCCTTTAAAAGCTACGATAAAGATCATGGCTCGTACTTTACAAATTTCGTTTTTTTACTCTCAAACCTATTGGATATCATAATAAGTATTGGTAATGTCAAAAATAGTTTAATGCCTCTATAAAATTAAACTGTAAAGTGTCCAATTTAAAATTCCTCGTAAATAAATAAAATATACTTAATGGAATATATACACAAAAAAAGGAAAAAAAGGCAATCGGGTGAATAAAATAAAAATCAGTTTTTAAATGAGTAAAAATGGTTTATGATAATAGGTTATACATTTAAAAAATCAACTCGAAAATACAATATTTTTAATATACTATTAAGTTAACGTGTCTTTGCTTAACCTAACATCATAATGTCGGTAGATTTTCAATTATTATCTAACTTGCTCTAGTGGCAGGTAATCTAATAAAACCCTTTTCGCTCATCTTTTAAATCAGTTCAGTGTCCAGTAATTCAAGCACACTGCACAGGTCAGTCAGAGTTCCAAGTAACAACAAGAATCCAATCGCACCCCAACCCAATGCACTAATTCCATTTAGCTAAAAAATACCACGGTTCATCAAACTGCCCTCAAGCCTACAGTCGGCTACCTGGAACGATAGAACAATACGACTCTAATCTTATTGTTATATCCTTTTGGGTGTTAAAATGAGACTGCAACGGTTAACATCACGAGTAATTCAGGTAAGAACCCGGCTTATCGCCGATAAAACCACCTGCGGCTTTTACTTGAATAAGTATTACGTGATATAATTATACCGTAAGTATTAACAAAGTTTGTACGCGAACAACATTAAAAAGTGACAATATAATAATGTTTGATCATAAAAATGACTTGGCACTTGGCACAGCCCTGCACCCACCTCGTGCGTGGGTCGCCGGTAGGTACTTATAGTAAAAAGTGCGCCCGCCTAGTAGGCGCTCGGCGTGAAGTATTGCGTTGCACTTTATGTGGACCAAAGAACTCGCCTAGTGGGCGCTTATATATTTCTTGGGTTTCTGGGGTACATTCAAGTTTTAGGTCTGGTTGCGAAAGTAATGACCAACAATTAACAAAATCTTTATAAATAACGACCGACTGAGTGGCGAACTATAATCTTACTAAAGACTCATCAGAAATTTAAAAATAATTTGGACATATCTTACTAGCTCTAGTACCTACCTACCAGGTAATGTCATAATACCCTTTACCCCGGTACGCACGAACAAGAAAAAACAAAGGAGACAAACATAGGTAAAGCTTTCATTTATTTGTTGAAATTTCGACTTTATCGCAAATACATAAAACTTAATATAGCTTGGGAATTCAACGACTTGTTTATCAACTTTTGGCTGTATCAAAAAAAATGCAAGGCACTGATAATGCCTATCCAAAGGCTAATTTTGTGTACATTCTGTTACTGCTAATTATTTTTACCTTGTTGAACTACATCAACTATGTACATGTTTCAAACTAAATCTTGCCGTTAATAATGAAAAAAACCCTTAAATGACACAAATAGGTACATTTTTCAATAAGGCAATTTTACTCTACGAGTTTGCAAGTAATAAGAGTATATTATCATATTAAATCATTTTTACTTCAACTCAAACCGGCGCGGACGGGTCGAGTTGCCTTGCCCGTTACCTGAGCGGAGCCGAGATGAGAAACGTTTCCTGGAAACGGGACGGGACGGGACGGGACGGGACGGGACGGAACGGGACGTTTCTTGGAAACGGGACGGGACGGGACGGATCTTGGCGGGTTCGTGTAATTCGGGTTCTTAGTCTTAGTACCGCCGGGCTTAAGGATACGTGTACACGGTTCGGCGTTTTACACGTATACCGCGAGCCCTAGTCTGTAGCTTCCGACGGCTGACAAGTCGGACAAAATATATTGATTTTAAACTCAAAAATCATCTGATCAAATGACGATGAAATTAAATAAATACAATAATTTCCAGACTCATAAGGAAAACTGGCCAATCTAAATGTAGTGGTTTTAAGGTCTAAGTTTCTAGATTCAGTTCCCTATGCCTAATTTAATCACTACTCACGAAGGATATAAATTATTTTAAATAGTATCTCTCAACCATGAGAGGAAGCCTGTGCCCAGCAGTTGGACGTATGTATAAGCTGATTGATTTTTATTTATTTTTAGTATCTATGTGTATAATACGCGACAGTTTATAGGATAGATATAGTTCATTTAAATATTTGTAAGAATCTCGTACGGTTGAACAATTCTACACGTCAATAAAAGAACGAACGCCCACGTAAATCACGAACATGAAAATGAAATTTAAAGCCGAAATACAAAAATCCAGTAGAAATAAACACATGTTTTGAAAGAGAAAGAGATTCTACGTTATAATTATGCTACTCCCCACACAAACTTCAGCTCAGTTCGGGTTGTACAATGCAGTACAAATGTCTAAATCAACTTTGAGCTTTTACTAAATGTCAAACAGTTCCTAATTCAATGGCACAAAATCGTACTCTGGATCTCAGGAGGTACGGCATAACCGATTTGGATGAAATACATGAAGATAGTTTATAGAAAAAAGCAACACAACAACTTCCCCAAGTACCTTGGCGTTACATTGGACAGAAGCTTAACTTACAGCCACCATATCCATAAGCTAAAACATAAACTTAAGACCAGAAACAATTTAGTCCAAAAACTCACTGGAACTACTTGGGGGGCTTCTGGTTCGACGGCTGAATACTGCGCTCCGGTATGGATGAATAGCGCCAGTGTTTCTTCTATGGATGTGCAGCTGAACGAAACCATGCGGCTTATTACTGGTTGCCTTATACCTACCCCTACAAGCTGGCTTCCTGCTCTAAGCGCAATAGAACCTGCACACCTGCGTCGAAAAAAGTGCTTACTCCGAGAGGCAATTAAATCTAAACGCCATCCAGAGCTGCCTATCCACCAAGATCTCACTACCTACGGAGAAAAAAGACTCAAGTCCCGTAACCCACCTGCTCTCGCTGTGATGGACCCGGACAGCCAGTGGGACCTACACGAAGCGTGGATGTCTGATTGGAACGGGCAACACCAGCCAGATGAACGCCTGTTTTCGTTGAACCCAAGGTCGCGTCCACCTGGTTTTGACCATCCGCGCAGGGTGTGGTGCCAATTAAACCGCATAAGAACAGGCATTGGAAACTGCGCCCACCACTGGCATAAATGGGGTTGGTGCGACTCCTCTCGGTGTGTGTGTGGAAACCCCGATCAGACGGTGAACCACATGGTCCTGGAATGCCCAATAACAAAATTTTCAGGACGGATGGAGGACCTCAAGTGTCTTACTCCACTCACCACAGAGTACTTGAAGAGGGCAAATCTAAATCTTTAGCCAATTTATAACACGGGTTTCGGAAGGCACGAAGCACCACGAGCAATCTTCTGAACGCCACGTCATACCTGATTCCACAAGTTGACGAGGGGGTGCAGGTGGATGCCGCGTACTTTGACTTCAGGAAAGCATTCGACATGGTCGATAACGACCTCTTGTTGTCAAAGATGGCGGCGGTGGGCTGCACTCCCAAGTTGCTACAGTTCTTTGCTGACTACATGAGGGACCGGCAACAATACGTGGAGTACGCGGATTGCAAGTCTCAGCCGTATTTCACCAGAACCGGGGTAAGTCAGGGTAGTAATTTGGGACCGCTGGAGTTCATTATTATGATTAATGATCTACCAGAAGTGGTCAAGGAGGCTAAATGCCTGTTGTTCGCGGATGACCTCAAGTTGCTCTTGGCAATTAAGGATGAGGAAGACTGTGAGCGTCTCCAGGGGGACATAGACAGAGTGGTGGAGTGGAGCCAGAGAAACAAACTGCACTTTAATGTGGATAAATGCGTTTCCATGACATTCACTCGGTCTAAAACACCTATCAACCACAGCTATGAGGTAGCCGGAGCTCAGTTGAAAAGAGTGGACTCCGTGAAAGACTTGGGAGTGCACATGCAAAGCAGCTTGTGTTTCAGGGTCCATGTTGTCAGTGCGTGTAAAAAGGCGTTCAGAATTCTGGGCTTTGTACTCCGCCGAGCAGTAAGCTTCTCAGACATGAAAGCCGTCTCGGCGCTGTACAATGCTCTGGTAAGAAGCCAATTAGAATGTAACGCGGCAATATGGGCTCCGCATGAGGCCAAATACAGCATCATGATGGAAAGGATACAAAATAAGTTTACCAGATACTTATACTGGAAACGGTATGGAGTGTATCCATTCTATCCGCTGATGTATCCCACACTTTTTGTGATTGGCATGGTCGGTTACGACAAATTAGAAACTCGCAGGAATCTGGCGCTTGCATGCTACTTGCTTCGGGTTCTCCGCGGTAGTATCTGCAACCCGGACATTTTACAAATGTTCAAGCTGTGCGTGCCTGACAGGTACAACGAGAGGAGGCGGCGACCGCAGCTGCTGGCAGAGCCAACCGGCAGGACGAACCTGCTCCGTAAGGCACCTCTCAGCCGTACTATACACGTTCTCAATCTCGTTGCCGACAAGACAGATCTTTTTTATTGCCCTATGTGGGAATTGTCAAAAACGTGTTTATATGTATTATGCTATGTAACGGATTGACATTTAATTTGAATTATTGTGTAATGACATATTGAAATCTAAATTGACTATTAATGCATTGTAATAAATTGAATTTCTAATTTAAATTATGTAGTTAAGTAGTAATAAGGATTATTTTTGATTTAAGGTTAAGGCACTATTGTATTAGGGTTACCTGTAAGGATAGTCGCTGTATTTAATAAGAAATAAATAAATAAATAAATAAATAAATAAATGATTTACGAGTTTGGTTCGCTTTGCATACAAAACGTTCTTTGACATTCGCAGGGTACCTAAGGGCTGGATATTTTAAGAATATTTTAAGAGCCGGTGGAAATCGGCTTGTATGGCTGCTCCGCCACTGGGATATATGTATATTTGATACACCGATTTTCCCTAAAACTTTTAGCAATCCAGTGTTAATTAGGCTGCGCAAAAAACTCAATCCTTTTCATTCGGACTCGGTGTAAAACTCGCCCTTTCGGATTTTCTGGATTAGGTAGCGGGTTAATTTACCGGGGCATTTACAAATTGGGGACGGAGACGTTTGGACGCTGGAATAGTATTTTTTCCAGCGTCCGAGTTATATGATTTTAAATAAAAATGGAATGCTGCTCAAACTGAAGCCATTGTAAGTATTTTGCCAAACAATTAAGCACATATTATAATTTATAAAACAGGTAATTTTTCGTTTTATGGAAAAGAAAAATAGGCGTATCAGCAAGCTACGGGTCTCTTAAAATGCTAGGCTTTGAGCGATCAGACTTAAATTCCTGAAAAGGTTAGTTTTCCTAACATAATATAATAGGTGCATACATACTAAATTGAAATTGTGTTCAAGAATATTGGAGAATTCTACAATTATAACCTATACAGCGCAGCCAACGTAAAAACCATGGAATGCGAGCTCCTTGCAAATTTCTACTAAAAGCTCGAACTAAACGGCAGCCTGGCATCGTTTTGACACCCCGCCCCCATTCCTGTATAATGAATGACAATGGCACCCTTTCTGTCGGGGCCATTTTGCGGCGCCTTTCATTATGTCAATGCGCTACATGTGGAGTTTAATATGCTACGGACTACGGCGTAGCGCCACGAGCTTAGGACTGCATGAGTAAACCGTTAGGTTGCTTGCTACAATTTTTTACAGAAAACTTTTCTAAAAAGTACTATTTCATTTGGCAATAGGTTTTCCTTTTCCTATTTTTAGGTTAGAAAATAATTTAAAGGATTCGTCATATGAATGGAACTACAGAACACAAGTAGTCCGTTTGAAAAGAACATGGCCGGTCTAGTCTGACGGTCCTCGACGAAATAAAAGAATGAGTTGAAAATACTTGAAACCAACGAGATGTAATGAAAACAGCAATGAATGTGGGATTTATGAATAACTTCGCGATATGGTGTAACAGAGGTATATAAATATATGTCATGTAACATGGTGGTTGACCGATTTAGAGTTTAATAGTAGTTTTATAGTTTATCGCGACATAGACGCATATTGCTTGTATCAGCGCAACCTTTACATGTATAAATAGCTAGGTGTTATATGAAATAAATTATTCTTAAACAAATTCTTCATCTCACTACTTAATGGCCACATGCCACACCCTACCACCATATTATTTATCCATGAATAAGGCAAAGTGCAGTTGGAGAAAGGTATGCCACTGAAGATACTAGTACAATAATTTTAGCCTGGCTGTTGTGTGTTAGCTTACGAAGCTGAAAGTTCTGAGTCGGAATCTCGGTAAGGGTGTTTAGCCTTTTTACTACCTTACAAACTCTATAGCTTTTGAGATGAAATATTATCATGTCGTGTGTCAAGTCAGTCAATGAAGTCATGTCGATGTAAAAATACGTTCTCTTGCTAACAAATTAAAATAAATCACCAATAGCGTGAACATGAAATGTTTCGTTCATCTTCACCTCCACTTGGTCTGACATGTGCAACCACTATTGAGTCTCCCTTAGTCATGTGTTCCTTACTGTTTGCTTGCCCTTCTTCAACTTGTTTCCTATACCGATGCAGCAATGAATGATGTCGCCTCTTGCACACCTGGCATGACGTCTTCTGCTTACAAAGGGAGATGGCCAGTCTTGGGACCAAACAATGTTTGTCGCCTTCTCTTTGGTTTATAGGCGAGGGCTGCGGTCCCACATGGAAGACTCGTGACCCTGATGCCTTTAGTCGCCTTTTTTTACGACAGGCGTTACACAGGCCTACACAGTTTCACCTCTCACCCCTACAATGCTACACGCCAGGTGCAATTACCTAAAGGTAAGGGTGGTATTCGACTCGTCCAAGATCTTAGTCCAATGTGTATCTGCGTCTCACATTTTGCTTTAAGAGTGAGTGAGACGCAACGCATATTGGACAAAGATCTTGGACAAGTGGAATACCACCCTAAAGCGCAAATTGGGAAGGACAGAGAGCCCATTGTGTGACTGCGGCATTGAAGATGAAACCATAGACCATATCGTGAAGCGGTCCTAAAAGATGTTATCAGGGCGACCCGTGGGGCCTCTATAAGTTAACACCAAAAGCTGTGGATTGGCTGTGAAATCTGGATGTGGATATATAAGCTACTATTTTATATCTAATGTATATTCCTACTACATAAACCGCCATATCATTAAATAAATAAATGCTGATACCGAGATTCTTAACTATGCATAGTCTGAGGTCACCGTATACATAGTGGTGTGAAGAGAGTTGTCTTTAAAGGTAAAAAAAAAAAACAGCGAAACTACAGTAAAATTGCTTCAAGCTTTTTGCCGAGCCAAGCAGTTTTGATACTGTACACCCACACCGCATAATTACTTGAGCTTTCGCTAGAATTATCGTGAAAACGTTCGCAGCGATTTTGACTCCATGCTTGGTCCTAAAATAAATGAAGTAGGTAAGTACAGACCCCGTATCATGGTCGGCCTTATCACGCGATAAGTGACAAGATAGGAGCGTCGTCTCGTTCTATCGAACGGTGTCAGCCAGTGACGGACGCTCTATCCTGTCACTTATCGTATGATAAGGCCAACCATGATACGGGGTCTGTTCGTTGTTCAATTCGACAAATTAAAAAAAAACAGCCGAGTGCGTGTTGGGCCTGTCTGTCTTAGTTGCATCGACACTCGCACTACAACTGCGGGGTGCGATTGGGTCGGCCGAATTTGTACGAAAGTTGGCGCTTCTAAGTACATTTTAAGTTGGTAACTATTACTCGGTAACTAGTTATGCCTACTAAGCCGTGATAGTTTTTCTTTTAAATTAATTATATCTAATATTGCCACGATTTTTTTCACATCCCCAGTAGTAGCCAAGCCAAGCTTTAAAGACCAATATCTCGTAAAAAAGTCACTGAGTTCAAAAGCAGTTTGAAAAAACCCATTATATTTTTGAACAAGCTATCCAACGGTACCCCACCCTTGGGTTTACCGAGAAAAAACTTACTATGTTGACTACGGAACCCTATAAACGGCGACTGCTCGATGTTCATTTAAATGTGAATATGCCCAAATCTTAACCTTGAGAGATGTGAATCTAAACAGGAGGGCCCAGTTTATTGTTACATCAATCACCCTCAATTAATGATATTATTCATTGTGTTCCATTACATTACCGCGACCACGTAATGGCGTTGAGGCTGTGAACACATTTCTGTGACACAGGTGTAACTCCGTAGGAAATGTTGATGACTTACACCTTTTGGGTGAGAATCGTGAGTAATGGAGAAACGTCGGGAAACAATAGAAGCAGTAATGAGATTAATTGACGTGTAATTCTGCGCGTTTACATCGATCCAGTCGCCTTGTAAGGCCAGAGCAGTTTCAAATAAGATCATTATTTTCTTTGTCGTCTATTCTCGTATGTGTTTTAAAAATCTCAAATATTCAAAATGAACCCTCGCACAACCCTACATATAGTTGGTGATACTGATATCTTACTTCCTATTTTTAAATAATGGAAACTGAAGGATTGCTGAAAAGAAGACGAATTTTTGTAGTGATAAAAGAAGTTTGAAAATGTAAAAAGATGTAACAGAGCTGCTATTCCAGACTTTTCTCACATAAATCTGGACTTATTGGATGAAAAATAAATCTAGTCGAATCTAAAATGATTAAGGTTATTGCAATTCTCAAACTGTTGATTTGAAAATACGCGAATCGTTGGCGGTGCACTCTCTTGCATCAGTGCACAGATAAGTGTGTGTGAGAGGGAAAGGAAAAGAGATTACAATACATCCTTCAATTTCCGCGTTCATTTTATTGTCGAAAGACTATATCTGCGATAGACATTGTACAGTCGACAACACAGCTAACTGACCATCGGAAATCTAATCTGACCTTAAGTGCATTGTAATAAGGTTCTAGGTTTTCACGGTATGGTCAGTTAGCTGTGTTGTCGACTGTACAATGCTACAGAAAAAAAATCTTAATCTAAAATTCAGTAAGTCAATTTAATATTCCCTAACAATAATATCCCACAGTGGGCGCCGTGAAGGCGTTTTAAACAGTCTGTAATCGCGATTACCATTAATTAATAATTCCTCGACTCAATTCAAAGGCACAAAAACCTTCATTAATTAAGGATTTGACTTCTCTTACTTTGCTTAAACATACATCCAAACATCTAAACATCCAAACTTTCGCATTTATAATATTATATAGTAGGGTAAGTAATATAAGTAATAAGCATGTTTTAGTAGGATTATGCTGAAATGTTAATATCAATTCCGCCGCAATGTAGTAGCCGACATCCTTGGAGGATATGGCACCTAAATAAGAAGATAATGCCAATTAGTTATTTTAAATTAGGTTATATTGAAGAAACATTTTTAATATTCGTATTCCACTTCCAGTTCAATATTACAACGGGTATCGAGTCACCCAACTCCAATCGAAAAGGTCACCTGATTCGTTATTAATTATTATACTTTTTGCCGACCCAGGTTTACCATATTTTTAGATTAGTCGACGTAATTTCGCCCGGACAACTTGTTGCCCGGTCAACGCAAAGGACATTTTGTCATAAAAAGCATTGGTAAAGGAAAAAAAAAACATTTTTACTTTTCACAGTGTTCACCAAAGGTTTGTTAAGTAATATAATTAATGAAGCTGAAGGTCTGGGTTCGAATCCCGGTAAGGGCAAATATTTGTGTGATGGGCATGAATATTTGTTTCCGATTCTTGGATGTCTTCTATGTATTTAAGTATGTATATCTATTAAATATATCGTCGTCTAGTACCCCATAGCACAAGCCTTATTGAGCTTTCTGTGGGACTAGTTCGGTTTATGTAAGATTGTGCATTAATAGTCCCCCCACCTATATACAAGGAGCGTCTAGCAGGTATACCTTTAGGCGCCAGCTTAAGGGCTATTTGTTGACGCTCCAAAAATCCCAACCCTAAACCATCCAGCACTTTATTGAATTTTTATCTATTTTTTTTTTAAACATCCCAACCATTTTGCGTTTTTAACATTGGCTCTCATCCCATTGTGCTTGTGTTATATATTTAACAAATTTAGTATATTCATTATTTATTTATTATGTGTATACGTTTGTATCGGCAGTATGTTGTGTTGCGTTCCGTGGGTGACGTACGGTGCTGTCTGAAAATCAGCGCTGAAGGTGTCTGTCTGACACCTCGGCATAATGCTGAGACAGCGACCGATTCACTGCCGCGAAGACGCACACATTTTTTTTTGTACTCCTTTTGTCTCTGTATGTCTTTTGTGTAATGAATAAATGTCTTCTTTCTTTTCTTTTCTTTCTTTAATATTTATTAATTAAAATAGAGGCTTATAAAAAAGTTGTGAACTTGTTTGTGGGTACTTATAAAAATGCAATAAGTCAAAGAGTTATCACTTTCTAGTTGACTTGTGTCGGTCGACCGTGCTGGGGACTCTTTAGCCTGAATTTCACTCGCGGCTTGCGGTGGCGGTCAATAGTAAACATGACATTAACTGTCAAGTTTACTATTGACCGCCACCGCAGGCCGCTCCAGTCTATGAGACGCCTATGGCCTGTAACACACTGGCGCGGCTTGCGGTGGCGAACAAGGGTAAATTTGACAGCTAATGACAAGTCACTATTGTCCGCCGCGGCCAGGCCGCGCCAGTGTGACGGAGAATGCAGACGTGAGCTCAATCAAACCATACCATAATACTAACAATTACACGGTTCAACTCACGTATTCTATGTCACTACGGGCGACATGTTTCGAACTCTTCGGGAGTTCTTCTTTAGGATGAGTGTTTTCGCGGCGGTGTCGCTTGTATTGCACTGCCCGCGCTCGCTCCGAACGCCGAGCGGCGCGTGACGCACGCGCCATGTCTCACGAAAGTTTAAATTCGAAACGATACCGTAACATGGTCCTACTTTGCTCCTAGGGTGGTAACTATGCTCCAAAAAAATAAAAAGTTACGTTCCGTTACAGACGAAAACCCTTGTTAAATTTGTAAATTTAAATGATTTTATCGGGTAACGTAAGATTTCACCTTGCAACACCGGTGGGTTCTCCAATAATCATCGAACAGACAATTGATAGCTAAAACACGTTAATTAATGCTCCAGGGCAGAAATAAAGCAGAATACAAGGAAAGATTGTCTTGGAGCAAAGTTTCCCGCCTCATACAGATTACTTTGCTCCAAAAAATAAGTTTAAAAAAATCTAAAATATCAACTAAACTGCAACAAAATTGAACCTCAAATAAAGGCAATGAGTACATATTTCCGATAAAATCATTACCAGTACCATAACTCTATATTTATAAAAAATGCGATGCAATTAGTAAAAGTGGAGCCAATTTTGGAGCGAAGTAGGACCATATTACGGTACCATATACGGAGTAAGTAACATAATAACGTTGTGTGGGTTTCCGGACATCGATATGTAGCTATCTATATATAAATGTAATCCCATTGTATTCCGGCTTCATTAAAAGTCTACAGTAAACTTTAACAAAACAACCTTATTATTACTACACAATAAATAAAGCTCGTGCCTTCACAGTTAGATTATACACTTGCATTTCACATTCCAAAATCATGTCAAGGTTTTCTGCGGCCACTGGGATAATATGCTTTTAAACACAAAAAAAAGGTTTTTTTTATTACAATGTCTTCAGCTGGATTCTCATCAGAGACCTTTCCGAACCCCAGATTTCACAACAACTGTCTTTACTATCACTATGAAAATTAGAAAGAAAGGGGCTGGTTTTTCTTAACCCGCGTCGCGTCGCAGCGTCTGTTCTGTTTGCCAGCACCGTATTTTTTTTAAGTAGATGTCGCTACGTCTACCTAAACCATAATAAGAAGCAACTGTCTGCCAAAAGGCAATTGGTCGCTTAATTGACCCCAAGTACAGTACCACAAATATAAGTTACATCGGCAATTTTCGTCCACGCCGACGAGTGCTGACAAGTACCGAATGAAATCGAACGTATGACCATTTGAATAAAGACCTTGTTGCACTTTACGTAAGGTACAATATGCAATGACAGGTGAACTCGTGCTTTCCCGCTCATGGCGCCAGACAATATGGCGGGCGCCGAAGCTGCCGGTGTCGCGCGCAAAATTTCGGCCAATAGGCGTTGAAGATTTGACCGGCGGAAACGCGCTGCCTTTTGGTTATGTTATTGGTTAAAATGTTTTCAAAAAATGCTTTCTGCGCAGGTACATCGTTGTAACTTATATTTGTGGTAGGTACTACTGTAAAGTTAGTAAAGGTAGGGTCATTACGCTGGTTACGCGACCACCTTCGGGTAGCGACCACCTGAAGGAGAAGGTTTTTTCTATTGAAGATAACATCAATTCTACAGACCCTATTGAGACAATTAGTTGTACATGCATTTTTTGTTGTTTTAGAATAGAAATCTACTAAAAACCGAGAAAATAAACTTTCAGTTCACCAACTCAGCTAAGTGGTCGCCAACAGGCACATGAAATTAGGTGGTCGCTAACCGGCGAAATTAACTTATGTGTGCTATGCCGCCCTAGCACGTAGCAGTATTTTTCCGCTTTGTAGCGGAAATCGCTCGTACAGTAGTGACCGATATATGTGAATCGTTGGATTGGGTTAACCAACTGAGCTATCGAAGCCGACACGTAGGTGTTTAGTCGACCCTAATTGCTGGAGGCATGTTGCTTTACAAACATTTACCCTCGGCAAATCAACTAGAATCAAAACATTTGCTCTATTCTATCAAGTCTTTAGTTTGCGATGCTCCTTGTTGCTGTACTAACATAACAATGAAATTAAAATGTTCTACATAGCACAGCACGTAGAACCGATGGCCGTTGGGGCGGAAAGGTTCTCGAGTGGCGACCACGTACCGGAATGGGTAGCCCCCCCAGCCCCCCCCCCCCCCCCACAAGGTGGACTGATGACCTGGTAAAGATTGCCACACATAATGTGTCAATGTTATTGTATGTCTACCACCTTTGTCTCTGTGTTCTCTGTTCTTTCTTTCTTTAAGAAATATGAAAGAGATAGAACATGTCTAATCGTGTTATAAGTGAAAATAAAAAAATAAAAATTCATAATGATTAATAGATATTATATTACGTACCAAATAAAATATAAAATGTCAATAAAATTAAATCATGTCAAATTAATTAATCAAAATACAAATGAAAATTCACTTAATTAAGAAAGAATATAGTTGTAACTTATGGAAGTTGAAATTATATATAAACAATATCTCTCTAATCTCTTTATACTACGTACTTAGATTTATCACCGCACAGGCTGTACTAATGATCAGTCGTTGCGCGTTGTCCGGAAATTACTGTTTCAGGCCGTGCCGGGCAATAATGCAATCTGAAGGTCTATTTAGCTCGCCACTTCGCATCGCAATGCGAATGGGAGCGGTTCAATCGTCATAAAAACTTTTTTTTTGTTATGATCGATTAACTACGCTATTATCATAATTATAATAATATTTTTTTTTTATATAATGCTCGAAAACATAAAACATATCATAACAACTTTTTTCCAACTTTTATACAGCATGAAAACGAATTACATAATTTCATACAAAATTATGATATTTGTTTTTATGCATCTGAATATATAAGTGATCATTATGTTTTATGATAGAATGCTTGGCGTTATTATACAATTATATATTAGTTTTTATAGAAAATCAAATAATACTAGTTGTTTTTATACAAATCATTACACACCCCAATGCGATATCAATGTTGCTCTATCGTTTTGCCTCGTAACAGGTAATCTTTGCACCTGGCTGTATGTGTGTGCGGTATAACAATGAAGGTTTAAAAGACACACAGCGGCAGTTACAAGCGCACGCACACAATCAGCTGGGCGCGAACATGAGTTGAACTACCATCTGTCTCGATGCGAATGGGAGCGTATTGCAGAAAGACTAAACTAGCCTCCTTTAAATAAAATACTATTTAATAAGTTAACTAAAATACTGGCCATAAATAAAATACTTGTGATCGCCTAGTTCAAGAAGTACGAATAGGACCCTCTACGTTGTGTTAAAATCTCGTCATAAAACGTATCGTATAAAATAATAATGTCAAATTATGTTCCAAATGAAACCGTAACAAACGCAACAAATAAATGTGAATAAATAACATTCGTAATAAATAAAACGAATGAAACCAAAATTTCAAAATGAATCAGAACGTGAATGTAATTTAATCGACGCATTAAATAATGCGTTTAAATAAAATAAACGTCTAAAATCATACGTAAATATATGATCAAAAGCCAAAAAAAACCGAATTAAAACACGTGAAAGGTAATTTCAGTAATCGTAAACATTACTGTAAAATTATAATCCGTCAATAAATTTTATCGTCCGCAAATCAAATCCCACGGTAAAACAAGCCGTAAAAAATCCGCAATAATTATTTAAATCCGCAAATCAAAATGAACATTTAAAATTGAGATCAACAAATAGTCTATCTACATAAGTGAACATGCAACTCACCCGATCAGCAACAACTCGAACAAAGATAATTGATTTAATTAGTTAATTACCATATGCGAATTATAATTATCTAATACTAATAACATACGTATATTTCTAACTTAGAACTAACTAAAATTATACTATAAAAATGCTCCATCACGACGAACGACAACGATGACCTGTAAAAAACAGACCACAAGGGGACCTTGGGATTTCAGACCTTAGGTCTCGAAAAATGGGGCCTATACCTATTGTTATATCTTGAATCTTTCGAGGGCTCCCAACGCTCCTACACCCTCGCCAAACCAACAAATCCGTCATGATGCAACCTATCAACCCTTACTATCTATTTGATTCAAACCATCTCTCCTACACATTCATCATCTTACACGAATCTTAAGTACTTAGGTACTTTTAAATGTACTTTACGCAGATTGCCAAGATTAATTTTAATAATTACGCAAAGCATAACGCGCGGCAGAATTTACGCATACCCTATACGTTCGTGCAGCCACGGTATTTGTAATAGAGATAGTGATTGTTGTCGATTATGTACAAGGTGCTCTGAATACTACGTATACACTATAACATAGTCTGTACTGTAGACCCCTTAAATTGGACGGAGAGCTCTCTGCCTTCACACACGACATCAGACGTCAGGGGTCATCTTTATCGAAAGGATGCGCCCCAGGGAAAACAGAGAATACGTTACAGACATATACATAACTGTTTAGGGGTGAGATATGGCTCTTGACGAAAACTCCTTGGTTACAAAAAGATGTGTAATTCCGTGACAAAGGGTACAGGATGAGTGGCCGAACAATGACAAGTGACATGCAAAATTAAAGATAGGTATTTTTTCCCAATAGGTGTCTGAGCAGCTGACGGCGTGTGTGGCGCATTGCTAAGTAATAAAGTGTAGGCGCTGCAACATCAACTCATGCTTGAACATGCCCCCGGGCGTTGAAAGCTCTCTTTCAACCAGAGAGAGATTCGTCTGACACAGGGAGCGGACAGATTTTACTGAAGGACCGCCGGATCAATCCAGTTGCGGTCCGGATGTCTGCAACTCTGGTAATGCCATCAGTCCCAGGGTGGATGGCAGCGACGCGACCCAGCTTCCATTTCAAGGGAGGAAGGTGGTCTTCCTTTATGAGCACCAGAGCGTCCAGCTTCAGCGCTTCATGATGCGTACGCCATTTGGTACGGACTTGGAGTTCCGACACATACTCCTTGCTCCATCTGGTCCAGAAATGTTGCCGGAGTTGTTCGATCCGCTGATAGCGGTTCAGGTAATTGAAGGAGCGGTCTCTAAGGTCCTGAACTGGCAGTGAGGTTAGAGGACGCCCGATGAGGAAGTGCCCCGGAGTAAGCGGCAGCAAATCTTCTGGATGTGACGATATGGGAGTCAGTGGCCGAGAGTTCAAAACCGCTTCAATTTGGACCAGGACAGTGTTGAGTTCTTCGTACGTTAACTTACAATCTCCCAGCACTCTTTTAAGATGAAATTTGGTAGATTTTACCCCAGCTTCCCAAAGGCCTCCTGAGTGTGGAGAATAAGCAGGACTAAAATGGAAATTAATCCTCTCGAGAGCTGCAGCTTCAGCCAACGAACTACAGTTGCCCTTAAGAAATTTTGATAACTCATTGTATGCACCTACAAATGATGTTCCGTTATCTGAATAAATATCAGATGGTAAACCTCTTCGAGATACAAAGCGACGTAATGCTGACAGATAGTTATTGCTGGTTAAGTCACCCACCAACTCTAGGTGTACTGCTTTAGTTGTGAAACATATGAAAACGGCTATGTACACCTTTACAAGTCTACATCCACGACCCTGACGACTGGCAGAAGTCAGAGGTCCCGCATAATCAACACCAACGTATTTGAAAGGCGAATCTGGGGTAAGACGGGACTTAGGCAAGTTTCCCATTAGTGGTGGCGTCACGACTTGGCCTTTCATACGAACACATTTAACACACTTACGAAAGCATGCCTTAGCTAACTTGGTCCCCCCAATTGGCCAGTATTCATCCTTAATGGATGATAACAACAACTGTGGCCCTGCGTGCAACAGTCTTTTATGCTCATGTTCAAATAACAATTCCGTGAATCTATGACTGGCGTGAATGACCACTGGGTGTTTCTTCTCATAAGGGAAATCAGAGTTATCGAGCCGACCCCCTATACGCATTATCCGATTTTTATCTAAAAATACGTTAAATTTGAGCAATGAACTCTTGCTTGCTACACGACGATTATTAAGAAGTAAATTGTACTCGGAGAATGATTCTCGTTGGGACGTTCTAATAACAACATTTAATGCGGTTTTCAGTTCTGAATCATTAAGGTAGCCTGTCGACGTTACTTGATTTCTACACAAGTTCACAAAACGTAGCCCATAAGCGACGGCACTAATAAGTCGCGACAAATTTGAAAATCGAGAAAAGTCGATAAATTCACTGGTGTCGGTCCCGCCGTGGTTATTTGTGACATCTACATGAAGTGCTACTTCAGACCGAGTTTCAGGTAATGACTGTGCCACTACCGGACTCACCGGCCACATCGACTTGTCAAGAGCTAAGAAAGTAGGACCAGACCACCACAATTCAAGGGACCTTAAAAGACGTGCAGGAACTCCACGAGATATAAGATCGGCGGGGTTCTCACGAGTAGGTACGTGTCTCCATGTACAATTCGCAGTCTTGTTCAAGATTTCACCCACACGATTACGTACAAACGTCTGTAGTTTGTTAGGTAACATCCGTAACCATCCTAGAACGATAGTAGAGTCTGTCCAAAATGTGGTACTTTTGAAGTTAAATCTGAGTGACTTTAGAGCCTTCTCGTACAACTGAGCTCCAACCAAAGCTCCACAAAGCTCGAGCCTTGGAATAGTAGTTGGCTTAATAGGGGCTACACGGCTTTTGGCAAGTAATAATCTAATTAGCACTTCGCCACTCCTATTAATGCTGCGCACGTACAAACACGCACCATACGCGCGTTCGGACGCATCCGTAAAAACATGACATTCAACCTCATCGTATGAGTCACATAAAACTATCCGCGGGACGCGTATATCACTAAGACAAGGCAGATCATGTACAATATCCCTCCAGAGCTCACTAGTTTCGGCTGGTAACTGTTCATCCCAGGATAGCTTAAGTAACCATAGTTTCTGTAATAACATTTTCATAAGAATTATGTAAGGAGCCAATAAACCAGTGGGGTCAAATATTTGTGCAATCGCTGACAGCAAATCCCTTTTTGTATTGCCGCCAATCGAACAACTACCTACCGGGAAGCACAATTGATCAGAATCTGGCTGCCAGCTAAGCCCCAAAGTTTTACCGGGTTCGGTTCCTACAATATCTAATTTTGACTGAGCGCAATCGGAGTCATTTACAAGTTGCGGTTCATTTGACTTCCATTTCCTCAAATTCATGCAAGCGGATATCAGAGCAGAAGAGACTTTGTTTTTAATCGACAGCACTTGTTGTAAATCATCCCCACCAGTGAGTAGATCATCTACGTAAAAGTCATGAGTGATGATCTCACGAACGATCTCATCGTCACATTCAAGACCTATCTGTTTCAGGCATCTTGTGGCCAGAAACGGTGCACTTGTCGTTCCGTATGCGACCGTGTTTAAAACAAATACCTTTAGAGGCTTAGACGGGTCATCCCGCCAGATAATCTGTTGTAAACACCTATCATTGGGATGAACAACTATCTGCCTATACATTTTCTCAACGTCAGCTGAAAGAATGTACTTGTGCTGCCTAAAACGGAGAAGTATAGACAAAAGGTCGTCCTGCACTGTAGGCCCTACCATCTGAATCTGATTAAGTGATACACCAGAACTAGTGGGACAGCTGGCATTAAAGACCACACGTAATTTAGTAGTCGTACTGGTCTCCCTCAAGACGCCGTGATGGGGAATATGATAGGCCTTGTGATTTAATTGAGTATCCTTACATTCAGACATGTGGTTTAAAATTTGATACTCTGCCATGAATTCTTTGTACATGTCTCTAAATCTTGGGCGCGATTCATTCCTGCGCTCTAATGATAAAAAACATTGCTTAGCACGATTAATAGAATTACCTAAAACACTAGGGTCTTCTTTCAATGGTAAACGTACACAGAAACGCCCGTCTTCCAGCCTAGTGAAGTTTTCAACGAAATGCTTTTCACATAACTTCTCCTCAGGAGAATAACGAGAATCTTCAGAGCAGACTTCTTCAAGCTGCCAAAAACGCGTAAGTTGGTCTTGAACCTCATTGTTAAGCAATTCAGTACTACGACTAGAAGAGACATTCGTAAAATTGCAATTAATGGTACGTGATGGAGTCGATACTTGACCGCTGCTAATCGGGCCTGAGACTAGCCAACCGAGCTGAGTCTCACATAGTATCGGCTGCCCATTACCTAATTTAATTTTCTGCGATCCTAACAAGTCCCAAAAGAGATCAGCACCAATGATAAATTCAATCGGAGACGGTGTATGAAAGTTAGGATCAGCTAAACAAAGATCAGCCGGAATACTTAATCTCGAGAGATCTATTTGACGAGAGGGCATGACGTCAGTAATTGATGGCAAAACAAAACAGTGCAGATGGGTCGAGTAGGTATCATTCAACGATTTCATTGATACTCGGCACATCTCACCTACCGGGGATACTGTGTTGTTTATGCCTACAACCGATTTATCTACGCGTTCGGTTAGTAAATTCAACTTTTGACACATTCCCTGAGTCATAATACATGCAGTGCTACCACTGTCCAAGACTGCTCGAGCAATATACTCGCGATTATCTCGATCGTAAACTTTAATTAATGCAGTGGACAATAGTACCACTTGCTGTTCTACTGCATGCGAATGCAGCGTTGCTATGCTAGCCGATAACGCAACGGGTGCCGTGCCCGCCGCTGGCGCAGTATTGACCTTGACGGCGGCCCGCTCGGACGAATATTGTGATCCCGTATTTTGCTTAGCCTCTGCAACATGGATAAGTGAATTGTGCTTGCGCTTACATACTTTACAACCCGCCTTCTTGCAATGGTTTGCATAATGACCGCTACGGAAGCAATTAAAACATACTTTATAATTCGACAGCAAGTGAAGCCGCTCGACATTGCTAAGTGCGAGAAACTGTGAACAGTTATTCAAGCTATGCTCACCATTACATTTCGGACACAGTTTAGGCGATGAAGTGACACAGTGCTTAGTGGTTTGTGTAGAAAGCATAGTCCTATGTTTTGATGCGGTTTTAGCCGGCTGACTCGATTGTCCGGCGACAGGAGCGCTCGATAACTCTAAAGTTTCAATCAAGTCTGCACGATTACGCATAAAAGTGATAAAAGTATCAAACGAAATAGGTGCATTCTTATCTAGGCTTCCTTTATGTTCTTCCCACTCGCGAAATGTTTTTGTGTCTAGTTTGTTACTAATTATGTGAATAAGAAGTGTGTCCCATTGCTTGATAGGCTCACCTAGGGATTCTAAACATCTTAAGTTTTTGTTTACTTGGTCGATAACCCGCTTTAAATGCACTGATGACTCTTTTGTGACGGGTTCAATGTTAAATAACGCAGAAACATGATTTTGTAACAATAACCTTTTATTGTTGAACCTTTCACATAAGAGTTTCCATGCCACCTCGTAATTACTCCCAGAGAATTCTATTGAGTGAATGACTAAAGCAGCGGACCCTTCCAACGACGCTTTTAAATAGTGGAATTTGTTTATATTATCAATTTCGTCGTTCGAATGAATGAGACTTGTAAATGTGTCATGAAACCCAAGCCAGTCCTCGTACAATCCACTATACTTAGGTAATGAAATCGTCGGGAGCTTAACCAGCCGATGATTGTTTGAACTACGCTTGCTACATGACTCGAAATCATCACTTTTTTTATTAAAATCACCAAGTATCTCCTGGGCTCGCGAAAGGGCTGAGAAGTAGTTACTTTGAAACTCTTCCCTGTCTAACATAAGCGCATCTAAGTTCTCGGTTTTACATTCTAACTGTGTTTGAACATCATCATAAAGTCCATACAATGCCTCAATCTTACCTATACGCAACTGCAATTGATTAGCCTCAGCCTGAGTTAAAGCAGATTCCTTCAAGGTGCCTAGGTATGTAGTAAACAGAGTTAATTGTCCTTTGTAACTGCCTCTTTTGCGAGTTAAATCCTTCTCATCACCCATTTTAGGAAGCTGGCGTAGACCTTGAATGTAAACAATTGATAGATGTAAGTATGGTTCCTGTAAATAGTTTAATTATTAAAATTACACTTTGGTTTCGGTTTAATCAATAAGCTAAAATAGTCTAGTTCATAAGTCTTTGTAAATAAAATTGTATATAATTATAATCACGAATAAAACGTAAATAACAAATGGATTCAAATAAATTATATAAATATACTGACTATTGTCCTATTGTACCTACTAACAAAGCTTGGAAATGTATAAATTAATTATCATTCGTATAAAAAATATTAAACAATTCAGTTCATAATACAATTATCATTTAGAATCCCTATCTTTATTCCTGTTCTAAATTAATCCACAATGTCACAAACTATTAAAGCTACATAAATCTCATACGAATACAGTGTACACGAATAACGGTAAATCCTAACGGCCGGCCACGCCTTGCGTTGACAAAAGTTAGCTATTTAACTGCGTTTAACCACTTCAATTAATTATGCACTGAATAATTTAAAGAATTGACTAGATAAATATCACAATTAATTAATATAACTAACTTATTGCACGACCTAATAGACTTAACGTTTAACTAACGGTACATTTTAACCTAGCTTTAAAAAGCATTCACTAACCTGGAGTTTCCACAATAAATCCTACTTATTTACTACCTGAACAGAGTGCTGGGTCCTAGATTTCCCTATCACACTCAACACTATTAGGTTTCGAGGTCCTTCCTGGTTGTCTTCCTCAGCAGGTCCTTGTCTCCCACAGTAGTAATAAGTCTCTCGCCAGTAATTCCTCCAATAATTAATAGGTCTTCCAATTTTATCAGTATCCGGTTCGAAGGACCATGTTTAGGGGTGAGATATGGCTCTTGACGAAAACTCCTTGGTTACAAAAAGATGTGTAATTCCGTGACAAAGGGTACAGGATGAGTGGCCGAACAATGACAAGTGACATGCAAAATTAAAGATAGGTATTTTTTCCCAATAGGTGTCTGAGCAGCTGACGGCGTGTGTGGCGCATTGCTAAGTAATAAAGTGTAGGCGCTGCAACATCAACTCATGCTTGAACAATAACTCAGGCCTTGGATGTATACCTATTGTGTAATGAAAAGTTTACAGCTTCTAAGGAATTGACACGTCAGATTCCTTAGGTGTAAACTCGAGTCGATTCCAGCAATCCAGGATCTAGTATCAGCCAAAAAGCTTTGCGTCGAATGTACCTAAGTGCGTGTATTCAAATGAAATCTAAGCTCGTGGTGTATCAGCTAATGTATGTCGTGTAAATGTGATATGTGTATGAGTGTATGTCCATTGAAATCAGGCTAAAGCCTCGAAATACAATGGGCGTGTATAAGAGATTTTTTTATTGTAAGTTCACTATCTTGTCACAAATAATAGAATCAAAAAGCCATTAAATGCATAACACTACAATGCTTTAGAAACGTTAAAAAGAGCCATTTATAAAATTGAGATGTGTGTGTATGCTCTTCCAAAGTTCAATCACATTGCAATGCTATCATTTATTATACCTATTCATGCGTCCTTATTTAAATTAGAGTTGTATTTCAAGACAATAGTAGTATATCTTTAAATCCACTCTCATACCAGAGATAGTATATACATAATATTGAAATTTAGAATAATATCTGGCCCTATGGCCCCTATTAAACTTCGATTAAACGTCTCAGCGGACCCGTTGAATTGCAGAAAAGAAATAATTTATGAAGCCTTGGAAATGACTATCACAGCAATTAGCACGCAGAACTATATTTCCAGCTAATCTCCCGTAGGGACGACCTAAATATTACAAACCAAAAAATAAACACTTTACTCTTAAATTACTACATAGGTACATTACTATAAATACTTAATGTGAACACTGACTCTATAATTATTAACTATTCATATAAAAACAAATCAAACACTTAATGTTTCACACTCGCAGTATTGTCAATTGTCTTAAAAAATACGTGCCTACACTAAATTCACTTATTCGTCTTTAAAAATGTCTTAAATAGTCTGTTATAAATATCACTATAAATTCTCTAGTAATTGAACACTATTTCATGCAAATAAAATGCGAAACGCGCGCGGAAATCGAATATCAAATTTCATTTATAATTAATTATAAGGGAATCCGAATGGGATAATTGCAACCTGTCGCGAGGTCCAATCCCGACTGCCCTATTGTAAAAGACAATCTGTACACGGATTCTTGTGCAATATTAAAAAGGTGTAATTATTTTACATGCCATATTAACATACGGCATTTTGGTTTACAATAATTAATAGTCCTACTATAGATTAGTCAAAAGACATATGTGTTATATATTGCAACTAATATAAGTCCTTTCGGATCTAAGCCCCATGAACTGTTTTTGTTATCGTCTGCTCGCATAGAGTTTCAAGAATCTAAACCACTTGAAATCATGAGTAGTAATAACTTAGACGAAATACGAGACCAGGTCTTTAGATACAAAAAATTAAAACAATAAATTAGTGGTTTACTACCCCAGTGTTGACATAAGATCGATTTCAAGGAAAGCTGGGCGTGAGAAACGTTTTTTTATAGAATTAATCTGAACTCGGTACTATTTTTATAAATATAATCAACAAGTACTGTAAGCTTGCAGTTACAGTATGCGCACGACACTTAAGGGCCGGTTATTATTTTCTGTCGATTTTCATTTTTCATCTGAATTCTTAAAACTACCTACTTATTGGTAGTTAGGAAGTGCTTGTTATACGAGTATGTGCAATATAAATACAATATCCTAATACCCTAAAATTGTGAAGGTACTAAAAGTTCCACTGAGAAAATTCCATAAGTGTTGTCACTCAGTGGAATAAAAATGTAGGACACTGAAGATTATTATGCGAATTATAATGAATGTAATCACAAACTTCAAATCATCACTTTTGCCTGATTCTGTCAAAAAACAAAAATTGGCCTTGTGACCATATTGCGATCTGAAGTGAGGATCCAAATCAACCTCCAGGTAATCACTGAAGCTTTCATTCCCTGTACGTGCATGCGATAGGGTTGAATTAAAATCAATAGGGAAATACGGAGTTTGATGAATAGGTTGGTGCTAACTCATACTTAACATTGTTCATAGATTCATGTTCACTAAATAATAGTCAGTACTCGTGTAGGTATTATAACGTACACTCCTAATCATCATCCCCCTAGCGCTTTTTAATCCAAATATTAAGCGTAGGCGCTAGTTTGACAAAATTGACTGTCGTCTGACCTTCCAACCCTTGGGGAAAACTAGACCTAGTTAGGATTGAACCAGTTTCCTTAAGATATTTCAGACATAAGGTTTAAAGTAATACGTGCCACGGTTCGGACCGTGTATTCGGATACAAGGCCTCCAAATTCAAACGCGTTCCTTATCACTCCGTCACGTGGCTCTATCACGATCATCATCATTCAAGCCGTTGCTGGGCAAAGGCCACCCCCAAACAGTGCTTCACTGACCGATCCGACGTCACCCACGTCCAGCGGACTCCTCCCCTTTACCAGGTCATCAGGAGTATCAGGACTGTCATATTGTCCCTAATTGATTTAAATTATTTGTTCCTCAGGTGTCCAATACATCCGCGACTGCCCCGCTGAGCCCCGGATCCCGGTGTACATGGTGGTGGGCGGCGCGGCGGGTGGCGCAGGAATCTGCTGGCTGCTGTGGGCGCAACTCGCCAGTCGCTCTTCCAGTGGAGACGCCAGTATACCGGAGAGGATACTGGCTTATACGCTGACTATATTCCTCTTGGGCTGGTAAGTTTCACTCATACGTCTCGCATGGGAAAAGGGTGGTCGATGTGAATATCCGAGTAGGGAGCGCTCCGCAGTCTCTACATGGAGGTCAATATTCGGCCTCGCGTGGGCGCTCACTTTTCGGCATTCGGCTCTCAGGTTTCGCTTGTAACACACACAGGAATAGTGAGTGTCCGCGTGAGCTTGCCCTGCGAGCTTCCGGACGTCGCTCTCGCGTACAGAGTGCTGGAGTGACGCTTCGGGCCCTCGGCCTTACGCGAAGCTCGGCGTTTGGCCTCGCGTGCCCTGCCAAGCCCCGGATCTCAGTGTACATGGTGGTGGGCGGCGCGGCGGGTGGCGCGGCTGTTGGCTGCTGAGGCCGCAACTCACCAGTCACTCTTCCAGTGGAGACGCCAGTATACCGGAGAGGATACTGGCTTATACGCTGACTATATTCCTCTTGAGCTGGTAAGTTTCACTCTTACGTCTCGCTTAGAGTAAGTGTCTGCGTGGGCTCGCCCTTCGGGCCTTCGTTCCTCGGGCACTATCTGCAAGTGTCTATAGGCTGCGGTGACAGGTAACCATCACAGTAAGTAGTTATGTTGTAATGGCTGTTAGTTCCCTATACAGTGAATGACTAAGCCACTTCTCGGCTCAATCAAAGATTCGGTTGTCGATCCGATCCATTCAAGGTATGATTTAAACCCAAACTTATAACGGACTTACAGTAGAAGTCTACCTTTAATATTTAATCTGTATGTATACTTAAACTTAAGTACGTACCCATTAGCATACAGGTACCAATGCTTTAATATTTATTTCACTTGCCAGACTCTTAGGTTTGACTAGAATTAACCAAGAATTCTTTTAAAACAGCAAATCAGGCTTACTTTCACTTCAATACACTTTCGTTCTTTGACATCAGAGTCTCGGAACAAATCGGATTGGGTTCTGAGTTCTCGGGTGTTTTCTGCCGAGTAATGAAATCGGTGCCCAAATAATAGGATATATGATAATCTCGTTTCTCCAATTCTTTTGTTAACGGTTTGTTGCCTATCGTATTTTTAGCATCGATTTTTTACTTTCTGTCTCAAAAATTCGGTAAACTTTATGAAATAGTCGAGGGAAATGTTGGAATTCATCAGGTCCTTACATGATATTTAAAAGCGCCTAAGAATATTGAAATAAAGGGCTCAGGAGGAATTCGTACCGTTTGTATATTGTCACCTTTGTCAACAAAGCCACCTTAAGCAATCACCACTCTCCTGCACTATCCTGATTTCTAATTTGTCAACTTCCTACTTCGCCCTCAAGCTTAAGACTTGAACTTTTTGGACCCAATATATGTACACCCATCTTCTGGTTTAAGAACTTTATTTTTCTCATAAAGAATTACAAATTCACTTAAATGAGAAATAAAAAATAAAAAAATTTAAATATAACATTTCCTGTATACATGCTTAAAACTAAAAACGAACGAGCAGACGTTGTTAATTTTATACATAGTTATTTGTTGCAGTAAGAGTACAGTAAGGAAAAAGGAAGTGGGTAGAACTATATTCTTTAGGCGATTTATGCAGCGCGATCGTGCACATTTGCCACCGATAGCAATTCATGCGTAACATAACATAAGTGATAACGAGCTACGAATAGACCCTGGTAAACATGGATGCGGCAGTTGGTGCGTGTGTGCACTGGCGGTGCCTTATATTATGAAATTATATTTTAATATATTATGATATTAATTTAGATTGATTGTAGGTAGGTATATTATAAGATTATTATTGATTGTAGATGAATTTAGATGATCTAATTGATTTAGGTAACTCATTTGGTATTTAATATTTTGGTATGCTTCTGAATGTATATATATATAAAAGATAAGCGAAGTACATTTAAGTACCTACGGTTCGTTTTGTACGTACGAGTATACCTAACGTATGCATGCAAGTGTGTAGATTTTTCGACTATAAATTAAATATATCTTATTACTAGATTCATTTGTTTTGTTTATATTGACTTGACGAGAACATAAACATCATGTTTGGAGTTTAGGTATATATACCTAAATGGTTTTTTATTATTTTATTTTTTATTAAGTAATATAATTGTGTTGTGAGTTGTAGTGTATGTATGTATTTATTTATATATAACATATATGATATATATTGTTCAATTCAATGGGTGTATATTATTTATGACATGGAACTTCATTCTTTTTTTGAAACTGGTCATGGATTTGGAGTCTTTCACATCTTTGGGTAGCTTGTTGTATAATTTAGCACCTTCATAGATAATACTCTTTCTCCCGTATTTTGTTCTAGGTGGTCGCAATATTAAGTGATCAGCATTTCTTAATTTAATTTTTTGCACTTGTTGTTTTTTTGTGAAACTGATGTGTGATTTTATGTCCTTCTGAAGAATTTTGCGGATTAATAGGCATGTATAATATACATATGATTGATGAATATTCATGATTTTTAAATCGTTGTAAAGTTTGCGAGTTAGAGTTAGAAATTTATAATGAAACAAGACTTTTAAAAGTCTGTTTTGTGCAATTTGAATTTTATTTAGGTTAGTCTTTGCTGCTGCTCCCCATATTTCAACTAAATAGTCAATTTGGGGTTTGACTAAGGAGTTATATATTAAATATTTTACTTTTCGCGGTAGGCAGCGACCGATACTGTGGACAGCACCCATAAGCGACGTTAATTTAGATTTTACTTTATCGATATGGGGTTTCCAGGTAAGGTGGCTATCAATAATTAGTCCAAGATATTTCTCGTTTGTTTTTCGGTTGATATTTTGATGATTAATTGATGGCGGTATAAAATCAGGCACTTTTTTATTTGTTGCGGTAAATATAACATAGTTTGTTTTCGAGATGTTCATGGTAAGTACATTACGTTTCAGCCAGTTATCTATGATATCTAGGTCTCTTTGTACATCCAACATGATATTTTCAATATTTTTATCGGAGTAAAAAAGACTAGTATCATCAGCGTAAAGTGTCAATTGTCCTTTTAATCCAATGTCTTGTATGTCATTGATATAAACAAGGAACATCAGTGGCCCCAGGATTGAACCCTGAGGCACGCCGTATGTAATTACCCGTGGGCTACTCTGTTGTTCGCCTATTTTTACGACCTGTTTGCGATTCATTAAGTAAGATTTCAGAATTTTCAGTGCATTTCCAGTGACGCCTATGTTATAAAATTTGTGTAGTAATTTTTCGTGACAAACTGTGTCGAACGCCTTTTTAAGGTCTATGAAAACGCCTAATACTATTTGTTTTTGGTCAATTTTTACTTTAAGTGTCGTAATTAGGTCAATCGTTGCTGACAGCGTGTTGGATTTTGGTCGAAAACCGTATTGATGCTCCGAAAGGACATTATTGGTAGTTAAGAATGTATGAAGACGATTAAAGATGACCTTTTCGTAGATTTTAGAGATAACAGGCAGAACTGAGATAGGCCGGTAGTTCCCAGGGTCTGTTTTACATCCGGATTTATAGATAGGTGTTACTTTGGCAATCTTTAGACTATCGGGGAAAACGCCCTTTACTAAACATTTGTTGATACACTTTGTGAGCTCCTCAGTAATGATAGGCTTTATGGATTTAATTAATTAAGCTGTACTATCTTCGGAAATAGACAGTACCTAAACTTTATCAAAAATGTAGATTCCCCTATAGATTAATAATATATATATGTCATTTTATAAGAACTCTTTAATAATTTCCGTATAGTCGATGAAAGGCCAATTAACTTATTGCTATTAAATAACTCACTTGATTGGGAAATTTCAGCCACAAACACCGCAAATATATTTTTATTGATGACCGCCTTAGCCTAGATGGCAGTGACCCTGCCTACGAAGCAAGGGGTACTACAGTAGGGGATTCGAATCCCGGGTTCGAATCCCGGTAAATTCATTTATTTGTGTGATGAGCACGAATATTTGTTTCTGAGTCATGGATGTTTTCTATGTATTAAAGTATTCATATATGAATGTAAGCATGTTTATCGTCGTCTAGTACTCATAGCTTACAACCTCCGGGCTTACAAGCTTCGGTCGATTTGTGTAAGATTGTCCCGTCCCGTCCCCCCCCCCCCCTAATATTTAAACATATACATGCCATACCACATAAATATTTAATAATTCAATGCCACTGCAGAGCTCATTAACCACTTCTGTTCATTCTTTTTTAATTATTTATTTATTAAATCTGACCTTACAAATAAATATTACCACAAAACTAATTATTTAGTTTAACTGTGGAGTCGGGGTTCCAGTCTCAAAATAATTTAATATTTATAGTATTACTCGTAGTTTTACCTAATATCAGGGTTAAGAAGCAGCATAATATCATTCGTCCGTCAAACAACTGGGAAATTAGCTAGCTATCGAAAATTAGTGCTTCGCGAAGCATCGCAAATAGGTGCAGATTGTTTCGTTATAACCCTAAGCTTAATGATTGGCATTACAGGAATGAGACAGATAGATATAATAGAAACCGGCCAAGAGCGTGTCGGGCCACGCTCAGTGTAGGGTTCCGTAGTTTTTTTATTTTTTTCAAAAACTATTCAACCTATCAAGTTCAAAATAATTTTCCTAGAAAGTATTTATAAAGTTCTACTTTTGAGATTTTTTTCATATTTTTAAAAGTTATGGTTCAACAGTTAGAGGGGGGGCACATTTTTTTTACTTCTGGAGCGATTATCTTCGAAACTATCAACATTCTCAAAAAAATATTTTAGCAAACCCCTATTCATTTTTAAATACCTATCCAACAATATATCACACGTTAGGGTTGAAATGAAAAAAAAACACTCCCGACGTCACGTATAGGGGAGGTACGCTAATAGAAAATAAAAAAATACTTTTTATTTTACCACTTTGTCGGCGTGATTGATATACATATTAGTACCAAATTTCAGCTTTGTAGTGCTAACGGTTACTGAGATTATCCGCGGACGGACGGACAGACAAAGCGAAACTATAAGGGTTCCTAGTCGACTACGGAACCCTAAAAACGTACACGTTGGGCATGTATTACACGTCAATTGATTTGTAGTAAGACAGACGAACACTAATCTATGGTTTTTATGCGGCGGGAATAAAGAAAGATTTAGATGACATATTTGTCACACTTGCCTTGGGCTCGGGCGTGAAATATACTTACTAATGGTTCTGTTACTTTATAAAATACATTTAGGTACAATGGCTTCCAGAAAACTTTGACACAACAAACCTCTGTACAAGTTTACCGAGAGGTGTCTGTATGACGGTATTGCACATAAAAACAAATATTTACTACAATAAATGACAACTACAACAAAATATACGTATATTTAATTCTAAGGTTTGCAATGGCATTACCATAAATAAATCAATGATTACGTCAGTATACACTCAAAGCTCAGCCTCCGCAAATTAGGTGTAAACGTATACACAAACTACGCACAAAGTAATTCTAATTAAATCAGAAGCCGCATAATCTAATTGGGAAACAATAATGGTATCAGCTGTCGATGCCGGCATAGATTACCGGCGAAATCAGACCTTTGCTTCCCTAATTACTGTGAACCTTATGTTTGAGCCATCTAGAAGCATTAGATTCCCGCCTCCTTCCAATCTCGTAAAATTGAGCTTGTATCATTCGAGTTTCAACCCCAAAAGTTAACTTTTAAGGTTCAATATAAAAAAACGGATCCAGGATTTGTTACGTTTAGAAATTGAATGACCCATTCAACTGAGGCTGCTCTATGTAAACATATTCACAATTATAGCTTTCGAGGAAATTATTGGACCGTGTGTTGAAAGTTTGTTGAAATCAATTTCTGGGCTATTTCTAATGTAAGCTCTCAAACATAATTCCAAAGGCTTAATTCTGTGAAAAGCTCGGAGCAGATTCAATGCTTGCTTTAATTTCTATGCATTCATTTCGAAATCTGTAGTTTCCTCTTCGTGTCAAATGTGTTTGCGTATTTCAAATAAACTAATTGGTTGGATTTCCCCGTAATATTATTCCATACAGCTGGATTAAATGCACGTATGCATAGTAAGATGCTATCTAGAAGCGCATCGTCTTAGTAACATAAACTAAACACGTACCTGCGGCAGTAGGAGCATAGTGCGGCTCATCTGCGAACCAAAACTACATATTATATCCTAGTATTTTCCATACCTATCCTAGTGTTTTATAGACTTATGCCGAATTACAGACGGGCATGGCGGAACTATAAGGTTTCCTTGTTAACTACAGAACCCTAAAAATGTATGAGAATGACAGATGGTAACGAAAAGTCACGGCTGGTCTTCAAATGACGCATAGAAAATAGCTAGCCAAAGTACGTTTCTATTCTATTAAACGCTACGCTCGAACGCTAAGTGTTTCGATGGCGTCGATAGGACATTGTGAAAAATAGAAACGACTCGGAGCTCAGAAACCTTGTCTAGACCCTCGGCTTTGATTGTGTGGGAGCAAAGCCGCACTCGTTATTACAGGCGCAAGCACACAGACGGCGGCAGTCAAAATGCGATTTACAAGCTAGTATTATTACATTGAGAGGTTTGATTTAATCAGTTAAATGTGCCTGTAGCCCGCAACCCCGTAATGGACTTGCATACGAGTTCTTGCACAACTTAAATAGGGCTTAAAGAGCACTTCAAATTGCTTGCGAAGCGACGGTGACGCATTGAGGAAACCAATGAAATGATCAAACTGCTTTGCAGCGCATAGGGAAATAATACTTCTCAAACGTACTGGGTAATATTATTGTTAAGCCTGAAGTAGACGGCAAATGATTGAATGATGTTGTAGCTCATACTATATACACGGTGCTCCCGAGGAATCCAAAAGATTTTAACCACGCATTCCTTGGGTCATTAGGATTAAAAAATATATAAGAACCGGAGTCAAACCCTGCTTAGTTTTGAAGATATTATACATTTTCATATTGTGATTACGAAGTGTATTAAGCTCTTTTGATCGCGACGTTGCCACCTATGTTGTTAAGTTTAGCGTCGCTATTGACAGACATCAGTGACAGCTACCACTCACTAAATACATCTTTTTTTTGAAAAAATATCGGAAACATTTTATTAAAAAGGATAAGTTTCATAGGGAAGCAATAGTTGTCATCCACATTTTATAAAAAAAAAAACGAAAAATAAAACATACTATATTCATATTTATTTTGATTTTAATTGATTGTAGTAAATATTGTCAATCTTACACACTTATCACAAGTACCTTCTACAATTATTTCGCTTGCAACTAGTTTTGTAATTCAATCTTGAAAATTGCTGCCCTGGTTGAGACTTCAGATATTTAATACTAGCTTCTGCCCGCGACTTCGTCTCTAAAAACTATCCTATATTTTAATCCAGCCATAACTATCTTCATGCAAAATGTCATCCATGAGTAACAAACATCCAAACTTTCGCATTTAGAAAATTAGTAGGATACATATCAGACTGTAGATTAGTATTAGCACGTTACTTTTACTAAATTAATTAGTTAGAAAGGTTGTATACCAAACACTACCAGAGTCTAAAATTAAGTGAATTAAATAAAAAAGTTATTATTTATTTGGTGATAATTTGGAATTCGTTTTTTTAATAACAGTGATTACTATTTACCTCTAAAAAATACAAAGGAGGACTTTTACAGATCGCCTACTATAAAAAAAAAAAAAATATATATATTAATTTTAGATTTTAAATTGCCTTATCGAATTTTAGAATTAGACTTAGCATTTTTATCATATAATAAAATAAGAAAAAAGATTTGTTTAAGAGTGTAAGTTATCTATTAACATTTTCTTATATATTTTTACTATAAGTTTATCAGACTCAGACGTTTTTGGTACCAAGTCATATGGAAGTCTATTTAAAACGCGTGGCAATGCGTTTGTCCAGACTCTTTTGCCATATTCATTGTTAGTAGATGGAGTTACGAATGGTGAGGGGTATGATAGCTTACGCAATTTTTCTGGTCTATGTTTGACAGTTCATTCAGGGATTTTCCCACTATATTGAGTTACAACAGCTAGGTCAACCTTGTCATGAACTGGCAATACCCTGCAGTATTTAAATAGACTTTCATGATTATTTTTATACATATATCTTATTTTCAAGGGTACAATATTTTTCAGTAATCTTATTTGCAGATTATGAATGTTATTTATGTATGTTTTACATGTTCTACCGTAACTGGACAAGCCATAACCAATGATAGAGTCCGCCATGGACAAATACAGCAGCCTCAATGTCCTATAAGGCAGTTCATTATTAAGTATACATAGTTTAGAGTTTTAGACAAAATTGATCTGATTTTATTACATACTTCGTCGACGTGTGGACCCCAGTTAAATTTGTTATCTATTTTAAATCCTAGGTAAATGTGTTCACTTACAACATCGAGACAGTTACAACTACAGATGGTACTCTTTACATGCAAACAAGAGTGCTCGTGGGCCACGATTTTAGGAGTGCTTTTATTTAATCGTATGGCATACATTTTGGCCTTTAATTTTGTCACTCTTTAGTACCACCCAGGGGACACGTGCAGGGTTGTGGTAGGTAGCTCCTGCGGACGCGAGTAACAGTTGTCCCCCCTTTGTCGAGTGAGTGGGCAACTCGACTGTTAGAAGTTTTTAAGCCGCCCGAAGGCCTCTAACTCGGCTTAACGACTACTGTCATAGACAGCAGCCGGGATCAACTGCTTAGCGTGCCTTCCAAAGCACGGAAGCGCTCATTTATATTAACCACTCAAACATCAGGCGGTCACCCATCCAAAGACTGACCGCTGCCATCTTTGCTTAACCTGCGTTATCGTTTCCGACTCACAGGCGCCGCGAGGCTATGAGCGCTTCAGCTTCTTAGGAGTGCTGAAACATGTACTATGGGTAGGTGTATAATTTGATGGAACAGATCCCGTATCATATTCTTGTGAAATGCCGGAGACAGATGTATAATCTAGAATTTTAATGATGCATTGTTTTCTCCCTTCTTTCTGTCCAGGTTTGGCTTGGGCAACCTCTGGACGCTGGACATCATGTGGCCGGACTTCGCGCCGACGCTGTTCGAGCCCAACAAGTGGTGCCATCCCACGCTGTACGTGTTCGCGCTGACGCAGCTGGGCATCGTGTGGGGCGTGCTGGCGCTGCTGGTGATGCTGCTGTTGGCGTTGATGATCTGCCAGGTGGGTCATCGCAGTGACGTAAGACTTAAATATGTCGTGGGCAAGGTATATTTCACGAGGCCCTCTAGTGATGACGAGAACGTTTTTTAACCCCCGAAACAAAGAGTGTCTGGTTATCTGTCTGTGGTATCGTAGCTCCGAAACGGATGGACCGATTTGAATGCGGTTTTTTTTATTCGAAAGCTGATGTGTTCCCAAGTGTTCTAAGTCATGTTTTATGAAAAAATGTTCAGCCATTTTTGAGATATTGGGCTTAGAAATGAAAATGTTGGGGGTTTTTCAACTTTTGTATGTTGTACTTATTGTTGCGTCTGCTTTTAGGTAAATAACAAACGTTTACTTCCAGGGGACAGGCCTTCGTGGCTTACGGCATACGGTGCCAATGCATCAACCACATGCCTTAACAGTTTTCTATACGTTGGATAGTACTTAAGACGCGATAGAGGTTTAGATAATTCTTACTTAGCTATCAAAATAAGCGGAGAGGAAGTTCATTCAAACTCTGCAAATGACGTCATAATTTAGGTCAGCCTTAAGCCATTTTTGCCAGTTCTTGTTAGGACTAATCGGTGTTGGTCGCAGGTATTCGGTTGCGTGTGGCTCGGCCCGTCCTGGTACAAGGAAACTTTCCATCGGCACGTCAGTCACTTCTGAATACGCTTGCACAGTTTCTTTGCGCGGCACATGGAACACGATTAGTATTTTTGTTGTAGGTACAGCGAATATTTGATAGTGTTCATTTTGTTGTATTTTTTTTTATACAACGACGGTGGCAAACAAGCGTACGGCTACATAGTAAGCGGACACCGCAGCCTATAGACGCATGCAACTCCAAAGAAGTAACATGGGCGTTGCCGACCCTTGATATGTTTGAGGATTCGCCGTGTTGACAGCTGAAGTAAAAAAATCCCTCGCTCTCAACACAACGCATCCTCGGGAGCTCTGGCGATCTTGCTCACCTCCAGGAACACAACACTACTACAGAGCAAGTAGTAGTGTTATTATGGCTGTGGTCTTCTGCAAGGCGGAAGTACTTCCCCAGTTGGGCTGCTCCAAATTCGAGCGGGGTGACATTTTGCTGTGCCCTACCTCACCAGCTTATATAGCTCAATAGATTATATTAGTGTAATATTCAGTCCTGAGACTAATCAGTTTTGGTCGCAGGTATTCGGTTGCGGGTGGCTCGGCCCGCCCCGGTACAAGTAGCAACGGCGGAGCGTCGTGCTAGAGCTCTGGCACCGAAACATCAACAACACGATGGACGTGGCTGGGGCGCTTCTGCCCTTCACCCAGCTGGCTCGCCCGGAGCTCACCATACACGTCCAGGAAGTGTTGACTCAGGCGGACAGGGACGCTAAAGTCATACCGCAAATCAATGAACCAGAAAGTGACAATAGAAGTGTCGTGAACGGTAAACAGGCCTGATGGTTATTAGTCGTGTCCAAGCATGTGCATTTCGAGGCCGCCGATCAGGTCTACTACTTCTAAATACTGAGGTGCAAGTGTGCGGAAAATATTCAAAAATATTTTTCACAAGAATTTAAGAAAGTGAGAAATCGAGATCTTTTGAAAGTTTTGCAATTTTGGAAACTTTCCATCGGCACGTCAGTCACTTCTACGCTTGCACGGTTTCTTTGCGCGGCATCGAACACGATGCGTATTTTTGTTGTACAACGAATATTTGATAGTGTTAATTTTGTTGTAAATAGATTATATTAACGTAAATTTACATATATTCAAAATTGGTAAATACACGTATCTTTAGTCGTGTTATATTAAAAAATTATATATATTATTTTGTATAGACTATTTTACGTGCACCAATATTTGTATACCCACCTTCCGTCGATATTTTTGAATGAGTGTTTGTATTTACATTAATGTCGTCGGATTTATTGTTAGTCGTGATTGAGATTGCTGCTCGAGATACTTTTATCTTCAAAGATGTTGTCTAATCTTTTAAAGATGGAAATTTCTTTTATCTGAAGGCGCTCGTAATCAACGGCGTTTTAAGATAAATTTGTTTTTGTTATTGACTGATTGTACTGAAGCCTTGTTCAGTTATTTAAATCTAAAATAATATTAAGTATTGCGCTTTGTCTAAGATCCAATAAATGGGTAAAAAGGTTTTTTAACTTTAGTACCTAGTATCTCCATTATGTATAGTTGTATACATTTTAATGTACTTTTATAGATTCCAGTATCTCGGGATTGATCATGAATCGCAAAATATTGCATGGAAACTGGCTTTAATAGAGATTTCGTGAATATGACATATTTTTATAGAGAAAAATATATGATGTCATGTAAAACGTTGGTGTGCTTTTAGTGAAATAAATATTATTTGGTTTAAATCGAGCACAAAATCTCTACTAAAATGGTATTGATTAAAATAATATATCATAGAATATTAAAAAAAATCACCACTTAAGCAGAAGGTTGAGTGGCACATTTTATATGCTAAAGTTTTTAGTTCGTCATAGGTACATACATAACCTATAGGCAAGAAACTAGTGATGTGCCGTGGATTTATTCGTTTCCAGATATTCTGATGGAGAGCATTCCCAGTAAATAAAATCAGAGTATTTTAACTTTTTATTGTGAATATTATATGTATTTCTTATCAAACGAGCGAGCGCAGCTGACGATGTTATGTGCTTCAGCTTAGGCCGAAAAGGTAGCGGTGCGGTGCCTGTCCCGCTGTTGTCTACAGGTCGCATTTCTCAAAGGTGGCGGTGCCTGTCCCGCTGTTGTCTACAGGTCGCATATCTCAAAGGTGGCGGTGCCTGTCCCGCTGTTGTCTACAGGTCGCATTTCTCAAAGGTGGCGGCGCCTGTCCCGCTGTTGTCTACAGGTCGCATTTCTCAAAGGTGGCGGTGCCTTCGCTCGCGTAGTTATAGAAAAATGTAACATATTGAATTTTCCCGTGGCAATTAGATGTTTCCCCGCTGGAAAAAGTAGCCTATGTCACTCTCCAACTTCTAAACTATCTCCATACAAAAAAAATCACAATACGACGCTCCGTTGCGACGTGAAAGAAGGACAAACATACACACTTTCGCATTTATAATATTAGTAAGGGTTTGAAGTGGCTGGAACATAAGTTTCATGTGATCTGCCTACCCCTTTTGGGAATAATGGCGTGAATGTATGCATGGATGAATAATGTTTATTACTCCGTTTCGTTTTTTTTTAAACAGGCTCGCGAGTTCTACAGCTCACAAAGCCACTAGTTTAATAAGTCATCTCATTTCTTGTCGCCCTCTCTAGGCTAGGTGTGCTCGTCAGTGGGACGCATAATACAATTGGATACCTGGGGCCGTAGACAAGGTTACAATCGACAAGCGCTAACACCAATAGAAACGAATAGTACGGGAATAACAGATGCCGACGAAACACTTTTCGTTAACATCTGTCATTCCCAAACATTTTATTCGTTTCTATTGGCGTTAGCGCTTGTCGATTGTAACCTTGGCTGGGCCCCCTGCAAGTTTTCGAATAATGTTGTTGATTGTTAATAATAATATGACCACAGTAAATCTTTTTTCTTTTATTTTGAGGGTCACTTTCCATGGGAATAATTCTGGAAACGGCAAGTTTTCAAAAAAATATTGGGGATAGTCTCGAGTATAAGTAAAGCGAAGTTAAATAAAAACATGATTTACATGTAAAGAAACAATTCAGAGAAAAGTGTCAGGTACGTTTATAGAAATGGTAAGTTATATGGGAATTTAAAATTCCCGTTAACGGCACATCGACACAACATGTCCTTTACACAGATCGTCCCAAACTAAAAGACCAATTTTTGGAGCAAAGCTTTTTATAACCAGTATAACGTACTGTCGCGTACAGAACCAATACTTTCAAGGACTTTTGCTTAAATGGGTGCTGCTTAATTTCTTACCATTGATATATAAAGTAGCAGCAATATGCGTATAGAATTGAAATTACCTAGCTCCTTTACAGCGACGCCCTTGCATTAAGAAAGATAAAAGACCACTTACCTGGTTGACATGTTATCGTCTTATTTGCGCCGAAAAATAATGAGATGATATTTATTTATTATTTTACCTCGCTTGAACAAGCCGGCAATAATACGTTTGTAGCATCACCGATTTATGTAGCAGTTGTGTCATGTTCGGTAGAGCGAACTCGGCGTTCTACCACCAGTCAATTTTTTTTTTTACTTGCAGACTTATTTTGAAGACAGGCGTGGAAAATACGTAAATCAAACATTTGTTGAGTCTGCACTTTGAGCACTTGAGTCGACTAAAAGTTGACGTAAGTTTTTTTAATACTACAACGCTGGCAAACAAGCATACTTCCTTCCTGATGGTAAGCAGAGACAGAGGCCTATGGACGCTTTGCAGAAGAATCAAAAGGCCGTTGCCCACCCACCATCAGAAGTCACTAACTTTTCCTCAAAATTATTTTACAAGTTTACGCTACTAAAGGACACATTATAATTAGCAATGCGTTTTTTTTATAATTATGACTGTCTGCTCAGGCAAGGGTTTTGCGTAAAGGAGGAATAGATTGGTTTATGTCTGGACTAGCTTCTGCCCGCGACTTCGTCTGCGTGGACCCGAGATAAAAACTGTCCTATATTTTAACCCAGGCTATAAACCCATCGCCGTGCAATAAATACTTCATCCAAATCGGTTCAGCCGTTTAGGCGTGATTGAGAATTGTTATCTAAGTTTTGTAGCTGGTTTTTAAATTGGCAAAGTTACCAACGGGCATAAACGAATCTCCTAGCTATTTAAGACATAGTTGACCAGAATATATTTAAATAGGTACGTCATGGTACACTTACTAAGCTCATGGCTATAAGACCTAGAAATATTTGACAACGTTCTAGAAATTTATGGAAAACTGGATTCGGGAACATAGATATTCCTATAAGTAGTATTTTTTTATAGAAACTATTTAACATTTAAAAACTTGTAAGATGTATTAGAAGCCTTAAAAGGCGTAGATGCATATCTAATCATATAGTAACCTTATTCATATCTCTGCAGATTTGTAGATATCTTATATCATATCATACCTAATCACGTTTATGTAAATTTATTGACTTAAAAAGTTACCATAAGTAGTTTTTAATATAATAACCCACTGAGGCCCATTGGCCTACTGGAAGGACATTCTTTTAAAGGAATTTGAATCATTTTCAATTGGAACACAGTTTCATTTGTTTTGTTTTGGGTGTTTTTCGAATCATAAGAAATTCAATTCTATTTTCTACCCTATGGTATTAATATTTCAATGACATTTTGTATATGGTTAGCTTTGGGAGGATTATATAATTGTACTGTTTTTATTTAAGTGTTTTTTTGTCAACTTTGTGTTGTACCAAAAAGTCAGCTCCGACTATCAATATAACATAATGTATCAAAATGTTTATAGGTACTTTGATGTTTTCAATGTCATTTACTAATGAGTCTTAGATTAAATAACAAACTGCGGAAATAAAATATTTTCGAGGGTAATCCTAAATATGAATTGCATCCTATTATTATTAAAAAAGCGTGTTAATACTTACTATTATTATACCTAGTAAATGCCCCGAATACAATAACTTAGTTACAGGTCAAATTATCGTGATCAAAAATCACTTTTCAGAAACTTTCTGAAAGATAATAATTTCCATTAAATTACAGTGTCGCATCACTAGGCTTCTAACTGTCAGAAAAGATTTAACTGGAAATATTTTATTTAAATGGTAAAATACACTCGTATTTTACCTTTTTAGAGACAGGGCAAACCGAAGTGACATAAAGTCATCGTGCATCGCTGCCGTGTTAATCTGTGTAATATCGTCAGTGTGTACATTATTATAATATAATAAGCAGGGCTCGGATTTTACATCGCACGGTAAGACGAAAGAAAACTATGGAGTCGATATCAACATTACAACTTTACTCATATTCATACTCACTCATTTTCCTAGTCCCGTAATTATTATATATTTATCATGCTGTCAAAATGTCAACTTAGTTGCATACCTAGTTATCCAGACCATATTGTTGCGATAGACTTAACGGTGGGTACCTACTGGCCGCTTTATTTAATTGCCTCATGTTTCAATCATTGACGGCTTTATACGTGTCATTTATTTCAGTTTGCAATTAGTGCATATATTAATTAACTTAATTATTACGTGAACATTTTATTATTTAGCTTATAATGTAATAAACATGGTGTGGCGGTTAACATTTGTATTTACAATATAATAAACTTTTGGTATTAATTAAATGAATGAGTATGAGTATGAATATGAGTAAAGTTTTAATGTTGATATCGACTCCATAGTTTTCTTTCGTCTTATCGTGCGATGAAAAATCCGAGCCCTGATAATAAGGTTCCGATAGACATATATAATAAAAGATCAAACATATGATAAAAGGATAATTATGGGAAGGAAATACTTAGAATATCAGGATAACTTGAAGATCGGAACCCGTGGAAATAAATTGTATGTTTTAAATAATTTAATGTTTAAATTAGTTAATGAATATGTAATTTAATGTAGGTACCTATGTAATTTGTTTATTATTGACGTCATAAAGAGATTGTATAATCCAATTATGAAAATAAATGATATGAATATATGAATATGAATATTATGGTCGATAATGACATTCAACCCTTTCAGCGCTAATCACGAGAGAGCACGTCCCTTTGAACCGATCTTATTCAAAATCATTTAGCCGACATTTGAGGATTCGTCGTTTTGTTAGCTAGAGATGAACGCGGGTCCCTCTTTCTCAAAACAACACTTCCTCGGGAGCTCTTGTGACCTAGTTCAGTCAACAGCAAAAGTAAGGTGTCGTCGGTAAAACAGACAGGCGCCTGTCTGTTTTACCGACGGTACAAAAAGGCGCTCAATTCAAAAGAATTAACTGGAGAAGCTTTTGACCCTCTTCCCCCGATGTTACTCTTGCCCCGACTCACCTTAGATGATAATTTTAGTACCTTGTCGCTTTCACTACTTTTACGCATACCAACTGTCACAGTATTGTTACGTTAAGTGCGACAAAGTACTACAATGATCATCTATACTGCTGTTGCTACACTTTGCGAGATTTGAGAGAACCAAACTAAAAACCGGCTAAGTGCGAGTCCATTTTTTACCATTATCAATATATAAACGGTAAAAAAATCACGTTTTGTTGTAAGTATGGGAGATTTTCCATATCAATTTTATCCTGATTTTTAGTATTTGTTGTTAAAGCGGCAACAGAAATACATCATCTGTGAAAATTTCAACTGTTTAACTATCACGGTTCATGAGATACAGCCAGGTGACATACGGACAGACAGACAGACAGACAGACAGACAGACAGACGGACGGACAGCGGAGTTAGAAAAGGTTATAAAAATGATAGTAGCCTGCTTAAAATAAGTCAAACTGAATATGAATACAAAGAAAAATAATTGTCATAATGCGTTGTTCGACAAGAAAACATGTCCGAAACTGTGTTACATAATACAAGGCAGACATTAAAAAATAATTACAATAATTATCATTAATCAGAAGAATCCTAATTAATCACGGCTTCATTTATATTCATGACGAGATTAGGGCTCCATTAATGCGTTTTTAATAAACGCGGCTAAAGAAATAACGTGTTCTTTTGAATACATTAAACAATTAAAGTTTAGGGAAGTTAATTTAACTTGTATGGTGACTCGCTTTTTTATTTGAGTCTTGTTGCCTGGAGCGTTTGACTTCTTTAAATGACACTGCGACACGAAGAACTTTGTGACGCGTAATGTCACAGGCGATCAATGTTTGCTGTCTAAAGGACAATTTGAAGTAAGCAACAAAGTTTTGTAAAAACAACACGGATTTGTAAAGAATGCTCCTTTAAGATTCAACCAGGAAAAATGTCGGCGACATTCAACATGAATCGATTGAATTAATATCTAAATATTGCGGACAATCTTACACAAATCGACCTAGTCCTAAACTAAGCAAAACTTGTACTATTGGTACTAGACGACGTAAAACATACTAATATATAAATAAATACTTAAGTACATTACATACATGACTCAGGAAAAAATATTCGTAATACCGGGATTCGAACCCAGGACCTCATGCTTCGTAGGCACGGTCATTACCAACAAGGCCAAAGCAGTCGTCAAATGATGCAAGTGTAGGGCTTGCCTCATTGAAAGCGGACAACGCGGCTTATGGACGCTAGTAAAGTATAACGCTGCGTTGATAGCTTAAGGGACTACGTCCCCTCAAATCTCGACTTGAAACATCTCTTTACAGAGATTGTGTATAAATCTCAATGCATTGCCAACCCTAACCCTTAAACCGCCACCTGATCCCACTTCAAAACAGCACTCTTGACATTTACAAAGGACAGCAGTGGAAGTGTTAAAGGTCAGATCGTGAGATATCACAGACAAAGGAAACTTTGTTGACTTTGTGTACGTGTTGATAACTAATTAAAAAAACATTTTTTTCAGCTTTCTACTATAGTGAATTAATTATACATTTTGTTTTTATAATGGAATAGTATTTTATGCAGTCGTTATAATATATAATGTATGCTTTTTCAGTCGAGTACCACGTTTAGGCCAAGAAGCTGGCTGAGTGTACGAGACTTAAAAAGCTAATTATATAACTATTGTATACAATACTTTTTCTACGAGTCAACTGAACTAATTAAACAAACTTGGTATCTATTCAAAAATAAGTGCAAACAACGGCTTTTTCTTTTTTGTGCGTTGAAGTCTATTACCTTTTGACTTTCTCATGACGGCGTCCTAATTGGTCAAATACATTATAGTTCAGTAAAGGCGCCACGTGATTGGTCAAATAAATTATAGTTCAGTAAAGGCGCCACGTGATTGGTCAATTTCATTTTAGTTGTCTCAACAGTTATGAAATGTTGAGTTGGGAGCTCCATAGTAAAAAGTATGTGATTTAAGTTTGGTATACTAAGTCTTAATTCAAACATTAAGGTCGACGAGTATAAAAACTATCTTTCAGCTTCGTGACAATTTGAAGTGGTACAGCACTGCAAAAGTATTCATTAAAACTCGATCAGCACGTCTATACCTCTTGTTCTAAGTGTTCTAATAAGAGAGAGACGGATAGTGCGAGAAAAATCGAGAGAGCTCGCGCGCCGTCGCGTGATAGCCGTGCAGTAACATGTTTTAACTCTTTTATTTAAGTTCTCTTACGTAAATAGGTTTGTGTGTTAGTATACACGGTGCCCGTAAGGAGTCCAAAAGATTTTAACCACGCATTCCTAAGGTCGTTAGGAGCAATAAATGTTATGTGAATCCAAGTCAAATTCAACAATTTTTTTTTTACATTTGGCGGTTTAAAATTAAGATAACCATCGCTTCTCTATGAAAATTATCCCTTTTAATAAAATAGTAACGATTATTTTTCCAATAAAGGATGATTTTAGTGAGTGGTAACTGTCGCCTTGATGTCTGTCAAAAGCGACGCGAAACTTGACAACACAGGTGGCAACGTCGCGATCAAGGGAGCTTAATGCACTTAGTAATCACAATTAATAGTGTACGGTCGAGGTCATAAATACGTTTACACTTTTGCACCTTATTGCCTTGTAATAAGGTGCAAAAGTGTAAACATATTTATGACCTCGACTGTACATGACAATTGATAATATCTTCAAAACTAACCCGGATTTGACTAGGATTCATATAATTTTGGAATTTATAAAAATGATTTAAGGAATGCGTAGTTAAAATATTTTGGATTCCTCGCGAGCACCTTGTAGAATGAAACGAGTTAGTCGCGGTAGGTATCGGTAGCTCTGTAGAGGTGAGGTGTAGCAGTCATATTGATAACGTCAAACGGTTAGTAAGAATATTATATAAGTATATTATTGCATTTATAAAGGATATTATGATAAAATAACTATGTATGTTAACGATGCGATGTTATTATTGTGATGGAGAAAGTAAATAAATGTCTTTTATTATTGGCTTGTTTTTTTTGGAGACTGGAGAACGTGTAAGGAAGTAAGTAAGTATCCTACTAAAATAAAAATAAATTAAGTGAAAATTTTGATGATTGGATGTTTAGATTTTTCGATGTTTGTTGCTTACTCACGCTTAAACAGCTTAACCGATTTTAATGAAATTTTGCATGAAAATAGTTTTATGGCTGGATTAAAATATAGGATAGTTAGGGTCCACGCAGACGCAGTCGCGGGCGGAAGCTAGTACGAAATCAATATTAAGGTGACGCCAGACGAGCGTAATCTGTGAGCTGTGAGTCGCGTAATTTCAGTCCGCCCATACAAATAAATAAATCATCATCATATCAGCCGAAAGACGTCCACTGCTGGACATAGGCCTCCCCAAAAGAGTGCCACAGAGGCGCTGGAATAAATAAATATGAATAAATATTTGCGGCCAATCTTACACAAATCGACCTAGTCCTAAACTAAGCAAAGCTATGGGTACTAGACGACGATAAACATACTTATATAGATAAATAAATACTTAAATACATAGAAAACATCCAAAACTCAGGAACGGGTTGTGTGTAGTATAAGCTTTGCTTAGTTTGGGACTAAGTCGATTTGTGTAAGATTGTCCCCAAATATTTATATTTATTTATGATATACTGTCACTCGGCCCAACAAATGGAAAATCGTCAACACGAAATTACCATTTTAAAATTGGAACAAAAGTAAAAGCCAGTTGTCCGAAAATATTATTATTATTATTATATCAACTGTAGTTATTCCTCACGGTTATCACAAGATGGCGCGCGAGATGTGACGCGGCGAGATAGACTATCCGTCTCTTTCTAATTAGAACACTTAGAAAGAGTCTAAGTCTGAAAAGAGAGAGATACCAGATCCTGTGCAGTCGACTACATACAAAGCGTTGCAATACGGTGAAATAGAATAGAACAACATATTTATTCATGACAACAACAACATTACCAAGAAACGGTTCCAACGGAAATGAGTTTATTTCAATAACTACATGTCATGGAATGAATGAAAGTAGTTAGCAGAAAGGATCCAACCCACAAAAGATCAGACTCATGGAATGTAGGACTACTTTTAGCCAGACGGTACCTATTTCCAATTTTACATCGCATGGCTTATACTATATTTTTTTTAAGATTAGAATTATCTGTCAAACGAGTAAACAACGAAGCAGTGGTCGTAAACCTTCCTTCTTCGATTTCGAACGATACCACTGAACTTCTCGGAACTTATGTAAGTACATACAAGTACATATCATTCTGTAGCCCACTCGGGCCAGCCTCGGCTTCATTGTAAATGTGCACCAACAAACAAAACATCTAAATAGATCAACAACTAATAACAAAATTGAATTTAAACTCTCGTGAGACATGTTGAAATAATACTAACAATTACACGGTTCAAGTCACGTATGTCACTACACACACACATAAGTAGCGACAGTACCTAGTAGTGACATTGAATACGTGAGTTGAACAGTGTAATTGTTAGTATTAATAACAAAATTCCACAAAAACGATAACAACAATCTTTAAGTAAGCTTACAGCAATAGAAATCACAACCAACTCAACCGACAACAATATGAACTTGAATGAAAAACCCACACGAGTGATAGTTGACAGATAGTGACAGCGACGTTTTAAAATAGACCATTGTGTGAGAACTCTGCCTCTTTAGGTTTTTTAATGTACAACCTTTCCATGACAAATTGCAAACGCAATTTATTAAAATTCTTATCTTTTCATCTTAGAATATAAATTAACTAATATTACGCTTCTTATCTGTTCACAACACTGAGTAATGTATGTATTAATAAAACATGATAATAAATACGTGATATTTATTAACTCGTATTCACTGTTCGATCCGCAGAATGTGCCCGATAAAAAACCTTATATCTCGTTCTGCAAAGGTCTCTCTAATGCTAAAAAAAACATAGTATAGATCATTTTCCAAAACTACGCCTTAAAATATCAGTTTGTTCGGAACCGTAGGTGCGCCATTCAGGGGACCGATTTTTGACTTTCGAGCGCTTCACTCTTTCACTCAAAAACTGTCAAAAATGTTGAAATTCTATACATTGAAATAGCGAAAACAAAATTGAAAAACGAGTGGTATTAACCATTCAATCCTATTGGTAGAAAGTAAGTGCCTGCCATTTTGACACTACAAACGTATTTACTTTTATTTGATTTTCAAGCGCTCGAAAGTCAAAAATCGGTCCCCAGAATCGCTGCCCGACTTTTTTAACTTTAGGGAGGCTAGTAGCGACATCTATCGCGGAGACTACAACTTGACTTCAGTTTGTATTTATCTTGATGTCTCAAATAGACTCAATAAGGTTACACAAGCTTGCTGAAGCTGTAATACGATGTGTACTTATTATTGAAAGTCAAAGACGCTAGATCTCATTAGGACCAAGTTTGATGTGTACCCAGCGATTTGCTTTACAAACACTACGCGAACATAAACAGAATAAAAGCCAAATTCGTGTCGAGGGAGTGAATCATTATTGTGATCAAATTCCGACATCTTGTCTTGTTAGTGTTGGCAGTACTGTGTAATCAGAGTATTTTAGACAGTACTTTATCTCTGTAAAAGCGGCTGCATTCTAATTAGAGCGAGTTGAGTGATTTTTGAAATCGACAATTAAACAGTTGTATACCTAATTGTAATCTTTATTTTGTATTTTAATATTTTGACTTTATTTTGTACTGTATATTTATTTATGCATGCATGGAGAGCCAAAAGCGTGAAATATTACTATACACTACAAGAATTACAGAGCCAATTACAGGTTATCAGTTATAGAACTTAACTATCTCAATTAAATTAGGCACACAAGTACCTACAGCATAACGATATGCTGTACAAGACATGTATTATATGTGTTATTACTATATTTTTTTTTTTATGTGTATAAATTTTTGAAATAATTTAACTCTTTGACTGGCTTTGTCAACATAAATAAATTAGAATTAATTAAATTTAATCTAATATTAACTTTTTGACGTTTAATGTATTTGTGCATTATAAATAAATGAGTATGAGTATGAGTAAGAACCTTAAGTGCTCCACTGCTGGGTAAGGGCATCCCTCTTTTTCTTCCACATATGTTATGTATATCTGAGTTTTTAAAAACAAAGTTACATATTATTGAAATAATACCTACCCTGCAACCACACTTTCGTACGCCATAAGGCAAGACATAGCTGTACCGTATATTGTACAAACTTTGACATCTCTAATTCACTCAAACGTTTCTTCAATTCATTCAGGCAAACGACCCGTATTTATTACGTGTGTGTAAAACCTGCACGGCTATCACAACACGGCGCGCGAGCTCTCTCGATTTTTCTCGCACTGTCCGTCTCTCTCTTATTAGAAAACTTAGAAAGAGACGTATAGTGCGAGAAAAAACCAGAGAGCTCGCGCGCCGTCTTGTGATAGCCGTGCTGAGGAGGTGGCACAGCAAAATGTTATATCCGTCTGCAAAACTGCTCCGCCTTCCAGAAAATCGCAGCCATAATAACATGGTTCACACCGTAATTTCTAGAGATGAGAGTGCGCTGTGTTGATGACCGGGGACCTACAGAATTGACGACGCCATCTTAGGTTCGTGTAGGAACGGAGTGAGGTAGCAGCGGATATAACACAACATTGGCACACAACACAAGAATTAAACTTATACTGTTTTTTATAATTTAACTGTGTAATGTGTATTTACCATCGAGCTTATATTATTATCAACAGTGCCCAACTTAGAAATATGAGTTTGAGTTATATTTTGTTAGGAGTTATGAACTGAAGTTATAAGCTGAGTTAACTTCTCTCGTCGCTACCAGATACTAGGGTCATTTCGCTGGTTACGCGACCACCTTCCGTTAGCGACCACCTGAAGGAGAAGGTTTTTTTCTATTGAAGATAACATCAATTCTACACACCCTATTGAGACAATTACTTGTACATGCATTTTTTTGTTGTTTTAGAATAGATATCTACTAAAAAACCGAGAAAATATCCTTTCAGTTCACCAACTCAGCTTAAGAGGGGGCGTATCGCCAGGGAAAAATCAGAAATCACCCGCGCGCCCCGTACCTGCCGCGCTGATGCGTCTATTGCTGCCCCGCTCCTTCTCGCATAGTATATGCCCCGACAGTCAGATGAAACATGATGAATACCTATAGATAATTATAATAAGTGGAAAGAAAGACAAAATCTGTAAGTACCTATATTTGAAGATATAATTTTCGCTAGTAGCTAAGTCAGTTTCGAGAGCTATAACTGAAATATGACCTTCCGTTTTTTTACTAAATCACGTAAGGGTTGTAATTTAGCATAATAATGTCTCGTAAAAGGCTAAGGCAAAAAAACAGCTATAATCGAATTTAAACTTTTGTGAGACATATCTAAATTACTACTAATAAATCCACGGTTAAAAAATTAACGTAAATGTCACGGCAGGCGACATGTTTCGAACTCTTCGGGAGTTCTTCTTCAAAACAAACATCGAAAACACTAATCCTGAAGAAGAACTCCCGAAGAGTTCGAAACATGTCGCCTGTCGCGTCATTTAATACGTGAATTTATTAGTAGCATTAAAAAAAAACTGTAATTTATTATGAAAACTTCGATCATGTTTATGAAAGCCAGATTTTCAGGCCACTGTGTGGCGGCCAAATTTTTCAATTCTGACCCCGTGTCATGGTCGGCCTTATCACGCGATAAGTGACAGGATAGAGCGTCCGTCACTGGCTGACACCGTTTGATAGAACGAGACGATGCCCCATCTTGTCACTTATCGAGTGATAAGGCCGACCATGATACGGGGTCTGATCTCGGATTCGTACTTGGAGACAATGGAGACGCTTTGGCCCTTTAGTTATCAATTTTGAACATACTCATATTAAAGAAAAACTGCAAAATTGTGTTCACTTTTTTTAATATAAAAATGTCCAACTTCGCAGGCAATAATTCGGGTGCAGACTCGAAAATTATTATTATTCCAAAAGAAAGAAGGCAAAAAAATATGCATAGTGATGAAAATCCCATTCAGATATCTCAAAGAATTACGAAGCTACAACCGTTTTAATATTGCTTGTTAGAGAGAGAAAACGCAAACGGTGTGTGACGTCACATTACAGGATGCTGCCGGCAGGCCGCGTCGACGGCGTCACCGACCACGATGCGCGCGGCACGTTGCCGTCTTCTGTGACGTCACATTCTTCCAGCGTCATCGTTTCATATGAAGTTGCGTTTTGCGAAAAAGGGACAGAACACATCCCTTCTTAAAACTTTGGACACTTATAACTTCGTGATTATTTAACCTTTTGCGTTGAATTTTTCTCCATTTGACAATTTTTTTTATCCTTCTTCGAGAAAATATCACATTATTTTATTTAGTGTCTACGCCCCTATTGTTGGAATCTAAAAGCGTCACCCGTGATGACTTTAAAGAAAAAAAATGACAATAATTACACGGTTCACCCACGTCTTAAACGTCACTACGGGCGACATGTTTCGAACTCTTCGGGAATTCTTATTCAGGATTGAGTGTTTTCGCGGCGGTGTCGCTTGAATCACGACAAGATTCAAGCGACACCGCCGCGAAAACACTCACTTTATAGAGTACAAATTACTTTAATTACCCAAGGAATACCACTACCTACATTTTGTTGCTTAAAAAACCACCGGAGCTATAACTGAAATACGGCCTTCCGTTTTTTTACTAAATCACGTAAGGGTTGTGAGCTAGCATAATAATGGCTAGTAAAAGCCTAAAGCAAAAAAAAGCTATAATCGAATTTAAACTTTTGTGAGACATGTCTAAAATACTACTAATAAATCCACGGTTAAATTCACGCATTAAATGTCACAACAGGCGACATGTTTCGAACTTTTCGGGAGTTCTTCTTCAAAACAAACATCGAAAACACTCATCCTGAAGAAGAACTCCTGAAGTGTTCAAAACATGTCGCCTGTCGTGTCATTTAATACGTGAATTTAACCGTGAATTTATTAGTAGCATTAAAAAAAAACTATAATATATTATGAAAACTTCGATCATGTCTATGAAAGTCAGATTTTCTACTGTGTGGCGGCCAAATTTTTCAATTCTGATCTCGGATTCGTACTTGGAGACAATGGAGACGCTTTGGCCCTTTAGTTATCAATTTTGAACATATTAAAGAAAAAGTGCATAATTATGTTCACTTTTTTAATATCTATCATTATATATTGTTGGAATCTGCACTCTCGATAACCCTAAAAGCGACACCCGCGATGACTTTAAAGAAAAACAATGTCAATAATGTCACTACGGGCGACATGTTCCGAACTCTTCGGAAGTTCTTCTTCAGGATGAGTGTTTTCGCGGCGGTGTCGCTTGAATCACGACAAGATTCAAGCGACACCGCCGCGAAAACACTCGTCCTTAAGAAGAATTCCCGAAGAGTTCGAAACATGTCGCCCGTAGTGACATTTAATACGTGAGTTGAACCGTGTAATTATTAGTACTGTTTCAACACGTCTCACGAAAGTTTAAATTCGAAAAGCAATGTCCGCCATCTTGGAATTCAAAATGGACATCATTTCTAGAATCTTCACCCTCGAGAAGCCTGTCAATGTATGTTGTTCTTTAAAAAAACGCGCATATTCATTTACAACGAATGTTTCAAAAATTTTAAATAATGCGACCACTTTTTGAAATATTTCTGACTATGAATTCGTATTTAGACCTCTCAGACATCGATTTTGAACATAACCGGATTTATTCTCAACTAGCGATCCGCTCCTGCTTCGCACGGATACTATATTATACATATAAACCTTCTTCTTGAATCACTCTATCTATTAAAAAAAACCGCATCAACATCCGTTCCGTAGTTTTAAAGATCTAAGCATACATAGGGACAGACAGCGGGAAGCGACTTTGTTTTATACTATGTAGTGATAGTGATAGTGATAATCTTTCATAAAGTAAATACACGATCGACAGAAAAATGGTCGTCTAGTTTTGCATGTACTGCACAAATTATTCTAAGAAGCCGGTCACCCGCCGATCGCTGCGTAATCTTATAGTTGTATTTTGAACTTTAAGATCTATATGTTAAGGTCGACTTTTAAATATATTATTTCAAAATGTAGCAAAATATCTACTGGAATGTAATTATACGTTCATTCACTGGACGAATATACTGGGTCACAATATTATTGAAATAATTATGTTCATCGTGCTGTCGTGAGAGCACAGAACGTAGTCCTCTCGTCTCAGCGGAGCGATTACGACTGACTCCGCCCGCGAACGGCAACAAAAGATATACAGAACCGCACGAAACACGCGACGGGAGAAAGGGTATCGCGCTAAATAAAAAAGGCCTACACGCCAAATACGTTTCACCTCAATAAGTCTGAAAAGGGACTACATAAAAATACCCCGCTAGTACTTTCATTAGGTAATGTGAAAAGCTATTATACACTCAACTTTTACTTAATTTATATGCACGGGAACCTCACACTATTGAAATTGAGTAAAAATAAGACATGTTTTGGCGGTTCTTTTCTATCGAGGCAATTTTGGTTTTGTATAGTTTTGTTCAGACGATTCAATTGCAAATATGATGTAGTTTTGGTATGTCCTTTTTCCTGGCATTCGCTTTAGTTTGTCATAGGTAAATATTCAATCTAAGAACCCCGATTTCGCGGAGCGCCCCCTCTTAAGTGGTCGCCCACCGGCACATTAAATTAGGTGGTCGTATTTTTTTACGTATACTTGTCGTACACGAAAATTAAAGTTTTTTATCCTCGTTCCCACGGTGTGGGGTTATTATGCTTGTTCAAAAATATTATGGGTTTCTAAGAACCATTTTTCAACTTAGTGGTTCATTTGTGTGGACATTGGGCTTTAAAGCCCAAATTTTTGTTAGCCCCACCCCCTGGTGGGTAAATGGCTACTACTGGGAATGTGATAAAAATCGTGGCTGTAGTACCTACTCGTACATATAATTAATTTAAAGGTATTCCTTCATTTGCCCGAATTTCATTTTCCATCCTATTTATAGGCCATAATTTTGTTTACCATAATTTAATATACCATAACTGTTATTTACCATAATATTCATAAGACAGAATTGTTATATTCCATAATATCATATGCCATAATATCATTTGCCAGAAACTTTATAATCCATAATATGAATATATGCAATAAAATCATTTGCCATGCCTTTCAAAAGCCATACCATATGTAAAATAACAAATTGCTGTGTGGAATGGGTGTTATTATGAAAAATAGCTACCTAAACCCGAATCAGCGCACCCCACTTCCACGTGGTCTCATCTGTCCTACCCCTAGAGTGTATATAAAAGCTCGCGGAGACGAAGCGAGTTTCTGGCGGGAGCCCGGGCGGAGGAAACGAAAGCGGGGCGTACCATCACCAACGCACGATTACACTCAACTCTGACCGCTAAACTATAGGCGCCTTTTATAGACTATGGTCATTATAACTCTAAGGCAGGCCGGTGTAGGTACGACGACGAGCGAAGCGAGGAGGAGGAGTGTTAGGTAGAACTGCGAGCCTACAGCGCGCGAGCCAAGAGAGCGAAGCGAGCGTGCCGCGGCAGCGGCCGGCGAAGCGCCAGAACCGAACATTCGCAACATTCGAACGGTTCGCAGAAATATAGTTTGGCAAATGAATATTCTATCAAATAAAATTATAGCAAATAAAGTTTATGGCATATGAATGATTCGGGCATACAACATAATGGAAAATAATAATATATGTCAAATGAATATTATGGAAAATGAAACGTTATGGAATGTAATATTCGGGCAAATGAAATTCGGGCAAATAAAATTCGGGCAAATGAAATTCGGGGAAACGATAGATAACCGAATTTAAAAGGAAAAACTATCACGACTAAGTAGACATTACTAGTTACCGAGTGATAGTCGACTAACTTAAAATGTAGGTACTTACTTGAAAAGGCCAACTTGGGCGGTTTTTTTATTTGTTGATTTTGCCATATTTGTCTTGTTTTTATAATTCTGGAATGTTACTAACAATGCTATGGATGTTTTGTCTGAAAAGTGAAAATAAATGATAATTCTGTTGTATTTTATGTATCCAATATATTGACGACCTCAATAATAGGTCTTCTAGGATTATTTTTAATTGACATGAATGTAATTTATAATAGGGAATATGCATGTGATTTAGAAATGGACAAAAAAAATCACGTGTAATCTATATTGCTTAATAAATATACACACATGATTATTTTTTCAAAATATCATGTTTCTATTGATAAAATAAATTGTTTAAAAGTACTATTTTTCAAATTCCCTCGCAAATTTCCAAAACGCAACGCTATTGGCGGAGAGAAACGTGACGTCACCGTGCAGGTCGTTAGTATGATTATTGAAAGTTATTCGCATTGTTTGGCCGCTGTTTATGATAAATAATCAGTGTTTTTTGGTAATTATTAAGTGAAAAAATGAAATGAAATGAAAATTATTTACTCCAGAACAAGTCCATATTAGCAATTACATCAAAATAATTGAATTAAATTAAATACAAATGTTACGAAATAAATTAAATTAAATTATAGTTAAGTATTACAAATTGTTGTTAAAAAAGACTCGCCACAATGACTGAAGGCGGTTTTGTCAAGGCACAGTCGGATAATCTGCCTAAAATTGATGTGTTCATGATGACTAAATTTAATACATACTTCGCAAATATTTGTGACTTTACGTCCGCTGAACTAAGAGGAGTAAAAGCTGCAAGGTAAATAAGTTACAGATATTCAATAAATTTTCATATTCCTTGTTTTTATACTCGTGAGATTGGTCAATTAAATAATTATAACCTATTTTGGCGATTCAAATAGCTAGACTTTTAAACTACTTCAAATAGGTGTCTTTGTTAAATAAGTGGAATAAAAAACTAGTAGATATTTATCCATACTATATACTATTTTACTATACTATAACTTTATATATTATATATACTAACTTCTGCCCGCGACTCCGTCCGCGTGGAACTCATTTATATCGTAGCTCCATACAAACTTTCACCCCCACTTCATCCCTTTGGGGGATATGGGGGGAGCTACGATATAAACGAGTTCCACGCGGACGGAGTCGCGGGCAGAAGCTAGTTATATTATATATTTTATATACAACGTGTTAATAAAATAACGCAAAACCTGAAAACCGTTTGTTCAGAATCGAGCATAGAATGCGAAAAAAATAAAAAAATAAAAATTTGACAAGATTTATTTTTTACATTTGTATGGAGTGTTGGCCGACTGGGGCGACCTGCTCCATACAAATGTAAAAAATAAATCACGTCAAAAAGTTTTATTTTTTATTTTTTTCGCATTCTACTCTCGATTCTGAACAAATGGTTTTCAGGTTTTGCGTTATTTTATTAACACGTTGTATACTTACTTAATAATCCATACTAATATTATAAATGCGAAAGTGTGTCTGTCTGTCTGTCTGTCTGTCTGTCTGTCTGTTACCTCTTCACGCTTAAACCGCTGAACCGATTGCGATAAAATTTGGTATGGAGATAGTTTGAATCCCGGGGAAGGACATAGGATAGTTTTCATCCTGGAAATCACCCCCTAAAGGGATGAAATGGGGGGTTGAACTTTGTATGGAGCTGCGATATAAACGATTTCCACGCGGACGGAGTCGCGGGCAGAAGCTAGTAAATTATAAATGCGAAAGTGTGTCTGTCTGTCTGTTTGTTACCTCTTCACGCTTAAACTGCTGAACCGATTTGGATGAAATTTGGTATAGAGATAGTATAAACGAGTTCCACGCGGACGGAGTCGCGGGCAGATGCTAGTATTATATAATCAAAGATATGTAGGTACCTATTAGGAATGTTAAATGTTGAGAACATCTTTATGAACTTTAACAAACTAGGTTGTACCCTTTTCACGAAACAAATTATTTTATTAAATATTTTTGTTTCGTGTTATTTTTAACGAGGAAGTTACCCCGATCATTTTATAAACGATATGATACAGAGAAAGAATATAATGGAAAAATAAACCATCTTGCCAAGACTGTGAAACAAGTCTATAACTCGATACAGAGAGGGCGCTAGTCTTAGCGGGAATATAGTGGAAAAATATACAACTTGCGTCACTGTCCTCGTAGCTCAGTTGGTAGAGCAGTCTAGCGTTAATAGAAAGGTCGCAGGTTCGAATCCTGTCGGGGGCTACAGACGAAGATGGTTTATTTTTCCATTATATTCTTTCTCTGTATCATATCGTTTAAACTAGGTTGTTTTCGTCAAGGCTTATAAATAAAACAAATTTGTGTAGGTCACTCAGTAAAAAGGATTAAATTCTTTTAACTTTCTTCGATCAACAGTGCAAACAAAGAAACTTAGCTAAAACGTTTCTTGATCAAAATCAACACTCGTAGTCAGCTGTTGATCAACAAAAATCATAATATATGTAACATGAATAACTAAAAAAATTGGGAATCAGAATAGTTTTATGAATAAGTATATAATACAATTTTGAGGTTAGGTTATTGTTTACCTATATTGTTCGCGAGTCGTAATAAAAAAGATTTTAGGTACATACATATTTAATACTCACGTCGAAATGATCTTCACAACAATATAAACTACTCAAGCACGATACATTATCTCTCCTCATCGCCTTACACCACTTTATCCTTATATTTGCACCTTTGGGCATATGAAAATATTTGCAGTTTTAATGTGATTTTCACACATAGGAACAATACAATATTTATAATAAGACCCTTTTGTGTGCTCTTCCATTACAATAAGTTGATCTTATAAGCTTTAATCACTCACATTTATTAAAAGTGTGAATCAAACACTTTGTTGTTAATTTGTTTAAGAACCGCCGTGCACTAAGCTGCACGGTGACGTCACAAATGAGCGCGCCAAAATGGTGGCGTTTTGATCGTCCGAAAATGATAGTAATTTTAATTATTTTTTTTTAGCACATTTAATAATATTGTGAAAGTGTTATATTTTTTTCCGGTTATATAATTACTTATAGAATAGATAAAAAAAATAAAAAAATGTCATGAATATTCCCTATTAAGTCTGTACTGTGTGATAAATAAATCGAATCGAATCTAATCTTGTACAATTCATGATGGGGCGTGGATTGTGAACACTGAGTACGATTGTAAAATAACGATACTCAGGAGTCTCAGGAAAAGCTATAGGTTGCCATAATGAGGGACAGAAAGGCTCCTATATGCATCTAAATTAAGAACTAGTTCTTAAAAAGGCTGATGGCTTACCATATAAACAACCTACTTAATTTGGGCGGGTAATTGTTTATTTGCCGCGACTTAAGGGGCTCACATACGCCAATGACCTTCGATCTGAATCCCTTAGTTTTCTAATGTTTTTAGTAGCTTGTGTAATGTTTGTTGTATTAAAAACAACTGCGCTTTAAGCAATATAGTATCCCATATTGACTTCAAAGTTCATTGTTTTCGAGATATGAGTTAGAGAGACAGACACACTTTCGCATTTATAATATTAGTATGGATATATTCATATATACCTAATATATATTATCCATACTATCCATATCCATCCATACTATCCATACTATCCATACTAATATTATAAATGCGAAAGTGTGTATGTCTGTCTGTCTGTCTGTCTGTTACCTCTTCACGCTTAAACCGCTGAACCGATTTGGATGAAATTTGGTATAGAGATAGTTTGAGTCCTGGGGAAGGATATAGGATAGTTTTTATCCCGGAAATCATCCCCCAAGGGGATGAAGTGGGGGGTGAAAGTTTGTATGGAGCTACGATATAAACGAGTTCCACGCGGACGGAGTCGCGGGCAGAAGCTAGTTATATTATATATTTTATATATACTTACTTAATAATATTATAAATGCGCAAGTGTGTCTGTCTGTCTGTCTGTTACCTCTTCACGCTTAAACTGCTGAACCGATTTGGATGAAATTTGGTATAGAGATAGATGGTTGTCTATTGTTTAGCCGAAACTTATATAAAATAATATTCATATGCCCGAATTTTATTTGCCCGAATTTCATTTGCCCGAATTGTTTGTTTACCATAAAAATTATGTGACATACTCTTTGTTTACCCGATTATTCGATTCCAGAACATACGAGTGCCATACGTGTTGTTGTCCATATTATTAATTGTAATAATACTATTTAATAGAATATTTAAACGCCATACTAAATAATAGTTTAGCATCAAATTTGTATCTACACTAAGTAAAATTTGTTGCATTGATTATAACACTACAATACATGCATTGATTATTATATATATTAAATTTGTTTTTATTAATAATACCTACCTACCTGTCACTATAATTCTGGCATACGATTACGATTACGCAGTCGCTTTCGCCCTACTTAAAAGCCGGAGAAAGGCGCGCAAAAAAAAAGACCTAACATCGAAGTCGGGTCTACACCTATTGACTCTCATCAGAAGCAATATATTTTTTTTAAATAATACATATTACTCATAAGTATACAATTTTTTGATTAAATTGCCCGTTTAAAAAAAAGTATACTAATAAAAAGTTCGGTTCATTCTTCGTAAGTGTCGTTAAGCGTAAGTAGCGTTATGCGTGTGTTAGAAATGTGACCTAACCTACTTTCTGGGAAGCAATTTGGATGGCATATTATATTATGGCTAGTGATAATTATGGCTTACAATGATGATAACAAATAATATTATTGATATTGATTTTATGGGAAACAAAGTTTCTGGCACGTGACTAATATGGTAAACAATAAGTATTGCATATGTAATTATGGGAAACAATATAATGGCTGTTGACTATTATGGCAAATGAAATTATGGCAAATTAAATTCTGGCAAGTGGGTGTATACCGAGATAGATAGTATAAACGAGTTCCACGCGGATGGAGTCGCGAGCAGAAGCTAGTATTATATAATCAAAGATATGTAGGTAAGTACCTATTAGGAATGTTAAATGTTGAGAACATCTTTATGAACTTTAACAAACTAGGTTGTTTTCGTCAAGGGTTATAAATAAAACAAATTTGTGTAGGTCACTCAGTAAAAAGGATTAAATTCTTTTAACTTTCTTCGATCAACAGTGCAAACAAAGAAACTTAGCTAAAACGTTTCATGATCAAAATCAACACTCGTAGTCAGCTGTTGATCAACAAAAATCATAATATTTGTAACAATAATAACTAAAAAAATTGGGAATCAGAATAGTTTTATAAATAAGTATATTATATACAATTTTGAGGTTAGGTTATTGTTTATATTGTTCGCGAGTCCTAATAAAAAAGATTTTAGGTACATACATATTTAATACTCACGTCGAAATGATCTTCACAACAATATAAACTACTCAAGCACGATACATTATCTCTCCTCATCGCCTTACACCACTTTATCCTTATATTTGCACCTTTGGGCATATGAAAATATTTGCAGTTTTAATGTTATTTTCACACATAGGGACAATACAATATTTATAATAAGCTTTTGTGTGCTCTTCCATTACAATAAGTTAATCTTATAAGTTTTAATCACTCACATTTATTAAAAGTGTGAATCAAACACTTTGTTGTTAATTTGTTTAAGAACCACCGTGCACTAAGGTGCACGGTGACGTCACAAATGAGCGCGTCAAAATGGTGGCGTTTTGATTGTCCGAAAATGATAGTAGTTTTAATTATTTTTTTTACCTTATTTAATAATATTGTGAAAGTGTTATATTTTTTTCCGGTTATATAATGACTTATAGAATAGATAAAAAAAAAATAAAAAAACATCATGAATATTCCCTATTGTAACGTATCAGCGACATCAACTGTTTATAGAATACAGAATACTTCATTGGTAAAAAGTACATTTTACAAGTCATAATACGTTATATACTGTTACATAATCATCACTCAGTGTTAGATAACCCAACATAATGTTACACGTGTTTAGTTAGCCAATTAATGGGTCTAATCCATATGACACCCATGTCATGACTTGACAGAGTTATATAGTCCTATTCCTATCACCGGGACCCAACTTATATTAGGCTTACTTCCTCAGAGCGTCCATTTGCCGACTTGAAATTCTATTCCAATCCTCAACATCAGTGCATCGCATTCACTCACAGACCATGAAAGCATACAGCCTACATAAATTCAGATATCAATTCAGTATGTCAAACGTGTTGCCAAATTGGCCTCCACATGATTGATCTTGCAGAGCAAACGTAGAGGCAGAAGTGGGTCATATCACTCGATATTAATATCGTGTATATTTTATAAATAATTGAGTCATCATTTAAATTGATCATAAAACATTTATTATCTTTTAAAAAAAAGAGAAATAACTAACAAAACTAAAACTAAAGGTAAAATATTTGCCCCAGGTCGCTGCCAAGCGGTAGTGTGCCCAAAAGGCTGGCAGTATTGCCACGGTGAATGGCAATGCTGATTCTCTGGGCGAGGTAAAAGCCAGTCTTCTGGTCACGTGAAGCCTCGACCAAGTGTGTGTGTGTCCTATCATCGTCGTATCAAAAAAAATATTTAGCTAGCAAATAAAGAATAATAAGACTGCCTGCGACGTAGCGTTGGAAGCAGGAATGGATCTTTATAATACCGGTAATATTTTTGTATTTATTAATCTATATATATATATAAACGTCAAAGTCTTGACTGACTGGCTGACTGACTGACTTAAATCAACGCCCAGCCCAAAAAAAGTAGTTACGCAAGTACCCACTAAGAAGGGATTTTTGAAAATTCCACCCTCTAAGGGGGTAAAAAGGTGGTTGAAAGTTTGTATGGGGGTGGAGTAAAATTTGAAGTGAGAGACTAGAAACTTTGTGTATGGACTCCTTATACAAGAAAAGTGTTTTAGGGTTTAGGAAAGTTAAGCTTAAGGGTTGGTACCCTTAAACGGGTTAAATAGGGGTGCAAAGTTTATATGGGGGAAACTCTTTTTTTGAGTCCCGGGGTAGGACATAGGATAGTTTTTGTCCCGGAAATTATCGGGGTGAAAAAGGGTTGAAAGTTTATATGGAGCTACGATACAAACGAGTTCCACGCGGACGGAGTCGCGGGCAGAAGCTAGTGCGTTCATATTTTTGACGTGAAATGCGACCGATCCGTTTAGTTTCCCAGTTTAATGAAAGAGAAGTAATTACCGACCCGGTCGAGCGTCTTTATGCAGCTGTCAGTGGCACTAGGCTTCGGTATTCAGTGAAGCTGGAATCAATTAAGTCCAATCGGTTAATTTAGTTCACTATCAATCGCGTTTTATCGTTATTGCACTCGTTCTGACATTCTGTTTAATGCTCCGGCGGTGACAAATAAGCATACAACTGATGGTTAATATCGCCTTTGGCCGTTCTGCGACTGCAGAGCATTCAGAAGCGCGGCCGAACCTTAAAGCCGGCTGTACACATTGGGCCAACGTTGGCGCGTGAGCAGGATGCAGCTATGCGTTAGAAGGAGAACGCTATAATTCGATCTGATTAGTTAGCATAGCTGCATCCTGCTCACGCGCCAACGTTGGCCCAATGTGTACAGCGGCCATTATGCCTGCTGTACATACTGTGCCAACGCGTTGGCGCGTGAGCAGAAGGCAGCTATGCGTTAGAGGGAGAGGGCTATAACTCGATCTCTGTCGTTTACATAGCTGCCTCCTGCTCACGCGCCAAAGTTGGCGCAATGTGTACAGCCGGCATTACCCTTCGGCCGCCTACGAAACTAACGCCACGTAACCAGTTACGTGTGAAGAATTGTTTTTCTTGCTACGAAACTAGTTACGTACAGTCAGCATCAGAAGTAGCTAAGCAAAATAACACGCTCAAAATGACCTACACAGATCCTTATTCCCTTGACATTAGAGTTCGTGTGTAGATAATTTTGTGCACTAGAACTGCTTAGCAACTTCTGCTGCTGTCTGTACAACGATTTCGTTTTCTTCCTACGCAACCAGATACGACATTTTTGAAGTGAAAACTTCTTTAGCGGCGCTGTGCACTTTTTGGGATGGGGAAAAATTGTTAAACTCGCCACAGGTGTAGGAGCGTAGGGAGGAGGGGGGAGTTTTTTTTTTAATACTGATAATTAAAGCAATTCGCAAGTTTTCACTTCTGCCGGCACTCCCGGAGTGCAAGTTGCAACCCGGTTTTTTTTTCGTATTGATCTGTTACGGTTACGGCCTCACCTCAACTCCCTACTCGCAGCAGTTTCTGAATGTGACTTGTTAACCGACTTAAAAAAAAGGAGGTTCTCAATTCGGTTGTAATTTTTTTTTTTTTTTTGTGTTTGTTACCTCAGAACTCCGTCATTGATGAGCCGATTCGATTATTTTTTTTTGTTTGTAAGTACATGCATTCAGGTGGGTCCCATTTTTAAAAAAAATTGTTGGATGATGGGCTCCTTGAGGAATTGAGAGAACTCCTCAATTATATTAGGCACGCGTGTAGTGATTTTGGTATTTTCTATTATATCTCGTGTATTTACATCCGGAAATCATAAATTTGGTGGAGTGGAACTGATGATGAAGACCACAGATGACTTATGGAATTCCTCAATTATGTACTTAAAGTACAAAAGCACGTCACAGATTCTGATAAGATTCCGTTGAAATAGCAGCTAATGAAGTACCAAAGGTGATCCTTGTGGAATCGACGGAAGTCCTCAAATATTACCGGGCCACATACAGCGATTGGGTTTTTTTCTCTAATAATCAACGCATTTGCTCTCGGAAATCAGTTCATGTGGTAAATTGGAAAATAAATGTGGAAATGTTCTCGTGGCTTGGCGGAGTACTAAATTGAAGTCGGTTAAAACTTTGTTTTTAAAGTAAATTATTTGTGACAGGGATATCGAGGCTGATGACGTAATATTAGCGAGTGCTTGAGATGAAATAAGACAGGCCTGTAGACGGACCCTAGTTCTAATTTAAATATTAAGTAATTAGCTTTACTATCTATTTCAGATTAGAAGAGTCCGGTGACAGCTGTCACCTCAGTACAGTTTATGTCATATTTGACGTTTAATGACATAAACTGTACTGAGATGACAGATGTCACCGGAGTGCCCTCTTCTAATCTGAAATAGATATTAGTATCGAATCTTTGTAACGCTTTGGCATTTGCTGCCATGCCACATGCTTACTTCCTTACTTATCCTGACTAATATTATAAATGCGAAAGTGTGCGTGTGTGTTTGTATGTTTGTCCTTCTTTCACGTCGCAACGGAGCATCGTATTGATGTGATTTTTTGTTATCTCAATACAAAGTTTAGAAGCTGGAGAGTGACATAGGCTACTTTTTTCCAGCGGGAAAACATATAATTCCCACGGGAAAATTCAATATGTTACATTTTCCTATAACCACGCGGGCGAAGCCACGGGCATCAGCTAGTAATATTATAAATGCGAAAGTGTGCATGTTTGTCCTTCTTTCACGTCGCAACGGAGCGTCGTATTGATGTGATTTTTTGTATGGAGATAGTTTAAAAGCTGGAGAGTGACATAGGCTACTTTTTCCAGCGAAAAAACATCTAATTCCAACGGGAAAATTCAATGTTACATTTTCCTATAACCACGCGGGCGAGGCTGCGGGCATTAGCTAGTTTCTTATGATTCACTAAATAAATTGCTCGAATGACAGGGTGCCTTCATTAGTCGTGTCGTACGATAGTGAAACTGGGCCCATAGTGCCATATAACGGGGAAGAATGATGACGTCACGACCCAGTTACGACCGCTTTATCGCGCTGCATAAAGGGTGCGATAAACGCGATTATTGCCCTCACGCAGCGCATATACACGCAGTCTTCACATTTCTTGTACTTTCTGTAATATATTTTAGCATAAAAATCGGTTGTCGAATAGCACAATAGTGGAGTCTACTCACAAGCCTGCCAAGACTCGCAGCGACAGCCCCCAGGGCTGCTGTAATTAGACTTCAATCGTGAGGATCGCAAGTTTAGGAGAGTTTTGCCCAATAGTTTTATTTTTTTTACGGGACGGTGGTAGTTCGATCGGAGGAGGTAAGTACCATCTATCTCCTGAGTGAATAAGCAACAGAGCCTGACATGTCATAGAGTTTATGCAACTGATCTATGTAATGAGAGGCCTCAAAACACGAGTGTGGTTTTATGAAACGAGCGTCAGCGAGCAGCGGGGATAATGTCGTCCTTGAAACGTCGAAGGAAAACAATTTGTAAAAGTACTAGTAGGTACTCACGACACGTTAAACTAAGTAATGATAATAATACTTCGCTAGTTGAATAAATCTCAGGTAAAATGAATTTAATATTTCCCCATAGTAAATTACATTAAATACATAATAAATAAGCGTATTAAAATCTTCAAATATGAGTTTAGATTGCCTTGTTACATAGTTAAGAAATACCGGGAAATCACGGGAAATTTATTACGAAAATAAAGTCGAGTCCGTCTCCATACCGTTCACGCTGCCAAAGTTTAGGTAAATATCGATCCGAATATCCGATCCTGATAATAAGCTACAAAAAACATTTGAAAACTAAGGGATTCAGATCGAAGGTCATTGGCGTATGGGAGCCCCTTAAGCAAAGATGGCAGCGGTCAGTCTGTGGATGGGTGACCGCCTGATGTTTGAGTGGTTAATATAAATGAGCGTTTCCGTGCTTTGGAAAGCACGCTAAGCAGTTGCTCCCGGCTGCTGTCTATGACAGTAGTCGTTAAGCCGAGTTAGAGGCCTTCGGGCGGCTTAAGAACTCCTAACAGTCGAGTTGCACACTCACTTGACAAAAGGGGGATAACTGTTACTCGCGTCCGCAGGAGCTATACCTACCACAACCCTGCACGTGTCCCCTGGGTGGTACCTACTAAAGAGTGACAAACTTTAAAGGCCAAAAATTATGTATGCCTGTATCTCAAACGCTAAACACACGTAACTACAGACATAGGCTACTAAAAACACATCCTTTTGGCTTTCCCGTAGTCGGGCAAATAGAATACGGATATCGAGCGACACTAAAACTTTCAGCTCAAGAAAAACATTGCACTGAAGCACTCTTATTGGCTGTTCGTCTCGTCTCCGAGTGGTTACGACACCATAACTATTTCATGGACTCGATTCCTGGATTGCGCATATTTGATTCGGCTCGCTTCACGCCACGTTAAACGGAATAAAACCCGGTCGAAGGGTTATGTCGTGTGTATTAGGGTCCCTTGCCTCAGGAGAACGAATAACAAACTTATATAATCAGTAGTTTACTAATTAATTCGTTTATTTTCGTTTTACAAATTCGAGTCACAACTTGTCAATTTTTTTCCAAGGTCGGGTCTCAGATACAGAATGGTGGTTTGCGTGTTTGCGTTTGTACAAAAGGTCTTAAAAATTGGTTCAATTGAAACATGAGCTCTGTGGAGCATAGAAATTTGTTAAAAACTAAGATAAAACTTAGTTAAGATAAAAATAGGAAGAACAATATTTGTATAAGTACGTAGGTAAAGGCCTTTAAAGTCAGTATTCGAAATGTCAAGATGAAAGTAGGAACGAGTTAATTCAGATCACAACATTAAACATTTGATTCAATTAAATGAATTCAACCCTAGCATAAAAATAAGTTTCATTTATTCAGATGTTCAGTCAGGAAGTTATTGTACGGCGGACTTAATGGCGTTAATTAAGAGCCCTTTAGTCAACTTTCAGTACAAATATTTGATATTTGAACGATTTTACGAGTTAAGTAACGATATGTGCAATTATTTGTACTCGTAAGTGGGTTACGGCTTTGAGCGGTTACTCAGGTAGTAATCGCTTTTACTTACCGACTCGCATGACACAGGCTAATCTAATGCAATAAGACTGACTTTGAGATTGGATAGGTACACTACCTACGGTTGAAGTTTGCGTACAGCCTAGAGGAAACACAAGGGTCGTTTTTGCATAGAAACGTAGTCAGGTGGTGTTTTCTCCCTGGATAATGACAGTAGAGCAAAATTTTTTTTTCCATAAATTTATGGCTACTATTGACATGTTCCTATGTTTTTCTTTTTTTCATTAATTTATTCTTAAAAGAGATATTATAACCTTCAAAAAACCTAAGAAAAATGCCAGATTTTCCGCTGTGTTCAAACATCCAGAAAACAATTTTGACTAGATTATTAAAAAAAAGGAAAACATAGGAACACGGCCAAAGCCTTTCTTTGACTTTTAATAAAAATAATAGTTAAGGTCAAGTTTTGGAGAATTAATCAGGGGACTACGGAACGTAGATTTTATGTACTTTTAATAGGTATTTTCGGTCCAAGCTGCAGTTGTCTCTATCGCGCTCTGCGGGGGGAGGCTTCAGGTTGGCGCGACATCAATACATTTAACAAATACCTATTTCTCATTATTCTCGCCCTTAGTGTTTCCTCTTAACGAATGCATATACTAAATACGTTGGATGTGTTTTGACCATATATTATACATTATTGTATTTCATAGTTGGTCGGAAGCCCAAAATTTTCTGTATTGAAAATAAACCTAAGGCTGGGTCTTCATTTTCCGTTTTAACCTCAAACGGCAATACCTATCTATAAATACCTACAGTATTCAACGAGATACTTACGTAGTATATATATTAGAGATGTACCGACTAGTCGGGAAAGCCGACTATCCGGCCTCATTTGTAGTCGGCGACTAGTCGGCTAAATGTGCCGATTAGTCGACACTTTTGGATCACAGGAAAACGAGACATAGAATAAGTAAACTGCCATTAATACCTACCATTAATGCCTACTAACATACTACCTACTAACAAATACACGGTTCAACTCACGTATTCAATGTCACTACGGGCGACATGTTAAAAATGTGTGTTAATGTGTTAAATTCTATTAAACTGCCATTTTTTACCATTCGTTTCATATTTTACTCAAATACAGATTTACTATCACATGTGGTACTTTGAACGCATGCAGACAGCGCGACGGCATAGCAAAACGAAGTTTCCCGATTGCACCCGAACTTAGCCGAAGACCACGATCGGCCTAGCCGACTAGTCGGCCTTCTAGGCGGCCGACTAGTCGGCTAGTCGGCCAAACCCATAGTCGGCCCATCTCTAATATATATAGTTATTCATTTAAATTTAATTAATTTCAAATTTCCTACAATTTTTGTCCTCACGGTTTTACTGTAAAATCAAAATCAAATCAAATCAAATCAATTATTTATTCTGCAAATAGGCCACAAGGGCACTTTTACATGTCAAACGGTAATTTACAATAAAATAGTAATCTTACACAATAATAATTTAAAATTATATATAAAAGGTTTACAAACTAAATGTCACGAAGTTAATGTAAACAAAACAAAATTGCAAAATATGACCATTACATTCGATATAAGATCTGTATCAGCATTAACAGAAGTTAATGATATTATTCAGTATTCCAGAGATGTATAAGGTCTCTGAGCGTCCAAATACAATTAATAATTATTCTAAGAGATGTATACGGTCTCTAAGCGTCAAAACAAAAAAGGAACATTAATGTTATATGTTTATGTTGTATTGTGTTTATGTTATATTGTCAGAGACGTACAGGGTCAATAACAATAAAACGTGTCAAGATCAGAATGATGTCTCTCGTCAATACGATAATAATAATAATAACACTAGTATTTAAGTAGTTAATTAGGTACTATGCCCTTGCAAGCATGAACAGTCCGGACTCCACAAACAGCACCCGATCACGAGTATGACGCATATCTCAGCCATCGCCTCCCTCAACCATATGTTAGGGAAGGTGGCGACCCGATCAACGACGCCACCGTAAGCAAAGCCCTTTAAGCGAGCATGACATATTCAAGCCACCGGACATTGATAATAGCAAAGATTAAGCGACTTGTTCGGCGAGAAACAGCATTACGTGCTCTCTTCTTACATAAAACGGTACAGTTATATCAGGTAGGTACTTATAATGATTACATGTATTTAGGTATATTCCTAATAGAATCAGACTACTACTGGCTTAAAGGCATTTTTGTCGTTTAAGAAATCGTTGACAGTATAATACGCCTTGCTTAGCAAATTACTCTTAACATGAGACTTAAATCTACTGTACGGTAAATTAACAATTTCAGTGGGTATTTTATTGTAAAAACGTATGCAGTTCCCCACGAACGACGTGCTAACCTTGCGGAGACGACTGGCCTTCACTGCGATCTTGTTTTTACTTCTGGTGTTGAAGTCGTGGATATCACTGTTGAGTTTGAACTCATGAAGGTTTTTCCGCACATACATGATATTCTCAAGAAAGTATTGGCATGCTACAGTAAGAATTTTTCCCTCCTTAAATTTGTCCCTGAGAGAATCTCGAGCTTTTAGTTCGTATATGGAGCGTACAGCTCGTTTCTGTAGCACGAATATGGTCTGGATATCAGCCGCCTTCCCCCACAACATGATTCCGTAGGACATAACACTGTGGAAGTAACTGTAGTACACCAGCCTGGCCGTCTCAACGTTTGTTAACTGTCTTATGCGTCTTACTGCATAGGCTGCCGAACTAAGTTTTCCGGCTAGGGCGGCGATCTGCGCATGCCATTGTAGTTTTGAGTCCAAGGTGATACCTAAAAACACTGTTATATCTTCAAATTCCAGTTCCTCGCCCTTTAATTTGATCTTGGTATTGTTTACCTGCTTGACATTAGGTAAAGTGAATCTGATACACTTTGTTTTCTTGGAATTTAGCAGTAAGTTATTTGCTGTAAACCATTTCACAACAGTGTTGAGCGCATCATTAATACCATCGAAGCTTTTCTCTTTCCTGTCTACCTTAAAGATAAGCGACGTGTCGTCTGCGAATAACACTATATCATGTTTATCTTGCAACACATTTGGTAGGTCATTGATGTAAATCAGAAACAGAAACGGACCCAGAATCGAGCCTTGAGGAACACCAAGAGCAACAGTTGTCCCTGCTGATTGGGTCCCATTGATGACTACTCGTTGTGTTCTCTCCGAGAGATACGATGAAACAAGATCAAGAGCACCGTTTTTAATCCCATAATGTCTCAACTTTCTGATTAAATTCTCGTGATCAACGCAATCAAATGCCTTTGATAAATCACAGAACACTCCAATAGCATCTTGAGCCTCTTCCCAGGCATCAAAAATATGTTTAATTAGAACCACACCGGCATCAGTGGTAGAGCGGCCCCTAGTGAATCCGAACTGATTGGTATTGAGCAGTTTATTGCGACTAGTGGGACATAAGCTGATGAAGAATAAGCTTCTCAAAAACCTTGCCCAATGCCGGTAGTATTGATATTGGCCTGAAGTTGGTAGGGTCAGTCTTCGTTCCTGATTTAAACAACGGGATAATTTTACCGTGTTTCATTAGGTCAGGAAATACTCCAGTATCAATACATTTATTGAAAATATCAAAAATGGCCGAGTTATTTTTCGAATATACACAGGAGCTCATTTAGTCTTCATTTTGAATTTACACTCCCAGTGAGCCTCCCCAGGGACCTACGAAAAAAAATCAAAGAATTGATTATTCACGGATAAAAATCTATAATGTAGCTGTGTTGTCGATATCGATAGTACCACATCTAAAATCCGATAGGAGCGAAATTGGATACAATTAAGAGAATTATCGTCATTTTTCCAAAACTCACGAAGTTTTATCTTGCGCGGATACATAAATAAGTCTCTTATACGGAGCGTGGTTCATAAAAATCGAGGCACCCCAATATTAAGATATTTTATAAAAAAATGATTGTAAGAAAATATATCTCGTAATTTAGGTAGGTATAATTTGTATTACAAATATTACAATACACGCCCGCACTCATATCCAGAAATATTCAGAACAATTACAAATTACAAGGAAATAACGAATCTTTCTCGCTTGGCCAGCACCAGCACCCGTCACCCTTTTCAATCCGCAAACCTTTTGCCACCCGAAAACACACTCTACCCGTAAGCTTACAAGTTATATTTGTAAGTTAGTACTCGGCAAATGTAAAGTTGTAAAAGAGTAATCAGGGTTGTCACTGGCAAGGAGCACCCTCGTTCCTGTCGTCATACTGAGTAGCACAAATCTACGTATGGTATTAGGGACCCATTTTGTCTTAGCGACCCCTATTTGGGTGCCCAATGCGAAGGTTGGCCATGCGGTAAATAGGGTAGAAAGCATGTCAGGGTTATCACTATAATTGCTGGAGTTGTGGTATTGTTGGTTATAGAAAAAAATGGTGACTATGAATATCCTAGATTATGAAAGCAAAAATCGGCCAAGTGCGTGTCGGGCCACGCGTAGGGTTCCGTAGTTGCCTGTCTTTCTTAGTTACATCGACACGCGCGCGCCAACCAAATGGTTGCGTCGGCCGAACGGACGAACAGCCAGACGGACATGGCGAAGCTATAAGGGATCCTTGTTGACTACGGAACCCTAAAAAGGTCAAGTTCTGGTTCTAACGGTATGACAACCAAGTTTAAGATAATATCTTTTCTTAAGTTTGATATTATCAAACTTAAGAAACGTGCAAGGAACGCCCTATGACAGACGTACCTACGCACCAAACTGACAGTGGAGCCTTTGTAAATCGCTCATTAACTTTCAGGTATACCATAAACTGGCTTATTTTGTAGCATATTTCCGGGAAAAAAAAATCTATATTTATGCTGAAATGTCCGGGTTGTTTTGTTTCTAGTGAAACACTTGGGCGGAACCCAGGTAGAATCAGAGCTTTATCTATAAGTAGGCGTAGTTGTATATTCAGCCATGGCACAGGCTCGAGGGTCGTCAAGTCAAACTCGACTTTATTGTGATGTACTTATAGTAACTTAAGGTTTTTTGAGATGAATTAACAATACAAGGTCGATAGGTAGGGTATATCACAACTAACCTAGAGCCTACGTATTTTTAACCGACTTCAAAACAACCTAAAATAAGAAGGTTATCAATTCGATTTATTTTAATGTTTTTTAGATCTCCTTTAGAACTCTATCATTTATGAACCGATGATTCTTCTTTTCAAAAATCCAGTCGGATGATGGGATCCTTGAGGACTCGACGCAACTCCTCAAATATTATCGGTCCACATAAGTATAGCGACTCGGAGTTTTTTCTGTAATAATCAACGCACTTGCTCTTGGAAAGCAGTTCATGTGGTAAAGTGGAAAGGAAATGTTCTTGTATATTCCTTGGCGAAGTACCTACGGAATTGAAGTCGGTTTATACTTTTAAATCGAAAATCTTGTCTGCCAATGGTTCTAAGCTATGTTTGATAAGTCGTAGGTGTGTTTCAAATGTTTAATTTCTGTGGTTATTATAAGTTTCAGTAAAAAATGGAAATTTTGGTGAGTGGTACCTACAGTCAAGGGTATTAAGTATTAACACTTTCTCAACCGGACTAAAAATGGAATAATTCACCAGAAATCAACAGAATTCGCTAGGCGTAAGTTCAGAATACTACTGCCCGCCTGGCGGGCTCAGCCGGCATCTGAGCAAACATTACGAGTGCCCGCTGGGCGGGTTCTTGGTTGCAAACGTGTTATTTATTTATTTATTTATCGTATGGCATAATATTTCTCTACTTAATTAAATGTTTATGATGCTAACATGTATCTAAATACATGTTACTTTGGCAGCTGCACTATCCCTCTGATCTCGCAGCTTTCTCTACACAGAAATGAATTCGGATGCACACGCAAACAGCACTTCTCAGTGCTCCAAAATGAAAACAAAGGACATAGGACTTTCAGTCCGTGTCCTGCAGCTAAATATTGAAGGCATCAGCAAACGTATTAATATACGTACTACACATAAATATCTGTACAGGACTCTATAAGTCGCTACACGAGCTAAATCGGCAGGACTGCCAAGCAAGGTCACAAAAAATCTAGTATGGAGTGATTGTGAAGTGACCTTGATTTGAATGGCCGCCGTGCTTCCGACACGTGTCCACACGGGCCGAATCACGCGGTGGCCTGCCCCGTATCATGTTCGGCCTTATCACGCGATAAGTGACAAGATAGGAGCGTCGTCTCGTTCTCTCGAAGTGACAGACGCTCTATCCTGTCACTTATCGTGTGATAAGGCCGACCATGATACGGGGTCTGCACTGCATGCAGTCCTGCCGATAATGGCCCGTGTAGCGTCTCCATATTGTTATAAAGGCGTGTAGAATTGTGTGTCGTTATTATATTAATAATTAAAACACCTGACTGTACAAGCTTTTATTGCCGACGTTCGTCATCAACTAGCGCGTCGATTCGCATATCAATAAATTAAATTATTCTTCGGGTGCTCCGGAGAATCGAACTTTACAGCGTGAGAAATTTCCTCCCTCAGTCGGAATCGGTGTCGACGTAGACGAAGATTGTCTGGTTAGAACGCTATCGAGCAGCTCCTTGAAGGCATTGGTCTGAGACCGCTGCAGCCCTGGAGAACGACCTTTCGTCAGCAGATGCATAATTATCCTGCGACGCATGTCGCTGGTTCCTTTTGGGTGGCATTTCTTATTTGAAACGACGAGTCACGGCACAAAATCACTTTTTCACTTTAGCCTCGCGCGTGGGCAGCCATTTTGTAGCACTTTAGCCTCGCGCGTGGGCAGCCATTCTGTAGCACTTTAGCCTCGCGTGTGGGCAGCCATTTTGTAGCGCCAGCTAGCTCGGATTCGTGCGACGGGGCTATGTATTTAAGGAAACACACGCGTACAGTTTGTTACAGTTTATTGCCAAGTAAGAGGCACGGTTTATGACAAACAAATGACTAATCACCACACTAAACATATTATCGTTGGGATATCAGATGATAATAATACTGGAGTTAATCACTATAGCGCGTCGGACTGCGCGGGGGCGGCGGGAACGTATGTTCAAGGCCTCGCTCACGCGCAGTGCGTGCCGCCGATTGTCAGCCGCTATTGGCTGTTGCACCTCGCTCACGCGCAGTGCGTGCCGATTGTCAGCACCTCGCTCACGCGCAGTGCGTGCCGATTGTCAGCCGCTATTGGCTGTTGCGGTGCAGCACGAGACTCGTCCAATCCGCGGGCCTCACTAGTGATGGCCGGCGTTTGAGTAGGCCGCGTTATAATTTCACTTTATTACCCGGTTGTATTCTTGGTTACTGATTAGAGCTTGAAGGCGACTTGACCCCATGATTTCAGGAAAAATCTCGTTAGCGAGTTCCTACTAAGGATATCGGCATCTAGCGGCTAATGAATGAACTAATTTTGATATGTACATAATTTCTTTAATGTTCCGTCGGCGACGTGTGGCGTATAGTATACTGTGCTACTTAAATGTTGCTACTAGTAACGCCATCTATTAATTTTTATAGCTTCTACAAATCTCAACATCCTCCGCCGCCAAGGAAGTATTCCTTGCTCTAGTTAGAAAGTCAACACAGCTTGGTAATCGATCGTTGTGTGATCCCAAAAGCTGTGCGGATATCGTACATACGAGTCAATCCATCAGTGCCAGTGTTTTTCTTAAGTACTCTACCGACACTCCAGTTATTCGTTGGTGGATATCTAGGATCTTTGATTAATACCAATTCATCAAGTTCTAAATCCTTTTGTGTTGTATTCCATTTTGGACGTAGTTGTAAGCGAGAAAGGTATTCTGCTTGCAATTTCTTAGAAGCACACCAAGGTCCAACGAGCAAAAGAAGCTTAGAATTACAAAAGTGGGCTTCTAACAGTGAAGAATTCATGTTTGCCATACCTATAACCTGCAAAGAGAGAAAACTCAAATACCTTAGATATGAACTGAAAGAGCCACATAAAGACACTGGGTATGACGAAGACAACCTGAAAGTTACACAAAAGGGGATTGACACTGAGAATGTCAAACGAAGTCACTAAGAGAAATGTACTTGCTCAGGGGGGCTAGCACAACTCACACCGCGCCGCGACGCGAGTCGAGAAATATCTACTCTCCTCTTTCTAATTTGCACGGTGCGATTGAGACAGGAGGCGCTCAGTCGCGCGCGAAGCGACTTGTCAGCAAGTTGTGCTAGACGTACAGATCGCTTCTTTTCGATCCGTTGGGATGGTTAGCAAATCTATCATGACAGCCAAGAGGTTCATGCAGAATTTATGGCTAGAGAAGCTAGATTGGGATGAAGAGTTACCAGCAGATCTAAGGGCAGAATGGGTCCGGTACCAAGATGACTTACCTGCGTTGTCAGATATATACATCTTCCACGGTGGACTGGTGCCACTAGAACGTCTACATAAGAGTGGTGAACAAAGATGGATCACAGTGTCGAGTCTTTAATAACGGCGAAAACTAAGATAGCACCAGTTGTCAAACCACCGTCTCTGCGACGCCTGGAGTTTTATTTATTTATTCAACCAACTTACATTTACAGCATATTGCCAAACATGAAAGTTATAGGTTATAGTATTAGTAACAATATTAAAATATATGAAATTAAATTAAATTAACGTAATTCAAATTAAAATTAACATTATCATCTTAGTGATTTATACATTTTAGCAAGCTTGTATACAGGACACATTTAGTACTGTATTGAAGTTGGAGTGTTGATTGACTCCAGATACCGAGTGGCTGTACCCAGGAATTTCGGCTCCGACTCCGAGAACATGTCCAAGGTAGTCATAAAGGAGAATATTATTGATGTGGTTCAATGCTTTATACGAGGGAGTGGTGCTCAGCATTAGGTACTGTAGTGTTAGGAACCACAAAAAGTGGCCGCTGTCGTGGACGAAGTGTACCTCTCATATTAGGTAGCGTACAAACTGGTGAAACATGTCATGAATGTTTTGAACACAGTGTTACAACAGACATATGCGTGGGTGGATTCAAAGGTGGTTTTGGCCTGGTTAATAACTGGACACCTCATACCAAAAATGAACTCTATTCACCTATTATATACTTTTTTATAGTATGAGGTTGTGGGCGACGTAACCTTAAAATTACATTTATAGCTAACGAAACCATTGTATAATACATAAGCATATAGATTGTATAAGGCAAATAAAGGAAATATCCCATTTTACATAACTAAAAGTACATAACAAACTGTAAAGACATAATAGGTAAATATAGCCAGAATAATAAATGAATATGAATACAAAGTAGGTAAATGAATAAATAAAGGTAATAAATAACACCCCAGAAAATATAATAAGTATAGGCTAAGGCATATAGGCCAAACATGTTTTTAATATTTTCATTTTGAGTATATCTGGGTATCATACTGAAGTGTCCAGCTATAAAAGGCTCTGAAAGTAAGTATATCGGGAACACCCAAATACTCCGAAATATTTTATTCCGAATTTGCTAATTCCGATTTTCAAAACTCCGAATTTCATAATTCCTAAGACTTATAATTTCGATTACTCAAAAACACGAATTTTAATTTGCCGAATTACAAAATCTCGATAGTTTGTTTATCCGATTTTTATAACTCCGAACAATCAAAAGCGCGAAATGTCATTGGCCCGAAAAACAGTATTCCGATTATCAATTTTCCGAAATTTCATTGCTAATTCGGAAATCTAATATTCGGGATAATGAACTTCGAGTTTTTAATAATCGGAATTTTATCTCTTAGGAATTATGAAATTCGGAGTTTTGAAAATCGGAATTAGCAAATTCGGAATATAATATTTCGGAGTATTTGGGTGTTCCCATCACGGGACATACACGGGGAATAAAAAATCCGAAAATTACGGGTGTTCTGCCTTTTCCCCGAACTTTATTTGTTCGAATTTCTTTTGCCAACCAACATTTCGCCGATGGTTCACTTTGACAACCAACTATTAGCAAATTTTTGTATGACAACGTTTCATTTGGCAGAATTATTATAAAGCTGATTATTGTAATGACTCAATACTTTTGGCATACTGACAATTTGTCAAATCTTTCACTAGGCCTAACAACTATTAAACGAATAATGTTAAAACAAAAAAAAACCGTTAAAAAACATTTCACAGAGTCCAGGTAGGTGCGACGACGAGCGAAGCGAGGAGGAGTGTTAGGTTTAACTGTGACCCTACAGCGCGCGAGCCGAGCGAGCGAAGCGAGCGTGCCGCGGTAGCGGCCGGCGAAGCGCCAGAACCGACTGTTTTTTTATTCCCTCGGCATCGCGGCCCCTCATCGGTCAAAAGTCGGTTCTATTTTCATAGAACCGACTTTTGACCGATGAGGTTTCCCTCACTTACTTATTGCTTAGAATCGACTTTTTAGTGTTCATAAGCATGGTGTATAAAGTTCAAGTTTTCACGTAGGCAGTAGGGAACAGGGACTTACTTAGTGGCAAAACCGACTCGGATCGCGGATAGGGTAGAAGACAAAAGCGGGAGGTAGCGGCCGGCGAAGCGCCAGAACCGACTGTTTTTTTATTCCCTCGGCATCGCGGCCCCTCATCGGTCAAAAGTCGGTTCTATTTTCATAGAACCGACTTTTGACCGATGAGGTTTCCCTCACTTACTTATTGCTTAGAATCGACTTTTTAGTGTTCATAAGCATGGTGTATAAAGCTCAAGTTTTCACGTAGGCAGTAGGGAACAGGGACTTACTTAGTGGCAAAACCGACTCGGATCGCGGATAGGTTAGAAGACAAAAGCGGGAGCTTCGCTCCCGCTTTCGTCTTCGAGGTTATTTTTTTTATAAAAGAGAGGAAAAACTTGTTATTAAAACTTGTTTGTAAACTTTTATATGGGCCGTCCTTTACTATACCTACTGTGGCCCAACATAAAAGAGACCTTTGTAACTTACTTGCTTCTGATTCGAGATCTTCAGTTACTACTAAGAAAAACATAGGATTATGCGTTTTGCAGTTTATGCGTTTGTACAGTATAGTTAAATTGTTTTATGAGCAACCAATTTATGTCCAAGAATTCGTAATTCAGATTTTTCGGATTTTTGATTAGTCGGATTTATAATTGGTCGGTGTAATGATATGCGGATTTTTGAAAATCGGTATTTTAATAATCGGGATTCGTATTTTTGATATTTTGGATTATTATTCAGTCGGACTTCTTATTATTCGGGGTATAGAAATTCGGAATTTTGATAATCGGAATTGTAACCGATAGACCTTTTGAAATTTCGGATTTATAAAAATCGGATTTATGAAGAATCGGAATAGTTATATTCGGAGTTGTAAAACATTCGGAATTATGAAAATCGGTATTATGATATGAAATTCGTGATTCCGACAATCGGAATTTCGTTTTTCGTATTTATGTAGTGTACCCAAGTATATCAGCCCAGCTAGACCATAGAGAGAACAGGGCTTAGGCTCCACCCGCTAGAACCTGATTGGTTATTAAGTTTGGTAGGAATTTGTAGTTCTGAGCATTATTACGTTATTTTGGCTTATCATGCAAAGTTATCAAAGCGACCGCTTTATAACCTTTTATAATACAAGCATGATTTATATGTCATTGAATAGGTCATAAAAAGTACTTACTGTTAAAGAGACTTAATATTAATAAGATAACTGTTTTATATTGTAAAAACCTAGGAAAACCTAGCTAGAAAGGATGTGAAAACAAATATGTCTATCTTTCACATATCGTAATTATGATAAGAACAACTTTATAAAACTTGTTATTGTTAAAATACATTGTCTAGAGTCACGAGTTTATATGTAAACAAGAATTGAGTCCAATAAGATTAATCTTGTTAAAAATATTTTGAGACAACCAAATATTATAATTAAAAGGGGCGTGAAATTACGTCACAGCCAATCAATCATGTAATATTTGGATCAATAAAAAACTCAGAAATTCCCAGTTATCCGCGCCAGTGCAATGACGAGTTCGTAGTCTAAATCTAGAATATAAACGAGCTAAATTTCAGTACAAATTGTGTCAGTCGAGTTCTCTTGCAAGTAACAACAACTAAGTAATCAACAGTGTAACAAAGTAAATAGGAAATACATAGGGCAGTGATAGGAGTATATATAAGTTATTGTAAAAGTCTTCATTTAAATGTTTGAAATATACATTTTATTATTTTCTTCGGTTTTCAATTAGCGTTCCCGGTAAAAGGTTTTGAGGTAATAGTGGATGCTATTAGAGCTCTGAATTTACGACTAGAGTTAGCGTCCAGGAGCTGTCGTGGGCTGCAGCAGGCATCGAGTGGGCCGCCAGGACTGCGTGCCGGGTCGTGCCTGTAAGCAGCTACTTGTTAGGTGGCTGTAGAGCGGCATACGTCGTTGCTCTAGGCGTATGGACAGATCGCTCCGTCGACGCCGTAAGATCGTAAGCGTAGTGGCACGCGGCGCGTTAAGCGCATCAACGCTACCACCGCTTGACACGTGCGTCGAGGTCGGTCGTCAGAGATGTTAATTACTGGCCACCCATCAATACCTGGCCACGTTGTACTACATGGAATTCTGTTTGCAGGGGAACAGAGTTCATTTTTAGTATGAGATGGCCAGTTATGGTGGCCAGTTATTAGCGATTTACAATCAATAGCAATCACAAATATCAAGTTACATCGGCAATCTTCGTCCACGCCGACGAGTGCTGACAAGTACCGAATGAAATCGAACGTATGACCCACAGAACTATATCAAGATAGAAGGAAAGAGTGTATGTACTTCGCGTGGCAAAAGTAAGTCCGATGGACTTCTTTGCTTGCCGCGAACTTCAGTCCGCTCCCGACCTCGGAACGCGTGCGACATCAGGTTATAATCACAAAATGACTCGTTGTTCGATACTGAGCTGTTCAAACACCACCAAAAAAGGTGAAGCTGTTAATCGTGGTATTTCCTATCATAGGTAAGTACTATTTGTCCTAAAATACCTGTTATTAATTAAAAAAACAATTTATTTATTGCTCTGTATTATTTTCATCAAAATAGATTATGTCCAACTCTAGTTTTCCATTGCGGCTTTAGTTTGACGAGACACACTTGACGTGCGTTCAAAACCAGCGATATATAAATAGGCTATTCAAATTGTCGAGTCGCTTCATGGTCGATTTATTCATTTTTCTGTCACTAGTGCTGTACCAGTGTGCTGTACACTGTGATTTTCTTAATCGGTTAAATCGATTATAAAAGCAGAGAAATGAAAATTACGTTTTTATATTATTACCTACTCTTGCGTTCCTGACCGATTGACAGACAGCGCACGGCCTAAACCGCTAAAGATATAAGCATGAAATTTGGAACATATATTCTTTACAGTACGTGGACCTGTACTAAGAACGGATTTTTCGAAATTCAACCCTTAAGGGGGTGAAATAGGGGTCGAACCGTTGTATGGAAATCGTTCATTTGGAAAGTTAAAGACTCGAATCTTTGTATGGAGGTTTCTTACTAAAAAACAAAACAAATGATTTAGCGTTGTTATAAAAATTCATCCACTGAGGGGGTCAAATAAGGGTGCAGTTTGTATGGGGGAAACTTTATTTTTTGAGCTAGAGACTTGAAACTTTGCAGAAATATTACATATTAAAATACAAAAATAAGATTTTTCAGTGTTTTAGGAAATACCACCCCTAAGGGGGATAAACAGGGGTACAAAGTTATTATGGGAGAAATTTCATTTTTTGAGCTAGAAGCTTGAAACTTTGTAGAAAGATTACTTATTTAAATACAAAATAAAAACCTTAAAGCGTTTTGGAAAAATCCACCCCCACGGGGGTAAAAAAGATGTGAAAAAATAAGACTTTTATAAGACTATTTTTCATTTCTCTGTCGGTTCTTATCGATATTTTGACTCGATACAAAATTATTACAACTGCCGCGTACTAGTCGATGTTGACGAATCGATTTCGCGCGGATTAGGTATGTTTCTCGTCACTAAATTACGCTTGTGACGTCAAATTACCTACGCAAAATGTTACACGCTCGGTTCCCATACTAATCGGCGCCCACTTTCCTTCTATCTTGATATAGTTCTGTGGTATGACCATTTCAATAAAGACCTTGTTGCACTATAGGTGCGTAATACAATATGCAACTGACAGGTGAACTTATTATTATTATTATTATAAAAGAGAAATGGCAGCCTCGAGGGCCTTTGCCAGAGTCAGTAAGTGTATAAATTAACTACGAATAACGAATTAAACCATTATAAAATCAAATAGACGTGACTATCGCCAAGATGGCGACAATCAACCACAGGTGAACTTGTGCTTTCCCGCTCATGGCGCCAGACAAAATGGCGGGCGCCAGAGGTTGCCAGCGTTGCGCGCAAAATTTTAGCCAATGGGCGTTGAAGATTTTACCCGCGCAAACGCGCTGCCTTATGATTTTCAATAAATTCTTTCTGCGCAGGTACATCGTTGTAACTTATATTTGTGGTATTTGTGGTGTATATTATTTTACTTCCGACAAATAACATGACAGGTATTTCAACCTTCTATTAATGCATGGTCTCCTGGTATTTCTTCCAGTCTTATTGTATGGCTCATATTTCTGGTCTGTTTGCCCTCGGAGCATCTGAAGATACCTAACGAACCAAACCTGCCTAGTGTTGATAACACTGTATCAAAAAGAGGTTGTGGTTATGAAAAGTTTGCTTGTGGTTAAAATAGTTAGAAAGTTGAACTAATACAAATCAATTTAGTCCATAAAGTTCAATTTTTAAAATAAATTATCAAGTTGCAATGATTGGAATATTTTTGTCCAATAGGGAAGATGCAATATTTTCAATTTTGCTTTCATTTGAAAAATCGCATGTAGAATAGACCACGAAAGTATTTTAAAATTAAAAAACTATAATTCAGTCAAAAAATTCCTGTTACAAACTGACAATTTAAACTTTCGCGCCTAAACGGACCGTCACTCATGTGTGTCACTCGCTCACTCGCTTTTTTTTAAGTGGTGCGTCCCACCAAAGAGAATATTGAATATATATCGTCCCACGTTCGTCCCTAGATGTCATAGTTGCCTAAGTTTTGGCTTTTGACAGGAGTGACGTCACCAGACGCTGATTGTTGAATTGAAACACGTTCTGTTTCACATTAGGTACTTCAAATACGTTTCAGTACCTATTATTTTATGTTTTTTCAACATTTGGTCATAAAATAATGGTAAACATTATAGCTGCATCTTCCCTATTAGTTGAACTGGTTGAACTTTCAGTTGAATTTAGCGGAATAGGCGACAAAATCAGACGGGTTAACACTCTACTGGAACGCAACAATAAAAAAAAGCTTTCAGTCATTAAGTAATTTATTCATATTTACACACCTAACTACATTTACGAAATTCTATCATAAATATCTGTACAAAATGCATCCCACTCACTAGTAGCAAACTTACAAAAACTTAGCACAGTAGGTATTGTTATTACATATAACCTCAGTCGGTAGAACCAGTGATGTAGATTTTACATATGTGGGGGCACACATCCGCGAACGCGGGTGTCAAACACTAAAACACGTAAATAAACAATGTCCATTTTATGATATCACGCAATCATCAAACAGACTAATGGCCGGTTCCAATAATCAATCCACCGATCCTTACCAACAGTTACATTTTGACACATTTTCTACGGGTAATCTGTTAAGGCGCCGTAGGTTCAGCGAAGTTAAGCGAACAGAGTTTTTGAAACAATATAATGCGTCTGTTTATCATAAATCATAATATGGTTTCAAAAAAAATCGAATAGTAATCTTGAGGCGTTTCTGTATTGATTTCCAGTGCTTCGATACATGATTTAGTAAATTTCGCTCGATAGAAAAAAATCACGAACATAGGTCTAAAACACACAAAAATACACTTAAAATATTCGTAACAAATTATGCACAAAAGCTATAAATATTAAAATTGCTCCTAAAAATCGGCAATGTCATGTTTGAGGGAAATCAGTGTTCACGTTTTTGTTTATTTAAACGGCCAAAAAATTAAAATTAAAAAACTTGATATCCGCGCTTCCGAGCACGCACTTCCATCTCGCTCACGCTTACGCTCAGTGAGAGGGAGAGAAGACCATGAACCTACGGCGCCTTAAAATGTAACTGCCGGTAAGGAAAACTATCCGTGGATTGATTATTGGAACCGGCCATTAGGGTGGGTTGCACCAAACCGTTTGTCATCGTAAACGGTGTTCGTTAAATTCTGAATGTATGGAAAGTTTGACAAGTTTGTATGAAATGACAGCTGCCGGCGCCATCTTTAACGTTGATCGGTCTGTAATAGTAAGTTGCTGCAACCCCCCCCCCCCTAAATTACAATCGTAGCGAACAAATCCAAAACGCGTCTGCTCTTGGTCATGCCCGGGCCACACTAACGAGAAATGCCATTAATTATCGCGATAATCGTAGTGTGGCCGTACTGATAACGTCCATTATCGCGATAATTCATGGCAATTCTCGTTAGTGAGGCCCGGGCATTACAGAAACGAAATTAAGTTTTTTTTAATGGCGAAAATACCTAACAAAAATGAGCGCGGCAAGCGTGTCCTTCCTTGTTGTGAATTGCATTTGGGTGGTATTCCATTTGTTCTAGATCTTTGTCCAATGTGCATTGCATCTCACTCACTAATAAAATAAGGTTGCTCAGATATTTTGAATCCTTGGGAACGTACACATATTTATGAACTCGTCTGCAATACATTCTGAAATACACTTACAGGGGCAGTTCGGATCTCATGAAAATTGTAGACTGACACAATGCCATCATGGCGCAGGAGAGGGAAGCCGTTATGCGTTGGAGTGCGATGGAAGTAATTCTGTCTCCCTCTAACGCGTAGCATAATGCGCCATGATGGCCGATTGTGTAGAGGCTTCAGGAATTTTACTTATTGTGACATCTCAGGAAATCAACGCTCTTATTAAAAAACACAGGAGACATCAACAACAGGTACATTAACCGTAAAATATAAGTATCGTAAGATGATAATAATGAAGTATATTTTAATAGCCGAAATGATTAGAAATGCTTTTACAAACCGATCAGCTGACCTTGCCGTCTAGCGCTAAGATTTATATTTCAATGAGTATCTTTTTTTTCACAAATAATTTCTACCATAACACTCTTTCCTTAACACGGTCGCAACCAAGAACCCGCCTAGCGGGCACTCGTAATGTTTGCTCAGATGCCGGCTGAGCCCGCTAGGCGGGCAGTAGTATGAACCTACACGCCAAGCGAATTCTGTCGGTTTCTGGTGAATTGTTCCATTTTTAGTCCGGTTGCGAAAATGTTAACCTTTCGATGCCAATTATACCACATTCACATATGATTAGAAAAATATGTATACATTTTCTCTCTCTAACAAGCAACTTTAACCCTTCGTATGTCTTAGCTCTGATCAGTGCTATTGAAAATTAACTCTATATGACAGAAACGTAAAACGTATAATGCTTGAGAAATGTCAGCGTCAAAGCATCCGAATGGTTGTACAGTCGAGTTCATAAATATATGTACACTTTTTTACCTAATCGAACGCGTTTGCATACTAATTGTTAGCGGCCGCATTCGAGTTGGTAAAAAAGTGTACATATATTGGAGAACTCGACTGTAGCTTCGTAATTTTTTGAGATATTTGAATGGGATTTTCGTCACTAGGGATATTTTTTTGCCTACTTTCATTTAAAGTAATAATACATTTTGAGTCGTGTAGAACGATCTATATATAGGATAACTGTGGAAATAATTGTAGTAGAGGGCTAATCGGACTGTATTTCGTCGGCGACCTGCTGCCACTTGGCGACCATGCTGGAGACTGTCTTTTGTTTCAGGCCGATCGACGACGATATCTTCACCTGCAACGTAACAATTTGTTTATCATCATCATCATAATCATATCAGCCGAAAGACGTCCACTTCTGGACATAGGCCTCCCCCAAAGAGTGCCAAAGCCACCGGTCCTGCGCCACCCGCATCCAGCGGACTCCCGCAACCTTTACCAGGTCATCAGTCCACCTTGTCGGGGGCCTACCCACGCCGCGCCTTCCGGTACGTGGTCGCCACTCGTGGCTTAATTAATTTGGTTAATTTGGTTTATCATCTATACTTAATACATTAGGTCCTTACCTATGAAATGCGTTTTTTTCACAGATATTATTTTGTACGTAATTTATTCTTTAATTTCAATATAAGACTATGTAACAAAGGTTTTAAATACAAATAATAGGTTTTCATTTTTTATTTAGTATTACAAATTAATGCTTGAAAACCACCCTGTTCATGTGCTGCCGGTTCAAGGGTTTCAATTACGTATAGTTTTATGATGCGAACTATTTTTAAGTAATTAAGATATGTGTAACGTAGCTTAAAAGTTTTCTATATTCCTACCAAAATTTTGTTTGGTTTGAATTTGACATTGCTGAATAATCCGCAATATTCAATATATGAAAATCACAGTTTTCATAAAATTCTCCATACAAAACGCCAATTTCATAGGTTAGGACTAGACATGTGCGCCGCGCCGCCGCGCCGCCGCCGCCGACGATTTTTCCACGCCGCCGCCGCCGATCAAATTGACCGGCGTGAAATCGGCGTGGCGTAATTTCGTTTTTGTTGGAACAGTGTTAATTATTATATGCAATTCATTTAACTCATTTTAATTCTAACGCCGAACAAGGACTCTTTACAGCACATGTCAACTCTGTAATGTTCTACATTGAAGAGTTTGATTTAATTCGCTTCGCAATAAAATAAAAATCGGCAATTCTGCCGCGGGACACGTTTAAACGAAATGAATGCCCTCACGTGGTTTACATTCGTGCTATATACATGCATAATTATAATCACAGTTATAATATTAGTGCGAACATTCTAAAAGTCTAGTCACAAACCTAATTCCATTTTTCAAATCATGCTTTGACTCTTTTATACAACTCAAAAGTCAATGTCATCAAAAAAATTGCAAATAAAAAACAAGACATGCTACTTATTTCAAAAATTCAAAGCGTATTTTTTAAGCGGACATGATGACTTTTTTAGGTACAGTCACGGATTTTAATTGTTAGGCCACTTTGAAGTTCTTTAAATTTGCAGTATTATAGCATTCACGAGCGTGCACGAGATTACACGATTAATTACGAATAAATACATGACGTACCGCGTAAACAACATAATAAGTAACCATGGCAACCTTGTTTAAACGTGACTATAGCAACCCTTATAAGGATAATACCAACATGTAGAATAAAACAATAAATACATGATTTTGACTTTGTCATAACTGTCTTAAGTGATAACTGTTGTAAATATTTGAATATAAATTTCACCGTGAACCCCGCCATCTTGAAGAGTCAGAAACAATGTGTTTCCCTTAAAGGTTAAAATTAAATGTTGGCTAATGAGATGTCAATGAGCAATAAGTTTTGCATGCAAGCAATATTTTTGATTCAGACCTCTTTTGAATTTAAAGACAGTGACAGTTAAATGTTGACATCAAAGATGACAATTCTGAATTATGGATTTTGATGAATCATAACCACTATTAAAGTATTTAATGCGATAATTTGATCGTGACAAGCTCGTGTATTCGTCCAACTTTGAGCGAGAGCTCATTCTATAACGTTGTTAAAGAATTAAAGTAATGCCAAATTCGTAGAACCATAAGCGTGTTAGATTTATTAACACTGTTGCGTTGTGGGAAAGACGACATATCGGGAGCAGCTGCAGGCGGAATTCCGCAACTGAATGTCGCCTTTATGGGACCCATGAAGACCATCACCCACTGTATTCAGCGAAGCCTAGCGAGGAGAAATGCTCCCCGACTACAAAGTTGATGAGTTTATGCTATACTTAAAATGATATGAAGTGTATTGATGTGTATTCCAGAACGAACAAGGCATGTGTAAAATGTGGACGCCGATATTTACATAAGTAAATTTCTTAATAAATATATTTCTTTGTCAAATAGTGTCTATTTTTTTAAGAATAATATAATTATGTAGTTAGCTATGATAGCTGAAACATAACAAATTACAAAACTGACTTAAGTCAAATTCTTATTTAATTCTTATGATGGCGGCGGTTAACTTTTACTACATCATTTCTGTCCCCGAATAAAATATTGCCATGCATAGAGTAGTGAGTGCGATATCGCAATTTTGGTGTTTACAGTATGCAATTGTCATCAAACTATCAATGCGTGCGTGACGGATGCGATGTCGACTTTCGGGAACTTAATGCGGTTATTGATGATTGATTACGTTTATGTGCAACAATTATGATAATGTCACGAACGTCACATTTGTATCCTAGACGCCACGCATTCGGATAAAGTCGCTAGTTTTTCGTTTCTCCTTCGTCGAAATGACCTATCATTATTTCTCCATTACTATCGCTACGTTATAACATTGGTTACTAGGTTGCGGTTGCTAGGTCTGCTATTGGTTAACTCTGGGTGTAGGAAGTGATTCAGATGTGAGGTTGGTAGTTCCGGCTCTGATATTAGCCAACCATTAATAATGCATGAAAATGTAACATTATTGTCGAAAGATTCAAACCTAAATGACATCTCTAGCCTGACAAGCACAATGATAAAGACAGAGATATGACTTTGCTCTTTTATTATACGAAGCTTTCGTTGTTTAAATATACGAGCATAAACGACTAAACCCGATTTGTATTATACGGCTAGAATGCGAACAGCGGCATGTGGCCTAACAATTAAAATCCGTGACTGTACTACTACTGCAAATCTTACTTTTTTCGTATTTTTTGTTGTGATGTAACCGTGAATACTAGTTTTTGGACATTCTGTAAAATTGGCTCAGATTGAATAATAATAATAAATATTAGGGGACAATCTTACACAAATCGACCTAGTCCCATAGTAAGCTCATTAAGGCTTGTGTTATGGGTACTAGACGACGATATATTTTATAGATAGAAATACTTAAATACATAGAAAACATCCATGACTCAGAAACAAATATACATGCTCATCACACAAATATTTGCCCTTACCGGGATTCGAACCCAGGACCTTCAGCTTCGTAGGCAGGGTCACTACCCACTAGATAACCGGTCGTCGATTGAGTGAAAAGGTTTGCGACTTTAGCCGACGATAAGTAAATGTGAATTCCTTTCTATAGCACGTCCATCCTTGAGCACGTGACCTAATTTTATAATCGACTGGGTCTAATTCCGGTAACAAAATAATTTGAACTCATTCCATGAAGAAATCTGTTTCCTAATTCCTCTGGGTATACAACAAAGGGCAGATTCCACTGTTATCCCACTACATAAGAAAGACTCTTCCCGTAAATATGACAACTATCGAACTATCTCTTTTATATCCCATGCTGGTAAAGTTCTATTGCACATTCTGAACAAACATTTGGAGTACTACATAAGCAAAAATATCACAATAGAGTAAGCATGCAGTTAAGGGTAGTGGCAGAATAGAGCAGATCCTAAATATCAGGCAGTTAATTCAGAAGAGCAGAGAATTTAACATACACATGGCCTTATGCTTCATCGATTACACGAAAGCGTTTGACTACATAAATTGGCGAAAAATGTTTGAAGTGCTTGGGGAAATGGGTATACCTGAACATCTGTCCTTTTAAGTGTAAAACCCCTACCGTCCAAATCTCGTGTCCGGCTGGAAGACATGACTCAATGACACACACGACCATAAAAGGAGTCAATGAGGCTAAGCTAGCTACACTTCTAAAGAAAGTCAAATTGATCAGTGCACAATATTGCCCCTCCACATCAACAGGAAAAAACGAAGCTGATGTTTATAGGTAGAGATGGGAACTGCGAGACCTGAGGGGAAAATACGTAACGTTTTCAACGAGCTTTAGGACAATTCAACTGTAATTTTCCAACACAAAAGTTGACATTTAGATCTACCTGACGCGCGTGCTTTACGTAATCAACCAGCTGGACTTGGTACAAGACATTATGTTACTTGGGCTCACAGATCTTCAACGACGGAAACTGTATGAAAAAGGTCATCAGAAGATCGCGCTTGGAAAAGATATGGAGGAACAGCAATATCCACCGCAACACCAAAGACTGACTTCGTGCACCCTTATCTTCTCTATTTTTCTCTATGCCTCTGAAACATGGACATGGAAGCCGCGCGTGAAATCAAAAATAGATGCATTTGTCACATTTTAAATGCATCTATGTGCTGGCCTTAAAATATCCTGCGCATCTGACCGCTCCCGTTAATGGACTAACTAGGACTAGATAGGAGTCGGAGTGGTCGCCAAGGCCGAAAAAGGTCGGACAGATCATCATCATCATCATCATGTGCTGGCGTAGAATGTCGGGCATCTCATGTATACAACGCCGATACTCAAGGAGCCTTCGTATTAACACCCAGCTTTCAAATACATGCTTCCATATAATGATGACATTCATGGACTACGTGGCTCGCCGAGACCAGTATCCAGCTTGGAGAAGATGATAATGGTTGGCTGCGTCGAAGGAAAGAGAAATAGAGGCAGAGCTCAAGAAAACAAAGAAGATTATCAAGATTCCTGCTTGATATTTCTTTTTAGTATTTTTGGTACAATTACATTTCAGAAAATGTGTCATAAATTAGATATTACGCTATATATAGTTATTTTTCGATACTCCGGGGAAAAAAATCCACGCCGATTTCACGCCGATCACGCCGCCGCCGCCGATCAAAATCCCACCGGACGCCGCCGCCGATGATTTTGCCATCGGCGCACACCTCTAGTTAGGACTAGGGTTGAAAAAACCCGGAAAAATTCCCGTTTTTTTCTAAAAGCTATGTTTTTTTAAGTTTTATTCGGGAAAAAACAATGTCACTTAGTTTGTATATTTTTCCGAAAAAAACAAAAAAATCGGAATAAACGAAAAAAAACGCACTTTGAAAAGAACTTGTGAATTTTTTTCCATTTATAATTAATCCATAGTTTAGGTAACTACACTAACTACACCTCCTTAGTTATGTGTTTTATTATCTAAATTTAACGTTCGTACAGAACCGCAAAGAATTTTGCATACAACTTATGCATTTAGCCGCATATATGTTGGATCCCAGATTCCATAAATCGGTCTTCACCGAATATGAAATGTTAACTGACAGTGAGTTTTTGAAAATGGCACAATATTTGACAAAATTAGCGGACTGTATGCACATTAATACCTGTGACTTAATGGGTCAGTTTGCTGAATACCAAGCAAAAGGCGGTTTCTGGGTCAACGAATTCATATGGCAGCCGGTAATGACCATAAGTCCACTGAATTGGTGGAGAGGATTGTGTGCAACAAAACTTCTATCAACTATTGCCGTGAGGTTACTTAGTGTCCCTCCGACATCTGCCGCATCAGAGAGGAACTGGTCGTTGTTTGGTCGCACTCACACCAAGGATAGAAACCGGCTTTTGCCAGAACGGCTGAATAAACTGATTTATATTAGATCTAATTTGCACTTGCAAATTAATTCTTCCAGTGTCGACGACGTCAACGATTCGGGTATGGTAGAGTTAGATGATGGCAGTGACAGTGATTAATAAATATGGTAATTAATATAAAAATTTCGATTCTTTTCCTAAAAAACTGAAAAATACGGAAAAAAACGAAAATTTCAAAACGTCCTGAAAAAAACGATTTGATTTTTTCGAGAATTTTCAACCCTAGTTAGGACCTAATATTATAAAGAACCGAAGTTCCGGTCTAACCTTAATAAGGTCTAGTTTTCTCTCAGGGTTGGAAGGTCAGATGGCAGTCGCTTTCGTTAAACTAGTGCCTACGCTGTCTTGGGATTGGATGCCAACGCGGAGGCTTAATTGAGCACCGGGAAAAAAGCTAGGAGGATGATGACTTGATGACTTAATATTATAAAGAGGAAAAAAGTCTGTTAGGTTGGATTATCTGCGCAACACTCATTCGATTTCAAATGCTTTATCACGCGCAGCGAAAAAACCATAGAATGCGAGCTCCTTACAAATTTCTACACAAACACGTGCCCAAATCCCGGTATGCGCTAAACGGCTGCCTGGCATCGTTTTGACACCCCGCCCCCACCCCGCCCCCACCCCGCCCCCACCCCGCATAATGGCAATGGCACCCATTTTGCGGCGCTACTTGGACTTCTATAGTTTCAATGGCGTTGCCGTGTGCGTTTGCCGCATGTGACCGTTCTAAAGCGTACCTTGGATTTCTTCTTCGAGCTCTTCACATCTTTTTCCTTGACCTCCTTGGCCTCCTTAGGTTCCTTGGGTAGTTCCATAGGTTCCTTCGGAAGCGGAGGCGGCTCGGGCGACGTGGGCGCGGTGTGCGGGGCGGACGAGGTCTTCTCGAGCTCGGCGATGTCGCTGTAGAAGGAGAGCAGCTCGTCGCCTATCTCTTTCTTTGGCTCCTGAAAAGAATTATGATAATAATCTGTTGGCTTCGCCCACGCATGCCTTCCAAAGGTCCAGTACGCTATGGTCGAGATATGGCATATACATACATAATAATAATAATTTCTTTATTTCAGTCATCTGGGCTATAACTTTTGGTAACAATAATGCTATGCTATGTTAGTTTATCCTAATCCTAAACACATTAAATTGACTTGTAATTCTGGTATAGTCGTTCGGTTTTGGTTGTGTCCGATCGATACATTGTCCTATTGTGCGGTAGTTAGTTAGTTAACTGGGCTATTTTCCGCAAGTCGACATCCAGTGTGCCTATTGTGCGTGAAATAGTGGGGTAGCGCTACTCTAACCACCCCAGCTCCTCTAGAAAGTTGGTGGGTGCTTTTGTGTTTCTGACTGCGTCCCTTAGTGTGTCTGGAGACCCTAGGTGCTTTTTCCTGTATACTTCTACCTGCTTGCAGTCCAGTAGAATATATTTGGTCGTTTCTTCCGCCTCCATGCACGCTCTGCACATGGGGCTGTCTGTGATACCTATGTTGTAGAGGTGTCTGTTCAGGGTGTTGTGTCCTGTTATTATGCCTACTATCTTGCGTAGTTGGTTTCTATGTGTCCTCAGTAGTGTGGTTGTGAGTTTGTTGTCGCGTTTTGACAGAATCTCTTTGGTCTGTCTGCATGTGTCTATCTCCTCCCAGTATCTTTAGTGCATAGGTCAAGTTGGTTGTATATGTAGCTTTGTGGCAGGGGTAAGATTGGTTCCGGTCCGTATGCCGTTGTTTCTGAGCCTTTCCTGGCCAGTTCGTCCGCTGCATCGTTTCCTCTTGAGCCACTATGCCCCTTGATCCATTGTATGGTAACGTTGTTTTTATCTGCGCACACCACAGTTAGGTTTTGGTGGCATTCGTATATCAAGCTAGATGTGATGTTGTCACTGCTCAGTGCTTGTATTACCGATTTACTGTCTGAGAGTATCCGTATGTTTGTGTTCTCAACTTGTCGTCTCTTTACGGCATTGCAGGCTTCAATTATCCCTACGCATTCAGTCTGGAATACCGGGTTTTGTTCACCCAGTGATTTAAGTCCTCTGAGAACACTCCACATCCCGTTCTCGTATTTGTTTTCGAACCATCTGTGAAGATGCTAAGGTCTGTTTAGTTTAGCCCCTCTCTCGAGTCTTCTGTTAGTGATATGCCGTAGTCATTCCTGAAGACTGCAGTTCTTGGTATTTTGTCGATTGAGGCCGCCATGATAGGGAGGCTTGTGATCAGTCTGTTATGGATCTTCGTGTGTGGTGTGTTTAGTTTCGTCCATAGATTGAGGCGTTTTAGGCGTATTTCCGTCGCAGCCGCTTCCTTTTGTATATGCATGTGTAAAGGTAGGAGTCCTAGCATTATTTCTAGTGCTGCTGTTGGGGTTGTTCTCATACATCCTGTTGCCGCTACACATGCTAGTCTTTGCGTTTTCTGGATTTTGGTAATTGCGCTCGTGATTTGGGTGCGGGGCCACCATACTATTTTGTATAGCCACAGTATGAGGTGGGGAGCCAGGCCACATCTCTTCCCCACCATCCTTCTGCATTGCCAGAAGGCTACTGTTGCTTTGTTTAGTCTACTGTCTAGGTGTTTGCTCCAATTAAGTTTGTCGTCTAGTGTTATACCTAGATATTTCACCTCTTTCGAGTGTTAGTTTTGTGCCAAATAGTGTTGGCATTTCGCAGGTACCCAGTTTTCGTTTATTTGTGAAGAGAATTGTCTCGGCTTTCTTTGCGTTTACCGATAGGTCATTCTCCTTGCACCATTTCTCTGTTATTTTCAGTGCTGTTTGTGTGAGTTCACATAGTGTGCTTATGATCAGGCCGCTGACCAGTATAACTATGTCGCCCGCATATCCTATAGTTAGAAAGCGGTTATTGTTTAGTTTCGTTATTAGGTCGTTTACTACCAGGTTCCACAGCAGTGGCGAGAGGACGCCTCCTTGAGGGCATCCTCTTATAACTATAGCGCCTGGTGACTTTGATTTTCGGATAGTCTTATAATTCATTTCTTTAGCATGTTCATAATCCATTCTATGAGCAGCTGTTCGGTTTTATGTCTTTCTAGTGCTTGTTTTATACTGCTAAAGTTGGTCCTGTCGAACGCACCCTCTTCTTCGAGTTTTTTCTAGCGAGCGCGTCTTCTATGTTGGTTACTACAGCATGGAGGGCTGAGTCTGTCGATTTGCGGTTCCTATTGTGCGGTTTTGCTACCTCATTATCGTCCGTCATAAAAGATAAGCATACTTCATAATCCTTTGCCAAAAGTTTAAATTGCTTTAATAGAAATGTGACGTTAGACGCAATCTGCATTTCGTAGCCGCCTGGGCCGGGCCGTATTCGATGTTGAAAGTATTTATAACTATTATTTTAATTACGAAATACTGACTATTAGAATAAATAATTTAAACTTTTGGTTTAAGTACTATTTCAATAATATTAGAAAAGTATTTTTTAATGTAAACCTAAAATATTAGACTAACTAATTATGTATATTACCTACTTCAAAGTGTCCGCTTCATGTAAAACTCACGAAGCCTAACGTCGATAGTTTAAGAGAAAGCGAGAGACTGATAAAGTTTTTTTTATTTTAATACATCCCTGGCGTTTACATGACCACCTGAGAATGGTACAGTCGAGTTCTCCAATATCTATACAGACAACCTTTCAAAAATATCTATATAAGTGTCTTATGTCAGTAACAATAAAGTCTCTGTATACATCTTTTTGAAAGGTTGTCTGTCTGTGTAGATATTGGTGAACTCGACTGTACAAGTACAAAGGCATCTGGACGGCCATTTTTCTATTAGTGCCCTCGTAAGCTCTGCTATTGCTTAGGGACATGGAGTCGATATTGACTTGAACTTTCTAGGTAACGACTTTTTACAATATGGTAATTTTGATGTTTTGTGGTTTTCGTAAACAAAGTTATTTGTTCCTTTAAGTAGAAGGGGCACAACCAAAACCGAACAACTTTTTTTTTATATACTTGGGGAGTTTGTTAGTATTTCTCTTGCACCCACGCCGTTTGATAGTCTCCGTTTGGCCCTATGGTTGACTGGTTGGGAATGCCTTGAGGCATTAAGTCCGCCCTTTGTACTTTATTTGTTTTGGGCAATAAAGTTTAAATAAAATAAATAGCACAGTGCCAGTGTGTACCTTATCATAATGTGGCAATCACTAGTCACGTCCAACAGCCCAGTGTGTACCCAGCATTAGAACTTACCGGTGGTAGCGGGGGCAGGTCGTCGCAGCCCGGCGGGGGCAGGTCGTCGCAGCCCGGCGGCGGCGGGTCGTGCCAGGCGGGCGGCGGCGGCGTGGCCACGCGCGGCGTCGGCATGCCCGGGGTCGGCGTCGGCGTCGGCGTCGGCGCGACGGGCGGCGGCGGCGGCGCCACCGGCGGCGCGGGCGTCGGCGGCAGCGGCGGCGCCGGCGGCTCCTGCGGGAACCACGCAAGGTTGACGTAATCATAAGATCTCATGTCGTACATTAAAAGGTATCAACGGTTTGCCCATTTCGGACGTACAATATTACATTGTAAGTGATGATTATGTAACCTAACCTAACCTATAGACTTCTAGAGGGGCGCCGATGAGGTGCTTGCTTAGGGCGCTCTCGACATTTCATCCGCCTCGGGATACAGCCCTATCCCATATCCTATCAGTTTGATGTGTAATATCATCTTCTCCTATGACGACCTCTGTAGCCTAGTTGGTAGTGACCCTGCCTACGCAGCCGGAGGGGCCGGGTTCGAATCCCGGTAAGGGCATTTATTTGTGTAATGAGCACGAATATTTGTTCCTGAGTCATGGATGTTTTCTATGTATTTAAGTATTTATTTATCTATATAAGTATGTGTATTTCGTCGTCTAGTACCCATAGTACAAGCTTTGCTTAGTTTGGGACTAGGTCGATTAGTGTGAGATTGTTTCGAAATATTTATATTCTCCGTCCTTAAACCCACAATTAAGTGGTACTGAAAGTGTGATTTCATGTGATATCTGTAGTCCTTTTGAGAATAGGCATGTATGTACAGTCAGCGTCATATTTTAGTAGCAGCCACAGCACCCTTATATTTCGTAACACACCCTTATGCTTACAGTAATAAGGACGTGTACCGACATATTTGGCTACCTTGGCTGCTGCTAACTATATGCCGCTGACTGACTTTATGTTGTATGCTCGTGATATATACGAAGATTTTTGTTGGGTGGTAATAGGTTAGTTAGCGATTCGGTGGTAATCGGTTAGTTAGCGATTCGGTGGCAGTGGGCACATTGCACGTAGAACCGATGGCCATTGGGCCGGAAAGGTTCTCGAGTGGCGACCACGTAGCGGAATGCGGCGTGGGTAGGCCCACAAAATGGACTGCTGACCTGGTAAAGGTCGCGGGAGTCCGCTGGATGCGGGTGGCACAGGGCCGGTCACAGAAGACGAGGCAAAGGGCGTAGAAACTATGGCGCGGAAAGGTTCTAGAGTGGCGACCACGTGCCGGAAGGCGCGGCGTGGGTAGGCTGATAACCTGGTAAAGGTCCCGCTGGATGCGAGTGGCGCAGGACCGGTCACATTGGCACTCTTTAGGGAGGCCTATGTCCAGCAGTGGACGTCTTTCAGCATGATGAATCGGTTAGTCAAACTCACCTTAGGTTCCTCAGGAGGCGGCGTCGTACATATCTCCATATCCATAGGGGCCGCGGCCGGGTACTCCCACTGCGTGAGTCCGTCGGCCTCGCGCCGGTAGCGGTAGCGCCCCTCGGACCTGCAAATACCGCGAGTACAGGCAGAGGTAGTGGCGGCGGGTAGGGCCAGTAGTCGGTGGGAATTTATAAGTGGACACGTTTGGATTTCGAGATATTTCTTTCTGTTCATAATATTAGGGTTCGTATTCCATGTGATACGAGTTAAATGGTAGCTCAACATTTTTATTGACCATATGTATTGCCTATTGTAAAGCGAAAATAAGTGCCTCGTTAAATAAAGTTCAGCACGCTTTGAAATAGGTACAAAACACATTTTTTTGAAAAAAAAACTAGACATTTAACTGTGGCGGTTTCCAGTGATTTGGTGCAATTGGTAAGGCACCCTTTCGTGCATAGGTGAATCAAAGAACATAATTATTCAAACAATTGCAATACGGCATTTGACAACAATAAATTATTTTTAAAAAATACTCGAAAGAATCATCGATCTACAACTTATTTTTTTATTTATAGACTGTTAAATAAATAGATCAAAAAACGCTGTTTAGCTATAGACAATTGGATACTTTCCTATAAGAAACAAATTTTGTCCGTCAGCTAGATTATCAAAAAATATTGGGCACGGATTTTTTTTGTTTGTCAAAAAATATGATGATATGGGCAATTAAAGTTCCGCGTGACGTCACATTATGGTACACTTTTTAACTTTTTTTTTACCCAAGAAAGTACCCAATTGTGTGCACTAATCATCTGTATTTCTCACTTCATACTGACGGAGCGTTTTTGTCATTTTATACAAAGTTGCTGATGTAATAATAGTCAGATACCGTATCTAATATTGTATTGATATCATCTCAAACATGCCAAACCAACAAAGTGTCTATTGTTCAATTTTGTGGTCAAGTCACACAGCCATAACTAACCATAACTCATGACACTAGTCTTTGGTAATCTCCCTATGTAGGTCTAAAATGCTACACGAACATCGCACACCGCTAATAGGGATGCGGACTAAGATTTTTTTACGATGCTATTCGAACCAGTTTTTGGAGAGGAACAAATGTTTGTATGGGAGCAACTACAATTAAAGAACATAAATATCCAAAAATTTGAGACAAAGATTGACGTCGCTGGCGGCAGCGGAAAACGCTTCATACTACTTACATACTACAAGACGTACCCGCGTATGACGTCACTTGTACAAAGTAGGTATGGAAAATCCGGTAAATTGTTGTTTCGGTCGCGGTTCTTAATAGCAATAAACGACTTCCCGAATTATATTAATGATGAATGTATAATTTTTGCTGACGATACTACACTCATAGTGAAAGGTGACAAGAATAACCCCTCGCAATTTGAATTAAATGTTAACAATACATTAGCTGACGCAATTACATGGCTAAAAACTAATAAGTTGAGCATTAACATGTCTAAAACAAAGGCCATGCAGTTCTACCCCTACAATGGAAATCCATTGCCGACAAAAGTCAGTTATGATGATATAAATGTCGAACTAGTGGACACAGTGACTTTCTTGGGTTTTAATCTTGATAAACACCTTAATTGGAAAGGTCATGTTGATTATGTGTGTAAAAAATTGGAACGATTTGTTTTTGCTCTAAAAAGACTGAGACAAACTGTATCGTTAGCGGCAGCCCTTATGGCATACCACGGATATGTCTCCTCAATTATAAGCTATGGGCTTTTAATGTGGGGAAACTCAGTAGAATCTGATAGGGTTTTCAAAATTCAAAAAAGGTGTATCCGGGCATTAGATAAAGCATGGTTTTTGGAAAGTTGTAAGCCTCTATTTCAGAAATTTAAATTGCTACCGCAGCCATGTTTATACATTAGAGACGCATGTCTTTTTGTGAAGGAAAACCCTGACTACTTCCTAATGCGTACTGACTCCACTGTAAGACACACTAGGGCTCAATACAGAAATTTGTTATTACAGCTTCCATGCCAATCTGCCATGTACAAAAAAAACTGCTATAACATGTGTATCCTTATATATAACAATTTACCTGACCTCATTAAATTAGAAAATAGGAATATATTCAAGAGGAAATTAACTGACTGGTTGCAATGTAAATGTTTTTATAGTGTTAAGGAATATATGACGAATAATGTAAACTAGTGTCTAATGTTATTATTTTTTACTTTTTATTTTATTTAAATTTATCTGAATAATTGACTGCTGTAATTGTAATTAATCATATAATGCTGACATTGTAATTGATAATAATAATAATAAATATTTGCACATCTGCATGCAGGTAGAATATGTACGTACTTACTTAGCTTTAAGACCTTATGTTACCATATTCTGGCAAATAAATATTTGTATTTGTATTTGTATTTGAAATACTGCGTTTAAGTACATAGTTGTCATACAATTTTGTTTCTTTAAAAGCGTAAGGATTCTATTGGCAGCTTTAAATTTACTCTTGGACAATAAAAAAAAATGCATCATTTTTCTAAACTTTCAAGGTTCGTATATTTTTATGATTTTAATTAAGTACATTTTATAATTTATACTTTATTACGATAATTTGATGGTTTACTATCCATTAAGCATCACTGCGTTATCAATTTGAACATGAGGCCGCATGCCTATTGTGTAATTATAAACAATACTTTTTGTACAAGTCAACTGAAATATTTTAAAAACTTGGTATCTACTGAAAATCTAAGCCTTGCTGAAACGAAGCGCAGCCCACCAGCTCAGGGTTTCGTTGATGGCTTTTGTTATATGACCAAGGCGACGTTCTATTGGTCAAATTCATTATAGTTGTCTAAACAGTTGTATAATAAGTTGGTGTACGAAGTTTTATTTCAAACATGAAAGTCGATAAGTATAAAAAACATACACCTACTTTTTTTACTTTTATAAAACTTTTCTTCCTCATTTAGATTGGTTCTAAGTATTGATAATATAACGTAAGAACGAAAGTAATATCATTAAATATTGATTTGATTCGTCGGGAACCCTCTCACGTCATCGAACTCTAGCATTGATTGTTTATGGCTAAGATTTGACAGCTAACGTCACTTAGTGGATCTTCTAGTCCTATTCTGACCATAACTAATGTGTATTGAATTGCGTTACGCTCTATTTCAATACGGTGCTAAGCCCATTTAAATAAAGAATACGTTTTATTTAAAACGTCTCTCCACGCTATAAATTCCCAAAGACCTGAGCAACACTTAAAATTAACCAACTCAAGAAGAAAACCGTATACTTAATCCCATGGTCCTTTGTCTTATCCTAATTCGCAACACATTCAAAAGGACACTATGTCGTGTCGACAGCTGAGTGCCGATCACGACATGGTGTCGACAAAGTTGATTTATTGCAGAGAATGTGTCTGGTTTCTGACAGGACCGCTGACAGCTTCTGTAAAAGACCAAAGTGATGAATCTAGAAATTTGGAAATTAGTAATTTATGACATTTTTCTCACCAGCATCCTCGGTGCGAAGTCTTCAGTTGTTGTCTTGATGGCTTCCATCTTTCACTTCTTATAATAGATCGGATGACTATTTATGGTTAGATTTTATATTTATTTAATGGCAACGTTGGAATATAACAAAAAGAAGATTACAAATAATTGCCACATGTACTTAACCATTTTAAAAACAGGGTCACTTTAAAGTAAAGGCTTTGAATTTAGTAATATATTTATTAACATATCACAGATCGTATCACAGACTGTTACAATGACTATTCGATAAGTAAATTGTGAAAAGCTTACAAAATATTTGTTAATATTTGACATTGTGAACTAGACATCAAATTAATGTGTAAAGCTAAGCTGTAATGTAATGTAAGTACGTCAATATTTTAATATCCATAAATAAATACTGTCTTAATATCAAGGTCCTAGGGCACAATTGTATATACGCAGTAAAATGTGCGTGTACAATTTTCACTGGAAAAACTAAAAAATCCGCCCTTGTCCAACGATATTGGACATTTACACACACGTGGCAATACCAGGTATAATCTCCGGCACATAAGTATAGCCAAGATGGCGGCTTTCGCGCAGGTTCACTGGTGCGCGTGCGCCTCATCCAACTTCACTTCATACTAATAATGTTTACTGTTGGTAGCTATAGGTCCATCTTAAAAGTTAATTTATAAACATTGCGATGTCCTTACAGGGTCCATGTTTGATTCTTCCTGTAACATGTGTCAACTATGGGTCTGTCTCTATCTCTGAGGTCCTGGGGTTCGAATCCCGGTAAGGGCGTTATTTGTGTGATGAGCACGAATATTTGTTACTGAGTCATGGATGTTTTCTATGTATTTATGTATTTATTTATTTATCTATATAAGTATGTTTATCGTCGTCCAGTACCCATATACAAGCTTTGCGTAGTTTGGGACTAGGTCGATTTGTGTAAGATTGTCTCCTAATATTTATATATTTATTTACTATATTACTCTAACAACATGAATGCAAGAAGTTTCTGTCAAAAAAATCATTTATGGTACAAGCTTTTATTGCCAACTGTACTTTGCTGTATACCGTCAACTACTCGTTGATATGATTCTAACTAGCCCAAACTCAACGGGGTTACGTTAACAGACTGAATTCCCATGGCCACCTTCTGTCTCCATCGTCAGATCAGCTCGATGGTACCATAATGTTCAATGTTTATTTGGGCAAACAACGGTACAATAATACTTAATACTACGGCGATAGGATATACATCAACCAGCAAAGTAATATTGAATTGTCATCCAAACTATACTTAAACCCAAAACTTCAGCTCAACCGGTTGAAGATATTTGCTTCAAAATTGAGTTGCAAGATTCCACCCGAACAAACATACATTGCAAGTTAATAAAGAGCTTGTAATAAAATACTTGACTCATCATCATCATCATATCAGCCGAAAGACGTCCACTGCTGGACATAGGCCTCCCCCAAAGAGTGCCAAATACTTGAATACTTGAAGTATACTCGAACCCAAGACCGTCAGCTTCGTAGGTATGGGCACTACCCACTCGGCACCCGAAAACCGACTACTACCAGGCCTATCCCACTGTCAATTTGGCGCGAAACGACGTTTATCTATGGTAACCTCCCGTGGAGGTCTAACAAGGGTTGTAAAGCGTATCGCATACAGTGACGTTTCATATATACGTTCCGTTTTGCGTAGTAACAACATAATTTCATTGATCGCACACCAACGAAAGAAGTAATCCCATTGCAAAATATGAACTGTTTTGTAAAAAAATTACGTGTATTCAAGTATTTTTTTACTTAATCCTGACTTTTGTATTATTTTATTATCATATCTTATTATTATTTCCAAAATTTAATGATCATTTCGATAACGATGAAGTAGTTATCATTTTGGATGTTCAGTTATGTGGTACGTTGACAACCCTATCTCACTCTGTGATTGTCTATTGCAAAAAAATGACAGCGAACCTTGGGCAGTGGACCTTCTGTACCTTTAGGTACAGTCACCATCAGATATTATATCGGAGCGGCCAAAGTAATCACAAATATTTGAACACGTTTCTAATGCCTCGACAATAGAGACGTGTTCAGATATTTGTGAGCACTTTGGCCGCTCCAATATATCGGATGGCGACTGTACTAATATTTATTCTGTGCTACTACACAAACTCTAGCGATGTGCCGGGGATTATACACTGTAGAGACACAAGCCAAGTCCAATAAATTATACTTATATCCAAAGAAACATTTGAGAGTGTAAGGGTGGGTTGCACTAAACCATGTAATCTTAAGCGGTGTTCGTTAAAATCTGAATGTATGCAACGTTTGACAAGTTTCTATGGAATGACTGCTGTCGGCGCCCTATTTAAACTTGATCGGTCTTTAATCGTAGGTTGGTGCAACCCGCGAGAAACATAGTAACATGTCACAAAAAATAGTGAATGTTGGGGCACATTTTGGAAAAATTATAAGTTTGTGAGCTTCATTGTTGCCCGTGGAGGTACACCGGCTTTGCCATGACCAACGTTCGGCACGCCTTCACCAACTTCCCGTTTATATTTGCGCTGCGCGTTGCATACTTATATACATATAGAACGATTTCAAATGAATATACAATAGTTCTATAAAATTCACTTTAAGATTGAGGAGAATATATAGCTATATACAATCATCATCCTCTTAGCGTTATTCCCGGTAATGCCCCTAAAGGAGCCCGGGGTCCGCTTTGACACCTAATCCCAAGATTTGGCATAGGCACAAGTTTTACGAAAGCGACTGCCATCTGAGCTTCCAACCCAGAGGGAAAGCTAGACCTTATTGGGATTAGACCGGTTTCCTCACGATGTTTTCCTTCACCGAAAAGCTAACGGTAAATATTCCGTACATAAGTTCCGTAAAACTCATTGGTACGAGCCGGGATTCGAACCCACGACCGCCGCTTGACAGCCGCGTGCCTGAACCACTAGGCTACCGTAGCTCTTATATAGCTTTATACAATGTGTTCATAAAATAACTGTGAAGACATTTGCAGATCAGACCTCATCGTCTTTCAACACTTTTTATGAATACATCGGTTTTTAAAACCAATGTAGTTTTTTTTAACAGCCGATATTTGACAGCCTTCATACCGGTACAATACTGCCCTCATAAGACAAATAGCGCTAACTCAAAATGAAATGTCATTGGAACATGCAATTGAAAAACTACGTCTAATGACATAACTTACAATGACATGTAATTTTGAGATAGCGCCATTTGGCTTAGCGCGGCAGAATAAATGTCATAAATTGTACTGGGATGACGGTAGTCAAATATTGGATGTAAGGGCATTTTCACTATAGTAATGAGTAATAAAATGTTCCACGATATGTCTTCAACAAATTAATGTTATAAAGCACGTGAAAATTATTTCTTTACGGACAAAATATAAGAAAATAAAGAGTCATTTGTCATTGCGTTGTGTGTTGAATTTGGTATAAAACCAGTTTGGTTAAATACGCGGCAAATGCAACGCACAGCGCAAATTTTAGTCGGAGACAGACGAACACTACACTCCTTGATCACAAGACAATTCTTTGATAAAGGTATCGAACTTGGCTGTTGCACTACCGTTTCAAAATTTGGGGATAATGACATTTTCGGAGGATTACAAAAAACACGGTACACATTGTATTAAACAAGATCCGACTGACATATGCGTCAACAACACGTTAAAAATCATACTACTTAACGAAACAATTTATTTTATTAAATATTTTGTTTCGTGTTAATTTAACGTGGGAGTTACTACGATCAAATTTTAAACAGTATGATACACAGAACAATATTTATGTACAATATATATATATATATACAGGGTGTTAACGGGGTCATGATCCGGAATGACAAAAAGCGAATAAGATGATCATACTGAACAACCTTTCCCATGGGACCAACCACGAAATCGTAAAAAAAAAACCAGGTATTCCATACATAACTCTCAATTAAATCGCAGTTAACTCACAGTTAACTCTTAATTGGCTCTTTTTTTTGCGATTTCGTGGTTGGTCCCATGGGAAAGGTTGTTCAGTATGATCATCTTATTCGCTTTTTGTCATTCCGGATCATGACCCCGTTAACACCCTGTATATTTGTTATCTGTATCATAACATTAAAAATCGTTTCTCTTAGAGTCCCTTTGACATTAGTGTTGAGAAAGGGATAAAACGCATATTAGGTTGGCTAGCACAACAGACGCGATGTGAAACGAGAAACATCTACCCTTCCCAGTCTAATTTGCACGGTGCGAGTGAGACAGGAGACAACAAGGAAAGGTACCCAACTGTCCAACTCCGATTTAATTTATTTTTATATATGTTATAGAGTAGTTTAAAATAACAGACACCTATTTTTTTAGTTGCCCAAACTCAACCTATCGAGAGAAATTGTCCTTCAAGGTAGTGAAAAGTCACCAAACCCCTAACTTCTATAGAGAGATTTGTTCATGCAAACTATGAAATTTTGATGTGTCTTGTTGAGTTTGAGGTGTAATAACAAAACCCGTGTCCATAATTTTTTCATGTTCTCCAACTTATAATGAAACCAGTAATTAATTATTAATTTGCTTGAACAAATCTTTCTACAGAAGTTAGAGGGTTTGGTCACTTTTCAGTACTTTGAAGGCCAATTTCTCCCAACAGGTCGAGTTTGGGCAGCTAAAAAAAAAATGTATGCTATTTTAGACTACTTTATAAGGCGGACGTCACACTGCGATGCATCTCCGGACGGAGGTGCGTTCCTCGTTGTATGCAAGTACCTCAGTTTGTATATAAATTCCGTGTGGTACGACACACTGCAACGCACCTCCGTCCGGCGAAATTTGTATGCAGCTCCGCACCTGCGTCCGTTGATGCGGCGCAGTGTGACGACCGCCTAACATATACAGGGTGTAACAAAAAGGGGGTTACAAGCCGAAAGGGGGTTGTTAAGGACATACATCATTCTGAACAACTTTCACTATGGGACCGACTTGATGAGAGCAACTTTATAAAAATATAAATCAAATCGGAGCCGGACAGTTGGGTACTTTTCGTTGTGAGTTGCGCACGACGCGACCGGGCAGCAAGTTGTTCTGGACAGTCTGTTCGTGTTGTATCAGCCAAGCCATCTGTTCCGCCTGTCTCTAGCCCCCCCCCCGGCGTACCTCTGGAAGCCGGCGCTCCAGCCGGGCGGCGCGGCGCGCGCCTCCAGCTGGCGCAGCGCCCGCGCGCCCGCGCGCACCCAGCGCCGCCAGTACGAGCTCTGCAGCGCTCCGGACCGGAACGCCGACACCAGCGTCTACAGGGAGACATACAACAGGGGTCTACACTTTAAACTCAGTGAGGACAACAGGGTAGCATTGCTCAATCAAATAGGGATGTACACTCTAAATTACTCATTGCGCTGTACAATAAAACAAGGGTGTACACTCTAAATTAGTCAGTGAGTTGTAGAATACGCGAGCCTTTCTTTAACCTTTTCACCGTCAAAGATGCCATTCACGTCATCGGAAAATAGTGCCCCTGACGCTAGAGTCATAAAATAAAGATAATAATAGCAAACATTATAAAAGAGTTCTAGAAGTGTATTTTGGACGTTCGACATTTGACGTCGGTGGCGTCCCTAGCACGGCGAATCACTTCGTCAGCTGGCGATCAATAAGTTAAAAAATAGTAGATTACTGCAGAGGCTGTAAAGTAAGGATTGCTGGACTCGTTGTATCCGGCCTCGTCTACCCCAATCTCGTCCGGCAATCCCTGTTCCGGCCAAGGATTGTGTAGTGCTTTTCTCAAACGATGTGAGGAATAATTAAAATAAGTAAATATTAGGGAACAGTCTAACACAAATCGACCTAGTCCCAAACCATGGCCTCCCAACTAGAACAACGTATAATTGATACTAAAAAGAACTCATAGATGGCGACACAGGTACCGAGCGAAACATTTGAACCAGTAATCGTGAAGATAGAATGATTTTTACACCTTAATAAATTCAACGTACCTTAATTATATCACAAACATACTTCCGCACATACAATAAAGGTATATTTTATAAGTTTAGTAAATGCAATAAAATTGATACTAAATCCATGTAACTCGTACTATACGAGTGAGCTTTCAAGCTTGCTACGTATTATTGGGTACTGTCACTAGATGGCGCCATCACGGGTCGCGAAAGTTCTATGGAACCACAGGCTCTAAGCATTTGGTTATGTATATTTTTGTGTGATGTGTAATATTGTCTCTAAAATACTACTTTTATATCGAAAAAATCAAAAATACTCTATTTGTTGCCCGGGAAGTCAACGCCATCTGGTGATATCTCAATGTATTACTAAAGGCTGACAGCGTCATAGCCGTGGTAGCTCGGATACTGCATCTACTGGTGTAGCTACGGGACTAAAATTGTATACAGAATTGCCTACATTAGGACGGTACGCTTTTGCTCTATGAGATTGGGTATCTGTACTTGTATTCTTTAATCTGTGCCCAAACTAAGAAAACTTGTACTATGACTGAAAAATGGATTGCAAATTTTGACGGACGACTTACTAACTAAATAAAAGCTTGTAATAATTACAGCTGCATTAATTTTATATTAAACAGTAACGCTGCTAACGAAACTATAAATTTAAATGAAAGGAAAAAATGTGTCAAAAAGTAACTGTTGGTAAGGAAAACTATCGGTGGATTGATTATTGGAACCGGCCATAAGAGATTTAGGGGCCGAGACAGATAGTCCCGATAGCTCAATTGGTTAGTGGCGACGGGCCATGAATGCCTGTGGTCGCCGGATCGAATCCGGCTCGGAACATTACATTTTTAAGGGACTCCACACGCTTTTTGGCTAGTTTTGACGAGTTTTGAGTTGATATTCCTCCGTGAAAACTATAGACATATATTTATGGCACAAACACTTATCGGTTCTTCAATCCTTTATCTACATTTGCACGAGAGATTTTTTGAAATTAAATATAATAATATTTTTTTATGATTTATTCAAACATGGTCCAAAAAAGCTCTGTTTTCGATATTAGTATGTTGTTTATGCACTTTTATATATGAAATCTACATATAACTGTTCCTTATTGACGTCTCTAAAAACCTACAAGAGATTTTAACTCATTTTCACAAAAGTTACGTCCAAGAAACGGTTTTTTGGCCTGAAATTGCCCAAGTTTGGTGCCATGTATCCCGAAAACCGTGAGTTTTGATGTATGATATGTCTATGAGTACTATCCCTTCCTTTACCCGACGAAATATTTGCTTGGAACTCTGGGTTTTAACTCCCTGGAAGTGGGGCGTAATTATGCACTCATGACCGGGGCGTGCAGAATATTACGGGGGGATTCAGACTGCCCTCAGCTGGTCTCGCAGCTGTTGCACCTCCGCGTCCCTTCTCTGTCTCAGGCAAAGTTTAATTTTAGACCTCGTCATTGCGACTTACTTGCAGCACCTAAAGCGCGCACTGTGGCACACAGGCAATCACCACGGGTTCGCGCTTTGCACTACATCAACGCACTTCTCAAGTCGGCTCCTGACTGCGATGTTTTTGCAAGTAGTTGGAGGCTAATTTGTGACAAATGCATAAACCTTTGTAAGGCATTGGATGACCCTCCGTCCTCAGTTAGTTAATAAGATTGTTTACAGTACATATGGTGCTACTTTCCCGCACTAATGCGGAAAAGTGCGCTTTCCGTGCATATGTCGAAACTTTAAAGAGCCATATGTACAGTAAAACGTTGTACGATACACGTGCGAATAGCTAATAAATAAATATATATGATATGATATGATATGGGAGACAATTTCGGTAAACCACGTTGTTGTTAATACGATAAGCTAAAAAAAAACACGTAAAAACCGACAGTTACAGAACGAAGGTAATTAGGAGCTAGGAGCCCCTTAAGAATAATCGAACACTCACCTGCCATTGAATCAACATCTCCTGCACGGGAGGCACCTGACACGGCTGCACCTCGTTCAAAAACTTCAACTTGGCCTCCACCAGGTCCGACATATCGTCCAAATCCTCATCTCTCTTATCCTCATTCAAAATCTCCCCCTTAGTAAACGACAAACCGTTGCCATAACTTATCGTCGCCACTTTCGGACTCTCGACAGCATCTTCCTTAAACCCTAACCCAGTTCTTTCACTTGAGAAACCTTCAATATACTGAGAATACTTGGTAGTGTATGCCGGGACTTCACTTTTCTTTCTATCAGGGAGAAGTGAATGATCAATTCTCAGTTTCTTGCGGCTTTCTTTTAGTTCTGTGTCTGCTAGATATAAATTGGGTTTCTTTTCTGGGGTTTCTGGTTTTTCTGTACCATTATCTACAGTAGTTACTTCAGGAGGTGGTGGAGGTGTATCTTCAATAGCATTGCTGCTCGGAAACAAAGGCTTGACTTCTCTTGGAGGTGTACCAACTGGTGTATTCTTACCACTATTGGATTCTTCACTAAACATATCCGTCTTTTTAGATATTACTTTGGGTAACTCTGTCTTCTCAATTTCATCTAACAAATCATCAATATCTACTTTGCTGTCTCTGCTAGTTTCCTCAACGACTTTGGGAGAAGCGATTTTTGGATCATCTTGAATCATTTGCTGTAGCTCAGTTGGTATTTCTCCACCGAGTTTTTCCAGCAGTTTGGCTTTTTCTTTTAACTTTCTGAATAAAGTTTTTTCTTCTAGACTATCTTCATTTTCCGGAGGTGTTATCTTGTCCTGTTTCTAAAGAATACATAACAAAGGATCAATTTTGCACCAATAACAACAAATGAAATAAGAATAATAAATGGAATTCTCTGTTGATAAGGTTCTTCGAGGGTTCCAAATGTATGGTTTTGTTGGCATTTTTATTCCCGTCTTCTATGCTTATTATAAATCCTATGTCAATTTTATAAGATATTTCTGAGACGAACTCAGTCAAGTTGTCTACTGGCTCGTTAACCAGGAGCCACAACAAGGAAATAGTTGTCAGACGCAATAAAATAACGTCATATGACGTCCGTTGAACAGTTAAATGGTCTCAGCAGCCCGTGAATCTCAACAGTGTAACATGACACTTGGAGACTCTAACGGGCATCTCATCACAGACCCCTAGCACCTCAGATTGAAAACTTAACCATCACAGTGCCAATAACAGACTGATTTCATTGAAAACCTCATTTAATTGGCAATTTTACATTTAGGAAGTAAATTATAAGAAAAGTAATAAGTAATTAATGCAATCTTAATATTTCTATAAAACCTAATCTTAATGTTAAAGTCGTATGTGCCCAAATTATTAAATGAAGTGTTCAAGGACGTTGTACTGTTATTTTTTAGCATTTTCAGTTTTCCTTGTCATCATTGGCGCTTTTAGAAATAAATCATCCACGAAACCAATATGTCTGTAGTTAATCACATACTTGTAATTTTTTTATAATTTTTGCCACATAACCCGGAGGTACAAAGACAAGGATCAATCTCGTTTAGTAAGATCTGGGGGCACGGTAGTGCCCCTGCCAAGTCGAGCAAAACAGCAACAAAACCTCAATGAATGAAGAAAAAATATTGAGTCCGTATAATATAAAGCGCATAATCCGCGGCCACGTATATTTCTCTCTCTCTTCTCTCTAGGCATGGGTTAAAAATAGGCAAGAGATAGTGGACGCGGATTATTGGGGCGTATATTAACCAGACTACAATACATTACCTTTTCTACCGGAGGTGGTGGTTCAACCACCATCCCAGGAGGCAGTTCCGGGCCAATAGGCACAGTATAGTTCTGATTGACGGGCAAGCTCGGGCCAAACTCCACTGGTTTGGTCTTCTGCTTTTTGTGAGGGTTCTTCGGGGCTGCGGGCTTGGGGATGGTTGGCTTGGAGACAGGCTTGACCGGGCTCTCATCATCATTGGACTCAGAGTCGGAGTTGTGGTAGGATGTTATCAATTCTATTTTCCTGTGGAGAGTAAGATCTGTGTGAATAAGAATCGAATTGTAATGCAAGGGGCAGGTGATGGCGTAAATATGTTTTGCGACATGTAAACATATTAATGCCATATTAACATATCAATCAAGACAGAAATATGCGGCAGTTACTGGATGAAGCTTTTTTTCTAACCGCATATCTATTAGGCAAGGAAACCTGTTAACTGTGCCGAAACCACGTCTAAAGCAAACAGCTGACAGCAGCTCATGTGCATCAAAATATGTATATAACAAACTTCCGAGAGATCTAAAAGACCTTACTTTGAGTCATAAAAAAAATGCACTGTTATGTAAACTACCCTTTTATTTAACCAGTTTCTGAATGTGAAATTAAGTAAACTTGAAAAAACCAGAACATCCTTTTATAACGAAGGGAAGGATAAGAAAGGAATTTAAAGAAATTCCACCCCTAAGGGTGTTAAATAGGGGTGCAAAATTTGTATGGAGAACAAGAAATGTTAAAAGTAAGAGTTTTTTTAACTTCGGTTTTAGCCTGTTTGTTAAAAGACTACAAAACTATTTTCAGTGATTTGTTTAGGGTCGAGGGGTTAAAAGTGTATACAGAGAGCAAGATATTCCTCTCATGTTTTCATTTATTTTTCTGCTTAGGTTTGCAATGTCTTTTCTTTTTTCAATATTCTTTTGTGAGATAATCTTCTTTCTTTCGTCCATGAGATTTTAAACGACCGGTTTAGCCTACTTCAGCATAGTAAGCCAGCAAACTAAGCAAAGAAACAATCAACATAGTTTATGGTCGTCAAAAATCTTGTCCTTTACAAATTACAACCCTGTACTAGTAGCCTGAAAACACATTTTGTAAAGTTGAGTAATAATCAAAACCACTAACTCTTGTTCATCATCACTGCCTGGTTTCCTCTTGGCCCCATTCTTCATAGCCGGCCTCTCCGGCTTGGCCTTCCTGGGTTTACCCTGGTTTTTCTTTTCTGCCAGCGTCTGTTGGTACAGCTGCCATTCTTCAGCTGACACTTCTGTAGAACCTGGAAGTTATATGAGCATATGTTATAAAACAGCTTCTTCTCAGTTGTCTCACTCTTGACCCTTTAGGTTCATTTCGTCCCTATTCCCATTTTGGCAGCATCCCAGCTCGCCCGAAACCCCATTTTGTCCAGTGTCGCATCTAACCCGCTTTCCCAACTCGTCACTATCTCAACTCATCCACGTTCCCAACTCGTCCTTTTCCGTTTTGCCCGCACAAGGTTTTATTTTAATAAAAAGATTATGAAGACAAGATAACCAATACATTTTACGACTCTACTCTTCCCAATCACATTTAGTGACAATCACATCTCCACTCCGCCTCAGTGGAAACACAGTGAAGAGGCAGCCTTAAGGTCGAGTTAGGAATGTAGACAATACAAGAAGCGGACGATTTAGGAATGTTGACAGGATGGGAAGTGGACGATTTGGGAATGTTGTCAGGATAGAAAGTGGACGATTTGGGAATGTTGACAGGATGGGAAGTGGACGATTTGGGAATCGAATGTGGACGAAAAGGAAATTTTGGGCGAGCTGGGATGTTGTCAGGATGGGAATAGGGACGAAATAAACCTAAAGGCTCTTGTCCATGGCCAACATGTAATGTCACTTGCTGGGGTGGCCGCTGTTATAAAACAGCTATGGTAATAGTTATAGTTTTTTTTAATTGATTTAACATCGTACTTTTTTGCATATACTGGCTATATAATTATAACTAGAGATGCGCCGAATATAGATTTTGCCGAATACGATTATTCGGCCGAATGTGCGGTTCAGCTTTTGCCGAATCGAATATTCGGCCGAATTATTCGGTTCAACGTGATGCCTTCATCAGCCATTCCAAAGCAGACTAACTTAGTAAAAAAAAAAAAACTTATTATTAAAGTAAAGTATTTACAGTACAATTAGTTAAATAGTAACAATAAGAATACGTTTTAGAATAACAATTACGCAAGGCAATGACTATACTACATTATTGCAACTTAAATTATTCGGTAAATATTCGCCATTTGAACCGAATAATTCGACCGAAAAACGTGCATTGTAATAAGGTTCTATATAAATACAGGATGGTCAGTTAACTGTGTAGGCGTTTGTACAGTGTATGTCAAAAATATCCTACGTTAATATTATAAATGCGAAAGTTTGTACTCAACCGATTTGGATGAAATTTTGCATGTATGTTCATGTTTATAGCCTGGATTAAAATATAGGATCAAGAAGAACAGGCACATTGATGGTGGCAAGAGACTGGCGGATTATGTCATTAAGTAGTAAGTCTTCAGCAGGTCTTGAAAAGCACTTTTTTAACCCCCGACGCAAAGAGAGGGGTGTTATAGTATAATGTGTCTGTGTATCTGTCTGTGGTATCGTAGCTCCCAAACGGATGGACCGATTTGAATGCGGTTTTTTTTGTGTCATAGATAATTTTATCCCGCGTGTTCTTAGCTATGTTTCATGAAAATCTGTTGTGCCGTTTTTGAGATATTGGACTTTGAAATGAAAATGTCGGGGGTTTTCCAACTTTTCTAAGTTGTAGTTATCACAACATAGTCCGTGGTGTCCCAGTCGGTTCACGTCTGTGCCACAAGGGTATATGTGTGGAGTGCAGACTGTGACCCCAAGCCGCAAACCAGTTGCCAGACGAAGGAAGGTCGGATCCAGAAAGGTATCGGTGTTTGGAGAAGGATGGGCATGCAGCCAGTGACCAGCCTCTCTGGCTCCGACCGCCAAAAGCCTTGCGCGATCTGGACCTGCGGCTCATAGGACTACTTCGTTGTCGACAGACAGACAAAAAACAAAGTGATGAATGCAGTGAGTGAGTGGGGAGTGAAGACCCTTTCTCTTGGGAACACGTGGAGGTATCGAGTTGAAATTAAAACCATACACTCAGGTCTACAGTCCCTTGAAGCTGTGAAAAATCAAACTTCTAAGTTAACTTATATAAGATATGGCCATTTCGTCCCTCTCAAGGGAATCAAAATGTATAGGGTACTTTCCGTTGCCCTAGAACTATGAAATTTGGCAAGTAATATCGTCTTATATACAAGTACAGGGAAAAATCTGAAGTGGGCGAGTCCGACTTGCACTTGTCGAGTGTTTATTCTACACCATGCCTATTTCCTAGACCTAACCAGGGGCAGCTTTACCTATAGGGCGCACGGTCCTAGGGGGCGCCGAGCGCCACTCACAAGGCGCCACTCGCCTCGACTCGGGCGCTAGCGCGCGCTAGGGGGGCTGCTAGAGGGCGCTACGGTAATGATTGCACTCGGGCGCGACATGGGCTATAAAGACGCCTCTGGACCTAACTCTTACCTGATGCATGCAGCTGGTGTTGAGCCAGCTTCAGCGCCATCAGATACTCCTGCGGCGGTTCCCAAGTCACCGCATTGGTGTGCTGGTTCCAGTAGTATGTGAAGCCGCTACCCTCGTCATAACACGCTGACCATGCTAAGGAATATATTATTAATGAATGAATGAATTAATAATATAAACAATAACAAAAACAGTTTACAAAATTCTTGGATCTAAAAGTATATTGTGGTATTTGTCTCAAAAAAGGAGCCCAATCAGCATGAGTCTAGGCAGAGGGGGCCACGACGCTGAACCTTTGCGATAACTAAACCAGAGGATTGACATGATAGAAAATTAAACAGTAAACGAACAGAAAAGACATAAAGAGGAAGATTGGCGTGATTACACATATGCTTTGTTTGTGTAAGGTGCGTACGAATTTGAGCAGCCTCGGGTTGAGGCACGCACGGCTCACCTATTTTGCTCTAATTCGTAATCGCTCACGCGCTGTGCGCGGCGAGCCGCCTAAAGTCCTTTTGTTTAGTCCGCGCTCAAAGGCGCCTCAGTGTGCGTGCCTCGCGTAATTTGGACGTGTATCCGAGCGTGCCGCGGACAGAACGATGTAATTTGAATAAAATAAATAAATAAATAAATATTAGGGGACAATCTTACACAAATCGACCTAGACCCAAACTAAGCAAAGCTTGTCCTATGGGTACTGGACGACGATAAACATACTTATATAGATAAATAAATACTTAAATACATAGAAAACATCCATGACTCAGGAACAAATATTCATGCTTATCACACAAATAAATGCCCTTACCGGGATTCGAACCCAGGACCTCTTGCTTCGTAGGCAGGGTCACTACCAACTAGGCTAAAGCGGTTGTCAAATTCAATCAATTTGGTTAAGTAAATGTGCACCACATGAATGACGATTTTTGTACAACTGAGGCGATTTTCTCCCCTTTTTGGTAATAATTCGGTGAACTACGATAAACGCAGCCGCGACTCTCATCGTATTCGACGCCATTTTGAACGACGCACAAAGTCACGCCTCGCCCGCGCATGTTTATGTGCACCAATTTGGCTTGCGAGCTGCTCGCCGCGCGGGGCGAGCATCACGAGCATGCCTCAGGCTGAGCTGTTCAAATTTGTATGCAGCCTAAGAATACAGATGTTAGATATATACATTTATTACAGACACAGGTTGCTAGGCGTTAGAATTTTGATTAGTAAGTAGGTGATTTTAACGTAAATAGCGAGTCGAGATTATTAATGGCTATTAGTTACCAAGCATAAAGAATGTTTAGTGTCACATTTCTCACTGGTTGAACCAATGAAAGAGTGAAGGGTTTAATAACTATTCTAGGAATTAATTTTGGTTACTTAACATAAATAACTAATTGTATTCATGTGGTTGTCAATATTTTTTTGTTCTTTAAGTCCCCAGCATGTTTAACTCAAGTCAACTCTCCATCCAAACACTTTAAAATGACATACAGGAATAGCATGAAACTTTTCATACACAATGGGGTCCACGGTATCTAGGTTGGAAATTAGTTTCTGCTGCTATAAATAATGATAGAAATATAATTTAAAAAAGTAAGGAATTAGAGACAAAAAAAATATGAAAATGTTATACTCACTCTTTTAGTTTCTTGTTATTCTAGCATGTTGTTGTGTTATGAAAGTTTGTTTGGAAAGTTGAATGTCCTGGTAGCCAGATTCATTTTGTAATATCAGAGGAGTTATCACTATCAAAATTTAGTCATTTTAAATGTTTGCTGTGATGTTATGCTCAGGGTGATGTAGAGGAGTAAGCACAGTTCTAGTTAAGTAGAAAATAGGGGTTTGATTCCATTTTCCACCTTTAGACAGTTGATTTTACCTTTGTATTTTCATCTCTATATCAAACAGTCACCAAACAATAAATAGCTTTGTAGTTTAGATTGTATATGAATATGAGTGTAGTCTACCAGTATTTGATCATAATATGTACTTATACCACTATTTATTTATTTATTTTTTCTCGCAAAGAAATATGGCACCCTATTGTGTTATCATAAGTTTTACACAACGTATTGAAATTCTACGTAGCTGCACAAAACATCAGCAATCAAGTACTTACCACACTGAGGAATAGGCGCTGGAAGTACCCCTGGTGGGTTAGCCTCATGTATAACAGGGCTTGGCTCTGGCGGTAGCCGCGATGGCTTATCCACTCTTGAAGGCACTTCATCTTCACTGTCGTCAGAGTCACCATAACTAATCAAACCAACTAAAGGATTCGTTTTACTCATTGCGACTATAAAAAAAACACTACTGCGACTATAGAAAACACAAACGCACTAGCTTTTCGCGTATTTTCGCATTTCGCACGATTCCGCAGTTCCGCACAGAAGCGTGATTTTTTGACATTGACAGATTGACAGACATGACGGATTCGGAATATTTCGGATTTCGACAATACACAAGGGCACGCTACAACTTTATTGAATGCGGATCCGAAAATTATGTTTGCAACTATTTGCTTAAATCGCTTCTAATAAGGTTGACTTTGCTTTGAAACTATATTAGTTATTATTTTAGAACTACAAATGAATACCATAGACTATGACTACATTACATACGATGATCAACTTAAGGGTTCTACAGATTATGTGATTTTACCACAATTTGTCATTACAACTGTGACGTCCAACCATTGGGTCTCTCAGGGTATACTCGTATAAATAAATTGAATGCTATTATTAGCTCCGCACAGACGTGACCTCGCTCACCGACAGCTAGTCGGCGAATAAGTGATGGGTAAATCCGGACTTGAAGATTTAAATGATTCGAATCCGCAAGCGGTTCCGATCCCTTATCGACTCCTTTCAAATCTTATCGAATCCGAGGATTCATTAACTCCGACTCGGCACCAGAGCCGAATGCCGCGGCGTAATACTCCAGGCAAAATACGGTTTTGAAAAACATTAATTTATAATAGCGTTTTTTTTGTTGATTTCATTTGAAAATGTTATTCTAAGATGATTTAGTCAAGAATCCGACAAACTTTCCACCCGGAAGTAATTATGTAGATTTAAATGAAGCATGCATTATCTTTTTTTGTACGATTTATCTTGAATATTATAGAGCAAATGTAAATGAACCAAAATAAAGACAAAAACATTTATTAATATTTTTACTGACTTTTTAGAAGCCAGTTAACTTATCATTTTTTCGATGTCTGAAATTTTGTCGGATTTTGTCGCTGGGTAACTATTTAATTGATAATATATCCGTTATACATAAAAAATAAGCTATTATAAATTATTTCCAAAATTGACATTTTTTCCATACAAGTTGTCAGTTCATTGCCTGGACTATAAACGCTAGCACCGGTACCGCGGAACGGAGCGAGTCGATAGCAGCGGCTATGACCTTGGCTATTGCCATTCGGCTTGATTCGGCTCAAATCTGAGATCTTCGTGAGCTATCGAACCACCCGGCGATTACATTACGAATCTCTAGTACACGTGCAAATAATTTTATGATTTTATTAACTACCTATTTAATTTGTTATACACCTGTGTAGTCCCAACACTCCCGCAAATATGTCTCCTAGGAGTCCCGCGGACGCGAATTCGTGGCAAATTTTTTGCTACTTTCCGTTCCCGCGGCGCTACCACGAACTTCGAAGGTCGAAGTTCGGGTATTTCCATCTCTATCGCACTCCCTTACTCGAGTGACAGGGATGCATATATTACGAACTTCGACTTTCGAAGTTCGTGGTAGCGCCGCCGGTCACGTAGTCAAGTGGGCGGTCCTGCGAGTCCCGAGGTAATTTGAGCTGACGCGAGCAAACCACTTGACTCAACGTTATCGCTCGTATCTCTGTAGTGTTTATACTTAAGAATGTAAATGTTTACTTTTTTACAAGGGCATGAAACAAAATTCATTGTGTTTGCATTCAATATATCATACTCAACATATTACATTATAGAAACCAAAAAATGATCTAAAGTTCATGAATAGCAACACAAAATTAGCTTATTCCGGCGGAAGCAAATGACCTTGAGTAGTGTACGACACTAAATCTACAGCATGTTTCGTTTTTTAATTTATTATTTAAAAAAATGGAATTATCAATCTGTTGAAAAATAAGAAACCATTTCAAGACTCGGTTTAGTAGATCTTATTGGAGATTGTGTGTTGTACCCTTTTCATTACGTTTATACAGGCAACATTCTTATTGTCTGTGGCACGACTCTGTCTGTATCCGTCTCTTCTTGTCTATTGCTCTCTTACCAAATGGCTCTGCAAATATGTGCCTGCTTATTGAATTTAAGTAATTAATCGTTATTTTACCTTTGCTAAACCTGCAATGTAACATGACCGATATGTGTTCTAATTATATTTAATTAAAATACATTTATTGGTTGAACAATCTTCATATTTTATTTCGACATCAATCACCTCTTCTTTTGCTGAAATCTGTCGCGAAGCCCTGCCCACGTGTCTGCTCAATAGATCTGCTGTATAGGTATTCTCCAGGGTCTGATGACGACCAGGTCGAGGGGCAAGGGATCTCCGGGACGGCTAAGGCTATGAGACTCGAATTTGATCTTAGTGCACTAGTTTCGAAGTGGACCTGCTGTATAAGTATTCTCCAGGGTCTGATGATGACCAGGTCAAGGGGCTAGGGATCTCCGGAAAGGCTAAAGCTATGAGACTCGAATTTGATCTTAGTGCACTAGTTTCGAAGTGGACCTGCTGTATAGATATTCTCCAGGGTCTGATGATGACCAGGTCGAGAGGCAAGGGATCTCCGGGACGGCTAAGGCTATGAGACTCGAATTTGATCTTAGTGCACTAGTTTCGAAGTTGACCTGCTGTATAGGTATTCTCCAGGGTCTGATGATGACCAGGTCGAGGGGCAAGGGATCTCCGGGACGGCTAAGGCTATGAGACTCGAATTTGATCTTAGTGCACTAGTGTCGAAGTTGACCTGCTGTATAGGTATTCTCCAGGGTCTGATGATGACCAGGTCGAGGGGCAAGGGATCTCCGGAAAGGCTAAAGCTATGAGACTCGAATTTGAACTTAGTGCACTAGTTTTGAAGTAGACCTGCTGTATAGGTTATCTCCAGGGTCTGATGATGACCAGGTCGAGGAGCAAGGGACGGCTACAGCTACATTTTGAAGAAATTCTTCAGATAGGAACAAATAAAACTGCAGTCATTGTCGTTATTAGCATTTTTTTACTGTTCAAGGCCAATTATTACTATGAAATTCAGTTTCAGTTCGTCTTTCGCAAACCTATAAAGATTACCCGTATTAGGTGTAGGTCTGGATAGATACAAAAATAAAAGAGATCGCTAAAAAACACACATACGACATTCGATCTGAATGAAAGGATATAAGGCAACTGATGTTGGCAGCAAAGTAATTCAATGGTAATTTATTTACATCACAAAATACATGTTGAATTTGCTTCAACAGTAAATATTGAGAAGTACAAGTTAAAATGTTACATGAATAATTTCGCAAAATACACTTCTTTGAACATTGAGAAGAACTAGCAATAAACTCAGGTGGCTGATATCCCGAAATACACTACTGTAAAGACATTTACATCTCAAAATACATGTTGAATTTGCTTCAACAGTAAATATTGAGAAGTACAAGTTAAAATTTTACATGAATAATTTCGCAAAATACACTTTTTTGGACATTGAGAAGAACAAGCAAAAAACTCAAATGTGGTAATAAGACTATGGTTTACTACCGATATCACTAAATGAAAAAGATGTTGGTTGACCAGTGAGTATTGAGAAGAACGAGCAATGAACTCAATATGGTATAAAGTGTAGGCTAAGTGAAACTCTGTGAATCGTCCAAAGATATTTGTTTGTTTGTAATTTACTACCGGTATAATAATGACAAAAATATGTCTGTTGACAGGCGAATATTGAGAAGAAGAAGCTAGAAACTCAATAAGATATTATGTCCTAATTCCACTTTCGTAAGCATTGAGAAGAACAAGCAAAAAACTCAATGTGGTAGTAATACTATGATTTACTACCGATATAACTAAATGAAAAATATGTCGGTTGACCGGTGAGTTTTGAGAAGAACAAGCAAAAAACTCAATATGGTAGTAATACTATGATTTACTACCGATATAACTAAATGAAAAATATGTCGGTTGACGGTGAGTTTTGAGAAGAACAAGCAAAAAACTCAATGTGGTAGTAATACTATGATTTACTACCGATATAACTAAATGAAAAATATGTCGGTTGACCGGTGAGTTTTGAGAAGAACAAGCAAAAAACTCAATGAGATAGTAAGACTATGATTTACTACCGATATAACTAAATGAAAAATATGTCGGTTGACCGGTGAGTATTGAGAAGAACAAGCAAAAAACTCAATGTGGTAGTAAGACATTTACTAGAGTCTGGCAAACGAAAGCGTGACCTGAGAAAACGCGGCAAATTCAAAAAATACTTTGATGAAATACTTTGACGATCATTTGACAGATTAATAATGTTGCCATATTAAAACTTTAAAAAAAGTCCAGGTCACGCTTTCGTTTGCCAGACTCTACCGATATAACAAAAACAAAAATATGTCGGTTGACCAGTGAGTATTGAGTTCGGATTACTAATGTATGGGCAAATAACTTTTCCCAAAGCATCACATTCCAAACTATTTTCTCAAATTATCATTTGGCAAAGAATCATTAGTCAAAACCACTTTTAACTAAAGTTGCGATAAGCGATTTTGACTAATGATTCTTTGCCAAAATGATAATTTGAGAAAAATAGTTTGGGGTGTGATACTTTGGCTAAAGTTTTTTGCCCATACATTAGTAATCCATTCCCAGTTCCGGTTCGCTTTAGTACGGGCATTAGTGCCACTTTGCAACGACAAGTAGATTGACTGTCATACTTTACAATTTATCTAAAGTATGATAATCAATCCAGCATTTACCGATGCAAAGTGCCACTTTGCACTTCGAGCACATCATGTTTCCTTCAGACCGAGCGCCCAGAACCGCGCATCGCTTGCACCGCCGCCGCTGGTACTTTTGTTTTTTCCCGGCTGTGGCTTCGGTGTGTACCGGGTAGTGGTCCGGCTGGCGGTCCAAGCGACACTCCCTCTGGAATTGGTATGTTTGTTAGATATGCATACCTACACACAAGAACCGAAGACAAGAAGAATAATAAGAAATGAAAAGAAGATGTGCATCCACCATTGTATAACATAGATACCGTGCTATCACAACCCAATTACACATTCACTGCCTGAAACCCACCTAGCGGGCACTCGGTTTGCAGTCTCTATCCTCTATTTAGCGGGAAAACGCGTAGCGCTCCGAATTTGGCAGTGAATGTGGTGAAATCACACAAAAAGTTATATTAGACACACAAGGGGCGACAAACGTTATTGGTGAATAACTCGTGCGTTTTTTTACGTCATTATCAAATATTGTGAAAATAAATGTATTTAGTGTAAATAGTTTCAAACCTCTGAAGATTTTATCCTTACACCAAAGACGTGGGTTAGTAATGGTCATCAAACACCAGTTTAATTATTATAGTGAATTAGCCCAGGTAGGTATACGCCCTATGAAGGTACTCCCAGATATAGGTTATAAAATGTTGCATAACGTGTAACAAGGGTAACACTATAACACAATATGTTGAAGAAAAATAATTGATGTCATGTAACATTTGATAACTAGTGTGGGAGGGAGCACCATAAAGTTGCGATATAGTGCAGTGTATTAGTTAATAGCGATTATGGAGCACGAATATCGATGAGCCCCACACTGTCACAGAAAGATAACCCACATGCGGTTGAGAAAGAGGCAAACACACACACACACATTTGAGTCCGAATTTACATACCTTACACATTCAGAACATTCTGAATCTTACCTACGAGGAAAGGGGTCCAATTCTCCCATAAACGGCTGCGTGGAAATATAATTGAGAATTTAACAAATATAAAGTACACAACAATGTCATTGGACAATAAAAAAAACAGTATTATCGATCAAAGGACGACTTACATTGAGTCGTCTCGACGTTGGCGACGCCTCTACCAGCACCGGATCCGCGTCCAGGACACGTACCGTCCCACCTGGCGATCTTAAGACCGGCATGGCCGCTATAATATGTCTAGATGACATCTAAAAAAAAAACACAAATTAATTTCACATGCATCTCATATGGAGATCCCTTGCCCCTCAACCTGGTCATCATCAGACCCTCGAGAATGTCTTTACAGCAGGCCCCCTTCGAAACTAGTGCACTAAGTTCAAATTTGAGTCTCATAGCAGTATCCGTTCCAGAGTTCCCTTGCTCCTCCACCTGGTTATTATCAGACCCTCAAGAATGTCTTTACAGCAGGCCCCCTTCGAAACTAGTGCACTAAGTTCAAATTCGAGTCTCATAGCAGTATCCGTTCCAGAGATCCCTTGCTCTTCCACCTGGTCATCATCAGACCCTCGAGAATGTCTTTACAGCAGGCCCCCTTCAAAACTAGTGCACTAAGTTCAAATTCGAGTCTCATAACAGTATCCGTTCCAGAGATCCCTTGCTCCTCCACCTAGTCATCATCAGAACCTCGAGAATGTCTTTACAGCAGGCCCCCTTCGAAACGAGTGCACTAAGTTCAAATTCGAGACTCATAGCAGTATCCGTTCCAGAGATCCCTTGCTCCTCCACCTGGTCATCATCAGACCCTCGAGAATGTCTTTACAGCAGGCCCCCTTCGAAACTAGTGCACTAAGTTCAAATTCGAGTCTCATAGCAGTATCCGTTCCAGAGATCCCTTGCTCCTCCACCTGGTCATCATCAGACCCTCGAGAATGTCTTTACAGCAGGCCCCCTTCGAAACTAGTGCACTAAGTTCAAATTCGAGTCTCATAGCAGTATCCGTTCCATAGATCCCTTGCTCCTCCACCTGGTCATCATCAGACCCTCAAGAGTCAGTTGCAATGCAAAATTAGGTACCTATCGATGCCGAATTTAATTTCTCAAATTTTGAAATTGACTTCACCAAAGTCACGTGCAATGAGCAAAAAAGTGAACGTCCTGTATTCGAGAAATGTTCAAGCGCCATTTTGAAACTCACACATACACAAAGATATAATAAGGCTGTGTGCGTAAGAAACGGTTACTGCTTCAGTTTTAAATGAAAATATTAATTTTTTAGGCGTGTTTTCGAAAAGTAGTAACAGTTATGAATGCTGCTTGAAATTGCTGATGGAATAACATAGAAATCCGTTGGCATTTCTATAGAATAAAATGAAATAACACTCTATAAAAACTTTGTAACGGACAGGCAAATTTGAGTGCTACTTTTCTATTCGCAATTTTATTTAAACGAATCATATGAAAAAGTGTTCAAAGTTTGTATATTTGGCATCTGTGTAGTATGAAGTATATAAAAAACATTAATTACTTACCCTTTTCTTTCAAAAAAACACTTTTTATCACTTTTTCTAGAAATGTTTACTGTACTCGTGCACCACGGTCAAAAACGGTTTTTCAACTCAACAACATAAGTTGACTTTAGTTGACGTTAGTATGAAGTTTCAAGATTCGGTTGGTACCAATCTGTTGCTAATTTCATTGCGTTTAAATTAGAAAACGCCCAATAGAATAGGAACTGTATGTTCTTTACAATAAAGTATTTTCTCAACTGTGGGAACCAAGACGGGTATTCGTGGCAGCGGGAACCGACAGGTGCAAATATCGTTGCCACGAATTCGCGTCCGCGGGAACCGACGGAGACATCTGTGCATTTTTTTTGGGACCGTACGTTGGCGCCATTTTGGACGAGTATTCGTGGCGGTGGGGACCGACAGGTTTGAAAAAATAATGCACTCCGCATTCGTAAAACAACAAACTCCATCAAAAAGACTAATTAATGATTTCGGATATTCCGATCCCATCCGAGTAGTCTCAAAAGATTCGAAAAACCGTTAATATCGCTGGATTTGTATTTAAACCAACGAGTCCGGAGTGATTTTGTTTGAGGGATTCAAAGGAGTCGAAGAGCCGATAAGCGGAGTCGGTACCGATAGCGGAGTCGGATTTAGTGATTCGGATCACTCCGCGGAGCCGAGATTACCCATCCCTACGGCGAATGTCCAGTGATTGTCGGTTCGCCATAACACAGCTGCTACCCTCGCGTATATATTTGTGATGGCAATCCGTCACAACAACATTTCGAAGTCATAATAGGTTATTTGACAACAGTGGAAATAAATTGTTTTTTCATTAGCAACCGATACACATTACGAAAATACTCGGAAAATATCAATCTTTTCTTTCCGGCAGCTTTCTCGCGCAAAGAAGCGCAATCGCAGTTCAGCGCGGGAATGCTGCCTGCTTGATGGACCCTGCCAAGAGGCCCAGCACGTCTAGCATGGAACGGCCGCAACATACTCTAGATTTTTCTCGCACTATACCTCTTGTTCTAAGTGTTCTAATAAGAGAGAGACGGATAGTGCGAGAAAAATCGAGAGAGCTCGCGCGCCGTGGCGTGATAGCCGTGCAGCTCTTTTATGCAACATGTTTTTTTAACCGTCTTAGAGCCGAGGCGCAGTTAATGTATACATTACAAAGAACTTATTTTTTTTTCTTTTTATGTATTTAGTTTTTTTGTTTTTTTTTTGTATTAATATTAATTATCCAGCCGAGTGATCGCAGTGACCGCTAGCCACCATCTTTTGTAGATAGGTACGAACTCTAACCAGGTGAATGAACTTCGCACCGCGCGCCATACAGGATTTTTCAAACTTAATTACCTTTTATTACTAAAACCTAAACTAACAAATTTTAAAACTAACTAAACTAAACTAAAAACCATACCTTTTACCCTTTCCAAACAGTAGGTAAGTAGAGCTTAGTGGAGGAAGTTCCATATATCCCCACCAAACAACAAGTAGGTAGGGGCTGAGTGGAAGAAGTTCCATATATCCCCACCAAACAGCAAGTAGGTAGGGCTGAGTGGAAGAAGTTCCATATATCCCCACCAAACAGCTAGTAAGTAGGACTGAATGGAAAAAAATCCATGTATCCCTACTAGGGAGTAAATAAGTAGGGATAGGTAAAAAAAATCCACCTATCCCCTCCAGGGGGACAAAAAATAGGTATACATGGAAAAAAATCCACTTATCCCTACCAGGGGGGAAAGTAATTGGGATAAGTGGAATAAATTCCGTCTTGCCCTACCATTGAAAACCGGGAGGGATAGATGGACAACTCAATTCCATGTATCCCTACCAGTAGAAATAAATGGAAAAACATCCCCACTGGGATACGTGGAATATTTTCGCAGTAGCGATACGTGGAATAGGCCCTCGCGCGCCGGCTTCGGCTCTAAGACAGTTTAAAAAACACGTTGTATAAACGTGTGTTATTACTTATATTTTCTTTTTCTAAGTTGACGGAAGGTCTGAGTGGTCTGACGCCCGCGCTGGTTCGTACCTGGTGCAAAGGCTGTCCATCGCCATTCAACGTGGTAACGAGGGCAGTGTGATGGGTACCTTAGCAGTATCTATGTTTTTTCATGTGTAGGTATGTGTTTTCACTCATCTTTCACTTATTTTTGTAATTTAAGATTTTGAAATTAATAAAAACTAACAATAAGGACGTTGTTTGACTGTGACGTCACAAGCAAGTAATCGCTACTAATTCCACACTAAAGGCGGAATCAGACGGTTCACTCCTTAGAGTATATACCTACAGAGGCGACGTAAGTGTCGCCACAATGAGGGACGGCAACAAAGTAGATGATTCCCGTGGGGTGGCCATGTAACTAAAAATTACCCCATCGCTTCCATATGTTTATTTTAAATAATGCGCTTTTATTGTAAGTAGTTTTTACTGAAGCTTTACACACATTCACTGCCTAGCAGGCGCTCTGTTCGCAACCACTAGTAATATTCAGCTTAATAACATGAAATATGATTCTAGTAACAGAACATGACATGTAGGTAATTAATAGTCCTTGTGCAAACGGCTTACCTGGTAGTTTCTTATCAGCACAGTTATGACAGGACGCCCGCGAGCTGTGTTGCGGCGAGGTAGACTATCCGTCTCTTTCTAATCGTTCTAACTAAAAAGAGACGGACAGTCTACCTCGCCGCGACACAGCTCGCGGGGCGTCCTGTGATAGCCGTGCTGATCTACTTAATTATTATAAAGCCTGAATCACACTGGCGCGGCCTGCGGTGGCGGTTCATAGTAAACTTGACAGTTAGTGTCAAATTTACTATTGACCGCCACCGCAGGCCGCGCCTGTCTGTGAGAGGCTTAAAGTCTCTCACAGACTGGCGCGGCCTGGCCGCGGCGATCAATGGTAAACTTGTCATTAGCTGTAAAATTTACTATTGACCGCGATGCAGGCTTAAGGCGGGAAAAATAATGACAATAAATACCAAAATGAGACACAACCATATTAAAAAACATTTACTATTCAAATATTCAAATTATTACAGATTAATGATAAAGAGCTCTGCTCGGGTAAAAATATGCTGAGAACGATTTTTCCCAGATATGAGACCTAGCTAGATCGATTTTTTTTATGAGGCACAGCGTGGGAGGCCCCCTACAAGGTTGACTGATGACCTGGCAAAGGTCGCGGGAGTCCGCTGGATGCGGATGGCGCAGGACCGGCCATTTCGGCTGATATGATGATGAGATAGATTTTTCGCCCCCATAAACCCCTATACTGCAAATGCTATCAAAATCGTAAGAACTGTTTTCGAGAATGCGATCACAAATATATATATATGTAGCCTTAACCCAAATACTACGCGCACGCGCATCCTCATTTAGTGGAAACCTAGAAAAAAAAAACATATTATTTTACATAAAATTTTTCAAGCAAAGGGCTTTTAGAAAATTATGATTCATTCTAAACCGTCGATCGTCTTTACTTATTACTAGCTGTCCACGCGTCTCCTCTCCACCCGCGTAGTAGAAAGAACACAAGCGGAGGCGCAGATGCAGGATTAAATAAAGCCAGATGAAAGAATTTTTGAAATCGGATGAACAGTCCGAGATTACTCGCTACATAAAAGCTTATCTTTACTATGAGTACAGAGTAAATATACGTATATAAGAATATATCCCATCCATTATATACGAATGTTATGTAATAACAAGTACGAGAATTTTGTTAGAGTATAAATTACCCGAGAAATCGGGTATTTATAAGTTGTATTGGCTGGTATCCCTAAAATGATTGCAAAGAAGCTAAATCGAGAAGACATTCTAACACCTCTCGCAGCTTACCATAAACAATCTACGTAATTTGGGCGGATAATTTGTCAAGAAATATTTTCTTGTACAATGTAAACAATGATGTTATTTCTATTGTAATCGTCAAATTTTACAAGATTTTGAGCGTAATGTAATTTTACCATGCTATTTTTACGTATTGCGTATACAGAAAAGTGAAAGATGTTCTACTTACGTGTGAAAGGTTATATTTTCATCACATTGTTCCGACCGGCTTTTACAGCCAAGCACGCAACAATTAACCATTTTCTTGGCACAGACGGAACACGAGATACCTTATCGTGCGTAAATTACTTTTAGGACACTATTTTATTCACAATAATATTAAATATTTCGGATTCGTATGCAGCCACGCGCGAGCATTGACAGCATTGTATGCCACAACTGTTGTGCCAAATAGAAAAAAAGTGGAACTATGACAAGGATAACGAATGATATATCTCTGTCTGTCACACTTATCGAGATTTGTATGCTACCAGCTCGCTCGCACGTGGTATTATTATTACCATAGCCTGTCCATACTAAATTATAGGTTCATGGTTCACTCGGATGAATGTTCCCTCGGGTGATTGATTCTTTTTTCTTTCACTCAATGTTCACACAACTCAGGTAAAATGACATATAAATGAACATTCACTATTCTAGGCGGAATCAGACGGTTCATTTTTCGTTCATTTTTATGTTTCATTCCGCAACTTTCACCCGAAGTGACACGTCTGATCATGAAGTAAACCAAAAGTGCCGAATGAATTCACTAGTGAACGTTCTTTCCGTGTTTAGACCGTTAATTTTTCGGTCATTCGGAGTGCGAGTGAAAGATGCCGAATGAAAATATCAAACATTGTTGGATCGGTTCACTAGTGAATTCATTCGGCACTTTTGGTTCACGTCATGATCAGACGTGTCACTTCGGGTGAAAGGTGCGGAATGAAACATAAAAATGAACGAAAAATGAACTGTCTGATTCCGCCTTTACGGAGCATTTTTGACGTTTCATAAAAATAAGCTGATTTGACTTTAGTCAAAAACCGAACCTCTTTGGTGGCCGTTGTCCAGCAGGGGACGTCTTTCGGCTGATATGATGATGATGCTGAAATACCGTATGGTGTGTCGTACAGATGTAACAATCCGACCTCATGCACATGCAATTTATCAATACAACTCGTTGACAGTTGGATCAGCACGGCAAGCACGCGACGGCGCGCGAGCTCTCTCGATTTTTCTCGCACTATCCGTCTCTCTCTTATTAGAACACTTAGAAGAAGAGGTATAGTGCGATAAAAATCGAGAGTATGTCGCGGCCGTCGTGTGCTAGACGTGCTGCAGCGCAACATGCCTCCAGGCAATTAGTCAGCTTCTGGTAAATTGGGGCTGACAAATCATTACATGTATAGACCCCATGAAATAAGCCATCAATATGTCGTTGTTGGAGAGTGGATTTCCCAATCGCTTAAAAATTTGCATAATTAAACCCCTTTTCAAAAAAAGTGACTGGAAATATTTGATAACTACAGGCCGATTGCTATCATACAAATATTGTCGAAAATATATGAAAAAGTCATGTACTTATACTCACATTCGAATTCATTTAGAAATGTATACTTGTGTTTACACAATTTCAGCAATTTGTCCATAATATCTCTTTTTCGTTTCGCACACACACAGATGTGAAACACTTGCATTTAAATTTCGATCACATTATCGATAGAGATCGTATTATGACAACCGTGCGAAAAAGTGTGGACTTGTCATGAAATGTTACTTCTGTCTGTGTCAGAATGTATGCCATTTCCACAAAACATGTAGTTAAGTATACAAATTAAAAATACTAAATACTTAAAAATACTACTATAGAAAATGAAACACTAAAAGAAGAACTCGCTAAACAGAAGAAATCTGTGGCTGATAACATCCAAAATGCAAAGAAAACTTACTATTACAAATGCTTCAAGGCATGTATGAATAAGCCGCGAAAGATGTGGAACCTTATCAACGATTTCGCCCTCAATAAAGTTAAGAAAACTTATGTACCAACGAAATTAGAAGTAGATCAGAAGATTTCAACAGACATAGCAACTATTTGTGAGCAGTTCAATACTTATTTCTCTACAATCGGGCTGACTTTTGCTGAAAAAATCCAGCAAACACAACAAAATAACACTCAGAGTTGTGCATCGGCCTACGCGGAACGAACAGAATATCTCAGTGAGCTGCAACCAACCACGTATGAAGAAATAAGTAAGATCATAACAAATTTAAAAGCAAATACCAGCTCAGGCCTTGACGGTATTACAGCTAAATTAATTAAATCCATAAAGCCTATCATTACTGAGGAGCTCACAAAGTGTATCAACAAATGTTTAGTAAAGGGCGTTTTCCCCGATAGTCTAAAGATTGCCAAAGTAACACCTATCTATAAATCCGGATGTAAAACAGACCCTGGGAACTACCGGCCTATCTCAGTTCTGCCTGTTATCTCTAAAATCTACGAAAAGGTCATCTTTAATCGTCTTCATACATTCTTCGGTTTAAAGAAACTTTATTGTCTAAAGAAATTAAGTATTTCACTTACAAGACAACTTATAAATAGTTAACTTATCTAAAGCTATTTATTACAATTTAACGCAATAAGCAAGCATTTATGACAATGTTTAACAAACAGTGATATTTATATTTAACTTAGGGTTCAGAGAAAAAAATATAATTTAGGAATAGACCCTATAGTTTTATCATAAGGTTTAGATTTCTGTGGTTAGTAACAGGATCATACGAGGGTATCTTTGATTGCTCGACTCGTAACTACTTCACTTGTCTAGGGCCAGTTAAACGAAACTTTTAAACATAAGTTAATTGTAGGTTACCGTAGTGATACTATTTTAGGGATATCATTTTGCGTATATCAATATATATATTAGAAATACTTTAAATACGTATCTATATATAACTACTTTTTTTTTTTTTTTTTTTTTTTTTTTTTTTTTTTTTTTTTTTTTTTTTTTTTTCTCGATTTTACTTATATTTTCTTAACTACCAATAATGTCCTTTCGGAGCATCAATACGGTTTTCGACCAAAATCCAACACGCTGTCAGCAACGATTGACCTAATTAAAGTAAAAATTGACCAAAAACAAATAGTATTAGGCGTTTTCATAGACCTTAAAAAGGCGTTCGACACAGTTTGTCACGAAAAATTACTACACAAATTTTATAACATAGGCGTCGTGCACTGAAAATTCTGAAATCTTACTTAATGAATCGCAAACAGGTCGTAAAAATAGGCGAACAACAGAGTAGCCCACGGGTAATTACATACGGCGTGCCTCAGGGTTCAATCCTGGGGCCACTGATGTTCCTTGTTTATATCAATGACATACAAGACATTGGATTAAAAGGACAATTGACACTTTACGCTGATGATACTAGTCTTTTTTACTCCGATAAAAATATTGAAAATATCATGTTGGATGTACAAAGAGACCTAGATATCATAGATAACTGGCTGAAACGTAATGTACTTACCATGAACATCTCGAAAACAAACTATATTATATTTACCGCAACAAATAAAAAAGTGCCTGATTTTATACCGCCATCAATTAATCATCAAAATATCAACCGAAAAACAAACGAGAAATATCTTGGACTAATTATTGATAGCCACCTTACCTGGAAACCCCATATCGATAAAGTAAAATCTAAATTAACGTCGCTTATGGGTGCTGTCCACAGTATCGGTCGCTGCCTACCGCGAAAAGTAAAATATTTAATATATAACTCCTTAGTCAAACCCCAAATTGACTATTTAGTTGAAATATGGGGAGCAGCAGCAAAGACTAACCTAAATAAAATTCAAATTGCACAAAACAGACTTTTAAAAGTCTTGTTTCATTATAAATTTCTAACTCCAACTCGCAAACTTTACAACGATTTAAAAATAATGAATATTCATCAATCATATGTATATTATACATGCCTATTAATCCGGAAAATTCTTCAGAAGGACATAAAATCACACATCAGTTTCACAAAAAAACAACAAGTGCAAAAAATTAAATTAAGAAATGCTGATCACTTAATATTGCGACCACCTAGAACAAAATACGGGAGAAAGAGTATTATCTATGAAGGTGCTAAATTATACAACAAGCTACCCAAAGATGTGAAAGACTCCAAATCCATGACCAGTTTCAAAAAAAGAATGAAGTTCCATGTCATAAATAATATACACCCATTGAATTGAACAATATATATCATATATGTTATATATAAATAAATACATACATACACTACAACTCACAACACAATTATATTACTTAATAAAAAATAAAATAATAAAAAACCATTTAGGTATATATACCTAAACTCCAAACATGATGTTTATGTTCTCGTCAAGTCAATATAAACAAAACAAATGAATCTAGTAATAAGATATATTTAATTTATAGTCGAAAAATCTACACACTTGCATGCATACGTTAGGTATACTCGTACGTACAAAACGAACCGTAGGTACTTAAATGTACTTCGCTTATCTTTTATATATATATACATTCAGAAGCATACCAAAATATTAAATACCAAATGAGTTACCTAAATCAATTAGATCATCTAAATTCATCTACAATCAATAATAATCTTATAATATACCTACCTACAATCAATCTAAATTAATATCATAATATATTAAAATATAATTTCATAATATAATGCACCGCCAGTGCACACACGCACCAACTGCCGCATCCATGTTTACCAGGGTCTATTCGTAGCTCGTTATCACTTATGTTATGTTACGCATGAATTGCTATCGGTGGCAAATGTGCACGATCGCGCTGCATAAATCGCCTAAAGAATATAGTTCTACCCACTTCCTTTTTCCTTACTGTGCTCTTACTGCAACAAATAACTATGTATAAAATTAACAACGTCTGCTCGTTTCGTTTTTTAGTTTTAAGCATGTATACAGGAAATGTTATATTTAAATTTTTTTTATTTCTCATTTAAGTGAATTTGTAATTCTTTATGAGAAAAATAAAGTTCTTAAACCAGAATTAACAAAATCTTTTAAGATGAGACACATAGCTAAAGGTATAAATATTTTATTGTGCCAAAGTAAATAAGATGAAGGTAATGCCTAGGTTACCTTCATCTTATCTATTTTTTTACTTTTTTCTTTTTCACACACTTAACTATAATCAACAACATGAGATAATTACCACCACCTAAGACCCAGGGTACGCTTTAGTGCTTCTCAATTAAGAACCTTAAGACATTCTATAAATGTTCAGTCAATGTTGAAAGTAAAAGTTGCAAAATTTTGTACGTGGGGTCAAAGAGAATATATAACCACTACCGCGGAGTCTAAAAAACCTCTAATTAGCGAAGGTCGAACCTTGTAGAGGTCGCTTAAGAAACATAGACAATCGTTGTCTATGCAACTTTGCTCAGTTTGCTACTGCACGCCATTTTGTAATTCTGAGCATGTTGACTTGTTCTCGAAAATGATTATACTAACGCTAGTTTTTAATTTTAGGAGCATAATTGAATAAGCATAGTTTAATTAGACGAAGAAGCAATACAACAAAATGGATATGCCAGAAGTGAAGGCGTTCAACGCGGAGGTATTTGCGGTGTTAGATTGCGATATCTAAAATGGTCCGTGGCATTTTTATAACTTGTGATTTTTCCTTGCAGTTATCCGGGTTGTACGACAACAAGCCGCCTATCTCGAAGGCGAAGATGAGTGCTATCACGCGTGGTGCTATAAAGGCTATAAAGTTCTACAAGCATGTCGTACATAGTGTTGAAAAGTTCATTCAGAAGTGCAAGCCTGAATATAAAGTCCCAGGTTTATACGTGATAGATTCGATAGTACGGCAGTCGCGGCACCAATTCGGTCAAGATAAGGATGTGTTTGCCCCGCGGTTCGCTAAGAACATGCAGCAGACCTTCGCGAACCTCTTTAGATGCCCTCCTGAAAATAAGGTAAATGTCAAACATTGTAGGTTATGGCTTATCATTCTTGACATTGTTGATTATGCCAATGCAATTCATGAATGAAAAACACTCCAAACCTTTATAGAGAATGACTCTCAGGGTTTGATGTTCATAATCTCACAATTTGTGAGTATATGTTTACCAATTCCAGTTAATAAGAATATATCCATTCATTACCTGTATACCTAATATTTTATTTTAAAGAGGTGATGACCAAAGTGATTATTTATATCAGTCGCTTGAGTTTTATCTTAACAATATTTATTGTGTTAAACAAAATCATTATAAAATAAAACCTTGATTGCATTTATCAAAAAGATTGCCTGTAATTTTTACTCAAAAATCAATCCATCGATACAAATATCGGTACTATAAATTTCCAGGGTAACATCATTCGAGTGCTGAACTTGTGGCAGAAGAACAATGTTTTTGGGCCGGAGGTGATCCAGCCGTTGATGGACATGGCCGATCCGAACCACCCGCTGCATCAGGAGATACAACAGCAGCAGAATAACACTGCCAATGGTAAGAATGCTACTTTTACAATGGCTGTGAGTCCCAGGGCATGCAGGTATAGAGGGAAACAACTAAACAAAAAGGCTGATGAGCTTTAGTGATGCGCAACTTCGAATGATTTGCCTATTCGAATAATTAGCGATTACTAATGTCAATATTCGAATTGGAAATTAGTTGTATACTAATGCTAATAATCAAATGACAACAACTAATTCGTTGTAACTAATGTCAACGTCAAGTTCTATTTGGGCACATTAGATTAGCTTACTAATAATCAAATGATTTTCGAATTAGTCGACTTAGTTGAATGATTATAATCAGGGCTCGGATTTTACATCGCACTTTATTAACATTACAACTTTACTCATATTCATACTCACTCATTTTCCTAGTCCCGTAATTATTATATATTTATCATGCTGTCAAATTTCAACTTAGTTGCATACCTAGTTATCCAGACCATATTGTTGCGATAGACTTAACGGTAGGTACTGGCCGCTTTATTTAATTGCCTCATGTTTCAATCATTGACGGCTTTAGACGTGTCATTTATTTAAGTTTGCAATTAGTGCATATATTAATTAACTTAATTATTTCGTGAACATTTTATTATTTAGCTTATAATGTAATAAACATGGTGTGGCGGTTAACATTTGTATTTACAATATAATAAACTTTTGGTATTAATTAAATAAATGAGTATGAGTATGAATATGAGTAAAGTTTTAATGTTGATATCGACTCCATAGTTTTCTTTCGTCTTATCGTGCGATGAAAAATCCGAGCCCTGATTATAATAATCGACTAATCCAATTAGTATCATTCAAAGTCGCGCATCACTAATGAGCTTGCATAAGTTGGGGCGGACCAGAACCATTGTGTGGCATCCTCAAAAGTCTCCATCAAGCTCACTCTGAAGACCTATTGTTTCTACAAGACCATTCAAGCCTGGAAATCTATCCCAGGACTGAAAAAAACTAGATCCTTCAGCAAAATGACAAATGACTGAAAGTGAAAATACACTAGTCTAAAGGAAACTACAATATTTTTCATTTTATTTATTTATAGCCATTTTATTCAGACATAAAATGTGTAGGCCTCCCATGCGATGTTACCCGCTATCACGGCTCCAACGAGAGGTAGTGCATGTCTGGATCACATCTTTATTAAAACTAGTCAATTAGCAACGGGCATAGTGTGTAACAGTGCTATCACCGATCACGACCTAACAATGGTTTGTGTATCGAACCTTAAAGCCAATCGTATTCGTGATCGTAATATGCGCCGAGTTGATCTGCAAGCACTCTCAACAGATCTTCGTAACACTGACTGGACCCCTGTTACAAGTTGCGAGGATCTAAATACTGCTGTAATGCTGTTTAATAACACCATCGATGCCATAGTAAATAAACACAGCTATGTGGTCAAACTAAGCCGCAGTCGATTTAATCTAAAACCTTGGATGACCCCTGGTTTGATAAGATGTATGAAACACCGTGACAACCTCCACTTACAAGTGAAAAAGAGTCCCAATAACTCAAATCTAAAAACTAGTTATACGCGCTACAGAAATTTTTATGGGCAACTCCTTCGTAACATCAAAGCCGAATACGACAATAGGGAACTGACGCGCAATAGGAACAACCCGAAAAAACTCTGGGCCTCTATTAAGCGTGTTTGCGAACACCCAAGCCGCAGCTCGGATCCCAGTGAACTGGTCAAAATCCGTGCAAGTCCCAAGGACTCTCTAACTTCATGCAATAAGCATTTTGTCTCCACTGGAGCTGATCTGGCTGATCGAATCTTAAAAAGACTTAAAACTAACCAAGACAGTCTAGCCTCATGCTGCCTGTCAGATAAATCACCGGCCCAATCATTTTTTCTTTCTCCTACAGATCCACACGAAGTGGGAGACCTTATAAAATTGCTTAAAAACGACAGTGCCCCTGGACCAGACGGCTATAAGCCCTGTTTAATTAAATCAATAAGTGATTTTATTTGTACTCCTCTTGCGCACATATTTAACCTAAGCATGGCTTCTGGAGCTTTTCCTGAAGACTGGAAGAGATCCTCGGTATCTCCTGTCTTCAAATCAGGACAAATAAACAACCCTGATAATTATCGTCCCATTTCACTTCTTTGCATTTTCTCCAAACTGCTAGAAAAGGTTGTTAATAAACGCCTCACAGATTTTATAGAGAAAAATAACATCCTATCTGATAGGCAGTTTGGGTTCAGACGAGGCAAGTCGACGGAAAATGCTGTTGTGCTGTTATCAAATTTAATTGGTAAGCAACTCGACCAGGTCAGGTGCTGCATAGGAGTTTTCCTTGACCTGGCAAAGGCCTTTGATACTGTCTCAGCGCCGATCCTCCTAAAAAAACTTGAGCACATTGGAGTTAGAGGTTCGGTGCTGGGATGGTTCAAAAGTTATCTCACAAACAGGACTCAGCACGTTAGGGTTGGCGACTGTGTCAGTGATGAGCTGCCTGTTAGTTTTGGTGTCCCCCAAGGGAGCATCCTTGGTCCAACATTGTTTTTGTTATATATCAATGGTATCCTTTCTCTCCAACTACATAACACCGACTTGATCTGTTACGCTGACGACACCGTGGCCCTTTTCAGTGGCGGATCGTGGGAAGAGGCGTTCTGCGCTGCTGAGGTCGGAATGTCGTGTGTGGTGGATTGGCTAGACAATAATTTGCTTACACTGAATACAAAGAAAACCAAGTTTCTCACTTTTTTCAAAACGCTTTCCTCTGGACCCCCATCTGGAGATTCTTTGAAACTTTTCTCCAGCAACGGCGCTCGCGACAGCATCGAGCGGGCTGAGACAGTCAAGTACCTTGGGGTTATTATTGACCAGAATTTGTCCTTCCGTCAACATATTCAAACATTATCTGGACGTGTCAGAAAAGTAATTTACGTCATGAAACTGTTGAGAGGCTCCAGATCCAGAGATATTCTGCAGCTAGTGTATTTTGCACTCTGTCAATCCCTACTCCAGTACTGTATTGCAGCCTGGGGCGGCGCTTTAAAAACAGTAATGATCGAGGCTGAGCGGGCGCAGCGAGCTGTGCTAAAAGTGATGCTCAGGAAGCCGTTCCGTTTCTCAACGAACGCGTTGTACGAAGATGCGTCAGTTCTTAGATTTCGCCAACTTTTCATAGTAAAAGCTGTGGCTGAATCTCACAAAATCGCAGTCACTTCTACCGACCATGATAGGCGCCGTCAAAAACGTCTTAATCACCTGACCATTTGCTCCCCTCGAGTCAAAACCGCATTCGCAAGGCGGTTGCCTTATTTTCTGCATCCTACAGTTTACAACAGGGTTTCTGAACAGTGCGCAGTTGATGACTTCTCTTGCTCGATCCTAAAGAGCTAAGTTAAAAAATGGCTTCTTTCTAAGACATATGAACAAACAGAGGACATCACTAAAACATAAACGCGCATAACCTGGACATACACACACAAACACAAACGCACGCTCACACTCCCACTCGCACTCTTACTCGCACACACACACGCACATACACAAACAAACACAATCACTCTCACATAATATATACACATGAAAATACACTTCATAGTTGTTAAGACATATACATTGTTTCTTAGTTAACTCTTAAGTTATTGTTTAAATGTAAAAAAATACTGTTAAATCTGTACCACTGGTGCCCAAGATACAGGCTGTGCCTAGTTTGGGACCAACGGATACCGTCAGTGCTGTCGCTTTCCTTTGCATGTAATAATGCCATTAAGTTAAATGTATTCGCATAATGTATGTATGGTAATAAAAAATATTTCAAATATTTCATTTAAGCAGAGTTGTGACTTATTTGAAATACTTGTAATAACAATGCAAAAAATACAAAATACAGTATATAATAGTTCTGCTATGGAGCTAATCATAGATTTGGCTCTTTTTCCATTTCGGTGTGTCCTCTTGCCAAGTGGCAAAGCTCCTCCAATCGTCTCCATTCTGCCTATAAAGCTGGTGGTCCTGGGTTTGAATCCCCGTAAGGGCAAAGTAGCCGAAAAGCGAAATGGTCTAAGGACATCACTGTTTGGTACCCCCGTGACGGGAAAAGGACAAAAGGCAGGCAAAGAAAAAGATGGGAGGATGAAATTAGAGAAATGGCTGGACCATTATGGAGAAGAAAAGCCATAGACAAAAAATTATGGCAAATTCTAGGGGAGGCCTTTGCCAAAAGGCAGACTGTCACAAACGAAAGCATCCCGGATGTCAGAACCACAAATTAGAATAAGTGATAATATGTAAAAGTCAGTAATAAAGGCTCTATTTATTTATTTATTTAAGGGCAAATATTTGTGTGATGAAAATGAATATTTGTTTCAGTCTTGGATGTTTACTATGTATTTAAATTAGCGATGCACCAAATATGCAGCTAGTATTTGGTATGTTTTTTAATGTTCCAACTGTTATAAATTACAAGAATGTAAAACAGTTACCGTTTCCGGCAATTAATACTCTGAACCCATTATTATTTTTATTTTATTTTATTTATTGACAGTATTTCACTTGGATAATAAACAAAATTTTTGCCTGTGAAACCTGAACTGTGTATGCAATTCATGAGTTTTTTTGCTTCTTCAAAATGGTGTTCAGAGAAGCAACAGCTGTTTAAATAATACAAATACCTTACAATTTCAGGAAGCAGCCTAATGCTGAACACAAGCCACAACTCGGACAAGAAGATATCCCCTGTACCAGCCCCGCTGCACACACCACCAGACAACTCGCCCATGGGTGATTCAGTGAGTTTGTTCACCATACAGTCATACACCCTTGCTTGCACAACTGACAATGCAATGACGTGAGAAAATACAATACAATACAAATACTCTTTTCTCAAACATGCAATGAAATATTGACCTTGTGTTCTTCATAATGGGCTTCGAAGTGTCACATTTCGGGCGCAGCGAGACAAGAGCCCCGTAATGGCATTTCATACAAAATTGGAGACCTAGGCCTGCAAGTCTTTAATTTCCATTCCACAATTTGTGCCACAGGATCACGGCGTTCAGCCATGAAAATTAAAGTTTGATTTCTTGGAGCTTTTTTAAATGATTTCATTTCATGTTTGAGAAAAGCACTATACATACCTCGGCGTGAAAAGGGGTTGCCAGCCTCATAACTATCCGACCTCGCTACGCTCAGCGGTCTATATGTACTCGGCCGGCAACCCCTTACTTCCCGGCCTCTGTAGTAATGTACTATTATTGCACACCTCACACAAAGCAGTTAGAAAGAGAAACAATACAATAACATGTAGGTAGAAGGTAGACAACAGGCATTCTTATCACTGAAAATCTACTTCTGTTTCTAATTACGAGACAGAACAAGAGTACAATATACATCCCTGTGTTCCCAGAAGGAGAAGGCAGAGTACATGTAATTTCAGTACCATTAGCAATAATGGGTTTAAAGACAGTTATAGGTTGACCCGCTTAGCGGTGGGACTATAGGAAGTCGTGCAAATCACAACTTTATAGACAGTTATACTAGCTGTACTGACATTACGGTGCAGTGAAACAGAGTAGAAACAGTGGCCGATTGCATCACAGAATATAATAATGCTGAATGCTGATGTACGGTCTGTTTAAAATTTCACTGTTCGACAGGAACATCGCAAATTGTCTGAGTCTATGACTGTGCTAACATCAAGCTTAAAATGCAGATTTAGACTAGAAAAACTGTCCCTTTCTTCTGTTTTGTCTTTGGCTTTATTTACGATAAGGCAACGCGTAAAGTGTATATGAAAACGCCTGTGTAATTTAATCACTCCCAAATTTCGCCATTTGGAATTGTGGACTATTCAGTGACACAAAGACTTGAGTCCATAGACTTTCTCTGTGTCTTGTTGAATTAAGGGTTAATAGTTATGCAAATCCTGTCAAACGACCGCAAGCAAAAAACGACTTTGTGCTCTTTTTTATTTAATTGTATGGCATACATTATTTCGGCCTTTTTAAAGTTTGTCACTCTTTAGTACCCACCCAGGGGACACGTGCAGGGTTGTGGTCGGTAGCACCTGCGGACGCGAGTGACAGTTGTCCCCCCTTTGTCAAGTGAGTGGGCAACTCGACTGTTAAAAGTTCTTAAGCTGACCAAAGGCCTCTAACTCGGCTTAACGACTACTGTCATAGACAGCAGCCGGGATCCACTGCTTAGCGTGCCTTCTAAAGCACGGAAGCGCTCATTTATTACCACTCAAACATCAGGCGGTCACGCATCCAAAGACTGGCCGCTGCCATCTTTGCTTAACCTGCGTTATCGTTTCCGGCTCGCAGGCGCCGCTAGGCTATGAGCGCTTCGCGAGCGCACTTTGTGCTCTGAATAGTAATTTTTCATTTGTGATTTTCGACAGGATTATAACAATTACAATACAACAACATGTTTCAATCCAGTTCCAGGACCAGCCGTCCGGCAACCAGGGTGTCAAGTTCAACCGCAAACTCCTCAACGACTTTGAGTACGAAAGCGAAGACGAGGGCGGCCACGAGTCGCACGGTCACGCGTCGCATGCGGCGCATGCCCAGCAGCAACAGACGGCTGACACGTTGCCGTTAGGAAGGTGAGAGACAAGCCAGGCAGAATTCAATCTTGAAGTTATCAACTATTTCTTGCTTCTGAAGAATGACAATAAGGGTGTTGACACTAAATAAAATAATCAATAATGTCATATTTTCTCGAAAAAGTCAAATGGAGCAAAAATCAACGCAAAAGGTTAAATAATCACGAAGTTATAAAAAATATTAAACGCAAATATTTATTATTTATTTATTTATGTCTGTTTGGTCTCCAAATCCATATCCATACTAATATCATAAAAGCGAAAGTTTGTCTGTCTGTCTATCTATCTGTCTGTCTGTCTGTTACCTCTTCATGCTTAAACCGCTGAACCAATTTAGATGAATTTTGGTATAGAGATAGTTTGAGTCCCGGGGAAGGATATAGGATAGTTTTTATGTTTAAAGTTAGTATGCAGCTGCGATGTAAACGAGTTCCTCGCGGACGGAATCGCGGGCAGAAGCTAGTAAATAAATAAACCCTAAGATGCTTAAAAATCACCCAAGGGGTGAATTGACAAATAAAAAGTTGATTCACCCTAAACTGAATGTCTCAAATTTAAGCCAAGCATTTGTGTCAAGTAAACGAAAACCACTATTAATTAGCTAAATTAGGAAACGGAAAATTTCACTTTCTACGTGAACTCTGCCCCTTTTATACAACGCGTCATACTTTTTCTGTCACTTCATTCATTCCTACAATCCATTTCACTCATTCTAGATCTGAATCAAAATATTTGGCTATTGGACCTATCACTTTGGCACTCTTTGGGGAGGCCTATGTCCAGCAGTGTACGTCTTTCGGCTGATATGATGACGATGATGCATGTTTGCCTCAATTGGGCAATCAACCGAATTTGTATATTGTACTTACTTCTAACCATCTTAATTTAACTTCTTTTCGTTACAGCATATTAACAAATCCGGAGATAATGCGGCAGCTGCAGAGCCTTCAAGCGCAAATGCAGCTCATGACCGGAATGCAGATACCGGTAAGTTTTCCTCTGCATTCTAATCAAATGGAAAACACTGGCTTACAACCCAATAGGGGTGTAGACACTAAATAAAATAACCAATAATGATGTATTATCCTGTAATTGTTATACTTACTAACTTTTTGCCAAATTTCGGTCCGAGATATTGTATTTTATGTGCATTGGAGACACAGGTAACAAAATCGAATCTGAGCACCCCAATATCCACGTGGTCTTGTCTGCCCTACCCCTAGAGTGTATATAAACAGGATTAAGAATGTAGTCAAATCGAGAAAGAAGCAACGCAAGAGGTTAAATAATCACAAAGTTACGAGTGTCCAAAGTTTTAAGAGGGGGTATGTTGTCATTTTTCCGCAAAACGCACCTTCATAAGAAACGATTGTCACTTACTATGACGCTCGAAGATCGTAACGTCACGATCTGCCAGTGTTTTTTCTCTCTAACAAGCTACATTAAAACGGTTGTAGCTTCGTCATTTTACGAGATATTTGAATCCATTCGTCGTTAGGCATGTTTTTTTGCCATCTTTCTTAATATTTATTGAGTCTACACTCCTATTTGGTTAGAAAGTACAGTTATACTAAGCACGCGGCTGTTTTGTGCGGCAATCGCGGGGATGCCCTGATTCGAGTCAAACACGCCCCCTAGACAGAGACACGCTAATGCCTTCCGCGCACGAGAAAAAGAGATGTAACACTTCGGGAATGGCTTTTTCGGACAAATTTTGATAAATACCTAACTTAGTGAAGTTTTATCTAAATTTCATAAAGTGAGATTTTAGATAAGATAAAATACTATAGTATTAACTTGATTCTGTCGTAAAATAATGTATCGTTTGAGGAGGCTGAGTAAAAAAAGGAAAATACAGACCCAACTTTGGATTTTTTTTCTATCAAGGAAATTTTAAGCAATCATGTATCGATCAAATTAGATAAACAATCATATAGTCAAGAATCATATATCTGAAAATCAGACCTTATTGTTTCACGCGATAATTTCCAATGCACCGCCTCGGTGCGTTCCAGAGTACGCGTGAGGCAGCAAACGATACGCGTCAAACGCATTGCGATTAACGCTGCGTTTATTTTATAAAACAACCACGCTCTTCTTAGAATTAGTTAAAGAATGAAGTATAATAAATATCTCTACGTTTATTGATTTTCTTGATTTTTTTCCAACCATATCCTAAAATACATTTTCCTTTTCAGAATTTAATGCCAATGATGTCTGATATGCAACTACAGCAGAATCAAAACCAAAATCTACCATTTTTGGTGAGTATGTATAATTGTATACAATGATTTACATGATTACTAAATTAGCTGATTGGTACTGTACAGAGTTGGTTTGTTGAGCAATAATTGGTGAACCGTTGTTGATCACATATGGCTTAAAATAAGGCGCCGTAGGTTCATGGTCTTCTCTCCCTCTCACTGAGCGTGAGCGAGATGGAAGTGCGTGCTCGGAAGCGCGGATATCATGTTTTTTAATTTTAATTTTTTGGCCGTTTAAATAAATAAAAAAGTAATCGCTGAGTTGTCTCAAACATGATATTGCCGACTTTTAGAAGCAATTTTAATATTTTTAGCTTTTGTGCATAATTTGTTACGAAGTGTATTTTAGACCTATGTTCCTGATTTTTTTCTATCAAGTGAAAATTGCTTAATCATGTTTCAAATCACTGATCTCGCTGCAGAAAAGCCCCAAGATTACTATTCCTATTTTTTTGAAACCATCTTATTATAAACAGAAGCATTATATTGTTTCAAAAAATCTGTTCGCTTAACTTCGCTTAACCTACGGCGCTTAATCGCTAAGCGATAAGCTCTTCAACATTTTAAAAAAAAGGTCATGTTGGATCTAGGTTCATACTGGCCTTACTAGCCTGCAAGTAAAATTGAGACATCCATACTGATAGGCAATTATTTCTTAAACAATTGTCTATGTTAGAGCACCTTTTTGAAATGGCTGTACTATGGAGTTTAGAAGGAAATTTAAAATGAAAGCTCCCTCCCCCTCCCCCTAAAACAAATGTGATCCAAAAAAAGAACGTATTTTGATGAATTTCCTCCCTCGAACGGCTCCGGTTGTGGAATGAGCTCCCGCCGAGATTTTCCCGAGGGACTGCAGAATGGGGTTCTTCAAAACAGGAGTGCATACATTCTTAAAGGGTCGGCAAAGCGCGTGTAACACCGCCTGGAGTTGCAAGCGTCCATAGGCTAGGGCAACCACTTACCAACAGGCGGGCCGTAAGCTTGTTTGCCACCGTATAAAAAAATGGTCTTAAACCAAGCTCCCTCCCTCCCCAAAGAAACAAATGTGATCGAAACAAGATCAAGATTTGATGGATTAAATGTCAAGATTGGTGTGAAATAATGCGACTTGGTTCTCAGGGTAAGAGGGTTTAATTATTGTTTCAGAACAAAGAACAACAGAAGCAGAACGACTCGAAGGACGATATGGTGGAATCTGACATCGAGTTTGTAGAGACGGGGCCTCAGGTCATAGAAATACCCGATGCGAATGACTCCAGGTTAGTTTATGTTGCTTTCTTGGGCCAACTGGCATTGGCCCATGAATTTTCATTTTCTGTCGCTTGCTGGTTACGTGGATTTTATGGGTTTAAATCTAATGTGCCATCAAACAGACAGAATATTTTATTTTTATTATTAAGAGACTGTGTCCTACTGCTGGGCACAGGCCCCCCTCTTTTTAACCCCCAACGCAAAGAGAGGGGTGTTATAAGTTTAACGTGTCTGTCTGTGTATCTGTTTGTGGTATCGTAGCTCCTAAATGGATGGATCGATTTGAATGCGGTTTTTTTGTGTCATAGTTAATTTTCTCTCGAGTGTTCTTAGCCATGTTTCATTTAAATCTGTTCATTAGTTTTTGAGATATTGGACTTTGAAATGATAAAAAAATGTCGGGGGTTTTTCAACTTTTCTAAGTTGTAGTTATTCTTATTAAGAGCCTTAGGCGTCCCACTGCTGGGCAAATGCCTCCCTCTTTTTCTTTCACATATCCCTGTCCTGGGCTGACTCCCACCAGTCTTGGTCACAGACGTCAAGCTCGTCTCGCCATCTCCTACGTGGTCTACCGAGACGCCGTATTCGGTTCTGTGGGACCCACTTGGTGACAAAATAGCAACAGAAAATTGTTAGTAGATGTTCAACTTATTGATTCGTAATTTGAGTACTCTTGTCTTCTCGATCTGTACGCATCATACCAAACCTTGAGCATAAAAGCTCGTACTCGTAGAATAGATGCATTCGAGATGCGCAGTTCGGCATCAAAACGAGGCTCTCCACCATCTGTACCCAGTTGATCCCGGCTGCTGTCTATGACAGTAGTCGTTAAGCCGAGTTAGAGGCCTTCGGGCGGCTTAAGAACTTGTAACAGTCGAGTTGCCCACTCACTTGACAAAGGGGGGACAACTGTCTCTCGCGTCCGCAGGAGCTACCTACCACAACCCTGCTCGTGTCCCCTGGGTGGTACTAAAGAGTGACAAACTTTAAAGGCCAAAATAATGTATGCCATACGATTAAATAAATCTGTACCCAACGTCCTCAGCTTCTTTGGCCACCAGCACGGCTATCACGGGGCGGCGTGCGAGATCTCTCGATTTTTCTCGCACTATCCGTCTCTCTCTCTTATTAGAACACTTAGAACAAGAGGTATCACGCCTTTATTCCCAACAGGGGTAGGCAGAGCATATGAAAGTTATGATCCAGTGTCAATTTTAGCATAAATGTGGGTATAAAAGATCGACAAAACGTGTGTGAAAATCAAAACATTTATTTTGCAAATATTGTGGCCTGCTTGCATATTTTTTAGAAGGCACTTTAAGAAGTCAGCATGTATATCTTTTAACTTTAAACAATACATCATTCAAAAGAAATAAACTATAGTCAAGTGCAAACATAATATGTATGTATCGATCTCCTCCTCGACTCATAAATATGTACAAACGACAACACTGTTAACTGACCATCCTGTGTTTATATAGAACCTTATTTCAATGCACTTAAGGTGCACCGATGGTCAGTTAGCTGTGTTGTCGATAGTACCGAAACCTTACTGCGCTGACATACTCGCAAGAGCGATGCGACATATTTATGAGTAAGATGTATGCACCTTTATTACACTTGACTACATTATCAAAGTTCTACATGTCAAAAAGCAATAAGAGGAGAGATAACAATAACAAATGCGAATCGGACTCGCCCTCGAGGGTTCCGTACTTAATAAAAATGTGTAGTTTTCAGATTTTTCCCTGAACTTGTAGAATAAGACAATATCGTCTACAAATTCATAGTTGTAGGTCAACGGAAAGTACCCTATAAATTTTGATTCCCTTGAGAGTGTCGAAATATACGTTTTTTCCGGCATAAACGGCCGTATCTTTTTTAACGTTCATTTGAAGTGCGAGAAAAATCGAGAGTAGTCGCGGCAGTCACATGATAGACGTGCTGGTCAGGTGTTTCATTATCACTGGCCGCATGGCAGGTAAGAGGAGCAGAGGATGGATGCCTATGCGTTGGCCGGACACGGTAGCATATGTGGCTAAACAACACTTCAGGCCAGGCTGTCTCCAGCCCAGGCCCCGTATCATGGCCGGCCTTATCACGCGATAAGTGACAAGGTAGAGCGTCAGTCTCGTTCTATCGAACGGTGTCAGCCAGTGATGGACGCACTATCTTGTCACTTATCGCGTGATAAGGCCGACCATGATACGGGCCTGGACCGAGCAGCTTAGAGAGTGACGGTGAAGAGCGCCCACGGCCGTCACGTCCCTGAGCCAATAATTTTAAGTCTTCTTGATCGATACGTTCCTGTCAGAACGTTTGTGGTCGTTATGAGTGGCGAGCAGATTTCACTCGCTTTATTTCGATCTATTCTCGGCCTTCCTGGTACACCCATAGAATTGACCGCGGCAGATTTTATCTAGTCTGTCCATCGCATGGGTGATATTCCGCGCGGTCAGGTACTACACAACAAGGCGCTTCGTGGAGTCGCCGTCTCGCCTCGAGACGTGTCCGAACTATTTTAAATAGAGCTGGAAAAAAAACAGAAGTGAAGCAAACATTTGCATCATCATTTATCCATCACATACATCTAGGTCTGCCGGCGTAAACATTTATTACGGTGGTCACTGCACTCGACGCCGTTTTACGCGGTATATAACTAAAACATTAATATTCTCGAGCAAATTACAGGAGACAATTATTAAGCATAGATTTGTCAATTGGGTCAATCAACTATGTTTTGTTGCCATGGTTACGTCTCGTGAGTCACTCTTTAAAACTATGATTTTAGGGGGTTTTTTATCACGTGTTTCTGTTATAGTCGTAAACCCATTCCGTGGCGGGGCAGCTCCTTCGCATGATAGGAGTCAAATTTGTAGTATTTTTTCTAAGAAATTCGGTCTCTTGGCTTACCGGGATAGAATAACAACACGAAAAAGTTGATTGACTCAATATGGTATTTGAAAACAGTGAAAATAAATTATGTATAGTGCTTTTCTCAAACATTCAGTTAAATAAATATAAAAAACTCCAAGAAATGCAACTTTAATTTCCAAGTCTGAACGCCGTGATTATGTGCCACAAATAAATTTAAAAAAATTACTTCCCAGCCTAGGCCTTCAATTTTGTATGAAATTTCTTTACAATTCTCTCGAGTTGTTCCGTTCGAAACGTGATACTTTGAAGCCTGTTATAACGCACGTAATGACGACATTTCATTGTCTGTTTGAGAAACAGTACATTACTACAGAGGCCGGGGAGTAAGGGGTTGCCGGCCGAGTACATATAGACGGCTGAGCGTAGCGAGGTCGAATAGTTATGAGGCTGGCAACCCCTTTTCACGCCGAGGTATTTATAGTGCTTTTCTCAAACATGTAATAAATTAAAAAAAAACTCCAAGAAATCAAACTTTAATTTTCATGGCTGAACGCCGTGATCCTGTGCCACAAAATGTGGAATGGAAATTAAAAAAGACCATCTTGCAGGCCTAGGCCTCCAATTTTGTATGAAATCCCATTACGGGTCCCTCGTCTCGCTGCGCACGAAACGTGACACTTCGAAGCCTATTATGAAGAACACAACGTCAATATTTCATTGCATGTTAGAGAAAAGTTAGTTAAGCTTGCACTTGTGGTACAGGAGTCCGTCCCCGCGGCGGCGGCACCGCTCTCGCTCGCGCTCGCCGCGGCGGCGCCGGCGCAGCCGCTCTCGCTCTCGCTCGCGCGCCAGTCGCTCGCCGCGACGACGCAGGGACAAGGACCGCGAGCGAGATAGGTAACATTCATTTATTTATTTACTAGCCTCCGCCCGCGGTTTCGTCTGCGTGCACCCGGGATAAAAACCTTCCTATATTTCATATTCAAATTAATTTATTGCATTTATGGGTTTTACAAGATTTTATAAGTAGTTACATACATTTATTTATTCACTCCACCACAAAGTATCATTCTTACAATTAATGACAAAGGCAATGTTACATATAGGTATATAAGACTTGTGCGGTGGAGACTGGTGCCTGAACTAGGGGGAACCTGTATTTCAGGTCACCAGGTCTACATGTTCCAGCATAAACCCCAATTAATCCAGGCTATAAAGTATCTTCAAGCAAAATTTCATCTAAATCGGTTGAGCCCTTTAGCGTGATTGAGTAGCAAACGTCTAAACATCCAAACATAACATATTATATAGTGGGATTTATTTCTTACACATTACATTTATAGGCTTACAGTAAAGAACAGTAAATTCTGAAGTGTTACAGTCTTTTTATATGCAGCAAGAAGCCCTCGCTACGCTCTGGATTCAATAATCCGTTCGTAACTTGTGAGGCTTTATCAACCGTTTGAACGCCAAATCACCTTAAGGTGTCGCGTGTTGTGTCCACGGCGGCTCCAGAGTGCCGGCAGAAGTGAAAACTCAATGACATTGTAACAGTTTTTCGATCAGGTCACGTGTCCGTCTTACGAATTTTCAATCTCTCGAATCTCGAAATCGTAAGATGTCACGTGACCTGTGGCGAGTTTTTAAGTATTAATAGACGATCGAACGGTCCGGCGGACCGAGAGGGACACAGCTATCTGAAAGAATCTGAGAGATATTTTCCCCCATCACAAAGAGTGCACAGCGCCGCTAAAGAAGTTTTCACTTCAAAAATGTGTGGGCGTGTCTCTTTCGTGCAGTAAAAATATAGTTTTATGTAATATGCGAGTATATATATTTAGGTTTCTGTCTCCCTGTATCTTTGTGTTCTTTGTATTCTTTTGTAACTGCTTTATTTGTGTGACATGTGCGATAAAGAGTATTTGTTTTGTATTGTATTAATTTATTTTCTTCTCCCTAGGGAACGCGACAGAGACAGGAATAAAGACAAAGACAAAAGTCACAAAGAAAGGGAAGCTGACAAGGAGAAACAAAGAGAACGGGAGAAGAAAGGGTTGCCACCAATCAAGAAGGAGAATTTAAGTGGTGAGTAGTTATTTTATCTCATAAACATGGACATTTTGGTCATATATTGGTTGTAAAATGGCATTTTTAAAAATTCATTTACCCAATTAGCGTGGCTAGTTCAATAAAGAATTAACTCAGTGTCAGTTTTGTGACGAAATTACCTAAGCATGCAAATTATGTGAAATGGAATTGGTTTCATATTTAAATTTGTTCGCGAGTCATGGATGTTTACTATGTATTTAAGTATTTATTTATCTATATAAGTAACTATCTATTCTGTTTCTATCTATTAAATATATCGTCGTCTAGTACCCATAACGCAAGCCTTATTGAGCTTACTGTGGGACTAGGTCGATTTGTGTAAGATTGTCCCCCAATATTTTTTTTTTTTTTAAGTATGTTTATCGTCGTCTAGTATCGATAGTACAGTCACCAGCATAAATATATGACCATGGGCAACGCTGCCAAAATATCTGATCAGCAATTGAAGGTATAATTATATGACGATACACAGGCGGTAAAAATATGTGATGATTTACAGCTGGCATAAAAATCATTTGCCTGTAACAGCATAAATATCGGATCAGACCGGGTAAAAATATTTGATACTCCACACAATCAAAATGATGTGACATATGACCAGTATAATAAATATAATTATCTATCCGCTGTAGAAGCATAACCATCGGATCACATGAAGACAGCATAAATATCTCATATTTAGATTTTTAAAACGATAATTTTTTATTGCCTTACCTGCCAACTTTTATTTTTTGCTCTTGCTATGGCGCTCAATTCTGGATTATAAAAAAAAAAATAGTTTCTAGGTGTGCGGTGTCGTTTAATTTCCTTGCTTTAAACTCCCGAAACCGACATGGTGATTCAAAAGCTAAGATCAACTGTTATTTTTTATCAATGGAAATAATGTCGTAAAAAGTAAGACGGTAAAATCCAATGACAGGACGCTTTTCAAGAAGCGTCATATAGTTTATTCAAATTACGACTATGTCAAAGCAAATAAAGTTCATTTTTGCAGTTTTGAGATATTCTTTACTGGCGATCGTCGAAACTACACCTAGAATCCGTGACTATTTTAGAAAAACAATTATTTTGCGCATTTTATTAAAATATTGTATCAAAACTGATCCAGAATTGAGCGCCATAGCAAGAACAAAATAAAAGTTGGCAGGTAAGGCAATAAAAAAAATATCGTTTTGAAAATCAACTATTTTAATTTATTTGTTTGTCGTATGGCATAAAATTTATCTACTTAAATGTTTATGATATTAGATTTAAGGTAAGCAACTGCATCCGTCGAGAGAGTCTTGAAAACTTATCTTAAAAAGCTTTTGGTATCCAAGTTAAGTATACCATTAAAAAAAATGCAAAACCTTTCAGAAGAACACTGTATACGGCACTCCTGCAACATACTCGTATTTATTCCATCTGGTTATTAGAACAAGATGAAAAATAGTTTGACCACTTTGAAAATAAAACCATTCGTTTTTTTGTCTAAAACATAACCTAAACAGTTTTTTTTTTGTAAAAAAAAACGTAATAAGCAGTGTTTCTTTTTTAAAAGTGCTCCGTGAAATCTTTTTGTTTTTGTATTTTTTATAAGATACAAGGGCTGATCATAGCTGATAAGTTTTAAGAATTGGTATGATAACTGCCCATGATTATAATTTCTGATTATTTTTCAAGTGCCTATACTGTATCACACATTAGTAAAATTAATAGGTAAGTAAAAAAGAAAGATATTACTGATTTGTTCTTTTAATATGATAGTATAGCATATAAGCATATAAGCATAATATAACATATTAAGGCGTCAGTAAAATGAGAAGATATTTGCTTGAATGTTAGGGCGGTTTTGGCAAAATTCAAAAAAAGACAATCTGTTTTCGGAGATAGGTACTATGTACATTATATCCACTTTTTGTATTGACAATTTGCATATTATTTTTATCTTTATTTCTTAATTATTGACGATTGTGATAAGACTGATAAGGACTCTAATAATTTTAACATGTAAGCAAATTTATATTGTAATATTTATGTTGAATAATATATTGCTAGAAATTCACGGCAATCATTTAATTAGTTAAACTATTAAATTATAAAAAAAAATAGTTTCATTTCATTTTTACGAATTCGGGTTCAAGTCAGTTATATATAACAAAGACGAGTGAAGAGGCGACTCGAACCATTTTGTAATTCGTACTGCTGGGGAGGAATCCACAAAGCTATCTGACTACTAGCTGCATTTAGAGATGGACCAGTATATATTGCACCACCGGATACCCACATATGTGCTACAATTCTAGGGGTCAAATTACATAAGAGACTAGCTGTCAATCAATTCAACGGCTCCTTATGAATTTAGGGCATAGGAACGCAATGTTAGGCCCATCTGGCAATTTGACTTATGATAAATTCTGTCAAATTCACGTTTTAAATCCTGAGACGGCGATATCCAATGACATGACAGGTTAACTCTTTTCAAGAAGCGCCAAATGGCATTGTTCAAATAACGACCGTATGTCGTAGCAAATAAAGTTCTTTTTTGCAGAATGTTGAGATATTACGACCCTGCCTACGAAGCCTGCGATAATTTTGTCAAATGGCACATCGATTCAAAGTTAGCAGAATGTTATACTACTTGGATTCCATCTAGATCCTACCTTTTCATGGAAAAAACATATAGATTCGATCTGCAAAAAACTAGCAAAAGGGGCCTATGTGCTTAAACAATTAAGACCACTCATCTCTAGTGATCATCTAAAGGAAGCTTATTACGCATATGTTCACTCAATCATATCTTATGGAATTGTGCTATGGGGAAACTCAACTGACTTCGAACGCGTACTTAAAATGCAAAAACGAGCCATACGAATAATGGCTGTCACAAATTATAGAGAAAGTTGCAGAGAACATTTTAAAAATCTTGGTATATTAACATCGGTGTCGACATACATTTTGGAAGCCGTAATGTCTGTACGAAAAAATCCTAGCGATTTTGTCCGTGTGGGAGACGTCAGTAAACGTCCAACAAGATATCCAGATGATCTACGGCAAAATAAATGTAGACTAAACATGGCCAGAAAGTGTCCTAAGACAATGGCTCAAAAATTGTATAATAAGCTGCCTAAAGTTATTAAAGCACAGACTAACATCAACACTTTCCGTCACAAAGTCAAAATCCTGCTCCTTAGTAAAACGGTATACAGCATCAAGGAATACTTAAATAATGAATACACTAATAAATAATTTGTAAACTTTAATACTGACTGGTAAATGTTCTTAAACCCAAATAGGTACTTTTTGAAATTTGATTATATCCGTGTAAAATTTATTGTATTCTTGACGATCTCAATATTGTGTGCATGTTTTTATTCTAATGTATGAAAATTATGTATTACTATTGAGAAATAAACCATCTGAATCTGAATCTGAAGCAAGAGGTCCCGGGTTCGAATCCCGGTAAGGGCATTTATTTGTGCGATGAGCACGAATATTTGTTCCTGAGTCATGGATGTTTTCTGTCTATTTAATTATTTATTTATCTATATAAGTATGTTTATCGTCGCCTAGTACCCATAGTACAACAAGCTTTGCTTAGTTTGGGACAAGGTCGATTTGTGGAAGATGGATTTATTTTATTTATTTTTACTGACAATCGTATCGGATATTTATCTGCCTTTATGTGATCCGATGTGTATGCTGCTACATCTATGTCACATCATTTTGATTGTGTGGAGTATCAGATATTATTACCCGGTCTGATCCGATATTTATGCTGTTACGGGCAAATGATTTTTATGCCACCTGTAAATCATCACATATTTTTACCGCCTGTGTATCGTCATATAATTATACCTTCAATTGATGATCAGATATTTTTGCAGCGCTGCCCATAGTCATATATGCACGAGGGGCGTTCAATAAGTTCTCGGTATCGGCATTAAAAACAGAAGTTATTCGTATCGTATAATTTTTAATGATTAAACACACTCTTTCTTGTGTTACGTGCATATATAAAGTGTTTAAATTAATTTAATTTTACATCATTAAAAAATTAAAACTATTATTCGACGAAATGAGGCTCATTTTTTAAATCAACGCAATCGCACACATTTAATTGAGGATTTTTTAGTAACAAAGAATAAGAAGTAAAAGTATATGAGTTGTTCTAGGTGAAAGGGTAGATAGTTCATCTTAAAAGCATGCCTAGCTTGTTATAGATATTATAAGTACTTACTACTTTAAAATTCTAATTTAAACGGAAAGTTTACATGTCAATGAAAATACACTTAGTCAAATAACCCGCCCCGTGTCATTCCGGGCGCAAATGTGCCCATCAGACTCGCCGCAGATAGTTAATTGTATAGATTTTACGTCCCTAAATAGCACCCCTGGTAATCTGCAATCTCTTCCAAACAGAAACGTCATTAAATTGGCATTTATTTTTCTTAATGTTTTTCTTAGTCTACCTCCTTTAATTGCTATACCATTATCTTGTATGACTCTTCCTCGGTATTAACATCCATATATTTTCCATTTATACTAGCCCAATTTCTAGAAATTAAAAAAAATATATTGATGGCCATTAAAACCCACCTTTAACTTTGTTAAGGGATTTGTGTTTAAAAATATGATTATTGAATTTTTTTTTTAATTTCCAGGCTTCTAAATAGATATATATATCTCACTTTAAAATCAATATTCTGGATTACCATACCAGAATTTTACCAAAATCACCCCCTAAAATAAAAAATAAAAATCCTAAAATTTTACTCCCGTCACAATATTTGCTACCCCTGCATCGTCTTTGTTTAAAGTTGTTAAAGAAAACAAGTGAATCATATATTTTTTTACTTATTTAGTGTATTCCTGAATAGTGATACAGTATGAAAAATAATCTAAAATTATTATCATAAGGACGTCATCATGCCGATACAGAGAACTTACTTGAACGCCCCTCGTATGTATGTATGTATGTAAATACTTTATTGTACACAAGACACGGGTAAAGATACAGACAAAAAAAGTTAAATCGGTACAATGGCGAACTTATCCCTGTAAGGGATCTCTTCCAGTTAACCTTTTATTTATGCTGGTGTGACTGTAGAGTCGCCATCAGGTATATCGGAGTGGCCAAAGTGCTCACAAATATTTGAACACGTCTCTATTGTCGAGGCAGTAGAGACGTTCAGATATCTGTGAGCACTTTGGCCACTCCGATATATCTGATGGCGACTGTACAAGATTTGCTTAGTTTGGGACTAGGTTGATTTGTGAAAGATTGTCCCCTCATATTTATTCATATTTATTTATTTATTATTTATAATAGTACTAGCTTCTGCCCGCGACTCCGTCCGCGTGGAACTCGTTTATATCGCAGCTCCATACAAACTTTCACCCCCCATTTCACCCCCTTAAGGGATGATTTCCGGGATAAAAACTATCCTATGTCCTTCCCCGGGACTCAAACTATCTCTATACCAAAATTCATTTAAATCGGTTCAGCTGTTTAAGCTTGAAGAGGTAACAGACAGACAGACAGACACACTTTCGCATTTATAATATTAGTATGGATTGTTACAGTACATTCTTATTATTATTTATTTGCTAGCTAAATAAAATGTTGTGACTTGGCAATCACACAATATTACATAGTTATGGATGCAAAAATCCATAAATGCAGTAACGTTGGGTGATTAGGCGTGTCCACACCGGACGAGCGGTTCGGCCCACAGATATAGATATACACTAGATAACATGACACCTCAATGTGTTACTCCAGGCAAAATACGATTTTGAAAAACATTAATATATAATAGCGTTTTTTTTGTTGATTTCATTTTAAAATGTTATTCTAAGATGATTAATTCAAGAATCCGACAAACTTTCCACCCGGAAGTAATTATGTAGATTTAAATGAAGCATGCAGTGTCTTTTTTTGTACGATTTATCTTGAATATTATAGAGCAAATGTAAATGAACTAAAATAAAGACAAAAATATTTATTAATATTTTTTCTGACTTTTCAGAAGCTAGTTAGTTTATAGTTTTTTCGATGTCTGAAATTTTGTCGGATTTTGTCGCTGGGTAACTATTTAATTGATAATATATCCGTTACACATTAAAAATAAGCTATTATAAATTATTTCCAAATATGACTTTTTTTCCATACGAGTTGTCAGTTCATTGACTGGACTATGTATGAAAAAACCGTGTCACTTTTTTCTACCGACTGTGACGTCACAAGGGCGAATTAGTGGTGTTAATTCCCCGTTGTCCGCGCGAAATCGATTCTGCAATAAGGCATTTTCTTAATATTCACGGACAACCGGCTACCACAAGTCACAACAGACGCGTGCGGAATTTCACTCGGACGGCCAACTCGGAGACCGAGTTCGGACACGCGAAGTAGCAGCCGGATAGCCGGACAGCCGGACATACGGAAGCATTTTTGCCCTATAGTTAAATATCGAACTCGCTCACAAAATTTCACGAGAATCTGGTTAGAGATGCAACCTATAGAGGGGTCAGCCGGATAGCCGGACAGCCGGAAATACGAAAGTATTTTTGCCCTATAGTTAAATATCGAACTCGCTCACAAAATTTCACGAGAATCTGGTTAGAGATGCAACCTATAGAGGGGTCAGCCGGATAGCCGGACAGCCGGAAATACGAAAGTATTTTTGCCCTATAGTTAAATATCAAACTCGATCACAATATTTCACGAGAATCTGTTGAGAGATGCAACCTATAGAGGGGCAGCCGGATAGCCGGAAATACGAAAGCATTTTTGCCCTATAGTTAAATATCGAACTCGCTCACAAAATTTCACGAGAATCTGGTTAGACAGGGTGGCCACTTTCTGGAAAACCGGGAAAAGTCGGGGAATTTCGCTAGTCATGGAATTGTCAGGGAATAAAAAATGTCTCTGTATGTACATAATATAAGTACATCCATACTAATATTATAAATGCGAAAGTGTGTCTGTCTGTCTGTCTGTCTGTCTGTTACCTCTTCACGCTTAAACCGCTGAACCGATTGCGATGAAATTTGGTATGGAGATAGTTTGAATCCCGGGGAAGGACATAGGATAGTTTTTATCCCCGAAATCATCCCCTAAGGGGGTGAAATGGGGGTAAAAGTTTGTATGGAGCTGCGCGATATAAACGAGTTCCACGCGGACGGAGTCGCGGGCAGAAGCTAGTAATAAATAAAACAATTTATTCATTTTACCATCTCCAAACGTATATCTACTATAATATGTTAATAATAGGTAAATGCGACCGCGCGGCGCACGTGCCACTGTATTAATCGGAAATCGCTGCCGGTTTTAAGTTCTCTATACTACCTATTCTGCTATAGCCCCGCGCGACGTGAAGACTATACAAGGTTTTCAGGCTCGAGTACATTCCCATTAAAATTTTGTGCAGTACGTTGGCTCGAGAACTTTAGCGTTGTTGATCGCGCCACTAAAATTATACCCCACGTTGAAAAATATGTGCAGGGAATTAAAAACGAAGACAAAGCACCTGAAAGTTTTACCAATTTTAGGAATATTGTACGCCTTAGAGGCAGGTTATACTGAACTATATTATTTATTGAAGACCTGTATTACGCACATATAACCAGCAATAAACATTTTGATTTGATTTGATTTGAAAGCGCAAGCAGCAAAAGCTGCATTGGAAGACAAATTATAAAAGGCTAAATTGGCCTTTTTTTCTATCGATGGCGGTGCAAGTGGAGCCATTTTTAACATTATTTCAATCCGACGCACCACTTGCTCCAGTTTTATACGAATCACTTTTGGCCACTGAAAAAAATCATGCAGAGTTGTTAAAGCGGATGTATTGGATTCTGCCACTAATATATCACGTCGATTGACTTGAAAAAAGAGTCCAATCTGACAAACGCGAAAGAAATCGACTTGGGCTTCGCTGTAAAGAATGCTCTTCGAAATAGCCGCGATATCAAAGATATCGATATCTTGCGTTTTCGTCAAGACTGTCGAAAGAGTCTGATAGAATTTTGCGTGTCATTGTGCTAAACATCCCCACTTTCGTATGCTTTGACTAAGGGAATATCTTGTTTCGATCCCGCAATCGCAGTCAATGCAGAATTCCGACGAAGAGAGAGGCTCGATAGTGTTGGACATATTTGTCAAAAATAACCGGCTTTCAGGATACGAGTATGAAGCAGATAACGCCAAAAGTGCCTTCAATAATATTTGTAAATCACCTGAATTTGAAAAATCAATGAAACAATTTTCCATTAAGGATGGTTACAGACTGGATGATCTTTGGCTAGGTTTGATAAAAAAGGAAAATAGAGGCCTGCAAACTTTAATAAAAATTGTCATGGTGTTATCCCACGGAAACGCTTATAGTGAGCGTGGCTTTTCCATCAATAAGGAGATATTAGTGGAAAATCTTTCGCAAGAGTCTATGATTGCGCTAAGACGCATTTATGACGCTATATCCTACCACGGCGGTATAGACAAAATAAATATTGAAAAAAAAATGATCCACGCGGCTCGTAATGCTCACTTCTTGTACACGGAGGAGCTACACAAAAAGAAGGAAAATTTAAGTTTAGAGACGAAAATCAGAGCAGAAAAAAGAAAAACTGCGGAAATGGTCAGAGAACTAGAAGAAAAAAGGCAAAAAATTCTCGAAGGAGCTGCCAAAGAAACTGCGTTATTGGAAAAACAGATTACCAAGTTGCAATAGATTTTGTTATTATTTTTTCAAATATATAATAAACATGATAACTGATGACTAGGTAGTTTTGTTTCAGTTAATACCCAAGATTTTTAAACGATTTGCAAAACTGAGGTTTCTCAATTCGTCGCTTTAATTTGTACCATAATACGCAAAACGTTGAAGTCTAGTACTTACTAATACGATTAAGGCCCGTACAAAGTGTTCCCTTTAGTATTTCTCGGTGGATTATAGTATATGATACATTTACTATATCCAATAAATTCAGTAGTCAGAGGTACTGTTGCAATTGGTTTTTCCTGCACAGCTTTGAACAAAAATGGTCAAAAATTAAATGAATTATTGGGTAATTACAGAACTCTCTGATACCAAACTACAATTTATAAATACAATGAAACAGTACAAAAACGTCACCTGACGTAGGATGTGAACCCACGACTTCCGTCTAGCTTTCGCTCTTACCAACTGACTGATACTATAGTCTGAGATGATATTCGAGATCAAAAATGTAGACAGATGGGTTTCCACCATAAAAAAATAAACGCAAGCAGTGGTTAGTCTACAATTATTGAAATACTCATAAATATTATCATATTCAGACTTAAATAATATCGTATGAATAGTCAAAAAATTTTACTAAATTAAAAAGCCAAAATATTTTTTTTTATTACGTATTGCCGTTGTTTAAATAAAATATGTGGAGTTTTCATTTATGTTGTTGGTTATGCTGAGAAGTTTGAAACATTTGGTTCGTAATTAAAACAATTACCGGTTTCCTATTAGTTTAATAGGGAACATAGGGATGATGACTAAGATTTTTTTATAATGTCATTCGAACCAGTTTTTGGAGAGGAACAAATGTTTGTATGGCAGCCACTACAATTACAGAACATAAATACCCAAAAATTAGAGACAAAGATTGACCTCGCTGGCGGGTGCGCAAAACGCTTCATACTGATAGACACACAGGTATGACATCACAACTGACATTTGTACTAATCGTTGTATGGAAAATCAGGTAAATTTTTGTTTCGGTCGCGAAATACTGCGTTTAAGTACATAGTTGTCATACAATTTAGTTTCTATATAAGCGTAAGGATTCCACTACTGGTAGCTTTAAATTTACTCTTGGACAATAAAAAAAAATGCATATTTTTTCTAAACTTTCAAGGTTCATATTTGTTTATTTATTTATTGGTTTAAACGAAATTACACAGCATTACAGTATATACTAATGCACTGCGAAATTACAGAATGTACACATGAAAACAATCTTATTAACTAACTGAGGATGAACGGTCATCCAATGCCTCACAAAGGTTTTTGCATTTGTCACAAATTAGCCTCCAACTACTTGCAAAAACATCGCAGTCAGGAGCCGACTTGAGAAGTGCGTTGATGTAGTGCAAAGCGCGAACCCGTGGAGATCGCCTGTGTGCCACAGTGCGTGCTTTAGGTGCTGCAAGTAAGTCGCAATGACGAGGTCTAAAATTAAACTTTGCCTGAGACAGAGAAGGGACGCGGAGGTGCAACAGCTGCGAGACCAGCTGAGGGCAGTCTGAATCCCCCCGTAATATTCTGCACGCCCCGGTCATGAGTGCATAATTACGCCTCACTTCCAGGGAGTTAAAACCCAGAGTTCCAAGCAAATATTTTGTCGGGTAAAGGAAGGGATAGTACCCATAGATTTTTTAAAATAAAAATCTCAGGAACGTCTTTTGTATTTTCTCCAGAAGCAAGGCGTAAGTGACCTCATGGGGATTCCACACTATAGACGCTGCCTCCAGTTTACTCCTAACTAAAGCGGTAAATATAATCTTGATGACAAACGCGTTGTCAAAATCGCGTGCGTTGCGGATAACAGAGCCCAATCTCCGATAGCAGTCAGTAGCTAGGTTACTCATATGAGCATGAAAATTGAGGTGCGAATCAAATATGATACCTAGGTCTTTAATACAGTCAACGCGGTTTATTAATTCCGTCCCTAACATGTAATTACCACATAGGGGACTGCGAGATCGGCTAAAAGACACCAAGGAGCACTTCTCAGGGTGGAAAAACAGTTTGTTCGAGATACTCCATTCATACATCCTGTTAACATCTTCTTGGAGCGATTCAAAGTCAGATGGCTGTTCTAGACCATAAACAAGCTTTAGGTCATCGGCGTAAAGAAGACATTGCGCACATCTAGGGAGAGACGCCAAGTCATTAATCATTACGCCGAACAGAAAAGGGCCCAGAATTGAACCCTGGCTTACTCCGGAGCGAGTATGGTAGGTATTGGAGACGAAGCATCTGTGCTGCACGTACTGCTGCCTATCGCGTAGAGAACTCGCAAAGAACCGGAGCAGATTTGGCGAGAAACCGATGTTGCATAGCTTCCTTAGAAGTATGTCGTTATCTACGCGATCAAAGGCCTTTTTAAAATCAAAGTACAGCACGTCTACCTGTATCCCCATATCCAAATGTTCAGAGATAGTGTCTACCAGGGTTAAGAGGTTCGTCTCGACAGATCGCCTGAGCCTGAGCGTCACAAAGATAGGGCCGCACTTGAGGGGCCAAATGCTTGTTTATGATACACTCAAACAATTTCGAAATGGAGGAGAGAATCGCTATGGGACGATAGTTTTCAACCTTAGTTGCATCGCCCGACTTAGGAATCGGCCGTACCCGTGTTACCTTCCAGTGACTCGGGTATTCCCCAGTGCGTAGAGCTAGGTTGAAAATATGACATAAAGGTTGCACTAGCCAGTCTTTGCAGCCCTTTAGAATATACGCCGGGATTGCATCAGGACCATCAATGAGCTTTGGGGCTTCAGATGAGCTATGCCCGCTTCCACATCCTGAAGGGATATTGTGCCGATATGAATCAAATTAGCAGTGCTCGTCTCATCCTGTTGAATAGTTTTAGAGGGGTCAAGTAACGGTGCACCAGGAAGGAAGACACTCGAGAAGAAGTTCGCGAAAGCCTGAGCCGCCTCTACACCCTCATAAGGCTTCCCATCGTATAACACTCGGTTTTCAAACCCACCTTTGGATTTTAGGTTGTTAATATGTTGCCAAAAAACACGAGGATTACCTGTGATGCTACTCTGAACACTGCCAATATAATTCTCATAAGCTTCTGATGTTCTCGTCTTAATATCGGCTCGGAGTTATATCTTTTTATGATTATAATTATATTTTATAATTTATACTTTATTACGATAATTTGATGGTTTACTATCCATTTAGCTACTACGTTATCAATTTAACATGAGGCATCATGCCTATTGGCAAACATTCATAGTGATTGATATATCATTAAATATTTCTGAACATACAAAATGGGCATGCGTAGACTGTGTCATGTCATAGCGGCCATTTTATTTTAAAATAGTTTCTTTTCTGACATTTGTAGAACGAATTCTGTCTGACTTTTCTTTTATGCTCACGCTTTTGAAATCATGGACTATGGAACCTCAGCCAGGCCCTTCAAATACAAAGGACAATCTTTCACTGCCGAAGAAAAGGCCACGCAGTTCTATGTCCGTAAATGATAAACTTATGGTGATGAATAATTATAAATATGTGAGATTCTTGACATTTCTGCGGTTACAGTACGCCGAATAGTGAATGAAAATAAATCTGCCTCTCAATTTACACCACCCAAAAAAAACAGGGCCTAAAACATAGAGTGACTGTGTAAATCACGTCATTAAAGTAGAAGACAAAATGTACCGACTCGACCACCTGATTGACAATGTCAACGATAGATTTATTATAAATGTAAATTATGATTCTGATTCCACTACGTCGTCAAGTAAAAGTGAATAAAATATATATATATATGTATATATATAGGTGAACCAGGATCTATTGAGGGTGCGCCATGTTACGGAAATTTGTTGGTACTAATTTCTAGCAATGGCAACAATTTTAATAATAGACAACATCTACCCTCTATGATAGTTGTCAATATTGACAATGTAAACATTGCTTTGTCTAGTTTCGTGTGAATTATTATTAGACTGCAATAATCATGCCGAAAGTTTTCGATTTTACAGAGAAAAAAGTTGTAAATAGTGTATTTAGTTATTTATTGGAAAAAAAACGTGCGGGAGAGAAATTTCTTCCATTAGCATAACGAAATTAGCATCTGAATTGACGGGTAAGTTTCAAACTTATGGACAAATGTCACTATAGTCAGGTCGTCACGATTTGGTTGATGTCTTGTAATAATTTGATTTGTGTATTAGGTGTATCGCATGCATCGGTATCACGAATTGCTAGCGAAGGGCGTAAGGGCGGAATTAAACGACCAAACCTAAAAAAAAGAAAACAAAAAAAGAAAATACATTTGGATGATTTTGATTTATATGTCATACGTCGTAAAATTCACGAATTTTATGGCGTAAAAACCGAAGAAATGTCCAAACATCAACCTTCGCACTTATTAAAGTTGTCGGAATAAAACAAAAATCATCTGCCAATTTCCATTGTCCCCACTATACAAATTGTTGCTATATAAAATTCAAAACGAGCGCCCTCTTGACAATACTCCCAAAGTTCTGGTTTACCTATACATATTTTTTCCGACATGTCGGAGAGGAGAAGTTTCATGCAGCGCCCTCTATTACATTCATCGTGACTTTGGTCTTAATGTGCTCCACTGTCAATCTACAAATGTCATCATTGCACATCATGCGAACGAGGACATATTTGTCTGGGCAAACTCGGGAGCTCATTAGTTACGCCGCGCGCCAATAGAGGGCTATGAGGAGTATTATTTGAATTAGAAACAGAACAACGGACGGTTGTGTTCGTTGTCATCGAGGAAAAAGCCTGACAAGAGGTGGACGCTCTCTTGGATGGAGAATTTATCGTGTAGAGAGAATGGTGTGACGGAATACGAGAACCGAAATTGCCAGTTCACTGTATTTCACATGAATTTGTAACTATGCTGTGGAGAAGTCCTTAGTAAAGTTTGTAAACATAGTAACATCGTTTTATATCAATGCCCGAGAACCCAGGATACACCTCGACATATATATTAAGTGTTTTATTTCCTCCTTGTATTCCTGTCAAAACACTATAGATATCCGAAAGTCTTTCAGCCTATAGCTGTATCTGTCAGTTAAAATCATGCATAATTTATATTTGGTGAATACATTGAATAAAAAAGATTTTATACCCCTGGAATGTCTCTTTGACATTGACAGTTGTTTGTTTACATTTTTGATCTCGAATACCATCTCAGACTTTACTTCTTATAATTTCAGTTTTTGTATTATTTTATTGTATTTATAAATTCTAATTTGCTAGCAGATAATTCTCAAAAATGTATTGCAATTATATATTTTATATTTATTACATTTTAGATTATGGTCAGGGAAAAACTTGAAAAAACGCTTGGAAAACCGGGAAAAGTCAGGGATTTTGGTTGTAGTAAATAGTGGTCACCCTGTTAGAGATGCAACCTATTAGTACGAGAGCCCACGACCAAAATTTTTGTCTCAGCAATACGGCCAAAACCGCATCAAATCGATAGATACGATTATCCTGAACTCGAAAATACCAATATCAGACATTTTCCGCGTAGCGTTTGATCTGACCGAATTTTCAAAATTGTCAAAGAATTTTACCGAACTGCATCATAGCAATATGTCTGATTTGCAGACTGTAGTTGAATGATAGTTCTGAGATACCGGAAACATATTTTTCAGACGTTAGTGGTGTAGCGCAAACCCGTAAAATCACTTAAAAAAATTAAAAATGAGACAAAAAAAATGTCTCATAGCAATACGTCTGAAAATCTTTTTTATTAGTAAATTTTGGTTATTTGATGCGAACAAAACAATTTTCAGACGGAAATGTGAACGCATTAAATTTTGAGACCGTTTTGAAAATGTTAACAAATTTTACCGATCGGTATCATAGCAATATGTCTGAAAATTGTTGGACATGATAAAATAAGTTGTCCACATGTGCAAAAAATTTATATCAGACAAATTAAGTGTAGCACCTTTTCTTCTTTTGGGAGTATATGCTACACTTAAAGTGTCTGAAAACAGGTTTTTGGTAATCATGGCAGCAATACGAAAAGTTGAAAAAAAATAATATCCGTATTGCTATGATACAGGTCGGCTAAATTTGTTGACATTTTCAAAAATGCGCTCAGGCTATATGCTACGCGCAAAATGTCTGAAAACAAACTTTTTCGTAATACAATTATAAAATCTATGTACATTTTCACTATCAGACGTATTGCTATAATACCGACTGTCTTTTTTTTTTGACACAGTAGAAATGGCCTCCCACGCAGTTGCTACACTTTCGACCGTTACTACACACCTAGTCGGGTTCAGAATCATACAATCTAACGATTTTATAGGGTTTTTGCCGTATTGCTATGAGACATGGTTTTGGTCGTGGGCTCTCGTACTATACAACGTGTTAATAAAATAACGCAAAACCTGAAAACAGTTTGTTCAGAATCAAGCATAAAATGCGAAAAAAATAAAAAATAAATTTTTGGACAAGATTTATTTTTACATTTGTATGGAGTGTTGGCCGACTGGGGCGACCTGCTCCATACAAATGTAAAAATAAATCGCGTCAAAAATTTTATTTTTTATTTTTTTCGCATTCTACTCTCGATTCTGAACAAACTGTTTTCAGGTTTTGCGTTATTTTATTAACACGTTGTATAGAGGGGTCAGCCGGATAGCCGTACAGCCGGAAATACGAAAGCATTATTTCCCTATAGTTAAATATCGAACTCGCTCACAAAATTTCACGAGAATCTGGTTAGAGATGCAACCTATAGAGGGGTCAGCCGGATAGCCGGACAGCCGGAAATACGAAAGAATTTTTGCCCTATAGTTAAATATCGAACTCGCTCACAAAATTTCACGAGAATCTGGTTAGAGATGCAACCTATAGAGGGGTCAGCCGGATAGCCGGACAGCCGGAAATACGAAAGCATTTTTGCCCTATAGTTAAATATCGAACTCGCTCACAAAATTTCACGAGAATCTGTTGAGAGATGCAACCTATAGATAATCTAGGCTATAAACTATCTTCGTGCAAAATTTTATCTAAATCGGTTGAGCGATTTAAGCGAGATTGAGTAACAAACATCAAAACATCTAACCATCCAAACTTTCGCATTTATAATATTGTAGTAGAATTCTAAATGTAATACTAGTATTACTAGTGTTTCTAGAACCTAGACTTATTTTACATCACCCAGGCGTAAAGTGGCAATAACAATCTCACTTGACAGACGGCCAAAGGAAGGCGTAAAATTGTGTATACGCTATACGCTTCAGAGCACTCACCTCGCCTTCGGCTCGGGCTACAAAGTTCCTGTGGTGGCCTTTATTTTACTGCGTTAGGTCCGTATCATGACCGTCTGACTCGTATAATTACTCAGGAATTAAAAAAAGTTTCTGAAGGCGCGACGTGACGACAGCGATCGCTAGCAGAGTCGAGCGTGGTGATGATGAATCGGTGCGTAATTAACAAAAATTATTATTACTTCGTTATTTATTAATGTACACCAACAAAATCTATTATGTTCGAAAGCTTATAAACTGACCAAGTTTTTTTACAAGAACTTTAATTGCGCTAAAGTTATTATTTATTGAGTTACAAGCGTGTATTATCAGTACTCATGCAAACGCGCAGGGTAAAAAAGTTATATTTTTTCCAAAAAATGTTGATGTTACGCCATAGGGTTCAAATAAACAATTATAGAACGTTTAATATGCTTTCAAATGACACCTCACACAAACCGATCAGTAAAATAGAACCAAATAAAGATTTGAACATAAATCGATGACCATTGGCCGCCATCTTTGTGACGTCACAGCTATGTGATATGTCCGTCCCCCACTCCTTTAACTAAAACCGGTAGATTCGTACTCTGGAGACAACAAGGAACACATCCATACCAGTTTTAGGTATATAGAAGATATGTCCACGAAAATCGTGAAGCAGACGACTTTTTGCGATATTTCCACCGTACTAATTTGACATGGAATGTTATTGATGTGTTATTGTATTGTATTGTAACAGTATGCAGTACAACGCTGTGGGTCGGGCACCTGTCGAAGCTGGCCACGCAGGAGGAGCTGTCAGACCTGTTCGGCGCGCTGGGCGGGGTGGTGTCCATCGACGTGGTGGCGCCGCGCGGCTGCGCCTTCGTGGTCATGGAGCGCCGCCGGGACGCGCACAAGGCCCGAGCCACGCTCAACAAGCACAAGCTGCTCTCGAAGGAGATCGCGGTACGTGTTATGTAACAGGTGGTGTCCATCGACGTGGTGGCGCCGCGCGGCTGCGCCTTCGTGGTCATGGAGCGCCGCCGGGACGCGCACAAGGCCCGAGCCACGCTCAACAAGCACAAGCTGCTCTCGAAGGAGATCGAGGTACGTGTTATGTAACAGGTGGTGTCCATCGAAGTGGTGGCGCCGCGCGGCTGCGCCTTCGTGGTCATGGAGCGCCGCCGGGACGCGCACAAGGCCCGAGCCACGCTCAACAAGCACAAGCTGCTCTCGAAGGAGATCGCGGTACGTGTTATGTAACAGGTGGTGTCCATCGACGTGGTGGCGCCGCGCGGCAGCGCCTTCGTGGTCATGGAGCGCCGCCGGGACGCGCACAAGGCCCGAGCCACGCTCAACAAGCACAAGCTGCTCTCGAAGGAGATCGCGGTATGTGTTATGTAACAGGTGGTGTCCATCGACGTGGTGGCGCCGCGCGGCTGCGCCTTCGTGGTCATGGAGCGCCGCCGGGACGCGCACAAGGCCCGAGCCGTAGAATTTCTCTTCAAGTGTTACGTCACGCTTTACCCACTGACATGTTTTTGAATGTTTGCTCGTCTTTGTCAGGTCGCGTGGGCCCCCGGCAAGGGCGTGAAGGGTCGCGAGTGGAAGGACTACTGGGAGGCCGAGCTCGGGGTCTCGTACCTGCCGTGGGCCGCCCTGCAGGCGCGCTGGGCGCTCGGGGCGCTGTCCCTCGACGCTTTAGAAGATGGCGGCGCGGTCGACGAGGACACCTTGCCGCCCTGGCTGCCTCCCCGGGTAACTCATCAATCTCATCATCATATCAGCCGAAAGACGTCCACTACTGGACATAGGTCTCATCTCCAATGTCCTTTGGGTGACTGAGCCTTCTTATGAGGACGTTTTAGTCCGTAAGGCCACTCCCAATGACGATGCCAAAGGTGGTAAATTTAGCGCCGTCTGCCAAGTAGTTCAGGACTGACATACTTTGTTTACTCTCTCTACGATTAAAGGGCTAAATGGTGCCACATGTCTCGTACTGTTGTCACATGACGTAAATATACGTACCCATACAAATTTTGGCCCAAAGTGAAGGATTTTCAAACAAAAAAAAATTCTAAATTGATTATTCATCCACAGATTTTACCTAAATCCATGCTGGACGGCATGGTAAGCATGGGCATGATGGGTATGCCCGGCGGCGGCCCCATGCCGCCGATGCCCAATTCCATGCCGAATGCCATGCCCAACTCCATGCCCAATGCGATGCCCAATGCCATGCAAAACGCAATGCCAAATCCGATGCAAAACGCAATGCCAAATGCGATGCAAAACGCAATGCCAAATGCGATGCAAAACGCAATGCCTGGGGCGATGCCAGCCATGTCTGCGCTACAGTTACCACCGCCCGGGTGAGTGTTTATACTTTTATGTAGTCATATGACTGAGCTTCCTGCCGAGGTTTTACCGAGGAACTAAAGTATAGGGTTCTTCGAGTAGGATTACGGCAATTATCGAAAAGTGTTTCGTCGGCATCTGTCATTCCCGTACATTTTATTCGTTTCTATTGGCGTTAGCGCTTGTCGACTGTAACCTTGTCTACGGCCCCTGATCCTGCTATTCAGAAAAGAGATAATGTAGTCTTGATTTTTTTTTCCAATGAAAGTGTGATTCCGTATTGGGCTTAACACTTGTGTCATTTAATAACTGTAATAGAATTTCCATTAATTGTTATTTTAAATAATTCATAATGTGTAATTTTAATTTCTTAACTTTTTATTTAACTGTGACATGTAAATTGGCTTTATGAATAAATTAAATATGAATAGATTAGATTAGACTAATTTATTTCATGACATAAATTACAGTACTTACAAAGTTGGCTTAGTCAAAGTTATAAGAATTTACATCACAATTGTCTCAAAATAACAATATTTCAAAATTATAAATACAATGATCACCAATAAAATTATTTCTTATCACCTAATCAGGATCGTCAAAGTTTAGTTTATTGTAAAATATAAATAATAATATACGAATATGTCAATCAATCCTTATAAAATACATCAATCAAACAAAAACAGAGGAAATGTCATTAGCAGAAATAAAGTAATCCATACTAATATTATAAATGCGAAAGTGTGTCTGTCTGTCTGTCTGTCTGTTACCTCTTCACGCTTAAACCGCTGAACCAATTTGGATGAAATTTGGTATAGAGATAGTTTGAGTCCTGGGGACATAGGATAGTTTTTATCCCGGAAATCATCCCCCAAGGGGATGAAGGGGGGGGGTGAAAGTTTGTATGTAGCTACGATATAAACGAGTTCCACGCGGACGGAGTCGCGGGCAGAAGCTAGTATTAAATAAAATTAAGTAAATGTAATTTCCATAAATTCCCTAGTTGAATAGATTGGGTGATCCAATAAAAGGTTTCTGAGCTTGCGGCCAACAGCATCGACAGACGTTTCAGATTTTATGTCAGCGGGTAGGTGGTTATAAAAAATTGAGCCTATTATACGTGGGTTTTTAGTAGCTAGGGCCATTCGACGTGGGAATGTTTTCAGCTGCCCCGCGCGACGAGATTGTGTTCCAGGTGCATGTGTTCGCTCAAACATTGCTATTTTTTTTCTCACAAATATGATTACTTCATGCAAGTATGATAATATGAATATGAATCCCTCCTTACGCTCAAGATTCTATTCGGCCCTCACTGTAAACATAATTTTGCCCCGTGAATCACCATCTACTATTACCTCACTAGGTTAATAATATGCTATTGTTTTATAGAATGGCGCCGGGTCTCCCACCAGGCATGCCACCGGGGCTACCGCCAGGCTTGAGGCCGCCGACGATGCCCTCACAAGTGCCTGGTGAGTTATCAAACCCCTTTTCAGAACCATACATTTTAACCTGACAATTGTCCCTTTTGAAACTCAAGCCAAGCAAAAAACGCATTTTAGTTATTATAAGTATCGCGTGAAATATTTAATCCCTGTGATAGCTTTCATCTCGTAGAATTTTACGTTTCTAGGGTTCCATACAGTTTCAGTTCAGTTTCAGTTTCTTTATTTATAACGAAAGTTACATGTCAATTTTATTATACACTAGGGACCCGCCCCGGCTTCGCACGGGATGTATGTTATTAATGTTATTATACATATAAACCTTCCTCTTGAATCACTATCTATTTAAAAAAAACCGCATCAAAATCCGTTGCGTAGTTTTAAAGATCTAAGCATATATAGGGACAGACAGCGGGAAGCGACTTTGTTTTATACTATGTAGTGATGTGTTCTTAGAAGAACATCTGAATAATAGGAGTGTGTTAAACAGGTCTGCAGCCTGAAACGGGGATGCCTCCGACCAGTGCGCTGCTAAGGTTCCCAGGAATGCCACCGCAACCCATGCAGTCCATGCCTCAACCAGGTCAGTGATAATCACAAGGAGATATTTACAGGATTTTTGATACCTTTTTTATTGCTGACTGTACTTTTGTTTGTGTATACCATAATCAACTTTATACTGGACCCAAACGGCACATGTCAAGATCGGACTATCCGCTACAAAAGACCTGAAAATACTAAAAGGTGTATGTCATGGCTGCATATTATCTCCAAGTCTTTTTAACCTTTACTCAGAACGCATATTTGTAGAAGCATTGGACGGTGTTGAAATGGGCATTAAGTGTAACGGTAGATACAGTCAGCATCATATAGTTAGTAGCACCTAAAGTAGCCAAATATATCGTAACACATCCTTACTACCATAGTAATAAAGACATGTTGCGATGTTTTTGGCTACTTTCGCTGCAACCAACTATGTGATGCTGACTGTACATAAACAACATACGATACGCGGACGACACTGTAATACCAGCTAGCATGGAAGAACTAAAATAGTTACTGGATCTCTTAAATAATAAAGTAAAACACTACAACCTTAAAACGAACATTGATAAGACTAAGCTGATGGTAATAAGTAAATCAACATTTCCAACAAACAGTCTACTAATTGATGGTCAGCAAATAGGAAGGGTTCCAAAATACAGGTACCTGGGTTGCTGGTTGAATGAAAACTGGGATCCAAAGCAAGAAATTAGAATTGGAATAGAAATAGCCCGTAGCGCTTTTATAAAAATGCAGAAATTGTATACCAATAAAGACTTTAACCTAAAACTAAGATGGAGACTGGTAAAATGTTATGTATTGGAAACATCTCAATTATGGTTTGGAAACATGGAAGCTGAATAAATCAATGGAAAACAAAATAGAGGCATTCGAAATGTGGCTATACAGGCGTATGCTGAAAGTATCTTGGACTGCAAAAGTAACAAACGTAGACATCTTGAAAATAATGAAGAAGAAAATGGAAGTACTAGCCACGGTTAAGCGGAGGAAGATTGCCTATTTTGGTCACATGAAAAGTACGACCTGCTGAAAATCATAATTGAAGGAAAAATAGAGGGAAAAAGGGGTAGGGGAAGAAGGAGGATGAACTGGCTCGATAACATCAGAAAATGGACGAATATCAAGGACGCGGCCACGCTCGCAAGACTGGCCAAGAATAGGGAAGACTTTGCAAAGGTGGTCACCGACGCCCGGGGTAGGGCATGGCAGATTGAAGAAGATAATCAACTACTCATTGAGATGATTCTAACGAGCCCAAACTCAACGGGGTTACGTCGGTTAAGTACTGAATTCCCATGGCCTCCTCCTGTCTCCATCATCAGATCAGCTCGATGGTACCATAATATTGAATTGTCATCCAAACTGTACTAATACCCAAAATTTTAGCTCAATCGGATAACTTTACGTAATAATATACTTGCATACATATGAACAGGTCGTTAACATTAAAGCTGTCATACATAATTGAGATTATCGGTTCTCGGCAAAAATAAGTTAAATCTAAAAAAAAAATAGTCAAAAAAAATTTTTTTTACAGAAACTTTTTAGATTTCATTTAGTTTAGTAGGCAGTCCCATAAGCACTCTGAACATGTTATACAACTATAGAGGATCCGCTTTAAGAGTTTGTTGTTGATTCGGTGTCTGGGGCAGGAATGGCGGCGCTGCCCGGGTTCCTGGGCGGGCTGCTCGCGGTGGGCGGCCTGGTGGGCGGCCTGCCGCTGCACCACGTGCACCAGCCGACCATGCAGGTCAGTACACCAGCCGACCATGTCGACACGGTGAAAAAAATTTTTTTTTTAATTTTAACTGGTTATTTCTTTGAAATTATTATACTATTTAATGTTATCGTATCGGTATCGTGTTCTAATAAGAAAAAACGTTTTTTTTTTTTTGACGCGATTTATTTTTACATTTGCAGCTCAGACAGCTCCATACAAATGTAAAAAATATCGCGTTACTTTTTCCCTTCGTTTTTCTTATCAGAACATGATGCCTGTTATGCCCTTGATCGGTTCACACCCCATTTTTGGTACATCCTGTATATAAATAAATAAAATATGAACTGAATAATCTAATGTTGATAATCTAAAGTGAATAATCAAATACACAGCAAAGGGTGTCAGAAGTGACGCGAACTGATGACGCGATGGATTTGGATACTGAAGACACACACATCGAGGAACCTCCCGCTGTTCAGCCACCACCACTTTCCGACCAGGTGAGATTTGACCACAACAGGCTTGTGTCCTAAGATTTTTTTAAGATGCTATTCGAACCAGTGGGAGAGGAACAAATGTTTGTATGGGAGCACTACAATTATGTCAACTTGTTTGAAAAAATGACAATTTAGGAAATAATTTATAATAGCTTATTTTTTATGTGTAACGGATATATTATCAATTAAAACGGGCGCGCTAAAGTGTTTCATGTTACGATCTTTAATTAGGTACTTAATTTTGACTTATAATTATAATTATTTGCAATTTCCTCGCAGTAGACGTGAAAAGCACTATGCAATGTCTCGGCCAAAAGTGCAATAGATGGACTCGTCTCCTTCGAGGTCCTCACCTAGCGGCTCGGACCTCGAACCCACTCGTCCATCTATTGCCTACTTTCTAGCCTTTACAACAATGTACTATTCATCCATCCTCTCTACATGCCCATACCATCTTAGCGTGCCCTTCACAATTTTCGTCACTACTCAGTCACTTCACATGTCTCTCTTATCTAATATTTATTTACTGCAAAACCTCTTCTGCAATCGAGATCTCTTTTTAACCCCCAACGCAAAGGGGTGTTATAAGATTAACGTGTCTGTATCTGTCTGTGGTATCGTAGCTCCACAACGGATGGACCGATTCGAATGCAGGTTTTTTTATTCGAAAGCTGATGCGACCCCGAGTGTTCTCAGCCATGTTTCATGAAAATCTGTTCAGCCGTTTTTGAGATATTGGACTTTGAAATGAAAATTTCGGGGGTTTTTCAACTTGAAATATTCTCTATCGTCTCACAGCTACAAGCGCTGCTGTCCGTGCCCCCGCCGGGCTTCAACTCGTCCGAGCCGCCGCCCTCGTTCCCGGCCGCCGACGACAAGGAGGACAAGCGCGACCGCGACCGCCGCGACCGCGACCGCGACCGCGACCGCCGGGACCGCGGCGACCGCGACCGCCGCGACCGGGACCGGGGGAACCGCGACAAGGATCGACCGAGGGATCGAGACAGGTTAGTGCTTATTTTTAACCCCCAACGCAAAGAGAGGGGTGTTATAAGTTTAACGTTGTCTGTGTTTCTGTCTGTGGCATCGTAGCTCCCAAACGGATGGACCGATTTGAATGCGGTTTTTTTTATTCGAAAGCTGATGTAATCCCGAGTGTTCTTAGCCATGTTTCATGAAAATCTGTTCAGCCGTTTTCGAGATATTGGACTTTGAAATGAAAATGTCGGGGGTTTTACAACTTTTCCAAGTTGTAGTTATTCATTATTATGTATCTCCGATTGAAATTCACGGGGCGAACCCCGGCCATTTGGAAGGCGTGCGTGGGGATATAGATACAACACGTAGAGGCCCTTTGGAGTCGAAGTTTAATGTGAATGTAGTAGTAGGTACACCTGCTAGAACCGTTTCACGGGTACATCGGTAGATACCCGCGAACCGGTTTCAACAGGCGTTAGGGGCTGTTGTGTGTAAAATGGATAGAGAACTGGGTCTATGGTGATGAGATATGGGTGGATTATGAAACTGGGCTATTGAAAAGAGGTCCGGACACCTCATTATTATTAAAACATAAACAATAAACTACTCGATACCTGCGTATGGAAGAGTGGTGCCCCTTAGCACAGGTATTACTTTACTTAAAAAGGGGACACCAGCACATGTTAACATTAGTACTTAAGAAAACAAATAAATCATTTTCATTTTCATAAAACATTTATTTTCTCTTGACATATTCTAAAAGTTTTACATAGAGACAGACTTGTTGATACATAAGTGTGCAGAATCTTCAAGATTTGGTATGTGCCATTCACAAGGGTTTGCCTGGTACCTACACTAGACAAGGCTTGTCCTGCAGGAAACCAGATTATTATTATTATTATTATTATTTGTATGGAAGACTGTCAGTGATTGACCCTAGTCTCACCTGATGTTAAGCGACGACAGTGCCTAAGATGAAGCTCACTGGTTCAATTTGATGAAGATGACATTATTATGTTACTATGAATATTGCATACTTATTATTTTTTGACTTCTGACAATTTAAATCTAGGATGGCCTAGCTATTATTAATATTCTGACATTGAAATTGTACCATTCGTCATTAAGTATTTAATTTGTTCCTATTGTTAGTATTTTTTGTTTCTCATGTTTGTTTTAATTTAAAATTGGATTTTTATCGACTATTATTTATTATTCTTTATTCTTATACACTGACGATCTTTTTGTGAATTCATGCTATTTTAATTTTATGAAATGACATGTAATTTTTCAGAACGAAATAAAATAATTTAATCTAATCTAATCAATAATAGCCTATTCACTCTTGTTTTGAAGGCACCTAGGTCGTAGTTCTCATAGTGCTAGCGGTACACCCCGTAATTCAGTAACATGCGGCAAATGGTGTTAAAGTTTTGAAAATCGGTACGATTGATCTTCAGGCCAAACGAATCAATTTGACCCGTAGCCCGAAAAAAAAAAGAAAAAGGTGAGGAGTTATGTCAACATCTTCTTTTTGTATGGAAAAAAAAAAATGTTCTGAAACCTACCGTGTGTGCTACCTAATAAAAGGGCTTACTAGGCCGATTCTAAAAATATATCACATCATTATATTTCATCCATATTTGTTAAATTAAAACAAAAACAATTTTCGAAACATACCAAGTTTGGGCTCCACCAGACACGATATGGCTTATTTTTTTTTAATACAATTTACCTCAAATGATACGTGATATCCTCATCGATATTTAACATCAAAAAAGCAATTTTGAAAATAATTTCATTTAGTATTTTTTTATAATTTTTAAAAATTACATCATGTGATAAAACCACAATCAGTTGAAACATGTATAAAAAGTTCATTTTTAGACACTGAGGATGATAAATACTAATGCGAGAGGAGTTTTCAATAATATTAATATTATTTTTTAATTTTATTTTTATTTAAAAAATAAAATTAATTATTTGGCGTACCACTAGCACTAGCGAATTACAGATGATGGGAGCGAATTCTACTCCTTAGCAGATCGCATTAAGTAAGACGAGGCAAATCGCTTCGTGCGAATAAGTGGTAAGTTGACAACATGATGAATGCACTGTACGTTGTCCCGCACTTCGATACAAAATTAGTGGTAAAGAGCTCAGTTTATTGGTCCTTATAATTGTAAGAGTTTGTAACAATACGCTAATAGTTCCATTTGTTATCAGGGACCGAGGCGACCGCGACCGTGAACGCGACCGCGACCGCGGCGGCGGCGGCGGCGGCGGCGGCCGGGAGCGGCGCGACCGCGACCGCGACCGCGACCGCGACAATAACAGAGACCGCTTCAACGCGCCCAGGGACAATAACAACAGGTGAGCTTAAGGTTTAGACATTGAGCCGCTAATCGCCGTCCTAAGTTGCGGACGAGTTCTTGCATACTTTTTGTGTACCCAATTATTTGAGTTGGCCGAATTGCATCAAAGTAGTCCAAAACCGGCCAAGCGCGAGTCGGACTCGCGCGCGGAGGGTTCCGTACTATCCATACTAATATTATAAATGCGAAAGTGTGTCTGTCTGTCTGTCTTTCACCTCTTCACGCTTAAACCGCTGAACCGATTGCGATGAAATTTGGTATGGAGATAGTTTGAATCCCGGGGAAGGACATAGGATAGTTTTCATCCTGGAAATCACCCCCTTAAGGGATGAAATGGGGGGTTGAAGTTTGTATGGAGCTGCGATATAAACGATTTCCACGCGGACGGAGTCGCGGGCAGAAGCTAGTTATCTGTAAAAACGGCAAAATAAATCTGACTTAGTATTTGTTGTTAAAGCGGCAACAGAAAAACATCATCTGTGAAAATTTCAACTGTCCAACTATCACGATTCATGAGATACAGCCTGGTGACAGAGAATTTCCAAAACCCTACAATTACTTTTCTTGTATTGTAATAAGGTGTCCAGTCCCAGTCCAATACACAAAGTTTCAAGTCTCTCACTTAAAATTTTACTCCATCCTCATACAAACTTTCAACCCCCTTGAGGGTGGAATTTTCAAAAATCCCTTAGGTGGGTACTTACGGCATATAAACTACCTATTGTGAATAAATCAACTTTCTAGTTTCAACGGTTTGAGCGTTGATTTAAGTGAGTGTGTCAGTCAGGACTTTTACGTTTATATATTATTATATAGATACCGCGTCTAAATAAATGTAATACATTCTGACAGTGCGCGCAGCCGGTCGAAGTCTCCACGGGAAGGCGGAGAGAAGACACTCCAAGAGAGGCTGTGGGAGATGGCCAATGGCAAGCGGGACGAGTTCCCGCAGCCCGAGAACGCGGGTGAGCGCCTTATCTTATCTTATCTTGTCTAGACGAGTTCCCTTTCGGATAAACGTCGACCCAGTGGGATCTTTTGTGCATTTGCCCTCTCCTTTATAGCCCAAGCTCGCTCCGTCATTTCCACGGATGATGCAGTTCAGCGGGAGCACCCTGAATTCCTTTGGTTAACCGTTACCAAAGTAATTCATTCTTAGTCTGGCAAGAGCATGACATTCACACAATCAGAGAGTAAGTAGTTACGGAAATTATATGTTTTTGGTTACGGAGATTAGAACTCGTTACCAGACCCCGTAGCATGGACGGCCTTATCACACGATAAGTGACAGGATAGAGCGTCCGTCACTGGCTGACACCGTTCGATAGAACGAGACGATGCTCCTATCTTATCACTTATCGCGTGATAAGGCCGACCATGATACGGGGTCTGGGCTCGGAAAGGGTGAGCTGTTTTGAGAGTTTGCATAACATGTAGTACCCCCCTATTTTTAAGCTTTTTATGTCATCATCATTATCATATCAGCCGAAAGACGTCCACTGCTGGACATAGGCTTCCCCCAAAGAGTGCCTCGAAGCTTTCATAAAAAGCTTAGCTTATGCGGGGGAGAGCAGCACCGTCATCAAAGCCGAGCCATCTGGTTTATTATTATGACCTGTAACCAATTCAGAAGTATTTAGAGGTTACACTGTGCACGTTGCTCATACAATGTTTTTTTCGTACAGCAGTGGAAGAAAACAGAGTGGACCGACCGCCGCCCGACCGCATGCCGCGACCCCCAATGGACGGTGGTCTAGGTGGTGAGTTATCATTGCACATCTACTTTTCACCCGACTGCACCAAGGAGGGTTATGTTTTTCGAGCGTATGTATGTGGACAAGACACAGGCTACTGTCTAAACCAATGATGTAATATAAAAAAGAAGTAGATACGTTGTCTATATGAAATTCCGTGTTTAAAACTGGCCACCAAATCTGACAGCTGAGACACGTGCCAATTGACTTTCTTTATTTTTATTTTATTTATTTATCTTTTTTTAACCCCCGACGCAAAGAGAGGGGTGTTATAAGTTTAACGTGTCTGTATCTGTCTGTGGTATCGTAGGTCCCAAACGGATGGACCGATTTGAATGCGGTTTTTTTTGTGTCATAGATAATTTTATCCCGAGTGTTCTTAGCCATGTTTCATGAAAATCTGTTCAGCCGTTTTTGAGATATTGGTTTTTTTATATTACATCATTGGTCCAAACGGTTTGATGGTATTATAACTCATGGTTTAGGCACTTTGGATCGCGATGACAGACTGGTTTTCTTCATCTACCTCACTTCATACGTAAATGTCAAAACTACCCACATTGTCCATATATAACAGATGGAACACATGACTCGTTGGATTCCTCATAAACGTCGGAGTGGCATAGGCTATATTATTAGAAACAAGCAATTGATTTCACTTGGGATGTATGTATGTATGTAAATAGTTACCTAGACACAAACATATTAAGGGTCGCCAACGCCCATGTTACTCCTTTGGAGTTGCATGCGTCTAGAAGCTGCGGTGTCCGCTTACCATCAGGCGGGCCGTACGCTTGTTTGCCACCGTCGTATAAAAAAAAACAGAATCCAACAAAATTTCAGACATCAAATAAATAATAAATTAACTAGCTTTTGAAAAGTCTGAAATATATTAATAAATGAATTTATTTTTACTTTAGTTCATTCACATTTGCTCTATAATATTCAAGATAAATCACACAAAAAACAATGCATGCTTCATTTAAATCTATATAATTCTAGGTGGAAAGTTTGTTGGATTCTTGATGAATAAAGCAACTTCGAATAACGTTTTAAAATGAAATAAACAAAAAAACGCTATCATAAATCAATGTTTTTCAAACCCGTATTTTTTCTCAAGTATTCTGTGCACATATGTGTCCACCTGTAACAGTTTTAAAGGGGCTGCCCTCAGACGTAGACTTGGTAATAATCGCATTTACACTCTTCGATCCTTAAGATGGAAGTATACCTTTGGAATACTACGTGCTCGTCCAAAATAAATGACGACCTCTGTAGCCTAGTTGGTAGTGACCCTGCCTACGAAGCCGGAGGTCCCGGGTTCGAAACCCGGTAAGGGCATTTATTTGTGTGATGAGCACGAATATTTGTTCCTGAGTCAAGGATGTTTTCTATGTATTTTAAGTATTTATTTATCTATATAAGTATGTATATATCGTCGTCTAGTTAAGTACCCATAGTACAAGCTTTGCTTAGTTTGGGACTAGGTCGATTAGTGTAAGATTGTTTCCAAATATTTATATAAATATTTATTATTTATAAAAAAAGTGAACGTTTTTCCACTTCTAAATATTTTCCAATCGCAATCATTTTTTAGTACGTTATTGACACAATGAAAGACTAGGTTTACAGGTTTTTCTTTATTCAAAATTTGCAGAAAATAAAAAAACAAGCGAAACCTTTAGACCTAGATATTATTATGCTGAAGCCATCAACATCAAAATGAAAGTCATTTGTTAAGATTTAGTTAGTGGAAAACGTTTTCTCCCGAAATGGAAATTTCATATAAAATGTACCTATTGTCAGTCGCGAGCTGCTAGCTTTACTTCCCTCTTAACCCCTTTACTATTATCAAATGCTTGTACGCGCGGGCCACAAAACGTTACACCCACGGGTGCGGCAGAGAGCGCAATACAGCTGTCCCGTTCCCACATGTTCTAGCCCGCGCAGCGAGCGTTTGATATAGTATAACACTTGTGTCGTATACAGAGGGCGAGGCGACCGAGGACTGGGCGCGGCAGCCCGGAGGACCACCCATGCCGCCCTTCCGACCCGGTAAACACACAAACACACGTATCGTTAAATAAGTTTCTGCCAAAAATTTTTTTTTTGGTAAGCTTTTATTGCCGACTGTATTTTACTGTATACCGTCATCAACTACTCATTAAGACGATTTGAGTTCTGAGGCTCTAGTATAAGTTTTACCGAAACAAAACTTTACAATCGCGATCGCTTTACAAATTAAGGGTAAAACGCAAACGCGATTGTAAAGTTTTGTTTCGGTAAAACTTATACTAGAGCCTCTGACTCGTTAGAATCGTCTCAACGAGTAGATGACGGTATACAAAAAAGTACAGCCGCCAATAAAAGCTTATACCAATAATGAAATTTTTGTCAGAAACATATTTTGCTAAAATTAAGTTTATGCTAATATGACTATGATAGTGTTGCTCCTACTAAAAATAGTTATAGCTGATTGAGAATACAAAAGAAAAAGTGATAAAAAATACGTGTGTGCGTATTGTACCAGGTGACAGCTCATCCCGTACCCAAGTTGATTGTTTTTTTGAAGTGAAAACTTCTTTAGCGGCGCTGAGCACTTTTTGGGATGGAGAAATAGTTATTTACGATACAAGTGCCTTAAATAGGAAATTCGCAACGAGTGGAGATAAATTAAAACACGATCGAAGGGAGTGTTTTAAATCGACACGAGTTGCGAATTACCTATTCGCACGCGTATCGTACAACGTTTTACTGTACATATGGCTCTTTAAAGTTTCGACATATGCACGAAAAGTGCTCTTTTCCGCACTAGTGCGGGAAAGTAGCACCATATGTGCTGTAAAATTACTAAATACGCGACAGATTTCTGTAACGTCAGATGTGAAGGAGGTCACTTTTTGCTGCTAGCCGATTCGACTTCATTCAAAACTGAACGCTATTCGTAAGAGTATAAAGCCGTTAAACACTTTTTGCAATAGCATATTCTACAAATGAATTTGTAATTTTGTCCACGCGTCCTTCACCGTTTTGCTATTGAGCAAATTCGAATAGTTCGAATTTGGACGTTATTCCTAAAGAGATAAGGCTTTGAAAAATATTTGGCAACGGCAAAAACAAATTGGTATTTTGTTCGCCGCCGCCGTCCGCTGTTCTTGCAAATTCGAATAGTTCGAATTTGGACGTTATTCCTAAGGAGATAAAGTTTTGGAAAATATTTGGCAATGGCAAAAACTAATTGGTGTTTTGTTCGCCGCCGCCGTCCGCTGTTCTTGCAAATTCGAATAGTTCGAATTTGGATGTTATTCCTAAAGAGATAAAGTTTTGGAAAATATTTGGCAATGGCAAAAACTAATTGGTATTTTGTTCGCCGCCGCCGTCCGCTGTTCTTGCAAATTCGAATAGTTCGAATTTGGATGTTATTCCTAAAGAGATAAAGTTTTGGAAAATATTTGGCAATGGCAAAAACTAATTGGTGTTTTGTTCGCCGCCGCCGTCCTCTGTTCTTGGCGCCGAACATTCATTCAAAATTCATTTTTAGGGTGACACCGTAAGATGTCAAGTGACCTGATCGAAAAACTGTTACAATGTTATTGAGTTTTCACTTCTGCCGGCACTCCCGGAGTGCAACCCGGTCTTTTTTTGTAAAGTGCTAGCTAGTAACAGCATAGTGCGAGGGAGAGGTTCATCTCCACCTTTTTTAGACGCTACTCCTAACAATGTTAATATGTAATATATAAGTACTATTGTTCTTCTCACTTTCTTATGTTCTATTAAATCATTTTATTGTTTGTTTGGCGCAAAAAGGCTTTCATATATTATATATAAAAAAACGGAATAATTAATAATTAAAATTAAAATAAAATGCTTATGAAATGATTAAGGCCTCAGCATTTTTGTGTTCTCAGTAGTTTTAGTAGGCATTTTAATTTTTATATACAAATAACTTAATTCGTTTGGTATGCACTGCAGCCTTAACGACTTGACAGATTTTAATAGAGTGTATCGTAGAAACGGTATGGGGTGTAATTATAGTCATGGGCAGGGAGCGTACATTTCATGCCGATGACAGGCGTATGACGTCAAGCTACATACAGTATGGAAAAAGTTTGAAAAGAGCAACGGCATAACGAACGTTTATTTATCCGTACCCAATAATGGAAAATGTGATTAATCAATGATTAATCACTGTTATCTAATCAACCTCTTCCGTTTAAGTAGATCTAATATATTGACACTTGAGACGGACATTGAAAGAACTTTATCTGACATTGTCACATCAAAGTTTACTCTTTGTCACAAATAGGAGACATGCGGGAACAACATTTCAGTTAAATTTAATAAGATCAGGAAACTTAATGCTTTGCTAGTGGCCTAGGTCGCCATGGAGGCTATACAATTACTGTGCCAAATAAATCCATGTTTAGTTATAGATAATAAACAAATTTATTGTTCCTGCTGTCAGCAAAGTTTGCCACCAAAAGCAAGCAACATCAAATTACATTTGCAAGCAATAAAACACAAAATCATGAGGAACATAAAGAAACACAGTTTGATTTTAACATGGACTTGACCAATTTCATGATAGCATTGATAGACACGTTGTTGTGGCCTATAAGTAATTAAAAATAAAATAAAATATTAGTTACTAAATACGTTTACGGTTACTAAGTCGTGTCACTTCGTTTTTTGAATCATCCTGTGTGTTTATATGAATACGTCATTATGACGAAACCGGCATGAAATGTACGCTCCCTGGTCATGGGAATATACTCCAATGATTGCAGAATACAAACTGACCCGAAGGGTTTTCGTTGCATATATTCTGCAGTTGCGATCTTAATTTTCCATTCAACTTGTCTTACTTCCCTTTTCATCGTGGTGACTGGTCCATCATCCATCTTTCTCGCACACACCTTGCCAGGCAGTTGGGCCTAACAGCTGTTTCAATTTCCAGAGCTGAGAATGCGAGGTCCGCGCCAACCTGTTCCAGGTATGACATATGACACAGTAAGGCTCGTAATAGACCGTACACAAGTTTCATACCTCTCTAAAGTTAGAACGCGAAAGAGAGATAAGATTCCGTCTATTTTGCAACCTTTTAACGTAAAGCCCTATTACGATTGGAGTAGTTTATTAACGGAAATTAATGCGCAAGCGATTTCGTTTCCTGTTTTTCACAGCGAACGAAAAAACCATGGAATGCGAGCTCCTTACAAATTTCTACCCAAACACGTGCCTAAAACCCGGTATGCGCATGATCGAATTAAACGGCTGCCTGGCATCGTTTGACACCCCGCATAATGGCAATGGCACCTATTCTGTGGGGCCATTTTGCGGCGGCACTTAGACTTCTATTGTTTTTTTGTTCGCTGGTTTTTCACATTTTTTTTAATACTAAATTTGGAAGAGACCCCTTTTGTTCTGTATGATTCAGATTCATTTATTTCACAACATACTGCTGCACTTAAAATTACACAAAGTCAAATTTTATGACCTTTGTCTTGTGTACAGTCAGCATCGTATAGTTAGTAGCAGCTAGAGTAGCCAAATATATCGTAACACACTCTTATTCTTACAGTAACAAAGATGTGTACCGAAATATTTGCCTACTCTGGCTGCTACTAACTATATGACGCTGACTGTACTATAAAGGATTTCCCGTAACAGTAAAAAGGGACTTTTTGAAAGGGACGATCGATAATACCTTTTGCGAATGGGCGTTCATTTTTAATTCTGAAATCATGTATTTGAACGCGGCAATTTCACCAGAGTACGGTGTGTAAAGCGGACACTCAATTTCACGATTAACCCCCGGTTCCCACTTGTCGGCTGTCGGGCGCGATTTTTTATCAGGTGTCGGCGCCTCATACAAATTGGTGTCCGACAAGTGTGAATAGCTTCATATAAAACGTTCCACCTCTGCAACATTCGATTAAAATCGGGCCCGACAGCCGACAAGTGGAAACGGGGAGTAACGCTGGCCTGGCGCTTGCTTCACAACCGCATTTGACGTTCCAGGGCCGTGGATGGATGGCGCCGCGGGTCCGCTGCCGCCCTTCGGGCCGCGCTTCAACGGGCTCGGGCCGCCCTTCCCGCGCCCGCCCTTCGCGCGCATGCCCTTCGACGGACCCAACAGACCTCCGTTTGACGGACCCGGACCAAGACCGCCATTCGATGGGCCGAGACCCCCGTTCGACGGGCCGCGCCCGCCTTTCGATGGTCCGAGACCGCCGTTCGACGGCCCCAGACCTCCGTTTGACGGTCCGAGACCACCGTTCGACGGCCCCCGGGCTCCGTTCGACGGTCCGCGACCGTTCGACGGTCCCTTCGACGGCGAGCGCCCCTTCGACGCCCCGCATTTCGACGGTCCACCCGAGTTCTTCAATAACCGCCGCTTCGAGGACCGCGAGTTCAACGACCGGGGCTGGAACGGGGATCGCGATCGCGGCGACCGCGACTGGGGCGATCGCAGGAACGACTGGGGCGACGACCGGAGGCGCGACAGGTTCAGAGACAGAGATAACGAGGAGAGGTTCGACAGGAACAGGAACGATAGGAGGCGGAACTTTGACGATAGGAACGATCGCGATCGTAGTGAACGTGGTGAACGCGATCGAGGTGAAAAGAATGACAGGGGTGACAAGAGTGAGAGAAGTGACAAGAGCGAGAGAAGCGACAAGAGTGATCGAGGCGACAAGAGCGACAGAGGCGACAAGAGTGACAGGGGCGACAAGAGTGACAGAGGCGACAAGAGTGACCGCGCCGATAAGAGCGACAAGGATCGTGGTGATAAGAGTGACCGAAGCGACCGACCTAAGAGGGAAGAACGTTCTCGCGCTGATCGCCAGAAAGATAGGAAATCTAGATGGGGCGCCGCAGAGGAACCTCGCGAGAGCGACAATGCCGAGTCAGAGGCCACAGAAGCCAACACAGAGGTTACCTCAGAGCAACCTGAACAAATGGACGTCCAATCCAGACAGGATCCGGCTAGAAACGAAGGTGAATCTGTTCGTGAGACAGTCAAAGATAGAGAGCCGGCAGAACCAGAGTCTATAGCGATGGAAACGGAAAGTAAAGAGACACACAGTACAACGGAAAGAGAACCGATTGAAGAGAAGCAATTTGAATCAAATATGCCTGAACTAACCTTTGATGAGTCCAGTCGCGAATGCGAAACCGCAAGCAGGTTTGACGAAACCTTAAATAGATTTGTAGAGGATCATGAAGAAACCTCAAACAGATTTAAGGAGACTCAGGAAGAACCCTCAAACAGATTTGAGGAGATTCGGGAGGAGCCCACCAACATATTTGGGGAGACTCGAGAAGAATCCACCAACATATTTGAGAAAACTCGAGAAGAATCCACCAACATATTTGAGGGAACTCGAGAAGTATCCACCAACATATTTGAGGAGACTCGAGAAGAATCCACCAACATATTTGAGGAGACTCGAGAGGAACCCTCCAACAGGTTTGAGGAGGCTCGGGAAGAAACCCCCAGATTTGAGGAGGTTCAAAAGGAACTGAGGGAGGAAACACCAGTCGAATCAGGCCCCAGTGTGAACACAGCGGCCCCAGACCTTTATGACGCAAATGACGCTATAGATACAAGCTTCTCAATGATCGAACCAGTGCAACCTGAGCCTATAATGGAGTCCACAGAGAGTCCACAGAAAGAATCCAAAAGTGAGGACATTTTCGAACAGCCGGCGAAAGAGGAGCCTTGACAGCGTCGTCGGTGGAAATCCGGCTATTTCCAGTGGAACTGATTCGGGGGCGGGCGCGTTTGCGATTCCGACTACGGTGTTCTAAACTCCGTGTCTTATTTGGTAATGATTTCAAATCTCCGTGCCATTTTGGCTATTGTGTGAAACCTTTTCAGATTAAAAATTGATTACAAAATGAGTGGAATATAGCTGATTAATAGAACATTTTGAGGTTGGGAGTTTTACCAAATAAGACGGAAGAGTGTTATTTGATTGAGTGTTAAAGTACAGACTGATATTATACCTCAAACGGTAGGCGTTACAATGTGCGTGGACAGTACAAATTATTCATTTTAAATTGGATGGGCGGTAAAATCCGATTCCAACGCGCCCTAGTCTTCCTTAGCGAAACAGACAGCTAAATTTATTTGAAAGGAAACCAATGTCGTAGTCGGAAAACGCTTATTGTTAAATCAAAAGGCTATAATTATCGAGTTTATCATGCGATAAAAACGAGATGAGGCCTCCGTCTATCATAGACAGATTTATAGCCGACACGCACACCGCTGTAATTAGCGCCCATAAAAGATGCATCAATTTTAACGCAGCTAAATAAAACAAAACATGAAGGAGTTTTGTACATACTCATATCTGTTCTATACTCCTGCGTATAAATGAAACGATTCGCTCTAAGCTGGGTTAGACCTAATGCTGCTTCTATGGCGCGCACCGCAGCCTTTTGCGTTTACGGAGCATTTTAAATGTTTTTTATCACATGGTAACCGACAAAGCCGCAGGCGACGGGCCGTTACAAACCATACGACGCCAAAGATTTTAATTTTATATATACAAAGTTGAAATATACGAGTGCCTTATTGGTGACACTGGTGTTTTGATTCGGCGGCGGAGCGGAGGAGCTGCCTCGGCGCTCAAGTGGAGCGTCTGGGCCAGGTAATAGACGCCGAGCACTTGTGTTAGTCGCGCTATCTAATTGCAACATGTCTTTGGTATTGGTTCGAAATATGTCGAGGACTATTCGTCCTTAAAAATGTTGATCGACCCGTTTCATTATGTTTTTGGCTGTTCTCCAGAATTGTGTTGTGGTCTAATCGCCACGACTCTATAATGCCCGTAAAGGGTCGTGGTAATTAGACACAACCGCTGACACAAAATCTATATAATCGGTTGAAGGTTTGCTGATACATAAGATCATTTATTGGCATTTACTTTTGTCAATGTCAAAGATTTTGATAATCTTAACTCTCTACTTCAGAAGAGAATGTATAACTACCATTTCAGTGAGATACTGTCGATATAATTCTGCAGATTTACTCTGCGAGCTTATTAGCTCATAGTTTTTACTTTCGAATCATATTTGCGTTACATGATCTTTAAATTTCGCTGCTTGACAAACTTGACAGTTGACTTATTTTCTTATTAGAAGCCCTGTTTTATAAAAATTTACCCAAGTCATGTTGCAATATATTTTTTCTGTTAAATTCACGCGAAACTCATTTCAACTAAATGCACATTTGTTCTCGGTGGTCGTAATTTTTATCCTATGTATTTATGCCGCAATGGAATATAACATTAATTATTTGTGCAAATTGTAAACTTACCCAATAATATTTTAAATCGAAACCTTGTATAACCTGAAATTCCATTCCGGCATATCATGTTTGATATCGCTAGCAATGTGTGCAAAATGCCTACGATGCGCCTCGTCACCCGAATCAGCCACGGAAATTAGAAGAAAGAAGATTTACAGCTTACGGCCACGGAGGTCGTAGTCATCGGGCGGTCGTCGGTCGATCGTTTGTCACGTGACGCCTTAGCGACAGCCAGTGAACTAAATGAATCTGGCTAGCACAACTGACGCCGCGCCTCTTTCTAATTTGCACGGTGCGGGTGAGATAAGCGACGCTCAGTCGCGCGGGAAGCGACAGTGCAGCAAGTTGTGCTAGACGCATATTGACAGTGGAATGCACACTAAAATTGACACCATTTTGCCTCAGTCGTGCCCGAACCTTCGCCTGCGATTGACGTGTTTTTCGGTGAATGTAAAGAAACGTTTTGCTTATTATCATTGTTATGGTTCTGTATGATGTATTTAGGATACTACTTGTTCTTAGGTAATCGCCTATTGACAAGCGATCGACGTCCTTTTATTTTGTTGTTCATCTTTTATATTGTGGTGGATTGTATTTTTTATGAAATATAAATTAATTATTAGTCGCGAATAGATTTAAAATTCGTTGAAACACTTGTAATCAGTGCAGGGGTTGCTGGTACTTAAATTAATTTCATGTTGAAGGCCAGAGAATCTTCTCGAACTGGTGAAGGAATAGTATCTATGAAACAAAATTCATTTTTTTATAACTTAATACGATTCAAATACATATAGGTACGATAGTTATATCTATACCCTTCCGGTTCCAAAGAACCCAGTCTCAAATTACACTATTACACAATACAACTGATTCTCATTTAACACCTATGGTCATATGAACATAAACTCAAAATAGCCCAGTGTCTATTTACCTTAGTCCCAAAATACCCTAAAACCAAAACGACTTTGTCTATATTATAACTATTACCAAGATTACCTAAAGTCATAAACGCTGAAGCTCAAAACAAACTATTCCCATAATACACTAATCCTGAAATACACCATTGGCCAAATACACTACTCTCAAAATACTCTAAATAGTTCAGGTCCTAATTCTATGTCGGCTTCTGGTACGAATTTACGCGTACACGAGTAAGGGATCAACTTTTTTGACTATTATCAGTTGTATACCACATGGATCATAATAGCACAAAACGAAAATCAATAAATAAATAATTTAGGGTATTTTGAGACTAGCGTATTTAGTAATTAGTGTATTTTGGGAACATTGTGTTTTGAGTTTATGCTTTGATGACATTAGGTGCTTTCGACATAAGTTCTTAATAGAGATAGGTCGTTTTGGTTTTAACATTTTAGGGTATTTTAAGACTAAGGTAAATAGACACTGGGCTATTTTGAGTTTATGTTCATATGACCATAGGTGTTAAATGAGAATCAGTTGTATTGTGAAATAGTGTAATTTGAGACTGGGTTCTTTTGAACCGGAAGGTCTATACTAACACAAATTTGTAAATTTATAGGAAATTTAACGATATCCATCACTACTTTTAGCGTAGGGGTAGTTTATTGAAAATGACATTCAAAAATTGTATATATATATCATATTTATTTTATCACGGGCGTTATAGGTACATATGTTATTTTACTCTTCGTTTATTTCATGATTATTCGAAATACATTAGGTATGTTATAATTTTAAGCCCTCTTATGTAGATAAGCATTAAATTAAATGCATGCTTCAATGTTTGTCATCCTTGTGCTTCAATAAAAACGTATAAAATGTCAGATAGTTTTTTATTTGACGGCATAGGGATTTAGGGTAGTGCAGTTGAGACGAGCGACCGAGGTTTTTGCACACATTGCTTGCCCGTGAGTTTCATTGTATGTATTTCAGCGTCGACGGCGCACAAGCTAGCACGGCGCGGAGATTCAACTGCAGACTGCATTTTTTCCTAGTGGGATGGATTTCGGTGGACCACTAGATTCTTAAGACAGCGGGAAAACTACCATTTTGATTAGACAGTATACAGAGTGTAATCGTTAAGCGTAGCCAGGCGATTATTCCGTAAATAAAACAGATATCAGAAAACTTGAAACAGATATCGAAATTACGTTACCCAATGAGTAAAATCACATGAATAACTTTTTGAAAATGAAATTAGAAATATCTAAAATATTAAGTTGAAACGTCGTGTGATTTTTTCTTTTGGGGATTCATAAAAGATTACGTGGACAGTCAGCGTCATATAGTTAGTAGCAGCCAAGGTAGCCAAATATTTCGGTACACGTCTCTATTACTGTAAGAATAAGGGTGTGTTACGAAATATTTGGCTACTCTGGCCGCTACTAACTATATGACGCTGACTGTACGAAGAGCTAATACACAACCTAGAAGAGCTAAAGAATCGTGTACACCAAGCCATTGCTTTAATTACGCCGTAAATTGTAAACAATGAACAACAATACACAATGATACAACAATGAAAAGGGTCCGTCAATGTATCGCTCTACAAGGGCGTCACTTTGAGCAACAGCTGTAAACAAAAATTCTTTAAAAAAATTACATTCGATATTATTATTTTATGAAAGGCTAGTTTTATTCCTTTATTATAATTGAATTGTGTAAAATAGTGAATCTTAAATATTAGTATCTTTTACAGTAGTGAAATTACAGCCTCTCCACGAACGTACTAAATGTATAGGAGCGTTTAACCTTTTCAACGCTCTCATATTTGAATGAAGTAATCATTCACACGCCAAGAGCTGTTGCCTTATCAAAAATGACGAATCTCGTAGTGCTGTACAAAACATGATTAGATAGATTTTATTCATGATCAAAGTACAACTTTATTCCGACCTTTTTATTGGTTGTTGGCGTGGTGGGCACGACAGCACTCGACCACTTTAGTGGCTCTTGGCGTTGAAAAGGTTAAACTTAATATTTTGGATATTTCTCGTTTGGAAAAGGTATTGATGTGATTTTACTTATTAGGTAACGTACTTTCGATATCAGTTGAAAGTTTTCTGATATCTGTTATATTTACGGAATAATTGCCTGGCTACACTTAACGATTACACCCTGTATATAGCTGCTGTAATAGATTTGTGACATAAAGACCATTCGAAATACATCAAGATATTAAACTTTATTGTAAATCATCACCATTCATCAATTGTCAATCATTTACCAGGCATCGTATTCCGGGGAGGTTCAAAGATATTGTGACGGCAATCTTATTGAGGATGTCGCGTATTAAGTATCTCTGTAGCGCCTTGCTTTTCAAACAACTGGATGCCACGCTAAATAACTTATGGCAAATAATTAACAACTTGAAGAAAAAAAACCAAGACATTTTCTTTTCAAAGCTCAATATCTCAAAATCGGCTGAACCGCTTTTGTTGAAACGTAGCTAAGAACCATCTCGATCACGCCAGCTTTCGGAAACAAAAACCGTTCACTCGTTAGGGGCTACGATGCCATAGACAGACAGATACGTCAAACTTATAACACCCCTCTTTATGCGGCGAGGGTTTAAGAGCGAAGTTGAAACAAGGCCTGCCATGATACTCGTACACACAGCAACACACCTAACTAACCATACCGTGAAAACCTAGAACCTTATTACAATGCCCTTAAGGTCAGATTAGATTTCCGATGGTCACTTAGCTGTGTTGTCGACTGTACCAGCGAACGAAAGAATCATAGAATGCGTGCTCCTTTACAAATTTCTACCCACACGTGCCTAAAGCCGGTATGCGTATGTTAGAATTAAGGCGCCGTAGGTTCATGGTCTTCTCTCCCTCTCACTGAGCATAAGCGTGAGCGAGATGGAAGTGCGTGCTCGGAAGCGCGGATATCATGTTTTTTAATTTTAATTTTTTGGCCGTTTAATTAAATGAAAATGTAAACACTGATTTCTCTCAAATATGATATTGCCGAAATTTAAAAGCAATTTTAATATTTATAGCTTTTGTGCATAATTTGTTACGAATATTTTAAGTGTATTTTTGTGTGTTTTAGACCTATGTTCGTGATTTTTTTCTATCGAGCGAAATTTGCTTAATCATGTTTCGAAGCACTGATTTCCCCGCAGAAAAGCCTCAAGATTACTACTCGTACCTATTTTATTGAAACCATATTATTATAAACAGACGCATTATATTGTTTCAAAAACTCTGTTCGCTTAACTTCGCTGAACCTACGGCGCCTTAAAAGGCTGCCTGCTTGACACCCCGCCCCCAACTCCGCATAATGGCAATGCCACCCATTTTGCGGCACTACATATATTTCTATGTTTCGTTCGCTGACTCGTACAGAATTGCCAATGTCAATGCCAAGTACATTGCGAGATATTGTCTTGCAAATGGGTCGCGCGTGAATGTTGCATTATTTAAACTACAATACATTGTTTTAGTTATTGTATACTAGCTTCTGCCCGCGACTCCGTCCGCGTGGAAATCGTTTATATCGCAGCTCCATACAAACTTCAACCCCCCATTTCAGCCCCTTAGGGGGTGATTTCCAGGATGAAAACTATCCTATGTCCTTCCCCAGGATTCAAACTATCTCCATACCAAATTTCATCGCAATCGGTTTAAGCGTGAAGAGGTAACAGACAGACAGACAGACACACTTTCGCATTTATAATATTAGTATGGATTCTCACATAACGAACGAAGATAACTAGTATAATACGTCTGTGTTATCTGTGTAGTCGAGAAAATTAAAAAAAAATGGACCACTTTGTATCCCTGTTGTTAAAGCTACTCGCACTTGCAGCAAATGTATGAAACAAACTATAGTCCAGTCAATGAACTGACAACTTGTATGGAAAAAATGACAATTTTGGAAATAATTTATAATAGCTTATTTTTTATGTGTAACGGATATATTATCAATTAAATAGTTACCCAGCCACAAAATCCGACAAAATTTCAGACATGAAAATAATTATAAATTAACTAGCTCCTGAGAAGTCAAAAAAAATATTAATAAATATTTTTGTCTTTATTTTGGTTCATTTACATTTGCTCTATAATATTCAAGATAAATCGTACAAAGAAAGACAATGCATGCTTCATTTAAATCTACATAATTACTTCCGGATGAAAAGTTTGTCGGATTCTTGAATAAATCATCTTAGAATAACATTTTAAATTGAAATCAACAAAAAAAACGCTATTATAAATTAATGTTTTTCAAAACCGTATTTTGCCTGGAGTACTAGCACTATTCACTAATCGATGTGTTCAGCCCATTAGTGACAAAGCCATAAAGAACGCTACACGGGCCGATATCGGCGGACGAACAAGCAAGGTCACAGAAAATCTAGTATGGAGTGACCTTAATTTGGCCGGCCGACGTGCTTCCGACACGTATCCACACGGGCCGAATCACGCGTCGGCCGGCATGCAGTCCGGCCGATATCGGCCCGTGTAGCGTCTCCTGTATGCGAAACTGCCGTTGACTAGGTACTATTAAGCATCTAAGAAATTAATATTTTAATTCGTAAGATCATGTAAGTAGATTGTAGAGGCAGACCTCATGTCATTGTAATTTATGCAAAGTTTCGTTACATATCCAACACGTAGTTTTAAAATGAGAGCGTAACTACGTTTGTATGGATAATCGAGCTTACTGCGGACTCTTGTCCGACTTTTTATAAAGCTGTCATTGGAATTGGAATCTTGTATCTTGGACGTAGAGATGCTATTTTAAATAGACTACTTTGATGAATTTCGGTCAATTCAAATAATCTGAAGCAGTCGGGCTAGGGAAAGATGAACCTGAGATTTATTTACAATTTTTTACATGGTGTCATTGTCAAATGTGACGAACGTCTTAAATTGCCTGTAAAATGCTAGTATGATGTGCCTATAATCTTGCCACTTGGTATGCTAATGCTAACTAAGAAAGTAACTATAACTGTTCCATAATACATTGGACTGTTTTTGCTTTTTAAGTTTTATTAAAACTTTAGAACAAGTATCATAAAAAGTTCTGTTTTATTGTCTCGTGACAGTTTAAATTTGGAGTGGTAGTGATTATTATTATAACTCATGAGAAGGCGCCAAATACTGCTTAATAAAAAACCATTAAAAAATGATGAAAAGAGAGAACTAAGCAACTTATACAAAAAAATTAACAAACAAATAAGAAGAGACTATACAGATTATAGGATAAAAGTCATAGAAGAAAACTTAATAAGCTCTGGCAGTCTGAAAAGAGCTAACAAAAGGCTAGATACTGGAAAAAAATGGATAAAAAACCTGAAACAAACCAATATAGACAAACCAATACAGTCAAGACTAGACATAATAGACATAGCCACGGACTTCTACAAAACGCTGTATGAGAATACAGAAGATCAGGACCAACACAATACCTGCGCACTGGACAAAAACAAACCAAGTGTCGACTCTTTTAATACATCTCAAGCACAAATCCCGGCCTTCACATGTTTCGAAATAGAGAAGACAATCCAACAATTGAAAAGCGACAAGAGCCCTGGCCCCGTAGCATGGATGGCGTTATCACGCGATAAGTGACAGGACAGGCGCGTCGTCTCGTTCTATCGAGCGGTGTCAGCCAGGGACGGAAGCTCTATCCTGTCACTTATCGCGTGATAACGCCATCCATGCTACGGGGCCTGGACCAGACAATATAACCAACAATGTAATAAGGCACGGGAAAAAAATACTTATCCACCCCCTAACGTCTTTATTTAACAAAATCATACAAAACAAGACAGTGCCCAGTGCATGGTCAGAATCAAGCATTATATTATTATATAAACAAGGAGATCCCACAGATGTAGGGAACTATCGTCCGATAAGCCTGTTGCCAACCCTGTATAAAGTATTCTCGTCAGCCATAGAAAAAAGAATAGCACCTACAATAGAAGACAAACAGCCAATTGAACAAGCAGGATTTCGAAAAGGTTTCTCCACGATGGACCACATCCAAGCAGTGGACCAAATAGTCGAAAAATATGTAGAAAAAAGAAAAATCTTATACATGTGTTTCATTGACTACATGAAAGCCTTTGATTCAATTAGCCACAATAGCATATGGGAAGCCCTGCAACACCAAAAAGTTCACCAAACATACATAGACATACTGAAAAATATATACGAAAAAAGTACAAGTAGAGTGAAATTAGATAAAATAGGACCTGCTATAAAAATAAGAAGAGGAGTAAAGCAAGGCGACCCTTTATCACCCAAACTATTCATATCTGTACTTCAACACATATTCGAAAAGCTGGATTGGTCAAAAAAGGGAATATTTATAGATGGAAAGTATCTAAGCCACTTGAGGTTTGCAGACGATATCATAGCTATATCTGAAAACCCGAAACAACTGCAAGAAATTATCAGCGAACTCTACAATGTCAGCAAAAAAATTGGTTTGGAACTGAATACATCAAAAACTAAAGTTATGACTTATGAGCAACGGAGCCCAATTTCTAATCCATGTCAACCAAAGCGACCTAGAGTATGTGGAAGAATATATATACTTAGGAAAACAAATAACATTCAGAAAAACTAGACATTATGAAGAAATAAACAGACGAATTGGTATCACTTGGAAAAAGTACTGGAGTCATAAAGAAATTCTAAAATCAAACCTACCAATGAGATTGAAGCGCAAAGTACTTAACACTTGTGTATTTCCCAGCCTCACCTACGGATGCCAAACATGGATCTATAACGCAAAGACAAAAAATGATATCATGTGTCAAAGGAGTATAGAGAGAAGTGTACTCAACATAAAACTTAGAGATAAAAAGAGATGCTCAGAAATAAGAAATATTACTAAAGTCATAGACGCACTCAACCACTCAAGATCCTTAAAATGGAAATGGGCAGGCCACTTAGCCAGACTAGAAGACCAGAGATGGACCAAAGCAGTGACAGAATGGCAAGGACCCCATGGTACAAGAAACAGAAGGAGACCAGAAACCAGGTGGAAAGATGATATTGTCCCAGTAGCGGGACAAAGTTGGATTAAAAAAGCACAAAACAGAACACTTTGGAAAAGGTTGGAGGAGGCCTACACCCAGAAGGGGGTCCTTAAATAAGAAACACATAAAAGCAAATGAAATGTAACTATATGTATATTTAAGGAATAAACGGCTTTATTATTATTATTGATTATTCTTCTTAAATATAAATAAGTAAACGAAGTTAAAGGTCAGTTGGTAGAGCAGTCTAGCGTTAATAGAAAGGTCGCAGGTTCGAATCCTGTCGGGGGCTACAGACAAAGATGGTTTATTTTTCCATTGTATTCTTTCTCCCTGTGTCATAGTTTAAAATATGATCGGGGTAACTTCCTCGTTAAAAATAACACGAAACCAAAAATAATTAATTAAATAATTTGTTTCGTTATAAAAGTATAAGAAGTTAAAGATGTTTATTTCATATAACTTTAGTTCTTTGTGCTTGATCAGTTGCATTGTATGAATTGAAGAAAAAATATTATTTGTCAAGTATAGTTAATATTTTATCGCGTTATGCACGGTGTTGCAACATGCTGTTTTTTTTTAATTTAAATTGCCTCCTTTCTAAGCTCACTTCCCCTGGCCAGACTATGTATACGTCTGTATACACTGTATGAAATATTTTATAGGTAATAGGTACTTTAGTCCTTCAAATAAAACAAGGTCTAACTTCAAAATTAGGTATATTCGATAATGTATTGGAAAAAATGTGTATAAAAATATCAACAATTAGTACTCTTACATACTTAAATACTTATGCATAAATCTATGATTATTTTGCTTAAAACTATCAGTTTTCAACTGTTACCATACTAATGGTTTCACCATTCGTCAGTAGATTATGGGACGCGGCCGAGTATGATTAAAAGTTTATTTTAACCTCTACTACTAATATACCTATACAATTAACAACCATAGAATTTTGTTCATCAACTTTTTCTGTTATTTTTCTTCGATACATGCCTATAAACTTTACATAGAATACACTTGGGTAAAGCATCTGTCTGGTGCCCTCTGACCAAAATCCGGGTCTTTGAAACTATTAGACCTTATTGATTTTGGGTTCAAAACATCAATTCAGTCTTATTTACTATAGTCACATACCAACTTCATTTTTATTTAATTCTGACTCAATATGTTTACACACGTGTTAAGCATTGTGAACGGAAAAGTATGTGCTTAACATTGATGACATTGACATAATAAATTACATTTCACTACGAGTAATAGCTTGTGAATTATTAAACATGATTCAATAAAGAACATTGTATAAAGAATATTCGGATTTAGCATTTCCAACCAAAAATTACCTACTTACAATTTCGTAAAGTCTTACGGTTTGACCGCTACTATCCCTTACATGTGACAGTGAAAATAACAATAAAATATCTTTCATAAATCGCATCGTATCACAACCTCACAATCACAAATAAGCAAAATTAATGGGAGCAAAGGTTTCCTTCGGCCAATCAACCGGCTTGCTCGTCTCCGTCGGGGGCACCTGCGGCGGTTTCGGAGGGGGATAGTCGCTCTTACCCCCCGTCTTACGAACGACGCGAAGATCCGATATCACCATCTCCTTATCCACAGCTTTACACATGTCGTACAACGCTAAAGCGGCCCCCGAACATCCTGATAGCGCCTCCATTTCGGCCCCCGTCCGCGCCGTGACGCGCACCTCGCAAGTTATATGCACTGCGTTATCCTTTTCTGGTAACTCTATTGAGACATTGACGTAGTCTAAAGGAAGCTGATGGCATAGCGGGATTAATTCAGAGGTTCGCTTAGCGGCCAACACGCCTGCTACTCTGGACACGCCTAGCGCATCGCCTTTAGGGAGAGAACCGTCTTTTAGCAGCTTCAGTAGCTCATCTCCAACAATAAGACTGCATTCGGCGATCGCTGTCCTTACCGTTATTCCCTTGCGGCTGACGTCTACCATTCGCGCTCGGCCTGATGAATCGAGGTGGGAGAACGGGTTTGTGCTGTAGCACCGGACGCTCAAGTTCCGTTTGAGCTTTGATAGACTGATGGGCGACCAAAGTTTTGACCCCGTCGAGTTGGATTGTGCTAACCGACTGAACCCAGGAACGCTCAACTCCGGCGAATTTGTAGCCGACAGTTTCCGCTGCAGCGATTCCAATGAGTTAAAATGTAAGCTCACCAAGTTTCGCTGTAGCTCCGAAGCGACAGGCGGAGACTCCCGCAGACGTGCGATCTTCGTGTTTGGCCGCTTCGCTGTGAACGGTTGAAAGTTCAGGCTACCCCCCTATCAGAACCATCGGCCGGTTTTCCATCAGCGCCAGATTCTGCATGCCTACAAACGTCAACAGAATAGCATCGCGCGGAGAGAGCTGGTGCGAGGGTGTGATGGGGAATGTAATGCTTCTGTTGTGTTTTAGGCTGATGAGCAGAGCCCGGAATTGTCACGGCAAAACAAAAGACTGGCGCAATCTTACTAGTGTTGGAAACGTTTTTGAAGTGAAAACTTCTTTAGCGGCGCTGTGCACTTTTTGTGATGGGGAAATTTTTTTAAACTCGCCACAGGTCACGTGACCGTGAGATGTCACGTGACCGTAAGATTCGACAGATTGAAAATTCGTAAGACGGACACGTGACCTTCTGCCGGCACTCCCAGAGTGCAACCAGATCGTATTTTTTTTTATCGATATCGAGTATTATTATCGAATATTTTATGATAATTAGCGACAATAAATTTAAAATATAATATACGAGACATCTGAAAAACTTACTCAACCTGAACAACATAGATACCAATTACGATGAATTTTATAAATTTGCCCCTTTGACGTCGAGTGTCACGAACGATCATTTAGTATACATACATAAATAGGTAGGTAGGTAGAATGTCGAGAAATTAATGATTATCTACTCTTATCACTATCAGCACGGCTATCACAAGACGGCGCGCGAGCTCTCTCGATTTTTCTCGCACTATCCGTCTCTCTCTTATTAGAACACTTAGAGCAAGAGGTATAGTGCGAAAAAAATCGAGAGTATGTCGCTGCCGTCTCATGATCGACGTGCTGAAACCAAATAAAATGTCATGTGCTGCTGTGTGCACTGACGTGGATTTCGAAGAAGAAATTGCATCTGTTTCTGTCATTTTATACTAACCTTACGTAAATAAAATAAATATTTTGTTTATTTGTTGGACCGTTTCTACACAGCTATCGATATCGATAAAAAAATGTTTCTAACACAAGTAAGATTGCGACAGCCTTTTGTTTTGCCGTGAAAATTCCTGGCTCTGCTGATGAGACTGTGAGTGGAACAGTGGCATAATCTGAAGATAATCATAGTTTCAGTTTGATTAATTAAAAATTGCCAGATAGGTTTTAACTGACAGGTAAGTCTGAGAATATATAGCAATGAAACGAAAATTGTAAAGATCTCAGTGAACATTGTTATTTCTACCTGTTTAGGCAGAAAACCAGCTAATTTCTGGGAATCAGGCGTCACTATAAGATGATAGCTGCATCTTCCTTTAGTTTTCGCTTTACATATTCCCTCACGTTTTAAGTTACGCCACTTTTTCACTGACAGTCCCAAATTTATTTTATACTAGGGCAAATGATCCGGTTTTGGTTAAAGGATGTGCCACTTTGTTCAACTCCTACTTTATAATTACGGTATCCTCCAGCGAACGTAAAAACCATACAATGCGAGCTCCTTACAAATTTCTACCCAAACACGTGCCTAAAACCCGGTATGCGTGTGTTCGAACTAAACGGCTGCCTGGCATCGTTTTGACACCCCGCCCCCACCCCGCATAATGGCAATGGCACCCATTCTGTGGAACTTAGACTTCTATGGTTTTTTCGTTCGCTGTTATCCTCCAAATGTTTAGTGGTCTGCATTTATCCAAAACCAGATCGGTTTTTAAAACACGTCGAAGGACATCAACTGTCTCTCTCATATCAGCATTTTAAGAGAACTTCTATAAGTACAACACAACTTACAGCAAAATGTTTTTTATTATGTCGTAATTTTTGTCTGTCCTTCAACTTGTACTTAAATAAAATATTGTATAAAATTATGATGAGGGTTAGTACAAGGAAAGTTATTTGATGATTGGCAAAATACTCCCATTTCAAAAAGAAAAAGACGTATTATTGTAGGGAAATTCCTATTTGTCCCCATCATTTGACCCAGTGTGTTTTTTTTTTTTTTTAATTAATTTATCAAAAGTACAAAACAATTAACAATGTTAAAATGTGTGTGTCTGTTGTGTGTGTCTGTAGAGTCTGTAATAGGCTACTCTACGATTTTTTTTAAGGTTCGTACAGATTCGATAGCCAATTGGTATTTTTATTTCCTCAAAATAATATCGCATTATGCAAATAAATAACGGCTGATATTTGAACGTTAGGTCGGTTCGCGCCAAAAAAGACAGCCGCCATCATCGTGACGTCATAACTGCAACGTCACGTAAGATAACATAGATAACAAAACTAGGATTTTAATTATCAAATTAAAAATGAATCTTAATGTTTTTATAACAATTTTTTTTTAATGGTAAAAACAATATAAATAAATAAATAATAAATAAATATTAGGGGACAATCTTACACAATTCGACCTAGTCCCATAGTAAGCTCAATAAGGCTGGTGTTATGGGTACTAGACGACGATATATTTAATAGATAGAAATACTTAAATACATAGAAAACATCCATGACTCAGAAACAAATATCCATGCTCATCACACAAATATTTGCCCTTACCGGAATTCGAACCCAGGACCTTCAGCTTCGTAGGCAGCGTCACTACCCACTAGACTAACCGGTCGTCAAAATATTAAAAGAAACATTTAAATCACGTTTATACACGGTGTTTTTTTAACCGTCTTAGAGCCGAAGCCCAGTATACATTACAGACCTTAATTTTTTTTTAAATGCATTAATATGCCCGGCAGAATCACCCGTCAGACGGGGCGATTACAGCTCGTGCCGCGTCGCGGCGCCTCGCGCTCCTCGACAAGTCACCGCGCGTAATAGACCCCGCTTTTTACGAAAGACTACCCGCCAGTCTCAGAAATGAATCAACGGATGATGGTTTTGGACACCGATTGAAAGACTTTTTATTGTCAAAGTCGCTGTATTCAGTAAAGGAATTCACCCAACAAAAACAATATTAGACAATTTTTTTTCTTTTTGATGCTATTTTTTTTATTTTATTTTTTATTATTTTGTTTTTCTTTGACTTTATCATAATCTAGGACGCCCTAGCGATAAATTATTTTTATTATTATTGCTGTAATTTCCGTTTTTATATTATTGTACGTTTTACATATATGTAATTTTATTCATTTATTTGACATGAGTTTGATATGTTTTGACATCCCTACATTATGCTAGGAGACCCTACGTACATTTTTTATTTTTCTGGTTCTGACATTTTATTATATTTTTGACATTACTACGATCAATATTGTTTTAAATTGGTATTTCTGTGTGCCCTTGTTATTTATTATTGCTATTAAGAAATTATTGTAACAAATTTATTGTATGTACCTGACGAGCTTTCTGTGAATTCATTTTATTTATATACTAAGAAAATATGTAAAATATAATGTAAATTTTAAAGAAGCAATAAATGAATCTGAATCTATTGTTTTTTGTTTTGGATTAATATTAATTTTAATCATCCAGGCGAGTGACCGCAGTGACCGCTAGCCGCCATTTTAATTAGATAGGTACGAACTCTAACCGGGTGAATGAACTTCGCGCTTCGCGCCATACTGGATTTTTCAAACTTAATTACGTTTTATTACTAAAAACTTAACATTTTTTTTTGTATGATTAGGACGTTTTGGATACTTTAAGTGGGCTTCGGCTCTAAGACGGTTAAAAAAACACGTTGTATAACTTAATCGTGGGGTAAATAGGAATAGCCCTTATTATGAAGTCTGTGCACAACTTACCAGCATGCTGTGGTTTCTTATTGCGCAGCGCGACGCGTATAAGCGTCGACAATTCTTCGTCGTCCGCGCCGCTGCGCAGCGCGTCGCGCAAAGACACTTCCGCGTTGCCGAAGAGGCATACCTGTCAATGATAATCATCAGTAAACATGACAGCATGTTTGCTCGTGAAATCAACTTTTTATAATAATGAGATACACAATACAATACCATGCAAATTTTCTTTATTGCTCACCAGACATAGTAGATAATAGAAAAATAGAGGTAAATTAAACATAAACAATGGTAGACAACAGGCGGTCTTATCGCTAAAAAGCGATCGCTTCCAGACAACCTTCGGGTGGTGGAGACGATGCAAGAAATGATATGATTTGAGTAGGTGAAAACAGAAAAACAGAATATAAGAACAACTACCTACACGCACACACACACACATACACTATACATGTTTGGTTCTTTTTTTCTGTCTTTGTATATGTATGAGATTTGTATGCTGTCGGTGTGTGTGATTGTCTTACTATTATATTTTTTTGTGACTGTTTATGCATTATATAATATTTTTATTGGTGATATTTGTATATATGTATGATTGTGTATTGTATGTTTATATAAAGAGCTACTTATGTACGTGTATTTATATAATTATGTTGATTTTTGTCTCTGCACCACCTACTGCATAATATAGTTTTATCTCTTTCTCTGATACCCAAAGGTTGTCTGGAAGAGATCGCTTTTCAGCGATAAGACCGTCTGTTGTCTACCTCTACCTAAGTACATGTTATTGTATTGTTTCTCTTTCTAACTGCTTTGTTTGTGTGAGGTGTGCAATAATAGTACATTACTATAGTTATGAGGCTGGCAAACCTTTTCACGCCGAGGTATGTATAGTGCTTCTCTCAAACATGCAATGTAATAAATAAATAAAACTCCTAACTTTAATTTTCATGGCTGAACGCCGTCATGCTGTGCCACAAATTGGAATGGAAATTAAAAAAAACCATCTTGCAAACGCCATTACGTGTCTCTCGTCTCGCTGCGCCCGAAACGTGACACTTCGAAGCCCATTATGAAGAACACGTCAATATTATTGGATGTTTGAGAAAAGATTATTGTATTGTGTGTCAAATGGTTAAATGCTTAGGTACCTTAAGATTCCCATCAGCGGTGATCCTGAGCCGATTGCACGTAGAACAGAAATGCTGCGTCATGGATGAGATGAAGCCCACACTACCCGCGTACCCTGGCACCTGCCACACCTGTCAACAAACAAACTTCAAGTTGTATTCGGTTTCGTTACGTTACATTAAATGAACGACTGAAACCAGCGAACGAAACCATAGAAGTCTAAGGCCTGCTGTCCACGGAAGCGTAGCTGCATAGACGCGTATTCGTCATTGTACGCTTGGTGTACGCTTGCTTGCAGCCTACATACAAAACCGCACAACTCTGTCCACGGAGCGGCAACGTCGCGTCAGCGACGCTGCATGCAAGCTTCATGCCGCCGGGCGTACCGCGTGCTATACGCCGGGCTGCATCGCACCGAACAGCACGTTGAGTATTTGTGAGAAAAAATGGCGGGAACAGCTGCAAAGTTTGTGCAAATAGTGGAAAAATATCCGGGTCTGTACTATAATAACCTCACGGAATATTCCCGTAAAGATATATAACAGACAAGGCATACATTCTGAAATGTCCTTTTACTCATTCTATAAAATGAATGAAATACGTTGTATGGATGTATCCAATATAAACGGCGTCGTCGCCGACTTCGAAGATAATTAATAGGCCGAAATAACGTCTTCATCACTGGACGACATTGTCACGAATGAAAGAAAATGCAGGTTACGATACGCTTACGCTACGCTTCGTGGACAACGTCAGTACGCCGGGCTGCATGAAAGCTGCACGGCGATGCGTGCAGCGTCTATGCAGCTACGCCTCGTGGACAGTAGGCCTAAGTATCGCCGAAAAAAGGCCGCATAGAATGGGTGCGATTGCCATTATGCGGGGGGGGGGCGGGGTGTCAACACGATGCCAGGCGGCCGTTTAGTTCGAACAGGCGCATACCGGATTTTAGGCGTGTTTGGGTGATTTGTAAGGAGGTCGTATTCTATGGTGTTTTTGTTCGCTGACTGAAACCGATTTTATTGTGCATATATACCTACAGGATGTATCAAAAATGGGGTGTGAACCGAGCGAGGGCATATTTGGTACCGCATTGCGATTCCAAATATATACATACAATCAAGTAAATTGCTGTTTCATATACTGCGTTTAGATCCATAGATGTCATACAATTTTATTTCTATAAAAGAATAAGGATTCTATTGGAAGCTTTTACTCTTTGACTATATCGCAACACTTCGTTATAAATTTTAACATATGGCTACCCAATTTGTGCAAGTTATCATTAACCCTTCGGATGCTTTGACGCTGACATTGCTGAAGGATAATAAAGTTTCTGTCATAGAGTCAATTTTCAATAGCACTGATAAGTATAAATGCTAAGACAGACGAAGGGTAAGACAAAAGAAATGGTACAGTACCCTTGCAGTATCGTTAGGCCGCGGCGTGCAGCCCTGCAGCTCGGGGTGTTTCTCCACAATGACCTTCAAAGCCGTCCGGTATGGAATCATACGAGAGTCGTTCCAACTGTTGCCTGAGAACGGCATGAACTCGATGAACCTGCGAAAAATATCGTTGATTCTTTCTAGCCAATAGTTTTATCGCGTCAAAGAACGAGATGACACGCCACAGCATGTATTCGATGAACCTGTCAAAATACCGTTGATTCTTTTAAGTACTCGATAGTCTTTTTAACCCCCGACGCAAAGAGAGGGGTGTTACAAGTTTAACGTATCTGTGTATCTGTCTGTGGTATCGTAGCTCCCAAACGGATGGACCGATTTGAATGCGGTTTTTTTTTTGTCATAGATAATTTTATCCCGAGTGTTCTTAGCTCATATTTCATGAAAATCTGTTCAGCCGTTTTTGAGATATTGGACTTTGAAAATGTCGGGGGTTTTTCAACTTTTCTAAGTTGTAGTTATTACTAGTACCACAAGTATTTGATAAGTTGAGAGCTCGCCTACGGTGGTAGGTCATGTAATGCAGTGGGATGTAATGTAAGTCATGTGACAGGTACGGTAGGGGTAGGTATAAATGGAGGGTTCTAAGAGAAGGGGTAACCGAAGGAAAAGGGGGATGCTTGAGAGAAGATAAAAGTATGATGGGTGTGAGTGATAGATTGGGATGGAAGAAAAACACGCTGCGCCGATTCCAAGTAAATGGAATAAAGGCAAGTGAATGATGATGTCTTTTTTTACTAAAAAGTTCGAAATGACACGTCAAGATTAGTTCCATCCAATGGTGCTACGTCAAACAATGATAGCAAAGACAAGGAAGTGTATTAACCTGACTTCAACCGGGCGATCTTTTGTGTATTCCACGAAGTCCAGAATTTCGTCGTCATTGAATCCTGGAAGAACGTGATATTAAAAATATGTTTAGAAGGTCCATCTGTATAAGTTATGTTGCTATCAATAGTAACAAGTGTCAGAATTTAACCAGCAAATAAGACCAGCAGGTACATACGACAGTTCAACTCACTTGGATAACTTTAAAAACTAGCGAACATGAAATAGTTATTTGTTATACAAGGGGGGAAAGTTGTATTTTAGCTGCGAGTGTTTCAACACAAGAGACGTAAAATAACTTTTCACCCGTGTATAACACAAAACTTTTCACCTCACTACAGCGAGGAAAATAAGACAGTATATGGTGAGTATTGGTAAAATCGAAAATATTACAAAATAGCCTAAGCATATCCAGTCTTTATGGAACTACTCCAATATTGACATATACAATCATAACATTTATAGTACAGTTGACTACAAAGATAAGTATGTTTTTTAATGTTACAAAGTTATGTATGTATATCTTATTACCATGGTAGTAAAGTCTATGTATACATATTTTTGTAACATCGTATGGATACATCTCTTTGTAGTCGACTGTACCTAACAAATAGACTAGAATAAATCATATAATTCCAGCCTCAGTAAGTAAGGTTTATCAAATGTAATATTAATTATATTTTTATTATATTATATTCAATAACTAGGTACATTTTGACAATGTATTCAGTTTTGACAAAAATGGTACATATGTATGTACTAATAAGTCCTTATTTATTCAAATTTTAGTCACAGTATAAAAGGTATTATTGATTAATTAACAATAATAATATTGCAATTATATTATATTATATTTAATCAATAACTAGCTGCTGCTAACTGAAAAGGTTTTTGCACCTTTTTTGTGTCCATGTATTGAAAAGGTCAAACGCTTATTATGTTATCTTAAACGGGACTTTTCAGGCAATAAGCACAATTCTGCATTTTGCACGGTTTCCCGTAATTCCACCGGTGTTAATTAATACGTCTTCGTCACTCAAATCATTAATTTTTAATAACAAACCAAACTAGAAAAACTGCGAATATTTTAGCGTTAGCGGCTAGGTAATTGAAAATTGAAAAGTTTTGACTTAAAAGTTTTTTTTATTATTCCGTATGCGTTTTGTTCGCACATGGACTTACTTGGACTGTCAGAACATTTTATCCGTTTGTATAACAAAAATGAAGATTAATGTTAAATGCTGACCTTTATGAATTAAAATAAAGTTGTAAGACTGTATTTAGTGTTTTTTACTCGACGCAATTAATTAATTGTGATGTTAAAAATGAAGCACTTTTAACGTTCTACGTTTTGTTAGATGTCACATGTCACCTTTAAGCTGTGTTCAAAATGTCAAAACTCTTTCTTCACATGTGGATTAAAAGCGATTTTCTCAATAGGTATCAAACATACAAAAAGGGCTTTCCGAGGTAGTGAGGTGAAAAAATATTATAATGTTAAGATTATTAAAAAATATATACTAAGTGCGCTTCATGTGTGGGATCTATTGGTATTTCCAAACCCTACCGAAAACCAGGCAATCCAGGTATTTTTATATGTGTCAAACAATCTCAAAAGAAATCCATATTAAAATTAATTTCGATGCCTGAACGGGATACCCACCTTTCATAAGCACAACATTAATCTTCACCGGAAACCCCAGCTGCAGCGCCAAGTCCACGCCAGCCAGCACCCTGCTGAGGCCGGGTCGTCTCGCCATCCGCTCATAGCGGGCCGGCTGCAGCGAGTCCAGCGATATGTTGAGCGCGGCGAGTCCGGCGCGCGCGTACGCCGGCAGCCGGCGGGTCAGCACCAGCCCGTTGGTCGTCATCGACACGCTGGAGATGCCTGGGATGCTGTTCAGCTCCTCTATAACGTTGGAGAGGAAGTTTCCCTTACTGTGAATCCATGGAAAGCTTCTCTACGTTGCAAATTACAATGACGTAAGCTCCAAGATAAATCAAAGAGCTTATCGTCATAATATAGCGCTAATAGAAAGAACAAGATTTGAACTCCTGATCGTCCTTCAGGAAGGGAACCGTAAGACTATGACAAAAACAAACGCCAGCAAAACAATGTAGCTGAATTCAGACACTTTCTACTTGACTCAGGCTGAAGCTGGACCAAAAAGACAACTGGAGATCATAATTGACGTGTTCCTAGCTTGAATTCATGGATCTACACTACTTTAAGAAACTCATGGAGGGATTATGGAGATGCCGGGGATGATGTTCAGCTCCTCTATAACGTTGGAGCAGAGGAAGTTTCCCTTACTGTTAATTCATAGCTTCTCTCGTCAGAGATTACAATGACGTAAGCTCCACGAGAAACTTAAGGTATATCTTCAAATGGTACTGAAATGAAATCTCAGAGCATCTTCAATAGGCAACGGAACCTTAAGATTGGCGAAAAGGAACAACAGCAAAAGAAGACGTGGCTGAATTGACTTAGGCTAAAGCTCTAAATACCGTCACATTATTAAATACAGCGCTAATAAGCAAGCAAGATGCAATTCCGAGATATTAAATCACATATCACACAGCTATAAGAAAAATGTGGCTGATATAAGACACTTTAAAACTGTTTTCATTAAACTCAGGCTGGACAGAAAAACACTCACAGGCAACCATGACAAGGCTGTGGCTGATTTAAACCATTCGAAACTCTTCATTAACTCAGGTCCAACCTGAGCGCCCATAATAAGCGTGTACAGTCAGCGTCATATAGTTAGTAGCAGCCAGAGTAGCCAAATATTTCGTTACACACCCTTATTCTTACAGTAATAAAGACGTGTACCGAAATATTTGGCTACCTTGGCTGCTACTAACTATATGACGCTGACTGTACATTGAAATCAGGAAGGAATTACAGACACGGTAAAGACCGGTCCATATATTAAATATAAAGAACTGCATAAGTTAAATAATAAATAAATATTAGGGACAATCTTACACAAATCGACCTAGCGACATATGTTATGGGTACTGGACGTCGATATATTTAATAGAGATAGATACTTAAATACATAGAAAACATCCAAGACTCGGAAACAAACGTTCATGCTCATCACACATATTTGCCCTGACCGGGATTCGAACCCAGGACCTTCAGCTTCGCAGCGTGATCATGTTAGGAATAACTAACTGCAAGTCTACTCCAGTCAATACCCTGCTGCGAATCCAGGGATAATTATGAGATCTCGGTCGGAGCGTAGGCTCACCACTCGTCAATGGTAACTTGCGGACGCCCATCTCCGCTAGAACGGCTAGAACACAAACTGACCCTGGCGTAAGGCCTGATAAATTGTATTTGTTTTATATCGACGCTGCATGCTCCGCTCTGAGCGGGGCGTCCACTCAGGCCTTACACTTAGCTGTTTATGCAACCATACCATTGAATTTACATGCTAATGATACCTATGATAAGATGCAGATCACTCCGCAGCGTGGGCTCGCCGCCTGTGAGTCGCAATTTGCGGACGCCCATCGCCGCCAGAACACGGACTGTACGTGTAAGCTCTTCGCGCGTGAACAGCGCTTCGCGGGGCGACAGCGGCGCACCCTCGGCAGGCATGCAGTACTGACCTGATAAATTATATCCTTATCAAATAAGTCGTACTGGCCATTTTCGCGAGAAGAGATGCATCGTTAGTGACGTCACCGAGTATAAGTTAGTGTTCCATTTTGTAACGTTTATTTGTCATACAAATTGTATGGTTAATTTTGGTCACAAAATGGAACATTTTTAACTTATAATCGGTGACGTCACTAACGATGCATCTCTTCTCGCGAAAATGCCCACCTATTAGGGCATACGCGGAAAATTTCAAAAAGTAAATTGTCTGCGACCAGCCGACCACTTGCTGATCATTAATGGTGGTTCAAATACCCCAACATTCACAAACAGCAGTCTCGTATCTTCGGGAAACTGGCTCCTGGGCTCAAGCATTAATATTTTTCACTTATCGTCCCGTTTTTTAACTGTTAATCGAAATAAAATAATATAAATGTTGTTTTAGATTTTTGACCTTTTGTGTTCATTGTGATATTTGTGAGCAGTCATTACCATCTGGCATCTAATTGGGAAATACAGTAAAAATACTATAAGAGAAGCCGAAAATATCATAAGATTTAATGGATTTATTTCTAAGAAATCCTCTATGAACTTCACTTAAGAGGCTCCCATACGCCAATGACCTTCGATCTGAATCCCTTAATTTTATACTGTTTTTTTGTAACTAATATTAGGTGTGTAGTAGTAATAGTAAATGTAGTAATATTAAGAACAACGGCTTTAAGCAATATAGTATCGCATATTTACTTCAAAGTTCATTGTTTTCGAGATATTTGGCATCAAAGTTGAACAATATTAGGCCAAAAAACTGGTTTTCTGGCCATAACTTTTGTGTTGATTGGTTTAAAATGAAAACCCTGGACCAGTTATTAGAGACGTCACAGACGAACCCAAATATGTAGATTTCGTACATGTTAGATCTTTCACGTCAATAGAGATACGAAATAAGTGTTTTTTTTAGACAATGTTAAAAAAAATCATACAAAATTAAGTACCTATTCATTTGTTTCAAAATCCGGTGGACCAAAATGGAGATAAAAGATTAAAGAACCAATAGCCGTTTGATTCATAATTCTATCTGTAGTGCAAACGTAGGAGATACGATTCAAAACTTGTCAAAAATCGATAAAAACCTCGGGTAGCCCCTTAAATATATATCCTCGTGGCGCCCACGCGCCTTTTAAAAGGCCGTGTCAGTTGATGAAAATTCAAATTAATTCCATTTAAGAGAAACTTCAAATTTCACTGTTCGTTTTTGCGTGCTGGGCGCCACGAGGTTATATATATAAAATGTTTTCACGGCATATATTTAAATACGCGGAGGCACCGTTTAATGCGGATTAAGAGTTTATCCAAAAAATAGCCAGTAATTACTTATAGCAATGTTTACATGAACGACGCGATCCTGAATTACCGACCCAATTACTTCACAACAATGTAACCAAACTTATAGTCAGACCAAATAAGATGTGTCCGAAACATGGTATATTCATATTCATATTCATTTATTTATCTTAGTAAATACTTAGATAACGACTGACGACCTATATTAGGGTGGTATTCCACGTCTTGTCCAAGATCTTTGTCCAATAATCAATGCCTGGTTACGCCGACAGAGCAAAATCCCTTTTGGCCTCCTTTCTTAAAAGCTGCTGAGACTGCTGCCTTCATGCGTCAAAAGAAAAAAAAGTCGTTTCAGTCTGTCAAATCTTTTCCATACGCACGTCACCGAGAAATATTCTCACCGCTGCAAATAAATTGCGAACAAAATAGTGTTTTGTGCTTGTTCCTGACCGAATTATCGTTTGCTCGAACTCCTCGCCCGCCCGCTCCAAGCTGCTCACCAAACACCTAAAGGTAAGCAGTTTCAGCTTTTCTAAATTAACAACTTGGTTTGTCTTTTAAATTTATTCTACGGCGTAACCTTGCCTTCAGCTCCGTACCGCTCATTACCGCATAGTTCAAATTACCTATTTACACGGCCTAATCAATGCGTCTCACATTTTTTTAACCAAAATGTGAGCTGCAAATAAATGTATTTTCCGTCCAACGGGACGGATCTTTGTCCAATGTATTTGCCTCTCACATTGTGTTTAAAAAAACGTGAGACGCAATGAATATTGGACAAAGATCTTAAACAAGTGGAATACCGACCTTACATCTTTAATTATTATCATGTAAATAAACTACAGAATTAAACGAATGATAATGAGCCAAGTGACATCATTTTAATTGTATCAATACCTACTTCATTAATACTGATACCTACTGAATCATTGTCTCACATTTGTATTCACTTTACGCTATCACGATATACCTAGTATACTTCTTGCATTTCACGAAGGCGAGTGTGGTTTAGACGAAACTAGACTTTAACGTCATAATAATGCGCCCACTCGGCTTAAGTCGTTCGTCGGCGGGCTTATGTTTCCTTCGCGTATTTTTTCTGAATGGAATTTTAACAGCAGGGATTGCGAGTTTCCGTTTCGAGGCGGTGAGCGAGGAAAACACCAACCGATAGGAACAGCGAACTAAAAAAACCATAGAAGTCTAAACCTGGTTTTCCACCGGAGGGGCGAGACGAGACGAGACGAGGCGAGAATTGAAATCGAATGGGACTTACTACCTATTTTCACCGCGCGCGCGCTCACCCCTCCGGTGGAAAACCAGCTTAAGGGGCTCCACGCGCTATTTGGCTAGTTTTGACGAGTTTTGAGTTGATATTCCTCCGTAAAAACTATAGATATATTTATTGCGCAAACACTTATCGGTTTTTCAATCCTTTATCTACATATGCACGAGAGTTTTTCTTTTAATAATTATTAGTTATTTTTTTATGATTTATTTAAACATGGTCCAAAAAAGCTCTATTTTCGATACAAGTACGTTGTTTATGCACTTGTTTATATGAAATCTACATATAACTGTTCCTTATTGACGTCTTTAACAACCCACGAGAGATTATTATTTTGAACTCATTTTCACAAAAGATACGTCCAAAAAATTGGTTTATTGGCCTGAAATTGCCAGAGTTTGGTGCCATATATCCCGAAAACTGTGGGTTTTGAAGTAAATATGAAATGCTATTTCGGTAATCCTCGTTGTTGTTAATACGATAAGACATAAAAAACACGAAAAAACCGACAGTTGCAGGTCGAAGGTCATTGGGAGCTAGGAACCCCTTAAGTAGCGTCGCAAAATGGCCCAAAGAATGGGTGCCATTGTCATTATGCGGCGATGGGGGCGGGTTGTCAAAACGATGCCAGGCAGCCGTTTAGTTTGATCATAGCGGGTTTTAGGCACGTGTTTTGGTGGAAATTGGTAAGGTATGCGATCGCGGCCAGCCACGCTATTACCTAGTGGACTTATTCTTAGCGTACCGCCTTAAAACCCCGCACAGTTCTGGTTAAGTGACCCCTTCAGGAGTGACCCGGCCGAATAACGCGGGCGGTGCCGCTAGTACATCTAGTCTTATTCGTATTGTGTTAGTTTCAGTAATACAAGTAATCAAATTAGCAATAAGGTCCTAAAATATATGTTTACTCATGGTACCTGAAAAAGCATAAAAGGCATAATTAGGCAGCATTACCTATGCCATCATTTAGTAGACTTAATACCATTGCAATAAGGTTCAAAATGGCCACTTAAAAATTTCGCAGACTGATAATAGGCTACGCATAATCAACGAGTGCACTGGCGCGTATATCCACAAGCCATTTAATGCGGGGAAAATAATAAAATGCTTCGTGCTAAGCATAAACGTAGCTTAACAACTAGACATTATAATTTCGACAATCATTCGACACAAGATGACCATAGCAAATACATATGACTAAAAAAAATACTTGAAAAAAACATTGATGTCAAAGGATATTATTACAAGGTTGAGGACTATCTCACTGACAGAAATGCATGGCCCAAACCAGAACCCAAAATAGCTTAATAATTCATATAGCTTATTCGGACATGTGTTCTTGTAGAACAACCCATTATGATGATTTTTTTTTCTTTGTATTAATATTCAGTTTGACTTATTATCATACCCCGGGGTTTTGGGTGCGGGAACGAATGACATAAGCCAAAGAATAGGTATGAATTAAAAAACAGAATGTATACTTACCTACTGAATAATTAATTGAATAAAAAAATACAAATAAAAATTCTAGCTATAGCACACTAAAAACTATGAATAAATTGTTACAAGGCAAAGAAATAGAATTGCAATCGCAAACACATCGTGCAACAATTGACTTCTTCAAAAAAATTAAATTTGCACATATTACGACTGCCGACGTAGAAAGATCGTTTAGTTTGTTGAAATGGATATTTACAGCTAGACGCCGAAGCTTAACTGTTCCAAATGTAGAAAAAATATTAATTGTTTATTTTGAAAATCGTGTTAAATACTAATTGACGGCAGGTAATTAATTAACATTATTTTTATTATTATCTCGAAGGGCTTGGTAGAAATGCTAAAGTCCCTGCTACTTAAGTTAAAATTAAATTGTAGTTTGTTTACAATTCGCAGGAAGGTATTTATTCATTAGGCACAATATGATTATTTGTCAATATAACCTATCTGTTTATCTCTACTCTTTCTCAAGTTATTCCCGCACCCAAAACCCCGGGGTATGCTTATTATAAGTAGGTTAAGAACTATCATTGTAATAAGCTTTTTTTGGCAAAAAAATACTGACTGTTGAGTTTGTTTCGGCGTTTCTTCTTAACAGGGGCGGCTTACCTATAGTGCAGGGGGTGCGTTGCACCCGGGCGCACGGTCCTAGGGGGCGCCGAGCGCCACTCACAGGGCGCCACTCGCCTCGACTCGGGCGCTAGCGCGCGCTAGGGGGGTTGCGAGAGGGCGCTACGGTAATGATTGGACCCGGGCGCACGGTCTACTCAGGACAAGCCAGCTAAATTAAGAACTGATCTTAAAATGGCTGATGGCTTTCCATAAACAACCTGCTTTATTAGTGCGGGTAATGGTTTATTTGCCGCAACCTCATATTAAAATAGTTGCGGCAAATAAAAAAAAGTGGCACAATGACTGGAATAATTACAAGAACAACGAATGATATTACCCTTTCCGTGAATTATTGAGAATTGTATGCTACCATCTCGCTCGGACGTGATATGAACTACGAGTATACATATGTACCTAGTATAAGCTACCAAATTGTTGCTACACCATTCCGGGGTCCATGTATCTTAGTTTTAAGTACTTGGTTGCAAATAAATCTTATCTCATCTTATCTTATCATTATTACAATAGCTAAACTTGAGTATTAAGTTCCATGGTGCTAGGGTACACTTTTTTGAAATACTCGGATCACGATTTGATCTTGGCTTGATAAAGGAGTTGTTTAACCTTATTTTTGCCAAGGTAAATAACAATGGGTAAATAACACCTACTGAGTTCAATAACGTAAAAGTACTCTTGTTCATTTAAAAGTAAACCTTACTGCCCTGGAATAAAGCCTGTGCATCGCGCCACAACGTGCATGTTACTCGTCATCAATTTTATCAAGTACTGACCTTGGTTGCACTTTGCTGATTGAAGGAAATAATTCCTTATTCCTTGCAATACACGAGTCTGATGACCATTCAAACATGCATATATGCATGATGTTATGTTACTTATACAGAGTGTACCAAAAATGGTGTGTCCGATCAAGGGCCATAACAAGTATCGTGTTCTGATAAGAAAAAGAAAAAATCGCGTTAAAAAAAATCTTTTACTTAGTCTTTTCTTATCAGAACACGATACCTTTTTTTCCCTTGATCGGTTCACACCCCATTTTTGGTATTATATTACTTTTTGCCTGCGACTCTGTCCGCGTGGAATGCGATTATATTGTAGCTCCATACAAAATTTCACCCCACATTTCACCCCCTTAGGGGATGATTTCCAGGATGAAAACTGTCCTATGTGCTGGGACTCAAACTATCTCCATACCAAATTTCATCTCATTCGGTTCAGCGGTTTAAGTGTGAAGAGCTAATAGACAGACTGAGAGAGAACATACATTTGCATTTATAATATTAATAGGGGGATTCTAGATTTATAATATCCTCCTGTATAATATTAACATGTATACCCTGTCTGTTAGTGTTAACTTAAAGAATGGATAAATTAATTAAATAATGCTTAGAGGAGGTAACTTACATCTCAGGTTGCAGCGTTCTGTGAGTGACACCCTCACATAGTCATGTTTTCTCCCATGCAAGTCTACCAGCGGTGCTCGGGCCCATTCTGGTACTGATGTTTGGTCCAGATGTGTCGGCTGCAGCTCTGGTATAGGCACCTATGAACTTTCACTTATTAAGTGGATGGTACAGGTACCTCGGCCTGCTCTTGGGAGAGTTAAAAGAGCAGCCCAAGACCGACATCACTGGAGTAGTGTTGGGTAGGACATGAAATTAAAATGAGTTTGTATGAGCACCTTATTTCTAAAAATGAGGTGGTACAATATCCTACTTCAAATGAGGTGAGGTACCATCTAATAAACAAGGTTTTTTTCAAGTGTAGTTTACAATAGACCACCAATTACTTTCGTGTGCAATATTCTTACTTACCTGCCTCCACTACATACAATATTGTATTGTAGAATGGGGGAAAGTTAGGCGCGAGTGGGGAGGCTTTGAGGATTGAGGGATAAATGAAGCGCGAGGTGATGACCGAGCGAATGAGGAGCGAGTCAGTGCCTTGTCAGTAATGAAGTAGTACATTTTTCAAGCGTGAAGTGATGCGACAATTTATTGAAGTGAGTATGCCAGATGAGTTGCCCACGGGTGAGTAACCCAACACGGGAGCCAATAATGCACGGCCCAATAATGTACAGCCTGATAATCCGCGTCCACTTTTTGTGGACTCGGATTATTGGGTTGTGCATTATCAGGGCGGACAAAAGTAGCTTGTCATAAGCGAACTCTGTCTTAGGTCGGTTAGGTTAGGGTTCACTTGTGTCCCTCAGACCAGAAATAGACACCATCGACTCGCTGGAGATTATTAGTCCGCTCAGATGACCGTCCCGATGTACATGGATCAGCTCGTACAAAACTGGCTTCCAATTATTGCCCCGGACCATGTTTGCTCAGGGTGATAATGCACGGCCCAATAATGTACAGCCTGATAATCCATGTATAGTATGGACGCGGATTATTGGGCTGTACATTATTTTGGCCGTGCATTATTATGGCTGTACATTAACCGGCACCACCCAACACTACACTGGTAACTGGAGAGGTTTGCCAAAAGGCAAACTGAAGGCACAAATACACTAAAAACAATATGAAAACTTATACATATACAACATACCTACTGTTATAAATATCAATAATATAATAAGAGTTGGCACTAAATAAATATAACAGACATTGCTGTAGAGTCAAAACTTTTTAAAACTCAATTAAACTTTGATCACTTAAGTTTTTCAAGCATGCATTTTTATCTTTGCAATGCCTAACTAAACATGCTTATGCATATCTTTTTGCTATTAATTGCTTTGTACAAAGCAGCCAAACCAGTCCACATATCTTATACCTATATATAAGTACTATTTACTTACACTTGCATCGCTGCACAACCTGCGACCTATACCGAGGACCCTCGATAATCTCCCTTGCAGCATGGCTCCCGCCAAGCTGATATAACAATAATGGTGAGGCTATTGTACACTAAACTCACTTTCACTACACACTGAACTGATAGCGACTTGACCTCTCGCCCGCACACGCAACGCAATAGTGCCGCCTGCTAACTATTTACTCAAAAAAACTGCTGTAAATAAACAGGTTTAGAGGTTTTTCGATGTAGAACTTGGTAAACTTTGACAGTTCGCAAGTGGTTTCCCTAAGTTAAATAAGGTTATTTTTTAATTATTTCTAATTCGGTGATACGTGTTATCTTACATGTGTATAAATAGTCTTTACTTTGGTTATAATTTATACCTAATATTTATAAGAGTTTACACTGTTTACAATGTAATAGTCATAAAAAATAACAACTTGTATTTCGGCACATCAAAAACGCCCGTGAAGGTGCGTTCCGATACACGATGAATTTTCTATATGTCACTGTCAGTGTCAGTTAGTTTCGAAAACTATGAACAGATGGCATGCTCGTCATTGTGTACCCCGCCATCTTTACTTTAGCAGTCAGTAACGTCTATAGTGTTGTCATAGATGGCGTTGAAATAAAAACCTAATCATTTGAAATTATAAAAAAACGAATTACAATCGATATCAATCAGATCCGCAGGGTAGACAGCAGCGACGGCGGTTGGCATTTTTCACATAATTCGCGGCCTATAGTTCAATCGTCATGCAGACTGCCGACTAACGTCCGTTGGGATTTATACTCCATTTGACCATTGATTATACCTACTCCATATTACTGTGCAATGATATAAATATAAATGTTCTTAATTTTATAACGTTATGGTCATCCTACAAAAATTAAGAACAATCAATTATAAAATAGACTTAAACTACCTACGTATTTAGTAATTCGACATGTTTGTATCTAGTTACACGACGCGATGCGTATTATCGCAGTAGAATTTAATGTAAATGCCATTGTTACCAACATTGAGACATAGGCAGGCAATTTATAGAGTTTATTAGGGCACCCCCTCACGGCCATACATTACGAGTTACGCCGGACACAACATATCGGATTCCAGGGCTCTCGTAGCTTGGGAGGGCTAGCTTTTGGGGTCCCAAGCTGATAAGGGCGCGGCCACACAAACGACCTGCTATAAGAGCAATAACAATAGCTGATTAGTAGATAAGAAGTTACATAGGTATCATCATTCTCCTAGCGTTGTTCCCGGTTATGCCCCTAAAGGAGCTCGGGGTCCGCTTTGACACCTAATCCCAAGATTTGGCATAGGCGCTAGTTTTACGAAAGCGACTGCCATCTGACCTTCGTACCCAGAGGGAAAACTAGACCTTATTGGGATTAGATCGGTTTCCTCACGATGTTTTCCTTCACCGAAAAGCTAACGGTAAATATTCCGTACATAAGTTCCGAAAAACTCATTGGTACGAGCCGGGATTCGAACCCACGACCGCCGCTTGACAGCCGCATGCCTGAACCACTAGGCTACCGTAGCTATTTTACGTAAGTTACGTAGGTATAAAGATTATATTTTAAAAGCATAATAAATCCATTGAATGGTGATTGTTTTTAAAGACGTGACGTGAAAACTAACTATGCTGACTGTTAATGAATGGCCTACCTATCTGTTAGAAAAGGTTTGTACAGTCAAGGAATTTAATTTCCGACCCAGCTAAGGCTCAATATTATATAGCAAACTGTCACCATAAGAGCTAGCTAGAGCACGACGTTCCTTTGACATATCGCATGCATTGTTATATGTTATGTTAGTAACTAGGCAACCAGATTAACTACGTTGACATGGTGAACTGAAATTTTAAACGTGTTATCTCCTCAATCCCCACTTCCTGGTGTAACTCTGCTATTTCTAGCTCTTAATAGATCACGGTTAGCGGCAGGTATTTTATTTTTCAAATTAATCGTAATTGAAAATTATTTTTCAGATTTCTCGATTGACACTGACACATGTTCGTAATTAGAAAAGCAAATGATAACTTTTCGCAAAGAGGTTATCTGTAATGTGAAGTGACAAATAAATAGGTATGTATTGACAGTTTGACATTTCAATACTATTACTGAAATAGAAGTTTCGACCTTAATGCATTCAATTCAATTTTTGTTGTGAATGGCTGCTGTCCAGAGGGACAATTGAGCCAGCGTCAAGGTTGGAAGCGACCTTAATGCATTGCGAATGTCTAACGACATTTCAACGAAATGGGTAGGTATTTAAATTCCTTGACTGTGCATAAAAACCTACATCACATCATATTTTAGCAAAATGTCGAATAAGGTAGGTTACCAAAATCGGCATTTAAATACTTAATGAAAACGTCGGTCATATATATTACAATAGTTTTATGAATAAGTACCGGTGTTATAGTTATAATTTATTTACCGCGACGTTCCCGGTGTGTTGTGAGATCCTTGGTAGGAAGAAGAATCTTCGTAAAAATTATGATATATTGAGAAAAATGTGAACGTTTAAGTATTACAATAAAACATAGTTGATGCGTGTGTGTATGTGAGTGTGTCTTGCTTTTTCAGTTACAAAATTGGCCACATAATTATCAAATACAAATTCCGACGTATTGGGAACCTCCTTTTTTGTAGTCAGTTAATCTAGCACATTGTGTACTCGCCCTTACCCTGCACCCGTGACGGATCGGCTTTTATCGTCCATACATTTTGTTTGCAGACGACTAAACGGTGGTCCGTAATGGTACAACCCTGTCCATTCAGAAACGTCCGACACCCCTTCCTGTTACTGAGGAAGTTAGGCCCTTTTGGATGGGCCCGTGATATACGCAGCCCTTTCGCTAGTTAACGCCTCGAAATGTTCGTGGTGATTCGTTACGCGCGGGAGCGGACTTGGGCGCAGCTGCGAAAATCGAAATTTAAACTAGATGCCCTTGTATTTCAAAAAACCTCGAATGCCGATTTTGTCATCCGCCTCAATGGTTGTCGATAAAATTTTCAACCTTTTAATATCCCACTATCCTACATTAGGTCTGTGAGCTGTGGAACTCGCGAGGCACAAATAAAATAAATTAAATTGAATATTCAAAAAATAAATCGACAAAAAAATCTTAAAATTATTGAACCTGCTCCCAAAATTTCACCAGTATCGGTTGAGAAATGCGACATGCACGTCTAGCACACGACGGCCGCGACATGCTCTCGATTTTTATGGCACTATACCTCTTGTTCTAAGTGTTCTAATAAGAGAGAGACGGATAGTGCGAGAAAAATCGAGAGAGCTCGCGCGCCGTCGCGTGCTAGCCGCGCTGTAGAGAACAGCAAGACAGACACCGGACAGAGAAACTATTTTCGGCCCAAGCTGAAGCATTGAATTTCGTTCGCTTCGCTCGGTATGTTAAAAATATTGCTTTATACTTCAAGGATTTAAACTAGTGGCTCTGTGAGCTGTAGATCTCGCAATATTCTATAAAAAAAAAGAAATAAGTACTTAAAAAAATCGGCAAAAAAAAACTCAGTATATAATTAACGAACCTACTCACATAATTTCACGAGTATCGGCTGGGGACAGCCGGGGGCGGGACAGCCGGGAGCGGGAGCCGGAAATCTGGACATATAGTATACTAGCTTTTGCCCGCGACTCCGTCCGCGTGGAACTCCTTTATATTTATATCGTTCCTCCATACAAACTTCCGCCCCCCATTTCACCCTTTTAAGGGATGATTTCCGGCATAAAAACTATCCTATGCCCTTCCCCGGGACTCGAACTACGTCTATGATGCTTAACACTTTCACTGCCATGAACCCGCCTAGGGGGCACCTAAGTCGTGGTCGCTTTCCACTATATACGGGGAAAACCGCGGGATTGCTTACAAGCGTAGCGCATAATAGCCATTCTTGGCAGTGAATGTGTTCAAGGCCCAGCTTTATCCACAGCGTTGAGTGATAAAATGGCAAGTATGTTGCGCCCTCTGGCGACTTTATTCATAAACTAGCTTCTTCCCGCGACTCCGTCCGCGTGGAACTCGTTTATATCGTAGCTCCATACAAACTTTCACCCCCCACTTCATCCCCTTGGGGGATGATTTCTGGGATAAAAACTATCCTATGTCCTTCCCCAGGACTCAAACTATCTCTATACCAAATTTCATCCAAATCGGTTCAGTAGTTTAAGCGTGAAGAGGTAACAGACAGACAGACAGACAGACAGACAGACAGACAGACACACTTTCGCATTTATAATATTAGTATGGATACAAACAATTTTCGGTCCAATCTGAAGCATAGAACTTCGTTCGATTAAGAATCTTCACGTGAAGGTTTCAATTTCTATGTTGTTATTTCATTTCAATTATAGTAACTTGTGATTTTAAATACATTTAGAATTCAAGGCTCATAGGCTCTATAAATGTGTTTTCAAATTGTATAATTTAAGATGTTTTTGATATTTATTTTATGTCTGTCCCTCGTGTGTCTACCGAACCGAAGCCAATTCTAGACCTTTTGGAGTGCCAATGACTTATCTTACTCGATACTCGCAAGAAGATAAGTCTTTGTCATGCTAAGATTGTGTTTGGGATCCGTCTGAAACGTCTTTCAAAGCTTTCTGTACCTGATAAGTTATTTAAGGTCACGCTCGAACGCAGTAGGTAATGTATTATTACTATTTAATTGTTTGGGGTGAACAATATTTTTATGGCTGGCAAAGGGTCATTTTGATAGATATATCTGGGTTTTATGTATACACGACTCGTTTTTCTTTATTAAACATTTACAGGCACTTAAATCCCGACAAGTTTATTATCCTATAGTCACGTATAAGCGACCCTATCTCAGGGTCAAATAGCGGCTGGTCGGAATATACAAGAAAAGCTGTCCTCAAGCTCAGCCCGCTCTTTTCACGAAAACAAAACATCTATTTTAATGGCGACTGTACACATTGTGCCAACGTTGACGCGTGAGCAGGCCCCGTATCATGGTCGGCTTTATCACGCGATAAGTGACAAGATATAGCGTCAGTCTCGTTCTATCGAACGGTGTCAGCCAGTGACGGGCGCTCTATCTTGTCACTTATCGCGTGATAAAGCCGACCATGATACGGGGCCAGGATGCATCTATGCGTTAGAGGGAGAGGGCTATAATTCGATCTCATTCGTTTACATAGCTGCATCCTGCTCACGCGCCAAAGTTGGCCCAATGTGCACAGCGGGCATAACAGGATAAAATTGCTTTGACGGTTCATGAATTAGTTTATTTTACCTAATTGGATGGCGTCTAGTTATTCAAAGTGAAATTGAAGGCTGTAGCGGCACTTAAACTGCTGCCACTGGGCCAGCGTGGGGACTTTCGTTGTCTCTCATCTACGAGAGGAGGCCCGTGCCCAGCATTCGAACTATGAAATGTAGGTAATAAAATAACCTGTGTAGCTGATATTGCATCAATGTTTATGTTATTTGAAAGAACATTTGATGACTTTATTTATGAAATATAATCTCAGTCAAATGGCCGCCGCGACTCCACTGTAAAATTGGTCCCCCAGGATAGCCCACCATCCTGGTGGACCAATTTTGGGCGACATTTTCGCATAAATGGGGCTCAATTTCGTGAAGAACGTGGGTTATGTTGACCTTCAGAGCAGCAATTGTCTGTGGTTTGTCTGCATAGGCAAGCAATTTGACGTAGCCCCACAGAAAGTAGTCGAGGGGTGTTAAGTCACACGATCTCACAATACTCGAGTGACAGGGATGCATGTATACGAACTTCGAGTTTCGATTTTCGTGGTAGCGCCGCAGTTGATGTCGCTACCACGCGATATGAATAAAAAGTCCTGTGCAGTTAACAATTTCTACGCGTTGTTGAAGTGTAGCGTTCCATGATGAAATGTTACGATTAATTATATATTCGCGCCAAATTTGGCAGAGAGCTATTGCTTTTCCAAGATGGCCGCTATACGCTGGCAAAGTCCGAGTTCGATAAACCCTATAAGTATATTGGCCGCCGATTTATTTATATTTATTTATTACATTTATCGATAGCCTAGTCCGGCCCTGGGCAGTCTGGCTTGTTGTCTACTTCCCTTTGTAATCTTATTACATTAGTTAAAGGGTAAAAGCCGATATATAGCCGGCATCAATACCACTTACACGCGGGATCTCCTTACCGAGTGCCGAAATTCTAGAATAAGAGATTTGCAGGATTTGCTATGGTATCTTGGTGTAAGCAGATACTCCTCTTAGCTTTAGATTCTAAGCCAATTTCAACATTAGGTACACTTTGGGAAAATTCAAAACGATGTTGTCATTAGGTACCTACGTCGTTTGCAAAGAAATAGATACCTGTAAAATTTAAAACTTCTTAAGGGGAAATGCGGGTTGGCGCGCGCCCCCACAGAAACCTGCACATCGAGCCGCCGCGCCGTAGGTAATCCCCTTTTTTAAACGGTTTTATTTAGTTCGAGTTTCATGGGTCAGCCACAGAACCATTTTTTTTATAATAGCTATTCCGATACCGATATGACACTATTAATTTTTATGAAACAATCATTTATAGATCGACGTTTTGTAAAGTGACTTATTTAAAAAAAAGATTTGTTTGTTAAACGATCATTGACAATTTAACATTCAATAATTAGGGTTCCGGACCAATAAGGTAAAAACGGAACCCTTATGGTGCGACTCTGTCTGTCTGTCTGTCTGTCTGTCACAAAGTTAAATATCTCAGGAACTACTAAAATGTTATCCATTTGAAATTTGGAATAGTTTTAAAGAAAGTTAATCCACGTGTATGGAACATGAAATTTTTTAATATATATTTTTAATATCTATCTAAAATTACGGATAAGAGGAGAGGAAAAAATTCAAAGTTTAGTTACTAGGTCAAGTGGGGTATCATATGAAAGGGCTTGAGTTGGACATTTTGAAACAGTTTTTTTTTATTCTACAATGGTAAAATTTTGATCTATGAAGGAAAATGTAAAAAAAAATACCATTCCCCCCCCTTTATCTCCGAAGTTATGCAAGCGAAAAATTTGAAATAATTACTTGTGATTAAGATAAACATGAATATTACTGGAAAAGTATAACTTTTTCTGTATCTATTTCCCGTATTTTTTGTTTTATTTTCAAAAATCAAATCCTAGTTAAATTTGCAATTTAATCAACTTTATAAGTATTTTTTTGTTTTTAAATTCCTATAAGACTATAATAGAAGAACTCTCTTTCAAATAAAAAAAAAAAATCGAGATCGGTTCACGTGATAAACAATATTCGCTAAAACACCAACATACATACTAAGCTGATTGCCCTAGCACGTTAGTACCAAATGGGGCCGATAGATGGCGCTGACCCCATTCCTACTTCGTGCTGAATCCTTTCTTCCCGGATCGTCAAGCACCTCGACAATACGTGCCCCAACATTTCGGACCGCCAATTCGGGTTCAGGGCGGGGCGGTCCTGCATGGACGCGCTGGGGACCCTAAGGGGGTTTCACGAGGAGGCGGCAGGGAGGGGGCAGGGAGTTGTGGCGGTGTCGCTCGACATCGCCAACGCGTTTGGCTCTCTCCCGTACACAGTGATAGGGGAGGCACTCCGATATCACGGAGTGCCTCTCTATCTACGGCGCATTGTGGAACACTACCTCACGCAGCGGGTAGTGCTCTACGAAGAACGAGGAGGGCAGAAGAGGGAGAGGCCCATGGCCTGTGGCGTGCCCCAGGGTTCCGTTCTTGGACCCCTTCTATGGAACCTGGGGTATGACTGGGCCATAAGGGGCGCTCTCCTCCCCCGGACAGCAGTGATCTGCTATGCGGATGATACGATGGTAGCTGTCCGGGGGGCAGAAATGGGGGAGGCTCTCCGGCGGGCGGAGGTGGCCGCGGAGTTAATGGTGACCCGCATCCGGTTGCTGGGGTTGAAGGTCTCCCTCCCCAAAACGGATGCCATAATCTTTGGGGGGAGGGGGTGGCGGCCGCCTGCGGGTGCAGCCATACGAGTGAGCGGGGAGATGGTCCAGGTGAGGCCCCACATCAAGTATCTGGGCCTCATCCTGGACCGGAGGTGGAATTTCGGGGAGCATTTCCGCCAACTTGCTCCCCGAATAGTGGGCGCGGCTTCGGCGCTGGGGCGCCTGCTGCCCAACGTAGGGGGGCCGTCTGTCACGTGCCGCCGCCTCTATGCCGGTGTCGCCCGAAGCATGGCCCTGTACGGGGCGCCGATTTGGGCGGATCGGCTCAGCGCGGCAAACAAGGCCCTGCTTCGTAGGCCACAGAGGGTGGTGGCCATACGGATCTGCAGGGCCTACGTGACGGTGGCATGGGCGGCGGCGTGCGCCTTGGCTGGTACACCTCCGTGGGAGCTAGATGCGGAGGCACTGGCTGAGACGCACAGGGAGCGGGTGCGGTGGAGAGTCACCGGGGAGTATCCCGCTGCCGAGGAGGTGAGAGAGGCCCGGAGGCAGACGCAGAGGAGGTTGAGGGAGAAATGGAAAGGCGACCTCGAGGACTCCCCCTATGGAGTCCGCACCATAGGGGCACTCCTCGGGTCAATGGACAGTTGGTTGGATAGGGCCCATGGCAAGGTGGGGTTCAGGCTTGCACAGGTGAAGACCGGACATGGCTGTTTCGGTCATTACCTGTGCAGGATTAGAAGAGAGGATAGCCCCACCTGCCATGAGTGCGGCGCGGAGGACGACACGGCCCAGCACACCTTGGAGTGGTGCACTCGCTGGGCCGAAGAGCGCCGCACGATGGTGTTGGCCCTCGGAGTGGATGACCTCTCGCTGCACAACGTTGTGGCGGCCATGTTGGGCAGCGAGAGATCTTGGGAGGCGGTGGCCTCCTTTTGCGAAGTCTTCATATCGCAGAAGGAGGCCGCGGAGCGGGAGCGCGAAGACAGTGCGGACGCGCTCCCGCTCCGGCGCAGACGGAGGGGTCGAAGACGCGCGCGGTATGCAGCCGCAGGCCGCGTTCTCCCGCAGTAGGGCCAGTGGGTTGGGGACCCACATTGCACATGGCCCTACACATCTGGGGGGAAGGTCAAGCGTCTCTGACCTTCCCCTCCCTTGGCGCGGGTGCCCTGAGGCAGGGCCGCCGGGGGGCGTCGTGGTAAGTAATGCTGCATCCCACGACGCCCCCTTTAACGGCAGGTGAGGGTGACGCCGCTGGAGTTTTAGTGGGTAGGCTCCTCCCCTCCCTCCGCCTTGTGCGGAGGGGGTTACGGGAGGAGAGATCCCCACATAACCCCCCACTATGGCCTTCCCCGGGCCGGGGGGTATGTGTAACACATTTCTCCAGCGTCAAAAAAAAAAAAAAAAGGGTATATTTCAATAGCAGGTCAAAAGAAAAGATCGCGATCCAATTATCTTGGTAGTTCGATGGTCTTTATTGAATTCTGTTGTGTTGGGTTAAAATAAGTAATTTAATTTAACAAATATTGGGACATTTACTTTACCTTAAGTTAATTGATAGTTTGTACGGAACCCTCGGTGCGCGAGTGAGACTCGTACTTGACCGGTTTTTTTTTTAATGTAACATTTGCTAAATTAACATTTGTCAAATAATTATTTATAGTAGGTACTTATGAGCAGTTCGAGGAATGATAGGTTTGTGAAATGAATAGTTTGTGAACCGTTGTTTATAAAATGATCATTTATGAAATGTTGTTTATGAAATGATGATAATCCGCCCAAAATAGGTTATATACTTAAGTATAAATAGTCATTATATATAGACATTATAAATAGTCGCATTTCTATTCTATTTTAAAAATCTCTGCCTTGTATTTATGTAACACAGTTTCGGACATGTTTTCTTGTACAACAACGCATTAAGTAGGTTAAGTACTATCGTTGTAATAAGATTTTTTTAGGCAAAAAATTACTGACTGAGTTTGTTTCGGCGTTTCTTCTTAAAAGTGGTCTTCTTTTTCAGAATCGCTGCTAGAATTTTGACTTGTAAAAGTGCCATTACGGCCTGCATGCAGATTAAAATTCATGTATTTCATTTAAAGTAAATTAAAGCTATCTTTATTAAGTAAAGTTTACATGTCGATGAAAATACACTTAGTCAAATAACCCGCCCCGTGTCATTCCGGGCGCAAATGTGCCCATCAGACTCGCCTTTAAAGTTACAAAAATGATTTGCATTGATTTTGATTTGGCAGACGAAATAGGGGAAAACTTAGGCTCGAAATTCAAGTTTTTGTATGGGCCACGGCGCTATAATAATTTATACCCCGCACATGGTCTTAAAAGTATTTAGATTTAGATTACCATTTGTTCAACTACTTGCATGAATACGTAGTAAGTAATACAGTGTGTCCCGTTTAAAAGTGCACGACGAAGAGATGAAATTAAATGTAGGTATAGGCACCTACCTACTTAGTTTTGAAGAGATTCATTTAAAAATAGGTACCTATGTCTTCATTTACAAAATTTAATCTAGCTTCATTGTTAATTTGTTGTTGGAGACTGTATTATTTCGCTACAAGAACTCTGTGTTTTGAGCTAGGTAGCCCTAGGATACGTTTTGTAATATGTCACCAAATATTAACGACTGTGTTGCCACCGTCGTTAATATTTGGTGACATATTACTCTTAAAGCGGCCTTTAGTTTAGACCTATCTAAATGCAGATTCAGAGTGGCAGTGTCGAGTCTAACTGTCTAATTAGCGTGACTTACATGCTAACAGTCTTTACAGTTGTCTTTCTGCAGAGTCTTTCTGATTTAGTGTACTGCATTTAGATAGGTCTAAAGGCCGCTTAAAATAAGAGTAGGGCTGTCACCGACAGCTTGGTATCTATGTAACCCTCAACATATTCTGTAATATAACTCACAACCCACTATTCTTACAACTTTATCTCAGTCTAGGTAATAATAACAGCGCCCGATCCTCTCATCCTCCCCAAATGTTTACAATAGAAAAATAATCAAAGTGAAAGATTGTTTTCGGACCTCCAAGTAGTTTTTGCAGGCGTGATTTTTCCGATAGATAACTGTAATATTTCAGAACGAACCGTGCAAATGAGTGACAGAGAGGATTGATGGTCCCCGTTTGTTATTTGAAAAAGCGAAGGGCCATTTTCGCCATTCCGCCAGAAATATATATCATTGGAAACGTCAACAGAGGAGAAAATTAAAGTCAATAAGCGAACGGTTAGTAATAAGTTCTGACGGGTTTTTATCTCGCGAGGGCAGAAAGAATTGGCTAATTTGTCAACAGGCTAAGTGCCGTTTTATTGTTCGCACATTGGCTTGATTTCTGAAGGTTGGTTATTATTAAATCTAGGCGTTTGATGGAGTTTGTTTATACGAGTAATGATGGTTTCTTTCTCTTTCACAAAATAGTAAAGAACTGGGTGCACCAAGTCGAGCAAAACAGCGGCACGGCCGTACCATTCTTTTCTCGAAGCAGTTCAGGCCATTTTCGACCCCCCTATAACTTCGTTGTGGATATTTTTTTTGTCTATAACTATGTCAGCGTTTTGTGCCAATCAACGGGTTTACCTACTAACTAAATACTGGCGAATGTTTTGTAATGTCAGTAAAGATTCTATGGTTACTGATATGAAACGAGGTATATCTTTTTAACTTAAAAAAGTTCATTTAGATTAATTACCGGCTCTAAGCGGATCCGGCGGCGGCGTGGGTAGGCCCCCCCACAAGGCGGACTGATGACCTGGTAAAGGTTGCGGGAGTCCGCTGGATGCGGATGGCGCAGGACCGGTCATTGTGGCACTCTTTGGGGGAGACCTATGTCAAGCAGTGGACGTCTTTCGGCTGATATGATGATGATGATGATGATGACCGGCTCTAAACTGTAGAACTTGCGAGCCTGTATTTTTAACCGCCGACGCAAAGAGAGGGGTGTTATAAGCTTAACGTATCTGTGTATCTGTGTGTCTGTGTATCTGTGTATCTGTCTGTGGTATCGTAGCTCCCAAACGGATGGACCGATTTGAATGCGGTTTTTTTGGGCCATAGATAATTTTATCCCAAGTGTTCTTAGCCATGTTTCATGAAAAGGGGTTTTCAACTTTTCTAAGTTGTAGTTATTTTAATCACTCAATAGTAAAAAAAACTGTATAATGATTGAACCTGCTCACAAAATTTCACGAGAATCGGTCGAGAAATGCGAGAGGCTCTAGTATAAGTTTTACCGAAACAAAACGTTACGACCGCGTTTGCGTTTAGCTGTCAAATCCCATACAAATTGAGGGTAAAACGCAAACGCGATCGTAACGTTTTGTTTCGGTAAAACTTATACTAGAAGCCTCTGTAGAGGAGAACAGCTGGACAGCCGGACATACGAAATAATTTTGGCCCAGGCTTAAACAGAAAACTTCGTTTTATATTAAGAAATAGATGACTTAGAAAAACCATTCACACTTCACATTATTCGAGTATTTCTAGTATGTTTGTTATAGTGAAAGTAACATTTTGTCAAACGGTAGCAAAGTTATAGGCAATAAAGTGTCTAAAAAGTCCCAAAAAACACGGCCGACTGACAAATGGCAGTAAACTCGTAGACAAACGAGAGCATTATAAAAAGCAATAACGAATGTAGCCTAGTCAATGGGAGTAATTTTTTGAGGTAGGTAAGTTGCTCTAACTTTTTAAATATCAGAACAATATAATTTATGGGATTACGGAAGCGTCCACGATTGCAATGACTGCAAATAGTAAGAAATATTGTATTGTACACAATACAATATTTCTTACTATTTGAAACTGAATATATACAGTTTTTTTTCAAGTGCCACTCAATCGCTTTCTTAAATCCACTGACCTACTTGTTTGAATTACCAACAGGTTATTTTATTAATTTACTTCATGGAGGCTTAACCACAAATTCCATTCGACTGATGAGTAATGACGAACAGCCAAAAACTTTTCGATTGATTTTGATATGAATCAACAACTCACCTTGTTATTATTAACAAGGTGTTTTGATACAAAGTTACAAATTGAATTTAAAATATTTCAATAACATTTGACATTAATGTGTCATTGACACCTTACTCGTTAACTTTTTCAAAGACTGCCACAATTCACGTCATCGGACAATCGTCTATTCATGTCCCTGACGTCGGTGGCCATAAAATAATGATAATAATATCAAACATTATAAAATAGTTCTAGAAGTGGTTTTTATTGGTTTTTGGACGGTCCTCATTTGACGTCGGTGGCGTCCGTGGCATGGCGAGTCACTTCGTCAGCTGGCGGTGTAAAGGTTAAGTACATTACCATGCCATTTTTTACTGTATTTTTAATGTTTCTCGGAACTCACTGAATCTTGTCCGCGCCCTCGTTGACTGGCGTAACAGGCTAGAACGCGAATGTGCATAAAACACATATTTATAGACATCAGATAGTGGTATCTCGGCACCACAAAACTTGGATTGCAATAAACTGTCGCGAGGCGTTTTATGTATAAGTTGGGGGTATTTTTGTATTTTTATCTGTTATTGCATCCTATGGTGAAGTTAAAGCGCACAGATCATAATGCTGGGTACAGTATGTCTCAAAAGGACCTGATAAAACACGATATTTTTAGGTTTAACTACCTATTTAATATGTTTAATATTAAAAACCGTCTTAGAGATATGAGTATGTAGATAATGATGTTTATAAAAAAATTGTACCTTTTACAATTTTCCCTTAGATTTTGTTTTATTTTTGCTGAATCCTGAAAAAGACCAAGAGCGTCTACAATTGTTCAATTAATTTTATTGATAATAATTAAAATAGAACAAAACACCAACCTTATAAGGGCGACCCCTTTTCGACAAGACTTGGGCTGTAGCTTAAAGCATGGCCTCCCAACTCGAACAACGTATAATACAAAAAAACGGTACCGGTACGGTAGCGGTAACGGTAGGTTATTACAAAAAAGAACTCATAGATGGCGACACAGGTACCGAGCGAAACATTTGTAATCGTGAAGATAGAATGATTTTTACACCTTAATAAATTCAACGTACCTTAATTATATCACAAACATACTTCCGCACATACAATAAAGGTATATTTTATGAGTTTAGTAAATGCAATAAAATTGATACTAAATCCATGTAACTCGTACTATACGAGTCAGCTTTCAAGCTTGCTACGTATTATTGGGTACTGTCACTAGATGGCGCCATCACTGGTCGCGAAAGTTCTATGGAACCACAGGCTCCAAGCGTTTGGTTATGTATAATTTTGTGTGATGTGTAATATTGTCACGAAAATACTACTTTTATATCAAAAAAAATCAAAAATACTCTATTTGTTGCCCGGGAAGTCAATGCCATCTGGTGATATCTCAATGTATTACTAAAACTATCAGGTAGGCTGACAGCGTCATAGCCGTGGTAGCTCGGATACTGCATCTACTGGTGTAGCTACGGGACTAAAATTGTATACAGAATTGCCTACATTAGGACGGTACGCTTTTGCTCTATGAGATTGGGTATCTGTACTTGTATTCTTTAATCTGTGCTTAAAGTGACAGTTAAACGTATTAGGGTGACCATGGGACTCAGTAAATTTAAAACATTTTTTTTTTAATAACCTAATTAACAAACAACGTTAACATATTTTTGCCTGCTGTCACGTCCACATGTTTAAACTAAAGTTAAAAAGTAAGAAACTCATATTTCTCTACGACTTAGGATTCAGCCCGTATAGTTTACTTTGTTGGTTAGTTTTTCGAAAAAAAATCAGTCTCGCGAGATCAACAGCTCACAGAACCAATTGTAATATTTGAATGATCTGTGTCCAATAGTCTGTGTCTCCGTGACTGATGTCACTGCTGTTTACTGAAAACATAGTTCGCACGTGCTGCAAACGACATTGCGTTTTTTGCAGCCAAATAAAGGAAATTATTGATGACATCGCCGACGACCGTATTGATCGGCGTGATTCATGTATTGAATGCAATTTTATCTGGATTAATATTGTGAGTGCCCTAAGGCAGGCCGTTATTATTTTTATTGTACTTATACGAGTATCTAATAAAAGTAATAAAACTTCAACATTGACTGAGTAAACTTGGGCATTCAACTAGGCGCCGCGCCATTTGTCTTGGCGTAATTTTTATTTTTCATTTTATTTATAAGCACCCGTGTACTGAACCAAAACATTACAAAAACATAATTCAAGCCAGGATTGAACTTAACACATATCAGTTACAAGTCAATCAGAATAAAAAGCAATGTCAGTAATGTCAGTATAATTAGAATTAAGGTGAAGAAAAATGAGTTTTTCGGAACTTTATGTACCTACGGAAAATTTACCTTTAGCTTTTCGGCGAAGGAAAACATCGTGAGGAAACCGGTCTAAACCCAACAAGGTCTAGTTTAAAAAAAAATTGAATACATAATTACCTACATAAATATTGTATACCTAAGGCTCACTGATTTTCAGGGTCTGTAGAAATGTCAGTGTCTGTGGGTCATACTCATAACCACCATTTTCGGCAATTAAAAAAAATCGTTGTATACTTACTGTGATATACACAATAAAAAAGGATGTATTATTTTTTATTGATAAAACTTTATTTTGGCCGTCAGGTGGTCCCTGAATGATGCTTGTGCCTGTCCGTAGATTTTTTCAACAATTATGTATTTTATTAAAAATTATATTTTCTAGAGTGTCTACAAGATAATAATTTAAATTCAATAAATTAAATTAAAATGTATTTGTATTAAATTAACAATTCCGCTCTTTAACTAAATGAAGCAACCTTTTAAGTATGCGATAACTAATTTTGGATTTTACATTAGACATACAAAAAGCATGTCACGTGCAGCGCGCCTCGGAGAAAAACATTCAAAGATTAGCGTATTGAAATCCTCTTTTTAAAATACCCCAATACTAAATACTACTGATACGAAATCTGTTAGAGAAAAATGGCGAAATAATATGCTTAGTTACTAATAGTTATGATATGACCTTTTAAAACTGCGAAACATTGGAATGTTTTAACAAAATTAATCTACGGGGAGTTCCCTATTGACAGGGACTATTTTATTTTACATCCGTTACACATAGGGCGTAAAAGTATAATACGTCTATTATGCTAAGCTGAGAAGACGCTTTTTCGCACGAGTTTCATAATGACATACGTCTTTTTAGGTTAGTAAGGTGCAACGTGCATCTTTTCCTGTTGATGTGGGCCTATAAATACAGACAAATAGCCGTTTTTTTAATAAAGAGAGGGTAGGTCGGATATTAGTCTAATACGCAAGTGCAAACCAATGTTGCCCTCGCCTTGCAGTGGCGTTTTTTATGATATAAATTTGGATGAACGGTTGGAATAGTATTGATACATCAAAGTAAGTTTTTGGGCATTAGTAGATTAAAGAGGTCTGAAAATACCGAAGTAATGGGAAACATTTTTTTCAATCAAAAAGATTACCTACTATCCGTAATTTCATATATTAATTAAAACAATAAAATGCAATGAAAATGCTATTCCATTAACAACTGGTGTTGTTAATGGAATTGGTATAATTAGCGTTAATAACATTAATATTAACCTTAATTAACAATTTTGATTGATATTGTCTATACGAACTCCGTTAACGCAACCATGCTGCACTGACACAATACTACAAAATGTACGTTTTCTGGAAATAATTGTCTTTACTGAATAAAATGTGGACAGAAATTCACACAAACTACCAGACTGTCATTATAAAAAGTAGACTAAAAGTTTATGATAGCATTTTATTTCGCAAAGCGAAACAAGCCTACCTTACCCACAATAATCTTACCAATTCTTTATAACCCCGCAAATGCACGCTGCACCCCATAATGCAGTTAATATTAAAATATTGCATTCGACCCAAACATTTTTTATGCAGCACAGCGAGCCAAAACATTGGCTTTTCCGACCCCAAGAGCAGTCACCCCCACCGAAATAATACAAGTATTTGTACTCTCAATTTTTCGCCTGAGGGCAAACTTTCGTTATAGTACTTTGACGTGTGCTAGTCTAAAAAGACGTATGTGCCAGAGTCTCCATACGTTCATACGCCATTTTTCGATAAATATTAGCAGTATGTAATAAACATAACGTGTTTTTACGATAACTCATATAATGGAAATGTGTACAGGGTTTTGGAGGTTAAAAGCATAATAATATGTGGCCGTGCGAATTACTTTTTGTCATTATTGCGAGTGCTTAGATTATTAAGAAATAATAATAATTTCGAAATGTATGAACACATTTTCTAATAAACCGAATTAAAACTTATGTTTTTTTATTATAATAGTGTATTTATCATGAAGCATTAATAAATAATACACACTTTTCAAATATAACTAATTTAAACTAGGATTGTCTGTTCATTATACATATGAGAATATTTTTTTCTCGAATCATTCGTTTTTATAGAAAACATTTATAAGCTCCTAAATTAAATAGCCGAACAAAACGTCTACACAAAATCGGCGGCACAGTTTGCTGTTCGCAGAATCATGACTGTCAAATGATAATCACAAATACCCCCAGATATTTACTTACTCGTATTGAACGTTCGAACGAAAAGAACGATTTCTGCGTTTCCGCTTGGGCCAAAATGCTTTCGTATGCCCGGCGCCTGTCCGGCTGTTGTCCCCTACAGACCCCGTATCATGGTCGGCCTTATCACACGATAAGGCCGACCATGATACGCACGATGACAGCCAGTGACGGACGCTCTATCTTGTCACTTATCGTGTGATAAGGCCGACCATGATACGCACGATGACAGCCAGTGACGGACGCTCTATCTTGTCAGTTATCGTGTGATAAGCCCGACCATGATACGCACGATGACAGCCAGTGACGGACGCTCTATCTTGTCACTTATCGTGTGATAAGGCCGACCATGATACGCACGATGACAGCCAGTGACGGACGCTCTATCTTGTCACTTATCGTGTGATAAGGCCGACCATGATACGCACGATGACAGCCAGTGACGGACGCTCTATCTTGTCACTTATCGTGTGATAAGCCCGACCATGATACGCACGATGACAGCCAGTGACGGACGCTCTATCTTGTCACTTATCGTGTGATAAGGCCGACCATGATACGGGGCCAGGTCGCATTTCTCAACCGATTCTCGTGAATTTTTGTGAGCAGGTTAAGTAGGTAGTTAGTAGTTTCAAAATAAAAATAAAATATTGATAAAACACCAATAATAGGTATAATTTATTATGAGCATAACGAATTTATTCGCCTTCAATGTTTAATTTTCAAACAATATACTATGTTTCGAATAATTTTTTTTAATGACCCGCGTAAACTGCTGCATTCACTCCATTTCATTTCAAATTAAAGTTACGCTCATATTTTCTATTCAGCTATTACATCTGACAGTTAATTTTCTGTACCGCTATTTTCAGGCTTAGCCTAATAAAAATACCGCTATTGCAAGCCGGTGACAATCAACTAATGGGGGAGGGAAACCGGTAAGGTTAATTATAGAGGACATTTGAGGGGTTACATCTACTTATGCAGTGGATTGATTAATTCTGGGTTCGGAAAATACAGGATTCCGTAATATAAAAGAAAAACGTAACTTTTTGAGATCACCCCTATCGAGTTTCTAACATTATACGAGTATCACCAATGATTTTCCTGAAAACTGAAGTTACTTAATGTGCTTGATGTAATGGTAGATGTTGACAATGAGCACAGAACGTAACACTTGGATTTTTTATATAGAAAAACATGTGACTGGTGGTTAGAGTTAGAAAATCTCGTATTTATTAAATTTTCTTAACAGTTAGACAGAAAGAAAGATAGAAGACATTTATTTACTTCAAAAAAGACACACAGAGACAAAGGGAGTAGACATACAATACAATTGACACATATTGTGTGTGTCTTCGCGGCAGTGAATCGGTCGCTGTCTCTGCATTATGCCGAGGTGTCAGACAGACACCTACAGCGCGGATTTTCAGACAGCACCGTACGTGACCCACGGAACGCAACACAACATACTACAGATACAAACGTACCTATACATAATAAATTAATAATTAATATAATAAAATAGTTAAATATTTCATACTAGCACAAATCACAATAGGATGAAAAAACACATAGTAAAAAACGCGATATGCATGTTTAAAAAAGTGCTGGATGGGTTAGGGTTGGGATTTTTGGGGCGTCAACAAATAGCCCTTAAGCTGGCGCCTAAAGGACTTGCTAGAGCTTGCAGTCACAAGTTTCCTAAGAAATAACCCCAATAACTAACTAGTCATGAGCATTGAGCTGCATGGTAGGATTCTTCGAATTTCAAAAATAAGGAATGTCCATCCTCATTGGACCATTTTCTTCAAAAACATTTTTGTTTTCCATCAACCTGCAAACCTGAGCTAAAAAGGGTTATGTATTTACTACTTTACGGAAAACTGCTTTTTATAGCCATATAGCTATCTATATACACACACACCGACACCGTACATTGTACTTATTTAAATGGGGAAATTGGGCAGGCGATGTTGCCGTGTTTTTTGGTATTTTACGATATTTATCAAAGTACGATATAATTTTCCTTCGTATCCTGTAAATTACATGGCTGGTCTTATCTGCCACATATTGCTAAGAATTTTTCAGTGTTTCCCCCGGTACAGATACAGGGCGCGATTGTGACACATTATTCATATCGAGGGGCGTCACACTAAAGATATTGCGGAAAGGCATTAAGATTGCCAAATGCAATACATTGTTCCAACCTATTCCTACAAAACGTCGTATTTTAGTAGGAATTGTGAGGAGCTTGCGACCTTTTGTAAAATACGCTTCCCCACTCCTTGTTTTGACGTGATAGAATGGCTCTTAGACATTCGCGGACAACTTTATATTTGCAGTTGTCACGTTAGTCTCATTTAAAATTAAACTTTATGTAGTTTGACATAAGGTTTAAGTTGTGTGTGTCATAGTAAAGTTAAGTTTGGAATTGGTAACGTAATAAATGTTGCGTATCGATGCGTTTGAAGATAAGTAATGAAGAACGTATAGGCTTGGTTTAGAATTTAAAATAAACATCGCCTAATATGGCCGTTTAACTTTACTGTAGCTTATCGATATAAACCTTGGGGTTCAATTGGGGTTGAAAGGTACTAATGTATTAGGATTAGACTGGAATCTTATTGGAATCAAGCTTATTTATAATAATCATTTATTTCAGATAAAATACCATTCATAATTAATTCATATTAAAAAACAATCGAAAAATATCTGTGAATGATAGAACAGCAAGATCACGTTTAGAGTTAACGAAACCATTGTATAATACATAAGCATATAGATTGTATAAGGCAAATAAAGGAAATATCCCATTTTACATAGCTGAAAGTATATAATACCCCATATAAAGGAAAGAAAATATCCCATTTTACATAGCTGAAAGTATATAATGCATTAAGTAATCAATCAGTTTCAACTTTCTTTCCAATTCGGACGATTATTGACAACTAAGCTTCCTTTGCAAATGGCTGCTTACGAATTTGCAGAATACGCAGACATCATTTATTGTTACGGACTCTGTGATGGTGACTCCGCTGCAGCTAGAAGAGAGTACCAACGTCGTTTCCCTAACCGCCGCTTACCTCACAGAAGTGTGTTTGGGACGACGTATCGACTTATTCGGGAAAAAGGAACAGTTCGACGCAGCCAAGCTGATGCTGGAAGACCTCGAATTTATGATCCTGCTGAAGAGGAACAAATCCTACAGTGTTTCCGAGCAGACGGCACTATATCGACGAGAATTGTTGCTAACCGGCTCGGTATTTCTCAGTGGAAGGTGTGGTTTACCCTGCACTCAGCTCGACAGTATCCATATCATTTTGCTCCAGTCCACGCAATTGAAGAGGGAGACCCAGCAAGAAGGTTGGATTTCTGCAGATTTTTAATTAATACTGATGCTGAAGACCCCGATTACCTGAAGAGAATTTTATGGACCGATGAATCCAATTTCGGCCGTGACGGAATTACAAACTACCACAATCTGCACTTTTGGGCGCCTAAATATACTGCGCCTAACAAGTTGTAAAAACATAGTAGGTAAATATAGCCAGAATAATAAATGAATATGAGTACAAAGTAATATGAATAAATAAAGGTAATAAATAACACCCCAGAAAATATAATAAGTATATACCTAAGGCCACACATGTTTTTAAGATCTTTCATTTTTGAGTATATCTGGGTGTACCATACCCAGATATACTCAAAAATGAAATACCATAACGAGACCAGCTACAAATAGCTCTGAAAGTGACTATATCAGTCCAACCAGACCGTAGAGAGAGCAGGCATTAGGCTCCGCCCGCTCAAAGCTGATTGGTCATTAAGTTTGATACTGAATTGTAATTCAGAATAATATTACGTAATTTTAGCTTATTACGCAGAGTTATCAAAGCGACCACTTTGTAACATTTTATAGTACAAACAAGATTTATATGTCATTAGATAGGTCATAAGAAGTCCTTACTTTTAAAAAGACTTAATATTGATAAGATAACTGTTCTATATTGTAAAACCTAGGAAAACCTATCTAGAAAGGGTGTGAAAACAAATATGTCAATCTTTCACATAATATCGTAATTATGGTTAGAATAACTTTATAAAACTTGTTATTGTTTAAATACATTTTCTGGAGTTGCAAGTTTAGGTATACATATGTAAATAAGAATTGAGTCCAATAAGATTAATCTTGTTAAAAATATTTTGAGATAACAAAATATTATAATTAAAAGGGGCGTGAAATTATGTCACAGCCAATCAATCATGTGATATTTGGATCAATAAAAAACTCAGAAGCTCCCAATTGTCCTCGTCAGAGTGCCATGACGAATTCATAGTCTAAAATTTGGAATATAAACGAGCTAAATTTCAGTACCTACAAAGTGTGTCAGTCGAGTTGTCTTGCAAGTAACAACAACTAAGTAGTCAACAGTGTAACAAAGTAAATAGGAAATACATAGGGCAGTGATAGGAGTATATAAGTAATTGTAAAAGTCTTCGTTATGTTTGAAATATATATTTTCTATTATTCTTTTCGGTTTGTTTTCAATTCGCGTTCCCGGTAATAAGGTTTTATTAGGTAACAGTGGGTGCTATATGAGCTCTGAACTTACAACTCAGAGTCAGCATCCAAGAGCTGTCGTGGGCTGCAGCAGGCATCGGGTGGGCCGTCAGGATTCCGTTCCGGGTCGTGCCTGTGGGCAGCTTCTTGTTAGGTGGTTGTAGAGTGGCATGCGTCGTTGCTCTAGACGCATATGCAAATCACTCCGTCGACGCCGTGAGATAATAAGCGTAGTGTCACGCGGCGCGTTCAGCGCATCAGCGTCCCGTGTTGGGAACACCCAAATACTCCGAAATACACGGGGAATAAAAAATCCGAAAATTACGATTCTTATTTCCCGTAGACATTGGGGTTCTGCCTTTTCTCCGAACTATTTATGTCCGAATTTCACTTGCCAACCACCTTTTCGCCGATGATTCACTTTGACAACTATTGGCTAATTTTTGTATGACAACGTTTCTTTGAGCTTTGGTAGAATTATTTTAAAGTATAATGACTTGATTTTTTTGGGATATCTGGCAAATCACTGAGTTGGTCAAAAAACTATTATCCGAATAACGTTTCGTCAGTGCAACAGTTCCTTTTTTTACATCAGACAACTTTTTACTTCAAAGAACAAGATAGCATACCATAGTCAGGTTTTTATCCAACGTTATTAATCTATACTGTGTGTGTGTGTGTGTACGAGCGAAGCGAGGAGGAGTGTGTTAGAACCGTGACCAAGCCGCTCTCGAAAGGTGTCTCACGAGATATAACAAAAATATAATTTCGTATATCATATAACATATAACAATCATAACATATAGTATATTTTCGTGTAAGGATTATAATATAAAAGCTTAGGTTAGGGCAGGTAGTAATGCGGGGCTCGGGGGGCGACGCCCCCCGCAGTAAAAAAACAACAAATAGTCGTAACAATGGTATTGTTTGTAGGTTAGGTTACGGTTAGCTTGTGTCCCTTAGAGCGGAAATAGGCACCCCGCCAAGCGGGGTGACGTCGACACGCTGGCGGTAAGGTTAGGTTTAGGTAAGGTAAAAATAATTGGCGTTTGTCCGTGGCTCCGTAGTACCTAAGGCCGAACTCGCATTATTGCATTAAGTCTGCCTTTATACGCCCAGCGGGTGGCTGTCTAGTCGCATAACAACTATTGTCATAATATCGATTGTCATACAACATTACGCATAAAGTTGATACTCATATTTTTTTTGTGGCATAAATTATACTATGGCGTAATTGTTCCCTGTCATAATTATACGGATTCAGAATTGGTTAACCATAATGTAGAATGTCATACATTTATTTAGTCATAAGTCATAATATTGGTAATTATAATTATTTTTAGTAATAATTGTAAATGTCATACATTTATCAAACCATAATATTGATGATAATGAAATTTGAGATTTGATCAAAAAACAATACAAAGGGTGGGCGTCAAATAAACTATTCTCTGAGATCAACCAATGCCAAGATAGTAGTGTATAAAGTTCAAGTTTTCACGTAGGCAGTTAGGGAACAGGGACTTACTTAGTGGCAAAACCGACTCGGATCGCGGATAGGTTAGAAGACAAAATCGGGCTTCGCTCCCGCTTTCGTCTTGGAGATATTTTTTTTTATAAAAGAGCGGAAAAGCTTTTTAGTAAAACATGTTTGTAAACTTTTATATCGACCGCCCTTTTGCTATACCTACTGTGACCTAACATAAAAGAGAACTTTGTAATACTTGCTTCTGATTCGAGATCTTTAGTAACAAGAATTCGTGATTCTGATTTTTCGGATTTTTGTTAAGTCGGACTTCTTATTATTCGGGGTATTGAAATTCGGAATTTTGATAATCGGAATTGTAACCGTTAGACCTTTTGAAATTTCGGATTTATAAAAATCGGATTTATGAAGAATCGGAATACTTATATTAGGAGTTTTAAAACATTAGAAATTATGAAAATCGGTATTATGAAATTCGTGATTCCGACTATCGGAATTTAGTTTTTCGTATTTATGTAGTGTACCCGTTGTCACCACTTATAGCGTGCGTCGTGCACAATATCATTCCTTATACATTACCATTTAATTAAATACATTAAAATTAAATTAAATTAACTACAATACAGAATGTCATAAAAAAAGAAGCAATAAAAATTCAATTATATTATTAGATAAAATTAAATTACCTACTTATATTTAACAACGTACCTAAAAATGTACCTACTTCATTCCGTATAACATTACATTTTTAAAGGACTTTCTCGTCTACATATCTTCGTGTATCTGATATCAAAATTTGTATAATAGATTGGGCTAGTTTTACTTATCTCGATCATTATGTCAGTGCTTAAGAAATAGGTAGTTACCTACATATTTTTTGCGTTACTCAATCGCATAACGCTTAAGAGAGAAGTATACCTTTGGAATACTACGTACTCGTCCATACAAAAAGAGAAAACGTTTATCCACTTCTATATCAAATATTTTCCAATCTCACTGATATTTTAGTAGACACAATGAAAACCTAGTATTTTACAGGCTTCCTTTTTTCAAAATTTGCAACAAATTAAAATTTATAGGCGTCTAAAAATATTTTATAAAAAAAAAGCGGAACTTATAAACTAAGATATTATTATGCTGAACTTCTGAAGCGATCGACATCACAATCAAAGTGATTTTTTAAGATTTAGTTAGTGGAAAACGTCTTCTCCCAAAATGGAAATGTCATATAATAAAACTGGCCAAGAGCGTGACGGGCCACGCTCAGTGTAGGGTTCCGTAGTTCTTCGTCCAGAAATTATTTTGAATTTTTTTTCAACAACTATTCAACCTGTGAAGTTCAAAATAATTTTCCTAGAAAGTTTTTATAAAGTTCTACTTTTGTGTTTTTTTTAATATTTTTAAAACTTATGGTTCAAAAGTTAGAGGGGAGGGGGACACATTTTTTTTAAATTCTGGAGCGATTATCTCCGAAAATATTAACATTATCAAAAAATGATTTTAGCAAACCCCTATTCATTTTTAAATACCTATCCAACAATATATCACACGTTTGGGTTGAAATGAAAAAAAAAAAACACTTTTTATTTTACCTCTTTGTCGGCGAGATTGATATACATATTAGTACCAAATTTTCAGCTTTCTAGTGCTAACGGTTACTGAGATGATCCGCAGACGGACGGACAGACAAAGCGTAACTATAAGGGTTCCTAGTCGACTACGGAACCTTAAAAAGTACCTATTGTCAGTCGCGAGCTATGCTAGCTAAACTTCCAGCTTCCCTCTTAACGCACAATTATTGTATCCCATATGGAATAATAAATATAATAAATAAATAAATATTAGGGGACAATCTTACACAAATCGACCTAGTCCCATAGTAAGCTCATTAAGGCTTGTGTTATGGGTACTAGACGATATAATTATATAATAGATATAAATAAATACTTAAATACATAGAAAACTTCCATGACTCAGAAACAAATATTCATTCTCAACACAAATATTTGCCCTTACCGGGATTCGAACCCAGGACCTTCAGCTAGGTAGGCAGCGTCACTACCCACTAGGCTAACCGGTCGTCAATGGAATAGGGTATTTTCTTCTTCTTCTTAGTTGATCCCTCATGACTGAGGATAGTAACCGCATGCCCATAGCCCTCCATGGAGTTCGGTCCCTCGTCAAGTCTGCATGGGAAAGACTGCTTTTTACAGCCCTCTTAACTGCATCAGCCCTTCGCACTGGAGTCCTTCGTCTAGCGCGTTTGCCTTCAACAGAAGCAATAATTATTTGTTTCTCTAGGTCAAGGAATAGGGTATATAAAAGTATATAGCCAGTGGAGTAGGTAGCTGCTTCGACAGACGGTATCAGATATATCGGAGATTCGGAGTGAATGAGGTGCTCGCAAATATTATAAAATCGTGACCCCAGTTACGAAAACGAATTACCTACGAAATGAACAACACACCAATACATAATACTCCATAAAACACGGTCATAAAAACAAAGCGAGCGGAAAGAATAACACAAAGTTAACAGAAGATATATTATATCAAGCTATATGCCATTCATAACCTGTGTCTACTCACCGTAGTGCCTAGGATAACTTGACCTCGAGATTTGTTAATAGCACTACGGTGGCAAACAAGGGTACGGCCTGCCTAATGATTAGGACACCGTAGCCTATCGACGTCCCGAACTTCATATTTATGCTACAGTCAGGGGTATTATTAAACGTACATAAATAAGGACCCAAATATCTGTACACGCCTTTATGTATGACATTGACAATAGAGTCCTGTACGGAAATGTATGCTTATTTATGTACGTATATGAATACCCCTGCACATAGCACGTAGAACTGATGGCCGCTGGGGCGGAAAGGTTCTCGAGTGGCGACCACGTACCGGAAGGCGCGGCGTGGGTAGGCTCCCCACAAGGTGGACTGATGACCTGGTAAAGCTAGATCGCGGGCTCGCGGGAGTCCGCTGGATGCGGGTGGCGCAGGACCGGTCACTTTGGCACTCTTTGGGGGAGGCCTATGTCCAGCAGTGGATGTCTTTCGGCTGATATGATGATGATGATGATGATGAGTAACCCTGACGGTACATAGATGCGTCATGCAAGCGCAAGCTTTATTGATTTGAGGATCCGCTGTGTCGACAGCGAGAGACAAATGCAGATAACTCACTCTTACAGCATATCTTTGGGAGTTTTGGTGACCTTACTCACTACCGGTTCTCGCGTGTGCTGATTTCTGGCCGAAGGGATTCCTGTTTCGGCGGTTCCGGGGCAACGTACCGAATTCTACACCGGACTTGACGACGCTACGGAGCTGGAGCCACGCTGTTTCGTCGCCTAAATAATAATTAGTTTTTAATCTTATGATTGTATGTATGTCTTTAAGATATTTCTTACTATGTGCCTTACATGCCTGAAATAAAAGCTTTATTATTATTATTATTATAAAATATCAGAGGTTGAACGGTCTGCGCTCTCAGGGTCAAATTTACCCTGGTTTCCCCTGAGTCGAGTTGTCGGTGTTTCGTGAACCAGCCAAGCAGCGCAGTGACAAATGGGCAGTGTGTTTATATATTTATGGCGGCTGTCGGGCAGGTAATGGCATGAAAACGCCGACACAACTTGGGCACTGAAGTAATAACTATGATTTGGGGATTGAGCCCGATTTGGTCGTGGGTGGAATTCTGATACTTGAATTGTGGACATTACTTCAACCCCGATACATAGACCCCTCTGTTCAAATAAACACGAGTTTCTATTTGAAATAACAGTGAAGAATACTACGTACTTATCCATACAAGAAGAGAAAATATTTTTCCACTTCTAAATTTTTATATTTTTTTATATTTTAGGTTGTCTGGAAGAGATCGCTCTAAAGCGATAAGACCGCCTGTTGTTACCTTTATTTATTGACTATACTTTTGTAACATGTTTTTCTTATGTTGTGGTGCAATAAAGAATATATTATTATTATTATTATTTTCCAATCTCAATGATTTTTGTGTAGATAATAAAATTTAGTAAATAAATAATCTATTTTTACAAACATGATTTTAGTACGTCATGGACATAATGAAAGACGAGGTTCATAGGTATTCCTTTTTTTATGCAATAAAAAAAAACCTATAAGCCTAGAATGCTGAATCGATCGACATTAAAATCAATATGATTTGTTAAGATTTAGTTAGTGGAAACCGTTTTCTCCCGAAATGGAAATTTAATCATGGTTCCATAGTTCCATCGCAAGACCAGCGCTATAGTAAAAATTACTTTATGAAAAACCATAGGTATTATACGAATAATGTCTATCAGACATTACGCATACTCCGCCCTAAAGCTATGATTCATTAAGGGGACATTTAAAATGTTTTAATCTATAATATAATAAAATATTTTTTAATCTTAGAATACACTTTAGCTTAACTTCATGTTTGTTTGTGGATCAGTATAGACTATAGGGATTTAAGTCTATTTAACGCAAATTTTCGCAAAGTATTAAAATATAATACGGCTGAAGACTCAAAATGTAATCATTAAGTAATCCAAAATAAATAAGGCCCAAAAATATGCCTACAGAGGAAAATCCCATTCAGATATCTCAAAGAATAACGAAGCCACAACCGTTCTAATATTGCTTGATAGAGAGAAAAAACGATCGCATAGTAAATGACAATAGTTTCATTATGAAGGTGCGTTTTGCGGAATAGCTACAGAATATACCCCCTCTTAAAACTGATCACTCATAACTTTGTGATTATTTAATGCTCTGCTTTACTTTTTTCTCCATTTAACAATATTTTTAAGCCTTTTTCGGGAATTTCAACGTTTTTGGTTATTTTGCACCCCTATGAGCTTTCCTTTGACATCAACACGGGCTGCAAGGCTATCGCAGATACACATACGCACGAGAGTTTTGTCACGGCGAGGTAGACTTACCGTCTCTTTCTAATTAGAATGCTTAGAAAGCACGTAGAACTGATGGCCGCTGGGGCGGAAAGGTTCTCGAGTGGCGACCACGTACCGGGTAGGCGCGGCGTGGGTAGGCTCCCCAGAAGGTGGACTGATGACCTGGTAAAGGTCGCGGGCTCGCGGGAGTCCGCTGGATGCGGGTGGCGCAGGACCGGTCACTTTGGCACTCTTTGGGGGAGGCCTATGTCCAGCAGTGGATGTCTTTCGGCTGATATGATGATGATGATGATGATGAGTAACCCTGACGGTACATAGATGCGTCATGCAAGCGCAAGCTTTATTGATTTGAGGATCCGCTGTGTCGACAGCGAGAGACAAATGCAGATAACTCACTCTTACAGCATATCTTTGGGAGTTTTGGTGACCTTACTCACTACCGGTTCTCGCGTGTGCTGATTTCTGGCCGAAGGGATTCCTGTTTCGGCGGTTCCGGGGCAACGTACCGAATTCTACACCGGACTTGACGACGCTACGGAGCTGGAGCCACGCTGTTTCGTCGCCTAAATAATAATTAGTTTTTAATCTTATGATTGTATGTATGTCTTTAAGATATTTCTTACTATGTGCCTTACATGCCTGAAATAAAAGCTTTATTATTATTATTATTATAAAATATCAGAGGTTGAACGGTCTGCGCTCTCAGGGTCAAATTTACCCTGGTTTCCCCTGAGTCGAGTTGTCGGTGTTTCGTGAACCAGCCAAGCAGCGCAGTGACAAATGGGCAGTGTGTTTATATATTTATGGCGGCTGTCGGGCAGGTAATGGCATGAAAACGCCGACACAACTTGGGCACTGAAGTAATAACTATGATTTGGGGATTGAGCCCGATTTGGTCGTGGGTGGAATTCTGATACTTGAATTGTGGACATTACTTCAACCCCGATACATAGACCCCTCTGTTCAAATAAACACGAGTTTCTATTTGAAATAACAGTGAAGAATACTACGTACTTATCCATACAAGAAGAGAAAATATTTTTCCACTTCTAAATTTTTATATTTTTTTATATTTTAGGTTGTCTGGAAGAGATCGCTCTAAAGCGATAAGACCGCCTGTTGTTACCTTTATTTATTGACTATACTTTTGTAACATGTTTTTCTTATGTTGTGGTGCAATAAAGAATATATTATTATTATTATTATTTTCCAATCTCAATGATTTTTGTGTAGATAATAAAATTTAGTAAATAAATAATCTATTTTTACAAACATGATTTTAGTACGTCATGGACATAATGAAAGACGAGGTTCATAGGTATTCCTTTTTTTATGCAATAAAAAAAAACCTATAAGCCTAGAATGCTGAATCGATCGACATTAAAATCAATATGATTTGTTAAGATTTAGTTAGTGGAAACCGTTTTCTCCCGAAATGGAAATTTAATCATGGTTCCATAGTTCCATCGCAAGACCAGCGCTATAGTAAAAATTACTTTATGAAAAACCATAGGTATTATACGAATAATGTCTATCAGACATTACGCATACTCCGCCCTAAAGCTATGATTCATTAAGGGGACATTTAAAATGTTTTAATCTATAATATAATAAAATATTTTTTAATCTTAGAATACACTTTAGCTTAACTTCATGTTTGTTTGTGGATCAGTATAGACTATAGGGATTTAAGTCTATTTAACGCAAATTTTCGCAAAGTATTAAAATATAATACGGCTGAAGACTCAAAATGTAATCATTAAGTAATCCAAAATAAATAAGGCCCAAAAATATGCCTACAGAGGAAAATCCCATTCAGATATCTCAAAGAATAACGAAGCCACAACCGTTCTAATATTGCTTGATAGAGAGAAAAAACGATCGCATAGTAAATGACAATAGTTTCATTATGAAGGTGCGTTTTGCGGAATAGCTACAGAATATACCCCCTCTTAAAACTGATCACTCATAACTTTGTGATTATTTAATGCTCTGCTTTACTTTTTTCTCCATTTAACAATATTTTTAAGCCTTTTTCGGGAATTTCAACGTTTTTGGTTATTTTGCACCCCTATGAGCTTTCCTTTGACATCAACACGGGCTGCAAGGCTATCGCAGATACACATACGCACGAGAGTTTTGTCACGGCGAGGTAGACTTACCGTCTCTTTCTAATTAGAATGCTTAGAAAGGGACGGAAAGTCTATGTCGCTGCGACACAGCTCGCTGGCCGTGATAGCCGTGCTGAAGCGATTAACTAAGGCTGAGCCAGTATTATCACAAAACATTTGTTGACTTTTATATAGGTACACTTAAAGCCAGGTATTTCGAAGGCACGTGAACGATGCCAACATCTTAAACAGCCCAATGAAATTAAGTCTCTCCCGTAAACATCTATATAATACATTATTAAATCAAATCGGAGGAGATTCCTTTAGATCGCGTAAAGCTTTAGTAAGCGCCCATTAAGCTAACATTCCTTCAAACGCGCACTTTGTATGCGGAGACGGTGGCTCGGACCGTCTCCTGGTAGTCCAGTCAACGGGTGCTTGACCGCGATATTTGTTTCACCAATGCAAGGCAAGGTTTCTTGGATTAAAAATCTGATATCCTGAGCCCGTCATTTTCATGCCGATGACACCAATTTGACGTCACGCTGCACATAGGATGATCCCAAATAGTTTTATTGTAATTATTAATCATTAGTCGTCAATCATTTTAATCATGTACAAATAACTTCAAATGTAATCTATTCACACGTGGAACAATTAATAGGTACCTACTTGATACGTGAAACGTAAATTAAACTATTTGTTTTGTTTTTATACATACATTTTATTAGGTTTTATTAAGTGACTGCCATCTTACTTTCCAACCTATGGGTTGGAAAGTAAGATGGCAGTCACTTAATAAAACCTAGGAAGACTAGACCTTATTGCGATTAGACCAGTTTCCTCGAGATGTTTTCCTTCACCGAAAAGCTACTCGAGTTCCGAAAAACTCAGTGAGCCGGGATTCGAACCCACGACCGCTACTTGACAGTTGCATGCCTCAACCACTAGGCTACCATAGTTTAGTGATTTAGTATAGTGTAAGTATTTTCAATCGATGGCATCAATACAAAACTTCAAGTCTTACCGCTCACAAATACAGAAGGTAAAAAAGTGGAATCAAAAGATATTTCGAAATACCCGACTGCCTTTTTACAAACATTATAGCTTATGTCACTCTTACGATTAAGAGTAATCCAGCAACACCTCATAATATATGTCGAAATCCGTCAACCGGCTTATCCCCGGAATACACGAGGCTAGTTTTTCAAGCTAGGATAGCAAGCTAGCAAGCTAGTACGGTCCTATATCACTATCCTAGCTTGCTATCCTCGCTTGAAACATGCTAGTGCTGTTTACATGATCCCAGTAATTTTAAGCCAGTTAGATCCATTGCAGTGACGGTAACAACACGTCCGTGAAGTAAAATGAACCGCATTCGTTAAAAAACATAATACGACAGGACAGTTACTTCGAAAAGTACGTCAATTTGCATTAGACGAATTAGGAGAAGATGTAAGAAAAACGTGTATGGACAAGACCAAGGATTTTAAAACGGAATGAACGTGATCATCTGCTTATTTTTTGTAGTGCTGAATCTCGGATAGATTTATCTTTATAAGATGGAATGGTAGCGTTCCATAGACATTCCTGTTCACGGTACAATTGTACAAACTTTAACTTTATCTCATAACTTAACATGTTGCAGAAAAAGTTTGAAACACAAAAAAATGTGGTCACTGCTCACTAAGCCGTAGGGCTAGCTTCACCGGCAACACGAAGCTAATACACAAGCCAGGATAGCAAAATCACGGGTTGGGGGCGCTACTAGCTCAAAAAATAGAACGGCAAGTTATTAACACTAATAATACCCCTCCTGACCGGTTTCGGCCTCGGAGACTGCTTCAACTCTGATGGCGTTGATGTCGTTCGTGTGCTTAGGTGTGGCTCACGTAGCCGATCTTATTTACGAAGACCCGAGTACACAACGGGCACGTGAGCACACCATTTACAAAGTTATAGCTGACTGCCGTAGGTGGTCGGGCTTTCAGCTCGTCCCGTTTGAGATCAAGGGCCATACATCGACGGGACTCAAAGGTGGATGTTTTCATTTTTACCGAAGATTTCCATTTCTGGCGGTTGGCCGCCTGCTTCTCCCACTGCAGTGGGTCAATTTCACATTTTTTTATGTGATGCTTAAGCACATCTTTGTACCTAAGGAGTTGTCCGCCATGCTTTCGCTTGCCCTCCTCAAGTTTTAACACTATCCTGGCTTCAGCACTTGCTTACTAGCTTTCTCGCTAGCTTACTAGCCTGAAAATAAAGCAAATTCTGTATACGCGAAGATAGACGCACTAGCTTGCTAGCTTACTAGCACTAGCTTGCTATCCTAGCTTGAAAAACTAGCCTCATGTATTCCGGGCATTAGGCTGCAGGGCGTGCCAAAGAATAAGACATACATACACATCAGGATAATAAGACATACAGCCACATGCAGATATAAAGTCGTCTTTGACTGGGGTACGACGCCACTTATTCCGATATTGGGCTACACTAATTTTGTTTACTTATTCATTAAAATGGAGAGAGATGGTTTCGGAATGTTCCCTCCATTGCGCTTTACAGAAAACTGAGCGTAGCTTTTAAATAAATATAAATGTGGAAATACTTTTCCAGTTTTAGCTAAAGGATTTATAAAATTGTTTCATTTCCCCCGGGGACTACTGATTGGAATATTTTGTTTTAATTATACATTATTTGATAGTGTTGCTATAAAAGTGACTTATTTAATTTTATTTAGGGTTTCGGATCTGTTTTTCCGTACCTACCTACTTATAAAGGAACACGAAATAGAATACGGTTTAATATTAAAGAGGTAAATTTTGTAAACAAGCTTTACTGCTAATTTAGTGAGCGCATTAAAGTTTAAACAATGTAAGTGACAGATAGATCTATAGAGAAAGCGCCAGAAGTAGGTAGATAAAGACAATTTACATGCATTCAAATTTTCTTCGCGAAAAGTCCCTCAATCCTTGTTCGTGCGTTTGGCCGCGCCCTCACCACAACATCATTATTTTCCACCCCATTACTTCCATTCTCAATAAAACAGTTGAATATCACTCAACTCAAACACCCAAGTAACACAATGCAGGTGCTTTATAAGTCAAAAACAAAGCAATACTCTATGCTCCCAAAGTTTAGAGTTACGAATGAACGAATGAATTATGCAATATGCGGATCGGCAGTCCATCAAACTGTGCTCGCTGTTCAGCGTAAATCAGGCGAGGCGGTATGTTATATGCCGTATCCAGATTCATGAGGATTCTTCGCATATCCTGGCAATTTTTTAGCTTGCTGGTATATTTGGTTGTTGTGGTCAATATAGTGAAATGTTTTATCTGTGGAACGTGCTAGAAGAATTCAGAACGTACGTTACTGTGTTACTATAAGGGCGGGTTGCACCTGTCTCATAGAACTCGTCAAACTTTCCATACATGCCCACCCATCCTAAGGCCGCGTTTACTAAGACATTACCTACGCCTGACAACCGTAAGTAAACGAGGCCTTAGGCCCCTAGCACGCGGCGTATTTTAAACGCGCAGACAACGCGCGTTTCCCTACTACCCAGCCGATGGTAGTAGGGAAATGCGCGACGTCGGCGCGTTTAAAATACGCCGTGTGCTAGGGGCCTTAGGTTCACGTTGGCTGTCAGAGGGGTGATTGCGTAACTTTTCAAACGAACGTTAGACCAAACTGTCAATCATTTTCCGTAGCGTCAGATAGCGTACGCAGGGTGTGGTATCATTTCACGTTCCGATGTCATAAGTTAAGCATTTAAATTAACTGACTAGGTTACTTACCTATACTTATATTTATATCTGCACAAAATAATGCTTACACCGCCAAAACGGCCGAAGCCGATCCCTTCAGAAAAACTTATTAGCAAAGAAAAAAGATTTCCAATAAGCCGTCTAACCGATAAGTCAACTGGCTCGCTTCCCTGCAACATCCGTTACCCATAAACTGCCTTCCCATACAAAAGATCACAACTACTCTTATACCCCATACATACTTACTACATTTGTTACTACGAAGCCAACGTTCGACGCACAAATCGGTTCGTTAGAAGACAAATGACTGCCGTCTGCTCCGTGAGCATACGCCGATTCCATTTTCAAAAATTACACCAAGATTCGAAAATTGAATTTCGAACTGCAACGCAACTGCTTTCGAATATAGTCTTTATTTTAAAAGACAACGGATCGTTTTTGAATGCATTTACGAATATAGGCGGCATCATAAAGAAACACTGTGATATTTAAAACGACATTTTTAGCGCGTCTCAAGTTTGTCACCCCAAAGTTGTCTTTTTAAACATTAACCTTTTTGCTAAGCCCTGTCCTGTAGAATGTTACAGCGATAATTATCTGGGATTGTGGACTATGTCCATTGTTTGATACACAAAATGGGACAGGGTAAAAACACTTTTAATGATACTTTAGCGCGGACGGTGGCCGAACGAGGCGCTTTGGAGGCGTTCCTTCGAGAATCTAAATTGGGGTTTTAACTATTATTAAGATTAATTATTGGTGATATGGACTTTTGGTAGACGTGTCGGACTGGCCATAGCTTCAAATAAATCGCCGCGTCTCGCCTTTGTTTTATTGGCTTGTGAGAAATATGTACTGAATTATTTATGAGGTTTTGAAATAAAATTATACCCCGTAAGAATACAAGATGTAATTGTTTAAAAACACATGTTTCGGATTTTGAGCTCAAAATGGAAGAACACTGTTGATATGCGTTTCTTTCATAAAAAATATCTAAGTTTGATTCAGTTGGTGCGTAAAAAGCCAGCGGGCCCGAGTTTGATTTTCGGTGAGGGTAGGTATCGCGATGAACTGGTTATCGACCATTGATTTTATTTCGTTATTTCGAATTTATAGAAACCACTGTAGCCGAGCGGTAAGCTACGGTAGCCTAGTGGTTCAGGCATGCAGCTGTCAAGCCGCGGTCGTGGATTCGAATCCGACCAATGAGTTTTTCGCAACGAATGTGCGGAAGTAATATTTCAGTACCGTTAGCTTTTCGAAGGAAAACATCGTGAGGAAACCGGTCTGATCCCGGTGAGGTCTAGTTTTCACTTTGATGGCAGTTAGTGCCTACGCCAAATCTTGGTATTAGTGCCAAAGCGGACCCCGGGTCTCGTTTCGGGCACTACTGGGAAAAATCGCTATAGGAGGATGATGAGGTATTCCCCCTCCTTGAGTCGTATTCCTCCATTGCTGCATTTGTTTTATCCGCACCATGTCTATCCATCTGTTCTGGTCCTTTTGTCTTTTTTTTTATTATTACTAAACAATGGGACAGAAAACTTAATCTATTACATTTCCCTGAAAAACTGTTTTCACACTTTGTCTGCAGGTGCCAGTGTCTATAAAAACTATATCTATCACAACATTTAACACTTTACACTATGATTTTGACTATGTATCTAATATAATTGCATAATATATGGAGGATAAAACAGGAGATACAAACATACAAACAACAACAAACATCGACAAAAATGAACGATTCTTGTATGGAGCCCCTTAAGTGGCATTTTCTTGTAAGCATTTGTCACTCAAATGCTTGGAGTAAGTACTCATTCAAAGCTTTTTTAAATTTAAGCTTATTTGTCTCGAGTCGAATGTCTTCGGGCAAGGTATTGAGTAGGTACTTCATACTTACCCGCAGAGCAGCGTGGAGTCCGTGGAGTGCTTCATGCAACTTGGTATCCAGTGTCGAGCGTATTTGATCGGCCCATCTAGTTGGACTCCTCCCTCTTGGCCGTTTGCCCTCCACCTTGCCGGTAACCATCAGCTGCTCCAGGTTGTTTCCCTCTTTCCGGGCGATGTGACCAAAAATACCAGGATTTAGGTATAGGCCGCTTTTATGGACATGCGAGTCGTTGTGCGCCGGGTGGGTAGTCGCCCCGCACACAGAACTTAAAAACGAGATGTGATTATACGATTTTAACTATGTGCGCTAATTAGGGAGCGACGGGGGCCACAAACGTGATCAGCAATCATTTTCAGAATGCTGTTTGGACTCGTCGCCCTAATCAGCAAAGCAATGCCGCCTTTTTTCGCTGCAAATCCATCGGTGCGTGATTCTGCAAACATCGTGTTGGGTCCTAAATGTGCAGGACAGTATTATTAAGCTTGAGGACTCTGGGCTGCTTAGGATAACAAGACAATAGCTAGTAGTCGTTTCGGGTAGACCTTTTCTAGGCTTCAGCAGTTGTAGCCGTTTTCCCGGGGGACTAAGTTCTTCAGGAAAGGATTGGAAACACTTTTAAAAGGTGTCTCCTGGTGTCCCATAGGCCACGGTAACCGCTGATCTTAAAGCGGGCCAACTCTTTTGTTAGCTTCCGACGTGGTATAAACAAAAGCTATGTTTAAGACGAGAGTGGCTATATAGGCACTATCTATGCATGTAACAATATCTAACTAGTTATGCATGTAACACCCTCGACTTCATCGCGTACTATCAGGGGTGGTAGTTGTCAAATGTCTACCTATTTTCAAAATGATGGGAAGCCTTCTGGCTGGGACACCATTAGTTACTGGCTCTGTGGCCAGATGGGAAAGACAGTCAGCTGCAGGCTCAGAAACAACGGCATACGGACCAGAACCAATCTTACCCCTGCCACAAAGCTACATATACAATCAACTTGACCTATACACCAAAGACTTACACCAAAGATACTGGGAGGAGATAGACACATGCAGACAGACCAAAGAGATTCTGTCAAAACGTGACAACAAACTCACATTAGCACTACTGAGGACACATAGAAACCAACTACGCAAGATAGTAGGAATAATAACAGGACACAATACCTTGAACAGACACCTCTACAACATGGGTATCACAGACAGCCCCATGTGCAGAGCGTGCATGGAGGCGGAAGAAACGACCAAACATATTCTACTGGACTGCAAGCAGGTAGAAGTATACAGGAAAAAGCACCTAGGGTCTCCAGACACACTACGGGACGCAATCATAAACACAAAGGCACTCACCAACTTTCTGGAGGAGCTGGGGTGGTTAGAGTAGCGCTACCCCACAAATTCACGCAAAATAGGCACACTGGATGTCGACTTGCGGAAAAGAGCCCAGGATAACTAACTAACTAACTGACAGTCAGCCGCGTCTCCACATACAGGATTATTCCTTGTTTTTTTTTCTGTTTGCAACAATGGCAATCACGTTCGTCTGCCAAACAAGTGTTACACACGACCAACACTTGTAGGGGTTCCAAATTGTGCCCGCACAGTCTCAATAAGAGGCTGGCCGCGGTGCGCCGTAAATTCCCGACAATTGTTTGTTTTCCGCGCCACGCACGCTCACACGCCTTTTTGAGACTAAAAAGGAAACTATTGTGAGGATACACCTTTAGGATGAAGCAGGGCACAATAAGAGTTCTCTGTGACGCCAGATAATCTAAACTGACGAGTTTAGATTATTTTTGATCAAGAAAAATGTAGTTTTTTCTACCAATTCCTTGTTTTGGAAATTTTAAGGAAAAGAAAAGAAATTATGCAATATAATACCTACAAATATTCTTTATTGCACTGCACACCTCTCATAAATAAAGCGGGTGCAACCGAATAAACAACGATACAAGGAGACTGATATAAAACAACAGTCGGTTTTATGGCTAAAAAGCGATCTATTCCAGACAACCTTATACACCTATAACTTATTACCTTACAATTACCTACTCAAAGAGATTCGTATCTTCATCCAGACCACACATGCCAAATTGAGAAACTGCAGTCTCTTTTTAACAGACTTCTAAAAAATAAGAGGTGCTCAGTTCACCAGTGTTTTTTTTACCGCGTTTTGTCAACAGTAACAATCGTCATCAGCCTATAGGTCCGACTGATGATGATCCTCCCTCCCCCTCCTCCTTTCCTTCCTTGCCATGTTTTACTTCACCGAAAAGCTACTGTTGAATAACATATACCTAAGTTTTTTGAAAAACCCAGTGGTACAGTCGACTACAAAGAGATCTATACGGTCAAGGCAATACAGTCGTGTATACATATTTTTGTAACTTTGGCCGTATCGATCTCTTTGTAGTCGACTGTACAACCCAGGGTTCGGGGTAAACAAATTAGTCAACAACATTGTTTGAATAAAAGACACGTCATCGTCTTATCCTCTCAACTCTCTCGCCCTCCGTGGCCACTGTCGGCTCCGCTACGTAAATCTTAACTTTAGTCGACTATCTCGTATAAATTGTTTTAGTGTCGTACACATGTAGCCCTATCGGGCTTATATCGGCGGCTTGATTTGCGAAACGCATTTCAATTTATATGTCTAGTCTGGGGCGCGATTTGACATTGTTTTTGATAGCTCGTTACATGGCCAATCTTTTGATATGATGTCTGCAAATGAGTTAAGTTGGCCCCATTTCCTAATACGGCGCAGATCCACTTTTACTTTTGTCTTTGTCTTGTAATACTGTGTGTTGTGTCACGAATACATGTTTCGTTATTGATTCTGCTTGATTCTTGATATGACCCTGAAACGGAATTTGACAGCGACCCATTGATAGCACCAGTCATTCTTACTGCATGGCGAAAGTGGTGACCTGTCAAATGCTATTCGAAATGCATATACTTATATTTTTATGGGAAGTGGATAACTGGATATATTCCAAATATGGTGTTATGGTGGTCAGGTCACATCGGAGCCACTGCTGCATTCTGCTCTATCATGAAAGCTATATTTATTTATTTACTAAGGCAAGGTAACAAAATGTAAATTTAGTTGAAATATAGAGTATTCTCGATATAGAGTATCTGTATTATCTATACATATAGATTATATAGCTAGCTTTAAAGAAAGTAACAAAAAAAAGTGTTTTATTGTATGTAAGGTACGGCTATTATGATGAGATCATGTATCACTAAACTACGTGTTAATTTAATTACCTACATTACTTTTAAATCTATAAAAACTGTTGACTTCAACTTTATGTAACATACCCGGTTGTATCGACCACACTTAACTGACCGGTAACCGTTAATACTACAGCTGTCAAATCGTAGAAAAACTTCCTATACAAACTGATTTTAACGGAAGCTTACCAACGGTTTAAAACAATAATTAAAATTTGGCAGCTCGCAGATCGCAGCACCATTTTTCTTAACTGTGGCTATTTATCGTCATGTCAAGAGCTAACATTGAAACAAGTCGAATCGCGCTCCTGCACGATGTCTAAAAGACAAAGGTAGTGACAATGTATGGACACTAACGTACTCTCAAGGCCTTTTCAATTTGGGAAAGGGGTTGTGTTAACTTTGCAGTGCGTTTCTTTTAGTGAATATTGTTTGCCACTGTCTTTGATGTTTGTTTGTAATGGGTTTGCAAGTGTTGAACCGTTTGGCGAGCTGTTAGTAGTGAGAATGAAACTGATGACTCAACTAATGTCGATGTTTTAGAAAAGTGTTAGTATGTATGATTTAAGCAGATGCAGTTTGCAGATTGTAAAGAAGTTTAGACTTGTAATTTTAGAGCAGGTGGTCTCTAATACTCAACATAAGGAACTTCGAAAAGTATTCTAACTATAGGTACAGGGTGCAATCTTTTACGTGATACAAAATAGCAAAATGTGTATTGTTCAATGAATAAATGACTTATGACTTATGACTTATGTGAATCTATCCATGATTCTGAGCAACATTTATTATGGGACCAACTTTGTGTTATGCCAAAAAAATCCAACTATTTCATTAACTCTGCTCATTTTAGACTGACAAGAATGTATGAACAGGTGTGTTTTTTTTGGCATAACACAAAGTTGGTCCCATAATAAAAGTTGCTCAGAATCATGGATAGATTCACATTTTGCTGTTTTGTATCACGTAAAAGATTGCACCCTGTATACATGCCAATGATGTTATATAAATAAGAGGTAGGTAGATAACCTTATAAGCACTCCAAAAGTGGCACACTAAAACTCAGCCAATTGTATGACCTTGCCTCAATGTCGCGTCGTCAATGGACGCTTATAAACGTGTCTCAGCTGTCAGATTTGGTGGCCATTTTTAAACACGGAATTTCATATAGACAACGTGTCTACCTCTTTTTAATATTACAGCATTGATACATGCGATCTATTATATTATAATACTATGCCGAAGGTAAATGGAGAAACCGCCACATCACCAGCCCCTGTAATTGGAGTAGGTAGGGTCATTTCGCCGGTTAGCGACCACCTAATTTAATGTGCCGGTGGGCGACCACTTAAGCTGAGTTGGTGAACTGAAAGGATATTTTCTCGGTTTTTTTAGTAGATTTCTATTCTAAAACAACAAAAAAATGCATGTACAAGTAATTGTCTCAATAGGGTGTGTAGAATTGATGTTATCTTCAATAGAAAAAACCTTCTCCTTCAGGTGGTCGCTAACCGAAGGCGTAACCAGCGGAATGACCCTAATGTGCATGCGCATGTCACTAGAAATGTAATGACAACTACTCCACCGACAAGAGCTCAGCTCTTAATTTTATTGAACGAGCGCGCGGAGCTAACTATGTTCTCCGTTTCAGCTTGGGCCACAATTCTTCCGTATTCCCGGATGTCCGGCTGTTTCCCTCTCCAGGTCGTATTTCTCAACCGATTCTCGTGTAATATTTGATAGAATTATCTTGTCGATTCATCATCATCCTCCTAGCGTTATTCCCGGTTGTGCCCCTAAAGGAGCCCGGGGTCCGCTTTGACACCTAATCCCAAGATTTGGCATAGACACTAGTTATACGAAAGCGACTGCCATCTGACCTTCCAACCCAGAGGGAAAGCTAGACCTTATTGGGAGACCGCTTTCCTCACGTTTCCCTTCACCGAAAAGCTAACGGTAAATACTCCGTTCGCAAGTTCCGAAAAACTCATTGGTACGAGCCGGGATTCGAACCCACGACCGCCGCTTGACAGCCGCATGCCTGAACCAAAGGCTACCGTAGCTCAATTTTATCGTAGATTCAGTTTAAAAAATACAAAAACCGGCCAGGTGCGTGTCGGGCCACGCGCAGCGTAGGGGCGCAGGGGCTGTGTTTGTTGCTTCGACACGCGCCAAGTTAATGGTGCGGTTGCGTCGTCGAATTTGTACGAAAGTTGGCCTTTTCAATGTACATTTTAAGTTTGTCGACTATTACTCGGTAACTGGTAATGTCTACTTGGCCGTGATAGTTTTCCTTTTATGTACGAAATTTTTCACAGTCCTGCTGGCGACACATGACTCTAACATTTTGGGCTTTAAAGCCCAATATCACACAAATGGACGACCAAGTTGCAAACTGTTTGTCATATTATTTTTGAACAGTCGACTACAAAGATAAGTATGTTTTTTAATGTTACAAAGTTATGTATGTATATCTTATTACCATGGTAGTAAAGTCTATGTATACATATTTTTGTAACATCGTATGGATACATCTCTTTGTAGTCGACTGAACAATCGCCACACCAAGGGTTTAACGAGAAAAAATAATACAACCCCACTTTACGTGAAGGGGAGGTACATCAAATAATATTATTTTTCAAAATTTTATTGTACCATTTGGTCGGCGTGATTGATTTATATACCCATGCCGAATTACAGTGTTCTAGTAGTAATAAGGGTCACTGAGCTAAGCCGCAGATGGACAGATGGACATGGCAAAACTATAAGGGTTCCTTTCCTTGTTGACTAAGAACCCCTAAGAATGAAAGTATTTTTTGGAAAGACTCGCCAGTTCTGCGTCTCACAGGGTAACTAGTGCAAATGAGTACTAAGGGACAAATAAAATTGCCTTTCTCAATATCAACGATATGATACAGAGAATGAATATAATGGAAAAATAAACCATCTTCGTCTGTAGCCCCTGACAGGATTCGAACCTGAACTGTGACCTTTCTACTAACGCTAGACTGCTCTACCAACTGAGCTACGAGGACAGATTAAATAATTTGTATCGTGAAAAGGGTATTTGTACACCAGCGCCATCTCTCTCGCTAAGTCCGAAACTACCTGATGTGGTTCGATTAGAATGGAGCGAGCGCATAGCTCGCCCATTAGAGTGGTGCCAAGACTGTGAAACAAGTCTATAACTCGATACAGAGAGGGCGCTAGTCTTAGCGGGAATATAGTGGAAAAATATACAACTTGCGTCACTGTCCTCGTAGCTCAGTTGGTAGAGCAGTCTAGCGTTAGTAGAAAGGTCGCAGGTTCGAATCCTGTCGGGGGCTACAGACGAAGATGGTTTATTTTTCCATTATATTCATTCTCTTTATCATATCGTTTATAAAATGATCGGGGTAACTTCCTCGTTAAAAATAACACGAAACAAAAAATTTAATTAAATAATTTGTATCGTGAAAAGGGTATTTCTCAATATCATTGCGATTTACGCCAATTGTCTTTAAATAGAGAACGGTGAGAATCGAACTATGGGCGACCGCAACCACTGCTACAAATAGTGTTCATAAGGCTCAAATTGGCTTTCCCTTGTTCAAATTAGAATGTAAATGGACACCGTGTTCGACTTTATTGACTGCTAATATCTGTCTCGCCCGGAGGACCGTAAATCTTAGTTAACACGACACACAATATTTATTGTGCGTGCAATACACGCTTTACAATACAAGTATTCGGTATACAATGTTATATTTAGATCGTGCAATTTAACGCGTAACATTGACCATTAGAGTGGTTAAGAATAAATGTATCATGGAACATAGCTGTTTTAGTGTAGACTCGACAAAATATTATAGTTATTTTACTTAAAATGATGAAAAGTAGGACTTAAAACCAAACATTACCGACATCTTATTTATTTAATTGTATCTAATCTTCAAGTGGGGGACCTATTACCTCACAAGGTGGACTGATGACCTGGTAAAGGTTGCGGGAGTCCGCTGGATGTGGGTGGCGGTCACTTTGGCACTCTTTGGGGGAGGCCTATTTCCAGCAGTGGACGTCTTTCGGCTGATATGATGATGATGAATCTTCAAGTAGTGTTGTAAAACAATTACGCATAAACAATAGAAACAGTAGTTATTCCAGCACACACTCTTTTGACTCCAGTTTTATGACGTCTCTTTGCTATCTTTTCTTTTCATATTTAGCAACAATGAAATTGTAAAACCCCCACGTTAAGTGCAGTTTCGTCATGTTAAGTAACTATATATAAGGTGCTAACAAATTAAGTACCAATATTTTAAGAGGTGTTACATTACATCAAAACAATTGACTTTAAATAGAAATTAAGAAAACTTTTCATATGATATTTTTGTTTTAATTTCCGGTACAAAATAAATAAATTAAAATTTCGACCAAACATAATCAGCCTGTGCATTCAACTGACGAGATGTTAAAACACTATCTGTCAAGTGAACATCGTCGTTTGTGACAAACGTCAATGATTGATTGTTGACTATCTCATTAACAGGGTGTTTTTACGCAGTAACGTTGTATCCCTAATTATCTCCAAAAAGTGATACACACTTTTAAATGTTTCATACTTAACTCTACTCCTAGAGACTAGTACTATCAGCTCTAAAAGTATTGGTACCTAATTTGTTAGCACCTTATATTTATAATAAAGATTCTACATTATAGACAGCCACATATTATACAAGACTAGACAACTTTGTAGTGGAATTTATCTTATGTACAGTCGCCATCAGATATATAGGAGCGGCCAAAGTGGTCACAAATATCTGAACACGTCTCTAATGCCTCGACAATAGAGACGTGTTCGGATATTTGTGAGCACTTTGGCCGCTCCCATATATCTGATGGCGACTGTACAACATATCTTTGGCCAATTATTAAACAGTAATTTTTCGGTGAAGGAAAACCTCCTGAGAAAAACTGTCTTATCCCAACAAGGTCTTGTTATGCCTCTGGGTGGGGAGGTGCGATGGCAGACACTTTCGTAAAACTAGTGCCTACGCCAAATCTTATAATTAGGTACCAAAGCGCTCTGGGCTGGTCCGGGAGAAACCCTAGGACATGATGTCAAATAACGTATGAAAGCGTTTGTTAAAATCGGAATGTATGGAAAGTTGAAAGGCAGCCGCCGGCGCCATATTTAACGTTGGTCGGTCTGTAATCGTAAGTAGGTGCAACTTTTATCCATGCACATGACTTGACGCACCGCGAATACGGGCCTTCAGCTACGTCCATACTGGCACGGAGCCAACCCCGGTGTCGGGTGGCCACTCGCACTTCTATTTGCACTTGTCTCGACACCATTCGTACCACGTTACACGTTTATTAATTACGTTCATTTGTTTAAGATCGTTTTAACCGAGCTCATCTGTTATGCGATTAATTTAGATTTAAGGGAATTGCACGCGGTGGGTGTAGTGATGCGGTTGCGATATATTGTAGTGTTCGTTTGCTTGTCACTATCGTTGGATCTCTTTACATTCGAGGCAATGTTTCTGAATACTTTAAGACCACAGCTGCCTGTCACCGCGTCTTTGTTTAAAAACGATAAAAACAATTGCCGCCGAGCCTGGGAAAATGTTCGAAATAGGCGAAAACTGAAGTCGCAGGCGTCTATCGGTGTCTGCTTAGCAGGCGGTCTGTGTGCTTGTTTGTCACCATCGTAGTATAAAATTACGGCAAAGTCAACGTGTGCGATGGCTCTAAGGCTTCCAAGTAAATCTTAACGGTTTCAACGTTGCATTCGATGTTCCGATGTTCTCTAACACAAATTGCAAATGGTGTGTAATATGAGCAGTTCGTTGTTGAGCGCAGCGCCGAAATTAGCTTAGATATTTGTAACAAAAGCCCTTATTAAGAAAACCAATAGGATTCGAGATTTTCGTGAAATCAGAACATTGCTACCATGATGCAATTCAATAACATCTATCAAAATAAAACGCTTGTTTTCACCCTAGTACTCACTTTTGTAGGTATAAGGACCAACGTCCAAATCGACGGGCATCCTCCCCAAAAGTTCCTATTGGCCCTGCTGTCTATGGAAGTATGGATAGGATATGGTGGTTGAGTCAGATCTCAGCGGTCACGTCACTGTTTAATCTTAATCGACCAGTTAATTTGTCCACTGCATATACAGCGTGTCTCTGACTTAGGGGCTTTAAATGCAAATGTCCATTACGGTCCTGAAACTGAACCACTTTTGTTCCGCAACTTTGTAAAATAACTATTATTTCTATCATTTATTCGTGTTTGAACTTTAACTGTACCATCAATGTATTGCAAACACGGCCTCATTATTTGACATCCATGACACTGACAAGTATGAAAACTAACTAATGGATGATGTACATTGAACATTTTATTTTATTTGTATGGAATAATGAAAATATAAAAAGAACGTATTTTTGAAAAGTTGTAGAGCAAAAGTAGTTCCATTTAAGGAGCATAATTGACATTTGCATTTATAGCCCCAAAGTCAGAGACACGCTGTATATCACAGATAAGTAATGACTTATACTTATCACTTTTAAATCTCGTAAAATATCCCAGACCCGTGCTAAATTATAGGTGTTTATAGTAATCACTGTATCATCATTTAGAAATAAGTAGTATTTGGGCGATTCTCCGAGCCGGCTCGATTTGCTTGACTTCGGTGAACGTATTTTTTTTTCACTTTTTCGATTGGTGACCTCGGTATTCAAGAAAAGGCCTAAATTTTAAAAATATTGGTGGTAAAGGCCTTCATAGGAACCTTGTAGTTCATGGGATATTCGGGTTTTTGCGTACACCGAAATCAAACACACACACCGAAATCAATATTCATAAAATAGTATCACCGAATTCAAAAAATGCTTAGACCGAAATCAAATTTGAAATTAAACAATGTTTTTTGCTACAAAATAACCTTTATTTCCAATTGGTACACTTACAAAATATATATATATACAGTCATGGCCAGATAATTAAGAACACGATTTTTTTCCCATACAGTTGCATACAAATATGACTGTTCAAATTTGATGATAATTTATAATGTGTTTGATTACTTTTGTTTCTGATTATACGGATGTAACCGTGTTTAAATAGTATTTAATATAGTGCACATACGGCTTCTGTAAAATTTAGACTTAAAAAAATACAGGTGATCAAATCAACACTTTTTATAAGTTCATACATTGTTCCTAATTACAGTATGAACTTGTAAAAACTGTCCATTTGACCATCCGTTTTTTTTAAGCACTACTTTTACAGAAGCTTTATATAAACTAAATGAAATCTTATTTATACACAGATACCTCCATATACTCAGAAATAAAATTGGCCAAACATATTTTAAATCATCATTAAATTTGAAAAGTCATGTTTGTATGCAGTTGTAGGGGGAAAAAATATTGTTCTTAATTATCTAGCCATGACTGAATGTGTTGTCATAAACTTTGAGAGCAATAACTAAATCGCAAAATATACATTGTACATGATTCGGTACTGGACATTGTACATGGTTTTTGCACGTAATAGGTACAAAAAGGCGTTTCAGACTCAGCTGATGATAGAAAATAATTATCACGCGTATTTTTTTGCCTTTAAAACAATTTTTTTAAGCATCCTTTCTAAAATCAAGAAAATAGGCAACGTGAAGGAAGATACGCGCATGGGTTCTTCATTACCTGAATAGGAAACGCTTGACTTATTACTAGTATTATGATAGATATTAAAATATAGGAAATCTGTTAGGTACAGCGTACAGCTTATGAATATAAACTTAGAAGGTAAATCAATAAAAATCGACATAATCAGTCTTTCATCTGTGAAGGCACTTATAACAACTACACAATCAGATTTTTCCTTCAGATTTCTCTGACAGTCGTGCCTGGCGGGCAACACTGTCAATGTTAGACCTGAATCACACTGACGCGGCCTGCAGTGGTGGTCCTGGTCAATTTTATTGGTCAAGTAAAATAAAGCACAGTGGTATGTCATTTCGCTCATTTTTTGAACAGCTCAACTGTGGATTTATGTAAGATCACTAATTGCTCTGTATGCATGTAGTGTGTTGTGTTCTTGGTGGTGAGTAAGGTCGCCAAAGCTCCCGAAGATGAGCTGTATTGAGAATAAGGTAACGCTGAGCCACATATAGACTTGTGCCCATTTTGGCTTAGAGCGGCAGTACGGCTGGCCGGCTAATAAAGTACAATAAGCATAGTAACTAAACCGTAATTATTTATATTATATTTACCTTCTTTTGTATAGCTCTTATAATAAGTAAGCATCCTAAAAAGTAAATAAGTATGTTTAACTTAAATACTGCACGCTTTATTACTTATAAATTAATTATTAATAAATTAAAACTTAGACTGTCCCGGCGAATGATTAGGAGAGCCGACCCCAACTGCAATGGGATTAGGCGAGAATAAAGAAGACAGGTCGGTTTATGCCGACGTAAGGAGTATATTATGGTGTTAGCCTAACGACTCCAGAATAATCAAGAGCGCATTGCCGACCCTTTAGTAATAGGAGGATTCATTGTGTCGACACCTACAAACAAATTAAATTAGAGACTTATTTAGAACTTAAGTCCTTTGTGTCCCGAGGTGGGCGTAATCGCTGCGACTCAGTCTTTGACTACTGCAGCCGATTACGAATGTTTTGTTATTCGGTATACCTGTTATTAAGTTCAATAAAAATCTTTAAATCTTTAAATCTTTTAAATACCCTTATTCTCAAAACAGCAGCTACTCAAAGCAGCAGCCATAGGAAGTTCAAGTGACCTTACACTCAGCACCAGGATCATAATCAAACCTACATATATAGTAAGCCGTGGGACATATCCTAGTTATATTATATATGCGAAAGTTTGGATGTTTGTTACTCGATCACGCTTAAACGGCTCAAGATTAAGATTTATAGCCTGGTACAGTCAAGGTTACTAACATACGTACATTAATAAGGACATAAATATCTGTACAGGACTCTATTGTCAATGTCATAATCATAAAAGCGTGTACAGATTTATGTCCTTATTTATGTACGTATGTTACTGTACCCTTGACTGAACTAATCATTTAGCCAGCACTAAACTTTAATGAGAATTAGAGTTTTAAAACCACATAGTTAACAGATCCCTGAATTGACAAATGGTTTTACTAAACATTTTTTTTTAGAACTACATATTTACCAATATCCTACACTACTTTAAAAAAAAAAAAATTTCATTCCCACCTTACGTGTAAGACAAGTACCCAGTTTTTGTTAATTATTTTATTTTAACCGTTTTGTTGGCGTGATTGATTTACATACCCAAACCAATTTACACTTTTCCAGTAGTAATGGTCACTGAGCTAAGCCTCGGGCGGACAGACATACGGACATGCTGAAAATATAAGGGTGTTGACTACGGAACCCTAAAAAGCAATCATTTATACATAAAGATTGATTTCGGTCCTCATTTTATTGAATTCGGTGACCAAAAAGTACACCGAATCCGCGGAAATCAATGTCACCGAATTCAATATTGATCGATATTTGCAAATTACACAAAAAGTATAGATAGTACAGGGAAAGAGTTATTCAATACGAAATCACATACCTCTGAGGATTGCTTATTCACTTTTATAATAATTAAAACACAAACACTACACAATTTAATAGCTTCACCGAATTCAAAAAAACACGTAACCAAACTCACCGAACGACGAACAAACCTTTGTAGTAGCTGCCTATATGACATCAGCCGGCGTCCGCTCTCGTCGGCAAACGTGGTGCGACTAAAGCTACCGGCGTGTGCGTCGCGAGATTCCTACGCCATTTCTTTGTTATGATGCCGACGCGTTTTCTAAATGTCACTGAGTTTACGTGTTACCCCCGGACGCTTCGAAAAAATGCTTTTATTGAGTAAGTTTAATAGATAAATTATCGTAATATGGATTATATATGGGGGAAACTAATGTTGATTACGTGAACCGATGTAAAACATGTACTATAATTCCAATCTTGGGTTATGATTTTTTGTTTAAACCAACTTGGGTAGTGGACGCTCCCACTGAACGTCAATTTGGGCGCTATTTTTTTTTTTCTTCAAACATATGTATATCTACAGAATATCTAAATAGCTGTCCAGTTATCAAAAAGCCTGAAGTATATGTGAGATTTTATTCAAAAATATCACGCACCTATTTGAAGAATTTTTGGCCCTGGACACTAAAAAATGCCACTCCGGAGAAATGCCCATTTACTATTGTCCGGCACAAAGGCCGTGCCAGTGTGCTGCGGGCTTGATATGTGCCTTGTTGCCTGATAAAAAAAACCTTTGGCAGTAATAGGGGTGTAGACACTAAATAAAATGGTCAATAATGATGTACTTTCTTGAGTCAGGAGGAGGAGGAAAAGGAAATAATGTAGTCAATCGGAGAAAAAGGCAATGCAAGAGGTTAAATAATCACAAAGTTATAAGTGTCCAAAGTTTTAAGAGGGCGTATGTTCTGTTCCTTTTCCGCAAAACGCACCTTCATGTGAAACGATTGTCATTTACTATGACGCTCGAGGATCGTGACGTGACGTCACGATCTGCTAGCGTTTTTTCTCTCTAACAAGCAACATTAATACGGTTGTATAGCTTCGTAACTTATCGAGATATTTGGATGGGATTTTCATCACTAGGCATATTTTTTTGCATTCTTACTTTTGAAGTAATAATACATTTTGAGTCTACACCCCAATCGTTAGAAGAGCGCGGCGTCCTGACACAGGCTCTGTAAACCTAGAGGGGCTCCTCTTTACGAGTCAGAAACGGTAAATGTAGATTGAATGATAATAAAGATATTTCCTCAAACATGCTATGAAATATTGACGTTGTGTTATTCATAATGGGCTTCGAAGTGTCACGTTTCGGGCGCAGCGAGACGAGAGACCCGTAACATTTCATACAAAATTGGAGGCCTGCAAGATGGTCTTTTTAATTTCCATTCCACATTTTGTGGCACAGGATCACAGCGTTCAGCCATGAAAATTAAAGTTTGATTTCTTGAAGTTTTTTTTAATTCATTACATTGCATCTTTGAGTAAAGCACTATACATACCTCGGCGTGAAAAGGGGTTGCCAGCCTTATAACTATCCGGCCTCGCTACGCTCGGCCGTCTATATACAACGTGTTAATAAAATAACGCAAAACCTGAAAACTGTTTGTTCAGAATCGAGAGTAGAATGCAAAAAAAATTAAAAAAAATTTTTTTGACGAGATTTATTTTTTACATTTGTATGGAGCAGGTCGCCCCAGTCGGCCAACACTCCATACAAATGTAAAAAATAAATCTTGTCAAAAAATTTATTTTTTATTTTTTTCGCATTCTATGCTCGATTCTGAACAAACTGTTTTCAGGTTTTGCGTTATTTTATTAACACGTTGTATACTCGGCCAACAACCCCTTACTTCCCGGCCTCTGTTGTAATGTACTATTTGATATTCGATTTTGATTTTACTACTATTTAATTAAGGTCTCAAGCGGGTACTGTCCAAATGATTGAATCCTCTCTTTGCATATTGTTTCAATTCAAGTATTCAACTTTGGGACTGTAATTACGATTGTCAAACCTTTGTCTCGGCATTCCGTTAAAAATCTCATTTGGTAGGATCCCATGATCCTTTGGCCTCGGATTGAACCCGCTCTCAAACGGATCCGTCACGGTGTCGGCACAAATAGTACGTTTCAGCCAGTGATTGGGATTGACGATGTAGTTATCGATAAAAATAATACTTCTTAACGAAACAAATTATTTTATTAAATATTTTTGTTTCGTGTTACCTATCATATTTTAAACGATAGATATGATATGACACAGAGAGAAATAATATAATGGAAATAAAATCTTGTAAAATAAACCATCTTCGTCTGTAGCCCGACAGGACTCGAACCTGCGATCTCTCTATTAACGCTAGAGTGCTTTGACGACTAAGATGATAAGATGACGGCACTGTAATGGGGTAAGCCTGAAGAAGACAAACAATACTTGTTAGCACTCCTTTCACGGTTCTGAGAAATAAGTCTAGGGGTAAACTCTGACCCCGTATCATTCCATCGAACGGTGTCAACCAGTGACGGACGCTCTATCTTGTCACTTATCGTGTGATAAGGCCGACCATGATACGGGGTCTGCTGATGTTTTACCCTTTATCCCTCTCTCATTTCCTACATTCGGTTCAAAATTTCAACATCTGGGGCTCTCCCATTTTCCCCTAAGCCTTCCCAGACGCTTTCGAGTTATGAACTTCTCTTATCCGCCAAGGAGAGATTAAAAAATACATCTTTTTGCGAACTGTACCCACCTGGCATAATGCTCAACTTTGGGACTCCTTTGACTTGGTCTTAAAGGAGTCTGTGGAGTATTAGGGCGTTTTTACCGGAAGGCCGTACACAATGCGTTGATTTGAGGATCGCTATATTGACAGAAAGTGACACTACGCATTGCCAGGATGATGATGATTTGCCACCATTATTAGAACTTTTATTTAATTTCCACTATTCGTATGAGTAATGAGTAAGTTTTCGTTCTTGCAAACCTGGCAAGCTGGAAAGCCACTTGCCAGTATCCGATTGAGCTGGAATTCGGCGTATTTATGTAAATTCCGTAACAATGACGGAATATTATGCACTACCGGGTACAAGGTTGCCATAGAAACTCCTAACTACACAACATAAACCCATCATGTTTGGACTTAGTGGAATGAACGAGTAATTGATGACGGTGCCAATAATTACAGCATGCAACTAAAGCTACACAAAAAAAAAGAGTTTTGATGCCACTCTCGTCGCCACTGCGAAATAGAAGACGTGCGTCCAGCAGGTACAACCATTTATTGCGAGACTAAAAAAATCTATCAAAATCAGTTATTTATTCTGCAAGTAGGCCACAAGGGTACTTTATATGACAAACGGTAATTTACAATATAATAATAATAATCTTTCACAATGACCATTGTAAAATAGCGGAAGGCCCATTAGGCCCCGGTGAGGCCCGTCCCTAAATATATCTGTTACTGGCCGCTTACGCAGGCTAAACAGGAACCAAACTAAAAAAAAAAAAAAAAAAAAAAAAACATTGTAAAATAGCATTAACCCCGACAAACTAAATGTAAACATAACAAATTATCGATTAGGTACATTCGATATAAGGTCTGTATCAGAATTAACAAGAAGTTAATGCTATTAATTCTGAGTGACATTTCGTTCAGAACTATCTTTCTTATAGATACATACAATGATGTAATTTAAAAACGAGGTAAATACGTTGTCTATACGGAATTCCGTGTTTAATAATGGTCACCACATCTGACAGCATGTTTCCATTGACGACGCGAAACTGAGCCAAGTTGGTGCCATTGACTCAGTCTAAGTGTGCCAGTTTTGGAGCGTTTATAACCAACCCTAATCTTTTTTAGGTGATCATTAAAATAGTACCGCTTCGTCGATAGTCGATAACAGCGTCCCATCACCAAGGGTATCGGGGAACCTTTATCAACAATTGTTAGCTTTAATTTGATTATTTGACGCCGAGCCTGAATGACGTAAGGCCGCAGGGTCGGCGGTCAAATGTAAAATTTCTAATTTACGACTTTTCAAATGGTTTAAATTAAATTAAACTAGGCTAGGCAGCGCGTTATTTCACCGCTATATCGACATTCATATATTATTGGGGAAAGGGTTTCTGAAACGCGGAAGAGAATGACCGGTAAATTGACATATTTATTATTATCAGAGACAATGTATAAAATAGTAGATAACCCACTGTGTAAAAATAAGTTGGATTAACTGTCGTTTTATCATCGATTTAGCGGATGATAGAAATAACCGAAGATAAGCCAGGCAGTGCAGTGGTACGAGCGTTTCTAGACTAGTTTGTGTTAAATTAGTACGTCATAATCATAACATAATTGATGTACCCAGGATGTTTTTTAATTTAATTTGGTTATGTACTCGTAAATTTTTGTAATTTCTAATGCATTATTGTGAGATTATTTTCTAAAATAGAGTTGATGTTAGGTCGTATCGAGATGTGAAAGAGGTTGCGTGGGATCTTTTCATCTTTTTGTCCAATATTCCGCAGTGTCTCAAGACGAGAGTCTTTTACCAGTGTGTGTTTTGTTTTTTTTTTTTTTTTTTAATTAGATATTAAGGGACAATCTTACACAAATCGACTTAGTCCCATAGTAAGCTCAGTAAGGCTTGTGTTATGGGTACTAGACAACGATTTATATATAATAGATATAAATACTTAAATACATAGAAGAACTTCCATGACTCAGAAACAAATATTAGTTGCCAGTGATGACGTATGGCACCGGAACGTGGTCGCTTACTATGGGCCTCATAAGAAGGCTCAAAGTCAGCCAAAGGGCAATGGAGGGGCTATGCTGGGGCTTGATCACATCAGAAATGGGGGCTCTCCGCAGCAGAACCACGGTAACCGACATAGCCCTCCGAATAGCTGAACTTAAGTGGCAGTGAGCGGGACACATTGAACGTAGAACCGATGGCCGATGGGGCGGAAAGGTTCTTGAGTGGCGATCACGTACCGGAAGGCGCAGCGTGGGTAGGTGGACTACTAGGTGGACTGGTGACCTGGTAAATGTCGCGGGAGTCCGCTGGATGCGGGTGGCGCAGGGCCGGTCATTGTGGCACTCTTTGTGGGAGGCCCGTCTTTTGGCCGATATGATGATGATGATAATGATGATCAAAATTGAAAATATGCCTTAATTGACGTATTGTCGTACAAACTATGCTAAAAATATCAAATGTCTTTCGGTGTCGACACAGCAAATCCTCAAATCAGTAAAGGGTCGGCAACGCTCCAATGAGCCGTTAGTTTGTTTGTCACCATTGTTTAACTGTTCTCATAATAGTCAGTGTCAGTTGTCTCTGGTTAATGCACCAATAAAATTCAGGTTTCAGCTCAAAAGACGAAGTGTTTCCTATGATTTTATGTGCGTTTAAGTACGTAGGAATAAAATTATTTTTATTTGTTTGTTCCGTACATGTCCTCTTCAAACCGACAAACGTCAGTACGCGTCCCACGTACAGCCATAAAGGCTATTTTATGGTCCACAGTTAACATAAACTTATCCGCCCCTCCCCGTCTTTGAATGCAATCCGAACGCAGTCTTGCCGATGTGACAGAGTACAAGGAGTAAAGCCTGGCTATAATGATTGTTTTGTTTTTATTTAGTCACTTTTAAATGAGAGAAAAAATCTAAACCTTCCCGGTTCGCGTCCGCCATATTTATAGCTATTTTCTATTCTACTGTCTTTTCATAAAACAAAATCTGCATCAATCATAGTCATTCTAACCTCATGCATTCCTTCGTCATTCGCCCGTCATGGTTCATAAGACCTTTACATATGCCCCCCTACATGCATTAGGTCACCAGCTGGCAGCAGTGGGTCGAGAGATTAAGATCTCAAAATACACCAATCATGCTTTATTTAATATTATTATAATCCTATTTTAGACAGGCAGTTGACAGCGATACGTCTAAATCATAGTTCACTTTAGCACAGGTTCACACTGCTTTAGATAGCTTGTTGAGTCCGTTTCTAAACTGGTTAACACTCCTAGAGTTCACTACTGAGGGTAATTTGTTCCATGCATTTACTATTCAATTTGAGACTAAGTTTTTGCTGATGTCAAAGAGACTTCTCGTCACTGTGCTGACAGGTGGTGAGATAATGCATTCTGAAGAATCCCTCATTACGTGAGAGTAGGCCATATTGCGGAATATTATTAAATCATTAAATAAATAAAAAGCAGTGCAGTACGTTTCTAAACACAACTCTTCAGACTGATTTGGTTTCTTTATATACAGAAAGAGATCAAGTTTTATGGAGAAGAAACGTTGGAAAACTGTTCATAATTTGTTGTTTTCAGTACAAATGAACTCAGTACTACAACTTACGCTTCGGATGATGGTTACGTGATGTTTACCTATGTTTATATAGCTTATGTCTATAAAGAAAGTCCATTCCAAAACGGACGATTTTTTTTTGTAATTGGATATGTGGTTCCGGAGATTACAACTTGCAAAGCTTTATAATTAGTATAGATTGGTAATACTTATGTAGTTAAGTATAATAGATTTTTTTAAAGGGCAAAAAAAACTGTCAGTTTTGCAGTTGTGAAAAAATCATGCGTAATAGATGGAACAATTTAAAAATAACGAAAATGAAAACTAATACATTGCTGAACATGTGTATACAATAAATGTGGTCTAAATTTAAGTGCAAGATGTCTTACTGTTTATACAGCATGAAAAGAGAGTGGAACACTGATTAACATAATTGAAGTAAGTAGGTATAAGGTTAATATTTATACATACTTATCAAGCTAAATCTCCCCGTGTGGCAGACCACGCGGGGAGATTAGAATAGCACCACCTTTCTTCCCGTCGGTGTCGTAAGAGTTGACTAAGGAAACAGGTTACAGGTTGTTGTGGGTGATACTGATGGGCTAGCAACTTATCACTGCGATATCACATTTTGTCAATCTTTTATACCCACATTTATGCTAGCAGTGGTACTGGACACAAGTTTCATGTAAAGGATCAAGAGAAAGGCGTGTATGCATGTATGTATATATCAAGCTAAATAAAGGCGGATGCTAATACACGGTCAGTGATACACTACTTCGTTTTCATACACTATGGGTACACTCTCAACGATGCACTTCAAACGTCTTCAAGCGGCGATTGGGATTAAATGTAGCTTTATTTTAGTTTTATTAAAGTTGTTTACGTTATAATACCGTGAATCAATACTAAAATACGACACTGGTGTATTTCAGGCTGCAGCTCAATCGCATAATTACCCTAACCGACGGCGTGCATCGGTCTGTTTAGATGCCAAGTATTACCTACAGCTATACTAAAATATTAATAACTGGTGGCTCTGTGACTTTTTAGGGTTCCGTAGTCAACAAGGAACCCTTATAGTTTCGCCATGTCCGTCTGGCCGTCCGTCCGTCCATCCGTCCGTATTCGGCTTAGCTCAGTAACCATTACTACTAGAGAACTCATTTCGGCATGAATAAGAAAACGCACAACGACGGGTTCCGTGCCTATTAAAAAGGTCGTATCGTTACTGAAATCTTATGACACTTACGTCCTTTTCTTTAAGGAAGGCAGTTTTTAGGGTTCCGTATCCAAAGGGTAAAAACGGGACCCTATTACTAAGACTTCGCTGTCCGTCTGTCTGTCTGTCACCAGGCTGTATCTCAAGAACCGCGATAGCTAGACAGTTGAAATTTTCACAGATGATGTATTTCTTTTTTAGGAGGGTTTTGAACATATTCAGCTCTTGTACAGATTTAATTCGTAGTGGTAATTTATTATATATTTTTGGAGCCATTCCAAGTACATTTTTTTGATACAATGCTGTAATATGATATATATGAGAGTTCTGTTTAACAAAGACCGACATTTCATAAATGTAAAGGATAGGAAGTGTCAATATATTTAATTTTTTAAAGTATGGCTTACACGATTCTGAAGGAGCAGCACCACATACTGACCTTACGCATCTTTTTTGGGCTCGAAATATACTCGTAATTTCACGGTCAGTTGAAGACTCTTTTCCTTAAATGATATAGTGCGTATGTGAATTGATTTAATTTCGTACACATAGAGTCAATTTGATGTTTCCAAGTCAGCTTATTGTCTACATTTAATCCTAAGAATTTAGGAATGTCAGTTTCATCTACTTTATGTCCATTAAAAGCTACTCTTAAAGATGGCGGGTCAGTTCTTTGTCTAAATGTCATTAGCTTTGTTTTATCAAGATTAATTTTCAAGTTATTCCTAGTCAGCCATTCTATAATTATACTTAATGTCCTATTGATTTCAGTCTCGTACGAACCTACGTTTTCTCCAGATATTACAACGGTACTATCGTCAGCGAAGAGAATCATAGGATGATCTATAATTTTCGGCATGTCATTTATATAGATGAGAAACAGCAGGGGACCTAAAACGCTCCCCTGTGGCACTCCATAAAAGATATCCCTTGTGCCGGAAGAAAAGGAGATTTCGGTTTTTGACTTTACGCATAGTTTGCTGACCTCAGTAATTTGTGTCCTGCCATTGAGGTATGACTTAATTAAAGAATGGACATTACCACGTATTCCATAGTGATAGAGTTTATCTGAAAGTATTCGATGGTCAACGTAGTCGAACGCTTTTGACATGTCCATATATAATGCGGCAACTGGAATCCTTTTGTGTACGTTAATTAGTACCTTTGGGATTAAGTCATAAATAGCCATATTGATGGACATGCCTTTACGGAATCCTTTCTGTTATACAGCAAATAATTTGTTTTGTTCAAAGTAACTTGCCACGCTGCTGTAAATATGCTTTTCTATGATTTTAGAAAAGATTGGAATAAGCGCTATCGGACGGTAATTACCCATGTCATCCTTAGAGCCTTTTTTGTAAAGTGGTTTTACAACGGATATTTTTAATTTGTTAGGGAATTTGCCCGCCATAATACACAAGTTAATGATATGACTAAGTATAGGACTAATTATATGCACTACTCTTTTAATAATAAATGAGTACGTTTATTATTAAAAGAGTAGTGCCCTTTTAATAATAAACGTACTCACACCGTCATAATACTAAAAACAAAATAAAATAAATATTTAAGGGGGCCTCCCATACAACAAACTTTCTTTTTTTTACTGTTTTTATAGATAATGGTACGGAACCCTTCGTGCGCGAGTCCGACTCGCACTTGGCCGGTTTTTTTAGAAATACCTCGAAAACCTTTGAACCGCTCTTGTTCAAAACAATTTTCGCTGAAAGAATTTAATAGGCCCTATGACCATGATTTTTTTCATATTTTTAAAATACACGGTTCAAAAATGAGAGGGGGGCGACACAATTTTTGTGACTTTTAGGGCGATTATCTCAGGCTCTGAATCAAAAAAAATTGCTGAAAAACCTTATATTTATTTTGAAAGGCCTATCGATTGATGCATGATATCGTGGGCTTGCAATGAATTTTTTTTTTGACTTTCAGTTTTATATGGAATTTTTGTTTTTTGTAATTTAATTACAAAACTATGTAGCCGCTAACAAAATACACCTATCCTCAAAATTTTATTCAAATACACCTTATAGTTTTCGAGTAAAATGCCTGTGACATACGAACGGACAGACAGACAGACGCCCGAATCGGGCGGTTCGGTCGTGCGCGAGAGGCAGACAGGAATCTGTCTTAGTTACATCGACACGCGTGCTCCAACTAAATGGTGCGGTGAGTCGGCCGAATTTGTACGAAAGTTGGCCTTTCTAAGTACATTTTAAGTTGGTCGACTATTACTCTAGTCATGCCTATTTAGCCGTGATAGTTTTCCGTTTAAATTCATTATAATGTACTACTGCAATTATTTTTTTCACAACCCCAGTAGTAGCCATTTAGCCGGCAAGGGGGGGGGGGACCCATAACTCGAACAATAAGGGCTTTAAAATCGGCCAAGTCAAGCCAACAAACGGACATAATATGTAAGAATTTTAGCCCAAACTGATGCAGAGAACTTAGTTCGCTTCGCTCCCGCGCCACGGTCAAATAAACTGCAAAGTTGGTGCGGTTGGTTGCCCACATGTTTTTGTGCGCTTTGTCGGGTCTTGTAATGCATATTGACTGCTAATTCAACCCTGTGAGCCAAAATACAGAATGACAAAAACCTTTCGTCAAAAACTTAAATGTAATACAGTCGATAATCGACATCAAAGATTACGACATAAAAATTTGCCTTCATTAAAAAAAAAAATTGCGTACAATCTTACACAAATCGACCTAGTCCCAAACTAAGCAAAGCTTGTACTATGGGTACTAGACGACGATAAACATACCTACTTATATAAAGATATAAATACTTAAATACATAGAAAACATCCATGACTCAGGAACAAATATTTGTGCTTATCACACAAATAAATGCCCTTACCGGGATTCGAACCCAGGACCTCTTGCTTCGTAGGCAGGGTCACTACCAACTAAACTAAAGCGGTCGAGTTACATGTACCTACAGCCATGTAGGTATATAAAACTAAAGTATTGCAGCTACCGGCATAATAATTTTTCCCGCGCCGTTTCGTGAGTTGTTGATGGTTGTCACAATTAAAAAATTAAACTTTAAATCATACGAAACGAATCCGGCGGAAAGCAAAAATAAACCCCCGAACGGTTTATTTCAGGTTCATAAATAAACCAATTAAATTGATTGCGACAACGCAAGTGTTGTTAATCAAAATCAACAACAATCTAAAACCAATCACATCTTATACTACCCAGCTACGCAAAAAACAACCTTAAGTCAAGCTACCACAGTTTAATTTACAATTGAACGGTTAGTCACAGACACGAGTTTGCGTAAGTAACAGTCGGAAATGTCCTGTTTGTTGGAATTGGGTGTAAAACCCCCAAAAGTGCATCCGAAAGACCGTTTCATTCCGGCCAGTTTAAATTAATAGTGTATTTACCGTTATTCAATTCGGTGTTCCAATTATAAATTGTGTAACTTTTTCCTGTTACGAAAGGCAATGGTTGCTGCGGAAATCGGCCTGCATGTTTTAAAATAGGTTACAAACTATTTTCATCATTATAGGAATATATATTTAATCATCATTTCTGCTCCCAGGATTTCCCCAGATCGTAATTTGCTACATGCATGATACGCCTGTTCATCAGCCTGTTGATCATATCAGCCGAAAGACGTCCACTGCTGGACATAGGCCTCCCCCAAAGAGTGCCACAATGGCTTTTTTGCATGTTTTTCTTTAATACAAAACTTTTGTTTATTGTAAAACTACTTGTTTTTTTTTTTCGTGATACTAGAATAACCTAAGGTTACCTATAATGAGATGAACATTTAACATCAAACGAGAATGTTACCAAAGCTATTACCTTTTAGCGAATTGGTGAGGTAGGGCACAGCGAAGTGGTGAGGTAGGGCACAGCGGAATGTCATCCCGCTCGAATGCATGTGGAGCAGCCCAACTGGGGAAGTACCTCCGCCTTGCAGAAGACCACAGCCATAATAACACTACTACTTGCTCTGTAGAATTTGTAGAGCGTGGCTGGTAGAGTTAAAGCCGTGTGGAGTAGGAAGCTTGGCGCTTGGCTGAACGCTATATGAGATAGGGATTCCTGGCAATCACTTTACATGTAATGTTTTTAATAGGATTGTTTTGACATAAGATTGAAAGAGTCATGTATTAGGCCAGTGTCGGGCACTTGGATGTTTACCTTAATTATTCTGTCTCTCTGAGTGTCACATTAAATAGAAACAGTACTTTTTTGAGCTAACCTAACCTAACCTAACCTAACCTAACCCAACTAGCAAAATTTCGTCATATAATGGTTGCGGCAACGTTTCTGGGGCAACCTTTTAGCTCTTACAATTAATCATATAAACGTAATCAGCACGTTTATATAACGCGATTTGGGCCCATTTAATTCAGCATTTCAGTCATATAAAAGTTGTATAACTGCAACCACCGCCACTTATAGATCTTATAATAATCACCGACGTGACTATCTTATGACAATTTAGCTGTATATTAGCAACTTATACGACTTTTATATGACTGATTTGATCTATAACTTCCACTTATATGACATATTTGTGGAGTAATCGCATCCTTGGCAACTAAACAACGCAAAAAAAATAAAAAAATAAAAAGGAATTTGATTGGTTTGTTTGTAATGGATGACGGTAAGTATTTTTTTAATCCGCCATGTTGTTACATGATTTTATTAAGAATGCTCATAACTTCGGCGTATGGTAGAAATGTATTGCGAAGGTAAGTTTATTGATGAAGTAAACTATGTTTAATAGTAAATATTTAATGCGCCACTGTAATTCTTAGTTAATTAAATATAAATTTAATTAATATTGTTGATTGTCTTGAATGCTGCTGTTATACGGCATTTATCCAGTTATTAAGCTATATAATCGCATCTTATTGTATAGTATTGTATTTTTTATTGGTAAATATTGTCATTTACAAGTCATTATACATTAAAAAAAGTTTCACATTACATCTCAATTTCATAGTATTCATTAATTCATGTTTATATAGCAAGTTTAGCGGTCCAAGCGCCATTTTATATTTGTCGGACATAGCTGAATAAGATACTCATATATAACATGTTCTATAATTCGCGTTTATATGACAGCACAACATTTACAGCTATTGTGCTGTATAAGTTACATGATGTCATATAATAGCAAACTACATTGCTTTTACTCGACTGCACTTGACATGTCGTAAGTCAGATATATAAGTGACTGTTACTCGACTAAATTAAATAGTCATATAAACCTCGTATAAAAGTGACTTATTCTGCATTTCTTATACGACTTATTAGTCATATAAGCAAGTCGAATAAACGTTTACTCAGCACCATAGTATGACTGATACGCTGAGTAACTAAAAAGATGATTATCTACTAACTTCTTCAATAGAAAGGTCACTCCTAGATAAGATAAGATAAGATTACTTGAACCAGCGAAGAAATAGCCACCGAATGGACCCCACAAGATGGCTACCGAGGCAGAGGCAGACCAAAAAGGAAATAGCGGGACAACTTAGATACGTTTTGCATGGAGAGCCGGAGACTAGCTCAGGACTGAGAAGAGTAGCGGAAGGAAAAGAGAGGTACATTTGCCCAGCAGTTGGACACAGTATACTATTTAAAAATACTTGAAAAGAGGCCTTAAAAGTTACGGTAGCCAGAAGCCAGAAGTGGCATGCGGCGGTCGTGGGTTCGAATCCCGGCTCGTACCAATGAGTTTTTCGGTCCTTATGTACGGAATATGTACCGTTAGCTTTTCGCTGAAGGGAACATCGTGAGGAAACCGGTCTAATCTCAATAGGGTCTGGATTTCCGTCAGGGTTGGGAGGTCAGATGGCAGTCGCTTTCGTTAAACTAGTGCCATGCTAAATCTTGGGTTTAGGTGCCAAGCGGACCCTGGGCTCCTTTGGAGCACAACCGAGAATAATAACTTGAAGAGAGGCCATACTCAGCAATGGTCGATTACGGCGTAGATATATGGCTACACGCAGAGCAGTTAAACCAATCCGTAGAAACGTCCAATACGACGCACTCACACAGACACGCGTCGATACAGTAAACTTAAGTGAAAGTCGGGGTAGCTGGAATACATCAGTCCGCGGGCCACCAATGCGCCTCATAGAACAGCACGGTTAGCACATGCCGAGACAGCGCGCGAGCTCTCTCGGGTTATTTCCTAATAGTGTGGGATGCATCGCGACGTAGTATCAGTAGACGGAAACTTCACCCCGCTCTCCTTGGCAAACGAGAACTGGCGCAGACTTAAAGTAATGAGCGCCGAGGACCACCGGGCTGTGTTGTATCCACACAACACAGGCCTCTTTAAGTCCTCCAGGAGCAAGGAGCTACACGGGCGGTTCTGCTCCCTTACGGGGCCAGATGTAGATCTGCGCGCGTCGGCGAGATAGTATACTAGGCAATATACCTATTCACTGTCACAGTTCACCCACAAGTAACAACAATGATTTCGGATAAAAGTCCACCCCATTTCACCGTACAGTAAATTGGTTTGCCTGTCCGTGGATGCATCATGTGGCAATGGTTCAAGAACTGTGACAGTCAAACCCAGCTGTATCTGTAGCTGTAAGTTTTCTTAGAAAGAGAAGGATAGTGCGAGAGAGCTCGCGCCCTTTCTTGTGCTAACCGTGCTCGTTTTAAAAGACGCACAAGTGTAGAAAGGTCTTAAACGATGCTAGTTGAGACACCGCTTTAGCCGCCTCACCGCTTTTATATTATTATTATTATTTACCATGATTACGGACTGAAAATTATGAATCATCTAACTCCTAGCACAAGCTGCAGGTCTCATATCCGTGTTGACTAAACGGGCAACACATGCTATATTTAATTTTCACCGCTGGCAACCCCGTATGAACGGGCGGCCAAACCGCAACACACGCCGGCGCCATTACTACGGCCATTGGCGTTCAAATTAAATACATAAAGAAACGGCTATATACATATCTGACATACATGCTGTAATGTTACGCATCTGTTGCATTGTTGATTGTACTGTGGTGCACATACTGACGTCCTGTTGCCAATATTCCTAGGGATACTGCCTCGGGCAATATGGTCGGTGTTGCCGGTGCAAATAAATAAATCATTATTATAGGACAGTTTTACACGAATCGAACTAGTCTGGCCAGGGAAAGATGAGCCATTTTTTATATGGCAACAGTAATATCATTGTCAGATGTGTCAAACGTCTTAAATATAGTATGATATCCTTATGTTGATACTTGATATGGTAACTAGGTCTTTCGTCGGGGATGCGGTCAGCGGTGGACGCCTTGCTTCTTAAGCGGAGCTTCTGACGCTGATTGCATTATTGACGACTGACCAAACTACCGAACAACGTCGCTTTATAAGCAAACTTGACATTGGCGAAATCATCTTAACTTAGATGGAAGCCATTTTTTTAAAAATTGAATTGAAAAATTGTATGGTAACTATGAAAGTAACTGTTTCATAATAAATTTGAATGTGTTTGCTTTTTAAGAGAAGCATGCAGAAGGCATTCATGGCCCGTCGCTACTAACCAACAATTTGTCTCGGCCACTAAATGATGAGGGCCATGAATGTAAGAAGGAACTGATTGAAAGATTTAGTGGCCGAGACAGATTGTTCCGATAGCTCAGTTGGTTAGTAGCGACGGGCCATGAATGCCTGTGGTCGCCGGTTCGACTCCTGCTCAGAGCATTAAATTTTTCAATTTTTCCTTTAATGAAAATAATAAATTGCACGTTGTACGAGGGGCAAACCGAAATGATCGGGAATTTAAAAAACTAAGTACACTTGATACATAAATTATATACCTATTATTGTTTTTCGAAGTACTCTCCGTTACAATCAATGCACTTTTGCATTCTTTTAAACCAGTCATTGAAACAGTAATTCCAGTTTAAACTAGACATTGCCAAAATGGCCGATTTATAGGCTTCCACGGCGGCTTCTGGGTTTTCAAACCGCTGACCACGCAATAAATCTTTAATTCTAGGGAACGTAAAAAAATCATTTGGACTCGGGTCAGGGGTGTATGGAGGATGGGACATCAACTCAACGTTTTCCTTTCGTTTTCAAAAATTGATTTGTTTTACGGGCGGTGTGGGAACTCGCATTATCGTTATGTAAGATGACACGTCGTGTGGGGTTCCCTCGGCGAAGTTCGGCCAGCATCTCTGGCAAACAAACTGTAATATACCAATCAGCGGTAACCGTTCTTTGTTCTTGTAAAGGAATTGTGGCAATATGTCCTTTTTTTGAGACGAACGAAGCCACCATTTTCTTCGACACGCTGCGGGAACACACAACTTTCGTTGGTTTGACCTCGTCATCGAAGACCCAAACTGCCGACTGGTGCTTTCTTTCAGGCTCATAGGAATAAATCCAGGATTCGTCACCCGAGACAATATTATAAACGGCTTTTGACCTTCCTCCATTGTAGCGTTTTAGAGTAGACCGGCACCAATCAATACGAGCCGCCTTTTGCTCTTCTGACAAATTATGGGGTACCCATCGGGAAATCAATTTTCTGACACCCAACTCATTATGCAGAATGGTGTGGATTGCAGTCATTCCAATGCCTATGGTTGCCCGAATCTGCTCGTATGTCACATGTCTATCTTCTTTTAGTATTTTTTCCACAGCCGACTTGTTGAAGGTACGGTGCTGAGAGAGGCACGACCCCGTCGAAACTCTGCATACCAACGATATATTGTCGTTTGACTAGGTGCTTCAATTTCATATATAGAAACAAGCTCATTAAGACAGTTATCTGGAGATAACCCTCGACGAAAGTTGTGATAAATAATTGCACGAAAATTTTCACGCGTGAGCTCCATTTTGTCCATCGACTTGTCAATTTGAAAATGGAATTAAAAAAATATGACGTTATTTTTTAAAATTGTGAAAACGGCATCGTGACTGTCAGTCGCCAGTACGCATGTGATAAAAAAGGATTTAATGTAACTCAGTTTAAAGTACTTTATTCTCGATCATTTCGGTGTGCCCTATGTAGTTGTCTGAGGTTTGTTAGCACTATGTAACTGGATTAATAACAATGCTTACTTACGGAGTAGCATGTCCGTTATGCCATAAAAATTTGAAGTTTTTGGAAACGGGGGACACCAAACTCCATTTTGAACTCTCTAATAATGTCTAAATTGGGAGACCCACTTTATTGTATTCTGAAAAGAGTATTTCTATAAAAAGGTGTAAAAAATTAAAATTTGGGGCGTGTGGAGTCGTTTGGTATGGGATACAAGAAATAATGCGTTTATGTACTCGTAGCAGTAAACTATTAAGTCACCGCTAGACCATCTATCTCTATCTTTAGGAGGTCAGTTACCATAATATTACGTCACCGAAAGCTCCCTTCAAATCCTACCAAAAATTAGGCTTAGGCAATGTCCACAGGAAATAGGCGAACCTGAATCTCTGCCACGCTATGCCGTAACTGGTTTTAACCTCACCTCACCGTTTACCCAAAAATATATCTTGACATCGCGATTCTTGGTAACTCAGCGTAATCAAAAAAAAAATACCGGCCAAGTGCGAGTCGGAGGGTTCCGTATACCATTATCTATAAAAACGGCAAAAAAAACACGTTGGTTGTATGGCAGCCCCCCTTAAATATTTATTTTATTTTGTTTTTAGTATTTGTTGTTATAGCGGCAACAGAAATACATCATCTATGAAAATTTCAACTGTCTAGCTATCGCGGTTCTTGAGATACAGCCTGGTGACAGACAGACGGACGGTCAAACGGACGGACCCTTTGGGTACGGAACCCTAAAAAGCGTACGACGCCGTTATGCAAAATCTTTTTTTTTTTAGGGAATTACACTTCAGTAGGTCGATCACGTAACGCATTGTACGCGCGTCAGTTTAATTGTCCTAACGCGCGTCCAAATCGTTACGTGATTACCCCTCAGCCCCCCTATTCTGTAACTTGTTTTCAGCTCTCCTCACCGTTCACCCACAAATATATCTTGACACCGCAATGAGTAGTAACTAAGCGCAGGTAGAGGTCTAGTATCGTTAGGCGCGAAGGGAGGAGTGAAGCGCATGAGCGCGTAAAGAATAAGGCGCCCGACCCGCACCGCCTCGCCTCGAGCGGTTATTATTCTTTATATGGATTTGTACGGGCATGCGCTCACTACATCAACTCCGTAGTTAGTACATTTACGAGGCGAGGCGGTGCGGGTCGGGCGCCGGGTGGCTCTAATGAGCTGTGACCTTTACAGACCTGGGCTGTTATTCGCTACTCGCTAAAGCGGCTCACCGCGCCAGTCACCCGTCACGAAACTAGACCTCTACCTGCGCTTAGTTTGTACTACGCATTGCGGTGTCAAGATATATTTGTGGGTGAGCGTTGAGGTGAGCTTAAAACAAGTTACGGAATAGGGGGGCTGTTTAACAAGAAACGTTCATGGATTGTCGTCGACAATAAGAATTTATGCAACCAGGGCGGGTTCGCGGCGCATATGCATGCAACCTTCTTTGCATATGCGGACTGGTTTAATTAGAGTTGGACGCATTTCATTCACAGGCACGTATGCTCATAGTAACACGACATTTACTTAGTTGTAATGTGGCTTACATTTTAATGTTTCCGGCGGAGCATTTGTTGAAAATGCATGATATGGTTCTTTTGCGGGGTAAGGCTTTTATTAATTGCTAGGGGCCCGCGCGGCTCTCTCTCGGACAAAGAACGCAAGCAAAGACGCGGGGTGAAATATAGCCTTAGTCTATTCGGAAGGTCCATTCTAAATACTGGTGAAAGAATGTTTGTAATCGGGTGAGTGGTTCAGGAGATTTCCCCCTACATACAAATCTACCAACTCTCAAAACGTGTGTTCTTCACTCACAAACTTTATAATTTCAGAATTGATCACAACCCTGTTGTCATTTTTTTTAAGAAACTCTGTTCTTCTGGCTTACGGGCCAGAATAAACACTATTGTCTCTGTGCGCTGTAGAAATCGCAAGTGTTTATTTTAATTTTTTAAGGGTTCCGCAAGAGGAAAAAGCGGAACCCTTATAGGATTACTTTGTTGTCCGTCTATCTGTCTGTCAACACCCTTTATCTCGGGGACGCCTGGAGGTATCGAGTTGAAATTAAAACCATATCCTCAAGTCTCAAGTCCCTGTGAAAAAATCACCTTTAAGGCGCCGTAGGTTCATGGTCTTCTCTCCCTCTCACTGAGCATAAGCGTGAGCGAGATGGAAGTGCGTGCTCGGAAGCGGGGATATCATGTTTTTTAATTTTATTTTTTGTCCGTTTATAAATAAAAATGTAAACACTGATTTCCCTCAAACATGATATTGCCGATTTTTAGAAGCAATTTTTAATATTTATAGCTTTTGTGCATAATTTGTTACGAATATTTTAAGTGTATTTTTGTGTGTTTTAGACCAATGTTTGTGATTTTTTTCTATCGAGCGAAATTTGCTTAATCATGTTTCGAAGCACTGATTTCCCTGCAGAAAAGCCTCAAGATTACTATTCGTATTTTTTTGAAACCATATTATTATAAACAGACGCATTATATTGTTTCAAAAACTCTGTTCGCTTAACTTCGCTGAACCTACGGCGCCTTAAGTTAACTTTATAAAAAGATACGGCCGTTTATGCCGCAAAAAACGTCTATATCGACACTCATAAGGGAATCAAAATGTATGGTGTACTCGGTTGACCCAGAACTATGACCCGCACTTGTCGCACTTTTATAATCCAAAACTGAATCGAAAAAAGCTATGGAATTATCGAACCGGCTCACAAAATTTCAAGGGAATCGGTTGCGAAATGCGATCTTTAGGTAGAGCAGAACATCCCAACAGCCGGACACACGTTTTTTTTTTGCCTTAGCCGAAACGGAGAACTGCGTTCGCCTCGCTCGCTCATTCAATAAGAAGCAGTTGACTGACCCACGTATTGGATTAGAAGATCAATTTAAGATCTAAGTACACTTCAAAATATAGTTTTGTCCAGCCCTACAGCAAATATCACAAAGATGGTTCCATAAGGCCGCAGATCACTTTAAATTTATCAATGTATATTCTTTTCTGTTTTAATTATATTAAGGTGTAAATTTGAATGCTCTGAGAAATCCCCCGTGATGCTTCGAGGTCGGTCTCAGAGCATTCAAATGTACACCTTAACGTAATGAGAATAGAAAAGAATATACATTGATAAATTTAAAGTGATCTCCGCCGGTTTGCCCAGGCCATACTCGATCAGTTCATTAAACCGTAGAATTCCATTGCGACACCATAAACGCTCCTAGCCCCTTAAATTACTGGGGACCTGACCCTAACTGATGCTAAAATTATACTAGCACAAAGAAAATCTAAGTGTATTTTGGTTCAATTAGGATGGGAAGGGGTGTGAAATTGCGCGAGGGACAGTCATTTGTTTTAAATGTGACAGTGTAAATTCGGTGCGTAAGAGTTGGTAGTTTTCGTGGGTGGTCGCCGATTGTCTTTTGTCTATTCGTTCTAAATATTTCACCTATCCATTCGATGTGCAGGTCCAATTATTACATTACTACAGAGGCCGGGATGCTTTTTTCAAACATGCAATGAAATAAATAAAGAAAACTCCAAGAAATCAAACTTTAATTTTCTTGGCTGAACGAACGCCGTGATCCTGTGCCACAAATTGTGGCATGGAAACTAAAAAGGACCACCTTGCAGGTCTAGGTCTCCAATTTTGTATGAAATGCCATTACGGGTCTCTCGTCTCGCTGCGCCCGAAACGTGACACTTCGAAGCCGATTATGAAGAACACAACGTCAATATTTCATTGCATGTTTGAGAAAAGATCTTTATACTAAGTCTATATACTGATAAAGAGGAAGAGTATGTGAGATAATAGCTTATAGTAAGTTTGTATGTAAAGGTTAGATTTGTATATGCTTACGGTCAGACCATCTTTTAGCTCAGTGACATACCTACCCGTACAAAATATGAAGGCATAGTGTTGATATTGTGAATTGTCATCCGATTTACTTACATTAAGTTCCTCATTAGTTTATTTCAACGTCGGAAAATTGCTGAAAATCATGAAAAAATTAAAATTAATTTAACAACAGCTTGTAAAAGGGCTGAACAATGAATAAAAAGATAACGAATTGAATGTTATAATATATACTACTTCGGTTGTAAAACAACACCGCTGGCTTAAAATATAAGTTTTATAGACGCACAGCACACATCGGGTGACACAAATGCCGCCCCGCATCCCGCTGTTTTGAGCGCTTGGGTAAAAGAAGAAAGAAGAAAGAAAGAAAGATACATTTATTCACAAACACACAGGACACACATATTAAACAATAAAATAATAAAAGAACAGATAAAACATGAAACAAGTGTGTCTCTGCGGCAGTGAACCGGACACTGGCTCAGCATTATGCTGAGGTGTCAGACACCTGCAGCGCTGATTTTCAGCCAGCACCGTCGGTGACTCAAGGAAACGTCATACAAATGTAATAAATAAACTACCTACATTATTGGGAGTATTGGGACAGGCGAAAGAGAAACAAACATAAATACTTAAAGTGAGATAATACATGTACCTACACACTACCTGGATGCAGCTTCAATAAAATATCGATATTTACCGTACACATTAAAACACTTTCCTTCTCCAAGAGAATTATGATAATACATAGAAATACCCTAATAAAGCTGCTTGTGACGTCTCTGGATTCACACGCGTCCGTAGGCCACAGTGTCTGTTTATCATCACAACGTATGTTTGTTTGCGACAGTCGTGGTGAAAAACAACAAAAAAAATTGCTAGTTACAATAATCAGATTTATGAAAATTTACGATTGCCCATATTCGATGACATTGTAAATTACTACTACGTACTTGTTGTTTACATGTTTGGAGTATATTTTTGTCATAGTGGTTTTTATTTATTTAATCGTATGGCATACATTATTTTGGCCTTTAAAGTTTGTCACTCTTTAGTACCACCCAGGGGACACGTGCAGGGTTGTGGTAGTTAGCTCCTGCGGACGCGAGAGACAGTTGTCCCCTTTTGTCAAGTGAGTGGGCAACTCGACTGTTAGAAGTTCTTAAGCCGCCCGAAGGCCTCTAACTCGGCTTAACGACTACTGTCATAGACAGCAGCCGGGATCAACTGCTTAACGTGCCTTCCAAAGCACGGAAGCGCTCATTTACATTAACCACTCAAACATCAGGCGGTCACCCATCCAGAGACTGACCGCTGCCATCTTTGCTTAACCTGCGTTATCTTTCCGACTCGCAGGCGCCGCTGGGCTATGAGCGCTTCGTCATAGTGATATTAAGTAGGTATATGAATATTTCCGATAAATTACATATAGCTTATGCTTCATCAAAAGGCCCCAGTTCTACCCTTTGGGTACGAAACTGACATGCCATACTAAGCGGATAACAAATAAGTTATTATTAAGAACACTCATGAGAGACGGTTTCGTTGCATTCGATTCTGTAATTTAACTTAGTGTTCGTAAGGTCCGTTTTTACAAGCATTTTATTTTTGAGCTATTTTTATAAAATCTTTATTTATTCTTATACAACGACGGTGGCAAACAAGCGTATGGCTCACCTGATGGTAACTGGTAACCATAGCATAATATATAGACGCTTGCAACTCCAGGGGTGTTACAGGCGTGGCCGACCCTAATTCTTAAAATTATTTATTTATTTGGAAAGCAAATTGAAATAAGTGAGAAGCAGGTAAGGTTTGTGAACATGTTATAAGAACATTCACTTATTCCATTAACAGCTCTCACTAACAATTAGAGTAACAATTAGCAAGACCCAATAATACCACGCCTATTTCAAACCACAATATTATGCCTAATACTCCAGGCAAAATACGGTTTTGAAAAACATTAATTTATAAGAAAGAAAGATATATTTATTCACAAACACACAAGACACACATATTAAATAATAAAATAAACAAGAAAAACACATAAAACATGAAAAATTGTGTGTCTCTGCGGCAGTGAACCGGACACTGGCTCAGCATATAATAGCGTATAATAGAGTGGATATAATACCGTTTTTTTTGTTGATTTCATTTGAAAATGTTATTCTAAGACAAGAATCCGACAAACTTTCCACCCGGAAGTAATTATATAGATTTAAATGAAGCATGCATTATCTTTTTTTGTACGATTTATCTTGAATATTATAGAGCAAATGTAAATGAAACAAAATAAAGACAAAAACATTTATTAATATTTTTACTGACTTTTCAGAAGCCAGTTAACTCATCATTTTTTCGATGTCTGAAATTTTGTCGGATTTTGTCGCTGGGTAATTATTTAATTGATAATATATCTGTTACACATAAAAAATAAGCTATTATAAATTATTTCCAAAATTGTCATTTTTTCCATACAAGTTGTCAGTTCATTGCCTGGACTGTAATAGCAAACCGGAATGCCTAAACCTCTACATATCCAAAGCACTCTGTATTTCCAACTCCAACATATGTAATAACACGGTATGTAGGTAATGTAGGTACCATTCCAATGGTACATAAAAACAAAATTATACTAAAGAAACATTCGAGGAACCAACATAAATTTCGCTGTTACACGGCTAATCAACATAGAAATTGTAATTCGAATATCGGCCCCGCAATTACAATACATTTACATACAGATTTGGTCGGATTGAATTTCTACGGTAACAGCTAGCTTGTTGATTTGCCTAAAAGGAAAGTAATTGGTTGTATGGAATTTTGCCCGTCGCGGCAAAATGGCGTTGGCAAAAGGAGGAGTTAGAAATTGCGCTTGAGAAGAATGCATTACAATACAACCGTACTCTTCAAAAGGAAGTGCGTTTTCCATACAGACTTAAATTTTCACCAGGAATATTGTAGTGCTAGTTTTATAAAAAAAAAACAATTTAAAGCTGCGTCATTGTTTTTGAAAGTTTTTCGTCGAGCAGCAATGCAAATGTGGATAAAATTACATTTATTCGATCGATGAGGCAAAGGTGAGATTTAACAAGCAATTAAATATAAAACTCCCGTGAGAGTCAGACGTATTTAAATATATTGAAAAAATAATAATTACAAACGTTGTTAAAGAATTTTCATTAGGGCTTATACAAACTGTTGCTTAAACAATGCAGAACAATAATCATAATCAAATTCATCATTAATACATTGAAGGTAGACAAGCATTAAATATTCTTATACGGTTAAAAAAAACGTACGGTAAGACTACTAAATGTAGATCACGAGTAAAGTTTTCCCGAAATCTGCGTAGGTGGGTATATTCAATCCAGACTTTTAGGTTTAGTGCCTACACTTTCAGTCTAACAAAGCCCCTATTGCCCATTCTACTCCCGCAAACCATTGCATAGAATATAACTAGTCACTAGTAATTACATTATTACAACCAGTATTATAACTTCTTAAAACCGCAATAGCAAACTGAAAAGATCGCACTAATGCTGATTTTCCAACGGAGGGGCGAGACGAGACGAAGCGAGGCAAGAATTGAAATTCGTATGGCAAATTTTCAATTGCCTCCTCGTGCGCGCTCGGTGGAAATATTAAGTGCCATACAAATTACAATTCTCGCCTCGCCTCGTCTCGTCTCGCCCCTCCGGTGGAAAATCAGCTTAACACGCTTAAAATAAGTATAATGTAATGTAAACTCTACTTTCCGCCGCGCCTTTGAATTATGACAATTTAAGACGATGCTAACTAATACTCGAATAAGTATACATATATAATTAGTGACATAAATACTTGTGGCTCTCTGAGCGGTAGACTTCACGAGTCTGTATTTTTTATAAAAACATATTTTTTTCCATAAACTGAACAGACTAATTAGAAAAGTTGAAAAACCCCCGACATTTTCATTTTAAGTCCAATATCTCAAAAACGGCTAAACAGATTTTCATGAAACATGGCTAAGAATACTCGAGATCACATCAGCTTTCGAATATTTATTGAAGCATTTTGACTTTCACCGTTACGCCGATTGAGGCGTTTATTCTGACTAAAAATACTGGCCACATATTTTTGCAATGAAATATTCGGCATGACTGCCCTAGTGAATAAATATTTCTTTTTGCGCCCGCATCCCCGTTTCCGCAGGTCAGTAATTATAGCTTCAACAATGGACGCGTGCCGTTTTGAGTGTTTTCATTGATAGATTTCTGGAGCGAATTGCGCCGATTAAGTTTCATGGTAATTTACATGGCGATTGTGTTGAAGTAACGTTTATTTTGACATCGTTGTCATCTTAGCGTTGTCTCGGTTGCATCTAGAATGAACTTGTCAATTTATGAATGACTAGCTGGCAAACCCGAGGGGTAAAATATAGCCTATAACACTATAACCATCTAGAAAGTTTATTTATTTATTTATTTTAACTTTATTGCACAAAATAATATCTTATGGTACAAAATTTAGCGGACTTAATGCTATAAAGCATTCTCTACCAGTCAACCTTAAAGCAAAGTAGATAAAATATGGGCAGTGCAACTTAATTTAAAACAAAAACTCTTTAACATGTCTAAAGATGGGATGAATAATATAGTAAAATACGATACAATATAATATAATATGATATACAAATATATACCTATTAATACATACATACACATACACATGAATATAGATGAAACTTATAAATCAGATATATTAATTTTAGTTCTGCCAGCAAAGAAATTTTGTAAGGACTTTTTGGAGACAAGCCTGTTTGGAAATTGCCGAATTTTGTCATGGAGACTGTTCCATAGGCGAGCTACTTGGACGGAGAAGGAATTGGACAGAAAGTTCATACTAAAAGAAAGGAAGATTTTTGAAATCGGATAAGCAGTTCCGTAGATTACCCATTACATGTAAACTTACTATCTCACAGACTTTTCCTCTGTATAATTCTAGTATAGACTAGTATAGACGAGAGTTCCTACATACTCAATTATACAATTCTTCATTTATTACAAATTCTAATTCTTTCTAATTTTTTATTTATTACAAAAGCTCAACCAGAACCACTGGATAAAGTAGTACTTACAACCTACCTATATTTATCCTTAAGATTTATTCTACATGCTGGTGAAAGGATTTGTAAGTAAACTGTATGAGTAGTTCCCGTGATTATCCCCTACATTATTTACAAACTTACACACAACCACCACAATTCACAATTAGAAACATTTCACAATTACCTCTTTATTTTGAGGATAGAACACAGATTTATACAAAGCAACTCCCTAGAAGTTACTTAATATTAATTTGCTAAATAACCCCAACTAATCTTTTGTTAGATAACCCTCTGTACTCTGTTCACGAGTTCATGGAAATAATGTTTTAAGTAATTATTTGATTTATTGATACCTAATCTGATACTATATCTTGTGTAACATTTATATTGTATTTCTACTGCGTCGTAATATGTAAATTGACATTGGTAATTTTTGTTTAATTTAGTATCCACTTGTTGTTACATGACAATCCGTAATCGGAGATACTATTTCCACTTTCTGTATTGACATTTTGAATTTTATTTAATTTTTATTTCTTAGTATTGACGATCGTGATAAGGATTCTTATAATTTTGACATTGTATGCGAATCTATATTGTAATTTTTATCTCGAAATAAATAAATCTAAATCAAAGAGATAACAATGACCTAGCATTATTATCTCTTAGCAGAGGTAAACACGACCTAAATATTTAATATATTTTTTTCTTCATACTATCATTATGTCCCAATGCAATTTAATAATAAAACCCAAGAGAATACTTACGAAGAGTTCACGTCCCTGCCCCTGTAGCCGCAGGCACAATATCATATTTTACCCTCCCCATTCCTAATTTAAACAAGTGTGATGCAGCTCCTAAGAAATTGTCTTTTGAATCGCCACATGGCCCTTGATGTTATACAGGGTGTCCCGTTTCAAGCCTGGAGCTTACGATTTGTGTAAGATTGTGATCCCAAATGTATTTTTTATACTGGATATACGAAGACCGGGCAAATATGATCTCAAAAATTAAATGAATAGTTTCCAAGATATCTTCAATTTTGTGATTTTCATACTAACTGCATTTGTGTTCAAATTAAATGATATTTCTAATAATAGTACATTGATACAGAAACCGGGAAGTAAGGGGTTGCCGGCCGAGCGTAGCGAGGTCGGATAGTTATGAGGCTGACAACCCCTTTCACGCCGAGGTATGTATAGTGCTTTTCTCAAACATGCAATGAAATAAATTAAAAAACTCCAAGAAATCTTACTTTAATTTTAATGGCTGAACGCCGTGATCCTATGCCACAAATTGTGGAATGAAAATTAAAAAAGACCATCTTGCAGGCTTAGGCCACCAATTTTGTATGAAATTCCATTACGGATCTCTCGTCTCGCTCCGCCCGAAACGTGACACTTCGAAGCCCATTATCAAGAACACAACGTCAATATTTCACTGCGTGTTTGAGAAAAACTATTAGCGATAGTGTCATGATTTTGATTGAAAATAAACAGATGATTAAATGCAGATGCGCTTAAAAGAACAGGAGGTGCCTTGAAAAAGAAAAACATTTAATCGGAGACATCTCGAAACCTATCCATTTTCGCAGAATTGTAATCAGTAACCATTGAGATCCTCTATCACTAGTTATAGTTTCATCTATTTGAAACGGGACTCCCCGTATATTTTAACTCTATTTGGCCAAAGGTGCAGTTTAAAGGGTGCATAATTTACTTTTAGGTAATTATTTTCCAATAGGGCTGCAGATGCCGCCAAATTAGGGGTGAACTAAGAAAACTCGCAGTCGACGAACTTTTGCGAAGTTTACTTAATTAAGTCTCTTGTGCGTAACATCGATTTAATTACTTTGGCAGGAACGAGTTCATGTTTTTGTCTTTTGCGTTGAAATACTCGTGTTAACAAAAGTTTTAAATAAACGATATGATACAGAGACAGAATATAATGGAAAAATAAACCATCTTCGTCTAATAACACGAAACAAAAATATTTAATTAAATAATTTGTTTCGTGAAAAGGGTATAAAAGTTTTAAATATTTGAGTGAACGGTATGTTAAAAGTATCATGGATTTCCTCAAGTAAGACTTATAATACTGCTTCTTAATTTAGCTGATTAAGTTTGTTTTGCAATCATTCAAGTCTTTAATCATCGGTTACTACGAGTACAGTGCGAGTCACGACATAATAAATAAATACGAAAGTGAAGAATTGTGTTTCAATATTCGGTTGCTCATAAACCGTATGAAGTCGGGTTAGAATAGCACCACCCTTTTTCTTCCCAAGGGCGTCATATAAGTCGACTTCAGCGGGATACGGGATAGGGTTGAAGTGTGTTGTGGGCGATAGACTAGGAACCTGACACTATATGAAAGAATGTGTGCTTATAATAAAAATTTCATGTATTCTGTCTGCTGATGCTCGATGTACAGTGTGTATAAAGCTGGGTCCACATTTGTATAATTTTTCCGATCACGATCACGCGCATCGTATCGAGCTCGCGTATCCTAAGTATGGGCGCTCTCTTTGGGCACACCGCATCTTCGCGTGAAAAAATGCGTCCACACTAACCGTAGCGTAGCAGCGTATCGTATCATAACGCCGTATCATTGAGTGTGGACGCTCATCCGTATCCCCTTTGATGATCGGGGAAAAACCGCCTCGATAGCGATCACGGCGTATCGCGTATCAAATCACAACTTCTTATCGTGATACAGTATCAAAACACGTCCATACTTACCGATCTTGATACACGTATCCGTTAGCGAGTGTGCGGCGTATATAATAGACGCGTGTCAACATCGATCCCGAGCGATCAGATACGGCGAGCCACATGATCGCGCTGTTTTTGCGTCCACACTAGCGATCTTGATACGCGTCGGTACAACGCGACGGATATACGATACGACAAAATGATACAAATGTGGACTCAGCTCCATATGAAAATCAGCGCTGTAGGTGTCTGTCTGACACCTCGGCATAATGCTGAGACAGCGACCGATTCACTGCCGCGAAGACACACACATTATGTGTAAATTGTATTGTATTTGTACTCCCTTTGTCTCTGTGTGTCTTTTGCGTAGTGAATAAATGTCTTCTTTCTTTCTTTCTTTCTTTATATGTACGCATTTCAGCGATAATTTGTTTCTCCGTCATCAGAATAATATTACATTTATACACGCTCACAAAGTCGCAAGCAGAAGCTAGTAACATGTTAGTTTTCGTCGGCCGGATAATTTTCGGGCAACCCACACGATTCTACAAATGAGATTCGCTAATAGGAAAATCAGAAGGCAAATTCTAACCGACGTCCGTCCGGGCGAAATTCCAATTTTCCCTACGTGACCACTTCCCCGCGTCAACGATCGAGGTGTCTTTGAGGACGTAATTAGAAAATTCCCAAACGTACATTCCATTTTGCTACAGTCTTCACATGTTAAAAAGGCACACGCGTTGTGGAACACCTTGTGTAGTTCAGTCTTTTTTAATTGGCAGGGTAATACAGTAGGATTACGCGAGGCTGGTAGGAGGGATTAGTTTTGTTATTGGAAATTAGAGTAACGGGATTAAATGAATGTTCGGAGTGTCTGCTGAGTGTAGCATGGTAAGTTTAAATAGTAGTTGGGTGACGCACGGCCATATTGAGCGTCCAAACTTATTAGAGCTCACATCATTGTAAACGTACCTATTCATAATTTCATATTGAGTAAGTAATTTATCTATACTATAATATCTACCAGTATACTAATAAGTACACATTACACAGTATGTTAAATTCAATACAGGAAAGTACCTTCTCAAACTTTAAAACTTTTCATCCGGTATAACCAATTATTTCAACAACATTTCGTTAAATACTCCGGTTTTCGTGGAATCCAAAATTCATAACCTTTAAAATTAAACATTTAATATCCATCCTTCCCATTATATCACCGAATTTACACAGACAAAGACTAATGAAACTTTGATGATGTTAGCGACAGATAAACATACAATAATAGCCTGGGACCATTATACCCAAGTTACATATTTACAGAGGCACCAATAGTTTAGTGTAAATATGACATTATTATTATATAATACATCACGCGCGCGTACTTGAAAACTCAAACAATTTGGGAGTCCCTAAACTTCGTATTAATTAACTTTGACAGTAAGATGCCCATGTGTCTAAATCACAGTTTATATTACTGTTGTTCAATTACGTTATTTGGTTCCTGGGAGTCACTAGGATAATTAATAGGTGGGTAATACGTGGTAATATATATTAGGTTGAGCTATAAATACGAATTAACTAGCTAAGATTATACAGTGTTTTTTTTTAATAGGACAGTATGGGGAAATCCGAATCTAAAGCAGATAGAGGAAAAGTGTCCAAGGAGACATTAGGTGTTTTTTTATGTAAACAAATTTGGCTCTTTAAAATTTTTGGTCAAGCGTGAGTTGTTCTTAAAAAATTATAAAGTTGGTAATTTTTTTTTTTGACGCGGGTCGGCTCTGTTTCATGTAAGGATTATTTCATTGTATGGAAAGAAAAAAATCAGAACAGCAGAAGTTGGTCAAATTTAATGAAAACTAATCTTCATACAGTTGGTTTATTACTTGAGTAAATGTTCGATGTGGCCGCCATCTTGTCTTATGCAGGGTACGAGCACGCTTCAAGACACTTCTAGTTGCATTTAACAGAGACTTATGGTGAATTGTGTTTAAAGTGTTCTAAACAGCATCTTTTAATTCTTGTACGGAGTTGTATCGGGATTCATAAATTCGACCCTTAAGGTAACCATAAGAAAAACGCCATGATGAATAAAATTACAAGCATGAACTGATTGGAAACAAAATCACAGCTGCAGAAATAACTTACGTTCCAAATTTAAATTCTTTTTTTTATAATTTCAAGACTACCGCGTGCCATGATGTTTACGAAGATTAAAAAAAATGTTCTTCTCTTGAATCATCTGGAGCTCTTATCGATTATCGAAATTTAAAAATGGAATAATTTTAAATATTTTTTTACACACCTAGGCACTTGCAACAATATTAAAAGGCGAATACTGCAATTGTATGAAGATTAGTTTTCATTAAATTTGACCAACTTCTGCTGTTCAGATTTTTTTCTTTCCATACAATGAAATAATCCTTACATGAAACCCATGAAACAGAGCCGACCCGCGTCAAAAAAAAAATTGACCAACTTTATATTTTTTTAAGAACAACTCACGCTTGACCAAAAAATTTAATGAGCCAAATTTGTTTACATAAAAAAACACCTAATGTCTCCTTGGGCACTTTTCCTCTATCTCCTTTAGATTCGGATTTCCCCATACAACAACTCTCTGTATATGTATGTACTAAACGATACGATATGATACAGAGAGAAAGAATATAATGGAAAAATAAACCATCTTCGTCTGTAGCCCCTGACAGGTACTAGGTCAGGTGTAGGTCTCTCGCTAATCCGAAACTACCTGATGTGGTTCGATTGGAATGGAGCGGGCGCATAGCTCGTGGTGGTGCATGTAATTGAAAAATACACAACTTCCGTCACTGTCCTCGTAGCTCAGTTGGTAGAGCAGTCTAGTAGCGTTAATAGAAAGGTCGCAGGTTCGAATCCTGTCGGGGGCTACAGACGAAGATGGTTTATTTTTCCATTATATTCTTTCTCTCTGTTATGTGTATCATATCGTTTAAAAAATGATCGGGGTAACTTCCTCGTTAAAAATAACACGAAAAAAATTTTTTTGATTAAATAATTTGTTTCGTTATAAAGGTATATGTATAATTTTGTTACTATGTTAAATACATGTTATGATTACAAGTATGGTTGCAAATTCACTCGAATGGGAGCGTTATTGACAACATTATCCTAAATAAATAAATGAACATTATGACACAAGTGTTATACAATCATTAAGGTCGAGGCTGAATCAATAAGAGAGCCGAAAGTGTAATGATCAAAGCACATGTGTTTGATATGACGTTTTTGAGTATTGGAACACATTTCCTTCACTGAGCCTCACTGATAGCGCACATATCAATACAATTCCAATCTTAATACGGCAACTGCTTGTCCTGAAGTTGAGCCTAAAAGTAAATTTTGTAAATAATGCCACAGAATAAAATATACACTTTAAGTTGGTATGCTTATTTAATATGTTAAGCCATTTTTTCCTCAATACATTTTTAAAAGGCTTTCTCCAACGCATTCACTATAATAGTAATCTCATTTGACTACACACGCGCCACAGGGGCGTAATCATTGTCATTCTAAGGGTCTATTTGACTACATGTATTGGATATAAATCAAATTGACATTTGTTGCGTTTAATACCCAGACAACGTTAGGTTTACTAAGTGAGCTCATGTGAGTAATGTAAGATCGATTTTAATCCAATGCGTGTGGCGAAATAGACCCCCGACTCCACGGATGTGCAATTTGCAATGGAAGGATGAACAAAAAAATAAGGGTGACGATGCTTGAGGCAAATAGGGCTGCGTTCATTTCACGCTCTAGCTTTGAATAGGGAGATAAGTTTGTGTGAACAATGCCTAACGGACGGTCGCAACAACAAAACTTGATAAAATGTATCCCTGTCTAACCCATTTTTATTACTATCTTGCTCCTTTTTCATCACATGCAATTATTTTCATCAATTCATTTGTCGTCCTACGGTATCAGGAATTTGCAGTGAATTCATAAACACATCTCGCGTTGCTTAATCCAAATGGCATTCAGCAAAACTCAATCGTTCCATAGTGTGTCAAAAATCGATATTTTTTACGCAAGGGGGTTAATTCGCTGGGAGCGTTTATGGTTTCCCATTCATAGTTAGGATTATTGGAGTGTTTTTGTCGTCATGTCACCCGCAGATTATGTAGATTTATGCAGTCTTCTGGCTATCTCACGGTCGGTTTGCGCAGGACACGCTCCATATCTTTCGGTGTCGATACCATAACGTTTGGTACTGAACTACTGGTGCAGTGCAATTCTCTTCATTGTTATGGATGTGTATTTGCTGTGTTGAATGTTGATACAGTATGCGATTAACTTTATGGTTTCAAAAGATAAGCCGTTAAATATTTTATATGAATATTATGCTGATACCATAAATAAAATAATTGATAGTAATTAGATTCACAAACTGTTTCAAAGTGTTACTTAGATTAAATAAATAGTCATTATGCAGAGTTCTCATCTATTTATGTTTTTTTGTTTCAATTCTTACTTAGTATTTACGACTCCATTTTTTTAAGTAACCATACTGATCGACATTTTTTGTCAGTAACGTCTTAATATAATACGTCTTAATAGTTATAATTGGGTTAATCAAATAATATTGACCACATAGGGTAAGCCATAGGGTAATTATCCTGATGGCAAAACACCTGTATTTATTGCGGTTTTCTGTTTTCAATTAACGTAACGAAAGTGGTAAATAATTGTGTAACGTTCATTATCAATTCAGCAATCGCCCGGAGACAAAGGGTACTCGTATACAATTAAATTGTCTCCCTTGGGATATCACTCTTTGCGACTAGTTCGTTTATATAAACCAATTACAAAATGGCGCATCGGAGTTTATTGTGTTATTTTATCTCGATCCAGACGCTGCGCTGAGACGCTTGTTGGTTCATTAAAAAGGTTGAAAATTATAGAAATTATTTAGTATTCATGGGTGTTCAGATGTTCATTTATTATTATAGGTTACGAAACCTTTTTCATAAATGAGGCTCCTGTTAGATAGGGATTATTTACGAATTATGATTGTATATAGGTTTTGAACTATAGACATAATCATTGATCGTCTCATAAAGCATCATATGTACTGGCCATAAAAATAAATCAAATAAAGATAGGAAATGTAGACAATACAAAGAATTCCTTTTTTCAATGTATTAAATGAATCGCCACGCGCCAGTACGTCTCATAATTAAAAAATCAATACCTTTTAGCATTCGTCTACATACATTTGCGTATATAAATAAGCATCCTTTTTGGTATTTAATTTAACAGTAAAATGTCACCAGCACTCCCCAGCAGACGGCATAAAAGAGCACATTATAATATATGCACGCGGCATACTGTAGTCTGCCCGCGTCTAGCGGGGGCTGTTCTGCCCGATTACATGTCGCCATAAAACAGGAATTGCTATCATCATGTACAATTGTACATAATGAAGTTTAAAAGATCATGAGCTGTGACATACATTATTACACGACTGCCCAACGAAAAGGAGTATAATGTTTTCAGGCGGTATGTGTGTATGTGAGATTCTTTAATCCACCAGAACTACTCAACACCTTAACCGACTTAGATGTGTGAGGTATCGTTAGAATCCTTACGTCAACCCGGGTGACGTCACAATAATAAAATATGTCATACTATAAAATTTCGTTTTAAATACATAAGTTATATGTATTTTTAAATCGCCTTTTCATGCTCTTTGTTTTAATTTTTCGATAGGATTGGGTTAAATATTTTTCTTCAATTCCCATAATATCGAGCATATAATCCACCATGTTGTTTTGCTGTAATTGTCATGATACCTCTCTATTCGTGCAAAGTATAATAATTCAAACTATAATTCAAATTATACTTAGCACAAATAGGTGCCATGCAAAATTTAAACAAAAGTCTTCAGACAAAAATGATTAGGTACACTGCTGGTTATAAGGCCTGTTCAAATCTAGGTACATTAATTCTTTTAACACACACTTAAGAGGCTGACAAGACTTGGTCTTAAAATCACATTAAACGGTTCTACGTCTTTATTTTTATGACGTATGGGTCTGCAATTAAAAACATGAAGTCAACATATTCATACCCAAATCGCTAGCGAGTCATATTTCACAAATAATCCACCCTTTTTTTATTTCAATATTTAAGTAATATTATCTTCAAAAACCGGGCCGCCCGGTAACACTCGCTCTCGTTTACTCCGACGGAAATAGACAGTGTGCGCGCTATCCAAAATCCTCAAGGGCATTTTGGTGTTGACAGCGTCTTTTCGATTTCGTCCATAGCGTGTCTCATCAGAATGTCCTATGGGTAGGTCCAAGCCAGTTTTTTCAGGCTTACCGCAATCGTGTAGTTTATTATAGCAATCTCGATAGCAATGCACACACGGGATAAAATCCAATTTCATTCGAGCCTAAAACCGCCCAAGGCCTTAGATACGGAACTTAGTTGTTAGAGGTCCGATACGTACGTACTCGTAATTGGGGTGAATACGCTTTATTAGCGGATCTGTTATGAACTTGTAGATAAAGCCCCTTTGAAACCATGTAAACTGTTAAACTAGTATGGATATGAGTTCGTTTTGAAATTCATGTTTGATTTGCATTACCCGTCGGGTTTTAGGTATTGACCTGATTTCGGGCTGTATCTGTTGTAAGATGGAAACTTAGCCTCCAGGCATTCTAGTCCAAAACTTTGGCATGCATTTCGATCTTCATTGAATATACATATACTTCAGAGCTTGGTGAGATGTAGACCGGGTACCGGTATGCAACGCAAAAATATTCTCTAGACCACGATCATGTATATAAATAAATAAATAATAAATAAATATTAGGGGACAATCTTACACAAATCGACCTAGTCCCATAGTAAGCTCAATAAGGCTTGTGTTATGGGTCCTAGGCAACGATATATTTAATAGATAGAAAATACTTAAATACATAGAAAACATCCAAGACTCAGAAAAAAATATTCATCACACAAATATTTGTCCTTACCGGGATTCGAACCCAGGACCTTCAGCTTCGTAGGCAGCGTCACTACCCACTAGGCTAACCGGTCCTCAAAACCAGAAGACTGGCTATTCGATGAGGGTTTTCCAGCTGCGTTTGCGCCACTACGTGCACTTCAGCTCGTTTGTGGTGCGCGTGCCGCGGCCGCTGCAGGAGACCATCGCGTGTGCTGACTTCTGGCCGACGGGTGTCATGTTTCGACGGTTCCGGGGCAACCTTTCGAATTCTACACCGGACTTGATGACTCAACGGAGCCACGCTGTTTCGTCGCCTAAATAATAAGTTTAATTTTAATTTTATTGTATGTATGTCATAGTCATAAAGGTATTTGTTCATATTTGCCTGAAATAAAATGAATATTGTTATTATTAATTTTGTATTAAGCACTAACGCTGCCAACGAAGTTATACATTGCTAATGACAAGATAAATTAAAAAATTGAATGCTCCGAGCCGAATGAATGATGATTATGATAATACATTTTCATGCGAAAAGAAGAACTGCAACAACATGCAACTTATTAACAAATAGCAGAATTCCCAGCAGACTCAGTCGGTTAATGTTTTTTTTTTTCCAAATATACTATTTTGTTTACCTTCCCCAAACCTCGGTGAACGCAGCTTTGTAAATGCATGTCGTTCAGTCATAATCCGGCGGAAAAAACCGGTATTGACCAGTTCGAGAGACCCTTAATGCTGCCCGTTCGACTGCGTCCTCTGATTGCCAGCTTTGAAGCCCTCGGTCTGCTCTTGGCCCCTCAGCGCGGTCGGTTTCGCCGCATAAAATATTTTCCACGTGAAACGCCAAAGTGGTTCATTGATCGTTTCGATGAAACTTTAATATAAGTACGCGGACTAATAGCCCGAACGTGACTCGAGTTAGGGGGCAATTTCGCGGAGGACCTTAAGAATATCATACACCAACAATGTGGATGACGTTATGCAAGAAGGCTTTAATTTACAATGAGGCTACTGTTTGAAACTTTCTTGTTTCTTCTCGAACTTCTCTTGAACCAATCAATCGTATTGCAATAAAGAGAAACATAGGGAGGTCTAAGAATTCATATTGAATGGCAACCTCGTGCTTTTAACTACCGGCCCGCATTGCGTATAACAAATAACGCAGGCGAAGCCACGGCCGCAGAATAGGAAATTTTACCATTCTGAAGGTCCATGTGAAATTTTCTTTTGAGATCAGTTGAGTAGTTCCTGAGTTTACCCCTACTTCCAAACTTAAAAAGCTACAAAGCCATTACGTATATATAATATCGGTAGATATAGATGAGTCTGCTCAGCAGTGTCTGCAGAATTGCGTACTTAAAAATTCAATGCAACTATAAAATTCTTAGTTGAATCGTATTAGGCCACACAATTTTATGAAAATATATTTTCACGTAAGTCATCATCCTCCTAGCGTTATTCCCGGTAATGCCCCTAAAGGAGCCCGGGATCCGCTTTGACACCTTATCCCAAGATTTGGCATAGGCACTAGTTTTACGAAAGCGACTGCCATCTGACCTTCCAACCCAGAGGGAAAACTAGACCTTATTAGAATTAGACCGGTCACGATGTTTTTCTTCACCGAAAAGCTAACGGTAAATATTCCGTACATAAGTTCCGAAAAACTCATTGGTACGAGCCGGGATTCGAACCCACGACCGCCGCTTGACAGCCACATGCCTGAACCACTAGGCTACCGTAGCTCTCACGTATATTTTCACGTAAGTATAGACGCTTATTTAAGCGGAATATGTTCGTCATATTTTTTTTTGGGGTGATGACAGATAAGAGCCAACATGAACTTGAGGCAGAAAAGTTTATCCATCATTATAACAGTATAGTATAGTAAGCTGTATTTTCCTTAAACATATAGATGTACTTAATTCTTAATATATAAGTTGACTTTAAGGACCGTCTATTGCGGTGAAAGCCTCCTCCAATTGCTTCCATTTTCCTCTGTCTCTTGCTGCTCTAGACCATGTTTTACCTGATATTAGGACAAGTAAGTAGTTATGGATGAAAGATGATCACACACACTAATGAACTGGTTTATAATATACAAAAAACGTAAAAAAGGCAGACCATTCAAAAGGTGGAGTGATGATATTGTCCTAATTTCAGGTAAAACATTATAACAGTATTGATTAATAATTTTATAATAACCAGTAATCTAAATAGCTTCATTCTTGATATATTGACGTGAGAAACAGCTGTTAGGAAATATCGGACCGCGTTATAAACTTAATGGCTACAGTGGGCCATTAAGATAAAGTTTATTTGCTTTTACGTGTGAAGCCTTTATAAAAAGGTTTATTTTATGTAATCTTTATTCAGATATAATGAAAACATGTTGGCGTATAATAACGTTTTGTATAGGTTATCGTGGAAAATACCGTGATGGTTTTTAAAATTGTCACCTGCAGGTGAATGAATTGAAAGTACTTACCTTCGTATTATTTTTATCGCTTAAATAAAGGTATACGAGTATTTTATGATCAAGAAGACCTCAAGAGTGGAGCATTAAAGGTCGGAAATTATTATTTGAGATTTTAAATTTTCTATGGGCTAAACAATAGACAACGGGGTTAAGTAAACTAGAAGTCCTACGATCACCAGTCTAAACTACAATAGACGACATAACACATTTTTCTGTCCTTTCCTATGATTTTATATCAACGTGATCGTGAAATGAGTTTCAAGTCTTCAAATATTTTCATTTTGTTTAACGACCTGTTTCTGCGTTAACGTTGTTGCATAAAGCGGACCAATTTATTCCCCCTTCGAAAGGTCTTATCTAGAATGAGAGAAGCTTGTTTTAATGTCGTTAATTTAAGACCCGGGCGGTAACGATTTCATTGTGATGGTCTGCTATAGGCCTCTAGGTAATATCAATAACTTTGCACCCAAAGGACGTAAGTGCCATCAACCACCATGGCGTGTACGCTTTTTAAGTGTTGGTATTCCTTGTAAATGACAAAAGGGATTATGTACATTCGGAAATCTAGTATTCTTATGATCTTTTGGGTTGGGTGTATTGCTTCAAAAGGTATTGAAATGCATAATAATTGGGTTGGCTGTGATTTTCGTCATACTGTGAGATACGGGGAGTAACGGATTTGTTGAATTGTGAGGTTGTACAAAAGTTACCTGACATTTGGCCCAAATGATTTGGTTAAATAGAGGCTTTAAGTACTATTTAAATAGAGATGTAAAACAATAGATTCAAATGCATTGAGGCACACATCAGTGTCTAAGCGAGAGGTTAAGAGTAGGTACCTGTTTTAATGTAAGTTCTTATACATCGTGTCCCAAAAGTCAACGTCGAGCCGAAAACGGGTGACTGTTCGTTAAACGTAGGTTTAGGTTCAAAATGGCGTCGGCGAACGAACGAGAGGTGGTTACCGAACTAAGTGAACTGTATAGAGACCTTCCGTGTCTGTGGGACTTAACTAGTGAGGAATATAAGGACCCTAGCCAAAAAAAATCCTAGCCTTTTTTTTCATCAATTGAACACAAAAGTGCAAAACAAACTCCAACCTTTTGTGACAAGGAAGGGTGCCATGGCGTCTCAGTAGGTGTTCCGCGCACGTTTGCCCCGCACAAGCGTTTCAAACACACTGAAGTTTGGGGCCTTTGTAAGCCGTGTAGTGTAAACAGTAGAGCTTCTACCTCGCTTCTACCAAGGTCACGTGGCAGAAACTGTGGTTGTATGCCGTGTAGCACATGTTTTGTGAGTTACGAAATAGGTACATATTTAGTAACCTCCGATGGGAACGAGGAGAATTATAAGTTTAACATGTGTATCAGTGGACTTTGCCGCGTGTAAATCACAGAATAAATTTACTGTCGTGTGGGTGTTATTAACTCTATCCCATAACCCCCCCCCCACGCTCGTAACAATATAAACATATAAACAGCGTACACACTTTCAGACAAGCGCTGTTTCAATCGGCTGCCTCACGACAAAAAAAAAAACTTTTTCATACTTTTACTTTTTATCTATTTCCGCCCCAGTCCAAGCTGGCTCAGTTCGGGTTGCACAGGGCGGTTCCACAACGCGCGGAGCTCAAATACCGCGAGCAATCCGGTTGCCTCTTGGACCCTGAAACTACTTTTAGTCATCTTTTAGTTCACATAAAACGGCGACACATTCATAGGTAATTCATAGGTAGGTACTTGCTTTGATAAGCCTCAGTAAAACAGAATCAACTGTTTTGTAAATTGTTAGAAGCGGATTTCGTGAGATTTTTTACAACTTATTATTTTTATGACTCAAATTGCGGTAATCTCATTGTATCACGGAAATCGGTTTTTTTGTCCAACTTTAGGCCAAATTATAGACCAGATAATCACCTAGGGTTGAATGACATTAACTGTTTTGCTTATATCGCCACGTAATAATATGGAAATCTGATACCTTTCTGTCATTCTAAACAAAAAGGCCGTATCTCTGTATAAAACCCACAGTGACATTCGCCTTTTCGTATAATAGCGTGATTTTACGACTTGAAAATAAACCGTTTTTTATTGCACGTTAGTTTTTGAGTTTAGTTTTTTTATAGGCGACTATAAAAATAAAATTAAAAGAATAGATAAGGAGTATTGTTAAAGCTTATAATGAAGGGTTTGATGCGTTTTGTTAAATTTATCGTGTGATAAATAAAACAAAGTCTTACTTAAAAAAATATGCATTTGAAATCGAATCTAAAGTAATTGCGATATGGTCGAAAATTCAAACAAGCCCGATTCTAAAATGTCTTTGTTTTTTAAGTATTTAATCTACCTCAGAAAAGTGTTGAGATGTATTTGATTAAAGTTATGGCATTTGGTTATTATTATTATTTTATGGTTTTAGTGAATGGTGTATAATATCTTATTAATGCAAATTAAAGGTCATTATAGTTATTATCTACCTAATTTCGGGTTAAATATGACTCTTTTAATAATTTATTTTGAGTTCCTATTAGACATGATAACATTGAAATAATGTCTTGTGTTAGTTGTGAATTATTTTCCTACTAGTATCTACCGCATTAGATAGATACACAGAGTTTTTTTATAATTTATAACACATACTTTTAGGTGATTGATTGCTATAGGTTGGATTAAGAATATTTAACAACTTAAAAGGTTTTGTATTGAAAAATTGAAGCAACTCCATTCAAGTTATCGCATCGGATTGGTACTGATTTGGCATTTGTCGCGCGCGGTATAATGTAGCTGCATACAAACTTTAGCCCCCCATTTTACCCCCTTAGGAGATGATTTCCGGGATTAAAACTATCCTATATCCTTCCCCGGGATTCAAAGTATCTCCATACACAAAATAATCTCAATCGGTACAGACAGACAGAGTTACTTTCGCATTTATAATATTACTAGCAGCTGCCCGCGACTCCGTCCGCGTGGAACTCGTTTATATCGCAGCTTCACACAAAGTGTCACCCCCCCCATTTCACCACCTTAGGGGATGATTTTCGGGATAAAACTATCCTATGTCCTTCCCCAGGATTCAAACTTCTGCTTTCTTGTTTTAGTCTCAATCACGTCAGCGGTTTAAAGCGTGAAGAGGTAACAGACAGACAGAAAGACAGATACACTTTCGCATTTATAATATATTAGTATGGATATTATGGATGGATATATAGTTATTACATGTATCTACAATCCAATTACTACTGTTAATGAGTAAACAAAGGGTATATCCGTACATTCGCACTAAAATTGTCGATATGTTCGCGATAAGCCGTTACTATACAATAATGTGACTTTATCGGGCCATTTCCATCCGCGACAACTATTTGCACATGCATTTTCATTAAGTACTCGTGCGTAATGCTCGCAATAATACTGTTTTTATGTCAGTTCAGATATACGGTGTGCAAAGCAACGACTGGCCAACATTTTAGCCTACAATATATAAATAAATAAATATTAGCAGACAATCTTACAAAAATCGACCTAGTCCCAAACTAAGCAAAGATTGTAGGTCCTATGGGTACTAGATAGAAAGATATACAAGAGATAATATGGTTTAATGTAAAAACACACATATAATATATAAAAATACATAAAGTACATTATAACTAGATTTAAAATTAAAACTAACTTAAAAATAACTTACCAAAAAAAAAACTAAGAACTAATTTCTAAATTTGGACCCTTTGGCAGGGTACCCATCACGCAGGCAGCATTCCCGCGTTGAATTGCGATTGTAAGTGTTCAAGACAGTCATTATTTAGTAAATCTCGTAGTCTTATTCCCATCTACCATTATAAAACATATGTAGTGGGTCAATGTGAATGGAGACATTTCGATCCGCCCACATAAGAAAAAAGCGTATTGAGCAAGCAGGCGCTCGATATTATGCATCTCGTTTTAATCATAAAACATATGTGGTGGGTAGATGTGAATAGGATTATTTCAATCCACCCACATTTGAAAAGAGCACTGAGCGAGCAGGCGCTTGATATCTTGCGTCTCGTTCTAATCATAAAACATGTGTGGTGGGTAGATGTGAATGGGAGTATTTCGATCTACCTACAATACGAAAAAATAGGTAGTAAGCGCGGCGCGCGATATTTTCATCTCGTATTAATCGATACGTAAATATGACTGCAGCGCGCGCTTCAGTAGTTCCTGAAAATTGATGTACACGCATGTATTGTAAAGGTGAGAACGAAATTTGGATTGACAAATTTATACTCATATTTGTTCGATTAAGCTACCTTGGTTAGCATATTTCTTGTGCTTACGTATTAAGGGGAGACTGTTCAAGGCAGCCGTCTGTAAGACAAATACATAGCTTTGACTCTTTATTTTACCATCTCAACAGCTCTCTTTGGTTCATAGGTTTCGGACTTATGTCAAGGTACTTTCCCCTACAGTTAACATCTTATATGAGCGGATTGGTCTAGTTTACTAACCATCCAAATATACCCGGACTTGACAATAACGTGTAGGTAAAAGCCTCCGTTAAGAGCTTTAAGCTCCAAATATAAATAGGTAAACGAAGTTGTACCATTTATAGAGGTCACACCTTTGGTAGGTGTGCCTCATGAATCGAATATTCCTCAACGATTGTGACTTTGGCCTGGCCGCCTGAAAAGCCGGTGGTTGCGAAGCTTTCAGAGTACGCTTTGCAAAGCTTCCAGTCACATAACCAAAGCTGGGTTCATTTAGTTTTCATACAAGGTTGTTTCCATATTTTTCTAAATTTATTTAATTAACTTAATTTATATTCGACAGTAGAATCACAAAACAACCTTTGCCTCCTCATTCCTCATTAATTCTGCTTAAAACGGCAATGCGCCGAACGTAGTTTTAAGGATTTGAACAAACGGCACTATGCCACAGTAGGTAAAGCTCTTTAAGCTAATTAGAAGCATGTAATTATAGTCATTTCCTTTGCATAGCTCATGTTTTGGTAATTTTCACTTGCACTATGCACATCATTCATAAATATTAGACAAGCCTTAAGCTTAACATAGTAAACTTTACTACATTATTAATCTACAGTAAGATATTAATCTAATGAAATAACTGAGAATAGTGCTTACGACCTCTGTTAGATGTAACAAAGGAATCAAAAGTATTAATTTGCATAAAACTACAAAAGTTTAGTGTTTAGATAGGTATTTCACCTAAACTATTTGAAATGTATTCATTTAGCCTATTAACAATTATGCACTGAGTAATTCTGTACAAGATTAACATAACTTAAGACCTAGATTTACCTAGATTAAGACGGTACTGGAATGTAAACGCTAAAACCTAAGACAAAATTGTGTAAAGAAATGACTGTTTTAATCGAAATAAAGATGTTTACGTTATGGTAATGCTGGAAGGTTTATATATAAGGTGGAGTACAAGCAAAATGTTCACTCATAACAAGCTCGACTATCACTAGAGCAACATATACCCATCTCGCTCCAACCAACCAGCCGTGCCATCAAGCTTTCTCAAGAGTATCGGAGTTTTATTTCCGCCTGTGGATCCCACTTGTGTGTGAGTGCGACGACAACAGAGCTCCCGTCACGCTCGCACCGTGCCTCCGCTGCTGCAGGGAACAATCGACGGCCACACATGCCAATTTGTGTGCACGTCGACCACTTCCGCGGTTCGGACCAGCGACCTCACTAGGTCAGCACCCTTAGTCCGAGGCTATTGAAGCCAGGCACCATACGTCGCAACCCTCTTCCCGTGATGTAACTACGGGGCACCGCGCCGTATAATGGTCCTTCGAACCGGATCCCTGAAGAAGCAAGCAGTTCAAGCAGAAGATTTGGCTTTAAAGAAGATTCTTCTAACAATCAAGCATTAGATTGACCCTTTTAAAGAAGACATCCTCTAACAATCTTCAAGCATCGTACGAGAAGCTGCCATTTGAAGCAAGCAGTTCAGCGCGAACAGATTGCCTCCTTTCGAACAATCTGCGCCGTACGAAGAAGCTGCCAGGAGATAAGAACAAAGAACTCTCAAGCAAGAAAAGCCCTCAAAAGGGTTAATGAAACAAGAAAGCTCAAGCACGAAGAGCCCTCAATAGGGATAACGAAGCCTCAAGACCGAAAAGCCCTCAATAGGGATAACGAAGCCTCAAGACCGAAAAGCCCTCAATAGGGATAACGAAGCCTCAAGACCGAAAAGCCCTCAATAGGGATAACGAAGCCTCAAGAACGAAAAGCCCTCAAAAGGGATAAAGAAGCAAGAAAAGGCGTACCAGCGAGGAAGACACACCAGCGTGGAAGACTTCGAAAACGAAGCGTCAAGTCGTCGTGGTCATCGAGCATCAGCAAATCCTATCAGAACCGGGTATTCGTCAATCCCCGTTGCTTCTGGTAGGTGGCGTGGCTCTGGCCTAACGGTGTCAACCAGAGCTCAAACACGTCTTAGTGCGGTATACCGAGTGGTTACCGCAGCGCTCTTTTCAGAGCGTCTTTATAACTCGGCCGTTTGCTGGTATGATACTTTGCGGTGTTTGGCCACAGGTTGGCAAGCTGAAGGGCGTGGCGTTCCACCACGTCCCGAGCACCTATATCGCACAGTAGTCCTCTGCCAGACGGTACCCATCACCTCCTTCCTCCCTACGTTCCCATTCTCAATCGGCATCAATACGGTAGTACGCCGAGCGAGCAGATAGGGCCTGTTAGTGCTAGGCAGGTAGGGACTGTTAGTGCTAGGGGGGTAAGGTTAGGATGACAGGTAAGGGGGAGGGTCGAGTAACGAGGTCGAGGAGTAGACTGGATCAGCTGGAGTCAGTCAGCGGTGAGAGTTCCAAAGGTAATAGTGGTGCGTCTTCTTATGACACCACGACGTCTACCCATACGTGGAGCCATGGAACCGACACTGCGGATCTGACAACTATTACGGTATCACCGCAGGCAGGATCTAGCAGGTTAGGCGATATTCCGGTCAGGATGAGTGAACCGATTTTAGGCGAACAGGGGAACCCCGTTTTAGCCAATAATGGTGATATTTTAGACGCCAACAGTATAGGCGCGAACGTTAAAGACGCCAACCCTTTGGGCGCAATAATTTTAGACGCCAACATTGGGCAACTAGGCGCGAATGTAGGCAACGTAGAACACGCGGGCGCTGTCGATCATGTTGTCAATCCGCGTAGTGGTTCGAGAACCGGTTCAGTAGTAGGTGAGCGGGCACAAACGCCGCCTAGGGTCATTGACGCCACTGATTATGACGCCGTAAGAGCTGAAGACAATAGGTTAGTTAGACTACGTGCGGAGTCGGAACTCCGCGCGTCGCAGCTGGAGCAAGCTAGGGCCGCCGCCGCTTACGCCGCTTCTAGGTACGAATTGTTGTTAGCTGAAAGCCAACATTCGGTTATAAGAGCGCCGCCGCCCAACGTATTTAGTTTGCCCAACGAAGCCACGCATGGTAGAAACGTAGCTAACGCCTCTCCCACTCTGGGACAGCCAGGTAGCAGTAGGCCACCACAGCATAGACCCCAAGAAACCGAGGGTATAGATAGGAACCACAGCCCAAACAATGCGGCTGGGGAAATTAGCGCTCTACGCGACGCTATAGTGCAAGCCATCAGTATGAATAGGACTGACAACCACGTTTCACCCATGCCACAGCAAATCACCTTGGGCAAATATATAGGTGACTTGCCCCTTTTTGACGGCAATCCCTCGGATTGGATTGCATTTAAACGTGTTTATTTAGATACGGAGAGTTCGTTCTCCAACATAGCTAATATGGGACGCCTTCGGAAGGCAGTCAAAGGGCAGGCACGTGAGTCAGTAAGGTCTATGTTACACACATGCAGTAATCCTTATGAAGTAATTGCCGCTTTAGATAGAGCTTTCGGAAAGCCAGACGTAATTATTATGTCTGAAATTCAGAATGTCAAACGGATGCCGCGAATGAGCGATGATAGTCGGAACATTTCTGAATTCAGCAATCGTGTGTGCAATGTAGTAGCCTCTATTAAAGCCCTGAATAAACCACAGTACCTATACGCTCCTGAGTTAGTTAGCCGTATAGTAGAGAAGATGAATAATATAATTAGATTTGAGTGGTATAGGTACAAGGGCAACGCTGATGATGTGCCGGAACTCTTATCATTATCAAGATTTTTGCAGGACTTGAGTGAAAACTTTAACTGTATGTTCGCATATGAACAATCCAAGGTCAAGTCGGGTGTGCGCTCACGTAGAGTGAATAACATTAATTCGCGGCATAGGTATAGGGAGAGCTCGGTGTCGTCCGATGATGAGGGAGGTAGTGATTTCTACGATGACAATTCCGTATCAAGTCACGACTCTCGCGCGTCTGCGGCACATAGGCAGGATAGGAAAACTCTACCTATATCACATGATTCTGATAGCGAAGCCGAGTCGGAGCAACATTATGTTGCGGCGGCAAACAAGCGCACAACGCGAGGCGGTTTCAAGTCTAGGCGTAATAATGATAGGAAGTTTAAACCACAAGAAAATAGGAATAACGTCTCTGCTAATAACAGTCAGAAAAGTAAGTGTGTAATTTGCACAGGCAATCATCCTGTAGCAAGTTGTGCTGACTTTATTAAGCTGAGCGTTAACGATAGATGGGACGCATTAAAACGCTATAAGCTCTGCTTCCGGTGTTTAGGTGACTTGCATACATCCTCATACAATAAATGCAAATATAACCCATGTGGGAAGGGAGAATGCGAGGCATCACACCATGCTTTATTGCATGGCAAGAAGAAGAGCTTAGAGCGTAAAGAAAAGACCGTAGCGACTAAAGAGCAGGTTAGTTCGGTTAACCACGCGAACCAGTCACAAGCGTATTTAAAAATAATTCCGGTGGAGCTAAAGGGTTCAAAAGGTACCATCTCCACATACGCTTTGATGGACGAAGGCGCGACGCTATCGTTAATCCAAAAGGATATAGCTTTGCAAGTCTCGCATCCCGGTAAACGGGAAACCCTCTCCTTCGAAGGAGTAGGTGGTCACGAGGTGATAGACAACGATTCTTCGCGAGTAAAACTTAGAATTAGAGGTATCTCTAGTAGAGAGTTTCATGATTTTACCGCGCATACGATAGATAAGATGAACCTTGCGTCGCAAGCTGTAGATAGGTCGGTCGTTCGTAAATGTGCTCATTTACGGCATTTAGAAGATGAGTTGTGTTACGAGTCAGCACAACCTACTATACTTATAGGTCAAGACTCATGGCATTTGATAGTGAGTAGGCAAGTATGTGAAGCAGGTAGAGCTTTACCCTGCGCATCCCTGACGCACCTCGGTTGGGTGCTTCATGGGGTTAACGATTTTCCTCGTAAATTGCTAGGGGCGGTTAATCACATTAAACCTACTTGCGATAGTCAAGATCCAGCTCTAGCTTTGATACGCGAGCACTTTAGTATAGAGTCATTGGGCATAGAGCCGCGTAAACAAATTAACGATCCAGAAGATAGAGCTATTAAGTTGTTAGAATCTACGTGTAAGCGTATACCCAACGAGGATAGGTTTGAAGCAGGTTTATTGTGGAAAACTGATGATGAGACTCTACCGGATAATAAAGCTCACGCATTGCGACGCTTATACACGTTAGAGAAGAAATTAGATAGAGACCCGAAACTTAAGGCTGAATATAATAGGCAGATGGATGATCTCATAGAACAAGGTTTCGCTGAAAGAGTCGACTCTATCACGGACGCACCGCGCGCCTTTTACCTCCCGCATTTTAATGTTATTCACCCCCAAAAGGGAAAAAGTAGAGTCGTTTTTGATGCTGCTTGTAAAACAAGCGGTAAAGCACTAAATGACGCGATTCTACCTGGACCCGATTTAATTCAATCGCTTTTCGGAGTTTTAATAAGATTTCGTGAGGGCCGTATAGCGGTAATTTCGGACATAAAGCAAATGTTCCTTCAGGTTAAAGTCATAGAAGCGGATCGCGATAGTTTACGATTTTTATGGCGCGGGGAGAGCAGAGACTCGCCTCCACAGACTTATAGAATGACGTCTTTGATTTTTGGTAGTGCGTCAAGTCCTGCTACGGCTATTTATGTTAAGAACAAAAACGCAAACGAATATCGCGATACGTATCCTGAAGTAGCTAGACTCACGGAACGTAACTTCTATGTAGACGATTTTTTGGGCGCATTTGACACGGTAGAGCAGGCGCAGAAAACCATTAGCGACATGGACAAGGTGTTCAGAAGGGCCTCGTTCACGCTATGTGGCTGGGCATCTAATGAACCTAGAGCTATATGCAACGTTAAGGATGTGTCTAAGGACTCTACCACGATATTAGGAAAATCGGACCACGAGCGTACCTTAGGACTTTTGTGGAATCACCACAATGACAGCTTAGGTTTCAACTTGAATCTACGCAATACACCTACAGACATAGTCAAGGGACTTAGGGTACCTACGAAGCGACAGGTCACAAGCGCAGTGTTTAGCGTTTTCGATCCGACTGGCATGGCGTCACCAGTAACGATTTTAGGCAAAATGCTAATTCAAGATTTATGGAGAGCGTCTTGCCGGTGGGACGAAGCGATACCCGATCATCTAAATAAAGCATGGCGCGAGTGGTTGGATAGTCTGGACTTATTACAAGACCTTGCTATACCTAGGCATATACCTAGATCGAAAGGACCAGCTTATCTGCACGCCTTTTGCGATTCGAGCGAGAAAGCTTTTGCAACTGCCATATATATTGTAGTCACCGACTCTGACGGCAATAAAACATCACATCTGGTCAGTAGTAAAGCTAGGGTAACACCTTTAAAGTGTATTTCGATGCCCAGACTTGAATTACAATCAACCATCTTAGCTTGCAGACTGGCAGACGCAGTCCGGCGCGAAACGGACTACGAAATCTGCCAGTCCTACTACTGGACTGACTCTCGAACCGTACTCGCTTGGATAAACTCGGATCCTAGGACATTTAAACCGTTCGTGGCACATCGCTTAGCCGAATTAGAGACTTTTACGAGACCATCCGATTGGCACTGGGTACCGACCAGTGAAAATGTTGCGGACATTGCAACACGCGGTATAAAGACAGATTTCGATATAAACCACCGGTGGTTTAGAGGCCCTCAGTTTATTTTAGAGTCTCCAGATAAGTGGCCTAAAATTAAAACGTCAGTACAGGCTACGTCTAACACCGGTGAGGAACGTAAACCGGTTAATACTGCCACCGCTGGCAATGTTACCAAGGATAGGTTCGCTCACCTGCCAGATCCGCAGCGTTTTTCACGTTTCGTCAGATTGCAGCGCGCTCTCAGTCGTTTGTTGGTGGCTGTTGAAATTTTTATCTCTAGGCAAGTAAAGAATACGTTAGGTAATGACGTGATGCCTAAACACCTGCTGATAGCAGAACATCTGTTATTAAGTAGATGTCAAGAAGAAGACTTTACCGAGGAACTCACTCGCTTGCGTGGTAATGAAGCTGTACCAAAGTCATCAAAGTTGTATCGGCTGGCAGTAAAGCTGTCCACAGACGGGCTGTTAACACTCGATGGCAGATATAAGATCAACGCTGCTAACAATCAGAGGCAACCGATAATATTAGATATTAAAAATCACATAACTCGATTGCTTGTGCATCACTATCATGAGCAATTTAATCATGGAAATCATCATACCGTGATTAATGAGTTACAACAGAAATATCACATTATCGGTTTGCGAAGCTATCTACGTAATATATACGCAAGGTGTCAGTGGTGCAAAATAAGAAAAGGTAAACCCGCTATGCATCAGCAGGGAGATTTACCACAAGAACGCTTTATGCACCACCAACCCGCGTTTACCGCCATAGCTACCGATTTTTTTGGGCCATTAAAGGTCACAATTGGGCGTCGCAAAGAGAAGCGATGGGGCGCTTTGTACACTTGCCTAACTACGCGGGCAGTGCACGTAGAGTTAGCCAATTCTCTCTCAGCCAGCTCTATGATTCAAACCCTTAGACGCATGATGGCTAGAAGAGGTACGCCCACCATCATTTACAGTGACAATGGTACCAATTACATTGGAGCTGAACGCGAAATAAAAGAGGCAATGGATAGCGTTGAGTTTAGCGACTTTATCGTAAATAAGCGCATCGTCTGGAAAAAGATACCGCCAGGCGCACCATCCATGGGCGGCGCTTGGGAGGTCATGGTCAAGGGAGTAAAGAGTGCCTTATATGCAACCCTTAAGGACAAGGTTCCATCTGAGGATACGCTCCATACACTTTTATTGGAAGCGGAACACATAGTAAACTCCAGACCATTAACACCCATAAATGCCAACCTTTCAGAGGAGCAACTCACGCCAAATCATTTCCTCATACATAGGTCTAACGGTATGATGCCCTTCGGTAGTTTCAGCGATAAAAAATCTCCTAAAAATAGCTGGCAGGAAGTTCAGCAGCTCGCTGAGAGATTCTGGAAGAAGTGGCTCATAGAATATAAACCAACTTTGTTACCACGCAAGCGGGCCTCCGACACGCCAAATTTGAAACCCGGCGACATTGTTTTAATAGCGGACAACACTTTGCCTAGAGGTATTTGGCCCCGCGGGCGTATAGAGAAAGTTTATCCTGGACCTGATGGCAAGGTACGTGTCACAGAGGTAAGAACATCAGCTGGACTCATCCGTCGCCCGACCTCGAGACTCGTACTGATAGATTCGACTAGTCTTGATTAGTTCTTTGTACTTGCGTACTGGGGGGAGATTGTTCAAGACAGTCATTATTTAGTAAATCTCGTAGTCTTATTCCCATCTACCATTATAAAACATATGTAGTGGGTCAATGTGAATGGAGACATTTCGATCCGCCCACATAAGAAAAAAGCGTATTGAGCAAGCAGGCGCTCGATATTATGCATCTCGTTTTAATCATAAAACATATGTGGTGGGTAGATGTGAATAGGATTATTTCAATCCACCCACATTTGAAAAGAGCACTGAGCGAGCAGGCGCTTGATATCTTGCGTCTCGTTCTAATCATAAAACATGTGTGGTGGGTAGATGTGAATGGGAGTATTTCGATCTACCTACAATACGAAAAAATAGGTAGTAAGCGCGGCGCGCGATATTTTCATCTCGTATTAATCGATACGTAAATATGACTGCAGCGCGCGCTTCAGTAGTTCCTGAAAATTGATGTACACGCATGTATTGTAAAGGTGAGAACGAAATTTGGATTGACAAATTTATACTCATATTTGTTCGATTAAGCTACCTTGGTTAGCATATTTCTTGTGCTTACGTATTAAGGGGAGACTGTTCAAGGCAGCCGTCTGTAAGACAAATACATAGCTTTGACTCTTTATTTTACCATCTCAACAGCTCTCTTTGGTTCATAGGTTTCGGACTTATGTCAAGGTACTTTCCCCTACAGTTAACATCTTATATGAGCGGATTGGTCTAGTTTACTAACCATCCAAATATACCCGGACTTGACAATAACGTGTAGGTAAAAGCCTCCGTTAAGAGCTTTAAGCTCCAAATATAAATAGGTAAACGAAGTTGTACCATTTATAGAGGTCACACCTTTGGTAGGTGTGCCTCATGAATCGAATATTCCTCAACGATTGTGACTTTGGCCTGGCCGCCTGAAAAGCCGGTGGTTGCGAAGCTTTCAGAGTACGCTTTGCAAAGCTTCCAGTCACATAACCAAAGCTGGGTTCATTTAGTTTTCATACAAGGTTGTTTCCATATTTTTCTAAATTTATTTAATTAACTTAATTTATATTCGACAGTAGAATCACAAAACAACCTTTGCCTCCTCATTCCTCATTAATTCTGCTTAAAACGGCAATGCGCCGAACGTAGTTTTAAGGATTTGAACAAACGGCACTATGCCACAGTAGGTAAAGCTCTTTAAGCTAATTAGAAGCATGTAATTATAGTCATTTCCTTTGCATAGCTCATGTTTTGGTAATTTTCACTTGCACTATGCACATCATTCATAAATATTAGACAAGCCTTAAGCTTAACATAGTAAACTTTACTACATTATTAATCTACAGTAAGATATTAATCTAATGAAATAACTGAGAATAGTGCTTACGACCTCTGTTAGATGTAACAAAGGAATCAAAAGTATTAATTTGCATAAAACTACAAAAGTTTAGTGTTTAGATAGGTATTTCACCTAAACTATTTGAAATGTATTCATTTAGCCTATTAACAATTATGCACTGAGTAATTCTGTACAAGATTAACATAACTTAAGACCTAGATTTACCTAGATTAAGACGGTACTGGAATGTAAACGCTAAAACCTAAGACAAAATTGTGTAAAGAAATGACTGTTTTAATCGAAATAAAGATGTTTACGTTATGGTAATGCTGGAAGGTTTATATATAAGGTGGAGTACAAGCAAAATGTTCACTCATAACAAGCTCGACTATCACTAGAGCAACATATACCCATCTCGCTCCAACCAACCAGCCGTGCCATCAAGCTTTCTCAAGAGTATCGGAGTTTTATTTCCGCCTGTGGATCCCACTTGTGTGTGAGTGCGACGACAACAGAGCTCCCGTCACGCTCGCACCGTGCCTCCGCTGCTGCAGGGAACAATCGACGGCCACACATGCCAATTTGTGTGCACGTCGACCACTTCCGCGGTTCGGACCAGCGACCTCACTAGGTCAGCACCCTTAGTCCGAGGCTATTGAAGCCAGGCACCATACGTCGCAACCCTCTTCCCGTGATGTAACTACGGGGCACCGCGCCGTATAGTAAGTCTTTGTAGTCCAGGCAATGAACTGACAACTTGTATGGAAAAAATGTCAATTTTGGAAATAATTTATAATAGCTTATTTTTTATGTATAACGGATATATTATCAATTAAATAGTTACCCAGCAACAAAATCCGGCAAAATTTCAGACATCGAAAAAATGATAAGTTAACTGGCTTCTAAAAAGTCAGTAAAAATATTAATAAATGTTTTTGTCTTTATTTTGGTTCATTTACATTTGCTTTATAATATTTAAGATAAATCGTACAAAAACAGATAATGCATGCTTCATTTAAATCTGCATAATTACTTCCGGGTGGAAAGTTTGTCGGATTCTTGACTAAATCATCTTAGAATAACATTTTCAAATGAAATCAACAAAAAAAACGCTATTATAAATTAATGTTTTTCAAAACCGTATTTTGCCTGGAGTATTGCGCGAGAAACCTGCCCCGCGAGGGTCGCATGTTGCCTCCCTTAAGCGTTTGCTGAGCGCCCCGTGCAGCTCACGCGCGCCCTTACCCCACGAGCCAAGAGTCTCGACACCAAATGGAACAAACACGTACTGGGTGCCGATGGAATTGTACTTCACCGCCTTTGCTCGTTCCCGCGCGTCTGCCGCCGCGCCAGCACGTCTGCTAGTCGAAGGAAGGCGCAGCTAAGGTGTCAGCGCAAGTGGCGTCCCACACCAGTGCACGTCCCATCTCCCACGAAACCAACGACATCCCGTCGGGGCGCTTACCACCGCTCCGTACGATCTGGGGCTCCAGAGCGGCGGGAACATTGGCACTGACGAGCGCCCTTCTAAGGATGTCGTTGAGAGCGGCATGGCGTAGATAGATATATTGTCATCTAGTACCCATAACACAAGCCTTACTGAGCTTACTATGGGACTAGGTCGATTTGTGTAAGATTGTCCCCTAATATTTATTTATTTATTTTATTTATATATGGTAGACATGGTGTAGTGCATCGCGTATGTTCACCGAGGCCAATACGGACGTTTTTCACGCCATTATATCATAGATGATACTTGATATGATAGTCCAATTTTGGCTTACTGGATTGGGCTGTCAAAGAGCTTTTTATCATATAGGAAAGTTAGCGGTAAATCTGAATAGTAAGTCTTCCCAAAGTATCACGTCCCAAAATAATTTCTCAAATGATTCTGGGTTATACAAGTTTATTCTAGGAAAGGCGGATTTTCGCACAAATGGAGAGGCAATTTATGAAAGTTGGTTACATAAATTTCTTAAAACACGTCCTTAGCCTGCGAATGTCAAACGACGTATTGTATGGAAATCGAACCAGCTTAAGAATTATTCTTAACCAATATTAGTCTTAAGTCTCATTAACAAACTATGTAAATTTTTAATATATACGATCTATTACCTACAAATACTTAAATACATAGAAAACATCCCTAACTCAGGAACAAATATTCGTGCTCATCACACAAATAAATGCCCTTACCGGGATTCGAACCTACAGGATCTCTTACTTCGTAGGCAGGGGTCACTGTCACTGCCAATACTAGGCTACAGCGGTTCTCGGTATACGGGTGGAAATACTGGAAAAAGGGATGTAATGTGACATTTGGTTGTGTCAGAAAAAAAATCCTGTACCACTTTATTTTCTTGGCCTGAAAACTGAAAACAGTAAAATCAGCAGATTCAATCAATAGCAATGAAAATGTTTATTGAAATTGTATATAAAATGCGCCCGTTCTCGTTACATACTATTTGAAGAAAAATTTTACATTCCTACAGAGGCCGGGAAGTAAAGAGACACTAGTTGTATTAAAAGTTCCAAGCATGTATAGTTGAGATTTTTATAAAATTTACATTTCAATTGGAATCTTGTGTGTTGGACGGTAGAGTTGCTTTTTGAATGGATTACTTGATGCAATTCGGCTAACTCAAATAATCCCAAGCATAGGAATGTGTAGCAATTAAACCATACTCTAAGCCGTGTTTCGACGAAACGAACAATACTCATAGACTTACCTACGAAAAGACGTAACTATCTAAGCTCTTTTAGTCTAACAAAGCCAACTTGCCGTATATCGCTTTGAGAGAAGTAGATACGCCATTGTGTTGTGTCACAGCACTCACAGCGCGGCAGTAATTTTACAAGGGCTCAAATAGTTCAGCCACACCCGAATGACAAACGGTGTTACCGAAGATTATCGTTAGAACATGACTAATGACATGTCTCATCCCTCCTATATGTTAATTGTACCGAATGCTTCTAACACTAATTTACACTGTGTTTATTTTACAATATACCAACATTTATTAGCTGATGTCAAACATATTCACAAGCGAAACTGATTCTTATGGCATTGGCATCAAAGTTCATGCGTTAGTTTAGTAGCAGCAAATTATTGAGGCGCTGAAGACACTGCTCTTACATTTACCCTTTTATAAAAAGGCGTAAGTCACATTGATTTACGACGAAAATCTGCTTTTTTGAACGATGTCGTTTTGAGTTGTCATTTTAGCTACGTTTCTGACGTACGATTTAATTTTTCATCGTCATGAGTACTGTGTAAACATACGAAACGGAGGGGAACGCGCTATTTTTAAATTTGTTTTTAGTTTCGGGTATTCGTCTTGATTAAAGAGGTTATATTATATTTCGCAGAAGTGGCTTTATTTGAATATATGAATGTTGGAAGGAATTTTTAGGCTGACTGACATTCCATAACAACATTAAAAGTAGCCTTTATCCACAAAGTTTAGACGCGTTACAATTTCGTCTCTTCGGTAGTTCTTTCATAAAAGTAACAAAATTATCCACGAATAAAGTGAGAAAAGATTTTGCCTGTCAAAGTCTTTATGATTTTGACATAACAATATGCACAAGCGGCAACAGTGTGGTTTTTCCACAGGCGTTATTTAATTAGTATAGTTGAATATAATTTACTTTAAAAACAAAGTTTTAACACTTTTAACCGACTGGCGTTTTCACCGAAAAAAGCCTCGGTCAAAACGCCAGTCGTTATTAATCAAGCGCCTTGGTGTTGCCAGTTTGCACTCGGAAAATTGTAACCTTTACCTTCGTAAAATGGGCCCCTGTTCCTTGAAACAATTCTCAACAAAGCCGGATACAATATTAAGCAAGAAAAATTGCTTCACGTACGCTTTTAAGGAAAAAAACTCGTGCATTTCGGGACTCGGAAACTTTTGAGTAGTATTTAAAAATGCATATTGTTCGCGGACGAGCCAGAGTGTGACATAACGAAATGTAAAGTACTATTTACACGGTACAAGTTGACTTGCAGAATTGGGAATGGATGAAAATATCAGAAGTGGCTGATTCTTTTTTTGGTGATAGGAATAACGTTCCAAAGCACCAGAAAAAAGTTTCAGATTTTTTCGCTGCGTCAATAACCGTTCATACTCGCGATCGGGAGCATCCATGGCGATAACCACGAATCAATATTCCGACAAAACAAATCAATAGTCCAATCGGGTTGCAGATGTCGTCGAATAGGCAATCAAAATCAAATCCAGGGTCGAATAGCGAAAGTCGTCGTTCACGCAGGCAATTACGGCGTCGACGCAACGCACAATTTTGTATGAAAAACGTTCGCAAGACGCCGTAATGTGGGGGGGCCCTAAATCCACTTTCCTAGGCAGCAGTACCATACCATTAGCCGGGTGCCATAATGGCAAGTGCAATAAGTACAGGTGCGGGCAATTCAGGTTGTAAGTTTGTCTATCTCGTTCTACCTACCTTCCTCTCAATAGGGACACTAAATAAAATAACCAATAATGTCATATTTTCTGGAAAAAGGATTAAAGATGTTGTCAAACGGAGAAAAAATCAACGCAGAAGGTTAAATAATCACGAAGTTACAAGTGTCCAAATTTTTAAGAAGGGGTATGTTCTGTCCCTTTTTCGCAAAACGCAACTTCATATGAAACGATGACGCTTGAAGATTGTGACGTCACTAATAGACGGCAATGTGCCGTGTCCCATCGTGTTCGGCGCCGCCGTCGACGCGGCCCCCCGGCAGCCTCGCGTAACGTGACGTCACACACTGTTTGCGTTTTCTCTGTCTAACAAGCAATATTAAAACGGTTGTAGCTTCGTAATTCTTTGAGATATCTGAATGGAATTTTCGTCACTAGGCATATTTTTTTGCCTTCTTTCTTTTGGAGTAATAATAATTTTCGAGTCTACACCCCTATTGCTCAAAGGTGCAACCTTTGGTCATCACACAAATAAATGGACTGGACTTGCTACGTATGCAGGTTCACTACCAACTAGGCTAAAGCATTCGTCAAAGCGGTTTTTAAAAACTTAGGAGAATATCTTTTTGTAACTGTTCTTCAACTAATGTATCGCTTAAATGCATACAAGCAGTCAAGATTATGTAGCATTATATTTAATACACGCAATACATTTAGCGCCGCTTTGTCGACTGTTGAATGCAGTCAAATGTCAACTCGGCACAGCGGTGTCCTGTGATATGTCACGTGTGACGTGACTAACTATAAGAGAATAGGTAAGTGCCAGTAGCTCGCTGCACCGGCCACTGGCAGAGTGTGCGGCAGGCTTAAGTCAAAGTTTTGAGCGCCTAATAATAAGGTTAATAATAAAGTGAAAGCCCACTTGCCAGGTCTGAAAAAATATGCTTTCAGCACGGCACGCGAATCAACTTTAATATGCATACCGTTTAGCCTCGGACTAGAGATGGGCTTTATCGACAAGTTTTTGCGTACTATAGTATTTTATCGATATATTGGGCTAAATGGAATGGCTTCACTGCTTTATCAATACAAAACTATATCTAGACTACTTATAACAATATATACAGGGTGATTCAGGAGACATGAGCAGGATCAACCCTACGGATTCAATAGTTTATAAGCTACTCAGTCGTACCAGCATTGGTAAGATTAACGTTAATTTTTTTTTAGATGTGTAGGGTGACCATGATCTATTGTGAATGAAACTTTTACACAAAATGTAAAAAAAACTGTGGGCGTTTAACTTAATTACGATGGTAAAAGATCCATTAACATTAACTGTATGTGTAGGGTTGATCCTGCTCACGTCTCCTGAATCATCCTGTATATATATACCTAAGTTGAATTTTTCAGTGTTTTTATGGAGATAAAAATAAAAACAGACAAAATAATAAAGGTATCATGGTTAGATCCTAAAAGTGACCTCTAGATAAAAGGTGAAAAATGTTAAGTCTATTTATCTAACCAAATGATTAAATCTTATGTATATATTCTGTCTGTATCTGTCACATTAGCATCAGACCTACGAGAATTGACAAAACACATTTTTACAAACAGAACCGTAAAGTTTTATGTTTACCCTATTATTTTAATACAGATTGTGAACTGTACTTTTGTATGATCCTTTTTGAACTTTTTTGTCTTGAGCTGCATTATGTGTGATCCTGATTATAATTCTGTCCGTAAGGGCTACGTCTATATCCATGGCCAGCCCAGCCCTACGCGTTAACAAGGCGATTACGGTCAGGGGCGGGACGAGCCCACTCGATAACCGCTCTTTACGGCGTTCCAGAGGCGAATATAATTACCAAAAAACCAACGCATGGGAAAATAAAACAAAGAACGCCCAAATAATGGGCGTGAGACACGGACGGTATGACTTGTCAGCGCTGATATTCTAAAAGCACTCGTACATTAGGCATTAAGCTGTAAATGATTCAACTTATCAATGTGAGAATAAAATATGTCATGCGATTTTTGTTTGTACCACGTTACATTCAGTCACGGAAGGCGCAGCATGGGTGTGCCACACAAGGCGGTCTGATGACCTGGTAAAGGTGTTGCGGGAGGCCGCTGGATGCGGGTGGCGTCGGACCGGTAATTGTGTCACTCTTTGGGGGAGGCCTATGACCAACAGCTGCTGCAGCAACCGTCTGATATGATGATGATGATGATGATGATGATGAAAATCAGTGTCAAAGATTTCGTAGCGCTACGCTCGCAGCTGATAGCATGGGGAACTCCGTATGTAGAGGAAGGTGTCTACGGGCAGAGCGCCCATCTAGCGGGTTCCTGGCACTGAAAGTGCTAATGAAATACATGCATGCATATAGTCACGCCTATTTCCCGGAGGGGTAGGCAGAGATAATGGATTTCCACTTGCTATACGCTTGACAAACCTTTCTTGCTATATTCACTTTCATGACACACACATGCATTACATGACTTCATACATGCTAGTCGGTTTAGGGTACTCTTGACCTGACCTTTCAGGATTTCTCCGAAGTGGTCGGAAAAAGTTCGAAGAGGTCGTCTCCTTCTAACTATGCCATCCATATGTCCCTCATATCCTGTCTTTGTTAATCTTCTTTGATCCATCCTCTCTACATGCCCAAACCATTTTAGCATGCTCTTCTCAATTTTCGTCACTACATCTCCAATCACTCCACACCTCTCTAAATTAGAGTGCTCTTTAAGAAATTTATTTTTGGTCAATTTTCATTCGGCGAAGGGATCTCAAGGAAAACTGCACTTTTGCGATGAAATACGAAATTCAAGCGAATTGTAGTCCCCATCCTGCACGGGAAGGGTTTGGCCGCTCAAAGTGATAAGAGACCTGTGAGGACTAACTCATTCGACTTGACCCGCTTAAACGACTCTTCGAAATGATTTAAGTTTTTTTCATTTGTGTTATTTACTAGCTTCCGCCCGCGACTTCGTCTACGTGGACCCGGGATTAGGACTATGCTTTATTTTAATCCGGGCTATAAACTGTCTTCGTGCAAAATTTCATCCAAATCGGTTTATTAGCTGTTTAAGCGTGATTGAGCAACAAACATCCAAATATCTAAACTTTTGCATTTATAATATGTATAAGTAGGATTTATTAATTATTTAGGACATAATTAGGAACACAAAAGAGTTTACATAATAATACCCATCGTAGGCTGAACTTTCAGGGGGTTTGTATGCCAATGGGGACTTCTAATTTTAATACAAATTAATAATTAATTACACAAGGTAGTACAGTACGATTACTGTTAGTTAACCACTGACACATAATTAGTTTGCCTTCATTTAATTTTCAACTTTAATATCATACAAATAAAGCAATTTTCAGAATACTGTTACCCGCTTCTACCGATATAGAAATAACTACTTAATTTGTGTGAGGTTAAAGTTGAAAACGAAATGAAGGCAAACTATCTGTCAGTGGTAAACCCCAAATAATTCTACTGTAGTAGTAGTGACTTACTGGAATACGGATTAATATTTCCGATATTCTGATACCGGGATTCAAAAGGATCAATATCGAAATATCGGAATACCGGTATTGAAAAAGTTTAATAATAATAATTTTGATAGAGTATTATAAAATTTACGGCAAGGGTAAATATAAATACTAAATTTGATTATTCATTCCTTTTTCATTGTCTTACGATAACATGCAAATATAATCATTTTCAATTTTGTGGTGGACAAGGTGGACTGATGACCTGGTAAAGGTCGCGGGAGTCCGCTGGTTGCGGATGACGCAAAACCGGTCACTTTCGCACTCTTTGGAGGAGGACTTTGTCCAGCAGTGGCCATCCTTCGGCTGATATGATGATGATGATGATTATATTTGCATGTTATCGTAAGACAATTAAAAAGGAATGAATAATTGGGGCTACGTATTATGAACGTCTTCCTGCCGATATCCGAAATGAATCATCTGATCAGACCTTCAAACGTCGACTGAGAAACTTTTTGTTAGATAAGGCATTATACTCTGTTAGTGAATTTATGGACATGTAACCTGCATTTATTATTAAATTAGCTGCTGTATCCTAGGCACATAGACTGACGATCCATTATCGGGGACAATCTAGTAATTTATTTCTAATTTTGTTTAATTATTTGTTGACTTTGTATTGTACTTAAATTGTAATCTAGACTGACGATCCATTAATGGGGACAATACAGTACTTAATTAATTGTATTTAGCTATATTTATTTGCGGACTTTGAATTGTATTAAATTGTTATTGATTATAATTACATTTGTTTTGACGATCATAATACGGATTCATATAAATTGACATGTATAATTTATCATGTAATGTTGTATTATGAAATAAATAAATCTAATCTAATCTAATCTAACATTTCGTATTTATATTTATGGTGGTAGGATAACTTCTGACAAGTATGCGAGTGCGAACGAAATATCCACAACGATAAGGGATAAAATGTCATCCCGGCAGACTGAAGACGACGACCTTGACAAAGTCACAGCGGTCGGCATACCAACCCGACCCGAGCGAGGTCCCGTCGGACACACACGCCGACCGTGTTTCACTCCCTCGACTTGGGCAGCCATGCGTTTACTCCATGCCTTAGTTATTTGAGGTTTAAAATAATAAGATGTGTTGTATTAAATTGGTTTTCTGTACACGATCTTGGGAAATCAGCTTGTATGGTTATTATAGTTTACGGCGCAATAATAATAATCATCTCGGTAAACAAGTACGGTAGTTTACATATGTATTTGAATAGATAAGCTTCGGAACTCGCTCCTGACTACATATTTGTTATACCCCTCTTCAATTAACAAAAAACGAAATACATTAATCACGTTAAGGTCACTGGAGTACGCTGGATGAGGGTGGCGCAGGACGGGTCATTGTGACACTCTTTGGGGGAGGCCAATGTCCAGCAGTGGACGTCTTTCGGCTGATATGATTGCCAAACGAATGAGAGATATTTTGAAATCTTACTACGCTTCATGAATAAAGAGTAGTTTGGCAAGAACCGCGATAATATAATTTGTTATCTTACATCGTACATAGGGTAAAAACATATTTTTCTAAGAGTTATTGTGACATAGTATTGTCGTACTCGAAAGCAAACGGGCAGATTAATAATGACATGAAGGAGAATTCGACTCTTCCGTTGGATCATTTATTTGGAGTCTTAGCGCTTCAAAAACCAACAATTTACGTATTTACTTGCCTCAATATAAATATTAAGGGGCTACCCGAGGTTTTCATCGATTTTCAATCGTATCTCCTACTTTTGCACTACAGATAGAATTTTAAATCAAACGGCTATCGGTTCTTCAATCTTTTATCTCCATTTTTTTTGGTCCACCGGATTTTGAAACAAATGAACACTTCATTTTGTATGATTTTTTTAAACATTGTCTAAAAAAACACTTATTTCGTATCTCTATTGACGTGAAAGATCTAACATATATACGAAATCTACATATTTGGGTTCGTCTGTGACGTCTCTAAAAACTGGTCAAGGGTTTTCGTTTTAAACCAATTGACACTAAAGTTATGGCCAGAAACCAGTTTTTTGGCCTAAAATTGTTCAACTTTGATGCCAAATATCTCGAAAACAATGAACTTTGAAGTAAATATGGGATACTATATTGCTTAAAGCCGTTGTTGTTAATATAATAAGCTACAAAAAACATTAGAAAACTAAGGGATTCAGATCGAAGGTCATTGGCGTATGGGAGCCCCTTAATGCCAGCCTTTTATTCAGAGCAATGACGCGTAGTTGCAGTGTCCAAGAGGCAGCCTCAGCAACCAGTCCAAGTTGGCTCAGTTCGGGTTGCACAGGGCGGTTCCACAACACTTCGGGAGCTCAAATACCGCGAGCCACACCCGTTGCCTCTCGGACAGTGAAACTACGCGTAATTGCTTTAACCATTTGCCCTCGACTCCGGCCGCTTCGTACCTACTATTAACTTTTGCTGGCAAATGTGGCAATGGCCTACGTAGCCAATGCGCAACAATGGCGTAGCAATGGCGTACGTTTTTCTGTCAAGTTAAACAAAAAAAAAAACCTCTATTTAAAACACGATAATAAGTACAAAAAAAGCAATAAAGCTTGTACCGAGTTATTCAGTTCGTTTCTCTCTCTCTTCTCATTATTTAAGAGCTAAGCTCTTGTCGGTGTAGCTCAAAGTAGACCCTCCATCTACTCCCATCCCACGCAACCTCTTTGACATCTCGATACGACCTAACATCAACACTCTTTTTGAGTTGCTCTATGTAGTTTATTCTTCTTCCTCTTCCTCGCTTCCCCTCTATCTTTCCTTCAATTATATATTCAGTTCATTTACTAACCCTAAAAAACCAGCTGCTCACTATAACACAATGTTACCAGCCCTATAAATAATGCAACATCAAAACAAAAACGCGCAATCACACGCTTGGACTCAATAAGGCTTGAAGCTGGCTTGGGTTTACGTAATAATTGGTCGTATATCGAGGTACAAGTACGGCAATTTGAATGTGATCGCTTGGACCACCCACTGGAAGGAATAGATTAGAACAACGATGCTGGTAACAATATGGGCTGTAAGTTTCAATAAGTGTCCACAGTATCTATTGTTATTTTAGTGGTCGGAGTTTCGGTGGCAAATTTCACAGATGTAAATGGAGTCGCCTAACTATTTTTTTTGATTAAACGAATAACGATTAAATGATTAATTTTGCATAATACTTACTCCTTATAAATTATCTTGCGAGCATTACCTACTTATACCACGATAACACAGGACTACTAATAACACAAGTATGTAAAGTGCATTCATCCTTACTTGCCTTATTTGGTAAACAACATTCTAACCTCAAAATGTATCTTTTTAGACTATAGCAGCAATTTTATCGTAAAAAAAGCGTTGCTAGACCAAAAATCGTGAAATGATGTCCGAAAAGTCGTCTTGGCATGATCTAATACTCACAAAATTGCTATTCTATCCTAAAAAGATGCATTTTGAGGTTAGAATGATGTTTACCAAATAAGACAAGTAAGGATGAATGCACTTTAGGTAAATTGTTTAATACATTTATTTTATTTTTACTTATTACATACGTACAACATGTCATCAAAACAGTCGGGACAGTATAATATTTGTATTTCAGGTAAATGAATAATTTATTTATTCAAATCTAAAAAAGTTAATCACAAAAACGACTCCATTATCCACTGTGTGAAATTTGCCACCGAAACTCCGAACACTAGATTTAAGAAGTTATAAACAACATCATAATTTACATTAACTAAATTAAATGTAAACTAATATGAATAGAAAGGAAGTGTGTGATGAGAAGACGGGCGATAGAGAGGTATGGAACAAAAGAACATGCTGCGCCGACCCCAAGTAAATGGGATAAGGACAAGCGAACGATGAAATTAAATTAAAACTGAGTTATATCTAAAAACGGCCCTCCTGGTATTGTACCGAGGATGCTATGCTGGCGGCATTTCCTCGCTGAATAGCAATGTTGACGCGTTGCGAGAGAAAGCCGCCAGCTCTTAAGCTGGTTTTCCACCAGACAGGCGAGACGAGACGAGGCGAGACGAGAATTGAAATTCGTATGGGACTTACTACCTATTTCCAACGCGCGCGCGCGTGCTCGGTGCTAATAGGTAGTAAGTCCCATACGATTTCAATTCTCGCATCGTCTCGTCTCGTCTCGCCCCTCCGGTGGAAAACCAGCTTTATAAGGTGTAGTTGGAATATGGAAAGAACAAAAATGTACAAAGACTATCGACGATTTGAATTTGGGACCTCTCGCTTAGACCGTATGTTGATATTTGACAGCTCATTACGATATGTTTCATCAGCATCATCATATCAGCCGAAAGACGTCCACTGCTGGACATAGGCCTCCCCCAAAGAGTGCCACAATGACCGATTCTGCGCCACCCGCATCCAGCGGACTCCCGCGACCTTCAACACCCAGCGTTATTTGACACCCAGAATATGCGCCGCGCGTCGCCGTATTAGCGTGTTATTGTGCTACTTATAAGTTTTGTATATTGATATGTATGTTAGTACGGTATTTGTAAACATGGGCCTCGTTGCCTGAGACAAATAAAGAAATAAATATACCAGGCTATTAGTCCACTCGATATGTTTACCTACTTACCTCTAATAATATCCTTCCCATTATACCAATATTTCCCTTTTTTAGGATTCCGTAGTCCTTATAATTTCGCCATGTCGTTCCGTCTGTCCGTCTGTCCGCTTTCGGCTTAGCTGAGTAACTAAGAGGCTGAGGGCTTTAAATAAATAAATAAATAAATATTAGGGGACAATCTTACACAAATCGACCTAGTACCATAGTACTTGTGTTATGGGTACTAGACGACGATATATTTAATAGATAGAAATACTTAAATACATAGAAAACATCCATGGCTCAGAAACAAATATTCATGCTCATCACACAAATATTTGCCCTTACCGGGATTCGAACCCAGGACCTTTAGCTTCGTAGGCAGCGTCACTACCCACTAGACTAACTGGTCGTCAAGGGCCTTAAAGCCCTAATTTTTGGTAGAGTTATGGAAATTGCCGTGAATTCATTTATCAACTATGTAAATAATTAGCGCAGCCCATCTACCCCCGCCATCATACTCACATTTCTTCATCTTAATTTCTTCATAAGATAAAATTTATTATAGTATTGCCATGACATGATAACAAAACAATAGTAAGAATAGCATTATACATACGTTCAAATAGAAGGAAATATAAACATAATACAAACAAACCAGCGTACAATATCGGAAAACAGGATCAAACATTCGGTATTTAACAATATTATCATCATGTCACTTCAGAAATAATCTAGACTTCTGCTGGGTTAACTAATGTTAGGGATAACATCTTTCGTAAATGATTAATTTCGTCAAAGTTTTATTTTACTTTTGTTTTTCTGAAACCACCTTTCAACAGACTTCCACTGGGTTAACTAATGTTAGGCATAACATCTTTCGTAAATGATTAATTCCGTTTAAGTTTTATTTCCCTTTTTTTTCTGAAACCGTATATCTTTCAACACAGTCAGCAAACAAAGCTAACCTACTCGTAACAGGCTCTATACGATGAATTTCAAGTCTTTAAAAGTTAACGTTTGAGAAATCAAACGTATAATGCGTACTTAATCAAAAACTGGCTGTGACAGACGGAAAAACTACAAATTATCGCATAGGTGTTCCGTAGGACCCATTTTGGTAAGGAACAACTAAAAATATGTGAAAAACGGTTCGCCCATCCCCTATGAACGTAAGCACCGACTTGGACGACAAGGAACGTATTCACTGCAACTACATTTGACTCTGTTACTGATTTGTTAAACTAAACTAGTATAGGATCTTTAGCATAACGTTCGCTTATCGTGTTTTTGACTCGATCCCTCCGGAGTCATGCGGATAGCATTCAAATGGGTTTCCGCGTACATTTCCATTTCGCGTCTACGTCGCGTCGGGTTTTGTTTGTCAAAGTGAAACTCCTACAATGTAACTTCGACATTATAATATTGTATTGTAACATTCGACAGGCCATTAAAGTTTTTAAAGTTTGATTTACTGTGGTGGTTCGGGAAAATCCTAGTTTTGAAATTGGAACAAAACCTACAAAACGTGAATAAGGTGAAAATGTAATTGTGGCTATATTTTATTATGACAATTTTTTTAAATGTTCAAAATGAATCGAACCCTAAGGGAATTTCGTCCAGTATGAAATAGGTTCATATTTAAATACGTACAAAGTGCAATGTAAATGAATATCAAAATTTCATATGGAAATCGACTATGTTATAAAAAAAAACACATGGCTATTTCCGATTGGTGATATTTTTGAAGTGTACCTATAAAGTATGTTAATTTTACTTTTATGATGTAATTAAAAAGCAATATTCAGGCTGTTCCATGTCGAGGATTTCAAAATAGACATTATACAGATTCGACCAATAATGATGAGTTTTCAATTTTCTATTTGTGCAGAAAATGTAATTGTTTCAAAACAAAATATATTTTTTTGTAAATTCTATGATCTCTTTATTTAGGTAGCTGTACACTTCAAGCTTTTCCACTCCAAAAAATACTTAAACCTACTACTGCATAAGATCATATGTTCAGATTTATATGATCATTAAAAAAATCTAACAGCCACATTTACCATGATACACTTATAGTCAGCCCATGAATATGTAGAGAAAATATATGCAAATGTTTGAAATGTGAGTGAAATCTTAGTCCACTTTGTACTAAATCCTTTTTTATCTTCCTAGACTCAAGATATCCCTTTGAAATAAAACTTCTAGTTGCCCTACGACTGTTTTTTTTAATTTTTAATGACTTTTTTTAAAAGTGACAACATTTTCACTACTGTACAGTTAAAGCGTCCACCGCACTGAAGAAAGTTACTCGTAAAACATGTGGTGTAGAAAACTATTTTGCAAGGCTTTTATCTCATTTTCGAGGGACCGGGCTGAGTAAAAAGTTCCAAGTTGTTCAGAATACAACAGGTGCTCCCGATGCGACGATATTAGCTTAAGGAGCACTGTTTAGAAAAAGTTTGCCCTATTTTCCGCTATTATACGTGATACCTGAAGCGTTATTTTAGATTGTTCAAGTAGAAAAATGTTTTTAGAGGAACATGTTTGCGTTTGCTCTAATAACAGTCCTATAACATTAGGGATTTTCAGTATATTGCCGGTTTAGGAGCGCTAGTTTGTTTATATTCATAATTAATGTCCGATACCACGGGAATTCAACGGTTTGTGCACCCTTGATAATATGAGATGAAGTTTTGTAGGCGCCGGGCGGGCGGCGGGGCGGTCTCGGGGCGGAGTTAGCGGAGCCGTTCAGTCGGTGGGTAGCCGCCGCGCCGACCACTCGCCCGCGACGCTCTCATGCCGCGCGACCCGCGATGTCGTTCACACCGCGTGAATATTTATGATGCGATCAACGCGTAAATGGCCCAGCCGCGTCACTCGCGTATGACCGTAAAATGCCAATGATAACTCGCCGCCGAACTTTTCGTCTGTTAGTGTATGTGTTGTTCTGTCATGTTGCGAGCGCGGAAGAGCCGCATGAGTGCGGTTACCGCCAGGAGACGGAAGCGGAGGACACGGTGCTCTTCTGCAAGATCAGAACCATAAGCAGCATGGACCTGTTACTGCAGAACATCTCCAGAACTCATTACGAAGACGTCACGTCTCTGCACGTGCAATGCAGCGAGATTCTGTTCTTCGAGAGCACTCTCGCCGCTCACACGGAGAAGAAAATCAAGCATACTAACTTTTCGAAGTTGCGGGAGCTGGTCGTCGACAAATGCAAGCTGAGACGGATTCCCGCGCGCGCTTTCGAGAATTTTAAAGACTTGAAACGCCTCCACGTGACCACGTACAACAACGATTGGTCGGCGATGACGATGGAGATCCACGAGCAGGCCTTCGCAGGCCTCAACGAACTCGTTGAGCTCAACCTCAGCGACAACAACATCTGGAGCACCAAAACAGAAACTTTCTGCTCACTATACAGTTTGAAAACTCTAAACTTGACTAACAACCACTTGCAAAACATAAAGACAATCGGATTTTCAGACTCGTTTAGAGAACAAAACTTAAGCGTAAGAAGTTGTAACTTAGTTATAGAAGTGCTTGACTTGTCGTATAATGATTTAATTGTAATAACTGATAATAGTCTATCGAAGTTGCGTTCACTTTCTAAACTGTTTTTGGAGAATAATGCTATTTCTACCCTAGAAGATAGTGCCTTTGAGGGGTTGCTCGGCCTACAGGTCTTAAACTTATCTAGTAACTTTTTGAACGAAGTTCCACCGGATTTATTCTCAGATACGAAGTCTTTAAAAGAGATTTATTTCAGTAATAATACTATGAAACTCTTGCCACCAGCGCTTTTTGATGGGTTGGAACATTTGCAAATTTTAGACTTATCGCAAAATACACTGACTAGTCAATGGGTGAATAAGGGTACTTTTAAAGGGTTACTTCGTATGGTAATATTGAACCTTTCATATAATCGGTTAAATAAAATTGACCGTTACATGTTCCAAGACTTGAATAGTTTACAAAAGTTGAATCTGGATCATAATGATATAACTTCCATTGATGAGCACGCGTTTGAAGAGTTGAGAAATTTGCACTCCTTAACGTTATCAAACAATAAACTTACTCACGTTCATTCCCATCTTTTCACCGATCTGCACGTTTTGCACGAGTTATTTATAGACAACAATATAATAAGGCACATAGACGATAGCGCTTTTGATAACATGACGACTATCGAAGATTTGGGTTTGAATGATAATCTTTTATCGTCCATTCCTGTGTCTATCCGCAAACTCCGCTCGCTGAGGTCATTGGACATTGGCAACAATAATATAACCCATTTGAACCGGGAAAATTTTCGCGGCCTCTCCGAACTTTTCGGGCTGCGCTTAGTTGATAACAAAGTAACACATTTAAATGACGATACTTTTGAACATCTGCCTCAGCTACAGGTACTCAATTTAGCCTCGAACAGTATAAAACACGTCGCCCCCGGTTGTTTCCGTAGAAACGTTAATCTGAAATTATTACGCATGGATGGAAATGAAATTACCAATTTCGAAGGTATTTTCAGCACTCTCAATAGTCTGGTCTGGCTGAATATGTCCGAAAACAAAATAATGTCGTTCGATTTCAGAAGCTTCCCAAACACTTTAGAATGGCTCGATCTACATAAAAATTACATCGAAAACTTTGTCAACAACGATATGAATTCGAACGTCAATATAAAGTTGCTAGACCTTAGCTTTAATAATATTTCACAGCTGACAGTCACTTCAATACCGAAATCGGTGGAGAAACTTTATTTGAACCACAACAATTTACAGCATATCCAAGTCGGCACGTTTTCAAAACTACAAAGACTGTCCATTGTGACGTTAAATAATAACAAACTGGTCCAACTTGACATGAATGCATTTAGGTTAGATCAAATAGATGAAGATAGCGACCTGCCAGAGTTCTTTATAAGTGAAAACCCATTTGTGTGTGATTGTTCGATGGAATGGATTCAACGCATCAATTATTTGAGCCACACTCGTCAATACCCGCGAGTTCTAGATTTAGATAAATCGCTGTGCTCACTCGTGTACTCGCGCACTAAAGAAAAAAAGACTATTATAGACATGTCCCCTTCCGATTTCCTTTGCCCGTACGAGAGCCATTGCTTCGCTCTGTGCCATTGCTGTGATTTCGTCGCCTGCGATTGCGAGATGATATGCCCGAGCAACTGTAGATGCTATCACGACATCACTTGGAATGCGAATGTAGTGGACTGTTCTAATGCGGGCTACACAGAGGTTCCGGACCGAATTCCGATGGACGCTACCGAGATATACTTAGACGGGAACGACATTAGTCATCTGGGAAATCACGTTTTTATAGGCAAAAAGAAGCTGCAGGTTTTGTACATGAACAACACAAAGTTAATGGAAGTTAATAATCAAACTTTCAAAGGCGTCGACTCGTTGAGAGTTTTGCATTTAGAAAACAATAAATTGGTCGAATTAAAAGGAGACGAGTTTTTACATCTGAACAATTTAAACGAATTGTATTTAGACCACAACGCTATTGTCCATGTTGCGAACAATACTTTTTCTTCACTGAAGTCTCTCTCAGTGCTTAGAATAGACGACAACAAACTCGTTAATTTTTTTCCTTGGAAACTTTTAGCTTCGTCTTCCAAAAGTCTAGCACACGTTTCTATTGAAGGCAACCAGTATTCTTGCGACTGTAAGAGTATAGCAGAATTGGATTCATGGTTGCGCCGAGATCCCGGCGATCCGGAAAAAATGTTATGCACTGATACCGAGGGCAAGCCCACTAAAATAACAATCGCCTCTGTGCTGAGTCACTGCAAGGAGTACATGGGATCCATTAGCGATCCCACGGTATCTAAAGAAGACATCGTGTCAAAATCTATATTTCTTCCAAACAATTATTTTGCAGTCATATGCGGCGTAATTATAATCCTTGTAGTAATTTGTCTCATAGGTGCTATATTTTACGCGTTCCGTTACGAAGTTAGCGACTGGTTCTACACGAAATATGGAGTACCGCTGTTCAAGGAACAATCATGCCCAGATGTCGACCACGTATTAGACGGGAACCCAAACCACATGTACGATTATTACGTGATATGTAATACCAAAGATAACAATTTCGTGAATCATAACATAATGTCGGAGCTAGAGTTTAGGAAAATGATTTCGAAGAAGTCAGTCAGGAATGAGTCACCGCTGAATATTCTAACGATTGACAGTTTTTCGAAGTCGTCCAAATTGTCTAAGCGCTTAATAATCGTCATTACAACTAATTTCATTTGCGGCGATCTATGCGACATACATTTCAAAAACATATTCTACAGTTATTTGAAATCGTTAAACAGGAGTGACTTGAACAAGGTGATATTTATTAAGTTAGTAGATAACAACCAAATAAATGACGAGCTCTGTTTTGTGTTAGACAAGTTTAAGAACGTTTCGTGGGGCGACCCTCGTTTCTGGGACCGTTTCGTGGCCCTGCTCAACTCGACCGACACTATAATCACGGTAAAAGGCTCGGACCAGAGCGTGTTCAAGAAGTCTCTCCGTCAGACGCCGACACTGAGATACACTACAATGCCGGTCACAAACGATAGTTGCTCAAAGCAGAATTTCACGAATTCCTTGCAGTATTGTAAGAGGAACGACGGGGAATCGTCCCACAACGAGAGCTCGCCGTCGTCCGACAACACGTACGGGGAGGACTCGAACAATAGCTACATGTCGATCGACAACCGGACTTGTCCTCGGTTTAATTATGACCTGAGGTTGTCGCCGGCCAGCGGTCACGTATATTCTAGGGTAGAAGACGTCTCCCCCACAGTGCCGCGATCCATTGCGGCCACCGCTTCGGGGAAAGGACGTACGTATTTCGTTTGAGACACAATCTTGTTAATTATCCCCGCATTCATTTTAGTATAAGCTGTTTACGTAAGGCTTCAATGTTGTAACAAGTATTTATATAGATATGTATATGAATTAACTGTGAATAACGTACCATTCTGTCAATTTTTCACATACGTAATCTAGTGTGGTATGTACGTGCGGTACTTATTATGTACGAAACGAAACAATATTTTGTACAAAGATTGCTTGGAAATGTTGAGTCTGATAATGGAAAACTTTTCAAATATTTAAAATTAATATTAATCGTATTTAAAAAAAGTTTATTGGAGATGTGAATGGGGTTCACGAAGTCGCTGTAAACCAACACCAAATAGTTTAAGATGATTTTCATTATTTCCTATAATAATCATTATTGTAATGTAAACTAGTATTGATAATTTAACATACTTATATTTTTATTTACAATGTCTTCTGGCTTCAAATAGTAAATTTTTAATGAAAATTTTTTTGTTTCGTTTTTTACGCTTTCTAATCATCAGTTGTTTTGATAAGTTTTTATTATTAGCCTGCGGGTGTAGCGTTTTATCAATTATCGCTGTGGATACGACATCTGTCTCGTTCTGACGAGTATGAGAGTGCGAGAGGGACGGCTGTCTTATGCACAACGATAAAACGGCAACCATTTTAGTCCAGCTGATTTTATTTTTGCTTATTGAAATATATATTATTTATAGCTGAAAGCACCGTATGATGACGTAAAATTGATGTGCTTTCTTACAATATAACAGAAAGGATGTAATAGTCTATGTTTGCGATGTTAAAGTTGTCGTTCTAGGTGTAATCGCATTATGTACCTATTATTCTATACTTAAGCTAAATCGTGATATTAGGTTTAACAATTATAAACTTAAATAAATGTAATTTTTGGATTGTAATTATTAGACGTAATAAAAATTATTGTTTTGTATAAAAATGTACAAAGATATCTTAAAGCGGTAATTAAATTATACTGAAACGTTTTGATACTTATTATGTCTTTCATTGCCGTTTTGTTCTGGATAATTTCAAAGTTATTTTGACGTAGATGACGAAATTATTTAATTAATCCCTCATTTTACTGAACGAATTACTCGCTACTACTTCATTTTCATTATCGGCAGGGAGAGGAAAGCAATTGCCGGCTAGCTCATCTCGTTGAAATGTTAAATTTTGTTATTATTGTGGTTTTCACACAGCTGATTTAAATACACACACATAAACACTGACGTTTTTGATAAATACACAGCGCAGGTAAATTCAAGTTTAAAAATATGAGTGCATACAACTTTATTCACAAATTTAATATATCCCATTGCTCGTGTCAGCGGATTACGCTTTCGGTATTTAAGGTGGTTCGATCACCATACAAAACGTCTTTTGACATTCGCAGGCTAACGGCACAGTATAATAAAGAGTACTACCGTACAGTATGGCCACTTCCTGCCTCCCGTTGAAAGTGCCGCCCACCCGCTCTCAGTTATCTCACAGTTACCGGCTGGCAAGGACGCGACGTCGCGGTGCGCAGAGCGGAGGCCACGTAAAATACTTCAATATCAAACAATTTATTGTATAAATTAGGTAAATAATGCTACTTATTAAAAATAAAGCAGTTTAATAAGCACCATTATAACTAGTGGCTCTGTGAGCTGTACACCTCGCGTTAAGTTTATAAAATGTAAAAGTGAAAAATACTTAGTTCATTGAGTCGTTATCACAGTAAACTAACAATGGTCTTAAGCGCCATAGCCCGTATTGTCGCTTAAGTCCTTCATACCAGCTTCCGGATATAAAAACCTAAACTGCATCGACAAAAAAAAACTATTTAATCATAGAATCTGGTCACAAAATTTCATGAGAATCGGTTAAGAACTGCGACCTGTAGAGGAGAACATCCGGCCATACACAAGCCAATTGCTCGAGTCAAAACATAGACCTTCGCTAACGCTTCGGTCAACAATAATCTCAGAAAATAGAGTTAAAAACGTTTTTGTTTATAATTGATTACAAGCACACAAAATAATTCGACGCCGCTATTACAAGGTCATCTCATATTGCGTTCCCGATTCGCGAACGCACTAAAATGGCGGCAACCCTAGCATCTCTTATCTCACTCACACCAGCATGGTACGGGTTCACCTACAAGAGCTTAGACTGTGTGCGTAGGAACGCATTTGTTTCATACATTTGATCGCCAGTGTCCGAGGTGTGCTAGCGGCCTGATATTTAAAAGAACTTATGTAACACACTTTCATTAATTGGCTTCCCATTTGCGCGAAATTCCCCCTTTCCTAGAATAAACTTGTATAAACTAGAATACGAATGTCAAAAGATGTTTTGTATGGTGATCGAACCACCTTAATGGGAGGATAAAATCGAAAAATTGCAATTGACTGTACCGTAAAACCTCCCAACTAGCGGCAGTAGATACATGTCACTAAACTATGGTCCAAATGAAATCTCACATAAATATGTTAAGGAATGACTATTTAAAAAATCTCTCGCTCTATCCAACCGGATGGCTCGCGGTATTTGAGCTCCCGAAGTGTTGTGGAACCGCCCTGTGCAACCCGAACCGGCACCTCCCCGCTAAATGCTGAAGTGTATAGTGTGGTACATTTTCTAGCCCAAATCTTATCTTAGGACTAAACGGTCCAACAAAGCAATTGCTTAGCCACAATAGCCACGTGCCACAAACGCTTCGAAATTAAAAAGGCTTGTTTAATAAATACTTTACTTGAATAGCGACTCTATTGTTAAAGTATTATATTGTTTTATTTACAAAATGGTCAACACTACCAAGTAGTATTGTTTTAATATGAGACGTTCTACAAGCCTATTTTAACTAAAATGGCGTTAAAATTCGTTTGTGTTTATCTGTCGCTTTGACATTTGTGTTCGTAAGAAAGGGACAAAGCACATTTTATTTAGCAGACGCATTTTAAGTTTTATGAATAAGGTGGAAAGCCTTTTGGTTGAAAAAGTGTCGATGTTTACTTCGTTTATTTTACAGAATCTATTAGGGGTGAAACTAATGAAACACAATCTCTTTGTTTACCACTTAACAATTAAAGTCAACAAAGATATGAATTCGGACTCGACAAAGAATCCATTATTTGATTCGTAGATTTTGATAGCTGCCTCAAAAACACTTCTCACCTCAGAACAGCGCTGTCAGCTAGTGACATCGTGTTTTATGAAAAACTCTCACTAAAAAAACTCTACTCTAATTGGTTCATAAATTTGGGAGCTATAATGCCACAGACAGACACACGGATACACATACACGTGTTAAAATTATAACCCTTAAAGGGGGTTAATCGAATAGACGTTTAACGAATTTGGTCATTCAAAATGGCGGCTGAGCACTGAATAGTTTGGCATAATCCAAGCTGTTACCTCTGTGGATTAGTATTAGAAGCTTTGCACACAATAATAGGAGCACTATATTTGCGAATCCAATCTACTGGTGAAATTGGGAACAAGTAAATAACTTGGCTACGCTACTCTAAACTTTGATACTAACTGTTAGGATTCCTAGAGTACCTACTGCGAACACATCTCAGATGCCGGTCAACGTGGAGCTTTCGGAGGATAAGTAGGTATGCCACAACACCCAGACTTTCCTGAAAGCGTGGGAAAATAAGAAGCTTGATGATATAGTTACCAGAGACTGGAATCAGTTTCTCATTAGTTATGTTTGTCGTGTGACATAAAGCTTCGAGAAAAGTTGGACTCATAACCAGTGATGTAATATAAAATAAAAACGGCCAAGTGCGTGTCGGACCACGCACAACGAAGGGTTCCGTGCCTATTAAAAAGGTCGTATCGTTACTGAAATCTTATGGCACTTACATCCTTTTCTTTAAGGAAGGCAGTTTTTTAGAAATATCTCAAAAACCTTTGAACCGATCTTGTTCAAAACAATTTTCGCTGAAAGAATTGAATAAGCCTATGTCCATGATTTCTCTCTTTCTATTTTTTTTTCATATTTTTAAAATACACGGTTTTAAAAATTAGAGGGGTGGGGGGACACAACTTAGTGACTTTCGGGGTGATTATCTCCGACTCTATTCACTTAGTCAAAAAATTGCTGAGAAACCAACATATTTATTTTGAAAGGCCTATCGATTGATGTGCCGCACGTGGGCTTGCAATGAAAAAAAAAAATTGACTTTCATTTTTATTCACCTATCCTCAAAATTTTATTCAAATACACCTTATAGTTTTCGAGTAAAATGCCTGTGACATACGGACAGACAGACAGATAGACAGACATGACGAATCCATAAGGGTTCCGTTTTTTGCCATTTGGCTACGGAACTCTAAAAAGAGGTATAGGTTATAAGCGCTTCAAAAGTGGCCCACTAAAATTGAGACAACTGCACCATCTTGCCTCAGTTTCGCGTCGTCAATCGAAACGTAATAAAATTGTCTCAGCCGTCAGATTTGGTAGCCATTTTTAAACACGGAGTTTCGTATAGACAACGTGTCTACCTCTTTTTAATATGACACCATTATTCATAACCTCATAACGATTGACTAATGCTGCACTGATGTACAGTCAGCGTCATATAGTTAGTAGCAGCCATGATAGCCAAATATTTCGGTACACGTCTTTATTACTGTAAGAATAAGGGTGTGTTACGAAACATTTGGCTACTCTGGCTGCTACTAACTATATGCGCTGACTGTACCCCAATTCCCCAGAAAAAGAAGAGACAGACTGACTGACTCGCCCTGACGATGCCGATCACAAAGTAGGGGGACACTATACTCCAGGCAAAAGACGGTTTTGAAAAACATTAATTTATAATAGCGTTTTTTTTGTTGATTTCATTTGAAATCTAAGATGATTTAGTCAAGAATCCGACAAACTTTCCACCCGGAAGTAATTATGTAGATTTAAATGAAGCATGCATTATCTTTTTTTGTACGATTTATCTTGAATATTATAGAGCAAATGTAAATGAACCAAAATAAGGACAAAAACATTTATTAATATTTTTACTGACTTTTTAGAAGCCAGTTAACTTATCATTTTTTCGATGTCTGAATTTTTGTCGGATTCTGTCGCTGGGTAACTATTTAATTGATAATATATCCGTTATACATAAAAAATAAGCTATTATAAATTATTTCCAAAATTATCATTTTTTCCATACGAGTTGTCAGTTCATTGCCTGGACTACTACATTAATACTTATTTTATAATGATTATTTTATACAATCTTATTGTACTTATTAACCTGTTTGCGTAAATGGTTTTCTTGACACTGACGACACTGACATGTGCCGTTTCATGTTGCCGGCCAATACCTTCGTGAACATTGACGTTCATCAGCTCGGCGGTTTACTGAACATGGTGCGAATGGGTAGGTAACGTAGGTAAACCCTGACCAATTTTATATTAGCCCTACGTAGAACCTTATAAGCCGACGTATTTACGTCACTATATGATCGAATTCATATGTCATTATGACAAGGTTCTACGTAGGGCTAATATAAAATTGGTCAGGGTTTACGTTACAAACTCATTCCATTTTATAAATTTTGTCCAATAATGCGAAGTTGTGCACTCCAGAGCAAAACTTTCGGGTGCACTTTGTATAGAATTACAGACTGTACCCGAATCTTTAGCTCTTGACTAAGTACGGGGGACCATGTAGCGGCAGGCGCAGCGTGGGTAGAGCGCTCAAAAGGTAGACTGATGACCTGGTTGAGGTCCCGGAAGCCCGCTGGATGCGGGTGGCGCAGGACCGGTCATTGTGGCACTCTTTGGGGGAGGCCTATGTCCAGCAGTGGACGTCTTTCGGCTGATATTATGATGCGAGGTATGTTGGGTATAGTGAGAAGACCTTTTCCACAGGTCTTCAATCTTATGAAGACTTTTAACAGGGAAAATTATCTTCACTTTATATAGTACGTTCAAATTTTTTAACAATAATACGCTTTTTTTAGACGCGTAAATCAACTAACCTTATGTGATTAGTGATGTACTTGTTCCCGGGAATATTCCTATACAAGGGAACATAGGGGAATTTTGAGATTATGTTGATTTCGGTAAGAGGGATTCCATGAGAACTTCCGTCCGGTTGCCTCTTGCCTCTTGGAAACTGCAACTACGCGTCATTTCTCTGAATAGCACGAACCGTTCCCCTTAAGGTTCTCATCGACTTTTGACGAGTTTTGAATCGTATTTCCTACAGATAGAATTATAAGTCAAACGGCTATCGGTTCTTCAATCTTTTATCTCCATTGTTGTCTACCAGATTTTGAAAGAAATGAATACTTAATTTTGTATGTTTTTTTTAAACATTGTCTAAAAAAATCACTTATTTCGTATCTCTATTGACGTGAAAGATGTAACATATACGAAATCTACATATTTGGGTTCGTCTATGGCGTCTCTAAAAACGCTAGACACGTTTTTAAAAACTTCATAGACGGTTTTCATTTTAAACTAATTAACACAAAAGTTATGGTCAGAAAACCAGTTTTTTGGCCTAAAATTGTTCAACTTTGATGCCAAATATCTCGAAAACAATGAACTTCGAAGTAAATATGGGATACTATAAGTATTGCTTAAATCCGTTGTTCTTAATATAATAAGCTACAAAAAAACATTAGAAAACTAAGGGATTCAGAACGAGCGAATGTCATTGGCGTATGAGAGCCTCTTAAGTGAAGTTGGTAGAGGATTTCTTAAAAATAAATCCATAAAATCTTATGATATTTTCGGCTTTTTTTTATATTGTTTCTACTCAGAATCATGATCTCTTTCCATCCCAATAGGAGGAAAAAAAGTGTCCCATTTCTTTACTTTTTTAGGGTTCCGGAGCCAGAATGGCAAAAACGGAACCCTTATAGTTTCGCTATGTCCGTCCGTCCGTCCGTCCGCAGCTTAGCTCAGAGGCTCTTGGTACTAGAAAGCTGTAACTTGGCATGAATATACATATCAGACATGCCGACAAAGTGGTAAAATAAAATCTTGAAAAACATTTTTTTTAGGGTACCTCCCCTACATGTAAAGTGGGGATGATTTTTTTTATTGTCGTCTACCCCGTAGTGTGGGGTGTCGTTGGATAGGTCTTTTAAAAATATTGGGGGTTTGTGAAAACAATTTTTCGATTAAACGATCCGTTTGTGAAATATTAAGCCTTAAAGTGCTAATTTTTGTTAGACTCCAGTGTCCCCACCCCCTGCTAGCTAAATGGTTGTTTTGGGATATGTGAAAAAATTCATGGTAGTAGTACATATAACGAAGTTAAAAGGAAAACTATCACAGCTAAGTAGGCTTTACACGTTTACGAGTAATAGTCGACCAACTTATAAAATGTACTTCAAGAAGTAATAGTTTCGTACAAATTCTATTGTAACTTATTATTATATATGTCGCAGGGAAATGGCTAAAACAGAGATTTGAACAAATCTCTAAGGGATATGATCAAATCACGCAGGATGTTAAAATGGCGAATCCATTTTATCATTTGCCTAGAAAAAATCAGTCATTTGATCAAATCCCTGAGTCTGTTTAGTGAAATGACGAAATCGGCCAAAAAAGGCAACTCGTTTTTTCATTTCACTAGATTTGTTTAGTGATTTGACAAAATCCCAGAACCGCGTCAGTGAGTTGACGAAACTAACTCGCAAAGACAACTCGTTTTACCATTTCACTAGACAAGTTTAGTGAAATGATAAAAATCTCAACTCTAGTACGGATTAAGTCGCTCAAGTGCAGTCGTCTTACCCCCCTCCTGCACCTTACCGCTACCCGCTCTCGCCCTTGCGTATTAGGCACCGGCCGGCTCAGACGCACGTGCGCAGTACGTAGCAGTTAAAATAGCACGCTGTTACCCTGCGAATGTCATTTTTTGTATGGAAAGCGAACCACCTTAAAATGATTATATTCTGGTTAACAAAATTCTTGTATCCGATTAAAAAATCTGATTTGACATACTATTTTATTACCTAATTTCGACATTTTATTTTACCATTTCACTAAGTCATGTCAGAGATTTCAACAAATCTCTAAGAGATATGACCAAATCACGCAGGATGTGAAAATGGCTATTCCATTTTATCATTTGCCTAGAAAAATCAGTCATTAGATCAAATCCCTGAATCTATTTAGTGAAATGACGAAATCAGCCAAAAAAGTAAACTCGTTTTTTTTCATTTCACCAGAATTGTTCAGTGATTTGATAAAATCCCTGAAACATCTTGTGAGAGATTTGATCAAACTTAATTGTAGAGTAACACTGAACCAGTTCAGAGATTTGATCACATCACCTATACCATGTTACAGTAGAGACTTTATCATTTCACGAACGTGTCTAGTGAAATGGTAAAACGAGTTGGCTTTGCGAGCAGTTAGTTTCGTCAACCCACTGACGCGTTTCAGGGATTTTATCAAATCACTAAACAAATCTGGTGAAATGAAAAAACAAGTTGCCTTTTTTGCCCGATTTCGTCATTTTACTAAACAAATTCAGGGATTTGATCAAATGACTGATTCTTTCTAGGCAAATGATAAAATGGATTCGCCATTTTAACATCCTGCGTGATTTGATCATATCCCTTAGAGATTTGTTCAAATCTCTGTTTTGGCCATTTCCCTGACACTCAAGGGCGAGAGCGGGTAGCGGTAAGGTGCAGGAGGGGGGTAAAACGACCGCACTAGCGACTTAATCCGTACTAGAGTTGAGATTTTTATCATTTCACTAAACTTGTCTAGTGAAATGGTAAAACGAGTTGGCTTTGCGAGTTAGTTTCGTCAACTCACTGACGCGGTTCAGGGATTTTGTCAAATCACTAAACAAATCTAGTGAAATGAAAAAACGAGTTGCCTTTTTTGGCCGATTTCGTCATTTCACTAAACAGACTCAGAGATTTGATTAAATGACTGATTTTTTCTAGGCAAATGATAAAATGGATTCGCCATTTTAACATCCTGCGTGATTTGATCATATCCCTTAGAGATATGTTCAAATCTCTGTCTTGGCCATTTCCCTGCGACATATATAATGGTACGGAACCCTTCGTGCGCGAGTCCGACTCGCACTTGGCCGGTTTTTTAAATTTCCTTACTGTGTTACCGTCATACGACGTATATGGGAAATGGTAGCACAATAGGAAAAAAAACTATGGGACATTTTTTTGTCCAAACTATTAGGATCGAAAGTGCGTGATTCTTAGTGGAAATAACATAAATTACATTTTATAATAGTGGCTTTTTATTTGAGAAACTCGTATAGCACTTCTACGTGAAGCTGTATACAGGTAAGCTACCCTTACCGAAGATTTTGGACCGATTCATGGCTATCTAAGCTAATCTAGTCAAATAAATCCAAGAAAACCTGTAGCATAAAGCCGGCCATTCAACGGCCGGATAATAACTTGCAAGAACATTGCACAATGCCTGTGTGTGGACACGCTAATTGGTTGATTGTGACGTCAATAAAGATGGCGGATAAGGAGCAATCTTCTATCGTTGAATTTATAAGTCATTGAATTATAATTGGATAATGATTATAATTAATTAATATAATTCGTTGGTAATTATGCATATACATCTTGGCTTGAAAATTATGATTCTTATAGGGTTAACCTCCTTGCAGGTTAAAATCGTTCGTTAATGGCCATGCAATTTCTAGAAAAACTGATACTCAAAATTGTAGTGTACCTAATGTTTGAAAAGTAATTATGAATTACTCCTCTTCCCCTCTCCTGACCTCTACTACCTAAAACGTTTTTTTTTTTTTTTTTTTTTTTTTTTATGATATAGGAGGCAAACGAGCAGACGGATCACCTGATGGTAAGCGATTACCGCCGCCCATGGACACTTGCAACACCAGAGGTGTTGTGAGTGCGTTGCCGGCCTTTAAGATGGGAGTACGCTCGTACGTAATATCTATGTAACAACATGAATGCAATAAACATGATTAATTTCGTCGGCTGACAACCAAAAGTGTGTGTGCTCTTCGAAACCTCGTATCTCGGTATGTAGTCGATATCACGATACGATCTTTTATTTAAGTAGGTTTTTGTTACTTAGTGAGTTTTGGTCGTCACCTGACGTTATCTAAATAAGATATTTGCATTAGTATGCTACCATTGAGCTGATCAGCACGGCTATCACAAGCCGGCGCGCAAGCCCTCGATTTTTTTCGTACACACGTCTCTTTCTAAGTGTTTCTAATAAGAGGGAGACGGATAGTGCGAGAAAAATCGAGAGAGCTCGCGCGCCGTCTTTTGATAGCCGTGCAGCACGGCTATCACAGGACGTGGACGACCCAGTAGATAGACTATGTCTCTTTCTAATTAGAAAGAAACGGATACACTATGTCGCCGCGACACAGGTCGCGGGCCGAGCTGACGATGGAGAAGAAAGGTCAAAAACTACAGAAGATAGTATCGACTGCAATAAAAGCTAGTACCAAAAATGATATTTCCAATAGAAACTTATTAAGGTAATTTCTAAAAAGATTCGGCCCTTTCCCATTTATAATCTGACTAGCTTCTGCCCGCGACTCCGTCCGTGGAACTCGTTTATATCGTAACTCCATACAAAGTTTTACCCTCATTTCACCGCCTTAGGAGATGATTTCCGGGATCAAAACTATCCTATGTCCCCGGGACTCAAACGGGTATAAATTGGTGTTACATTCTTATGCCATTTCCGTCCTTATTTTGCCATGATCACAGCGCACAGCTAAACTGTGGAATGGATTGTCGCCTGCGGTATTTCCGGACCGATACGACCTTCAAACCTTCAAGAAAAGAGCGTACTCCCATCTTAAAGGCCGGCAACGCACTCACAACACCTCTGGTGTTGCAAGTGTCCATGGGCGGCGGTAATCGCTTACCATCAGGGCATCCGTCTGCTCATTTGCCTCCTATATCATAAAAAAAATATGATATAAGGCGTACATATATTCTTAGATTAAATTAGCCTAATATCCTAATGTCTAAATCGTTACTTGCAAGCTTATTAATACAACAAGATAAAAATAACATAATTCAATTAATACATTATACAACACCAAATTATAATTTATCGTACACTCTTAATAGGAATACTTACACTATTTTCTCAAACTTGCAATGAAATGTTGACGTGACTTACTTCAAATTAGGTTCGGAAATACTACGTATCCGGTGCGATGAGTGAAGATGATATGTAAAGGAATTTCATACAACCTTACACACCTAGGCCTGTAAAGCAACCTTCTTTTGTTTTTGAACGGGGGGGGGGCGGGGCCAGCTGCCTGCGCGGCGGCGGCGGTGCAGGCGGTGTACTTCAGAAACGTATTATTTATTAAACAAATTGACTACTTTTTATTTTTATTTCATTGCAAGTTTGAGAAAAGCACTATACAAATCTTGGCGAGAAACGGGGTTGCCGGCCGCGTATCTTGTCTTGTCTATATCTACTTGGCCTGCAACCCTTCGTTTCCCGGCCTCTATAGTAATGTACTATTAATCCAATTCTTGAGATAAGATAGATAGATTTTTCTTCTCCTTCTTTCTTCTTTTCTTTCTTGACATGTGATTTCTATCAATAGTAATATTGTATTATAATATAACGTGGCATCCAATTCTATTAATTCTAATTACATGTGGTCATAAACTCGTAAATTGAATATAATTACTATTGTCTATCAAATGGTCAAATAACGATTTCCTAAAAAGTTTTATCGGAAGTGCCTTAAAGTTATCAGTAAATGTATTAAATATTTTAATTGCCATGCAATGTACGTTTTTCCTGCTCAGTGCTAAGTTCGTTTAGGGTAAAAATAAATTGTGCACCTCTAATAGAATTCGTTGATAATTTTAAAACGTTTCAGATGCTTTTTTTTACATAAATACATATTTCATAAATATACATTGCAGGTAATGTCAATATTTTTTAACGTTTATTTAATAACAAAAGGTAACAGACGAACAGAAACACTTTCACATTTATAATATTAGTATGGATAAGGGTCTGGTGAGGCTAACGTTTGCGAAAAATGTCTAATTAGATTATTGTTTTTCTAACTAGACATCAAACCTCCTAAAGCCCAGCATACAATACAAAATGGCATTGAAATTGAAATCGTGTTGTGTCGGAAATACAGTTGACTTAGTCGTTTGTTCGAAAAAGTGCCCGAAACAAAACAAATTCAACTCTATACCTTTATAATTATAACAAAACAAATTATTCAATTAATAGTAGATTACTGCAGAGGCCGTGAAGTAAGGGATTGCTGGACGAGATTGGGGTAGACAACCGAATACAACGAGTCCAGCAATACCTGTTCCGGCCGAGGATTGTATAGTACTTTTCTCAAACGATGTGAGGAAATATTAAAATTAAAATAAATACTAGGTAATCAATTAAATAATAGGTAATTTGCGCCTTCTTTATTTTTTAAACATGCCATTTGAACAAGCCGTTCGAGCACCATGTTTAACCGCACATAAAGTGTAGTACCATAGATTTTTTTTTTTTTTTTATGAAGCAAGTATGCTTACAGTGTCTAGTGGTGGTTGGCAGTATGTAAATTTTCCTTTGTCAGTTTAATATTAGTAAGCAAATTTAAAAAGTTAGAGTAGCGGACAATAATGGTTTTACTTAGGGTTTTCATACATTACTTCTTGGCGTAAGGCCAAGAAGTAACGTAGGGAGCCATAAACAAGAAACTTCATGTCTTCATTTCGTGATATTAACGCGTACATTTCCGAGCATGTTTGAGAAAATATTTTTTTGTTTCGTGTTACACGTAGATGGTTTATTTTTCCATTATATTCTTTCTCTTTGTATCATATCGTTAACATTCAACTCTATTCCAGTTGAGTATAATTTAAATTCCTTCGACAGAATAAGTCCTATGAGTAGGCTCATAGGCCTTAGGACGTTAATTTATTTACTCTTCACATGAATATTTCTATAGCCTATTCAAACTCTCTACATTATTTTACTTCTCATCTTTTCCTTCCTTCTAATAGTACATTACTACAGAGGCCGGCAACCCCTTTTCACGCCGAGGTATGTATAATCTCTTTAATCTGTGGTATAGTGCTTTTCTCAAACATACAATGAAATAAATTAAAAAACTTCGAGAAATCAAACTTTAATTTTCATTGCTGAACGCCGTGATCCTGTGCCACAAATTGTGGAATGGAAATTAAAAAAGACCATCTTAGGTCTCCAATTTTGTATGAAATGCCATTACGGATCTCTCGTCTCGCTCCGCTCGAAACGTGACACTTCGAAGCCAATTATGAAGAACACAACGTCAATATTTCATTGCATGTTTGAGAAAAATATATTAATTATACTTAGGTTCTTGTTATAAATTGTATGTTAAATTAATTATTATTTTATAGGAAATAGTTCGAAGGTTAATAACACTCTTATCGTGCCTTTGAGGAAACTAAACATTATTATTATGTGTCCTTGGTTAGCTTATTTCAATGGTAGTACCTACAATAAATTATTACAATATACTGTTATCGTAAACATTGTTTCTTGAATCAATATTTACTTTGTTAATCATAATGACGCATTAGGCTGAGTCCAATTAATTAATGTATCTCGGTTCATTGTCTATCTTGGAATACATTATAATAATGTATACAACAGTGTGTGTATGTTACTCCCCTCCCCAACCCCCATTGAATGACTTAGGGGAGTTAGGGGTATATACTATACTAGCGCCCCGCCCCGGCTTTGCACGGGTACTATATTATACATATAAACCTTTCTCTTGAATCACTCTAGCTATTAAAAAAAACCGCATCAAAATCCGTTGCGTAGTTTTAAACATCTAAGCATACATAGGGACAAACAGCGGGAAGCGACTTTGTTTTATACTATGTAGTGATGATGATACGAGTATACTCGCGTTAAAACGCTTCGATAGCGCCATTTTGAACATTCCTCATTTCATACTTACTCTGATCTCTCTCTGTCTATATCCCTCTCTCGCTCGCACTATCATACCTTCCTTATCATAGAGCACGAGGGGTAATCATGTAACTCGTTAAGATAATACGGACGAAACTTTTATTCTAATAAATTATTTATTTAACATAATAATTACAGAATAGGTAAACCTACAGAAAATAAAAATTAAACGCTTAAAACTAAAACTTAACAAAAATACAAAATAAAATAAAAAAACCAGCTTAAATAATCTAAAAGCTCCCCCGCGACCCCCAGAAGCTGAGGTGCCCATCACGATCGCGGCATTACCCCGTTGAATCGCGATGGAGAACCTTTGCCTCAGGAATGACCCGGAGCGAGGGTCTAAGCTATTCCTAAAAAGTCGCCGCCACAACTCCCTTAAAAATGTCCTCGCCTCTACTCGGCCCACAAACACTCCGACGTTTCCACGGTTAGTTGGACTAAGAAATAGTTGGTAAGTGACGAGTACTTTTCTCTCTCTCGTTTGTCAGTAGGTATATTAGTGGTATTGAAATTGAATTTGAGTCAGGTTGTTTTTTTTCATTCTTTTATTAAATATTAAAACCTGTGATACAATACTTTCGAGATTTGTTTTCGTATTAGTGAATAAATTATCATTAATTCATTCAAAAACATTCAAAGAAAAATAAGGCGTCTAAACTTTTATTGAAAACCAAAGCGAACCAAATGTTATATTAAAAGATAGAATTATTGAAATTCTGTATTAGTTTTGTTCTGTGTTCTAGCCAAATCTATCTCCATATAATATATGGCCTCGTCACCCGACGCTGTTCTGCTGACCACGTAATGGATTAGCCATTTGTCTGATTAGCTATATCAATAAATAACGAACGGGGGTCAAATCAAATCATTGATTCATTAAACTTTTAGGTTCCGACTTAAATATATACTTATTTTAGAGAAACCGGTGAGCATTTGATCAATTTCTTAACGATGGTATGTGATGATGAATTCGAGGGTGTAATGCATTAAGGTCAGTGCCCCAACGGGGTAAATGCGCCTATCATACCGGACCGGGCATTGTGCCACTCTTTGGGGGAGGCCTATGTCTGGCACTGGACGTCATCTGGCTGATATGATAATGATGATCATCTAAGATGTCTATAGTATTCTAATATATCAGTAGATTTCAATATGTTTGATGAAAGCCTCCAAGATAGAAAAAGGTTTGCCGGAAGTGAGTTCCACTATATAGCTGCGCCGCGCGATATAATTATTAGCTTATTAAATAAGCCCCATGATAAAAGAGCTAAAACAAACAGTCGCAACTTTAACAGCAATTTCGTCACTTGTTTTCTGCGTTCCATTCAAATTACCTCTAATTCTCCCAACGAAATGTGTGTCAAATAAATTTTCATCCCGCCCACAACAGTTAGCACTGCGTAAAACAATGTCGGACATAAGGAAAGTTTGGCGAAACATGACACTTTCACACAATTTGTGAAAGGTCACCGAGACACTTAGGTAAGTAAGTGTAAAAACAAATGCTGTTAGGTAAACACAGCACAAATGGTAAATTAACAACTGTAATTATTGGTCGAATCTGAATAATGACAATTTGAAAATCCTTGACTAGGAAAATTGTCCAGCCTGCATAATGCTAAAATGTAATAACGTCCTAAAAGTAAAATTGACGTACCTACTTGATATATGTGGAAAGAAAAAGTCCATATGGGATAACGTACACTGTAAAAAAAATATGACCAATCTGAAATATCCCATATATGAACTTTGTACAAAATAGTAGATTAAAGTAAATTAAACAACATTCAATTTGCACGTGTTTATTATATGGAACTATTTCATACTGGACAAATTTCCATTTGGGCTAGATTCATTTTGAACCATGGAAAAAATTGACATAAAAAAGTATACACACAATTACATTTTCACAAAATTCGATGGTATTACTTGTGTTCCAATTTCAAAATGGTCATTTCGTGTTGACGACTTTCGAATGAGAGATATAGACAGAGAGGGAGAGTTTTGAATTTGGAATGTTCTGAATCGCGCTATCGAAGTTTTTTAACGCGAGTAGCTATATATATATGGGCTCGCTTGCCAGGAGCTTGAAAGTTAGAAATGAGGCCGCCCGCCGATTTTGTGTATGGAAAGTAGTGTCAGTTTTCGTTTCTGAGACAAGAGGTCGTACAAACGCCAACACAGTTAACTGACCATCCTGTATTTATATAGAACCTTATTACAATGCACATTAAGTGCACGGATGGTCAGTTAGCTGTGTTGTCGATAGTACCAGGCTTCGTCGTCATATCAAGCCTTCGTATCAGGACGGCATCGTTAATAAATTCTAATAAGATGCTATCGCACCTAACAAAAATTGTCGAATAAGAATGGACACTTATTAGATTTAAATACAAAAGTTCTAATTAACCAGGCGCCACGATACTCGATCTATTTAATCTATCGCATTCCCCTATCGGCTGCCAATTTTAATCGGATGACGTCGCCTGCATTGAAATATATAATAGTGTAATCAATGAGGACACTTTACTTTAGTTTGTAATTAACGAGTGGGTAAATTATAGGTTGGTCAAATTGGACTGTCAAAAATGTAATTGCGTAATTACGAGTATGATGCCCAACTGACCAAGGCCAACCCGAAATGATTAAAACTTCTACAGCGATCACGTGCACGTTTTGTCATCACACCGGATCCCAAGATGTGGCATAGGCACTAGTTTAACGGTAAATATTCCGTACATAAGTTCCAAATAACTCATTGCTACGAGTAGAGAGAGAGAGTTTTGTATGGCATAGAGTATAGTTTCATGTCAATGCTAAAATTAGGTTCTTTCTCAAAATTCTATCAGCGTACTTTAGCCTTTCTGACGCGACAGAGGAAAAGGCATTTCGATAAAAGATTATTTCATCCCAATCCCGTCTCATTTTGTGAGATCGCGGTTAAGTATGTGCTTGTAGTTCATGAACCACACAATCACAAATATGATAGTTATTAACAAGTACCCAGTAAGTACAAGTAACACGTTCCAGTATTAAAAAAAAATAAAAAATAAACATGTAACGCGTCCTTCACACTACGCCCTATACTACACAATTTAATTCGAACACTAAACCTACTGCCGTTTTCCTATAGAATATTTTTTTTATTCGTTTTCTGACTGACTAATCACTCCACTTAAAATCTCTATAAATTCACCTTCTTGATCGGAGTAAAATTACGAATGCGATCGCTTCTCTCACGGGACTAGGTCTGTATTAGTTTTGACATTCGGCCTGATGGATGGACTACAATCTCTGGACAAATCTCTCGAATGAACGCGCCCGTATGTGTCACTATCTACAACAACAGTGTACGGTCACGCTCGACTTTATCCCGTATGGGTAAGAGTGTTTTTCGCTTGTTTTTGGAAAAATTATGTTGGTTTTAATTGACAGGGACGTTAGCTCAGCTCAAGGATTGAGGGTACCGCTGCATTAATGAAAAAAATTGCGGCGGAATGTTAGTGGCTAGTATAGCTTGAACCCGTAGTTGGTAACAACTTTGAGCAGTCGCAGGTGTGATTTAGACTGGCTTATTGTATCGGAATCGGTGAGATTTGTGAATGGCGTTACGTTTGACGGAAACTCGGTTGTTCAATTTTGTGACTCTGACATTGATTCTTTTGAAGCTTCGGTTAACAATATTTGAGGGAAATGTGGAATTTGTAAGCGAATATCAATTTGTTAGGAAATGGTTGGTTGGCATGGTTCGCTGTTAGGGAAAGGTGAGACCGTGGTTTTCTCTACTTTTAATCAAGGATTTCGTTTTTTATTGCGTTTTATTGCTCTCTTTTGTCGTATCCTCGTGGCTGAGGGACGTGACGGCTGTGGGCAAATAGAGACTGAAATAATAGAAAATACCAAAATTACTACATGCGTTCTTAATATATTTGAGATACCCAACTGGATTTTTGAAAAGAATGGGACCAATTTGGAAGCATATACTTACAAACAAACAAAATTGTACGAATCGGTTCATAAATGACGGAGTTCTGAGGTAACCAACATTAAAAATAAAAATGATTAAAAAAAAGAATACAACCGAATTGAGAACCTCCTCCTTTTATTTGTCGGTTAAAAACACGCAAACACGTTTAAACACTAGTGGCTCTGTGAACTGTAGAAATCGCGAGCACCTCTCTTTTTGAAGTGAAAACTTCTTTAGTGGCGCTGAGCACTTTTTGGGATGGAGAAAAATTGCTAAATACGCGACCGATTTTTGTGACCTCAGATGTGAAGGAGGTCACAAACTTTTAGATTTTGCTGCTAGCCGATTCGACTTCATTCAAAACCGAACGCTATTCGTAAGAGTATAAAGCCGTAAAACACTTTTTGCAATAGCATATTCTGCAAATTAATTTGTAATTTTGTCCACGCGTCCTTCACCGTTTTGCTTATGAGCAAATTCGAATAGTTCGAATTTGGACGTTATTCCTAAAGAGATAAAGCTTTGAAAAATATTTGGCAACGGCAAAAACAAATTGGTATTTTGTTCGCCGTCGCTGTCCGCTGTTTATTATAATATATACCGTGGTTTTTATAGTAGGTACCTAATTGATAATTGTTTATAAATTTGCGCCAAATTCTTTGTTAGGGTGACACCGTAAGATGTCACGTGACCTGATCGAAAAACTGTTACAATGTTATTGAGTTTTCACTTCTGCCGGCACTCCCGGAGTGCCACCCGGTCTTTTTAAACTCACTCGACTAACAAAGCGATATAATTATTGAACCTGTTTACGAAATTTCACTAGAATCGGTTCAGTAATGCGACAGTGTAGAGGAGAACAGTCGGACATGCGACACGTAAGAAATAATTTCGGCCGAAGCTGAACCAGAGAACTTTGTTAGCTTCGCTCTCTCGCTCAACGTGACTGATTTAAGTTTGCACGTAGCATGGCAATCCCTGCTAGCGATAAGCAAAACAAAAAAAAACAGCGGACAATCTTACACCAATCGGCCTAGTTCCAAACTAAGCGAAACTTGTAAATGTACAATGGCAACTAGACGACGACAAACATACATATAAATAAATACATACAAAAATCCATGACTCGGGAATAAATATCCGTGCTCATCACACAAATAAATGCCCTTACCGGGATTCGAATTCGAACATCCGGCTTCGCAAAAACATTACCAACAATTCAATTCAATTCAATTTGTTTATTAATAAAATATACATTTTACACGTATAATAAATACAGTTACATTTTTTTTTGTTAATTATTTTATATCTATACGGGTTATCGTTCTACCTATATGACTGGTCTGTCATTTAGTGCTCACGGAAGACAAGAAATCGTTCAGCGAGTAGAAGGCAGTGGCAACTAAGTAGGTTTTGAGTTTCGATGAAAACGAGCTGTTGCTTTCAGCAGTTTTTATGTCATCTGGGATTTTGTTATAGATCTTAAGGCTGATCCAGTGAAGGCACTTCCTCGACTTCGCCAGTAGGCTCGTGCTTGCTCGTTCTTTTACGGGAGCGCTCCGATCTCGTTCAATCGGTTTGAGGAACTAGTTCGGTCTTTTAGTTCCTTCGCTCTTTTAGGTCAGTGTGGGAGTGGCCGTTAGTTAAGCACTGTTTGATTCAGACGGTGCGCGCCCGGGCAATGTTACCCGTATTTCGTTCCGTTCCACTCTCGCTCTGCTGCTGAACTGAAGACCGAAGACCCATTTAGATCGTGATTGACGAACTAGTTCTTTTCATTCTGAGATGGGAACTCATTCCTAATAGTTCCTAGTTGCTGACTGACACACAAGCCTATTCGCCAGGCGTATACGTGGTGCTCGGAGTTCGTCGCGCTGTCTGAAATGATACTTTGGCACTTCAGTTGTTGTATAGGACTGACCTACGTTGTTCCTTACCCGTTTTGCTATGTCTAGGATGTATAGGCAAGGTAGTGTTAGGACTGTCTCTCAACTAGGCTACAGAGGTCGTTAGAATCTAACTCAACCGTGTAGTAATAAGTCTATTACAGACGGCTTTTGTTTCAAGACGGCAATTAATGATGCCCATTAGTTAACCACTGTTTGCATACATCCTCATTACAAAAGGCAATTAATTCCGACTTCATAAAAGGGAACATCGCTTATATCGTCGGTTAAGGCACAAAGACAGGGTTGCCACATCACAAAGTAAATGTCAACTTCCGTTTATTATGAAACGGCTTTGGCGCGCGAACATCTCCCACATTACTTTCAAAACGTCGTATACTTGTACAGGTTCTATTGACACTTGCGTCATTTTTTCCTTAACCTGTGAACGCAACTTGTGAATGCAATATGTTTGTAAAAGGATGTAAGTGCCTATGAAGTGTATAGGCGCTTGCGTCGTGGTTTCAGAGGTTTGGAGGTGAGCTTTCAAAATATTGTTACGGACCCATTGTACGCGCGTTTACTGGATTCATTTCGGTTTGTATAGAGTGGTTCTACACTGTGAATTATTGAATAATTGATTGAAACAGGCGTTACGTTGCGGAAGTCCATGGTAGGTATGTTACGAGAACAATATTCCGTTTCTCATAGATGATCGGCAAAGTTGACTTTATTGGTAAAACATCAGGACGTGAATAAGTTTATGGTTAGTCAAAAATTAAAAAAATTAAAACCTTGCCGGCTCGATTTTTCTCGACAACAATGTCGCATACAAATTAATTCCATTATTTGTCGATGTACAAACTTTTTAAAAAGCTAAAACGGCCATATAAATAAAAGGCATAGGTCCTAAACAGCCAAAACCGAAGATCAGTAGCTGTGACTTATCGCGACTTTTTAGTTGTCTCAAATAACTTATCGCGTTTTCGGAAGAAAAATACACAACCAACTTATTATAAAAAAAAAATTAAAGTGCAATGCAAGAAATATTATTTTATTACATACATTGGTAAGTGGTTTTTTTTGACGTGAAAATGATTCTAGATTTAAGAGTAGCTGCAAGCTCAGTTATTGATAATTTGTTCCCTAAAAGCCAAAAGAAAAATATCTAAAGGCGTACGCCAATTTCATGAAGTGGCGAGAAGAAAAGCATGCCTTGTAATTTTCAGAAAGTATATTTTTGTTTTCTAGCACAATTTTTAAGAAAAGCACTAAGTATATTTATTTGTCTCAGCCGGAAGGGCAATTGCTGGCTTCGTATTAAATTAAACGGACTCCCAAGGTCGTCCGTTTAAAATTAATACTCAGCCAGCAATTGCCCACTTCCCTTGCTTCAATATAACAATAATCTACTATTGCTATAAAACGTGCTGGACTTGCATCTCATTTTCGCTCATAGACAAGCACGTTTTTTAACGGAATAGTCAAGGAATATTGTTCTCGTAATATATATCTGTTTTTAATTTCATTATTATTACCTACACAAAAAAAACATTGCACGCTTGCCCTGTAAGTATGATATTTTCCTTTAGAAAACATATTTTTTTCTTACTTATCCCGTTCCGTTCCGTTAGGTCATTAGGCCCATTTACGAGAATAGCCTTGTAAGGGCTATGTGCTCATTTTTTATTTTTTTTTACACAACGACGCTGGCAAACAAGCGTACGGCACCTGATGGTAAGCGGACACCGCAGCCTATAGGACGCATGCAACTCCAAAGGAGGCACAACTTCTCAAACCAACTTTAGGACAACCCAACTGACATTTTTCTGTACAAAAAATCGACCACTAGGTTAAATTAATGTTCTATTTAACTTTGACTATATAATTATTGATTGTTTTGTAAATGCTAATTTTATTTTAATGTTTTGCCACACCCCAAGGGGTCTCATGTACTGTCTAATGTATAGTATGTTGAATGCAAATAAATAAATAAAAATAAAATATAACTGTCTCTAGGTATGCCAAATTTCATCTTAATCTGTTTTTGAGTGATTGAGTAACAAGCACCCGAACTTTTATAGGATTTATCGCCTACCGATTTAGATAAAGATAGGTAGTAATGGGTTTCGGATGAGATTCTCAATGGTGGTAGTACCAGCTTTATACTCGTTAACCATGTCCAAACTATCTGATTACACGCTCACAACGATTACCAAATCCAAACCTACATAAGCCGCTTAACGAGGGTCATTGTTGCTCGTCGCATGCGCATCGGACACTTAAAAGAATGCAGTGAGCATACATGGTGGTATATTGAAGGCCTAAATGAGCCATGGTCGCGAGATGGTCGTTTTCATAAGCAAGGACCAACACGCCCGAAGCTTGGAGGCAAATAAATATACTTACGTGTTTAGGGTGGTTAATTACGTGATGAAGGGTGAGCATCCCAGAGATATATTATGCTAATCTGTGTTTCCATACAAAGGGGCTGTCCATATATTACGTCATTTCAAAATAGGGAAGGGTTCTGACCATTGGATGACGGTAGTCATTTTATTAGATGTCACTATCTTGGGCTTGCGAGGTAATCATGCGAGGTGGCAAATATAAAAACAAAATTTATCACACATGTCGTATGTAGGTGGATACTCACGGTTACTCGTTAAAAGTAAAAATTCAAGTAATAAAACGTGATGCGAAATATATTAAAAACAAACTACCTAAGTACGAGTACCTATATAAAGGTAAATCTTAGTGTTTCGGTTTGACATAGATCACTAGCATCCGAATTATATCCAAAAAGAATGAATACGTGGGCGCTATATATTTATTAAATTATTTATGCATTGTCTTAGCTAAGATATTAAAAAGATAAACTGCTACGTTATTAATATTTCATTGGAATGGCAGTTTAGGCAGTTAGAGTGATTTCCGACCACGCTCGATGTCATCCTGTATAAGCTTTAAATGCCTTTTCCTGCTGAGAAAGATGTGCAATCAGATTACGAGGGCGCTGATTGTTTTAGGTTCTGAGGTAGGTTACAATTATATTATTTACTTGCTAGATAGATATACCCTGTCCAAATAAGATTAGAAAGATCGTGGGTAAATCGCCAGCTCCAGAGTTCGTAAAGACATTAGTATTGTTTTTCATGACCATTCAAGAGATTGTTACCAGCAACTGGGAATCATTATTAGAAATGCGCGTGATGTTAATGATCCAAGAGCAATCAGACACGACCCTTAACCGGAGTAAGCTTGAGGTGGCAAGCATCGTATGGAACCCAGCTGAAAGTACTTACGCCTCATTATTGGAGATAGTACAGAAAACCTTCGTCAGGTTTATGTATAACACCCCTACCCTTCCCCTACCCTTCTACCTCTACCCTTTCTTGTACCCTACCAAGTTCCTGTTAGGTTCTCTGGGCGTTAACTCTCTGGAAGTAAGGCGCAACTACAATACTCTCGTGACCACGTGCAGTATCTCACGTGGCGACACCGACTACCCGGATCTAGTGACACGAGCCGTAAAGGTCACTATATCTTTTGTGCTCAAAAGCGTCCAGCGAGACAACACAATCTCCTGGCAGGCTCATCAACTCGTACTAGCACACAGAAACTCTCCCGCTGTTCGGGCTCTAAAATTGCTGAACTCGCTTCTGTCCCATTCAGGTGAATGCGATATATTTACTAGTCGATGGGCGAATGTATGTCATATTTGTCTTGAGGTACTGCGAGACGATGTATGCTTAGATATTATGTTATTCTTTTTCGGTTTTTACATGTTAAGAATGTTAAATAAAATTGTATGCCTTGGTTCCTTACCGTCAAACTGTATACATTTTGCATGATTCAATAAATAAATTTAAGAAATCACTAAATGATTGATATAATTCAAACTAGTACAATATTTATTTTTGATATAGAAAAAATAGATAAGAGAAAAAACGCAGACGAATTTGTTCGTTAAAATTGTAATGTTACCTAGAATAAGATACTTATAATGCCGGTCAACCTAATGAATTTCTGGATTCAATATTTTTTCGGTGCAAGTATGGCGGATGTCATCATCCTTACAAAGTAATAATAACAAAAGAAACACTACATCCTCGGCGATAGAACCGCACACGTTTTTTTAACTGTCAATAAAATGTCGATTGTAGAAAACGATTAAAGTAGATACGAAAAAAAAGACAAACGCCGAATTGAACAATCGTGTTGTATCTAGTTTCAAATAAGGAACATGCAATTCAATATCGATAAAGTATCAGTTATACAATGTCGCAGTTTCTCAGTTCATATTCAGAATTGAACAATAGTTCTAAAGATTGTCTGTTGTTAAAATACGTTCTAAGTCCCAGGCTTCCACCGTCGCGATTTGAGTCTTAACACAGCTGTATAGAGTTAAGATTTGTTTTACAGTATCGTTATAGTTGGGACCTTGTTAAAGTATAGTAACAATACGACATTGTAAATAGCATCTAATTTGAGGTCCTTTGTGTCCCACCGCTGTAAAGACGCATGTCTTACAGGGTATTTAATAACGGTGGTGCTTTTGCAGTTGCAAAATATTATCTTTTGTGGACAGAATAAGAGGAGTATTACTAGTATTAGACAAGTAAAGATTTAACATATGGTATTGTTAAAGCAGTGAGACTAGTTATGTTACCATATTCTTAATAGGTACAGACGACTGAGAAAATAAATGGCAGAGGACCACCTAGCCTTCATCATCATCATTTTCAGCCCGTAATCGCCCACTGCTGAGCATAGGCCTCTCTTCGAGTACGCCAACCGTCCCTATCCTGAGCTAATCTTATCCAGAAGTGACCCGCAAACTTCCTAATAACGTCCACCCACCGAGCTGGTGGACGGCCGACGCTCCTTTTACCTAGAAGTGGCCTAGCCTTACCTAAAACCAAATCCCGAAATCTATAAAGAGAGCCGCCCGTCACGACTCTAGTGGACCTCATGAGTGGTGTCTCTGGATTAGCAAGCATCCATGGACTAGAGCGTCTGCTTACCATCAGCCAAACTAATATGATCAGCGAGGAAATGTCGCTAGCATCCTCGGTACAATGCCTCGAGGGCCTCTTTAGATTTAACTTAGTTTTAAATGAATTTAGTTAATGTTAATTTTCTTCCCTACAGTGTCAGTCAAATCGACGGCCCGCAGTTCGTTCAGGTCTTTTTGGGCTTCGTCACCCCACCGCCACCGGTAGGTATTCTGTAACTTGTTTTAAGCTCACGTCAACGCTCACCCACAAATATATCTTGACACCGCAATGCGTAGTAACTAAGCGTAGGTAGAGGTAGGTGGAGTTTCGTGACGGGTGACCGGCGGGGTGAACCGCATTAGCGCGTAGCGAATAACAGCCCAGTCTCCGACCACTTGGACGTCCCGAGTACGCTCTCAGGACTGTACGATTCTCCCCGGACTACGTGCCCGAGCCATCGGAGTCTTGAGGTTGTCGTTTCTCCTATGATGTTCGGCTCGGAGACTAGATCTTCTACTTATAAGGTCCTTGCGTATTGTCCAAGTGTGGATCTTCTCCACGTGTGGGTCCCAGAATTTTGCGGTTGATTTTCCCAAGGCATGCTCTTCTTTTTGTGATAGTGTCCTGGCTTCGCATCCGTACGTCAAAGTTGGTCTAATTACCGTTTTATATACGCGGAGTTAGGTGTTTCTGGTCATTAGCCTGGGCACACACTTTATATAGGGCACCGAAGAGCGTTTTGGATTCGGCCAAAAGCTACTTCACTATTATCGGAATCAAATGACGTCATTCATGAATACGGCAACGCTCTATTTTTAGCGTACACAGTAACCAACTTAAACTGACACTCACCCCAGTAACATGACACTGCGAACCACCCACGTTCCCTTTTCAACCCCCCAAATCCAAAAGATCATAACGCACATGCGATTTAAGTTAAACGTAGACCTTTTAGATTTAGAAGGATTACAGGAAACCGGTTGCAACAATTGATGCATTCATCATATCCGTAAAATAAGAACGATTATAAGCTGTGGTTCTTTGTGTATTTGAGTTGGCCGAATTGCATCAAAGCAGTCCATTCAAAAAGGAACTCTACTTTCCAAGGTAGAAGATTCTAATTCCAGTGACAGGTTTATAAAAAGTCGGCCGCATTCAATAATTTCAACCATAATGCGGCTCCGGAAATAAAATTGTGAGGATATGGCAACAATGTTCTAAACAATTCGGCGGCAGAAAGGAAATCGGGCTCACGTTTCTATCAACACAAAATATAAATATACTTTGGTATATATTATACCTACTTAATTTTATCTCCGCCTTTTGTTTTTCGTTGGAATTTGATCGGTAATCAGGTGTCCAACGACATTTTGAGCTTCAAAGGGGTCATTTTTAGGGTTTCTGTCAATTATGTAATATAAAGAGACGTAGATTAGAAGGTTATTAGCGCTCCAAAAGTGGCACACTAAAACTGAGTCAATTGCACCAACTTCAGTTTACATTAATGAAAACAAAGTTTAGGTCTATATTGAAAACAACACACATAGTCAAAAGGAATAGGAATAGAAATTTCGTAAATTGTTGTATATATTTGTTTATTTTAAATAAAAACTTGTCGTGTGAAAATTAACGTTTTCTATTGTCATATTCGCTTGTTTCCATACTTTTGGCCTGGGGTGTATTTTACTAAATATATTTACTGTAAGTATTCGTTATAATAATTATGTTGTGTTAGTTTAGTACCTAATTAGTGTTTGTTATATTATATTATATTAGTTATAATTATTGCTTTCTTTTACATTGTATAATTGACATTTTGAAAGTGCTTAATTGTAAGCCTACTTGACAGAAATAAATTACTTTGACTTTGACTTTGGACAGCACTGTGCAGACGTTCGGAGTTCAAATGCTCGCGGAGCACTTCGCAGCCAGCGGCGCTACCACGAACTTCGAAAGTCGAAGTTTCCATCTCTATCGCACTCCCTTACTCAAGTGACAGGGATGCATGTATTGCGAACTTCGACTTTCGAAGTTCGTGGTAGCGCCGCAGATGGCGCTGTTTTGACGCAAGCGCAGCGGCTGCGTTCAGTTTAGTGTAAGGGTAAGGCCGTGTCGCACGTACAGCAGAAAACGTAATAGTCATAGTCATAGTCATTTATTTTATAAAGCCAATTTACATGTCAAAAAAATATCATTTAGAATTTCAGTTATACATAAAGTAATTAGTCGCATCATAATAATTATAACAAATATTAATATTTATATTTGTTTGTTACGAATAAATAATTTTCATTTCATTTCATTTCATTTCAAATCAAGCTGTCTGGAAGTCAATAAATAGAAGAGGAACCGAAGATGTCAAGGATTGGCCCCCGAGGCTTTCATCTAGCAAGTTATAATATAAATAAAAGTTAAATATATAAATAAGTCTTAACCATCTGAGTAACACCCCTACAGTACAGATATTTATGTCCTTTTTATGAACGTATATTAATACCCCTGACTGTATGTTGGCCAGTGTCGTGATATAATAGAAGGCCAGATAATTTTTGGTATCTCTATCTCTATGCCTTTATAAGTAGGTATCATGCAAAATACGAAGGTAGCAAAGCATACAGAATGTACCAAGTTTTTTTTTGACGCGATTTTTTGTTAACATTTTCTATTGAGCAGGTCGCCCCAGTCGGCCACGGGCATGGCCTCCCAACTAGAACAACGTATAATTGATACTAAAAAGAACTCATAGATGGCGACACAGGTACCGAGCGAAACATTTGAACCAGTAATCGTGAAGATAGAATGATTTTTACACCTTAATCAATTCAACGTACCTTAATTATATCACAAACATACTTCCGCACATACAATAAAGGTATATTTTATAAGTTTAGTAAATGCAATAAAATTGATACTAAATCCATGTAACTCGTACTATACGAGTGAGCTTTCAAGCTTGCTACGTATTATTGGGTACTGTCACTAGATGGCGCCATCACGGGTCGCGAAAGTTCTATGGAACCACAGGCTCTAAGCATTTGGTTATGTATATTTTTGTGTGATGTGTAATATTGTCTCTAAAATACTACTTTTATATCGAAAAAATCAAAAATACTCTATTTGTTGCCCGGGAAGTCAACGCCATCTGGTGATATCTCAATGTATTACTAAAGGCTGACAGCGTCATAGCCGTGGTAGCTCGGATACTGCATCTACTGGTGTAGCTACGAGACTAAAATTGTATACAGAATTGCCTACATTAGGACGGTACGCTTTTGCTCTATGAGATTGGGTATCTGTACTTGTATTCTTTAATCTGTGGCCACGGGCCAACGCTCCATACAAATGTAAACGCGTATTTTTTTTTTAACATCTTAGTTTTTTCTTATCAGAACACCCCTGTTATGCTCTTGATCGGTTAACACCCCATTTTTGGTACATCCTGTATAAGCTACTGAGAGGGTAGGTGTCAAAAAAAATAGATAGGTACCTACCTAATAAAATCAAAGAGTGCTGGTCTACATAGAGTTAGAATGTCCGTTGAAGAGAGCTGCGAGCTTCTATCCATCCATACTAATATTATAAATGCGAAAGTGTGTCTGTCTGTCTGTCTGTCTGTCTGTCTGTTACCTCTTCACGCTTCACGCGAACCGATTGCGATGAAATTTGGTATCGAGATAGTTTGAGTCCCGGGGAAGGACATAGGATAGTTTTTATCCCCTAAGGGGGTGAAATGAGGGGGGGGGGGTGAAAGTTTGTATGGAGCTGCTCGATATAAACGAGTTCCACGCGGACGGAGTCGCGGGCAGAAGCTAGTTCTTTATAACTCTGTAAAGATGTCATATTTTAGGTATATCCAATGCCGGCTGTACACATTGGGCCAACGTTGGCGCTTGAGCAGGATGCAGCTATGCAAACGAATGAGAACGAAATAAAGCCCTCTTCCTCTAACGCATAGCTGCATTCTGCTCACGCGCACTTTTGGCCCAGTGTGTACAGCCGGCTTAAGGTAACCTTTGCTAGTTTTGCTACAAACACCTGACTTCCAACTAAAGCACACTTTATTACAGTGTCTGGCAAAAAAAACGTGAACCTCGTGCAGTTTACCAAAGGAAACAAGCGAAATCGTTTCTAAGAATGGGGCTGGTGTTATTTTCTAAATTACCGTTATTAATGCCGGCAGTGTAATCAGGGATCAAGAACATTGGGAAAATACTGGTTTTTGCTGTGGCGTTATTATGGTGTTCGCGGTTGGTAAGCGGATTTTAAACTTAGGGCCGTTTCAGTTTGGCTATATGCTTGCATTTTGGAATTAACGCAGGGTTAAAATATAGTCTACTAGCTTCTGCCCGCGACTCCGTCCGCGTGGAAATCGTTTATATCGCAGCTCCATACAAACTTCAACCCCCCATTTCATCCCCTTAGGGGGTGATTTCCAGGATGAAAACTATCCTATGTCCTTCCCCGGGATTCAAACTATCTCCATACCAAATTTCATCGCAATCGGTTCAGCGGTTTAAGCGTGAAGAAGTAACAGACAGACAGACAGACAGACAGACAGACAGACACACTTTCGCATTTATAATATTAGTATGGATGTCCGTTCTATACACAGGTGTTATTTAGGGTTCCGTTCCCAAAGGGTATAGAGGGAACCCTATTACTGAGACTTCGCTGTCCGTCTGTCACCAGGCTGTATCTCATGAACCGCGATACTTAGATGGTTGAAATTTTTACAGATGATGTATATCTGATGCCGCTATAACAAAAAATACTAAAACACAGAATAAAATAAATATTGAAGGGGGCTCCCATACAACAAACGTGACTTTTTTTGACTCGAACAAAAATTTGGGCTTTAAAGCCCAATATCTCGCAAACGAATCACTAATTTGAAAAATCGTTTTAATAAACCCATAACATTTTAGAACAAGCTATCCAACGATACCCACACTATAGGTTTAACGAGAAAAAACAAATATATATATCCCCACTTTAGAGCCTTATCACACTTGCGATTTGCGAGCGTATTTTCTATACAATTATCAGTCGCGGCGTACACGCTGCGTCAACGCCTTCATACAAAATACGCTTGCAAATCGCAAGTGTGATAAGGCTCTTAGGTGTATGGGAAATACCCCAAAAAATATTTTTTTCAAGATTTTATTTTTCTGTTTTGTCGGCGTGATTGATTTATATACCAACGCCGAATTACAGTTTTGTAGTAGTAATGTTGGATGCGGGTGGCGCAGGACCGGTCACTTTGGCACTCTTTGGGGGAGGCCTATGTCCAGCAGTGGACGTCTTTCGGCTGATATGATGATGAGTAGTAATGTTTACTGAGATAAGCCGAAGATGGACGGACAGACGGACGGACGGACGGCCAGACGGACATGGCGAAACTATAACGGTTCCTTGTTGACTACGGAACCCTAAAAAGCCGAAGAGATTGTCCAGTAATAGCTTGTGAAGACCAACTTCACCCTTAGGGTCGAGCGGATTGAGTCCCACCACAAAGTGAATTTCAATTAATTTGTGGTGAGCCTGCCAACTGAGAGGCTGTCATTAACCTTCATGAAGGAGGAGTTCTGGCCAAAGTTTTCAAAGATCTAAGCATACATAGGGACAGACAGCGGGAAGCGACTTTGTTTTATAGATACCAAGCATGTAGTGATAAGTAAATAAATAAATATTATGGGACAATCTTACACAAATCGACCTAGTCCCAAACTAAGCAAAGCTTGTACTATGGGTGCTAGACGACGATAAACATACTTATATAGATAAATAAATACTTAAACACATAGAAAACATCCATGACTCAGGAAAAAATATTCGTGCTCATCACACAAATAAATGCCCTTACCGGGATTCGAACCCAGGACCTCTTGTTTCGTTGGCAGGGTCACTACCAACTAGGCTAAACCGGTCGTCAAATCGATATGTTAGTCTCGGTATTTTTAATAATGGGCCTCGTTGCCTGAGATAAATAAATAAATAAATATATTCAATATAATTTAGCGAGTAGACCTATTTCGTACAAAGTCTCTGATCGCTTCATTTTGTTTGCTATTATAATTTATAGCAACATAACAAGAAACTATTCTTACCTAGATTATGGGGAATCCCGTTGTTTATAATAACTTAATAAGCTTCATGTTATTCCAGTTTCATGGAACGTCGACTTGAGTCGTCCGTGCTGCAGACTGAAGAAAAAAAAGACCGAGTTGCACTCCGGGAGTGGCGGCAGAAGTGAAAACTCAATAACATTGTAACAGTTTCTCGATCAGGTCACGTGACATCTTACGGTGTCACCCTAATAATGAATTTGACGCAAATTTATAAACAATTATCAATTATTTAGGTGGACGGCCCGCGGGCGCGTTGGGTGCGACGGGCCGCCGGCTCCGGGCGGCGGCAAACACAATACCAATTTGTTTTTGCCATTGCGAAATATTTTTCAAAGCTTTATCTCTTTAGGAATAACGTCTAAATTCGAACTATTCTAATTTGCGAGAACAGCAGACGGCGGTGGCGACCAAAATATAAATTTGTTTTTGCCGTTGGTAAATATTTTTCTAAGCTTTATCTCTTTAGGAATAACGCCCAAATTCGAACTATTCGAATTTTCTCAATAGCAAAACGGTGAAGGACGCGTTGGTATATTACAAATTTATTTGCAGAATATGCTATTGCAAAAAGTGTTTAACGGCTTTATACTCTTTCGAATAGCGTTCAGATTTGAATGAAGTCGAATCGGCTAGCAGCAAAAAGTGACCTCCTTCACATCTGACGTCACAAAACTCTGTCCCGTATTTAACAATTTTTCCCCATTCCATAAAGTGCTCAGCGCCGCTAAAGAAGTTTTCACTTCAAAAAAGATTATGATGTCATTATTATTGATAATTTCTGAACCGCATAACTTCAAACTGATCCTATTTTAACATGAAATTAGTGAACTGAGTCTGGTTAAGCAATATCGGATGATCCTTTAATAAGGATTAAATTAATTGAGATTAAGGATTAACTGAGAAGGTTAGACTTGCCGACTGTCACGTCGGCTTACTAACGTCCATGATTGGGTCATAAACTAGTTTACCTACAGAATAGAGCAATACGTTTCATAACATTATATTATAATAACATGGTAACGAAACAAATTATTATATTAAATATTTTTGATTCGTGTTATTTTTAACGAGAAAGTTACTCCGATAATATTTTAAATGATATGATATAGAAATAAAATAAATAAATAATAAATAAATATTAGGGGACAATCTTACACAAATCGACCTAGTCCCATATTAAGCTCATTAAGGCTTGTGTTATGGGTACTAGACGATGATATATATAATAGATATAAATACATAGAAAACTTCCATGACTCAGAAACAAATATGCTCATCACACAAATATTTGCCCTTACCGGGATTCGAACCCAGGACCTTCAGCTTCGTAGGCATCGTCACTACCCACTAGGCTAACCGGTCGTAAGGTAAGAAATAATATAATGGAAAAATAAACCATCTTCGTCTGTATCCCCGACAGGACTCGAACCTGCGATCTCTCTATTAACGCTAGAGTGCTTTGACCACTAAGCTACAAGGACAGTGACTGAAGTCGCGTATTTTTCAACTATATTCCCGCTACGAATAGCGACCTCTCTGTATTCTCTTGAAATGCTCTGTCTACTGCCCGTTCCCCCTCTTCTTTACGTTGCTGCGGGAAAGTAGCACCATATGTACTGTAAAATCTTATAAACCACACGTATGCATAAAAACCCTAATGCTAAAGACCTCAAATATATTAACCGCTAAAAAACCCAAAGTTCGCTAAACCCACTATGGTTAAAAACCCATCCGAAACCAGTATCCGGTATCCCTAGTTATGTCATAATCACCCCATTTTTTTTCTCTAACGACCCAAGACAATGTTTGTTCTTTCAAGCCGAAATACCTTTAAAATCTGAACTTGGTTCAGAAAGGGCATATTTACCTTGATTTTTGTATGATTTTAGTACTTTTTCAACACTATGTGTTTTACGTCAGCACCCACTAATCATCTTGTGTGTAACGACCCTAATCATAGCCCTTCGAACAGGTAAATTATCAATCCCGCCGCAGGGATCGAGGCTTGTTTTTGGAAAACTGTAACATGCCATGGCACAGAGAATGGGATAAACAGACGGCCGACTTCCGAGTTACAGTGAAATGCCCTTACATCCAAATTTGACAGCTGTCATCCCAGTGCAATTTATGTTATCTTATGTCATCATTGACGTTTATTGTACCGGGATGACGGCTGTCAAATATCGGCTGTTAATAAAATCTAATTGTAAGAAGTTCAGTAGGGTACGGGTAAAGTGAGAAAGGGAAAACTTTTCTCATGTCAGTCTTTGTGATTTATTTATTGGAAAATACAAAAATTAACAGCATTACAGCATTTGTCAATAACAACAACAACACTATTAACTATTATACACTGACCATATATAAAAAAAAAAAAAAGACAATTAAATATTATAAGTCAAAAATAAGCTACGCGAAATATACACTGACCATATATAAAAACAAAAAAAAAAAAAAAGACAATTAAATATTAAAAGTCAAAAATAAGCTACGCAAAACCGTAACAGAGCTAAATACAATTCAGTACATTTGTCAGCAGACAAATCGCAATCTGGTGGAAGTACAAGGAGCTCATCAAGGAGCATACGTGCGCAAAAAATCGGAGAGTGTTTATGCGCTACCGTGCGAGTCGTCTCCACGTGATAATTAACATTTCATTAATGTTTTCTATTCAGAGGAAAATGTTTTTTCCTGGGTGTTTTTTTTTGTGGAATTAACCTGGATGTTTTTTTGTGGAAGGTTCCTCGAGGGACTACAGTATGGGTTTCATCAATAAAGAAGTGTTCATTTTCAATGGGTCGGCAATACATATGTGACATACCTGCATGGAGTTGCAAGCGTTCATAGGTTGAGGTAAACGCTTACCATCAAACGCTGTAAGTATGCTTATTTGCTACCGACATCGTACATAAAAATGTAATAGGACCACCCTCGTTTAGCTGTCAATTTAAAAGAAGTCAGGTTTCTACAGCACAATATCTTCTGTGACCACACAGCTTAGTCATCCAACCACACAAATTTCATCCATATTACCCTTCACTTAAAGTTCATATTTAAACACCACTACGCGCATTATAATCAAAACTGACCAGTCTATCAAATCGTTCATATATCAGCTTTTAATTGAGCCAGTTACGATATTGCTGCAGTTAAAATGTAAATTATTACGTAATAGGCTGTGTCCATGTGTGATGATTCGATTAGTCGAGCCAATGATTCACGTGATTATTCAAACTTATGTGATTTGGAATTTGGAAACGAATTTGCAATTCAGTGATTTAAATTTACAACATTTCCGCTGAAAACGTCCCTTAGTTAGTTTTACTCGTTAATCGCACTGCTGTACAAATATTCCATCCCATGGGAGGTATTATATAATATCATATTTCCTCTGGGACTAGAAGTAAATCCGTACCAAACATCATCAAATCGATTTAGCAGTATAGCGTGGAAAGATAATATAGTTACATGCAGATCAATAGTTACTTTCACATTAATGAGAAAACCTGGCTATACAAACCTGTCCATAGTGTCCACCTAGTGTGTATCTGCCTTGAAAGTAAGGGGAGCGTGACCCAAAATCACTATACATGACCGACTTTTGGTTCTGCGTTCCATTTCTTTGTGTTTATTACTCTACTAACGATCCTCAAGAAAAAAAAAATGGGACGCAGTGCAGTTTAATTACGAACATTGCGAAAACTCCGTATACCCCGGACGGCCAGTAAAACTGACCATCTTGAGCGAGCTGGAAATTACCAAGCGGCTCTTTACTGCCATGCATTTATATGCCATGAGCCTCTGCTTCTTCGGACATATTTTGCGGTCACCAAAGCATGATCTGGATAAACAGGTAGTTCTAGGCCATTAGGATTGTAGGCGAGCCCAGAGACACCAACGAGCTGGCCTGACACCGTCAAGAAGGCGGCAGGGTAGAGGTTGCCACCTATGACCGCAGACTTTGCAGATGGACGGATATGTGGTCGCGATCCTCAGCAATGAGGGAATGGGGACGACCTCTGTAGTCTAGTTGGAAGTGACCCTGCCTACGAAGCCGGAGGTCCCGGGTTCGAATCCCGGTAAGGGCATTTATTTGTGTGATGAGCATGAATATTTGTTTCCGAGTCATGGAAGTTTTTCTATGTATTTAAGTATTTATATCTAGTACCCATAACACAAGCCTTACTGAGCTTACTATGAGACTAGGTTGATTTGTGTAAGATTGTCCCCTAATATAAAAAAATATATATATATATTTAATAAGGAAGAAGAAATGCATTTTTTTTCTATTATTGTAATCTGCTGCTTTTGGCAGGTATATATATATAATGATATCATACTCTTTCTTCTTAATGAACTCAAAAATGAACACACTTTTAAAACCGATAGTAAGATTATACTATGCGAAAACAAATAATTCACTCACCTGTAAATAGTAAGAAACAACATTTAAAGCCTTTATTTCAGGTCTTCTAACAAAAAAGCACACATATATTAAATAATATATCTTCCATAGAATGTCACAGTCACAGCTGTCAGACGTCAGCTATCAACTTAAAAATAAATTAAGGAAAGAGGTTACGAGTACACTGGTAAACGAGTGTATACTTTTCTTTTAATATATTTTATGGTTCTTCAACCTACTCCCCCCCCCCCCCCTTTCTTCCCGTGGGTGTCGTAAAAGTCGACTAAGGGAGCAGGGTTGAAGTGTGTTGTGGGCAATGGGCTAGCAACCTATCACTGCAATATAACATTTAGTCGATCTTTTATACCCACATCTATGTTAAAAGTGGCTCTGGAACATAAGTTTCATGTGCTCTGCCTACCCCTTTTGGGAATCAAGGCGAGAATGTATGTATGTATGTATTCAACCTACCAATAATCTCACCGACTTGCCACAGCCTGCTGTTATTTTCTCACTATAAAAACAAAAATATGCCACAACAAGTTCCACATATGTTTATTAATCATGGGGGAAGAAAGTTATAGTTTCCCATCACTTTGCTCCGCTAGCGTAAACACTCTAGGCAGGTAAGTGACCTCTTTATGAGTTTTCCTGAGTATTTACATAACGGACCGCGAGGATTCGGCTCAATTTAGTGGTTCTGTATATGTAATTATGTAGTCATAGGTTCGGCCAATACCATCTTTTTAACCCCCGACGCAAAGAGAGGGGTGTTATAAGTTTAACGTGTCTGTGTATCTGTGTGTCTGTGTATCTGTCTGTGGTATCGTAGCTCCCAAACGAATGGACCGATTTGAATGCGGTTTTTTTTGTGTCATAGATAATTTTATCCCGAGTGTTCTGAGCCATGTTTCATGAAAATCTGTTGTGCCGTTTCTGAGATATTGGACTTTGAAATGAAAATGTCGGGGGTTTTTCAACTTTTCTAAGTTGTAGTTATTACAAGCGTTTATTTAGTTTCACCTCTCCCGTTGTCTCTGTCTGTAATAAAATCTTGCAAGTTAAATTTGAACCACTTCCCGGTGACCGATTGAGCTCAAATTTTGGGTATAAGTAAAGTTTGGATGACAATTCAATAAGGCAATTCTTTAAGGCAATTGTTACTAACAAAAGTATGGAACATGTTTTCCGAAATAAACGATTTTTTTTTTTTATATTATGGTACCATCGAGCTGATCTGATGATGGAGATAGAAGGAGGCCATGGGAATTCAGTACTTAACCGACGTAACCCCGTTGAGTTTGGGCTCGTTAGAATCGTCTCAATGAGTAGTTGGTGATGGTATACAGAAAAGTACAGTCGGCAATAAAAGCTTGTACCAAAAATGGATTTTTTGACAGAATCTTGTTCTTTATCGGCCTTGTGTAATTTATAATTGTTTGTTGAATTAATTCGTCTCCGGTTGAGTTAATGAGATAAATCTGATACTACGTAGATAATTCCAAAAAGTCATTTGCGCGAAAACATATTTCTTCAGATTTTGATTATTCCAAAAACGTGTTTTTTTCCTCTGCTTCTAAATTTTCGTTTAGCGGACAATAAAGTTTAGAATTTTGGAATTTCGGAATAATGATGGTTTTGGTCAAAGGACTTTTCGCATTTTTTTCTGTGTTCCCATGTGATACATTCAGTGGCGTATCTAGGGTACGCAGTTTTACCCCAAAGAGGTACCTAATTCCTATCAGGGTAAGTCTTGGCTGGGCGCAGTAAGGAATATATACTGACTTGACTAGTAGTTACCAGCTTACTGATACGCTACCGACTCCGAACCCTCAACTGCAAAAGGTGGCCTAAGGTCGTTACTATGTCAACACGCTTTAATAGTACATCACGTACCTAGGCGGTGAATTCGTGAATGGCCCAGATCGCAGGTGCTTGTGGCCCGAACCGAAGTTGAGGGCCATAATAAAGCGATCCGGGGCTTTACGAATTACCGCCCGTGGTGAGTACACAATTTTACGTCTTCATCTGGCCACAATGCGAGTTTTACCGTACACGCAGCGTGCGCTCGCATTATGGCCAGGTGTGACGTAAACGACATTAACTAACATTTTTAAAATGTGTAAACGCCTGTTGATTTGTTCAACTCGTTGGAGAAGTTACGCAATTACACTGTAAGGAACTCGGACACTGGTGCTTAGGAATGTTTTATCAGGTGATTTAATGGCGATAGATTTCCCGCCGTGTCGAAAACACTCGATTTCATCATTTTACAAGCGGAACTCTAGAAATTATTTTAAAGTGGTGGAACTTACCCTATACTCTTTAGCCAGTAAACGCAAGCATACGGAGTTTTACTTACTTGGGAGATTTTCTTTCTGCATTCCTTTCTTATTTACTACTAACTTCCGCCTGCGACTTTGTCTGAGTGGAACCGGAATAAAAACTATCCTAAAATTGAATCCAGGCTATAAAATATCTTCGTCTAAAAAAATCATCCTTTTCGGTTGAGCCGTTTAAGCGTCTTTTAGTCCAAACATCCAAACTTTTGCATTTATTTATAATATAACTAGCTTCCGCCCACGGCTTCGTCTGCTTGGACCCGGGATTAAAACTGTCCTATAATTTAATCCAGGCTATAAACTATAGTCCTGCAAAATTTCATCTAAATCGATCGAGTAACAAACATCCAAACTTTCGCATTTATAATATAAGTAAGAAGTAGGATAGGATAGTAGGACTAGGGTCCGCGAGGATCCGCTTGCGGTTTACAGCAATTTACTTATTTTTTCAAACTATGGTTACTACGTAGAATGTAAAGTTGATCCACATAAATCTGTGTCAATGCACATATGAACCGTGTTTGCGGACGCTACCAATGTCTGATTTTGACTTTTCCCATTTGTTATGTTGTTCATTTGTCGTATTCGATGTGTTCGCCTAATTGTAGACATTTGGTTCTCTCTAAAATTGTTCGAATATCTTCATGAAAAAAAAAAATTTTTCGGGACAACCTTACACAAGTCCAACCTAGTCCCATAGTAAGCTCATTAAGGCTTGTGTTATGGGTACTAGACGACTATATATATAATAGATATAAATACTTAAATACATAGAAAACTTCCATGACTCAGAATCTCAAATATTTGCCCTTACCGGGATTCGAACCCAGGACCTTCAGCTTCGTAGGCAGCGTCACTACCCACTAGGCTAACCGGTCGTCAAAATGAAATGAAAGTAGCCAATTAGTTTCAAATATCAAGTAAAAGTAGGCGAAAACAAAAACCAATTGGTGAGAAAGCTATCGTTTAGCGCACAGTTGCCGAAGAAATGTAGTTCAAGGCTTTTAGAACCATTTAGAACTCAAGTGCAAAAATTAGCCAGCCCGTGCAAACAGGTGAATGAGAATGTGGTTCAGAGAAAATGCCATTTTGCAACTCAACTTTAATTTCAATTCCCTTTCGATATCAATGCGTCTTGCTCACTCATACGTATGAGTAGCCACGTGACTATGCATTTAAGAGACCGTATGATTCAAGACAATTCACATAATAGGCGAATTGTCTTGAATCGATGGCGATTTACCCTAGATTTCACGTTAAAAACTCGTTCTGAAAATGGCCCAGCCATGCCATTCTAATACAGTGAATTGTTAGTCATACATAACGCTATTTGTCTATGAGATTGTAGCTTTGTAAGTTGGTATGTAGGGGGTGATCTCCGAAACTACTCATCAGATTCCTAACATTCTTTCACTAGTATATAGAATTGACATTTAGTATGGACATATTCAATATTTTAGCTGCCCTTGGGTTGCCTGTAAAGCCGGAGGGAGAGGGCTATGTAATTCGATCTCATTCGTTTACATAGCCTGCATCCTGCTCACGCGCCAACTTATAATGCAGGCAGCTAGTATTATAGCCGCTGTAGACAATGGGCCAAGGTAGTGGGCCAGCACGTTGGGCCAACGTGTGGAGATGTACTTGGCTGTATGTTGCTAGTTGGCGGCACCACTGGCTGGCCAACCGCGTGGTGTCGGTTTTCCGTGCACATATCAAAGGATCTTGGCGCGACAACTAACAACATAGAGGCAAGTAGATCTCTACTTGTTGACCCAACCTTGGCAAAATGAGAACAGAAGCCACATTTGGGATTCGTTATTTTGGCCAAACATGCTGGCCCACTACCTTATAATGTGCACAGCGGCCATTACGGTTCCGTGTCATCTCGCTCGAAGATAGTCTGGAGCAGCACCTCCACTTTACAGAATACCGCAGCCATAAGATCATCAGAGCTCCCGAGGCGAAGGTGTGTGTCCTCAGGACAGGTGTTTTCTTAGGACTCCTAAGAAAACACAACAGATCTTCATAAAGGGTCTGCAACGCGTCATTACGTTTATAGGCGGTTTATTTACTGCATACTACCCTGGTTAGCTAGTAATCTTGCCAGTAAGTTGGTTTGTCACCGATGTGGTGTGGTGTAGTGGACTGGTAATGGTAACCTACTGTGGATAAATTGCAAATATTGCAATGTAATTAGGATCTTGTGACTTCTGCAGTATGGTTTATTTTCTATCACAAATAAACCTTACACGTGGTTTAATTCATGTTAACATTCTAAACCTCGTATTTAACTAAATTCTGTAGTTTAACATTCAACCTTAATATATTAGCCATGAAGTTGATTCTTGAAAACCATGTCATAGGAATATACGAAGGGAAATAGTCGACATCGTATCTATTTTGCTTTACAAATAACATGAATAGGAAAACCATTTGTCTTTGCTTTAACTGGAGAATCGTTTTCTATTGTGGTTGAATATTTATAGGGTGCAACGTGTTCCGTCCTGTAATACGGCTAGTTTAACATAGTTTAGCATTGTTGTGTAATTTTAAACCGTTTCTACAAGCTCCATGTTTAAAAGTGTACAAGTGAACTCAATAACCGTATACCTAAGCAACCTAATTGAACGATCGAGCGAAGCGAACGAAGTCTTATCTTCACCCGGCGTCTGTCCAGCTGTTTTACTCTACAGGTCAAATTTCTCAACCGATTCTCGTGAAATATTGTGAGCAAGTTCAATACCTAATTATACAGTTTTTTTCGAATCAGTTATTCGAAATTTTTGCAGAAAAGTATCTAGAAGCTGGCGAGTTCTACAGCTCACAGAGGTATTTAACATGAAGCAATTTGATACCTAAAATCGATCGATTATCTTCGTTGGCTATTACAGTCAGTATCACATAGTTAGTAGCAGCCAAAGTAGCCAAATATATCGTAACACACCCTTATTACTATAGTAATAAAGACGTGTTCCGATAAATTTGGCTACTTTGGCTGCTACTAACTATATGATGCTGACTGTACAATCTACCATTGATCCAACGGTAACCAACAGCGCAAACTATTTAAGAAATTTACTCGTATTTATACCTATACTTTAAATAATTTATTAAAGACAATTAATAAAAACAAACATAATAAAACTTAACCTATAGGTAAAAAAATTGTCATAAATCGCCGTCAACGGGCAAGGTTTTAACGCCAAACGCCGCAAACATGTAGCTGTTTCCTAGGACGGCATATTTGCGGCGCTTGAGGCTTTCGGCCGAGGATGCTGCAGCGCCAGCGGCGGCGCTGGTGCTTGGAACATGGGATGGTGCCAGGGTACCTATACTTAATTTCAAGTCAATTTCTTTTCAATTTTGTCAATAGGTACAGTAAAATATAAATATAAATATTAGGGGACAATCTTACACAAATCGACCTAGTCCCATAGTAAGCTCATTAAGGCTTGTGTTATGGGTACTAGACGACGATATATATAATAGATATATATACTTAAATACATAGAAAACTTCCATGACTCAGAAACCAATATTCATGCTCATCACACAAATATTTGCCCTTACTGGGATTCGAACCCAGGACCTTCAGCCTCGTAGGCAGCGTCACTACCCACTAGGCTAACCGGTCGTCAAATATATATATAGTTACAATCTTTTACATTTAAGATTTTAGCGGCCTCGCTAGCATGAACGTGTTTATGTCGGACATAAAGCATTCGTCCCTTTCGCATTTACATATTAAATTGCTAGTAATGGCCGGGACACACGAGGCTAGCTTTTCAAGCTTAGATAGCAAGCTAGCAAGATAGTGCATCTATCTCCGTGTATACAAAACTAGCTTTATTTGTAGGCTTAAGCTAGCGTAAAATCTAGTAAGTTAAGAGTCTGAAGCCAGGATAGTTTAATAGCTTGCAGTTCTAGTTTTTGACTGACCACTGATGCTGTTGTCCAGAGGGGTAATCACGTAACGTTTAAACGCGCGTTAGGTATATCAAACTGTCATTTTTCCATATAAAAATTGTCATTTAGATCTACTTAACGTAGGTACGTACAATGCGTTACGTGATCGACCTGCAGGTCGGTTAATCTTTACGCGCTCATGCGCCTCATTCACCCGTCACGCCTAACGATTCTAGACCTCTACTTACCTACACTTAGTAACTACGAATCGCGGTGTTTAGATATATTTGTGGGTGAGCGTTGAGGTGAGCGTTGAGGTGAGCTTGAAAACAAGTTTCAGAATATGTGTATTAGCTTCGTGTGGGCGGCGAATCTAGTATCCGTTCGGCTGGTGCGCACTGAATGGTACTGGATGGCTTAAAATTATCTGGCATCATGTCAACAGCAACTAACATGTTCCAAGCGAGGATAGCAAGCCTGGACAGTGCAGTACAGTATCTAGCTAGCTATCTTAGCTCGAAAAACTAGTCTCGTGTATTCCGGCCATAAGTACGAATCCATACTAATAAATGCGAAAGTATGTATGTCGGTCTGTCCCTTCTTCACGCTTCACGCTTAAACTGCCGAACCAGTTTAGATAAAATTTTGGCATAAAGATAGTTTCGGGGTTGGACATAGGATAGTTTTTGTCCGGATGGGGGGTGAAAGTTTGTATGGAGCTACGATATAAATGAGTTCCACGCGGACGGATTCGCGGGCATAAGCTAATGCTTTATAATTATATCTGGCATAACCACGATCGTGCTATCTAGACAGGTGCCAGACTATTTTTAATGGACAACGAAACAATTGCCCAAATTAAAACGTGCACGAAAAAATAATCATGCTAATTAAATCATTTAGCTTACAGAGCTACCACAATACCATTACTGCTCTAGGTAAAAAACGAATCGGCTACCGCGTATCGGAACGAATGATAATTAAATAAAACCGTCGCCCAATCAAACGGCCGCGTTCGGCCACGCCCCGCGCCGCCATTTTGGTTGCTCGTGCGCATATTTTGGTCGTTATAATTTAAATGATAATTAGCACCTTGCTGATTGAGTGCGGGTTAGCTTCTGATGTCCGTATTATAAAGTAGTTAAGGTCCATTTTTGATGACTGTTTAGATTGGTCAGGGATAAGGATGATATGCAAATGTGGTTCAAACTTATGATATAACGTATGCGGAGTGAAATTTGGACAAAGTTCAACGTCGTAATAAATAAATAAAAACCAGTTATTTTTAGAATTACAAATGCTTTTATAATAATTTATTTAACAAAGTTTAATGTAAAAAAAAGTTCACGCCCATGCGAGATGCTTTACGGCAGTTCTGTGGTACTTTGTCCATCGCTGTCGAAAATACAGATTCTGGCATTTTATTCAACTCTGTTTTTATTTTTCGAATCAAACTTTGTACATTTTTTGAACGAAAATTATTGCAATACACTCGCCTTTTTAAATTTGCCCAAAAATCTTCAATAGGGCGAAGCTGTGGAACATTAGGCGGATTTTATGTCTTCGGCACAAACGGGATCTTTAGCTCCGCCATTTTGGTTAGAGTTTTTTTCGCATAATGGCTTGATGCTAAGTCCGGCCAAAATACTACATTTTCTCCTCTATGACTTTTTTTTATAAAATCCCGCACTATAGGCAAGCAACGCTCTATGTAACGATCAGCGTTCACAGCTAAACCAGATTCAAAGAACACGGGCTTAGACATACCGCGAGGACTGATGGCAAGCCATAGTAAAACTTTTTTAGGGAACTTAGTATGCTCGACATATTTTACGTTTTCTTCAGTTGGACCATTGGAGTTTTCAAAATAGTAATTGCCTTGCCACTCATTTCCATCTAACGTGAAATAGGACTCGTCGTCCATAACGCATGTGACGTTATTTTCAGCGTAAAATATTTCATTAACCAATTTACGTAGTCGCTTTTTCTGAGTCGTTTTTTGACTTTCGGACACGGTTAGCTTAACTTTTCTGGAACGTTTATTAATGCCCATGTCTGTAAGATATTTTTTAACCGTTTTACCGTCACATCTAAATTTCCTTCCGAGCTCTCTATACGATTTAGCGACTCGGCCCGCCGTCATTTTCTGTTGTCGAGCTCGCTCAGAAAACTCGCTCAAACTGCTATGGTTTCCAGAACCGTGCTTTCTAATAGTGGTTTTCCGCAAGGAAAAGGACGAGAGAATATTATAAATTGTGCTTCGACTCTCACCCATCTCTACAAAATGTTCCACCACCTTCGATTTCGGCCATAGGGGATGTGAACTGTAGAAATTAAAGACTGTATACGATAAAATCTGGCCACTATTTTTCATATAAAAACTTTTTATTTATAAATCAATATGATAGTAATTCTGAGTCCTGTTGTCATAGAAACCAAACTACATAATTTCATCAACACTAATGGGTTTTACTTAATAATTATCAAGATGTCCTCAAAAGAAGATGCTATGCGTAAAAAAATTGTTTCCGAGCACCATCTGCATCCGTATTTGTCGTGTCGAAAGCTCGCGAAAAAGTTAAACGCGGCCAAATCCACTGTGTCTAGCGTATTAAAACGTTTTGAGGAACGCTTGACGACTACACGGAAACCAGGCAGTGGAAAGAATCGGGGCCCCGTTAGCAAAAGTAAGGATAAAAAGGTTATAGAGGTGTTTAAGAAGAATCCAAACTTATCCGTTCGTGGTGTCGCTAAAAAAGTAAAGATGTCGGCATCTTACGTCCAAAAAGTTAAAACCAGGGCTGGCTTGAAGACTTTCAAGGTGCAAACTGCACCAAATCGTCGAGATAAACAAAACCAGTCTGCAAAAACTAGAGCTCGTAAGCTGTATGAAGAAATTTTGACGAAACACAGTTGCGTTATCATGGATGACGAAACCTATGTCGTGGCTGATTATAAACAGTTACCTGGCCAGGAATTCTATACAACATCGGATAAAGGCGGTCTTTCTGACAAATTTAAGAAAAAAAAGAAGTGTAAGTTCCCTAAAAAATTTTTAGTTTGGCAAGCATTGTGCACATGCGGTCGAAAAAGTCAAAGTTTCGTTACAACCGGCACAGTAAACCAAAATATTTACGTCAAAGAGTGCCTTCAAAAGCGACTTTTGCGTTTTATTCAGAGTCATACCGAGCCTGTAGCATTTTGGCCAGACCTTGCCTCTTGTCACTATGCTAGAACAGCAATGGCATGGTACGAGAGCAATGGCGTGGTAGTAGTACCAAAATCGATGAACCCACCAAACTGTCCCGAACTTCGGCCGATCGAGACATATTGGGCTCTCGTAAAGCGAAAGCTTAAAAATACGCACAAGGAATCAAAGGATGTTAATGAATTCAAAAAACAGTGGCGTTTGGCAGCAAATTCTGTGTCCCAGACTACTGTGCAAAGACTGATGATGGGTGTGAAGAGCAAAGTGAGGAAATTCTCCAGAAAGCCGTTAGAGTCCTAAAGTATATAATGTACATAGTAAGGTTACAGCTCGTATATTAAAGTTAATATATAACATAGTCCTTTGTATTATTTTTTCATACCTCTATAAACATTTGTATGTGGCCAGATTTTATCGTATACAGTCTTTACATACAGTTTCACGACGTCGTTCTTGTCGACTAACCATAGTTACAAAATTTATGAACCAATCCTCACGAAACTTACCAAAGTGATTGACAGACATATAGACGTTACAATGACAGTTAAACATAATTTTTGTTTTAATTTATTTTTCACAGTTTACATACTCCGCATACGTTACTTAGGTACCTAGTTAATCATTATATTAGGTACCTTATTAGCCCCATAGTAAGCGTAAAATCGCTTGTATCAGGTAGGTGCTAGATGAAAATACATTCCATAATAGATATAAATACGTAGGTACTTAAATACCAGCGAACGAAAAAAACAATAGAAGTCGTATTCGTAGAGCGCCGCAAAATTGCGGTGCGCGTGCCGCGGCCGCTGCAGGAGACCATCGCGTGTGCTGACTTCTGGCCGAAGGGTGTCGTGTTTCGGCGGTTCCGGGGCAACATACCGAATTTTACACCGGACTTGACGCAACGGAGCCATGCTGTTTCGTCGCCTAAATAATTAGTTTTTTATATGTATTGTATGTATGTTAGGCTTTAAGGTATTTGTTGTTATGGGCCTTAGATGCCTGAAATAAATGGTTTATTATTATTATTATTATGCAGGCCTGTCCAGCAGTGGACATCTTTTGGATGATAATCTATGATGATGAAGATAATATCTTCTGAATATACTGTTACTGTTTACGTTCACCGCAGAACTTATCAGAAGTTTAATAAACGCTATGATCTCACAAGTTCACATAATTAAGTAGCGTGACAGTTTACTTCGCTAAGTCACGACGCTATTTTCGTCGTCATCCATCAACCATTGCGTCATAAAACCATTCAGTTCTTTAATAAAATTAATAACGTTGAAAGCGGTTAAATAACTACGACAAATTGATATAAAATTGGTATTTTCTGGTCTAGGTTTAAATGTGCTGGTCATTTTATTTAGAACATGACCAATTTCGTCCAATTTTATCATTGCGTCACGTTTTTTCTACAGTGTTTCTGTTTGCTATTAGAAAACAGACTTTATTACAAAGCACCTAAAGCGATTTTTCAAGAATACTTGTTCAACAAACCCGTTAAAGGTCTTAAAAAAAAATCTTGTTTATTTAACATTTATCTTTTTTATGTAACCTTATTGTAATTCATGTATTGTGTTTTTGTGGCAATAAATTATTTTCTTTCTTTCTTTCTTTCATTAAAAAATGGTGTAGCTTTGCTCGTATCATCTGATGATACAATGAACACAAATATGTAAGTATATAGTTCCTATAGGTTAATCAGTATGTGAAAGTTAATATAGCCCCTTATATATACTTCTGGCCGTATTCGTTCAATAAAACTTTTTGTCTTCATGCATGGCATTTAGAAGTAGTTTATGGAGTGTAATGTTACCTGGGTCATACACAGTGTTTAAAACAAAATCCGCCTTCCCTGATGTTTTTATCGCATAATAATAATATATACGACGAAACGTCGTTCATCCGGTTTAAGAGCCCTACCACAAAATAGGCTTTGTAACCCTTAACTTTGATAATGTGCACTGGAAAAATAACCTAAAACTGTGTGTAACCCACCTAGATTTGTAATTTTGTGTATACCGGATATTCTCCGGAACTTATCATTCGAATTTCAAAATTCTTTCAACAGCATAATTTTAAATGCCCCATCGGAATGGGCATTGTTACAATTTTTCCCGTAACTTTGTAACACGTGGTGGCGGCTAGCAATTAATACATAAATTATCGAGAACGGTCGAAACAATCATGCGTCATCAACATCATTTATTTCGATCAACAAATATAAGAGAAATTAAACGGTTTCTGGCAAGCTCATTTAGGGTTCTTTGGGCGGTATCAGAAATGTCATATTTTGCAAGTAAAAAAATTTACATACATACATACATACATATACATACATTCACGCCTTTATCCCTAAAGGGGGTAGGCAGAGCGCATGAAACTTGCGTACCACTTTTAGCATAAACGTGGGTATAAAAGCTCGACAAAAATGTGATATCGCAGTGACAGGTTGCTAGCCCATCGCCCACAACACACTTCAACCCTGCTCCCTTAGTCGACTCTAATCTTACGACACCCACAGGAAGAAAGGGGGTGGTGCTATTCTAACCCGACACCACACAGGCTGAAAAAAATGTAATGGACATATAGTAGGTAAATACAGACGGTAAGCATAGGGACTACACTATGTGCCTCTTCAAAAAAGCGGTGTACCTATACATTCATAAAGAGCATGTGACCAGCAGAGCATGTGAGAGCATGGAGGGGTGTCCATAGGCTACGGTGACCGTTTACCATCAGGAGGGCTGCAAACTTATTTGCCACCCACTTGGAATAAAGAAAAGGTATATCATAGGTTTAGGAGCTAGTTTTTCTATATTCACTGGGCTAGCATATATAACTAAAACTGCCACGCAACGCGAGAGGAGAAACTCAAACTCAAACTCAAAATGATCTTTATTCAAGTAGGCCTAGTAACAAGCACTTTCAAATCGTCAGTTATTTTTTTTAACTATTACTGATAGTAGTTCTGTCTATAGACTATAGATAATAGTGTGCAAGAAGGGACAAAATTATTGTTGTGTTGTTTCTTGCAAAAGTTAATAACTATAACTGTCAAATGTATTTTTGCTCGACTACGGCAGAGCCGAAAGGATATGATTTTATCCGATTTTGATGAATGAGTCATCGATCGATTCGAAATTGTGCTCAAGGTGACAGTTTGTGCAAAGAAAAACAGTTAGTTTTCCGTAGTTAAGATACGGTTTTTTTACTTTTAGAATAGAATACAATTTAAATGTTTATTGCATGTCACATTACAGGTTACAGATGGTGAAAAGGTACCTATGCATGTGACGCCCTGCAAGAATGTGAGAGGGCCAAATTAATACAACCTATTATCCTTATTCATGAACGTCCATCAAACGTTTTCCAGTTGAAATGCCGTAATAATACGTTTATCTTTAACTTAGATTTCCTATCGTGGGAAAGAGACTTAAAATAGCATTTTATGCTTGTGATTTAACCAATTCGCAATAACTCGAAATAGTTCAAAACACGGAACCCTCCGGGACGCATGTCTACACCCTACGAACCATTTTTTATATATACAACATCGAGGGTAACTAACGATCTAACAAAAAACATGTTACCCAATAATACAAGCTCCAATTTTTTTCAATATTGGCCATTAAGTTTCCGCTCGGATGGCCACGCCAGACCGTTTTAAAGGAAGACATCGTTATTTCCTATTTGCCGTCATTATTTAGAGCAATCAACGTGAAATACGTCAGTTGACCTGTTTCCGCAAGTTTGGGAACGTTTGGAACCATTACATTTATTCTGGGGAGGAAATATATTATTACCTACGGAGTACAGAATACAGATCTTTATTGGTAAAAAATACATTTTACAATCCAATAGGTTAGGTACTGTTAAATAACCATCACTTACATACATACTTTGTATTGTAAGTATTATAGCAAATTGTTTGGTACAATTGTATGATCCAAAGGATTTTGTTTTTAATGAAATGTATGTGTGAATGCACCCCTGTGGTTCTTCCCGTGGCGTGGGTGTCGTAAAAGTCGACTAAGGGTGCCTTCCAACACACTTAAACTCTACTGGGTGGTGTTTTGGGCGATGGGCTAGCAATCTATCACTGCGATATCACATTTTGTCTATCTTTTATACCCACATTTATGCTAAAAGTGGCACTGGAACATACGTTTAATGTGATCTGCCTACCCCTTTTGGGAATGAATGCGTGAATGTATATGTATGTATGTATGTGAAGGCGACGCGCGCGCTTTTTGGGATTGTATAGAGGAGTCCGTGTGAGATTTAGTATACTCCTCACACATCTCCATTTAGCATACTAAAACAGTTTTTTCAAGGCACTGATATGATAATATGTGTGGTGAATGCACATAACTAGATTTCATACCAGCGCCGTAGAAAACAGGTGTACAGTGCCTTGTGATACGGGACCACTGTACCCTACGGACGTGAGGATTTGTTGTGTTATTAGTGAATTCTCTTACCTACAGTAATATGTGTATTGGTTAATGTGCACGGTTTCATTTTCATTGGTTTAACTTTTGTAAATGGCGCCTTCAACTCGTAACATCTCACTTTTATATGATTGTCATCAATTAAACCTCGAACATTACGGTGATGTTCGTTTGTTTGTTATTCGACTGTCAATGTCAATGGACGCGGATGGTGGGCCGTACATCAATAGCTGAACATGAGGCAGCGGATTTGTCTTAAGATAGTAAAGAAAAGATTCAATATACTTAAATCAAAAATATGACGATGTCTGCTCCAGAAAGTTTCTATAATACATGTTGATGATTCCCATAAAAGAATGGTTTAGTTTTTTTTCTAGCCTATGTGAGTGTCCCACTACTGGGCAAAGGCCTCTCCCCTTTTCTGCCATGTCTCCCGTACATAAGCTTCTTCCGGCCAATTGCCGAGAAAGGCATCTAAAGCATATTTAAGTAATAAAAAAAAACTGGTACAAGAAAGGACTTTTTTTTTAAACCAGAATGAATTTTACTTGCTTTATTGGTTACTCGATGGAACCTTCGTTAAAAAAAACATCTGTTGATTGGCACCAAAAATACCAACAACTTTATTTTGTTTTTGTCATTTTGCCACCTTATCGTGGTGTCCCTTGAAATTGCCATCACTTCATTCACAAGCGTCAGTCTTTTTGCCATCGCGATCTATCCCAATTAAAATAAAAGTGATGTTTGCATGTAGCCAAGTTAAAATCAAGTAAAAAGTAGACAATTGTAGAATTACAAATTCAAGGAAAAATTGTATAGAAAAATGTATCGCTTCCAGCAGGATTCGAACCTGCGACACACATGCACATGCAGCCCATCGCTCTAGCCAACTGAGTTATAGTAACAATCTGCTTGGACGACAAATCTTTCAACCAGTTCCTTCTTACTCTAGGGTTGCGTGTGCGTGTAGCAACATCTACCAAAAATACTCTTTAACGGCACCAAAGTATTAAATTACATAGAAAAACGTATAAATTTCAAATTAAAGGATAAACAGGTTATTGAAGTCGTGTCCCTCTATTCATAGTAGGCAACTCTTCGAAACTAAATCCGAAGATAAGCCAAGGAAGTTATTCCGCGTGTATCACCGATAAACCGCCGCATCACGTTATAGATCTTCACAACATTATGGCGGGCGTAGGCGGCGACATGTTGATTCTAAAGATACATCTAAAGGTTCTACGCAATGGGTCATCATGGCCCATCATACAGGTAACTATGAGGGGAAGTAAGACATGCTTCCATCTCATTCCAATGCATAACTTCGTCATGTTCTGCGGTCATGATGGCCCATGGTGCCAATTATAGGGTGTACCAAAAATGGGGTATGATATCAAGGGCTCAACAAGTATCGTGTTCTCATAAGAAAAAACAGAAAAAAAATAATTTTTGACGCGTTTTTTTTTTTACCTTAGTATGGAGCGTTGGCCGACTGGGACGACCAGCTCCATAGAAATATAAAAAAAAATCGCGTCAATTTTTTTTTCTGTTTTTTCTTATCAGAACAAGATACCTGTTAAGCCCTTGGTCGGTTCATGTTCATACCCCATTTTTGTTACACTTGTATACAGAGTGATTCTTAACCGTTCGCTTGGGAAATTGGTTTTCTTTTTTTTGCTTTGTAACTCGGGCATTTTAGTACGTCTGCCTGTCGTTGAATTGGTTAGATGCAAGAAGAAAAGTCTGTGAATTGTGATTGCCATGCTGAATAAAAAACAATGCTCGTTTCTGGACATAGTTATATTTTTATTTAAATACATTTTCACTTTAATTCATCATCATCATCATCATATCAGCCGAAAGACGTCCACTGCGGGATATAGGTATGCCTCCCCCAAAGAGTGCCGCAATGACCGGTCCAGCTCCACCTGCATCCATCAGCGGACTCCCGCTACCATTTTCGCTTTAATTACTTACAGGCAACTTTTCAAGTTCATAGTTTCATACATACCTATTTGGTAAATGTATTTTAAAAAGACATAAATATGTAGTTTTGCAAGTCTTTCTGAATCCGTAACAAAAAATAAAGAAATCGTTTTTGATATGAATATTTATGACGAATAATAACGATTTTACTGATTAGTAGGAATAAATTTAAGGTATGTAAGTACGGACGGCCTCACAGGGGGCTGAACACCTTTGTACCTTGGCACTTTAATGTCATGTTTAAACTGCTCTACGAAGTGGTCAAACGGGAGAAATTGACAAGGACGTGTACTTTTGTACATAATATTTGCACAAAAATAAGCAAGCGAGGAAGTAGATGATTGGCATGGTTGTCAAATGAGAGAAAATTCTTCATTATTTATTTATCATTAATAATATACACGAGCCTTGGCGCCTTTTTTACGATCTCGGCGATCAGGCTGTATAACTTCGTTCCCGGACGAAGCTTCGCCGACACCGGCTCGGGGCCCACGAACAATCCCTGTAAAAAAAATACTAATGAACATAAAAACAATATCATATTCACATGAACATCAGCGCTGTAGGTGTCAGACACCTCATAATGCTGAGCCAGTCGGTTCACTGCCGCAGAGACACACTTGTTTCAGGTAATAATTATGAAAGTCTATTTAAATACTGCCGGGTATTGCCAGTTCATGACAACGTTGACCTAGCCGTTGTGACCCAATATAGTGGGAAAAATCCCTGAATTAACTGTCAAACATAGACCAAGAAAATTGCGTCAGCTAACATACCCCTCACCATTCGTAACTCCATCTACTAACAATGAATATGGCAAAAGAGTCTAGACAAACGCATTGCCACGCGCTTTAAATAGACTTCCATATGACTTGATACCAAAAAAGTCTGATAAACTTATAGTACAAATATATAAGAAAATATTTATAGATAACTTACACTCTTAAACGAATCTTTATTCTTATTATGTAATAAAAATACTAAGTCTAATTTAAAAATTCGATTAGGCAATTTAAAATCTTAAAATAATAAGATTAAGGCCCCCCCCATACTACCGGCGTCTTGTGAACGTTCTCATACAAAATTGTGCGTTGCGTCAGATAACAGTCAATGAACAGTTCATTTTTTTATGTGTATTTTGTTTATTTTATTGTTTAATAATTATGTGTCACAGTCCTGTATGTTTGTGAGTATATTTCTCTTACTTTCTCTTGACATAATTTTATTAAAATGAGCCCTATTATAATGCTAAGAATAAAAATACAGGTTGAAAACAGAAACTTGCACATTATATTCGTACATGGCGGGAATAAGTAGTCGTATTTTATGAAGAAAGCGAAATCTGGCGCCTTATCATAATCATTAAAAAATTCAAATTTGACTCTTCAAATTGGAATTAAATAGACTAAACTGTAAAACTATACTATGAAAAAATATTACATCATCGATTTATAGACCTATTCGGTCATTCTTTTATTTCTAAAGAATTATTATGCTTTAGATAACGTGATCATATTGGTGTGTTTCGCACACTATTCACATATAGACTACGGTATTTAAAAAAACGGCTACTTGAACTTGAAACTTGATGTTTGCTATAGGATGCTGCACCTTACCTTATCACTTTCGTCCTGAAATCGGTATTCATAGAATTAGCAAAGCAATATTTAAATAATCCAAGGTATTTCATAATAAAGTCAGCACAGCTATCACAACACGGCGATCTCTCGATTTTTCTCGCACTGTCCGTCTCTCTCTTATTGGAAAACTTAGAAGAGAAGAGACGTATCGTGCGAGAAAAATCGAGAGAGCTCGCCGTCTTGTGATAGCCGTGCTGAGTGGTCTAGAGATAAAAATAAATTTCCCCGGATTTCCAAAGACGCAGGTTTAGTCCTACCAGGGGCTACATTCAAACATGGTTGTTTTGTTTGTCTGATTCAATATGTGATGCTAATTTCCGCCCCAACGGCCATCGGTTCTACGTGCATCCCAGATGGGAATCCATATAAATAGAAAACTGGCAATTTAGTGTATATTTGGAAATCTGTTATAATAGAGATCTATACTCACTGTTGGTTGTTTATCGTCTATTTTTGTTCTCAAACTAAGTCCGTCCGGGTCTATTTCTTCTTTCACAACGTCATCCCAATAGTCCTGTCATAAACATAAATTGTGAAACCATACTCTTAGGTATTATGGACGATAAGAACTAGCAATTTTAGAGTTGTGACAATTTTCCTCTTCGGGCGACATGTCTCGAAGAGTTCGGCAGTTCTTCTTCAGGATGAGTGAAAATGTGTAATTATTAGTATGTCTCAAAAAGTAAAAATATGCTGTGTATTAAATACATCTCGACTCAATGGATTCAGGATTTTGGTTAGGATCCGCTACTAACTGTCGCGACGTTTTGAGCCCAACGCTCGTGGTTAAGCGTAAACTTACTTATAAATTTTCTTAAATCTTATTTATAAATTGACGGTTCCTAGATATAATTATATCACATTAAAATTGTTAAGATGCATTAGCATCACCCCCAAATCCCGTCACAGTGGAGAAGCCATATACTTACACCGCTCCGAAGCATGTATTGCCTGATCACCTCTTCAGTGGGTTCACTTGGTTTTGGATTGGATTCAGCAATTTTTGTCGCTTTCTTCATTACAGCCAGGACGACTTCTGGTGGCGCCTGAAACCGAAAGTTAATTTGAAAAAATCCTTAAGAGTCGGCCGAATTTCACCTTCCCATACAAACAGAGTTTCGTTCGCATATGAAAATGTTGTGTTGTAACGTGTTGGATTGTAACGAAACTTTGCATATACAATGACGTGAGGTATATCTATGTCTGTAATTAGTTCATATGGTTCCAGTTTATAAAACAAACGAAATACAGCAAAAACAAGTTTTGTATAAAAAACTTAAATTCGCTGTATTTTTTACCATGGTATCTGAAGCTTCATAAACTAATTACCTGGATATACCTAATGTCATTGTACATGCAAAGTTTCGTTACAATCCAACACGTAGTTTTAAATGGATATACCTAATGTCATTGTACATGCAAAGTTTCGTTACAATCCAACACGTAGTTTTAAAATGAGAATGTAACTACGTTTGTTTGGAGTTAAAAACCCTACGTAAGGCCTTAGAGCCTTATCACACTTGCGATTTCCAAGCGTATTTTGTAAGAAGGCGATCACGCAGCGTTTTCGCCGCGACTGATAATTGTATGGAAAACACGCTCGCAAATCGCAAGTGTGATAAGGCTCTTAGCAGTATAGGCCATACTTTCTTCTTATTTTCCTAAGTCGGGCAACTCGGGCACTCCTGGCAGCTGCAGAGTGGTCGTGGTTGTACAGGTGTGGTACTTGGAGTTATAATGTCATCATTATCGAGTGCTTTCTTGGCCGTGTGCTTCAGTTTTGACCGGTTAAACGTACGGAAAGCAGTGGTCGCGGGTTCAAATCCCTTTCATGGCATTTTTTTGACATTGAATCAAAGTAATAGTAGAATTTGCCTCCGTCGTAGTGGGGTGACGTTTGTTGTGTTTGTTTAATCAAAAATAACAATGATTTATTTCTGATAAAAAAATAGTGCACACTAAAGACTTCTATTTCACTTACCCTTATTGGTATTATCTCTCCATTTTTCGCTTTCTTTGCTTTTTTGGGTGACTGTAAAAATAACTGAAAGTTAGTCACAGATTAACCGGCAAGATACCCAATAAAGGTGTTCTGTCCTTCCACATTCATGTTAAAAAAAAATATATATATTTTTAATGATTTAACTCCGTTAGACTTCAGGAAGTTGGGTACATTTGACGCAAGATTTGAACCACACTGACTAATAAACCTTGTAAAAGCACCAGGACCTCTATACTACCGTAGGCAATAAGTGGTCTTATCGCTAAAATGAACGACGTCTTTCCGACCAGCTTCAGTTTGTGGAAATATTTCTAAAAATAATGAATGTATTTTATTGCTTGATTTACAAAGTCACAGTATATTTATAATTATTTCCCAACTGTCGTTTGTCGCAATTGACATTTGTCCTAATAGCTGTTTTTCTCTGAAGCCATGACATTTTGAGGATTATTATAAAACAAACCTAACCAGCTAGCCTAATGGGTTGTACACAATAAGTATTACAAAAAAATCCAAAGCTTTGGGGTCTTCAAGAAAATTGGCTTTTAGCTGAAATGAGAACTCGGACAAACGATACAGTTAGAAATTAAATTTAGTGATTGCTATAGGATACCGGTGGCCGCTCTATTTTCGCTTGGTTGAAACTTATCAGTATGAGTTTCATGCGTTCTATAAAAATGTACAAAAACCAGATTGGTTCAGGCTCTGGTTTTCTCCATCTTCCTCATAATCGTCTTCTCTTCCTCATAATCTTGCTCAAAATCCCGGACCATATATAGATTTCGGATTTAAAAAAGGTAGCCTAAATTGCTTCAGTTTTAGGGGTCCGCGAAATTGCCACCAGCAAGTGAGTGGATAAAAGCAAATATGTTGAGCAGGATAGACGCCTTTGAGATGTGGTGCTGGCGTCGGCTCTTACGTATCCCATGGACCGCCATGAGAACCAATGTGTCCAGCTCCAGAACTCAAAATCCCCACACGTCTCTCGACAGTTTGCGAGCAACGTATACTGACATTTTATGGTCATATAGCGCGTCGTTCCAGTAGCCTCGATTACATCATGCTGACGGAAAAGGTGGAGGGTAGACGAGCTCGTGGCAAACCGCCAGCCAAATGGAGTGATCAAGTCACAAAGCTCACCAGACTATGGGAACAACAAGCGCTGTAACACCGGAGCCATTGGCGAGCCATCTGCACTTCTGCCAGTGACATAGCGGTCACGATCCTCAGCATTGAGGGACCGGCTGAATGAATGAATAAACATGTGCACACCTGAATATACTGGAGTATTTCATCAGCATAATTTTCCTGGGGTTTTACTTTGCTCTGAAATTAAATATTGACATAAACGTTTAGATGTTACTGCATTTTCTCACTCGTTACCTACCAACGCGTATGCTTGAGATTATTTGAGTTGGCCGAATTGCATGAAAGTACTTCATTCAAAAAGCGACTCTACCGTCCAATGTAAAAGATTCAAATTCCAAATACAGTTTTAAAAAAAATGGCCACCTTTCATAATCTCAACCATACATGCGAATCTCTAATTAATTTGACAATTAAAATTAGGTGTGAGTATATTTACAATTATTTAGGGGGGTTATATTATTTAATTAAATTTTCCATTACAGTTTTCCGATGTGACACGAAGATTAATCATACAATTCTATGGTTCTTTTTTGTCACAACGGAACTTTTTCACTTCTTCGGTTTGTATGGCTAACTACCGACTAATTAGGCTAACTACTGGCCAAGAATTTGGTCCTTACACTTATAACGAATCCTCAAATCGTTAAAGGATGGAATTCAATGCTATGCCTTTCTAGACAATACAAATAATTATTTAAGTTAAGTTTTTTTTTTACCTGCAATTAAGGATAGTATATGTTTACTAAGACAAATAATTCTAAAATTCGATCAACGTGAAAATTGAAAAAAAAACAACAATACAGTAGTTAAGTCGCTTAAGAGCAATGGACGGCTTCCAGAGGGCACGGGTTTAAATCCTGCTAGTGGCGAATATTTTGTCACTTTGATCGGCCATTAGAACATTTCGTTAGCAGACATTTCTGCTTAGTAAACATTTACTGTTCAATATGGGGGTAGCCCATTGTAACTAACGATTCTCAACGTAATGTGGGACGTTGGTGCCGTTTCAGAAGTTTTAATAACTTCACGGTAGATGTCACTGCCTTCCTCCGTAAGGTGTTATTAGAAGAGTGAAAGGATCGAAAGATCCATCGCCATGAGTACAGCCCACGAGCTCAGTTAAGAGATTCCAGAGGCCGCGGGTTCAAGTGCCGCTCGTGGTGAATAAGTTTTTCACTATGATCGAAATTTATAGAAGGATCCAGTAGATCTAGTTACCTCATACGGATAGACAGCGACAAACCGGCGGCTTAAGTCCTTATAATAAGGAGGTTCCACTATATGCACGTTGCTGCCCAGGAACTCTGAGTTGTCACCAGCCGCTACTTCAGCTAGATACTGCTTCACGTCGAGTTCGTCATTGTGGGCGGTGTACGGCTAGAACGTAAGTTAATTTATATTTCTATAGTTCTTTTTATAATTCTTCCTCTAAGCACAGGTATGGTATACCTTCTTAAAAGAGGTACCATCAAATAACAATGGCAAACCACTTTGTGACTGAATAAATGATTTATTATTATTATCTTTATTTATAATTCATCTTAGGCTAGGGTTTTGCAATAATTATATAAAAAGTAAATTATAATGATTATAGTAATAGTATAAAGAGAAAAAGTTTGTGTCATTGTAGCTTTTTTAAGTTTGTGAGTTTGTATGATGGGTATCTCCGGAACCACATAACTGACTTGAAAACTTCATTCACCTGTGTATAGAATGGATTTTCTGGGTTCATATAGGCAGAAAGTAGTTTCCGACCTAGATATAGCGGATTCCAATATTATAAAGTTTCATGTTATTCTAGAATGTCGTTTCTAAATGAGAGCAAACTACGTTTGTATGGGGATTCGAGGGTCTTGGCGACCCTTAACAAGATTACTAGTTATATTTTTTTATGATAAATGTTTAAAAAAACTCACCCAATCAGCAAGAACATAGGAGTAAAAAATGCAAAAATATATTAGGGTAACTAAATGCATGATATAACATACGAGTATGTTCTATGATCTGTGTTTTGAAAAGTAAAGGTGTTTATCAAGATTCGAGTGTGTTTCCAATTACAAAATTTAATTAAAAGACAATTCTACGTGCTTGAAGAGTATGGGCACTGATAAGAAAGTATGATTAGTTTCTACTTGGCATTCCGAAAACAGTTACAGCGTGATTTTATTTCAAAAGTCACATATTTTACGACTATAATTCTTCAGGAGTGGGGAAGTTCTCGAGTGGCGACCACATTGATGACCTGGTAAAGGTCGCGGGAGTCCGCTGGATGCGGGTGGTGCGGGATCGAACCGAAAATATATTAATCGATATGATACAGAGAAAGAATATGATGGAAAAATAAACCATCTTCGTCTGTAGCCCCCGACAGGATTCGAACCTGCGACCTTTCTATTAACGCTAGACTGCTCTACCAACTGAGCTACGAGGACAGTGACGTAAGCTGTGTATTTTTGCATTACATTCCCGCTAAGACTAGCGCCCTCTGTATCGTGTTATAGACTTGTTTCTCAGCCTTGGCACACCTCTAATGGGCGAGCTAATAATAATAATAATATTTAATTAAAAATAATTTGTTTCGTGATAAGGGTATCGAAAATATATTGCTTGGTTTTCGATTAGAAGCAACTAAAACTAAATAGCAAAAGATATATTTGAATTGCATTATTATGAGTTATGAGTCTTATTGTTGGCTGAGGTAAAAGTAAAGTAGAGACGCAACCTTGGTGTTTTTCTCCATCTTATCTTATCTTATCTTATATAGATGAGGGCCCTTTCGGATACACTTCGACCCTATGGGATCTTTTGTGCATTTGCCCTCTCCTTTATGTCTACTCCCAAGCTCGCTCCATCATTTCCACGAAACGGATGATGCAGCTTAACGGGAGCACCTTGAATTCCTTTGGTTGCGGATAGCCGTTACCAAAGTAATTCATTCTTTGTCTGGCAAGGGCATGACATTCACACAATAAGTGTTCCATGGTTTCATCCTCCTCGCCACACATTCTACAGTCGAGACTGTCCGATAATCCCATCTTGGCCAAGAGATCCTTGACCCCGAAGTGACCCGTGAACACCCCAGATATGGTTCTGAGTTGCTTCCTGCTGGATTTCCAGAGTTTGTTAGTCCAGCCCGAGTCCACTCCTTCTATGAAGAGCTTAGAATGCCTTAAGCCCGCCTCATTCCTCCACTCGTGTTGGTGTTTGGTTTTGGCGTAGGCTTTAAAGGCCGAAATTATGGTTCCCTGCGAGAGTCCCACAAATCGTTCTGGACCTACAAAGTGATTTGTAGACCCCCCTCTTGCAAGCTCATCCGCTCTTTCGTTGCCGATGAAGCCCTCGTGCCCTGGTATCCAAACTAGTTGCACCTTATTGTGCTTTCCAAGCTTGTTCAGTGCCTGGACGCCGTTATAGACTAGTCTAGAATCCACTTTCGGCGCCGTAAGTGCTTTAAGGGCTGCTTGACTGTCACTGAGTATATAGATGGTCTGCCCTCTGGTTTGCCTGTCTATATTCTCCTGCACACACTGGAAGACGGTTGCCAAACTACCCATGCTTACACTACTACTGTAGTCATTCGCATAAATGCCTGCTCCCGTACCGGATCCCATTTTTGATCCGTCCGTGTACCATATACTGTCTTCGATACCAGACTTCGGTGGTTCTAGACCTTCGGTCCATTCAGCCCTGGATGGAACTTTTGTTGTGTAGTTCCTATGGAATACAAACTTGGGTAGCATTTTGTCGCTTCCCATGTTTGTTATTCTGTCTAGGAAACCGTCAGTCTCCATGTTCGTGTGCTTAGTCTTTGGCATGCTGTCGCTCCACAATCCAAGAGTTCTTAGTCTGTAGAGCGATTTGCGCGCCTCTGACTTAATCACCAAGTGAAGTGGCGGTAGGTCCAATAGGACTTCTAGCGCCGCTGTGGGCGTGGTACGAAACGCCCCTGTTATAGCCATGCATGCCGATCTCTGCACTTTCAACAGAGCATCTCTGCATGTGCTCATTAAAGTCCTTGGCCACCATACCAGGCTACCGTACAACAGTATGGGCCTCACCATCATGGTGTAGATCCACCTCAGTACCTTTGGGTTCAGTCCCCATGTTTTGCCATACGCTGATCTGCACATTCCAAATACCCTCAGTGCCTTTGTAATGGTGAGATCTGTATGCTTCTTCCAATTCAGTTCCTTATCCAGTGTGACACCTAGATATTTCACATCATTGGACAGTTCTAGTACCCTCCCGTACAGTTTTAACTGCTGTACGCCGCGAAGGGTCCTTTTCCTAGTAAAAGGTATTACTACCGTTTTGCCTGGATTAATGGATAATTGGTGCCGGTCGCACCATCTCTCCACTGTCTGTAGTGCCTTGTTCATGATTTCCGATACCGTGCCTGGGAATTTCCCATTAACCAGTATCACTAAATCATCAGCATATCCTACCGTGTGGATGGGACCTTTATTGAGTTCTACCAGGAGTGAGTTCACCACCAAACTCCAAAGAGTTGGTGAGAGTACCCCACCCTGTGGACATCCCTTTGTGGCCGTGGCCATTATCTCATCCCCCAAGAGAGATGACTTTATTAGTCTGCCATTTAGCATGTTGCCTATCCATTTACATAGGGTCGGCTCTATGCCATGTTTTGCAGCTGCTTCGCTGATAGCTTTATACGTGGTACGATCGAATGCTCCCTCCACGTCTAGGAAAGCTGCCAGACATAGTTCTTTATTCTCTATAGCCCGTTCAGCCCTGGTTGTTACCAGGTGTAGTGCGGTTTCCGTTGACTTCCCTGGCTGGTATGCACATTGCAGTTCGTGCAGCGGATGTCTCCTTAATGGGCCATCCCTTATGTGTCTATCTACCAATTTCTCCAATGTTTTGAGGAAAAACGACGATAAACTTATCGGCCTATACGATTTGGCTTCACTGTAATCCGCCTTACCCGGTTTGGGTAGATAGGTTACTTTTACCATCCTCCACACACGCGGTACGTGTGCGAAGGCCAAGCACGCCCTGTACAATCTGCTAAGATGCGGGATTAGTACATTAGCGCCTTCTTGTAGTAGAATGGGGTAGATTCCATCTGGCCCCGGGGCTTTGTAAGGTTGAAATGTTGAAAGTGCCCACTTTATCTTTTTATGATCTACTACCTTTTTAGACGTGTCCCAATTGTGTCTCGTTGTACTTGTGGTTTGTTCCAACGCACTAATTGCGCCATCGTCTGTTACGCTGTCGTGTATTACTGAGCCTGGGAAGTGCGTGTTACACATTATCTTAAGGGTCTCCAGCCCCGTTTTCGTCATTCTACCGTCATTGTCCCTGATGGATGTGAGCGGGACCGACTTTGTTGTTGCTAGTGCCTTTGTTAGTCTCATTCCATCCGGTATTGACTCAATCTGATCGCAGTGGTTCCTCCACGCTCTCCTTTTTGCTTTCCTCACAGCCTTGCTGAGTTCTGTGAGTTTTTGTGCATAATACCCGAAGTCATTAGATAACTTTGCGTCATTAAATATTGCCCTAGTTTCCCTCCTGAGCTTGACAATCTCTGGGGTCCACCAAGGTAACTTTTTAGCCAGGGTTTTCTTCTCCGGGCAGTTATTAGTGAAGGCCGTGTATACGGCTTGTACTATTTTATCCGCTTCGAATTCTATGTCAATAATAGAGTTTAGCTTGCCTTTTGGGTCTCCTAGGTCCACTTTTAGATCACTTCTGAAGGCCGACCAGTCGGTGTTCCTCGGATTCCGTTTACGTACCGTATTTGATTTTATTTTAGTTTGGTACCTAAAGCAAATGTATCTGTGGTCCGAAAGGGATATGTCATCAGATACGTGCCATGAGTTGATTTTGTTACTAGTGTTATTAGTAGCCAACGTTAAATCAATAACCTCTCCCCGCCTGGAATTGACGAAGGTAGGTTCATTGCCTTTATTCAGTACTTGTAAAGAAGAGCTTACCAGGAAATCCAGTACCTTCTCCCCTCTCCTGTTGACATCTGAGCTGCCCCAGATGACATGATGAGCGTTCGCGTCGCAGCCGATTATCAGGTTGGTGTTCGCCCGGCTGCCGTATGCAACAAGATCCCGCAGTTGCTGTGTGATGGGATCCGTCGCCTCGTAGGGGAGGTAGGCTGATGATAGTATCAGCTCCTTACCCTCCCCCTTGTTTTGGATCATCACCGTGGTGAGATCCCTGCAACAGAAAGCATGTAAAGGCATAGCATTGATGCCATTTTTGACATATATACATGTCCTCATATTATTGTTATTATCTGGACACAGGTGAACAATTGTTCCCCCCGTTCCACCTAAACCTCTTTGTACGGCGCGGTGCCCCGTAGTTACATCACGGGAAGAGGGTTGCGACGTATGGTGCCTGGCTTCGACAGCCTCGGACCAAGGGGGCTGACCTAGTGAGGTCGCTGGTCCGAACCGCGGAAGTGGTCGACGTGCACACAAATTGGCATGTGTGGCCGTTGACTGTTCCCTGCAGCAGCGGAGGCACGGTGCGAGCGTGACGGGAGCTCTGTTGTCGTCGCACTCACACACAAGTGGGATCCACAGGCGGAAATAAAACTCCGATACTCTTGAGAAAGCTTGATGGCACGGCTGGTTGGTTGGAGCGAGATGGGTATATGTTGCTCTAGTGATAGTCGAGCTTGTTATGAGTGAACATTTTGCTTGTACTCCACCTTATATATAAACCTTCCAGCATTACCATAACGTAAACATCTTTATTTCGATTAAAACAGTCATTTCTTTACACAATTTTGTCTTAGGTTTTAGCGTTTACATTCCAGTACCGTCTTAATCTAGGTAAATCTAGGTCTTAAGTTATGTTAATCTTGTACAGAATTACTCAGTGCATAATTGTTAATAGGCTAAATGAATACATTTCAAATAGTTTAGGTGAAATACCTATCTAAACACTAAACTTTTGTAGTTTTATGCAAATTAATACTTTTGATTCCTTTGTTACATCTAACAGAGGTCGTAAGCACTATTCTCAGTTATTTCATTAGATTAATATCTTACTGTAGATTAATAATGTAGTAAAGTTTACTATGTTAAGCTTAAGGCTTGTCTAATATTTATGAATGATGTGCATAGTGCAAGTGAAAATTACCAAAACATGAGCTATGCAAAGGAAATGACTATAATTACATGCTTCTAATTAGCTTAAAGAGCTTTACCTACTGTGGCATAGTGCCGTTTGTTCAAATCCTTAAAACTACGTTCGGCGCATTGCCGTTTTAAGCAGAATTAATGAGGAATGAGGAGGCAAAGGTTGTTTTGTGATTCTACTGTCGAATATAAATTAAGTTAATTAAATAAATTTAGAAAAATATGGAAACAACCTTGTATGAAAACTAAATGAACCCAGCTTTGGTTATGTGACTGGAAGCTTTGCAAAGCGTACTCTGAAAGCTTCGCAACCACCGGCTTTTCAGGCGGCCAGGCCAAAGTCACAATCGTTGAGGAATATTCGATTCATGAGGCACACCTACCAAAGGTGTGACCTCTATAAATGGTACAACTTCGTTTACCTATTTATATTTGGAGCTTAAAGCTCTTAACGGAGGCTTTTACCTACACGTTATTGTCAAGTCCGGGTATATTTGGATGGTTAGTAAACTAGACCAATCCGCTCATATAAGATGTTAACTGTAGGGGAAAGTACCTTGACATAAGTCCGAAACCTATGAACCAAAGAGAGCTGTTGAGATGGTAAAATAAAGAGTCAAAGCTATGTATTTGTCTTACAGACGGCTGCCTTGAACAGTCTCCCCTTAATACGTAAGCACAAGAAATATGCTAACCAAGGTAGCTTAATCGAACAAATATGAGTATAAATTTGTCAATCCAAATTTCGTTCTCACCTTTACAATACATGCGTGTACATCAATTTTCAGGAACTACTGAAGCGCGCGCTGCAGTCATATTTACGTATCGATTAATACGAGATGAAAATATCGCGCGCCGCGCTTACTACCTATTTTTTCGTATTGTAGGTAGATCGAAATACTCCCATTCACATCTACCCACCACACATGTTTTATGATTAGAACGAGACGCAAGATATCAAGCGCCTGCTCGCTCAGTGCTCTTTTCAAATGTGGGTGGATTGAAATAATCCTATTCACATCTACCCACCACATATGTTTTATGATTAAAACGAGATGCATAATATCGAGCGCCTGCTTGCTCAATACGCTTTTTTCTTATGTGGGCGGATCGAAATGTCTCCATTCACATTGACCCACTACATATGTTTTATAATGGTAGATGGGAATAAGACTACGAGATTTACTAAATAATGACTGTCTTGAACAATCTCCCCCCAGTACGCAAGTACAAAGAACTAATCAAGACTAGTCGAATCTATCAGTACGAGTCTCGAGGTCGGGCGACGGATGAGTCCAGCTGATGTTCTTACCTCTGTGACACGTACCTTGCCATCAGGTCCAGGATAAACTTTCTCTATACGCCCGCGGGGCCAAATACCTCTAGGCAAAGTGTTGTCCGCTATTAAAACAATGTCGCCGGGTTTCAAATTTGGCGTGTCGGAGGCCCGCTTGCGTGGTAACAAAGTTGGTTTATATTCTATGAGCCACTTCTTCCAGAATCTCTCAGCGAGCTGCTGAACTTCCTGCCAGCTATTTTTAGGAGATTTTTTATCGCTGAAACTACCGAAGGGCATCATACCGTTAGACCTATGTATGAGGAAATGATTTGGCGTGAGTTGCTCCTCTGAAAGGTTGGCATTTATGGGTGTTAATGGTCTGGAGTTTACTATGTGTTCCGCTTCCAATAAAAGTGTATGGAGCGTATCCTCAGATGGAACCTTGTCCTTAAGGGTTGCATATAAGGCACTCTTTACTCCCTTGACCATGACCTCCCAAGCGCCGCCCATGGATGGTGCGCCTGGCGGTATCTTTTTCCAGACGATGCGCTTATTTACGATAAAGTCGCTAAACTCAACGCTATCCATTGCCTCTTTTATTTCGCGTTCAGCTCCAATGTAATTGGTACCATTGTCACTGTAAATGATGGTGGGCGTACCTCTTCTAGCCATCATGCGTCTAAGGGTTTGAATCATAGAGCTGGCTGAGAGAGAATTGGCTAACTCTACGTGCACTGCCCGCGTAGTTAGGCAAGTGTACAAAGCGCCCCATCGCTTCTCTTTGCGACGCCCAATTGTGACCTTTAATGGCCCAAAAAAATCGGTAGCTATGGCGGTAAACGCGGGTTGGTGGTGCATAAAGCGTTCTTGTGGTAAATCTCCCTGCTGATGCATAGCGGGTTTACCTTTTCTTATTTTGCACCACTGACACCTTGCGTATATATTACGTAGATAGCTTCGCAAACCGATAATGTGATATTTCTGTTGTAACTCATTAATCACGGTATGATGATTTCCATGATTAAATTGCTCATGATAGTGATGCACAAGCAATCGAGTTATGTGATTTTTAATATCTAATATTATCGGTTGCCTCTGATTGTTAGCAGCGTTGATCTTATATCTGCCATCGAGTGTTAACAGCCCGTCTGTGGACAGCTTTACTGCCAGCCGATACAACTTTGATGACTTTGGTACAGCTTCATTACCACGCAAGCGAGTGAGTTCCTCGGTAAAGTCTTCTTCTTGACATCTACTTAATAACAGATGTTCTGCTATCAGCAGGTGTTTAGGCATCACGTCATTACCTAACGTATTCTTTACTTGCCTAGAGATAAAAATTTCAACAGCCACCAACAAACGACTGAGAGCGCGCTGCAATCTGACGAAACGTGAAAAACGCTGCGGATCTGGCAGGTGAGCGAACCTATCCTTGGTAACATTGCCAGCGGTGGCAGTATTAACCGGTTTACGTTCCTCACCGGTGTTAGACGTAGCCTGTACTGACGTTTTAATTTTAGGCCACTTATCTGGAGACTCTAAAATAAACTGAGGGCCTCTAAACCACCGGTGGTTTATATCGAAATCTGTCTTTATACCGCGTGTTGCAATGTCCGCAACATTTTCACTGGTCGGTACCCAGTGCCAATCGGATGGTCTCGTAAAAGTCTCTAATTCGGCTAAGCGATGTGCCACGAACGGTTTAAATGTCCTAGGATCCGAGTTTATCCAAGCGAGTACGGTTCGAGAGTCAGTCCAGTAGTAGGACTGGCAGATTTCGTAGTCCGTTTCGCGCCGGACTGCGTCTGCCAGTCTGCAAGCTAAGATGGTTGATTGTAATTCAAGTCTGGGCATCGAAATACACTTTAAAGGTGTTACCCTAGCTTTACTACTGACCAGATGTGATGTTTTATTGCCGTCAGAGTCGGTGACTACAATATATATGGCAGTTGCAAAAGCTTTCTCGCTCGAATCGCAAAAGGCGTGCAGATAAGCTGGTCCTTTCGATCTAGGTATATGCCTAGGTATAGCAAGGTCTTGTAATAAGTCCAGACTATCCAACCACTCGCGCCATGCTTTATTTAGATGATCGGGTATCGCTTCGTCCCACCGGCAAGACGCTCTCCATAAATCTTGAATTAGCATTTTGCCTAAAATCGTTACTGGTGACGCCATGCCAGTCGGATCGAAAACGCTAAACACTGCGCTTGTGACCTGTCGCTTCGTAGGTACCCTAAGTCCCTTGACTATGTCTGTAGGTGTATTGCGTAGATTCAAGTTGAAACCTAAGCTGTCATTGTGGTGATTCCACAAAAGTCCTAAGGTACGCTCGTGGTCCGATTTTCCTAATATCGTGGTAGAGTCCTTAGACACATCCTTAACGTTGCATATAGCTCTAGGTTCATTAGATGCCCAGCCACATAGCGTGAACGAGGCCCTTCTGAACACCTTGTCCATGTCGCTAATGGTTTTCTGCGCCTGCTCTACCGTGTCAAATGCGCCCAAAAAATCGTCTACATAGAAGTTACGTTCCGTGAGTCTAGCTACTTCAGGATACGTATCGCGATATTCGTTTGCGTTTTTGTTCTTAACATAAATAGCCGTAGCAGGACTTGACGCACTACCAAAAATCAAAGACGTCATTCTATAAGTCTGTGGAGGCGAGTCTCTGCTCTCCCCGCGCCATAAAAATCGTAAACTATCGCGATCCGCTTCTATGACTTTAACCTGAAGGAACATTTGCTTTATGTCCGAAATTACCGCTATACGGCCCTCACGAAATCTTATTAAAACTCCGAAAAGCGATTGAATTAAATCGGGTCCAGGTAGAATCGCGTCATTTAGTGCTTTACCGCTTGTTTTACAAGCAGCATCAAAAACGACTCTACTTTTTCCCTTTTGGGGGTGAATAACATTAAAATGCGGGAGGTAAAAGGCGCGCGGTGCGTCCGTGATAGAGTCGACTCTTTCAGCGAAACCTTGTTCTATGAGATCATCCATCTGCCTATTATATTCAGCCTTAAGTTTCGGGTCTCTATCTAATTTCTTCTCTAACGTGTATAAGCGTCGCAATGCGTGAGCTTTATTATCCGGTAGAGTCTCATCATCAGTTTTCCACAATAAACCTGCTTCAAACCTATCCTCGTTGGGTATACGCTTACACGTAGATTCTAACAACTTAATAGCTCTATCTTCTGGATCGTTAATTTGTTTACGCGGCTCTATGCCCAATGACTCTATACTAAAGTGCTCGCGTATCAAAGCTAGAGCTGGATCTTGACTATCGCAAGTAGGTTTAATGTGATTAACCGCCCCTAGCAATTTACGAGGAAAATCGTTAACCCCATGAAGCACCCAACCGAGGTGCGTCAGGGATGCGCAGGGTAAAGCTCTACCTGCTTCACATACTTGCCTACTCACTATCAAATGCCATGAGTCTTGACCTATAAGTATAGTAGGTTGTGCTGACTCGTAACACAACTCATCTTCTAAATGCCGTAAATGAGCACATTTACGAACGACCGACCTATCTACAGCTTGCGACGCAAGGTTCATCTTATCTATCGTATGCGCGGTAAAATCATGAAACTCTCTACTAGAGATACCTCTAATTCTAAGTTTTACTCGCGAAGAATCGTTGTCTATCACCTCGTGACCACCTACTCCTTCGAAGGAGAGGGTTTCCCGTTTACCGGGATGCGAGACTTGCAAAGCTATATCCTTTTGGATTAACGATAGCGTCGCGCCTTCGTCCATCAAAGCGTATGTGGAGATGGTACCTTTTGAACCCTTTAGCTCCACCGGAATTATTTTTAAATACGCTTGTGACTGGTTCGCGTGGTTAACCGAACTAACCTGCTCTTTAGTCGCTACGGTCTTTTCTTTACGCTCTAAGCTCTTCTTCTTGCCATGCAATAAAGCATGGTGTGATGCCTCGCATTCTCCCTTCCCACATGGGTTATATTTGCATTTATTGTATGAGGATGTATGCAAGTCACCTAAACACCGGAAGCAGAGCTTATAGCGTTTTAATGCGTCCCATCTATCGTTAACGCTCAGCTTAATAAAGTCAGCACAACTTGCTACAGGATGATTGCCTGTGCAAATTACACACTTACTTTTCTGACTGTTATTAGCAGAGACGTTATTCCTATTTTCTTGTGGTTTAAACTTCCTATCATTATTACGCCTAGACTTGAAACCGCCTCGCGTTGTGCGCTTGTTTGCCGCCGCAACATAATGTTGCTCCGACTCGGCTTCGCTATCAGAATCATGTGATATAGGTAGAGTTTTCCTATCCTGCCTATGTGCCGCAGACGCGCGAGAGTCGTGACTTGATACGGAATTGTCATCGTAGAAATCACTACCTCCCTCATCATCGGACGACACCGAGCTCTCCCTATACCTATGCCGCGAATTAATGTTATTCACTCTACGTGAGCGCACACCCGACTTGACCTTGGATTGTTCATATGCGAACATACAGTTAAAGTTTTCACTCAAGTCCTGCAAAAATCTTGATAATGATAAGAGTTCCGGCACATCATCAGCGTTGCCCTTGTACCTATACCACTCAAATCTAATTATATTATTCATCTTCTCTACTATACGGCTAACTAACTCAGGAGCGTATAGGTACTGTGGTTTATTCAGGGCTTTAATAGAGGCTACTACATTGCACACACGATTGCTGAATTCAGAAATGTTCCGACTATCATCGCTCATTCGCGGCATCCGTTTGACATTCTGAATTTCAGACATAATAATTACGTCTGGCTTTCCGAAAGCTCTATCTAAAGCGGCAATTACTTCATAAGGATTACTGCATGTGTGTAACATAGACCTTACTGACTCACGTGCCTGCCCTTTGACTGCCTTCCGAAGGCGTCCCATATTAGCTATGTTGGAGAACGAACTCTCCGTATCTAAATAAACACGTTTAAATGCAATCCAATCCGAGGGATTGCCGTCAAAAAGGGGCAAGTCACCTATATATTTGCCCAAGGTGATTTGCTGTGGCATGGGTGAAACGTGGTTGTCAGTCCTATTCATACTGATGGCTTGCACTATAGCGTCGCGTAGAGCGCTAATTTCCCCAGCCGCATTGTTTGGGCTGTGGTTCCTATCTATACCCTCGGTTTCTTGGGGTCTATGCTGTGGTGGCCTACTGCTACCTGGCTGTCCCAGAGTGGGAGAGGCGTTAGTTACGTTTCTACCATGCGTGGCTTCGTTGGGCAAACTAAATACGTTGGGCGGCGGCGCTCTTATAACCGAATGTTGGCTTTCAGCTAACAACAATTCGTACCTAGAAGCGGCGTAAGCGGCGGCGGCCCTAGCTTGCTCCAGCTGCGACGCGCGGAGTTCCGACTCCGCACGTAGTCTAACTAACCTATTGTCTTCAGCTCTTACGGCGTCATAATCAGTGGCGTCAATGACCCTAGGCGGCGTTTGTGCCCGCTCACCTACTACTGAACCGGTTCTCGAACCACTACGCGGATTGACAACATGATCGACAGCGCCCGCGTGTTCTACGTTGCCTACATTCGCGCCTAGTTGCCTAATGTTGGCGTCTAAAATTATTGCGCCCAAAGGGTTGGCGTCTTTAACGTTCGCGCCTATACTGTTGGCGTCTAAAATATCACCATTATTGGCTAAAACGGGGTTCCCCTGTTCGCCTAAAATCGGTTCACTCATCCTGACCGGAATATCGCCTAACCTGCTAGATCCTGCCTGCGGTGATACCGTAATAGTTGTCAGATCCGCAGTGTCGGTTCCATGGCTCCACGTATGGGTAGACGTCGTGGTGTCATAAGAAGACGCACCACTATTACCTTTGGAACTCTCACCGCTGACTGACTCCAGCTGATCCAGTCTACTCCTCGACCTCGTTACTCGACCCTCCCCCTTACCTGTCATCCTAACCTTACCCCCCTAGCACTAACAGTCCCTACCTGCCTAGCACTAACAGGCCCTATCTGCTCGCTCGGCGTACTACCGTATTGATGCCGATTGAGAATGGGAACGTAGGGAGGAAGGAGGTGATGGGTACCGTCTGGCAGAGGACTACTGTGCGATATAGGTGCTCGGGACGTGGTGGAACGCCACGCCCTTCAGCTTGCCAACCTGTGGCCAAACACCGCAAAGTATCATACCAGCAAACGGCCGAGTTATAAAGACGCTCTGAAAAGAGCGCTGCGGTAACCACTCGGTATACCGCACTAAGACGTGTTTGAGCTCTGGTTGACACCGTTAGGCCAGAGCCACGCCACCTACCAGAAGCAACGGGGATTGACGAATACCCGGTTCTGATAGGATTTGCTGATGCTCGATGACCACGACGACTTGACGCTTCGTTTTCGAAGTCTTCCACGCTGGTGTGTCTTCCTCGCTGGTACGCCTTTTCTTGCTTCTTTATCCCTTTTGAGGGCTTTTCGTTCTTGAGGCTTCGTTATCCCTATTGAGGGCTTTTCGGTCTTGAGGCTTCGTTATCCCTATTGAGGGCTTTTCGGTCTTGAGGCTTCGTTATCCCTATTGAGGGCTTTTCGGTCTTGAGGCTTCGTTATCCCTATTGAGGGCTCTTCGTGCTTGAGCTTTCTTGTTTCATTAACCCTTTTGAGGGCTTTTCTTGCTTGAGAGTTCTTTGTTCTTATCTCCTGGCAGCTTCTTCGTACGGCGCAGATTGTTCGAAAGGAGGCAATCTGTTCGCGCTGAACTGCTTGCTTCAAATGGCAGCTTCTCGTACGATGCTTGAAGATTGTTAGAGGATGTCTTCTTTAAAAGGGTCAATCTAATGCTTGATTGTTAGAAGAATCTTCTTTAAAGCCAAATCTTCTGCTTGAACTGCTTGCTTCTTCAGGGATCCGGTTCGAAGGACCATTGTACGGCGCGGTGCCCCGTAGTTACATCACGGGAAGAGGGTTGCGACGTATGGTGCCTGGCTTCGACAGCCTCGGACCAAGGGGGCTGACCTAGTGAGGTCGCTGGTCCGAACCGCGGAAGTGGTCGACGTGCACACAAATTGGCATGTGTGGCCGTTGACTGTTCCCTGCAGCAGCGGAGGCACGGTGCGAGCGTGACGGGAGCTCTGTTGTCGTCGCACTCACACACAAGTGGGATCCACAGGCGGAAATAAAACTCCGATACTCTTGAGAAAGCTTGATGGCACGGCTGGTTGGTTGGAGCGAGATGGGTATATGTTGCTCTAGTGATAGTCGAGCTTGTTATGAGTGAACATTTTGCTTGTACTCCACCTTATATATAAACCTTCCAGCATTACCATAACGTAAACATCTTTATTTCGATTAAAACAGTCATTTCTTTACACAATTTTGTCTTAGGTTTTAGCGTTTACATTCCAGTACCGTCTTAATCTAGGTAAATCTAGGTCTTAAGTTATGTTAATCTTGTACAGAATTACTCAGTGCATAATTGTTAATAGGCTAAATGAATACATTTCAAATAGTTTAGGTGAAATACCTATCTAAACACTAAACTTTTGTAGTTTTATGCAAATTAATACTTTTGATTCCTTTGTTACATCTAACAGAGGTCGTAAGCACTATTCTCAGTTATTTCATTAGATTAATATCTTACTGTAGATTAATAATGTAGTAAAGTTTACTATGTTAAGCTTAAGGCTTGTCTAATATTTATGAATGATGTGCATAGTGCAAGTGAAAATTACCAAAACATGAGCTATGCAAAGGAAATGACTATAATTACATGCTTCTAATTAGCTTAAAGAGCTTTACCTACTGTGGCATAGTGCCGTTTGTTCAAATCCTTAAAACTACGTTCGGCGCATTGCCGTTTTAAGCAGAATTAATGAGGAATGAGGAGGCAAAGGTTGTTTTGTGATTCTACTGTCGAATATAAATTAAGTTAATTAAATAAATTTAGAAAAATATGGAAACAACCTTGTATGAAAACTAAATGAACCCAGCTTTGGTTATGTGACTGGAAGCTTTGCAAAGCGTACTCTGAAAGCTTCGCAACCACCGGCTTTTCAGGCGGCCAGGCCAAAGTCACAATCGTTGAGGAATATTCGATTCATGAGGCACACCTACCAAAGGTGTGACCTCTATAAATGGTACAACTTCGTTTACCTATTTATATTTGGAGCTTAAAGCTCTTAACGGAGGCTTTTACCTACACGTTATTGTCAAGTCCGGGTATATTTGGATGGTTAGTAAACTAGACCAATCCGCTCATATAAGATGTTAACTGTAGGGGAAAGTACCTTGACATAAGTCCGAAACCTATGAACCAAAGAGAGCTGTTGAGATGGTAAAATAAAGAGTCAAAGCTATGTATTTGTCTTACAGACGGCTGCCTTGAACAGTCTCCCCTTAATACGTAAGCACAAGAAATATGCTAACCAAGGTAGCTTAATCGAACAAATATGAGTATAAATTTGTCAATCCAAATTTCGTTCTCACCTTTACAATACATGCGTGTACATCAATTTTCAGGAACTACTGAAGCGCGCGCTGCAGTCATATTTACGTATCGATTAATACGAGATGAAAATATCGCGCGCCGCGCTTACTACCTATTTTTTCGTATTGTAGGTAGATCGAAATACTCCCATTCACATCTACCCACCACACATGTTTTATGATTAGAACGAGACGCAAGATATCAAGCGCCTGCTCGCTCAGTGCTCTTTTCAAATGTGGGTGGATTGAAATAATCCTATTCACATCTACCCACCACATATGTTTTATGATTAAAACGAGATGCATAATATCGAGCGCCTGCTTGCTCAATACGCTTTTTTCTTATGTGGGCGGATCGAAATGTCTCCATTCACATTGACCCACTACATATGTTTTATAATGGTAGATGGGAATAAGACTACGAGATTTACTAAATAATGACTGTCTTGAACACTCTTATTTCACTTTTATATATATATGGTTCTTGAATAAGAGCAATATCGAACTTGTCGCCTTTTAGCTGCCTCGCCAGAAGGGCAGTGGCCGCCTTGTTGTGTTGTAGATTAATTTGTACACACCTTAAACCCGCCATTGGCGCTCTTAAAGTTTTGGCTTGCTGAGGTCAGCAGCCACTTCCTGGACAGTGTCATCACAGGACATGGGAGACATGGAGGTCTCCAGGTACAGCTCTGCCATTCCCTGCAGGTCCTCCGAGCCAAACCCCGATAGCGGTGATGACTCTCGGGCCCTGCGGGATTCAACAAAACCGTCACTGGAGCCCGCCCTGTCCCCGGCCTCTGCTTCCGACTGCCCCTCCTCTTTGGCTGCCTCAGCCTCCTCAGCCTCCTTGCCAATGGCAGTTGGCACGTTGCCCTCCGGAGGTGTGCCCTCCTCGGACTCCCCAGGCGGCGGACCCCCCGCGCCCGTCCCCGCACAAGTGCCGTCCCCAGCCCCTTCAAGCGCCCTCTCCTCCGCGTCCTCTAGGAGCTTGAAGGAGCTCAGGTCAACCCCCGTGTGTAGGTGGTAGCCCGCTGCCTTGATAACGTCGGCCGACACCCGGTCCATCAGTATGATGCGCCTGGTGTTCGCGTCCGACGTCAAGGTGTCTACCACCTTCCACTCCTCCGTGTGTAGCGCAGGATTGTACCTCTGCAACACACGGAGAAGTAACTTTACGTCATGGCCGCCAACTATCTTCGTTTTCCATGCCATTTTGATTGGTTTTGGAAGATCCTTGGCGTCCATGACCCTCAGGCGCAGGCCAGCAATCTCCTCGCTTCCGATTGCTGACCTGAGCCATGCGACGGACTCTCTCCCTTGGCAATTGACGTGGAGAGCGCCCACCACTACGTTGCCAAGAGTGACTCGGGGTAGGGGATCCGGAGCATCAACCAGAAGCTCCAGAATGAGCCCCTGGATGGCGCCCAGATGCCCCAACCCGATCTTCTCGGCCGGAAAGGCCTCCGGGACGATGGCCATCCTCTCACTTGCAGCCACTTCAGCGAACGAAGCTGCGACTTTCGTTCGCTTGGAGTCGCTGACAAGCAGAGAAGAGTCGCCACTGGCTCCCAGTTGCCTCTTCTTTTGCACCATCCCTGGCCCCGAAGTGGGTGCATCCTGGGGGGTGCCCTCGCTCAGTGTATGAGCCCTCGCCTTGGCGTTGTCTCGTCTCTTCTGCCTCCTGCTGCCAGCGACTCCTCCACCGGACCACGCACCCGCACCCTGGGGTACAGACACGCTATCAACGGCGCCCGGCTCGTCAGCAGGGTTTGGAAGAGGACCGGCCGGCCGGTTGCAGATGGCCACAGTTCCGCTGACCTCCCCTCCGGCACCTGCGCCAGCCGGTCTCCTTGCGGGGACCTGCTGGGCGTGTCCGCTTTTCGACCCGTGGGGAAAAGATCGGACGGTGCCTCCGGTTTGGACCGCTCCACCATGGCCTCTGCCTGAAAATGCGCCACGCGCCTTCTGCGTCCTTGCGGACCCCCTTGCTCGACTGTTACCCGCTCTCGCTCCCCTGTCTGGGACAGAAGTGCGTACCGCCGGTACAGCATTTGCGCTATGCGCCTTGGCCTCATCCCTTGCGGGTACGGCTTTCCCTACTTCGATAGTTTTTGGTTTTAAATTGTCCATGTGACCTTTTATCCTTACTTCATCAGATTGGCTCCCCACCCACCACGGAGCCCACACCCTGGGGATGCGTAAACGCATCAGGGCTACCAATCTGATATAGCGCCCCGAGAGTATGTTGTCTGTGAGTCCGCACGGTGCCGAGTTACTCGTCATCTCCTCAGACGACTCGTAACCCGTGCTCCACCGACTACAGACCCCATACCCCAGGACACAGTTTTTCTCCATCACTTTGGCACTCTTTGGGGCAGCCTATATCAACAGAATGTGTATCTTATCTACATCATTGAGGAGATCCATAAATCATCTGTAGTCTCTTCATCAGCTCACACGACTAACTATACTATACTATAGAAATATCGAATTCACTGCGTGCGTACCTAATATAATTGAGGAGTCCCCTCATAAAATGGATCCCGTCACCCATCCAGTTGGGTGTTTGGTAAAAGCCGGATAGGACCAATCTGGAATCGCTTCATAAATCACGGAGATCTGAGATAAATTAAAATACAACCTTATTTTTGAAGTTAGCTCAAAATAAAAGCGCCCCCTAGGAGTATTTTGACTGTCCTATGTGCATGCAATATGTATATACCATGAACCACTGTAGCCTAGCGGTAAAGATAGCCACTGAAGTTGAGCGGCGACTTTTAATATGTGGGACAATTGCGTTCCCAACGAGCGTTGGGACGCCTTCAATGTAATTTACAACAAATATTGGCATTAAGTAGGTGCCAAAACGGAACCCGGACTCGCTGAGGGTCATCATAACCATCATTATTTAAGAGCTAGGCTCTAGTCCGTGGAGTAACCGCCACTGCTTTTTGTCCTTTGCCAGCCTCTTTTGTCTTCGTACGTCTCGACAGCAACTATCTCTTTTATTTGGCTGGTGTAAGTACGTCTGGGCCTGCTTCTGCCTCTCTTTCTTTCGATCTTGCCCTCCGAGATATTTGAAAAGAAGCTCGTTTAGGGTAAAACCTGGAAAGTGCTAGGAGGATGATGATATGTATCTTGACTATAACTTTTGTTGTTTCTCAGGGGTCAAAACGAATTTCCTTTAAATTATCTCGATAAAAAATACTTATGTACGGAAAACGACCTAGCTCTCGGTCTTGCACTAGAGTATGACATGGAAACTTTATGTCAAAGTGAAATAAATGGCTTATATTCGAACGAAGTAAATCCTATTAGTTAGTAGTCCTCCCATATTGGTTTGACATACAGCGCCCATGCCATAAACAACACTAAAGCTGATTTTCCACCGGAGGGGTGAGACGAGACGACGCGAGGCGAGAATTGAAATTCGTATGGCATCAATTCTCTCCTCGCGCGCGCTCGGTGGAAATAGTAAGTGCCATACAAATTTCAATTCTCGCCTCGCCTCGTCTCGTCTCGCCCCTCGGTGGAAAATCAGCTTAAAGCGACTAGGGCGTTAACCACACAAAGTTTGATCTATTTTCTGTTTTACCTCAGCCAGTAAGTAATCCAGGAAAAACACGGTTTCGTAAAACATTAATTTAGAATAACGCGTCTTTGACGACCGGTTAGTCTAGTGGGTAGTGACGCTGCCTACGAAGCTGAAGGTCCTGGGTTCGAATCCCGGTAAGGGCAAATATTTGTGTGATGAGCATGAATATTTGTTTCTGAGTCATGGATGTTTTCTATGTATTTAAGTATTTATATCTCTTAAATATAGCTTGTGTTATGGGTACTAGACGACGATATTATCGTCGTCTAGTACCCATAACACAAGCCTTATTGAGCTTACTATGGGACTAGGTCGATTTGTGTAAGATTGTCCCCTAATATTTATTTATTTATTTATATTTATTTATTTAGTATAATACATTTCAACACGTTTTTCTACTCTTTATTCAAGAATCCGTTGCTGATGTTTTTAAAGACTTTGTATTTGCTGTTATGTAGGTTCTGGTTTTGTACAACTGTTAACGACAACACTCTTAGTTAGAAGGTACTTTTTCCGTACGTATAGAAAGATATATAGACTGTAAGGGTTCTTTATGCCATTTTGGCTTTGGCTACGGTTCCCTAAACACTGGCTATCATTACGCTTCGAAGCATAAAATCATTAATTATAATTCCGTTGTCACCTTTAGACCCTTTACTGCCTAAAAAAAACCTCAAACAGCGCATTAAACTCTTATCACCTCAATCATTGAGCCGCTGTTTTATCGACGTTTTATTTCGTATGACTGAATTTAGGGCCAGCAATGCGCCTTCTATTTTTATTGCCGGCCTAATGGATTTTTGTAACACGATCCTTGATTACGGTGCTGTTTTTTACACGTACGAGTTGGCTTTTAAGATGTACACGTCTTAGTTTACTTATATTATGGGGTGAGATAAAACTTTGATGGTTTTATTTGGTGGTCTTCAAGTTACGTAAGTTATATTTTATTGTATAACGGATTGTGATTCTGGATTCGTGAACATTTTCGGACTTCCAATAATAGGACTTAAAAAAATAGGTGAACTAAAGCGCCCCCATGATGAAGATAATTTAAGAGGGAAGTATGGTACCTTTGGAATACTACGTAGTCCATACAAAAAGAGAAAACGTTTTTCCACTTCTAAATATTTTCCAATCTAGAAAGATTTTTTAGTACGTTATTGACAAAATGAAAGACTACGTTTATAGGTTTCCTTTTTTCAAAATTTGCAATAAATTAAACTTTATAGGCACCTAAAATGTTTTTTTTAAAGCGATACCTATGGAGCCAGATATTATTGTGCTGAAGCAATTGATATCCAAATCAAAGTGATTTGTTAAGATTTAGTTAGTGGAAAACGTTTTATCCCGAAATGGAAATATACCTATAGTTAAAAAGTACCTATTGTCAGTCGCGAGCTGCTAGTTTAAGAGGGAAGTATACCTTATTAGATGTTTGTGAGCACTTTGGCCGCTCCGATATATCTGATGGCGACTGTACATTGGTTACTTAATCATATATATTTTTTTTTACCTTAGTACACAAGACTACCTACTGCAAAATCTATTTACACAGAAATGATACAATCCAGTTGAGTAAAAAGCAAATTGTAAATTTTGGATGTTAGTTGATAAGTAGTAATTACAGTTTTCGGTGTCACATATGTTTGTAATTACCATAATATCGAGCGCCACAAATCATATTTAAATTTCTAACTCTCACAAATCCAACGCATACCTAATACACCCCGGCGCGCCACCCCATATTTGTTTTAAAACAGAGATAGTGATGACCCCTAATAACTGTGCACAGAAATTGTGCGCACAGAGTTTCGACAGCCGATGACTCTCAAAAGCGTATTAGCGGCCGGCCAGCAAATGCGACTAGCATTTTTTTTCCACATGATTACAATTTTACCTCGTACCTACCGAACAAGTAAACCTAAACGTAAACCTGTCACGACGATAGGCCTTTCGTTTCGTGAAGAGAGTATTTTTTTTACAGCGCCAATGAATACGAGTAGGTATTGTAATTATAGGAAATTAGTAGGTATAGGGTCATTTGAATTATTATTTTTTCATTCTTTTTTTATTTATATTGTAATCAGTTTAATTTTGAGTTGTAATTAATGTTTTTATTCTTATTTTATGATCTTGTTTGACTTGTGCAATTTTTATCGCATTAAATAATTTGACTGACATTTTGACATTTATCAACGTGTGATTTTTAAATTGGCCGTGTCACGACATACTCTCTGTGTATATGTTTGTGCGTTGTTTGTTAGTTTTTCCAGTCAAGCGGGAAGGAGCTTGCGATCCAGAACCCAGATCTAACTTGTATCATGTAAGGAATTATCTGGATCTGAATCCGGATGCAACATATAATTTGAATCTGGTTTGCCAAACCGTCTCAATTTGCTTGCGTCCTGCTTCCGCCGGCCGGTTTGGCGGTAGGTACCTACCTACCTGAGTAGCTACTCATAGTTAGGCCTCTGTAAGTTTTAACCTTTCGACGCATAATGCCAAATACGCAAAACGCCATTCATACGCGAAATGCCAAATACGTATAATGCCAAATTCTTTTCATGCCAAATACGTATAATGCCAAAAGCTAATGACTTTACACACAGCACGGTTAGACCATTATTATCATTTATTTTTGCTCTATGTGTACTTTGTACGTATACATAGAGCTCTAAGCCTACCCACCTCTCCGTCTGGATATCGAATTATCTTCCTATTCTAGTCTAAGGCAGGTCAGTGTAGGTACGACGACGAGCCAAGCGAGGAGGAGTGTTAGGTGTACTGCGACCTTATAGCGCGCGAGCCGAGCGAGCGTAGCGAGCGTGCCGCGGCAGCGGCCGGCGAAGCGCCAGAACCGTTTTTTAAATATTATTTACTTAGGCAAAAATAAATGGAACGTACCTACAGTGAAGCGTGTTTCGAAAATGTAATACTATACACAACTGACTATTCTATGAAAAGTAAATTTACTCGGAAACTGTAAGCACTACATTAACTTACCCATTTTAGGCATTGTGCGTTTTTGGCATTGTGCGGTTTTGGCGTTATGCGTTTTTTTTTTTTCAAATACGCCAAACGACAAAATGGCATTTTGCGTATTTGGCATTATGCGTCGGAAGGAACAAATTTACTCGACACTCACGTCACCACGACCATAAAAGATCTCCTCCACATACTATGCCAACGGCGCATACGCCGTTTTAGAATAACAGCAATAGGGTCCAAATTTTTATCATTTGGGATAAACTTTTAAATGAGTTAGAGTAGGGACGAAGGGTCTGGTAATCGACGAAAGTATTTGTGAGTTTTTGGAATATGTTCATACGTTTACAGTAGGAAAATATAAAGCCGGATTTATCTGTCTGACGTGAGGTGACACAACTATATCGGGTTGCATTTTTACTGCAGTTGTATTCATATTCATCTGATGCGGTCCGACGTCACCGCACCAGGCGTCAGAGCTTTTCAGAGAGCCTCAGGTCAGATAAATTAATATGAATCGGATTTACATAGCCTATAAATATCATTAAAAACACAGCGACATAAAAACTCTTAATTAGTATTCTATATAGCAAGTGGCTACTAGATTCAACGTGATTTCACACTGTACAGTGTCGAGGAGTTTCCGAAACTACCGTGCACATAACTAATGACCTAATTAATTATTATTGTTATTCCGGTGGTGTAACAAATACATGGTGTTATCAATAAAGTATTGTATTGTATTGCGTTGTATATGATAATCTACTTTAAAAACAAAGTTATAACCGACTTCAATTCAGTACTTCGCCTTATTTAAGGAGTTCCCTCGATATCTCCAGGGTGCTATCATCAGGTCCTGGCCAGATACCTATGGGACCAACTGGGTATTCTTACCTTTTCAAACAAAAAAGAATATTCAAAATCAGTCTAGGTTCGAGTAATCGGGGAACATACATACAACTTAGAAAAGTTGAAAAGTCCAATATCACAAAAACGGCTGAACAGATTTTCATGAAACATATCTAAGAACACTCGAAATAAAATTATCTATGACAAAAAAAAACCGCATCCAAATCGGTTCATCCGTTTGGGAGCTACGATACCACAGACAGATACACAGATAAACAGGCACGTTAAACTTATGACACTCTTTGCGTCGGGGGTTAAAAAATAATATTCCGACGAATTGAGAACCTACTAAAAAATAATAGGTAATTAAAAATATCATTAAAATAGATAAAGTTTGGATGAGACAGTTGAAAGCCAGATTCGAATTTCGCCTTTTTCATGGACTTCTTTATTGTTACTCCTTTAAAAACATTTAAAACTGCAAATCCAGCAAAAATGTTTTCGTGCCCGCCCACACAATTTTCTTGTATCCTTAACTACGTCACTCAACCTGAAAACTGTTTGAAGTAACATCACGTTTGAACCGCACAGCGTGTATCTCGCTCGGGATTAAATGGTCTAAATATTTGATGGGCCAACGAGATCAAATGGCAATGAACGGAATGGGTACATCGCGGAGGGGCGTCAGATAGCTCTAAGTTTAACAAGGGTGCTTGTTACTGAATATATTATGCGGCGATCAATACAGAACCCAATGGATATCAACTGGTGAGACGTCAGAGTTGAAATTTCTTGACACCTATTTAACAGTAACGCGTGATGTCGAGGTATACATAGATATGGCTAGGAAAGTACCATCAAGAACCCAGTCGTTGGGCGTGTCGATCAAGCTTAGCTGCTTGGTGACACGTTGGTGACAACTTTATCGCAATAAATCCGCCTCTTGTAGGTATGTCTGTGGTGCTATTGAACGAGCTAGCAAAGTGAACCCAAGTTCTATGCTTTCAGCTTGGGCCTAAAAGCGTTCGCTGACCCGCTGCCCGGCTATTCTCAGATTTCCCATCCGATTCTCGTGAAATTTTGTGAGCAGTTTCAATAATTCAGTTTTTGGAATTTAATTTAATTTTTTAAAGAAATAACAAACTCGCGTGCTCTACATCTCACAAAGCGACTAGTAGAGGCCGCAGAAATGCCCACGATCGCCATACTTAAAAAAAATATTGGATTTAGCAAGCCAAGAAACTAGTCTACTAATAAATATTATAAAATATTCAAAATATTCTTGGCTGCCTGTACAATTTTCCGATTTTGAAAATTTTTTGTTTGCCATTTAATATTGATCAGATTTAAGATTTTATTCATGTAACACTATCACTATTATCACAATCTCTGTCGGACATTTTCAATGAAAATCATTTATTGAAACTAGTACAAGCACTCCGCTTCCAATCTCGAGCGTTCGAAGGACTTGCATTTAATAAAAGCACCCAATATCTAGCATCCGAACCGTCAGTAAACAAGGCGTATCAGATATTAATACCAGTATTTTAAAAACTTCCAGCGGAGCTATAGGTTATCAATATTCATAAACGCAAGACTGTTCCCGGCGAGCGGCAATAAACAAAGACTTCAAACTCTAGTGAAGTAACCACTTCCAAGAGCTCTTACTTAGTGTGCGCTCATAAATTTCAGTTTGCAACTTGCACCGAGAACATTCGATCAATAAGTGTTTTGTATGGCCTCTATATTTGCAAGCTAATATGCCACATCAGCCATGCCAATATTACTTACGTCACGCTGAACCGCTAAACACAGTAAGTGCGATTTGTGGTAGTTTAATTAAACACCTTCTCTCCTTCGATTAGGATGCTATTTTGCTGCGAAGCGTGCCTATTGTGATTTGTTGATAAGGGAATATGTAAAGCAGGGCATTCACTTAGGCGCCGCACTGATTATCCCAACACCAAATGTATATATCCAAATGGATGGGCGTAATATTTTGATTACAGTCACGGGCGTGTCACGTAACTGTCACTTTCTCGTGGCCATCATGTTTCAAGATTCACTAGCAAGCCATTTTTGTCGATGACAAATGGATGCGTCCAAATGGATGGACGATCAACGTGAAAAAATACAAATACAATACAAATATTCTTTATTGCTCACCAGACATTTAGGTGGTAGTGATGTTCCAGTGTTGAATTTGAATACTCACGACCTTTACATTCGGATGGCGCGTTCCGTATGGATATCCAACTACATGTATCTTTAAACGCTACAGTTATGATATTCATGAACCGATTTTGGCGCGGCGTTGCTCCATTCGGCTTGTTGGAGCGGTAGTGAATGGGCAGCTTTACGCGGTGGTACCTAACCTCACGTGTGTTGGGTTACGCGGTAACTCAAATAGACGAAAGCTTATAAACGAGCGTGTAGTTTGTTTAGTCGTTGATACTAGTAGTTATGCAACTATACAGGATGTTAACGGGGTCATGATCCGGAATGACAAAAAGCGAATAAGATGATCATACTGAACAACCTTTCCCATGGGACCAACCACGAAATCGCAAAAAAAAAGAGCCAATTAAGAGTTAACTGTGAGTTAACTGCGATTTAATTGAGAGTTAATGTATGGAATACCTGGTTTTTTTTTGCGATTTCGTGGTTGGTGCCATGGGAAAGGTTGTTCAGTATGATCATCTTATTCGCTTTTTGTCATTCCGGATCATGACCCCGTTAACATCCTGTAGAGGTTAGTATCTAAATTCTAGATCATGCTTCAAAAGTATAAATATCTAGGTTCCTACTATACTTCTAATACATATATTCAAACTATACTATACAATGATATTAGACAGAGGAAGAGTGTGAATGTAGCTTTGTAAAATGACAGTTTGTATGTTTTGGGTAATTGTCGGTACAGTTTATCGGATTTCAAACCTGCTTTCACCTGCGTGTATAATGGACTTACTGGATGTTTTACAGGCTATATTATCTTTTCTTACATATATTTGCCATATTTGGTAAATAACTCATTCTAAGGGCGAGTTCCACCAACTTACAGTGACCTTTAGACCCATCAACGTTTTATATGATGCAAGCAGCTGTCATTCCATAGAAACTTGTCAAACTTTTCATACATTCAAAAACGAATACCGCTTAAGATTACAGACTGTTCGGTGCAATGCACCCCAATAAAGCATTAATACTCCAGGCAAAATACGGTTTTGAAAAACATTAATTTATAATAGCGTTTTTTTTTGTTGATTTCATTTGAAAATGTTATTCTAAGATGATTTGGTCAAGAATCCGACAAACTTTCCACCCGGAAGTAATTATGTAGATTTAAATGAAGCATACATTATCTTTTTTTGTACGATTTATCTTGAATATTATAGAGCAAATGTAAATGAACCAAAATAAAGACAAAAACATTTATTAATATTTTTACAGGCTTTTTAGAAGCCAGTTAACTTATCATTTTTTCGATGTCTGAAATTTTGTCGGATTTTGTCGCTGGGTAACTATTTAATTGATAATATATCCTTCTTCTTCTTCTTATTTAAGGCTCTTGTCGGTGGAGTAATTTCCAACTTGTTCTACATTCTGCCTTTCTTTTTATTTCTCTGTACGATGAAGCGTTTATTTTCTCTTTTATTTGCTCCATGTAAGATATCCTCGGCCTTGTCCTTTTTCTTTTCCCTTCTATTTTTCCCTCTATTATTGTTTTCACCCAGTCGTCGTGGCGTAACATATGTCCTATCATTTTTCCTCTCCTGTTTTCAATCATTTCTATCAGATTTCTTTTTTCATTGACTAAATCCAGAACCTCCTCATTAGTTTTCTTTTCCGTCCAACTGACCCTTTCTAACCTCCTCCAATATATCCGTTATACATAAAAAATAAGCTATTATAAATTATTTCCAAAATTGTCATTTTTTCCATACAAGTTGTCAGTTCATTGCCCAAATAGTTACAAGTTACGTAAGTAATATTAAATAACAATGTTTCCTTTGAAGGATTAAAGACACATCCACAACTCTTCCATTTGTGTTACGCGGGTGGCCACCGTTTTGATTCATTATATCTGTAGGTGGGCTTGAACTTTGGACAAAATGACCCATAATTCCCTAGTTACGGCTCGAGGGAGATAACTCGACCTAACGTATTAATCTGGGTCCATAAATATCGCTCAAAAAAGGCCACTTTGTAGATGAAACAGGTTCTCAGGCAATCTCCGATCGTGGGCTAATTGGCGATGTCAACGATAGAGTTATTTATTTTACATGACGTAGCCTGAGGGTGAATAATATTATAATCAAATAGCAGGGTGAGTTGTAAGTGCTATAACAGAATACCAATATAAAAAAATCGGTAAAAGTAGCAGTTGCAGTCCCTGTATCGCTTGCAAATTTTTTATGGGGAATTATAAAACGATTGAATAAAACTTAGCGTCTGATGATGGACGTACTGTTTTAATAACTTGAGCGGTATGAAATTGAGTACGCGAAAAATTAACTAAACTAACGACGAATATTGATTAATAATAAAATCCAAAACGAGCTTACAAAAAGCGGGTTGTGATTAATCCATTTTAGATATTAAAATTCTATCCGTGCGACTACATTACTAATGGCCGGTTCCAATAATCAATCCACCGATAGTTTTCCTTACCAACAGTTACATTTTGTCACTTTTTCTACGGGTAGGTTAATCTGTCAAAATGTAACTGCCGGTAAGGAAAACTATCGGTGAATTGATTATTGGAACGGGCCATAAGTGAACGAATATATAATAACTCGCGGATAGGTTAGATGAAGACGAAAGCGGGAGCTTTGCTCGCGCTTTCGTCTTCGAGGTTATTTTTTTTATATAAGAGCGGAAAACCTCTTTCTCATTATAGTATTTTTCAAAGTGGTTTTTGTATTCGAAACACATATAGAAAAAAAATGCCAAATATCGAAAAAAATGTAGGACGTAACGTTGACACTCAAACAAATATTAGGTCGCTCAAATATTATGAAGCTTCTCATTTTGTATTTTAAGTAACTCAAATTAATGTTTGTACGTTGCTGTTCTGTTGATTTCTCGTCACTCGCAGTCAGTCGCTCACTTAGTAATACTATAACGTAAATTAATTATTTTTGACACTTAAAACTTTAATTTACAGTCACTCGTTTAAATACTACCCTTTTTTTATTGATTGATCAATACATTACAATACAAATACTCATCATTACACAGCTTCCATAAAGCATCTATCTATAGGGAGGCAGTAGAGGAAAATCAACAGGCGGTTCATGTGGATGTCGGCGGTCATTTTGGAGCTTTTGATAAAATTAGAAACCTTTTTCTTTTCGATTCGCTGGATGGTGCTCCAAAATGATAGCACCATAGGTTATACATACTCGGACATAAAGCGGGAAACATAGCAAGGGTGAATATACTCAGTAATGTCGGTGTAAAACAAAATCTTTTTAAGTATTCACACGACTCTGACGTTTGAAAGGAGCCTTGAATTTATTGTTTTCTCCGTACGCTACATTATAGTCATGCATGATTTAAAAGCTATCCAATTATTCATCTGTTTGTTTCTATTGATTTGACGAATAGGGGCGTAGACACTAAATAAAATAATCAATAATGTCATATTTTCTCGAAACAGGATTAAAAATATAGTCAAATGGAGAAAAAATCAACGCAAAAGGTTAAATAATCACGAAGTTATAATTGTCCAAAGTTTTAAGAAGGGGTATGTTCTGTCCCTTTTTCGCAAAACGCAACTTCACATGAAACGATGACGCTGGAAGAATGTGACGTCACAGAAGACGGCAACGTGCCGCGCCGCATCGTGGTCGGCGCCGCCGTCGGCCATCCTGTAATGTGACGTCACACACCGTTTGCGTTTTCTCTCTCTAACAAGCAATATTAAAACGGTTGTAGCTTCGTAATTCTTTGAGATATCTGAATGGGATTTTTGTCACTAGGCATTTTTTTTTTCTTTCTTTCTTTTGGAGTAATAATAATTTTGGAGTCTACACCCGTAGTCTTTACCGGGCGACATGCTACGCAGGACAGAGCACAGTGACGTGTCTTAGTGTCATAGACCAATGTCCACTTCGGCAGGTCGATCTAAATGTCAATTTTTGTATGGAAAAATGTCAGGTGAATTGTTCTTACGCACGCTCTCAGGTCGCGGAGCCAGCTTTGTAAGTAAGTGTTAATGTATGTGTTGAAACAGTTTATTTATTTATTCCATTTTACATAGTAGCTTTACAGTGCAGTCACCAAATCGGGTACAATTTATTTTAATTTTCATTTACCTACTAACTTATTGCTACTTCATTATTCATTTATTTCTTCCATTTTACATAGTAGCTTACAGTTCAGTCACCAAATCACGTACAATGTTATTTTATTTCATTTACTAAATATTGCTACTTAATTATTCATTTATATAAATATATTTAAGTGTTAATACTTCTAAAATATTGTTCCTGCATTAAGTGAGTTTTAGAAATCATCCGACTGTTAAAGTAGGTATAGTGTGATGTACAGTCAGCAACATATAGTTGGTAGAAGCCAAAGTAGCCAAATATATCGCAACACGTCTTTATTTCTATAGGACTAAGGATGTATTACGATATATTTGGCTATGCCGACTGTAATAATACTGACAATCTTACACAAAACGACCTAGTCCCAAACTAAGCAAAGCTTGTACTATGGGTATTAGACGACGATAAACAAACTTATATAGATAAATACTTAAATACATAGAAATTACCCATGACTCAGGAACAAAAAATATTCGTGCTCATCACACAAATAAATGCCCTTACCGGGATTCGAACCCAGGACCTCTTGCTTCGTAGGCAGGGTCACTACCAATTAGGCTAAACCGGTCGTCAATTTAACACACATTGTAATTTTAACTGCTGTTTAACGGCATTTTTTATGTGAAACAATCTTTTGTCCGCGACTTTGTCCGTGTAATCTTCCTAGACATAAACTTCTTTTCATTTCTAATTTTGGTTATAAACTACCTACCAACTTACCTACCTTCAAACGTGTTGTATCAGCCAACTTGTAGATCTGATATCTACAAGAAAAATGCATACAACATGTGCATTGTCTTATACAACAAACTCCCCAATTATCTGAGGACGTCGCATGGGAAAGTATTTCAGACAAAATGAACTAAATGGCTACAAGATCATTGTTTCTATATTGTTAAGGACTATTTAAATTTTAATGCACTGTAATTAAGTTTGACATGTTACTATTTTCATTCTGTTTTTATAATCAATTAAATTTGACATGTTACTATTTCCATTCTGTTTTATAATAATTTTGAGTATAATTAAATATTTGTAACTAAACTTTGCATGTTGACTTTAAGTCGACTGACTGAACACTGATTCTGTAATTATTTTAAGACCACCAATTGTGACGTATTCTAGCAAATAAATAATTCATTCATTCATTAATACCAGTGTGCAATATTATAGTAGGATGCTCTATTTATATTATTAAGTATTTTTATTTTATATATATTTTTTTATCAAACAAAACCCTGCAAAATTCAACCAAATGTGTCTTAGTGAGAGCTGGTTAGGAAATCATTGCATGCTTAGTGTCCTATGTGTTCTTAGTTGATAAGTTTTCTTGTACACTTGATTCTGTTTGTACTCCAAAAAAAAAAAAAAAACAGTACTAGGTAAACTTTATTTTGGATTATTATTCGGTAGACTATATACACCTCCACAACAATATACCTCCACAACTATTTCGAGAGAAAAGCTTGTAGAGATAATTTTGAGTAAGCTTTTATGCATAACCGTCTGCAGTTGAATGTACCTACATCTTTCTCTGACACAAACTTGAACGGCTCTTCATATGGTCCTGTTTGTTTAAAAACACTGCTCTACGTACCTCATAGTCGGACGGTACATTTATCAAGAGCGGAATTCAGGCAGTTTGGGTTCGCCCAATGCTTTTAAAAGTTAATAAAAGGTGCAGCGCCATTCAGTTACCTCATTAAAAATATCACACGCGGAATAAAAATAAGGCTGGTCGGTATAAATAACCACGACCTCCATATAAATCTTGGTTTGCAGTAGCCAGGGTTGCCGCTGGAAAAAACTGGACATGTCTAGGAAATCACACTACACTAGGTAAGCGCACTACAAACGATGCAATTTGTCACATCAACTTGGTATAGGTTGAATGAAAGGTAGGACAGAAAACGCGAGTCGTAAAATAAAATAAACATTTAAAATCAAAAGCGTGCTTTTTGTGAGAAAATAATGATAATTCGTTGAGGCTCATAATTATGCCTTACTACATTTTTTCATGCGACCCCTGCGCGTGGTACAGGCGCAATCCGATATATCGGAGCGGCCATAAAGTGCTCACAAATATCTGAACACGCCTCTAATGCCTCGACAATAGAGACGTGTTCAGATATTTGTGAGCCATTTGGCCGCTCCGATATGTCTGATGGCGACTGAATAAGTAGTCTCTGTCTCGCGACATGCATAGCGCTTGTCGACATAGCTAACGAGTCTTGCTGCATAATCATGTATTGTCTCCCTCTTATCACACTCAAGACCTCAAAAACACAGCAAGTAACACAACAAAATGTCACTATAGTTATAATTTAAATTAAAAAAGAATCTCTAGGACAACCCTAACCGGCCTAGCGGCTACCCGCAATGAATACTCGAGTTTTCTGCCTCAACTCAGGGGTGGAAATGTACGGGAATATGGGAATAAAATCCTGGATTTAATCTCTGCCCAAGTCACAGTTTAATCTTGCAGCAGATATAGGGCTAATAATAAATGTATGATGTGCAATCACGTTATATTGCATTGTGGGGGGCAGTGAGGGTTAGTTGGTAACTTATAATCATTAATGCATGCAAGGGTTTGTAATAATGATTGTGTGTGCTTCTAAATTAACTGGAGGGTTTAAACTTAGTTAAATAAATTGACTTTGTCTTCTTTAATAGTTGTAGGTATGTTCATTAAATAAAATGAAATATGAATAGAAAACATTTGATCGATAATATATGTATATAGTAATAAGGACTGGTAACTTAAAACTATTACTAAGTATAGGATTTGTTACTTTTGCTGGATACTAACTTTATTTTTTGTATTTATACTGGCTGTTAGATGATTAATAAGGAACAATCAAATATAATTGAATTTAAACTTTCGTGAGACATGTTAAAATAATACTAACAGTTACACGGTTTAACTCACGTATTCAATGTCACTACGGGCGACATGTTTCGAACGAAGAGAAACATCCCGAAGAGTTCGAAACATGTCGCCCGTAGCGACACTGAATACGTGAGTTAAACCGTGTAACTGTTAGTATTATAATTTGGATTGTTTTAGAATGGCAAACGACTTGAGAAGATGAGTAAAATCATTAAAAAAACTATTATATTTAGGTAACAGGATCACATTTACTAGAAACTTAAAGAAAATCGCAATGATTCTATCCTATAGGTACGCATGTTTCCTATTTACCAATCTAACACAATCCCGGAATCCCTTTAACAGACGGCCTCGGGTACAAAATTAGAGCGTATTTGTCCAAGATCCGTTGTTGGGTACTCATTAGGAATTCCTAAGTCGGTATTTGTGTCACTGGCTGACGCAAGCTGCCTAGGGATAAGACAGCGAATGCTGGGATTTTTGGTCATTAATTATCAATTTGTTCGAGGAGGAAAAGTTCTTCATTACATTCTGTAACGTCTGAGACGATATGTAATTGTAAACCTTATTGCAAGATGCTAAGGTCTACAGTAGGTAGAGATTTTGTTTGCACGGCACGATGCCATACGTTACCGTTTTGTGTAAGGCGCACCCGTTTACAATATTTGTTTTCCTTTTTGAGTTACGAATAATGTCAAAATATGTTGCTGAAGTAAGGTGATTGGTTGATTATTGTAGTGAGGTAGGGTACAGCGAAATGTCATCTCGCTCGAATGTGGAGCAGCCCAACTGGGGAAGTACCTCCGCCTTGCAGAAGACCACAGCCATAATAGCACTACTACTTGCTCTGTAGTAGTGTTGTGTTCCTGGAGGTGAGGTGATTTTGACTGATGATCGTAGGTCGTAGAAATCCGCTTGATGCGGGTGGTGAAAGACCGGTCATTGTGCCACTGTTTGTGGGAGGCATAGGCACCATCATCATATCAGCCGAAATACGTCCACTGCTGGACATAGGTCTCTCCCAAAGAGTGTTAAAGTGACCGGTCCTGCGCCACCCGCATCCAGCGGGCTCCCGCGACCTTTTCCGGGTCATCAGTCTACCTTGGGGGGTCTACCCACGCTGCGTCTTTCGGTACGTCGTCGCCGCTCGGGATCCGTTTCGCCTTTTTTTTTCGCCGCCGGTTTTTCCAAATATATAGTAAATAAACCTATTTCTTTTTTAGTATTCAAAAAGCCTGCATTCCTGAAGTCTCAACGTATGCTACAGAATTAGATGTCCCCCGGTGTCGCCTAATTACCGCGTCAATTTTGTTGTAATGGCGCGCAGACACGTCGCAGCCGCTTCCTTATAAATATAGCTCACGCGTTACTTGTTTTACTTTGGAGAATACTAGCGGCCAGCGCGGCTTTGCCCGCGTATAGCAAGCAAAAGAAGGAAAAAAAAGAAAGAAGACATTTATTCACTACACAAAAGACACAGAGACAAAGGGAGTAAACATACAATACAATACAATTGACACATATTGTAGTTGAAGGTATTAGCTAGCAGATTTGATTGCCCTATTTTGAAGCACTGGGTAGGGCAAGTAAGATCGTGTGTCAAATATATTAAATAATTGCCTAGACATACAATACAAATACAAATACAAATAGTTTATTTCTTAAAAACATAGCCTATTACAATTATGCTGACCCCCACACTAGGAATTGCCTGTCCCGTGGGGCAAACATAAAACTAACATAGAATAAGCACAAATGTAACTAATAAGTACCTACATGGGTCTCTGACCTGAGAGAGATAAATAATTCTATTCTATTCTATTATGCCGAGGTGTCAGACGGACACCTACAGCGCTGATTTTCAGACAGCCCGGTCGTGACCCACGGAACGCAACACAACATACTACCGAGTACCGATACAAACGTATAGGTACAAATCAATAAATTAATAATTAGTATAATTTTGTTAAATATATGGGAACAACGCAGGCAACCCGGATAGAATATAGCCTGACAATCCGGAAAGTCCATTCTGCACACAGGTGATTTTTTTTAAATCAGTCCAGTCGTTCCAGAGATTACCCATTACATACAAACTTTCAAAGCTACAATGTCACAGACTTTTCCTCTTTAGAGGTATAATGTTAGTATAGACTAATTGCCCGCGCGGCTTCGCTCGCGTATTACAAAGAACGTTAGCGAAAGCGTGTGATTAAATATGGCATACTATTATGTTCGCGACAATCGATTCTATAGCACGTAGAATCGATGGCCGTTGGGGCGGAAAGGGTCTCGAGTGGCGACCACGTAGCGGAAGGCGCGGCGTGGGTACGCCCCCCACAAGATGGACTGATGACCTGGTAAAGGTTGTGGGAGTCCGCTGGGTGCGGGTGGCGCAGGACCGGTCACTTTGGCACTATTTGGGAGAGGCCTATATCCACCAGTGGACATCTTTCGGCTGATATGATGAATCGATTCTATACACAGACAGGTAAGGAATTTTGAGCATCGGATTAGTGGTTCCGGAGACTACCCCCAACACTTACAAACATTGAACCTCAAAAAGCTACAAATTCACAGACTTTCTCTTTACGAAGTTATCCGTTTTGGCTTGGACAAAAAATATATCGTACGAGTATGGTTGTCCGGCTGTTCACCTCTGCATGTCGCATTTTTCAACCAATTCTCGTGAAATTTATCGAAATATAAAAAATGTTCTGAATAAAAGACGGGTTTGACCTTCTGGGCCATCTAATGTAAAATATGAACCTCATACTCATACTCACGCAATAAATATTTCACGCTCACAGAGCAACGAGTAATATAAGTTTATATAAACCACTCCAAACGGTTTCAAGCACACTCGCTAAGAAAAATATCTCTAAAAAAAGGCCATAAATGCAATTTATAATGACTTCTCACCGGCAAACCAAATATTTTTACAAATCTCTTCCTTTCATTGTTTTAATCCCACTTCATATCTGCGGTTTCACACGTGAGTTAAGATAAACAGACCGAAGGATATTCGAAATTACCACTTTAACTCTTATTACAACTGACTAAGGTACATAATTGTACACATATTATTGACATCGATGGAGTCCATTGTTATCTTCAGGAAATTCCGGAGCCTGGTCCTTGTCTATTGAAATAACATTTGTCTAAAAGGCGAAGCATAAGGTTCGCTTGGTGGTCTGACTGAGGTCAGATCAGGCGAAAAAAATTGTACATATGTCTCAAGGAAGCACAATGATATATTCACGGCGAGGGCGGTATATTCTGAGTGAATCGAGGTATTCTACAGTAGAATCTTGAGCGTTACGAGGGATTCAAGTGTTTACGCCCGAGGCGCAAATAACATTGCTACCGAGTGGCACGTACTGCTTCTCACACCTTCTATGAGGAAAATTTAAGCCCTCATTTGAGGGCAAAACTAACTCTTTTCTAAACAACAAGATCGGGGAAGAAAAGTAAAACTCGACAATAACTCCTTTTCTGAATACCTAGCAGGTATGTTTTTTTTTCAATATCACGATGGTAGAAACAAGCATATATCTTAGCCTATGGACGCTTGTGACTCCACGTATTATTGATTTGATGATTTAGTGAGTTGAAAATGAAATTAAAATGAAAATGATGTATTATTTTATAATTTTATTTTAGAAATTAAAACTATTTGTTTGTTACGAAATGGCCTCAGAATAATGCTGGCTCACGATCCAGCGCTGGTCTTCCGGCGAGACCTTTGAGTAGCACATTCTCTGCTGTACGTGCGACACGGCCTTAAATTAAACTAAACGCTCGCTAGAGATACACGTAGGTATCTCACTAGTAGCACAGCGTATCCGCTGGTAACCTTGGTAGAAGTACTACCCTAGTCGGGCTGCTCCATGAGGATCCACAATAATTGGTATATTATGCATCTCTCATTTTCTCGCCCCTATAAACGTATTGACGATAGAAACTGCTAGTACCGATGGTTATTTTCCGTTGAAGGAATGCTTTTACGCACCGTCCGCCCGGTCGAAAGCGGGACCAGACGGGTGTGTGGGACTCTCGGACAGAAGCCCCAGACTACCCACTAAACCGCTAACAATTTGTCCTGCCTTGTCGCTTACAGGGAGGACCAAAGGTTCGCTAGACGCATTTTAGTTTGGCCCTCGTGACTGGCCCATTTTGTGCGGGCACGACTAGGGAGAGCGCCCCGGGACAATTTCGAAACAGACACTCAGAAAAAATCCGAAGAGTCATTTGACACATCAAAATGAAACATCAAAATTCTGAACGCCATTTTCCGCTAAACGAAAATTTGGACCCAGAGGAGGACTTGAGGACTCATTGGTCACTAGGGTCCCGCGACCCTGCCATCCAATTCACAAAAGCTTCAACTTTGGACAGTTCCAAAGCCATGTCAGTCAAAACTCGGTCGGTCACCCGATTTGACCTCCGACGGGTCGGACTGCCGTGTGTCACGCCCTTCATATCTGATTTCTTATTGTTCTTTCCATTAACGTTTGTCTAAGGGCTGCAGCTTGCGCCATTTCCGAGGCGTTAATTCTACCAGTGTTCAGTTGTTTTCTGTTAGGGTAAATGTGCCGCTGTTTTACACTCCAATCTTAATCTATAGCAATAAACGTGACAACCAGGATGTCTACTTATAATATTTAAAGTGGCAAGCTCCGGGGTGCCACTTTAAATATTTACCTTGAATCATCAGATTTATCATCATATTAGCTGAATGACGTCTACAGCTGGACGTAGGTCTCCCCCAAAAAGCGCCACGGTGACCGATCACTAATTTGAAAAATCGTTTATAGAAACCCATAATATTTTTGAACATTCTATCCGATGATACCCCACGCTATTGGTTTAACGAGAAAAAAAAATCCCCACTTAGGTAGGTACAGTCGCCATCAGATATATCGGAGCGGCCAAAGTGCTCACAAATATCTGATGGCGACTGTCTTCTTCTGTTTTGTCAGCGTGATTGATTTATATACCCATGCCGAATTACAGTTTTCTAGTAGTAACAGTTACTGAGCTAAGCCGAAGACGGACGGACAGACGGACGGACGGACGGACGGCCAGACGGATATGGCGAAACTATAAGGGTTCCTTGTTGACTACGGAACCCCAAAAAATATAAAAACTTTTAACCCTGTTAACCGACATAGCATGCTACAGCGTTGACGAATTTGTCGTGACGTGCACTGGCCCTAAGAATTAGGAAGCATCTACATAACCTTAACTTTATATCACAAGCAACTAAAAAAATATATTTTATTGATATCTCCTGTAAGACTCGGACAAGTAAGCAGCAGGGTAAACTCACATTATTTGGAGATACGCCTAATTCGGTGAATTCGCCAGCTTTATTGGGTAGCGTGCTTCAAAACATGTACCTATTCACCGAATTAGGCGTATCACCAAATAATGCGAGTTTAACCCTACGCGACCTTATTAACATCCGATGTAATTAGTTGATTATACTACTTATTATGTACCTATTGACTGAATTGTAAAACATTCACATTTATGAATAAATATCTATCTAGTATACGAGATATCTTCAAAAGGAAGATTAGTCACGTATCTATACTCGCATAGCAGCTCGGAATCTTAGCTTTGCCAGTTACTGATTAATTACAATATAACCTGAGTAGACTGAAGATATACGAACTCAGTTATTAATAGCTTGTCATTTCAAGGTATTCGTCATTTACTGAAGCTGTTGGAAATTATATCAATTGTGACACTGTCAAAATGATTTAATTGGAAATCATTATGGGCGTGGGTAGCCACAAGGTGGACTGATGACCTGGTAAAGGACGCGGGAGTCCACCAGATGCAGATGGCGCAGGCCCGATCACTCTGGAACTCTTTTGGGGAGGCATATGTCCAGCAGTGGACGTCTTTTACCTGATATATCTAGATGAAAATAAGGACGACCATAAGAAAGTCATCATAATTAAAATGTATAGATGTGCTCTGCCTACCCCTCCGTAACACAAACAGTCCTCGTCCTCCTAGCGTTATTCCCGGTTGTACCCTAAAGGAGTCCGGGGCCGCTTTAAAACCTAATCCCAAGATTTGGCAAAGGTACTAGTTTTACAAAAGCGACTGCCATCTGACCTTCCAACACAGAGGGAAAACTAGACCTTATTGGGATTAGACCGGTTTCCTCACGACGTTTTCCTTCACCGAAAAGCTAACGGTAAATATTCCGTACATAAGTTCCGAAAAACTTGGTATATTGGCCGCCGCTCGACACCCGCATGCCTGAACCACTAGGCTACCGTAGCTTTCCATAACACAAACAGTATGTATATGTAAATTTGTTTCAAATTAATTACCTGTTCATTATAGGTACGTAACAGTATCAAAATGGGCTTTCGATACAGGTGGAGTATTGAAATGTTTATTTACATACTGCTAGTGTTTTACGGGAATGGTTTTGAATTTTGGATAGTCCGAGAGCCGGGAAGCTGTGTTCGTAGCTCTGCTCACTCATAGAATAAATAAAATTATCAAAACGTACTTGCGGAATAAAATCCAGCATCTTCGACCTCATGTCGCGGGGAGACCCCTTTTTTTAATTAAGTATAAGTAGTAGAGTATAGTTTTAGTGATAAATCGGTGCCTAATTTATATTGTAATTGTATTAATAGTATTTTTTGTTTATTGAATAAATAAATATTTAAATGTCCTACTTACGAAACTACCGATATGGAAACTAAGCAATATCACGATGAATAAAAAAAAACTCAAAACCCTTATTTATAAAATAAAATATAATTAAAACTTAAAAAGCATGAATTGGAGCTAAACTAAAAAACCTTATAATTTTTACCTGGCTTCTTGTTTCAAAGAAATACGATAAAACTTCAGCAGTACTTTCGCCCGATACGTTAAAAGTATACCTACATAGTTTAAAGTGTTTAAACGTCATTTGTAAGTAAAACTGTAATTATAATTTAGTATAATTTTACACAACCGGCTCCAGCGCTACATGAAAAGTACAAATACTGAATAGTGTAGCTTTAAATATGCATAAAATTCTGCATGAAACTCGCAGAGAAATATTTACGAGCATGCTTTTAGACGCTATTTGACGCGAATGAATCCCTTTTATCAAGTTGTTGCACTTTTTATGAATATTTTGAACTTATACTTTTGTAATGAAAATATTTTTTATACAGTGATGATCCATATTTAAATAATTATTTTACACGGGTCAAACGCAATATTTATTTACCTTTATTCTGACGGTATGACACGGGTTGCACCGGTCATGGTAGCAGATGACTGTCGTCCCAGGAAATTGTCAACGGAGATATGGGTGCATAATTATTTCACTACCCTGCAAAGTCCATAAAAATGTGGAGGGTAGAGTCAGTGTTGATACGTTTTTTTGAGGATATTTGATATTTTTGTTTGGCTAGGGGAGACGTTATCTATTAAGAGTTTATGATAAAAAAAAGCCTGTTGATGAATATATAACACTCAAGAGTGTGTTATTTGGTAACGAATAAATAAAGACAAAGACGGATGACAATTACTACTTCTTACTACTACTACAACCTAACTACTAGTAGAGCAGACCCTACTAACAGAACAGATTTATTCCACTAGTTAATACTATTACGTATCGAATCCTACAATGCCGGCTGCGATAATTGGGGATATTTCGTATCAGGACTTAAGAGACCAGAGGGGTAATCACGTAACGATTCGAACGCGCGTTAAGACAACTCAACTGTATATAAAAATTGACATTTAGCATCATCATTTGACATCTACCTAACGTACTTACAATGCCTTACGTGATCGACCTGCAGGTTATGCGTATTTCTACACCCAACAAACTCTACGGTGGCCTCTATGTTGAACACGTTGAAGCCCTATGTCATTTGATTGCTGTGCTGGGGATCAAAGGATAATCGGCAGCGACATGAAACCCGCGCAGGCCCGATTGACGCGAACGTCTAACTCATTGTGGGTAGTCGAGTCGGTATTTAATACCAACATCAAACTGAGCCTGGACGTCAAGGAGGCTCTAAAAAGATGCAGCACTTTTTGATAGATAGTGTTTTACAGTATGAACGAATTTTGTAATTATAGGAAACTTGTATGTATAGGGACATTTTAATGACTTTTATTCATCTTTGTTATATATATCGTTTTTTTTTATTTGAGTTGTAATTAATGTTATGTGGCATTATTGTTCTAGTTTTACTTGTGCTATTCTTATCGCATTAAATAATTTGATTTTGACTTTGACTTTGCCATTTTAGACTGGGGCGATATTTCATTGTTATCGCTGCCTCCTAAAGGATCATTAGGCAGTTGTTTTGGCTTTTACTTGACTTTTAGGACCTAAGCTAGTGTTTGTCATCGCCTATCTAAATAAAGAAACAAAAGAAAGCGTGGTTCAAACACCGGAAAACGACCGAAAATTGTTATTGCCCTGTCGTGCTCTTTAACAATACCATTAGAACGTTATCGAGCCATACAGAGCTGTCTGACCAGCAGTTTAATGAAATCGGTCATTATGGGAAGTGCCCGTAAAGTATCGTGTGTGGATAAGATATGGGGACATTTGGAGCCAGTGGTCGAGTTCTGGGAACTTCTGTCAGGGATGGCTCTCCTTTGTTTTAAGAAAAAATGGTATGGCCTACAACGATGGAGATAGACTGAAGCGCCTGCTGGATGGTCGCCAATAAGCCTCCGATGGCGCGAATTTGCTCGGTGGCCCGTCGTGAGTTTTTTGGCTAGACGGTCGGTCGACCACGGGCGTCCGAAGGTCAGACGAAATTTAACTGGAAACAACTGTCGGAGGGGCTTTTGGGCAAACGTCTAGCAGGCGCTTTAGAGCTTTCATGTCCTAGCAGCGCTCGCGAACCGGTGATGGTATGCGACAATCTTCATTACAACCAGCATTATTTTTAGTCGAATTTGACAGGATTCGATTCCCGGCCATGCACGAGGCTTTTCGAAAGAGCGAGCGAAGCAAACGAAGTTCTAAGTTTCAGCTTTGGGCCGAAAATCGTTTGTTTGTCTGTGTAGTGTTTACTTAATTGGCACGTTCTATAGGTATATCTGTGTTGCTACACGTTCCTTGGCTCGACAGGACACCTCCACTCCCGGCAACGGTCGGACAACTACTGCCCCGGACTCCGGTCATCGTGACGTATGCGCACGAGATAAGGATAGCAATACTTTCTGGCTTCCAGTGCCCTGTGACGGTGTCTGTCCCGCTGTTCTCCTCTAACCATATTCTATTCTATCCTATTCTTCATCATCATCATCATATCAGCCGAAAGACGCCCACTGCTGGACATAGGCCTCCCCCAAAGAGTGCCAAAGCGACCGGTCCTGCGCCACCCGCATCCAGCAGACTCCCGCAACCTTTACCAGGTCATCGGTCCACCTTGTCGGGGGCCTACCCACGCCGCGCCTTCCGGTACGTGGTCGCCACTCGAGAACCTTTCCGCCCCAACGGCCATCGGCAATCTATCCGGCCATCCTATTCTTAATATAATGTATTTTTTAAAATGAACATAATTTATTAATATAAACATATTCTATTCAATTCTTCTATTCACACACGTACAGGTCGCATTTCTCGACCGACTTTCTTAATTTTGTTATACAGAATTCTTTAATCGAATTGCTTTTTCGATATTTTTTTAAAAGGGACTCGTGTATTTTTTCTCTTTTTTTTTTAAATCGGCCCAGTGACTTCTTACTTCCCGTTATTTTTTGCCTCATTGCCCCAATTGTATGATACATCCTGTATAAGTATGTATATATCATCGTCGTCTAGCGCCCATAGCTTTGCTTATTTAGGGACTAGGTACATTTGTATAAAATTGTCCCCCAATATGTATTTATTAAAAGTGTGAACCCTTGGTGCGCTTTATAAAGTACTCAGTACGAGTTTCCTTTAGTGACTCATTGGCAGTCGGTACTAACCTATCAGTACGTTCTGTGAGCGCAGTAGTTTAGATTAGGTTGTACCGTTATGAAGCGAGTTCAAATTATAAAACGATTAAATAAATACTTGCTTAGTTGTTTTTGTATGACTATAGATTTTCCATAAAAACAAATTGATCTTGTTTGTGTTGTACTGTCATAGTCATTGTCATTCATGTATAGAATCTCACGTTCTATTAAAAATAATTGCGTGAACTACATGATCATCATCATCATATCAGCCGAAGAACCACAGATTCAACAACCGGAATACACACTTATTTAACAAAATACACTTTATTGCAAATGCACCACAAAAAATAACACATCACAGAACATAAGAACCGCCTTAGAGAGGAGACTATCAAACATATTCATCATCTTCATAGAAAAATCATTGTCCGTGTGAGCAACAAAATGTGTTAAATTGCGACATTTCTCACTTCTGTATCGTGGGAACAGAAAAATTCCGAGTCATTTGTCCGAAACCATAATTATTCCAAAATTTCAAATTTCCGGATGGCTTTTTCCGATAAACGAAAATTCGGACGCAGATGATTTAATGGAATGGATACCTATATAAAGAAGTTAAGTTAGGTTTTACCCTGAAAAATTTAAAATTCCTTCAGCGGAACATGGTTTTCGGATTCATGAAATTTGGAAAAAATTGCCTTCGGAGATTACTCATCGTAATTATGAAGTGTACCACATTAGCTTTACCCGTTCAGGGGTGATTTTTCAATCAAACCATGAAAGTTAACTTTTTAGAGAGCGACTTATTTCGCCTGAACATCCACCCCCGACTTTAATCTCGTTAGGTGACCATTTGCGAGATACACGGTAGGTATCTTATGTTTTAATCCAGGTTAAACTATATGTGACCCAAATACCATCCGTAGTCTTCGTTGCTGTTGCGAAAACAAAACATACAAACTTCCACGTTTATAAAGCTGGGCTTCAACAAGCCGAATGGCGCAGCGCCGCGCCAATATTGATCCATGAATATAAAATTTGTAGGGTTAAGGATAGTTGGCGCGGCTCATTGGACACCCAAACTGAGGGCGACATGCCACGCACCATCCGTATGGGTCGGTCGTGAATGACAAAATTCAACGTAGTAACATTAAAGTCAACGTCCAAATGGATGGACCATTTGGACGTCGACCGCTTTAGCCTAGTTGGTAGTGACCCTGCCTACGAAGCAAGAGGTCCTGGGTTCGAATCCCGGTAAGTGCATTTATTTGTGTGATGAACACGAATATTTGTTCCTGAGTCATGGATGTTTTCTATGTATTTAAGTATTTATTTATCTATATAAGTATGTTTATCGTCGTCTAGTACCCATAGTACAAGCTTTGCTTAGTTTGAGACTAGGTCGATATGTGTAAGATTGTCCGCAAATATTTATTTATTTATTATTATCACTTGGCACCGAGACAAATCGCGCGGTGCGGCGCCTAGTTGCGTATCCAGCTTAGAGACTCTGCACGCTCAACTCTTCAACCTCTCCATACAAACGTACCAAGTTTGTTTCTCATTTTAAAGAGAGCAGAATGTTAGTATGAAACATTTCTTTTCGCACTAATAGTAATAATTACACGGTTACTCACGTATTAAATGTCACTACGGCGACATGTTTCGAACTCTTCGGGAGTTATTCATCAGTGTGAGTGTTTTCGCGGCGGTGTCGCTTGAAGCACTAACCCTGAAGAGAAACATGTCGCGCATAGTGACATTTAATACGTGAGTTTAACCGTATCATTATTATTTAAACATGTCTCAAGAAAGTTTAACTTCGGTTAACTCCATTCGCTTTATTTTTTCTATTATAATAGGTACTAGTTTCCGACCTAGCTATGGCGGATCCTATGCCCAAGGAATTGCGAACCAAACTATGTTTGTATGGATAGTCGAGCGTGCTGGGAACTCTTAAGACCTATTATTGGGACAGTCACATTATTCTGTGAGTCTCTTAAACTTCCTGACTGTTTGACATATATATTATTAGATACTAGTGATCTGAATCCCCGAGATCACCGCATTGCATCTTAGAATGCCGAGTAAGCTTTGGAATGAAACTGCTATCATATTCAAGGGAAATATTGATGACATCTAAGGTAAATGTCCTAATGCTACACACCTTAATGCCTAATAGTTGACTCCTATTACAACAATACATTCAACAGACAATTATAGTCTGTTTTTAAACTGGTTTACACTCTTAGAGTTCACTACTTCTGAGGGTAATTAGATAGTTAATTCGGTTTACTAATATGTGGCCGAAAATTATGTGGCAATTATTGACTTCCCAAACAACTTATCCCATAGTTTCATTTGGCAAACTTTTAGGTAGCATACCAATGGTTCGTATATATAACATGTCCCAAATGATTGTTTTAGCAAAATGTTAGTTGGCAAAATATTTAGTTGGTCATGTTTTAAAAAGACTTTATTTGTTATGTCGAATGTTTTGATTGGCATGTATATTTTTTCCATATTATTGTGATACATATTACTAACATACCCTAACCATGTAGTTAATATTATTACATTGATAAAAATACCTCTTTTGTGATAGCGGTTTAAAATAAACGGGTCCATATTGGCTCATATAAACTTGATGTGTCGATTTTTTCTTGTAATACCGCTTTGTAATCATAATCATCACTCTTCATAATTTTTTACTTCCTACCTTTTATGTTCCTACACTTCTGTAACTATTATCGGAACTCATAACGGACAGTTTTCATAAAATGTTTCTTCATAATGTCATTACTAAGAACAGACTTGAACTCATAATTTGGGTTTTCATAACAGTTTACTTCATAATGGACCTAAGGTACTATATCATAATTTTGTTAGTCCTAATATCATAAATCATAACTAAGAATATAACTAGTTAAGTAATATTTTTTTGCAAACAAGTTTTTCAGCTCTTTTATAAAAAAAAATAACCTCGAAGACGAAAGCGGGAGCGAAGCTCCCGCTTCCGTCTTCTAACCTATCCGCGATCCGAGTCGGTTTTGCCACTAAGTCCCTGTTCCCTACTGCTACTTGAACTTATTCACCACTATCTTGGTATTAGTTGATCTCAGAGAGAAGTTTATTAATACAAAATTTAGCAATAACTACTAGTATGTATATAAATAAATGTGATATTAAACTATATTGCTAAAAACCACTATGATATAAAAGTTTATAAACATAGATAGTAGTAACAGAGATCCTTATGTTGAATAACATTATGAATATATAGACATTTCCAATCCATTTCCATTTCCATTTCAATTTTTTTCCAACCGATCTTACTTATAACTTAAATTATACATTAAAAAATCAAGAAGTAGTAAACTACATTAAACCTTTACCGAATGTAAAGTTGTGTCAATAAATTCTGATTAAAAAACTACTACGTAGTATTATTTGTCAAATATAAATTATGCGAAGTTAAAATTTGGTCAAAGGTTATTTGACAATAAATAGTAAGCTCAAATAAAACATTTGCCTATTAACTATTTTCCGAAATGATTCTTGGTAAAATGAATATCTGCAAAATATGATTGTGATCAAAGAAAAAGTATGCTAAGTAACATTATGCCAAGCATTGGTTTGCCAACTAAAAATGTTGCAATCAGTTGGTTGGGAAGTGAAATTAGGCGAAAAGTATTTCGGCCAGATGGCAGTACACCAGTTAATTCATATTTTAAAAGGTACGCGTAGGTACGCATGGGGCTTGTCTATATATTACGTCATCGTTTTTTGTCGATTTTTGACCCCCTCCTCAATGGTCTCCCCGCCTAATTAAATGACTACCGTCATCCAAAGGCCAAAATAATTTTGAAATGACATAATGCCGGCTGTACACATTGGGTCAACGTTGGCGCGTGAGCAGGATGCAGCGATGTAAACGAAAGAGATCGAATTACAACCCTCTCCCTCTAACGCATAGTTGCATTCTGCTCACGCGCCAACGTTGGCCCAGTGTGTACAGCAGGCTTTATATATGGACAGCCCCTACGAGGCTCGTTCAGTTTTATAAAAACTGTTCTTTGATGAAGTGACAGTTGATATCATTATGCGGTAACTTACTCGCGAATAATATATGTTTATTCAAATCTTTTAGTTTTAAGTTAGTTTATAAATAGGTATTGTGATGCCCTTACAGGGTGCATGTTTGAGTCCGTGTTAGCATTTGTCACCTGTATTTGTAACAACTTGTATGCAATTTGATAAAAATAATATTTATTTATTTATTTAATTATTGACAAATACATTTACGTGACATTACAGTAATACCAATGCGTCACGAAACTAAAAACAACAAATAATACTATTTAGGCGACGAATCGGCGTGGCCCCGTTGTTGTTAATAATAATATATATACTTATATAGAATATTGGTGAATGCAATTGTATATAAATCTCTGAATTAAAATTATAAAATGTTACTAATCTCAACTTGACATAATTGTAAACCTAAACCTAGTTATAAGACAATATATTCTAGTGCTATTTGATTTGATTAAAAAAAAAAACATGAGCGATATAGCTTGATTTAAAACTGAATCGGGTGCATTCAAGTATCAATGAGATCCGCAATAACATGCTCGTGACCAATAAATATTAGCTATACGCGTCTGCTAAATGTTAATTATGACCTCAAACAGGTCGACGCTTTGATGAATTGATGAGATTATCCGCGACTGCTGTAAGTTCCGCCGCACAGGTAATGGTTATTCAGGGCCGTTTGCCACGAAATGCGCAACGCAACGCAAAGCAAAATACACAAAATGACACGTACCAATACATTTTAAAGTTTTTTTTTTATACTATAATATATGCTACTTCATAGAAAACGATCCATTCGTTTTTTTGTAGCAATTTCCTGTATAATCTTTTAACTATTACCTGTTGTTATTCTGTTTCGTTAGGCAAGAGACAATATGACAGCTTTTATAACCAAATTGATACAACATGGACTTCTGACATGCTTAGAAGATCCACACAAGAAAAGGTTGAACATGATAAGAAAACCCCACAGTTGGTGAATTAAAACCTAAAAATTCGCATTTATAAAAAGTGATTAACGAGACGTAATAAAATTGTTTCATCTAGTGACAAAAAATGTTGATTCCCCTAAATAGCGGTTATTAGGACGGCAAAAAAAGATAGGTATTAACCTATACACAGGATTTTCTATCGTCAGTATAGCAAAACTAAAATTTCCTGATGATTTATCAAGCTCAGTGGAGAGGGTCAAACAGCAGCCCAAATTAAAAACATAGTTAAGCGACACACACATATGCTAGGCAAGCACAACTGTTAGTCAAATTAAGCTAATTATTTAAGTACCTAAGTTAAATTATTACACTTAATTAGGATTAACTAGTTATAAGGCAGGCTCCTTAACCCTTTTCTTGGCATTGTATCACCCGTGAAACATAAGAAATAAAAAAATATTGCAACCGTACTTCCTCATTAAACATTTGTATAAATAGAGTGAAATAAAATAGAAAACAATAACTTTTAAAATAAAATTGAAAGCATCCAAATGTCTAATAATATGGTTATAATTGGTCAAAAATATTATAAGAAAACGCTGAATGATTTTTCTGCCGCTGTTATTTGGTATTTTGGTTAAATCTTTACATCCTCCGACTAAAAAACATAATTATTATAAACTAGCATGGGATGTGATGGACATATATCGTTCTTTTTTACATTATTTTTTGCGTAAAACATGAAAAGATGTTGTGTATCGTATTTGATACATTACCAATCCGTCAAAGAAGTTAAGTTGTATCACATTGAATACAATGCCAACACCTCAACAACAAGGTATAGCTCACTAGCTTACATGCATATATGATGTTATGGTTGCAAATGCTTGTTATTGTGAGAATAATGCTTGGTTCATATCTAATAAGCCAACACTGCTATACTAAAAATCCAACAATACTGCAAAAATTAGATTGATCGAGTACAAGTCCCGCTTTCCGAAAATGAACCGCGTTGCGAGTCCACAATAAGGCGCACTGTCCAAAGTAAAAATAAAATAAAACCTAGTCAAATTGCAAATTACTTTAGTTAACAGTTTTGGGAATTTTGACCTTGATTTTTTTTTCGTATTTTTTAAATTTGATTAATTTTATAACCGACTTTCTAATGCACTTTAGCCAATATGGCATCATGTATGAGGAAAAAAATGAGAATTAATTAAAATTTTACTTACGAATGTTACAATTTTAAATGAATTTGCATAAAATATCAAAATTTTAATTTTTTATAATTAATTTCATTGAATACTTATAAGATATTATTAAACAAAGCATTGCTTTAAAGTGATGCAGCATTGGCAATGTATCAAATATGATACATACAATATTCCAAAAATGTGAAAACTTTTTTTTTTTTTTATATTTTTGTGACATTTGAAAGTACAATTTTATTGCAAAAATGCAAAAAAATACTTAGATAAAAGATTTTTTTCACCGTGCCAAGATAAGGGTTAACTCACAAATCTTTTATATTTGATATTAGCAGTTAAGATTGTGAATTAGGGAATGCAAAAAACCGGTTAACCGGAGGTTTATGAGCTCGGTTAAGAACCGGTTTTGGACACTATAAACCGGTTATTAACTGAAACGAATAATATTTATAAAAATGCCTGAAATTGTGAGCCAATATAGTTATTTCGCATAAATAATATCTAATAAAACATGTAAGTATTATATGGTTGGATTTGGTAAGTCGTTATAGTTATATTATTTTAATTGACACTCATTGATTTTTAGTAAGTAAATAATAAATAAAAAAAAGTAAAAGGTGGATAAATTTAGATATTTGGGGAGCACTGTAACATCCAAGTGTGACCATGATGCCAATATCAATAGCAGGGTCATTGCTGCAGCTGCGGCATTCGGCAAGCTGTGCTCCAAGGTCTTCTGCTCGCATGACCTTAAGTTGGCAACTAAAATCTCAGTGTACATGGCCATTGTGCTGCCAAACCTCCTATACTCCTCTGAGACGTGGTGTGTGTACCGCCACCACATACGCAATCTGGATCGTTTCCACCTCAAATGCCTGCGATCCATGAAGATTAGATGGTATGACAGAGTGCGAAACTGCGACGAGCTCATGTTGGTGGCATTGAGGCCTATCTAATGCGTCGGCAGTAGGGCGTCCAGTACCGGGACCGGTTCCAAGATTTTCATTTCCCGGTTCTGAGTTGGGGCCGGTACCGGGATTCCCGGTTCTCCCGGTTCTTTATGCTTAGCTGATTTATTTTCATAGTTTTTTTTCTTTAAGACGTAATTTAACTAAAAATCTTGTAAGTAACTGTAATAATATTGAAAAATAAATCATTGGAATAGTTCGGAAAATGTTATGGGGAAAAAATAAAAATAGTTTTAGTAATAAGACACTTTAATCAGTCTTCACCATTAGTTAATAAATCAGTTAACTGGAGATCATAACAGTAATCATAACAGTAACAGTAGTAAGTAATACTTACAAACACCATATTCTTAACATTCTTATAATTTTTACTCATCATCATAAAATTATATATTTTTTTAATAATCAACTTTTGCAAAGTTATACAAGCTTTAATATCTAAATCTGACAAATTATGTAAGTATGTTGATTGTTGAATGAGGTAACTTGACGGAAAGCTAATGATGGCTTCAATTTGAAATGTGATTAACTTAAGATAATTGTAACATTTGCAGTAATATAATAATCTACATAAAACAAATATCAGTCTTTGTTAATAAAAATAAAATCACCTTACAAATAATTCAACATTAAGGACTAACCCTAATCTAATCATTGGCTTAAAAGCGGAAAACTGGAGATCAACAAGACACAAGAACTTAATGAATTAAGAATGTTATTTATACAAAAACATTGTAGTTGTATTGTAGCAAGGTAAATAACAAGTCTTGTGTATAACATTTACTTATTAAACTCTGTGAAGAAAATAATCAACATTACGAAAACTAACTTATATATAAGTATTAAAATATAATCAGGTATTAAGGTCATTGCCAAATAGGCAAATACCATACAAAAAAAATCCAAACGTAAATTCTAACATTTGAATCTTAAAAAATAATCAACTTTCGCAAAGTTATACAAGTTTTAATAACTAAACCTGACTAGTTATGTAAGTTTAGTACGTCGAATTAACTTGACGAAACGCTAATGATTAGGTACTTCAATTTTAAACGTGAACTTAAGATAATATAAATCAGTCTAAATCTCTAAATCGAATAGTTAAAGATAATATAAATCAGTCTAAATCTCTAAATCGAATAGTTAAAGATTTTTATTTGCATCTCTTTTCTTGGTAATATGTCCGAAGAAAACTAATGGCATCTATGGTGCGGTCACTTAGAGATGTTCGCCATCGATTGCAAATATATCCTGCCGATGAAAAAATCCTTTCTGGTTCTACACTTGTCGGTGGAATAGCACTCAGATATTTATAAGCTAATGATAGATTTTTACCGCGATCACCACCATTCTCGAACAAAACCATTTCAATCTTGACTTTTTCAAAATCATCTAAGTCGTTTTCTTGCTGTCGAGGTGTACTCTGCATATTGGTAACTTTTTTCAATTCTACGTTTAATTCATCAGTTTTACTCATTATTATAACCGGGGCCGGATTTAAAACGTTTTCATTGCCAGTTTGTATTTCGTCTTCAATGACTTCCTCATGCTCAGTAGAAGGCTTAAAAATAAGTTTCACTATGCTTCTGCACATTTCATCTGAGGTGAGCCTGGGAAATGTTTCCATATCTTCATTACTTACATCTTCAAAATACTGCTTCGGATTTGTAAGGTAGTAAAGTGTCGAAGCCTCTACTAATCGACGTTCACTATATCTTTTCTTCAATGAGTGTGTCATTTTCTCGCTAATAGTTGTATTCATTTCCGTTAATTTTCTTATTGCAAATTTTATCGCAATATCCGCTGTTAATAATGAAGCATCGCGGCGGGATAAACTCTCGACAATGGTTTTTATTATGTCTAAGATTTCATTTAGCTCATGCAAGATTTTCCATTCTTCTTGACTGAAAACTATGTCACTGTTGAGGTCCAACAGTGCTTTGTTGATACATGTTTTAAGCTTCACAAAGCGAGCCAACATGTCGGCCATACTGCTCCATCTCGTTTTTGCGTCTAAAATCAAGGAATATTCTTTCCCAAAGTCAGCCAATACATGCTTTTGCAAAATGTCATCATTTTTTGTGGGTGATTTTTTAAATAACTTAACAACAGTCCTTACTTTAGATATTAAATCAAAGTATATTAGGCTCGATTGGTCTAATTCGTTTTCATAGTTTCTTATCTCCTCTAAAAATAAAACACCATCATCATCATCATTGAGATCATCATCGTCAAAATCGTGTTCAGTATCAATATTAGAACTTCCGTGAAAAAAAATATCTGTGTTAATTCCATCTCGCCTGACTAATTCGGCCAAAGTTATCTCATCTTCAAAGTCATAAAGGTCTGATTCGTTTGGTGCGACAGCTTCAGCTTCATTGGAATCACTGTATGTGGTAGTCGGTTTTTTGTAAAACACATCCGACAAAGCCAGCTGTATTCCGTGAGCTATGCATAGTTGATGCAGAGATTTGCTGAGAAGTTTTCCAATCTTCACCATGACACTGCAACCATCAGTCGTTTCTGCGATAATGTCGGTTTCTAAGTACACGCCGAAATTTTCAAGTTTTTGTCGAATCTGTTCAATAAACTTTTTTGCGGGTAATGAGCCGTAGACCCAAATTTTTAAATTTGAAGGGGCCACTGAGTGATGGTGAATGCAAGTTTAAACTTATATATCTGCGGTTTTTGTTTGAGGACCACTCATCAAACGAGATTGCAAATTTTTCATTTTCACTTTTTAGTTTGTTAAGCTCCTTCTTTATTTCATCTTGTTTTTCTTTGTGGTGTTGTAAAACAACTTCACAGATTGAGGTTTTAGACTTGGGAATCTTGTTGCCCGTTTTTTCAAAAACCTGTCTAATATCTGTAGAGTTTGCCAATGTATGAAAAGGAATTCCATCCAATGCGACCATGCGGGATATTCTAGTAGCTGTGGAAGGGTTTTCTTCTGATTCGTAGTAATCCGTGAGCTTCGCTTTTTTGCTTGTAGTTGGGAGAGCTACTTCCGAATCTAGATTTTGGCTAGCTGTTTTGCTCGTCAATGGAGGATTTTTTTGAACCTCTTCGTGATGTACATTCTTAAAATGTTTATGCAATCCGCTTGTACTCCCTCCTACAAATTTTAATATTTTACTACAAATTTTGCACTTGGCACTCTTTTTATCTTTTGCTCGAACAAAGTGTTGCCAAACACGTGCTTTATCACCTGAGACCTCTTCATACTCCATTATTATTTTTGTATCTGTAATAAAGATAACTTATTTATTCTACTAGTAATGAACCCAATAAAAATAAATATTTAACCTCTGACAATATAAAGTAACTCTGACGAAATTTAACGTTAAATTCAGAAATAGACATATACTTTACGGATTACATTATTTATTTTCTGTCATTTAAGAACTACACTCTTGTCGGTGTAGAAATCGCCAGTAAAATGTTCATCATTCATGTATTATTTTACAAAACAGAGTCATAACTATTCATTAATCTACTTAATCGCGACTAACGATTAAAAATGACGATTGATTAATCTTAGTCGTAAGAATTTCGATTAATTTAGTCACGATTAAATGCGAGCGACTAAGTTTTTAATCGATTAATCAATTTGATTAATTTGTTCTCGATTAAAATTAGGACTAAATAAGGTTTTTTTGTAAGTGTAAGTTTCGGGTTACGTTGACAGATTACTTCACCTTAAGGAATGTACCTATAACAGTATCCAGGGCTGACTGAAAGCATACATTTGTGGTTATCGCTTGATAATTAACATGCCAAAGTAGTAACGTTCAAAAGAAGTGAAGTGACGAATTACTGCATTTGCGAATAGAAACAAACTAGTAAACAACTGATAAGACGGGTAAGTAAGATAGTTCTCTCGCTTTTTCATACATCTTTCTCTTTCTAATTTTCTACCTGAGGTTCATCTAAGCCGTAACCCCTTATCTAGGAGACCCTAGACTGTACTGTAAAAACATCTTGTGTTACTGGAACTAGTTTAAAGCATAATTTACACAGTACACCTACTCTACTAGAATTATTTTCCAAGTGCACAATACATGATAAAACTTATTTAATTTTTGTAATGTGCTGTGTTCCCGTTTTTAATCGAAATTTAATCGTGAAACTTAGTCGACTAAAATGACGATTTATCAATGGTTAATCGAATACTGCGACGACTAATTCATTCGAGACTAAATTAATCGTGACTAATTTTGTGATTATTCGACTAATTAGTTGATTAAAAAATTCATCGATTAATGCCCAACTCTGTCTGTACATAGCTGCATAGGTATTAAAAGTGAAACAAAAAAAGCTATATAAATAAAACAACTTTGCTTACCGTAACTGGACTCAGAATTATAATTCTTAGCATTTTATTCCACTTCCACTTCACAAGTTTCACCGTCACCACAAACCACTGGTTCACATACGAAACTAAAACGTTAACATTCCAAACCAGGTTCCCGTTAATTATCAGGATAGAAATTATGACATGCGATGTGAATTGTGATGCGATAACGTGGCTGTTCTGCTAGCAAGTGAAGTGAGCGAATAAGGTAAACTCAGGCGTGCGTGGCGGGGCGGGGGCGGCATAGTTGAGACAAGCGATGCTGCAACGTCGCACCGCACGCTTTACGCTTCTCACGAATTCACGATTCACGCACGACAAACGCGACGTTGCCGGTGCGTTACATTTACATACTGATAACATAAATTCACATTTATTTGACGTTATGGAAGGAACCGGGAGAACCGGGACTCGGTGCTCGGTACCGGTTCTTTGGATTCGAAATAAATCCCGGGATTTCCCGGGAAATTGAGAACCGGTATTTCCCGGGAGGACGCCCTAGTCGGCAGTCGCATTCGGTGGTGCGGTCACGTGTCTCGTATGGCGGAGGTGAGTGACTTGGCGAAACGCATATTCTAATCTGAAATAGAGGAGGGCAAGCGAAATCAAGGCGAAAAACTCCTCTGGTACAGTCAAGGAATTTAAATACCTACCCATTTCGTTGAAATGTCGTTAGACATTCGCAATGGATTAAGGTCGAAACTTCTATTTCAGTAATAGTATTGAAATGTCAAATTGTCAATACATATTTATTTGTCACTTCACATTACAGATAACCTCTTTGCGAAAAGTTATCATTTGCTTTTCTAGTTACGAACATATTGTGTCAGTGTCAATCGAGAAATCTGAAAAATAATTTTCAATTACGTTATTAATTTGAAAAATAAAATACCTGCCGCTAACCGTGAACTATTAAGAGCTAGAAATAGCAGAGTTACACCAGGAAGTGGGGATTGAGGAGATAAAGCGCTTAAAATTTCAGTTCACCACGTCAACGTAGTTAATCTGGTTGCCTAGTTACTAACATATAACAATGCATGCGATATGTCAAAGGAACGTCGTGCTCTAGCTAGCTCTTATGGTGACAGTTTGCTATACAATATTGAGCCTTAGCTGGGTTGGAAATTAAATTCCTTGACTGTACAAGAACGTCCAAAAGCGACATCTGAAGAGATGCAACATTGAACCCTCTCAATTGGAGTGTTTGGCAGCACAGCGGTCAGAATGACGCAGGATGGTGAACAGTTCGCGAGTTCGAGGATCAGCACAAAGTTGACCTTGATAATAAACGCGACCAGTTATAGGCCCGCCCACCTGCTGCCATAGCATACAACTACTAGAACGGCGTACTTAAGTGCCTGCAATGTGCACGAAAATTCGCTGCAAGGATAGGCTACATAAGTCATCTTCGAGCGCACGAGCGCTAAAACGCTGGATAGGAGGAGTGGTCGCCATGGCCTAAAGCGGTCGAACAGATCATCAGCATCATTCAATCGACGAACATGTATGGTTAATGAGAGAGAACGTAAGAAGTATATCGATATAAATCCATGATATCTGTCTAACAATACTGTTGGATAATATGCTTCTGGAAGTTGCAGACAATTTCTACTACCTTGGACCCAAAGTGTCAAACAACCTCTCATTGGCAAAGCATCCACGATTTTCGGGAAGCAGTACAAGGGTATGGGATAACACCTGACTGTAAATACGAAGATGACCGTGTACCAGACATGCATCTTGTACGGTGCTGAAACTTGGACATCGTATACAAAACAGGAACGGGTATTGAACAAATTCCACATGTGACGTCTTCGGCTTTTTCTAGAGATCTCATGGAAGAATCGTGTTACGAATAAAAGGGTGCTTCGCGCGTTTCCCCAGCATTATTGCTATCTTGAAGCGAATACGTCTTCACTGGCTGGGGCACGTGCAAAGGATTGAGCCTTTTCGTTTGCCATGCCTAACTCTCCTTAGCGAAATAGCCTACCCTAAACGACCAGTAAGGCCGACCAATGCTTCGATTTAAGGATAGAGCAAAACGAGACATGTTGACCTTTAAGATCGATCCAACCAAATGAGAAAATGAGGACCGTGACCACTGGAGGATGACGCTGGGCGAAAGTATGGTTGCGCATTTTGCAGCTTGGTTCGATCTTCTCTTGTTCCCATGAGAACCTAGCCCTACATCACCGTGCACAGCATTTACTTGTCAGATATGCGGTCGTAGCTGTCGCTCCCGTATCGGCCTTGCGAGTCATGTACGTAAGTGCTGCACCACCATGTCATACTCTGCTTAAATCATCTTATCATAGATAAACAAGGCCAGTAATGATGATGATGTATAAAAAATAGATTTTTTTTTAGGCATTTATTCAACTACACCTCGCCTACTAATAAACCGGAACTATTACTCTTACAGTGAAATAAATTATCCTCCAATACTTATTTTTTTAACTATTAGTAAAAACCGGTAAAAAGACGGTTAACCGGTTTTTGACTGTGTTGATTCGGTTAATAACCGGTTTTGAAGTTTTGTCGGTACTTGCATTCCCTTATTTAATTGTGATGAAACCGATTTTTTTTATTGAAATAAAAAGTTAACATTTTTATTTTATTTTTTAAAGATAGGTGGCAAATAAGCGTACGACCCGCCTGATGTTAAACAGGTTTCGTAACCCATGAACGCTTGCATCTCCAAGGGATCACAGGCCCGTAATTGCCAACAGTATACATAGATTGAATGGGGAACGTGCCCGAAAAACTTAAAGAACGTCTGCGCCCGGCCTTAAGCAGTGGTCCCGGAATGTTTATTCAGTTGTGGCCCATCGCTAAAGAGTGGCTCGATTTACTGGAAATTAAGAGCCGTCATCCGCCGGGGCAAGAACAACAACGCGCCAGAAATACCCGCGGGTAAAAATACAGTTTACTGCTTTTTAAATGTGTGAATATCGACAGTAGAGCATTGGAAATAGTCTAGGGGAGAGTTTTAGAAAAGGGGAGTCCTGAAGATGGTTTTTGTAACGCTAAATGAGCTGGTATAGTTGTTTGTAGGGTTCCGTACCTCAAAAGGAAAAACGGAACGCTTATAATAGGATCACTTTGTGGTCCGTCTGTCTGTCAAGACCTTTTATCTCCGGAACGCGTGGAGCTATCGAATTGAAATTTAAACCATATACTCAAATCTACAGTCCCTTGTAACTGTGAAAAAATCCGACTTCTAAGTTAACGTAAAATAAAATACGGCCGCTTATGCAGTAAAATCCGCCCCAGTCCAAGTTGGCTTTGTTTGGGTTGCACAGGGCGGTTCCACAACACTTCGGGAACTCAAATACCACGAGCCATCCGGTGGCTTTAACTATGACAAGTTTACAATAACTGCATGCGATTACGATATTTATCTCTCATCAACTTATAAGGTAAAATAGAGACACAAGATAGCCATTGCGTCATTCCTTTCTTTGTGTTAGCGCTGCGACAGGAGGGTTGTGTCACCCACTGGGACTGTAATAACAGTGTTACCAAAATAGCTCAGCCGATGCACAAGTTGTAATGTTTTTGAAGCATAATACTTGTTAGTTGCTGTTACGCCATGTTAGTTGCTGTTGTCAATTGGTTTAGCGTGAATCATCATCATATTAACCGTAAGGTTGCCAAAGGTCGTGATTTTCTTCTGTTTTTACAGTAGGTTATCTTCACTTTTGTAACCTAAGCCCATTCTAACAATCATCATCATCATCATATCAACCGAAAGACGTCCACTGCTGAACATAGGCCTCCCCAAAAAAGTGCCAAAGTGACCGGTCCTACTACGCCACCCGCATCCAGCGGACTGCCGCGACCTTTTCCAGGTCATCAGTCCACCTTGTGACCGATGACCTACGCACGCTGCACCTTCCGGTACGTGGTCAACACTCGAGAACCTTTCCGCCCCAACGGCCATCGGTTCTACGTGCAATGTGCCCCGCCCACTGCCACTTAAGCGATTCGGAGGGCTACATCGGTTACCTTGATTCTGCTGCGGATAGCCTCATTTCTGATGCGATCGCGCAGAGAAACTCCAAGCATAGCCCTCTAAATTGCCCTTTGGGTGACTTTGAGCGTTCTTGTGAGGCCATAATAAGTGACAACATTGCAGTGCCATATGTCATCACTGGCAACACACACTGGTCAAATATTCTCGTATTGAGACTGCCGAATATTGCACGCGTGAATAACGATTATCTTTAGCAAAATATTTAAGTGTTTGTTACTCGCTACTGTAGGTACTTATCTACCTCATTCCATAAAACATTAGAATTTACACGTTTATTAACGAACGTTATTTCGTTTATCTAGGATATCTAAGGGACATATTGAACTAAGTAGTTTTATTCATCAAACACAACGATATTCATGTTTTGGCGTTTTTAAATGGTTTTCCTTAAAAATCACATGACGATTTACGCACGATTTTTTCTAATCTTATCCATATAGGTGGTCTATTCCAAAGTCGTTACTGTTTTGTATTTCTTTTTCTCAGCCCTTCGGCTCTCTCTGCTAGATCAAAATGTACAGTCAGGTTCAGTTTTGAGTGTCAAATCAAAAAGAATCGCCCAACCATATTGCTTGCCAACGCAGCCAACTGAAAGAATGAACGATTCAAAAAAGGCTATAATTCAAATATTCTTACGAAATCCGTTTCTAACGGGCAAAGTATGATAATATTTCGCTGACCATAAAGCAGAGCGAATGGCGGCCCTTCGGACTTGAGCGACATCCTCTCATTAAAGTAAAAATTGCTAATGACATTATCTCCATATTTTAGCATGAAAACGTCAGCGGTTTACCATTTCGTCTTTGAGGAAAGTAAAATTTGAGATAAATCAGATGAAGTAGCGACTTGACGTTTACTGGGAAAACGCTCAGAGTGGCTACCACATAGAGGGACTGGCACACACATACAAACATTAATGACAAAGATGTAAGCATAGACAATAACATACGTGGAAACGAGATAGGACTTTTTTGTTTGTCACCACAAATGTCAAAACTCAATTCAAACTGACGTCACGAAGACAACACGACTAAAACATATAGGACATGAGATATCAAGAATGTATTAGTCTTGTGGTACGTCTTAATCTTGTTTTTTTTTAATACATCGACAGCGTATGGCCCGCGAAGGCGCCGCAAGCGAAGCTCCCGCTTCCGTCTTCTAACCTATCCGCGATCCGAGTCGGTTTTGCCACTAAGTCCCTGTTCCCTACTGCCTATTTGAACTTATACAATACACCACTATCTTGGTATTAGTTGATTCATAGAAAAGTTTATTAATACGAAATTTAGCAATAACTACTAGTATGTATAGAAATAAATATGATATTAAACTATATTGCTTAAAACCATTATGATATAAAAGTATATAAACATAGATAGTAGTAACAGAGATACTTCTGTTGAATAACATTATGAATATAGACAATTCGGTGTAATGATAGTTATTAGCAAAAATAATTATGAATAATGATCATGATGAGATGATTGTGTATGTATGTTTATATATAGAGCTATTTATGTACGTGTATGAATATAATTATTTAGATTTTTGGGTTATTATAATCTCTGCACCACCTACTACATAATCTAGTTTTATCTCTTTCTCCGATACCCAAAGGTTTTCTGGAAGAGATCGCTCTTCAGCGATAAGACCGCCTGTTGTCTACCTCTACCTACATGTTATTGTATTGTTTCTCTTTTTAACTGCTTTGTTTGTGTGAGGTGTGCAATAAAGAGTATTTATATTGTATTGTATTGTATGAGAAAAAAAATCGAAAATCCAATAATCGAAGTTGCAATTTTATATGAACTTTGGCGCACCCTAAATTGAGACTAAGGGCAGTTATACATGCAGACTCGTAGATTTTAATATTTTTCTAATTGTTTGTAACAAAAGTCTAAACATTACGAATCGATTCTCCATCACTTAAAATAACCCCCCTTTGCGAGAAGGATCGTCGTGTCTTTCCACCCGTATAACCTTAGTAAAATAGTAAGCCAGCCGACTGTATTAACCGCCTATCACGGGTATGTTACTTGGACTCTGAGATACGGCGTCATACTCTGGGGCAATTCCACAGACCGAGAGAAAAAATGTGTACGCTCAGTATGCAGGTTACCAATAACAGAATCGTGTAAAACACATTTCATTCGGCACCACATACTGACATTAGCATGACTATATATATATGAAACAGCAGTATACGTAAGGGCTAATATGAAACAATTTTCTGTTTTTAAAAGTGCTCGCGGATGTGTCAAACTGTATGTGAAATCCAAAAAAACAGCTCTTCTTGGTAAAAGTATTTTCGGGATGACACTACAATATAAAATAGATTGCCAAGAAATATAACTAAGTTAGAAGAATTGGTAGCGTTCAAAAATAGCTTGTTTGCATTTCTTGTTAAAAAGCCTTATTAGGGAATAATTGTCAGGTGAAGAATTGTAAGAATTTACGCATGCTCCATCTTGACTTAAAATATTTGTATGCCTTATGGCAAAACATAGAGATACACTAATAGAATTAATTGTAACACATTTGAACCTATGTTTACAAATAAATATTTTGTCTTTGTCTAAGATAAACACATTTCCCAGAAACCGAAGGTAAGCTAATGTAAAAACAAAAGAACATCATGAACTTCGGCAACCTTATAAATACATTTCCCTGAAAAAAGATAATTAAATCGCACATGAAACGGCACGAACAACCCAATTTACTTTATCTCTTAAAAAGTAAGTGGATGAAACCTCTGTGGCCTGTATACCTTTTACAGGATATACTCGTATTATGCGTATTATTCATTGTTATGCCGTCAACAAACACAGTGTTTCTGTGTCACAGCGGTTCTACACACTAAAACAGCTAGTGTAGTGTACCTAACCAGCCCCTCCATTCTGTAACTTGTTTTAAGCTCACCTCAACGCTCACCCACAAATATATCTTCACACTGCGATGCGTAGTAACTAAGCGTAGGTAGAGGTCTAGTTTCGTGACGGGTGACCGGCGGGGGAACACCGAAATACTCCGAAATATTTTATTCCGAATTTGCTAATTCCGATTTTCAAAACTCCGAATTTCATAATTCCTAAGACTTATAATTTCGATTACTCAAAAACACGAATTTTAATTTGCCGAATTACAAAATCTCGATAGTTTGTTTTTCCGATTTTTATAACTCCGAACAATCAAAAACGCGAAATGTCATTGGCCCGAAAAACAGTATTCCGATTATCAATTTTCCGAAATTTCATTGCTAATTCGGAAATCTAATATTCGGGATAATGAACTTCGAGTTTTCAATAATCGGAATTTTATCTCTTAGGAATTATGAAATTCGGAGTTTTGAAAATCGGAATTAGCAAATTCGGAATATAATATTTCGGAGTATTTGGGTGTTCCCATCACGGGACATACACGGGGAATAAAAAAATCCGAAAATTACGGGTGTTCTGCCTTTTCCCCGAACTTTTTTTGTTCGAATTTCTTTTGCCAACCAACATTTCGCCGATGGTTCACTTTGACAACCAACTATTAGCAAATTTTTGTATGACAACGTTTCATTTGGCAGTATTATTATAAAGCCGATTATCGTAATGACTCAATACTTTTGGCATACTGACAATTTGTCAAATCTTTCACTAGGCCTAACAACTATTAAACGACTAATGTTAAAACAAAAAAAAACCGTTTCACAGAGTTCAGGTAGGTGCGACGACGAGCGAAGCGAGGAGGAGTGTTAGGTTTAACTGTGACCCTACAGCGCGCGAGCCGAGCGAGCGAAGCGAGCGTGCCGCGGTAGCGGCCGGCGAAGCGCCAGAACCGACTGTTTTTTTATTCCCTCGGCATCGCGGCCCCTCATCGGTCAAAAGTCGGTTCTATGAAACCTCACTTACTTATTGCTTAGAATCGACTTTTTATTGTTCATAAGCATGGTGTATAAAGTTCAAGTTTTCACGTAGGCGGTAGGGAACAGGGACTTACTTAGTGGCAAAACCGACTCGGATCGCGGATAGGTTAGAAGACAAAAGCGGGAGCTTCGCTCCCGCTTTCGTCTTCGAGGTTATTTTTTTTATAAAAGAGAGGAAAAACTTGTTATTACAACTTGTTTGTAAACTTTTATATGGACCGTCCTTTACTATACCTACTGTGGCCCAACATAAAAGAGAACTTTGTAACTTACTTGCTTCTGATTCGAGATCTTCATTTACTACTAAGAAAAACATAGGATTATGCGTTTTGCAGTTTATGCGTTTATACAGTATAGTTAAAAGTTAAAGTTATGTTTGCAGACGACGTTTCTATATTATTGAGATGTGCTGATAGTGCGGAATGCAACACGCGCCTGCTAGAAATCATTAACATGGTCACCACCTGGCTACATGAACACAATTTAGACATTAACCTAACAAAAACAAAAGTAATTCAGTTTAAACCTACTCAGAAGAGACCGTTGCACTTGCACTTAGATATCAACGATAGTCCAATCGAAGAAGTCAGTGAGTTTAATTTACTAGGCATAAAATTGGACTCCGGTATAAACTGGAAATCGCACATCCAAAATATTAAATCAAAACTTGCAAAGTTTGTATATGCACTTAGTGTATTAAAAGTAAATACCAATTTGGAATCTGCTATGACGGCTTATTATGCATACGCGCACGCCTGGCTAAGTTACGGCGTAGTCCTGTGGGGTGAGAGCACCGATGCTCACCAACTATTTGTTATGCAGAAAAAGTGTGTTCGCATTATGACCAATACACGTATCCCAAATAGTTGTCGACAGCATTTTAAAGATCTTAAAATATTAACATTACCCTCTATGTATATTATGGAGGCAGCAGTATTTGTCAAGAGCCACCCATATTTATTTAACGGAACGGAAATATTCAAACCTGAGAGTAGACGAAAAAAGCAAATTGTCTTACCGCCTAGCAAGCTTGCCATAGTTAAAAATGGTCCCTTCTATCGATGTGTCCAAATAATGAATAAAATCCCCGAAACTGTTAAACAATTAAGTGACATTAAATTATTTAAAAATAAATTAAGGAAGATACTTATCGAGACATGTTATTATACCGTAGATGAATTTTTTGAGGACCAATCTTTAGCTAACATGACATAATATACTGAATTATAATGAATTTATTAATAATTATTTGACATCAAGTAACTATGTTAACATGACCAAACAACCTTTTAAATTGCTCTTGTATTTAAATTTAGTTAACCTAGTGCTGCATGATAATTATTGTACTTAATTGTAATTTTTATTTAGTTATTAAGTAGTATAATACGAGTATGTCCTATATTGTATGCCCTAGCAGGGTATCATGTACCTACTATGACTAAAATGTAAGACCAATGTGCTGATGAACATGATAACAATGGATTAAATGAATATGAATATGAATATGAATAAATTGTTTTATGAGCAACCAATTTATGTCCATTATAAAGTATGCTTAAATACTTTTATGCGCATCAAATTTATGCGCATTACACAATATGTTCTTAAACATTGTTGGGGGTTGTTTTAATGCTTATTTTAACAGTTATTAAGAACAAGAATTCGTATTTCAGATTTTTCGGATTTTTGATTAGTCGGATTTATAATTGGTCGGTGTAATGAATGATATTCGGATTTTTGAAAATCGGTATTTTAATAATCGGAATTCGTATTTTTGATATTTTGGATTATTATTCAGTCGGACTTCTTATTATTCGGGGTATTGAAATTCGGAATTTTGATAATCGGAATTTCGTTTTTCGTATTTATGTAGTGTACCCGACCGGGGCGGGCTGACCCGCATTAGCGCGTAGTGAATAACAGCCCAGATTACTAAGGCATGGGACGTTTTTTATCTTATGTTGTACGAAATATCATTCATCATCCCCTTTGCGTCAATTTCTGACGATGTAAACATTGCTTTGGAGATCATTTTACATTTTGATATTTAACGGTAGCTTTTCGGTGAGGAAACCGGTCTTAATCCAAACAAGGTCTAACTTTACCCTCTGAGTTGGGACGTCAGATGGCGACCGCTTTCGTAAATCTAGTGCTTATACCAAATCTTTAGATTAGCAGGTCGATCACCTAACACATTGTACGCGCGTCAGTTAGATCTAAATGTCACTTTTAGTACGGAAAAATTACAGTTAAGTTGTACTAACGCGCATTCGAAACGTTACGTGATTGCCCCTATGACACCAAATGCATAAGATCATCATCCACCAAGCGTGATTCCCGGTTGTGCCCTAAAGGAGCCCGGGTTTGCTTTGGCACCTAATCCCAAGATTTGGCGTAGGCACTTGTTTTACGAAAGCGACTGCCATCTGACCTTTCAACCCAGGGGGAAAACTAGTCCTTATTGGGATTAGACCGGTTTTCTCACAAGGTATTCCTTCATCGAAAAGCCACTGTTAAATATCAAATGACATTTCAGCAAATCAAGTGACAGTGGCTCAGGCTCCGAATACATATAATAATATACATTAAAGAAAGAAAGAAAGAAAGAAAGAAAGAAAGAAAGATACATTTATTCACAAACACACAGGACACACATATTAAACAATAAAATAATCAAAGAACAGATAAAACATGAAACAAGTGTGTCTCTGCGGCAGTGAACCGGACACTGGCTCAGCATTATGCTGAGGTGTCAGACACCTGCAGCGCTGATTTTCAGCCAGCACCGTCGGTGACTCACGGAAACGTCATACAAATGTAATAAATAAACTACCTACATTACGCCTATTTCCCAGAGAGGTAGGCAGAGATCACGGATTACCACGTGCTACGATCTTGAAAAACCATTCTCAGGCTCACAAAATACAGTAAAATCATCAATTACAAAAATAATACTTCTTTCCGTAACTTGGTAAACACTGATGTTATCTCTTAGTCATCTGCGTATCTTTCGCCACCTTTCTCCCCATTTGACACTCGGATGGAGATGTCCAATGTTGCGTGTTAAGACTTTTTACGTCGCCGACGGGTTTATTGGGCGGGAAACTGTTGAATAATTAATGCAAGTATAAATGGGTTGCTTTTTTTGTTTTCGTGTTCGACGGAGAATTTGGAGGATTATTATTTAATTTTTTTTATGAGCTGCTTTATTCTTTGAGGACCTAAGACATAAAAATAAAGTTACTGGTTTCAAATATCAATGTAGTTTTAATTGTAGTTAGTTTTTTATTTATTTTAATCATCGCTAGCGCAGAAATCCAAATAATAGGCTAGCGTTGGGTGTTGTAATTCCCTGACGTTAAGCTGGCACTGTAACCTGTATAGCCTGCTGTACGCACTGGGCCAACGTTGGCGCGTTAGCAGAAGGTAGCTATGCGTTAGAGGGAGAGGGCTATAACTCGATCTCTTTCGTTTACATAGCTGCCTCCTGCTCACGCGCCAACGTTGGCCCAATGTGTGTAGGCGGCATACGGTGTATGAGCTTGCAACTACAAGAGCATTGCTGACTCTTGACCCTTTCCAACCGACTGGAACGTGCACCTTCAACAATTTAACAAAATATCTGGATGGTCTGGATGGCTTAATTAGTTTCGAGTTCACATAATTTTCCGGATAAATAAGTTTTCCGCTTTTTTCTACAAACCCTTTACTCCAGGCAAAATACAGTTTTGAAAAACATTAATTTATAATAGCGTTTTTTTTGTTGATTTCATTTGAAAATGTTATTCTAAGATGATTTAGTCAAGAATCCGACAAACTTTCCACCCGGAAGTAATTATGTAGATTTAAATGAAGCATGCATTATCTTTTTTTTGTACGATTTATCTTGAATATTATAGAGCAAATGTAAATGAACCAAAATAAAGACAAAAACATTTATTAATATTTTTACCGAATTTTTAGAAGCCAGTTAACTTATCATTTTTTCGATGTCTGAAATTTTGTCGGATTTTGTCGCTGGGTAACTATTAAATTGATAATATATCCGTTATACATAAAAAAAAGCTATTATAAATTATTTCCAACATTGATTTTTTTTCCATACAAGTTGTCAGTTCATTGCCTGGACTACTTAACCTACCTGTGAGTAGTCAGTTGCTCTGCTTTTGATAAAAAATGTAAATGTCGATTTGTCGTTCGTGAAGAGTTCAAAAGTATCTTAAAGTATGGGATCACTGTGTAGATGACACGTGAGAAAACCTGGTCCTTCGCTTCTGTTTTTTCCAGACCTATTTCCATTATTCTGCTTCAGATTTGCCGTCAACACACAGCATCCTTAGAAGTTCTCGAGATCTTATACGAATACGACACTATAAGCTGTAGCGTGTGTGTATCTACTGCATCTGTGTTAACATATAAGTTGCAATACATCGTGGAAGTTTAATGTCGTTAACTAGTAAAACACAACTGTAGCTCAACCGTATAAAAAACGATTACGCTCAACAATCGTATCCATTACATTTTTCACGAAACTGCCCGTTGCTGCAGCATTAAAATTAAAATGAGCTCCATCTTCATACAATTTACTACTAGTTAATTTACTGGAACGAGGAAATAAAAATTAAAACGAAAGCTTCCAGAACAATAACTTGTCACCGAAAAGTACTACGCGGCGATACACTTCGTATTCACTTACGGCGTTCTTATTTGGGGATAAACATCACTGAGTTCCGCAGTCGAAAAGACGCCAGTAAGTATGGAGCTAGTATACTGATACTCCATTTTGGTTTGTGAGGCGGAATGCTCGTGGATACACGAGGGTATCTCGCTGTTAATTTGTTTACACTTCGCATATTCCCTTGGAGTTCGGAAAAAATATAATACCAGTGGAACTCCAACGTACAAATATTATTCTCAAGTTTCTTATGAAATATTGCGTTGTATTTGTTTAGTTTTCATTACCGTAACTACTAAATGATTGATTGATTTAAAAGATTTGACGTATAGATCACACTTTACATTTAATCCCTTTGGCACTCCGTTGTAGCTCGTGTTGCAATAAAGTTCTCTATTATAACACCATGGATTAATAGAAAACAAAACTTATTTAACATCTTCCAACCAAATCATTAAACGTTTAAAGTAATAATATGTTTTAGTGTATTTTCGTATTTTTAGTGTATTCGTAAATTTTCCCCACTGTAATTGTCTCCATAAAGATTCCCCGAGGCGTCTGTTTACATTTAACATCTAACGATACTTGTAAAACGTAATAAAGTTGCCTCCGATGATCATGGCCCTTTAAAAAATATTTGTCGATTCACAAACACTGCATGCTTAACATTTTACGTCACACTTGTCTCTAAAGTGGGGATTACCACCCGCTATGCGTGCAAAAAGTCCCACAATCTGGCCAAGGGGAGACGTTAAGCCGCGTACGGATAGCCCGTACCCTGCTACGCGTGTCCTGACCCCGTATCACCGGTCGGCCTTTTCCGACCGTTCGATAGAACGAGACGGACGCTCTATCTTGTCACTTATTGCGTGATACAGCCGACCATGATACGGGGCCTGGAACGCTCTGTCCGTGTCCGTACCTGCAGCTATGCGTACAGCTCGCCGCCGCCGGCAGTCGGTCTTTGGTCGCGCGTCAAAGTCGTCAAAGAGGACGTTGGCGGAGGCGTTGAGGTTCGTGGCGGTCCGTAGAGGAGCTGCACGCGTATCCAATGTACGCGTAACCGACTACTCGTAGCAGGGTACGGGCATCCGTACGCGGCTTCACATTTTTTTTCTCACCATGGCCGGTAGTAATGAAAGCCCCCGATCGCATATTTACTCATTGCATCATAAATTACCTAAGCTACAGCAGCCTAGTGGTTTAGGCATGCGGCTGTAAGCGGCAGTCGTGGGTTCGAATCCCGGCTCGTACCAATGAGTTTTTTGGAGCTTACGTACGGAATATTTACCGTTAGCTTTTCGGTGAAGGTAAAGATTGTGAGGAAACCGTTCTAATCCCAATAAGGTTTTGTTTCCCTCTGGGTTGGAAGGTCATATGGCAGTCGCTTTCGTAAAACTAGTGCCTATGCCAAATCTTGGGATTAGGTGTCAAAGCGGACCCCTGGCTTCTTTAGGGCACAACTGGGAATAACGCTAGGAGGAGGATGACCTTAAAATACATGCGATCTGAGACATCCTTTGTTTTACCTCTTGGGTGAGTAATGTATTATTTTTTTTGTTTTCCTTGGACGCTCATGCTTTCTACTAGCTTGGCTATCACAAGACAGCGCGCGGACTGTCGTCCGCAACATAGACTTAATTAGAAAAGGCCGGTAAAGGGATGTATACCTAGTTTAACTCGCGCGCGACTCATACTACTAAAATGTTGTCGTTGGTCGTGCGTTTTGTCCCACTGTCTCTGCCTGTGGCTTAAGTTAGGCGCATCACATACTGTAAAGCAGCGTACAAGTTTCGCCGGTCCGAGGTGCGGTGCTGTGTGAAGTACCGTGCGGAATTTATATACAAACTGAGGTACTGGCATGCAACGTTGCGAACCGTCGCTCCGCACGCTGCGGCTGGATGCGACCGCAGTGTAAGGTGCCTTTCAACCAGAGATTTAGCTGGAGCTACGTTTCAAATGTATGAAAACATACCATTGCAAGCATAGCACATTTCTGGTGGAAAGGCACTCTTATGACCGCCTTATTGATCATCTTGGGTCGCCACTTCTGTTAACTGTCAAATCTGACGTTTCTAAATAGGTATTGGTAGCTATACCTATTTAATTTAAGTATATTACACAAACCCCATAAACACGTAGACAAGCTTAATACATATTCATATTCCAAAGCGTATTAAATTACCCGTGTCAAGTAGATAAAACTTAATGAAAATTTACCTTCCTCCTTATAATAAGTGTAGAATTTCTTTCCCCCACACTGCAGTACATCATTGCACATACCACGATACTTCCGAAGTACCCGCCATAAATATTCACTTGGCATGGTTGTTTCACCTCTTAGGCTTCATAAAATTAATGTTCTTATATTAATATGAATGTCCCGTACATTGTAGAAAGCCCCGCATGATAAAATGCTAACTTTATGATGCAATAAAACCGCATTATGTGCATAGGATTTAATATTACGTCCTGCTTGCAATTAGTATGTATGAGCAAGAAAGCAATAGTTTCGTTTAAAGGCTAGTAGTCCTGGCGTGTTATAGTGTCAATAATTTGAACTTGTAATTTTATTACGGCCGGCTACTAGTTAATAAACAAAGTATGTATTATTAAACTTTATTAGCAGCCTGAGCACGCGTGTAAAATGTTTTCAAGTATGTGTTGCACGAAATAGGACGATCAAAAAAAGTTGTAGGTATACGACGGCGGGGAGAGTTGTTCTTTTGTTTTGAATGTGTCTTCGCGCGATGCGAACACATTTTTGGTTTGTGCGGTAGTGACACTGCAGCACGTCTAGCACAACTTGCTGACAATTCGCTTCGCGCGCGACTGAGCTTCTCCTGTCTCACTCGCACCGTGCAAATTCGAAAGAGGAGGGTAGATCTTTCTCGACTCGCGTCGCGGCGCGGCGTCAGTTGTGCTAGCCCCCCATAAAATAAAAATAAATAAAATAAATAAATATTAAGGGACAATCTTACACAAATCGACCTAGCCCCAAACTAAGCAAAGCTTGTACTATGGGTACTAGACGACGATAAACATACTTATATAGATAAATAAATACTTAAATACATAGAAAAACATCCATGACTCAGGAACAAATATTCGTGCTCATCACACAAATAAATGCCCTTACCGGGATTCGAACCCAGGACCTCTTGCTTCGTAGGCAGGGTCACTACCAACTAGGCTAAAGAGGTCGTCAAACCACGTGCAGTGGTCGTCGTGGTGCATGAACCCATACATACAGCTGCGCGCAAAGATGAGTTGAACTGTCTGCACCACATCCAATGATGTAATATAAAAACCGGCCAAGTGCGTGTCGGGCCACGCGCAGTTAGGGTTCCGTAGTTGCTTTTTTGGTATTTGTTACATCGACACGCGCGCGCCAAGTAAATGGTGCGGTTGCGTCGGCCGATTTTGTACGAAAGTTGGCCTTTCCAAGTATATTATTTTAAGTTGTAATGCCGTGATAGTCTTCCTTTTAAATTCATTATATGTACTACTGCCAAATTTTTTTTATAATCCAAGTACCAGCCATTTATCTGAATTACAGCTTTCTAGTAGTATAGGTTACTGAGCTTAGCCGCATACGGAGAGACGGACAGACGAACATGACGAAACTATAAGTGCAAAGCCTGAGTGGACGCCCCGCTCTGAGCGGGGCGTCGAGCGTCCATATAAATTGCATTTGTTTTATACGGACGCTGCACGCCCCGCTATGAGCGGGGCGTCCACTCAGGCCTTACACTTAGGGCTCCTTCTTGACTACGGAACCCTAAAAATTCACTTTTGGTAACAATATTTGGTTCAACATCAGCCCGTTCTCCTTCCGTTAATGAACTTAAATGAAGTTAGACAACTTCATTAGGGTAGGTACAAAATCTGATTTTGTTCATGGGGATCGTTGACCAACATATAATGTTGTTCTGACAAAGCCATTAATGTTAATGATTATTTTATGTAGATACACCGGAATGTAAATAGATATCAATGTCAAATAATTGGGCCATCTGAAACCATTGAAATGAGTAAGTACCTACTCGATTTGTAGCAAAGCAAGATTGTAGCGATTTTTATTTCGAATTTAAAAATACATTTAATTAGTAATGGCCGCCTACCAACTTAATATAATTGAATTCTTTCCAAAACCCGGACTTCAAACGAATTAATTAGAACAAGTCCCTACCACGCAGCTATTCATAAAATTAGATTTCCAAAAATCAAAAACGAATTTGTAATATGATAGAACATCGTTTATTTCTGGAACTTTTCTAATTACCAACCCGGACTCTGTAGTTGGATCAAAGAAATATAGTCTTTATTACTTTTAGTTAAAGTCCTCGGTAAATTGAGATGATTATGAAGTTGTAACTGTCGCGTGCTATCCGGCCGGAAGATTGCTCTTTTGATATGATTAAAAGGGTGAAGACTGCTTTATGCGGCAATTAAGAGTTTGTACTTTGAGTCTATAACTCTAGGTCTATGGTGTGGAAACCGCGGGAAATGTCTTTATTTATGATTATATAGTTAGCTATATATTTATGATAATGAAAGATGGGTGATTTATGCTCAAAAAGGCAACATTCTGTTTTATATACCCCGTATCATGGTCGGCCTTATCACGCGATAAGTGACAAGATAGAGCGTCCGTCTCGTTCTATTGAACGGTGTCAGCCAGTGACGGAACGCTCTAACTTGTCACTTATCGTGTGATAAGGCCGTCCACGCTACGGGGTCTCTGATCATCTGGTCTAACACCTACTTGCTTTGTGGGTATTTGGTGTTGTGTTTTTGGCAGTGAGCAAGGTCACTAGAGCCCCCGAGGGTGTACTTAAGGGACCTGCATTTGTCTCTAGCTATCAACACAACAAATCCTCATAACAAAGACACGGTCGGCAGCGCGCTTGTAATTATTTTAGAGTCGCAACGGACCATAGTCGCCGGTATCGCCGGTATCTGCTTAATATGAAACAGAACGTATCCTCTTTTACCAGCATCGCAGTATTAAAAAACCGGCCAAGTGCGAGTCGGACTCGCGCACGGAGGGTTCCGTACCATTAAATAAATAAATATAAAGGGACAATCTTACACAAATCGACCTAGTCCCATAGTAAGCTCCGTAAGGCTTGTGTTATGGGTACTAGACGACGATATATATAATCATACGTCGGGGTTTTCGGAGCGGGAATGATTTGAGAAAGAGTAGAGATAAACAGATATGTTAGTCTAAGAAAATATCTTATTATGCCTAATGAATAACTACCTCTCTGTGAGTTGTATACAATCTGTGACAAAGTTTTATTTTAATTTCCGTAAAAGTCTTATAACTTATAAGGTAACAATTAAAATAACTTTAATTAATTACCTGCTGTAAATTGAATAGTTGACACGATTTTCAGAATAAACTATTAATATTTTTTCTATATTTGGGACAGTTAATCTACGGCGTCTTGCTGTAAATATCCATTTCAAGGAGCTAAATGATCTTTCCACGTCGACAGTTGTAATAGGTGCATATTAAAATTTTTTGTAGGAATCAATTGATGCACGAGAAGTTTGAGATTGAAGTTCTATTTCTTTGCCTTGTACCAACTCATTTATAATTTTTAGTGTGCTATAGCCAGAATTCTTCTTTAACACCAACTTCAGTTTATCATAAATCTGTTTTCCTTTTACGCTCATGTTTAATTTGGAAACATCTCTATAGGTTTCATGAAATATTTTTAAACTATCGCTGATGGACAGCTTCGCATCCTGTAGTTTTTTAATAGCATTTGGGATAGTCATCAAATGATTTGCTATGAAATTTAAGTCGCTTTTTATATTTGCATTTCCAAACGCTCTTTTTGCCTTTCTAATACTCTGGGCTTCGGTGGGACTGAATGTATTTAGAACACGTTTCACTTCATCGTAATGTTTGCTGTAATACGTTGCAGCTTCTATCCAGGTTCCCCACCGAATAATTGTTGGTCGAGGTGGTAAAGGCACTCCGGGGAGCATTTCTTTAAACTTTTGTATTCTTTTAGGAGATTTCAAAAATGTCTTCTTAACATTTGCGATTAAATCATTCACATCTGGATAAAGTTTTCTTACTAGTTCAGCCACTCTATTTAAACCATGAGCCAAACATGTGACGTGCAAAAGATTGGGAAAAATACATTTTAAATTTCTTCCAGCCTTTAGCATGTAGCCCACACCGTCAGTTAAAAGTAAAAGTACTTTATTGTGATTATTATGGTTAGCACCCCATAATTCATCAAGAGCACTTGTGACCGTATTGGATATTGATACATTGTTCGTGCTGTCTAACCGTTTACTGGATATCAAGTGTTGAGTGCCGATGTGATCATCACGTAATGCTCCCACTATTACGTTAGCTATTTGACGACCATAATCATCCGTGGTTTCGTCAACACTCACATATATATATTCATTTTTTAGCTCGCTCCGTATTTTATTCATTTTTTCATCGTAAGCTTTATTTCAATATTCCCGTCGCAGTTGACATTCCGAAGGAACTTTTGCAGTTTTTCCAAATTTACCGGTAACACAATTTTCGATAAAATCTTTAAATATCGGATTGTTTACCTGCGTCCATGGTATATTACAGCCCACAACAAATTTCAAGAGCTCACTATTGAAATCATATTTCATACCTGTATGTTTATTAGATGCGACATGTCGCGTTACACTAGATTTCGTTTGAGCGAAGCTCACATTGCACTTGGTGCAAAATAATAAAGAATCTCGAACCTCTATCTCTGGATTATTTTCTATCCACGAACGCATAAACTCGTAACGAGTTTTTTTTCTCGGAGGCATATTTGTGTTGACTGATTATTTACAGTTTTTTAAAATACAATTGCATATAAGTTTATCTACTAGACAAGCAAGGGTAACGGTTGACAATAGGTGTCTAATACAATGTCAATCTTGACGCTCGATATCTATGAAGCATTTTCTTATAAATGAATAGACTTAACTGAAGAGGTTGATAATGAATGACCAATATAAAATATGTACCTATATGTATGATTAATCTTTATTTATTTTTCAATCAATTATTCATTCGGTAGAAACCTACTAGGGTACGATCTGTTTTTAAGTAAATACCTACTCTTTGGCTAATGTCAAACGTTCCCGCTCCGAAAACCCCGATGTATGTATATAATAGATATAAATACTTAAATACACAGAAAACATCCATGACTCAGAAACAAATATTCATGCTCATCACACAAATATTTGCCCTTACTGGGATTCGAACCCAGAACCTTCAGCTTCATAGGCAGCGTCACTACCCACTAGGCTAACCGGTCGTCAACCATTATCTATAAAAACCGGCCAAGTGCGTGTCGGGCCACGCGCAGTGAAGGGTTCCGTAGTTGCCTGTCTGTCTTAGTTACATCGACGTGTGGTGCGGTTGCGTCGGCCGAATTTGTACGAAAATTGGTCTTTCCAAGTACACATTAAGTTGGTCGACTATTACTCGGTAACTACTTATGCCTACTGGTCCGTGATAGTTTTCCTTTTAAATTCATTATATGTACTACTACCACGATTTTTTTAATATCCCCAGTAGTAGCCATTTAGCCGGCAGGGGGGGGGGGACACACATGCCTCGAACAAAAATTAGGGCTTTGAAGCTCAATATCTCGCAAACGAATCACTGATTTGAAAAATGAATTTAAGAAACCCATAATAGTTTTTAACGAGCTATCCAACGATACCCCACACTATGGGTTTAACGAGAAAAAAAATGCATCCCCGCTTTAGGTGTAGGGGAGGTACCCTAAAAAAAATTTTTTTTCAAGATTTTATTGTACTGTTCTGTCGGCGTGATTGATTGATATACCCATGCCGAATAACAGTTTTCTAGTAGTAATGGTTACTGAGCTAAGCCGAAGACGGACGGACAGACAGACGGACGGACATGGCGAAACTATAAGGGTTCCTTGTTGACTTCGGAACCCTAAAAACGGAGCCCACGGAAATATTTATTTTATTCTGTTTTTTAGTATTCGTTGTTAAAGCGGCAACAGAAATACATCCTCTGTGAAACATTCAACTGTCTAACTATCAGGGTCATGATACAGCCTGGTGACAGACGGACAGCGGATCCTTAGTAATAGGGTCCCGCTTTTACCCTTTCGGTACGGAACCCTAAAGTATTCAAAACATTAGTTATAAGTGAACAACGTTGCATTTGCACTTACAAACCAGTTTACTTGCTACCCAGACAGTCTGCCGAACTGAAACATGGCAAATACATTTACGAAAAAGTTCTCGGATAAATAGAATTAAATATTTCCACGTCGATGGTGTTTTTTCGGCACCAAACAGTTAAAAGCACAAACAATTCAACTTTTCACTTACCGCGACTGCTTGTTGGCCGGCGCGGCGCTTGCGTCGCGAGTAGGGGCACCAGGCGTTGGGATTTGTTGGGATTTTTAAGGACTTCATTATGCTCGTAACGTTTTTCCTATCCCAATCACTTTCATATTCACAGTGTACCAAATATGGGGTGTGAACCGATCAAGGACATAACAGGTATCGTGTTCTAATAAGAAAAAACTAAAATAATTATTTGTTTGACGCGATTTTTTTTTCATTCGTATGGAGCAGGTCGCCCTAGTCGGCCAACGCTCCACACAAAAGTAAACAAAGAAAAAAAAAATATTTCTCTTAGTTTTTTCTTAACACAACACGATACCTGTTATGCCCTTGATTATACTTGAAAATATAATTAGATTCCACAAAAATAACCTCTTGCCATTAAAATGAAAAAGTAACCGACACTGGCAGACTTACACTCTTCCAAATGTTGGACGTAGCTAGTTTTTACTTACGTCCATCATTTGGAAGAGTGTAAGTCTGCCAGTGTCGGTTACTTTTTCATTTTAATGGCAATTTTGAGGTTATTTTTGTGGAATCTAATTATATTTTCAAGTATAGTTCACACCCCATTTTTGGTACACTCGTATAGAGCGCCACTTAAAATTTGATGCAGTATCTTAAACTTCCCTTACAGTACATATGGTGCTACTTTCCCGCACTAGTGCGGAAAAGAGCACTTTCCGTGCATATGTCGAAACTTTAAAGAGCCATATGTACAGTAAAACGTTGTACGATACACGTGCGAATAGGTAATTCGCAACTCGTGTCGATTTAAAACACTCCCTTCGGTCGTGTTTTAGTTTATCACCACTCGTTGCGAAATTCCTATTTTCGGCACTTGTATCGTAAATAACTATTGCGACACTGTCTTGATGTCCGCTCAGGCGGTTAGTTGCACGTGCCGAAATGAAAACCCTAGGTAAACTTAAATAAGAAAAGAATAAAAAAACTAATAAATATTCGAGGACAATTTCACCCAAATCGACTTAGTCCAAAACTAAGCAAAGCATTTACCATGGGAACTAAGCGCCGATATATAAACATTTATATATCGTCCCCAAATATTTAAGGGTTTATTTATTTTTTATTTATTTCAGCATATAAATATAGATAAATAAATACTTATATGCATAGAAAACATCCATGACTTAGGAACAAATATTCGTGCTCATCACACATAATCGTTTTTACCCTCGTAGGCAATGCCTATACCACCAATGCTAACAATTAGGCTAAAGTGGTTAACTTAAAATAGAATACTTCTACTATCACTACTTGATTACAATGGAAAACTGGAACTTATCATCATAGAACGACACTCTGGAAGGTGTTAGTGAAATTCGTGACCTAGGTTTAATATTAGATGATAAGTTTGACTTCCATAAGCACGTAACTGGCATTTGCAAGCAGGCTAGCAGGACTTTGGGATTTGTGATGAGGATTGCAAAACAATTTCACATCGGAGTGGCTAAAATTCTCTTTAGCGCATTTGTAAGGAGCAAGTTAGAATACGGCGCTGTTGTTTGGGATCCGTACGAGAGCAAATACTCTCTCATGATTGAGAAAGTACAACGCAAATTTGCTCGCTGGCTGTACAAAAAAGCCTACGGTTACTACCCGTACCTCTATCCCTCCATCTTTGTCTCGGGCATGGTCGGGCTAGACACGCTGGCGCTGAGAAGAAAGCTATTGGTACTAGTCCACTATCTGTCAGTTGTCCATCACCGAGTGGATAGTGCAGAGGTGTTGGCTCGGATCGGGTTGGTGGTTCCGACGCGGATACCCACGGACGTGGACGGGGCGGTAGCGCCGCGCCGCCGGCCGGGCCTGCTGCAGCGGCCGTCCGCTCGCACGCGCTACGCGAGCCATGCGCCTACCGCCCCCCGCGCCATGACATGGCTGCATCTAATGCTCACTCAGCACGAAGACGCTGACAGGTTCGCTGATCGTTTGACATACTTGTGCAATATTGCTAGGATATTTTTGAATTGGCATCTAATTAATGGAATGACATTATAATTACGATTTGTGACATTTTTACGTGTGAATGTTTATCTTTCTTGTTATTTTAGCGTGTAAGTGATTTGGTGTCCACACTGTAAGCTTGCATTGTATTAAATAAATAAAGAAATAAATAAATAGAAGTCTCTATATAAGTCCACTTAGTTTGGACAATATGGTAACCCTGGTCACGAGAAAGTCGAAAACTCAGCTTTCAAATGTATGGTGACGTATTTTGCAAAGGGCTGTTTGTTTTGGACGGCGACTGGCGAATGTTTTAGTTAATGCCGTTTTGTTTGTGGATTTTGATTTATTGAATCAAAGTTCATGTGGATCATACTAACGGCTTTAAAATGATGTCATCTGTTTTGTTAGCAATGATATTTTGTGATTCAAAGTATTGAAAAAAAAACGACGCGAACTTTGCATACAAATTTAATGAGTCTATTTGTTTTGTATTTTCAACTACTGAAAAGATGTTAAACGAAATCGTTACTGAGTGATTATTTCAACGGAGGTACAAATTGATTAAAGCATTTTATTTATATTTATGTAGGTATTTAAATACCGTAAAATGCTGCAACTTTGCCTGGATTTTGACGTTTTTTTCTTATATCTGTGAACCTATTTTTCATGATGAGTTTAATGAGTATTAGTCGGAAAACATACCCTATGTCTTGCCAGATAAGACTCAAATCCCATTACCTAATCATACTGTATTTCCGATTTACAAGCAATCAAAGTGGCAGGCAAAGTTGTAGACCTAAGACGTAACTTTGCCTAGGCGGATATCTCAATAAATAATGTGTTGCTATTTGTAATAATATTTACTCGTGTGCATGAGACATTGGGCTAGTCCCTGGCAGTCAAATTATTGCCATAAGCTTAATACTTTTTTTTTCACAGGCAATAGGTAAAGTTGTAGCAGGTTCCACAAACTTTCTATACAAAAATATTGTTAACTGTAGGGTTGTGCCAAAAAAAAGATCATTATTTAAATAAAATATTTTTATTTTTAGTTACAAAATAATCAACAATCAATAATACCCATTTTTTTCCTTATTTTTTTTTAAACGGAATAACGCCTAAATAATTGATAATCGTTCATAAATTTGCGCCAAATTCATTTTTAGGGTGACACCGTAAGATGTCACGTGACCTGATCGAAAAACTGTTACAATGTTATTGAGTTTTCACTTCTGCCGGCACTCCCGGAGTGCAACCCGGTCTTTTATTTATTTATTATAAGTACATTGCAAGTACACTTTTTTGCTAATTCACAATGCATTATTATAGTGTAAAGTTCTAATCACCCATCACCTTTAAACTCCAACTGTAGGTAATCGACCTGAAACCCATTTGATAAGAAAGATAACTGCAAGACAAATCAAACGAGCCTAAACACAGTGGGTTTATTATGTGTTGTTTAGAAGTTTCTATCTTCGGTCTCCATTATCAGACCATCTCGATGGTACCATAAACATTGCACTGTCACCCAAGTTACATAAGTACGTTAAACACCTCAATTGGTCGCTAATAAGTGGTTGAAAAATTTATTGCGAATCTTGAACTAAAAGACAAACATACAACATAATTATAATACAATAGATATACAATTTGCAAGTAATTACAATAAAAATAACTTAAGTACCTTTAAGTTTTTTTTGTTAACGTTAGTTTATTACTGCATTGTCAGCAGATCTACCCACACTGAAAGTTGGTGAAAATCGCCTTGCAAGATTTGACTTAAACCAACAATCATTGCAAGTTAATAAAAAGCTTGTAATAAATAAACTCATTTAAGCAGGCTTATTTTTACTATTTTCTGTACATTTATAAAACCCAGCTAGTGACAGCCCTAGACCCAGGCAAAATTGTGTCATTCAAGTTTCCAAAACACTGCCCAATATTGCCTAGTACGTTATTATGCTGAAAACATGTCCTTTTCTTGAAAATATTAAACTTACGGAAAATAGACAGTCTTTACTTACCCTGGGACGTTACCACTTCTCAAAAAACACCTTTTTTGTAGATAAAAGTTCAAAAGTTGCGAGACACTAAAAAAATGCTGCCACTCACTCCGACTTATGATGCGTAACTGGCGGAGCAACAATGGAGTTACCATTGTAAAAAAATAAATATGTGTTGCCAGAATAATGAAAATTCCTACCAAATGGTAAAAAACACGAAAAAACTAAGCAAATTCGAGAGGTCATAATTGAAACGAAATAGGCAAAATTGAGTTTAAATGGCAAAGTTGCAGCATTTTACGGTAACCCTCTTTTCGCACTTTACTCAAAAAAGCAGGTACCTACCTAAAATAAAATGTGCCAAGAAAAATAATATCTAACACGTTGTACGGCCCTAGAAATAAGTTAAGTCCCGTGACAGGTAGTGTCAGATATTTATGCGAGTTTTATTGTGGCAGATATGTGCTGGTGACTGTACCTGTACCTGTATTCGATGTGAGTTTAATAAGAACATTCACCTGCTTTGGAGTATCCTTTATCGTCATCTTATCAGATCCTGCATTGACCACTCTCCGGTCAGAACACCATTCAGCCCAATTCTCATGAAAACCACAAAACAGATCATTGTCACTATTAATAAACCCTGAATTGAAAAGCCTTTTTTGCCCGCCATTGTTTTGTTTTCGCGACAAGCGGAAACGGATATAGAGGGAGACGGAATAATAGCCGACGGAAATGGTCAGACATGGTGGGTTCTTATTTTTTTCTCTCATACGCTGGACATTGCTAACTCAATACAGGAAACAAACGTGACAACGGAACCTGAGTCGTATGCAAATATAAATACAGTTTCTTTTTAAATGCGGGTTAGGAAGCAGTCTCCAAATTACGACTAGGTATAGTTCCAGCGAAGCGTGACGCAATGTTAGCGCGCCATAGAGCTGTTGCATCAGGACGGAATATACGACGGGAATTTAAAAATGTTTTAGATTTAGTGCAATTCATTGCAACGACATTCAAACGGAATAACACATAGACATGTGACGAATGATGATAGAGGAAAAAAATAAAGGAAAGGAGTTTTAATTAAGAGGGGGCGTATCGCCAGGGAAAAATCAGAAATCACCCGCGCGCCCCGTACCTGCCGCGCTGATGCGTCTATTGCTGCCCCGCTCCTTCTCGCATAGTATATGCCCCGACAGTCAGATGAAACATGATGAATACCTATAGATAATTATAATAAGTGGAAAGAAAGACAAAATCTGTAAGTACCTATATTTGAAGATATAATTTTCGCTAGTAGCTAAGTCAGTTTCGAGAGCTATAACTGAAATGACCTTCCGTTTTTTTACTAAATCACGTAAGGGTTGTAATTTAGCATAATAATGTCTCGTAAAAGGCTAAAGCAAAAAAACAGCTATAATCGAATTTAAACTTTTGTGAGACATATCTAAAATACTACTAATAAATCCACGGTTAAAAAATTAACGTAAATGTCACGGCAGGCGACATGTTTCGAACTCTTCGGGAGTTCTTCTTCAAAACAAACATCGAAAACACTAATCCTGAAGAAGAACTCCCGAAGAGTTCGAAACATGTCGCCTGTCGCGTCATTTAATACGTGAATTTATTAGTAGCATTAAAAAAAACTAATTTATTATGAAAACTTCGATCATGTTTATGAAAGCCAGATTTTCAGGCCAAATTTTTCAATTCTGACCCCGTGTCATGGTCGGCCTTATCACGCGATAAGTGACAGGATAGAGCGTCCAGGCCGCGCCAGTGCGCGCTGGGAGCGGCCAGGATGGCTGACACCGTTTGATAGAACGAGACGATGCCCCTATCTTGTCACTTATCGAGTGATAAGGCCGACCATGATACGGGGTCTGATCTCGGATTCGTACTTGGAGACAATGGAGACGCTTTGGCCCTTTAGTTATCAATTTTGAACATACTCGTATTAAAGAAAAACTGCAAAATTGTGTTCACTTTTTTAATATAAAAATCTCCAACTTCGCAGGCAATAATTCGGGTGCAGACTCGAAAATTATTATTACTCCAAAAGAAAGAAGGCAAAAAAATATGCATAGTGATGAAAATCCCATTCAGATATCTCAAAGAATTACGAAGCTACAACCGTTTTAATATTGCTTGTTAGAGAGAGAAAACGCAAACGGTGTGTGACGTCACATTACAGGATGCTGCCGGCAGGCCGCGTCGACGGCGTCGCCGACCACGATGCGCGCGGCACGTTGCCGTCTTCTGTGACGTCACATTCTTCCAGCGTCATCGTTTCATATGAAGTTGCGTTTTGCGAAAAAGGGACAGAACACATCCCTTCTTAAAACTTTGGACACTTATAACTTCGTGATTATTTAACCTTTTGCGTTGATTTTTTCTCCATTTGACAATTTTTTTTATCTTTCTTCGAGAAAATATCACATTATTTTATTTAGTGTCTACGCCCCTATTGTTGGAATCTAAAAGCGTCACCCGTGATGACTTTAAAGGAAAAAAATGTCAATAATTACACGGTTCACCCACGTATTAAACGTCACTACGGGCGACATGTTTCGAACTCTTCGGGAGTTCTTATTCAGGATTGAGTGTTTTCGCGGCGGTGTCGCTTAAATCACGACAAGATTCAAGCGACACCGCCGCGAAAACACTCACTTTATAGAGTACAAATTACTTTAATTACCCAAGGAATACCACTACCTACATTTTGTTGCTTAAAAAACCACCGGCTATAACTGAAATATGGCCTTCCGTTTTTTTACTAAATCACGTAAGGGTTGTGAGCTAGCATAATAATGGCTAGTAAAAGCCTAAAGCAAAAAATAGCTATAATCGAATTTAAACTTTTGTGAGACATGTCTAAAATACTACTAATAAATCCACGGTTAAATTCACGCATTAAATGTCACAACAGGCGACATGTTTCGAACTTTTCGGGAGTTCTTCTTCAAAACAAACATCGAAAACACTCATCCTGAAGAAGAACTCCCGAAGTGTTCAAAACATGTCGCCTGTCGTGTCGTTTAATACGTGTATTTAACCGTGAATTTATTAGTAGCATTAAAAAAAAACTATAATATATTATGAAAACTTCGATCATGTCTATGAAAGTCAGATTTTCAGGCCACTACTGTGTGGCGGCCAAATTTTTCAATTCTGATCTCGGATTCGTACTTGGAGACAATGGAGACGCTTTGGCCCTTTAGTTATCAATTTTGAACATATTAAAGAAAAAGTGCATAATTATGTTCATTTTTTTAATATCAAAATGTCCAAGTTCGCAGGCAATAATTGTTGGAATCTGCACTCTAGATAACCCTAAAAGCGACACCCGTGATGACTTTAAAGAAAAACAATGTCAATAATGTCACTACGGGCGACATGTTCCGAACTCTTCGGAAGTTCTTCTTCAGGATGAGTGTTTTCGCGGCGGTGTCGCTTGAATCACGACAAGATTCAAGCGACACCGCCGCGAAAACACTCATCCTTAAGAAGAATTCCCGAAGAGTTCGAAACATGTCGCCCGTAGTGACATTTAATACGTGAGTTGAACCGTGTAATTATTAGTACTGTTTCAACACGTCTCACGAAAGTTTAAATTCGAAAAGCAATGTCCGCCATCTTGGAATTCAAAATGGACATCATTTCTAGAATCTTCACCCTCGAGAAGCCTGCCAATGTATGTTGTTCTTTAAAAAACGCGCATATTAATTTACAACGAATGTTTCAAACATTTTAAATAATGCGACCACTTTTTGAAATATTTCTGACTATGAATTCGTATTTAGACCTCTCAGACATCGATTTTGAACATAACCGGATTTATTCTCAACTAGCGATCCGCTCCGGCTTCGCACGGATACTATTTATTTATTTAAACTTTATTGCACAAAAGAAAACTTATCGTACAAAAGGCGGACTTAATGCCATATGGCATTCTCTACCAGTCAAACCTTAAGGCAAAGCGGAAAAGATTGTGGGGCAGTGCAAATAACAACTAAAAAAAATAACATTACGGTATTTCTATATACAACATATTTACACAAATACATATACTATATTATACATATAAACCTTCTTCTTGAATCACTATCTATTAAAAAAAACCGCATCAAAATCCGTTGCGTAATTTTAAAGATCTAAGCATACATAGGGACAGACAGCGGGAAGCAACTTTGTTTTATACTATGTAGTGATAGTGATAGTGTTAATCTTTCATAAAGTAAATACACGATCGACAGAAAAATGTTCGTCTAGTTTTGAATGTACTGCACAAATTATTCTAAGAAGCCGGTCACCCGCCGATCGCTGCGTAATCTTATAGTTGTATTTTGAACTTTAAGATCTATATGTTAAGGTCGACTTTTAAATATATTATTTCAAAATGTACCAAAATATCTACTGGAATGTAATGATACGTTCATTCACTGGACGAATATACTGGGTCACAATATTATTGAAATAATTATGTTCATCGTGCTGTCGTGAGAGCACAGAACGTAGTCCTCTCGTCTCAGCGGAGCGATTACGACTGACTCCGCCCGCGAACGGCAACAAAAGATATACAGAACCGCACGAAACGTGCGACGGGAGAAAGGGTATCGCGCTAAATAAAAAAGGCCTATACGCCAAATACGTTTCACCTCAATAAGTCTGAAAAGGGACTACATAAAAATACCCCGCTAGTACTTTCATTAGGTAATGTGAAAAGCTATTATACACTCAACTTTTACTTAATTTATATGCACGGGAACCTCACACTATTGAAATTGAGTAAAAATAAGACATGTTTTGGCGGTTCATTTCTATCGAGGCAATTTTGGTTTTGTATGGTTTTGTTCAGACGATTCAATTGCAAATATGATGTAGTTTTGGTATGTTCTTTTTCCTGGCATTCGCTTTAGTTTGTCATAGGTAAATATTCAATCTAAGAACCCCGATTTCGCGGAGCGCCCCCTCTTAACAAGAATTAATTTAGCGAGGTTAACTGATTGAACGCACGGAGCAATAATATTATACAAGGTGTTTTTTTAACCGTCTTGTAATGTATACATTACGAAGAACTTAAAAAAAGGTTTATTTAGTTTTTTTTCGTATTAATATTAATTTTAATCATCCAGCCGAGTGACCGCAGTGACCGCTAGCCGCCATCTTTAGATAGTTACGAACTCTAACCGGGTGAATCAGAGCCAGAGTCAATCAGCCATACAGAATTTTTCACACTTAATTACCTTTTATTACTAAAACTCAACTATTTTTTTTAACGAATGATTAGTACGTTTTTGATATTTTGAGTGGGCTTCGGCTCTAAGACGGTTAAAAAAACACGTATTACAGCTCCAACATAATGCTCGATGTCATTTTATTTAGCAAAGTCAAATTAATGGACTCCAAGGATCTTCCTATTTAACCGAATCATCAACGCGTGAGGCGTATAATAATATCGTTTGTGCAGTATTTGGTAAGTTTATGATTCGCATTCCTGTCGGCAAATAACAATAATAATTATGGATTCTTATCTGAAATAAATGATTATTATTAAATAAGTTCGCCGAAGCTTTTACGCATTGCCAGTGGCAAAGTTTGTATAAGTACTTACGTTTGCTGTCAGAACCGCGAGTTCTTAAGGGGCTCCCATACGCCAATGACCTTCGATCTGAATCCGTTAGTTTTCTAATGTTTTTTGTAGCTTATTATATTAACAACAACGGCTTTAAGCAATATATTTCCCATATTTACTTCAAAGTTCATTGTTTTCGAGATATTTGGCATCAAAGTTTAACAATTTTAGGCCAAAAAACTGGTTTTCTGGCCATAACTTTTGTGTTAATTAATAAGTTTATAAAAACGCATATCAAATTTATAGGTAAGTTCAGTATGTATGAGTAGGTATGAGTTTCGGGTGTATAAAAGTTTTAATGAGGATGAAGTGTCGGGTTCTGTATTTTTACAGACCTCTCTTTAAAATGGATAATTAATTCTGTATTAACATTTTTCGAGTTATTCAATATCAAAAATGTTAAACAGGAATCAAACTTTCCCATATCTGCACCTGGAAACCTAGCTTCAATAAACCGAGGACGAGTGTCGAAATGAAAACTACTAAATTTCGTTGATTTTTGACGGGTGCCCCTTAAACACATTTAAAGGGCTCATGTGGCACTTTTGGATTTGAAAGTGTAGTCTACAATTCAATTCAATTCATTTATTTATTCAGATAACAAGATCCAGTTTTTGTTAGTAACAATTATCCTTAAAAAGAGACTATGTTATGTTAGTAGTTAGAATACCAAATTATCAAATCAAAAGAACATTAGGCCTTTGGCTTTATTGAGTACGGCGCATGTAACCGACTACAATGAAGCAAGTAGGGGCAGTCTAATCTGCCCCCTATCATCATTAAGATGGTGTTGTCTACGCTTCGTTTTCGGCATAGATACTAGCTAGTAAACCATGCGCTAGAAGGTAATCATAATCAAAACGGTAAGATAGGTATGAACTTGATCAACGTAATAAATTTAATTGATTCGATATAAAAACTTCAACTCTTTTGACATTATAAGTGTGTGTTCCTTTGTTTCATAGACAAGCCCATTAAACTAGAGGCCGTAAATGAATCAGTCTGATGGCCTCTTTCCGGTCCGCTATCGGACAACACACGAAGGTGTACTTGACGTGATATTAACAAAAAAAAGTATGTGACACCTATATGAAAATATTGACTTTTTGATTAAGCACAGAATTTATATATTTCCTTTTATTATACTCACACAACAGTACCAAGAGAAGCGAAATACTTTTAGTGTATTCATGTATAGACAGAGAACATATTTATGAACCAATAACAGGCATGCAACAGCACTTAAACGGTTCGAAGCTTTTACAATAGAATACAATACAATAAAATGTATTTGCAGAAAAAGGGTAAGTTTACATGTCTTAGAGTAAATACATTATTGTTTCACCTTTTTTCCAGCTGTTACAAACAGCATGCAAATATGTACATACAAATATAGCATTTTTGTAATAAAATTATGGTGGTCCTACGAGTACCTAAGAAAACATTTTAATTATACATTAAATTTAGCTATTACAATCATAAACAGCCTTAACTCACTACACCACTGGTTTCTAATTTCTATAGTATAACGTGACCAACATTGCTAAAAAGTCTGCGTAATCAGAGGACAGGTAAACACTGGTTGACATGAGGCAAACGTAGTGTTGAACAGACAAGTACCCAGCAACAAATGAAGTACGATTTAAAATACTATAAAAAATGATTAAAACATAGAATGTACTATTACTTATCAGAAATCAAATCAGCCATTCTGCCCTAATGGCAGAGTATCTACTTAAAAATGCACACATTTTTTTTAATTACCATTTTGCATTTTTTTCTAGTTAGAACGTTTTTTTGCGCTCTATAGTTATCTACAACTCAAAAAAGACTTGTAAGCACGTTTTTTTTTGAATTTTTAGGGTTAAACATAGTTACGGATGTACAATATTTTGAACTGTATACTTGTAAGAATTTGTCAACAAAGTTATAATTAACTACAATAAGTCATTACCATTATGTTTAGTGGTCGACTTCTGCTGAGTGGCAACCCTCAAATAGGGTGGTTGCGTCATGTTTAGGTTATAGTAAACCATCAAATTATTGTAATTAAGTATAAATTACAAAATATAATTAAAATAATTAAAAAGATAAGGACCTTTTTTTTAATTTCAATTATGTTATAAGCATCTTATGATTAAGTCGGCAAGATCTTCAACCTTGAAATTTTGGAAAAATATGTTTTTTTTATTGTTCGAGATTAAAACTACTAATAGATCGATCGTTACGCTTTTATAAAAACTTTACGACAACTATGTAGGTACCTAAATGCAGTATGTCGCGACCGAAACAGCAATTCACTTGATTTTCCATACAACGATTAGTACAAATTGCAAAATATGACGTCATTATTTTACGTCAATTAGCATGAAGCGTTTTGGCTGCCGCCAGCGAGGTCTGTCTTTGCCAATTTTTTTTGGGTATTTATGTTCTTTAATTGTATTTGCTCAAATAGATACAAACATTTGTCCATCTCCAAAAAATGGTTCGAATGGCATCAAATAAATCTTAGGTCACAAGCTTTATTATCAAGGAGATCAAGACAATGAACGCAACAGGTGAAGATATCAGCATGACTCCCTTAAAACTTCCTTGAAGAAGTTTCTTTATCAAATATAAACTTCGTAGGGTTAAAGTTCCTGATAGTCTCGGGTCGTCTAGGCTGAAGGTCCAAGCAAGTGACATTTGATCGTTTCAATGAAACGGACTCATGACGCGAACTTGGGACTTCTACCCGGAAAGACACGCTTTTCTTCCAAAGCGACCGAGCGGGTGGGCAGGTTGCGGATAGCCCGTCATCCAGCAACATGGACCCGGACAGTGGAAGGATGAGCTCGGACCAATCCCAATCCAAGCTCATCTCCCCATACCTACCCCTTCCCGATAACCTATTTCCAAACTTCCAAAAAAATCCAACCTAGACCCAATCCAAAACCCATCACATTTCCTCTCCCCACTTCCCGGAGGAGAAAACCTCGACTCCAAAAACCCTAATCCACAGTGTGACCGACCGTGCTAATGGATGCGTGGCTGAGAGGGAGCTCAGTCGCGAACGGTGGACCTCGGGTATCGGGCGAAACCCGTTGTACAGTAGCCTTATCTACGCAAGCGGGGCTCTGCGTAGATGGACCTTTATTCCCTAGCTACTCGTGGGTACAAAATGGAAGAATTAATAAAAAATAAAAACACAACTAAAACCAAGCCAAAACCAACGCCTACTTTGACTGGGACGGCGAAAGCTGAACCGCCAAAGAATGAGGCAAACAAAGACGTGAGGCAGGCTGAGAAGGATCCGCTGAAGCTGGGTAGGACGCCGGACGCTAGGGTACCGAAAGGAGCCCCGGCCAAGGCGACCGAGCCAGAGACGGCGGAAACCTCGAATGCCTCACAAACAAAACCAAAGGCAGCGGCGAGTGGGACGACGAAAGTTGAACCCTCGAAGCAGGCCATAGATCCCGGCTGGGAGATAAGGTGCAAACCAAGAGCGGAAAGAAAATCTGCCCAGCCGCAACCCCAAACCAACGACCCTCCGAAGAGGAAGATCGGGCAGAGGCAGCGGCAGAAGCTCCAAAAACTCAGAGAGTTGGAGAGCCGCCCCCCTGTGCAAACACATGAGGTCGAAGCTGCAAGTACAGCAGAAGTGAAAGCGACGACCTCAAAAGAACATACCCAGGTGGAGCAGGTCAACAAGACCAAGAGGGCACGCCTGGACGAGACTATATCCCCAAGAGGCGACCACAAAAAAATTAAAACGGACGCCCAAGGGACAAGAAAGACTCACCCCACCTACGCGGCGGCCGCCGCGACAGATCTGACGGTTGCAATCACCAACGAGCGCACGGGCAGACTGTCGCAGCAGGACGCCACGGAGGTGGAGAAACAGATCGGAGACGCTATCTTCCAGGCAGCGATCGAGACCGACTTAGATACGGAAGCGGAGGCCCCAGCGTTTACAGGAAAACCCAGCCTGGTTGATGGGTACCTGAAGCTGTGGTGCCAGAACGCAAACACCAAAACGTGGCTGATGTCCTGGATAGCATCAGCCACCCTTACAAACGGAGACCATCTCGTCGGGAAGAGGGAGGACGAGATGGTAAAGAAAACCATGTGTGGCATACTAATCCCATCGCTAGAGGACAACCTCACCAAGGTCGGTAGAGTCCTAAACTACCAAAACTCCTGGGCCCAGGTGAAGCGATGGACGATACATAATGCCATCCCCCTAAGGACAAGAGGTTGCACTCTTCTGCTGGTGGGAATACCAGAGGATGTAATCCCCACTGTGCTGGAAAAGGAAAGAAAGTTGAACTACTTGTGTGGGACAATTTACATCCGTTTCCAGCATGGCGGGGGGCACTTCCGGGATTCACCACCGGAGAAGAATGCGAACCTGGAGGAAGATGGCATCCAGAACGATAAAAACAAAGCCGCGGAGGGGAAAGATGACGAGGACACCCCTACCGCCATGGAAACTGAAGGCGCTGAGGGAAACGAGCCGAGCTCCGACGTCGAGGAGGGCATCTTGCTTGACTCAGACGACGAGGACGGCTGCACAAAGGGGATCAGCCTCTTAGACCTTAAGTCGAAGAGGGTGGAGGGGACATCGCCCGATGGCTCCTTCCCGCTGTAAGGTCCTCCAGGTTAACCTCCAGCACAGTGAAACGGCAACGGCTCAACTACGCAGATGGCTGGAGGATAACCCTACATCAATAGCCCTGATCCAAGAGCCGTGGATCAGAAACACACGCATAAATGGCCTCTGCAATACCGGAGGTAAAGTAATTTACAATACACAAAGTAAACCTAGAACATGCATACATATATCTCGTAACATAATAGCACAGCCTCTAACCGAATTCTGTTCCAGAGACGTGTGTGCTATAAAACTCCTCAGAGCACAAACCTCAAGCATACCAGAGATAGTTCTCGCCTCCGTCTACATGGCGGCTGAGGACGAACCCCCTCCGGTGGAAATGAACAATCTCATACGCTACTGCGAGCACAAAGGGCTGGAGCTGGTCGTTTCGGCGGACAGTAACGGTCACCACAACCTATGGGGAATGGAAACAAACAACAAAAGAGGTAACGATATTGTTGAATACCTAATGACTACTAACCTAGACATCCTAAATACAGGATCAAAACCTACTTTTGTCACCCGTAGATGTAACACTATAATTGACATTACTCTAAGCACAGGGCTAGCAGCTCGGCACGTATCCAACTGGCATGTGTCGGATGAGCTGTCGTGCTCCGACCACAGGTGGGTTCGTTACGACCTCGCAGCCGATACAAACGAACCAACACCCAGAAGAAACCCGAGACGCACGGATGTTAAGGCGTACAAGGAGACTCTGGAAGGTAAACTAGATGATAAGACCACTACACACAGACCTCACAACACCACAGAGTTGGAGGAACAGGTAAACATATTCACACAACACGTAACGGAGAGCTATGAGAACACATGTCCATTATCGACACCATCAGTTATTGGGAACAACATGAACTCAAACTGGTGGGGCCCGGAAATGGAGCGGATGAGAACCAAAATGAGAAGACTTTTAAACAGAGCAATGAATACAAAAGCAGAAGAGGACTGGGACAAATACAAAACAGTCAAAGCCGAATACAAAAAACGAACACGATACAGAAGATCTGCGTCCTGGCGGAACTTCTGTGATAAGATATCTAACAGCACACAGGCCAACAGAACAAGGAAGATACTAGCCAACCAACCTAATCAACTACTGGGCACACTGAGAAGACCAGACAACACCAACACCAGCAATCCATCTAAAACTGAAAGTCTACTGGTGGAAACCCACTTCCCGGGGTGCAAAGTAGTTGACGTACAAACCTGGGCAGAACAGGAGGAAAACTATCATCCAACAGATAATGAGTGGAAGACAGCAGAACGAATAACAGACACAAACAAAACGGCCTGGGCGATAAAAAGCTTCGACGACTATAAGTCTCCGGGCCTGGACGGTATCTACCCTGCTTTACTAAAGTGGGGAGGACATAAGCTGATCGAGCATTTATCAAACCTATTATGCAGCTGCATTGCCTACAGATACATACCAACGAAATGGAGAGAGGTAAAAGTAATTTTCCTACCAAAACCAGGAAAGAGTGACTACTCGGACCCAAAATCATTTAGACCCATAAGCCTAACCTCATTCATGTTAAAGACTCTGGAGAGACTCTGCGACAGGGAGTTGAAGGATACGGCCCTTAAAAACATAAAGATACATCCAAACCAGCATGCCTACAGCCAGGGCAAATCTACAGACTCAGCCCTCCACGCTGTAGTAACGAACATAGAAGACGCGCTCGCTAGAAAGAACTCCTGTCTAGGCACCTTCATTGATATAGAGGGTGCTTTCGACAAAACGAACTTTAGCAGCATAAAACTAGCACTAGAAAGACACAAAACCGAACCGCTGCTCATAGAATGGATTATGAACATGCTAAAGAAGAGAATCATAAAACTATCTGAAAACCAAAGTCATCAGGCGCTAGTTATAAGAGGATGCCCACAAGGAGGCGTCCTCTCGCCACTATTGTGGAACCTGGTAGCAAACGACCTAATAACAAAACTAAACAATAACCGCTTTCTGACGATAGGATACGCGGACGACCTAGTAATACTGGTCAGCGGACTAATCATAAACACACTATGTGAACTTACACAAACGGCACTGAAAATAATAGAGAAATGGTGCAAGGAGAATGACCTATCGGTGAACCCCAAGAAAACCGACACAATTCTCTTTACAAATAAACGAAAATTGGGTACCTACGAAATGCCAACTCTATTCGGCACAAAACTAACACTCTCGAAAGAGGTGAAATATCTAGGTATAACACTAGATGATAAACTGAACTGGAGCAAACACCTAGACAGTAGACTAAACAAAGCAACAGTAGCCTTCTGGCAATGCAGAAGGATGGTGGGGAAGAGATGGGGCCTGGCTCCCCACATCGTACTGTGGCTATACAAAATGGTGATAGTACCAACGATAAGCTATGGTGCCATAGTATGGTGGCCGCGCACCCAAACCACGAGTGCAATTAACAAAATCCAAAAAACACAAAGACTAGCATGTGTTGCGGCTACAGGTTGTATGAGAACAACCCCAACAGCAGCACTAGAAATCATGCTAGGACTCCTACCTTTACACATGCATATACTGAAGGAAGCGGCTGCGACGGCAATACGCCTAAAAAGCCTCAACCTATGGACAAAACTAAACACACCCCACACAAAGATCCATAACAGACTGATCACAAGCCTCCCTATCATGGAGGCTTCAATCGACAAAATACCAAGAACTCCAGTCTTCAGGAAAGACTATGGTATATCACTAACAGAAGACTCGAGAGAGGGGCTAAACCAAACAGACCTTAGAATTTTTACAGATGGGTCAAAAACGAACACGGGAACGGGATGTGGTGTGTTCTCAGAGGACTTAAACATACATATAGCCAAACCACTAGGTGAACATAACACAGTATTCCAGGCTGAATGCGTAGGGATAATTGAAGCCTGCAATGCCATAAAAAGACGACAAGTCGAGAATACAAACATACGGATACTGTCTGACAGTAAATCGGTACTACAAGCACTGAGCAGTGATAGCATCACATCTAGCTTGATATACGAATGCCACCAAATCCTCACAGAGGTGTGCGCAGATAAAAACAACGTTACTATACAATGGATCAAGGGGCACAGTGGCTCAAGAGGAAACGATGCAGCGGATGAACTGGCCAGAAAAGGCTCAGAAACAACGGCATACGGACCGGAGCCAATTATGCCCCTGCCACAAAGCTACATATATAATCAACTGGACCTATACACCAAAGATCTACACCAAAGATACTGGGAGGAGATAGACACATGCAGATAGACTAAAGAGATTTTGTCGAAACGCGACAACAAACTCACAACCGCACTACTGAGGACACAGAGAAGCCAACTACGCAAGATAGTTGGAATAATAACAGGACATAACACTCTGAACAGACACCTCTATAACTTAGGTATCACAGACAGCCCCATGTGCAGAGCGTGCATGGAAGCAGAAGAAACAACTAAACACATTCTACTGGACTGTAAGCAGGTAGAAGTATACAGGAAAAAACACCTAGGGTCTCCGGACACACTATTGAACGCAGTCAGCAACACCAAGGCACTCACAAACTTCCTGGAGGAGCTGGGGCGGTTAGAGTAGCGCTATCCCACCGATTCACGCAAAATAGGCACACTGGATGTCGACTTGCGGAAAAAAAGCCCAGTAAAACTAACTAACTAACTAACTAGTTCCTGATAGTGAGTTTTGAAACTCCGAACTGAGTTACCACACACACGTTGGTTGGATTTAAGATGGTAGGTTTCTTTTGGGTCGCTGTTAACATGATTTGGACTTTGACTGGCTGTTGACATAAAGGAAGCAAACGCTCTCTAAGTACTTGAAACCATAATTAGATTCCAAAAAACAGACGTAGCTAAGAATAGAGCTGGGTCGTTTCGACTTTTCCGTGAAACGAAACGTAACCGTTTTTTTCTCTCACAAAACTGTTTTGAAAAACAGTTTCAAAAATAACTAGTTTCTCCGTGCGTTGGCGCCGTCGCCGGTCGCCAAACGAAGTGAAACGAAAAAAAACCGGCCAAGTGGGAGTCGGACTCGCGCACGAAGGGTTCCGTACCATTATATATAATAATAAGTTACAATAGAATTTGTACGAAACTATTACTTCTTGAAGTACATTTTATAAGTTGGTCGACTATTACTCGTAAACGTGTAAAGCCTACTTAGCTGTGATAGTTTTCCTTTTAACTTCGTTATATGTACTACTACCATGAATTTTTTCACATATCCCAAAACAACCATTTAGCTAGCAGGGGGTGGGGACACTGGAGTCTAACAAAAATTAGCACTTTAAGGCTTAATATTTCTCAAACGGATCGTTTAATCGAAAAATTGTTTTCACAAACCCCCAATATTTTTAAAAGACCTATCCAACGACACCCCACACTATGGGGTAGACGACAATAAAAAAAATCATCCCCACTTTACATGTAGAGGAGGTACCCTAAAAAAAAATGTTTTTCAAGATTTTATTTTACCACTTTGTCGGCATGACTAATATGTATATTCATGCCAAGTTACAGCTTTCTAGTACCAAGAGCCTCTGAGCTAAGCTGCGGACAGACGGACGGACGGACGGACATAGCGAAACTATAAGGGTTCCGTTTTTGCCATTCTGGCTCCGGAACCCTAAAAACGGATGAAACAGTTTACAGTGTTCGAGTTACGTTTTCACGTTTTGCATTGCAACCGTTGCGTGTGACCGTTCGATCGTTTTTATAAAAACAGTTTGTGTTTCTAGCCACAAACTGTTATTCCGTTATTGTACGAGAAACCGTTTTTGAAAACGCTTACGGGAAAAAACGCCCAGCTCTAGCTAAGAACTAGCTACGTCCATCATTTGGAAAAGTGTAAGTTTGCCGGTTTTTTTTAAATTTTAATGGCAATTTTTAGGTTATTTTTATTGGAATCTAATTATGGTTTCAAGTATACGTAGATTTTGTAGTCCAGTCAAATGGTCAGACCAAGTCCGCTCATAACTGTACACCAAACTTCACCATAATGATCTAATTAGGGAAGCAAATCTACTTTACGAGAGTTGTTATGAGTTCGAATTGCCCGTATTTAAATAGATTTTTTTTTAGGCCACATGAGTTTGTCACTTTCAGCCCACAAACGAAATGAAAAGCATAACTGCATCTGTAAGCAAACAAACGCTTCATTTTATCATTACTAATATATAAATTGCCTATTTATAATACCCGCTTTAGTCTTACGACATAATAACTCTATAATTATAACATTAATTGCGTCTATAACACCTAATATCGAATCAACTAACATTCCCATTCAATTCTACAAACATCACAAATTAATTCCATCCCAGCCATTTCGATATATCAACACAATCTCAAATTCTCCGAACATAAAATTACTGAACACAAAAGTAATAAAGAGTCGGAAAACAAAACATTATTAACGTTCAACGACGCGTAAATATATCGATACAATAACCAATATTGTGTGTAAAGTTTCTGAAACCGGTATCTTGTAATGGATCGCTTAATTCCGATTAACTCGGGCAGGGAACAATAAGAGGCCCGGAAATTACTCCTTTTCTCTCTTGATCGTTTTTCGTTATTTTCGATACGAAGTGCCCGGTTAAACAAATAATACGCCGAGTTTAAAAGAAATGAGATTTTGTGGCCTTTGAACGCATACAATATAGGGGGTCCGATAAAATTTGGCGTTTTATTGAATTGGAAAAGTGTGATTCCTTTGATACATTGTACTCGTGCGAGGTTTAAAACATACCTAACTGATTAAATGTCTGTATTCTGTGATTCAGGAGCTCATTTCGAGTCAAGGTGTTGTTTTCTCTTTTATTGTTTACTAGCTTCTGCCCGCGACTCCGTCCGCGTGGAACTCGTTTATACACCCCCCATTTCACCCCCTTATGAGATGAATTCCGGGATAAAAACTATTGTCCTTGATGAAAAGAACACGAAACCCATAATATAGGCTCCTGTCACTAACGCCTTAGCTATAAGGGTACTCGCTCTCTTATGCTATACTCTGTGGTCGCAATTACATGTCATTGTTAAATTATTATTTTTCTATAAACAGTCCTTCTTCGACTCACACTATCTCTATAGCAATTGTCCTCTATATTGGTTTAGCGGATTAAGCGTGAAGAGGTAACAGACAGACAGACGCATTTATAATATTAGTGTGGGTCAGAAACGTGAAAACTAATACTAACTGAATTCAATCCAATACGTCGAGCCATACAAAGTCCCAGGACGAGTACTGTAAAGACTGTCGATGGATGTAGATTAATTAATTCAATCACTCATAATATAATTCTAATTAACTACGTCTTTTAAATCTGTTTCCTTCTTCTGTATATTCAATCGATATTAAGTTGAAAATAGTTATTTACGATACAAGTGCCGAAAATAGGAAATTGGCAAAGAGTGGTGATAAATTAAAACACGACCGAAGGGAGTGTTTTAAATCGACACGAGTTGCGAATTACCTATTCGCACGTGTATCATACAACGTTTTACTGTACATATGGCTCTTTAAAGTTTCGACATATGCACGAAAAGTGCTCTTTACAGTACATATTGTGCTACTTTCCCGCACTAGTGCGGAAAAGTACACTTTCCGTGGATAAACGGATTTACAATACTAACAACAACCAGAAGATAAATAACTACAGAGTATCCAAGGTTTAGTTTTTATTTTTAGTTAAACTATTTCTAGTTATATATTTAACTAGCGACCCACCCCGGCTTCGTACGGGTACTATATTTTACATATAAACCTTCCTCTTGAATCACCCTATCTATTAAAAGAAACCGCATCAAAATCCGTTGCGTAGTTTTAAAGATCTAAGCATACATAGGGCCAGACAGCGGGAAGCGACTTTGTTTTATTATTGTTCTTTATTCTTCTACACTCTGACGATCTTTTTGTGAATCCATGCTATTTTAATTTTATGAAATGACATGTAAATTTTTAGAATGAAATAAAATAATCTAATCTAATCTAATCTATACTATGTAGTGACATGGCGAATGGATGTTAGACGTTATACTCAATATTATACTCTTATCATATATGCACATACATACACACCCGTTCCCAGAAAGGTTTCGCAGAACGACGCAATGGTTAGGTACTAGGTATTACTTGAGCATTTAATGGAAAGAACATTACAAAAGAAGAAGTTATAATACTAGCTTCTGCTCGCGACTTCCTCAACGTGGCACTAGCACTCGTTTATATCGTAGCTCAATTCAAACTTTCACCCTTCATTTCACCCCCTTAGGGGATGATTTCCGGTATAAAAACTATCCTTTGTCCTTCCCCGGGACTCAAACTAACGCTATACTAAATTGAATCTAAGTTGGTTTAGCGGTTTAAGCGTGATAGGTAACAGACATACAGACAGACAGACAGACACACTTTCGCATTTATAATATTAGTATAGATAAGAGAGAAAGTTACATTACAGGTAAACGCTTAAAAAAAAAACAGCACGTCTATCATGGGACGGCCGCGACATACTCTTGATTTTTCTCGCACTATACCTCTTGTTCTAAGTGTTCTAATAAGAGAGACGGATAGTGCGAGAAAAATCGAGAAAGCTCGCGCGCCGTCGCGTGATGGAACTTTATAGCGAGAGTTCTGACAGTACGCGCCCTTTAAGTCTGACATCTTCGTGAAAAATGTTTGACGAGCATTCAAGATGTTTGACTCTATGCTTGGCTCTGTTCGTTGTTCAGTTTGACAAACTTAAAAATGAATGAATGAATGAATGCTCATTGTTCTGTTACATTAAAAAAAAAAAAAAAAATCATTTTTTTAAATGCTAAAAGTTGCGCTGGAACATACGTTTCATGTGCTCTGCCTACCCCTTTTGGGAATAAAGGCGTGAATGTATGTATCATTCTCATTATTAATGACAAAGGCAATGTTACAGATATAGATATACTCGTACAAGACTTGTGCGGTGAAAACTGGTGCCTGAACTAGGGGGAACCTGTATTTCAGGTCACCCAGTCCCCCGAACATTTACATGTGATTGCTAAAGTCTATACCTTTAGATAGGTACTTGCAATAAATTAACATTCCCATGTTTTTAATAGTATTCCATCATTATACAAACTTAAATACATTTTAATGACATAATAATAATACCGAAGCTCAAACATCAGTCACGCTTCAACAAAAACTTAATATCCGCTATTGATACATCATGACTACTCACAAACAAAAACGACTTAACTTTATTAAAAAAAAACATAATTTAATACCTTTTTAAACAAACGTAATGTACCCTATTATTAAACTCATCGGCCATAACAAAACGCATGAGACTGGGGGATCGCAGTCTTAATAAAGATTCCCAATTTATAAAGCAAATATTCAAACAAATTAGTTAGGAAGTTGAATAATGCGTTGTGTAACTACAGGGAATATCTATGGGCCATTAAAGTAATGGGTACAAGTTTGACCGATGCGCATCGCCGCAGTTTGAGAGAGGCGAAGATGACTCGCTTTGATCCGAGCGGTACATGATACGCAAGGACCGTTTTGAATACAATTTTAGGATACCGAAAATATATCGCGAATTGGTACTTTTGTGGGTAAAAAATATATAATTCTATTTAGTCCGTCAGATTATCAAAAAATATTGGACACGTATTTTGTTTACAATAACAAAAAAATATGAAGATATTTATTTACGGACGACCGCTTTAGCTTAGTTGGTAGTGACCCTGCCTACGAAGCAAGAGGTCCTGGTTTCGAATCCCGGTAAGGGCATTTATTTAGTGTGATGAGCACGAATATTTGTTCCTGAGTCATGGATGTTTTATATGTATTTAAGTATTTATTTATCTAGATAAGTATGTTTATCGTCGTCTAGTACCCATAGTACAAGCTTTGCTTAGTTAGGGACTAGGTCGATTTGTGTAAGATTGTCCCCTAATATTTATTTATTATTTATTTATTGAATCATAAGAAATGTATCTATATAACATTACAGAAAATGCCAAAGCGTAACAAAGATTCGATACTAAATCTATTTACTCAATATCTATATACAGGGTGATTCAGGAGACGTGAGCAGGATCAACCCTACACATACAGTTAATGTTAATGGATCTTTTACCATCGTAATTAAGTTAAACGCCCACAGTTTTTTTTTACATTTTGTGTAAAAGTTTCATTCACAATAAATCATGGTCACCCTACACAACTAAAAAAAAATTCACGTTAATCTTACCAATGCTGGTACGACTGAGTAGCTTATAAACTATTGAATCCGTAGGGTTGATCCTGCTCATGTCTCCTGAATCACCCTGTAGAACTAGGGTCTGTCTTACTTCATCTTCATTCATTATTAAACGTTAAAGTTCCGGGTAGCGTCACATTATGCTAAAAAGTGATAGGTATAGGTGAAATATTATAAATATTGACGGTCCGAATAGATTTTTTAGGAAAGTAGCCGTTGCGAAAGATATTTAGTTTTTTATGAATATCGGTATCAGTCCTTACTGGTACGAATGTCGGTCGGTGCGATTCCTTGCTGATTGCCTTCCTAAAGAGAGTTCAAATTATTTGTACCTAAATGCAGAGTGCAGCCTGCTACGAGCATAACTTTATTAAGACGTTTAAATTTTATGGATTACATGTATGTATGTATGTATATTTTATGGAATCCGGTCGGACGCGGCGCAGTGTATAACTCGGGCTATTATAAACATAGTTTGCTGGAAAGCAGTGAGCTTTATAGGCATGGGCGAGTCCTTACACCATGTGTAGTTAACTGGCTCGACTGAGAGCCATGTTGATTTTCCCACTAAATACTCTTCTCAATATATATCTTTAGTCTAGCATTGCTTCATTTTGAATTAGTTTTTTTACCAATGTTATTTGACTTTAATATAACAATAAATAATTACGTAATTTCAATGATATGCATATTGAGAGTCAAAGTAATTTATGTTAAACTCTGGCTGATTGTGATGTAACCAAACACTGCCACCATTTATAACCACTCACATTCAAACAATAAATAATGTTATAATTATATTTGTAATAATTTATTAGCGGGCTGATATTTTTATTTTTTTCTAATAATACTAATTGTAGTCGTTCTTCCCCGTTTGACTTATTAATTGGTTCTCTTAATAATACTTTGTGTTAAGGTGAGTCGGGGGCAAGAGTAACATCAGGGGAAGAGGGTCAAAAGCTCCTCCAGCTAATTCTTTTGAATTGAGCGCATTTTGTACTGTCGGTAAAACCGACTAGGCGCCTGTCTGTTTTACCGACGGTACAAAAAGGCGCTCAATTCAAAAGAATTAGCTGGAGAAGCTTTTGACCCTCTTCCCCCGATGTTACTCTTGCCCCGACTCACCTTATGTCGTTCCGTGGGGTTTTGAATAGCACCACCCCTTTTCTTCCCGTGGGTGACGTAAAAGGCGCCGACAGGATAGGGTTGAAGTGTGCTGTGGGTATAGGGCATAGGGTAGGAATATGTCGCTACAACATCACAATTTTCTTCGTCTTTAAGCCAAAATAGCTAGAAGAGGCACTGACCATCGATCAATGGTGATTGGCACCCAAATTAGTTTACCCAGTTTATTCAGGATTGTCAATGATGTCCCGAAATAAGTTTTTCCAATAATATGCCAATATCTGTTTCTCGAGTTCTTGAGTGGCGACCACGCACGTACCGGAAGGCGCGGCGTGGGTAGGCCCCCCACAATCCGAGTCCGCTGGATGCGGGTGGCGCAGTACCGGTCACTTTGGCACTCTTTGGGGGAGGCCTATGTCCAGCAGTGGACGTCTTTCGGTTGATATGATGATGATGATGAATATCTGTTTTGACATGGTTGGTAATAGTAATTTCCTCTTTGGGCTGGCATGTAAACGGCAGTCGTTTCGGAATAACTAGTGCCTAAGCCAATTCTTGGGACTTGGTGGCAACTAGACTCTGGGTTCCTTAGAATTCAGCCGGCAAAAAAACTGCGTTATTTTTCGACCACGCGTTCGGACAAATGTCGTTTTAACAATAGATATGCCCTAACGCGCGTTTGATAAGGAATGAACCGACAGGGTACTTAGGATGATATAAATATAAGTATTTTTTCGGTTACAATAACTAGCAGCTCCGTAAGCTGTAGAACACACAAGCGTCTTTTTTGTCAAAAATATTTTTTCTCCTCAAAAAACTTAATTGACAAACTTATGCTGAGTATATAATTATTCAACCTGCATACAGAATTTCAGACAGACATCTGGACATATCTACGAAATAGTTTTGCCCCAAGCTGAAACAGGGGACTTCGTTCGCTTTGCTCAGTCGTTCAATTAATTTGGGCCAAAACTAATTTTACAACTGACGCATCTTCATGCATCGGTCCCTTTATTTCACTTTTCTAATAATACAAATGGACTTTCCCGCTCAGTAATAATATTAGTTTTATCCCCCTGATTGAAACGTCAACGCTGTCAAGTAACAAACTTTCCCCGAGCTTGATATGCTTTGTTTACCTTCCACATTCTTATTTATATTGAGGAAAATCAATTGAGATAATATATCGTGAGTTTTGTTTAACTATTGACAAACAACTCAATTTATTGTATCCATTTAATGTTGTTTCTGAACACTATGGAGCTGTAAATAGTACGTACGAGTACATTTCGGAACAACTTCCAAGAATCCACTAAATTGAGTAATTGACGACGAGAGACCAGTATTATGCCTCTTAACTTTACTTATTCGAGGCCAATATGCGAAACACTATCACCATCATCATCAATTGCTGGACATGGGCCTCTCCCAAAGCGTGCCAAATTGACCGGGCCTGTACCCGCATCCAGCGGACTCGCACGACCTTTGACCAGGTCATCAGTCCACCTTGTTGGTATCTACCCACGCTGCGACTTCCAATACGTGGTGAAGGACCAGTACTATGCCCCTTAAGCTATTAAATGTCACTAAGCGAAATACCATCAACATAATTACCTAAAATAAATGAAAAATTTCATTGACATTGGGCCAGCCAATTTAGACATAAAAAAATTCCTAGGTACTAGAACAATCACGAGCGGACGTCTGATTATCACCACCCAATGCAATAATCTACTCCTTGAGAAATAAGGACGATCTTTGCACTGGAAGTGTGAATAACAACCATCTCAAGTATAATGTCTATTTTAAAATTTCAGCAAACTAAAACATAAAACGGCGTCAAACACCAAACGCAACCATAAATTAGCGCAATTCCGCCGAGAGCAATTAAACGGAAACATAACACTTTTTACCCCCTACTTTAACAGTCCTGTTCCACTTTCAAAGGTCTTTGAAGTCACCATGAGTTAGATGGGGCGAATTTCTTATTTACACAGAGATTTATCGACGACGAGTTTTGAGGTATGACCCCTATGTCCGTACTTAATCTTGATTTACGCGACATAAACGGCTTGTCGTTGAGATAGTAGTTTTAAAATAATTTACGACATATTCGACGCACGTGACTGTGACTGTCTTAAGGAAAGGGGCAACTCATTAATTAACTTTACGCAACGCACCGCACAAGACTTGTCGTAAGCACGAGACTTGTGGGCAGGTATAGAGAGGGTGAGGTTTGCGCTAGATCGTAGACGGTAGCCACTACCTTCAGCCGTATAATTAAATTTCTCCGATAAAAATTCGGGAGCTTATGGAAGGAAAAGGACATTAAACAGAAGGATGTGCAGGTCCCGCCTTCGCCGAATAGGAAGCCAATTTAGTACATTGCGGAAATAGAATACATGATCGTACTTCCGCAGGCCGAAAATATATCTAATACAGACATTCTGTAGGCGCTTTAGCTTGCTTTATTTATTCGTGATTCTCGAATATTTTCTATATTTTATGGATTGATTGATTATCATATAGCTAGTCTAAAGACTTACCCGAAACTAAACTTCATTAGAATATTTTATAAGCTGCACCAAACGATATATTATTGATTCAATAAACAACAAAATACTATTCATACAATTACAATATAAATTAGGCACCGAACGTTAGGGAACGTCATTTCTACAGTAGAAAAATACGTGAAGCCGTTGAAATCAGAAAACATCGTAATTTCAACCGGGACGACGGTTTAAAGATTTCATCTTCGTGGAAGCCTATCATAAGTAAATGCCAGTGTCAAAAAACATCGTCCGTTATATCACCGGATATTATTAGTGTTGTGTGTCGGCCGGGTGACAACCCTAGTGTACAAGTGGTTAATAAAGACCAAACGCGGGTAGTTCGGAAAACCCGCGCAGCAAGAAGATGTTGATAGATTGGCGGTAGAGTGTCGATCGCGTTCGGTTGACTTTCTTTAGTGATTTTGGTTTTTCGTGTTTTTAGAAGGGTTTGATTTCCAAAAACAGTTGCTCCTTATTACTTGTTTGTGGGGAGGATTGGTAAGTGTTTTTGTTTGTGATTGTGTATATAGAAGTAGATCATAGTGTTTTTAGTTTTAAGAGGGTAGGTCTATGCCAGCGTCCTCATGGATGAGGATGCTGGCTTGGATGACCCCGGGGATGGGAACTTTTACCCAGTATTTAAAAATGTAAGCTTGGTCCAGTACGAGGAGTTTGAAAATACACAGGCAGAAGTTCCCACCTTCACAATGGGGGGTAAAAAAATATCAAAAAAAAATAGGAGGGCTCGTGAACGAGACCTTAACCAAACTAGAAACGCCGATCGGTCCCGTTCAAGGACCCCGGAGACGTCATTTCGAAGAGAGGTATCTAATGATGATAAAATAACGCAGGATGATATGAATGACACACCGCTCCCTGCCGCCCAACTATCTGTGGCTCAAAATGTTACACCACCATCGCCGCCGGCCCACCTGGTTACCGACGCGCCTCACGCAACCCAGTCACAAACTCAGACCCCTGAGTCTCCTTTTACACCCATTGGGCGGAACAGTTACAACCGCAACGATTCAGGGCCTTTTGTGGTCCATGTTCAGAGAGTAGAAGCGACCCCGAATTCAGGAATCATTCTACATCCCGTCTCTTTCGGACAATTCCTACAGAAAAGAGGACGAGAATTCCCAAATGTAGTGGACGGAAGCATAAAAAGGTTAGGACGTAATAGAGTAGCAGTTAGCTTCCATTCAGCGGAAGACGCCAATACGTTTTTAGAATCTCCCACTCTCCCACACAATAATTACAAGACATTTATCCCGTCCTTTAATGTCACTAGACTGGGTCTGGTACGTGGAGTGCCAGTTGAATGGACACCTGAGGAGGTTATAGAAAATATCCAAATCCCGCTTAACTCAGGAGGTGCGAAGCCGGTAAAGGTTCGTCGCCTAAACTTTAAAAAGAACAAACCTGATGGTGGCTACTGCTGGCTTCCGTCGGAGTCGGTGGTGGTTACTTTTGACGGACAGTTTTTGCCCACAAGGGTCTTTGTGTGCCTCAATTCCCTGCCCGTGGAACGGTACCAATATCCCACTATACAATGTTTCCAGTGTTGCCGATTTGGCCATACGAAAGAAAAATGCAGATCCCTACCCCGCTGTTTTCGTTGCGGAGGATCCCACACGGGGGACTCTTGCGACATTGATCCCTCCGATGCAAATTGTTGCAACTGCCCTCAAGGAGTGGGGTCTGGACACACTGCCACTAGCAAGGGATGTCCAGAATTTCTTAGACAAAATGCTATAAAGAAAACGATGGCAAATGAAAACGTATCCTATATGGAGGCTTCAAATTTACATCCAAAGCCTTCTCAAAAATCATATGCTAACATAGCTGCAACCCCTTCCCAGTCGGCCCACCAGACACAAACTTGGCATAAGAAAACAATACCTCTTAGACCCCGATCACATGCCCCTCTAGCTAAAGGGTATGATAGACAAGCCCATGAGGATCTTACTAGAGATCCTACAGTCCAGTCTAGACCTGTTTATCAAGAAAATCCCTCGCGCCAATCAAATGAACATATTATTAGGGAACTAATCAAAATGATTTCTTCTGTCGTAAAAGCTTTCTCACCTGGCAGCCCCCTGGCTGACCTATCCCTGTTATCCCACGCTGCCCCGTTTATTTCATCTCTTCTTTTCTCTTTCAATAATGGACCAGACAATTCTACAGTGGAATTGCCGTAGTATCTCAAATAAAAAAAGTGACTTAATATTCTTAATTAATAATTATAACCCATCAGTTTTAGCCATATCTGAAACATGGCTAAAAACCGGCTCCAACTTTAATCTACCCAGATATGTCTCTATAATGGACTACAGAGCTGATGGACGAGCCGGATGCGCTCTGTTTATTAGAGACCACGTACCTTTCACTCCATTGCCCATTCCTCAACATATTAACAGCTTTCATTCAGTTTGTGCTCGTGTGGAAGGAATTACCTTCGTATCGTTATATATACCTAATCCTAGCACCGCAGTTCTTCAAGAACTAAAAGTTTTAGTAGTAAATCTCCCTCAGCCTATTATTATTTTGGGTGACTTTAACGTCCATCATCATTTATGGGGATGTCATAAAATTGACACCCTAGGCGAGCAACTCTTGGAAATTGTAGACTCGGCAAATTTATGTATTTTGAATACAGGTTCACCAACCTTACGCACCTCACCAGAACAAGCGGCCAGCGCAGTGGATTTATCTTTTTCATCTCCTATTCTCGCCTCCCGTATCACCTGGGAAGTCTTGGATAGCACCTATGGCAGCGACCATTTTCCCATTCTCCTCAGCTTCCCATTAGCATCTACTCCTCAAATAGGGTCAGCTATTGTCCAGCCCCTCCTAGCCTATAATATCAATGGTGCGGATTGGGATAGTTATAAAAAATGCCTTAACTCAGAGATTAAATATTTACCCCCAATCATTTCGAAGTCTATTGAAAATTGTTCGAATGAATTGATATCAGCTATAAAATCAGCTGCTGATAAGGTATTCCCTCTTAAGAATGCAGTATTAGGGAAGTTACCTTCTCCTCCGTGGTGGGATAAAGACTGCACTAAAGCTGTAAAAGAAAGAAAGAATGCTGAACGATTGTACGCATCAAATATGTCTAACGAAAATTTTGATACATTGATTAACGTTATGGGTGAAACTAAATCTGTACTTAATAATAAAAAATCAGAAGGTTGGAAATCTTTTTGCACCTCATTGAGTCCGTCCACTCCAGATACAATAGTATGGAATAACATACGTAGATTCAGAAGGGCGTATAAGCCCCGCAGCTCCCATTTCCCAATGTCACTTCTCTGGGCTGAGTCTTTTCTAGATATTATAGCTCCCACGTATGTCCCGAATGTACTTGACTCCCCTATAGGCCTACTTAATAATAATTCAACGGATCCTCTAGATCAACTATTCACATTCACGGAGCTTAGGAATGTACTGGGATCTGTTAAGGACTCTGCCCCGGGATATGATGGAATTACATATTCTTTCATATCTAAGGCGAGTGAACCCTTCCTTAAATATTTTCTGGACTTATTAAATTGCATACTTCTCTCTGGCCACCCCCCGGCTTCTTGGAAAGCCCAACTGATTATGCCAATTTTAAAACCTTCGAAAGACCCAAATAACCTTCGATCTTACCGTCCCATAGCTCTTTCCTCTGTTTTGATGAAGATCCTCGAACACCTCATTAAAAACCGGTTGGAGTGGTTTATAGAAAGTCATGAGATACTTGGGAATTCGCAATTCGGATTTAGAAAGGGAAAAAGCACTATGGACAGTTTAGGCATTTTCACATCCGATGTAAGACTCGCGTTCTCTAATTCCACATCAGTGGTGGCTGCTTTTCTGGATGTTGAGGCTGCATATGACAACGTCCAGCTCCCTATTCTCAGGGAAAAAATCCACGAGCTGAGAATACCGGTGAGGTTGGCCACACTTGTCGGCAATCTCCTTTCAGAGCGGCAGGTCACATTTCGCGGAAGGGACCCTAATATAAATCCATCGAGAACTGTCTGGCGTGGCTTACCTCAAGGGTCCGTCCTAAGCCCTCTGTTGTATAACCTTTACACCTACGATTTGGAGAGGTCAATTAATGGGTGTCAAATTTTACAATACGCTGATGACCTACTAATTTACTGCCAAAATAAAAATATCGTAACTGCGTGCGGGATAATAAATAATTCCTTGGAGTCACTAAATAGCTGGCTCCAAAATAACGGGTTATCCCTCTCACCTAATAAGAGCTGTGCTGTTGTATTCTCACGTAAGAGAGAGTTACCTTCCATTTCCATTAATATTAATAACTCGGATATCCCCATTAGCTCCTCATATAAATTTCTAGGGGTAATTTTAGACACTAAATTGAATGGAACCCCTCACTTTGAATATCTTTTAAAAAAATGTGAACGCGGCCTCAACACCCTCAGGTGCCTTGCAGGGGTTTGGTGGGGCGCCCACCCAACCTCCCTTAGGTTATTATACAATGCCACGATTAGGAGTGTACTGGATTACGGGACTTTCCTTCTGGAGCCAGGGAATAGGACGGGGTTCAAAAAACTAGACCTCATACAATCAAAGGCTATGAGAATAATCACAGGTGCAATGCGATCTAGCCCAATTAATGCCCTACAAGTTGAATGTGCGGACCCTCCACTACAATTGCGTAGACAGTTTTTGGCTGATAGTTATTTTTTCCGCTCGCTCCAACTTTCCCACCATCCAATTTTTCATCGTGCGTACGATTTAAAAGATACTTCCTGGTCGAGTAGCAAGGGCCCTCCGTGTATTGTCAACAGTTTAGTGAAATTCCAATCTATCAAAGACCCAGTATGTCATTCCCGAAGACTCCCTCTCTTTGAATTCAACTACGAAACCATTTGTTACCAACCCCGTGTGATTATAGATTTCGACATCTGTCACGATGATCCACACACAGATGAATACCTCCGCCAGATCCTGACACGCGATTGGCACGATTGGCACACAATTTATTGCGATGCGTCAAAATTTTCTGAGGTCGGGTGTGTGGGAGTGGGCGTTTTTCACTCACAATACAATACATCACGTAAAGTGAAATATCCTCCTGAGACCTCCGTTTTTACTGGCGAATGCATTGGTATATTGGAAAGCGTAAAATATATATTACAATACAATTTAGAGAAATCAATAATTTTTTCCGACTCTCGTAGCTGTTTACAAGCTTTACTAACTAACCCTTTTACCGCTAAATTTCAAAACCCAATTATATATGAAATTAAGGATAAACTTATAGCCTGTAAGAGTAAAGGATACGAAGTCGCACTTATCTGGATCCCAGGACATTCAGGGGTGACTGGTAATGAAACAGTAGACCAAATAGCTAAGGAGGCGGTGGTGTCTGGTGATAAAATTTCATTCAAAAACTATAGTCATGACATAGTCCCGTTAGCGTCGAAGTTCCTATTCCGGACGTGGTCTTCTTCTTGGGCCAGGTCAAGTAAATCTCGTGGAAGACTGTTCTCTCAGGTCCAACCCACAATCTCTAGAAAACCTTGGTTTTCAAAATTGTACATCCCAAAACAATTTTGTTCAACTATTATCCGTATGAGATTGGGTCATTGTAGTATCCCTTCTCATTTAGCAAAAATTCATATTCGAGATTCCTCTATATGTGAGTGTGGGATGGATGAGGGTGATCTCAATCATATCTTCCTGGCGTGCCCCCTTTATAATAATATTTTTCTATACAAAGAGCTGATTAGGCTAAAAGTTCAATTCCCAACCCGGGTTTTAGATTTAATTACTTGTAAAGATAAAGAAATACTTGTGCCTTTATGCTTATTTTGTGAACTAAATAAGTTAAAGATTTAGTAAACTTAGTTTATATTGTATATACTTACCTTTAATATTTCAGTGTTACAATGTTATAAATGTGGTAAATGGTACTAACATCGCAGTTGTGACTCGTCTAACTAAAAATATGGGATTATTTACCGTTCTTTTCGAGGAATAGCAACTTGTCGTCGTTACTATGTCGTTTCCGAATAGAATTTTGTTTTTGTTTTCAAATCGACATGACACTGGCTAATCAATCGTAAAAGCCAAAAAGGAAAAAAAAAAAAAAAAAAGATGTTGATACCCGCTCAAGCCAGTTGCCCCGTGACCATGGATGTTGCAACACATCCGAAACGTCGGGAGACCTCAGTGAGGTAAATAAAATAAGTCAGTTATACGCGATTAAGTCCCGTTTAGTATAAATAATGTGTGAGAATCGTGAAAGTTTAAATCAATATAAATTAGGCACCGATTTATCACTAAAACTATTCACAGTTACTTATAACTAAAATAAAGGGTCTCCCCGCGTCATGGTGCCGCCGAAGAAGCTGGCGGCATTTCCCCGCTGTATCGCAATACTAATGCGTTGAGCGAGGAAGCCGCCAGCTCGCAGCAGCAGCAGTATCGGCTAATTTTTTTGAGAGCTCTTGAAAAGATTGAGGGCGCTGGGACGCCACGGACCAAGGGTCTCGACGCCGAATGGAACAAAGCAGTATTCGGCGCCGAGACTACTATATTTGTTAATTTCTGCCTTTTCCGCAGCCTTTGCAGCCGCACTGGCACTGGAGGACGTTCCGTGGAGATGGGATTGGCCCCATCCCATCTCCACGCGTCCCACACCAGCACCCGACTCATCTTTCACGGAATCAAATACATTCCATCCGGTCTCTTGCCAACGTCCATGAGAATGCCGGGTGGCTGTAACAGGGCCGGCACATTGACGCTGGCAAGATGTCTTAGACATCTAATTAAAGTAGGTTACTGAAAATTTAAAGTTTGAGTAATCATTTTCACACCGTTTCGATATCAATGTATTTGCTTCGCATTTATTTATGAGGGATTCATAAATTAAAATACTGTTAATTACAATTTTCGGAAACAAAGATAGGTTTCCCAGATTCCCAGTCTAGAATCAGAAATGAACACATTGCATTTGTTTTTACTAGGCTTTTACGTCAATGACCCAATAATTGTACACCTAGGTATGATTATTTTAAGCCAAATATACAGGAAAAATATCACTTGTATTACTTGTACTATTATCTATTCTGTGCTTGTATGTAAAGGTGCTTCTCATATTTTTTTTAGTGACCCACTTTTACCCGCAAGTGCTCAGACTCAGACTCCGTTATTTCAATTAATAACAGAAATATTAAATTCATTCTCAACTCATAAAATACCCTTTTATTAATCTTCGAAAAAAGTACAATCACGAACAAAAGAAACAGTCAAGAATCCAAAACGTTTATAAGCGAAGTTATAACGGAAACATCTTTTAATTTCCTTCGAAAGTATCGGACCTCTAACATTGATCGAATAGTTAATAAAATTAATATCTTCCGCAACTTGAACGCTCGACATTATTAAACAGAGTTGGGTAAAAACTTGGGGAAATATTTTAATTAGGTCCAAAATACTTATAAAGCCACTGGCACGAAGTTGTAAATTAAAGTTTAGTGTTGATAATCGTCGAACGGCGCTTAGTTCTTAATTTATGGTCAGCTCGGGCCACCGGGAAGTGCTACTTGTTTTTATTTATCCGCCAATAAAAGTGATTGACATTAATTTGGATGAGTTAGATAATGATGGGACAGACACTCCCCGGTCGTTATGGCAGAAGAGACCGAGTTAGGAGTGTTTTAATCCTTTAACTAATACCTATTATTTTACACTTCTTAACGAAACAAATTATTTTATTAAACACTAGCTGATGCCCGCGGCTTCGCCCGCGTGGTTATAGGAAAATGTAACATATTGAATTTTCCCGTGGGAATTAGATGTTTTCCCGCTGGAAAAAGTAGCATATGTCACTCTCCAGCTTCTAAACTATTTCCATACAAAAAATCAGATCAATACGACGCTCCGTTGCGACGTTAAAGAAGGACAAACATACAAACACACACACTTTGGCATTTATAATATTAGTAAGGATAAGTATAAGGATTTTGTTTCGTGTTCATTTAACATGGAAAACTTGATACAAAATAAAAGTTAGGTTAATCGCAATGTCCTTGAAAACGCTTGTAAAAATTATGCCATCTATTATTATTTTGACAGTAAATTCGTAATAAATGTACCAAATTAGATATCGTCGTTTTTACTTCACCACCAATTAAAAAAAGCTGCATTGCCTAAATCCAGGGGTCAAATTACATCAGAAGTCGCAAATCCTTGGTCTATTCAGTTTTGGCTACTAAAATCCCAACTTAGCAGTTTATTATTTTTATTTATTAGGTAAAAAAATAAATAATATAGTACGCTTATTATGCGACGTAAAACTAAAACCTGAACCCACACAATCATAAACCGTTGTCATTGTTAAAGTATTCTCACGTTTGTAAATTACGCCATACGAAGTTCCTTCGTATAAATAGGCGTTTAGAAAAACATCGCTCTGTTGGCGCCAACGCCAATCGTAAAACGACTAAGAACGTTCTGATCCTGGTAATAAATTAAAAAGCTTAGCTTCTGAATCCTGATTTGATTTGTAACTTTATTGGTGTGTTTATTTAATATGCGAGTCGGGTGTAAATGGTAATGTTTTCGTTAAGTTGTATGGTTCTTGTTTGAATACTGCATGGTGAGAACGAAAGATGTTTATAAATAAATAAATAAATATTAGGGGATAATCTTACACAAATCGACCTATTCCTATAGCTAAGGCTTGTGTTATGGGTACCTACTAAACAACGATATATTTAATAGATAGAAAATACTTAAATACTCAGAAACAAATATTCATGCTCATCACACAAATATTTTTCCTTACTGGGATTCGAACCCAGGAGCTTCGTAGGCAGCGTCACTACCCACTAGGCCAACCGGTCGTCAATAAACATTTTTTTTATTCCACTAACATGAAATTTAAACTATTTAGTTGGCGCGCGCGTCGATGTAACAAAGACAGACAGGCAACTACGGAATCCTATACTGCACGTGGCCCGACACGCACTTGGCCGGTTTTTTTCCATTATGTTTTTTTTAATATTTAAAGCAACAGAAAATAGTTTCCGACCTGGCGGATCGTATTGAGTAAACAAATTTTCATGTTATTTTAACATGCACTTTTAAAATGAGAACCAAACTCCGTTTGTATGGAGAGTCAGCGTACTGCGGCGACCACAAATACCTACCAAATGTCGGTGATAATTTATTCAATTCAATACAAATTATTTATTTCAGACTCATGTCCATATCATGTTAGTAACAATAAAAACTTATACAACTACGTTAGTTACATTAAATTATAAACCGAACCTCTTGAGCCCATGTGTAAGGTGTTACAGTGTCTCCACACTGCGCAAGCAGGACTGTCCCAAATCAGCTGAAGAAGGCTGTTGGAACTATCACGCACACGACGAATGAGGGAGGCGGTTCTGTTTCTCATAATGGCACTGAAACCATCGACCCGTGCCTCTGCGAACATCCCAGATGCGCTGTAGTACCGTGACAGTCCTATCAACCCTCTAAAGCCGTTGTTGTACTGGACACGCAGGGCATTGAGTGATTTTTTAGTGTAGTTCGTCCCTAGGCTGTTTATACAAGTTTCTTTTTTTTTAGACGAGTATTTAATCACGCTATGGCCATAACTGACTCCGAACTCAGAAAATTGTCGCATCTACATGCAATGCACGCACGTTGAACCGATGGCCGTTGGGGCGGAATGGTTCTCGAGTGACAACCATGTACTCCAGGCGCAGGTGGACTGATGACCTGGTAAAGGTCGCGGGAGTCCGCTGGATGCGGGTGGCGCAGGACCGGCCATTGTAGCACTCTTTGGGGGAGGCCTATGCTCAGCAGTGGACGTCTTTCGACTGATATGATGATGATTATGATGATGATGACTTTACGTTTGCATAATCTTTGATTTTCCAAGATAGTCTCAATCTAACCACACTGCACGACATTTCACCGCCCAACGCACGTCGACAAACCCTTAAACCTTTATAGCGTGAATGATTAAGCAGCGTTCATTTTCACTTCATTAATAATAACGCTTTCGGGCGTTTTTATTAAAGAGAACGTAATTTATAAATAGTTAATTATGACGCGGGGCCGTAGATCAGGGTAATTGGCGTAGGGGAGGATGATTCGGGCTAACGTAGAGTTGGAACCGGGGTTGTATTGGTCGCAGTTTCTGACAACCGTAGGTAAATAAGGCACTATTTCCATAACCAGGTCATTACAAAATTGTCGTTATTGATATCTATAAAGCAGGATCTTTCGCTTCGGAATAACACCTTGCAGTTGCATTGTAAGACCCTATAAGTAAAATATTTAAAACAATTAATATGTTATTTCTAGTTTTGAAATTTAGGAAGCAAAATAACTCTCATGATTCTGAGTGACCTATCTGAATCACTAAAAATTGTTTCCCAACTATATCGGTTGTCGGGCTAATTTTCATTTGTTCTAATAGCCGTTCTTCTCTGAAGCCATGACCTTTTCGGGATTATTATACAACAGTCCTAACCAACACGGTTCTACACGATAAGTATATTTAAAAAAATCAACAAGTCGAGAGTCGAGAAAAGGCGAGGCGAGGCTTTTTGCCGAAATGAAAGTTCGGACAAACGATACAGTTTGGGAAATGAAATTTAGTGATTGCGATACCTTCTGGGTAGTAAAACCCGAAACATCGAATAAGTAAAACATTTATTTAAATGACACTATAAATTAAAAATTCAATGATATCTTATTTATATATAGTGCGGTTATATAAAGCTCACATGAGATGTCAAGATGTGAAATTGTCCAACCTACTTATTCCAGCATGCAAAAATTACGGGGTCACAAAATTATTACATTCAATTTAAATACAATTAGATATAAATGAGTGTCGACTCGTTAAATTATTATTTCATTCAATTTTACTAATTACATTCAAAAACCGATTCCAATTCAATATGCCCAGTCGAATAACCCCCAGGTCGGTGGAGGGACGGTGGATTAGCAGCGAACACGCGAGCCAACAGGGCCATTATAACCCTTTTGTTAAGGTGAAAAGTTGTGATTGTTGGTTTAAGTTCATAATCTAACTTAACACTTGATAGATGGCTTAATGACTCTATTGCATTGGTTAGGGTCAGAGCTAAATGTCACAATATTTTAAAGCAGTTAAGACATTTTTCCCGCATTTATACAACACTGGCTGTACTACAACAATGGCTGGTATAGCATTCATCAACATCATATCAGCCGAAAGACGTCCACTGCTGGACATAGGCTTCCCCAAATATGGGGGTGATAAATGGTTTAGCTTTAGCACTCTATACAGGTTGGTGCAAACAGCGACGTCAATATTTTTTTTTTGATTCCTCCCACCCAGGGGTACCCGAAAATACCCCATGTATGTTTCGCGATTTTTTGTAGGTTTCCAGTTATGTTTTTTTTTATGATTTCATAGGAAAATTCGGTAGTCCTTTAAAAATAAAAAATAAAACTTATGGGTTTTTGTGTTTTTTTTTTACTGAAACATAATCTTCATAAATTGCTTTTTCACATGCACAGCTAACAAAACATCCGTTTCGTTTTTAATTTTTAAAGGCCATATACCGAATTTTCCTAAAAAAAAAAGAAAAAAAAACATAACTTGAAAAATACAAAAAATCGCGGAACATAAGTACATGGGGATTTTCGGGTACCCCTGGGTGAGAGGAAACCAAAAATAAATTATGACGTCGCTGTTTGGACTAACCTGTATACTTCTTTGCACATATGTATAAGACGTATACCTAATACATATTATTATATCATAGTAATAACCTACCAAATAGCAAAGAAATATGAATAAAAAAACATATAAGGGGCCGGCTCAAAAAAAAATCGGTTGCAAGCTTTTCGTTGTCTCAATAATTCTAGAAAATAGCACTCTAACCAGAAAGGTTATTTCTGCTACATCAATCGCCTAACCTCTATAAATACTAGGCCTTACTCTAGATTTACCATAAAAATTCACCCAGAACTTCGCGATAACTTTAGCCGAACAAATAAAAAGGCCACAAAATAGGGTCACCGCCAAACAAACGTCGGGTGACATTTAGCTGTCGACAGACTATTAAGGGCTCTCACCGTGCTTTATAAACGGCCGGTTCACATGCGATGGAGACCGCTCACCGGAAAAATTGGCCGGACACCTTGAATATACAATTTTGTTTCGGCTGGGCGGAGTATTGATGTGTAAAGGCGTTTGTCACTTTGTGTTGGGTTATGTAAAAAAGAGGTAGATACGTTGTCTTTACGAGATTCCGTGTTTAAAAATGGCTACCAACTCTGACAGCATACGTTTCCATTGACGACGCGAAATTGAGGCGAGTTCGTGAAATTGACTAAGTTTTACTGTGCCACTTTTGAAGCGCTTTTAACCTACCTTTTTTATATTAAATCATGGACCAACATCATATCAGCCGAAAGGTGTCCACTGTTAGACCTAGGTCTCACTCAAAGAGTGCCACAATGTCAGGTCCTGCGCCACCCGCATCCAGCGGATTCTCGCGACCATTACCAGGTCATCAGTCCACCTTGTCGCCTGCCGGTACGTGTTCGTGACTGGACAACCTTTCCGCCCCAACGGCCATCGGTTCTACGTTCAACGTAGCCGCCCACCGACTTAACGTGTATACAGCTAAAACATAGTAAATATGTAACAGAGGAGGTTCTGAAAACACGCGCAAACATTACTCTAATGTTACATGGTGTATATATGAAACATTGACAGTTGAAAGCCCGTAGGAAACAAGTCGGTACCTATGTAAACGTATATACGAAATATCATTGGATATCTAACAGTGGCTTGTTAGTGAAGGAAAACATCGTGAAACCCAAAAAAACGTCTAGTTTTCCCTTTTAATTGAAAGGTCAGAAGGCAGTCGCTTTCTTAAAAGTAGTGCCTATGCCAAATCTTGGGTTTAGGCTCCTTTACGCCCCAACCGCTAGGTGAATGCTGATGATGATGAAAGTCTCACAACATGGAATGCCGAAAACATTGCGTAGGAGAAAAGGAGACGGCTGTCTCTTTAACAGAAACAATATGTACCTAAACCCTGACGATATCAATTGAATTGCACGGCTCGTCAAACATAATAATGTGTTGCAAAGCAAAAGGTAAAGAGAAACAAAAGTAATATAAAATATTGGAACATACACATTCCTAGAATATAAGTGATTCCAAGTATAAATTGTGTCTTGACGCTTGAAACATTTCCATTCATATAATTATTAACGTAAGCTATATATTTTAAGAAATATGATAATAATTGCAAAATGAAATGTTAAAGATCAAACCTCTCTTACAAACAATTTCTTGTACAATGCCTCCGTTTCCCTTCACAATACAACCTGCAACTTTCCCCCCTTTTGCCATTTCCACTGTTGAATAATAGACTAGAAAATTAAGTTTGCCGTTCAATGGCTGTGTGCTGTTCATCATTAAAATTAATTTGACTTCATGTTACCTACTCGCTAAACGATTATTCATTTCGTTCTTAATTAAGCAATCTGTTTACAATAAACCCCATTAATTGGTGTTTCAATGGGCGTGAATTTTGATCAACCGGAGGAATTTTGAAATACGAACCCGTTGAGTGGAAGTTTCGGAGGCGAGTTTTAGGCAGCGAAAACAGTTGGTTGAGGAGTTTGTGTTTTGTTTTTAAAAGTAGTGCCGGTGTTTTATTGTTTTATGCCGTCATAGGTCAAATCACTGCTTCTTAGATACTTTGATTGAAATAGGATAGATAAAAGATAGCGCCTCCGAAAATGATAAAGATAGACCGTTTCTGATAGGTACTGTCATATATTATTTTGCAAAAATTGCGACATTCTGGCCTCAAATGTCCAATTCCCCGTACGTCCAGTCCCCGTATTTGTATCCTTTATTAAACATTTACATAAAAACACTATCTGCGAAATAGGCGCTCCTATAAAAATATCAAATGTATATATATTCGCCTATTCTGCAGATCGCCATACAATTAAATAATAAATTAAAAAATATTTAATTTATCTAAATTATAACATGGAAATCCTAAGCAGATGTGAACAGCAGTCATAACATTACATTCCATTTATTCTGAAAATACAGTACACGGAATTTTACGTGTTTTTGAATGTAACCAAACGTAAACTTTAGCGCGGATATTTTTTTAATAATTTCGTTACAGTTGTGTAGGTACGGTAAAAAGCGGGCGTATATTTTTTTACTGGGGCATAATAATATTATGTTTGCTTAGGTTCAACGAAACATAAAGGGTTTTAAAAAGGGCTCTTAAAATGTGGAAGCGTATTAGAAAAATGTATTTCATTTGTTCTATAAACAGTGTTTTATGTTCATCAGTCTGATACCACTCACGCATGAAGACAAACAGCTCATTGGTATACATATTATCCGTTCGTATATTATACATACATGATAAACTCTGTCTCGCTGTTATCTTAGTAAACTAAGACCAAGTCAAATAATTAAATACACGGGCATAAATATGCAGTATTTTGGTTTTGGGATCAGCACGCATAAATTTTATGGGATGTTATAATGACTTACTTCTAGCTTAGTTTACTTCAGTGTAAAAGAAAAACATAGGTACAGTGACATCGGAACCATCTTATAATTTTATTAATAAAGTCGATAGACATATTTTTTCACAGAATCATTGCTTTGAGATTGTGTCAACAGGGTTTTTTGAAATTGGAGTTTTAAAAAGTTAGATAAAATAATGCATTGTATCTAAACTTGTAACGATTGGCCAGAGATTGCTCAAATCCGGGACGAGTGGAAGTCGAGAGAAGCCTTTGACCAGCAGTGGGACACTATATATATTATATAGGCTTCTAGAAAAATAAAAAATAAACTTAAGTACAGCTATGCCAAATTTCAGCACCATCGGTTATCTTCCAATAAGTGTGTGAAAAATCGCAAGTACTTAAACCCTTTTCATGGCAAACTATACAAAATCGTGAGTATGTTAAGCCCCGTTCATTTCATCTCTGATTACCTCGTCAAATCTTTGTGTACTCAACTTTCAACATTTGTAACAAGCACACAGACTGAATAGCTAAAATAATAAATGAAAAACCAAATTACCGCTCCTTTGTATCAAAAAGATGCTACGCCACTTACCGTAAAAAAACATTTGCTCTCGTAACTTCTATTGCTGTCTGGCGAATAAAAAGGCAATGCCCAGAGGGCAACAGGTGTAGGGCTGTTAAGCACATAAAGGAAGAAAGCTTAAAAAGGTTTAAATAAAGTCAGAGTTTCGGATCGCGAAATAATTTAGCGTTGCGTTTTGATTCGGTGGAGAGCGAGTTATGAGCTGAAGCGGTTTTTATCCTTACTAATATTAGCGAAAGTGTGTGTGTTTGTATGTTTGTCCTTCTTTCACGTCGCAACGGAGCGTCGTATTGATGTGATTTTTTGTACGGAGATAGTTAAGAAGCTGGAGAGTGACATGGGCTACTTTTTCCAGCGGGAAAACATCTAATTCCCACGGGAAAATTCAATATGTTACATTTTCCTATAACATCATCAGCTAGTAAATAATAAATTAATGAACATTTAGAGACAATGTGAAACAAATCGCCCTCGTCCCAAATTAAGCAAATCTTTTAGTAGGGAATACTAGGCGACGATATACATAGTTTAGTCTGCCCCCACAATGCTGTAAACGAAAGCTAAAAAATTGGCCTCTCGTTTTACGATGAGTTTTTGAAACTAGAATGCAAAAAAATTACATAGTATGTAAGATTTAGACATGTAAAATTTAATATTTTATCAATATGAGTTAAGGGTATAAATAAATACTTGAATACACTGAAACTATCCACTACTCAGGAATTTAAATTATTACACAAATTTAAATGCCCTTACCGGATTCGAACCCAGGACCAGGAGGAAGTGGGTTAAAGTAGTTACTTAATAAGCTTTTATTAAAGCAAGATCGATGTTCTGTATATTTTGTAAGTAAATCAAGTTCAAGAGTGAAATAACTTGTTATGAGGTTTACTAACCAGTCAATGCGACAATCATGTTATGCCAAGGTTAAATCACTGTTCAATTTCGCAAAGGGTTCCCAACCCAGTAGTTTCGGAGATAACCCCTACATACAAACTTACCAAGGTACTTTACCTGTTTATAATCGATCGAGGGAGCGAAGCGAACGAAGTTCTATGCTTCAACTTGGGCCGAAAATCTTCTGTATGCCCGGATGTCCTGATGTCCCGCTCTCCTGCTGTTCTCTACAGGTCTTTTTACCCAACCGATGCTCGTAAAAGTTTTGAGAAAGTTCGTCACTTTAGAAATACATTTTTTTAACGACAGGTACGCGTGTTCCACATCACATAGAGTCACTAGTAATATTAGAAGAACGACGCTTGTGATTTAGAATCGCCCCTAATCCCGCACAAAGAAGACAAAGTTCCAGAGGTATAAAAAATTGTATCAAGACTGCTGTTTGCGGCCTCCGGGCTATTGAAAATTAAAATGGCCGCCAAATTTTTTTCTTTGTGAACTCGCTTTTGTTAGACATTTTGTTTTTAACTGGATGAAACGAAATTGCATTGTTTTTGCCTTAAGGATTATTATGTCAATTTTACTGATTTTTGTTGACGATTCAATAGGGGTATAGACACCAAATAAAATAACCAATAATTTTGTTTTTTTTTTCCGAAAAAGGATGAAAAATTACAATATGTTTAATCCTTTTTTTTTTATTGAGAAAAAAGTAAAGCAGGGGATTAAATAATAACAAAGTTATAAATGTCCACCAAAGTTTTAAGAGGTATATTCTGTTGGGTTATGCATAATAATTCAGAGGTTTGTATCACTTAAATCCTTATTTATTTTATAACATTACATTATTGTGTCGTTGAAACAAGGGCGGAGTGACAGGAGTTTTTAAAGGATTCTTTCAGAGGATTCTTTCAATAGGTTGCGTTCAGAAACTAATTACAATTATAGAAATAAAGAATTTAAGGGTTGTACAGACTATTATTTAACATATTCTGTTCCTTTGACGACGCTCGCAGATCGTGACGTCACGATCTGCTAGCGTTATCTCATTCTAAGCAATATTTTATATAACGGTTGTAGCTTCGTAATTCTTTGAGATATCTGAATGGGATTTTCGTCACAAGGCATATTTTTTTACTTTTTTTCTTTTGGAGTAATAATATGAGCCTACACCCGTATTTGAGGCGCTAGATTGTTATGATTACTTCTCAATAACGAACGGATCACAACAGTATAGGTATTATAAATATTATAATATTTAATTCTCAGATTTGTCATAGTAGGATTGGAATATAATTTGTAATTTACAAATTATAATGATGATTCGTTAGTGAAAACGATGTGGTCAATTTATGTCTCAGTTGGTTGTTATTGGTCAACACATTTTTTTTTCCAATACTATTTCGACAAAATAGTATGTTTTCATTATTAAAAGTTTCTATTAATAAATGGGATGGAATAAATGGAATGGGATGTTTTGAACTAAGACAGAAAATACTATCTTGTCCACATGGTTCATCCTGTGTTTTACAATGGCCTATGTCTCTACTAAAGGTCTAAGTGTCCATTCAGTATTCTGGTGATTTTTTCTAAAATCGGTCGAGTAGTTTCGGAGATTGCAACTCGCTTGGCAAAGTGTTCCAAATTCTACTTCTGGTATACATCTGAATCCCAAAATACAGCTAATACTTTCATGACTTTAGTTAGCTACGTTCAATCTAGATAAATCATTTATAATACACATGTAACTAATGGATTATTCATTTACTTAAATTGTGTTCCTCTAGGGGTAGATTTTTGTATAAATAGGATCATGTTTTGATAAAGGTTATTAACAATGTTTATGCTAAATGTAATTTAAGTCAGTTGCGCAGTTTTGTCATGATTGATGATTGATGTCATGATACTTAAATTATTTTGTTGATCCAGTTTTTCGCAAAAAAAAATGACAGGTTCTCGAGTTCTTGAGCTCACAGAGACACTCGTTAATTAAAGTAGGCATAATACTAGGAATTAGTTGGATTCATTTCTGTCAAAATATTATGAATTGATATAGAGAATAATGTAACTCAGCTCAAATGTTTATTTGCTATCTAGGTACTGCATCGATAATGCAATTCCTCTAAATCCTCTATGACCCCTTGTCCTCATCAACATAACTGATTTGAGTGTCGGAAGGTCGCTTGAGGTTCCCACGGGTTCACTAGCCAAAAAATGTTATATCAGATTAACACCGATCAATTTAAAGTTATATCCGTCTCGAGGATAAGTTGTGTTATGAATGAGGGATGCATTTAAGTCTAGCTGTCAACACTATCCTCAAACCAATAAAGGGTAGGCAATGCGCTTGTGAAAGTTCTGAAGTCGTAATTGAATATTGAATTAGCAGACATGCCAACCATATGTAAAACATTGCATATTTAAATCAAAAATGTCTAGGAAGATGACTATGTTAACAGAAGTGTCACCAGTTGGCGCTGCTCGATATAAGAACGAAAGAAAATATATATATATATATTTGGTGTGACCAAGACGTTATACATATATGCCGCCAGCAATATATGCTAAAGGCGCTGGTTTCAGGGCACCCAGAGAGACAAGAGATACTTTAAAATATAACTTAATATTATAACTATACGAGTATATAAAACTAGCAACTGGATGAGCGATTATGGAAGGCCGTAACCCAGCGGTTCAGGTTCGATATAAGAGGGCGTGATTCTGATTACGTAACTTTAGGAACGCACATTAGGACAACTAAACTGTCACTTTCTCATACAAAAATGGCATTTAATAGATCTACCACGTACCTACGCAATTTGCCAGCTGATCTGTCCAAATCGTTAAACCCTTAGAGCATTTAAAATGTTAAACTTTAGAATTTTGTAACAGTTTAATACGTCGACCAAAAAGAAAAACTGTGGAAATTTCGATCGCATGTTATGTTTTAACTTCCGTCAAGTTCGACTGACCAGCTCGAACCGATTCCATAATATTGAATAAGTTTTAATTAAAAATCCGAAGTTGTGACGGGATTAGCGGGAGCGCGCCGCAAATCCGATTCCCAGATCCCGGATGATTGTGGAAATGCAACCTAACTATTCGTTTCGGCATTTGATTCCGCGTATTCCGTTAATTACTCTCGTTCGTCAAATATTTGTAGGATTTGTTTCATATACTTACCTAACAATTTCTTTTTTTTTTTGGGATAATATTTTATTTATATTGATTATATTATATTATACCCTCTTTTCAGATATTTTGGTTTTTGAGTTATATAAGTAAAATCACTATTTGTTTATGTGTGTTTGTCCTTCCATATGTATATATTTTCTTCACATATATTATTCTGGGTTCTACCAGAATACCAGTGTTTTGTTCAATTGCGAGCAAAGCTACGCACTGAGTTGTAGCCTTTTTATTTTGCAGCAATGTCACCGTTCGACTACAGTGACTTCTTTTGAGTTAATTAAGTTACTCCTGTTGTCCATCAGACAACAAGAAAACGAATCATTTGATATTTAACAGGCACTTCCAATCCGGACTTAATCCTAACATGGTCTTTCCCTCTGGGTTGGAAGATCAGATGGGAGTCACTTTCCAACAACTACTGCCAAAGCAAAGTCCAGGTTTAGGATACAACTTGGAAAAACGCTACGAGGACAATGTTCTAACCCCGTATCACGGTCGGCCTTATCACACGATAAGTGACAGGATAGAGCGTCCGTCACTGGCTGACACCGTTCGATAAAACGAGACGACGCTCCTATCTTTTCACTCATTGCGTGATGAGGCCGACCATGATACGGGATCAGGAGAATACAGCAATTCGTTGGGGTGTTATATTATATTATATGGATGAATAGATACCTACTCCTTTAGTACCCCTGTATTACAGGTTATTTAAATTTTGCGTAATATCTGTTTCTCCAGTAGGTCACAACAATATTGAAAACGTCAGGAACGACTGGTTTAGACCGAATTGCCAGACTATAATGGCGTCAGAATCTTTATTTTTCACGTTTTAGGCCGCGGTCTGGACGCCAGCGCGCAGCGGAGCGAACTCGATCAATTGTATGAACTGTGACTCATAGCCCTTCTACCCGCTGGTCAAGACGACTCTATTACCAAGATCGCGTTTCCATTTGTCCTAATGACGGAAGGAGATATCCCTAGAACATAGCTTTTATTTTATGCCATTCCGATTTTGAAAAATACATCTGGCATACCTCTGACATGCTGAGAACGTACAATTTTGAGTAATATTTATTTAAATTGTATCAAGTATTTATTTATGTATATCTCCGCCTAATACCCATAGACAAACTCTGATTAGTTTGATATGTGTGAATGTCCCCAAATATTTATTTAGTTATTTACTTTATCCCTTAGGCGCAGGATATTAATGAATATCTCAATTGTTTAATTTAGTCGTAAAACGTAAAGTTAAACTATAACAATCACGAACAAACACAAACCGCGAACTGCCTTGGGCCAGAATATGAATGCCGAGATTAGCATTCAAAACCTTCAACTCTGGCAGGATTTAATTGGAGGCAAACATCTTCATCAACATACCTAGGGGCTGGCCCACGCTTACTGAGCTTTATCTCCGCTGAGCATTGGTGGAGACCGCAAGGAGCTGAAACAACGAGCTACTAACATTTCTAAGAGAAGATCAGAGGCCATTGGCCACATTTAAGATAAACCTTATCTAACTAACGTAACTAATCTAACTTAATGCAGTTTCAAACTGATTGTTGAATCTTACGGTTAACCACCGCAATATACCCACGCAATCGCATGATACACATTGAATTTATCTCTGTTGTAAACGCCAAAAAAAGCCAAATGTGTGTGAGTGCGAAGGATCAGATAGGTTTCGAACTAAAAATAAAGATTATTGAAAAATGGTAACCCAGATTGATGACTAAATGTTATTTTAGTATAACATATTATTATTATTACATTAGATTAACTTAGGTATTTATTTATTTGGGGTGAAGGGACAATTGAAGTGAAGTAATGCAATTTACTCGAGTAATTTACTTTGTCACTGTGGCAACACACAAAACAGCGTCCGCCATTTTTAAGATCTGATGACGTCGGCAAGGTGCGCTGACGTCACGAGCTGTCACGGGCATGAGATACTATGTTTTATTCTACCAAAGTCTTGTCCATAGCAATGTTCCACAATTCTCAACAATGACAATGACAAAGCACAAGCAACGTTTCATAGCTCCACGTTGACAACCGCTGAAGAATGTCAGCATTCAGCCATCTTGAAGGCGAGTAATTAGTGCTCCTGTTATTAGCGTAGCACCGAATAATTGATGCGCGGTGTTCGTCCTAAATCCACTCCATAAGACATCTTAGAAGCTAGTGCTAAGATACCTTCGCCACAGCTCGTCACTTTAAACGTGATAAAACGACGACGATAAAACTATTCCAAGTTGTAGAGTAAGATAAGAATAAACCAGCACTTTTTAACAGAGCATCATAAATCAGGCATGTCTAGAGCCATACAAAATACTACGGTACTTTGATCAAAGTATCAACCAGAATTCTGGCGACCATACATACCATCAGGAATTAAACACCACATACAGAACAAGTAGTGGCGTGGCCGGCGCCTTCTGTTAGGTGGATATACTTCCCAGTTGGGCTGCTCCAACTATGAGCAAGGTGAAATTCCGGTGCCCCCAGCTCTCTCAAAACACACACACACACATCTCACATTTTCCGTGTTTAGAAATTTACTAGTCTCACAACAAGCTATAAAGTTTGCCAGCCACGCGACTCGAGCCGCGTCGTGAAATTAGCTGTTTCTGTAAATTACTCAATCTCACCCGCGAAATCCTGTCGCCGCTCTAATATTAAGCATGCACCTTGTTAAACTTTGTTCATCTGCCGACGGAACTCATTTAATTTAATCTTTACTAAGTTACAAAGCAAGTTTAAATTAAGATTATTTATAGAGCAACGTGTAGCGTAATTAGATGCTGTTAGTTTGCATTTTATGCAATATCTTGTCGAATATGTACTCGAGAATCTTTGGCAAGGAATTCTGTAATGAAGTTAGTTAGCATTTTTGACGCAAAGTACGAGTATGTAGTGACATTGGATGTTTCTCCTGTTCTAAATTTTTAAACGGTAATTTTTCAAGAAATTCAGATTAAGATTTTTTGAATTAGTGGCGTTTGACCAAACGAGAAATAGATTTTATTCCATTACAGAAGATTTTATTTGTCATATTAATTTATATTTACATGCAACAAAAACATAGCATTGGTATTTTATAATTTTCTAAGGAAAGTAAATAGGTACTAAAATACCGAATGAGTTCAAAGCTTATATAAAAACCCCCCGACACAAAAAATGAACTCTAAAAACTAACAATTAAAGTTCAAATATTTTTATTTTTCATGCGTCGTCGCGTCGGGGGACCACTTCAGTCGCCCGACGGTCCCCTGACGCGACGACGCTTGAAAAATAAAAATATTTGAACTTTAATTGTTAGTTTTTAGAATTAATTTTTTGTATCGGCGGGTTTTTAAATTTTTTAATTTTACTTTTATTTTGTCCTGTTGTCCTTAACTGATGATCTTCAAACGGCTGATCAGGTCATGATTACCTTACCATATACTTTCAATATCATTGAAGTAACACGGTACCAAATTTCGAATCGATCGGACATACGGAAGGTAGTCAGATCCCCTCATCAACTATTAAAGAGCTGATGATCTTCAAACTGCGGATCAGGTCATGGTTACCTTACCATATAATTTCAATGTCATTGAAATAACACGGTACCAATTTTGAATCGATCGGACATAAGGAAGTTATTCAGATCCCCTCATCAACTAGAAAAGAGGTGATGATCTTCAAACGGCTGAACAGATTTTCATGAAACATGACTAAGAATACTCGGGTTAAAATTATCTATGATACAAAAAAAACTGCATTCAAATCGGTCCATCCGTTTGGGCCCTACGTTATCACAGACAGATACACAGATACACAGACACGTTAAACTTATAACACCCCTTTCTTTGCGTCGGGGGTCAAAAAGTATAAGATTGCGAACAATCCTACCGACTACGCCAATGTAACTCGTAAGTCGTGTCTGCTTAATAAATATGAATGTTATTAAAATTGAAACTGTCACAGCATTTTTATTACAATATTAAACTTACCTATGTTGAACGTCATTCAAACTGCGCCCACGTCAGTTCTAGCAACATGACGAAAGGGTATATTTTCAGAAAACTTTGGATTAAACTTTCGCAAAATAACTGCAACGGAAATTAAAAACCTGACGTATGCAGCACGCGCTAACGGGACATTTCCAACGAAAATTAAAGTTTTTCAATCACGGTATAGTATTTTTACATTAATGTTTGATGCAATATATTTTGCACACATCGTTGGCTCGTTTAGATTATTTCACAACATCTCCATTTGATTAAAATGAAATATACATAATCATATAATATATTCATACTTTCAAAAATATCATACTAATCAAATAGTGAAATTGTGAAGGAATCGTAACGAGAAGAATCTAACCTATTTGTTAATTAGTAACAATTTTAGTTGAACCTACTCAATTTATATTAATTTCATAGATTGAATAGGTTATTACACGTAATTGGCTGGTCGGGGGATTCGTTCTTTATCTTGTAACTCAATTTTACAACAAGGCTGTATAATTTTAACCTTAGAATCAGTAAATCGTATCAGTTGTAATAGGTAATATTATTCGACAAAAGAACTTACATTTTATGACGACGTGGGTTTGCTTCCATTCTTTGCAAGTAGTTAATAAAAACCTCGTAAAAATCACGGACAATCAACGGGCACACATGACGCATTTTAACCCTTAAAAACTTTAGCGTACAGATTAACCTCGTTTATATTCAGCTATCCTAAAAGTCCGCTTTGGCGATTCGATGGCACATCTAGGTACATATCTATATTTTTTTGGCGCCATATTTTCCCCTGAGTTAGGCCCAGTTTTAACAGCCTGTTAGTAACTGAAAAGTAACGTTTTTCGATTTATCCGCTAGAACCGATTTCGTTAGGGTTTTTTTGTTGGTGAGATCGGAGTAAGTGGTAACAGGGGTTTTTGAAACACCGTCGGTAAATCTGAAACGCGAGCATAACTTTTTTTTTCGCCTTTGTAGACTACTAATATCTAGCACTCTAAGTCGCAGACAATTCTGAAAACGAAAGAAATAATCTCAGGTGTTTATCAAAACTTTCAGGAGAAATTAAATCAAGTTAACACAGTTAGGACCTTCCCTTAAAAGAACATAATTTTGGATGGAATTTGGACTACCTATTTAATATCTTACCTGACGAAATAAAGTTACTACGGGGTAAAAGTTTTAAACACAAGTTGTCCACTTGACTTCTGGGCAAGTGCGTAAAAACTTATTTAAATCAACGGGACACACAATTCGTAATTGTGACTCCGTGGTTATTTTGACATTTATTTTATAATGAATATATTGTTTTTGGTTCTATTATTATATTATTATAAATTTTGCTTATTTATTAATGTTGACACATTGTTATAAATTTAACAAATAAACGATTGGATTGATTGATTTATTGATTGATTGAAAAATCTTAAATAAGTGGCAAGTTTCACAAACAAGTATTACAACTTAGACACAGTGTCTATGCCTTTCTGTCGTGACAATTGATATTTCATGTTTCGACACCTGGCGGCCCTACTGGGAACCAGAAAATACACAGCAATTTCTTGAAAACAGATAGTCATCACAAGCATAATCATCGATTAATCTAAATTTACCCTGACAAGTTAAGCCGTGTGTAACTCTAACTTCAAAAAGGTCAACTCAGTCAAAGATAGTATACCGAGATACGACTTTTTCATAACAAGGCTTCTGTACCAGAGTACACCCCCCTGGTAAATGCAAGGTGTCTTATGAATACAGATATTCATAAGACACCTTGCAGTTACCAGGGGCTGCGTAGGCAACGCGACCCGGCACCAATTAATTGACTAGTCTAGACTGCGTTACACGAGTTTTAGTGCCCATGTGAGACTTATTGGCTAGTTTAGACCACTAGACGGATAAACAGTGACAAAGTTGGCAGTAATTGTATTGTGGGGTAACGCCGCAACTTTGTTCAGAATTTCATAGGAGTTATATAGTTGAGTAGAGTTGACAAATATATAAAAACACAACTTCGCTTGTTTGAATTTTTAAGAGATCAAAACTGGTCAATAAGTCTATACTTTTGAGATGTAGACCGAAACTGTATTATAATCCATACTAGTCCATATCCATACTAATATCCATCCATAATATAATCTTCACGCTTAAACCGCTGAACCGATTTGGATGAAATTTGGTATAGAGATAGTTTGAGTCCTGGGGAAGGACATAAGATAGTTTTAATCCCGGAAATCTCCCCCAAGGGGATGAAGTGGGGGGGGGGGGGGGGGGGAGAAAGCTACGATATAAACGAGTTCCACGTGGACGGAGTCGCGGGCAGAAGCTAGTAGTCTATAATAATAGAGTTTCGGTCTACATCTCAGAAGACTCTCAAAGTTATTTCGTGATTTTGTTTCATATAGAAAAAAAAAAAAAACTAAATTGTTTATTTACACAGTGACATAGATTTAAACAAAACATGGTTTCTGTATATGTATTATGTCAATTAACATCTTTGTACACAGTTCAACGATTAGTAATGTTCTATCCTATTCTATTCTAGATCTCAATCGTATCATTTTATTTACATTAGCATGTTTGGTCAGTACTACAACTCTGCTGAAAATATACTCAAAAGTATATTTTCACCAGTTTTTTCGTGACTACGATTTTTAAGATGAGTCAAGGCTAATTTGTCAGAGACTTGATTCACTTCAAACACAAAAATTGATCTGATCGCCGCTGTGACGTTGCTGACACCGAAGAGAGAATATATTATTAAACAAAAAAATCGACCTATCAAGTTTTTACAACCGCTTACTTACTCATGAGTCTATTTATTTTGTGTGTTCTCAAAGCAGAATCTATATTCTACACATACCTATAATAATCGTGACAATAGTATGTCAAGATTTTCGTCAACAATTTTCTAATAGACGCTCAGTTCTAGACGTTCTCAATACACGTGAAATTTCCGTGAAGACGTGCATATCATTCGCTTCGCGGTCCATGGGCGCGCCACGTGCCACTTCACATAATCTAATGCGGGATTAACGATAATTTCTACTGGATAACCATGAGTGGAAATTACGAAAGTCATTATTAACCCGATTTTAAACCAGACCCCGTATCATGATCGGCGTTATCACGCGATAAGTGACAAGAAAGGAGCGTCGTCTCGTTCTATCAAAAGGTGTCAGCCAGTGACGGACGCTCTATCTTGTCACTTATCGTGTGATAGGGCCGACCATGATACGGGGTCAGGAGAGATACGAATTGTGGATTATGTAACAGATGCAGACTTTACTAGTACTTTACAAGCAAAAAGAAAACAATTTAATTTCGATCTCTACACAAAAAAACCGGACAAGTGCGAGTCGGACTCGCCCACCGAGGGTTCCGTAGCTGATTACAAATGTATCGTTTTTAGATTTTTACCTGTACTTAAATAAAAATAAAAATAAATATTAGGGGACAATCTTACACAAATCGACCTAGTCCCAAACTAAGCAAAGCTTGTACTATGGATACTAGACGACGATAAACATAATTATATAGATAAATAAATACTTAAATACATAGAAAACATCCATGACTCAGGAACAAATATTCGTGCTCATCACACAAATAAATGCCCTTACCAGAATTCGAACCCAGGACCTCTTGCTTCGTAGGCAGGGTCACTACCAACTAGGCTAAAGCGGTCTTGTAGAGTAACACGATAATACTTGCCATATTTTATAGTTTTAGGTCAACGGAAAGGACCCTATACATTTGGATTCCTTTGAGAGTGTCGAAATATAAGTTTTTTGCGGCATTATTCCGCAACCTTTTTTTTTACGTTAAATTAGAAGTTTTATTTTTTCACAGCGTCAAGGGACTGTAGACGTGAGTATAGAGTTTTAATTTCAACTTGATAACTTCTTGCGTTCCCGAGATAAAGGGTCTTGACAGACTGACAACAAAGTGATCCTATTAGGGTTCCGCTTTTTTTCCTTTTGAGGTACGGAACCCTAAAAATATCTCTTTGAACTGGATCTGTATGAACAATTCGACTCATACATTTTCAAAAAAAAAACTTGATTTAGACCGGTTTTGTTTGGTCATCTACCTAATTTAAAATTTGCTTATATACCTTCAAACTAACTGAAAATATATGCCACCAATTCGAAGTATTTTCACTTTGCTTTTATTAAGTTTGCAACTTTTTGTGATTTTGCTGATTTATAAGTTACAAGGACTTTGCGGTCCGTTGTTTCCACTAGTGTAACTTATGTAAATTTTGACCTTTCATGATCTATCTCTATCTTATCTATCTATCTATTCGAGCCGTTCGATATATACATAAAGAAAGAAAACCATTTATTCGTGACACACACAAAACGACAAACATTTAGTAAAAATACAAAAATAACACGTCACGAAATGGTCCCAACTCAGCATGGTGCTGGCGGTTGCCAGCGCTGGTCTTCCGTTGGAACCATTGGTGAAGCCACGGGGCGCAGCGCACACCTTGCAATAAAATATAAATATAAAAACTTACAAGAATAACAACAACAATAAGACATGCAATCAATTGAAAAAATATAATAAAAAGTAAAACAGAAAATAAATTAATAAAAGAGAGATATGGCAAGGCTTATAAGTAAGAATGCAGAAGTGAGTATATACGGGGGTATAAAAAAGGAAGCAGGCCAATAACTATAATTATATGCAGCTAGTGTCCATATAATTTTCTTCACTGAGCTGGTGTTTAAAAAAATAAGTCTTGAGTTTAGTTCGAAAGCTATGTATATTTTGCAGGTTCCTTATCGGGGGTGGAATATTGTTCCAGCATTTAGATGCTGCATAACGGAAACCACCACGGAAAGCAGCCGAAGCATCTCGCGTTGTCAACAGCTGCAATACACACCGCTGACCACCAAGAGACGAATTAACAGTCAACTTCTCAAAGAGATATTTGGGGGCCTGGTGCCTGAGTACTCCAAAAAGCAAACAAGCCAAATGAAGTTTACGTCTGTGCTGCATTTTAAGAAGACTGTGTTGATTTAAGAAAGGACTGACATGACCCCTGAGCGGGATGTTAAAACAGAACCTGGCACAGGCGTTTTGGACGTGTTGAATCAGCCTCTTAGTTTTAGGGAGGAGGCGGGGACCAATTACCGCATCAACATAATTAAGCTTAAACAGAACAAGAGACTCCACTAACCTAATGCGCATGTTTACATTTATATACTGCCTAAGTTTATAAAATATTTTTAATTTTTAAAAACAACTTTTAACTGTATTTGCGGTATGCTTCTCAAAACGTAGCCCATAGAAGACCTAAATTACGTGCCTCATACTCACGCTCAATGCGTTTGTCCAACAACATTACATTGGTAGTGGGTTTAAGTCCAGCCAGCCGCTGTTGCGTGCCAAAAACAAGGTACTTGGTTTTGGCAGGGTTGAGTAGCAGGCTATTGCTTGATGCCCAAGAAGCTATACAAGAGAGGTCTTGAATAAGCTTCTCTATTGCACTGTCAATCTCCGAGGGCTTACATGATATACACCTGTATATCGTCGGCATAGATATGGAACTTGCAATGTGTGATGTGGGACCGTATGTCAGCTGAATATAAAATAAAGAGGATAGGTCCAATAACAGATCCCTGGGGTACGCCTCTAGTTAGACCGACTCTTTCAGAAGTTTGTGAGGAGCCGTCATTAAGATTAAGCTTTACAAACTGCGGGGCTAGCACAACTGACGCTGCGCCGCGACGCGAGGCGAGAAAGATCTACCCTCCTCTTTCTAATTTGCACGGTGCGAGTGAGATAAAGAGACGCTCAGTCGCGCGGGAAACGACAGAGCAGCAAGTTGTGCTAGAAGTACTGGTGGCAGTTCTTAAGGTATATAGGCACAGCAATTGTTTAATATGCCTATTACCAAATTGATCCTGTATTTTTAAACTGGTTATTGATTCTTAAAATAGTTTTCGGCTCACAAGTTTAATATTGAAATATTCCTGATTATAACGACCTACTAACCTGTCTAAATATTCATAAATCACATGCACCACGCGCACATTCCATACAAAGAGAATCCTGTACAATATTCTCGTACATCTTAATCTTCCCGTACGTGCGTTTGATGATGTCTTGAGTGTAATGAATTCTCCTTTAAATTAATGGCAATTTGAAATACCTTTGCGTTACACGTTGTGAAGTGTGACATTCCCTTAAGATTGGCGCTTAAGGGAAGTAACTGGTAATTATTATGTTCGTGTAAATGTGTTGGCGTGGTAACAAGACAAGTTCCATTATAAATAATGGATTATGTTGGGGGCAATTATACATATTAATCGAATCCTAAGCAAGACTTAGGATTGTGAATACTAGAAGACAATATCATAATGATCGTCATCATCATAATTATCAGCCGAAAGACGTCCACTGCTGGACATAGGCCTCACCTAAAGAGTGCTAACAAAGTGACCGGTCCTGCGCCACCCGCATCCAGCGGACTCCAGCAACCTTTACCAGGTCATCAGTCCACCTTGTGGGGGGGCCTACCCACGCCGCGCCTACAAGACAATATGCACACAAATAAATAAACAGCTCAGACCCGTGACCAAGCATGTTGTGACACATCCGAAACGTAGGGAAACCTCACAGAGGTAAATAAATAACATAATTATACTCAATTAAGTGCTGTTTAGTGAAAATAGTGTGAGAAAATTGTGAAAGTTTAAATAACTACATATTTAGGTATATCCTACTTAAGGGGCTCCCATACGCCACAATGACCTTCGATCTGAATCCGTTAGTTTTCTAACGTTTTTTGTAGCTTATTATATTACCAACAACACTTTTAAGCAATATAGTATCCCATATTTACTTTAAAGTTCATTGTTTTCGAGATATTTGGCATCAAGCTTGAACAGTTTTAGGCCAAAAACTGGTTTTCTGGCCATAGCTTTTGTGTTAATTGGTTTAAAATGAAAACCTTAGACCTGTTTTTAGAGACGTCACAGACAAACCCAAATATGTAGATTTCGTATATGTTAGATCTTTCACGTCAATAGAGATACGAAATAAGTGTTTTTTTAGATAATGTTTAAAAAAATCATACAAAATTAAGTATTTGTTTGTTTCAAATTCAGGTGGACCAAAATGGAGATAAAAAATTGAAGACCCGATAACCGTTTGACTTAAAATTATATCTGTAGTGCAAAAGTAGGAGATACGATTAAAAACTTGACAAAAATCGATGAAAACCTCGGGTTAACAAAAACATTATAAATGCGAAAGTTCAGATGTTTGTTACTCAATCATGCTTAAACGGCTCAAGCGATTTGGATGAAATTTGTCACGAAGATAGTTTATAGCCTGGATTCAGTATAGGATAGTTTTTATCCCGGGTCCACGCAGACGAAGTTGCGGACGGAAGTTAGTTGAACATATTTAACACTCGGATAGAACCGGGATATCAACCCTGCAATTTATGGCCGGTTCCATTAATCAACCCACCGATAGTTTTCCTTACCAACAGTTACATTTTGACACTTTTTCTCCGGGTAATCTGTCATTAGTACACAGGGTCGCTACTAACATTACTAAGTAGTCATGTTTTCATAATAGTCTAAATAAGTGTCAATGCAAACCAATCGAAAAAGTAGGCTGTTTAACATATCTTGGTGTCAAGGTTGTAGCTTCATTTTCCTGGCTCCAACATATTATATTTCCAGTAAATTAAGAATTATTTTAGGAAAAAATTACCATCTAAGTTTTAAAGTTCTTAGTAACATACTGAAATGTCTTTACTTTGCAATAGTAGAGTCTGTATTGAGCTATGCCCTTGAATGTTACGGACTCACATCACATTATAATCTTACATTTATAAACTAGAGGCATTGCAAACAAGATTTTTAAAACTATTATTCAATAGGAAAACAAAAAAAGTAGCAAGGATTATTCAACATTATTTCAAATTTGTAAAATCCTTCCAATTAGTTAAGGTGCCGTAGGTTCATGGTCTTCTCTCCCTCTCACTGAGCCTAAGCGTGAGCGAGATGGAAGTGCGTGCTCGGAAGCGCGGATATAAATGTTTTTTAATTTTAATTTTTTGGCCGTTGAAATAAATAAAAATATAAACACTGATTTCCCTCAAACATGATATTGCCGATTTTTAGAAGCAATTTTAATATTTATAGCTTTTGTGCATAATTTGTTACGAATATTTTAAGTGTATTTTTGTGTGTGTTTAGACCTATGTTCGTGATTTTTTTCTATCGAGCGAAATTTACTTAATCATGTTTCGAAGCAATGATTTCCCTGCAGAAAAGCCTCAAAATTACTATTTGTATTTTTTTTAAACCATATTATCATAAACAGACGCATTATATTGTTTCAAAAACTCTGTTCGTTTAACTTCGCTGAACCTACGGCGCCTTAATTATAAATATCTACTAGCAGTAAACAACCATGGCAGTCAGGTGCATAGTCCAATACGTCTAAATAGGTGATACTTTTTATAATACATAAGATATAAATATTTGGATATGCCTATTACATAGAGGTCCAATACGTATACAGCATAAGCATGGCATTAGGTCGGTGTCTGCGGGTAAGTATGGTAAGTATGTGTGCCTCGTGTATATAACTATTTTGGAGATATAATGTTAGCTAAACGATTTCCGTACCTATTAAATACCTTGTCCGAAGCCATTCGACACGAGCCAGTTAGGCTTAAATTTTAAAAAAGCTTTAAAACAGAACTTACTACAAACATTCGGGTGACAAATTCTTACAAGCAAATGCCACGTAAATGTTTTAGCACGACGCTCTGTGTACGCACACATAATGCAATTATATTAGATAGGTACGGTTTCCATCATATAAATCGAAGCGGCCAAAGTGCTTACAAATATCTAAACACGTCTCTATTATCAAGGCATTAGAGACGTAAACGATATGATACAGAGAAAGAATATAATGGAAAAATAAACCATCTTCGTCTGTAGCCCCCGACAGGATTCGAACCTGCGACCTTTCTATTAACGCTAGACTGCTCTACCAACTGAGCTACGAGGACAGTGACGCAAGTTGTATATTTTTCCACTATATTCCCGCTAAGACTAGCGCCCTCTCTGTATCGAGTTATATACTTGTTTCACAGTCTTGGCACCACTCTAATGGGCGAGCTATGCGCTCGCACCATTATATTCTTTCTCTGTATCATATCGTTTATAAAATGATCGGGGTAACTTCCTCGTTAAAAATAACACGAAACAAAAATTTTTAATTAAATAATTTGTTTCGTGAAAAGGGCATTAGAGACGTGTTCAGATATTTGTGAGCACTTTGGCCGCTCCGATGTCTGATGGCGACTGTAGATAGTTAAAATCATAGTGTAAAATGTTAAATATTGTGATAGATTGTTTTGATAGAGCCTGCAGACAAACTGTTAAAAAAACAGTCCTTAATTTTTTTTTATATATTTGATTCTATAAACCTTCACGAGGTTTTAGTTTACAATAACGGTGAGTGTGAATATTCAATTAATATATTCTGACACGAACATAGCTCCACCGAATTACAATATGGTGACTAGCACCATAATCCAAATACCATTAAAATGACAGCGTCTGTTAATTAGAAATAAAGGCTTTAAGTTCACTCAAATTAAGCCAATCAATTTGAGTCACTCAAGGCTAATTAGCTTGCAATTTGACCGTCATTTCTTCCCGTCTCATCAGATCACTTGGCTCCGAGGGGGCCAGGAACACTTAACATATTCGGCACGTATAATTTATAGGTGCAGACATGCAAATCCGAGGGTACATTTTCACCCCCTATTATTTTAGGGTTGTTCGATACGCTTCGAATGTCTGTGAATTATTACTTGGAAATCTTTTGTGAATAAGATACGAGTGATACACGTTTGATCTCAGGGCAAAACATTTGCAAAAACGACTTACATTTGCGTGAACAAGCATCATTTATGACCTTTTGGAATAGAGAAGAGTACAAAAGAATCCATAGCAATAAAGTAACGACGCCAAACCTATCAACGGCGACATGAAAGATAATTCTCGTCTGAAATTTGAAAGTACTTATTACCTTCTAGTTGTAGGCAGTCCGAGCAGACTGTATTCTCAAGAAAGGTTCCTTTTGACGTGTTCCGTTATGTGCGCGAAAATATTATTTGAATATTATTCGCCTTTGAATATTTCTGTAAGCGATTGAGATAAGAATGACGTTTATCTGAGTAAGCTTGGATGAAGGGACGTTTTTAAATTAGTTATTGCGAAGGATTTCGTCACAATAGTTAGGGATTATTAAAATCTCTTTCTGCTTTATGAAGCAATTATTATTACTTATCCTTGTTTAATCTGGTTTAAAGGCTTACTATTATATATTTTTCATAATTTTAACGTAACTAGTAAACGTAAGTGTTAGAAAGAAAGAAAGAAAGATACATTTATTCACAAACACACAGGACACGCATATTAAATAATAACATAAACAAGAAAAGCACATAAGACAAGAAACAAGTGTGTCTCTGCGGTTGTAAACCGGACACTAGCTCAGCATTATAGTAAGGTGTCAGACAGAGACAGACATACACATATAGAGACAATGAAAGAAAGAAAGAAAGAAAGAAAGACATTTATTCGTGACACACACAAAACGACAAACATTTAGTAAAAATCCAAAAATAACACGTCACGAAATGGTCCCAACTTAGCATGGTGCTGGCGGTTGCCAGCGCTGGTCTTCCGTTGGAACCAATGTGTTTTATTTTTATTTTATACTAGTTTCCTCGAAAGCTGTCTGAGCGTGTGACATTATTTTGAAACCGTGCGCATTCGAGGTGGTTTTAGACAGTTTACAACCTATTATTTATTTATTTAATATTTATTGCACAAAAGAACACCTAATCGTACAAGCGGACTTAATGCCGTAAGCAACTAAGCGAAATGGGTGAAAGCGTTATTCCCGGTTATGCCCTAAAGGAGCTCAGGGTCCGCTTTGACAACATCCCAAGATTTGGCATAGGCACTAGTTTTACGAAAGTGCAAACCCAGAGAGAAAACTAGTCCCTATTAGGATAAGACCGGTTTCCTCACGATGTTTTCGTTCGCCGAAAAGCTAACGGTAAATATTCCGTACATAAGTTCCGAAAAACTCATTCGTACCAATGAGTAGGGATTCGAACTTTCGAACGCACGACCACCGCTTGACAGCCGCATGCCTGAACCACTAGGCTACCGTAAATTAAGGGGTATTCGACAACGACATAATATATTTAATAGATATTTAAATACTTAAATACCTAGTAAATTTCCAGGGTTTAAAAACAACACATACTCCTACTATATAATATTATAAATGCGAAAGTTTGGGATGTTCACGCTTAAACGGCTCACCCAATTTGGATGAAATTTTGCACGAAGATAGATTATACCCTGGACAAAAAAATATAAAGGATAGTTTTTATCCCGATATCTGTTTTTAGATAATTTGCCAATTGAATACGTAAAATGTCAACAAGTACAATTGATGAGCTGAAATCACGTCGCATCAGAATGCAATTTAAAATATTCATGACCAAGCTCCTAACAAATTGGAAACCTATACGTTTCATTTAAAACAAATCATTGGAATGTAAATTTGAAATTAACATCCAATTAAATTATTGACGAATTAAGCCGCAATATAACAACTGAATTTTACGGCGAACAAAATTTGAGCCCTTTCATTCCGTTTCACACGAAAATCAAGTAGGAATGAACAATTGTTCATTTGGGACATTGATACAAAAATCATGCATGTGTTTATTAACGTTGGGTTATTCTAAACGGCACATATACATAATAGCTAGTTTTCGTTGGTCAACACTCCAGACAAACCAAAATTTTACAATGTCGGGCAATAGATTTACCGACTGCCATCTGACCGTCCAACACAGAGCGAAAAATAGACCTTATTGGGATTAGACCCGGTTTCGTCGCGATGTTTTCCTTTACCGAGAAGCTAACGGTAAATATTCCGTACATCATTTCCGAAAAACTCATTGGTACGAGCCAGGATTCGAAACCACAACCGCCGCTTGACAGCCGCATGCCTGAACCACTAAGCTACCGTACCTTCTGCTTCTTCCATGACATTTTCGTCATTTCGATTTTTAATTAATACAAGTAGTTTTTTTAATTTCGAATTGAGTAGCGATCTCTAACGACTCGTATGGCATCTCGTACCCGGGAACGTAATACTCTGATCAACTGCGTCGCGCTCCACTATCCCATTTATTTTCGAGAAACGGCAAACGACCAATAACTCTTGCTTGTCGGGATATTAACACTATCATAGGTTACTCTCTGGTTTTATGAAGACACATTAGGCTCTACAGTATTTCCATAAATGAGTGGTACATAATGTGGGACAGTAGGCTGCTTGTTGGTGCTTGCTCCGTTCAATATGCAATGTGCAACTAGTGAATAAAGTTAAAATACTGGAGAAGTGCGAGTCGGACTCGCCCACCGAGGGTTCTGTATTTAAAGACTATATTTTTATGATTTAATTACAAATTTATACTCATACTCATACTCATTTATTGATAAAAATAATAGTATAGTATAGTTCTAGTATCAGATTTTTCCCTGTAGGTACTTGTAAGACGTTATAACTTGCCAAATTTTATAGTTCTAGGTCACCCTATAAATTTTGATTTTCTTGAGAGTGTCGAAATATAAGTTTTTAGTGATAGATCACTGAATTGTAACTTTACGGAAGTACATAATAAGTTTTTAGAACACTAGAAATAGAAGAATATTCATTAAAATCTTATACAAAAACATTACTGAAAAAGTACTGCTAATATTAGTCCTCTATTTTCGTACTCTTAGTTACACGCTTTGTCTTGACATGGAAAACCAAACAAACGGACAGGTGGTATAGTACCTAAATATGTAAATGTACATATGTGTACCAAATATAATACATAAGTATGTACATTATTATTATTCTGGTAGTGGCTTCCGGACTAGAGAGCCCTTATATCACTGCGACCAACGCTGATCTATTGTGATCGCCACCCATACTGTACATACGTGGTACAGTAAGTACAGTATCCACGGCAAGGCGTCCAACTTACAAAAAGTTTGCAATGTTCCATAACGAAATCTGCCGAAACGAAGTCGATGTCACAAGTTTATTTTTTTCAATAAAGATTGAACGAATAAAAAATCAGGCATTGACTCATGTTTCAACAGAAGGGGTTTAATAAAAAAAACATTACTTAGATGTCATGTAATATACGGACACCATAATTCTTCCCCATAAATTGAATTCCAACAGTGTACATCCGACTTTATTCACAGGCCGGCCAAATAGCGAAACGTCCAGCCAATATTAACTGCGACATAGTTTACTGCGCGCGCCGCCTGTTCATTATGTACCCTGTTTTATGACGTTCGAAATTCGAAATTGGAGATTCGAATAATTGACCGGTTTTAAATGAGCTTTTAAATACCGGAACCGGCTCTTAATTATTGTTAACTTATTAAATTTATTGCGACGAAATTAGTTGCTTATTGGATTTATGGGCGCTGAATTCGCAGCCTCATTTTTATTCGATGGCGCTGAATTTAATTTTACGTTTCTGTAATTTATTTTGGACGTTTGTAAGGAAATATTATTTAGTACTTAATTAATTAAGTTGTAAATTGTAAAATGATGTATGGCTTTTTGCTTTCTCACTTTAATACGTTGCATTTAAATTCTCTTATTTTATTGGGTATAGCTATTTATCATTAACATAATACTACGGTCAAACTACATCTATCTAGATCATGTTTTCAAATTATTTAGCCTATATGGCAGATAATACAGTATTGTGCCACAATATATGTCATACTAAGTATAAATTAAATATTGTGAAAAACAGTTTCGTAACATTCGAGGGCAAGGCATTGACTTTAACATTTTTGTGTAGACCGGGCAGGGCTCCTTAATGCCAGGTCTTGACATTTACTTTTGCTCTATAGGTCCAAAACATATTCCATATTTTTTTTTTCTATTTTTTTTTATTTATTATAAAATGCTCTAGTTAAAATAAATTGTGACTCAGACATCCTTGAAAATACATACTATCTTTTCCACACTTCATCCCCAATCTCGCCACGCTCAACTCATACTATATTCATTAGATTACATTTGTCAGCGCCATTTCTTTGATGAATTATTCAGCGCACACGCAATTTGTTTACAGTCGTCGTGAAACTATTTGTGGATATCTCGGACGTGGATGTATATGTGCGATTACTCTTCAGTTTTATTCTCAGATTGCTCAGTTAAGAGGGAACCGGGTAGAAATTATATTGGTTTGGTCAAAAATAAAATAAATTATATTTAACAACAACACTTACGAAAGCGCTCGGAAAATATCATGCTGCTAATTATTTTTGCTATTTTTATTTTTTAATGCATAATAACAAAAAAAGATGCTGTTTCACCACAAAAAACGTTCAAGGCCCTGAAGGGGAGTCTGTAATTCTGTATGGCTCATAGAGAAAAATAAATATAGAGGGACTCGCACCCACACACACAACATGAGTGCCAAATATGTAATTAAGCAGAGACAATAATACAGTCAAGGGCACCAATATGTCTACTTAAAGTTGTAGTACATATTTATGAATAAATATGTATACCGTACACCCTAATGTTCCCTTATTTTCTTGCATTTCACGTAATACAAATAGAACGCATTCACAAGAAAACCAGTCATTGACCAGACACAAATCCGTTAAGAGTGAAAACTCCTTTTCCATTTCAATCTCATATTTTTCGCGTACTTGGACGGCTTTGCGCGGGATCTCGGCGGGTAGCACGAATTTTTCAATAATCATTGACAAAATCCTTCATTGGACCTTCCCCACCTTTGTTGGTTTGGAGGATATCCGACGTATCCTGGGAAATAATGGAATACGAAAATCGCCGACTTGTGAATGGAAGGTGGGAAATTCCAGAAACTGGAGAGTGATCACGTAACTTTTCGTTAACGTTAGGACGCAACTGTTATTTCCCTAAACAAACAATTACATTCAGATATAATATACTACTACTACTACTTAGACTTCTATGGTTTTCTCGTTCGCTGATCAAGTGGGAATTGCCTGCTACAGAGCATCGTTTATACTTGCAGGATGATCGTGCCGATTATAGACGATCACACGATCAACGATCATTGCCGATAGTGTAGAAGGGCTATAAAACGTTACACGAATCCCAGTATTTGGCATCGGCACTATTTTTACGAAAGCGACATCGGACCTACCAACTCAGAGGAAAAACTAGACCTTATTGGGATAAGACCGGTTTCCTCACGATGTGACAAATAAAGCTGATGACAAACAAATAGCCTATAAGCGCTGAGGGACAGGAGATACGACATTGTATCTTGTTTCCACTTGTGGTTTTGTCTATGCTTACTACTTTGTCACAGGTGTGTGTATGTATATTTGAGTCCCTCTACAACATTTTTTTTTTGCTTAAGTACATTATTGTTTGTTTCTTTCTTGTAAATAAAACAATTTTATAGCATATAATGTTACCTACATGTTAACATGTATAAATAACTGTTAGATCGCGACAACTGTAGGCACAACTTAAATTGATATTACGTGCATATTACGCGTGTTTGAACAAACCGTCTACGATATTTGTAATCATCTCGCCAGCTCAAGACATCCAAACAGCAACTTTATTCAATAAATGGCCATGTTAAAAGAAACACGACGTACTTACATGTCAGAGAGCTCTCGGGGATAAGGCAAGTTGCCATCCTTCCCGGCTGACGAATCCTTTGATATTTATCGAGTTCAATTTACGTTTCCATATCCAAAGGCTTGTTCCAGCCTTTGAGATGCGACTCATATTGTAGCATGTGATATTATTAACTTTGTTATGTATTAACACGGAGCGGGTTTATGATTATTTTGTACATAGGTATAAGGAGATGGTTGGGAAAATCGTCAGTGTCACAATAAGGTTGAAGGTAACAGTGTTTTTGTTTTGGTTTCTGGGTTCTAAATATTCGTGCACGGACGGGCAAGTGAAGATCACAAAAACAAACTAAAATAATAATATTATAGAGGAAAAGTCTGTGCATTATATATTTGTAAATCAGTAAGTCCATTATGCAGTGGGTAATCTGCGGAACTACACATCCGTTTTCAAAAAATCCTTTAATGATTAGAATGGAGCAATGTTGGCGCGTGAGCAGGATGGATATATGCGTTAGAGGGAGAGCTATAATTCGATGTCATTCGTTTACATAGCTGCATCCTGCTCACGCGCCAACGTTGGCCCAATGTGTACAGCCGGCATTAGGATGGGCACCAGATATTTTATCGCAACTTCGTCTCAGTTATCTGCAAATATGCGAGCGCACCCGCGCGGGCAGTCGAGTATATTATATGTGTATTGATTAAGTTCCGTCGACCAGATACTCGATTTTTTATGACGCCCCAACTCGTGCCTAGATTAATAATTCAATAAGTACCGTAAAACGGGGTGAGTAGGGACAAAACTGACATTCAAACCTCGATAACATTTTATTTTTACATATGAAAACTGAATGGTGTTTATGCCTAATAAGTGTTCCGGACGTTTGTATTTTAGTTTTTATTTTATTTTGGGTAGTTCCATTTCATAACTTTGACGATAAACAGGAAATCCCACCTCACCCCGTAGTCCTTCGCGTTTGGGGTGAGATGGGTTTTCATACAAAGGTGACTTTGGAAGATTGTTGGATCGATTTTTAGGGTTCCGTAGCCAAATGGCAAAAAACGGAACCCTTATATTGTCTGTCTGTCTGTCCGTCCGTATGTCACAGGCATTTTACTCGAAAACTATAAGGTGTATTTGAATAAAATTTTGAGGATAGGTTTATTTTGTTAACCGCTACATAGTTTTGTAATTAAATTAGTAAAAAAAATTTTTTTAGGGGTGCACTCCATACTTATAAGAGAAAATCAAATTTTTTTTTTCATTGCAAGCCCACATGTGGCACATCAATCGATAGGCCTTTCAAAATAAATATAAGGTTTCTCAGCAATTTTTTTGATTAAGTGAATTGAGTCGGAGATAATCGCCTCGTAGGTCACTAAAATTGTGTCCCCCCCCCCCTCTAATATTTGAACCGTGTATTTTAAGAATATGAAAAAAAAATCATGCTTATAGGGCTTATTAAATTATTTCAGTGAAAATAGTTTTGAACAAGACCGGTTCAAAGGTTTTTGAGATATTTCTAAAAGAATCTGCCTTCCTTAAAGAAAAGGACGTAAGTGCCATAAGATTTCAGTAACGATACGACCTTTTTAATAGGCACGGAACCCTCGTTGTGCGTAGTCCAACACGCACTTGGCCGCTTTTTTTTATTACTATGAGTATTACTATAGCTCCATTTTAAATTGGAATACATTATTTAGGTAGCAGCAGCCTTAAAATCCCATCTCACCCCCTTTGATCACTTCTCTCCCCATTCATAACCCAACTCTCCTCGCGATCCCTACTCACCCCATTTTACGGTACTCGATTTTTTATGATGCCCCAACTTGTGCCTAGATTAATAATTTAATAAGTAGCTGTATTTTGACATGAATCAGAGTGTCAATGAATATTTTAAGTATTTCTAGAGTATTTCAACAAGAACAATGGCAGAACAAATGTACGTTTTTGTGTGAAAGTTCATCTGGTTAGTAAATGTTTTCTGAGATGGACCCTTCTGTTGTTGCGTTGCAACCATCGCCTCGATTCTAAAGATCTTTAATTAAGTAATTACAAAAAGTTACATTTCAACGGACCTATTAAATTAATTCCCTCAAAGGGTCTGTCATTTTGGGACTATTGACTTCAAAGAAGTTAATAATCCTTAATGAACATTTCTTAAAGTTTGATCAACTTTCGTAGGGTCTTCGGCTTTGGTGACTGTCATATTTGGTGCGCGGAATCGGTATGCGGTACTTTGGACATTAAGGAGAGCTCACTGATATCGTCCATTTCGTTATTTGTCGGTATATTGGTAGTACATATTACATTGGTGCAGAATTATTTTTTATTATTGCACACTGAGCAGTCGGCGTGCAGTTCCCATGCAATGTTACAGTTAGAAGCAGTAGTGTACTACACGCATGCAGTTAGCATGTAGTCCCAACTCCCATTACAATCGGACACTTTACGCTCGAAGTTGTAGCCGACTATGTATACCTATAGGAGACTATCCAGTTAGGTAAGTCCAACTTCGAGAAAGAGGTCAATCGTCGAATCCGACTAGGCTGGGCAGCGTTCGGGAAGCTGCGGCACATCTTTTCGTCCAATATTCCGCAGTGTCTCAAGACGAGAGTCTTTGAAACGTGGTCACTTACTATGGGCCTCATAAGAAGGCTCAAAGTCACCCAAAGGGCTATGGACAGGGCTATGTTGGGAGTTTCTCTGCGTGATCACATCAGAAATGAGAATCGATAACCGATATCGGTTACCTTGGTTCTGCTGCGGATAGCCACTTAAGCTTGCTAAAGGCTATATAGCCTTCCGAATCGCTAAACTTAAGTGGCAGTGGGCGGGGCACATAGCGCGTAGAACCGATGGCCGTTGGGGCGGAAAGGTTCTCGAGTGGCGACCACGTACCGGAAGGCGCGGCGTGGGTAGGCCCATAGGTTGCTGAAGTCCGCTGGATGCGGGTGGCGCAGGACCGGTCACTTTGGCAATCTTTGGGGGAGGCCTATGTCCAGCAGTGGACGTCTTTCAGCTGATATGATGATGATAGCAATAACCTAGGCTAGGTGATATTTTCCTTTCCCTTCTTTCTTTCCTTCCTTTCTTTCTTGCGGTATCCACTTGGTGGCTATACTATGTGACATACGTGGCCGGCCTAGTCGCAGGCTAAGTTAGGCCACTAAAATGATACTTATTCATCTACAGAAAGGGGGAATCACGTATCGTTTCCAACGAGCATTAGAACAGTCCAATTGACATTCTTCCATATAAATATTGTCATTTAGATCTGCCCAACGTTCGTACAATGCGTTACGTGTCGACCTGGCCCCTATTTCACCAACTTGACAATTGTCACCTGACACTGACAATTCGCCATACACTGCTTCTTTTAGAAGTTAAGGTGGTTGCTAGGTTACTTGTGGATCCAGCAATGTACGGAGAATTGTCGTTGCCAGGTGACAATTGTCGAGTTGGTGAAATAGGGACCTGCTGGAATAGTTACTGTTCATCATATCCCAGTTCACAGTTATTTTTTTTAGAACCGAGGGCCTGGCAAAGCATATTATCCTGTCTTCGTCATTTTCATTAAGAGTTCCGTGTATGTTGGTTACATTTCAATAAAAGGGTTATCTCATTAATTTTAATTAAATTTAGAATCCGTTGTCAACTTACGAGAGTAAATCGTTGAAACGTATTAAAATGTTGCTTATGAGATAAATTACAACAATTAACAATTTGAATCATTCTTCAAAGCGCGGAAGGCTTTAGACATAAGTATACATTTGTGGAATTAGTATTTATATACTTAATTGGTACTTATAAGATTTATTTTACTTTCCTTTCCTTCATTTATATTAATACTAGCTTCTGCCAGCGACTCCGTCCACGTGGATCTTGTTTATAGCCCCATATAAACTTTCACCCCACATTTCATCCCTTTACGGGATGATATCCGGGATAAAATCTATACTATGTCCTTCCCGGGACTCAAACTATCTCTATACTTATTTCATCCAAATCGGTTTAGTGGTAGACACACTGTGGGTGTAAGTTTGTATGTAGGGGGTAAGTTTTGGAACTACCCGTGGTACCTATTAAAAAAAAACATGTAAGTATATACAATGGACCTTCGGGAGGGACAAAGACGAAAATACAGCCTTTTCTTCATCCTTCTTAATCAATTATTTACTATTGTTTTCTGAACATTTCAGGTTCGATAAGTGGGTCATTGTCGTTTTTTACCGACAATGAACGGACGTTTTTCCGTTTTTTTTGGTTTTTGTACTGTTCAAAATTGTGGTTTTAGTGTGCGATAAAAAACATGTATATGGACATCATTAGGACTAATTAAAGTTTCGTTTCCGGCCAATATATATATATATTTAATGTTGTTTTTTTAATTCTCGAGTTTCTGAATAAAATACCATTAGATTTTAGTTCGCAAAGTTGATCTACAAGCATATGTAAGTACGCTTTTTGTAGTTAAGAGTAGCAATGCCAATCACCAACCAGTCTAAGGATGGTCTTTTAGCGAAACCAAATACTTTTTAGCAAATGTATCGCAGTCTATTGTAATACTTTTTTTCCATTAACAATGGCAATGTTGCAACGCTATCAAAGTTTTTTTAATCAGAATCCTTGCCTAAACAAACTAGAGCAGCAGAAAACAAGGGATTCTAGAATTATTGTCTCGAATATTGAAGCCGGACGCATCGCCCGAGGCGGGGATCCAATATAATGGAATACTTCAGCGTTATTTGCAGAAACAGGGGTACTTACCAATATGCCCGCGGCCTGTATTAACGTACGTATACGTTAATCGTGTCGACGCTCTTTGGACGGGTTGTTTGTGACAAAAGTTACATGTATTGATAATAATACTAATTTCTGCGCACGTGTATCACACGGCAGTTGATTAAGTACAGTTTTGAAAAATACGGTTTTGAAAAACATTAATATATAATAGCGTTTTTTTGTTGATTTCATTTTAAAATATTATTCTAAGATGCTTTATTGAAGAATCCGACCAACTTTCCACCCGGAAGTCATTATGTCGATTTAAATGAAGCATGCTTTGTCTTTTTTTATGATTTATCTTGAATATTATATAGCAAATGTAAATGAACCAAAATAGGCCTCGTAATTGGGAGAGGGATGCTAATAAATGGATGAAATGTATTGAGCAATGTTGAAAGCAGGATATCGACACGTGTCGGTTGTCGCGATACATTGTTTTTTTGTGTGACTTTATATATAATATCTATGATTGTCATCATCATCATCATATCAGCCGAAAGACTTGCTCTGCTGATGGATATAGGCCTCCCCAAAGAGTACCACAATGACTGGTCCTGCGCCACCCCCATCCAGCGGATTGTATACAGGATTATTATAATATCTACTACCTATTTAAGTATTTTACCCAGTGCAGTGTTTTCAGCGTCTAAATGGCAAAATTGGCAAATATAAAAAAAATAATTCGAATCTATGTTTTTTTTATAATTCTCCCAGATGCCTCGTAGAGAGGCGAAACACGTGTCGAGGTTTTTGTCAATATTGGTGGTGGTTTGCTGTAATTTTTTGCATGTTTATACGCAAATAGTTGCATCTTATCTTCACTGATAGACCAGCACGTTTTTTTAGCGGAATAGCAAAGAAATATTGTTCTCGTAATATATTCTCCCATATTCCAAGATACCTTCTGTTAACTTAAATCCAACAACCTATCTTGTCACTGCAATATCACATTTACCTAATCCATCTTTTTATTTACAATTGAAGCGGCACTGAAAATTATGTAGCCTGCCTACCCCTTTTGGGAATACAGCCTTGAATTTATGCGTAAGTGTATATTACATAGGTAATACAAGACTTGCTTTTAGACCTCCAATTTAGGCTGTATGTTGTCTGCCAGACGGGGTGGGGTTAGTTTTAGTAGAAACATATTGAAGTTGCGTTCGCCCCAGGCGAAATAATAGACAAGTTTAGAGCATTGCCTGTACAGACATTGTACCGCATACATCGCTGTATAAAACGGATTATCTTTATCAGGTTATAAAGGCGTTTGAGACCTTTTAGAATCCTTGCAAGCGTTTAATGTAACTTCATAAGGGAGCCTACGGGAAAGTAGTCCCGACGAAGCATAATTTTGTTACTTATGTTTTCTGTACTGCGAAATGTGATTGTGTATATAATTAGCTGGTCTGTGAAAGTGGTAATTTGTTGTTTACTTTGATCTCTAAGCCTACGTTTGTGGACAGGAGCCGAGCGCCGAATTCGGCGATGCGTTTCGGCGGAAGCCACTCAATCACGAACATAATAGCGATCTGAAGTCGTTAAAAATATGAAAGAAAGAAAGACAAATAAAAATTCAAGACACTACTTAGACTAAGACATGGTTTTTTTTTTACGTAACGATGCGCGTGCCTGAACGTTCCACAAGTTATAAACTCCTGCCTTGGAATCGCTGTTTACCTCAAATGACCTGCGCCCCTCAGCTGACAGTATGAGCTCCGCTTTAAATACATAGTATGAGATAAGTTGCACTTTCCGAACACGAAATATCACGCAAAATGCGTTTTTACTCATTACACACAGGTTTCGCATCGGAGATTGGTGATACCGTCGTGATGATCCCGCTCATATTTATTTATTTATTAATACATGGAACAGCAACAGCGCAACATATTTATATACATATAATTTGGAACTTTACAAGAGGTTCCTCCTTGGAGAAGCTCGCGGCAATAATAAAGTCACTACTATCTCTGTAGGTATGGTACATGCGTTGCGTTCCTGGTCGAGTAAGAGCGCCAGAGCTCCCGAGGATATGCTGTTGAAAGTGAGGCACTTAAATAAGCCTCTACCTTTTCTCTAAAAACAAAGTTTGCGCCTCGCGTATGTTCGCCGAGGCCCGCACGGACGGTTTTCAAGCGATCCTACGCCGAGAACCGTGTCGATGCTGGGCCGACTTTAGTCTGTTGCACTATTGGTGGGAAAACAGAGTATCTACCTAGTTATAATTTAATTGAATACTAGAATATAATACTAACATACATAGGTTAAGTATAATACGGATACCTGTAATATGGATAATTTGTCCGAAATAAAGAGTTTATTATTATAATATTATTATTAGACCGACTTCAATTCAGTACTCCGCTTCAAGTGTGCCTATAAAATTTGAAGAGTTCCCTCGAGTTGACCATCTGGCAAGGATACCCTTTCAAACAAAAGAAGAATTTTCCAAATCGATTCAAGCGTCACCGAGTACCTAATCGGGGAACAACCTACTATTCCTACCTCCTATTATATACATATATATATATTATAAATTCGAAAGTTTGGATGTTTAGATGTTTGGATGTTTGGATATTTTGATTTTCGGATGTTTAGATGTTTGTTCCTCAATCGCGCTTAAACGGCTCAACCGATTGGGATGAAAATTTGGACGAAGATAGTTTATAGTTTGGACTAAAATATGGGATAGTTTTTATCTCGGGTCCACGCAGATGAAGTCGCGGGCAGAAACCAGTACATCCATACTAATATTATAAATGCGAAAGTGTATGTGTGTATTTGTTTGTATGTTTGTCCGTCTTTCACGGCAAAACGGAACGACGAATTGACGTGATTTTTTTAAGTGGAGATAGTTGAAGGGATGGAGAGTAACAAAGGATAGTTTTTATCTCCGTTATCATCCCCTAAGGGGTTGAAATGGGGGGGGGGGGAAGTTTGTATGGAGCTGCGATATAAACGAGTTCCACGCAGACGGAGTCGCGGGTAGAAGCTAGTAATTAATAAAAAGATTCCGACGAATTGGCAACCTCCTCTTTTTTTCAAGTCGGTTACTTAAGAGTCGGCAGCACGCTTATGGCTCCTCCGCCTTATAAGTTTGTATGGTACGGTCGTTATAAAAACACACACATGATGAACCCCCAGACAAACAGACGCACGCGTTTTTAAAAAAACCCACTTGAACTTAACTCCCGCCAGCCGTATCCACTTGTGAATAAGATCATCTGGCACATTAGCACGTGGTCTTAGCAAATCCAATCAAAGCACATGTCAAACAGATTCAATCCCAAAGCGCCCATAGAATGCCCTCTTATCACTTTTGCCATTTAAATCCGGACCTTGCTGGAAACTAAATAGCGCAGCTTTTAACGTGTGCTTATTCACACAACGAACTTTATTAGCCTTTACAAGATTTCGAGTGTTTTTGACTTCTAGGAAGAATCTATGGCATATTTAATTAGAATTTGTGTGAATATCTGCACCTTTCAAGTGTTTCTTCCGGGGAAGTGACGGGTCACGATAATTAAGTGGTTTCCTGACGCATTCCAGGAAACCGTTCATGACGCAAGTAACGATTCGGTTGGAAACAGTGCGCGATCTTCTGGAAGGCCCACTCGCGGCAGAAGAACCGCCGCTTCTTCAATTACTAGTAACGCGTTGTGATATTTTTATACCGCAACTCACATTGACAAAAATGGGTCAATCAACTTTTTCTTGTGTCTTAGTTTTTTCTTCATTATCAGTTAGCACAACATGTGTAACTGCGCACACGACCTATTTGTATTTTCTTGTAATCTTCTATTAAACAGCAAATAGTATAAACGGGGAGGACACTAAAAAGAGCCCTAACATATTTCCCCTATTGTTTTCAATAGTTTTAGTTTTTTCTTCTACCAAATTTAGAACCTATTTATATTATTATTTTACTCGGGTCTAACGCGATATTTATTAACCTTTATTCCTGATGTTTCGACACGGGTTAGTCATAGTCGCAGATGACTGTCGACCCAGCAAGTTGTCAACGGAGATATGGGTAGACAATATATCACTACCCTACAAAAGTCAATGTAATTGTGGAGAGTAGACCCGTAAAAAGTCCACCACCCGCCTTCATTTACTTTTGTCTCCGTTGACAACTTGCTGGAACGACAGTCATCTGCGACCATGACCAGTGCAACACGTGACCGTGAATAATAATATAAAGCGTGAGAGTTTAGTGTTATAAACTTAAATAGAACCTCTTTGTTTGTTCTTCTTTCTGTCCTACAACCTTCCGTCCTACCATGATTAAAAAGTTACGCATTTCATCATATACTATGTTGTCATTAAGACCTTGCTGAATTCCGCTCTTTACGCTCCAAAACTGATTTTATACTTATCTGTCGTGATGCTCTCTGATGCGACATAACAGTTACGCATAGTATGGATCTAACTGTACTAACTGTGTGAACCCGATATCCTTCTTCGTCAGATAAGTATAAATCGGGCTGTAAGCTACGTCAGTATAGCGGTGTAATATCCTTATAGTGAACAGCTCGGGAGGAAACGACGCTCGGAATAACGATTCCGAGAACGTTATTGTGTAATAATTACTTATACCGCACTTAGCTGTTCTGTTCCGGTGGCTAGATGTATGGAGACGGACTGTTTTAGGAATTAATGTGTAATAGAATCTTTTTTATGTGAGACTGAAGAGTCATATAATATAGAATACAATAAAGATTCAGACATCACAACAAAGTAATTATATTGTAGACATGGTATTATTCCTAACTATTTATTATGTCAAAGTCATTTATTTACGTTGATTGTTGTGACGTTAAAATAATTAGGCGTAATTTATACTATTTATACCGTATATTTTGTACTTTACCGTGAGTTATGTCGCCCAAATTTCTTAATTACTTATATGTAAATTGTTACTATCATTTATTTGCGCTGTAGTAGGTATTATATTCAGCAGAAGCGAGGCGGTAATTCCTATTGTACAGTCACCGGCATCAATATCTGCCGTAACAAAGCCGGCAAAAATATCTGACACGTCCTTATGGTATTAGACATAGAGTCGGGTCAGATATTTATGCGTGCTATGTTGTCGCATTGGTATCGCCGCTTCCTTGCATCCCGCGTTAATCATTACTCATTTAAATATTGGCGCGCCGTACAGAATCGGTAATGACTCCACAGCCCAGCAGCTCTTATGACAGCTTATTGATATCGTACAAACGCCCACACAGTTAACTGACCATCCTGTAATGATATTTAACCTTTACAATGTACATAAAGTGCACGGATGGTCAGTTAACTGTGTTGGCGATGGTACCGCTTTCAAACCGACTAATCAGGAAGTTGCTTTAGGCTTAGAAATGAGTAACACATAAACATGACTTATAAATCAAAGATATAATAAAAGTCGTGTATATGATGTGGATAATGATTTGTAAATGAGTTGATTAGAAGTTTTAAAAATTGTAAAGCCACAAAGACGCATCATCTATCACTCTAAACGATACGTTGCCTACTTTAACACGTTCGCAACCAAGAACCCGCCTAGCGGGCACTCTTAATGTTTGCTCAGATGCCGGCTGAGCCCGCTAGGCGGGCACTAGCATGAACCTACACGCCTAGCGAATTCTGTCGGTTTCTGGTGAAATGTTCCATTTTTAGTCCAGTTGCGAAAGTGTTAAACATTCATCGTTCAATCTCTGTGAAAAACAAACTGATCGCTGTCAAATAAGTCAACTACAACATAGGGGAATTCACGTAACGTTTCCAACGCGCGTAAGGACAGTCTAACTGTCAATTTTCCAAATAAAAATTGACATTTGGATCTACCTAACGTACGTATACGATACGTTACGTGATTGAGCTTCTGGGCGTTGTTTTTCGATCGAGCGTTTGGACAACTCAACTGTAATTTTCCCATATATAAAAAATACATTTAGATTTACCTAACGTACGTAAGTAAATTTTTTAACAATATTAAAATAAATCCTCTCAAAGAGTCCGCTTCCTTACTAAGACAGCACGGCAGCGTCGATAGACAGGCGGCGCGCTCCCGGGCCGTTTTAAGACGCCCATAATTCCGCGCGAGTGTACCCGGCGCAATAATCGGCTAACACGCCGTTTAGTGCTTCTGCTCGCGACTGTACTTGGTGCGGGTGCATAAGTACTATATGTAACGTAGTTGCCGCCATTAGATCTAAAGTAATCTTCAATGAACGAGCGAGCGAAGCGGAATAAGTTCTCCGGTTTAGCCTGGATTAAAATTATTTCATATGTTCGCACTCTTTCCGGCTATTCTCCTTCACAGGTCGCATTTCTCAACCGATTCTAGTGAAATTGTGTGTGAAGGTTTAATTTTTGTTGATTCAGTTTTCAAAAAAAAAAGAGGTTAGGAGTTCTACAGCCCACAGACCCACTAATATTATAAAGGGGGAAACGTATATGAGGATGTAAGTTTGTAAGGGGTTCTCTTTAAACTTCTTCCATCTTCGAAATCATCTATTACAAAAAAATGTTTCACCAGTATATGAAATGGAACTTCATTTTGTTTTTCAATATGTATTTTCGAACGTATATAAAAGATGATAACTAGGTAACTAATAACTAACTAAATTAAATGAAAACTAAGTTATATCTAAAAAAGGCTCTCGAGGAATTGTATGTATGCACTTTATTGTACACAATAACAGGTTAAAGAATGTATATGTCACGCAATAGATCAAAGTACAAAGGCGAACTTACAAGCTTACTTACTGCGCAATCGAAGACGTCGAAAGCTGTTATTCCCTTTTAATAAAGACTTTTGACGTCTTCGTTTGCGCAGTTACTTTTGATGCTGACTGCACCCATGATGCAGGCGGCATTTACTCGCTGAATTGCAATCAATTCAGTATATTCAATCCCGTGGATCCACCTGGCTTCTCTCATACGCGGGCGGAGCCACAGGGACAGCCAGTTGCAAATATATATAGTGTATCTAATACGAGAAAAAAAAACAGGCGCCACGACTATATCGGCTTAACGTCAGAGGGACGATCACGTAACTTTTCGAACGTACATACGTAAAGACAATTCAACTGTCATTTTCCCATACATACAATGCGTTACGTGATCGAAAAGCAGACCCCGTATCATGGTCGGCCTTATCACGCGATAAGTGACAAGATAGGAGCGTCGTCTCGTTCTATCGAACGGTGTCAGCCAGTGACGGACACTCAATCCTGTCACTTAATTATCGTGTGATAAGGCCGACCATGATACAGGGTCAAGTCATTCGTCCGATTGCACGGACTATTAAAGCCCAATTCTATGATCAAAATATAACTTCCCCGGCATCATAGACTGTTTTTAGACGTTATAAAAAGAGAGACATAGAGAAAGCTTGTACCAAAATGAAATATTTGGTAGGCACAGTCGCGGAATGAAAAGATTCGTCACTTTTGGACCTTTAACATCAATAAAACAAAGTCGAAAATGACGAACCTTGTCATTCCTCGACTATAAAGTTGTCTGTTCTGTGGAAATACTCGTAGCTACTAATATTTCGTATTTATAGTTGAGCAATGAAAAGATTAACGAGTCTGTCTGTACTCGTATAATGCATTCGATGCCGCCCTGTGTCTACAATATTCATACCTACTTTCAAATCAGACTAAAACAATGTAAAGACACCACACTCCTTTTCGAGAGACTAATAAGTCATGATCTCAAAAAAACATTTCCAAACCCCCGAGGAATCCTTACAGAAGGGTGAACTGAATCATAACACAAAAGAAAAATACGGTTATTTTACACCAATGCGGTAGATCTTTATGCTCAAAATCAACAGGAAGCATTCAAATGGGGCATGTAACCTACACTTATTATTGGCGTACATTGAGGGTGCATAAATTTATAATATAAACAGAAGGGTTCGAACTCTGGGAGTAATTTGCTATGTTTTTTTGGTAATTGGGCGCTGGCGCGTGGTTTTTGTATGCGTAAGATGTACTTGATACTAACCTAATGTTGGTATTTATTATAATTGCAGGTCATTACAGTCTTTAAGGTCAAATACTGCTCGACCGATATGCGGTTCTTAGTTAAGAGCGCTCGCAATATAGGCGCGTTTATGCATTGGGACGTTACTGCTTTAGATTAAAAAAAGACACATCAACTAAGTAAATGTCAGCTGTGTTAGCTACAGGAATTAATAAGAACCGGCCAAGTGCGAGTCGGACTCGGGCACGGAGGGTTCCGTACCATTATCTATAAAAACGGCAAAAAAAATCAAGTTTGTTGTATGGGAGCCTCCCTTAAATATTTATTTTATTTTGTTTTTAGTATTTGTTGTTATAGCGGCAACAGAAATACATCATCTGTGAAACTTTCAACTGTCTAGCTATCGCGGTTCTTGAGATACCGCCTGGTGACAGACAGACGGACGGACAGACAGCGAAGTCTTAGTAATAGGGTTCAGTTTTTACTGTTTGGGTACGGAACCCTAAAAAAGAGGTATTATTATAAATAGCGCAGGCAAACTCGCCGAGTAAATATCGCATATGTAGGTACTCGTACGTATAAAAAGATGAAATAATTTTTGAAATCGGATGAATGGTTTTGGAGGGTAAGCTACTACCTACATACAAACTCACAAAGACTCTCGACTCGAAGAAGAAAAGGTCTTAAATATCCATCATCCAGCTTTTAGTAGAACAAATAATGTATTTCTATTAATTACATTACAGAGTAAATTAATTAACAGCGAAATATAAACTAACTTCAGCTCATAAAACAAAAAATACGAACTATTTTTAGCGTATAAAGGCAAAAAACGTTTGAACAAAAAAGCCTCGTCAATTTATAACACTGATGATAAATTTGATGAAAAATTAAAATATTAATCGTGTCCACCAGCAAAAACATGCGTGTGCTCACTAGGTTTACATACCTACGTATAGACTTACGTAAAACAAGAGCTTTTCTTGAAACTATTAGCTATCATTATTTTGAATTAAACTACCAGTTAGTATCATCATTATCCTAGCGTTATTCCCGGTTGTGCCCTAAAGGCACCCATTTCCGCTTTGACATCAAGATTTGGCATAGGCACTAGTTTTACGAAAGCGACTGCCATCTTGACCTTCCAACCCAGAGGGAAAACACGACCTTACTGGGATAACCGGTTTTCTAACGATGTTTTCCTTGACAGCAGCAAGCCTGAACTGAACCACTAGGGTACCGTAGCTTAAATCTCCAATGCCTATACAGACAACCCCTTTACAAGCTTTTATTTAGTTTCACCTGTCCCGTTGTCTGTCTGTCTGTCTGTAATAAAATCTTGCAAGTTAAATATGACCCACTTCCCGGTGACCGATTGAGCTGAAATTTTGGGTATAAGTATAGTTTGGATGACAATTCAACATTATGGTACCATCGAGCTGATCTGATGATGGAGACAGAAGGTGGCCATGAGAATTCAGTACTTAACCGACGTAACCCAGTTGGGTTTGGGCTCGTTAGAATCGTCTCAATGAGTAGTTGATGATGGTATACAGAAAAGTACAGTCGGCAATAAAAGCTTGTACCAAAAATGAAATTTTTGACAGAAGCTTGTAAAGTATCTGTACAGCCTTTAGGTATAGTTTATTGTTACTGACATAAGACGTATGTGTTGATATTGGGGAACTAAACTGTACACACGGTGGGCAACGCCCACGTGACACACCTGGAGTTGCAAGCGTCCGTTGGCTACGGTGACCGCTTACCATAAGTCGGGCCGTTAGCTTGTTTGACAAAAAATACTTAAAAAGTTTGCATAACTAATTTGAAGAAAGAATAATACCTGCCTATTTGTTAAGGAATGCGTTTCGATATGTATTTTACTTTAAATATGATTGTTTTTTGATAGCTCCTGTTTATTTGGCGATGATAACGTGAATTCAAAGAAGTATTTTTGAATTTATTTTAAAATACACGAGAGGGGCAAGCACTTAACGTTTTGCTAGGTAAATGCAACTGTCATTTTTACAAGCTTTATATTAACTTCCCCTGTTAGTATGGGACAAATCTTGCAAGTTAAATTTGACCCACTTCCCGGTGACCGATTGAGCTGAAATTTTGGGTATAAGTATATTTGGATGACAATTCAATATTATCTACAACGAAGCTACAACCGTTTTGTGTCATTGTCAGTCAGTAAAACAAAAATCGCCTTTTCAGTGGGCAATAGTTAAGGGCTTATGTTTATATATAATATTTTTTTATCACATAGAATTATAGAAGAGGCGACGCCGTGTATGCGGATTCAGAGTTCAACCAAAAATTAGACTTTGGCAATGTCCACCGAAAAGTCGCAAACCTAAATCTGACAATGACCCTTTTAATGTTGCTTGTTAGAGTAGAGAGAGATAACCCAAGCAGATCGTGACGTCACGATCCTCGAGCGTCATAGTAAATGACAATCGTTTCATATGAAGGTGCGTTTTGCGGAAAAGGGACAGAACATACTACCTCTTAAAATTTTGTACTCATAACTTTGTGATTATTTAACCTCTAACGTCGCTTTTTTCTCCATTTGACTACATCAGGGGTCTTCAAACTTTTTGACTCAAGGGCCACACTGCACTAATATAAATTGGTGTGGGCCAAGACTTCATGGCTGGTCACGACCAGCCAAACTCCATCGCTATCGCGGGCCGGATTCTCCGCTTTCTTTCGCGGGCCGGATTAGTAGGGCTCGGGAGCCGGATTTGGCCCGCGGGCCGTAGTTAGCCTCTGGACTACATTATTAATCCTTTTTCAAGAAAATACATCATTATTGATTATTTTATTAAGTGTCTGCATCCCTATTCTATCAGCACCTTAATACTCGGGCTGAGCCGCGCGGGTAGATAGTTTTGCATTAATAGTAGATTACTGCAGAGGCCGTGAAGTACGGGATTGCTGGACGAGATTGGGGTAGACGGCCGAGTCGTAGACGAGGCCGAATACAACGAGTCCAGCAATCCCTGTTCCGGCCGAGGATTGTATAGTACTTTTCTCAAACGATGTGAGGAAATATTAAAATTAAAATAAATACTTGGTAATCAATTAAATAATAGGTCATTTGCACCTTTTTTATTTTTTAAACATGCCATTTGAACAAGCCGTTCGAGCACCATGTTTAACCGCACATAAAGTATAGTACCATAGATTATTTTTATTTTTTTTATGAAGCAAGTATGCTAACAGTGTCTAGTGGTGGTTGGCAGTATGTAAATTTTCCTTTGTCAGTTTAATATTAGTAAGCAAATTTAAAAAGTTAGAGTAGCGGACAATAATGGTTTTACTTAGGGTTTTCATACATTACTTCTTGGCCTAAGGCCAAGAAGTAATGTAGGGAGCCATAAACAAGAAACTTCACGTCTTCATTTCGTGATATTAACGCGTACATTTCCGAGCATGTTTGAGAAATAGTAGATTACTGCAGAGGCCGTGAAGTAAGGGATTGCTGGACGAGATTGGGGTAGACGGCCGAGTCGTAGACGAGGCCGAATACAACGAGTCCAGCAATCCCTGTTCCGGCCGAGGATTGTATAGTACTTTTCTCAAACGATGTGAGGACATATTAAAATTAAAATAAATACTAGGTAATCAATTAAATAATAGGTAATTTGCGCGTTTTTTATTTTTTATACATGCCATTTGAACAAGCCGTTCGAGCACCATGTTTAACCGCACATAAAGTATAGTACCATAGATTTTTTTTTTTTTTTTATGGAGCAAGTATGCTTACAGTGTCTAGTGGTGGTTGGCAGTATGTAAATTTTCCTTTGTCAGTTTAATATTAGTAAGCAAATTTAAAAAGTTAGAGTAGCGGACAATAATGGTTTTACTTAGGGTTTTCATACATTACTTCTTGGCGTAAGGCCAGGAAGTAATGTAGGGAGCCATAAACAAGAAACTTCACGTCTTCATTTCGTGATATTAACGCGTACATTTCCGAGCATGTTTGAGAAAAATAGGTATAACTCATACGATGTCACTTCTACTCGCATCAAGGTCTAGGGTTAATTTTGCGCGATACTTTCTGCTGGTTTTGCTTACATAGGTACGTTGACTTTGCTATTAACTGGGGTATTGTTATGAAAAATACAGAACAGTGATATGACTTGGCCATATTGGCACCAGGTTGTATTTAGAGGATATTGTTGACTCAGTGTGCTCTTATTATTTGCCAGAAATGTTAGACTTGAAAGTAAATAAGGATTATGTTCTTATTATACGTCTTTATTTTACTTTTTGTGTAATACTGAATAGAAAAACTGATATGATCAACAAATTACGAGTTAAACTGTATTATGGTTGTAATTTCTATTTTACTAAGCGTTACTAGATGGTTTTTAGAATACTATGGTTTTTCATACTCTAATATCTATATTTGGAATGGGATTTGGGCCTAAGCAAGGCGCTTTCTCTCCACTCATCGATCTGTCATAAAGTTTATTGGAAAGCTATGTTTATCTTTTCTTTATTCCGTTATCTTAACTTTTTATTGGCTTGTTTGCTCTTGGATTTTATAAATTCCTGACCAATTTATGGAATTTCTTAAATAGACTTCATATTTTTATTTAATTTTACTCCACTCTTCTGTCATCCTTTATTTGACAAGTTTCTTCAGCCGCCTTTGACTGTATCTATTAAAACCCCAAATTGAAACAGTATACCGAAAAGTGACTTTTTGCCTTTAAGAACATGCCGATCTATTTACCGACGTCCCGTCCGGGAGCTCCAGAGCGACGGAAACGTCAATTTGTAACTTTTTATTTGTTTAGCGTCACTCGGGGCTTAGTTTGAAAAAAAGTTACCAAATGTGACGTTCATGGGAGTTTTTGTGATGGCATACTTGTATTCGGTATTGTAGTTAATGGGACAGATTCTTGTAATGTAAAAGTTATAAAAAAATATTAATCTAATAAAGACGGTGTTAACGTTCTTGTAGTGATTGAAAGGATGATTGGTAGCTGACTGAATGTATTCATTTGTCTTTTCATAAAACTGCTATTCTTAATCCTTCCCGTTATTTAGATAAAAGAAACTACAAAGTATTGACGGACACACCATGCAGCAAATGATAAAGAATTGGATCGCTTTCAATCGTTTGAATTGACATCAGTTAGGCATTAATTGCAAATTATTTCAAAACGGACGTCAGCGACGGCGAAACCTATTTTATAATTAAATGTCTGCTTAATCTTCAATTAATGAAAACTCTCTGTACAAAGATTTACCTAAATTATTTTCTGCAATGACGCTCTTGCATTATTCTAAAATAATGTCACTAAGCAGTAAGCAAAAACACAACGATGTATCTGACGTATAATATTTATTACTAGCTGCCCGCGCGGCTTCGCCCGCATATTGCAAAGAACGCAGGCAAAACTGCGGGAATAAATATAGCCTTTACCCATCCACAATATTCATACTACACGCAGATGAAAGAATTTTTGAAATCGGATAAGTGGTTCTGGAGATACATACTCACAGACACTTCCCCTTTATAATATTACCTACTAGCCCGCAACTCCGTCCGCGTGGAACTCGTTTATACCGCAGCTCCAGACAAACTTTAATTCCCCCATTTTACTTCCTAGGTAGAATCAGACGGTTCACTTTTCTTTAATTTTCTTGTTTCATTTTGCATCTTTCACTCAAAGTGACACGTCTGAACGAAAAGTGAAACAAAACATCAAAGAAAAATGAAGCATTCACTCGAGTGAACATTCATTCAAGTGAACCGTCTGATTCTACCTGATGATTTCCGGGATCAAAACTATCCTATTTTCTTCCCCGAGACTCAAACTATCTCTTCTCTCTATACGAAATCTTCTCTATACGAAATCTTCTCTATACGAAAATTCATCCAAAACGGGTCAGCGGTTTAAGCGTGAAGAGGTAACAGGCAGACAGACAGACAGAAACACAGATAGACAGACACACTTTCACATTTATAATATTAGTATGGATACTGGATAGTGTAGATAAAAGTTAGCATCAATCGTACGCTTGATCGGCAAGACCTGCCTATAATAGTGGTCTCCTCCGCACTCCTTAAATTGTCATTTTATTGCATCTTTATAATTGTATTGTTTCATTGCCCCCTCGAAAACTGGACCTTCGGCTGGTCCCCAATAAAAGTAAAATAGTGAAATACAACATTGCCAAAACACAACATCAATCTTAACACAACTGCTACCAACAGACACATCGACGCTTATCTAAAACAAGTCGGTATCGCGAAATAATCCGTTTTGCTACTAAGTATAAGACTAGACGCAGAACACGTTAAAGTTTATCGTGACTAAGACTCCCGTGTTCTAATTCAAAAAATTGCCACCGTGGCAGCATTGTGCCGTTATGTCATTGGTGGGGTGTCGACGTCATTTTATCTGGAAGACCGTCCGTAGGCCAGATGAGCCATAGCGATCGACGCCGTCACCACGTTTTTTTGTTGACTACCGGCACATCCCCAAATAATTCGTTAAAACACATCAATTTGTTTGTACAACAGCGGCATTACGCGAAATAGCTCAGTGGAACACTAGCGAATTTTTGTGCAATATAGGATTATTCATGGATGGGACACTTTCCGTTAAACAGTAAGTACCGATGTTTTGACTTAACAACAAATAAACGAGTATTCACGAAAATAATGAAAGTTGGCTTGTTCATGTAAGCAAAATAAGCCCCTATACTACATAAGACTTACTTCATTATTGGTATACTATACGAATTTGGACTATGTTCATCATAAATATACATTTAGTTTCTTGATTCAAAACGAGAAAAGCCACTATAAATAGATAAGCAGCACAATGATAAACTTATTTAGATGTTATATGTATTGCAAAAAAGGTATCTATGTATTCATATCAATTAAAATAATAACACAAGCCTTATTGACCTTAACTATGGGCCTAGTTCGATTTGTGTAAGATATTATTAACCTCGAATATTTATTTATTTTGTAATATCAAATAAGATAAGTATAAGATACATACCTACTACATGCTCCATGTACATGGGGACTTCAATTACTATTATAATTATTATATTTTTATTATGGACACTATTTTTGTCAAAGAATCTTCAACTCTTTCAGTTGACTATATTATACTTTGGTTATAGAAATGAACACGCGAACTGGAAAAAATATCCGAAATCTGCTTTGGTTTTGCTGCGGGTAGCCTCATTTTTGATGCGATCGCGCAGAGAAACTCCCAGCATAGCCCTCTCCATTGCCCTTTGGGTGACCCCGAGAGCTTTCAGCTGGAACTCCAAAACCGTTTCCATTGCCTAGGTTTTGTGGAACCTGTTCGTGCCACTGGGTCTATGTTCTTCGAGGCCTAGCGGGCCAACAGAACTAAAAGGCTCTCTAGCTCCACTCAGAAGCTCATGAAGGAAAGGAGTCAAATGATTCTGCAGTCTTCAAACGATGCGACTTTATACCGGCAGCTAAATAAACAGAATCTCCAAGTCCCTTACCCGCGATCTGCGCCAATTCACTACGAACCGTATTGAAGAGGCCATCGAGAGAAATAAGGGCTCTAATGTGTTCGCACGAGATCTCGATCGAGTCTATTAGGCAGAGCCAGCTCGCAAGGTAAAAAACCGAGGACTGGAGAGTCGTTTTTTCCAAACCTGAGCTTTTGAGTAAGTGCGTTTCTACACGTCATACATATCGTATACACGTCAACTCGCAGACCCGAAGTTGGTCTGGCAAAAGACCATAGCTAGACCAACCCGACACTTTACCGACGACATCCCGGACATCAGCCTGTCCGAGATTAGAATGGTTCTGAAACAGCTTAAGAACAGCAAGGCACAAGGTGAAGACGGAATTACAGCCAAACTCATGACGGCGGGTAGAAAACCGATCCTTACGACCCCTCAGAAGTTGTTCGACACCGTCCTACTGTAAGGGAGAACGCCATAGGCGTGGAACAGAGGTTATGGGTGCTGTGTTCAAAAAGGGGAACAAATCCCTGCTGAAGAATTACCGACCCATCTCACTTCTGAGCCATGTTTACAAGCTGTTTTCAAGAGTCATTACAAATCGCCTCGCATGCAGGCTTAGTGACTTCCAGCCTCCCGAAAAAGCCGGTTTTCGAAGAGGTTTTAGTACCGTAGACCACATTCATACGCTCCGCCAGGTTATACAGAAGACTGGAAAGTAAAACTTGCCTCTCTGCTTAGCGTTCGTGGAGAAAGCTTTCGATTCGATCGAAACCTGGGCTGTACTACAGTCTCTCCAGCGGTGAAAAGAAGACTGCCGCTATATCGAAGTACTAAAGTGTTTGTACGAGAACGTCACTATGTCAGTCCCACTCCAGGATCGGAGCCTGAAAAGTATTCCGCTACAGCGGCGTGTTAGGCAAGTGAATGTTATTTCCCCAAAACTGTACACCGCTGCAATGGAGGACGTTTTCAAGACTCTAGACTGGAGAAGGCTAGGCATCAACATCAACGGCGAGTACATCAATCACCTTTGGTTTGCTGACGATATAGTAGTCTTGGCTGAGACCATGGAGGACTTGAGTACTATGCTCGATGACCTCAGTAAAGCCTCCGAGCGAGTTGGTCTAAGGATAAACATGGATAAGACAAAAATCATGTCAATCGGACACTTTCAAGACTTCTTCAGACTTTCAAGTTAGATAGGTCCAACTTTGAGTAAGAGTCCGACTCGGCTGGGCAGCATTCGGGAACCTACGGCACATCTTTTCGTCCAATACTTCGCAATGTCTCAAGAAGAGAGTCTTTGACTAGTGTGTGTTGCCACTACGTCACTGTATGATGACGTATGACACGGAAACGTAGACGGTTACCTCATAAGAAGGCTCAAAGTCACCCAAAGAGCAATGGAGAGGGCTATGCTGGGAGTTTCTCTGCGCAATCGCATCAGAAATGAGGCTACCGCAGCAAAACCAAGGTAACCGATATAGCCCTCCAAATCGCTAAACTTAAGTGGCAATGGGCTGGGCACATTGCACGTAGAACCGATGGCCGCCGGATGGCGCATCGTAGCTAGGCCCCCCACGAGGTTCAAAGATTTCAAAGATTCAAAGATTTTTATTTTGCTCGGAATGCAGTTACATAGTTCTTAAAAATACAACATAATCGTCCAGTGCATTCAGCCTGCGTGCAGGCGTGCAAAACATTTTTATGGAGCCTTAAAGTCCATAATAATATATTATCTTTGAATCTTTAAAAAAGAGTTACTAATTTACATCCATACCAAGTGTTGTAAACTAAACTATACCGTTATTGTCTATATAGTTTAAGTATAATTGTGATGTATGTCGTTTAAGGCCATTATTGTCCATATTAAAAAATAATATTTGAGAAACAAAGCAAAATAAGTCAGTATTCTTTTAATATTTTACATATACGTTTGTCTTAAAGACAAATAATACACTATTGTTCATAAGAAAACAATATTTTTTTGAATTATTTTCTATTGAGACGTTAGTACACATAAAAACTTATCCAAAGTATATAAATATCGTGTCACAACTCTAAACTGTAGTACATTTTTGAGTTTTTTTTGCGTAGTTTTTTGTTGTTTTCTTTTTATTTTCTTGGGTTTAAATAACTGGATGACAGAGGAAACTGTGACTAAAAGAAGATTTTAAATTGATAATCTTAATAAAAAAATATAACAATATCTTTTTTGTGTTTTTTTTAAACCTCTGCCCTGAAAAAACACAGTTTTTGAGATACAGAGTTGTTTTAGATAAGCATCGACATGTGTAGTATCACGACTCGCGCCACATGTTAGGTATTAGCGACATGCATAAAGTGAGTCCAACGATCATAATATACAATGCGCTGGATTAACTAGGATTTTGTTGCATTAGACTCACTGGTGGTCGCACCCTTGGTTTTTTGAAGTGACATGTGCCTGAGAGGGCGCTATGTACATCTGTTGGGGTCGCACTTTTTTTTGAGACTTGATCCTGGGATTTGATTTATAGTTGGATGCTCAGTTTATACTTTCCGGTTTTCAAATATTTTGAATGAAGTCCTTGAGGTACCTCAAGTACGTAAATATTGCTACGCTAAAGGACTTCGTTAATGAAGTAAATATTTCATTAACGCTGGTTACAAATATATTTAGGTACAAGAATGATTACACTGTTATTTCAATTCAATAAAGTCATTTTGACAGAGGTGATGGCAGCATAGACTATCATTGTATTAATTTTAAAGATAAAATAAAACCTTTGGAGCAAATTACAGTTTTAATTGATTCTCTGAAATTGTGAAACCAATTCGAGTTTATCGTAATCCAATCTGAAATAAGACGACGAAACTAATGCTGTATCTGGCTGATTATTTCATAGCCCGCCAATGAATGAAAATATTTATGTAATCCTAATAGTATTAGGTATACATAAATATATTAGGCTAATACTAACTGCATTTTATATTGAGTAGGTATCTATTATTACTTCTTATATATTATAACCCGTCACCAGCAATTACCAGCCTGAATTTGAGACCACCAAGAATATCAAGAATAGGTAGTCCCCGTGCTAGCTTGTCTAGTTAAATACTTTCATATTCTGCATCTTTTACAAAATAATTGGATTAATTCGAAGCTTAGGCCGCCGCACGCTCCATACATAACGGGATAAAATTGAGCCCAAACGGCGACTCTTTAAATTCGTAGGCACCCCTTTCGGGCCGTAAGCGCGGGTAATGCTTCATGTTCATTCATGATGTAGGGTAGCATTGTGTTAAAAGCGAAATTAGTACAGAGAGGTGTGACATGAGCACTCGATGTGTATTTATGTGACGAAATATGAACCGGTTGTGATTTTATAGGGGTTATGATCCCTTTGAGTGGCCATTGCCTCGAGCTGGTGAGCGCGTGTTTTAAAATTATTTTATAGATCGTTATTTTTTGGTAATACGTGTTATTAGTGGCTTTTTGAATGGAAGGGTGGTAATAATATTTTTGTGCAATAAATCTGTATGGGAGTTATTGCGAATTGGGCTGCGAGAAGAATATAATTTTTACTTTATATCGTTAACTCGGTACCTTGTCTTCGTAAATTTGAAAGATATTAAAACCACTTGAAAGTAAACTCAGTGAAATGCATGATAATACAATAAAAACTAGGTAAAAAAAAAGATGTAAAGTTTTACATCTTGTCACAAACATTACACATCAGAAGTATACGTTACATAATGTGTAACAATACTGCTACACAAGACTACCTTAGTTAACGTGTGTGACAACTACCAATTTGAATACCTCTCCATTTAGCAATACTTACAATAATTACACGTACTTACCATAACTTTGATCAACAGCAAACAGTTAACACGTCAATAAAACTAAACGCCCATAAGCTCACACTCAGACGATGTAAATGCAATATTAATATGCAGCACCGTTGTGCATTTACATACGGATTGCTTGCTTTAAGTTATAACTACAGTTAGAACTGTCACTTTACACCCCATGACGCAGCATTCTGCATGAATTTGCTCCGTTTACGGATCGCCACTCAGGCAAAGTGTGCGAATGTTCTCAGACTGCAACTAAGAAGTCTTAGAACCTGAACATAGACACTGCAGTCTGTAGGGTGAGTGAACATTGTTTTTTAAATATAATAATCAAACGAGCGAGCGAAGCGAACGAAGTTCTATGCTTCAGCTGGGGCCGAAAATAGTTTGTCTGTCCGGTATCTGTCCCGCTGTTCTCGTCTACAGGTCGCATTTCTCCACCGATGCTTGTGAAATTTTGTGAGCGGGTTCGTTAATTACATAGAATATTCTTGTCGAGTCATTTGTGCGAAATAATAAAATAGTTATTACGATACAAGTGCCGAAAATAGGAAATTCACAACGAGTGGTGATAATTAAAATATAACACGACTGAAGGGAGTGTTTTAAATCGACACGATTTGCGAATTACCTATTCGCACGTGTATCGTACAACGTTTTACAGTACATATATGGTGCTACTTTCCCGCACTAGTGCGGAAAAGAGCACTTTTCGTGCATATGTCGAAACTTTAAACAGCCATATGTACAGTAAAACGTTGTACGATACACGTGCGAATAGGTAATTCGCAACTCGTGTCGATTTAAAACACTCCCTTCGGTCGTGTTTTAATTTATCACCACTCGTTACGAATTTCCTATTTTCGGCACTTGTATCGTAAATAACTATTACTGTACATATGGCTCTTTAAAGTTTCGACTTATGCACGGAAAGTGCTCTTTCCGCACTAGTGCGGGAAAGTAGCACCATATGTACTGTAAATATTTTTTTTGAGAAAAGGCAGGCGCTACAGCTCACAGAGCCATTAGGTATCAATTTATTTATTTCGACCAAATAGCATCATATTGGATGCGTATACAATTTAAAAATTGAGTAATAACTAACTAAAAAACAAGTAAAAAGGTAAAATACGGCGACAGTTGGATGTAGATATACATTATGAAGTCATTTATCCGCCGCAGTTGACTAAGTTTCGTTTGCCGTTACTTTATTTTTTATTGTTGCATGTATCATAAGACAATGATTCAAGTAACGTCAATCATATACCTCACCGAATGCCCTCAGTATGCTATTGGAGTTAGACCGGGCTGCGTACCAGAGATGGACAGCGTTTCCACATTGTAATATAGAAGCAATCTGCCCTGGCCTCCGCGAACATCCCTGATGGTAACATCAAGCAAACGTATCAAAGAAGAACTAGGGAGCTCAGACCAAGTATATTTTTCTTTACCTGGGCTAAGAAGATGATCGTTTGATTTCTCAAGATCTCATGAAAGCAAAAGTAAACTAATTATAACGACTGAACGTGACATCGCAAATCGAGTTGACATGTGCGTCACAGCACAATATTTGCCACGTACCTACGTTTTCGTTTCAATTTTCAACGGATTTTGAATGTCAAACATTTTCATAGTTCTCAATTAACGACGGGTTGCGCCTCGTAGACGTCAGCTTTGCCACCAGCTGCCTCTCATAGAGAACTGTGAAACTTCCTGTACAAACAGACTTTAACTTAAGATTACGGTTTGAAACTACCGAGCCTAAGTGTCCATTCGTAAGCGCCATCTTCTTAATTAAAACCTTCAATGTTTCAGACACGATTGTTAAACTCCGCAGATGACCATCGGTCGCTTAGGTCTAAACTGTTAATGAAAATCGGTTCCGCCGCTTTCTGCATATAGAGAGGCAATTTACTGAAACGGTCGACGAACTAATGCCACGTCGCATTCCGTCCCCGACGAGTAAATATCGTCTTTATTGCAACGAGATAAGAGCCAAGCTTTGCCCGATGCATTCAATACTTAATGATTATGCAAATTCAAACCCTAGGAGTATTTAGGTCCAATATCTTCCTTCTGATAAATTGATAACGCAAACATGTTAGAGCCTTCGGAGCATTAACGATCATTATGATGAATAACAGAATAAAGAACATATTTTATTGAAGATTGATTATTCAAATTGAGACAGATGTTCGCTCGGAATAAATGATGCTCTTTACGAGCGATTTCTGTCAGTTTGTCAAAGGTTAAACGCATAAACCGTCAAACACTAGTCGTAATTTAAGTTCTACAGGTCAAGTAGCGGCTTTTAATTTTAGTATATTTTATTTTGGAAATTCTTGACGACTTAAATGATGTAGTGGAATGTGAATATGTGCATATAAATGAATATTATGGAGCCATTCGAACAATCCTGGTTGCATGAAATTAAGCGGCTTGCACGCCTGGTTCCTCATTAGGGTTTCTGTTAGTAAATTCTTGGCAAATGCATTTTTAGCAGGAAACGGTATGGCTGGAATGCGACTCCGTTTCAGTACTCCGTTCCCTACATGGTCTAGAAACGTAGCTGATTATTAATAATTACCGTTTAGTCTAGTTGGTAGTGACCCTGCCTACGCAGCTGACGGTTCTAGGTTCGAATCCCAGTAAGGACATTTGTGTCATCATCATCCTCCTAAGCGTTATTCCCGGTTGTGCCCTAAAGGAGCCCGGAGTTCGTTTTAGAAATAGAAATAGAATTATTTATTTACTGCGAATACATTTTACTTAATGGCATTATTAAATGCAAAGGAAAACAACAGCACTGACGGTATCCGTTGGTCCCAAAATAGGCACAGCCTGTATCTTGGGCTCCAGTGCTACAGATTTAACAGTTCATTTTTACATTTAAACAATAACTTGAGAGTTAACAAAGAAACAATGTAAGTATATGTCTTAACAACTATGAAGTGTATTTTCATGTGTGTATATTAAATGAGATTGATTGTGTGTGTTTTGACACCTAATCCCAAGATTTGGCATTTGTTCTAGTTTTACAAAAGCGACTGCCATCAGACCTTCCAACCCAGAGGGAAAGACCTGATTGGGATTATCCATGATGTTTTCTTTACAACTAAGTACATATGTATTTGTCAATGTATGTACAGTAAGCATATAGTCCTCGGTTAGTATAGGTATCCATTGTATAACTGCACTTACTTGCTGGTGGCAACCACAGTTACCAATTTCGCCGACTCTTAAACTGATGGTGGCAACTGTGGTTGCCAATCGAAGTATGGGCTGCTTTGATAATGAAAAATTAGAAGCAGTTTAGGCTTCCTTTTTTAAAATCCGAAATCAAGTGAGCGGATAAGCTTTGCTTAGTTTGGGAATATGTAGATTTGCGCGAGATGAAAGAGCACTTTTTCCTTTTAGGTACATTATACTAAGTGACATTTAACCCCGTTACTCTACTTTGACAGAAATTTTATGTAATATTTATTTAAATTCGACTCTGTTCAATTCGTGACCATATTTGTACAAAATTGATAATATTTTACGATACTTAAACGTCATTTTGGTCGTTCAGTAGCCAGATCCCTGCTGGGAGATAGTCATAAAATACGACATAAATTGACATGGTACCATAAAACCATGTACACAATGATTTGATTCTTTTATTAAACAACAGCTAGTAAACAGTTGTAAAATATTCTCCTTCGCATTCTTCGCTTAGAATTTGAATTCTGTAGGCGTTTAGTGACATTATTTCAAGTGTTAGTATTAAATCAATGATACAAATTGAATCTGCATAATTGGCGCTTGGGAAGTCGAATTACTCCTATGTTTAGGGTTCCGTACCCAAAGGGTAAAAACAGGACCCTATTACTAAGGCTCCGCTGTCCGTCCGTCTGTCACCAGGCTGTATCTCATGAACCGTGATAGTTAGACAGTTTAAATTTTCACATATGATGTATTTCTGTTGCCGCTATAACAAATAAAAAACCGGCCAAGTGGGAGTCGGAGCGGGGCGTTTCTAAATTCTACAGATAAGTATTTTATACAGCGATAATTGCATGTAAACTGCGAGAGGGACCAAATGTTTTATGCCTGACATAAACCCGGTCATGTTAGCTAGGTGGGTATACATTAAATGATAAGTACCTATCTTCTAAGACCGTCACTAACTTGTTAAAAAAGTTAACATTTATCAAACACTTTCTCGCTTTAATACTTAACAAAACTCTCACCAGTCACGCACAATAAACTCTCGACAAATTGCCAGACGGTTCTAAGGATACTTAGCCAATTCGCTCATCAAATGTCATTAAACTTTCTTGCGAATGTCATCGGTAAACAATTCTCAGACTTGCTAATAGACCGGTCAATGAATCCCTTGAGTTGAACATTAATCCATGCGTAAACTTCGTGGAGTTCATCACATCACAAAGCGCAATATACACATGCAAGATACGAGTATTACACGCAACTTTCATTACATTGCGGGTTACCCAGGTATTTATACTGCGTTTTATCTATCAAACCCTGCAATGTAGTTAAAATTGCATGCAATTTCTTGCAAGTGTAACTTGCGCTCAAGAATATATAATCACGCCGCTTTCTAAGAATAAGTTTTTTTTTATTTGCCATAAAGATAAAGACAAACAAAACACATGCAATGATAAAAAAGTTAAAGAAATAGAAACAAAATTCACTTAACAACAATATCATTATAAATGCCAAAGTTTGGATGTTTAGGTTGTTGTTACTCAATCACGCTTAAACTGCTCAACCGATTTGGATAAAATTTTGCACAAAGATAGTTTATAGCCTGGATTAAAATATAAGACAGCTTTTATCAACGAAGTCGCGGGCTGAAGCTAATTTAACAAAAATAATGATGTTTATATGTGATATTATAACCGTCATCGTTATTGTGTGCGAGCTTATGGTCTTCATCTGCAGAGTACGTTTAGAAGTGGATGATTTTCAAAAACACTGCGTCGAATTTATTTTCTAATTAGCACTTAGTGTTACTTTTGTTGTTTCAAAAACGATCTTCGTTTACCGGCGTTCGCACGGGCAGACAACGGCGTCAAAACCCATTTAGTTTATTTGATAAAGCAAGCTATGCTGCAGCTAATGCCCCGATTCCGGAACACGTTTTGATTTATTTAAATAATCTTGGTACACGCACTCGTTCTTGCATCATCATCATATCAGCGAAAAGTCGTCAACTGCTTGACATAGACCACAATGACCGGTTCTGCGCCTCGCTTTTCCAGTGTAGGTATTCCCGCAAGTCCCGCAACTGACTCTAACATAAATAATCATAGACAAAAGCATGCGAAAGTAAAGCAGGATTCACAATTATTTGACGTGTCGTATCGTGGCGTGAGGGAACAATATTTGTTTCATGTACCTATTTAGTGCGGTTAGATCATGCCAAAAGGTTTATAAGCTTTTTGGCATGATCTAACCGCACCGGCCTTTGAGAGCCGTATCAGAGCCCTCAAAGGTGAAAGCCGTAATTACTACGTTGCCGTCATCGATGAGAAGGATTACTATTCTCTATACGGTGTATCTAACACACTCATCTGATGCGTTCTGATGTAATGGCTCCTTTTGTGTCAGGTGAGAGTATTAAAACGCAGCAGAGAGTATCACGTCAGATAAATATAATTTCAGCGTAATGCACTGTGCATTGCAGGTTTCAAAGAAACTTGACGTGTCTGGTGCTCCCTGAATCGAATAAGGACTGAAGAGGGCACTATGCTCAACTGCGCAGCTGAAGCGACGCTGAAGAATGTGACTGTGGATTTCTGAAGCGAACAGTGCACCACATCGTGTTCGAATGTCCTCTCACCAAGTACGACGGACTGTCCTCGGACTTTAAAGACCTCACTAGTAATGCTGCAGACTATTAAAAAAAAAATGTAAGTTTCAGTAATAGGTACCGTTGTTATCACAGTGTATAATTTGCCATACGATAAAATTGTATGCACTGATACTGAGGGATTTATGACATTGAAATGGGATTTTTAGCAGCAAAATGGAGGCTGAGTTTAATCAGAGATGTCCGATGAAAGTAATTCGAGACGTTCCAACGGATCGGTCGGGTGGCTGCGAGACAGGTCTGGCCACGTGCGGAGGAAACTGAGTTTAGTTGAAAAACTATTAGTAGTTTCTCGATGTGTTATTGTAATCAAAAGAGAAGATTTCTATGCGTAGTTGTTATAGGGAACTGCGGCCTAAAAAATACTGACTTGCACGTCAAAATTTAACAATTGCTCATCAAAACCGAATTTTGATGAAAGATTTGTATTTTAGCCGTGCAAATCAGGTTTAGGTTGTGAGGTTTTTTTGAAGTGCCTTTAAATACTTGCTGTTGTTAATATCATTAAGCCGCCATGTAGTCGCGACTAAAATGGGATTGTAAGTGACAGAATCACCATATACTTACGTGATAATGTATAATTATTATTATGAATTGACAGCTGTTCCATTCCCAAACTGTCTCGGTTGTAAGGTTTTTATCTGAAATCTGATTCGTACTTCTACGGTTAATGTATTTTAAAGCATTACCTTTCTCTACTGCCTGAAAAACTAACGCTAACGGAGTGTTGAACTTTATTCGGATGTCGTCCAATAAGTAGGTGTTCAAAGAATTTTGCTGAAATAATTACATAAAACAAAGAAGTTTTAGAATATGATAGAATAGAATACAAAAATGAATTGTATAAAACCGTGCAGATACACATAATACAAACCCAAAACATGTTTATGTATACCTAAAGATGTGTATACCTAGAAGCATGTTATGGGTTCCAACAGTTGTACCCTTTTCGGGTATACAAATAGTAGTCATGTTTCGCCTTTCCGTATTAAATTTTTTAATAGGTACTCCTACTATTGATCACGAAATATTGATTTTGTATTAGAATAGGTTCTGAGAATAAGCATTGAAAGAACTACTACCAGTGTGAAGGACCGATCATTATTTGATTACTAAAAAGGAATATATATACTTACCTAATATGTGTGTCAAGTCTGACGATTATGATGGAATGCTTTAATAAGTAACAGTAATCCCACTGGATTATCTCTCGTCAAATTGACTTGTCACCTTTGTCGGTAGAAAAACTTTAACATTTACAAATACACCGTCTGTCCAGAAAACGAATTCAGATACCTGACACCGGGCTCCGCTTCTAAATAAACATTCCTTCAAATGTATCCCAAATAACATTATAAATCATTTTCCCTTCGTAGTTTTTGTACTAGAATTCGTTAGTTCCGTGACGTGTTCCGCTATTTGCTTAACATTAGAAAACAGATGGGAGAATCCATCATTCTTGAATATTAATTTAGTAAAGTGACAGCAGAGAGGTGTAAGTAAGTAATGTTTTGCATTCCGAGAGCATGGTATGTCGTTGATGATGCAGAAAGTTTGGGTACGGTTCAGTCTAAATATGTAGTTAGAATCATCATTCTCATTAGCCTGTTTACGTACAAAACAATACAAATGCTCTTTATTGTTTATTATATTTGAACACAATTCATAATAGTTTGACTAGATTGATGCTTTCGCTAAAGTTGGCTAATAATAATTGATATTATCAGCCATTTTCCACAATTTAAAATGTGTCAGTTTTCAAGTTTTTTTTGTGATTCGCAAAACATCCATCGGCTCTAAGAATTGTTTTTTAATGCAGGGGTTTTTTTATTCTTGTTTCAAATTAAATAGGTTGACAATATTCATGGAGCTTCACGCATCTCACATTTTTTTAGTACATACCAAATTATTTTTCCATACATTGCCACGAGCAATGGAAATGGGTGAACCCTTTGTTTATGTACCAATTGACCCGCTTTGATTGCTCTTGAGTTTAGCTGTAATTGTTATATTTTTTGCCGCCCCAAATCAAAAATTGGTCGTATGTACTTTACAGCTAAAATGTGTAGGTACAGTCAGCATCAAAAGTAGGTACGCGGGCCAAGTGCTAAAAATAACCTACACACACGACTCTCATGTCAAAAGGGTAAGGACTGTCCAGATCATTTTGAGCGTGTTATTTTGCGTACCTAGCTACTTCTTCTGCTGACTGTACGACCATCAATACTTCGCAAAGCAACTCAAACCTTAACAAAATCCACCAATTCTTTGCTACAATCCAAGTTCGATTACTTTTAGCAGTGCCATTAAACGCTGACATTTGCTCGCAAGCATTCGAGGAATCTCAAAATTACTCATCAAGTAGTGCAGTCACGAGTCGCGGGCGATCCGACGCTGATTTCTACTTCTTTCCGTTGCAATTGCCCCGTTTCACGTGGTAATTTGTTCATATTTCCCCTAGCTGACCTCTGTGATTATCAATTTAGGGCTTTTAGTTGGGATGGCGCTTTCATCAGCTGTTTTTTCTGCCACAGGATTTATACGTTTGATGGGTGGGCTTTGCGTTTTATTTAAGGAAGATGCACATTTTAATTTGTCTTTCTAGTATTTTTTGTTCGAGTTACTTATTGTTTGTTTTTGGGAACAGGAATAAAGTTTTTGCAACCCTGCTTGAGTAAGTTTGCATCCGCTTTGTGTGATACGCGCGAATATTTGTTCCAGGAAGAAAACACTGAAATAATTTTTATTTTGACGCGATTTTTGAAGTGAAAACTTATTTAGCGGCGCTGTGCACTTTTTGTGACACGTGACCGTAAGATTCGTAAGACGTGAGATTCGAGACAGGTCACGTGACCGTAAGATGTCACGTGACCTGATCGAAAAACTGTTACAATTTCATTGAGTTTTCACTTCTTCCGGCCCTCCCGGAGTGCAACCCGGTCTTTTTTTTACATTTGTATGGAGCAGATTGCCCCAGTCGGCCAATGCTCCATACTAAAGTAAAAAAAAATCGCGTCCAAAAAAAAAGTCGTTTAGTTTTTACTTATCAGAACACGATACCTGTTATGTCCTTGATCGGTTCACCCCATTTTTGGTTCACTCTGTAGATATATTAATTATCTACATAAGTTTTTATATCTTCGTCTAGAATTCAGACTACAAGCTTTGTTTATTTTAGTACTAGTTTTTTGCATAGGGTAATCTCTCAATATATTTTTATTTATTTTATTAATAAAATAGGATGTAATAACACAAGAAATGGTTACATTTAAAGACCGAAAAGAGTACGATTATTATGACTTGAAAAATAAACGACGACATACTCGTACATAGTTATGTTACATGACAGTGGTTGTGTTATTTTAATTGATCGTAATTTGTGCATTGCATTCAAATAAAGCCCCCCGTGTGACCCCCCACAAGGTGGACTGATGACCTGGTAAAGGTCGCGGGAGTCCGCTGGATGCGGGTGGCGCAGGACCGGTCACATTGCCACTCTTTGGGGGAGGCCTTATGTCAGACGTCTTTCGGCTGGTATGGTGATGTTGATGATGATTGAAGTAGTCATAGTCATAGTCATAGTCATAGCATTTATTGCAACCATAGTTTGTACAGGTCTTAGTAACTAGGTACATTTGGACTCATATGGACCCTGGTAGGGCGTAGCAATTTGATTACATTTTAATTCATATTCACATTTACCTTATTCATATTAAGCACAGGTCCTTAAATATTACGTTAGTTTTATATAGAATATCAACTTCAACAATTTATTACAACATTATTAAATGGGAATGTCCTATTTCCAATATCTCAATAATATACATAACTTTATAATTTATTAAGTGATTACAATTTTAATACAATTTAATTAGTTATAATAAAATATATTTTAATTATGTCAACTCTTTATCATTCAGGAATTCGTCAATTGTATAGTATGTTTTTTGTATGAGCAGGCTTTTCAGCTTATATTTAAATAAATGAATTTTCTCTTCGGCCTTAATACTGGGTGGGGTTTTATTATATATTTTTATAAACCTCACGTATGGGCTGTTTTTGTGCATTGCCAGGTTAGATTTTGGTAAGTTGAGCCTATTTTCGTGCCGAGTTACCATTCTTCGATTCGGGGCGTCTTTAATTTGACTGAAGAAGTAAAACCAAGCGTAGAGCTCTTATGACAACGAGCACCAACTTTTAGCCATGAAATGTAGATACATATTATTATGATGTACAGTCAAATGCGAAAGTATGTATCGACTTAATCCTCCCATAAATACACCGTCACCTCAATCCGCTGACATGACCGATATTTTTACATTTGACTCAACCAAATTAAGTAGGATTGTAAACCTATTTAAAAACCGGCCAAGTGCGAGTCGGACTCGCGCACGAAGGGTTCCGTACCATTATCTATAAAATCAGTTTAAAAAAAACGTTTTTTGTATGGGGGCCCCCCTTAAATATTTATTTTATTTTGTTTTTAGTATTCGTTCTTATAGCGGCAACAGAAATACATAATCTGTGAAAATTTCAACTGTCTAGCTATCGCGGTTCTTGAGATACAGCCTAGCGACAGACAAAACGGCAAAAAAACACCTTTGTTGTATGGGAGCCCCCCTTAAATATTTATTTTATTTTGTTTTTAGTATTTGTTGTTATAGCGGCAACAGAAATACATCATCTGTAAAAATTTCAACTGTCTGTCAAGCTATCGCGGTTCTTCAGATACAGCCTGGTGACAGACAGACAGACGGACAGCAAAGTCTTAGTAATAGGGTCCCGTTTTTACCCTTTGGGTGCGGAACCCTATAAATTAAACGTCGATATGATACGTCTGGTATTTACAATACCTAAATACTGTCCTTATTCAAATTGTCGTATGCAAATATAAATATCTAAGCACGACTCTATTTCCAAGGTTAAAGCACACATTTCGATATTTAAAGTACCTAGATATATATAATAGTACACTGTGTATTATAGAGTTTTTATGTGTTCCTATTTCATCACATTCTTAACAGTCTCACGCTTATTAACTGTGTTATATTAGCGTGAAAGATTTTAGCCGAGCGTATAACAAGCGTCAAAAATTGGCGGAACACTACACAATATTGTAAAATAAATAACGTTTTTTAAGCTAAGCCGAGTTAAGAAAGACACGTGTAAATGTGTTTTGAGGATTAGTTAAAAATATCCGTTGAAATGTCTCCGTTTGGATATACGTGTTATATTTACATTATTAAAGATATCTGCTATTTTCTTTCTAATGATACAAATGTAACGTGTCTTTTTCTTCTAGTGTGGGGGGGGGGGGGTCGTTGGAGGAAGCTATGGAAGCTTAGCAACCTGTTAAAGTAGAAGCGCATTGAAAATTAAACTTCATGTGCTGTGCTCTATAATCAAGTCTACAGTCCCTTCCTGCTGTAAAGAAAAACAAACTTTTAAGTTAACGTAAAAAACAGATACTGCCGTTTATGCCACAAAACCGTTTATTTCGACACTCTCAAGGGAATCAAAAGTTACTAGAATAGTTGACCTAGAACAGAACTATGAAATTTGGTTATTAATATTATCTTTTACTACAAGTACAAGGAATAATCTGAAAACTACATTTGTAATTAAGTAGGGTGGCGAATTCGACTGAGAAACCGGACGGACAGTCGTGCTACTTACAGGATGTCTAAGTAGTACAAGCACTAGAGTACTTACATATATTATAATTGCATCATAATGTCGTAAGTAATCGATGTCAATAATATATTATTCTGTTTACTCTGTCTAGACTATGTTGGAAGATCAAGCGACGAAAAAACTTTTTAAAAGTACCCTCGAGACCAAATTTGTTAGGAACGCCGAGTCGTGAGTTGTGCCTCCGAAAGAAAAAGTAAAAAGTCCCGAAACAAATTGTTGGCAAACGGCAAAGTGTCCAAGAGCGAAAATATGTTGATTGAATAAAGAAAAACTATTAAAAGTTTCCCTCCAAGTTTCTGGTTCAATTGCTACAGACAACGGACCCGATGCGTCGGCGACTTGCTTACCTACTGGTTAAATATTAGTTATAAGAAAAAGAAAACAGGAAATGTCTTCTGAAGAAATAGTCAGGTCTTGAATGGATTAAGTAAACTCGAAGACGAACAAGGCAAGACTTGACGGTTGGCAGAAAACTTCAAGATTCAAGATTCAAGATTCAAGATTCAAAGATTTATTTGTTCAACATAGGTATGTAGGTACAAGGTGTTACATTAGCTTTCGTATCACTATGTGATGCCTGTCGGCGTACAAATATAATGGTCAAAACATGTATTGTGTTGACATAAAAAAAGTAAAAAAGTAAGTAAAGTTGAGTAAAAGTAATAGATAGTAATTTTAATACATGTCATGAAATATAAATTGATTCATTAAATTAAATTAAATTAAATAGGTCAAAAGAGATATAACAATAAGAAAGAGTGTAGGATATGTCAATATTTATCAAATACATCAGTCAAAAATTCTGTTACCGTATAATATGCTTTTTCCGTAAGAAATAACTTCAAACTCCTGTTAAAATCTACTTCATTTCCATTGTTTGCAAGGATGTGCTGTGGAAGCTTATTGTATATTTTGTGCGACATTCCTAGTATGCTTTTTTGTAGTAGTGCTGTGTTACTTGACTGCGATTTTAATTTGTTCTGGAGACGCATACTTTTAAATTTATTAAACTGATGGCGATTAGTGTTTACAAAATTGACCATTTCGTAAATATACAAACAAGGTAATGTAAGTATTTTTAATTTTATAAAATACGGTTTGCAGGTGTCATATCGCTTAATGCCACATATCGACCTTAAACACTTTTTTTGAGCCTTAAATACGTTTTCCTTATTTGTTGAATTTCCCCAGAAAAGTATCCCATACCTTAAAGTGGATGTTACAAAGGCATGATAGGCAGTTAAAACCGATGACTGATTTGCGATTCTTTGCAAATTGTATAGCGCATAGGAAAATTTACTTAATTTTTTACATATAATGTCAGTTTGATTTTTCCATGTCAACTTACTATCGATACTAAGCCCTAAAAATTTTGTTACGTCCGTTTCATTGATTTTATGTCCCTTATATACTATAGATAAATTGTCAGGTTTGTTTCTTTGTTGAAATGTCATGATATTAGTTTTTTCAAGATTTAGTTTAAGATTATTATTAGTTAGCCATTCTATTATTTTAATTAATGTATTGTTAATGTCAGATTCATATGTTTTACCAGTTTTTCCAGAAAATATAATAGTACTGTCATCAGCAAAAATGATCATGGGATGTTCCGTAGCCTTTGGCAAATCGTTAATGTAGATCAGAAACAATAATGGTCCCAATACACTCCCCTGAGGTACACCATAACAAATATTTCTATAGTCCGACGAATACATTTCCTCAGTTTTGGTTGTAGGAGAAATCCTTTTTATCTGTGTTATTTGTTTTCGATTAGTCATGTAAGAACGTATTAGACTGAGAACATTACCGCGAATCCCATAAGCAAACAGTTTGTCATAGAGAACATTGTGATCTACTAAGTCAAATGCTTTTGTCATATCCATATACAAAGCGCATATGGGGATTTTTTTGTCTAAGCAAGTAACAACTTTTTTAATTAAATCAAATATAGCCTGATTTATGGATTTCTTTTTGCGGAACCCTTTTTGTTCATCGGCAAATAATTCATTATTTTCCAAGTAGTTATATAAGCTGCTGTATATTACTCTCTCAATTATTTTGGAGAAAACTGAGATTAGCGCAATGGGTCTGTAGTTGTTCATGTTATGCTTTTCCTCTTTTTTAAAAAGAGGTCTAACAACAGATACCTTTAGTTGACTGGGAAACACGCCATGCTCAATACACAAATTGATAATGTAACTAAGTAAGGGCGAAATAATCTCAGAAACTCTTTACGACCTTGGTGTGTATTCCATCATTTCCGGTGCTATTTGTATTTTTTAAGGAACGTATTATTAATTCTATGTCATTTGTATTTGTTGGTTTCATAAATATGGATTTAGGATGATATGTTAAAGTAGTCTTAATATTTTTATTAGCGTTGCCAGTAAGATTAATAGGACGAACCTGGTCAATGAAATAATTATTAAATAGTTCAGCAATGTGCTTAGGTTCTGTTATCGATTTTCCTTCCCATAGTATTTTCTCAATGTTCTCGGTAGGGTATCTAGCTTTAGAAGTGTTAATTATCTTCCAGGTGGCTTTCGTTTTGTTCTTGGATTGATTAATGTAATTGTCATTTTGGGATTTTTGTGTCAGGTTTATAACTTTTTTGAGTTGTTTAGTGTAAAATTTAAATTTGTTTTTATGGTCAGGGTCTAAAGAACTTCTGTATTTCCATAACAGCTCTCTTTTCCGTTTACAGCAGTCACGAATACCCTTCGTAATCCATTTAGGTTTGCTGACGATGTTAATTTTGTTTTTTTTCTAACTGAAGCAGTACTTTCTCTCTTTGTCAATGACTACTTAGCTAGTAATTTCTGAAATAACCATGCATCGGAAGATAGGACATAGTCAGCTAATATCCTTGTGAGGGTTGAAAGATTTCCAGGATCACGGATCTTCTAGCATTTTTTCGGAGGGTCATATCTTGCAGCGGTTTTTCCAGTATTGTGTTAAACTCCCAATGCAATGAGTTAATGATTGTTTTAAGTCAGTTTGTCTATATAAATATGTCTGTATAACAACCCACTGCGAGATATTACACAGATAATACTAGAATTTAAAAATAATAAAACATGTGTAAAATAAGATAAACATGTCTCTTGACTGGAAAACCATCTAAAATGTTGTTTGAAACACCGTAATGTCAGTCGCGTCTAGACTTACCGCAAACTTAATTTTTCCTTCATTTTTCTTCTCCGAGCAAACGATAGTTTACCGGCTCATTTCACGACACTTTATCTTTTACGACGAAGCTGCTTTTAACAATGCTGTAAAGTTTTCTTATGCAATCGCTCTATGTTTTCCTGTGACAGCTGAGATTTTAAAGGTTTGAGGTTCAGAGAGTTACGCAATTGTTACGCTTATTGACATTAAGTAATAGAACACAACTTCTAAATAGATAATTTTCTTGCAAAAAATGCTTTAACTACCTTAAACCCACATCATATTGTTTGTACTTCGTCTTTTATTCATGATTGAATCGTATTTTTTTGGTAAATTAGTGTACAATCCTTAAACTGTGGTGTGTATTGCTCTATTGCTTACGGGATGTTGATGTATGTGACAAATTAAATAATTAAATTTGAAACGTGTATCTTGCCGTACATCCTAGCATATCTACCGAACATCTTCGTACTTTCATCCTATCATAACTATCGTTTCTTCTCGTCATTATCCTATTTGGAAGTACTAGTAATATTGAACTTGCCAAGTACAGTCAAGGAATTTGATTCGCGCCGTAAGTCTGATTTGCTGTTGACAATCGATGATAATACTAAAGGTTATCGTTCTTTGCAACGCAAACATGACGTTTGTGCCGCTGTATGATATGTTTATTTACCGAACTCATGTCTACGTTTAACATTTTTCGAATATTTTGCATGGCATATATGACAAAGACAGTAGTAGCATTTATTTCTTACCACAATCGAATACAGATGACCAGACCCCGTACCATGGACGGCCTATCACACGATAAGCGGCAGGATACAGCGTCCGTCACTGGCTGACACCGTTCGATAGAACTAGACGACGCTCCTATCTTATCACTAATCGCGTGATAAGGCCGACTATGATACGGGGTCAGGTTGACCATGACGAACGTTATTGGCAGTTGCTTAGGGTGATTTGAAAATATTAGTCGTTACCCTAGGTAACGTTTGTTTATAATAACGTCAACAATTTCAGACTAGCTTCCGAACTTTCCCGTCATCAATTGTCATTGCCAACACGTTCGCTTGCTAAAGCGAATATACACCTCAAGATAATTATGTCCATGTTTCAAACCATAAATCAGAGAACCGGTCCGCGAATTATTCCTTGACTTTACCTTTTGGTCCTTGAATTGTTAGGTTCATGCATTATTTCGTTTTCTGTGTTCAAATAAGTAGTACCTGTTTACTAAAAAACCGTAAAACAAGCATCAAATCAAAATAATCGAAGAAGAGATGGGTGTTCAATATACATCTAATTCGCCTACAGGGCTGAATACCAATTAATGTTTGCAAATAAATAAATAAAACATCCTTCCAGTATTCAAGTCAGAGAAAGTTAGCAGGGATCATGTGTTCAAGTGTCCCAATAAACAAGATAGTGTGTTCCAGAATAATTTCCGCGTCGCCAAAGCAAACACGTGAAACTTATCATTGCCCGTAAAAGTTGTTGGCCGTAATATCAGAGGCCAAGTAAGTTTGCTCACGCTTAAGATTCCTATAACTTTCTTAATACCTCCACGAGATTACCCACTCGGCCGTATGCTCTTAGATATCCGAATAATAATAAAAACGACAATTCCCTTTTATTTGTTGCAGGAGCACCTAAGTAATATGTACGGATATTAATTCCGCTCAATAAAGTGGAATTATTGTATCGGTCTTGTGAGATATGTGTTTTCGATTTGGGGGGCAGAAGTTTGTTAGTCGTAAGTTTAGGCAGCTTAGATGTTTTAGAATTCTCAGCAGTATAATACCTATGCTTAACCATACGCAGTCTTGATATTTGACTAAGCCAAATTCGTGGACCGTTTCTGCAGAACTATATGTCATGAGTCATGACGTATAAATTACCACCATGAGTATTAATTTAGTCTTCCTAGGCTAACTTCGAATATTATGTATTTACGTATATGATAGGGCACCTCATACGACATGACAAGTTTATACTCAATATAATCGAAGGAAAGATAGAGGGAAGCGAGGAAAAGGAAGACCTAGAATAAACTACATAGAGCAGCTCAAAAAAAGAGTTGATGTTAGGTCGTATTGAGATTTCAAAGAGATTGCCTGGGATCTGAGTAAATGGAGGGCCTACTTTGAGCTACACCGACACAGCTTAGCTCTTAAATAAGAAGAGAATATTTACTTATGTAAATGTAAGTTTTCTTATATATTTATTTATATATGTAAGAGGACGAAGTGACTGAAATAACTTTTGGCTAGGCATGTGTGTTCACTAGTTTTAGGTATGTGGTTTCTTTAGATTTAATTTATCTGCGTTATTTTTTGTTTACCGTAGTTTAAATCTATGTAAAGTTTCATGTTTTGTTTCTTGGTGAGCATAATATTTTAGTAACTACAAAAACTGTTTCCCTTGTAACGTTCAATCTAAAGACAACACACTCATAGTACAATAGGTAGTTTCTTTTCTGTCTGTGTTACTACTTTATGGACAGATGATCCCACCTCGCCCCATGACTAAATTCTATAAATAATCTTTATAGGATCGTGTGAAACTTCACGATACCAATCTTGTGACCGAAAAAAAGATAAAACAGTAGCCGTCCAGAGACTTGTAACTGTCAATTTGAATTATTTGCATACCACAACGGAAGCCCAGTCCAAATATTTCCCATTCCGGTAGCCTTTCAAATAATTCACCCCGCGGAGGACCTTTTTTAACGGGCCGACCGTCAATTAAAATAACGTCGCCTATTTTTTTCACCCAAAACGCGACGGCGAAGGCTTTTGAATCTTGCGGTGAGATAGGAACATTCTACAGGTGCAAAGTCAGCCGGTGGTCAGTCGTGTCAACAGAACGCTGAGACAAATTCGCTGTCCTCGTATTTAGAATTTTTGAAAATGGAACTGTAATGCTCGGTGCTAGAGATGAAGTTTAGAATGCCAATGATCCTATTTCCGATCGAGCGTAAAGTGGATATAGCTTTACCTGCGCTTATGATTACTCGTAGGTACTAAGCGTATTATCTCATAAATAAAAACTATAATTGAAGGAAATATAGAAGAAAGGCGAGGCAGGGGAAGACCAAGGCGTGCGTTTATGGACCAAGCTAAAGAGAAAGTTAATGTAATGTCGTATCAAGAGCTCAAAACAGGGGCAGAGAGAAGAACAGAATGGCGATTACTCCATTGACAAGAGCACGGCTCTTAAGTTTAAAATGATGATGATCTCATAAGGTGTAGTAGAAGAGTCTTTGCTTCTTTTTCATTGTTAGTTTTATTGACTGCCAGTTTTACTAAAATTTGATCATCTTGGAGTGTAAAAAGCTAACAGTGCAACGTTATTAAAACGAGAAGCAACTGAAAGAGGTAATAAAATTAAAAAGAGGGATAACTTTTAAACGCAGCGGTGTTACATAAAAATATTAATTTCCCTTGGGAACAATGAGTGGTTTGTTTACACATTTTTAAACACTTAATCTATTTTTTTCTTAGAACTCAGACTAAAGACACATTAAACTATTAACTAGATTAATCATTTATATTGATCTCGCATTGTGGTTATCTCATGAAAAGTAATGAATGAGGTTTAGCTGATTGAAAGACTGAAGGAAAATATTTGAATATAACTTCGAAGGATATTATTACTATCGTAACAGCTGGGAATAAGTCAAATATACATTTTTAATTAGCTTACTTGTTACTGATCAAAATTATAATAAATCTTGTTAAAAAAGGGGACAAACAAGAACACTAATTAACTCAACTGGCTAACTTAGCTAATTGACAGCCAACTAAGGATTAAAACTGGTCACATCACATGTCTGTGCGCATTCATAATTCGATTAAACCCGCCATATTGGATTTCACGAGGGTCTACAATTTACATACCCGTATCCCCAAAAACCTATATTTAGACAATATATTATTAATGTTTAATTTACTTTATTAGCGTTGCTTCCCCTCGCTGCTTGGCCCAAGGGATTTGCACGAGAGAGCGAATTTTAAATTTGAATGACCCCTTCAGAGCTTGCTATTGTTTTCAGCACTTGCACGTGTAGAATAAAGTATTATGTAACCGGCATTTTTGATTAATTGGCTTCATGTACGATTAAAAAAAATCCTTTTCATCTGACTTGATGCTCTGTGATGCGCCCTGTCGCATTATTCATACAGTAGCAGTTACGTCAGAGTGTATCAGATGAGTGTGAATATAACCGTAATAAATATTTGACACCGGTGTCGTTCTGTCGCCTGACACTTCACATCAGACAAATATAATCCTGATTTTTAAGATTCACTGTGAACCTCCGTGAATACGGCTGCAATACACCTCCGTGAACAAACAAACATGATTTCATTATGATATAAGATTTCTTATATACCTACCAACTTATTTCTACCAACACAATCGACTTAATTGTTATAATCATCAAATGATTATAGACATTAAGTAGGTAACTCTTATGCAAATGCCTGATGCATGATTTTGTTTTTTTTATGTGATTTATACGTAGCACAGTTTATAAACGACATTTATCTCTTATAAAGAAATACATTAACATTTTTGACCGTAGTCAAAGTCTACAACATTGCTTTTTTATCAGTTTTGTTCCGTCCTTAAGACACCGACACGGTAACGATGACAATGCCCCAGTTTGTGGCCCGATAACTTGAATACTAGCTTAATGAGCAGTCTTTGCATTCATCCGTCCACAAAGCCCCTGTTACTCTCTAGGCCTAAAATCCAGTGGCCTAACACGAAATGTAAGCACCACAAGTAATTAATAGCCAGCTGTATGCAATTCAAAAGAGCCGAGTCGCACCAGGCCGGATTAGACGGCACTGCCAAAAAGATAGCAGAAAACCGCATTCTGGATAGGGTTACCAGATTTCCGATCCTGGCCTGAAATTTGCGAAAGCTTGGGCTCGGCATTTCATGGATAACGAATGTTTGAACCTGATATTGGTTACATTATCTTGTCAGAAAGGTTGCAGAGGGGTAATCACGTAACTTTTCGAACGCGCTTTAGGACCATTTCGACTGTATTTTTTTCATGTATGAATTGACATTTAGGTCAACTTAACGTACGTTACGTGATCGACCTGGCTGTGTATTCTTTCATATTCGTTCCGTTAGTCGTGTTTAAACAGTAATACTCTTATTATTATTAGATAAGTGTTGGATTAGGTTTGTTCTTTTGCGGTTTTTGTGTGATGTGTACACTGTGTGTGTGTGTGTGTGAGTTTCGTATGTGTGTGGGTATACTTCATCTGCTGATTCCTTCGACAGATACCTATAAGTGGTCGTGCTCTTAATTATTTACTCAATTAAACACCATTATCCTTACGTGCTAGATAAAAAGGGGCACAATTGTCGTAGCAGTCGTACAATTCCGCTTAAAAGTCACCCCTGTTACATTTACATATATTATTCAAAATAGACGTATGCCAACGATGCCATGTAACAATGCTGTGATACCGTCACCACCACTCCTGCAATATGTGAAATAAAAATAGATGTGCAAAATCCTTCAATGACAAGGAGGCCAGCTTGTGCTAGCCCTATTGGTAACCCTAATTCCGAATGAATAGTCCAACATGCACTTAACAGTTACTGTCGACGAAATGCATATTCGTTATGGTAACTTTAACACGGAGTTTTGGTGATAGTGCTTGGATATGATGTTATTCCCTCCTAGTATGTAATATTTCTTTAATGTTTTGACAGTTTTCAAGTTATTAGCTACGTTTGAACTGAGTCGCATCGACTAATGCCTAACTAAACCATAGTAATTTCAGCCGATTTATTGGGTATGGTTGGTTTGTTAATTGAACGAAAAGTCAAGAAAAGTTAAGTTTCAATAAGTTTATGGCTTCTTACTGTATCTTTTGAACTAATTAGATTACATTTGTGAGATAGCGAAACTAATTCTTAAACCGCAGCCTAATTATAGAGCTGCAATTACTGCATCTACCGAAAGGCGCAGCGTGGGTAGTCTACCTGACCAGCGGAGCTACCACGAAAAACGAAACTCGAAGTTCGTATACATGCATCCCTGTCACTTGAGTATTGTGAGTGCGATAGAGATGAATATACCTGAACTTCGAATTTCGGAGTTCGTGGTTATAGCTCTGAGGGGTAATCACGTAACATTTCGTACGCGCGTTAGGACAGTTTAACTGTCATTTTTCCATATAAAATTTGACGTTTAGATCTACCTAACGTGCGTACAATGCGTTACGTGATTGACCTGCTGGTAAAGGTCGCGGGAGTACACTGAATGTGGCTGGCGCTGGACCGGCCATTGTGGCAGTCTTATCTCCAGCAGAGGACTTATTTTGCCTGATATGATGAAGATGATGAAGGACTGCCGCTAGTCTGTTTAGATGCCAATATGTAATCATACTATGAAATCAAACATGGATGATATGTATTATCTAACAGAAATTCAGTCAGTTTAGATGGTCCAATATCTTTGGACCTTATATAGCTATTGGTAAACAACAAATTACGTCCTGCTATAAATAACCTTAACAAAGTTTAAAACCATTGTTTTCGCCGCAATTTAATTCGCTAAAACAATAGAAATAAGACATAATATTAAAGAGCGAAACTCTTTGTATATTTTTGCTGGAATATTGTAATCCTTACTTCAAAAGGCAACTCATTAAGTGTCGGCTAAAGAAATGTTCGGCTCGTAATCAGCTCGCTGCCGGCGATTAAGACGCACAAACAAAGTTGAGCCGGCCCTGAGACATCGTGCTGGAGCAGCAGTTGCTGGATGTGTCTTGGAACATTCTTCTTTCCATCTTGTTACCCTCTGCTGGACAGAGTAGAAGGAACCCAACCACGTAGGAGAGCCCATGCGATGGACCGACCAAATCACTGTTAGAGAAACTCTGCATACTTATGAATTGCTCGCGACTGTCTGCAAATAGGAGAGATGGCGTGACGAGACAGTATCCATATTTAACAGTGAATAACGCCTGAAAGTACTTGTATGTAAGCTGTTAATCACGACCGCTTTGGAAAGAGTGTAACGACCGAATTTTGGAGCTAGGCGGTAAGCCTTTCAAGTAAATACAAGGGACCCTAGTAGCGGTTGGGGATGTAAGGCGAAAATTCGCTGTGATGTTGTAGTGGCCTGGGTAGTCTAAGGACACTGTTTGTGTTGTGGTAAAACAGAAGGCGCGGGTATTTTATCTCACAGATAGGTACTTATTAAGCGTCACAATAAATATTTTCTGTCCCACATTGAAACAGATCAATTGGTGGAGACGAATTAATTTTAAAATTTGACTTTTTACTTTAAAATGCTGAGCGTCTAAGCGAATACACTTTGTACAAACATCAACCCAACCAACGCATCGTATCCAGTTCCCGCAACTTGATCCCTGATTGTCGTCCCCTCCTATTTACCGAAAACTTTTCCGTCGTAGGGGAGACCGGGGTCAATTGAAACACGTCATGACTGAAACAAGTCAAATTTATCGAAAACTATAATACCTACGCGGCTGACGCAACACTCGGAACACGCGGTCGGCCATGTATGAAACCTTGGCCAGTAGCGCTCGAGCGACGGCGCGAGATAGCAGCGTCCACGAGCAGATATTGTTTTTCGCAGTCAAAAGTGAGTATTTGTGCTGTCGTATATTTTCTTATAACTTTGTTTACTCTTGTTTTTTGACTGATCAAATTATTTTGATGTTATAGTTAGGAACAAACGAATGTTTATAATGACCGTTGATCAGCGTTCGAGTCTTTTTTATATGTAATATTTGACCTTGAAGTTAAAAACGTGCAGTGGGGACGTCTGAAACAACTTGCTTGTGGACGATTGAAACGTTTCAATCGTCCTTGCGTTTTAATCGTCCCCAAAAGTAACCGACTTCAAAATATAAGGTTAAATATAATCTCATTAACATATTTAAGGAACATGTTTTATGTTAATTTGGCATATCGCCGTGGTAATGGCTTTTTTGTTCATATGTTGTTTTTAAATATTATTTATAAGAATTAATTTGTTTTTTTTTATTTGGCATATCGCAATAGAAATATTTTTGTTATTTTTTTTTTGTTTATATGTAGAAAGAGAGCTTGTTACCTACATAATATGTTATAAGTTGATTTGATTATTTGATTTTAATTAAACAATTTAACCTGATTATTTATTTCGTGTATTATTTTATTTTACATCCCGTCGTTTGCAACCATCTTTGTCACAGGCGCCACAGGATAGGTACACGGCATGGTTATGATTGAAACATTGTTATGGTTGAAACAAGCCCTTTTGTATGAAATATGATTATGCTTGTTTTCTGCAATTCTATATGGTTATATCATATAATTGTATTAAAACCACTTTGGTGAAGCTTAAAGTATAATGTAGCAGCAACAAAGAAAACTAAAGACCTATACTTTTTTTTTACACTCGTGTTTTGTATCGAGATTTTCAGATGCTCATAAATTGAGAAATGTTTATGCTATGCTTGCGAACTTTTGATGAGCTCATTGTATGCCGTGGTAATGATGAAAAAGATTAAAAAAGATATAAGTACTTTCATTGTGCCGAAGATATTAGAGTGTTTCAATTGACCTCATATAGTGTTTCAATTGACACTCATGTGGGGTCAATTGAACCACCCTGCCCCATTCTCTTTAATACACTATTGTCAAAAAACTATGGATTACAGACCAACCAAATACATTTTATTTAGGAGCCAGATAACTATCCTTCAAATATTTTGGGCGTTCATCGTTCTACGCCTAAAAATATAACAGTTACAGGCGGTTAAAGCAAAATTGTTTCAATTGACCCCGGTCTCCCCTACCTAATTTATTTTCCGACTAAATCTTATAAATTCGAGCTCACGATCGTCAGCACGCGATTTCACTCAAACGTCGACTTTCTGATAAAGGCATTCGTAGTTTTTTACCATTGAATTCATTTTATCCGTTTTATTCGTGAATGTTTCATGACTAGCGGCCAGTTTATCATTTTATAGCCTTGAACTGCGGTGGATGTGGCTTTCTGTGATGCATTTTTATACCAAGTCAATTGCAAACAGGCGTAACTGTCTAAATAAAAATCAAAAAATATTCGAATATTTATTTATTTTTTATTAATATTAATAAATGTTTATTTTCCTTATTAGCGTGTGCTGAGTGAGGATCGAAACCATAAAAGTATATATTTTTTTCTTACAGAGTGGGTATTACCACATTCAATTTAATATTACCAACCAGACTCGATCATTCTTAAAAGAGCCTTCTTCTGTGTGATACAATCTCATCGTTACGCTACCCTGAGGATGCCTCCTACACATCTATATTATGAAAAACAAAGTCGTGTTAGTTACACCATTTATAACTCAAGAACGGCTCAACCGATTTTTATGATGTTTTTTTGTTGGGTTTGTATTCACTCCGAATAACAGAATACATGAATAAATGTATTTTTTTAAATTGTATTTTTCATACATTTTGTATGGCGGGTCAGTTTGTTTTGCATAAAAACACCCGCCAGATCATTCGAAAAAAAGAGAAGGATTAGAAATCGGTAATCCCAGCCCTCGGAAAACTCAGAATACTAAAAAGCAGATCTGTCTTATAAAATGCCTTATTCAAATGCGGTGAAGAGGTCCAAACTATGCATGGTTTAACACCCTGAATGATGACATTTAATATTGACTATATTAATGTCCTGTCCATTTGTCACACTTGTATAAAAAAAATATCTTTATTTCAGAACAAAAAATAAATAAACAAATAAATACTAAGGGACAAATCTTACACAAATCGAACTACATAGTTCTATAGTAGGCTCAATAAGACTTGTGTTATGGGTAGTAGACGATATATTTAAATACATAGAAAACATCCAAGACTCAGAAACAAATATTCATGCTCATCACACAAATATTTGCCCTTACCGGGATTCGAACGCAGGCCCTTCAGCTTCGTAGGTAGCGTCACTACCCACTAGGCTAGCCGGTCGTTAAAATATTGTTAATGTGAGACTAGTTGCCTATTTTGATTGTCATACGATTAAATAATTATAAAATTGCCTCAACGTTTTCCTTGCACAATGCTTTTAATAAATCTAAACAACGGCCAACTTTCCACCGATTCCCGTTATCCAATAAAAAGTTCGCTTGCTATCGAAGCAAACCATTTAAATTAGGCCCGATAACTTGAAAACTGAATGAAAAGGGTTTAACAGAGGAGTACTCCAATTAGTTTGCTGTTATTTTTCCATTCCACTCGCGCTTACGTAACCGGGTCGCCTGGAGTTGGAAGTAAGCGATATTGCTGGGTTATCGTATTGATATTGTTTAACCGACATTTAAAAAGAGGTATTGTATTGCAATTAAGTTTTTTAAAAAGCTAAACTACATGCTCATCCGGTCCTCTGGTGACCGTAGGGCTGCCTCAGTCCTTGCATAGCCAATTGGCATAGCCATTCAGCGACGCGACGCAGTTCTAGTTTAGTTTAGTTAGTTTGTTAGTTTCTTTTCTGTTTCTTGTTTTTTAAATGTTGTTCTTGTTTTAAAAAAAAATTGAGGGTCAGCATGCACTGCAAGACTGCCTCAAAATGTATCTCGCCATTAAAGCGCTTTTATAGTGAACCTGATATCAGATACGTGATTACCTCTGACGACCTGGTAAAGGTTGGCGCAGAATCGGTACTTGTGGCGCTCTTAGGGGGAGGCCTATGACCAGGTGTGGGCGTTTTTCGGCTGAAAGAAGATGATGATGAAAATTTACGTCTAGAAAAAAAAGGAAGGTCAGATTTTTGGCGCGCTTTGTTCTTATACATATTTACCTACAAGTTTGTTAACGAAGAATGAGTCAAATTATATTTTAAATGATGCTAGTCCTATGTTTGCTATTCAACCAGATAATATTTGTTTTAATGATCTCGACTCGAATGTGAAACATAATTTATCGTGACTGATTAAAGAATTTACGAGTTTAGCTTTGTGAAATAAAACATGTCTCATATACTTTTAGAGGTTAATACGTTAGTTTTAGTTTATCGGACCGACTGAAAATCAGCGTCTTTGCACTCCGTCTCTCGTCATGCTGAGTGAACTCCTTTTTTGAAGCAACACTAGATTTCTTCGTTAGATTTAAACCTTATGTGATGCATATGCCTGTTGGTGTTCCAAAAGAAATGTATTCTATTCTATTCTATTCTATATTATTTAATAGTGGCTCTGTGAGCTATGGAACTCGCAAGTTACGGACTCTGTTTTTTGTTTAAAACAAAACGTTTTATATCCAAACAATCACCATCAGGCTGGAAAAGATCGCTCTCTACACTCGATAAGACCGCTTGTTGTTTGACTCGACTTGTGTTTATTATATTCTGTACAGTGTTCTTTTATTGAGGTGTTCAATAATAGTCCATCACTGCAGATGCCGTGAAGTAAGGGATTGCTAGACGAGTTTGGGGTAGACGGCCGAGTCGTAGACGAGGCCGGATACAACGAGTCCAGCAATCCCTGTTTCGGCCGAGGATTGTATACTCGTAGTGCTTTTCTCAAACGATGTTAGGAAATATTAAAATTTAAATAAATACAAGGTAATCAATTAGATAATAAGTAATTTGCCGCCTTTTTTAGTTTTTAAACATGCCATTTGAACAAGCCGTTCGAGCACCATGTTTAACGGCACATAAGTATAGTACCATAGATTTTGTTTTTTTTAATGTCACAAGTATGCTTACAGAGTCTAGTGGTGGTTGGCAGTATGTAATTTTTCCTTTGTCAGTTTAATATTAGTAAGAAAATTCAAAAACTTAGAGTAGCGGACAATAATAGTTTTACTTGGGGTTTTCATACATTACTTCTTGGCGTAAGGCCAAGAAGTAATAATATAGGGAGCCTTAAACAAGAAACTTCATGTCTTCATTTCGTGATATTAACTCATACATTTCCGAGCATGTTTGAGAAAAGAATATTTGTATTGTAGTATACTCGACAAAAATCTATAATTATCGAAAGTGCTCACCATATTTTACGAGGATCGGTTGAGAAATGAACAGCCGGCCAGCCGGACATACGAAACAATTTTTGGCCAAGCTGAAACGGAGAACTTCGGTCGCTCCACTCGCTTGTTCAATTACTTATTTAAAAAGGGAAAGATATTTCTACTAAGGATTGTAGAAAATACCTCTGAAATGTACGAAAAGTTTCATTCCAATTTGGACAAAGTCAATCGTAATCTACCAAAAATAATAAACTAAAATCACCCAAGACTATTCTTTTTGGAACTAACCCAAGCTACTTGACAAAACCAACAGAGGTTTTAAGTAACAATCTCCATTCAAGCACTTTGACAACGGGCAAACAAAATGATAGATTAGCCCCAACAGTTATACAAATTTGCTTTCTTGATGGCCATCCTTTAGTTCTGACCTACTTCCAAGTGACTAATCTATAAGCAATTAATTCAAGTGTTTTCCTGTAATTTAGATTTAGGTCCGCGTTTACTTTAGTTTTGAGATAAAAGCGACAACGTTTCAAAATCTTCTTCATTCTAAATTGATATTATTAAAGAAAAGATAAAAAAATGTGGAGGAAGTGACGCTATCTATACCAATAAAAACCTATTTATTTTGATAGTCAATAGATAATTGTTAAGTTTTAGTTTTACAATACAATACAAATACACTTTACTGCACATCTCAAGTGATGTCACTGTACAGAACACAAAGGTTTAACTAGAGATATAAATTTAAATTTGGACATAGTAAATATTCCAATTGTTAGTTATTATTCTACTAATATTTTTTATTGAATGTTTTTGTATGTTATTGATGATCACAATAGGGATTCTTTTAAATTAACATGTAATTTATAATGTAATCTTATATTGTGAATAAATGAATCTGAATCTGATATATTATCAAATAGCTTCTGCCAGCAACTCCGTCCGCGTAGAACTCGTTCATTTATTTTTTAGCCCCCTTTTCACTCTCTTAAGGGATGATTTCCGGGATAAAAACTATCCTTTGTCCGTTCCCGGGACTCAAATTATGTCCATACCAAATTTCATTTTAATCGATTCAGCGGTTTAAGCGTGAAGAGGTAACTGACAGACACACTTTCGTATTTATAATATTACCTATTCTCGTAGGTATGGATTAAACAAACAAATCGTATAAATGCTCATAGTTTTTCAGTCTACAATCTACCAATCAATGATTACTTCCAGTTATTATTATAAACGTATCTATCATGTGCAAGAGTATAGTATGCTTTTTTACAATCACGATGGTATAAAAAATCGTAAACCGTATAGCATGCCATCAAGTCACACCCATTTTATGACGCACCTCGTATTTCGATATTTTATCGTACGGCAAATAAACAGTATTTTCCCTTAATTGAGTTGGTTTAATACCAATGCCACGCACATTCGAAAGAAAGCTTTTATTAAACAATGCGAAAGTGTTTGTAATTCTTTGTGACACTAATACGCCACGCAATACGGCGCCGGATGCCAAAAGGCATTATTGTGCTACTAAAATGTGTTGAAACACGACTTTTCAGTTCAGCGTGTTGAAAAGATTGATAAGGGGACGAGGACGTTATCATTAGTAATTAAATCACCCTTCTATGAATAATTTACACCTTAATAATAACATTTGCATGTCTGCTAATGAAGAGTGTTTAGTTTTTAATACGTGGCAAATGTTTGAATTGAGTATTAATTTGTGAATAAGGAAGAGATTAAAATTAACGAATTGTTTTATCATTTCAAATGTACGAGTAGAAAAAATAATTTGTTGATATTACGAGATTAAATCTAAAAGAAGACGCATTTTTCAATCAACGGATATTCCTATTTTCTTAATTACTTTGGTAAAAAACATTTGTATGAGTTGGCCGGAACATAATGTATTAATTATGCAGTTAAACTGTCAACTATTGCATAGTCTATCTAAAGGATAGATGCTCAGTTTATGTTTCTGATTATGACCCATTTTTGAAGATTAACGTTTTATTATTATTATGAATTGAACCCACCCAAGCCTCTAAAAATATCATTTTAGTATACAGTGAAGACGTTCTGGAGCTAATACGCCAAATTTTACTATTAGGACGATCATGACTACGAATTTGCTGTAATGTTTGAGAATTATTTCCATACTTTATTTTTATAGTTTTCGCTAGTGTATGTCACACAATTAACTACATAATTGTCATTTTACATATCATATCATATTAAACTATTGAAAATAAAAGGGTACGTACACTATGGGTTAATAATAAATTATTAACTTAGTCGAAAAGCCCGCCCGCGCCACCCCCGGCGGAAAGGTGCCCATCAATTCGCTAGTTAACAAAAAGAAGTGTAAAGTATATTTTTCCTCATGGATGAACAATAATGTAACGAGGTAGCCGCGACGCCGCGGCGACAGTATGCCGCCTTATCTGCTCCGCACGCGATGTGTGTTTGGTCACCTCCATTATTAGCTAAGCTTTGCAGGTTTCTATTTCAGTTGAAATATTTAATAGGAGACGTCTAACTAGTGGTTTTTCCTGAAAACTCAAAACACTAGGAAATTCTGTTTTTAAATGCCTAATCAAGTCATACGTAGTTTTGTTCGTTTTTGCATGTTCGGAACAATAAGGGAATGAGAACGTTACCTGGAGGCACTCCTAGTTTAAAACTGTGATTATTTGTCTTTGAAGTAGCCTTTGAAAAAATACACGAATTGCCTTGGTTCATGGGCTTCGTAATCATATATAGATCATCACAAAGCACTGAAATGGAATAAAAATGAAATGGAAATAAACTTTTGGTCAAAAAGCTTTCTTGATTTTTATATCCAAAATATTGCTGTAAAGTTTTATAACCTTAGAGCAATATTTCTCATTTGGTATTTGAGTCTTCAATGCACGTTAAATTGAGCCCAAGGGCTTTTGATATAGGCATTTGTGTCCTTCCGATCACTTTGGCACTCTTTGGGGGAGGCCTATGTCCAGCCGTGGATGTCTTTCGGCTGATATGATCTAAATTGGTACCTCTACCTACCTAAATGTAACCTAAGGTCTTTAATATAGGAACTTATCGTAATTTTTTTTTTTCTGTAATTTATTCCAGCATAAGTGTCTCCTAAAAAGCTAACATGTTTTTAGTAAACACTTTGAGCATTACTCCTTATTCTTTTACCTTCGTCAAAATTAAGCAGAAGTACATGTCAGGTACAATTATTATTCCGAACATTTCCTCGACTAAAAACCTTGTCTTTATTAGAACGTAAAAAGTGTACAAAGCAGAAACATGCAAATAGAGCTTTTACCAACAGTGATAAAAGAGAAAGTTTTTTTATAGTGGATATTGTGGCAACATTACAGGACTCGTCATTTATGAGGGTTACTTTGCACAAAAATTGACTTTTTGAACTTACTCCCCTTGATAAACATCGGAGTAAAACTAGTTTGTTGTTTATGATACTTTAGACAGTTTTTTTTTTAAGGGGAGTAGCTACGCCAGATTATTGTTTTTGAAGCGATATGGCGTAAGCTGGTAAATAGTAAAAGACTATATATTTTGAATTCATCTGAACGTCAGAATTTGTAGTAGAATATTAAATACTTTGTTACTCAGATTTTTTCCATGGTTCTACAGACAAAATAATGGCATATAAGTTTTTTTTATAACTTCAGTTAAAAGTACCAGTGCTGTCCACACCGCTGTCCATTGGGCAACTCGTGGAACATCGACACGACGAAGAAGAAGTTATACTAGAAAGCCGTATGTTACTTTCTACCTATGATAGTAAGCATGAGAAAAGCTAATGGTATCATTTTTTAGGGTTCCGTACCCAAAGGGTAAAAACGGGACCCTATTAATAAGACTCCGCTGTCCGGCCGTCTGTCTGTCACCAGGCTGTATATCAAGAGCCGCGATAGCTAGACAGTTGAAATTTTCACAGATAATGTATTTCTGTTGCCGCTATAACAACAAATACTAAAAACAAAATAAAATAAATATTTAAGGGCCATACAAGTTGTATGGGAGCCCCACTGGAAAATTGTTTTTTTTTTTTCCCCTTTTTATAGATAATGGTACGGAACCCTCCGTGCGCGAGACTTACTCGCACTTGGCCGGTTTTTTATCTTTTGGTCTTCATTTTCCGTGCATTACTTGTCTATTTCGCACCACATTCCCGATACGGTATGGATATAAATTGTAGCGTGACCAAAGATCGCGTGGACAATTACGCGAGCCCTGCGACTGCTAGGTGCGACTAAGGTCAAAAAGTCAAAATATTACCTTTAATTTATTTCTTTACACAGAATCAAAATATTTAATGCACCAAGCAAAGTGCTTTTGCTTTTTAATGGGCAATGAACTAGTGCAAATGTTCTTATCTAGATTCAGCACGAAGCTAGATTTCTTAACAAGAAACAAGTCTTGGCACTTAGCATAATGAAATAGTTGATGGTATTTGCCATTAAATAGTGAATGCAGGTGTAGATATTAACAAAGTACAAATTAAGTTCACTGTTCTGTAGTAGCCGGGTATTTCTAATTGAATTCGAACAATCAACGTGAACCGGGTTTCAATCCAATCAATGACGGATTTTTTTTTTTGCTTGATTTAACGGTTGTTGATAAATTGTACAAATACTTAATTTGGGGAATTGACAATAATAGCTTTAAATAACATGTTTTTTTCATCATTATCATCAAATCAGCCAAAAGACGTCCACTGCTGGATAAGCCTCCCCTAAAGAGGGTCACAATGACCGATCCTGCGCCACCCCCATCCAGCGGACTTCCGCGACCTTTACCATCGGATCTACGTGTAATGTGCCACATTATTTTATTTAGTGTCTACGCCCCTATTGGTAGTTGAGCATTGCCTCCGAAGGTAAGAACATGTATGTGTGATGTGTGGGATATTTGTTCCCGAGTCATGGATAGTTTATAAATATGTATTATTGTTATTAAGTATTGATAACATTTAATATAACATAAACATGAGTATCACTAAATAAAAATTACAATTAAACTAACACTACTTAAAGTCTCCCAGATCAGGCCCCTGCGGCAGGGTTCCCATTAGGCTGGCTGCGTTTCCCCTCTGGATCGCTATGCTGATCCGTTGAGTATTGATTGATTTATGGATATAAGTATGTTAATCGTTGTCTAGTTCCCATATTACAAGCTTTGCTTCGTTTGGGATTAGGTTGATTTGTGTAAGATTGTCCGCAAATATTTATTTTATTTTTATTTATGAAATCCAAATAATAGCGGTAAGATATAAGAAACTGAGACTTTGAGACCTTTACTTTATTATCTAAATGTAGGTACCTAAGCTAGAACTTCAGAGACAATGTAAGCGTTACTCCAATTTGTATGAAGAGTATGTATTTCCCGAAACCGAAACTTAGTTTACTTGAATATCTTTCCTCTGCTAAAAGGCCGTATCTCTAAAAATACTCTTATGGACATACGGCTTTTTGATTTAGCATAACAGCCCTCCACGGTGCTAACTTATCAGTCCATTTTATAGTTGTCGTGCCGCCGGCAAATAATAATAAACCCAGCCGGCATAAACGGACATTATGCGTTTTTGTGGACAATTTTCAAGGTTATAAATTATTTTTTATCTCTGTTTATGGAAATGCTTTTCAGTAATGGCTTTTTGATACAACGAAACCGTCTCAGGTCATCCGGTTACGTTACATTTTGGACAAAAATGTCTGATGCTTAGTACTTTTAGTTTCTTTTAGTATGCAATGGTGCTAATTTCTGTTTCAGATAAAGTTTAAAAAAGTGCCTTCAAAAAGAATGTGGTTGTGTGGATACGAAAATAAATGATACATTAAGTCAACGAAAAAAAGGAGTGCTAAGAAAAGTTTCACTAGGCAAGTAAAAAAGAGCCACACGGAACAATATTAACCTATCATCAAGCTACTAAAGCTACTAGCAATCTCCTAAAATGTAAATTATTCATACACTAGCTGCCTGCGGCTCTGCCAGCGTATAAGAGAGAATACATACTGAGCTGCGAAATAAAATATACCTTACGCTTATCTTCATGGGACCTGGACTCTACATACTGATAAAAATATTTTTGAAATCGGATAAATAATACCCTTGCTACATTTAAAAATACAATCTAAAAAGCTTTTCCTTCGTATCATATTAGTAAGTTATTTACTACACTCAGAGGCAATGAAAACGGGTCACTTGCCATGGATTACTTTACAAAATGACCCGTTTTCATTGCCTCTGAGGTAGCGTACCTTCATAGTTCACATTGGGAATTACACTCAGAGGCAATGAAAACGGGTCACTTTGTAAAGTAATCCATGGAAAGTGACCCGTTTTCATTGCCTCTGAGTGTAGATAACACGCCTTATCACTTTTCAAACGTATGAACTTACCTTTCCCTCTGTTGGGTAAAATCTCCCGTGGCTCCCCCACATCATAAAACCTGCAATCACTAGGCAATGACTCCATTGATGGCTTTTTTAACTAATTAGGGCGAATCTCTTTTTTCTACAAAGCGTGGCTCAATGAATTTTTAACGAAGCGATTGGGAATCACCCTCTAAAAAGCCTTATGTCACAAAGGAACTTATGGAAATACGGTTTTTTGCCTAAGCAAGGTAGGTACCAGGAGTCCATAAACACTGTGGAGTTTTAATTAAATGTAATGCGAACAGACACGGAAGGTGAGTTATGAGTTGGGGCGATGGCATCAAGGCCGAATGGACACGTTAAGTCTGATAAGTTAGATTTTGTACCTATACTGAAATAAAGTTTCAGCGTGTAGTCGCGCTGGAGCCCAAGATAATTTGGGCTAACATTTTAGTCGGTGATCGTATTTAGTCGAACTTCACCTATGCGCGAAGCCCAGCCATTTTAATACGCACACGTCAATTGTTAATAATGTTCTTATGCTTCTTGTTAGTGGTTTTTATTTATTCAATTCAATTCAATTCATTTATTGACAAAAGCAACGTCAGATATACGATTAAGATTAAGTTTATACATGATAAAATTATACATTTAGGTATTAGATAATATATATATATATATATATATAATTTAGATTTATGTCAGTTAGTTTGTACATTATTTTCAATTTCACAAGTCATTGTGCGAGAAGAATTCGCTCAACAAGTAGTAGGCAGCGGAGCCTAAGTAGGCTTTGAGTTTAGAAATGAATGAACTGTAGCTCGTTGCTGTTTTTACGCTCTCAGGGATGTCGTTATTATAGACCCTCGGGCCGATAGACTGAAGGCACTTTTTTGATTTAGCGAGTCGCGTTCGGGGAGGCCGGAGTTTATCGCGCCGCCTGTAGTTGTGTTTCAGAGATTCGGAGGTCGATTGGAACTGATCTATGTTAGACCTTACTAGTTTGGCTATCTCCAGGATATATAGGCAAGGTAGCGTTAGGATTTTGTTACTAATTAACAGTTCTTTGGCCGGGTGATCCCACTGTACGCCAGAAGCCTCTCCTCTTTGGAGGTTTCAACCGACACGATTTCTTTATTTTATTGGTTTCAGTTCTGATTGCATACGATTTCAATTCAATGCAAGATTTCCAGTGGAAAAGCACCGTTAGTCTTTTACAGTTTTGTGACACCATAAAAATCGCAATAAAAATACTAAAGAACTTCCAATATCTAAAAATAACTTGAATGGATATTCTAAGGTGCTTGTGATAAAGAAAGTCAGTAAGACAGATGATTTTACTGAGCACAGGATAACTAAAGTGTAGAAGAGAAAAAACTATTAAGAACCTGTACCCTGCAATGATCCATGCAAAAATAGCTACCTATAAAAATTAGAAACCCTGTAATAAAATATGAACCTCCATTCACGCGGCGCAGATTTGCGCAATCAAAGAAAACAATGCGCAGGAAATTCCCAACTTTTGTTTGAAAGGAAAACATGTCCAGTGCAACTTTTATCCACGGCTGCTAGCAATGTTACGAAGTTTGCCTTCGCGATATTGTAAAGTTCAATTATGTAACACGTTCTGGGCAGTAACAATAATTCTGTTCCATCCTTACCAGATAATATGTACGGTGGCTGCTGTAACACCATTAGTGCTGTGTTATCTTTATTTTACTGTTTATCGTCTTTGCTTGGATTTTCTGCGATTGTTTTGTTTTAATACAGGCTATAATGTTATCGCAGGCCGTTAGTCGCACTAACAATATTATCATTGTTAACTTCATTGTTAAAAGATTTTGTGTTAGGTTTAGCGTTTTCAAAGGCTTAGGCTGGCTATTATTTTAGCTGGGTGGTGTTTCTTTCAAATTTTCATGTTGGTACAATTACTTTTTTATAATAGTTCACATACTTAACTATATTTGTCACATCATCTACAGATGTTGCGTTATTTGTCTAGTTCTGATTTTCTATTGATTGAACTCTTCTTTTGTGAGCACCTACTTAAAAGATTATGTCTAAAATTTCACTATTGATTTAACATTTTACTACTAACTGTATTTAGCACAGTCACCAAACATATCGATTATTAATTTGAGAGGATTCTAACTTCTAATGCCTAACATGGCGGATATATCTAATGTAATTGAAGAACTCCTGCGACCACCATGCGTCTCCACCATCAGACCAGCTTTATGGTACCCTGCCATTATAAAGTATTTTCAAAACGATAGGCCTCTCAAGCTCTTTCCTTTCTCCCAGACCTTTATTTTCTTTTGGGATTACATATACACATTCACATTACTGTAAGTGATTGATCATAACATGCGTTTCGTTTGACCGAATTGTTTGATTATTTTTACGTCCCCAAAGCCATAAACTGAAGATACAAGCAATGTGAATGCAATAATCGTAAAACAATCATCAAATCAATTGACGCTGTTCTGATGAGGCGTTTACAATCTAACAATGTCGTAACTTGTGACGCTAGGTTGGTCCCTCAAAGAAAAAATATTATTTATTGAATTGTCTGGCTGTTCTCCTCTATAGGGCGTATTCAACTGATCTTCCTGAAGTTTTGTGAGCGGCTGCAATAATTATATTGATATTTTTTGGTCAAAACAGTAGAAAAAACGGAATTGTGAGTCTCACAGAACTCATACAGGAACTGTGCACAATAAACATGTTTGTTCTTTAATTTCTTTCAGGGATCTTATCCAGTTTTTATTTGCCAATTGCTTCATTCTGTTGCATGTGTATGCTTGGCTCAAAAGAAAGTGTAATCTCACTAAAGTCATTTACAAAAAGAAAATAATAGTAAAAAGGTTTACGGCTACATAAAGCGCGCGTGTGGTGATACACATCCTAGACGGGCATTCACTGCGCTTACCAACGACTTGCTGTAAGCCAATATAACTTCGACCTCTGATCATGTATAGTTTTTACGAAAGTTGGGGTCAAATCATATTTGGCACGAGTGAGGTGAGTTGAGGCAGGCAATAAATAGCGTAGCCCGTGCAGGTATTCACAAAGCGTACCAACAACTCTCAGCAGAGCCAGTATGTGTTCGACTGTTTATTCTAAAACTCTACCCGCCCCGTCCTAGCTACGCGCATTTGCCCGACATAAGGCATCCGTCTATATTGCACATTGCACCCACATACTTTCTAGTGAAGGACGAAAGCTTTACCCGACATAAACGCGAACATGCTAACTAGGCTGTTCGGGACATGTGGAATATTTTTCGGTTCTTTTTGGTGGGGTCCTCATTTGAGATTGAGATTGAGATATTTATTGATAAAAATATAAATAATTTTACATGTTTTTATTTAACATCATTTAGGTATTTCACCAACTTAACAGCCTTAAGTTAATCTTTGTTGTTAAATATCGATAAGGCAATTTTAAATCTTAAAATAACAAGATCAATCAACAATTTTTTTCAAAGAAATAAACAGTACATTTTTTTTAATGACCGTGACATAAATAGTACATTGTTTAACGAGGGGCGTAAGTGGAATATTGCGAACAAGAGTCTATCAGATTGATGACTCGAGTTTGCATACACAATGTTTTTCATCACATGCAGTAAGGAGTAACATGGGCGTTGCCGACCCTTGATATGTTTGAGGATTCGCCGTGTTGACAGCTGAAGGAACAAATTCCCTCGCTCTCAACACAACGCATCCTCGGGAACTCAGGCGACCTTGCTCACCTCCAGGAACACAACACTACTACAGAGCAAGTAGTAGTGTTATTAGGGCTGTGGTCTTCTGTAAGGCGGAGGTACTTCTCCAGTTGGGCTGCTCCAAATTCGAGCGGGATGACATTTCGCTGTGCCCTACCTCACGTAATGAATGAATTGAATTCGATCAAAATGTATGAACTGCCGCTCGTAGCCCCGCAGCTCTGGCATCCGCGGCCTTACTAGTTTTGGTCGCTGATAGTTAAAATCTGCGGTTCAAGATATTCCAGAGGGTGGTGAGTCGAGCCGACAGTCTGTGAATAGCATGGCTGATATCTTTGAAGAAAGGGTAAAAAAGCTTTTACCTTATCATCTTAGTGCTCACGTGAGGCTTAAGAGTTACTCAGGGTTATTCATGTTAGAATTTAATAACTTAGGCTTTGTTATTAGTTCGTTTAATTATTTATAAGTTATGATTACAGATGTGCTGTTGCCGGGAATGAAAACGCCGACGGGGATGTTGCCCAGGCCCCGTATCATGATCGGCCGTATCACGCAATAAGTGACAAGATAGAGCGTCCGTCTCGTTCTATCGAACGGTGACAGCCAGTGACGGACGCTTTATCTTGTGACTTATCGTGTGATAAGGCCGACCATGATACGGGGTCAGGACACAAACCTGGACTCATTAAGTAAGTTCCGTTTTCAACTACAGACAGACGCTGTCATTTTTCGCAGCGTAATCCTTACTGCACGTGACGTAATATTGCAACAAAACGCTACGCCGAGTTTTTGCTATAAGGTGGGAAATAACTATGACGGGTTATAGCTTAGAGCCACAAACGGAGCAGTGTAGTGATAGTTGAAAATACCTGTTAAATACTAAAATTCATTTCAACAAATCTTCCTTACAAAATTTATTATTTTTCTTCACAATAATAATACTTAATAATAATAAAAGCTTTATTTAATTCCACACACAACAATATACGGGCAGAGTAAACAAAAAGTGAAAAACAAAGTATACATGTAAAATAAGGTACAATAGTAATTAAAAGAAAAGTTAAGTTATTAGGTGTGTGGACCCCTTCTGGGTAAAAGCCTCCCCCAAAGTGTTCCATGTGTCTCTTTCTGTGGCTGTATCGAGCCACCTTTGACCTTCTGTCGCTACTATTTCGTCCGCCCACTTGGCGCGCGGACGGCCTCTTGCTTGCGTACCCCGTGGTCCAGACCATTTTAATGCTCTGATGGTCCATCTATCGTCGTTGTATCTACACAATACTAGTATTTATCTCTGACTTCCGTCATCTGCCTAGCGTTATTCCCGGTTGTGCCCTAAAGGAGCCCGGGGTCCGCTTTGACACCTAATCTCAAGAATCCACTAGTTTTACAAAAGCGACTGCCATCTGACCTTCGAACCCCGAAGGAGAACTAGACCTTATTGGGATTACACCGGTTTCCTCACGATGTTTTCCTTCACCGAAAAGATAACGGTAAATATTCCGTACATAAGTGCCGAAGAACCTATTGGTACGAGCCGGGATTCGAACCCACGACCGCCGCTTGACAGCCGCATACTAGCTAAAATATATGTATCTTTCATTTCCCATGTGCTGTGCAGTGTTCTAAAATGTAATTTAACCTGTTTTTAACCCCCAACGCAAACAGAGGTGTTATAAGTGTAGGTATAGTGCGGTATTTTATGCTTGCCTTAACGATGTCCGTAGCGGCCGGTAGTCGGAGGTGGATGCAGGTATTAATAAGCAATCCAATGTCCAAAAGCACACACTATTTATTGTTTATAACGGAACACAGAAGAAACAGTTAGCACAATGCACAAGCAGTCAATATAGAAGGAGTATAAGCGAAAGCGGAAAGATAGTCATAAGCACTAGGTAATACGTATGCGAACAAGTAAGCAGCGTTTACATAAGAGGCGCGTGCGCTTCGCGTCGAGGTCAATTAGTTACTATGCGCGCGAGCGCTGGACAAATGCATCGCCTCTGCGGCGGCCGGCCGACAGACCGGTTCCGCGCTGTATATCTAATAACAAACTCGGTCGCTCTGTCCGAGTGATTATTAAATATTACTAGAATTTTAAGTTTTACATTGTACATGATTTTATTTATATGTTATATAATCTTAATATGAGTTATACCTACGTATAACTATATAAAATGTATATAATTGGAATTATTATTTTTAATCAATTATTGAAATTGATGTACTTATTTATTAATTAATATGGAAGTCGATTCCGACCCCACATCACCCCCCTCCAGAGACCGTCCAGGGCGATAGTGATTAATAATAATCTGGCACACGCACTGTGCGTCCCGATTTGGTTTTTTTTATAGTGTTGCCACTGTTCCCAGTCTCTGGAGAAGTTTGAAGCTGTGGGATAGGAATTGTTACTTTTGCTGCATCAGCCACTATGTATGCTGGTTTAATACGATCTATGGACACTGTGACACATTTACCATTCACTTTTAATGTAAACACTTTGTCACCTCGTTTCACGACTTCGTATGGACCAGTATATGCTGGTTATAGTGGTGGGTGGCTGGTATCGTCTCTGAGCAGTACGTGACTGGCTGTTTTAAGGTCCTTATAGACGAAGACTTTCCTATTGCTGGTATGACGCGATGCTGGCACAGGAGTGAGACTATGGGCAAACTTGCGCAGTCGTGCGATATACTCAGTCACGTCCATCATAGTGTCATCTGGTGCTCTGCCATGTACGAACTCTCCTGGTAATCTCAATGGTTCTCCGTAGACGAGTTCTGCAGTCGAGGCATTGAGGTCTTCCTTGTATGCACTGCGTATCCCGAGTAGGACTAAGGGCAATGAGTCTACCCAGTTGCTGTTTACGTGACAAGTAATGGCGGCCTTCAACTGCCTGTGGGAACGTTCCACGAGGCCGTTGCAAGCTGGGTGGTAGGCAGTGGTGTGTCGATGTTGGAATCCAGCTAGCTCAGACAGGTGCTTAAATAGGCTGCTCTCGAACTGTCTGCCACGATCAGTCACAATGTCATTGGGGCAACCAAATCGAGAAATCCAACCATGCAGAAGTCCTCTAGCTACAGCCTCTGCCGTGATCTCTTGTAGTGGTACCACCTCAGGCCAACGTGTATAACGGTCGACGGCTGTGAGGCAATACTTAAATCCCTGAGACACTGGCAAGGGGCCTATAAGGTCTATGTGTATATGCATGAATCTTGCTCTTGGTAATCTATAGGTGCCCAGCGGTGCAGAGACATGCTTCTGACATGGTAGACAGGTACGAGTCCACTCACGGCAATCTTTCTTGATGCCTGGCCACACATAACGATCTGTGACGAGCTTTATCGAGGCATTGGCACCTGGGTGGCTTAGGGAGTGCAAGCTCTGGAATACCTGTTTGCGCAACTCCTTTGTGACATATGGCCTGAGTGTGCGGTCGCCATCGTCGCAGTATAGTTCAGCCCGCGTACCTGGCAACTTGAGCTTCTTCAGGTGTAGTGAAGTATCACTGTGTAGGAGTTCTTGTAGCTCTGGATCTTCCAGCTGGGATTGCGCTAGCTTCTCCAAGTCGATGGGCTGTGTGATCTCATCTATGCGTGACAAAGTATCTGCCACCACATTGTCCTTACCCGAGATATGTCGAATGTCGGTGGTAAATTGTCCTATGTAGTCGAGATGCCTGAATTGTCTTGGAGAGCAGTTATCTTTGCGAGAGTTGAATGCATAACAGATTGGCTTGTGGTCTGTGTAAATTACGAAGACTCGGGCTTCGACCATGTGCCTGAAGTACTTGATAGCTTCGTAAATAGCCAGAAGCTCGCGGTCATATGGTGAGTACTTACGTTGCGTAGGGCTCAGTTTTCTGGAGAAGAATGCCAGAGGTTGCCATTCTCCGTCAACGCATTGTTGCAGTGCGGCACCCATGGCAGTATCTGAAGCGTCTGTGACTATGGCCAGCTTAGCATGGCTATTTGGATGCGCTAGCAGCGTAGCCTGACACAAGCTGTACTTGCAACGAATGAACGCCTCGTTTTCTTCAGCCTCAAAGGTGACAGGGTGAGAACCCTTGACCGAGCCAGTCAGCAGTGCATTAAGTGGAGCTTGGAACGTCGCTGCGCCTGGGATGAATCTGCGGTAGAAGTTAACCATTCCCAGGAATCTGCGCAGCTCTCTCACGTTCTTTGGTGCTGGGAAGTCTTTGATGGCCTCGACCTTGGCTGGCAGTGGCTTGGTGCCCTCGGCTGAAATGCAGTATCCCAGAAATGTGACCTCTGAAACACACAACCCCCCCCCGAAGACACATTTGGAGGTGTTGATCACCATCCCATACTCTTCAAATTTGGCAAACAGCTGACGCAGGTGCTCTTTGTGTGTTGTTTCGTCCTTTGAGTACACCAAAAAATCGTCCAAATAGGCATAGCAAAAATCCAGTCCCCTTACCATCTCATCCACGAACCGCTGGAAGGTCTGGCCGGCGTTCCGAAGTCCGAACGTCATATACGGAAATTCGTATAAGCCGAATGGAGTGGTGATAGAGGTCTTCTGGATGTCCTCTGGATTCACTGGGATCTGGTGGTACGCCTTCTCAAGGTCGATCGTGGAGAAAACCTGGCAACCAGAAACATCATGAGAAAAGTCATGAATATGACGGATGGGGTATTTGTCCGGGATAGTCCTCGCATTAAGCATTCGGTAGTCACCACAAGGACGCCAGCCATTGTTCTTCTTTGGGGCTAGGTGTAGCGGCGACGACCAAGGTGATTCTGATGGTCGGGCAATTCCGTTCTGAAGCATTGCTGAGAATTCATCCTTAGCTATTTTTAATTTGTCCGGGGCCAACCGTCGAGGAGTGCAAGACGCAGGAGGCCCTGGAGTTGTTCTGATATAGTGGAGAACGTTGTGCTTCGGAACCCGATGAACGCCGGATGGGCGGGTAATGTCGGGGTATTCTAGTAGTATGTGATGATAGTCTGACTCACCCGACAATACTTTGACTGACGAAATTTCGTCCGACGAACACGCAGGCAAACCCACGGCACAGAGACTAGTCGTTTTATCAATCAGCTGCTTGCTTCTGCAGTCTACGACGAGGTTGTAGAACGACAGAAAATCCACACCGATAATCGCCTTCGTAACGTCCGCGACGATAAATCGCCAAGCGAAGTCGCGGCGCAACCCTAGGTTCAGTACTAAGTGTAAGTAGCCGTACGTGTTTATTGTTGAGCCGTTTGCTGCGCACAACTGGTAGCTGGTTTGTTGTCGTCGATTTTTGAGCGCTGACCTTGGGAAGACACAGAGATCGCTTCCGGTGTCAACGAGAAACTGTATCTTCGACGTCTGGTCTGTGACGAATAAGCGACCAGTGCTAGGGCAATCAGCGGTCGCCATTAACGACTGCCCTGTTCGTTTCCCGCTTGATAGTCGCAAGGTTTTACACATTTACTTGCCCGCTCGCCGAACTTCGCGTGGTACCAGCATTCGGGGTAATTTCGGTAACTGGACTGAGACCTTTGTGAGCTGGAACGGTTGCGTGGCTGGCTGGATGAACGACTTTTAGATCGCGACGACCTACCACTGTTAAGCTGGGTTTTTAGCGCCTTCATCTCCCTGGTCAACTCACTAACTTGGCGCATAAGGGTAGCCATTTGTGGTTCTGATGTGGATGTTGCGGCGACTTGCGGACTGGCTACATCGTACACGCGGTCAGCCAGGTCGGCGAGTTCTTCAAGTGAATCATTGGGCTTCGACGCGATAATAAACTGCACGTTGTTTGGAAGGCGCGATGTCCAGATTGATAGCAAGAACTCGTCAGGAATATTTGGCCCAGCTAGGTTACGTAGGTGGCGAAGAAACTGGGAGGGTTTTCTATCTCCTAATTCTTCCTGGCTCAGTAGCTGCTTCACTTTCTTCTGCCGGGAAACCGACAACCGTTTAATCAGCTCTTCCTTCAGCTTTTTGTACTTATCGGTAGCTGGTGGCGAAACTATAATATCCTCCACTTCGGCAGCGTATTGGGACTCAAGCTGCGCGACAATGTAGTTAAATTTGGTCGCGTCCGTGGTTATATTGGAGATGCTAAACTGGCTTTCCATTTGGGCGAACCATATTGCCGGCTTTTCAGGCCAAAATACGGGAACTCTGACGCCAACTCGGTAAATTTCCGTTGTAGCGCCGCCATTTTGCACTCCGCTCTTTTCTTTGTTCGCACGAGCGCCCGTCCCGCGCTCTTCATCGTTATCGCTCATATTTCGTGTTCCTGGGGTCACCAATGTAGGTATAGTGCGGTATTTTATGCTTGCCTTAACGATGTCCGTAGCGGCCGGTAGTCGGAGGTGGATGCAGGTATTAATAAGCAATCCAATGTCCAAAAGCACACACTATTTATTGTTTATAACGGAACACAGAAGAAACAGTTAGCACAATGCACAAGCAGTCAATATAGAAGGAGTATAAGCGAAAGCGGAAAGATAGTCATAAGCACTAGGTAATACGTATGCGAACAAGTAAGCAGCGTTTACATAAGAGGCGCGTGCGCTTCGCGTCGAGGTCAATTAGTTACTATGCGCGCGAGCGCTGGACAAATGCATCGCCTCTGCGGCGGCCGGCCGACAGACCGGTTCCGCGCTGTATATCTAATAACAAACTCGGTCGCTCTGTCCGAGTGATTATTAAATATTACTAGAATTTTAAGTTTTACATTGTACATGATTTTATTTATATGTTATATAATCTTAATATGAGTTATACCTACGTATAACTATATAAAATGTATATAATTGGAATTATTATTTTTAATCAATTAATTATTGAAATTGATGTACTTATTTATTAATTAATATGGAAGTCGATTCCGACCCCACATAAGTTTAACGTGTCTGTGTATCTGTGAATCTGTCTGTGGTATCGTAGCTCCCAAACGGATGAACCGATTTGAATGCGGTTTTTTCGTGTTATAGATAATTTTATTTCGAGTGTTTTTAGCCATGTTTCATGAAAATATGTTCAGCCGTTTTTGAGATATTGGACTTTGAAATGAAAATGTCGGGGGTTTTTCAACTCTTCTCTAAGTGGTTCAGTCATAATTCAGTTCGGGAGTAGCGTCGTCTGCTGCGATGTTTTTGAAAGGGATCCCAAAAAACTTTTCCTACACTTTGTTGGAATACGCCCATTTTTTATCTAGTCGATGGTTCGTCAGAGGCCGTTCGTTGCAACGAACGCATACGTACGTAGCAATCTGTTGGTACAGTCGATAGAGAAGCAGTTATAGTTATAACTACAACTTGGAAAAGTTGAAAAACCCCCGACATTTTCATTTCAAAGTCCAATATCTCAAAAACGGCTAAACAGATTTTCATGAAACATAGCTAAGAACACTTAGGATAAAATTATCTATGATACTAAAAACCGCATTCAAATCGGTCCATCTGTTTGGGAGCTACGATACCCAGACAGATGCACAGATACACAGACAGACGTGTTAAAATTATAACACCCCTTCTCTTTGCGTCGGGGGTTAAAAATATGCACTTATTGCGACGTCCGCTTTAACCTAGTTGGTAATGACCCTGCGGTTCGAATTCCGGTAAGGGCATTTATTTGTGTGATCAGCACGAATATTTTTCCGGAGTCATGACGTTTTCTGTCTATTTAAGTATTTATTTATCTATCTAAGTATGTGTTTCGTCGTCTAGTACCCATAATGTACAAACTTTGCTTAGTTTGGGACTAGGTCGATTTGTGTAAGATTGTCCCCTAATATTTATTTATTATTTATTTATTTATGTTGTCTAGAGAAACTCGATTAGAAAGTGCTACTTAAGAATTGATTTGATATTAGATCAAAATCAAATTGCTTAGCGCACTCTTCTTTCGTTTGGCTTACCATAAGACCAATACACTGATAATCAGTTACAAGTAGAATTTGAATTATAGGCACTTCTCTCTCTATACACGACCGGATAGCTTACGTCCCATCGGTCAACAGATTGCAACGACAAGGCATCCAGATTGTGACGTCTATAGACCACTATAGTGACACCGTGCAATGTGCATGCACGGGCGACGTGACGGCTATCGCCGTCGTGTCGGTCACTTAGCATATCGCAGCCGCTGCCGCTTTTTGTGGCCTAGGCGAGGGTACACGCTCGCCCGGAAGGCGGCCTGTTCACATTGCGACTGGACGTTTGCGTTTTGTCGCATTTTTTTAAATGTTGAATAACAAACCAGATACAACACGTTTTCGTTTCATTTCTCCCAATAGCGCATTCACCTTTTTTTCTCAAAACACCGGACTCATTTAAACATATTATGGTGTTAAAAGACATTAATATTGTTAAGTTTTGTAATTACTTATAGGTACCTAAGTCTTGTATTTTGTCATTCTGCCAGCCCATTTTGAGGAAAAAATAGGCAATCTGGGATATAGGCATTTACACACAAAGGTTTTTTTTTCTTTTTTTATACTGATAATAATTAAAGCAATTCGCAAGTTTTTACTTCTGCCGGCACTCCCGGAGTGCAACATGGTCTTTTTTTTTACATTTCATTACACGGTCAATGTTTTGCAACTAAAAACTGCAGATTATTAGCCCACCTATTCGTACGACGCAAAAGTTCTTGAAGTGTCAGCGTTGTAAGATTTGTCTAAGTCCTACGTATTTTTGTGATATTGATCACAGTGTTCTTATAGTGTCTTCCAGTGAAAAACAATAAGAAAGGTGGTTAGTGGGTAATTTCAAACTAAAAACTATATAATGTTCTATAAAGGTAAGTTATTTATTTATTAATTTACCTATATTAGAGAAAAACTACATAATATTTAATTCGTAAACATACGTTACAGAAACCTGTTGCGTAACAGAAAGTGTTAAACCCAATAAGAATAAACTACAGGGTTAATCGCAATTTACAATACAGTACAAAACAAATAGTCTTTATTTCATACCTCATACAAACGGAACAGTAACAGAGAAACAAAACAATAACATTTAGGTAGAGGTATATATACAATAGGCGATCTTATCGCTGAAGAGCATTCTCTTACAGACAATTTAATGAGACAGAACTTAAGAAAGCCGTCGATGTTATAAAATCAAAATCACGTCAAATAAAAATATTTCCATTCTACGTCCTATCAAGACGAGTGTAATGTTTTTAACTGTCTTTTTTCTTTTATTTATTCAAAATAAAACTTAGGTACTCTAGTATCTTTTTTTAATTCTTAGTTCTTCCCTTTTTAAGATTATTTGCAAGAATCAGGCGGGACTTAATTATATGATTAACTATATAAGTGAGACGTTAATGTAATATGTCATGCACTTAAATTGTATCGTGCCAAATTGGTCTACAAAGGGGTCAATTTGCTTAAAATTACAGTTTCTTGTGAAAAGTTATCAATGTTCATAACTAACCTCAATTACATAATCAAAGATACATTTCACAGTGCTAACGGTGGGAAAAAATACTGTCTTACCCCGCAGTAGGACGATTAAACTGATTGAAACCGGTCGCCTCATGAACAGCCAGCCTTATTTCCCTTTCGTGACTTCTGGCTTTGTTACGTCGGAATGTCGCTTAAAATATTTACGAATATTCTTGCAAAATATTTTATTTAATTCCATATTCCATGAATTACGGAGTCGATAGCGTTGTTATTATTCGAATAATTTATTTCTTTGGATCCTTTCGTGTCTTTAATAGGTTTTACCGTTCATTTGTTCTTTTAATTCTAAAGCTATTACAATGGTGTTTAGAGTTAGGAATGTCGCTTAAATAAATTGCGCTATTTATTTTCCACAGGTGCAGTCTACAGGTAGGTACAGTATGTATCTGCGCAGAAAGCATTTTTTGAAAACATTTTAACCAATCATAACTATTGCGCGTGTAAAATCTTCAACGCCCATTGGCCAAAATTTTGCGCGCGACACCGGCAGCTGTGGCGCCCGCCATTTTGTCTGGTGCCATGAGCGGGAAAGCACGAGTTCACCTGTCATTGCATATTGTACCTTACGTATAGTGCAACAAGGTCTTTATTGAAATGGTCATACGTTCGATTTCATTCGGTACTTGTCAGCACTCGTCGGCGTGGACGAAGATTGCCGATGTAAGTTAGGTATATTATATTTGTGGTACTACTGACTGTACACTCTTATTTTAAGAAACGTATGGCGCAGCGGATTGTCATCTTGCTCATATTTGGAGCAGCTCAACTGAGAAAGTGCTTCAACCTTACAGAAGACAAGACCGCAGCCATGATACCACCACTACTTCCTTGTAGGATATTTGGACTATTTGGTGTTGTGTTCCTGGTGGCGATTCCTTGTTGGATCTAGGACTATTTGGTGTTGTGTTGAGTAAGTGTAAGGCCTGAGTGGACGCCCCGCTCAGAGCGGAAAGTGCAGCGTCCATATAAAACAAATGCAATTTACATGGACGCTCGACGCCCCGCTCTGAGCGGGGCGTCCACTCAGGCCTTACACTAAGAACCTGTCCGCGACGGCCCGCTCGACGCCGCATTGGCCGCAAACTTGCCCGCTCGGCATTCGCTTTGTGCAACGTCTACTCAGGACACCAGTATGAGTTTCATTTGTTTGACATGCACACCGCACGCCCCGCTCCCTTGCACGCCCGACTCGAGCGTTCACTCAGGCCTTAGTGTAAGGCCTGAGTGGACGCCCCGCTCAGAGCGGAGCGTGCAGCGTCCATATAAAACAAATGCAATTTATATGAACGCTCGACGCCCCGCTCTGAACGGGGCGTCCACTCAGGCCTTGCACTTACACTGTAGCCAGAGCGCCCGACGATGAGCTGCGTTGAGAGCCTGGCATTGTGTGGGACCACACTAACGAGAAATGCCATTAATTATCATAATAATGGACGTTAAAGGTACGGTCACACTACGATTATCGCGATAATTAATGGCATTTTTCGTTAGTGTGGCCCCAGCATAAGCGCAACTAATCCTCAAGTCAGGGTCAGCAGCGCGTTTGTGGTTCTTCTGGTGCCGCAGGTGTCCACAGGCATAATATCTGTTTACCATCAGGCGGGCCGAACCCATGCTTCCTTGCATTAGTTAGTTTAAGGGGCTCCCATACGCCAATGACCTTCGATGTGAATCCCTTAGTTTTCTAATGTTTTTTGTAGCTTACAACAACGGCTTTAAGCAATATAGTATCCCATATTTACTTCAAAATTCATTGGTTTCGAGATATTTGGCATCAAAGTTGAACAATTTTAGGCCAACAAACTGGTTATCTGGCCACAACTTTTGTGTTAATTAGTTTAAAATTAAAACCTTAGACACGTTTTTAGACGTCATAGACCAACCTAAATATGTAGATTTCGTATATGTTAGATCTTTGACGTCAATAGAGATACGAAATAAGTGTCTTTTTAGTCAATGTTTAAATAAATCATACAAAATTAAGTATTCATTTCTTTCAAAATCCGGTAGACAACAATTGATATAAAAAGAACCGTTTGACTTTTAATTCTATCTGTAGTCCAAAAGTAGGAGATACGATTCAAAACTTGTCAAAAATCGATGAAAACCTCGGGTAGCCTCTTAAGATAAAAATAACGAATGGTGTAAGCTAGTACGAACTAGTATGGTTGGAGCACTAAAAATGTTTTTTTTTTTATATCCGTCGAGGCGTTTGCAAAGTTTTTGCAGGCGCCCAAGCTGAAACGGCCAAGGGTGTGAAACATGATGTGTTATTCAACGCTTTCACTTTCAGCGTTCGTGACGCGAGGCCACTTCCAACGAATAAATCAACAGCTAAAATACACAACATGGATTAGCCTAGGGCCCACTCACTTAAGTCCTTACAAATGATTAATTTGGGTGATTAAAACGAATTAGGTTAATGTGTGGGTTCAAACGCGAACCCTTTTTTCTTTCGTGCGACGTTTTATCTGATGGTATTAATCACAATTTCAGCCCCAATTAAAAGCTGTACAGTCGTTTGGGGGGAAAGGCTGTATGTGTGTATGAAGGCTGAAGGTAGTAACCGCTTTTTAATTTAGACGGGTTAGAGGAATGGTTTCCGCGGTAAAGAGCCAGCCTTCTAATAGGGTGCTATTTGCGCAATTATAAATTTGCTACTGAAATCCAGTATATTTTCTTAGAATAGGGTACATTAATTAGCAATTCTACAATATCTTGTTCAGTCCCGCGTATGATTACGGTTTGTTATTATCAATTTAAAAGTTACCTACATATATGTCGGTAATAAAATATTAGACGACAAACTATTCTCTCATGCAAATTCCTGTAGGGACTTGAATCGTAATAACTGCTGCGATTCAGTGTTAAATCTTAAACAAAATGTGCAGACCCCGTATCATGGTTGGCCTTATCACGAGATCAGTGACAAGATAGGAGCGTCGTCTCGTTCTATCGAACGGTGTCAGCCAGTGACGGCGCTCTATCTTGTCACTTATCGTGTGATAAGGCCGACCATGATACGGGGTCAGGTCTCACATAGCTATTTGGCGGTTACCACAGGACACAGACGACAAGGTAGGCAGAGATGGCGGGATGTCACGGACCCCACTCACCTGCCTGAGTTTGTGGGGGGGTAATAATTAAGGGTTAACCTACTTCAGAACTTCGATTTATTTTCCCTGGTTCTTAGTTATTGACTATTGTATGTAAAATGTGGCCATACAGTTTCAAGGTAATGGTACCAAAGCTCCTTAATGCCCAATTGTTGTTCAGCTCTATTTTTTTGACTTCAGTTTGAAAGTGACATGTATTCGGTCAGTGACGAGCACTAGGACGTTTACAGAAATAATCACCTCATGACCAAATAGAAGAAATTATTTTTTACCGCCCTAGGTGGGTAATATAATATTTCCTTTTAAGCAGTAGGATAAACCAGACATTTCATACTGCAGCACACCCTCCAATGTTTGTCAAACACCAAGAAGCGGCCGGTCAGGGGTCACAAATCATTCTCGCACCTGAGCGCGTTATCGCGTCTGCCGCGTGAAAAATTGCCGGCTCCCGAAGCACATAATGACCGGGTTACACGAGGGCAGTAAACAGTTTTAATAAAAACGTTTTTAAGTGATTTAAAATGAATGTAGTTTTTTGGAAAGATATATTGGTTTTAAGTGTTGATGTTGATTGTTGGTGTAGCAAATAGCAGAACCGCTTAAAAGCAGCATTTTAGGCATTTAAACGAGGGTTGATGTTATTTTTCATAATTTTCCGTTGTAAATACCTCGGCACAACTGGGAAATTATGAAGTACGAATAAAATGTAAGAAGATTCTATTTTTCTAAGGAATATTTATTCACACATTTTTTTTTTTTAATACCTTAAGAACTATTCTCACATGTCAACTTTTCATTAATCACTAACTGGCGTTACTAATTTTCATTAAGTTAGTTTTCAAGCTTAAATCGTATAAGTTTTCTTTAGAAATAAGTTTAAATGTATTTGCACTTACTTCGTGTAAACTAAACACTACAGTTTTTCACAAAAGCGAAGCGGCTACTGGCCGGTCATTAAAATAAATTGTTGACGACAACTGGCGAAACCCCCTTGCCTATCAGAATATCGTAAATAAGGGAAATTTTACTGCTTTGAACACGGAAGGTTAGACGTGGTAGGATTTCCGACTAAATTACAACCTTTTGTTTTTAAGGAGTAAAAGTTTAATTGATTCACTTCGTTAGTTAGTTGTTTGAGTTTATATCAAGGAATTCGAATTGATTGGGTTGTTAAGTGAGCTGGATATCAAAGGTGAATAGATTCATAGACGCGTCGTGTAAAACATTTATAATTAACTAGCATTTGCCCGCGACTCCTTTCGCGTGGAACTTGTTTATATCGTAGCCTTATACAAAGTTTTATCCCCCATTTCAACCCCCATAAGGGATGATTTCCGGAATAAAAGCTATCCTACATCTTTCTTCGGGACTCAAACTATCTCTAAGCCAAATTTCATCTAAATCGGCTTAACGGTTTAAGCGTAAAGAGGTTTACAGACTGACAGACAGACACACTTTCACATTTATAATATTACTAGCTTCTGCCCGCGACTCCGACCGCGTGGAACTCGTTTCACGGTGATTTCCGGGAAAAAACACTATCTTATGCCCTACTTCGGGACTCAAACTTTATAATATACAGTGTGTGGCCTGTAACAGGGGAAAATATTTAAAAGGACGCTGCCTTAGAGCATCTGTAGTAACCCTTGTGTCACATTTTTATTTTTATTTTTTTATTCGAAGTAATGTTGATCTAAAGTTATGACCTTCAAGTAATGTCTTGGCACAACGAGATCATAGCACAGCATAGCAGTCAATGCAGATTTTGAGGTAACATCATGTAATAAGTCATAATAGTTTTTTCATTTTTGTTTATAAAAGTTATTTTTGTTATCTTTTTATTGTTTTTTAAAATAAAAAAACTACTTAAGAGTAAAAAATACACGTGAACTTACTTTAAAGAAAAAAAATAAGAAAACCTTTTTTTTTCAATTAAAACCACCTAGACATAATTGCTCACAAGTTCAATAGTCTACCGTTTCATGTTTTGCTCCTATTCCAGGCCACACCCTGTATACCATATACCATTCATCTAAATCGGTTCACCAGCTTGACAGACAGACACACTTTCGCATTTATAATATTAGTATAGATTACTATTAGTATGAATATTTTGTTCCATCATTAAACTCAGACCAATCATTTAGTGAACGCTTTCATCAGATTTTGCTTTCTCTACGTTGTCTTGCCTTGTCGTTTGTGCCCGTTCTGTGGCAACCACTGAGTAACCCAATGAACCTACCTCCTGTTCTACGATATATTTTGGTCTTCCTGCCGATATCCGAAATGAATCATCTGATCAGACCTTCAAACGTCGACTGAGAAACTTTTTGTTAGATAAGGCATTATACTCTGTTAGTGAATTTATGGACATGTAACCTGCATTTATTATTAAATTAGCTGCTGTATCCTAGGCACATAGACTGACGATCCACTATCGGGGACAATCTAGTAATTTATTTGTAATTTTGTTTAATTATTTGTTGACTTTGTATTGTACTTAAGTCTAGGACTGACGATCCATTAATGGGGACAATACAGTACTTAATTCATTGTATTTTGCTTTATTTATTTGCGGACTTTGAATTGTATTAAATTGTTATTGATTATAATAACATTTGTTTTGACGATCATAATACGGATTCATATAAATTGACATGTATAATTTATCATGTAATGTTGTATTATGAAATAAATAAATCTAATCTAATCTAATCTAACAATAAATATCAAATAGAATAACTCTACTACTAAATAAAAAACCGCCAAAGGCTTAGGACGCCTTACTTAATTTAGGTACCTACTCTCGGCCTGGCATAACATTACGATTTCCTTTTGACCCACGTTTCTTTGACCGGACTTACGGCAAATTCATCTTGAATTATGTTTGAGCGGAAGTGTTTTCCGAAATGTAGGTCAATTTGACATGACTTTGTCCATTTCGATATGACTACAATGTATTATTTTGTATGGCAGAGAAACGTGGGCACTGATAAAAAGAGACAGAGAGAGATCAGTAGAATTGATCGCTATAAAATGGACAGAGATGATATCAAATGAGGAAGTGTTGAACAAAATCAATAAAAAGAGAAATATATTATCAGAAATAGAAAGACGAAATGGATTAATGATAGGACATCAGCTAAGACACCACCTTTTAAATAATTAAATAAATAAATATTTGCGTACAATCTTACACAAATCGACCTAGTCCCAAACTAAGCAAAGCTTGTACAGTCGAGGAAATTGAATGTTTAGCACTTTTGGACCTTAACGTCATTCTAATAGAGTTGACATGTGCCAAACATTCAATTTCCTCGACCGTACTATGGCTACTAGAAGACGATAAACATACATAAATAAAGAAATAAATACTTAAATACATAGAAAACATCCATGACTCGGAAACAAATATTCATGCTCATGCTCATCACACAAATAAATGCCCTTACCTGGATTCGAACCTAGGACCTCTTGCTTCGTAGGCAGGGTTACTACCACTTTTCTGTTCTACTCTACTACTATTATATAATAAAGCAAGATTGAAGGAACGTGAGGCAGGGGAAAGCCAAGAAAAAACTATTTTAGGTGATGACCAAATTCTTGGCACTGGCTACTAACTAATACTACCTAACTACTGAGTTAGCCTGGTTAGTCGGTTGCTAGCCATACAAACTGAAGAACTGAACCGAATTCCGGTGTGACACCAAAATTAACCATATAATTGTATGGTTCATTTTCGTGTCACAACGGAAAACTTTAATAAACAAATAACTGTGTGAGTTAAGTTGACCAAGAATTTGGTCCTTACCCTTCTAACAAGTACAGGAGAAAGTTAAGATCGTGTCATATTAGGAAGTAAAGGAAATGACAGAAAAGACTGGCGGTTGCTCCACCGACCAGTGCTACTAGAAGGTGACATCAATGTTTTGCGTGCACTTGTTCTGAAAATGAGGGTCACTGTGTTGCGGGCAAGCGAATGCTACACAGTGATAACAAAGTAGAATGCGATATTTGTTGTCATATCGACCTCTTGTATATAACTATTTTTAGCGACGTTTCCTGGACTTTGAAGTTACGGTAAATATTTGAAGGGTTGATATTGAATCTTCGGTCTTGGTAATACTTTAACGGTTTTAAGGGTGTTTCGATTTATTTGATGTTATAGTTATTTTGAGATGTTGCTCTTTCAAAACATGGCGCTGTACCGTTTTATTCATTTGTATTTATTGTTGTATTGGTATTTACTTGTATTTAGCAACAAACTTTTTCAGTATGAATGATTGTGAGTATTTTTGCAGAAAATGTGCTAAAGCTATGAATAAAACGAAATTAAATTTAAAAAAACGCATGAGGTGAAAAAAATAAATGACGAGCATAATCACTATTATTTTATTTATTTAATTTGGCTCACAAAATAAGTTAAAGTCTATGGAATAATACAAATCATGCAATACATTTTAAGAGGATAGCAGTACAATTTTAGACGGTGGGTGTTAAACTATTTAATTACTTAATACCTATGATGACAGTTAATCAATGGAATTGATATTTAATTATTGGGTGCGATTATTGAGCGTCATAAAATATATTTCTAATAATGTTCTTAAATTCAGCAATGTTATCAATAAATATATCCAGAGAACTGATCACTGATGGATGTTGCCAACTGGTTCCTTTGGTTGACTTTGTTAGACAAATTGTTTACCGTTACCATAAAATCTTTTTATTTATTTATTTTTATTAATTTAATCTAAATCAACCATAGCAACTTATATTCGGCAGTGCAAATGCAAATTAAACTAAAGCTGTATGAGATTCTACATAGGTAGGTGAGAAATTAACAAAATTCGCTCCCAATGCCACTCGTTGAATTACCAGACCATTACAACACTTGACTAATACTATCCGTCCCTTACAACTATTGTGCCCGCTTAACTACCAGCGATAAATAGTAGATTTTAATTAAGATGACAACGCGCATAAAGGTCCGATTGCACTGTTTTAATGCCGCCATATTATGTGACCGAGCGGTGTGGCTCTCATAAAAGTGTTATGAGTTCATATCTAGACTGGCGCCGACGTGGTGTTGTGGTGAAGAGAAAACTACAGTAGGTTTGTTGCTGCTGCAAGTTGTTGTGGTTCTGTTTGTTGTGTTGTTTGTTGTTTATGCTGCGCCTGTGAAAAGTCTAATACCATATTTGCTATTAGATTTGGCCCGTGGGTATCATTAAACCCTTTAGGTGAAAAGTTAGTATATATATATATTTTCTGTCTGCAACAAAACATAAACATATAAATATGGTATCAGACTTCCCATAGGTGCAGCATAAACTATCGCACTCTGACAGACCTTCCACTCCTCTTTTCATCCCTTAATTGTATCATTATGATTTCCGTGATACAAATCCTGTCTTGTCTTTCCTCAATCTTAAACTAAATTCTGCCCGCGACTCCGTCCGCGTGGAACTCGTTTATATCGTAGCTGTATACCAACTTTTATCCCCCATTACACCCTCAAGGGAAGATTTCCGGGGTAAAAACTATCTGTCCTTCCCCGGGATTCAAACTATCTCCATACCAAATTTCATCTCAACTGGTTCAGCGGTTGAAGCGTGAAGAGGTATCAGATAGACAGACAGACACTTTCGCATTTATATGATTATAGAATATTGTATAGATATTAGTATGGATTTCAGAATTACTTTCACATTTTAATCTCTCTCTTTATTTTTTTTGCGTTAAACAGCGCTTCTGGAAGCCCACATTGCTCAGCTAAGCCAAGCAGTGAGGCGTATAGATGAGGGTACGAAAAAATATATATTTACCTATAACATTTGTCTACATTTTTTTAAATAAAGGAAAAATTGAAAAATTTAATGCTCCGAGCCGGATTCAAACCGGCGACCACAGGCATTCATGGCCCGTCGCTACTAACCAACTGAGCTATCGGAACAATCCGGTTCGGGCACCAAATTCTTCAATCAGTTCCTTCCTACAGCGCCTTAGGGAGGCGAGTAGCGACATTTACCAGAAGACTTAGGCTTCTTAACGGCACCAACGTCTCAAATTATATTGAGAAATCGTCAGTAACGATGCGCCACCCCATACTAAATTAATTTTGTATTAAGCAGTTACGCTGCTAACGAAATTATATTTTTTTTTGAATACAGGAAAAATTGAAAAATTGAATGCTCCGAGCCGGATTCGAACCGGCGACCACAGGCATTCATGGCCCGTCGCTACTAACCAACTGAGCTATCGGAACAATCCGGTTCGGGCACAAAATTCTTCAATCAGTTCCTTCCTACAACGCCTTAGGGAGGCGTGTAGCGACATCCACCAGAAGACTTAGGCTTCTTAACGGCACCAACGTCTCAAATTATATTGAGAAATCGTCAGTAACGATGCGCCACCCCATATTAAATTAGTTTTGTATTAAGCAGTTACGCTGCTAACGAAATTATATTTTTTTTTAAATAAAGGAAAAGTTTAAAAATTTACTTACTGACGAATTAGTTATCATTATTATTTTAACAAAACTCGACTTAACCGCGTATATTCATATTGGAAAAAATATTCAAAAACAATACGAATTATAAAATGAATAAAGGTAATAAAAGTTTATATTACGAGTATAGGTATATACTTAACTCATTTTGAACAAACGTTTAAATTATGATATTTGCTGTCATACTTTTAACATTTAAAGCAATAATTGTTGTGCAAAGAGTTTTATTATTCAATAAAGAATAAACAAATAAAAAATAATTTTAGATTAATAAGCATTGGTTTATTTTACCCATAAATATTTTTAGTATAAAAAAGTTAACACATACTAAACTTGTTAAATACTAGGTGTACAGGAATCGATAGCTACATGCGAGGAGTTAAGCAAAAGCAGCTGACTTTCAGACAATATATTGACAAGACTAATAAATCAAGAACAAAACACAACCGATAATAGACAAAAGGAAGAGACAATAGAGTTACAAGAAGTATACATATAAAGCTAAATAGGCCATCCTCGACATCGTCCCCCTGGTGTAGCATAGCTACACAATTACGTCTCGTAATAAGGCCAGCTTCCTGGCGGGTCTTCTCAGAGTGCCCCCTTTCGTGGCCACATCAGCCACCCGTACGACTCCATCTCTGCCCGGGAAAACCTCTAGTATGCGGCCTGTTGCCCACACTCCTCTTGGTAGGTTTGGGTCAACGATTAGAAATACGTCATTGACCTTCAAATTTGCAAAATCAGCTTGACTGTTTTTCCTTGGCCTCAGACTGGGAAGATATTCTTTTAGCCATCTGGTCCAAAAATGCTCGGATAAATGCAGACTTTCTGCCACTCCTTCCTCATCGACAAAACTCCATCATCTAATTGGGCTGGTATTTGTTGATTCGAGGAGGCACCGATAAGAAAATGAAATGGTGTTAGGCTCTCGCACTTGCTATTTTCCGTGACATAAGTTCGGGGCCTTGAATTCACTAAGGTTAAATTTGTGAGAACATTTTTGCGAATAAATATTCATTCCGGGTTGTTTTGACAACGAATGACACTCTTTTTGGATTGAGTTGACTGACGGCCGCGTAAATGACAGCGCCTTTTTTGACGTTGTTTGAAAAAGTCTGGTGTCATTTACTGGAATATGAAAAGTCACGGGATTTTCGTAAATATGACCGTGAATTTCATGATTTTCAGCTTTGTGTTTATCATAATCGCTGTGCGACTGAAATGGCTCATTGCTGTGAAAATCATGGTGCGTGACAGGGTCTCGTGAGAAATATGGGGTACCCGGGTTGTTTACGTTTTGCGGGTTTATGTAATTAGGTTCTAGACCCATATTTCTCTCGGTATTCACATTGATCATAGCGGCACCCACATCCGTAGTAGTGTCTGGCACGTTCGCGACAATTTTTATACCGTCGGGACGGCTGCTATGATTTGTGTCGTGAACCCATGATGCAGTACCTGAATAGGGTTGACTAACCGTATGGGTAGACCGTTCACCAATTTCCTGAGCTGCTAACGTTGCTTCTGCTTCGAGTTCTTCCACTCGCTGCATTTGTTCGAAGAACTTACGTTCGCTGTTCAGATTGAGACGGTGACGGGCGACCTCCTGTTCGCGTTGAGTTTGTTGTTGGGCGAGCAATTGCTCGCGCTCTAAGAACTGCTGCTCCCGCTCGAGCAGCTGTTGTTCGCGTTCAAGGCTGCGGCGAGCCAATTGTGCCTCCGCGGACAGTCGTCGAGCCTTAATAGTGGCTGACGACCGCGAAGACGACACGCGCGACCTAGAACTAACAGAAACATTACTGTGTTCTATAGAGCACTCGCGAGGCGTCTCGGGTCGCTGGGGATTTGGCGGCGCGGGTGAAACAGTGGCTTCAGCCGGAATTTGGTCTAACTCAACAACTCGCAACTCCAAGCAAGCAAGCAAGAGCGATGCGCGAGAAATTTTTGAAGCAGTAAAAATATATAATTATAAAATTTTAAAACCGTTTTTTTTTAATTCCAGTTTACGACGGTATTTATTATTCTGTTTGCTTTTATATTCATTCATGTGTACTGTTTTTATCATGCCGGTGTACATTTATCATTCCGTTGTGAGTTTCATTTTTCAATCTCTATTATCTCAAAAACTATTTAAGATATCAAGTGCCCTTTTAGAGGATATGCATAATACTTTCTGAACTATCTGTTGACCTTAAAAAATCCACGAAAAAAAGAAACGAAACAAAGGATCACACCGGAATGATGCAAAAAACGTGTACTGTTGAAATTGACCCAAGTATCTTCAAGATTGTCTAAATGCGCTCAAATTCATAGTTGACTGCTATGTTTATATAACGAATGATCTAATCCGCATTATTTATATGCTGATAAACAGTTAAAGTTCAAATAAACCCAAAGATAAATCTAATCACTCTCATAAATTTTCACTTATTTTCAGAAAAATAATTTTAAGTAGGTAACTCTTACACGCATTGCTAGCAAAGTTAGACACTCTCAGTGTCCTATTATGTAGCCAGGGACAGTTTTAAATGTAATTACAACAATAGCGAGACAATTACTTTATTCGAAACAAATTAATCGACAAATTCACACCTGCACATTCCTACGAATAATGAGTTACGGTAGAAAATAAAATCTAATTAAACCACTTGTCATTATCTGTCTATCATCTATCATCTCAAGATATCTCATTGTATACAATGTGTAACAATCGGAGTTAATATGTTGCTATATTATAAATATAATTATTTATTTTGCATCATCTGACATTTACAAGACAGAGATCTTATACGATCTATCTACCGGGTCCTTCCTAGATCACGCAATATCTAAATCAGGGGATTTAATGTGGTAGTTATATAGTTCTTAAAATTACAACATTATAGTCCAGTGCATTCAGCCTGCGTGCAAGCATGCAAAACATTTTTTGAGGAGCGTTAAATTCCATAATAATCATAAAAATTTGCATTAACGAGTCAAAATCATAATAATATCAAATGCAAACAAGAATCACAATGTCAAATAATAATTAAATAAAAAAATTACAATAATTAGGAGAAGCGGAGAGAACATTAAAATAAGAATTAAATAACAGCATATCAATCAACATGTCAAACATAATCCAATTTTTTTTTTACACTAAAAGCATTTGTCCAGAAGCCAGGTTGTCAATTTGTTCTTAAAGCTATTTTGTCTTAACAATTTTATGTCATCAGGTAGTTTATTATATATTACTAGGTTTATTATATATTAGTGCAAAGATGAACTCAAAATACGACTTCTGTAATGAGTATTGCAGTTTCCTTAATTACACCGAAGACATTTGTTGTCGAGTGTTGACACCAATGGAACACCCTGATCTAAATTGAGAAAATATTTTGTATCTTGTACTGTCAAACACATTTGTGTTCTTGGGTTGGTTGGACCTGCATATTTAAAAAAAATGTTAGCAAGCGTTTTAGTAACATTTTGAAACCAAATGTAATGAAATTTAATACGTCTTAGGAATCTAGGTTACCTATAGTACTTATAGATAAATATTATAAATAGAAAAGAGTAGAGACTGCTCGATCCCACAGTCAAACTGTGCAAACGGTTTTGCGGGACCCTGTAATTGTTTATGTTGTTGTTATTGTTTCTTTCTTAATAAATAAATAAATAAATAAAAAATAAAAAAAATGTACAAGTTTCTGAATCAAAAATAAATCTTCTTTATCTACAGAATTTCCCCTGCCACATTGCCATATCGTAAAGCAGAATCCACATATCTCTTGTATGCTATTATTGCAGTTCAAAAAGACACAACCTGACGAACCTTTCTGAGAGCAAATACAAAGTTTACTTTCGAGCATAGGTTTTTTTATCACTGATGAACTGAGGTACAGCCCCAATAAAACATTTATGATTATAAATTACTTTTTATTCATAAAAAAATAAATATATTTCAGTTAATCAAACTATCTTTAATACTATTTCATCTATCGACTTAATCTCCATGCCAAAACTGTCTGAACCACGTTCAATAGTTCCTAATTCATCTATTACCATACTTTGCTATCGAGCACCATACACTAAGGTCACAATTAATTTCACATTTTTATTTAGATACGTCTTCTTTCTTCCCAATATTGGAAGCTTCTTCCATGGTATCAGGGAACTTGGCACCAAGTGTCTCTGGTGTAATGAATACGAGACAGCCAGAAACGAGAGCCAAGCATCCAAACATCACGAATGGCAGCTCGTCAAATGTAGAATTACCCTGCAAATGTATTTATAAAATTATGGCTTTGATTTCAACAAGTATCAAACTAGCTTGTCAGTATCTGAAACTTCTATTTTGTGATGACAATATTAATGTTACTGTGTTTTAGGGTCATAAAATAAATAAATACATATTTGGCGACCACCTTACATAAATCGACCTAGTCCCAATCCCAAACTAAGCAAGACTTGTTAAATGGTGATATAAATAAATTATGCAGAATAGAATAAATAAATACTCGAACACATAAAAAAACTATCAGTCATAACACGAATAAATGCCAATACCGGGATTTGAACTAAAGACCATCAACGTCACAAACTTAGCTAAAGTCTTCGTCGTGGTATAATACTTTTGACAACGTGATTCGAATTCCTTAGTTGGGTTCCTTAAATTTCCGCGAATATAGGATGGAGGTTGAAAAATCATCTAATTTGTTAGTCTTTCACACAAAAAACAATGTTGCTTACCATAGCTGGAGTGAGTGGAGCTAAAATGGAACCAATCCGTCCAACCATAGAGGAGTAACCCAAAAGGCTGTGACGGTTCCTGGTAGGATATAGTTCTGCTGTGTAGACGTACAGGGCCGCCGACACCATCGCGATTGAGAATTTGCCAATCATGTACACCGCCAAAGAGATTTCGAAGTAACCTAAAAAATAACATTTGAGGATTCAGTGCTTTAGTCAGTCAAATAATATTACAAATCTATGACTAGCATTTTCATTGCATGATTTATTCTTTATTTTCTAAGATTTAAAATATAACAAGGAACCACGATTACCGACTACTGTCATCAAATCAAGAGTCAGAACGAAATTGAAGTTGATCTATTTCAAGTTCCTGAGTTGATATTGGCAACTGTGGCAATAAATTCGTAGTATGTAAGTAGAATTAATGAAATCATGTTTTACCTTCAGGCATGAAGACATACGCCGCTTGACATGCAGCGCAAATCCAGAAAGCTATGATGAGCACAGGTTTTCTTCCTATCTTGCCCAAAAGAAGCGTAGACGTCCAGTACCCAGGAATCTCCATCGCCGATACGGCCACGTAGTTCAAGTAACGGTTGCCAGATATATTCACTACGTTGACAGAGAGCCCGTAATACACGAAGGTAAAAGTCACCCACCAAACTGGGGAAATTATACAGCGAATCAGGATCTGTTTATGCCTGAACACCTGAACTATTAACCAGGGTTCGTTTGCTTTTTCCATTTCCTCCAATGTTTTTTTTCTATTTTCTTCTTCCACTGACTCCCTCAAGGCTTCTAATGACTTGTCCGAAAGGCGTGTACCGTTCAAGCGGGCGGCGGCTTTTAGAACATTCTCAGAGTCTTGGTAACGTCCCTTGCTCATGTACCAGCGTACCGATTCTGGAACGATCCAGAGAGAGACACTTGTGATGAGCATAGGGCCGTAGAGGACTTGGGTTAGACGACGCCAGTCGTTGAATGCCCAGGCCAGCAGTCCAGCGATGACGCAGCCGACTGAGAAGAAGGTGTTCATGGATGTTCCGAACGCGACGCGCATCTTTGGACCGACCATCTCCATCACTGTACGTACAAAACAGAAGATTATAATAATGACAATTTGTACAAAATAACTTGACTATGGCATCATTTTTGCATGTACATTATAAATAGATTTCTGTACAACCCTGTGCATTAAAAAGCAATAAGCAGACATTTTTATTTAGTTACCGCTTCACTAGATCAATATAGATTCTGAAGCAAAGAAGTGACTTGAGATTCGAACTCACAAGGAGCTGAAGACTTTTGTAACGAGTCACTTTAATGCCACGTCTAAACTGCCATACGACGTCGTCCAACGGATAAAAGCGACAGGCTATTAAGGGTATTATGCTACTTATAAGTTCGGCTGAACCTTGATTATGGTTCTATATTGGCCTTTGTACCACGTATGTTTCTACTGAGAGTCCATTATGTCCATTTCGAAGCAAGCCAGAGAATCCTTCGTCATTTTCAGTTTAATTTACCTAATATGTAAGCGCAGGTGAAGACGCCAGCACCCAAGGCAGACTCCAAGAACTCCAGCACAGTGAAGCTCGCATATGTGTTTGTCCAAGATCGCCCCAGACCGAGGCTGGCACGCATGAACGCGTTTACGGCCAACGCCGTACGCCGCCCCCAACGGTCTGATGCGTATCCTGTAATATTACCAATTATATTCTATTAAATTCCTAGTCATATTTGGTAGTTGCACACTCTTGGGTTATCGCTCCTCTACTGTAAGATGACGCTTAACATCCTACCGACTTTGAAAAAAGAGTAAAAGATTTTGGAGTAGCATACACGCTTGCTTCTCCCATGTGATTTTGCCGATGCACTCTATTATGAAATTTATGAACTGCCTGCTAATAATATTTCATCATCATCGCCTATAATTTTGTGTCCCACTGCTGGGCGTAGGCTAGGCCTCCTCTTATTTGAATTTCTTCGTAAAGTGTGAGGTGACGTGCCTATCATCAGCACTGTTATTTCTTGTACATATTTTTGCCAAAGTTAGAAGCAAGGCATTTTTACCTGTAATTGGTAGTGCAGCGAGGGTACCCATGGTCCGCACGGAGCCGATAAAGGAGCGTCGCCACTCCTGACATGCCAGCTCAAACTGAAAGAGCGCGGTTACTTTTGATCACAAGAGTGTTCTAGATGATTTTCATCATCATCGTCGTCATTATCATCATCGTGAGCCAGCTTACTTCGTACTAACCTCAGATTTATTTTTCAAATATTATATTTTTTCATTTTTACGACCGTTGGTAAAAAACGGGTTTCATTTGTGTGGCATAATATTGATTGTCTTAAAATCGTTTGGCAAAACATTTTTGGCATAACCATTGAATGGCATACCTACTGATATTATATCGCATAATCTTTTTTCTCCTAAATCTTATGGAATAATCGAAAATCTAAATAAATAAAACTTATAACGGCAAATTATCATGTGGCATAAAAATCATAAGTCAACGTGGAGTTTTGTCGGTGTGACCCCTGGAGTGTATATAAGAGTCCAAGGATCCAGGAGCAACGAGCCGAGCTGACGAAGAGAGTTTCTGGCGGGAGCCCAGGCGACGGCGGGGGACTGGTTTTAAAAGTTGTTATTTATGCGACAAGAAAATAGGTACAATACACTTATGCCATCCTATATAAATCCTTGGTAACAAGTCTTGATATTTTTTTATGGCACAGTGTCTATTTTTTTTACATAATCAAACTAGCTTCTTAGTAAGAGTAAAGTACTAGACAACGATATATTTAATAAATATAAATACTGAATACAAAGAAAACATCCAAGACTCAGAACAAATATTCATGCTTATCACAGAAATATTTGTCCTTACCGGGATTTGAACCAAATACCTTCAGTTTCGTAGGCAGCGCCACTATCCACCAGGCTCACCGGTCGTGAAGTCGTATTATTTTTACGGTATCAGTAGTAAGCGGTTATTGAAATAATCTTATCAAATAATGCTTATACTTTACGACCCATGAGATTGCCTTAAGTTATTTTGTTACTAGTACTAGTTAGTTATTTTAGCCTTTACAAGTTACCTGTTACTTACAGTGTATACTACTGTGTCGGTATTCTCATAAACGTACTCCTCGCAGTCGACCCGAGTTGTAGAGTCAAACAGGCTAGCGGGGCAAGTATCGTTGCTAGGATAGTTGGCAGAAGCATTGGCAAAGCGTTGGCATCCGTCAAATGAGGAGCCAGATGCCGGGACTGCATTTAGGATCCAATACGGGGAAAACTCGGTTGGCTGGTTTGCAGATTCGCATTCGGGTATGAGGCATCTGTAAAAGAAAAGTGGAATTTTACTGATATCCGTCTGTAATGCCATTCTACCCCAGAATCATTTTCTTCATTAAATAATTTGGAAGAAATATATTACATCAGCTTGGACAACAATGGATAAGCTTATAATATCTGCATTCCACAATTTATTTTAAGCCTCATAAAGTTGTATAGTTTCTATCTCAAAATTTCCAATACCTCGTGTTAATCCTTGCCGTCGTGAATACGAATTCGGTGGCTGCAAATCCACTGAAAATTACAGCTAGAGCTGTCAATGCCACTGTCCGAAGCTGGAACCAACCGAACTGTCCAATCTCCTCGGCCAGAATCTTATCTAGATCTACGCCAGTCTTTTCTTCTGCCTGTTCTACCTTAGCTTCACCAGGTTGATTATCTTTTTCCTCCATTATAACTCCAATTAGGTTTAATAGGGATACCTACCACCACCAACTACCACTATATTTCGTCTTTATGATTTCATATGGTCTTGTTTTATGCTGATGTTAATATTTGCAAGCGTGTCTAGTTTAAGGGTATTGTTTATAAAACATCAGCATAATAAAATTGTAGCAACAGGAATGAAATAATTATGTAATTGTATTGGAACTTCTTTTCAAGAGATTCAGCTTGCAGGTAGATATGACGAAATACTATTGCACTGTTTACTCACAATAAAATAAATTGCTAAACGAAGGTAAAACACAACTTATATTTTCACTCATAATTAAAAATATGTTCAGTATAATGCGTCCAAAGCCTGATACTTGAATGATTGTGATCCGTGATATAGCCAATATCAGTTGCTATCAGGACATCTCTTGCAGACAAGCTGACCAATAATTTAATGCTTATAATGTGCTTTTATAATTATTGAGTAAAGGTAGAAAATCCAATAGAATTAAATTACGTATTTTGGCAAACATTATCCAGATAATCCTATTATATAAATTTGCCATTCAAAGATAATAAATTACTTTATCTAGATATCTCATTTACCTCTATCGTAAGATTTGTCGATTTTATCGCTGCATAGATACATATATAATACATCTTTTAAGATACATATAATTATAGATTGTTATACATACTCCCAGTATAAGGCTCAATCATATTGTAAATAAACAATTATTGCAATGGTTTCAGGTAACATAAATCTACTGAAGTTTTCTCTCGTATTGCAACTCCTACTACGTGTTACCTCCTCGAGTGAATGTAGTAAAATTTGTGCTGCTTTGAAATTCCTATGCAAAATGTGTGTATATTGAAAATGCATATTATTTGACAGGAAACGTGTGTTATTAAAAACTAAAATTTATAAACATTTTCTTTTATGATGTGAAGGAAGTGTAGGAAATGGTATAAATATAAAATATTGATTTTTGATAATGAGCTATGGTGTACTAAGTAATAAACAAATCAAGCAGTCTCTGTAGACAAAATATATGACAGACTCCGAGGTGGTATTGTTTTTTGTTTAGATTTTTGATATGAGGTTCCAAAAACGGATCACATGAAATTAGGAATACGCACAGATATCTTGTCACGATCGTTAGAAGTTGCTACCTTTAACACTTAGTTACAAAATGATTATAGACCTAACTTATGCAGTCATGTACTACACCTTTTTGTAGATAATTCTTTATAGATTTTATATTCGTAGGTACACAGTTCATGAACTTGTTTATAAAGTTTAAAACTGCTCCCTTTCATACCCCGAACGATACACGACGCAAACTTTCTCCCATGTTCCTCACCTTTGTACCTAAACGACAAACTCCCAAAGGTGCGTAACTTGTCTTATGAAAATTACGTAATCAACGGCAATGTGAGTCCCAGCAAATCCCCCGAGTGACGAACTCCAGCTATTGTGTATGTGTCGAGGGGCAGATAAATATATTATGTGCCCCTAAAAGCGTAAGAAATCCGAAGATTTGTAAAGTTTCCCCCTTTATGATGGGCAAAGCGCTCTGCCAATGTTTTCTGCTTGAACGATATGAAAAAGTCTAAACATGTTCCCTTGAGGAACTCCAACCTTAATTTAAGACTCTTAAGGTTCTTTATCGGATTGAATAGTGTCTGAGACAAAAAATAATTTGTGATGTTAGTCGGTGAGTCGTTTAACATATCTTAGTTTATGACAGTCAGTAAAACAGACGAGGAAAGTATTTATGGGATGGTAAAAATTCTAGTCACCATCCGACGTTGTTTTTAATTTCAATTCATTTTATTGCATGTGCAGACCGTGCTTAGTCATGTTTAGCTTTATAAGCGCCATTTATGTTAGATTTCTTACCAATCAAATTATTGATCTTTGTCTTATAAAAATAATTCTGCTTGAGACACTGTACGTTCCTTTACAGGTCACGTTACTTGTAATGTAGGTACATTAACGAGCAGGGTGTTTTGGTTGGTACACTTAAACTACATATACGTTTTTGCTTTCCAAAAAGATTCAAGGTTTAATTAGAAACCAAAAAAGCGTGCAGTTTAATAAAATATATTATTTCTTAATATCACACAAAAATAAAAACATGGAAGCCTTTAGCATCGTGAACATCATAGTAGTCTTACAGATGGACAAAATAAAATGATTGCAATTTTGTTTCCGATTTTTGGTTAGTTTTAGGAACCAAACAAAAATTGTATTACTAAATTATATATGCTTCCTTACTATCTCAATGTCAAATTATTTTAAGTCAATATGTTAAGTAAATAAAAGATCAATAGAGAGGGATAACCGCAATAATCGATTCTTGGCCGCAACGCCTGGACTTACGTTAGTACCTCACAAGATCGTCAGTCCACCTTATGTGAGTCTGAGTCTCTTACTGTGTTTTCTAGTATCATTAAAACAGGTACGAACATATTTATGATAAATCCTTTAATCTCATTTTAAACCGTCCAACCGCATTTAATTTACCCTCTAAGCTGTTTTAAATGCGTGCATAAAAGCATCATGAAGAGATAATGGCGCATTTACACGGCCCTATTGGCTATTTACCTCTGTAAATGAGCATCAAACAAGAATGTAGTGTTATGAGCGCGTTAGCGCGCTACACATCGATTTATTAGCGTGCAGTCTTGGAAGTAAAGGAAGTAAGTGCCTTAGAAACTGATACAATATTACGCTGTTTTATCTATGTACAGCATTTACGCTTGTGTAACACAAAAGAGACTATATTAGTATGAAGTATGCGTTACTTACGCCTTTTCGTTTTTGTGTGGAATTTTACTGCAGGCAGGCAATGAAGATACTCTCCTAGAATCGCTTGAAATGGCTCCAGTAATTGTATCTTGACATTGTAGATATTTATACGGCTATGGCTTTAACACGGCACATAACTTTTCTATAAAGGCTAAAGCTTAGTGTAACTAAAGTTCTGAGCATGTACTGCATTAACGCGACGACTGAATTACTAAGCATTTTGTCCCATAAGAGCTTGCTGCATGCTAATGATAAGATTACAAGATCGAGTCACGAAACCAAAACTATAGTACTTGAGTGAAGCATTCCCGAAATGTCCATCTAACTCTTCATAAATTATACATGAAGCATTATTTCATGAATAACACACAAAAATTCCGAAGAGTCATTAGTCACAAAGAATCATTATTCCGAAAGTTCAAAATTCCGAACGCAATTTACTTAGGACGCAGATTTTTTAATTAAATACATAAATAGGTAAGGTTAGTATAATATCCTGAAAGATCAAAAAAAATATCAGCGGAACATGGTTTTCAGAATTATGGAATTCGGAAAACATATGCTTCAAGACAAATTACTCTTAACCTTACGTACCTTCATGAGGTGATTTAAAAAATAATTCATCAAGCGAGAATTATTAGAAAAACTGCTCGCTTTAGTTACCTGGGTCGTTCTTAGTCCTAATGTCCATGAAACGTTTATTAAAATCAAACATTAAAACCATAAATTTTATCAATAGTTGAAAGATGCAAAAAACAGAAAAAAGACGATTCATTGTCGGTTAAAAAGCCCACCTACCTTGACGTGTAATCGCTGCTATCTTCATGCTTTTCTTCAGTTCCGAATAGGTTTCATATGACGTATATATATAATTCTGATTTAAATGTATTTGTCAGTTTGTACAGCCTCCTGCTGAATTCGATGCAAAACAACAAAGTACGCTAAAAGATTTGACAGGTGCAGCTGTTTATAGTAATTACCCTCCTTTGCTTTGCGCAGTCGGGTAAAACACTTGAGTAAAACCTCGCGCATGTAGTGGTGACGTGTTCGAATAGGCATTTGTTTAATTGTGTTAGACAATTGAAACACGTATGTAATGTCGATTCGAGTTATCGTTGAGTCGTCGCACATACAAGAAGGACTTTCAGAAGTTTTTTTTCAAACCACATGCTCGACAATGCCGAATTATAGGTCATGTAAACCCTACCGAAAGCAAGACATTAAATCCCTTGGTATTAGCCGGGTTATAATGTTGTACTGAATTTCATTATAACCCGCTGGTTAATAATATGATTTCACTTTTCGTAATTCTTATTACTATATGCATAAAGTTTAATTTTGCTAAACACAATTTGTCCTAGGCCATGGCCTACTTGATTTGACAAAATAAATGAAGTTTGCCTCCGTGTGAACCCCGGTCCGGAGGAGCGCGGTGTTCGAAATTCGAATTTCGAATCTAGGACCACGGCTTGTGCTTTCGAATTTGGAACGTCGCGCGCCTTCATTTGTTCACGCGTGACGAACAAATCGAGTTCTTGTATGCCTATAGAAGATTTAATTTCAAAAATAATATTGAAAATGTCGAGTGATGAAAGTGTTTTGACTCCTGAGTTTATCAAATTAGATGCCATAGGCATTGTCAACAATCTGCTGCCAGAGAAGTCAAAGGAAAAATACCTAAAAGCCTACAACGATTTTGACAAATGGAAAGCTGTAAAAGGCGTAAAGTCTGTGTCTGAATCAGTGCTTCTGGTCTATTTTGAATATTTATCTACTGAGCCTGTTTTTTTGTCTCGCATAAGGTGTGAAAAGTAGAGTATACACCTCGGGGATAAGACTGTTTTAGTCTTGGGCGGTTGAACCCCTCACTGCACTCAGGACTCAGTCTTAATTCCCTCGCTTCGCTCAGGAATTAACTTATAACTCCTTCGCTACATTCAGGAGTTAAATTATGAGTCCTTCGTTACGTTCGGGATTCTATTCGCTCCCGTGACATAAAACAGTGCTTTATCCCCTTAGTGTATAATCTACTATTTCAAACCACATGCTCGACAATGCCGAATTATAGGTCATGTAAACCCTACCGAAAGCAAGACATTAAATCCCTTGGTATTAGCCGGGTTATAATGTTGTACTGAATTTCATTATAACCCGCTGGTTAATAATATGATTTCACTTTTCCTAATTCTTATTACTATATGCATAAAGTTTAATTTTGCTAAACACAATTTGTCCTAGGCCATGGCCTACTTGATTTGACAAAATAAATGAAGTTTGCCTCCGTGTGAACCCCGGTCCGGAGGAGCGCGGTGTTCGAAATTCGAATTTCGAATCTAGGACCACGGCTTGTGCTTTCGAATTTGGAACGTCGCGCGCCTTCATTTGTTCACGCGTGACGAACAAATCGAGTTCTTGTAGGTGCCTATAGAAGATTTAATTTCAAAAATAATATTGAAAATGTCGAGTGATGAAAGTGTTTTGACTCCTGAGTTTATCAAATTAGATGCCATAGGCATTGTCAACAATCTGCTGCCAGAGAAGTCAAAGGAAAAATACCTAAAAGCCTACAACGATTTTGACAAATGGAAAGCTGTAAAAGGCGTAAAGTCTGTGTCTGAATCAGTGCTTCTGGTCTATTTTGAATTTTTATCTACTGAGCCTGTTTTTTTGTCTCGCATAAGGTGTGAAAAGTAGAGTATACACCTCGGGGATAAGACTGTTTTAGTCTTGGGCGGCCTCACTGCACTCAGGACTCAGTCTTAATTCCCTCGCTTCGCTCAGGAATTAACTTATAACTCCCTCGCTACGCTCAGGAGTTAAATTATGAGTCCTTCGTTACGTTCGGGATTCAATTCGCTCCCGTGACATAAAACAGTGCTTTATCCCCTTAGTGTATAATCTACTATTACTTATAGTGCCTTATTTTGAAATATATTCCAGCTGGGAGACCGGTACATTGACTGAATCAACACTCAATGTATCATGGCTTATGTTCCTTATGTTCATTCCGAATTTACAAACGTAAATGATTCGTCATAACGAAAAGGGTGATAAAAAAACGGGCCAATTCGGCAATCCGCCATTGAGTCGGTTGTTGGACGCAAACGACGCGTAAACTCGGATAGATTAAACCCGCCCGACTATGTAACTGCGTATGACTTTAAGGCTGGCTACACACGAGCGCCCGAGGATGCGTTGTGTTGAGAGCGAGGGAATTTGTTCCTTCAGCTGTCAACACGGCGAATCCTCAAACATGTCATGGGTCGGCAACGCCCATGTTACTCCTTTGGAGTTCCATGCGTGTATAGGCTGCGGTGTCCGCTTACCATCAGGCGGGCCGTACGCTTGTTTGCCACCGTCATGGTATTTAAAAAAAACACGGTGCGATTGGAGCAGGCAAGGCTTTTGAAAACAAAGTAATAAAGCAGTAAATGTTTACTAAGCAGAAACGTCCGCTGACGAAATTCTAAATTTCGATCAAATGAATAACTGAATTCAGAGGTCGCGGGTTAAAATCCCGCTCGTGTCGTATCACTTTGATCGAAATTTAAAGTGATAAAATAAATAAAAAACCAAACAAGTGCGAGTCGGACTCGCCCACCGAGGGTTGCGTACAAAATAACAAAAGCATAGTTTTCAGATTGTTCCCTGTACAGTCAGCATCATATAGTTAGTAGCAGCCAAAGTAGCCAAATATATCGGAACACGTCTTTATTACTATAGGAGTGAGGAAGTGTTACGATATATTTGGCTACTTTGGCTGCTACTAACTATGTGATGCTGACTGTACTTGTAGCATACGAACATAGTACTTGCCGAATTTCATAGTTCTAGATCAACGGAAAGTAGCGTAGAGATGTACATGTTTTGCGGAATATTCGGGCGTATCTTTTTTACGTTAACTTAGAAGTTTGATTTATTCACAGCTCCAAGGGACTGTAAACCTAACCTAAGTACTATTAATTATTCTGTGCTAGTGGTCTGAAGACTTTACAAAGCTAAAGGTCCTGGGTTCGAATCCCGGTAAGAGCAAATATTTGTGTGATGAGCATGAATATTTGTTCCTGAGTCTTGGATGTTGTTAATGTATTTAAGTAAGTAGATCTATTGAATATATCATCGTCTAGTATATGGGTACTAGACGACGATATACTGAGCTTACTATGGTGCACGTTGGATTTATGTAAGATGGGCCACTAATACTTATTTATATTGAAAACATTTCGCATCATGTCCCGACACCCTTATTGAATCACATCGTTTGCCGACGCGCCACAAAACTGTAATCGGTGGGCGCTTCACAATGTTTGTTTATTTAAAGCTATTTATTGGTGTCATAAAGCAATAAAACTACATTTGGCGATGACGATTTTTGAATTACTTTGTTTATCTCATGAAGACGTCGATTTTTTTCCTTAACGGGACCGAAATTGAGCTATATTTAAAAGCAGTTCTTTGCAATGTATGTTATACTTTATATAGTACTAGCGACCCGCCCCGGCTTCGCACGGGTACTATATTATACATATAAACCTTCCCCTTGAATCACTCTATCTATTAAAAAAAAACCGCATCAAAATCCATTGCGTAGTTTTAAAGATCTAAGCATACATAGGGACAGACAGCGGGAAGCGACTTTGTTTTATACTATGTAGTGATAGCTATCTACAGGTCCTAGTTCAAACAACAGCCGTAACTAATGAATTGAATACCATAGCGGAGCAAATTGGTTAAACAATTATTTCATAACATTAAACTAACAAATGTAGGACTTGAAATTGTAAGCTAATGTATGATTTAAGTTATTAATTACTTACAACACATTTACATCATGTTTCAAAAACTAGTTCGGACACAAAAATTAACACGTGACACCGTACTATTTTGTTATTGGAAATCCAACTGAAGTATTTACCTTCAAAAACAAATAACAATTACCGAAATAAAAACGTGACTGACAATTTAAAGAAAACATTTTCCATCCTCTCTCAAATATCGAAAATGAGAGGTGAAGTTTACCAATCGTTAATACTTTAAGAACATTTTCTTAGCAATAAGACACCTGACGTAAGGGCGTATTTACTCGCCCCTTGAATGTAAGGGACTTTCGTCAATCAAGGGATTTACCTTCCACTCGACGGTGACAATGTTCTTACGTTACAATCCCGGTTTAGCAATTTGACACGATGAAAATCGCCTGTTAGAGTTAACTTGAAGCTTTGCGGGACGATTCGTTAAAAGTTAGAAGGTCTAACCTAGTTAAATCGCAAACATGAAAGGAAGGCCAACAAGGAGCGTTTTTAAACCAAACGGCATAAGCCTGATTTCACAAGCCCAAATGGGGTCAATAGTGCTGAAAGAAAGGAAGCGTTTCCTGATATTTCTGCTCGTTTTCAAAAGAAATCATATCTTTGAAAATGTAGTTATATCCTTAGCACTCTTGCGACAAAAAAATCAAAAATATAAACACACTAATTAGTCCAAATCGAGCAATCAAAAATAATGGTGTGCTTCAAATTGGGTCCAACTCCAATCCCTCAACGGCATCGACCGTGGTCGATAGCCACCATTTTGCTCAGTTAATTATCCGCCTCTGGCTTAATCCGGGAAGTCACGTGACTCGCACGTGCCGGGGGGCTTACTCTAGAGCCAGAGCGATATAAAGTATGATAGAGAATTTGCTACTGGTTTTGCTGAGATTTGCGTGATTCATTGGAGTCAACTTGAGTTTTGTAGATGTCAAATTGTTATACGATAGGGAATTTGTCTCCCATTTCCGAATAAATAAGATACTTATTTATTGCTTATCTCTGAATTAAGAAATATTGTATCACCAGTTCACTTATAACGCATATTCAAAGTAAATTAATATTATTTGTTGTTAGAGTCTGATATGAGTTTGGGGAGTAAATAATGTTGTTCAAAATGTTTTAATTAAACGTAAAATATGCATTCTAATAATGTTATTTTGTCACTGAAGTTTACATAAGTCTTAAAAACAGTTTATAAAGTAGGTGATTAAATTAGCAATAGTTTTAGTTTTAGTATTGTCAATAAGTGGAATTCGAGTATTTTCAATTTAGTTGTTACATGTTTGTTAATAGAAAACTATAAGGATGATCCTATTGTTAGATAATAATACAATAACATAAAAGAAAAATGTGTCTATTGATTCGAGAATGGCCCCAAAATCCAGGTTGCGTAACGAGATTAAATTTTCATATAAAATATTTGTAGAGGCAGGTAATGAGTATCGGGAATTCATAAAAGACAAGCAATGTATTGAGGCCGAATTATTAATCATAATTTTAATATAATATTCAAAACAAATGTATATTAGTGTCCTTGGAAGGGCTACTGGTTTTTAATAAGTTTTCTTTTTCATCCATGGAATATAAAATGATGATTTGTATTAAAAACAAAGAGATACAATTTTGGGCGAAAATACAAATACAAAATACAAATAATTTATTGTCTGGAAGTGAGTAATTCTAAAGTTGATAATGGTTCCATAGTTCGTCACAATCAGTAATTATATGGTGTACAATGTACAATACTTAAAGATTCTACAAGCATGAATTCGTTTAGGAACTGTGAAATAATGTCACTGGCGCAGATTCAGCAATTTTTTTTTTATCCTATGTTAGCGGCTGATTGTAATGCAATTTTAATTCTATTGTAATTAATAATAATTGAACCAAAAACAGTATGTAAAGAGATTTCACAATTCAGAAACAATATATCCAAGCCGCGAGATACAATATACTCGTAGCCTATGACAATCGTGAAATATTTTTATCAAGTAATTTTGTATTCAGTAAATATGACTAACTTTACCTGTTAATATTATGATGTTAGGTTTCCAGTAACATGTGTATGTTGCACGTATATGCATCATAGCTACAGGCAGATAAAAGCGTACATATATCAATACCTACAAACATAAAATTTCCCCCACCGGAACTCATTTCCCCCTACCATTACCCAATGTTGATAATGCAATTGGTCCTAAACAAAGATTTAAATAACTCAAAGTGGTAGGGTCAAAGATTACTCAAGTTGACCCGGGGCTGTTGCTTTCATATCTCCCTAAATCTGGCATAATCTTGAATATCAGCACATTAGTTGGGGGCAATTGGGGAACATAGAATCGCCTAGGGCAAGTCGGCTCTTTCCACCTCTTTTGCAACAGATTTGCTAACTTGCGTAGTCGCTGTTGTTTTAATAATTAGAGTGAGCATTCTTAGCAGTTTCTTCTCTTTAGAATTTTAGAATTTATAACATTTTATAGCGTCGTAAGTTTATTCAACAAGAATTTTAATTAGATGTAGTTAGTTCTTTGAAACTAAGCAAAGAAACGTTAAGGGATTGTTTTCTAGATAAATTATTTCTAACTATTTAATCAATTCATAATATATGTATCTAACAATCAATGTTGACCTAATACAGTGGCGATAATTTCAGAACTGCAATTTTTTTGTGCTATGATTACAATTACACTGTCGAAATTTCTCTCCTTAGTATCAAATACAACAAAGCGTCCTAACAACTAAATACATATTACCTTGTGACACTTTTTCACTTTTACAAAATAGTAGCAGAATTTCCGAAAAGTGACTAAATATTTTCGGTAATTTCACAATTCAATTTGTAGTAAAAACATTTTCAGTATAAAATAATGCAATTTCTATCTGTTTAGTTCTAAAATGGGAGTTTTTTTGGTTCCGAGTTGAGAATTTTAGCCTAATTCTGATAATAATTAAATCCAATGGGGAAGTAAAAGCGACTAGCATAGACCACCATTTCTAGGAATCGAGTTCTCTAATTGCCTCCTAGAGGTAAATATCATTATTATTAAAGACGGCAAACCCACATTACGGAGCAAACTTCAATAGTAAGGGAATGAAAATAACGCTTGAACTCTTAATAACTTTATCCAAGAAGTTAAGCGCCATCTCGCGGGCAATTTCCTCACTAACCGCATAAGACGTTATAAAGCGTAACTCGCGGAATTTCCCCGCCACTGTTATCGTCTGCAGTTAAAATAGAAGTTGTGGCCACGAATTACTTTAAATGCAACCAGACTGCACTTTTAGCCAGGTTTATTCCTGTAACTTATGGGTAACCATTCCGGTTCACACGCCATTGCCGACGAACGTTCGATCATCCGTTCCCTTACCTTTTACCGTTATATCGCTAGCATCTGCATTGAAAACTGTATCTCGAACGTGTCCACATTCAATTTAGAGTGTTCAATTGAATTCAAATACTTAGAGCAGCACTACATATATGTATGAGAGCCATTACAAGGTTCTTGGAGAACCGATCGAATGGCAATGTGCTTGCATTTAGAGCTCCTATTTCGAAAGCTCATCTGTTGGAGTACGCACTGGCCATTCGGTGCAGAGGAGCCGCACGTTCGCTTAAGTATTGTTGATATTCTAAACCTCCCCGTAGACCGTAGACTGTCGCAACCGCACTCGCCTGGACTCGCTTGATTGTAAGCATTTGTAATGTACCGCTTGCTTGCGACGAATATTTTATTCATATAATTTTCTAGTAGTGTATACTTTTTCTTTTAATTATGTATTCACTATTTGGATATACACTGACACTTATTCAAAATAATAATAATAGGTCTTAGGTCTCGCCTTGCTGCCGGTGGCACTCTAGGTTAGGTTTTTATAATAATCTAATATTTTGTATGAATGTTTCATATTTTACTTTTTATATAATTATTGTAAAAACCTGGCCTAAGACAAAACATAAATAAAGATAATAATAACATCACGTTAAACTTCGTCTCCAAAGGGCCTCTGCGTGTTGGATCTATATCCCCACGCACGCCTTCCAGATGACCGGGGTTTGCCCCGTTCAATCGGAGATACATAGTAATAATAATAATAAAGCATTCATTTCAGGCATCTAAAGCCCAATGGTATGTATCATTGCGTTTGTAATAATTTGGATTGCGATAACCTACAAATATCACTTTGAAACAAGTTCTGTGAGTGTAGATGACTCGGAAATTATAGGTGTACCTAAAGCTTCTCATTATAAGATCACAATTTTATTTGGTACCTACCTAGCGTATTTTTTATATCAAGAAGGCAGATTTAAATCGGTAAACATCTTTTCAAATCATTATACAATAGAAAGACAACTATGTCAAAGTGCAGTGAAGTGTTCATGCAGCATGCAAAGTCATTACAGACTAATGCATCCCTGCAAATACGTGTGTATGCAGGGCGGGTCACTTTTCGCTTCCGCTGACTGTACTTATATTTCTTATAAATGAAACTTTCAAAAACCAAATTGAATCTTTAATTAAAGCTAACTTTAACAAATTTGTTTATTAAGTGTGACAACGCCATGATCGAAGACATTTACTTACATGATATATAATAATGAAATGTATTTTTTAAGTTATTTAAGAACTACCTCATCATCATTGGCCACATCATCTAAAACAGATGATTGTTGCAGTGCTAAGGAGCCTATGGATTGCCGCATCTACGTTGGTAGCTGTATGGTCCTACAGCAGCGCGGCATCTAGATAACTACTAAAAAAACACGTGAAAAAACTGTTTCACCAAGGAATAAAAAGACGCAAAAGTTTCAGTGGTTACAAGTGTCCAAGATTCGCAGTGCACAGCCCGCCGCTGCATGGAAGTCGTTCTCAGGTTGGCGAGGCGTTAAATGCTACATTTTCTGCGACCATTTGCGATTCGATATCCAGCTAAGCTGTACGGGATTGAACTCCGCGGATAGCGTGTCTCCTCCCATTTCATATTGTAATAATATTCATGCCTTTTAAATATAGAGTGGATTACGGTAACACAGTCGGAACGGAGTCTAGATTTGTTGTGTGGGAATGGAGTTTATCCTAGCTGGAAAATTGAGATTTAGTTAGGTATTGGATTTGTAAATTTGTTGCCATCTAAGGCAACTTTGGTTTTTCAAATATTTATTAACGTAATTGTAGCAATTTGCAGTCTGTTTTTGAAAATAGCTATAGTCCATAACTTTCCTAAACATTTGACTTAGGCCCTCTTTAACATTTTATCCAAAGAATTACGTACTGACGTTATAAAAAAAGTCCAGTCATATGACTTATATACAGTTACAATCTTATCCATACATAACGGTAACTCACGCTAGCATCTCATATAATATATGGGAACGGAACGTTATACATTTTTAGAATATTTATTATTGTGTGAAATTGCAATCATGGACCATCTCCATAATACTTCAAACAATGCCTTGAGCTCCTGTTAAGTTAAGGGGACATGAAAATCATAATTTTAAGGAAAATATAAATAAATACAGGTAGGGGAAGACGGTTATGGATCAAGCCATACAAAAAGTCAATGTAATTTCATATTACCAATATAAGCTTGAGAGCCATATCACTGATATATCTTATCTTCCCTGAAATAATGATTTTCATTTCAACTTCAGCGACCTAATACTCAAGGCGTCAATTAAAGCCATTATTATTCTATCACTTATACTTTAAGTCACTATCGTTGGTCAGCAAAAGTTTATATTTCGTCGCTTATTACAAAATTTAAAATATTCTTTGAAAAATACCTAATAAGCCGAGCCTGTTTCTTGTTAGTGTAGTTACATGTCGTGCATAAAATTCTTTTTCTTACCCAGTAATTTTAAGTTCATTAGACACACGAGTATTCCGTGTTTGCCACGACATAACAACGCCAGGCTTCTGTTATCTAACCTAGTTTTTACCCGGTTTTTGCAATGTTACTAGGTAGTTTTGTTTAATCTTTGAGAATAATGTTCGAAGAGTTTGAAAGTTTGTGGCTGGTGTGAATAAAAAGATTACAACGACAATTTATAAGATAACAGGCATCTCCAAAACAAGAAAGCTTGAGTTGGCTTAATTAAATCTTTTTGTTTCAATTTCTACTATGATTCACATTCTCTAGAATTTAATTTCAATATTCACAGAAAAGACGCCAAACGGCAATATAATAGGCAACCTTTTATTCTCAGAAAAACGCCAAACGGCTATGTTCTAATGAGGTGGTCCCACGTCATTCGACATATTAGTTACACCAATTGCTTTATGAATACGTTGCCTCATATATTATTGATGTTGTATGAATATGTTCTCAATACAATCTTTAAAACAAATTGAAGATATTTAAAATAATGGTATTTTATTAAATGTTTACCAACATTACGCCGACAACATACAAAATATGAGACCATTACAAAGACTCCCACATAACTATGTTGTATCAATTTGTATCTATAATGGAATCACATTATCGTAATATCTGCAACTGGTAGTATAATTAAATAGTAAGTGATGATCAAAAACTATAACTATTTATTTAATTTTTCGTTCGAAAATGAATATGTGATGGTTTTATGTCATCATTTATTATGACTTATGTAGTGCCAGTCCATAAAAAGTCACCTTTCGTTCCAAAAACCAAAAAAATACGTTAGTAGCGCAAATAAATGCCTAACTTATTTATTTACACAAGTTATCTAACTTTGAGTTTCAAATTTATTAAACCTCCAGGTTAAGTAAGTATAACATTACTTGGAAAGACTGAAGTTAGAAGTATGTAAATCTCGGTGGCTATCCGCCAAGTCAAACGATAAATTAGAAACACTGACATCTTTTAATCGCCCGCTTACACCTAAGCAGCCATTTCGCTTCTTAAGTTACACTTGCCAGTTTTATTTTCCACACATGCCTTGACAGCAGTTAGTCCAATATACGAGAGATTTGGAATCATCATTTTTATTTCCAATTTAGAATATGGCATACCTACACAATATCGCATCTTTTAACAGTTCATAGCTCTTAATTGGACCAATTTACTTTTTTCTGGTATAAGTTGCCAACGTCTCCTGGGTCACTTTTAAAAACTGAGATTTTATGGGTTTGAAGCCACCAAATCAAGAGTCGTGTTGTTAACGTATCTAATCTACTGTAAGTATATGGACTAAATTATAAGTAACGATTTTTTAATTTCTAAGAAACTCTGTTATACTGTCTCCTCATTAACGGGACGGGTAAACGTCGTAATGTTTGTCACCTTAATGCCAAATAGTTGACGTATATAAGGTGCTAACAAATTAGGTACCAATACTTTTAGAGCTGATAGTACTAGTCTCTAGGAGTAGAGTTAAGTATGAAACATTTAAAAGTGTGTATCACTTTTTGGAGATAATTAGGGATACAACGTTACTGCGTAAAAACACCCTGTTAATGAGATAGTCAACAATCAATCATTGACGTTTGTCACAAACGACGATGTTCACTTGACAGATAGTGTTTTAACATCTCGTCAGTTGAATGCACAGGCTGATTATGTTTGGTCGAAATTTTAATTTATTTATTTTGTACCGGAAATTAAAACAAAAATATCATATGAAAAGTTTTCTTAATTTCTATTTAAAGTCAATTGTTTTGATGTAATGTAACACCTCTTAAAATATTGGTACTTAATTTGTTAGCACCTTATATTGAGCACGTCTATTGCGTTGACATAAAATTTAAAAGTGACATTTGGCCCAGCAGTGTCGAGCACTGAGACTATAACCAGTACATTTAAGATAAAAAAAACCTCATTAACTGCGCTACTCATAGATTGTCTAGGCTGCGTGGGCGCAGACGCCCGTGGCACCTTTTGTTGCCGCGCAACTTATTGCCGGGACCCATACAAGCCACACACCTACAGCCCCCATTATGTTCGTACAATAAAATCTTCATCATTCTGTCTAGACCCCTCGGTGGCAGTAACAAATTGGTCATTCTTCACTACATAAAACGCCTACCAACTTAAGAGGTCGTGGATCGTATTTAAACGTTATGCCAATCTTAGCTACGAAAAATCTGAGTGGTCAGATAAACTACGGCAGAAATGCTTATTATATTTCTAACGTTAATTCATTCCAAGAATGGCGCATTTAAAAATAAAGACGCACGCCTTTTTTTTATGAACTGAATACTTACATATAAAAAAAATCAAAACAGAGGACATTTGTTGTTTTTGAATGTCCTTACAATACTTATATGAGTAATTGTGTAAATTTTCGAACGAGCATTTATGGAATATCGACTGTCAATTTTAGCTTCAAAAGGTTATTTGTCACTTATGTTCTCAAGCCCGTTCTAAAAGGGAACCACCCCGCAGGACATCTAAAAACCAGTAAGTGAGTGTTGTATACCTTTCTTATGATTTTTCATGCTTCCCTTACAGTAGAGGCAAATAAGAGGCATCTGGGAATGACTGTTATATAAGGCCTCTTAAGTTAGTCCGCATGCGTTTAAATGCCTTATAATGTGCCTACTGTAGGGATTATGCTTGCAGCCAGACGTTTCCAGGCAAGATAAACTGAGCCTTTTGGAGATTAGTGCAGGATATATTCACAACGACTCCTCTGAGACGAACAAGTCTGTGTGGCGTACGATACGGCAGCCGGCCTGGATGCAGCGAACGAAAAAACTATAGAAGTCTAAGTTGCGCCGTAAAATGGTCCTACAGAATGGGTGGTCATTGTGTGTCATGTGGTGGTGGTGTCATTGCCATTATGCGGCGATGGGGGCGTGGTGTCAAAACAAATCCAGGCAGCCGTTTAGTTCGAACATGCACATACCTCTTTAGGCACGTGTTTGGGTAGACATTTGTAAGGAGCTCGCATTCTTTGGTTTTTTCGTTCGCTGCTTGGATGACACTTCACAGTGCATTTCTGGGTTGGTAAGCCACGATGGTGCTCAGCGACTGCGTTTACTTATACACTCAGCAATTTGTCAAGTTTGTAAAATAGGGTCCTGGGTTTTGTTCGCGAAAATCACTCGAATATCTCCACATTTATTGCACTTAGCAGGGTCCTCACTGCGGTTTTCTGAATGGAGTAGATACTTCCCCAGTTAGTGTTGCTCCAAATATGGGCGAGGAGCCATTCCGCTATGCCATAAGTCTCTTCAACCGCTCCTATTTCTTAGTGCAAGGCCTGAGTGGACGCCCCGCTCAGAGCGGGGCGTCGAGCGTCCATATGAATTGCATTTGTTTTATATGGACGCTGCACGCTCCGCTCTGAGCGGGGCGTCCACTCAGGCCTTACACTTAGTAATATCAGGCTCAAGATACACTAGAGGTGGGCAAGTTAAATAAATACAGATCGTGAATAGACTAACTGGAACGTCCCGAGCCAAGACCTCCTTTTGTAAATGGTCTAATTTTGTGCTGTGAAATAGGTCTGTTTATATAGCGATAGTTTGCATTGACAATGAACGTTACAATGGTTAAGCTAGTGGCTTTTAGTATCATCATAAATTTAAGAGCTAGCTTCAAGAATGGGAGACCTGCTCAGTAAGTTCTCATTACTTTCTGCTCCGTAGTTGGAGCATCTGTTTGTTCATCATCTGAATGTCTAGTCAAAAACTCTACGAAAAGTAACTTCTTGGAACTTTTGCCAATACTGATTATGCTAATGCCCAACCAGAGAGAAACAAACTCCCTAAAGAAATCTATTAACTACATCCTAGTAACCCCGTCGCTGTTTGACGACTTATTGTGCAACATATTCATATCTACTGGCGATAACACTATCCATCACCTGTAGACGACACTGTTAGTCTATAGCTCAGTTACAGCAGCTTTAAGTGTATCCAGCACAACATGCTGTTGTTTTAAATGGGCATGGATTTAAAAATTAAACGGTTTTGATGGCAATATTTCGCAATAGAGACGAGCCCATCAAGAAATAACAGTTGATGTATCTTGACACTCGTTAAAAAATGCTAATTACATGCAGAGGCATTTTTATGTAATAAAAAAGAAAAAAAATGGCAACGAAAAGTAAGGCAAATACATAAGTAATAAAACGGATAATACTAATAAACTTCCTTTTTTAAATCAGGCCTAAGGAAGTCGGCACAGAGTATAAATGGCAACAAAAACAGTTACCGGACTGCCATTTTCCATGATGTCACCATTTTAAGATACGTTTTCATTTGCCAAAGTACGGGTGAGATAAAGCTGGGGCCAGACATGTTTAGTTTGCAAAGAGAAATTTATGGTTAGGGAAATAATTATAAATTATTATTTTAACAAAATGGAAAAGAAATACCCACCAGCCACTGTAGGCGAGTGGTAAGGCACGCGAGTTACAATTTGGAGGTCGTGGGTTCGAACCCCGGCTCGAACCAGTACGTTTCTCCAAAAACTTATTGTACGAAATGTTATTTGATATTAGTGGCTTTTCGGTGAAGGAAAACACCGTGACGAAGCCGGTCTATTACCCAATAAGGTCTAGTTTTCCCTTTGGGTTGGAATGTCACATGGCAGTTGCTTTCGTAAAACTAGTGCCTACGCCAAATCTTGGTATTCGGTGCCTAAGACCCGGGCTCTATAAATGAAGCTTAAAAGATGTTAACGCGGTGCCGCGTCTGTAGCCTCGCGTTTTTAATTCGTACTTTAAACTCAAAGCTCAAAAGAAAAATTTCGTGCAATCACTGTGCAAAATAATATAAGGCTGTGCAAAAACCCCGTTTCGTCCCGGAGGTATATTTTGCTTCTTATTGTGACTTGTATATATGCTACCAATAAATTTTATCTTTTCTCGCTAAAATGGACGTAAAAATAAAATTTTCTGAAAACTGTCTAAAGATGTAAAATCGGATGTTAAGGGGTTCGATTTTTTTTAACATATCTACTGAATTAAACTTTCATGATTTTCACACTTTTTTATACTAAACGGTAATTTAATTTTATCTACTTAACAAGAAATCACCGAATTACCAATCTGTGTATTCTGCACATGTCTGGCCGCGCTCTTGGAGAGGAGGTCGGCAGCTAAAGAACGCAGTGCAAGTCTTAATCTGGCCCGAGAGCGCTCTCTGCGCACTAATGATATCTGAAGCCGCGCTTTAAGACCCATATATAACACTCTATGAGACGTTTTTAAAATTTAAGCCAACGCTAATGCATTCTGCCCTGTTTACTGTAAATACTTATTCAAAGTAGGTTCACAATGCGGTCCTCTTGCCTTTGTGCGGGAGATTAGCATAACATGAGGATTCAATGAACAAAGTAACCGGTATAAAATGAAATTTTACGGTTTACCCTTATATTGAAAAAGGGAGGTCGTGTTAGGGCATAATAAAATGACTACGTGTGCTCGGGCAGGCCTGGGAAAGGAATATTTACATCAACATTGACGAGATTGTTCGACCGGTTTGCGCGGCCACTTGCATTATTGTATAATACTTGAATTCTAATCGAGATGCGAGAGCTATTTGGAAGTCAATCGTAAATGTTTTCTTTGCATTATTTATATACCATGCAAATATTTAGTTGGGAAACTTTTGCTAATTAACTTTATCGCGTGTCATACTCATATCAACAGCCGTTCCCAATTCATCCCAAAAATCCAGGTTATAAACTGTATGCGCAAATTTATTTCAATCCGTTCTGCCGTTTTTGCGGGATTGAGTAACAAACATCTAGACACACAAATGTTTAAAATTACTCATTAATAATACTGGGTCTGTGAGCTGCAGAACTCGCAAGCCTATGTTGCCTAAAACTTATTCCACAAATATTCTATACACATACTCACAAGAATTCACGTGAATCGGTTGAGAAATGTGACCTGAGGCTCTAGTATAAGTTTTACCGAAACAAAACTTTACGATCGCGTTTGCGTTTTACCCTCAATTTGTATGGGATTTGACAGCTAAACGCAAACGCGGTCGTAACGTTTTGTTTCGGTAAAACTTAAACTAGAGCCTCTATAGAGGAGAACCTGTAGAGTACCTGTGACCTGAAGAGAGACCAGCTGGACAGCCGGACATACGAAAGGATTTTGACCCAACCCGAGGCAGAGAACTTCGTTTGCTTCGCTCACTCGTTGAATTACTATGACTTAGTGCAGGGCCTGAGTGGACGCCCCGCTCAGAGCGGGGCGTGCAGCGTCCATATAAAACAAGTCCAATTTATATGGACGCTCGACGCCCCGCTCTGAGCGGGGCGTCCACTCAGGCCCTACACTTAGGATAATGATATTGGTACATCTCAAACCACCGAGTAATATATGTTCACAAGTTATGTTATATATATTAAGTTACATAATAATGATAATAATAGCGGAGCAGGTAGGCAGCGTGCCTTCGGCGACGCGATACAAACAAACCAATTAAGGTTAGTTAGTTTTTTCACAATTACGAGTTTTAGGCCGAAAGGTAGGTTTTCTAAAAAAAACTAAAAACTCGAATAACTTGCAAACCAATGAGTTTTGACCCCCGGTTGACTGGATCTAATCATTGCAAATGTGTTATAGAATAACCCCTTTCAAGGAATACGTCGAAATTCCCGTCACCCTGTATTAAGAAGTAGAAGAATTTATTTATTTAGCACAAAACACGGAAAAAAAGAAAGAAAATACTATAAAAATGTTACACATCATAAATAATAATGTGCTAAATGGGAGCGTCACTCAGCATGTTGTCACGGGGGGCGTGACGCTGGTTTTCAGTGAGAGCCCCAAAAAATAAATAACACTAAACTAGACAATCAATTATGTAATTTTTAGGCACTGTATGTCTTAAAATTACAGAAGTGAGCTTAAAGCTAGCGGGATCAGAATCGTTTTCCAGTGATTTATATACAGGCAACACTGATACATACAATAAAGTTGCCAAATATATCGTCACACTTCCTTATTCCTATAGTAATAAAGACGTGTTCCGATATATTTGGCTACTTTGGCTGCTACTAACTATATGATGCTGACTGTACCTACTGCTTAGACAATTATTGTGCAACTTTGGCTGCTACTAACTATGTGATGCTGACTGTACGTAAAAAAAACAACAAATAAAAGGTGGTAATAACCATGCGTAAAACATCGAATGATCGTGTGTCAAATTAAACTGATCATCTATATAATACGGTTATTGGGACTGCATGACCTCGTAAGATTAACCCTGAATACAAGTCATATGTTCTGTTAATGTCGGTTATATTCGTCATATAAACACGCGAAACAACTACGAGTATAACACCTCTCGTGTCTGTCAAGGGTTGAAATGAGTTACTATTATACTTTAAATAAAACTTTGAATTTCGAGTTCTCATTTTGAAATTTCGACTTTCCTTGTTCGGCTTCGACATATTGATTTGACGTTTCGTTTCTGTGTCTCGGTGTTATTATGATCATTTTCTTTTTACTAATTAAATGTTCAGCTAAAAATGACACTGGTATAATTGGTTATATCTGGGACGTCATGCTAGAACATAATTTGAAATATTGATTTTGATCATTTACTTTTGACGTAACGCTTCAAATAAATATATTAATTTGTTTTTAAAATATATTAAACCTATTGAATCTAAAGCAGATACTTTCAGCACGAGCAAAAATCTAATTTCAGTAACTTTGGAAATGTTTGCTCAATCTAAGTTCCCCATCCTTTGATCGCTTTCAATGCTTAATACTAAGTGATTCAACTGTATGTGAGCCTTATGAATAGATCTCTTTTAATTACATTAGCTTTTCATTGGAACTTTTTCAGTCGGGGATTACTTAATTCTTAATTTGAGTATTCAATGTGTGTCGGATATCTCCAAAATCTTGAAAAGTAAACCTTTTAAAGTTAATGGACCTATGGGATTGGGACTACAAAAAATATTTTCCATTTGGAATCTTTACCGTGAATAAATAAACACTAAATGAGGTTCCTAACAAATTCTATTAAAATTAGCTAAAAGATTTAAAAACATTTTTCTTTCGGAGCATCGGAAGTAGGACGGCAGTTTATTTTAAGATTTATTAACTGCTTTAAACTGGGAAAATCAATTACAAGAAGTACAGTCCATGTCAAAGATTTGTATATACTTTTCGCCTTATTGCAAAGGAATACAGTGTAAAATAGTAAACATAGTTTTGACGTCCATCGAACATAAAGCTGGCCGAGCTGGCTATTTAATAAGTTTGATAATAAACTGAAAATTGGTGATGTAATAGTTACGATAGATTTTTGCCGACTTACGACGTAAACTTTCATGAGAATTTACTTTTCATCACTTATTGGTGTATTTAATTCAACAAGGATTTAAAAAATTGGTATTTTTATTAAAATCTGTATCTTCTATTGTGTATTCTTGGTTTTATAAGGACTGAAACGTAATAAATTATTTTCTGCTCCTGACAGATTTAAAAACACTACAGCATTGGAGCTACAGAAAAAAAAAATTGCCTATGTCTATTTAAATTCTTCTTGCTTTTCTGCCTTGGCTCTGAATTCTACCGAGAATGCCTTAAAGCATTAAATCCGCCTTTTGTACTTTTTGTATTGTCCAAAGTTCAAATAAAATGACTTACATGTGAGATCCAGCAATATTGTAAAATAAGTAATTACCACCTGAGACCGACAACCTATTTTGTTTTTCTAATGTGTGCACTAAAATTAAACGTCAAACCGTCAACTCCAGAAAACCGTAGCTTGTTATTTCAATTATCGACAAGTCCGATCGATAGTCTGTCCGATAAAAATTTCTAGGACAAAAGCTTGAATAACTTTTTTTTGCCACACACTGTTTTGATCTTGATATTAATTAATATGTACGTAAGCAGGTGCAGGTGCTTTTTAAATTTGTAACAAGTAGTTTCACAATATTATATTATAAATTTGATCGTCTCGTGGTACAGTCTCGTGCAAAATATGTACGAGGGTCATTTAACTTAAACTTTGGCACCGGTCCATATTTTGCAGATGATTGTTTGGTTATCTTGCTACTTTTTAGGGTTTCGTAGGCAACAAGGAACCCTTATAGTTTAAAAGGAAAACTACCACGGCTAAGTAGGCATAACTAGTCACCGAGTAATATTCGACCAACCTAAAATGTACTTAGAAAGGCCAACTTTCGTACAAATTCGGCCGACGCAACCATTTAGTTGGCGCGCGCCTGCCGATGTAACTAACAGAGACAGGCAACTACGGAACCCTACACTGCACGTGGCCCGACACGCACCTGGTTGATTTTTTAAATAAAATAATCAAGTTTACAGGACAATGTTATCTTATCTTTTAAACTGCGCACTGAACTGGACCACTTCCACAGCCAAGAGTTTCTGAAATCCAAAATTGTGTTTAACGAAAACGCCAGCTAGCACGCCTTGATTTCCAAAAATGTTCCATTTCAAAATCTATACCTGTGCAGTTTTGTATACCTAAACCCAAAAAGCCGAATTCTACAGTAAGACTAAAAGACGATACGACATTTCACCTCAGCACGGGAGTATAATCAAAACTCCTCATAAAATCAGTGCCAGAAAGGCATGACTGCAAACTGCGCTATTCTCGTTCTGCGCCAAAAAGCCATAAGAGCATAGAAATATTAGGGTCCTTACGTCCTTTTGGGTTAGAGCAGTGTCCAAGAATCGCAACTACATACGAACCGGAATGACAAAAGTTTGGTAGCTGAACTAGCCGGTGGCCAGGTTAATTCCAAACTCCTGATATAGTTGGACAATGCTCATGCAAATTATACTACGAAGCAGCAAGCGCACAAATTTGAAAGGCCATTCCACTGGAGACAGTAATTGGGTGATGCTGACTTTGAAATTTGTACGGATTCGGGCGTTTCCGAAAATTCTTAGACGACATTTGTACGTATTAAGGATTTTTAAATTTGTGTACTGTATACAATGATGTAATATAAAAAGAGGTAGATAGGTTATAAGCGCTCCTAAAGTGGCACACAAACTGACTCAGTTGCACCAACTTGCCTCAGTTTCGCGTAGTCGATGGAAACGTATGCTGTCAGATTTGATGGCCATTTTTAAACACGAATTTTCGTATAGACAACGTATCTGCCTTTTTTAGGGTTCCGTAGTCAACATGGAACCCTTATAGTTTCGCCATGTCCGTCTGGCCGTCCGTCCGTCTGTCCGTCCGTCTTCGACTTAGCTCAGTAACTATTACTACTAGAAAACTGTAATTCGGCATGGGTATCACGCCGACAAAACAGAATAATAAAATCTTGGAAAAAATATATTTTTAGGGTATCTCCCCTACACATAAAGTGGGGATGTCATTTTTTTTTCGTTTAACCCATAGTGTGGAGTATTGTTGAATAGCTTGTTCAAAAATATGATGGGTTTCTTAAGACGATTTTTCATATTAGTGATTCGTTCAACTTCTATGTGTATGTGTGATGTGGAAGAGTTTTGCTACTTTTCTAGCTACACAATCTAATACAGCAATACCTTTCCCCAATTATCGGAATACACAAAAAAAAAACATTAATAAAGGTCTGATAGTTTTAACGTATGACATGTTTACAAATAAGCCTGAAAAGGAAGTTTTCCTGGAGCCCCTTATTACTTTTGACAAAGGAAAATTGGATCGTTTCAAGGGACGACGACCTTTTGACATGACTAGTCTTACGCAAAGTAGAGTCGATCACATAAGCATTTGTTTGTAACATATGTTACACAAAATGTATTTTGTGTACCTACACAAAAAAATATCTTCATGTCTCTGTCTTTCAAAATCAGCTCATGATTATGGCTATATCCAATTTTAAGATGTCGTGGCTATGGTGGTGTGTCTAACTTTGAACAAATGATTTAAGCTAAGTATGTTTTGCAAATGAGATGGGCATAGTTGCATATGGCCAATTTTAAAGCAGTATTTAATGACGCAGATTTTTAAAATTCTCATATTTTAATGTGTACCTACCTAAAAGACAATTAAACTACGGTTCTCATAACATTATACCTAGTCTATGTTCAGTAACTCCCGTATTTTTTCATTTATATAAAAGGTTTTGCCGCTAGCCTAGTATCAATTAATTTAAAACTCCACGCGAAATTAACCGTCCAGAAATTCGATCGATAAGTGTTTGTTTTGCATACACTTGACAGTGGCCATAAATACGTGCCAGTCCTAAAACGAAAACGAAACAAGTCTCTATAAAATCACATTCAAATTTGAACCGTGGAACACCGATATTTAGTCTCGATAGGTGCAAGCTCGAATTATCTCGATGTTCTTTTGTTTTATGCGGTGAGCTCCTAGTTTGTATAAAACGTGTGTCCCTAGAGGACACCTTGGTGCTTACGACGTTACGTTTTTGGAGCTGGTGTTCTTTAGAACAATCGCAAGGGATGCCCGCTAAATTACATATTGTCCTGTAATATGTCGAAATGAAATGCGGGTTGCGGACGGGTAGTGGAGCGCGTAATTGCCTAATCAGTCGACTGTGTAATGTCGATGATTGGGGTATGGTGATGTTGAATGATAGGTGTGCGCTCTCAACGCAACTTTGACTGCAGTTCCTGTGTACAATTATGGATCGATTTTGACAGCTCGTAACGTTGCAATATTTCTACTAGCCGCCCGCTCTGTTGCGTATTATACAGAACGCAAACAAATACTCAGGAAAATACGCCTTTGTCAATCCCAAGGGTTCATTCTATATCATAATTTTCTTGCCCTTATCACATTTACTTGGATCTCTTTCTCACCTCTCTCTCTCTCTTTGTCACTTTCCTTCCTCTTCATATCTTCTCTCACGCCGTTCATCCACCTTTTCCTTGGCCTACCTCGTCTATTGCTAGCTAGCTAACCCCAGCTTTGAAGCCTTCTGACCATCTTTTGCCACATTTCCAAGCAGTGGCGTGAAAAAAAAATATAAAGCTCATCAGACAACATTATCAGACAGCCATTTTTTGTAGTTAATACATATAATAAAGATTTTTAAATATTTTGTACAATCAGTCATGAAGGTATGTATGTAAGCACTTTATTGTATACAATAACAGGTTAAGGAATATATATCATTGATCATCGGTGAATAAGCGACGATGTTACCGTAGATTTATATTTCAGTACGCATATCAGGCGCATGGTACACAGAATAGAATGTTAAGTAACTACATACAAATGATAAAAAACCCTTTACGCTTAGCATTTAATATCTCAGGCCATAAATTTAACAACAAATGACCCTTGACTTTCGCACAGTCAGTGAAATGAAGGGAAACAAAGAGTCCACCAAAGTCACTAGAGACCAGGACGCAGTAGGTTTACGTTGCATGCCGTGTAGTCTAGATATATTTAAACTGACTATAATGCCAAAGGTTTTTTTTTTGGGATAAATGGATCCGGAGTAATCTCCAGATCCATTATTTATCTGATTCAAAAATATGTTTAAGTTTGTATGTAGGGGGATTACCGATCCATACAAACTTACAAAGTTAGAACATCACATACTTCTACCTTTCTATGATATTACTAGCTTCATGCACATTGCAAAAAACGCAGGCGAAACCGCAGGTAAAAATATAGCATTTGGCCATCCAGAACAATTAGTCTAGTTATTCACAGTTGAAATCTTTTCTGAAATTGGATATTCCGTTCCGTACGCTGCTTCAACTTTAGCTACAATCCCACACACTTTTTCGTGGAATAAATACAACAGTTTGTACCCTTGGCATGCCTGGTAGGGTCTGACAGACCCGGGCTGTTAAAAATCCGTCGTTATTTTTTGAAATTTTAAATTTACCGCGTCGCGTTTCTGAGTAGCTTTGCGTCATGATCATGAACTACCCGACGTTTTGACGCTGCAGTCGGCCGCGAGCACCCTTTCGATTTGGACGTGCGTAAAGTGCTCGCGGGCCTGAGAAACCCGACCAGGCATACGGCGTAACATTTTATCGCTAAGTACATTTACGTTATTTTTCGTATATATTTTATATACATACGAGTATATATTTTATAGATAGTCACAATGATATATCAGTGCCTTAAATAAACCTAAGACTGACGTTGATCTTAGGTATAAGTTTAATTTTTATGTTTTTTGTTTTCAAAACGCCCTTAAGGGGTCTTTGACGCCTCACGGTTGGTGGGTCATATACCACCTAAAAACTAGCCATTTAAATTACGTAATCCTAAATAATTGATAACTTACTGAGTGTGCCGGCGTTTTCGCTTCCATACGGGCAGTTCAGGCAATCAGTCAAGTGGACCAAAAATTATTGACAAAAGTTCATTTGACAAACAACGTTTCACCTAATGATCATTTGGCAAACGAGACATTTGACAAAAGTATCATCTTACAAAAACTCACTTAGCAAATAATCAATTAGCAAACACTACACTGGGTAAATGGGTTAAATAATAAAATGTCAATTGTTTTTTTTTATTTCACCAAATAATATGATTCGCAAATTAAGCATTTGTCCAAATGTCATTTAACAAAATTTACAGGTAAGTTACAAGATTAGATTAGTATTAGTAAAAAATAGTCGGTTCTGGCGTTTCGCCGGCCGCTGGCGCGGCACGCTCGCTTCGCTCGCTCGGCTCGCGCGCTGTATGTTGGCAGTTCAACCTAACACTCCTCCTCGCTTTGCTCGTCGTCGTACCTAACGGAGACCTAGGTTTTGTCCATGATTAGTCTAATTGCCTTTTTACGTGACGCATAGTATACCTAGGGTTTTTCCATTGTGTCTATTTCTGGTCATTTAAAATCATATAATAGTATTAATATCTTCATAAATAATTATTTTCCAAATCATTTATATTAATTTGACCCATGTCATATCTATTATGAGATTTATTAATAAACGAACCACTTGTCAAATACATTGTACCAAACGTTTTTAGACCAATAGTAGTTTTGTCTGATAACTCAGTTGCTAAATGTTCTTTTAGTCAAATAATCCATACTATATATACTATATACTATATACTATATACTATATATACTATATAATATTATAAATGCGAAAGTGTGTCTGTCTGTCTGTCTGTCTGTCTGTTACCTCTTCACGCTTAAACCGCTGAACCGATTTGGATGAAATTTGGTATAGAGATAATTTGAGTCCTGGGGAAGGACATAGGATAGTTTTTATCCCGGAAATCATCTCCCAAGGGGATAAAAAGGGAGGTTTAAATTTCTATGGAGATACTTAAAGCGCCGTACCGATTGAGATGAAATTTAGTGCAGAGATAGTATGAATCTTAGAAAAGGACATAGGATAGTTTTTTTCTCGAAAATCATCCACTAAGGGGGTGAAATGGGGGTTTAAAATTTCTACGGAGATACTTAAACCTTCGAACTGATTGAGATGTAATTTGGTGCAGAGATAGTTTGAATTCTGGGAAAGGACATAGGATAGTTTTTTTCCCAAAAGTCATCCCCTAAGGGGTGAAATAGGGGGTTACAATTTGTATGGAGCTACTTAAACCGCTAATCCGATTTAGGTGAAATTTGGTGCAGAGATAGTTTGAATTATGGGAAAGGACACAGGATAGTTTTTTCCCGAAATTCATTCCCTAAGGGGGTGAAATGGGGGGTTACATTTTTTATGGAGATACTTAAACCGCTGAACCGATTGAGATGAAATTTGGTGCATATTTGGTGATGGTTTTTTCCCGAAAGTCATTCCCTAATTGGGTGAAATGGGGGGTTACAATTTCTATGGAGATACTTAAACCGCCGAACCGATTGAGATTAAATTTGGCGCATATATAGATTGAATTCTGGAAAAGGACATAGGGTAGTTTTTTTTCCGAAATTCATCCCCTTACGGGGTGAAATGGGAGGTTTAAATTTGTATGGAGATACTTAAACCGCTGAACCGAATGAGATGAAATTTGGTGCAGAGATAGTTTGAATTCTGGGAAAGGACATAGGATAGTTTTTTCTCGAAAGTCATCCCCTAAGGGGTGAAGGGGGGTATACAATTTCTATAGAGCTACCTACTTAAACCGCTGAACCGATTTAGGTGAAATTTGGTGCAAAGATAGTTTGAATCTTGGGAAAGGAGATAGAATTGTTTTTTTTTCCCGAAATTCATCCCCTAAGGGGGTGAAAGGGGGGGTATACTTCAACCGCTGAACCGATTGAGATGAAATTTGGTGCAGAGATAGTTTGAATTCTGGGAAAGGACATAGGATAGTTTTTTCCCAAAAGTCGGGATGACTTGATTGAATTCTGGGAAAGGACATAGGATAGTTTTTTTCCCAAAAGTCATCCCCTAAGGGGTGAAATGGGGGGTTACAATTTGTATGGAGCTACTTAAACCGCTAATCCGATTTCGGTGAAATTTGGTGCAGAGATAGTTTGAATTCTGGGAAAGGACACAGGATAGTTTTTTCCCGAAATTCATCCCCTAACGGGGTGAAATGGGGGGTTTCATTTTTTATGGAGATACTTAAACCGCTGAACCGATTGAGATGAAATTTGGTGCATATTTGGTGATGGGTTTTTCCCGAAAGTCATTCCCTAAGGGGGTGAAATGGGGGGTTACAATTGCTATGGAGATAATTAAACCGCCGAACCGATTGAGATTAAATTTGGTGCATATATTGATTGTATTCTGGGAAAGGACATATGGTAGTTTTTTCACCAAAATTCATCCCCTTAGGGGGTGAAATGGAAGGTTTAAATTTTTATGGAGGTACTTAAACCGCTGAACCGACTGAGATGAAATTTGGTGCAGAGATAGTTTGAATTCTGGGAAAGGACATAGGATAGTTTTTATGCCGGAAATCATCCCTTAAAAGGGTGAAATGGGGGGCGGAAGTTTGTATGGAGGTACAATATAAAGGTGTTCCATGCGGACGGAGTCGCGGGCAACAGCTAGTTATTTATAAAATGTAAATTTAACTGTTGATCATTTGGAAAAGTGAGTCATTTGTAAAACGTTGTTGGTCAAGTGTAATTTTGCCAAATGACTTTTGGTCAAACGGCAGGACACTGGCTCCAAAAGTTAGGTTACCGCACAAGCCCGTGCCAAGTCATTCTGTCCAACTGACAGCTCCAGCTGTCACTTTTTACTTTTTTACTTTTTAATTCTAAGGACGGTCTTTCGTCGGGGATGCGGTCAGCGGTGGACGCCTTGCTTCTCAAGCGGAGCTTCTGACGCTGATTGCATTATTGACGACTGACCAAACTACCGAACAACGTCGCTTTATAAGCAAACTTGACATTGGCAAAATCATCTTAACTTAGATGGAAGCCATTTTTTAAAAATTGAATTGAAAATTGAATTCTAAGGACAGGTGACCATGTGAATAATTCTTAGACATGGGCCCGAACAGTTAATATGAAAAGAAGTTAAGAAGACAGGGGTAAAAGCGTTTTAAAACTTCCTACTGAATTGTCTCCACTGTAAGTGGTCAGTTGCCCCTCACGTCAGTTCGTAATATATAGCCTAAGAGAAAAACATGCCACGTCACAGTATAAGTACTAAGCCCCTGTTATCCTTGACTCGGTGTCAAAATAGGGATAATTCCGGACTTATCGATGATCTGTCTGACAAATGGTCTGGTTTGGATCAATTAACCAATTTGATGTGCGATTGTTTACAACGCTAGCGCTAAGCTATAGCTAGCTAAATTTTGAAAGGGTTGTGGGGAATTAATGGAGATTTGAGATCTGATAGTAATTTCTGGTTTATCTCAAAATAATTCGATTAATGTTGGTTATATTGATTTCGTTTTAACTGTCATTCTTATTGTAGTGTGACGTCCAACATGTGTTATAAAGATGAAACTCGTTCTCATTCTGAACTTTAGTTTATCAGTTTTATCCAATTAGTAATAATAATAATCATTGATTACAGATAAAAATCCATACTTACATTCATATTAAAAGAACAATCGAAAAACATCATTACCTACTTATACATTACAATTAACTACATTAAAATTAAGTTAAATTACAATACAGAATGTCATAAAAAATGCAAATTAAAATAAATTATTCGATTAAATTAAATTACCTACTTACATTTAACATACCAATTAGTGAGTTGGTTTTTAAATATTTTGTTCTGAAACTGGGTTTTATAAATGCCCGTTAGATCTAATGTCAGATTGAAAGTTAGTACTAACTTAGTAGCATACAGAACCTAAAGAATCATTCAAAATCGGGCCTTACTTAATAATTATTCTTTCAAGCGTGTATTGTCCGTGGTTTCGGTTGGACAGTCGACGTCAAAGATATGTATACATTTTTTGCCTAATATACAGGGTGTTAACGGGGTCATGATCCGGAATGACAAAAAGCGAATAAGATGATCATACTGAACAACCTTTCCCATGGGACCAACCACGAAATCGCAAAAAAAAAGAGCCAATTAAGAGTTAACTGTGAGTTAACTGCGATTTAATTGAGAGTTATGTATGGAATACCTGGTTTTTTTTTGCGATTTCGTGGTTGGTCCCATGGGAAAGGTTGTTCAGTATGATCATCTTATTCGCTTTTTGTCATTCCGGATCATGACCCCGTTAACACCCTGTATACATACCTAACAATGAAATAATGTACAAGACTATTATACATTTTCTGCCTATCGGTTAATTTAAATACGAAAGTGACCGTAGAACTCGTGGTTCTGTGTTTGTTTTTTTGAAATCCGAAAACTGGATCATCTATGAAAATCTATATAGTTACAGAACCCGCTCACTTTCGCGAGAATCGGTTGGGGAATGCGGCCTGTAGAGGATAACAGCTGGACTTCCGGACATACTAAAGAGTTTTAGCCCAAGCTGAAGCAAAGAACTTTGATCGCTTTGCTCGCTCGTTCAAGTAAGACGCTGTCAACACCAAAATGCCCTTGAGGGTTTGGGATAGCGCGCACACTGTCTATTTGTATCGCAGTAAACGAGAGCGAGTGTTACTGGGCGGCCCGGTTTTTGAAGATATTAATAAATAAATATTGAAATAAAAAAAGGGTGGATTATATATGAAATATGACTTCACTTTTTTAATTGCAGACCCAAACGCCAAATTTTTAAAAATGTTTAATGATGATTTTAAGACCAATCTTTGCAATTATTTTCTATTTAGCCGATTTCGTCCAATTATGTATCGAGTTCGTCCACGGTCTTTGAAATATGGTAAATATTAAAATATTTTTTTTGATGTGCTAGAACAAATAGTTTTTCTTAAAAAACTGTTTAAATAACATCAATTTCAACAAAATTAGGTCTTGTCAGCCTCTTAAGCTTGCGCTGATTGATGAATATCTTATTTTAATGTCCTTACATCCCGTAACAACCTTTCAAATGAATTCGCGATTGAGAATTTTTAAGCATTAAGGAAAATCGTAACATTGTTAGCACGAGAAAAGCGGGAGGAAAGCGTAGGACCCATACTAGTTCTACAAATCTCGTATCTGACCCGATCGTCCCATTTCACAATGAGCTATAACGTATGGAAATATAGTCGAAATTTCCAAATTTCTCGAGAATTTAATTTGGTGATAGGAAAGTATGGAGTACGTTTTGCATTCAGGTCATTTGTCATTTAGTATTCCAAACGTGTTTCGTCGAAGTGAATCGAAACAGCGATTTTCAATTGCGAAAACATTCCGTGCTAAGTGATGGGCTACAAACAAATTAGTCGATTCGTTCTGTTATTCATTTGGGTTAAAATAACGATATTTTGAATAGAGCTTTTCATTTAAATTAAGTATTTTTTATTGTTAAGTATAAACTATGTAACTAGTTGCAACTGCGCGAAGGAGGTTGTCGTGCCAAAAACTAAACTAAATTGTCACTTGTACTTTTAGGGTTCCGTAGCCAAATGGCAAAAAATTGTGCCCCCCCCCCCCCTCTAATTTTTGAACCGTGTATTTTAAAAATATGAAAAAAATCATGATTAAATTCTTTCAGCGAAAATTGTTTTGAACAAGATCGGTGCAAAGGTTTTTGAGATATTTCTAAAAAACTGCCTTCCTTAAAGAAAAGGAAGTTAGTGCCACAAGATGTCAGTAACGATACGACCTTTTTTATAAGCACGGAACCCTTCGTTGTGCGTGGTCCGACACACACTTGGCCGCTTTTTTATAAAATGGGTCGATTGACAATGTTTTTTCACGTGTTTCACACTCATCCTGAAGAAGAACTCCCGAAGAGTTCGAAACATGTCGCCCGTAGTGACATTGAATACGTGAGTTGAACCGTGTAATTGTTAGTATTGTTTTTTGACGTGTTCTGTTCGATAAGGGATGATAATCAGTTACTTTCTTATGTAATGGTTAAGTATAATATAGATTCCGTACATGTACAATAAGCAAGGGATAATAAAGCAAGTCAATTGCGAGTCGGACACGCGAACCGAAGGTTCCATACTTAGTAGGTAAACCATTTACGAAGATTTTCCCATGCATTCTTGACAGCAAGTCATCATCATCATCATCATATCAACCGAAGGACATCCACTGCTTGACATAGACCTGCCCCAAAGAGTGTCACAATAACCGGTCCTGCGCCACCCGCATTCAGCGGGCTCCCGCGACCTTTACCAAGTCATCAGTCCACCTTGTGGGGTCTAGCCACGCTGCACCTGCCGCGTAGATATCAAATATATGGAAATACTAGCTTCTGCCTGCGACTCCGTCCGCGTGGAACTCGTTTATATCGCAGCTCCATACAAACTTTCATCCTCCCCCCCCCATTTCACTCCGTTAGGATGATTTCCGGGTTAAAACTATTACATGTCCTTCCCCGAGATTCAAACTATCTCTATATCAAATTTCATTTAAATCGGTTCAGCGGTTTCAGCGTGAAGAGATCACAGACAGACAGACAGATATGGATGGATATGGATATAGATTATGGAAATGTATATATTATGAACATGGATATGGATATGGATACGGATGTGGATATGGGTATGGATATGGATAAGGGATAATGGATAATAGATAATGGATAATGGATAATTGATATGGATGGATGGATGGATTGGAAATACAGCTCCACATAGCTCTCGTGGTAATACACTCTAAGTGTAAGGCCTGAGTGGACGCCCCGCTCGGAGCGGGGCGTGCAGCGTCCATGTAAAACAAATGCAATTTATATGGACGCTCGACGCCCCGCTCAGAGCGGGGCGTCCACTCAGGCCTTACACTAACTCCGTGTGCGTCAGGAAGGCGGGTGCAACTATAATTTTGAAGATTGCTCGTTTTCAGGAGGTACACAGAAGGTCCCAAATATCTGTCAACATTTCGTTGAAATTCCCGTGGTCCACCCGCCATCCTGACGCACACAAACTCCACGCTGTGGCGTATCACACACGGCCATACAAATTGGTATGCAAATATCGAACAGTATTATTCCCTAGCAAAGTTGAAATAGCTTTTGCGGACTTTTCCACTGGAAAAATCAGGAAGAGTTTAATCGCGACGGGAAACTGCGCCAGTCGTCGCTATAATGAATGTTTTTTCAGTACAAATTCCATCCACGTTCAGAATAAAGGGTGGGGCTTTTGTGAAAGATTATTAAGTGCTGGTTGTTTAGAACAAAAACTAGAACACAATAGTCGCTTGTGATTGCGCATAAAACAATGGAAAAGCAGTAATAATATTAGGGCACAATTTTACACAAATCGGACTACTTCCATAGTACTGAATAAGGCTTGCGTTATTAGTAGTATGTATAAATGAATAAATATTAGTTGACAATCTTACACAAATCGAACACGCCCCATAAACTCAATAGGCTTGTGTTATGGGTATTAGACGGCCACATATTTAATAGATATAAATACTCCAAAACTCAGAAACAAAGGTATTAGCTCATCACACAACTCTTACCGAGATGGTCGCCCAGCTGGTCGATTACGTAACGTTTCGTACGTACAGGAAGATCGAAATATATTTTATGCGTAGGAAATTGACAGTTAAGTCCTAATGCTCTTCGAATAATTACGCAATTACTCCATAGGTCCGTCAGTTTGATATGCAAAGTCACTAAGCTATCCGCTAGGGTAGGTACATCGGTAAACGTATAGCTGTTAAGAAATTTTTAGATCCGATTGGACACCCCGGGGCTTAATTTAAGGACATTCTCAAGAAGACCCTTGACCATAGGTAAACTTATTTATAGTTTATCCTCTCAGGGCAAAAAGGCATTCCTAATGCCATGCCGATGGTGCCGCGGGCATAGGTAGTTAGCTTAAAGCCGACTCACCAAATACTCGAGAATTCATTCAAAATTCAGTGACATACTGTCTAGAAATCGTAACTTAAGTCGGTCCTCGTTTGCATAATACTCAAGTACCTAACGTAAACCATGTGCAGCCGCTGTAATATAGGGCTATAGTCGTTTTATTACTCCTTGGACCGAGTATTTACGCCGCGCTAGTATGGAGAAGACTTCTTCAAATAAAATGGAAATCGCAGGAAAAGTAAGCGCAGCGCAGCGTAAGTAAGTAGGCGCAGCGCGGGTAGATCCCAGGGTGGACTGATGGCCTGGTAAAGGTCCCGGGAGTCTACTGGATATATGTGGCGCAGAGCCGGTCATTGTGTCACTCTTTGGGGGAGCCCTATGTCCAGCAGTGGACGTCTTTCGGCTGATATGATGGTTATGATGATGATTGATGAAGAAATGTAAAACATACAGGTGTGATATTAGAAAATTAAACTGCAATTTAGGTATATATATTTATAAAATTTAAATCTGTTTGTGTATTGATATCTTGGATTTGTAAAAAACATAAGGATTAAGTATAAATGAGTTAGATATACAAGTTACTGTTATTTCTTGGTTTCATGACTGAATTTTGAAAAAAAGCTGCAATTTATTCCGAAGGTATTTATTTATTTCTAAAAATATCTACGTTTACAAAAAAATATAAGGATAGTCACTAAGTATATATATATATATATATATTTTTTTATTGTAACATTGAATTTATCATATTTATTGAATGTGACAAAAGTACATACAAAACATTTCCACAACGCAGGTTTCGTCAATACAACCAAACAGCATCTGCAACATGCTTCGTCAGTATATAAATGAGTTAAGCACACAAGTCATTGCTAAATCTTGGTTTGATGACTGAATCTTGTTATTAAAATGTCACCGTATTGTCTTCAATATTAACAATTGGTGTGACGAATACGTCCCAATAATTACTCTTAACATTTACATTTACATCAAATATTGTAGTAACATTGGTTTAAATTGGTCGATATACTTAGAATGGTATTGTTAATTTGTTCCACTAATAAATAGAAGTTATGACAGTAATATAACTTTTTGGTGTGTAAAAATTCAATTTAAATATTTATTTCGGCGTGTATGGAAGGAACAATTAATTTTCAGAAAGAAAAGGTCCACAACGTAACGTAAGCACCTTCTGACAGAAACTTATTTCTTAATAGGTGCGTTCGGTGAGATTTAAGAAAAAATGTCAGTGTATTTTATGTCAATAAAGCATGAAAGCCTAATAAGTTATGAAAACAGGCCTAATATCTGTTTCAGTTTATTGATATTGTATTTCAGAGTAATGTAACATTACTTACTTTCACAAAAAAAGTTCATATTGTATATCTAAAAATATTCTTCAACATTAATGATAATTAAGCCGCTATCCACACTAACGCAGCTTATTCTTAAACGCTCACATTCCCGCAGTAAATATTCCCTTATACCACTGATATGTGACATTATGAAGCGGAAATTATATTGAATTTGTCACATTATTCAAATTAATTTATTCTTTATCAATTCTGCTTTGACTTTATTCATAGCTTCTTTTACCAAATTATGTATTTAGATATAAACATAGGTTCCCGTGAGGTGCCGGGTTAGAATAAAGCTATTCTTCCTGTAGACGTCAATAGAAGCGACTAGGGGATAGGGTTGAAGTGTGTTGTGGGCAAACAAGCTAGCAACCTGTCACTTCACTATCCCATTTTTACCACCTCTAAACCACTGAAAAATTACCAAATTTGATGTGTTCTGCCTCATCATCATCATCATCATCATATCAGCTGAAAGACTTCCATTGCTGGACATAGGCCTCCCCCAAAGAGTGCCAAAGTGACCGTTCTTGCGCCACCCGCGTCCACCGGACTCCCGCAACCTTACCAGGTTTAGTCCATCTGGTTGGTGCTGCGTATTTCGTGGTAGCCACTGGAGAACCATTCCGCCCCAACGGCCATCGGTTCTACGTTGTATCGGTGCTCTGCCTACCCTTTTGGGAATTTAAACATGTTGTTAGGTTAAATTCCTAGGTAAGCTGATTTTTGTTCCATTTGCTCCATTATTCTATAATTAACTATGTTATTATTATTATATATTTATTAATGACAAAATTATAGCATGAAATCTTACTAACGCATCTTAAATTACCATGAACGCCTTTAAACCATAATTTTCGGCTTTGATCAATCAGACAGCTGGCGACTAGCTAAATTAATTATATATTGAAACCCAAACAAATTGGCCTGCCTTTGATAAGATAATTAATAAACACAATTACTGTTTCGTCACGATTCGGCCTTTCGATCGGTATTATCTTGTGTGATTTGACGGGGGAATTCGAATCGAGTTGGTTTGGGAATAGGGGTCTATTTTATTTGTACTTAATTTTTAAAAAGAGTAAAAATAGTTTTTTTTTGTTCTACAGCACAAAAATATAATGTAGCTCTACGAATCGCAGTCACAAGGGTTTTAAACTTTTTGTTCGACTAGATGCCCGCGCTGCTCCGTCCGCGTATTACAATAAACCCAGGCAGAGCGATGGGATGAAATTTAGTTGATGCCTATTCTATATACTGGTGAAAGAATTTTTAAAATCGTATGAGTAGTAGGTGTCGGAGATTACTCCTAGGAAATTTGCTTGTTCTCTCTATCAGATACTCTAGTTTGATAGGCATATTACTTTGTCATCATAAAAAGGACGGTAGCCTAGTGGTTCAGGCTTGCGGCTGCCAAGCGGCGGTCGTGAGTTCGAATTCCAGCTCGTACATTGGTACGAGCCGGGATTCAAACCCACGTCCGCCTCTCATTGGAGTTTCGGAGCTTATGTATATACGGAATGTTTACCGTTAGCTTTTCGGTGAAGCAAGACATCGTGAGGAAACCGGTGTTTAATACAAATAAGGTTTAGTTTTCCCCCTGGGTTGGAAGGTCAGAGGCTCTAGTATAAGTTTTACCGAAACAAAACGTTACGACCGCGTTCGCGTTTAGCTGTCAAATCCCATACAAATTGAGGGTAAAACGCAAACGCGATCGTAAAGGTTTGTTTCGGTAAAACTTATACTAGAGCCTCAGATGGCAGTCGCTTACGTAAAACTAGTGCGTATGCCAAATCTTGGGATTAGGTGTCAAAGCGGACCACGGGCTCCTTTAGGGCACAACCGGGAATAACAAAACAATACAAATACAAATCATTTATTTCGGACTATAAAATCCATAGTGTTAGAGGTTACATTACAAACTTAGAGCTATGGTTAGTGTTCTTTAATTATGCTAAACCTTAATTAAATTAAAGGCGCCTGGGCACCGGTATTACAGGCGCATGCAGTTGCACATAACGCTGCAGCAGCGGCGAGTCCGAGCGTTGGGCTAGCATGCTCAGGGTACTATTTGAGCTGTCTGCGATTGGGAAGAGACGCACATCGTTTCCTCATGATGGTAAAAATGCAATCCGTGTGCGCCTGCGCAAACATTGTCGACGCACTGCAGTACCGTGGCAGCCCGAACATCATCCTGAACGCGTCATTATATTGGACTCGCTACGCGCTGTAAGCCCGCTGAGTAAAGTTAGTCCACAGACCGCACGTGTAAAAGGTTTGGCAAAAAGCCTTAAATAACGCTAGGAGGATGATGATGATCCCGCATGCTGCACCTTGGCAGTGGCACTGGCTTAAAGTCTTCATCATTGACCACGCTTGCCGATTTGCTATGGGTGGACTAGCCCAAACTTTCTCCAATTACTCTAGGTCCTTGAGTCAAGAATGCTACGAATCGTCACCTTTCTAGCGTTTTTCCTGATTAGAGTGCTCTAAACGAGCCCGGGGTCCGCGTTGGCCCCTAATACCAAGATTTGTAGTAGTCACTAGTTGTACCCTACGAAAGTGACTGCCATCTGACCTTCCACCCCAGAGGAACCAAACCCTAATATCGTATTTGAAGGTTGCTACGAATCTAGAACTCAAATTATATTCCAGCTGTGCAGAAAGTCGAGTCTCCCGTGACGCTAGGAAAAGTGAAATGACAGACGAATGTGTAATGTCTCCGTAACTTCGCTTATTTGATTTGTCGCTCTTTTTTTGCGCGGCGCCGGAAGAGCCCTGTTATCGTGGGTAATTCGTGGCTTTATTACACGTAAGTATGTCAGAATATCTTCAGAGATGTTACAACTTTTATATATGAATGATTGTCCTAAGTTTTTGGGAACTTTCACGAGATAATTCAAGTTTCCTAAAGGGAACATTTATTTTGTAAGGAAATTATCGAAAATATTCTACACAAAAAGATTCGACAGTTTGGAAATTTCTCATGCTAACTATACTTTTATTCCAATACTGCTTAGTATTTAGCTCTGTGAACTGTAGACCTCGCAAGACTGTCTTTATAGTATTTTTTTTTTGTTACTGTTACGACCAAAAAAAACATGTATCGTCAATGCACACAAATTTTTACGAGAATCGGTTGAAAATTGCCGTAGAGGAGAACTGCAGGAGATCCGGACATCCAGACAGACATACAAAATAAATTAGCCCAAGATGAAACGAAGTCGTTCAATAAGGAGAAAGTGTGAGATTGTAGTTTAGTAATTTCAAATGGACTATAAAAGTCTGAACTAAAACTTGGTGAAGTGCGGCATGCACTACGATATTATACATGACAGAGTATATAGCAGCTATATCATTTTTCTCAACTAGCTGACCCTTCGGCTCTACCCGAATATTAGATACAACCCAGCCAAAGTTACGGGATAAAAAGTAATGTAAGATAACGCAAAGAAAGATAACGCAAAAGTGAGATAAACAAACAGCAATTAATTTAAATACTTAAAACATTCAAGGTCGTGATTCCATTATATGTAATGATTGTACCTAATGAAGGGAAGGGGACAGGTGTTACGTTGTTTTGTGCCTCTGTGAATCGGATTTAGAAAAATGGAGATATCTGTATGCCATGACAGCCTATTTTGCCAACTCGAATCGCACTCACAAGTACTTTGTTCATGCCAGCGAAGCTAAAGTCAAATTAAAAACAATACTATGCATTTAGTTTCATAAAGAAACATTGCCTTACATTTTGGTTAAAGGGTCATAAGGAGAAACAGAATTAGTGAAGTGAAATTATACGATTAACCACTCTTTATAAGCCCAGCGCTTCACAGTGCCAACGTAATTGGCAAAGACGCGGTAGGCACCATGAAATTAAACATGACAAAATTGCCCAACACAAAGACTAGCGGACATTTACCAAGTCCTAATTATTGCCGATGATAAAGCACAGACGAGAATTTACGTCAAGACAATTTGAGAATTTACGCCGAGACTATTCATGGTAGCGGGAAATTCTCGGCTTCAGGTCTTTTATTTGTGGCAATTGTTCGCAGTCAAGTTAGATTTCAAAGTAAAGCTATTTACAATTTTATTTTAATACTAGCTACAGCTGGATGCGGGTGGCGCAGGACCGGCCATTGTGGCACTCTTTGGGGAGGCCTATGTCCAGCAGTGGACGTCTTATAGATGATGCTGATGACTAGCTACCCGCGCGACTCCGCTCGCGTCTGATACAAAACGCGAGTGAAGGCGAGGAAAAAAATAGGCCACCTGTGGGCAGATGATTACAATTTTGTCACTTATCATTGTGGATAAGACATTCATCACTCTCGCACCCGCATATTTTTCAGAACGTAAATGTCTTAAGAGGAAAAGTTAAGGGCCGTTTTTCCATAGAAACGTAGTCCCCTGCTTTCTCCTTGGATAATGGCAGTAGGGCAATATGTTTTTTTTTCATAAATCTATGGCTACTATTGACATGTTCCTATGTTTAGAGAGTTGAGAGATATTAACGTTCAAAAACCTAAACAAAATGCCAGATTTTCCGCTGTGTTCAGACATCTAGAAAACAACTTTGACTAAATTATTTAGAAAAAGGAAAACAGAGGAACACGGCCAAAGCCTTTCTTTGATTTTTAATAAAAAAAATAGTTAAATAGGTCAAGTTTTGGAGAAGAAATCAGGGGACTTCGAAACGTTGATTTTATGTAAGGTATTTTCGGTCCAAGCTGCAGTTGTCTCTATCGCGCTCTGCGGGAGGAGGCTTGAGGTTGGCGCGACGGCAATACATTTTACAAATACCTAACTATTTGCCAATTATCTCGCCCTTAGTGTTTCGTCTTAACCACAGCGATAAGTGATAATGGCAATCTATCCTATAACTATCTAACCTGCTCACAAAGTTTCACGAGAATCAGTTGAGTAATGCGACCTGTAGAGGAGGACATGACAGACGGGCAGCGCGACATCTCATGCCCCAAGCTGAAAAGGGGAACTTTGTTCGCTACGCTCGCTCGTTGAAACAGTAGCTACCTAATATACCTACATCTTTTACTTTTTCTTGCCGACAAATATTCCGTGAATAAGGTAATTTTACTTAGTACTGAATAAGTATTTGGCAAAAAACAGATAGATACTGTAGGTAGGTTTTTGTTAAAATAAAATACTTGTTAAAAAATATTTATATCTGCTTTTGTTTTGGCACGTTTAAATGAAATAATATCAACGGATTAAGCTGTTCAAGAGATTACATTTTCAAAATAATACTTGCAACACTAAATACAATATAGCGAACAGTAGTCGAGAACAAAGCATCTGCATCCACAGGCATAACGCACGAGTGGACGACAATCTTCTTAAAATTAATTCACAACATGGCTCAAAACAAAAAAGCATCAAGTCCTCAATAATTATGCGGACATATTACGTTGTGATATCGAAGGATTATTCTCTACGGTACTGGTGAGAAAAGGGAGTAAGAACGTATATATTTTATGTGGACTTGGCACTTTTTATTTTGGAGGGTAGCACGACAAAAGCGATCCGTTCTGGACCGCACGAAGTGCAAAACAGTTAAGTGAATTAATTCAACAACGGCTGAAGTCTGAGACTACGTTACAATTAAGATGGACTTGAGGAAGTCGAGCCTATGGACTGATAGTTAAATAGTAATCATCAATGTTATCATGCTGTTCTGTATTTTACACATATTTCTGAACCGATCTATAAAATAAGTTAATGTCTTCAGTTCAATTTTTTGGGGGATTATTTACCGCCGGTTCACTCTCATCCATGAGAAGAGGCCTTTGCCTAGCAGTGGGTCTTATATAGGATGATTATGATGATAAATAAATAAATACTTGAGCTTACTATGGGACTAGGTCGATTTGTGTAAGATTGTCCCCTAATAATTATTTATTTATTTATTAAATACAAAACATCCAAGATGCAGGGCCAAATGTTCGTGATCAACGTGTAATTAAAACAAAATTGCATTGAGCATCGAGACCTTGCCTACTGAGCTAGCGGTGTATTGTACCGCTAGGGTCTTTACTATACCAACTTGGCAAAATGTTGTCAAATAATTTTTGAGATACAAGTCCATAATTTTGATCAGTCAATGGTTGCAGACGTTGCACTAGGCATGCTTAAAGGGAGGTAATTAGAACAAGGGCTTTCAACATGGATTTGCGGATAGATATTAAGTACAAGATATTTAGGTAAATTAATTTAGGACGTCTTTATCGGTAGCGGGAATATAGAACTCAATTCAGTAGGTACCTATTTACTTTCCTCATGTTAAAAATAATAACATGGTATCGGTATATGGCTAGTTGACCATAAAATAAGCACAATCAAAAAGTTAAATTTCAAAGATTCGAACAAAGGTTTTTTTTCATTCAAGAGTAGATTAAAAGTTACCAATTCTTAAGGTTCAATAACTATAAGCATGCCTGGTGCAACGTCTGCAACCATTGATTGGTCAAACTTATCGACTTGCAAAACAAATCTGAAGCCAATAATGAAAAAAAAAAAAAACTTTATTTAAAACTGAACTAAAATTCCTTCACGACTAGAACAGCTGACTTTAGCAGCGGCGTCCCACGCAGCACCCTAATATCTCCAAGACACTCTCCAGGTTTTCCTGAACTCAGAGTAATTGTGTCATTATCATGGTATAAGAACCATACGGTCCAAACCGCAAAAAAAAACCTAATACCTCACCTACATCATACGGAAGATCATTATAATCCCATCCTTGCGGCCAATTTCAATTTTGCGAAATTACTTTATCGTAAACCAGCATTTACCCAGTTTCACTTACTGTTTGGAATATGGCTCGTATTTTACTGGGTTTCACAAAGACTTCCTCACTACGATACTCTCTACATTCTGGTGCTTTGGAGGTCATGACACCATCTCTCTGAAACGTTTTTTTAAATGTCGAACGGCAGATACTAACTGTATAATAAATCAAAATTCCTTCTTCAGAACATGGTTTTCGGAATTTTAAATTCGGGAAAATATTATTTCATTTAAATGACTTTTTGGAGTTATTTAGTGTAGGCCCCATTTCAGAACCTTTCCCTGCTTCTAGGGCATTTTTAGTCTTTATTGCCTCTACGATCAAAAATAATTATTTATTATAACTCAAATGAGAGTCCTAAGATAGGCACTTAATACTGCTTTTCCAGATACGTTTGTTAGAGAAAAACCACTTTAGTAGAGTAAAAGTTGAGTTTAATCCGTGAATACGTATCGTGAGTACAGCTGCTCTATTAGGAGCCTAGCAACCGTCATATAAGCCAATACAACGACAACACGTCTTGTATTAGCTTTTATACAGCCAGTATACATACATATAGTTTACATGCAGGTTCTAACAGCGTTTTGTTGTGAACAAAACGAATGTCTGGCCAATTCCAAAGAATCAATGTATCTTGAACATAGTTAATATGTTTACTAAGACATTCCAAAAGGCTTGTATAATAAATAATAACATAAAATATGTAAACTATATTATATTTTATACTATAGTATACTACGGCGATTATTTAAGGTGCTGACTATTTCTGCGCATATTACTGCGGACAGTTTTTATAAACATGAGCTAGCAAATAAACGCTGTAAAACACCCACAAAAATAACCGTTTCAACGTTCATACTCGTAAACTAGCACTAAAAAGCAAATACGTTGAACGCCGACGACCCAATAATACTCAAGGTTATTTATACATAACTAACAACCTAATTTGACAAAGTAACAAAGTATTATAGCTTCCGAGAATCTCGTTTGTGATCAAAATGAGTGTGCGAGGAATGTTAACATGGGAGAAATAAATGAAAACTTTTTCTACATCAAAGCTGTTAAGGAGAGGAAACTGTTGAGGACGAGGTATTTATGGATACTAACAAGCTAAAATATGTTTTCAAAGGACTGGTTATCTAATATAATATGTCTATCTCACACCTACAATTGAGATAAAGGCTACTTCCGCATTTGGGCGCAATCGGTATGCAGCATTTTGTTAATTAGCTTAGTGATACTCAGATTTTCTTAATTGTCGGTAAACTGTCAGTATTACAGTAGTAGTAGTAGTAGTATTATATTATTATCCTCAATTTCTGATCATGTCACCGAAATCTTTTCCTAACAGTGAACTGAAGAACTTAAATTTGGGACCCGATTGACGTTGATAGTCCTGTCATATGGTATAGGAATCCAAAGATATTTTTGCGAAAGAACGCGAAAATGCCTTCGCGCGTATGTCCGGCTGCCCGGCTGTTCTCTGCAGGTCACATTTCTGAACCGATTCACGTGAAATTTTGTGAGCTTTTTCGTTGATTATATAGATTTTTTTGTCTACATAATTTTTGGGAAAAATCATTTTTTTTAAATACAGACTCCTCTTCAGATCACAGAGCCACTAGTACGTAGGTATGGATCACATAAGTACATTCACTAAAACATTACACTCATCGCCACAGTCGGATAAAACACAAAGGAAAGTAAACAAATCGGGAATTCCCATTGATTTCACTTACCCTACCATTGATCTAACTCCACACACTGCACTTCCGCAAACGCCCCAGCCCAAAGGGCATCTGATTCATTAAAGCGCGAAAAACATAAAGGAAAGACAAACAAGATTACCAATAAATCTGAAAGGGAATTTTTGTTCGGCTTTCTACTTTGTCTCGTTTTGGGGAGAAGTTTTTACTGCCATGAGGACGTTACTGAACTTAAAGCTAAGTTAGGATAAAGAAGGGTGGAGCTGGGAGGAATGGTACCGAAGATTTGTGTAAGTAAGGTAAGTAACAGTAAGGCCTGCGAGCTGTCTCGCGGCGAGATAGCCCATTAACGCGCCGGGATAGTCTATGACGCATTGGTTTTTACTGTAATGTCACGTAAATGTATTTGTCATTAAATAAATAAATAACTAAATGTCGCTGCGACTCGGCTCGCGGGCCGGCCTGTTATAGCCGTGCAGACCTGAAAATGAGGGACATCTATTTGTGTGTACAAATCTCCAAGTCAATAAAGGGTTGGCAATGCCAGTATGATTCTTCTGGAGACGAAGCGTCCATAGGCTACGCTGTCTGAAACCAACTATACTCGCGAGTTTGGAATATAAAATAATTTTAGTGTCGATCGAGCACTGTAAACTGTAACACGATAACTCGCGGTAACATAAATAAAGTAAATTCTTTTGGTTATGACAAGGTTGGAGGCGGCTAAACTTAATCATCGAACCAACGCATTCCTAAACCGTTGGTATAAGGCTGAATCCCACCGGACCGTCTCCCCCAGACTCACCTTTTGGAGGAAAAGCCCGTCCATCCTGTTGCCTTAAGCTCCTTATTTACTACCAAATCTCTTACTGACCTAATCATTTTCCTCCAAAACGGCCTTATCGAATAATACCGTGTGTTTTTTCTAACATTGAAAATCACGTTAATATTTTGGTAGGAATCTTTTTAGCAGTGTGCGGAGGAAAAATCTGTGAGGTAAATAAACTCTCAGTTTATTTCTCTCAGATTTTTCCTCCAGCACATCTGAATCCATCTGTCCACCACTGTGCATTCGTTCATCATCATATCAGCCGAAAGACGTTAACTACTGGACCTAGGCCTCACCAATGAGTGCCAAAGTAATCGGTCCTGCGCCATTCGCATCCAATGAGCTTCCGCGACCGTTACAGGTCATCGGTCCACCTTGTCGGGGCCTACTACCCACGCTGCGCCTTCCGGTGCGTAGTCATTCGAGAGCCTTTCCGCCCCAACGGCCATGGGTTCTGCGTGCTATGTACCGCGCCCACTGCCGCTATTTATTTAATCGTATGGCATACATTACTTTGGCCTTTAAAGTTAGTCACTCGTTAGTACCACCCAGGGCACACGTGCAGGGTTGTGGTAGGTAGCTCCTGCGGACGCGAGTAACGGTTGTCCCCCCTTTGTCAAGTGAGTGGGCAACTCGACTGTTAGAAGTTCTTAAGCCGCCCGAAGGCCTCTAACTCGGCTTAACGACTGCCGCTTAAGTTTAGCGATTCAGCGATGTCAATGTTTCACCAGCACATGGAATAATGGGCTTTCAGCGAGGACGAAGGCCATATTTCTTCCCGCGTATCCACCTGGGTTCAATTTGATACGCTGGGAACCGTATAGGCAACTAGTATATTATAACAGTACCTCAAGTCACGTGCCCGATTTACGATTAGCCACGGGGAAATATGGCTGGAGCATGAAAGAAAAACGATATCCTTGGGATATCCTTTTTGTTATTGAAACAACTGGAATCGCGGCCCAGTAGAAATATCAGATATATATTATAGTTGTAGGTAAAAAATTTAACTAACTCCCGTTTACATGTAAGGGTGAGGTGTTCAAAAAGGTATTTGTTATGTTTGTTTTAGACAATACATATTATGTCAGCACTATAAATTCCAGAATGTTTTTACTTTTTTCCTGAGTATATCAGAACACAAAAACCCGAAGAACCTTTTGTTTGAAAGCAGTTCCCCTCACAAAACTACACACTCACCAACTCTATCTCTTTATTATTTTAATATGTATCAGGTAGATATGTAGAATGGCAACCAGCTTCCAAGTTTTCTACAACTTCACTTAGCGATATTAATAAAAGGTTTATTACCATAATTACAATACATAATGTGAATCGTTTTTAAACACACCGTGCATTTTAAAGACACTTGAATTATCGAATAAAACAATTTGTCACTCGATAAAATCCGTTCGTATACATTAAGCCAATAAAATATTTTAAGTCAACATTGCTTCTTCTTTTTGCCGTAAGACTGGCGCTTCTGTGGCAGGTCTGATGTCGTTTTGAAGATATCGTCAAACTGTCAAAATGACAAAGTGTTAACAAATGAACGCGTCGAGTTTGTAATGCGTTCATTTATTTTTGGAGATATTAATACTTTATGTTGAAATAAGATGTAGCTGTTTTAAAACTGATGAGTCTTTTGATGAGTCCGCTTCTTAAAGGTGTTACTTTTTTGATACGGTCTTATTTAGTTATCATGTTATGGTTTTGTTTGTTTAAAAAAAACTTTTACAGTCAGTTGTAAATATATGGATGCATACAACTTACGAACACTCTTTGGGGGAGGCCTACGTCCAGCAGTGGACGTCTTTCGGCTGGTATGATGATGATGCTCTTATATCAGCGGTTTGAAGTTATATGAGAGGATTATGTCGATATATATTTTTACACTTGACTGTACTTTCAAATATTGTACTTATACATTTCACAGATGCGAATATTGACGTTTTGTCAGTCAATGGAATAAAATTGGAGGACACTGCTAACGTGTGCTAAAATTGTAAAGAATCACGAGGTCTTCCAACCTACCAATTTTTATCCAAAAATATCAAAAATTTTAATCGATAAGAAAATAAAAACTGCTGTCTATTATGAAACACCCGATACGTTCTCCGTATGCGATTCATCGATTACCAACACCAATTATAATCAAATACTTACATTATCCACGCTTATATCAATCGATTGAAGCCAGATGAGCAGCATGCATCGAATTTAATCGTTCGAAGCGCCAGTGCGAATAATGGTCCGCGCAAATTTTCCGTTCCGTCGAGCATTTTCCTCTCATTGCACCTACACAATCGGCGATATCGCCTGCAAAATGCACGCTATTAAGTCACATTCTAAATATAGGGATCCACGCGATGACGCCGAGATAGCTATTCAGTTAAACCCTGTCTATACGGCTATAAACAACAAACAACCCATTTCAAACCTTACTTGTTTCCAGATTAAGTTTATTTTTATTTATCTCAGCGCTTGTCGCTTTAAACGTTTTCTGTCACGTACGAAAACAGATGAATTGTACTGTACAATTCATCTGTTTTTTACAATATAACTGTTCCACATCTGCCTTTTGACGATTGATTCGTAATAATGATTGCTACTTACGATCTGCAGACATGTCCAAGGCATGGCATGACAGAGACGTTGATGGTAATTATACGGCAACCGTATCGAGACGACTTATTACTCGAATTGTACCGGTCTGACATGTGATGACACCGGCACTTTTAAAAGGCACGAGTTGAAGTTGCATGGTTACATAATTGTGCAGCTGTTTTTTTTGGGTTGACGATTTAATTTTAGGTGTCGTGAGTTCTTTCGCATATAAATGTCTGGTTTAAAATAAGCATCGAAAAGATAACAGATTAATTACTAATATTAAATACTTATTAAATGCTCAAACTCTGGCCTACATTATTAAGTTTAACAACTACTTAGTCATTTCAATCATCCATCTTTCAATAAAACAAACTAATTAATAAAACAAATAAACTAATTTAAAGACATACTAATATAACGAACTATTATCTTAGTTCTATATTTCTGACTAAGTATTCCTTCCAGAAAACTAACGTAAAAAAAGTTTAGGACGACATTTTTGTTATTTCGCAATCAGCACTCTAGCAGTTAAAGTCTTATTATGACATAAATGCTACCCATATTTAATATAATTATTTCGTTTCGTAATATTTGACGAAAGGGTACATATCCGTCGCATATCTCAGTCTTTTACTGACATACATTAACAAAGTCTATGTCACATCGCGAGTGGAATTGCGGCCCTGTGATGGTCGTAGCTTCAGTTTTTTGTTTTAACTAAGTATTTACTTTGCTGTGACCCAAAGACCCAAAGTACAGAGATCTTGGCTTCCAACACCATGGACTGCGAGACTACATTTAACACTGTGGTCAATTAAATCGAATTTTGCTCCGTACTTTTGTACTGTCAAACCGTTTCCCATCTCAAAAGTAACATGTACAATGTTAATGTTAACCCATTCAGGGCCCATGACGACACATATGCGTCAGACCGTCGTAGTCGCTTTCCGCTACATACGAGGAAAACCACGAGTTTGGCTACGAGCGTAGCTCGTAGCGATTCTGGGCAATGAATTGTGCGTAAGTCTAGACATGGATGTCTAAGTCACCTTATCCAACATCCCTTCAGCTTTCATATCCTCTAATTAAAGGCAAACGCTTGAACGCTCGGTCGCGTAAACGTGGTACCAATCAGCATCATTCATATAGCTAAACGCGTGTACACAGGCTGATCCAGAACATGGATCAATATCACTACATATTTAGTATAAAACAAATTCGCTTCCCGCTGTCTGTCTCTATGTATGCTTAGATCTTTAAAACTGCGCAACGGATTTTGATGCGGTTTTTTTTAATAGATAGAGTGATTCAAGAGGAAGGTTTATATGTATAATATAGTACCCGTGCAAAGCCGGGGCGGGTCGCTAGTGGAAGGTATAAAGTAAAGACCGATTTATAAAGATCTATTAAATCTGATTTCGGTAAGCACTTCGTACAAAATGTACTGAAATAAGGTCAAGATGATCATTATAAAGCAAAGCCTGGGACGAAAAAACCTAGATTAGGCTAATGAAAAATTTTTTTTTAAGAGATATCTAATTTACATATACGGCGGCTAATTGTTCAATAAAAATAGGCTATAAAGAATAGAACTTAATTAACAATTTTAACAGCTCAAATATGTAGGAACATAGCTAATAAGGTTTCTAATTCCAAATAACGTTACTTATTTATCATGTCAGTATAGTTTATACATCTAACTTGCTTACATTTTCGGTTTTGTATAAAGGTCTAACAAAATACGAAAGCATTTTTCGTAACAAAATCCATGTCAATAGTGTCTTTCACTTCCAGAATTCGCCGCACTGACCCATTCACATTTCCCATCCTGTATAAAGGCGTCACGTCATCGTCATGGGCGCTTACTGCCTTTTCCTCCCGAGCGCGGCGAGTACGAGTTTTATGACTGTCTGTCTCTCATGGCGCGTTCAAAAACGCCGCCGATTGATAACACATGTTGCTGGTTATATAATAACTTCACTCATAATAAAATTATAAAGGGCACTGCTTTTGTCGGCGGAGAAAGGCCGGATATGGTCGTATTTTATGTCTTAATTTGGACGACAAATTTATTTTTGCCCCTTAAGGATGAAAGTAATTTAAAATTGAGCTGTTATTGAAAGTATGAAACTGACACTTTTATAAAGACAATAATAAACTTGAGCCGTTGTCACTATTTGCTAATAACTGGTGATATAATATGATAAACAAAAAATTAAAAACTTAGATACTTACTCGTATTTTATTTTGCAAGTAAGCCTCATTTGCGTATCAAAATTTTACAATAACATTTACAATTGCATTATGGTCAATATTTTTCACTTTTATATTCAAACTGGTGGCAAATTAGCAATCACTGGACACTGGATGGCCAATGGACATCGTACCCTATGTACGTTTGCAACTATAGCGAAGACAGATCTTCGTTGCTGAACCTTTACCTACTGCTTTAACCCGTCGAACGCGCGTCATCTGTAGAACAATTCGTAAAGGGCTTATGACCCATCTCCGCTCCCTAATTAGGATGCTAAATTCAGGTAAGGGTCCATGAGCCCCTTTCTATTTTCCGTTAGCAACACACGTGTGCGTCTAGCGCGCTCGACGGGTTAAGAGGAAACACGTTTTCTATCGAGCCGATCGCGTCCAATTATGTATAGATCCGTCCACGGTCTTTGAAATATGGTGAATATTGACATTTGTTTTTTTTGATCTGCTAGAACAAACGGTTTTTCTTAAAAAACTGCTTAAATAACATCAATTTCAACAAAATTAGGTCTTGTCAGCCTCTTAAATTTGGCCGATGAGCCTAACGAGGATAAACCGCTCTTCTGTAAAATTAAAAAAAAGCGGCTTAGTGCGTGTCGGACCACGCACAACGAGGGTTCCGTGCCTACTAGAAAGGTCGTATCGTTACTGAAATCTTACGGCACGTACGTCCTTTTCTTTAAGGAAGGCAGTTTTTTAGAAATACCCCGAAAACCTTTGATCCGATCTTGTTCAAAACAATTTTCGCTGAAAGAATTTAATAAGCCCTATGAGCATGATCTTTTTCATATTTTTAAAATACACGGTTCAAAAATTAGAGGGGGGGGGGGGGGGGGGGGGAGACGACACAATTTTAGTGACTTTCGAGGCGATTATCTCCGACTCTATTCACTTAATCAAAAAAGTTGCTGAGAAACCTTATATTTATTTTGAAAGGCCTATCGATTGATGTGCCACACGTGGGCTTGCAATGAAAAAAAAAATTTGACTTTCAATTAGTTTTGGAGTGCACCCCTAAAAAAAATTATAGTTACAAAACTATGTAGCGGTTAACAAAATACACCTACCCTCAAAATTTTATTCAAATACCTTATAGTTTTCGAGTAAAATGTGACATACGGACGGACAGACAGACAGACAGACAGACATGACGATTCCATAAGTGTTCCGTTTTTTGCCATTTGGCTACGGAACCCTAAAAAGGTTGCTTAAGTGGTTTTGCCTTTACACCGTCGATAAAGAGTTGGTAACTTCTTTTTCTTGTATTTCTTCTAGAGTCACAAGCCTTCCTAGGTTCCGCAGTCTGCGTACTTTCAGCACCGCCGTCGTAGCACTTTTAAAAAATGTCGGTTATTTCCTATTTAACGTGTAGTAAAATACAACTGAAATAGGAACCACACTATAAACACAACGACATTATGTCTCATAATCCATTTACTCCGAACGTAAGATATGCATTGTTTGTCCCGTCACCACTTCGGTACCATTAGTTCCCTCTATTTGCTTTGAGAAAGGGTTGTATTCTAAGTAGATGTGTGACGTCACATAATGTCGCACTTGAATGTTTTTATTGTTTCTTTGTTCGCCAGTTTTATAACGTTTATTTGCTGTTAGTGAGCACATACTTTTGGTGTTATACCTCATTTCATATTATATTAGATTTTATTATGGACAAACTCGTCAGAGGACTAGTTTTCATCATCATCATCATTTTCAGCCCGTAATCGCCCACTGCTGAGCATAGGCTTCTCTTCGAGTATACGCCACCCGTCCCTATCCTGAGCTAATCTTATCCAGAAGTGACCCGTTATCTTCCTAATATCGTCCACCCATCGAGCTGGTGGACGGCCGACTCTCCTTTTACCTAGAAGTGGCCACCAATCTGACACCTTTTTGGTCCACCTACCATCATTCTGCCTGGCAAGATGTCCTGCCTAAGTCCACTTTAGTTTGGTAATGATATCTCCAACGTCGCGTACCTTGCTCACTCGCTCTTGTAGTTTAATACCGAGCATGGCGCGCTCCATGGCTCTCTGTGCTACTCGTATTTTGTGAACAGCTTCACTTGTTAGCGTCCATGCACCGTAAGTCATGGTGGGCAGAACACATTGGTTAAAGAGACGAGTCTTCAGGCATTGTGGAACTTCGGTGGACTTGAGGATGTCGTCCAGTTTATTAAATGCCGCCCAACCCAGCTGTATTCTCCTGGAGATCTCTTTATGTTGATGCTCTTTGTCAAATGGTAGAATATGTCCAATATATACATCGCACCTTTAAAACGGAACCGACCTAATCCAAAAACATATTTTTTTGGGAAAACGCAAGTAAAGATTTTAAGTCGTAATAGGTCGTTTAGAGTCGATCTATGTATATATCTCAACTCAATGTGACTTTTTTTGAGTTAGGTCAGTTCCGTTCTAAAGGTGCGACATATTGGTCGACCAACTCCAGTTTATCGGACTTGTTTTACTATTTTCAATAATTAAGTCGGTTTCGTAAAACAAGTGCCCAGGCAAAATCTTGGGGACCCCGGGCTCCTTTACGGCACACCTTTAGTAACTCTAGGAGGTTGATGAAGTGCTTTTCAAACATAACAATATAAATATTTTTGCGTTTCAAAATAAAATTCCTTGAAATCGCATGACGTTCAACGCACGAATTTGCTTGTCCTGGAATAGGATCTTATGTACAAAAGATTTTCAGTCGTGCATTTTAAGACTTTAGAAGTGAGGGGTAGCTGCGCTACTTTTCGAACGAGCATTAGGACATGAACGGCAGGAATGACAGTTAAGTTGTCTTAACTGCCATTTATCATACCATAAACGACAATTTAGATCTACCTAAAGTACGTACAAGCCCCACAAAGTTGACAGATGACCTGGTAAAGGTCGCGGGAGTCCGCTAAATGCGGGTGTTGCTCGACCGGTCATTGTGGCACTCTTTGGAGGAGGCCTATGTCCAGCAGTTCGTCTTTCGGCTGATATGGTGATGATGAACGTACGGACGAAACGTTACACAATCGACCAGCTCTGGACTGTGGAACTGCCTGATCTCTTCTGCTAAATCTCCAATGAATATTCAGTGTTTTCGACTTTCATGAGTATCAGGCTCATATTCTGTTTCAAGTTCTTATCTTTATAGCAGAAAATAATAATTCATAGTTCAAATGGCAGACTTAATGCCATACAGCACTCTCGACCAGTCAACTTTAAGGAAAAGCAGATAAATTGTACAGCTTTATTTGAAGTCAAAATTACTTCGTTAGGTATAAAAACTGAAGGCAATACAAATGCATAAATGAATATTAAGGGACAATCTTACACTAGTCGAACTAATCCCATAGTAAGCTCAATAAGACTTGTGTTGTGGGTACTAGCCAACGTTATTAAAAAAACCCAAGACTTAGGAATAGGGCATTCCAACCTCTAGGCCTGGTGGCCTGAGTAGACCGTTGCTACTACCGCGCACTCGCCTCTAGATATAAATACTTAAATACATAGAAAAAAAATCAGATAGATTACGAATTTATTGTGCTCTCGCAGCAAAAAAAAATACATTCGGAATTTACAACGACAAGCCTGTTTGTATTAACTAATAAGTATTAACAGGAAAAAAACCACTTTAATGTAGAAACACGGTGAAAAAGACTTAGCGGAAGGGCGAATTTGTCAGAACCGAGCGAAACTATAAAAGTAAAAACCGGCCAAGTGCGAGTCGGACTCGCGCACGAAGAGTTCCGTACCATTATCTACAAAAAAAAGCAAAAAAAAAACGTTTGTTGTATGGAGCCCCCCTTAAATATTTGTTTTATTTTGTTTTTAGTATTCTATCTAGCTATCGCGGTTCTTCAGATACAGCCAGACGGACGGACAGACAGCGAAGTCTTAGTAATAATTTTACCTTTTGGGTCTTCATCCCTGAGTATAAATCCTGCAAGCATCCTAAACTAAACGTGCATTTTAGGAGCTGCGTTACCGTAAGAGAAATGCCACATAAATGCACCATAAAGCGTTTTAGTGGGCAGCGGGATGCGAGAGGAATCCGTCTTTATTAGAGTACATGCCATTGTGCTTAAACGGCCAGGGATTAAAACTGGAATGTGCCATAAACCGACAGAAGAGAAACATTTTTATAAATAAAGTGCATATTTTGGGGGATTTACCAGAAAGGTACTAAAACTGACCACACCAGCAGGTCTATCACGGAACGCATTGTACGTACGCGCGTCAGGTAGATCTCAATGTCACTTTTTGTAAGGGAAAATGATAGTTGAGTTGCCCTAACGTGCGTTCGAAAAGTTACGTGATCACCAGGGCTCGGATTTTACATCGCACGGTAAGACGAAAGAAAACTATGGAGTCGATATTAACATTACAACTTTACTCATATTCATAATCACTCATTTTCCTAGTCCCGTAATTATTATATATTTATCATGCTGTCAAGTTTCAACTTAGTTGCATACCTAGTTATCCAGACCATATTGTTGCGATAGACTTAACGGTGGGTACTGGCCGCTTTATTTAATTGCCTCATGTTTCAATCATTGACGGCTTTAGACGTGTCATTTATTTAAGTTTGCAATTAGTGAATATATTAATTAACTTAATTATTTCGTGAACATTTTATTATTTAGCTTATAATGTAATAAACATGGTGTGGCGGTTAACATTTGTATTTACAATATAATAAACTTTTGGTATTAATTAAATGAGTATGAGTATGAATATGAGTAAAGTTTTAATGTTGATATCGACTCCATAGTTTTCTTTCGTCTTATCGTGCGATGAAAAATCCGAGCCCTGGTGATCACCCCTCATGAGCTTGAAGTACCGTAACGGAGAACGTCGCTTTACGCTTTTGGCGTATACACTTTGATGTCTAAATAAAGAACAGAGACATAAAGGGACATATCAACGCTTTCATACAATATGTACCTTTCGTAATCAGAATGACAGATGTACCGTTCTGTCATTGTGTCGTGGATCAAATCGTGGCCCTAAGGGGTAATTTTTCATTCGACAGTTAGGACTACTCAACTGTGATTTTGTGTATGAACATTTATATCTACCTAACGTCTGTACGAAACGTTACGCCATCGACCAACTAGTCGAATTTAACGGTGTCTTCATTGCCATACTCGTATTATATCTATGTAATTATTTTCAGGAGAACCAACAACAATAAAACTTATGCATAACATGAATGTTAACAATTACAGTAGGTACCTCACAGATAGCGCTAGTATTATGTATGCCTTATTATTTACCAATTACTCGTAAGTTATTAAATGATTTCTAATATTTAAAACTACACCGAAGAGATTCTGTTTATATTTAAAACTATAACTCACTTTTCTAACATCTAAAATCTTTTGCGCATCATCTCGACACACAACAACACAAAAGAATTCCGTAACCCGATACAAGACAGTTTGTTCAACTCCTCGCCTAGTGCGAGTGGAGTGAACTGCCACGCGTTTCGCGGGTCATATAAGCCAGTGGATTGGCTACAAAACTTGTTCAACTCACCTGATTCCGGGAGGCGCGATGTTCGCTTCAACTCCGGTTGGTATCTGTCAAGGTTCAGTCAACTGTCAGGTCAAGTCAAGTTCAATCATGAGGGTCACCGGGGCTGAAGAAGCAGCCGTTGTGTTCCGCGGCAGTATCGCCAACAATCCGCGGCGATCAAATCACCAACTCTTCCGATGTCACCGAAATATCCACACAAAACACTCGGACACCCGTGTGTCTTCAAAGCGAGCGATATTACACAAAACAAGGAAAATGCGTTTCCAAATTATCCAAAAACACTCGTTCCATTTCGGGTCCGCAACCACGAGGTTATCTATTTTTTCTCCGCCTTGACAAAAAGTGTCACTGTCAAAACCACAGACTCAAAAGAGGCGTACACACGTGAGGAGTTTAAGGGGGCGGGCAGACGGTCGGCCCGAACAATCACCCGCCTCGGAACGGCCTCTAAGCCGGTCCGCTATACTAGGGGAAGTCGCGATAGGGTTGCTACCGCTCGCTTCAGAACCGAGTCCCCAACCATGACCTCGGCAAACCGAGGGGTCCCGTCTTTACCGGGAAACAAATTAACGATGCGCCCCCGGCGCCATCGCAGTGGCGGAAGGTTAGCATCCTTAACTAGCACAAGGTCTCCAACTCTGGGGGGACTGGTTTTGTCAGTCCACTTGAGGCGCTGCTGCAAAACATGCAAATACTCTAATGACCATCTGGTCCAAAAGTTCTGAGCCATTTGTTGCAGCATCTGGTAGCGCGACAAACGACTGGAGGGTACGTCCCAGAGGGGGTGCTCCGGCAACGCTGCAAGTGGCTGACCAATCAAGAAATGGCCTGGAGAGAGCGCTTCCAGGTCATTTGGGTCGGAGCTGAGCGGACACAACGGACGGGAATTGAGGACGGCCTCAATTCTACAAAACAACGTCGCGAGTTCCTCAAAAGTCAATACAGTTTGACCGACTACCCGATACATATGGGCTTTTGCTTGCTTCACGCAAGCCTCCCAGATTCCACCCCAGTGGGGGCAGCCTGGCGGATCGAACGTCCAGGTGATACCCCGACGGGAGCGGTCTGCTCCAATATCAATCTTATTTTCAAATAAAAATTTTACAACATCTTGTAAATAACGGTCGGCACCCTTGTAATTGGTTCCACAATCTGACCGGATCAGAGATGGGAGTCCCCTACGGGATACAAATCTATCCAATGCCGCAATAAAAGCCTCCGTCGTAAGATCACCAACAAGTTCAAGATGAGCAGCCTTGGTCGACAGGCATACGAAAACGCACAAATACGCTTTTACAACCTTCGCATTTCGAAGTCGCGACGTTTTCACTAAAAAAGGTCCCGCAAAATCGGTCCCCACCCTAGAGAAGGTCCTAGCCTCGTTGACCCGATCAGGAGGAAGGTCCCCCATCTGGGGCTGCATCGTGGCTGCCTTGAGCCGAAAGCAAGGCAAGCACCGAAACACGATGCTCCGAATAACCCGTCGGCTGTTCAATATCCAAAAGTCTCGCTGCAAAATGCCCAAGAGTGCATTGCAGCTGGCATGCGAGTTCTTTATGTGGCGGTCAATCACCAACAATTCCACCAGATGCCCCTTCTTAGGCAGCAAAATGGGGTGGCGCACCGAGTACGGCAAGCTAGCGTTGCGGAGCCGTCCTCCAACCCGGAGTGTACCCGACTCGTCAATGAACGGGTTGAGGCGTGCTATCGCCTTCGGTAGCTTAGGACGTCCCTGCCGCAGGGGCTTCAATACGTCCCCAAAGTGTTCTTCCTGCACAACCCTAATCCAATGATGTAGGGCGGCATTCCGCTCTTCTGTGGCGAGAACTCTAACGCGTGACCGGTTGTCAGGGTGGCGACAATTGTGTATAAATCGCTTGACCCAGGCGGTCACTCCAACAAGCTTGTCGAGAGAGCTATACCGTTCTAGCAACCAAGCAGTGTCTGACACTGGAGCGGTCTCGACAAGGTGGACACCCAAGCCAGAGGATGGGGTCCCAATCACACAACTGGCAGGCCAGAGTGTCTCCGGTTCCAACAACCAATCTGGTCTCCACCACAGTGAGTGGGCAACAAGCTCAGGTGCCGTGCAACCCCTGGACGCCACGTCCGCTGGGTTCAGTTCACCTGGCACGTGTCTCCAAACCAAGGCAGTCTCCGAATTCTGGATTTGCGAGACCCGGTTGGCCACAAAGACCTCCAAAGTATGGAATGACGACTGCAGCCAACACAATACAATTTGGCTATCAGTCCATGCGTAGACACTCTCCTCAAGGTTCACGGTGTCCTTCAAGGTAGAGGCCACGTGGTTCAGTAGGCGTACAAGAAGAGCCGCTCCAGATAATTCCATTTTTGGGATTGTCAAACGCGTGCGAAGGGGAGCCACCTTGCTCTTCGCCATTACCAAGTGCAAATCGACCGATCCGGCGGAGCTGACCGTCCGCAAGTAAACGGCAGCTGCATACCCTCGCTCGGAGGCGTCGCAAAACCCGTGTAGGGTTACTCGGCATTTCCCTGCCGGCAACAGCTTACGCGGCAGTTCGACCTGATTTATCTCCGGGAGCGTGGAGAAGAAAACCTGCCAATCGCTCAACAAATTTCCGGATAGTGGGTCATCCCAACCCAGTTGGACCATCCACAGGCGCTGCATAAATGCCTTCGCCGTGAAGATGACCGGCGCGATCCATCCATTCGGATCGTACGTCCTGGCCACCGTGGACAGCACAAGCCGCTTCGTCCAGACCCTCGGGGAATCCAGTTCCACCCGATAGGTGAACACATCTTGGACTGGTCGATATTGCACGCCTAGGACTGATAACATGTGCGGGCTCTCAACATTTTCGAACAGGTGCGGATCCTGCTGGTGATCCTCGGGGAGGCCGGCCACCACGGCCGGTGAGTTGGACATCCATTTGCGCAATTCATATCCACCCGTCCGCAAGAGTTCCACCAGCTCATCCCGCAAAACCAAAGCCTCTTCGACACTGTTTGCCCCGGTGCACACGTCATCGACAAATAAGTCCCGTTCCAAAATGGCGGACGCTCGAGGGAACCTCAGTCTCTCTCGAGACGCCAATTCTAACAAAGTTCGAATTGAAATGTACGGACTGCTCTTCAAGCCGTATGTATTCGTATTCAGCTCGTACACCAACATCGGTTCATCAGGGCTCTCACGCCACAAGATCAGCTGATACCGACGATCATCAGGATGGATCACTGTCTGCCGAAACATCATCCGGATGTCGGCGACGAACACCACCTGATGTTTCCTAAAATTTGTGAGGATATCCGTGATATCCTTGTGCAGCTTAGGACCTGCATGCAAACACTGGTTCAATGACACCCCAGTCGAGGTGGACGCGGACCCATCAAAGACCACACGAATCTTGGACTCCGGGGATTTTAGGACCGCGTGGTGCGGCAGGAAGCAGTGCTCCACTGTACTCCAGTCCGTCCGAGCCACCGACATGTGTCCCAAACCCTCGTACTCCCTCATGAAGTCCACATACTTCTGCCGGAAGAGCGCATCTCTTCTCATTCGGCGTTCCATCGAAACCAGCCGCTTCTCAGCCATCTCACGTGACGCTCCAAGAGGAGGTCGGTGGATGAGCAGAGGAAGTCGTGTTATGAACCGACCAGAGCAGAGGCGCCCAGTATTATTTTGGTAAAACCGTTCGCACTCTTCCTGCTCGGGGCTCATACGCGACGCGGTAGGTGGTTCCTCAATCTCCCAGAACCGTTGCACGGCTTCTGAAAGAGCAGTTCCAACCAGACAGCCCTCCTCAGTAGGAGGCGGTGGAGCCGCTAAAACCAAACCCATTACAGCATAGCCAAACACAGTTTCCAGTGTAACCAGTCCGCCAGGCTGTAAGGTACGGTTGCCGCTCAACAGCACCCGCCCAAGAACGTCTGCACCCAGCAACACGTCAATCGGACCAGGTCTGTCAAATCCAGCATCCGCCAGAACTAATCCAGCTGTCAAACTCCGAACCTCTGGAGGCAGCTTCACCTGGGGGAGTCTCCCCACCACTTCATCCAATACTAACGCGGGAGCATTAATCCTCGCGCGTGAAGTGGGACCCGGTCCAAAGGTGAGTAAGGTCTGCCCTACCAGGTTTGACACTGTCACATTGCCTACCCCACGTATACTTTCCGGGTGGGGTTTCACAACCAAGCCCAACTGTCGCACCAACCTACTGGATACCATGCAGCCTTGCGCTCCCGTGTCAAGGAGAGAGCGCACGCAGGCTGATCCTCCGCCAGGGCCCCAAACACAAACCGAAGCCGTGGGCAATAACACGGTCTCCAAGGGCGTGGCGGTGGCTGGTGCGTGGGCGGCGTATCCCTAGCAGGGATAACGCGTTGCATCCTGTTCCGCATGGGCGGGCCGCTCGTACCGCTCGAGCGGGTCCCACTCCGGCTGGTACTGCCGTCGCGCCATGCGTGCCGCCTGCGGCCCCTGGTATGTCCTACTCCGGCCGTACGCCGGAGGTCCCGACGCCCAGCGGGGTCGCTCCACAAGCGGCGGCGACATCCGTGGCGCCTGCCGGGGTGGAGGCGTTTGCGGGCACCCGCCCGTAAGGACCCCCCGTTGGGGCACGGGTGCGTGCGAAGTAGTCGCGTAGTTTTGGAGGGGGGGGGGAGGGGGGTGTTACCCGACGTCCCCACTTCTCCTCGGCCATGGGCCCCTGGTCAGCCCGCTGCTGACTCCGAACAGGGGAGCATGACCCCTGCGCAGGGGGGGGGGAGGTGTATCCCCACTGCGGTTCATGCATAAAATGGGGTGGTGCTTCCCACCACAGGACCTGCACGCCCGCGGGTGGGCACAATCTCGCACAAAATGTGGGCCCAAGCAAACAAAGCACCATTGCCGCTGCTTAGCAATGTTGCGGCGTCCCACAACCCGCTGCGCAAGAAACTTCGGACACGCTGGCACCCGATGGCCAGGGTTCTTGCAGCATAGGCAGACTTCAGGGTCCAATGCACTGATATTATATTGGTGAGGACCCGCTGGTTGTGGGGCCGATTTGCCCCACCCTCCCCTTTGAGGTGCAACTCTCCCCTGGGCCCGCTGGGCCCCAGGAGGCCTCGGGGGTGGAGGTAGATCCGAGGTGTCGGCCCGTCGACACTCAAGTTCCAATTGGTCGATAAGATTGGTGAAGGTCGGCAGATGCTGAGCACTTTCACCACCATACCGGTGCTCAAACCTGGCCCGTACATCAGCCGGCAGCCGGTTCAACAAAAAATTCAACAGTATGTAGGACCACTGGTCCACCGGCAAACCAAGGTTCTCTAACCCTTTGGTCGCTGTCAAAACAGGATTCAGCATTTTCAGCCGGATGTCTGAAGCCTGAGCGATCCGAGGGATATTCCAGATCTTAGTCATAAGAGTATCCGCAAGTCGCCGCACGTTCTGGTATCGGTCCCTCAGCAACGTGCGCGCGATTTCATAATTGTCGTCGGTGACCGACAAATGCGCGATCAAGTCGCGCGGCTCCCCGACGAGAGCAGACATCAGCTGCGCCAACTTCAACGCCGCTGGCAGGTCCGTCCGGGCATGCACCAAGCTATCAAAGAGGTCGATGAAGCTGGTCCACTCGTCCAGGTCTCCTCGGAAGACCGGCATCTGTATGGCTGGCAAGCGCGCTGCCAACCCTGGGTTATAGATAACTGCGTGTTTCGGAACGTCCCGGGCCGCACCATTCCGAACCCGCAGTATCTTAGAAGCCCTCTCGACAATCCTGTCGCCAAAATCCATACATTGCTCAAAGTCCCGCTCCACCTGCTCGGTCTCCGGGGTCGTCCGGCCGGGCTCCGCTAGGTAGAGTTCAACCTGGAACTCCACAGCCTTAAGACGGTCTGACACCTCCTCGTACCGGGTCAACAAAGCCTCCTCCCGGTCATTTCTATCAACCAAAGCTGCTGCAGATGAAAACCAACGCAGTGCAGACTGGATCTTAGCCTTAGGTGTAGATCCCATTTTAAATTAATTTCCAACAATACCAGAGAAAATTAAAATTAATTTAATTAATGTGGAAATTCCAATCTCTTGGTCACCCTAGTGAATCAAAACCAAATATCAACTCAATTACAGGAATGCCTTACAATAACAACCAATATAGATTCTCAAAACGCAGTGGAAGCTCAAATTATAATCTATAATTGGCTAGTTACATCACTTGTACAATAATCTAGCTTACAACTAATATTTGTGGTAGCCTTATATTTTAGCTTATATTCTTAGCAAACTTGGCCGCTTATAGCAAACTGAATAAAACAAATGCCTTATTACCAAACAACAAGCTATGAAAGGCTTTCCAAATTACAATCAATCAAATATGTGGCTTATATTTGCCTTCAAATATTTTCCAAATTAAATTGTACCAAACACTCAAAATCACCTTCCGGAGGTTGTAATCTCACTAATTTGCACTGCAAGTACAATAATTTCGTGAAATCTACAGTACAAAACACTTGCAGTGCCACAAAATAGAGGTTTTAAATAGTTGTAGCTAAATTTGGTTTTAACAAATAACCTCAAAATTTTTACCCAAAAGGAAAAAACTATCAAAATTCGCGTTTTTTCTTTGTGAGTAACCACGCTCTGGCTACCAAATTTTGTTCAACTCCTCGCCTAGTGCGAGTGGAGTGAACTGCCACGCGTTTCGCGGGTCATATAAGCCAGTGGATTGGCTACAAAACTTGTTCAACTCACCTGATTCCGGGAGGCGCGATGTTCGCTTCAACTCCGGTTGGTATCTGTCAAGGTTCAGTCAACTGTCAGGTCAAGTCAAGTTCAATCATGAGGGTCACCGGGGCTGAAGAAGCAGCCGTTGTGTTCCGCGGCAGTATCGCCAACAATCCGCGGCGATCAAATCACCAACTCTTCCGATGTCACCGAAATATCCACACAAAACACTCGGACACCCGTGTGTCTTCAAAGCGAGCGATATTACACAAAACAAGGAAAATGCGTTTCCAAATTATCCAAAAACACTCGTTCCATTTCGGGTCCGCAACCACGAGGTTATCTATTTTTTCTCCGCCTTGACAAAAAGTGTCACTGTCAAAACCACAGACTCAAAAGAGGCGTACACACGTGAGGAGTTTAAGGGGGCGGGCAGACGGTCGGCCCGAACACAGTTAAATGTTTACAAATGCTTCATGTTTAGCGAAAATCAAACACGAATCTAGAAACGCTTCGCGGAGTATAAACGAAAACACTCCAGTATCCAATAATATACCTTATCGAGTTGCATTAAGGTTCATGTATGGTCAAATAACCCTGTTCTCGATGGCACGGGCAAAAGGGCCAGTAGCGAAATTGTGTAAACAACTTGGCCCAAGACAGTTACTTATCCTTTGAATTGTAGAATTTGTAAAAGCCACTTGAGGCTTAGTTAAATATTTGGCAAGCTTTTGTACCATACAACATGTTTGAAAGGTGTGCATTGCAACCATAAAAGTTTTTCTAACAAAATCCATCAAAAAATGTTCTTCGTTCGCTTTACATTTCATGCAACTATATGAGTATGTACGAGTATATCGTCACCTAGTACCCATAGTAAAGGCTTTGCTTAGTTTGGGACTAGGTTGATTTGTGTAAGATTGTCCCCAATATTTATTTATTATTTATGGATTTATTTATGTTGTCTAGAAAACTCGATTAGAAAGTGCTAACTACTAAAGAATTGATTTGATATTAGATCAAAATCAAATTGCTTAGCGCACTCTTCTTTCGTTTGGCTTACCATAAGACCAATACACTGATAATCAGTTACAAGTAGTCGATTAGTGTAAGATTGTTCCCACATAATAACATACTTATTTATTTATCTTTTTTTTTTTTTTACTCAAACTTTTTGCCCTCTTGCCTGAAATATCTTCCCCAGGAACTTAACCGTAATTACACAACGAACTAATTTTCTTACACTTTTTGTGACATCGTGATGATTTTGTCAGCAACTTTACATCGTCGCCCGACTGTCATTAGTCGTCGGTCCTATGCGCAAACGCAACGCATCTGGCGGACGCATACAAATAACGCTTACAAAGTTAAAATTTCATCAAAAACTCTCTTAATTCAAGCTTAGTAGGGTCGGGAATTGATTAACACAAGTTTTAAATTTGCTTGTATTTTTTGATTGAAAATGATTGAATTTCAAAACCATAACTAACATCTCCCGCTTTGTCTATGTTGTGACGTGTATGTATCGAGTTGTTATGAAGATTCACAAGATAAATATTATTGTAAGGGGAGGTTTGATTGATTCCACAAGGCATTGAGGAGGTATGGATAATATTGGATGGGAACTTTAATGAAGATCTGTTCGGCGATATTGAGTGATGAAGATATAATGGTGTGAAATGTTTCGAATTAAGAATCGTGCTTTGAACTCTGAATGGAACTCATCAGATTGCTATCAACGTGTTATTAGAAACAGGGTTCTTTAAAGTACCTAACTGTATAGTTATACAGTCCATGACGAGTTATTGCAAGTGTTGAAAATTATTTAGAAGTCGATAATTATAAAAAAAGTTTTTTTTTCTGAAGAAGAGAAAGAAGCCGTATTCAAGAAAAATGAATCAGTTAAAGTGAAATACATCAATGATACTGCTGTGCAACTTCTAATCAGGAAAAGAATTTAACGAAACCGTTACTTAACTCCACAAAGAAAACGTTATACTATACAAACATTTATGTTTATGTACCGGCACACGTCGGAAGGGTGTCGAGATTTACTTCGACAAAGACTCATAAATATGTTCACAAGATGAATAAGTATTCATATATACGTCAGTAAATGTCTAGATGAAAGCAGAAGATGCAAATACAAATAAATATACAAATTATCTTTATTCTGCATAAAATGTGGTACATAAGACGGTAACATCGTATTTTAAATGCAAGACACATTTCACCAGCAACTGGCCAGCAGATAAATTAGCGATCTAGATAATGACATAACCAATGCATGACTTAGACCATCATCCTCCTAGCGTTATTCCAGGTAATGCCCCTAAAAGAGCCCGGGGTCCGCTTTGACACCTAATCCTAATCTAAAACTAAACCTTATTGGGATGACTTAGTTTGCATTAATGAAATCATCCAACATTAGGGAAAAGGTACTAACTAACGCAAGCAATAGCCGGACGCGGTACAATACATAATTCCGAAGAGTCATTAGTCCGAAAGCATACTTTTATCATAATTCCGAATTCCATGTTCCGCTGAAGGATTTTTCGTATATTTAATTAAATCTATTTTTATTTTTCATTAAATCTGCTGCGTCTCGTATGGCGGAAAATGGCGTTCGGGATTTTGAAATTTCGATTTAATGATGTTTTTTTTCCGGAAGATGTCCCTCTTCGATAATCAGTCCCTTGCCTCTCTTCAGCCCCTTGCTGCAATAACATAGTGTTACTCATAATATTAATGTACTAGTTTACTGCTACTATTCATTTAGTCCATCCCGAAAAATCGGAACCGTGCGACAATCCGAATTTGGCGCCCTAATGAACAAACTAAAACTTTCCAGATGCGCCAACGACATCTGCCTCACCTCATAACGATCCCCAAGGCGCAAACAAACTGCAAACATGTTCCAAATTTAAAGCAAATCGTTCGATACAAACGGAAATAGACACTCCCGAGGGAAAAAAAGAACACATGACCTCATTTGTCGCCGCGAGAGAATTATTTATTGCGTTTGATACTTTCCTGGAGATAGTTCTTTGTCTTGGGAGAGTTTTAATTTAACGCATTTCTTTTAATGTTTTAGGTTTGTAATATACGAGATGTTTACCTACATTATATATTTTGATTAGAGGCCCTTTGATACTTAGGTTAGTTTTCTAGGGTAAACTAGGCACGATTCGATTTTTTCAGATATTTTTTTGTGTGCCTCGTTTGGTGGCAACGTTGAACGTTTAATATTATCCTACTAATATAATAAATACGAAAGTTTGGATGTTTAGATGTTTGGATCTTTGTTACTTAATCACGCATAAACGACTGAACCAATCTGGATGAAAATTTGCACGGAGATAGTTTTTTTTTATACAACGACGGTGGCAAACACGCGTACGGCCCGCCTGATGGTAAGCAGAAACCGCAGCCTATAGACGCATGCAACTCCAAAGGAGTAACATGGGCGTTGCCGACCCTTGATATGTTTGAGGATTCGCCTTGTTGACAGCTGAAGGAACAAATTCCCTCGCTCTCAACACAACACTACTACAGAGCAAGTAGTGTTATTATGGCTGTGGTCTTCTGCAAGGCGGAGGTACTTTCCCAGTTGGGCTGCTACAAATTCGAGCGGGATGACATTTCGCTGTACCCTACCCTCACCAAGGTAGTTTATAGGATATACTCCTTTTTGGTTCCCATGCCTGCTGATGCTGTTGTCACTTTCTGCGGCTAAAATAGTGCACCTCACAACTCACACAATTACACTTCTTCACCCTTAAGGAAAGGCAACAAGGCCAATCCTTCTAGTTACGTACTACGTAAAGAAGTACCTACGTAAGAAATTACGGAAAATTGGAAAGTCGTATATGCTTTATTCCATTCAAATAGTATTATTTGATATCTCCGCCCATTGTAAAGTAGAATAAAATTTAAGTACAACGCGTAGCTTCTAGCACGCGTGAAAATTGTTTTCCAAAAAGTCTTAAGTGGCACAAACTTGATATGAAATTTACCCTTTTTGCAAAACAGCGAGGGTCAACCACATGTTCTTAGCCAGTTGTGGTTTCAAACGTATTTATTTCTTCAAACTAACCGCTTTGTAAACACGATTCAATACAAAATATAACTTGTTTTCTACAGCGCAAGGTCGCATTTTCAATGATCCGAGTTAAAATTACGAGGTTGGGGAAATAAGTAGTTCAAATAAGAACTGAAAACTCATAAAGTGTTCTCAAGGTGAAGTTTGATTGCTCTAAGGAGTATTAATTCGGTTTTGAGGTTAAACTCCTTTCAGATTCGTTTGTTTAAAGTACAAAAGGATTTAAAGTAATTGATGGTTTGGTTAGAGCAATGAATGATGCCAAATATACGTACAAGTAGATTGAGAAAAGCTGTGGTGTCAAGGAATATGAATACTTTACTATTTTTGAGACTGTTGAGTCAGCTCGATGTATTCCAACTGCGGCCATTCTGCGGTGTTTGCGTTCATTGCGGCTCCTTCACCTACAGCGCCAATTACCTACAGTTTTGGATGCATCAAAATAAATGTTTCAAAACATAAAACTTTTTAAGGCAAATTTTAAAATTTTGTCTTGCTCGCTGATAATCTATGCTCTTTGAAACTTATGAAAGTCTATTTATATTAATGTATGCGAATGTTAGTTTTGATCGAAAGGACTGTCAAATTATTGGGTACTTAGAGATTAAAAACATCAGTGTTTAATTTAAAATGGTACCCATTGCCTGCCTCACCTTTTTTAGTTTTGATTTTTTGTATAATTTTATTATGATACTTAATTTAGTCTCGTTTACGAGTGAAGAATATTTTATTAGTGTCTGTTTCTGCTTTGTATCTCTAAATTTAAGGTTTGGTCAATTTTATTCCCATTCTTATTCTTAAAATATATTTTTTTCTAACGTAGCATCTATATAATTATGCCAATGGTTCACATATTATTTTTTTGCTGTAGATAATGCCTGACATATATAGATAGGTACGCCTTTAAGTTGTATTTTATATCCTAGAGCGCAAAATTCATCCTAATGTGTACTTTAACTTTTTGGTGAAGGAAAAACATCGTGAGGAAACCTGAATACATCTGCAAAGAAATTTAAAGGTGTATATTGCCATAACGTAAAAACATATATGAAGTCTCCAGCCCGCACAGCGTGGGGACTCCTGCCCGTTCCCACTCATCCATGAGAGGTGACCCAGCAGTGGGACGTATATAGGCTGATTTATTATTGTTATTATGGATAAAACTACATTAAATGTCAGGCACACATTTTTGTATAGAATTTTATAACAGATGCTCGTGAAAGAACAGCAGGCTATGTGCTGTACGCTCATTCATATGTTCCACGAACGAAGAAGTGTATCTTTGAAATTCGTACCTTCTCACGGGAATTAAAAAGAGGAAGTAAGTTTGGCGCAATTGAAGTTACTAAAGATGTCCCTGAGTAACAAAGGGACATTCGTCACGGTTAACGCAGTATATATTCGACATAATACGGAGATATTCGTGACATGGACCAAGGCCGGAGGTCTGGCGTCATTTCTGACGTAGATATGACATACGCACAGAATTTCCCGCGGGTATAGGACTCAGTTTTTGCAAATGTATTTGAATTGTGTTTTGAACAAGCTTTTATTTAGTTTCACCTGTCCAGATGTTTGTCATCAAATCTTGCAAGTTACATTTGACCCACTTCCCGGTGACCGAATTAGCTGTTGATGATGGTATACAGAAAAGTACAGCAGGCAATAAAAGTTTCTGTTTAAAATTACTATTTTGTTTTGAAAGGTTTTTAGTTAGACTCAATTTTTTATTCATGTTATTTAATGATGAAATAACATTTTCACTTGGATATAAGGAAGTATGTTATTTTTTCAACGAATAAAGCTGTATACCCGTGTGGCGTTGGGATAAAATTTCACCACCCCCTTTCTTCCCGTGGGTGTCGTAAAAGTCGACTAAGAGAGCTGGGTTGAAGTTTGTTATGGGCGATGGGTTAGCTATCACTGCAATATCACATTTTGTCGATTTTACATAAGGTACAGTCGAGGAAATTGAATGTTTAGCACTTTTGGACCTTAACGTCATTCTAATAGAGTTGACATGTGCCAAACATTCAATTTCCTCGACCGTACATAAGTTTCACGTGCTCCCTTTTTTTCTTCTTATGTATGAAAAAGTAAAAAGTAAAGTAAAGTAAAAAGTAAAGTAAAGTAAAAAGTAAAGTAAAGTTGAAGTAAAGTAAAAGTAAAGTAAAGGAGAGCGAGCGCAGGCAAAGCTACATAATATTGAAATCATATTATATTTTAGCTCGGCGGGAGCAAGCGAGCGCAAGCAAGGCAACTTAGGCAACATAATATTGATATCATATTATATTTAAGCTCGGCGGGAGCAAACGAGCGCAGGCAAGGCAACATAATATTGATATCATATTACTTAAAGTTGTAAAATACATGTGATTTAACTAACACCAGGCGCCCATTTCACACCTACAAGCTACAATGTTACCTTTATTGCCTTTATAAAATTTGTTTTTATTTACTTTTAATATGTTATATGTTGTCTATACAATTTTACCTGTTATTTTTTGAACCGGCAATATGTTCTTCTCAAAAAGCTAGTTGTTATTGTGCATTAATTGCACAAATGGGGACTTTAACTCAAGTAATATATATATTTATTTAATTCGGTATGCCAATTTGCCATACTGAGTAACAATAGTACATTACTACAGGGTCCGGGAAGTAAGGGGTTGCCGGCCGAGTACATGTACCTAGACGGCCGAGCGTAGCGAGGTCGGATATTTATGAGGCTGGTAACCCATTTTCACGTCGAGGCATGTATAGTGCTTTTCTCAAACATGCAATGAAATAAATAAAAAAAAAACTTCAAGTAATCAAACTATAATTTTCATGGCTGGACGCCGTCCGATCCTGTGTCACAAAATGTAGAATGGAAATTAAAAAAGACCATCTTGCAGGCCTAGGCCTCTATTTTTGTATGAAATGCCATTACGGGTCTCTCGTCTCGCTGCGCCCGAAACGTGACACTTCGAAGCCCTTTATGAAGAACACAACGTCAATATTTCATTGCATGTTTGAGAAAAAGAATATAAAACCTGACAACATTCGTGTTCTTTCGGACCTTGTGTATTCGGATATATCCGAAATTTCTAAGGGTTTGTGAATTTTGCACTGGAAATTTGTTACATTTTTGTGATATTTGTTAATATTTAGGTTCACTTGAAAGACACGTATCGTACGCTTCGTATGCCATTCAAGAATAATTTGGAAAACCCGTTTTCTGTAAGTAATAGTTCGACTGTAACATCACAAACTGAAAGTAAACAAAACACGTTGAATAACGGCGCGTCAATCACCAAATATTTATCGCCTGTTATTATTAGGAATCATTTGGTACACAAACACTTACTTGTAACGAGCGCCTAGAATCACCCGCCCTGCTGAGAGATGGGTTTTATGGGTTTAAGATGCTTACAGATGTTACAGTCATACGGTTTAGTAGTAGTAAATGGTAACAGTAACAAGGCATTTTGTAAGTGGTACATTATTAAAATTAGTGGCTCTGTTAGCTGTAGACCTTGCAAGACTGCCTTCTTTAAAAAAAAATGGTTTTCGAAAATATAATCGACAAAAAAAAACACATAATTGCCAATCCCGCTCATTCACCAGAAACGGATGATAAATGCGACATGAAGAGGAGAACAGCCGGACAGCCGAACATACGGACAGACATACAAAAGCATTTGTACACAAGCTGAAACGGAGAACTTCCCACACTTCGCTCGCACGTTCAATTCGTTTCCTATTTTTTTTCCAGAATGCCATTTGAACTAGTTTTTTAGAGATAATTAAAGGTTGGTATAGTACCAACTAGAATATAAAAAATGGAGTCAGTCAGACTTCGCTTGCGACCGTTGAAAACAGGCCATACTGATTGACAGGTAACTGTGACGTCACAACGATAAACCCTGTAATAACCGTTGCATTAAAAATCATGTAATTCGCAGTTCCAGTCGCAAAAAATTGCGTTTAGATAAATTTATGTCACGCAATTTATATTTTATTAAAACACCAGCGACCCGCGCCGGATTCGCACGGGTACTATATTATAAGTAACATATAAACCTACCTCTTGAATCACTCTATCTATTAAAAAAAACCGCATCAAAATCCGTTGCGTAGTTTAAAAAAAGATCTAAGCATACATAGGGACAGACAGTGGGAAGCGACTTTGTTTTATACTATGTAAGTAGTGATAAAGATCCTGTTATTCGCTTTTATTTTACTCTTGGCTGATAAAAAAATAATTGTTTTTTATTTTATTTTCTTTTTCTTTTTTTATACCTAGGTGGCAAACAAGCGTACGGCCCGCCTGATGGTAAGCGGACACCGCAGCCTATAGACGCATGCAACCCCAAAGGAGTAACATGTGCGTTGCCGACCCTTGATATGTTGGAGGAGTCGCCGTGTTGACAGCTGAAGGAACAAATTCCCTCGCTCTCAACACAACGCATCCTCGGGAGCTCTGGCGACCTTGCTCACCTCCAGGAACACAACTACTACAGAGCAAGTAGTAGTGTTATTATGGCTCATAGTCTTCCGCAAGGCGGAGGTACTTCCCCAGTTGGGCTGCTCCAAATTCGAGCGGGATGACATTTAGCTAAAAAAAAATTTGGAATTAACAACGTACTGCAATAATTTGATTGTTCTCTAACGTATCCAGAAAACAAAACTGTTATACATTTTAACAGGTCGAAAACATCAACAATAAATATGTAATTGACAACCGACAATGAAATTGCACAGTGTGAAAGCACTTTAAGCCGAACCTATGGGTGTGATCACTTAAACCAATAACACTATAAACAGCCCAAGACGCCATTATATTGATTCAACGAAATTGTTATAGTATTGGCCAAGCAATACATTTATTTTTACACATTAGGTAGTAGGTACTTAACTACTGAATTGAGCAAATGAAGAACTACAGATACAGGTCAGTTAAAATGGACGCATTTCAACTGACCTTTCGAAGTCAATGCAATATCAAAAGTTGAAATTATACAAACGTACATTGTACGCGCGTTCGTCGGGTTAAGATAAAAAGTTGCCACATTGCGTAAATGCTACATGCCAATGAATAAATTTAAAAAAAAAGCGGCCAAGTGCGTGTCGGACCACGCACAACGAAGGGTTCCGTGCCTATTAAAAAGGTCGTATCGTTACTGAAATCTTATGGCACTTACATCATTTCCTTCCTCTCCCGCTGACCCCAATCGGGGTCAGCATTTAGGCACGTCTGCCGCATGCCAGAAGCGTTGTGGGCTACAATTACCACCAAGTGGGTCCCACAGAACCGAATACGGCGTCTCGGTAGACCACGTAGGAGATGGCGAGACGAGTTTGACGTCTTTGACCAAAACTGGTGGGAGTCTGCCCAGTACAGGGATGTGTGGAAGAAAAAGAGGGAGGCCCAGCAGTGGGACACTTCTTAAAAAAAAAACACTTTCACTGCCAGGAACCCGCCTAGCGGGCGCCTACGCCGTAGTCGCTTTCCACTACATACACGAGAAAAGCCCGCTACGAGCGTAGCGCGTAGCGATTCTTGATAGTGAATGTGTTAATATAGGTTATTTGTACTATAGGTTTTATGTGTTACAATTTAGTACGTCATTAAGTCCAGATTAGCTTATTTTGGATCGTGATCAAAAAGCTTGTATTATCAACACGTACTTACAACGTTATTCCACTGAACTTTACCGTTACCTCGACCGCAGCAGTCGTTCTAGAACACTCTAGATTTCACCCGAACATCAAGTTTACGTCCGTTTTATGGGGCTCGTGCATGTAAAATTGAAGTGCCGCTTGCATACGGGAATAGCACAAATTGATTGTTTTTCTAGTGCGGTTTAAAATTTAAGCAGACGGTTGGAAACTGGGAGTGTTTTATGTGCAAACTGAAGTTTTAATATTGATGACCGGGGTTGTGGATCTGGAAGGAAAACATGTTACTTTTCGAACAAGCTTTAGGATCATCATCATCATGATCATCATATCAGCCGAAAGACGTCCACTGCTGGACATAGGCCTCCCCCAAAGAGTGCCAAAGTGACCGGTCCTGCGCCACCCGCATCCAGCGGACTCCAGCAACCTTTACCAGGTCATCAGTCCACCTTGCGGCCCCTAGCCCTCTCCATAGCCCTTTGGGTTACTTTAGGATAGGATAACTCAACTATGACTTTCCCTTACAAAAAGCACCTGACGTAGGTACAATGCGTTTATCGTGCTATTTTATCGGGAACACAACAATTCTGCAGAGTCATTTGATGATTGTCCGAAAGCATAATTACCTAGGTTAGGTTAGGATAAGTTTATAATTTTGGACCAATTTGTTGTCTCTTAATAAATGATAATAATAATAATTATTATTATTCCGAAATTTCAAACTTCCGAACGCCATTTATCGCTTAACGAAAATTTAGACGCATTTTAATAAATTAAATATATAAATAGGTTAATAGGTTAGGTTAGTATTATAACCTGAAAGATCAAAAAAAATATCAGCGGAACACGGTTTTCGGAATTATGAAATTCGGAAAAAATATGCTTTCGGACAAATTACTCTTCGGAATTATGTACCTATTTTGTCATTATCGTTGTAGATAAGACATCTGTCACTCTCGCACTCGCATACTTGTCCGAACGTGACGGATGTCAGCCACAGCGATAATGATAAAATGGCAACTGTTTGGCAGCTGTTTAGAACTTAAAAAACAAGCCCAAGTTTACTTAGTGTTAACCTCGCGTATATGTATTGCTTTAAATACTAGCTTTGTATACATAACTAAAAATAATATTTTACGCGGGTCTAATCCGATATCATCATCTGAGACCAGAGGTGTAACCGCGTAACGGTTTAAATGCGCGTTAGGTAGATCGAACGGTGATTTTCCCATATAAAAAGTGACATTTAGATCTAAGACCCCTAGCACACGGCGTATTTTAAACGCGCCGTCGACGCGCGTTTCCCTAATACCCATCGGCTGTGTAAAAGGGAAACGCGCGTCGACGGCGCGTTTAAAATACGCCGTGTGCTAAGGGGCCTAACTGAAGCGCATCCAATGCGTTACGTGATCGACCTGCAGGGCCGCTGCAACCCGTGTCGATACGTCAGAAATATCTATAGTAATATTATAAAGTAGAAAAGTCAGTGTGATTGTAGCTTTATAAAACGTGAGTTTTTATGTAACGGGCGATCTCCGAAATCGCTGATCCGATTAAAAAAATAAAATTAGTCGTGATGCACTCTGTCTGTTTTTTCTTGGTCTGAGCGTATTACTGTGTTTTCCACATACCATCAGTCATACTGTTCGCCACTGTAGTGGTTTCTAAAAAGCCGGCCAAGTGCGAGTCGTACTGAGCAGAAAAAAACAACGTTTGTTGTATGGGAGCCCCCTTAAATATTGTCCCCTGTCTAGCTATCGCGGTACTTGAGATACAGCCTGGTGAGAGACAGACGGACGGACGGACAGACAGCGAAGTCTTACTAATAGGGTCCCGTTTTTACCCTTTGGGTACGGAACCCTAAAAAGGCCTTTTACATATTATAAGAAACTTTTGGTACTAAAAAAGACAGCAAATGCATTTATACCCTAATCGCGAGGTTTGCGATTTCAAAGAAAACCATTCCCAAAAAATACTGTTATGTTTGAAAAGCTCCTTACGATCGAAATAAATCCAACTAGTATAATATTTCCCTTAGATACCCTAGATAAACAAAGAAACGTAGAAGACTTTGTCCGTTAAAATTATAATGTTATATGGAATGAGGTACCTATAAGTATATAAGGTACCAAATTAGATGCCTATACTGGCAGAGCTGACAGTACTCGTCCTTTGAAGTAGACTTGAGTATAAAATAGTTATTTACGATACAAGTGCCGAAAATAGGAAATTCGCAACGAGTGGTGATAAATTAAAACACGACGGAAGGGAGTGTTTTAAATCGACACGAGTTGCGAATTACCTATTCGCACGTGTATCGTACAACGTTTGACTGTACATACGGCTCTTTAAAGTTTCGACATATGCACGAAAAGTGCTCTTTTCCGCACTAGTGCGGGAAAGAAGCACCATATGTACTGTAAACTAATTTAAAGTTCATGTTGGTTTTTGAAGAAAATTAGGAAAACAACTGTGCCACGTAATAACAGCCTGTTAATGAGATTAAGATTAAGCTATTAGCTACATTTTTCCTGCCAATCTTAATCAAGGTTATCGATGACAAACAAGGACGCTCACTTTGACAGAAAGTGATAACCACCTTATCAGCTAAATGCACATGTGGTGATTATGTTTGGGCAGAATTTAAATTTAATTATTTTGTTCGGTAATTGAAAACAAAATTTTAATATAAAACTTTTTCTTAATTCTTATTTAAAGTAAATTATTTTGATGTTAGTTAACATTGCTTAAAGTATTGGCATCTAATTTAGAAGCACCTTATAGCAGCAGAACACTATATACCCCGAAGGACTAAAGATGAATCGTTATAAGTTTTCAACAATTTAATAGCTTTAACTTTTATATCTATAAACAAGTTTTGCATCAATCAAACTTTCTTAACACAATAATATGTATTTATAAGCTTATATCTTAGTAATCACAGGAGAATAGAAAGTTACTGTAACTTAATTAATAAAACTGAACTCAATTCAGCCTAAGCGAATGTGTTAGTTATACTTAGAATTACAAAATAAATTACGATGCCATGATGCCATGTCTTGTCTTCTCGGCTCGGTGGTACAGTCAGCATCAAAAGTAACTGGGCAAAAGAAGACGTCAAAAGTCTTTATTAAAAGGGAATAAGAGCTTTTGCAGACGTCAATTGTGCAGTTACTTTTGATGCTGACTGTACCAGGTCTATCCCACTGTCATTTTAGCGCGAAACAACACTTGTCTATGTTAACCTCCTCATGGAGGTCTAGCTATAGGGATGTACTGTGTATTGCACGTAATTACGTTTCATTTAGACGTTCCGTTGTACGTAGTTAACAACAGCTCATCTAATTATTTAACCTTATGTAAAAAGCATCACCTGATACCCCTTGTTAAGCGTCGTGAAATTGCTGATGTATTGTACTTGTTAAATATAATAAGAAGTAATGTTGACTGTCCTAATTTACTTGGTAAAATTCATTTCAACAAGAAGTTTCCGCCATTTTCGTCCTATCAGCATGTTCCATGTTTCCACTAAATATAGAAAGAATAGTTTTTTGTGCAGAGTAGGCAGGAGTTTCAACGAAGTTGTAGTTAAATTAGATATAGACATAATTATTTTGTGATAGCATACAAGCAATAAAATCTAAACTGACAAGATTCTTCATATGTGATACTTCAGGTGTAGGCTCGGGTTACTAGAGTTTATATATATTCTAATTTATTAACTACCTAGTACTTGTATATTCCCATTGCCATGCTTGCTATTGGTGCGCGATTGGTTACTGTGCGTAATGTACGCTAAGTTTTAAGTTTGGCTATAGATTTATTTGTGTTAGTTTATTTCTATAAGTGAGAACCTGTAATTGGCTATATGGTTTTATTATTTTGTCTATAAATATGTTGCGCTATTGCTTTTCCATGTATCAATAAATAAATAAACATAATATGAATGAATTTTTATAATTATTTTTTTAGTAATGTTAATGATGTGTTATGAATTGTTGTTATGAGAATTTCGCTTATTCATAATTTTAATTTATTATTTTGATGATCTTTAAAATGTATTATTGTTTACAGGTATTTTAACATTTATCGTGATGACAGCTGACATATTATATTTTTTGACATTGTGACTAGTTTTAATTATTACTATTTATATTTTGTTGTGTATGATTATTTTAGCTATGCCCGAAGGGCAAAATTGTATATTAAATTTAAGGCTGAATATACTTACTCAGCCTTAAATTGAATATACAATTTGAATGAAATGAAATGAAATAATTTAATGGATCGCACACCATTTTATACTAATAGATACATCTTGCTAGCTTGACGAAAGAAGTAATAACAATGCAAAACATGAACTATTTGTAAATACTTATTTGTATTCATGTGTTTTTTTACTTTATCCTGACTGGGGACTGTTTTATTTTATTATCATTAAGTATCAATTATTATTTTCAAAATGGATGATTATTTAGATAACAAACATAGGAATTAAAATAATTTCCATTTTTGATGTTCTGATATGAGGTACCGTCAACAACCCTACCTCACTATATGATTGCCTACAGCAAAAAAATACAGCTAACGTATTTACTTAGGCAGAGGACTTTCTGTGCCTTGAGGTAGTATTAATTATCTGTGGTGGTACATATTAAGATATTGCGTTGTTACCGAACTTAAGTAAGTATGCCAAATTTCAGCTCTATCAGAATACCGGTAAGTGGCTTAAACGTCTCTTTTTTTAAATAATTTACCAAGTTTGTATAACATCCAAAATCAGTAGTATACCTAGTCTGTTTTAGTAAAAAAAAAATGCAATAAACGTAGCATTTATACACTTCTTTTGTTGCCAAATACGAAGGGAAAAGATAATACGAGGGGTGATCCAAAAGTAATGATAATCAGCATGATTTGGTCTCGTGATGATAATTTGTGATTGTCATTCCTATTGCGCAATTATTCAATAATACACTAAAAACTAAAAAAAAAGATTTCATTCATTTGTTTTTTTTTAAAAGCTAAATAAATATGATGGTATGGAATATATTCTGCCGTCAGTAAAATCGGAGGATATTTTGTTACATGTTTGGGGCGGTGGTGGCAAAGTTCTGGTGTGGTAATAATAAATAAAAAAAATACAATTTAAAGTTTATTTATTTTGATGCCACGAAATTAATAAATTAAACTCATGTCATCGTTTTTTTTAAGCACAGCTCCCGTAACAAAGTTCAAGGTAGGATTTTCTGGCCATCAATATATAGTATTTTTTTTTTATAAACAGGGTGAACCTAGGTTACGAATATATGAATATAAATACGAAGGGAGAGTGATACATCATAATTCTATAGCAATTAAGTGGGGCCGTCTCAGAAAAAACCAAAGCAAAAAAAGTACCAAATGTATATGTTTTTTTCTTGACCGAGCTTGCCGAGTACCAGGACTGTTTTTCAGGCTTGTGAATTCTATAAAACTAGTTACCTACAGTGTAATCTAGACCAACTCTTTTACTAATACTTCTTATTCTTAGATATTGAAAACTCGTCAATAAAATCGGTGCAATTGCGTCGATGTAAAAACTAGTCTTAATTTCGTCTATCCAAAATGTTTTTTTTATACGTAGCAAAATTAAAACATGTTTAATATATTATGTAGGTAAATAAACTAATAAAGAGTGTATTTAATAATTAAAAATGATATATAACGGATAACTTCTGTTTCTTATGCCGATTATCATTACTTTTAGATCACCCCTCGTATAGAGGCCTAATAAAACTGGCGAAGCAAAAGGTGGCTCGTGTACTGGAATAGCTACTGTATGTTCTATTGTTTATTCACAGTATGCTTTGGGCCTACCAACACACCTGCGTAAATGTTTTACAACCCAACTTGAAGACAAAATTAAACAACAGACGTCGGCAATGGTTGGTTTTAGTACTTTTTGTCAGAAACTAAAACAAACTATATCAGCACGTCTACCATGAGACGGCCGCGACATACTCTCGATTTTTCTCGCACTATGCCTTTTGTTCTAATCTAATAAGAGAGAGACGGATAGTGCGAGAATAATCGAGATAGCTCGCGCGCCATCTTGTGATAGCCGTGCAGAACAGATAACCAAGTCCAGCATTAGATTGTTGTCAGAGTACACGTTACTCCGGCAATTAGCACAAACGACCCAGGGTGTGTTTCACAAAATAATTAGCTCCCGGGTACAAAATTATTGTGTAACCTGCGACTAATTAGCAACAATGTGAGGAAGCGTCGCATGTGCAATATTAGTTCTGTGTCACGTGGCGTCGGGTGGTTTGATATAGGTCACAGTAAATCCATTCATTCATGGTAATATTATAAATGTGAAAGTCTGTTATCTTTTTACGCTTAAACCGCTGAACTGATTTAGATGATGGTATACAGATAGTTCGAATCCCGGAGAAGAACATAGGATAGCTTTTATCCCGGATATCATCCCCTAGGGGGGTGAAAGTTTGTATGGAGCTGTGATATAAACGAGTTCCACGCGGACCGAGTCGCGGGCAGAAGCTAGTAGGTATAATATAATTGTGAAAATACCTCGGTGACCTTTTCACGCTTGAACTAATTAAGACGTAGCTTGTTTCCTGTTTCTTGTTTTTTTTTCCTAAGAAGGTGAATGATCGTGGGCCATGTTCATCATTATAACTAGCAACGGTTTAACTAACCTGAAAAAATAAGACCAGGTTGCACTCCGGGAGTGCCGGCAGAAGTGAAAACTCAATAACATTGTAACAGTTTTTCGATCAGGTCACGTGACATCTTACGGTGTCACCCTAAAAATGAATTTGACGCAAATTTATAAACAATTATCAATTATTTAGGCGGACGGCCCGCGGGCGCGTTGGGTGCGACGGGCCCAACGCGCCGCCGCGGCGCAACGGTGCCGGAGTCCGGCGCGCCGAGGACGGGCGGCGGCATACACAATACCAATTTGTTTTTGCCATTGCCAAATATTTTTCAAAGCTTTATCTCTTTAGGAAAAACGTCTAAATTCGAACTATTCGAATTTGCAAGAACAGCAGATGGCGGTGCACGGTGGCGACCAAAATATCAATTTGTTTTTGCCGTTGATAAATATTTTTCTAAGCTTTATCTCTTTAGGAATAACGCCCAAATTCGAACTATTCGAATTTTCTCAATAGCAAAACGGTGAAGGACGCGTTGGTATTATTACAAATTTATTTGCAGAATATGCTATTGCAAAAAGTGTTTAACGGCTTTATACTCTTACGAATAGCGTTCAGTTTTGAATTAAGTCGAATCGGCTAGCAGCAAAAAGTGACCTTCACATCTGACGTCACCAAACTCTGTCGCGTATTTAACAATTTTTCCCCATCGCAAAAAGTGCTCAGCGCCGCTAAAGAAGTTTTCACTTCAAAAAAGTTAGTGGCGACCTGTTTCGAGTTCATCACGTTAAGTTTTAACACGGCTGCAGCGCGTCAAATAATGCGTGTGCGTAACTAGTAGGTATATAGTATACTTCTATACTAATACTATAAAGAGGAAAAGTCTGTGAGGTTGGATAGCTTTGTATGTAGGGAGTAATCTCCGGAACTGCTTAACTTATTTCAAAAAAACATTCACGTATATATTGTAGTTTCTGGGTGGCCGTAGGCACTATTTTATTCCTCGGGTGCCTGTGTTCTTTATCTTTACAATAAGCGGGCAACGCCGCGCGGGCAACGCCGCGCGGGCAACAAGTTTGCTATATTACATAAAAGTTTAATATTATATTATTTAAAAAATCGGCCAAGTGCGTGTCGGGCCACGCGCAGTGTAGGGTTCCGTAGTTGCCTGTCTTTCTTAGTTACATCGACACGCGCGCGCCAACTAAATGGTTGCGCCGGCTGAATTTGTACGAAAGTTGGCCTTTCTAAGTACATTTTAAGTTGGTTATTAGACGGTAACTAGTTATGCCTACTTAGGCGTGATAGTTTTCCTTTTAAATTCATTATATGTACTACTGCAACGACTTTTTTCACATTCCCAGTAGTAGCCATTTAGCCGGCGGGACACACACACTCGAACAAAAATTAGGGCTTTAAGGCCCAATATCTCGCCAAAGAATCACTAAATTGAAAAATGCTTTTTGGAAACTCATAATATTTTTGAACAAGCTATCCAACAATACCCCACATCATGGGTTTAACGAGAAAATAAAATTACATCAGTGGGGTAGCATTCCACTATTTTAGTGTGTCATTTTTGGAGTGCTATCTACCTCTTTTTTATTTATTTATTTATTTATTTATTTATTTATTAAGAAAAAAACATGTAACATTACAGGAACTACCCTAAGCCATTACATTTTTAAGTAACTAAAACTAATCACAAAACATGAGACATGATACACACAATAAACATTTATATTTCTATTTGACATTGACACCATCGATGTAACTATATAAATACAAGCTAGGATATCATCTCACACAGATTCAAGCATCCTCTTTCAACCACCGGCCAGCCATCCGCAAACACATCACAGGAGAGCTGCACAGTGTCGAGCTTGTTGAGAGCATGTAGGGATCGGCAAATGGGGGAGTTGCGACGCGATATTGTTCGGGCAAGTGGCACGGCGAAAAGCCGCAACCGCTCCACACGAAACCGAATCCTACCATCGGGAACAAAAAGTCGACAAATGTCATTGACTAGACCAGGACAGTCAAGACGACCTCGGAGTACACGGAGGACCGTGATCAGTTGGTCAAACAGTCTGCGCGTGGCTAGGGAGTTAAAGCCGAGAGTACCCTGCAGATAAGCGGTAGGGTACATAAACGGGTAATAACCGTAAAGCTTTTTATAAAGGGAGCGTAGGAAACATTTCTGCACCTTCTCAATCATTAGGGCATACGTCGACTCATAAGGGTTCCAGACGCACGAACTTGCCTCTAATTTAGACCTTACGAGTGCAGAATACAGCAGTTTTATGATCCCAGCATGCGTAAAGTCCCTACAGTTACGTGTAACGAAGCCTAAACGTTTAAAGCCCTCTTTTACAAGTGAGCGCATGTGGTCGTGGAATGTGAGCCCAGGGTCGAAAACCACTCCTAGATCTTTCATGTAGTTAGCACGATTGAGAGTTTCACCGCCAATGAAATAATTTGTCAGTATTCCCTGCTTAGATCTGGTGAAACTCATGACGTGGCACTTGGACGTGTTTAGATAGAGGCGATTCCTGTTACTCCAGCGGTGGATCGCATCTAAATTGCTTTGCATACTCTCACAATCCAATGGGCTCTTAATGTCAACCACTATTTTGATATCGTCGGCATACAGCAAGGATTTACCAGATTTAAGATAACTGGGAAGATCGTTGACCATGATGGTAAATAAAAAGGGGCCCAGGAGGGACCCCTGACTTACCCCAGACTTCGTGCGAAAAAGACCCGAATCGTAGCACCCCAGGCGAACGAACTGCCAGCGATCCCTCAGGTAACTGGCGAACAGCCGCAGGAGCGACGGCGCGAAACCCATCGAGGAGAGCTTCTCTAAGAGTACGTCGTTGTCAACTTGGTCGAACGCTTTCCTAAAGTCCAAGTAAACTACGTCGACTTGGCAACCCTCATCCAATTTCCTGGAGACGTGTTCCACAAGTGATAGGAGATTTGTGTTGACGGAGCGACCTTTCCTGAACCCGTGTTGAGCATCATCCAGGTATGGATCAATTAGGTGATATAATTTAGTGTGTAGGACACTCTCAAAGACCTTGGCGAACGAGCTTAAGATGGCGATAGGACGATAATTTGCAGCCTCTGACTTATCGCCTGACTTCAGGATTGGCGTCACCCGTGAGATTTTCCAGCAATCAGGATAGATCCCGGTTTTAAGAGCCAGATTGAATATATGACCAAGGGGAGATAAAAGTTGGGTCTTAAAGGCTTTTATTATATAAGGCGGCACATTATCTGGACCGAGTGAACTATTTGGTTTTAACTTGTCGATCCCAAGACCAACCTCGTGAAGCGAAAACCCCGTTATATTTATTACGTGATCACAAGGAACAGAACCAGCCAAGTCAGCATTTAGTTGAGGCGTGTAAGGAAGAAACACGCCGCTGAAATGATCAGCGAAGGCACCTGCAGCTGCTTGTCCACTAAATGAGGTGCCATTATAGGTAATGTTTGGATCAAAACCACCTTTGGATCGCAAGTTAGAGACATGTTTCCAAAAGGTTTTGGGGTTGGTTTTTATGTTACGCTGAATGTTAAACAAATAAGCATCGTAAGCATGAGATGCTCTATTCTTAATATCAGCCCTGAGCTCACTAAAACGTTTGTACACTGATGTTTCACGCGAGGCCTTCCACTGCTTATGCAATTCCCCTTTAAGTTTTAGGTCTTTAATAATATCCGCGGAGAACCAAGTTGGGTACATTCTGCTGGATTTCTTGGTACGACTTTTTTTAGGGACACTGGAGTCAAAACAAGTATATAATAAGGTATACAACAAGTCGACAGCCTTATTCGCGCACTCTTGAGCCAGTACCGGGCTCCAATCAATCTTAGCGATGAGATCATACAGTAAAGGGAAATCTGCTTTAACAAAGTTCCAGTCTGTGGCCGACTGTATGTTACTGGGCTCGATCGCTGGGGCCTTTCCAGAATGCACCGGGAAGATAGAAATATCTAAAGGAGGATGGTAAACATCAGCGTGACTAACTAAGCCTTCGCACGCTGTGCACACTCTCACTGCACCCAAACATTCCGAAACCAGTACTACATCTAACTTACTTCCCTTTATGTTAACAATATTATTATAATCGTGCAGGTTACAAAACGTCAAAAAGTAACTATAGTAATTATTCACATTTAGACTGGCACTATTTAAGTTGAGATCACCTAAAATTATAAATTTTGCACTATGGATATCTGAAGAATTGTCCTCAACTTTACAGAACCACGTCAAATAGTCAGAATCAACAGCACTTGGTTTGAGGTACACTACACATACTAAACACTCATATCCGTTAAGTGTAACAGAGGCCCATAGATCCTCCCCACTCGCCGTTTCCAAATCAGTCCGACGACGAAGATCGACACCAGGTCTCGCAGCTAGCAGCACACCGCCGCCTCTAGAACCACGGTCTCGTCTGACTATAGTCCAACCGCACGGCGCCACTTCTAGATCGCCAATCGATGTGTCTAGGTTGGTCTCAGTTACAGCTATGAGGTCAAACGGCAGAAGTGTAGCGTTATGACGCCAGAACTTTAGTTTGGTTTTTAAACCCCGAACGTTCTGGTATATAATGTATATAATGTATTTATATTACATCATTGGCTATAAGGATAGTATTGTATGTATTATAAAATAATATTTAAAGGAATATTGGTATAAGGAAAACCTTTGGTCTCATCCCACTCACAATGTAAATTGAGACTAAAAATAGAAGTATGAATAATATATCTCGTACCTATTGCTTAGACACGTGCAAGATTCGGTTGTTATTTGAGGTAAAGTTTCTTCTAATAATATGTACGTACGGTAAACGTGGGTTACTTTAGCCCTGGCTTAACTTTAGCTTTTGCGACGAATGAATCTGTCTACCGTCAAATCAGCTTAGTTTTAGTTTTAGCTAACCGCTTACACTGCTACTTTTTTTATGTAACATTTCTTTGTGTGGTTTATATTACTTTATATAAACCACACAAAGAAAAAGTAAGCTCCTAGTCTATATTAAAACTGATGTACATTATGTCTTATCAATAAATTATTTATTTATTTTTATTTATTTATTTTATATATTATGCGGGTTAAATAAAGTAACCCTCCATTGGGTCAACGGGAGAGGGGGCAAGACGGTGTGGCGGGTAAGATGGTATAGCGGCTAAAAGGCTTAGTTTATTATTGAATAGCAAGAATCAGTTTTTTGCGTGTCATTTCGTTTGCGTTTATTTTGCTTTAATATAACCAGATAACCAGAACAAAAATGGTCTTCATTTATTCCTATGGATCAAAAATCACGTCAACGGGTAAGGACTTGTTAGTTTTCAAATATGGCATCGTTTTTCTTTTATTAATTTGTCAAACTCCATTATGCACGCGGGGGCAAGATGGGGTAAAGCTCGTAAATCAACATCGTCAGACAATAGCCTCAGTGATTACGAAAATACTCCGTGTTCAAAAATGGGCACGGGTCAGCTGTACTGGTGTCGAGAACCGACTGGTGATGTGACTTTGAATAGGTCTTTATTTGGCTTAGTTAGCAATAGGTTGACAACTTGCTTTTCACTGTATCATTTTTTAATTATTCTCCATTTCCCATTTCCCCATCTTACCCCACAGATGTATTTGCCCTATAGGGATACCCTATCTGGCCCAATATGGGTACCCCAAGTTAACCTATGGAGCAAGATGAGGGATTCCATTAAATTATCATACTGGATTTAAATAATAAGTATTGATTATGAAGATTAAAATCCTTAAAAATAATATAATTTTTAGTTTTATTGGTCTTGAAACTTTGGCTAACCCCGTCATGCCCCCCTGTCCCCTAACCCGAGTTTACGGTATACGATTTCGAGTCTTGTTCCCCAAATATTAGTTCTATAACGCCATATATAAGTTTTACATGTCTATGGAAATACATTTATACGTCTCACAAGTGACACATTTTATCTAAAGCAACTACATAGGTACCTACTATGCGTTGTGTAAAACAGCCCTCAAACAGTTTCCAAATAATGAGCGCATGGACCCGGTATCACACAGCTAATTAGCCCACACATTCACAAGACAGTACGAGTTAGATACCCTTCCTTTAACAAAATGGCGGATGATGGTGGCAAAGCAATGGCGGGTAAGCTCTTTTGTCACGCGGGTTAAAATGATTTATGTCACAAAGGACTTAAAAGTAGATAGGTCTTTCTGGAATGTAGAATGTGCGGTCTATGTACTTTGTAATTAACTAGTACACGCGGTAACTTTGGCTTGTTAGAGTATCAGTAACGACATCGTTACTTCGATTTGAACATTTTGAACGCTTAACGCGCGCCTTTTGTTTTTAATTGAGGTTATGTGAAGTTCGGAAATTGGAAGGTCGTGTGTTGTAAATGTATTAGTGCCTTTTATGTGTTTTAATGAGAAAGCTAACCGGGCAACTTTTAGCGGGACTCGAGTACTTTTATGTCAATTTCAATATAAAGTTTAAATCCAGTGTTTAACATTGACTCAATACTTGACACTTTCAATCATAATTCAGAACAAGAGTAGCAAACATTAGGTGTCACCTACTAGGCATTGAAAGGGGCCCAACATTGGGATATTTATCTTACTTTTAAAACTATATGTGTATTTCACATGCACGATAAAATTACATAGTTTAAAGGAAAGAAGAGGTTGGGAAGTCCATATTTTTGAGGTTATCATCTTATTATAAAGTCATCGTCATCGATTTGTTGGTATTATAGAAATACAGATACAAATTATATTATATTATAGAATTTAGGGCAAAATATAAGTACAATTTGCGGTAAAAAAATATAATGTAATCCTGTTTTCACCAAAAAAATTAAGAAAACTCGGAAGGTATTTTATATATATTTTTTTAAAGAATCTTTCATTGTCAATCATGTCAGCCCCTCGTAAAATATTTGGTGATGTGAATGGTACATTCATGTACTAATTGATTCTTGTTTACTGCAAAATTGAGAACCGAAACGACACTTCTCACTGCAAAATTTGAAAGAGACTCCCAAGAAAACTCATTTATCTTAGAAAGAGATAATGAAAATTTGAACTGTGTTAGCCCCTAGTTTAAGAAATGATTATTTAAGTACGTTATCAGTTTTTGAATAAATAGTAATAATTACGTCGTAATCACGAATGAAAAAGAAACATTTTGCAAAATACGCTCGTCTGTAGGCGTAAGGACCCATACGTACTTAAAGGGCAAGAATCAATGATAATAAAATCTTTCTGGTACAAGCTTAAGGCTGCCTGCTTACTTTTTATGCACAGTTATTATGTTCTCGTTGAGAGTTCTAATGAGCCAAAACACAACGTGTTAAACAATTTCTATTTACTGTATCCATTATCCGATGAGCTCGGCGGTGCTATATATATTACTACGTTGTCACCAAACTTCCATACTTAACCTAGACCAAATTTCAGCTCAATTGGATGCGGGAAAGCGTTTGAAAATGGATTAAAAATGTTGAGGGACAACTAACAGTGCTAGTTATATAAAATGTTGTACAAATGTCAAGGACAATACCACCCTAAACCAAACCTTTTCTGAGTTATTGTTGTCACAGATTCAGATTCAGATAATGTTATTGGTAAAAGTACAGGTACACTTTGCAAGTCAAATGGTTAACATTTATTAAATAAGGTATTTATTATTATCGAATATTCTAGAGTTCCTTTTTCCTTCATAGAAATTCGTCTACGCTATAGCATGCTAGGTCAAAAAGTAAGATTTTTAGTTTTTTCTTAAATACTGCATCACTTGATGAGTTTATTATTTCGTTTGGAAGAGTGTTATTATACATCTTGACACCAATGACACCGAGTGACTTTCGCGTTTTGGCGAGTCGACGGCGCGGAACCAGGAGGAGATTTAGTCCGCGAGTGTTTCTGCCGTGGATTTGCCCACGGGTACTATTGGTCAAGGTTCAACCTTATATATTTACAGGCCTCCAATACGAAGACACTTGGTAGTGTTAATATTTTGGTTTTTGAACAAATCCTTCGCCGGGTGATCGTATGCTTTGTTTGACATGATACGTATGGCACGTTTTTGAATTTTAAATGGTCTATCGCGATTCGCGATCTGCTGCCGTACCCCATAAGTCTATACCTTGCGTTAATATTGAGTGAAAATAGCCATAATAGGCTTTTTTCATAATTTCCATGTTCAAACTAGATGTGTACATCACTAATATAGAATGTAACGAATTTCCAATCAAACCGTACTTATTACCGATGCTAGCACAGGTTTAATTACCGCTGCGCTTCCCGCGACGTTCACATCGGTAGGAATTTAGGTCGGCGGCTGATTGCACTCCTCATATCGAATTCTCTTTTTTGCGGGCGAGAATTCCATATCACTCACTCATGCCCAAAAGACATTAACTACCCATAAGTTTCATAGGACATCTGCCCTTTTGTTCAGAGTTAGCGTAGCCCGCTTTGCAAGTAAAATCAGACAAGTTTTGACACTTCAATTACGCGCGTAATGTCGTCTAATTTTTAGGCGGTAAAGGATCGTGTCATATGCACACAGGAGTAAGTTTTGGGGAAATAAAAGTTGTAGTAAAGTTAGTAGGAAGGTAATAAGAGGGGAATTGGGGAGTTTTTGTTTTATAAGTGGAGAACTGGAGATGAAGATTGTACATGCTTTTCACTTGTTTATTTTTGTTTAAGGGGCTACCCGAGGTTTTCATCGATTTTTGAATCGTATCTCCTACTTTTGCACTACAGATAGAATTCTAAATCAAACGGCTATCGGTTTTTCAATTTTATATCTCCATTTTGGTCAACCGCATTTTGAAAAAAATGGATACTTAATTATGTATGATTTTTTTAAACTTTGTCTAAAAAACACTTATTTCGTATCTCTATTGTCGTGAAAGATCTAATACTATACACGAAATCTACATATTTTGGTTCGTCTGTGACGTGTCTAAAAACTGGTTCAGAGTTTTCATTTTAAACCAATTAACACAAAAGTTATGGCCAGAAAACCAGTTTTTTGACCTAAAACTTTGATGCCAAATATTTCGAAAACAATGAACTTTGAAGTAGATATGGGACACTATATTGCTTAAAGCCGTTGTTGTTAATATAATAAGCTACAAAAAACATAAGAAAACTAAGGGATTTAGATCGAAGGTCATTGGCGTATGGGAGGAGGGATTCATTGCCCAGAATCGCTACGCGCTACGCTCGTAGCCGATCCCGTGGTTTTCCTCGTATGTAGCGGAAAGCGACTACGACGGTCTGACGCATATGTGTCGTCATGGGCCCTGAATGGGTTAAGAGGGAAGAATAGCTACCTATAGCAGCTCGCGACTGTCAATTGTTAGATATATGAAATTTCCATTTCGGGAGAAAACGGTTTCTAAATCTTAACAAATCACATTGATTTTGATGTCGTTCGCTTCAGCATAATATAATCTAGGTATCTAGGTTTCGCTTTAAAACAAAACAATAATAATTATGTCCTTAAGAGCAGTCTAGCGTTAATAAAAAGGTAGCAAGTTCGAATCCTGTAGGGGGCTACAGACGAAGATGGTTTATTTTTCCATTATATTCTTTCTCTGTATCATATCCTTTATAATAATAATTATGTGCCTATAACTTAAAATTTATTGCATAATTGAAAAAAAAAACCTTAGGTTTAAAGGTTTTCATTGTGTCAATAACGTACTAAAAATCCCTGAGATTGGAAAATATTTAGAAGTGGAAAAACGTTTTCTCTATTTGTATAGACGAGTAGGTAGTATTCCAAAGGTATTCTTCCCTCTTAATGCTGCGAAGCGATATTACTTTATATTGTTGCCCAAGTCTTCGTCAAGACGTCTCCGCTGGCTTGGCGCAATATCGTAGCGCCAAACGCATCCGAATGGCGGCGACCCATCGGACGTCCCCTGCCCCCCTATTCTGTAACTTATTTGAAGCTTACCTCATCGCTCACCCACACATATACCTTAACTCCGCGATGCGTAGTAACTAAGCGTAGGTTGAGGTCTGGTTTCGTGACGGGTAAGCGGTGGGGTGCGCCGCATTAGCGCGTAGCGAATAACAGCCTTGGAGTGAAGTTCCCTAACAAAATGATATATTTCTTGACGGCGTCGCAAGACATCACCTCACTGGTCAACCCACCTCTCACCTCACCTGTCACCTCATGCCTCACGCCTTATGCGACAGACAAGATAATTATACCCCATACGTCACATTTCTTTAATTGACTTTGTACTTATGTTTCACACATACGATTAGCAAAGTTTAATTGTTACTTTAATTTATACATTTTTGTTGACTATAAGCCGCTTAAACTACTCAAATTAGAATAATTTTAATACATACTTCCCGTCGATGTGTGTATCGATAACTAGAACACCGCTAGGGGTCAGATGATTTGGCAGTTGTACCTTATTCACTAACCGTATTTGACAGCAGGTGTCGATGGAACGACGTCATCTTATCAGACATGCGAGCTGCGTGATCTTCAAGCCATAAACTGGCGGGGAACGACGCAAGACCAGGACAAGCGGCGACAAATCGAAGACCGACCGAATCGAGTCGGGAAGCCATTGAAGTAAGTGTATATAGCCTGGGACGCAGTACAAACCCAACCCCACAAAAATCCCCGACAAAACAAACATAGCTAAGAATCATAGCGACCGACAAGACTTTCGATTAAAACAACTGTACTCAAATCCGTTCTACCGCCTGGGAGCAAAGGATGCCACAGACATCACACAGATACACAGATGCGCATTTTAAACTTTTGTCATCCCTCGTTTTCATCGGGTTCGGGGATCAAGAACCTCTTCCTTTTTGAATATGTTGATGACTAACCAATAGTTACTCACTGATGCAACATTATGTCACTACGTATGCCCGCAGGAAACATACGCTCCTCCATAATATCTCAAAACACACAAGATAACGTAGATTAGTGAAATTAGAACAACGGACCATTGTGGAAATATGTATACTATGTGTTTCACTTTAAAAATGGCGTAAACTAATAAAACAGCTCATTAGTTACGTCTTTTGTAAAGTATTTGTGAACCAGCTAACTGAGAGATGACCGTGTTTACAAATTTTGTAACAACTCGTGCTTATTCACAAATAGCCCAAGTCACGAGGACTATTTCTGTGTTGAACTTCAATCAATGAATCTACTGTTTATTGGGTAAATTATTTGGCACTAAGTCAAGTCAGAAGTCAAATGCAGCCAGCAGAACACTATCCGTGATTTAAAAAAAAATAGTTTCTGCCATTATTTATTTATTTATTTATTTATTTATTTATACAAGGAATTCCAACAGCTATGAAATATTCGCTAAACTTTATAAATAGCAATACAGAGCCAATTGTAGGAACTCGCAAATAGAAACTGAGTATAATAATATGTTACACAGTACACGCTATATGATAAGTGATAACATTGCACAGTATACTGTGATACAAAATATTACAGTATGAAATATATCAAAAAAACAAAAGAAGAATCAAATCTTATATGAGCTTATTATAAATGACTCAGCGGCCTTGAAAGGGAGACAGCCGGAAAATACTTATTTACCTTCTTCTCCTAATAAGTACATTCAGACAAACAAACAAATGAGCACGAATATTCGTTGAGACCAAAGAAAGTCATCAACATTTCAGTAGCTTGTAAAATTGATAGACTGATAGTAACTTAAAGACATTAGCACGCTATATCGTAAATAAAACTGTTTTAACATTATTAATGTCTCACATTTAATCCACTATAGCAAATACTAGATATATTCTAATTCCAAAAGGCATTAAAACTTTCCCTATTTCTACTTCATTTAAGCCCTTATTACTAGTATTTAATATTTCTACACCTTAAAAACAAAATGACTTTAGTCCGTTTAACATTACATGCGATTTTATTCCTTATACTAAGTCTCTTGCATTCTAAATTAGCGTGAACATTCTCGTGAACTTGGGCTCTGTACACAAATAGAAAAATATAACTGTTAGTCGATTCATCACTCCTCTTCGGATAGGTTGATTCATGGAGGTGATATATATGATAGTCACTGGTATTAGTAACAACACGAGAATTAGGTATTTTAGACCAGTCAATGAGGACGTTGAGCGCACTAGTTTTCCTCCCATGAGGATTTTAAAACGCACGTAGAACCGATGGCCATTGGGGTGGAAAGGTTCTTAATTGGCGACCTGTACTGAAAGACGCAGCGTGAGTAGACCTTCCTCCCCACAAGGTGGACGTCCGATGACCTGGTAAAGGTTGCGGGAGTCCGCTGGATACGGGTGGTGCAGTGGTCTTTGGGCTCCCCCATGGCAGCAGTGTGACAGTATGACTTCTATAAACTTGCAATAAGTACAAAGTTTGTACAAAGTCTACAAACCGCCGCTTCCGGATTTGGCGGAGTGTAATCTGTACCTATGCGATTTTTTCTACTTTACCGAAAGCTTACTAATGTCACTCAGTTACATAACATGTCGCTGCTTGCTTGCTTTTGGTTGCTACCTATTCAGTACGTAATGGCATGCAGTACTGCCTTCGTAACGTAATTTAGCTGGTCAGTAAATGTGTATTGACTGCAACTTGACTTTCGTACCCCCATCTATCCTACACAACATCTTAGTCATTCGATACCTCCACATAAAACGGAAAATAAAACGCAGTATAAATTTAGACACTAGTTTTATCACGTAGACGACAAGGAACATCTAAACATCTCGGTAAGTATCCTGTGATTTACGCATGTTATGATATTTTTACTGTTCCCTCGTAAACTCGTTCTAATTAATAATCTGTAGAATGTTTCGCGTCGTTAAAATGAATCCGAGTATTGGGAAACTTTACGTTATGAAATATAATAAAATATGAGATTACTCTGTAGGTTTCAGTGGGAAAGTCATGTGTTAGAGTCTCTACTCTCTATATACTTAGCCTATAAACTTGCTCATGCTAAATTATATAAAAGAGTGCCATCCACAAAAAAGAAATTTTTTTTTTTTCTTTTTATATATTTAATTTTATTTTAAGTGGCTGCAATTATTAATTGTGAATATAATGTAATGAAACATATTAACATTCTAACTTGTAATTCATCATCATCATCGTACTAGCCGAAAGACGTCCACTGCTGGACATAGGCCTCCCCAAAAGAGTGCCACAATGACCGGTCCTGCGCCACCCGCATCCAGCGGACTCCCGCGACCTTTACCAGGTCATCAGTCCACCTTGTGGGGGGGAAGGTCTACTGACGCTGCATCTTTAAGTAGGAGGTCGCCAATCAAGAACCTTTCCACCCCAATGGCCATCGGTTCTACGTGCGGTTTAAAAGTAGCAGCAGATTTTCCAGCAAGTTTAGTATTAAGCATTTGGTACGTTTTAAAGTTATGAGGCGCGTTAAAAGATAAATAGATTATAGGATCACTTCGTTGTCTGTCTGAACGGCCGTCTGGCAAGATTCCTTTTTAATAGTAAACTAGCTTCTGCCTGCGACTCTGTCCGCGTGGAGCTCGATTACACCGTAGCTCCATACAAACTTTCACCTATTTCGCCCCTTAAGGAGTTAATTTTCGGGATAGAAACTATCCTATGTCCTTCTCCGGTACTCAAACTATCTCTATACCAAATTTCATTTAAATCGGTTCAGCGGTTTATGCGTGAAGAGGTAACAGACACACTTTCGCATTTATCTCCTTTTATTCTTCCAAACGAAATGTGGCAGTTTTATCTGTTCGTGTGTACCAGAACATCGCTGCGGTGAAACATCTCGCCGTCGAAACTAAGCCGCGGCCGTAAAAGTGACTTTTTGTCCGCGTCTTCATAAATTAAACTTCATTAAAACTTAGGCCGCGAGCGGCATTCTGTTTACTCAAATATGGACCATAAATCCTTGACCGAGCGTTAACTTGACTCTTTAATTTTATTTCCACGTGAATTCCGTGGGGATTTATTTTACGCGGTTTATTTTCGAATTTAGACGTATTAATAAAAGTACGCTTTTTCTGAGACTTGCTTTAGGGCGTGTATTCACTAGCGGACCTAAGATGGTTGCCATCTCATCATTTATCGTTGTGGATGAGAAATCCGTCACTCTCGCACTCGCATAGTTGTCAGACCGTGACGGATGACATATCGACAGCGATAAGTGATAAAATGTGAACCATGCTACGCCCGCAAAATACGGGTGTAGACTCGAAAATTATTATTACTTCAAAAGAAAGAAGGCAAAAAAATATGCCTAGTGACGAATATCTCATTCAGATATCTCAAAGAATTACGAAGCTACAACCGTTTTAATATTGCTTGTTAGAGAGAGAAAACGTTAACGGTGTGTGACGTCACATTACAGGATGCTGCCGGCAGGCCGCGTGGACGGCGGCGACCACGATGCAGCGCGGCACGTTGCCGTCTTCTGTGACGTCACATTCTTCCAGCGTCATCGTTTCATATGAAGTTGCGTTTTGCGAAAAAGGGATAGAACACACACCTTCTTAAAATTTTGGACACTTATAACTTCGTGATTATTTAACCTTTTGCGTTGATTTTTTCTGCTTTTGACTACATTTTTTATCCTTTTTCGAGAAAATATGACATTATTGATTATTTTATTTATTGCCTACGCCCATATTGTGCGAGTTTGCTAAGCAGTGCTCGAGGAAAAAGTTCATAGGATTGCTTCATTTTCCTATGCTCGCTTAGCATAGCACTGTAGATATGGGCTCAGTGGAGCGAAACATTTTACATACAAAAGCGAGCGAGCGAGGTTTTTTTGTTAGCCTAATAGTGATGCTGCCTACGGAGCTGAAGATCTTGGGTTTGAATCCCGGTAAGGACAAATATTTGTGTGATGAGCATGAATATTTTGATTCCGAGTGTTGGATGTTTTCTATGTATTTAAGTGTTAATATCTATTAAATATATCGTCGCCTAGTACCCATAACACAAGCCTTATTGAGCTTACTATGGGACTAGTTCGATTTGAGTTAGATTATCTCATAATATTTATTATTGTTATTTTTCATTATTATTTATTTAATCTTAATTTGACATGTTTTCCATTGTGTACAATCTAATCAAATAGCAAATTGCGTATTTTTGTAAACGATCGCTATATGAAAACTAATATAAGATAACCTGTACTTATGTGAAATTTATATAATGAGATTAAATAAACTAAACTATTATTATTTATTTTAAATCGCCCAGCTTCCTGTCTCGCAACACATCCTGGCACCGCTCATCTGCTCACATTTCACAACTTCGCTATGCATCCTCGCACCGCTCCGCTACCTCGTATAATATCTATGGTGGATGTCCTCCCTTGCTGTGGGTAGCGGTTTAACAACATCGTATTGCCGTTGATATGATCGTTCTGTTCTGCCGCCGCTGCGATGACGACTGAATTTGTCGCGAGTTTTATTTGTTTTGTGATAAGCAGGCATTGCGGATCATTAGCTTGTATCCGCTGAAATGGAGTAAATTGATGGAATAATGTAAATGATTGGCGAAATCTATGGAGACGACCGGTCCATATTAGCAAATATAAGAAAGTGACCTTTTTAAGAAATAAAAGATCGACTATGTTTTATTATTGAACGAGAGACCAAAGCGAACGAGGTTCTCTGCTTTTTAAGCAGCGTAGCACATCAATCGATAGGCCTTTCAAAATAAATATTAAGGTTTGTCAGCATTTTTTTTGAGTCGGAGATAATCGCCCCGAAAGTCACTAAAATTGTGTCCCCCCCTCTAATTTTTGAACCGTGTATTTTAAAAATATGAAAAAAATCATGGGGCTTATTAAATTCTTTCAGCGAAAATTGTTTTGAACAAGGTCGTTTAAAATGTTTTTTAGATATATCTAAAAACCTGCCTTCCTTAAAGAAAAGGACGTAAGTACCATAAGATTTCAGTAACGATACGACCTTTTTAATGGTCACGGAACCCTCGTTGTGCGTGGTCCGACACGCACTTGGCCGCTTTTTTACTCGCTCGTCACCGGCCCCCGGAAGGGGTAAAGAAGTGTGCCAGCGTCATACCAATAAGTAAACGGTTAAATTAAGCCACTAAAAACCCTTTCATAACCCCTACAAAAACCCTTAAAAACCCCTTCAAATAACCCTATCAAAACCCTAACCCAAAACCCTGAGGTTATTTAGGCTTAACTCTGTTGAAGGGCTTAACCCGTATATAAGTTAAGCTGAGGATACGGTAACCCAAACAAGCGATTAATCCTCGAACGGCTTAAGCCTTTCGAACGGCTTAAGCCAAAGAACGGGTTTTCCGGTCCCTGCTTGGGCCATAATTATTTTGTATGTCCAGATATCCAGCTGTGCAGGTCTTTATTTTTCTTCGGTTCATTTTGTCGAAAGAATAGGCGCGCGTAATCTACAGCTCACACCCTTCTGTCGCCGCTTTATAGAAAATACCACAATATTCAGATCTTACGAAAGAAGTGATAAAAAAATACTTTATATTCCCAAGTCGGAAAGCAATTCTGATAATACGAAACTTCAGTGAAATTGGGTTACAACAACGTTAAAGTCAAGAAGTCGGTTTGCTCAGTAACTAGTTGTTTGTATTATGCTCCGTGCCAATGGCAGGCAGTTATCTACAATTTTCAGTACAAATAACAGTTTGCGCTTGTTTCTGTTCGACGTGTGCTAAATAGTGTTTATTGACTTGACTTCGTTCGATGGTACACCAAAAATCTATGTTATTCCACGCAGTTTGCAACTTTGAAAAAACTACCTAGTTGTAGCTACAGGTACAGGTGAAACTAACTTTCATAAATTGGCTTTCCATTTGCGCGAAATTCCCCCTTTTCTTGAATAAACTTGTATAAACCAGAATATTTTGAGGTATTAGTCGTCAATGTCGTCATACTTTGGGAAAACCGTTTTTCTCAAATTATTCTAGTGTACGTAATCACGCTGTTAGCCTGCGAATATCAATGTATTGATATCGAACCACCTTACAAAATTACATTATACTCACGTGGTAGTTTAAGCGTGTGCTAAACTTATTTGGCATAGTTATAAACCAGTTTCACTAGATTGTTCGCCATGCTCTGTCTATACTTCTTCTGGGTCTGGGGGTTTTAGTGTACGAAACTCATAAAAGAAGTAAAAGTTTATCTATGATACCCCAAGCGCAGTTGATCAATGGCGTCACTGAAAATCAGCGTCACCATTTAAATGACGACCGGTTAGCCTAGTGGGTAGTGACGCTGCCTACGAAGCTAAAGGTCCTGGGTTCGAATCCCGGTAAGGGCAAATATTTGTGTGATGAGCATGAATATTTATTTCTGAGTCATGGATGTTTTTATGTATTTAAGTATTTATATCTATTATATATATCGTCGTCTAGTACCCATAACACAAGCCTTACTGAGCTTACTATGGGACTAGGTCGATTTGTGTAAGATTGTCCACTTAAAAAAAAAAAAAATGTCGGTTTGCTTCGTGATCAAGCTGAATCTGGAACTACTTTACAGGAATATGTTCAACTTTGTATGTTTGTAAATAACCTGGCTGTTTTACATTTACATGCAACACATATTACTCATCCGATTTAAAAAAAAAAACAAAGAGTTACCACAATCACCGGTCCTGCGCCACCCGCATCCAGCGGACTCCCGCGAGCTGTAGGTAAAGTCAGAGGGGGCAAGTGCGCCCCCGGGGTAAGTGCGTCTTTCATCAAACATATCGAGATCTACAGATATTTCACAAATAACGACATCTTACATTCATGCAACAAACTAAAACAAGTTTATTGCATGGATTTCAGCGAATTTATATTGATTTAAATGACTGAATGATGAATGAGGCGCACTTTCCCCGGTGGCGCTCATACCCAAACTGACCTGGTCATCAGGCCGCCTTGTCCGGTTTTCAAGTATATAGAATGGACAAATATATACATTTAATTCACTGGCTTTACTTGTTTAATTTGTAATTCGTGGGTGGAGCCGCGCGGGTATAGTTTTTAATAAACTCGACAGCTGCATGTTTATGCAAATTTGCAGCATTAAGAATCAGAATCAGAATCGGAAAAGTATTAAGTGCCACAAAAAGAATAATCATAACTTACAAGAAAATATAAAACAACGTACAAACTTAATACAAACAATTGCAAATTCAAATAATTAGTGGACAATGGGCCCCAGTCTCTGAATCTGCTAAGCGAGGCCCAGCGCTAGTTTTCAGACTGGTCCCGAGAGATCGGTCACAGGCTAACTAATTACCGTGGTATCGCTTAGGAATACTGTGCTTACAATATTTATTTTTATTTAAATATAAAATATGTGTACCGTAATTATACATACTTTCGCCAAACGGCGATGAGCTCGCTCGTTTTATGACAAAAGTAGGTACAGAAATTGCACTGTACTACCAGCCCGACGTAGCCCATTCATAACAAATTTTCCATACAAGTGCAGATAAGATGACTGAGCCACTGGGGGGACAGGAGTACAACGGTGCTTATAAACTACCTTGTTTTTTTACATAATTAAACTAACAACTCGTTACAATACACTTGTGGCCAGAGGCACTATGACTGTAATTAATCTTTAATACAATGTAATACTAATACCTATCTAATACCTACAGTATTATATATTACACATGGCTTTCAGCTCCACAGATTTGAGTTCCTCGTTAAGAAAACTTAGCTTCAGATTTACAAGTAGCCAGCTGGCGATTTTACGTCAAACTGTTAATGAAGATTTGTACGCCGCGATCCCGGCTACACTAAAGAGATTCTTAAAGACCGGTAAAAAGAGAAATACGCTCCGAATAATTTACAACCCGCTTTGAACTTGTGTCTAACAATATTCTTATAGCGGTTTACGCGATTCTTACTTGTATACGGAGTGCCTAAGTGCCAGGTTCCTGTAGAAAGAACAAAAGGGTTAATTGGAGTAAAGTTAAATTAAAATGACAGAAGGTTGCATTTGTTTTGCATCTTTTGATTTTACATTCAAGTCCCTTTGTTTTCGTCTTGCAGTAGGCTATAGTAGTTTGTTCTAGTTAAGATGATGAAAAGTACTTAAAACCAGCCAGTACCGACATCTATTGTTGAATTGTTATCTTCAAGTAGTAGGGCTGTAAAACAATAACGTATAAACAACAGAACGAACAATAGCTACTCCAGTACGCGTGCCAAACTTCGGTCAGTTCTATGACGTCGCCTTGTTATTTTTTCCTTTCATATTTAGCAACAAATTAAGTTGTAAAATCTCCACGTTAAGTACTTTTTGTCATCTAAACTGGAACAAACTAGATCTGTGAGAGTGTGGCCACTTCTGCTATCGTCGATGCGGGCTTCGTGCAGTAATCGGTAAGCTGACAACTGTCAGTGTTAAATGTCAGTTAAGTATAGATTCTTTACTGAGCGCCTGAAGTAACTAGACAAAGCTAGCGCACGAAACACATTGAAATCAAAGAATGGCTAATATATGTCTCAAATAGGTTTCAAGATTTTCGAGTACGCTACTCATCCTGGCGTATTGTGGTCGGCCTTATCACATGATAAGTGACAGGATAGAGCGTCCGTCACTGGCTGACACCGTTCGATAGAACGAGACTACGCTCCTATCTTGTCACTTATCGCGTGATAAGGCCGACCATGATACGGGGTCTGGAGTAGCATATTCGAAAAGAGACCCATGTCCGATTTCACTTCCGATATAAGTAAAAGGAATAGCTCCCGTTTCTCCAGCTGTCTTGAAAGAAATAGTCAATCGGCTTTTCAGTTATAGTGCGGAGTCTTTTTGTCAGGTCGATCACGTAACGCATTGTATAAAGATCGATTCTATAAATCTCACTATTTATATAGAAAAATTACAGTTAAAAAATTGTCCTTACCCTTGTCTTGTCCTTGTTCGAAACGTTACGTGATAACCCCTCAGATCTAATCTTAAGGCCCGTCGGTCCAAAAAAAGCAATCATTAAGCTACAATAGCCACGTGCCACAAGCGCTTCGAAATGAAAAGGCCATGTTTAATAATTTACTCGAATAGTGACTATTGTTAGAATAGTCTATTATTTTAAATACAAAATGGTCCTTAGACATAAAGCTGATTTCTGGTTGACCTAACTTTGATGTTTACTATGTTTATTTACAGTATCAAGTAGCGATTACACTTAACAATAAAAGACAATCGCTGTGTTTACCACTTAGCAATTAAACACAATCGCATTGCTTACTAGCCACAAAGAGAAGTGAATTTCGGTCTAAATAATCCGCACCAACCTGAACCAGTGAGCGTCATCTTGGGGTCTCCCGTCACTCCACTATCAGGTGAGCCCTGGATTAGTCAATGTCCAGTCTGTAATAATAAATAAAAACCGGCCAAGTGCGAGTCGGACTCGCGCACGGAGGGTTCCGCACCATTATCTATAAAAACGGCAAAAAAAAACACGTTTGTTGTATGGGAGCCCCCCTTAAATATATATTATATTTTGTTTTTAGTATTTGTTGTTAAAGCGGCAACAGAAATACATCATCTGTGAAAATTTCAACTGTCTAGCTATTGCCGTTCTTGATATACAGCCTGATGACCGTCAAAACGGCAAAAAAATCACGTTTGTTGTATGGGAGCCCCCCCTAAATATTTATTTTATTGTGGTTTAAGTATTTGTTGTTATAGCGGCAACAGCAATACATCATCTGTGAGAATTCCAACTGTCTAGCTATCGCGGTTCTTGAGGTACAGCCTGGTTTCAGACAGACGGACGGACATCGAAGTCTTAGTAATAGGGTCCCGTTTTTACCCTTTGGGTAAGGAACCCTAAAAAATACGACTGCGAAGTTAAAAAGAATTATAGACTATGAAAATGCAGAGCAACTCTCTTCTTCTTTTTCTTCAACCAAGCGTTATCCCGGCCTTTGCCAGGGTCCGCTTTCCTACTCGCTTTCCTCCACTTTGCACGATTCTGGGCGTCTTCCTTTGTGAGCCCGTTGTCGCTCATGTCGGCCTTCACGACATCCAGCCATCGCTTCTTAGGTCTGCCGCGGGGTCGAGAGCCGTCGAGGACTAGGCTAAGGCATTTGTTCCCTACGTAGTAAAATACGGTTTTGATAAACATTAATTTATAATAGCGTTTTTTTTGTTGATTTCATTTGAAAATGTAATAAGATGATTTAGTCAAGAATCCGACAAACTTTCCACCCGGAAGTAATTATGTAGATTTAAATGAAGCATGCATTATCTTTTTTTGTACGATTTATCTTGAATATTATAGAGCAAATGTAAATGAACCAAAATAAAGACAAAAACATTTATTCATATTTTTACTGACTTTTTAGAAGCCAGTTAACTTATAATTTTTTCGATGTCTGAAATTTTGTCGGATTTTGCCGCTGGGCAACTATTTAATTGATAATATATCCGTTATACATAAAAAATAAGCTATTATAAATTATTTCCAAAATTGTCATTTTTTCCATACAATTTGTCAGTTCATTGCCTGGACTATAGGATGCCTTGCGAAAGACGTGACTGAACCATCGAAGGCGACATTCCTGGAGCTTATCTACGTCACCAACTCCGAGGCTGCCACGGATGTACTCGTTACGAATGCGATCGGCACGCGTAGCGCTGCTCATCCACCGTAATTCTTCATTTCAGTAACGCAAAGCTCCTGAATGTGCCTTCCAGGAACTGGCCACGTTGAACCATATAATAGGACTGGTCGGATAACGCACTTGTACACTAGTCCTTGGAGCCTCTAATAAAATAAAATTCCTATGAAAAAAAGAAGCTTTCTATTCATAAAAGGTAAAGAGCGTTTTATTTTGACTGTAAAACAGCTCTATTTGGCTAGATGCTGTAATATAAGTACATCCCGCCTTTGACTGGGCGAGTAAGCGGTGCATGACCTTTTTATAAGAGTTCCGTACCTACTAAAATAACAACGAATATTTTAATATTGCCGTTTTGATGACAGTTATATACTAACAAAAGTTATATACCTCGTTTGATATAACATTAGTTGCGCGTATTAACCGTAAGTAGTGATTATTTATTTATTTATTTGTTTAAACTTTATTGCACAAAAGAAAACTTATCGTACAAAAGGCGGACTTAACCAGTCAAACCTTAAGCCAAAGCGGAAAAGATTGTGGATTGTGGATTATTCAGTGAATTAACCTTCTGCCTTCCAGAGGTACTTTTTTTGGAATATCCTTCTGAGACTTTCAGAACATGTTTGCCAAAGGCTTTTATTTGGAGTTTTTCACATTCCATCCACGTATTTTCAAAGTACATCGGCGCCCAATTAAGTTGTCCTTTCCAAAGTATAAAAAGAATCGAATTAGGGAGAAAATAGACACGTTCATATCTGCAGCTCCTTGAAAGATGATTGCACCAATGTTGCTCATTTGCATTAATTATTCCGTTTCCAATGTAACACTACATTTTTTTACGATTACGATATACAGGGTGGAAAGTTAACTCGGGCCCTGGAGGGAAACTACCTTAAATCCTTGAGCTAGCTCATTTTACTTAAAGGAGACATTCCTTTATTTTGAAAAAGAAACAAAACTGCATTCAAAGATTTTCTAAAACTCGCTTGCCTCGCCCGGGACTGAGTAAAATGAGCTAGCTCAAGGATTTAAGGTAGTTTCCCTCCAGGGCCCGAGTTAACTTTCCACCCTGTATATCCTCGTTTATATCGTAGCTTCATACAAACTTTCACCCCCTTATTCACCCCCTTAGGGAATGATTTCCGGTATAAAAACTATCCTATGGCCTTCCCCGGGACTCTATCTCTACACCTAATTTTATCGAAATCGGTTCAGCGGTTTAACCGAGAAGAGGTAACTGCCAGACAAGACAGACAGACACACTTTCGCATTTATAATATTAGTGGGGATGGAATAAGGTATAGCTTAAAGTACGGAATTTTTATAACAATAGTCTAAATGATCCCACATCACCATCGCTGTGATCATCTACGAAAACTTGAACAATTTAGTACGAATACTCAGTTTAGCAAATATTCTCTAAACTTTTTGGATTTCATTACTCTTTCTAAAGAACCCTCTCAAGTTAGAACTCGCTTGGGTTCTATTTTTAATTCACTACGCTCCGATAGCTGGCAGAGCGAAGTATTCATAAAACTATGTGCCTCTAGTTTTAACACTATTTTAAAATGCAGTAGCCATAACGGAACAAGACCAGGTGGATTTTTCAGCTGACCAGTTGGGTTTGGTTCTCACAATTTTTAAATGCTTGTTGAAATAAACTTTAGTTCTACCTAAACAGAAAATGAACTAAGAATAGCAAAAGATGAATATTTCATTGCAAAATGAGTGGTTCACATCATCATATCAGCCGAAAGACGTCCACTGCTGGACATAGGCCTCCCCCAAAGAGTGCCACAATGACCGGTCCTGCTCCACCCGCATCCTGCGGACTTCCGCGACCTTTACCAGGTAAAATGAGTGGTTGTCAGTTTATAATTAGCTATCAGGGATCTGACGGTGGCGGTTCTATCGGAATCGAAGTCAGCCAGAATCGGAACCAGAATAAAGTTGGAACCAAAATTGGAACCAGAATCGGGGCCGAAATCGGAACCAACGCTGGTGGAGGAGTTGGAGTTAGTAGCTTTCTTGAATGCAAGTAAACAGTAGAGAAAAGTAAATAGGTACAGTAAAACAGTGAATGCTACAACAGTTAAAACACAAGAAAACATGTTGTCACGTGCTGCGAAGCCAAGCCTATGTAATGCATTTAGCTCGGATATTAGGTAACTCTGTTTGAAAACTATCGGCATCGGAAGTGCATTTTTTTTCTTAGCTCCATCCCACTTTAGGTAGGGTCTGCTCTCGTAATTATGCGTCGCCAAGACATAAGGGTCATCGGAATGGATAAATCCTCCTTCTGTAGGAGTTTTGTCATGCTAGTCCACCATACATAAAATGGATCGGAAGTTCGATCGGAGTTATCTAATTTTATTTATTTTTATCTCACTGTGCTTAGTGGTTATAATTATGAGATACGAGTACATGTCGACAATCAAAATTTAAACGTTTTATATGCGTAATGTTATTTTATGTAATCGATTTCCAATGTAGGTACCTACTACATTTACAAAGTTCAAATCACTGAAAATAACACAATCATTCATGCTTCTACATTCGTAGGTAGGTAGGAACCAACGTTACGTTAGCGTTAGTGGTACTAAGTGTACTAACACGTAAATAATTAACTACATACTATAGAATATAACGTATTGGCTACCATTTTAAACCGCCAATTTAGGCAGATTAAACGTTGCAAACACGTACTTAAATGTGTACCATTCTAAATGCATTAATACACAACTAATTAGCGAGCATTTCTGTCTGCAGAATTCATTCAAAACATGCAGTGACATCAATTTAATGATGATTTAACGTGACACTGAATACATTCAATTAATTTTGTATTCTGCAGTAACGCTGCTAACGATATATATATACCTTATTTAAGGTATTTTGTCACTCTTTCTATTCTAGCGGTCTGTGGGTCCGATATACCAAACGAGCGTACAGCGCCCTACGCGTACAGTATAACAACACCTTCAGAATGCTGTTAAGTTAAGACTCCCAAAATGGTGGAGTGCATCGAAATTGTTCGCCAATACCCACATGGACGGTTTCCTAGCGGTGATGCGAAAGAAAAGCACGTCGCTGATGGTTCGCGTCAGGGAAACTCAAAACGGCATTCTGAAGGTGATTGCTGGAAGATTTAACTGCCCGATAATGTGGCATTGGATTCATATGGTCAGGACTACGTTGATTTACATTAAGTAATTCTGACACCAAACAATCGGGTACTTACTAACTAACTTAGCGTTTAAGTTTTTAAAATGTACTACTAACAATATATGGACCAAGGTCTGAAATAAATCATTTTATTTTTTATTTTTATACAAGTTATTATTAAATGAAAAAATTTAAAATGTAATGCTCCGAATACATTTTTCCTTTAATTTGAGATGTCCTGAATAGGTTGTCCAGTAACGAAGGTAGCTAGTTTGATGAACTGTCTATATGGAAAGGAAGCATAGTCCTAATAACAACCACACAAGCGATCCAAGATATTTGATGAGAGACGAAATGGCCCTACTTTCATTTCTCTGGTTTATTTTTTCCCTACCATACATAATCAGAACGGTTTTATGAAACTACAATTAACGACCACTTTTTTATGCACCTGAGTCTTGAATGATTTCTATCCATTTAATTTAGACAAATAAAACAAGAAATACTTTAACAAAGGGTTCAAACAAGGAACATCAGGTATTCATTTATTTTTATACGTGTATGTTTGTCTACCGTCCATATTACAAGCTTTTCTTAGTTTGAGACTAAATAGCTCGAGTTTTAGAATTTTGTTTGGAGGAGGATTTTTGAAGTGAAAACTTCTTTAGGGGCGCTGGGGGAGGGGGGGGGGAGGGTTTTTATTAATACTGGTAATTAAAGCAATTCGCAACTTTTCACTTGTACCGGTACTCCCAGAGTGCAACCCGGTCTTTTTTCTGAGTATGGTGATGAGCCTACACAACAGTTTATGATCAGAATACTGCGTATAATCGAGATATTTTTTTGCGGTTGATGTAATAGATTTCAGTCGCTGTCCATTTTTGGAAATGTTTACAAAATCACCACGCATTTTCTTTTCTCCACTTGTTCGCTGCGACTGCAGAAACACGTCACGAAGTTCCTTTGAAACCCGCGATCCGCGCAAAGTCAACAGTCATCTTAACCGTCGGTGGAGGCGCGTGCATTTTTGATGAGGACTCCCTTGCCTCATTCGCTGACTAATAGCTGCTGGCTTAGCTTCGGGCCCAAGCCAGCACATACCTTTCACATCCCAATCGTGTTTCATTTGTTTTGCGTTCTCGTTCTTACAGGTAAGCTCGGTGCGAGTGGAAGCGAGCGCGACAGATTGGGATTACGATCGAAAAGGATGGGTAGAGTCTTCTGAGGTCAACGAGATGCTAATTCGTTTGGACTTGCAACGTGAAAGATGCAGTTTGTTTGTAGGGTGCTTTGAATATTCTTTAAACTGTGGGTGTTGAAGTTGATTTCATTAAATTGTCGGTTCGTTTTAGATTAATGTGACAACAACCTCAATTTTATTTTTCTTGTAACTTTGTTCGTTTGCGTACAGTCCGTGATATTTTTAGAACACCTATTACATTCGGGCGGAATCGTTTATTTTGGCATAAGTGAGGAAGTGGGAAGAGCACGCTTGAGAGGTATATACACCCAAATCCTTTTCTAAATGCTCACAGACTGTAAGTACCTTGGATCAGTCTTCAAAACTAGGACTTAAATCCACCATCCACGTTTTTAAGAGCATCATAAACCTGTTTTGTATAGGTAATTGATCTCTTAAGAATGTGAAGTCTAAAAATTTTCTCATAGGTATATTCGGAGTTATTAAAACCAATTTTCTCCTGTCACTGTTTCTTCTCGCTGATGGGATATAAAAATGACGGGAAACCTCTATTTTTTTTTAATAAATTTTGATAGTAAAACGATAGTACGTGAATATGTTCTCGTTTCGATCGCTAAAGTTTGATAAAATACTTCATTTTACACCTTTTACCTCGTAAGCAATCAGACTTTTGATCGAAGTAGCTTTTTGTAGACTAATTTCTCACAAGAAACTCTCTGATATGAAAATCTCGATGGCCTTTTTAACCGTATCACAAGCGCAACTTCATAACCCACTGGCAACCGTAAGCAAATTGACTATCCCCTCGACTCTCCCAGTCACTCGACTCGTCGAACTAAACGGGGCAGCAGGAGTAATTCTCACTCCATTGTACGGGCCGTTCAGTAATAATGCGCTTGGGCAAATATTAGTGCAGAGCCAGACGGATGGACAAGAACGAAAAAAGTACAGACTTTTCAATACAGCATTTAAAATTTTCCGCTGATATTGTAGGGAGTTCTGTTTTTCTTTTAGTTTCCGGTTATTGTTAGGTTTGAGTTCAGCTTCGGATTTTATTTAATAAATTTAATAAAGAGTTGGATAAGGGTTGGTCGAGCTTACCTAGAGTATGCTCTGCTTTGTCTTATGATTTAATTTGGCATAAAGTAATTGATGAACAATAATATTTTATTATACGTCCTAATGGTTATAGAAAACTTCTGAGACTTCATTTCTTAAAAAGAGCACAGTGCGTTATTCCAAATTTTTGTAATTATACGATGATTATTTTATACGAAAGTAAATATCAAGTAACACCGCAGAGTAACACAGTTTAATGATGTGTATTTTTCTCCACATAAGTTAAATTCAGTATCAAAATCATCATCATCACATTGGCTTCAGTAGTGTAGGTGTATTGGCTGCTTTCACTGTTAGCGTAGGCGTAGGCCTGTGCAACTTCTCGCAGGCCAACAAACTGCTGGGTTTGTATATATTTTTTTCTAAATATAGTTAATTTTATTACTATTTTGTGTATTCTGAAGTTTGTACTAACGAACAAAATAGAAGTACTTTATTTTAGTATCTTCTTTGTTTGATAGGTATACATTATTGTTACCGTCTCATTTCATGTAGGGCATGTGTCGTTGCTACCTATATACCGTGTCTTCACCGAATGGACCCCGCGGAAGACCAGTGCTGGCTGTAAAGCTAGCAGCAACATGCTAAGCTGGGTTCATTTTGTGACAAAACTGAATGTGTCATTTTAAATGATTTCGTTTATTTTCTGTATTGTTTCAATTGTTTGTCACGAATAAATATTTGAATTTGAATTAACCGAAAGACAAAGACGTGCAACTGATGGACTAAGCCAAAATCCACCCACTTCCAGCTGACCCTCGTAACTTTTAACAGCCCCGCTATTCTGTAACTTGGATTAACCTGACCTCGCCGTTCACGTACAAATATATCATGACGTCACAATTTGTAGTAACTAAGCGCAATCAGGGCTGCTATTCTTAAAAAAAAAATCTTTTCTAACCCTCAACTCTCAACTCTCACCCTACGCCTCATGTGACAGCCAATATAATCTTACCCCGATATGTCACATGTATTTGATTTGACGAAATAAAGGCTTTGTACTTGATAGTTCACGCACAAGATTAGCAGAATTTTATTGCAACTTTGATTTGTTCATTTTTGTTTGGTTATAAGCCGCTTACACTACAGAGGTAGGTAAGGCGGTGGGGTGAGGTGGAGGTGAGGTAAGGCGCATTAGCGTTTCGAATACTCGTAAAATACCAGGTCAAAAAGCAAAAAATTGTAAGTAAATACAAAATACTGGTAAGTCCTGACTTTACTGTTATCCAGACCCCATTTAGGCGTCACCTAGCCAATCTTACCACCTTCCTAATTACGGCCAAAGTTTATTTGAATCACAAACGAGTCGGCCACCGATATCTAATTAAGGGTCCTAATAAACGTGTAAGTGGGGCAGATGCCAGAAACTTGGGGCATAAAATCCTTAAGTTCATGTTATCGTGCTTCCTCGAATGGGAAAAATGTGTTCCGATAATGCGACTGAGACTTCCTTGTTTTTTTGCAGAAGAAAAATAGATCGTACGTAAATATGTGGCACTGAAGGGGTGTTAAGTTATTGACGGAAAAAGGTGAACTAGGTAAAGAAAAGTGCCATTCAGACAAGAATAACAAAAACTTACCCTCTTCTTTACTTTAATTTCTGGATGTAAAAATGTACGGAAAAATTGCTTCTAATTTAATTTCAGCCAGCATCATAGTAAGAGGTACTGTTAAATGATTTTTTCTATGAATCAAAAAGATGTACCTACCTACGTTTTTCATTCAAAGAAGACAAATAAGTACCTTACTGTAAAACTAACTATAGTATATTTGAGGTACTTATAAAAAAAAATGGGTGGGATGCATCAAACCGTCTGTAATTGTAAGCGGTGTTCGTTAAAATCTGAATGTATGGAAAGTTTGACAAGTTTCTATGGAATGACAGCTACTGGCACCATATTTAACGTTGCTCGGTCTGTAATCGTAAGTTGGCGCAACTCACCCTTAGTCTCAACATCGTTATTTGAAATTGAAATGTTAACTAACGAAAATAGTAATTGTAAGGTTTTATTGCTTGGATGGTTAACAAACTATTAACCCATTTCATCCCGTCGGCAAATATTAAAAACCAACAGCCCACCTAACTAAGTCCACACTGGAAGCTCACAATGCACGAGATTGCATCCGAGATGACATCAGATTAAACATTGCCAGCATTTTTCCACGACTCATTAAGAGTGGGACGGCATTTGTTTCACTCTGTAGCGAATGAGTGCTTGGACATGTCTGGTTTTAAGTACATTGTTTGTACAAGGTACAATTTATTCAAGTAGCAATCATCTTGCAAAACGGTGTATTTGCGCTCGCTAATCCAATGATCAATTAAGTTTTTAAGCTTCTAGATTTCTGTTAAAAATGTCTGAAGGAAATATAGAAGTGTGCACAGTAAAGAAAATTCAAAGATTGAAGGAAGTTTTCTTATAAGGCCCAGTGGCCTGAGAAGAGAATAAAACCGAACTATTTGGAATTCGGGTAGCAGGCCGTCAGACCCACCGGTGCAATCTAAGAGTGAACTCCTTAATCCGAGTTCTCAAACTTTGGAGTGCGTGCTGCGTACCAAAGGACTATAAAGATGTGAAGGGTTATCTCTAGCTCATTCAAGAAGAGAAAATTGTGATTAGCAAAGAGTTTTCATAATTTGATTGTCCTCGTCCCTTTTACTTGGGTCAGAACAGCATGTATTTTTCTTCTATAACTTCTCTCTCTATTGACATTCATCATCATCAAATTTTTCTGTTTAGTATATTTTTATGTTTTGTTTCTGTATCTGGTGTGTGGCAATAAACTACTATTCTATTTACTATTATTATTACTTTTCTATTATTGCTGAGCCAGTGTCCGGTTCACTGCCGCAGAGACACACTTTTTTTTCATGTTTTATGTGCTTTTCTTGTTTATTTTATTATTTAATATGTGTGTCATGTGTGTTTGTGAATAAATATATCTTTCTTTCTTTCTTTCTTTCTTTCTTTCTTTCTTTCTATTCTATTCATATCAGCCGAAAGACATCCACTGCTGGTCATATGCCTCCCCCAGAGTGCCACAGTGACCGGTCCTGCGGGCTAGGTTGGGAGTTTCTCTGCGTCATCGCATCAGAAATTAGGCTATCCGCAGCATACTCGTAACTAAGGTATATAGCCCTTTGAATCGTTTGACATTCACCTTCGTTTTTTATAAAAAATATTACAAGCATTCCGACCAAATTACTTGACCATCCAATAGTATTTCCGAAAATACTTTTGCATGGTCAAGTAATTTCTGTCCTATAATGACTTTCTTGTATTGCTATCTCAAGATTAACCTAATGGGATATTGCAACCTATATCCGGCTCACAGCAACAGCCGAGCTGAACTTAAAAAACTTTGTCGGTTCCATACTTAATATAATTACTATAATAAATATAAGGGGACTATCGTTGCTTCCATACTTTCAACTTGCTGCAATACGCCGTTACTGCGACAAAGCACTAACACGACCAGCGGCTTTTGAAAATGAATGTACAATGAACGATAATTGTGTAAAAACGCCGTCCAAGACTTAATAGCTACTGTCCATTCGGAAATTTAACGAGGCAGTCTTTATTACTGTTCTGGCGAGTTTCCAACCGCCTGTGGATAACGAAGTCTCCATCGCCGATATGATTGATAGTGCTAGCTACATGTCTTGATGAGAGTGGGCTTTTTAGGGATTCGCTTGGTGGTTAGAATGGTCTTTTGAAGGTTGGTTCAATTTATTTCATTAAAAACTACAAAACTTGAAAGTCTCTTTGGAAAGTCGTTTAGGAGCAACTATGCCACAGACAGACACACGTCCCTATAGTTTTAGTCACTAGTTAAAAAGTACAGCCCATTGTTAATGTTCATAAGTATAATCTCTTATAAACTTTAATAACAGAGAGAATTGAATGTAATATTCTCAAAGCTGTAATAAAGTTCTATTGAAACTTCTCTTTTATTTTGTTTACATAGTCTAGTAACTTCCGATAAGTAAAGGAATCTTGTGAATCTATTAAATTCGTTATTCAGGCTTCAGCTTTTCTGGTGTGAGTTTTATCTCTTAGTGTCAAATGCAGATGTTTAAAAATCGTTCAGAAATAAAATCTGCAAGAACGTAGCAAACAGTGGAGTAGATTATGTTCATTATTCCTTAGTGATTTTCCAAATGCATAATTTTTTGAATTTCATAATTCTGAAATTCATTGTTATATAACCCGCGTGAGTTTCAGATATAATAAAATAACATGTCTGAGTATCGATTTTTGCTGAAAGAATTTCAGATTTTCCTGAATATTATGTTCTTTTACCCTAATAACGGAAAATGTATTTCAAAATTTTGGAATAATCAGGTTCAGATTCAGATTTTATTGGTAAAAGTACAGTACAGTACATTTTACAGGTGAAATTGTTAACATTTATTAAATAAGTACTTATTTATACTATTATTATTATCTATTATTCTACAGTTCCTTTTTCCTCAATATAAATTTGTCTACTCTATAACATATATAATGACGGATAATTACTTCGGAATTTCCGTGTGTTCCCTAAGTGGTGCACTGAGGTATTCTGAACGGAACTCGCGTTCGAGAATCGATCTCACTTGACGCTGTCTGCGGTGTTTGACCAGCTAACCGATGGCCCGGCTGATTAGCTGCCTTCAGTGTTAATACTTAAACAAGGCCCCATTGTGTTTGGCGTTTGTCGGATGCGGCTGACATATTGCTGTTGAGAATAGACAACTTTGAATGGAGGATACTTTATTAGTTTTAGCCTGTGGTGTCCCACTGCTGCAAAGGCCTCCTCCACCTTTTGAGAGGATAATTACAGCGCGTAAATAAAATTGTTTAGAATTTTTATATTGACGATATTACTTACAGTGAATCTATCGCCTAGATTCTGAAAGCAGCCTAATGAACCTGGAAAATGTTGCCAATTTTAATATCTAATTAGGTACTAATTATGAATTTGACGTTGCAAATGCGCATGAAATCTGTCGATATAAGATTCAGTCTAATAATCAATCTAACTCCATATTCATAAACAAAAGAAAGAGCTTTAAAAGAATCTTCAAGATTCATAGTACTTTCAAATGCATAATACTCAGAGAACATTTTCTTACATAAACCCTCTGTTTCAAATAATTTTATAGAATTGAACAAGAACGTACGGGTTGTTCCTTAAATTTTTGATATTAGTAAATAGAAAATATAAAAATATATGCTACGAGTAGGTACGTATATACTTACGTGTCCAAAATCTGATCGTCATTCATGGCAGTACTGTATCTCGCACCCACGTTTAATATAAATCACAATAAATCAAAGTTTTTGCACAGCAGAAAAAACTGTTCATTAGCAAATTGTGTTCATCCCAAAAAATCGCAACGTTTATGTACGATGTCAAATTTGACGTATCGGTTATTGACACCTGATTAGAACGATCAGCATAATTGGTTCTCAGATTAGTTATCTTTTGTTGTGTTTACGGGTAACTTGAAAGGGTTATTGATGAAAATATTATAATCATTAGACACGTAGGCTCAGTTTGTGTTTTTATGTAGGTGGATGATACATTTGTTATAAATCATTTTTTTGTCAAAGACGAAACAACATTTTCAGCAGTCAGGTGTCCAAGGAACTTAGTATAGCATAAGCCAAAACCATGAAAAAAGGGATTTTTATTTAAAAAAAAGATGATAACACATAAATGATACGTTTATGGGACAAGTTAAAGTACTTGTTTGGTGCGATAAAGTGTTTACTACTACTACTGCTAAAACATCTTGCGTGGATGCATTTTTCACTGACACCTTCTCCAGATTAAACGTCCAGAAAAAGTGAAACGTTTATCCCAAATGAAAATCCAATCGAAATCAGAGCCTTACAGCCGTCGCAAATCTCTATAAACATTGGAGCGTTTGGAAAACCCATAAAAATAGACGTTGAAAATCAATACTAAATAATAGCGCCAGTTTCGAAAAGTTAGCTTTGGAACTCTGATGCTCAGAATCAAAACAGCATATGGCAAGTGTGGAAACTTGGATATACGTCGTTTCGTGGTTGCAAGGTGGAACTGAGCTGGAGCGAGCTTTGTTTGATTGATTGCAACACAAACATGGACATTTTTTATTCCATCATGACTGTTTACTCGTCCGGACTCCACTCTGTTACATAACTTCCAGGCTCTGGAATGTTCTATTGAGGTGCACCGTCAATACTGGGGTGTAAATTATTTAGTTTGCACACACTGGTTTGAAAAACGCTATTGGAATATCAATTAAAAATTGCATAACATTTTACTAACTACCCATTTAAAATTAATTTTACTATCATGTGTTTTTTTACCAACAAAGAAGGTATTTATTTATTATATAAAAAGGTGTAAAAACAACATGAATCGAAAGTCACGGATAGAAGTTTTAATGTTCTGTCATTCAATAAAATGTACATGTGTTTTTTCAATCGTTATCTTGTATGAAATAATATTTGAGTCAGAATTTACCTATCTTTACCTTTCTAGGATTGCTCTCAGTAAACTTATTTTTAAAGGTTCTACAATATGCATTGTGTTATCTGAAGTAGCTCTGCCATTTGCAACTCTTATCTTATCGGAGTAAAGCCACTCATGCGCAAGTAATCTCACAAGACACATTTACATCATTACACATTTCACAATCGGAACGCCTTAACTGTGTACAGAGGCAGTACTTACTTATTCTTACTACTAAAACAGACTTAGCTAAGTTACTTATCTAAAACAGAGTCAAAAACATGAGGTATACCTATCTTTTTTCTCTCTGTCTAAAGCATTAGAATTTCGCTCTTCATCTCCGTCGTTGTAAACTTTATCTTGTCTCGACCGTGCTAAAAATGTTGACATTCTTTCCACCGCTGACATCACTTTTGCATCACCGGCCAAGAATCTGTCAAGGCAATTAAGAAATTTATTGTAATAGCTCTATTCTACATCTCTATCTAGAGCGCCATTACTGTAACGATTGCTAATTTGGGCTTATGTCTTTACAAAATGTAGAAATCGTCATTATGTTACATTAGATGTAAGTAAGAGCAACAAATGATGATTGACTGCAATAAATGAAATACTATGATTGGTGGTTTTCACCGTTGCTATTTCACATTCTTTCTTAAGTATAACTGGGGCACTTAAATTTGCCTTTGTTTTCCCTATCGTTAGCTATTTTTACCAGATTTTATTCAATTTGTAATGTTCGGATGTTGCTGCTGTTAGGTAAGTATGGTAACTTATCATGGTCCAAAGCATGGTTTTCATTTTGTTTGATATTGGTACCTTTTTTTCAATTTGCAATGTTGCATAAAAGCTGGCTTAATAACTAACTGGCTTTGCTTCAAAATTTGCAAACCACTTTTCACCCATTTCTTGTTTGATTGTGACGATATCGAAAGTACGTAAACGATGATTCAATATTATCATACCATCAAGCTGGTATGATGTTGACGACGGAAGGTTGTCAACATTTGAGTGTAAGGTTCACTTCAATGAGGTATTTTTTTGTAATTCGAATGTTAACATTTTTCGTTAATACTTTAAGAAAAGATACTGTAATAGGCGTTTAATTTTCTTATTATTTTAGTAAGTAAAATATACATTTTGTTCACGAAATGATCTCCATAAATATTTCAATGGTCGCAACCTATTAAGACTATATGAAATGCGAATACCAAAGCAGTTCTAGTGCATATCGTAGAACTGGCGAAGCGTGATCATTGCTAAGCTATCGAACCCAACGGGATACATTAAAAAGTTCATTTTTAGTAATTTCTTGGTTTCTTGTACAAAAAGAATATGAATACTTACTTTGCTCTATTTATGATAAAATTTTCGAGGAGTATGCTCCTCTAATCATTCTTGTAATAATATGTAATATGTTACATATTATTAGAAGAATGATTACAGGAAAAGTCCCATAAAATGTCATAGAGATTTGTATTTGATATCTATTACTTCTGTCTGATGAGCAAAAGTGATTTTACGTAGATTACTACGTAATAAAATCACTTTTGCTAAAAATGATTTATTAACGTTTGTTAATTAATATATCTTAATATAGGGTATTAGAGGGTACCTATCAAAATACTTCAGTATTCAATTAAAAGAGTCCGATTTTTACGAGTAGGTATATCGTTTATCAAGTTACGAACGACTGCTTAAGCCTTCTGTATTTCACGTTTTCTCATGTATACTGGACATGTTCACAATGTAACCCATTTGTCGGTACAAATAGTGCAACTGATCCCTAAACCGCAGAACAATGAAGGAACAGGCTATTAAAATCGATTCCGCAGCCAGCATCCCGCATATAAAGATGATTTGTTTAAAATTCCGCAACCGGCCCCACGTGATGAATATCGCGGCCGTATATTCGAATAATGATCCTGCCTTGCACTGCATTCAATGGCATTTTGCATACAATATGGTAGATGGATTTATATTAAAATATGGCCAACGTCAGACCCGGTTGCTCAATAAATTATTCATTACACACAGTCAATTTTCGTTCAAGATGAACAATAAGTATATCAAATTCACAGATGCTACTCATAAATATTCAGGCTACATTATTGTTCTGGCTTGTCGGTAATTAGATCGCCCACGAAAGGAAGCTGTACCTTAATAAGTTAGTAGCGACAAAGTTGGTTATAAATTACCTATATCTCTGAGCCAAAAACAGCATTCACTTTAGCTCTTATGACAATGGAGGAAGTTTCAAAATCACGCGGATGCCATTCGGTGTTAGTATGCGCCCAGCCTGTACTGTTTTAATACGTGTATCTCATTAGGGTCAACGTAAATGATTACCATTTTTATGGAGTAGGTAGATACGCATACGATTCTCCTGTCAGTGTCCTGTTTGTTTTTGTAAGAGCATGAATATGAATTATTATTGTGATGTAGTTACTTGTTCTACGAAGTTACTATACCGACGTAGCGCATTACAGACCACACATCATTTAAGGACTGAAACCGACTGAAATAGTACGTTATTTATCTATTTGATTCAAGCAACAAAGGCCCATACAAAGGCACATTTACCTTACACATACTCAGAGAACTTTAATGGATATTATGTAGGTATTTGCAATATTCAAATGTGATCACATCTTTGACCTCGAGTATGTACAGATAAATAAAGATTTGATTAAATAACGACTGAAAGTACGCATTAAACTATTTTTATGACAATTAAAGAGATACAGAGAAAGAAAGAAATAGATACACGCGTGCAGACAAATTACCTCTTACATTAATTTGTTAATATTGACTCGCGATCAAAATGTGTGCCTGTCAATACAATATTTGAAGAAGCGCTTGACGAATAGCGAGTTTTACTAGCTGTCCGTGTGACGGATGCCGAACATGACCTTACAATTTATATCTCCGACACATAAATCAAGCAACGGCGTACGATCAAAACTGACACGGAGATCTTGAGCTATAACCTCCTCGATATGCGGTGTGCGACGCAGGATCCAGCGGGAGCGAGAGTGGATGAGTCAGCTTTAGAAACATTAAATGCAAACGAAGGTGTAGTAATTTCATCACTGACTATAGGAACATACATTTGAGTGAAATAATTGTTAATTATCTTGCGTCAGAAAATAAGAAAGGTGTAATAATAGAAGAAGTAATAATAGGCTTGTTTTCTTTGTCCAAATTACGTGATTATCTAATGATCTATACAGGTATTTGTTTAGGAAATGTGATTGAAATGTACCTGTTTCCTCTTTTCTTTGTTAACTGATTATTTATTGATAATAATGATTGTAAAGGATTATGTGGATACAGTCACTATAAAGGACGCCCGGAAGCACGGCAAAAGGCCAAAAAAGGCATTTTTTTTCCTCCTAGCGTTCTTCCCGGTTGTGCCCTAAAGGAGCCCGGGGTCCGCTTTGACAACTTATCCCAAGATTTGGCTTAGGCACTAGTTTCTACTAATAATTATCTTAGATACTTTTAAATGTTGGTACAGTCTTTCAGATAATTTCATAAGTTTTTTAATCAATATAACGAAAATTGAGCACAGGTACTCAAATATAACGATACGAACATGTTGTAATTTTCTCACTAGGATGATAGCCTTCCGGTAATTACCTTTACGCAGCTTTGCTTTCCAATGCCTCGGTTAAAATATTAAATTGAATAATAGTCTAACAGTTGCTCCCAGAAGAAGACAAGAGTCAAGAGTCACTTGTAACTTGGACCAGACCGTGTACATAACGAACTTTTTTCTCCAGAGCGTAAGTGTTTGCCACGGATGAATAGCTATAAAAAATCTTTATGATTATAGCTTTCATGGATATAAAATTGTGTGATCGTAGAAAAAGTGTTCTTGGATTCGAGAAGAAAGTGATGGATGCCATAGATTTTGTTGGAAACGAGATAATGTCCACACTATTTGTAGAAGCCAATAATCTTAACTAGTGTATTAATTGATTTGACAGACTTTTAACAGTGTCCAATACGTTTTTTTTTTTCAGATTTTAACTTATCATTCGAGACTAAATTCATTGTTATTATTGAACAGGAATATTTTGGAACTTCATAATAGGACAGTTTAATTCCACATTCTGAAACAATTTTATACTGGTTACTTACTGATTGGGACGTACTGCGTACAAATAAATATCTTCAAAAATAAAAATAAATTACATTTAAGTAGATAATAAAACAATGTAGGTACTAAAACTTTTTGAGAACAAGTGAAACATACAAAAGTGATGTGAAGTAAATCAAATTTCGAACCCAAGTGATCAGTTGCACTGTTAAATTAAATCGAATCCCATTCTCATCCCGTGAAAGATCCATCAAAAATAAACGGCAATGTACAGTAACAAATTGGCGCACACGTTCTGATGGATGGGCGACGTGTGCGCAAAACAAAAGGGATAGACATTCACACTGCCTATTCAACAATTTACAGACGTAATAAGCTGCAACGTCAAATGGTATCCGAACACGGCAAATAAAAAACGAGAATTATAATTTTCGGTCAATTTACAGTTAACATACAAAATGTTAATGCAACATACATTATTGCTACTAAACGAGACATAATCGCGTATAATTAACTTATTTATTTACCTCACTGAGGTTTACCGACCTTTCGGATGTGTCACAACATCCATGGTCACGGGACGACTGGCTTCAGCGGGTATCAATATCTTCTTGCTGCGCGTTTTTTTCTAACTTGGTATTTATTAATCACTTGTACACTAGGGTTGTCACCGAACGGAACAGAAAACTAATTATATCCGGTGATATGGACGATGTTTTTTGACATTTACTAATGACTGGATTCCTCGAAGATGAAATCTTGAAACCGATACCTCGGTTGAAATTGCGATGTTTTCTGATTTCAGCGGCTTCACATATTTTTCTACTATATAAATGACGTCCTGTAGAAAGGACGTTCGATTTATGGAGCTCAGTCCAGTGGTTTGGTCCTGCATGCAGCAAATGCTCGGCTATTGCAGGCCGCCGATTCACCTGCCGATTTTTGAGAGCCGCGATGTGTTCCTTGACCTGCAAAAATTGGCTTTGGCTGCGAACTCGCAAACCCTTGGTCATACGCTAAAGTGCATGAGCTGAAACGGACACCCTTAAACTTTTACGCTGTGGCAGAAATATTTTCTAACATCTGGAGTTTGACGATTATTCAATTATGCCCCAACGTTGGACTAGTGCATTAAAAAAAAGTGGGTTAAAAGTAACTATGTTATAACACGCATGTCTCTACACATTGCAAATTTTGACAAGTAATTCATGCATAATGAAGATACGATAAATTACTTTACTTACTATTTTCTATTCAATGGTTGATAAAACCTGCCAGCTCCAATTTTGATCACAATACATTATTTTATTTATGCCACAAAAACGCCAACAGTCAAAATCACCCCGTTTTCGGTTAAACATTTTTCACACCCTCGAAATCGCATTGAAACCAATATATCTGATAGGATATTGAAAGGCAAAGCTTTTTAATCTAGTTTTTGCGATACCCTAAATTTCGGCTCGATTGGTTTAAAAACTTTAAATTGGTAAAACCTTTTTATTCTATTTACATGTTCGGAAATGCGCGCTTTGGGAATTCCAATTTATTCACTACTTTTGTATTTATTGCAATGTTGATTTTTTTACTTGAATGCTTGCAATTTACGTAATATATCAACCAGTTTTCAAAACACATTTTATGGAATATTAGATAGAGCTTTTCTAACTCTCATAGGGGAGTTGAATTACATGTTTGATTCGTTAGAACGTCATCCAAGTCAATGGACATCAGCTTCACGCTAAATTATATAATATAGTCATGATTAAATCTAAGAACAATCTAGGCTGTCAACATAAACGGTTACTGACACCACCCGGTTACATCCGACTAAGGGATATTTTCGCTGTTGTTCATTTGAAAAATATTGCTTACTCAGCTTCCTAAAATCTGAACGCAGCTTCAATCCATCATATGATTTGTTTTCTTCAAATGTCACAAGTTGGTCCTAGCAGAAGAGCACAGTAGGTATATTAAGCTAACATAATCGTATGCGAGCGAGACAGACCAAATATTATGGGTTACAATCACCTAAAATAATATGTCCGTATCCATAAATTATAGCTTCTTGCGAACCGCATTGGCTAGCAAAACTCATTCAGCCAATTAGGGCTAGCCAGTGTTGCAACCAATCATCGTTTGACACAAGTCAAATTGGAGCCGCATTGATTGATACAAAACGACGCCCCACTGATTTATCAGTTTAATAAGTGGTTGAAGTTCGATTTTGACAACAATTTTACACAATTCCACAGTAAATAGGCCATTGTCATTATTGTCAACGCTGAGTGTAGTGCAGTCGTGGATGCAGTTATAAAACGCTACTCATAAATTATGAAATTATTGTGATATCCAAATTAAATTAAAAAAAAAAAACTAAATAGTTAGTAAAATTCGAAATAATGCGTAAAATTTCACAGATGGTAGTGACACCAATAAATAAGAATAGCTCAAATACTATACAGGGTGGAAAAATCGAATGCCACATGGATGGCAACTACCTTAAATATTGTAAATAGCACATTTAATGTAAAGAATCTTCCCTGTATTTTTAAAAACAATAATTACTGCATTTATGGATTTTTGTAAAATCGTCTGCTTTAACCGGGAATCAAAAGTCCAATGTCTCCTTTATACAGAATGTGCTATTTGGAATATTTAAGGTAGTTGCCATCCATGTGGCATTCGATCTTTCCACCCTGTATAATCACTGCTAACAGTAATTCTATTGGACTCTCTTTAGACTTTTGAAGCGAAGTTACCATTCTAATATATTTTTATTGTTACTAGAACATTTATTTTGATTGTAGTTCTATAGCCCTTAAATTCTTTTTTATAATAAAGTACCTACCTACAACTAGTAACAATTGGCTTCGGTAACTGGCTAATGGGCTGTCTACCTACTTGCAAACAACCATTGAAGTTCAAAAAATACATTTTCTCAATTAAAACATATTAGTGTGGATATAGCTTTATATGTTTAGCTAGCCACGTCATCTTCAAGCCATGTACGAAAATCAGGACGGTAAGGCCCTTCGTAACGAAGCATCTTCTCCCATAACTTATTTCAAACATTAAAAGAAAACGAAACTTGCTGTTTTGCCAATCATCTCGAGTGCATCAGCTGACCTGACTGACAAAAAGACACCACACGGCAATCCATCAAACAGTCATAATTTCTCACGTTCAAGCCAAAAGACCGTATCTGCATGAAAACCCCAGTGACATACGGCATTTTTAGCTGAGACTGGCAGTATTACTCTACTTGAAGAAAAGGACGTAACTGAGTTTATTTCTCGACTTATATAATCCATTTGGGTAATAAAGGTATTGTGCTCAGATCTACCAGCTTCGTATGAAATTGATGAGCAGCTCACATTTGACCTTGACCTTGAAAGCAACTATTATTGTGTGACTAATAAGCGAAAAATGTATCTTGGCGATGGTGGATCTTTGTGATATGTTTGCATAAAAATGTTGCAGATAAGATGTTTTTTTTTATAATATAGATGTTTTTTCATTGGATAGGTAATTAAAATGACATTGGAGTTATGGTAAGTATTTGAGGAATTTTGGATTTTACCAAACAGGAATTTAATTCTTAAAAAATATTATTCACGCATTCACTGGTTCAATAATAGTCAATGTTATATTATCATTCAGTGGCCCTGATCCTATTTATTCGAGGTCAACACAGCATGATTTTTTCGGCCTTCATCTCCTCATTTCCTTCTGTTCATTTCACCTCTCACGCTCTCTGCCTTTTCTATACAACATGTTAAGACAATATTTCAGGGTCAAACTTTATTATATCGTCACTCCATTTTGCAAACATTTTTGCGCATATTTATTCATTTACAAATATGTTTACACGGCATTACAGTTTTACACCCATACACCGAGAAAACTAAATAGTAATAAATGTAATTAATTATTTTTTAATTTAAAGTATTTAAACCACGTATCACAAAATTCACAGCCAGATACTAGGTTTCCTATCATCCATCATCTCACAAAACCTTACAGATTCACAGCACACAGCAACCCATCTCCAAGCAAACAAGTCACATTCAGGTAATATAAGTTCAAGTCATATTCAGAAACCCGTGACTGACGCTTGCTGGTCAGAATATATTTTCCTAAAAAAGTAAATTTATTTCCGTTACCGTTTTAAGTTCCTTAGGAGAAAAGCAGTAAAAGTATAAGAGCTCCATGAACATACTCCGTTTATCAATAAGAAGGTAATGTGCAGTATAAGGAATTTGCGTCAAAGTAAATTAATGGACATCACAAGTCGTAATCAATTTATATCAATATCGCCAATGGCCTGCTTTGTACTTGTTAGCAAGCATTAATATGAATTTCTACGTTAGGGTTGACACGTTTCAAATATATAATATGTCAATTATGCAATGCGATTTAAAAAAAGTAAGTACACTGTCAATGTTTCAAACTCAACGAATTACATTCCATTTGAATGTTCTTGTTGTGAATCACAAATAAAAAAACTTTCACGTAGCCTCAAATGGTTGATAATGATTATTTTATCATGGAATTTCATTCCAATCATCATGGAAACTTCAATGATGTTCGTCCTACTAAATTTAAAAAAAAATGCGAATGTATGGATGTTACTAAACCACGCAAATACGGCAAAACGGATTAAGATGAATATTAGTATACAAATAGAGTATAGCCTGGATTAACATTAAAAATACTTATTATCCCTGTTAAATCCAACAAAAGGAAGGAAAAAGCTAGTATTCAATATAAAAAGAAACATCGCATTGAAATCCTTAGTCTTTTTATGGACATACTATATAAATATATTTTAGCACTATTAAGTATGTTCTTAACTCAAAAAACTTGATCCTTTGATTATGTTGCAAATAATAGTGAACATCGACCCGTTATTATTTTGATGTTAATCAACATTTTACGTCTTATGTCTCTCTGATAAGTTTTAAAAATGAAAATTATTTTAACAATGGACCCCACATTGTTCATTTCATTATACATTACACTCCTAAGAGTAAACATGAATGAGAACCCGTTAGCTTTCTAAAACAAATGATTAATTTCAATACAAATTGATTGTTGTATAGATTTATTGGTCGGACAATAACATGTCGATATCAGTTATATCTTGTCGGGTTTTTATTAGGCTTGACCTCGAATGTAGTAGATGGAGATACAATCATCTTGCACTTGCATTAAGTCAATAGGAATGAATTGATTATATGATATGCTGTGATTTGTCACGTTTTTTCTAAACGTAATTAATATTATTATTATTGATCGAGCCCGTTGTGTCCCATTGCTGAGCAAAGGTCTCCTCCCTATTTTTCCATTCACCGCGGTCTTGAGCAACATCTGGCAGTCTTTTCTAGGTCTACCGCGTCTCCGTTTTGTCATTTGGGGCTTCCACTCTGTGGTCCCTTTGGCCCACAATTAGTATTGCTAAACAATTATGTGATGGTAGAAATACCTTCTTGTTTATTAGTAAAAAATATTAAGAAGCCAATTATTTTCAGCTTCACCTCTAGGAACACAACACAACATACCTACAGAGCAAGTAAAGTCTTCTATAAAGTGGAGCTTTTTCCTCAGTAGGGCTGTTCCAAATTTCTACCGCTCTAACTTACCTTACCTTAATGCTCTACCTCTATGCACTAGTTACAATCGAATCCAAATCAGATCCATAAATCTTTATACCAAGACCGTAAAGTGCACCTTTACGCAGCCCTGCGCCTCATCTATTCGAATTAAGGCAAAACACGTGTGGCATCTGCCTATTGCATCCTACACTAGAACACAGTTCACTATTGAGAATCTATGGAGATACGTCGTTTTAAAGCACGGCTGTATGCAGACTGGCTCGTAAATACTGGTATCTGCTTTAACAGGGACATGTGAACTATATTAACTTATGGATCAAGGATATATGTCGACGTGTTGATATGTATACTTATGACTTTTAAGTTGTTAGCGTCCTTATTGACTTTACAGGCGTAAGTCACTCAATATTTCATTTGATTTGCGTATTTTAAAGTTGGTTGCTGGACATTTTTAATAATAAAACATTTATTTCAGGCAACTAAGGCCCATAGTTACAAATACCTTACAGACTAACATACATACAATATAATTTATATATTATTAAAAAAGCTAATTATTATTTAGGCGACGAAACAGTGTGGCTTTGTTGCATCGTCAAGTCCGGTGTAGTAGGCCGAAACACGACACCTTTCGGCCAGAAGTCAGCACACGCGATGGTCTCCTGCAGCGGCCGCGGCACGCGCACTACAAACGAGCTGAAGTGCACGTAGTGGTGCGAACGCAGCTGGAAAACCCTCAGCGAGTAGCCCGTCTTCTGGTGAATATACTCCACCACGTCATCAGCCGTGGCGGAGTAATGCAGGCGCGACACATACAACGCTTTACTCGGTGTGGCAACCCGCAGGCCCGAACCAACTGGCTCTGCTGTACGACACTGGCTCTTTCGCGGCTTGCGCTGACTAGACACCAATGTGAAACCCTCCTTATCCACATCGGTGCGAGGGGGCTTCTCTTTTGGAGGAACCCCGGCATGACGCACTCTTGAAGGTGCGCTTCTCCGGTTGGCTGCGACAGGCTGCCCGGCAACGACGTCAGCAAAGCGATGACGTGACTTCGAGGAGGCGGGGGCGTACGCGCGCGCGGGGGCCACGCGGGCGGCGGAGCGGCGGCTGCGACACGAGCTGTGTCAGCAACACGCAAACTAACCGACTCGACACTTGACGCCGATACATTGACGCTAGTACCAAGACAGTCATTGCACTTGAAATTTGATGTCTGTGACCGACTTACTGGGGCGCTATTACGCAAACTAACAACTTCGTTGCGCAAATCGGTGATAGTTGCTTCCGAGGCTTCAAATTTTGTCATTATTTCGGCTAAACTTGCTTTAAGAGCCACAATATCCTTCAGCAAGCTGCTTACGTCGACATGGTCCGGTATGTAGGACGGCAATCTGGAGACTCCCGTCGCCACGAACTCCGGCATGACGTGTTCGTTCTCCCTCAGAACATCTATGATATCCTCTAGGGTCTTCTTCCCGGCTGTGTCTCCTCTCCGGTGAGGTGCATACGTGCCGACGATCCCAAGGGACTCGAACAGCACCTTCTTTGCTGCGCAGATGTCGTCGACAATAAAACTCGACGAACAGATCTGAATAGCGGAGACCGTGTCCATCCGCCCTTCCAGCAGTAGTTGATAATGCATATAATAGTTGATATTGTATATTGATGATGCTTTCTGTATAATTGGATAACGTTTTTATGTGACGATAATAATGATTTATCTTTGGTTTTTTTACCCAGGAAACCCATCACAAGTCAAAAATTATTCTTGATTTCTTATTGAAAATTATTGCACATAGTCGGAGTGGGTGCCTCTTTTTAAACATTGATATATGCTTGTGTTAATTTTAGTTTTCCCTGTGGGTTGGAAGGTCAGATGGCAGTCGCTTTCGTAAAGCTAGTGCCTATGCCAAATTTTGGGATTAGGTGTCAAAGCGGACCCGGGGCTCCTTAAGGGCCACAACCGAGAAAAACGCTAGGAAGATATATATACACTTAACTTAAAACTTGCTTATTAATTAAATCTTAAACTACTTAAACATGTGTTGTGTATTTGTGTAACTTGAGCTTCGCTAGTTTCAGACATAGACATAGACATCGTTTGTTGGTAGTAAGGTATTACAGGTCATTTACGGTGCTATCTTTCCATTTTTAATTATGTTTTCTTGAGCATTTATATATTTAAAGACAATACAAAAAGAAGTACGATTGGCGGAATTAATACCTTAAGGCTTAAGGCATTATCTACCAGTTAATAATTGGGCTAAACATAAACGTTTGGTTCACTTTCCATTTTTTGTATAATAGTCCAGGCAATGAACTGACAACTTGTATGGAAAAAATGTCAATTTTGGAAATAATTTATAATAGCTTATTTTTTATGTATAACGGATATAATTATTATCAATTAAATAGTTACCCAGCGACAAAATCCGACAAAATTTCAGATATCGAAAAAATGATAAGTTAACTGGCTTCTAAAAAGTCAGTAAAAATATTAATAAATATTATTATTATTATTATTTAATAATTTATTCATATAAACAATTACAAAACAGTACAATAAATGCGCCAAACTGGAGTGACCAGTTTGTTGGCGCGTCGCGCTCAATTTATATATATTCTATATAATTGTTTACAGGTGTTTTTGTCTTTATTTTGGTTCATTTACATTTGCTCTATAATATTCAAGATAAAACGTATAAAAAAAGATAATGCATGCTTCATTTAAATCTACATAATTACTTCCGGGTGGAAAGTTTATCGGATTCTTGACTAAATCATCTTAGAATAACATTTTCAAATGAAATCAACAAAAAAAACTCTATTATAAATTAATGTTTTTCAAAACCGTATTTTGCCTGGAGTATAAGTAGATAATGTTTTAGCTCTCTAAGTTGCAAACGAGGCTTGATCACACATTTTTTTTTATTTGTTAACTAAAGGTTTAATCGCATAAATTTTAAATGTATTTTAAGTGCAGTTGTATATTATAAAATAAATGAATCTGAATCTGTATGTATTTACAAAACTGAAACCTTGCATTTTTTGCACAATGTAAAAAAAAAAAACTACTTAGTTACCAACCCTGCACTATCTTGTTCATAATTTAATATGAAACAAATAACTCACACTTAAAACAACGTCAAACCAATTACCATTATCATATTAAAGTCAACGCAAATACTTTCCGCGGCAATAACTCTAACCATTTCGGACTTTATTGGGTTAATGGTAAAATACCGCTCAATTTTTGGTTCCGATTTTGATCAACAATGACGCAAACGAAGGGTTATAAGTGTGTGATTGTGTGTCTTTGTGATTATCGGTTCATCCGATTGGGAGCTAAGATGCCACAGTGGAACACATATATACATAACAAAGCAAAAGTTTCGCGTGCAATTTGTGTAGATTTTTCATTTCATTTCATTTCATTTATTCCTTGATAAAACGTAGTTTTACATGTCAAATTTTTCATTAATTTTTTTTTCATTTTCAGTACTTATTGTACCAGAAACTTTTGCTTAAACGGTTGTACATGTTTTATTTATTTATTTAGGATTACCAACAGATAATCATACATGCACTTATATCTAATTAATAATCGAGACTGATGCATATCTAATTATAGGTAACCACAACTTCCTCCAATGCTTTCCCACCTACCTAATAATGTTTTACCGACAATTTTCCTTTCCTTCGAATGTATGTTTTGCAGAATTTTCATTTCATCGAAAACCATTATTTTCAGAATCAGTAAACTTTTCAGGAATGTTATAAAACAAACCTAAACTAACTTCTACAGAATGACCTTTCACCAGTACCTAAAAAGTCAACGGTTGCTGAGTAACAGAAATTCGATGAAACGAAAATTCGGCGAAACCATGCATTGGGTAAAATGTGTGTCGGTGAAATAAGGGGACCACCATGTTAAACACATAAAACCTCTCGCTTTTGTCGGCGGTTAAAAAGGCCCATGATTTTGAGGACTTTATGTTAAGATTATTATTAGATTATTTGTAGAACATGAAAAATTTCATTGAACAAGCGAGCGAAGCGACGAAGATCTCCGTTTCAGCTTGGACAAAATTATTTCGTCCGTCTGGCGACTGTCTTTCTTCTCAACAGGTCGCATTTCTCTACCGATTTTCGTGAAATTTTCTGAGCAGGTTCAATAATTATATTTGAATGACGATTCAGTTTTTTTAATTCGATTTTTTTAATAATGTGACTGTCTCGAGAGTTCCACACGTAACAGTCCAGTCCAGTTCCAGTGTCAACAGTAAGTCGAAGCAGTATATACAGATTCTTTGCTGCACGCTTACATTTAAATGTGTTCTTCTTGATTGTCGCCAGATGCACGAAAGCGGGACGGTACGAATGCGGTACTGTATGTGTCTTTAAGAAAAGTGAATAGTGAAGTTGTATATTAATATATTTTACGAGCAGTGAAAATGCTTCTTATAGTTTTGAAGCAGCAGCAATTTGTTTTGTATAAAACGGCCGCGTTTGAAAATTATTTTTCATGCTTATTTTTTGTTCTAAAAAAAACAAGGTACGAAATTGTTAGTGAGATTCATTAGATTATTTGTAGAACATGAAAAATTTCATTGAACAAGCGAGCGAAGCGACGAAGATCTCCGTTTCAGCTTGGACAAAATTATTTCGTCCGTCTGGCGACTGTCTTTCTTCTCAACAGGTCGCATTTCTCTACCGATTTTCGTGAAATTTTCTGAGCAGGTTCAATAATTATATTTGAATGACGATTCAGTTTTTTTAATTCGATTTTTTTAATAATGTGACTGTCTCGAGAGTTCCACACGTAACAGTCCAGTCCAGTTCCAGTGTCAACAGTAAGTCGAAGCAGTATATACAGATTCTTTGCTGCACGCTTACATTTAAATGTGTTCTTCTTGATTGTCGCCAGATGCACGAAAGCGGGACGGTACGAATGCGGTACTGTATGTGTCTTTAAGAAAAGTGAATAGTGAAGTTGTATATTAATATATTTTACGAGCAGTGAAAATGCTTCTTATAGTTTTGAAGCAGCAGCAATTTGTTTTGTATAAAACGGCCGCGTTTGAAAATTATTTTTCATGCTTATTTTTTGTTCTAAAAAAAACAAGGTACGAAATTGTTAGTGAGATACCATTTAACAGGACGCCTGGAGAGCTTTGTCGCGGCGATCCATCTCTTTCTAATCAGAAAAGCTTGTGTGTTATTCGCTAAGCACTAATGCGGCCCACCCGGCCGGTCACCCGTCACGAAACTAGACCTCTACCTACGCTTAGTAACTACGTATTGCGGTGTCAAGATATATTAGTGGATGAGCGTTGAGGTGAGCTTAAAACAAGTTACGGAGCCCCCCTGGCTTGTCAGGGCGGCACAGCTCGCATGCCGTCCTGCGATAACCGTGCAGATTTTTTTTAGAATTGATAGCGCTACTTTTGAGCCTTAAAAATCTGGTTTTTAGCAGACCGCGCGGAAAATACGCCTTAAGAGGGAAGATTACTACGTACTCGTCCATACAAAAAGAGAAAATGTCTTTCCACTTCTATAAATATTTTCCGATCTCAATAATTTTTTAGTACATTATTGACACAGTGAAAGATTAAGTAGTAAATGCATTTATTAAGCAGAAACGTTCGCTAACGAAAAAAAAAGAATAGGTTTATAAGATTTCCTTTTTTCAAAATTCGCAATAAATTGAAACTTATAACCACCACAATAACTTGTTTTTGAAGCCTATCACGACGTCAAAATCAAAGTAATTTGTTAAGATTTAGTTAGTGGAAACCGTTTTCTCCCGAAATGGAAATTTCATCATAAAAGCAACTATTGTCAGTCGCGAGTTGCTAGCTGCAAAGCTACGAGTATTCTTACCTCTAAACGTCCGATTGTCAGTCCGATCATTCTTAGAAACGCATCCATAAACGCTACAACACAAATTGGAATTGATCAAGTTAAGTAACCACACTGGATTAATGGGTCGACTAGATACATTATCTAGTGTTTCGACCCAGCTATCCGGGGATCATTAATCTATTGATGCCGTTTAAGTGCCAGTGGTCATTAATTATTGAGGGCCAGGGAACATTCGTCAGAGGTTGCCAAAAGCCTTGGGATGGGTTAAGTTCATTGCTTTCTTGATGTTGGTATTTATATTTCTTGCTATAGCTGCCGCGGGGCATCGCCCGCTTATTGTAAAGAACGTACCTATCTAAGCAATAAAATAAAGCCTATGGATATAGGCCATTAAATTAATTCTTTACACAAGTGAAAGATTTCGAAATCGGATTAGTGGTTACAATCTCACTGACTTTTCCTCTTTTGAATATAGATTGCTTTTCGGTATTGATTATCCATATCCATACTTAACATTATAAATGTGAAAGTGTGTCTGTCTGTCTGTCTGTCTGTCTGTTACCTCTTCACGCTTAAACCGCTGAACCGATTTGGATGAAGTTTGGTATAGAGATAGTTTGAATCCTGGGGAAGGACATAGGATAGTTTTTATTCCGAAAATCATCCCCCAAGGGGATGAAGTGGGGGGTGAAAGTTTGTATGGAGCTACGATATAAACGAGTTCCACGCGGACGGAGTCGCGGGCAGAAGCTAGTTCAAAATAAATCAAATTAGATTGTACATTTTCTCAAAGTATGAATCCTCAAACCAATAAAGGGTCGGCAACGCTCTTGAGAGTCTAAAAGAGTGTCTGCTTACCATAAGGCAGGCGGTACCTTTGCTTGCCACCGTAGTTTTTTTTCTGTTTCTGTATTGCCCTTGCTGCGGGTGGCGCAGGAGCGGTCGCTTTGGCAGTCTTTGGGGGAGGCCTATGTCCAGCAGTGGACGTCTCGGCTGATATGATGATGATGATGATGATGATTGCCCTTGTAAATATGCTATGACTAGTCTATTTCCACCACGTTTATTTTGGCCTTGACTAATTGTAGGTCGTAAGAACTGACCATGTTGCGTGATAATGAATTTAAACTATAGTGAGGTTACATTCTTTGGCACTTGATCGATTGTGAGCGATAACATAAAGCTGCGTACAGACTTGCGCGCGTGAAATGAGCCTTCGTCACGGATAGCATAATACCGCGTGCGAGATAAACTATACTTATACCTTATATTCAAACGTATAAATATATTAGTCTCAAAAATCATTATCATCATCACATAAGCCGAAAGACGTATTCTGATGAAGGGCTCCCTCAAAGAGTGCCATTATAACCGGTCCTGCGCCACCCGCAATCCGCATACAGCGGATTCCCGGTACCTTTACCAGGTTGTCACCTACACTGCTCCTCCCGGTACGTGGTCGCCACTCTAGAACCTTCCCGTTGCCTCTCTCCATTAGCCTTTGGGCTATTTGGGCATATTTTTGGGGTTTGTCTTAAAAAAAAATGTATGAAAATTGCACCGTGACGTTTATCCTACTACCCTTTATATAATATTATAAATGCGAAAGTTTAGATGTTTAGATGTTTGCTACTCAATCACGCAAAAACGGCTAATCGGATTAAAATTAATTTTGGTCCACATATAGAGTAAAGCCTGGTTTAACATATAGAATACTTTTGATCCCGGGAATCATCCCCTGGGAGGTGAAATGAAATGGGGGGCGAAAGTTTGTATGGCGCTACTATGTAAACAAGTTCTACGCGGACGAAGTGGCGGGCAGACGCTAATCTACATTAACGCATCAATTTTGGTTCCTCCGCACTCCAATCTATACCCGGCTTTATGCGTAATGACTTAACACAAACAAATGACGGCTACAAAAACGAATGTTTAGTCCATATTAGCATAATGTTAGGTTTATTACGTCTGATTAATTCCGATCATGTCGTTTGAGATGATGTTTGAGTTTGGTGACGCCCTCTCGTGAGCTTCGTTGAATTACAAAAAAATTGACCAGGGGTCGATAACATTTTTTTGTACGAGTTATGTAGTGTTCATTAAATTTCTTGTCTATATGACCATCATGGTTGTGTACTTTCTGAGGACGGCTTCTTTTGAATTCTTTAATCATTCACTAAACCACAAGTTACCGCCGCCGTGGACGCTACATGAAGTAGAGCGAAAAAAGATAAACGCTCTAGAAACGTGGTGCTGGAAGAAGAAAACCCTTAAGAAGAGTTACTTAAGGATGAGCCAGTCTTAATAAAACCAATATCCGATGCTAAGCAAGGGTCGAACTCCAGTAATGTCGTTACAATCTAAGAGCGGTAATGGGGTCGCCCTCGTACTCTTTACCTGCCTAACTTAGTTTCCTGTCCATTTGGTTCTGGTCGGAATGATGTCGTGTTCCAATTAGGAGTCGTGTTATTTTTAATTTGGGAGCACGCCTTAGGACTGTCAGTTAGAATTGTAGCCACAAATATTCTAAAGATACTGCTAGGTATTTAGCAAAGACATTATTAAAGTTGCGATCTCGCCAGCTATTATATACCTTCCAAGGTTTCCGATAGTGGCTAAGGAAAGAAGATTTTGTTTTAAACATACTTTAATGAATTAAAAAAAAAAATGAAGTGGCCGACCATTTAATAAAACTGACATTGGAATTTGAATCTTCCAGCTACCGGCCAGTTGCTTTTCGAATGGACTACTCTGACGTAATTCAGCCAACTCAAATGATCTTAAGTTTACCATACTATACCCATTTGATTTTTATGTATGTCGGCGGCAGATCGTTAAATACGCCAGATCACGAAATTCCTAGGCATATCGTGAAACGGCGCCATTTCATGATATGCCTAAAAGTCGGCTAGGCTTATCACGATGTGCCTGATAAACAATACGGCAGATCGATTAGAGCAACGCATTCGTCGATATTCCTAGCTCTATACCGGGCACATCGTAAAATAGTTTCTTTCTTGGCCACTGGTGGCGCTGCACATGCGATGGCGGCCGTTTTTGTTGGGGGCTAATAATCAGGGCGGACAAAAATGGTTTGTCATAAGCGAACTCTGTCTTAGGTCGGTTAGGTTAGGGTTCACTTGTGTCCCTCAGACCAGAAATAGACACCCCGCGCAGCGGGGTGGCGTCGACTCGCTGGAGATTATCAGTCCGCACTTCTTATTTTTTTAATTTACCTAATTCAATTTTGGACACCCTACTTACGTATAACGGTGAGTATTGAACCATATGCCGGCGTTTCATGATATGCCTAGGAATTTCATGATCTGCCTAAACGTCATTAGACAAATCGTTAAACGTTAAGTTTTGAACGATATGGCGGATGTCCTTTAGCCAAATCATGAAATGGCGGCGTTTCACGATATGCCTAGGAATTTCGTGATCTGGCGGATTTTACGATCGGCCGCCGACATGTATATCGCCCGGTAATTCTGACAATTAACGTACCTACATGGGAAAAACTATATTTAAATATTGGGAGCTGACACAAATCGTTCAAGTCCCAAACTAAGTACCTAAAGCTACTATGTATATTACTAAACGACACTTAAACACATAGAAAACATCCAGCGGTCAGGAATACCCACATTCGAGCGCATCACACAAACAAATGCCCTTACCGCCAGCTTCGCAAACGCTACAAAGTCATCAAGTCCGTAATTAATGAAGTTTATGGCGTTTTAATTCATCAGAACCTCTACAAAACATATTAAAGAAAACTTGCTTTGTTTTTCTCAAAAACACTACGTTTTTCTTAGGCAGACGAATATAACCATAGTGCAATAACAACTTAACATAATGCAATTGTTGCTCTAGTATAATTCCTCAACATCTCAGAACACAAAGGTTTGAAGTATAACGTTCTTGTTTATAGTTGTAGGTATTTTTTAGGGCTCGTCTCACCCACGGCACATTGTTCCGAGATATCGGCCGGGATCTCGTGTTTGTCTAACAAGCGACGTGTCCGAATATAATAACCTGTTTCGTCTGTCGAATGTCGTTGGGATAATGTGGATGTGACTTGAATTTTATAAGATCTGTTATGGGTATTTCTAGAAAAGTTTGTACTTAAGTATATGAATATAACTATATATTCATATACTTAACCTTTCTAGAAATACGCAATTAAGATATTTTAAACGTTACTCTTTTATTACATTATTTTGGTAATTAATAATACAATGTTTTAAGAGTTTAATTCACTCTGGGCGGTAAGTGAGTTTTACCGCCCACGGGCGCAGCGGCAAATCTCCTTTCACACCCAGGAGAAGACGTAAAATTGTGCACGCACCACGGGCGGTAATTCACAAACACCTGCGATCTGGGGCATTCACGAATTCACCGCCCTAGGTACGTAATGTACTATTGTAGAATTAAGAAAGTGTAACAACAGAACTTTAACTATTAAAAATTTTGGAAACAAAGGAGGAACGTTTTATTACAAGTACTTAATTAGTACACACTTTTCTACATGTCTTAACGAAACCAAGTTTTTTTTTTTGGTTCTTGTTTATTTAACGTGGAAGGTGCCACGATAAAATTTTAAAAGATATGTTACAGAGAGAACGAATATAATGGAAAAATAAACCATAATCGTCTTTAGCCTTAGACAGGACTCGAACCTATGACCCCTCTATTTCCGGTAGAGTACTCTCACCACTGAGCTACGAGGACAGTGACCGAAGACGCGTATCTTTCAATCGCATTCGCCGCTACTAGTAGCAACCTCTCTGTATTTTCTTGAAAGGCTTCACAGCCTATCATCATATCAGCCGAAAGACGTCCAGTGCTGGACAAAGGCCTCCCCCAAAGAGTACCAAAGCGACCGGTCCTGCGCCACTTTTCTACACTTGTGCATTTGGCGGTGCAAACTTGCAGAGTCGGGGCAATAGGTCTCAGTAAGCTAACAGTTTTCAGTGTCAATGATTAGTCAAGTCAGAACAGCTTCTAGACTGCACGCATATTAACTGGAAGAGATCCCTTACAGGGATAAGTTCGCCTTTGTACCGACTTAACCTATTTGTCTGTATTTCTACCAATGTATCGTGTACAGAAAAGTATTTACATACATAGATATAATAATATGTCAAATAAATCCTTCCTGATTGGCGCGAATCTTTCTGCTGTTTTCTTGCAAAAGCAGTAAGCTCTCAGTACGAAATGCGTTGAGTACATTACTACCATTAAAGGTGAGCTTTAAAGTGTTGCTGTGTTTATAAAAATATCATACTCCAAGTTATGTAAGGCCAAATTAAAACACTATTTCTATAATCAAGTACATTAAGCGGTATAGGTATCGTAATATTTGAAACAGCGTCGTATCCGCACATTTCCATACCGACACAAGTATGATTTGAAGAAGATTAAAATAATTGTATACGTCCTGTGAGATTGGCCAGGGGAACGCGCCGTGGCGGGTGCTATGGACAAAAACCACGGTCTTATTAGATCCTTACGGACGTGAGAGATGTGTCTGCGATATAACTGACAAATTACGAATCAGATTTGGGGATTTGGAACTGTCCCGCAATTCTGTAACTTGTTTTAAGCTCACCCCAACGCTCAACTACAAATATATCTTGACGCCGCGATTCGTAGTAAATAAGAAAGAAATAAAGAAAGAAGACATTTATTCACCGACAGCGCTGATTATCATCATCATCATCATCATTTATTGTGTTTCATGTTAGTATAGGTCTTAAAGCTAGGTACACTTAAACATGAGCTCTGTTGAGCATAGCAATTTCTTAAAACTACAAGTTTAAAATTCAAAATGTCAAAATTGATAAAATGTACACTCGAGTCCAATGCAGCTAACATACAATTTCTTCCTGAAACCTAATATTTTCGTTTTATTAAGTTTTAATTTTTTGTAATTCTGAATCATGCACATGCATTTTAATTCTCCTCTAATTACTAACTAGGTCACATACTAGCAAATTATTAACAATGTCCATACCTATATGTCTAAACATACTTATTAGCAACTAGCAATTCTATGTCAATTTATTATTTTGGGTAGTATATAACTGTACATTCTATTAAACTATTTAACTATTTAAGGCTGTCTATAATTTTCAGACAGCACCGTACGTGACCCACGGAACGCAACACAACATACTGCCGATACAAACGTATACAAATAATAAATTAATAATTAATATACTAAATTTATTAAATATGTAACACTAGCACAATGGGATGCAAAATAAAATGGATAAAAATTAAATAAAGTGCAGACCCCCTAGCACACAAAGTTTTATATGTCGGACATAAAGCATTCGTCCCTTTAGAATACTGCCGTTTGTCTTTTACCCGAATACTATTCTACTCTGCCTGGGGTATAAAAGTTTTTGGGAACTACAAATATTTTTTACTATGGAATAATTATAGAAAAACAAAGAAAGAAAGAAAGATATATTTATTCACAAACACACAGGACACACATATTAAATAATAAAATAAACAAGAAAAGCACACAAAACATGAAAAAAAGTGTGTCTCTGCGGCAGTGAACCGGACACTGGCTCAGCATTATGCTGAGGTGTCAGACACCTGCAGCGCTGATTTTCAGCCAGCACCGTCGGTGACTCACGGAAACGTCATACAATTTAATATATAAACTACTATACTAATACACTATTATGTTTGCGAAGTTTTTTTTTTTAAGTTAGTCATGGAGAAAATAGTAGGATAATAATAATGTGATTCAGACAATTCCGTGATGATCGTGATACCCATGCACTTTCTAGCTTGTTGCGGAGTTATATGAGCATATTTCTTTCATTTAAATTAGACCCTGTGCTTCGAGAACGAATGGTTACATAGTAAAATAAAAACCGGCCAAGTGCGAGTCGGACTCGCGCACGAAGGGTTCCGTACCATTATCTAATTTTACTCATCATCATCACGCCTATCTGTAAGTACGGTCGCGTTCTTTAATTTAGTACCCTTTTGGCAAAAAAAATGTTTGTATTCCTATACAATTTGACAGGATTGTCCACCTTAAGTGGGTCCCAAATTAAAGTTCGTGGCTGTACAACAGTGACTACCATTTTAACGGGACTTTTCACTATTACACTAATACCACATAATCAACAAATGGGCACTGCTAAATTCATAATTGCTTGTAAATTTTTGATTAAAGTGTTAACTGCATGCAATCATGCGATTAAAAGCGTTTAAGCCTTAGTAATTATGTAAATGTTTGTAGAATACGCATGGCAGATAACAGGTTAGGTTTGTGCGTCTTGGGGCCGGGGGCTTTGCTCACCGATCCGTACTAATCTGTCTGGTAGCTTTGTATGCTACTGGCTCTGTTAGCTGTTGAACTCTGCCTGTCTGTCTCTTTCACAAAAACTTTTTTTTTTATTTCAAAAATTTAATCGAAAAAAAAATCTTTATAATAACGAACCTCGTTACATGGGTCACGAACGGTACTGTCTGAAAATCAGCGCTGTAGGTGTCTGTCTGACACCTCGGCATAATGCTGAGACAGCGACCGATTCGCTGCCGCGAAGACACACACAATATATGTGAATTGTATTGTGTGTCTACTCCCATTATTTCTGTGTGTCTTTTGTGTAGTGAATAAATGTCTTCTTTCTTTCTTCTATCTTAACCAGCAGGTCGATCACGCAACTCATTGTACGCGCGTCAGATAGATCTAAATTTTACTTGTTATATGGAAAAATGACAGTTAAACTAATCTAACGCGCGTCCGAAACTTTACGTAATAACCCCTCACCCCGCTCACCGAATTTAACGACAATATCCGTTGAGAAATCCCACCTGTAGATTAAATGAGTGGGAACGCGGGACATCCGGACAAACAAATGCTGAAGCATACAACTATCGTTCGCTTCGCTCGCTAGTTCATTAAGTGTGTATGTTACAGGCAATCAAACTATATACTCGCTTGATTAAAGAAAACGTGCCTGTGTACTCTTCTATATAAAATAGCTTCGGGTTAAACATAGGCTTTTGTTATTTTGTATTAGGAAGGCCGCTAAAATGATTTGATATTGATGAGCAGATTACGCTTGTTTTTTTTCTTTTAGGGGACATATTACACAAACTTGACCTATAGTAAGCTCAATAAGCTTGTCTAATGGGTACTAGACGACGATATATTTAATAGGGAAGTATGGCTAGCAGGTCGCGACTGACAATAGGTACTTTTTATATGAAATTTCCATTTCGGGAGAAAACGTTTTCCACTAACTAAATCTTAACAAATCACTTTGATTTTGATGTCGATCGCTTCAGCATAATACGAGTAATATCTAGGTTTATAGGTTTCGCTTTTCATTTAAAAAAAGGTGCCTATAAATTAAAATTTATTGTAAACTAGCGACCCGCCCCGGTTTCGCACGGGTACTTTATTATACATATAAACCTTCCTTTTGAATCACTCTATCTATTATAAACAAACCGCATCAAAATCCGTTGCGTAGTTTTAAAGATCTAAGCATACATAGGGACAGACAGCTGGAAGCGAGTTTGTTTTATACTATGTAGTGATTCTGAAAAAAAAAACTCTTGAACCTAGTCTTTCATTGTGTCAATAACGTACTAAAAAATAATTGAGATTGGAAAGTATTTAGAAGTGTTCAAAACGTTTTCTCTTTTTGTATGGCTGTGTACTTAGAATTCCAAAGGTATACTTCCCTCTTAATAGATATACAAATATATAATAAACATCTAAGACTGAAAAACAAATATTTATGTTCATCACACAACTATTTGCCCTTACCGGGATTCGAACCCAGGACCTTCAACTTCGTAGGCAGCGTCACTACCCACTAAGGCTAACCGGTCATCAAAATGTATTTATTTTTACGATTGTCAAATCTTTTTGTTACCATATTTCATATCATTCTGACTGTTAGACATTTTTTTTTTGACAAATATTAAACAAATACGAAGGTCGATGTGTGATGCATTACACTGCCATATACGATTAGTCAGATTAGTTCTCTGATATTATTATTTATGGCTTCAAAAAATGTAAAAACTTTCATTCACCGTTGCAATTAGGTCGCGGTTACCCCGTTTTTGGGAATGTTGGACACATTATTTTTTCACTTAAATGTTCCTCGAAATTACATTTGCGCAAAATTGCTGGTTAAGCTCGAAACAGTTTTGGCCAAAATTACTTTAAACAAAAGATTTTGCGGACATTATAGTACTTAAAAAACCGTTACGGCGGTGTGTGTCGAGAATTGAGAGTAAACATCGAGCGTGTGATTTATTAAGTTACCTACTAAAACAAAATACAAGTAACAAAGTCATAGCGCCAATTTTTTACATAGAGCAATTTGATCTAACCGCATCTTTAATGCCCTTATGCATTTATAAACGATGATTAAATCCATTTTAGCAGAAATAATAAAATTTTGTGTCTGTATAAGATTTGACACCTTGACATTTTGTGTTTGCCAGAAAATTACTAAATACATTTTAGTTAACAGACGTTCATTTAGTAGTCGTATAGCTAGAGCCAAATACTGGTGTTACACAGACACTTCACTACTGACGTCTCTTCACGGCTTGCTTACAAAGCTAGAGCTCCTGGGTTCGAATCCCGGTAAGGGTAAGGATATGCAAAGTTTGTGTGAGATAAACACGACTATTTATCAACCCCCGACGCAAAGAGCCTGTTATAAGTTTAACGTGTCTGTGTATCTGTCTGTGGTATCGTAGCTCCCAAACAGATGAACCGATTTTCGTTTAGTTTTTTTGTGTCATAGATAATTTTATCCTGAGTGTCCTTAGCCATGTTTTATGAAAATCTGTTCAGCCGTTTTTGAGATATTGGACTTTGAAATGAAAATGTCGGGGTTTCTCAACTTTTCCAAGTTGCAGTTATTCCAGAGTCATTGATGTTTATATAAGTATGTATATCGTCGCCTAATACCAATAGTACAAGCTTTGCTTTGTTTGGGACTAGGTTTATTTGTGTAAGATTGATCCCACATATTTTTATAGTCCGACCGCTGCATTTAGTCCTCTCCTATGCGGCGGTATAACGGAGGAGCGCGTGACGTGCGGGCGCCGGGCTTCGCCTCCCGCACGACGCCCGCTCCCCCGTCATACCCCCCGCGCGCCGCGCAGGCGAGGAATGATTGAGGCGGTCGGACTATAACTAGGCACAAAGTTTTCTTTTTCCACGTCGGTGGCAAACAAGCTTATGGCCCACCTGATGGTATGTGTTACCGTAGCCTATGGACGCGTGCAACTCCAGAAGTTTGTCAACGTAAGTCTAAAGTGGAGCAAACCAAAGCTGGATACGGATTCACCGGCATGCATAATGCAGCCACTAATGCAGTTGTTAATTACATGTCCTTAGGGTCGTTATTGATTGGCAATTTGTGATTGGTGCCATTTCTACAACGGTCATTATCGAATTAACGTGAGCTTGCCTTAACGCTATTAGGATGATTTAATTATGGGATTAGGATTTACGGATAAGCGGTTGACTTTTAATGGTGCTCTTTGTGTGGATGCAAGACGTCAAACTGTTGTTCCTTTTTTAATAATAGCCTTGTGGTTAACAAGCGTACGGCTGATAAGCGGTCAACTTAGTCTTTAGACCTTTGCAACTCCGGGTGTGTAAAAGGCGCGTTAGTGCTACCGTCAAATATGCCTACTTTGCCACCAGGGGGAACTTTGCCCAAAAAGCTAATTTTAAACAAATCTGGTAATTAACGAAAACACAACATATTAATTTTTACTTGAAACTAGATTATATTTATGACTACTTACCTATGTCTAAAAATATTTTTTTTATCACGATCCTCAAAAACAAAGAAAAATAAAGATATGATATTAACGTGTACCGTCAAACAGGCCTACTTTGCCCGCTTTTTTCAGAAAAACACGAATTTCTCAATTTTTTTCCATGGCTGGATTCGGTCTTTTGGCATAAGTGCATCTATTGTAGACACATACATGCGTTCATTAGGAGAATAAATTTTTAAACCCATATTTAACTTATTTTTTTAACGATTTTCATCGCGGGCAAAGTTATCTGGACTTTAGCCAACATTGCCCATGTCAATTATTTCCGTAACTTTAGCTCTTATGACATTAAAACAAGGATCAGTGCGAAATCTCGGGTAATTTTGGCGTTCCATTTAATCATCCTAGTCTTAACTTAAAAAAGTCGTGAGAAATATGGGTGGGCAATGTTACATACTTACATAGGCATTTTGCTCTTTTCCATACAAGTCGCATCAAGCAGTTTGAAACTGTTAGGGTTGTCACTTTTGACTTAATCTTTAGTAGTGGTTTTTTGTGCCGTTTTTTCACACGACCAAAAAATAAAACAGATTATTTCAACAAAAATCAACTTTTAATCAAATTATTTACTAAGCAGTCCGATATCGAAATTCTGAATTTCGATCAAAATGGAAAATTGAAAAATTATTCGCCACGAGCACGACGGACGGACGGTCGGTAGGACGATATGGACGGGTTCCAGAGGTCGCGGGTTCAACAAATTTTCCACTCTGATCGAAATTTAATAAGAGTGCAACGGGTATTTTTTTTATTTCTCGTAGCCTAACAATATATTTTACTCATCGTCATTGATATGTGTAACCAGGTTAAATGATTTACATACATGCCCCTACCGGGATTTGAACCCAGGACCTTCAGGGTCACTAGGCTAAACCGTTCGTCAAACCACACAACCACACGTATATGCATACCCACTACTAAAACTCGACAGATTAATATAAATATATTTTACCGTACACTCTACATAAATGAAATACATAACCTTCCTTTACTAGCGCAATCAGGTAAACATGATGAAGGTGACAACCCTAAGCCTTTTTTGAGGCTGGGCAATGTTTACACTCATAGGTTGCAGAATACTACGTAACATTGCCCAGCATAATAACTTTTGTTGTAATAAGTATATCCAGATAAAATTATAATAAAAACGATATATAGTTCTTATTTTATTACAAGTAGAAGATTCACTCACCTGAGGCTTCCCCATTTTGTACTAATAGCACTAACACTTCCGCAAGAATTGGCCCGCCAAATCGCACACCTCACTCGACCAGTTCCGACACGTTACTGAATGGAGTTAGACGCCAAGGCGATGCGTAGTAATACCACAGATATAACCTATTTTCTACTAAAAATAGTGGTGTTGCCACCAACCTTTTGAATTTTTCTACATTAACGGATTTGTTTAAAAGTTGCTCTTTGGGCAAAGTTCCCCCTGGTGGCAAAGTAGGCCTGTTTGACGGTATGTCTTTAACTTCAGCCTGGAGCTTGCAGCAAATTGTGGAATGTGAGGTGTATGGACTTGTATGGCAAAGATTTAAAATACCCAGGTAACATTTCCCATCTGTATTGAGTCTTGTCTCAACATCATAAGAGCTATAGTTACATCAGTAATTCGACATGGGCAATGTTGGCAAAAAGTGCAGATAACTTTATCCGCGATCAAAATTAATAGAAATTTGGAATATAATATGTAGATTAAAAAAATATTCTTCTCATGTACAGTCTCCTCAAGGGCACCAATATGTGTACACCACAAAGTCTCAAAACACACCAGCAGACAGCAGAGGTGTAGGCAGACCTTATTTCTCAACAATAAGGTTGTAGTATACATATTTATGAAACTTTGAGTGAATACATATTGGTGCCCTTGAGTGTACACATCCGTATTACCACGAAAGATTCGTCAAGCAAAAAAATATATTCTATTAATGAATATTATACAATTATTAATTAATATCAAACAATGAATATAAAAACAAAAACAAATTAAAAACGACTTAAATGAATATTTACAAAACCTTAAAACTAAACTTAGAAACTAAAAATCCCACAATATAAAAAATATGAGATATTCTTGTTTTTCCGAAATAAGTGGGCAAAGTAGGCATGTTTGACGGTACTCTAAAAATATATTGCACATTTCTTCCTTAAAGAACGCCATGCTTTAGTCTCGCGGGACAGCCTGGGTTCAATTAATAGATAATGATTTTGTAAAAGTACCTACAAACATATTTTATTTACTTTGTACTTTGGGAATTTATAAACGAATCATGCTATAGATTTCTGAATCATTTACAAACCATTTGTAATTATAAAAACGAATGTTAGTACAAAGTGACAAATGAATTAAAAAAATAACTTGCAGGAATGACTGCATTTTAGGTACAAGCTTTAAAATAACTTGCAAGTTTCGTACCTATGTAGTCTTAGTAGTTTTTCTATAATTGACACCGCTCGGAAACTGTTTGGGCTTCACGATAATCACAGACCTAATTTGCTGGCTCCATTTTTAGGGTTCCGTAGTCGACTAGGAACCCTTATAGTTTCGCTTTGTCTGTCCGTCCGTCCGCGGATAATCTCAGTAACCATTAGCACTAGAAAGCTGAAATTTGGTACTAATATGTATATCAATCACGCCGACAGTGGTAGAATAAAAAGTGCTTTTATTTTATTTTATTAGGGTACCTCCCTTAAACGTAACGTGGGGAGTGTTTTTTTTTTCATTTCAACCCTAACGTGTGATATATTGTTGGATAGGTATTTTAAAATTAATAGAGTTTGCTAGAATCATTTTTTGGTAATGTTAATATTTTCGGAGATAATCGCTCCAGAAGTAAAAAAAAATGTGTCCCCCCCCCCTCTAACTTTTGAACCATAAGTTTTAAAAATATGAAAAAATCTTAAAAGTAAAACTTTATAAAAACTAGGAATATTATTTTGAACTTGATAGGTTGAATAGTTTTTGAAAAAAAATACAAAAACTACGGAACCCTACACTGAGCGTGGCCCGACACGATCTTGGCCGGTTTTTACCGATTACCCAACCCGCATTGCACCTACAACTTTCCCCACCCATACTAAACTAAAACAAAAACTTAGACGAAACTCCGAGACACATTTAGTGAGCGGATAACATTTTTATTGTTAACAAGCGAGCTACGGAGCGACGATGATATCTCCTCGTATGAATGATGACTTCGTGCCGAGCCTCTTGAAGCGTTATAGGGTTAAGACGGTAACGACATGACATTGGCTTGAAAATCAATTGCCAAAAGGAACAGTGGTTAGAACAGTTACAGGTAACGATAGTTTAAAATAACGAATGGCTCTATGAGATGAAGAAATCGCGGGCCTGTCATTTAAAAATAAAAATAAGCCGGCCAAGTCCGTGTCAGGCCACGCGCAGTTCCGGGTTCCGTAGCTGCCTGTCTTAGTTACATCGACGTGCGGTGCGGTTGCGTCGGCCGAATTTGTACAATTGGCCTTTCCAAGTACACATTAAGTTCGTCGACTATTACTCGGTAACTACTTATTATGCCTACTTGTCCGTGACAGTTTTCCTTATAAATTCATTATATGTACTACTACCACGATTTTTTTCACATCCTTACTAGTCGCCATTTAGCCGGCAGGGGGGGGGAAACACTAACAAAAATTAGGGCGTTAAAGCCTAATATCTCGCAAACGAATCGATAATTTTAAAAATGGTGTTAGGAAACCCATAACAATTTTAAGAGCTATCCAACGATACCTCACACCATGGGTTTAACGAGAAAAAAAAATTACATCCCCGCTTTAAGCGTAGGGGAGGTCCCGTAAAAAAAAAAAAAAATCAAGATTTTATTGTACTGTTTTGTCGGTGTGATTGATTTATATACCCATGCTGAATTACAGTTTTCTAGTAGTAATGGTTACAGACAGACGGACATGGCGAAACTATAAGGGTTCCTTGTTGTCTAAGGAACCCTAAAAACAAAAGACTTAATCAACAAAAAACTAGATATGATTACAGAACCTGCAGGTCGATCACGTAACGCATTATACGCACGTTAGGTAGATCTAAATATTTAGATCTTAATTTTTTTACATGGAAAAATGACAGTTGGAATTGTCCTAACGCGCTTTCGGAACGTTACGTGATCACCCCTAGTAACGCATTGTACGCGCGTCAGCTAGATATAAATTTCACTTTTTGTATGGGAAAATGACAGCTATGTTGTCCTAACGTGCGCTCGAAATGTTACGTGTACACCCCTCTGCTAACACAATTTCAAGAGAATCGGTAGAGAAAGGCGCTCTGTAGAGGAGAAGAGCTTGGACATACCAAAGAGTTTTTGTCCAAGCTGACACGGAGAACTTCCTTAGCTCCGCTTGCTCGTTTAATCACGCATTTAAATTAAGTGAATCCTCGAATGATTAAAATGACAACAAGGTACGTTTGTATGGAGAGTCAAGCGTCCTGGTCGTCACTTTATTTAGTACTTCAGTGTTAGAGTGCATCGATATTAGTTTTTCTAGAGTATTTAGTATTTTAATACTTTCACATTATATTCCTAATTGTAATTATTTAAAATTTAAATTGTGAATTAAGTACCTATAAATATTGTATTTGTGTGTTGATACCTACAACCTCTTTTTCTACTTCAGACTGTTAAATTTATGACGCTGAAATAGGCTAGATATTTGTTTGTCTTGTATGGCAATGTGGAGTACTTTAAGTAAGGCAATGCCAATAACACCTGTGTTGAACGTCACCTGCTTTTCGACAAAGAAATTACGTAATGATTATGATAATGATTACGATTAGTTATCTTCGTTCGTACAACTACTAGGATTTGATAAATTATGTCGAAAAATACAAAACTAGAAAATACCTATTATTATCTTATTTGAAATTATTGCATAACTATGCATAGTTTTTTAAAGTTGTCCAATGACCCCTACTTCATAATCTAGTAATCAAATATTATTTTCGTAAAAAACCATTTCATTTACGTCGAACTGCTCATTTGCATAATGAAATAATGACTTACAAACTCTTATCGATATGGCAAAAAATAATCAAAGTTGTCAATTAACTAAACTGTTAAAATCTGCCTAATGAGCTCGTAATTATGTCATATATTATAATGTAGAGACTCGTTTGAAATGAAGGCGGTGTTCTTTATAAAATACCTACCACATGTTTGTAGTCAAGTTTACAACTCTTATGATTGTTTAGGTATGCGAATACAAAAATGATTATATTAGATACCTTAATATAATATAATCATTTTTGTATTCGCTAGCATCTACTAACGAAAAGATACATTTCTAAATAAAGGGAAAATAAGTGAAATAATATAGAGTTCAGGATTAACGGGCACCATTAAGTCCTGTTTCTTTTGTTTATTTTTTTATTTGCAAATGGGCTTAGTAATTAATTTCGATAAGTTGACGTTCTCTTCTAGTTGAAAATCGTTCTAGCTAACAATAAGTCTCACTTCCGAGAAAACTAATTTTGTCGGTGTTTTCACTCTCAGGTGTACTTAATGTTATATTTACTTCGTGTCTGTATTCTCTTAAGTCTATGGCCGCGACCCGTAAACGGAGATAAGGGGTCGACGTTTTTAGCACAAAGCATTTTCTGTTTTGGACCCTTTCTTGCAGGTTCCCTCGAACGTGCCAGTACCTTACTGAGACCACCTTTATCGAGCGCCAAGCAATATTTCGTCTAGATTATCTTAAAACCCCTTTAACGTTCAATGTCCAAGATGGACGTCTTATTTTACAAATAATAATCACGTTCTGAGAACCTAAACAGGGCTTTTAAAAGATAAACGTTTTAAGACTAACGATAGGGCATAAATCAGATTCCGTCAATGGTGAATGGGAGAGGTTTCTGATTTTAATAAAGTTCTCTTTGTGAACAAGGAATAGTCTAGGAACTATTAGTCTGAATCGCAACGCTTTGTACAAGTAATGACTAATACTTATCGGAAAAAGCCTTGGATCTTCTTTTAACCTCTTGACAGGAAAATGCTAATTTCTGTGTTATTTCTCATTATATGTGTTAACATGACCGTAAGTTAACATATATAATGAGAAATAAAACATAAAGAAAACATTAAGTAAAAATAAAGGAATTTGTTAATACTCTTATGACAAAATGATAATAACACAGCTGTACCTATAGATAGTCATAAAAGAAAATATGAAGTCAATAGTCTAGTAAGCACAAAAAATTGCATTTATCTATGCCATAATAGGAAATTGATGTATGTTTTTATGTTAATGCTTTATTGTCACACAGTGAATGTAAAATTTAATGAATCATAAACGTCAAATTATGGTAAGCACGAGAAACATTAAACAGAGCTAGCACGGATTAGGTAATTTTCAAGAAGTGTAAAAGGACTATAGAAACAAGTTATGCCTTGTATCCTTGGGTATTTAAAACAATTACATATTTAAAGCCTCGGCTCATTATTTGCGGTGTTGACAACCGTACCATTAAAGCAATGAGGTTGTAAACTTTCTGTTCCACTGAATTTATTGCTGCAATATAATTGCGGTAGAACACTTTTGTCTATGCGGGCCGTCCCTAGTTTTACTGCCCCAAATTGAGAAAGCATTTTTTGCGAGAGTCCACAGTTCCACACATTGTTAATTCCTCCGGCATTTGTTTTCAACGATTTCATTGTAAAGTGTAAGAGAGAACGGACAATACTGAACCCGTAAAAGGCTTTTGGTTATGGTTAATAGAATTGGTTGCAATAATACGGACAGTCGTTTCATGTTTGGTTTCAATTTGGCTGCAGCTCGCTTTTGTCTCATTTTACAAGTGTCACGCTGTGCTCTTTCAATTACTGTTAAAGCTTCCGTTCATAGGAATTTTGTTTGGCCTTGGTAGTGTTATTATACAAGATTTCTCCTACTAAAACATGGAAGACAATGAATTGGCTTTCCGGGATATTTGAAATTGGTGCTATAAATCTGGAGATACTCCTGAGTAAAATACTCCCTTATTCACAAAACTTAATGGAGTTGTGTTTAGTAAAATGTGTTGTGTCTCTTTCTCACAATCACAAATATAAAAGTAAAAAAATAAAGAAACTTTTAAGTGCATGTTAGCTAAAATAAGTTTGATTAAAATGTATGAATAAGGTTAACCAAAGTAAACTATTGTTCGTAAAGGGAAATTTTTTAAAGCAACAAAATTGCGATTTCCATTATTGACTATAATTCAATTGTATAAACGTAAAGCCATAAACTGTTTTAACCAGTCGTTGATTGTACCCAATTATCTAAACGTGGTCCTATTTTGGAAAACATTAGGAATGTTATGAGATAATGTCCATAAATGTTCACAGTTGTACTCTAAAATTCCACATGGCCGACTGCTCAGTTAGAATCAATCTTTTGTAGATTAAAAGCTCGTAAATATTATTGATAAACGGAGCCATTATACCACATAAAAGGCATGTGAACTTAGCTCACAGATATCGGACAGTGTCAACAGGGAGTATTGGTTATGTAACTTTGTGAGATGGTTTCGGAGTCTGTACGAGATAAGTGTTATTATTGTGTTTGACGTGGCCCTGTAAATATTGACGTCGCATACCTATGCGATACGAGTATATCGACAGTCAACATTGACTGAGAATATCAATAGTCTAGTGACCTTGCTATAAAAGACCTCTTTTCTTGGAATGGTCCAACGCAAACGATTCGGGTTGTTTTTGATAGGTTTTTGTTTGGTAACGTATTTTACAACTGTTTTAACGACAATTTTTTTTTTCAAGTTTTAGACATAAGTATCCAGTTTTGTAAACCTGACCAAACATTAAGATAACATTCGGTGAGGCTTTTTGAAGGTGAATTACTTTAATTTTTCTTTTATTTATTTGTGGTATCTTTATACCACAAAGAAATAAAAGAAAAATTAAAGAAAGAAAAAATAAAGGCCAAGCGTTAAAACTATCGCATCAGTATAAGAAGAGCCAGATACCATGCAATCATTTACAAATAAATTATTCTGGTTTAGAAATTCAGTATAATTAAAAAGCAACGACGGTTTGTGTCCAAATTAATTTTAGTTTTACCAACATTGGTCACGTTAGTTCTTTTTCATGAAGGTTTCAATTTCGTAATTTTATCACTGAGGAAGAGTTCGAGCTTAGAATGTCTCCCACGGTAAACGCAATTTGAAACGCTCGTGTCGAATCATCCGATGGCCCGCGATTAGACTAGGATGGCCCTTACATCCAAAAAGGCTTACCAACTGATGAAAGTCATAGAGTATTACTACTATCTTACTCTGAGTAGTAGTTGGGTGACGCACCATAGCCCTTTGCTTGAATGAACGTGTTTTTGTGCCTAACTACGCATTTTGGAATTGAACTTAGTTTATTTTCGTGAGAGCTTTTTGGAGCTTAACAAGTTAGCTTTGGGATCTGGGAACGGATTCCACTGTGATTTTAAGCTCCGTTGATAACGTGAGTATGTACCATGTTTAACAATTTATTGCGATTACATTTAAATGCAACAGAATTGTTTATTGAACTCTTATCAATTACAAATTAACGTTCTACGTTGTTCATGGCAAATGTGGAAATACATAGGTATAAGTTTGAAAAATAGATATATTATTAGCATGATAAATATCTCTGAGTACAATACAATACATTACAAATATTGTTTATTGCTCACCAGACATAGTAAAAATAAAATAGAAAAATAGAGGTAAATTAAACATAAACAATGGTTGACAACAGGCGCGTACTTATATGTATGGATAGACTTTTTCTTCTTATTCATTTCAATTCAACTTTGCATAGCTACTTCTATTGTTTCTTGTATCTCTTTAATTTATACAACCTTTGTCATTGGCAGCTGTTCAAATATAAATATTTCTTGCAATATCATGTAATTTTTGCACTTCCTTTTAGCCACAAAAGTGTCAATCACTGCATTTTGGATGAAGTAATATGTCCGCCCTCACTTCAACATTTTGCATTAGAGTACAATAGGAATAATGTCTTTGGATAAAGGACTATTGGATTAAAAATATGTATTACTTAAATAAATATTAAGATCCTTCCTTCCTTATGCATTTACTAAAGTTGCGCACGTTATTTAAGTAAGCAGGTAGGTGGTAGAGCGCGATTTTTGTATTACTTATATACCTACATATTTACACATATTTAACACGTACAAGGTATTAAAAGTATTCAAAATAATGTGCATGGACGATATGAGGAATACCTAGCTACAGATTTAACTTATAAATTGTTATTCAAGTGTATTATTTGCCTGAAATATAGGCTAATCCTAATTCAGGCGTATTTAATCAATTCACGTAACATGTAACAATGCAAGCACAATGTAACATTAGAAATAAGGTGTTTCTAATTAATTATACCTCCTATTCTTATAGGTGCTTAATCCGGCTCTTGTTTTGATTTGTTAAATTTGTTCATATTCAGGCATATTGTTTACATTGGATAGCACTTTTTTTGTAAAGCGCCGCTCGCTGCTACTGTTTCGTGGGACATACTGCGACCTCCTTTGAGATGTAACCCGAGGAGGTGAAACCAATCACGCACCACATCTTCTACAATGAATGCCCAACTAATATTTTTGAGAGTTTAAACACGCGTGCCATCTGTTGTAAGCCGATGCAGTGCGGTCCCACCCGTTGTCGTAGCCTCCCGCCCCGCGCCCCTCCCCTCGCGACACCCATGCGGCTTTCGTTCAAACTTCGTAGGTCAGTTACCGCCCGACCGCAAGGGAGCATGGCTGCGTCAAAAGTTTTACCGCGATCACGCACTCTGTGTTTACACGCGCTATAAAACAAAGTGTACACAACAAGAAACTTTAACAAATTGGACTTGAAGTGAAAGAAAGTTTATATGACTGAGTTTAGTGATTGAAAAGTGACCAATGTACTGTATTTCCTAGTGAAGATGTTAGAGAACTTATGCGGAATGAGTTCGTTAAAAGTTTGGATGTGTTTGGTCGTGGTGGCGGCTGCGCGCGCACGGTCCGCGCCGCCCGCCCCCGCCGGCTGTCAGTGGGACTACTCGGACGCAAAGTTGAGTGAATCTAACTTTCTCACGTGTAACATCAAAACCATCGGCTCTGCAGACTTCTTGTTTAAAAACATTACCACCGCGCAGGCGTTCAATATCAACAAGTTGAAGCTCACTTGCACCGATTTGCTTTTCTTTGAGAGCTCCCTCCACATGAATACCGGCAGTTTTCTGGGACAACTTCGGAAATTAGAGGACTTGCGCATTGAGTACTGCAAAATTCGTTACGTTCCGGCTACTGTTCTGTCTCCGCTACGTGACTTGACCAGTTTAACTCTTCGCTCCTACAATACTGATTGGCCTGCGATGACTATGGAATTCCACGCGGAAAGTTTCCGTGGCTTAATGGAACTGAGGTCACTAGATTTAGGCGACAACAACATCTACATGTTGCCGTCAGAAGTTTTCTGTCCGCTTTTCAGTTTGGAATCATTGAATCTGACTAACAATAGAATACAAGACATATCAGAAATCGGCTTTTCTGACTGGGGCAAGGGACCAATCGCGCCTGGAAAATCATGCAACACCGGACTTAAAATGCTCGACATATCCCACAACAATATCTTACGACTGCCCGACAATGGACTTTCGAGCCTGAGATCTTTAGAAGTCTTGAATATTCATAACAACCTAATTAACGAGATAGGCGACCGAGCCTTCGTCGGATTGAATTCATTAAAAATTCTGAACTTGTCCGGGAATAAGTTAGTCGCTGTCCCTCCGGAACTATTCCAATCGTCGCGCGTTATAAAGGAAATTTCTTTAGCGAACAATTCTCTCGCTGTTTTGGCTCCGGGATTACTTGAAGGCCTGGATCAACTCGAAAAGCTGGATTTGTCGAGAAATCGATTAACAAACGACTGGGTCAACCGAGATACCTTTGCCGGGCTTATACGTTTAGTAATCCTGAACCTATCTCATAATGCTCTCGCCAGACTAGACCCAAAGTCGTTTCAAGATTTGAATACCCTACAAGTTTTGAATTTGGACAACAACGCCATCGAAACTGTAAGCAACGGCGCATTCGCTGAACTTAAAAATCTTCATCACCTCTCAATCTCGGACAATAGAATTAAGTCACTAAACGAGCACATATTTTCGAATTTATTTGTTTTGAATCAATTGTATATGGACAACAACCACATTGATACAATTCATGAACGCTGTTTTGAAAACATCACTTATTTACAAGATTTAGGATTGAATGGAAACAATCTAAACACAATACCTGAAGGCATTAAGAGGCTTAGGTTCCTGAAATCTCTTGACATTGGCAAGAATAACATCACGAAAATATCTAACACGTCGTTTGAAGGATTAGAGGAACTTTATGGATTACGCCTTGTGGACAACCAAATTGAGAGCATCCCTAAGGACACTTTTAGCACTCTACCCTCGCTGCAAGTTCTTAATCTGGCTTCAAACAAGATTGCCACCATTGAACAGGATGCGTTTGTGTCCAATCCGACATTAAAGGCAATCCGATTAGATGGGAACAAACTGACCGACATTCGAGGCGTTTTTAGTAACTTGAATACCCTCGGCTGGCTCAATATATCCGACAACAAACTTATTTACTTTGATTACAGTTACATGCCAGCAGCTCTTGAATGGTTGGATATCCATAGTAACAATATCACGAAATTGGACAATGAACATAATGCGCAACAGAATATTCGAATGCTCGACGTAAGCTACAATGCTTTGGAAAACGTCGATGAAAGATCAATACCCGATTCTATAGAGATCCTTTTCTTGAACGACAATAAAATTCACACGATCCACCCAGGTACGTTTCTACAAAAAAGAAACTTAGAAAAAGTCGTCGTGACCGAAAATAAATTGAGAACCGTCGAGCTATCGGCGTTCACACTGCCACATGTAGCGAAGCATAGATCATTGCCAAAATTCTTCATTGGAAACAACCCATTTGTTTGTAACTGTCACATGATTTGGCTTCAGAAGATAAATCTATGGAATCACATGAGGCAGTATCCGAGATTTGTGGATTTGGACTCGGTGATGTGCGAAGTAGTTAATAACAAATATGGCGGAAAGGCTAACCTAATGGATGTACCCGAGACACACTTCTTATGTTCGTATGAGACTCATTGCTCGTCGAGCTGTTTTTGCTGCGACTTTGAGGCATGCGACTGCAAAATGACATGCCCAGAAGGCTGTTCCTGCTTCCACGATAGTAATTGGAGTTCCAACGTGATTGACTGCTCTAATGTTGGCTACACTGATATCCCTGAAAAAATACCGATGGATGCCACTGAGCTTTACCTCGACGGTAATGACTTCGGTTCATTGAACAGCCATCTATTCATCGGGAAGAAGAAGTTACACAAATTATACTTAAATAACAGTAACATCGCTACGATTGATAACGATACTTTGAATGGGCTACACGCTCTGAATGTTCTGCATCTTGAAAACAACCATTTAACCGAGTTAACTGGGGGAGAGTTTTCGCAAACAAAACATTTGAGAGAGTTATACTTGAATAATAACCTCCTGACAAGTGTAGCGAATAGGACTTTTGAGAACTTGTCAGCTTTGAGAGTGGCACATTTGGGAGGCAACAAAATCCTTGACCTTGACAAGAAGCTTGCGGCTGTCACGACGCTAGAAAACGTAGACGTTCAAGGAAACGTGTTTACTTGCACGTGTGACAATGTGCTGTCACTTCAAAACTGGCTGAAGAAACACAATCAAGACCCGTTAGAGATGCTGTGCGTCGACGAGAACGAACTAGTGTCCAACTTAACTGTGTTTGATGTGATTGACAGTTGTCGTGATTCGAGTGTTTCGGACAATACGATTCCCACTGAGAATCAACGTTATCGTTACGACGACGTGAGCTCTATTAACCTGAACTTTGTACCCTTATTGGCTGTAGTCTTAATAAGTGTTATTTTGATTCTATTGTTCGGAGCCTTAGCATTCTCGTTTAGGCAAAACGTGCGCCTATGGGCCCATTCCAAATATGGTGTCAGGCTGTTTAAAAGTGCTTCGATTCAAGAAAGTGAGCTAGATAGAGACACTATGTACGATGGATATGCTGTGTATAGTTTATTAGATGACGACTTTGTGTCAAAGGTTGTAGCCCCTGAAATGGAGCACTCAGGTTACACAATGTGCTTTCATTACAGGGACATGCAACTGGCACCAGAAAACTATTTAAGTGAACAAATTACTAATGCCGCTGATTCGGCAAAGAGAATTCTTATTTTTGTATCTTTTAACTTCTTACAAAATGAATGGTCAAAGGCTTCATTCAAAGCCGCTGTCAAACACATTATAACTTCTATTCACCCGTCAATCAGACGTCACCGAGTAGTGTTCATATTGACAACGGATGTGAGTGCACTTAATTTAGATTTAGACTTCCAAAATTATCTAAAGTCATGCAACGTTTTATTGTGGGGTGAAAAGAAGTTTTGGGAGAAGATAAGATTTGTGATGCCCGATATTTCTAACTTACAATGGAACAAAGACACAATGAATTACAATCACAATGTGTGTCCGAACGGTAGGCGGCATCCTTCCAGATACACGGCGTCTCCTACTGCGCCGGAGCACTGGTACAAATACGACGCTATTCCCCCGACTACCCCGGTAGGCAACGTCGGCATCAACATTGAAGACGACACGTCAATGTTGACGAACACGACATTGACGAGTCAGATCCCAGATGGGGAGAACATTCATCATAGTTACATTTCTATAGACACACAGACGTACGAACAGCCGTACGGTGGGCGACCCAGGCCTCCCCACACTCTGCGTAAACATCCCGTCCATAACTCCCCATCTATGCTAGACGAGCAAGGCTATTTGCAGCCGCGATCCTCTGTACACGAGTGCCTGCCACAAACTCACATATCCACGCACAGATGATAACTTGGTACCTCCTTATCTCCTGAAGATATCCTAATAGCTTCACATTCCGTATTAAGTGCGCCTTTTAAGTTGGCCCTGCCTTAAAATCGTGATACATGCAAGTGTTTGGTTTCGTTTGGCCAAATATTTGTTAATGACTTGTTCCTTGATAAATAAACATTAGTTTGTATGTGAAGACTGTAATGTTGAAATTGTAAGTAGTCGGATGCCTTATTTGTCGAAAATTGTAAAACTGTAGAGGTAAAAGATTGAGCGGTCATTGTTCTAAGACTGATCTGTTTAAAATTACATGTATTGCCATTAATATGAATGAATACCCTTAAATATGTGAGTATTTTGGTATATTATATTATCTCATTGTTACCAAATATTTTGTCGATAGTTGTGTAAAATGACTTTGTGTATAAATTATTGATGTATGTAAATTATTCTAGGGTTACTAGTCACTAGATAGGAATTGAGTAGTATTAACATTGTAGATAGTTTGTAAATTTGGTTAAAGCACTGGAACATATGTTCAAGTTCATTTTGCCTTTAAATGTTGTAGTGTCATTTCAAGCTATGAAAGAGTAGACTAATAAATTGTGACACATATTGTAATGTTTAATGTACCTATATTATATTTGTCGACTGTTATAATACTACTAAAATAAAAATAAAACGATTATGAAAGTATTTCATCTTTTCCTTTACAAAACCATTAACCGTTTGTTGCCCATTAACTTATTACAAAGTTTGTTTTACGAGCATCATTCCCCGTCATTAAGTAGTTTAAATTCTGCTCATTTATTACTAATAAACTTTGTGGTTTGTTTAAAGAACAAAGATGGTCAGAACCTTTTATTCTACCGCCAGCAAAAAAGTTCCGTTAAGCACGTTGTTTCTGCATCGAAAAATACTCATTCCTCAAAGTCATAAAAAAGGTTCAAAATAATGCTGGCTTGCCGACAATCATCGCGGTCCATAATGATGGTCCTTTTTCAGGTAGACGCTCCCAACTCTCCCAAGTCATATTTCAACCGTCACGGATACACTATGGTTATAAAGGAGATTTACAATACATTCTGTATTCGTCGCTAGTTAGAAGTTGACCTTCTGTCGGACGCTCTTAACGGTTATTAATTTTTTGTTATAGTTTTGGAAGTGTGAGCACAGATAGCATATGGTGTGACATGCTTACAATGGCGATGGCGGTCAGGTTTACTTTTTCTACAGTGTCCAGTCGATGGAACGGCCGATTTCGTAACGCAACTGACGCTGCCCTTTGGTTAAAATATAAGTAAACACTATCAGAAATCTGTCAATTAGTTTTACATTACGTTGTGTTCAAATATCAGAGCTTATGTTATTATAGTATACGTACAAACCTGACAATATCATACTAAAATACTTAGTAGTTAATGATTTAGCAACAGACAGAATCTTGACCATTATTCATTATATAGGCACAAAATAAGTGTGAGTGTGTGAAAATGAGTACAATAATCGAATAAATCGTATCGACAAAGAGAACGCAACTATGCGCCTACGCATTTGACTTCATTCTGACATAACCGGCTTACGCTAGTGTTGTTTATCAACACAGATAAAAGCTCTTTTTGTCATATTGTAACAACTATACGTACGACAAAGACAAGTGCTTTAACGGAGAGAGTACGAGTCTCGTTTCTCACGTGATAAAGAATTCATGTTAGCACAATCTTTTATGTAACTTGCACTGGTCGTGTTTATGTCTCTTTGTGGTGCACAATAAGGTGTATTATTATTATTTCCTTTATTTATCTCGTCAAGTTTTTCACAATACGTATATTAAAGTTAAATAAAAATACTAAAACGAAACAATTAAAAATACATTATTCTATGAAGTGGCGTAACATGACACAATACTTATTATTGCTTGTAAGTCTGTAACATTGATAGGGACTCCAACCGCCTTCGAGACAAGTAGGGTGTTCCGAAGGATGTAAATATCTAGACTTTTCCCAATATAGACGGTGCGTAAAAGGAGCGCTTTTTCCAACGACGACATATTTTCAATTCTCAACAGGGTGCGATAAAACTAGTTAGAGTCTGATACATTTTCTTCGAGTTGACTAAACTGCATTTAGCCCTTGACATAAGGGGACTACCTATGTCTTTTGAGGACCATATTTCATAATATTAGAATTTCGGAATCGAATATTATTTTGCATTAAGTATGCTTACAATTTAGACTGACTCACAAGATATCATGCACTTCAGAAAGAAAAAAAATACAGCTAAAGATTTATAATAAAAATAATATTAATAACCATTTGTTTCGTGCAACACAGGCCCATAGTTAACATGCATACAATATAATATTAAAACACTCATTATTATTTATGGTTGCTATGTCAAGATTTATCATCAAAACTAGTCGAATTGGGTCAAACTTGGGTTTTATTCCTACATGTTATTACAAAAAAAAATATTAAGGTACACTCTCGGCATGTGATGAGATGTCAAATATATTATGACATGACCTATTTAACATCTAAATTCCACAAGCCGTTTCCAGCAAAAATTCTCACACAAAAACACTTTCATCTCACTTTGCTTTGCTTTAGAAAACAAACATTTTCCGGGCATTATTCTAGTAAAAACTCGAATAAAACGCGTCAATAAAGGGGAATAAATTGGGTTATGGGAATCTGAGCCAGGATAAATCACGGGGAAATACTGTCACGACCGGGACAAAAAATGTGGGAAACTACGAGACGATTTCATTATCCCGCCGGACCATGACTGAGCAATGAAAGTTCTTGGGGCGAAAATCGAGTTCATGACAACTGATCGACAAGCTTATGACGTGGCCGCCATAACATGAAACTTTCTATGTCAGTTCTTCAAAATGTATGTATGTATTTGTATGTGAATACTTTATTGTAGACTAGCTTCCGCCCGCGACTTCGTCTATGTGGACCCGGGATAAAAACTATCCTATATTTTAATCCAGGCTATAAACTATATTTGTGCAAAATTTTATCCAAATCGGTTTAGCCGTTTAAGCGTGATTGAGTAACAAACATCCAAACACCTAAACATCCAAACATCCAAACATCTAAACTTTCGCATTTATAATATTAGTAGGATACAGCCCAGAGCATATGGCGAGTTTAAGTATACATACTATAAAGGGTACTACGGAGAAATGAATATTTGCACAACCCTTCTCTCCCGAAGCTCGGCCTCCAGCCTCGCAAAATTACTGGAATCTCGGGGAGGGGCTCCGAGCCTTTGGCCAAAAAAGTACTTTTACTTCATATAACTTGATACGTTCGAACACGGCAGGGTTCAATCCGGTTTCTGTCTCACGTCCCAATCTCATTTAAATATGTTTCGCGCGTGAACAAAATATACCAAAGTTGCTACCGCAAACACCCAAAATCGACAGTTATATGTATGACCACTTTGTATTTGAGTGATATGGTTGATACCATAGTTATATCTCTATCACTCAAATACAAAGTGTGCTAAAGATATTCAATAGGTTGTCCCGGTTGTAGCCCAGACTCCCTCACTTCGATCGTATAATATGTCTACCATGCTTTAAGTTAATACCATCAAAACAGTCGAATTTAGAGTCTCCCTTTATCTCTAACGCACGTTATTAGGATAGGAATGAAGATGTAGATAGAGAGAGATACTTATCTTATATTTTTATTGACTTTCTGGAGTTTGAAATGATTTACAACGTGCAGAAACGAAAGAAAAACAAAAGGGGGCGCCCTTTATACGAATGAGAGGCTGAATTCGACTTAGAGCCTTATCACACTTGCGATTTGCGAGCGTATTTTCTATACAATTATCAGTCGCGGCGTACACGCTGCGTCAACGCCTTCATACAAAATACGCTTGCAAATCGCAAGTGTGATAAGGCTCTTACTTTAACGGCCACTCTTGACATGTCACTAGGGAAAGTTACCTGTAGGTAAGTTCTGTCAAACTTTGCTAATCGAAATGCATTCCGAGCGGCTACCGCGAGACTCAATAGGGAATATTCATGACATTTTTTTATTTTTTTTATCTATTCTATAAGTAATTATATAACCGGAAAAAAATATAACACTTTCACAATATTATTAAATAAGCTAAAAAAAAATAATTAAAATTACTATCATTTTCGGACGATCAAAACGCCACCATTTTGGCGCGCTCATTTGTGACGTCACCGTGCAGCTTAGTGCACGGCGGTTCTTAAACAAATTAACAACAAAGTGTTTGATTCACACTTTTAATAAATGTGAGTGATTAAAGCTTATAAGATCAACTTATTGTAATGGAAGAGCACACAAAAGCTTATTATAAATATTGTATTGTCCCTATGTGTGAAAATCACATTAAAACTGCAAATATTTTCATATGCCCAAAGGTGCAAATATAAGGATAAAGTGGTGTAAGGCGATGAGGAGAGATAATGTATCGTGCTTGAGTAGTTTATATTGTTGTGAAGATCATTTCGACGTGAGTATTAAGTATGTATGTACCTAAAATCTTTTTTATTACGACTCGCGAACAATATAGGTAAACAATAACCTAACCTCAAAATTGTATTATATACGTATTCATAAAACTATTCTGATTCCCAATTTTTTTAGTTATTAATGTTACAAATATTATGATTTTTGTTGATCAACAGCTGACTACGAGTGTTGATTTTGATCAAGAAACGTTTTAGCTAAGTTTCTTTGTTTGCACTGTTGATCGAAGAAAGTTAAAAGAATTTAATCCTTTTTACTGAGTGACCTACACAAATTTGTTTTATTTATAAGCCTTGACGAAAACAACCTAGTTTGTTAAAGTTCATAAAGATGTTCTCAACATTTAACATTCCTAATAGGTACCTACATATCTTTGATTATATAATACTAGCTTCTGCCCGCGACTCCGTCCGCGTGGAACTCGTTTATACTATCTCTATACCAAATTTCATCCAAATCGGTTCAGCAGTTTAAGCGTGAAGAGGTAACAAACAGACAGACACACTTTCGCATTTATAATTTATTATTAAGTAAGTATATATAAAATATATAATATAACTAGCTTCTGCCCGCGACTCCGTCCGCGTGGAACTCGTTTATATCGTAGCTCCCCCCATATCCCCCAAAGGGATGAAGTGGGGGTGAAAGTTTGTATGGAGCTACGATATAAATGAGTTCCACGCGGACGGAGTCGCGGGCAGAAGTTAGTATATATAATGTATAAAGTTATAGTATAGTAAAATAGTATATAGTATGGATAAATATCTACTAGTATTTTATTCCACTTATTTAACAAAGACACCTATTTGAAGTAGTTTAAAGGTCTAGCTATTTGAATCGCCAAAATAGGTTATAATTATTTAATTGACCAATCTCACGAGTATAAAAACAAGGAATATGAAAATTTATTGAATATCTGTAACTTATTTACCTTGCAGCTTTTACTCCTCTTAGTTCAGCGGACGTAAAGTCACAAATATTTGCGAAGTATGTATTAAATTTAGTCATCATGAACACATCAATTTTAGGCAGATTATCCGACTGTGCCTTGACAAAACCGCCTTCAGTCGTTGTGGCGAGTCTTTTTTCACTTAATAATTACCAAAAAACACTGATTATTTATCATAAACAGCGGCCAAACAATGCGAATAACTTTCAATAATCATACTAACGACCTGCACGGTGACGTCACGTTTCGCTCCGCCAATAGCGTTGCGTTTTGGAAATTTGCGAGGGAATTTGAAAAATAGTACTTTTAAACAATTTATTTTATCAATAGAAACATGATAATTTGAAAAAATAATCATGTGTGTATATTTATTAAGCAATATAGATTACACGTGATTTTTTTTGTCCATTTCTAAATCACATGCATATTCCCTATTGGGGTGTATTTTCTTGAAAAAGGATTAAGAGTCCGCAGTAAGCTCGATTCTCCATACAAACGTAGTTACGCTCTCATTTTAAAACTACGTGTTGGATTGTAACAAAAATTTGCATGTACAATGACATGAGGTATATCCAGGTCTGTAATTAGTTTATGTACCTTCAGATACCATAGTAATAAAAATACAGCGAATATATTTTTTCATACAAAACTTGTATTTGCTGTATTTTGTTTGTTTTATAAACTGGAACCATATAAACTAATTACAGACATAGATATATTTCATGTCATTGTATATGCAAAGTTTCGTCACAATCCAACACGTAATTTTACAATGAGAGCGTAACTACGTTTGTATGGGAAGGTGAAATTCGGCCGAGCTTACTGCGGACTCTTAAGAAAGTAGTAAAATGGAAAAAAAGCAACGCAAAAGGTTAAATAATCACAACGTTATAACTGTCCAAGGTTTTAAGAAAGGGTACGTTCTGTCCCTTTTCCGCTAAACGCACAAACATATGAAACGATCGTCATTTACTATGACGCTCGAGGATCGTGACGTCACGATCTGCTAGCGTTTTCTCTCTCTGACAAGCAACATTAAAACGGTTGTTACTTCGTAATTATTTGAGATATTTTAATGGGATTCTCGTCATTAGGCATATTGCCTTCTTTCTTTTCTTAATAATATTTTTTGAGTCTACACCGCTATTGTCGTTTGTTTGTGTATCTCCCTCACTGTCGCTCGAATATGCAAGTGCGATAGAGACACACGACACGAACGAAGTTATAGAAAGTGGAACATTGTCACTAACCAACTTTTTTTGAAGCACATAAAATATCCAATGAATTCTTCAGGCACAGAATAATTCCTATCAGCATTTTTTTATATAAATATTAAAAGACTGACCAGTGATTGGCCGGCCCTCTGATGATGAAGCTCAGTGGTTCGGTAATAGCCTATTTACTTTTGTTTTGAAGGCACCTAGATCGTAATTGTCAGGAAAAACAGATGACGGGAGCGAATTATATTCCTTAGTAGATCGCATTAGGAACAACAAGATAAATCGCTTCATTGACAATGTAAGGATGCATTCTCTGTCCCTAGTCCCCAAACGAACAGGGAAGGTGAAATTGTTTTTATAATGTTAAGATTTTTTAGGAAAAAAATTATAAATAGCTAATTAAAATAGTTTTAATGCTGCATTTGTAATGTTAGTATTTGGAAATTGACTAATAAATAATGTAGTAGTCTTTGACATAGTGAAATTATATTGTACTTTAAGATTAGACAATGTTTTAGATAATAGTATGTCGTCTATAAGTATGCATGTTTCTTTAAGCAAGATGTACGCACAGAATATACGACAGCATTTTGCTGCTTAGTAACTTCACTACATTTTTGCAAATAAATATTCTTATTCTTATTAAGTCATCATACAAATTACCCTTACAGAGATTTGAATACACTTCATTTTGTTTGACTACTTGTTATGAAATTCAAAACAATTCGTTAATCGTATTATTTATAAATCAACCATTTCAACATTGCTCGCTCTCAACAGCGGAAGAGTTAGCGAGTAAATCCCTTCCTGTAGTAAAACTAGGACGTGTGTATTTAACAGTTGTGTTTGAACGTGCCGGGAACTGGCATCAAAAGGTATTAGGAGATTTAACTGAGCTCTATCTGACTTAACCTCTCAGTTTGATATCAAATTTACATTTGCACGAACTCGTTTTGACAAGTTACCCGCTGTACTGTACTAGTTAAGCACTCCGCACAAGTGTCCCTTTTCCGCAAAACGCACATTCATAGAAACGATTGTCATTTACTATGACGCTCGAGGATCGTGACGTCACGATCTGCTGGCGTTTTATCTCTCTGACAAGCAACATGTTTGTAATTAGGTTGTAGTTTCCTATTTTTCAAGATATACGAATTGGATTTTTGTCATTAGGCATATTTTTTGCCTTCATTCTTTTGAAGTAATAACAAAATTTTGAGTTTACACCCCTTTTGTAGCTTCACAAGCCATAGGACCACGATTCCATCGACAAAAAATGTACATGGAGATATTGGAGATATATCTAAGATATCGCTATTGTTTTGGATTTCTGCCATTCTGGGCTGGTATTCGGTCCGCGATATTCGACAGAAGGTGACATGATTCCACTTTCATATATACGTCTTTCAAAATCGGAAGGACATTACTGGAACACGTTACATTTTGTTAGTCAAATACTGGCGCAGTATGCTTTACTCCCGGGAGGAAAATATATATTATACCACAATAAAACCCTTGTGATAGAATTTTATTTTATCTGTGGAACAGCAATGCATACCTACTTCATTATAAGAAACCACATCTGATTCTCAGTACAACGGAGATACGATAAACATATCTAAGTAATAGCCACAGTTAAACATATCAAAGAACAAGAAACTCTTATCAGTTCACAGTAAAATTACACAACTTGATGTATACAGCCACTGTACTATAATGACCTCATTATAAAACAGTATAATAAATATAATTTTATGATACCTATTTAAAATAGTGCGATAAAAAATGTAACAGTCGAAGAATTTACTTAATATCATTGATGAGTCATTTTGTAATTAACTTAATTTAAATGCACATTAAGTTATTGATGCACATTAAATGATGATTGTTCCTTGTAAATTGCATTCTGGTGATCTAATTAGTCAGTTTCAGTTAGTTTATTCATTATCATCATCAGCAGAAAGACGTCCACTGCTGGACATGGGCCTCCCCCAAAGAGTGCCAAAGTAATCTCGGGGCCGTGGTTTTATGTACCTTCCATAAGGCGGTATCTGCCATAATCGCCACGTTTGGCATGCGGGTTGGCGATCGCAGTATGTCCACCGCACTCCAGGGATGATGCTGCCCATCCCCCGGTGGTCTTGCTACTTTTAGGACAAACCCGGGTCCAATTAGTTTACTATGACAAGTTAATTAACAAGTGAGTGATAATGTTTATACAAATAATAAGGTGTAGTTCAAATACAAAGTGATCCTCTATAAGTACTTAAATGGTTACCTACTAAGGAAGCATGATTTAAAAATAGGATTCGTTTTCAACTTTGGGTTGAAGTTATCTTAACTCAACGGAATAAAAAGACAAGCAGGATGTCAGACATTGGGTCTATTTTAGTTTTTTTTTTAATTTTAATGCACTGTAAGTAACCATTGCTTCGGTGCATATATAGTTTTTATAATATTATCAAACGCTCGATGTTCTCAGGGTCCTAAATTTGGAACACATCTGTTGTGCTCTCCGTTGCTCTAATCATGCTTTATGTCCCCGCGCGAAGCCAGCGTTTGATAATGTACTCATTAAACGAGCGAGCGAAGCGAACGAAGCTCTATGCTTCAGCTAGGGCCAAAATTCGTTATGTCCAGATGTCTCGTTATATTATCATCATGACCATTAAGCCGAAAAACGTCCACTGTTCGAAATAGGCCTCCCCCAAAACGTGCCGTTATATTATAAGGTTTGTATATGATGGGTAGTATGTAGTAGAATATTTAATATCATCTTTCCGGAAAATGAATGCACTAATAAAAATATGTTCAAAAAAAGGCTAAAAGAGTTGCTATTAGATGCTATTTAATATAATTTAATGTAAACCAGAACATAGATGTAGGAATACTATTACAGTAACAGAATAGTTAAATATGAGCTAGTAATGAATATTTAGTATAATGCATGCTTTTGTAACAGATGTTTAGGTACAATAAATAAACTGAAAATGAGTGTACTAGTCGCCAATAAACAGTTATGTTTGGCGAAACAAATGTAAAAACCATTGTACCTACTTTTTGTTGGGAAATAAATTAAAAAAAAAAATGTATGATAGTCTGTAAGGTAAATATGCTTCTCTGAAGCAAATAACTAAATTAAATAAATATACATGTATGTATTGAGTTTTTTAACCCTCGCGAGTTCTACAGGTCTAATAGCCACTAGCTAGTAGTATGGTTTCTAGTAGAAATCTGATCAAGTTAAAGTTTAATTTACATATAAGGTAAACGTCCGAGTGCTCGACGCTGTACTAGCATTTGGCATGGGCACTCTATGTCAAAGCAATATGGGTTAAATTCGAACTAAGAGGATTTTTCTTCATTCGAATTTAAGCCATGTCACTTTGACATAGAGTGCCTATGCCATATACTCGTAAGGCGTCGAGCACTCGTTTACCTTACGCGTGTTAAGTTGTATTCAGGTCAAATTTTGCAACTCAAATTACACCCACTTTCAGTAGCCGGACTGATTTGTATAATGTATAGTCAACTGCGTTTGTGACTAGATATTTTTGGAGGTTACTAAACCCACATCATAATCGTCATCTATTTACTACTATCCCTGCTCCCTTCATTCGGGGTTGGGTCTCCGCAAGTCCTCACTCTCTGGCGCCACTAGTATACCAGGTTCCTATACCCACATGCTGTAGGTAAAGTATGAAGAAGAATAAAAACATTTATTTGTAAAATAAATTTTTGATTGCCACGAAAATATTTTATTTTTATTTTTTTGTCCTTGTTAGGCCTGCAGTGCGGCCTGCTACAAATATGTTAAGGTAACCTCACTGGGGGCCTTATGGGCCGCCCAGGGGGAATTGCCACGAAAAGTTCGACTCAAAGGCTGAAGTACATACTCGCATGTCTATGTACTGTATACTTTAGGCCAGGATACTGTAAACCCCAAAAAATATTTATCATGGTTCATGTAAAATATGTATTATAAACACTACTGTTTATGTGGAGGTCGGGTGGTAACTATAAATTAAATTCAATTAAATGAAAATATATCATGGTGAAGCTACGGTAGCCCAGAGGTGCATGCGGCTGTGAAACCACGGTCGTGGGTTCGAATCCCGGCTCGGACCAATGAGTTTTTCGGAACTTATGTACGGAATATGATTTGATATTTACCGTTAGCTTTTCGGTGAAGGAGAAACATCGTGAGGAAACCTGCATACATCTGCGAAGAAATTCAAAGGTGTATGTGAAGTCCCCAACCCGCACTGGGCCAGCGTGGGGACTACTGCCCGTTCCCTCTCATCCATGAGAGGAGGCCTGTGCCCAGCAGTGGGACGTATATAGGCTGATTTATTTATTTATTATTATTATATCATGGTACGACCAAAAATTACAGTAAGTTTTCGAGTGTAAGTAAATTCCACTAAAATCAAAACCGGCGGGCGGCGACATTTATATAGTGACAAACTCTTTGGCAAAAGCCGGGTGAAATTAAATCTTATGTCAAAGGAATTGTCAGGAAAAGGATTTTCTAAGTTTATCTATATCCCAATATAATCAAACCCATATCTTAAGATATCTTTCAACCCCAAACTATTTTTAAACCCTGTCAAACGCATATCCTGACTCCAATCCAAATCCAAAACCAGCAACAGATTAATCTCACAACCTCACATCACAACTATACTTTTTGTTACAATTTGAACTTTGTCCGAACGTATCAAGGACGGTTCTTAATTAGTAGAATTAAAAGTTTGGTATCCAATATCGGTACCTGCCATCGATAGAGATTGGCGTTATCTGTGGATTTCACGGCTAGGTGCACCATTGGCCGATTGTCCCGGCCTTCGATAGATAAGAAATCCAGCAGACATCGAATTGAAAGTCCTTTTACGACCTTAGTTTGGTTTTATGAATTGGAATGTTTTTGAGAAATTTTTGAGCTAAAAAAAGCTTGAGGGAAAAAAACCAACAGGTCGATCACGTAACGCATTATACGTACGGCGGGTAGATCTAAATGTCACTTTTTGTATGGGAAAACGATAATTGACTTGTCCTAAAGTTCGGTCGAAAAGTTACGTGATCTTTTGGTATTAGTTACACATTGTAAAATAATTAAACTAAGAATCCCACATTCCATGTAAAAATGTGGCCATGTCTCGAAACTTTTCCACCGTAAAAAGTTGTGAGATATTTCGTAGAGCCAAGTCTCAGGCATTTTTATTAGTCTTTGTTTGCTTGCTAAATTAAATTTTGTTTTCTCACTTCTTTCTGTATGGTATTGTGTTATCAATTCATACAAATTATGAATGCAGTGCCATGCTTGCATTTTATTTTTTTGTCTCATTCACTTCAAATGTAATTTTGTTATCCTCTTTATGGGATTACACAGTTATTTATGCAGTTGGTGTGCCTAGAAAACTGGACCGAACTTTCAAAATATTTTAGTTTTCCTTTGATTTATACACTAAACATTAATTGTATTCTAAATTTGAAGCTTCTATGTCTGCTAGAAGTGCCTTAGAATTTTGGTGATCGGTCAGTGAGTGAGTGACAAAATAGAAACTTTGACTACCTAGTTATAATTTTTAAACTACTGGTTCAAATTACCGTGTTTATACACTTAATGCCTGCTTGGTTACTGAAAATTAAGGTTTCTACAGGGAGGTAGAAAATGGCCTGAACTGCTTCGAGAAAAGGATGGTACGGCTGCCGCTGTTTTGCTCGACTTGCCGGGGGCACTACTGTTCGCTACTAGCCCGGGCTTGCAAGACTCTACTCGGTTAAAGCCAGGGCTGGGCCCGACGAGTTCCTGACCCGAGTAGAGGCCTGGACTAGAACGACCGGTATAACCCCGCTAAGCTATAGCTTCCAAGAAGCGTGGCATACCGAAGATGCGCCAGGTATCGGTCCGATACAACAAAACGTGCTTTTACCTTGATGGAAGCTTCATCCGCCGTTATCTGTCGGCCGGTGTATGTGTGGATGAATGGGTGAGTATATGGTGTGTGTGGGTGTCGAGGCCGTCGCGTGTCCTGGTGAACACTTCCTGGCTCCTGGATGATTAATCGCACCCGAATCCAAAACTACCGACACTAAATTTATCACTTCAGTCTCCAAAACACTGGCAGGCAACAACAAAACTCCTCGATAGGAGCGCCTGGCCTCAAATATGAACTGATTCCAATTAACATAAATCAAATGTCCCGAATGCTTTCCCAAAACTCAAAATACAAATCAAAGCATGGGTTCACTCCAACAAGGTCAAATTCTAGGTTATACTACCAAAAAATGACAGACGTCAAACGTCAAATAGTGACGTGTCTTTTTCTCCGCAAAGTTATCAACCGAGTGATACCCGCGGTAAAAAGCCGGTACCGAACAACTACCGTGCCCCCAGATAAGCCATCTAACACATTACAACAGGCTACGTCAAATGGTACTACTGACTCTGTTTGAAGGTACTCATATCCCCTTCGGACCGTTTCGGAGCCAGCATTCGGAGCCAGCTACCGTATGGGAATTTAAAATCCCGTTTGGCAGCTGGATACGAAGCGGGCATTTTTTTACCGTTTCGGAGCCAGCATTCGGAGCCAGCTACCGTGTGGGAATTTAAAATCCCGATTGAGAGCTAGGCATATTATGACTTACTGTTACGGATAGGTACGACGACGAGCGAAGCGAGGAGGAGTGTGTAAGGTATCTTGTGATCATTTGGTACGACGACGAGCGAAGCGAGGAGGAGTGTAGGTTAAAATCCTACTGCCTTTGTCCTACCAATCGCACCACATGAACTTTTTTTCAACTTTTTTAACCTACACTCCTCCTCGCTTCGCTCGTCGTCGTACCAAATGATCACAAGATACCTAACACACTCCTCCTCGCTTCGCTCGTCGTCGTACCTATCCGTAACAGTAAGTCATAATATGCCTAGCTCTCAATCGGGATTTTAAATTCCCACACGGTAGCTGGCTCCGAAACGGTACGAAGTTAGCTCCGAAAAAAAAAATGCCCGTTTCGTATCCAGCTCCCAAACGGGATTTTAAATTTCCATACGGTAGCTGGCTCCAAATGCTGGCTCCGAAACGGTCCCAAGGGCTCATATCATGTCATGTTTTTGGCAGCCCAGCGAATCGTCATAAGGGTCGGCAGCGCGTCCATGGCAGTCAGAGTTGCAGGCACCTTTAGTCTTCAACGTTCGCTGACCATAAAATGAACCACGCGCGCTTATTGGCCACTATCGAAATATTAAATAAAAAAGTGTCAAAGGCTTCTCACCATTCGTACCCGGGACCCCTAGTTCCGTATGAAATCTACTACTACTAGCGAGCCTGTCTTTTTGTCCAAAAAAATCCTTTTATTGTATTTCGAAAAGGTGATTTTACAAAATGTCTAACATATAATAAACGAACCTACTTACAAAACTTTATGAGAATCGGTCGAGAAATGCGACCTCTAGTATAAGTTTTACCGAAACAAAACTTTACGATCGCGTTTGCGTTTTACCCTCAATTTGTATGGGATTTGACAGCTAAAACGCGAATGCGGTCGTAACGTTTTGTTTCGGTAAAACTTATACTTGAGCCTCTGTAGAGCAGGGAGAACAGCCGGACAAGTGGAACTGCGGGACATGCTGTCGGCAGAAACGACTTTTGGCCCAATCTGAAGCATAAAACATTAAATATTTTGTTAAGCAGAAACGTCCGCTAATGAAATTTCAAATACGCTACGAGCCTCCTTAAGGTGTAAATACAACAGTGGAAGGGATTGAAAGATTCATCGCCATTAGTGGACCGACGGTAGCTCAATTGGCAGAGCAATGGACGGATTCCAGAGGTTGTGGGTTCAAATCCCGCTCGTAGCAAATAATTTTTGATTTTTCCACTATGATCGAAATTTGAAGCATAGTATTGTTTCGTTTCGCTTGTTCAAAATCAAAGTCCCTCAACTCTTTACTAAAGACAGCTAAAAATTCCTCGATTCCAAAACACAAAAGTAATAAGCATAACAACCATAGGGTCAAACCAAATCAGATATTTATTCCGACATGGCGTTTGATCGACGTCTGGCATCCGAACTAACTACAACATTAACAAAATTTGTTCAGCGTTGACTTGCACAAAATGACGTTATTGTCAAGGGAAAGGCTGGCGGTTACGACTTTTGGTTTGGAAAGTAAATGCCTCCCGCTGGTCGGACAAGACATTTCACACTTAGAGAATCATGGTACAAAGGTCACGTCCTCTCACTTGAGACACAGAATAACAGCAGAGTGACCACTTCGGAGGCTTTAGGGTCTGTGATAGAGTCCGATATTATTATTAATTACAGAAACATACTTAGGTTACCTATCTGTACACTGCAATGGGGCGCAGTCTAACTTATTGACAATTATATAAATAAAACCGGCCAAGTGCGTGTCGGGCCACGCGCAGTGTAGGGTTCCGTAGTTACCTGTCTGTCTTAGTTACATCGACGTGCGGTGCCGTTGCGTCGGCCGAATTTGTACGAAAATCGGCCTTTCCAAGTACACATTAAGTTGGTCGACTATTACTCGGTAACTAATTATGGCTACTTATCCGTGATAGTTTTCCTTTTAAATTCATTATACTACTACCACGAATTTTTTCACATCCCCAGTAGTAGCCATTTAGCCGGCAGGGGGGGGGGACACATGACTCGAACAATAATTAGGGCTTTAAAGCCCAATATCTCGCAAATGAATCACTGATTTGAAAAATGGTTATAAAAAACTCATAATATTTTAGAACGAGCTATCCAACGATACCCCACATCATGGGTTTAACAAGAAAAAAAAATACATACCCGCTTTAGGTGAAGGGTAGGTACCCTAAAAAAAAATATTTTTCAAGATTTTATTATACTGTTTTGTCGGCGTGATTGATTTATATACCCATGCCGAATTACAGTTTTCTAGTAGTAATAGTCACTGAGCTAAGCCGAAGACGAACAAACAGACAGACAGACAGGCAGATAGACCGACATACAGACGGACGGACATGGCGAAACTATAAGGGTTCCTTGTTGACTACGGAACCCTAAAAAGTACTGTTTAGGTAGTAATCACGTAGATTTATTTTCAATATAATTGATTCAAGTGAAAATCTACCTTGATTCGAGTAGGTAGGTACGTCTACCTACCACAGATATATGAAATTAGGTGATCGGACATGCCGGGCGATTTGTATCGAATATGCCTGTCGCAAGTTCTTGAATTCGTGGTTTTAGTTGAAATAAATAATATTTATTATTTACCTGTGAAAAGTGATCCCATCGGTGTGGAAATTAATCAAATGACTGCGATGTTTGCAAGTAATTATTGCACAACTCGGCATTTTGGAAAAAAACTGAACCTTCTCGGTGGACAACGGACGGTGAACTGGCGGCGGAGTATGACCAGTGAGCTAACATGTGCGACACAACCGCCGGCGCCTTGTCCGCTCTAGAGTATTATATGCTCTGAGCTACTTACGTAAATAATACAATTAATACCTAAAATATTCAACCGGCGTGAAGTTAGCGGCCAAAAGTTGGCGGCTAATATGCTGCAAACATTGGCCGCCAACTTTTAGCCGCTAACTTCACAGTAAAAAAAAAACCAAACAAATTAAGAAGTCCTCAATAATCTGTTAAAACTTCTCAACTGTCTTTTATTAAAAAAAACTATTCCGATCAGCTTTTAGTAGAGCTGTACATCGTTTGGTATGGGCGTTATTAATTACCATTAATCTAATTTTATATCATATTTTTTTAAATATGTTTTCTAGATCAATGAAATAAGTTTAGCTATGCACATATTATAACATATAGGTAGATACGTATACAAAAGCCTACAAAGATCAGCTCTTAAAAGAGCTCAACCTCGTTTAGTATGGGCGTTATGATTTACCGGCCGAAATTATTATAGTTCACTTTTCACAAATCATTTTTTCTGCTTTATTTGTAGATCGATGAATGGGGTTTCACTATGCGCATATTATTTATTACGCATCTAAAAGTCTACTAAGATCAGCTTTTAGTAGAGCTTTACCTCGTTTAGTTTGGGCGTTTTGCGTTTTGACTTACCGGCCAAAATTATTGTAATACCCTATTCAAAAATAATTTTTCTGCATTATTTGTAGATCGATGAATGGGGTTTCACTATGCGCAAATTATTACGCATCTAGAAGGCTACTAAGATCAGCTTTTAGTAGAGCTTTACCTCGTTTAGTTTGGGCGTTATGACTTACCGGCCGAAATTATTATAGTTCACTATTCACGAATCATTTTTTCTGCATAATTTCTAGATCGATGAATGGGGTTTCACTATGCACATATTATTACGCATCTAAAAGGCTACTAAGATCAGCTTTTAGTAGAACTTTACCTCGTTTAGTTTGGGCGTTATGACTTACCGGCCGAAATTATTGTAATACCCTATTCAAAAATATTTTTTCTGCATTATTTCTAGATCGATGAATGGGGTTTCACTATGCACATATTATTACGCATCTAAAAGGCTACTAAGATCAGTCTTTAGTAGAACTTTACCTCGTTTAGTTTGGGGGCTATGACTTACCGGCCGAAATTATTATAGTTCACTATTCACAAATCATTTTTTCTGCATTATTTCTAGATCGATGAATGGGCTTTCACTATACACATATTATTACGCATCTAAAAGGCTACTAAGATCAGCTTTTAGTAGAACTTTACCTCGTTTAGTTTGGGCGTTATGACTTACCGGCCGAAATTTATGGTTCACTATTCACAAATCATTTTTTCTGCAAAATTTCTAGATCGATGAATGGGGTTTCACTATGCACATATTATTACGCATCTAAAAGGCTACTAAGATCAGCTTTTAGTAGAACTTTACCTCGTTTAGTTTGGGCGTTATGACTTACCGGCCGAAATTATTGTAATACCCTATTCAAAAATATTTTTTCTGCATTATTTCTAGATCGATGAATGGGGTTTCACTATGCGCATATTATTTTGCATCTAAAAGGCTTCTAAGATCAGCTTTTAGTAGAACTTTACCGCGTTTAGTTTGGGCGCTATGACTTACCGGCCGAAATTATTATAGTTCACTATTCACAAATCATTTTTTCTGCATTATTTCTAGATCGATGAATGGGGTTTCACTATGCACATATTATTACGCATCTAAAAGGCTACTAAGATCAGCTTTTAGTAGAACTTTACCACGTTTAGTTTGGGCGTTATGACTTACCGGCCGAAATTATTGTAATACCCTATTCAAAAATATTTTTTTTGCCTTATTTCTAGATCGATGAATGGGGTTTCACTATGCACATATTATTACGCATCTAAAAGGCTACTAAGATCAGTCTTTAGTAGAACTTTACCTCGTTTAGTTTGGGGGCTATGACTTACCGGCCGAAATTATTATAGTTCACTATTCACAAATCATTTTTTCTGCATTATTTCTAGATCGATGAATGGGGTTTCACTAAACACATATTATTACGCATCTAAAAGGCTACTAAGATCAGCTTTTAGTAGAACTTTACCTCGTTTAGTTTGGGCGTTATGACTTACCGGCCGAAATTTATAGTTCACTATTCACAAATCATTTTTTCTGCAAAATTTCTAGATCGATGAATGGGGTTTCACTATGCACATATTATTACGCATCTAAAAGGCTTCTAAGATCAGCTTTTAATAGAACTTTACCTCGTTTAGTTTGGGCGCTATGACTTACCGGCCGAAATTATTATAGTTCACTATTCACAAATCATTTTTTCTGCATTATTTCTATATCGATGAATGGGGTTTCACTATGCACATATTATTACGCATCTAAAAGGCTACTAAGATCAGTCTTTAGTAGAACTTTACCTCGTTTAGTTTGGGCGCTATGACTTACCGGCCGAAATTATTATAGTTCACTACTTACAAATCATTTTTTCTGCATTATTTCTAGATCGATGAATGGGGTTTCACTATACACATATTATTACGCATCTAAAAGGCTACTAAGATCAGCTTTTAGTAGAACTTTACCTCGTTTAGTTTGGGCGTTATGACTTACCGGCCGAAATTTATAGTTCACTATTCACAAATCATTTTTTCTGCAAAATTTCTAGATCGATGAATGGGGTTTCACTATGCACATATTATTACGCATCTAAAAGGCTACTAAGATCAGCTTTTAGTAGAACTTTACCTCGTTTAGTTTGGGCGTTATGACTTACCGGCCGAAATTATTGTAATACCCTATTCAAAAATATTTTTTCTGCATTATTTCTAGATCGATGAATGGGGTTTCACTATGCGCATATTATTTCGCATCTAAAAGGCTTCTAAGATCAGCTTTTAGTAGAACTTTACCTCGTTTAGTTTGGGCGCTATGACTTACCGGCCGAAATTATTATAGTTCACTATTCACAAATCATTTTTTCTGCATTATTTCTAGATCGATGAATGGGGTTTCACTAGGCACATATTATTACGCATCTAAAAGGCTACTAAGATCAGCTTTTAGTAGAACTTTACCTCGTTTAGTTTGGGCGTTATGACTTACCGGCCGAAATTATTGTAATACCCTATTCAAAAATATTTTTTCTGCATTATTTCTAGATCGATGAATGGGGTTTCACTATGCACATATTATTACGCATCTAAAAGGCTTCTAAGATCAGCTTTTAGTAGAACTTTACCTCGTTAAGTTTGGGCGCTATGACTTACCGGCCGAAATTATTATAGTTCACTATTCACAAATCATTTTTTCTGCATTATTTCTAGATCGATGAATGGGGTTTCACTATGCACATATTATTACGCATCTAAAAGGCTACTAAGATCAGCTTTTAGTAGAACTTTACCTCGTTTAGTTTGGGCGTTATGACTTACCGGCCGAAATTTATAGTTCACTATTCACAAATCATTTTTTCTGCAAAATTTCTAGATCGATGAATGGGGTTTCACTATGCACATATTATTACGCATCTAAAAGGCTTCTAAGATCAGCTTTTAGTAGAACTTTACCTCGTTTAGTTTGGGCGCTATGACTTACCGGCCGAAATTATTATAGTTCACTATTCAAAAAACATTTTTTCTGCATTATTTCTAGATCGATGAATGGGGTTTCACTATGCACATATTATTACGCATCTAAAAGGCTACTAAGATCAGTCTTTAGTGGAACTTTACCTCGTTTAGTTTGGGCGCTATGACTTACCGGCCGAAATTATTATAGTTCACTATTCACAAATCATTTTTTCTGCATTATTTCTAGATCGATGAATGGGGTTTCACTATGCACATATTATTACGCATCTAAAAGGCTACTAAGATCAGCTTTTAGTAGAACTTTACCTCGTTTAGTTTGGGCGTTATGACTTACCGGCCGAAATTTATAGTTCACTATTCACGAATCATTTTTTCTGCAAAATTTCTAGATCGATGAATGGGGTTTCACTATGCACATATTATTACACATCTAAAAGGCTTCTAAGATCAGCTTTTAGTAGAACTTTACCTCGTTTAGTTTGGGCGCTATGACTTACCGGCCGAAATTATTATAGTTCACTATTCACAAATCATTTTTTCTGCATTATTTCTAGATCGATGAATGGGGTTTCACTATGCACATATTATTACGCATCTAAAAGGCTACTAAGATCAGTCTTTAGTAGAACTTTACCTCGTTTAGTTTGGGCGCTATGACGTACCGGCCGAAATTATTATAGTTCACTATTCACAAATCATTTTTTCTGCATTATTTCTAGATCGATGAATGGGGTTTCACTATGCACATATTATTACGCATCTAAAAGGCTACTAAGATCAGCTATTATTAGAACTTTACCTCGTTTAGTTTGGGCGTTATGACTTACCGGCCGAAATTTATAGTTCACTATTCACAAATCATTTTTTCTGCAAAATTTCTAGATCGATGAATGGGGTTTCACTATGCACATATTATTACGCATCTAAAAGGCTACTAAGATCAGCTTTTAGTAGAACTTTACCTCGTTTAGTTTGGGCGTTATGACTTACCGTCCGAAATTATTGTAATACCCTATTCAAAAATATTTTTTCTGCATTATTTCTAGATCGATGAATGGGGTTTCACTATGCGCATATTATTTCGCATCTAAAAGGCTTCTAAGATCAGCTTTTAGTAGAACTTTACCTCGTTTAGTTTGGGCGCTATGACTTACCGGCCGAAATTATTATAGTTCACTATTCACAAATCATTTTTTCTGCATTATTTCTAGATCGATGAATGGGGTTTCACTATGCACATATTATTACGCATCTAAAAGGCTACTAAGATCAGTCTTTAGTGGAACTTTACCTCGTTTAGTTTGGGCGCTATGACTTACCGGCCGAAATTATTATAGTTCACTATTCACAAATCATTTTTTCTGCATTATTTCTAGATCGATGAATGGGGTTTCACTATGCACATATTATTACGCATCTAAAAGGCTACTAAGATCAGCTTTTAGTAGAACTTTACCTCGTTTAGTTTGGGCGTTATGACTTACCGGCCGAAATTTATAGTTCACTATTCACAAATCATTTTTTCTGCAAAATTTCTAGATCGATGAATGGGGTTTCACTATGCACATATTATTACGCATCTAAAAGGCTTCTAAGATCAGCTTTTAATAGAACTTTACCTCGTTTAGTTTGGGCGCTATGACTTACCGGCCGAAATTATTATAGTTCACTATTCACAAATCATTTTTTCTGCATTATTTCTATATCGATGAATGGGGTTTCACTATGCACATATTATTACGCATCTAAAAGGCTACTAAGATCAGTCTTTAGTAGAACTTTACCTCGTTTAGTTTGGGCGCTATGACTTACCGGCCGAAATTATTATAGTTCACTACTTACAAATCATTTTTTCTGCATTATTTCTAGATCGATGAATGGGGTTTCACTATACACATATTATTACGCATCTAAAAGGCTACTAAGATCAGCTTTTAGTAGAACTTTACCTCGTTTAGTTTGGGCGTTATGACTTACCGGCCGAAATTTATAGTTCACTATTCACAAATCATTTTTTCTGCAAAATTTCTAGATCGATGAATGGGGTTTCACTATGCACATATTATTACGCATCTAAAAGGCTACTAAGATCAGCTTTTAGTAGAACTTTACCTCGTTTAGTTTGGGCGTTATGACTTACCGGCCGAAATTATTGTAATACCCTATTCAAAAATATTTTTTCTGCATTATTTCTAGATCGATGAATGGGGTTTCACTATGCGCATATTATTTCGCATCTAAAAGGCTTCTAAGATCAGCTTTTAGTAGAACTTTACCTCGTTTAGTTTGGGCGCTATGACTTACCGGCCGAAATTATTATAGTTCACTATTCACAAATCATTTTTTCTGCATTATTTCTAGATCGATGAATGGGGTTTCACTAGGCACATATTATTACGCATCTAAAAGGCTACTAAGATCAGCTTTTAGTAGAACTTTACCTCGTTTAGTTTGGGCGTTATGACTTACCGGCCGAAATTATTGTAATACCCTATTCAAAAATATTTTTTCTGCATTATTTCTAGATCGATGAATGGGGTTTCACTATGCACATATTATTACGCATCTAAAAGGCTTCTAAGATCAGCTTTTAGTAGAACTTTACCTCGTTTAGTTTGGGCGCTATGACTTACCGGCCGAAATTATTATAGTTCACTATTCACAAATCATTTTTTCTGCATTATTTCTAGATCGATGAATGGGGTTTCACTATGCACATATTATTACGCATCTAAAAGGCTACTAAGATCAGCTTTTAGTAGAACTTTACCTCGTTTAGTTTGGGCGTTATTACAAAGTTACGGATACCATCTCCGAGCGCACAACATGATACAACCGGTGATGGTCCCCGCCAGGTGCAAAGACTACTGCAGTGCAACACTGTGCTGCGATGGAAACTAAGGTCATGGGTTATTGGGTTGAATGGTGGATGGTCTGGACAATGGGTTATGGCAGGAGACTAGCGGACACCTGCCGTGACAAGAAGTCTCAAAATTGTGAAAAGGCAGGTGGTGACTCGCCAACTCGTTAAGTGGGCCCCACAAACAGTCGCACGCACAGTGCGACAATGAAGCAACACGTCTGAGCGGCTGTGAGGTTGTCGAGAGGTGAGTCTGCGGTGCGCCAGATCCCGGTTATCCGTTCAAGGGCCGCCGGCGTTATGACATTTTACACTTCCAACCTGGAGCATAGGTTCTGCTCTTGCGACTCCACTCTGGCCGGCCGGTTAAGGCAAGCACAGAGGTGAGGGCCAGATCACTCGGGCCCTCTGGAGGTTAGGGGTCCGCGGTGTCGCCACTCACCGTCACCTCGCCACAAGCTGCCCCCGCGGGCTTATTATTATTATTATCTTATTTTAGACAGGCAGCTAACGATAGAGATCAGATCATAGTTTATGGGGATATACCTCATGGTATAGAATGGGATCATTCCTATACTTTGGAGACTGCAGAAGAAAAAAATAACTCAAAGATTTATACCTAGCAAGATACCTCTCCTAAATTAATAACGCTTGTTGTTAACACTACGCACGCACTAAACACTCATCCTGAAGAAGAACTCCCGAAGAGTTCGAAACATGTCGCCCGTGGTGACATTGAATACGTGAGTTGAACCGTGTAATTGTTAGTATTTTGGAATGTGTTACAATAATCATTAGTTAATGTTTATGATGAATACATATACTTATATGTGTACTCATTTTGTTAAATTTTGCCAATTTGGTGGGTTATATATTCTTGTATCCTGATGGTTAGCACAATGTGATTTTGAATACAGAACTTTTGAATAGAAACCGTGGTCTTTTAATAATACTACAAACGTATAATATATTGACTTGGCGTATATTTAGGTAATCGATGCGGAATATCAAGAACATGGCCCGACACGCACTTGGCCGATTTTTGTAAAGAGGTTTTACGATTGTTTTTTTTAGCTTCCCTGGAAAACAGCCCTGTGTTAGCGATAAATCACATGAATAACTTATACTTATAGCCAAAATTTCAGCTCAATCGGTCACCGGGAAGTAGGTCAAATTTGACTTGCTACTGCTGCTGCCACTATACATATAGTGGGCCGATAATATGTCAGGACTTCCGTCCCACAAGGATCACCTTTGGCACTTCATTAGCTGCTATTTCAACGGAATCTTATCAGAATCTGTGACGTACTTTTGTACTTTTAAGTACATAATTGAGGAATTCCATAAGTCATCTGTGGTCTTCATCATCAATTCCACTCCACCAAATTTATGATTTCCGGGTGTAAATACACGAGATATAATAGAAAATACCAAAATCACTACATGCGTTCCTAATATAATTGACGAGTTCCCTCAATTCCTCATGGATCCCATCATCTAACTGATTTAAAAAAAAAGTGGGAACCACCTGGGAGCATATACTTACAAACAAAAAAAAAAAATACGAATCGGCTCATCAATGACGGAGTTCTGAGGTAACTAACGTTGAAAAAAATCAAAAATAAAATACAACCGAATTGAGAACCTCCTTTTTTTTGAAGTTGGTTTAAAAAAGATAGTGAATTTTGAAGTTGATTTAGGTATTACACAGCGTTTTCTCAGCGACCCTTGTAAATACAAGGAAAGATTACCTAAAGTGATAATTTCTTCAATTGAGTATCGCATTTAAGACGCTGTCAACACCAAAATGCCCTTGAGGATTTTGAACTGCTTAAATTACATCAATTTCACCAAATTAGGTCTTGTCAGCCTCTTAACAGCAATAATAATTCTTCGTCGGAGTCAACGTCGTCGCCGTTCCACATCTTGAAATCGACTGGCGCTGCCGGGCGTATTCTCTTTGACGTCTCTTTGAACGCGTTAGCAACGCGTCGCTAACGCGGCGGGCCCACGCTGCACACGCGTTGCCAACGCGTCGCTGACGAGGCGGGCCGGCCGCGTACCCCCGCGTTGCTACACGCCGCCCGCTTGCGGTGTGAATATACCGCTTCAACCACCTTCACCAAGTGGAGACCATACAAAATTTCAACCGAATCGGTTCAGCCGTTTAGTAGTTGACATACAGACAGCAGCGCCACCTACCTGGTCCAATTGTATTTTTAAATCATTCAGGAAACCATCGAAATACCCATATAAAATTTCAACCCAATCGGTTCAGCCGTTTAGAAGTTATGTGAAAAAGATAAGTACGGAAGGTAATTCTTTTGAATAGGCACGGAACCCTCGTTGTGCGTGGTCCGATACGCACTTGGCCGCTTTTTAAATTGCGTCTACCTTATCACTATTAAACGAGTGATGTTTGTATATATATTTGTAATTACGCTCTCGAAAACGGCTCTAACGATTTCAATTAAATTTCGAGTGACGAATATCTAGCCGGATCTCATGTCTGGGAAAATTCGTTTACTCCGTATTTTCTCTATTTCGCCCAGGGACTAATATTTATAGAAATGTATACATTGTATTATCTCCGGATAATACAATGTCTACAAAGCAAACCACAAGCAAAGTTTTTATTTCTTCCTCCAGCCAGAATGTGAAACCACTGCCGTTTTCTTTCAGATAGACCAGTGACAAGTATTTTTTTAAATAATTATGCATAATATTCGGCCATAGATTTCACTTTCAGTCCACGGTTTTCAAGCTTTTGGTTGGACTCATAATCGACATCAAAACTAAATCATAATAATTTATATGTACAAAACCTGTTATCTATACATCACAGGCAAGAAGACTTTCGTTTTATTCACTATTACGCTATGGACCTTTTAATAATGATTTACATGTAAAATGGACCCACACTTTCTGGGAGGAGGGACACACACGAGGTAAAGTTCCACTAAAGACTGATCTTAGTAGCCTTTTAGATGCGTAATAATATGTGCATAGTGAAACCCCATTCATCGATCTAGAAATAATGCAGAAAAAATGATTTGTGAACAGTGAACTATAATAATTTCGGCCGGTAAGTCATAGCGCCCAAACTAAACGAGGTAAAGTTCTACTAAAAGCTGATCTTAGAAGCCTTTTAGATGCGAAATAATATGCGCATAGTGAAACCCCATTCATCGATCTAGAAATAATGCAGAAAAAATATTTTTGAATAGGGTATTACAATAATTTCGGCCGGTAAGTCATAACGCCCAAACTAAACGTGGTAAAGTTCTACTAAAAGCTGATCTTAGTAGCCTTTTAGATGCGTAATAATATGTGCATAGTGAAACCCCATTCATCGATCTAGAAATAATGCAGAAAAAATGATTTGTGAATAGTGAACTATAATAATTTCGGCCGGTAAGTCATAGCGCCCAAACTAAACGCGGTAAAGTTCTACTAAAAGCTGATCTTAGAAGCCTTTTAGATGCGAAATAATATGCGCATAGTGAAACCCCATTCATCGATCTAGAAATAATGCAGAAAAAATATTTTTGAATAGGGTATTACAATAATTTCGGCCGGTAAGTCATAACGCCCAAACTAAACGAGGTAAAGTTCTACTAAAAGCTGATCTTAGTAGCCTTTTAGATGCGTAATAATATGTGCATAGTGAAACCCCATTCATCGATCTAGAAATTTTGCAGAAAAAATGATTTGTGAATAGTGAACCATAAATTTCGGCCGGTAAGTCATAACGCCCAAACTAAACGAGGTAAAGTTCTACTAAAAGCTGATCTTAGTAGCCTTTTAGATGCGTAATAATATGTGTATAGTGAAAGCCCATTCATCGATCTAGAAATAATGCAGAAAAAATGATTTGTGAATAGTGAACTATAATAATTTCGGCCGGTAAGTCATAGCCCCCAAACTAAACGAGGTAAAGTTCTACTAAAGACTGATCTTAGTAGCCTTTTAGATGCGTAATAATATGTGCATAGTGAAACCCCATTCATCGATCTAGAAATAATGCAGAAAAAATATTTTTGAATAGGGTATTACAATAATTTCGGCCGGTAAGTCATAACGCCCAAACTAAACGAGGTAAAGTTCTACTAAAAGCTGATCTTAGTAGCCTTTTAGATGCGTAATAATATGTGCATAGTGAAACCCCATTCATCGATCTAGAAATTATGCAGAAAAAATGATTCGTGAATAGTGAACTATAATAATTTCGGCCGGTAAGTCATAACGCCCAAACTAAACGAGATAAAGCTCTACTAAAAGCTGATCTTAGTAGCCTTCTAGATGCGTAATAATTTGCGCATAGTGAAACCCCATTCATCGATCTACAAATAATGCAGAAAAATTATTTTTGAATAGGGTATTACAATAATTTTGGCCGGTAAGTCAAAACGCAAAACGCCCAAACTAAACGAGGTAAAGCTCTACTAAAAGCTGATCTTAGTAGACTTTTAGATGCGTAATAAATAATATGCGCATAGTGAAACCCCATTCATCGATCTACAAATAAAGCAGAAAAAATGATTTGTGAAAAGTGAACTATAATAATTTCGGCCGGTAAATCATAACGCCCATACTAAACGAGGTTGAGCTCTTTTAAGAGCTGATCTTTGTAGGCTTTTGTATACGTATCTACCTATATGTTATAATATGTGCATAGCTAAACTTATTTCATTGATCTAGAAAACATATTTAAAAAAATATGATATAAAATTAGATTAATGGTAATTAATAACGCCCATACCAAACGATGTACAGCTCTACTAAAAGCTGATCGGAATAGTTTTTTTTAATAAAAGACAGTTGAGAAGTTTTAACAGATTATTGAGGACTTCTTAATTTGTTTGGTTTTTTTTTTACTGTGAAGTTAGCGGCTAAAAGTTGGCGGCCAATGTTTGCAGCATATTAGCCGCCAACTTTTGGCCGCTAACTTCACGCCGGTAAATATTCAACGAAAGTTGTATCGCATCGTTTAAATCTACGAACAAATTCAAAGCTTTGGTATGTAGTACCTAGGTACCGAATTACAGTGCAGATTTTTAAAAGAAAGAAGAAAAAGCTTAGAATTTCTTCGCAGATGTATGTAAGTCACGTCATGTTTTTTTCACCGGAAATCTAATGCTGCAAATATCAAATAATATCACGTACATAAAAGTCCACAAAAACTCTATAGTACGAGCAAGGATTCGAACCAATGACCTCCATTTTAAAGCAACATGCTTGAGGCTGATACAGAGTTAAAAATATGTCGTGTTTCCAATAGTATCTAAAAGGCTTACGTGATACGTGGTACGTACCTACCAGTCGCGGAGCGCCCATGCAAGCCGATTTCCACAAGCTTGCCTAAAATCTTTTTTAGGCAAGCTGTATATAATAGTTATTATACTCTTAACTGTTTCATGCTTATTTTTATTCCGGGTTGCCCATCGAAAAGTACGTGTCTACATAAAATGTCTTTATCGCATAAAATAACGTTATGCGGATTAAGAGGCTGACAAGACCTTATTGCTTTTTTATAAGAAAAACTATTTGTTCTAGCACATCAAAAAAAAAATTGATTATTCATCATATTTCAAAGACCGTGGACGGACTCGATACATAATTGGACTAAATCGGCTCGATAGAAAATAATTGCAAAGATTGGTCTTAATATCATCATTAAACGGTTTTATGTCTTTATTTTTTAGACGTGTGGGTCTGCAATTAAAAACATGAAGTCAACATATTCATACCTAAACCGCTAACGAGTCATATTTCACAAATAATCCATCCTTTTTTTTATTTCAATATTTATTTATTATTATCTCCTAAGACGTTGCCGTTCAGTGACACTCGATCTCGTTTACTCCGATACAAATAGGCAGTGTACGCCGTATCCCGCATACTCAAGGGCATTTTGGTGTCGACAGCGTCTTTAGAATCCATCTAAAACTTTGGCTTAACAGTTGACGACCGGTTAGTCTAGTGGGTAGCGACGCTGCCTACGAAGCTGACGGTCCTGGGTTCGAATCCCGGTAAGGGCAAATATTTGTGTGAGGAGCATGAATATTTGTTTCTGAGTCATGGATGTATTCTATGTATTCAAGTATTAATATCTATTAAATATATCGTCGTCTAGTACCCATAACACAAGCCTTATTGAGCTTACTATGGGATTAGGTCGATTTGTGTAAGATTGTCCCCTAATATTTATTTATTTATTTATTTATTTAACAGGCCAGAGGATACGCGAAGTAAACTTCTCTTTACGAGCCTTGGACTACTATAATAATAGTAATAAATCATATATTACTGTGCCGATATTAATCTATTAAAAAAAACGGTTTTTTTATACAATTTGTTAATACACACAATCAAATAATATTATCAAAAGAGTTATTAAACGTTAGTAAAGTAAATTAAATAGAAATGTCAACAGACACGAGCAGTGATGAGCTTCCCAGTCAGTTGGGTCACCAATGCCTGCATAATTATGCCACAGTCATATCTATCAGCTAATACATTCAAAATGCTGACTATGCTGCCATATCTTAAAATGAACCATATGGCCAATCTACATGGAACCACTATAATAATAATAATAATAAACCATTTATTTTAGGCATCTAAGGCCCATAACAACAAATACCTTAAAGCGTAACATACTTACATACAATACATATAAAAACGAATTATTTAGGCGACGAAACAGCGTGGCTCCGTTGCGTCAAGTCCGGTGTAGAATTCGGTAGGTTGCCCCGGAACCGCCGAAACACGACACCCTTCGGCCAGAAGTCAGCACTCGCGATGGTCTCCTGCAGCGGCCGCGGCACGCGCACCACAAACGAGCTGAAGTGCACGTAGTGGCGCGAACGCAGCTGGAAAACCTTCAGCGAATAGCCAGTCTTCAGGTGAATATACTCCACCATGTCACAATGCAAGGCTACCATAATCCACCACCCTGAAAATCAGCGTGACGGAGCGCGTCTTGTGGCTCGCTCCGTGACACCAAGCTGAGTGAGGACCTTTTAGCGTAATATTATGGTTAAATATGTAAGTAGTTATTTTTGCTTTTAGGTACCAAAATCTTTACGGTACTAAATTATTTTTCACGCCACTGTTCGGAAATGTGGCAATAGATGGTCTAAAACCAAGCTGGAAAGTAGTATTTGTTATTGTTGGACAGTTTGAACAGCGATTCACCAATCACAGCTCCCCCCAACCCCGCCCCGCTTGTGACGGTGGGCACCGCGCGGGGCGGCCCGGTGCGGTGCCCTCCGTCACGCGAGCGGCCGCGCTAAAGTGTTTCATATTAATTATGATCTTTAATTATGTAGGTACTTAATTTTGACTTATAATTAAATTATAATTATTTGCAATTTCCTCGCAGTAGGCGTGAAAAGCACTATGTAACGTCTCGGCCAAAAGTGCAATAGATGGACTCGTCTCCTTCGAGGTCCTCACCTAGCGGCTCGGACCTCGAACCCACTCGTCCATCTATTGCCTACTTTCTAGCCTTTACAACAATGTACTATTCTCTCCTTCTTTCTTTCTATATCTTAAATTGTACCGAGTGGCCACTCTGCCGCTACTCTGCACACGAAGCACAGCAGAATTGGTTCGTGACACCGCTCCGATGGTGAAGATACTTATCGTGATTCCGCCCGATGCATCGAACGAGAGCATGGGAACACGGGTGAACTCGTAACTAAATTATGGTAAGTCAAATAAGGGCTGTTTACACTAGTGATTGGGGTTACGCTTAGCTTTGTTTGTTTTAAGTGTTTAATCTGTCGCACGCGGTTGGAATTGAATTAGGTGGCTGAGCGTGGTGTATGCTTTTTTAGTTTTACTTGACATTTCGGAGGTGTTTTGAATTTTTTTTGTTTAAACTTTATGGTACAGTTAATGGTTTTGATGATTAAAAAAAAATGTCTTACATATAAATGGGTTACAGGAGGTTACAGAATTATGGTCACTAATGCGTTACAAAAATGGTGCGGAATCAAAAAGTTATATCGTTGCTATAAACAACAAAAAAATTGCGTTTGCAGCACCTACGTATAACTTTTATCGAAGCTCTAAAAAATGTGCTGACTACTAGCATTATCAGGTATACTTGTTAAAGTGCCTAGGATTATCATTGTAAACACAATTTATATTATGTTATCATTAGCCTTAAATAACCTTCAATTGAACATGCCAATCACAAGGTGTCGAGTCGAATGTCATTGACAACAAATTTATTTAATTCAAAAATGACCTTAACTTTAACCTCTAAGTGCTAAGTAACAGTCCTTATAAACGAAGTAAATTACTATTGTATTGATATGAAATATGAACTATATGCTGTATTTATTAAGACACGATTTACAGGTACGTGGAAATGTCAGTTATGTTCTTAATGAGGTGCAGCTAAACTAGATCACTTCTGTGATGTGACCCTGGTTTGCCTATACTAATGAGAAATAATGGTAATAATACAGGAACTCCATACCTTTTAACATTTGTATGGCGTAAAACGTGTTTGATTAAAGGCGATGTTATATTTCCGGATACCTACTTAGAGGAACGCCGGGTAGGAGCGATTTAAGTTAAAGTTTGGTATTTTGTATTGTAATATGCATATTTTATGTAGTTTATTTTTTATTGTTTGTAGTTATTGTGTGTCTATCTGAAATAAGTTTTTCCTATAGCAACATTATGTAATTGCAAGTTGAAGAAAAACGTAGAAGTAAACCCAATATATTAGCAGCCTAAAATACCAAAAAAGACTTCCATCGCTGGACATAGCTCGAAAAATACTCGGACAAGTACAAGTTTGCAATGAAAAAAAAAAATATAAATATGGCCGACTGCTCAGAATCGGGAGCATAGGAAAAGGTGGGGGGAGGCTTTTGCCCAGAAGGGGGCACTGCTGACTCATAATCCTACTATTAATATTATAAATGCGAAAGTTTGGATTTTTAGATGTTTGGATGTTTTTTTACTCAATCACGCTTAAACAGCTCAACTGGTTTGGATGACATTTAGCATGAAGAAAGCTAATATATGAAATAAAGAAGGTATTTATAACTTATAGATTAAAACATGGGATAGTTTTTATCCCGGGTCCACGCAGACGAAGCCGCGGGCGGAAGCTAGTAATTAATATACTTTTCTTATTACCGTGTTTTGCGTTCCCCAATAATTCTAATTATACATATAATAACAATGAAGCCATCAATCCAACAAGTTAATAAAATATTATTAAAAACTTATACACCCCTAATTACTCATTTTCAAAAGGGCGTAACTCTTTTCCGATACCTAATAAAATACGTCCCTTTTCAAAGGCATTAGCGGAAGAAAGCATCGACAGTTAGGGTCAATTATAATCATAAAATCAAAAGGGCATAAAAGCCTTAGAATAACTAAGACGCATACGATCTTTCTGAATTGGACAGTAATAGTCTTTGTCAAGACACGTGCGATACCGTTGGTCATTGAAACGTAACCCTGCTAAATTTAAAAGGTGACGAGGACCTATGATTGTCTTTGGTACATGGGACTGTTTAGAATATCTAGGTGGGGTCGGAGAACCGCTGACCTGCACGTCTAGCACACGACTGCCGCGACATACTCTCGATTTTTATCGCACTATACCTCTTGTTCTAAGTGGTCTAATAAGTGAGAGACGGATAGTGCGAGAAAAATCGAGAGAGCTCGCGCGCCGTCGCGTGCTAGCCGTGCTGCCATTTACAAATCTTTCTGTACTTACTTACATGTGTGGTACGCTACATAGTTCCGAAGAGTAATTTGTCCGAAAGCGATTTTGTTCCGAATCTCATAATTCCGAAAACGATGTTCCGGTGTAGGAATTTTTGTCATGTTTCGGGATGTACTGCGTCCTAATGTTTGTTTAGCGGAAAATATTGTAAGCGTAGGAATATTGAAATTATGGAATACTGATGGTTCGGACAAATTACGCTTCGTATTTATTCTGTGTTCCCTACATTACAAAAAGAAGCTTGCCAAAGAAGGATAAAGTTCAAAACAAACAATAATAAAGTACAATTAATTAATACACGGACTATTTTATTTTTATGCAAAGTAGGGCAATGAATCTGCAATTACGAGAATCGATATCGGATGACCAGAAATATCGTCAAAAGACTTATTATATATAAAACTCGTATGGAGTTACAGTATTCCGGTAACAAATGGGCTATAGCAGGTAACTAAACGATTAGATAGAGAGTATGTTGGGTATGAATCAATTTTTTTAAACCTTAATAATTCGCTGGCCGCCGCTATCAGCCGAAAGACGTGTCCCCCCCCCCTCCAAAGAGCTAAGCGACCGGTTGTGCGCCACCCGCATCCAGCGGACTCCCGCTACCTTTACCAGGTCATCAGTCCACCGTGTGGGGGGTGTTCGCCCCTACGGCCATCGGTTCTACGTGCAAAGTGCCCCGCCCACTGCCTCAGTACGTAGGTACGTTACTTAGGTAATATGTACGTAGTTAAGCAAAAAGGATCCAACCCACAAAACTTTTACTTTATCCAGAACGTTCAAACTTTTTAGATGTAACCTTCAAAATTAAAGCTGTCAGACACAATCAAACAAATACACTACTCACTTTTTTAAACACAAATGCCTATTCCTTTCTGTCATGAGGATCCATATTAAAATGAATAAACATAACAGATGCTGCTACTTTCCTGGGTATGATTATAGCTAACATTTCAAGTTTATTTTCACTCTTCCTAATTGTCTACTCTTATGCTCATAGCATTTTTCCAGTTGTATCCAAAAGGTGATGGCCTGGGCCGGACACGTGTGTCGCCAAAGCGACGGGAGATGAAACAAACGCGTCCGACAAAGGAGGCCTCGCTCGACAGGTCGGCAGACCCAACCCACGGCAAGTTGGTCGGACGACATCAACAAGTTCGTAGGGTCAGTATGTATGTATGTATGTAAGTACTTTATTGTACACAATAACAGGTTAAGGAATATACATGTCTCACAATAGATCAAAGTACAAAGGCAAACTTATCCCTATAAGGGATCTCTTCCAGCTAACCTTCAGGCAACCGTCAGTCCGGGGGCGAGCTACGGCAAATTGCGCTGAATGGAAGAAAATTGGAGACGCGTATGCCCAACGATGGGGGCATACACGCTGCAGAAGAAGAGAGAGAGAGAAAAAGAAGCCCAAAAGGAGCCCGTGGTTCCAAGGGGCCTAGAACTACATAGTTTTATTAATTCGATGCATTCTGACCTTCCAACCCAGAGGGACAAGTAGACCTCGTTGGGATTAGGCCGCTTTCCTCACGAGTTTTTCCTTCACCGACAGGCAACGCTATCAAACGATATTTTGTACATAAGTTTTTAAACCCAGTTCGAAACTACTACCACCAGCATGGCTATCACAGGACGGCCCACGAGCTGTGTCGCGGTGACATTGGCTATCCGTCTCTTTCTAATTAGAAAGAGACGCCGCGACACACCACGCGGGTCGTCCTGTGAGAGCCGTGCTGATTGAAAGTCCCGTCCTTATCACTCGGCTACAGAGACGCTCTGTGTGGAGCTCTGAGAAATAGCTTAATCATTGAAATAACTATTAATCGTCACTTGCAAAAACACATCGAAGAAAGGATTCTTGAAATAATTCCTGTTGTTTATTTAAAGATCCCGTCATTCTAGCTTCCACCGAGAGCGAAATCGTCTTAAATCCGTTAAAAGGTTTACGCTAATCTAGCAGTTAGTCTTCAAGGAATAAAGGATATAATAGCATGAATAAAATAGACTTAGGTCCTTTAAGATTGAACGTACAAGTACAATACTGGGTGCCATTAGCAGGTTTTGTTAAATCAATGGTTCTTTTAAAAAGGGAATACTAATTCCGCTGAGTCACACCTACCCTCAAATTGTTCGGGTGCTCCATCTAGAATCATGTGGGGACCCATAGTTTTGATACTTTAAACAGTTCGTGTATTTAGAGGACTTTGGTATAAACCAATGTAAAACCACGTTCATTGGTTAATTGTAAAATAGGCTGAGATTTGAAATTTAACTTAAATTAAATTCAGTTCAGCAAGAACAAGTTTATATCGCAATAATAATACAATAACTTTTGACATGACAACCATGGTTTTCTTCTGTATATTCATACCAATTTTGAATACTAATCATGTAAAAATTGTAAAACGACAGCTTTGTCTTATTTAATAGTGGCTGACTTGTAAAAATGCCGTAATGGCACGTTTACAAGACAAAATTCTACCAGCTTTTCTGAAAAAGAAGACCACTGTTAAGAAGAAACGCCGAAACAAACTCAACAGTCAGTCATTTTTTGCCAAAAAAAGCTTATTACAATGATAGTTCTTAAGCTACTTAAAAAAAGTCAAACTGGAAATTAATACAAAAAAAAAACCCGGCCAAGTGCGGTTCGGACTCGTGCACGAAGGGTTCCGTACCATTATCTATAAAAACAGTTAAAAAAAGAAGTTGGTTGTACGCCTCCCGTACCCCTTAAATATTTATTTTATTTTGTTTTTAGTAGGTATTTGTTGTTATAGCGGCAACAGAAATACATAATCTGTGAAAATTTCAACTGTCAAGCTATCGCGGTTCTTGAGATACAGCCTGAAAAAAAAAGTTTGTAGTATGGCAGCCCCCCTTAAATATATTTTTTTGTTTTTAGTATTTGTTGTTATAGCGGCAACAGAAATACATAATCTGTGAAAATTTCAACTGTCTGGCTATCGCGGTTCTTGAGATACAGCCTGGTGACAGACAGACGGACGGACAGCGAAGTCTTAGTAATAGGGTCCCGTTTTTACCCTTTGGGTACGGAACCCTAAAAACATCATAATGCGTTGTTCTACAAGAAAACATGTCCGAATAAGCTATATGAATGATTAAGTTATTTTGGGCTCTGGTTTGGGCCATGCATTTCTGTCAGTTAGATAGTCCTCAACAAGCCTTTGACATCAATGTTTTTTTCAAGTATTTGAGAGCTGGAAAGGGTAGAGACAAAATTTCATTAGGTCATTTATTATAAAAATGGATACATTAACCTGAAAAAGACTTGTATACCTTACGAACAAGGTTTGGTGGAACCCATTCTTATACTTACTTGTAGTACCCATTTTTAAAGTGTTTTTATATAGCTTAATTTTTATTTTTGACCTGTAGACGGGACCAAAAGTGTAAGACAATTTTAAATAGTTCAATTATAATATTATCATGATATTATTCTCTTTCTATTATTCATCTGTTACTAATATTCATGTACTTATCAAAGAAAAAGCAGGAAATTATACATCTCATAAAGATAAATAAACGAAATACGGATCAGAGTAAACGCTAAAGTTCAAAAATAGAACACTTAACATTACACCCACGTAAGTAATATAAAATTAAAATGTAATTTCGTACAAGGAAAGTATCAAGAAAATCGTGCCTCTCATAAAGCTTATGAAGACTGACTGAGATGAATGGCTGAGATAATTGAAGTGCACGCTTAACACTGCGTTCAAAAATGTTCAAATATTAAAAGACAAATTGAAACTCGCCGCTTCCTTCCGTCCACTTGGGAAAGGCCTTTGTTTAATGAACAATGTTATGTTATGGACATAAGTTCCGAATCACACTGGTGCAGCGGTGGCGGTCAGTAGAGTACCTACTTTTTATTAACTTTCAAATTCACTACCAATAGGTAGTAAATTCACGGCTAATAGGCCGCCACCGCAGGCCGCTTTAGTCTGTGAGAGGCTTAAATTCATACAGTGAAAATAAACTTCATACTAACAGAACGTTTTTGACTTTTTAGGAAAAGTCGCTTATTTGACTATGATATTAAAGCTAATTGACTCATAATTACATGAATATCTCATTTCATAAATTGTCTTATAAGTTTAATAATAATACATAGATTTACCCAATCAAAATATTGTTTTTGTACAACTTTTAAAACATCTTTGCCAACGTGAATATCACGACTACCTACTCAGATTTTGAATTAAACGCAAATAACAAAACTTTTCTCACGTTACGATTTTTAATTCTGCGCCCTCTCGCGGCTTGTCTTAGAACTATTTGTCCACTCCATCGGGATAGAGCCCGCGCCACGTCTTCTTTATTTCCGAGTTGAACGAAAATATCAAATAGTTTACAGTCTTTAAGTATTTAAAAAAATACTACCAGTCCTTCGGTTCTAAGGTAAACATAGGGCTACATTTTAGGCGAATGCCTACATCTTTTCTCCTTTGCTTCAAGGTTGCTTGGTAGAAAATGACAACGCAAAGTTCAATTTTTTGCTAGGAAGATTTAAATACTGCTCGTCTTAGGGAAAATGAATATAGCGTTTAATGCCTAACGAATCGTGTGTGTCGATATTTTAAAGGTACTTATTTACATGAGGATACACTGAGGTGACTTCTATGTACGGCTTTCTCTAAATTCGCTATTGTAAAGTGCAAACAAATTGAAAACATTCCTGCTCATTACTATCGGGTTAATTATTCTCCAAACACCCAATAGCGGCAAAACAAAGGCTTTCCTTCCAAGTGCGGTAACTTTCAATAACTGACCGTTACGTCGCAAAGGAGCCGGCCGTTTACGACCATGCCTAATTTAAGCCACGCGGTCGGTCTTAGCTGAAAAGTCGTATCTCCTACAGACCCTGAGAAACTTAGGACTTTTTTCCCCTGGCCGCCAAAAGTGCGAATGTGCGTACGTTATTGTTTTACGATTAGAGCTCGCTTTAAGAAATAATTAACTTCCCTTTATTAAAACTCTTGCGTACGAATTAGTCATAGCATAAGTACGTCATTCGTTATTTATAACTTATCGGAGTTGTTAGGAAATAGCGCGATTTAAGCCAAGCAAACTTGTTTTGATTATCAGGTATAAAAAATACCATAGAGAAGAACATTTACTGCATAACAATATAAATTAAAAACCCCTGACACAGCTAACATAGTTAAGAATCAACTCGACGGAATAAGTCTTTTAACAAAAAAATCGCACTCAAATCGGTTTATCCGTTTACGAAGACACACATAGTAATGTTAGGCTTAACACATCCCTCGATTGTTTCGGCGGTTTATAATACTAACCAACAGAATTGGCTGTTGAAGAAACTACCTGTATCGAAACAACTGTATACTTATTATGCCACATTTAATCAATAAACTGCTCAAAGACTATAAGTTGCTTAAGAAAGAAATATGAAAGCTTATAGCAGACAAGAAAGCTATGTCAGTATGTATTCGACCCTTCCCACATAATTTTTAATACTGTGATATAGCGTATTATATGTGATTATAGTAGATATTGCATGTTTACAGTATATAATAGTAGCTGTAGTATCGTGCATCTCGAGACAAACCAACAATAAACTAACGATGCCGTTTTATTATTTACTAAACTACATTGTATTGAATCAAAATAAATAAATAAATTATTATTAAGTTACATTGTTGTGTGTAGTAACTGGCTGTAGTATTGTACTTATAGGATGTAAAACAATGGTTGAGAACAATCAAGGAGTGTGTATCCACTGCTGTTCACAAATACCTACCATCCATTTTACGCAAATGCTACGAGTAGTACGCTTTAAATCGTCTACCAGTTCAGACTAAGGTCCGGAAAGTCCAGCCCCTTGACAATCTTGACATACACGGCTGGCGCTAGATAAATAAAAATACATTCATGCTCGTATTGAAAAAGGTCAAGCCAAAACGAACGCAGGCGTGGCGTGGGGAGTGAATGCATCCTTATGCTGTCAACTTACCATTTATTCGCACGAAGCGATTTGCCTCGTCTTTCCTAATGCGCACTACTAAGGAATGGAATTCGCTCCCGTCATCTATATTTCCTAATAATTACGATCTAGGTGCCTTCAAAGTCTTATCTTCAACTTTATCTTAGGCTGACAATGAGGAGATATTATTATGTGACAGTGTGAATGAGATCAAAGCTAAAGAAGTATGTAAGGATCGTCGTTGTATAATTGGCATTCTATGGTACCCCAATGAAATAGGATACCTACGGGTCGTGAGTATAAACATCCAACGAAATTATTTAAGTACTAACGTGATATAAAAAACACCAGTTTTAAAAAAGTTGTGCGATTTATATTCAAGGCTTATGTCGACAAACTAATAATAAATCTTAAAAAGAAAACTGAGTAAAGTTTTAGACTTTAACAAAGTAAGAATTAAGTAGTACCTAGTACCTAGTTGTAAAGTATCAGTAATTACGTTAGTAAGTTAGATCTTCTTTTTAACTAAAATTCAAGGTAGTAGACTAAGCTGTAGCACTGAAAAAGGCATACATCCGGAAACGTAGGGTAGGTTGCACCAAACCATATTATGTTTGTAAGCGGTGTTCGTTAAAATCTGAATGTATGGAAAGTTTGACAAGTTTCTATGAAATGATAGCTGCCTGGGCCATATTGAACGCTCTGTCTGTAGTCGTAAGTTAGTGCAACCCGCCCTTAAAAGTTAACTTAGAACCTTATGGAACCAAGGCTAAGACATAGAGGCCTGATACATTATTAGAACAGGTTTAAGTTGTCCATTGCTTTGGGTTTATCCCCCATCCAGTTGGAATTCCACTAGACTTTATAAAGGATCGTACGCGGGATTAAATTAAGCAGAAGTTGACGATTTATTCTGCACGGAAGCCATTTTGTAATGGAAAAGGAGATTGATGAATATTGCGGTATTATCTCTTCCTTGTCGTATCCTCATGGCTGGAGGACGTGGCGGCTGTGGGCGCTCGTCATCACTCTCCAAGCTGCTCGGTCCTGGGCTGGATGCATGCTGGCCTGAAGTGTGGCTCTAGCCACAGATGTTACCGTGTCCGCCCAACGCGTAGGCATTCGTCCTCTGATCCTCTTCCCCGCCATGCGGCCAGTAATAATCAGCTTTTCCAACCAGACGGTATTTTACTAATAGTCGAAACAGCAGCTTTTTAATTCACGCCATTACGGCTATGAAACGTCAAAAGCGCTCTGTGAGTGTAAAGTTTGCAGTTCATTTGTTAATATTCGTTTATATTGAAAACTCTTCAAAATTCATTTGAAGCTTGATGTTTTCCTAGAATTTTCGTATCGTTCATTTTATATGTAAAATGTTTACTGTCGTCAAATACCATATTTAACATGGAACTCTACATTAAGAAAATTACTTAACTTAGGTACATAAGCGGCCATTTTTATCTACTTAATTAACGAAAACCGGAAAGTAAGGCAATTTAAGACCTTATCTCTTCTTACCTTTTCTTTAACCTATTATTGTGTACAATAAAGTGCTTATATACATACATCCTCTAGCTAATCACAACAAGTAATTAAAAAATATTAAATATAAAAAAGGCCAGATGACTAACGCTACTGACTTATCTCACCCAAACCGCTGGTCAAATAACACTCTTAATTAACTAAGATGCAAAAGGGTAGAAACTTAAGTCAACTAAATAAAAAAATCACTTAGTTATGGACACAGTTAAACAGTAGCTTAGCTTATCTTAAAACAAATACCTGAACAGGTTAAACTGTATCACAACCAGGTAGTTAAGAAGATAAACAAAATATGTCTCAGGATAACGAAACTAGCGAGCTTCAACTATTTACATTTAAAATTGGATCATCTAAACATTTATATGTTAAACGGACACCGACTTCATAAAATACCCTTTTAATGGACATAGACCGATAAATTGTCCATAATATAAGAAATATTTTATTAGTTAATAGCCACAACAAAAAGTGTCCGCTTTTCAATTTTTACGACGTAAGTATTTCGTTTTAAAAAACTTCGACCTTTGGTAGCGATCCGATCTAAAAATTGTGTCAGAAAAAGGATAAAGCTGCTATCATCCTAGCGGGTGCCCGTGAGTTTTTTTACTTATTAAGAACGCCGCCTTATTTTATAACATTAATAATTCCGAAATGACAGATGGACATCGGGCCCGAAATACGTCACGGGTCTTCGGTAACCTCAAAAAAGGTTAAATAAATACCGTCAGGCCTAAAGGACCACTTAGCACAGGTGATTTGTAAAACGAATATGACATGATATAGTTTTATTGGTCATTTGGAAATGTTAAGAGTTAATTATACTTACCTAAATTTAAATGAGACTAATTTAAATTTTGTCATCTAAGCGACTACTGCTCGAGTCCAAATCACCTATAATTATGAAGAAAACTACTTTTAGCAAAACCGTGAGAAATATACCATGCAAAATATTGTCTACAAATTTTCATTGAATTACGTTTAATAAAAAGTAAAATGGATTGTTCAAAATAATAGGATAATATTTTTAAATCTTTATTTGTTCTAATCATAACGACTCAAAAATAGATGCATTTTTTTAACAAGTCTAGCCCTCTATCCAATCATTTTGTTGTATCTGTAAGAACTTAAGACTCAGGAGAATAATATACTTAGGTATAATATGTTTGTTGTACACCATACGTAACTTATTCTAACTACTATTATAGTAGTAAAAGCTGCTAAAAGTAGTTTTTATAATACAAAAGTAACCGAGAAGACCACGCTACCCAACTCAAAAAAATCAATTCAAACCCCATTTCTGTCAAGATCCTAAGAATCCCGATCAGAAGATAACCCACTGTGTTTTTATAGTTTCCTGTCCAATTAAAATCACCTTTGACATACCTTCACAACTCTTTTATAGCTTTTTTCTTTAGAAACAATAACACTGAGTGAACCTAACGTGTCTTAGCCCCCGACGTGATCCTAAGTTGTTTTGAAATTCTCTTAATTCTTATTTCATGACTCAACTCGACCTCGGGGTCGCCGCCGCAGCCGTATCAGATCGGAGCTCGATCATTGTTGATCTTGAATACACAGAACGAGATCAAAAATCAATATTTAAATTTGTTGCCGGTAGATCAAGTCACACCTTTCTCACGATCGTTTTTGATATGATTTTTAACACTTTCTAACGCCCTTCAAAATTTGTAGGTATGTCTTCCTTTGATAGTAATTCACTTACAACCATTACAAAAAAACTATGACTCAGTAAGCTTTACTTTAAATCCCTATTTGAACAAAATGTTCAAATAGGGATCTAATAGGAGTGTGGATTCGTCATCTACGTCGTGCCTATAGTACAATCAACACCATAAATTAAAAAGGCTTTTTAGGGCATTTCTCCGGAGTGGCATTTTTTAGTGTCCAGGGTCAAAAATTCTTCAAATAGGCGCGTGATATTTTTGAATAAAATCTCACATATACTTCAGGCTTTTTGATACCTGGACAGCTATTTAGATATTCTGTAGATATACATATGTTTGAAGAATAAAAAAAATAGCGCCCAAATTGACGTTCAGTGGGAGCGTCCACTACCCAAGTTGGTTTAAACAAAAAATCATAACCCAAGATTGGAATTATAGTACATGTTTTACATCGGTTCACGTAATCAACATTAGTTTCCCCCATATATAATCCATATGACGATAATTTATCTATTAAACTTACTCAATAAAAGCATTTTTTCGAAGCGTCCGGGGGTAACACGTAAACTCAGTGACATTTAGAAAACGCGTCGGCATCATAACAAAGAAATGGCGTAGGAATCTCGCGACGCACACGCCGGTAGCTTTAGTCGCACCACGTTTGCCGACGAGAGCGGACGCCGGCTGATGTCATATAGGCAGCTACTACAAAGGTTTTTTCGTCGTTCGGTGAGTTTGGTTACGTGTTTTTTTTAATTCGGTGAAGCTATTAAATTGTGTAGTGTTTGTGTTTTAATTATTATAAAAGTGAATAAGCAATCCTCAGAGGTATGTGATTTCGTATTGAATAACTCTTTCCCTGTACTATCTATACTTTTTGTGTAATTTGCAAATATCGATCAATATTGAATTCGGTGACATTGATTTCCGCGGATTCGGTGTACTTTTTGGTCACCGAATTCAATAAAATGAGGACCGAAATCAATCTTTATGTATAAATGATTGCTTTTTAGGATTCCGTAGTCAACACCCTTATATTTTCAGCATGTCCGTATGTCTGTCCGCCCGAGGCTTAGCTCAGTGACCATTACTACTGGAAAAGTGTAAATTGGTTTGGGTATGTAAATCAATCACGCCAACACAACGGTTAAAATAAAATAATTAACAAAAACTGGGTACTTGTCTTACACGTAAGGTGGGAATGTAATTTTTTTTTGTTAAAAAGTAGTGTAGGATATTGGTAAATATGTAGTTCTAAAAAAAATTGTTTAGTAAAACCATTTGTCAATTCAGGGATCTGTTAACTATGTGGTTTTAAAACTCTAATTCTCATTAAAGTTTAGTGCTGGCTAAATGATTAGTTCAGTCAAGGGTACAGTAACATACGTACATAAATAAGGACATAAATCTGTACACGCTTTTATGACATTGACAATAGAGTCCTGTACAGATATTTATGTCCTTATTAATGTACGTATGTTAGTAACCGGCTCAACTGTACAATATCAGGCATGGAGTACAGGGTTCAGATTTTTTTTATAGATTGTACTCGCCATAAGACGACTCCTCGCCAAATTTCAAGTTGCGGAAACGCTTGGTTTGCGAGAAAAAAAATATTAAAAATTTCATACAAAGTCCCGATTTTATGACCGCCATGACGCATATTTTGTTTCTCTATTGGATCGCATAAAATCATTTGGAATAATATAATAACGCATAATTTTTTATAGCCGAATTAGCGTTAAGCCTAATCATGTTGTGGCATAAATTTTTAGGCATAAAATTAAAAAGAATAAACGAAAATAGCATAATTATCACAAAGACTAACATCAGATAGCATAAATACAAAAAGACATAATAATTACTTGGCATCATTACAAAACGCATAAAAATAGTGTCCTAAAAAATAAAATCATGCATTACACAAAGCAATGAAAGCATAATGCACGGCCCAATAATGTACAGCCTGATAATCCATGTACATTGGGACGGTCATCTGTGCGGACTAATAATCTCCAGCGAGTCGACGCCACCCCGCTGGGCGGGGTGTCTATTTCTGGTCTGAGGAACACAAGTGAACCCTAACCTAACCGACCTAAGACAGAGTTCGCTTATGACAAGCCATTTTTATCCGCCCTGATAATGCACGACCCAATAATCCGCGTCCACGAAAAGTGTAAATGCATTGTAACAACGAAATTGAGTTTTAGTCATTTAGAAAACTGAAATTATGGATAAGAAATTATGAATAATGACAGATATACCAAATAATTATTAGCCCAAACAATAGTATGCTTAATATGTATTCGGCCAATACAGATTAGTTCAACTGAAATTATGCTATTAGCGTAGTATGCCAAACAAAGTAGTAGGCCAAAGTATTATTATGCGACAGTATTATTATGCCAATAAAAATTATGCCAAATCAATTATGCGAAACTATATTAGTCTAAAAAAAATTATGCCAATGAAGGGGATCCCCATATTTTTCTGTTTCTTTGCACGTGTTGTCATTGTGCTTTATTTTTTTGTTAAGTTTTGACTCAAATACAGCTTTTTCGACCTAATTATTAAAATATTGTACTCATATGTTATTTATTTCGTGTTTTATTTAAATTTGAAACACTTTTTTGTTAAAGTTGTTGACTAATAATTATTACAAATGGTGCGAATTAGTGAAAGTGCAATTTGATGTGGCGGGGAATGACACTGTTACATTGGACGCCATTTTGTTTTGTCAGTCGTTATTTGTACTTTCAGTTGAGAGCGTTATTTAGTATATAGGGTCATTTCGCCGGTTAGCGACCACCTAATTTCATGTGCCGGTGGGCGACCACTTAAGCTGAGTTGGTGAACTGAAAGGATATTTTCTCGGTTTTTTAGTAGATTTCTATTCTAAAACAATAAAAAAATGCATGTACAAGTAATTGTCTCAATAGGGTGTGTAGAATTAATGTTATCTTCAATAGAACCCTTCTCCTTCAGGTGGTCGCTAGCCGAAGGTGGTCGCGTAACCAGCGAAATGACCCTAGTCAATTATTTAAAAAAATCAAAGTTCGGTGGGCGCAAGACTCATCATGGCAAAACCGACTCGGATAACGGATAGGTTAGAAGATGGTGGCGGGAGCTCTGCTCCCGCCACCATCTTCGAGGTTATTTTTTTTATAAAAGAGCGGAAAAAAACTTCTATACAGAAAAGTTTTTAGGTTTCAACCCTCCACACCAATTTCATGGGAATGATGTTAGGGAGACACTATATTCCCCCCCTCCCCCTCTACCGCTTTGTAATGCAATGCACCGGTTTAACAGGCCATAATATTGATGAAAATGTTAATTTCATATGAAAAAAAAAAAAAAAAATTTCTCAAAAGCCATGGATTTCCGCAGATTTTGGATTTCAAAAATACACTAAAGACACCCTCCTCTGCTCTCAAAAAAAAATGGTGCATTTTGGCCATGCCAGATATTGTACAGCCCTTCCTTTCGCATATATAATATAACTAGGATATGTCCCACGGCTTACTATGTATGTAGGTTTGATTATGATCCTGGTGCTGAGTGTAAGGTCACTTGAACTTCCTATGGTAAGCTGTTTTGAGAATAAGGGTATTTAATTTGTTTGTAGGTGTCGACACAACGAATCGTCCTATTACTAAAGGGTCGGCAATGTGCTCTTGGTTATTCTGGAGTCGTTAGGCTAACACCATAATATACTCCTTACGTCGGCATAAACCGACCTGTCTTCTTTATTCTCGCCTAATCCCATTGCAGTTGGGGTCGGCTGTCCTAATCATTCTTCGCCGGGACAGTCTTAAGTTTTAATTTATTAATAATTAATTTATAAGTAATAAAGCGTGCAGTATTTAAGTTAAACATATAAAGCTTCTGTAAAAGTTGTGCTTAAAAAAAACGGATGGTCAAATGGACAGTTTTTACAAGTTCATACTGTAATTAGGAACAATGTATGAACTTGTAAAAAGTGTTGATTTGATCGCCTGTATTTTTTTAAGTATTTAATATAGTGCGTGTATAGTGTGTGTAACACACTATACACGCACTATATTAAATACTATTTAAACACGGTTACATGCGTATAATCAGAAACAAAAGTAAACACATTATAAATTATCATCAAATTTGAACAGTCATATTTGTATGCAACTGTATGGGAAAAAAAATCGTGTTCTTAATTATCTGGCCACGACTGTATATATATATATATTGTAAGTGTACCAATTGGAAATAAAGGTTATTTTGTAGCAAAAAACATTGTTTAATTTCAAATTTGATTTCGGTGTAAGCATTTTTTGAATTCGGTGATACTATTTTATGAATATTGATTTCGGTGTGTGTGTTTGATTTCGGTGTACGCAAAAACCCGAATATCCCATGAACTACAAGGTTCCTATGAAGGCCTTTACCACCAATATTTTTTAAATTTAGGCCTTTTCTTGAATACCGAGGTCACCAATCGAAAAAGTGAAAAAAAAATACGTTCACCGAAGTCAAGCAAATCGAGCCGGCTCGGAGAATCGCCCTTTAAAGTTCGCATTAGAAACGATATTAATTTTATTGAAGATAACTTTATTAATGACTAGCATTAAAGATCACCTGGTTGTTTGGTATCATTTATTATATCTCTGACGTTAATTCTTCATATTTTTTTACTCCCCTTCTATTGATACAGCAGATGCTGCAAAGAAAGAGTGTTTATTGATAAAAAAGGCCATCTCAAGTTTTATAAACAAACAAGGTGTTAATATTGACGATAAGAATCGGGAATAACGAAGGGGGCGTCGTATAAAATATTGATATTTAATAGTCACATCACGGTTTGTGTAATGCAGGCAGCCCGAGCAGTATAGTATCGGCATACCAGATTACCACATCAAGAATTCTCTTTACAGAACCTACAAATGAAACAGCACTTTAAAATCAAAGTGAAAAGGCATAAATTAGATTGGTAAATGTTTTGTTCAAATGGGTGCAGGTGGCATCGAACGCAACGCATCAACTTTATCTTTAACTCAAATCTCTAAATATTAAACTTTTACTTTTATGTTGACTTAAAATGCAAGTCGTGTCAACTAACGGACCTAAATTAGAAACAATCTACGCTATTCATACATGAAATCTCCAATCTCATTGACATCTATAGATGAGTGTGCATAAGAATTCGATTTGATTACAAATTCTTTAGCGACATGGGTTTACTTTAACCGGAATTGCCGGTTGTCGAATTCTTTGATTGTGTTCCCATGTATGGAGAGTCGTTGACATATCTGTCAGCCTTCAATAATCGTCGGTTCTCCTACAAAAAGGCCGTTTGTAATCTAACGATGTACATGACAGAACTTGAATTTAACTCGACGCTTGACAGCGCTTAACCAAATTTGGTTTTGAAACTATTAGGCTCAGTTTTGGTATGAGATCAAATGGACGTATTTATGCAGAAGGGAACCAACCCACACATCACCCAAAATTGAGTTAAGTATGCAGAAGGCTTTAAAAATGTGCCTTATACCCCCTACATAAAGATCAGTCGTATGATCATTCGACATATGAAAAGATTCCGTTGATAAAGTTATCAAACCACATTATCATTGTTTCATAAAACTTTAAAAAGATCCATGCTGTATGGTAACTTGCTAATTTTACATTATATTTATTTGAAAAGATCCAGATCACGTGGTTCACCGTTACAGTATCGTTTCATTTACTTCATAAGAGTCCATGCGGGTTGGTTCTTGTTTGCATAATAAAAACTGCAAAAGTTAACACTTTCACAAAGATCCACATCACATGGTTCCTGGTTAAAATAATCTAGTTTATATAAAGTAAGGAACCAACTTCATTGAATCTGGTTTGCATAATCGAAATTGGAAGTATTTGTACCAAATGGAACCAACCTACACATTACCCAAATCTAAGTTACGTGCAAAAGGCTTTAAAAATCAAAGTCGTACGATCTGACATAATTGGACGTATTTATGCACAAGGAAACCAACCCACACAATAATAGTTTTGAAAAAAGAGGTTTTTGTAAAAAGTGTACCTATACATTTTTTTTCCATATTTTTTAGCAAAGTTGGATTGCCAAGCGTTACAACATGGTATTGTTGATATTTTGTTGTTGATATCATGTCAAGAATATGTAGTTTTAAGTGTAGTTTTCTCTTAAAAGGGCAATGGTTCCTTTTAGCAAAAACATTTAAGTGAGGGTTGGTACCTTGTAGATTTAATAAAAAAATATACACACTAGTTTGAATGTACTTTACTAACAAAATGTTTACAATACAAAAGGTCTGCAAATGTTTGAAATATTATTCTCTATCTGTGTTTGAAATATTATCTAATCCTCCCCAAACATCAAACGCTTTAATAAAAAAATTAAGAGAAAGATTTTATCACAAAGCTTTCTTAGTTACTCGCTAGTTTCATCTTCCACTTCAAAGTCAGGTTCACCCGAAAAGCCTTCCAGATCATCCTCGAAGCTTTCATCGAGAATTAACGGAACGTAAAAATTGTGATGGACCTGTGGAATCAGATGAAGAAGGCTCTTCAGATATTTAACTTTGCGTCGGCAACAGGCTTTCCTGATGGCCAAAGTGGTTCCATTAATTGCTTGGTAATACTAGATGAGACCCTTCCCCGAATATTACATTTTTTCATAATATCTACTTCCTTAAACTCTTAAAAACTCTTCCAACTTCTGTAATTTTTTTTCTATTGGTAATATTTTCGCTAACATTAATGGGAACGTCTTATTTTATGGAGCGATTCATGTAGCGGCTAAAATCGGAATATAAAGCTTGTGTTGATGCTTAAAGCGATCTTAAATGAACATCCAATGCTTGAACAGATTAATTTACGATATGTAGAATTGGGATTAGGACACAGCTTTCTTCCAAATGATACGGATTTCGGAAAAATAGTGAATGCTTTAAAATGGCTACAAATAATTTATACGCCGGAAGATTATATGAATATAATAAAAACTTGCAAGAAAAAAAAATGCCATGACAGGACACCACCGCATGGATCCGAAAGAATTTTTGTCCTCATTAATGTTGGAGAAGAATATTACAAATAGAAAAAGAGAAGTACAGATGGAACGAAAGTGTCATGGCTGCCCACAAAAGAAATAGAGCTTAGAAAACATGAAATGTTTCAAATTTACATGAGATCTAACTTCATTGAAGAATTTAAGGAAGTAGATATTATGAAAAAAGTGCTCGGGGAAGGGCATCATCACTTATTACCAAGCAGTTAATGGAACCACTTTGGCCATCAGGAAAGCTTGTTGCCGACGCAAAGTTAAAGACCTGAAGAGCCTTCTTCATCTGATTCCACAGGTCCATCACGAGTTTTACGTTCTGTTCATTCCCGACGAAAGCATCGAGGATGATCTGGAGGGCTTTTCGGGTGAACCTGACTTTGAAGTGGAAGATGAAACTAGCGAGAACTAAGAAAGCTTTGTAATAAAATCTTTCTCTTATTTTTTTAATTAAAGCGTTGATGTTTGAGAAGGATTAGATTAAATAATAATATTTCTGATTTTTTATAACTTTTGTATTGTAAACATTTTGTTGATAAAGTACATTCAAACTAGCGTATATATTTTTTTTGTATACCTGTTTATAGTCCCTATTAAATCAACAAGGTACCAACCCTTACTTATATATTTTTGCTAAAAGGAACCATTGCCTTTTCAAGACAAAACTGCACTTAAAACTACATTTTCTTAGCATGTTTAAGTAAAAAAATATCAACAATACCATGTTACAACGCTTGGCACTCCAACTTTGCCAAAAAACATGAGATTTTTTTTTGTATACACTTTTTTAACAAAAACCTCTTTTTCTCAAAACTATCATTGTGTGGGTTGGTTCCCTTGTGCATAAATACGTCCAAATGTAGAAACTCGAAATATAAAAAAAATACTAAACAAAGGTGTAACTCATTTTTACATAACTAGGTGTCATCTATTAGTTAATGTTACATATATTTCTTTTTAAATAGGCATGCCACGAAATATAACGATATTAAAGACAATTCTAGTAATTTGGCAAACCACTGTTTTTTCACGTGTCATTTAGGCTTTAGGCTACTCCTTCTCCTAAGTCCTACATTCTTGACAGAATGGTCGTGGTTGTTTTCATACAAAAAGTTATTTGACATTCGCAGGCTAACGGCGTGATTATAGATATTAGTTTGTGACGTCATACTTTAGGTAAACCATTTTTCTCAAATTATTCTAGTTTATACAAGTTTATTCAAGGAAAGGGGGAATTTAGCGCAAATGGAAAGCCAATTTATGAAAGTTAGTTACAGTGGTTTCTTAAAATATCACGCCGTTAGCCTGAGAATGTCAAATAACGTTGCAAGGAAAGCGAACCACCTTATACTGCTTTCCTGGCATCGTCCCTCTATTTTCGCCGGTTTGCTGTGTTGCTTTCTGCTATGGTCGTTTTCGTGGACGATCTATTTAATTAGGTATGTCCATCGGGTGGGTGATCAGCCTCTAGATGGTTTGCCCACTACATGGGCCTGCACCACCAGTCTTTCAATGGAGTGCTCGTTCGTGAATATAGTCCAAGGCAATGAACTGACAACTTGTATGGAAAAAATGACAATTTTGGAAATAATTTATAATAGCTTATTTTTTATGTATAACGGATATATTATCAATTAAATAGTTACCCAGCGACAAAATCCGACAAAATTTCAGACATCGAAAAAATGATAAGTTAAGCTGGCTTCTAAAAAGTCAGTAAAAATATTAATAAATGTTTTTGTCTTTATTTTGGTTCACCTACATTTGCTCTATAATATTCAAGATAAATCGTACAAAAAAAGATAATGCATGCTTCATTTAAATCTACATAATTACTTCCGGGTGAAAAAATTGTCGGATTCTTGACTAAATCATCTTAGAATAACATTTTCAAATGAAATCAACAAAAAAAACGCTATTATAAATTAATGTTTTTCAAAACCGTATTTTGCCTGGAGTAATATGTGGTTAAAAACATCACAATAGCACAGTTGACAAAAGCCGCTATTACATAAGTTACTAATAATTTATTTTAAAGTGCCTACCAAAGCTTATGGAATTGATCGAACAACTAAGCTTGTAAAGTACCTGTGTAATTATTATGAACAAATAATTGCCACTAACAATTTTGTAAACAACCAGTTTTTGTTACAATATATTTATCATGTGCAACAAATACAAGTACGATATCTAGTCCGTTATTGCGAAACAACATTGGTAGAAGCAAATGCTTGAATTATCGGTTCATTTTATTCTACCTTGCTAAGATAACATGACGTATCTTTATATGCGCTTCATAGTGATATACGCCCTTTCGTTTTAGAACGATAAAGTTCACTTTGATGCCCTAGAGGCAGACATGTACGCCAACGCGGATCAGTGGGTTATATTGTTTTATCATTGAACATGTGCGTGAGACATGAATTTTATATGCAAAAATATACGAAAGTTACCGGATCCTGAAAAATAAATGCATAGAAGTAATACATTTTTTTGTAACCAATCATAACGACTTTTATTAGAACATTTTACCTACCTATTTAAACGATATGATACAGAGAGAAAGAATAAAATGGAAAAATAAACCATCTTCAAAAATTATCGGGGTAACTTCCTTGTTAAAATTAACACGAAACAAAGAAATAAAGACCGGGTTACACTCCAGGAGTGCCGGCAGAAGTGAAAACTCAATAACATTGTAACAGTTTTTCGATCAGCTCACGTGACATCTTACGGTGTCACCCTAAAAATGAATTAGACGCAAATTTATAAACAATTATCAATTATTTAGGTGGACGGGCCGCGGGCGCGTTGGGTGCGACGGGCCGCCGGCTCGCCCGTTGGCGCGCCGACGGGCGGCGGCAAACACAATACCAATTTGTTTTTGCCATTGCCAAATATTTTTCAAAGCTTTATCACTTTAGGAATAACGTCTAAATTCGAACTATTCGAATTTGCAAGAACAGCAGACGGCGGTGGCGACCAAAATATCAATTTGTGTTTGCCGTTGGTAAATATTTTTCTAAGCTTTATCTCTTTAGGAATAACGCCCAAATTCGAACTATTCGAATTTTCTCAACAGCAAAACGGTGAAGGACGCGTTGGATAAAATTACAAATTTATTTGCAGAATATGCTATTGCAAAAAGTGTTTAACGGCTTTATACTCTCACGAATAGCGTTCAGTTTTGAATGAAGTCGAATCGGCTAGCAGCAAAAAGTGACCTCCTTCACATCTGACGTCACAAAACTCTGTCGCGTATTTAACAATTTTTCCCCATCCCAAAAAGTGCTCAGCGCCGCTAAAGAAGTTTTCACTTCAAAAAAATTGTTTCGTTATAAAGGTATTGTACCTATTTGTTGACACTGACCTGATAATAAAGCACTTAATTAGTAGTTAGTATTACCTCCATATTTTTAGATTAACCGCTCGGCCCTTTTATATAAAATTGGGTATAGTGGTATTTATAATGCTAAAATCACCCAGGTATATTTTTATTTCAATATGATAAGAATGATTAAATTTGGTAGTACGCGCAATCAGAGTAATGACGGATATTAAGTCATTATATATACATGAAAGTCTCGGTCTTTAGCGTTAATTAATTATGGCATTCAAATGATGGCATTCAAATGATGGCATAAGTTGGTAGAAAACTCAAGAAAGGCATTGTACATAACGGAGTTGGGACTTTTGTGACCTGTTAAAATAGATATTACATAATATTTAAAACTTGTAACACAAACCGTACATAAATGAGTATTCAAACAGCCCACAACTACATGCAAAAGGGGACCTTTTTTACCTACATGTTTTTTAACTCAATATAAACTTTACACTGCAACAGAAACACTTCATATAAACTAGAATAATGATGTATAGGCCGATTCAATATGTACATTAACATTATGTAATATTATTGTACATTTCAACTGTCAGACTCATTTAAAATCCAGTTCGACCCATTCTTCGAACTGACCTCTTGCTCTCATTTTGGAACACAAATTCATTCCGTGCATATTTTAACAACGCCCGAAGCAAAATTACCTGACATTGTTATCCTTTACTCTAGAGTCATTAGTAGGTTGGTGTTTAAAAATATTAAAAATATAAAGCAATTAGTGGAGTTCTCGCAATAATGGAAGGTTGTGCGAAGCGGGACTGAAAAGAAAAAAAATGATTGCCGGCCGGCCACCTACCATGGGTTCCCGAGTGGGAGGAGGTTGCATGTCAATCATCGTTGCTATTCTTCTTGCTAAACCAAAGGGGCGTATCTCTAGCAGTCACAAAGTAACATACGACTTTTCGGCTTAGGGCGGCAATATTGCTTTCCACGTTGCAATCTCCATAGGTTGGCTTTTACCTGATTGAGCATGGATTGTAATTTCTGCTCCACTAGTGTTCAGTGTTTAGATTGATGCAAGGAATAGAAAAAATCGTGTCAAACCTTCTCACTACTTCGATGAAGTGAAACTACTGTAACGCTTCAGTGCTTTCTTTTTAATCTAACCACGCCCATAAACATGTCGTAAGATAAAGCTATTTCAAAAATGCTTAAGTTATTAGATATAACATACTTCCAAATCTTTTAAAATCCTACCTAATTAAATATTTACTCTTTTAAAGCCTACTAATCAATTATAATTTATGAACAGAAATATAAAGTTAAGTACAATAGAAATTAAAACACATATATATTATGTACAAATAAAACTAAAACAACAATAATAACTTAGGTACAATAAATAGGAAAGTAGGAAAATTCACGTAAGAATGAAGTATGCGCCTCACTTTAAACTGAGGAGAAATGTGCTAAATCATGCATTCTTATATTTAATTATACTTAGCCCTAATTTAGGAATGGATCCATACACTGAATTTGTATGTGATTTTACGATCCAAAAATAATTCTGATAATAAACTATTTTGACACAGATAAAATAATATAATGGAAAAATAAACCATCTTCGTCTGCAGCCCCCGACAGGAAACAAAAAATATTTAATTAAATAATTTGTTTCGTTATAAAGGTATAATTCTAATAATGTTTTTTCGCTGTAAAAAAAAGCCGAATGTCCAAAACTCAGCTTAAATTTGGTTCCATTTACGGGACAAACTGTGTCCAAACAAACATCTTCAACGGCTCCTACTACCCCTACGGTCCAATGTTTGCGTCAAAAGGGCTTATCATGTGGGGTGAGCGACGCCATTACGGCTCTTGGGTTCCGATGTACGTGGCCCGATGCCCCGCAGTTAAAAGGTTGTAGAACAATTGAGTGCTCGTGAGAACACTTGCTGGCCTCTTCAGTTTAATGCACCGAAGTGATCTGTCCATGTTGTGGTGTAACAGTAGCCTAATGTCATTTTCATGTCATTCACGCAAATATGCATTGAGATAAGAGCCGTGATTAATTTAAATAATATATATTTATTTATTTTTTATATTTATAAACCTATATACCCATATAATATAACCCATTCAGCGCCACAGTTAAGGTTAATTTCCACCAAACGGCTCGCATCGCATCGGATCGGAACGGATTTTACAATCTTTAAACGATATTAAATCATGTACACAGTATTTAACCCTTGGCATGCCTGGTAGGGTCTGACAGACCCGGGCTGTTAAAAATCCGTCGTTATTTTTTGAAATTTAAAATTTACCGCGTCGCGTTTCTGAGCAGCTTCGCGTCATGAACTACCCGACGTTTTGACGCTGCTCCCGCAGTCGGCCGCGAGCACCCTTTCGATTTGGACGTGCGTAAAGTGCTCGCGGGCCTGAGAAACCCGACCAGGCATACGGCGTAACATTTTATCGCTAAGTACATTTACGTTATTTTTCGTATATATTTTATATACATGAAGGTTCTGGGTTGGAATACCGGTAAGGGCTAATTTTCGTGTGATGAGCATGATTCGCGAGTCTTCTATGTTTTCTATGTATTTAAGTATTTATATTTATTAAATATATTGTCTAGTACCCATAACACAAGCCTTATTGAGGTCGATTTGTGTCAAATTGTCCCATATTTTTTTCTATTTTTTTTTAATTACTTATTTACTACAATCGGCTTAAATATCAGTTGCGGACAAAATCACACACAATATTTTATCGCTAAGTACATTTACGTTATTTTTCGTATATATTTTATATACATACGAGTATATATTTTATAGATAGTCACAATGATATATTAGTGCCTTAAATATACCTAAGACTGACGTTGATCTTAGGTATAAGTTTAATTTTTATGTTTTTTGACATGAGAGTCTATTTTTGTTGATGGAAATAGCAAATGTTTTTATTTATGTAATAAGTTCTTATGGAGTTTCTTGGATTAAGACTTGTATTTATTTCTAGTAAAAATAATGTACAAAATAACCAAAAACACACAATCAACAAGTTAAAAAAACAATTCATATGTAATTATTTTTTTTACATTTACGGGTTTGTCAGACCCACCAGGCATACAGTGTGACTTTCGTTCACCAGGCATGCCAAGGGTTAAAGTCCATATTACCAAGCCGCGCACAGCAACTTGAGCGCGGGCGTCTTCCGCGACACGCGATCGTAGCTGAAAGTATGCTACGACGCGCGATCAGCTCCGTTCGCCTGTCATCGTATCCGATCAGCTCCGTTTGCCTGTCGTCCAATTCGATCGGCTCCGTCCACCTGTCGTCGTATCCAATCGGATCCGTTCCGATCCGATGCGATGCGATCCGTTTGGTGGAAATTATGCTGCTCGTTGCGCTACGCCTTTTAGTCCGTATCAACGTTATGTCACCCGTAGCCCCTCACGCATGTGTGTCGTAACTGATTGGCGCTGGATATTTTTTTTATACTACGACGGTGACAAACGAGCATACGGTCTGCCTGATGGTAAGTAGAGACCGTTACCTTTGTACGATGAATCACAAGCGCGTTGCCGAGCCTTTATTGATTCGAGGATTCGTTGAGTTGACAGCTAGAGACAAATGCGGGTTCCTCACTCTCAACATAGTGCATCCTTGGGAGCTCCACTGTTTTGATGCCACTTTTAATGTTTCAAAATAAATAATTCAGTTAACTTTTACTATTAGTTTAATAAATTATTCAGTTAACTTTTACTATTCGTTTTATATGGATTGAAATCTACATATTTTTGCGGAGTTCATTGAATAATAAGGCTTAAATAAGTCATAGTCATAGTCTATTTTTCACATAACAATATACATTGTGTTTGAATATAATAATTTAAAATAATAATAATGTTACATGTACTAAACTAAAAAAAAATATAATAAACACAGACAGTTAAATTAATAAGATCACAATCAATAACATAACTTACAATTAAAAATTAATAAATTCTAATATTATTTAATTTAATTTAATTTATTTATTCATTTAACATAACATTTGAACTTACTAAAACCTCAATAAATTTCCTAATTCATAACACAATCAGTCAAATAAATTAAAATACAAATTAAAATACATTAAAAATAGGACATATCATAATAAAAATTTGCTACATTTTCAGTCTTAATGTCAGTAAAAATAATAGTACAATTTAAATAAGTGGACGTTGGGTTCGGTTACTGTTTTAAATACGACTGTGAGAACTGGATGCTTTCAACAAACAGTAAACAGAGCGTGGCCGATGTCCTGCCACCGTCAACCTTATATTTGTCTAACCACTTCAGTTTCAATGGGCCAAACTCACATAAACTTCACTTCTAGTTAAGACACTGTAAACTTGTGACATTTCAATAACAAAAAAAACTTTACTTCACTAAAGAACAACACGGCGTACAAAAGGCAGACGCAATGCCTACGAGTCAACTTTTGGGCAAAACAGATCTTTAATTTTCAGTTGATTTAGTTATTCATATACAATACGATGGTCGATATGATACAGAGAAAGAATATAATGGAAAAATAAACCATCTTCGTCTGTAGCCCTCGACAGGATTCGAACCTGCGACCTTTCTATTAACGCTAGACTGCTCTACCAACTGAGCTACGAGGACAGTGACTTACGCTGTGTATATTTGCATTATATTCCCGCTAAGACTAGCGCCCTCTGTATCGTGTTTCACAGCCTTGGCACACCTCTAATGGGCGAGCTATACGCTCACTCCTATTCGCTCGCTATTTAATAAAAAATAATTTGTTTCATGATAAGGGCATTTAATACGATGGTATTTGAAATTATGGTATTTAACCGCATATTATTATTATTTTTTAGGCGTGGCGTCGGTAGGCCCTCCACAAGGTGGACTGATGATGATGAGGAGTCCGCTGGATGCGGGTGGCGCAGGACCGGTCACTTTGGCACTCTTTGGGGGAGGCCTATATCCAGCAGTGGACGTCTTTCAGCTGATATGATGATGATATTATTAATATTAAAAAAATAGCGTTTTAAATATTTATTTATTAAGTTTGGATGTTTGAATGTTTAGATGTTCGGATGTTACGATTCAACCGATTTGGATGAAATTTTGCACGAAGACAGTTTATAGCCTCGATTAAAATATAAGATTTTTATCCCGGGCTCACGCAGACGAATTCCCGGGCGGAAGCTGGTTTATAGATATGTCTATGATCTATAATATCTAAGATCATATTTACTATTTTCTTTCCGTCTTTTATTAATTTCTGTTTATGACAATGATTGGGTGGTAGAGAATGCCAATTGGCATAAAGCTCGCCATTTGAAAAATTCCGTTATCGGCCTACATTACTTGACAGTTTTCATCCGATATCGTTATCGTCTAATTTAAAGGTTCAAATTTACACACACAACACGTAGTAACGTTCCATACAAAGTAATGCCAAAGCGCAATGTCTATTTCGTTATGTCCATAGTCGCCGTTAGAGTTCAATGCATTTTGAATGGCTCCCTTTGATGCGTGCCCAAAAACCGACATCCTGGACAACCGGCGGCAAATATGGCGCCCACACACAAACAAAACCACGTAGGGGACGACACCCATGAATTTATGGATAGGTAATACACATCAATTCGACTACAATTTCCTAAAATACACTACTATCTACGTACCTACTTACTAACCGGTCGTTTAGCCTAGTGGGTAGTGACGCTGCCTACGAAGCTGAAGGTTCTGGGTTGGAGTACCGGTAAGGGCTAATTTTCGTCTGATGAGCATGATTCGCGTTTCTGAGTCTTCTATGTTTTCTATGTATTTAAGTATTTATATTTATTAAATATATTGTCTAGTATTTACTACAATCGGCTTAAATATCAGTTGCGGACAAAATCACACACAATATTATTAGCAATTAAGTTCATCCTTTCTCAACTATCTCAAGGCTAGGTACAGTCAGGGAAATGTATTCACGAACCTTTTAAGCTCTTGTTACTATGACAATAAGGCATAAAAAGGTACGTGAATACATTTCCCTGACTGTACGTACGCTCCAAATTAACAGCGACATGGTATATTCATTTATTTTGTGCTCGTACCAAATAAAAGGAAAGGCTTCCTCATTTTTTTCCACGATACGCTCAGTTATAAAGCACTGATCGGGCAGAATACCTTACGTAAGTAAATTTTTATTAGGGACTTCCCTTTTTACACGACTGCCGAAGGAGAGGAGTTATTAGCTGTGTTTTCGCTTTAATAAGTTGGCAATTGTTATGCTTTTTATTTAATAAGTTGCCAATTAAGATTATGATATGTGTAAAAACATACTTTAACGCGACTGAAAGGGACTAAAACCCGCGATTTTGCACTATATTAATGATTTAATATATTTCAATAAAAATAATTTTCTTGGAAAATAGTTATTAAGTTTTGTGCTGACAGCTAATTTTTTCCTAAGACAAACTGCTACCAAGAAGTACGAAATTGGATCAAACCGTAACCAAAAAAACAACGATTAAGAAGACATGTTTCAAGAAAGTAGTTAACTTTATGTTGATTCATCAAACAAGCATGAAAATAATACATAATTAATGAAATGGTGAGCTATTAAGCATCGGTTTTCATTTAAATTCTGTCATCAAAGACCAGTTTGTAACTGTGTTTTTTTTGTAGTAGATTTATTGAATTGACTAGCAGCGTCGTGTTTTTCTCACACTATATTTGTGATGAAACATTACTTGGCAAGTACTACAAGTGGATAAAGTTACATCAAGTGTGTTTGTAAGTAAAAAAGGCGTATGTTACTGGATTTTTTATGATGATAGGTCTTTTTGTCTAAACACAGCCGCGTTTCTCGGTAGCTATGTCAACGTTACACCTGTTGAATAGCTTAGATCAGCAGATCTACCAGTTTTAATTTACTTATTTGATCCTTATTACACGAACATTGACATGTAGTTTATGAACGATGTATAATTTAGAATCAGCAATAGATATACATACATATTGACTTGTAAAATTTGCACCGTTAACCGTTTATATTGGTCCAAAATCTGCAAATTTTAAATTATTATTGTGTAGAGTATTATTATTTTATTGTAAATTACCGTTTGACATGTAAAAGTGCCCTTGTGGCCTATTTGCAGAATAAATAATTGATTTGATTTGATATGCAGGATTAATATATTGTACTTGAATAACTAAAAAATAAAAACCGGCCAAGTGCGAGTCGGACTCGCGCACGGAGGGTTCCGCACCATTATCTATAAAAACGGCAAAAAAAAAAACACGTTTGTTGTATGGAAGCCCCCCTTAAATATTTATTTTATTTTGTTTTTAGTATTTGTTGTTATAGCGGCAACAGGAATACATCATCTGTGAAAATTTCAACTGTCTAGCTATCGCGGTTCTTGAGATACCTGAGACAGACAGACGGACGGACAGAAGGACGGACAGACAACGAAGTCTTAGTAATAGGGTCCCGTTTTTACCCTTTGGGTACGGAACCCTAAAAAAGCACTTGTAAAATGCGGGTTTAACAGCGTAAGCATTCTCTTCCATTAAATATAGTGCCGCAGCAAAAAAAAAATATTCTCATCCATTCAATAAACCTCGTCAAAAAAATGGGGTATTATATTATATTAGGAGTTTTGGATCTTTATGAGTTCTCTCTTCTTAAGCGCACGTACCAAAATTTTCGACCCCCATTTATTGTTTTCCTGGTAAGTAGTTGTGGCAATAATCATTTTTTATTTTTTGTTTATTTATTTATTTAGTGGTCTTCAATTTAGAAACAGAGTTATGGGCCAAACTTCTACCTGTATAAAATGTTTGTAACCATCCTTTCAAAATAGACCTGTAACAATGAAATGCCTCGCTACTTCTCTACGAAGAATATATTTATTGGTTGCATTCAGAGCAAACGAGATTCCATAAAGGCCATACGCTGCAAGTTCAGGGTGCAGTATACCGTCTAAGAGCCAAAGGGACGTAACAGCCTTTTAGACTAATATGGAGATATGTCCTTTTAAATAAGTAATATACAGCGATACCGTTTGAACTTGGCTGCCGGCGCGATTTGATACGACGCGTCACACGTGACGAGCGGCTTCCTTTGTTTGATTATTATTAAATTATCTACAGTACCGAGAATTTGAAGCAGGCCTATTATTTATTCGTCGTCCAAAAAGCCATATGTTTGCTGGGCGGTTATTCTTTACGCGCTCATGCGCCTTACAACACGCGTCACGCCTCACGAAACTAGACCTCTAACTACGCTTAGTTATTACGAATCGCGGCGTCAAGATGAATTTGTGGGTGAACGTTGAGGTGAGCTTAAAACAAGTTACAGAATAGCAGGGCTGGAGTCAAATTGAAACAGGCCGTTTTTGTTTAAGGATTTAATAAGCGCGTTGTGGTACAGGAATTTACAATTTAGCCGCCTTTAGTGTTTGATGCTTCCGTAATTTGAAATTTGCAGTTTTGTACATCGAGTCGTTACAGCTATTTTCAATCTTTGATACAAATTAAGGGTAGATTTGTTATCACTAACAAAATTGTAGATGCTTAATTAAAATATCAAAGGTAAAATGTTGAAGTAGTTCAGTACGAGTATGAACTCGTACTGAACTACTTTTACACGGAATGTTAAAATAATATTATCTATTTACGGACCTCTTTCTTACCTTTATTTATACTTAGATACTCACTGTACTAAACAAATGACTAGGTACCTAGTGTGCAGTTAGCATCATATTATAGTTAGTAGCAGACAAAGTAGCCAAATATATCATAACATCTTTATTACCTATAGTAATAAAGACGTGTATATATTTGGCTACTTTAACTGCTACTAACCATTTGATGCCGACTGTACTTAAAAAATAACGCGTTTGTTATAAGTATGAAACATGTATCTGCATATAAACAAATACAAGTTCACACCTTAAGAGTTCCTAAAATTACAATTTAACGCGTTTATTATAGATATTTATGTTGCAGTGACAAGACCCACAGTTATATTTAATCTCCCACAACACATTAAGAGTCCGCAGTAAGCTCGGCCGAATTTCACCTTCCCATACAAACGTAGTTACGCTCTCATTGTAAAATTACGTGTTGGATTGTGACGAAACTTTGCATATACAATGACATGAAATATATCTATGTCTGTAATTAGTTTATATGGTTCCAGTTTATAAAACAAACAAAATACAGCAAATACAAGTTTTGTATGAAAAAATATATTCGCTGTATTTTTATTACTATGGTATCTGAAGGTACATAAACTAATTACAGACCTGGATATACCTCATGTCATTGTACATGCAAATTTTTGTTACAATCCAACACGTAGTTTTAAAATGAGAGCGTAACTACGTTTGTATGGAGAATCGAGCTTACTGCGGACTCTTAATGCAGTAGCATTAAAATACTTCGCCTCAATAATCGTAACGGTAAAGCACTAAAATTATCAGCGGCACCTAATTATGACTTAAAAACCCTTTAATACGCCGCGATCTCTGATAACTTTAATGACTTATCAATATAGCCGTTAAAAGTACAGACGGACATTCAACTGTCCAAATTTTATTGATGGACATTGCAAAAAGCCCAACGGAATTCATCTGTAAGGCACAATGCCTTCAACCTGCAATAAAAATTATTAATACCCATTGAAAACGAAATTACCGTGTGCTGGAGGCGAGTATTTCCTTCTTTGCAAACTGTGCTTAGAACCCTTGATAATAGAAGCTAAATTTGTCGGTCCGCATTTTAAATAAAGACTTTGGACGAGTGGAATTTAATATTCGTATTCGAGTCGAGTCCGCGAGCGAGTGGGAGTGGTTTAGTTGTTCATGCTCCACCGGAAAGATTTATATTACATACATTTTCGTATGCATGTAATCTGAAAATGTCGACGACAACACCGGCCATCAAGCTCCGACAGAAACGGGGTAAGACTGCGTGAGGTTTGTGGACAGTTAAGGCCTTTTTGATAAGAACGGTGTGCCTACAAGAGTATCACCGACTGCATTGAATGCCCACGCCCCATTCCCCTCTTAACGACTATTCAATACTCTTGAATGAACGATTGCTCTTTGATATAAAAATTTAACGGACAACGATAGCCGACGCAAAAAAAACTGTAAAGCGATCTCAGTTCTCTTCAATAGAAGCTCGCCGAAATGCTAAAATCATGGGAAGCGCTAATAAAAGTAAATTAAAAACCTAATAGAGTCGCTATTTGCATCTTATAATTAAAGTGAGGCGGTTATGTTAATCTCATTTGACGTGATAGTTAGATAAGCAAAATAAAAGAAGGTTGAATACGACGATGGAGCGATAGTTTTCATAGTGATCCTCACAAAAACTAAACCAACCCTTTCCTTGTCGGGCAGTTGGATAGTACACTTGTGGAGGATAAAAAAAGACATGTGGCCCCGAGCCATTGTGTAATTTAAAGTAAGGCAAGATATGGGAAGTTTCTGCTTGAACAATAACGCATTTTAATAATTTTCATTAAGATTGACAGAACTGATTACGACTTCACTTAAACCCTTCCGCTTTTTAAATTAGTAGATTTCACCGATACTCAAAAATACGAAGCACTCGGCATTATTCGCCTTCTTCTTTAGCTGCCTAATTTGCCTTAATACGCGGTAGCTCATAGGGATTTAATTTCCGAAAAGCGCCTCAATTCTTTTGTTATTCTCATAATTTACATCCAAGTCTTTAGTATCCAAACACATTTCTTTGAGGCAATTGTTTATAAAATTCCCGAGGGAGATTACTTCACCTCGCTGAATAACAAAGAGTTGCGGTGTTTTAAAAGAGGATTAAACAAGAAGGTAGCAGTATCATCTACGCTAAGAGCTTACTTAAGTTTATGGAAAGTGTGGCGGCGGCTTAAGACGTTTAAACCATGACTTCCCTTCAAAAGGGGTTGCGTTTTTGTGAAATCACGTTTAAGGACGTAAGAACTTAAAAGCCGATCTCGCACGATATTATATGGATGAGTTTTTTGGTGTGCCTATTGGCCTGGGCGCGGCATCGTGGGGGTTCTAAAAAACGTTTACGTCTGGACTCGCCTTTGTTTCTACGCTCAAGCTTAATTAGTACCCTGTATTTTATGAACAATATTTTATTTACAAGTCTCACTGCCTCATCTTCAAGCGTTGATAATAAAACGGGCAACATTGTTGGCCCTCGAATCATTTATTTTTAGAAAAAAAAATCAAAAGCCGTAGTTTACTATGGGATTCCGTCCCTGTAGGAGCATTTATCATTTTTGCTATTAAACTGAACAACAATACGATGAACCCCGAAGGAGCCGATGGGTCCAATACAATAGCAAATGATACCTTCGGGCCCGATGAATGTACCTTAATTAACTCCCGGCCACTGATAAAGGAATAATGAACCTAGTTATAGATAAATCTAACCCTTACAAAACAAGTAACTTTTAAGAAAACAAATGCAAGCCGCCTTACTAGCTCGCGGCTACACATCTAATTAAATCATTAAAGTATGCACCAAAGGGCCTATTCTAATTAAGTACAAATAAGATTCTCATGCATTATTTATCGTTCAAAAAGATGAGTCTATTGTTAGCATCGGCAGGCTACAAATTTTGTATGTAAAAGCTTTTTTTACAGACAGGTGGTACCAATACAGGTGTAATGTTGTTTTTAGTAGAATATCCGAAAAATAGGCTGCTCTGTCATTAGTTATGTGGGTTGCATGTAGTTTGTTTTACCCGTCACGGTCGCCACTAAACAACGAAAATTGCTCTGGGCGATTTAAATTTTAGCTAGTCACTCCGTCCGATAGATTAGTTTTTTTTTCTTAAAAGGGACGGCCGGCCGTGCTCAGTTAAAACGATGTATCTTCTTTGGGTTCTATAGTGACATACGGTTTTTTGAGCTTAGGTTAAGGCCGTTTGTGAAATTCTTCGTTAATATTATGTTTGGCTTCGCCTAAGGGACGGAAGATGGACTGACAAAGGTTCTGATAAAAGCGATAATTATTTCATCGCAGGGGAGTTGCTTGTTTGTTTCTCTAATAGCTACTTTAATGGAAGTCTGAAAGGTCGTGTCGGAATAACAATGTGGCGGGTGAACTAATAAATTAAGTATTTTATTTGTTTAACATTTTTATTCCGGACATTAGTTTAAATGAAGTAAATACTTTGACTTTTAATTGTATAGGAAATTGAAATAGAAAAGATGTACTAAAATTACGCGTGCCTTTTTATTAAAAACTGCTCACTATTATATCTTATGTTCTATTTCTCAATAGCGCCTTAGCCTTAGATTATAAATTATGAATGAAACTATGTTTATCTACCTGTCTGCTCCTCTGAGGAAAGCTTTTCATAGTTTGCATTGCTTCGTGGACTTTCTTAATGTGTTTGTACTTAATATTTTAAGTCGCCTGTTTAAGAATTTTACATTGACTGTCCAAGTAGAGGGTTCGAACAGTTCGCCTTCAATTTTTACCCTTCTGGTATCACATAACATAGTTTATTACACCGCAAACAAATCCAGAGTGTCATATTATGTGAATATTTTCAATTTAGTTCAAAATAAACTAGGTAACGCATTTCAAGTTAAACAATGTATAAACAAAAAACATAGTTATGTCGTACTAACTTAATGCTTTGTCCCTCAAGCCAAATACAGCTCCAAATAATTCGAGCCGCGCTGATATAGCGTACATACTCCTGACTCCTGAGTATTAAGTTAAACACAATAACTCTCATGACTCCACCTAATTGCTATTCACAAATTAACCTTCTCTAGCATGTCTGAGATGTTACCATATTAATAGCGACGTGAAGGTAGCACTTCCTATAAAGTACCCATGTTTAAATACCATGACATATAAACTGTTTTGCATTCAAGTACATGTCATCCGTATTGTCCAGCTTTGTACATGAAAACCAATTTACAAAATGCGGTCCAAAAACAAAAATGCAACTTGAAGCTATCTTATTTCTATAGATATATGGTGGGTTTTTGCTTGAGCGTCGTTAGCGGGGGACGTATCATGCGGGTGGTTCGCAATAGGCCACTATTCGCATTGTGTCGCATCGATATTTTGTATGCACATTTAAATGCGGGCATCTATGTCGGTGACCGTGCGAGCTGGACATGTTAATACGCGATTCATTGTTTTGTTTCGGATAAAATGCGTACCTAGTGATAAAAATATGGGGCATTAAAAAAAAACACTAAATTTCTGACAGGTTCGATGAAAATACGTTGGCGAAAACTTGATGTTGAATAAAAGCTACAAAAATTTGTCCAAAGGCCTGAGTAGGTTAGGTATGTACTAAGTTACCGAAAATAGGACCATATAGAAATTCTACTGAGGTAACATGGTGATGTTACAAAAATAAAAATACTCATACTTATTCCCTACAATCTGTTGAGAAGTCTCTATATCAGAAGTATTGTATGTATATCTATATTAATCTTTTAATACTAGTTTAACTGCAATTTTTATATTTGGGGTGTCGTGACATCAACGAATAATTTTAAGTGTTTTCCAGCTATGACAAATACTTAAAAAATCTGAATGTTAAAACCACGGCTATATTTGTTTACTAAATCGTCCGTCCATAGTTATCTGTCAGGCAGACGAGCTCGCGTGTCGCCTTTATTGGCTTAGTATGAGGTTATGTCGATCGATAAGTAAAGCGTAATTTGTTTTTATGGGCGCTGCAAAAACAAAGTGGATTGACCCGGTGCCGCTGCGGTTGTATCGCGTGTGAACACTGTGCTGAATTAAAGTGCCGTATGCAGTTAAGACACTCGTATGGAGATACGGCTTTTGAACTTAGCGTAGTAATAGTTGGGGATGGGGCAGAGTGGCGAGGTTTTAGCGATGACAAAACGGGGAGTGAGGAAATGGAAATAACACTTAAATAGTAAGTATTAATTAGTAGTAATAGAGTAAATTCTCAGATTAAAATGAAATTTGATGAGACATACCACGAATTCGAAAATAAAACGGCGGTATCCGAACTGAATTAATAGTTGATTGATTTTTCGATGGCTGGTCTTGGGAGTGGTATTTTGTAAGTGTTAAAACAAAAAACAACTTGCATAATCTTCCAAAAAATTGTATGTTAGGAAAAATAAGCCAAAATATTTAATTCAATAACAATTTTTTTTACAGTAACTACACAACACGTGTCCATGTTGTTTTAATACCACACGGTGTATCGTATAAATCTTTCCAAATCTGGCTTCCAACTTATCATTTGGAAATCAAGCATCGGCGCGTTTTTTGACGCCATCGACATTTTTGAAAGCGGCAACACAGCTACGGTCGTCTTATCTCAAAATCGAATAAAACGAGATCGATGTATATAAATCCTGCAGTACTTGCTTAGCTAAAAAGTCGTAACTTTATATGATTTCAAGTAAAATACGGTATTTTAGGCCAGTGTTGTGTTATCTTAATCGGCTAAATTAACATTTTAGGGAAAGGGGAGCTCAAAATAAATTCTGTTTAGGTTATAACTCGCCATATAAATCGGCTAACCGGATTGAAGTCGCTGTTATCTGAAATCTTAGTTAGGAGGATTAGTTAATCTTATACCGGTTTTATGGTTGAAAATAATACTAAGGTGTACCTAATCTAGGTAGACCAGTAGCTGGTCGTTATTAACACTGGTTAGAAGGCGGTACTGCATGCATACTGCTCGGCCTCCGCGATATATAATATTACTGCGCAAATATATTATAATACTGACGTATACAGACAAGTAAGGACATGTGGGTGACAGCAGTGAAACAGTGTACAAATTACAGTGAACAAGTCTAAATTGGCATCACTTGATCAATGATCCCTTTGACCAGTATTTCCAATAGGCTTGTGACCTAAGATTTATTTACGATGTCAGTCGAACCAGTTTATAGAGGAGAACAAATGTTTGTATGGGAGCAACTACAATTAAAGAAAAAAAAAATTCCCAAAAAAAAATTCAAAGACGGACGTCGCTGGACATAGAAGTATGACGTCACAGTTTGCTATTTGTAGGTACTAGTCGTTGTAACGAAAATCAAGTAACTTGCTGTTTCGGTCGCCAAATACTGAGTTTAGGTCCATAGTAGTTGATATACAATTATTCCTCTATGAAAGCGTAAGAATTCTTTTCGTAGGTTTAAATTTACACTTCGACAGTAATATAATAAATAATGCATATTTTATCTGAACTTTTGGTAATTAATACTTTTTTACAATTATTTGATGGAAATTTAACATGAGGGCGACACCACGCACGATCCTATTTAGATTTGCAAGATTGTAACTTGTAGCTTCTTTTTCTGTATACAGTTCCCGCCCCGCTTAATACAGAAGTGTCCTTAAAACTAGAGTCACTGTGAACCCTCCCTTACTGGGCAGCCGTGAGCTGACGCGCGCAGTCAGATGGACATGTGAAGACTTAAAGCCCAGTATACACAGGTAGTGTAAATGGCTCGGTGCTTTACGTGTATCCGGGGAACAAGTCATGGGTTCTCTCTCATCAAGCCAGCGTCGTAAGTGAGAAACCTAGTATTCCGACGTGTATTTAAACTCATTATTTGAAAATACTACTGCTGACTTAGTAGGCTCCCAAGTAGAGTAAATGACGACCTGGTACCTAAAGGTCGCGGGAGTCCGCTGGATGCAGGTGGGGCAGGACCGGCCGTGGCACTCTTTGGGCGAGCTTGTGTCCAGCAGTGGACGTCTTTCGGCTGATATGGTGATGATGAAATTTCATAGTTACTGTAAAATAATAATTAAAAACAGATTCCTTCTAGTAGCCTTAAATCATAGTAATAATCATTCAAGTTGTTGAAATGATGACGAAAAAGGTATCAATGTCCATAATAACTACGCGGGAATAGACGTGCCTGAATAGGAAACTAGTTTTTACCGACCTAGGCTGGAAATATGCGTGAGTTTATGCATCGACGCGTAGCATTAGAAACATAACAACGACTCTGGTGTGAACTGTGAACAAGAATATTACACGCAAAACCTCTTTAGCTGTAAGCTACAAAGCCGTATTTCAATGTGAAAGTATGTACCTACGATGATACTTATGTAGCCTTTTGAATATGCATGGTAATAGTTATTTTGTTGATGCATCGTATCGTAAATATATTGATTACTGGAATTGATAAAAAATAGAACCATAACCTAAGACTTTTAAATCTAAGAAGCTAAAAGCAAATAGGTTAATCCAAATAAAGCCAATCTAGGTTAAAATAACCTGATGGATTCTCACGAAAATCCTAGAGATTACGGTTTAATATTGGTATGCATTGTAATAAAAGCAAAACATATTTCAAATGTACTCCTAAATACAGACGTACAGAATACATACGTAGGAAAAGTATTTGATAACTGTTACCTAATATGGAAGAATGACCACTTAAATGTAAGCTATGACAAATAATTTCCACTTTTCAAACTTAAGTAAGTAGGGACATAACATCTCTAAAATGCTCATCTATCAGACTTTCTGTTTAACACACAGACCGACAAAGGCAATATTTCATAGGTGCCTACCCCTTTTTGCATTATAGGCTAAAAAATCACACATTTTATTGCCGGACGGCGGTGGTTGAGTCCGGTATTTACACAGCGGAGAACGTGACGGTCCATTTTAAAAGCAAAATTAGTCATGTAAGCGAAGTATAATTTAGAAGGTGTAGCTCAACGTTTAGGTGGCGGTTGTTGGTTTTGCTCAAGCTGTGGAACGAACACGTCTGTGAGATTATTTGAGGCTCTGCAAGGGTGGACTAATCTTTTTTAAAGTAAACCTCTTCATCCATGCGTCGAGTTCCATTTTTTTTTTTTTTTTAAAACAACAGGATTAATAAAAACACAAACTTAGACAAATGCTAACGTAAGAGGCACAGAGAGGTGTGAACATTGCACAAAGAGTCCAGCAATGTGTGCGATGGAGAAATATTTCAGTAGGTACCATTTTTTTTTTATTTTGCTCTTGATCCATTTTATACATTGTCTTTTATTTTTTGATAAGTGCATACCGTGAAGTAATTTTAACATTGCGGCCAAGTAAAAGTAGGTATAATCAGACAAACCTAAAGCTAAATTATTCCAAATTTATCAAAAAATCACCAATCACCCTTAACCGCGTCGGTATAGGGTTCACAACAAACATTATAATTTACAGAATGCCGACGAACTCAAAAAGGTCGTATCTGTCCATGTGCCCAACATTGACTTACGGCGTTTTGTAAAACATACAAAGAGTGTTGGTGAAGCAATTAGTTGACGTGACGTATCTTTGATCGTGGAATGAAAGCAGTCTTTACAAGTAATATGACAGATTTATTACTTTAATAACGGCTAGTTTCCGGACCATTTTTAGGTATTGTATTTTTAGACAAGGTTTATTGTGATGTTAGTGACCTATGTTATAGGCAGTAGGTAAAGTTTTAGCAAAATATATGTTTTGTTCTTATTCATTCTGAAAGTAAGTAACGAAGAACAAGAAAACTTTTAGCATCGAATGAACATGGGAACTACGTTATTTTGGCTATTAATCTATTATACTCGGAAAATAATAATGGTAGGTATATCATCATCATCCTTTTAGCGTTATTCTCGGTTGGGCCCCTAAAGGAGCCCAAGGTCCGCTTTGTCACCTAATCCCAAGATTTGGCATAGGCACTAGTTTTACGAAAGTGACTACCATCTACCATCTGGCCAACCCAGACGGTCAACTAGATCTTATTGGGATTAGACCAGTTTCCTCACGATGTTTTCCTTCACCGAAAAGCCAACGGTAAATATTCCGTACATAAGTTCCAAAAACTCATTGGTACGAGCCGGGATTCGAACCCACGACCGCCGCTTGACAGCTGCGTGTAATTAAACGAGATTTTTTTATTCTCTAAACGTGCCATTTGGAAATTAGCGCTTTATTAAGCACTGTTGAAATCGGATGAATTAGTTACGGAGGTCACCCGTAAGCGCAACATACAAAGCTGCAAACTTACAAATTTTAACTCGTTATAATATTAGAATATATAAGTGTAGATGCAACTTACGTTTGACAGTGTTATGTTTATTCAAAAATGGGACACACATACAAACAGCTCGACCAAAAGTCTGGGTAACAGGATTACGTTATTATTCTTTGATCACGCAACCCGACCAAACTGCTGTACAAATCTGGTTAAAACATACTTTAAATTGGAATTCCATGTCGTTTTATTGCAGCGTCGACGCTCGCGCTACCATAAAGGAATCGAGCGAGGCATACTACATTACCTACTAAACACACCATGCTAAATTAAAAAGCCGTATGTTCCGATTACAGTAATAGCAAGTTACGGCTTTCTAACCAAGCATGGTAAATGCAGTCACCCATCATTTAGCAAGTGCGGTCAATGGTCTCGATGCTCATTGCCGTTTGATTGAAACAATGCTGCCGTCACGGTACACAGTAAGATCGAGATTCCATTTCCTTGTACCATCGACCATAACAAGAATGGCCCCAACTATGACCGTGAACAAGCGCGAACACCGCACTTCATTAACACTTTCGCAATTGTTTTTACGCTTTAATTGTGACCAATTGATGATACCGTTTCCGAGTTCACTTGTTTTTCGAAACAAAATAACGGCGGCGTTTGGAATGACAATTCCAAATTTAAAATCACCGAGACATGACAAATATCCAAGTGTCAGAGTTGCCATTCAACACAAACAGAATATAAAAATACCGCATGAATACTTTTTAATGTGCCAGTGATACGACCAACATTTATTGTGTGGATTGACAATAGATTTTTTGTCACGTGCATCGGATTCTTGAGAGGCCCTTTTCAAGATTCCACATAAACTGCATTTATATGAAGTCGTATCTGGAGGACAAAGACTGTCATCCGCGGTCCGAGATATGGATGACAGCTGCAACGTTAAAACCGTGAAACTTGTGTGCGGATCACAAAGCGACCGTTTAAAATCGTCCTCTATTCCATATTTAAAATCTGTTTCTTGACAGTTAACATCATTGATGAAGTGCAGCGCCACACCTACCGTTATTAAACGCTTTGGCGGCGCCATTCAAACCTCATTGGTTGACGTGGTCAAATCGATTTAAATACAACAATACCTGTGTTCTAAACTCAATAGGATTGTAATAGCTTAGCAATTTATGTGGACACGCTCCATTGATCACTCCCACAAGCCACTAGGACACAGAATATGGGAAATCATTCGAGCAATTTAACTTTCCTATTAGCTAGGTACGGAGTTAAATAAAAGACCAAATGCTACACACTATCGACTGTTCAGAAGCCCTCAACAATTTCATTGATAATATTTTCTTAGGATCAAATCTTATAATCACGATGCTATTGTGCAACCGACTGTGCTCTATCAATCAATGTCGGAATGTTTTTTTTGACGCCGGCTACTAATTTTATTTCGTTATTATTCTTTCATTTCTATAGTATAAGTTGGAGGAGGGTGCAAAAGAAACAGCGGGAAATCTTGTTGTTAAAAAATAAATTACCTTTCAACGACAAACGAATAAAATTCAAGTATTTTTACTCAAAGAACAAGAAACTTACTGCTGATATTTACCCAAAGAAAAAAAAATAGTACTTTAAAAGGATCTATTAAATAAAAAAAAAAAATTAGTGCCTATTCCTATACATTGAATGAAATAGACACTGTCAAGTTATAGCGCTCATAATGACGACTATAAATGCATATTACTGCTTTAAAACACTCAAAATGTTTTTAAACTTTATTCCAACGTCAAATACCTGCCGCCATTAAAATACGTAGGTGAAAACGAGCTCGATTAAGCGAGTAATTAATTCTCAAACACACTATATAATAAAGTAGTCAGCGACTAAATCGAGAGGAAAGTCGTACATCTGGTACATTAGCTGGATTAGTATGCGATCGGCTCCTCTACAAAGCAGATAAGCATATTCTAAGCTCAGATAATGATCGGTATTCAATGACGGGAGCGATTGTCCCGATTTTTTTTGTACAACAAACATAAAGGAAATGAAACATTCAATTGCGTTTTGGTTGCGATTTCTGTCCAAGTAATAGATACTAAGTCGCATTCTGTCCCCACAATGCTAAATTGCGTATTGATATACGATAACCGATGTTTTTCTGCCGACGTTTCCTTTGTTATTCGAGGAGTGCACAAAAGTTTTGGATTTCAGATTAACCGTGAGATATACGACCGGCGGCGTTTTTAATGAGGTACTCAGGGTTCCAGGTAAAGGTTCCTTGAAATAGTTATAGAAATAGCGTTGAACATAGGTATTATACTTGGTTCTATGTTCACTCAGGTTTATCCAAATATTTACCTAAGATCATGATTCTTCAAGTGTTTTCCCGATTGTAGCCTAAAGAAACTCGGGGTCCGCTATGGCACCTAAACAAAAGAATTGCCGAATGCACTAGTCGTACGAAAGCGACTGCCACCTGACCTTTCAACCCAGAGAGGAAACGGTGTAGTTCCGGTTAGTTGTTGGGATTAGACCGGTTACCTCACGATTTTTTCCACTCCAAACTCAACCAAATCTTACCTTGTGAGTATGCTACAACTACTTACAAGCGATCTAAAGCCGAGTGCAAGAGGTTTACCTTTGTGAGTAGACCTGGTAATGGCAGTTATTATGTGTGATCAGCATGTACGATTTACACGGTCATTAATTCGGTTTACAAACGGATTTGATTTGATATTTTCAGGTTTTTGCAATTTTAAATAGCAAATGGAAATACATATGCAGTTTCTAAGATAATTTGGCGTTTGTTTTCAGTCTTTTTCAAAACAGCTTAATATCTTGGTATTTTTTCCAAACTGATCACAGTTACGTTCGGTATTTTATATCGTCATTTGAGTCTCTGGGTCTCTAAGTTCGGGTCTTCTACAACTGAATTAAGACAACTATTCCAATTTTCTCAAAGCATTTCTCTACAAAATCAGTTGTCATGCCAAAGCTACGGTACAGCACACGACAACAAAGACTTAGAAACAATTGCAACCTTCTCGGAACTCGATCTCGGTGGGCAATCGATACTTAGAGCTGACACAAAGCATAGCCCCTCGCCGTTACAAGTAGTTACAACGGAAGCTAGACTGCCACCGAAATTCATTGTTCACCTCATGTTTTTACTGTGTCCATTTGTTTTCTTTAACTAAACATAATAGGGTTATAGAAAAGATCCTTTTGCCAGCTCGGTGACTGATTTCAAGTTAGATCCCATTTTATTTTCAACCCTAAATGTTAGCGGCTACGATTTCATTTGCAGCAGTGGTATTAGTCCAGTATTCGCTTTGTGTCCATCTGTTACAGAACAATTATATAGAAACGGTAGCAAAATATTGTTTGTTTTCTGAAAGCTTTCAAGAGGTGACATATGGACTGCTGTTTAAGAGCATTTTAATTTACGGCCAGCAACCACTGGAAGAATTGGGTTATTGTATTTTAGAAACCCACCCAGCGTGTCTAATTTCCATTCCATGTTTATTTCGAGTTTCATTAAGGTTGTTAAAATGTAAATAAACCTTTGGTAAGACAAAGACGGAACTAACAACGAGTATTAAAGTCGCATACGTCGTTGTTCCACTAATGAATCGTTTTGAACGCACGTGTATTTTTCTTATTACCAAGAGAGAAAAGCCTGAGTCGAAAAGTATCGGGTAACAAGCAGGTGTGATTCTTACTAATGACACTGGATAAGGTGTTTATGTATTTGATTATACTTGAAGTTATTAACACCTTCTTAAATGCAATTAATGAAATTATGCTGCTTCAGAAGACATGCGACAGGATGTGAAAATATTACCTGCTACCGTAAATCAGCACCGAAAATTACACAGGCTCCCTGTAGAATTATGCTAGGACATCTAGTTCAATGTATTTTTAGGGTTCCGTACCCAAAGAGTAAAAATTGAACCCTAATACTAAGACTTCGCTGTCTGTCTGTCCGTCCGTCTGTCTGTCACCAGGCTGTATCTCAAGAACCGCGATAGCTAGACAGTTTAAAATATCACAGATGATGTATTTCTGTTGCCGCTATAACACCAAATACTAAAAACCAAATAAAATAAATAGTTAAGGGGGCTCCCATACAACAAACGTTTTTTTTTTGCCTTTTTTATAGATAATATTAGGGAACCCTTCGTGCGCGAGTCCGACTCTCACTTGGCCGGTTTTAGGGTTCCGTAGCCTAATGGCAAAAAACGGAACCCTTATGGATTCGTCATGTCTGTCTGATTGCTATTTCTGTCCGTTCGTATGTCACAGGCATATTACTCGAAAACTACAGTGTATTTGAATAAAATATTGAAGATAAGTGTATTTTCTTAACCGCTACATTGTTTTGTAATTAAATTACAAAAAAAAAAATTTGGGGTGCACCCATACATAAAACTGAGTCATTTTTTTTTCATTGCAAGCCCACGTGTGCCATATCAATCGATAGGTCTTTCAAAATAAATATAAGATTTCTCAGCAATGTTTTTTGATTAAGTGAATAGAGTCGGAGATAATCGCCCCGAAATTCACTAAAATTGTGTCCCCCCCTCTAATTTTTGAACCGTGTATTTTAAAAACATGAATAAAATCATGGACATAGAGCTTATTAAATTCTTACAGCGAAAATTGTTTTGAACAAGATCGGTTCAAAGGTTTTCAAGGTATTTCTAAAAAACTGCCTTCCTTAAAGAAACGGACGTAAGTGCCATAAGATTTCAGTAACGATACGACTTTTTAATAGGCACGGAACCCTTCGTTGTGCGTGGTCCGACACGCACTTGGCCGCTTTTTATTTATAAACATGTTATTGTAGATATCGTCGATTGTATGTTTATCAAATAACCCCAGTTCTGTTTAGATCTGTTATTCTGATAAATATATTCGCGATTAAAACATGATTTTGGTTGGAATAAACAGTTGAGCTACCAATTTTCGCGACACATACAAAGGGATCTAATCAGAAATTATTAAGGTAGTTTACGTCATAATCATAAGCAATGTTTTTTTAAACCACTTGAAACCTCAAAATATACGGGTATATTTTGGTTACCTACATTGCAAAACATTAAAAAAAAATATATTCACCAAAAAATACTACACTAATTGAAAAACAACAATTAAGTTAAATACTATACTTAATAGTGTTAAAAAAATCCTACTTCGGCAGGAAAAAAAGAACTGTCGTCGTAGCATGATGCTACTCGCAGCAAATGTATGAACTCGCAATAATCACTAATCAAAGTGAACACAGGCCCCTAAATGAAGCTATTGTAAAATTGACGACCGGTTAGCCCAGTGGGTGGTGACGCTGCCTACGAAGTTGAAGGTCCTGGGTTCGAATCCCGGTAAGGCCAAATATTAGTGTGGTGAGCATGAATATTTGTTTCTGAGTCATGGAAGTTTTCTATGTATTTAAGTATTTATATCTATTATATATATCGTCGTCTAGTACCCATAACACAAGCCTTAATGAGCTTACTATGGGACTAGGTCGATTTGTGTAAGATTGTCCCCTAATATTTATTTATTTAATTGCCAGTAATCACGCGTATTAAAACCGCGAAGTGCCACAAGGAATGTGAACAAGAAAACGTTTGATAACGAGTGTCTAACAACCGAGTAATCACTCTGAACGATTTAGCCGACAATTGATGAAAGCAATAAGTGTATAAAAAGGTACTTGGGCGGTAAACGCTACTTAGGGCTTGCGAACAAGTATTTAATTATTGATCTAGGACATTTTTCTCACGCTTTCATGTTATTGTGTCTGGCCAGTCTTATATGAACGCATAGTTATAGCTTTTCAAATGCTACATAAATACTTCTTTTTTTTAATGAATCCTATTTATCTCGCGTGATTTTTGTTTCCTATTTTATGTGGTGTTAAAATCAAACTCGTATGATTAAGTGACAAATGTTTATTATGACACAGAAAATTTATACAAAGAACCTAATAATTCATTTCAATCAAATACAACTTATTAAGATAAGGGGAATTATAAAACGATCGAATAAAAAAAAACTTAGCGACTGATGATGGACATACCTACTGTTTTAATAACTTGAGCGGGTTGTGATTAATATATTTCAGATATTAAAATTCTATCCGTGCGACTACATTACTAAGTGAACGACTAGAAATAGCTCGCGGATAGGTTAGAAGACGGAAGCGGGAGCTTGCTTGCTTGCTCCCGCTTTCGTCTTCGAGCTTATTTTTTTATATACCTAAGAGCGGAAAAACCACTCTTTCAAAGTGGTTTTTGTATTCGAAACACTTCATTTAAGCTAAAATGCCGCTTAGTATACCTAAAAAAAACATTTGCCAAATATTGAAAATGCAGGACGTAACGTTGACACACAAACAAATATGAGGTCGCTCAAAATATTATGAAGCTTCTCATTTTGTATTTTAAGTAACTCAAATTAGTGTTTGTAAGTTTCTTTTCTGTTGATTTCTCGTCACTCGCAGTCAGTCGCTCACTTAGTAATACTTAAACGTAAATTAATTATTTTTGACACTTAAAACTTTCATTTACCGTCACTCGTTTAAATAGGAGTAATACTGCTCTTAAGATAATCATGTATTAATTTGAGATTTTAAATGACCTGATAAACATGTAGGTACCTTACTGAATTAAACAATATGTTTTGGTCGTATAATGAAAACCGGTAAGAATACTAACTTATAAATAAAAATAAATAAATAAATATTAGGGGACAATCTTACAAAAATCGACCTAGTCCCATAGTAAGCTCATTAAGGCTTGTGTTATGGGTACTAGACGACGATAATAATAGATATAAATACTTACATACGTAGAAAACTTATGTTTAATAACAAATTCGATGTTGTTAAAATAATGATTAAGTACTAAAGTTTAAACATGGCCGTATTTTCATGTACGTACACTTTGAAAATAGATAGATATTAATCATGTCGATATAAATTTAATTATACATCTGAATGTCCTCAAAACCACTCTAACCGCCAAAAACACAAAGTCCCACATTGTTAGCATCAGTAATTGTCAGACATAAAAGTACCTTCAAACTGCGTCCATGTTTGTTTTTATTTGATCAAATTACACACTCAGGCGCCGTTTAGACAGCGATTACGCAATTCTCAGTAATCGTTGAGCTAATAATGGTACAATTCGGTGGGTAAACATACAAATCAGTGACCATTTAGGCCAACAATGTATGTGGGCAGATGACTTGTTCGGACAGATTTGAAGAGTCGATTGAAGGCAAAAAATTGGTATGAAACACAGTGTGTTAACGAATCTGGACAAAAAATAATATTGGTTTAAAAGTTCATTGACTGTTCAAAATAGGAGCAATTATAACAGTTTCTTGCCTATTTTGTCCATGATTTATTGGACTAGCCAAATTATAAATACATATATTGGCTCCTTTTCTTTAAAAACTAGGAATAATTTTGTAATGTGGGATAACAAAGCTACTTAGGATTGTGTCTACTTGGAATCAGTTACCGAACTTATAAAAACTTAGAAAACTATCCTAAGTTTTAAGTCCACAGGGTATAAAGGAAGCAATTTCTCAAGTTTTGTATTAGACACTGTTATGGTAGGTGTACGCTGTTTCTTTTGAGTAATAAAGATTTTCATTATATAATTCAGTACAGTTCAAGTCTCATAAAATGTACGGAATATTTGGAATTATCCCCAGCAGTAGTGTTGTGTTCCTGGAGGTGAGCAAGGTCGCCAGAGCTCCCGAGGATGCTTTGTGTTGAGAGCGAGGAATTTGTTCCTTTAGCTGACAAAACGGCGAATCCTCAAACATCAAGGGTCGGCAACGCCCATGTTACTCCTTTGGAGTTGCATGCGTCTATAGGCTGCGGTGTCCGCTTACCATCTGGCGGGCCGTACGCTTGTTTGCCACCGTCGTATAAAAAAAAAGCAAGGTCGACTCTCCATACAAACGTAAAGTTCTCATTTTAAAACGGCATACTGGAATAATATGAAACTATTAATACACAATGGAATCCTGATGATCGGAAACTAGTTCCTGCTTCTATAAATTATAATAGAAATATCATATAATAAAAATTAAGCGATTAGATCTTTGAGGGAAAACTTTGTATGTAAAACGTTCTATTGCTTGCGAATACGAATTTCCGAGCTATATATGGCAGATCCCATCGTGTATAATAAAGTTTCATGTTATTCTAGCATGTCGCTGTTAAAGTTCAAGCGGTCAGTCCAAAGTCACTTGCTAGACATGCAGCGCAGTTTTTATACTCCCTCTTAACGCCTCTCCGTCTCTCTCTTTCCCCCTCGCACGCACACATTCACACACACACACCTAAGCTCACACATTCCCACGCAGACACTTAAATGGCACTTCACTTGTTTTATTTATTTAGGTTTAGCTGTTTTTAATACTTATTTTCATTCTGTATATTGTTATATATATTTTTTTATATACATGTAATTTGGCAATAAGCACCAAACCCCCAACATTTTTAGTCTTTGCGACCGACAACACTAGGCTCCGTCTGAAAACCAGCGCTGGGCCACCTGCCCAGCACATGCTGAGACTGAGACCCATTGCGTCATTTTTATTATTATTATTAGTTTTCGCTCTCTTAGTTGTAATTTACTGTTTGATTTATTTTTTGATTTAGGACTTATATATGAACGCAAAAAACCGATCGACAGCCCGCCTGCTTCCGGCCAGGCGTCCCTTCACAACATAGGACTTATATAAATTTATTACACTAAGTTATATTGTAAACATTTGGTATAATTTTTGTGGTAATAAATAATTTTCTGATTGTGATTCTGATGTTGCTTTAAAATGAGGACCATACTACGATTGTATATGGAGTATCTTATTTATTTATTTATATAAGTACATACACATCACATATATTACATCATTGACTTTAATTAATCTTAAAAGGTATTTACTACTGATATATGCGACAGTTACGGAGTACATATTATTGACTAATTAGGGAGTAAATAGCGGTAGCAGAGACTTAATTATAAATTATTATTAATTGCGATCCTACTTTGTGAAACTATTCAATTTTTTTTAACACGAATAGTAGGGATAATAATTTGAAATAGCTAATCATCAATTATTTATTTCCTTTGTCTAACGAAACAAAAAAAATACACAAAATGATTGGAATAAAACTAGTGAAATCATCAACTATGTCAATAAAATAATAATAATTAAATTAATGAAATAAATGAAATAAAATAAATTATACACACAGACATTACAAACCAAGTGGAACACAATTTTTTTTGGGTACGGTTTCCAGGGCCCTGGCGACCCTAAAGGTTAAATATCAAATTAACCAAACCTTTAAGCATCCTTACAAACTACTCCATAACTTTATTCCATTTTAATCTAGTCAACAATGGCCAAGACGCGTACAAAATGAACCAGCGAAAAAGTCCCATTTCTCTATTAATTAGTACTTCAGGACCAGAGTTATGAATCACTGGGTTTTGACGGCAAGGAGCCAAGTTACTAGAAAAACTAGCTTCGAACTACTGGCTTGTATACTAATTAATGAATTATTGCGAGATGCTCGCTTTACGCATAGTGAGAGCAATTATAACGGAAAAAAGTTTCAGTTGAATATAATTTAGGAGATTTTATTCCGTTTACGACTGGCTTGTAAAATTGAAAAGATATAAGAATAAGGAGAAATACTGAATGTGCTTAACTGCTTAAGTTAAATGTTGTAGTCTAACGTGTTTCCTGTATATATTCAAAGAAAAATTCAGAAACAGGAACTACGATCACGTCTGGATGACACGAGGATTCTATTTTTATTTTTAGTGTCCACTCGATAAAATAAAAATGGATTTTATTCCAAGATCATTCCATACTTCGAAGCTCTTATACCAAATTGGTTAAATCTTGACTTAATAAAGCTGGAATCTAATATATGAATTGAATTATACCTTTATAACGAATTGAATTGCATTGGTTGTAATAGAATGTACTTATGCGTCCCGCTCTTACGCATTTGGATAAACGTGAGCGTGGAGGGCAGCAATGCAAGTCAAATTTGAATTCAATTCCTTTAACGTAATTGCAAAAAGGAACAGTTTTTCCTTGCATCATGTCCAAATACTTAATTCCATATTTTCCTTCGACTTTCTCAAATATGTCAATAAACCTACATGCTATTATATTGCCAAGCACTTGAGCAGGACCTTCGGTTAGTTTCAAGGGTGATCATCGATTTCCCAAGCCCCACGACTGAGGGGCGGCCACGGAAATCATATATCTTGGCAGACTTCGGCCCTGATAGGTGAATTTGCTTTATTTGTTTATTTATTTATTTATGCTTAAGGAGTACCAACAGTTGCAAAAACATGATATATGTCTTACATAGTAATACAAAGCCAATTAAAGGAACTCACAGATAGATAGATTATGATCGGATTTGTCGTACAGTACGGCATGTGCAAAAATACCAATTATTTAAAATTAAAAAGGACCGGGTTGCACTCCGGGAGTGCCGGCAGAAATAAAAACTTGAATATTAACGTTGTGCATTTTTGATATTTTGGAATGGTTAGAAAATAATTTTGCACGAATTGCTTTAATTATCAGTAAAAAAAAGGTGAGTTCTCACCTTACGGATCTCACCTTACGGTCACGTGACCTGTGGCGAGTTTAACAATTTTTCCCCATCGCAAAAAGTGCACAGCGCCGCTAAATAAGTTTTCACTTCAAAATCAAAAAATATTAGGGGACCTCTATACGTTTAACCGGTCGTCGTACAATGTAGGCAAATCATAACCGAGTTACAATTTTGTTTAGTACTAGCTTTTATGTAACCTGTTCGTTTGTTTACCAGATTGTTAGTGAGGGACAAATCTTGCAGGTTAAATTAAAAACCCGGTGACCGATTACGCTGAAATTTTGGGTATAGGTATGGGTTGGATGACAATTGAATATTATGGTAATATCGAGTTGATCTGGTGATGGAAAAGGTGGCCATAGGAATTCAGTACTTAACCGACGTAACCCTGTTGAGTTAGAGCTCGTTAGAATCGTCCCAATGAGTAACAGAAACTAAAACTGTCTAAAGAGCTACTACAACTCAAAAGGCACAAAAACTGCTCAGTGACGAGAATCCTGACAGGACATTGCAAATTGAACAAACACCTGTTTCAAACGGGTATGAAGCCTTGCCAAGAGACAGAGGGAACAGCAATGCACATTTCTGCTCCTGCGGACCACTCATGCACAAAAGAAGTACCTACCTAGGGCAGCACATCGTGCACCCAGAAGAGGTGCAACACATCACCGCCCAAAGAATCTGGAATTCCCTAGAGGCAGTGGGCCTTAACGGTGAAACCTGAAAAAGGGCTGCCGCAATGCCCGCAATAGATCACTTGCTGGTCGAAGCGGCATATTAAGGCCCACATATCAACAATAATAATAAAAAAACAGAAACGAATACAACGGTATACAGAAAAGTACAGTTGGCAATTAAATCTTGTGCCAGATTTTTTTTTGACAGAAACTATTACATTATGATTACTACTACTATTATATTATGATTTTCAGCAGTTTACCTACTTCAGAGATGTGCAAGAGATGGGCTAAGTGTTTTCGTATATTTGTATGAAAACGCAGCTTACCACATCTCTGGTGGATGGCCTTATACTTCGAAACTTGAACAAAAAAATATTTTGACTGGAGTTTCTCAAAATATCCAAGTAACTACAGACCAGCAACGCCCTAACTATACTCTACATTGTGAACGACGTACTTATGAACTCTTTTAGGTATCAATATTATTACATTTACTAACTTCGTTTTAGTACGACGGTATCTTTAACAAGGCTATACTCAGCTACTCGCCTACATAAATATGTTTGAAAAAGGAATATGTACATGTGTTAATTATTTCCGAGAGATTATATTACGATTATTGATACGAAATGCCTTATCTGAGGTAATAGCATCATATCATATTTCCAAAAAACAGCAAAAAAGGAATCTTATATCCAAAACCGTTTAGTTAAAATATTTGTTTTAGTAGCAACCTATAATTATCTTCTTCGGTGGTTCGGCCTTTCGGAAACAATTATAGATTCAAAGACGTTTTTTAACGATTACCTCCCAGACTTGATTGCATTGAGTTAATTATAACATTGAATAATTTGTTGGTTGATTGTAGACATATGTTTCGCATATTAATTTGGTTTCAATCTGATTCGCTACTTTAGTCAGAATACGTGCCCGCGAAATCCATTGATTTAAATCAGAATGGAATACGTAATGTATAGCTAAATCGCGCAATGCCTCTATTTCTTACCCGAGAAATTATTAAAAGGATTAGAAAATATTGACCAATACGGTACATAAAAAACTACCACAGCTTTTAAATTAAGTAGAACAACAGAATAAATAATAGTATATACTACGTACAGAAGGTTCTTTGTTAACAAATCAACTGTTTAGGTACGAGTAAGCCGAACGAGCCTAAACATGGACACCCTCTCTATCGCATGCGACGCGCTGCGATAGAACCAGGGATCGGAAAACCCGTTCTTTGGCTTAAGCCGTCCGAAAGGCTTAAGCCGTTCGAGAATTAATGGTTTGTTTGAGTTACCGTATCCTCAGCTTAACTTATATACGGGTAAGCCCTTCAACAGAGTTAAGCCTAAATAACCTCAGGGTTTTGGGTTAGGGTTTTGATAGGGTTATTTGAAGGGGTTTTTAAGGGTTTTTGCAGGGGTTATAAATAAATAAATATTAGGGGACAATCTTACACAAATCGACCAAGTCCCATAGTAAGCTCAATAAGGCTTGTATTATGGGTACTAGACGACGATATATGACGGTTATGAAAGGGTTTTTTTTGGCTTAATTTAACCGCTTACTTATTGGTATGACGCTGGCACACTTTTTTACCCCTTCCTGGGGCTGGTGACGAGCGAGTAAAAAAGCGGCCAAGTGCGTGTCGGACCACGCACAACGAAGGGTTACGTGCCTATTAAAAAGGTCATATCGTTACTAAAATCTTACGGCACTTACGTCCTTTTCTTTAAGGAAGGAAGTCTTTTTGAAATTTCTCAAAAACCTTTGAACCGATCTTGTTCAAAATAATTTTCGCTGAAAGAATTTAATAAGCCCTATGTCCATGATTTTTTTCATATTTCTTATATAAGCGACTTTCGGGGCGATTATCTTCGATTCTATTTACTTAATCAAAAAAAATACTGAGAAACCTTATATTTATTTTGAAAGGCCTATCGATTGATGTGCCACACGTGGGCTTGCAATAAAAAAAATGTTGACTTTCAGTTTTATGTATGGAGTGCACCCCTAAAAAAATTTTTTTTAGTTATGTATTTACAAAACTACGTAGCGGCTAACAAAATACATCTGTCCTCAAAATATAATTCAAATATACCTTATAGTTTTCGAGTAAAATGCCTGTGACATACGGACGGATAGATAGACAGACAGACAGACATGACGAATCCGTAAGGGTTCCGTTTTTTGCCATTTGGCTGCGGAACCCTACAAACGCTATTATAAATTAATGGTTTTCAAAACCGTATTTTTCCCGGAGCATTATAATAATGAACCTACTCAGCAATAATGATAATGAAACAATTTAAAGTGTAAGTTTCGATATTTACTTATCAATATTATAAATTTGCTTTTTTAAACACAATATGTGAGGTATCAGTGCTGTGACTTTCAATCTTATGTCAAAACCCAAGAGGTGAACTGGTGTCAAATATAAAATTGTCGAGCATTAGGACATTTACGTTATAGAAAATTAATTGATAAAGTTGGTTCTTGAGATCTTTCAGTAGAGATTGAACCACAACGTCCACAATTAAATACTTTACACGAGACTTAACCACTTAAAACGAGAGCGGCACCCTTTCTATTAATTCGCATTTTTAATTAAACTTAACAATATAATGTCTTCATAACGAGAGTTTACGCCAGCGAGTCTCAAACTTTTATAACGCTTATGATTATTTCATGTATGTATGTATGTAAATTCTTTATTGTACATGGAACAGAACATAAAACAAAACAATTATTACAGGAACAGATGTACAAACGCGAGCTTATCCCTGAGAGGGATTTCTTCCAGCTAACCTTTGAGCAAATGAGTGGAAATTAGATATAGGCAAACCGAGACATATGCAAAACTATTAAAAAGATAAACAAAAATAAATTTATCAATTGACTAATACATACATACTATTAAATAGATAATATATATATTAAATATAAAACGATAAACTAAAATATATATCAGTAAAAGTCTTAAAACGCTAATAATATACAGTCAAGGAGCATTCGACAACCACAGTTTCTTCAACTGCTCCTCCAGCGAGGCCGCAGACCGACACTGCCTGAATGACGGAGGCAACGAGTTCCATAATTTGACCGAGTGGTACCGTGAAGGATTTATCGAAGGAACGGGATTTATGAGGAGGTATGGCTAAAGTAAGATTACCACTAGATCGGAGCAGATATGTATTGGTACAAGGTGGACTGATGACCTGGTAAAGGCCACGGGAGTCCACTGGATATGGGTAGCGTAGGACTGGTCATTGTGGCACTCTCTGGGGGAGGCCTATGCCCAGCAGTGAACGTCTTTCGGCTGATTTGATGAATGTATTTGTGCCGTAAGTGTTCAGTTCGTGCGGGATACGTACCAAGTATCGCAGGTTATATAATGGATGACAATAGAAAAAATATACAAGTACTACCTACCAGAAAAGTGTACAAATATTCACAATTACAAACAACTACTTATTTTTTATGGCCATGGAAGGCTTGAAGTAGGATGTGGGCGATGGGCTAGCAACCGATCACTTCGATGTCACATTTTGTCGATCTTTTATACCCACACTTACCCTAAAAGTGGCACTGGAACATAGGTTTCATGTGCTCTGCCTACCACTTTTGGGAATAAAGGCGTGAATCTATGGAGGTATGTATGGACGTGGAAATTAAGTACCAATGCCGTTTTTAACTAGAACTAAGGGATTTGTTTCCATACAAGTGAAACATAGCGTTGAAGTTAAGCTTGACCGGTTTTAAGATAGCAAAGATCCGGTGAAAAAAGATAGGCAGCCTCATATTTTTTCAACTACCGAGTAGGTGAAGAATATTAATAATAATTTTAAGAAATATCCCGTCAATTATTTTAAGGTACAGTCGAGGAATTTGAATGTTTAGCACTTTTGGACCTTAACGTCATTCAAATAGAGTTGACATGTGCCAAACCTTCATTTTCCTCGACCGTACATTCCTTGCATATGCCTGCAAATGCATACGCCCTCAACGGTTCAACCACCGGTTCGAAAGTTTGGGAAACGCCAGTTTATATCAATTCGTGGTACCTATTCGGTGTGGTGCCTTTAATTAAGTAAATTACTTTATCTGCCCGAGACAATGGAGTCAATGAGGGGGAGAATTTTATTAACACGTTCCACTCCCCCCAATTCTAATAGTCATAAGACTATCTCTACTTTAAGAACACTTAGGCCCTTTTGTAGTTTTGTACGTATGTGTAACATATACGGGCGTTAGGTTAACAAATAGAATTGATTTGTTTGATTTTAATCTTTTGTTCTAGTTGCGGATACGGGGGCCAATGTAATAGTCATTGGGTTAATCCTGATGGTAATGAATGCGGTTATGTGGGTCGCCGCAATACTTGTTTTAATACTTTCAATTAATTGTATAAAGCTGTATATTTTGATTAAAATTATAGCTGTACATAGTTGCGTAAACCACAACACTTACATTTAAATTGTGTCAAATGATATTTAGTGTTTTTCTATAAAAAAAAAATCTCGGTGTTTATGCCTCAATGGTTATGTACTACATATAAAAATGTGTAACAGCACGGACATACCAAAGGCGGACTTAATGCCATGGCATTTTCTATCAGTCAGTTCTGAGGCTTAAGAGATACAGTATATTTGCATTAATCTTTTTTAATCCACATCTCGCCGATAGAATATTTTTCAAACAAATGACCATCAATGGTCACAAGAGCATTGTAAAAATTCAATCACAAATACACAAAAGAACTTTTTGAAAGAATTTACTTTTAGAATTTCGGTCTTACTTTTAATATAATCCATTGTGAAAGTAGACACACGTGTGCCTTGGTAAGTCAGCGGTGCCTTGATCGTACAGTATTGAATAACAATCAAAGCCTAAATAATATTTATTTTAGTATGCATCGACTACAATAATGCCGACGTAATACTTTTGAAGTCGTTGGTTAAATCATTTACGTCACACCTGGCCATAATGCGAGTTTTACCGTACGCGCAGCATTATGGTCAGGTGAAGACGTAAAATTGTGTACTCACCGCGGGCGGTAATTCGTAAAGCCCCAGAACGCATATTTATCAAACACCTGCGATCTGGGCCATTCACGAATTCACCGCCCTAGGTACGTAATGTACTATTCTGGGTAAGCTAGAACGGTGTTGGAAAATGGAAAATATATTGTCTTTAATGTTGTATTAAGCAGTAACGCTGCTAACGAAATTATACATTTTAATTAAATTAAAATTGAATAATGTAATGCTCCGAGCCCGATTCGAGCTGGCGACCACAGGTAACAGGCATTCATGGCCCGTCGCTACTAACCAACTGAGCTATCGGAACAATCCGTCTCGGCCACTAAATCTATAAATCAGTTCCTTCTTACCGCCGGTTCGAATCCGGCTCGGAGCATTAAATTTTACAATTTTTCAATAATTTGTCTATTATAGATTTTTAAGCTATGCTTTGTATTGTATGCATATTACAGGACATACCTGGCCAAAAAGCGGTCATTACCGCCCGCTACGCGTGCGGGAAATCACACTTCCTGGCCAGGGTAACGTAAAATATTGTAGTCACTAAGGGCGGAAGTAAAGAAAGCATTAGATAGCCGTATTATCGCTCGTACCCTAGACGGGAAACACGCATGATTAAAAGACGCACGAATAGGCAAAACATTCCCAAAAGCTATTTGCAACTTCTAATGGAGGTTTGCATCCAACAAGATGAGGCGTAGCATCATGTACCTACATGCTACCGGTAATAAAATTCTCATTTATATTTTCGTTGACTGTATGCAATTTCAATAGCAACTTCATCTCACCCAGTCAAAGGAAATTCCGGTTATTAAAAAAATATGTTGACGGTCAAGCTACATTTAAGCATATAATCTCCAAACAGAAGCTTGTCGACTAGAGGCTCCCCACACGAGTTAATAGTCTGTTTATAGTTACAATGTTTATGGATAATAACCGTGTTTATGTTTGTTTATCTAATCAAGCATAGTACCTACATACATTATGCACACGAACAGTTTGTATAGCTGGGGAAGTTGTTGAATTTTGGGTTAATCGATATTGGATTGTTTGTGTTATTGTATTCAAGTTATCTAGCGTAAATTAAATCGTAAAATGATATATATACTTGTTGTCCAGGATAATGGAATACTTAAGTAAAATTGCTTCAAATAATATAATGTCTATTGACTTCTGGGCGAATAGTCATAATCAAACTTCTTTATTTTTTAATTTAGGCTATAATAACATGCACCTAAACAAACCTGAAAAATAAACCTCTGGTACGAAAAAAACCGGCGTAAGAAACTTTGCGAGTTTTTTTTTTATTATCGTTGATTACATACAACTATAAAATCTTAGTAGTATTATAAATTATATTAGTTTACCATGTTCGGTCAATTAGAAGCTTTTAAAACTGTTAGCTGAACAGTTTCCTGGCTTGAAATAGTGATATTTCATTCTAGTTTCGTCTGGAGACCTTTCACACATCCAAGGCTTTGGAATAGAGCTCCTGATTCCGGCATCGGTGGATAAAGCTGCCGTAGTGAAAAAGTCAATCGAATGATTATGACACAAATTTATTTAAATTAAATGCTGCATAAGTCCGGCTCATGACGCGATACGGCCTACGCTACTATTAATAGGGTAGGTACCTATCCACTATCCAGTGCGTTCAGTACAGTCCCCTGCATGAGAGCGCAGATGCAGGGCTCCGTGGAGTTTTTAGTGGACAGAAATACCACACCCAGTCATCCCCCGTTGATTGGGTATCTGGCTTGCATGTTTTCTCAAAATAAAAAGGAAAAAAAAGGTACATATAAGAGTAGCGTACTCCATTGTGTGAGACGATTCAGTCTTCGCTCATTATTAACTTTCCACTATTATACTCGAGACTGAGCCTCATAAACACCTTTGTATGCGGCGATCATATTTATGAAGAACCAAATAGCTATACAATGTAATGTAATAAAGTTAATTTACATAAATTTTCTATAACATTTACATTACGTATAAATGAATTGCGGTTGAATAGAGTTCAATATTAAGCTAGGTATAGACAAGCGCTTTTTTTTTAATTACGTATATGTATACATTTGACCACAATCTCACCTGATGGTAAGTGATAATGAGGTCGAGGGTGTTACATGCACACCTAGATAGTGCCTATTCACTCTCGTCTTGAAAAGATCCAAGTTATACGTAACTGGGAAAAGGTTTGCCAGAAGTGAGTTCCAAATGAGGGCGTTGCTGAAATTGAAATGATTGTTTTTATCAGACACTTGACATTATAATTGTATTAAAACTATTACCTTCGCATATTAATATGTATTAAGTGAGTGACTATCCGATTGCATACAAGCTCTCTTCAAAAAAAGGCCCCAACTTTGCATTGGCCCAGCGTGAGGATACTGAATTAATTCTCCTGTATAAAAATCGACCTCATCAAGCACGAGCCTACGTATATTAATGAGGTAGATGTTTATATGCTGACGATGATGAATCAGTCAAAAGGTTTAATTACAAGGATTAAAAATAGTGATTGTTTTATGTTGATTTTGACATTATTTTGTCTAAGGTATGTTTATTTTTTTTGTATTTGACGCTTATTAAACGCAATCAGTAATCGTAAATTGTCCATGAGTTTAGGTTTTATATAAGGAGATCACCAGGACTGATTAAGAGGAGTAGATTGCCAGTTTTTTTTATGAAACGGTGCCATACTTTACAATATCCTATCCGTTCAATGTTGATCCCCCAATGATGGCAATGGTGAATAGTGATGGTAGTGATGTGAATGGTAAGTACTTAAGTAGTGACATCAAAGCTGTGCAAGTTGTTACCTCTGTAAAAAAAAACAATCGTCACATTTTAATGGACACAATACATTTACAAAGACCTTGATACAGATGCCGAAAAGCAGCAATATAAACAAAATACTCGTACTGCATTACGTAATATCACTTGCGCGCATGCCAATTCAAAAGCCGTATGCCTGTGCCAAATGATACTTAGGCTAAGCCCCCGAGAACCGCTCAACCAAATCGCTTGGTACGAGTTCGTATCCCGGGTTCCTACTTTTTAATTAAGTAACTAATTTAGACGATAGTCCTACTGTCTTTGAAGCCTGTGATCCCGTATTTGATTCTAAATTGAGATATAAATGTAATCAATATGAGTTGAGAGTTCCAGAATTTATTATCTTCAATTTCAATATGTATCTGCTTAGTCGTCGTACGGTGTCAATAGTTCTAATCTTGCTCAACGTAGGACTGTGACGCTTCTACGATTATATTCTGAGACCCTTTAAAGAATTTACTTACAAACATGGAAAAAAGACTTATTTAAGTAAATGAATCTAAGGACCTTGTTTTGTTTTTCGTGAGTCTATCATGCACTTAAGTTAACAGCATACGACGCAAGAACTATTTCTTTTTATTTTCATGCAGATATTTTTATACTTTCATTTGTTTTCGCATGGCTTTTGAGTAGAATGTCGCTTGAATCCATACTGTATATTCTGACCTGCCCCAAGTGTCAAAGTAACCTTGTATTTGCATGTTACTTGTCTAATATTGTAATTGCATGCGTGTCATATTATTTATATTCTTGTTTTAGTTTTAGTTGTACATACATAGTATCAATTTCTATTGTACCTAACTATATTTTTGTTAATAAATTATTTCTATAATTGCATTGCAAAAACGGAAATCGGCGAGTTACATGCGGCACTTTTTCTCGTCAAAATTCTTACTTATTGAGAGTCCTGACACCAATTAAAGAACTAAAAAAACAGACAAATTAAACGTAACGCATTTGTAACGTTTTGCAAGCAAGTTCCATTGCAGTTGCAATTGTTTGTAGCGGGCGCCCACGCCGGTCTCTACCCAGCTTTAAATTCTCACAAGATCACAGGTTCTAGTAATAAAATTGAAATTCGTAGGCGTCCGGGGTTTCGGACAAATAATTCGTGCGGTAAAATAATAAGTGACACTTACGAGTGGGAACTTTATTATATGGCGTCATAACGCCGTAAACGGGCAGGCACGATGGTAATTTAATACGAATTCCAACTGGGAGTAATATCGCTAATCATGACAAGGTTTAACAGTAAGTTTAGTTTCTTGTGGGCATAGTTCAAATAAGTTGATTTACCCTAGGAATAAACTTACTTACTCAAAAAAACCATCTTATTAACATGCGATTGAAAATGTACCTTTATTCATTGAGTATCTACTGCTAGCATCTGCTTTTTAGGGTTCCATAGGCACCCTTAGAGTTTCGCTATGTCCGTCTGTCCGTATCTGGCTTAGCTCAGTAATTGGCATTTAGTTGGCGCGCGCGTGTCGATGTAACTAAGACAGGCAACTAACCCTACACTGCGCGTGGCTCGACACGCACTTGGCCGGTTTTACAATGAATTAACTTCGAAATCAGGGTTCATATTTATGTAAGTAATACAATTGACTTAAGTTCTAGGTAGGTATAGTTTAGATTATAGACTTTTTACAAAACTGTCATTTGAATCTACTACCAGGAAAGGTAGAGTTGCTTCTTGGATGGACTAAGTTGATGTAACTCGGCCAAATTAAATAATGCCAAGTACAAATATAAATAAAAGGAAAATTTTAAAATATTTGTGCTCCGACGCGGATTCGAACCGGCGACATTCCTGTCCATCGCTACTAACCAACTGCGCTATCGGAACGATCGTTCTAATCAGCGGAACTGATTGAACATGAATCACTTTTACGTACACTAGACAGCAAAAGTCCATGGTCAATTCAGAAACAGTTTCGCTTGTCCGCCGAATCCTACGCCATCTATGAGCACAACGTGTAGTATTATTATAGATGTAAATGTAAGCCTCAAAAGTTAAGCGAGATTTCACTAGATGGCGTTGTTAGCTGATTTTTAATGAAATAAAAATTGTTTTCGTCCGCGTCTTCGAAATTTCTATTTACTTGGATAACCACCACCTACTATTTTTGTATATTTATCGAGTCAACTTTAACGCATTCCCGATTTTTTGTTTTTAACAACACACCTTCGTGGAGGTATTATTAAATTTTCTTCTTCTTGTTAGTGGTTTGCACTAAGAGCGAACTCCAAACATCGAATAAATTACAAAAACATAATTTGGCTGGACGCGGCCGCGGGTTTGAACCCGAATTCTCAGGTCGACTTTAAACTGCAGTCTATTTGCCACTGGGCCATTTGCCATTTGGATGGTAGATTGAAATTAATCATCAGTTTGTTTTTTTATACCTACAGATATCCATTACGACTACGTTTAGTATAATAATTGAAGAAGGTAGATAGATGACATATAACTACCGTAATCTTTTTTATTACACTCACTTCGTATTCATTCGTTAGCCGTTTACCAATTGATTCCTTTCTTTACTAATATAGCAATGAGTTATCGATTGATCTTTAAAAGATCACAGTTAATTGCTATTTAATATAATGTATAAACGTAAGTAGTTTTTACATGTTTTGTAATATTAATGATACTTAATCTAATTACCTACTCGTATCTTACATTGTTGTTATTATGTAATACTGTTGTTACAGCGAAAAAACGGTTGTTTTATGGGCACAAAAGGAAGGATCTAGTAGATCAGGTCTCAATCATACCATTATTCAGCGTGCAGCTATGGTGAATGGTGATGACCTACGAAGAAAGTTGCTTATAACCGATAAGCCACTTCCACGCAAGTGAAGAGTTGAAGACACAGTTCGCCGTTGCTAACAGATGCACAGAAAACGGCACGGTCGTAATTTACCCTATAGAATTTAAATGATGGTGAAGTGTTTTAAATCCAGTGAACACGGCCGTTTAAGTTTATGATATCGTAATAATACGTATGATAATGTTCGCGTAGTTCCTAACATGGAGAAGGTGAAGAAGCCGACCAAACAGTGCAGTGCAGTTTACATTTAGATTTATACATTATGTTTTAGGAAAAGGCCGGGTTATGCTAGACAAATTAAAAACAAAAACATTGCTTAGTAGGTATGATGTTTGCATTTTTTTTATCGCTTTACTATTCGAAATGTGATTGTGAGTTATTATTACTTATTATTAACTATATAATCATAAGTTCTAACTAGTGTAAGTAACCGTGAAAGTCCGAATAATATTATTATCATTATTAAAAAATCAATAACAGTTTTCATTATTTGAACGCTCACATAGGTATAGATATATATATGTATAAGTATGTCAATTAACATCTAAATCCGTTCGATTGATTTGAATGTTAGATAACCCGGCCTTAAGTTAATAATTGTTAATGTTATATTTATTGGGGGTATAGCTTCAATCTTTTTCCAATTTTCGGAAATGAAACTTAAGCTATCACCTTAATTAAATGTTAGAAAAGTTGCTAAGTAACTATTACTAAGTTCTATTAAAAAACTGCGTTAGCAGTACTGTAGTTAACGAAATAAACACAATAAAAACAAAAAAAGCTGTCTTAATTATTTAAGTTATTAATATTTTATTTCATTAAACGATTTTTATTTATAACTAAAAAACTTCCATCTAGAAATACAAAACTATAAAAAAGCAAAAACATAACTTATTCTACCATTAACAGGGAATCGATCTTCGATCGATCTTGGCTGCCGAGTTTATAGCACATGTCTCAATCCACTGGGCTGTCGCATCATTTTAATTACTAGTGGAAATATAGCATTCACATATCAGTTGTATCACACTTAAATAAAGCTATTGTAAATTGGTATTTGCTAATAATTAGTATAATTACACTATTAGGAGAATACTTCTGGTGATAATAGGTGTAAATTTATAGTAAATTGGCTTATGTTCCGCGATGTTCAAATACCATCGCCAAGAACGCCATCTAGTTTATTTATTGCACACAACGTGCAACTATGTGAGTTGAAGACGTCAAACCATTCAAGCGAAACTAGGCCGTAAGGTGTCCATGCATTATTGCAGCCGATAGTACTTGCTAAAATCATGTCACTGACATCGTAACCAAGTTAATAGATTCGTATTCAATTTAAGCATTATCGCCGTAATAAAATCGATCTCCAATTAAATCACAAGCTTCCAGTCAATTACCGTAAACCGTAATGTCGAATTTTACTACAATTTAACGACATCTTATGCAAGAAGTTTTATCTACATAGTTCACATGATCGAAAAGCGGACACAAATTTCATCGGACGAATTAATTTGTCGAAATAGGTAAGCACATAATCACCCACGTCTTTATAATGCACTTTCATGGTAGAATTTAAACTTTCGTGAGACATGTCTCAAATACTACTAATAAATCCACGGTTAAACCTGCGTATTAATTTTCACGACATGCGACATGTTTCGAATTCTTCGGGAGTTCTTTTTCAGGATGAGTGTTCAAGCACACTGTCGGCGCATGCGTCATACTCCAGGCAAAATACGGTTTTGAAAAACATTAATTTTCTCAAACATGCTCGGAAATGTACGCGTTATAATCACGAAATGAAGACATGAAGTTTCTTGTTTATGGCTCCCTACATTACTTCTTGGCCTTACGCCGATGAGAAGTAATGTATGAAAACCCTAAGTAAAACCATTATTGTCCGCTACTCTAACTTTTTAAATTTGCTTTCTAATATTAAACTGACAAAGGAAAAATTATATACTGCCAACCACCACTAAACTCTGTAAGCATACTAGCTACATAAAAAAAAAATCTATGGTACCTACTATACTTATGTGCGGTTAAACACATAAGTATACTCGAACGGCTTGTTTAAATGGCATGTTTAAAAAGTAAAAATGCGCAAATTACCTATTATTTAATAGATTACCTTGTATTTATTTTAATTTTAATATTTCCTCACATTGTTTGAGAAAAGTACTATACAATCCTCGGCTGGAACAGGGATTGCTGGACTCGTTGTATCCGGCCTCGTCTACGACTCGGCCGTCTACCCCAATCTCGTCCAGCAATCCCTTACTTCACGGCCTCTGCAGTAATCTACTATTATAATAGCGTTTTTTTGTTGATTTCATTTGAAAATGTTATTCTAAGATGATTTAGTCAAGAATCCGACAAACTTTCCACCCGGAAGTAATTATGTAGATATATATGAAGCATGCATTATCGTTTTTTTTACGATTTATCTTGAATATTATAGAGCAAATGTAAATGAACCAAAATAAAGACAAAAACATTTATTAATATTTTTACTGACTTTTTAGAAGCCAGTTAACTTACCATTTTTTCGATGTCTGAAATTTTGTCGGATTTTGTCGCTGGGTAACTATTTAATTGATAATATATCCGTTATACATAAAAAATAAGCTATTATAACATATTTCCAAATTGACATTTTTTCCATACAAGTTGTCAGTTCATTGCCTGGACTATCACGGGCCGCGCGGCGGTCGGCGCACGCGCGGGTAGTGCTTCAAGCCTCACTTTCATGGTGTTAAATCCAAATTCCTTATTGCTTGTAATTAATCTCTAATTCCTCTAAATAATCTAAAACTAAAAATATCTAACTTTTATTAAATATCACGACGCCAATCGCGCATACGGCCTACCTGATGGCAAGCAGACAACGTTGCCTAGGGATGCCTCCGCTGGTTCCAGAAGAATAATAAACTGGCCAAGTGCGAGTCAGACTCGCGCACGAAGGGTTCCGTACCATTATCTATAAAAAAGCAAAAAAAAAACTCGTTTGTTGTATGGGAGGCCCCCTTAAATATTTATTGTATTTTGTTTTTAGTATTTTTTGTTATAGCGGCAACGGAAATACATAATTTGTGAAAATCTCAACGGTCTAGCTATCGCGGTTCTTGAGATAGAGCCTGGTGACACACAGACGGACAACTTTTAACTTAGGCTTTAACGAGTCCTTCAGAATAAAGAAATGTTCGTTCTTCCTGCTCATCAATAGCAAACGACGATACATACCATAGAGCAGAAATCCCCTAGCATAAGTTTGCGCATGATAAACTACTCTCATGTGATTATACCTTTGCATAGTCGGGGGCTTGCGGTCGGTCACTAAAATAGTAATGAATTGCAACCTGATGGAAATGGTCAAAAAAATGTTCTAGGTGCCCAGTACATACGTTGTAATCGTAAGTAAAGCAAAATCCATTCTTAAGGTGCTGCAACTTGAGCATTCACATGTAACTGAAAACCGAGCATTCACCGTTTTTAAATTTGTCGAACTGACAACGAACAGACCCAGGCAGCCGTTTAGTTCGAACATGCGCATACCGGGTTTTGGGCACGTGTTTGGGTAGAAATTTGTAAGGAGCTCGCATTCTATGGTTTTGTCGGTCGCTGTTTCACGATCATTCTAGCGAACGCTCTAGATCATTCTAGCGAACGCTCTAGAGCATTCTAACGAACGCTCTAGATCATTCTAGCGAACGCTCTAGATCATTCTAGCGAACGCTCTAGAGCATTCTAACGAACGCTCTAGATCATTCTAGCGAACGCTCTAGATCATTCTAGCGAACACTCTAGATCACTCTAGCGAACGCTCTAGTACAGTCAGCGTCATACAGTTAGTAGCAGCCGAGGTAACCCAATATTTCGGTACACGTCTTTATTACTGCAAAAATAAGGGTGTGTTACGAAATATTTGGCTACTCTGGCTGCTACAAACTATATGACGCTGACTGTACATTATATGCGGAAGGCATGGGCGAGAGTCGGCGGAATTATAACAAAATTGCTCGGCTCGTCAAAAAACTCAAAGCAAATTTACGGTTCCGCTAGAATGGTCCCTAGAATGCTGGCTAAAACGCTTCTGATTATTTGGTGAGCTTTTAACTTTAATGTAACATTCGTTAAAATGCTCATTACAATTGAATATCAGCACCTTAACAATCATCATACTACCGTCTGCTAATGGAAACCCGCAGTCGTTAATGTAAGTCGTCAACCCAACGACAACCATACATGAATTGTGAGTGTAATTTAGCGATTAATTAAAACTTATACAACCGTATCCGTAGATTTGTTTCGCGGTTTATAGGCAGTGGAACTAGGTGAATTACCCCTAACATAAAGGCAGTAAATGTTTTTACGGCTCCCGGGTTTCTCGTAATGGAATTGAAAAATTAAACCGATAAGGCTGGGACCTAATTAAAACAGGCTAGGTCTATTCCGCTGGAGTACTGTTTCGTAATTTTCATGCGGCAAGACTATGGCTTGCTTACACTTTGATTAGTGATAAGTGCAACGTTATATTATGTGGCGGGTCACTCAGTTTTGTATTACCGCCAGGATGCTCTACTCTTCATATAAATACGACATTAGATTAGACTTCCCGCGTTAAAAGTCCCCAGCACGGTTGCCTTAAGGGGCCCCTAGCTCCCAATGATCTTCGATCTGTAACTGTCGGCTTTCGCGTGTTTTTTTTGGCTTATCGTATTAACAACAACGTTCTTTACCGTTTTGTGGACGTAACTTTTGTGAAAATGACTTAAAAATAAAAATCTCTCGTGGGTTTTTAGAAACGTCAATAAGGAACAGTTAGTGTAGATTTCATATATAAAAGTGCATAAACAACATACTAATATCAAAAACGTAGCTTTTATGGACCATGTTTGAATAAATTATAAAAAAAAAATATTAATTATTTTCGAAAAAACTCTCGTGCAAATGTAGATAAATAATTGAAGAAACGATAAGTGCTTATGCCATAAATATATCTATAGTTTTGACGGAAGAATATAACTCAAAATTAGTCAAAACTAGCCAAAAAGAGCGTGGAGCCCATTAAGTCGACTCTCCATGCAAACGTGGTTTGGTTCTTACTTTAAAATGGGAAGACTTTGACTAGTGATTATTGCGAGATATGTTTTGCGCATTGAGATATCTATGGCAATGGGTTGTTGCCTGCACATACTCCAAAAGTCCTCATTTCATGCGAAGGATCGACCTCAGGGAATTGAATTAACAAAAACCTGCAACTTATTTGTCAGGCACTTCGTCACTCTCCACGTTTGGCACCCAAAAAGCAAAGCTGCAAAACAAAACCCTTCAACTACCTTACGAAAAATCGCAGCCTTAATTACACCACTATTGTCTGTGGTGTTGTGTTCGTGGTTAGTTAGTAAAGTTGCCAGAGCTTTTGAGGATGAGCTGTTGCGAGTGAGGGATCTACAGGTCGGTACCTGTCGGCACAACGAATACATTTTGGTACCTATTGCTGCAAGTGCGAGTTAAAACAATTGCTACTCATTTCGTACTCGTCACAAAATAAAGTGTAAACAGGCCCTTACCTGTCAAATGGAGCACTCACATCAAATGCAAAATCAATTTCTATTCAATACATTTAGCCAATCAAACCTCCTTGTAATACGACCGACTGACTCTGGGCAATTAGTGTTTACAAGTTTCATTAATTGATTACCAGAACCCGTAATTTTCATGCCGATGACATCAATTTGACGTCACGCTGCATATAAGATGATCCCAAATAGTTTTATTGTAATTATTAATCATTAGTCGTCAATCATTTTAATCATGTACAAATTACTTCAAATGTAATCTATTCACACGTGGAACAATTAATAGGTACTTACTTGATACGTGAAACGTAAATTAAACTATTTGTCTTGTTTTTATACATACATTTTAATAAACGGTATTGTTACCAGATTTCAATAATTACGTAGAAAACAGAATTCCTTCACGTAGGTACCTATTAATTATTCCAAGTGTGAATAGATTACTTTTGAAGTAATTTGTACATGATTAAAATGATTGACGAGTAATGATTAATAATTACAAGAAAACTATTTGGGATCTTCCTATATGCAGCGTGACGTCAAATTGATGTCATCGGCATGAAAATTACGGGTTCTGGTAATCAATTAATGAAACTTGTAAACACTAATTGCCCAGAGTCAGTCGGTCGTATTACAAGGAGGTTTGATTGGCGTATTGAATACAAATTGATTTTGCATTTGATGTGAGTGCTCCATTTGACAAGTAAGGGCCTGTTTACACTTTATTTTGTGACGAGTACGAAATGAGTAGCAATTGTTTTAACTCGTGACGTCAAATTGATGTCATCGGCATGAAAATTACGGGTTCTGGTAATCAATTAATGAAACTTGTAAACACTAATTGCCCAGAGTCAGTCGGTCGTATTACAAGGAGGTTTGATTGGCTAAATGTATTGAATACAAATTGATTTTGCATTTGATGTGAGTGCTCCATTTGACAAGTAAGGGCCTGTTTACACTTTATTTTGTGACGAGTACGAAATGAGTAGCAATTGTTTTAACTCGTGACGTCAAATTGATGTCATCGGCATGAAAATTACGGGCTCTGTTGATTACCTATTTGAGTTGTAAAACGCAAGTTTATTGCGACTAAGGGCGAGTTGCTCCAACTCACGATTACAGATCGGTCAACGTTACATATGGCCCCGGCAGCTATCATTACATAGAAACTTATAACACTTCAAACGCTCGTGCTTTGTTGTACACGTATTTAAATTATTGTTTTTCACGCTATCGAGAAATTTATTTACCTTTATTTCTGGCGTTAAAAACGGAAACCATAGGAAGTTTGCCAAATTTTCGATACATCCAGATTTTAACCTTTTATGATCACCGAACTTTTGCAACCCACCCTTAGAACCGATTTTTCAGCCCCCAGATAAAACATATCTGTCAGATAAATGTTTGGTGTCCTTTTCTTTTATATGACTGGGGAAAAAGATAGTCTGACAGATACATTTATCTGGTGATTGAAAAACCGTTTTAGGGGGGTTTTTTTTTTTTTTTTTAATCTTTATTTGTGAAAAGAAGGCCTTCGTCGCTGAGCGATGATGCCGGCCTTATAGGTACATGGGGGGGAGGGGGGTACAGGGGGGTTTAATCAAACTAAGTAGCATTAATACTATTTAACTTTAAATAAGTTGATTGATCTTTACTAATATTATAAAGAGGAAGTGTCTGGGAGATTTTAGCTTTATAAGTTTGTTTTGTGTATAATCTCCGGAACAACATACCCGATTTAAAAAAGTTATTTCTCCTGTGTATAGAACAGGCAGTTTTTGGTTGGTCATAGAGTACTTTATATCCCTCGGGATTGCCTGCAATGTCTGCAAAACGCGGGCGAAGCCGCGCGGGCTCCGCATATAGGTAAATTAGAAAATATAAAGAATCTGCCAATCCCGATTATGTGCTAGTGTTCTAGCATGCACATACTTACTCGTATAATACTAATGCCAGGGCTGCTTTGTTGGTTATCGTCAGCCATAAAATCGCTAGACGTTTTAGTTTTACCGTCAATACACAGACCATATAACCTAAAGACCCCGCTTAGCCTAATTTTTACTTCCAAACAAAGCTGCCAAACTTGCGGAGCGCGGGGGACGTCTAGTGCGCTCTGATTGGTGCATTCAAGGTCGCGCGTGATTCGTGCCTGCCTGTTAGTGATGGGACACATGCGATACTTTCACGATAGTATCGAATTTTATAAAGTAATAATAATTAGAATTGATTATAATTCATCAGTCGTGTTACCACGCCTTAAAATACAATGATAATTATATTGCGAGACAAAATGTAAAGCAATCATAATTGGACGTAGTTAAAGGAAAAAGATCCAATCCACAGAAAGTTGAGCAAAAGTTATGGCGATTTAAAGTTTCAACCGTGATTCCTCCAAACCAATACATTTTTTTAATAATATATGTTTGAATGAAAATTTAGTTGAGTCCTGTACTGTACATTCTTACACACATAATTCAGTTAAATGCTACATTTTTCAAGATTTTGACCTAAAGTGGGGTTGGATCTTTTTTGCGAAAATGCACTATTCATAGACCCTTCCTTTTGTTTAATTTTGTAATAAGGATTCACGTAATAAAATTGGCATAATAATCGTGTAAAACCATCTATACATACATAATCTTAAACAAAGTATACACATTTTAGTTACCATTCTTTAAATGCTTTATAATGTAACACTCCAGTTTGAGAAGACCATTCACTACAATAAATTATATAAATAAAGAAAGAAATGGTACACAAATACGTTGCCAATATACTAGGTATTATTTATAAAATACTTGCAATGTATTGCATCTTCCGTGAATTATCTTATCGATAGTAAACGAACACATACTATGGACATCACTAGTATGATAGACAAGGAAGGAGCGAATATTCCGTGCAGCGTGACAGAAAGAGACTTTCTTAAAAGACATCAACGAGTGCTCAAACACCGTCTACAATTAACTAATTTGTAATTTTACTAATATGTCTAAAAATCTGCTTATCTGTGAAATGAAATACCATCCTTTCGCACACCAGATGTTTTAGCGTTCTTGCCACACAATTTCACGCAACAATAATACATTTTGCATACCTAAAACCACGTCTAAACTTGTTTGTCTACCGATGTTACTTGCGCGAACGCCGTGCTCAGACTGAAGTTAGCAATGGGGGCGTGTCTCAAATATACATTGAATTCACTGTATGAGAGGCAGAGGGGTTCGCTCGACTATGCGACGTCTTTAGGTTATATGGTCTGTGCGTCAATACCGTCATTGGATGGAAATGAATGGACAGCAGTTTATTGAATACCAACGTCGTGCAATCATTAAATTATATTATACTAGCTTCTGCCTGCGACTCCGTCCGCGTGGAACTCGTTTATATCGCAGCTCCATACAAACTTTTACCCCCTTAGGGAATGATTACGGGGATAAAAACTATCCAATGTTACTCTCCATCTCTTCAACTATCTCCACTTAAAAAATCACGTCAATTCGTCGCTACGTTTTGCCGTGAGAGACGGACAAACATACAAACAAATAAACACATACACTTTCGCATTTATAATATTAGTATGGATGGCGTTAAAATAACCAGTGTTTTTTTTAATAGAGATTGGGATAGCAAAGCCAAAAGAGTGGGCTCAGTGTAACGAAAGGGCCGCGAGTCCAGTTGTCTTAATGACAGAACGGGGCGTCACTAAGATCATCGCTTTTCCGTCATGTCTCTTTTATTATTCAAATGAATTGACACAGATATGAAAGTAGGGATATCCATGACATGCCCCTGACGTCACGTTGATTCGGGTCCCCAGCACTTCAGACATTGGATTGAACTAGTGTGTCATGATATCAACCATAATGAACGTCGGCGACGTATTTTTAGTTCATAATTTCAAACATTGTGCCGTATCTGACTGACAAAAAAAGCTTAAGAAAGACATACATCATGATATCTGTTTTCGGATAACTTTTATCTAAGCAAAATATATTTTTTAAATAATACCACCCAATGTTATAATCAGTTAGATAACATCGAATCAGCAACGTAGGCTTATCGGAGCGTAAACTACATGCCCCAGATCGCCAATATTCCGTGATTTTCAAAATTAGTTCACGGCACTTGAAATTACGGGGAAAAGCTACTAATGAAATTCGTGGCTACTAAGGCCATGGGTAAGTTTAGTAGGCCTGATAAATGGCCAGATACTTTTATTAATTTTAGTTGAAGTCAGTTTGTGGGTATGTGGTGTTGAGACTGGTGGCAAGTAAGGTCGCCGGAGCTCCCGGAGATGCACTGTTGAGAGTTAGGGATCAGCACTTTGTGTGCACAGCACAATGAATCCTGATCCTGAAATCCACTAAGGCTCGGCAACCCGCGTGATTTTTAGGGTTCCGTACCTCAAAAGGAAATAAGTTTCTGTCAAAAAATTCATTTTTGGTACAATCTTTTATTGCCGACTGTACTTTTTGTATACCATCATCAACTACTCATTGAGACGATTCTAACGAGCCCAAACTCAACGGGGTTCCGTCGGTGAAGTATATACTGAATTCCCATGGCCACCTTCTGTCTCCATCATCAGATCAGCTCGATGGTACCATAATATTGAACTGTCATCCAAACTATACTTATACCCGAAATTTCAGCTCAATCTGTCAACTGGAAGTGGGTCAATAACTTGCAAGATTTGATTACATACTAACAGGGCAAGTTAAATAAGCTTGTAAAAACTGAACCCTAATACGATCACTTTGTTGTCCATCTGTCTGTCAAGAGCCTTTATCCCGGGAAAGCGTAGAGGTATCGAGTTAAAATTAAAACTATACAACGTGTTAATAAAATAACGCAAAACCTGAAAACAGTTTGTTCAGAATCGAGCATAGAATGCGAAAAAAAAAGAGTGTTGGCCGACTGGGGCGACCTGCTCCATACAAATGTAAAAAATAAATCGCGTCAAAAAATTTTATTTTTATTTTTTTCGCATTCTACTCTCGATTCTGAACAAACTGTTTTCAGGTTTTGCGTTATTTTATTAACACGTTGTATATGCAAGTCTACAGTCCCTTGAAACTGTACAAAAATCAAACTTCTAAGTAAACGTAAAAAAAATACGGCCGTTTATGCCATCTGTCGGTCTGTCAAGACCCTTTATCTAGGGAACGCCTGGAGGAATCAAGTTGGAATTACAACCATATACAAGTCTACAGTTCCTTGAAGCTGTGAAAAAATCAAACTCCTAAGTTACCGTGAAAAAAACATACAGCCGTTTATGCTGAAAAAAAAACGTATATTTCGACACTCTCAAGGGAATCAAAATGTATAGGGTACTTTACGTTGAATTAGAACTATGAAATTTGGCAAGCAATATCGTCTTATATAGAAGTACAGCTAAAAATCTGAAAACTATACATTTGTATTTAAGTACGGAACCCTCGGTGGGCGAATCTCACTCGCACTTGTCCGGTTTTGTGTCTAGTTACCATCAGGTAAACTAGCATACGGCTTGCCTCACGTTTATTATGGAAAATCATCCCCAATGACCACCGTCATTGGGGATGATTTTCTATAATAGAAGTTAGGACTCATTCGCATCCTAGTCATTAAAAAATTAAAACTTTGACTTGATAATTAACATCGCGAAAAAGAATGTAAGAGGATAGGTTATTTAGGTAAATATATTCCAGAAAATTCCCGTTAAATATTGTGAAATGAGCGGTTTCAAAATGTAGCTAAGGAACTACATAATAATTATTAAGTCAAAGGCCCTTTGGTAATAGAGCACACATTCTTGTTTGTAGCTTGAACAACGTAAAATTACTGTACTTAGACCGTCTAATTGAAACTTCCATTATTGTTATTTCAATTAGATACCATTTTAAGACATGCTCTGTTTGTTACCCAATTATTTCATCACCGCTGTAGGTAGGCCATAAACGTGAATTGCTTGCTTTAGATATTCCATGACTCACTCAAAATCTCTGCGCCTGATCTACAAGGCCGTCGAATTCCCAAAATGGAGTAAACGTGTTCGAGCGTCATAGTATGTTACTGCGTTTTAGAATGCTTTGTTTACTGTACTTTGTTAATGAATACACAAACGTCCGGTCTATTGTTAGGTGAACAGAAGCCTACCACTCTGGTGGTCTTTGTTAGAAGTTAACACCTACTTGGTTGCAATCCGTCGACGCTGATAAATGTTTTTATTGCCCACCACAAGTGCAACCAGGGTAAATTACTGGCCGCGTAACGAACATGCAAACAATGGTTGCCTGTATTAGTCTGTGACGAATCAGAAGGCGGTAGTCGGAAAAAGGCATCACAATAAACGTCCTGACGCTTCGGTGCAAAATATGTCCCGCCATTCGCGCCGCTACCCCATAAATTAAAGAGATAAATGGTACTCCAACAATGGTTAAATAAAGCGACGTTTCTTATGACGCGAATATAAGCTTTGTTTGGTGCACAGTAAAAAGCTGAAATGTCCATTCCCGATATGTTACAATGCGTTGGGATATTTAAAGGACGCTTAATATCGTGTCCTCTTCAGTGGATAAAAAAAAGTGAAGCATCATATTATGATTCCATTTTATGGTCGAAATCTGACTATTAGTTTTTGCTGCGATGCGTATTTATTTTATTCCCTAGATGTTAACAATAGTTTAATGGAGTCTTTATAGGTAACAACTTCTTTATATGCCATTAAAAACGTTTTATGCATGAAATGTGTAATAAAATTTAATTTAATCTACTCTATAGCAGTATAAAGGTAATATTAAATTACGACAAAGAGTTGATCATAATTAATTCTCATAGTTATAAATAAGATCTCATCTAAGAGTTCTATAAGAGTTCCTCTTGGATGTGATTATGAAATAATGTGCAGCCTACACCTATTTCGGTACTTTTTTAAAGACTTATGCAAGCATGTTTGTTATATTAAGGTAAGTTTTTTCTATATACATGTTTAGTAGTAATAGTAACGAGTAAGGTCTTCAGACCTCCGCCGATGCGCTGTGTTGAGAGTGACAGGAGAGGGGCTGCATTTGTCTCTAGCTATCAACACAAGCAATCCTCAAACTAATAAAGAGTTGGCAGTACCTACGATTGATGATTCTTCCGGAGTCACATACGTCCATAGGCTACGACCTAGGCAGGTCATATGCTTGTTGGCCATCACGATAGTTTAAAAAGATAAGTTTGTAATGTATGATTTTACTTCTGATCCAAGACGCATTGTCTGTCCGTCTAACATTAACCACTTGGATAACTGGCAATTATTTAAATTGTTCCACAGCCCCTTTATTTACTTAGTAAACACCAAAACTTGACTGACGTCGTATCCAATCGCTAATTCTTTACCAAGCGTTTCATCAAAAATATACGCAACGAAGCAAAGCTTAGGGTCTAATTTAAATGAAACGTTAGATACAAATACGATCTTCAAAAGTCACTCGTCAAGTGGCTTCCATTTGTGACCACTACAACCCTTCCTACATCTGTTGCGATAACGGCTTCCACATCCCACATCTATCTATAAGTATATCTACAGGCGCCCCCTTTCCATTTTAATCAACATTCTTCAACATAATAGGTTAGTTACTAGTTCAGACAAAAAGGGAGGTGATAGTGGGGAGGAACGTGCAAGTTACTGCGTTTTAATTTTGCATCATAAAGAAAATACAATGCCATTGTGCGCAAATTAAATTTAATGTGAGCTTGACAGTATTGCATTCTTGCAGTCGACTTGTTCTAAGAGATCTGTAACGTTTTAATTCATATGGACCAAGAAGCTACATTGATATATAATTTTATCAGGGTATATCGGTATCGAATCTTTTTCATGTTTACTGTAAGTTTAAAAACTTGAAGTGACCAACTCCTTGAAGTGATTTTTCCCTGCGATAGAACCTGTTAAAATACTCTTGCCGCACTATCGATATATAAATACTCACCTGTGCTTGCTCTCTTAGTATAGTTTCTTCCAGTTTAGATTACGAAAAATACTAAACGTTGGATTTTACTACTCCTTTTGTTGCGAGAGAGGATAAGATAGCAAAGAGCCGTCATTAAACGGACCGAAGTAGGAGTAGCTAGTATTTGTTTTGTTTTACAAACCTACTTAAAGATAACAAGTAAACATAGATGTCGGTAATGATTGGTTTTAATTTAAGTACTTTTCGTTATCTAAACTAGAACAAACTTTATGTGGTGTGTTGGCCTGCATTAGTCTCTAGCTGTTCACACAACAAATCTTTAAATCAATAAAGGGTGGACAATGCCACCTTATAACAATCCATAGGCTATGTGCCACCAAGCAGGTCATATGCGTATAAACACAAAAATGAGGTACCTGAACAAAAAAGATCCATAGTAATATTTTTTATAGATAGAGACAGTGAGTACGCAGTATTTTCTAAAAATGCAAAGCAACCCACCACAACACCCTGACATCACAAGATGGATCGGCTCGGCCCCTGCAAATTACATAAAGGCATCCCATACCGTAATCTTGGCAATGACATTACCGCATCTCGCCCGCTGTTTGGATGCCACCTTAACACCGTGGAGCTGCGAAGACATATAGTCGCAGAAATGCAAACAAGTTTTATTTTTTTAACGATTTATTTTTCTAGAAGCGCATGATTCTAATTTGTGGTATTATCAGGCTCCGACAGCAAAACTTGGTTTCTTCTTTTGATTTTTGTTTTATCCCACACGGAGTCCCGAGGCAGCAGAATTGAGGAAACTATATTTGTATGCAGTTTAATTATTTGTTTGGATTACCAACTTCGGGATTCGTCGAGACCCATGTTAATAATGGAATATATCTACCTGATTTTGTTAAGGATAATTTGCACCAAACGGCTCGCTCCGCATCGGATTGGAAAGGATCCGATCGGATACCACGACAGGCGAACGGAGCCGATCGCGCGTCGCAGCATATTTTCGATCGCGTGTCGCGGGAAGCATAATTTGCACCAAACGGCTCACATCGCATTGGATTGGAAAGGATCCGATTGGATAAGACGACAGGTAAACGGAGTCGATCGGATACGACGACAGGGGAGCGGAGCAGATCGAATAAGACAACAGGCAAACGGAGCCGATCGGATACGACGACAGACGAACGGAGCCGGTCGCGCGTCACAGCATACTTTCAGCTACGATCGCGTGTCACGGAAGACGCCCGCGGTCAAGCTGCAGTGCGCGTAAATACTGTGTTGTGTACATGATTGAATATCGTTTAAAGATTGTAAAATCCGTTCCGATCCAATGCGATGCGAGCCGTTTGGTGGGAATTATCCTTAACTGTGTTCACAGCACATGTGGCTTATTCACATGTCATAAAACGTTTATCACAATACAAACTTATTTTTTAAAATTTGCGGTAAAATAATCGGACTAAAGTATATTAAATCCTTGCGTATGTATCTTTGAAATAGTCACACTAAAATCAAAAACATTTCACCCTCACAAAACGACTGTCACTGACATCAGAAATGAGGGTTCATATTTCAAATCTCATGCCAACTTTGTCTCAAATTAAATTTCCTACTTCGCGTCTAAAAGAATTTGTCCACGCATCGCAACCTACCCTCTCCCTAGAATGTTAGGGGAATGCAATCATTTCCTTTGATTTCTCTTCCGTCCCGTTCAATTAGGAAGGCGCCTCTAACTACGCCGTTACGACAAATAGCCGTCCCAGTGTCAAAAGATGACTTTGTTTTAATTACAAATACTTTCTGGCCGTTTTATAGCCTCTGCGAATTGCAGTTTGCTGCAACTTTGAAAGGAATTTTCAATAAACTGTTGTAAAGATAAAAATACCATTAAATTGGTAACGTTGTTTGTTCATTGAAATTGGACTTTTCTAACAAAATGCTAGTATACATTTATAAAAATAATTAGAACGAACTTGAAGTATAGTTTTGCTAGCTTTGCATGAAGTTTACTTAGCTTTTGTTTGTGTATATAAAATAACTCTTAGTAGCTTCTTCCAAAATAAGTACTCAGTGCTTTTATCAAAGAAGCCTGTCGATACTTATTTCAAGGAATTACTAGATTACAATAAGTGAGTGATATTATCTTCAAGATCAAGATCACTTATCTTTTAGCAATATCTCCATTTAATTACTCTTCATCTAACTCTGACAATGAATTGCTCAATACTTTTTTGGCTTTAACTCTGCATGTGAATTGACTACAAATATAATGGTCATAAAAATAACTTTTGTCGGGTAGCTAATGAAACGCCCTCTCTTAAATTGACCCTATCTGGAGCCACCTAACCTAATTGATTTCATTCTATGACACTGCTACCTTCTCCTTCATTACTTAGTCTTGGTCTTCCCCTTTTTAGGGTTCCGTAGCCAAATGGCAAAAAACGGAACCGTCGTCATGTCTGTCTGTCTGTCTGTCCGTCCGTATGTCACAGGCATTTTACTCGAAAACTATAAGGTGTATCTTAATAAAATTTTGAGGATCGGTGTATTTTGTTAGCCGCTACATAGTTTAGTAATTGAATTACAAAAAAAAAAGTTTTTAAGGGTGCACTCCATACATAAAACTGAAAGTCAAAAAAAGTTTTTTCATTGCAGCCCACGTGTGGCACATCAATCGATAGGCCTTTCAAAATAAATTAAGGTTTCTCAGCAATTTTTTTGATTAAGTGAATAGAGTCGGAGATAATCACCCCGAAAGTCACTAAAATTGTGTCCCCCCCCCCCTAATTTTTGAACCGTGTATTTTAAAAATAGGATAAAAGTCATGGACACAGGGCTTATTAAATTCTTTCAGCGAAAATTGTTTTGAACAAGATAGGTTCAAAGGTTTTTGAGATATTTCTAAAAAACTAACTTCTTTAATAAAAAGGACGTAAGCGCCATAAGATTTCAGTAACGATACGACCTTTTTAATAGGCACTGACCCTTTCGTTGGGCGTGGTCCGACACGCACTTGGCCGCTTTTTTGCCTTGGATCTTTCCTTATTACGGTGTTAAAAGTTTCATAAAGACTAATATTTTTACTCCCCTTTTTCCTTGTCTTTAAGTTGTTGTTGGGTGTAAATTGTTGATTTAGACTATCTTTAATTCATGGAAAATCATTCAAAAGTCTAGGAAGTCGCCATAATACCCAAGTGCCAACGCCAAAATCAAAACCTCACATCACATGATGAAAATGAAGTTATGACATATAAAGTAGGGATATCACTGTGATATATGAAAGTAGGGATATCATAGTGATATCCCCACTTTCATGTCTTTTCTTCTCAAAATTATTATGAGTCGTAAACCTAAAACGATATCTTAACAATGTTATTTTCTGTCAATCAATACATATAGTATCGCTATCGCGCCTTTGAATTGAACCACCATAGAACCAAAGCCTATTGAATTTTTACGATTTAGTACAATACCTATATTAAATTGATATGAGGCGATTTAAAGCCGAGAGTTGAAAACAGCTGGTAACGGAAGTAGCCTAAAAGGTCCAAGACGGACAGAAGCTTTAAGGTGACAGCTCATTAGAGCTACCCGGCGCCCGACCCGCACCGTCTCGCCTCGTAAATGTACTAACTACGGAGTTGATATAGTGAGCGCATGCCCGTACAAATCCATATAAAGAAGACTAACCGCTCGAGGCGAGGCGGTGCGGGTCGGGCGCCGGGTGGCTCTAATAAGCTGTGATCTTTAGCAATGAAGACCACGACATTAATGATATATCTACTTCCATGGTGGGTAAGGGTTCATTTAGCCCATAGCACATATAACAATACATACATCTTTACCAGTATTATTATATAAAAACTGGTTGATTGGACATGCCTTTTATAATTTGAATGTTTTTTATGATAATAGTAATTCAATAACATGTATAAACATTTATAAAATTAACATGATAATAAATACAATTGTGATTCATAATATATATGACCTATTTATAACATATTATGAATAAATGAGTATGAGTATGAGTATACAGACAAAAAGTAGGTATGTGAAATTGTTGCTTTGTCAGTTGTAATAGTAAACCATCAAATTATCGTAATAAAGTATAAATTATAAAATATAATTAAAATCATAAAAAGTTATGAACCTTGAAAGTTTAGAAAAAATATGCATTTGTTTTTATTGTCCAAGAGTAAATTAAAAGTTACCAATAGAATCCTTACGCTTTTCTAGAAACAAAATTGTATGACAACTATGCACTTAAACGCAGTATTTCGCGACCGAAACAACAATTTACCTGATTTTCCATACTACGATTAGTACAAATATACAAATGTGACGTCACACTTGTATAGACACACAGTATGAAGCGTTTCGCGCTGCCGCCAGCGAGGTCCATCTTTATCTCAATTTTTTAGGTATTTATGTTCTTTAATTGTAGTTGCTCCCATACAAACATTTGTTCCTGTCCAAAAACTGGTTCGAATTACGTCACAAAAAAATCTTAGTCATCATCCCTATTGCATAAAGAAGAAAAGTCTGTGTTTAGTGGGGGGTAACCACATGAACCACGGATCAGATTTCAAAAAATATTTCACTTGTGTGTTGGACTTTCTGAACGAACATAAAAAGAGACTATAATAAATCCCGCGGGAGAAATCGCGCGGGCAGCAAATATAAGTATGTATTTAGTATTTACTAGCCACACGGCTCGTGACTCACACGCATTGTGGCCACGCTTTGTCTAGTTGACTTGTCACTTAGCCGCTCTATTTACAATGCTTTTAGCACGCCCTCTGTAAACTGAGAGTAAATAACGTTTTGCCTTAACCCTGTTGTGCGTTCCGACAAAGACTACGGTTTTAGTTGGGAAACTGGATTTGTTATTGTCAAACGCTCGCTTCATGTGGGAAAGGCGGCGGTCTCTGTCTCTGTCGCTCGAATACCATAAACCATAAGTGCCATAGAGACGGAGATATACGAACTTCGAGGTTCGATTTTCGTGGTTATACTACTCGTAGCTCGGGGCACCTTTGTCGCGCTTACCTGCCATGATTGGTGCGACTGAGGGCGCAATATATATATTGCTCTCTGTTCTCTCTTTATCATCATCATTTCAGCCGAAAGACGTCCACTGCTGGACATAGACTTCCCCCAAAAAGTGCCACAATGACCGGTCTTGCGCCATCCGCATCCAGCAGACAAAAAGTAAAGTAAAGTAAAATTTTAGGCACACTAGGCTAGGCCTGTATCATGGAAGTCAAAAGTAAACCAAACACTTTAGAATTTACCGAATCCATATCCATACTAATATTATAAATGCGAAAGTGTGTCTGTCTGTCTGTCTGTCTGTTACCTCTTCACGCTTAAACCGCTGAACCGATTGCGATTAAATTTGGTATGGAGATAGTTTGAGTCCCGGGGAAGGACATAGGATAGTTTTTATCCCCGAAATCATCATCTAAGGTGGTGAAATGGGGGGATGAAAGTTTGTATGGAGCTGCGATATAAACGAGTTCCACGCGGACGGAGTCGCGGGCAGAAGCTAGTAAATCCATAAATCAAAGTTAAAACAAACATAGTATATAGGTATGTGTAACTTTTGAGAGCAATGTTTACATATTAGTAAGTAAACTACGTATATGCATATAATCTTAAGACATTATATAATACATTTGCACAAATGTGCGTGTGTGTGTGTGTGTGTGTGTGTGTGCTTATGCTTAGATGTGTCTGTGGAGGGGTGTGCGCGCGTATGCTTGTGTTGATGTGTGTAAAATGTAAAAATGTAAAATGGTGCGTTTTATAAATAAATCAATAATTAATTAGATTTGATGTTCGTCCTACATAAATGAGAGATACACGGATTGGTGAAATTTAGCTTAAAATAGAAAGTATACTTTCCGACTTATCGTAGTCCCATGTAACGACTTATCGTAGTCCCATGTAAGCAACAGGTTCCGAATACGCTTTTTGGCCTCAAAAACAAAGCAGTGTGAATAAACATTGAATTAACTTCTTATAGTATTTGAAACCATATCGCAATTCTAAGAATATTCATAATATTGCAGACACACATGATATATAATTTACTTTTTAGGGTTCCGTACACAAAGGGTAAAAACGGGAGCCTATTACTAAGACTTCGCTGTCCGTCGTTCTGTCACCAGGCTGTATCTCAAGAAACGCGATAGATACAGTTGAAATTTTCACAGATGATGTATTTCGGTTGCAGTTATAACAACACATACTAAAAACAAAATAAAATAAATATTTAAGGGGGGCTCCCATACAACAAACGCGTTTTTTCTTTGCTGTTTTTATAGATAATGGTACGGAACCCTTCGTGCGCGAATCCGACTCGCACTTGGCCGGTTTTTTTTATATACCACGACGTTGGCAAACGAGCATATGGCCTGTCTGATGGTAAGTAGACTCCCAAGCCTATAGACGCTTGCGTATCGAGCAGAGTCGTCGTTGCCGACCCAATTGCTCGATAGCTAGAAATCTAGGTCTGTCACTCTAAACACAGCACATCGTCAACCTAAATCACCGTCAGGAACACAACGTTACATACCCATCTAGACTAAAAGGTAAAATTGCAGTCGTTTTCGTAAATACTATTTTAATAAAAATCATCATCATCCTCCTAGTGTTACTCCCGGTAATGCCCCTAAAGGAGCCCGGGGTCCGCTTTGACATCTAATCTCAAGATTTGGCATAGGAACTATTTTTACGAAAGCGACTGCCATCTGACCTTCTAACCTATTTTAATAAAAATATAATTCACTAGCAGCCCGGCCCGGCTTCGCACGGATTACCCGTTTTTCTATAAATGAAGCATTTTCCCGCGGTAAAAAGTAGCCTATGTTCATCACGGATAATTTCGGCTTCTAATGGTAAAAGAATTATTCAAATCGGTCCAGTAGTTTCGGAGCCTATTCAATACAAACAAACAATCAAATCTTTCCTCTTTATAATATTAGTGTAGATCAAATAAAGTATCTGAAAAGCCCGTGGATTCCAGACAAACTTTAAATGACAAGAAGGAAGCTCAGTATCGTCTCTTAGTAGTCAATAATATCGTTCTCTTCTTGTAATAAACTTCGCATCATGCTATCATAGACGTTACAGCAAAAAGCTATACAACACAAAATATCAACACGGTTTTTTTTGTTAATAAATCCTTTCAAAGCACCCTAAACTGCTCATTAATAAAAACCCTCGCGTCGCTCGCGATTCGTTCCGCGACGCGTGGCGAACCAGCGCCGACGCTCGCTGTCAGCGCTTGCGCATACTGAACGAAGTGGAAAGAGGCGTGTGTTAACTTGCAGTTAAAATTCAACCTTAAGTTGAACTTGTAACGATTCATTTTCGAAAAGCATTGAAATGGAAATAAAAATTTAGGAGAATCCGAGTGTGTTTATGACACAATTCGAATCAAGGGGATGTCCCCACTGGCATGTCAATTCAATTAAATTTTTAAAAAAAATGGCTTCCATCTAAGTTAAGATGATTTCGCCAGTGTCAAGTTTGCTTATAAAGCGACGTTGTTCGGTAGTTTGGTCAGTCGTTAATAATGCAATCAGCGTCAGAAGCTCCGCTTGAGAAGCAAGGCGTCCACCGCTGACCGCATCCCCGACGAAAGACCCACTGGCATGTCTCTGGGCCGGTATTCCATTCGCGATTTTTGACAACGGGGACATCCCCATATTCATTTTTGTCTTTCAAAATCAAATTGAAAGAATATCGGACAGAACTAGCTGGTCCTATCTATTTTCTATCTTTAAGAAACTAGTCTAATTTCGTCCCTGCACCATCTGCTTTTTCTGTTCATCGTAGTTTCAATTGTTACTGTCAGTTAGCTTTGTTACCGATACATTGCGTGCCGAATTAATTTGTATGAAACAAAGCGTTTTTTTTAAACTAGAGTAACCAATTTTCGTTAATTACGGCCTATAAATAAATATTTGGAATCAATCTTACACTAATCGACCTAGTCCCAAACTGAGCAAAGCTTGTACCTAATATGGGTACTAGACGACGATATACATACTTAACTAGATAAATAAATAATTAAATACATAGAAAACATCCATGACTCAGGAACAAATATTCATGCTCATCACACAAATAAATGCCCTTACCGGGATTCGAACCCGGGACCTCCGGCTTCGTAGGCAGTGTCACTACCAACTAGGCTACAGAGGTCGTCAAACTACTACTTACTTACAGCATTTATACTTTTCTTTATATTTTTGGTAAAGATATAACTAACTTTAGGACATCACTGATACAACTGTCAACTACTTTCAATTTTAAAACAACTACGGCAGCTTAATTTTGTTGGTGCAAATCGAATAGTTTAACTAATCGCCCCCCATCCCATTGACCCCATTCATTCATCAGATAAAAAGAACTTCATAAAGAACAGGAAGCAAACATTGTACTCTTAGTACGAATTTGTAGGCAAAGCTCAAATGCAGTCGCGTAACGAATCAAATGTGTACTTTCAAAAGCGCGTATATTTGCTTTAATGTTATTCAAACTTGAACTGTGTGCCTAAGTTATAAGGCTGAGTGTAATTATGTAATTTTCGCGTGTGAGTGATTAATAGTTTGAGCGGAAGGAAGTGTAGCGCCGTTCGCGAATTTGTTTAGCAACAGCTGTGACGAACGAGTGAAAAATAGCCGAGTTCTTATTAGATTTTTGCTGACGGTTGTTATTTGACGTTTACAGTTGAAAATCGGTTGGCTATCGCAATCATCACTTACATATCATACCAGCAATTTGTTGTTGTTTAGTATAACGTACCACTAATTTGACCGGTTACTATATATTTCTGTTGCTATGATTATTTTCTGCTTGGGCTAAAGGTCGACTGCTTGAAATGCCTTATGGCATTAAGTTCGCCTTTTGTAATTGTAACTTGTTACTGTGCAATAAAGTTTAAATAAATAAATAAATCACTGAATGTTATTTCCCATCTGTATTGTTTGTCCGAATTTTCATTTTGGCAAAAAACCGTTTTTCTCTGAAACCATAAAAACAAACCTAACCTAACCGAGAAAACGAGCTTATACCCAGCAAACGATACAACCATAGAAAAAGTAGTGCCGCGAAATGGTCGCACAGAATGCGTGCCATTGTCATAATTCAGGTTTGGGGGCGGGGTGTCAAAACGATGCCAGGCAGCCGTTTCGTTCGACCACGCGCATACCGGGTTTTAGGCACGAGTTTGGGTAGTAATACTAGCAATTATGAAAAGTAAAACTCGCATTCTGTGGTTTTTTCGTTCGCTGCTTTTTGCCGAAATGAAAATTCGGACAAACGAAACGGTCGGGAAATGAAACTCTGTGATTGCGATAGGATTGAAAATTATATATAAATACCTACCTGATGCCTGCCTGATAGTAAGCAGGTACCTACCGTCGCCTATAAACGCTTGCGCCTCCGAGAAGAACCATAAGCTGCTGACCTTTCATTGGTTTATGGATTCGATGCTAGACATTCTTAAGGCGATGCCTTGATTTGAGTCGAACACGCCCCCTAGACAGAAACACGCTGATGCCTTCCGCGCACGAGGAAAAGAGATGTAACACTCTTCGGAAATGGCTTTTTTGGACAAATTTCGATCAATACCTAACTTAGAGACGTTTTGTTTAAATTTCGTAAAGTAAGATTTTAGATGAGATTAAATACTGTATTAACTTGATTGTATCGTAAAAAAATGTATAGTTTAAGTTGGGTTAGTAAAAAAAGGAAAATACAGACCCAACTTTGGCATTTTTTTCTATCGAGGAAATAAGCAATCATGTAGCTATCGATAAAATCAGATAAACAATCATATATATAGTCAAGAATCATATATCTGAAAATCAGATCTTCTAGTTTCTGTTCTAGTCAGAACGGCGTTTCAAAGCACGCAATAATTTCCAATGGACAGCCTTAACACAGCGCAATTTCGGGAGCAGAAACGACCTTACACCGTATACCCACAGAACATGCGTTGACGTGATTATATGCGGTCTTCCGTAAGAAGGAGGAGGTACTTCACCACTTGAGCTGCCCCAAATCATCATCATATCAGCCGATAGACCACTGCTGGACATAGGCCTCCCCCAAAGAGTGCCAACGTGACTTACGTGACCGGTCCTGCGCCACTCGCATCCAGCGGACTCCCGCGACCTTTACCAGGTCATCAGTCCCCTAGTGGGAGGCCTACTCACGCCGCGTCTTCCGGTACATGGTCGCCACTCGAGAACCTTTTCGCCCCAGTGGCCATCAGTTCTACGAGCAAATGTGCCCCGCCCACTGCTACTTAAGTTTAGCGATTCGGAGGGCTATATCGATTACCTTGGTTCTGCTGCGGATAGCCTGATTTCTGATGCGATCACGCAGAAAAACTCCCAACATAGCTCTCTCTTTTTGAGTGACTTTGAGCCTTCTTATGAGGCCCATCGTAACCGACCACGTTTCAGTGCCATCTGTCATAACTGGCAACACACACTGGTCAAAGACTCTCGTCTTGAGACACCGCGGAATATTGGACGAAAAGATGTGCCGTAGCTTCCCGAACGCTGCCCAGGCGAGCCGTGCCCCAGATAGCGAGATGAAATTCTGCTGTTCCCTACCTCTCTAGTAGTACAATCGGTAAATTGATACAATTACTCAACCAGCCTGCAGCTATTAACCTTCAAAATCAGCCATGTGAGCAGCAATGTCCATTAAATCAGATCGTAGCAATATATATTCGATAATTATTGCCTTATGACGGTTTAATATCACTTTGCCAATATCTGATTGCCTCAGGTGACAGTTACGAGTTGTTGGGTCACTATAATGTTATGTTGAATTACTTGTTTGCATAAAGAACTGTTGTTCAACTGTAACATATTTTTAATCACCATGTTGACCTAGTTGGTATCCTGTATAAGAAGCCTGCAGTCCCGGTTTCGAATCCTGGTAAGGGCATTTATTTGTAAGATGTGCTGGAATATTTGTTCCTGACTCTATGTTGTACCTATGTTTTTCGATGTCTAGTACCCACAGGACAGGCATTGCTTATTTTGGGACTATGTACGTTAATTTGTGTAGGATTGTCGAACTAATAATATCATCATCATCATATCAGCCGAAAGACGTCCACTGCTGGACATAGGCCTCCCCCAAAGAGTGCCACAATGCCATAATTTATGTGGTCAAAACTGTTACTGTGATTGTTATTCATATAAAAATACCTCATAATAATATTTTTTTTTTTGTTTTTTTATACAACGACAGTGGCAAACAAGCGTACGGATCGCCTGATGGTAAGCGGACACCGCAGCCTACAGACGCATGCAACTCCAAAGGAGTAACATGGCCGTTGCCGACCCTTGATATATTTGCGGATTCGCTGTGTTGAGAGCTGAAGGAACAAATTCCCTTGCTCTCAACACAACGCATCCTCGGGAGCTCTGGCGACCTTGCTCACCTCCAGGAACACAACAGTACTACAGAGCAAGTAGTAGTGTTATTATGGCTGTGGTCTTCTACAAGGCGAAGGTACTTCCCCAGTTGGGCTGCTCCAAAGTCGAGCGGGATGACATTTCGCTGTGCCCTACCTCACCTCAAATAGTAATAGTTTGAAATAATCAGTAATGCATCGCACCCCTTCATACATTGATTAAAAAAAATGGCTCCACACAGACTTCAATATACGTATCATTGAAAATAATCGACGTTAAAAGTATGACGAATCGTCGTGAGAGAAAACGGTTATTAAATGTAGATAGGCCATTCATATAACGATCCTCCTTTATGATAAAAAATGTTTATTTTTAAACCTGTCGAACAAATGACTTTTATTAAAATGAAGTACCCTTATACCATGAAGTCAAGAGGCGCGACCGATCAATGAATGTACTTTCAATGCTCATAAAAAAATATTGTAAAATAGGAAGGAAATATTCGTACCTACTCGTAAAAAAGATCGGAACTAATTTTGTATATTATCGGCTATTGATTTCTAAAGAAATTGCTTTAGGAATCATTGTTCTCTTGTTGTTCATGTAAAATGAGCTAGAGATAATTTTTGCATGATGAAAATGACATCTTACACTCGTTTGAAAGGTTGTACAAATTTCCCCCTAGTAGCTCTGGCTGTATTTCGATTTGATTTTATATTCAATTCTATTTACTTTCTTCGCCTTTTAATTTGACTACCACAATAGACCAAGACAAGACATCACAAAACGGCAGCAAGGTGCCTAAAAATGCTCTCCTGGGTTTAATTCGATAAAATGTGACGTCCCCGATATGTCACAAGGATATCCGCACTTTCTTGTCTCTGTCTGTCGCAAGCATATAGACATACACATCAAGGACGCAATTCCATTAATCCTAACTGACAAACGGGGACATTCCTTGGATATCACTTTTGTTTCACGTCTCTTTCATTCTGATTCTGAAAGAAAGACATGTATTTAAATGGAGATATAACTTGTTGATTACAGTCCAGATTGTTTAGGTCAAATACCGGTTCAGCAAAATGCCAATGTGGCAGAAATTTCGTAGGAACCAAATGTAGCAAAATCTTTGAAAATATTTCGTTTTACTTAAACACAATTTCTTGCAAAAATACAAGCTCAGTTGATTTAATTATCAAGGCTAGAATTCGCAGAACCCTTTAGCATCACATGTCAAGCCTCAATACAATTAACCAGAAGACTAGACGAGCTGGCAGCCATTAGTGATATTTCTTTCCGTTATCGCACAATCTAATTAATTTATACAGGTTTTTGTTCGAGCAAGCCGTAACTCTATCATCTGGGTCTAGGTAGTCCAGTCAACGAAGTAGTTGACCTTTGCCTCAGGAAAATGAAAATCACAATTACTTTAAGAAGTATACGTTTACTAAAACAAAAGTAGAGATCAAATCCCTTATTTCAAGAATTTAACAGTTTTCTGTACATCGTAGCGCGGATGGAGGGACAAAGAGCTCCGCTGAAACTACTCGACGGCAGACCAGGCCCCGTAGCATGGATGGCGTTATCACGCGATAAGTGACAGGATAGGCGCGTCGTCTCGTTCTATCGAACGGTGTCAGCCAGGGACGGAAGCTCTATCCTGTCACTTATCGCGTGATAACGCCATCCATGCTACGGGGCCAGATGGTCTTCGTAGCTTGGTAGACCTAAACTTCGGTTGATGGATGGAGTTCAGAATTACCTCAAAGTGATTGAAGTTAGTCGCTGGAGAGAGATGGCGAAGAACACACCAGCATCTCCATGCCTGTCTGATAAAAATACTCGACCATCAGGCCCATCCGGAGCTGTAGAGGCTCAGATGATGATAAGTAGTACCCAACGAAGACCTTTAATTGGAACCCAGTAATGTACTGTTTATTGTCATTGTCAAATGACGAGTGTCAAGTTGGCGAAATGACAGCAGGTTGCTTTGTCGTTGGAATATACGCAACCATCTCCAAGTTCTAGTAAGAGGAATAATAAATACCTATTCAACTCAGTTATAGTAGTTTCGATGTTGTGTACTAAAGGGTTGTATAGTGATAGTAGCTCAAAATTTATTATTACTCCAAAAGAAAGAAGGCAGAAAATATGCCTAGTGACGAAAACCCCATTCAGTTCAGATATCTCAAAAAAATACGTAGCTATAATTGTTTCGATATTGCTTGTTAGAGAGAGAAATTGTATGGGGTTCATAACGTCACGGCATTCGAGCGTCATAGTAAATGACAATAGTTTCATATGAAAGTGCGTTTTGCTTAAAAGAGAGAATATTGGACACTTTTTTTTTTTTTCAATTTATTACAAGACAAGTATGAGGTCTACTGGTGTTAGTTATTCTTAGTCTAGGTTAGTACTTAACGGTAAAAAGGGATTTGGTGCGGTCGGTAAGTATTTTTGTCAATGGACAATCAAACTTACCAGCTATCAGTTTCAGGATGCTGTTGCTGCTCCCGCGCATTCTATTCAGGAGAGAGGCAGACTTTTTGCGCCAAACGGCGTCAAAGCCGCCTGTACGCGCCTCGGCAAACATAAATGACGCACTGCAGAAGCGCGGCAGCCGCAACAGCGCCCTGAAGGACTTATAAGTTTGTGATTATTTAAATTCATCTTCTGCTTTACTTGTTTCTCCATGCCATTACGGCAACAATCCTCCAACCAATATACCATAACAATACACATCGCCGAACCCGCCGCCGGGGGAGGCCACCGCGAGCACACTACTACTCCACAGCACCTCATTACGAGTCCCGGTACGGACAGTTACCGGGACAACCCACTCAGACACTCACTCCACATTAGTTTTGCCTAATAACACGAATTTAAATGTAACTTCACACACTATTAAAACCTCTACACTGCCTCGAGGCGCCCGCGCGCCCCGAGTGCCCGCGCTTATACTTTTCGGCAGTCGGGTAGCCCTGTAGTGGAAACTACCCACAGCCCAGCAAAGATCTGCAGCAACAGCCCTTCAAGCTGCTGCACAGTACCAAGGTCCAAAAAAAAATATTGTTTCTCCATTTGACAATATTTTTAATCCTCTTTCGAGAAAATGCAATATTTTTGGTTATTTTGTTTGCTCAACACCCCTATTATAACTGATAAGTTAGTTGTATCCGAGTTCAACTGATTCTAATAGGATTTCAATTCCTACCTAAAATGAGAACCCTCCCCTAACTTATCATATAAGTCAATAAGCGAGATGAAATTGTAAAAAGAATGCAAAAACTAAAGAAAACAAGATTTTTTTTTGTATGCGTCTTACAGTAGCTAAAGTTTAAAAGTTGTTTAAAGCTTACTATTTTGCTGGGTCATTAAAAGTATGAAGGTGTTTTACTAGTTAAGACTTGTCTACAAAAATATAACCTTTGGTTCAATACTGATTTATACGCAAACTTATATAATTATCGACGATTCGACGCTTCTTCAATATTTTCCCACGTAATAAGATGGAATCAAACACCTTTTTGACTAGGGTACAGATTGGCGTTCGTCTGAACATCTCGCCCACACGCTCAGTAATTAAGCCCCAAGCAAGTTAACTTAATGCAATCACTGATAAACAGTTGCTTACATTTACATAAAATCGGAATTCCGAGTTTCATAACATACTCCACTTGACATCCCAATTCTTAATGAGACAATCAACGCATTATTTATTTTATAACTGTATATGTATTGTGCATAGTTTTTTAATATGGTCGCAAATATGAATAACGATCTTATGGTAACGACCGCTTCAGCCTAGTTGGTACCCTGCCTACGAAGCGAGAAGTTCTGGGTTCGAATACCGGTAAGGGCATTTATTTGTGTGATGAGCACTAAAATTTGTTCCTAAGTCATGGATGTTTTCTATGTATTTGAGTATTTATTTATCTACATAATTATGTTTATCGTCGTCTAGTACCCATAGAACAAGCTTCGCTTAGTTTGGGGCAAGGTCGATTTGATTTGTAAGATTGCCCCTAATATTTATTTATTTATTTATGGTAAGAGGAGGCCGCTTTGATCTGTAGGAGCTTACAACTTTAAAGTCTCTATGTTTTGCAGCTTTTCCGGCTATATCTATTGTAGTAGTACTGGTAGTTACAAGTAACTCTGTGACCCGTAGAAGTTAGTTACACCCGACAATATAATTAACGAACCTGATCACAAGATTTCACGACGATCGGTTTTTTTTTTTTTTTTTTCCTTACCTATCTTTCCAAGTTGGGCCCCGAAGGGGCCCTTAACTAATTACCTATAGCTAAAGCGACGATCGGTTGAGAAATGCGACCTGCACGGTTATCACAAGACGGCGCGCGTGTTCTCTCGTTTTTTCTCGCGCTTTACCTCTCTTTGTAGGTGTTCTTATAAGAGCGAAATCGATAGTGCGAGAAAAATCGAGAGAGCTCGCGCGCCGTCTTGTGATAGCCGCGCTGTAGAGGAGACAGCGGGACAGCAGGACCCATCGACCCATCAAAACATGAACGACAAATAAAAACGCACTCTTTGGTCTTATTTGACACTTCAAACGGACTCCTTCGGCAGTTTGCTCTATTTAACAATCAGTCCCAATTAGGGCGGATAATTTTGTGACAATAACAAAATAATAAATGACTTATTTATTAAGGTGCAAGTCCAATTGATGAGATAACCCACGGTAGAATATGAGAAGCTTTTAGACTTCAAAGCTATTTAAGGATGCAACACCATTAAAATGCCGTAAAATTATACGAGGACTAATTTTGATAACAAGTGATCGATAAAATTTGACCTTTTTGAAGCTATTTAGGATCAGGTTTTATCAAAGGTACTAAATGGTAAGTGAAGCGAAATATACGTATAAAATCAGTAAAATTCCAGTATTTACCTGGTATTGTAATCTACGTGAACGAGATATCTAAACGGTTAGCTGACTGTTTTTACCGATGCCAAAATGAGCGCAGCAAACGAAGTTCTCTGCTTCAGCTTAGGCTTTCGTATGTGCGGACGTCCACCTGTTCGCTCTTGGTTGAGAACCCTGTGAGCTGGTTCGTGAATTATATTGTTTTTTGTAGATTCAGGTTTAGTTTGTTTTAAAACACATTCATATTTCCGTCGCATACTAGGTGCAAGCTACTTCAACACGTGGGAACGAACTTACGAAAGTCTTTTGTTTCGATATCGGAATGGCATTCGATAAGGATTTCTAGGTCCGATTACTGATTCAAAGCGCGCGTTTACTTAAAATTCTTGTTCCAAATTTAAATGTACCAATACGTACGTTAACATCTGATGCTTTATAAACAGCCGACACATTTTTATCAGAAGCGGTCTACAGGTTGCAATCATTAAGTGTACCCGGATGAGTATTCCGTAAATATAAAAGAGGTGTCCAAAATCTTTATATCGATACGGAAAACACGTTATGCAATAAATAAAATCACATTATTTGATAAGTTTTTTTTTAATAAAAACAGCAAATATTTAAGAGGTAATACTACGCGACGCGACAACTGCAGCTCAGAGTAAAAATCCGATACAGAAATCATCAAAATCGAGGTTTCGTTCTCGACTGTTTCCTCCTCCAAAACTTAACCAATCTTAACGAAATTTTGGAAATTGAATGGGAAGGAGACATTCTGTGTCGGACCGTTTTGATTTTTGTGCTTATTATTATACGATTTGTATACTAGGCGTCTGTTTGCGGTCAATTTATTTTGGCGTTTTAAGCGATGTTTGAAGTAGCCTAACTTCTATATAATCAAAAATATCCAATAAATAAAAACGTACCGACATAGATAATGATGATATTAATTTTGTATAAAAAAAATATTGATCTAGGTTCAAAAACCAGGGAAGAAACAGTCGAGAACGTTTGTATGGAAAAATGACCCATAGCATTCCCTCTTAAAACTGTTCGTAATGCTCAATATGATCTTCGTAGTTTATTTATAAGGCTGAGTAGATAATATATCCGGTATCATATAATGACTTATGGGCTTCGTCGGCGACGGGCCGCCGATAGTGAAATGAAATGACACACGTAGGACAAGTCTTTGTACCTACAGATTATAATATACAGGAACAACACATAAGAGGCACAGAATATAATAATAAACTATAACACGTAAAAAACAAAAACTTGCGTAAATAATGGGTAGGTATTTGACAACAGTGAAAATTAATTGTTTTTTCATTAGCAACAGATAAACATTACGAAAATACTCGCAAAGCATCGATCTAAATATTACTTATGTTTGAAGAAGCCTGCGTATAATTTGTTCACATATGGATGAATTTAAGGTCCACAAAAGCAAATTCCCTAGAAAAACCAAAAATATCAATAACCCTAAAACCAGTTTCTATCGCAATTCTTTTTTTGGGACCAAAAATATTTAATCACTTACCGGACAACCTAAAGTCACTGCCAATACCATCATTTAAAGGACAACTACAAAAACTGCCCATCAGAAAGACCTATTATGACATGAAATCATTTTTTTATGATAATAATTGACATCCAACTATGAAATTGTATTTTTTTATGTGGTTTAAATGTATTTTACATAATTGTTATGATTTTCAATGTGTATGTAATTTTAAGCATTCATTAAGTAATTTTTCAAATATACAGAGTGTACCGAAAATGGGGTGTGAATCGATCAAGGGCATAACAGGTATCGTGTTCTTATAAGAAAATAGGAAAAGAAATTTTTTTTCACGGGTTTTTTTACATTTGTATCCGACATGCTCCACACAAATGTAAAAAAATTATCGCGTCCAAAAAAAAATATTTTAGACTTTCTTATCGGAATACGCTAATATATGCTAATATACCGCATTTCCGAAATACCAGATTTTGCAAAATATCGGATTATCAATATATCACACTTTGAGCTAACCACATTTAGCTAGCTAACCCTTTACAGGTAAAAAAAATCATAAGGTACTCATGGAACTACCAATGCGCGCCCAAGCGGTGCACAAATTATGTAATAACTAGTGAATCTACCCTTTTTTCTTATTTAATTTTTAACAACAACTGTAAAACGAGCGACAATAGTGACAGATAAACCGTGCGCGGTTTTCGCTCGCTATTCGAATGCAAATTTAAATAGTTTTTTAAGTATTTTGGGTAATAAAAAAAAAAAAAAAAAAAACTAAATCGTTTTAAGTATGTCCCTATACTGAAATATTTGGTATATTGATTGGTAATGTGATAAATCAAGAATGTGGTATTTTGCAAAATCTGGTATTTCGGGAATGCGGTATATTAGCAACGAGCGGATACCTGTTATGCCCTTGATCAGTTCACACCCTATTTTTGGTACACTCTGTATTAGATTTTAGGAATATTGTATTAGAAGCAAGTTATACTGAACTATATTATTTATTGAACACCTGTATTACGCACATATCACCAGCAATAAACACTTTGATTAATTGATTTGATTTAAGATTTTTAAATTCATAAAAACTAGAACTAAGAACGCTGTTTGATTGTGACGTCACAAGCAAGTAATCCATAGGTACAGATTTCAAACTAACATAACGGAACGTTTTTGCCGTTTCATAAAAGAAGCTAATTTGACTAATTAGTCAAATATCGTATTTACCCCAGAGCATAGACTACTAAATGAACATGTGACAGGCGTAACCAATACAAATCGGCCGGCATATCCGATTTCCTTATATTCATACATCTGCGGTATTTACAGAAAGCGTATTGACTAGGCGAATTTACAAGCATGCAGAAAAATGAATAGATACTATCGACTACACAGCTAACTGATCATCCGAGCACTTTATGTGCATTGTAATAAGGTTCTATATAAATACGAGATGGCTAGTAAACAGTGTTGGCGTTTGTACTTATAAACAAAAGAGGCGACGGAGCCGCTGCAAAAGTTTTCATAAAACATATAAGTAGGTACTGCACTCTTCTAATAAGGTACGCTTTCATTTGCTTGTGATTTTGTCTGTGTGAACTTCGTTGGCATTTTTTAACCCCAATTTTTTCACTAAAGCTGAAGGTCCTGGGTTTGAATCCCGGTAAGGACAAATATTTGTGATGAGCATGAATATTTGTTTCTGAGTCATGGAAGTTTTCTATGTATTTAAGTATTTATAGCTCTTATATATTGTGTATATCGTCGTCTAGTGCCCATAACACAAGCCTTACTGAGCTTACTATGGGACTAGGTCGATTTATCTAAGATTGTCCCCTAATATTTATTTATTTATTCACATTGTTCGGTGATGTTAGATATAAACAGCATTTTGTTTTTATTTAGGTTATAATACTTATAATTAATGATCTTTCTATTATTAGGGTTACAATAAGACATGTTTTTTCATTTAAAATGATACGTTGTAAACTCCGTTGGCATGCCTTAAATAAATAATCTCTTTGCTTTTCATTTGGAAAGTGTTATATTATAAAGTTTGTGAAAATGAAAACTGTTTCTTATACGAAATCTCATAAATCATATCCTTAGTAAGTAATTAACAAAAAATCCAATAGATTCCCCTCAACTAAGTGCAAGTGTCGGTTCGCAAATATTTTGCTTCAAGCTCGGCGCCAGCTGTGTGGACAAGGGTGGCTTGGAACAAAAAAATATCAAATCAGACACATCATTTAATAAAAGCCCAGAACGGCCATACAGAGTCAAAAAACAATTTGTATTTCCCGTGGTCTGTTAGTTAAGGGCTAAGCTGTCCATAGATGCAACGTTATAAAACTTACCTATGCTCAAACCAAAGGTCCATTCCATTTACTGGTGAAAGAGTTTTTGAAATCGGAGTATCTCCGGAGATTACTCCTACATACAAATATACTCAGTCAACCAAAGGGCAATGGAGAGGGCTATGTTGGGAGTTTCTCTGCGCGATCGCATCAGAAATGAGGCTATCCGCAGCAGAACCAAGGTAACCGATATAGCCCTCCGAATCGCTAAACTTAAGTGGCTAAACTTAAGCGGGCACATTGCACGTAGAACCGATGGCCGTTGGGACGGACAGGTTCTCGAGTGGCGACCACGTACCGGAAGGCGCAGCGTGGGTAGGTCCCCCACAAGGTGGACTGATGACCTGGTAAAGGTCGCGGGAGTCCGCTGGATGTGGGAGGCGCTTGGTACCTACTATGTTCCAGAAGAAAGTGCAAGTCCGCCAATGATTACCCATAACTCAACTAAATCAATTCAACTAAACAAGACGTTATAAAACTACTCTAAAGCCAACAAGTATCCATAAAAGCCAATCGTTATTTTAATCGATTACCAAAGCCAAATGTAGCCGGATTTCCGTCTCTCCGAAATTATTATTTAACATGTCCATTAAAAGCTATGCTGTCCTAGACATTCATTTAATTTGGCCATCAGAACTGAGCACAATTATTTTTGTAGGTAAGCAGATTAAATACTTGCTTTTCTTTATCGGAAGATGTCCGCCTAGTAAAATTGCGTATGACCCGGGCGGAGCTGCGGGCTTAAGATGGTGGATAAAGGCACACACACTGACTAGAGATAAGTGCGAGTCCATACATTTGTCGCAAGTGCATGTAGCTTTTGTATGGACTCGCACTAATCACTAATCAATTTGTAAACCTTCTGACATCCGTCACGTTCTGACAAATATGCAAGTGCGAGTGTGTACGGATGGCTTATCCACGACGATAAGACAGTGACAAAATTGCAATGATCTTAGGCCTTCTGGAGCGGAGCATGTCTAGTTTTAGTTAGTTTTACTGGGCTTTTTTCCGCAAGTCGACATCCAGTGTGCCTATTTTGCGTGAATCGGTGGGGTAGCGCTACTCTAACCACCCCAGCTCCTCCAGGAAGTTTGTGAGTGCCTTGGTGTTGCTGACTGCGTTCAATAGTGTGTCCGGAGACCCTAGGTGTTTTTTCCTGTATACTTCTACCTCCAGTCCAGTAGAATGTATTTAGTTGTTTCTTCTGCTTCCATGCACGCTCTGCACATGGGGCGGAGCATGTCTATTTGGATACTTTGTACGAGTATCATACTCATCTACTGGTGAAATTAGACGACCAGTTTAGCCTATTTGGTAGTGACCCTGCTTACGAAGCTAGAGGTCCTGGGTTTGAATCTTAGTAAGGGCATTTACTTGTGTGATATTTGTGCTTGAGTCATGGATGTTTTCTTTGTATTAAAGTGTTTATTTATCTACTTCAGTATGTTTATCGTCGTCTATTTGTGCAGGATTGTCCGCAGTTATTTATTTATTTTTATTTTAATAATTGTCAGGCTTTCGACAGTTTAAGATTTTTGGTTGGTACGTAGAGGACGTATAAAAATACAAAGTTACAAACTTTAACTCTTTATAATATGAGTGTTGATAGTTTCTTCTATACTTAGGTATTATCTGCAGTTGCTATTAGATAGATGTTTTCTCAACAAGTCTGAGAGCAGTTTTGTAAAGTACTTAAATTATTATTTTTTGAGACACATCTATCTTCATTAGTCTGTGAGTTGTTGAAGATATCGGTTTTTATCTTGTTATATCTCGTGTGGGCTTTGCAAATGAAGGCCAATATACTCCTGTTTTTTTTTTTACTTTATATCATGAGTGCATTAATAGTATAACATCTATTTAAATTACGGTAGTTTGTCTCTCCTGGGCTGAATAATTATTTATTGTTTTTCAATTTTGAACTATTACTCATTCGTCAAATGTTAAAAGTTAATTTTGAAATTTTAGTATGGTACAGCGACAAGAGCTTAGATCTTAAATAAGCAGAAGAAGAGTTTCCTACAGACCGTTTGTTTGTTTGGCACGACACGAACTTGATTAAAACACATGAACTTACTACTCGAGGAGATAAACACAGCATTACTCACCCCGTCCATATTAATTTGAATAGCAATCTAAAGCCATATCAGGAAGCTGGTCTAGTTCCTTTGACAGCTTGCGACGGTCGTATACGAGTTGTCTTGAGCTATTCATGGCTTTTACAGAACTAATGCGATCATTCGACTCAAAGTGATCTTGTCGGAGATTCAAATCGATGTCACTGATCGTATATTGTCGCCCAAGATGTCGACGATACGGTGTATGATCGAAGGTACAGGTTATAGTGAGGGAATAAGCGTTTTTATAAACTAGCTTCAGTTTGCATTTTGATGTCCAAACTATTCCCGTAATGGTTGATTTTCGAACACTCATTGAGAAAAGAACTGTCAACATCTGGATTTTATGTGCATGGTAGTTTAAAAACCTCTCGACACTGAACAGAATTAAGTCTTGCAGCCACTTGCAGAGCTCCCGGGGATGCGTTGTGTTGAGAGCGAGAGAATTTGTTCCTTCAGCTGTCAACACGGCGAATCCTCAAACATATCAAGGTTCGGCAACGCCCATGTTACTCCTTTGGAGTTGCATGCGTCTATAGGCCTCGGTGTCCACTTACCATCAGGCGTGCCGTACGCTTGTTTGCCACCGTCGTTGTATTAAAAAAAAACTTTCGTAGACACGTGCTAGTACTGCTAGTTCGATTCGATCCATCCAGAAAGAAAAGCCCCGCACCCATATTTGCTATGAACGACACAGAAATTGTAGATAGGATGCAAATCTTCCGTTCTCAATAAACTTTTTCGTATAATAACTGCTTTACCTTGAAAATATAGGTACCTACCTACAATTTTTTTATCATTTTATAAATACAACTCGGTTCAGTAACACGATTTTTTTAGATACGAAACAAAATATATAAACCTATCAACTGTTTTATCTAGACCAGAAGTTTCTTTTTAAGTATTTTTTTTTTCAATATACTATAAACGCAAAAAAAAAAAATTAAACTTTTGTACCTAAAAAAATAAGCTCCACCATATCCACAATCTAATCAGATGTCATTTATAGGATTACGAGCAGATACGACGGAATCGAATAGATGGCTGGTTCACAAAGAATGTTTAGGAGAAATCTTTCAATGATTGCTTTGTTTTTATGGTAATCACGCAACCAGTTTGAGCTCAAACTTCCGTTGGTAAAGTTCAACACGAACTGTTAACGAACTTAGATATCATCATTACAAACAAATTAAGTTATTATAGAAACGTTTCATTATGGCTTCGGGTTTTGAATTTGTTAAGGATTGACTAGGGTGTTGAGTTGCTTGACTTTTCCTCTTTTACATTTGTTTTTCATCATAATTTGTTACACGTGGAAGTGTTTTGTGACCGATTTACGCTAATATTATCAAGAGGTAAACTATGTGAGTAGTAAATTTATACAACGACGGTAGCAAACAAGCTTACGGCCCGCCTGATAGTAAGCGGACACCGCAGCCTATAGACGCATGCAACTCCAAAGGAGTTATGTGGGCATTGCCGGGCCTTGATATGTTTGAGGAGTCGCCGTGTTGACAGTTGAATGAAGGAACAAATACTCGCTCTCAACACAACGCATCCTCGGGAGCTCTGGCGACCTTGCTCACTTCCAGGAACACAACACTACTACAGAGCAAGTAGTAGTGTTATTATGGCTGTGGTCTTCTGCAAGGAGCTACTTCCCCAGTTGGGCTGCTCCAAATTCGAGCGGGATGCCATTTCGCTGTGGCCTACCTCACCAAAGGGATTCACTGTAGAGGTTTGATGATTTCGCGGGTTTGCCATACAAAAATAACAGCTTCTATATTTCAATTTAAATAGCTTATTGAGTAAGTCATACATCTTTGACATTACACTCTAAATACATTTTTGACATCATATTCCAAATGATATAATTCACAATGCTTTATTAATAATCAAATGATATGTTGTAATGTAATTCAAGACTAGATATTTAAGCCAATGTTTTTGTACGCCAATCGGCAAAACATAGTGCAACGTACAAAACTGAACATCTCTGTTTCTATGCAGCCATCACCTATGTTTGACAAATAAAAACACTTTGCCTTTGCCTTTGCCTTTGCCTTTAAGCTGTCAGAAAAAACAAGTTGTATGGTCATTCTGCTGCAATCCTTGGTTGCAGACAATGTATTATCATCATTATCATAACAGTCGAAAGACGTCCACTGCTGGACATAGGCCTCCCCCCAAGAATGCCAACGTGACCGGTTCTGCGCCACCCGCATCCAGCGGACTCGCGCAACCTGTAGTACATTTGAGACAAAATCTATGTAAAAAAAAGTGTATAAAAAATCCTATCGCTGAAGGTTGAGTATTTTTCCAAGTAGTCGTCGAACTCTTACCTAATCAACAGTGGCGCTACCCTGAGATAGTCCACATTTCATAGTAACTTTGTGGGTTTATAATAATAATAATCCATACTAATATCCATACTAATATTAGAAATGCGAAAGTGTGTCTGTCTGTCTGTATGTCTGTCTGTTACCTCTTCACGCTTAAACCGCTGAACCGATTGCGATGAAATTTGATATGGAGATAGTTTGAATCCCGGGGAAGGACATAGACATTTCATCCCGGTAATCACCCCCAAAGGGGATGAAATGGGGGGTTAAAGTTTTTATGGAGCTACGATATAAACGATTTCCACGCGGACGGAGTCGCGGGTAGAAGCTAGTAATTAATAAATCAGCCTGTATACGTCCCACTGCTGAGCACAGGCTCATGGATGAGAGGGAACGGGCAGTAGTTGTAAGTGTGAGTGATATCATTTCCAAAACTCATCATCCGTAGAATAATCTTTTTCTCAAAAATAGTACGAAATGTTCCCATAACATCTGTGCAGATAGTATCCGAAAGTGATTCATCCTGGACAATTTTTAGAAGTGTCCAGTAAGTAAGTATGAAATCCCATTACATATCATAATATTTAAATAGGATAGAACAAGAATAAAAAAAAAAAAAATAAAAAAAAAATATTAGGGGACAATCTTACACAAATCGACCTAGTCCCATAGTAAGCTCAATAAGGCTTGTGTTATGGGTACTAGACGACGATATATTTAATAGATAGAAATACTTAAATACATAGAAAACATCCATGACTCAGAAACAAATATTCATGCTCATCACACAAATATTTGCCCTTACCGGGATTCGAACCCAGGACCTTCAGCTTCGTAGGCAGCGTCACTACCCACTAGGCTAACCGGTCGTCAAAAGTGTCCAGTAAGTAAGTATGAAATCCCATTACGTATCATAATATTTAAATATAGAACATTAATGACGTCAGATGCGTAAGAGGTAGGATGGGGAGAGATTCGGGACGAGGCTGGGGGGTGGGAGGGGAAATAGTTTGATGTAAGACAAACTTTTTTTTTTTCGTTTTTCTTTTTTTTTCTTTTCTTTTTGTTCTTTTTTGTTCTTTTTTTTTTTGTTCTTTTTTTTTTTTGGAAAATAAAAATTATTCAAGTTTTTACTTCTACTGCCTTTGTTATGGCATAAACTAATGCTGGTGACTGTACCTATATATTTTTTATTCTAACTTATTCAAACATTGTTTTATTTTTGAGAAAAGCACTATACACGCTTCGACCATAAGTGCCATCCTGACCTCGTATCATACTCGTCCAGGATGGCTTACTTACTGGTCTCTGCAGTAATGTACTATTAATATATGGAATGATATTCGGGATGGCTCAAGGTAAAGGCTATACGATTATCCCATGGCTAAACCTGAGTTGTTTATAATATTTGTAATACGCGTGCAGAGCTGCGCAGGCGGCACGTCTACCTATATATCTAGTACGTAGTAGTATCGGACACATCTTAATAACATCCTTTTCTTATTTTATACGTGTTTAAAATTATGTAAATATAGATACTGCATACTTTTTTTTGCATTGCATATACCACTAATACTCCAGGCAAAATACGGTTTTGAAAACATTAATTTATAATAGCGTTTTTTTTGTTGATTTCATTTGATAATGTTATTCTAAGATGATTTAGTCAAGAATCCGACAAACTTTCCACCCGGAAGTAATTATGTAGATTTAAATGAAGCATGCATTATCTTTTTTTGTACGATTTATCTTAAATATTATAGAGCAAATGTAAATGAACCAAAATAAAGACAAAAACATTTATTCATATTTTACTGACTTTTTAGAAGCCAGTTAACTTATCATTTTGTTCGATGTCTGAAATTTTGTCGGATTTTGTCGCTGGGTAACTATTTAATTGATAATATATCCGTTATACATAAAAAATAAGCTATTATAAATTATTTCCAAAATTGTCATTTTTTCCATACGAGTTGTCAGTTCATTGCCTGGACTATAATGCTTCATCGCTACTCCAAGTCCACCATCTGACAATGGAAACTTTTAATACAGCCCGCACCCAACAAATCACGTATTTATTTTCTTATCAAGCATGTTGTTTGCTATAATTTTGTCTAATTGCACAACTAACTAATTTTACCTAATTGCACAACTCATAATTAACGTGATAAAATCAGTACCATGAAAGTTCACAACGACTAATTTCTAAACTAAAAAGCAGTGTTCACCGGACGCATACTTAATTGCCATTTCACCAGCCTCGTACTTTACTTTTCTCGTTTATGAACTTTGAACTTTATTGGCTGCTCATGAAGAGTTATTTTAGATACAAATACGTATCGGATGCGATGTTTAGAAAATAATTAGGAGTTTTCATCACACGCCACTGATTGCAACGGCTGACCGCAAGCAATGCACTAGATAATGGTCTAGTCTTTGTTTTTAATGTAAGGGCATTTCTTCATGTAAACATATTGTCACTAACGCTCTTTTTAAACAAGGGGCAGTCACGTGCTTACATACACTTTTTACTGATACAACAATGCCTAGTTTTTGTCTAATAATACCTTCTATTTTATCAGTTGAACAGTTTTGATTTAAATGTACGTCGACCTTTTTCTTTTAATTAGTGATCGTTTTAATTCCCTTCTTTTTCATTGAACACAAGAAAACCCGCGGCATAAAACATAGCCTTTAACCAACCAGAAATTTCAATTTCACACGCAAGTGTAATATTTTTTGAAATCAGATGAGTGGTTCTGGAGATTACCCAAAACACACAAACTTATAAACTTACAACTACAATCTCACGGACTTTACTTCTTTATAATATCAGTGAAATATTTATTTATGTTACAAACAATAAGATATCATTTTATAAGTAAGACATAAGACATAAGACATAAGACATAAGACATAAGACATAAGACATAAGACATTTATTCAGCAAAAAAAGTTTACACGTACAAGTACCAGTCCCTGCACTAGGCTTTGCCTGTATCGCAGGAGACCGCATATTATTACATTTTATTAAATTGGATAGTATATTAAATATTATAAATATCAGTTTAAATGAAGAAAAAAAAAAAAAAAAAAAAATGTATGTGTGTTTGTAAAGTGTTTGGTGTGTATGTGTGTATGTTTTACTTGACTATTTCCAGAATCTTCTCTATGTCCTCATAAGGAAGTGAATTGAGCCATGATTGCACCTTAAGTTTTACTTCCCTCGTTGAGTAGTCTTGCAAAGGAAATTTTGTACATATTTTATTATATATGAATGGATGGAGAAACGAGCCAAACCTTTGGGCAAAAACTGAATTTGTAGAGGAAACAGGAATTCTGAAATTACGTTTTTGCGATAGTTCTGTATATTCGACAGAATTAATAACCTTTGAGTGACATTTCAATACCACACGCATAATAAAACTCCCACGGACATTAAGTACATCCATGATCTTATAGACCAGCAGAGTCGGGAAGCGGCGACGTTCCCTTAGAATAACTTTAAGTACCGCTCTTTGTGCTCTTTCCAGGAGAAGTATATATGTTTTTGCAGCTCCGCCCCAAGTGGTGATACAATATGTAATGACAGTATGACATATGGAAAGATAGACGGTTTTTAATAATCGTTTGTCAGCTGAATTGTGTAGACTTTTAAAGATATATATTAGTTTGCGAACACGATTTGCCGTAATTAATATATGCTGCTGGAAAGTGAGTTTTTCATCGAAGATAACGCCAAGGTACCTAACAGCAGTGCTCCTAGCGATTTGTGCACATGAACATGCCAATGGTAGAAGCCCATGACGTTTACATGTGTGAAGAGCAATACTGGGGAAATTGTCCGGTGCTGAGGCTTTAGTTTTATGAAAACAGACAAATTTGGTTTTGGTGACATTCAATGTCAGTAAATTGACCTGAAGCCATTCTGCCACAGTAGACAAACCTCTTTCTGCCAATTTAGTTACTTCGGCCCATGAGTCATCGTTAAAAATAATAGCGGTGTCATCTGCGTAACATAAGACATCAGCGTTTGGTAAATTTGTAGCGATAATGTCATTGATATAGAGTATAAATAAAGTTGGTCCCACTATACTTCCCTGTGGAACGCCAAAATCAATAACAGTACTGTCACTGATGTTTTGTTCAACTTTAACACAATGGGATCGATTTGATAGATAACTCTTAAACCAGGCCAAGGCGTTACCTCTGACTCCAAGGAGTTCGAGTTTTCTTAGTAGAATCGGGATCGAAACAGTATCAAATGCTTTTGCTAAATCAAGGAATACCCCTACGCAGGCCTTATTTTCATCTAGATAATTTGAGACAAGCTGAGTCATCAGTTCTACCGCATCTCCAGTTGATTTATTTCTTCGGAATCCAAACTGGCGTTCTGAAAACAGGTAAAGAACGACGAATTATTCAAAACTTATACAAATACCTACTAAATTCAAAATTAGAAAAGTTGAATAACTCCCGACATTTGCATTTTAAAGTCCAATATCTCAAAAACTGCTAAACAGATTTTCATGAAACATGGCCGAGAACACTCGGGATAAAATTATCTATGACACTAAAAAACTAAACGAAAATCGGTTCATCCGTTTGGGAGCTACGATACCACAGACAGACTGACACAGATACACTGACAGACACGTTAAACTTATAACACCCCTCTCGTTACGTCGGGGGTTAATAAAATAGAAATAATCATATTAAATAAATCAGCCTATATACGTCCCACTGCTGGGCACAGGCCTCCTCTCATTGAATTAAACTAAAGCTATAAATGGCCCCAGCGGCATTGTTCTGAAGATGCTGGCAGCATTACCTCGCTGAATAGCTAAGCCAATTCTTTGTGCGAGGTAACTACCAGCCCTTCGGTCACCGGTGGCATCTGTAAGCAGAGATGTGACTTATTTGAAATACTTGTATTTAAAATGCAAGTACAAAATACAAAATACGTTTTATATTTTGTACTTAAATACTTTTATTTTTAAAGTTTTTTGTATTTTATTTGAAATACTTTTCTAAATGTATTTTATATTTGTCAAATATTAAATACTTTTTTACTGCTAAGTTTCGAAAGTAACCTTTACCACTCAAATTTGCAAGTGTACGGGTCAGCGATTCGGCCAATGGCCACTAGAGGCGCTGCAAATTTGAAAGTCTATGTGCAAAGTCACAGTTGAAACTTAAAACAAAAAAACTTTTTAACAAATAATAAAACCAACTTCAACGCACGGGACCAACTCGGAGTTATACCCTTTCGATTAAAAAAATTAAAATTAAAATCGGTTCACAGTTCTCGGAGATATCGAGTAACATACATACAAAAAAAAAAATTGTTCGAATTGATAACCTCCTCCTTTTTTTGAAGTCGGTTAATGAACGTTATTCTCTGTGAAACATGACGTTACGCTTCGCTTTTTAACGAGATTGACTTCGATTTAGTTTCGATTTTTTGAAAATATCTATTTTGTATTTAGTATTTAAATACAAAAATAAGTATTTTGTACATCTCTGTCTGTAAGCCTCTTCTCTCGATAATATTAGATTGTTTTAGTATGTTAAAGTACCTAAAAACAATAACACGGACATTTTTAACACTTCGAAATTATGAAAAGAAATTAAAACTGCGGAAACGGTCTCATTATATTATAACTAATCATTAACCAAGGAAACGGACGTCCGTTTCAAAAGTAACGTGATTGACCTTCTGTACAGATTCATGTTACAGTTAACAATAAAAAGAATTCGAATTTCCGACATGCTTCACTAAGTTATCGTTAAAAAAAAAAACTCTTTATTCGTGAATATTTACTTTGTTTGTAAAAAATGGCATCTTAATCCTTACTTAATAATTAAGTTTCTACTGTATTACTGTGTATTTGTGTTCCTTCAAATGAATTACCTGTCATTTTAAAATGATTGTTAGGCCTGCAAAAACTATTTTGAATTTTTACCTGTTTACGGCGAACTAAATAGTTATGGTTTTTCTTTTACGCCTTGGGTGTGCAATATGTAGGCATTACTGTAGTATACGTTTAGTTTCTCTCTCATAATGACAGGATAGTTTATACCGTCGTAAATCCATCATACTCACTGGCCAGCTCAACCAGAAAACGACCTAACCTCAAATTGGTTCCTTCACAGTTTGTAAGCTAACCATGAACCGCGCGTGTCACTGTCCTAACCAGACAATTCAAAAAGTCTTATGACCAAGGCAGCCTAGAATATTTAACGGCTTTTCAACATAGTAAGACTCTGATCTACATATTCAGAAAGAGCATGCACTAAGAATGTATTAAATTCTAGGCGGTTAATCCCTTTTGGTTTTGACTGAGGCTGTTGTTCGATAGCGGTTACAGTCATTTGTTTTTTTTCCGGATGAGGCGCGTGCGGTTACCGGCATCTATCGCGTTACCGGTTTTTGTTTTAAACCGATTGGCTCTGTGGTAAATGGGTTGTTTGCTGAGTAACACAGGGCCCCGGATGAGTCCATTTTGAAGGCGTAATCTTTTTTCTTTCCTTGGAAATCACTGTACATAAAAAGCAATCACGTTTATGTCAGAAAAAAGATGTAAATTTCTTTATTGCATACATCGCATCTAACAGATACTAAAGTACCACACAAAAAATCATAAATATTTAAATAAATATTTGCGGACAATCTTACACAAATCGACCTAGTCCCAAACTAAGCAAAGCTTGTACTATGGGTACTAGACGACGATAAACATACTTATATAAAGATATAAATACTTAAATACATAGAAAACATCCACGACTCAGGAACAAATATTCGTGCTCATCACACAAATAAATGCCCTTACCGGGATTCGAATCCAGGACCTCTTGCTTCGTAGGCAGGGTCACTACTAACTAGGCTAAAGCGGTCGTCAAATTCATCATGTTACTACTATATATGAAACAACAGAAGTTCCACTTAATATGACCTTCAATTCTTACTAAGGTTGTATAATATTAAGATAATAATTAACATTACCTTAATTAAATTGAAAATAAGTTAAGTCTTTAAAAAAACCCTCAAGGCATTGTATCGAGGATGCCGGCGGCATTTCCTCGCTGAATTGCAATGCTAAAATATCAACTTATTTTGTAATAGATTGTTTGCGTCTCGAAGTATATTTTATTTTACCCAATTGCCATGGAAATAGTCGTTACTTAGTAACAAGTAGCTCTGTGAGCTGTAGAAGTTGCGAGCCAGTTTTTTTCTCGATAATTTATTTATTTTATTTATTTATTCATTTAAATCAGGAAACAAGGCCCGGCCCATATTACAAATACCTTTAAAGACATACATATCAATATAAACTTATTAATAACTACAAAACACACTATTACTGCGACGTGGTGCGCAATTTCGTGGTGTCAGGTAACCGACCGCGAAAACGTCGGAACTTGACTCCCTTCGGCCAAAATTCTTCCTTAGTGAAGGTCGATAGATGGTCTCTTGGAACTCTGACCACAAAGGAATTAAAATTCACGTCATGGCGAGACTCCAACCTCACGACCATGATGAAGGCATGCAACCTGTAGAGGGAAACAGCGGGACGCCGAATACTATTGGCGCAGTTATTTTCATGTCTCTTTGAAAGTTAACCTTACACTTCGACAGACTCATATTTTCATCGTTCTTCCAAATCACCCATCATGCATGACTTGCCGAATCAATTTGCTTTCTCAAAAATCACAAACGTTTTCGTGATACGTGAAAGTAACATGTGTCAATCATATCTGATTCTGCACCTCCTTCGATTGTTCTGTGTCAATAAATCTTGCTAAACCAAAAAGACATAACTCCATTACGAGTCCTATAGTAAAATATTGTTTTGTGGTAAGGGTGTCTTTAAAAACATTGTTACATTTGTTGTTAAACTTTCTCAAACGGATTGCCTTATTAAATTAATATACGATTGCAACGTGATTATTCCAAAGTGATAATTATATAACAACAGAAAATATGGAATGAAGTAAGATAATAACTATGCTCCTTTTTTAGGGTTCCGTTTTCAAATTATTCTAGAAATATGTTTCTATGCCTACAAAATAACTACGATGCGTTTAATTAAACACACTTATTTAGGTACAAATATGTGCTTTTTTTTTACCGAAAATTTAAAGAGTTGAATCTACGAGCTCTACTTTTAAACTCAAAATTTGACAACACTAAAATATATAATATTTATACAAACTTAAAAATATGTATTAGAGAAGCAACTATATAACTTACATCTTACTTAACTTGAACTTAGCTTGAAGCTCGTTTAGGCCAAGGTGTTCGACCCAAAATCTAAATCAAGACTAGTACACGAATTACTTAAAATGATAAAAAACCCACAGTTAGAATCCAACTCGCACATGGCCAATTTTAATAAGAATGGTTCTGTTTCCGTCTCAAAAACAGACACAATTAAAAACGTAAATTGGCCTAATTATGGCGTATCTTCTAGCGTTATCCATTGCACTAATTTGACTAATTAAGCTACTTTAACTCTTATTAACGCTCAAAAACCGTATGTTTAATTGGAGTAATGCGTTCTTAGAATAGAAAGCCATATGTGACAGTGATACATAATAGTGGTACGGCTTTTTTTTAATTAGCAAATATAATAATATTATAAGATATATTTTTCTGTTATGTTACCTATAGAATTTGTATATTGTTATGTATGTTAGTCTGTAAGGTATTTGTAAATATAGGCCTTGTTGCCTGACTCAAATAAATACATAAATAAAATAAAATAAATAATAATGGCGGCCGCATCCCAGCACCTCCACCAACTCAACGGTTTTTTTTTCTCTACTGCTGTCAAACGTTGGCGTGGCAGGACCACTAGCTTAAATCGATTTATATTCCACACAATTGTCATACAAGTGACATCATTTTCCACATTGCGGTCGGATGAATGGGCGAAAGTTGGGCTCGGCAGTCACGATCGCGCTTGGCATTTATGCGTCGGACGATGTTCGCGGTTCCGTTTGTTAATTTATTAGCTGTCTGTTTGTTTTCCAGTTCCACTTGGATAATGATTCACTGTTTTGCTAAATTGAGTTCTGTTCACATGACGTTCTAATTTAGAACCTCGGTCTTGACACTTAACTAGTCTCTACAGTTCAATATTTAAAGTTAATTTATCCTCATTACACTCAGAGGTTCAAGTCGATACTTCGTACTTTACGCAAATTGTCGAGGCAATGATAGTTGTTCTCTATTGGATGCGTCGTCGCAACAGCATCGGGTTGACGAGCAACCATTATTGTGTTAATATGGAAATTGTTCCGTTATCAAAAACATGGTTTAACAATAAAACCCTCGAAGGTATCGCAAGTAAAATGATTTACTAAGGAAAACGCAAAGCATGACATTGAAAATAACGATAACATCTTTACAACGAACCTTTTACGCTCCCACTTATTTCTCTGAAGGCCTGACTCAAACGACACGGAATAAAATCCAGGTGAATCAGAACCCATGATTTGCAACATTATTGCCTTAAGCCTCATGAATACTAAGCAACCTGCTGCCGCGCTGAGCCAGAACGTCGTTAGTCACTACGAGACTCATCTGATTTTACGGCTTTTTAATTTAGGACGACTTTAAAACATAAGTCACTTCTGATTCATAATACACTAGCGACTCATGCCGGTTCTTTTACAAGCTATAATAAACCTACTTAGGGCTAATCGAAAAGAGATATCAAGTTACTAGTGGCCATTTGACTGAGGTGGTATTTCCGACGATAAAAAATCTACAATACCTTTAGCAACTGGTTTGCCTTAAAAACCAAATTCATTGCCTTTCGAAGTAGATACTAAATAATAAACAGCTAAAATCTTGTAGCTTAAACACATTTACCACGTTGAAACTGCGTTTCTCTTTTGGTAGCAGTTTGAAGATTCAGGAAAACCGAGTGTTGGCCTTGGAAAGACGCGTTAAAAGAATCCGTATGTTGAACGTAATACCTTTATCTGATCCGTCCTTAAGCGGTTCCATTGTGGCTCCGAATTTATATCCGCCAAGTTTGCTGAAAAACCCCGACCCGTGTTAAGCAACTTGGCACTTACTAAACTATCTTAAAATAATAAGGATCGAACCCTCTCAAAGGGTGCGGCCAAGAGTCAATATTTGCAAATATAAGACGTTATTTAGATGCGAGACACGATCGTCTGCCCTCAGACTCGGCCGCTGCCGCCTTATGCAAATCTCTCCATATCTCAGACCATTCTCTGAGAGTTAGCTGAGATCCTTTGAGAATCTGACTGGGTTTTGGTATATTTTTTTTTATGAATTCCAAACAAAGACCTTGACCTTAGTAAAAAGCGGATCGAATATCAATAAGTTCCTGTTACCTCTACCATAATATTTGCAAAATCATGTATCAAATTTATTGCACTAGCTTTGCAGACTACCATATTGATGCTCATTAAAATCGTATCCGGAACCATATTGGCATCGTAATAAAAATTTAAACGCACGTGAAAATCGGATGGGATGAAAGAATATGTGGTAACGTTCCTTTTCATGATTGGCCGTATTACCTGAAAAACACGTGCGTTGGTTACCTTTGTATCTTGTCAGCACCTTTCAATTAATGTAACGAAGATTTGAGGATTGATGAAAATGGAATTCAAATTACTGAGAACGTTTTATGAGATTTCAATGGCGCTCAAACCTATATGAGTGACACGCCTAAGGACTATCGAATTACTTTTGTGCTTATTATTAAGAGGGGGCGTATCGCCAGGGAAAAATCAGAAATCACCCGCGCGCCCCGTACCTGCCGCGCTGATGCGTCTATTGCTGCCCCGCTCCTTCTCGCATAGTATATGCCCCGACAGTCAGATGAAACATGATAAATACCTATAGATAATTATAATAAGTGGAAAGAAAGACAAAATCTGTAAGTACCTATATTTGAAGATATAATTTTCGCTAGTAGCTAAGTCAGTTTCGAGAGCTATAACTGAAATATGACCTTCTGTTTTTTTACTAAATCACGTAAGGGTTGTAATTTAGCATAATAATGTCTCGTAAAAGGCTAAAGCAAAAAAACAGCTATAATCGAATTTAAACTTTTGTGAGACATATCTAAAATACTACTAATAAATCCACGGTTAAAAAATTAACGTAAATGTCACGGCAGGCGACATGTTTCGAACTCTTCGGGAGTCCTTCTTCAAAACAAACATCGAAAACACTAATCCTGAAGAATAACTCCCGAAGAGTTCGAAACATGTCGCCTGTCGCGTCATTTAATTTAATACGTGAATTCATTAGTAGCATTAAAAAAAAACTGTAATTTATTATGAAAACTTCGATCATGTTTATGAAAGCCAGATTTTCAGGCCACTGTGTGGCGGCCAAATTTTTCAATTCTGACCCCGTGTCATGGTAATAAGCCGCTAAGTGACAGGATAGAGCGTCCGTCACTGGCTGACACCGTTTGATAGAACGAGACGATGCCCCTATCTTGTCACTTATCGAGTGATAAGGCCGACCATGATACGGGGTCTGATCTCGGATTCGTACTTGGAGACAATGGAGACGCTTTGGCCCTTTAGTTATCAATTTTGAACATACTCGTATTAAAGAAAAACTGCAAAATTGTGTTCACTTTTTTTAATATAAAAATGTCCAACTTCGCAGGCAATAATTCGGATGCAGACTCGAAAATTATTATTACTCCAAAAGAAAGAAGGCAAAAAAATATGCATAGTGATGAAAATCCCATTCAGATATCTCAAAGAATTACGAAGCTACAACCATTTTAATATTGCTTGTTAGAGAGAGAAAACGCAAACGGTGTGTGACGTCACATTACAGGATGCTGCCGGCAGGCCGCGTCGACGGCGTCGCCGACCACGATGCGCGCGGCACGTTGCCGTCTTCTGTGACGTCACATTCTTCCAGCGTCATCGTTTCATATGAAGTTGCGTTTTGCGAAAAAGGGACAGAACACATCCCTTCTTAAAACTTTGGACACTTATAACTTCGTGATTATTTAACCTTTTGCGTTGATTTTTTCTCCATTTGACAATTTTATTTATCCTTCTTCGAGAAAATATCACAATATTTTATTTAGTGTCTACGCCCCTATTGTTGGAATCTAAAAGCGTCACCCGTGATGGCTTTAAAGAAAAAAAATGTCAATAATGACACGGTTCACCCACGTATTAAACGTCACTACGGGCGACATGTTTCGAACTCTTCGGGAGTTCTTATTCAGGATTGAGTGTTTTCGCCAAGATTCAAGCGACACCGCCGCGAAAACACATCCTTAAGAAGAATTCCCGAAGAGTTCGAAACATGTCGCCCGTAGTGACATTTAATACGTGAGTTGAAGTGAATTCGTTGCGCACTCGCGGCGAACTCGCTGCGCGCCCGCTTCGCTTTCAACTCGCTCACAAATCGCAAGTGTGAAAGGCCCTAACGTGGGTACAATGCGTTACGTGATCGACCTGCTGGGGCATAATCGTGTATAAACTCACGCATATTCGACTTGGACGGTTGCCGTGGAATAATTTGTTGGACTGTAATAGCTGTAATTGTTGACATTGACACGCCCTACAATGGCGCCATGTATGATACAATCTAATCATCATAAGATCTCTTTAATATTAACATTCCTGCATGCAATGGGATAATTGAGCTAAATTAAATGAGAAAGACATTATTTGTAATGATAATATATGTTAAGTAGGCAAATGCACCAACTATAAGCTCTCAGAAAGAATACTGCCATGCCGGTAAGTTCAGCAGCTGCTGTTTGAATTAACTGCAAGAGACACATTATATTTGTTCTGACAAGAACATTTTCATACTTTTAAGTTCAACATAATAATTTCACTCGACTCGTTTTGCTCATATTTGGAACAGTCTAACTGAGGAACTTATAGCATACCGCAGCTACATCAACACTACTAGCTCTATAGGTACTATAGATAACACAGCTAACTGACCATCCGAGCACTTTATTTGCATTGTAAGGTTCTATATAAAACAGGCTGGTCAGTTAACTGTGTTGGCGTGTGTATATGATGTTCTGTTTCCGATGGTGTATAACAAGATCGCCATAGTTGCCCATGATGCGCTGTGTTGAGACTGAGGGGACTACGCTTGACTTGAGCTACACAGCGTATCCTCTAATTAAACGAGCGAGCGAAGCGAACGAAGTTCTCCAATGCAGCTTGGGCCAAATTTATTTCGTATGTCCGAATGTCCTACTGCTCGTCTGTCCGATTGTCCGGCTATTTTGTTTCTTGTGAAATTATGTGACCAGGTTCAATAATTATAGATTTTATCTACGCAAATAATCATTAGTGCTCTAAAATGCGTTCAAATGACAAGCATTATTACAACCAATTTTACTATGAGAATTTTCTTGTCTGTGGGAGTAGGTAAATAGACACAGGTACAGGGGGATACAGGAGGGGTACAGGGGGAGGTACAGTACAGATTTATGTAAGGTTATGAGTTTAAATTTGGAACAGCTGTCAAAACTCAAGTGGGTCCCTATTCTAGTATCCATAGATATTAAAACAGTTATCGATGCGAAACGTCAATTCAGTATGTTTTTTAATATAAACCGCACGACATTTGATCTCGAGTGACATGAGAATAACAGGACGTCATTCGTTTGTCTATGATTAAAAAAAACATTCGTCTTTACGTTAGGATCGAATTGCCGCCATTACTGTTGTCATTTCTTTGTTGGGTTTTTGCTGTTACGAAAGTAGAATTGTGAAAAGTTGTTTGTAATTCACATTTTAGTTGAAAATATGAGTAGTGACTCCGAGAACGATATGAACACTCCGCCGGAACAAAGATATTTTACAGGTAGCACCTACGGCTTCGAACCCACCTTAGAGTACTAATAGAATAGAATAGGATAGAAATGAATTTATTTCCAGCCAAAATAACACCACATCACAATACATCAACAATCAATCATCATCTTATGATATGTGTGTAGATAAAGTAGTGTATGCAACTGTACATAATTTAGCCTTAAAACACTCCTGTGATCCTATTATGAAACGAGCGTTAGCGAGCGAGAGAAAACCACACTCGTATTTGAAGGCCTCTGATTATGTTTCAGTTGCATAAACAACTATTTTAATTCAGTTTTTCGAAATTGTAATATATGATGAAGAATAAGTTAGTTCTTTAATTCACTGATCGACTAGTCAATAAAGAGTCGGTATCGAGCTCGCAAACGTCTATAGGCTGCGGTATCTGTTTACCATCAGTCAGGATGTATGTATGTTTGTTTGCCAACAACGTGGTATAAGAAAACACGTAATTGTAATAAAATTACATTCTCAAAAGAGACGGAGAAAATCTGAGCGGAGATAAAATCTTCGGCACGTTTTTATAACGAAACCTCATTAAATCATAAAAACTCCGGAACACCACCTGTTGTTACACCCCGAATTGAATTAAAGTATTGCATGTCAGAAAGCAGTAAATTCAAACAGTCTTTCGGCAACGAATAATGATATCAAAACATTTCAACGGCCATTGTTGTTGTCAAGGGTGAGAAGATAAGTTAATAATATAATGATGTATTATTGCTCCGTGTCTACTCGAATATTGCTACAGTCTCAGGTCAGACCTATTACAAACTTAATTTTGCTTCTCCAAATGACTTTAACACAAACGCTCAAAGCCCAAATTCAAATGCCCGAACGACTGTTCTATTTGTATCAGTGTATACAAATCGTGTAGTTATGTTTATGGTGTAATGTCAAAATAAAATGTTTTCGTTGGTGTAATCGCGTCATTAATTCAAATTTCATTCACATTAGATGCGTGACTACAATTTTGTTTCCATAAAGTGAAATCATTTCGATAAAGCATCTTAATAGCTTATTTCCATAAAAACAAGTATCACGTTATCCTCTTAGTATACGTTTCACTTCAGATGGCACGCAGTCGCTTACGTAAAACTAGTGCCTACGCAAAACCTTGGAATTAGGTGCCAAAGCGGACTCCGGGCTCATTTAGGGCACAACCGGGAATAACGCTAGGAGGATGATGATCTGTTGTCGTGCTTTTTTCTTGACGAATAAGGGTACTTTCTGTTACACCTTAAAACTATTTTTATTTCAGTTCCCCTCCCCTCCGTTCCCCTCCCTTAAACTAAACCTCTGTTCATCAATCAGGTTCAGGAGATAATCCATTTTTCAGGCCCTATCTTTAAACACAGTAATGTATGCGGGCGACCTCTCGACCACTATGTCAACACGGTACTAAACTGTTTAAAATACTACCCCGATAAAACCTCATTACACGCTATTCATCGCTGGCTACTGTGCCTCTATTAAAAAATTTTGGTAATGCAAAACGACCAATGAAGTTGATGCATGTAGATAACCATCGTTAAATTTTATACTCGGATTCGTGAGTAGTGAATGCTCCGAGCGGGACTGCGGGACATTACCACACCCTTGTTTGAACTAACTTTTTTAATTTTCTTTATGAAACCTATCCTTTTTCGAATGGTCAAGTGCTGGAAAAGTTTCAATTGTGTTTGTAGAGCTACTGTTTCGTGAAATACGCAGTCTGTTAAAGTGTAGTGCAAATGCGGAAATATAGGGGTTTATTAACAAGCTTAATGAACTTTGAGCTAACATGTGTCATATTTAGTTATATCTGCTTATGTTTTCTTCACCACGATCCCGCAAGTGGCTTAGGTTTAAAATAGGTGTCAAAGATAATTTAGCAATACTACGCACTTTATGACTGTTACTATTTATTCAAGAAGTTACAGATGCTCTACTAGCTCAAAATTACCACTATTTTGTCCTTTTGCCTGTTCTGTATCCTACATCGGAGTGGTGGCAACTTTGAGTTTGCATAAAAATGTCCAAGCTGCCAGCATAAAGCAAATGCCGGTATCTATAAATGATACAACTACAGTAAGTACAAGACTTTGCTTAGTTTGGGACTAGGTCGATTTGTGTAAGATTGACCCTAAATATTTATTTATTTTATATATTACTGTACATTATACCATTTGATGTAGGATTTAAACTTCACGAACCAATGATATTTTATTTTGGCTTCGATGAAGATACCCCCCCGACCCTACATGGCATGTATGATGTATCGCTTTTATGTACTATTTTAATTACAGCCGTTTAACGCTACCTGCCTGAGTCTTTTAAACGTCTATTCACGTCAAATATAAAACCTAGACTAGATTAGGTCAAACCCTCAGCTGCAACCCGCGGAATCCTGCTTCATTTGTATGTGCAGACAGCATCGTGTGAGTCTGAAGAAGTACGAATGACTCGCACTTGTTAAATGTTAGAGCTTTCAGTATCGAGTACAATACTTGGTAAAAACATATAAATTTTTGAAGTGAAAACTTCTTTAGCGGCGCTGAGCACTTTTTGGGATGGGGAAAAATTGTTAAATACGCGACAGATTTTTGTGACGTCAGATGTGAAGGAGGTGACAAACTTTTATATTTTGCTGCTAGCCGATTCGACTTCATTCAAGACTGAAAGCTAATCGTAAGAGTATAAAGCCGTTAAACACTTTATGCAATAGCATATTCTGCAAATAAATTTGTAATTTTGTCCAAGTGTCCTTCACCGTTTTGCTATTGAGCAAATTCGAATACTTCGAATTTGGACGTTATTCCTAAGAGCTTTGAAAAATATTTGGCAATGGCAAAAACAAATTGGTATTTTGTTCGCCACCGGCGGCGGGCGAGCCGGCCCATCGCACCCAACGCGCCCGCGGCCCGTCCGCCTAAATAATTGATAATTGTTTATAAATTTGCGCCAAATTAATTTTTAGGGTGACACCGTAAGATGTAACGTGATTTGATCGAAAAACTGTTACAATGTTATTGAGTTTTCACTTCTGCCGGCACTCCCGGAGTGCAACCCGGTCTTTTTTTAACCAATTCCATGTTAGTTTGTTGGCCCAGCACACGGCCTGTGATGGTCAGCAGACAATTCATCACATGGACGCTTGTAACTCCTGAGAAGTTACTTGCATAGCTGACCCTTTGCTGATTTCAGGATTCGTTTGTGATTCTATGTTACATTACATTACATTATCTTTTATTCTAAACATTCGTTTTCCACAATTCTTGTTTATATAACATCTCTTACATCGGTGTCCCTATTGAAAAAGGCCTCCTCCAACTGCTATCCTCTCCACTCTTGCCCAGTAGGGGCCTGCAGTTAGTTTTAGTTCGTCTTCCCATCTCTTGACTTGACGACCTCTTCCTCTTTTACTGTCTCTTGGGTACCACGTGGTGATTTTCTGGAAATTCTATATAATTATCTTACCCAGTATTCAACTTCACGTTGCTTGATGATGCAATTGTATTTATTAATTATAAATAATAAATTAATTGTAAAAGACCCGTTGGGGCTTATAGAATAACATAATATTATAGGTATTTTCTCTCATTTTATTATTTGACGAATTATCATAAGCAAAACTGAATTATTATTTTCAATCAATCCTCAAAAGTTTACTATTTAAGTGAAATTTGAATTAATATTTCACTAAACTTAAGTGGCAGTGGGCGGGGCACATAGCACGTAGAACCGATGGCCGTTGGGGCGGAAAGGTTCTCGAGTGGCAACCACGTACCGGAAGGCGCGGCAAGGTGGACTGATGGCCGGGTAAAGGTTGCGGGAGTCCGCTGGATGCGGGTGGCGCAGGACCGGTCGCTTTGGCACTCTTTGGGGGAGGCCTATGTCCAGCAGTGAACGTCTTTCGGCTGATATGATGATGATGATGATTTCACTAAAGCAAAGCCAATGAAAATATTTTTACTATTTAAAGATACTTTGCAAAATAGTACTGTCAGAACACCCATCCCTATTTATAAAATTGCTGCACTCGTCCCGCAATGGCACGTTTAATACAACTGCGGACGGAATCGCAAATGTCCCTATTATTATCCAAAGAATGGGACATGACCTGCCATTACTGTTCAGGTGTTAATCACATAGCATGAAGGATAAGTGCATTCTTAGAGCACGCGCGGCGAAAGCTTTGTTTTCCAGTCGCTATTTTTAAATACCCCTTCGACTGTCGATTGTTTTGAGCTCGGATTGTGGTTGTTGTTGGTTTTACGTCCATAACGTTGAGTAAGTAAACGTTGAATCCGTTATCTCCGCTGTCAAAGGAAAACACTTTATCGTACACAGTATCACATACCTATATATCATTTTAAATTCAGGCCTGTGGCTGTGGCAAACAATTTATTGTCACAATATTTACCCTAGGTATGCTTTAAAATGTATGTTGGATTATATTATAATTAATAAATCGCTACGGAAGTAAATTGTATCTTGCAATCGTGATTTTATGAGAATAAATTTTAATAGAGATAGATTTAACATAAGTGAACAAAAAAACCGTCAGACAGATTTCATTTTCCAAAGACGGTTCCATCTGAGCGGACTGCTGATGCTAGCCTTTTTGCTAGCGCAAAATGATATATCGTATTTTAATAATCCGATTCAATTACCCATAAGTATCCATGGGTGTTGGTGCTCAGAGGCCAAAATCTGTTTTAGGGAAGTGGGGCGTCGCTTGCAAGAAAGAAGCCTGGATAAGCTCGGGGTCAGTACTGGTACAAAGGTTAGCCATAGCTGTTCAGCGCGGCAATGCGGCTAGCGTGATGGCCACCTTTGCACCTGGAGTGACGCGGGGTGGGTTATTTGATACTTAGATTTAAGTTTAGCTTAGTATTAACTTGAGCTAAATTTTTCATAAGTACATCCCACTTTTAAGATTCTAACTATTGCTACCCATTCATGATAAAATATAACATAAGGAGATTTCCAGGGCGCATGTGCCTACAGAACAGTGTTAGCTCGCCACCGTGCTGCAGTAATTAAAAATGTATGTAGCTCAGCAATCAAGAAGGGGGCAATTACAGTTCATTTTCTGCCCTTCGTGTTTTAAACAACGTGACTAGCGTGAATTTTCTGTGGATACTGAGTATTTTTAATACTACGTAAGAATGATAATAATTTAATTGGATGTGTACCTATTCGATCTGTTACCGGGCTTTTGCGTAATATCCTTTTTATTTATACTTCACAAATAAAATATGTACAAAAGGCGGACTTAATGAAAAGCGCAATCCAAACGTTCAGATTATTACAATAATAAATGAAGATTTTTTTCATTTAAAAGGCTAAGCTAAGAACTAAGCTCCAAAACCATCATTTTGCAATATCTACTCGCCTTGATAATTCTACAGTTAGCGACATCTGAAGGCGGGCGATTCACGTAACTTTTCGAACGCGTGTTAGGACAACTCAAATGTCATTTTCTCATACAAAAAGTGACATAGATCACCGTGACGTACACGTACAGTCAGCATCAATAGTAACTGCGCAATCGAAGACGTCAAAAGCACTTATTCCCTTTTAATATAGACTTTTTACGTCTTCGTTTGCGTAGCTACTTTTAATGCTGACTGTACAACGCGTTACGTGATCGACCAGCTGATTATAAAAATCACTTTAAAAAGGCAGTTAATTGAGACGTAGGAATAAAGGTCACAACGGTAACATTTTTATCTTAGAAAAAACGCAGTAACTGTATGAAAACGCTGTACAATATTCACTGCGTTTACGCTTAGGAGGGCTCCTAAAGCAAATGTTTATTTATCAACTATGCGAGATACTTGCAAATGGAAACGACGACTTTGCGGGATACGTGTGGAAATCCCCGATATTTCATATTACCGTGCTGAAATCGAGGCACTAAGAGGCGTGAGTAAAATCACACTTCCCGCAGCTTTACACTAAATAGCTTGGAATAACCTGAGTTATCCTGGTTTTAGTGGCTAAATTATTTTTAACTTATTACAGCTTCTGCCCACGACTCCTACCCAAATTTCATCCCCCATGTCACCCGCTCACGGGACAATTTCCGGGATATAACTATCCTGTCCAAACGATTTAAACTATCTCCTTAAAATTTTCACCTCAATCGATTCAGCGGTTTAATTGGACTTTAAGAGCCTTGTATTGTTTTAAGGTAGTGAAAGCATGAAACAAAAACAATAACATTTTTGGTGTAATGTACGTTTTAAATTGGAATATAGTCTAACGGCTTAAGCACAGTCATAAATAAAATAAAATGGCATTTTCTGATAGAGTTATAAGTTTTTTCAATCATCTAATTCCTCTTTCAAACGTATACCAAATTCAGAATCGCAGAATCAATCTGGGACTTACGATGATAAATTATATTTTCCTTTTGTGCATGAGATGACCGTTTTCAGCGGGCATAGCATCTGACAAGTATGCGAGTGCGAGAGTGACGGATTTCTTGTCTAGGTAATCCACGGTGATAATTGATAAGTGATATTATATAATATTATAAATACTAAAGTTTGGATATTTGGATGTTTAGATGTTCGGATGTTTGTTACTTAATCACGCTTAAACGACTCAACAGATTTGGATGAAATTTTGCACGAAAATAGTTTATTGCCGGGAAGGGCGGAAGCTAGTAAGTGATAACGATAACCCTCACGTTATTCTTGAAAACTGAAAATGAAAAATGGAAAATGATTTATTGGTAATCAAAAAGGTTATCTTTTAAGTCATAAAAATACTTGTGTCAGGGGACACCGCTCTTCCATAAACCACGTAAAGGCACAACCAATTAATGTCGAATTAAATTAAGCGTGTACTTAATTTATATTTTAACAACACAAACCATCTCGTTACAAAGCCTTAAGTGTTATCTTACATCTACTTCGTTTGATTTGTCGAAGCTATCGTCAATCTTAGTTATATAATATGTCAAACTTAAACCAGTTATCTATCTGTTGATTTGAATTCTCTGGAGCCACAGGCGTCTATAAACTGTGGTGTCTACATGTTTGTCACCATCTAGGTAAAATAAATATATACCTAATGTAGTTGTAGAACTTCATTCCCTCCGCTCAAGTCTCTAGACGCCGAATCACATGAAATTGGGGCTATATATTTTAATACCTAATTACTTCAAATAGACCAATAAAAACTACTGGAAGACATTAATTAATTATAATAAACTAAAGTTGAAACTCGCCGATGCATGTCACACGGTTTATATGTCATGCTTTACATGACGTATCTCTATACGAAAATCCTAGTGATATAAGTCCTTTTGACTCAGGAAGTTGTGGCAACCTAAAGGTACTAATCTCAGTAGATGAAAAGGGTCTTAATCACCAAGACTCTTGATGAAAAATACGTTCTTTAAAATAAGCAACAAACATTACCCAATGTTTGTTGTACGTTAAGTCATAAAATTCAGATTGCTTTACGATCTCTAATTCGGGCCGATTTAAAATGCGGCTGGCGTCCGTTTAAACAGCTTCAATAAAGTTAGCTTGTCTGTATGTATGTGTGTATTGGCATGGATTTGTTGTTTTTTGATAGTGATCAACGGAAACTTCTGAAGAAAAGAAATCAATTTCAAAAACACATTTAATGAATTTAATTAGCACTGGAAGTAGGCCGTTATCGTCAAATCTAGCAGCGTTTTTGAAAAATATGACCGCTGTCAAAAATAAACGCAGAAACAAAGTTATATTTTTTTTTTGTAATTTTCATTAGGTTTACCTGTCAGTGATTGTTACTATCTAGCATAAAACTGTTATTTCAAGCTATTCATATAATATATGGTGTAAACAATTGTTGGTAAACCTAATAAATAAATAAACATTAAGTATTTTTTTGCCAAAATCCAGCTTATTACAATCATACTGTTGGACCTACTTAAAATAAACCTGAATATTGATGCAAAAAAAGAGATAAAAACACAATGCTAAATTAAAAATTTAAAACCAACTTGTCCTAAATACAGAAGATACCTAGTAATACAAAACTGGGCAACTATTAAAGCTAAAAACAGAAAAAACTAGTGAAAAGAGTGTCACTACTTGCCTTAATAGCCGTATTCTTTGCCCCCAGCACTCCGGAGTGTATTGATATTGGCTAAAGCACTTACCATACCATGCCTTGAACCGTTCGGAGTAAACTTACAAATAGTCGAGATGTTTCACTCTGTGTTGAGTTTACCTGCAGGCGGTTGTTTAAGTAACAATTTAACTTGGGTAGTGAGAAAATAGGTGCTCAAAGGATGTTTACACAAAAAAAAATTGAAAATTTGGTTATAAACGAAAATAATATGAGCGAAAACTATTCAGGTACTTACGATATGAATTGGCTATCGATTCCATCACGTAAAAAGAAAACTTAGTCTGTGAAATCAAATGAGCGTGTCTTTTTGATCCTGTTTTTAGAGTTCCGCAACAAAAAGAAAAAAAGGTACCCGTCTGTCCGTCTGTTTATTAAAGAAATAAGTCATTACAAAAATACGAAACTGCTATTTGTGAAATGGAACACAAGAAAATTTCAACAGCGTTCGTTAAATATTATTACTAGGTATTCTTGCCTGGAACGAACAGGTAGAAGACATAAAGAACAATATTGTAATGCATAAAATTGCTAACCGAGCCTTAGTAAAATAACAAAAAACACTATGATACAGAAGCAGTAACAGTTTCACTTCAAAATTGGTGATAGTTTCTCGATAAAAATCCTCAGAAAGGAAAATGCCGCTATTAAAATACACAAACGACCCAAACGACTATTAAAGCCTTTGTGGCAAGTAATACAATATCATGTTAACGCTGTATAGGAAGGTGAAAGGTTTTTCATAAATTTCTCTTGCACCCTTGTACGCCATCCTTCAAGATAGGTTAGTAATAAAATGTCCCCCCATACATATTAGAGTGTCATATAAGTAAGGGTCTTCTCAAGGGAGCAATCGATTCTGTTTAGCTATTAATACTATATTAGATAATAGTAAACCCTCTTTGAATAGGGAACTTGTTTTGTGGTCAGAGACAAGTATAGAGTAAAATGTGGTTACTAAACAATCGGTTTTATTGCGAATTAATTACTGACAGTTTACCGAGTGAGGAAATATGGGTGACTTTAGTAAGCTCTCGGTAAATTACAGAATGCTGCATACAGACACCGCCACGTCAAATGCGGAAGTAAACTTAGATGCACTGTATAATTTCCATACTCATACATTTTATTCATTATATTATAGAAATCCTGCTAATACTATAAATACCTACGCAAGTTTTGTTTGGATGTTTGTTACTCAATCACGCAAACGGCTTAACTGATTTGAATGAAATTTTGCACGAAGATAGTTTGTAGCCTGGATAATATTGTATAGTTTTTATCCTGGATCCACGCAAAGTCGCGGGCGGAAGCTAGTATTACATAAAAGTTTCATTGTGGTTTGCGAATTAAGGGGGTGCATTGGAAATGATCGCGTGCTTTGAAACGCCGTTCTGACTACATTAAGAAACAATAAGGTTGGATTTTCAGATATATGATACTTGACTATATTATGATTGTTTATCTGATTGAATCGATACATGATTGCCTAAAATTTCCTCGATAAAAAAAAGCAAAGTTGGGTCTTTATTTCACTTTTTTTACTCAGCCTACATTACATTATTTCACGACACAATCAAGTTAATCTCATCTCATTTAATGAAATATAAATAAAACTTGAGTTGCATCTCTTTTTCCCGTGCGCGGAAAGCATAAGCGTGACTCTGACAAGGGGGCGTGGTCGACTCGAATCAAGGCATCCCCTTAAAGGTCTTAGTCAGATTTTTTTTTTTCTGTTGTACTGGCGAATCCACTATTTATTCACCTTAATTTATCGCAGAAAGGGAGAATATATACAGGGTGATTCAGGAGACGTGAGCAGGATCAACCCTACACATACAGTTAATGTTAATGGATCTTTTACCATCGTAATTAAGTTAAACGCCCACAGTTTTTTTTTACACAACTAAAAAAAAATTCACGTTAATCTTACCAATGCTGGTACGCCTGAGTAGCTTATAAACTATTGAATCCGTAGGGTTGATCCTGCTCAAGTCTCCTGAATCACCCTGTATACTATGCATCTTGTTGTAGTCGACTGTACTTAAACGCTAAAAGTAAATGGTGCCTGATATTGTATCGCCAACGCGAAGCGATTTGGGTCACTTTCAAAGATAAAGCGATAATGGAAGTAATATCAGTTTAGGCAAGTGCCTATTTTTCCTGACCTAGTCCTGGACAGTGAACAGTTATTTGATGCCTACAATTTTAATCCAAAGCAATTAAGCCTACAATGTTAGTAGGTACATGATGTAAAAAGGTTAAAAAAAAACAAAACGCTACATGTAAAAAAGTCATCATTAAAAAAAACTGTACACAATCTAAATAATGTTAGGAGGTCTGTGCGCAGTCCCGTTATTCTGTAACTTGTTTGAAGCTCACCTCAACGCTCACCCAAAAATATATCTGGACGCCGTGGTTCGTAGCATTTAGGGAGAACTCCAGGCAAAATACGGTTTTGAAAAAAAATAATTTATAACAGCGTTTTTTTTTTGATTTCATTTGAAAAAGTTATTCTTAGATGATTTAGTCAAGAGTCCGACAAACTTTCCACCCGGAAGTAATTATGTAGATTTAAATGAAGCATGCATTATCTTTTTTTGTACGATTTATCTTGAATATTATAGAGCAAATGTAAATGAACCAAAATAAAGACAAAAACATTTATTAATATTTTTACTGACTTTTTAGAAACCAGTTAACTTATCATTTTTTCGATGTCTGAAGTTTTGTCGGATTTTGTCGCTGGGTATCTATTTAATTGATAATATATCCGTTATACATAAAAAATAAGCTATTATAAATTATTTCCAAAATTGTCATTTTTTCCATACAAGTTGTACGTTCATTGCCTGGACTAGAGGTCTAGTTTCGTTAGGAGGGTGAGGTGAGCCGCATTAGCGCGTTCCGAATATCAGCCCGATTTAGCAGTAGTTGGACGTACATATCATAAACAAACTGCCCACGCCTTCGCGTATAAAAAATAATACAGTCGGACCGATAGAGTTAAATATCGCTTATGTTCTTCTTAAAGGTTAATTCTGTGTGCTAAGATCAAATTAGCAGTTCTCGAGCTTATATATATTATACAAAGTTCACAAAAATACTTTCACAAATTGGCCTCTCCATATTAATATAAGTATGACGTAGGCAATGGCTTTCCTCGTATTTTAAAGGAAAATTGTTTCTTTTCATATCAAAAATAAACAGATTTTTTATAACCGTCATCAACATTCGAGGTACAAATACCATCAAAGAAACATAAAGCGGCCAAAATAAAATTAACATGTTACGTAAAAAGCAGGGGTAAAATTGCATTTTTAAAAATACAGACAAGTTACAAGATTAAGCCTTCGCCCCCGGGGCACCTTCAACATCAAAAGATAGCTTGTATCAAACAATTTGTAAATTAGCATAACACTTGCAAGGGCCTTAAATTTTGTTATTCTTCTGTTATTTAAAATTCACTTTTAAAACGGCATTTATTATCTTGGTAGTTTTCATGTAATAACAAAACCATACAGAAAAAACTTATGCTATTGTTCGTATGAAAGTAATTTAGAAATTAAATCAAAATGCTTACTTTTTACAGCTACTTTATCATCCAATCTAATATTTTTTTTATATTATGATTTTAATTTCTTGATGGTTTAAAACCTTAGCATAAACAAGATTTATTATTGTTACTACAGTTTAAAAAAGTAATAACCTAAGGTAACTCGTAAATTGCAGTAATTTCACGTCCTTCGTATCGTAGCTTGAATTGTTTGAAGACGGTTAATTATCCATACTTAAGTACTAATATTATAAATACGAAAGTGTGTTTGACTGTCTGTCTGTCTGTTACCTCTTCAAACTTAAACCGCTGAACCGATTAGGATGAAATTTGGTATAGAGATAGTTTGAGTACCGGGGAAGGACATAAGATCGTTTTTATCCCTAGGGGGATGAAATGGGGGTAGAAAGAAAGTGAAAGTTTGTATGAAGCTACTTAATAAAACAATAAGAAAAAATACACCTATCCTGAAAATTTTATTCAAATACACCTTATAGTTTTCGAGTAAAATGCCTGTGACATACAGACAGACAGACAGACAGACAGACAGACATGACGAATCTATAATTTGGCTACGGAACCCTAAAAAGAACTTAAGCTGCATAACGTAAGACAATAAGAGAGTTTTATCGTCAAGGAGCGATCTCTTCCAGCCAGACTACCTTTTGGGTATTAGGTACATAGTGTACATACTGAAACTATATAAGTGGATGAGTGTTGACTGCCCCGCTATTCTGTAACCTGTTTTTACCTCACTTCACAGTTCACCTCTAAGAGGAAACACAAAGGCCGAGATGATTGAGAAATAGGTAGGTATTTATAAAATGTATTGCTGTCGCGCAATGCCTGATCAAGCGAGCGCGAGCTCCATAGAGACGACTGCAGCTTGGACCGAAAATACCTATTAAAAGTAAATGAAATCAACGTGTCGTAGTCCCCTGATTTCTTCTCCAAAACTTAACATATTTAACAATTTTTTTTATTAAAAATTAAAGAAAGGCTTTTGCCTGTTTTCCTTTTTTTTAATAATCTAGTCAAAATTGTTGTCTGGATGTTATAAAACAGCGGAAAATCTGGCATTTTTTTTGGGTTTTTGAAGGTTATAATATCTCTTTTAAGAATAAAATGAAAAAAAGGAAAACATAGGAACATGTCAATTAAATAGTAGCCATAGATTTATGGAAAAAAAATATTGCTCTACTGCCATTATCCAGGGAGAAAACAGGGGACTACGTTTGTGTGGAAAAACGGCCTTTATGTTTCCTCTTAAATATATATTGACGCCGAGATTCGTACTAAGCGTAATCAGGGTTATTTACGCACTCATGCGCCTCGATAATAATGCACCTTACCTCACCTGTCACGTCTAACGAAACGAGACCACTACCGACTCTTAGTTACTACGAATCGCGGCTTCAAGATATATTTGTTGGTGAGCGTTGAGATAAGCTTAAAACAAGTTACAGAATAGCGCGGCAGAAGTTTAGTTTCGTTAGGCGTGACGTGTGAGGTAAGGCGCATTAGCGCGTTATGAATAACAACAGCCCTTTGTAAGGTTGTGTGATGAGATGAACGAACGGATTAAAATTACTATTTATTAAAATGTATAGCGCTCTACTCTAACAGAATCAAAGAATTATAACTAAGTAAACTTAAGGTAAATAATATAATATGCTTATTTAAAATCATACACTTAATGTTGTTTAACTGTAGTACATAATTCTCCCTGTCCCGAGGTGGGCGTAAAAAGCTGCGACACGGTTTAATACTAAAGCAGCTGCTTACGATCTTATTGTTTTAAATATCCCTTCAGCTGTGGCGAAAAAACATGGCCGCTTACCCACGTCTGTGGCACCCTCTGAGGGACGCTCCACCTCCAAGGTTTGTGGGGTGAAGTGATTTGGTAAAATTAAATTTTCATTAGTTTTTTACATAATCACTGCCAGGATTTTGGACGAAACTCGATCTATATTAAATTATCTAACTGCAACGATTATCATCGTTACATTAAAGTCGTATTAAGGCTATCTAGCTGACCTCGTCACCAGGTCACCGAAGTTTACGACATATTTTGGTTATTTTAAATATAATAAATTGGATATTTGGGGTGTTTAATGGGCTTAATTTGAAGAAATTAGTGTTATACTTATTCGAAAAACATAAAATGGGAGGCTCATGAGTATTTTTTTTACACTAGACCATTTGAAATATTCTACCAATATAATGCCTACACTCAGAAGTTGCTCGTGTGGGCTTCGATTTACATGTTTATATCATAAGTGTTTTATACTGTATGTAATCAAATTCATGCCTAAACAATACATTTGGGCCATCAACTAAGTGTAACCGAAGCTTTTTTTATCGTAGGTGCAGCAGGTTTTATGTGAGCGTTAAATGAAAAAAGTATGTCTACTTTGACACAAAATAACCTCTTCCAAACGACTGCAATTATCACAGCAACCATGGGCTTTAAACCAAACAACTTTGGTTGGAAGCATCTTGATTAAATATCCTTTCAATTAAAATTACAACATTAATACCAGTTAAACAAAAAACACGTAAAACATGAACATTAAAACAATGAAAATCAAGACCATTTCGAAAAAAAATGGTTTGCTTAGTATGGATATACCCTTACCCACACCATGAGTTTGTAGGAGCCGTACAACCTGATGAACATGAAGGAATAGTGGTGATTTCTGAGTGGTCTCTCGTCTGTTTAGAAATAAGTTCTTACTTACGATGGTTCTTCGTAGATTGTACAAGCACCTAAATAACACAGCACACACCTCAGTTAACACTTATTGAAACTATGATAGCACATGAACCATCGTATTCGTGCTTACAATCGAAAGCGCCACTCACTCACTTGATTAGTCCGAAGAGACCGAACGAGCACTAAAGACACACCTGAATATTTATTAATATTAATATTGATAAGCACATTAGGCACATACACAAGCACTAAAATTAATGTAATGTTAGTTCACCGACATAAAGCTAGACAATAGCAACAAATCGCGAGCACAACACAAGATCCAACTTTTCCGTTAATAGATACGAATTACGAACGTTGCAAGACAATCAATCCATGGCGTATCCATATTATGAAATCGCGCTGGTGCGCTGAGTAAGTGACGTCACGAGGTCTCATGTGAGCATCCCTCGGAGGGAAGTTCTTTGACGGTTACCATCCCACTGAGGGCTCTGTTATTACCGTTACCAATTTCGATCTATTTATCTACTTTCGGGCGATTGTTAGTCCATTTCCTACATTTTAAATAAATTTACGATAAATAGCGGTAATATTAATAGCTGTTAGTAATTCTAAATTAGTAGAAAAGCGCTAAAAAACCTGAAGGCAAATTTTGGCCATGAGTAGGTATGGTGTGTTAGCCACAAGTTTATTATCGTTAATCAACTAAAAACTATATTTTTTTAACAGAAAACGAAGGATTATTTACATTTCTCCAAGATATCTCCTTCTGGCAACGAAAATTCGCACTAAAACCATTAAAACTCACTCGCGAAACTCGACCGTGGTTAACGCGCCAGTGGCAGTTTTAGACTACCGATCAAATTCAACATTTTCCTCCAATGGCCATTGAAATTGTCGCTTGTTAGCTGTCTCGCTTCATTGGCTATACGTTTCAATGGATTAAAACGAGATCAATACGCGAATGGCGGTTTTATTTCTAAGAAAATAAGCACAGCCAATCCGCCCCTCCGAGGGGGGCTCCACCAACCTGCAGGAAAAAATATGAAGCCCACAGAGGGATGACCACCGCTGAAGGGATATGCTTGTTTTTATGTTCAATAAAAATCTTTAAATCTATAAGGTGGTTCGCTATCCATACAAAACGTTTTTTGACATTCGCAGGCTAACGGCGTGATATTTGAACTAACAAACTTTCATAAATTGTCTTTCCATTTGCGCGAAAAAAACTAAAATAATTTGAGAATTTCGTTTGGTACTTGATACTTTGAGAAAACTATTTTTCTCAAATTATTCTAGTTTATACAAGTTTATTCTAAGAAAGGGGGAATTTCGCGCAAATGGCAATGGTCTGCAACATACGTTTCTTAAAATATCACGCCACTAGCTTGAGAATGTCAAATGACGTTTTTTATGGAAATCGAACCTCAACAAATATTATGAAAACATTATCTAGCAACTGTCCTCTTTAATGTAAATTAGCAGATTGTCATCTTCAATATAATCCTTCCCGACGATTTCATTCAGTCGAACACAAGACAATGTTGTTCAGAAAGAACATAACGCTGAATATTCTGCATTTCATTTAATGTAAGCCCTCGGGCGATCGGGAACGCCGTGTCATCAGACTTAAGAGCTTTGTTTTGCCACGCCCACCTAGATGACTACATAGAAAGGGTTCATAGCAATTTAAAATAAATACTAGTAACGTCATTCACGTCATAATATTTAGTCAATTGGATGTGATTGTTCAATTTTCAAACATGAACTTTAAAACATTAGTTGGTTAGAATGTAAGCTGTTAACCAGCAGGACAGTTTTGTAGTTCACTTTCTTAGGTTTTCAATTGATTCAAAACTTTTAATGCCTGCTTTCTGACACAAACCATGATGTACTCATATATAAGACAATTACATGTATATATATAAAGATGGATAAAAGAAAGGTCTAACCCAGACAACTCTCGGGTAGCGGAAAAAAATTGTAATGCCTTTTGGCACAAATGTCTAAATGTAAACTGACCGAATCGTAGTTAAGTATCACTTACTACCCCGCTTTAGTTATAAAACCTATGAATTACCTAACGATAATTTTCTAACGTTTTAGGTATATTGCCTAATGTTCCTTTTTATGAATAAAATATTAAGCAAACAAAAATTCGCATCGCCGTTATCGTATTTTGAATCACTCTTCTTGCACAAGCCAATAATTAAAAGTAAATAAATATCTACAAACTCACCTTTCCACGGTTGAAAAACAAATAAAAATCGCTCCAAAAAGCAGGTGCGCTGATCCTGATTTGATAATAACATTTTTTTTGTTTGAGTTAGGGACCGTAAAATAGATGTGGATGATCATTAATTTTTACTGGGCAGCAGTTTGTTTAGCCCCGGTCATGGCCCACAAATTGATGTATGAGCGAAACCATTAAGGGATTGTCGCTTCGGGTCATTTTGTTAATAACCCTTGTGAGTTAAAATAATTATCAATTTTTCAGTCTTGAATTAGTTGATTGTGCCAGGGGCTGTTGATAAACAAATAGTTGAGGTTGTTTTGTGTTGAGAGGGACCTAAACTTGTCTCCAGCGGAAGAAAAATGCTCGATACAGCATAGATAGATAAATGTTAGGAGCCAATCTTTCACAAATCGGACTAGTCTTACGGTAAACTCAATAAGGTTTGCGTTATGGGTACAAGACTATTCTTGTTCATCACACAAATACCCTTAACGGGAATCGAATACACGACTATCGGGTTCGTTAAGTAAGCAGGGACACCCACTAGGCTAAACCGATCGTGCTGTATTAATTATTTATTTATTATGTGTATACGTTTGTATCGGCAGTATGTTGTATTGCGTTCCGTGGGTCACGTACGGTGCTGTCTGAAAATCAGCGCTGTAGGTGTCTGTCTGACACCTCGGCATAATGCTGAGACAGCGACCGATTCACTGCCGCGAAGACACACACATTATGTGTAAATTGTATTGTATTTTTACTCCCTTTGTCTCTGTGTCTTTTGCGTAGTGAATAAATGTCTTCTTTCTTTCTTTCTTTCTGTTGAAGCACTACAGACCCCGTATCATGGTCGGCCTTATCACACGATAAGTGACAGGATAGAGTGTCCGTCACTGGCTGACACCGTTCGATAGAACGAGCCGACGCTCTTATCTTGTCACTTATCGCGCGATAAGGCCGACCATGATACGGGGTCAGGCTAGGCTAACATGCACCAAGCCCAAGACTTGCAGCTTGGAGAGTGATGACAAAGGTGAGTAAAGAAGAGAATCATCAAACCAAATTAGGCAACGCGTTTATGATTCCTATGCAGTCGTAAGCTTCCAGTCCAATTCATAATCTTCTCGGGGTCCGCTTTGACACCTAATCCCAAGATTTGGCAAAGGCGCTAGTTTTACGAAAGCGACTGCCATCTGACCTTCCAACCCAGAGGGAAAACTAGACCTTATTGGGATTAGACCGGTTTCCTCACGATGTTTTCCTTCACCGAAAAGCTGACGGTAAATATTCCGTACATAAGTTCCGAAAAACTCATTGGTACGAGCCGGGATTCGAACCCACGACCGCCGCTTGACAGCCGCATGCCTGAACCACTAGGCTACCGTAGCTAAGCTAGCTCTTCATCAACCCTATTAAAAAACATAAAGCCCGACCAGAAATTTAAAAAACTTCGCCATGTTGCGAAAAGCTATTTAAACTTATTTTACAGTACAGTCAACTAATAAAAATGTTGCGCACTTTAGTTCTTTGTTACAGTGAACGTCATGTTTGACAATCAAAGAAACGAACTGAAACGAAGTTACAATTTCAAAATGACATGGTTCTACGTATGCTCAACATTTTCATTGGCCGACTGTACATATGGTGCTACTTTCCCGCACTAGTGCGGAAAGAGCACTTTCCGTGCATATGTCGAAACTTTAAAGAGCCATATGTACAGTAAAACGTTGTACGATACACGTGCGAATAGGTAATTCGCAACTCGTGTCGATTTAAAACACTCCCTTTGGTCGTGTTTTAATTTATCACCACTCCTTGCGGATTTCCTATTTTCGGCACTTGTATCGTAAATAACTATTTTCAACTGGCAACAGTAACTTTAAAGACGTAATTTATGCCATCTGTCAATTGCTGTCAAAGTGAGGTGTCGTTGGTACGTGTTCTATGTTAGATTATTGAACTTGTAATGCAAACATTAATCTAATACATTGAGGTATCTAACCTTAATTGTCTTCAACCTTAAACTTCACCTTCTTACTGTCTTCTTCAGAGCTGTTTACTATGTGACAGGCGCCAGACGTGATGGCTTCCGAGTGCTTATATGAAGAGTTTAATAAACGATATAATTCATCGTTGAAACGTTACTAAATGTTTTATTTCTGCCGAAGTCCAAATCCCAAGTTACTTTGCGTTAAAATGCCGAAAACTATTAAAAGTGACTTAAGCAAAGTGATTTACGAGTACAATATGACGAAGTATTTGTCGGAGAGAAAGTCTGAAGGACTTTATTCCTCTAAATGTCATCACCGACCCTGTTGTCAATATGACTGGTAGGTACATCATATAGTAGTTTTTTAGAGTTGCCATAATTATTGCTAATTTAGCGCCCACAGAGCAGGTTGTTTATTTTCCTGGTCTGGCTTTACCACAACCTGCTGCAACAAGGTTTAGCATCTGTCGTCATATCGAATTCACAATACAGCTTCTTTTTTTGCGTATATTATCATTTGTTTAGTGAAGTATAAAAATCCAAGCTTTGTCACATGTCTTTCATATGGCGTGTGAAACGACACCTGACGCAACAAGGACATTACTAACTAGTTTACGCTATATTTATGCAATTATAGTTGGACAGTTACAGTTAGTATCTACTAATAATTTCTTGCATTCAGTGACAGGCAAAAATTTCCCACAGTAGTATGTGAATTTAATAAATAATGTGACTATTATCATACGTTTTACATTATACACGTGTCAATTTGAGGCGACACTTTCACTTCCCACAAAGCAAACTTGTACCTGTCCCAGGATTTTTACCTGGATGTGTCATTATTATAGTGTGACCATTGTGGTGACGCAATGAAATTGCGTTGCTATTTTTGCGTCACATATTCACACGCCCACACGTGCTACGAATTTTTGCACAAAAGAAGCGTTCAATAGCGTCTTTTGTACCCATTTTGAGCCCAAGTGACCTAATGACTTGTTTTGAAACGTATCAAGTAACCGGCAGATGCAGCGAAGCCAGATAGTGGGAAAGATGCAAACTAAGACAGACGTGACTTTGTGGAGCTTTCTACTGTAATGTCGAACTTGTCATTCGTGGGAACTAAATAAATGGGCACAACAATAGACACTAATAATAAGGCAGTGTCTGCTTTAATTTAAGCCGCAATTCACTTAGTATAATTTCCATTTTGAATTATACCTACTAGTGTTTATATTTTTAGATATTTTTGCATTGCATGAGCTATAACTGACTACTTTTATTAATCTAATATGTAAGAATAGCTTTTAATAGAATAGATTTTAATAAAATAGTTCTAACGATAATAATTGTAGAATTTCACTATATACCTAATTAAATGGATGACTAAGTATGAAATCATTTGAGACATAATTAATAAGCAAATTAGATGAAAAATAAAAAAAAACATTGTTACAACCTGCAACATTCTGGCATACGTGAACAGTCGCTCTCAATCAATGAAGCTATCGGAACGATTTGCTCGGTCAACGAATTTTTCAACCTGTTTGCTATTACGCCTTAAGGCTCTTTAACAGACGTTACAGCTTAGATCAAATATTTTTTTGCATTATTGGTATGTTAGGCTAGGAGTATTTATCCTGTTCAAAACCAAGAGTAACGTAGACATTTTATTGATTATGAGGGGATGTAATTGGAAGATCTTGGTCGACGTTAACTATATTTATCGTGACTATCCCACCTTCTAACACACTTTTGTATACGACGTGAATCCCATTTGCATCTGACTCGCATCGAATTTGCGGTTTCTGGCCTGGCCTGACACGGCCACGCACCGTTTACCTCTCAAGTTGTACAACTGGGTTACTATAAGCGGAGATAATTGGAAATTTACTATTTCAATTATAAGCGCACGAGATTAGGTAATGTTAGGTCATTATGATTGGTATGCTTGGGTCAATCTGGGGTTCATTGAGGAGAGAAAATGTGATGCGTTATGCTGTGCATTAAATGTCAGTGTAAGTTACACTGTCTTATTTAAATAGATAAACTATTATTAAACTGCACGGCAACATTTTTAAGTTATTTTATTTTTTTCACATTCACTGATTATGTTTATGACATATTTAATGGTATAATTTAATTTGTTTAGACTAAATTGTAAAGCATCAAAAGCATGGGAAATTCGTCGTTACATGACACTGTACTCTAGGTTTATATTTTGCATGCCAGATGCTGGTCAATTGTGTGACACATTTTAAGCAAAATAAAGATATTTGTATTTAATAGGATGAAAAATAGTGAGTATCATAAATGATGATTCAATGCTACGGACAGAAATTTGTTCAATAAATCTGTAAAATGCTACTTTCAATGTAAGTACTTATATATTGAAATATCAGCGGCGTTAATTACTGCAAAAAGTTACGAGTAAAGGTAAAATTTACTTTCAATATTGATAAAGAGAAATAAATGCGGTAGAATTTTATACAAATCGATCCAGCATGAAACGAAAAAAAGCTTAGTTACAATATACATTCATAGATAATTAAGTACTTAAGTAAAAAAGCATTGTTAAATTCTGTTTATGTAAACTGTATATACTATGAAAAAAAAAAAAACGATACTTTAATTAAACACCTTGTTTCATTAATTGAAACGCTTTGAGCGCAGTAAGTGTACAAAACGACTGGGTTATTAATAACGACTAACGAATCCAAAATCCAAATTGGTCCTCAACAGTATCCTTATTACACATTACTGGGAACCCTCGTGAAGTTAATTAGTCAAATTTCGAGCATGCGTACTGAGGTGATTAAAGGAGCACTCATCTCAGTCCTAATCCCTATTAATTTGGCCTCAAACGTGCTACGGACAATCAGAACTGGGCTGGCATTCACGTTTACTAACAACTCGCTTGAGGGAAACCAGGAGCAAGCACAACTTACGCTGCGGCGCGACGCGAGTCGAGAAAAATCTACCCACCTTATTTCTAATTTGCACGGTGCGAGTGAGACAGGAAACGCTCAATCGCGTGCAAGCGACTGAGCAGCAAGTTATGCTAGACGTACTGGGCCAGTATCCCGCGATATTTGATATAATACATATATACAAAGAAAAAAGAAAATAAAAAAAAAGCGTAAGACACGCAAGAGTCAGTGTGGTACTGCAGAACCGGTCGGTTGTGGTCTGCGGGTCTCCACACCGAGCAAGGCGCTGTACGTGTCGCGCCTGCATCACACTGCCACCGCTGAAGAAGTGACGCAGTATGTTCGCCAGAAATCCGGCTACTCGCTGAGGGTGTTCCAGTTGCATTCGCGCCACTACGTGCACTTCACCTCGTTTGTAGTGCGCGTGCCGCGGCCGCTCCAGGAGACCATCGCGTGTGCTGATTTCTGGCCGAAAGGTGTCGTGTTTCGTCGGTTCCGGGGCAACCTACCAAATCCAACACCCGAGATGTCGGAACAACGGGGCCACGCCGTTTCGCCGTCAAAATAAATATTGTTCGGTTCATGACGCATTGGTGTAAACTGTAATGTTATGTAACCTGTTTTTCAATAAATAAATAAATAAATAAATAAATAACGTAATAAATAATACACTGTTGTCTTTGTCATTCTTATTTTAAAAGGCAGATATAAAAGTGGGGATAATTCCCTTTCGGTTAATGAGGATGGATTACCATTGGCCTATTTCATGAAGCTAAAAGTTAAAATTTGAAAAGTCTACATTGGCAACGCTGGCATTTAAGAATTTGGCAGGTGCGGTTTGTTACAGCGGTGGCAGCTTTTGGCCAAGTAGCTCTGAGAGTGTTCGGCCTCTGTTTGTAGGAATCACCCGAGTTTGTAAGTATTAGTAATCTTGCGTATGTACCCTCTTTAATTGATGCTGTGCATAGCTGGATCCTTGATGTTGGCAGAGTTGTGCTCAAGTTTCACGGTAGCCTTAAACACTATAAATAAATAAATAAATATTAGGGGACAATCTTACACAAATCGACCTAGTCCCAAACTAAGCAAAGCTTGTACTATGGGTACTAGACGACGATAAACATACTTATATAGATAAATAAATACTTAAATACATAGAAAACATCCATGACTCAGGAACAAATATTCATGCTCATCACACAAATAAATGCCCTTGCCGGGATTCGAACTCAGGACCTCTTGCTTCGTAGGCAGGGTCACTACCAACTAGGCTAAAGCGGTCGTCAAAACGTCGTCGTCGTCGTCGTAAGTGATGTCCCAAAACAAGCACAGGCAAGGTGGAGGGCACTAGTGCGTGCAACCAAAATCCTAGAGTCCTCCTACATGACAGCTCAAATGGCGGCATAACCCAGACTTCCCTTCGAAAGTTAACTAACTCGCAGATTTTCTTCACGAAATAAAAATGGTGGGAATTATCGCTCCGGGGTGTCGAATGTTTTCGAAGTAAATATTTTTCACTTCTGTCCTTTTATTTGAGTTTACAATAACGTTAATACTCGGCTACCTGCACAATTAATTCAGAATTAGTCTGATCACTTCTACAAATCTCTGGGTCTAGATATATTAGACACGAGTAGTGAGATGAGAGACAAATTGTGAATTGTATAGCTGGACAATCGAAACTATTGGACGAGCGTTTCAACACGTTCTGTGGGTAATCAGGGTCCAATTAGATCGAATGTAATGTGGATTTTAAAGTGTGTGGAAATGTTGGTTTAATGGCGTCATTTGGAATTGGTTAGTAATTTCACTATTGGCTTAACGGGACTTTATGGGTTTAAAAACGTATACCTTTTTTATTATTGATATCAATAACGTTTGCCATTCGAAACTAAACTCGTGTCTTAGCTTATTAAGATTTTTATACAGATTCTTGCAAATCAAAGGTCTCCAATTCTAAATCAGCATTATGTAGGTAAGTCTCCTTGATAGTGACTCGTCCTTTAAGTTGACGGTTCCGGGTTCAAACTCGGTAAAGGCAAATGTGAAAACCCGGTAAAAGAAAAGGTTTATGTGAAAATCGCTTGGAAAGAATTGTATCATCCAATAAGTAGTGCCGGGTAAGGATCACAATATTTATGAAGCTATTGTCATTATTACTATTACTATTGTAATTTTGCACATAGATACAGTTTGTGGTATGAACATTGTTGTTAAAGTGATTGAAGCGAGAGAAGTTTCCAAGTATCATAGCAAATGAGAGTCCGTGATCTCTACCTACGCCTGTGGGTAACCGACATGATGAATGTGTACCTTGATACGAAACAGTAGTTTACAAGGGTACCGTTATAGGCTCTCAATATTACCACAGATGCAGTAGCTGAGACGTCTCGTGATAACCGTGTAATGGCGGCTGGCTAATTTGATCATACAAATTTGACTTCAATTATATTGAAGTGAAGCAGAGGGCACCTTCCACCCTTTCCATCGCTCAAGCCTCCCGTTCAGATCTTGATAAGAATCCGTTTGTGTTAGGGTTCCGTAGAGAAGCATTCCTTCCTAATTGAAGAGTAAACTTCAATTAAAATGTATCTAATATTAAGTCATGGCAATACCTATTTGACTAGTGAATTAATTGTTAGTAAATGCTTCGTTTGTAAGAATAAAAATCTAAGTATTAAAAGTTAGTAAGAAAATAAACATCTAACGCTTTCAGGTTATAATTAAGAGCTTTCATAAATCTCTGTTTAGCCCAATGATTAGCAGGCAGAGAACGCCATTTGGCTTGAAGCTCGCCATTTGTACATTTCTGTGTGTTGTGCAATCCAATAAAGTTTAAATAAATCAATGAAACAAGTTGTTTTTTACGGAATGTCTATGCAGTCTGTACCTTATTTGTTTTTTTTTTACCATATTTATGATTTAAATAATAAATACTAAAAATAAATAAAGCTATGGTATAGGTATCAACATCCGTTTATTGTTTATTTAATTATAAATCACATTAAAAATATTTGAAAAATACCTTAATATTATTATACATAGTAGGAACTTGTTCTTTTCACTCCGATTCACACTTGACCATATTTTTTGCTCCCCATTTCTATTTTGATTTTAGGGGCCCATTCGTTCCATTTCAATTCAATTGGTAGCAAACGAATTCATCTTTTCGTTGAATGCAGGAAACTGCAGATGAACTTTGCTGATAAGACATTAATCTACAATTTGTGATTATGGTGTAGGATGGGAATATAATGCGTTAGGGCATTATTTTTTGGGGTTAGCATTGTGAACTAGTTGGGTTGTTTGATTATTATTTTATTCAAATAAGTGCTTATTTTGTGTTGTGTATATTCATGGAAATGTCAACGCCATACCAGTTATCGCTTAAATTATTCAATATTTTTTGTAGTTGTTCTTCCTTGAAAGTTAGATATACATTTGACTCACTCTAGAATAAAGATAACCGTAACTTTGTATAGAAATAATTATGCAATCTATACGCATTTAGATTGATTGTAACAATATATTATATTTTCACACATCAAAATTTATTTTAGTAGACCCAGACAAAATGTATGATGAATGTCATCATCCTCCTAGCATTATTCCCGGTTGTGCCCTAAAGGAGCCCGGGGTCCGCTTTGAAACTTAATCCCAAGATTTGGCATAGGCACTAGTTTTTACGAATGCGACTGCCATCTGACCTTCCAACCCAGAGGGAAAACTAGACCTTATTGGAATTAGACCGATTTTGTCACGATGTTTTCCTTCGCCAGAAGGCTAACGGTAAGTGTTCCCTTACATAAGTTCCAGTTCCGAAAAACTCATTTGGTACGAGCCGGGATTCGATCCCAAGACCGACGCTTGACAGCCGCATCCCTGAACCACTAGGCTACCGAAGCTTCTAAAACTTTTGAGTAAGCCAATAAAATATCTGTACCATGCTCAACATACTGTCCGCAACAAACGATTTCATATAATTGACATGCACATAACTTACCACTATCATTCGCAAATCTTCTAAATAAGTACAAAATGATGCCATGTTCCCACTAACTTATTAATATAAAACACATTTGGAACCTTTTCGTTCTCAAACAACAAACCGACTTCCAACGGTGTTCAAGTAAATTAAATTTTGTTTATTAAGAAATGGTTCTAAGGTGCTTTAGTGGACTGCTTACTTCGTGACGGGCGTGAGTGTATCTGGTAGCGCCATCTCACGACTCTTGTCAAAATCAAAAGCGTTCACATAACAAGTAACATAATCCACAAATTGGATACGCTGACAATTTAAATCGTGTGTACCGTTTTCAAAAGTTGAATAATAAATTAGAGGGAATGACAAACATAATTGAAGAAACTATCAATTTGGCGGTCCATAAAATGTTTTTTTTTTATGGTTATAAGTACCTATGACAAAGTATATGCCTTGCCGTAATAAAGTGCCTAGTGATAAAAAAAAAAAAAAACATTCTTTATTAAATATCCTCAGTTTCTTGCTAACTACAGGTCGATCACGTAACGCATTGTACGTACGTTAGGTAGATAACTAGATATACGTCATATATGAAAAAATGTCAGTCAAACTGTCCTAACGCGCCTTTGTAACATTACGTGACTACCCCTCTGATTATAAACGCACAAGAAGTATGGGTACCTTACTACATTTAAAAATACATAAGGTCAAGCGGTAAAATTCTTCTCAAGTTCGAAAACCAGTTTTGGGTGCCAGAAATTTAAATAGCAACAAAATTATTATTATTATATTATTATTGTGAGCCTGTAGTGTCCCACTGCTGGGCAAAGGCCTCCCCCCACTTTTTCCAGTGCTCCCGATTCTGAGCAGTCTCTGGCCATTCTTTTAAAAAGGAGTCTGCCACGTCAAAATAAAATAAAAAAATTGTATACAAAGTTTCATGTTATTCCAGCATGGTATTGTAAAATGAGAACACTTTGTATAGAGAGTCGAGGTTCCTGGGGACTCCTAAGATTGTCATAATTATAAAACAAATGACAGGTGACTTTCATGAAAATATTCCTGAAAATTTCTGTGCATACTCGTAAACGGTTAGTGCCCATAAATTAATCCGAATTCTTGACAGAATTCCGTATTGACACTATGTATGGTCTCACTTTTTTAAGAAACTATAACTGTCCGACAACCAATTTAGCTGAATTGACACTAGATCACAAAACGATATGAATCATGTTGACACCAATTTATACCTATTGGAACTGATTAGAACATCTTTTAGCGTAACCTGAAACACTAGTCCACTTTCCTTCATAAAATGGTATTCAGTTAGCAAAGTTAGATAGTGTTCTATCCAGTGACATACTTAGCCTTTACCTTGGGAAGGTTGTAACTGCGATTAATTTTTACGACACATAGAACCTTTTTGATTTATACATGAAATGTGTCGTTGGTGGAAGAACGCAATACTTACAATATAGCTTCATACACTGTTAAACCGTTTTATGTCCGACAATGGAACTAAGTTTAAAGACAAATGGGAGCTCTCACGAATCACGATGTTAGTCATCCTTTTTGAGTTGTTAGTGCGGCATTGTTTGGAAAAATGATTATCACATGCCTAAGAAAGCTATAAAGCATTAATTTGTGTGGCCAAGAGAGTTGTGATTGTGATAGGTGCGTGGGATAAGTACTTGACGAGAGTGTGTGTGGCGCGGGTGTTGTTAGTGCTACCTACGTGGATAGCGGTTCCCAGTTAAAAATCTTAAACTACAGGGCATCTATTTGGCTCGCCTTAACTTCTAAAAGACCCCTTATGGCCTACTTGTAGGATAAACATTTGAATTGATAGCAGAGTCGTAAGAGTCAAAGTGGAGTATGTTTTTCTTGTTTGCTTTCGACCTTTGTTGTACCAAAACTCAAAAATGTTATCAAAATGCTCTTCAGGCTCGAAAAATATAATAAACTGACATTTGCGTTCACTATATCAAAGTAAAAAAGTCACGTAAAGCAGGAATATTCGCAATTAACAAAGAATCACAAAGACAAATTTAAACGTAATATTAGTTTCCCTAAGACTTGAAAGCCTCTAGAGATTTTCTAGACTCTTGAATATAGTTAAAGCTTGTTACACACATGACAAAGCGTACTTTTTATCTTGTCAAAGTAAAGTGCTACTTCTCATCAGATATAAGTCATTTCATAAATCAAAGAAAGTGCTAGGCCTGAACAGTCCCTTTAAGAGACACTCATTGGAAATGCAATTCCATATTAAAATGAAAGGCATATACGTGCTAGGAACCGGAAGATTCGTATACCCTTTTGTAGTTACGGTAGTTCAGAGCGGCGTCCCCTCTAATAATCTCATAAAGTGAATGCCGAAATGTCGCATCAGCATTGCAATTTTGTATGTAGGGTCCCGTACGACATGGGCTTGGTAATAAAATATTAGATTGCTCTATTTGAAGCTACTATACTTACTGCAGCTGTTGTTTGGAGAACCAATTCTTGCGAATCGATTTAAACACTTTTTTATCAATTGATTATTTAGCATCATCCCCATCATCATCATATTAGCCAAAAGACGTCCACTGCTGGACATAGGACATAACCACTTGCGTTGCTTTTTTCTCCATTTGAATACATTCTTCATCCTTTCTCAAAAAAATACATCATTATTGATCATTTTATTTTATGTCTACACTGTTAACTTTTCTCGAAGTCCAAGAGATATAAAACTTGATACAAAAATAAAGGAATACTTAACTCTATCAATCTCTTTTTTGTTGTCTTAGTAAAAACAACAATCACCACTGAACCAAATTCTGAACTTGAATATTTCAGGCATTATTTGATAGAACCCTTATATACTCGTACCATTCTTAATCATGCATCGCGGGGACGTCACCGATCTATTTTCCGAGTGTCTCCGAAATGAAATGACACGCCACGATTATGACAAACGCCAAAATGCAATTTGTCAAAAGCCTTTCCGTGTTGCTTTCCGCCATCGCCCTGATATCTTGGCGGTATGGATAACTTTGCGAGCAATGTTGGATGCAGTGTCAGTGTAAACTTGCGAGACGCAAGAGGCAGCAACTGCAACACCTTATTCATTGCAATTTGAACTTTTTAACAGTGCAACAGAGTTAAAAATGACTTGATATTTGTCTGGTAAGGTTCCCTAGTGCTGCACCCTAATCGAATCGCACGCATGGTGCGCCTGGGTGGGACCCTAACCGAGGGTTCTATAGCGAAATATAAATACGCCTAAATCAAACGGGCCTTTAATTGGACCCTTTTTTCCGGACGTTTTTAGGATTACCTAATTCACCATTGTTGGCGTTTGCGGCGCATGAAAGGTCCTTTGTAATTAATTAGGGTGGAATATTTACTTTTCATTTTGTAGAGTGATGCACTGTCACGGTTTGCGTTGACCGAGTTATTTGTTAAATTATGACGTCCACATTACCTTTAATAAGTGGTTTGTGCTTTATTCTCATCTATTCGTTTAATACCTATTTCATGTTTGTCTTACCACTTTGTTAGTTTACCAAAATACACAATATATGATACATAACACAATTAGATTATATTTTGATTTTAATATCTCAGGTATCTCATAAATTGTCTCATTACCTAATTAGTATTTTAAGAATATAATATCAATTTGTAGATGGAGTAGATTTTTTAAACGGATTTACCCCACCCCTGTTAAAATTAAGTTCAGAGTTATAAGATTTATATTAGTTACATCATGAGAATGTTTGCAATACGGTACCTAGGTTTAACAATCATCATCATCATATCAGCCGAAAGACGTCCACTGCTGGACATAGGCCTCCCCCAAAGAGTGCCAAAGTGACTGGTCCTGCGCCACCCGCATCCATTATTTTCCCTTTTTAGGGTTCCGTACCCAAACGGTAAAAACGGGACCCTATTACTAAGACTTCGCTGTCCGTCCGTCTGTCTGTCACCAGGCTGTACCTCAAGAACCACGATAGCTAGACAGTTGAAATTCTCACAGATGATGTATTTCTGTTGCCGCTATAACAAAAAATACTAAAAACTAAATAAAATAAATATTTAAGGGGGGCTCCCATACAACAAACGTGTTTTTTTTTTCCATTTTGACTGTCACCAGGCTGTATATCAAGAACGGCGATAGCTAGACAGTTGAAATTTTCACAGATGATGTATTTCTGTTGCCGCTATAATAACAAATACTAAAAACAAAATAAAATAAATATTTAAGGGGTGCACCCATACAACAAAAGTGATTTTTTTGCCGTTTTTATAGATAATGGTACGGAACCCTCCGTGCGCGAGTCCGACTCGCACTTTGTTTCTTTGTATTCATATTCAGTTTTACAAAAAAAACAGACTGTTGAGTTTGTTTCGGCGTATCTTCTTAAGGGCGTGAATTGGAAATTATCGCGTGTGGCGTTTCTGACTAGATTAAAGAACAATAAGTTCTGATTTTTAGATATATGATTCTTGACTATATGACTGTTTATCTGATTTAATCGATACATGATTGCCTAAAAATTTTTCGCGAGAAAAAAAAACGAAAATCGTGTCGTTATTTTACTATAGTATTTCATCTCATCTAAAATCTCACTTAATTAAATATAAATAAAACTTCACTAAGTTTAGAAACTTGGCGAAATTTGTCCAAGAAAGCCATTCCCGAAGAGTGTTGCATCTCTTTTTCACGTGCGCGGGAGGCATAAGCGTGTCTCTGTCAAGGGGGAGTAGTCGACTCGAATCAAGGCATCCTCTTAATTGGATTATTGGTTAGGGTTTCAAATAAACTATGTTTTCTAGACAATATGAATTTATTATCGCTGTACAAAACTCAGCAAGAACACCATTACAACCACAGAGTAGACATAGACAGTGTCGCCGTCTGGTGACCTGAACTAAAATCTAAAAGTATCCAGTGTTGAATTTTACTTATTTATAACACTCCGCACTAAAATTTAACACCGTTACCTATGAAGGAAACAATAACATACCCAAAAAAAAAATGTTTTGCCCTTTTCTCACTAACATAAATGTTGAAGTGACAGATAATGACCAACAAAGTTCAAATAGCACTTCAAAAGTTCTGATATGTATACTTCTGAATAAGGACATAACACTCTACTTATTAAAAATAAACTTAACTATACAAAATCTGATCTCTTAGATACATAAAAGCTTGAGTGGGCAAAGGCTTTGTTAAAATATCCGCCAATTGATCTTTGCTTGGGATATAATTTATTTCAATCAAGCCCAACTCAACCTTTTCTCTTATAAAATTATATTTAACATCTATGTGTTTTGTTTTCTTATGATACATTGGGTTTTTAATCAACTTTATTGCACTCTGATTATCTACATAGAGCACACACATACACTCACAGCTCTCACCCAATTCTGACATAAGTTGCTGCAGCCACAAACTCTCTTTGGCAGCTTCACAGGCAGCAACAAATTCAGCTTCCATGGTTGAGAGAGCAATGGTCTTCTGTTTCCGACTGGACCAAGTGATTGGACCATCATTCATTATAAAAAATAAAACCTGTTGTTGACTTGCGTGTATCCACATCACTGGCAAAATCTGAATCTGAATGACCAGTAAGATGATTGCTTTCTTCATATTTTATACACAAACCCCTGTGTTTATTAGGTAGCTGATTATACGTTTGACAGCATTTACATGTTGCTGACTTGGATTGTTCACATATCTGCTTAATACATTTACCGCATATGAAATATCAGGCCTAGAAACAGAGCATAAAAATAACAAGGAGCCTATAGCTTCCCTGTAAGGAAAATTAACATTAATTTCATCCACATTTTTCGTAATAACAACATTAACATCTGCTGGGGTACTGGCAGGATTTGCATCACTCATAAAAAAATTCTTTATAATTTCCTCAATATAATTCCGTTGATTGTATTTGTATTTACAATCATTTGTTCGTTCTATTTTCATGCCCACAAAATATTTCAAATTTAATTCTTTTATTTTAAAAGCTTGTTTCAAATATTGCATTATTTCTTGAATAAGCAGTCTGCTTGAAGAAATTACCAGAGCATCATCAACATAAATTATAAGGAACACTTTAATCCCATCAAAAACCCCAATATATATAAAATTGTCAGCTTGAGACTGTACAAAACCATATTTGGTTAAGAAATTTGTGAACCTTTTGTTCCAGCATCGGGAGGCCTGTTTTAAGCCACTACAGAAACTTATTTAATTTTAATACATAATATTTTTTATGTAAGGACACACCCTCAGGCACTTCTATAAAAATATTTTCTTCTAGGTACCCAATCAGAAAAGCAGTTTTTACATCGAATTGTTGAATTTCTAATTTTTACTTAGCTGCAATATAAATAATTATTCTTATGGAGCCATACCTTGTTGTCGGAGAGAATATTTCTTGATAATCCACATCTTTAATCTGATTAAACCCGCGTGCACATAAGCGAGCCTTGTAGGTACCTCACTTGACCATTTTCATTCCTCTTGATTGCAAATACCCACTTTGTAGTAAGGGTTCGTTGACCGGATCTTTCAACTGCGCTCCAAGTATTATTTTCTTTGTGTGCAGATAATTCTTCTTTAATGGCTTCAGACCATTCATTCTTCTGTGAGCTCTTCAGCGCTTCTTCATATGTGTGAGGCAATGACATCTCGACAAGATTTGCTTCAAAGCTTCTGTTATTCCTTGGCCTCAAAGTTATATTCCGCTTTAATACATCGTCGTCTAGGTCTAGCGACATCTTGTATGACGGATCATCACTGCTGCAGCTGATCATACTGTTTTCAGAGTCAGTTGTTGTTTCAGAACTTTCAATAAGTGTATCATCTGGACTAATTTCTTCTACTTCCCTAGTTTGTCTTGTTGTTTCAGTCATCCTTTTCTATACATATTTGTGTAATATTCTTTCTTACTTCTGGAACTTGATGTTCATCAAAAATGACATTTCTTGATACTTTTACCGACTTTCTATTAGTATTGTACATTCTGTAATTGGTGTGCTCATAGCCAACTAACATCATTTTTTCACTCTTCTTGTCCAATTTTGATCTCAACTGATCAGGGATACCCGACACTGCCAAACACTCTCACATGGCCTAGCTGAGGTTTCATGCCATGTCATAATTCAAATGGCGTTTTATCAGGAGTCTGACTAGAGCAGGTTCTATTTAATATATAAACTGTACAGTTCACAGCTTCCGCCCATAGATCTAGTGGCACATCTCTTGCATACAACATTGAACGTGCACTCTCCACTATGATGGTTCTCAGTTCCCTCTCTGACCGTCCATTTTGAGCAGAAGTGTAAGGGGCAGTAAGCTCGTGAACAATACCCTCCTTGTCCATATATTCTTTAAAAGCTTTTTTTATATATTCTCCTCCTCTATCTGTATGTAGTGTCCGGGCACTGTGCATGAACTTATTCTTAATCAAGTTATTATATTTTTGAAACATTTCCATGACATCACTTTTGTTCTTAATAAACTATACATGCCTGTAACTTGTGGCTGCATCTTTGAATAACATAGAGTACCGCAGTCCTTGGACTGACGTGTGGCTCATGGGTCCACATACATCGCTATACACTAAGTCACCTGGCTGTAGTTCTCCACGTATAGATTGGTGAAATGGAAATCTGCATTGTTTCTTATACGCACATGCCATAGTCCTTGATTTTAACACCTTCAATGACACTATTTACACACATTGTTTTAATTTGTTTCAGGTTTATATGTCCTAAGCGTTCATGCCACATTTTTATGTCACTTTGATTGTTTTGTACTAAGTTACAAGTCTCTGGAATCAATGTTTTTATTTTCAACTCATACAAGTTGTTTTCTGTAATAATTGCACTCATCACTACTTCATTGTCTTTATAAATTAAAGCACTATTGTCTTTCTTGATGATTGTGTAACATTTCCGTATGATAACACCTTCTGAAAATAAGTTTCTTCTCAAACCCGGGACATACAGCACACCTTGCAGTTCACTATTTTCCCACTGTCCATTGATATATCTTCTTATTAACACTTTATCGATGCCTGACACTTCTACCGACTGCTTGTTTCCTAGTGTTAATGATTTCTGGTTACATTCGACTAGTTAGTAGCTAGACAAAGAAATCTTTTCTGAATGTCATATGGGCTGATGCCCCGCTGTCCAGGATCCAAGTATCTTCTTCAGCAGGACAGGAACTGTCTTCTACATTAAATGCTAACATGTCTGTACCTTCTTGCTGAGGTTTTCTGGGCTTGGTCTTTCTAGGAAAACGACATTTCTTAGAAAAGTGTCCTCGCTTTCCACAATTATAGCATTCAAATCTATATTTACTATTTTTATACTGATGTGTACCACTTCCGGATGCCCGTGGCTCATTCTGCCTTGGCTGGTTTTTCCACCCCTTGTTCAAAACAAGCAGAGCTGTTTCCTGTTCTTCCATGGACGCTAAACTTGCTTCTTCGTCCAATAAACGAGCAGTCAAGTTATTAAGAGTTTGTTTTTCTGGGTCCAATGACATCCACGCTTGTCGTAGTGACCGATATTTTAGGGGCAAAGTTCCCAGTATTTTCGTGATAATGGCCATCTCGCTAACCCTCTCGCCACTTTCTTTCAGCTGCTTAGCTAAGGTTTCTACTTTCGAGATATGTTTAGCAACGCTGTCACCTGCTGACATTTTGTACTGATAAAATTTCTCATGAATTAACATTTTACACAATTCACTCTTTTGTTGATATATTGATTCAAGTTTTGACATTATTTCTTGAGCATTTTAACAGTTTTCTATTAGTGTTATTTGTTTAAAGTCCATCGACGAAGTTATTATAAACATCGCCATGCCATCATTTTTAAGCCACTCGGCGCTGTCTTTTTCAAGTTTAGGTGTTGAAATATCAATTCTCTTAGCTTTTAAAGCACATTTGACCTGGAACTTCCATTGCCTGAAGTTATTGCCATCAAATTTGTCCATATTCATTGAAGGCGTGGGATCCATTTTGAGGTTATATCGTCACCGGTATGCGATTGTTGTAATTTTTATTTGCTGGTTTCTTCTGTACTTTCTCAGAGTTTCCTGGGCCCATAACCAATTGGATTATTGGTTAGGGTTTCAAATAAACTATGTTTTCTAGACAATATGAATTTATTATCGCTGCACACAGCTCAGCAAGAACACCATTACAACCACAGAGTAGACATAGACAGTGTCGCCGTCTGGTGACCTGAACTAAAAACGAAAAGTATCCAGTGTTGAATTTTACTTATTTATAACACTCTTAACAGTGGTTTTCTTTTTCAGAAACGCTGCAAGAATTTTGACTTGTCAAAGTGCCATTACGGCCTACTTGCAGAATAAAATTCATTTACTTCATTTATTTATAACGAAAATACTTGTAAATTATATCACATACGGTACAAATAATTTTTACTTTTTTAACGATTTCAAATGAATAAAAATCGTGACGTCACTTTTCGACTACAAATTGAGCTTTTTTGACATTTCATATAAAGATTATGATTGCGCTATCAATCAACATCCCTAAGGCCCTGAACTCGAAGAATAAAAACAGCGTACACAATGTTGCTAAGTAAGCTACGGTAGCCTAGTGGTTCTGGCATGCGGCTGTCAAACGGCGGTCGTGGGTTCGAATTTCGGCTCATACGCATGAGTTTATCGGAACTTATGTACGGAATATAATTTGATATTTACCGTTAGCTTTTCAATGAAGGAAAAACATCGTGAGGAAACCTGCATACATCTGCGAAGAAATTCAAAGGTGTATGTGAAGTTCCCAACCAGCACTGGGCCAGCGTGGGGAGACTACTGCCCGTTCCCTCTCATCCATGAGAGGAGGCCTGTGCCCAGCAGTGGAACGTCTATATGCTGGTTTAGTATTATTATTTACTAAACAATGTATCAACTATTGTTCATTAGCAGTCACTAATCCAAATCATAATGCACTCATTTCCTATTTTTCCAAAATCATTATTTCATCATAAATCCTTCACGTCTAACTAATAGGACACTTTCTCGTATCTAATCAAACCTAAAACAAAAGCTACTATTCAAAATGCAAATCTTTTACCCTATAATAAGGTTTATGTTCAATTGTCAGAAATGGGATATTAAGTAGGGTACACACGCGACCAGGATTGACAGCCGCCGTTATGCTTTCGATATGCTTGGGCGGAACGAATTGTGCACTGTGCTTTAGTATACAACTAATACCTATTAATAAATTGTTACTCAAGTTCGATACCACTCTTAAGTTACCATACTTACATAGATCTTTTAACCTGATTTGGAGACAGTATTGAATTTGAGTGCAGTTTTGTTTGAACGTCGCTTATGTTATAACATAACTGGATGGTATGTGAAATATAATTTCCTGCTAACCGATCGCGTAAGGTTTCGTACGTACGCTAAGTGAATTTAACTGACGTTGTATGGGGAAATAAACTATTGAGTGTCGTCGTAAAGCTCGTTCCAAAAAAGTTACGCAATCATCCTAGAAAAAAATGATGTTTTCTTCTTTTTCGCGATTTCTGCATCAAACTTTAATCATTTTACAATTACACTGCGAAAATAATCAAACGTTGGTTCAATATATAAATTACGTTGTAGGTACTTATAAAACACTTATTGACATAGTCACAAACAGACCTTTCCTATAAGATACGATAGAAAACACGATCCACTACATTTGTAGCACTGTTAAAAAAAAATAGGAAGTTAAATTACAAATTCTATGAAAATCATGTTTCGGAAGGGGTTGTATCGTACATCTCAAATAGAATAACAATCCAATCAGATAAATCTGCTAATGATATCAAATTAAATACCACAACACGAAATAAATTATTAATCAAATACCACAGAACTAAATATCATACAACTACGATACAATTGATGTAATAAATAGTGAATGAGACAAAAATATGCGTACTGTTACGTCAAAGTAAATTATCTATATTACTAGCTTTTATTTAGTTTCACCTGTCCCGTTGTCTTGTTGAGCGTGACGTCGGACACACTCTTGGAATCTGACCTCAGTATTCCGCGCCACTCGATGGAGAACTGAGAAGTGACGCCGGGATGCCATTATGTCAGTCTGTAATCAAATCTTGCAAGTTAAATTTGACCCACTTCCCGGTGACCGATTGAGCTGAAATTTTGGGTGTAAGTATAGTTTGGATGACAATTTAATATTATGGTACCATCGAGCTGACCTGATGATGGAGACAGAAGGTGGTCATGGGGATTCAGTATTTAACCGACGTAACCCCGTTGAGTTTGGGCTCGTCAGAATCGTCTCAATGAGTAGTTGATGATGGTATACAGAAAAGTACAGTCGGCAATAAAAGCTAGTACCAAAAATTAATTCTTTGACAGAAGCTTGTTTTATACTAATACTAGCTTTTGCCCGCGGCTTCGCCCGCGTAGTAAGTGTAATTTTGCAATAACTGTTGAATTGTTACGCCGGCAACGGCCTACTTACTGACTTACTTCCCTTATGAATGACCATTCGTCAAAACCCGTTATAGTAAATTTTTTTTTTTTCCTTTTATTTTTATTCCCGTGTGGTGTAGGGTAGAATTTCACCACCCCCTTTCTTCCCGTGGGTGTCGTGAAAGTCGACTAAGGGAGCAGGGTTGAAATGTGTTGTGGGCGATGGGGTAACAACCTATCACTGCAATATACCCACATTTACGCTAAAAGTGGCGCTGGAACATAAGTTTCATGTGCTCTGCCTACCCCTTTTGGGAATAAACGCGTGAATTGTACTAACTAAAGTACTTTTTTTGTATCTTAATAAGTAATCTTCCTACAAAGTTTCAAGTCTCTAGTTCATCAATTAATGTTTCTCTCATACAAACTTTGCACCCCTATTTAACCCCTTCAGGAATGGAATTTCCAAAAATCCCGTCTAATCCTTTGCCTACGTCATAAAAGGAAGTTCTGGTGTAAATTTCAAGTTTCTAGTTCAAAAAATAAAGTTCCCTCGTACAAACTTTGCACCCCTATTTAACCCCCTTAGGGGTGGAATTTTCTAAAACGCTGACAGTTCTTTTTTGTATTCTAATAAGTAATTTTTCTACAAAGTTTCAAGATTCTAGCTCTAAAAATAAAGTTCCCTCATACAAACTCTGCACTCCTATTTAATCCCCTTAGGGGTAGAATTTTAAAAACGCAGAAAGTACTTTTTTTGTATTGTATTAAGTAATCTTTCTACAAAGTTTCAAGTTTCTAGCTCAAAGAATAATGTTTCCCCCATACAAACTTGGCACCCCTATTTAACCCCCTTAGGGGAAGAATTTTCTAATACGCCTTAAGTACTTTTCTGTATCTTAATAAGTAATCTTCCTACAAAGTTTCAAGTCTGTAGTTCAAAATATTTTTTTTTCTCTCTTACAAACTTTGGACCCCTATTTAACTCCTTTAGGGTTGGAATTTCCAAAAATCCCGTCTTACCTACGTCATAAAAGGAAGTTCTAGTGTAAATTTAAAGTTTCTAATCCCAGTAGTTTCAGATACAAAATCCCGTCTTACCTACGTCATAAAAGGAAGTTCTAGTGTAAATTTCAAGTTTCTAATCCCAGTAGTTTCAGATACAAACTTTGCACCCTTAGTTATTAACCCCCTTAGGGGTGGAATTTTCTAAAACGCTGACAGTTCTTTTTTGTATTCTAATAAGTAATTTTTCTACTAAGTTTCAAGTTTCTAGCTCAAAAAATAAAGTTCACTCATACAAACTTTGCACCCCTATTTAACCCCATTAGGGGTGGAATTTTCTAAAACTCTGACAGTCCTTTTTTGTATTCTAATAAGTAATTTTTCTAAAAATTTTCAAGTTTCTAGTTAAAAAAAAAAATGTTTCTCTCATACAAACTTTGCACCCCTATTTAACCCCCTTAGGCATGGAATTTCCAGAAATCCCGTCTTTTCCCTTGCCTGCGTCATAAAAGGAAGTTCTGGTGTAAATTTCAAGTTTCTAGTATCAGTAGTTTCGGATACAAACTTTGCACCCCTATTTAACCCCCTTGGGGGTGGAGTTTTCCAAAACGCTGAAAGTATTTTTTTTCTATCCTAATAAGTAATCTTCCAACAAAGTTTCAAGTCTCTAGTTCAAAAAATAATGTTTACCCATACAAACTTTTGACCCCCATTTCACTCCCTTAGGGGATGAATTTTGATAAAACCCTTTCTTAGTGATCCCCTAGGTCTTATAAGGAACCTACGTGCCAAATTAAGAATCTCTAGAACCAGCGGTTTGGGCTGTGCGTTGATATGTCAGTCAGTTTCTTCTTTTATATATTTAGACTAAGATGGTTTTTCATACAAAGGTGATTTTTGAAGATTGTTGGATCGATTTTTTTTATTATGCGTTATTACTATAGCTCCATTTTAAATTGGAATACATTCATTTTGTAGCAGTAGCCTTAAAATTCCTGCTCACCCCCCTCTCAAACCTTATCACCCCATTCATAAGCCACCACCTCTCCCCGCGAAACCTACTCACCCCGTTTTACGGTACCTAATTTTTATTTTGTTTTGTGTGCCACTACTAATTTTTGTAAGTTAATTGTAAAAAAATAATTGAGGGGGGCACTCCGTACATACAAATAACTAAAGGTACAAAAAATATATTAACCCCCTTATGGGTTGTATTTTTCCAAAACACAATGACTTTTTTTGGATTCTGATAAGTTTTAATTTTGTAGGTCACAAAAAGAGTTTCCCCCATACAAACTTTTCACCCCTATTTAACCTACTTAGGGGTGGGCTTTTCCAAAACCCTAAAATTACTTTTCTTGTATTGTAATAAGGAGTCCATACAGAAAGTGGCAAGTCTCTCACTTAAAGTTTTACTCCAATCCCATACAGATTTTCAACCCCTTTTTAACCCCTTTAGGGGTAGAATTTTCCAAAACGCTGAAATTACTTTATTTGTATTCTAATAAGTAATCTTTCTACAAAGTTTGAAGTCTCTAGCTCAAAAACTAAAGTTTTCCCCATACAAACTTTGCACCCCTATTTAACCCCTTTAGGGGTGAAATTTTCAAAAATCGCTTCTTAGTGGGTACTTACGTTATGTAAAGCACCTATTGTGAAAAAATCAGCTTTCTAAGTTCAACGGTTTGGGCTTGGCGTTGATGAGTCAGTCAGTCAGGACTTTTACGTTTATATATATAGATTATAAAGAGGATAGTCTGTGAGCTTTCTTAGTTTGTTAGTAGGGGATAATATCCGCAACCAATTATTCAATTTAAACAATTATTTCACCTGTGTAGTGTGATGGACTTTCTGGATGGATTGGTAATATTTCACCCGGCGGCTTTGTCTGCATTCTTTGCAATGTGCGGGCATCATCATCATCCTTATCATATCAGCCGAAAGACGTCCACTGCTGGACATAGGCCTCCCCCAAAGAGTGCCACAATGACCGGTCCTGCGCCACCTGCATCCAGCAGGCAGCTAGTATATTATTCTAAAAACTTATACTAATATAAGTCGTAATACCTATCAATATTGCAATATCTTACCATGCCATCCTAATAGTCAATATATTAGAAAACGTCTTATAAGAAACTAATTCACTAAGTGTCAATGAGCGCCCATAAAAATCATCTTATGTCTATTGAAATTCAATACGAAAATTATATATGAACCATGCTAATTCAAAACGCCGTATACCCTTAAGAGTATCAAAGAAACTTACGCCTTTTTAAACTGGGCGGGTTATTTCGAAAGCTCAGCATTACCTTATACTGTTTTCCTCCGACCTTCTCCATGTATAATAAATTGCTATCACTGTCTGCTTACGATGGTTGGTGAAGTATTTTTTAATAATTTAATAAATTCCTCTCTTTAACTCGGAACACGGTTTCCTATATTTGATGCACCTGCTTCCAGCTATATTACAGCTTTATAACGATGATTATGTTGAGTGTAGATTCGTTGATTAAACAAACAAAAAAAAACTAAATCAGTTACTAATACTCCAAATAGGACACTATTACAAGTCAAACGGTAATTAACAATTAAATAATAATAATCTTACTCGATAATTTATAATTTAATTAACGACCGACAAACGGTTAACAAACTTAATGTAAAACTTGATCTAAATAATAAAAATAAATATTTTATTACAAAGTTTGAGCAAACAATTTAATCGTCGTAGGTCCTATAAGAACTCTTTTTATTGATTGCATTGATCGCACCCACTGCACACAGTCCTTAGCTAATTAGTTTCCTTAAACCGTCACTAAGAGTATTAAAAATAAATCTCTGTAAATACATGTTGCCGTTGCCTATTTGTTTGACGCTACAATTACATTAAATAGTATTAAGTCTTTAATATTCGAATTCAAAATTTGTGAAATGAAATATAGCTCTATTAGCAGTCCCAATAGAATACAGGGTGTAATCGTTAAGTGTTTACAGGCCATAATTCCGTAAATACAGCAGATATCAGAAAACTTCTTCTTCTTTACTTTATCTATTTAGAAAATGTTATTATTGTAATTTTACTCATTGGGTAACGTACTTTCGATATCAGTTAGAAGTTTTCTGATATCTGCTATATTTACGGAATTATGGCCTGTAAACACTTAACGATTACACCCTGTATATATTCTATTAGAAAACTTTGAATTCCAATATGATTTTACTAACTTAAAAATCGAAGTTAAACATGTGTGGATAAGCATGACTATTTGTTACCGAGTCTTGGGTGGTTTCTATGTATTTGAGTATTTATTAAATATATCGTTATCTAGTACACACACATAACACAAGCCTTTTTGAGCTTACCAAGGGACTAGATCGATTTTTGTTAAATTGTCCCCTAATATTTATTTATTTATTAAATCCAGTACAAAACATCCTAGGCACATATTATGTAGACTGACGATCCATTATCGGGGACAATCTAGTAATTTATTTGTAATTTTGTTTAAATATTTGTTGACTTTGTATTGTACTTAAATTGTAACCTAGACTGACGATCAATTAAAGGGGACAATACAGTAGTTAATTCATTGTATTTAGCTTTATTTATTTGCGGACTTTGAATTGTATTAAATTGTTATTGATTATAATTACATTTGTTTTGACGATCATAATACGGATTCATATAAATTGACATGTATAATTTATCATGCAATGTTGTATTATGAAATAAATAAATCTAATCTAAAATCTAATCTTACACACGGACATATTTTTGCAATAACAAAGAGGTAATCACGGACGAAAAAAATGTGTAGCAATATCAAAAATCCGCATCTATATTTTTGTCTTCATCAAGGTAAGAAGACTTTTTGTTGTATCGAAGTATACTTTACCTTGTCCAATATGAATTTAACATCACATTTTACTTTCAAATTATTTTGCATTGTGATAAAACGGTTTGTTTCCTTTTGCCGCTTAAAGAGAAGCTTGGAGCTCTATTGGGTTCCACATTTCTCGTCGCAAAACTGATAATGTTTCCGCGCAATCCATCTGACACTTTCGTTCGGCGCTCGTGGAAGCGACTTCCGCACATATTTAGTATCATAATACAATGCGAAATGACAAGTCAAATTGACCTCATGCAACAGTTTTCATAGAGACATTATTCGAGTAAGCAGACAATTGTAATTTAACGCCTGAGTGCGTCGGTTCTAAGCTGCGGTTTTAGGGTTCAATAGGGAATGAAACCTTGGATGGAATCCTAGGCGTATTTCAACCGCAATGCAGCAGCTGCCTTTTTAAAATATGTCTTTGTATCGATCGGGATGGTTTTAAGGGGATGCCTTGATTCGAGTCGACCACGTCCCCTTGACAGAGACACGCTTATGCCTTCCGCGCACGAGATGTTTTGCACAAATTTCGATAAATACCTAACTTAGTGAAGTTTTATTCGATTTTAGATGAGATAAAATACTATAGTATCAACTTGAGTTTGTCGCACAATAATATATTGTTTGAGTACGCTGAGTAAAAGAAGGAAAACAAAGACCCAAGTTTGGATTTTTTTCTATCGTGGAAATTTTATGCAATCATGTATCGATTAAATCAGATAATCAATCATATAGTCAATAATCATATATCTAAAAATGAGACCTTATTGTTTCTTAATCTAGTCAGAACAGCGTTTCAAAGCATGCGATAATTTTCAATTCACCCCCTTAACAAGCTTTATACATACTAATATTCAGAGCGATGACGCGTAGTCTTAGAGCTAAGAGGCAACCGGATGACCCGCGGTATTTGAGCTCCCGAAGTGAGGTGGAACCGCCCTGTGCAACCCGAAATGAACCTGGACTAGGGCGGAAGATTAGTTGTTAGTAATAAATGTTCGGTTCAAATCTTGAAACTGAATTGTAAAGCAACCGATGAGCGGCGTCCACACAGGCCTTACACTTAGGGCTTTGCGAATATCATTTTAAACTGTTCATATTGTATGTGTTCTGATTATTTGTTTTATTTTGTCTTTATTTGGTCAGAACCTCCATAGTATTGTTTGAGTTTGTCAGCGCCTTAGCATCTGCCGTACCTAATTAAAATTGAAAAATTACATAAATTTTTATTTCAGATTTTGAATATCCATAAAATGTTAGTAAGTCTTAATCTAAGTTGGTTAGTTAGTATGTGCGTAGACACGTGTTTATATCTACTTAACTCTAAATTGAGCAACCGCTTTTATTTGGCTGACCCAGTATTGTAAAATAGGGCAGTACTTGTCAGCAATGACACTCAGGATGCTGTTGGAGCTTCCTCTGAGCCTGTTCAGCAGTGAGGCGATCTTCTTACGCATAGGACGACCGGTTAGCCTAGTGCGTAGTGACGCTGCCTACGAAGCTGAAGGCCCTGGGTTCGAATCCCGGTAAGGGTAAATATTTGTTTGATGAGCATGAATATTTGTTTCTGGGTCATGGAAGTTTTCTATGTATTTAAGTATTTATATCTATTACTAGCTTCCGCCCGCGACTTCATCTGCGTGAACCCGGGATAAAAATGATCCTATATTTTAATCCAGCCTATAAACTATCTTCGTGCAAAATTTCATCCAAATCAGTTGAGCCGTTTAAGCGTGATTGAGTAACAAACATCCAAACATCTAAACATCCAAACTTTCGCATTTATAATATTATATCTATTATATATATCGTCGTCTAGTACCCATACCACAAGCCTTAATGAGCTTACTATAGGACTAGGTCGATTTGTGTAAGATTGTCCCCTAATATTTATTTATTTATTTCTTATAAGAGCGTGAAAACTGTCCGTGCGTTTTTTTTTTCAATAATTAAAGAATTAAATAGTTCCACCGAGCTGATCTGATGAAGGAGGCAGAGTAGTCACAGCAACTCCTAAACTACACAAGGTAAGCCGTGTTTGGCTCATTGGAAGCCGACTGTACTTGCAACTGTACTGTGCAAGTACAGTCGGCAACAAAAGCTTGTGCAGATAATTAACAACTTGAAAAACGCCCGACATTATAATTTCAAAGTTTAATATCTCAGGCTGAACCGTTTTTGTTAAAACGTGGCTAAGAAAAACGATTTTAAAATAGTTTCGATTCGCACTTGGCCGATTTTTTATGACGTCATTATCTGAAGGAAGCGGCTGATGCCTCGAGGCTGTGGTCAGCCATTTAAACAGTATATTGCAAATAACGGCCATGTTTTTACACATTGTGATGATGGCGAGTTTTAACAAAACCGCTCTTTTCAAATTGAATCTTGTTTTGACACGATAAGGTCTATTTAATGAATTGCATCGAGAATGAGACACGATGTTAGGAAAATTAAGCTGGTCGGATAAGAAATTAGAGTTAGCTTTCATTAAAACAGCCATTAATGTTTAAGGATGTTGGTCAGCGATAAGCGAAATTGTCGTAATTGGTTTGCCTACATAACGTTACATTAGAGGACATCCAACAACTTTTTATGCCTACATGTTTATGGTGTTTTTTTGGCTGGGAACGAAATCTCTAGGTAGAACTAGGAGATAGGTATTTAAGCTTTAGATGACGTACAACGGTTGTTCTATAGACTTACCCTTGTTGTGTCGACAAACATTTCATGGAATAAATGTTTCGCCGAATTTTCATTTCATCAAAAACTTTATTTTTTCAGGAAACAGTATTTTTTTCGGCATTGTTCTAAAATAAACCTAACCTATTAGGGTTCTACACGATCACCTTTTAGCTATACCTAAAAGATAACAATTTCTGAGAAGAAACTCGATGAAATAAAAATTCGTCGATACAAAGCATTTGGTGAAATAAACGATATGATAAAGAGACAGAATATAATGGAAAAATAAACCATCTTCGTAGCCCCCGACAGGATTCGAACCTGCGACCTTTCTATTAACGCTAGACTGCTCTACCAACTGAGCTACGAGGACAGTGACGCAAGTTGTATATTTTTCCACTATATTCCCGCTAAGACTAGCGCCCTCTCTGTATCGAATTATAGACTTGTTTCACAGTCTTGGCACCACTCTAATGGGCGAGCTATGCGCTCGCTCCATTCTAATCGAACCACATCAGGTAGTTTCGGACTTAGCTGTATCATATCGTTTATAAAATGATCGGGGTAACTTCCTCGTTAAAAATAACACGAAAACAAAAATATTTAATTAAATAATTTGTTTCGTGAAAAGGGCATTTGGTGAAATGTTCATCGGTAAAATAAAGGGCTCCCACTTAACTGAGTTGGTTCCTGTAAAATCCAGTTCATAAAATATATGTACGATCCCAAAAGTTCGAAAGTATCTGAGCAATCGTATTTCCTTGCCAATAAAATAGTCTGCACATATTTATGATCACTTCATTAATAAGTGAATATCATGTTCAAGCATTGTCATACACGACAAAAAAAAATCTTCGTTCCGCCTTTTATTAAAAAAAAAGGTTCTGCTTTGATAAACCTGTCTAACCTTTTTTTTCAAAAACACGCGAAAGTCACGCGTCGCGTGTCAAGCCACCAGATCAATAAAAAAACAGATTCTTACATATTCTTTACCAGCGGTGGCCAATCCCTCACCCTGTCGATCGTTATCTCAAATAGAATTTCGCAAAAACACTAAAGGGTATTAAAAATAACACTTCATTTCTTAGCACGGAAAACAAAAGCACCACAGGGGGCGCCTGTGTCACCTGATCCCTTGAGCTACTGTTTATTCTAAAACCAATATAACCAAAACGAATTAAAGCAATACAAAAGACTAGGCTCCTACGCTGTTTTCCAATTCAATTGCAATCTCCAGTGAACTCGTCGTCTAGACCCAAAAGGTCCCAAGAGCGTAAGATTAACGTGATTTTCAGTTGTTTTAGAATTGAGCACGGGCGGAGCACTATCGAGTTTCATCTCAATAGATTGAACATGACTTCTGAGTTGCTAACTCAAATTAGATGACAGATCAAGCATAATGATGTGGCTCGGTGGTTGATGGGATAAAATCGGAGCAAAATAATGTTGGAATATGGACGTTTTGCGTTTAATTTTGTCCGAGAAATCGAAACATGATCACCTTAATACAGTTTGTGTAAACCAAAATATATTCTCAAATGAAACTTAGTGGACTAAGGTGTATACTTACCATCAGGCAGTCTGTATGTGTGTTTGCCTCCTTCGTTGTATAAAAAAAACAATTAATACTTAGTATTAGTTTATAAACTTGTTACTTTTATTACGTCGTCGTGATTTTTTTTTCTTCTAAGAATATGTGTTTGTTTCGTACAACAATTTTTATGTAGGTAAAATAAGTATCTTACTTGAATAATTCATAAATTATTATTGGCGTTGGCGTGCTTCTTAAACGATTCAAATAAATTAATAAATATACAACTAATAAACTAATGCTAAAAATTACACTCACGTATTAAATTTCACTACGGGCGACATGTTTCGAACTCTGAACTCTGTTCCTGCAGTGATTCAAGCGACACTACCCCGAAAACACTCATCCCGACGAAGTACTCCCGAAGCGTTCGAAACATGTCGCCCGTAGTGACATTTAATACGCGGGTGAACCGTGTAATTATTATCATTATTTCAACATGTCTCACGAAAGCTTAAATTCAACTAATAACCTTTTCAAGTGAATTGTGTACTTACGGAGAAAACATATAAATTACTTATTTTTTATGTTATGGAGAGACGTGACCGCACATAATTATTGGTTTATTTTACTGGTGCTAAAACCAACAATTAATTAACACTTCGTAGCTCTGCTGATTGAAATCTGCTGCCCTCTATATATCTACATAGATAAATAGATAAAAGGGGTAGGCAGAGCACATAAAACTTATCTTTCACTTCTAGCATAAATGTGGATATAAAAGATCGATAAAATGTAATATCGCAGTGATAGGTTGCTAGCCGATCGCCCACAACACACTTCAACCCTGTTCCTTTAGTACGAGTCTAACGACAGTCACAGAAAGAGGGTGGTGTAATTCTAACCCGACACCACCCGGGGGAATATATAAATATACCTACTTGTATAACTACTTGCAGCTCTGTGAGCTGTAGAACTCGCGAGAAATTGACTCGACATAATAATATATACACACATATATATATATATATATATATATATATATAGGTACATATATATATATGTTGACTGTCCTAATTTACTTGGTAAAATTCATTTCAATACACCCATAAGAAGTTTCCGCCATTTTCGTCCTATTAGCATGTTTCCACTAAATTCAGAAATAATAGTTTTTTGTGCAGAGCAGGCAGGAGTTTATACAAAGTTTTTGTTAAATTAGATATAGACATATTTTGTGATAGCATACAAGCAATAAAATCTAAACTGACAAGATTCTTCATGTGTGATACTTCAGGTGTAGGCTCGGGTTACTAGGGTTTATATATCCTAATTTATTAACTACCTTGTACTTGTATATTCCCATTGCCATGCTTGCTATTGGTGCGCGATTGGTTACTGTGCGTAATGTACGCTTAGTTTAAGTTTGGCTATAGATTTATTTGTGTTAGTTTATTTCTATAAGTGAGAACCTGTAATTGGCTATATGGTTTTATTATTTTGTCTATAAATATGTTGCGCTGTTGGTTTTCCATGTATCATTAAATAAATGAATAAGTAAATAAATATATAACTAACGAACCTGCACACAACATTTCACGAAAATCGGTTGAGAAATACGACCTGTATAAAATAGAACAGCGGGAAAGCGGGACGTCCGTACATCCGGATATCTAGACAAACAAGAGATTTTCGGCCCAAGCTGAAGCATAGAAATTCGTTGACTTCGCTCCCTCGTTCGATAAATATATAAAATGTATACCTTATTATATCGCATCAAGCAGCCAAATATTTATAAAAAAAATATAATGCTGTCACCGAGTCGGTTGCTAGATATTTTTTAGCACTACTGTTAGCAGCGTAGATTTTTTTGTTTTTACAATCTATTTTGGGGTCATTTGAATTCTTTAAGAATACTTATTGTATATAATGATGACTGACAACATTTTTGGCACTAAGTGCTAAGCTAGCCATCCATAACACAGAAGCACTCTTTACGATACCTGCCATTGAATCAAAAAAAAAATTCAGTACGGCCTAAAGTTCCAATCCGTAACATTTTGCTAGTGATGAATGAATCCATTCAGCCTGTATCATATTGTAAGTATTTACTGAAACATTTTACTACATTATATTGATTTAAACTTTCACGATTCTCACACATTGGGTTGTCCCGTGACCATGGATGTTGCAACACATCCGAAACGTCGGGAGACCTCAGTGAGGTAAATAAATAAGTTAATTATACGCGATTAAGTCCCGTTTAGTATAAATAATTTTAGTACATTATTTAAAACAATTTAAAATAACAAGCACATCATTTAGAAGCCAAATTATGTTCCACTAGCTTCCACCCGCGACTTCGTCTGCGTGGACCTGGGATAAAAGCTACCCTATTTTTGAATCCAGGCTATAACCTATCTTCGTGCAAAATTTCATACAAATCGGTGGAGCCGTTTAAGCGTGATTGAGTAACAAACATTGAAACATCCAAACATCCAAGCTTTCGCATTTATAATATTAGTAGGATAATTAACAATAATCTTTACTGCACCACAACTTAAGAAAACCATGTTACAAGAGTACATTAAGTAAATGAAGGTAACAACAGGCGGTCTTATCGCTATAAAGCGGTCTCTTCCAGACAACCTTATAACATTAGTAGGATTGTTTGAATTGTTTTAAATAAGCAAGAAAAATCATGACGTGCAAAAACAAGTGTGCCAGTAGTTTAGTAGCAATCTGGTATAATCAGGCTCTCTGCGAGCTGATTCCGAGGCTCATTTGTGGTCAACGGTTTCCATGTTGCCTTTTTCTGTGTTCCCGTTGCAGTGACGTTGGATGTTATCGATCTTTGCTTTGAGTATGTTTATATTTTGATTATTATAACATACCTACCCTTATAGTGTACATAATAATACATATTTTATACGTTTCATTGCTGGACATGCAAGTTTCATATAAGGCGTCTCTTATTTAGAAAATGATTGGCTGTGTCACAGTTTTCGTCATCATTATCAGCGTTTATACAGCACATAACTTTTCTCATGGACCTATGCCAAAACTTGGGATTAGGTGTCAAAGCGGACCCCAGGCTCCTTTAGGGTACAACCGGGAATCACTAGGATATGTTGAGTGTTTTTGTAAATCAGGTAATGGAAATGAAGTTTAAAGGAAAATAATAATCTTCTTTATTTATTTACCATTTTATTAATGATATAAAATAAAATAAAAGTTCGTCCTCCGTTCCACAAGATGTAACAGATCCCATCACTTCTTGAACGCTATTCGCTGGAGCGGTGTCTGCGGTTAAGGAACGGGCCACGCGCCTCAACAAGCTTATTTAAATGGTAGCCATTTTGTTCTTATTTGTCTGTTCTGTTTTAACGATCATCGTACCTAGGGAACTATTTTACTAAACGTATTGAAATATAATCGATTTGGTATTAAACTTTTGCCCAAAGACAAGGCCTAGGAGTTTTTCCGGGAATAACCCAGAAAATTTCTGGTTATAGGTTTGTATTGTTTTGTTATAGCAGATTAAATGCAAAATATTTAATACATCATTTAGTGTTCAACTTTGTATACTCTTATTGATCACTGTGTTGTGCTAAATCCACTACAAAATACAGCTTTCTTCAACTATACGAGTACATCAGTTTATAGACTAGAACGAATCCTGTCCACTCGCCTCTTTAGATTCAGAGAAAGTACCTTATGGTACCCCCATATCATCCAATAATTCACCAGTAACAGAATAGACGTATTATTGCGTACAAAGCCAGACTTTCATTGGACTCGATCTACAAATTCAATTCAATTTAAGTCCCTCAGTGACCTACATGATTTTAAAATGCATATTAAACAGCCGTAAGTCCCCCTTTGTGGTATCAATTCGACCGATTCTCCACGGTCACGTAAGAGCTTCAATTGTATCCGATTTAGAATCGGGTAGGCTAGGAGACGGTTGCGGTAAACCGATGTCGTCGAGTACAAGAATAAAATCCAACTGAATTAAATCAATGAATAGGAGTATTTTTTAGGTAATTAGTAATTACTGAAGATCTTTCGAGTGCCACCATCGGTTGCTTTAAAGTCGCTTTAGGTGGCGTTGTTCGGATATACATAAATAAAAGAATAATTACTGAAATACATAAGTAGAAGTGATAGAACAATCTAATTTTCTCATATGTAATGTTAAAAAAGTCAATAGGTAATTTTAATTATTTGAATCTGAATTTTAAGCAATCTATAATGCATTTCTAATTTTGTAAATACTGCTGCGACAAGATAGTTTGAAATTGGTTTCACAATCATGAGTACAAAGATATTCGATTAAGTGCACTATTTTCTACTAATGAAAACTTCATAAACATTTTCTAGATGTCCTAATTTTCTCTATATTATTCTGTAAACTGAATTAATTCCACAAAGCTGCACAAATGGTGTGTTTTTCTGGGTATTCTCCAACGTACCATTTCCAAAACGATCTCCCAGCCTAGAAGCTGGGACTACATGAGACATTGAATTTTATAGGCCGGTTTATCACGTATAAATGAGACTATTAAAGTTATGGTTCCAAGATTAAGTTTACGAGGCACCGGGCCTATTAAAGGTATTGCCCGGCTTAGCTTCGGCGGTGCCTTCTAGAGCCTTTTGTTGGTAGAAGAATTCATTAATTATGAAGTTAATTAGATGAGTTAATGTAAGAACAGGGTTTTTGGGTTAACGATTGTCTAGTTTTAAGTACATACTATTTTCTTTCATCTTCTGCGAAAATTTTGGAGGGTATTTTCAAACAAACCAACAAGACAAAGACAAAAGAAAAAGTAAATTCTCTGCCATTTCACGAAATAGGCCCACCTCAGCATGGTCCTAGCTTTGCAGCCAGCGCTGGTCTTCTGCTGGTTCCATCCAGTGAGCACACGGCAGGTAGCACATTAGAAAAAAAAAAGGAATAAAAACATAACTTGAAATGAATGATAATTAAATAAATCAAAAAATAAAATGACAGATTGAGAAAACATAACCCAGTGGAGGTTGGGAACTTCACATTCACCTTTTAATTTCTTCACAGATGTATGCAGGCTTCCTCACGATGTTTTCCCTTCACTGAAAAGCTAACGGTAAATATCAAATCACATTCCGTACATAAGTTCCGTAAAACTCACATACAATATAAAAACAAATTAATGAAATTATTAATTGAGAAATGTGTACTCACTACACGATTTTTTAAATGATGGCTCTTTATATTTTTTATAAATGACATATCTAAATTGTTACTTCCTATTCTTAAGAATATAACGAATAAATATTATTACATAAATGAATCTACTATTATCTCTTTATTTATGTTTCATCTTAAGTTAGGTTTGTACAATAATTATATATAAAAAGTAAAATATAAAACTATACATACAAAACATAAAATCATTATAAAAACCTAACCTAGGGTGCAGCCGGCAGCGAGGCGGGGCCTAAGCCACCGGCGGTCAGGGCGACAGAGACAGGAACCTCCTGACTATCCGCGCTGTATCTACTATTATTATTATAATTATTCTATTGCAAAAAAACTTATAATTAAAATGTATGAATATGTATATTTAATGCAAAAATGTTATTAATGTTGTTATCTTACGCATGCTAGTATTAAGTTTTGTGTGCCCTTACAGGGCGTCATGGTCTGACCTGAATACTGAATGTAACACCTTAATTACAATGTACATGGCTTTACAAATTAATAAAGAATAAACTTAACGATAGGTTAGCATCAAGGTCAGACGGGTAGCCATACTAAATAACTATTTAGTCTTTTAGTTGCACAGGATTTGAATAGAGAACAGACGGCAACCCAGACAAACTAGTTGTATTTTTACTAAAGTGAAAATGCCCTTATACATGCAATATTTGACAGCTGTCATTGACGTTTATTGTACCGGGATGACGGCTGTCCAATTAATCGGCTGTTAAAATAAATCATAATAGGTATTACGACCGATAGAAACCTTCAGCCACGGAACTCTAAAAACGTGTGGTCAACATCGATAAAATTGACACCATTATTCGCTATTGACGTGCGTATTCATGAATAGTATACTGATCAGATGTTATCCTTTATATCTATGCCAAGGCTGAGCACGTCGTGTGTTTCGGTAGTTAAAGATAGGCGGCCCTATCATTTCTAGCAACTAATATTTTACTATGTAAAGACCAGTCAATAACGGCGCGGATTGTTACAATAATTTCCCTGCTAGTGCAATTCGCGGACCCATTGAATATTTTTCGGCGCCGTTGTTAGCATAGGCAGTTAAAGACCCTGCACTGCCTCCGAAGCTAGCAATCATAGTGTCGACGATACACGATTGCCCCTTGATATATATTTTTTTAAACGATTTATTTAATGTTAGACATAAAGATACCAATGGGGTTCATGAGACAGCAAGAACATGAACATGTCTTCATTATTATTTATTTTAGAAAGAAGAAAATAATAATTATCGTCATTCTTGCTAATGTTATTATGTTTATTTTTGTGTTTTTCTTCATAAGTGAAAGTTCAGTCATTAAATAAGAGAAAGATAAAAAAAATAAAGATGACTGCTTTTCATTTTACTGTCGAACAAAGTATTTTTGAAACAACATGAAGTACGCAGACAACTTCAATTCAATTCACTAATGGAAAGAAGATGAAAACTTAAAGAATAGAAGAAGAAATAACTTCATATCTTTAATTTCCTAAATATTAATCAAAATTCATTGATCGGGGTAATGACCTATCATATCAATAATCCGAGCATGAATATAAATAAATGACCCACTTCGTGTGAAATCGTGACAACTTCCAAATAAATTTAACGAACACGATATAAACGAGTTGGATACAACAACTGAAGTTGTTTTTACAACTGCAAGTACACACATAAATACATTTAAGAGCACTTATCAATTTAGAAACGTTTTATTTTTAAATTCATATCGTCTCGACGATCATATTCGAGTATTAATCAATTTGTAAAAATGATCATCTAATATTTATACTAAAATTAATAATTTTATAAATTCAGGCTCATTTCGACTTCAGGATAATTAAGATTAAGTAAATTAAATAAAAACTAAGTTAAATCTAAGAAAGGCCCACGAGACATTGTACCGAGGATGCTGGCGGCATTTCCTAGAATTGCAATGCGTTCTGCGAGAAAGGCGCCAGCTCTTCGGTCACCATAATTATTAATTAAAAGCATACGTGTGGGAATCAGTGTGAACAAAATCGTTACAAGACGAAAATATAAAAAAAATTTCGTTGCTAAATCAATGGATCAAGGATCAATGAAGAACTGAGGTTGAGGCAGTAACCCAGAGATGACTTCCTCAGAATTCAGGATGACATCTTATGTTGGCAAGGAAGAAGTGGTAACCTTGGTAGGTATGCAAAAACATATGGAACAGAAAGAACCGCTTTGATTTCGAAAGCCCCCTTAACAACACTTTGACGTAACAAACGTGTAATTCAGCCCAAGGCTGAACAACAATAGTAATTGTTATCATAACACTGGCAAGATGAAAGAGGATCGGTTGGTACTTACCAGCTTTGCTATTATTACGGTTGAGCTTTAAGTAAATCTTCTTGACACAGAAAAACAAGGCAAGCGCGAGTCGGATTCTTGTTTGAAAATACTCCAAAAACATTTCCAGAGAAAGGCCTTTTTTATATTCATTTGTTTTATTTTTTTATTTTTTTGACTCTTCGTGATTATTGGAGCATTTCTAAAAAAATTGTACAACTTAACGTCAATTAGGGCTTAGGTACTTTTAATTATCCTAGTTTGTTAGAGTCTGGCAAACGAAAGTTGAACCCACTAGATTGAATTACGCGACAACACTAAACGTCATACGCATACATGTTGACCGAAAGTGTTGCCGCGTGATTGAATCTAGTGGGTTCAACTTTCGTTTGCCAGACTCTATATAATGCTTGTTTAAGGAATTTTGTATTTTTTTCAATATTTCATAAATTAGGTCAAAGCCCGAGACGTTAAACAACTCTTAAATTATATTATTTTGTAAGGTCAGGCTGACATTTATTTCGTCCCCGTTTAAGACGCTGTTCCGTTGATCATAAGACTTTTAAGCCTCTGCAATAAAGGCAAGGTGTCAATTATTGGAATTAAGGTGTTAAATATTGAGACGTTTGATCAGAATAATTTGTAAGGCTAATTTATTCTAATAAAACACAACTTTATTTTTAATCTTTTTTCACAAGAGACGGATTGCACACATTGTGTCATATTTAAAATCTCAAACACTGTATTTTATATTCAAATGCTTGTAATGTTTGATTATGTTTTATGGGCGGCAATTGTATGTTTTACTGGTGGAGCCATGAGGATACTTAAGAGCTTGATAAGAATATTTTAAGCACTAACTACAACTTTTGTCTACGGATCTACAAAGATGACCTAGAAAACTACAGATTTGCTCAGAAACCTCTGTTAGACAGATCGCAAGAAAATCTATTCAAGTGTTGAGATCATGCAATCATGGCTGCTGCAGGAGCGGGACGAGCAATTGTGCCAGCTACGGGAGTGAGAGAGAGGAGCCAGTGTCAAATGAGTTAACCCTTAGATTCCGGGCCACAATCAGCGTGCGAAGTGACGTTATGTTTGCCTGTCATTCATTATGAAATCCAAGCCGCATTCGATTAGCGTCTACAGTGTGTACAATATATACACGGTGTTACTCTAAGAGGGAAGAATACTACGTAATCGTCCATACAAAAAGATAAAATGTTTTTCCACTTCAAAAATTTTTGTTCAATCTCAATTAATTTTTTGTACGTTATTGACAAAATAAACTACTAGGTTTTTAGGTTATCTTTACGATTTGTTACTAACAAAAATGAAACCTAACCTAGAATATATTATGTTGAAGCGATCGACATCAAATTCAAATTCAAATATTTTATTCCAGACTTATTGGTCCATATTTTGTTTTCATCAACATCAAATTAATTCGTTAAGATTTAGTTAGTGGTAACTGTTTTCTCCCGAAATGGAAATGTCATCAAAAAAGTACCTACCTATTGTCAGTCGTGAGCTGCTAGCTGCTGCAAAGCTTTCTTCTTAAATCATTTCTAATTCATTCGTCTTAAAAGGACGCTTGGATTTTTTTTTTCTTAATCATTGATTTTACAATCTGACTCGCCAGCGTTTTTTGCATTACGTTTATAAATCAAATTAAAAAGCAGATGTTTCATAAAGGCATGTTACAAAAACAATTCTGAAAATGATTCGGTATACTTCGAAACGTTCGCATTAGACGGGGAAAAATAAGAATAAATTCAGGAGACTAATAAAAAAGCATTACCTGGATGTACGTATATAACACCAAATAAGTTTAGTACTATAGTTAGTAGCAGCCAGAGTAGCCAAACATTTCGTAATATACCCTTATTCTTACAGTAATAAAGACGTGTACCGAAATATTTACCTACCTAACTATATGACGTTGACTGTACCAGTAGCAGTAGGTAGTAGACAGTATATTACACTGTTATTTATTAACCCCCGACACAAGAGAGGGTGTCTGTGGTATCGCAGCTCCCAAACGGATGAACCGATTTTCGTTTAGTTTTTTTGTGTCATAGATAATTTAATCCCGAGTGTTCTTAGTCATGTTTTATGAAAATCTGTTCAGCCGTTTTTGAGATATTCGACTTTGAAATGAAAATGTCGGGGGTTTCTCAACTTTTCTAAGTTGTAGTTATATTTATGAATGTCTAACCTAGAGAGTGCTGTTCCCACAGTCAAAATGTTACTACGACTTTGTGGAGCTATGTTTAATTTTTAGTATTAATAAATTGTACTTATTAAATAAATTAATAAAAATAAATAATAAATATGATCGATAATGACATCATCATCGGCCCAGCATGTTATAAATACGTCCCACTGGCTGGGCACCGGTCACCTCTCATATGGGAGGGCACGGGCAGAAGTGTGTTACATTACATAACTATTCGATCTCAATTGAGATTTTAAAGATAAGCAAATCAAACATGATTCAGAGAAAGAAGCGTCTTCTACAGGTGCACTTTGCATCAAAAACGATAAAATTAAAGTGCAATAATGTGAGCCAAGAGACATCAGCATGACACCTGTCCTCCACAAGCAAAATAAAAAATTCTGTCAAAAATTGAATTTTTGGTACAAGCTTTTATTGCCGACTGTTCTTTTCTGTATACCATCATCAACTACTCATTGAGACGATTCTGACGAGCCCAAACTCAACGGGGTTACGTCGGTTAAGTACTGAATTCCCATGGCCACCTTCTGTCTCCATCATCAGATCAGTTCGATGGCACCATGATATTGAATTATCATCCAAATTATACTTATACTCAAAATTTCAGCTCAATCAGTCACCGGGAAGTGGGTCAAATTTAACTTGCAAGATTTGTCCCAGACTAACATACTAACAGGGCAAGTTACTTATTCCCATGGCCTCCTTCTGCCTCCATCATCAGATTAGCTCGATGGTACCATAATACTGAATTGTCATCCAAACTATACTTATAACCAAAATTTCAGCTCAATCGGTCATCGGGAAGTGGGTCAAATTTAACTTGCAAGATTTGTCCCAGACTAACATACTAACAGGGCAAGTTAAATAAAAGCTTGTAAAAACGTTACCTCCATTCACAACACTGTTTGAATAGTCTGCAAGACTCAGATCGGCTAAAAAAGTAAATATGGGAGATTCCTTAATAAAATTTATTTCCTAACTTATCCCCAGACTAACAGGACTTTTACACATCCTGTATGTCAGTCCTACAGCCAACCTACTCGCCACAATTCAATGTGAAATGAACCTTATTAAAATGGACTAAGAACCTCATTAAGTTACATTGCTAGTCCTGCACATCATCACTGTAAATAAATGCTGCATGCGTGTAACAATTGACGATCGTTTTAAATCATGGACATCGGCTGGGTGACCTGAATTAATTTAATATGACATGATTTGCTATGCTTGATTATAAATGACTAGACTTTAAATGGTATCAATGCCTAGATTGGTTTACGTCTAGGCTAGTGTTAAAACCTACTATCACCAATTAAATAATTTTTCATAACATAAGTCAATATAAATTATATAAGTATGACTACCTTTCATATAATTAGTTTGACGACCAGTTTAGCATAGTGCCTAACGAAGTGAAGGACCTGGGTTCGAATCCTCGTCAAAAATCGATGAAAACCTCGGGTAGCCCCTTAAAGTAAAATAGAAGACATCCAAAACTTAGGATTAATATTTATGCTCTTCACACAAATATTTGTCCTTACCGGGATTCGAACCCAGGACCTTCAGCTTCGTAGGCAGCGTCACTACCCACTAGGCTAACCGGTCGTCAAATATGTTTAATCAAAATCCATAAACGATATCACCCCAAAACAAAAAAAGCGCTAAATAGGTAAAGGTCATTGACACGGACGAAAGGGGCCAGCATTACCTAAAAATAAGAGTCAGCAGCGACTTTTTAGCCGCTCGGCCAGATATGATTTAGTGAAGTGGCGAGAGCTTCGTTAACATTAATAAATTCTGCGCCCTCACTATTGGTTCTCATTTTTATGTGACTTAAGCCCGCTCCACGTTCTCGACAAAACTACACGAGATTTGCCGACGAGGTGTGGAGTGAGTGAGTATTCGTCTGTAATCGTATTGTTTTGCGTATATTCGTGTAGTCGTTTCGTGTCGGTAAAGGGGCCAAACATCAAAGAGCTCTCGTGTTTGCGCGACACTTCTCCTCCATAATCTCGCTGCGCTCCCGTCAGTCGGCCGACAGCAACCGTAGGAAGCGTCCATTTTGTGTCCAATTACAACTGCGCAAGGCGAGGATGTAGAGGGTCGTTCTCAGTTTCGCCCGGTCTAGGCGAATATTCCGGCGAAACCAGTCTCGTGTAGTTTTGTCGAGAATGTGGAGCGGGCTTTAAAAAAGACCAAGAGTCCTGGTCTGAGACAGCAAAATTTTCTTTCACTCGGTGGAATAATCTGATAACTTAGTGTTTTTTGGGTTCCGTACATCAAAAGGAAAAAACGGAAACCTTATAGGATCACTTTATTGTTAGTATGTCTGTCTGTTAATACCCTTTATCTCGGGAACGCGTGGAGGTGGTATCGCGTTTAAATTAAAACCATATATTTCAGGTCTAAGGTGTGAATAGCTGATATGAAAATTTCAATCTTCTAAGTTAACGGAAAAAAAGATATGTACCGCCGTTTATGCCGCAAAAAATGTATATTGCGTCACCCAGGTAATCAAAATTTATAAGGTACTTTCCGTTGACTATGAAGTTTGGCAACTAATATCGTCATATACTACAAGTACAGGGAAAAATCTGAAAACTATACATATGTAATTTTGTACGGAACCCTCGGTGGGCGAGTCCGACTCTCTGGTTTTTCTGATCGTGCAGAGACTGAACTTATGGAGTCAAACCAAGCTTGGTGCGACGTCGCTTAGCACTTATGGAAAGCGATATTGCTTCTGTCTAGCTGACATGGTAACATTTATGTCAGAATTGTGACTTAACGCATTTGTCCTTGACTAGTAAACAACACAATAAATGTACATTGAACAGGAACGAATGCTTTATGCAAACGAGATCTTGCTACCAGTGCTGGAGGTGTGACGAGACAAATTCACAATTATATTTGAACCAATCGATCCTGCTACAAACGGTAGTTAAAAGATAAGAACTGCATCTTCAAAACGACACTAAACGGTAATGCGTTTGAAACTCAAATCTTTTTACGTTCCGCGTTAGTTACTACCAAGTCCTTTTCACGGTTCACATACTACCATTTCAACGCAATTACGAATAGGTACCCTCGAAAACCAAAGCCTTAACAAAAACTTCTCTCATTACTCACGCACTCGAACTCACTCTCATTCATTCATTATCATTCTCAGCCTGCAATACTCCACTGAGCATCTTTCTCTTGGAGTACGCTACTCATCCCGATCCCGTCCTATTTTCACTCGCTTTCATTAGTACGGGCCAAACTCCTGCCGTCTTCGTTTAACTTTCCTTCGGCACATCGTTAGCCGCTTGTATTTATCCGGGGCGCGACAAGTCGGCAGGATGTGTGTTACTTGGAATTGGAGCTCACTCACCGTTTCTACAGCTGATGTTACTGCTTTACACTTTTGAATCCAGTGACTCCCAGCGCAACCAGCGGCTTTTAATACTACATCCATTCATTCAATCATAGATTCACGCCTTTATTCCAAAAAGGGATAGGCAGAGCACATGAAACTTATGGTCCAGTGCCGCTTTTAGCACAAATGAATGAATGAATGAAAGATTTATTTCGAAACAACAACAACAAAAACAGTTTACAGAATGCTTATATCTAAAAGTATTAGGTGTCTCAAAAAAGGAGCCCACTCAGCATGAAATGTGGGTATTATAGATCGACAAAATGATTGTGATATTGCAGTGATAGGTTGCTAGCCTATCGGCGACAACACACTTCAACCCTGCTCCCTTAGTCGACTTTTACGACACCCACGGGAAGAAAGGGGGTGGTGAAATTCTAACCCTTAACCCACCTTATGTTGTCAAAACTTGGCAACTCAGTATATATGTTATCGTCAGGTTATAGACGCCGTCAGTATAAACTAACGAGAAATTGAGAAATGTCAAAACCGTTCATAATTTAACGCATTATTTTTCGTTAGTTTATAATGTAGGTATATCAATGTCAAATGTGAACTGAGATAAAATTGGCATGCTAATTGGTTGAACGAATTATTCCGCCTACGTCAGCTCCCACTTACATCAGAATAAGATTGTTTTTTTTTTAACTGAACATCTGATTAATATTTTTTTTTCACTTGCCAGTGTTGAATGTTGATAGAGCCCCGCTGCGCGCGGGGCTCCTACATCTGGGCTGTTAGCCCTTCTGGCAACTGAAGCTACCTAACCAATCTACCTACCCCCTTATTCATAAAACTTAAAATGCCTTCGTTTAATAAAATATGCTTTGTCCCTTTCTGAAGAACACAAAATAAATGTCATCGTGACAGATATAGAGACAAACGAATTTGTACGCCATCTTAGTTAAAATAGGCTTGTAGAACGTTTATGAATACGGCCCCTAGTCTTTAATAAACGTTCCGCAGCATGCTAATTTTATCTCAGTTCACAATTTGACGATTTGACATTGACAGATATAAAATAACGAAAAATAATGCGTTAAATTACAAACAGTTTTGTGAGGTAACAATTATCCGACAGTTTATATATCGCGAGTGAGATTATAAGCTGACGATGTTCACAATTATACGGTGACATATACATACATAATATCTACATGGACTAGTGGCTCCCTAGATTAAACCTGTTGATGACGGTATGAATAAGGTAAGTCACGCGACTTTCAGTCTGGAACTCGCAGGTTCGAAGGGGCGCATACAATGGAGTTCTCCAATATCTATACAGACAACCTTTCAAAAAGATCTATACAGTATTTAATGTTTCTGACATAACGATGACCGCTGTAGCCTAGTTGGTAGTGACCTACCTACGAAGCAAGAGGTCCTGGGTTCGAATCCCGGTAAGGGCGTTTATTTGTGTGATGACTGATGAGCACGAATATTTGTTCCTGAGTCATGGATGTTTTCTATGTTTTTTTTTTTTTTTTTTTTTTATGAAATAGGAGGCAAACGAGCAGACGGATCACCTGATGGTAAGCGATTACCGCCGCCCAAGGACAGTGCGTGCAGTGAGTGCGTTGCCGGCCTTTAAGATGGGAGTACGCTCTTTTCTTGAAGGTTTGAAGGTCGTATGTATTTATTTATCTATATAAGTTATGTTTATTGTCGTCTAGTACCCATACATTTGCTTAGTTTGGGACTAGGTCGATTTGTGTAAAACTGTTCCCTAATATGTATTTATTTATATGACGCATGTGTAGATATTCTTGAAAGGTGGTCTGTATAGATATTAAAGAACTCGACTATACCCCTAGGTTAAAAAATAACTTATGTCTACAGTCAGAGGTATTAATATTAATATACGTAGATAAACAAGGACGTTAATATCTGTACAGATATTTATGTCCTTATTTATGTACGCATATTAATACCTGTGACTGTACTAAATATCATTCGATATTTAAGAGGAAACACAAGGGCCGTTTTTCCATAGAAACGTAGTCCCCTGTTTTCTCCCTGGATAATGGCAGTAGAGCAATTTTTTTTTCATAAATATATGGCTACTATTGACATGTTCCTATGTTTTCCTTTTTTTCATAAATTTATTCTTAAAAGAGATGTTAACCTTCAAAAACCGAAGAAAAATGCCAGACTTGCCGCTGTGTTGCCGCAATTTTGACTAGATTATCAAAAAAAAGAAAACGTAGGAACACGGCCAAAGCCTTTCTTTGATTTATAATAAAAAAATAGTTAAATATGTCAAGTTTTGGAGAAAAAATCTGGGGACTACGAAACGTTGATTTTATGTACTTTTAATAGGTATTTTCGGTCCAAGCTGCAGTTGTCTCTATCGCGCTCTGCGGGGGAAGGCTTGATGTTGGCGCGACAGCAATACATTTTACAAATACCTATTTCTCAATTATCTCGCCCTTAGTGTTTCGTTTTAACAGTAGCTTTTTGGTGAAGGTAAACATCGTAAAGAAACCGATCTTATCACACACTAGGCTAAACCAGAGTGCACAGCCTGTGCCACAAAAAAAAACTCTTTACCTATTGGGGTTAAAAATCACAGCACAGTTTCACAAAGCCCCAGTATTCCAGTTAATTACCAAAGCAAATGTCCGCAGGTCGCCATTCAAACAGCGTGGCGATTAACCCGGCGTCACGTGTGGACTAATCGCTTTAATGGACGCGCGCCGTTATTACTGCGAGCTTTGTTATAGCACTACCGTTTAGGTCGCTATTTGAATGAGGAATTCTGGCATGGACCTGGTTTGATGACAGACAGACAACTTTGGGCCGAAATAAGCTAGATCGGTATTTTCGCCCTAGTAAACCCCCTTATTATAATGAAACACAAAGAAGTTGTTGAACGTGACTAAAGCCGGATTCACATCTGTCTGTCGTGTTGTGTTGTGACGCATCAGCACGTCTATCATGGGACAGCCGCGACATACTCTCGATTTTTCTCGCACTATGCCTCTTGTTCTATGTTCTAATAAGAGAGAGAGGGATAGTGCGAGAAAAATCGAGAGAGCTCGCGCGCCGTTGCGTGATAGCAGACCCCGTATCATGGTCGGCCTTTAAGTGACAGGATAGAGCGTCCGTCACTGGCTGACACCGTTCGATAGAACGAGACGTCGCTCCTATCTTGTCACTTATCGCGTGTATCATCGTCGTCATGTCGGCATAGCTGCTGGTTGCGGCTAGCGCAAAGTCTATTTTCATTTCTCCTACAGATAAACATGAAGTACTCCGCTCATCCATGAAATTGATCCAGATCGTTCACCAGGCCTTGACAACATAAATAATAAGATTCTGAAAGCAATCGATTCTGTAATAGCAGAACCTCTTGCTGCGATCTTCAATAAAAGCATTGTGAGCGGTGTTTTCCCTAAAGCCTGGAAAGTCGCAGGTGTTGTTCCGATCCACAAAGGCAATGCAAAAAATGAACCCAGTAATTATCGGCCGATTTCTCTACTGGGATCCCTCTCGAAGCTTCTGGAATGCCTCGTTAATAAAAGACTGGTGAACTATCTCGAATCCAACTCTCTTGGCCTGGCCTGGATGGCCTTCGACACAGTCTCCATCCCTATTCTGCTGAAAAAACTAGAATCTTATGGCATTAGAGGCACAACGCAACTTCATAGCCACCAGCTCAGCGCAGCTATCTGACGGATAGAAGCCAATGCGTTAAAATTGGTGATCATCTCAGTGACATGAGAGCTGTGTCTTTTGGCGTGCCACAAGGCAGCATTCTAGGCCCTACACTCTTTCTATTATATATAAATGACATAACATTTATCCCACTACAGAATGCCGAAGTCTTGTGTTACGCCGATGACACGATGGCACGATGGCAGCGATGGCCGACCATGATACGGGGGAAAGGTATCGGTTTCATACATTTAATATGGTTGCGTTCACGTTTCTCTGACGACGACGGCATCAGAGTTTGAACGCAACCATATTAAATGTATGTTACTTGAAACGTTTTCGATGAAATAAAATTCGGTGAAAAGTTTGTCGACAAAACAAGGGACACCCAGGTACTTAGTTTAACAAAAGCGACTACCATCTGACCTTCTAATCTAGAGAATAAAAAAACTATACCATGTTGAGATAAGACCTTACGGTGTTTTCCTTCGCCAAAAGCTTAGGCTTCTCTTCTTAGCTTAGGGGTCAAATGCGTACCTATACTCAATAAAAAAAAAAAAAAAATATAATATTTTATAAAAGTCATGCATTATCTATGTAAACCGCCCGCCCTCATCGTCACCAGCTCGTTAAAGGCGAAACGGAGTTATATTATACGTAAAGTTATTCTACCGTTTAAATTATATTGTCAATAGACCCTTAGCAACTTTGCAATAAACTCACCGTCCATTGCAAAGGCAATGGAGGGTGGGTCAATTGCAAAGAGTATTAAAACCTTTTTCACTTTAAGGATTACAATTTAATCACGTCAGATAGTGGGAATGCGTGGGTGTAGACTGACCTTTATCGCAAACCCAAGAGTTGTTACGAAAACATCCCTTAATTTCTAAGATGGCGTCCAAGTAGGTATCGGATGTCCTCCTTCAAGCCTTTGAAATGGGACCGGTATGATCGAGTGGCGAGGGCCGAAGTGGACTCAATGGGACCCAAATTAGACCCGAAAGCTACTTATTACAGAACATGTTTGTATTCTTAGCTGTGGATGTGGAGGGACACTGGATGAAAAAATATCTGGGCTAAAGATAATATAAGATAAATATTTATTTGCAGAAAAAGGGTAAAGATAATAAGAGGCTAAGCCTGGTTTGGTTGGGTGGTCTGGTTTTTCCCCTGTTGTGTATTTGAAATGTGTTGACGTCCTTAATCTTGAATAAAGTTTTTATTGTGATGTTAACTAGCTTTTTGTTATATTTTGTACTGTTTAAGGTAGGAGGATTATTTTTAAAGGCAATACATATAGTATTATTGAAACTTCACAATTTTCCCATATTGTTTAGACTAAGCGCGTTTTGAGGTCCATTTAAGTAAAATAAATAAAAGTTTTGTTTTTTTATACGATTATACTTTTGTTTTTTACGAATTTATCTGTTCTATTTTAATCATCATTATAAAAAAATAAGAAAAAGCAAAGGAAACAAATGATATGGTATAATTATGTTCAACGGTTAACCGATTTTTTACATGTGATCATCGAAAAAGGGGAAATAATTTGCCACCAGAAATCACCCCCTTTCACTTACTCACCTTCATTTATACATGTATTTTCTGAATCTAGACACCAATCTCACCTTCAAATCGAACTCAGTTTCTAATTTCCATAAAATGTATGCCCTGTCCAAATAAGGGTTAACCTGTTTTCATTACACGAACAGTTCCAGGTCGCGAGCAGACATAAAAAAACCGCCAGAATCTAGTATTTGCTGCTAAAATTATCGACCATGCTGGGGACTTGGGATAAGTTTTAAGTTGTAAACTACACTAAAATCATGAAATACACACCCTTAAGAAAGCACTTTACAACCACATTCGTTTTAACATTATTCCAACATCAATCGCCTAATTAACATCAACTGACAAACTTTTATCGCACGATATAAGCAAAACGAGAATAATTAAAGTTCCCTTAATTATTTTGTAACATTATAGATAACTCTGATTTATTGGCCGGGTCCGTTTGAAGATAGCGTTTACGACATTTGATAAGTTTGTAATTGTTTGTTTCGACATATTAATCGGGTTGAATGAGAAATATTTATCGTTTTAATTATGGGATCTACACACGTGACAATGTTACTAATAACCTAAGTAACTAGTGGTTCTGTAACTATTTTTTTTTAATACCACGTCGGTGGCAAACAAGCTTACGGCCCACCTGATGGTAAGTGGTTACCGTAGCCTATGGACGCTTGCAACTCCAGGGGTGTTACATGCGCGTTGCCGACCCTTTAAGAATTTATACACTCCTTTTTTGAGGAACCCCATACTGTAGTCCCTCGGGAAAACCTCGGCAGGGACCTCATTCCACAACCGAAGCGTCCGAGGGAGGAAATTTCTCTGAAACCGTACGGTACGCGACCATTTAGGTTCCAGGGTGTGAGGATGAATACCCTGCCGATGGCGAGCGGTGCGGTGGTAAAAAGCAGCCGTAGGCATCATGTCGAACAGTTCTTCAGAGCACAACCCGTTGTACAAGCGATAGAACACGCACAAGGAGGCGAAGTCTCTCCTTAGACTCAACGGTTCGATATCGCTAGTGAGTTTGGGATCGTCGACGATTCGCACAGCGCGTCTTTGAAGCGAGTATCCAGGTGCTCCCGCCCAGAGATGACAGCAATACTCCATGTGGGGACGGACTTGAGACTTGTATAATAAAAGTCTCTGTCCCGGGGAGAAGTAACGCTTTGCTCTGTTAAGCACACTGAGCTTATAAGTGTAAATGTGACGATAATTTTAATTGGTCCTAGCGCCTAACGGTCACAACTATATAGGTACATTTCATTAACGTTTTAGGGTCGGCGACTGGCATGTGAAATCCCTATAGCTCAGCTCGGTGACCGTGGTATAGGAAAACGACAACTTATACTAGTATATTCCACCATAGAAACGGAGTTTTTGTAGGTTTGTACCGCAGAGTAGGTATTTGAAATACCTACATTACATCATTATGTAATATCAAAAGAGGTAGATCCGTTGTCTATACGAAATTCCGTGTTAAAAACTGCCACCAAATCCGACAGCATACGTTTCCATTGACGACGCGATACTGAGACAAGTTGGTGCAATTGATTAATGCCACTTTAGAGCGCTTATAAGTTTATAACTTATCTGCCACTTTTTTATATATCACTATCTTTTGCCCGCGACTCCGTCCGCGTGGAACTCGTTTTAAATATCGTAGCTCCATGCAAACTTTCACCCCCCATTACATTTCCACACGAAAAAAAAAAAGGTAGTACTGCCTTGTACAGAAATATTTGGTCTACTAACTATACGATGCCGTCTGTACTTACTTTAAAAATACTAACATTTATTTGCCATCTCATCTCGTTCCTTATTATGCAATTGTTTACTTTATTCCTAGCACGTCGTTATTAAAGTTTCGTAGGAATATTGTGCATATAAAAATGTCCCGTGATAGCAATTCCTTTCAGGGTTCCGTACTCTAAAAAGTTCTTCTGTGTTATAAGTTTCAAGCAGTTAATGAGATTAGCACTAGTAGAAAACAGGGCTATTATAAATAAGTTGTCGCCTATAAGCCTAGGGGTATAATCCGCCTGCACTGGAGCTGATTAGATAAAACAGTACTTGGTTATTGACAATTTTTTTGTATTAGGCAGGAACGTTTACTCACGACATTTTCTAAATTTGAAATACAAGGAGAATTACAAAAAAATATCCGACAACGTTTTGATCTCAACTTTTCCCTTAAATTTAACAGTTACATCCCCCGCGATTCTATTCTTCTTAACGAAGATATCTGTTATATCTCTTTTGTTTCATTTCTTTTTCATTCCAATTTTCTTGTGACAAAGTGGGTATTTCATCTTAACCCTTAATTTGGCAGAGGAAAAACAAATCAAAAATTATATATTGCTGTGTTTGTTCGCCTTCATAGAGGTCCAATACATCATGGAAAAATATGAAAAAAAATCTTTTGTTGTATTTTTTGTAAAACAGCATGTATGGCAGAGCATACATTGCCAAATGAAGGAAACGACTTTTACAAAAAATAAATCTATGTTTTTGTGTGAAACTCTAAGATTGTATTTATCAAATTGCACAAAACAAAACTAACAAAAATTATAAATCTCCTCTCAAGACAAAAAAAACAAAAATTCTATCAAAAAAAAAACATGATAATGTTTTTCTCTCAAAATACAGGGTCTAACAAAAACATTAAAAACAAAACAATTTTTATAAATTGTTAGTTTTTGTTCAGTGTCATGGTCAGATACACTCTTTTGAATGGTATTTTAAATGTCAATTTCTATTATTTTTGCCAGCTACAAAACACAAGCGACCATTACTTTTCATACACTGTGGTAAATTTCGAACAATTTTTTTTAACAAAATTTGGCAGTGTATGACACGTCATACAGGTTAGTTAGGCCATGCTTTCTTACGACTTTGGCAGTGTATGTCACGTCATACAGCGAGTTTGAACTGAAATTGCTGTGAGTAGTTCAGTGAGTAACTGAAATTAAGTAATGCAGTTCGATGAACAATATATTACAGCTTTATGAATTAACAAATAAAACAGCATGTTTCATAGAAAAGACAAGAGAAAAACACAATTATTTACCTTTGAAAGCACAACACTGTTCCGCCGCCACGACATTTAGTTGACATTTGATTTTCTATGTTGCCAGAGTAATGAATTATTTTTCACCTATTTCGGGAGTAATGTTGCTACCATAAAAAAATAAAATGAAGTAAATCTTGTCATAAATTTAGTCGTTAGATTTTTTTAAAGTGCTAGTATGACACGTCATACAGTGCCAAATTAAGGGTTAAAATAAGGGATATCCCTACGACCATCCATACTAGGGGCGTCAAATGTTGTCTTCAGTCGAGTAAATTTTAGTACCAATAGACTACGGAACCAAATTCTAGGCAGAAGTACACAACCCGTTTTTATTAAATGAAGCTAATATCCACCTTATCACGTTAAAGCAAGTTACTAATGTCTTAATGGTGCAAGTTCAGTTCAAACGGCTGTCTAGAGGGCACTATTCTTCATTAAGGAGTGGGACCCTGGTAAATTATTCTTAAGGTCACTTTGGTGCTATTTAAGTTAATTTAATAATTACTTCGAGTTTCAACGTTGTTGACCCCTGGATAGTAGGAAAGCATAAGGTAATTTGGTGGTATCAAATATTTGTGCATGAGTCTTTAGGAAATAATTAGTTTACCTTGTTTTGAGGTTGACAATAATTAATTTATTGAGTTAAGTATTTTTAATAATGTAGGTTCATTAGTTATACAGTGGCGCGGGTAGGAACAGTGGCGCAGACACAAATTTCGAGAAAAGGACAGCTGTATTTTATCCGTTTCGTCGCTTTACAAAAGCTCTCGATGCGCAAGGATGAACGAACCATGCACTTGCGCCGGTTGCTATGTTGCTATGTGAGGAAGGGTTTTTTGTTTCAGGGGTGTACATTTCTTATTTAAGGTTTTTTTTTATATTAAAAGAAAAAAAAAACACTATACAAAATAATAGACGCGTACAGAAACCTGTTTAAGGTTTATGCGTGACGCGAAGGTTAGTTTTGTTTGTGTTCCCGTGATTAGTAAGTGTTCAGCATTCGTGCTCTTTGTTTTTTTATTCGCAATATTATATTATGTATTACTGGGGTTGCAGAGACGTGAAATCCAATTGAAAATAGGTATACAATTTCGCAAAGTATGTAAATGCGCTCAAAATGACGGTCTGTATCTACAGTAGACAAACTCACAAAGGTCATCAGTTAGTTGTTAAATTAATTATAATGATAAATAAGCCACGAGAATTATAGATTAATTAATAAAAATTTATCATTTTCTGTTAAATAATCCCAAATTTACCACTGTGTACCACCCCGAACCATGAAATAAGTAAATGAGGCAGAGCCACTGTTTCAACCCCATCGTTCACACTTACTTATTTCTGACTAATAAAACCGGCCAAGAGCGTGTCGAGCCACGCTCAGTGTAGGGGTTCCGTAGTTTTTCGTCTACAAATTATTTTGTATTTTTTTAACAATTCAACCTATTAAGTTCAAAATAATTTTCATAGAAAGTTTTTAAAAAGTTCTACTTTTAAGATTTTTTTCATATTTTTAAAACGTATGGTTCAAAAGTTAGAGGGGGGGGACACATTTTTTTTTACTTCTGGAGCGATTATCTCCGAAAATATTAACATTATCAAAAAATGATCTTAGCAAACCCCTATTCATTTTTAAATACCTATCCAACAATATATCACACGTTAGACACGTTATATTAGGGTTAAAATGAAAAAAAAAACACTCCCCACGTTACGTATAGGGGAGGTACCAGCCTAATAAAATAAAATAAATCACTTTTTATTTTACCACTTTGTCGGCGTGATTGATATACATATTAGTACCAAATTTCAGCTTTCTAGTGCTAACGGTTACTGAGATTATCCGGGGGCGGACGGACAGACAAAGCGAAACTATAAGTCTTCCTAGTCGACTACGGAACCCTAAAAATAACAAGACAGCTTACTTATTTCAAAAAAACGAATAGCACACATTTGAAATAAATTAAATGTAGGTACCTACTATGTATAATACCTACACATCCTTAATATCAACATCCTATGATCATTTAATTCGGAGATTGGTTCTTGGTAAAAATAGTTACCCACTGTTAAACACATAACATAAAAAAAGCTGTCATACTTTCTGTCGAGACTAGGTATCTAAATCCCTCCTCTCCCGGGCTAAAAATTATGTGTTTGCAAATCCAAACTAAATGCTGACGCACATATGCACCAGCGGGAGAGGAGCGGCTGGTTAAAAGTTCCATCAGAGTAATTATACCTTAAGTTTAAGTACATCCGTGATCAAAATATTAATTGTAGCCAAACATTTCTGTGAGAGAAACCTAACATTTTTTTTAAATATATTATCACTGTCCCATAATTATGAGGAATACAAAGACACTTACACTAATAATCACAATATTCCGTACCAATTTATAAGCCATTTTTTTTGTATTTTCATATTAGTCTTTTTAATGCTTACTCCATAAAACGCAGCTCCATGTTCAACTCAGTCCATTATTCGTAGCTCGCCATCTTACGTGACGAGCACGTAATTCCAGACTAATCCGCTAGATGGCGGCACGGGTCCCAAATGTTTCGGTTCGCAAGGAAAGTGAAAACTTTAGTTACTTACACAAAATACCAGTTTGCTAAAATTTTACGGGGCCCGAAATTAAATCTTAAGTTGCAATTGTTATCTCGTTGTAATTTTAAAACACAGTCGATATCAATATTATAAAATACAAAAAATATATGATTAATTTTATTTTTAATAATTCATGTGTAATTTTAATGTGTAACTTTTTATTTAACTACTTGATGACTTTCAATTTGTTTTATGAATAGATTGAATATGAATATGATGTAGGTACCTAGCTTTTTTTAGTTTATTTAAAGAAATTAAAATAAGGTAATTTGGCGATATCAAATATTTCGCGGGAGCACGCTGGGTGCGGGTGACGCCAGACCGATCACTTTAACACTCTTTAGGGGGAGGCCTATGTCCAGCAGTAAACGTCTCTCGGCGGATATGATGATGATGATGAAATAAATTAATGGCATTTAAATTTTAACTGACTAACCTATTTCATTGAATTATTTTACACAAAAGAATTTGTGGTGTGATATTTTTTAGGCATATTTTTATAACACTAAAGTTGGTAGGCTACAAGCGTACCCCGCCGCCGCCTGGTGTTAAGGGGTTACCATAGCCTATCCATTTGAAACCAGTTAAAAAAAACTATTGTGCACTGCTTTGTATTAAAGAAGGACGTCTTCAACTCCAACAATTCTCAAAGAGAGATACGTCCTTGTTGTTAAATCACGAAACCTTATTGAAGAAAGGTTGACATTTAAAAACATTACTGCCCATACGATGCACTAAGATATATACCTATTGTACATACTATGATAATAATAATAAAATCATTGAATTCAGACAAAGCCTATAAAAGTGTTAGTAGGTACAAAAACATAACTTACAACACCATACCGTCCTTGATTTTGTCCATTCATTAAACTAGTGACTGTGGGTAAGTGACCCGCCAGCCCGTTAAAAAAAAGCACCCTAGTGCGTGTCGGACTACGCACAACGAAGGGTTCCGTGCCTATTAAAAAGGTCGTATCGTTACTGACATCTAATGGCACTTACGTCCTTTTCTTTGAGGAAGGCAGTTTTTTAGAAATATTTCAAAAACCTTTGCACCGATCTTGTTTAACAATTTTCGCTGAAAGAATTTAATAAGCCTATATATGTCCATGATTTTTTTCATATTTTTAAAATACACGGTTCAAAAATTAGAGGGGGGGGTAGACACAATTTTAGGGACTTTCGGGACTATTTATCTCCGACTCTATTCACTTAATCAAAAAAAATGCTGAAAAAACCTTATATTTATTTTGAAAGGCCTGTCGATTGATGTGCCACACGCTTGCAGTGAAAAAAAAAATGTTTGACTTTCAGTTCTATGTATGGATTGCACCCCTAAAATTTTTTTTTTCAGTAATTTAATTACAAAACTATGTAGCGGCTAACAAAATACACCTATATCCAAAAGTTTATTCCAATACTCCTTAATATAATAATAAAATCATTGAATTCAGACAAAGCCCATAAAAGTGTTAATAAAAGCCCAAAAAAAATAAACCCACTCACAAAATTTCACGAGTTAGTCGGTTAAGAATTGCGACCTGTAGACGATAACAACCGGACAGACGGACATACGCAAGATTTTTATCCCAAGCGGAAACGGACATTTCGCTTGCTTCGCTTGCTCTTTCAAAAACATTATCGCATACCGATGTCGTCTATGCTACGAAAACATGCATAATGCACATGGGTCCATAAAAAGTATAACATACCATCCTAGCGCTTTCCCGGTTGTAGCCTAAAGAAGCTCATAAGTTCCGCTTTGGCACCTTATTAACTTAACACTTTCACTGCTAGGAAACCGTTTAGCCGTACTGTAGGCGCTTTTCGCTACTTAACGAGAAAACCACGGAATCGGCTACGCGTAGATTCGTGGCAGTTAATGCGTAAAAAAATCGATAATTATAACTACTTACATATTATAAAAAAAACACATCCTTGTTAGATCCGATATTTTTCCGACACGGCTCACAGGGTGGCCAATTGGAATAAGCACATCCTAATTTCCAATAAGTTCAACCCAATTTGTCTCCAACAAGTTTATAATCCCATTAAAATCGCAAAAACTGCAGGTAACCTTATTACTTGGCTCATAAATAACCGAAATCCAACTGCGCCAACGGGAGGTCTCCTCAGGCGAAAATTTTTAGTCCGTAATTATTTTTATAGGTCTCCAGTAACGCTAACAAGGCCCGATATTATTTATTACTTAACAAACACAATAAATCGCCCTTGAAATATTAATAATACACAGTTTTATTTTTCAAATTCATCATGTATCATGAGAGATGACAGGTATGCGTTATGAGTTCTAAATTTGAATACGGAATTTGGTAGAATAAAGGCGCAAGTGACTATGCAGCTGGCTGTAACATCAGTCTTTGTTGTATACATACGTTCTCAGTAAAATAATGACTTAAGAGCAACGGATCTATAAATGTTAAAAATACGCCTTTTTGATAAGATTTATGTGTGTTCTAGATATGTTTAAATATTATGTAATTTATTGCCTGGATTTAATGATGGCTGGCTGAAACGTTTGATTGGTGACCAGTTATAATTACTTACATAATATTTTGGACCATTTACTTTTGAAACTACTCGTAATTAATATGTTGCTGTTTTTCAGTGTAAAAAGTTATGAATTAAAATGTCGATTTTGCATAATTTGAACTTTTAATGGACTAGGTACCCAAATATGAGTTTAATACATAATCACGTAAAAAGTAAAAACTGTTTCCAAAATATTAAAATTCTGTTGTATCACAATCCAAATATGCTCTACTAGGCACACGAATTATAGTAATAATAAGTTGTGCTCTTACAGAAATACCCTGTTGCAAAACAAAGTTGCCTTAACCAAAATAACAATAGGTAATGTTTAACACAAACAATGACATATGCAAAGCGTGTCTAATATTATTACTGACCAGACACACCATTAATAACCCCTTTGAAGCCAAAAAACTTGAATTCAGACCGCTATCGCTACATTCAATACTCCAAATCACACCAACTATTATTAAACGGATGTCCAAACAAAAAATCTATTCTGCGAAATTCGCCGCAGAACCAATATAAATTAGCCACGCATATTGCAATAAAAAAGGAATATCTTCAACAAGGGCGTATGTGCGCTCCAGGCCAAAGTGAACATACGGCTTTTTTGTAAAAAATAATAACAATAGCGCCCGACAAAGAGCGAGACATGGGTCTCACCGCAAGATATTGAATCAGAGATCCATGACTAATGGTGCGTGATATAGTCTGGCATCTAAACTAAAATAAACCCAAACAAAAACCTAACCTGTGCACGGATTAAACGGTTCAAATTCAAATGGCAAAATATCGTCGGAAGCGGCCAAAGTTAATCGGCTCCTACACATTCTTGCTGTCGCGATATCGCTGGACAAGTGGGATATAAAAACCCTTTCGGATTATACGTAGATTTGTTATGAGTTTGACACGTCGAGGTTAAGTGATTTTTCGTCGTTGATAAACAAAAGAATGTGTGGCTAATTTAATTCGTGGTAAATTAGTCAATTATCGCATTGTATTTTAATGTGTGTTAAGAGGAAACTGACAGCGTGCAATATTAGGAATCAATTAGAAGGCGTGTAGGCCAGTCATATCGAACATTAAAATTGTAGGTATTTCGAGCCCGCAAACTTGGATTTACGGTTCTGGTAGCGGACCTAACAACATTAAAAAACCAGAACTTGCCGTTAATTTGCGATTTTAGAAGCTGACCTCGAAAATGTAACAAGGCTTTTCCTATTGACATCTATTTTTTTTAAACTATTCGCTTAATCCATGTAGTACATCTCCTCTTCTTGAAGTGGGTTCTATATACCTACTTACTTCATGACGGATTCAAAAATCGGTTTTAGAGAAAAAAGGTTAACACTTAACATCCGTTAAAATCGTTGTTTTTAAAGTGTAAACAAGGTTTCACGTTTGCAAAATTTTTCTAAGGAACCCTAAAATTAGAGTAAAGTAGTGAAATAAAAGATAAAACTGGCCATTATCGATGCCCAGAAAAAGTAAACGACGTTTTAAGTTGTGACGTATGGTATGCCCATACACAGATAAACCAATAAGAATGTCTAACAAGAACTATGACTCAGTGAGAAAAGTATCGCCTAACGTTTGAACATAAAATTCTCCAATTTTACGATCTCTGCGGTTAGTGTCAGAATGTTAATCGCGGTTAACATATTTTATACCTAAAACACAATAAAATGACCGGAATAAAATTGTAGGTGCGATTGAAACGCAAGGAAATTAGTTGGGATGTGTAATTTGAAAAGTCAACAGGGGTAAATGCATCGATGGGGTATATGCGTCTCTTGATGATATCTCCGAAACTGAACATTTTAGAACTATTACAATCGTCTAAATTGAAAGTTCTATAACCATACTTTGATCATCGAGGGCTATAATAGTTCTAAAATGTTGCGTTTCGAATAGATCTTCAAATGACGCATTTGCTCCATTGACGCATTAACCCTGCTAGACCTACTAATTAATGATCGAGTATAACTAATATTTATCTTTGATATGCTAGATGAAACAAAGAAACGTAGACAATTGGTTTCGGTAAAATTATAATGTTATGTTTGGAGTGAATGTATGCGATATAAATGTCGAGTAGGCAATTTTGACATATGCCTCGCATTTTGCAAGTATTGACCGCCAAAACAAACTGGCTTTTCCAGACGTAATTAACTATAGTGAAAATGTCATCCCTTCAATGTCTATCATTTATGACTTTTGTACCGGGATGACGGTTGAATATAATTTTGTCTTAAATAAAATATTGGCTGTTAAAAAAACCTTATTATTATTACATAACAAGCTGTAAATAACATAAAATGCAAAACAAAAAACACGCTATCAATTTCCGTTTCATTGAGTAAAATTGAGCATATTAGACATGTTTCACATGTTGCATTCAACTGTATAAAAAATGTCGGTACAGTCACCACCGACGTTTGTAAACGTATCTGTTTTAAGATTCGCTATTTTAATCTAGGTTTCATACGACGATCTATAAAAGTGGTTTTAAAATTAAGCGATTCTTAAAATATGACCTAAACCGTAAATATTGCAAATTCGAACCTTTTTATTTGCGACCGTCAATTTAGAATAAAGATCTTTTTTATTCTTATGGTTTTTAATCAGTCGTATAAGTTCGAAAAGTAAGTAGTTAGTAAAAAATATTTTGGAGCTAGGTATTTTTTTAATAATTATTACCTATTTCTTTTGATAGAACGACTGAATCAAGATTGATATTTATATACTAGTACATATACAATGTGTATTGCTTATACTTGATCAAACGAAATGTGCGGATACTAGACAAAAAAATATCGATTAAAAAAATAAAAATAAAAATTATAGGCTAAAAAAAAAAGAAAAAAAAGCCTACCAAAAAAAAAAAAAGCCAAAAAAGTGAAAAAAAGGCTTTTTTGCACTTTTTTGGCTTTAAAAAAAAAAAAAAAGTAGCCTACCAAAAAAAAAAGCCAAAAAAGTGCAAAAAAAAACTTTTTTTTGGAAGGCTTTTTTTTTTAGCCTATAATTTTTGATTTTTATTTGTCTAGTATACGCACATTTCGTTTGGTCAAGTATAAGCAATACACATTGTATATCATTTGCTTTTTGGCATGGCTCCGTGCCTTTATGAACACCGTTGTAGCCACAGGGACAGCTAGTGAATAGAAATAAAAATGCTCACATAAACACAGCCTTACATCACTGACACAGTAACTTAACTTATAAACAAGCGAAATTCGTAGTAGGCGTAATTCTATTGTCTGACCAAGAGATAAAAATGATAAGCCCAACCAAAACAGCTATCATTTGACAGATCAGCTTTATTATACAAAATGACCGGTAAAAGTATACTTACTGCACTAGAACGGTAATACAACAAAATGTTGACGATAAATAATTAAGCTCTCGGGGTATATTAAGTCGTTTAGATAGTCGTTATCTTTTCACTTAAATTTCCAGAAAAGGTGTTTTTCTCTAACAATTCTATGACGTTTACGCTCTTTAACAAATATGTGATACTTCTTAATGTATGTTTTAGTTTTAAATATTTACTAAACAAGTCCGAAACGAGTATAGTGAGATAAGTAGAGATTATAGAAGCTAATTCGCCCACATTCGGTGGTATGAGTGATTATTTTAATGTAATGTTGTGTTTTGTCCCGTATAACCGTTATCTTAATAGCTATTGTGGGGAATTTATGGTGAAATTAGTTGGCGGGCGCAAAGCGATACTTTCTTTAATGAAAATCATAGTGACTAGAGATAGTTCTGTTAGCCGCGAAAGTTACAATTGGTCGTTAAATAATGGACTTTATCGTAATGGTGTTTCACTAAATAAGTCCATGGAGGACCGAGCTCTGCTCGGGCGAAAATAGAAAATACGGAGATAACGAATTTTCCCACACATGAGACTTAGCTAGATCGATTTTTTGCCCCCATTAACACCTATGTGCCAAATCTCCTCGAAATCGTTAGAGCCGTTTTCGAGAACGTGATTACAAATATGTATACAACTATTGCTCGTTTAATAGTATAGGATAGGATATACCTACCCTCAAAATGTCCAACATTGCCTTGGAGTGTTTTTCTAACTCACTTTTGAGGAAAATTAGATGAATTTTCGGTACTTACTGATTCAAACTGTTTTTGGTGTAAATGTCAATAACTAAAAAACTGTACTTAAATTGCATTTTTTTTTAGTGTTCCCTTGATTTATACACTAAACACTAATTGTATTCTAAATTTGAAGCTTCTATGTCTGCTAGAAGTGCCTTAGACTTTTGATGATCGGTGAGTCAGTCAGTGAGTGACAAAATTAAGAAACTTTGACTAGTAATAAATCTTAAACCACTGGTTCAAATTGAATGAAATTTGAAATATATCGTGTTTATACAATGCGTGTTTGGTTAATGAAAATGAAGGCTTTTAGTTTTATCCACAACGAAGTTATAGGGGGGTCGAAAATGGCCTGAACTGCTTCGAGAAAAGGATGGTACGGCCGTGCCGCTGTTTTGCTCGACTTGGCGGGGGCACTGCCGTGCCCCCAGATTTACTTTATACTCGTGGAGGCTAGACAGGAGTTAAACTAGTTGCTCTGCGAGCTGTAAAACTCGCAAACCTGTTCTTATTTCGTAAATCTGAATCGTCAAAAAAGTTCTGTATATAATTATTGAACCTGTTCTAATATCTGCATAACTTCACGAGAATCGGTTCAGAAATGCGACATGTAGAAGAGGACAGCCGGACATCTGCACATCCGGACATATGAAAGAATTTTGGCCCAAGCTGAAACGGAGGACTTCGTTCGCTCGTTCATAAAGTACACTGTCAAGAATGCTGTACCGTATTTTGTACCATTTCTGTGCACCGTTTTTCAAACAGACTAATAACAGCGTCAATACTAAGTGGTTCAAACCCGGACGCGAAGAGACCCAGTGTTTGGAGTGGACATTCAATATTTGCACAGGGAACTTATAGTTCAGTAGCCTGTCTTTGTTTCTGAATTTTCTGATAAAGCTTTTTCCTTAACAAGTGCTAGGTGTACCAGTAATATGTATAACTAACTGTAAGGTGACATCGGAAACACATAATTAAATAATCGAACTAATTTATGAATAATTGTTTAATAACTGTATGCGAATTTAACAAACAAGTTTTAATGCTTTTCGTATTATTTCATACTATAATTTGACAGTTTGACATCGACACATTTCACAAAATGAGTTGCTGTAAAATTGCAAATGTTGTCTTAATTTTATCTTTAAGGATGAACTATTTACAAACAAAAGAAGTCTTATTTCAATTACTATCAGCAACCAGGGGCCCATTTCACGAAGCTAAGAGTTACAATTGGACTAGTCTAAGTTGACTACACCCTTGATCAATAACGACTGCACGGTTACGGACGGTGTCGCAGTGAAAAAGACTATTCGTCTCTTTCTAATAAGAATACTTAAAAATAGACGGATAAATCTCTCTCGCCGCGACACAATTTTGAGCTAACCGTGCTGGCCATTTGTCCGGAGCATCCTGTTTAGAATTTCGACAAAAGTGGAAAATTTAAAAACGAGCTACGATCGGGATTTGAACCCACAACCTCTGGAATCCGTCCATCGCTCTTGCGAATTGAGCTACCGTGGGTCCGCTAGCGCGTCCGTGGAAGCGCACTGATCGAAATTTGGAATTTTGTTAGCGGACGTTTCTGCTTAATAAACATATATCCTGTTTAGACTTGTAAAATCGCAATTTGTAGCTTAAACTAGACGAGTTTGTTATAAGTCATAGCGTTCGCGTAGAGCAAGCGTTCGTGGTGAAATAGGCCTCAAGTCAATTTTCTGAACAATTACATTCTCTGTGTTATTTGCGAGTTTGCCAATAGCGTAGGAGGTGTTTTAATAGCTCTCCCCAAGTATTGCGTTTGCATTCATAGCTTCCTCAGTAGTTGCTGTAACTTCCTTTCAAAGATAAAAAGTAATAACACCCTCCGATTCTCATACAACTTACGACCTTTTTCTTATAAGCGCGTAAGCAACAGCTTGAGAATTGTGACTAATAATTGAATCGCTCAGTTTGAAAACCGCTTAAGTCACTATTGTTGTTATATTAGGTTTCAGGTATTGCTTGAGGTCCACATAAACACCATTTTATATACGAAAGCTTTATTAAAAGGAAATCTGTATGCAACGAGGCATTTTGTTTTTCGGTGACAAACCACAGATAATCATATACAACCACTCTTGGGTAACATTCATAGATTACATCACCCCGCCTCGATTGAAAGCTTTTAACAAAACTAAATGAAATGAATCAATCGACAATTACTTACTTTGAAAACCGAAATTATATAACATAAACGAATATGGACATTAATCATTAATTAATATTTAAATTGTGTTTCATCAAACGAAGCTTTTCACAAGATAAGCTTTTAGTTAACAAATCAGATACATTATCATTGGTAGATGTGTACTCCACAATTATCTCTTTCTTAACAATTAGATCTTTTAAGAAATGGTTCCTTATATCAATGTGCTTAGCACGCTTACTATTCTCAAAAGATTTAGATAATTGTATAGCACCTTTATTGTCCATGTAAAGTACGCACTGCAGGTCACTGCTGAGTTCATTCAAATCACTGAATAGTCCTTTTATATACAGCAAGTCGCAAGCACTGGCAGCCGCTGCCACATATTCCGCTTCGACAGTCGAGAGTGCGTCACATGTCTGTTTTCTGGAAAACCATGACACAAGACATCCATTGTAGAGGGTAACAGACCCGGATACACTTTTTCTATCCGTATGTATTCCGGCCCAATCTGCATCTGAATAAGTTTCTAAGGAGTTATTCTCGGATCGTTCATATGTTAGTCCTGTATTGTCTGTGCCTTTTAAATATCTTAATACTCGCTTGGCTTGAGTCCATAGACTTCTGGTTGGTCTATCTAAATATTGGCTGAGATATGAGACTGCATATGCAATATCTGGTCGGGTAACAGTTGCCATGAACATGAGTCCGCCAATCAGTTGTCTATATGGGACATCTTGTACTACATCTTCTTTCACATCATACTGATAGTCTTTCTGCATTGGTGTAGTTGTACACTTACAGTCAGTCATTTTGAATTTATCAAGCATTTTATGTATCTGGTTAATTACAAGCTTGGTTCTAATTTTTAAATGATCTCTGTTTCGATCTATTTCCATTCCTAAGAATGTCTTTGGAAAGCCAAAGTCTTTCACTCGAAATTCTTCCTTTAAATTCTGTATCACGATGTTCATATTTTCATCATCTCCTGTTAGAATAATGTCATCTACATATATTACCATCCATACTTTGTTTTCTTCACTGGTGTATAAACAAAAATCATGTAATGATCTTTTAAATCCTTGGGTTTCAATATAATCATTAAATCTTTGATTCCAGCATTTTGGACTTTCTTTTAAGCCATATAATGCTCTAATTAGTTTCAACACTTTTCCTTCTTCTATTTGTACTCCTTGTGGTGCTTTTATGTACACTTCCGAGTCCAACATCCCATTAAGGAAAGCTGTGGGAACATCCAGCTGTCTCATATTATATTTATTCTGAACGGCAAACGCTAATAGTGTTCGTACAGTTGAAGTCCTTGCAACTGGAGCATAGTTTTTACCAAAGTCTTCTGGTTCTCTTATCTGGAAACCTCTTGCTACTAGTCGGGCCTTTTTCAAGCCATTATCTTTTGTCTTAAATATCCATTTTGTATCAATAGCTTTTTTATCATTTGGTAAATTTGTCACTGTCCAAGTATTCATTTTCTTTAATGCTTCTAGTTCTGTGTTGACCGCATCTATCCATCCTTCACTGATAGCTTCTTCATAGCTCTGTGGTTCCTCTTCATCATTCAATAAACAGTATGCTTCATTTAATTCATATTCTTGTAGATGTTTTGGTGTCTTTACTATTCTTCCTCTTGTCGTTCTCCTTTCTTCTATGTTATCATTTTCTTCTCTAGCTTTATCATCTTCCTTATAATCAATTTCAATACTTCCATCATTTTCATGTGCTTCTTTTGATTTTGCATCTTTTTTCTCTCTAGGTTGCTCCTTTGGTTCTATCTCGATTTCCACTTCTTCGGGTTCATTTATTTTATTCTTGTATTTTATATTATTCTCATTGAATCTTACATCTCTTGTAACCAGAACATCGTCTGTCTCAGGGTCCCATACTTTATAACCAGTTCTCCCATATCCTATCATTCTTACTTCTTTTGCTCTTGAATCAAACTTGTCTCCTTTAGGTATTACCATCATCCAAGCTTGACATCCAAACATTTTCAGCTTATTTAGCTTAAATTCTCTTCCAAATATTATAGCAGGGATCTTAAAATGAATTGCTTTCGATGGACACCGATTGAGTAAATACGTTGCAGTCTGTACTGCATGGCCCCATAAGTATCTTGGTAAGTTTGACTCGTCAAGTATAGTTCTGGCCTTGTCATATATCGAGCGATTCATGCGCTCGCTTTTTCCGTTCATAGCTGGGCTGTATGGTAAAGTGTACTCAATTTTGATGCCTTTGTCTTGACAATAGTATTTAAATGAGTTTGATGAGTACTCTCCGCCATTGTCGCAGCGTATCCTCTTGATTTTTATTTCCTTTTCCAGCTCTATTTCTTTTATATACTTCACTAGATTATCAGCTGCTTCCGATTAATTTTTCATTAAATAAGTCTGGGTAAAATGTGAGAAATCATCTATTATTGTCTGGAAATATCTGTAGCCTTCTTTTGTTGGTGTTCTTGTAGGTCCTGACACGTCAGAATGTATCAACTCTCCTATTTTATGAGCTTGTGCCTGTTGCACAGGTTGAAAAGGTAATCTTGTACTCTTATTTTTCATACATGTGTCACACATGTCATTGTTATACGGTAATTTCATTATAGCTAAACCTTTTCTGTTGAGATGACCTAATCTGATGTGCCATGCTTTGTCATCATTATTTGTGTACTCACAATTCTCTATTTTTTGTTTTCTCGACAATTTAAGAACATGTAGTTTTCCAATCCGGTCTCCATAGTAGGTCTTCGTAATTGTGTGTATTTTTAATTGACCTATTACTTTTCTATTCACTATTAAACGTAAACTATCTTGTGTTGTTTTTGCATTATCTGCAATACTAAGTTAGATTACTGGAATGCGATAAACTCTATTGGTCTTATCATAATGAATTTAAATCGGTTTTGTATTTGTCATAGAGGATTGCGTTGTGGTAGCAATCAAACATGCAGTCTGCCTGATGGTAAGCAAACACCTTTTAGCCTTCGGACCATTTCGTGAATCTATAAGGTCAGTTCGCGCAGTGCGTCACCGGGGAAAGTACGCCTCATTCATCATTCACTCATTTAAATCAATATCAGCACTTACCCCGGCGGCGCACTTTCCCCGGCGGTGGCGCACATACCCGAACTGACCTTACTAATATTACAAAGAAGTGTAGATCTGCGAGAATGTAGCTTCGAAAGTTTGTATGTTTTGGGTAACCTCCGCAACCTTTATCCGATTTTAAAAAAGCTTTCACCTGCGTGTAGAATGTTTTTTACGGATAGTTATAGGGTACATTTTGAACCGGGGGTTTACCTGCGTTATTTGCAAACCGAGCGGGCAGCGAGTATCGTAACCATTTTAAAAATAAAGTTCTGGTCATACAGACCTCAAGCCTTTTTTGGAGCTTAGTCAGCTAAGTTCTTTGATTGAAGCGATGACCGCGCTCCCCTCAGTAGTTTAAGTTTTCGGCTTGAGGCTCACGGCACCCAGGCAATATGTACTGGTCAAATGCCTAGTCTTTATAGGCCAAACACCAGTTGAGACTTGGGTACAATACAATTCAATCCAACTTTAAGTTTCGTGATCATCATCATCATCATATCTGACGAAAGATTTCCACTGCTGGGCATAGGCTTCCCCCAAAGAGTCAGTAAAGGTAAAGTCAGTCTGGTAAAGGTCTGCCGGCACGTGGCCGTCGGTTCTACGTGCAATGTGGCGCCCACTGCCACTTAAGTTTAGCGATTCGGAGGGCTATATCGGTCACCTTAGTTCTGCTACAGATAGCCTCATTTCTGATGCGATCACGCAGAGAAACTCCCAGCATAGCCCTATCCATAGCCCTTTGGGTGATTTTGAGAGAACGCAAAACTTAAAGAACTTAAAAGCGAGCGTGACTAAATACAATACCGTTGTCAATTAAGTACTTTAAGCCAAATAGGTTCTCAGTTTAGTAAAATTAGATAAGATACACCTGGGTATTGTTTCTTGCCTTGTACGGATGGACGTGGAAAATCAGCAAAGTTGCAATTCATACTTGAGATTAGTTGTATTGGCCGAATTGCATCAAAGGTAGAATACTCCAATTCAATACTCCACCACATTAAATAATCTCAACCAATTATGTTTTATAAATAAGAGGTAGACAGGCGCGGTATTAGCGCTCCATAAGTGGCACACTAAAACTGAGTAAGTTGCACCAACTTGCCGCTGTTTCGCTTCGTCAATGGAAACTTCAGATTTGATGGACATTTTTAAACACGGTATTTCATATAGACAACGTATGGTACCTACCTCTTTATAAAATATTGCATCATTGATCTCAACCATAATGTGAACATTAGTTTTACTGTCACTTGTTATTCAAGAGTGGTGCATGAACTTTAATTTATTATTAGTAGATTACTGCAGAGGCCGTGAAGTAAGGGATTGCTGGACGAGATTGGGGTAGACGGCCGAGTCGTAGACGAGGCCGAATACAACGACTCCAGCAATCCCTGTTCCGGCCGAGGATTGTATAGTACTTTTCTCAAACGATGTGAGGAAATATTAAAATTAAAATAAATACTAGGTTATCAATTAAATAATAGGTAATTTGCGCCTTTTTTTATTTTTTAAACATGCCATTTGAACAAGCCGTTCGAGCACCATGTTTAACCGCACATAAAGTAAAGTACCATAGTTTTTTTTTTTTTTTTATGTAGCAAGTATGCTTACAGTGTCTAGTGGTGGTTGGCAGTATGTAAATTTTCCTTTGTCAGTTTAATATTAGTAAGCAAATTTAAAAAGTTAGAGTAGCGGACAATAATGGTTTTACTTGGGGTTTTCATACATTACTTCTTGGCGTAAGGCCAAGAAGTAATGTAGGGAGCCATAAACAAGAAACTTCACGTCTTCATTTCGTGATATTAACGCGTACATTTCCGAGCATGTTTGAGAAAATTATATTATCGTTGCGTTGCACAAAGGCAAATATCAGAAAGTCCTAAGGGTACAGTCCGAAACAATGTACGTTGTGTACGTTTCTAATGTCAAAGCGACGACCGGTTAGCGCAGTGGGTAGTGACGCTATCTACGAAGCTGAAGGTCCTGGGTTCGAATCCCGGTAAGGGCAAATATTTGTGTGATAAGCATGAATGTTTGTTTCTGAGGCTTGGATGTTTTCTATGTATTTCAAGTCATTATATATTATCTATTATACAACGTGTTAATAAAATAACGCAAAACCTGAAAACCGTTTGTTCAGAATCGAGCATAGAATGCGAAAAAAATAAAAAATAAAATTTTTTACAAGATTTATTTTTGACATTTGTATGGAGTGTTGGCCGACTGGGGCGACCTGCTCCATACAAATGTAAAAAATAAATCGCGTCAAAAAATTTATTTTTTATTTTTTTCGCATTCTACTCTCGATTCTGAACAAACGGTTTTCAGGTTTTGCGTTATTTTATTAACACTTTGTATACTCGTCTAGCACCCATAACATAAGCCTTATTGAGCTTACTATGGGACTAAGTAGTTAGATTGGTGTAAGATTGTCCCTCAAAAAAAAAGGAACAAAGGTACGGTAAGATATTTTTGAGCTAATTTTTTTTCGCAATATTTTTCACTATACAACTAAATACGGCCGGTTAGCCTAGTGGGTAGAGACGCTGCGTATGAAGCTGAAGATCCAGGGTTCAAATCCCGGTAAGGGCAAAATATTTGTGTGATGAGCATGAATATTTGTTTCCGAGTCTTGGATGTTTTTTAAGTATTTATATCTATTAAATATATCGTCGTCTAGTACTCAAGCCTCATTGACCTTACTATTCGATTGTGGAAGATGCACCCTAATATTTATTATTATTATTGACTATGTAGCGGTTTATAACACACCGATATTCCAAATTTCATTCATATACTTACCCCTACTAGTATTTGAGAAAATGTCACTGAAATACGGACACTCACACACGCGTCCCTTCTGCTTCGGAACCCTAAAAACCACATAGGTGTTAATAAGATTTGCACGATAAACGGCACCGCCAGAAAACTCCTTCACACCTCCAAAACACGCCGTAAAAACTCCTATCACTGATAAAACGTAATATCCTAACAAATCGGCCGTAAGCCTCAGACAAGGCTCCATTCAGGCACACTATCAATCATAGCGTTACGCTTGTATCAATATCACCGTGTTGCAACTCATGCGGTGTAGGGGTGTGCTACCGGAGATTATTGAAAAAATTGAAATGTTCTTGAAGGTAGGTGTTCAAAACGCCCAGAAGGGGTCGTTTTGAGGCCTCGCGCTACGCGGGGACGGGGACAATAACCACTTACGAGCTATCTAAAATTAACAAACTAGAACTCACCGAATGTGCCGGTGCTTTGGCTAAAGCTGTCAAGTGCTGTCAGAAAGTCAATAGGCCGAGTCAAGTCAGGGCTTGATGCCGGAGTCCTCGCGGAGCCGAAGGCTCAATCCGCACGCGAGAAACTGCCCCGCCCCGCGTCGCAACGTAGAACTTTCCTTCGTCACGACACCAAATAACACTCCGAACCTAGAGCGGACAAGTATTCCGAGATCGGAACCTCCAAAATAGGTTTCCAAACTGATTCCACTTAAATTCCTACGATTACCTAACCGCCCCGTGGCGAACAAAGTAAGGTTATCTTACACCCCCGGTGTGCTCAAGTCATTCTGCCCAATTGACAGTTCAAATGTCATTTAACTTTTTAATTCTTAAAGGGCCCTTCACACCGTATGAATAATTGTTAAGCGCCCTTCAGACGGGCCCGAACAGTAGGAGTACAAGTAGAGAGACATTGTAAATAAAAAGATAGATGTTCTAGATGTAGGTTGGACACGAATGCTGCAACTATCATGGACGGAATTTTGTACCAGTGCCTCAATTCTACATGAACTCGGAATTAAGCAGTGTCTATCGGATTTGTTCCATTCTCGCATCCTCAAACTGTTCAGTACATTTTAAGACGCACCCGTGATAAAAACTTAATTTCCGCGATTTTTAAGCCAGGCTATAAACTATCGTGCAAATTTCATCCAGATGGTCGAGCCCTTTGCGTGTTTCACTTACAAACATCCAAACTTTCACATTTATAATATTATTAAGATACAACATAATTTAAACTTAACAATTGAATACTTATAATAATAATAAAAATAAGTAAGATGTGTGATTAATAAAAACCGTTCTAAACCGAAAGTTTATAAGAAAAGTAATTTTTGTGATATCCTGTGAACGAAATTAGCAAATGAAAGGTACCACATGAAGTTACAAAAAAACCGTTTCTAACCATTTGAACCTATCATCATAGGCATTTACTTCTATTGCAGACGATTTAAGCATTGCTGCGGAGATGTTGCAGTTGGATGGTCTTCCACATTAATGTCTGGGAAACAAATTCCATGCCAGCGGCTCTGGTCGCGGTCTGTTGTCTACACAATCTTCTATTGACTAGTGCCTCGAACCAGATTCCATCGCACAACGCTCTACAGCCACAACGCTTTTGCGCCATCGATCTCTCACGTAGGCAAGCTTTTCCGAGGCCGTCCAGTCGATGTTAAAAATGTTAGCAGTCCTTAAATCGCAGCATCATTTTTTTCTCAAACTCGACAATTTCTTCTGCTCTAACTGATAGTAAGTATATTTAATGAAATTAAAACACGATCACAAGTACGTAAAGGAATACTATAAATGTCCACGTTAGTCGTTATAATACTACGCTTAAAATATTATACGTTTGGGTGTACATTGTAACTGTGTTACAACCCTAACGGCCATTCTCCTAAATATCCTTTGGAGCTCGAGCGAGCTAAAGGAAATGTCAATCATGTTTTTCTCGGTTAGGAGCTGGAATTTCTTATAAAATCCTCATGTTTAAAAGGTTAAAGGGGCATTGTGTTCGGAAGTAGTATTTTTGTAAGGATTCTCCAGGTTTTCTTGTCAAAATGTGTTTTTGTACGTAATAAAACAACAATATTACCCCGTCTTTTCCATTTCTTTTGTATTGGATAGGAAACTACATTATTTTGAATTAACGTGACATTACTAAAGAATGTAATGTAAACATCCCAATGCTTGACTCCTTAATTGCTAATCATCTCTATTGTTTTGACATTAAAAAAAAAATAAGATCCAGTCCTGTTTTGTCCGGGTGTCGGCAATAGGACGTTTACCTTAGTATTCATTATTTCTATTTTCGTCAATAAAATACCAAGAGAAGTATTAACTTGGTTTACTAATTAAATTATGCAGAATTAGAGTTAATGAAACCTATGCAGTTTCTTATGCTAATCATCTTCAGACAAAACGACGCACAAACAAATACCAAATGTAGTTTAAACTGTTGCGTTTTGCCAATTTTGGCACTCAAATTGGCTCACAAAAGACATATGTCCAACATATGGCCACGCAACAATAACTAATTGCTCTCATTATTTGTAACAAATGAATGGCGTAAACAGCATTCATGCTAATTATATCCACAATAAGCTACAAATTATACGTATTGTGTTAATACTTTTTCAATGCTTTTGAATGCGAGTGTAATTTTGGTTGAAATGTTTTAACATTGTCCACATTGTTAATGACCAGTTATAGACGGTTTGGTTTGCTATATTAATAAGGGGTTCAACCATAATCCCGCCTTTTTGACGCACTGCAAATAAATATAAGGTTCTTTCATCTCATTATTATCTTGACGTCATGTTGATATGTCTTAAGCTATGAAACGGGTACTTATTAACAAGATCGACATATGGAGCCTTTTTATGGACAGGCAACACCTATGACTATGACAGACAAGTATCGACGAGACGTTTTAGAGACAGGGACCTATGTGGTTATTTTAAATTTTGGAAATGTAATTTGTTTGACTTGTGGTACAGGGGAAAGTCAAGGGCACCAGACTGCGAAGCAGGTCAACAATGAGACAGGTCAGATGAAAGCCGCAGTAGATGCATCACTATATTCACTATACGCAAGCATAAGGAAGACGACAGTCAGAGAGCAATGGCGGCGTGTTGTGAAGCTTGCGACCAACACCTGAAATGATGACCTCGACTACTCTGTCAAGAGTGAAAACGACGAAGAGTAGCCCTTTCAGACCCGGCCAATAGAATCGTGCGGGTTGATTACATTTAATTGTCAAATCAAAATCATATGTCAATATACTTCATTTTGCGTTAGCAGGGTGTTGTTTTACGGGTCTGAAAGGGGTAGATAATTTATTTTACTGTTCACCGATTGATTTTGTTCGATGAATACATTTCCATAGTAAATTGAAAAATAAATGAAAATAGACAGCAACTCCAAATGTTTCAATCGCCTCCTAAGCCGAGGAGCTATATATTACAAACACGAACTTGGTTGCTTGCGACAGGTTTGTCCCTTGGGCACAACTTAAATTATAAAATTCAGGCGTATTTTCATTACCAGTTATAACACGAAGATGACAATCCCATTAGCTAAAACTTCTAAATATGTGCTCTAATATAAAGGTGAGTTTTAAAATAAACGGCGAATACACACCGTCCCATCTCCTTCTCTATAAACAGGCTAGCCCGGGGCGTTCCTACGTATTTATCTTAAATCTTCGATGAAATTGCACAGATCCACTATAATGCAGTTTAATTAAGCCACACAATCACCAGCCGTTTCCAAAGAAACGCCCCAAACGTGAAATAAATTCTTGAGGGGCTGAACTTGGTCTGACAATGTCTGTGGTGATCGCGGGCCATGTTACAATTACAGCTGAGAACCGTGAAATAAGACTCTATGCCTAAGGTGATAAGGGTCTTTAAAGTGTGTTAGGGTTGGGAAGTTTGGTCCGTGGGGTTGACGGTTAGTCTCTAACGTTTAATTTTCTTTTAATCCCGAACGCCTCGATCGTAATCGGAGGGTTGCCGCGTAACGAATTAAACGTATTGCGTCGTCTCAAATGAGGCTAGTTTATTTCTCTGGAGACGTTTGACAAAAGGGGAGATATTGTTTATGTTTACGGTCAACTGGGCTTTCTTTAACGGGCACATTCCAGCCCTTCTTCGCCCCCATTTGTTTTGTGGAACCTGAGTTGAATATTCCTTTGATCATACAGCGCAGTACCCTTTATACCCAGCTTGAAATGATCATGACAATTGCATCGAATCTAACTGTCAATTTTATTATGAACAAGTGTCGGTAAAGTAATTTTTTGTTTTTAATATCTGCCATTTCCCGTTTGTAAAGAGGCGTATAAAAATAAAGATACATTCGTTAACGTAGTTATAAGTTAATGATGACTAAGTTATTAGTTAACTCGCGATCACTTGTTATATTTCATACTAATCAAACATAATCAAATCATGTTGGTTAGTTCGTGACGTGAAGTGCCACTGGAACAATCATAATTTAGTGTATGTGTTGGATATGAAAATTATCTTTAAATGTTAATGCGTTTTATGACATTAAGGGTGACTATCTACTGCAGATGTTCGAGGCTGTTCATATATTTGACAACTGACTGTCAAGGATGCGAGGTTTCTAAAACATAAAACACATTATCGCACATTTCTTGTGGACATACACCCTTTATAGGATCATAATGTCAAAATTCGGCGACCGTGATTGGCAAAGACAACTTAACCTTTCGTCTGTGATGGGTTAATAAAATAGTGGGTTCAAGCGTCGGTCGTGCCGCATTAGAGGAAATAAATAATGTTTTAAATAAATGCAAAAAGGTGACTAAAAATATGGGTAGGACCCTAATCAAACACAGATGAAAGGTTAACCTTTCATATACACCTACGTTTTTGGTGGATTGGTAAACACAAGCCGTCTTGTAAATTGTACAAATCATCGGCTCGGACACAGATATATTGCTAGTTTCATGGCTGACAGCCGTATCTAGAGTCTATTGCAAAATGAGTCATGTAATGTTTCTAGACTCAGTGTCCTGGTCAGTGGACCTTGGAAATATGAATGGTGAGAAATTGCTTAAGATCAAGTCATAGCACTACTAAAATTAGCGATACTTTTTCCCCTTTTTTGGTGGTGTTGTGTTACAAGAACCTTTCTTCCCGTGAGTATCTTAAAAGTCGACCACGGAATCGGGTTGAGAACTTGAGAACCACGGAGGGGCAGTAGGCTAGCAATCTGTCACTGCAATATCATACATGTATCTCTTATCGCCACACTTGCTAGAAGTGGCACTAACTAGGAAACTAAACATTATCTGCGGCCTATCTGGGAACACAGACGTAAATATGTGTGTGTGTTAAACTTAGCAAATCCAATAAAATTAAGTTTTTTTAGGAAAAACAGCACCAGATTAGGTGTCGCCGCACTACTCTCCTAATTTTCATTTTTAGATACGCAAAGCGGATTGTCATCTCACACATGTTTTGGGTTTCCAACTGGGAAAGTACGAGTACCTTACAGAAAACCAGGTAGTAGCCATAGTAACGCCACTACTTGCTCTGTAGGTAAGTATGTAGTATTGTGTTCCTAGGTAAGGACATCAGATCCGATGTGCTGAGTTGACAGAGAGGAACCTGCATTTATCTATAGCTGTCAACACAACGAATCCAAATCCATAAAGCTAACTTTTTTGGAATAGCAGCGATCCATAAGCTACGGGATCGTATGCTTGTTGGCAACCTAATGGTATAAAAAAGCTGTTAAAATCGACTAGGATGATATGAGAACGACGATTCTCAGTTGTCCGTGAATGTATAAATACATCCTGTATTGTGCACAGATGATAAAGAAACTTGCTACTTAAACCTATGTGCTACGAAAAAGGTCGTCGTGATAAAGTAACAAACTTAGTGCAACCGATTTAATAGCACAATAACAAGAAAACAATTCCCAGACACATTTACACCGTCATAATTCAAAGTCTAAAAAGGAAATAGAGTTAACAAAGTTGATACAGCCATGAAGACTCAATGCTTTTTACCGACTAGAAAAGCGACTACAAAGAACTCAGGAAAGCGCATCTGAACTGGACAAGAGGCACGTTTGAGCGGGACGCATAAAGAGTTACGACGTTTCGCCTCCGGGCGGTGTTCAATTGTACTTTACGATTTGCTAACCGACAATCCATTGTCTATCGATGTATTTTGTCGTCAAAGGCTGCAAGATGCGCTTTTCATGTCTCTTAGCCTGTAAACAACGACGGCGGAGCTCTTCAATGGCTATTGTCTTGAAAGCCAAAACGGTTTTTTGTGAGACGCCATTGCATGGATTTTCTACAGGGAAAGACAAAAAATATACAAACTGAACTAAAAAGCTTGGTGAACCTTTACTTTTAGGTAAAATGAAGATGAATATTGTTAAATTTATAAACTACACTGAAAACAAAACACCAAGTTTTATATATGGAAATTTTGTTTATTAGCTTACTGCCATAATGTAAACTAGTTTTTTCCCGCGACTTTGTTCGCGTGGAGCCCGTGTATATCATACCATACAAACTTCCGACCCCTATTTCACTGCCTTTGAGGATGATTTTCGAGTAATAACTATCCTTCCTCGGGATTCAAATTATTTCCGTACTAATTTTTATCACAATCGGTTCAGGAGTATAAACCCAAAAAGGTGCCCAGGTAATAATAGATAGACGGGCAGAATTAGTTCCGAATTTATAATATTAGTAGGAATAAATTCATAGTTATAGAGGTCAAATTGGGAGCATAATTATGTCGCTTTAGGCCTAAGTATTCATAATTCATGTATGTCATGCCAAAATAAACATCTTAACTAGTACTACAGAACTAAGTAAAACCCCTCGCATATTGGTATTACTAATGGCTTAGCGCAAAACCCCACAAAGCTAGGTGTCCCTAAGGGTCAGACATTTGAGAATGTTGATTGCTCTTCCACTCACCACGGCCCATTTGATTTACCGCCTTTGCTCTAACCATGTGCACATAAACTTACTTTAAACATAGCATTGAACCTTATACCCTTAGTAATAAGACAGTTATTGAATTAGTATCGTAATTAGCTTGTTTACATTAATTAAGTCATATTTCAGACGAGACGCCGGCGCCGACTGCTAAACGCCTTGACGATATAATATCCTGGAATGGGTTTCTTTGAACGTTATTTTGAATACTAAAAAGACGAGTGCTGCCACAGGGCAGAAATATTACTGTTAGTAATACATGTAATATTAGATTTACTACAGTGCATGATGTTAAAATGTTCTGCAAATTTTAGGATGACAATGAGACTATCAGTTACTGATGAAAATGTTATTGACACCTACTGGACTTTAATGCAATCATAGTCATTATTAAGGTAGTCGTTGTTTAATGTTATATGTAATAGTATGGTAGTGTAAAAATGCACCTGACTGTACCTAATGGTTATCGTTGGCGTTCTTTATTTTGATACTAAAAAACGTCAACGTGAAGATAAACATGTAGCGACATCACCGTTGTCACTTGCTCCTGAAACAGTGGTAAAAATCCTTTTTTCCCACCTGGTATGCAAAAAGGGAGGGATCACAAATGTACTCTCTGATCCTGTGAGAAAAAAACGATTTTTTTGCTCTCAAAATAGAGATTTAAATTTTTCTCATAAAAACTGTGAATTACAGTATCGAAAGCAAAATTATTTCCGTCTTGGGCACACTTAAATCCCTAGTTACGCTCAGGATTCTATTTTAGAATCTTTTGCTTCACCCAGGATTCAATATACCGCCCTCGGCGTAAATAAATCATTTTGCTCCTTTGAGGCACAAATGTCATAAATGTCATAATCTACTATTTCATATTTCAAAAGAGTTCACAAGATTATCAGTCAGCCAAATTCACTTATCAGTGTATCACACAAACGTATCACTAAATCAGACAGTATACCTAAGGGCCGGCTGTTGTAAACCGTCTGCAATATCTAATTGTCAGTTACCATTGTATTGAAATAATCATAAGACGTAATGGAAATTTCAAGACTTTTTAACGGAATGATTGCGATCTTCACCATTTGGAATGTTATTCAGTCCGTCATCTCGTTTTTTAAACGGATAATGATCAGACGGTCATCTGTATTTGTTTAATGAAAAGTTGTTGATTTTGTTTATTTTTTTATTTATTGGACTATACTACTGGTAGGATTATCTTTATCTATATCGGTTTAAATTTGACCCCTAAACTTAGTTGATATATTCGCATTTGTTTTAAATAAAATAAGTAGTTATGTTTTTATGTGACGTCCGCGCTCAAGCGTTAAAAAACTGTAGCCAAAAACGACTTAAGAATAATTTATTCATAGAGTTTCATCCTTACTTTACAAAACCGGTTCCAATACAATTGATACGTTGAGTCCGATAGACCCCCTAGCGTACTCTATGTCCTAGTTCTCTAAAATGGTTCATTATTTGCCGAGGAAAAACCACCTTAACAACTACCTACGAAATATAGTTGTAATTGAGAAGCCCACACGAAGTGGCAACGGGAAGACGTAAGAAGTCTCTTACATCGTCCATTATCTGATCAGGGCTGTCACCAGCAGTGAGCCGAACACCCGCGTCAATCTCTATCTGTCACTTAAGACACTCGGAAACAGTAGACGGCTTTATTATTTTCTCGTCCTTGATGTGTCGACAAAAATGTCGCTTTAAACCTAAATACAATTATACATATTGTAACAAGCTTTACTGTGCTTCTTGCGAGCGAAATTCGGATTCGTAAGGGCTCACGCTCACAACGAGCTAGGGTAGCTGTCGCTGAACATGTCGTGGATACCTAAGCTACATATACACATATATATGAAACGTGACTAAAACAGTGCCGTGAGCTTAGATTGATAGTATGCTACGAGTACGTGCCTAACGTCACGGCAATAGCGATGACAGTCGCATCTTCATCCCGACGTCGAAATTCTTCAACATCATCATCATCATCATCATCGCTCATTTCTGAGAAATATTGTAATTTGATGTTTTCTGCTACTGTGAGATCTGGGCGAAAGTCACTAAAGTGATCAATTTTGCAAAGTCTCTTGGAACAGTCTAGTATGTAGGGCATGATTCACGTTTTTTTGGACAGCCTGTCATATCGCCAATGATGGTGGCGTGCAGACGGCCGTGAAATACGGGTGAAGCCAATAAATTGCTAAAATATGGCATACTGTCCATTGGATCCACTAAGCTCTCACCAAAAGTGCGCACGCTTCATTTATCACGATTCACGCATACGACGACACCGGAATCTAGAACATCGTTACTCAATTTGCCACATTTATGTTCTCATTTGTTTACAAGCGGCCTGTCAGCCTGTGGGCAGTTTTTGTTGTAACCTAGAATGAGCTAGGGTATTTTTTATCATTGGTAACATTTGTCAGGAGATTTCTCTCTGGACTCATTTGTCTACAGTTTAACATAATATGAACTAGCACGATTTTCAAGTTATATTTTCACCACAATGGAGTAAGATGAAATATTAAATTATTCCAAAAAAAGTACATCAAACTGCAACTATTCAAATTAAAGTTTATAGCTTGTTAAGTTTTTTTTTTTTTATTTTTATTAAGTATAGGTACGCATTTGACCCCTATCTCGCCTGATGGTAAGTGATGATGAGGTCGAGGGTGTTACATGCATACCTAGATAGTGCCTATTCACTCTCGTCTTGAAAAGATCCAAGTTATATCCCTAGTAGCATTTTCGTTGGCATTTCGTTGGGCCAACTCGGTGATCAATGGCCCAACGTGGGGCCAACTTAAAATGCTACTAGGGATGTAACTGGGAAAAGGTTTGTCGGATGCGAGTTCCACTCTTTGGCTGTCCTCGCGAGAAAACTGGAAGCAAAGCGCTTCGTGCGAATCAGTGGTAAGTCAACAACATAAGGGTGGAACCCGCGACCGCGCCTAGTCCCAAGATGGCGAAATGGTGAGGGCGGGATTAATTCGTGTAATCCTAGCGCACACTCTCCGAAAAAAGTAACTGTAATTTGCTGAATGTAGTCTATTATTAGTAAAAACTTACACCAAAACGTACTCGGCTTTCCGTTATGATAGAAGCACATTTGGAAATCTGTAGTTGCCACGGAACTGATCGACAATCTAAACGATCTTTGATCTAGCCTTTCAACTTTCTTTATGAGATGAAAATATGCTATATACTACAGTAGAAATTGTAAAAAATCTGGTATTGATTGAGAAACGTGATTTTCAAACATGCAATAAATTCTGTTAAAATAATGGTCATCATGGTGAGTCATGTACATTGGCCATTGTCAGGAGAGGAGCATTAAATGAAAATGGTAGTACCTATACCGCATATGAGTGTAGTGAGTGTAGGTAGCAAGACCCAAGTCCCCACCCCAAGACCCAAGGCGCGCGAGTTAAGCAATTATAGCCTCTCGGTCAACTTACTTAAGCGCCTTGACGCGCGCCATATTAATTGTGTCGGTCTGTTCTGCGTCTATTGATTTGCTGTGTCGAATTGATAGAAGATAAGGTAGGGTAGGTTGTGACATGTTTAGGCTCTTTTGCTTATAGAAATACTAGCTTCTGCCCGCGACTCCGTCCGCGTGGAACTCGTTTATATCGCAACTCCATACAAAATTTCACCCTCCTATTTCACCCCCTTAGGGGATGATTTCCAGGATAAAAACTATCCTATTTCCTTCCCCAGGACTCAAACTATCTCTATACTAAATTTCATCCAAATCGGTTCAGCGGTTTAAGCGTGAAGAGGTAACATACAGACAGACACACTTTCACATTTATAATACTAGCTTCTGCCCGCGACTCCGTCCGCGTGGAACTCGTTTATATCGTAGCTCCATACAAACTTCCACCCCCACTTCATCCCCGTGGGGGATGATTTCCGGGATAAAAACTATCCTATGTCCTTCCCCAGGACTCAAACTATCTCTATACTAAATTTCATCCAAATCGGTTCAGCGGTTTAAGCGTGAAGAGGTAACATACAGACAGACACACTTTCACATTTATAATACTAGCTTCTGCCCGCGACTCCGTCCGCGTGGAACTCGTTTATATCGTAGCTCCATACAAACTTCCACCCCCACTTCATCCCCGTGGGGGATGATTTCCGGGATAAAAACTATCCTATGTCCTTCCCCAGGACTCAAACTATCTCTATACTAAATTTCATCCAAATCGGTTCAGCGGTTTAAGCGTGAAGAGGTAACATACAGACAGACACACTTTCACATTTATAATACTAGCTTCTGCCCGCGACTCCGTCCGCGTGGAACTCGTTTATATCGTAGCTCCATACAAACTTCCACCCCCACTTCATCCCCGTGGGGGATGATTTCCGGGATAAAAACTATCCTATGTCCTTCCCCAGGACTCAAACTATCTCTATACTAAATTTCATCCAAATCGGTTCAGCGGTTTAAGCGTGAAGAGGTAACAGACAGACAGACATACACACTTTCGCATTTATAATATTAGTATGGATTTTAGGTACTTCTTCAGAAAATACAGTCCATCGTCATGCAGAGTAAACAAACAAGCAAGACGACCTAAGTAGGTAATTTATTGTAGTTCCTTAGTTGGTATACGATATTTTTCTCAAAAATGGCCCGCAAAGTGAACATATAACTCGCTACATATTGGAAGGTAAAGTGTATAAAAAAAAAATATCATTCATTTCGACCAACTGGGATCATATTACAGGACAAGGAATAACAGGAAATAATTATAATTAGCTTGTTACATTACACAATATACTACGTATACTACTATCCATATCCATATCCATACTAATATTATAAATGCGAAAGTGTGTCCGTCTGTCTGTCTGTCTGTCTGTCTGTTACCTCTTCACGCTTAAACCGCTGAACCGATTGCGATGAAATTTGGTATGGAGATAGTTTGAATCCCGGGGAAGGACATAGGATAGTTTTCATCCTGGAAATCACCCCCTATAGGGATGAAATGGGGGTTGAAGTTTGTATGGAGCTGCGATATAAACAATTTCCACGCGGACGGAGTCGCGGGCAGAAGCTAGTACAATATAATGTTTTTTTTTCATTAAATTGATTACTGGGATTTGTTTGCCACTACGTGAATCAAATGACAATGATTCATGTATAGTTTAAGGTCAGACCTAAATTAAAAAACATTGCAGGCCGCCTGGAATGTTATATATATGTCGCAGGGAAATGGCTAAAACAGAGATTTGAACAAATCTCTAAGGGATATGATCAAATCACGCAGGATGTTAAAATGGCGAATCCTTTTTATCATTTGCCTAGAAAAAATCAGTCATTTGATCAAATCCCTGAGTCTGTTTAGTGAAATGACGAAATCGGCCAAAAAAGGCAACTCGTTTTTTCATTTCACTAGATTTGTTTAGTGATTTGACAAAATCCCTGAACCGCGTCAGTGAGTTGACGAAACTAACTCGCAAAGCCAACTCGTTTTACCATTTCACTAGACAAGTTTAGTGAAATGATAAAAATCTCAACTCTAGTACGGATTAAGTCGCTCAAGTGCGGTCGTCTTACCCCCCTCCTGCACCTTACCGCTACCCGCTCTCGCCCTTGCGTATTAGGCACCGGCCGGCTCAGACGCACGTGCGCAGTACGTAGCAGTTAAAATAGCACGCTGTTACCCTGCGAATGTCATTTTTTGTATGGAAAGCGAACCACCTTAAAATGATTATATTCTGGTTTACAAAATTCTTGTATACGATTAAAAAATCTGATTTGACATACTATTTTATTACCTAATTTCGACATTTTATTTTACCATTTCACTAAATCATGTCAGAGATTTCAACAAATCTCTAAGAGATATGACCAAATCACGCAGGATGTGAAAATGGCTATTCCATTTTATCATTTGCCTAGAAAAATCAGTCATTAGATCAAATCCCTGAATCTATTTAGTGAAATGACGAAATCAGCCAAAAAAGTAAACTCGTTTTTTTTTCGTTTCACCAGAATTGTTCAGTGATTTGATAAAATCCCTGAAACATCTTGTGAGAGATTTGATCAAACTTAATTGTAGAGTAACACTGAACCAGTTCAGAGATTTGATCACATCACCTATACCATGTTACAGTAGAGACTTTATCATTTCACTAAACGTGTCTAGTGAAATGGTAAAACGAGTTGCTTTGCGAGCAGTTAGTTTCGTCAACTCACTGACGCGTTTCAGGGATTTTATCAAATCACTAAACAAATCTGGTGAAATGAAAAAACAAGTTGCCTTATTTGCCCGATTTCGTCATTTTACTAAACAAATTCAGGGATTTGATCAAATGACTGATTCTTTCTAGGCAAATGATAAAATGGATTCGCCATTTTAACATCCTGCGTGATTTGATCATATCCCTTAAAGATTTGTTCAAATCTCTGTTTTGGCCATTTCCCTGACACTCAAGGGCGAGAGCGGGTAGCGGTAAGGTGCAGGAGGGGGGTAACACGACCGCACTAGCGACTTAATCCGTACTAGAGTTGAGATTTTTATCATTTCACTAAACTTGTCTAGTGAAATGGTAAAACGAGTTGGCTTTGCGAGTTAGTTTCGTCAACTCACTGACGCGGTTCAGGGATTTTGTCAAATCACTAAACAAATCTAGTGAAATGAAAAAACGAGTTGCCTTTTTTGGCCGATTTCGTCATTTCACTAAACAGACTCAGAGATTTGATTAAATGACTGATTTTTTCTAGGCAAATGATAAAATGGATTCGCCATTTTAACATCCTGCGTGATTTGATCATATCTCTTAGAGATTTGTTCAAATCTCTGTTTTGGCTATTTCCCTGCGACATATATATTAATTAAGGAAGATACTTATCGAGACATGTTATTATACCGTAGATGAATTTTTTGAGGACCAATCTTTAGCTAACATGACATAATATACTGAATTATAATGAATTTATTAATAATTATTTGACATCAAGTAACTATGTTAACATGACCAAACAACCTTTTAAATTGCTTTTGTATTTAAATTTAGTTAACCTAGTGCTGCATGATAATTATTGTACTTAATTGTAATTTTTATTTAGTTATTAAGTAGTATAATATGTCATAGATTGTATGCCCTAGCAGGGTATCATGTACCTACTATGACTAAAATGTAAGACCAATGTGCTGATGAACATGATACCAATGGATTAAATGAATATGAATATGAATATGAATATATAAATTCCTTTATTTGTCGAGTACCAAATATTTTTTAAATGTAGAAACTGGCATAAGTATAACAGACGGCACAGCTCGTATTCAGCCAATTCAAACCGTATTTATCTGTTGCAAACACGACGTTTTTGTTTGTGTCTCAAATAATTTGCGTTTTTTTTGGTGAAAAAATACACTTGTGATTCTGTTTAAAAAAAAACGGCGGGAAATCGTAAATATTTTCACGTTGTGCAACGATATTTAAAGTTTGTATAAATTTAGTATTTTTTATTCCCCCATTTTTGAGAAAAGCACTATATTAGCCTCAGCCGGAATGGCAATTGCAGGCTTCGTATTATAATTAAACGGACTCGCAAGCTCGTCCGTTTAAACAAGTACTCAGCCTGCAATTGCCTCCTTCCCGGCCACGGCAATAATGTACTATTATGCTTCCCTCGGGCATTTTCTTCTACAAAACAAAATTACTGAAAGATTACAATACAGAAAAAGAAAGTAATAACTACAAAAAAGACACACGTCTTGTTGGTACAGCCAGCGAAGAAAGTGATCTACTACTTCGTTCCTCAACGTACGAAAATAGAGTCGAAAAGAGGCGAACCAATTCTGTAGCTTACTGTACCACACAAGGAACTTCATAATTAATGCATGTTTTTAATAAAAGGGCTCCTGAAAAATGCACACGTCATCGTTGCACCACAAACACCTATTCATGTCAACATCTTAAAACACTAGTTTGTACGAACGGGCAACACGTGCGCTGCTCTGTCAATCCTCACGCTGAATGCGTCTGTCACAATACTAATTCGGTCCATTTATCACCGCACCTACACTGGAAACGTCTGTGGATTGTATACAGGGTGGCGTTCAATGTGTGGTTAGAAACTTTATTTATTTATTTATTTTATTGCATTCATGTGTTTAGGTATAAAGCTCGCTGGATGCGGGTGGCGCAGGACCGTTCACTGTGGCACTCTTTGGGGGAGGACTTTGTCCAGCAGTGAACGTCTTTCAGCTGGTATTATGATGATATTATACATGTGTTTACAACAGATCTTTTTTCACTATAATTATGGTTACAACATGTCCCCGTTTGGGCATGTAATTAACTAAGTACTTACCTAAATTTAAAAAAATATACCTACGTTTAAATAAATCCATTCATCCATCAAGACAAACTTAAGTTCATATTTAATTAACCCTGTGATCGATAAAATTCAAACTGCGTTATTTATTATGTGATTTAGGTATATGTATTACCGAATATTAGGTACCGAAATATTCCAACCATCACCAGTTCTGTAAAATAAACCTATGCCACGAGAAGAAATGGTGTAAAAAACTTGGCAAGCAATCATTTTCTTGAATGAAACTTGCTCCAGCAAGCCAATCACGGAACGCATTGTGCGCGCATCAGATAGATCTAAATGACAGTTTGTATGGGGAAAAATGACAGTTGCGTTATCCTAACGTGCGTTTGAAAAGTTACGTGATGGCCCATCTGAAGCAGACTGCTAATATCACCTTTACACGTTTTAATTTTAAAGAGGACAAGAAAATAACCAAATTCACTTGTTAAATAAAATGTCAGAAATCCGTTAAGAAATATGTTTTTCTTGACCGGGAAGTTTAATATATCCAAATTTTGTGGAATACGTAAAACGTCTTTTGACATTCGCAGGCTAACGGCGTGATATTTTAAGAACTAATGTAACAATCTCTCATAAACTTGTATAAACTAGATTCTAGTTTATATTCTAGTTACTAGAATAATCGTTTTCCTAAAGTATCACGTGACGAACTAATTTCTCAAACTATACCTGTTTATACAAGTGTATTCTAGGTAAGGGGGAATTTCGCGCAAATGGATAGCCAATTTATGAATGTGTGTTACATAAGTTAATTAAAATATCACGCCGTTAGCCTGCGAATGTCAAAAAACGTTTTGTAAGGTCGTCGAACCACCTTAATATTTAATTGTTTGAAAACTAAGTTTCACATTTTTTTTTCATTCCTGGTTAGCCACATATTTGACGCCAGACGCCACCCTGTATTCAGTAGGTGTTACAGCGAGATATGTCGTTTCTCGAGCATCATTACAATGTAAGTAACGTTTTATGGCGCTATTTTTATATGTTTCCACGTTATTTATAGAGAAGTTTGTTTCCGAAGACATGGCACTAAAGTTTTTGGAAAAAGGACGACATGTTGGTTTACCTTTTAGAGCGTGTTTGAGTCGTATTTTGAAATTGTTTAAAAGTTATTAAAGTTGCCTTTTAAATTGTTTGTCTTTTATTTTCGAACAAAACATGATGTCAGGTAGATTTTTTACCTACCTACTTAGTTCGAATCGATTATAACTGCGAAATAATAATATCAGCACCTCTATTTTACAAAAAAATAATGAATTTGTGAATAAACGTACCTATCTTTCTTTTTGATTAAGCATCTTTCGAAAATACTTCAGCTCCATCTAAATGGCCAAAGTGTATTTATTTTCAACTAACAAATGGCTCGGGTCGTTAAAATATGGAATTAATATTCAATGAAAACAAATTTTCATTGTTTACTACTAATATTTGCCCTATAGGCCAAACTAGGATATTATCACAGAGAAATAAATGCCTACGACAACACTCAACCCCTTCCCATCTTCACGTCAATCGCGACTTTTTGTCGTACGCGCGTGTGGGAGCGATTTACAGCGTCAATTAGTTATGTGCGACGCACGACAAACGACGTCGGCTGACTAATGGCGAACGCCGGGCACCCGACAGCCCGTATGCCGCAGACAATGAACGAACTTGAATCATTCATTCATTCATTCGGTCGCAATTAGGAATGGCGATTTTTCAGCTCTGATGGAGGAATTGGAGGATAAGGTTGCCTTTGTTAGGCTTGTTTTAGGCTTTTTGCGAAGTACAATGCCTAGAAACCTATTACTTATTATAGTCCAGTCAATAAACTGATAACTTGTGGAAGAAAACCAATTTTGGAAATAATTTATATTAGCTTATTTTTTCTATGTAACGGATATATTATCAATTAAATAGTTACCCAGCGACAGAATCCGACAAAATTTCAGACATCAAAATAATGATAACTTAACTAGCTTCTGAAAAGTCTGAAAAGATATTAATGAATGTTTTTGTCTTTATTTTGGTTCATTTACATTTGCTCTATAATATTCAAGATAAATCATACATAAATACTTCCGGGTGGTAAATTAGTCGGATTCTTGAATAAAGCATCTTAGAATAACATTTTATAATGAAATCAACAAAAAAAACGCTGTTATAAACGAATGTTTTTCAAAATCGTATTTTTCCTGGAGAATTAAGGATATGGGGAAGCTCTGTGCTCTTTGTCTGTATCAACTGTAGATACAGACACCAGCAATAGATACATATATCTGCAATAACAAAGCGGGCTTATCTATTTTACTTACTAGAAGAATACGTAATATTTTTTCTTCTTGTACCTATCTAGAAAATGCAGTGTCCTTTATCTAATATATTTAGCTGTAAGAGTATTGCGAGTTTTAGTTAATAACTTAAACTACAGATTCTTGAATGTTCTTTTTTGCACAAGCCCTTGTTTTTATCCGTGAGCCCGATGTAAAACCCCAAGATTCATAATAACTATGCGTATAATACCTAACCTGATGTTAGACATACCGATGCGCCTAGTGTAAGTGGTTATGCGGCTTGTTAAATTTGTGAGTAACAGCCCCATCATACTTTATTATATAATAAAACATTCATCATCATCATCATCATATCAGCCAAAAGATGTCCACTGTTAGACATAGGCCTCTCCCAAAGAATGCCATAGTGACCGGGCCCGCGCCACCCGCATCCAGCGGGTAAATAAATAATTGTTTAATAAATAATTGTTGAGTGTTAATTTTCTTTTTTGGACAAAATGTGCTTGTCTAATTTGTTCTTGAATTGGTTGACATTGAGAGCTGTCACATCGTCTGGCAGTTTGTTCCAAGCTTTCACCACCCTTCTGCTCAAAAAGAGGTTGTTGTGAGACCTGCGAGCGACCAGCGTACGTGACCTCTGATTTCATCTGTCTTTGAAACCACAATTGCTAGAAACGGCACTAAATAATATATCTATGCATAATATTAGTGTGATATATGGTAGCTGTTCGTATAATATTAAACTATGAATGTTGCCCATGTATACTGCTGATGGGCATTATTTAGGATAAATCAAAAGGGCACTGGTTCGGATGGTAGAAACAAAAGTATAATAACGTCAAATTAGTAAATAACAATCGTTTCATATGAATGTGCGTAAAAGGGACAGAAGATAAATCTTTAAAATTTAGACACTTATAACTGTGATAATTTAACCTCTTGCGAGGTTTTTTTTGTCCGTTTGACTACATTACACGGTCAGGTACCCTCCACTCTGCCTTTCTCAAAAAGACGCTCGATGGAGTCGCCGTCTCGCCTCGAGATGTGTCCAAAGACTTTGAGGGGGCACGGGGGGAAAGGGTCAGCATTTATGATTATTCTGGTCACGCAAGCGTCTATAGGCGACGGTGACTGTTAACCATCAGACGGACCGTACGGTTGTTTGCCGTCGTAGTAATAACTGGCAAGCAGGATATACTAGGTGATAGGCTAAGGGGTTGTTAATAGCATGGCTGCTGTGCCCTGAGCGGCTCTAAAGGGATCAAAAGAACGATGCGGATTACAAAGGTATCAGGCTGTAGCTGCAGTGGTAACCGGGACAGCAAGGCCGCGTTAACACACAGGCGTAACTTGCGTGCGTGCGGTTGTCAAATGCTATGGATTTCACGCAGGCCGGGTTTATGCTCATCGTAATATATGGCTACAACTAAGAATGTGCATACATATGTACGTAAATTAATTATACGGTTTCGCACCAAACGATGACAAATTGCCGTGAACCATGATTGCGACGGTTAAGACACGTTGTGCGATTTACATGTGCAAGACGCAACTGGCTTGACAAAACACGTGCAAGCTATGTATAGATTGTGAACAATGACAGTTACTTAGCAAAAAAAGCGGCCAAGTGCGTGTCGGACCACGCACAACAAGGGTTCCGTGCCTATAAAAAAGGTCGTATCGTTACTAAAATCTTACGGCACTTACGTCCTTTTCTTTAAGGAAGGCAGTTTTTTAGAAATATCTCAAAAACCTGTGAACCGATCTTGTTCGAAACAACTTTCGCTGAAAGAATTTAATAAGCCCTATGAGCCTGATTATTTTCATATTATTAAAATACACGGTTCAAAAATTAGAGGGGAGGGACACATTTTTAGTGACTTTCGAGGCGATTATCTCCGACTCTATTCACTTAATCAATAAAATTGCTGAGGGACCTTACATTTATTTTGAAAGGCCTATCGATTGATGTGCCACAATGGGCTTGCAATGAAAAAAAATTTTTTGACTTTCAGTTTTATGTATGGAGTGCACCCCTAAAAAAAATTTTTTTTAGTAAATTATTTACAAAACTATGTAGCGGTTAACAAAATACACCTATACTCAAAATTGTATTGAAATACACCTTATAGTTTTTGAGTAAAATGCCTGTGACATACGGACGGACAGACAGACAGACATGACGAATCTATAAGGGTTCCGTTTTTTGCCATTTGGCTACGGAACCCTAAAAATGGATCTTTGTTTCTCATTGGTCAACAAATTAGGGGCGCGGCAAGTCCAAAATCAACGTTTGCGAGCGATACTGTTTTGAAACTGGTCGACTCTGGCTTTGGCCGATGTACATATATTTTACACATGAGCATCGAAAATGAGGCGCGATATGCAGGTGTCTCTAAAATTTTAGAAAATCGCTAATTAGTCTTTAACATAGATACTTCTTGTTTAGGTAGGTACCCATTCACTGACAAGAATCGCTACGCGCTACGCTCGTAGCCGATCTCGTGGTTTTCCCGCTAAGTGGCGGTAAGCGCCTACGTGTATTTAGAGCCTTATCACACTTGCGATTTGCGAGCGTGTTTTCTATACAATTATCAGTCGCGGCGAACACGCTGCGTGATCGCCTTTATACAAAATACGCTTGGAAATCGCAAGTGTGATAAGGCTCTTAGAGCCTAACGGGCGGTAGGCTCCTGCCAGTAAATGTGTTGATACAATAAAATCATGTATGTATCTAAGAGTAACCAACAACAGTACTACATCTACCTAAACATATTAAGGGTCAGTAAGAGATCTGAAAACCTCGTACTATAAAATAAATTCATTAAACAAATTACTTGTCTCGCCGTAACGCTATTAAAAGCATACACTACAAAATAATAAGGGAACCTAGATAGATCTAAGTAATAAAAACTCGTGACATCACGAACCATTTGTGTGTGTTTGTTAAAGCTAACACCGTCATCATATCAAATTGTTGTATGAAGTAGATTAAGCCTGCCTAAAAACAATGTTGAACCTTTGTTGGCCCCAAATTTTGGTATCGAGATTATAATATATCAGCCTATAACACAGCATTGGCAGCCTTACAAATACAAAGAAAATTGTTTGAACTCATTTAGTTTGAAGATAACATGATAGTCCGAACGTAGTTGGAAATACGTTACAACGTTAAGTTAGTTTAGTAGTTGTGTAACCTTATTAGCCCAGGTCAATGAGATTAAGGCGAGGTGCCTAGAAGGCTTGAAACTTTACATTAGTGAAGCAAGACCCAGCCTTGACCGCAGTAGGCAGAATATAACTATTAGCAAGTTGGCAGAATTCATTGGAAGTAAGAATTAGCATTTCAGTAAATTATTTATCCTGGCCGTATCGGAAATAACGCTGGCAATCTCATGGGATAAAATATATTGTGTGAAAGAATCTTTGAAACGTTTAAAAAGTTCCGGAGGTTACCCCTCTATATAAACTTTAAAAGCTACAATCCCACAGACCTTTGTCCTCTTTATAATATTGGTATAGATTGCATTGTTTAGCTGCTCAGCTGGAAAAATGTAATGCTGTCACCATTAATGAGTCTTCATCAACGTCGTAGACTACAATTTTTTAATATTTTTGTGGATAAATTCTGCGATTCTGTTACCCAGACATCGTTGACTACCTACGCTTTTAGGCGACGCGTGAAGAGGCGCGACCAAGTAATACCACAAGACTGTTTAAATCTCACACTTGTATTATAAGTATTATATAAATACTCGAAAGCAACGCCACATATGCATTAGGTAAGACTAGAGTTAATCACTAAACAGTCTATTATAAAAAAAAAAAAACGGAAAAAACCCAAAACTGCGCCTCTAACTGCCAGTATTCGGCTTGAAGTTGACGCAGATCTACCTGCACACTGCGCACATTTATATTTTGCCTTTGTTAGAAAAGGACGAAACTCAAACATATCAAGGGTCGGCAACGCCCATGCTACTCCTTTGGAGTTGCACGCATCTATAGGCTGCGGTGTCCGCTTACCATCAGGCAGTACGCTTGTTTGCCACCGTCGTTGTATATAAAAAAAAAAACTTGTGTCATGAATAAGGGCTTAGTTACCTACTGTTTATGTGTGGGTACTGTGGTCAGATTGGCCGCTAGGCTTATCCTTTGGAGCGAGCTTTAAGCTCGACCACCAGGTCGCCGAAGGCCTGGATAGTTTCGTGAACTAGTCTAACCTTCCTTTCTACATGATATTAGGATTAGGTCATAAAGGACTATAAAACTGACGGCACTTTACCCCTGCCTGAGTAGCTAATCATTAGCAAATCATTATGGTTCTGAGGGGTGATAACGTAACTTTTCGAACAAGCGTGAGGACTGTAAATTCTCTGTCATTTTCCTACACATAAAGTGACATTTAGATCGACCAGCAGAGGGGTAATCACGTAACGTTTCAAACGCGCGTTCAAAAAGTTACGTAATTGCCCCTCTGACGTACGTAAGTACAATGTATACGTGATTGACCTGCTGAGGGTTGATCCCGTAACTTTTCGGAGGTACTTACGTTAGGACAATTTAACTGTCACTTTGTCACTTGCCAAGCGAAGTATGGGCTTCTTTGATAAATAAAAAAATATAGCAATGAATTAATTAATTCATTAATTGTAAGCGAGTTAAACCGCTTCATCGGACTCTTAAATGTCTTGCCAAAAGCAAAAACTGCTCCTTCACTTGTTTCGACCCACGACTTTTATAAAATGCGTTCGAAAATAAAAACAAAAACGCCATATTATGCGGACCGGAGAGGATAATGAATGAGTTGAATACATTATTATGTAAGTTCCCTTTTCGTATTGTATGAATTCGAAATACGGTCTCGTTAGTACAAAATGCCGCAAAATCGCTCCGGAACCCGGTTTTATTAATATCGCTGACATTTTTAAATGGTTAATTAGGTTATTTCGGTTTAATTTACATTTTAAATAATGTGTACCGTTTATCAGGACATGGTTGGTTGAAAATGAAACGTATCGTGTTTCGGTATTTTGGTCTTTGAGCGAAAATATCGAAATGTTTTCAGTTTTAACGTCTGTTAAAATTTCAATAAATGATTACATGTGATTATCCCTAATAAGGTCGTGACTTTTCTTTCTATATTAATTAATGGGAAAGACTAAAAATGGTGTGTATTAACACCATTTTTAACTGTTCAGTGTTCACCCAACAAGCATATTTTTGAAGATCGAACATTCAAGTCCAAATTAATTTTACGTTATATTCCAATTACATATACAGGGCGTCCCACGGCGATGCCACATGGAGGGAAAGTACCTTAAATATCACAGATAGCATATTTTGCTGAAAGAAGACTTCATTTTATTTTTAAAACTTAGTAAAGTTGCATTCATACTTTTTTAATTTTTTAAAAAAAAAAATGTATGGAAAAAAAAATTTGCGTCATTGGAGGACAAGTACCTGAATTATTGTAAATGAACATCTTACTGAAAGAAGGCATTATTTCGATTAAAAAAAAACAAGTTGAATTGCATTTTAAATAATTTCATGGTTAAACCGGGAATCGAACCCGCTACACGAGAAAAAAAATACCCTGTAGCTTTGTCATATCGATCGAAAGACTTCAATGTGAGAATTATTTATTCAACTTGTTTTTTTAAATCGAAATAATGCCTTCTTTCAGTAAGATGTTCATTTACAATAATTAAGGTACTTTTCCTCCAATGACGGGAATTTTTTTTTCCATACATTTTTTTTCTAAAAAAATTAAAAAAGTATGAATGCAACTTTACTAAGTTTTAAAAATAAAATGAAGTCTTCTTTCAGCAAAATATGCTATCTGTGATATTTAAGGTACTTTCCCTCCATGTGGCATCGCCGTGCGACGCCCGGTATATGTAAAGGTGGTAAAACAAATCCCTTAGAGCGCAGGCATTTGCCATTCGAGCGTCAGGGAGAGAAACGAAATAATTGAATTTAAACTTTTATGTGTGCGGGGCAATATGGCAGCGAGAGCACTCATTCTGAGCAAGAAAACAAAGTAATAACACCAGTAGTGACAATTAGTATGTGACTTTAACTGTTAGGTATTATTAGTATAATGGCCAAGAAATGATGACTCGTCGTCGCCAGTTTTGACATGCCTACATCCTAATGATCTCAAGACTGACTATTCCGCAGACTGTGCCAAGTGGAAGTAGAAGATAGAAGTAAAAAGAAGAAATAATGCTGGGCCAAAAAAAACATACAATGCATACAAATGTACTCAAAGCTACTGCAATTTCATCAGCTCACATATCTGACCTTCACCGACCTTTCGTTTTACCATCCTCAACAGCAACCATTTCGATACTTAACTTTTGTGGAACATAATCGTATGTCACTACGATACTCACATTAACTTACAACGTTGTCTCACCGAGACGATGTATAATTCCGTGCGTCTGAAAGCAATAAAGTTATCCACCATCAGAGCGTTGACATTCTTTGATATGAATTAATTTTGTATACAATTCATGTTAGGCACTTTTTAAGTAGTCATTATATGCAAATTACCGAGTCGTGATGATGAGTGGCAAGATAGACGAGACGTGTTCTGTTGCTTTCGAGACACACGGACAATTCGTTCGGTGAACTATTAATGACTATGTACAGTTAACTGCAGAGACAAGAGACTCACCATGCAAACTCCTATGCATAGGCGCCATACTGGACCACTTTATAGACTGTACATGAAAACTATACACAAGAACAATCGACAAAGTTTCACCCGCAATGACAGTGAGAGTATGAATGGATTATTTGAATAAGATAGAGAATTACCAAATTAAAAGTTATTAAAATTGCAATAATATTAAAGCACAGAGAAACCGTCTAGAATGATTCATTTTGTTAAGTAAGATAAATGTTAGTAAGCTCTAGTTTAATACTCTCAAATGAAAAAAATAACTAAGTAACAGGTTCAGTATGTCTAACTGAATGAACTACTAATAAATGAATGCTTAACCTTAAAAATGTGGAATACTTACCACAAATAAATAATAAATACTACAAAGTTGTGCTGAAAACAATCAAGACGTTGCTCGAAGCTATGTTACCACTGAAGATCACAGGGATTTGTAACGTGTGCTACATGCGGTTGGCGAACCAGTAGCAACGAGTCATAAATGTTTTTGGCGTGCGAATTTCGCTCCTTTCCTGCCCCGGCCGTCAAGACTAACACATCGCTGGAAGATCGAAGCTGAAGATCCTCGCTGCATGAAGATCTTGACGTTGAGAATGGAAGCTGCATTGCCGTCTTCACAATTATAAACTGTCCTGTCTGTGTGTCTCAGAGCAGCAGTTCCTTATTCAATCTTGTGTCCGCTTCTTGTGAGACAAACCAAAAGTCAATCTCTCTCTTTTTCTTTCTATACCATCAGTTCCTACGAAATTTTTGTTTCGTTTGTTTTTCATTCCATCTATACTTAGTTACAGTCCATTCGAAATTCATGTGTCTTTACACAAAGTCTTGTCTAGGCTTTAAGGCATTCGTCTAGTAAGATCAAATATTTAGGATGTAGAATAGTTTTACCACTTCAACTATTCCTAATCATTGGCGCTATGCAATGCATTCACAACGTGATTGTTCTGATAGTTACTGTCCGTCAAGACATTAGTCGGCGCTCCCAGAATGTTCTAATTGTTTGCGAATGTTGTTTGAAGTTTTGGCACGAGAAATGCGTTAAGAATTCGTATAGTTTTGCATTCAAAATTAATATTTGAAGCTACTAAAGCAGTGTTATGTAACATCAATGGTTGCATATGTTTTGTTTACTAATAATATACGTGTTGTTTTTCGTTGGTAGGTATTATTTTTCTCCACTGGTAACACCCTATACAGAATCGAATCGCCGTGGTCATCATTAGACATTCATAATTAAAAAAAATATCTCTTGTAATGTTTTAAGGCCTAATTTGGTTGCCGGAATCCTAGAGGCACTTATAGTGCCTTTCCAAATTACCATTGAAACATCCATACTATTCACACTATCCATACGGATATCATAAATGCCAAAGTTTGTCTGTTTGTCTGTCAGTAACCTCTTCACGCTTCAATCGCTGAACCGATTTAGATGAAATTTGGTACAGAGATAGTTTAATTCCCGGAGAAGGACAAACGATAGTTTTTATCCCTTTGTAAATCATCCCCTAAAGCGGTGTAATAGGGAGTGAAATTTGTATGGTGTACGATATACAGGTCTTCCTCGGACAGAGTCGCGGGCAGAAGCTAATAATTCATATGTATCTAAACTAGTAGGTACTACTAGATAATATAACTATTATCAATAGGAAGAAAGCCTAGTTTTTTCGAGAATGTGACCACTTTCTTAATTTTTAAGTAGGTTATTGGTGTTATAAATTTCACAATCCATTTAAAAAAATTGCATAAAAAGATAAAAATAGTCATTTTTTAAGTACTTTATTTTCTTAAATGTTCACGTCTTTACTCGTACCTTATTGCATATTAATTACAGTCTAAAGTCAAGCGTCGCATCAACATGTTACGGGTTGAATGTCATATCACAGACTTTCCCTACAAAGTCAATATCAGCGTACATAAAAAGCGATTCACATGCCAGACGAGACGCGAGGCTTTCATCCTTGCCCATTCAAACTTCTTATGCAGATTATGAAATGTTCTTTATGACACGAAATGGCGAACGTTACTTAAGAAGTAAATATTTATGGTCGCGTGTAAGGAGGTTAGAGAGTGCTGAAGTGTTTTGCTTCTTTCTCTTTAGGGTTCCGTACCAAAAGGGTAAAAACGGGACCCTATTACTAAGGCTCCGCCGTCTGTCTGTCTGTCCATCTGTCACCAGGTTGTATCTCATGAACCGTGATAGAAATTTTCACAGATGATTTATTTCTGTTGCCGCTATAACAAAAAATACTAAAAAACCGGCCAAGTGTGAGTCGGAGTGGGGCTCCCATACAACAGACATGATTTTTTTGCCGTTTTAATAGATAATGGTACGGAACCCTTCGTGCGCGAATCCGACTCGCATTTGGCCGGTTTTTTTCATCACGCGCTTAGTTTCATATTATGCATTGTTTCAACAATTACTTGTTTAGGCATAAAGCGATTTTATTGTAGTAGGTTATGTATGTACATTCAATGTACGGTACGGTAACTTTGGTGCTAGAAGTATAATTTTAAGGTTGACTGAATAACAGTTATGTATAAGAACAGTTTTAAAAACAAGTTTTTGATAATTGAAAACTCAGCTTCAACGTCACGTTAAATTAGATAAGTTGGGTTGTTGCAGAAATGTTATGGTCTGTTGCGAAGATATTCAATTCAATTCAATTCAATTATTTATTCTGCAAATAGGCCACAAGGGCACTTTTACATGTCAAACGGTAATTTACAATGTAATAATAATAATCTTACACAATAATAATTTGAACCTTGCAGATTAAGGACCGATTTAAACGGTTACCAATAAGTTCTTTTAAAGCTACTATAATTAGGTAAAGCACTCAAATAGTTTAAAGTATAGAGTAGAGTAATTAATATCTAAGTAATGTTGGCATTAGAAAGTAGACCTTATCCTATACTATTAAAAAAGCAATAATGGTATAATTATATATTTGCATTCACTTTGTGGAAAACGTCTCTAACGAATTTGGTGAAATTTGGAATATAATGGGGGCGAAAAATCAGTCTAGCTAGGTCTCAATTTGTTATGTCCGTATTTTCTCTGTTTTCACCCGAGCAGAGCTCGGTCACCCAAGGTCTTTTATTGTATTAGTTACCTATTTATTAATATATTCTTAATGAGTGATACAAATAAAACTATTTGCTAAATTTGATTTATAATACAATTCATTTAGATAACACAACAAATATACTCATTCGATATTTTAATTTCAGTAACCATTTAAACTTTTATAAAGCAGCTGACTACGTGTCCCAAAAAGAAAATACCCTATTACACACGGTTATAAACGCACCCAATTATCCCAACTTACCTTTCAAAAGAGCGATCATAACGTAGTCACGGATATCTGCAGGTTGTGTGACATCTGGTGCCGTCAGACATCCTGCCAAATCCAAGGGCCACTTGGAGACAGTCCAATTTGGCACTTGGAGTCACGAGGCGTGTTAATAAACGACCGAAGCTACCCTGATCTATGTACTACAGTCGGGATCATTTACATCTATGAAATTAAAGAGGACTTTCTAAAGTGGTGGATTATCTTGGGCCCATTTTGCTCTGATCTAAACTATCTTACCATAACCTCTTAGCTTGATCGCATAATCGCATTTAATAAAGGCGGTAGTCAACCATAGGGCTCAATGGAAGTTTTCTAACTTATAGGGCTGTTTATAAGAATACTAACGTGAATTTATTCGTTGCTTTACATATATGTACATACATGGTAGTATAATTACCAGTAGTAACATTCGATACTTAATAAGCCCATATCTATCATTGTATCTTTAGTGTAGTTATTAAGAATATTTTCTAACCTTATTTTAATTATATTTCTCTTATGCAACTTCTTTTTTAGTAATATCTAAGATTTCTACACTAGGCCTTTTCATCGAGATTATTCTCCACCTTCCTAACCAACGTAAATTACACTCGCAATAACCAAAATAAATATAATAATGAAGTCCCTCATCGAATCAAGGGAAGCATTGATTTGGCACGCTCCCTAAACACAAATTGCACCAATCTGCCCAAGATTTCGGCCAAAATCTCTCAAATATGGGGGATTGAATAATCTCTTTCAATTTCCCCCAGCATCGGAACTTGTTATAATCTTCATAGTAACTAATGGCTTATTTAATATTCATTGGAGTATAAATCATAAGCCGAAAACAGCAAATGTGGCATATGGCGATACTGCGTTGTTCGTTTTGTTAAAAGAATACAGTTGTTTATTGAAAAGATAGCTAGGCACTGATTTATGTTTTTATGTTACAGGTCACGTAATCAATGATTTTAGTAAAGAATTTTATTATACCCGACTTTTAAATTTGTAAAATTGGCTTGTGAATATATGATATTCATAAACAAGATCACGATGAATTCGTTCGATACAATACTTAATACTTTTTCTAGTAATTTAAGGCGCCGTAGGTATAGCGAAGTTAAGCGAATAGAGTTTTTGAAATAATATAATGCGTCAGTTTGTAATAATATTATGGTTTCAAAAAAATACGAATAATAATTTGTAAGTTTTTCTGCAGCGAGATCAAAGATTCGAAATATTATGATTAAGCAATTTTCGCTCGATAGAAAAAAATCACGAACATAGGTCTAAATTCCATTTAAAATATTCGTAACAATTATGCACAAGAGCTTAAAATATTAAAATTGCTTCTAAAAATCGGCAATATCATGTTTGAGAGAACTAAGTGATTACTTTTTTATTTATATAAACGGTCAAAAAATTCCTTTTCTTCCGAGCACGCACTTCCATCTCGTTCACGCTTATGCTCAGTGAGAGGAAGAGAAGACCATGAACCTACGGCGCCTTAATGCTGTGTATAAATTATAAATATGTAAATTTTACCTTTTTCGTATATTAATCTGATTGCAAATATGTAATTGTAAATGGGTCAAAAAACTATTACCTGTTGTCGTTCTGTCCCGTCAGCCAAAAAACAAAATTCAAGAGTTTCTTAGAAAAAATGTTACAATACGGACTTCTTACGTGCCTAAAAGATGGTCCATACAAAAAGGGGTCGAACTTGACAAGAAAACCTACCTTACTATTATACCTACTTTAGTGAGGTAGGGCACAGCGAAATGTCATCCCGCTCGAATTTAGAGCAGCCCAACTGGGGAAGTAAGCCTTGCAGAAGACCACAGCCATAATAACACTACTACTTGCTCTGTAGTAGTGTTGTGTTCCTGGAGGTGAGCAAGGCCACCAGAGCTCCCGAGGATGCATTGTGTTGAGAGCGAGGGAATTTGTTCCTTCAGCTGTAAACACGGCGAATCCTCAAAGATATCAAGGGTCGGTAACGCCCATGTTACTCCTTTGGAGTTGCATGCGTCTATAGGCTGCGGAGTCCGCTTACCATCTGGCGGGCCGTACGCTTGTTTGCCACCGTCTTATAAAAAAATAAACCGCAATTTGGTGATTTAGAACCTATAAGTCGAGGTTTTAAAAAGTGATTCAAGAGACGTAACCATGATTATTACACTAAATAGTTAGTGCAGAAAATACCACCCAAATGATGTTTTATGATCACAAAAATCGTAAAAGTATCATCATTTACAAAAATCATGAGACGATTATTTACTTTCAGAACATCGTTATTTATACCATCTCGTCAACGGAAAAAATTCCATTAAAATAGCTCAAAGAACATAACGACACATTATAAATCGGTTAATTAACGTTCCTGAAGAGCACTAACGTGGACTTATGTCCCGTTTCCACATCTCTTAAATTGGGAAGGGACTTCTGAAGCCTACGGAACGATTTAAGAGATGTGTCATTTGAATTAATTATGCTTGACGCATTTAACGTGGGGTTATTTTCAACCCTAAAATAAATGCGTAAATAGTTAGCCAAGAACAAGGGAAGGTATAATATTCAATCAGTTTTAAATGACGACCTTATTCCACTTTTATTTTACATTGATAGTAAGGTTTTTTCTCTACTTTTTTGCTAAGAGTATTTAGCTGTGTTTTTCCGTGTTGATTATACTGACTAAATTAATGGCCTATTCTTTTGTCACTCTTTTGTTACGAGTAATGTTAATGTGAAACTAGTTGCCTATTTTGAATGTTTGCCCATACGATTAAATTAATAACAACTTCGAAGAAATACGCAATCTGCCTTATGAAAAAATATTTTGAGTGCCCATTACTTCAAGCACCGATGCGCCGAACAGAAGGCCGTTGGGGTGGAAAGGTTTTCGAGTGGCAACCGCCTCCCGGAAGACGCAGCGTGGGCAGACTCCCCACAAGGTGGACTGATGACCTGAATGGTCGCGGGAGTTCGCTGGATGCGGGTTGCGCAGGATTACTTTGGCACTCTTTGCGGGAAGCTTATGTCCAGCAGTGGACTTTCGGCTGATATATTGATGATGATGATGAACCAGTCGATGTAGCAACCACGTTATGACAAGGTTAAATCACAGTTAAATCTGCCAAACTGTTCCAAACCCTTGATCATAAATTGTACAAGTTATAGGAGCGCATATAATCAAAATATTCACACGTCAAGGCATCGTAACCGCAACGCAATTACCGGCACACTCGTCCCGGCATAATTGGCGACAAATTTATAGAGAGCTCACCAACCAACTACTAATCACTAATCACCTCTTCAGGCGTGAAAATTCGAACGTTAATGGATGGGTTTTAACGATCGATTATGGACAGAGTTGACGTGCTTTGGCGTGTTCCTAATGTGAAACTGATGTGAATTCAGAACGAAATTGGAATTCACGTTGATTTGTTTGAAATCAGTGGAATAGAGAATCGACGGCTGGAAAATTATCGAATTATACAAGTTATTATCTTAACCAAATGATTTCCCTATTCGTAGCTCTGGGCAGATTGAGTAATTTAAAATTAAGTGTCAACTTACCATTTATTTGCACGAAGCGATTTACCTCGGATTTCCTAATACGAACTGCTGAGGAATGGATTTCGCTCCCGTCATCTCTGATTTCTGATAATTAAGATCTAGTTGTCTTCGAAACAAGTGTGAATCGGCTATTACTAAACCAGAGAGCTTCACCTGAGTCATCATTACTCGTCAGTTTTTTTTTAACAAAAAATAAAAAAATAAAAATAAAATAAAAAAAAGTTTATTGCCACAATTGAGTTTTACAAAAATATATATATATGAGAGACTTAACTTGATAAACACTTAAGGATAAAAAATACAGCAAAAAACATAAAGTAACTCTGTAGATTCGTGGTAACTGGGCAATGGGTACTCGTCTCAGCCATTTGCTAGATATTTATACCCAGCGCTGATTTTCAGACGAGTCCCTTTCCTACAGACAAAACAATGAAGTGCTCTCGCTTTAAATGTAAGCCAGACTGTTTATACTAAGGTATTGCAAATTATTTCGGTCATCGAGTAGGTATCATGTCGCAAAACGATAGACCTTCAAACTTGTTTTTAAAGTCACCCAAACACGTAATTTCAGAAGTTACCATTACCATCAATATCAAAAGCATATGTCTATCCCACAGTACTTTACAACACAATTCTCGAGTCATGCAATCTGAATGCACAAATCTAAACGTCTTACTCGCGCTCTACATAATATCCCCCCGATTTAAGTACAGGGGTGATCTAACTACCAATTGTTCTATTCGATATTTGCTATCCCGTTTAGTTACATTTATTTTGTGACGCGTTAGAGTGGGATGTGAAATTCGATTGTCTCTGTTGCGAAACGCATGGCTACTGAGATTTACATTGCATTGCGCTCTTTATGGACAATCCTAGTTTATGGAGGCATAACACCTACGCTGCTATGCAAAGTTAAAACGCCGTATCTTAGTATGCGTTTTATAGTGACTTACGACTTTTTGGTTTTAAGCGATGACGCTGCTATACAAAAGATAGCCCGGACTAGCGAATTACTCTGAGGAACTGGATTACTCGTAGATTGTCTGGAGGTGAATGATATATGAGTTTTGTCTTTTGAAAATAACACCTCCGCTATTGACTAACCCTTATTCATAAAGGCTTAACAAGCATTTGTGAAATAAATACTTTGGGACATTTTCTCACAGACACAAAATTCGTTGGTGTTGATCAGTCACTTAGACAATTTTGTTCTTAAAAAAGCTTGCATGTTAAGTTTTATGAATTACATGTGTCTTAATAGATATTACTTAGAGTATGAATAATTCTAACTAAAAATATATACAGGATATAACTATATGACGAGACTACTGTTCTAATATCACTATGAGATGCATAATATACAGACCTGTGCACTTAAACTAGAGTACAATAAAGTTTACAGGCCTACAACAAATTTAATTGTAAACCTTATCCCTTGAGCACAAGGTTTAAAAACATAACTTTATTAGATTGGCAGTGCATAAACGTTTGCCGCCACCTCGGATGCAATGTAAAACCATTTCACCGGATAATGGCAGATTCACTCCGAATTGAAAACTAGAGCCTTTGCGTCGAAGATTGCACGTTATCTTCACTCGTTCTCTCTTCTTTACTCTACAGTTTGAAAAGCGTTGATGGAAAGAGGTGACACGATTAGGTCATTATTTGAGACATAATAAAGGAGTTTGGAGTTTCTCATGTACCTAGGCTTTACATTTTGTTTATGATGGACCGTAACATACAGTTATCTTTTGTTATAGCGTAGTTGTCGGAGGGAGGTAGCGATCGAATGACATATGGTACACGAAACGTCGAAGGCACCAGACCACGTGGCAGGTCAGCAATGAGATGGACTGGCCAGATTCAAGCTGCAGTAGATACTATACGATGGAAGGTGGCTGCTGGTGAAGAGGAATGTCGGCGTGTTGTAAAACTTGCTGCCAACACCTGAAATGATGACCACGACCACTAATGTCAAAAGTTTCGCCGAAAAAGAGAATAGAGATTTAATTGATTAGATGTCAAATGCATAGCAAACTTTACTGGCATTATTTATGTAGATAGTAGATGGTCGTGTCACTTTGGCACTCTTTGGGTCACTTTGGCACTCTTTGGGGGCAGCCTATGTCCAGCAGTGGACGTCTTTCGGCTGATATGATGATGATGAGATGGTCGTATACACAACATTTACTGAAAACAGATGCTGTAAGTGGTGTACACGCTGATTTATTTTTATTCGAAAGGTGAAGCGCTATATTTATTTCTTTTTGTATTGTGTATTGGTAAAAAATATAAGGAAGGCATCTCCATTGTATCTGTGTACATTTTGCAAAAACACATGATTAAAGTTTTTTGACGGGTTTAATTATTAATACTTAAATTTTAACATTTACATTTACATTCATACTAATATTATAAATGCGAAAGTAACTGTATGTCCGCCTGTTTGTCTGTCTGTTACTGTCTGAGGTGAATGGGCGACATAAGTTTCTACGGAGTTGCGAGCAACATAGGGAAGATTACCTTTGGAATACTATGTACCCGTCCATACCAAAAGAGAAAACGTTTTTCCACTTCTAAATATTTCCAATCTAGTTAGTAGTAGTAGTAGTTAGTTAGTAGTTAGTATTAACTGACTCTGTAGGCTACAACATCGCCGCACTCAGCAATGTATCAGCTTGGCACGGAACCAAACAGTAGCGTAATAAAGAGAGGCCTGTGTCCAGTTAGTGGTCACCGGTTTACGGAATGGGTTTTAAAGAAATATTGAGCCCGCTTATTTGGTACAGTCAAGGGCACCAATATTGTATTCACTCAAAGTTGCATACATAATGTATACTACAACCTTATTGTTGCAGAAATAAGGTTTGCCTACAGATTTTTGAGACTGTGGTGTATAATATTGGTGCCCTTGACTGTAATATACTTACTTATACTTACTTCGCAGATTTGTGGCAAAATTTCTACAGAGCCCATTTTTAAACAGGTTGCTTATTTTAAGATCTTTGAGCTACTTATTTAAGAGGTTAATTCGATCTCGTTGTTGATTTGCAAATCTCCTACTACAAATACACTTTGCTAAAAATAAATCTGCCTTGTATAAGATGGTAGGAACAGGAATGCTCTCCGTATTTGACACTGCAGCCATTGGACACTTGCAAGTTCGGGAGGCTCACACAAGACTCGACCATTTTAAAGTAGATATTAGAGAGTTCGCTGTGTTTATCAGATTATAAGATAAATGCAGTTTTCTATTCATCATCTGTAAGAGCTCTGGCGTCCTTACTACCGGGGAACGCTATATTATACGTTCCGTTCCTAGTGTTCAGGAAAATAAAAGTTACTTATTTAGCCGCAGTGTTCAGTGAAAAACCGTGCTATTGGCTTGCATTTCGTGCGTCGCTGGCTTTCGTTTGCCGTTTTAACGATTTTTCACGGTAGTTACTTAAAAATTGCAGTTTTAATCCACTCCTTAAGACAAAGCCGGTTGCTGCAACACTCGATCACAGTTTAAAGAGTGTTCCTTGCACGGTGCTCCGTCGGGATTACGCTACTATGTTATAAATCCACTCGTACGAGCTACAAAGCTAGAGTTTTATTGAATTTAACATGTATGTTAGTGCTGGCTATGTGCCGATATGTTGCCGCTTGGGGTTTCTATTTTTAGAGTTCCTCTTCTCCCTTCTTCATATTTGAGAGCTAAGCTCTTGTCGGTGTAGCTCAAAGTAGGCCCTCCATCGACTCCGATCCGAGACAACCTCATTGACATCTCGATATGACCTAACATCAATTCTCTTTTTGAGTTGCTCTATGTACTTTATTCTATGTCTTCCTCTTCCTCGCTTCCATTCTATCTTTCAACGAGCTAAAACCACAAAAAAACAATATCTGTAAAAAATAGGGTAAAATTAGTCTAAACTCATCATCATCATCATTTTCAGCCTTTAATCGCCCACTGCTGAGCATAAGCCTCTCTTCGAGTACGCCACTTATCCCGGTCCCGTGCAAGTCTCATCCAGAAATGACCCGCGGTCTTGTTTACGTCGTCAACCCATCGTGCTTCGTGCATCGTGCAGTCTTAACTACTAATCTTAAATTTAAAATTAATTAGTTTTATTAATGTTTTATTAATTTTCCCAGGCAACCTCTTTGACATTTCGATATGACCTAACATCAGTTCTCTTTTTGAGTTGCTCTATGTAGTTTATTCTAGTTCTTCCAATTCCTCGCTTCCCGTCTATCTTTCAACGAGCTAAAATTCACCAAAAAGAATGGAACTGTTTATTTCAATGAAAAAAAATAAGGTTAAATTACAATTTTAACAACAAATCTTTTTAAAAATGAATTAGGTAACTATATTAATTTTATACAGTATGATAATGCTAAGTACCATTATTGTTTATGACTTAGTTCTAACATATCGACTACCGTAGGTTCAAAGGGCGTAAGGGACAAATTGGCAAAAATCAGTTATGAATGCAGTTATATTCAGTTTTTTTTTCTCTATCGATTGGTGTAAATAACGTCTCGATAGCTTTAAAAAAGTGTCCGTTACGACAATGAAAAAAGTTGCACCAGAACCCGTTTTTGCAATACATTTTGCTGTATCCACTAAAATAAAAAATATCTGTGGCACATTTTGACGTAACTCTCACTATATGTACGTTACAGCATTTTGCGCATATACAAATCATTGATGCAATTTGTCGTAACGCCCACTTGATGTACGTTACAGCATTTTGCACATATACAATCATTGATGCATTTTGTCGTAACGCTCACTTTATGTACGTTACAGCATTTTGCGCATATACAATCATTGATGCATTTTGTCGTAACGCTCACTTGATGTATGTTACAGCATTTTGCACATATACAATCATTGATGCATTTTGTCGTAACGCTCACTTGATGTACGTTACAGCATTTTGCACATATACCATAATTGATGCATTTTGTCGTATTTCTCATTTTATGTTCGATACGATACATCCTTTTACATCCCCGAATTCACACAGGACTGTCCGTTACGCCAAAACAGTCTTATTTTATCTAATAGTCGAAGTCTGACACCCTATTAATTTGCCATGGAATTTTACAGCGTTGTGATCATAGAGTTTACTAACTCTAACGCTAGTCTCAACATATAACAATTAAAGGGACAACACCATTGCTAAAATCGAAGAAAAAGGAATGACGAAATACCGCTACGAAAATAAAAACTTCGAGCATGCGTCAACGAGAAATGGGGATAGATCTGGAAATACCAGAGGAAAAAATGAGAAGAACAAGGAAGAGCTCAAGCAGGCGCCTACGAGTAATAAGGATTGAAAATCCGGAAAGGGTAAAGGAATAGGAACAAAAAACCAAGACTAAAGAAGAATTCGACCATAAATCATTAAGAAGCACTAAAGAGCAGTCTAAATTCGTTAAGGGACGTGGGAAAGTTTCTAAGGGAAAGGTAGAGTCCAAGCGTGCAAGCGGGCGTCTACAAGTACTAGGGATCTAACTGAAAAGGACAAAGGGAAAGGAAGAGGGAGTATTTGGAATTTGATATGATACATCCTTTTACATCCCCGAATTCACACAGGACTGTCCGTTACGCCAAAACAGTCTTATTTTATCTAATAGTCGAAGTCTGACACCCTAATTTGCCATGGAATTTTACAGCGTTGTGATCATGGAGTTTACTAACTCTAACGCTAGTCTCAACATATAACAATTAAAGGGACAACACCATTGCTAAAATCGAAGAAAAAGGAATGACGAAATACCGCTACGAAAATAAAAACTTCGAGCATGCGTCAACGAGAAATGGGGATAGATCTGGAAATACCAGAGGAAAAAATGAGAAAAACAAGGAAGAGCTCAAGCAGGCGCCTACGAGTAATAAGGATTGAAAATCCGGAAAGGGTAAAGGAATAGGAACTAAAAACCAAGACTAAAGAAGAATTCGACCATAAATCATTAAGAAGCACTAAAGAGCAGTCTAAATTCGTTAAGGGACGTGGGAAAGTTTCTAAGGGAAAGGTAGAGTCCAAGCGTGCAAGCGGGCGTCTACAAGTACTAGGGATCTAACTGAAAAGGACAAAGGGAAAGGAAGAGGGAGTATTTGGAATTTTCTATGGATAAGCAGCCGGATATTAAACTTCTGTACGAAGAATAATTGAAAATTGCTTACCAAAAATATTTGGATTTAAAAAAAATGTGACAACGGTACGATGTCGAAACGTTTTCATTTAGCATATATGTATGTATGTATGTATGTATGTATGTAAATACTTTATTGTACCCAAGACACAGGTAAAAATACAGACAAAACAAAGTTAATTCGGTACAAAGGCGAACTTATCCCTGTAAAGGATCTCTTCCAGTTAACCTTTGAGCAATTGAGTGTCGCGTGTGATATGTCGCTGCCTTATTGAGGGGCTACCCGAAGTTTTCATCGACTCTTGACAAGTTTTGAGTCGTATCTCCTACTTTTGCACTACAGATAGAATTATAAATCAAACGGTTATCGGTTCTTCAATCTTTTATCTCCATTTCCGTCCACCGGATTTTGAAACAAATGAATATTTAATTTTGTATGATTTTTTAAAACATTGTCTAAAGAAACACTTATTTAGTATCTATATTGACGTGAAAGATCTAACATGTACGAAATCTACATATTTGGGTTCGTCTGTGACGTCTCTAAAAACTGGTCCAGGGTTTTCATTTTAAACCAATTAACACAAAAGTTATGGCCAGAAAACCAGTTATGTAGCCTAAAATTGTTCAACTTTGATGCCAAATATCTCGAAAACAATGAACTTTGAACTAAATATGAGATACTATATTGCTTAAAGCCGTTGTTGTTAATAAAATAAGCTATAAAAAACATTAGAAAACTAAGGGATTCAGATCGAAGGTCATTGGCCCCTTAAAAAAAATTATAGCGACTTTAGCAGACACAGACGAGGAGGATGATGATGAGCTCGGTGACAATCAAAAATCAAATGAAATCAAAAATCATTTATTTGCTTAACAATACACATGTTTACTTTACATATAAAATGAGATGCCTGATGGCGGACCCCAAACTAGGCTGTGCCTGAATCTTGGGACCCTGGAGTGCAATTCGTAAAACAATATGAAGTTATTCAAGAAATCAGAATGAACTCAAAAGAAGAAAGTAATAACAAGCATTATACCTACATATACCGCCATAGCGTTACCAATAGAGTAATGTTCTCTAGAACTTCGCAAATCTTATTGTAAATTCGCCGATGCATATAGTCAGACCCCGTATCATGGTCGGCCTTATCACACGATAAGTGACAAGATAGAGCGTCCGTCACTGGCTGACACCGTTCGATAGAACGAGACGACGCTCCTATCTTGTCACTTATCGCGTGATAAGGCCGACCATGATACGGGGTCAGGTGAGCGTTTTGCGAATAATGTTCTACAAGGTGTAAATCATATAACTGAAAACCTGAAAGTAGTTTGTTCAGAATCGAAAGCTGAATCGATTGCACCATCTTTTAAGGTAGGTTGTATTTTTTTTGAAAAATATTTTTTTATTGTGCCGGGTCTAAAAGTTACGAAGGCAACATACGCGAATCAGAGAAATGTTGGAGGATGTCGTTGTGAGGTGAACGTCAGGATCTACGTCACTGACAAGTACTGATTAGTGATTACAAGTGTAGAGTTACGAATCAAGTAGATCTGCTTGATAAAGAAAACCAACGAATATCTTTTGAAATAATTAACGTATTTGTAAATGGACGTATTAATCTTATTAAGGATTAAAAAACTCAGTTGGGGTGTCTGAGGTTTTCAGTATAATAAAATACACCTTGTATAATTACGGAGAGGGGCTTTAAATGCACGTTTGGTCAGGAGCTGCGGAAAAATTGATAATTTTGTAACTATTGCATGGGCTCGTGAAGTAGCTTTTAAGACATAAAGAACGAATTGAACGACACAATGAATGATTAATACCGAGTATTGATTTCCTGTTTAAGTAGTCTATTTATTTCACGTTAAGTTGTCGTGACTATTTTTGTTTGTTTTCTTTTATTCATTAAGCAGCATTTAACATTACAATTGGAGAGTTTTGATCTCACTGAGTTTATTCATACAAATTTCCTGTAATCCTCAATGCAATATCAGCAAATCCCCAGTGCAAGTAACTAGTTACATAGCTGAGACATGGCTATTTTTGACGCCAAATTGACATTTAGAAAGATTTTTTTGTACGATACGACCTTTTGTCATATTTGTTAAACGGCAACATTGTGAAGTAAGGGACAGGTGTATTCAAAAATGGGTTTTTTTTTTGGCGTAAGGGACGCCCAACTTTTTAATTAAGAACCGCGTCTTCAATCTAGTTACATGATATAAAAGAGCTTAAAAAGATGTAAATAAATCACTAACGAGCATATTATTGTGTAAAGGAACAAAAAAGTTTCGATTTTTTTTCTCGAAACAAAACCGTTTTTTGGCTCTCCTGAAAAATGACCATTTGTCCCTTACGCCCTTTGAACCTACGGTAGTCGATATATTACGGCTTTTGACTATCGAACGTGTTTTACTAAACGTTTTACCCTCAATGTTACAATATTAGCTCATCCGACAATCTATTTAACTACTACTACCACTAATATTATACGTAGGTCTCGCGGCGAATCTTCACCCCTATGACAGCTGTCATACTTAATGATCTAGATTCGCTCTGATACGTATATATAAATACATTGGAGGTCAATCTGACTCAACATTTTGCATTCTAAAGCTTTCAAGACCGTTCCAACAAGCCCAAAGAAGCAACGCCGCGCCAAAATCGGGCCATGAATGTCCAAACTGTACCGTTTAAACATAGTTGAGGCGGCCCGTTGGATATTTTGGTGAGGTAGGGCACAGCGAAATGTCATCCCGCTCGAATGTGCAGCAGCCCAACTGGGGAAGTACCTCCCCTCCACCTTGCAGAAGACCACAGCCTAATTAACACTACTAACTTGCTCTGTAGTAGTGTTGTGTTCCTGGAGGTGAGCAAGTTCGCAAAGATCCACGCAAAAGATTCACGTCCATTCCCATTAGCACGTGCGAGAAACTGATCGCAGTTTGCGCTGGAAGCCTCGTCCTAGAGTGACCATCGCAGTTTGCGCTGGACGCCGCGTCCAGAGGATGCGGCTTTCAGCAAACGCCGGACGCGACCTACGGCGTTTGTTGCAGACCAGGGCCTTAGTGTCAAAATTCAACGTTAGAGCAATTTCTTCCATCCATTTGGACATCCGTTTGTCGCAGATAAATAGTGCGACAGTGTATGTCGGAACAACACACATGACCACGACCAAGTGACAGCGATGTGGTGCGCCCGGGGATGTAATCTAAATATTACATCCATCCATTTGTCGCTGAGACAAACGGCGCAACGCTTCATTTCTTCTTCTTCTTCTTGATTCGCATCATTCTATCCAACTTTAGTGGCATTCAAGAACGCCGAATCATCGCTGGCGATATCGCGCGTTATTTGCGCGTCAGTCGAGCATACCCAGTTGACTCACAGAGTATCGCAACCACTCAGTAAGCGAATGCTGAGTAGGTACTAAACATTGATTTATTATCCATTATGAGTTCCTCAGCTATTTGCGGCCTTTTGCTTTATTGCTGAACCAAGAGTTCCAGCCAAAAAGACTTAAATGCCTATAGACATAAATAACGCTTACGTCCTTGCTTCTTTTGCTCGACAATGTTAGCCCGCGGCTTTACTCGCCGTTGGCTTAGGTCTTTCGACGCAATAACATGACGTATAAGTAGGATTTATATGCCTGAGCTATTCGATGTGTAGTTGAATATTTGCAGTGTATTTCCTCATACTGCGGGAACCGTATTTCTGCAAGGCGGTTGCATAACCTTTCGAAAAAGCGTTAGGGCAAATAAATTGTCACTTTGATTTGATTGAAAGACAGTTGATATGTCCTAACGTAAGATACGCATTGCCCTGGTGGACTTGGAGACTAAATCATTTGAACGCACTACGAGGCTACCTCATTATATCAAACATTATTTATTAAATTAGCTGCAGTAGTTTTACATCTCTGGTCTGGTCAGTATATTATTTTTATTGACTTTAGGTACACTACTAAACCTAAACAGTATAATATTAAAATGTGTTATCCATTAAAAATTACTCAATTTATTTTATTTACGCACTGCGTAAACGAACTACAGGCTTAATATCCATGTTCTTTACGCTCGTTTGATGTGACGAGTTGATGACATTCAAATAAAAATTGATAAGTGACCAGTTGTAAATTATATTATATATTCTTATGCAAGTGTTAATACTTATACTTAGTTCATAAAAATTTGAGTAATATGCGGTGTGTTTCATATTTTAACCATGGTTAATATAGCATGTTTATATATTAACATGGTTACTCAACCAGAAGCAAAACATAAGAATTCGTACTATATTTCGATATAAAATGATAACGGAAGATGAGTTTTATAACTGCTTATAAGCTCTCACGATGTGGCACCTAGCGACATCTATGCATCATTGGAGAAGTGAGCGTACCTCGCACATTCTACGCGAGGGCGCTACTTACCTAATAGTTGCGTATACGCATTTGATTAAAGTAGCTAAGTCTATTATGATTTACATAACCGCAAGATTGTGGCCAAACATTTTTTTGGGTGTCGGTTAGCTCTATTTAACAATGCGCATAGTCGAGGAAGGATTTGTTTTTTCGACTTTACTGCAGCTAAGGTTTATAAGGAACGAATCCTTCAGCCTTCTCATTCCGTGACTGTACTAGTTATTTAAAAAAAGGACGTTTCAAAGAGTACATAAAAAAACTCTGTTTGCATCATCAATCAGCTTGCCCTCTGATTCATAAAACTTAACAAACCTCTGATAAATTGTATGTGTTTTGTGCATTTCTCAGAAGCACAAAATGTCAAACTGACAGATAATGACAAATAACGCCTACCACAAGAATTTTAACAGCATTTTACCTAAACATTTACCAACTCATTACTATCTACTGTTTAACCATTGGATTGTAGTTCCATAACACCGTGTAACTTTTTAAACATTTTACTTTTCAATCCACGTATTTATCTGGCCGCATCTCCCATATTACATTTAATAGTGACCATGACATTTCAATCTGTTGTTTATAGATTAATTTTACTGATAAATCAGTTTGATGAGCTTCGAGATTGTTTGAGTTCGTTTATTTTATTTACCGAAACCGGTAGTAGCTTAATTAAAATTTAGTACTTACCATTTTTTAATAATAGAACAAAGTATGCGGCCTTGGGAAGTTAAAAAGACGTATCTCTATTAAATGGTTGTAGTGACTGTTAACTTTAAAGGTTAGAACGGCTATATGAGGTACAAAAAGAAGCTAGTAGACGAAGTCTAATTAGACCGTTTAATTTTGAAAACGTTGCATGATGTACATACCTGTTTATCATTAAATTCGGTACTGCGACAGATTTATAGAAAAATAGTGAATCTATCCACTATACTCTACGATTTAATAGACCAAATTGGACATTTACCTCCAATTTGCTCTATCGTTATAACTAGTAGAGCAAATTGCAGGAAAACTGTTCGATTTGCTCTATCTTTATCTACTAAGAGAGCAAATTGGACATTTACCTCCATTTTGCTCTATCTACTGTTTAGTAGAGCAAATTGGAGGAAAACTGTTCGATTTGTTCTATCTGTATCTACTAATCTAGCAAATTGGACATTTACCTCCATTTTGCTCTATCTTTAGAACTAGTAGAGCAAATTGGAGGAAAACTGTTCGATTTGTTCTGTCTGTATCTATTAATAGAGCAAATTGGAGGTAAATGTCCAATTTGCTCTACTAGTCGTAGTACTACAAATCGTAGAGCATGGAGTCCGATCAGTATTAAAAAGTCCGTTTGATGTTTTTACATGTTATTATTATTATTAGGTATGTACAGTCAGCATCAAAAGTAATTGCGCAAACGAAGACGTCAAAAGTCTTTATTAAAAGGGAATAAGAGCTTTTGAAGTCTTCGATTACGTAGTTAATTTTGATGCTGACTGTACTTAGTGTACTTACCAATGAATGGAAAACTAATACCCAGGAAGATTTCATGTCTGAAATTATAATACTAGGTAATCTCAACCTAACTGATGAACTACTTTTTGATCACAGTGGAAAATTGAAGAATTATTCGGCAATTTTGCAAATTTCCACTTTGAATGATCGAAGTTTAGAATTTTATTTCGTTTCTGCTTAGTGAACATACTGATAAATTACTTTTCCAATTCGCAAGGTCTTTAACCAGTACGTGCAATGGATCATCAGGGTGAACATAAATTATGCCATGTTATCCCGCAGTTTCGCTTCCGATCTGTGTAATACGCCGCGTGGACAGCGAGTATTTCATATTAAAAATTTTAATGATTTACCCGACAAACATGCCCATCCAAACTTTGTCCGTTTTTAAGCCGTACCCCAAAACCAGCTCGCCAACTAACAAAATATCTCCTCAACGGAAAAATACCAATACCTTTCGTAAAATCTGAGTCCTTCAGCCTGTAATCCCGGCCTTTGTCGGAGATCCCGGCAAATTAACGGGCAGCTGGACGGGATTACTGGGGCATAGAGTTGTGCCACTCGGACTTTGAACGACGTTCCAATCGCGTTCAATCAGTCAAAGGAACTAGACCTGTTGGTCCTTTAGTTGCCGCCGCATACAAATTTCATCGGGCGGAGGTGCGGTGCGGTACAGTGTGAAGCACCGTGCGGAATTTATAGTGCACTACCTGAGGTTTTATTTAATCGTATGGCATACATTATTTTGGCCTTTAAAGTTTGTCACTCTTTAGTACCACCCAGGGGATACGTGCAGGGTTGTGGTAGGTAGCTCCTGCGGACGCGAGTAACAGTTGTGGGGACTTTGTCAAGTGAGTGGGCAACTCGACTGTTTAGAGTTCTTAAGCCGCCCGAAAGCGTCTAACTCGGCTTAACGACTACCGTCATAGACAGCAGCCGGGATCAACTGCTTGGCGTGCCTTCCAAAGGACGGAAGCGCTCATTTATATTAACCACTCAAACATCAGGCGGTCACCCATCCAAAGACTGACCGCTGCCATCTTTGCTTAACCTGCGTTACCGTTTCTGACTCGCAGGCGCCGCTAGGCTATGAGCGCTTCCACCTGAGGTACTGACATACAACGAGAAAAGCGGAATACGGCGGCAGTGTGATAACTTAATTCAGTTTTTTTTTAATACCATGACGCACTGACTGAGTACTCGTCTTGTTAGCACCGTGTCACACTCCGCATCGCTTCATGTCCGTGGCTCGTTGGGCTTTGAGCTAGTACACTTTGCTTCTAAGTCGCTAGGCCCGCGTCTCAGCGACTCCTGTCTTACTCGCCCTCTGCAAATTAGAAAGAGAAGGGTAGGTTATCTCGTCTCATGACGGATCGCGGCGTCAGTGCTAGACTCACTAAGATTCGTTTTATCTCGCTCACATGTTCCACGTATCCTACTAAACTACAGGACCGAAAATCGATTAAGATAGCGCAAATGTTTCTAGTTCCTTTCATTTCAAATTGTTTTTAGTTCCTGAACGAGTCAAGCCTCGAGCAGTGGTCAGTGCAAAAGGCGTATCTCCATGTGAGTATTATGACGTAAGGCTTTTTGGCTTACGAAACAGTGGGCAGCGGAAAATCGCACTAATGAATGAGCTGTTTGATCGTGCCTGGCAATGCCGTGTTAAGAAAAATCCGTGTCTCCATATATATGGCATTGTAACATAATATATAGCCCTTTAGTTTAGGGTGACATAGAGACTTAGAAGCTGTTATATGGTTTTTGCTTTTCAATCTATTTGGGATAAAAAAACTGTAACCCAAATGATTTACCCAGAACAAGCTTGTATTTAATATAGATAAATTCAGTTCAGTAATGACCTTTGGTCGTATCCATAATCCCATACAAGCCAAATATACCCTAGGGACGGAACTTTTAACTCGCGTAGATACCATCAAAGACCTGGGTGTCATTTTCGATTCACGCCTCACCTTTCATGACCACATAAAAAAAAGCGTTAGCGGCGAATTGTTTCAGAAGGTTGGGGTTCGTGATCAGGAATGCGCGTGATTTCGACTGTCCTAGGGCTATACAACTCATATTCACCGCCCTAGTTAGAAGCAAACTTGAGACAGCTTCTATAATTTGGAATCCGCATGAAGCTTCTTACACCTTGCTACTGGAAAAAATCCAAAAAGCCTTTTTACGGTTTCTTTATAAGAAAAAATATGGATATTATCCATTTTTATGTCCCACAAAATTTTTATTGGGCGTATTAGGTTTTAATTCACTTGAGGTGAGGCGTAACTGTGTGTTACTAACGAGCGCTTGCAAAATTTTGCGAGGTGGTTCAGATTGCCCTGAGCTAGTGGGTCAGGCGGTGCGTCTGCTAGTCCCTTCACTGTCGAGGATCAATTTTCGTCCCCGTAGCCGGCTACTGCTAGCTCCTCCAGAGGCGCGCACCGTAGCGCGCAAAAACTCTCCTTTCGTTCTGTTTCGTTTTTAATTCTTAAGCTCTGGCTTTACACAGCCTTAATGCGCTGTGGACGTCTTTGGAAGTAGTTGGGGAATTGTGTATCGTGAATGCTTAAGGTACTGTGAGATGATGGATAGACGTAATTCTTCTGTCATATATTAATATGCAGTGTATATATCATTTGTAATTCACAGTGACTTAGCTTTTAACTGTAATGCTGTGTAATTATGTTAAATAAATAAATAAAATAAATAAATTTTGAGCATAAAGTACACAAAACAAACAGTTCATGAATGTCAGACCAACAACATTTACCACAGATTACTAGATTCGAATTTAAACTGACCTCGCTCATTACCAGGAACACAACACCCCATATCTACAGAGCATTATGGATGCGGTCTTCTGTAAGTATCCTAAATAAATACTTGGGATGCCAACATGTATAATGCTCAATTGGTCACACAATTAGATATTAATCAAACTGACGAGAGCAAAACCGAAAGCCTCACATTAATACAAATGAAGCGATACCTACACCGTCGTTTAATAAACTCATCGGCACATTTCGTTCTTCTGGGGCAATCGTCAATTAGTACCAGTAACATTCCGGAGGCTTGTTGTTGTCGGCTCGGTTCCCGGCTAGTGATGGTTCCTGGGAATTCGGAAATATTGCCGGCAATATACGTTGTTCTGGAACCGTCGTCGATTAATACCTCTGACATTGCAGAGGCTTATTGTCGTCGGCTCGATTTGTGTAAGATTGAACCATATAATATTTATTATATTATTTATAATTCGGGCAATTAAAATAATCTCAAGTTTAAACCTAAACGGCTTTTTTGTGCGTTTAGAACATTAGTCCACTTTTGTAATATTTAATTGTTTATAAAATTGATTGAGTTATAGTTGTAGTTTTATTTATTTTTGGCGCTCGCACTGAAAATCAGCGTCACGGCAACCGTGACAACATGCTGAGTGAGGCTCCCATTTAGCAAATTATATGTGATGCGTAACCTTTTTGATTGTATTTTCTTTTTCCGTGTTTTGTGTGCAAAATTAATAAATTCTTATTCTTATTTTACGCGTACAATGGAACGGACTACCTACTTCTCTAATTCTTATCCCATAACACGTCATATTGAACTATAGCCGGCAATATTAAGTGGTTATATTGTTGCCAACGCCGCATCACTACCCCCTTCGCAAAACACACGTAATGTGATTGAATTGTTAAATATTTATGAAACTGCAGGGCAAGTTTTTGCCTAAACATCGATCTGAGGCTGAATATTAAATTTACACATAGACGCCATACTGGCTTTTGTCCGCGTAAATTTACAAGCGATTTTAGCTTATAATACTTTAGCCATTCGATACGAAATCGTGTGTAGACTGGAATGCACTTGGGTTGTTAGGTGGGTCGGGTATAAAAATGTTTAGAGTACGTGCATTCCGTCTGTTGTTACTCGTTTTGTGACAGTTAATGATACTTTTTTTAATACACGCATCAAATAATTGTATAATTTTAACCCGTTGCTGATGCCTGTATACGGTTTTGTAAGAGCTTCAATTAATCCTACTAATATTTAGATGTTTGCGTGTTTGTTCTCCATCCCGCTTTAGCTCAACCGATTTGAATGAAAATTTGCACGAAGATAGCTTAAAGCCTGGATTAAAACATGGGATAGTTTTATCCCGGATCCACGCAAACGAAATCGCGGGTTGAAGCTAAGAGTAACGTAAATTGCCCGCATATTCATAAATATGCATCTCAAACTTACTTAAGAGTCCGCAGTAAGCTCGGCCGAATTTCACCTTCCCATACAAACGGAGTTTCGTTCTCATTTTAAAATTACGTGTTGAACTGTGACGAAACTTTGCATATACAATGACATGAGGTATAACTATGTCTGTAATTAGTTTATATGGTTCCAGTTTACAAAACAAACGAAATACAGCAAAAACAAGTTTTGTATGAGAAACTTTAATTCGCTGTATTTTTTTTACTATGGTATCTGAAGCTACATTAACTAATTACAGACCTGGATATACCTCATGTCCACAAAAAGTGGACGCGGATTATCGGGCCGTACATTATTGGGCCGTGCATTATTGGCTCCCATAAATATGTCCCATCGCTCTTATGTCAGCGGATCAAGGTTGCAGTACTTGCGGCACATATTTATGAGAGTATTAAATCGATACATATTATTTTTGAACTTGACTGTACTGTACTTAAGTCTATATAAGTTTTGTCGAGCTTAATTCATAATTCATAATTCATTTATTGCATAGTTTCCATGTGGTACAAATAGGTGTTACATTAGGGTAGGTTCACACATGAACCCTGTTAGGGCACAGCAAGTATTTCTTAAAATTAAAGCTACTTCTAGGCGAATTAAAGCTACTACTACACACACATGCATTAAATTAAATTAACCGCATTCTGGCAGTTATGTTCGAGGCATAAAATTAGAAGCTTATTTATCATTTTCTTATGCTATTGAAATTATTGTTATTATTATTATTTTTAATACTTGTAAGACTGCTGATTACATTAATTAAATTTTATTTTGTTTATTATATATTTATAAATGTTTCCACAGTAGTATTACTAGATGTAAATTATGTAATTAATAATATATTATTATACATTATAATTTATTATAATTTACCTACTTATTTATTACCTATCACATTATTATTATTAAATAAAATAAGATAAAAATATGATTATTTCATTTCATTTATTTGATTTCATTTATTCAATATTGCATTAATTTAGCATTAATTTTGTAATAAGCAGTTGCGCTGCTAACGAAATTTAACATTTTTAAATAAAGGCAATATTGCATTGTCATATACGTAATAAGGTGTTACAATCATTGGCCAGTTTATGACACCCTGTAGGGGCAAACAATAATACGGTTCTATTCTATTAATGCTAGTCTAATTGTAAGATAATATAATAAATTGACGTATCAGTAGGTAGTTTAATAACCTTTATGAATTAATTTAGGAACTCCAACATAGCAACGTCAACAAAACACCGTTACAATAATGGCCGATTGGGTTAATTTGCCTAATTATTATACATATATATATAATTATTATTAATAACATTTTGTAATAATTAAGCTTTCTAAAACAATTAATTTCTATATGCTCGTACCTACTCTCGCGAAGTACTAAGTGTATTACCATGACCTATCTATATATATATATGTCTCTTCATCAGCACTGATTTAGTATTCTCTCAAGCAGTGTCGCGGTCGCTTTGGACACGAGGTTGTTAACAAGCCCCCGGCTAATTAACAAGGATTACCTCTCAGTTCGGTGCAGTTGCGAGCATGTCCGGTGCGTGTTTAAGTTATGGAACAGAGTTTCGTAACCACTAAGAGATGTACGTGGCAACTATAGATTTACATACATACATACATACATTCACGCCTTTATACCCAAAAGGGGTAGGCAGAGCACATGAAACTTATGTTCCAGCGCCACTTTTAGCATAAATGTGGCTGTGTATCGTGGTGTGGGTGGTGTGGTAATGTGGGTATATGGGTATGTGGGAGATCGACAAAATGTGATATTGCAGTGATAGGTTGCTAGCCCATCGCCCACAACACACTTCAACCCTGTTCCCTTAGTCGACTTTTACGACACCTGGTGAAATTCTAACCCGACAGACCCCACACGGGCCTATAGATTTGTATATCATATATAAACGATATAACTAGCGACTTTGTAAACTTTAGAATTCGCGAGCCTTATATAGTTAATTTTGTTTTTTTTTCTAAAATCAGAATTGTCAAAAAAACCATCCAGCTAATATTATAAATTATGCGAAAGTTAGGATGTTTGGATCTTTTTAGATGTTTGGATGTTACTCAATCACGCTTAAACGGCTCTACCGATTTGGATGAAATTTTGCACGAAGCTAACTTATAGCTTGGATTAAAAAATAAGTTTTTATCCGGGGTCCACGCAGAGAAAGTCGCGGGCGGAAGCTTGTATTATACATGCGAAAGTTTGAATGTTTAGATGTTTGGATGTGTGTGAGTGTGTGACTCAATCACGCTTAAACGGCTCAAGTGATTTGGATGAAATTTTGCACGAAGACTGCTTATAGTCTGGGTTAAAATAAAAGATAGTTCTTATCCGAGGTACACGCGGACGAAGTAGCGGGCGGAAGCTAGTATTTAATAACTATTAAACCTCATCACAAAATTTCACGAGGATCGGTGGAGAAATGCGACCTCTAGAGGAGAACAGTCGGACGGACAGCCAGACATACGAAAAAACTTTGGCCCAAACGGAAACAGAGAACTTCGTTCGCTTCGCTCGTTCGTTTCATAACGAGTAAAAATGACTATCAAATGTCTAGGGTATTAACAAATGTAAATTATATTTGGAATAGTAGCAATTTCGACGAAATCCATTTATTCCAAATGTTAATAGCTCTATTATTGGTCACATTAGTGGCCTTATTAACTTGGTTTGGTAATGGAATGGGAAGAATTCCTGAAACATAATGTTAATGAAATGAATATTCGATGTTAACAGTCATTTTATCATCATACTTAGTAATCATTCAAGTCCCGATAATGATTGAAATGATATGTTTAAAAAATATATAAAAAACGACATTTTAAATTACTCTCTGTCAGTCTTCCTTTAAGAACAAACGTCACGGTTAACTTTTCATACAAACGTTTTTCTGAAAAAAGGTTTCCTTAATTAAAAACAAATTATTTCTTGAATGTTGTTACTTTGGGCAAATGAAGAAATGAATACTTCGAAACATTACATGAATGTTTAGGTTTCATCTTGTTCTGTGCAACGCGATGGAACCCAACAATAATCAATCCCTAATTAGTTCACGTCAATGGAGCGGAGCTGTGCAGGGTTCTCTAGTAAAATCGGGTTAAAGAATCATTTATTTCTCAAACAGAAAATATACATTTCACTTATATGAGAACCATTTCATTAAAAATGTAAATACTATCTATAACCTTTAAATATAATTTGTAAAGTCCTCTAGTTTATAGAAACTGGTACACGATATTCTCTATCAATTTGGTATTTGGAAGGAAATTGTTCATATATCAGCCTATCGTATTTAGAAACTTGTGGCTCTGTGAGCTGTAGAAACCGTGAACACAGACAGTTTTTTTAATAGTGAAAAGCTGAATCGACAAATAAAATCTATAACATTATTGAACCCGCCCCAAAAATGTCACGAGAAGCAGTTGAGAAATCCGCTGTTGTCCTGTCCACTAGAATCCCCTAGCCTGATCCCCCAGGGGACAAAAACGGGTAGGTTGTTAGGTGAACTGCGACCCTACAGTTCGCGTCGCGAGCCGAGCGAGCGAAGCGAGCGTGACGCGGCAGCGTCCGGCGAAGCGCCATAACAGAACATTATTTATTTATTTATGCCTAAGGAGTACCAACAGCTGCAAAAACATGATATAAGTCTTACATAGTAATACAAAGCCCATTAAAGGAACTTACAGATAGAAATAGCATAGAAAAAAGAAAATTTTTTGACACACTTAGCACACAATATCGCACTAGGTATAATGTACACTACAAATACAGAATAGTGCACCAGGAAAAAAGATTTAAAAAAAATACATAAAACTATACATAGCAACTAATTAACAAAGAAGGAACACGTGAGCAAAGTCACACGCACCTGAATAAATCGCCACTTGCAATTTATCTATCTTAAAATTAAGATTGGAGAATTGTTATTATGAAAAAAAACGACATGCTAGTTTTCGCCTCACAGAAGGAACCGAACAGTTGGATACATCAATATCCATCTCTCTCGCTCGACAAACTATTCAAAGTGCGACTAGCGCGACTCAGGAAACTATTTTGCCTGTAATTAGATTAGGTACATTTAAGTGAGATAGGGGAAAGTGTCTTTTAGATCGAGTAGGCGTATTAAAAGAAAGTTTATTGAGTAAATCCGGACAATCAATATTCCCACTAGTGATATTTAAAATATAAGTCGTATCAGCTATTATCCCTTCAGCTGTGGCAAAAAAATATGGCCGCTTACCCACGTCTGTGGCACCCTCTGAGGGTCGCTCCACCGCAAAGGTTTGTGGGTTGAAGTGATTTGGTAAAATTAAATTTTCTTTAGTTTTTTACATAATCATAGCCAGGATTTTGGATGAAACTCGATCTATATTAAATTATCTAACTGCAAAGATATATCATCGTCACATTAAAGTCGTATTAAGGCTATCTAGCTGACCTCGTCACCAGGTCACCGAAGTTTACGACATATTTTGGTCATTTTTAATATAATAAATTGGATATTTGGGGTGTTTAATGGGCTTAATTTGAAGAAATTAGTGTTATACTTATTCGAAAAACATAAAATGGGAGGTTCATGAGTATTTTTTTTACACTAGACCATTTGAAATATTCTACCAATATAATGCCTACACTCAGAAGTTACTCGTGTGGGCTTCGATTTACATGTTTATATCGGAAGTGTTTTATACTGTATGTAATCAAATTCATGCCTAAACAATAAATTAGGGCCATCAACTAGGTGTAACCGAAGCTTTTTTTATTGTAGGTGCAGCAGGTTTCATGTGAGAGTAAAATGAAAAAAGCATGTCTACTTTGACACAAAATAACCTCTTCCAAACGACTGCGATTAGCACAGCAACCATGGGCTTTAAACCAAACAAATTTGGTTGGAAGCATCTTGATTAAATATCCTTTCAATTAAAATTACAACATTAATACCAGTTAAACAAAAAACACGTAAAACATGAACATTAAAACAATGAAAATCAAGACCATTTCGAAAAAAAATGGTTTGCTTAGCATGGATATACCCTTACCCACACCATGAGTTTGTAGTAGCGGTACAACTTGATGAACATGAAGGAATAGTGGTGATTTCTGAGTGGTCTCTCGTCTGTGTAGAAATTAGTTCTTACTTACGATGGTCCTTCTTAGATTGTCCAAGCACCTAAATAACACAGCACACAGCTCAGTTAACACTTATTGAAACTATGATAGCACATGAACGAATACGATCGTGCTTACAATCGAAAGCGCCACTCACTCACTTGATTAGTCCGAAGAGTCCGAAGCACTAAAGACACACCTGAATATTTATTAATATTAATATTGATAAGCACATTAGGCACATACACAAGCACTAAGTATTTATCTAATGTTAGTTCACCGACATAAAGCTAGACAATAGCAACAAATCGCGAGCACAACACAAGATCCAACTTTTCCGTTAATAGATACGAATTACGAACGTTGCAAGACAATCAATCCATGGCGTACCCATATTATGAAATCGCGCTGGTGCGCTGAGTAAGTGACGTCACGAGGTCTCATGTGAGCATCCCTCGGAGGGAAGTTCCTTGACGGTTACCATCCCTCTGAGGGCTCTGTTATGACCGTTATCAATTTCGATCTATTTATCTACTTTCGGGCGATTGTTAGTCCATTTTCTACATTTTAAATAAATTTACGAGAAATAGCGGTAATATTAATAGCTGTTAGTAATTCAAAATTAGTAGAAAAGCGCTGAAAAACCTGTAGGCAAATATTGACCATGAGTAGGTATGTTGTGTTAGCCACAAGTTTATTATCGTTAATCAACTAAAAACTATATTTTTTTAACAGAAAGCTTATATTTTTTTCCTAATTGTATATAAAATGAGGGTGATCGGGGCCAGGTGATTAACGTGGATAACGTGAGAAATCCGACCTGCAGAGTAAAACAGCGGGACATCTGGACATCGGACACCGGACAAACGATTTTCGGCCCAAGTCGAAGCATAGGGCTTATGCTGGGAGTTTATCTGGGCGATCGCATCGGAAATGAGGCGATCCGCAGCAGAACCAAAGTAACCTAAGCTGTATGCCCTCCGAATCGCTAAACTTAAGTGGCAGTGGGCGGAGCACATTGCACGTAGAACCGATGGCCGTTAGGGCGGAAAGGTTCTCGAGTGGCGACCACGTACCGGAAGGTGCAGCGTGGGTACCACAATGTGGACTGATGACTTGGTAAAGGTCGCGGGAGTCGGCGCAGGACCGGTCATTGTGGCACTCTTTGGGGGAGGCGAATAGGCTGGAAATTTCCAACAGTGGACGTCTTTAGGCTGATATGATGAAGTTGACGATCTGACATAGACAATTCGACGTATACTTGACATTATTGAACGAGCGATCGAACGAAGTTATATGCTTCAGCTGGGGCCGAAAATCGTTCGTATGTGCGGTGTCCGGTGTCTGTCTCGCAGTCCGGCTGTCCGGCTGTCCTCTACAGGTCACATTTCTCAATTCTGGTGTTTTTTTTAGCAGGTTCGTTATAGAACTTTTTTGTCGAATGACTTTATCTAAAAAAAACATTCAAGAGCAACTCTCGCTACGCTCAGGATTCAATATGCCACCCTCGCCGTGATATGTTCCCTTGAGACACAATTTACTATACAGTAACGATATTGACACGGCTAGCGGGTGTGACAGCGCGCACAAAATTAGAACGGCCCAGGTCGGAGTTATATTGGTCTGCCAACAGAGTAATGCTGTTATTTGTGAATAGCTGTCCAGTATACATATCTCGTTAACCATGGATTATGATGTATTTATTTTTTAAACCGTAATTTAAGTAAATTGCGGATAATTTCATTGTACGGCATGCCGCTACAAAAACTTAATGGCGGTTTGCAAATAATGATGGTTACGAGTTGGTTGGGGAAATATTATAAGCATTACATGAAGACCTTTGTTTTATTACATCATTATTGATAAACTATGCTGATTTTCAACTTGCTATACGTGGGAAAACATTTAGTTGATTGTCATAATGAAATGCTATACCAACTCAATTTTTAACCAATTCGGTTGTATGTTTTTTTTTGTATTAAGCAGTAACGCTGCTAACGAAATGTATAAATTTCCAATTAAAGGAGAAATTGGAGTTCACTATAATTTGACACGTTGGTGCCGTTAAGAAGCCAGTCTTCTAGTTAGATATCGCTATACGCGTCCCTAACGCGTTATAAGAAGGAACATATTGAAAGATTTAGTGTCTGAGACATAATATTATTGTTTGATAGCGCGGTTGGTTAGTAGCGACGGGACGGGTAGGATTGCTCGACCTTTGGGTTAGTTATAGCTATTACCTACAGTAACAAGTCATAAAACATATTTTCTCTAATGGTCGGATTTAGCTATAATATGATAAGAGAGAAGATTACCAGTTCGTGAGTTTGTTCTTCCGAATTATCTAAATAAAATATAATATCCACACACGTAGCTTAACCCTTAACCACCTACGCAAGGTCTCTCAGACCTTTGCAAATACAAAATAGTGAATAACTCGACGCGAGGTCATTGTACGGACTTCTGTGGCATTGTACCTTTTGCCCCTGCCTTCTCAGTGCTGGACATGCGATCGACGCATTCGGACGCGTGTCTCTGTCAATTTGGTGAGCATCAAACTGTCGTCAGAGGTCTTAGCGACCTTGCTTAGGTGGGTACGTATTATAGCTTGCTGGTCTTCGAGACCTTGCATAGGTGGTTGCGTTCACTTTTATTGGCTTGTAATTTGTATTGCTTTAACGCATTTCATGTTTTTTTCAAGTTCATAATGCTTCCTAGTGACGCAACCATCGAAAGATGGTTACGAGAAGTGTCGTCCGATGAAGATGACTTGCCAGATGATGAAGGCAGTGATTTAGAACCAGATTTAGGTCCACCAAATTTACAAGAAGAAAGCTGCAAATCGGATTCAGCAATCGAGGGTAACAAAGAGTCAGATTTGGAAAAATAAACTGTGGGTGCAATTCCCCAAAATGCATCTCCGGTTTATGAAGTTTATGAATTAACTGGCTGAACAATTGGTAAAACCACATCTCGAACGTCGATCCAAAAACCTTCATCTTACGCGGGAGTGACGCGGGACCTACTAATAGGTATAAACCATATTCTCAACAAAGATACCAACTTACCAGCACTGCCGGGTCCCAGCAATGCTGAATAACGATTGCAAGTTCAGAAATTTTGCTAAACTTGTGACCCCAAAAAGCAACGCAAGACGCAATACTCGTACATCTGTATTGAATGCAAAATACCAATCTGCATTCAATGTTCGAACGAATTGTGGCTATAATGCAAAAACATGGCTATAATGATAGCTTGCAATTTTATAACAATTGCAAGTTTCTATATAAAAACTATAGCTGATTAGCTTGACTGATTGTTGTTCTTTAAGATTTATTAATAAAAAAGTATATAATGTCAGAATATTTTTTGATATCTTGCCTCAAAAAAATTGTAGTTATATTTTTGTTAAAAATCACAAGTGAATGTTATGTTTTAAATTTAAACAACATGTTGCTAATTAATGTTGTATCAATATTTTTTAATAAATGCCTAAAACCATTAAAATGGTGAATATTATTTAAATATAACTATAATATATATTATTTTATGAAGATTTGATCCATTTTAATTAGTGGTCTCTATGACCTCTCCTAGGTGTGCATGTTATAGAAATAGGACGTAGGTAGTTAAGGGTTAATTATTACGCGCCATACTAAATTATTCTGCTGGTGGAGCCGCAGGAATAGCTAGTAGTTTACATTTTGCCACAATCAAGACTTTAAAGTCCTCAGTTAAACTGCTGTAACCCATCAACTTCCCTACCGAACTCTTCGCACAACTCACAGCGATAAGCGTACAATGACTACGCGAAAACACTACACGTTCACATTACTTACTTTACCCCAGTTTAACAAAGTTACTCTGTAACCCTACCAAACGAGGACGGTCTACGAATAACCGACGCGCCAAGCTTCATAAGCCTTTTCAATTTAGCAAGGTTGGCCGACAACAGTCCTTACGACGTTGTTCTCAGAAGTACGTGTATTTGCATAAGGCGGTGCGGTGCATTAAGTGTTTCGTACGGAGCCGGAAAGTAATAAGTCCCTTGACACGCCGTGATTAGCCTGTCATAGGGCTGGAACGTGGTATCGTAAACAGGTTCGCTGAACGGAAACAGAGTGAAACCGACAGAAACGTCACTATTAGGCCATTGCTGCATTTATCGAAGCGGAATCTGTCTGCGGTGTTTTGTTTTTGTCGAGAGTTTTACTGGTCGGTTTACTGTATGTACTATAGTGCGCGGACGCGGGGCGGTTCGCATCTAGTACTGCATTCGTACTACTCCGTTGCCGTGCATCCCACGTCAAGCTTGAACAAGGAGCACTAATGAAGCTACGCGGTAAAGAATCTATACTGTCTTGACTGACAGACAGTTGACATTGACAGCTGACAGCTTACTGATAACGCATCGACTCCGCATCGCCAAATGCTACATCCATATCTAAAGGCGAATGCCCTCACTTTCATCTCAACACAGCATATCCTCGGGAGCTCTGGTGGCCACACACACCACCAGGAACACAACACCACAAACCTACTCTTCTGTACGGCGGAGGTACTTGCCTAGTTGGACTTCTCCAAAATATGAGCGGGACGACTAATAAACGTTTATAACTTTCAGTGAGTAGGCTGTCTCACAACGGCTGTGTTCAAATTGCGAACGTCCACAGGTCGGAGCCACGGTTTCAGAAGAAGCGACTCTCTCTGCCGTGCAGAGAGTGCGGTCACTTTGTCTTCCTTAGGAAGTGTGGGTGCTGATTGCAGTTTCATAGGTGTGTCCGTGGAAAAGGGGTTACATGTGGTTGGAGCAATTGTCTGGCTATGAAAGTCATTTTGTCTCCACTAGCACTAGCGTATATATTGAGGGTAGTGTAACCAATGGTATAGCGAACAGGGAGGTATCAAGAAGATGGCCCGTGCCTTCAGCTATACTAGTCGCGTGGTGACTTTATTTTGTTCCAGAAAAATTATATCTTGTTTGAATTTGGTTTTACTGACTTGCTGGGGTTTACCTGTCGCACTAACAGAATTTAAAATAAAAGAAAATCGACAGCATACTTTGACAGACAAGACTTTCACTTTAAAAAATGCGCACTCAAATCAGTTCATCCGGAGAGCAACCATGCCACAGACCAAACATATACACATGTTAAACTAATAATATACCCCTTTGCGTCGCGGGTTACAAATGAACATTTAACCATGATTTCCTTTCCTATTAAACGCAAGTTTTACCGTACAGAAATGCATGTGAAGCGTGATGTTACTACATCGAGTAAATCGTTCGTACAACATCCAATGCAAACCTAATAGCGAGACAAAGGATTTTTTGCAACAACGCTTTACGGATGAGCATTTGCATAACCGCCTTATTTTATTTAGGACCGCGCTATACGCTTTCGTGTTCGGATGTCTTTATGCGGCTTGTTTGTGTAGTTTACATATTTTTGCGCAGCTTAAACGAGATTCATACTTATCTGACGTGGTACTCTCTGATCTGATGCAGACACCAAAGCAGACGTCACGTCCAGGGCGCATCAGTGTAAATCTAATCTTACTAAATGTATGAAACCGATATATGTTGCTGAATGACAAGGGGATTAGGCTACATTTGTTTACCTTAAGGGTGAACTATCCACAAGAGCTGTACGAGTTTGCGAGGCAGTGTGGAGGACAATTTCACCAATAGCATTGCTAGGCAGGCCTTTAAAACGTTATAAAATGAACCGGAATTATAACGGTATATTCCGAACGTGTTCGAAAATTACGTTATAACAAAATCAATATTCTCCATAACGATATAAATACCGTAACAGAATGAATAACAGAACGATATATAATAACGTTATAATATCGTTTTAAAATGCGAGCCGCGCGCTACGGCTGCGCCGTTGCCGCTCTGTGCCAATGCCAACATGCCACCACGTGGGCCGTAGCGCGACGTGCGACGTTGCCGTTATGTTGTTCTAGCTTCTAAATCTTATTAATGCTTGTTTACCTCGATCATTTGCAAATTGGTTGTGAATTGTGAATATTTGGTTGGTTGCGACGATAAATGGCGGAATAAAAATGGGACGCAGGAAACGCAACGCTGTCCACAGATTCGTGGACTTGCTCATAAATAAAAAGAAAGAGTGCCAATCTTAATAGCCCCTAGGTATACACTATTACAATATGTAAGAGGGTCAATATTTTTTTATGTTAATTGTTTGTCTCGGCACTAAATCGCAGACTCCCAGTATTAGGACCTATTCCAAACAAGCCCTACGACCGACGGTGTTGCCGTGAGCAAAAAATTATGCATAGGTATGTTGGTATGTGCTTTTGTTCATTAATCGTAATCAAAATAAAAATATACTTTTAGTTTCCGACATTTTATTTTATTTTTGATTTAGAGCCATTCCGAAAACGACAAGTTAAATAAAATCTGATTATGAAACCAAAGAATGTGTGAATTTTCGATTCCGGTTCTTCGCCATAATCTGTCTAGATAGGCTCGCGATAGATAGGGGAGACCAAGGACGGTTGGTACACAAAAATATGTATCGATCCTCCTTTTCTTACGATTCATCCTCCTTTTCTAATTAATCCTTAGTCACTAAATATTTATATAAATAACTAGCTGTTGCCAGCGACTTCGTTCGCGTGGAACTTGTTATGGTCTTAGAAAAAATATTGCTATTAAATTATGTTCGGTGCAAGCTATTTATCGCTGTCCCAAACACACTTCTACCATCTTAAAGATATACAAAAACTAGCCTATATCCTTCCAAGGGTCTCAAATTATCTGTACGGGAAATTTCATCTAAATCCGTTCAGGGATTAGACCTACGTAAAAGGTAACAGTGCGATGAGTTCGTTAGTTTAAATTGATAAATCTAAATTGAAAACTTCGTTTTTACAAACATAAATATCTTAAGAATCATCAACGGACGTTTTCATACAGTATTAAAGAAAAAAATATTTTTATATGTCTACTAAGCTACATTACTGTTATAATAATAAGTACCCAATGTTGATTAAATCTATTCGATTCTGGGAGCATCGCAGTTCTAACCTAACCTATCCTACATTTCTGGTAACTGTTCAAATCTGTAAGTCTTACTTTAAAAAAGGTCTTGCTCTCTATACAACCTTCAAACCTTTTAACTCTCTTAGGGAATGAATAAAAAAAACGCTGAAATCGTTTTCTAATCATTAAACAAACGGTCCATAACCTAAGTAATAAATCTATTATTTTAAAAATATCTTGCTCTTCGTATAAACTTTGAACCCCCTAGAAACCCTCTTGGGGGATGAATTTCAAAAACATTGAAATGTATTTTTTAGTTTTAAACAAACCGTCTAAAATCGTAGTTACACTAATGTTTTACTTTAAAATTGTCTTGACCCTATACGGCCTTCGAATCCCCTTTAAACACTCTTAGGTGATGAATAAAAAAATCTACTAATCTGCTCTCTCTATTTTAAGACCAAAATTAAAAAAATCTTACTTAAAAAATTACTTTTCCCTCCATATAAACTTTGAAGGCCCATTAACGCCTATAGGGGATGAATTAAAAACAAACTCTGAAATCAGTTTTGTTGTCTTTTAACATACAGACTACGACTGACATTAGAAATATCTTACTATATTTTCTTGCTCTCCATATAAACCTTGAATACCGTTTTAACACTTTTAACCCCCTTAGGGGTGGTATTTTTCCAAGACGATGAAAGGATTTTTTTTTTCTAATAAGTAATCGTACCACAAAGTTGCCCATCTCTAGCTCAAAAAAAATGTTTCTCATCCTAATCTTGCATAAGTACCTTTTTAACCCCCTTAGGGATGGAATTTTCTAACACGTTAAAAGTACTAACTGTTTTTCTATCCTAATAAGTAATCTTTCTACAACGTTTCAAATCTCAAGCTCAAAAAAAGTGTTTCTCATACAAACCTTTCACCCCTATTTAACCCCCTTAGGGGTGGAATTTTCTAAAACGCTGACAGTCCTTTTTTGTATTGTATTTAGTAATCTTTCTACAAAGTTTGAAGTTTCTAGCTCAAAAAATAAAGTTCCCTCCATACAAACTTTGCACCTCTATTTAACCGCCTTAGGGATGAAATTTTCTAAAACACAGAAAGTACTTTTTTCTATTCTAATAAGTAATCTTTCTACAAAGTTCCAAGTCTCTAGTTCAAAAAATAATGTTTCCCCCATACAAACATTGCACCCCTGTCCCTTACTTAACCCCCTTAGGAGTGGAATTTTCTAAAACGCTGCAAGAACCTTTTATGCATCTTAATAAGTAATCTTCCTACAAAGTTTCAAGTCTCTAGTTAAAAAAAAAAGTTTCTCTCATACAAACTTTGCACCCCTATTTAACCCCCTTAGGGATGGGATTTCCAAAAATTCCATCTTGTCCCTTCTTTTTAGTCCCAGTAGTTTCGGCTGTGCGTTGATGAATTAGGTCAGGAAGTCTTCTTTTACATATTATATAGATAAATCAAATTTCTCATTCTCTCCACCTCATTTTAAGCATCTTAGCTGACCATCCATCCGTAATGTGCGTGCTGGTGCCATGAGACCGGTTTAATTTATTTAAACTTTGTGACACAATACAAAAAAAGTATATATGGTGGACTTAGTGCCATAAGGCATTCTCTACCAGTCAACCAACGGGCTAAGCAGAAACATTTGATGCAGGCATTTAAATTATTAATAATTGACCATGTTATAACAATGCCATTAATATCTGGGGGCACGGCAGTGCCCCCGCCAAGTCGAGCGCGAAGCAAACACTGCCGTACCATCCTTTACTGGAACCATTTCGCCACATTTTCAGGCCCCTATTTGAGAACCTCTGGATAAGACCAGAATGCAGAAATTTTCGTCATCCAGAAAGCTATAATCACATACTTAAAATCCAAAATTTCAAGTCTGTAGGTCATTTAGTACCGAAGTTAAGCGAAAGCAAAGTTTCGCATTTATGACACTCACTCACTCATGATCATCAAAATAGAACTAGTACTTCCCATAAACTCAGAGAGCTGAAATTTGGTACAGAGTTAGGGTTTAATGGCCACATAAAGGGAAAACTATAAAAAAATGCTATTTCAACTCAGTTTTCTAGATACACCAACTGTATACATCACTTTGTAATCCTATACAAATATATAGGATTACAAAGTTACATTTGCAGTGAATGGGAAAATTCAAAAGCAAGAATGGGCCTGCATTCATAGTTTGTATGTATGGATAACACATTAACCTACAAAAAGAAGTAAGATTCCATAAAAAACACTCCATGTAAAAAAGAGGCCAAGTCTCGAAACTCTTCCACCGTAAAAAGTTGTGAGATATTTCGTAGAGCCAAGTTTCAGGCATTCTTATTAATCTTTATTTGCTTGCTAAATAAAATTTTGTGACTTGGCAATCACACAATACTACATAATTTTAGGTAAGTGTGCAAAAATCTATAAATACAGATAAGTTGTGTGATTGCCACGTTGCAGAATTTTATTTAGCAAGCAAAAACATTCCATGTAAAAAAGAGGCCAAGTCTCGAAACTCTTCCACCGTAAAAAGTTGTGAGATATTTCGTAGAGCCAAGTCTTAGGCATTCTTTAATCTTTATTTGCTTGCTAAATAAAATTCTGTAACTTGGCAATCACACAACTTTCCTGCATTAATGGATTTCTGCATACCTAAAGCTATGTAGTATTGTGTGATTGCCAACTCACAAAATTTTATTTAGCAAGCAAATAAAGATAAAAGAATGCCTGAGACTTGGCTCTACGAAATATCTCACAACTTTTTACGGTGGAAGAGTTTCGAGACTTGACTTCTTTTTTACATGGCATGTTTTTTTATGGGATGATGCATTTCCGATTAATGAGGCACAGAGTAGCTAAAGACAATCTGATTTGAAAAATATTAGTCAGGATATTCGTATCAGGCTACAACCTGCGCCGACAAGCCGAGCAAATCGAAAAATTCTCTATTTTACTATGACGTCGTGCACTCTAACAAACAACCTACGTTACGTAATCACATCGCTTACATTGCACGAGTAGGCTATACTGAATGCGAGAAAGGGGTAGCCTATAACGTTATTACATTATTATATCGGTTAAAAAAGTATCGGTTTTATATTAATGGTTTAGATTTATAACGTTATAATGGATATCGCTATACAGCGCGTCAAATATCGTTTTTGAGTATAGCGGTTTTAGGAATAATAACGTTATAAATGATAGCGCTATACGAAAATAGCGCTATTTAAAGGCCTGTTGCTAGGCGCGCTTGGTGCATATTTTTCTTGCTCACCGCCTCGCAACTTCGCACAGCCGAATTTCACCTTCCCATACAAACGGTTTTCCGTTCTCATATTAAAACTACGTGTTGGATTGTGACGAAACTTTGCATATACAATGATAGAACGTATATCTATGTCTGTAATTAGTTTATATGGTTCCAGTTTATAAAACAAACGAAATACAGCAAAAACAAGTTTTGTATGAAAAACTTAAATTCGCTGTATTTTTTTTGCTATGGTATCTGAAGCTACATAAACTAATTAGAGACCTGGATATACCTCATGTCATTGTACAATCCAACACGTAGTTTTAAAATGAGAGCGTAACTACGTTTGTATGGAGAATCGAGCTTACTGCGGAATCTTAAGCACTTGACTTTATATTAACAGCATTATATCGACACCAGTGACACTTAATGAAAGCTCCATTTAGTAGGTGATCAGCAGACAAAGAGTAAACATCTACCAAAGAGAAGGTGTGTTTTGGTATACTTGACACATACCTAACTGTCAAGCGCCTTAGTGTTAGGAAATAGCTACTATCATTTTCAACAACAAAAAATTAAATTGACGCTCCTCGTCTATTAAAAGTTGGACGGCGACAAAATAATATTATAACCAATTTACTACGCCGCAACAACCTACATTTCAGTTATTAACTTAAGTGTACAAGAATATTACTCCCAATACAGCCAGCATAAAGATCTCAAAACTGATCACAATTTAAAATCTAACGAGTATATGCAAATCGTGGCACATTTCCCAGCCAACTTTATGCCGTAGCTACTTCCTCAATATTTCTATCAATATCAATTGCGTTACTAGTGCCCCAGTTTCTTCAATCACGCTGGCCAACATGAATAATATCAATCTACATTTTCATAGGAATAAGAATGATAATATATATGGGCTTGGCGAATAAAATGACTACGCTTATATTTGTCTTCATAGGATCAATCTAAATAACGCATAGTTTAATTCTGCACATGGTGGGACTATGTTGACAACTTGAGATGTGAAGGTGAAGTAAACTTACATAGACTAGATTACATGACGTTAAAATTATAGATTTTTTTTCATTTCGACTTGTCTACTTACTGATTCTTGACTTGTACCTGATGACTGAATAAACAGCGGTCAAATAACATTTTTTTATTTGACAACATCATTATCCTCCTAGCGTTGTTCCCGGTAATGCCACTAAAGAAGCCCGGGGTCCGGGGGGTATTTGGCATCGGTACTAGTTTTACAAAAGCGACTGCCATCTGACCTTCCAACCCAGAGGGAAAACTAGACCTTATTGGGATCAGACCGGTTTCCTAACGATGTTTTTCTTCACCGAAATGCTAACGGTAAATATTCCGTAAGTACATAAGTTCCGAAAACTAATGAGTTTTCCAAAAATTCATGACCAATGGGTACGAGTTATTTGACAAAACTTTATTATTTTGCTAGAAGTCTATGTCATAAACTGTGTATACCTTTTTATTTGACATTGTATTAAATAACACGATTTTTGTTTAAAGTAAGTAAATGAATGTCCTAATAATCATATTGTCGATGAAAGGTTCGCCAGTATTGGTAAACTGTTACTGAAAATACCATCAATAAGAATACTACTATCCGATTTCTCAAAAACGGAATGAAACTGATTGTTAATGAAATTTTATCTCACCATCAGAAGCAGCAAAATCTTTGACTGATGACCTGGTAAAGGTTGTGGGAGTCCGCTGGATGCGGGTGGCGCAGGACCGGTCATTGTGGCACTCTTTGAGGAGGCCTATGTCCAGCAGTGGACGTCTTTCGAATGATATGATGATGATGATGATGACGTTGGCCAAACGAGCTATAAGCATAATTTTACACAGACTTCTGTATCAACCGTAAGAACACTTTTGAAAACAAATGTTTCATTAATAGACAACAATCCATTATCTGACTAATTGGCCCAATGAATTTGTATAAGCGACACATCTCATGAACAGACGATACAACCTGCGCGTCATTTGTAGCATATGAAATGTAAATGCACACTCGTTACGTTGCACCCGCCGTGCGCTCCGTATTCATGAGGACGCTACAGGGTATAGGAGGCACGGTGATAAAGATTCTAATGAAAACGGTGTTTTTTTTGGACAAAACCTACAAAACAGTCACCCAGTCATTGGAAAAGTCGCATTTTACAGCAGCTTTCATGACTTTTTCAACTCCAATAGACAAGACAATAAATGCTATAATAACGAAACTGTAGAAGAAACTAGCCATACAATCAGACTTATTGAAAACACATACAATTACCGATGATTTGAAACAACCGTTCCATACTGCAAAATGGAGACTGACAGATCCGAAATATGCCGAAACTGAACGACCCAAAATCCTCATAGCAAGTTATTTGTAAAATTGAAGACTGCTAGATGCAGATGTCTGTATAGGGTGATTAATGCAGTTCCGCTGGGGACCACTGGGTCAGCAGCCGAGCGCAATGAGCTGATACATTTTTGCGAGTCACACCCTACTCTAAATTTTAGTATTCTGAGAACAGGAAAAGTCGATAATATGCTCCTCCATTTACAATATTTAATTCCAGAGCGTTGGGCAGTGCCACTTCGTTAGCATTTTTTTTCGGGACACAAATACTGAGCTGTTTTATCTTCATCCAAAATTTCCCACATCTTTTTTTGAACATAAGACAATATTAGAATATGTGTAGCTATTTGAATTCTCTCTTTTTTATTTATTATTATTTTAGTTAATAGCATAATTTAGAGTCGTGCATTCTTCCTTTTTCTAACCAAAACTTAACCAGCGCGTCCAAAACTCCAAACCGCTGGCTCTTATGCCTCGTCCACAACCGAAGGCAGAGCATGTGAGCATTATCTTCAAATGTGTCAACGGTTCGCTCTTTTACTTCTCAACTAGTGCTGACTATTGTGATTTTTTTATGTTCTCTTTACGTGCCACTTATTGGCGATCACGACTGCTTTTTCAATGCATGCCTCTGTTTACGGGGTTTTATATAAACACTATAGGCTAGGTATAGGTAAGTGTTTTAACTTCTGGGTGCCTTGAAAACCAGCGCCATTAGCATGTATTGCTGGTGGCCTATGCTGAGTGGCATCCATTTTGGTGAATTCCGATTGTAAGACACACATTTAACATGATATCACACCAAATAAATATATTTCTTTCTTTCTTTCTTTCTTTATTCAGGCATTGATATAACTCCAAGAGATCATCGGCTTGTTCGGTACGTTTTGATAACGATGATGAATTGTGTTGTAGACTCGTGTTAAAATTGATAACGTAGTGTTGCTAAATGGATAGAACACCATCAAAAGATTGGACATAATACAGTGTACATAAAAAAATATTATTAAAACCATAAAAAATATTGTACCTTGAAAGTCTAGAAAAAATATGCATGTTTTTACTGTCCAAGAGTAAACTTAAAGCTACCAATAGAATCCTTACGCTTTTATAGAAACAAAATGTATGACAACTATGGACCTAAACGTAGTAGGTATTTCGCGACCGAAACAGCAATTTACTTGATTTTCCATACAACGATTACTTAGTGCAAAACAGCAAACTGTGACGTCATAATTTTATGTCAATTAGTATGAAGCGTTTCGGCCGCGGCCAGCGAGGATTGACATTTTTTTTTAGTATTTATGTCCTTTAATTGTACTTGTTCCTATACAAACATTTGTAACTCCAAAAACTGGTTCGAATCGCATCTTAAAAAAATCTTAGATCACACACCCCTATTGGTTCGATTTTTGACTTGAGAATATATATTTCTCACAAATACTTAAACTAGTTACAAACTGTTCTAGAATCATGCATTCGCCAATATTCGCACGGTTTGAAGACAATGACATGGAGACCATGTAGCCAATTTTGTAATGGTACCTTTTTTTTTTGTCGTGGAGAAAACCTGCGAACCAGGTACCCCACCGCATCCCCCGTTATACCCCCCGCGCGCCGCACAGGCGAGGACCGTTTTTTTTTTTTTGATTGACTGTCTACAAGCCGGGCCTCACAGGACCCTTTTGCTTGGCGCTGACAATGCGTGTGTTGTGCAAAAGGCGAGGACCGAGGGAAGCGGTCGGACTATATAGTACCTATCAATAAATTTCCCATGATTTCGGTAGATACTAGATAGCCAGCACCGGTGTTCGCCTTCAAAATGTGACGTGACCCCGCCATTTTCCCTGTTTCAAGTCCCTGAGATGATACTTAGATAAAGCTGGGGATATCCTTATAAATTCATGCTTGAGACATTGTAATGTTTAAAAAGTTGGATTGCGCTCTAAATATTTCAACCTCATCTTCAAAACCTTTCTATATCGATCAATAACCAACATCTCTCCAGACATGAAGGCACCGGCACCGTAGCTATTGCCTCTGGAGTGCAATTCGGGATTATTCTTCGGCAGTCAACAATGATATCCAAACTTGACAGTTGTGACTGTTCCATAGAAACTTGACAAACTTTCCATACATTCTGATTTCAACGAACACTGCTTACGATTACATACAGTTTGGTGACACCTACCCAAAATGTCTATTTAAACATTGTGTACCTTAAAATATGGTAGGTCGCCTTAAATAATACGGCAAGTAGCCCGCTCATGCATCATTGCTACCTGTCACGAAATGTCGAAACAAAACTTCGTGAATCTCGTGCTTACAAAATCATAATACCATAAAACAAAAGTGTCCGCTTGGGGTCCTATTCTCAGTTAGAAATTTATGCGTTTCATACAGTCGAGCGATGCATCTCCTTTCCGTGTCACCCGGCCGGGGTCCAATTAAGTTCAACTCACGACCTTAGCCCGGGGCCATAGAGCGAGCGGGTAGTGTCAGGCAGCGGTAATTCTCATGTTCATATAATAAATAAATAAATATTAGGCGACAATCTTACACAAATCGACCTAGTCCCATAGTAAGCTCAATAAGGCTTGTGTTATGGGTACTAGACGACGATATATTTAATAGATAGAAATACTTAAATACATAGAAAACATCCATGACTCAGAAACAAATATTCATGCTCATCACACAAATATTTGTCCTTACCGGGATTCGAACCCAGGACCTTCAACTTCGTAGGCGGCGTCACTACCCACTAGACTAACCGGTCGTCGAAATATGGAATGAGATATAATGCTTCTGAATAAATAATATTTTTATACCACAACGGTGGAAAATAAATATACGCCCAATATTTCCCGACACTGAAAAAATATTAACGAAGATAGTGTTTGAGGAAACACCGATGACAGTTGGAAGGGAACAGAGAAGGGAGTGACGGTGACAGTTGGGGGGTGTGGAACTTTTCCGAACAAGTCGGGGAAATCATAAAGGAAAGTCAGGTCAAGGGTGGGTGCCCTTAACTGACGAGCATCTATGAAGAATCTCATGAAATAAGAATGAAAGCGAATTAAGCTAGAAATGTTTGTCCAGATCGTAACAAGTTAGAAATCCGTGATTTCTGCCTATCCCTCCAGGATATGGGCGTTATTAGTCGAATCATCCAATTTTAATGCCAGTATTGAGAATCCGATATTGCATGCGCTACTCTCAAACAGTTTATGTAGGATTTAGGTAATCCGTATTGATTCCAAGAATAAAATTATTTGCGTGACATAACAGTTACTTACCGCTAAAATGCTAAAAAACTGTACCTATGATCCCATCAAAGAACATTTGGGTTGTTGAGATTGAGTTTGTTGAATAAAAACATGCTTTAACTAGTAAAAAGACGTTTATTCGAATTAAATAAACTAAATTTTAGAGCAGCACAGCTGCCATGATCAAAGATCGGAATAAGAGAGTGAAAAGTAACAGTGTTGCTAGTTACATAAAATAAATGCGTTTTGATGCATGCAAATTAGCCTACTTTTAAACAGATATTTCTCTGTGATATTAATCTTATTTATTTATACTAACATTTTTAAATCTATTTTATTTGTTTTAACTACTATTTTTACATTTATGTTCATGTATTGAACATAGTTGGCCGGGCAAAGCTGTCAAGAATAAAATTATTTAAGTTGCCTTTATTTAAAAATTAATATTTTTTATTAACTTTGTTGTTCAAGGGGTAGTGGGCATAATTTTTTATAAGAACGAGTGTACGTTTTATTATTCGCCAGCTTTACTTCAGCCACTCTTACTTTATTGTCAGAACCAGGAAAAGTTTTTACAATGCGCCCCATGGGCCAGTTCATTGAAGGGACATTGGTTTGCTTAACAATGACTAAGTCACCTTCCTTTAAGTTGTTACAATCATATTTCCATTTTGGCCTGTTTTGCAATTGCGTTAAGTAGTCGCTGCTCCAGACCTTCCAGAACTCTTGTTTCATTTTAATGCAAATTTGCCAAAATTTAAGCCTATTGATTTTAGTTTCTGTAAAATCCGGTTCAGGAAGACTAGTTAACGGACAACCTATTAAAAAATGAGATGGAGTAAGATAACTCAAATCAGATATATCAGAGCTCATAGGAAGCAAAGGCCTAGAATTCAAGATAGCTTCTATTTGTGTTATGACAGTATAAAGCTCTTCAAATGTGAGGCAAGTATTGCCTATAACTCTTTTTAGGTGATATTTCACACTTTTAACCCCGGCCTCCCATAATCCTCCGAATTCTGGGCTATAACTAGGGATATATTTAAATTGAATCATTTTGTCGCAGCAAAAATGATCAATTGCATCTAAGTTATTTTTTGATGAATGCAATTTATACAAGTCGTTTAAATAGTTAGATGCGCCTTTAAAGGTTTTCGCATTATCACAATAAATTTTTATTGGCAATCCCCGTCTGGATATAAATCGGCGTAGACATGCTAAAAATGTCTCCGTGGTAAGGTCACTAACTAACTCTACGTGTATAGCTTTGGTAGAGAAGCATACAAATATAGCGATGTACGCTTTTTTAATTAAAGGTTTACGAATTCTAGCTACCTTAATATCAAAATGACCACAAAAATCAATACCCGTAACCTCGAACGGCCTTGACGGAGTTACTCTATCACGAGGTAGAGAACCCATAAGTTGTTTAGCAGCATCAGCTTTGGTCCGGAAGCATCTAACACACTTGTGCAGTACCTTCTTTACTTCACGAATTCCACCAACGAGCCAATAACTTTGTGATAATGAACTGAGAACTAATTTAGCCCCAGCGTGTAAGAGCCTTAAATGTTCAGTTTCAATGAGCATGTGGGTTAAAAAATCCGATTTAGGTAAAAGTATGGGATGCTTTTTATTATAAGGTAAGTTTGTGGCATTATTTAACCTGCCTCCCACTCTAAGCAATTTATGGTGATCTATGAAAAGATGCAACCCACTCAAATTAGCTTTAATAGGCTTACCTAAGGTCAGTGTTTCAATTTCTTTGAAAAAATGAGTGCCTTGAGCATGTCGTAAAATTAAAATCTGAGAATTGTGAAGCTCTTGAGGCGTTATGGAGCCTATCAATTTATTATTTGGATTTAATATATTATTTTTAAATCTTAAAAGTAGAGCAACAATTCTCCTCAATTTGTAAAAATTCGAATATCTGTGAAATAATTCATTCCCAGTATTTAATTGTCCTACGTTACAGACTTCAGCAACTTGCTGTTTAACGGAAATGTCATTATTATCATTCAAGATATCTTTTTTGAAAGGTGCTCTAGCTTCATAAATGACATGCTCATATTTTCTATCAGATAAGTGCGCCGGGCCATGCCACCATAATTTGTTCTCATTTAATTTATGAGGAACAGTTCCGCGCGACAAAATGTCAGCAGCGTTTTCTGCACTCTTGACATAGGTCCAGGTATAGTCTTTAGTTAGACTAATAATTTCTCTAACTCTATTTGAGACGTAAACGCCTCTCTTAATATCTATAGTATCTAGCCATGCTAGCACAATTTGAGAATCCGAGTGTAAAATAACATCAAGGGGAAATCGTTTTTTCATTAAATTATAAACTCTATGTGCCAAGTGTGAGAGAAGGAGAGCACTATTCAGCTCCAAATTCGGAATTGTAAGAGTCTTATTCAACGGTGCTACGCGGGATTTCGAACACAACAAATTTACGGTGACTCTACCATCCTTATGAAAAACTCTTAAGTAGAGACAGCAACCAATAGCCCTAAACGAGGCATCACAATAGCCTAGTAGCTCTACCTTTTCTTCATCACCGGTCACAATACCTCTTTGAGTATTGATTGGTTTCATTTTGCTTAAACTCTCTACAAATTTTGTCCAGGCATCTAAGTGTTTCATGGGCAATATAGAGTCCCAATCAACCTTCAAACTCCATAAAGTTTGCATAAACAATTTAGCCGTTACTATTATCGGCCCAATCAATCCTAAAGGATCAAACATTTTTCCTATGAAACTTAAAATTTCTCTTTTGGTTGTCAATTTTTTTAAATCCAAAGGGGGACCTTCAAAAATTAGTGAATCTGTTATTATATTGTATTTTAATCCCAATGTCTTTATAATGTTGTCTTTGTTAAAATCAACTTGTTCAAAATATTTTTCAGTTGTAGGTAAGTTTTCTAATATTTCAATATTATTTGAACACCATTTGTGTAAGGTAAAACTACCTAATTTCAACAAACTTACAAGTTGCTGCTTCAGGTCCTGAAGCTCTTCAATATTGTCAGTACCACAGATGATATCATCAACATAGGTATTATTCATTAAAGCATCAGCCGCTAGTGGAAACTGATCCTTATAGCGGAGAGCAAGTTCAAGCAAACACCTTGTGCTAAGAAATGTACTTGCCTTAAGTCCGTACGTCAAGGTTTGCAGCTGCAAACAAACTATAGGTTTGCTTGGATCATCCCTCCACAAAATATTCTGTAGAGGTGCATGATGTGGGTTTATGCGGACCTGCCTAAACATTTTTTGCACATCACACATTAATGTATATCGATAGGTTCTGAATAATGTGAGCACATCAAATAACTCACTTTGGACTATTGGTCCATTTAACATAAGCTGGTTGAGTGAAATCTTATTCCTTGATTTCATAGACCCATGAAAGACAACGCGAAAAGACGTTGTTTTGCTACTTTCATTTTTGACTGCAAAATGCGAAAGAAAATAAACTGGGTCATTATAAACATCATAACTACCAATGTCGACTATTTTAGCATGTCCAAGCGAAATATATTCCCCAATAAATTTTTTATATTGTTGAAAGTACTCTGGGTGCGACTGAAACTTTTTCTCTAACACATAAAATCTCTGAAGCGCAGCTGAAAAGGAATCTCCAATATTCAGTTCATTCAATGGAGCTTTAAGCGGCATATCAACATAAAACCGATTATCTTGCAAGCTTACGGACTCATTAAAAATCTCTTCAGCCTTCTGAAATTCAGAATTTAATTTATTTGACACTTCAGGGACTTTTTCGCTCAACCAAAACTGCTCCATTATTTCATTCAATTTACAGTCATTTTGCACCTGAACTACATGATTAGAAACAAGCTGAGCATTTGGATTTATATTGGTTTTACATACAATTGAACCACCCGTGACATAGCCAAACAGTGTGTTTTGTAAAACTAGCCCATTTCCTAAGGAAACATGGCCATCCAACAATGATTTAAAATACAGGTCTGCACCCAGCAATAGAGGAATTTCAGAGGGAACGTTAAAGTTTACATCTGCCAATTGGATACCACTTGGAATTTGAAATTCGCTTACATCAAAATAATTTTGTGGCAACTGTGTGGTGATTGAATCTACCACGTGACAATACACATCAAATTTAACATCATGAACTATGGAGTTCAAAGATATTTTTACAGCTTGGTTTATCAAATTATTGTTGTTGCCCACACCAATAATATTGGTGTTTTGAGTCATTGGAGTCAAATGTAATTCCTCAACCAGCGATTTTTTTATTAGATTTGCTTGGCTTGCACTGTCTAAAAGTGCTTTGACATAAATTTCATGACCAAATTTGTCAATGATTTTTACCTGCACAGTTGGTAATAAAATATTATTAACTGAGCGATTATTGGAATGCAATATAACAGCCTGCTCTTGATTAGAATCCTCATGCAAAAGAGAGTTGTGAGACTGCTTGCAGGTTTTACATTTAAATGCATACCTACACTTGTCAGTGTGGTCACGAAGACACAATGTACATAATTTGTTAGAATTAACAAAATGTATTCTTTGTTTTACAGAAATTGTTTTAAATTTTGGGCACATGAATATAGCATGGTCCATATTGTCACAATATAAGCAACCTTTTTTAACGGTAACATTTGTCACTTTTGAATAATTAAACTTTGCCTTACCTTCATAGGAAGGGGCAGAGGGGCCCTTCAATGGGGGGCTGTCCTCTAGCGCCATAGCACGCTTTTCCAAATAAGATAAAAAACCTTCTATTGTAGGCATACCTTCAACATCCACCTTATCGAGGTGGTAAGCCCGATTCGTATAGGAATCCAATTTGCGGCTTAAAATTGCAATTATCAACATGTCCCAACTATCGGTGGGCTGTTCTAAATTCTTAAGGGCATGCAACTGCTGCCTAACATCTGACACAAATGAACGAATTGCAGCAGCAGTGCCACGTTGTATCTGAGGCATATCCAGCAACATGTTTATGTGGTTTGTGACAAGACGCGGTTTGTTGTCAAATCTTTGTTTTAACAGCTTTATTGCTTCTGGATATGACTCATTCACAATGGGCAAATTTATAATTACTGATAAAGCATCATCCTTTAAGTATTTTCGAAGATAAAATAACTTCTGAACATTTGACAAGGTTTTGTTTTGATCAATAATTGCAGAAAATAAATCCATAAAGGGTTTATATTGGGTAAAATCTTTCCCATCGAAAAAATTAATGTCTATGCTTGGTAACTTTGAATTTGAAATATTGACACTAGCGGAAGACTCTTCTGATTTAATTGCACTTAGTGCCACATTGAGTTCCGACATTACAAAGTAATATTTTTCTTCAACTTCAGAAACACACTCCGAATCCGATTCGTCCAGCGATAAAATGTCTAGCGTTAAGTCCTCATACTGTTTTAGAGTACTCACAAGCTTGTCCTTGCGCGCTTGAAGCATCTCCTTTCCCGCAGAGGCGAAGGAGACAGGATCAGTGACGAAGGCCTCGATACGCGTGATAACCGCTTTTAACTGTCCACGCTTTTTACGCATTTTCTTTAATTCCGCTTCCATTTTTAGTTATGTTTACTACTTACTTACGAAACGAAACCGCACTGATACCGCACTTAACACTTTCACGGACTATTTAATTTACTATTAAACTGTTTAAAAGTTTGTCGAAACGTTATATCTTGGGAAAACCGCAACAACACGACACGATGAAATGTTTGTAAATAAATCCAAATTAAATGACAGCTGACGTATAGATGACAGCTATGACGTTGACGTTTAGTTGACGTTGACACGTGAGCTTCGTATAGACGAGTCCCAATGCTGCCAACACAATCATACGCACGCAACTTAATCGCACATCTTGAACGAGTATAGACAAGTTTTTCGATGCACCGCCGTTAACACGGAAAAAATTATGACTTGACAAAATGCTCCAAATTGCTTCAAACTTATAGAGTTTGAAGCTGTTCCTTCACAGGCCCTGACGAAAACTGCTCCCACGCATAGTACATGGCACATAGGCGAGAGCACGACGTTGAATTCCGCTATAGCCGGATTGGCGCCGCGCGAGACCGACTTGTATAGCAAGCGGTCCTATCGCGAATTCTCGACGAACACTGCACTGATTCTATTCAACTTTTTAAAAATATCGAAGGACCACTTGGCATGTTGAATAAAAACATGCTTTAACTAGTAAAAAGACGTTTATTCGAATTAAATAAACTAAATTTTAGAGCAGCACAGCTGCCATGATCAAAGATCGGAATAAGAGAGTGAAAAGTAACAGTGTTGCTAGTTACATAAAATAAATGCGTTTTGATGCATGCAAATTAGCCTACTTTTAAACAGATATTTCTCTGTGATATTAATCTTATTTATTTATACTAACATTTTTAAATCTATTTTATTTGTTTTAACTACTATTTTTACATTTATGTTCATGTATTGAACAGAGTTGAATTAAACAAATATTCCTTAAATTGTATGTAAGACTGAATAATTGTAGAGAAAGTAAAGAATGTTGGAAATTAGATAAGCCACGTTTCCATTTATCTTAATTAACAGAAGGAGACATCCCTAGAATATATCGCTTTGAAACTGTCCTTTTCATTCCGATTTTGATTAAGCACCTAAAGGATATTCCTTTGACGCGATCGAATTAATTACCTCCGCATTTAATAATTCGACTTTACTAGAAATGAATACATTACTCAAAGCCAAAAAATAATAAGAAAGTAACCCTTGCTTGCCAATTTTTTATTCGCCACAAGCGGGGTTTGAACCCACAACCTCTGGAATCCGTCCATCGCTCTGCCAATTGAGCTACCGTGGGTCCGCTAATGGCGACGAATCTCTCAATCCCTTCCACTATTATATTTACACCTTAGGGAGGCTAGGCAATCTGCGGGCGTAGCATGATACCCATTTTATCACTTTTCGCTGTGGATAAGACATCCGTCGCGTTCTGACAAGTTTAGTATGCGAGTGCGAGAGTGACGGATGAGCACAACGACCAGTGATCAAATGACCACCAACTACGCCCGCTGAATGTGGTATAAGTCGGCCCTTAACCCCGCTGTTTCTATGGCCGGACCGCCATTGAGGTCTTCGTGCAAGAGAAAGCGGAAAGCGGGTCGCAGCTAGATCACCGCTATTAGATTGTCATGCATGTTGGATTAGGTAATTAATTGTGACAGACAATTTTACTCCTACCATGGAGATGTATTTAGAATACATTAATAATTTCATATCATGCGTGATAGTGGAATAGATTGGTTTCATCAGCGTTAAGGGATGGTGTCCGAGGCAGTTTGGGAATTGGATGTCAACGCAATTGCGGAGTTTGTGTGACAGTTGTTGATGGGTTTTTAGAAATGAAGGCATGTGAAAACTTAATTTTTAACTAGTTGTCCACTTAAATTCGAATTGTCCTACTGAATTGATCCGGCTCGACGACTTCTGAATAGCTTAGAACCATCTCGAGAAACAAAAGTCTTGCGATTCAAAAACCGCACTTGAATCTGTCCATTCGTTTCGGAGCTACTATGCTACATACAGACACACAATACAATATAATATACAGATGCACCCGCCTTTTTGCGTTGGGTGTCAATTAGAGTGAATTAAGTAATTATTTCAGGACGGTACAAATCTTTCTTGCCTATTCTTTTATTTTTTTATTGATGTTTAAATATAATTTTATTTAATATGAATAATGTGGCACCAGCTCATCGATATTTGTTGTTTTTTGTTGTATATGTTCTAACTCACTCACCGTAACCTGAAATTCTTGCCTATGTTTTACGATCCTTGCATGTTACTAACATTACCTTTAAATGTGTAAGAGTTTGTACATACTAACATTTTATAGGCACGGCCTGAAATAGATGATATATTATTATTTATTATTTGTATATTTTTCATGTCTCGAATAAACAATAATGTTGTTTAACTGTATTAATAGTTGTTGCGTTATCAACTTCACTAGAATATAACCAAATGTACACCAGGCAATTCGATTCCATTAAAATGTCTATAGTAGCACATTCCAGAATTCGGTCCCATCACGTTCCGACACCTGCCTATTACGCAATTTGCGTAATTACACCTTTCGAAATAAGACCGACAATCGCGGGAACCCTTCACAAAGAGCTGAGCATCGGTACAAGGAGCACTTTAAATATTTAGCACAGGAATACTCACCTGTCCTGAATCGCTCCAGTATATCTTCACCTCAAGGTCTTTAATAAATGTGCAGGATCGCAGGTCAGATTAACACTGGTTCTTGGAGATATTTAGCACAGCAATACTCACAAGCTTTGCTCGACCCGCCCCAGTATATCTTCACCTCGAGGCCCTTAAAAATGTGCGGGATCGGAGGTCAGATTAACACTGGTTCTTGGCGAGTTGTGCACATGGTGAGTACCAGCTCAGCTGCATACTTAATGGCGTATAAGCTATATCTCGACTAGGTAATATGATATTTAAGGTTTGGATAGACCACTACATAAATTTAACGGTTGTTGGTGCCATTGTTCGATGATTAGGTCTTTGGTAATGAAGCTGTTGCGAGAAGTTTTAAAATAAGGTGTTATATTTGTTATCTAATCAGATAGTGGTATTTAATCTCAGATACATTTTAAGAAAGGCAGGGAATGTGAAATGTCATCTCGATCATAATGCAAATTCGCTAGGGGATTGCAAATAACATAGGCAAAGCTACTACGAAGACGTACGCCCGAAGGTCTATTCGACAGGTACAGTGTTGCAAGTGATCTTTGGAAACCGTACGGGTAAAAAGTATAGACTACTTACTAGTATAAATTATAAACTACTGTTCATTTCATAACCGTTACATCCTTTTTTACTCCTTATAATTATAATATTCATGCAGATTATAAAAGCAATTTACAACAAGGAACTCCCTGAGTTTTTTGTATTTTTTTTATAATCTGTGTCAATTTAATTTAATATATATTTAACCAACATGTATTGTGATGAGTGCCATGCCATGATACAGATTGCTATAGTATGAAAGTGATCGATGATCATAGCAAGGGCTCAGGACCATATTACATATAACAGAGGAAGTTACAAGGTCGCCCCCATCGGCGACAAGTTCAAGGAATCTCGCATGAGATGGTACGGGCATGTTATGAGACGCGACGAAGACCATGTCGTGAAGAAAGCCCTCGCGGACAACAAGAGAGGCAGAGGTCGCCCGCTTGTTACCTACTCGTCCACCATATGGAAGGACTTGAAACAAGGCTAGTTGAACACAGTGACAACCCAGGGTTGACTGACCTGGAGCATGAGGAGGGCCGACCCCAAATAATGGGAAGATGCACAGAACGAAGACGAAGTTTGTAAATTACACTCGCGGTCAAAGAAACCGGGTCAGTACGAAAATCTGTAATATCTCCTAAAATAATAAAGCTAGGGACATGCATGAATTAAACTGCATATTGTAGATAATTTTATACTGAATTAAATAACATCAAATGGTGGAATCGTAATTCTTTTGTTTAATAAAATTACATAGGAAACAAAAAATCAACCAATTTTACGTACAAAAATAAGCAGTAGGTACTTCACATACAACACAAAAAATAAAAATTAATACTTCGTATTGCCTCCTCGGGCTCTTCTTACAGCTTCTAGACGATTCGGCATGCTGTTTATTAAGTTCTTTATGCGTTCTTGCGGGATATTGTCCCATTCTTCCACTAACGCCTGTTTCAGGTCTCTAAGTGTAGCTGGGGCGGGGTTTCGAGCTCTTACACGCCTCCCAAGCTCGTCCCATACATGCTCAATCGGATTTAAGTCCGGACTCCTCGAGGGCCAGTTCATACAGTTGATACCAACCTCCAAAAAATAATCTCTGACAATTTGAGCTGTGTGTGGCCTGGCGTTGTCATGCATAAACATAGAATTTCCACCCATATTAATTAAGTATGGGCCGACATGCTCATTAAGAATCTCTTCTACATATCTTGCACTCGTTAATGATCCATTTTCTATTAAAACTAACTCCGAGCTACTCTCTGAAGAGATTCCAGCCCAAACCATGACTGACCCACCGCCGAACGCCACTTTTTCCTCAAAACATGCTGGAATAAAACGTTCACCAGGCCGTCTGTAAACTCTTTGCCGCCCGTCATTTGCATAGAGCATAAATCTGGATTCATCGGAAAACAAAATTCTTGCCCAATCTTCGTCACCCCAGTATCTGTGATCGCGGGCATAAAGTCGTCTTGCTGTTCGATGTATTCTTTCAAGTTTTGGGCCATTGGCCGGCCTATGTGGGGTCAAATTTGCTTCTTTGAGCCGCCGCCTGACAGTCCGCTCGCTGATGCCGTCCCTTCGGGTCTCTAAAAGCTGATTTTTCACTTCAACTGCTGTGAGGTGCCGATTTCGGAGCATGGTTGTAACAATAAATCGATCTTCTCTAGCTGTAGTACATCTTGTTTTGCCAGTTCCTGGTCTTCTAAGGTTCTGCCCAGTTTGTAGGTAACGTTGGAGGACTCGCTGCACTGTAGAAAGTGACACACCTGTTCTTCTCGCTGTATACCTCAGACTTCTTCCTTCTTCTAACATAGTGATGATACGAGTACATTCATCTCGTGTTAGCGGCATGATAGACATTCAAGAATGACCACAAAATAAAACAATGACAGCCTTTTATCATAGTTCTTTGACAGATTGAAAACAATTGCTTAAAAACAAGCAAAAGTAAAACGAACGCAATTTCAAATAAGTACCTAATTGGTTTTTTTTTTTCAATTAAACCTTTTTCCAGTTACTACGTAGAACATTGAAGGTTGGATTTAGAAGGATATTAAATTCTCTATAAAACATAGTTAGTTTCATGCAGATACGACCAACGATTTACAAAATATTGAGGTTTTCGTCACTGACCCGGTTTCTTTGACCGCGAGTGTATTACGTTAATTCTTTCTTTAGTTGACGACCTCTGTAGCCTAGTTGGTAGTGACCCTGCCTACGAAGCAAGAGGGCTTCGAATGTAAGGGCATTCATTTGTGTGATGTGATTGTGATTTTAATTAAATTTATGCTAGTCATAATATTAAACGAGCGAGCGAAGCGAACGAAGATCTCCGTTTCAGCTTAGGGCAAACATTATTTCGTATGTCCGGCGTCTATTCGACTGCTTTCCTCTACAGGCCACATTTTTCAACCGATTCTCGTGAAATTTTGTTATTTTTTAGGGTTCCGTACGCAAAGGGTAAAAACGGGACCCTATTACTAAGACTTCGCTGTCCGTCTGTCTGTCTGTCACCAGGCTGTATCTGAAGAACCGCGATAGCTAGACAGTTGAAATTTGCACAGATGATGTATTTCTGTTGCCGCTATAACAACAATTTAATACTTACTAAAAACAAAATAAAATAAATACTTAAGGGGGGAACCCATACAACAAACGTGTTTTTTTTGCCGTTTTGTCTGCCGCCAGGCTGTATCTCAAGAACCGCGATAGCTAGACAGTTGAAATTTTTACAGATTATGTATTTCTGTTGCCGCTATAACAACAAATACTAAAACCAAATAAAATAAATATTTAAGGGGGGCCCCCATACAACAAACGTTTTTTTTTTCAGGCTGTATCTCAAGAACCGCGATAGCAACAGTTGAAATTACTAAAATCTTATGGCACTTACGTCCTTTTCTTTAAGGAAGGCAGCTTTTTAGAAATATCTCAAAAACCTTTGAACCGATCTTGTTCAAAACAATTTTCGCTGAAAGAATTTAATAAGACCTATGTCTATGATTTTTTTCATATTTTAAAAATACACGGTTCAATAATAAGAGGGGGGGGGGGACACAATTTTAGTGACTTTCGAGCCGATTATCTCCGAGTTCCGACTCTATTCACTTAATCAAAAAAATTGCTGAGAAACCTCATATTTATTTTGAAAGGCCTATCGATTGATGTGCCACCCGTGGGCTTGCAATGAAAAAAAAAATGTTTGACTTTCAGTTTTATGTATGGAGTGCACCCCTAAAAAAAATTTTTAGTAATTTAATTACAAAACTATGTAGCGGCTAACAAAATACACCTATCCTCGAAATTTTATTCAAATACACCTTATAGTTTTCGAGTCAAATGCCTGTGACATACGGATGGACAGACAGACAGATAGACAGACAGACATGACGAATCCATAAGGGTTCTGTTTTTTGCCATTTGGCTACGGAACCCAAAAAATGCGGGGGTTACATTTTAATTTAATTGCGTAGGTACTCTGTAGTGCAAGTTGCTGTGTTCTCGCGGTCCGCACAAAACGGGTCGGCGGTCCGGATGCGGACCGCGGTCCGCCATTTGGCGACCCCTGCACTAGTCTTTAGATATACACTACTTCTTGATGCTGACTACTACATTTCCATTTTTTCAGGATTACAGGCCAACCCCGTGTCTCCACTCGCAGAAGTGCATAAAGGAACAAAATGGATTTAAGGTGAAAGTTCAACATCTTTTGTAAGAACAAGACCGGCATTGTTCTAAACCTTTGTGCGAGAACAAAAACTGAAGAACAATAGGCTTTCGTGATTGATTGATTAATTAACTCATTCTAGTGGCTTTGAGTAACTTATTTCTGATTATGGAGAATGTTGCCAAAAGTTTTCTTTCATAGAATATTTTAGGTTTTCTTATTAAAGATCCATAATTATTAGTTTTAAATAGTTCGTAATTAGTAGAGTTTTGGTTTATTGAAGAGTTGAATAAGGCTGATGGATTACCGATCTAGTTAAATATTAGACTTTGCCACTTAGGTGGCCAGCCAAGGTCACAGGTTAGTTCAAAGAACTTTAGAAAAAAGGCATGATTAAGGGGCGCTGACAAGACCGAATTTTGTTGAAATTGATGTTCTAAGCAGTTTTTTAAGAAAACCTACTTGTTCTAGCACATAAAAAAAAAATGTTAATATTCACCATATTTCAAAGAGCGTGGACGGGCTCGATACGTAATTAGACGAAATCGGCTCGATAGAAAATAATTGCAAAGATTGGTCTTAAAATTATCTTAAACGGTTCTATGTCTTTATTTTTTTGACGTATGGGTCTGCAATTAAAAATACGGACTCAACATATTCATACCTAAACCGCTAACGAGTCACAATTCTCAAATAATCCACACTTTTTTTTATTTAATTATTTATATCTTCAAAAACCGGGCCGCCCAGTGACACTCGCTCTCGTTTACTCCGATACAAATAGACAGTGTGCGCGCTATCCCAAATCCTCAAGGCCATTTTGGTGTTGACAGTGCCTTAAGGTAATTTTTGGGATGCGGATCAATTAACCTATAGTGACTTCAATAGCATGGATATAAACAATAACAAATTCATACAGAGCGAATAAATAAAAAACTTACCTCTAGTCAATAGAAAACAGTTATAGTGCTTTCAAGTTATGATATAATCACACAGATTTATATAAGAGACGCTATATTACTGTACTGTACCGTATTTATACCTACTGTAATTTATTAGCATCAAATAAATTATCTTATATTATCTTATCTTGTATTATCTTATCTTGTCTTATCATATCTTATCTTATATTATGCGGATTAGGAATCTGACCAAAAATTAGGCGTTGTAGTTTTTAACTTTGGCTTTGTTCACAGGAAATATGCGAACGTAGATTATTTCGTTCAAAATTGCCTGATTATAAGTTTATTTTACGGCCAGCCACATTTGCATTACCCTCGATCATATATTTTCCGGTCCTAATTGGCAATCTGTACGCAGAACCGCTGGCCGTTGGGGCGCTAAAGGTTCTCGATTGGCGACCACCAACCGGAAGGCGCAGCGTGGGTAGACCCCCCACAAGATGGACTGAGGACCTCTGGATGCGGGTGGCGCAGGACTGGTAATTGTGGTACTCTATGGTCCAGGCCTATGTCCAGCGGTGGACGTCTTTCGGCTGATATGATGAATGCAATTTCATTGTCATTCTCAGATATAACCAATAATTTTCTTAATTTTTACAATAATTTGACGACCGCTTTAGCCTAGTTGGTAGTGACCCTGCCTACGAAGCAAGAGTTCCCGGGTTCGAATCCCGGTAAGGGCATTTATTTGTGTGATGAGCACGAATATTTGTTGCTGAGTCATGGATGCTTTCTATGTATTTAAGTATTTATTTATCTATAAAGGTATGTTTATCGTCGTCTAGTACCCATAGTACAAGCTTTGCTTAGTTTGGGACTAGGTCGATTTGTGTAAGATTGTCCCCTTATATTTATTTATTTATTATTTATTTATAATTGCACACAGCGCTTTATGAACACAGAAAGTTCAGTTGCTTGATATTTTCACTAGAAAAAGTGACGTATGAAAGTATGTATAAAGTACGTCACTATTCAAGGAAATTGCTTCTAATTACCGATTACATGTAAATCGACGCGTGCGCCGCGGATCCTTCGCCTCCAACGACGACCGCTATTTTAATTCATTGTATCATGATACAGATTAAAGAAAACAGAATGATCACAATAGTTTTTTTTTTCATGTGACACTCTTCTTCAACGTCATCTGCTTGGCTATGTTTCCAAAAAAGAAATAAATATTAAGAGTCCGCAGTAAGCTCGATTCTCCATACAAACTTACTTAAGCTCTTATTTAAAAAGCTACGTGTTGGATTGTAACGAAACTTTGCATATAACTTTGAATGACATGAGATATATCTATGTCTGTAATTAGTTTATGTAGCTTCAGATACCATAGTAAAAAAATACAACGATTTTAAGTTTTTCATACAAAACTTTTTTTTGCTGTATTTCGTTTGTTTTATAAATTGGAACCATATAAACTAATTACAGAGATAGATTTACCTCATGTCATTGTATATGCAAAGTTGCGTCACAATCACAATCCAACAGGTAGTTTGAAAATGAGAGCGTAACTACGTTTGTATGGGAAGGAGAAATTCGGCCGAGCTTACTGCGGACTCTTAAGTTTACTTTATTCTCCGACCGTCTGTCAATAATCATTTTAAACAGAGGGGCAATAACTACAGCAAAATACATTTCATAGGTACGAAACTTTACGCACTCGACCAGGTAGTCTACCCCCACCATAGTAAATATTATTTTTTATCCGCGGTTAGAATACTTTTTATTTCTGCGATGGTCAACTACTTGTCTTCTTATGTCAGTAATCACTTCGTAAAGTTCGTGCTCCGTCGTTTATAGGTTTATTTACCGATACTAGGTAAACATCAAGTTTTTTAGTTTGTAAAAGGTTTTTTTTATCATAATAACAAATAAGTACCTAGGTACAATTTAAATACACTAACACATATACTTACACCCCAAAACCAAAATTAAAGGTAGTATACAGGATAGTTTTCGCTTTTAATAGATTGTGGCATTGGTAAAAACAGATTTTGATTATTACTTATATACCTAAATAATAAATAAATAAATATTAGGGGACAATCTTACACAAATCGACCTAGTCCCATAGTAAGCTCAATAAGGCTTGTGTTATGGATTCTAGACGACGATATATTTAATAGATATAAATGCTTAAATACATAGAAAACATCCATGACTCAGAAACAAATATTCATGCTCATCACACAAATATTTGCCCTTACCGGGTTTCGAACCCCGGCCCGGACCTTCAGCTTCGTAGGAAGCGTCACTACCAACTAGACTAACCGGTCGTCAAAATAAAGAAACTGATTACATAATATCTTCTAAGCAATGATGTAATATAAGAAAGAGGTAGATAAGTTGTCTATAGGAAATTCCGTGTTTAAAAATGGTCACGAAATCTGACAGCATACGTTTCCATTGACGACGCGAAACTGAGCAAGTTGTTGCAATTGACTCAGTTTTAGTGTGCCACTTTTGGAGCACTTATAACCTATCTACCACTTTTTTATATTACATCATTGGTATTGGTATTTATTTATGTGGCCCATTGCATTGGGTTCACTTTTTTGCATTAATACATTGTTTATTTAATTATTTAATTTAAAACTCAATTACAAGTGGTTCCTCTGTAAACTACACTGTACAAAACCGTACGTTCTCACTTTATTTATAAAGCCCCGGACAGACTGTCGCGCCGATCCAACCGGCAATATTTCACCGTCAGCGAGCCACCGAGTCCTCTTTGATGATGCTACTTATGAATATCGCTACTTCGCTCTTCTGACAGCGGCGTGTGAACACAGCCGTACGGAATGCAGCATTACAATTTCGAAACGCCATAAGCGGTGGCGATTTAGCGGTAACAGGCGACTTTTTAAATAGATAGGGTGACGCTAAGACACAATTATCGAATGGTATTTATAATGTTGAAGATTGGAGGATTAATCAAGTGGTATTTTTAACTGTTTTTGTAATAGGTTGGCGTTTGATCGCGTTCGCGTTGCATTTGGTATGTGTCGCGGTTTGTAGCGAAACTTAAAATGAATATTTCTTGAAATTGTGTTATTTGACTATATCTACATTGTACATTTGAACTGTTGCTTATTTCCAGGAGGTGACTACGCCCGACGGTCTCTAAAAAATGTGATTCAATGGGAAGTCTATAGTAATAATAACACAAAGAAGAAAAGTCTGTACGTTTGTATAAGTTTGGTGATGGTCCACACACACACATCCCTCATTTGCGTCGGGGTATAAAATCGGCCAAGTGCGAGTCGGACTTGCGCACGAAGGAATCCGTACCATTCTCTATAAAAACGCCAAAAAAATCATGTTTTTGTATGGGAGATAGAATACCTATTGATTGAGATACCTATTGTTCAACTTTCACCATTGACAAGTGTCTATAAAACGCTCTTTTTTTCTATAAACAAGGCCTTAATAGAATAAAAACAGAGGACCTCCCTTTTTCAAGTCGGCACAGAGAAAGCAGTGATTATTGTAGTCGGTAACGAGATTGGGTGGTTGGTGGATAATCTCTCGCGACCACAAGATGGCGGGCAGCCCTGCTTCCAACGAGACCACAGCGGCCTTGGAAATGTTAATAGGCTAGGAAAGAAAACTTGGATAGTTACAAAAAAAAACACGTTTATTGTAGTTAAATAATATTTGAAAAAAAATCAAATCTACTATGTAGTACCTATAAAAAAAAACTTTATTGACGTCCAAAAAAATTTCATTCTGAATTCAAATATTCTTGAAGCTCCCCTTGTCTGATTCTGTTAGCGTTTGAAAAACAAAAGAATACGAAACCCCGAGCGTTCTGTTGAGAATAGATTAAAACAGTATTGTTTGGGGTTCTCTCACTGATCCTAAGCGCGTTTGAGAGCGCATTAACGATTCAAATCAAATAGCATTACTTCAGTAAGAAGTTCCAAAATCAAGCCTTTACCAGACTAATTTCGGACAATTAGACGGTATCAAAACTACCGTGATTAAAAAAATTGATACTTGAAATATATTATGGTTTTAATATATTACCTACACGACGAATACTAAGTGCAATGAGAAAGTTATTCGTTTTTATTTTTCCCATAAGGTATCCCCATTCAACAAATTCTCTCCATTTAAATCCTAAATCAATTTTCAGAAAATCACCTATTTAGTTACGTCATAACCGTAAACAAAGTTCTCGTACCTCGTTAAAGCCCGTTCACCACCGCTTGCGACGCGATGCAATTACACTATGCTGTAATTTACTGCCCGCCTAAGCTAAAACAACGTATTTCCGTACAAATCTGACAGAAACTTACGGCCTTTTGGCTTAGGACGGCAGTCTGGAAACCACAAGAAAGGCTGTTGTTAGAGAAAATTATACCTAAAGAAAACTGCAAGACTTGGCTGGTGACATTTATAAATGTTGGTTTTAAAATAGGTACTATGCCTACTAAGTATGTATTTATATATCTATTACTTTATAATATAAAAAAAAATAACTAAAAAAGGCGAGCTTATCCCTTTAAGTAGTCTCTACCAGCTAACCTTTAAGCAAATGAGTTAACAATATGTGGGAGATGATAGACAATGCGAGTTATGTACGAAAACTGACAAATTATTACAAATAAAAATAAAAAATAACTTTTGAATACGCTTAACTTGAATACAAAATCTAAATAAAGCTCATAAACAAATAACACGCGAACAAGAAAGATCCTACTAACGTTACAAATGCGAAAGTTTGGATGTTTGGATGTTTGTTACGAGTTCAATCACGCTTAAACGGCTCAACCGATATGGATGAAATTTTGCGCGACGGTAGTTTATAGCCTAGATTAATATAGGATAGTTTTTATCAGGGTCCTCGCAGACGAAGTCGCGGGCAGTGCTAGTAATATATACATTTATATACATAGTCAGGAGACTATAACCTAACCCCCTTATTCATAAAACTTAAAATGCCTCTGCTAAATAAAATGTGCTTTGTCCCTTTCTTACGAACACAAATGTCAAAGTGACAGATAAGGACAAACTAATTTTAACGCCATTTTAGTTAAAACAGGCTTGTAGTACGTTTATGAATACGGCCGTAAGTCATGAAGTAGAGAATATAATTAATCAAATACATATTCGTCGATAGTACAGTCAAGGAATTTAATTTCCGACCCAGCTAAGGCTCAATATTGTATAGCAAACTGTCACCATAAGAGCTAGCTAGAGCACAACGTTCCTTTGACATATCGCATGCATTGTTATATGTTAGTAACTAGGCAACCAGATTAACTACGTTGACATGGTGAACTGAAATTTTAAACGTGTTATCTCCTCAATCCCCACTTCCTGGTGTAACTCTGCTATTTCTAGCTCTTAATAGTTCACGGTTAGCGGCAGGTATTTTATTTTTCAAATTAATAACGTAATTGAAAATTATTTTTCAGATTTCTCGATTGACACTGACACATGTTCGTAATTAGAAAAGCAAATGATAACTTTTCGCAAAGAGGTTATCTGTAATGTGAAGTGACAAATAAATATGTATTGACAATTTGACATTTCAATACTATTACTGAAATAGAAGTTTCGACCTTAATGCATTGCGAATATCTGACGACATTTCAACGAAATGGGTAGGTATTTAAATTCCTTGACTGTACATTTCGCTCATGGTGCATTTACACTGAGGATGTAATTCAAACTTACAGTATGCAGGTCCTTGTATACGATGTAGTGTTTTGTTTCTGAGAGGTGATTACTTAACTTTTCGAATCAACGCTAGAATAAGCCAGCTTTATTTTTTCATACAAAAGAATACATATAATGTTTCGTTATAATCTCGGTGGGATTAATGACCTTTCTACATTCGAAGTGGATTTCTATTCGTAATGGACTCTATATTTGGCACTGATAATTCGATCTCCAATATTTGTCCAAAGCGGACATGTCACTTCTGGTCCCTTAATAACAAAATGACACAGCCATCAAATAACTGGCTTAGTATTATCGAGTTTCCGAACCCAGGTGAGGTGCACTCGGGTAACACAAAAAAAGTCGGGAAAGTCGGGTTATTCCGAAAATTACTATATTAGTAATTTTCGCAATAACCCGACTTTCGGAATCACCCGAGTGCACCTTACTAGCTTTTCTAAAACGTTCGCTACTAAAACTACTTGAAGCTTATTACGCTTTTCATAAAGGCCCATAAACAACTTTAACTGCCATTTACCTCAATAGATCTCGGATCAATCTGTTACATAAGGCTGGTATTCCAATGTGAATGCAATGTGTCTCGCGCATGTTCGATCTTAGTGCTTTCTCCCTGCATGGCCATCATGAGACGGCGCGCGGCGGATCCATTTCTTTCTTATTAGACGACATTTTAAGAGAGTCAGCAATATGTAATAATAAATACAAAGAATGAGAAGGGGTGACGAAAGTTTGGAACGGTTAATCGTTGTGGAAAACACAGAAGGTGAAAGATCACGGAGCCGTTCACATGCTCGATAAACTGATCGACTTAAAGACATGGACCTGTCTCAAATTGTACCATGTTGTGAGCAACGTGACGGCTCGATGTCGGTGGAGGGAACACATTCGTGCTCGAACAAAAATCAGCAACCACGATCATCAGTCATGATGTGTCTTCTTGACTACTGAGAAAAAACTAGGTCTGTTATATGTGATGTTGTGTTGTGTTCCTGTTCGTGAGTAAGGTCGCCAGAGCTCCCGGAGCTGCGCTGTGTTGACGCTGACGGAACTACATTTGTCTCTAGCTGTCTACACAATGAATCTTCAAATCAAAAAAGGGGTTGGCAACGCCCTTTATGATTCACCTGGAGTCGCCAGTATCCGTAGACTACAGTATCTGCTTACTACGAGGCTGGCCATACGCTTGTTTACCATTAGTATAAGAAGATCACTCAGAAAGGATGGGTCATCTGTCACGCACGCGGTTTTGTGCTACCCGTGCTGCACATAGCGATCAAATTGGAATGCAAATTGCATGTCTCCAACTGACCCCCTAGTAATTGGTAAAGCCTGCGAAGACGGACAGACAGATGGCATGTTTATATTGCATTAACGAGGGTTTCAGACCCCAGCCTGGACCCAAATCACTTGCCGTCTTGATTTTAACGGTTAAGATATAAAATCGAAATTTACTGGCCTAGAGATTTTTGTTTGTTTCTTCGCAATTTGTGTTGAATTCAACGAGTTTCGCGTCACAACGCGCTGTAAAATACTGATATCTGAAGTGCAATACTTAAATAGATAAAAATTGGCATATAATCAACTCATACTTTTATGTGAGAGAATTCATTGGTAGTTTCAGACACCAGTGTTTTAAATTATTACATACTTCAATTATCTTAAAGTCCACTTAACAATAATTATGTTGTATAATTAAATACTTTTCACTTCGACTGCGAGAAAAAAGTAAAAACAAAGATTATCCATGCACAATCAATAATAAATACCACGGCGAAACGATTGTTCAATTTGGCGCCATTATTGTTTTAATAAACTGCTTTGACACAGATACAAAATATTGACACCACGAATAGACACCTCGGACCGTCTAATAGCCGCGTCCAAACGCCGTCGCGGCGGACAGCATACGGGGCATACAATAAAGTTAGAGAGACAGCAGTCAATCTTCATAGCTTATGCCATGTATGCAGTCAATCACGCTTGAACGTGTGGACGCGGCTATATATAGACGGTCAGAGGCGTTTATTTTTTTAATGATAAAGAATTAGGAAATAAATAAAAAAACACCTAATATTTGAAATTAATTCTGATTCCTGATTGGTTGATTTTAAATCTAGCTGTATTCCGGTTAGTTCATAGCAAATACAAATGTTTTTTTAAAGAGTCGAGTTGGTCAAATTAAAATAATTACGGCAGTGAAATCAAATATTCAAAGCGTAGGATAACGTTTTGTTTGGTTGGACACAATATAAAATTATCGATTAGCATGTAGTACCCTTACCTTTTAACAATCTATTTGGAGATAATAAACTTTTATTTGAATTAGTTTCATGTCAATATAGAAACAACGTATCTGCATACGATTATTTTAGCGTCATATGGCGTTTTAGTTTAGGACGCTAGCACATTTAAAGGGTGGAATAAAACGCACAAAAACTATTGTCGATATTGAATTTATGACATTCGTGTATTGCATGTTTAGGAATCATAAACAGGAACCTCATTTCCTCGACGTGTTGAAATCATATATGAACTCCTATATTGGTTCAGGCACTGTTTTTAGCGCAATGGCACATACAAGTATGTGTGACTGCGACTAACTGATTTGTTTATCTAATCGTATGGCTTCTTACATTTAATATTATACACCGTGGGCTCGAGTAACCCAAACGATTTTAAGCACGCATTCTTCAGGTCATTTAGCTGTTGTCCACGTTAATCCCCTAGCCTGATCCCCCAGGGGAAAAAAACGGTTAGGTTGTTAGTTGAACTGCGACCCTACAGCGCGCGAGCCGAGCGAGCGAAGCGAGCGTGACGCGGTAGCGTCCGGCGAAGCGCCATAACCGAACATTATCAATTTTTTCGCTGTTGTCCACGTTAATCCCCTAGCCTGATCCCCCAGGGAAAAAAAACGGTTAGGTTGTTAGTTGAACTGCGACCCTACAGCGCGCGAGCCGAGCGAGCGAAGCGAGCGTGACGCGGTAGCGTCCGGCGAAGCGCCATAACCGAACATTATCATTTTTTCCTAGTTGAATATAAAATAATTGCCGCTAATTCCCCTGGGGGATCAGGCTAGGGGATTAACGTGGATAACGTGGTCATTTAGGACCAATAAATGTTATATGAACCCCAGTCAAATCCGGCTTAGTTTTGAAGATATGTATTATCAATTTTCATGTAAATAATTTATTGTGATTACTAAAGTGCATTTAGCTCTTTTGATTGCGACGTCGCTACCGATGTTGGCCAGTTTCGCGTCGCTATTGACAGATATCAAAGTTCCAGCTACCACTCACTAAATTTATCCTTTTTTGAAAAATTAAACGGTCCGTGTTAATAAAAGGGATAATTTCCATAGAGAAGCGATAACCAAGATTTATTAACAAAAACCGACAAACCATAAAAAAAGTATTTTGCTGAATTTGTGTTGGGTTCATACGAGTATAACATGTTTCACTCCTAATGACCTCAGGAATGCGTGGTTAAAATCTTTAGAACTAAAGATTCAACGTCGAGTAACTACTCGGGCCCACGGTTTATATAATATTAGACGAAGTTTGTTGCGGATGCTCGCTCTCTGCTCATTTTTGACGAAACCTGCGCTGTGGATATTTAACTTTTTGGATGGTTTAGGTTTGATTAAATGACTTTATATAAATAGGCTATCAAAAGACATTAACAGATCTAAGCCACACTGGCTGAGTCAGGTCGGTGGGAAGGTCGAGCAGACTGAATATGGGGTACTGATACTGAAACAGTATTGTTTTTAAATTGAACATGATTTAAATTTTAAAATAGAAGCATGGGATCAAGTATATAATATATAGTTCAGATTTTTTATTGGTAAAATTAAATACCTACATTGTTGTTAACCGACTAGGTAGGTCCCCCACAAGGTGGACTGATGACCTGGTAAAGGTTGCGCGAGTCCGCTGGATGCGGGTGGCGCAGGACCGGCCATTTTGGCACTCTTTGGGGGAGGCCTATGTCCAGCAGTGGACGTCTTTCGGCTGATAACACACACACACTACAATAAGATCTCCTCTCTCTCCAGCTGTCTACCTGCCTGCCTGTCCGACTGTCCGGCTATCTACCTGTCCGGCTGTCCAGCTGTCCAGCTGTCTACCTGTCTGCCTGTCCGGCTGTCCAGATGTCTACCTGTCCGGCTGTCCGGCTATCTACCTGTCCGGCTGTCCAGCTGTCCAGCTGTCTACCTGTCTGCCTGTCCGGCTGTCCAGCTGTCAAGCTGGCTGTACAGGTCGCATTTGTCAATCGATTCTCGTCTAAAACTTGTGAGCAGGTTCGATGATTGTATAGAACTTTTTTGCAATTTTAGTTTTTGTACATTTTTTTAACAGACGAGAGTAAGACAGCACACAGATCACGGAATCACTAGTTATATAGTTTACTAACCTCTCAGATATTGAAAAATATATTTAAAAAATCTACTTGGAAATAAACCCAAACAGTGATATTTGACATTTCGGAGACCTCACACACACCGTACACCACCGCCGCTAGCTGCGCTATCGGTAGCCCTCATTGCAGCTCTTTCGCGCGCGAGAGAGAGTAGCTATCTCGTTCTAATTAGAACACTTAGACAGAGACGGGTAGCTATCTGACGGGTAACGATCATGTGCTAACCGTGCCATTATATTTGGTGTGACGAGCCATTGATGAATGTGGTATGGTTTTCTTTATTATTATTAACAAAACCTGCAACAAAGTTATAGGTATCATAAACTATATACTAATGACATACGCAATAAATTAATTAAACAAGCAGCTAAAACATTACTTTAAACAAATACTGCATTAAAATCTTCGTTAACCGTCAACTATCTAACCCACAGACGTAAATCAGGGTAGATCCCGCAAATTCAATTATCTGTTTCGCGTGCCAAGGTTAATTTGCGCGTACAAAATACGTTTTGTGGTACAATCCATATTTTTCCATCATTTAATAATATATGTAGTTGTTTTAGAGCGCAGTTCAAACCAATTCTAATGTGTATACATTCTCATTTACGTCTAGATTTGTGTGTAAGCAATACCGTAGTAAAACATATTTATGGTGACAAAAAGTCCATGTTGTTTTTTTATTCTCCTAATAGTCCTAATTAGTGACTCCCCCAGTGACGTTAGCTACTTACGTCAGCTTCCACTTACGTCAGAACATATTTTTTTACTGAATTGAAAAGCTGTCTCGACCTATTTCAGGGAGGTATATGCCCTTCGAGCAACTGAAGCTTAATAACCTGCCAAGTCTTTGTGTAAAAGTTTCATAGCGATTTGATTTCAGTTCACAATTGGACGATATCACATTGAAACATTATAATCTAACGAAATTATAATGCGTTAAATTGTGAACGGTTTTTTATAGTTCGCGAGTAAGATTATAAACTGAATTTAACGGTGCCGTGTACATAGTAATCGTAGTAGCGTGTCTTCTTCTTCCTCTACCGGCCTTCTTTCCATTTCTAATTGGGGTCTTATTTTTCTCCAGAGCTGGCGGTTCTGGGTCGATGGCTGGGGTATCGTGGTACGTGCGTTGTCTACTTAAATATGCCTGTGATCTAACCCGTTCTCTGATCATTTGTGGAAGCGGTATAAATTCTCGTTTGCTCTGCCCAAGGCCTTGGCACTTTTATGATAGTCTGTGATATAAAAAGGATTAGGGCCTATTTATTTCCACTCGGGTTTGCAGATTCGTATTTTATCGTTTAGCTGTCGTTCTAATAAGAAATATGGGTTTAGTTTAAGTGAGGATTCTCTTTGGTTGCGGCTTGAAATCGAAATAATTATAACAATTTATAATATAATGTAACACTAGGACCCATTTTTATAAGGGAATTATTAGGGGTAATTTCACGAGAATCAGTTGAGTAATGCGACGTGTAGAAGAGAACTGCCAAACAGCCGGACGTACGAAATAATTTTGCCCCAAGATGAAACGGAGAACTTCGTTCGCTAAGCTCGATCGTTCAAATATCGAAGCAGATAAACAAAATTAACAAATAAGAACGTCGTTCCCACAAAACCTTAACATTTAAAGGGCTTCTCAATTTCCAAACATAATCAATCAGACATACAAAATTGCATTATAAACAGTTACATTCTCCACCACGATTACGCAACCTTTAATAACCAAATAACTTAAATAATTAACTTAACTAACATCTTCGTACATCGATCATTCATCACCCATTCAGTCAACCGGAAGCACTAGCAGTTATTTGTCCAAAAAATCTAACAAAAGTATAATTAACTTTTAACCCGATTGATGAGGATTTTTAACGAGTCTCAAATTACACATTTAGATCGGGTAAAGACAGAAGCCTCTTCAGCTCTTTGGGGGAGGCCTATGTCCAGCAGTGGACTTCTTTCGGTTAATATGATGATGATGAAAGACAGAAGCCGATACCGTTAAATAACATTCCATTATTATGAATATTTCGGCTTAAATGTGCAGCAAACGAAGTATGGTAAAAAAATATAATTTCGATGTAAAATAGGGTTTTCTCCAAACAAGGCTTTAGATTAAATCATATATAGAAACTGAGCAAAGATCAAGTAATCCCTCTAATATTATAAATGCGAAAGTTTGGATGTTAGTTACTATATCACGCAAAAACGGTGGAACGGATTAAGATGAATCTTAGTATACAAATAGAATATACCCGGGATTATCATAAAGAATACTTTTTATCGCAGTAAAAGTCCAACAAAAGGAAGTCGACGCGAACGAATTCGCGGGCAAAAGCTACCTACAAAAATAAACAAGTAAAACAAAATTCCAAGTTTTGCCAATGGTTATTGGTTAGTCGTGTAAAGTCTATGTGTCCTTATAATATACTGCAGCTAGTCATATCAGTATGAGAATAATGAGGCAGATTTCATGTCGTAAACCGTTGATACAAAGTTAATTTAAAAAAAATTGTTGCTATGTTCAAACTACCTCGTTGATCAGGCTACGCGTTGCCGGTAGCTATGACCCGTACCATCCAACTACAAAGACCTGCCAATCACATCTTGAATGCGCCTAACGAATATATTATTATTGCTTCTTGTTAACCCGTACATTGATTGGATACTCTTTGATCCGATCATACTTTTAGCACCAATTAATCTTTCGTCTCTATTTTGATACGTGCTTGATATACAGGTTGGCCCATTTAGATCGGTCAGTATGGGAAAGTCTGAAACTATAAGGGGAACACCCAAATACTCCGAAATATTTTATTCCGAATTTGCTAATTCCGATTTTCAAAACTCCGAATTTCATAATTCCTAACTTATAATTTCGATTACTAAAAAACACGAATTTTATTTTACCGAATTTCAAAATTTAGATTGATTTTTTTTCCGATTTTTATAACTCCGAACAATCAAAAGCGCGAAGTGTCATTGGCCCGAAAAACAGTATTCCGATTATCAGTTTTCCGAAACTTCATTGCTAATTCGGAAATTTGATATTCGGGATAATGAACTTCGTGCTTTCAATAATCGGAATTTTATTTTAACTAAGACATTCGGATTTTTGGACCTGCACCGGGAATAAAGAATCCGAAAATATGTATACAACTACTATGAATATTAAAACGACCTATACAGGACTTAATAATCAAAAATGGCCGAGCTATGGTATTTTATATGCATTGGAGACACTGGTAACAAAACCGAATCGGAGCACCCCACGTGGTCTTGTCTGCCCTACCCCTAGAGTGTATGTATATGAAAAACCGGAGCCGCGGAGGGGCAGCCCTCGCCCGCTGTGACGGAGCGCGGGAGCCGTGCAAAGCGGAGTGGCTGAGGGTGGTCGCCGGAGGCGACCAGCAAGCCGAAGCTGCGGAGTGGAGCACGGGCGACCGTGTTTTGTCACGCGAGGGCAAAAGGGCTGCTCTTCCCACAGCGCCGGAGCTAAGGTGGAGTCCAGTCGGTCATCGTAAATATATTATTTTTTAGTCCCTGGCTCCGTAGTAATCCCATGGCCGAACTCGCATTATTGCATTAAGTCAGGCAGACTTTATACGCACAAAATTCAAATTTATTTAATTCGTAATTCTGATGTTTCGGACTTTCGTTTAGTCGGGTTTATAATTGGTCGGTGTAATGATATTCGGATTTTCGAAAATCGGTATTTTTAGTATCGGAATTCGTATTTTTGATATTTCGGATTATTATTCAGTCGGACTTCTTATTTTTCGGGGTATTGCAATTCGGACTTTTGATTATCGGTATTGTAACCGTTAGACCTTTGGAAATTTCGGATTTATTAAAATCGGATTTATGAAGAATCAGAATAGTTATATTCGGAGTTTTAAAACATTCAGAATTATGAAAACCGGTATAATGAAATTCCTGATTCCGACAATCAGAATTTAGTTTTTCGTATTTATGTAGTGTACCCAACTATAAGACATACGAAGATCTGTTCTTAGGAAGTCTTCGATTTTAATAACAAGAGCATTAAAAAAAAACCTGTACTCACCTTGGGAATCGAACCCTGACGTTTTGAAAAATAAAACTAAAACTATTTCTATTTAGATATACAATTGTGTAGGTCTTAAGCAGTCAATTTTAACGTTTAGCGGAAAAAGGCATTCGGAATTGTAAAGTTTCTTAATAATAATGCATTTCGTCAAATCACTCTTGTGTTCCCAACTCAGCGTATGGGAGGCTTTATTTCTTCAGGCCCGACGGGTGAGGTGAAGCGCATTAACGTGTTCCTAATAACAGCCCTGTACAGTGCTGTTTTTCAGCCCGCACCTTATAACATCTCGGCTTACGTCGCTATACTAGTTATGTCACACGCACTCGTTCGCTATACTAGTTATGTCAAACGCTATGGATTGCCAATACATCCAGTACTTCTGCCACAACTTGCTGCTCAGTCGCTTCGCGCGCGAGTGAGCGTCTCCTATCTCACTCGCACCGTGTAAATTAGAAAGCTGAGGGTAGATCTTTCTCGACTCGCGTCGCGGCGCGGCGTCAGTTGTGCTGGCCCCGCTGGGCCATCACAATTTACAAATGACATATTAAAATATAGTCAAGTACTATGTTTAGATGACACGTTACTTTTTCCACAAATCACTTAGTTTTGTTCATTTAATCACTTGCCAAGCAGTTGATTATATAGAACAAGACACGGCAAAGTTTAATAGTTTCCTTGAACAAATCTCTCTACAGAAGTTAGAAGGTTTGGTCACTTTTAAGTACTTTAAAGGACAATTTCTCCCAAGAGGTTGAGTTTGGGCAGCTAAAAAATAAGTGTCTGGTATTTTAGATTACTCTATAACATATATAATAATAAATCAAATTGGAGCCGGAAAGTTGGGTATCTTTCCTTGTAAGTTTTAAATTTCAAAGTCATCTTTTGACTAGCTAATCTGACCAGCAGACGAGGGGTAATGCTCTCATTTTAGTAACCTAGAAGAGGTTTACTTTCAAAACAGGCAGTACTTAATAATTGAAAAAAAAAATAACCCATTCATTTACAGATTTTTACCTTATGTTATCTTTCTCTCGCACTATGTGTTTATTTGTATATCTCTTGTGGTGTTGCCATCCGTTCCTTCACCAAATGGACTCGGCGAAAGACCAGCGCTGGCAGTTAAAGCCAGCATCATGCTGAGCCGGGTCCTTATCGTGACACGATTTAGGCCGTATATATATTTCTTTTTTCTTTTCCATATGTAAATGTGTGTAATCGTGTGTCTTGGTGAGGAAGGGCACAGCGAAATGTCATCCCGCTCGAATGTGGAGCAGCCCAACTGGGGAACTCCACCTTGCAGAAGACCACAGCCATAATAACACTACTACTTGCTCTGTAGTAGTGTTGTGTTCCTGGAGGTGAGCAAGGTCGCCAAAGCTCCCGAGTATGCATTGTGTTGAGAGCGAGGGAATTTGTTCCTTCAGCTGTCAATACGGCAAATCCTCAAACATATCAAGGGTCGGCAACGCCCATGTTACTCCTTTGGAGTTGCATGCGTCTATAGGCTGCGGTGTCCGCTTACCATCAGGCGGGTCGTACGCTTGTTTGCCACCATCGATGTATAAAAACAAAGCTTTCACGACTAAATTATTGATTTATGATTTATTTACTTGTAGTGTTTTGTCGGATAAAGCCCAGACAATCGCGCCCAATGCCCTCGAAAATGATCGACATGTCTCTGGTCTATGTCAAGTTCTTCAGTCTATCCTTTTGTGTCTCAGAAAATAAAACAATGCCACAAAATAATCACCTTAGATTACCTTTTTTTTTTTTTTTTTTTTTTAATTTATTGATTAAGACAAAAACAATGAATATCATTACAAAGCCCATCTAGGCAAAACCTTGGAGAGGTTTGTGTGCCGATGGGGAGTTCTTATTATTCTTTTGATCTAATTTATAGCTAAATTAAAAACTAAGTATTTTAAGTAGGTTAGTTAGTACAACTTAGTTTACAGAATATAGGTTACATTATTGCATTTTAAAAAGTGCATCTTTAATATTTTTCTTAATTTACAGCCTTTCACATATAAGTTTTGTACATGTTCAGGTAATACATTTATTATTTTAGGCAGTAAGTATGAGTATTTTCGAGCACCATATATATTATTATATTTAGATAAACAAAATTGGCTTTGGGATGATAACTTTCTTAATCTAATACATCTTTTCTTAGCTTTGAGTTTTGTAACATTGTGATATTCTTCAATTAAGACAGCTAGTTTAATTTTTTTTTGTACAGGAAGTAGATTACAGTATTGAAATAGTTGTGAATAGTCGGTTACATAATGCTCTTTAATATTTTTTGGTACAATAGTTTTGAGTATTCGAATATTCTGAACCTGAACTGGTTCGTATTGAAAGTGATTTTTAAATTCTTTCTACTTTAATCTGAAGCAATTGAACAACGATACGTCGACAAGAAAAATCAAAGCGTCAAGCCTCAGGCCCTGGTTCTCATGAGGCTATTCCAGTAATAAGTATAATACAGTAGCGGGTCTTCAACTGGGGCGTTTACGTTTGTTATCTCCTTTCCTTTGAGATGTAGCTCTGCTAATGCTGAGAACTGGCAGATATAATAAACAAAAAAAGATATATTACTCATGTTAAAATTCAAAAGCAAGCAAGTTCTTGATTTCTATGACCATTAGTATGATTCGTTTCGGCTGTAGCCAGCGAGGTCCGTTTTTACATATATTTTTGGTCTATTTATCTCCTTTTTGTCGTTACTCCCACACGAATAATAGTTCCTCTCTAAAATATAGTTCGAATGACATCACAAAATAAACTGAGAAATCTAGCCTATCATTTAAGTATTATATTAAAAAAAAACTATTTCGAGTGGGTATTGTTAATTGTAACCATTTACTTCAGGCAACTAAAACCCATAGGTACAAACACCTTAAAGACTAACATACAAACAATACACTTAAAACGCTCACTACTTTGGTAGCTCAGTTGAAAACAGCAATCGTTTGGTCTAAATAGCATCCTATTGGTGGATTTTTTCACACAGTTCTTGTGGATTATCATTATTAAATCTTTGATTTTCCGTTTCCTTTAAATCTAAATACTTAAACGAAAGGAAATCATTTCATTACCTCTGAAGTGTAAATAAGGCGCAACCAAATTAAAACTAGATTGCCTTTATTTATTCATTACTCAGCCTAGAATTTTATGTCTAGCCTAGGCTATAAATCCTGAATTATTACCTGAGTATCCTTCAATGTCTATAGTTTCCTCGCTCTACGTATCTTTAATCGCCGGCTTCCGAGCTACAAAACAAACAGGCAGACTGTAATGGTCCTCTCGCTGCCTCGGCATTATCAGTACAGGAAAACCATGTAAGAAACGTACGCAATTATAGTCTTTATTATAAAACCATTAAGGTTGTTGAAGAAGGTTGTGCTTTTAAGGTTCTGTAGTAACAAGTTGTCCGCCCAAACGTGCGTCTTGATTCTGGTGGTTAGAGTTCCGTGGCCATTCTTCTATTCCTTGACTGGGACGCAATTCCACGTGATTTTATGATAGCCAGAAACATCGCTAGGCTTGTGACATATCAGAAATATCAAGAAGTACATTGTTTATACTAAACGGTACTTAATCGCGTATAATTAACTTATTTATTTACCTCACTGAGGTTTCCCGATGTTTCGGATGTGTTGCAACATCCATAGTCAGGGGACAACTGGCTTGAGCGATCAAGCGAGCGGGTTACATTACAACCCTAGTGTACAAGTGGTTAATAAAGACCAAATGCGGGTAGTTCGGAAAACCCGCGCAGCAAGAAGATGTTGATACCCGTTCAAGCCAGTTGTCCCGTGACCATTGCTGTTACAACACATCCGAAACTTCGGGAGACCTCAGTGAGGTAAATAAATAAGTTAATTATAGTAAAAAACGCGACTGGAAAACAATCAGTCTATCAACATGTGGGAATATGAACTACATCGTCTAGGAAAATAATCTGTCGGGGAAAGACGCGACTAGAAAACGATCCGTTTGTCAATACTTGCGTACTCAAAAATAAAAAGTGGGGAAAAATGCGAATGGAAAGTTTGCTACGCGAAATTAACGATTTCGGGGAAGAGATCTAATCACTCAATTATACGCGATTAAGTCCCGTTTAGTATAAAATAATGTGTGGGAATCGTGAAAGTTTAAATCAACATATCAAGAAGTGTCACAGTACCGACTTCGTTGCTTCGAATGGGCAAAATGACAAGATTTAAGGGGTATCAAATTGCCATGTTACAAGCTTGTTTGAAATCGAGTGGAATTTTGTGCCTGGACACAAAATTAGGTACCTGTACGAGTAGTTTCTTTGCTTCAAATGACGAAAATGCACTTAACGTGGGATTTTACAACTTCGAGATATACTCGATTACAAGGCGGCTCTCGCTATGGTCAAGCCTCTGAGATAAAATATACTCGAATTTAAAGATTTTTAAACATGTATTTAGCCTATATTCCTTAGTTATTTACCTATTTCCACTATAGGGATGCTAGCTGTGACCTTTATTAATTACCTAATACAACTTACATTGACATGCATTTGTTTATTTCGTTTATGTTTTCCTATCATGTATTTCAAGTTACAATGTGTCATGTCATTTGACCGATGTAAATGGGGTACTATCTGGGGGTTCTCTTTATTTACTTATACAATCTAGGTGCTTATGTACTATTTAGACATTCGTTTGGTTTCAATTCTAGGTGTAGTCTTGCTCTTCTGTCGTTGAAATTCCTATTGTTGCTAAATATGAAAGCAAAAGATAACAAAGGGATGTCATAAAACTGACCAAAGTGTGGCACGTGTATTGGAGTAGCTACTGTTTGCGCTATTGTTTATGCGTTATTGTTTTACAATTACAGCCCTATTTGAAGATAGCAATTCAACAAATGGTTGGTTTAAGTACTTTTTGTCATTAAGTAAAACAAACTATATCTATCAGTATCTTGGTCGCTTAACTGAAAATAATAATTAGGTACAGTCACTATTAAATATATCTGTACACTTCAAAGTTCTCAACTACATCGAAGCATGCATTCTAAACTCTTTAACAAGACGTGTAACGTTTTTGGCGACCGTATTCACCCCGGTATATCTAACGTGATCTAACGTCACTATCCTCAGCCCGACTAGTCTGTAACTTGTTTTAAGCTCACCTCAACGCTCACCCACAAATATATTGTTTAGGCGCATACGGTCCCACTCGCAAAATGCCCCAAATTACGTCCCATTCGCAAAACGTCTCCTTTGCAAACGGTCCATTGTGCAAAATACCCCATTCGCAATGCGTTCCTTTCTCAAAAAGTCCCATCCCTTTCGCAAAATGTCCCTTCTGTTAACGTCTCTTTCGCTGAACGTCCCTTCCGCATAATGGCCTATTCGCAAAACATCCCGTCTGCGAAACGCCCCATTCGCACAACGTCCGTCCTACAAAATGATCAACAAAATGCGAAGTACAGTCGCCATCAGATATATGGGAGCGGCCAAAGTGCTCACAAACATCTGAACACGTATCTGTTGTCGAGGCATTAGAGACGTGTTCAGCTATTAGTGAGCACTTTGGCCGCTCCGATATATCTGATGGCGACTGTACACAGAAACTAGTATAGTAACTCTTCTCATGGAAAGAGAAATGGGCAATAAAGTCCTTACAAGACGATGTTCAACAATAACCATAAAAACAATGTAGATTTTCCTCTATACACATACAGAAAATATATTCTTAGAAGACACAACGACAACGAGTAAGAGAACAAAAAGATCCAGCTAGCTTATCTACCTACTGGTACCTACTAATTTCAAGGAGTAAGCGTATTTTTTCATTTCATTATATTATATTAAATGATAACAGCACATTTTGCGAAAGGTGCGGTTTGCAAACGGGACATTTTGCGAAAGGAACGTATTGCAAACGGGACATTTTGCGAAAGGGACGTTCTGCGAAAGGGACATAATTTATCTGAAGGGAAGTTTTAAGAACGGGTAATTTGCAAAAGGGCCTTTTTGGGAAAGGGACATTTCTGAAAGGGACATTTTTCGTAAGGGACAAAGGGACATTTTGCAAATACATATATCTTGCCACCGCAATTCGTAGTAACTAAGCGTAGGTAGAGGTCTATTTTCTTTAGGTGTGACGGGTGTGGTGAGACCACAGATATAGGAAATAAGGAGATCGGACATGCCGCGCGATTTGTATTGAACATGCCTGTCGCAAGTTCTTGAATTCGTGATTTTATTTGAAAAAAACAGTATTTACAGTATTTACCTGTGAAAAGTGATCCCATTGGTGTGGAAATTAATCATATCACTGCGATGTTTGCAAGTCATTATTGCACAATTTGGAAAAAACGGAACTTTCTCGGTGGACAACGGACGGTTTATGGAGTATGCCCAATGCGCTAACATGTGCGACACAGCCGCCGGGGGCTTGTCCGCTCTATAGTATTATATGCTCTGAGGGTGAGACGCATGAGCGCGTAAAGAATAAAAGTCCGCTGAACCATCTCTACGGCGCTTGGAATCGCACTTGACCATTTATTTTAATTTTACAAGCTGATTACAAGCTGCCAGGTGCATGCTACAGGCAGATGCCACGTCGACAATTAAATATCAATTATGTTGCTTCTCGGCGGCCGATAGCTGAGAGGTTTGACATTTTCTATATCGCGATGAAGTTTGCATAATTTTTACATATGTTTAATCGCATAAATAAACAAACTGTGGTCACACCGCGCACAATTTGTTACGCCACACACGTGAACGCGCTTAGAGGTCAGTTTGACACTGAAGTATTTAGTTCTTCAATGAAGATTTCTGCACAGTTATCACCAGACGGCGCGCGAGCTGTGTCGCGGCGAGATAGACTATCCATCTCTTTCTAATTAGAGCACTAAGAAAGAGACGGGATAGCCTTTCTCGCGCGCCGTCTTGTGATAACCGTGAACTCGTTAGTTTGACGCGTGTGAAAACGAGGGCGCGCAACCAATTTTATTTTTTATATTTAAATATTACCTTGTCTCCGCGTCACGGCTCGTACCACACACGTACAAAAAAAGCTTATATAGTTTGATATTTAACGGTTCACCTTTTTGGTATTGAGAGGAAACCGATCTAATCCCGGCATAGTCCAGTTTTCCATCTGGGTACAAGGTCAGATGGTAGTTGCTTTCGTAAAACTAGTGCCTAGTTAGTGCCCTAATCTTGGGAATAGGTGCCCGATTTTCCTTTCTTGTGAAATTTATATGTAAAGGTAGGCCTCTGAAGTATGTCTGTATTTTTCTTAAACGTAAGTACTTTTATTATATCTTACTGACTGGAGCAAATTTTGCAGGAAGTGCATCTAAGATAAATTCGCATCGAATCATAATAATACGTATCGCAATTGGTTCAATAACAAATCTCGAGTCCATCTGAACGTCGTTGTGAATTATCGCTCACGATAACAATCTTCATAAATGAACGCATACGAGCGCTCCGCTCCAATAATATGTATACAAATTACGACGTATGTCGAAGGAATGAGGTTGACAATCGTGTATATTTGCTGTTGTCCACGTTAATCCCCTAGCCTGATCCCCCAGGGGAAAAAAACGGTTAGGTTGTTAGTTGAACTGCGACCCTACAGCGCGGCTGTTGTCCACGTTAATCCCCTAGCCTGATCCCCCAGGGGAAAAAAACGGTTAGGTTGTTAGTTGAACTGCGACCCTACAGCGCGGCTGTTGTCCACGTTAATCCCCTAGCCTGATCCCCCAGGGGAAAAAAACGGTTAGGTTGTTAGTTGAACTGCGACCCTACAGCGCGGCTGTTGTCCACGTTAATCCCCTAGCCTGATCCCCCAGGGGAAAAAAACGGTTAGGTTGTTAGTTGAACTGCGACCCTACAGCGCGCGAGCCGAGCGAGCGAAGCGAGCGTGACGCGGTAGCGTCCGGCGAAGCGCCATAACCGAACATTATCATTTTTTCCTAGTTGAATATAAAATAATTGCCGCTAATTCCCCTGGGGGATCAGGCTAGGGGATTAACGTGGATAACGTGGTATATTTAACTGAAAGCGGTTTTACAGGTGCCTGCCTAGGTTATTGATAATTATTAGCGAGTTTGATTCAGTATTGTATTGAAGACGATTAATGTCACAATTTGTTATTAAAATGGCATTGATGAGAGTTTTTGTATTTCTGCTCTGAAGAAGATTTTCGTTTTTTTTTAATGAGCGTTAGAATGTATAAACTGTAATTTTGGTATTAAAAAAAAACGCGTCTAAAAATGTACGAAATAACCCGGAAGGTAAACTTGACATTTAATTTTGAGCGTTATTTTGTCCTGTGCCAAAATCACCTTGAACGCATATAGTCGCCATCAGATATATCGGAGCGGCCAAAGTGGTCACAAATGACTGAACACGTCTCTATTGTCAAGGCATTACAGGCGTGTTCAGATATTTGTGAGCACTTTGGCCGCTCCGATATATCTGATGGCGACTGTACATCAATTTCAAAGCTGAGGCATTTTTGAAGTGTCATAGTGACTTCTCATTTATCGATTTTTAACACTTTCACTGCCGGGCCGCCTAGCGGGCGCCTGCGCCGTAGCCGCTTTCCGCTACATACGAGGAAAACCACGGGTCGGCTACGAGCATAGCGCGTAGCGATTCTTGGCATTGGCAGTGAATGTGGTAATGTTGGTATCGATTGCGATATACTACTTAAGTAGGTACCTAAGTAATTTCAAAATTTATTATTGTGGTATGCATTTGCAGTTAATAAATTGGATTTACCTTCCATTACAAATAATTGAGGAATCATTCATCGTCTACTTAAAGTTTTGCTCAGATGCATCTTAAAGGAACAGCCACATTTTTTTTTTAATACAACGACGGTGGCAAACAAGCGTACGGCCCGCCTGATGCGGACACCGCAGCCTATAGACGCATGCGACTCCAAAGGAGTAACATGGGCGTTGCCGACTCTTGATATGTTTGAGGGATTCGCTGTGTTGACAGCTGAACGAACAAATTCCCTCGCTCTCTACACAACGCATCCTCGGGAGCTCTGGCGACCTTGCTCACCTCCACGAACACAACACTACTACAGAGCAAGTAGTAGTGTTATTATGGCTGTGGTCTTCTGCAAGGCCGAGGTACCTACTTCCCCAGTTGGGCTGCTCCAAATTCGAGCGGGATGATATTTCGCCACATGGGTGCATTGCAAAAAAAAACATAGTTAAGAGCCTAAATCCAATCTACGCTGTAACTTTTTTCCATTGTGTAACGACAATTAACCATACATATGGGTCACTTTCGTTACACAATAGAGAAAAGTTAAAGCATAGATTAGATTAACGCCCTTAACTATGTATTTTTTTTTACAATTCACTCAGCTGCCTATCTGATTAATCACTAACACATTGTAATGCGTGGACTGCATCAGATTTCATAATTTATTATTACACACGATTATATTATGTTCATAGTAGACAGTAGCGGCGCCACCTCTGAACGTGTTAATATTTTTATGATAAATTTGAAGGTGACGGTAAAATGCGCTCCGACCCGAGTCGATTACGCGCGGTGACAGTGTGAGACTGTGAGCGGGCAGATAATTCACCGTCGGTGAAATTGAACATATTTCTTACTAATGTCAGCAGTTAATTGTTATACGGAAATTGAACAAGCGTCCACCTAAATACTTGTTGTGGTGTATGTGAGTGCTGTCGAGTCACGGGGTGAGTGTTCATACTTATTGGATTGGTCTGGATTCTGGGATACCTATGTTTTGCAATTCGAGCCGAGGGTCTCCGATGTCCCTTATCGTGCGACCTTTTGTCCACAGCCTTTTGGAACGCCCTTTCAATGAGCGGGATTTGGGTACATTACGGCGTTGCATGAAGGAACCTTACGGAGTAATATTGCCCAGCGATGCGTATGGCATAATTCGTCGTGGCGCTGTGAGAACGGTTGGCCTAGCGGCTTAGACGAGTGGCCGTGAAGGGTGGGCTCCGAGTTCAAGTCCCGGCACATCCATTACCTTTTTGTAATAAAAAAAAATAAAAATTCGGTACCTCTCTGATTTCATGTTCGTCAATGATTTGAAACGTTTGCACTTACATTAAACTTTTACGAGGATAAACCTTAAGCAAGGATATAAGTCCCTTAAGACATGACCATAGCAAATTTTTCTATCGGCTATAATACTCCATTAACCATACTTCCTTAATTAACTCCCAATAAATATACATTTAATTTTAACACGTCCATAAAAGCTTTGTACTACACACATAAACGTCTGTCTGTATGCGCATCGCAGTGATAAACTTTTACCATTGTGTAACGATAATTACCCATACATATGGGTAACTTTCGTTACACAATAGAGAAAAGTTAAAGCATAGATTAGATTAACGCCCTTAACTATGTATTTTTTTTTACAATTCACTCAGCTGCCTATCTGATTAATCACTAACACATTGTAATGCGTGGACTGCATCAGATTTCATAATTTATTATTACACACGATTATATTATGTTCATAGTAGACAGTAGCGGCGCCACCTCTGAACGTGTTAATATTTCTATGATACATTTGAAGGTGACGGTAAAATGCGCTCCGACCCGAGTCGATTACGCGCGGTGACAGTGCGAGACTGTGAGCGGGCAGATAATTCACCGTCGGTGAAATTGAACATATTTCTTACTAATGTCAGCAGTTAATTGTTATACGGAAATTGAACAAGCGTCCACCTAAATACTTGTTGTGGTGTATGTGAGTGATGTCGAGTCACGGGGTGAGTGTTCATACATATTGGATTGGTCTGGATTCTGGGATACCTATGTTTTGCAATTCGAGCCGAGGGTCTCCGATGTCCCTTATCGTGCGACCTTTTGTCCACAGCCTTTTGGAACGCCCTTTCGATGAGCGGGATTTGGGTACATTACGGCGTTGCATGAAGGAACCTTACGGAGTAATATTGCCCAGCGATGCGTATGGCATAATTCGTCGTGGCGCTGTGAGAACGGTTGGCCTAGCGGCTTAGACGAGTGGCTGCGAAGGGTGGGCTCCGAGTTCAAATGCCGGCACATCCATTACCTTTTTGTAATAAAAAAAATAAAAATTCGGTACCTCTCTGATTTCATGTTCGTCAATGATTTGAAACGTTTGCACTTACATTAAACTTTTACGAGGATAAACCTTAAGCAAGGATATAAGTCCGTTAAGACATGACCATAGCAAATTTTTCTATCGGCTATAATACTCCATTGACCATACTTCCTTAATTAACTCCCAATAAATATACATTTAATTTTAACACGTCCATAAAAGCTTTGTACTACACACATAAACGTCTGTCTGTATGCGCATCGCAGTGATAAACTTTTACAGCGACAATGAAGTTTTACAACACCATTGCAGTTTTAAAACGCAATTAAACTGAAAATTTAAACTTTCAATTAGCGATGTTATTTTTAAATGGCACTGTAAAAATGACGCATGTGAATTTTCACTTAGCACACTGGCTTGAAATCATATAAATACAGGATGTTAACGGGGTCATGATCCGGAATGACAAAAAGCGAATAAGATGATCATACTGAACAACCTTTCCCATGGGACCAACCACGAAATCGCAAAAAAAAAACCAGGTATTCCATACATTAACTCTCAATTAAATCGCAGTTAACTCACAGTTAACTCTTAATTGGCTCTTTTTTTGCGATTTCGTGGTTGGTCCCATGGGAAAGGTTGTTCAGTATGATCATCTTATTCGCTTTTTGTCATTCCGGATCATGACCCCGTTAACATCCTGTATATTGAAGTTATTTGCTTCGGCCAGATGCCTGTGAAGTTGGCATATTCAGTTCGAGCAAATCCATCATTCATCGGGCTACGAGGTCGGTAAGAGTTTTTTTTAAGTCTATTAGCAGCCCGACGCCGAAATTGTAGCATTGTATTTCCTGCAATGTAGCATTGTATGAATTGCAGTGTAAAATTGTGTGCGTCCGCGTTATGAAGCCATTTACAAGCAAATGTGATGAAAATAATTGGAATTCTATTCGCTTGGACGAATGGACGGGATTCACCAATGATTAACATGGATGTTAATTGTATGAACAATAGTAGGCCTACATTACTCACCTAGGACCGTAAAGTAAGTATGTGATGTAAAATATGCGACCTGAGGATTTTTGTTTAATACCACCCGTGGTGAGTACAAGAATTTACGTCTTTCCTGAGCCAAAAAGTGGTATTTTCGTAACCTTATGAATTAATGAATGAATGAATTATTTATTTGCTAGGATACGTCACAATTGGTGGTCTTAAAATAATAACAGAATCAGTATTCAGTCGACTTACAGTCAACATGCAAAATGTAGTTACAAATATTTAATTATGCTCAAAAATATTATAAAACAGAATGGAAATAGTAACATGTCAAATTTAATTGATTATAAAAACAGAATTAAAATAGTGACTTAATTACAGTGCATTAAAATTTAAATAGTCCTTAACATTATAGAAACAATGATCTTGTAGCCATTTAGTTAATTTTGTCTTAAATACTTTCCCATGCAACGTCCTCAAATCATTAGGGAGTTTGTTGTATAAGACAATACACATGTTGTATGCATTTGTCTTGTAGATATCAGATCTAGAAGTTGGCTGATACAACAAATTTGTATACTGTGCTCTCAGCTCTCTAGTGAACATTTCCTCACGTTTTTTTAAATAATCTGGGTGGCTTCTAACATACAGACAGGCTTTAGAAATGTACATGCAAGCTAAGGGAAAAATTTGAAATTTTTGGAAAAGTCGTCTACAACTATCGACAACTCTAACGCCACCTTATGCTCTTACGAATTTTTTCTGCGTTAAAAATGCCCTCTGGACATCAACAGAATTGCCCCACAGCATGAACCGGTGTTACGTAAAATAATAAACCGATACTGTATTTTCTATTACTTTTTGCGTAGGTAAATAATACCGTGGGAAAATAGTTATTAAACAAGAGCGCAATCTCTCTCTTCCTAGCTATATCCCACATTAAGATGGGTTCAGCTTTCCTGGTCTTACTTCTAATAACACCGTGGGAAAATTGTTAATAAACAACAGAGAAAACTCTCTCTTCCTAGCTATAGAACCCACATGGAGCTTTCCTCGTCTTACTTGTCCACTCTCTTATGTCTCTTAACACTACATCCTTCCATCTTGTTCTGGGTCTGCCCCTGGATCTTCGACCAGAAACGAAAAACTGCAGTGCCAAGTTACCAACATAGTTTGGTGGCACATGACCATCGCAGCCGGCTTTCTTGGATCTTATCGGCATAGTCACGGACGCCCAGGCTTCCTGCCTTGCCTGGCAACGCCGCCCAATAGCGTAATAGGGATGTAAATCTTAGGGATCCGTAGAAAACAGTAGAGAGATAGGGTACAGCGGAATGGCATCTCGGTCATATTTGGAGCAGCCTGACTGGAGATGTACCTCCACCTTTCTTTTTTTTATTATTGTTGTCGAATTGTGGGCCTTTATATGCCGCTTCGAGCAGCAAGGTATCTATTGTGGCTGCCCTTTGTTTTAGATATCACCGTTAAGGCCTCTAGGAAATTCCAGATTATTTGGGCGGTGATATGTTGTACCTCTTCTGGGTGCACGATGTGCCGCCCTAGGTAGGTACTTCTTTTGTGCAAGAGTGTTCCGCAGGAGCAGAGAGTGTGCATTGCTGTTTCCTCTGTCTCCTGGCAGAACCTGCAAGTTGCGTCCTGTTTCATACCCATTTGAAACAGGTGCTTGTATAATTTGCAATGTCCTGTCAGAATTCTCGTCACTACGCAGGTTTTGTGCCTTTTGAGTTGTAATTTTAGCTCTTTAGACATTTTATTATTGTACCCTTTGATTAAAGCTTTAGCCTGTTTTTGTCCTTTGGCGAAGTTCCACAGATTTATTGCCTAGAGATTTAGTAGAGAATATGCTTTCCGTTTTGTGATACCACAGAACGGTTCTGGGCCTCCACCTTACCGTCCATCTATGACGCCTCCGCTACTTGAAGTCGTTGCTGAACCCTGAGGGCCTTACTCCTCTCAAGAACAAAATTAAAACATTTTATCTTTTACAACCGGTTAGCCTAGTAGCTGGTAGTGACGCAGCCAAAAAAGCTGAGGGTCCTGGGTTCGAATCCCGGTGAGGGAGAATATCTTGTGTGATGTGCATAAATATTATTTTGTTTCGGAGTCTTGGATGTTTCTTATGTACTCGTATTTAAGTATTTAAATAGTATATTTAATATATCGTCTCGTCTGTCTAGTTTCCATAACATAAGCATATTGAGTTTACTATGAGGCTAACAGTTCGATTTGTGCAAGATTGTCCCGTAATATTTGTTTATGTGTTATTTATCTTATCTTATCTTTGTGAGGGCCCTTTCGGATTCACTTCAACTCATTGTCAGTGGATCTTTAAAACACCTTGCACAAAATAATCTTCAATCAAGACTCAGGTGTAGGTAGGAATGTTTGTGATTGGGTTAGTTGATCGAGCATCTGATCAACTAGTGCAAATACTGATTATTTGTTTGGTAAACTCACATTTAGCGGTCGAGAACTCCGCTCGAAACGCCAGTAAATTATACTCCCTTTAAAGTTGCCCGATATACGTCCGATTTAATTGAATCCGAGTAAAACCTACATTCGACTTGCGGTAAAATGCTTTATTGCTAATTGACGGAGCGCAGAAATCTCGTAATGAAGAATGCAGAGAAATCCATAAACATTCGTACATATTTCCCCTTATGGCAATGGCGTAAGGTCCAAAATTGTGTATATATTTATGATTGTGACTGTGCATTACTCCGTTTTTGAGGTTGGCGGAATTGGGGCTCGCGGTCAGCGAAAACTGAGTTTAGGTATGCGGTTTGAGAGTTAATTAATAGATTGAGATACGGAGTTCTGTTTTTAAATTGTCACTCAAGGTGCTTGCGCGAAGAACTAGACTTAAGACAGACTACGATTGGACTAAGATGCTGCGAGTCTAAGAAATTACACGCCCAAGTAAGAGACACGTTATATCGTGGACCCACGGCCTGATTTCTCACAGGCCAGACCGCGACAGGCCAGACTGACAGGCCGTGGGAACCGTTGCATCCGATGAGGCCTGCGGTGGCCTGTCGTCGACTGTGGGAAAGCGGGCTGTGGGCAGTGGGCACGGGCACAGGCGTGGCACGACCCAGCCTAACACGGGCCATGAGACTCCGCCATTAAGCACTATTTCCACCAAACGGCCCGCATCGTCGGATCGAATCGGAAAGAATACCAACGGATGCGGCGACAACCGATCGTGTCCGGCAGCATGTCGACGCATACGATCAAGCGGTAACAGCCGTTCGCGGCCGACAGGATGTCGACCCACACGATCGGCACCGTACGGTTGCTTGCGAACATATCCGCATCTAGTCAAATATGTAGTTTCGTTCGGCATCGACAGCCGAAAGGTTCCGATCGCACACGACGAAAAGCGAACGGGGCCGATCGCGTGTCGCAGCATACTTTCGGTTACGATCACATGTCGCGGAAGACGCCCGCGGTCAAGCTGTCGTGCGCAGCTTGGTAATGTAGACTTAAAAACAGTACATATATGATTCAGTATCGTTTAAAGACTATAGTACAATTCTTTCCGTTCCGATCCGTTGCGGGCCGTTTGGTGGAAATAGTGCTTTAATGTCTCCCGCGCACGTGCGCGACGCCCTTTGGCTAATAAAAGGAGCGAAGCGAACGAAGATCTCAATTTCAGTTTGGGCTAAAATTATTTAGTTTGTCCAGATATCCCGCTGTCCGGCTGTTCTCTTCTATAAGTCTCACTTCTCAACCCATTCTCGTGAAATTTTGTAGTGTCAAAAAAAATTTTTTTTTTGTCGATACAGTTTTACGAAAAACGAAGAATAAAACAAAACAGGCTCGCGAGTTATACAGCTCACAGACTTCACAGAGCCACCAGTTATTATTTGAATAAAATATATATCTAATAAGCAATCGATTTGTGAAGTTTAATATTTGCTCACAGTAGGCAAGCTACACCTAATAGACAACCAGGTAGTAGCCTGGTTCTATGGACGCCAACCACTAGAATCTAATGACGAACAGTTGCAGTTTATTAGATATTACCGAAGCCCAACGTTCCAGCACCCTATTGATAATGAAGAATGTCGCAGAAGAAACATCTTTATAGCATCAGCACAGATTGTATCACATAGAATTATCACATAAATCAAGGTAGTCAATGATTAAATGATCTCAGACGATGAGAGAGGATTGGTTTGTTCTGCTTGGACCTATAGTTTAGAACAATGTACACACAATTTGTACATTTAAAAATGTATCAACCACTATTTAGAAAATTACGTACTTTAAGTAATGAATGCTATATAAACCGTCATACTTTTGAAATGTGTTCCTGGAGACGTAACCTAGGCAGCCAGGAACAAAAACTAGTTAATTGGCCTACGAACAGCATCCATTGAAGGTATTTGAAATAATTTAATTGACATTATAAATAAATTCGAATTAATTTAATATAAACTTACATACATAAATACATATAATCACGCCTATTTCCTGGAGGGGTAGGCAGAGATCACGGATTTCCACTTGCTACGATCTTGACAAACCTTTCTTGCTTCATTCACTTTCATTACATTCTGCATACATGCTCGTTGTTTAGGGGTCTTGACCTGACCTTTCTTCAGGATTTCTCCGATTTGGTCGGAAAAAGTTCGACGAGGGCTTCCCCTTCCAACTGTACTTACCATCAACTTTTCCCTCATACACTCTCTTTGTTAATCTTCTTTCATCCATCCTCTCTACATGCCCATACCATCTTAGCATCCCCTTCTCAATGTTCGTCACTACGTCGCATGCATTTAATGCATTTGTGCATTATAAATAAATGAGTATGAGTATGAGTATGAGCATTCGCTATGTATATGCCATGGACTAATTTGGCAAACCGATCTAATCCACTTTCGGTCAGTTTTATTAAACTCTTGTTTGAATGAAGGTCATTTTCGCGAGAACACTCTTTTTTGCGACACCATCTTTACCAAACAAATCCCATTTGATGTCATTATACGGCGCGCCTAAGGCGGTTGCCATTTAATCAGTTTATCACTAATCGTTGCGGATAAGACTCACCTTCCGACTGACCGTCACTCTCGCACTCGCATACTTACGTACTTGTCAAAACGTGACGGATGTCTTAGCAGCAGCGATAAGTGATAAAAAATGACAACCATGCTGCGCCTGCAAGACCGATGTATTCTGATTCACGGCCATTAAAATCACCTGGCTGTCGTGCGCTGATATGATAACGATGAGGTTTCATCGTGGTCCCCAGCCAATACGGAATGGGAATTAGCTCAGAGGAAAAGTTTATTGTCATAATCAAAGGTGCCAAGTAGAACATCCTCCCTCGTACAGTGTCGTTATAACGGGGGAACGTAATTAAAGAGGGCTTCCGTGGACTCTAGGCATTCAACCGGTCCTCAGTATAAAAGTATCAACTGTTGCTGGATAGCTCACGAAATCAAGTCGCGAGTTAATCCAATATGATTTACTAGCTTCCGCCCGCGACTTCGTCTGCGTGGACCCGGGATGAAAACTATCTTATATTTTAATCCAGGCTACAAATATTTTAACAAACAGAACCAAGGTAACCGCTATAGCCCTCCGAATCGCTAAAGTTAAGTGGCAGTGGGCGGGGCATATTGCACGTAGAACCGATTGCCGTTGGGCGGAAAGGTTCTCGAGTGGCGACCATGTAACGGAAGTCATTCTTACTTCAATTCCTTACCGTTCCGTACGTCTCCCGCGCACGTTAGCATGAGAATCGACACGCTCCGGCTAAAAAAACATTTCGTTTTGTCCGGATATCCAGGATATCCCGCTTAATGTCTTATCTCAAAACAATTATCCATACGGAAGCAATGTTCAATGTTCAATTGACATAATGCCTACTTCCGCCATAATTATCGTCAATTATGAATAAGATCATTAGTTTCAAACGTATTTTTATTTCACTTAATGAGCGCTTTTAGTTAATTGCTTCGAAAACAAAGTGTTTTAGGGCATGTCCCCTTGCAACATTGTTGCAACCCTTCGTATGTCATAATCAAATATGAATTTTATTACTAAATGGTTAAGGTTGGCATTGGTTTAATGACGAGCGAGCAGGTTTAACATTTAAAAGCAAATATACTTACGGAATACTTTAACGACAGTATTACTCGCTGATGTGGGTTAGCGAGTTAGTTAATTGCCTTTTATAAGTGAAATAAAGTTTATCCACAAGTGCTGAATAGTGGCAGAGAGAGTCAAAAACATTTTGATGAAGTAAAGGAAATGTCTGGTTTTACAGAAAATTAGGTTAGCAAGGAAAAGAGTCGGTCGTAACTTGGACTGGTTTTAGGAGCATTTTGGGACGTCTTTTTTAGTCGTGCACTCTTGACAGAGTGGTCGTGGTCGTGTCATGGTCGATTTTTGCAAAAGACCTTTTCATGATTCTCGTGGGAAAATAGTGCCTTGGTTTCCTGTTACCTTCTGTTCTGCATCAGCACTTTTAGTGTGTATTTGGACTTCAAGGTTTCCGTACAGCCTCCGTACGCCTCTTCCGTACAGGTTACCTCGTCGGGTGTGTATGGTAATAACGCCACTGCTCGGTCGCCAGAGCCCCATTGGTTTTCTAGAAGGGAGCACCACGGCAACCAGTTGGTCGCCGTCACCATCCGGCGCGTGCTGGGGAGGTTGACAGCAGGGCCGGTGTAGGTGGTATTCCGATCTCCCCTTGGGACATGTAGACACAAAAGTAACTATAATTTTAAAAAGATATCACGGCCTTAGTTTGGCTGTCACGAATTCAAAGAAACGAAACGATAATCCAGGGACAAGAGCAAATCAAAACGTGGTATTACTAGGTCCCACTTCATCAGCTTGACACCTGGAGAAACCTACATTGCTGGTTCGATATATAACGTTGCTGCACAAAAAGCACCAATACTCGTTGACCTAGAGCAGTGTAGCTACATCGAATTATCAGAGTCTGAGCGGTTATTCTTTACGCGTGTAAGAGTGTAAGTGAAGAGGTAGACCAAGAAACAGGTGGATGGACTGCGTGAGAGAGGATATGAATAGTAAGGAAGTGTGTGATGAGTTGACGGGCTATAGAGAGGTATGGCAGAAAAAAACATACTGCGCCGACCCCAAGTAAATGGGATAAGGACAGCTAATGATTATACGCCTAACGAAACTAGACCTCTTCCAACACTTAGTTACTATGAATCGCGGCGTCAAGATATATTCAAGACAATCAAGACACAGAAATAACATCAAATCTCAAATAACCAAGCATCAGTCATCGCCCAACTTGTGATGGATCTGTTCTGAACTAGAATTAACCAGTCACTTGTGTCCCAACAAGTCTTCCAACTCCACACTAAATGTCAAACAAGCCCATCAAAATTGATCTAAATACAAATACAGTTCTTCATGGGTGAATAATCCTGCGCAATAAATCTGCTTTCACCATTTCCACCCTCGCAAATGACATAAACAAAGCACCGCAAAACCAATCAAGCTGCAAAGAAAACAAAGTTCATAATGCAAGAAGGAATTTACTCAACATAAAACGTTTTAAAAGATCATAAAGGAATTGCGATTGAAGGACGCTTAGCTGTGAAAAGTAGCAAACGCTTTGAATTTGTTCGGTTTATAAGGCCTTTTGGAATTGCCCAGAGCTCTCGACTCCGGCGCAAGCACGGTGGTCCGCGAAAGGCACGTTTGTTGTATTTCACGAAGCTAATTTTAAAATTAGCATGTGTAAACAAATTGCGGCAAATTGTTTACCCTCCGACAAAACGCCAATAACTGAGAGGTAAACGGCGAGTTATCATCCACGCGTTAGTGTTGTTGGTGCTTCACTTATTTACCAATACAGAAAGGAATTATTAAAATAAACAGTGTCATCATTTTTTACGATACAACTGATACAAGCACCTTACCTCTGGTGCAGTACGATTAATTGCTGTCATATTCGTCTTTAAGGACAAACGATGCGTGTGGCGACACGGGTCAAGCTTTGGAAGTCGGCCAAACATATTACGGTGTTATAGTTTGTTTTAGTTTACATGACGAAAAGTACTTAAAACCAATTATTCATTGTGCGATCAGGTCTTTTGGAGGGTCACAGGCGGAGCGCGTTATGAGAGCTGCGCAATAACACGCTACAGGGGACCGATTTTTGACTTTCGAGCGCTCGAAAATCAAATAAAAGTAAATACGTTTGTAGTGTCGAAATGGCAGGCACTTACTTTCTACCAATAGAATTTAATACGAGTGGTCAATACCACTCGTTTTTAAATTTTCTATCGCTATTTCAAAACAGTATTTCATAATTTTTGACAGTTTTCGAGTGAAAGAGTCGAGCACTCGAAATTCAAAAATCGGTCCCCAGACCATCCAGCACATCAAGAGGATTGCCTCGATGATGTGCTGGATCATCAGTACATGGCACCGCAGGGGCAAGCTGGTGCCTCAGGGGTAGGTAATAAGAGTAGAGCTATAAGAACCGAATCTACAAGACTATCATCACTTGATAATGACATTATCATTACTTATTAATGGAGAAAGTTATTATGGCATAATGATTTACAGGTGTCATAAAATGGGCTCTAGGCTCAAAACTCAAAGTTTTTACATTTGCTTTTCTTCATCGCTCCAACTCAAACTTCAATATCATGTAATAATTTACTGCAGTTGGCATGTTCGAAGAGAACAATGAAGCACTGATTAAAATGCAAACCATATCATGACCCAAAATGAATTGCAGTGGTTATTGACTTTTATTGCGTTAGGCGATGCGGAACAGTAGCTAGTCAGCAGGTCTTGTTGGTAATATGTTGTTCGCGGTCGTTTCTTTGATTACCTTTAATTTACAAACTGTAAGTTTAAACATAGTACATATATAAAATAAGATAGTTTTTGAACCTTAAGTTGTGTAACCTGACAGTACTTATCTGTACACCAAAAGATCACGGCGATTCATAAGTTAAATTACTAAACTTAGTACTGACTGACTAATAACCATCCATAGCCTATAGTTTAATATCCCATGTAAAAACATTTATACCTATTAATAAATATCTCATTCTCTCGTTCATTCTTATTCATACATCTCTATCTCTCTAAAGGTGGTTTTCCACCGGATGAGCGCGGATTGAATTGATTTTTTATTTGCACGCTAAATTGAACCGTACTGCTGTACTGTTAGAGTGCAAATCACACTGACGATTATTTTCAAGCGCTTGACATCGCGGGAAAATTTCTTCAGTGTAATGTGCATTCTAATAGTACGGCAATACGTTTCAATTTAGCGTGCAAATAAAAAATCAATTCAATCCGCGCTCATCCGGTGGAAAACCACCTTTAGACTGTCCTATATTTAGTCATCGCGATATTACCCACTACGAGTGAATTAATTAAGTGTTTTTGCCTTGAGACTCTTTAAGAAAGACGGAGTCTTCGACGATGATCATAAGGGATGTTAAAAATAAGATTTTGTGGATTCATGAGGCACAATTCAGCAGGTGAGAGAGTACCAGCATAAAACAAACAATCTGCTACAATACAGGGTGTTTTTCTGAATTTCCTTGAACTTCGGCATATTGCAGAGTCACAGTTCACCGAAACAAAGTAGCATAATTAGTTTTTCAAAAAAAAAAAGTTTTTTTTTCGATTTTCATACAAAATAATTAAATTTAGCATTAACGGTTATTGTATAAGGGTCTTAAGAGTTAATGAAAAGTTAGTGTCAAATGTGATAATGTTCAAATGACATCACATGACATGCACGTCAAAAAACCGTTTACACTGGTTAAATTTGCATAACTGATTAAATTAAAATGTTGAATATCTTGCTAACAGTAAGAGTTAAGATACTGGTGTCTTGGAGAAATTACCTTTATTTGACCTAAGCTATGCCCCCTTTCAATTAACGGAAATTGGCGGGAACACGTTGTATATTGCGCCCCTATTGGGTTTTATTCGAGCGTTTCAACAGCCTCACTTTCGTGGATATATTTTTTAAGAACTGGGCGTAGAATCGTAGATCTTAATGCCGTTTCGGATATTTGTTAGATGTCCGGTATACTTAGATACGTAAGTACCTAACCTGAAACTAAATCGAAATCTACAGCCACATCTACAAAAATGTTACCACGAAAGACGAGAGAAGAAAGTGAAACTCTCAATAATTACCTTGTTGCCTTGTATGAAAAGAACTACATTTCCATGTAACAATAATGGTATTTTCAGAGCATATACGCTAGAAGCATAGATTTCGTATCCTTGGACCACCTGGTTAAGTCAAGCATAAACCAGAATCGTCCGGTTGTCATCGTTGTGAACCCACAAAAAGGGCCCAAACTTTCAGATATTGGACACGGCGACTCTGACGAAGGAGAAAATATAACGGATGCTACATTGAGAATGCTGAGCAAAACTTGGGTTTGATAATGTTATTTTAAGAACTACATCGTTTAACTATGTATTTAAGTTGCTTTTGGATCACTGAGCCAAAATAGTCAGTCAGTCAACAAATTAGGTTCGACACTGAATTATTACTATGACATCAGTCTATGGTTTACTACCTAAGTTACCTGTGCTGCGGATTGTGAACTAAGTATAGGTAATCCGCCTAGACCAGATACACGAGTCCACGACTCCGCGTGTCCGCGCGGTCCACAGTCCGCTCGACCGCGCGACCGCGCGGAGCCCCCACACCGCACCGCTCCGTGTGTTCCTCGCCGACATACCTTCGCAGGCGCATTCGCAGGTGCATTCGCAATAGTCTTGTATACAATATTTCCTTCGACCAGTTGATGGTGACACGGGTCAGCATAAAAAAAAAAAAATTCTTCTTTATATATAGCCTAAACGTAAATATACCTACTAATTAAAATAGAAGTAACGAAACAGCCCTTCAACATCGTCTTAACCGACTTCAAAAAAAAGGTTGAGGCGGTCATTTTGGATGTACATAAAAAAATGTATGTAGGTTCCTCAGAACTCCGTGGTTTATGAAGCGATTCGTACAATTTTTTTTTATCTGAAGGTAATTGCTTCCAGGTTGGTCCCATTGTTATCAAAAATCCAGTGAGATGATGGGAACCATGAGGAATCGAGGAAAATCCTAAAATATATCGGGCACGCATGTAGAAATTTCGGTATTTTCTATGAATAACTGGTTTAGGTAATTTGCACCCAGAAACTACAAATTTGGCTAAGTAGAACTGATGACGAAGACCACATATGACTTATGGAACTCCTCAATTATGTGCTTAAACGATAAAAGTACGTCACAGATTCTGATAATATGATTACGTTGAAATAGCCACTAATGAAGCGCCAACTATGATTCTATTCAGAGATTCTTGACGTCCTTGAGTAATCGGCGGAACTCCTCAAATCTGCCGTCCTAAGCCAAAAGGCCGTAAGTTTCTGTCAGATTTGTACTGAAATACGATGTTTTAGCTTAGGCGGGCAGAAATATTATCGGCGCACATACAGGCGATTTGTTTTTCTTCTATAATAATCGCATTTGCTCTCAAAAAGCAGTTCATGTAGTAAAGTGGAAAGCATGTGTAGGAGTAATGAAATGAAGTCGGTTAAAACGTCGCTTAAGAAGTAAATTATCAGGGTTCCGTATCAAAAAGGAATCCTTATGGTGCGGCTCTGTCCGTCTGTAACATCTCTTAATATCTCAAGAACTACTTATTTACACTCAGAATACTTCACCAGAACGAAGACCGAGGGCGAGGAGTAGAATACTGCAGACAATTACTCCGCACAGATCTTGAACATAAGTGCAACGGCGAAGCCAAATGCGAGGAGGTGCAATGGAAGGTCGCCAACAAAATTTGTGACGCCATTGACAAGAATACATAGAAATAAATGCATTGAAAGATAAAATAAATAATGACCTTGTGTATTTCTTTCTCACCCCGTGTGGTGTCGGGTTAGAATAGCACCATTTTCTTCCTGTGGGTGTCGTAAGAGTCGCACTAAAGGAAAAGGGTTGAAGTGTGTTGTGGGTGATGGGCTAGCAATCTATCACTGCGATCACATTTAGTCTTTACCCACATGTATGCTAAAAGTGGCACTAGAACATAAGCTTCATGTGCTCTGCCTACCCCTATTGGGAATGAAGACGTGAATCTATGTACCTATTTGTTTTTTTCAGCACAGTTATCACACGACGGCGCGCGAACTGTGTCGCGGTGAAATAGACTATCATAAGACTATCGCACGCGGTCTTTAATAACGCCCTTTACGACCGGTTAGCCTAGTGGTTAGTGACGCTTCACGCTGCCTACGAAGCTGAAGGTCCTGGCTTCGAATCCCGGTAAGGGCAAATTTGTGTGACATGAGTATTTGTTTCTGAGTCATGGATGTTTTATATGTATTTAGGTATTGATATCTATTATATATATCGTCGTCTAGTACCCATAATACAAGCCTTACTGAGCTTTCCATGGGACTAGATCGATTTGTGTAAGATTGTCCCCTTATATTTATTTATTTTAATAACTGTGCTGCTTTTATAATGGGCACTACACATTTCGTATCGTCCTGCCTCTATACTTCTCTAAAACATATTATACCTAATTATTCTGCTATTATCCCACTTCGAAGCAATAGCACAATTGCAAGAACCACACTTAGTAATGACGTGATTTAAGCTCTTTTTGAAGTACCCGGAATGACACAAGTTCATTTGGTTAAACATGTGATTATAGTCCTAATTGCTTCATTCTTATACCCTATGTTGGCGTACACAATTCTGTGCTCTTGTATCAACCTGACTCCGAAGTACGGATTTGTCGCTGTCGGACCACACAGCAGACTCGGTGGTTGGTGGCATCTTATTTTGCATATTTTCTGCATTACTGAGCCTTTTGTCAATATTGACTCCCGACTCATTGAGAATACTGCAGATTCTCGCAGATAATAAAATAAATACCTAGTTCTTATTTAGGGTTCCGTACCCAAAGGGTAAAAACGGGACCCTATTACTAAGGCTCCGCTGTCCGTCCGTCCGTCTATCACCAGGCTGTATCTCATGAAACGTGATAGTTAGACGGTTGAAATTTTCACTGATGATGTATTTCTGTGTCCGCTATAAGAGCAAATAAAAAAATAGTAGATTACTGCAGAGGCCGTGAAGTAAGGGATTGCTGGACGAGATTAGGGTAGATGGCCGAGTCGTAGACGAGGCCGAATACAACGAGTCCAGCAATCCCTGTTCCGGCCGAGGATTGTATAGTACTTTTTCTCAAACATGCTCGGAAATGTACGCGTTAATATCACGAAATGAAGACGTGAAGTTTCTTGTTTATGGCTCCCTACATTACTTCTTGGCCTTAGGCCAAGAAGTAATGTATGAAAACCCTAAGTAAAACCATTATTGTCCGCTACTCTAACTTTTTAAATTTGCTTACTAATATTAAACTGACAAAGGAAAATTTACATACTGCCAACCACCACTAGACACTGTAAGCATACTTGCTTCATAAAAAAAATAAAAATAATCTATGGTACTATACTTTATGTGCGGTTAAACATGGTGCTCGAACGGCTTGTTCAAATGGCATGTTTAAAAAATAAAAAAGGCGCAAATGACCTATTATTTAATTGATTACCTAGTATTTATTTTAATTTTAATGTTTCCTCACATGACTCACATCGTTTGAGAATAGTAGATTACTGCAGAGGCCGTGAAGTAAGGGATTGCTGGACGAGATTGGGGTAGACGGCCGAGTCGTAGACGAGGCCGAATACAACGAGTCCAGCAATCCCTGTTCCGGCCGAGGATTGTATAGTACTTTTATACAAGAAGCGTGTTTTTTCATCATGGTCTGTTTTATTTTTTTAACACAGAACAGAGATAGTCATTGATACATAACTGGCAAAATAATGATTTGAAAAACCATATCAATAATAATGAAGAGTCGGAATCAGTGCAAACTTTTCAGCTTTGTCTTTTACCTTTTTCCTGAAGGTTATGCTTGCCATGCATATTTGTTTTGCTAATGAACTAAGAAATCGTTTTCCAGTGAAAATTCAACAACAGACGTTCCAATAATGACAAAGTAATTTCTAAAGTTAGTTGAATCTCTGTAATATTAAATTTTCTGTATTCATCCCGCTTAAAACAAATGCAGCACCCACTTTCATTTTGTTCTGGGCTCTTAGCTAAATCTTGCATGAACACGGCTTCATGATGCTTGACTTCAATGCCTTAATGGCAGTTGTTAAGATTTATACGCAAACATTAAATACCTAGTACAAAGTGAAGAGAGTACTGGATGAAAATATTTAATATACGACACGGCCATAACATTTTAAACGCGTTAAATTGTGTGAATGTATATAGAGAAAGGAAGCAACACTAATAATAATGGGGGTTGAATAATCTTTAACGTGCCAGTAAATTAAATTCTCGTAATTTGTTAGACTACAGGTTTAATAATATTCAACCTCGGTCTCCAATGATTACGTTAGAATCCATTTTTCTGTACTAGTAGGTAAGTCAAGCTACAGGTGGCCTAGTGGTTCAAGCATGCGGCTGTGATCATCATCATCTTGTACTACTAATCCAAGACTACCTCACAAACAGAAGCTTTCGCTATAGGGTGGAAGGATCGCATTCCACCTCTCGTCCAATAAAGGCAGGAGTTCCTCAAGGCTCCGTCCTCTCACCTACCCTTTTCTCCATTTACATAAATGACATCCCTAAACAGCCCCAAACAAATTATGCTCTCTTCGCGGATGATACCGCCATCTTCGCCACATCCCCACGCTTAGACAGGGTTATCCAACTGCTGCAATCTGCTACCAATGCGCTCGGACATTGGTGCAAATTGTGGCGTATAGAGGTTAACCCGGAAAAAAGCGTGGGCATCATTTTTTCTCGAACTAGCGCTTACGCTAGACTAATGTCGTCTGCCCCCAACATCCATCTAAACGGGGCGGAAATCCCTTGGAAGACAGAGGCAAAATACTTAGGAGTCACCCTCGATAAAAGACTAAACTTCCATAAACATATTCAACTCACTACTAACAAAGCAAAATTCTACACTAGCAGACTCCACCCCCTCATAAACAAAAATAGTAAGCTAAAGTCCCGCCATAAAATCACCTTGTACAAAACTTGCATCCGCCCCGTCCTTACTTACAGCTCACCAGCCTTTGCACATTCGACCGCCCCCCAGTTAAACAAGTTACAGATTCTCCAAAACAGGTTCCTAAGGAGAGTGGTGAACGCACCATGGTACATTAGAAATAAGGACTTACACAAGGATCTTCACATGCCTACCATAAAAACACATCTCAAAAAACTCAGCGAATCTTTCTTTGAAAAGGCCAAAGCCAATCCAAATACACTGATAAAGGAGGCCTCGGACTACGCCCCTGAGCTCCCGCCTAGGAAGGGTATACGTCGTCCGAGGCATATCCTAACCGATGAAGCAGACGAAACAACGGTCGCGCAGATGCGAGAGCGCGACTTGGAAAACGCGCTCAGAGCCGCCCACCGGGCACAATTGCGTGCAACAAGCCGCAGGGACAGTGCTTCCCTGCCTTCCGTACTCTACAGACCCGGCCTCAGAAGGCCCAATCCTAACAGACCCCATTGGGAGAACTCTAGGCAGGCCAGTAGGGATGCCCGATTTGGTTCGAGCTCCTATATAAGGAGCCCGAACCAAGTCGCCCCGGTCTTCCCCCAAATTTTGTCACAACCCCGCCCACCCGACTAGTCGACTGGACGATGCCATTTTATTAACTTCAAAAACTGTAAATTGTCTACTCTTCCCTCTATAATAATTTCCCTCTGTGTATCTAAAAATGTTTACCTTCTCTACTTTATCGAAATATTACACTTCTTTTACACTTTTGTTTAGTTCTAAGCTTATTCTTTTCTGTGTTTTTGTTATGTATTCTTTCCCTCCGGGAGGCCCATAAGGCCCCCGGAGAGGACCATCCCCAGCCCAATCTGTCAATGGCCGCTTTGCTGGCCAAACAGGGACCCAACCACAAAAAAAAAAAAAAAAAAAATGCGGCTGTGATGCGGGAGTACCAATGTACCAATGTACGAGCCGGGATTTGAACCTATGACCGCCGAAATTCATTAGAATTTTCGGAATGTCATCATCCTCCTAGCGTTACTCCCGGTTGTGCCCCCAAAGGAGACCGGGGTCCGCTTTTGACTTTTAGAATATTCGGAATGTATGTACGGAATATCATTTGATAGTTTCCTACAGCTGACCTGCTCACAAAATTTCACGCGAATCGGTTAAGAAATGCGACCTGCGGGTTGATACGTAACGCATTGTACGTCCGTCAGGTAGATCTAAATGTCACTTTTTATATGGAAAAATGACAGATGGAAAATGTTACGTGATTTCTCTGCTTAAAAAAATTCACGAGAATTGGTTAAGAAATGCGACCTGCGAGTTGATACTTAACGCATTGTACGTCCGTCAGGTAGATCTAAATGTCACTTTTTATATGGAAAAATGACAGATGGAAAATGTTACGTGATTTCTCTGCTTAAAAAAATTCACGAGAATTGGTTAAGAAATGCGACCTGCGAGTTGATACTTAACGCATTGTACGTCCGTCAGGTAGATCTAAATGTCACTTTTTATATGGAAAAATGACAGATGGAAAATGTTACGTGATTTCTCTGCTTAAAAAAATTCACGAGAATTGGTTAAGAAATGCGACCTGCGAGTTGATACTTAACGCATTGTACGTCCGTCAGGTAGATCTAAATGTCACTTTTTATATGGAAAAATTACAGATGGAAAATGTTACGTGATTTCTCTGCTTAAAAAAATTCACGAGAATTGGTTAAGAAATGCGACCTGCGGGTTGATACGTAACGCATTGTACGTCCGTCAGGTAGATCTAAATGTCACTTTTTGTGTGGGAAAATGACACGTGAGTTGTCCTAACGTGCGTTCGAAAAGTTACGTGATCACCCCTCTTTAGAAGAGAGCAGCCGGACATCTGGACATCCGGACAAACCAAAGAATCTTGGCCCAAGCTGGAACGGAGAACTTAGAAAGAAAGAAAGAAGACATTTATTCACTACACTAATGACACAGATACAAAGAGAGCAGACATGTTATAACATTGACACATATTCTGTGTGTCTTCGCGGCAGTGAATAGGTCGCTGTCTCAGCATTATGCCGAGGTGTCAGACGCCAGCACCGGTTTTCAGACAGCACCGTACGTGATCCGCGGAACGCAACTCATTTTCGCTCGCTCGTTCTCAAACATATTCTGTGTGTCTTCGCGGCAGTGAATCGGTCGCTGTCTCAGCATTATGCCGAGGTGTCAGACGCCAGCACCGGTTTTCAGACAGCACCGTACGTGATCCGCGGAACGCAACTCAACTTCGCTCGCTCGTTCTCAAATAAGCGCTCCTTCTGACCCCGTATCATGTCATGGTCGGCCTTATCGCACGATAAGTGACAGGATAGAGCGTCCGTCACTGGCTGACACCGTTCGAGACGAGAACGCGTGATAAGGCCGACCATGACCCTGGGTCAGAAGGAGCGCATACACTGCCTTGTTCCAATTCCACCGCACAGCATTGGATTAACACTGCAGCGCGCATCACATCGGATGACAAAAGCCTGTCGCAAGACAAGATGGTCCGGCTCTATGCAGTCGCAACAAAGGTTTTTAATATCAGCACACACCCCGCGGCGGGAAAGGGTTATTTACATAAAAGCCACGTTGTTATTTAAGAACGATCCTGTATATACTTGTGTGCCTGCAACACGACTGTGGTGATCAGCTTGTAGAAGACTGGGGACTGTGTTGTGAATTGTTTTTTATTTCTGTTTTAGCAGATGTATTATGTTGATCTACCGGTTTGACCCCAATGGTCCCCCCAAGGTCTTGTTTTCCCTCAAGGTTGGAATGTAATTATGGCTCGCTTTCTTAAAACTAGTGCCTGCGCTAAATCTTGGGATTAGATGCCCAAGTTCACCCCGGGCTCGTTTGAGGATGATGATGATGATATGTTGATCTACTTACTGTGAAATACCTTGTACTTCCATCGCCTTTCTATTTTACCCCACCATTCCTTTCTTTCTATCCTTCCTTTTTTGCCATGAACCGGCTTAAGTAAAGACAACTTTTATATAGGCTAGTCATATTTGACCAGAAAAATCGCTAAAATTGCAAGCTAACGGATGTTGTGATTTTAATGTTCCTATTTTATTTTTTAATCCAACACGAACAATATATATTTGCAATCACGTTCTCGGAAAAAGTTCTAACGATTTCGATGAAATTTTGAATATAGGGGTATACGGAGGCGAAAAATCGATCTCGCTAGGTCTCATGTCTGTAATTACGGAAAAAACAATTTTTCCGTATTTTCATCCGCGCTGAGGTCGGTCGCCCAGACTTTGTTCTAAAACAACGATACCTATTATGTAACTATGTAGAAACACAGTGTAGTCTAAAAAACAAAGACAAGATTATTTGAGTCTTACTTAGTTTAGAATATTAGAACTTTAAATGTCCCGCACTTGCAACTTAATGGTTAAATGACAGAAAGATCTCTTTTATGGATATTGCGTTGATAATATGTATGTCGGCGGCCGATCGTAAAATCCGCCAGATCACGAAATTCCTAGGCATATCGTGAAACGCCGCCATTTCATGATTTGGCTAAAGGACATCCGCCATATCGTTCAAAACTTAACGTTTAACGATTTGTCTAATGACGTTTAGGCAGATCATGAAATTCCTAGGCATATCATGAAACGCCGGCATTTCATGATTTGGCCAAGCCAGTGACGTTTAGGCTGATCATTAAATTCCTAGGCATATCATGAAACGCCGGCATATCGTTCAATACTCACCGTTATACGTAAGTAGGGTGTCCAAAATTGAATTAGGTAAATTAAAAAAAATAAGAAGTGCGGACTGATAATCTCCAGCGAGTCGACGCCACCCCGCTGCGCGGGGTGTCTATTTCTGGTCTGAGGGACACAAGTGAACCCTAACCTAACCGACCTAAGACAGAGTTCGCTTATGACAAACCATTTTTGTCCGCCCTGATTATTAGCCCCCAACAAAAACGGCCGCCATCGCATGTGCAGCGCCACCAGTGGCCAAGAAAGAAACTATTTTATGATGAGCCCGGTATAGAGCTAGGAATATCGACGAATGCGTTGCTCTAATCGATCTGCCGTATTGTTTATCAGGCACATCGTGATAAGCCTAGCCGACTTTTAGGCATATCATGAAATGGCGCCGTTTCACGATATGCCTAGGAATTTCGTGATCTGGCGTATTTAAGAGGGGGCGCTCCGCGAAATCGGGGTTCTTAGATTGAACATTTACCTATGACAAACTAAAGCGAATGCCAGGAAAAAGAACATACCAAAACTACATCATATTTGCAATTGAATTGTCTGAACAAAACCATACAAAACCAAAATTGCCTCGATAGAAAAGAACCGCCAAAACATGTCTTATTTTTACTCAATTTCAATAGTGTGAGGTTCCCGTGCATATAAATTAAGCAAAAGTTGAGTGTATAATAGCTTTTCACATTACCTAATGAAAGTACTAGCGGGGTATTTTTATGTAGTCCCTTTTCAGACTTATTGAGGTGAAACGTATTTGGCGTATAGGCCTTTTTTATTTAGCGCGATACCCTTTCTCCCGTCGCGTGTTTCGTGCGGTTCTGTATATCTTTTGTTGCCGTTCGCGGGCGGAGTCAGTCGTAATCGCTCCGCTGAGACGAGAGGACTACGTTCTGTGCTCTCACGACAGCACGATGAACATAATTATTTCAATAATATTGTGACCCAGTATATTCGTCCAGTGAATGAACGTATCATTACATTCCAGTAGATATTTTGCTACATTTTGAAATAATATATTTAAAAGTCGACCTTAACATATATATCTTAAAGTTCAAAATACAATTATAAGATTACGCAGCGATCGGCGGGTGACCGGCTTCTTAGAATAATTTGTGCAGTACATGCAAAACTAGACGAACATTTTTCTGTCGATCGTGTATTACTTTATGGAAGATTATCACTATCACTACATAGTATAAAACAAAGTCGCTGTCTGTCCCTATGTATGCTTAGATCTTTAAAACTACGCAACGGATTTTGATGCGGTTTTTTTTAATAGATAGAGTGATTCAAGAAGAAGGTTTATATGTATAATATAGTATCCGTGCGAAGCCGGAGCGGATCGCTAGTTGAGAATAAATCCAGTTATGTTCAAAATCGATGTCTGAGAGGTCTAAATACGAATTCATAGTAAGAAATATTTCAAAAAGTGGTCGCATTATTTAAAATTTTTGAAACATTCGTTGTAAATTAATATGCGCGTTTTTTTAAAGAACAACATACATTGGCAGGCCTCTCGAGGGTGAAGATTCTAGAAATGATGTCCATTTTGAATTCCAAGATGGCGGACATTGCTTTTCGAATTTAAACTTTCGTGAGACGTGTTGAAACAGTACTAATAATTACACGGTTCAACTCACGTATTAAATGTCACTACGGGCGACATGTTTCGAATTCTTCGGGAATTCTTCTTAAGGATGAGTGTTTTCGCGGCGGTGTCGCTTGAATCTTGTCGTGATTCAAGCGACACCGCCGCGAAAACACTCATCCTGAAGAAGAACTTCCGAAGAGTTGGGAACATGTCGCCCGTAGTGACATTATTGACATTGTTTTTCTTTAAAGTAATCACGGGTGTCGCTTTTAGGATTATCGAGAGTGCAGATTCCAACAATTATTGCCTGCGAACTTGGACATTTTGATATTAAAAAAGTGAACATAATTATGCACTTTTTCTTTAATATGTTCAAAATTGATAACTAAAGGGCCAAAGCGTCTCCATTGTCTCCAAGTACGAATCCGAGATCAGAATTGAAACATTTGGCCGCCACACAGTAGTGGCCTGAAAATCTGACTTTCATAGACATGATCGAAGTTTTCATAATATATTATAGTTTTTTTTTAATGCTACTAATAAATTCACGGTTAAATTCACGTATTAAACGACACGACAGGCGACATGTTTTGAACACTTCGGGAGTTCTTCTTCAGGATGAGTGTTTTCGATGTTTGTTTTGAAGAAGAACTCCCGAAAAGTTCGAAACATGTCGCCTGTTGTGACATTTAATGCGTGAATTTAACCGTGGATTTATTAGTAGTATTTTAGACATGTCTCACAAAAGTTTAAATTCGATTATAGCTTTTTTTTGCTTTAGGCTTTTACTAGCCATTATTATGCTAGCTCATAACCCTTACATGATTTAGTAAAAAAACGGAAGGCCATATTTCAGTTATAGCTCCGGCGGTTTTTTAAGCAACAAAATGTAGGTAGTGGTATTCCTTGGGTAATTAAAGTAATTTGTACTCTATAAAGTAAGTGTTTTCGCGGCGGTGTCGCTTGAATCTTGTCGTGATTCAAGCGACACCGCCGCGAAAACACTCAATCCTGAATAAGAACTCCCGAAGAGTTCGAAACATGTCGCCCGTAGTGACGTTTAATACGTGGGTGAACCGTGTAATTATTGACATTTTTCTTCTTTAAAGTCATCACGGGTGACGCTTTTAGATTCCAACAATAGGGGCGTAGACACTAAATAAGATAATGTGATATTTTCTCGAAGAAGGATAAAAAAAAATGTCAAATGGAGAAAAAATCAACGCAAAAGGTTAAATAATCACGAAGTTATAAGTGTCCAAAGTTTTAAGAAGGGATGTGTTCTGTCCCTTTTTCTCAAAACGCAACTTCATATGAAACGATGACGCTGAAAGAATGTGACGTCACAGAAGACGGCAACGTGCCGCGCGCATCGTGGTCGGCGACGCCGTCGACGCGGCCTGCCGGCAGCATCCTGTAATGTGACGTCACACACCGTTTGCGTTTTCTCTCTCTAACAAGCAATATTAAAACGGTTGTAGCTTCGTAATTCTTTGAGATATCTGAATGGGATTTTCATCACTATGCATATTTTTTTGCCTTCTTTCTTTCTTTTGGAGTAATCAAAGCGTCTCCGTCAAGTACGAATCCGAGATCAGACCCCGTATCATGGTCGGCCTTATCACTCGATAAGTGACAAGATAGGGGCATCGTCTCGTTCTATCAAACGGTGTCAGCCAGTGACGGACGCTCTATCCTGTCACTTATCGCGTGATAAGGCCGACCATGACACGGGGTCAGAATTGAAAAATTTGGTCGCCACACAGTGGCCTGAAAATCTGGCTTTCATAAACATGATGGAAGTTTTCATAATAAATTACAGTTTTTTTTAATGCTACTAATAAATTAACGTATTAAATGACGCGACAGGCGACATGTTTCGAACTCTTCGGGAGTTCTTCTTCAGGATTAGTGTTTTCGATGTTTGTTTTGAAGAAGAACTCCCGAAGAGTTCGAAACATGTCGCCTGCCGTGACATTTACGTTAATTTTTTAACCGTGGATTTATTAGTAGTATTTTAGATATGTCTCACAAAAGTTTAAATTCGATTATAGCTGTTTTTTTGCTTTAGCCTTTTACGAGACATTATTATGCTAAATTACAACCCTTACGTGATTTAGTAAAAAAACGGAAGGTCATATTTCAGTTATAGCTCTCGAAACTGACTTAGCTACTAGCGAAAATTATATCTTCAAATATAGGTACTTACAGTTTTTGTCTTTCTTTCCACTTATTATAATTATCTATAGGTATTCATCATGTTTCATCTGACTGTCGGGGCATATACTATGCGAGAAGGAGCGGGGCAGCAATAGACGCATCAGCGCGGCAGGTACGGGGCGCGCGGGTGATTTCTGATTTTTCCCTGGCGATACGCCCCCTCTTAACGATCTGCCGCCGACATGTATACCGATTGAGCCCGCCAAATGCGAAAATGTCAATTCAGATTTTTTAATCATCATCATATCAGCCAAACGAACACGTCCACTGCTGAACATAGGCCTCCTCCACAGAGCGCCACAATTACTGTTCCTACGCCACTCGCATCCAGCGGACTCCCGCGACCTTTACCAGGATGTCATCTACCACAGGCCATCAGTCCACCATGGTGGGGTCTACCCACGCAGCACATCCCGAAACGTGGTCGCCACCGCCTCAACGACCATAAGTGCAATAGGTGTGTACCTTGACACTAAATAAAATAATCAATAACGTCATATTTTCTCGAAAAAGGATTAAAAATGTAGTCAAATGGAGAAAAAATCAACAGAAGAGGTTATTTAACCTTACTCACGAAGTTATAAGTGTCCAAAGTTATAAGAAGAGGTATGTTCTGTCCCTTTTTCGCAAAACGCAACTTTCATATGAAACGATGACGCCTGTAGTTTGTGACGTCACTAATAGACGGCAACGTGCCGTGCCCCATCGTGTTCGGCGCCGCCATCGACGCGGCTCGCTCCGCGGCAGCCTCGCATATTGTGACGTCACGCTGTTTGCGTTTTCTCTCCAACAAGCAATATTAAAACGGTTGTAGCTTCGTAATTCTTTGAGATATCTGAATGGGATTTTCGTCACTAGGCATATTTTTTTGCCTTCTTGCTTTTGGAGTTATAATAATTATCGAGTCTACACCCGTATTTGCACCGTCCACTCAGTTCAGATATTTTGGTGAACAATGGTGAATTCCGTAGTCCCCAGAGTATGGCGAAGTTGGTAGGTATAATCTTAATTAAAACTCCTTTAAAATAAGTGGCCTCTCTGCCCTCGCTACTCCCCGCGAGCCACGAATATTGTTATGCTAACTGGCTTCGTTAGTTTGTTCCTTGGGAATTGTTTCGCTTTGTTAAAAGAGTACGTGAGCAGAGATTTGTTTTGTGATCTTCAAAACTGAGCCCGCCGGACTAATTGTGTTAAATGACAAGTTATATTGTGGCTGTCCTATGTTCGGAGAGGTTAAAGCTCCGTTAGAACTATGATTCAAAGGCAAGCTACTATTCAGATGCAATAGATTTGTTTTAAGACAGCAGGTGAATTGCGTAACGCTACGTAGGTACATACTTGAAATCATAATTAGATTCCAATAAAATAACCTTAAAATTGCCATTAAAATGAAATGACGTAGCTAGTTTTTAGCTACATCCATCATTTGGAAGAGTGTAAGTTTGCTAGTGTCGGTTTTTTATTTTCATTTTAATGGCAATTTTAAGGTATTTTTTTTGGATCTAATTATGGTTTTAAGATTAGGTTAGGCAGATCTTAAATGTAATTTTTGTAATGACGTACGTCATTGATGAACATTTATATTGTTCCCGAGTCTGTAATGTTTTTTTAAGTGTTATTTATCTACATAAACATGTTCAAACTCTGCTTAGTTTATTACTACGTTAATTTGTCTAAGTTTCTCCTTCAATATTTATTAGATTTTTTTTTGAGAAGTATAGTGCGACTTTGCTTGGATTTAATGATATTATAAACTTGAATACAGTCGCAGTCTTAATCCTTTCTATTTCGTTGTCTTCCATCTAGGCGCCCACAGACAGACAGATCTGTCGACTTCACTCTACAACCAGACTTATGTCCTCACCATGCATGATTAATTCCAATTGATAATAAAATCGAACCGACTTGCGCCACATTCTCATCGATAACAGCTGACAGTTTTCCAACAACGATTGTCGTTAATGGCCTAAGAATTGGTAGACATTTACAAATTGCACGCAAAGGGGGCTATTTTGTCAGTCGCTCATACGGAAAGTGCGTACAAGTGCCTAATGTTATCTTGAATGGGGGGGTTATTACTGAAATGTGGGAGCTAAAGCTGATGTGTACTTAATTTTAATCATGCATTTGCCTAAACGTGGGTGTACGCTCGCATTGTTTGGATAAAGGTAATTCGCTGACGAGGGAATTGAATAGCTGCAACCGCGCAAAAGACTACCTACTTTATTCCTTAGAATGTACGTGTATGTCACTTTGACGCATGGAGTTCTGCAGGGTAATAAGTGCGTAACTTTGTGAACGAGCGTTTGCCAAGCGTGAGCCAAATGGTTATTTTTATGGTTATTACACTTATTACGTAATACTATCGCGCAAAGTAATTAAACAAGCGAGCAAAGCCAATGAAGATCTCCGTTTCAGCTTGGGCTGAATGCTTTTGTATGTCCAACTGTCCGGCTGTTCTCCTGTCCAGATCGTATTTTTCAAGCTATTCGAGATTACCGACTGACAGTAGGTACCTGTACCGGTAAATTAACTAAACTGATAAATATTTGTGCGTGATAACCAATACTAGACCGCATTATTATTAATATCTTTTCACGCCACTGCTCGGAAATGTGGCAAAAGATGGTCAGAATTCAGGCTTCAGACCTAGGGTTAGTTGGACATCGCACGAACAGGCCAACTATGAGTTCAAACTGTCCAACAATAACATTGTCTAACAACAGCGATTCGCGTAATATCAGGCCCCCCGGCCCGCGCCGAGCCGCCCCGCGCGGTGCCCAACGACACGCGAGCGGCGCCGAGCTACAGTACAGTGTTTCATATTATGATCTTTACGTCACACCTGGCCATAATGTGAGCCTCGCATTGTGGCCAGGTGAAGGCGTAAAATTGTGTCTCACCACGGGCAGTAAAAAAGGAAGCCCTCTATCGGATAATTACAACCCTCGCCTGCGGCTCGGGTTAAGTATGGAATACCTGTATCAGGAAACCCCGCTCTTCCATAACAACAAATGGTTTATAAAAAAACAATATTTAATTAAGAAAAAAGAACAGTTTTAATCTACTAAAAGGTAAGCGATGTGTGTGTGTGTGTGTGTGTGTGTGTGTGTGTGTATGTGTGTGTAATGGTATGTAATGGTATACATGAAGTTTGGATGTCGAGTCATTATAAGGTATTACAAGTGTATATATTTAATCTATTACCTTACATCTTATTATTTAATACACCTTTCTTATACTTAACAAAACTGAAAGTTACTCATTACACAACTCGATATACTAAGTCCTCAGTCTCTTCATAACTAAGAGTTTTAAGCCATTCTGTCAAAGTAGTTTTACATTTGTAAAGTAGCAATGGATAAATACTTAACGTTTTATTTAATGTATTATATAAATATGCTGATTGAACTGCATATTGTCGCTTGGCGAATGTAGACTTAGTTGTTGGGACGGGTGCAACATTGTGTTTTTGTCTACGGGTTAAAAGTGTAGGATACCTGCGATTTCGGGCTTCCTTTCTTTTACAGCTCTTGGTAAGTAATGTACTATTAATTAGGTACTTAATTTTGGTTTATAATTATAATTACTTGCAATTTACTCGCAGTAGGCGTGAAAAGCACTATGTAATGTCACGGCCAAAAGTGCAATAGATGGACTCGGCTCTTTCGAGATCCTCACTTTCGGCTCGGACCCCAAACCCACTCGTCCATCTATTGCCTACTTTCTAGCCTCTACAACAATGTACTATCTACTTATGTGATATTATCTTAGTCATTTATTTACTTTTGCCTATTAATGAATTGTGACAATAATGTGAACCAAATGTAACTTGATATTTTATTACAATTCTTATTCTCTTTGATGATCATAATATAAATTCATATAGATTAAGCTAGCTTTAATTTATAATGTAATTGTATATTGTGAAATAAATAAATCTAAATCTATTTCAAACTAAATAGATTCGAGAATAGCGCCTTCATCATCATTTACAATACTAGTAATAGCTAAGTCGCAAGTTTTACACATAAAATGGTCGGTCACTGCCTGTAATAGTCAGTTAAAGGGCCCATCGACAGTAATTTTCTGCAACCGTAAGTGAAATGACTATATGATTTATTCCAAAAGGATTATGAACCAAGGATTTCAAAGGGACTTAGGTCTTTTTAAACCTAAGCATCTGTCTAAGGTTTGAATGCTAACAGGAGTTTGAGTAATGTAAACATTTAATGGATAATGATTTTGTAGCTTTTGTGGAGATGATTAAAGGAGTAAACATGCAGGTTTGTTTGTATATTATCTTTGAGCGAAACATAATTTATGTGATATTCAATAGCTTGAAGTATATACTGAGTTTAATGAACAATACGATACTTTATTCATTGATGGGCGATTCTCCGAGCCGGCTCGATTTGCTTGACTTCGGTGAACGTATTTTTTTTTCACTTTTTCGATTGGTGACCTCGGTATTCAAGAAAAGGCCTAAATTTAAAAAATATTGGTGGTAAAGGCCTTCATAGGAACCTTGTAGTTCATGGGATATTCGGGTTTTTGCGTACACCGAAATCAAACACACACACCGAAATCAATATTCATAAAATAGTATCACCGAATTCAAAAAATGCTTACACCGAAATCAAATTTGAAATTAAACAATGTTTTTTGCTACAAAATAACCTTTATTTCCAATTGGTACACTTACAAAATATATATATATACAGTCGTGGGCAGATAATTAAGAACACGATTTTTTTCCCATACCGTTGCATACAAATATGACTGTTCAAATTTGATGATAATTTATAATGTGTTTGATTACTTTTGATTCTGATTATACGGATGTAACCGTGTTTAAATAGTATTTAATATAGTGCACATACGGCTTCTGTAAAATTTAGACTTAAAAAAATACAGGCGATCAAATCAACACTTTTTATAAGTTCATACATTGTTCCTAATTACAGTATGAACTTGTAAAAACTGTCCATTTGACCATCCGTTTTTTTTAAGCACAACTTTTACAGAAGCTTTATATGTTTAACTTAAATACTGCACGCTTTATTACTTATAAATTAATTATGAATAAATTAAAACTTAGACTGTCCCGGCGAAGAATGATTAGGAGAGCCGACCCCAACTGCAATGGGATTAGGCGAGAATAAAGAAGACAGGTCGGTTTATGCCGACGTAAGGAGTATATTATGGTGTTAGCCTAACGACTCCAGAATAACCAAGAGCGCATTGCCGACCCTTTAGTAATAGGAGAATTCGTTGTGTCGACACCTACAAACAAATTAAATACCCTTATTCTCAAAACAGCTTACCATAGGAAGTTCAAGTGACCTTACACTCAGCACCAGGATCATAATCAAACCTACATACATAGTAAGCCGTGGGACATATCCTAGTTATATTATATATGCGAAAGTTTGGATGTTTGGTACTCGATCACGCTTAAACGGCTCAAGATAGTTTATAGTCTGGTACAGTCAAGGTTACTAACATACGTACATTAATAAGGACATAAATATCTGTACAGGACTCTATTGTCAATGTCATAAAAGCGTGTACAGATTTATGTCCTTATTTATGTACGTATGTTACTGTACCCTTGACTGAACTTATCATTTAGCCTGCACTAAACTTTAATGAGAATTAGAGTTTTAAAACCACATAGTTAACAGATCTCTGAATTGACAAATGGTTTTACTAAACAATTTTTTTTAGAACTACATATTTACCAATATCCTACACTACTTTTTAACAAAAAAAAATGTCATTCCCACGTTACGTGTAAGACAAGTACCCAGTTTTTGTTAATTATTTTATTTTAACCGTTTTGTTGGCGTGATTGATTTACATACCCAAACCAATTTACACTTTTCCAGTAGTAATGGTCACTGAGCTAAGCCTCGGGCGGGCAGACATACGGACATGCTGAAAATATAAGGGTGTTGACTACGGAACCCTAAAAAGCAATCATTTATACATAAAGATTGATTTCGGTCCTCATTTTATTTAATTCGGTGACCAAAAAATACACCGAATCCGCGGAAATCAATGTCACCGAATTCAATATTGATCGATATTTGCAAATAACACAAAAAGTATAGATAGTACAGGGAAATAGTTATTCAATACGAAATCACATACCTCTGAGGATTGTTTATTCACTTTTATAATAATTAAAACACAAACACTACACAATTTAATAGCTTCACCGAATTCAAAAAAACACGTAACCAAACTCACCGAACGACGAACAAACCTTTGTAGTAGCTGCCTATATGACATCAGCCGGCGTCCGCTCTCGTCGGCAAACGCGGTGCGACTAAAGCTACCGGCGTGTGCGTCGCGAGATTCCTACGCCATTTCTTTGTTATGATGCCGACGCGTTTTCTAAATGTCACTGAGTTTAAGTGTTACCCCCGGACGCTTCGAAAAAATGCTTTTATTGAGTAAGTTTAATAGATAAATTATCGTAATATGGATTATATATGGGGGAAACTAATGTTGATTACGTGAACCGATGTAAAACATATAATTCCAATCTTGGGTTATGATTTTTTGTTAAAACCAACTTGGGTAGTGGACGCTCCCACTGAACGTCAATTTGGGCGCAATTTTTTTTTTTCTTCAAACATATGTATATCTACAGAATATCTAAATAGCTGTCCAGGTATCAAAAAGCCTGAAGTATATGTGAGATTTTATTCAAAAATTATCACGCATCTATTTGAAGAATTTTTGGCCCTGGACACTAAAAAATGCCACTCCGGAGAAATGCCCTGATAAGACATTTTTACCCGGAGTCATACAACATTCCTCTTTATTTATATTTCGTCTTAAGCTAGGTTTTTACAATCTGATATAAAAAGTAAAATATAAAAATGACATACAAAACATAAAATCATTATAAAAACCTAACCTAGGGTACCGCCGGCAGCGAAGCGGGGCCTAAGCTGCCGGTGGTCAGGGCGACAGAGACAGGAACCTCCTGACTATCCGCGCAGTATCCAGGAGTACCGCCTTCTGTATCTGACCCTTGATCCAGCCATCTAGCGAGAGTCTCTTGAGGTGGTGGTCGAGACTCTTCGCTATTAAACCGTTCGCCGAAACGACTATCGGGACGATGATCGTCGAATCAACATCCTTCGCTATTAAACCGTTCGCCGAAACGACTATCGGGACGATGATCGTCGAATCAACATCCCACATGGCGGTTACCTCGTGAGCCAGGTCTAGGTACTTGCTGGCTTTGTCCTTCTCGGCCTTCAAGAGGTTCTCGTCATGGGGGATGGTGATGTCGACGAGCACTGCCTGGCGTTTCGATCGATCTGTCAGCACGATATCAGGCCTATTGGCAAGAATAGTCCTGTCCGTGATGACAGATCGATCCCAATAGAGCGTGGCACGACCTTTTCGAGAACTGGCGCAGGTGTGTACTTATAGTAAGGCACTTCGGAGACCACAAGACCGTATAGCAGAGCAAGTTGCTGGTGAATAATTCTGGCTACAAGGTTATGTCTGTGCAAGTACTCGCCGTTAGCAAGATGACCACAACCGGAGATAATATGCCTGAGTGACTCCTCGGGACGGCGGCATGCCCGACAAACAACAACATTCCTTATTATTATGCTATGAAGGTGAGATGCTATTTTGACAAACGTTTCATTAAACACTATTACTACATAATGTAGACTCAAAATGTATAATTACTTCAAAAAATATGCCTGATGATGAAAATCCCATTCCAATATTTAAAAAAATACGAAGCTACAACCGTTTTAATCTTAATAATAATAATAAATATTAGGGGACAATCTTACACAAATCGACCTAGTCCCATAGTAAAGTAAGCTCATTAAGGCTTGTGTTATACGATAACGGATACGGTAGTAGTGTTGTGTTATATATAATAGATATAAATACTCAAATACATAGAAAACTTCCATGACTCAGAAACAAATATTCATGCTCATCACACAAATATTTGGCCTTACCGGGATTCGAACCCAGGACCTTCAGCTTCGTAGGCAGCGTCACTACCCACTAGGCTAACCGGTCGCCAAATAATCTTAGTAATCTTGCTTGTTAGAAAGAGAAAACGCTATGGGAAACGTTACGTCATTATCCTCGAGCGTCATAGTAAGTGCCTGCTAGTATTACCTGTTATTGATTATGCTGATGTGTGTTACTCCAACATCACCCAGGAGCTCTTAAGTAGACTAGACCGGCTTCTAAATAACTGCATTCGTTTTGTTTTCGGCCTCCGTAAATATGACCATATCTCCGCCTTCCGCCGTCAACTGAACTGGCTTCCCATTCGCGAGCGCAGATCTTTCAGGATTCTGTGCACACTTTATACCATCTTATTTGACCCAGCTGCACCGGAATATCTTAAATCTAAATTTCAATTTGTTACACCCCGTCCCGGTTGCGAGCTAGGTACATCCAGGAGTCTTAAACTCTCTGTCCTATTTCACCGTACTGGTTTCCTCTCAAATTCCTTCGCTGTTCAGGCTATTCGTCTGTGGAATGATCTCCCGCTTACCGTCAGGCAAGCTCAGAGCAAGTTCACCTTTAAATGCAAGTTGCGTAAGCATCTCTTATTAACCATTAAACATTGATGATCCTCATGATATCTTTGTTCGGGTACATTTAATTGTATGTTTTTTTCTATTTATGTAAGTATAAGTAAGTTTATATTGTATGCATTATATATGTATGTATATTAATTAAATTAATTGATTTGTGTTTCCATTCGAGTCTCTGTACTTAGGATCCTGCACCACTAAAGTTTCTGTTTAGCCCAATGGTTGACTGGTAGAGAATGCCTTAAGGCATTAAGTCCGCCAATTTTACTTATATTTTTATATTTGTGCAATAAAGTTTAAGGCGATATGATTCGACGCGCTAAGCAATCTGAGGGGGTGAGGTGCGCGGCAATCCGTGAAGCGCCGCCCGCGCGCCCCGACCCGCTCGTCGAGCACGTGACCGCGCGGCAGTCATAGCACAGACAAGACGGGTCACAGTAAAGTGATCTTACGATCGCCGTATATTAACTGGACCGTGCAAGGGTCAAGTTTGCTATCTGTGAAGGGTGTGAACTATGTACGGGTTTCGGACTACAGAAAAAACCCTGTATTGTTTTTTTACTATTTCACAATTTGTCCACTATAACGGTGCATATTTTAAGGTTTTTTGCGGGTTTTGGGAAAACTCAGTTAAAGGTCCGATGAAGAAACAGATGGAATTGAATTGATTGGTATAGACTTAGTAATATGGTTCCGTTTGGCACCCACGGGTGCAGAAACCTATAAAAGAAAACACAAAGTAGAAAAACACTAATTATTTAACAATTATTTTAAAATCAATCACATTGTTGTTTCATAGACGAATTTTAATCATAAAATTTTAGTGCAAAATATCAGACTGGTCATTGTGGCACTCTTTGGGGGAGGCCTATGTCCAGCAGGGGACGTCTTTCGGCTGATATGATGATGACTAAATTATTTATCCCGGGGCAAAATATCAGACTGGTCATTGTGGCACTCTTTGGGGGAGGCCAATGTCCAGCAGGGGACGTCTTTCGGCTGATATGATGATGACTAAATTATGTATCCCGGGGCAAAATATCAGACTGGTCATTGTGGCACTCTTTGGGGGAGGCCTATGTCCAGCAGTGGACGCCTTTCGGCTGATATGATGATGATGACTAAATTACGTATCTCGGTGCAAAGTATCAGACTGGTCATTCTGGCACTCTTTGGGGGAGGCCTATGTCCAGCAGTGGACGTCTTTCGGCTGATATGATGATGATGACTAAATTACGTATCTCGGTGCAAAGTATCAGACCGGTCATTCTGGCACTCTTTGGGGGAGGCCTATGTCCAGCAGTGGACGTCTTTCGGCTGATATGATGATGATGACTAAATTATGTATCTCGGTGCAAAATATCAGACTGGTCATTCTGGCACTCTTTGGGGGAGGGCTATGTCCAGCAGTGGACGTCTTTCGGCTGATATGATGATGATGACTAAATTACGTATCTCGGTGCAAAGTATCAGACTGGTCATTCAGGCACTCTTTGGGGGAGGCCTATGTCCAGCAGTGGACGTCTTTCGGCTGATATGATGATGACTAAATTATGTATCTCGGTGCAAAATATCAGACTGGTCATTGTGGCACTCTTTGGGGGAGGCCTATGTCCAGCAGTGGCCGTCTTTCGGCTGATATGATGATATGATGATGATGACTAAATTATGTATCTCGGTGCAAAATATCAGACTGGTCATTGTGGCACTCTTTGGGGGAGGCCTATGTCCAGTAGGGGACGTCTTTCGGCAGATATGATGATGACTAAATTATGTATCCCGGGGCAAAATATCAGTCTGGTCATTCTGGCACTCTTTGGGGGAGGCCAATGTCCAGCAGTGGACGTCTTTCGGCTGATATGATGATATAGCCCTCCGCATCGCTAGGCTTAAGTGGCAGTGGGCACATTGCACGTAGAACCGATGGCCGTTGTGGCGGAAAGGTTCTCGAGTGGCGACCACGTACCGGAAGGCGCAGCGTGGGTAGGCCCCCCACAAGGTGGACTGATGACCTGGTAAAGGTCGCGGGAGTTCGCTGGATGCGGGTGGCGCAGGACCGGTTATTGTGGCACTCTTTGGGGGAGGCCTATGTCCAGCAGTGGACGTCTTTCGGCTGCCCTCCGCATCGTTAAACTTAAGTGGCAGTGGGCACATTGCACGTCGAACCGATGGCCGTTGTGGCGGAAAGGTTCTCAAGTGGCGACCCCCCCCCCCCCTCATGCTCCTCCCTCCTACTCTCCCTCCTCCCCCTCTCCTATTCTCCCTCCTACACCCCCTCTCCTATTCTCCCTCCTACACCTCCCCTCCTGCCCCCCCCCCCCCCCCTCACAACACATGTTACGCGAGCGGGTCAAAAGTTACGAAAAATGTAAGAAATGTAACCATCACTTTATTCGGTATCCGATACTCGGACCGAAATCATTGAGGCCGTTTTATCGGTCACCGTAATTGTACGGCTCATTTTTCGGTCAGGTACCTTTACTTGAAACGGTTAACCTACGGGTACCGTTACTGTTGGATATCTTTTCAATTGGTAGGTACCTTTATTTTAGGGTACCGGTCTTTTGCGGTTTTTTCACCATAGCGGTACCGTTTAAAAGGGTATCCATTAAATTTGATTTATTCGGGTACCGATACTGTTGGATACTTTTTCAATTGATACCTTTATTTTAGGTTACCGGTCTTTTGCGGTTTTTCAGTCCCTGGTCGGTCAAGGTTTTTTTTAATATTTCGTAATGCTAATCACATAATTATTATAGTATAAAATATGTTTAGTAGTTCTCGTACTGTTTTTCTCTATACTGTGTAACTGTGGAAGTGTACGCGGTGTAATCTGCGCGCGTGTGTGTGTGGTTGATGTATTTAATACGGGAATTCGTTTTTTTTATGTACTAACCTTTTCTCCTTATTCAGTTTCCGAAGCCCCAGTGACGATATCTTCTTTTTATTTTTTTTGTTACCCATTTTTAACGAATGCTGTGCTGCGAAAATGCGCGTACGTCCGACCTCCAATGCGTTCCGCTCGGGACTGCCGCGGTGCGGCGGGAACGGAGCGGGAGTGAATTGTGCCATAATTTCGTTGATTTTGGGTGAAAAAAAACATGTCTTAATAAATTAAAAATATTATGACCGACATCGCTCACATCATCATAGACGCTTATTTTGGTGTAATTTTCTATTCATCAAGTTACGTAAGATTGGAATAATGTCAGTTTTAAGATGAGAATAGAGGTATGTTTGGCATTTTTTTCTATCGATCAAAGTTTATCCAATTATGTAACGGACTTCCGACGGAACTAGATAAAGGTCTTAAATATAATATTACAGTTTTTTTTAATTTTTAATATGTAGTATTTCAAAATAAAACCGTTTACAAAATCACATATCCTAGAAGAACCCCGAAGCAACTCGCCTTAAATAAATAAATAAGTGCGATATTTTCATATGAAACTCTTAAAACTTTGGACACTTATAACTATGTGTTTATTTATCTTCTTGCGTTGCTTTTTTCTCCATTTGACTATTATTATTAAACCTTTTTCGAGAAAATACATTAGTATTTTTCTTACGTGTACACCGCTATTATTATTGGTGACTTAAATTTAGTACAGTGGCTAATATGCAGCTACAGGAGCTATTCTTCCAGAATGTTTTCATCGTTCCCGGGAATGACGGTAGGCAAAAGTATAACCCCAGAAAAGATCTTGTTTTTTATTCATGCGTTTCTCCAAGCGTGTGTGAACGAATGTAGGGCCTGCATTTGTCTCTGGCTGTCAATACATTGAATCCCAGAAAACAACAACGGGTCGGCAGCGTGCTTATGTTATGAGTCTAGTGGTGTCGCAAGTCGTTTCCATAAGCGACGGCGTCTGCCTACCATCAGGCGGGCCGTATGCTTGTTTGCCACCGTCACAGTATATCATCATCCTCCTAGCGTTATCCCGGCTGTGCCCTAAACGAGCCCGGGGTCCGCTTTGACACCTAAAACCAAGATTTGGCATTGGCACTAGTTTTACGAAAGTGACTGCCGTCTGACCTTTCAATCCAGAGGTAAAACTAGACCTTATTGGGATTATACCGGTTTGCTCACGGTGTTGTCCTGCACCGAAAATCTAAAGGTAAATATTCCGTAGATAAGTTCCGAAAAACTATATCATTGGTACGAGCTGGGATTCGACCCACGACCGCCGCTGGACAGCCGCATGATAAGTATTTTAAGTAGTTTAATCGCGCTCAATCTTTTTAAAGGCATGGAAAGATAACATTAATTTGAATTCAAAAGTTCGGATTGACAGTTCCAAATCTCGACAGTCACACATGCTTATCACACTCCAAGTGTGTTGATTCACGAATCTGAATCCAAACACTTTAATAAGCCAGCAACGCGTTAATTAGTGTTAATCTCCAGTTTTATCTCGACGAATGTCGGCCTAGTGCGGTAATGCTGTGTTTAGTAAATATTTCCCTCGATGCCCCGGTTAAAGATAACGTAGGCGTGTGACTGTATTTCCTACTTTTTGGCTTCTTAACGTGTGAAGGGATTAGTAGAATTAGATTAAGTGAAAAAATGTCTAGTATACAGGGTGTTCGGGAAAACGATGTAGGAACTTAAGAAGGTGATAGACTCGACTATTAGGAAGAGTTTGAACCCGACATGTCGTCAGATCGTCACTCATGGTGACCTACAAAAACTATTTAAAAAAAACTTGTGTAGCAAGAGGGAGGGTCGTATTTTTTTTGGTTAGTCAATTAATTGCGCTGTTAATTAAACATAAATAAATTTGATTTAGTTCATACATACTTTGTTTTAAATTTAATTTTTCATCACAATTTTTTAAACAAATTTAAACATTTTAAAAAACTCGATTAAATAATAAAAAACAATCAGATTAGACAAAGACATGTCAGGTTCAAACTATTCCTAATGGACCCGTCTATCACCTCCTTAAGTTCCTACATCGTTAGTCCGAACAACCTGTATATTGTTTTGATTATCATTGTAATTCGTTATTCCGTCAAAGTAATGTGATTTGGTAACGCCATGTTTTTTTTAAATATACGTTTATAATATTTGAATAAGAACCAATGTTGTATTTGTCACACGCACTTACTTCTGAAAGGCAGCGCTGCATTGCATTGCAAGGTGTTCAGTATCAGTACTCAGGTTACCATCGAGAAAACTATCGCACTCTTAAATTTTTTGTCGGAAGCTAACATTGATTTTGGGTCGATGCACGATGAGCCAACCGATTTTATTTTTATTCGTGTGGTAAGTACGACTGATGTATTTTTTTTTTTATACAACGACCGTGGCAAACAAGCGTACGGCCGCCTGATGGTAAGCGGACACCGCAGCCTATAGACGCATGCAACTCCAAAGGAGTATCATGGGTGTTGCGGACCCTTGATATGTTTGAGGATTCGCACTGGACAGCTGAAGGAACCAATTCCCTCGCTCTCAACACAACGCATCCTCGGGGGCTCTGGCGACCTTGCTCACCTCCAGGAACACAACACTACTACAGACAGAGCGAGTAGTAGTGTTATTATGGCTGTGGAATTCTGCAAGGCGGTACTTCCCCAGTTGGGCTGCTCCAAATTTGAGCGGGATGACATTTCGCTGTGCCCTAACTTAAATTAAAACCAACAGAGTAATTATAAGTATTTATTTTGATCTGGTAACCTTAAGCTTGACACGTTTGGATAGCATATCAGCTATCTTGTGTTTTCAGATCATTTGAAAAAAAGGCAGAATTAAACTACAATTAACGCCACTCGTCTTTTAGTTCCTAGTTCATGGTTGTTTCTGCCTGAGAATGCCTACGATATTCACTTTTTTATATGTAATCCTTGGTATGAATTCAATTCAACGTACGTATTAAAGTTGATACTGGATCAGTAAGTAATAGCGGTCAAAAAAAGATCCCATCTAAAGTGTAATTACTGATTAATTGTCAATACGTTATAGTATCAGATCAGTTACGAAAATAAGCAATTTAAAACTGATATACTATATTTTTACATTAATAAATAAGTGATTGCTCCACTCGAAATTTCACTTAAAAGGTTTAATCAGTTAAGTTCTTGAAGGATTACACATTAACGCACTATCAGTTAATCTAAGTAATTAGTTTACTAAGTTTAATGCCAGATAAATACACTAAGTAAAGAGAGTAAATTATTACTTGACTGTTAAATGTGATTGTTCTCTAGGTCACACAGGGATTATTCGTAAAAGTCGAGAATTTGACATAAACATGCTCAAAGGCGTTTAAGCGTGGGCTTTGCATAAGTAATTAATGTGTCTACCTATTTCGTCAGTTTCTGCTTTACAGAGGCCCCACCGCGTAACGAAAACGAATTTCGTTCGAGTATTTATCTCCCTCTCTGTTGCAATTGCCAGTTAGAGCGACAGAGGGAGATTCTAGAACGAAGTTCGTTTTCTCTTCGCGGTAGTTCCTCAGTGTTGCTTTATGGACGGCATTTAGCAGCGAGCACGACTAAGAGCGGCGGCGTAGCGGCAGCGGCATACGTGTGAGCGAGATCGAAGCGTGGCCTCTCGCTCCCGCGTATGCCGCTAGCGCTGGAAGTCGTGGCGGAGTCATAAGGTTCTCTCTCAGACCAAGAAAAAAAAATTCTTTTTTCTTGGTCTGAGGGTTATCTATGAATTTTCTTGAACGAAATCTGAAGTTGAAGGAAGGAGAAAGTGGGGGCCACGGTGTACACCTTGGCCTCCCTCACAAATCAAGTCAAGGAAAAAGTAAACATCGAGTCGTATCAATGTGTCAAACAGAAGGCTGAGAGCAGAGAGACATAGAAACTGATCCAACGATAAAAGCCGAGCTTAAATTAATGATGATGAAGACGGAAACGAAACAAATTGAGTAAATAGTTCAAAATTAAATCGTTACGTTTTCGTCAGCCTTGGAATAGCCTTAAAAGCAACCCAAAAGCGACAACACACTGGCATATCCACCCTTAGCTGTCAGTCAGCGATTACGACGGCGCCGGCAACGATCAAAACACAAAGGCATGCGGAATTAGGGTTTATCGTTCATTAATAAGGTTATATTGCAACGTGCAATATGCCGGGGCAAAGAGTAGAAAAGGCAGACTGGGGTTTATTTATTTTGTTATCATTCTCAATTTCTTGGTCGGTCTTTGGGATCGGATCGTATTTTCGTAGACCATAGGTAGAGGGGGGATGATGATGTCTAAAAAGATCTGAAGGAACTCCGGGCCGTCTACTGCGGGGCTGTTCTGTAACGTCACCTCACCGTTTCACAAATATATCTTGACGCCGTCCTTCGTAGTAACTAAGCGTAGGAGAGAGGTATAGTTTTGTTAGGCGGGAAAGGTGAGGTGAGGCGTATTAGCGCGTTCCAAATAACAGCCCTGGACAGAGACGTCGTGGGACAGGGAAGCAATTTTTTTTCTTTTCTTTTTAAATTTTATTAAAGTCTATGTTATACCAATGTGTATCACATGTATATTGCGATGTTGGGCAAAGACCATTCTCTTGTAATTAATTCCTATTTATTCGATTTTTAACAATTTTGCACCATTCTAACTTTATGTGTGGTGCCCCGTGTGGTTGGAATTTCGCCACCCCCTTTCTTCCCGTGGATGTCGTAAAAGTCGACTAAGAGACCAGGGTTGAAGTGTGTTGTGGGCGATGGGCTAGCAACCTATCACTGCGATATCATCTTTGTCTATTTTGTCGATCTGTTATACCCACATTTATGCTAAAACTGACACTGGAACATAAGTTTTGGTGTGCACTGCCAAACTTTTATTCTTATTTTTTTGTTTTTTTTCCGGATTGTTTTTTCTTTTAAATTATCATGATGACTGTTTATGTTATTTGCTTGAAATAAGAATAATAATCAAACAATTTTAAATTATTAGATCTCAAACGAGAAAAAAACAATGTCATAAAATAGGTTGATCTCAAATATCCTAAGTGATTTGCTTTTATAACTTTTATGTGACTGATATTGATATATATTCAATAATATCAAATAATAATATTAATATCATTGGCTTAGAGTACATTTCTACTCAAACAAATAAATGAGACTGAATATAAAGTATAGTTTTAGTGAAATATTATATACATGACATGAGCCACTGTGTACTGTTAGGGTGTACAGTCACCAGCATTAGGATCTGCCATAACAAAGGCAGCAAAAATATCTGACATGTCCTAGCGGCCCTAGACATAAAGTCGTGTCAGATATTTATGCGCGCGTTGTTATAGCAGATATTGATGCTGGTGACTGTGCTACAGGGTCGAGTCACAATACCCCAGTACCCGTACACAGTGGTTTATTTCCCATTTTTTTTAAAACATTGTCTGACAACTTTAATATTTTTATGATTGAAAATCTGATAATGCAGGGAGTAAATTTAATAACCAAAGCACGTTAATTGTGAATTACAGCTCGCTACCACGACTTTTTCTTCATAACTTGAGCGTCCGAAAAAACCCGAGTCACTGTTACCGACCCGACACCTACAAATTAAAGAGATAATATTGCCTTCGATGAAATGATCTTGTGTGACCTAACTATGTGCATTAACCTGTTGTTGTGTACAATGAAGTGATTACATACATACATACATACATTTTGTAATTTACCGTAAAACGTGCTATCACATACATACATTAAATAAAATAGATAAATAAATAAAAAATATTGGCGGACAATCTTACACAAATCGACCTAGTCCCAAACTAAGTAAACCTTGTACTATGGGTACTAGACAACTTATATAGATAAATAACTTAAATACATAGAAAACAGCCATGATTCAGGAACAAATATTCGTGCTCAACACACAAATAAATGCCCTTACCGGGATTCGAACCCGCGACCTCTAGCTTCCTAGGCAGGGTCACTACCAGCACGTCTATCATGGGAAGGCCGCGACATACTCTCGATTTTACTCGCACTATACCTCTTGTTCTAAGTGTTCTAATAAGAGAGATACTGATAGTGCGAGGAAAATCAAGAGAGCTCGCGCCTCTAGCCTAAACCAGTGGTCATAATTTGGTACCTTGTCTCGAAAAAAACGTGCTATCACCGAAGTGTATCATCTGGTCTAATTAGAATAATCTCCGCACGTGTACCTGTGTATGTAATCCAATAAGCGGGTGCGATCCAGGCGGGCTCGGCCTGACTCATATCGCCGATATTGCTTATCAGCATATCTTCATCCATCTTGGGTAATCTCGAACGAGGATATTTTGGAACAATGTCAGTTTACAGTCATGTTCAGAGCCAATGCGTTGAGTTAAAGCATTTTAGTAAATCTAGGAGTTTTATGCGATGTTAATGTTAGTTTCGTATATTTTGGTTAACTGTTAACAGATATTATGAGGACTGATAGCAGTATCTGAACAAGTATTTATACGCTTGCTTCATAACTCGATATCCTAATTGAAACAAACCTTTAAAAAATATTTAGCAGCATTTATAAAAAAGGAAAAAAATATATTGATACAAAGTTGTACAAAAAGTACCTACTTGAAGTAACCGATCTTTATAGTGGTATAATTGATTCACCAAGTGGCATATTTCTAGGAAATAAGGTGGAAATCCTACAACAACAAGCTGAGTGTTGAAATCGAGGTTTTTTGGCGGCAATATTCGGATATTTTGAACATCAGGTTATAGAGATTAAGTTCTGATTATTATAACTGCAACTTGAAAGTATTTCCCAACGTTACGCAACCGGTCCATTATTATAGAATTCTTTACATTCATCAGCCACTAAAATTGTCAATGCTGACATTTATTCGTATTATACGACCCTGTCAAAAATGTTTGCATATTTCAATGCCCAGAAGGGTTGGTAAAGGCACAAGTTGCATAAATTTGGACGAAAGCGGAGTGCCTTCGCATGTTCTACGCACGTGACTCTTTTTCAAGAGGCCCGGTGCGTATAGTCACACTTAACTACTTAGTTAATAAAGGCGTATGTATTAGGAAAACTACAATGCACTTATGATCTTTTTTGAGCGGCGTGGTAAAGTTGTGCGCACGTTTTTGGACGTGTCATGGATATTTAGATGCTTTCAGGACAAGCTTAAAAAACACACCAGTGCTATTTTAAAAGAATGGGATAGATCGTCGACCACGTTTCAAGAAATACTTTAAGTTGCTCGTAACGATAGGTGTAATCTGATGAAACATGAAAATAAATATAATTTTATATCCATAAATTAAAAAAAATAAAGAATTAACATGTGCCATTGGCATAGCGACTTAAAATCTTTCTAAAAGGATTATTTGTCCACTTTATTGAATATTTCATTATCTGTTGCGTATAATTGATGAATTCGTATTTTCTAATAATAATGTGAATGAACAAATAATTATGTAAGGAAAGTAAATTCTTGCATGATTGAAATGTTAATCAACACGGTTGACGTTTAATTGGAATAAACAGGGGAATCTTATAATTACAAACGACATTCATTTCATATAAGTCTACAATCAGAACTAGAATTCAATTAAGAATTAATCGACTGACTTCAATTCTAATTGATATCAATTTGTACTAAACGGTACATGCATTTACGCATTAATCGAATGTCCAATTACTTCCTTTAATATTGAGTTGCATGCTGGTAACATTATGAAGGTATTCATGATTACGATCTAACTAATTAAGAATGAGAATCATGATTTATATTGAGTTTAAATTGTTTTTAAGCGGGTTCTTTTGGTTAGAACTCCTTCGTGATTCGCGAAATAGATCGTCTAAATGTTGATTTGGGTTAAATAAAAGGATATAATTCGTCATCATCATCATCGTCGCTATCATTATCAACATCATCATCATCATCATCATTAACATCATCATATTTCTTCGTGTTATACGTAAGTGCTGACTTTAAAGGGCATTATAAACCTGTAAAATTCAACCTCATACACATTTTTCATCGTCAGCCTATATATATAACCTACGTCCCACTGTTCGACACAGGCCCATCAGTGGCACGATATTATTAGTCCCCAAATTATCGTTATTATCTTGACGTTGAACTATAGCTTAAGCCTTAATTACTATTCGGTCGAATCTGACTTTAGTGAATCACAATTTGAACTAGCATACATACGACAAAGCATGAACTATTTGAAACATGTAGCGCTTTCTTTGGCCTACAAAATAATATTTACTAGGTACATCCATTATTCTGCCTTCGTATCTACACGTGCCACTTCTAGGTACATACCTGTCTCATGGATGAGAATAATGATTTATGAATGATCTTATGTTGGTGTTCATCTCTCAAGGCGATGATAATGACTGATATAACTATCTAATACTATTATGGAGCTACGGTAGCCTAATGATTCAGGCATGCGGCGGTCGTGGGTTCGAATCCCAGCTCGTACTAGTGAGTTTTTCTTATGTGCGGAATATTTACCGTTATCTTTTCAGTGAAGGAAAACATCGTGAGGAAACTGGTCTGATCCCAATAAGGTCTAGTTTTCCCTCTAGGTTGGATAGTCGGATGACAGTCGCTTTCGTAAAACTAGTGCCTATGCCAAATCTTGGGATAATGTGTCAAAGCGGACGCCGGGCTCCTTTAGGACACAACCGGGAATAACGCTAGGAGAATGTTGATAACTACTAGGTACTACTATTTCCATCACCCTACATACAGAAATGCAGAAACAGTCTAACGCACCGATAAATCGCTTCAAAGCACTAACAACTAATTTGTCGCCACAGGATTAATGCAACCTCTTACGATAAGCCTAAGTTAGGAGTAAAGGCAGATAGTGCTTTATTTAAAGGTAGGCTGGAACATCACGACACGATAGGCGATTGAGCGCTTGTGTGGGCCGGCAATTTAGAATTTAATCATACGTTATGTACAGTCCGCAGCGGGGAATACGTGGTCAAATATTATTGTTACTCATCATCATCATCATAAGAGCATAAGGCCTTATACAACTTGGCAGATGATTTAAGCAGCGTCTGTGTGCGAGGGACAACGCCTCTCGTGACTATGACAGGGATCGATATTTGCGTCCACATTTGGGGCACGCAAGTTGTTACTAACGGGACTTAATCGCGGATAATTAACTCATTTACTCATTACTCATTTTTCTCTCTGAGTTTCCCGACGTTTCGTTTGTGTCAAAACATGATGACGAGACGACTAAGCGGGTACCAACATCTTCCTGCTGCGCGGGTTTTCCGAACTACCCGCACTTGGTCTATAATGTGCGAGGTGTGAAAGTTTAATTCAATATTAAGTGGCCAAATACTTTCAAAGAGTTTTGCTAAATGAGCGAGTTCGTGATTTGTCGGTGTGGAGACGGTATGATATCAGTCAACCATGCATCAGTGTCAACGGTTAGTAGAGTCAGTAGATATATACCGATTCTTTACTGCGCGCCTATACGTTTAAATACTTTAAATGAGTGATTCCTGAGACTGGCACGGGATGCGTGGAAGTGGGGCGGTAACTGTCAGCACACCACACTTCCGCGCATGATATTACTACTGCTCAAATGCAAAACTGACAGTATACCGACAAGTGAGGAAATCAGTAAGCTCACGTCAAAGTACAACCGCATACCGATCTCGCACTGCCGAGTCTTCAAACTCGCCACAATTTGTGACAGATTCAGGATACTCGTGGAGATTGATGTGGACTACTGCTTATCGTGCTTAACTACATTAAAAGTCGCATGGATAGACTAAAGTAGCACCAGTTCGTACTCATCATTCTCATGATGATGCTTTTAAATATTCACTTACCGGACACAAAATTCAAATGGATGCAGGTTTGGAGCTTCACATAGCACTTTGCTCGCAATATTTTCACTTACCGAAAACTATGTATAAGTAATAGAAATAAATAATGATATACTTATATTATTTATTATAAGCAGCCGTTTGTTCAGACTTTGTTTCAGATGAATTCTAATATTTGTGTCTTATTCTGCAGGTCTGATAACTAGGCTACACCGGTCAAAACTAACCAAACTTCTAAGCTTCTAAAAAACGTTCACTATCTCCAAGCCTCCCGTCTAATCAGACGATCACCCGTCGGCACGACGTCGCCATTTTGAAAATCGCAACCATTCCCAGTTTAATCTCTGCTGACTATACGGTTCCCTGTTAGTTATTACTACTCATTATGCTTAAATAAACCAGGGGAGCGTAAGTTAATTTGATCGAAGCAAAGATTACTTGGCACGCCACTTAAAATCTGATTTGTTAAATTACTTATTTACTTAGCGAGCGTTTTGTGAACAATGTTCGAGGAGGGTTTTATGGTGAAGATGATGTTGTATCACGTTTATGGTTTGGATGGTAAGGATTAATTGGGTATTCTGTAGCTTGTTGAACTTTGCAGAAATGTTTGATGTTTTGCTACGTTAAGTGGGTTTGCTCATTTAGCAGAAGTGATTTTACTGGACTTCCCAATTAATAAGTGTACTCCATTTTGTTTTCTCAGATTTCTGTTGCTTTTAGATAGATTTGATAATAAAAAGTTTTTTTTTTCAATAAATGATTTTAGGTATTATCAATGTTCAGTTCATGTTTGTGTCAAAAGTCAAATGTAATGATTTCGATGAAAGTATTTAAGTATGAAGAATCATTTTCAGGTTAGTTTTCTCATTTGTGTTACAAGTCAGTTAAGTAATAATAAGTGATGTAGTGTATTGCTATCCTTATCGCGTGCGCATACGTCACGATGACCGGAGCGGGGGGCAGTAGTTGTCCGACCGTTGCCGGGAGTGGTGGTGTGCTGTCAAGCTAAAGAATGTGTAGCAACACAGATATACCTATAGAACGGGCCAATTAAGTGAACACTACAAGTATTACGTATATTCTCTTATAGGAAAATCTTTGCTTCATATTGGGTACTTAATAAATTATCTTCACTTCTTCATTGTCGCATCCTCATGCCTGAGACTGCTTTGCGCACTAATGCTCTCCAGGCCATTGGCCATCCGGTTAGACGTCTGCAAGTTTCCTTTACAGATTTCCTTTACTGCGTCGGTCCAACGGGTTGGTGATCTTCCACGACTCCTTTTTCCTTCCACGTAATAATATTCATGTTAATTTGTACTATTACGTTACTAACCTACATTCTCATAATATCTAGCTTTATAGGTAGGTGAGAGCTACGGTAGCCTAGTGGTTCAGGCATGCGGCTGTCAAGCGTCGGTCGCGGGTTCGATTCCCGGCTCGTACCGATGAGCTTTTTCGGAACTTATGTGCGGAATATTTACCTGTTAGCTTATCGGTGAAGGAAAACATCGTGAGGTAACCGGTCTAATCCCAATAAGGTCTAGTTTTCCGTCTGGCTTGGAAGGTCAGATGGCAGTCGCTTTCGTAAAAACTAGTGTCATGTCAAATCTTGGGATTAGGTGTCAAAGCGAACCCCGGGCTCGTTTAGGGCACAACCGGGAGTAACGCTAGGAGGATGATGATATAGGTAGTTGATACCTACTTATTATGATAAAGCTAGACCTAAATCATTGCATATCTTATCTTTTTTTTACATATTTAACTCGTTCGATGACAGCACGTCCACAGTGCTTAACATCGCCTAATTAAGAAAAGGCATTCTTAAGAGTCCGCAGCTCGATTCTCCATACAAACGTAGTTACGCTCTCATTTTAAAACAACGTGTTGGATTGTAACGAAACTTTGCATGTACAATGAAATAAGGTATATCCAGGTCTGTAATTATAATTAGTTTATGTAGCTTCAGATACCATAGTAAAAAAAATACTGTGAATTAAAGTTTTTCATACAAAACTTGTTTTTGCTGTATTTCGTTTATCTTATACACTGGAACCATATAAGTTAACTATAGATATACCTCATGTCATTGTATATGCAAAGTTTCGTCACTATCCAACACGTAGTTTTAAAATAAGAACGAAACTCCGTTTGTATGGGAAGGTGAAATTCGGCGAGCTTACTGCGGACTCTTAACCTGTCTTACTCTAATCAATTAGCAAATCGGCCACGATTTGTGCGAGTACTTACTGGCACTCAATCGCATTTTTCCGTTGTTTCGTTCACAAGGCTATGCAAATAGCCTCACTAACTTTTTCTGCGCTTGTAACGGTTAAGACACACCCCATAAAGCCTACCCGACGGCTACACGCAACTTCACTTACCAGGGAACCTTGTTTCTTCGCCAAATATTTCGATCAGCTCTGTCACAGTAGACATTATAGCTTAAAGCAGTAAAATAAGTGCTAACCCCCGATTAGATTAGCCCTCACACAGACACACCGCAAATCTCACAATCAGTCACGTGTACTCCAGGCAAAATACGGTTATAAAAAAAAAAAAAAGATAACAGCGTTTTTTTTTTGTTTGTTTAATTTTAAAACGTTAATCTAAGATGCGCTTCCCTCAAGATTCCGACAAACTTTCCACCAGGAAGTAATTATATAAATTTAAAGGAAGCATTTGCATTTGCCTAAGATACAGGATAATCCGCATTTAATCAATTCCCCTAACATGTAACGGTGCAAGCACAATGTAACATTAGCAATAAAGTTTTTTTCAATAAATTATTCTTATTCCTAGTAGTAGTATGATTAATCCTGAATATTATAGAGCAAATGTAAAGTAACCAAAACAGAATTAAAATCAATATATTTTTTTTGTTTTTGTCTTTAGGTACTTAATGATTCAAATGATGATACGAGTATAATCGTTACACATAAAAAGTCCGTTATTATAAATGATTTCCAAATTAGTATTTTTTTCCATACTAGTTGTCAGTAAAATGACTGGACTATAGTGTGCCGCGCATGTCCGCGTAGAACTACTGTTCGACGGTGTGCCATGAAAATGACAGTTGGGTTGTTTTAACGCTCGTTAGAAAAGTTACACGAATGAAATACTCCTCGAGGCTTCAAAGGAGTGCAGGCTGGTCGATTGTCTAACGTTTCGTACGTATAATAATAATAATAATAAGTCCACAAACAACTCTAGCCCACGACTACCACGCCTGCCCGTAAATAGACGCAATCTAGCGTTAATGGGAGCTCTAAACGGTCTGCTAGACCCGTATATACGGGCTAGTGAAGACTTACTTGATTTGATACACACTCAATCATGTACTGCGGGGCCATCGCGGCGTGCCGTGTTGCTCGCGTCAAGTTTCCGGACGCTGACCGTGCACCTAGGACCGCCGGGGGTGGCCCTGCATGGCAAGTACGGATTGAGCGTCGTATCAATACGTTAGGACTCTCATTGCAAAGCTGATCTGCTTCAGGGGGGGCAACCGCCCTCGAGTCATGCGCTTGTGAACCAGGCCTTCGCGGGAACTGGTACCAGGCCCCGCAACTACATGGCCTGTGTCACAGAGCGTATTGACTTTCTGAAGCAGAAAGTCTATGCATGGGCAGGCCGTATTCGCCGCTACAGAGAGCGTGTGGACCGATACCAGCAGAATCGCCTTTTCCAGAGCGATCAAAGGAAGGTTATACCGAAAGTGGGAGGGAACCGACCTTCGTATATCCGACGGGCAGCGGCCGGGTGCTACTGCCATGGTTGACTTCTGGCGTAGTATCTGGTCGGTGCCAGTCGAACACACCGAAGGCGAGTGGATGAGTGTCGTTGAACGTGAGTGTGAGTTCATCGAACTCATGGGGACTGTTACCATCAGCCTCGAAGACGTTAGTTGTGCCATCCGTTTGGCCCCGAACTGGAAAAGTCCTGGACCGGATGGATTACACAACTTCTGGCTGAAATGGTTTCGATGCTCACACCTGCGTTTGGCAACGCAGTTCCAGCAAGCCCTTGAGCTCGGTTCGCTGCCATCTTTCTTGACAACTGGTATCACCTCCCTGCTCTATAAGTCCGGTAGTACCACGGAAGCGAAAAACTACAGACCCATCACGTGCTTGTACAAGCTCCTTACATCCATTTTGAGAGCAAAAATTAACGCACACATTGTTGCAAACAACGTTTTGGCCCCTGCTCAAAATGGATGTAGGGTTGGGACTCGTGGTACTAAAGAGCTCCTCCTCATAGACATGACCATTTGCCAACGAGTCCGGCGGAACAAAGGGGCCCTCTCGGCCGCCTGGATTGACTACAAGAAGGCCTATGATTCGGTGCCTCATTCATGGCTGAGGAGGATCTTAGAGTTGTATAAAGTTGATGCAGTTCTGAGATCCTTCTTAGGCGCTTGCATGGGGCAGTGGACCACAGTCCTTCGTCAACCGGGGGGAGGAGATTGCTCTTCTGGTCCGCAGGACTCTATAAGGATTGAACGTGGGATCTTCCAGGGTAACAGTCTGAGTCCTTTGTGGTTCTGCCTAGCGCTGAATCCGCTTAGCACCCTGTTAAAGGATTCAGGACTAGGCTGCCGGCTTCAGAGAGAGGGTGAGGTCATTTCTCATCTGCTCTATATGGATGACCTTAAGCTATTTGCATCAAATCCACATGACCTTTTGGAACTACTGAAAATAACAGAAGTCTTCAGTAGCGCCATCAAAATGGAATTTGGTGTCGATAAGTGTGCGGTCATGCATGTACAGCGGGGGAAAGTTGTAAATTCAACAAATTTGCAACTTTCTGAGACAATGTCCCTCAAATGAAGAAACCTATAAGTATCTTGGTATGTCACAGTCATTGGGTATTGAGGGTGAGGGCGTAAAGCGGGCGGTGAAAGAGCGCTTCTTTTGTCGCCTGACCAAAGTACTTAATAGTCTTTTGTCGGGCGGCAACAAGGTGCGCGCCTTCAACGCCTGGGTGATGCCCTTGCTTACTTACTCCTTTGGCGTACTAAGGTGGACCCAGACTGATCTGGATGCCCTGGATCGAAGAGTCCAAGTACTGCGTACTGCGCATCGCATGCTACACCCATCTCGCGGAAGTGTGGAGGTCGCGGCTTTTTAAATGCCAGACCTCCACAACCGCGAGGTGTGCAGCCTCAGGGATTATTTCCTAAACAACGAGTGTGGGATGCATCGCGACGTAGTAGCAGTAGACGGAAACTTCACCCCGCTCTCCTTGGCAAACGACAACTGGCGCAGACTTAAAGTAATGAGCGCGGAGGACCGCAGGGCGGTGTGGAGGAGCAAGGAGCTACACGGGCGGTTCTACAAGGCCCTCACAGGGCCCGATGTAGATCTGCTCGCGTCAGTGAACTGGCTACGTTTCGGGGATCTCTTCGGGAAAACCGAAGGTTTTGTCTGTGCAATTGCGGATGAAGTTATCATGACGAACAATTACCGGAGGTATATCCTGAAGGACGGTACGGTTGACATTTGTCGGGCATGCCGCCGTCCCGGGGAGTCACTCAGGCATATTATCTCCGGTTGTGGTCATCTTGCTAACGGCGAGTACTTGCACAGACATAACCTAGTAGCCAGAATTATTCACCAGCAACTTGCTCTGCTATACGGTCTTGTGGCCTCCGAAGTGCCTTACTATAAGTACACACCTGCGCCAGTTCTCGAAAATGGTCGTACCACGCTCTATTGGGATCGATCTGTCATCACGGACAGGACTATTCTTGCCAATAGGCCTGATATCGTGCTGACAGATCGATCGAAACGCCAGCCAGTGCTCGTCGACATCACCATCCCCCATGATGAGAACCTCGTGAAGGCCGAGAAGGATAAAGCCAGCAAGTATCTAGACCTGGCTCACTCGGTAACCGCCATGTGGGATGTTGATTCGACGATCATCGTCCCGCGAATGGTTTAATAGCGAAGAGTCTCGACCATAATCTCAAGAGGCTCTCGCTAGATGGCTGGATCAAGGGTCAGATACAGAAGTCGGTAGGTACTCCTGGATACTGCGCGGATAGTCAGGAGGTTCCTGTCTCTGTCGCCCTGACCGCCGGTTAGGTTTTTATAATGATTCTACGTTTTGTATGTATAGTTTTATATTTTACTTTTTATATATAATTATTGTAAAAACCTAGCCTAAGACGAAATATAAATAAAGAGATAATAATAATAAATACTCTTTATTGCACTACGACACGAGAGAAACATCTTACAAAAAAAATACTTAATAAATAATGGTAACAACAGGCGGTCTTATCGCTTTAAAGCGATCTCTTCCAGACAACTTTTGTATAGCAAACAAAAAACAACAAACAACAACACAAACAACAAACACAACAACCACACAAAAACAAAGAACAAACATTTAAACTGGAATACTTAGTATACTTGAGATTATTTGAGGTGACCTTTATTGCAGTCCAAAAGAGACCATTCAAAAAGCAACTCTAATGCCAAGTTTTTAAAAAAATCGGTCACATAAATAATCCCAACCATATGTTTGGTAGATCTAACTGTCGTTTTTGTATGGGAAAATGACAGTTATAAGGTGCTTCCAAATTGGATGGCAATACTTTCAGAGCGGATAGTACTCGTTCTTAGAAGTAGACTTAAGTACAAAGTCATTTAAAGTTTATGTTAGTTTTTGGAGAAAATTAGGACATCAACTGTGCCACGTAATGACACCCTGTTAATGAGATGTTAAGATTGGCTTATTGAAAATTATGAAAATTCTAACATTTTTCTAAAATTTTTGCCCGCCAATCTTAATCAATGTCATCGATGACAAATCAGGACGCTCACTCGACAGAAAATGATAACCACCTTGACAGTTAAATGCACGGATGATTATGTTTGGACAGAATTTTAATTTAATTATTTTGTTCGGAAAGTTAAAACCAAAAAAATAATATAAAAAGGTTTCTTAATTCCTATTTAGAGTAAATTATTTTGATGTAAGTTAACATCTCTTAAAGTATTGGCATCTAATTTGGAAACACCTTATATACAGTTGGGTTATCCTAAAAGTTATTTATCCAAACGTAGGTTTAAAAAGGTCTTTAGTAACTTTAGTTGAAATATTGCTTTAGCTAATATACTTACTGTGGCTCTATTCATTTACAACTGTTACCGAAGTACCGAACGCACCGCTATTAACCAGTTTAAGTCTTACCTCCGATTAAAGGTAGGTTTAACAAATCTATAGTTCAGATTATACAGGTCAAGTTCACAGTTAAGCATGTTTTGTGAATTAAAAGGCAGGTTTATTAGATAGTGGTTACCCTCATTGTGGAGTGATTTAAACTTTCTAGTACTACTACACTGAGCTATTAGGTACTAGGGAAGAAACTGTTAGCCTAGTTGAAGTGAATCCTTTTCACCTTAAGTTTATTAATGTAAATAGGTAGGTAAGTATCTATGTAAAATTATTTTAACACATTACCTGATTAATTAATAATAAATAACAAGTTAAGTTAAGTTTTATAATTCGTTTTTAATTTTATATTTGTATGTATGTATGTTATTATTTAAGGTATTTGTAAGTATTATTATTAAACCATCCAGCAAAGCGTTTTACAATGAAATTGTCTCGCCAGAAGACCAGCGCTGGCTTGTGAACCAGCATTATACCGAGGCGGGACCATTTCGTGACAAATAAATAGTTTTAAGTCATTAAATAGTATTATATGTATAAACGTGATAGGAATATTTGTTTTTTACGAATAAATAATTTTCATTTCATTTAATTTTCATTTCAAGAATGAATCAATTTGTAATCTTATTGAAGCAGTATCTATATTTGAGGTTCACATCTGTCTGTATAAATTATTGTTTGCGTACTTTGCGACACAATGACCCGGACAAAAATTTACTAAAAGTAGAATAGATTGTGTAGGTCTGATGCAGTACAATATAATATGTAACGCGTGACTTCCATTAACATAAAAGTAATATGCGTGTGCTGATCACGAAATACTAAGGCGTTCATCACACTGCCGCAAAATCCCGCTGCGGCGTGCGGAGCCGCGTGCACATTTCGCCGGGTGAATAGTCCAGTTAAACTCATGCACTGACAACTTAATGTATGGAAAAAATGACAATTTTGGAAATAATTTATAATACATTTTTTAAATAAAGGAAAAATTGAAAAATTTAATGCTCCGAGCCGGATTCGAACCGGCGACCACAGGCATTCATGGCCCGTCACTACTAACCAACAGAGCTATCGAAACAATCCGGTTCGGGCACCAAATTCTTCAATCAGTTCCTTCCTACAACCCCTTAGGGAGGCGTGCAGCGTCATCTACCAGAAGACTTAGGCTTCTTAACGTCACCAACGTCTCAAATTATATTGAGAAATCGTCAGTAACGATGCGCCACCCTATACTAAATTAATTTTGTATTAAGCAGTTACGCTGCTAACGAAATTAAACATTTTATAAATAAAGGAAAAATTGAAAAATTTAATGCTCCGAGCCGGATTCGAACCGGCGACCACGGGCCATGAATGCCTGCGTAACTGCTTAATACAAAATCAATTTAATTTATAATAGCTTATTTTTTCCGTGTCATGGATATATTATCAATTAAATAGTTACCCAGTCACAGAATCCGACAAAATTTCAGATATCAAAAAAATTATAAATTAGCTAGCTTCTGAAAAGTCAGAAAAAATATAAATAAATATTTTTGTCTTTATTTTGGTTAATTTACATTTACTCTATAATATTTAACATAAATCATACAAGAAAAGACAATGCATGCTTCATTTAAATCTACATAATTACTTCCGGGTGAAAAGTTTGTCGGATTCTTTAATAAAGCATCTAAGAATAACATTTTAAAATTAAATCAACAAAAGAAACGCTATTATAAAATAATGTTTTTCAAAATCGTATTTTTCCTGGAGCAGGAGGTGCGGTACTGTGTGCACCGTGCGGAACTTATATACAAACTGAGGTACTGGCGTACAACGTTGCGAATCGTCGCTCCGCAGGCCTCAGGTTGATGAGGTGGCAGTGTGATGTCCGCATGGAATCCAAATCCAAATATTTACATGGAATTGAAACAGGAAGTCTTGTTAGAAAATGAAAAATTAAATTAACTTTCGAAGTTTGCTCTATACTTAACAAAATTCAACTACGAAGCTTTTTTCACGTCTTAAGGATTTATTGTTAAAACACATAAAAATATATAAAATACATAAGGTACATTAAAACTAGATTTAAAATTAAAACTAAAACTAACTTAAAAATAACCTACCTAAAATTAAAAAATAATTTCTTTTGGACCCTTTGGCAGGGTACCCATCACGCAGGCAGCATTCCCGCGTTGAATTGCGATTGCAAGGCTTTGCGCGAAAAAGCTGCCCGCGCGAGGGTAGCTTTTTGTAAAAATGCAACCCACATCAACTTAAAACACCATCTTACTTAAGTAAATGTATTTCATTCCCTTCGTTGTTTTCTTTCTTTGTTATTAAGATTATTTTCTCACAAGATTATTTAATAAAATCAGACCCTACATCAAGAAACTTTACATACCCCTATATCAAAGGAAGAAATATCCGTCTATATTCCATCAAAGTAGAATCCGCGTGAAAGGACTTGCAATCAATCACGTAAGAGTATTTTGTTGTTCGACTCATAGAGCGATGTGTACCAACAGAAGTTGCCGAATCCTTTAAGATTGAGGCTATACTCGGAGTTACACCGTGGCGTATCACAGCTAATATTATATACTTAGTACTTACATACGCAATACTAATATTATAAATCAGAAATGAATCTGTCGGTCTGTCTGTTCCTCTTGACCCTTAACCCGTTGAACCGATTTACTTAGATAAAATATGGTAAAACGAAAGCTTGAGTCCCAGAGACATGATAGTTTTTATCCCAGAAATCATCCCTTAAGGGGATGAAAGTTTTTATGGACGATTAGACGATATAAACGAGGTCCATGCGGACGGAGTCGCAAAAGCTAGTTATTTATAAACACTCAATTACATACGAAGCGTGCAAGTTAATTAAAAGCTTGTAAAAATAAACGTAAATTATTATTTAAAATACATAATATACAGTTTCTAAAGTATGGTCACACGCACAGATAGAATGACGTACATTTCGTCATAAGTTGGTAGGTATTTACCCTTTAACCCCTGGCATAGGTACGTCCTTTTAGAACTTAAATTCAAAAACAAGATTTGTAAATACACTCAGAGGCAATGAAAACGGGTCACTTACCATGGATTACTTTACAAATTGACCCGTTTTCATTGCCTCTGAGTGTAATTCCCAATGTGAACTATGAAGGTACGCTACCTCAGAGGCAATTAAAACGGGTCACTTTGTAAAGTAATCCATGGGAAGTGACCCGTTTTCATTGCCTCTGAGTGTAATAATAGTTTGTGTATTTTCTAAACAGCTTTGTTAGTACTTAACACCTAGCCTAATCGGTTCCTACTACTTTCCTACTAAAAATATAAGAATAAATAAATTCATTTATTTCGGACAACCAGGGGTCCATAAATGTGTGTGTGATGTGTGACTAATCCTGCGAAAGTTTTGATGTTTGTTACTAAGTCACGCAAAAACGGCTGGACGGATTAGAGTGAGTTTTAGTATAAAAATTGAGTATATATAGCCCTTAACATATAAAATACTTTTTATCCCAGAGTCCATCAAAAGGAAGTCAACGCGAAGGAAGTCACGGGCAAAAGTCAGTATTCCTATAAACAAAACTTTGAAATTTTATAGAAAAGTCGTCGTATTTGTTTGCTACTGAACCAATTTGATTGGGCTTTAATTACCTACCTTTAAAATTCAGAAAGTTTGAGTACCTATCAGTGGCAGAGCGTCCATACAAGCCGATTTCCACCGGCTTGCCTAAAATGTACACTCACAACTTTTTCACCACTTTTTTGTTCTGGGTTGCCCATAGCAAATTTTAACGCGCCGCCACTGGTACCTACCTATATCAATAAATAAATAAATAGATATCAGGGGACAATCTTACACAAATCGAGCTAGCCCCATAGTAAGCTCAATAAGGCTTGTGTTACGTGTACTAGACGACGATATATTGAATAGATAAATACTTAAATACATAGTAAACATCCAAGACTCAGAAACAAATAATCATGCTCATCACACAATTATTTGCCCTTACCGGGATTCGAACCCAGGACAGCAGCTTCGTAGGCAGCGTCACTACCCACAAGGCTAACCGGTCGTCAAAGGTCGTTGTCAACACCAAAATGCCCTTGAGGATTTTGGATAGCGCGTACACTGTCTATTTGTATCGGAGTAAACGAGAGCGAGTGTTACTGGGCGGCCCGGTTTTTGAAGATTTAATAGTACATAAATATTAAAATAAAAAAAGGTATGAATATGTTGACTTCATGTTTTTAATTGCAGACCCCATACGTCAAACAAATAAAGACATAGAACCGTTTAAAGTGATTTTAAGACCAATCTTTGAAATTATTTTCTATAGAGCCGATTTCGTCCAATTATGTATCGAGCCCGTCCACGGTCTTTGAAATATGGTGAATATTAACATAATATTTTATTTGATGTGCTAGAACAAATAGTTTTTCTTAAAAAACTGCTTAAATAACATCAATTTCACCAAATTAGGTCTTGTCAGCCTCTTAAAGACAGCGTGCGAGCTGTGTCGCGGCGAGATAGACTATCCGTCTCTTTCTAAGTGTTCTAATATATATATGTATATATAGTCCTCATCGATTTTGATGACGGCGATCCTATATAAAATATAAATTATGAAATGATTTCACGTCTATGCATGAAACACGCATAGCCAGCCGCTAGTTCACGTAAAAAGAAATCCCCACAGACGTACACTTCTGTGTAACACTCAGTTTCTTTATCCGCGCAATACGGGCAAATCCGGATCCTGGGCGGTGGGCGCATTTGGCAAAGTGCTGCCCCCCGCCGCGGCACCCATTTTGTCCGTCTCAAAACAGCATTTTGCACTCCCTGATCCAGCGGAATCTAGGCTCGAGTCGAAAATGAGGAAAAAATCTTAACAGGGGCCAGGTTTGTTTACGGCTCACGTTTATTCAGCCAGTGATTTAGTCCAGCAGGTCGATCACGTTGTACGCGCGTCAGGTAACTGTAACTTTTTGTATAAGAAAATGACACCTGAAATGTCCTTATGTAACTTTTTGAACTATCATTTTCTCCTTAAAAATGTGCCATTTAGATCGGACTGAGAGACCTGACGCACGTACAATGCGTCACGTAATCGACCAGCTTATTAAAGAAAGCCACGTACCTATCTAACTACGTAGGAAAATATATATTAGAGTGTCTAAAAACGTAGAAAAATATGCTTGTATCTTCATCACTTTAAATAACGGAATACCCAAGGAGCAACGAAAATACAGGGCCTGAAATTTGCACTAAAAGCATAATTTAATCGAAACTGATCACGACGGGTAATCACGTTATTCGAACGCGCGTTAGGACAATGCAACTATCAATTATTCAATATAACAAAATGACATTTAGATCTACCTAACGTATGTATAATGCGTTACTTCATCGACCTGGAGGTATATCGCACCCCGACACACTTTACCATGGCTACTTAAAGGTAGCATGAAACATAACAAAATCTCGATTGGGTGCTGTGATTATAAATATTATAGCGAAAAATCCAGTATTGGTCCCCACTTCAATCAAATAGATACAAGTACATCGAGTTTGAATGTAATTGCGTTGTAACAACTACACGCAATATGCGTAGTTCATTAATAATGCTCCATAAAATGCTTGATCCTCTTCACATTTACGAGATTGTACACGCATATTTAGATGATCCTCTTTCCATCCAGAATCATCAATTTAGATTGACATTTCATAAACTTCCATTGTTCCCAGGCCCCAAACAATTTTAAGCCCCGTACCATTATTTGTATTCAGATAAGACTCCTAATAGATAAACGGACCAGCCACCAAGTATTCACAAATGTTTTACCAACTGTGCGTCTAGCATATCTTGAACCCGAGTTCTGTGACAACTAAGCGTGATCACAAGTCAGGCTTTAACTAGTTTTTGTGCGTGGGCAGCTTTTCTTGGTGAATAATGGACGGGGAATCATTTACAATGGATTGATATAAATCGCCTCTGCCCAATTCATCTTCTTTAGAGCCGTCGAACATATGCGATGCGCTGTGACGACATCTATCTCTATCCAGTTTGGGATGGTGATTTGAATTCATGGTCCGTTCTTAAATTATGTGGACATAGCGTTTTCTCGTGGCTATGTTCTCTTCGTTCGGGAAAATCTTGCGACAGGATGAAAGTAGCTTATCTTCGTTTACTTTTACGTACATACTTCACATTAATTCTTAGTTTCTATGATGATACACACCCAAATGGAATTTCGCATAAAACTTGCTTAGTAGAATAGGCATCCAAAAAAAATCCTTCCTGGCCTGCGTTCGTTCTATGGCGGTGGTTACTTCTGTTCGCATTCTTCTTACTCGTCGCTTACCAAATTAAAAAAGTCCTGCACATATCAATGGTTCTCAATTGTAGACTCAATTATCTCGTATTTTTTGGACAATTATTATTTATTTATTTAAACTTTATTGCACAAGTACAATTGGCGCACCTAATGCCTTGAGACATTTTATATCAGTCAACCATTGGGCTAAACAGAAACTTAAATGTTGCAGGATCCTAAATGATACGTTTATTTTACAGTTATGTGACTTTTATCCGTTATTTTAGTGAATAGCAAATGAATATTTTTCGAATAACTCAAAACATGCTCTACGATAAGATATCTCACTATTCTTCTTTTTTATCGGGTTGTTGACTTCCCCCTTCCCCCTTGCTGATTTTTCTCCGACCGTGCTGCAACTTGCAATTCTAAAAATAGTTTTTATTTCGCAATGCCTACTGCACTTGTCCGATATGTCATATTTTAAAACGGTTAAGAGAAACCAATCCTCATTGCAAAATGCTTCGCTCCAAAAAAATAAAAACATTATTAATTGCTTAGCCACAGATAATACCTACACCTTTTTGGAATCATGGCCGTGAATAAGTAAATGTTATTACCTTATGGCATCCATAGCACATTGAACAATTAAAAAGGAATATGAACAATAAACCCGCTCGTAAACGATTCGTACCGCCATTTTTATTATATCTCTCGAAACTTAAATTAATTTATCTTAAATGGCTATTTGTTGGCCCAAACGGCTTTATTGCGGCTCGGTTTATTTTTGGATTAATTAATTTGAATGGGTTTTTAATATACTTTCGAAGTTTACGCAGCTGGACTGAAACGTACAGTTGTTTTTGCAAACCCAAAAGGCGTATTAACTTTATTGCGTTGACTCTATCATTATGGTTAGGTATTTATGTTCATAAATTAAATAAAATAAATAATAATAGGGTTCAATCTTACGTCAAATAAGCTCGTCCCATAGCAAATTCAATAAGGCTCGTGTTATGACGTATGTAATAAATTTAATGACCCATAAACAATTAATTATTGCTTTAAAGCAAAAATTGCATAAGTATTTGAATATTTTATCTAAAATAAAAGTTTTTTTTACTAGACGTGATCTAAAATTAACAAACATATTAAATATATCTTCACAACTCATTAAAAACTAGCGTTTAAACGTAATTCTATCAATGAATTACGTCTAAAATGCATAGCAAAATAAGTAAAGTAAATTCACATTACATTGTAGAGAATATTTTTGCATAATTATTATCCATCAAGATTTCACGAAACTTGAAAATGTAAATTATCGTAGTTGGAATTATGCATTTATTTAATTCAAATATTTCTAGCACACTTTTTTAGAATATTTTGAAGAAGTTTATTTTAATGCAAAAATAAACGTATCATATTTGGGATTGTGAACAGACTTATGATAATAATTATAAGTTTCTGTTTAGGTATCATATTTATAACTCATTTTGGAAGTAATCATTTGAAAAATATTAAATTAAAAACTTTTGTATATTTTCTACTAATTGGAATAAATATGTGTAACATCTTAGTAAAATTATGAATGTACAAATTAATTAAAAAAACCGAATGGCTGCAAATACAGTATGTATCAGAACGAAAGGCCTAGAAAGAGACCCATTAATGTTTAGACCATAAATATGATTATGGTGTCGGGCTTATGCTTTAGCATCTTTTAATGGATGTGAAAAAAAGAATAATAAACAATTATTTGATTACCTCCTGTATTACTTATTTACATTGTTATCAATAACAACAAATAAAATGACGTAAATGTCATAAATGTTAGTTTGAGTGCACACTCACGTATTAAATGCGGTTGGCTGTGAAAATGGTCTAGTACATGTTCTTCCTCTCTCACGTGTAATTGTGGAGCCCCTCCTCGGTTGATCGGCACCGGCGGGTTGTTATTTCGCAGTCGGATAAGCGTATTGACGATCACACGGCCATGGTTGGGTTGCCTTCGTGCGGGAAACCTCTCCGCGTACAGACGAAGAGCGGCATTCCCGTTTCCCCTACACTCTCCGTAAAGAAGGATCATATCCACCGAAGACTGCGACTCTGATGTGTCGCTTTCAAGACCGCCGACCTCAATTATAAAACTTTCGGTCTGGGATTCGAGTAAAGGAACTTTTTCTATATTCGTCTTAAATTTTTAAAACGATATTTTAATAAGAGAAGAAATTTCTAGGTAAATCCAACAAAACTAACCAGTTTAATCAATACCTACGACCTCACTATAAAATGTCAGTACCGGTCATGTCAACAACCAATTTCAAGACATTGTTTATAGAAATATTAGACATCCTTTTTTTGCTGTAAATATTCAATTATATTCAAAATAAGCTTTCTGACCTCACTATGGATTTATTTCGACATATTTACTGTAATTGATTTTACTATCGAGAAGATCGATCGATCGATTTTTGAGTTAATGGCTTCTGTCCAGAGGGACAATTATGCCAGCGTCAAGGTTGGAAGCTACACGAAAGTGTCTTGAAAAACTGTCCAAAAGGTGATTTGATCGGTTGAAAGATCTAAAACAAAAGACAACACAATGTTAGGCTAACTACAACATATACATGATTAGTTTTTTTTTTTAAATTGATTATAACCATAAGCCCACAGATTTGGATAATTTAAAAAAATTGATTAAACGTAATAAAATTATAGTTTAATTTTGGACTTAACAATAAATCTAGCTAGAATATATACAAAGGACGTATTAACAAAAGTGAGGATGTAACTAAGATTAGCAGGTCGATGAATATAGTCAGGAAGGAGATCATATAGGGAAGGTGAAGTTTTGGGACAGTTAAAAAAAATATGATCTGCAGTGCCCTCCTCCAGGCCACATTCACATAAAGAGTGGTCACGAACTCTGATTTTCGCAAGTACTATCGAGAAGTATTTCGTCTTCCTTGCTGTTTGTTTACATCGGTGACATTCGATGACTTTTAACGTCTGTTGTCAAAGAGTACTCCTTGCCAGTAAAATAAATTAGTTCCATTAAAAATCCGCAACATGGCTAGGGTCAAAAAGAACCTTGTCAGGCTTTAAATAATAATGAAATAATAACAAGTCCTTAAATGATAATTTTAAGAAGAGTTTAGTGTTTCGTATTGTATTAGGCCTATCAGTATCTGGTCATAGTTGAAATTGCAGTAATCTGATATGATGTGGGTTGGTTTTAATTAGTTTGTTTACGTTTATTAACTGACGTCTTACTGTTTCTACAGGAACTACAAGAATTTTTAACCGACTGCAAATAAGAGTACCCAAATTCTTGTTGAGATTGAGCAAAGTTAAAAAAAGCAAATAAAAGTTATAAGTAAGTATTCTGTTAGAACATACTCCACTTTACCATCAAACAGGCTTCAGCTTGGCCTTTCGTTCTGATACATACTGTATAATCGGTCAAAGAGACAGACATTAATAACATAATTATAAGATAGTTACGAGTAGATACACAGTGAAACCAATGCCTGCTCGATTAGCGCGTACGTTAAATTCATTGCGGGTAGTCGGAGTAAAAATCCTACAATTAGGTATGTATTATAAATGCGAAAGAGGAATGCCTACCTGCGATTTTCCCATACAAACGCTCCCGACTGTTTCCTCTCTGGTTTTTGAACATTGAGCAATGAATTTTTCAAATAAGATCAATATCATCAATATCTATGCCGCTATGTTTTGCTTTTTTGGATATTTTTATATTAAAGAAACTTACAGCGCCTTGAAAATCGCATAAACGGCTTAATTGAACTGGCTGCCAAAAAAGGCGCAGTATACAAATATGACAACAAATATCAAAAAAATCAAAACATAGCGGCGTAGATTTTTTCTTCTACTAGCAGTTCCGAAAATTTTATAATGATGGGTAGCGTTTTGGAGGAGGAAACAGTCGAGAGCGAAACCTCGATTTTTGAGTTTATTTGCGTGGGATTTTTAGTCCGAGCTGCAGTTGTCCTTATCGCACGAATTGGAGGCGGAATCCACAGCAGCGCGACAGAAACATTGCGTCAAAAATTAGAGATTTGAAAAGTTGCTCAGCTAGGCATTGCTCATAAGATGTTTGGATGTTTAGATGTTTGTATTACGCTTAAACGGCTCAACCGATTTGGATGAAATTTCGCACGAAGATAGTTTAAAGCCTGGATTAGAATATAGGATAGTTTTTATCCCAGGTCCAGGCAGACGAAGTCACGGGCGGAAGCTAGTATATAATAATTTAAGCCCGGAAATCAAAGAGGATTCTTCATAGGAGCAATATTTTAATAGGCTTAGGTTTTTTTTGTATTAAGGATTTTTATAAATAGTAATGGAATAATCTTTATCGACATTACAATTACTATTATTATATTATAAGACTAAGACATTTGATGCAGCTATTTTTCGGTATATATTCACATTGTGCCTTTTTATGCATTAAATAGTAGTAATTAAAATGAATTGAATTTGATCATTTTTAGGGTTCCGTAGACAACAAGGAACCCTTATAGTTTCGCCATGTCCGTCTGTCTGTCTGTCCGTCTTCGGCTTAGCTCAGTAAAAATTACTACTAGAAAACTGTAATTCGGCATGGGTATATAAATCAATCATGCCGACAAAACGGTAAAATAAAATTTTGAAAAAAAAAATTTTTTAGGGTACCTCCCCTACATCTAAAGCGGGGATGTAATTTTTTTATTTTCGGTAAACCCATGGAGTGGGGTATCGTTGGATAGCTCGTTCAATACTCTTATGGGTTTTCTATCACCCTTTTTCAAATCAGTGATTCGTTTATTTTATTTATTTTATTTATTTATTTATTAGGTACACTTTACAGATATCATACATTATGAGATACAATGGTTCTTTATAAATAGCTTATAGACTAGCATGACATCCAAGGCAAGTGCACACAGCATGATCAGCAAGTTAGCGCGTATGCAAGCAACAGCGACGAATCTGCATTGAATATTAATATCATATGCAGTAAGTATAAATCACAAAAAAAAGTCCAAAATGTTAAAAACGTCTGAAACGAACTTAAGCAAATCTAAAACAAAAGTTAGAGTAACAACTTAGTATTATTCAGGGTGAGTAGAGAAGAGGACGTCCGTTAAGGACTTTTTGAATTTAGTAATGCGTGGATCAAATATATCAATTAGGTCAGTATTATTATTAGCAGCCAAGTCGTTGTACTGACGACACATCCTTGTGACTGGATTATAGAAAGATGTGTTGTTTCTGTATACTCTCAGGGAAAAAACTTTGCAAGCGCGACCTCTGAAACGGGGCGTGTTAAAGGTTAAGGCTGAAAGCAGACTAGTTGAATCGATGTTAGAATGCAAAATTTTATGTAAGTATAAAAAGTCGTACATTTTGCGGCGGGCTTCCAGTGTAGGAATACCAAATTTTTTCAGCCTACTAAAGTATGACTTATATGTTCGTCCGAGGTTATACCTGAGTAGGTTATATCTTCAAGAAATATTTCTGTACTCGTTCTATACTGTTGCGTTTGCGAGATATTGGGCTTTAAAGCCCTAATTTTTGTTCGAGTCATGTGTCCCCTCTGCCGGCTAAATGGCTACTACTGGGGATGTGAAAAAAATCGTGGTAGTAGTACATATAATGAATTTAAAAGAAAAACTATCACGCACATGAAGGCATGAGTAGTTACCGAGTAATAGTCGACGAACTTAATGTGTACTTGGAAAGGCCAACTGTAGAAATTCGGCCGACGCAACCGCACCGCACGTCGATGTAACTAAGACCCTACACTGCGCGTGGCCCGACACGCACTTGGCCGGTTTTTATAATCCCCAAGAGTGTCATCAAAGTGGAGGATTGATACAAGTTGGTATGAATATTTACCCTCGACAAACGACTTACATATACTTACTGAAAATTCTCATTTTTTGAATTTTTGCCAGAAAAAAGAAATCATATTGGCTCAAACATTATTTTCTAAAAATATGCTACATGGGAGCCGTATCCCGGGACTTGGATCTATTTTCAAATTTGGGTAAACAAAGTGTTGTTTTACATGGGAGTCACGTCGGAGTAACATGTGTCAGGGAGGGCCGCTTTAAAACTGATACGACGAATGCACTTTCGTCCATATACGTGTATAAAGGGGCAGCGCAAACTTGCAATTAGACACGAGTTTTTTTTTAAGAATACAAATACACGGTGATTTTTAATCCGTGATTCAGGAGTCCAAATATATAGGTAAAAAAACAAAACGGATTTCAATGGATGAGGTCTCATGCAATTGAATCACTGTTTAGTTAATTAAATTGTATGATTATGTTAACACCAATGTCCACTGTATGTTTGATCACCCTCCTTTCCTTGAAGTTAAATAGATACATACGTCAAATTGTTTGCTTTGGCGGGAAATATGATAGATCTTAAGTCACGCAGATGAAGTCGTGGGCGAAAGCTAGTTTTTTATAGTTAGAACTTTTAATAATTTGTAATATCATGTTAAATTAAGACTCGAGTAGTTTACTTAGATAAGCAGAACTAGGTATATAATATATGAGTACATCTCATCACTGAACATTTTCCTATTTTCAATACTATTTAGGTGTTTTTTGGCGTGTATTTTTTTTTTTATTATGTAGCAACATTATTATCATTGCTCCATCATATCCATTTAATATATACAAAGGTATGTTTTCACTGAACAACCAATATAAAATACAGATCGGAGAACATCTATTCATAAAAAAATACAATTTTAATTATTTACATTGCCAAAATATGACGAAACATTAACACAAAAGTATCTGAAATATTATATAAATAAATAATACATTTGGTGGGACACTCTTAAGCAAGTCGAACTAGTCCCATAGTGAGCTCAATAAGGCTTGTGTTATGGGTAAGTACTAGTTATATTTAATACATATTAAATACTATTAAACGTCCAACTCAGAAACAAATATTCATGCTCAGCACACAAATATTTGCCTTTACCTTCAGCTTCGTAGGCAGCGTCACTACCTAGGCTAAACGGAAGGGATGGTTCCATGATGAACCATCCCTTCTTGGAAATAATTTAAAAACAATCGAAAGTCTGCGTCGAACCTTACAACGAAAACATATCCCGTGACCCATCACGGTTTGAATTACAGCCGAGACGTCACATATCGACACGAGTGCAACGCAAGTGCAGATACACCGCCGACTCGCAAATAGCGGCGAAGTGCCAATAGTGCCTAGTGCCACAAATAGTGCCTAGTGCCACAAATAGGGTGCCATTAGTGTTTTGTCAACACTTCGGAAGCGTTGTGGCCAAGTGTATGGTTACAGACTGCGCGGTCGTAAAGGGATCTTGAGATAATGTTTGATGCCTCTTTGTAGTAGGTATAGTCAAAAACTACACCGTGTCAACGTTTTACTGTTTTTAATCAGTTATATTGTAAATTAAATGTAATTGAAAATGAAAACTAGCACGATAAAACTATGCTGGGTGAGCTTTAGAACTCTTGAGGCTCTCTTTCAACGAAAAGGAGTGTATTCTTTTCGGCATTTTTTTTTGATTTCGTTAAACTGAAACGACAAAAAAATATGCACATACTCACAACCGGAGAATGAAATAAAGAATACGCTATTTGACAAAAGTGAAATCAGCTTCTTTTAATGAAACGTCAAAAACGCTCCGTTAGTATGGAATTGAGGGCTTGTGACGTCACAATCAAACAACGTCCTTATTTGACAACTTAAATGAAAGATTGATAGTTTACCAGTATTTTCGTCATTTTTATCTTTTGCTAATGAAATAACAAATTATTTTCACTGTTGTCATAGTCTATTGTAGAGAAGAACAGTTTCCCTACGCTGCAACGTAGAATTCAATAAAATCTCATCTCTCGGTTCTTTACACGTATTTTCCATACGATAAAATAAAATAAAAAATGCTGGTTATAAAAGCATAAGTACCTCTTGCTTTAATTTGCCTTTTAATAAAGTAGATGTAACATTATAAATATGTAGGTAGGTATAGTGTGAAGGTAGGTAAATATTATTGCTTCCGTGCCCAAAATCAATAAACATTATTTAGTTATTCGATAAATATTCATTAACATAACATTCTACTGACATTTTTAACTGTCACCCAATTCATCATCAGAACGACAACAGCACCCCATTTAGCTTTAAATTACAATAAAACTCGATTTAATATATTTTGGAGTGATTTTAAAACCACAAATCATTGAGTCATTCTCATTTTGATCGAGAAGCTTTCACACAAGGTCACTTTTACATAGGGAATTCAAGGCACTTGAGTCGCTTTATAAAGATAATTATTATTCTCAACTTGGTCTGTATTTGAATAACAAATTCCACACTAATTAGGTGTTATGTGGTCGGTGAAAAGGCTTATCGTTTGTATTAATCTCGATTCTGCGGAGTATTATCCACATTTAAGCTACCAACTAGTTCTTTAAGTTTTTGTTGAAAGATATAAAGATAGCTAAAAACCGGTAGTTATTAAGAAATACAAATTATTATTTTGTGTATCCTTCCAAAAATACATGGGCTAATTAAAAACTTGGCTGTGAGATGTTGAAATCGGAGGATTTAACGAATATAGAGATTTAAGACCACCATTACAGGCCATGCAAAAGACATCATACATTTAGTAGGAAAATACAATAAAGCCACGACCTTCACCATCTGTTTAGGGGTGAAAAGTATTTATCGAATTTAGAACATGAAAAAATATGATACTATTTTACTTTTCATAGTCTGGCCAGGATTTTTTAAGGCAACCCAATGGCGGACTATTTTTTAACATTAAACGGATGGGTGAAGTTTTTACATACTCGTAACAGCTAGCTGTTTCACAAAATTGACGATCAGGCGGATAGAAAACCGCTTAGTGAAAATCCGCTGGAATGTGTTCGGCCGGATTGTCACTATATTGTAGAACGTGTCGTAATGACAATCCCGCTAATATTGTGTTGGCTTCAACCGAACACCAGAATCCATGGGCATTTTTGACGTTTTCATTTGCATTATAATCTCTGAAACTCGCAGACGCCATTGTTGTTGTTATGTCTGATAGCGCCGCGAGTATTAAAAAGCGGCCAAGTGCGTGTCGGACCACGCACAACAAGGGTTCCGTGCCTATAAAAAAGGTCGTATCGATTCTAAAATCTTATGGCACTTACGTCCTTTTCTTTAAGGAAGGCAGTTTTTTAGAAATATCTCAAAAACCTGTGAACCGATCTTGTTCGAAACAATTTTCGCTGAAAGAATTTAATAAGTTCTATGAGCCTGATTTTTTTCATATTATTAAAATACGCGGTTCCAAAATTAGAGGGGGGGGGGACTCAATTTTAGTGATTTTCGAGGCGATTATCTCCGACTCTATTCACTTAATCAATAAAATTGCTGAGAAACCTTACATTTATTTTGAAAGGCCTATCGATTGATGTGCCACACGTGGGCTTGCAATGAAAAAAAAAATTTTGCCTTTCAGTTTTATGTATGGAGTGCACCCCTAAAAAAATTTTTTTTTGTAAATTAATTACAAAACTATGTAGCGGTTAACAAAATACACCTATCCTCAAATTTTTAATGAAATACACCTTATAGTTTTTGAGTAAAATGCCTGTTACATACGGACGGACAGACAGACAGACATGACCAATCTATAAGGGTTCCGTTTTTTGCCATTTGGCTACGGAACCCTAAAAATGGGACAACAATGAGGTTGGTAAGTTCCCATTTTTAATACTGACTGACTTACCAACCAATAAGTTGAGTTTTCCCGAAAAAGGATTAAAAATATTGTCAAATGGAGAGAAAAAGTAAAGCAGGGGATTAAATAATCACGTTATGACGCTCGCAGATCATGATGACTTCACGATCTGCGAGCGATTTCTCTCTCTAAGAAGCAATATTAAAACGGTTGTAGCTTCGTAATTCTTTGAGAATGGGATTTTTGTCCCTAGGCATATTTTTTTACGATGCATGTGCTCGAAAAGAGCGTTTTCCAAGCACTAAAATCGTGCGGAAAGTGCCACTTTTTCGCACTAGTGCTTTTTACTTTTCAATTTTTTTTTAATTTTCTAGTCCGTCGTCAGCCCGACACAAAGAGTTTTTATTACTCGAGAAAAGTTTTACAAATATTTAAATTACACGTTTTCTTTCATATAAAAGGTACATAAATACTAATAACGTATAAAATGATTTATTAATGTTTATGAATTTTGAATTTGGTCAATAAATTAATTAATTTTTAATATTCACTTAATGTGTTTGGCTGAGCGCATATCTTTCTTATGCCTTTTACAATACGACAGTATAGCGGCTTGCACATGCGCAATGCGCATATGTATCTAAAAGCCCGCCATTGTTGTTTATTGTGAGTTTTGTGTAGTTATTTTATGTACCTAAATATGTTAAAAAGGTCGAGTGAAAGTGAGTAATCAATAATAATAATGATTTATTGCGTTTCAATAGTGTTTAGTGTCAGTATGTTTCTTAGAACTACGACGGTACAGCGTCTTTTTGTTGTTTAATATAATATTGAGTTACTCAAAACTAATTGTGTTCCAAAACCACAATACAATGGTTTTAACTTTTAAGTGAATAAGCTTGACAGCAAAAGATGTGTAGAAGTTGTTAAATGCAATTCCAGATAATAAGTAGGTACCTGACAATCTACCTGGGTTCTTCAATTTTAACCTAGATCTATTTTAAACCAACATTTCAACATTTAATATATTTCCTCACACAAGGCATAGTAAAATGTTGTATGATACACGCGCGTAAAGATGATTTCCGACTCGTGTCGAATTATACATTCGCTCGCTTCACTCGCTCATGTATAAAAATGACACTCGTCGGAAATCACCTACTTTCCACACTTGTAGCATAAATAACTATTGCCTGTTTTCTTTTGGAGTAAAATAAATTTCGAGTCTATTTAATGTAAGAAGAAACATCAACAAGTTTCGAGTTTCAACATCTGTTGTTTTAACATTTTCCTGTTGTTTTAACATCCCGAACCTCCGTCCGCGTATTACATTAAAAACAAGCGAAGGCCCGGCATAATGGTACAGCCCTTGACTGGTACAGATTTCTTGTGGCATCAAGTCTGCCCTTTGTACTCATTTTCTCACTAAGTCGTGGGTCTGTGAGTTGTAGAACTCACAAATACGAGTACCTAGGTTTTTTTTTAACCGCCGACGCAAAGAGAGGAGTGTTTTAAGTATAAGTTTAACGTGTCTGTGTATCTGTCTGTGGTATCGTAGCTCCCAAACGGATGGACCGATTTGAATGCGGTTTTTTTGTGTCATAGATAATTTTATCCCGAGTGTTCTTAGCTATGTTTCATGCAAATCTGTTAAGCCGTTTTTGAGATATTGTACTTTCAAATGAAAATATCGGAGGTTTTTCAACTTGGAGTTATTATTTATTTCGAATAACTGAATCGACAAAAAAAGGTAATTACGTAAGTACTTATTTAATATAATATCCCGTCTCACAAGATTTCACGAGAATTGGTTGAGAAATGCGACCTGTAGAGTACAACTGCCGGACAGCCGTCATCCAGACATACGAAATAATTATTTCCCGAAGCTTCGTTCGCTTCGGTCCCTCGTTTAATAAATAATTCTCAAGAAAATAATTCATGTTACACATACAAAATAATTAGCTACGAATCCAGATTAAATTCAGACCCAAGTTCGCTGTCAAGCTTCGAATCGATTTCAGAATAGATATTACTGCGGACTGTACCATGCGCTATTGTCCACTCGAACAACGCTTTGCACTTACCCGCTGCGCGTGCGATCGCGGCACTCACACTTTATTGGGCTACGTGAAGATTTTATGGTCGATCCAATTAGTAACGGTAATCGATTATACAAACAGTGGATACGATTTGTTGGATATACGCATTTGGTTGATATATACTCTAAATCAACTGGTCACCAGGAAGTTTATAACATCATTTCTTACGCCTTTTCTTAGGTATTGATTGAATATCTTTATTAACATAAATCATTCTTGAACTAATACGAAGAATGAAGAACAAATTGACTTATTGACTTATAACTAAATCTATACCTACGTAAACATTGAAAATCCTATAGTATGAATGGCTGATGTGGCGACAGCTGTTTGAAACCTCTATAGATTTTAGCCGCTGATCGCACTGGCTACCAATAAGTGAGAGAGTAAGAGAATGACAGTGGTTGGTTGTCAGGATTTTGCCGGAATGTATGGTATATTTTATGGTGGTTAATTTGTGGAATAAATAACGTGTGTTTGTTACGTGAAGGTTATTAGTTTGATTTATCGCTACCTCAAGAAGCATCCTTCAACTATAGCAGTTTTATGAAGGTTCGTGATATTTTAGATTTCGTTTTTTAGAACCTTGGTCTCAGATATATTCATATTGTTTTAGTATTGCCGAAGTTTATTCGTAAAAAATAAGTCCATTGTATATTATATTCTATGATCTGATTGGTTAATAGCGTGACATATAGACTCATCTATTGTAAAAAAATTGAGAACGTCTGTTTGTGTTTTTAGCTGAAACGCATACAACTAATTGTATTCTCGAATGGCTTAAACATTCAAGTGGTGGTATTTATAACACAATTGAACTTGAGAATTATCATTTCATATTTAGCGCAAAAACACTTTAGCTTCTTTGTTTCAGCTCACCACATTACATTTAACTCTGGCACTAGCAGCATTATGCTGCCCATAAAATGTTTAGTAAGTTTTTCACTAAAAAACCTGTTATCCAAGAGACATAACAAAACCCCTATCTTAGTAAGCATCTCGTAAAACAATAGCACTACATTACGCCGTCGACCGCGCCGCAACTTGCAACTTTTCCATTACCTCCCTTTTTTCAGTTTCACGGAAAAACGTTGTATATTTGCAAAAGCAAAAACACTTTAATAGCATTGCCTTATTCATAATTAGACCACACGCAACTGTAAAGAGGAAGAATTTTAATTCCGTTCGTGGAAGTTTTATGTTGTTCGCATTGTACTTTCCACGTTTTTGCAAAAAATGTCTTTGAACGGCACGCGTTCGAGGAAGCTAAAACTGACTGAAACACACAAGCAATTTACGATGTGTTACTTAAACTCACGTGCCTAAATTCATCTCCTTGGGTGGGCCTTTGATAACCATTAGGGTTTTTGTTAGATTTAATGATCGCTCTTAAGAGGTAATGGGGATCTTGTTTGTTACTTCAATAGAGAAAGGCTTTTCGAGGAAAAATAATTGTTTATAGATTCCTTACTATTAATGCAGGATTATGTTTTTATAGTTGTGCAAGATTGCACAATTTATTGTAGTGTTTTTTACTTTATATCTTTTTTATTACCTATGATTTGATGTACATTATTAAATCATATTTGATTTCATAATACCTACTTTCTTATCGAAACCAGTGTCACCTATCCTTTATTATACGAAACAATACAATAGCTAGTACTCATTGTATTGAGTACTAGCTTCCACCCGCGACTTCGTCTGCGTGGACCCGAGATAAAAACTATCCCATATTTAATACAGGCTATAAACTATCTTCGCGCAAAAATCAAGCGTGATCGAGTAACAAACATCTAAATATCCAAACTTTCGCATTTATATTATAAGTAGGATAATGAAATGAAATGAAATGATTTATTATGAAAAACATACACAGGTGTTATAAATATACATGTCAGTAGAATTAATTTACATGAGGGCATATTCCGCCATAGTTAGGCATTCAAAATATAAATTCTAATTTAAAACGTCATAATACTAATCTAATTACACCAATAATCTATTTATACAAATTATTAAAATATTCTTTCAAGTTATAAAACATATAGATAGTAGGATAGTAGGATTAACTTTGAATATTTAGGTATAGAGACGATTGACGTGTGGTTTATCTCAGCAAGAAACGGAGATAAATATATTGACATCAGAAAACAGCTGTTCTGACAAAACAGCTGATTGCTCTGACAAGAGCAGTTTTGGTTGTCCCGAGGACAGTTTATATTTGTGAAGACGCAGCATCAATTCACATCTTCATGCAGCATCACCATCGTCGAGGGTTTTCATCTTCGAGCACGGAGCGACAGCGCAGCGCAGCAGAAAACAGCTAGTAAGATCAGCTGTTTTCTGATGTCAATCTATTTGTCTCCGTTTGGTGCTGAGACAAACCACTAATCTATACTAATATTATAAATGTGAAAGTGTGTCTGTCTGTCTGTCTGTTACCTCTTCACACTTAAACCGCTGAACCGATTTGGATGAAATTTGGTATAGAGATAGTTTGAGTCCTGGGGAAGGACATAGGATAGTTTTTATCCCGGAAATCATCCCCCAAGGGGATGAAGTGGGGGTGAAAGTTTGTATGGAGCTACGATATAAACGAGTTCCACGCGGACGTAGTCGCGGGCAGAAGCTAGTCTTCTATATACCTACAAGTATATCCGATAACTGGGCGATAAAAATAAAATCTACCTCAACTTTAGCATCTTAGCAAAAAGCCATAGTGATATTATTTTTTGACATCTGCAATCTACAGGAAATAGTAAATTGAAACACCTATAAATTACAAAATCGCTTTAAAGCGCAATAATGTTGACCCTTTGTTTTCATCAACATTGCAGTGAACTGTTTAAATGTGGTGCTAAGTATAATATTGAGAGGAACAATGAGCCATAAACCAGCCGTCATATCAACGCGTGATACCCCAGTTAAGAACGATGTTTTTATACTCGTAACATTAGTGAAATTTATAACATCGCATGTAGTAAGTTACGAGAGTGCCGACTTCCCATTTGCGATTTTTGATAGAAGGTAACACCTTTCTAGTGATAATTCTGTAGGGATATGTATCTTTTTATCAAATCAAATATCACCGATGAAGTACCGACCTTACGAATTAGTCACAAGATTTGAAGACATGATCATAATATTACGGCGGCACTAGTTAGCTTTTACAGTAAAAGTACTTATATTTATTTCAAAACAATATTTGTCATGTCATGACATGTTTTTTCAACGTACTCTATTTATTATTTTGGATTAACACATTCGGACCCGCAACCTCAATTAAATCTTTGTTAAGCCTACATATGTGACGTCTATAGACGTTGCTCGACCGAACGTATATAAAGAAGGTATTTTTTTAAATTCCACTACAAACACGACGCTACTTTCTCTGATCAATAAAGATCGAATTAAACAGTGAAAAACAATAGATCGACGACTTTAATATTTATGATCTTAAACGAATATAATATGAGCTCTTGAAGTAAACATGAACAAATCCACACGCCTAGAAGCAAATAACTACATCGCATGATCCTATAAAATAAAAACCTCTTCGTTGACTTGGGTATAAACTTATAAAGGCATGCAATACCTACGTATTAAAGAGCTTTTTTTTCTATAAATAAGTTAAATGCCTCGGTGTAGAGTTACTCGATATTATATGCACGATTGCTTTGCATTTAAGCTATGTTTAAAACTTTATTCATAATATTATGTGATCCTGCGAAAGTATTTTAGTTCTAATTTAAATATGAGTATTCAATGGAAATATTGTTTAAATTCAATTGAAATAATGTTTATTACAAAGTATTGTTAAATATTTCTTAAACATAGTATCGTATATAGCAATGCGCTCACGAGAAATTTCCAAAGTTGCGAAACTTTCCACATGAGAATTTCTCGGTAACTTCTGAGAATGTTCTCGAGAACGAGAATTTATTTATTTATTTGACACGAGTGACACGACACGATCAAAGAGTCCATAGACACGCATCAAGAAATAGTTCGGTAACTTAGTTTAAAAAGTCAGGGCTATTGTAAAGTGTGAAGTATGACTGTACCGGTTGTCACAAATGGCAAAGTTTTGAGATAAAAACACATATAATACACATATATATAAACATATATAACCACATTTAAATTTTATTTTATTTTTATTATTATCCATTTCAATTGTTACAATTTCCAGTAGGTACGCTGCAGACGACCTCTGAAATTGCATAGGTATTTTATTTCTTAGTATTCCAAAAAACATAGACAACAACAAATAAACATAAAAGTGGCATAACTCACACGTAAGAGTACTTACGCTTTTATTTCTCCAAGGGAACAAAATAACTAATGATAACTCGTGACGAAATCGGTTTAAATTATTAACATTACCAGGAGCGCAGTAGTTGTTACATGAATAATAAAACACTAGAATACGCCGTGAAAACTGCAAAGAAGCTGCCGGGTGCACAATAGCGTTATAAAAGCAACAGTGTATCTTTATATGCGTTGACATTGTGCATTGTGCCTTAGAGTTGCCGACTCCCATTCCGAAAGATCATAAAAACCATTACCATCCCGTACACATAGGACATCTTGAAATAAGGGGCAAAGCGAAAGACGCACTGTTCAAAAAGGACGTATCGATGTTTGAAAGTTAAAGGAGCTTAAGTCTTTTTGGTACTGTGTTGGGCCGTGTCCGTCGTTCAGAATTTTAATAATCCAGCTTCAAGATACAGCGAGTTCATACAGCCTGTTTGCGCTATGAAGAAATTCTTTAATAAATCATGACGGTCATTGACCTCTGCAGTTTATTAAATGCTCCAGTTTTACTTTGAAACAGTGTTAATAGAGCAGCAGTTTATGAAACTTAGTTCAAATTACTAATATGTCACTATTTGTGTTTCCAATATTTACTTAGATATTTTATACTAAAATTCAAGTTAGAATATTATTTTGTACCTGTGCTCCTGTATTTGTTTTAACACTTTTTAAATTAGATTAGATTAGATTATTTATTTCATGATAAAAAATTACATTACAGATTTGCATACATGTCAAAAAAATAAGAATTATTATCACGATCGTCAAAAACAGAGAAATATAAAGAGAATGTCAACAAATGTAAGAACACAGTAACAAGGAAATAGAAGAAACAAACCAAAAGCAAAGAACACAAATATATCAACCTCTAGGTATCGTCATTTTTTACAATATTTAAATACGTGACACAATACATTTAAAGTCAAATCATAATCATACAAATTTAAATAGGTCATAATAATAATGTAACATGTCAAGTCCAGACTCATATAATCTTTAACTGAGTATAATGGATTTTCCAATAAAAGGTATTTAAGGCGGCGTCGAAATGCTTCGTCAGATGGTTCCTGTCTAAGATCAGCGGGCAGTCGCTCGTAGTAGGTAGGCTCAATGATACGCGGGTTCTTGCCTGCAAGTGCCATGCGACGGGGAACTGTTCTCAAACGCCCAGTGCGGCGGAGTGTTTTGCCAATCGCATTTACGGTATCAAAAGAAGAAAGATTGTTCCTTACGAACATTATAATTTCGAATACATAGAGTGAGTAGTGCGTCATAATACCGTGCATTGGGAAGTAGCCTCTACACGAAGTCCTCGATTTTGCCCCAATCATCGCACGCAGCACGTTAATTTAAGTAGTTATATTTAATGGGGCTTCTAAACGGGCTACATTCTCCTGCAATTTCTTGCCGGCAACTATTGCTGTCTTACGCTGAATTTGTACGCTAGAGCAACATTTTTACGGCAATGTGTGACCGGCAAGTATGTGCATTTATACTTGCCGGTCACACATTGCCGTAAAATGTTGCCCGTTTAGAAGCCCCATTACTTTAATATTAGATGCAAGTTTATCCCCAAATATACCTTTGTTAGTCAGATACCTAGGTAAAAAAACACTTTCTAGAAAATAGTTTAAATAAGCACCAATCTAGAGAGATTTTGATACTTTTCCTATATTTTTTACAATTAAGTTAGCAAAAGATATGTTGGCAAAAGACAAGTGAACTACAGAGCTATTAAAAAGAAATGTGAACAATTACTTTTTGAAACTATTGACGCATTCGCACATTTTAGCAGTAAATAAAAACAAATACCGAATTTAATCTGCCCATAATTATTTAATTTCACATCCACATATATGATTTCCACCGACTCAGTACCTCCAAACCGTACATTTAACGTTATTTTAACGAAAACAAATGCATCGCGTGCAATCGTCCTCAATTTTTATCAAACAAGAAAACATCAAAACAGAAGCGTAACTTCACCACCATTACCCTTAAAAGCATCTCAAAGATCCAAATTCTGTTTCCCGAACATGTCGCGCTGGGATTGTATTTACATATGAATGTGATTCGAGCGGTATGGTAACGTTATGGTTGCGTTATGGTAACGTCTTAGTGCATTCGGTACGTCACCGGTGTTTATGATAAACACGGTTGAACAATAAACTGGCTAGGGATGGTAACGGGCAAAATACTCGAATACTTGTAACCACGCGTTATTGTGAGTGCTTCTTAGCGTAGCTGTTTTGTATTTTTTGTGATTTGAAAATGTATAAAATTACATAATATACACATATTCCTCTATACCACCATTAAATTGTAAGAACGATTTAAAAATAATTATGTTTACTATTTTACAAACATTGCTAATTATCAACACTACTAAATTAAAGCTTGTTACAAATATGTTATTCCTTGACCAAATTCCGCTTCAAAAGTAGTTTTCATTCTAGCAGTGACAGAATGAAAAATAAACAATGCAATCGTTAAGATACCTATTTGTAAATCTAAAACACATTTAATGTTTTATGTAAAGCACTCGTAACAGTTAAGAAGCGCGAGAATATTAACTTTTGCTGTGATGACTGCAGCAATTTACTACAATTTATTTTTAGTATCTACATTTAAATACAGTCTAGTGTAAAAATATTTGTGCATACAACTTTACTTATAAATGTCGGCGGCCGATCGTAAAATCCGCCAGATCACGAAATTCCTAGGCATATCGTGAAACGCCGCCATTTCATGATTTGGCTAAAGGACATCCGCCATATCGTTCAAAACTTAACGTTTAACGATTTGTCTAATGACGTTTAGGCAGATCATGAAATTCCTAGGCATATCATGAAACGCCGGCATTTCATGATTTGGCCAAGCCAGTGACGTTTAGGCTGATCATGAAATTCCTAGGCATATCATGAAACGCCGGCATATCGTTCAATACTCACCGTTATACGTAAGTAGGGTGTCCAAAATTGAATTAGGTAAATTAAAAAAAATAAGAAGTGCGGACTGATAATCTCCAGCGAGTCGACGCCACCCCGCTGCGCGGGGTGTCTATTTCTGGTCTGAGGGACACAAGTGAACCCTAACCTAACCGACCTAAGACAGAGTTCGCTTATGACAAACCATTTTTGTCCGCCCTGATTATTAGCCCCCAACAAAAACGGCCGCCATCGCATGTGCAGCGCCACCAGTGGCCAAGAAAGAAACTATTTTACGATGTGCCCGGTATAGAGCTAGGAATATCGACGAATGCGTTGCTCTAATCGATCTGCCGTATTGTTTATCAGGCACATCGTGATAAGCCTAGCCGACTTTTAGGCATATCATGAAATGGCGCCGTTTCACGATATGCCTAGGAATTTCGTGATCTGGCGTATTTAACGATCTGCCGCCGACATAAATACATATGTCCCATCGCTCGTATGACAGCGGATTGAGGTTTCGGTACCTACATATCAGAGGATTATATTGATACCCTTTTCACGAAACAAATTATTTAATTAAATATTTTTGTTTCGTGTTATTTTTAACGAGGAAGTTACCCCGATCATTTTATAAACGACATGATACAGAGAAAGAATATAATGGAAAAATACGAACGAAGATGGTTTATTTTTCCATTATATTCTTTCTCTGTATCATATCGATTATATTGATATATATTTTGCACTTGACTGTACCAGCTACATAAATATTTCACAAATACCTGTTCCTCAACCACATCTCTACCCCGTGTAGGTGGACAGCGCTATCGCATCCTAACAGTGAATCAGCTATTCCGAACTAATTAAAGATAAACAAGATGATGGGCACGCCTCAGCCTGGAGGTCCCTTCGATAACTTTTTTTAAAAATTAAGTGCATGGAGAAAATTAACTCTTCTGCCAGTGACGGGTTGACGTGACCGGTCATTATGCGCTGGCCGAGTTACGAAGGTTGTAGTTCAGTATTATTGGACTGGTATGCTGTTAGTGCCTTTTGGATTTAGGTGGGTTATAGGTCGCTGACCTGACAGGTGGGTAAGCAATTCGAATGTTTTTCTATTAATAGTTGGGTTTTCAATTAGCGGCGACTGATTAGATGGTACGCTTAGAGACTTGTATAGGTAACATTGCTGTATTTATTAAGTCTTTCTTATATTTGTCAAATGAAAGAGCTACGCCCAAAGTTTATTTCTGAAGTATCTAGCTGAACATATGAGTTTTTGTTACTTCTAAAGTGAGAGTGACTCGATATTTATTAAAATTAGTAAGAGTTCTTTAATGATCAATTTAGCGAAGCACATCAAAATCCATACTAATATTATAATCCATACTAATATTATAAATGCGAAAGTGTGTCTGCCTGTCTGTCTGTTACCTCTTCACGCTTAAACCGCTGAACCGATTTGGATGAAATTTGGTATAGAGATAGTTTGAGTCCTGGGGAAGGACGTAGGATAGTTTTTGTCCTGGAAATCATCCCTCCCGGGGATTAAGTGGGGGGTGAAAGTTTGTATGTAGCTACGATATAAACGAGTTCCACGCGGACGGAGTCGCGGGCAGAAGCTAGTAGAATATAATCGTTATTACCAGATCGTACGAACGGTGTCGTGCCGGTGCATACCGCGAGGAGTCGTACCCAGTACATTTCCGGACTCAATCCAAGCTCTACAGAGCTCTTAAGAACCTACGAGTCACTGTATTGCAATGACCCTTTCTCTGAAGAAACGATACAGACTGGGGAAGAGCTGATGAGGGATATAGCGGCGACCAGACGGCAGAAATGGTGTAAACCTGTGGCCAATACCGACATGACTCACAATAGCAAGAGAGCGTGGTCAAACTTGCGCAAACTTACAGGCGACCCACCCCTCCCCCACAAATCCGGGAGTGATATCTGCTAATAAGGTTGCAACCCAGCTTCTGCTAAATGGGAAACCTACGAGCCGCATATCCAAACTGGCAACGAAGCCCGCCAAACAACAAGACAGCACCAACCGCAGCAAGCCTTTCACCGACTATGAACTCGAAACTGCCATTAAGTCCTTGAAAAATGGCAAAGCCGGCTCAGACGACCTAACAGTGGCGCAGATCATCCACTTTGGACCGAAAGCCAGGAACTGGCTCTTGCAGTTATACAACAACTGTCTATCGTCCCTGAAAATACCCAAAATATGGCGAAACTCCAAGGTAATCGCCCTTCTCAAGCCTGGAAAAGACCCCTCAAATGCAAAAACTCACCGCCCCATATCCATGTTGTGCCACACGTACAAGTTATTGGAGCGACTGCTTTTTAACCGCCTCGCTTCCATAGTTGAACCACACCTGATTCGACCTGGAAAGTCATGCACGAGCCAAACTTTAAAGCTAACGCAGTACATCGTGGCTACGAAGTGGGTATGGTGGGTGACATAACGGCTGCCTTTGACACTGTGAACATACAGCGGCTGCTCTCAAAAGTTGGCAAGACGACTGCGGACGCTGGGTTCATAAGAATTCTCCGCGAACTACTCCATAACCGCAGATTCCAAGTCCATATGCAATCGGGAAAAAGCCGCTGGCGCTCACAGAAGAATGGACTCCCGCAGGGCAGTGTGCTTGCACCTATCCTATTTAACATCTACACAAACGACCAGCCAATCATGCCCATTACTCAACGTTTCATATATGCAGACGATCTAGCACTCGGCACACAGTGATAATTTTGAGGACACTGAAAGGAGTCAACGGCCTTGGAGGGCCTCTCGAAACACTACGAAGAAAACTGTCTGAGGCCGAACCCCTCAAAAACAGTCGTGTGTATTCCATCTACGAAACCGGGACGCCAATAGTCAACTTTATGTGTTGTGGAATGGTACTGTCATAGAACACTGTTCATGCCCGAAATACCTGGGCATTACGCTTGACAGGACGCTATCGTTTAAGACCCACTGCGTCAAAACACGCCAAAAGGTCAACTCGCGCAACAGCCTGCTCCGAAAACTTGTCTCAACGCACTGGGGTGCCACTGCACACACCCTTTCGAACTACGGGCCTGGCACTCTGCTATTCAGCGGGTGAATACGCGTGCCCGGTGTGGCACCGCTCCACCCACGCAGCACAAGTAACCGCAGCTCTCAATGACACCTGCCGCATAATCACTGGATGTCTCAAGCCCACTCCGCTGAACAGGCTATACCCACTAGCAGGTATTGCTCCCCCGGAGACCCGCAGAGAGGTGGCGTGCAGTGTCGAGAAACGAAAACAGGAAGACGACACCAGGCATCCCCTCTACGGCCACAAGCTACCTCCGTCCCGTCTTAAGAGCCGTAAAAGTTTGATTAGGCATACTACCGCTGCCAAGCTTCCCCCTTCTAGGAACAGACTCGCACACTGGCAGAAGACACGCGGTCCTTCCGACGACTTTGTGCGTCCTGCTCAAGCGCTTCCCGCAGGACACAAACAGCCGTGGCCTACCTGGAGATCCTTAAACAGACTACGCTGCCAGGTAGGCCGCAGCAAGGAAAACCTAATAAAATGGGGTATCTTGAGTGGCTCAGACGCGAGGTCCCGCACAATCTAACCACGGCTTAAATAGGAAACCATCGACACGAGAAGAAGAGATCGTTATTGGTCACCAAAGTAGAACCTACGCTACAAGACAAAATAAATTAAATGTACACAACAGATGGTCTTATAGCTTAACACGTTCTCTTCCAGGCAACCTTTGGGTAGTAGAGATAAAAATACTCCGACTCTCTAGACAGTGCCGTCAGTGCCTAATCAATACTGAAAAAGATATTTGCTTGTAAATTTACCACCTCAAATTAAGTCCTAATAAATTACATAATTAGGTACCCACTAGGTACCAAATCAACGACAGCAAAATCTGTTTATAAAGGAAACAGTACACTCAGAAATATATTGTTTATAAATAACCGTACTCAATAAGGATTGAAATCCATATTGTATGAACAAACGTAAAACGTTTTCGCTAAAACAAAACCGAGCAGAAAACAGGATCGAGACGGCTTAATTCAAATCCCGTTATAATATTATTCGGAACAAAGTTATCGAATAACGATATTGATACAGTTACAAAGATTGCTCCCTAAATTAAATTAAGATTCTTGTCCTGTTTTCATTTAACACACCCTCTGTAGCCAATGGAACAGTGAACCCGTGGAGCGGTGTCAAACATTTAAATTTAGATTACACTACTTGGTTTGAGAAAGAGGTCAATCGTCGAATCCGACTCGGCTGGGGAGCGTTCGGGAAGTTACGGCACATCTTTTCGTCCAGTGTCTCAAGACGAGAGTCTTAGACCAGTGTGTGTCGCCAGTGATAACGTATGGCACCGAAACGTGTTCGCTTACTATGGGCCTCATAAGGGGCGCTTAGGCGACCACGTACCGTAAGGTGCAGCGTGGGTAGACCCCCACACGGTGGACTGATGACCTGGTAAAGGTCGCGGGAGTCCGCTGGATGCGCGACGCGCAGGACTGGTCACTCTGGCAATCTCTTTGGGGGGAGGCACCAGTGGACGTCTTTCGGCTGTTATGATGATGATGATGATGATGTCTTACTTTGTGGGTATTTGGTGTTGTGTTCCTGATAGTGAATAAGGTCACCAGAGCTCCCGAGGCGCTTTTTTGTGAGTGTGGGCCCTCCATTTGCCTCTAGCTGTTGAAACAGTGAATCCTCAAATGAGTAAAGTCTTATCAATCAGGCCGTACGCTTGTTTGCCACTGTCGTTGTATTAAAAAAAATTGTGCATACCTATTATGCCATGGGTCCTCCGCCAGGTTGGATTCCGGGACAGCGGAGGCGGCAAGGGTTAGGACTCCAGTATGTAATCTAAGTCAAAATAGCACGTATTCTACTACTTTGTACTAATAATATAAAGCGGTAAAGATTCTGTAAAGAGGTAAAGTTGCTTTGTGAGTTTTTGCGTAGGTGGTAACTCTGGATCTTGTTATCCGAATTCAAAACATAATTTTGACCTTCAGAATGCCATCTCATATATTTCATCCAGCTCGTTTCTTGTAAATCGCAGGCCACGTAGTTACTATCATTCCTTTGACTAACCAACATGACGTGATACATGCGGATTGATAGCTATTTTAATTCAAAATGATTTTCATCTACTTTCCCAATCTTTTTTACCGACATCAAATAAACTTATTTTTTCTAGCCCTTAAAAAAAAAAAAAAAAAAACACTCCAAGCCTTTCCCAATATATTTTGACATGGGACTTTAATAAAAGGGCGGGCGCCCGTATGGCCCATAGACAAACCACAGATAAGATCGTAGACATAAACACGAGTCAACCCGCGCCAATTGGTACCCTTTACCCGTTCCGAGCCATTGATCGTGCCATAGCCCAACTTGTGCCCAAAAAAGACCTTTGTTCGTTGAAAACACGTTAGACTTACGCCCGTTTTGTTGGACTTTAACCGTCGGATAGAATGTTTAATTGAATTTGACCCATGTGCTTCGAAATTTAAATTTGAGAATGTCGATAACCGTTGAATGGGTACGTAGCGTAAATAACGTAATGGCGTTTTAACTGGATGAGTGTAACTAAGAATTCTGAGCACAATTGTAAATACTTTTTATAGAAAATAAGGGTAGTACCCACTCAGCCTTTTTAAGTTATTTGAGGGCATTACCGTTTAAACCCACGACCGCCGTTTGACAGCCGTATGCTTGAACCGCTACGCTACGGTAGGCGTCTGGGTAATAGCGTGACAAATAGAATTACTTCGTACACGGAAAAGGCAATGCGAAGAATGTGCGCCAAGCAGGTGTACAAGGCACTAGTACCGACGCCGACAAAGTTAAATTGTATAGGCGTTAATGCTATAAATAAAATGCCTACAGCAGGCATATCTGTGATAAAATCACCGATAGGTATTGAATGAATGCGATTTTTAAGAAAATATAATAGCTGCAACAGCTATGTTTGTTGATTAAATGCCTAAGTAGGTACTTAGCGGTTGTATGATTTACATCTACGATGCTGGCTATAAGAACAGCATTATTCTTATTTTAAATCGAGCTGTCTTGAAACTTATACTCATATAGAAGAAAATCAAGCAGTCATCCAAGCTTTGGCCACAAAACTTTGCACTTTCTACTATACAGTGAATAAAACAAGTTTGTCAATTCGTGTTCGTCAATTTATATATATAGTACATAGTTCAATCATGTTTGTCAATTCACCACCACAGAATTCTTCCCCTTTATAGTAAATATAGTAGTAATAAAAAGCTATCACCAAAAGTGTAAGTAAAGCAATGACGAGGTGAGTCGATCTTCGGGTGGGTGACCGTTCTTCTGACTGCTTCCTTGCCTTTTAGAGATTACTGATACTAACTGAACATTTCCGTGCTTTTTTGTTAGTCACGTTAAGCTGTTGATCCCGTTGTTATCTATGGCAATAGTCGTTTAGCTAACTTAGAGACTTTACGCGCCTTGGGAAATTTTCTTAGGCATTTTAAGGACATAAATCGATTAAAGAAGATATTCATTAATTTTTGGGTATATGTGCCCATCTGAAAATATATTTAGTGGTCACGATTAAGTTAAAATGACGCGAGCTACTTTTTCATCATCATCATTATATCAGCCGAAAGACGTCCACTGCTGGACATAGGCCTTCCCCAAAGAGTAAAGTAGTAGTATTTTTCATAATTTGTTTTAGTTATTTTGTTTGTTTGTATGAATCGTATTTAAATGTAATTTTAACCAGTTTGCTTTCAATTGAATTTTATTCTTTTAATAAATACATTTGAGTTAAAATGACGGATCTTACATCTCAATCTCATCCCCGTAATAAGATTGCTCAATTTTCACGTCGAAAACATCGGTTACACCCGAGAGTGCATAACGTTACGAAATCCATTCCATAAATAGACATGCATGCATTAAAACTTAACACCGCACGTGTTTATGGGATGGATTTACACTTTTTTCGACTGTTATTTGGATGAAAGCTATACCCTGTATAAATAAGATGTTAATTGAACATAGAAATTATAAAGCTCTTCGCTCAGCTGCTCAATAGTTGGCTGGAATAGATCCCTTACGAGGATTATTCGCTTTCATACATAATACACTCAGAGAAAATGAAAACGGGTCACTTTCCATGGATTACTTTACAAAGTGACCCGTTTTCATTGCCTCTGAGGTAGCGTACCTTCATAGTTCACATTGGGAATTACACTCAAGAGGCAATGAAAACGGGTCACTTTGTAAAGTAATCCATGGGAAGTGACCCGTTTCATTTTCACGCACAACGAGGGTTCCGTGCCTATTAAAAAGTTCGTATCGTTACTGTAATCTTATGGCACTTTCGTCTTTTTCTTTAAGGAAGGCAGTTTTTTAGGAAATATCTCAAAAACCTTTAAACCGATCTTGTTCAAAACAATTTTCGCTGAAATAATTTAATAAGCCCTATGAGCATGTTTTTTTTCACATTTTTTAAAATACACGGTTCTAAAATTAGAGAGGGGGGACACAATTTTAGTGACTTTCGAGGCGATTATCTCCGACTCTATTCACTTAATCAAAAAAAAATCATGAGAAACCTTATATTGATTTTGAAAGGCCTATCGATTGATATGCCACACGTGGGCTTGCAATGAAAAAAATTTTTTTGACTTTCAGTTTTATGTATGGAGTGCACCCCTAATTTTTTTTTTTTGTAATTTAAATACAAAACTGTAGCGGTTAACAAAATACACCTATCCTCAAAATTTTATTCAAATACACCTTATAGTTGATGACCTCAAGATGAACGGACTCCGTTTAGTGGAGAACAAACACGCATGTGTCTTGGTTTCGATGAACTTGACTAGATTAGCATCGCCTAAGTCGGAGACTGCCCTAAGAGTCAAATCCAAACGATCAACCATAATCCTGTCGACAAGATTGAATTTATTCTTTATTAGCCTTTGCACTGGACTGATATCTGACTGCAATGCTCTATCATAGGTCCGAAGGTTCCAGGTGTTAACATGTCGTTGATATGCAATAGGAATAGGTTGCAGACAGAACAGATCCCTGAGGACCACCGGCATCTAAAGCCCATTGGTTCAATGTGAACCCTTCTAAGACCAGACGGAACGAACGCCCGGTCAGGAAATCAGCTATCCAGTTGCAAAAGCCGGCTGGTATCCCATAAGCTGGAAGTTTCCTCACTAGGTTAGCATGCCAGATCCTATCGAATACTTTGGAGATATCGAGAACAGCGGGACATCTGAACATCCGGACGTAAGATTTTTTCAACTAGCAATAGGTTGCAGACAGAACAGATCCCTTAGGAACACCGGCATCTAAAGCCCATTGGTCCAATGTGCAGCCTTCTAAGACCAGACGGAACGAACGCCCGTTCAGGAAATCTGCTATCCAGTTGCAAAAGCCGGCTGGTTTCCCATAAGCTGGAAGCTTCCTCACTAGGTTAGCATGCCAGATCCTATCGAATGCTTTGGAGATATCGAGAACAGCGGGACATCTGAACATCCGGATATACGATTTTTTCAACTACTAAATCTTATACTATGCATCTTTGTAGAAAAATACTAAAGTAAACACACTGTCGATTAAAACCCCGTGTGAGAAATTGTTATTACCCATTTTAGTAATAATTAGCGTGTTATTTAAGTATCGGAGGTGGGAGCTTGTAATATCGTGTAGACGGAACCATTTGTTATTATGAAGTTGAGTCGGTTAGTGCTTGGTATAAGATAAGGGAAACAGCGATGATATGGCGTCTAGGAAAAGGGATTATGTATATAAGCACTTTATTGTACACAATAACAGGTTAAAGAATATACATGTCACACAATTACTACTACTGGCTTAAGTTACTGGCTATAACTTGCGTCGATAAATTACTATTATGAATGCATGCATACACTTTTCACCTTTGTACGTTGATCTATTGTGCGACATATACACACCTATTCTATTGTGCAATATATGTGTGTGTTTAACCTGTTATTGTGTAGAAAAAAGTTCTTGCATACATACATACTTTTAGGGAAAAGGATGAAGATTAATTTTTACTTACATTAATGCACAATTCATTTATTTATTTCACCTTTTATATGCTCCGGAGAAGAACGCAAAACTCCAAATTAAAATAACTACAAATATCAAGATAAGAGACCAGTGACTGTCTCACAGGTTGAAAATAAAACACGCTGCTGGTTGATCACTTGAACATCTTGAATAAACTGGATGTCGACAAGGAGCGTAGGTTAGACTTTATTTTAAGAACTGTAATCATAAAAACGAAATTATAGTTGCTTATCGCTCACTGACAATTATTTCGTAGCACTACGCTCGTAGCCGATAACATGCAAATACCGCATACAGGTAGTTTGGTGAGGGAGGGCGCAGCGAAATGTTATCCCGCTCGAATGTGGAGCAGCCCAACTGCAGAAGTACCTCCGCCCTGCAGAAGACCACAGCCATAATAACACTACCTACTACTTGCTCTGTAGTAGTGTTGTGTTCCTGGAGGTGAGCAAGGTCGCCAGAGCTCCCGAGGATGCGTTGTGTTGACAGCGAGGGAATTTGTTCCTTCATCTGTCAACACGGCGAATCCTCGAACATATCAAGGGTCGGCAACGCGCAATGTTACTCCTTTAGCGTTGCATGCGTTTATAGGCTGCGGTGTCCGCTAACCATCAGGCGGGCTGTACGCTTGTTTGCCACCGTTAAAAAAAAACGCTACTATCCCCGCTTCACCCTCTAACTTGCGACAAACCCTTCAAGATAGGAGCTTAGCCGCCCCGCTGCGAATACAATCAATTTATAGCACGGAACGAGACAAATTGCCGGCGGTATGTGTCACAATCCCACACGATAGCCATCTCTTCATTAGCTGCTAGATATTGATACTAGGACACTATTCGGCACGTGTTGTTGTGACACGTTTTATTGTTATTGACCCTGTTTTATTGTTATTGACCCTGTACATCTCTGACAATATAACATAAACACAATACAACATAAACATATAACATTAATGTTCCTTTTTTGTTTTGACGCCTAGAGACCGTATGTACATCTCTTAGAATAATTATTAATTGTATTTGGACGCTCAGAAACCTTATACATCTCTGGAATACTGAATAATAGCATTAACTTCTGTTAATGCTGATACAGATCTTATATCGAATGTAATGGTCATATTTTGCAATTTTGTTTTGTTTACATTAACTTAGTGACATTTAGTTTTTAAACCTTTTATATATAATTTTAAATTATTATTGTGTAAGATAACTATTTTATTGTAAATTACCGTTTGACATGTAAAAGTGCCCTTGTGGCCTATTTGCAGAATAAATAATTGATTTGATTTGATTTGATTTGTGCGCACCTCGAGATAATAATCGAAACAAGATAATATTATAAAAAATATTGAAAACGCGTTCCACAGACCAGGCCCCTATTTCACCAAATCGACAATAGGGATGATGACTAAGATTTTTTTATGACGTCATTCGAACCAGTTTTTCGAGAGGAACAAAAGTTTGTATGGGAGCAACTACAATTAAAGAACATAAATACCTACAAATTTGAGATAAAGATTGACCTCGCTGGCGGCAGCGCGAAACGCTTCATGGGTAAGGCCGTTGAGATTATCACTTATAACACAAAAATAACACAATCACTTTTGTGATACCGTAACACAAATATAACACAAAAGTAACACTATTTTTTGTAAAGGTTGTTTCATAATAGTATTAAAATAAAGGCTAAGGAAAAAATATCATTTTTTTACGTATGTTAATATATTTATAATGACAACATTTTAGAATACGTGATCGATCGGTATTTGACTAAATCAGTATATTTTATGATGATCTGTTTTTATAAAAAAAAGATAATTTCCTTTTCTGTATAAAAAACAGATCATCATAAAAAAATAACACAAAATGAGCATTATTCCTAGGAAACAAAAAAGTTTCCAGAATTATTGCAAACATAAAAGAATTTAAAAATATATTTCAAGTAGAAACTAAATGATTCATAAGTTCACGTGGTTGTCTGAAATAATAATAGCCGCGATTCACGGAATTATATAATTGAAGACCTAATTTAAGTTTGATCGAATGCGGCATCACTGGTGTACATCGTCCGGTGAGAACCTAAACTGTCTAATTACACGTAATAGTAGGTAGTAGGTACATGAAAACTCGTCCTTATTTCTACGTAAACACAGTTGATATTTGTTTTTTTTTGCAAATGCACTAAATAGTGAGTTTTGGTTGTCACCCGACGACCATACTGTAAGAATAATACGTTTAGACAAGTACTATTCAAAATAAGAATTCGAATAAATCTCACGATAATATGAAAATGTTTTCTTTACTATTACAGTATTCTCAATCTGCATGACTCTTTACACTTGTTTTGTGCTACTGAACACAAAAATTTGTGTTATGCATAACACAAAACTAACACAAAACGCCATAATATAACACAAAACCAGTTTTTTACAAGCGTTTTAGGTTATAAAACCAAATTAAGTCAAACTAGACGCAAATGTACATGTTTCATGTAAGCTTTAAACATAAACGAAAACAACCATAGTAAAGTGAACTTCTGAAACGCTTACTTACTTGAGATATTCATCAACACAAATTCTGACGAAAATATGCGACTCACTTTCAACTTTTCTCATAGACAAACTAAAAATGGCAGTTTCTTTTTTTTAACATTGATTGACAGCTTACGGTGTTGCTGTGCCAAAATACGTTTTTCCCCAGTTTTCTGTTAATATTTAGGGGTAATTATGCATAACACAAAAATTTGTGTTACGAAAGCCAAAACTCTGCCCACTAATCTAAAGACCTATAAAATACGCAAAACAAAGTATTTAAACACCGTTCTTGGTCTTACAGAAAGTAATGTGTCTCACCTTTCAAACGTATTTAAAAGTTTTTTTTCTAAATGTTTAAATATGAAAATAATTCGTAGTTGAAAAGTACTCGGAAAAAAGCGACACGTCATTTTCGACCAAAATTAGGGGGGTTTGAAGAACATAAATGCAAGTATTTTATAGAAACAACAACTTTTATTCAGTTTGCGAAATGGGGAAACAAGCTCAATAATTGCTTTATAGAATCAACTAACAACAACGGCAGTAGTGCTTACATATTTGGAGAAAACGTGCTGGAAAGTTTTGTTCCGACCAAAACTGACAATGTCGGCGGCCTTACCCTCATACTGTGTGTCTATACAAGTGGGACGTCACATTTGTACATTTGTACTAAGCGTAGTATGGAAAATCAGGTAAATTGTTATTTCGGTCGCGAAATACTGCGGTGAAGTACATAGTTGTCATACAATTTTGTTTCTAGAAAAGCGTGAGGATTCTATTGGTAGCTTTTAATTTATTCTTGAACAATAAAAAAAAATGCATTTTTTTTCTTAACTTTCAAGGTTCATATCTTTTTATGATTTTAATTATATTTTATAATGTATACTTTAATAGGATAATTTGTTGGTTTACTGTCCATTTAGCATCACTACGTTATCAATTTGAACATGAGGCATCATGCCTATTGTCGCCTGACAATGACAATTCGACTTACATGGTCGCGTGTGCTGATTTCCGGCCGAAGGGTTTCGTGTTTCGGCGGCTCCGGGGCAACCTAACGAATTCTACACCGGACTTGACGACGCAACTTAGCCATGATGTTTCGTCGCCTAAATAATAATTACTTTTTATTTTAAACTATGGGCCTTAGATGCCTTAAATAAATTGTTTATTATTATTATTATTATACAACACTTTCAGTAAGGAACCCGCCTAGTGGACGCTCCGTTCTTAGGTGTAGAGGGTAGCCTCTACTTAACAGGAAAACCACGGCATCGACTACGAATCGACGACCAACCGCACACCGAATCTCTAATGGATTTGTTTTGGATGAAAAAACATAATTAATAGTTACCTACCTATTTAAAAGGTTCTGCTTCCTTTTTAGGGTTCCGTCAACAAGGAACCCTTATACTTTCGCCATGTCCGTCTGGCCGTCCGTCCGTCCGTCTTCGGCTTAGCTCAGTAACCCATCCTACTAGAAACTGTAATTCGGCATGGGTCATCAATCACGCCGACAAAACTGAAGAATAAAATCTTGAAAAAATAAAAATTATGGAGTGGGATGTAATTATTTTTTCTAGTTAAACTCATGTGGGGTATCGTTGGATAGCTTGTTCAAAATATTGTGGGTTTCTTAAAACGATTTTTCAAATCAGTGATTCGTTTGCGAGATATTGGATTTAAAGCCCAAATCTTTTGTTCGAGTCATGCGAGCAAAGCCAATTGAAACCATATCCATAATGAAGTTGTTATCCGTCGAATCCCTCATTTATACAATTCTACAACCCTGCATCCACCACTTACGATACACCGCTAATATCCATCAATCAACAAAACAAAAACACTGTTATACCCCTAAACGTCAAAGTTTGACGGTGACGTCACGCCCGCATTGTGCGCCCGTCAACGTCAAGTTGACATGACACGTCGACCGGTCACGTCAATTACACGTCATTGATGCCCAACGGAGCGAGCTCTTGGCATGTGCGATGCGCGTGTGATGTGGCCAAAGTCACTTTTACAAACCTAGAGAGATCCCAGCATGGTCGCCTCAAGTCGGCCCTCCATATAAACTTAGTTTGGTTCTCATTTTAAAACGACATACTGGAATACTATGAAACATTCGAAATCGCAAAAAAAAAGAGCCAATTAAGAGTTAACTGTGAGTTAACTGCGATTTAATTGAGAGTTAATGTATGGAATACCTGGTTTTTTTTTGCGATTTCGTGGTTGGTCCCATGGGAAAGGTTGTTCAGTATGATCATCTTATTCGCTTTTTGTCATTCCGGATCATGACCCCGTTAACATCCTGTATACAATCGCATCCGCAAATCAAAATGACAAGTTGTCCGTTACGCCCTTTGAGCATACGGTAGTCGATATGTCTGAAACTGTATGTGCTTTGTGTGTGGGTGTGAGCGTGTATTCCGGGGTTTCCGGGGCTGTTTTAAATACTCGGCATCTAAGATCTGGAACAACATACCACCGCCTCTACGAACTAACTTGTCCCTCCCAACGTTCAAGTGCAAATTGAGCCTATTTTTGATATCGAACCAACTACAAGCTGAAGGGTAAAATATAACTATTTAAATCTGGTGTCCTGTTATTGTTATTATTTAACTTCCGTGAGAGAGATTCCAGAAAAGAAGGTACTTACTAAACTCAGTAGTGAATTACAAGTGTGTTTCCCTACACATGATAAGTGTTCTTTTGACTGTTAGGGTTCCGTAGTCGACTAGGAACCCTTATAGTATCGCTTTGTCTGTCCGTCCGTCCGCGGATAATCTCAGTAATCATTAGCACTAGAAAGCTGAAATTTGGTAATAATTTAATTTATACATATATTAATCACGCCGACAAAGTTGTAAAATAAAAAGTGATTTCTTTAATTTTTTGGGGTACCTCCACTATACGTAACGTGGGGAGTGTTTTTTTTTTCATTTCTTTTCTTGTATTTGTTTGTGTGCTGCCGCAGTCTGTGAGTACTAAACTAAAAGTAGTTAAACATTCGGCGTGTTACAGGCAATTGTGTTGTTTTTAACAAGTTACCCGTTGAATTAAAATCACTCGCAAATGCTGTAATATTTAGAAATAAGTTAAATGCTGAAGTGCTACTACGCGTAAGAGGAATTCTGTAATATAAATAATAATGGGATGTAAATTAAATAATTCAAAATTCCCTTAGTATTGTTAAAAATTGTTCTGGACATATCCTGACATTATTCATCGCTATAATTATTTATACCTCGGTCATTTTTATATATTGAGTGTTATATCATAATGCCTTAAATTAATTAATTATTACCTATCTTAGATTTAAGTATTGCAATGTCTTCAGACACAATCTCGTACTTGAATAAATGAACTTGAACTTGTGTGGGGGGGGGGGGGAGTGTGTGTGCGCATGGACATGTTAAATTAATCGTCACTATCAAGGACGGAGGTTTCCGTGTCATTGTGCGACATTTTTGTTTTATTTTTTATTTCCTGTGCTGTTGGATATTATACAATTTAGAAATGTTGTTGTAAACTCGTAGATGCATTTAAGCTAGAGCGCGCTTTGTTAAGACGGATTTATACGGCCGAAGGGGTATTTTAAACATTAGTTTTAGCAGCAGCTGGGCATAGTTGGGAAGATTAGCAGTATAACCATGCGTTCGTGTTGTAGCCTTCCAAATATATAATTACCTAAGTGTAGAAAGAAAATTACAATGCAGTAAAAATATAATCGTTCCAAGCGGCTTTTACATCATTTTAAACATCGTTTTTAAAGTTAAGCTACTTACTACGGCTTTATTATATCTTAAGAGGAAATGCGGGCGTGAAGGTCCATACAAAAACATGAATTTCGAGTCACCGTAATCATTTCCTAAACCAAACCGCGCACCTAGGCGCGCGCGGAGCTCTATGCAAATCATTTTAGTAACTTTGATTAAATAAGACATTTACTATATGCTCCTAAGTTATGTTATGATAACTGGGTGAATCAACATTTTTCTGTCACTACCTATGTAGTTGCGATGGTTACGTCTCCGGTGCAGCTTTTTATAATTGCGGCTTTACAAGTTTCAATTCACCAAACGTAGGGTGTCCTTGTCATGTCTAATCGCTTATTGCATGGACCATCTTCTTAGCATGTCAAAAGACCATATTGTAACAGTTGTTCTAAGAAACTTTGTTATATTGTCTCCTGGATAACGGGGCAAAATAACAACAAAAATTGTTGATTGACCCAACTGATTATGTTAATAAACTGAGGAGCCGCTTATAAAACGCGTCACATTCAGTCCTAGTCGCGTACAGATGTTAAATATGAAAAAGGGGTAAAAAACTAAACATAGTGCTTCAATGGTTCTTAAATCTTAATCTATAAAATATTTTTTTTTTCGGGTAATCTTACACAAATCAACCTAGTCCCAAACTAAGTAAAGCTAAGCAAAGCTATGTATGGGTACTAGATGAAGAGAAGGATACTTAAATAAAAATAAAACCTTAAATACATAGAAAACATCCATGACTCAGGAACAAATATTTGTGAGCATCAGAATTGGAACTCGGGACCTCTAGCTTCGTAGGCAGGGTCACGAACTAGGCTACAGAGGTCGTCAATGTTAGTCGTCGTTGTTAGAAAATTTATTTACGTTAGGTCTTAATTTGACGGAGAAAATAGGCTCGCAATGCAAGGTTTTGTATGGGCCTCGCACGAGCCCGTATACTGTCTTAACACTGAATCTTTTATCATTACAGTTCAATTTTCAAAACCTTGAAGCACTCCACTTATCCAAAGAGGTAGGCACATTTTTTTAGTGTACCAGAAGTATAGGATTGGCCAATGCAGAACAATTATTACCAGTCAAGCATTTATGTTTATTGTGCATTGAAACTACAATTAACGAAATGTTTTTCGTTACAAGTATCATAATTAGTTTTTATACGACAATATAATAAGAATGCGTCTTAACAACTATGAAAGTTAAGAGTCCATGTCACTTCCAAATGATATTCGTTATAAAATTATAGTTATTTTAGCCAACTGCAATGAAAAATATAAACTTAATTTGTGATGGAGCTCCCATGGTATAATTGCAATAATGCTATAAACTATAACAGTACGGGCTATCAAATCAATTTAATCCGTTTTAAACAAGTTTATAATTGCAGTGACATAAAAGTATAATAACATTTATTTACTCAACCGCAGTTTTATTGGTCCGGCTACCAAAATTATAATTGCTACCTTTTATTTAGGAATCCGTCCATATAACTTTTATTGCCATTATTTTTGCAGTTGTTCCGTTTTCACGTGGAGTTTAATGTTATATAATGGTATAGAATAATTGGCTTAACAAAATCTACGTAGTTTCTCAACAAATAGTTTTGTTAAAAACTTATTGACTCTACATATTGTACAAGCTAGGTAACAACTAAATCATAATCACAAATCTTTATCATAAATAAATCATAAATCCTTAAATGAGTGAAACCACGCGTTAGATATTAGCAAACTGAATAACTTTTTCATCAAAATTATTGTTTGTTCTGTTGAAATATCAAAATATATAGTTTCGTATACGGTCTAAAATGAAACTTAAGTGAAGTCTGTCACGAATCATTTTTAATTTAACCCCAGAAGTGACCCTCCGAAAGCCTTTTCTTAACGTTATAATAATATTCATTATTTAAATTAAGATAATCATAAATTCTAAGTTTGAAACGAATGAGAAAACGTCTGCGAATCTTGCAACATACTGCATAGCATTTAGAATCTTGTTCCAACTGTTTTAAGTACAATTTTGCTTGGACATAACTGCACCGACAGTGCGACATGTTTATTTTACAAATCCAATTTTCTACTGACATCTCGGCTGTCAAATCGACGGTGGAAGCAAAAGTTAGCAAGTGATGTCCAATAAGGAACAATATACCTTACTCAGCTTCAATAAGGTATTTTTTTCTTTGACATGTATACTCTGGAAATATTGCACTTCATATACCAAAGGCTGAATATAACATATCTATGTCTTCAGTTACGCCTTTATGTAATCAACGGTTTTAAAATGTAAACAACTTTCAAATCGCTGTATCCTAATTTTGATTTTTCCCCACAATGACGTCTTAATAAGTCATCCAGTGTGTGTTGCCAGTGATGAACTGATGACATACGGCACTGAAACTTGGTCGCTTACTATGGGCCTCATAAAAAGGCTCAAAGTCACCCGCTATGGAGAGGGCTATGCTGGGAGTTTCTCTGCGTGATCGCATCAGAAATGAGGCTATCCGCAGCAGAACCAAGGTAACCGATATAGCCCTCCAAATCGCTAAACTTAAGTGGCAGCACGTAGAACCGATGGCTGTTGGGGCGGAAAGGTTCTCGAGTGGCGACCACGTACCGGAAGGCGCGGCGTGGGTAGGCCCCCACAAGGTGGACTGATGACCTGGCAAAGGTTGCGGGAGTCCGCTGGATGCGGGTGGCGCAGGACCGGTCACTTTGGCACTCTTTGGAGGCCTATGTCCAGCAGTGGACATCTTTCGGCTGATATGATGATGATGATGATGACGTCTTATAAAATTGCTCTTTTGATTTTCAATTTGCTTAGTAAACGATGGCTCTTATTTTGTTTGTAAACGATGACGGGTAGACGTAGGTACTCGTACTTATATTGCATCGACATTTATAATTTGACTGTCAAAGGAATTTGCATAGTTTTCTGGACGCGAGTTATAAGTAATGAACTTTCAATTTTAGACTTCGCTACAAGGTCTAATTTCGCTCAATATGTTACGAGTCGAACCGCGGTTCTTAATTATGAGCGCTTTACGAGCCGGCGATATTCTACCTTAAAGACGTGAATGACTGGTTTCATTACCTATAATCTAACGCAATACTAGTTATCTTTTGTGTTGGTAGTTTCATGTTTTATTTCTAGTTTTGTTGTAGTCTAAAAATCCATGCACTTTTCTTTGATTTTTGTTATACTTTTGCGAATTGTTTTTAAACTTCCGTATGTATTGAATTATATTTTATAAATGCATCACAATTTATCCAGCAACAACCCTACATGGGTATATACATTTCTTGGTTTGAATATAATTTTTACTTTTCCAATCACGGCCGCGGTGATTTCGATGACGTCAACTGGGGAGACCGAGTCCTTAGAGATTGTCTCCCGGCAGTTTTGGGGTCCAGGAGACATGCCTAACAACCTACTAAAAGATGGCGCTGGTATCCGAAAGTGAAGAATTTTCCCGTAACAACATGCACTTCAAACCCAAGTGAACAAAGGTCCGTTTAAAAAAATCCGTACCTAATTGCCCTACCTCATCCAGAAGCTCAATCTCTTTAACCTAACACCATACACAGAAGTTACCGAGCCATAATCTTGCATTCTCAATAAATCACTGCGAAACAGAATCCCATCACTCATGGTGTCAACTCGACTTATTACTCAAATGTCGTAAACGGCTAACGGACAATCGGCGTATACGGCCTTTTCACACGCACTGTTGAGATGCTCCCGATTATCAGATTTCCGAGAGTGCACTTACCACTTAATGGTCGGATGTTTGATCCGATCTTTGATTTTATTTTGGTGTAAAACGGTGGCAAGGGCCTCACTTCTTGGTGCAATTAATTTCGCATTCGATTCGTTTTTGAAAAGCGTATTGTAATATATATATTTTTTTATGATGTTTATAAAAAAGGGGATACTGCCTGTTTTGTGAATTGCTTCTACACCATATGGTGTAGTGGTGGTTTCAAACTTATGCAGCAAGGTAGTTACATTTATAACAAAACTATCGCAACAGCTGTTTTTCTATCTCACGACATGTCCTGTGTGTCGTAAACAAACGAGAAACAAATGAAAATTGCCAGCAAAATAATTGCATTTTTTATAAACACAAGCACGAGCTATTGCGCGCCAGCCCTCCAAGAATGCGTTCCGTCTCATAAACCCCTCCAAAGATCCAGACGATTCACAAAACACCTCGCCACACTTCACCCCGAACCAGTTTTTAGTGACGCCTCCGTTCAAGCGTTGTTATTACGAATCCCGGCATCAAGGGATGCTGGACGCTAGCTGCGAGTTGTGGTGCAACAAGTTGTGAATGCAACAGCACAAATGGCCACAAACCAACAGCCAACGTTCTGAAACGTTAAACGAGTAATTACAGTTCTTATCCAATTTGGCAGGGCAGAAAAACGCGACCCCCCTCGTACAGGAAATTTGTTTTAAATTTCGACAACAATGGGGAGATCGCAAGATGGATAATTGAGGGAGAACAAGCCGTGACGGCGGCATAAATCGGCCAACGGTTAATGATAGCCTCCATATCTCAACGAGGCTTCATGTAGGAGCAATCAGCAATCGGCTATTGCGCGTGTTCAAACTAAAAGAAGGAATTAAAGGATTAGGATAATGTTCCAACCGCCATATCTGAGGGCATCACCATTGACGTATCTGTTGCGCTGATTTTTAAAGACAGATAGATCATGGGACATGTCCGCTTCCGTCAAAGGCCCTGGCTAAATCAAATTGGCATTTGGTGCGAGAGAAATGTACGCAAACATTTGCATGATTGTTTGTTAAAGGAATACAGCCCGACGGAGCGAGGGCCCACTTCACCAATGATGATGAGATTAAATAAGGACCTTCTATCATGTGCATAGCGTTACTAAGGAGAAGACTACGAGATCGGCTGAGCGTAGTGCATTGCGATTCTTGGCAGTAAATATGTTAAATGTAATATGAAGGCTCAGGAGGTATAATTTAAATCGACAATTCTGATCACATTTTGCTCGTTTCTACTTGCGCCGAAACGAGATATGGCTGACAAAATATAATTTGCACTAAATCGTCGTTGGGCAATCGGTGCAAATTATATTACCTCTACTATCATCATCATCATCATCATATCAGCCGAAAGACGTCCACTGCTGGACATAGGAGGACATGCCACAATGACCGGTCCTTCGCCACCCGCATCCAGTGGACCCGCGACCTTTACCAGGTCCTCATTCCACCTTGTGGGAGGGCCTTCTACCCACGCTGCGTCTGCTGCTACGTGGTCGCCACTTGAGAACCTTTCCGCCCCAATGGCTATGGTTCTACGTGCACTGTGCCCTACCCACTGCCACTTAAGCCGGGGGCCTATATCGGTTACTATGGTTTTGCTGCGGATCGCCTTTTTTCTGACGCGATCATGCAGATAAACTCCCAGCATAGCCCTCTCCATTGCCATTTGGGTGACTTTGAGCCTTCTAATGACTCCTCAACTACAACATGTCAGAACCAGATCGAGCGCGTAAAACTTATTGAAATGCATTTAGTATCGGTACGGATTTGCAAGAGATGAACCGACGCATTCATTTACAAACGCACACGCATTAAATCATACCATTTAAAGTTGTCAATAATAAAAGCAGACGGATTAGCTCCCAATAGAAAAGCGCCATAAACATGTTATTACTCGACATATAAAAGTTTTACCATGTCGATAAATCAAAAGGATTATAAATCGGTTTTATAAGCTATAGGTGATCTCGGGGAGAGCCGTAAATCAAATATGGAATGGGTTTTTTGCAGCGTCAATTTCTGTGCAAGTGGATAGTACGAGTTCGGATCCCCAGAGGAACATTAAAAAATCTGGATGAGACTGAAAATAAGACTTTTAGTTTGGTCATCATCCTTCTTGCGTTATTCCCGGTTGTGTTGTGCCCCAGAGGAACCCAAGGTGTTTGTGTATGTTTACGGCTTACGCTACAGGGTTGTAAGAATTCAAACACTGTTCTTTTGTTTGCAGGGTTCCGTACGATTTTTTTTAATCGGGTATGGATGGAGAAAAGCTGTATAAAAAGAATGTCTGTCTTTTTGTGAGGTGATGGATGCTAGGAAATCTAGTACCTAGCCATTGTGTGACTCGCCTTAAATAAGTCCTTCTGCATATGCTATATTTTTTTAATGTGATAATTTCGATTCTCGGCGTATTTGTTTATTTGTAATGCCGTGTATTATTCTTTATGTCAAATAAATGGTTTGAATAACAGCCCTGGAGTCTAGTTACGTTAGGCGTGACGGATGAGGTGATGAATATAAACGCGTTCCGAATAACAGCCCAGAAACTGCGGCAGAGAATTCATTCCAAAGCCGGAGCCGCGTATGTAAATAACAAAATTATTATTCCAATACGCATACCCATACTCATTTATTTATAATTCCATAACGAGGAAGACTATAATTATTAAAATGTTAGTAGTCACATAGCTCAGATTCTGAACTATGTTCAGAATAGTATTTTATGCAACTATAAATAAATAAATATTAGGGGACAATCTTACACAAATCGACCTAGTCCCATAGTAAGCTCAATAAGGCTTGTGTTATGGGTACTAGACGACGATATATTTAATATCTATTAAAGTATTTAAGTATTTCTATCTAGAAATACTTAAATACATAGAAAACATCCATGACTCCGGAACAAATATTCATGCTCATCACACAAATATTTGCCCTTACCGGGATTCGAACCCAGGACCTTCAGCTTCGTAGGCAGCGTCACTACCCACTAGGCTAACCGGTCGTAATCTTAAAAACCATGAAATAAGTGGTACAAGTCGCTTCTACCTTGAGACCACCGCAATCATGACGCAGTTCAAGTGGCTTCTACCTTGAGCCTGCTACAAACTATGTTATATAAGTTGTATAAGCAGGGTCTTAAAACGCGATGCGTGAGTTGCGATGCGAGCCTTGGCGAGCATCGCAATGAAAGACGCCACGAGCGTTTTAAGACCAAGTTATACACCGTTGCATACAATACTTTTTCTACGACTTATTCTAAATAAATAGCATTTGACTTTTCAGGCAGTAGTTTTACCGTTAGTTCTAAACTACTCACACAATTTCTTCAGCGGTGCAGTTATTTTCTTCTTCGTCCATTTTAAAAGGAACGTACACATTTTTCTTCACTTCACAAACACGAATAAAATCTTAATAAGTTATAAATAACGAATAGTTATCATATTTCGTCTTTTTATTTTGAATTGGAACTTTGGTGGGAAATTAGAAATACGTCACATTGACACCTCTTGTTTATGGTCTGTTTTGCTTTTAATTTCCTTGACCTTGCCATCCGAACCAAACTGAATCCGGATCCGAACCGAATCGGATCGGTTTATATTTATAAATAATACCAATAATTGGTAAAATATGTATACACATGATCATTTATTTTTATTTTAGTATAAATAATTTATGTTCTACAAATGTTTGATAGTAATTTTTTTATTTCGAAAAATTTGCTTATGAAGTTGGTACCACTTCAATATGGCGGCCGATTGAAAAAAAGTTACATGATTTGACATCGTGGTAAACAGTGCTTTTATGAAAAATGTATGAACTATAAAAGTACACTAAAGAGTGCGTTTATGGGCCATAGAGCATAGAGTTTTTCGACGGCATATTATCGGTGTCATTGTATTTGAGCTAGAGCCTATATAAATGACAGATAACGGTACAGGAGTAGAAAAATGTTATTAAAGGCGTCATTAACCGCCATTTTTTCAATTCGCTGTAGAACAAACTGCCATTTTTAAGGTTTTTAATGCGATCAGGTATGGCATTATATATTTTAGGACCAGTAACATAGGTAATATTGTTTTAGAGAGTTTATCTGCAGATATGATATCACAGGCTGTCAAAAACCTAAATTGAATATAACCTAAATCCCGTATACCCGTATTGGAACAAGAGCGTATCTGCTGATGCATGTAATGTAACTGCGAGATGAGCATCTATTTATTTATTTATTTAAACATTATTTCACAAATATAAAAATAGAAGTACAATTGGCGGACTTAATCTTATCTTAATCTATTCCATCTTGGTAGAAAAAAAAAACAAGATAAGTCATTCCCATGACAGCTCTTGAGGTCAGCGTATCTGGCTTGCGTCATCAGCACCTTTATAATGGCGGACTGTCAGTGTGTTGCCACTGTGTGTTAGTAAATGGCCCGAATAAAATTAATGACTTCACATACAAAATACATAATGACATTATTATCATTTAGGAAGTACGTAGATACAGCTCAATTTTACCCCAAATAAATAGTGAAACTAGCTAACATTTTTTTAAATATCAGGCATGTAACAAAACTCCTTGTTTGTATGGAAGATGTCAGTCAATTGCAACATTTGTGTCCCAACTATTTGTGTGACGCAAGATACATCGTATTGTTTTTCACCAAATCAACATCTGTACAGCCTACTTGAAACTATCTCGAACGTATCGAAAATTCAATCTCTCCATCGATCGTTGACTTAACGCCAAGTGGGTGTGTAAGTAACTTCAAAATCGTATGTGGCATCGACAAATGGCCAAATTATTTAAATTACTCGCATAGATGGAGAGACTATTAAACATAATCATTGTATATCTATATGACATACATTTTTAGTTAAGTATAATATATGAGAAAGTGTTGTGCGTAAAGAGTTTATATTATAATATACTGACAAACAAGGTGTGAGAAGACTTATACCAAAGACTAAATGTCTGGCATTATATCTAAGTAGTTCCATATAAAAATATGAATTCGTATCTTTCTTAATCTTAACGGAAAAAATGTCTACTTTTCTTCATTAATTATGTAAGAGAAATATTCTACTAGTTTAACTCATTTTACAATAATATAGGTAAGTAATACGTTTCCAAAATAACACTACTCATTTCATTACGTTTCAGAATAGTTTTCCTTGTAATCGCATGATTCGCAACTAACGCGTATTTTATTCCAACGTCTCTTCAAAGTCTATCTTTGTATATTCAAAATGGCACATACCTACTTAAACCATGAATTAGCTGTTACCTAAATCTACGCATTGGCTTTCACGAAACTTGTACTAAGTACTTAAAACGTCTTTTATCACCCGAACTTGAAATAATTTACGTTATACAACAGACATACACTTAGCGAAAGAAGGACGTATGTCATTATCAGCAACACAGTCACATGCGTCTTTTTTGTACTAAAGCCATATAAGCATAATGTAATCCGCACGTCTTGAACGCCTAGAGACAAATAAAAGCAGAACTTGAATCTAACCCTTAATGGAAACCCTAATTAATGTCTAAACTTGAGGGTAATTGTTGTTTGGAGACCACCAGTCTTCATTATCTAAGAATGTTCTATTCCATATAGAAGTGAAATCTTTGCCCTCAAGTTCCCAGCACGCCTCAGTTGTATACTATTTCGAAGTAGATAACTAACTACAATTCAGGCACAACTTGAGCAAACATCCATTTATTTGACAACTCTCGAGACTAAGGTTGAATATCAACCAGATATGTGCGAAGAAGAAGATATGTGTAGAACCGATGGCCGTTGGGGGAGAAAAGAGGTGACCACGTACCGGAAGACGCTGAGTGGGTAGGGAGTCTGCCCATCCATCAAGGTGGACTGATGATCTGCTGGTAAGGGTCGCGGGAGTCCTTTGGATGCGGATGGCGCAGGACCGGTCCCTTTGGCACTTTTTGGGGTAGGCCTATGTCCAGCAGTGGACGTCTTTCGGCTGATATGATGATGATATGCGAAGATGTGTTTACATATATTTGACGCCTCGCATGCGCACTTCTATGTTTGACATTCACTCTAAGACCGTTCAAAGTATTTAATAGCGTATTATACATAATTATAGTATCTGCGTCTATTATTTATTGACCGACCGGTTAGCCTAGTGGGTAGTGACGCTGCCTACGAAGCTGAAGGTCCTGGGTTCGAATCCCGGTAAGGGCAAATATTTGTGTGATGATCATGAATATTTGTTTCTGAGTCATGGACGTTTTTCTATATATTTAAGTATTTATATCTATTATATATATATCGTCGTCTAGTACCCATAACACAAGCCTTACTGAGCTTACTGTTGGACTAGGTCGATTTGTGGAAGATTGTCCCTTAATATTTATTTATTATTATATTTGTTATATTAGATTAAATAATGTACCTACCTAAAGTTACTATATAATGTAGTTTTACAAACACAAATTTTATGGAATTTTCCGGTTTTCTTATTGATGATGTTCTCATATCCCGCACTAGCTTATTTTCTGTTTGACTTCAAGGTCAATTGTTAGGGAATACGGTATAACAATAATTTCCCCTATTATATAATATGTAACTTGCTACTGTGTGCGATTAAATAAAACCATGTCACTTTAGCATAAATTATCCATTCAATACACTAGTGCAACGTCTAAATAGTACGGCGTTTCCCTTATTTATTATATGTGTTTGTTATTTAATTAAATGGGCACATTAAATTATACGGACATATCAAACCGCTTCTTCACTATCAGTGTATGAACTAAAATGGAATGTTTTATACTTTGGTGCTATTAATACACAAATTAACCGTAACTATCATATCTCATATGTGACATTAATAAGAAAGTACAAAGCGTATTAGAATAACAATCGAAGCTGGAAGCCTACACTAACATCCACAACCAAAATGTACTAACAGTTTTAATGTCAAACCCACGTAGTACTTTCTTCGATCGAGTGACAGTGTATACTGACAAAAATGAGAAAGTAGCAACATCATTAGAACTTCAAACAGATTTAGTACCTTCTCAAATTGAGCGTATATATAAACCGATTATATTGATCCCCCGTCCGACGCGTCGTGTGTAATCGATTGCTTCGGATTTATAAATAAGATAACAAAGTATCGATTTTATCGAAGGATACGCTGCAAATGTCACACGTGCTTTAAAGGTTAATGTTACTTTAAATAAGTGCTGGAGACAATTTGTATAGTCGAAGCGAAGTAAACAAATAAAAGAACGACTCTTAAACAATCTGAAATTTACGCGGGAATATAGTTAATTAATCAACATTCACGACCGATTAGCCTAGTGGGTAGTGACGCTGCCTACGAAGCTGGATTCAAATCCCGGAACGGGAAATATTTGTGTGATGAGCATCAATATTGGTTTCTTAGTCTTGGTTCTTCTATTTTTCTATCAAATATAGTCTAATACCCATAATACAAGCCTTATTCAGCATACTATATTATAGTTCTATTTATGTAAGATTGTCCCATAATATATAATAATAATATACTTTATTGCATGTTTTGCGCGGGATTATAAGTATCCGATGCCTATCCGGTAAATATCATTTGATATTTACCGTTAGCTTTTTGGTAAAGGAAAACATCGTGACGAAACCTGCATATATTTGCGAAGAACTTGAAAGGTGTATGTGAAACACCCCAACCCGCTCTGGGCCAGCGTGGGGTCTAATGCCCATTCCCTCTCAAAAAAAGACTAGTTTTTCAAATAAATGCAAAAAGTAACATAAAAGCGTGCATTTAAAGGTACACTGCCAAGTATTCTTAAAAAGGCACGACAGATTCGATTTCGCAGGCAAAAAAAAGTTGGACAGACGAGGTGATCGCATAAGTGTTCCGTTGGACCGATTTTGGTACGGGACACTAAAAAGTATCAATACAAAAATAAATCCATATCAATACTTGAATTAGTTTTTGCACCTTCAAATCGTTGTAGAGAGTGGTTGAAAACTGCGACCATTCATAGATGGTTCGCAAAATGATCAAGTCATGTCTTTTGCCAGAATGCTCATTGAAGTAACCGCTCAAATAAACTGAAACGTCGGGTCCTCGTAACAATTTGCAATAGTAAAATAAAACGATCAAATAAATTGCAGCCCTCCGACACCCCATGACCAGACAGACGTAAGTGAAGTAATTTTCATTCTATAGTTTGCTTTTGTGTGAACTGGGAACGATGGAAGCGATAAGGCGCGGGAACAATGCGATAAAGTGCTCTTCATAAGGCATTATGCATTGCATATCTTAACAGTTCAGTTTATTGTAAACTAGCTTCCGCCCGCGACTTCGTCTGCGTAGATCCGGGATAAAAACTATCCTATATTTATTTTAATCCAGGCTATAAACTATCTTCGTGCAAAATTTCATCCAAATCGGTTTAGCCGTTTAAGCGTGATTGAGTAACAAACATCCAAACATCTAAACATCCAAACATCCAAACATCTAAACTTTCGCATTTATAATATTAAGTAGGATAATAGATTATGTGGGATTCTTAACACAAGTGAGAATCAAGTGGAAATTTGGAAAAAAATCGACCGCCAAGAAATTATAATTTTAAATAAATAAATAAATGATGAAGATCTTGATCTACTACTCTGGATTATTTCAGCGGTTTTTTCATGTTTCCACCAGTTTCATTGTTAACGGTGTAGGTACGTATTAGACGTAATTTTTGGTAGACGGGTAAATATTTGTCTAATAATGACACAAAAAATGTGCATTCGATATCTATAGAGATGTTTGCTAGGTACGTTTTTAGACGTTTTTCAAATAGAAGCAGAAGAACTGAGTTTGTCGAAGCTTTACTACATAAAGGCATTTAATTGAAATGCAAATATTTGTAGAATAAATATTTGTATTTCAATTAGTCGTCGTGTTTCTGACCTAAGAAATGGCGATATTACTAAATATTTGTGATCCACTGTACCCCCTTCTTTTACGACTGAACGGTCCGAAGCTAACCGTCCATTGTGTCTGCCAAACTTTCAAAGATAAAGGTCTTATGCGTCTACAAACTGCAAGTGTACTTGTCTTCTTCCTCCACCAGGATCTCAGTAAAATTATACTGCGAGATCGCAACGATATGCGCTACTAAATCGATCAATACTGCGGGAAAGTGATAAGCAATGGGAATACTGAAGCATAGAAACGTAAGGGCGTATGTGTGGAGTTTGTGCGGATACATACGCCCTTATTGATCGAAATGAAGGACTATCAAATTGAAACGTCAGCGGGGTATAATCAATGATATTTATTATGCGGGACGTTCTCACGTAAGTATGAGACCGTGGGTGTGGAGCGGGTTAGGTAATTATTACCTTGCGGTTCTAGACGACGTTGGTGGTCCTAGTCCTAAGTTTCCTGTTGATGGTGGATTTAGGGCTCTAGCGGTTTATGCTTAGATTCACACATGCGTAAACAACGCCAATGTTCCAATCCAATTCCGGCTCGTACCAATGAGTTTTTCGGAACTTCTGTCATCATCAACTTCCTAGCGCTATTCCCGGTAGTGCCCCTAACCTAAAGGAGCCCGGGGTCCGCTTTGATACCTAATCCCAAGATTTGGCATAGGCACTAGTTTTACGAAAGCGACTGCCATCTGACTTTCCAACCCAGAGGGAAAATTATACCTTGTTGGGATTAGACCGGTTTCCTTGCGATGTTTTCCTTCACCGAAAAGCTAACGGTAAACAATCCGTACATAAGTTCCGAAAAACTCATTGGTACGAGCCGGGATTCGAACCCACGGCCGCCGCTTGGCAGCCGCATGCCTGAACCACTAGGCTACCGTATAGCTCTTTTTCGGAACTTCAGTACTAGGATTAAAACGGTGAAGGAAAACATCGTAAGGAAACCGGCCTAATCCCAATAAGGTCTAGTTTTCCCTGTGGGTTGGAAGGTCAGGTGGCAGTCGCTTTCGTAAAATTAGTGCCTTAGCCAAATCTTGGGGGTTAGGTGTTAAAGCGGACCCCGGGCTCTTTTAGGGCACAACCGGGAATAACGCTAGGAGGATGATGATGTGTGATTATGATAAATATCACGTCTTCGCCTTACCAGAATTAATACAATTATTATTAATCGTTTATTTCTTAAAACGACATTTAAATTATTTTAAAATGTACCTACTGCCTAACTGCGCTGCGTGACATTTTGTTGACAGTCCGTGCTGCTCTTGATACATACTGTCATATCTGAGACTAACTAAGACTACCTAACCACCTAACTAAGACTAGACAAGGTAACTAAGGTAGTTTTTGTTCGTGTATAAGTTGCTAAGTGTTATTTGATATCCCTCTCCAACGGGGCTAGCACAACTGACGCCGCGCCGCGACGCGAGTCGAGAAAGATCTATCCTCCTCTTTCTAATTTGCTCGGTGCGAGTGAGGCAGGAGACAATCAGTCGCGCGCGAAGCGACTAACCAGCAAGTTGTGCTAGACGTACAGTAAGAAAAAGTGATTGTACATACAGTTCCTTAGGGAACACATAAGTCAGTTACCGAAAAGCACGTTTTTAAATTTTCTAGGACAATTTCCAGCATTTCTTTTAAGTTTACTTTTTTAAGTGTCCGCTCCGGTGGTCACATTACACTGCATAAATTAGTACACTGCACAATCCCGTCCAAAGCCTATCTGCACTGTTAACATTATGACTTCCACGGACGTCGCCAGGGATATGTTATTATAGATTCCGCATATTACCAGACCATACGATAGAGAATACGAAGCATTAATGGGGAAACTGCACTGATCATTTATGTATTACTTTATGAGTGATAAGAAAAAGTAGGTTTGTATTGTTGAGATATTGTAATTAGGCAGTAAGTAATAGGCAGCTTTAATTTACACGCTGACCTGACACTAAAGTTAGTTTTTATAAAACCGGGAACTATAATAACGCATAACACGCACGCACTAACATAACACTGTACAGTATACGCTTTCGGCAAAGTTCCGGGCCATAAGAAAAAAAAATGTGTAGTGTATTGCATATCACGAATGACACATAATAGGCGTAATAAGAGATTCGTTGAACCCAGCGTCGGTTCCAATAGCTCAGTTGGAACCGGCAACCTTTTGGCATAAGCAGTCAAGACCAGAAGGTTGCCGGTTAGAAAAAAAGCTTGAAGCGACCCATTTCGTCTTTGTAATTTGAGATAATATCTAATTATCTACGCATGCCAAAGATTTCAGAACACATGGATGCCCACGAATACCCACGATGTCATACGAAGTTGATGAGAAAATACCGTTCTTGAGTACCAATGCAGTCTTCTCAGTCGTACACTCTTGTCAGACTGATCATGGTCACGTTTATGGTATGGTACTCGGTGGGTCTCCATCGGTGTGGTACCTCTTGCCAATGGTCGCCGCTTTAGCTATGACGCGCCACTTCAGATGGTTTGTGGCATTGCTGAGCACTGGACTATTTATACTGGCTATGCTATTTCACATGATACAGTTTTGCTTGTATTTACTAATCGTAGAAATACGCTTCGTTTTAGTAATGTCGTTATCATTTGTCATGGGATCAATGAAAGGTGACAGAAGGAGTTATCACATGCGTCAATAAAATAAAATAAAAAATATCAATAGCTTAGAAAAGTCTTGACGGACAAGAGTTTCGATTTAAAAAAACTCACTCAATTCTGTTCATCCATTTGGGAGCTACTGTGCCACATACAGGTATACAGATTCACAGACACCAGACACGCAGACACGAATTTTAATATAAATATTCGGGTTTATCGTGCTACGAATATTATTGCGGTATATTTATTTATTTATTTGAATCAGGCAACAAAGGCCCGTATTTACAATATACCTTACAGGCTAACATACATAATATATAAACTTAAATACAACAAAAACACACTATAACCTGAGATGTGTTACACAACTTCGTGGTGTTAGGTAACCGACCGCGAAAACGCCGGAACTTCACATATCGTTTCGTATTTTTATATAATCGTAGTGACTTATCTATCTTTATATGTCTGGGCAGCGCACGCTCAGTTTGTCTTGGGCGACAAACAACAAATATTAGGCGCGGGCACACAACGGAATGGGATGGAATAGCAAATCACAGCGTATTTGTATAAGAAGCGTTCTTTGAAGCAGGTTTGTATTTGTAAACAGAGCAGAGAAATCGACGGCAAGTATGTATGAGTGGGTAAGTGAAGGAATTTGGTTTATGGAGAAAAAGGGCCAGTCTCATTTTTGTGCACACAGGTACAGCCGTGGTTGTCACTACCATTTTATTATTATTATTGTTTTATTGTGGGCCTTTATGCGCCGCTTCGACCAGCAAGTGATCTATTGTGGCAGCCCTGTTTTAGATTTCACCGTTAAGGCCCGTTGCCTCTAGGAAGTTCCAGTTTCTTTGGGCGGTGATATGTTGTACCTCTTCTGAGTGCATGATGTGCCGCCCTAGGTAGATACTTCTTTTGTGCATGAGTGTTCCGCAGGAGCAGAGAATATGCATTGCTGTTTCCTCTGTCTCCTGGCAGAACCTGCAAGTTGCGTCCTGTTTCATACCCATTTGAAACAGGTGTTTGTTTAGTTTGCAATGTCCTGTCAGAATTCTCGTCACTGCGCAGGTTTTGTGCCTTCTGAGTTGTAATAGCTCTTTAGACAGTTTATTATTGTACCCTTTAATCAGGGCTTTAGCATGTTTTTGTCCTTTGGCGAACTTCCACAGCTTTATTGCCTCTGATTTTTGAGTATTGTATGAGTGAGCCTGTATTGTTGAGTAGAGAATATGCTTTCCGTTTTGTGATACCACAGAACGGTTCTGTGCCAACCAGGGTTGTGTCTGCGCCCTTCCTTGCAAGCACTACATGTTTACTGTCACTGCCATGTTACTATCATGCGTGTAATTATGAATGAGTCGTTTAAAGGTCAGAATTTAGTATTTTTAAAGCAATCTGTAACCCTGTATCTTTGTGTTTTCTTTTGTAACTGCTCTATCTGTGTGAGGTGCGCAATAAAGAGTATATTTTTTATTGTATTGTTATTATAACAGTAATGAACTTATGAATGACTTTTTTTAACTTGCTTATGAATGCCGGAGACTTGGCTCTACGAAATATCTCACAACTTTTTACGGTGGAAGAGTTTCGAGACTTGGCCTCCTTTTTACATGGAACGTTTTTCATGGGATTTTCTTTATTAAAATCTGACATGTTCGTATACGAGTAAGTGTATAATAATATTTTGAAATAAGTAGTTTCTTACCTAGTTTGTAGGGTTTGGTGAGACTATTAGAGCTGCAAGTGTAACTGCAATTGTAACCCAATCTCCACCTGCATAAATAAATCATTTCATTCCAATGCTCAACATATCGTTATTATCGAAATAGATATAAATTTTGAACCTGTGAATGACTGAGCTATGTGACAAACGAACAGCTATTCTAACAGACTGTACAAAAGTAGTTTTGACAGGAATTTCTCTGCAGGTATGATTTCGTTGTTATAATATTTACTTCTTTTTCTTTTTAACGCCGTTAACCAATATCATCATCATCATCATCATCATATCAGCCGAAAGACGCCCACTACTGGATATAGGCCTCCCCCAAAGAGTGCCGAAGTGACCGGTCTTGCGCCACCCGCATCCGGCGGACTCCCGCAACCTTTACCAGGTCATCAGTCCACCTTGTGGGGGGCCTACCCACGCCGCACCTTCCGGTACGTGGTCGCCACTCGAGAACCTTTCCGCCCCAACGGCCATCAGTTTTACGTGTTAACCAATAGTGTACGTTTTAATCATGTAGTATTAAGTGTTCTAGTTATAGACTGAAGTAGACTTGCAGAATAATGTATGAAATCCATGAATCCAGAATAATGTATTAATCCATACTAATTTTATAAATGCGGAAGTGTCTGTCTGCCTGTTACCTCTTCACGCTTAAACCGCGGAACCGATTTAGATGAAATTAGATATAAAGATAGTTCGAGTCCCGCGAAGGACATACAATATTTTTTATCTTGGAAATCATCCCCTAAGGGAAACGAGTTCCACGCGTACAAAGTCGTGGGCAGGAACTAGTAATTAATAAATACACCCGTCATCGATAAGCTATAGACAGAGAGCAGAGCTATAACCACGAACTTCGAATGTCGAAGTTCGGATATCTCTATCTCTATCGCACTTACTACGAGTATACTCGAGTGATGCAAGTACACGAACTTCGAGATTCGATTTTCGTGGTAGGGCCGCTGTTCCTGAGGGGTAATCACGTAACGATTCGAACGCGCGTTGGGACAATCTAACTGTCATTATTCCATATAAAAAATGACAGTTGGATCTACCTAACGTGCGTACAATTCGTTACGTGATCGACCTGTTGGACTTGTTTAGTGTCCGTATACCTGTAAGTCGTTAATATAGTTAAATACATCTGCGTTATGTACTATCGACAACACAGCTAACTGACCATCCGCGCACTCTATATGCATTGTAATAAGGTTCTATATAATACAGGATGGTCAGTTAACTGTGTTGGCGTACAAACGCCACGGTTGTACAAACAAGATACACCTATTTATTACATTTAATAAATTAATATTTTTGGACAATCTTACAGAAATCGACGAAGCAAATCTAATTAATTACACGCGATTTAGTCCCGTTTAGAATAATAATAAGCAAAGCTTGTACTATGGGTACTTGACGATATACATCCATATATAGATAAATAAATACATACAAAACTCAGGAACAAATAAATGGCCTTACCGGGATTCGAACCCAGCAGATCGATCACGTAGCGCATTGTAGGAACGTTAGGTAGATTTAAATGTCAATTTTTATATGGAAAAATGACAGTTGACTTGTCTTGGTTAGACTGTTCTAACGCTCGTTGGAAATGTTACGTGATTACCCCTCTGGACTGGACCCCCTACCTTCTTAGGCAGGAGCACTACCAACTAGGCTTAACCAGTCGCCAAAATTGGAAAACAGCTTATAGTTACGGACTAAAATTGTAACGCATTAAATATCAAGTTATCTAGATATTTAAGTCGAATGTTTCGCACATATACAGCCAATCTTTAATTCATAATATTCTTGATACAATGGTGCTAAGTTCTGAATACACTTTCATATTTGAATTTTCTCCATCTGCTACATAGCAAAATAATCGTAGTAACAGTTTTGTTCTTAAAATCAGTCAACGTTAAAAAAACTGGGATCATAACGAGATCTCTCGTAGTTTTAACAATATAGTCCAGGCAATGAACTGACAACTTGTATGGAAAAAATGTCAATTTTGGAAATAATTTATAATAGCTTATTTTTTATGTATAACGGATTATATTATCAATTAAATAGTTACCCAGCGACAAAATCCGACAAAATTTCAGACATCGAAAAAATGATAAGTTAACTGGCTTCTAAAAAGTCAGTAAAAATATTCATAAATGTTTTTGTCTTTATTTTGGTTCATTTACATTTGCTCTATAATATTCAAGATAAATCGTACAAAAAAAGATAATGCATGCTTTATTTAAATCTACATAATTACTTCCGGGTGGAAAGTTTGTCGGATTCTTGACTAAATCATCTTAGAATAACATTTTCAAATGAAATCAACAAAAAAATCGCTATTATAAATTAATGTTTTTCAAAACCGTATTTTGCCTGGAGTAAATACTAAAAACATTGCGTTTCGTGAAAAGTTGATATGTCAATTTAATAGAATCTTAAAATTTATATCATCAAAACGTAGGATGTGCCTCTGCGGAGTCATATTATGGCCCGGCCCCCCCTTTCTTCCCATGGGTGTAATACACCTCGACTGCGGGATCAGGGTGAGGTGTATTGTGGGTGACAGGCTATCAATCTGTCATTGCAATGTCTGTGTTTGCCTTCCAATATTAGGCATGCAATTTTAAAACATGATGCCACAGAAAATTGCTACTAAACCAAAATGTACAATGTGTTTAAGCATTTTTAGGTACCCATGCGGTTTGTGAAATTTCATACCAATGGCGATAGAAAGTAGATAATTTAGAAAATGTCTAGGATAGTTAAATATCGGAAAACTAGGCGTATTCGCAAGCTCGGATGTCGGATTAACTATCGTTATGATATTACTTACATACATTGATTCACGCCTTCCTTCCCAAAAGGGGGTAGGCAGAGCACATGTTCGAGTGCCATTTTTAGCATAAACGTGGGTTACATAAAAGATCAACAAAATGTGATATCGCAGCGATAGGATGCCCATCGCCCACAACACACTTCAACCCTGTTCCCTTAGTACGAGTCTTACGACACCCACAGGAAGAAAACGGGGTGGTGCTATTCTAACCCAACACCACGCGGGTGCGTTATGTTATGATATTATACTTGATTTTTCAAATCCAACATCATGACACAAGGTTTTTGAAAAAAAGTGTAACCTTTTGCTGTGTTAAATTAAATGAAGACCGGTTAGCTTAGTGGGTAGTGACGCTGCCTACGCAGTTGAAGGTCCTGGGTTCGAATCCCGGTAAGGGCAAATATTTGTGTGATGAGCATCAATATTTGTTTCTGAGTCATGGAAGTTTTCTATGTATTGAAATATTTATATCTATTATATACCTATATCGTCGTCTAGTACCCATAACACAAGCCTTAATGAGCTTACTTAGGTCGATTTGTGTAAGATTGTCCCCTAATATTTATTTATTTATTTAAATATTGCATTTCGCAATCATTGAGTTTGGCTTAAACGGACCTTGTTTTGCGACAAATTTATAGAGTATCAAGTTGTTTATGAGACTAAGAGAACGAACTTACTTTGATTTACGCTCGTACACTGCAGATGTCATTTTGTTTTATAAATACGGTTATTAAGAGATATTTTGTGCGACATTCCCTGTAGGTATGTCTCACACACTTATTCAGTTAATATTAGTCCTTGCACCTCACCATATTTTTTGCGATACGACATATCGTAAAACATCTATAGATTAGTTTTTAGCGTAACACCCGTCGCTCCGATATCAGAGTCCATGATTGTGCAACAAGGGCGTAAATGAATAAGGTACGTATAGAAAGACGCGCCTTTGTTATACTAAAAGTGTGCGTACGTAAAAAGCGGTCCCATCGCATCCCGCCTATACATGCTGAAGCCTCAGTCCGAAGACTAAAAAATTGCATTTTATTCATGAAAGAAACGTTAACATCGGGTTTATGTTAAAATTCGTAGTGTAATGGAAACGATGCATTATGCAACGCGCAGGCTTGACACAATGACGTATGGAACAACTTTTTGACGTTAGATGCTAGTACATCAAATATTCAATACCGGCCACATTTCCCTCGATTTTCGCATGTCATGTTACTATTGCGATTGCGACTTTGTTTCCAATTCATATTCCGCTTTTAACTAGCGTAATACGCATAATTGGTGTCCTTTTTTACGCGACTGGAATACGAAATGAGGTGGATAATAATTCTTGTTTTTATTGAATACTTCTTGCCTCATTGAATTACATCAGAGATTTCTTTGGCTGGCGCAGTGGCGAATGCATCACACAAATTGTTCTTAGCTTGGAGTCTTGCGGTTTTGCGTTCTAAAAACGTGTTGCATTCCATAGAGAGTAACTTTTGATGTGTTTACCTTGTCGTTCGCTAGTCTTCTTTGTAATTTTTATTTAAAAGTAAAAAAGAGTACATTACGTAGTTGTTGCTTCACTTCAGAGTAAAGTAGAAAGAGTTAGAGATGGGCCGACTATGGGTTTGGCCGACTAGCCGACTACTCGGCTAGGCCGATCGTGGACTTCGGCTCAGTTCGGGTGCAATCGGGAAACTTCGTTTCGCTTTGCCGTCGCGCTGGCTGGCTGCGTTCAAAGTACCAAATGTGATATTAAATCTGTATTTGAGTAAAATATAAAACGAATGGCAAAAAATGACAGTTTAGGTACGTATTTTATGTCTCGTTTTCCTGTGATCCATAAAGTACCGACTAATCGTCACATTTTGCAGTCGGTACATCTCTAGAAAGAGTTCTTAAATCGCAAAATAGGACGCAAGCACGGATAATGGTAAAAAATGATAGATGATTTGTTTTTTGTGATAGGTGATTGTTTTGAATACCATATCGGTGGAAAACAAGCGTAAACGGTCCCCGTGATATGAGGAAGCTTGCAACGCTGGGGGTGTCATATCACCCTTTAAAAATGTATAGAACTCATACTGCAGGCCCACGCGAAAACGCCAGTATGGAGCTCAATCCACAACCGTAGCGTTCGAGAAAGAATATCGGAACCTTTTAGAAAGAAAGCTTAAGAGGGGGCGTACCGCCAGGGAAAAATCAGAAATCACCCGCGCGCCCCGTACCTGCCGCGCTGATGCGTCTATTGCTGCCCCGCTCCTTCTCGCATAGTATATGCCCCGACAGTCAGATGAAACATGATGAATATCTATAGATAATTATAATAAGTGGAAAGAAAGACAAAATCTGTAAGTACCTATATTTGAAGATATAATTTTCGCTAGTAAGTCAGAGTTTCGAGAGCTATAACTGAAATATGACCTTCCGTTTTTTTACTAAATCACGTAAGGGTTGTAATTTAGCATAATAATGTCTAGTAAAAGGCTAAAGCAAAAAAACAGCTATAATCGAATTTAAACTTTTGTGAGACATATCTAAAATACTACTAATAAATCCACGGTTAAAAAATTAACGTATTAAATGTAACGACAGGCGACATGTTTCGAACTCTTCGGGAGTTCTTCTTCAAAACAAACATCGAAAACACTAATCCTGAAGAAGAACTCCTGAACAGTTCGAAACATGTCGCCTGTCGCGTCATTTAATACGTGAATTTATTAGTAGCATTCAAAAAAAACTGTAATTTATTATGAAAACTTCGATCATGTTTATGAAAGCCAGATTTTCAGGCCACTGTGTGGCGGCCAAATTTTTAAATTCTGACCCCGTGTCATGGTTGGCCTTATCACGCGATAAGTGACAGGATAGAGCGTCCGTCACTGGCTGACACCGTTTGATAGAACGAGACGATGCCCCTATCTTGTCACTTATCGAGTGATAAGGCCGACCATGATACGGGGTCTGATCTCGGATTCGTACTTGGAGACAATGGAGACGCTTTGGCCCTTTAGTTACCAATTTTGAACATACTCGTATTAAAGAAAAACTGCAAAATTGTGTTCACTTTTTTAAATATAAAAATGTCCAACTTCGCCGGCAATAATTCGGGTGCAGACTCGAAAATTATTATTACTCCAAAAGAAAGAAGGCAAAAAAATATGCATAGTGACAAAAATCCCATTCAGATATCTCAAAGAATAACGAAGCTACAATCGTTTTAATATTGCTTGTTAGAGAGAGAAAACGCAAACGGTGTGTGACGTCACATTACAGGATGCTGCCGGCAGGCCGCGTCGACGGCGTCGCCGACCACGATGCGCGCGGCACGTTGCCGTCTTCTGTGACGTCACATTCTTCCAGCGTCATCGTTTCAAATCAAGTTGCGTTTTGCGAAAAAGGGACAGAACACATCCCTTCTTAAAACTTTAGACACTTATAACTTCGTGATTATTTAACCTTTTGCGTTGATTTTTTCTCCATTTGACTAAATTTTTTATCCTTCTTCGAGAAAATATCACATTATTTTATTTAGTGTCTACGCCCCTATTGTTAGAATCTAAAAGCGTCACCCGTGATGACTTTAAAGAAAAACAATGTCAATAATTACCCGGTTCGCCCACGTATTAAACGTCACTACAGGCGACATGTTTCGAACTCTTCGGGAGTTCTTATTCAGGATTGAGTGTTTTCGCGGCGGTGTCGCTTGAATCACGACAAGATTCAAGCGACACCGCCGCGAAAACACTCACTTTATAGAGTACAAATTACTTTAATTACCCAAGGAATACCACTACCTACATTTTGTTGCTTAAAAAACCACCGGAGCTATAACTGAAATATGGCCTTCCGTTTTTTACTAAATCACGTAAGGGTTGTAAGCTAGCATAATAATGGCTAGTAAAAGCCTAAAGCAAAAAAAAGCTATAATCGAATTTATACTTTTGTGAGACATGTCTAAAATACTACTAATAAATCCACGGTTAAATTCACGCATTAAATGTCACAACAGGCGACATGTTTCGAACTTTTCGGGAGTTCTTCTTCAAAACAAACATCGAAAACACTCATCCTAAAGAAGAACTCCCGAAGTGTTCAAAACATATCGCCTGTCGTGTCGTTTAATACGTGAATTTAACCGTGAATTTAACCGTGAATTTATTAGTAGCATTAAAAAAAAACTATAATATATTATGAAAACTTCGATCATGTCTATGAAAGTCAGATTTTCAGGCCACCACTGTGTGGCGGCCAAATTTTTCAATTCTTATCTCAGATTCGTACTTGGAGACAATGGAGACGCTTTAGCCCTTTAGTTATCAATTTCGAACATATTAAAGAAAAAGTGCATAATTATGTTCACTTTTTTAATATCAAAATGTCCAAGTTCGCAGGCAATAATTGTTGGAATCTGCACTCTCGATAACCCTAAAAGCGACACCCGTGATGACTTTAAAGAAAAACAATGTCAATAATGTCACTACGGCGACATGTTCCGAACTCTTCGGAAGTTCTTCTTCAGGATGAGTGTTTTCGCGGCAGTGTCGCTTGAATCACGACAAGATTCAAGCGACACCGCCGCAAAAACACTCATCCTTAAGAAGAATTCCCGAAGAGTACGAAACATGTCGCCCGTAGTGACATTTAATACGTGAGTTGAACCGTGTAATTATTAGTATTGTTTCAACACGTCTCACGAAAGTTTAAATTCGAAAAGCAATGTCCGCCATCTTGGAATTAAAAATGGACATCATTTCTAGAATCTTCACCCTCGAGAAGCTAGCCAATGTATGTTGTTCTTTAAAAAAAACGCGCATATTAATTTACAACGAATGTTTCAAAAATTTTAAATAATGCGACCACTTTTTGAAATATTTCTGACTATGAATTCGTATTTAGACCTCTCAGACATCGATTTTGAACATAACCGGATTTATTCTCAACTAGCGATCCGCTCCGGCTTCGCACGCATACTATATTATACATATAAACCTTCTTCTTGAATCACTCTATCTAATAAATAAACCGCATCAAAATCCGTTGCGTAGTTTTAAAGATCTAAGCATACATAGGGACAGACAGCGGGAAGCGACTTTGTTTTATACTATGTATGATAGTGATAGTGATAATCTTTCATAAAGTAAATACACGATCGACAGAAAAATGTTCGTCTAGTTTTGCATGTACTGCACAAATTATTCTAAGAAGCCGGTCACCGGCCGATTGCTGCGTAATCTTATAGTTGTATTTTGAACTTTAAGATCTACATGTTAAGGTCGACTTTTAAATATGTTATTACAAAATGTAGCAAAATATCTACTGGAATGTAATGATACGTCCATTCACTGGACGAATATACTGGGTCACAATATTATTGAAATAATTATGTTCATCGTGCTGTCGTGAGAGCACAGAACGTAGTCCTCTCGTCTCAGCGGAGCGATTGCGACTGACTCCGCCCGCCAACGGCAACAGAAGATATACAGAACCGCACGAAACACGCGACGGGAGAAAGGGTATCGCGCTAAATAAAAAAGGCCTATACGCCAAATACGTTTCACCTCAATAAGTCTGAAAAGGGACTACATAAAAATACCCCGCTAGTACTTTCATTAGGTAATGTGAAAAGCTATTATACACTCAACTTTTACTTAATTTATATGCACGGGAACCTCACACTATTGAAATTGAGTAAAAATAAGACATGTTTTGGCGGGTCTTTTCTATCGAGGCAATTTTGGTTTTGTATGGTTTTGTTCAGACGATTCAATAGGGAATATTCATGACATTTTTTTATTTTTTTTATCTATTCTATAAGTAACTATATAACCGGAAAAAAATATAAGACTTTCACAATATTATTAAATAAGCTAAAAAAAAATAATTAAAATTACTATCATTTTCGGACGATCAAAACGCCACCATTTTGGCGCGCTCATTTGTGACGTCACCGTGCAGCTTAGTGCACGGCGGTTCTTAAATAAATTAACAACAAAGTGTTTGAATCACACTTTTAATAAATGTGAGTGATTAAAGCTTATAAGATCAACTTATTGTAATGGAAGAGCACACAAAAGCTTATTATAAATATTGTATTGTCCCTATGTGTGAAAATCACATTAAAACTGCAAATATTTTCATATGCCCAAAGGTGCAAATATAAGGATAAAGTGGTGTAAGGCGATGAGGAGAGATAATGTATCGTGCTTGAGTAGTTTATATTGTTGTGAAGATCATTTCGACGTGAGTATTAAATATATATTTTAGGTACATACATATGTATGTACCTAAAATCTTTTTTATTACGACTCGCGAACAATATAGGTAAACAATAACCTAACCTCAAAATTGTATTATATACTTATTCATAAAACTATTCTGATTCCCAATTTTTTTAGTTATTAATGTTACAAATATTATGATTTTTGTTGATCAACAGCTGACTACGAGTGTTGATTTTGATCAAGAAACGTTTTAGCTAAGTTTCTTTGTTTGCACTGTTGATCGAAGAAAGTTAAAAGAATTTAATCCTTTTTACTGAGTGACCTACACAAATTTGTTTTATTTATAAGCCTTGACGAAAACAACCTAGTTTGTTAAAGTTCATAAAGATGTTCTCAACATTTAACATTCCTAATAGGTACCTACATATCTTTGATTATATAATACTAGCTTCTGCCCGCGACTCCGTCCGCGTGGAACTCGTTTATACTATCTCTATACCAAATTTCATCCAAATCGGTTCAGCAGTTTAAGCGTGAAGAGGTAACAAACAGACAGACAGACACACTTTCGCATTTATAATTTATTATTAAGTAAGTATATATAAAATATATAATATAACTAGCTTCTGCCCGCGACTCCGTCCGCGTGGAACTCGTTTATATCGTAGCTCCCCCCATATCCCCCAAAGGGATGAAGTGGGGGTGAAAGTTTGTATGGAGCTACGATATAAATGAGTTCCACGCGGACGGAGTCGCGGGCAGAAGTTAGTATATATAATATATAAAGTTATAGTATAGTAAAATAGTATATAGTATGGATAAATATCTACCAGTTTTTTATTCCACTTATTTAACAAAGACACCTATTTGAAGTAGTTTAAAAGTCTAGCTATTTGAATCGCCAAAATAGGTTATAATTATTTAATTGACCAATCTCACGAGTATAAAAACAAGGAATATGAAAATTTATTGAATATCTGTAACTTATTTACCTTGCAGCTTTTACTCCTCTTAGTTCAGCGGACGTAAAGTCACAAATATTTGCGAAGTATGTATTAAACTTAGTCATCATGTACACATCAATTTTAGGCAGATTATCCGACTGTGCCTTGACAAAACCGCCTTCAGTCATTGTGCCGAGTCTTTTTTCACTTAATAATTACCAAAAAACACTGATTATTTATCATAAACAGCGGCCAAACAATGCGAATAACTTTCAATAATCATACTAACGACCTGCACGGTGACGTCACGTTTCGCTCCGCCAATAGCGTTGCGTTTTGGAAATTTGCGAGGGAATTTGAAAAATAGTACTTTTAAACAATTTATTTTATCAATAGAAACATGATAATTTGAAAAAATAATCATGTGTGTATATTTATTAAGCAATATAGATTACACGTGATTTTTTTTGTCCATTTCTAAATCACATGCATATTCCCTATTGCAAATATGATGTAGTTTTGGTATGTTCTTTTTCCTGGCATTCGCTTTAGTTTGTCATAGGTAAATATTCAATCTAAGAACCCCGATTTCGCGGAGCGCCCCCTCTTAAAATATAGAAGAGTAACATTTTTACCAACTTCGAAAAAGGAGAAGGTTCTCAATTCGCCGGAATGTTTTACTTGTTATTGTATGTTCCCTTATTACTGAAACACATCGGGACCTATTTGGAAAATTATTTTTTGTTCCCAGGTGAGCCCATGGTCTTCAAGTTATGGTCTGATGATGGGTTCCCAGATAAATCGAGGGAAATCTTCAAATAAGGCGAAGTATTGATTCAAACTCGGTTAAAATAAAAAGTAAAAAAAGTAAATTATTTGCACATTATTTTGGCATACCGCAATCAGAATAAATTGCCTAAAAATATAACTAGACTAAATGACTTATCAGAATTTAAAAAGAGACTGTATAAATTCCTGGTAGAAAAAGCATAATTATTATTCCGTAGGTGAATATTTAAGCGATACTTTAATTGAAGCGAGAAATTATTTGATTTATTATTTAAATTCGTTTTTAAGTAGGTACCTACATGCATGCAATATCTTGACTACAATATTTGTATGCCGAACGGCAAAACATAGCGATACACCCTGAATCAATGTAACACCCTGACAACATATGTTTACAAATAAATAATGTGAATCTTTGAATAATTTAATAACTTTACATCTTGTTTAATAAAGAATTTCTCCGTTACAATTCCGGTGTTCCGTGAGCAAAGAAAACGCTTTATTAAACAAATCCGCAGACGCGGAGCAAATGTCACGATGCGCATGGGCACAGCTAATTAAGCTAGGCACGACATGAGAACAGCCTTGTGGGGTCACCGGACACAGAGAGGCTCCGCTTACTTGCACCCAAAGCAGAGAATAACTAACTAATAGTGTATAGTGCGGATTATTTTTCGAGAACAAAGTCGCTTGTCTTTCTGCTTGGTAAACAAAGCGCTTGTCTTTCATCGAACGGAACCGAACGAAGTTATATGCTTCAGCTTGGGAAAAATTGTTTGTCTGTCGGTCTGTCCCACTGTTCTTCTTTACAGGTCGCATTTCTTAACCGATTCTCGTGATATTTTGTGAGCAAGTTTGTTAATTATATCGTTTTTTTGGCAAGCCACTTTTTCGAAATTCATAAAAAAATAAATTAAAAATACACGTGAGTTCTACAGCTCACAAAGCTAAATGTTTAGTGTAACCGCTAGTTGACTGTGTAACTAACGTAGTAAACATATCGATGGCAAAAAGCGAAACTGCTGTAACCGCCACTTGATCAAAAAAATTATTTTTGCATATTCGGAATCAGCAATTTTTTCTGCGTCGAATGGTCCGGGTCCCATGGCTCTACAACGCTTAGAAAAAACTGGACTACGTCGCAAAACAAACGTATTTTCTTAACGATGCCTACTTGTAATTGTTGTAAACACCATTTTTTTTTTTTTAACAAGTATACTTAGTTACTTACGCCAATTTCGGTTTTAAATAATTCATAGAATTCGGTCCAAACCATACTCACAAATAACAAGCTGGATTAAAGTTAAAATAGAAGTATCAATCATCACAGCGGTCTCTATGAGCATTAGAGGAACGAGAAGAAGAATAGAAAGATTTGGATGCGAAGACGGCTGTGGATTACCCAACATAGAACATTAAATTCCTCCTCTTTTTCTGATATTATTTTATATGATGTGTTATTTAACGTAATAAAGTTTACTACATTCTTCACAAGAATTCGGTGATTTGGCGTTTGAGAAATTCTGTTCCGTGGCGGTTACAGCATTTATGCATATTGCAAAAAAATTACCCGGGCCACTTACTGCATATATGCTCAAATATTATTATCTATGGTCATCGTTTACTACATTTCATGCCATTTTTAAAACGTCGTGAAGTATGCACAACTTCACGTTACCGCCATTGAAATATGCGCCGGCGCCGGCGGCGATGTTGCCGGTGGGTTAGAGCCTTATCACACTTGCTATTTCCAAGCGTATTTTGTATGAAGGCGATCACGCAGCGTGTTCGCCGCGACTGATAATTGTATAGAAAACACGCTCGCAAATCGCAAGTGTGATAAGGCTCTTAATACACACGAAACAGTCGGTCGGCGGTCGCGGGAGCGTCAGGTTGTGCGTAGTGCGGGTTTTGTGTGTCGAGGTGTATTTTATAAGTGATTATTTGAGTTTTTATACTTAATGTTAGGAGTGTATAACACTAAAACAATTATATCGTTTTATGAAGTATGTATGGGCTGAGAGACTTAATTTGTTTTTTTTATCATTTTTTTCCGGGAGTATTATTACCCCAAGATAATGTTTAAGTACTTTTAATAAGTTACGAGGCTGTGAAAGAGATTGTATTTCAGTTTTTAAATCATTTTTTACGGAAGTATTATAAACCTAAGATAATGTTAAGCTTGAAAAAGTTACAAGGCTGAGAGCAATATTTAATTTGAGTTCTAAAAGCATTATTTTCTACTGGAGCATAGATCTTATATCATTGTTGAGTTTTAATAAGTTACACGGTTGAAAGTCATTATTTGAGTTGTAAAAAAGTATTTTTGGAGACTGTTACAATATTTTCCGATTTTTAAGACCACCTTTTAACGGCATTTGAGATTTTGCTAAGCAATTTTTGAGTAACTGTACGATACATTTTTATGGAGAGACATTAAGACTAATAAGTGGTGGAGATTTTAGGGCTCTGTTTGCCCTTTATGAGTTTTTATTGATCGTAAACCTAGACGTAAACTAGGCTAACATTTTTAAAAAGTGACTAAATAAAAGCCAATTGATACTTAAGTCGTTTTAATTTTACGGTCCTTTTTTGACGATGGACACTTAACACATTTCTGCTAATCCTGTTACAAATTTAATGGCACATACGTCAAAATATAAGATTACTTCAAATAAATATGCATCAGGTTACAGCATTTATGCCGTATAGAATTTATACTGGGCCAACGATTTTTGTACATTTACCTTTTTCCTTTACAGCATTTTAACCAAAAAGCGGCTTTATGTGTAAGGTAAGAGGACCACATAAAAAAAATACTACTTGGCAGTGTTGACCATTTTATATTTAAAACAATAGACTACTTTAACAATAGAGTCACTATTCGATTAAAGTACTTACTAAACATGGCCTTTTCATTACGAAGCGTTTGCGGCACGTGGCTAGAACAATGTATTATTTAATGATTTGCACGCCTGCTCGCAGGCTATACTTACACCATTTTTGTAAGAACCCTCCGAATGTATCTGAAGCAAATATTTTTTCTGATTTCTAACAATTGCTTTGTTGGGCCGATGGGTCTTTAAGATGAGATCCATCATCATAGGATCTGTTATTTGTTACGTATGTTTCCTTATTATTTATATTGTAATGCATTAGTAATTTCAGTGGTCGTTTCCATCTCAGTGCACGCTCACCTTAAACCCCTCATGCGTCCGAGTTCATGACATCCTGACTGAGCAGAGAGAGCAAATGGGAGCTATTTGTACCCGCCAGCAAAAGATGCAAGGCCGGCCTTCTCGTTACAAGAAGCGTATTAGTGCTATTTATCACATTTGATTACGAGCTTTTGTTAAATTGTACCGCGTTAACCTTAGTCACCGCAATACGGTTAAACCAGCATCCTGGTCTGAGATGACAAATTGTGAGGTCCCAGGGATATTTTTCTCAAAATAAAATTCTTTTTTTTAAAAACGCCCCTGACAACAAACCTAGCTATGAACCATCTCGGCAGACAAGTTTCCATAAAAAAATCCGCAATGTACCTAATCGGTTTATTTGTTTAGGAGCTACGCTTCGAGTCTGTGACACAGGCAATGCGTGTGACGAATTTGCGTCGGGAATGACAGAGGCATAAAAAAGTGATATTGTAGAGACGTGGGTCTTGTCAATAAGCTGGAATCGCGACCCGCTAAATTCTCTTTGTATTGAATTTCTATAGAAACCCAAACGTTTTCATTGCACTTGAGTGTATACATATTAAAAATAGACAACTTTCTACACACACTTAAGTTCCAAGCGTGCCGATCACACGATAGCACGAGTGTAAATACCAATAAAAGAACATTATAATTACGATAACATCAGCCTTAATATTTGGTCTGTATCGGAAGATCACAATGTCCACCGATTGCGCCTACGCAGGCCCCGCCCCCAGCCATACGTTGATGCATCGTATCTCTTCATCGTGGCATTTTATAAACAATGACGGTGTTTTTGTGATCGAATAGGAATGGTACGACGCTTGTGGTTGTCCATGCGTTTTCTAATTTCTCGACAATTTGTTTCACGCGATTCGTACGGCTACATTGCACGTAAAACCTATGGCCGTTGGGGCTGAAAGATTCTCGAGTGGCGACCACGTGCTGCACGGCTATCACGCGATGGTCTCTCTCTTATTAGAACACTTAGAAAAAGAGGTATAATGCGAGAAAAATCGAGAGTATGTCGTGGCCGTCCCATGATAGACGTGCTGGAAGACGCTGCGTGGGTAGACCCCCCCCCCCTCCACAAGGCGGAATGATGAGCTGGTAAAGGTCGTGGGAGTCCGCTGGATGCGCGTGGCGCAGGACCGGTCACTTTGGCACACTTTGTTGTGGGAGACCTATGTCCGACAGTGAACGTCTTTCGGCTGATATGATGATGATGATGTTTTGCGCGATAGTGTTTAAGGTCGTCGAGCGTGGACGCGAGCGTCTGGAAGACATTTTTATATCAAAATGAAATGTAAAACGATCCAATCGAAACACACATACAAAATAGTATCCCTTCATCCCAATCGGCAAAGCTGCTACGAAGTTATGTGTCACTTGTATATAAACATAGCTTAGCTTGTAACATAATATTATGTAAGTAGCAGCCTAGTTGCAAAACAGAGTGCAATCGTTAGAGCAGTGTAATTTTTTTGTGATACATATTTATTGTTATGTTTTAAAGTGTTTTTTTTTTGTTTTTTTTTTTTTTATATACAATGACGGTGACAAATAAGCGTACGGCCCACCTGATGGTAAGCGGACACCGCAGCCTATAGACGCATGCAACTCCAAAGGAGTAACATGAGAGTTGCCGACCCTTGATATGTTTGAGGATTCGCCGTGTTGACAGCTGAAGGAACAAATTCCCTCGCTCTCAACACAACGCATCCTCGGGAGCTCTGGCGACCTTGCTCACCTCCAGGAACACAACACTACTACAGAGCAAGTAGTAGTGTTATTATGGCTGTGTTCTTCTGCAAGGCGGAGGTACTTCCCCAGTTGGGCTGCTCCACATTCAAGCGGGATGACATTTCGCTGTGCCCTACTCACCAAAGATAAACAATTGTGGTAAAGGCGCAAGTCAGCCCCAGCCAGCTTGAAGAAGTTGATAATGGTTGGCTGCGTTTATACATTTGGAATTTCTTAATTCCTGCATTCCTTATGGAAAGAGGAATAGAGGCAGTGCCCACACGAGGGACTGATGCAATCCGCGAGGCCACATGCGCCAATATCCAAGGCGTTAAACAATTAGCTTATAAAAGAGGGGTTTGGAACGGTTGTGAAAAACTCCGCTCCTGTCGGTCATGACCCTCAGCCTCGAGGAACTGACGAAGAAGAGGACACAATTACAAACAATTCACCTCCGTCTTAATTTCAATGTATTCTACAATCTAAGGGCTCGTGTACACGGTACCGCCTCCGTGCCGACACCGCACCGGCGCCGCACGGGCTCATGTACACGGTACCGCCTCCGCGCCGACACCGCACCGCCGCCGCACCTCCGCGCTATGTACACGAGACGCGTAAAGCCCGCGGCCGCGCCGCCGTCGCGCCGACGCCGCAACATACATACATAGCGCGAAGGTGCGGCGGAGGTGCGGCGGCGGTGCGGTGGCGGCGCGGAGGCGGCACCGTGTACTCGAGCCCTAATTCCTCAATTACCTCACAGCTATATATCTCCGTACCCCATTAAAGATGTAAAAGATAACGCACCAATTAATATTCCGCAAACATGGCCGAATACACGCACCATCCACGATTGATCTAATAAAATATTCAAACGGGTGCTATCCTAAAATTCAAGTAGCTATTAAATCGTTCCAGTTACCTCATAACGGATTCAGTAATTTGCCCATACGTCTTGTTATGGTTGTTCCGGAAGATTAAAGCGTTGGCCACCCTTCATAAATCGTGGCCCACACCTAACCTCGTGTATTATTCACAGCCCTACCTCGAAAAGAGGGTGAAAACGCACCTAGTGCCAAATTGTCAACGGCGAATACCTACGTAGCTCTTGCCACAGGTTACAGAGTTATTCGAAATAAAGGTTTGGCCACACCAAAGTGACCGTGTTTGGTGATGCGACGCGTACGGCGGCGCGAGATGTGTGCTGTCAGCATGGTTAGCACGAGACGCGCGAGGGAAGGAGACGGACAGTCTATCTCAATCGCCGCGACACAACTCGCGCGCCGTCTCGTGCTAACCACCACGCGAGTGTGTAAATGTTCAGGCTTGTGCATAAACTAAGTAAGACTTCAACTTTCGGTTTAACTACTCTGCTATTGTAGACAACAAATGGGATCAACGTTTTATTTTTATATCAGGAATACCATTAGACTATTATGCAGCTCATTATCTAACATTTTCTATACATCGGGGTACGCGTCAAAATCGTGACGCGTTAGTCGCGTCACTGCAAAAACGCGGCGTCATCTTATTTTAAGCTTCTGTGTAGTCGATCCTTTAAATCCTTTCCATGCATATTGGAGTGTCATCATTCGGTCGCGTTTATGTGAGGGTCGATTTTTATGGCAACAGTCAACAGTAAAACCCGAAACGGTTCGGATTGACAAATTTAGACCAGAATCTCTTTTATGGAAAACTACTGCGTCTACCTTTCTTACTCATACATAATAATGACCACTTACTTTCGGCCTTTGAATATTTTGTTCTCAAAGCTTTTGAGAACGAGACGTCAAAATGTCTGTCTAGAGTATTCTCTCTATGATTTATCATACCTTTGCTTTGTGAACGTCTAATAATTTGGACTATTTCCAGATATTCTCTAGGTCTTAGTCATAAAAGTCAGCTTGCATTACTTTATTCGTACAGTCTTACAAAAATATGTAAGTACGACTTTATTACCTTAACATTACGACCGTGGATACATATTTTTGTAACTTTGGCCGTATCGATCTCTTTGTAGTCACAACTTATCACAAATTACAAGTAAAATGAAGCTAGAAAAAATAATATAAATTATCAAACCGCATCAAAATCGTGAGACCTAGAGTACGCTTTGATGCATTTGAATTACGAACATTTTGACATTCAGTTAAAGTTCATAGTAAATTTTGGAATTTTGAACACGGGGTCGTACAAGGTTAAAAGGCAACCATATTATTATTACTTCTGCGAATAGTTGGTAAAAACCAGCAAACGAAAAAAACATGATGCGAGCTCGTTACAAATTTCTACCCAAGCACGTGCCAACACCCGGTAAGCGCATGTTCGAACTAAACGGGTGCCTGGCATCGTTTTCACAGCCCCCGCTCCTGGCAATGGCACCCATTCTGTGGGGTCACTTTGCGGCTAATTAGACTTCTACGGTTTTTTCTTTCGCTGGTAAAAATCCTCAAAAAATCCACGTATCTTCATTTTAGCCATCACCAAGCATTCATGCATAAAATCAATTACTCCTTTAGAAACAATTGACGAGCGTGCGAAGCGAAAGAAGTTCTCCGTTTGAGCTTGGGCCAAATTTATTTCATATGTCCGGATTTCCCACTGTCCGACTGTCTGGCAGTTCACATCTGCACGGACAGCACTTCAACCAATGTTCGTGAAATTTGGTGAGCAGTTTCAATAATTTTAAAGAAGTCTTGTTCTTTTTAATAAATTAGTCTTCCTAGTTCACTAGTTGTATAAGTTATACAGACATTGCGTGATCAGCCCTTCCGTACCCTTCGCACGGCAGTCCCCATATCCGTCATGTTTAGGTATCATAGGCAAAAATCAACTTATGTGAAGTATTTCAAAGTCAAATGAAAATCCTCTCACTTCATTCCGACAGATTGAAAACATAAGCCCATGTTCAGGAAACCTGTACCCAGATAGATAAATCTAAAGGAGATTCAAATTGAATTTGAATCAATAAGTTATTATGCCTAGACGTAAGCCTCTAGAATTCAAATGGATTATTTCCATTGAAACCTAACCATACCTATCAATAATTTTATGATTCCATTTATTCCCTTACTATTACGAGTGGATACGACCGTCTGTTTGTAACACGTTTTCGTCTGAATCAGTTTATTGTTTATTGTATTAAAAACTAACCGCCAAAGCGTCACAGATCTCAAACTAAAACATATTATATAAGTATTAAAACATTAGGCATGGCAAGCATGAGTAGTTACAGTTAGATTGTCCAACTGGAAGCTTTTGCGGACGTTCGGTAGCTAAGCGAATCCCAAAAAAATACATACTCGTACATACATACATAAATATAACTACGTACACGCCTTTATCCCTAAAAGGGGTAGGCAAAGCACATGAAACTTGTGTTCCAGTGCCACTTTTAGCATAAATGTGGGTATAAGAGATGGACAAAATGTGATATCGTAGTAGGTTGCTAGTCCATCGCCCACAACACACTTCAACCCTGTAACCTTAGCCTGAACTATTTAATTGCCATGCAGGCAGCCAGTCGCAGCCATTTGCAAGTTATAATTCAGTACGTCATATCTGTATAATATACTTAAATCCGATTGTATTTATTCAAATTTGATATGAAATAAGACTTCTTATTCTCTCCAAAAGGATACAGGAAATGGTCCAATAAACAAATTACATGTGCGTGGTATAAGAAAGAGTAATTACTGAATTTATCCGCGGAAGAAGTCGCGGTAAAAAGCTGGTACGTAAATATCTATACTACGTAACTGAATGCAGTACATGAGTGCAAACGAAATCTAAAGCTATAAGCAGATTATTTACAATAACATCGGGCTTTAGGCCGACTTTATTGGGAAGGTATTAGGTAAACCTATACGACGAATCCTAGTTCCACGCGTATTCTTCTAAGAAATGCGGCTTAAAGATCGAAGTCTCATAAATCAAGTACAATTCAAAACGTTGGAGAACATCGTTCTAGACTCTAGACTCACAGCTTTATGTGATGTGCCACAGGTTAAGGTGGTTTTAAGCTGAAGCAAATAGCATAACGCACTTCCATTTCATTTTAGATCTCATAAATTTAGATGCGTTTGTACGGTTTGCGGATTCATATTCTATGGCTCAGCTGTAAATGGGGATAAATGAGATTCTAAATGCTCGTCTTCCACTTTATTTTAGATGTTTAGGTATACTAACGACAAATGTGAGAACTAACGGTTATGTAGGAAATGGTTGGATAAGACAAGTCTCGACTCTAAACGATTTAAAGGGAGGATGTAATAAAGCCAAAGTAGTGAGTATATACATAAATCAAGCAACGTATGTATGTACAAAATATATGTGTGTATTAAGCTTAATTGTACATAAAAACATGTGGAATAGACTACCCCTGCCTGCAAATTTGCCGGCCCCCGGTAAGGGCAAATATTTGTTGCTGAATAAAATATGTCGCCGTTTGGTACCCATATCACCAGCCTTAGAGCACACAATAAGACTAGTACAATTTGTAAATATTGCTTAAATGTAACATGCAGTTATACTAAACGCGCCCGTGTGTAATCAATTTGACATACAAATTGATCTTACTTTTACTGTAACAGATAAGTGTCCTTACATATTATCTACTATACATACTTAATTAACTTTCCATTTAAAATAATAGCCGACAGTATATCCGAATCTTCACCATATTGTCAATCGGCATCATCGGCCGCAATCAAGCTTTTTCCCGCGATGAATATTCATATCATCACACAAGTGAACTCAAAGTACACAATAAAATTCAATCATGTTCGCGGCCGTTCATTTTCTGTGCCACAATCGTATTTTATGGTGACATTGCTCCCACGCCAACATCGAATCAGCTGTAGGCTAGGAAACCATTGCAAGAAGTCTACGTCATCGAACACACAAACAGTATACTATTATCAAACGCTAAATGTGAGAACGGGACACCTCTGTTGCGCTCTCTATTGCACTTACTTGCCGTGATTGGCGTGACAGAATGCGGTGCGACAGGTGCGAAATAGTCAAATGATCAATTGCATAACTTATTTAACTACAGTCTCATTTAATTCCAAAAAATCTATTGTGTCTGGCAATATGGTCATTCTTTTACTAAAAACGAGGTAAATCTTGTTTTATACCCGATTGATATTTGTGAGTATGACGTTTTTGTACTGAATCTTAAGCTTAACATACTTTTTAGGTTTCAATTTTGTAATACATCTTGTCGCCAAAAGTCAGGTGTTACATCATCTGCATTAGGCTAAACCAGATTGTAATTCGACAAAATTAATCCATAATGCTGCTTTCTTCCAACGGTCCCCCGGCCTACGAAACTCTGTTTAAGACGAATGGGCCGACTCTAAAATGTATCGGACAGTTTTAGCCGAACATAATACGACACAGTTGTGAGAAATATCCATCAATGTTTGAATGTTTGGCCACAACGCGTTTCACGACCGGAACCATAAACGAACAGTTAACTGTATCATGTGACACTATAATCAATTTTCTAGCCTTAATTGGTTTTTTTTTGTGGTTTGTATACGTACAATTTGGTCGTGCATGGCTGAGAATAATTGATATAGCTACTAAATTTAAAACCTATTACCTAAACCGACCGAATATAAACTTTTGTGAGACATAATCGGTTATATTACATATTCGATCCGTTGTTACTGTAATTTGTTCAGGCTACAAAGAAGTGCCTAGAGAAATGAAATGCTAAAAGTCAAATAGGTTAGCCCCTCCCGCGATGGGTCTCAAATGGGGAGAGCTGCTGGCGGGGAGTCGCGAAAGTGTGCGCGAGCGTTTCCGTGGTTCCGTCAAAAAGCAGCGCGCAGGGGACCGATTTTTGACTTTCGAGCGCTCGACTCTTTAACTCGATAACTGACAAGAATTATGAAATGCTATTTTGAAATAGCGATAGAAGTTTTAGTTATTAATTAAATAATAGTTATTAAGCTGTAGATGCCCTCTCATATTGCTGCGCCCTATTCAGGGTATCACATGTAAAACTGCCCTATATTGTACCTACCTTTATAGCTATGTGATATGCAATAAACGATATTATTATTATTATGTTTTTTCCATATCTCAGGACCATGGGGTCCCGGACTTTTGGAAGGCATGCGTGGGGCCGAAGCCAACAGCGCAGAGGCCCTTTAAAACAAATATAATATAAAGCGAGGGATACACATGGCGGATACCATCTCCGTGCGCACAACATGATACACCCGATGATGGTCCCCGCCAGGTGTAAAGACTATTGCAGTGCAACACTGTGCTGCGATGGAAACTAAGGTCATGGGTTATTGGGTTGAATGGTGGGTGGTCTGGACAATGGGTTATGGGAGGAGACTAGCGGACACCTGCCGTGACAATAAGTCTCAAAATTGTGAAAAGGCAGGCGGTGACTCGCCAACTCGTTAAGTGGGCCCCACAAACAGTCGCACGCACAGTGCGACAATGGAGCAACACGTCTGAGCGGCTGTGAGGTTGTCGAGAGGTGAGTCTGCGGTGCGCCAGATCCCGGTAATCCGTTCAAGGGCCGCCGGCGTTATGACATTGTACACTTCCAACCTGGAGCATAGGTTCTGCTCTTGCGACTCCACTCTGGCCGGCCGGTTAAGGCAAGCCCAGAGGTGAGGGCCAGATCACTCGGGCCCTCTGGAGGTTAGGGGTCCGCGGTGTCGCCACTCACCGTCAGCTCGCCACAAGCTGCCCCCGCGGGCCCAACTTATTATTATTAATTTAAAAACGAGTGGTATTGACCACTCGTAATTAATTCTATTGGTAGAAAGTAAGTGCCTGCCATTTTGACAACACAAACGTATTTACTTTTATTTGATTTTCGAGCGCTCGAAAGTCAAAAATCGGTCCCCAGGGCACCGTGGGGTTTTACACGGTAGTCCGGGCGGTTCCCGGGAGTCCGTCATACCAAATCTGGTTTGGCAGGCATTTCCCAACGAAAAAAAAAGTTAAAACTGTGACCACTACATGGACTACTTGCTATGAACAGGACCTTCAAATCCTATTGCGTCGCGGAAATAAAAAAGCTCCCAAGGAGGCACGTGTTAGGAGTGAGGAACTTTTTATCTAGCTTTTAACACAGTCCTCAAATCAATAAAGTGTCGGTAGGCTACGGTCTGTTTACCATGAGGCAGGTCGCATGCTCGTTCGCCATCATCGTTGTATAAAAAAAACACGGAATAAAGTAACTGTTCCTAACTAAACTATAAAATACAAATTACAGCAGCAGTTTGCTTTTAACATCGCAACCGCGTCTAAAATGGTCTTCTATTCACTTTTCAGGAAATCTTAGCGGTTTCCATCTTTCCTTAATGACACTTTAAAATAACCCAATGAAAACAGAAGCCAGTTTATGTCCAACGTGCAACGTAGACTTCCTTCCAAATTGTTAAAACAACACCGGTATCCAAATCCATAGAGTAACATAAACTATTTATAATTATGGCTTCTGTTACCTTTCAGGAAATTGACATAGGTAATAGTAATAAAGAAGTCGTTTAAAGGGACAGAAACTTATTTCTAAGCCCACTTATGCATTTAGTTTAACGGAATCTGTAGCGTTGTTTTATTTTACCGACTGGTTTAGCCTAGTTGGTAGTGATCCTGGCTACGAAGCTAGAGGTCCTGGGTTCGAATCCGTAAGGGCAGTTATTTGTGTGATGAGCACGAATATTTGTTTCTGAGTCATGGATGTTTTCTATGTACATATTTATCTTTATAAGTATGTTTAGCATCGTTTAGTACCCATATACAAGCTTTGCTTAGTTTGGGTCTAGGTCGATTTGTGTAAGATTGTCCGCAAATATTTATTTATTTATACATTACAGCGAGCATAGTGATGTACTTAGTTGAACGAGAGAGCGAAGAGAACGAAGCTCTCTGCTTCAGCTTGGGCCAAAATTTTTCTTAAGTCCGAATGTCCAACTACTATCCGTCTCTTTCTTATTAGAACACTTAGAACAAGAGATATAATGCGAGAAAAATCGAGAGTATGTCGCGGCCGTCGCATGATAGTTGTGCAGGCTCGTTAATTATAAATAATGTTTGACAAAAATCCGAGATCCACCACTGGGTCTGACCGCAGCAGATATAGCTTAAATTATCGCGTTATATAGCTTAAAAAAAGGATAGAAACATCCCTAAGCATATCGGTGGTTGATTACATTAATTTGATTAAGATAACCCACAGTTAAACAATGGTCATTTCACGGCAGATGTGTTGTTCACCTGTCAAACAATCCATGATTACAGGGTTGATTTACAATCCCTTCACCCAGCACTAAAACATCATAAAAACACAACATCAACATTTGATTTCTACCTTTTGTTTTTAAATAGAACCAGTGACTTTGAAACACAATTATACATGCTCTTTTATTCATGGATAGGGCACTTGAAAAGGGTTGGAATTTATTGGTTTTCGAAAGCCCTTTACACATGAGGGCCGGGTGTAGGTATTGCAATGCAACTTTAAATTTTAGAACACAATGTGTAAAATCAATATACTCAGGAATGTCACTATGAAGAATTTGTTCATGGAACAACGTAATGCGTTCATGCAATAAATTTTTATAGTAATTGCCCATGCGCTTCTCTTGGCTCGTCTTGGCGGGGATACTCCCCTAGATTTACATGGAGTAATCGCTCATATTCTCCATACAAACGTAGTTACGCTCTCATTTTAAAACTACGTGTTGGATTGTAACAAAAAATGGGGTGTTTATTGTATTAACAATAATATGTACGGTCGAGGTCATAAATACGTTTACACTTTTGCACCTTATTGCCTTGTAATAAGGTGCAAAAGTGTAAACATATTTATGACCACGACTGTACATATTCTTTGTACTCTATCTACTAGCCTTACGCTTACTATGGGCCTCATAAGAAGGCTCAAAGTCACCCAAAGGGCTATTGGAGAGGGCTATGTTGGGAGTTTCTCTGCGGGATCGCATCAGAAATGAGGCTATCCGCAGTAGAACCAAGGTAACAGATATAGCCCTCCGAATCGCTAAACTTAAGTGGCAGTGGGCGGGGCACATAGCACGTAGAACCGATGGCCGTTGGGGCGGAAAGGTTCTCGAGTGGCGACCACGTACCGGAAGGCGCGGCGTGGGTAGGCCCCCCGCAAGGTGGACTGATGACCTGGTAAAGGTTGCTGGAGTTCGCTGGATGCGGGTGGCGCAGGACCGGTCACTTTGGCACTCTTTGGGGGAGGCCTATGTCCAGCAGTGGACGTCTTTCGGCTGATATGATGATCTACTAGCCGGTTACTTACTACTTACACCGGTTTCCTCATGACTTTTTCTTTCACCGAAAAGCTAACGGTAAATATTACGTATCTACATAACTCATTGATACGAGTTGGGATTCGAACCCACGACTACCGCTTGAGAGCCGCATGCCTGAACCACTAGGCTACCGTAGCTTGTTTCAGCACAGATTTACGAATAAGAGCCAAAACTAAAATACCTATAAAATTCCAAAGTAAACAAACAGATCGTAATATAAAACAACACGTTAATCGTCTGCACAGCCCTTTACTTTTTAATCGAACGCATCAATCAAACGCTCCCTAATGAATGGTCCGTTTACTTAAGGGTGAGCTTCAATAATCACACGTGACAAACTAACAACTTTACTCAGTATTTAACAGTCCATTTTTATAATAAAATTGTTGTGTTGTTTCTGAGAAGCTTAGGGTCAGTTTTTATCAGTTTTTGAAGCGGAAACGGCCGAAAGGGTTTTTTACATTTTGTTAGTCTTAGAAAACGATAGTGTCGCTGTTGGGTGAGTCATCCCGCGATTGGTATGTGGATGTGGGTTCAGTGAGGGTTGAGGGTAGGTGGGTTATACACTAAATATGTTAATTCTATTATTTGAATGCTGTCGTATACAAATACTGGTATGATTCATTAGACAAAATAGTCGATTTCTACCAACAATCACCATACTTGAAAAACATGGGCCCTTCAAATATATTTAGTAGTATTCCTAAAACTATTGGCTAAAAGTCATCCAGATATAAATAGTGAACAATAAACCATAGAGTGCGAGCTCCTTACAAATTTCTACCCAAACACGTGCATAACCCGGTCTTCGCATACGTTCGAACTAAATGGCTGCCTGGCATCGTTTTGACGCCCCGCCCCCAGCGTATAATGGAAATGGTACCCCCATTTTTTCGTTCGCTGGATATAACTCGAAGGCGCGAGTCAGGATTCGGTACAGCGTCATCTACCGAGTAATTCGACCAACCGATATTTATTTATTTATTTACAAACAACTTCTACTGGTGGTATGATAGTTTAAAATTCAAGTACCTACATCATGTTATGCTGACACTTGTAATTGGTACAGGGACCTACTACAAGTATCAGCTACCTTCCGTGTGGCAAAAGAAAAATAAACCGGCCAAGTGCGAGTCGGACTCGCGCACGAACGGTTCTGTACCATTATCTATAAAAACGGCAAAAACACACGTTTGTTGTATGGGAGCCCCTTTAAATATATTTTTTTATTTGTTGTTATAGCGGCAACAGAAATACATCATCTGTGAAAATTTCAACTGTCTAACTATCACGGTTCATGAGATACAGCCTGGTGACAGACGGACGGACGGGCAGCGGAGCCTTTAGCAATAGGGTCCCGTTTTTACCCTTTGGGTACGGAAACCTAATTAATCAGTTTCAGTTTAAACATAGTATTAACAAAGGCAAGGTTAGAGCCTCCTTTTAAGCATTATATTATTATATTCTTGTGTCAAATTCTCACCTATTACGTTGTCGATACAGGAAAATATAATGTAAATAGGTACTTGATTTTATTAACCTTAACTCAGACATTCGATTATCCCCGGAGTTTGTTTGTAATAAAAGTATTAATAGTATATGAGTTCATAACAAATCCGATGGTTTGTGAGAACAACATAATATCTTGTCTGCGTTTGCTTGAAATTTTACATTGTTCATTAATATACAGAATAAGTTGTACAAATCTAGGCTGCCCTCCTGAGAAATGACAGGCTTTTGATAAGCATTATGCTAACTCAGCTACTGGTATTCGGCTTCATAATTGAGTTTCAAGATTCCCCCGAACAAATATAGTTACATACATTGCAAGTTAAATAAAAGCTTGTAAAAAGTCATAGTCGAAACAAATCACACTTTTCAATTTGGGCAACGTTGCGACCATGGTTTTCAGGCCATCACAAAAATAATCCAAAATAAGTGTGTGAGTAGAGCATTCGCTCAATCCGTATCGTACAAATGACCGTGAAACAAAAAACTGGCAACCTTAGAACAACAAAGGCGCATCGCAATAAAAAATCTTATCAAGATAGGACTGTGTTACACTACGCGCGCTCCAAGTTTCACTTTCTAATAATACTTATTACTGGTTTTAATATCAATTTGTTGGACATGATGAGTAATTACGATTCAGTTGGTCTTGACAAATGCTTTGTGAAATACGTACCGTGGAGATTTGATTGGTCGCGGTCCCTCGCATTCCAGGGATGTGGGGCGTTTAAATCTCAGATCACGAGCTCGGTCGATTGCTGTTCACACTGTATGCTGCACGACCTTTGACAGACCGCTTTCGAGTAAGTCGGTTAATTGGCTGGTGAGGTAGTGAGACTAACGCACTTCGCCTTTTAACCTATTTCCAGAGACTAGGTTTGATAGGCTTTTGTCTGGCAAAACCTGCTCCATCATAGTTCTTTATGGACAAGGTCAAAACCAAAGCTATTGCAAAAAAGTAAAGCCTCCTTACCCTGGTTAAAAGAAGGCGATGTTCTAAGTGGGGATATCCTAGTGACATGACATGACACACGTTTGAATCTCGAATTGGGCCTCAGTATTTGTCTTACGTTTTGACGCCGATATTATGCAATATAAAATCAATACTGCGAGCGTAGCATGTTTGCTATTTTATCACATATCGATGTGGATAAGACATCAGTCACATTCCGAGAAGTATGCGAGTGCGAGAGGGACGGACGGATGTCTCATCGACAACCGTAACTGATAAATGTCAACCAGGCTGCGCCCGCTGATCACCTCACTGGTAAAAAATGGCACTGTTAGGGCTTTAAATTAACATCATACTTTTCATTCGTATGAAACGATACTATCACTCGTTTTTTGAACTGTTTTGGTAGCTAAAATAACCTCAACAATACTAGAATATCTTGTTTACATCCTGAACAATTCCGCGTCCAGTAAAAACTATAAACGCTTAACGGAAATCTGATTCGCTATAATAAAACTTCAAAATAATATTCCAATACTTTGAACGGACAACACCGAACGTCCAGTCCTGTCAAATTTAAAAGGTCACAACTTGTATAGCGACTTTATTGATATAGCGCCTTTTTAAGTTGGTTGTTTTGTTTTCAGCCGTGACCACCAGTCTACACTTTACTCGATGACTTGATAGCATCGGTGACCTTCCACTTAGATACCGTTTTCAAATCGGTATCGGACAAGCATCTTCCTCCTGAAGGCATGAAATTCAATGTTAGGTGAGGTTAAGTAACAAGGAACACCTATTTGATTATAATATATAACGGGTGTGAGAAATTATCTAACGTTCTATTGACACGATATTTTATTTTGCCTAAAAACATCGTATACGCTAAAAAACATATTGTAATTCATTGATCTTTTTTATTATACGAGTATATAAGGGCATGGATAGATCCCCCCGCGCCGGGATTTTATTCATCCTTCAGGACGCGCCGCCGTCCATGCGTACATGGAGGTACGTCCAAAAGTGTATGTAAAAAAAAAAAATATGAATAGTAAGACTACTAGAGAAGTAGTAGCTAACTGTAACCAGTAGGAAGTAAACTGAAAGTAAAAGTAGAAAAAAATCTGTCAAAAAAACGAGCTGAAAACTGCCTAAACACTCGGAGCATAAATTCGGTTTTGATCGCATCCTCACCTTTTTTGGCCAATTTTTACGACGCAATACCGACTCTTTAAGGTGCTGATAGACTGCATTCATAATATGAACCCCCCCGTGCGTACGTTTTACATCAAACAATTTTCCCCCGCGCCCCCAAGCCTCGTCCCGAATCTCTCACCATCCTATGCATCAGACGTCACAAAGATCTGTCGCGAGTTTAACAATTTTTCCCCATCCCAAAAAGTGCTCAGCGCCGCTAAAGAAGTTTTCACTTCAAAAAGGTTTTTTCTTTCCTATCCTATAGTGTGTCTCACTGCTGGGCAAAGGCCTCCCCTCTCGATTTCCACTCGTCCCGATTCCGAGAAATCTCCGGCCAATCGTTGCGAAATACGTCCAGGTCGTCCCGCCATCTCCCTCTCGGCCTGCCACGCCGTCGCCTCCCATCATGCGGCACACTGCGTGGCTAGTTTAGCCCACCTCTGGGGATGCTTGCGGCAGACGTGGCCAGCCTCAGCTTGGCGGTCTTAAAAATAATAAAAAAATATACTAGGGGACAATCTTACACAAAGAGACCTAGTCCCAAGCTAAGCAAAGTTTGTACTATGGGTACTAGACGACGATAAACATACTTATAAAGATAAATAGATCCTTAAATACATAGAAAACATCCATGACTCAGGAACAAATATTCGTGCTCATCACACAAAAGAGTCACTACCAACTAGGCTAAAATGGCTGTGAATGTAACATTGGCTAAAATGCTCATTACAAGTAAATACTCGTGTGTATTAATTAGCACTTGAGACCGCAGAATTAAAGATACTGAACTTGACCTTCGAATATGACCGTCATTCCGGGCCGCGACTCCATTTTTCTTAATTGACAGGGGGACATCTCTAAGATAACGCTTTATTTAATTATTATGATTCCTAGACTATAAAAATATTACCTACACTAGCTGATGCCCGCGGCTTCGCCCGCGTGGTTATAGGAAAATGTAACATATTGAATTTTCCCGTGGGAATTAGATGTTTTCCCGCTGGAAAAAGTAGCCTATGTCACTCTCCAGCTTCTAAACTATCTCCATACAAAAAAATCACACCAATACGACGCTCCGTTGCGACGTGAAAGAAGGACAAACATACAAACACACACACACACTTTTGCATTTATAATATTAGTAAGGATGTAAAACTATATTTTATAAAGGAATAAATGCACTTAATGAAATATCTCTGTCTTAACAGAGATCAGTGTCATTCAGGTTTAGGGAGGATCTTTGAAGTCTTTCATAAACAGAATCCCTACACATGCCGAGAAATTCGTATTTTTAACCTGGAATCTAGCTAGTTCAAATCGATATCTAATTTACCCACTCACTATAGCGTAATGACAACTTACAACGCCTATCATAATGTAATGACAATATCAGCTTGAATAGAACAGGTTAATGCATTAAAATCACTGTAATTTCATTTCGCCTACTATACAAAAAATCTATAGCACATAGTTTTCTACAGCAATCAAAACCTCTTAAAACTCCATTACTCAGTATGTAATAAAGTATATGGGTATGCATACATAGTAATCTATAACCACTAATCACCATCATCTAAAATACTGAGCGAATCGCGTAGATTATGATTAATACTTGATTAAGCTGGGTATAGACCACCGGTCGTTTGTAAAGTAGGCTGCAGAAGTAGCCTCGTGTAATATGTGGAAGACGAAAGACGGATCACATAGAGCACGTGCGCGTCATTCTTGTGGAGATTTCCAAAGTCACGCCTTATTTAATATTTGAATATCAGTAAAGAATTTGTACTGAACCGTTGCAGCTCAAAGATTCTGTATCGCCGCCGCTAAGTAAGGATCGCTAAGTGATCTACGTGTATCTTGTTTTAATATGTGAATGGGACGAATTTAAAATGTTACTGCAAACCTTACTAAGGCATTAAATAGTGTCGACCGATTTGAAAAAAAACCATTCGAGTAGGTTGCTGTTAGACAATCTTTTTGCCCAGAGTCGTTACGAGACAGAGTCGACGTCCCGGTAATAGGGTGAAATTTAAACCCCTTTACTTCAAATATCAAACCTTTACATCTCTGCCTTCTATTGTGTAACAGTTTCGGACATGTATTCTTGTAGAACAACGCATTATGTTTTTTTTTCTTTGTATTCATATTCAGTTTAACTTATTTTAAGTAGGTTAAGTACTATCTTTGTAATAAGCTTTTTTTGGGAAAAAATGAATGACAGTTGAGTTTGTTTCGGCGTTGCTTCTTAACAGTGGTATCCTTTCTTATAAACTCTGGTAGAATTTTCACTTGTAAAAGTGCCATTACGGCCTACTTGCAGAATAAAATTCATTTTCTCAAACATGCATAGAAATATTTACGTTGTGTTCTTCATAATGGGCTTCGAAGTGTCACGTTTCGGGCGCAGCGAGAGAGAAGATGGTCTTTTTTAATTTCCATTCTACAATTTGTGGCAAAGGATCACGGCGTTCAGCCATGAAAATTTAAGTTTGATTTCTTGGAGATTTTTAAATTTATGTCATTGCATGTTTGAGAAAAGCACCATACATACCTCAGCGTGAAAAGGGGTTATATGTACTCGGCCGGCAACCCCTCACTTACCAGCCTCTGTAGTAATGTACTATTATTTCATTTATTTATTTCAAAACGTTTAATCAAGCTCCGCCCATGTTTTGAGACCCACACAAAGCGCCTTAACCGCAAGTCTACACGCAGCTTTACCGTAACGGTAAACCAAACAGAAATAATTGAACAATATGCCCATTAGCGCGGTGAACTATTGCTTTATCAAGTACTTAAAGGCCAGGTTAATAGTTTTCACAGATAATAAAAGTATGAATACTAGTACGTAACTTTCAAAACCTATTATCTTAATCTTTAAATAAGAGAAATGAACCTTGGACCACTGCAATAAGGTTTAAAAGCGAATTGTATGGTACGTGTTTTATAGTGAGTTTTATAATCGTATTGCAAGCTGAAAAGTGTATAATAGGCAATATAAGTTCACAATGGAATGTTAACTAGCCGAATAAATGAGATGTTATTGTTGATAATAATTTAACTAATTGAAGACTTTAAATCCTATAAAACGTCTAAATCTTAAAACGATTGGCCACTGGCTTTCAGTTCTTTCGCCTGGGAAACGTTATTTTGTTCTCATGCGTAACCATCGGTTATATCTTTATAGTTACTTAAATTTTAAGTTATTTTGTTACTAACACTAGTTTTTATGTAAATAAATTATTACTAACTAATTATGGATTCAAAGTCCAAGTTTTATAGTTATCATTCCTTAAGGCACACTTAGCGTGTACATAATATGAGTTAACTGGAAAAACTAAAATATTATCTAAGTAATTTTGCTTTAATTATCTAAACACTTTATATTTGTATATTACAACTTATCTATACAAACACAGTACCACAAGCACGAGTTGACGATAGGATTAAAAAAATATAAATTATTAGTTAAGTAGGTACTGTAGAGGGAAACGGCCAGACAGATCGGACATACGAAATATTTTTCCGCTGAAACGGAAATCTTCGTTCAATTAAATATGCAGATCTAAAACGACAAACTACTCTTACTTTCTTTTTTTCGAAACCGCAAGATAAAGCATAATTATTTTTATATTTACTTTGTGACCTCCGCTATCAATGCGGTAATAAAATCATGCATCAACAATGCATCGGACGTTAATTTTTATTGCATACCAATGCATGCTTGAACACAATAAAAATTACATTATTACTTTCAATTACCCCTTTTTTCTGGAAGGCGTAAAATATGGATATTAAAGTGAACACGCGATCTTTCTTGTAATTTTGTATCGGCTCTCACAGTAATTCTGTTAAACAATGAATTTACTTGGTAATGTTATTACAGTAGGATCGTTAATACATTTTCTTGATTTAATTACTTCATTAACTGTGAACAAAAACTGTTATTGTTTACCTTTAGGAAGCTAACGGGTGGAACTTTCAGTTTATAGCGACGATAGTTTATTGAGAAAATGTGCAACATATTAAATATTGTATCCTCACTGTGTCAGTTTCACAATTGAGACGATCTCATTTATGTTGAAAGCGTTTAGCTGCAGAGCGAGCGATATAAATCTATAAGTGTATAGTGCCATATTCAATCAAAAAATATTACCCAGTCTAAGACTGTTACAGCAAGCCAAAAAAGTAGTCTACCGCTTTTGAACCTTAACGTCCGAATAATAAAGTAGATAAGTCGCCTTTCTTGGCTCACTGTTCAAAGTAGTAGTTCGCAGTTCCTTCTTCAAAGTGACCCGACAAACTAACTAGCACAAGGAAACGCGCAGCAAACCCCTTAGACTAACATTAAATCTATCAGTACCCACAATCGTTGCCCGTCAAATATCATTATCATTAAGTGATGGATGGCTAATTCTGAGTGGTATCTGATCGAAATGCGTATAAAGATGCGTGGGACACATATTACAATGGATCGTTTGGAGACCGATACTTACAGTTAGGCCGATTGTGACAGGCGGTCAGCCTAATTGCGAAATGCTCTCACCGACGTCGGTTGGTTTCTTTTGTTATTAAGTCATCTTTTTTCCCCGGTCTTTTCCCATTTTTATTTGGGGTCGGCTCTTCCAATCGCCTTTCGCGAGGCTAGTCTGTCCTGGGTCGTCTGAAAATCTAGGTCTTTGTGATCTTTATTTACTAAGGATATCCATGGGAGTCAGGGCCTAACGCGGCGTCTCGGTCGGCGATTCCAAGCTCAGTATTTTATTTGTCATGAGTCTTCGGGGCCATCGTAACTGTTAAAATTACAGTTTCTTTTGTTATTAACGGAAAATATAATAACACGGTTAAACTACTTGCACATCCGCAAGGTATGCAATTGCAATAATAAAATCGAATATTGTTTATTTTATGCTTCTAGTATTCAGGCAAAGGACTACCGAACCAGGATTGGTCTCAGGTTTATCAGATGAAACTACCTACAATCGACGACCTACAGTCCACAAACGCCTCCACTGACTCAAATGGAGAATAAGTTGTGCGCAAATTACAAGCCCGTTATTATATAGTACCTAGTAGATATTTTTGCGCTTAGCTGAATCCTCTTATAATCAATTATTGTCACTTCATCTGTGAGATTGTACATAAAACTCCCACAGGCCATGCGATTAACAAAACCTTGTTTTGTTTTCGTCTGTGCATAATGTGTTTAGTTCTATCTATGTCAATACAGACAACGTACGGGCCATGCTATTCCTCCACTTTATTCGAATGTCAACGTAAATGGAAAACAATTGAAAATCAACAACGCCCGAGGTCTATTTGCCATAGTCGGGTTCAAAGTGTAACTCGATACCTTTTCTTGTGACAAAACAGCGTAAGTAACTGTGTTTTTCTAATAAAAACAGCCCAGTTGTGCTTGGGATAGAACTATCTTATATATCCGATTAAAATACCACTATCTGCAGACCAAATTGTTTTCATTCGATTTAAGATCGTGGCTGTCGCTTACAATGTAATTGTTTGTCAGATTGTTATTTGTTTAAATAGCGACATGCATATGATATTAGGAGAAGGTTAAACCCGATTAAGATAATAAAACATATGTAAAGAGTTCATCGATCATCCTTGCCAAACCAAGAGAATGTTACCAACATTTTTCATTTTGACGACTACTTTGTCCTGTGTTTATTTATTTATTTATGTAGGGAGATCATCAGCTTAAATATTACACAGCTTAAAACAGTAGTGACAGTGAGCTAATAACCTCACCGTTAAGCGTAATAAAGATGTAAAAAATAAGTGAGCAAAAGCCAAACGAAAACACAGTGCTTTTGCGTCTTGATACAGCTACATTGTTCAAACTCCTCGCCTAGTGCGAGTGGAGTGAACTGCCACGCGTTTCGCGGGTCATATAAGCCAGTGGATTGGCTACAAAACGTGCTCAACTCACCTGATTCCGGGAGGCGCGATGTTCGCTTCAACTCCGGTTAGTATCTGTCAAGGTTCAGTCAACTGTCAGGTCAAGTCAAGTTCAATCAAGAGGGTCTCCGGGGCTGAAGAAGCCGCCGTGGTGTACGGGGCCGTCTCGCCAACAATCCGCGGCGTCAAATCACCAACTCTTCCGATGTCACCGAAATATCCACACAAAACACTCGGACACCCGTGTGTCTTCAAAGCGAGCGATATTACACCAAACAAGGAAAATGCGTTTCCAAATTACCCAAAAAACACTCGGACCTCTCGGGTCTGCAAAACACGAGGTTATATTTTTTTCCGTCCGCGTTGACAAGAAGTGTCACTGTCAAAACCACAGACTCAAGAGGCGTACACACGTGAGGAGTTTTAAGGGGGCGGGCAGACGGTCGGCCCGAACAATCACCCGCCTCGGAACGGCCTCTAAGCCGGTCCGCTATACTAGGGGAAGTCGCGATAGGGTTGCTACCGCTCGCTTCAGAACCGAGTCCCCAACCATGACCTCGGCAAACCGAGGGGTCCCGTCCTTACCGGGAAACAAATTAACGATGCGCCCCCGGCGCCATCGCAGTGGCGGAAGGTTAGCATCCTTAACTAGCATAAGGTCTCCAACTCTGGGGGGACTGGTTTTGTCAGTCCACTTGAGGCGCTGCTGCAAAACATGCAAATACTCTAATGACCATCTGGTCCAAAAGTTCTGAGCCATTTGTTGCAGCATCTGGTAGCGCGACAAACGACCGGAGGGTACGTCCCGGAGGGGGTGCTCCGGCAACGCTGCAAGTGGCTGACCAATCAAGAAATGGCCTGGAGAGAGCGCTTCCAGGTCATTTGGGTCGGAGCTGAGCGGACATAACGGACGGGAATTGAGGACGGCCTCAATTCTACTAAACAACGTCGCGAGTTCCTCAAAAGTCAATACAGTTTGACCGACTACCCGATACATATGGGCTTTTGCTTGCTTCACGCAAGCCTCCCAGATTCCACCCCAGTGGGGGCAGCCTGGCGGATCGAACGTCCAGGTGATACCCCGACGGGAGAGGTCTGTTCCAATATCAATCTTATTTTCAAATAAAAATTTTACAACATCTTGTAAATAACGGTCGGCACCCTTGTAATTGGTTCCACAATCTGACCGGATCAGAGATGGGAGTCCCCTACGGGATACAAATCTATCCAATGCCGCAATAAAAGCCTCCGTCGTAAGATCACCAACAAGTTCAAGATGAGCAGCCTTGGTCGACAGGCATACGAAAACGCACAAATACGCTTTTACAACCTTCGCATTTCGAAGTCGCGACGTTTTCACTAAAAAAGGTCCCGCAAAATCGGTCCCCACCCTAGAGAAGGTCCTAGCCTCGTTGACCCGATCAGGAGGAAGGTCCCCCATCTGGGGCTGCATCGTGGCTGCCTTGAGCCGAAAGCAAGGCAAGCACCGAAACACGATGCTCCGAATAACCCGTCGGCTGTTCAATATCCAAAAGTCTCGCTGCAAAATGCCCAAGAGTGCATTGCAGCTGGCATGCGAGTTCTTTATGTGGCGGTCAATCACCAACAATTCCACCAGATGCCCCTTCTTAGGCAGCAAAATGGGGTGGCGCACCGAGTACGGCAAGCTAGCGTTGCGGAGCCGTCCTCCAACCCGGAGTGTACCTGACTCGTCAATGAACGGGTTGAGGCGTGCTATCGCCTTCGGTAGCTTAGGACGTCCCTGCCGCAGGGGCTTCAATACGTCCCCAAAGTGTTCTTCCTGCACAACCCTAATCCAATGATGTAGGGCGGCTTTCCGCTCTTCTGTGGCGAGAACTCTAACGCGTGACCGGTTGTCAGGGTGGCGACAATTGTGTATAAATCGCTTGACCCAGGCGGTCACTCCAACAAGCTTGTCGAGAGAGCTATACCGTTCTAGCAACCAAGCAGTGTCTGACACTGGAGCGGTCTCGACAAGGTGGACACCCAAGCCAGAGGATGGGGTCCCAATCACACAACTGGCAGGCCAGAGTGTCTCCGGTTCCAACAACCAATCTGGTCTCCACCACAGTAAGTGGGCAACAAGCTCAGGTGCCGTGCAACCCCTGGACGCCACGTCCGCTGGGTTCAGTTCACCTGGCACGTGTCTCCAAACCAAGGCAGTCTCCGAATTCTGGATTTGCGAGACCCGGTTGGCCACAAAGACCTCCAAAGTATGGAATGACGACTGCAGCCAACACAATACAATTTGGCTATCAGTCCATGCGTAGACACTCTCCTCAAGGTTCACGGTGTCCTTCAAGGTAGAGGCCACGTGGTTCAGTAGGCGTACAAGAAGAGCCGCTCCAGATAATTCCATTTTTGGGATTGTCAAACGCGTGCGAAGGGGAGCCACCTTGCTCTTCGCCATTACCAAGTGCAAATCGACCGATCCGGCGGAGCTGACCGTCCGCAAGTAAACGGCAGCTGCATACCCTCGCTCGGAGGCGTCGCAAAACCCGTGTAGGGTTACTCGGCATTTCCCTGCCGGCAACAGCTTACGCGGCAGTTCGACCTGATTTATCTCCGGGAGCGTGGAGAAGAAAACCTCCCAATCGCTCAACAAATTTCCGGATAGTGGATCATCCCAACCCAGTTGGACCATCCACAGGCGCTGCATAAATGCCTTCGCCGTGAAGATGACCGGCGCGATCCATCCATTCGGATCGTACGTCCTGGCCACCGTGGACAGCACAAGCCGCTTCGTCCAGACCCTCGGGGAATCCAGTTCCACCCGATAGGTGAACACATCTTGGACTGGTCGATATTGCACGCCTAGGACTGATAACATGTGCGGGCTCTCAACATTTTCGAACAGGTGCGGATCCTGCTGGTGATCCTCGGGGAGGCCGGCCACCACGGCCGGTGAGTTGGACATCCATTTGCGCAATTCATATCCACCCGTCCGCAAGAGTTCCACTAGCTCATCCCGCAAAACCAAAGCCTCTTCGACACTGTTTGCCCCGGTGCACACGTCATCGACAAATAAGTCCCGTTCCAAAATGGCGGACGCTCGAGGGAACCTCAGTCTCTCTCGAGACGCCAATTCTAACAAAGTTCGAATTGAAATGTACGGACTGCTCTTCAAGCCGTATGTATTCGTATTCAGCTCGTACACCAACATCTGTCCATCAGGGCTCTCACGCCACAAGATCAGCTGATACCGACGATCATCAGGATGGATCACTGTCTGCCGAAACATCATCCGGATGTCGGCGACGAACACCACCTGATGTTTCCTAAAATTTGTGAGGATATCCGTGATATCCTTGTGCAGCTTAGGACCTGCATGCAAACACTGGTTCAATGACACCCCAGTCGAGGTGGACGCGGACCCATCAAAGACCACACGAATCTTGGACTCCGGGGATTTTAGGACCGCGTGGTGCGGCAGGAAGCAGTGCTCCACTGTACTCCAGTCCGTCCGAGCCACCGACATGTGTCCCAAACCCTCGTACTCCCTCATGAAGTCCACATACTTCTGCCGGAAGAGCGCATCTCTTCTCATTCGGCGTTCCATCGAAACCAGCCGCTTCTCAGCCATCTCACGTGACGCTCCAAGAGGAGGTCGGTGGATGAGCAGAGGAAGTCGTGTTATGAACCGACCAGAGCAGAGGCGCCCAGTATTATTTTGGTAAAACCGTTCGCACTCTTCCTGCTCGGGGCTCATACGCGACGCGGTAGGTGGTTCCTCAATCTCCCAGAACCGTTGCACGGCTTCTGAAAGAGCAGTTCCAACCAGACAGCCCTCCTCAGTAGGAGGCGGTGGAGCCGCTAACACCAAACCCATTACAGCATAGCCAAACACCGTTTCCAGTGTAACCAGTCCGCCAGGCTGTAAGGTACGGTTGCCGCTCAACAGCACCCGCCCAAGAACGTCTGCACCCAGCAACACGTCAATCGGACCAGGTCTGTCAAATCCAGCATCCGCCAGAACTAATCCAGCTGTCAAACTCCGAACCTCTGGAGGCAGCTTCACCTGGGGGAGTCTCCCCACCACTTCATCCAATACTAACGCGGGAGCATTAATCCTCGCGCGTGAAGTGGGACCCGGTCCAAAGGTGAGTAAGGTCTGCCCTACCAGGTTTGACACTGTCACATTGCCTACCCCACGTATACTTTCCGGGTGGGGTTTCACAACCAAGCCCAACTGTCACACCAACCTACTGGATACCATGCAGCCTTGCGCTCCCGTGTCAAGGAGAGAGCGCACGCAGGCTGATCCTCCGCCAGGGCCCCAAACACAAACCGAAGCCGTGGGCAATAACACGGTCTCCAAGGGCGTGGCGGTTGCTGGTGCGTGGGCGGCGTATCCCTAGCAGGGATAACGCGTTGCATCCTGTTCCGCATGGGCGGGCCGCTCGTACCGCTCGAGCGGGTCCCACTCCGGCTGGTACTGCCGTCGCGCCATGCGTGCCGCCTGCGGCCCCTGGTATGTCCTACTCCGGCCGTACACCGGAGGTCCCGACGCCCAGCGGGGTCGCTCCACAAGCGGCGGCGACATCCGTGGCGCCTGCCGGGGTGGAGGCGTTTGCGGGCACCCGCCCGTAAGGACCCCCCGTTGGGGCACGGGTGCGTGCGAAGTAGTCGCGTAGTTTTGGAGGGGGGGGGGGAGGGGGGTGTTACCCGACGTCCCCACCTCTCCTCGGCCATGGGCCCCTGGTCAGCCCGCTGCTGACTCCGAACAGGGGAGCATGACCCCTGCGCAGGGGGGGGGGGGGGGAGGTGTATCCCCACTGCGGTTCATGCATAAAATGGGGTGGTGCTTCCCACCACAGGACTTACACGCCTGCGGGTGGGCACAATCTCGCACAAAATGTGGGCCCAAGCAAACAAAGCACCATTGCCGCTGCTTAGCAATGTTGCGGCGTCCCACAACCCGCTGCGCAAGAAACTTCGGACACGCTGGCACCCGATGGCCAGGGTTCTTGCAGCATAGGCAGACTTCAGGGTCCAATGCACTGGTATTATATTGGTAAGGACCCGCTGGTTGTGGGGCCGATTTGCCCCACCCTCCCCTTTGAGGTGCAACTCTCCCCTGGGCCCGCTGGGCCCCAGGAGGCCTCGGGGGTGGAGGTAGATCCGAGGTGTCGGCCCGTCGACACTCAAGTTCCAATTGGTCGATAAGATTGGTGAAGGTCGGCAGATGCTGAGCACTTTCACCACCATACCGGTGCTCAAACCTGGCCCGTACATCAGCCGGCAGCCGGTTCAACAAAAAATTCAACAGTATGTAGGACCACTGGTCCACCGGCAAACCAAGGTTCTCTAACCCTTTGGTCGCTGTCAAAACAGGATTCAGCATTTTCAGCCGGATGTCTGAAGCCTGAGCGATCCGAGGGATATTCCAGATCTTAGTCATAAGAGTATCCGCAAGTCGCCGCACGTTCTGGTATCGGTCCCTCAGCAACGTGCGCGCGATTTCATAATTGTCGTCGGTGACCGACAAATGCGCGATCAAGTCGCGCGGCTCCCCGACGAGAGCAGACATCAGCTGCGCCAACTTCAACGCCGCTGGCAGGTCCGTCCGGGCATGCACCAAGCTATCAAAGAGGTCGATGAAGCTGGTCCACTCGTCCAGGTCTCCTCGGAAGACCGGCATCTGTATGGCTGGCAAGCGCGCTGCCAACCCTGGGTTATAGATAACTGCGTGTTTCGGAACGTCCCGGGCCGCACCATTCCGAACCCGCAGTATCTTAGAAGCCCTCTCGACAATCCTGTCCCCAAAATCCATACATTGGTCAAAGTCCCGCTCCACCTGCTCGGTCTCCGGGGTCGTCCGGCCGGGCTCCGCTAGGTAGAGTTCAACCTGGAACTCCACAGCCTTAAGACGGTCTGACACCTCCTCGTACCGGGCCAACAAAGCCTCCTCCCGGTCATTTCTGTCAACCAAAGCTGCTGCAGATGAAAACCAACGCAGCGCAGACTGGATCTTAGCCTTAGGTGTAGATCCCATTTTAAATTAATTTCCAACAATACCAGAGAAAATTAAAATTAATTTAATTAATGTGGAAATTCCAATCTCTTGGTCACCCTAGTGAATCAAAACCAAATATCAACTCAATTACAGAAATGCCTTACAATAACAACCAATATAGATTCTCAAAACGCAGTGGAAGCTCAAATTATAATCTATAATTGGCTAGTTAGATCACTTCTACAATAATCTAGCTTACAACTAATATTTATGGTAGCCTTGGTATTTTAGCTTATATTCTTAGCAACCTTGGCCGCTTATAGCAAACTGAATAAAACAAATGCCTTATTACCAAACAACAAGCTATGAAAGGCTTCCCAAATTACAATCAATCAAATATGTGGCTTAAATTTGCCTTCAACTATTTTAAAAGACCGAGACCAGACGTAGTAAGTTATGTATGTATGTATCTAATTTGATGAAATTGATATTATTTAAGCAGTTTTTTAAGAAAAACTATTTGTTCTCGCACATTAAATAAAATATATGTTAATATTCACCATATTTCAAAGACCATGGAAGGGCTCGATACATAATTGGACGAAATAGAAAATAATTGCAAAGATTGGTCTTAAAATCTCATTAAACGGTTCTGTCTTTATTTTTTGACGTATGGGTCTGCAATTAAAAACATGAAGTCAACATATTCATACCTAAACCGCTAACTAGTAATATGTCACAAATAATCCACCCTTTTTTTTATTTCAATATTTATGTACTATTATCTTCAAAAACCGGGCCGCCCAGTAACACTCGCTCACGTTTACTCCGATACAAATTGACAGTGTGCGCGCTATCCAAAATCCTCAAGGGCATTTTGGTGTTGACAGCGTCTTAATCTTTAACTGCCCCTGGACTAATAACCAAGTCCGTTATCAAACTTTTTTTTTCAATTTTTTTTTTATGGAGCCGTGACAGCTTAGGGGAGAAATTCAGGACTCTTACCCTTATTCAAAACGCGCTAATGCGCCTTAGTCACCTCACCCGTCACACCTAACGAAACTAATAGACCTCTACCTACGCTTAGTTACTACGAATCGCGGCGTCATCATATGTTTGTGGGTGAACGGTGAGGTAAGGTTAAAACAAGTTACAGAATAGCGGGGCAGGTGAGCAAGTCCCTCATCTTGCAACCTTCAGGAGCTCTGACGACTTTACTTATTGTACAAAGTTACGCCCGTTGTCTGAGTTCATCAATATGGTAGATGTTCTCCTGCTGCACGGCTATCACAAGACCGTTCTAATTAGAAAGGGACGGATAGTCTATCTCGCCTTTTCATAGCTGTGCTACGTACTGTACTGCTCTTAATAGGGGTGTAGACTCAAAAATATTATTACTTAAAAAGAAAGAAGGGAAAAAATATGCCCAATGACGAAAATCCCATTCAAGTATAGATACAACATTGCTTGTTAGAGAGAGAAAACGCTCGCAGATCGTAACCTCACGATGTCCGAGCGCCAAAGTAAGTGACAATCGTTTCATATGAAGGTGCGTTTTTCGGAAAAAGGACAGAAAGGATATTCTCTTAAAAATTTGGACGCTTATAACTTTGGGATTATGTAATCCCCTGGACGGCTATAACAAGACGGCGCGCGAGCTCTCTCGATTTTTCTCGCACTATCCGTCTCTCTCTTATTAGAACACTTAGAAAGAGGGGTACAGTGCGAGAAAAATCGAGAGAGCTCGCGCACCTTCTTGTGATAGCCGTCCAGGGTGCTTTACTTTTTTCTCCACAATATTTTTAATCCTTTTTCGGGAAAATTCAACATTATTCGTTATTTTATTTGGAGTATATACCCCTATTTGGGTAGATTCCGGTGTACCCTGCCTTCCATATAAACATATTAAACACCAAACATTAAAACCGACTAATGCATATACTTTAAAACTCTTTGTCTTGTACTTTAACTCCACACGGTCTGACAGAGCGGTCATAATTATTATCGAACATCGCATTCATAACCTCGCTCCGCTAATGCTTAAACAAAGAGTGGAACAAGCAAACAGAATTTACCGAAATCGAGCGACCGGCGAATAAAAATGACGACCGGTTTCTGCGCCTCGAGGTGCGCACACGCGGCTTCGTGGAGCGTTCCTGATGGGTACCCCGAGCAAGCTATTTATTCACAAAATATTTAACTCGAGGCTACACGCCAAGCTATTTTTTTGTTTTTTTTTTTAAATCTAAGTGGCAAAGAAATTCTAGTTGATTATTGAAGCTGCTCACAAAATTTCACGAGAAGCGGTTGTGAAATGTGACCTATGTAGACCTCTGAACAGGGCTGTTATTCCCTACGCCCTAAAGCGGCTCACCCCGCCGACCTCTACCTATGCTTAGTTAGTACGCATTGAGGTGTCAAGATATATTTGTGGATGAGCGTTGAGGTGAGCTTAACACAAATTAGGTACAGATTACGGGGGCTGGTCACATTTCTCAAACGCTTCTCGTGAAATTTTGTGAGCAGGTGAGGAACAGGCGAACATACGAAATAATTGAAACGGAGAACTTCGTTCGCTTCGCTCGCTCGTTGAATAATTCGAGGAGGTTCTATACTTGTAATATTATAAAATCTTTGAAGTTGAAGATTTTTGGTTATGTTGGGGGTAATATCCTTCCCACTTATCTGATTTAGAAAGAAATTCACCTTCTGTTTGGATGGACATCATCAATAGCACCTGCATTCTTGTCGGATAATTGTTACAACGTTTGTAGAAGGCCGCATTTGTCGCAGGTAAATTTTGGTTCAGGAAGTGAGACATTTGTATTGGAAGACCAAACCCTTTTTTGTTTAAGTTTATCAAGCCACACTGCGTCATGGACTTTCATTTCAGCGCTTAGGTTATTCCGGCACTCTGGTCTTATTTCAGCTCGCTGCTCCTAGCCGCCAGGGCCGATGCCAAAACTTTCCACGTCGCGCTTGCAGAAGTCTTTAAATCTCTGCATAGCACGCCCCACGGGTCTTTTTGCGTGTCTGGTACAGCTTTACCTGGCGGGGTAGTCTACCCAGTCTACCAGACCTGCCAGACGACCTGCCAACTGGCCAACTGGGAGCAGCTACCGTTGTCTACGATTTGTTGTGATGATAGCTAGAGATAAATGCAGGTGCCTCACTCTTAATACAGTGCATCATCGGGACCTCTGATAATAATGACTGTCAGCGTTGTGTTGAAGTTGAACTCCTTTTTGGAAATTGGTTGAAAACATAGTCCCGGGGCTACCCAGGAACAACCCCAACCGACGCGGCGGCCCATCCTCTTATATTTATGCGCCCATAAAATTCGAGCACGCTCCGTACGGACCAACGTTTGTATTTGTACCCTTCGATCGACACACTAATAATTTTAAAGGGTTAAATTTGTTATGTTTTATTTTACTGTTTATAGTTTCCTGCCTCAATGCGATTTTTGGAACGTGTTTGTGTCTTCTCTCATTTATTTGGAATTTTGTAAGAATGGTAGTTAAGTTAGTGAATTATTACTGGTAAAAAATAATTTGGAAAGAAACGTTTGTAAAATAAACTTACTTTTTATATAATCTAAGGAATAAAATTCACGCTCTCTTTCGATATATTTGTGATATAAAGCGCAGTGGTTGCTAACCTTTTCCGTATCTCTACTCCTGTGACCTAGAAGTTAGCACTTATTAATACTGGGTATTTTCCTCAAATCGACATCTAATGTGCCTGAAAACGGTGAAAAACCGTTTTTCCCGTGACGTATTAGGGAAACTAATTGTACCCCAATCATCGGTCCATCTGACCGGAGGGCGTTCAACACTACGATTTATCCGTGATTCATTTTAAATACAAAATCTGTTACAGTCGACGAATAGCGAGAGATTATAAACTTTATTACGTTAAATAATACAATATATATAAAATAATATCATAAAAAGTAGAGGAATCTAATGTTCTATGATGGGTAATCCACAGCCGTCTTCGCATACAAATCTTTCTAGCCGACGAATAGCTGTTATACCGTTTCAGACAATTTGCTGAATGATGGTTTTGTTAGAGAATTTTCGGAAGCCAAATATACAATAATTTTCGTCATTAATGATTAAGTACAGTTCAAAAACACTATGGAATTGTATTATTTCTCATGATGGAACGCACCGAAATTCACCGGTAATTAAAATTCAATAATAAACTCGATTCGACGCATGAACTGGTATTTCCATTCTCTATAATCAATTTGTTCAATATAATAGACTCGTGTATATCGGCTGTTTAAATATAAAATGATGTTGAAATCCAGAGCATCAATTTTATGGCAATTAGAAACTGAGGTCGATTTAATGGTAAATTTGGTGTCTAGATTCAGAAACAATATGTGAAAACGGAGGAGGCTGATTTCCGGTGAGAAATTATTTTGGAATTGTTCGAAGATATTTTCTTTATTTTTGGAGAAAATAGATAGATAAATAAAATAAAATAAAAGTTTAATCATAATTTGAATACAGAATCAAACGTTAAGTATCGTAGGATCATGGTATTAAATGGAAAAGTAATTATTTTCTATTATAAAAAAAATATGAACAGTCTGAAACATATTTCATAATATTTCACAACAGCAATATTATCATTGCATTATACTATGTTACAAGTCAGCGACCTGTTTCACACAAAGTATGAGTTAAATAGTAATAATAGTTTACTAAACATTGAAAAATTATAAAACTAACTATTTATTTTAGTTCAACGGACCTCAAAACACGTTATTGTATTGTATTTATTACAAAAATACAGTCACGAGAAGTTTGAATCGAATTTTTTCAAGTTCGTGTTGAACAACGGAAATTATTTTCCCACTTGGACTCTACAACTTCAGATGACTTTTAATCGGACAAGACAACAGTTTCAGATAGTTTTTTTTGTTAATTGACTAACAATAAACTTTTCACGCCACTCTGTTCGGAAATGTGGCAATAGATGGTCTAAAACCCAGCTGGAAAGTAGGCAAAAGCTGTAACACCTGAACCACCACTACTACAATGTTTAATTGTAGTAGTGGTTGTTATTGTTGGACAGTTTGAACAGCGATTCACCAATCACAGCTCCCCCCGCCCCCGCCGCCGGCCCGCGCGCGTGTTTCATATTATGATCTTTAATTTGGAACTTAATTTTGACTTATAATTATAATTATTTGCAATTTCCTCGCAGTAGGCGTGAAAAGCACTATGTAATGTCTCGGCCAAAAGTGCAATAGATGGACTCGTCTCCTTCGAGGTCCGAGCCGCTATGTGAGCAACCCAAATTATGACTTTAAATGTGACCGGCATGTCACGAGTTGTCATAAAACGAGTAGAATTGGGCTCCAGTCCATACATAAACAAATCTAGAGGTTAAAGATCAACGCACCGTGTTCGTGCTGTCAATGGTTAAAGTACCTAATTAAGATTCTATAACATACAAGTGAATAAAAATACACTATAACTATAATTTTGTAAATGAAAGTACCAATTTGGCTATCGATTTCCGATATATTTATATTGTATACTTTATTCGCTATTTGACAGCTTAATGGGGTTTTCTCTCTTAATTAGATGGTTATTGCTGCGAGTAGTCAAATATTTTAATTTTAATACCCACGAGGCGCCACCCACGATTATGTGGTTTTTTGCAAGCGCCATAACCTGTTATTAAGCAATATATTTTAATAGTCGTATTGTAGTTTACTGACAATAAATGTGTAATTTTGCAGCTGCACAGTAAAAGAGCAATTACTGTACTAACTAACGAAGGTTTACTTGATAACAAAAGTACTTAAATATGATGTTTGCTGACACAATGGATTAAAAAACTGGCCAAGTGCGAGTCGGACTCGCGCACGAAGGGTTCTGTACCATTATCTATAAAAATGGCAAAAAATCACGTTTTTTGTATGGGTGCCCCCCTTAAATAATTATTTCATTATATTTTTTAGTATTTGTTGATATAGCGGCAACAGAAATACATAATTTGTGAAAATTTCAACTGTCTAGTTATCGCGGTTCTTGAGATACAGCCTGGTCACAGACAGACGGACGGACAGACAGCGAAGTCTTAGTAATAGGGTCCCGTTTTTACCCTTTGGGTACGGAACCCTAAAGAAACTCTTACTTATAAACTGTCATTTGATGATGGAACATGTCAATTAGATACGATCGATATTAATACCTATAAATATAACTACTATAACTGAACGGTCTGCCTGAGTAAGCACACACTGTAGCCTATGGACGCTTGTTACCCAGGGGTGTTATTCGGAACGCGCTAATGCGGCTCCCAACAGTCACGCATAACCACACTAGACCTCTGCCCCGCTATTATGTAACTTGTTTTCAGCTCAACTCAACGCTCATCCCACAAATATATCTTGACGCCACGATTCGTAGTAACAATAGTCCAGGCAATGAACTGACAACTTGTATGGAAAAAATGTCAATTTTGGAAATAATTTATAATAGCTTATTTTTTATGTATAACGGATATATTATCTTATCAATTAAATAGTTACCCAGCGACAAAATCCGACAAAATTTCAGACATCGAAAAAATGATAAGTTAACTGGCTTCTAAAAAGTCAGTAAAAATATTCATAAATGGTTTTGTCTTTATTTTGGTTCATTTACATTTGCTCTATAATATTCAAGATAAATCGTACAAAAAAAGATAATGCATGCTTTATTTAAATCTACATAATTACTTCCGGGTGGAAAGTTTGTCGGATTCTTGACTAAATCATCTTAGAATAACATTTTCAAATGAAATCCACAAAAAAATCGCTATTATAAATTAATGTTTTTCAAAACCGTATTTTGCCTGGAGTACAAGGCGTTGGTAGAGATCTAGTTTCGTAAGGTGTGACGGGTGAGTGAGATGCACGAGCGTAAAGAATAATATCCCTGAAGAGTCATGAGCGCGTTGCCGTTCCTTTATTGATTTGGAGATTCGCTGTCCTCACCTTTGTATAATATAGTTATAATAGAATATTTACCTTTGTATAATTTCATATACTACAACTCGACAACAAAAAAAACACTTTTTATTCATTTCCCTACATCTTACTAGTTTTTATGAGTTGTTTTTCAGCCACTTTAAACTGTTAGTGGTACTTATAGTATGTATTCCATACCCGTGTTAACCATAGTCTTACTATAATTGTTTAATATGCGATACAATTTACAGCACAATATCAGCACTCCATCTCACTTTCACTTCACGTGACGGAAAGTGATGGGGCTTATGTTTAAAATACATTCTAAATCACACGTTAGTGACCAGTACGCCATAAAACAAAACACGTACATTGAAAATCAAAGCTGTGTATGTGTGTAATTTTTTATTCACTGTTTGCTAATAAACAAATTTGTGGTTTGAATGGTAGTTTTAACCTGTTTGGTCGTCCGAACCGGACAGCTAAGTCTATGAGGGACCGAGGTCTCTCTTTACTTTTCTCACGAAGAAACAAATGAACGTTAACAAAACTCCCCAAAACAATCCAAACTCGAAAGTAAGTTAAAAGCATTTTACAGAAACACTTAGCCGCCATTACCGTAGCGTGAACTACTTTGTCAATCTCGTCCATTAGCGACGATAGAACAAATCGAGACAATTACCTACTGCAAATCGGCAATCGGACGGTTTATGTTGAAGTGAAGTTAGTTGCAGGTAACTGGGAAACTGCGTGTAAAACAAATAAAATACAAAAGGTGTTGTTTTGAATCGTATCGGGCCGAACCATACGGTTGTTACGAAACATTGTTTTTGAAGTGAAAACTTCTTTAGCGGTGCTGAGCACTTTTTGGGATGGGGAAAAATTGTTAAATACGCGACAGAGTTTTGTGACGTCAGATGTGAAGGAGGTCACTTTTTGCTGCTAGCCGATTCGACTTCATTCAAAACTGAACGCTATTCGTAAGAGTAAAAAGCCGTTAAACACTTTTTGCAATAGCATATTCTGCAAATAAATTTGTAATAATACCAACGCGTCCTTCACCGTTTTGCTATTGAGAAAATTCGAATAGTTCGAATTTGGGCGTTATTCCTCAAGAGATAAAGCTTAGAAAAATATTTACCAACGGCAAAAACAAATTGATATTTTGGTCGCCACCGCCGTGTGCCGTTCTTGCAAATTCGAATAGTTCGAATTTAGACGTTATTCCTAAAGAGAAGCTTTGAAAAATATTTGGCAATGGCAAAAACAAATTGGTATTGTGTTTGCCGCCGCCCGTCGGCGCGCCGACGGGCGAGCGGCAGCCCCTCGCACCCAGCGCGCCCGCAGCCCGTCCGCCTATTTTTTTTTAAATTATTGGTTAAGGTAGGCACTAGATACAGCATGTATTATTATGGTAAATAAATACCTAAGTCACATGCGTGCCTACATTCTAAGAGGAGTTCCGTCGATTCCTAATGGATCCCACGTAGGATTGATCACTTCGCAGACAATTCATACAAAAGATATACTCAATATCAGGAATTATTGCTAAATACTAAATCGACAATAAACGATTTTTTATCGAATACTAGTAACTAAGTATTTAGTTACCAGTATTCGATAAAAATCGTTTAAAGAAGTTAACAATTTACGTAGATATTTTATATGCTGTGTATATCACAATAGACAAAATCAAATCAAGGGTTAAAAACATGAATTCGAATTTAAAAATCTTATTCTTGTATAAGAATTTATTAAACTACGATGTAATTAGAATATATAGTTCTTCTAACCGTTACAGTTATCCACCAATAAGTCCAACAGCAGCAGCTATCTCAAGATAGCTGTCAAGTGACTACTCAACATGAATACTTTATTAATTGTAATTATAATTCTTTATATGACACCTTGCCAGAATTCCTAAAAAACCGTCCGTCTGTCACGAGGCAATCTGACGGTGTCGCTTCGCATTAGACTTTATATTTGATTCGAACTTGGCTGTTCACACAGCTTAATTGTCGTCTCAGGAGAACCAGTATAAGCTAAACACTACTAAGTTGCTCAGCGGGCGTATTATGGTTGTTTTTTTATCACGTATCGCTTTGGATGCGACATCCGTGGGATTACGCGAGAGTATCTAAGGGATGTCTTATAATTTATAATAGACAACTGATACAATCGTCCGCTGTAGGCTATGTAGTGTTGTGTTCCTGGTGGACTATACGGTCGCCTGAGCTCCCGAAGGAAGCTCCGCTCCGATTCGCGGTGTAGGGAGTGAGGGACCCTTCTTATCTTGTATTTGACAGAACGAGTCCCTAAACCTACAAAGGATCAGAAATAGACTCCTGCTGTAAGCGTTCATACCCTACGGTATCCGTTTACCATCAAGCAGGATGTAAAGCAGCCACTATCAGGCCTAAAAGCCCTTTTGATGACGCATAGTTACGGAACGGTTCAAATTAAGTTAGACAAGAGCTGTTTAAGACGAAATGTTTTATGAATAAGACTTGTATCGAATTAACTCTTCATCCCGACGTTATCGGAAGTTGACATCGGTAGCTCAAACGGTACGAGGCTTTTTATTTTATTGACTGACTGGTTACTGTGGTCAAAGGCGAAGCTTATCTATTTAACATACTTATTATAAATGCGATAGTGTCTGTTTTTCTATAATTAAGTGGGCCTTTTCACGCTTAAATAGTTAACTGATTTAAATTGAAAATTATCACGTAACAGCAAATGTCTTGAGAATGATAAGACGGATTAGAAAAAAGTTTTGTGCGAGCTTCGCTGATTGAAGTGGTTGCTGTTAAATGTATAATTTTATGTGTTACCTGATCTTCTTTTATAACAGCAGAATTGAAAGTAAGAAGCAAAACTAAATGTACATACATATAGTGAAGACCGGGTTCATTATTTGTGTAACTCGATCGATGTGCCTTTTTGGAATTAAAAGGTGGTGTGTAATGGAAGATGCGATGTGACTGCCGTGCAGGCTGATGAGAGGAGATCGGTGATCATGATGACTCACTCATTTAAATTAGGTACTTAGGTTTAGATTAAGTAAGGAGGAATATCGAAAAAACAGCTGTAAACTTCGAAATTAACTACAACATGCCATGCCGCCAACATCAGCACAGGGCGAATTAACTACAACATGCCATGCCGCCAACATCAGCACAGGGCGATTCAGCGTTCAATAGAATAGAATAATTGACTTAAACATGGTACAATCCATACTCATATTATAAATGCGAAAGTGTGTCTGTCTGTATGTCTGTTAGCTCGATTGAGATGAAGTTTGGTATAGAGATATTTTGAGTCCCAGGGAAGGATATAGGATAGTTTTTATCCCGGAAATCACATCCGAAGGGCGTGAAATGGAGAGTGAAAGTTTGTATGGAGCTACGATTTAAAGTAAGTCGCGGGAATAAGCTATTATTTATAAAAAAATATATAAAGAGTTCCAAATGCTAATAAGCCGATGGCAGCATGCATATTATGGTTTTAGAATTACAATTATGATGTAAGGATCAAATACAAAAATAAATTCAATACTCGTAATACATGGTTCTTACATAAAAATTAGCTCTTAATAGTAATATGGAGGCTGTAGTGATGAATTTGATGTCTTACCTGCGACCATTTATGCAGTTGGCAAAAACCTACTATCTCCATAGGAAACTATAACCGATTATCCAAGGCTTACCCCACGTAAAAACATGACTGCGATTCAAGATCCAAAAAAGTATCACGACGAATCAAACAATGACTACCTACCTGCTTCGATGATTGTTCTCGGAAAGCAAAAGTTGACAAGAAACTAAAATGAATGCTAAACCAGGACTAAATAGTTCATTGACAGTGTGCTATGTCATTCTACGTGCCCAAAGCGTGAACGAGAAATAAAAGGCGATATATTTAATTGAAAACGATTTCCTAGAATAAATGAAACAATTGATTTGGATTGAGTTAATGGATTTACTGAATAACAATTCTTGGTTTTCTATTTTTTGCGTGAAATTCTTCTTGTGTCTTGTGAATTAAATTGTATTTATTTAATGATATAGAAATACTTAGGGTTTTTTTAATCGATGAGTTTTCTTACGAATCCGGGGGCAAATAATTGCATAAATAAGGTCTTGCCGAAATTTTACTAAATGCACTTCCAAGATTTGAAAAGTGATGTTGCTTTATGTCATCATAGTCATCATTTTTAAAATCATGTGAGCGGTTAAAATATTTAATCACAATGTTCCCTAAAGTTGCCCAAAATACCGTCTCACATAGGTAATATCGTGTGCAAGTAAATTAGTAAGTAAATCACTTCTTATGCTCCAAGTCTAATTTGAGTAAAACACCGTTCGCTCTAGCGCAACCAGTAAACCAGGCCACGCCCTTATTGCAACACTGTCAGGCAAAACCTACAGCCAGGAAAGTCTAAGTAAATGTACAGGCGGTTATTAAGCCCCAGTAAGTGGATTCAATCGATTTAGCGGGCCGCAAACCGACCGCGGCCCGGTAAAACTGTGTAAGTAAGATTTGATACATTTACATGATTGCTGTGACCATAATTTATGCATTTCACTGCGGGATACGGTTTTTATTCGAGCGCTGGCATGCAAAATGCGGAGTAAAGAGATTGACCTGATTTCCGAGCTGTTTAAAGTTTAACTTTCAGGTTTCACTGTTGATATTTTACTCGTGAGAATATCGAGTTGTTGCGCTTTTGACCGGTCGGATACGTTCGTAAAAAAATGACATTTTATTTCAGAATAACTTTGAATTTTACGACCGCAGTTATTTGATTACATCTGATACGCTCGAAAGTATACGAGCATATGAATTCTTGCTTATGACCAATAAAGGTTACCTATTCACCGTTAGGGCTTTAAAATACGCTCTCTAATTTTACCTTATATTTTTGATGTATGGATGTATATACTTCATAGCACACAAAACATAGATAAATAAGGTTTTTTTCAGTGAATAGGTTATGGTGCTTATTCATATACTGCCTAAGCACAAATAAATAAATAAAATATTAGGGTACAATCTTACACAAATCGAACCAGTCCCATAGTAAGCTCAATAAAGCTTGTGTTATGGGTACTAGACGACGATAAATTTAATACATATATACTTAAATACATAGAAACATCCAAGACTCAGAAACAGATATTCATGCAGATCAGTCTCTTTGACATCACACAAATATTTGCCCTTACCGGGATTTGAACCCAGAACCTTCAGCTTCGTAGGCAGTGTCACTAACCACTCACTTGCTTTCGAATTTTTAAAAAGTAGCCTAAACTGCTTCTAATTTTTCATTATCAAAGCAGCCCATACTTCGATTGGCAACCACAGTTGCCATCAGTTTAGGGGTCCGCGAAATTGGCAACTGTGGTTGCCACAAGCAAGTGAGTGGTTAACCCACTAGGCTAACTGGTCGTCAAGTATGCAACAGCGAAGATGCTAATTTTTCATTTATTTAAGTTCATAGGTACTCGTACAATAGTAAATTACGTGGTATTAAAAAAAACGAATCATAGCATTATTCTTGTGCCGAAACCTGGGATTTGGACTTCGGCAGAAATAAATTACGTAGTAACGTTTCAACAAAAGATTATATCGTTTATTTAAACGTTTTATATAAGCACTCGGAAGCCATCACGTCTGGCACCTGTCATATGGTAAACAGCTCTGAAGAAGACAGTAAGCAGGTGAAGTTTAAGGTTGAAGACAATTAAGGTTAGATACCTCAATGTATTAGATTAATGTTTGCATTACAAGTTCAATAATCTAACAACGAATGTCTGTTCTGATTCTGTATATGTGGGTATTTGGGTCAATCAACTATTTCCTTTTGTTAGTCTGCCCCGATTCCCTGGAGACAATTTGACAGTTTCTTAGAAAAAAAAAATGATTTACTATGGACTTTAAACTTACTTTAAAGTTGGGCCGATACGAAAAGGAGTTCAACCTGATAAGAAAACCCATAAAATCGCAGTTTTAAAAAGTGACCCAGGAGACGTTACCATGGCAACACGTGATAGAAAAAAGTTGTTTACCCAGTTAGCGAACAAATCGACGAACACTATCACAAAACACTGATAATGCGGTATCCTGTAAAAACTCAGATTCTTGGTCACCACCATCGGATAGCTAGGCAGACGACGGTGTAACGGTAGTGTAATTAAACAGAACGGTAGTTGTCCTGTAGTCTTCTTTCCACCGTGTCGACGGCGTCGGCCACACGCTGTTTGGAAATGGCAACCTAACACAGGAATAGTTGTATGTCAGCTCGAATCAGTACTCGGTAGGAATGTTGGAGCTGTCCGAGATTGATAAATAGTTAATCATGGGCCGTGATTCTGTTGGTCGTAATTACCTGATGGGTACAGCCTTAGCGTATCGCTTTTGTTTCCCAGATTTAAGGCATTCTTATTTTGAAGCACGGATACACGTAAGTATACTTACTTACTGCTTCTTGGATATTCTTAGAACAAACGTGAAAACAGAAGAAGTCGCATTTTTTTATCTTAAAAGTCGTTTAAAATAAATATTGAAGAAAAAACCTTCTTATTTCCATATGATGCATGGTCTTACAAGAGTCTGGTAAACTTTGACACTATCATTTTTTTACACTATTTATTATCATCATTGTGTCATCTTATAAAAATACAATACGGGACTTACTGAATCGAATATAATTAAAATTTTAATGTTTAAAAATCGTGAAAGTTTAAATCAATTCAATTAAATATCAGCCGAACTGGAACTACACCGAGCAAAGACCGATAATAAAATTGAAAGATAAGGCAATTTCAGCACTTCTCACTATCAAGGATGCTCCCAAGACTTTTTGCCTTCACATATCCAAGTCACAATTTGCATAACTTGACTAATTTCCCGCATTATCTGCTACATAGTCATGTTAACATGAACGGGCGACTGACTTTAAAAAGGAGAATGGCGTCCGATGTTACAATTATGACGGTTTATAGGGCCCTTTCGACCTGGTGCTGTGGGCTAGGTGATTTAATGTGCAGAATTACAGAGCCCTCTCTGGCTCGCGCTGTCAGCGTTACCTTGTAATCTTTAATTTTACTGAGTAAACATGTTCTGATGGGCAACCGGCTACCAGCAGGTAGCGATGTTACAACAATCAGCGAGGACTATTGTTGTATGAAGACAGCGAGTGGTGTCACTCACACACGGTGTGAATGGTTTATTTTATTTTATTGATGAAATAAAATGTTAACTGTATAAAGTCCTATGTTTGTTTGCACCGTTTTTTATTATTTACAGTATATCTAGTTAAAATAAAAAAAAACGTGTGAATAATTTTATTATGACTGAACTTGAAGGAAACAAATTTTAAAAACTTGCAAATTAATTTTAAAAATAACATAACGGGCCATAAGTTCACTTATATTGAAGGATTTAATTTTAAATCTAGTCGGTTTCCCATTGTGTACCTGGAGCTGACTGCATAAACTGCATTTAAATTACCTTTCAGGTTTCTAGGCCATTTTAAAATTTCCAGATCTGAGAATGGTAAAGTTATTGTTAGGGTTAACGTCCTCATTGATTGGCGTATGTAATATTTATTTATGAACGTATGTACTTCAATGCAGTTAATTAGCTTCGAGCGAATTCTTGCGTTTTTTGCTGATGGTACAGCATTTTAATTTTATTTATATTTCAATGATTTACACTTTTACTGTGTTGACGCTGTAATTTTAACTAGACAGGTTAGTATGTGTTTTTTATTACAAATGTATGTTGGTTCTTGAGGCGACATAACAGCGGCATTGCATTCGATGATAAAAATAAAAGACTTAAGTATAGTTTTTTACAAAGTGGATCGAACACGATGAAGGGACTTTTTGACCTGATAGAACTACTGAAAATTGTACATGTTCTTATAACACAGAATAATTAATAGTATTAAGATACAGAAGGTCTACTGCCTTATAGTGCATATGATGGCGTCAATTTTTTGCCATCAACAATGCGAGTCTAAGTACTATAACTTCAGAGACAATTGTAGTCACAGAACAGAAAAAACTAGTTTTTTATATTCCGTGATTGTAGTAGATCAAGGCAAGTAAACATGGATTACTTTTTTGTTTTTACGTTATAATCAAAATACTCTAGAAGGGGGTTCGATGGGTTCAAATATGTTCTTCAATAGGGGTGTAGACACTAAATAAAATAATCAATAATTTCATATTTTATCGAAAAAGGATTAAAAAGGTAGTCAAATAAAGAAAAAATCAACGCAAGAGGTTAAATAATCACGAAGTTATAAGTGTCCAAAGTTTTAAGAAGGGGTATGTTCTGTTCTATTTCGCAAAACGCAACTTCATATGAAACGATGACGCTTGTAGATTGTGACGTCACTAATAGACGGCAACGTGCCGTGCCCCATCGTGTTCGGCGCCGCCGCCGCCGTCGACGTAGCCTCCCGCGCGCGCGACGCACTCTGCGGCAGCCTCGCAATCTCGCATATTATGACGTCGCACACTGTTTGCGTTTTCTCTCTCTAACAAACAATATTAAAACGGTTGTGTAGCTTCGTAATTCTTTGAGATATCTGAATGAGATTTTTTTGTATTATATAAATTATTTCGGCCATTTAGCAGAATTGAAATATGTACTTACCAAACACGATATTTTTCAGTTCTCTGTTATTTTCGTATTCTCTATTTTATTTACCGCCGTCGTAGATTTTTCGCAATCTTAGTTATAGGTAATTTAAAAATGCAATAATCTTATCACTTTTCCAGTTTAAATCTAAAGTTTAATTAGACTAGATCTAGAGTCTAATTATGGTACCTACATGACAGCATAGTGTGGGATTGTATGCTGTTGGTTGTTAGATGGTGAATAAAGAATGCGGTTTTAAATTGTTTCGTAATAGCGAATGACTGGTCGTATGGTGCGATAAAAACAAGTGAAGAGCGCAAAATAATATAGGTAGCGAAGTAATTTGGTATGAAGACTTCGTTGATTTCTTGCGCCGCCTCCACAATAATGTGCATTTTTAGTAAAAGTCTTTAGATAGTGCAAGTTGCTATAGTTCTGTCTGTCCAAATAAAAAAATCTTTTTAAAAGGCGTAGCTTTCGTTGTTTTCCTGCGCGTCCGCCATAATGTGGATTTTCAGTATTAGGGGGCTGTCCATATATGACATCATTTTTAAATGAGTTAGGTTAGGTTAAATAGGTCATTTTATTAGGCGGGGAGGGTCCATTCAAGGAATTAACAGGACGATGGTACGGTCAAAAATCGTCAAAACCCGACGTATTATACGGAAAAAGCCCTAGTGCGCGTTGATCCTGACATAGTGGAAGTTGTTATCGTTTTATTATTTTTAACAGTTCCAAAATTCATCAAAGGCATCGAACCCGTCTAATTTTAACCCGTCATGTGCCCCTTAACGTCCAGATAAAAAACAACCCGGCCGGAAGCGGGTAATCGACATTTTTAATAGTTCGGTGCTCTACGAGTCAAGCCCAGTAGTTTTATCGGTTGATTTTAGAGTCCCGTGACCGGTTTTCTGTTTATGTTATCCTTTTGAGCTGTGCCAAGGAGACTTATTGTAGTACGTTATAGTCCAATTCCAAAAATTTGGCAATGAACTGACAACTTGTATGGAAAAAATGACAATTTTGGAAATAATTAATAATAGCTTATTTTTTATGTGTAACGGATATATTATCAATTAAATAGTTACCCAGCGACAAAATCCGACAAAATTTCAGACATCGAAAAAATTATAAGTAAGTTAACTGGCTTCTGAAAAGTCAGTAAAAATATTAATAAATGTTTTTGTCTTTATTTTGGTTCATTTACATTTGCTCTATAATATTCAAGATAAATCGTACAAAAAAGGTAATGCATGCTTCATTTAAAATCTACATAATCACTTCCGGGTGGAAAGTTTGTCGGATTCTTGACTAAATCATCTTAGAATAACATTTTCAAATGAAATCAACAAAAAAAACGATATTATAAATTAATGTGTGGTGTGTGGTGTATGTGTGTGTGTGTATGTGTATTAGGCGACCGGTTAGTCTAGTGGGTAGTGACGCTGCCTACGAAGCTGAAGGTCCTGGGTTCGAATCCCGGTAAGGGCAAATATTTGTGTGATGAGCATGAATATTTGTTTCTGAGTCATGGATGTTTGCTATGTATTTAAGTACCTATTTCTATCTATTAAATATGTCATCGTCTAGTACCCATTACATAAGCCTTATTGAGCTTACTATGGGACTAGGTCAATTTGTTGTCCCCTAATATTTATTTATTTTATTTAATGTTTTTCAAAACCGTATTTTGCCTGGAGTATTAGTCCAGCTATGCAATACAAAGTTATGTCAAAAATTGGTAACACGCGTTTGTATACGAGGAGTTGTGACCATTTCGTGATAAATGTGTATGAGTATATGCGTCTATAATTAGTTATTGCGTTGATGTCACGAATAGATGTTTTATTTCTTTCTTTATTTAATATTCGTTCAATGACAATTTTATTTATTTATTTATTATTTATTAAATCTTTATTTCGGATATAAGTATAGTTACATCCATAGATTGTTAGTACGACTTAAAAACTTATATTAGTATAACACAATAAGACTGCGTATCCACAAGAGTTGATTTTCATTACAGCCAAGTTAAGCTCAAAAATGTGTAAGAGTTTTGTACATACTAAAATTTTATGGGCACTGCCTGAAATAAATGATTTATTATTATATTATTATTATAAGCTGCAAAGTCAGGTTATCGAATGAAATACCAAACAGCACCTCAGATCTCTGATTAATGTGCATCATATGACAACTGATATGTTCCTTTGTCACTTCCGCGTAACAATAAGTTAATAAAAATAATGTGTCAACCAACATTACTGAACATCCCATGATTGCACGACTATGTGGCGTTGCGATAAAATAGTACCATTGCCATGGCATTTCTTGTTAGTAAAATATAAGCGATTTCCCGGCTGCGCCCCCAAAGGAACCCGGGGTCCGCTTTGACACCTATTCCCAAGATTTGTAGTTTTACGAAAGCGACTGCCATCTGACCTTCCAATTCCAACCCGGAGGGAAAACTAGACCTTATTGTGATTAGACCGGTTTCCTCACGATGTTTCCCTTCACCGTTCATCATCATCATTATACCAGCCGAAAGACGTCCACTGTTGGACATAGGCCTCCCCCAAAAAGTGCCAAAGTGACCGGTCCTGCGCCACCCGCATCCAGCGGACTCCAGCAACCTGTTTCCCTGTTGATGTTTCCCTTCACCGTTAGTAAAATATAATTGGTTCAATCAAGGAAAAAGCGTCCGACTGCCGACGGAATCCTCTGTCATCGACACCATCTACCCTTAACCGATTACGATTCCCAAGCGTAACCCAGTGGACCGCACGACGTCATACCCCGGGATGCCGACTCGTCCACCATCTTAATTGGTCACAATGCTCGTAACTAATCGACTCGCTACGGAAACGACTGAACACCCTCAAGCAGAACATCTCAAATGTGAGTAAAAACGTCGTCGCTTAGGACGTTTTGTATTTAGCAGTGGCTGAGTCACCAGCGTGTCAGAATTGTTTTGTAATTTCTCAAGTTATGTACGAGTTTTTTAAGTCGTGGTAAGAAGGAATTATGAGTCGATGCGCATGGCTTCTCAATCGAACCTTTATTGGATTTCAATATAATTTTTATTTTAATGACACAGTATATTCAGACATTAGTTTCATTATTATTTTGGTCTAGCAAATTGTGAAAAACCTCAAGAGCTTAATATCGGGAAAGTTCAGAATGGTTTCCACATATGTTGAAAACAAACTAATTATTAACTTTTGAGGGTTAAACTTCCGGAATGCAAAATGTTTGTCAAATAAAAATATGTTTAAGACAGTCTGGCAGTTCTGTCAGTCATTTGGGTAACATTGATTGTCTAAGATTTTTTATCATTTATTTCCCAATCCAAAGTTGTGGTAGCCTAGTGGTTCAGAATGCGGCTGTCAAATGGCAGACGTGAGTTCGAATCCCGGCTCATACCAACGAATATCATTTGCTATTTTTAACCGTTAGCTTTTCGATGAAGGAAAAACATCGTGAGGAAAGGTTTATGCGGGTGGTTTATATATCTGCGAAGGAATTTAAAGGTGTCTATGAAGTCCCTAACTCGCCCAGCGTGCCCATGAGGAGGCCTGTGCCCAGCAATGGGATATGAATAGGCTGATTTATTTATTTTTAATTTCTTAAGTAGCTTCTGCCCGCGACTCCGTCCGCGTGGAACTCGTTTATATCGTAGCTCCATACAAACTTTCACCCCCCACGTCATCCCCTTAGGGGATGATTTCCAGGATAAAAACTATCCTATGTCCTTCCCCAGGACTCAGACTATCTCTATACCAAATTTCATCCAAATCGGTTCAGCGGTTTAAGCGTGAAGAGGTAACAGACAGACAGACAGACACACTTTCGCATTTATAATATTAGTATGGAGTATGGATCACATAAACTCAACATAAAGAGAATTCACGATAACCACATCATAAAACTGTCAAACCCAGAATGCGTATTCGTTTCCCACCTGGCGACACAGGCTTAATGATACATCCATACCATAGCCATAACTCTTCCCACAAAGTAAGGTCAAGCGCAACGTATGCACCATTGCATGCTTTAAGTAGCCCAAAGGGCATTTTAATGCGACAGCGGGACATATAACTGAACTTAATTTTGTCCTAATGCGTGCGATGAGGAATCCTGGTCATTCTCGCCTTACCCAGTTTCTTTGGAGAATCTGTGGGCAACATCTCCGATTCTGAGATAAGGTTTGTTTAAGTATGCAAAGCGCAAACTTTGTGCGCCGTCCGACGGGATGCTGAATAATTTTACACGCTCTTAATGCTCCGCATGTCCTTTAATTCGATCGTTTTGGTTGCTGATTCGGAGTAATTATTTTTTTTCTTTTGATTGTGATTTATTTGCTTGCTTTTTTTTCGCGAGGAACACTTGCGTTTTAATTTTCTCTATTTGGACTTTTAAAAAACGATGACTTTTATCTATTCCACTGTTTACTAAAATGTGCTATTTTTGAAGTACCTATGTCCGTTAACTGACATATTGACAGAGATCGCACTTTTGTCAATTTTAATATTAGACATTATCCGATGGTACACTCGAGAGCAAAAGTTTCGGGTCACTAGCATTTACTTCAATATCTTGAAAACGAATAAAGCTATCGTATTGCAATAAATTGAACCTTATAGACAATTTAATGTTACTAAAATAAAATGCATTACATTTACTAGTGACCATTTATTTTATTATGTTTAAAACGACAAATTAAAAATGGCGTCATTTTGCTTGCAAAACCAAAACTGAAAATGTTGAACTTTTTATATTTACAAGTTTTAACACAGTTTAGTACTTCGTATTACCTATTATAGTATTACCCCCACGTGCTGTCTGGACTGCTGCAATGTGATTCGGCATGCTGTACACCAAGTTTCTGAAACACTGTTGGGGAATGTTCTCCCATTCCTCTACCAATGCATGTTTCAAGTCACGAAGCGTAATTAAAGGAGGATCTCGTTGTCTTACACGTCGTCCGAGCTCGTCCCAGGCGTGCTCGATCGGGTTGAGGTCGGGGCTACGTGCTGGCCACACCATGGGACGAATATTCACCTCATCAAGGTAGTCTTGCACTACACGAGCAGTGTGGGGACGGCCGTTATCGTGCATAAAGATGGCATTCTCACCAAGTCTTGCCATAAATGGACCGACGTGCTTGTTGAGGATTTCATCCACGTATCTTATTTATTTTTTGAAGTAAATGCTAGTGACCCGTAACTTTTGCTCTCGAGTGTAGATGCATGACACAGATGGACCGTCCGGTATGGAATATTAGTTTCACGTGACAGTGTTTTGTGTCACGTGAAACTAATATTTATGAAAAATAGAATAATGTAGATTACGACTCATTATTTTACTTCGTTTTAAGCTAATCTGCCACGGTAAAGGGTACGGTAATGTCACTAAAAAATTTTGTATGTTAAAAATCTACAAAACCCAAAAATATATTTCAAGAAGCTGAATCGATCCAACTACTTACATAAACACACAATAAATCGCAACAAAACCAACACTCAAAGAGAAATATCCCAAACAAAACAAAACCTCGTTAATAAATCGAAGTAAACTAGCGTCTTATTGAATAAATTAAGCACGGGAAGCATTCCACCAACAATACGGTAGCTATTCGCTGCGAATCTACAAAACCCCTGGTAATGAACTAGGCTGCAGTGCCTTCAGCGCGGCGTCAGTAACATCGGCCCGACATAATTTAGCACCCGACTAAGGCATTTTTCCAAAGACAATACAAGCCTCTCAGCCAATGGAATATTCAGAGTGCCCCAAGAATTCTCATTCTCGCGCCAACTAATGAATAGCTATTCTCCGGGCATTTTAACTATGGACGTGGAATGGCATCCCAGTGTACAGGTTTCTTAAAAGGTCTCGATATGCGTCGGACCCTTTCCGCTTTACTTAATTTACGACCTCTTTTTTTCGTTTATTTAAATTAATTATCCTTTTGAGATTTTGCGTGGCGTGTACCGTTGATGGAATACCGTATTAATGACCGTGATAAGGAATCCAAAATGGAAGTTGAATTAAGTTCAAAGGTAATGAGGTCCCGCCGCTAATTTTGAGGCAAAGAATAAGTAGTATAGTGCAACATGTGAAGACAATATATTATAATCGTAGAGCATAGAAGCATTCACTCTGGATGGGTAATAACAATCAAGACAAGGGGCGTAATTGTTTGTACGAGCGTTAGGACAACTCAACTGTAATTTTCCTCATCTCACCGTTCAACTAACGTACGTATGGAACGTTACGCAACCGACCTGCAAGTTCTCAGAAATGGCAACATACTCGTACGTACTTTGAATCTAGAGAGCTGATTCACTAGGCGGCCCGAAAGCCTAGTTGATAGGACCACTGCCTGCGAAGCTATAAAATTAAACTCTTGGTGCAAACAGTGTAATGAACTTGAAAATTTTGTTACCGAAATATGCTGTGTACTTAATTGAAAATTACACGGTCTGGTATACAACACATATAAAAAGCAATCAAAACGGTACACGTCGTACCGAATATTCCCAGAAACTCGCTCGATTTCATTGCTCTTGAGTTTAATACCAGCCTAGTTTAGTTTGAAACTTCATATATAGTATTCTCCCTTATTCTTTTCTATTCGTCGTGCATGTCATATAGCCCACTTACTATCAAATGGTTTGTGAACTCATTTGTCTAATCCACGCCATAAAAAATCATAGAAAACAATGGGCGCGCGGTGATAAATTTAATATTATCCACGGTTGTCTATTGAGCTTCATTATTTAGGCGTGAATACATTGGTTTTTTGTCCATTGCTAATTTATATTCAAGATATGTAGGTCCACTATTATAGTGAGTTCGTATTGCTTTTTATTTTACTTTTTAAAGTCTCGGTGGCGTCGCTATGTCATCCGCGTCCCGAATATATTAATACTAAATAAGTTTTTGTGTTGTTACATCTAATTATTTAAAATAGAGATGGGACTTAGTTTTTGTCGGGGTACCGCAGAGTAGACTAATTGGTTTTCTAAATATCTTGAACAGACTAGACAGCCGATTCTCGATCAATATAAATGATTATGCATCATTACGAATACGCGTGCCTAAATGTGTAGAGATGTTATTTGTTTTTTTTCCGAACATTTTTTTCTCAATTGCAAATCGAAAATGATTAAGTTAAATACTTTATACGTTGCAGGTATACATTCAATGATCAAAAATGTTATTTATGAAAATATAAACGGTTAAATACTAGCACGCGCGGGAAACCTTAAATTGAAAAAATATGTCTAAGTTTTTTTTTTACATTTCGTTGGTATGAAAAAATGGACATTCAAGATCGTGTTTATAACTTCGCATCAAATCGTCAGCGTTGTAGATAGGACATAAAACAACGAAAGAACGTTAAAATAAGTCTAAGGTATCTTTAGGTCTAGGGTACCTTCTAGACGATCATGTATTTAATAGATACAAATCACAAATATTTTAATACATTGATGACATTGATGACTCAGAAACAATATATTCTACAAATATTCGCTCTTACCGGGATTTGAACGCTACGGTAGCCTTGTGGTTCAGGCATGCGGCTGTCAAGCGGCGGTCGTGGGTTCGAATCCCGGCTCGTACCAATGGGTTTTTCGGAACTTATGTACGGAATATTTACCGTTAGCTTTTCGGTGAAGGAAAACATCGTGAGGAAACCGATCTAATCCCAATAAGGTCTAGTTTTCCCTCTGGGTTGGAAGGTCAGATGGCAGTCGCTTTCGTAAAACTAGCGCCTATGCCAAATCTTGGGATTAGGTGTCAAAGCGGACCCCGAGCTCCTTTAGGGGCATAACCGGGAACAACGCTAGGAGAATGATGAATGATGACCGGGATTTGAACCCAGGATCGTCAGCTTGTAGGCAGGATCGCTACACTAGGCTTATACCGGTCGTTGAATAATTATTTTCCCTTCCTAGTTTTATGGTTTATGCTGGTTTAAGATATTTATTTCTCAAAAGATTTTACAAAATCACTTACTGAGACAACATTATTGACTTAAATCTAGGTAAGAGAGGGTAACATGCAAAGTGGTCGAACATAATTTCAACAGAAAAATGGGTAAGCGCCTAAACGGTAAAAACTAAACGGTAAAACGGTAGGCACTATTTATTGTCCTTAAAAATATCTCAATAGTTTGCAATGCATCTCCTAAATGCGTGGTCGAGAAATTTCGCTCCATTTGTAGAATGAGCTCCCCCTGCCAAGGTTTTCCCGGGAGACTACAGTATGTGGGGTTCTTCAAGAAAAGAATACATGTATGAATTTTTAAAGGGTCAGTATTTAACTCGCCTAGAGTTGCAAGCGTCCATGGGCTAGGCCATAGGCTTATTTGCCACCGATGTAGAAGTAAGAAAAATTCGACCAAGTAGTCGGTATGTTCATTGTTCGTCCCATCCCTATTCCTGAGTCAGTTTGTCGGTTATTGACATGAGTGCACGTCGAGTGTTGCCGTGACACAAAACTCAACACTTCCCGTGATTTACAAACTCGACGACGTTTATAGTCGTCTTCATTTTACTGTCTATTCATTTTACTGTCTATTCATTTTACGTTTACGAGCAATGTTTGAGATTCTAATAAGCTTAATAGTTTTTCCCTGAAATAAACAAAGAGTTATGGAATTTTTTGAACTATAGTTTCTTACTATGACTATTAGACGAAGTATCGTACATAATGGACCCGATCCCCGACCTACAGTGGCCTCCAAACTTCCCAATTTTATTTAGGTGTCGCTAAAACACTTTGCTATTCTATGAGCAGCTGTCATAATCAAATGACAGCGCTAATTTGAATCTGACGTTTCTTATTTTAGGCGGTCTATACAACTTACTTAGCTGCCTAAATGCTATTCTAAATGTGTCGTTTTTAATCTGCCGCCTAAATTATGTCTAAAAATTAGACAATGTAGTTTTAGGCTATTTAAGCCATGTGCACGTAGAATCGGGTCCATTGTTATCGTATGATCATCATTTATTTTTAAAGATCACATACCCAAATTTTGGCTTTAGTTCCATGACCTAGCGTTATTCTTGCCTGTGCTCTATGTTTCAGTAGCACGCTGTATATAAATTAATTTTATTATGTAGTTGTATGCGGGCTTAAATTAGGTATTCCTTCAAGTAATAAAACCTCTTAAGTCTGAAGTCTCTTAGTTGGCCACCGAAAACTTACAACCACACATAAATGAATTAGCATGGCCACAACAGCTGGTGCGTTCACATTGGCTACCTACACCGCTGAATAATAACGATACGAGCTAATTTCATACCTTAGTGAGATGAAATCGCATAACTACTGTACATACTGTGTGTACTGTCTTAAGAACTTGAAAACCCCATACTTGTTTCTGGATTAATCTTCAGTAATCAGCATATCGTGGGAAGGCGCTTGCATTTGTCAACTCGTCTTACCATCAGGAGTGCATCGAGACGAAAGCATGCCACGTCATCCTTACACCCCCTCCTCTTTACGCTCAACTTTAAACTCTATTTCTTACAAAGCAAGGTAGCATTTGCAAATGTATCAACTGGATCAGAACCGGTTAAAGAAGTTAGCGGTTGATTTGGCACGATTGGATTAACTCCGAAGCTACTTGTGTTCCAGGTTTGAAGCTAAACCTTTTAAGGGCGTTAGGGAGGCAAAAAGTGACAAGACAACATGCCAAGGGCAGTTCAAGAACCGTGGTTTCCGTGTATTTTTTTTATTATAATCAATAAATTTATTCACCACATCTAAAAATTTATCAGCGGAACATAATATTTTATTCACGGTTTTGACGTGTGTCATATGTACGTTTACGCTCGTGTTCATAGAAGGAGTAGTCAGAGCACATGAAATTACTCTACAATTGCTTGCTGACAATAGACCTCAACCCGATCCTGTAGGCGACTTTAACGAGACCCACTGGACAAAAGGGGAAAGGGCCATTGTAACCTGAAATTGCACAGAGGAGAAAAATATTTAAACGAAAATGTCATGTTCGATCCATAAACACTGAGGTATCTCAGCACTTAATTTGATTTCCCCCAGTAGAAAAATGTTACAGTAGAAAAATGTAAAAGAATTGTAAGAAATCACATCGCCATAAACATTTCCGTCACCCGCAAACAAAGGAACGTATTTTTCCAGAAAAGCTTTGTAATAAACTTGTTTACAAATGGACCATAAGAATGTACCCAAATGAATTCCGGTGTCCTTTTCACATTTCCTGAAACACGGACTAAACAATGCTAAAATACGCGCCGATATACCTAATCGGCCATCCCGTCCGTCGACCCTGCTGCAACTTGAATAAGGGCCAAACAAGCGTACATGCATATAAAAGCAGGCACTGTCAAAGGGCAATTTGTCTATTTCGGAATAGTAACATTTCACAGCGATGTACTCACATTTTATCTTGTCTCTGTTTTTCTATTTCGCCCACTTGATATATGGGACGCATTTCCGCACTTTCGAATAATACTCGTGAATTCCCTTTTATGTGCGATGCTTTAAAAATGTATTCGTCGGGGAACGTGACTCGGCGCTAAGGAGATCTGCGAACTTATCAAAAATTACAACATAAATATTTTCTTTTAGGCCGTTGCCGTGCGTTCAATAAAACATAAGTTAACGAGTCTTTGAATCGGTGTTTAGAGATACCTAGCTATCTCGATCGTGATTGGCGACCACACACATTGGCGTTTTTGCGCGCGTTATCACGGCTAAGGACCTTTTAAAGATTACAGACGAGTATCAAATGATTGCAGTTTATTACAATTACGAGTACAAGGCGTATTTCAATGGAGGCACTGATACAGATCGGGTAGCATTTCATCAAGGCAGCGATTATCGACCAGGAAGCGATCGCGTCCGCTGATCTATCTTCCGTATGCCAATTAGCCAATTAGAGAAGGCAAACAACGCCACCCTAGCTCCGATAAGCCCACCTTTTTGTTGCACCTAAGACATTTCCTTTATCCCTCCGTAAGATCAACGGAGGCTGAATATATTATTGTGCGGTAAGAGCCTTCTGAGGTCGGGACAGTCATTTGTCTCGAATAATTCAACACGCAACATGCATTTAGTTTAGAAAGTTGCTTTGTATGTTATTAACCAATTCCTATCAATAAAGCTGGAATCTGGTGGGTATTTGTAATTTCATATTCGGATATGAGAGATAACCGGACATGGTGCTTTGAGCATATTTCTCATGATCATGTAGACAAAGAAAGTAATTCTAATCAAATACTTCTTACAAATTCATCTATTGAATTTGCATGATTGTCATTTACTCACTATGAAACGTTATTTCTGTTTTTTTTTTTCATATAATGTTATGACTGTTCACAAAAACATTTTGATATGGCGGTCATACTTTTTTATTAAGTAATATTTAAAAAAATACATTTACCTCGAGCAAGATATTTAGTAAAAAATATATTATATTTTGGATCTCGCTGTTTAAACCAATAGTAGGAAATCTTGATTTTACTAGAATACTTATCCAATCTAAATGATTTAAACTTTCACGATTCTCACACATTATTTATACTAAACGGGACTTAATCGCGTATAATTAACTTATTTATTATTTTTACTTCGAATCCAATATAGATCTGCAACCCCATGGTTGAAGCCCATGCAGTGAAGTTATGGAAACGATACGTCGATGATGTGTTTTGCATTGTAAGAGGTGGCAAGTAGGAAGTTGAGCAATTACTCCAGCATCTGAATTCCATTCACGCAAAAATAAAGTTCACATATGAATTGGAATCAGAATGCAGTCTGCCTTTTCTGGATGTTAAAGTGATAGGTCGAATGGATGGGTCCTTGACGCACACTGTTTACAGGAAACCGACACACACGGACAAGTATCTCAACGCTCTGTCTCACCATCACCCCCGCCACCTACAGTCTGTGGTTAACTCCCTGCGGAACAGGGCACAGGACCTTTGTCATCCTGAATTGTTAGAGAGCGTGATGTCGCACATTTAGAAGGTCCTTAGGTGGAATGGGTGTAAGTTAGACGGACGGCAACCCAGACGGAAGTCTAGAGGAAAACATCCTGATGTTCCAAGGCAACCAGCTTTTATGCCCTACGTTAAGGAAGTAACGGATAAAGTTGGTACAATACCGCGAAGGTATTCCATTAATACCATATACATGCCGCTATCCAAGGTCGTGGAACATCTAAGATCACCAAAGGATGTCATCCCCTTTCAATCACCAGGAGTTTATAAGATTGACTGCAGTTGTGGACTTCCACAACTGCAGTCAATCTGTTGTGTTCTTCTTGTTGTAGGAACTTTCCTACATTGGCGAGACCAAGCGAACCATCGCGGAAAGGGTCAAGGAACATATTGCGGCTGTCAAAAATCGGCAGGTGAATAAGTCTGCGATAGCCCAGCATTTGTTGGAGCCAGGACCAAACCACTGGATTGAGCTCCATAAACCGAAAGTCCAAAAACATCGTCCGTTATATCACCGGACATTATTAGTGGTGTGTGTCGGCCGGGTGACAACCCTAGTGTACAAGTGGTTAATAAAGACCAAATGCGGGTAGTTCGGAAAACCCGCGCAGCAAGAAGATGTTGATACCCGCTCAAGCCAGTTGTCCCGTGACCATGGAAGTTGCAACACATCCGAAACGTCGGGAGACCTCAGTGAGGTAAATAAATAAGTTAATTATACTGTATTTAGTATAAATAACAATCTAAATTAGTTCATATGTATTATTTACCAAACCCCATCAAAAGAGAATCAATCAACCTACATTTTACAAAAAGATACGAAGCTGTCAAACTATAACACGTCCCGCTTTAAAAATGACAATAACATCTGCGCATAAAATTCGATCGGTTTTAGGCAACTGTTAAAAAACGAGCTGTCATAATACCCGTATTTATATTGTAAAAACCATCGAACGGCTGTCAAATTCACAATCGGCTTAATAAGATCTCAGAATGATAAGTTAACCGCTTTAGGAATACTAAATGTGTTCGTTAATTTGTTTCCCTTATACGGGATAATAGGCGAGACTTCAACTAAGCGAGATGCATAATGTATGCCGTCAATTAATAGAAGTATATTCGGCGTCCAAGTTAAATTAGTAATTTATATTTGATGGTAGTGCATGGGATTTTAAGTAGAAAGTATCTTTCAATATTTAAATATACCTAAGAGAAGCATTTCTCATCCAATGCTTGGAGATCAAAGGAGAGGCAAATTTCATTGACTCATGATGGTTTTGTTTTTATTTTCTCTGTGTGTTTTGTACATGGTATAAGCTTGCCTATCTCGTTCTACCTACCTTCCTCTCAATTGCTGAAAGGTTAGCTATGAAGAGATCCATTATAGGAATAAGTTCGCCTATGTACTTTGATCTATTGTGTGACATGTATCTTTAACCTGCTATTCCGTATAATAAAGTGCTTACATATACATTATTTGACGTGTACTGTTATACTGTAACTATATTTCGTTTTTTTTTAGTCTTCCACGATTGATCACTCAGCCTTATCCCGATTTATTAAGTTAATGAGTTAAATTGTTAGTTAATCAGAGCATGTACAACATACAACTAGTACAGAGCTTACATAAAAATAACTACCTACGATGATGATGATGATGTTCTCATTAGCGATAAGAACGCCTTTTTTTCTACCGTTGTTTAGTGTAAGGTCTCTGTGGTTTTGTATTTCCTTTCGTAAAAAAATATTGTATTGATGAATCACTTAGGGACATTTGGATCTAAGGGAGTCCTTCGATACAAATGTCCTGACTCGTTGCCAATTCTGGCCAGCGGTTTCGTTTTGAAACACGTCCAAGTCATTCTGCTATCTCCCTCGCCTGGGCCGACACCAATGTATCTTTACTGACTGTGAATATACATAGTATCTTATCTAGTCAGAATAAACAAAAGATTTCCAATTTGAAAAAGGTCTTACATAGAATTTTGTATTTTTTTAGGGTTCCGCGTCCGTATCTTCTATCTTTTTAAGTGTACTAAAGTAACGCAAAGAACGCAAAACGCAAACGAACGCAAAGTAGTACTCGTAATTGCAAGCAATGGAAAGAACTCTAGTTTAATAGCAATACATTTTACAAAAAAAACCAAGTATATGCTATAGAAACATCGCTTAAACAGCCTATGGACTATGGTACATTTTTGAACGGAGTACGAACGAAAATTTCGTATCTCATAGCTAATTTGTCCAGTAATTACTTGTCACCGAACGGTCAATTTGATGCATCGTGAACAGAAGACGTTAAGCCGTGGTACCCATTCAAATTAAGAAGGTAGTATAAATGTATAAGTTTCAAACCATTTTGATATTTTTTAAACAGCAAAGTAAGTGTTTGTAATAGTTGGTCTTCAACTTTGGAGTGAGTTGCCTCTGCATTTAATATTCTCCTATTTCCGATCATAATGATAGCAGCGTAATTTAAATTTTATTATGTATGCGATAAGATAAGACTGAAGATGTATGAAACGATGGAAATTAAGAGTCCGCAGTAAGCTCGATTCTCCATACAAACGTAGTTACGCTCTCATTTTAAAATTACGTGTTGGATTGTAACGAAACTTTGCATGTACACTGACATGAAGTATATCCAGATCTGTAATTAGTTTATGTAGCTTCAGATACCATAGTAAAAAAAATACAGCGAATTTAAATTTTTCATACAAAATTAGTTTGTGCTGTATTTCGTTTCTTTTATAAACTGGAACCATATAAACTAATAACAGACATAGATATACCTCATGTATACGCAAAGTTTCGTCACAATCCAACACGTAGTTTTAAAATGAGAACGAAACTCCGTTTGTATGGGAAGATGAAATTCGGCCGAGCTTACTGCGCTGCGGACTCTTATTGATACGAGTTTACGAAAGTAAGTGAACGTTCTCAAAGTCAAAAATCAATTATAAATCGTGTCGTTTTGGGAATAACGGCCTGTGTTTTACCAGTGTTTGTTTATTTCTAAGCAATGAGCTCTTTAATACCTACCGGTCACTTTGGCACTCTTTGGGGGAGGCCTTTGCGAAGCAGTGGTCGTCTTTCGGTTGATACGATGACGATGATAAATGATTTATTATGTAGTTACAAAACTAAAACTTTTTTCTTAGTTCCGCTCTATACTATATTTTTTCGGCGTCGAGATCGCTGTGTTCTTCTATAGTATTTTATGCAATCGTTATATAATTTATGCTTTTTCAGTCGAGTACCACGTTTAGGCCACGAAGCCTGCTGAGTGGCCTAATTAAGGTACGAGACTTAAAAAGCGAATTATACAACTATTGTATACAATACTTTTTCTACGAGTTAACTGAACTAATTAAACAAACTTGGTATCTATTGAAAATCTAAGTCCTGCTGAAACGAAGCGCAGCCAACGGCTTAGTATTCGTTGATGTATTTTCTTCTGTAGCCAAGACGACGTTCTCTTCGGTCAAATTCATTATAGTTCAGTAAAGTAAAGGCGCCACGTGATTGGTTACAAGACGACGTTCAAAACGACGACGTTGGTCAAATTCATTATAGTTCAGTAAAGGCGCCACGTGATTGATCTAATTCATTTTAGTTGTCTAAACAGTTCTAAAAAGTTGAGTTGGGAGCTCCATAGAAAAAAGTATGTTATTATAGTTTGGTGTACAAAGTTCACAACTTGAAAACATTAAGGTCGACAACTTGCTGACAAGTAGCTTCGCCCGCGACTGAGCGCCGCCTGTCTCACTCGCACCGTGCAAATTAGAAAGAGGTGGGTAAATATTTCCTGACTCGCGTCGCGGCGCGGCGTCAGTTTTGCTAGCCCCCCTGTACTACTTAATGATGTAATATAAAAAAGAGGTAGATACGTTGTCTATATGAAATTCCGTGTTTCAAAATGGCCACTAAATCTGACAGCTGAGACGTCCATTGACGACGCGACATTGAGGCAAGGTCATACAATTGGCTGACTTTTAGTGTGCCACTTTTGGAGTGCTTATATAACCTATCTACCTGTTTTTTATATAACATCATTGGTACTAACTACATCTCAATTGAACGAGCGAGCAAAGCAAACGGAGTTTTCCGTTTCGGCTTGGGTCAAAATTCTTTCGTAATATGTCCGGATTTACCGCTATCTCGCTCTCCCACTGTGTGACTGCTCTCCTCTACAGGCCGCATTTCTCAACCGATTCTCGTAAAACTTTGTAAGCAAGTAAGATAATTATTTTGAATTTTTGTATAGGTAAGTACTATTTTTTGATGCGTTAAATTGAATTGTACATGTACTCTATTTTAAACTTCGAACAGATTGTAGGTATACTGTTAACTAATAAAGTGAACTGAACTGATCTACATAATATATAGATTTTTTTTAATAATTTTTTTAGGGTGTGAAAAAAAAAATGATTTTAGACTCGCGAATTCTACAGCTCACAGAGCCACTAACCCTTAGCTTTATAAACTTGTAATTAAGCCATTATAGTCAGAGTTAGGCTTGTGTACTAAGAACTAAAAAGACCTAATTCCCGACACTGTACTAGACCGAAGTATTCCGCAACGTTTCTGCTCTTTAGTACGTCTAGTTCACCCGGAGCGAGAACCAAGCGGAAGAGCGAGCGTGACACTGACAGCAAAACGATATCTGGTTCAATTAATTCGGTCAAAGGAGCATGAAAAGACTGCCTACCGCGAAACGAAAACGAACTTCGTTCGTGTATCTCCGTCCTTGTCGCTCGAACCAGCAAGTGCGACAGAGAGGGAGATACACGAACGAAGTTCGGTTTCGTTTCGTGGTAGGCCCGCAGACGTCGTTTCTTAGTGTACTAGTGAACTAAAAGACCTAAAAGAACGAACTAATACATTTGAGGTAGTATTTTGGAGCGGATCGCTCCAAACTAGTACAATCAGTTTGGAGCGATCCGCTCAGTGACCGTGCGCGCACAAGCCTAGTCAGAAGCTTATAATGGCCGGGTAGTATAAAACTATAAACACTCTTGTAAATTTCAGGAAAAATCATAACAGCGTGATGTAGCTTCAACGCTCTCAGGTCTCAGCGACATCTAGCGTATAATTAATGATAAAACGAACTTACCTGTAAGATTCAACTTCAATGGTTTCCTTTAGCTGCTCCATGTAAGCTCTTCGTGGTCTTCCTCTTTTTCTTCTTCCTTCTATCTTTCCCTCTATTATAACTTTAATGAACTCATCGTGACGAAGAAGATGTCCTATCATTTTTCCTCTTCTGTTTTCAATAACTTTTAATAAACTTCTTTTTTACTCACTATACGCAAAACCTCTTCATTAGTCTTTTTCTCCGTCGATTTTTTTTTATCTCCGCCAACACCACATCTCAAAGGCTTGCAACCTTTCCCTGTCCCGTTGAGTCATGGTCCACGTTTCGCAGCCGTAGAGAGAAATGCTCCAGATGTACACCTTAACCAGTTTCTTCCGAGTTGAGCGTGATGTTTTAGCTGTGAGCAAAGGTCTTTTTAAATTGAAGGCTTGCTTGGCCATGGCTATCCTGGCAACAAAGCTGGTGATGTTAGCAGCGAAACATAATTGTGGTACAATTTAATTCCATACAGGTCGTACGCCATGAGCGATTGCCGATTGTTTCTTTATGCGCACGAGCATGGAAGCAAGCTTCGAACTGCCATGTCATTGTGTCTTATTCATGCGGTGTACTATTCTGTACATTTTACTATTTAGTCACAATGTACTATAATTTTTTTTCAGAATTGAAATAAGGTTTGCGTTGATTGGGCTTTGTTTTATAATATATTGTGATTTCATATCTGTAGAAGATTCTAAATGAACATGATAAATGCCATAAATATTTACTACTCGTACAAAATAAACTTAGGAGTTTATTGTAAAGATTACAATAAATTAGGGGAGGTTTGACTTTTTGCTACAACCTTTTTGGATTGGGATTTTTTTAACTAAAATGCTATACTTTTTGTAGGGTTCGTTTTGTGACTTTTTTATGCAGCACAGACGAATACGGGTCGACACACGTAAAAAGAGCTCTGGCGGCCATACATTTAATATGGTGCGCAGAGCTCTTTTTACGTGTGTCGACTTATACAGACTTTCTAATAAGTTTTGTCGCAATCACCTATGAAAAATTTAGGCTACAATTAAAATAATAATTGACACTTTTTTTTCATTGTCATTGTAATTCATGAGTCTGTTCTGACTAAAATAGGGTACTTAGGTACTAACTAAAACTTTACTGCTATGGCTTATATAAGAAACCTATTGGGGCAGTGTCGGGTTCTAAGAAAACCTTACATATTAAATTATCGAAAAAACACTCCTAATAGAACAAAGTACAGAATACGATTCCATTAGCAGTATAAATTATCGAATATGTCACCGTGCCTCGCCGGTAACGCGTAGAACTTCATTTGAATAACTTACCCGACGACATGCGCCATATAGGTGCATTGCGGCGGTACACTTTGTATTTTTTATCCCATTGTGTAGCTGTTGTTGCTGTGTTCCTCTTTACACTACCTTTGATACTGGTACGCAATGATGCAATATAAACAAGCTTCTGTCAAAAATGACATATTTGGTTTGAACCAAAACTTCCTGGCTTTTATTGCCAACTATACTTTTCTGTATACCATCATCAACGACGATTCTAACGAGCCCTAACTCAACGGCGTTACGTCGGTTAAGTACTGAATTCCCATGGCCACCTTCTGTCTCCATCATCAGATCAGCTCGATGGTACCATAATATTGAATTGTCATCCAAACTATACTTATAACCAAAATTTCAGCTCAATCGGTCACCGGGAAGTAGGTCAAATTTAACTTGCAAGATTTGATTACAGACAGACAGACAACGGGACAGGTGAAACTAAGTAAAAGCTTGTAAAAAGAGACAATATACGTAGTCTATACGTAATTCCTTGTTTAAAAATGGCCTCCAAATGTGACAGCATACGTTTCCTTTGACAACGTGAAACTGAGGCAAGTTGGTGCAATTGACTCCGTTTTAGTGTGCTACTTTTGGAGCGCTTATAAACTATCTACCTCTGTTTTATATTATATAGCTGGAACGGCTTATTTGGGTCGTTTGTAACAACCTGGTTGTTTGGAGCGAATATCGCGATACCTTTTTTCGTTTATTGGCTAACCTCAAAATTACTACTTTAAATGTTGAATAAGTGATCAAGTGATATTAAACAGAAAACAAGGACAGCTGGGGCCGTAGACAAGGTTACAATCGACAAGCGCTAACGCCAATAGAAAACTAATAAAATGTATGGGGATGACAGATGCCGACGAAACACTTTTCGTTAACATCTCCATCGATTTTATTAGTTTTCTATTGGCTTTAGCGCTTGTCGATTGTAACCTTGTCTAGGCCCCCTGATGTTCAATTACACTATGAAAATTAAACCGAAGTGGACTGGGCACATGATGAGCGACAAGAAAAGAAAAGTCCAAGAGATGGAAAAAGGAAAAAAGGGAGACAGATAGAGTTTAAAGACATAGCGGGAGCCATGTGGAGAAGGGAAGCTGTGGATAGAGTCTAAGAAAAACGACTACCAGTAATCAGTCATCATCATCATCATATCAGCCGAAAGACGTCCACTGCTGGACATAGACCTCCCCCAAAGAGTGCCAAAGTGACCGGTCCTGCGCCACCCACATCCAGCGCGCCTTCCGGTATGTGATCGCCACTCGAGAACCTTTCCGCCCCAACAGGCATCGGTTCTACGTGCTATGTGCCCCGCCCACTGCCACTAAAGCCACTGCCAGTAATCAGTAAGTGATCGCATTCTTCAAAATCTAAGTCCACCCGTGGTCTATGCCGGCAGTCGTTACTCCAAGTTTGACTTCTAACTTGGAGTAAAAAAACTCGGAGTCGGTTTGAAAACTATCAATAGTCAAGATATTCACTGAGTTAACATAAACCGGTATGGATATCACAGGATGGCCCGCGAGCTGTGTCACTGCGAGATAAACTAACCGTCTCTTTCTAACTAGAACGCTTGGAAAGTGACGGATAGTCTATGTTACCACGACATATCGATTAGACGAGTAGAGATGGGTTGTCATTTTATTACTTATCGCTGCTGTGGATCCATCACGTTATGACAAATATGCGAGTGCGAGAGCGACGGAAGTCTTATCCACAAGGATAAGTGATAAAATGGCGCAGAATGTTCAACGTTTAAATAGCGTCTGTAGCCGTCATCCCACATGGAACTGTCAAACTTCTCATACAGCAAGGTTTTAACAAACATAACTTACGATTACTGACAGTTTAAAACAACCCCCCCGTTAACCCTTTCCAACAAATACTGGCAAGCGTTTAATTGAAAAATTAAAACATGAATTCTGTGAAAAATAATGAACACGTTTCCAAATGATGCTGAAACAAAATTCCTAACTCAATTATTCGCTATTCCTTGAAATTCGAATGGTTCAGCGTTTAAATTCCAATTAAGGATAGACAGTAGCGTGTACGAAGTTTCAATGTAAAATATGCATTTTGAAATAAACTAAATTGCACAAATACAATTTCAATTTAAAGAACACGAAATGCTAAATCATTATTTCGTGAACATAACAGAGGAGAATAAAGTGAGTCCTTATGGATTGTAAAATCATTAGTTTTTTTTTCAAAAGCGTTACGGGCCTTAGCAGAATAGTTACCAAGAGACGAGAAAATAAAAAAGCGGAGATAAAGAAAAAGGAGAGACATTTTGAAAAAGTTAATTTTGGCCGTGTTTAGCTCAGTCATACCTACAGTATTAAATGACTTAATGAGGTTGAAAATTACGGTATTTTGTATACATAAACATCCTCATCTAAAATCTCACAGAAGCATAATATGAATTACTTTACAAATAGAGTTATTGTTGGGTTGATTGGTTGGTATGTATAGTCATTATGAAGAGTGGCAAGTGATCATCAGATTTATGAAAATCTCTAGGGCAAGACTTAAAAATCTGTAGAATTCCGTAGTTCTACAGAATTTTATTTCAATGCTTTACTCCACTTTACTGATGTTACTGAAGCTTAAGGCCTCTCACAAACTGACTGGGCCTTGCCGCGGCGGAATAGTTAGCTTGTCATTAGCTGTCAAATTTACTATTGACCGCCACCGCAGGCCGCGCCAGTGTGTTGCAGGCATTAAGCCAGGTTTAGACGAAGCCAGTGCTGGCTTGTTATTGTATGTAAAGCACTGGCTGCCAGCACTGGCGGGAATAGAGCGCCGGCCTATTTTTCAAGCCAGCGAGCCAGCACTGGCTTCGTCTAAACCTGGCTTTATGGTGCCCCCCGACATGGCACGGGGTGACGCGAGGCGATATGCACTCTTACTTAAGTCTCCTCGTGTTATGTGAGGACGCAGCCTATAATGATGTTGAAAGTTAGTAAAATGTTGCAAAATACGAAATATATCTGAAATTCCGTAGTTCACCAATAATTTCCGGCACAGGGTCTACAATCCGTAGATCTACGGACTTTTCCGTAGGTCTGGCAACGCTCATCTATCGTTCTCTCGATAACGAATCAACGTGTCTCATACACGACTGGTTTAAAAAGACTCGATGATCCCTTCAAACAAATGCGCAAGTTGCGGAAAGTTTTACAAGAATTATTACCTATTTTGAGAAATTCTCTATAGGAAATATTGAGCTATCCTCCAGATGTTACCATTGGGAAATTTCGAAATGTTAGAAACAACCGTCGACACATAAAAAGGGACGAATCAATAAGTGTCTTAGCGAACAAACCTTTGTTAATGTGTATAGGGAAATTGTTCGAACATTTAATGAGGTGTTTGGTGCATATAAAGGAGCAGGCTAGTTTTTTAGCGTTTTGCATATCGGAATAATGGATGGCGTGGTTTGTTTATGAATTACTCTTATTGGGCTATTTGTGGGTTTTGAACGCCAGTTATGTTGGTTGTATCCGGTGCTTGCGGAGAATACAGAATTGGGATGGGTGAATAGTAGGTACATTACTTACCAAGGGCTGTAAAAGAAAGAAAGCCCGAAATCGCAAGTATTTGTGACCTGAGCCGCAGGCTAGGGTTGTAAATATGCGATAGAGGGCTTTCTTTTTTACTGCCCGTGGTGAGTATACGATTTTACGTCTTCAACTGGCCGTAATGCGAGTTTTACCGTACGCGTAGCGTGCGATAAAACTCACATTATGGCCAGGTGTGACGTAAATTAATATAAGCACTCGCGCGAAATAAAATATAGCCTACCGTAAAACGGGGTGAGTAGGGACAAAACTGACATTCACACCTCGATAACATTTTATTTTTACATAGGCAAACTGAATGTTTTACTTATATAATAAGTGTTCCGGACGTTTGCATTTTGGTTTTCTTATGATTTTGGGCAGTTCCATTTCATAACTTTAACGATAAACACGAAATCCCACCTCACCCGTAGTCCCTCGTAGTTGGGGTGAGATGGGTTTTCATACAAAGGTGATTTTAGAAGATTGTTGGATCGTTTTTTTTTTATTATGAGTATTACTATAGCTCCATTATAAATTGGAATAATTACATTATTTAGGTAGCAGTAGCCTTAAAATCCTATCTCACCCCCTTTCATCCCTTCTCTCCCCATTCATAACCCAACTCTCCTCGCGATCCCTACTCACTCCATTTTACGGTACCCAGCGTGTGTTTGCCATTTTTAACCCCCGACGCAATAATTTTAACGTGTCTGTGTATCTGTGTATGTCTGTGGTATCGTAACTCCCAAACGGATGGACCGATTTGAATGCGGTTTTTTGTGTCATAGATAATTTCATGAAAATCTGTTCAGCCGTTTTTGAGATATTGGACTTTGAAATGAAAATGTCGGGGGTTTTTCAACTTATCTAATATATTAATATATATTAGATAAGTCGATAATTCGTTGTGGATAACACGGATGTCACTCTCGCACTCGCATACTTGTCAGCGTGCGGATGTCTTATCCACAGCCATAAAGTGATAAAATACCAACCATTAGTCATGCAGAAAGTCCATTCCACACCGATAAAAGATTTTTTGAAACCGAATAAGCGGTTCCGGTGATTACCCACATACAAACTTACAAATCTCAATCTTGGTTAGATATAGGTAGATTTACTAATAATTACACGGTTCAACTCAAGTATTTAGGTCACAGCTCATTGGAGCCACCCGACCCGCACCGCCTCGCCTCGCCTCGGAACTCTACTAACTACGGAGTTGATGTAGTGAGCGCATGCTGCCCATACAAATCCACATAAAGAATACTAACCACTCGAGGCGAGGCAGTGCGGGTCGGGTGCCGGGTGGCTCTAATGAGCTGTGACCTTTAAATCGCACTACGGGCGACATGTTTCGAACTCTTCGGGAGTCATTAACAACCGGAGAACACTGAACGGTTCGGGAGAACATGTCGCGTATAGTGACATTTAGGGTCAGTTCGGGTAAGTGCGCCACCGGGGAAAGTGCGCCTCATTCATCATTCAGTAATTTAAATCAATATCAGCACTTTACCCAGTGGCGCACTTACCCGACCTGACCTTAAAACGTGAGTTGAATCGTGTAATTATTAGCATTATTTCAACATGTCTCACGAGAGTTTAAATTCGAGATGAATTTCCTTAATGATAGTAAAATTTGACGTCCTCAACCGATAGTCCTAGTAAAAATGGGACTCTGTCCAACAGATTCGCTAGGTAACAAGGTAACTTATAAGTAAAACAAAAACTTCTAACAAGAGTAACTTCCAATTAGATTTTGCCTATTTACTGTTGATGTCATGACTGGCGAAGTCATAAACCATTGTAAAACATTATCTATTTTATTTCCTTAAAAGGCTTCGGTAATAGATACCAACCCAATTACACCATTATATGCTGTACTCAATTCAAGTACCTACATGGATTAACCGACAAAGGCACAAGTAGCGTCTATTGTTAATATGAATCATTAATTCAATTAGCATCCAACGGTATTGCAAAACGTCTATTCACAAAGCTGAGAACTGCCAACGACCACGAAGCGAAATAAACAAAAACTCGCGAAATCAGGTCGCTGGACTCACTGGTTCCATGAAATATTTCGATAGGCCATCTCCCCCTTATGGCCATCCACCCCGGAATTACCCTACCTATATATAAGACCTCTGCATCTAGATAATAATAATAGAAGCGCAACCGCGGAAGCACCTCCATCTTGCAGACGACCGCTGCTACAATAAAACTATCTACTTGCTTTGCACGCTTATCATATTAATACGGCGCGAGCTATGTCGCGGCGAGATAGACTATCCGACTCTTTCTAATTAGAACACTTGCAGGTTGTCTGGAAGAGATCGCTCTTTAGCGATAGGACCACCTGTTGTTGCCTAGGATTAATGTTTTGTTTATAGTTGTTTTCTCTTTGTGGTGCACAGTAAAGTTTATATTACTGTGAACACTAAAAGTGAGGCCTCTGCCCAGCAGTGGGACACAAAATAGGTTTAAAAAAAAAACTGTGACTAAGGTCGCTAGAGCTCTCGAGGTTGCGCTGTGTTGACCTGCATTTGTTTTTAGCTATCGAGAAGATGAATCGAATCAATAAAGAGTGGACAGCGAGCTTATGGAGTCGCCAACGTTCAGGTAACGGTGTTTGCTTATAGTTTGTTCCAGTTTAGATGACGAAAAGTACTTAAAACCAACCATTACCGACATCTATTGTTTAATTGTTATCTTCAAGTAGGGCTGTACAACAATAACGCATAAACAACAGAACACGTGCCACTCTTCACTCAGATTTATGACGTCTCTTTGTTATCTTTTCCTTTCATATTTAGCAACAAAAGAAGTAGTAAAATCCCACGTTAAGTTAATTTTCGTCATTGTAACTGGAACAATCTATACCTGACGGGCAGTATGCTTGCTTGCCAACCATCGTATTATAAATCTGGGGGTCAACAGACACTAGGTGGCTGGCGGTCGACTACTGAGTTTCGTGAACAGGCAGGTTATCATGATACGTTTGTCGGCAGCCAATTTATTGTTCGTTTATGCTAGAGGATCCACAATGATTGCTCAAAATAATATGATCAGTTGTGAGCCATTTTCAAACTTGGTGTACAAGACTCACGGTTGCATTTTGAATGCTGCGTTTAAATGAGATGCGAGTTTGTAAAAGTAAACCACCATTATTTAACTAGGCAATTCCAGCTTCAAAAATTTACATTCAATGTTTCATTGCTTGCAAAACATTTCAGATGAAGATTAAGGGTTAATCTTCATTATGAACGTGATTTTAGTTGGGCTATTGTTCTCAAATAATGTTAATTTAATCGGTATTTATAAATCTCTGTACCAATAGGTTAATTGTGTACCTAATTATATTTCTGAGTGTATTTGTATAAGTCCGATTTTAAACTTGAACTTTCTGCCCGCGTTTTGCGAAGATCGCAGGCAAACCCGCCTATGCCATTAAAAAAACCCATTCTACCAAACCCATTAGAGAATTTTTGAAATCGGATTAGTAGTTCTGAAAATTACCCCCTACATACGAACTGACAAAGTTACTATATCACAGACCCTTCCTCTTTAGCACATTATATTTAGATTTTTTTTACAGCCGATAGGTATTTGAGAGCCGTCATCCCTGTACAATAAACGTGAATGATGACATAATGGGAGAAATTGTAATCAGTAATCATTCACTTACGCAGTCTTCAAATTTTCATCGCTACTATATAAACTTAATCCTAGAAATTTAGTAAAGTCTGTTTCATTAATTCTTTGGTCTTAAGTAATAATCAAATAAGGTGTATTGTTTGCCCGTCTTTACAAGATTTAGGTACATGTAAGTTATTCTTGTTGAGCCACTCAATTATAATACTTAAAGTCTGGTTTATATTGTCCTGATGTACATGCGTGTCTGTCTCTGTAAATATCACAGTTCTGTCATCGGCGAATAATACCATTGGGTGATTTATGGCTCTAGGTAGATGATTGATATACACAATAAATAGAAGAGGGCCTAAAACACTTCCCTGTGGTACGCCATAGCTCATTTTAGATGTAAGGTAATTTTCACTACAGTTTATATAAGTATGGACGATGGTAAACGTGGCTTTTCATTCCCCTTCCGTTATTGAATTTTAACAAATTGACCTGACATTGACAATCGGAAAAAATCCGATTTTAACTACGTCCGTTAACTTACGATACAAAAAGTGTTGAACAGAATAAAAGAAAAGAGAACTATATTATCAGAAGTAAAAAACCGAAGAGTAGTAATGATAGGACATCTGCTAAGACACAGACAAGGTCGTGTCTTTTCCTTCTATAGAAGGAAGATTTAAAGACCGAGAGGCAGCGTAAGGCCAAGAGGATACTATTTCAAAAAAATAAACAGAGAAAGTTAATTTCAGATAGCAAAGGGAATGGTAGAAGACAGAAACGGCTGGCGATTGCTGCAACGACAAGACTAGTTTAAAACAATCGACCCTAAATAGGTGCCGTAAGGACCCCCCTATTACCCATTGTTTTAAAGGCGTATTGCTACATTAATTTCACTTCCCAACTCTCCGTAAAATATTACATGTATTGAACCAAAAACCGTTTACATAAAAATTAAGCGCAGATTATTAAGAACCGATTATGTTTCGCCGTTAAAAAATATGAAATATCGACTGGGAACTTCGTTTAACCAACTTGAAATTCGTGGAAGAGATTACATTGTTTGCTCTGGGTGCGGTATTGTAGGATCATTTCATTTCAGAATATGTTTTATAGTGGTTTTATAAGTATAATACGAGCCTTATCTGCGCCACGAGTGGATTTAAATATGCCGATGTCTTTTGAAGAATTCATGTGAAGTTATTGGTTATTGTATATAATATATATAGAGATGACATGGTTTTTTTTTTTTTTTTTTTTTATTCTTTTATTAATTAGGGACTTAAAATCCTTATTGATTATGTCAGCCCCATCGTACCTTAACCAATATTACATCCAATACTTATGGTATGGTCTTATATCTACTTAAATAATCTAACACGAATAAATAAATTTGCTTGGCCTCAACTGACGTAGGCTCAGCCAAAATACACTGGAATCCACCAATATCTATCCTATTCAGATTGAGTGAGCGAAACAGAGTTAATCTGTCGCCTTCGTTCCGTACACATTCCGTCTAAACATGTTGAACGTCTTCTATTTTATTGCATGTCTCACAGTTTGGAGATGGTTCTTTTTTCATCATGTACGCAAACTTTTTAAGCGGAATGTAGCCAGAACGTAACCTTAAAGCTATCTTAATGAATGTTCTACTTAAATCTGCTTTTATGAACCAAGGTACATGAGGAGGTTCACATTGCATAGTTTTGTACCACACACCTTTTTCCTTGGAACGTTCGTCAAAATGTTCCTTCCAGATACATCGTATTTTTCTACTGTATATATGTAGTTTTTCTGTAAACTCTGGAGTAACATATACCTCCGCCCCACTCATGCAGGCAGCTTTGGCTAATTTGTCAACCTCCTCATTTCCTCTCAATCCTCTATGTGAGGGGATCCACTGCAATCTCAGCACCATATCGGCAGGTATTCCGACCGGACCGAGACGACCGGTTAGTCTAGTGGGTAGTGACGCTGCCTACGAAGCTGAAGGTCCTGGGTTCGAATCCCGGTAAGGGCAAATATTTGTGTGATGAGCATGAATATTTGTTTCTGAGTCATGGATGTTTTCTATGTATTTAAGTATTTCTATCTATTAAATATATCGTCGTCTAGTACCCATAACACAAGCCTTATTGAGCTTACTATGGGACTAGGTGGATTTGTGTAAGATTGTCCCCTAATATTTATTATTATTATTATTTATTTATTATTCTTCTTAATTTCTGTAGCACTGTATACGCTAACGCTGTACCTCTGATGCCAGAGGCGCAGCGAGCAACATGCTGCAAGGCACTTTTGCTATCCGTCAATATTACAACTTTATCAAGTTTTGAACTAACAGCATATGATATGGCTTCTGAGATGGCAAATAGTTCAGCTGACATAATACATATTTCTGACGTTATTTTATAAGAGTTGTCTACTTTACACACATGGTTAATAGCTGGCATAAAAAATAACTTGGAAATGACAAATTAAAAGTTAAATGTATGCTAATCAATTTAGGCCAGTGGTTCAAGCATGCAGCTTTGAAAACGCGCACGTTCGAATCCCGGCTCGTATCAATGAGTTTTTCCAAACTTATGTATCATTTGATATTATTTACCGTTAGCTTTTTGGTGAAGGAAAAACATCGTGGGGAAACCTGCATACACCTGCGAAGAAATTCAAACGTGTATGTGAAGTCCCCAACCCGCACTGGGCCAGCGTGGGGACTACTGCCCGTTCCCTCACATGAGAGGAGGCCTGTGCCCAGCAGTGGGACGTATGTAGGCTGATTTTTATTACTTAGATGTTGCTGATTAACCGAGGCATTTACGCCCGGGAAGAGGTCATGTACATTTTTGTAAATTGATTGTTTTTTGTTTCCTGATCCATATAACTTAACATGCATCTGATAACTAAAATGTGTTTTTCCGTTTCTCACGAAAATACGTTTAATGGATGTTTATGAATAACAACATTAAAGTTTTAAAACATTAATAATAAGTAGATGGGTTTTCGTGGATATGTTTTTGAAGAATTGGGCGTAGATTTTGATGTCGTTTTCGACTATTTGTTAGATGTCCGCTAAACTAAGATACCTAACAAGAAACGAATGAATCGCTGCAAAACTCCGCCGTGCGATCTCTCTTATTGTCAATCTAGCAAATAAAGTAACGACATTAACTTACTTTGGCACATTAAAAGATCAGTGCGCTGAATTAGTATAGGAATGCTTTTCAATTCTGTTAATCTTGTTTGTCTGGAGACGAACTAGATTATTTACAAGAAAGCCGATAGCAATTTCTAGAGTATTTCAATCCATTAAGAGATTTACATTTAGTACTTATTTATCTTGATGTCATGTACATACCTTAAGTTATTGACTTCAAAGCCAATTAAGAAAAATATTTGATCATCAACACCGTAAGATCATTATTACTACTTAATGTTAGAAATAGGTAAAGTTGTGTTTTTATCTTTGTGAGTTTGAGGTTTGTAAAATAGAGATTCCTCGGAATTACTTAAAAAAAAAACAATTTTAAATTCGTTACTGCTTCTTAACTAAAAGCGATATTTCTGAGTTAATTCGACTAAATAGTCTTAATACATTGGTCTGAACTAAAACACACCGATCTTGCGAAGGTCACAGCATATTGAGGTCATATTGGCGAGCGAGATAGTTTATTATACAAAATTTCGAGAGTTACTTTGAATGAATGAATGGTTTATTCTTAAGTTTCTTCTCTAGCCATAAGACAGATTCGAAGATCATGCTGTAACTATTTCAGTATTAAGTATGAAATAAAAACATCCAAGTTAACCCAAACTTAGGACCAATCTGCAATCCAATCTTGGAATAATTAAACGTAAATATGTAACTAATACATTTATATAACACACCAGTAATTTGTCCGTTTTCTTTGGTTCTGTAGTTCTCATATCCAGCACCAAATATGATTTGGCCTAAAGGTTGACTGGTAGAGAATTATGGCTAAGAAGGTAACTTGTTACTGCGCAATAAAGTTTAAATAAATAAAAAACTTAAAAATCACCCTACAAATACTTTTCCAGACGAATTACAAATAGAATTCACCTCTATTTTTAAATATTCAGGCGTTGTCTTGACAGTTACATTCCTTGGGGCGAAAAAAGAGCTTTACATTTCTGACATGACAGGCAACGCGAACGTAAACTAGCTGTATCTTTTGAGACGTCTTTTCTAAGATGGTTTTACAAAGCTTTGGTATATCATTTTGAACTGTCCCCCTGGAAGTCAGGTCTAGTCTAAACAATAAAGTATTGAAAATAAATATCTTGCACGAGATGTTAAGTTTGCAGCGTTGTTTTGGTTGGAACGGGAAACCTGAAAAACGAGCAAAGATTGGTTTTGAAAGATATCGCCACACAGCACCTCAATGCGTTATTAATTATTTGGTATATCTGAGAGCCCAATGTGATTACAAAAACAGAAAAGTCTATGAAATTGTACCTTTCTTCCTACTATTCACTCTTTCTCCAAATAAATACAAAAATATAATTAATAAATGATAATAAATATTTGCGGACAATTTAGATTTAATGTAGGGCGACACGAAATGTTCATATTCATATTCATATTCATATTCATTTATTCATTGTTGTCACATATGGCACATATATACAAATATATCATGGAGACAGATGGTAGGTCTTAATCTAAGTCAGTTCCACATGGACACCCTGCAAGGGCACCACAAATATACTCGTACTTAAGCCTAGGTATACAAAAATAAAAAATATTATTATTATGAAACTAGATTACGGTAGGTATGTCATATTTCAAAAAGTAAAGTAAAACTAAATATTGCTATTCAATCGATATAATTTTTTAAGGATTAGAATAAAATAAAATAAAAACATTGTAAAACTAAATGATGGCATTCGGTCAATATTATTTTACATTTATTTGAGGTTATTATCTGTCATATATTCTTCAATAGTATAATAGGATTTTTGAATTAATATGTCTTTTAGCTTCCTAATAAAAACATCGTCTTTTCGCTCATCGTGTAACTGTGAAGGTATTTTGTTGTAAATTTTAATACACCTGCAATAAGGGCTATTCTTAAATGTTTGATTAATGTTTGACCGCGTGTGTATTAAACCCTCTATCTACTACTATCAAAGAAATGACCAGGGCCAGTGACACCCTCGGTTAACCGTTAGTTAAGTATCACTAACCGATCGGCCCTAATTGAATTGATTAGACCGCGTGGGCTCCATTGTAACTACGTATTAACTAACTGTGCTAATTACCTATGTTAAGGGGCTACCTGAGGTTTTCATTGATTTTTGACGAGTTTTGAATCGTATCTCCTACTTTTGCACTACAGATAGAATTATAAGTCAAACGGCTATCGGTTCTTCAATCTTGTATCTCCATTTTGGTCAACCGGATGAATACTTAATTTTGTATGATTTTTTTAAACATTGTCTAAAAGAACACTTATTTTGTATCTCTATTGACGTGAAAGATCTAACATATACGAAATCTACATATTTGGGTTCGTCTATGACGTTTCTAAAGACGTGTCTAGGATTTTCATTTTAAACTAGAAAACCAGTTTTTTGGGCTAAAATTGTTCAACTTTGATGCCAAATATCTCAAAAACAATGAACTTTGAAGTAAATAAATGAGATACTATATTGCTTAAAGCCGTAGTTCTTAATATAATACGCTACAAAAAACATTAAAAACCTAAGGGATTCAGATCGAAGGTCATTAACGTATGGGAGCCCCTTAAGAAGGGAATTGATTTATATGCGTTCGTTGCGTTTGTTATGATATTGAACTAGTTGATACAAAAAGGTCCTACCTCGTTTTTGACTTAATTACCGAGTCACTGTTGGCATACAGTCTAGTGTAAAAATATGGGTGCATACAACTTATTAGACATGCGCCGAATATTCGGTAATTATTCGGTATTTGGCATATTCGGCATGTTTTTCAATGTTCGGTATTCGGCCGAATTATTCGGTAAAACTGCCGAATATTTACCGAATAAACATAATTATGCTATTTATCTGATAATAAATAAATCATTCATACTATTTGTAGCTCTTAAATGTTAAAAGTTATATATTTATTGTTATAATAACAACACTTCGCAATCCGTGTAATCACTAATTAAGACATCAAATAACTAAACCCGACAAGGCTAGCTGGCCGGCCGTCTCGCTTGGCCAATACGGGTAGCGGGCGGCGAGCGGGAGGGGTCAAACTCGCGCTCAGCGAGCCGCGCCGACCTGCATAAACCTGTTTAGTTTTACCGAATGATTCGGCCGAATATTCGGTTCGGTAAGATCTGAACCGAATGTTCGGCCGAATATTCGTATTCTCTACAACTTATCATCATCATCATATCAGCCAAAAGACGTCAACTGCTGAATATAGGCCTGCCCCCAAGAGTGCCACAATGACCGGTTCTGCGCCACCCGCATACAACTTAAGCATATACTCATAAATAAATACGTCCCATGGGCCCATGACGACCGGTTTAGGCTAGTTCGTAGTGACCCTGCCTACGAAGCTAGAGATCCTGGGTTCGAATCCCGGTAAGGGCATTTATTTGTGTGATGATCACGAATATGTTCCTGAGTCATGGATGTTTTCTATGTATTTAAGTTATTTTTTTATATATTTTTATCGTCGTCCAGAATCTAGAAAATAGTACAAGCTTTACTTAGTTTGGGACTAGGTTGACTTGTGTAAGATTTCCGCACATATTTTAATTTATTTATTGGTCTTATGACGACGGGATAAGCTTTCGGTACCCATTTAGGAGAGGATCAAATCGATACAAGTTTTTGCACTGACTGTAGGTACATTCAGCATCAAAAGTAACTGCGCAAACGAAAACGTCAAAAGTCTTTTTCACTTCTCATGCTCGAAAAGTGTGCCATATTAGTCTTAGATAGCGGGGCTAAAGTAGTACATTTAGCCCCTAGGGAAAATATGTAAACATACATATTTATGACTAAAACATTTTGATTTGACCAATCAAAACACTACAACGTATTAAATCCACCAATCACAACTGTTTAAAAAACCATTTGTATTTGCTATCAACTAATCAGAATACAGCAATATATGTATTAGAATCAACCAATCAAGAAACAGAATAAATTTCAAATATTAGGCGTTTTGTATTCCCGAATTCACAATCATTAAAAAAAAAACGCCTTTGGCCGTCTATAGCCTCGTCCAAACGTTCAAGCGGGGTGGCCTGCAAACATGACATATTATCTAAGCTATTAGATTGAGCGGGATTGACTGCTGTCTATCTCGCTTTATCTTATGCAGCGTATGCTGTCCGCCCTGCTCGGCTATTTGGACCCGGCTATATACGGTAAGTAGCGTTTATTCGTGGTGTCAATATTTTGTATCTGTGTCAAACAGTTTATTAAAAAAATCATGCTGCCAAATTGAACAATGTTTTCGCTGTGGAATTTATTATTGATTGTAAATAGATGGATAATCTTTGTTTTCACTATTTTCTCGCAGTCTAAGTGAAAAGTAGTGTATAAGTAACTCTGGTCTAAAAGCCATATTACCACTCGAACAATTTTAAAATAACCATCTCGTGGTAATATGGTTTATTTTAACCCCTTGTCATACAATTTACTATATTACAAGGGAATAAAAGCTTTTGACGTCTTCGATTGCGCAGTTACTTTTGATGCTGACTGTACCAGGATGACCGCTTATGCCTAGCTTTAGATATGAGCAAGGATAGGACAAACGCCCGTCATTTTGAAAACTTAACCCTGTTCTGTACAGTAGAGACTTCCTAATGATATTTTTTTTTTTTAGAAGTTTACTCAAAATATTATAATTTAATGTACTTCTTATTCTTATTTAGTACCTATTTTTTTTATTAATATAAGGAAGTCTCTACTGTACAGAACAGGGTTAAGTTTTCAAAATGACGGGCGTTTGTCCTATCCTTGGATATGAGTTAGCGGCACATGAATTTGAAACGTACTTAATTGTATTATGAATGATGTACTCTTTAGGGTCTACAGATACATATTTTGATATTTTGAGTGGTTCAGGCATGTGGCTGTCAAGCGGCGGTCGTGGGTTCGATCCCCACTCGACTCCCGGCTCGTACCAATGAGTTTTTCGGAACTTATGTACGGAATATTTGCCGTTAGCTTTTCGGTGAAGGGAAACATCGTGAGGAAAACCGGTCTAATCCCAATAAGGTCTTGTTTTCCCTCTGGGTTGGAAGGTCAGATGGCAGTCGCTTTCGTAAAACTAGTGTCTATGCACAAATCTTGGGATGAGGTGTCAAAGCGGACCCCGGGCTCTTTTAGGGCACAACCGGGAATAACGCTAGGAGGATGATGAGATATATATTTTGACTTGAAAAAGTGCCCTTGTGCCATTAGCAGAATAAATGTTTTGATGTTGATTTTTTATTCATAATACGCTGAGCTTACAATGTCCAATCATAACATATTATAGAAAAATGGTTAATCGATTTGACTAATGTCTAAATCACTTTCGCTGTCTTCAGTTTTGCTCAAACGAAAAAGCTGTTTTGCCAACCTTGCATAAAGATAAAATCTCTAATAACACTTATCCATACGTAATGTACCTACTCATGGCCATGTCATGACTTATAAATCCATTCATTGCAGCGTAAACTTATTTTTATAATCTCGTATCTCAGCCAAACACAGTCCCAAAAGAGACCTAATGTTTGAGAATAAAGTCCATTATCGAAATAAGGGTAGGAGGAATAGGAGTGTGCAGGTTTTCAGTTGATATCACGATGGCAATCCATCTAAAGCACTTGATTACCGCGTGCGTAATTATGAGAAGCTGGGTCAGTTATTGCTTTGTAATAAGGGTGAAAATGTAGACATTTATTTGAAGTCTAATGGTCAATCGACGGGGATAAAACAATGTTTAATGTCCGTGTGTTGGTTACGATTAAGCTCTGTATGCAAGATCGCCGTCGGCGGATGCGGATAGTCTACGAACATGAGGATAGTATACTGACGTGACGACTGAGCTGCGACCAGTTGGAGCGAGGCCAGGGACGTCACTCAGCACGGCTATCACGCGACGGCGCGCGAGCTCTCTCGATTTTTCTCGCACTATCCTTCTCTCTCTTATTAGAACACTTAGAACAAGAGGTAAAGTGCGAGAAAAATCGTGAGTATGTCGCGGCCGTCCCATGATAGACGTGCAGGACAGGAAGGCAGGGCGCGAGCTTATGAAGACCCTATGCACTTCTGGGGTGCCCTAGGACTATAACAACAACTTTTTAATGGTGTTGCAGCAGGAACGAATTGTTGATTACTAAGTGATATGACGAAATGTGTTCATAAATAGCTGCGTCATATGTTTGTGAGTTATATAATTCATATTGAGGACGCTGCGGAAAACAGTGAGATGTCCCGTTCAGTGGTAAAATCATTCGAATAACTTGCCCTTTTTGAGATAAAAATCTAAAGTTGTGTGCCGTGTTTTTATGAACACAATCAAAAAAATATCTTAAAGTAGGCCTCAGGACCTTTTTCACTGGTATTTGCAAAAATATATTTAAACTAGCTTTTGCCCGCGGCTTCGCCCGCGTAGTAAGTGTAATTTTGCAATAACTGTTGAATTGTTACGCCGGCAACGGCCTACTTACTGACTTACTTCCCTTATGAATGACCATTCGTCAAAACCCGTTATAGTATTTTTTTTTTTTCCTTTTATTTTTATTCCCGTGTGGTGTAGGGTAGAATTTCACCACCCCCTTTCTTCCCGTGGGTGTCGTGAAAGTCGACTAAGGGAGCAGGGTTGAAGTGTGTTGTGGGCGATGGGGTAACAACCTATCACTGCAATATACCCACATTTACGCTAAAAGTGGCGCTGGAACATAAGTTTCATGTGCTCTGCCTACCCCTTTTGGGAATAAACGCGTGAATTGTACTAACTAAAGTACTTTTTTTGTATCTTAATAAGTAATCTTCCTACAAAGTTTCAAGTCTCTAGTTCATCAATTAATGTTTCTCTCATACAAACTTTGCACCCCTATTTAACCCCTTCAGGAATGGAATTTCCAAAAATCCCGTCTAATCCTTTGCCTACGTCATAAAAGGAAGTTCTGGTGTAAATTTCAAGTTTCTAGCTCAAAAAATAAAGTTCCCTCGTACAAACTTTGCACCCCTATTTAACCCCCTTAGGGGTGGAATTTTCTAAAACGCTGACAGTTCTTTTTTGTATTCTAATAAGTAATTTTTCTACAAAGTTTCAAGATTCTAGCTCTAAAAATAAAGTTCCCTCATACAAACTCTGCACTCCTATTTAATCCCCTTAGGGGTAGAATTTTAAAAACGCAGAAAGTACTTTTTTTGTATTGTATTAAGTAATCTTTCTACAAAGTTTCAAGTTTCTAGCTCAAAGAATAATGTTTCCCCGATACAAACTTGGCACCCCTATTTAACCCCCTTAGGGGAAGAATTTTCTAAAACGCCTTAAGTACTTTTCTGTATCTTAATAAGTAATCTTCCTACAAAGTTTCAAGTCTGTAGTTCAAAAATTTTTTTTTCTCTCATACAAACTTTGGACCCCTATTTAACTCCTTTAGGGTTGGAATTTCCAAAAATCCCGTCTTACCTACGTCATAAAAGGAAGTTCTAGTGTAAATTTCAAGTTTCTAATCCCAGTAGTTTCAGATACAAAATCCCGTCTTACCTACGTCATAAAAGGAAGTTCTAGTGTAAATTTCAAGTTTCTAATCCCAGTAGTTTCAGATACAAAATCCCGTCTTACCTACGTCATAAAAGGAAGTTCTAGTGTAAATTTCAAGTTTCTAATCCCAGTAGTTTCAGATACAAACTTTGCACCCTTAGTTATTAACCCCCTTAGGGGTGGAATTTTCTAAAACGCTGACAGTTCTTTTTTGTATTCTAATAAGTAATTTTTCTACTAAGTTTCAAGTTTCTAGCTCAAAAAATAAAGTTCACTCATACAAACTTTGCACCCCTATTTAACCCCATTAGGGGTGGAATTTTCTAAAACTCTGACAGTCCTTTTTTGTATTCTAATAAGTAATTTTTCTAAAAATTTTCAAGTTTCTAGTAAAAAAAAAAAAATGTTTCTCTCATACAAACTTTGCACCCCTATTTAACCCCCTTAGGCATGGAATTTCCAGAAATCCCGTCTTATCCCTTGCCTGCGTCATAAAAGGAAGTTCTGGTGTAAATTTCAAGTTTCTAGTATCAGTAGTTTCGGATACAAACTTTGCACCCCTATTTAACCCCCTTGGGGGTGGAGTTTTCCAAAACGCTGAAAGTATTTTTTTTCTATCCTAATAAGTAATCTTCCAACAAAGTTTCAAGTCTCTAGTTCAAAAAATAATGTTTACCCATACAAACTTTTGACCCCCATTTCACTCCCTTAGGGGATGAATTTTGATAAAACCCTTTCTTAGTGCTCCCCTAGATCTTATAAGGAACCTACGTGCCAAATTAAGAATCTCTAGAACCAGCGGTTTGGGCTGTGCGTTGATATGTCAACTTTGCACCCCTATTTAACCCACCCACCACCCACTTAGGGGTAGAATTTTCAAAAACGCTGAAAGTATTTTTTTTGTATTTTAATAAGTAATCTTCCTACAAAGTTTCAAGTCTCTAGTTCAACAAATAATGTTTCCCCCTATACAAACTTTGGACCCCCATATCACCCCCTTAGGGGTTGAATTTTGAAAAATCCTTTCTTAGTGCTCTTCTAGGCCTTATAAGGAACCTACGTGTCAAATTTGGAATCTCTAGAACCAGCGGTTTGGGCTGTGCGTTGATATGTCAGTCAGTTTCTTCTTTTATATATTTAGACCAAGATGGTTTTTCATACAAAGGTGATTTTTGAAGATTGTTGGATCGATTTTTTTTATTATGCGTTATTACTATAGCTCCATTTTAAATTGGAATACATTCATTTTGTAGCAGTAGCCTTAAAATTCCTGCTCACCCCCCTCTCAAACCTTATCACCCCATTCATAAGCCACCACCTCTCCCCGCGAAACCTACTCACCCCGTTTTACGGTACCTAATTTTTATTTTGTTTTGTGTGCCACTACTAATTTTTTAAGTTAATTGTAAAAAAATAATTAAGGGGGGCACTCCGTACATACAAATAACTAAAGGTACAAAAAATATATTAACCCCCTTATGGGTTGTATTTTTCCAAAACACAATGACTTTTTTTGGATTCTGATAAGTTTTAATTTTGTAGGTCACAAAAAGAGTTTCCCCCATACAAACTTTTCACCCCTATTTAACCTACTTAGGAGTGGGCTTTTCCAAAACCCTAAAATTACTTTTCTTGTATTGTAATATGGAGTCCATACATAAAGTGGCAAGTCTCTCACTTAAAGTTTTACTCCAATCCCATACAGACTTTCAACCCCTTTTTAACCCCTTTAGGGGTAGAATTTTCCAAAACGCTGAAATTACTTTATTTGTATTCTAATAAGTAATCTTTCTACAAAGTTTGAAGTCTCTAGCTCAAAAACTAAAGTTTTCCCCATACAAACTTTGCACCCCTATTTAACCCCTTTAGGGGTGAAATTTTCAAAAATCGCTTCTTAGTGGGTACTTACGTTATGTAAAGCACCTATTGTGAAAAAATCAGCTTTCTAAGTTCAACGGTTTGGGCTGGGCGTTGATGAGTCAGTCAGTCAGGACTTTTACGTTTATATATATAGATTAAACAAAACCACGCATTCATTAAAATGAAACAAGCATAATCTCCCATGGATGCATGCCTACCCAGCACCGCAGCAGTTGCGCAACACTTTGATTGTTCATAGCCCACGGTGTCTTACGCAACCAATTAGATATACGACCTCAAATAATAATTTAGCAAGGTCGGCGAAAGTACGGATTTCGATTTCGAGCCTCTATTAATACGAATTGTTTCAATCGGCTACATGACTATAAAAGGAAACGTTTAGTTACAATAGTAATTCAAGCTCTATAATAACCATCTTAAAGTTCAAAATGGTACATTGTCGATTGATAGTGTAGGATCGGGATGAGAATTGGACTCGTTATAGACAATGGTTGTTAATTAAATCAGTTGACATAAAGAACGGCCTTGGCTGTTTGAAAAGAAAATGGCGTCTTAGTGGGTGGCATGGTGAACATTGGTTTCATTGCAAAATTGTAATTGAGAAAGTACCATGTTAAATGTAGTAAAGGTACCCCGCTGCGGATAATATCTTTTGTTCCAGGTACAAAAACGATCCGACAGTTGCTTAGACTTTTATATTTGAGATTATTTGCGTAGGCCGATTTGCATCAAAGTAGTTCAAAAAGCAACTCTACCTTCCTAGGTAGAAGTTTCCAATTCCAATGGCAGATTCATAAAAGGTCGGCAACATTAAATAATCTGTACCATAACTTCACGTCCACACGCACGAAGCATGGCAGCCCAATGCGCAGAATTAAGTCGTTATCGGGTAACGTGATACGAAAATGTATAAATATCAGCGCCAATTATAGTCCATCGGAATAACAAAACAGCATAGGTAAACCTAACTCCATAAGGTCTAGTTTACACTCTAGGTAGGAAATTATGTACCTACTTCCGAAAAGACAATGTTACCGCCAATTGTATTCTTGATATGATATGATGGTTTCATCGGGCTACGGAATAACGCGTATTATAAGGGGGTAGAGCGATATTTCCAATAGGATTCAAATAAATAAATAATTATTATGAAACAATCTTACACAAACCGCATAGTAAGCTCAATAAGGTACGTAATGATAGGTACGTATACTAGACGACGATAATATAATAATAGATATAAATACTTAAATACATAGAAAAAATCCAAGACTCGGTAACAAATACTCATGCCCATCACAAAAGTATTCACGCTTGGCGGGATTCGAACCCAAGGCTTTCAGCTTCGTAGGCAGCGTCACTATACCCACTAGGCTAACCTGTCGTCAAATTCATCTCGGATTAGCAGTATGACATGGCATGGTTCGCTTCCCCAAAACGCCATGCCAGCAAATTCAGGACTTGAAATAGAAATTCGTTACATTTAAAAATGGAATCCCATTGTTATCTAGGCTAGTAGCGAGTGCGGTCGGTGCGTTTCCGCTTCCGCCCACCGGTTACCGCGTCCGTCGCACGCGCCGGCTGGCGGTGAAAAAACGCGGCAGAGGATGCGGTTGGACTATAGTATAGTTTTCCTGACTGAATGGTGATTGCGAAACGTTCTCATCGACGCTTATTTGTACCTTTATGCTAATAATTTTATGCGGAATAGGTACTAAACTAGCTAAAGTTTAGTAACTATTCCGCGTAAAGTTCCCCTAAAACCTTCATCATTATCTAATATCCCGGTCCCGTGCAAGTCTCATCTAGAAATTACCCGCGGTCTTTTTTGCGTCGTCAACCCATCGAGCTGACGCTTCTTTAAGACTTTAATTGTATGAATAGTTTAAAGTTCTTAATGGGATGACGACAGCTGCTTACGAAGGTATTGAACGTTAAGCTGTTTGATTGAGTAACGCGTCGTACGTCCGTCAGGGAGGTAGCCACGTAAAGTTTCGAACGCGCGTTAGGACAGTTTAACTGTAATTTTTCCGTATAAAATTTGACATTTAGATAAACCTTAAGCGTGCTACACTAATAACGATAAAATATAAATTATCTGCGCTGTGTGTGTTAGTTCATTGAATTATATCTATCTGAAGGCATATTGAGCGATATGCGCCTCAGATAGATACAGATATCTTACCGTATCTGCGTAGTGTGTAGCGTCCTTAACTTACGTACAATGCGTTACGTGATCGACCGGCTGATCAGGATGTAATTTTTGGTATGAGAAAATTACAGTTAATTTGTCCTACCACTCGTTCGAAAAGTTACGTAATTACCCCGAATGCCGATAAATATAACATAACCTCACTCCTGTATCACGCTAGCTCATCCACAACACATTTGAACCCTAATCCTCCACAGTCTGTCACGAAGAAAGATGATGCAATTCTTTTGTTACCCGACGCCATATGGTTCACATGCCAGACCAGACAATCCCTCCAAAATCATAATCACTCGCCTAAAAGGGAATGGGCTAAAAAGACCAACAGTCCCACGCAAGTCCAACGCGGGTTGGGAAGTTCAAGGCTATCACATATTTCTTGTCACCCATTTCGCTCTGTTATAAATGTTATAATTAATGGCGAAAAGAAAAAAAGACGGGGCAAATTGCTGTACATATAATATGAGTATTACTGGCATTAATTTTATGAAATTATTTAAACATTCAATCTCAAAATTAAACGCGGAATTTCTGTAACTCTAAAGTTACCGCCAATTTTCATTTTTAAATCAAGTCGCGAAACCTCAAAAAACAACTGTCCTTTCTCAAGATGTTTAAGACCTCATTCCTTAAACAACACGATAAATTCAAATACAAACGAGCAAAAATTTGGTGCGACGTAAGTTATTTGACATTATGAATAAATGCAGTTTGTTTTTAAAGCGAAATATCGTAAAAATCCCAAATGCCTCCGCCTCCCGTCACGGTATCCTGCTGAGATATTTATTCCTTTCGCAATTAATGCTCAATACACCTCCATACAACAGTATTTTATTACAAATATTACCAATTAAACCATGTATAAAACGAAGCGCAAAAAACAAGAAAAAAACACAATTGAATCAGGCACTGACTGATATTTATTTTATTGGAGAAACCTTTTTAAAACAAGGCTCGGGTCCAAATCGATACATTTATTGGTCTCACATGCATGTTAATGTCGAAGTATAAATCACTAATGTAATATCCTAAATACACTGCAGGTCGGTTTATAAATTTCGGAAGTATTAACAGTTGACAGTATCAGTGGACGTGTTAATTTATGCCTTATATTAACTCCCCTAATGAACATAACACGCGATATCAAAACCAAAACACTTACGTTTTTTGAAAGGCTATTTGCATTTTAATCTTTAGTGCTTTGTGGTTCGGTTATCATAAAAAAACCTATATTTTAAACTAGAGCGTAACGCGTTTAAAAGTTTATTGCTGGCTTAAATCATAACCATAATCCCATGTATTTCAATGACGCAAGCGCTAGAGCAGAAATAAAACACACAAATAAAACAAAAATAACATTTTACATCGTAACCACTAAAACGCATATTAATTTTAACACGCATTAGCGATCTCATAACACAGATCAGTTAAGAATCTGTATTGTCGCCCCGCCGTTTGGACGAAGAACATATTATCTACATTCTTGCTTCTCCTCTCGACCCGCTAACGTTTCCGCTCCGCTAAAAGGGTGTATCTTCATACAATTACTTATAATACAAATGCTGTTGTTTAGCCACGCAGTGTGGGCGTGCGACATTATTTCAGTCAGACATTACGTTTCGTCAGACGCCCAACTTTATTGCCTGCATTCTTCGTGTCACTTAGCGGGTATCTACGAAAGCCGACGAGCACTAAAATGTTTCGAAACCCAATAATCAGAGTCGTGCGAAAACGGGACCACACGAGAGACGGAAATAATTATTGTAAATGACTAATACTGACCATAACAATATTGGTAATTGAAATGTCCGAGCGATAAACTCGATTGGCAGACAGGAGGCAGGACAAAAACTCGTACTTGTAGATATTAAACTGGTTATTTTAGTTCATTATAATAAAACGTAATTAATTTGTTGCCAGTATCTGCCTACATTGTATGGGAAAGGAATTTATTAAGACAAATCAGAGTAAAACTCGGTTTTGGAAGCGGTTCTAGTAGTTCTAGTAGGTATTTAGAAGTATCATGAATCCTTATTGTAATAACGAGTATTTTATTTAGGATCAGGTTGATTACTATACTTTGATGTAATGTATAACATTACATAAGCTTAGCTATCACCAACTCAATGAGGTCAGGTATTTCATTTCAATGGAACCGTTCAAATGTTATTTTTAATTGAACTAAAATTTGCTAACTTAAAAGACAAGGCAAGGGATACTTAATCTCTTTACTCTTCCCTTACTTACTAAGGACATCCATTCTTTGGCGTTCTTTGATTCGAAAGTGAACGTGTATAAAATAATGGTCAAGAAAATTGGCAAATAAATGTAAAAGTGACAGGGATTAGTTAATCTCATCGTGAAAGGGAATTCGTTGACAGGTACACAATCAGAATACAAAGCATTAGTCACTTTTGTAACAAATTTGACAGCATTATTATGAAGGCGGGTTTGGTTGTTTACCATCGACAAGAATTATTTAGAAAAAAAAAATAGTATTCTGTGTCACATGGCTTTCATCCTCGTAGCGTTTTCCCGGTTGTGCCCTACACGAGCCCGGGGTCTGTTTTGGCACCTAAGCCTAAGATTTGACGTAGGCACTAGTTTTACGAAAGCGACTGCCATATCTGACCTTTCAACCTAGAGGGAAAACTAGACCTTATTCGGATTGGACCGGTTTCCACACGATGTTTTCCTTCACCGAAAAGCTACTGTATATCTAACGATATTACAAGTGGACCTTACGATTACATTTAAACATATGCAATTAAATTTATCTTGCAGTCATGATTGTGTGATATTTATTACAAAGGGGTTTGGCATATTTAAAGTTTGTGACTGTGGTATTAATCCATGAGAATTGCTTGTTGGGAACGAAGTGTCTCATTTATCAGTTATGAATGTAGTATTTGTTTTAAGGAGTCACATGGATAATGTGATAATATTCCAAATATTTTTTCACCGATTTAATGTTTCTATTTCAGTTACCACGTTAAATATTGTCGAAGAAAAAGCTTTCTAAATATGTTGATAGGATAGGATAGCACGGCAGTGCCCCCGCCAAGTCGAGCGCGAAGCAAACACTGCCATACCATCCTTTACTGGAACCATTTCGCCGTATTTTCAGGCCCCTATTTGAGAACCTCTGGATTAGACCAGAACGCAGAAATTTTCGTCATCCAGTAGGCTATAATCACATACTTAAAACCCAAAATTTCAAGTCTGTAGGTCATTTAGTTCCGAAGTTAAGCGAAAACAAAGTTTCGCATTTATGACACTCACTCACTCACTCATGATCATCAAAATAGAACTAGTACTTACCATAAACTCAGAGAGCTGAAATTTGGTACAGAGTTAGGGTTTAATGGCCACATAAAGGGAAAACTATAAAAAAATTGCAATTCAACCCAGTTTTCTAGATACACCAACTGTATACATTACTTCGTAATCCTATACAAATATATAGGATTACAAAGTTACATTTGCGGTGAATGGGAAAATTCAAAAGCAAGAATGGGCCTGCATTCATAGTTTGTATGTATGGATAACACATTAACCTACAAAAAGAAGTGAGATCCCATAAAAAACATTCCATGTAAAAAAGAGGCCAAGTCTTCGAGACTTGGCCTCTTTTAAACTATACTAATATGACTGTGATAACAACAAAAGAGATGGTGCTGATTTTATTAAAGTTGTACAATTAATCCCATAAAAAACATTCCATGTAAAAAAGAGGCCAAGTGTCGAAACTCTTCCACCGTAAAAAGTTGTGAGATATTTCGTAGAGCCAAGTCTCAGGCATTCTTATTAATCTTTATTTGCTGGCTAAATAAAATTTTGTGACTTGGCAATCACACAATACTACATAATTTTAGATAAGTATGCAAAAATCCATAAATACAGTTGTGTGATTGCCACGTTGCAGAATTTTATTTAGCAAGCTAATAAAGATTAATAAGAATGCCTGAGACTTGGCTCTACGAAATATCTCACAACTTTTTACGGTGGAAGAGTTTTGAGACTTGGCCTCTTTTATACATAGAACATTTTTTATGGGATTAATTGTACAACTTTAATAAAATCAGCACCATCTTTTTTGTTGTTATCACAGTCATATTAGTATAGTTTTCGTTGTATTTGCCGCCTACTATAAGTAGTTAAAAAAAACCTCATTTGCCACCGATTGTAGACCGTAAAAAGTGATTGACACCTCAGGAACCGTATTTTTAAGGAAATAGGAAGCTCCAAAATCCTTGAAGGCCCCACCTGGTCTCTCCGTCCTTAACATTATTCGCCATTTAAAATTGTTAATGCAAACGTCATTCACAAAGTTAACAAGATGCCATCTTACCTGTCCGGTACCGGTATAATCCCCAAAAAAAACCATATTCATATTGGACAAAAATTAATTCCTTTGTGAACACTAACTTCGCACTTGAAATTAACTTTTCGTCAAATCCTCACAAGGGGTCGCGTTTACCAATATTGCACCTTATTGTTAAAACAATTGGATTGTTTTTAGAATGGCCGTTTTTAATTCAAAGTGTGCACGACATATTTATTTTACGAAATCCAATTTTCTGCTGACATTTCATCTGTCGACTTTAAGCGGTCGATATTATGGGAATGTCGACTTGGTTTCACGGTGCTTCCTCTGCTTAGTTCTTGATGCTTTATATTTTTACTCGTATAAAATAAATGGGTAATTTATAGTATTGCTTATCGATGACCTGTGGAAATGAAGGGAAGGTAAATCATACTTCTATGAGTTATTGAAATAGGTTAGGTTGATTGTCATGTAATATGTGACTTAGAAGTAGTTTAAATAAATAAATAAAATAAAATATTTGCGTACAATCTTACACAAATCGACCGTAATCCCAAACTAAGCAAAGCTTGTACTATGGGTACTAGACGACGATAAACATACTTATATCTCCACACCAGCTTCGTAGGCAGAGCCACTACCACTACCAACTAGGCTAAACCGGTCGTTTGTTAATACAAACTTGGTAATTTACCCACATATATGAAATGGTGGGAAGCAGCTGTGTAAACCAGAGGACCCCCTGGTGGAGCCTTGGGAGAGGACTTGGTGAACCAGGTCTGGGCTGACGATGATGATGATGATATTATCGTCATCAATCTATATACGGCCCATTGCTAGGCACACGTCTACTCTCCAGAATCAGAAGGAAATGTTTTATTGTAAGATATTCGAACCCAGCTGGTCGACTGAGCAATGATCTGATTGATAAATGATGATGATGATCGATGAATGATCCGTACACTCGTACAGTCGAAATGACATTATTCGTATGAAAAAAATAGAGTAATCATAAGACTCATTCGAAAAGTTACCCCTGAGGTCCGGTAAAACACATGAAAAGATTAATTACAAGCTTTTATTTAGTTTCACCTGTTTGTCATCAAATCTTGCAAGTTAAATTTGACCGGCTTCCCGGTGACCCATTGAGCTGAAATTTTGGGTAAGTATAAGTTAGCATAGTTTGGATGAAAATGGTATTTTATGGTACCATCGAGGTGATCTGATGATGGAGACAGAAGGTGGCCATGGGAATTCGGTACTTAATCTTGAGTTTGGGCTCGTTAGAATCGTCTCAAAAAGCAGTTGATTATGGTATACAGAAAAGTACAGTCGGCAATAAAAGCTTATACCAAAAATGAAATTTTCGACTGAAACTTTTTTACTATTCTAGCCGCAGAAAGACATGTTATCAAATCTCATCATCCGATCCGATCCGTTATTCCCGGTTGTGCCCCGATGGAGTGCCGCTTTGACACCTATTGAGTCATATAATAATAATAATAATAATATAGCCTTTTATTCAGATCACTACAATAATTTAAACTTAAAAATTAACACTGGACTTATAAACTATTTATACTAATATCTGTTGTTTCGTTATCTTTCCAAGATCTGTTTGCCAGTCGGCAAAGGCCTCCTCCAACCTTTTCCATTCTTTCCTTTCTTGTGCTACTCTGTTCCACATGACTCCTGCCACTTGTCTGATGTCGTCATCCCACCTTTTATACGGTCTGCCTCTCTTCCTTTTGCCTTCTCTGGGGTACCACCGTGTCACTCTTTTGCTCCATTTGTCGTGTCCTCTTATTACGTGGCCAGCCCATCTCCATTTAAGTCTTTTGATTTTTATTGTTACATCTGTAGTTTTTGTTTTGCTTCTAATGACCAGGTTCTGCATTCTGTCCGACTTTTTGACATTTAGCATGCTCCTTTCCATTGCATATTGGCAAGTTGCTAGTTTGTTAAAAAACTCTTGGTTTAAAGCCCATGATTGACAGCCGTACGTAAGAACGGGTAATATGCAGGTGTTGAACAATTTACTTTTTGTGTTTATATGAAGCTTTTTGTCTTTCATGGCTTCTCTCAAGCTCCAGTATCTCTTCCAGCTATTTGCAATTCTTCTCTCCACTTCTCTTCGCATAGGTTCTTTTTGGGTAATAAGTTGTCCCAGATAGATGTACTCGTCAGTATAGTCGATTATTGTGTTCCCTACTTCTATGGTATGTTGGTTTCCATTTGTCATCACTCTAGTTTTCTCCGGATTCAATGTCAGCCCAACTCTCTCACTTTCTGTCGCAAGGTCTTTTATCATGGTGTTTAAGTCTTCCGGTGTTCTTGCAAGTAGCACTATATCGTCTGCAAATCTCAGATGGGACAGAAACACGCCGTCTACTTTAATTCCTAGATGTTCCCAATTAAGTCTTCTGAATATTGATTCCAGAACTGCGGAAAATAGTTTCGGGGATAGGGGATCTCCTTGTCTAACGCCTTTTTCCACTTTGAAATCAGCGCTTTTCTTTTCGAGTTGAATTCTTGCTGTGCTGTGCCTGTATATGTTTCTTACTAGTCTGATGTATTTTTGTTCAACGCCTTGTTCTAGTAGTGCTTCCCATATTCTTACATGTAGTAGAGAGTCAAATGCTTTACTATAGTCAATAAATGCGATATAGTATGTAAGCTGGTACTCGTTATATTTCTCTAAAATTTGACGAACTACGTGGATATGGTCGATAACCGAATAGTTTTTGCGGAATCCTGCTTGCTCGATCGGTTGGTGTTCATCTAGGTTTTTTTCCAGCCTTTTTAAAATGATCTTGGCGAAAATTTTATATACGTTGGACATAAGGCTGATAGGGCGATAATTACCAATGTCGTATTTATCTCCTTTCTTATACAATAGGATAATGTTGGACTCAGTCCATTGTTGGGGAATGGTTTCGGTGATTAATATGTCATTGAAGATATCTGTGAAGACTGGTATCAGAATTTCCTTGCTATGTCTTAGAATTTCGTTGCTTATGCCATCGGGTCCGGTTGCTTTTTCTTCCTTTTGGGTCTCAATAGCTTTTTTGACTTCCGTTTGGAGGATACTTGGAATACTTGACGTTTCCACCAGATCTATTTCATCTTGCGTAGTGTTACATGTGTAGAGTTTCTTGTAATATGAAGTAGCTGTTTCCAATATATCTGTTCTATGATGTTTCCATTTCCCTTGATCATCCTTCATTTTAACAATCCAGTTTTGTGTTTTTGTCAGCTCCTTGAGCGCTTTTTTGGTTCCTCCCGTTCTAAGTATGTAGTTTTCTATCGTTTTCATTCTCCATTGTTTCCTATCCTTTCTCATGTTTTCTTTAATTTCTTTGCTGATTTTGGCTAGTTCCTTTCTTCTATTTTGGATATTTCTTGCGCTGAGAAGTTCACTTCTTTCCTCCAGTAGTTTTACAGTGGCTGTTGATACATAGTTTTCTTTATCATTTTTAGTGCTTTCTATAGTTTTTGTCTGAGTTTTGATAATTTCTTCTATGTAGTTGTATTTTTCTTGGGTTCCTAGTTTCGTCGTATTGACTTTGAAGTCTGCAAGTTCATCTCTGAGGGTGACTGTTAGTTGTTCTAGTTGCTGTTTGTTGAGTTTTGTGTTTGCTGGGTCTTGTCTCGGTCTAGGTTTCTTTGCTTGTTTTGTTTTCAGTTCAGCTCTAATAAGTCTATGATTGGTGTTGAAATTGAATCTTTTAATGACATCGAAGTTTGTGAAGTTATTGTTTCTGTTGGTCATAATAAAGTCGATTTGGTTTTTTGTTCGACCATCAGGTGATATCCAGGTCCACATGTTTTTCTTGTTTTTCTTGTACATAGTATTTAGTATCGTTAGATTGTTTTCTAGTGCAAAGTTAGTAATTTTTTCTCCATTTCTACTTCTGGTTTTGTTATTATACGGGAATGGTCCTAGTATTGTGTTTTCTCCTGGGCGTCTTGTTCCTATTTGGCCATTGTAGTCCCCCATCACTATAAGGTTTTTGTGTGCGTGTCCTTGAATAGCCTCGTTTAGATCATGGTAAAAAGTATTTATTGTTTCCAGATTTGATTGCTCTGTCGGTGAATAAACTTGTACAATAGACCATGGGTTTTGGTATCCCGGTAGTTTCATGTTCATAATCGCTATGCGCTCAGAGATTCCAATGAATTCTTCTACGTACTTCGCCATATGCTCTTTGATGATAAATCCTACCCCATGGTGGCCTTGTGTCTCTCCTATGTGGTATAGTAAGTAGTCTGGATAGGAAGTAATACTTTCTCCCATTCTTCTCACTTCGCTCAGACCAACGATGTCCCACTTGATTTGTTTTAGAGCATATGTTAGTTCCATAAGATTTTCTTCTGTTCTCAGGGTGAGTACATTGAGGGATGCAATATATACTGCTGTTTTTTTATGTTTGTTGGTATTTTGTGTTGAAGGGTTGTGGTCTCTTTCCCCCACGGTGACCAGCCGGCTTGGGGTGCTTGTTTGTTTGTTTGTTATGTCTGATTTGTATGGTTTGACTTTCCTGTTCAGTTGTTTTTTCTGATTGTTGGGGGAGGCTGGTAGTTGCTACATATTTGAGTTTGTCGGGAGGGCAGAGGAAGTAGAGTTGGCTCTTGTCCGCATCATGTCGAAAGCATTTGCCCGGATATCTTTTGAAGTTTGATGTTTCCTTGGTTGGTTTGAATCTTGAGGCGATGCGGAGGGCATTCTCTTCCTATTATCTTTGCCTTCTTTGACAACGAGTCTGTCGTAGTTTATATAGGCGATATTCCCCTTTTCCCTCTCCTCTTGGACCCTAGTTTGCAGTTCTTTTCTCTTAATAACAATTTCTTTCGGGTAATCTTCGCTAGCATGGATGTCTTTAAGCCCTTTTTTCGCTTTCATTATTTCGCGTTTTTTCGTTTCTCTGACAAAGGAAACTAGTACCGGTCTTGCCTTTCCTTCCTGGTTCTTCCTCCCTAGTCGATGTATTTTATTTATATCGTTTTCTGTTAGTTGCATGTTCAGATCGCTTTGTATTTTTTGTTGGACTACATTATACAGTTCTTCAGATGATTGTTCCTCTTCTTGTAAGCCGAAAAGTATTATATTATTTTCTTTGCTTTTCCTTTCCAAATTAATCACTTTTTCTTCCAGTCGTTCAATCTTTTCTTTTAATTTCTTGTTTTCCTCTATTAGCGGTGACAGTTTTATATCCATTTCCATAGATAATGTTGTCGTAACGGAGGTATGGATGTCTGTCGATTGTTTATTCATTTCGATTTTAAGGTTGTCGAAAAGCACTTGCAGTGAGCTATTCATTTTTACGTGTAATGGAACGTAACGGGGTGTTTTCTTCTATTTATCAATTGCAACACTGACACTGACGTTTCCTGTGACGTCTGTGGGTGGTCTTGAAAAAACAATTCCTTATATGTGACAGGAGATTCTAACCTCAAATATCCTTTATGGTATATTTCTGCAGGATTCCTGCGTTAGTTTGGTGCCTTTTCGCCAGATTTTCCGTATTTTCGTTAGATCACTGTGCTGAGCTTCGGAGTGAGTGATTTTCAACTTGGTGTGGTGTGAATTATATTTTGTTTCTAATTATTTCGCGGAGCAATCGTAATTCACGTATTCGCTATCTGACAACCGGAACCGGAAAATCTATTGAGTCATAAGTCATTTATAAATAATATTCTAAATATTACATGTCATCATTCTTAAATAAAATGAAAATGCCGCTATAGCAATTATAGCATAGGCACTAGTTTTACGAAAGCGACTGTCATCTTAATCATTTAATCGTGACAGCAAATACACACTAATACATACTTAAGTATAGAAAAGAAAAAATCTATATATATAAACGTAAAAGTCCTGACTGACTGACTCATCAACGCCAAGCCCAAACCGTTGAACTTAGAAAGCTGATTTTTTCACAATAGGTGCTTTACATAACGTAAGTACCCACTAAGAAGCGATTTTTGAAAATTTCACCCCTAAAGGGGTTAAATAGGGGTGCAAAGTTTGTATGGGGAAAACTTTAGTTTTTGAGCTAGAGACTTCAAACTTTGTAGAAAGATTACTTATTAGAATACAAATAAAGTAATTTCAGCGTTTTGGAAAATTCTACCCCTAAAGGGGTTAAAAAGGGGTTGAAAGTCTGTATGGGATTGGAGTAAAACTTTAAGTGAGAGACTTGCCACTTTCTGTATGGACTCCTTATTACAATACAAGAAAAGTAATTTTAGGGTTTTGGAAAAGCCCACCCCTAAGTAGGTTAAATAGGGGTGAAAAGTTTGTATGGGGGAAACTCTTTTTGTGACCTACAAAATTAAAACTTATCAGAATCCAAAAAAAGTCATTGTGTTTTGGAAAAATACAACCCATAAGGGGGTTAATATATTTTTTGTACCTTTAGTTATTTGTATGTACGGAGTGCCCCCCTCAATTATTTTTTTACAATTAACTTACAAAAATTAGTAGTGGCACACAAAACAAAATAAAAATTAGGTACCGTAAAACGGGGTGAGTAGGTTTCGCGGGGAGAGGTGGTGGCTTATGAATGGGGTGGTAAGGTTTGAGAGGGGGGTGAGCAGGAATTTTAAGGCTACTGCTACAAAATGAATGTATTCCAATTTAAAATGGAGCTATAGTAATAACGCATAATAAAAAAAATCGATCCAACAATCTTCAAAAATCACCTTTGTATGAAAAACCATCTTAGTCTAAATATATAAAAGAAGAAACTGACTGACATATCAACGCACAGCCCCAACCGCTGGTTCTAGAGATTCCAAATTTGACACGTAGGTTCCTTATAAGGCCTAGAAGAGCACTAAGAAAGGATTTTTCAAAATTCAACCCCTAAGGGGGTGATATGGGGGTCCAAAGTTTGTATCGGGGGAAACATTATTTGTTGAGACTTGAAACTTTGTAGGAAGATTACTTATTAAAATACAAAAAAAGTACTTTCAGCGTTTTTGAAAATTCTACCCCTAAGTGGGTGGTGGGTGGGTTAAATAGGGGTGCAAAGTTGACATATCAACGCACAGCCCAAACCGCTGGTTCTAGAGATTCTTAATTTGGCACGTAGGTTCCTTATAAGATCTAGGGGAGCACTAAGAAAGGGTTTTATCAAAATTCATCCCCTAAGGGAGTGAAATGGGGGTCAAAAGTTTGTATGGGTAAACATTATTTTTTGAACTAGAGACTTGAAACTTTGTTGGAAGATTACCTATTAGGATAGAAAAAAAATACTTTCAGCGTTTTGGAAAACTCCACCCCCAAGGGGGTTAAATAGGGGTGCAAAGTTTGTATCCGAAACTACTGATACTAGAAACTTGAAATTTACACCAGAACTTCCTTTTATGACGCAGGCAAGGGATAAGACGGGATTTCTGGAAATTCCATGCCTAAGGGGGTTAAATAGGGGTGCAAAGTTTGTATGAGAGAAACATTTTTTTTTTTTAACTAGAAACTTGAAAATTTTTAGAAAAATTACTTATTAGAATACAAAAAAGGACTGTCAGAGTTTTAGAAAATTCCACCCCTAATGGGGTTAAATAGGGGTGCAAAGTTTGTATGAGTGAACTTTATTTTTTGAGCTAGAAACTTGAAACTTAGTAGAAAAATTACTTATTAGAATACAAAAAAGAACTGTCAGCGTTTTAGAAAATTCCACCCCTAAGGGGGTTAATAACTAAGGGTGCAAAGTTTGTATCTGAAACTACTGGGATTAGAAACTTGAAATTTACACTAGAACTTCCTTTTATGACGTAGGTAAGACGGGATTTTGTATCTGAAACTACTGGGATTAGAAACTTGAAATTTACACTAGAACTTCCTTTTATGACGTAGGTAAGACGGGATTTTTGGAAATTCCAACCCTAAAGGAGTTAAATAGGGGTCCAAAGTTTGTATGAGAGAAAAAAAATTTTTGAACTACAGACTTGAAACTTTGTAGGAAGATTACTTATTAAGATACAGAAAAGTACTTAAGGCGTTTTAGAAAATTCTTCCCCTAAGGGGGTTAAATAGGGGTGCCAAGTTTGTATGGAGGAAACATTATTCTTTGAGCTAGAAACTTGAAACTTTGTAGAAAGATTACTTAATACAATACAAAAAAAGTACTTTCTGCGTTTTTAAAATTCTACCCCTAAGGGGATTAAATAGGAGTGCAGAGTTTGTATGAGGGAACTTTATTTTTAGAGCTAGAATCTTGAAACTTTGTAGAAAAATTACTTATTAGAATACAAAAAAGAACTGTCAGCGTTTTAGAAAATTCCACCCCTAAGGGGGTTAAATAGGGGTGCAAAGTTTGTACGAGGGAACTTTATTTTTTGAGCTAGAAACTTGAAATTTACACCAGAACTTCCTTTTATGACGTAGGCAAAGGATTAGACGGGATTTTTGGAAATTCCATTCCTGAAGGGGTTAAATAGGGGTGCAAAGTTTGTATGAGAGAAACTTTAATTGATGAACTAGAGACTTGAAACTTTGTAGGAAGATTACTTATTAAGATACAAAAAAAGGACTTTAGTTAGTACAATTCACGCGTTTATTCCCAAAAGGGGTAGGCAGAGCACATGAAACTTATGTTCCAGCGCCACTTTTAGCGTAAATGTGGGTATATTGCAGTGATAGGTTGTTACCCCATCGCCCACAACACACTTCAACCCTGCTCCCTTAGTCGACTTTCACGACACCCACGGGAAGAAAGGGGGTGGTGAAATTCTACCCTACACCACACGGGAATAAAAATAAAAGGAAAAAAAAAAAAAATACTATAACGGGTTTTGACGAATGGTCATTCATAAGGGAAGTAAGTCAGTAAGTAGGCCGTTGCCGGCGTAACAATTCAACAGTTATTGCAAAATTACACTTACTACGCGGGCGAAGCCGCGGGCAAAAGCTAGTATATTATATGCGTCACGAAATGGACCCGGCTCAGCATGATGCTGGCTTTAACTGCCAGCGCTGGTCTTCCGCCGAGTCCATTTGGTGAAGGAACGGAAGGCAACACCACAAGAGATACACAAATAAACACATAGTACTAGAGAATGATAACGTAACGGAATAAGTAATTTAGTAGACGTAGCAACTTGTCGGCATGCGACGAGTTGCTACGCCTGCTTAGGCCTTTATACAAATTATGAACGCAGCCATAATATTTTGCTGCTAGCGCCAGCAGTTGCAATAATAGGAAACAGGAAGAAACACACAATAAGATCAGCTGAACCATGCGAATAGTAACTCAGAATAAACTATGGCTAAATAATAAATAAATAAATAAAATAAATAAATAAATATTAGGGGACAATCTTACACAAATCGACCTAGTCCCATAGTAAGCTCAGTAAGGCTTGTGTTATGGGTACTAGACGACGATATATATTATGAATATATGTAAATACTTAAATACATAGAAAACTTCCATGACTCAAAAACAAAAAAAAACATGCTCATCACACAAATATTTGCCCTTACCTGGATTCGAACCCAGGACCTTCAGCTTCGTAGGCAGCGTCACTACCCACTAGGCTAACCGGTCGCCAAAAGAATAAAATGTATAAACTACAGACTAACAAAATTCTGACCTTTCAACCCAGACAAAAAACTAGATCTTATTGAAATTAGACCGGTTTCCTCACGATGTTTCCTTCGCCGAACCGCGCGATAATTTCCTTCACCAAAACGTCACATTTATAAAAATCTACGCTTCTTAATTGCTTTTCGGTAGCTATAATTCGTCTAGCACTTCAAACAGTTCAAACTACGTCTTCGACTGCCATATCTTCCCATTCATAATCAGATCGCGTGAGAGCCTGTGATATCGGGCCCAGGCATACCAAACAAAGAGCAGTTCCATTTAGCGAATCCGATAGAACGATGACGGTACGTAGGTGTCGCAACGGTACACTAATTTATTACTCCATAACTCACATAAAGTTAAGCTCCCGGGAAAACGATACCATCTTGAATTCCTACCGAACGAAACTATGGTACAAAGTAGACGGCACAGAAAGTCCATTCTGTACCGTGCGTACGTAGAAGTAAAAAAGATACAGAAAAAGGTGTAAGGTGAAGAATTAGCTGGAGAAGCTTTTGACCCTCTTCCCCCGATGTCACTCTTGCCCCGACTCACCTTAATAAAATAAGTGTACCGTTGGACCAATTTTGGTAAGGAACATTAATAAATATATTTTTGTTTTCTGATGGGTTTTTTTCTTGCATTGTTTTATAGAGGCTACATACGTAATTAACAAAAACAGCGGCCAAATGCGTGTCGGACCACGCACAACGAGGGTTCCGTGCCTATTAAAAAGGTCGTATCGTTACTGAAATCTTATGGCACTTATGTCCTTTTCTTTATGGAAGGCAGTTTTTAGAAATATCTCAAAAACCTTTGAACCGATCTTGTTCAAAATAATTTTCGCTGAGAGAATTTAATAAGCCCTATGAGCGTGATTTTTTTCATATTTTTAAAATACACGGTTCAAAAATTAGGGGGGGACACAATTTTAGTGACTCGAGGAGATTACGTATCTCCGACTCTATTCATTTAATCAAAAAAATTGCTGAGAAACCTTATATTTATTTTGAAAGGCCTATCGATTGATGTGCCACACGTGGGCTTGCAATGAAAAAAAAAAATACTTTCAATTTTTATGTATGGAGTGCGCCATTCAAAAAAAATTTTTTAGTAATTTAGTTACACATAGTTTTGTAGCGGTTAACAAAATACACCTATCCTCAAAATTTTATTCAAATACACCTTATAGTTTTCGAGTAAAATGCCTGTGACATACGGACGGACAGACAGACAGACATGACGAATCTATAAGGGTTCCGTTTTTTGCCATTTGGCTACGGAACCCTAAAAACTAAGTATTCCAACTACCATTGCAGTACGTTGCATGCACAATATAATGTCAATATACTTGACTTATTGGTATTTCAAGTTTAATTCCAGCTTTTTTAGCCCCGCTTTCTTAACTGTTCTAAATTGAGACACTGTTCTCAAGACAGGGTTTAAATTAACATACATATATTCAAAAATCGACTCAATAGATCGGTAACGTCCACGTGATAGCCCTGGAAACGCAACTTTCCTCAGATGATAGTGAATAATAAAACAATGAGTACGTATCAGTTTTATCGGAAAACTATTTGTAAAAGTCATGAGTTTAGGTAAAAAAAAACTTAGTTGTACCCAACTAACGCTCTGGGACTTGGCAGAAGTTAAGTACCAAAATGGTATTTTCAAAAAAGTAGCGGACAATCTTACACAAATCCACCTTGTCCAAAACTAAGCAAAGTTTGTTATATGGGTACTAGATGACGATAAACATACTTATACAGGTAAATTATTACATAAATAAATTAAATAGTCATTTACTTCAGATTTTCATCCATATTTTTACACATTTAAATAGCATTAAGTGTATAAGTTAATTAAAATATAATCAATATAAATAAAAATATCCATGACTCAGGAACAAATATTCGTACGAATCACACTAATAAATGCCCTTACCGTGATTCGGACCCAGGAACTCTTGCTTCTAGCTTGCTTTCTAGGCAGGGTCAGTACCAACTAGGCTAAAGCGGTCGTCAAAAAGTAGACTGTCCGTTGTTTAGTGGATCCTCTGTGCATATTTAAGCTGTACCAGCGTCTACAAAGAATGCCCAAAGCAGCTTAACTCTGAGGTTAACGAGACTGTTGTGATTGTGGCGCATATTTAGAATTAATATTCAAATTATTCCTTAAAAATATATTTATTTGACTTCGATCGAATAATGAACTTTGGCTTTTGTCTATTTCTCATTGTCAATAAGATTTTTATTGGCATTTAAATAATGCGCGAATTTTAAGCTCATATGTTTGATTAACTTTATAATAATTCATAGTCTGTTCGTGTCAAACCTTCGATATTTTAACAGACATATGAAATAAAATGAAATTATTTATTTGCTTTAAACATGGGTAAACAAGAGGTGTCATGTTATAGTTAAGTTGCGAATACATGTTTAACCATATGTGGGACGCAAAAACGTTTGAACATACTATACAATTATAAATTCATTACCTATAAATTAATCAGGAAGAAAATAAAGCAAGTCAAAAGCAATACATTATCCTTACTATACTCGTACATGTCAATAATTCATTCTTATGTAAAATGGCGACTTCAGCTCAAACTAAGTTTAAGTAAACTAATATGTCCTATTATAGCAAAGCTGACAACGACAGTTTGCAGTACGGTCAAGTGCAAAAATATGTATCGATTTTGACTATAATAACTTTATTTCGTTCTTTCGTCGGGGCCGAGCACGAGCCGAGCACGAGCGGAGCCACAATTCGTCTAGTCTGTAGGGCTAGCACAACTAACCCCGCGCCGCGACGCGAGTCGAGAAAGATCTACCCTCCTCTTTCTAATTCCCACGGCGCGAGTGAGAAAGGAGACGCTCAGCCGCGCGCAAAGCGACTTGTCAGCAAGTTGTGCTAGACGTACTGGACCGACTTACAAGCCTCGAACGCCACTTGACGCCGCGAACAGGGGACCGATTTTTGACTTTCGAGCGCTCGACTCTTTCACTCGAAAACTGTCAAAAATTATGAAATGCTATTTTGAAATAGCGATAGAAAATTTAAAAACGAGTGGTATTGACCACTCGTATTAAATTCTATTGGTAGAAAGTAAGTGCCTGCCATTTTGACACTACAAACGTATTTACTTTTATTTGATTTTCGAGCGCTCGAAAGTCAAAAATCGGTCCCCTGAACGGCTCCGCTGGTGCTCGGCTCGCCTAGCGTAGACGCACCTTTAAGCGGACCTTCTGACGCTGGTCGAATTATTGACGACTGACCAAACTACCGAACAACGTCGCTTTATAAGCAAACTTGACATAGGCGAAATCATCTTAACTTAGATGGAAGTCATTTTTTAAAAGAAGATATATCGATTTAATCCTCTCTTAACTATGTACAGAAACCGCATGCTTGACGACCGATTTAGCTTATAATTGGCAGTGACCGTGCCTACGAAGCAAGAGGTCCTGGGTTTGAATCCCGGTAAGGGCTTTATATTTGTATGATGAGCACGAATATTTGTTTCCAAGTCATGGACGCTGTCTATGTATTTAAGTATTTATTTACCTATATAAGCATGTTTATTGTCGTCTAGTACCCATAGTAGGTACAAGCTTTGCTTAGTTTAGGACTAGGTCGATTTGTGTAAAAAACAAAAAAAACCTTATCCCACTTAATTAATAACCGAGCGTCGATAATTGAGCGATGGGACATATTTATGAGTAAGGTGATGGATGCACTCTGATTTTTACACTTGACTGTACATTTCTGGACCTGGACGTGAAGGTTGACAACTAATATATTATGTAGGTACACCCAATTGTCTTGGTCAGACTCTAATCCTCAAGTTGGTAAAACAGGAGTTTATTATTCTGGCAGTGGCTTCCGGTCTGTGAGAGCCCTTAAATCACTGCTACGTCTGCTACCATCGCTGATCTAGTGTGATCTAATAAAAACCAGGTATTTTGAAGAAACTAAATCGTAACACTCTGAACAAGTGTAACCACCTCACATGAACCCCCAACACCCGCCTCCAAATAGCGCACTAAACAAACACTATCGACTTACAAAGTGACTTCCACTTGATTGCCATAATTTATTCGCCAGCCCCGCTTGAAACCATTTACCAAAATATACGAGAAACAATCCCGGCTATGCCGCCCGGCTCTCACTAAACAACTTATGTCACTAGACAAACGTTAGTGTATACTACCTTTGGTGGAAGTAGGGTAGTATGCAGGTATTTTATGGTCCTCAGTGGTGCCATGGCGATACTTGATACGGTAAAGTGGGACATGTAAACTAACCTCAAACTATTTTCGCAGTCGATAATAGCAGTGATTTATTCGCCAGGCCGCATATTTCGAATTTGCGGGATTGCGTGTGATGGTGGCTTCTTATAAACTGACATCGTGACGCGCCTGTGAGTGGATTAGGACGAATGTATCCCTCAAAGTGTTGTCTCGCTCGCTGTAATGATGCCTTCGGCCGCGCAACCTAATCGCAAAAACTGGCGAAATTCGGTATAAAATTTAGTTAATGTCAAAACTGATTTTCTAGGATAAAAAGGAATTAATTGTGCATGATTAAACACAACACATGGATGTAAGTACTATCGACAACACAGCTAACTGACCATCCGTACACTTTATCCGCATTGTAATAAGGTTCTATATAAATACAGAATTGTCAGCTAACTGTGTTGGCGTTTGTACGTAGGTATATAGATTTAGATTTAGATTTATTTATTTCACAACATGCTTAAAATTACACAAAGTAGTTAATTTTAGGATTTTATAAAGTTACGTAACTTTTTTATTTAATACTAGCTTCCGCCCGCGACTTCATCTGCGTGGACCCGGGATAATAACTATCATATATTTCAATACAGGCTATAAACTATCTTCGTGCAAAATTTCATCCAAATCGGTTGAGCCGTTTAAGCGTGATGGAGTAACAAACATACAAACATCCAAACCTCTAAACATCCAAACATCTAAACTTTCACATTTATAATATTAGTAGGAATAGGATTCTGGTGAAACCTGCATTCACAAAAGACAGAAATGAGTGTACGAGACAAAAAAGTTTAATGTTGTTTATGGATAAAATTGAGAACAGTGTTTAAGCCTTTCACAGACAGGCGCGGCCAGCGGTGGCGATCAGTAGTAAATTTGACAATAACTGACAAGTTTAGTATTGACCGCCACCGCAGGCCGCGCCTATACCTAATTCAGGCCTTACTACACACACTTGCCTGTTTACCAGATGGTTTGACTTGGAACACGACACGACTGTCATCATAAATAAATAATAACAAATAAGTAAATGAGAAAAAAATATGGGACAATATAAAAACAAATCAAACTGGCCCCAATAGTAAGCTCAATATGAAGGTTCACGTTTTGGATACCAGTGGCATGTCTATCACGTATTAGGTTGATATTTTGAAGTCCAATATACAGCTACAGGCATATATTGCTATTTATTTATGCATGCATGGAGAGGCGACAGCGTGAAATAGAATTACAGAGCCAATTACAGGTTCTCTCTTATAGAACTCTAACAAATATTCTTAGAAACAGTCCCTTAAATCCTCAAAGCCATTCTAAAACCGTTACCCAACTCGATATTCCAATCTCAGTGTCTCCAATGTCTCCAACTTCGCGAAAGAGACATCGATAACGCAATATTGTCGAAACAACAGATTATGCTCGGCACATCTCGGGCCGTGTTGAATCTAATCTCGTATCTCGATTCCTGTCACGCCTCCTACGGGATGTTACTGATAGCGCGATATAGGACTTTGAGAGTGGTTGCACTGCTGACGAAGTTGGGGGACTTGGGGGCAATGTTGTGGGCTGCCATTGGTCACGCAAAGGCATAGGTCGCGTGCGACGAAAATTCAGAAATAGAAAATCTGTAAATTTAGTTGATTGCATTTAGAAATAGCTGCCCGCGCGGCTACGCCCGCGTATAGCAAAGAACGTAGGCAAGCGAGATAAAATGGCCAAAACCATTCCATTGTACACGCATGTAAAATAATTTTTGAAATCGGATAAACGGTTCCGGAAGGGTGCGTAACGATCGATATAAAAACTTTTGATATATTTTCACTGGATATAACGCTTAAAGGATATAATGCACTTTTGATATAACAACATTTGATATAATCTCATGTAATATAATTATCAACAGATATAATGAACTTGTAATGGGAAATAACTTTGTTCGATATAAAACTCAGTTGGTATAATGTACTATTGGCGTAATCCCCCGCAGTAAAAAAACGACAAATAATTATAACAATGGTATTATTTGTAGGTTAGGTGAGGGTTAGCTCGTGTCCCTTAGAGCGGAAATAGGCACCCCGCGAAGCGGGGTGACGTCGACACGCTGGCGGTTAGGTTACGTTTAGATTAGGTTAAAATAATGAGTGAGAAAAAAAAAGTGTGTGAAAAAAAAAATATCTTACAAAACATTATACCCCTAATACTTATATCTAATATACATTATATTATCTAGTAAACGTTATATCAAAAATGTATTATACTACTAGCTTCTGCCCGCGACTCCGTCCGCGTGGAACTCGTTTATATCGCAGCTCCATACAAACTTTAACCCCCCATTTCACCCCCTTAGGGGATGATTACGGGGATAAAAAATAAACTATGTTACTTTCCATCCCTTAAACTATTTCCACTTGAAAAATCACGTCAATTCGTCGCTCCGTTTTGCCGTGAAAGACGGACAAACAAACAAACAAACACATAAACTTTCGCATTTATAATATTAGTATGGATATGGATTTGAACATTATTATACTACTTGAACATTATGGAATTATACTGATTGTTGTTATACCAAAAGTTTATTATGTCCCTTGAGTGATTATATCCAATGAAATTATATTAAATGTTGTTATATCCAGTGAAAATATATCAAAAAGTTTGTGTGTAATGATTGGTATAACACCAATCATTACACACCCGTTCCGGAATGTAGTACCCAAAACATACAAACTACAGTCTCACAGACACTCCAGTTTCTAGGGTTGCATTTAAAATTCAATCTCACAGTTTCAACTTTAAATGCAACCATTGTTTTCAGGCGATCACTACTACCTTAAAGAAGAGTGTTCTTAAAAACTCTGTGTCTCTTTGTCTTCGTCCAATGTTGGAATAATGCATCTGTCATCTATAAATAATACTTCAACAAAGCACCATGTGCTGGCTGCTCGACTTTGCAAAAAATTAAAGGCATTTTTATATTTTTGAAGCTAATTAAAATGTATACCTACGCTTGCAAGTTATTTTTTTTCACTTAGGTGTCGGGTTAGAATTTCACCACCTTCTTCCCATGGGTGTCGTAAAAGTCGACTAAGGGAGCAGGGTTGAAGTGTGTTGTGAGCGATGGGCTAGCAACCCATCACTGCGATATGCTACAAGTGGCACTGGCATCCCGTTTTGGGAATCAAGGCGAGAATCTATACAGAGTGTGGCCTGAAACAAGGGCAAAAAATTATTGATTTAGCTTGTGAGCAATTATTTCCAGGTGGTTTTAATAAAAAAAAAAAAAAAAAAAATTTTTCTTTAAAGTAAGTTCACGTGTATTTTTTAACCTTCTGGGGTGAAAAAAGTAGTTATTTTTATATTAAAACACTAAAAAGATAATAAAAAAAATGAAAATTGCAAAATATCTTTAAAAAAAAAAACAAAACTATTTTATGACTCATTCATTACGACTCAAAATCTTTATTGACTGCTGTGCTATGATCTCGTGGTGCCAAAATACATTACTTGAAGGTCATAACTTTAGTTCAACATTACTCCGTATAAAAAATAAAAAATAAATTGACACAAGGGGGCATTGACTACAGAGGCTCTAAGGAAGCGTCCTTTTAAATATTTGCCCCTGTTACAGGCCACATACTGTATTATATACATGAGCACATAAATTCCATTTAAATCATCGATAGTATGAACCACCAGCCGAACACATCTTCCGCGCAGCAGCGTACCCCTACCACCCCACTACCTCTAACTGTATTTACGCTTTCAAACATGCATCATTGTATTTTTATACCGTATTTGTATGCGGAATATGTCCTAGCGTCATCTGTTTCTAGGAAACTTTTTAAATTGTGGGGGAGATTCCGTTCGATCGTTAACTGGAAATTTTTGCTACTTTAGGAATGAAGGGGATCGAATTCTCGAATTTCAAAGAAACAATTCGAATGATAAACGATAGAACGATTTGTCTTTGTATTTATTAGTGCTGTCTCACTTCGAGATTGCAACTTTAAATGTGATAGAGGCTGCAATAAATTACCAACATAAATTAATTTTATAAAGAGGTGAAGATGTTTACTTTGTCAGTTTATATACGCGTATTAATAAGGTGTTTTCGAAACTACTTCTTCATCAAGCTAGCCAGGAGTAGATCGCATCTACTCATGTTATTTAATTGATCAAAAAGCAATATATAGGCAATTCACGAGAATCGAATTTAAACTTTCTTGAGACATGTTGAAATAATACTAATAATTACACACTACGGGCGACATGTTTCGAACTCTTTGCGAGTTCTTCTTCAGGATTAGTGTTTTCGCGGCGATGTCGCTTGAATCACTCAAGCGATGTCGCCCGTAGTGAAATTTAATACGTGAGTTGAACCGTGTAATTATTTGTATTATTTCACGAGAATCGATTGAAAAATGCGACCGGTAGAGCACAACATCCGTACATACGAAAGGATTTTTTCCCAACCTAAAACGGAGAACTTCGTTCGTTTCGCTCGCTCGCACAAACAACTTTTACCAATAAGCTCTCAGGGTAGTTACTGGCTATTCATGATATCCCGTTAAAAATAATGTTTTATTTTTGTAAAACACTCAAACCACAGCGATCGAAATAAAGAAAGTTAATTATATACCTGTTTAATTACTATCGACATCAACTTTAAGCCGTGTCTACATAACTGCCTTTTAGCCTAAGCCGATCTACCGAGTATAACAGTAATAAGTAGTCTGTAATTGAATGTCAAAGGAGCCGTTCGGGCGGATTACAGCGGCGTTCCCGAACGTGACTATCACTGGACTCGGATTCAAATCAAAATTCAATAATACTACCTACCCGAAATCGAAAATCAATCTTAACACGTCAATATTAAGGTGCGTTTTTGAATTCGTAATGGAATGACTATGTTATATGACACTATAAACGACAATTCCAAATCGGATGTTATGATTGACAGTAGCATGTACTTAAATTAGATAGATACACTTGATTGTCGGCGTGACGGCGTTTATAGTAAGTTTTTGTCGTATTTTTTGCGAATTTGTGACCAGAATATGTCCTCTTATCGTAACTGACATTTAATTTTAGTCCTAATCAAAACGGGATACAATTGATTGGTAAAGTGTTTGTTCGACTTGGGTTTTTATTTCAGATTAATCTGAACGGATTACTACCGTGGCAGCCATTGCACAGTAGAGCAATTATTATTCATTGTAATATATATATATATATGTCGGAGAGTGGTATTACCACGATAAGTTGCCACCTGTTGGCCTCTATTTGTTTTAGATTGTCACATGAAATACGAAAATGTAATTTACGTTTAATTTAACTGTTAGTTGAGCTAAGCGCCACCTGACGGCTTTATTCTGATTTACGTTGTAAACCGTAACTCTAAGTGCTTGTAATGCCATCTTGTTGTGAACGAGGGCACCAGCTAGGCAGGTGCCTGGACAGAGTCGGTGGGTCGTGAAGCAGATCTGTCAAGTATTTTGGAATTTTGAAAAACGGTGGAACGCTAGAAAAAAAGAGAGACGTGCTTGACAGCGGAGAACAGACGATCGCCCTGCCGAAACTGTCGGTTCACTTTAGTTTCTGTAATTGCTATTTATCCAATAGAATAACTGTGTGACTCAAACGAGTGTTTCATTAATAGCCCGAGAACAACCCAGTTGCCATACAAATGGCGGACGAGGGGGAGAAAGCCCCGCCAGACGAAGTTCCCTCTGACGCCCACACTCAAGCTCCGTCATCAGAAGTGGGCCCCTCTCGGGCTTCCGACGATGAGAAGAGGTCCAACGAGCAGTGGAAAACTTTGCTAGACGCTCAGAACCGACAGATGATGGAGATAATTCGCATGATTAATAAGCCGCCGGCCAACACAAGCGTAGGATCGTTGCTTGTACCTATCAAGTTGCCTGAATTTAACCCGGAAGAAATAGATACTGACGCACGGGCTTGGTGTTCAACCGTTGATATTTGTCTCGCCGAGCACCCGCTTCAAGGCGGAGCCCTTATTGTTGTACTGAGTAAGTCGTTGAAGGGTAGTGCTTCTTCTTGGCTACCGCAAGTGACGTACGAGGGCATGACCTGGGCCGATTTCAAGGTTGTTTTTCTATCCCGTTACGATTCCTTGGATACATGTGCGGCAACATTGATAAATGCGAACAATAGTCGCCCTAAAGACAATGAATGTTATGCTGCTTACGCCAGTCGGATGTTGACTTCACTGTTAATGAAATGGAAAAATTTAACTACTGAAGAAATAGCGGTTTCTTTTGTGCTGGCTCATATATCGGAATTCGATAATCGTGTTCAAAGGATGGCTCATACGACCGAAGTATTAACACGCAAGAAACTTCAATACGAGTTGAAGGGTTTTTCTTATTTTAAGCGAAAACTACCAACGAAACCAGATGAAAGTAGTAATTCGTCCTACGGAAAAAGATTTAAAAGTACAGCGTCATTTGGTTTTAAATGCTTTTTTTGCGAGGAGTCGGGGCATAAGATATTTGAATGCCCGAACCGGAAGCGTGAAAGAACCAGGTCTTCGACAGCTGTTGCAAGTTCTAGCAAGTCTACTACTGAAATGAAGTCCTTAGTATGTTTTAGATGTGGAGAACCGGGTCACATCGCGACACATTGCCGTAAGACAGGTAGCAGCTCACTTTCGGAGTCGACGGGTTTCAAGCGGCCGGATTTCGGAACTACTACGCCGCGCCGCGTTGATGTCTGTGAGTCTCAACCCATCATGGGGACTTTACGTCAGTCAAGTGAGTCATTTGCATTTAGTTATGATTCTGGTGCAGAATGTTCTTTGATAAAAGAAAGCATAGCGTGCAATATTATTGGTAAACATTTACATTCGATTGTTAATATTAGTGGTATTGGAAATTCGAAAGTTCTCTGTAGCCATCAAATTTTGACAAATGTCATTATTGACGATCATTCTTTAGAAATTTTGTTTCACGTGATACCAGATGTAAATTTAAAGTACGATATCATGATTGGACGTGATATTTTGAAACCAGGTTTTTCAATAAGTATGAGTGCGAATCATTTTGAACTTTTTAAATCTGTGGACGTCAATACTTGTGACCGTTCCGTTTTAATTGATTTTGACAAAATAGATACAGACGTGTCGGAGAGTGACAAATCGCGGTTAGTCGCATTATTGCGCAAATTTTCGAATTCTTTTTCGAACGACCTACCTAATACTAGTGTCAGAACGGGAGATTTACGCATTCAGTTAATAGATCCAAATAAGATTGTGCAACGCCGTCCTTATCGACTCACACCAGACGAGAGGGAAACAGTACGTAAAAAGATTAAAGAAATGATGGAGGCCGGCATAATTCGTCCTAGTAATTCGCCTTTCTCTAGCCCTATATTACTCGTGAAAAAGCGCGATGGTAGTGAACGCCTTGTTGTTGATTATCGTGAGTTAAACAGTAACACAGTCCCAGATCGATTCCCATTACCTAACATTAACGACCAAATTGCACGCTTACATGGTGCGAATTTCTTTACCTGTCTTGATTGCGTCAGTGGATTTAACCAAATTGGTGTACACCCAGATAGCGTCCAGGTGACGTCATTCGTGACCTCTGAGGGTCAATATGAGTACTTAAAAATGCCTTTTGGCTTACGAAACGCTCCGAGTGTCTTCCAGAGGGCCATAACGAACGCATTGGGTGAATTAGTGTACTCTTACGTAATAATCTACATCGATGATATCATGATTCCCTCAACCAACGTCTCTGAAGGCCTTGACAGACTGCAGACGGTCTTGCAAGCTCTGTCCGATAGTGGATTTTCTCTTAAACTTTCCAAATGCTCGTTTTTGAAACGCAAGGTTGAATACCTAGGTTATGAGATAACCGCGGGGCAAGTCCGTCCTAATCCTCGTAAAATTCAGGCTTTGACTGATTTGCCTCCTCCTCAAACAGTTCATCAGCTGCGCCAGTTCATTGGTCTTGCTTCGTACTTTCGGAAGTTTGTAAAAGGTTTTTCGTTAAAGTTGAAACCACTGTTTTTATTAATTTCTGGGAAGAATCTCAAATGGTCGTCACAACATGAACAAATTCGACAAGACGTAATTACTATCCTCACCCAAAAGCCAGTGTTGATGATTTTTGATCCTAAGCTACCTGTAGAGTTACATACCGATGCCAGCGCAGAGGGTTATGGCGCTATTCTTTTCCAACGCTTTGATGATGAGCTCCATGTGATCGAATACTTTAGTAAAAGAACTACAGACCCAGAGACAAGGTATCACTCTTATGAGTTGGAAACCTTAGCGGTGGTTAATGCTGTGAAGCATTTTTACCATTACCTTGCTGGTCGACATTTTACCGTAGTCACGGATTGCAATTCTCTTGTTGCTTCTAAGAATAAAAAAGATCTGACGCCACGCGTTCATCGTTGGTGGGCGTATTTGCAGCCCTTCGATTTCCGCGTAATTTATCGGGAAGCTAGACGTATGGAGCATGTAGACTTTCTATCTAGAAACCCGTTGCCCGTTTCCAGATGTGAAGCGCCACATCGCGAGGAAAATGATATTTGCTCGACTTCTGTCCCTGTCGTGTCAAATATATCCTTGCCAGTCATGTTAGATAAGGTTCGGGTGGAGGAAAAACGCGTTGACCTTACTACACTTTCTCAGACCTGGTTATGTGCCGAGCAGCAGCGTGATGAAGAAATACAGGCTATCGTGTCTAAATTAAAAGATAATCAGTTACCCCGCGATGTCGCTAAAACATACGAACTACGTTCTGGAGTTCTTTGTCGCAAAGTACAAAGAAACGGACACAATCGTTGTCTTTCCATAATTCCCCGCGTTTACAGGTGGTCCGTTGTTAACCAGGTGCACGAGTCCTTGATTCATTTAGGTTGGCAAAAAACCTTAGAAAAGATGTTTGAGCTTTACTGGTTCGAGCATATGGCTAAGTTTGTGCGAAAGTTTGTAGAAAATTGTGTAACTTGCAGTGTGTCTAAGTGTAGTTCGGGTAAGGTGCAAGTCGAACTACACCCTATACCTAAGGTTACTATTCCTTGGCACACAGTACATGTTGATATTACTGGAAAATTGAGCGGAAAAAACGACTGCAAGGAGTACGTAATAGTACTCATAGATGCGTTTACTAAATTTGTCCTATTGTACCATACTCAACGTATTGATAGTAAAAGTGCAATAGACGCCATAAAATACAGTGTCTCTTTATTTGGAGCGCCTGCTCGCTTGATCGCAGATCAGGGAAGATGTTTTACAAGTAACGATTTCAAACAATTTTGCCAATCCCACAACATTGTACTGCATTTGATAGCTACCGGTTCGAGTAGAGCAAACGGCCAAGTAGAAAGAGTTATGGGTACGCTCAAAAATATGTTTACGTGTGTCGAAACTTCCAACCGGTCTTGGCAAGATGCGATTGGTGACGTCCAATTAGCTTTGAACTCTACAGTCAGTCGCGTGACAAAAGCAAGCCCGTTAGAGCTTATGATTGGGCGAGTAACTAGGCCTCTTTCTTTGATGTGTTTTGATGGTGTCGATAGCGTAGAAGTTGTCAATCTGTGCGAATTGAGAGATCAAGCCGCTCAAAATATTGAAAAAAATGCCAAATATGATAAAATACGATTCGACTCTAACAAAGCGAAAATAGTAAAGTTTAACGTTGGTGATTACGTAGTTCTTGAAAACGAGGAACGGAACCAAACTAAATTGGACCCTAAGTTTAAAGGGCCCTTTAAGATTATAGAGGTGGCCTTCGGAGATCGGTACGTTGTGAAATCATTGACAAGTAATAGAACTTATAAATTTGCACATGACAGAGTTAAAAAAATGCCCGAATGTGATGTTCTTTTAGAGTTGGAAAATAAATGAGACAGTGTTGTCGAGAGTAAAAATGATGAAACGTAGTTTTGGTTATTGGTGATGATGTTATTGGTGATATGAGCAATTAAGTATGTTTTGGTTTGGCTCATCACATGAATCAGTGGTCGTAACCACAACTCGAGTTGTTTGGGTGGCAACTTGGAGGGGTTGTGGACTGGGCGATGAGACTGATTATGTGGTGGAGCGTTGGTGCTTGGTCTAGTTGGGATGACCTTGTGTACTAATGAGTTTATTTTGTTTAATTTGGTTTACGAGTAAAGATTTTTGTTCTTGGATTAAACTTTGTGTCAAATGTAATTGTGGCCTTGGAAGTATAAGGGTAAACATTACATGTTGAATTTTATTTTTGGCCATTATCGTGCCATTAATGAAGCAACTTTTGCATACTGCATGATTCCTTGTATGTAACACCTTTTATACGGTGATAGAGAGTTGATCCGATGATATACCTCGAGTGGGTTATGGGATCTTCCCTCGTAAAGAAAAAGAATTAGTTTATTTGAGAGATATTAGCAATCTTGAGTAAAGTACAGTCGGCGACACAACTTGTCGTAAGACAACTTTTACCAAACTTTGGTTTGTCAGGTAGGCCGAGCAATGGACTTAGATGCCTCAGATTTTTTTTTTTTCTGTCTACAGGTTTACACGAGGACGTGTAAAATGTCAGTCCGGCCGTGTCGGAGAGTGGTATTACCACGATAAGTTGCCACCTGTTGGCCTCTATTTGTTTTAGATTGTCACATGAAATACGAAAATGTAATTTACGTTTAATTTAACTGTTAGTTGAGCTAAGCGCCACCTGACGGCTTTATTCTGATTTACGTTGTAAACCGTAACTCTAAGTGCTTGTAATGCCATCTTGTTGTGAACGAGGGCACCAGCTAGGCAGGTGCCTGGACAGAGTCGGTGGGTCGTGAAGCAGATCTGTCAAGTATTTTGGAATTTTGAAAAACGGTGGAACGCTAGAAAAAAAGAGAGACGTGCTTGACAGCGGAGAACAGACGATCGCCCTGCCGAAACTGTCGGTTCACTTTAGTTTCTGTAATTGCTATTTATCCAATAGAATAACTGTGTGACTCAAACGAGTGTTTCATTAATAGCCCGAGAACAACCCAGTTGCCATACAAATGGCGGACGAGGGGGAGAAAGCCCCGCCAGACGAAGTTCCCTCTGACGCCCACACTCAAGCTCCGTCATATATATTATAGGGAAAATAGTTTCATAGTGCTACACTTTTCATAGATTAGATTTCAAGCCAAAAGTGATCTTCAGAAAAATAAAAAATAAAAATGTAGGTAACAATTCTTTCAACATTGTAATGTAATCCCTTCAGCCGGCATCTCACTGCTAAACATAACTAGCTGTCGTCTTATGGATGAGATTGCACAATTAGATCATAATCGTATATAATGTGGATACGTGGCCATTATGTCACATTTTTAAGATCGCATTGAAAGCCTTGATTTAGACCTGCGGGTTAATTGCATAAATTTTGAAACGAACGTAACAATATTATATTTTTTCCCTACAAAAGGTGTTCCCTACAAAAAGTACAGTTGATATCGATTTAGTTAAACAATTACAGATACATAAAGAATAAGTATGTATATTTGAACCTAATATCCTAAATGTAAGGAATCAATCGCGTCTGTACGAGAATTTGCTCTTTTTGTTCGAAAATTCAATATACGACCTTACCGTCTAATCCTTTATTACCTAACGCAGTATTATGCAGTATACTCAAATCGGTAACATTAACCAAATACCGCCACATTGCACCTAAATATTTGGCAAAGTTAGCAAACTTGGCAAAGTTGCAATCGCGTGGCGTCAGGAAGCGGCGACCGACGGCAAATTGGCGGCGCACCGAAAGCCCCCTAAATCAACCCCCGCACGCGAGCCTCTTAACCCCCCGAACGTCAAAAGTTCTCTGCGGTTTCCGATAAAAGTTTCAAATCATTTCTATCAATAAGGTTCAGAATGAGATTTTAATTTTATTAAATAAAGATATTTGTCAATTTAGTTGCAAGTCATGCTCATGTGTCAATTCAAATTTTCAAATATTATAACTTTTACAAAGAATTTTGTCTACTTGACCGTATACATAAATAAAAAACTGTTAGATCTGTTCACTTATGCAGTCGCCTAAAACTGAGAAACGTAATTTCTTGCACAACAAAATCACCAAAACCTGTTGAATACAACCGTATTCGGACGCGGAAAATCCCTAATTTATTAAACCAATACATCATACCTCTTTATAATCCCATGGAAATAAATTATATTAATGCAATTATTGGTCATTAACAAACGATTATCCTCCGTCCTGTCCATAAATAAAGCCACGTTAACTTCGCTTAAGGTATAATTACGCGAATAATACAAATGAAAAGTGCAACCGAGCGCACGTACCGTCGATGTCTTCCGTGGATTATTTATTGCCGTTTTATCTTACGGCAGCCGGCGATAAAAGAAAAGAAATGTCAGAGACCCGTGATCTCGATTATCACGGTGCGATCACAGAAGCGCTCCCATGCCGATTTCAATAGCATCTGCTGTTAACAACAACGTATTCGATTCACATCACCGTCTTTCTCCTGACTGGAGTTCGCGTATGTTTGTGCGAGCGGCAATGGATGACCGCGTGGCTTTAAATGCATTTTGGATACTGTTTTGGTAGAGGCCAAGGTAAAACAAATACGCATTGAAAAGACTTAAAGGCTTACTCCTTACAACGGGTAGTATTGGTAGTCAGTCATTGAAAGAAAGGCTCGCATGCCTTCATGTTAGTTCGGGAGACAGCCGCGATCATTGTGTGGGGAATGGTCTTTAATTAGCGCTGGTAAAGCAAGATTATCAACCGACAATGTCAACAGGGACAACTGAATAATAATGCTATTTATGCTCTGACATAATTAGCAACGTTGTTCAGGTTTAACTTGATACTGTGGAATGTATGGTAATAAAGTATGCATGATCTGCGGAGATTGGTATCTTCACTATAGGGAAATAAGTTAATCAATATGGGAACTAAACAGCCGTTACGTAATAAAAATTGGATGTCAAACTAAAGCGAAACAATTTTAACGTAAAGAATAAGTACAAAATAATGATTAATAGTTTTAGTATAGTAAGGAGACTACGCAAATTCAAAGTTTTTTTTACATTCCAAATACAAGAAAACAAGTGTTTTCCATGCATTAATTAGACTAGAGTATTCTAGTTTTATAATAATGTAGAATAAAAACCTAATTTGTCCAGTTAAAATGAGAAATGTTTTTACATGCCTAAATTTTTGTGACATTATTATCTCCTAAACAATTTTAAAGGTTTTTTAAATTATTTATTTAAAACTTCTAAATCATTTCGCTAAACTCCATGTCGCAGTCTGACCTCATCGATGACAAATAGGATACTCTGTAGCAATGAAGCTGGATTTCAATTATTTCACTGTCAGCTTCGATAGTTCCAAAACTGGCCGTAAGTTACTGAACAGTAAGCGGTGCCAACGTAATTTAGGCTAGAAACAGGGGCCAAATTTCCAACTGACAAGAGAGCCAAATAAAGCCACACCTGGCTTCGAACCCGTGCCATCTGAAGTTTGGGCCAAGTTTTAAATTAGCCTATCGTCATGTTAATACTGTCCGCTAAATGCAATAAAGTGGTATAATGGTCACGTTTATGAAATATGAACTTTGGGGATATCTTTTGGGGGAATCTTAGTTTGCCTACGCGTGGAACGTAGAGTGGAGTAGAGCCGCGATTGAGGCAAGACATATTATTTTGTGGACTTAATAGACAATTGTATTCTTTTCCCAAAACATCAAAATTTTTTTTTAGGAATCTTTATTCATGCAATCTTGGAAACTAAACACTCGTTTACAACATATAAGCTTACAGTACAGTGCTCGTATTTAAACAATATACCTATGCACAACTGGTTCAAATTGATTTTGTACCTACTATGCCGAATAGCCTGATGCATGAAAAAATTGCTTCGAATAGCATTCCAACCTCGGATCTCTCTGCAACCGGTCCAATCGCTCTGAAACAACTGAAGTCTCGAGCAGCTCAGAGCTTTAACCATGAAAATCGAAATTGGAAGTTCAAGTGTCTGTATCACACTTGTATCACACTTGTATAACACGAGTGAAAGAGGTAGGAGGGCACAGCGAAATGTCATCCCGCTCGAATGTGGAGCAGCCCAACTGGGGAAGTACCTCCGCCTTGCAGAAGACCACAGCCGTAATAACACTACTACTTGCTCTATAGTAGTGTTGTGTTCCTGGAGGCGAGCAAGGTCACCAGAGCTCCCGAGGATGCGTTGCGTTGCGAGCGAGCGAATTTGTTCCTTCAGCTGTCAATACGGCGAATCCACGAACATATCAAGGGACGGCAACGCCCATGTTACTCCTTTGGAGTTGCATGCGTCTATAGGCTGCTGTGTCCGCTTACCATCAGGCGGGCTTGTTTGCCACCGTCGTTGTATAAAATAAAATAAAATGCTATGTTCGTGGTAGCGACGCCACCATGCCAAAGCCTTCGATGGAACTCTTCGTCTCCATTAGTCCTATGTGCCGCGTATTTCCTCGTATACCGAGAAAGACTGCGTCGTTACAGGTGCCGTCAGCGCCCACACAGCAGCCACAACTTCGCAAACCTTTCCAACTACTCAACTACAACAAGCCAGTATAACCCCGACTTTCAAACCCATAATTCTTCTAAGACCAGGGCTCAAATTATAATGGACACGAGCTCACAGATGAGTACGTTTTGGGAATTGTGAGGCAGTGGGTTTTCGAAACAATTATCATTCCTTGCGAAACATGCCTCGTCACTATCTCGCTAACGATCGTCACGACGACGATTTACATATAATGACTATTCAACAATATGACAAAAATGTTGGGTCGGGTAATTTAATTTTTTCGGGATATCGTCGTGTTTTAATCTAGTTTGTTTAGAGCCATAAACACACAGATTAAATGTGACAAACGTAACTCTTTTGGATTATCACGCCATATGGTCAAATTCATATCGGGTCTTTAACCATAACATAACAAATGTTTGCTTGCATCTTAATCTCTAACGAGCTAAGTAGGTACAACACTCATCATAACATTTCACAGAAAGAATTCTGATACTGATTAAGATACCCGTATTTTTTTTATATACTTTTTAGCTTCGCGCCACATCTTAGTATTTTGATGTACCTACTGTAAATTGCTACAAATACCAACACAAATGACGGATTCGTATGACATGAAAATACTGAATTTTATGAATGAATATCTGAATCTGAATTAGTACTTTGGAGGGTTTTGTAGGGTGCAGATGATGAAAGAATGTGATTTGAATTATTTCGGAAAGGCGTCAAGTTGACGCGCGAAAGTGATAATGACTGAAATGAGTAAAAAATAGAATAAATCCTTAAAATTTTCGACTTTGAAGATCTTTACGTTGCTTTTCTGCGCTGCCTCCACATAACTAACGGAAAGTCGGTTATAATCAACACAAGTTAAGTAAACTAAACTACATACTTACAAACATTCCTCCAATTCATATCAATGGAGTAAAACAAGACAGAAGAACCCTAGTTTCATTCACAGCAGGGTGCGCCAACTACTCCGAACTTTACGACGTTCTTGGGTAATTTGCGATTCGAAAATTTGGTGAATAGTAAACATGAACAGTGCTATTCTACAATAAACTTTACAGAACCTGTGTGGGTACTGATTATAAAAACTTATTCTTATTATTATATTGCATGTTTGAGAAAAAAAAATAACTTACCGGAATTTGAACTTTGCTGGTCGATTGCGTAACGATTAGTACGTAGATAATTCTAGCTATGATCTAAATGTCATTTATTTGTGTGGTAGAATGGCAGTTGAGTTGTCCTAACGTAGGTACACTCTAAGCGCCTTATCACACTTGCGATTTGTGAGCGAGCTGAAAGCGAAGCGAGCGCGCAGCGAGTTCGCCGCGTCTAGAGTTGGGAATTTCCCAGCGAGTACGCAGCGAATTCGTTGCGCATTCGAAAAGTTACGTAATCATAATCACCCCTCAGGACTTCGTAGGCAAAGTAGGCCATCATCTTAAGAGCTAAACCAACACAAATAAATAAAATGGCGAATTCATTCACAACTTTCCCATCAACATAATTCCTTAAATTTACTGCTGCTTGTCCTGCCAGAGAATGTGGATTTAAATCACCGCTGACACCTTTAATTTCGAAACATTAACAAAGGCGCATCATATACGCTACTTTATTTTAACTAACTATTGTTAACAGTTTGACCTTACGGTGTATGATGTAAAATTGTTTTTTTATTGGTAACAGATGTCTGCTAGACGGCAGAACTGGGTCATACAGATATATCAGTTGGCATAATTCCTGTAGACGTTGCCTAAGTTAATATAAAGCCTTAATTTTCGCCTCGACTCATAATGTGAGAGTAATACAATTGGGTAGAATTCATACGGGTGTTCTATGGATACTGACTTACCCCGTTATTCATAAAACTTAAAATGCCTCTGCTAAATAAAATGTGCTTTGTCCCTTTCTTACGAACACAAATGTCAAAGTGAGTGATAAGGACAAACGAATTTGAACGTCATTTTAGTTAAAACAGGCTTTTAGTTCCTTCGTTTATGAATACGACCGTAAAACTTTGAACCATTTCATTAACAAAGGCATTAGTAAATGTTTACTAAGCAGAATCGTCTGCTATCGAAACTCGAAATCCAATCAATATGAAAATTTTAAAAATGTATAGCCTGGAGCGCGCTCAGTTGGTAGCAGTAGGCAGTTGGTTCAGAGCGATGCATGGTTAGCAGTGGTCGTAGGTACAAATCCCGCTCGAGGCGATTTTTTTTGGAATTACACAGGGTCATTTCGCTGGTTACGCGACCCACCTTCGGTTAGCGACCACCTGAAGGAGAAGGTTTTTTCTATTGAAGATTACATCAATTCTAGACACCCTATTGAGACAGTTACTTGTACATGCATTTTTTTGTTGTTTGAGAATAGAAATCTACTAAAAAACCGAGAAAATATCCTTTCAGTTCACCAACTCAGCTTAAGTGGTCGCCCACCGGCACATTAAATTCGGTGGTCGCTAACCGGCGAAATGACCCTACTACCACCCCTAATTTACATGTTCATATACTAAAATATCATAATTGTATATCTTCATGTAGATACCAATACGTTTTCACACCTAAAACTAATAAAATCGCATAGACTAGTCTAGACTTATCAAAACGCATTTAAACGCCTCAATTCTAAATATTAAATTTGCAAAAACGGCAAGACTGCGTTTGAATAATTGATCGCTTCTTACAATTAAATTATTCGGAGCCGCCAACCGCCGTTTATCTTTTCATCGGTGGCATGGACATGGACGAATAAATTAAGAGGTCCGCCAATGCTTGTACAAAGTCGCATTTCTTCATAATACACCGCATTTTGCCTGCTGTAGTCTTTGGACCATTTCGTATAGTAGGCCCGACCGCTGCTTAACACAGTAGGTAGCGCCATGTATGGTTGAGACTATTTAATGTTACCGACTTTTTCATAAAACTATCATTAGAATCGCAATATTTTACGGTAGAGCTGCTTTTTTAACCCCCGAAGCAAAGAGAGGGCTGTTACAAGTTTAACGTGTCTGTGTATCTGTCTGTGGTATCGTAGCTCCCAAACGGATATACCGATTTGAATGCGGTTTTTTTCGTGTCATAGATAATTTTATCCCGAGTGAAAATCTGTTCAGCCGTTTTTGAGATATTGGACTTTGAAATGAAAATATCGGGGGTTTATCAACTTTTCTTGTTGTAGTTATGAATTGACTACTTTGAAGCAATTGGGTCAACTTAAATTAATCTCAACATTCTCAACTGTATAGTATGAACTAAAAGCGCCTATGCTAAGCGCTCAAGTTGTTATTGCGTTAAGCAGATTAAGTTCTATTTTTATACCACGGCGGTGACAAACAAGCATACGGCCTGCCTGATGTTAAGCAAACACCGTAGCCTATGGACGCTGACATAATTACCGACCCGTTATTGATTTGAGGATTCTTTGTGTCAGCACCTCATGTCGTCTTTTCTCGTCAGGTCCCTGTCAACAAAGCGCATCCTCAAGGGCTTTGGAAAACTTTCTTTATAATGATAGTGTATACCTATATACAGCATTTTATTATATTATCCAAGCATTTACAGAGTAACCCCCTTATTCATAAAACTTAAAATGCCTCTGCTAAATTAAATGTGCTTTGTCCCTTTCCTACGAACACAAATGTCAAAGTGACAGATAAGGACAAACGAATTTTAACGCCATTTTAGTTAAAACAGGCTTGTAGTACGTTTATGAATACGGACGTAAAGCTGCAGTAGATGCATCACGACACTCAAGCACCAGCGGCGCTACCACGAACTTCGAAAGTCGAAGTTCGTAATACATGCATCCCTGTCACTCGAGTAAGGGAGTGCGATAGAGATGGAAATACCCGAACTTCGACTTTCGAAGTTCGTGGTATAGCGCCGCAGGAAGGCGACTGTCAGAGACGAATGGCGCCGTGCTGTGAAGCTTGCTACCAACTGAAATGTTGACCACGACCACTCTGTCAAGAGTGACAAAGACGAAAAAGAAGACAAACATTGGCGGTCTTCTTGATTGATCCGTCCATGATCGGAGGTAATAAGATTAAACAGCTGTTACATTAAACAATTTTAAAATGGTATAAGTGCTATCTTCAAACAGCCTATATACGTCATTTTGTTATAAAGGTTACGTCATGCAAATCGACAATGAAATTCAGAATTTCTAGATTAAAAGATTAACATCTTAATTTTTCGCAATAAAATGGAGTCGGCTACCGTTCAACGCCCGTCATATGTGGACTGGAAGTTAAACATATAAAGGAGGCAGTTTGTAAGCGATTCGCGAGATTCAAGCGATAAGATGCGATCCAAGTAATTTATTAACGCTAATGGTCGTAGAAGTTCAGCTTATTGTAGAATTATTTTAAATACCTACCTATAACGTATGGAAGACGTGGGCAAACCGTTATGCGAGACTCCGATTCGCGCGTATACTTGAGTGGCTTTGCCGCGGTAATTCGTAGATGAAAGTGTCGCTGCTTGTTTTGGCTGCTACGTAATAGTCTAGTTTGTATACAATTTTAGTTTTAATGTGAGTTCATAGATAGCTACCTACTTTCTACAATTAAAGAACATAAATACCCAAAATGATTAGTCAAAGACCGGACCTCGCTGGCGGAAGCCGAAACGCTTCTTACTAATTAACATAAAAGTATTACATCACAGTTTGCTATTTGTACTAATTGATGTTTGGAAAATCAAGTAAATTGCTGTTTCTGTCGCGAAATACTGCGTTTAGGTCCATATTTGTGATACAATTTTGTTTCTATAAAAGCGTACATATTCTAATATTCTAATTTACTCATGGACAATTAAAACAAAACTAAACTTTCAAGGTCTATATAATTTTTTTATGACTCTAATAATATTTTTTAATTTATACTTTACAACAATGATTTGGTGGTTTACTATCCATTTATCAATTTTAACAGGAGTCTACAACTCTATTGTAAATTTTACAATTTGTTTCTTTTATTTATTTATTTAAACTTTACCACAAATGAAAAAGTTATCGTACAAAAGGCGGACTTAATGCCATTAATTTATTGATGATTTTAAGTAAATTACTAGGTTTATTCCCGTTCTCCTCCGCATACTACCGTTGCATTCAGCGTTTCAAACTCGTAACTTAACTTAATACATTATGTGAAAGTCTGTATCGTCCCATGGAACACGGTAATATTACCAATGATTTTATGACTACACATTATCCCGATCAAAAGCGCGCGGGCATCAGAGGACGAAATAAATCGAAAAATATATTTAAATCAATATTCTGACACCGACTCGGCAGGATAGTCGCATAAATTTATCATTTTATTCAAGCAAATGGATCCAAATATTGACTTTTCTATAAGGCAATTCCTATTCAGAATCGATTTGTCTATAACACTTTATGGATGTATACACGTATAATCTCAATGGGAGTTAGCGACAATCGACCATAAAGTATATGGCTGTTTGAATTAAAATTAAATTTGAATTTTGGTTGAATCTATTAGACAGCGTATGGTCAATAAATTCGATATCCTGACATGGTCATCCAAGTTAATATAAAATTCTTAGTCTTATACGTTAACCCGCTCATCGGGTCAAAAATTCACGCCCAATTTTTGCTACGTAAGATGCGAGATTGTGGGGCACATTGCACGTAGAACCGATGGCTGTTGGGACGGAAAGGGCAGCAGGCGCAGCGTGGGTAGACTCCCTTCAAAGTGGACTGCAGATGATCTCGTACAGGTCGCGGGAGTCCGCTGGATGCGGCTGCGGCTGATATGATGATGACGATGATGAAGATATCAGTATAAACTAGCTATGTAGTTGCAGAACTAAGGGTAGCTGACGAGTGAAAAAATAAAAGGACTGTACCTCACACCATAAGAGCACACATGTATTGATTTTTTTTTAATTCATTAAAAGACTTATTTTATCTACACGAGAACATTAAGGCGATGCCTTGATTAGAGTCGATCACGCCCCCTAGACAGAGACACGCTGATGCCTTCCGCGCACGAGGAAAAGAGATGTAACACCCTTCGAGAATGGCTTTTTTGGACAAATTTCGATAAATACCTAACTTAGAGACGTTTTATTTAAATTTCATAAAATGAGATTTTAGATGAGATAAAATACTATAGTATTAACTTGATTGTGTCGTAAAATAATGTATCGTTTAAGTAGGCTGTGTAAAAAAAGGAAAATATAGACCCAACTTTGGATTTTTTTTTCTATCGAGGAAATTTTAAGCAATCATATATCCATAAAATCAGATGAAAATCATATAGTCAAGAATCATATATCTGAAAATCAGACCTTATTGTTTCTTAATCTAGTCAGAACGCCGTTTTAAAGCAAGCGATAATTTCCAATGCACAGCCTTAACACACGTCCCGTCTTAGGGTAAATATCCACCAGAAATATGCATTGTGTTTTCATCGAGCGAGCGAGCGAAGCGAACGAAATTCTATGCTTCAGCTTGGGCCGAAAATCGTTTGTCCGGTGTCTGTCACGCTGTCCCGCTGTTCTCTACAAGTCACATTACTCAACCGATCGTTAATTATGTAGATTTTCTTATCGAGTCAGTTTCAAATTTGTATATTTTTTTAATCCCGAGTTCTTCAGCTCACGGAGCCAGTAGGTATGTATATTTAACACCTCGCATGCTTGACAACTAAGTGTCAAATAAACAAAACCAAAACACCGCTACGCACATCTCTGATGGACACCCCTAGCACTCCGGAACACTTGAACTTACAAATGGCCGACTAAATGCCATTAGACATTCTCCCAGTCAACAATTGCCCAGGAACATTAATCCAGCCAGACAGAAATATTCAATGTATCTAAATAAGATCATGTCCATTAGGCGTCTGGTGAATCCAGCCACCGATCCTCCCACCGAGGGTAATTTACGTCGGTTAATGGGTAATGAATTGGCTTTTAGAATGGGTAGCGTTCGATACAAATAATAAAGAGCACAGTTTTCGCATTCTCGCTGCCTACGGAGCTATGGACGGTGTGGTTTATTTGTGTGAATTGTTTAGGGCGACGCGTGTGGCGATGCGGGACGCGCGTTGGAAATCGCTCAAACACTAACTAATGGCGTTGCTTGGAAGTATTTAGGCGTGAAAGTTTCCAGAGTCTAGTTTTCTATTTTAAAAGGGTCGGCAACGCATACGTAAGCGTTCATAGGCTAGTAAAGACTTATCATCGGGCCGTACGCTTGTTTGGCACCGACGTGGTATTAAAAAAAAGTCGCCTGTGCTTAAGCCCGTATTAAACATATAAATGTATACCTAACCAAAAATAATATTTTGACGTCCGACCGGTTAGCCTAGTGGGTATTAGTGACGCTGCCTACGAAGCTGAAGGTCCTGGGTTCGAATATTTGTTTTTGAGTCTTGGATGTCTTTAAGTATTTATATCTATTAAAATCACGGTTTAGTACCTACCGATAACAGAAGCCTCATTGAGCTTTCTACGGGACTAGCTCAATTTGTGTAAGAATGTCACATAATTTATTTGTTATTCATAAATTTTCTTTTTGGTTGGCACAAAACTTGACAATTCCTATAATTAGTACAGGAAATCCTAATTAGATGCCTGTTTTTATGTATGGTTCAGTACTAAGTATCATTATTATCTACGTTATTATATTATAGTCTCAATTATTTCGTAATAAATAAACTTTTAATGGAATAACGTTTCTCATAAGACAGAGCTCATCAACCGCCATAACTCTGATCGTCCTTATGTTCTAACCCTCGTTAACTTTTTACATCCAAAATAAAAAAGCTGGTTACCGGTTAATAGCGCTCGGAAAAAATCGCTCTTAAACACACGAACCTTTCGTCATAACACGATACAAATTACGTCAAATCATGTAGATATTATTTTTTATGGGTTACGAGAGCACCATGTGGTAAATTAGAGTCCCTAAGGAAGAAAATAAACAACATAACGATGCCACACAGTTTGGTAAAAAAGGTAATAACCCCCCAAATGGGTGTCGCGCGCTCCTCAAATTGTCGGTTCTGGGAAACTAGTTTACTTTAGAGAATTTCGTAATAGACCGATCAACTAGCTTGGTGGGGTTAACAATAATCCTTTCGAATTTACCGATTGATTATGGCTTAGAAACTCGAAATATGAAGAAACTATTTTATTTAATCGTATGGCAATACATTATTTTGGCCTTTAAAGTTTGTCACTCTTTAGTACCACCAAGGGGACACGTGCAGGGTTGTGGTAGGTAGCTCCTGCGGACGCGAGTAACAGTTGTCCCCCCTTTGTCAAGTGAGTGGGCAACTCGACTGTTAGAAGTTCTTATGCCACCCGAAGGCCTCTAACTCGGCTTAACGACTACTGTCATAGACAGCAGCCGGGATCAACTGCTTAGCGTGCCTTCCAAAGCACGGAAGCGCTTATTGATATTAACCACTCAAACATCAGGCGGTCACCCATCCAAAGACTGACCGCTGCCATCTTTGCTTAACCAGCGTTATCGTATCTGACTCGCAGGCGCCACTAGGCTATGAGCGCATTACAGTGTAACTATGATTAAAAGTGACTACTTGAATTCTACTAGTGCGGTTCGACTTTCAAGATTTAAGAGCCTTATCACACTTGCGATTTGCGAGCGTATTTTCTATACAATTATCAGTCGCGGCGTACACGCTGCGTCATCGCCTTCATACAAAATACGCTTGCAAATCGCAAGTGTGATAAGGCTCTAACACCTCCCCGGCTTTTCATAGGAACATCCCCATCTTCATCTCTCAGTCTTTATAAATGAGTATGACAGAATATGAAATAGACGTCATGATGGGGGCATTTTGTAAGGAACTCGAATACTGGTCCGGAAAATACAACGGAGAATAAATAAATGAGAAGAAATGTCATAAAAATGCTTCAAACTCAATAATGTGACAAAAATGCTCAGGTTTTCAAATTCTAATAAACGTAATAGTTATGTAGAAAACCTTCCAAAAGTGATCTGAGTAAATTAATAGTTATTTACGATACAAGTGCCGAAACTAGGAAATGTTTTTCGAAGGGAGTGTTTTAAATCGACACGAGTTGCGAATTACCTATTCGCACGTGTATCGTACAACGTTTTACTGGACATATGGCTCTTTAAAGTTTCGACATATGCACGAAAAGTGCTCTTTTCCGCAATAGTGCGGGAAAGTAGCACCATATGTACTGTAAACTTATTTAAATATCCGTTATGGAATATTGAATATATTTTTTTTTTATTCAGAACGAAAATATTCTTCGGGTGTTAGGGTAAATTGTTATATTGCCTTGAAGACCGGTTACAGAAATCTAGACTGTAAGTTTATCTGATAAAACGTATTTACAAAGCTTAAAATATATTAATGTTACTACCAATTTTACTTGCAAATGTATCTTACGCAAATTTACTTATTAGATAGGCACTTCACTTATTAGATAGGCAAAGCAAGTAGGTGTCTCATCTCCCCTTAGCTGCCGCTGTTATGTTCTCCACTTGGGTATTCATTTTAATCTTTTATTTTAATTTTTGTTTTATTTTATTTTTTTATTCTTTTTTTTTAATTATTACTCGCACTCATGTACGCACTCACACATTCGCACACACACACACAACAATGCACGCACGCTCGTACACATACTCATATACGCACATACGCACAAGTAACAACGCACGCACACACGCTCACACACACATACACACACAAAGACACACGCACACACGCTTTTATTTTAACTTTTGTATTATTATTTTTTGTCATTATTATTTTGAAAGCACAGCGTCCAACTCCGACGCTTAGGTTCTGCTACCGACCGAGCCCTAATAAGGCCCAGGCTGAAAACCAGCGCTGAACTCTTGTTGTTCAGCACATGCTGAGTCTGGGACCTATTGCCCCAAAATAATTGAGCTGTACTTTTATTTTTTAGCATGTTATTATTCTGTTTTTGTCACTGTTTGTATATGTCGACTCGTTTCTGGCAATAAATTATTATTATATTCTATTCTATTCTATTCTATTCTATTCTATTCTATTCTATTCTATTCTATTCTATTCTTATTAATAGCGATCCGATTAAGATATATTTCGCTGTATCTATATTGTTGTAAGGTCATTTTTAATGACTACTAAAATGTTCACTTATCTGTAGATCTGAGTTCGCGCTGGCATTTATGAGGTTTTGGCGAAACATCACAGTTTTTATTACGGTGTCGCTTAGATATAGAATGTTTTTATAGTATAATTTTACATGATATTTAAAGGCCATAACTAATGAATAAAATTGTAACGTGAAATTATGCATAATATTTTTAAAATAATTATTTATAAGATCCCGGCATACTATAATCTGATTTTTTAGTCGATAAGATAACGTAATGAGTAGTATATCTGTGGTACTAAATACATACTTATAGAAACTCGCGTATGCGTATGCGTTGCGTATGGGAAATCGAATGTACCTACTAAATAAGGTACTTAGGTACAAAAATCCCAATGTCCAACATTCCTTAATTCTAATTTAACCTTAAACTTAGTCGCTGGATTTAAGATTGAAGGTGCCAAATATTGATCCTGTGTACTTTTTTTTCTCTCTCGTTTTACCTTACTAATTATTAGTATTATATTTATCATTGCAAACACCAAATCGGTCTTTATTGAAAGAAAGAAAGAAACATTTATTCACAAACCCACAGGACACACATAAAATAACAATAAAATAAACAAAAGACAGATACAACATGAAACAAGTATGTCTCTGCGGCCGTGAACGGGACACTGGTTCAGCCTTCAGCATTATGCTGAGGTGTCGGACACCTAAAGCGCTGATTTTCAGCCAGCACCGTTGTTGGTGACTCACGGAAACGTCATACAAATGGAATATAATATATAAACTACCTAAATTATTGGGACAGGAGAAAGAGAATAAACATAATTCTAAAGTGAGATAACACATGTACACACTACCTAGATGCAGCTTCAATAAAATAATATTCACAGTACACATTAATAACAAAAACTACATAAAAAATGAGCACTTGGCATATTTATTGTCACAGTGCTGGCGACTAGGATTTTGATTTCTGAAGCGTCATCAAATAAATAAGCATACGATTTATTGTAGGCAAGTCTTTGATATATACCGGGTGTACAATCCAAATGGGTCAGTATGGAGAAGTCGGAAACTATGAGAGATAGCGAGATCTGTTCTTAGGAACCATGACGTCAATTTTAGATTTAATAATAATTACATTCAAACTTTTTTATTAACTCTCATACATAACCGGGAATCGAACCTGGTCAAAATCAATGTGTATAAAAGACACGGGCCATTTAATAGGGCCGTTTGTACCAATCCAGTTATGTTGAAAATGATCATTGAGAAAGTCTGTGGCAATTCGACTATTGTGTGCATGTGTACTTTTTTTTTTTTTTTCGAATCGACGTCATGGTCCTCATAGTTTACCGACTTCTCCATACTGACCCATTTGGATTGTACACCCGGTATATGATCAAGGACTTGCTTACTTACGGGTTATTGTATGCGTATTCAGTCTGTCCTGTGGCCACATGTATTGAGGCATTTTACGGTTTCATGTTTTACTGCTGGGCCCATACAGGTATGTAGGTTATTCGCAACTTATGGCTTGTATTCATCACCATCGTATCAAAGGCGTCCTCTGCTGGGCATAGACCCCCAAAGAGTGAATAACTATAGCTTGACCACAACCGCTGTGCCGCTCCTTAGGTATGCGAGCGGCGAGACGGGGGGGCAGAGCCTTTGTCATTCCGCCGTCCCCGCCTCGCCCCGTCACCCCCGCCGCGTCGCCCCGCCTCCCCGCGCATACCTAAGGAGCGGCACAGCGGTTGTGGTCAAGCTATAGTATGATCGAAACATAATTTATACTCTCTAGTAACGGTTAAGGCGCCGTAGGTTCATGGTCTTATCTCCCTCTCACTGAGCATACGCGTGAGCGAGATGGAAGGGCGGGCTCGGAAGCGCGGATATTATGTTTTTTAATTTTAATTTTTTGGCCGTTTAAATAAATAAAAAAGTAATCACTGTGTTCTATCAAACATGATATTGCCGATTTTTAGAAGCAATTATAATATTTTTAGCTTTTGTGCATAATTTGTAACGAATATTTTGAGTGTATTTTAGACCTATGTTCGCGATTTTTTTCTATCAAGCGAAAATTGCTTAATCATGTTTCGAATCACTGATCTCGCTGCAGAAAAGCCTCAAGATTACTATTCGTATTTTTTTGAAACCATATTATTATAAACAGACGCATTATATTGTTTCTCTGTTCGCTTAACTTCGCTGAACCTGCGGCGCCTTAATTAGGTATTCTTAGGGTCTTCAGGAAAGACGCCTAGTATTTTTTGTTACTAATTCTAACCCTGTTCTTGATTATTATCCTATTATCAAAGATCCACAAAAAACGATATGATACAGAGAGAACGAATATAATGGAATATTTAAAATGGACTCGAACCTGTGACCACTCTATTTCCGGTAGAGTGCTCTCACCACTAAGCTATCTTTCAATCACATTCGCCTCTACTAGTAGCGACCTCTCTGTATTTTCTTGAATAAATAGAGTGGTCACCTGTTCGACTCCTGTCTAGGGCTACAGACGGTGATGGTTTATTTTTCCATTATATTCGTTCTATCTATCTATCGTTTAAAATTTGATCGTGGTAACTTCCTCGTTAAATTAACACCAAACAAAAAAAAATGAATAAGATTATTTGTTTCGTTCAGAAATCCTAAAAAGACGTTCTTGATTAAGGCATTGAAAGGAGCACGGCTTTTGCATTTATCTGGTCTTCGGTAATGGTCGCATGGCCCGCTGTAATTACGCACTAAAAGGAGCGTCGTGCGTGAACGAGGCAAAACGCAGCCGCTTGTGTAACGACCTCAGATCGAATTACTGGAACAATTTGAATGAAACTTAGAATTTCCTGTTAATCGTAAATAAAGAATCCTGCTGACCGATTGCGTAACGTTTTGTACGTACGTTAGACAGATCTAAATGATTTTTTTTTTCAGTTGAGTTTCCCTAAGACTCGTTCGAAAAAATTCGCAATTACCCCTCGGGTCTCTCAGACCACAGTTGAAAGTCTTGATTTGAACTTTTTAGTTTAAAATACAGTCAGTACACTAATATATTTTATGATCTCTATGCGAAATTATTGTGCGCGGTAAGGTAACCCAACTCGTTTTTAAGGTTCCGTACCTGCAAAGGGAAAAACGGAACCCTTACAGGATATCTTTGTTTTCCGTCTGTCTGTCTGTCAAGACCCTTTATCTCGGGAACAGTCCCTCGAAGCTATGAAACTTTCCGTTGTCCTAGAACTATGAAATTTGGCAAGTAATATTGTCGTATACTACAAGTACAGGGATCTCAGAAATCTGAAAACTATACACTTGTATTTAAGTACGGAACCCTCGGTGGGCGAGTCCAACTCGCACTTATTCAGTTTTTAGGGTTCCGTAGTCAACAAGGAACCCTTATAGTTTCGCCATGTCTGTCTGTCCGCCCGTCTTCGGCTTAGCTCAGTAACCATTACTACTAGAAAACTGTGATTCGGCTTGGGTATATAAATCAATCACGCCGACAAAACTGTACAAAAAAATCTTGAAAAAAAAATTTTTTTAGGGTACCTTCCCTACACCCAAAGCGGGGATGTAATTTTTTTTCTCGTTAAACCGATGGTGTGGGGTATCGTTGGATAGCAGAAAAATATTATGTGTCTCCTAAAATCAGTCATTCGTTTGCGAGATATTGGGCTTTAAGCCCTAATTTTTGTTGTGTCATTTGTGTCGCCCCCCCCTGCCGGGTGTAGCTAATGGCTACTACTGGGGATGTGAAAAAATTCGTGGTGTTAGTACATATTATGAATTTAAAAGGAAAACTATCACGAACAAGTAGACATAAGTAGTTACCGAATAATAGTCGACCAACTTAATGTGTACTTGGAAAGACCAATTTTCGTACAAATTCGGCCGACGCAACCGCACTGCACGTCGATGTAACTAAGACAGACAGGCAACTACGGAACCCTACACTGCGCGCGGCCCGACACGCACTTAACCGGTTTTTGATTATAATGTTTATTTTTTATTTTTGTTATAATCTAATCCTTCGATGCTACTTCAACGCGGCGTATCTTCGCTAAATAGGTGATGCATTTAATTTCTCTGTAATCGTCAGTTGTTATTATTATTAAGCTTGTCAGTATAGTTTTAAACTATTAGACCACATATCAAACCACATATAACTGAGTTTTCCGTCTTATAACGTAGCAGAGGAACATACAATAGATTTAAATTGTTCGGCATTTCAAGACTTATAAGTCATTTTAAAATAAGAATGTATTTGGATTAACTGTGCTTTATTATCACTTGGGTTCAGAGTTAACATTACTTCCGAAGAGAGTATGATAACGTATGGTTGAGATTACTGACTGCATTCGTACAAAAAAAACCTTTGACAGTCTGGACAGACATCAAGATGATATTCTATGTAGTGTTCCGTTGCACCTAATTTTGTAAGTGACACTAACATTATTAGTTACGTGATCCAAAAAGACTAATTTGACATTTTCATGTCAAACGTCAGATTGCAGCAGTTTAGGGATGAAGAAAAGTATCAAGAGCAGACTTTTTCTTTTGTTCCTTAGTAACGAATATTTTTTTCACAAAATATCAATGTAATATAAATTTTCGACGCGTGCCAAATATTAATCCATGATTACGAACATATAAATCAAACCGCTACAGCCTCAATCATAATAACTACGTAATATTTTTGCTAAACGATCTCGATGATTGCCAATCAGTATCGAATCAAGATATTATAATTTTAGTAGTTCTATCTGTTACTACTCTTTAACCATGATGTCATCCAAATATTATGTAAAAGAATGCCGTAGAATGACCGGCTAGGATATTCTAATACTGGAATAAGTTTTATATAAAATATTCAAGGTTTCACAAACTTTAGATTGGAATTCTAGCTACTTTAATAGGAATTTACGAGTGTTATGAAGTCTGAAAGTCAGTTCATTTAATATGTATAAAGTTCGTTAGTTATACAGTTTCGGTAGATTTTAACATTATATATGTACTTACATATGTAATTAAAATATTAGATAGGTTGACAAGGTAAATCAGCTGTAATAGTTATAACTTAATGACTTAATAACTAAGTTTGAAGGAAACAGTTGACTATGATTCATTAAATCTAGAGGGCTGGGTGAAGAAGCAGATATAGTAATTGTGGCCTGAGTTGAGGATCTATAGTCTAACTAAACATAGAGCCAAATAAAAACATGCAATTACTGAAATAACTAAACAATCGACTACGACAGTGATATTCACAAAAGTAACCCTAACCTAACTTTATCATACTTAATGCAAAAACGGGCAATACGAACGCTGGCTGGTGTGAAACCTCGAGACTCGTGCAGGGAACTATTCGTAACGCACAAAATCATGCGTGACGAACTACTCCACATACTTATTTGAAATTCTGATGTTTGTGAGACGAAACTTTATCTTTAGGCGTGTCGAGGTATCTGGTAAGACTATTCGTTCCACAGGCCGACTAAGAACAGTCCCACGTCGCATGGCACATGGAGGAAAAAACCCGCGCATCATAGGTCCCACTTACTATTCGAACGCCTACTCGCCGAAGTACGATTGGAAACATCGGAAACAATATTTTCTATTGGAAAATCCACTGTATTCTACAAGTGAATTATTTGACATAACCGCATAATTTATATTTATTGTTTTTGATATTATTGCTATATTATGTATTGACTATCTTTTTAGGTGAACTTTGATAACTTTAAATAATAAATAAATAAATAAGAAATATTAGGGGACAATCTTACACAAATCGACCTAGTCCCATAGTAAGCTCAATAAGGCTTGTGTTATGGGTACTAGACGAGGATATATTGAATAGATAGAAATACTTAAATACATAGAAAACATCAATGACTCAGAAACAAATATTCATGCTCATCACACAAATATTTGCCCTTACCGGGATTCAAACCCAGGACCTTCAGCTTCGTAGGCAGCGTCACTACCCACTAGACTAACCGGTCGTCAAACTATGAGATTAAAGATTTGAATTAAGTGGAAATTGTTATTTTCAATTATTATTTAACTTCTAATTATTTTTATAATTTAATGTTATTGGCGATTAATAGGGATTCTTTTAAATTGACATATATAATTTATAATGTAATCTTATATTGTGAATAAATGAATCTGAATCTGAATATCTCATTATTCTCTATACCTACCTAAGCTTTCAAGCCAAGAATGTTTGCGTGGTCAGTTTAAAAATGTAAAATATCCAGCGCATTCCATACCATCGCCTCCGCTATCAAATCACCCAAAGAATTCCATGCCAACCATAAATTTCTAACTTGTCGATGTGAAATGTTTTTAACTACATAAAAGAAACGGGCGTTCGACCATCTGTCCTTCTATGTAGGTAGAAGTTCTTAGCCATTAAAAAAGCCTTAGAAAGAAAATATCTCTACAAGGATCGCATTCAAAGATTTCATCAAAGGTTAATATTACATAGTACCTATAATTGAAGCAATCGCACATCTTTATTTATCTCGATTTTATCATGACTCTGAAACTACCAAGATATGGGTAGAAGATATATAACTGGATATAACAACTATCCATGGGGCGCTTATGATACTAAATTCTTATTCCTATAATGGGGTGATTTTCTGAATGAGCGAATGAAGTGAGCGAAGTTCTATGCCACAGCTTGGACCGAAAATTATTCGTATGGCCGATGTTCCACTGTCCCGCAGTTCGGCTGTTACGTCGCATTTCTCAATCGATTCTCGTGAAATTACGTGAGCAAGTTTGATAATTAAATAGGTATATTTTTTATCTGTTCAGCACGGCTATCACGAGACGGCGCGCGAGCTCTCTCGATTTTTCTCGCACTAACCGTCTCTCTCTCACTAGAACACTTAGAACAAGAGGTATAGTGCGAGAAAAATCGAGAGAGCTCGCGCGCCGTCTCGTGATAGACGTGGTTCTTGGATTTTCTTTTAAATATTAAATAAAAAACGCAGGCTCGCGATTTCTACAGCTCACAGAGCCACAAATTTTAATTGTAATTCGATGTCCAGATTCAGATTCAGATAATTTTATTGGTAAAAGTACAGGCACATTTTACAAGTCAAATTGTTATTTTGTTTGTTTTCATAATCATCAGTGCATCCGGAATGTTCGCGGAGTCGAGAACGGATGACTTCTATGCCATTAGGCGAAAAAGAATTGGGGCGCTGCTTAGGCGAGTGCGCGGCAGCAGCAACAGCCTTCTAAGGCCGGCCCTAAACGATCAATTCAATTGCACAAAATTACGAATTGTGCAATGTTTTTGACCGTTTAGGGTTAGTATTGTATTTGAAATATTGCGCAATGATTGAACAAAAGTTTGAGCAAGTTTAATTTTTATTGTACCATCTTTATTTATTGTACCGTCTAGGAAAAGTATTGCACAATATTTTTTAGTCTATGTTTAGGCAGCGGCAGACGCATCAAAGTTATTGCGCAATTTTATTGCGTAAAAGTATTGATCGTTTGATCGCAAGGGGTAGTTCAATTATATTGCACCATAAAAATATTGTGCAAAGTTATTGTAGGTCCAGGGCCTTAGGACGTTATCTGAGCGTGGGGTGGAGGTGGCTGTTGGCAGGGCCAAGTAGAGAACTTACTTGGCACTGTGAAGGGCTCCCACAAAATACGTGTTAACTTAATTTATTTTTGTATGCCTTAGCTTATATCCCTAACATAGTTCTTAAGGTTCTATGTACTCACAACACATACACACACAAACACAAACGCACGCTCACACTCCAACTCGCACTCTTACTCGCACACACACACGCACATACACAAACAAACACAATCACTCTCACATAATATATACACATGAAAATGAAAGTACACTTCATAGTTGTTAAGACATATACATTGTTTCTTAGTTAACTCTTAAGTTATTGTTTAAATGTAAAAAAATACTGTTAAATCTGTACCACTGGTGCCCAAGATACAGGCTGTGCCTAGTTTGGGACCAACGGATACCGTCAGTGCTGTCGCTTTCCTTTGCATGTAATAATGCCATTAAGTTAAATGTATTCGCATAATGTATGTATGGTAATGAAAATATTTCATATTTCATTTCATAACATTATGGATCAAAATGGTCTGGAATAAACCATTTTTTATTTTTTATTTAATGTGTTAGGTATAAATTTATTACAATTCTAAGTTATTTTTTATTTTGTATTATAAATTGTTCTAGGACTAATATGAGTATCCTTCGTCGCCTATATGCAAAGAAATGTTTGATATAATATATGTATTTATGTACATTTTTGAACACTCTGTCGATATTAGTTATTCTTTGCCGGACCGGTCTATCTCCAGTAGGTGCCAGTAGTCACAGTCGGACCGTGATTCTGTTCCATTGTTTCACAATTCGTCACTGCGCAACTGCGACGGATTAATTGCCATATAACAATGACGTCATTGATCTTTGGTGACGGTTACGCAATATTACGACAGATAAAGAATTGTATCTTATTTTAATCGTGGATTAGGCTTACCGCTATTGTCAAGTGGTAGGAAATTAGTGTGCATTTTTACTTAGTGTCTACGAATATAATGTTACCCATACAAAATACGGATAAGGAGGGTACGTAACTTTTCGAACGAACGTGAAGACAAATCAAATATAATTTTCCCACACAAAAAAATACATTTTCTCAAACATGCTCGGAAATGTAAGCGTTAATATCACGAAATGAAGACGTGAAGTTTCTTGTTTATGGCTCCCTACATTACTTCTTGGCCTTACGCCAAGAAGTAATGTATGAAAACCCTAAGTAAAACCATTATTGTCCGCTACTCTAACTTTTTAAATTTGCTTACTAATATTAAACTGACAAAGGAAAATTTACATACTGCCAACCACCACTAGACACCGTAAGCACACTTGCTTCATAAAAAAAATAAAAATAATCTATGGTACTATACTTTATGTGCGGTTAAACATGGTGCTCGAACGGCTTGTTCAAATGGCACGTTTAAAAAATAAAAAAGGCGCAAATTACCTATTATTTAATTGATTACCTAGTATTTATTTTAATTTTAATATTTCCTCACATAGTTTGAGAAAAGTACTATACAAACCTCGGCCGGAACAGGGATTGCTGGACTCGTTGTATTCGGCCTCGTCTACGACTCGGCCGTCTACCCCAATCTCGTCCAGCAATCCCTTACTTCACGGCCTCTGCAGTAATCTACTATTATCGGCCAGCGCAGTTTTAAAAGCTTTATTGTACTTTATTGAACTCTTCGTATGTAAATATGTCAGTTTGAGCCAGACAGCCAACAAATTTGGCTTACCTACTTATGTAGGTTTGGTGGCAATGCAATATCACAGCACCACGGATCTGATCTGATGATGGAAACAGAAGGTAGCCATAGCATCTTATACTACACAAGGTAGACTCATCGTGTTTGGGACCCTCTCAACGATTAGTTGCTGATTGAGCAAGAAAATACAGTTGGCAATAAAAACGTAGACAAAAATTGTATGCGAATCTTGCTTTACACAATCGGCGTGAAACGTCAAATCTTTTCTCTATTACTCCAGGAAAAATACGGTTTTTATAAAAATTCAGTTATAATAGCATTTTTTTTGTTGATTTCATTTTAAAACGTTATTCTAAGATGCTTTATTCAAGAATCCGACAAAATTTCCACCCGGAAGTAATTATGTAGATTTAACTGAAGCATGCATTGTCTTTTTTTTGTATGACTTATCTTGAATATTATATAGCAAATATAAATGAACCAAAATAAAGACAAACATATTTATTCATATTTTTTCAGACTTCAGAAGCTTAATTTATAATTTTATTGATGTCTGAAATTTTGTCAGACTGTCGCTGGGTAACTATTTAATTGATAATATATCCGTTACACATAAAAAATAAGCTATTATATTTTTTTTCCATACAACACAAGTTGTCAGTTGATTGACTATATGACAAACTCCTCTGCAAAAAAATCATGAGCGATTAGGAACAAGTTGTACATCGGGTCATGCACCCAGACTCGCTAACTAGGTATCATACAAATTGCAACCATCGACCGGAATCTGCTGTCAATCACACCGTTTCAATAGAAACTAATGATCCTTTTACAACTCCGCTCTTTTTTATAGATCTATGTCAATAACATAACTGTTCGATTATTCATCAATATCATTGTGCCCATTGTGATTCGCCAATGCCTTATTTGCTATCCGTGCATGATTGATAAAATACCTACTTTATTGACGGCTCTTGTGGGAACGCATTATCCTATTTTCATCACAACAAATTCGTCTATTACATGCACTCAGTTTACGATCGAAGCCTTTAAAGGTATCAAACGCATTTTGCAGGCAATTCCCAACTATGCTGGCTCGTAGATCACGCGTTCGAAAGTTGACTCCGCTTGGGATAATAGCGGTCGTCTAAAACACTTGAGCAGGTCGCGTCAGTGGAAATTATGATTAATATCAAGCTTGTTAACGGTATATAGAACCGCCTCGTGGAACCGGCCAGGTACGAGTATCAGTTGGCGTCGCTACTGATTTAAATTCATAATTTTTCAATGAACCTTTTTGTATCACACTCGTACCGCTGACAACTGCGCTTATGGCTCGTCAGATAACATCGCGGCCATTAGCCAAAGTGATTGACGTCGTTGATTTGTTGTGTGTAATTTTGTTTGAAATCTAGAGCGAATGGTTTGCCGTGTGTAAATAGACCGAGTTGACTTTGTTTGCGTGGCACAAGTTTTTATTCTATTAGATACTAGGTGCCAGAAGTCTTGGCAATAGCGATTATCGTTGCGAGTTTCAACTCGATGTCAAGTTCATCATCATCATCATCATCTGAGCCGAAAGACGTCCACTGCTGGACATAGGCCTCCCCCAAAGAGTGCTACAATGACCGGTCCTGCGCCACCCGCATCCAGCGGACTCCCGCGAACTTTACCAGGTAGTCCACCTTGTGGGGCCTACCCACGCTGCGCCTTTCGGTACGTGGTCGCCACTCGAGAATCTTTCCACCCCAACGGCCATCGGTTCTACGTGCAATGTACCCCGCCCACTGCCACTAAAGTTTATCGAGGTAGGAGGGCTATATCGAGTTAATAAGTTAACGAATTACGACATCGGATTACAATAACGCTCCAAAAAGAGAGTTATCGCAGAGGTTGGGATGAAAGTCGTGATTGCTATTGCAATGACTCCAGGCAAGGAGCAAACATCGCCTTATTATTATATTGATTATACAGGAGCACCACGTACAGGCGAGACAAACCTGCTGTTCAACGGAAGAGATAGCAACAGAGCAGGATAACTTGAAACAAACCCGGCTTTGTTACGTCACGTCATGCACCTGCAACCAACCCGACTCCGCGCGTATCGTTTGTCGTTTCCGCGAACCCAGTCGGTGAGGTCGAGAGAGAGTCACAGGTCTTGGGCAACACTGTGTCTCTTAATTTGCGACCCAGGCGATGCAGTGTATGTGGAGAGGACACTTCACCTACGTCGAGACGTTGTCTCTCTTCTTGACACTGATTGTATAGTCAGTAATAATAACAGAAAAACTAAAAGTAGCAGTAGCTAACCATTAGTACAAAAAAGCCAAATTATGCCAACGATAACTTCCAAACTAACATCATCATCATCATCGTCGTCGTCATCATCATCCTTACATTTACCCGGTTGTGCCTAAAGTACCCCGCGCTTTGTCACTTAATCCCAAATTTTGACGTAGGCTTTTGGACTGTCAGAATAGTTATTTACGAAACAAGTGCCGAAAATAGGAAATTCGCAACGAGTGGTGATAAATTAAAACACGACCTAAGGGAGTGTTTTAAATCGACACGAGTTGCGAATTACCTATTCGCACGTGTATCGTACAACGTTTTACTGTACATATGCCTCTTTAAAGTTTCGACATAAAGAGTTTTTACAGTACATATGGTGCTACTTTCCAACACTAGTGCGGAAAAGAGCACTTTTCGTGCATTTGTCGAAACTTTAAAGAGCCATATGTACAGTAAAACGTTGTAATACACGTGCGAATAGGTAATTCGCAACTCGTGTCGATTTATCACCACTCGTTGCGAATTTCCTATTTTCGGCACTTGTATCGTAAATAACTATTATAGTGTGTACATTAATTATAATCTGTATTACAATATTTACTTTCTATAGCCTGATACGATTTGAGAATCAATTGCTCATGATCATTATGAATGGAGATCAAAGAACGTGTGAGAATCCCATTATGAAAATCATTACCGATTAGATTTAAATGATGAGATGGTTTGAGCGATGTTACAGTTTATTGTTCTACACTCGCGGTCAAAGAAACCGGGTCAGTACGAAAATTTGTAATATATCCTAAAATAATAAAGCTAGGGACATGAATTAAACTGCATATTGTAGATAATTTTATACTGAATTAAATAACATCAAATGGTGGAATCGTAATTCTTTTGTTTAATAAAATTACATAGGAAACAAAAAATCAACCAATTTTACGTACAAAAATAAGCAGTAGGTACTTCACATACAACACAAAAAATAAAAATTAATACTTCGTATTGCCTCCTCGGGCTCTTCTTACAGCTTCTAGACGATTCGGCATGCTGTTTATTAAGTTCTTTATGCGTTCTTGCGGGATATTGTCCCATTCTTCCACTAACGCCTGTTTCAGGTCTCTAAGTGTAGCTGGGGCGGGGTTTCGAGCTCTTACACGCCTCCCAAGCTCGTCCCATACATGCTCAATCGGATTTAAGTCCGGACTCCTCGGGGGCCAGTTCATACAGTTGATACCAACCTCCAAAAAATAATCTCTGACAATTTGAGCTGTGTGTGGCCTGGCGTTGTCATGCATAAACATAGAATTTCCACCCATATTAATTAAGTATGGGCCGACATGCTCATTAAGAATCTCTTCTACATATCTTGCACTCGTTAATGATCCATTTTCTATTAAAACTAACTCCGAGCGACTCTCTGAAGAGATTCCAGCCCAAACCATGACTGACCCACCGCCGAACGCCACTTTTTCCTCAAAACATGCTGGAATAAAACGTTCACCAGGCCGTCTGTAAACTCTTTGCCGCCCGTCATTTGCATAGAGCATAAATCTGGATTCATCGGAAAACAAAATTCTTGCCCAATCTTCGTCACCCCAGTATCTGTGATCGCGGGCATAAAGTCGTCTTGCTGTTCGATGTATTATTTCAAGTTTTGGGCCATTGGCCGGCCTATGTGGGGTCAAATTTGCTTCTTTGAGCCGCCGCCTGACAGTCCGCTCGCTGATGCCGTCCCTTCGGGTCTCTAAAAGCTGATTTTTCACTTCAACTGCTGTGAGGTGCCGATTTCGGAGCATGGTTGTAACAATAAATCGATCTTCTCTAGCTGTAGTACATCTTGTTTTGCCGGTTCCTGGTCTTCTAAGGTTCTGCCCAGTTTGTAGGTAACGTTGGAGGACTCGCTGCACTGTAGAAAGTGACACACCTGTTCTTCTCGCTGTATACCTCTGACTTCTTCCTTCTTCTAACATAGTGATGATACGAGTACATTCATCTCGTGTTAGCGGCATGATAGACATTCAAGAATGACCACAAAATAAAACAATGATAGCCTTTTATCATAGTTCTTTGACAGATTGAAAATAATTGCTTAAAAACAAGCAAAAGTAAAACGAACGCAATTTCAAATAAGTACCCAATTGGTCTTTTTTTTTCAATTAAACCTTTTTCCAGTTACTACGTAGAACATTGAAGGTTGGATTTAGAAGGATATTAAATTTTCTATAAAACAGAGTTAGTTTCATGCAGTTACGACCAACGATTTACAAAATATTGAGGTTTTCGTCACTGACCCGGTTTCTTTGACCGCGAGTGTATTTAATCAAATGAGATATTTTAGCATATAATGAAGTTGGGTTAGAATAAGTAGAAGAAGTATGTAAACTAAGAAAGTTTATTACTATCCTGAGCGGCTTGTCGCCCAGCACGGCTATCACAAGACGGCGCGCGAGCTCTCTCGATTCTTCTGGCACAATCCGTCTCTCTCTTATTAGAAAACTTAGAAAGAGAGGTATAGTCACCTTTTAGTGAGTTTTTGACCAATAATATTCAGCTGCCTAATTATATTTAACAGACTTTAAAAAGTTAAAGATTTACTGAGTTTGGCGTGTTTGGAAGTAGATACAGCTAGAATTGTTTGCCACAGTTTCCAAATTCGTTGAGTCAGTGTAACTTAGGGATTCGTATTTTGAAGTTTGGTAGGTAATGGGATTTCCTCTAGCCCCTAAAATTTTAGGGACACATATAGTAATGATCTAGGTATATTCGTAGTAATTTAATGACTTTGAAAAACAAAAGTGATTGTTGTGATCTGAGAGGCAGTCGCGTGTCGCGTAACGTTATGAACGCGCGTTAGGTAGATCCAACTGTCATTTTTAGGGTTCCGTAGCCAAATGGCAAAAAACGGAACCCTTATAGATTCGTCATGTCTGTCTGTCTGTCTGTCCGTCCGTATGTCACAGGCATTTTACTCGAAAACTATAATACACCCTGTATTTGAATAAAATTTTGAGGATAGGTGTATTTTGTTAACCGCTACATAGTTTTGTAATTAAACTACAAAAAAAAAAATTTTTAGGGGTGCACTCCATACATAACACTGAAAGTCAAAAAAAATATTTTCATTGCAAGCCCACGTGTGGCACATCAATCGATAGGCCTTTCAAAATAAATATAAGGTTTTTCAGCATTTTTTTTTGATTAAGTGAATAGAGCCGGAGATAATCGCCTCGAAAGTCTCTAAAATTGTGTCCCCCCCCCTTTAATTTTTGAACCGTGTATTTTAAAAATATGAAAAAAAACATGCATCATATTAAATTCTTTCAGCGAAAATTATTTTGAACAAGATCAGTTCAAAGGTGTTTGAGATATTCCTAAAAAACTGCCTTCCTTAAAGAAAAGGACGTAAGTGCCATAAGATTTCAGTAACGATACGACCTTTTTAATAGGCACGGAACCCTCGTTGTGCGTAGTTCGACACGCACTTGGCCGTTTTTCTATATAAAAAAAGTACATTTAGATCTACCCAACGGTCGTACATGCGTTACGTGATCGACCTGCTGGACGAGTGAAATTATTGTTTTGCTATGTGTTTCTTTCGAATCAGTTCAAGTACGTCGCTCAATTAAATACTCGCTAGTATGTTACCATGCAATTAATAGCCCTTATATTTATGTTTCCACGTGTAGATAAAATCGTAATAGCACTTAGTGTGGGTTTTTATCTAGGCCCAGCTATTTATAGAGCGAGTTAGCCGCTGGCTTCCGGCCGCGGTAATGCAAGTCGAGTATGAGATTATTCAATGTGCCGACATTTTATAAAAATGACATTTGAATTGGAATCTTCTAGCCTGACGGTAGAGTTGTTTTTTGAATGGACTAGTTTCATGCAATTCGGCCAACACATATAAGCTCAAGTATATGTAAGTAATGGTAGTGTTGACGTGAAAATGGATCATAATTTCATAAATGATCATTAAGTACTAGGCTGAGGTATGATTAATTATAATCCGGGAGTTTATGATGATCTTGGAAAACGGTAATATGTAGGTATATGAAACTAGCTGAGATGTTTTAAACTTGCTTCGTAGGCAGGATCACTAGTTGGTAGAGGTTCGAATCCCGGTAAGGGCATTTATTTATGTAATGAGGACGAATATTTGTTCCCGAGTCATTATCTATATAAGTATGTTTATCGTCGTCTGGTAATACACATAGTACAAGCTTTGCTTAGTTTGGTTTGGGGCTAGATTCGATTTGTGTAAGATCGTCCCCTTATATCTATTTTTTTTTAATGCTTGTTTATGCGGATGATTGGTAATTAGTATTTGTTATTAGGACATTTGCATACATTTGCGGAGAAATTCAATGAAAACAATTGGACGCGATATTTGTTTTACATTTGTATGCTCCATACAATACAACAGTAAGAAAAAAAATCTCTTCGTTTTTTATTATCAGAACACTTCTATTTTTGCTCCAACCTGTAGAATGGATTGTGTGTATAGGCTATATTTTACCCTGCGCCTCCCCCTGGGTTCTCTGCAATACGACGACTGGTAAATTTAAAAAATAACTTATATGTACATATATGTGACTGAATTTCCCATGAAGTTACACGCTAGCCTGACGCGGCAGAGTAATCTCATAGTGTACCGAGGAAGCGATAAAATCATGGTACATCTAAAACATCGTAAGTCCATAGCAACGTCAATGACACATAGTTTTTAGGGTTCCGTAGTCGACTAGGAACCCTTATAGTTTCGCTTTGTCTGTCCGTCCGTCCGCGGATAATCTCAGTAACCGTTAGCACTAGAAAGCTGAAATTTGGTACTAATATGTATATCAATCACGTCGACAAAGTTTTATTTTATAAAAGGTGTTTTTTTATTTTTATTAGGGTACGTTCCCTATACGTAACGTGGGGAGTGGTTTTTTTTTTTCATTTCAACCCTAACGTGTGATATATTGTTGGATAGGTATTAAAAAATGAATACATTATTTGATAATGTTAATATTTTCGGAGATAATCGCTCCAGAAGTAAAAAAATATGTGGGGGACACATATTTTTTTACTTTTTACCTCTAACTTTTGAACCATAAGTTTTAAGAATATGAAAAAATCTAAAAAATAGAACTTTATAAAAACTTTCTAGGAAAATTATTTTGAACTTGATAGGTTGAATAGTTTTTGAAAAAAAAATACGAAAACTACGGTACCCTACACTGAGCGTGGCCCGACACGCTCTTGTTACAAACATGTCTGAACTGTTGTCGGTACGCCGAACCCAGAACGGATCGTTGTTTCATTACAATGCCATATCTTATCACATCCTAGTTGGTACACGCATGAACGGGGCTGTGGCTCGTGTACTTTCGTTTTTTAAGGTTCCGTGTTAAGTTCAATCATTAATCTATAGCCGAGTTAGAGGCCTTCGGGCGGCTTAAGAACTTCTAACAGTCGAGTTGCCCACTCACTTGACAAAGGGGGGACAACTGTTACTCGCGTCCGCAGGAGCTACCTACCACAACCCTGCACGTGTCCCCTGGGCAGAGATGTACAAAATACTTAAAAAAAGTATTTAAATACAAAATGCAAATACTTTTCTAATTTGATATTTCAAATGCAAAATACAAAATACTTTTGCTTTTTGTATTTAAATACTAAATACAAAATAGGTATTTTCAAAATACTTTATTCAAATAAAATACTTTCAAAAAGTAATTGAAACAAAATCGAAGTCATTCTCGTTAAAAAGCGAAGCGTAACATCATGTTTCGCAGATAATAACGTTCAATTTTGTTTTAACTGTCATTTTGCAAATTTGCACATAGACTTTCAAAGTTGCAGCGCCTCTAGTGGCCATTTGCCGTATCGCTGACCCATTAACTTGAAAATTTGAGTGGTAAAGGTAATACTTTCGAAACTTAGCAGTAAAAAAGTATTTTGTATTTGACAAACATAAAATACATTTCGAAAAGTATTTCAAATAAAATACAAAATACTTGAATAAAAAAGTATTTAAGTACAAAATATAAAATACGTATTTTGTATTTTGTATTTGTATTTTAAATACAAGTATTTCAAATAAGTCACAACTCTGCCCCTGGGTGGCACTAAAGAGTGACAAACTTTAAAGGCCAAAATAACCATACGATTAAATAAATTATTCTATAAGCGAGGTTACAATATTCGATCGTCAAGCTGACACTAAGCTAATTATATAAATAAATAAATAAATATTTGGGGACAATATTACACATATAGACATAATCCCAAATTAAGCAAAGCTTGTACTATATGGGTACTAGGCGACGATAAACATACACATGTAGAAAAATAAATACTTAACACTAGAAAACATGCCTGACTCAGGAACAAATATTCGTGCTCATCACACAAATAAACGCCATTACCGGGATTCGAACCCGGGCATCCGGCTACGTAGGCAGGGTCACGACCAATTAGGCTACAGAGGTCGTCTATCTTAAGGATATAAATAGGTTAAAAGCGAAAACGACAGCTACAAACTTAAACTTCTTCATCATCATTATCATTAACAATCTGTAATCGCCCATTGCTGAGTATACGCCTCTCTTCGAGTAGTCTCATCCAAAAATTACCCGCGGTCTTTTTTACGTCATCAACCCATCGAGCTGGTGGACGACTAATGCTTTATGTCCTGTAAAGTTCTAGTTAACAAAAAATATTACAATAAATGTACTACATTTTTATTTAACATCGCATTGTTATCATTGGCGACTGGCGATTCTTATAAATTAATTTTCATATTGATTTATACGTAAAACCATTTTGCAGTTGATTGCTAACTTTTCTAAGAAGCCTTTCAATGGCGATGAGCAGAGACGAAAACCAAATAAAGAAAAGACATGCGTACCTTCGGAAACCATCATCTACTTATAGGTATTCTCAACCAACTCAAATATCAGTGTCCTTAACTATCTGATAAAAACAGTGACAACTATTGTTATATGTCGTTCTATAATATTAACGTGACGAATTACTTTTGACGTGTTCAACTCGTGCTGGCAACTTTTTATTTAAATATCAATCTGTTGTTTGGGATGGCATCGAGGCGGGTCGAGAAAGTGAGCGATACACACGTTTAGATCTGAATTCGAGATACGTTAATGCGAACCGCGAATGGTTGAAACAATACTCTTTCACTCTGGTGTTTGCATTCTCATATAATAGGCATGATGCCTCATGTTCAAATTGATAACGTAGTGATGCTAAATGGATAGTAAACCATCAAATTATCGAAATAAAGTATAAATTATAAAATATAATTAAAATCATAAAAAGATATGAACCTTGAAAGTTTAGAAAAAATATGCATTTTTTTTTATTGTCCGAGAGTAATTTAAAAGCTACCAATAGAATCCTTACGCTTTTCTAGAAACAAAATTGTATGACAACTATGTACTTAAACGCAGTATTTCGCGACCGAAACAACAATTTACCTGATTTTCCATACTACGATTAAGTAGTACAAATATACAAATGCGACGTCACACTTGTATAGACACACAGTATGAAGCGTTTCGCGCTGCCGCCAGCGAGGTCAATCCTTATCTCAAATTTTTAGGTATTTATGTTCTTTAATTGTATTTGCTCCCATACAAACATTTGTTCCTCTCCAAAAACTGGTTCGAATGACGTCACAAAATCTTAGTCATCATCCCTATTCTACTAGTCCCTGGACAACCGAGAACTGCTCAGGTGAAAATACGGAGAAAACTATTTTTCCCAGACATAAAACCGAGCTAGATCGAAAAGAATACACAGATCGGAAAAAAAAGGCTCATGAAGGAGTTTTACATGCAGGGGACGAGGTGGACATAAAAAATATGCATAGACCAAACAAACTCTCCCCAAATTATGAGCCAACACCTCACACTGTGAGATCATGTAAAGGAGGGATGTAGAAATTGAAAATAATGAAACTGGTCAGCGACTGAGAAGAAACGTGATGCACTTAAAGAAAATAGAGGGTAGTGGCAGGTCATGGATAAATAGCCATTGTCACGAAGTAAGACGTTGAAGATCACAAAATATGTATAAGTTGTTATTAAAAGCGAAGGAAGTTAATGGTAAAAGAGGAAGAAAAGAAGTTGTATTTTGGAAGCTAAGAAGTAAATTAAAGTAAAAAAAAAGAGGATAATGGTGATAACTGCGATTTTTTATATCATGATTATTTGCAACTATGTGAAATAAAATTGATTGTAATAAGTAATAGTTGTTTTACTTTATTCTTAAAATAAAGTTTCTACAGTTTATATAGTAGATAGATGTTTTATCCCACCACGATGGTGGTGATGCTCGCAGCTATTGTGGGACGAAGTTCCTTCTTTTTGCCTTGGACTTCCATTTCTCTCTGTCTCGGGCAACACACACCTTTTATAATTTATGATAATCCAAGAAACAAAAGTCTACTAATTATCCTAAAGGAGCCGGGGGTCAGCTTTGACACCCAATCCCAAGTTGGCGTACACACTAGTTATACGAAAGCGACTGCCATTTGACCTTCCAACCCAGAAGGAAAACGACCCGATTGTTTGTAGGTTTCACTGAAAAGCTATGAAATATCAAATTATATTTTTACATAGAGTTAATTTTTTAAAACCTCCAGATTGATGGTCGCCTGCTTTACCGATCTATTACAGTGGCTTTCTGACAAGCATGCAAATATTTTATAGACATAATCAAAACGAAAAATTACCTCGCAAGGATATATCTACTGCAAGACGAGTTTGACGTATGCATCGCCCGTAAACATAGTTTTACCTAGGTGGATACAAAGGTAACACTATACCCGGGACACTGGTGCAATATCACGCTTCAAAAAGGCTCATCCTTGTACGGTGATCCACTCAAACCATGCCAATGATTTTGAGCTTGGCTCTTATTTCTAGAGACTAGCGATTTTTTTTTCATGTAGCAGCAGAGTTACAAAACGTTTTTTCCGCAGTCAAATCTTTTTGTTAGACACTAGATGCGTTGCGACCATGGCTTTCATTATCAAACGGATCCTACTTTTTTTAGTGCCGGATTTTGCAAACGGCAGCCTAAATTGCTTTTAAAAAAATGGCCCCTAGTTCGCTTCGCAACTACAGTTGCCACAATCATTTTGGGGGTATATAAAGTTGGCAAATCGGTTACCGGAAGCAAGTGAATGGGAAAAAAATTGAAACTTTTTTAGTTTGCAATCTGGCAACCTACACCAGCAACTGATAAAGAAGTTTTTTTACAACAGTCACGATTTGAATAAACAATTTCGATGAACACTCGGGCCGTATCCTACCGTTACCTTTTGAGTATTAAATTCACCACTTTTTATACAGGTTTCCCTTAGACTGCAGCTGCGTCGCCCACCGTACGCAGCGGTTCATATTTAATGACGTCATTAAGAACAAGACACAGGAGTCCTGCGCCGCGCCTCGGGCCTCCGTCTTTGTCACCGGGCCCCGTAGTTAACATTCAGCTCACGATATTGTGATGAATTAGGTATGGGGACTGTCAAACATTATGGGAATGGGAAAATGTAGGCGTGGAATAGAGGGAACGGACTCCTTGTAAGGATAGGAACCATACGTGTCTTTGGTCATGTTGTGTTAAGAAGTAGGTACCTAAACTTGACAACAATCAAAGTGTCCTTTCCCTCCTATATACCCTCCTCCTAACTCGTATATTCTTAAACTATTTACACTAAACATCATTATACGAGCGAGCGAAGAGAACGAAGCTCTCCGTTGCAGCTTGGGCACCGGTTGTTCTCCTTTACCAGGTGGCATTTCTCAGGCAATTCTCGTGGAATGCTTGTAGGCAGGTTCATTAATTGCATTGTTTTTTTTTTTAGATTAAGTTGTTAAAATAAAAAAGGCAGGCTCGCGATTTTTACAGTTCACAAAGCCACTATATTTTAGTATTTGATATTTCATAAATTCATAAATAAATATTATATTATATTTAGCGACGATACATATTTAAGAGGAAACACGAGGGCCGTTTTTCCAAAGAAATGTAGCCCCTGTTTTCTCCCTGGATAATGGCAGTGGAACATTTTTTTTCCATAAATCTATGGCTACTATTGACATTCTTAAAAGAGATATTAACCTTCAAAAACCTAAGCAAAATGCCAGATTTTCCGCTGTGTTCAAACATCTAGAAAACAATTTTGACTAGATAATTAAAAAAAAGAAAAACATACAAACACGGTCATAGCAATAGGTATTTTCGGTCCAAGCTGCAGTTGTCTCTATCGCGCTCTGCGGGGGAAGGCTTGAGGTTGGCGCGACAGCAATACATTTTACAAATACCTATTTCTCAATTATCTCGCCCTTAGTGTTTCCTCTTAAGAGGCTCCCATACGTTAGTGACCTTCGATTCCCTTGGTTTTCTAATGTTTTTTGTAGCGTATTATATTAAAACCAGCGGCTTTAGGCAATATAGTATCAAATATTTACTTCAAAGTTCATTGTTTTCGAGGTATTTGGCATCAAAGTTGAACAATTTTAGGCAAAAAACTGGTTTTCTGGCCATAACTTTTGTGTTAATTAGTTTAAAATGAAAACGCTAGAAACGTTTTTAGAGACGTCATAGACGAACCCAAATATGTAGATTTCGTATATGTTAGATCTTTCACGTCAAATAGATACGGAATAAGTGTTTCTTTAGACAATGTCACAAAAATTAATCATACAAAATTAAGTAGATATTCATTTCTTTCAAAATCCTGTAGACAAAAATGGAGATAAAAGATTGAAGAACCGATTGCCGTTTGATATATAATTCTATCTGTACCTAGTGCAAAAATAGGAGATACGATTCAAAACTTGTCAAAAATCGATGAAAACCTTGGGTAGCCCCTTAAATAAACAGATAAATACTACTTAGATGCATAGAAATCATCCATTACTCTGTAACAGATAGTATGCCCGTCACACAATAAATGCGCTTACCGGGATTCGAACCGGGGTCCGCCAGCTTCGTAGGCACCAACAAGCCTAATGGTCATCGATTGATGCCTGAATCGTTGAAATCCATACATTCGTTTTGTTGACTCGAGTCAATAAAATATACTTTTGTGAAAATGATTATATTTTTCTGTCGTGATCAAATTTTTCGTGATAAAGTCTATTCGTGATATATAATCGATTCGTAGTAAAGTTTTCGTGATTAAGATTTTTCGTGACAAAGTCTATTCGTGATAATAATATAGTCTTTTCGTGATTGAGCATGACGTAGAGCGGGATGTAGTTTTACTTTTTATTCTCTTTTAGCTAGTTAGTATGAGATAGTTAGAGCTTGTATGTATTTTAATATAATCATTCTTAAAACTATTATATTCTGACTTGTTTTGTAGTATCTTGAATCTTTAATAATATTTATTTCCTTCTGTAAAAAAAAAACTATTTGTGATAACGTTTTCGTGATAAAGACTTTAGTGATAAAGTTTTCGTTATAAAGTTTTCGTGATATGGTATTTTCCTGATAAAGTTTATTCGTTAAAACGTTTTCGTAATTTAGTACTGACACGAAATATACCATATAAATAGAGTGCTATGCGTCAAAACATTACCAGGCCTTTGCGTACCAGGCTTTTTGTCGACTGCGCTAAATGTGAAATAGAAGCGCTTCAGAAAATAAAGACTTTCTTATGTTCGTATACAACCGCGTTTTACAATTATTTCCCGTCTCTCTGGATGGTCAAATGCAGGTGATTTGTTCGTTGCAAGCGTCTCCGCGCTGCGGTTAAATGCCTCACTTACCATCAACTCAGCCACAAGCTGCTTACCTAGTTTTTATAAGATAGTCATCGAGCGTATAATCTAGTACATTCTTGATGCTTCCATCGTTGATTGTGCCGCAGTCTATGCAATACTAAAACAAGAGACAAATATTGCGTGGTTTCACCCCGAATCCTAAGACATAAGGATTGTATTTCCTAGATATTTCTCATCCAATCATAGAAGGCAAGATTAAAGGCAAGCAAAGAAGTCCAAAGATAAGCTCCGTGAAACAATTCACGGCCACATCGTCTTAGGAAATCAAAAAGATGGGCCTCTCTTTCCTTGTCGTATCGTTGAGGGAGGGATTGAGGGACGTGACGGCTGTGGGCGCTCTTCACCATCACTCTCCAAGCTGCTCGGTCCTGGGCTTGATGCATGCTAGCCTAGAGTGTGGCTCTGGCCACAGATGTTACCGTGTCCGCACAACGCAAGGCATCCGTCCTCAGCTCCTCTTTCCTGCCATGCGGCTGGTAGTGGTGAAGATGGGCCTAGATAGAGTTCATATAATCATATGGACAGTACACCGAAAAGAGCCTAACTCTTATTTATTTATATGGTTCACCAGTAATTGTTACACTGAGATTATACATACATATAACATTTTTAACTTACAGCTAAGTGTACAATACAAGTTGGTAAACAATGCATGCATAATCTAAAACAAAAAACTAAAAAATATAGTAATCATTATTATGTAATAATGACAGTAACAAAGCAAAGAATAATTAATATTGCTATAACTCATATTAAAAGAAGTTAAACAAACAATGGCTACATGTTTAATTCGTGGATGTGGTGCCTGAGCTTGTGAAAAGCAGTGCCAAACATAAAATCATTATTCTTACTGTTCATGAATATTGTGCAGTTTACAGAGCCTTGGAACGGGTGAGTTTGAGCCTGGGATCATTCTTCAGAGGGGAGGGGTAAGAGGTTAATGGGGTTTCTCGGGTATCTAAAAGGAACTTCTCATTTATATTAAGACAGAACTCTTGACGATGATGTTTTGCCGAATTGAGCCCTCGCTGCGGGAGAAGGAGGCTGCCACAAGACCGGAGTGGCGACAGCTTGTAAAATCAAATGTATTTGATTTTGAGACTGAGCGGCGCTCTGAGCTAGACTCGAAGCGCGATACATTGAAAGCCAGACCACCTGCGGCAATCAATTATAATTATGTTATGTCAACGGTGTGCTCACATGCCCGCAGTGTGCGAGGACCTTCACGAAGAAGATTGGCTATATAAGTCACATGCGAGCACACGACCGTCGACAGCATACTTGAACGCAGTCGCTGTGGCCGAAAGCGGCCGGGAGCTCATCACCATTTATTTATTTATTGGTATTTAGGATAACAGTAGGAGGCCAATAATAGTTATTCGTTGTCATCATCATCATCATCATCATTGCAAAGAGTATTATGACGACAAGATCCATTATCAATATGGTGGTAATGTTAATCATCGTCCGGACAGAACTGAGGTCTTCAAACAACAATGCGACATTTAAGTTGGAGATCTCGATGTCGCAAGCGCTAACGAGCGTCCATATTGTCAAAAGGCCAGTGTCACCGCTCTCGTTAGTGAATACTTTTAAATCACAATCACATGTTATGGATACGCAATGATATAAATTGCGTAACTTGATCACGCCTGCCCAAACTGACCCAGCTTTGAAAGAGTTTAATAGACTGAACAATGTAACCGACTTGAACCCGTCCTCAGGCTGTGCAACAATCAATGTATTGTAAACCCCCAAATTTTAACAAAATTTCACATCATTACTAACCATTGCTCCGTTCATGCTGACAACAGATGCTATAGCCGCGTAAACGCAGCAATGGAAAGCAGTGTAAGCGAATATGACTTTTAATGATTGTTTTCTTTCGGTTCTCGGTGAGGGTTCCCCGGCTGATTGTTTGGACGTTTTGACAGCTGACCATGCTCGTTACAGCGTGAAAGGCATCAGTAATCTAAATGCAAGGCTAATTGAATACAAAAGAAGCGATAACAGAGGAATGCACTTTATGGGTGCAGTATTAAAAATGGGAAGGATTGAGCAAAGGTATTATCGTGACGAATATGACTGTGTTCTTATCTTTGGTATTTATGGCTTTGTCAATTGTTCTGTAAAAAAAAAACGTTTTGCTGGCGTCTGAGATTAGGGCGTTCGAAGATAATAGTGTTAAATATGGATACATATAGATTAAGGATAGGAAATATGAAATGTACGTGATTTATGAAAATCCCTCGTTGTAACTATGGTTTGTAAATGTATGACTAATAGTACTAATACAAACCTTATATTAACATCACCTGTTGGTGGCGAGTTATGTAATCCAATCTAGCAAATCGTTTTTCCCGACTACCAGTGATAGGTACAGTCGCCGTCAGATATATCGGAACGGCCAAAGTGCTCACAAATATCTGAACACATCTCTATTGTCGAGGCATTAGAGACGTGTTCAGATATTTGTGACCACTTTGGCCGCTCTGATATATCTGATGGCGACTGTACCAGTAACTAAAGTGGCCGTCAATAGAATTAGCTAACTATGTAAACAAACCGCCATATTGAAATTGTCTTTCACTATGGCGGTTTGTTTACATAGTTAGCAAACTCCATTGACGGACACTTTAGATAAGATCACGTTAAAATTGTATTAACATAATGTATGAAGAATCCATAACAATTCAATAATAAAGTAGGTGACGATTCCAGGTAGGATAGGTAAATACTCGTTATTTATAATAATAATAAACCATTTATTATACTAATATTATAAACTTTCGCATTTATAATATTAGTACAATAATAAACCATTAATTTCAGGCATCTAAGGCCCATAGTTACGAATACCTTAAAGACTAACATACATCATCATAATCATCCTCCTAGCGTTATTCCCGGTAATGCCCCTAAAGGAGCCCGGGGTCCGCTTTGACACCTAAGACAAGTCGTTCGTCAAGTCCGGTGTAGAATTTATGTGACGAGCACGAACATCTTGTTCATGAGCCTAAGATGATCACAATATTTTTGAAGTTTCATGAAAAACCTAGCTATGTTTTAGTTAGACTAAGTGGAGTTGCGCCAGATTGTCCACCTGTTCTACGGCCTGCCCATACAACATTTCAAATCAAACGCTCTCTCTGAGCCGCAAACGGCTTTCCACACAAGATACGTTAGCAAATGTACGGCCAATTAGTGAATATGTTTGATAACATTTACCCAGCTTGTTTACATAACAGCAGGATTGAGTAACACAGATTTAAACAAGAAGGGCATATAAAGGATCATCGGTATAAGGCTCTTGCGACCTTATAGAGACAGGGTTGTGCTACAGGTCAGCCGACAAAGATAGGTATCGGGCATTACCGCGACACGGTCCGCGGCCTGACAGCCAGGGTTGTGGCTGGTCACTCAAATGTCCGACCGACATTTGTTGGACGTTTTAGAAATTTGAATAACTACCTCCTCTCTAAATAGAAACAAATGAATCAAAACATGACGATCTCTATAACAAGCTGCGATCTTCCAAAAGACTATACTAATGAAAACCTTTCACTAGATGGCACTATGTAAGAGAGGTCTCAGCCGCGCCTTATAAAATACTTGAAACTACTAAAAATCAAGCGCTGGCACTTTTGACATCGACAGATGTTATTGGATCTTAAATATCAGAAAACATCACAATTACCTTCTGAGATGTAGGTACATACTTTTATTTAAATGTCAAATCAACCTAAGCTCTCAAATGTGGGTTTATTAAACATTAATCAGAAAAAATATAAAGCACCGACAGAAATCCCTTAAAAACTTAAATCTTGTTTTACAATAGCCTCTCAGCTGCGGGGAATCCTGTCAAAACAAAAAGAACATCATCGAAAGCGACTGCTTGTACAAAATATCAATCCATTCCGCTCGACCAGCTTATCCGGGGACGATATAATCGAGTAATCAAAACTCCATGTCAGTATCGATTCGACAACACCGCTAAGGCTATCTCGACGATCGATATTTGTATTCGATTCCAACACGTCTCGCTTCAAAACCGAATGTCAATCCTTTATCGGAATTTGTGGCCTGCGGAGAATTCGACAAAAGAAGTTTTATTATCGGTGCGATTTTGGATGAGCTGTCAGGAGTGGTATGATTGAATAAATTATTATATTTGCGGCGGTGTTGCGCAAAATCCATATTTTTATTTGGATCAACGTGGGAATGTGACTTGACCTTGATATCATTATTAGCCTTATCTCCTCATAATCCTACAGTCTAAGTATTCTTTGATTCTTAACGGCTCCGATCCGTTTCGATATTTATTTCAAACTAGCTTCCGCCCGCGACTTCTGCGTGGACCTGGGATAAAAACTAACCTATACTACATCCAGGCTATAAACTATCTTCGTGCAAAATTGTATCCAAATCGGTTGAGCCGTTTAAGCGTGATTGAGTAACACACATCCAAACATCCAAATTTCGTTTTTATAATATTAAGTAGGATATAATAAACTGCACATCGAATGTAACGGGCCGATGGTGGTTAACACAATAAAGCCCAGCTTCCAGCAGAAGATCTATTCAACTTCAAGTAGGGTGTATGGTACCATCGCACGCACAGGTTTGGCAGACTTGGCGCGTGTGGAAGTTAGTGATATATTTATCGCAATTTTTTTTTTGTTTATTACGTATAGGTACGCATTTTACCACTATCTCACCTAAGTAAGTGATGATGAGGTCGAATGCAACCAAGTAATATGATTTCTATTGTGTAGTCGGGAAAGCTGAGTCACACGCGACGTGGCAAAGTAGCAAATTGCGTTGGTCTAAATGCACTTACAGTTTTTGTTTTTACAATACAAGTATGTAAATATACATACACTATACACACTTGAAAACTTCAATACTTGCATAATACAATCGTGAATCAAATCGAAATACTTTCACTGACAAAACATAAATTATGTTTCGAGTTACGGTCGTGTAACTTTCGATACAATTACAATTATTGACCAGTGAGATCATTAATTAAAATTATTGTAATGATATATTGCATCTCAAGCAGCATGAGGGCAACTATTCACTGCTATTCAACATTATTCGCCGTCATGGCGATTGTATTATAACTTGCATATCCATATCCATATCCATACTAATCCATACTTTATAATATTATAATTATAATTTTATAATTTATAATATTTATAAGTTATAATATTTATAGTTTTATAATTTGTAATATAAAATAATATATAATATAATATATAATTATAATATTCAAATATTTATATAATAAATGCGGAAGTGTGTCTGTCTGTCTGTCTGTCTGTCTGTCTGCTACCTCTTCACGCTTAAACCGCTAAACCGATTGCCATGAAATTTGGTATGGTGATAGTTTGAATCCCGGGAAAGGACATAGGATAGTTTTCATCCTGGAAATCACCCCCTAAGGGGATGAAATGGGGGGTTGAAGTTTGTATGGAGCTGCGATATAAACGATTTCCACGCGTACGGAGTCGCGGGCAGAAGCTAGTTTATAATATTTATAAGTTATAATATTTATAGTTTTATAATTTGTAATATAAAATAATATATAATATAATATATAATTATAATATTCAAATATTTATATAATAAATGCGGAAGTGTGTCTGTCTGTCTGTCTGTCTGTCTGTCTGTTACCTCTTCACGCTTAAACCGCTGAACCGATTGCGATGAAATTTGGTATGGAGATAGTTTGAATCCCAGGGAAGGACATAGGATAGTTTTCATCCTGGAAATCACTCCCTAAGGGGATGAAATGGGGGGTTGAAGTTTGTATGGAGCTGCGATATAAACGAGTTCCACGCGGACGGAGCCGCGGGCAGAAGCTAGTAAGTAATAAATGTTTCATTAATTCATATTCATTCATTATTATTTTTAATATTCTTGGTGTGTCGAGGGCGGGCAATTTTGTTTGTGATAAGTTGTGTTTTGTAGGTTTCGTGTTTAATTATTAGTATTATAAATGCTAGTTTTACTTATTTTGATTATTAAACGTAAAAATGATTTGTATCTAATTAATTCTTGAACTTTCAATTTAATTTTGTCTGTCACCATGAGTATCTGGCTCGGCTCTGTGAGCTGTAGAAATCGCGAGCCTGTCTTTTTTTACAAAATTTCATGAGAATCGGCAGCGACCTGTAAAGAAGAGCAACCGGACATCCGAACATACAAAAGAATTTTGGCCCAAGCTAAAACAGATCTGTGTAACAAAACCGATGCTTTGCTTGACAGCTAGACAATAGGGGGATTTGGAGAGGGAGAAATGTTTGTATGGGAGCAACTACAATTAAATATTATATTTATTTATTTATTTAATCTTTATTGCACAAAAGAATATCATATGGTACAAAAGGCGGAATTAATGCTATAAATCATTCTCTACCAGCCTTAAGGCAAAGCAGATAAAAATTAATGTGGGCAGTGCAACTTAATTTAAGACAAAAACTCTTTAACATGTCTAAAGATGGGATGGGTAGTATTTATAGTAAAATACGATACAATATAATACACTCAGAGGCAATGAAAACGGGTCACTTCCCATGGATTACTTTACAAAGTGACCCGTTTTCATTGCCTCTGAGTGTAATTCCCAATGTAAACTATGGAGGTACGCTACCTCAGAGGCAATGAAAACGGGTCACTTTGTAAAGTAATCCATGGGAAGTGACCCGTTTTCATTGCCTCTGAGTGTATAATATGATATAACAATATATACCTATTGACAATACAAACATACACATGCATATGAATATAGATGAAACATAGAAGTCACATATTTTTTTAGTTCTGCCAGCAAATAAATATTGTAAGGACTTTTTGAAGACAAGCCTGTTTGGAGATTGCCGAATTTTGACAGGGAGACTGTTGCATAGGCGAGCTACTTGGACGGAGAAGGAATTGGACATAAAACCAGTACGGTGAGGTGGAATAGATAAGGAAAGGTTGCCGGAGGAGCGAAGTTGACGGACTCAAGAGACACAGTAATATTGAAAAAGAGTTTTGAGGTATTCGGGAGATTTAGGATCGTTTAGAATGGAGAAGACAGTGCGGCGTAGGTGGATGGGCAGCCAGCCCAATTGGGAGCGGAAGGAAGAGACATGAATGTATTTTCGAAGACAGAATGTAAATAGGTACCCAAAAGTTTGACCTCCCTAACCGCAGCCCAAAAAGCTTCATACTTATTGACATAAAAGTATGATGTCACAATCCGCTATTTGTATCGCTGTACGGAAAATCAAGTAAATTGCTGCGGCGCTACCACGAACTTCGAAAGTCGAAGTTCGTAATACATGCATCCCTGTCACTCGAGTATGGGAGTGCGATAGAGATGGAAATACCCGAACTTCGACTTTCGAAGTTCGTGGTAGCGCCGCTGTTTCGGTCGCGAAATACTGCGGTTTTGTCCCCATAGTTGTCATGCAATTTTGTTTCTATAAAAGCGTAACGATTCTATTGGTAGCTTTTAATCTATTCTTGGACAAAGAATTAAAAAAAAAATTACAAACTTTCAAGGTCCATATATATTTTTATCATTTCAATTATGAAGAATTCAGATCAGATCATTTTAATATTGAAGCGCTCATAGCCTGGCGGCCCTTGCGAGTCGGAAACGATAACGCAGGTTAAGCAAGGATGGCAGCGGTCAGTCTTGGATGGGTGACCGCCTGATGTTTAAGTGGTTAATATACCTCTAAATGAGCGTTTCCGTGCTTTGGAAGGCACGCTAAGCAGTTGATCCCGGTTGCTGTCTATGACAGTAGTCGTTAAGCCGAGTTAGAGGCCTTCGGGCGGCTTAAGAACTTCTAACAGTCGAGTTGCCCACTCACTTGACAAAGGGGGGACAACTGTTACTCGCGTCCGCAGGAGCTACCTACCACAACCCCGCACGTGTCGCCTGGGTGGTACTAAAGAGTGACAAACTTTAAAGGCCAAAATAATATATGCCATACGATTAAATTAAATTTTTATTTATGTTTTTTTAATTTATAGCCGAGTTTAGCCGAAGCGTCAAGAGGAAGAGGGGGGAGGAGGCGGAAATACAAGCCAGATGTGTTCTCGGCATAAAAAAGGAGAATTCCGAAACGTTCTCAACAAGCAGGTTTTTGTGATAATTTCATATTACTACATACATACTACCAGCGCCGACGGGCCAAAACCGATGGCCGTTGGGGCGTAAAGGTCCTCGAATGGCGACCACCTACCGGACGGCGCAGCTTGGGTAGACCCGCCACAATGTGGACTGATGACCTGGTAATTAAAGGTCGCGGGAGTGCGCTGGATGCGGGTGGCGCAAGACCGATGATCACTTTGGCACTCTTTGGGGGAGGCCTGCTCTGCCCGCGTATGATACAAATCGCAAGCAAAGCAGGATAAAATATAGCCTCTGTCAATCCTGAGGACATTACAGAATAAAAGTATCAATATTCGCTTCAAGTGTGACATCAACTCAAGAATAATCAAAATAGCGGAAATCACCAATTTAATTAAAGATGAGTAATTGACTCATCCTCGATAAGTGGTGTATATTCAATCAATACTGTATCTTATCGACGGCTGAGAGCCGCCATCGATCTCCTTTTGACTTGAACATGTTATTTTATCCTGTATCTTTTAAGAATATCCCGCTTTTAATAACAAATATTTTATCAATTGCAGCTTTCCATGTAGGTAACTGTATAATTAATTGACAATAATATACAAAAGTACTTAAAAGTAGCGGGTAACATATAATGTCATCGTCATCATCAGCCGAAAGACGTCCACTGCAGGACATAGGCCTCCCCCAAAGAGAGCCACAATGACAATGGAAGTGGCAGTGGGCGGGGCACATTGCACGTAGAACCGATGGACGTTGGGGCGGAAAGGTTCTCGAGTGGCGACTACGTACCGTACAAGGAGGACTGATGACCTGGTAAAGGTGGCGGGAGTAATTAATAAAGCGGCCAAGTGCGAGTTGGACTCGCCCATGAGTGGTTCCGTATTTAGGGTTTTTATTTTTATAAGGGTAAATTGCGGTTTACGATTTGTGACGTATTAAAAAAAACGATTTATTAGATTTCGTTCAAACCAATTTTCGGTGGAAGTTTGTATGGTAATGTACATCATATATTTTTATTACTTTTATCATTCTCTTATTTTAGAAGTTACAGGGGGGGGACACACACATGTTACCACTTTGGAAGTGTCTCTTGGGCAAACTATTCAGTTTAGGGGTTTGATGAAAAAAATATTTCGAGTTTCAGCTCTAAGTATGGGTACCTCCGAAATGTATTGGTTTTTTTTCTATTTTTGAGTGAAAATCTTAATGCGGTTCATAGAATACATCTACTTACCAAGTTTCAACAGTATAGTTCTTATAGTTTCGGAAAAAAGTGGCTGTGACATACGGACGGACAGACAGACAGACATGAGACATGACGAATCCATAAGGGTTCCGTTTTTTGCCATTTGACTACGGATTTGATGTGTTTTTACATCACACGGGTCAGGTGTGATATTTATTTCGGTCGTCTCGTAAAAAGTTAGGTATACAGGGAGGAACATTTCCTTGGACTAAGCTGAAAGGACAGTGTTATATAAGTGACGTACAAACGATCTATTATAAATGTTAAGCTGGATTTAAAAGAAAAAAAAAACATAAAAATCGAAATATTTTATCTTAGTGACAACCCTAATACTATACATAGTTATTATTTTCATTTGAAATTGACACAGTATATTGCGTTAGACCCGTGTGTGCATTTTGTAAAGTGATAAAATATGAGATCAAAGCGCATGAGTTTGGTGTTGTAATTTTTTAAATAATATTTGAATGTCTCAGTTCTCAAGCACATACTATTTACTCGTATCTTTATTTCGCCCTCGCACTTAATACAAGTTTGCCTGCGCGGGCTGAAAGCCTCATCCGCGGGTAATCTGGGAGCGGAGTGGGACTGAGAACAAGGTCACGTCTCGGAGACATGTAAATCTACGCACGTGTCGTGACTCCCAAGTACACTGAGAATTACGACACTAACTTCAAAAACTGCTTATTATAACGGTAGTTGGCCGCGCGGGTTCGCCCGTGCATTGCAAAGAACGCAGGGAAACCCGCTAAATATAGTAGTGGTAGCCGAACAAGCCCAATTTCAAAGAAAAGACGCAAATCGATGTACAGTTTAGCCATTTGGCACACGCATACTAGAGGTCAAAACAAAAATTTTGACCCGCAGTTCCTAAAAAAAAATCCCTTAGGGGGAGGGAGTGCTGACACATTTTATTTTTTGTAAGTATGAAAAAAAAAATTTTTATAAACTTATCGTGTGTACAGTCGACAACACAGCTAAGTGACCATCGGAAATCTAATCTGACCTTAAGTGCATTGTAATAAGGTTCTAGGTTTTCACGGTATGGTTAGTTAGGTGTGTTGCTGTGTGTACTCATTTGAAAGGCCTTTTTGAGGCGATTCTAAATATATACTACATCATTACATTTCAGCGATATTTTTTAATAATTACAAAAATAATTTTCGAAACATACCAAAGTTTGGGCTCTCCAGGAAAGCAATTTTGAAAATAATTTCATTCAGTATTTTTGGATGTTTTTAGATGGTATAACGGCAGGTTTCTGATAAAAAAAATCCCATAGAACAAATAAAATATCTCAGCAAAAATTTGTTTAGTTATTAGTTTAGTTAGGGTGCTAAGAGAATTTTTTTTAGGAACTGCGGGTAAAAAAAAATTGTTGACCTCTAGTATGCGTGTGCCAAACGGCTAAACTGTACATTGATTTGCGGTTTTTTTAATCGTACGGTTACACTATAGCCTTTGCCCACTCATAAATTCCATTTTACACGTATGTAGTGACAGAATAAAAATAAAATAAATAAAAATAAAATAAAGAAATTTTGAAAACTGATGACTGGTTCTTGAGATTATCGTCTAGACCAGTGGCGGAGCGCCCATACAGTCGAGTTCTCCAATATTTTCAAAAGTATCTACACATGCGTCTTATGTCGGTAACAATAAAGGCTATGTATAGATATTTTTGAAAGGTTGTCTGTATAGATATTGGAGAACTCGACTGTACAAGCCGATTCACACCGACTTGCCACTAATTTCTGTGTAGGCAAGCTCATCATCATCATCATATCAGCCGAAAGACGTCCACTGCTGGACATAAGCCTCCCCCAAAGAGTGCCACAACGCCGCAGCCTATAGTTATATACTCTAAACTCCTTCGTACGTTTTTTGGTTCCCGGTTGCCTATCGAAAGTTTCCACGGCCCGCCTCTGGTACAGTCAGCGTCACATAGTTAGTAGCAGCCAAAGTAGCCAAATATATCGGAACACGTCTTTATTACTATAGGAATAAGGAAGTGTTACGATATACGAGGGCTGCCTTTTAAGTTGTGTCGTTTGGAAAAACTAAAGACAATTTAAGTGTTAAATGGTATTTATTGTTTTTCAAAGTAATCACCGTGATATGTAATACACTTTTTCATTCGATCGAACCAGTTTTCGAAACACTTATTCCAGTCCGAAGTCGGGGTCTCCAAAATGGCCGTTTTGTATGCCTCAACCGCTTCTTCAGGCGTCTGGTACCGTTGACCACGAAGTCGTTGCTTGATTTTTGGAAAAGTAAAAAAATCGTTAGGGCTTAAGTCTGGACTGTACGGCGGGTGTTCCAGAATTTCGACGTTTTTCTTTTTTAAAAACGCAATAGTTTGCCGGGCGGTGTGCGAGCTCGCATTATGGTGGTGCAGTCTTATACGACGTCTTGGGTTATTTTTTCGAAACTCGCCGATGACTTCTGGTAAACAGACAGTGGTATACCAGTCAGCATTAACCGTTTTACGATCCTCGAGCACGATGGTGGCAACGTGGCCACTTTTCGCCACAAACGTGGCGACCATTTTTTTCGAAGTGCTCCGTGAGCGTATTACTTTGGTCGGTTTTGGCTCATCTTGGAACACCCAAACAGTCGACTGCTGTTTAGAATCGGGATCGTAGGCATATATCCAAGATTCGTCACCACTGATAATGTCGTAAACATGTTTCGAGTTTCCTCGGTTGAATTGCCGCAGAGTTTTGCGACACCATCGAACGCGAGCCGTTTTTTGGTCTTCACTGAGTAAATGTGGTATCCAGCGTGAGATCAACTTTTTTACGCCTAAGTGATCATGCAAAATACCTGAAATACTTAAGGAAGCTTCTATCTCACGGTATGTCGCATGGCGATCTTCGATGATCAGTTGCCGTACAGCATCAATGTTCTCCTGGGTTACGGCTGTTTTTGGTCGACCTTCACGATGTCTATCACCAAGACTAGAGCAACCACGTTGAAATTCTAAATACCAGCGTTCTACAGTCCGAAGGCATGGTGCTTTATCATTGAAAACCGTAGTCAACTCTTCGAAGCACTGAAGTCGCGTTAAGCCCCTTTTGAAGTTGTAAAAAATTATCGCACGTAAATTTTCCTTCGAAATTTCCATTTTAACAACTGTCTTGTCAACTTTGAACGAACGCTGTACTAAAACGGTTGGGCCGATTTCGAGTCATTCTTTTGTTTTCGAATTCTAAATTCAAATATTTTAACGTGACACTAGTTCTTTTTTATGCAATTACGGGAGGTTTGCAAACGACAGAACTTAAAAGGCAGCCCTCGTATTTGGCTACTTTGGCTGCTACTAACTATGTGACGCTGACTGTACATACGAACTTACAAAGCTACAATCTCAGAGACATTTCCTTTTGATTGTAGAAGTTTTATGTACCTACCTAACTAGGTACTTATATATTTGTATAAAAGTTCTTCAGTAACTTATCTCGTGTAGCAAAATGTAACGCTTAAATAAATTCTATCGATTATGCCTTAATATTTAAGGGACAATTTCACACAAATGGAACTAACCCCCACAATAGGGATGCGGACTTAGATTTTATTACGATGTCATTCGAACCAGTTTTTGGAGAGGAACAAATGTTTGTATGGGAGCAACTACAATTAAAGAACATGAATACCCAAAAATTTGAGACAAAGATTGACGTCGCTGGCGGCAGCGGGAAACGTTTCATACTGATGACGTACCTACGTATGACGTCACTTGTACAAAGTAGTTGTATCATTGTATGGAAAATCCGGTAAATTGTTGTTTCGGTCGCGAAATACTGCGTTTAAGGCGCCGTAGGTTCAAGGTCTTATCTCCCTCTCACTGAGCATAAGCGTGAGCGAGATGGAAGTGCGTGCTTTTAAATAAATTAAAATGTAATCACTGATTTCGTTCGAACATGATATTGCCGATATTTAGAAGCAATTTTAATATTTATAGCTTTTGTGCATAATTTGTTACGAATATTTTAAGTGTATTTTTGTGTATTTTAGACCTATGTTCGTGATTTTTTTCTATAGAGCGAAATTTGCTTAATCATGTTTCGAATCACTGATCTCGCTGCAGAAAAGCCTCAAAATTACTATTCGTATTTTTTTGAAACCATATTATTATAAACAGACGCATTATATTGTTTCAAAAACTCTTTTCGCTTAACTTCGCTGAACCTACGGCGCCTTAAGTACATAGTTAACTTTCAAGGTACATATCTGTTTATGATTTTAATTACATTTTATAATTTATACTTTAATACGATAATTTGATGGTTTACTATCCATTTAGCATCACTATGTCATCAATTTGAACATGAGGCCGCATGCCTATTAGCTTAATAAGTCATATGTTAGGTAGGTACCTACTAGACCTTCCTTGAAACTAGAACCTTCAGCTTCGCAGGCAGTCACTGCCTACCCACTGGACAAAACCGGTCTTCAATTAATTAACAAAAGAGATAAATGTGAAAGGGCGGATTCGAGGAAAGTAATTTTATTAATACTTTTTCAAAAGATAACATCTCGCAAACGAATCTAACTATTAATCATTATAAACTGCGCCGGGCAGCTATTTTCATAATCAAACAAATATATAGCATACATTATTAATATTCATAGGAGCCCATTTGTTAATATACACGGCTGACAGCTCAATTTTCCTCGCAATATATAATGAATTTACTAGTCATAGCGTCCCGAACGATTCCAACCAATTAGATAAGAGAGATGCGATGGGAGATGCTTAAAATTTTATCCCAATTTGAACTTACAGAACTTGTTAATTATTTAGAATTCCAGGGTTGCTGATTATGTATATTGTGAGAATGTTTTACCTTAGGTCATTTAAGGTTTGCTTTTTATATCTTACTAGCTGATGCCCGCGGCCTCGCCCGCGTGGTTATATTAGGAAAATGTAACATATTGAATTTTCCCGTGGAAATTACATGTTTTCCCGCTGGAAAAAGTAGCCTATGTCACTCTCCAGCTTCTAAACCATCTCTATACAAAAAATCACATCAATACGTCGCTCTGTTGCGACGTGAAAGAAGGACAAACGTACACACTTTCGCATTTATAATATTAGTAAGGATAAGGATAACCTCTAACCCACAGACTTCGGTTTCAGTGAAAAACGCTTTTATGACTTAATTGACGACCGGTTAGTCTAGTGGCTAGTGACGCTACCTACGAAGCTGAAGGTCCTGGCTTTGAATCCCGGTAACGGCAAATATTTGTGTGATGAGCTGAGCTTAAATATTTTATCTAGTATTGCATGTTTTCTATGATATTTATTAAATATATCGTCGTCCTTATTGAGCTTAATGGGTGGGGGGGGGCTAGTTCAATTTGTGTAAAATGGTCCTATGATATTTATTTATTTAGGTTTAAAGAAATTTATTTCCCATAAGAATTACATGAATTCACTTACATGAGAAAGTATACAAATTAAAACTAAAACTTCATTTCATAATAATAATAATAAGCACAATAACCATTTATATCAGGCAAGTAATGCCCATTGTTACAAATACCTTACAGGCCCATAGTTACGAATACATACATACAATATAATATTAAAACACTAATTATTACAGCTAATGCAAAATGAAATTAAGTATATCGAACGAAAGGATCACGGAATCCCAATCTTAAAACATTTCATTTTTTCAAACATATATCTTCAAAATTTTTGTGACGCGGTAATAGCACACGATTTTTTTCTAAACGTGACCGTAGCCAACTTGAATGTGTTTTGTTACATCATTATAAAGTTTTTGCATTTGAAATGAAATCGCGACACGATTTCAATTCAGCGTTTTTTGCCTCTTTATTTATCGTCAATTTACAAAACGTGAATGGAAAGCTCATCAGAAGCGGAGGAATATTAAAATGGGAAATGTTTTCTTTGGAATCTGAAGCAATTTCTTACTGGTTCATTTTTTAATTGCTTTTTTGGAGGTAACAATTGTTGGGTCGCCAGCGGGCGGCCGCGGACGGCTCCTTTGCCGTATAATTATAATTATACCATCAACTTGTCCCTCAAATATTATTTGCGCCTTCTCCCATTCCAACTTTTTTTAAGCTTAAGCAAATAAACGGCGTTTTTGGGATATTTGTAGATCGTTACGTTAATTGTTTGTTAATTAAGCACGTATTGTATAGCAAGCTAAGTGGTTTCTCTTCTCGACTCTTGTTCTTTGTTAATCAAGGTTCAAAAGTATTAGTCAATATATCTATAGCTTGTTTCGCAATAAAATCTATTGTAATATTCATATTCCAAGATTTGATCCACCAAAGTCGAACTTAATAAAACCGTTTCAAAAATCGACTTACCTATATCATAATTTTTTACGGCTGTTTATTTTATTAATGCGTTTTGTATAAAATAATTACCGAATACACGAATTAGAAAACTAGAAGAGAGGTAGTTGATGGTTTTTTGTATTTTATTCTGACTAAAATACATTTAGGTATTATATACATATATAAGTAGATACTTAGTTATAATTCCATTGAAGAATAAGAATTTATACAATACTTGATCAAAAGTCGATCCATTAATGTTCTGAAGTCATCGAAGCCTCAAACACCCTCTTGGTAGCCATAAATAACCCAAGTCATTGTCATCTAACCAGCCATTAGGCATGCATCATTCCTTAATAAAAAGCACACAATGCAACAATGCAAAAAACTTAATTTTGGCCACGGTAAAAACAAAGTGAAATTCGTAACGATCGCCATATGGTGTCTGGCACCAATCGCACCAGAAAAAGGTCCTAAGACCCTGTGAATACCATAGAGTACCATACCTTTTACTCTTAAAAGATCCCGCCCACAAATTCATGTTCCCCGATCCAAAACTTTGCCGGCTCACTTTTATACTTGAAATTGTTCAAAATCTAAAACGGCAATGGAAACATATGGGATTGTTATTGGATGCACCATAGAGAGAGGATCTGCACATTTTATTATTTGTGTGGTTCCCCGCCGCGTTGTAGAGGTCGAGAACCTTTTGCAAAGTAGTCACATTTTTTTACTTAAATAAGAAATATAATTTTCTTCACGTTCATCAAATCTCAACTATACGTTTTATTATTGCACGATGTTAGTAAATAAACATATGGCCTGCTCTTTGGTAATTGGGCACCATAGTCTATGGATGCTTGCAACTCAAGAGTAATCACAAAGTGCATTGGCGACTCTTTATTTTACGACCGCTTTAGCCTAGTTGGTAGTGACCCTGCCTACGAAGCAAGAGGTCCTGGGTTCGAATCCCGGTAAGGGCATTTATTTGTGTGATGAGCATGAATATTTGTTCCTGAGTCATGGATGTTGTCCATGTATTTAAGTATTTATTTATCTATATTAGTATGTTTATCGTCGTCTAGTACCCATAGTACAAGCTTTGCTTAGTTTGAAACTATGTCGATTTGTGTAAGATTGTCCCCTAATATTTATTTATTGATTTGAGGATTCGCTGCGTAGACAGCAAGAGACAAGATTAGGTTGTACGTTTCATAAAAATAAAGTAAATACAAAATATTAATGATCCGCTTACGTTATTTATACCAGTGTATGAAATATTGTTTAATTTGCGATTACTAATCAATTCTGATACTATTAACTTCCAATCAGCATTTAATTATCCATTACGCTTATTCCCCCACACTGTGTACACGAAGTTTCTAGAGTCTACAATTTATTGTCGGCAATTTGCTGAACCAGACCTTTGTAAGCAATATTAATTTGCTTTCCTGGAATTCAATGTTGAATTAAGACGTAAATAAACGATTAGTTCGAGAACAATTTCGCGTTGAATCGTCCATTTTAATATTACGGTTTTATTCCGGTAGACGAGTCTCGGAACAGGATTATGGCGTAATGAGTTTATTTCTGTATGTTTACAGCTGTAATTCCATTGAAAATTGTAGTTATTATGTTTTATTCTATGATTGTTTAATAAGATCAAGCCTAGCACTAAATTCCACAAAATTAAGAGAAAACCAGTTAAAGCAATTATGTTGTTATGCTAGAATTTTACACACACATCTATAGTACCTGTATTTTTTGCTGGCAGTTACTGAATTTCTAGATACGATTTTACTAAGGTTAGCGTCAAACTTTAAGGCACCTTCTGTACTGTAAAAAAATATAAGATTAGCCTAGATGACTGAAATAGTCATTTTCATTAATGCATTGTCAAAAAAGAAGTATTCATATATACGAAACATTTTTGTTTAAGATGGAATAATATTCTCACCCTATAGGCACAGGGCATTTTTTACCAATAATCTTCAACCATCTGAATAAAAGCAAGAAAGGCCAAACTATCTAACTATACGAACTACAGAATTTATATCGAGACAAGAAAATTAAACATGTCCGAAGGTTGCCCACCGCTGTGCGCTTTAACTTCAAAGTTTGTAACTGTATAAAAACAATGTTTGCGGTGAGGATCAAGTTTTTTTTCAAAACCAAATTCCGAAAATCCGCCCTTATGCTCAGGTAGCTATCGAATTTTAAAACTGTTTGTATTTCCGAAAAAAAATCGACAACAATAGAAAGAATACATTTACCTGACACTGATTATAATAAGTTAGGAGGAAAATGACGACATCCACATGTTGTTTTATGGTCTAAAAAGTGGTTAAAGACATGGATGTTGATCTGGAGAGATTTGGGTTCCGCATAAAGCAGAAGGCCAAATTTTTATATTTTACCGGTGGAAAACAAACATACGGCCTGTCTGAGGCATCACAAGCGCGTTGCCGACTTTTATTCAATTGAACTTACCCTGCCTAGACTGGAGCACTTTGAGATACCTTGTCGTTATGAAATGAGAGCTTTCCCTGAGAATTCCTGTCAAATGTGAATTTTAGTAGGTACGAAAAGTACCTACTAAAAGTTCTCGTTTTCGTTAGCCGGTACCTACAATCGTAAAATCATAAACTTAGCAAAAAATAAAAAAAACGTTCAAGCCTCGATGGTGCTGTAGAGACCGAAAGACCGTTCCAGAAAAAAATGCATAAAGGCGGCTAAAAAATGTGTGCATGTAAATACACTGACAAGTTTAAGGTTAAAAGTGAATATCGATGCGTTTTCGTATTATATTTGACACCTTGCATGCTTTGCAGCTGTAAATTGCTTCTCATTAATTTGACGCATAGCCATGTGTCAAATAAATGAAAACACAACTTCGCACGTTTTCAGTGGACATTCACCTTAAGCCCACGGATCCCCAAATCTTGAAGTAGTCATTGTACCGCATTAGAGTGAATTATTTGTTATTATTTGTTAGGCGGCATACGATTACAATTAGTGGATACACCATTTTTGTTGCCTCCCCAACTGGAAAAGGAGTTTCTACTCGGCTTGGTTTCTTGAATTGGATTATTGCAATTAGGAGCATTATGTTGCTTGTCTAACGCAATAGGGGCCGGTAGGAAAAAAATATTTAAGCTGCGGTTGTTTCCTGATATTTGGTTCCGAGGCAGCTGTTATTAAAGTTTGGAGGATGTTATTTGAAATTGTGTGTAAAGTGGTTCGTTTGGATACCAATTAGCATGTTGAAAACATAAATGATTTTAATAGTTATTTTTTTAAACTAAAATTACTTATTTTTACCATTTGTCGGTGCACTGCACTGCCTGAAAATATGACGTTTTAAAGCAATGCTATAAGCAAAAGCAAAAAAAAGTTTTTATTGACACGAAGACGTGGTCAACGAATTGTGGCAAAACTTTTAACAAATATTTTTACCGAATTATACTAAAACAATGTTTATTACATTACAACTTTGTTTTTTTTTTCATTGATGCAAAATGAGGTTTTTAACAATTCCAAGTCTATAAATACCAAAAGGGTGATTACGTAACTTTTTGAACAGGTGTTAGGACAACTCAACTGTAATTTTCCTATACATTTAGTTTTACCAGCAGGTCGATCACGTAACGCATTGTACGCACGTTAAGTAGATCTAAATGTCAAATTTTATATGGAAAAATGACAGTTGAATTGACCTAACGAGCGTTCGGAACGTTACGTGACTACCCCTCTGTCTTACGTACAAAACGTCATGCAATCTTCGAGCAGCAGGTCGATCACGTAACGCAATGTATGGCGTTAGGTAGATCTAAACAGCGAACGAAAAAAACATAGAGGGCGAGCTCCTTACAAATTTCTACCCAAATGCGTGCCTAAAATCCGGTGTGCGCATAGTCAACTGCGCATACAATCACAGCTGCCCCAAAATATCAGCCTATTTCCAATTACCCAACACAAATGAATGCGATTGGTCAATCTACGAATGCATTGCTGTGATTAGCCGTCGTGCATCACGTCGGACGACAGCCATATGACAGTGACAACGAAAACGGAAAATTGTTGAAAGGTTACATGCAACAAGAGCAAGTTAGTTATCATATCATAACATTCGAATGATATTCTTTGATTAAGAAATATATTTTTTATTTTATTTTAAATTCAAATTATAGATAATTACTGTCTTAATTTAAATCCTTTCTCCAGTGATCACAGTGGTGGAGCCAACTAAAGATTCTAATTCTACGTAGCTATCTATATTATATACTATTAAACGAGCAATATTTGTAATCACGTTCTCGAAAACGGCTCTCATTGAAATCTTTAGAGCCGTTTTCAAGAGCGGTACGGCATTATCCCTGTAATGCCATACCGAGGGTTTACGGAGGCGAATTAGTTTTATCTATTTTCACCCGGGTAGGGCTGAGAGTTCAGGTATCTAATAGATAAATAAAAATACCAAATTTAATTGTGGTTTTAAGCAGATGCATATGCTATCGACAATTTTAAAATTATATATATCATCATGTATGATACCGTAGGTACAAATTGGGATTGCGCTCTTACGTAAATATCTTCCTGATTGAAATGTAAAGAACAAAGAGTACCTAGTCATTTTATTTGCATGCCATTTCAAATCAGGTCGTTCCAAACGGACTGCTTCATTCTAAATTTATTTTCTAATTGGATCTGTTGGAAATCTAAAAAAAAAATATTGTTAACTTTTATACTTAGATAAAAGCTACTAAATATTGATATGATATTCAATGGTTAACATAGAAACCAACTTATTAAAAAAATTATGTCTGTTGGCATGACACCATATACAATATGTGATCATAACAATAAAATCAAAATAATACGTTTATCGCTGTACTTACTTGGGAAAAGTGATTCCATCTTTTTTGTTGTGCTTGTCCGAACGACTCACACACCATTTTACAGCACAACAAGGCATATTTCATGAAATTGAACATTTGGTTTTCTTAACAGTTTGTCACGGCAGCCATGTTCGAACTAAACGGCTGCCTGGCATCGTCGCCGACGCCCCGTCTACCGTGGCACCCCTTCTGTGGGGACATTTTACGACACTAGTTAGACTTCTATGTTTTTTTCGTTCGCTGGATCTAAACGTCAAATTTTGTCTAAACGTCAAATGTCAGCTAAACTGTCCAAACGTTACGTGGTTATACTTACCCCTCAGGTAAAGGTACTACGTTTATGAAAGACGATCCATGCTATTCCAAAGAGCGCCCTCATTAGTAGAGTCCGGTCGCTGTAAATGATAATAATGAGCGTTATTATTGCTCTCCACTCTATGTAATTATTAACTTTTTCAACGTTTCCGTCCAAACCACACTCCCGTAACGATATAGTCGAGCCGGTTTCTCGTAAGCTGCTAGTTATACATTGACGGTTGATTAAGGGAAACATTAAACATTGTCACTGTGGAACGTGCAATGTATTCGATACCAATATAATTTCTCATCATCATAAAATGCTGAAAACAAAAGAAGAAAGGCTCAAGTTAGTATGACAGTGAAACAGACATGCTGCTTTTATACTTTTAATTGAAGCATGGACGTTCTATATCAGTGATTATAGACGCCGCTACACATGTAATTTTGAATTAAATGTGTTTATTACTGTTTATACAACAAGATTTCTCACAAATTAGCTTAAAATTGGGATTTATTTTTGGAAGTCTTTTAGGGTTGAGCATTGATTGAGTGAAGTTCTGATTCTGAGTCAGTCAAAAGTTAATAAAGCCTGTCTTCCCTTGACATGTTCATTACAATGCAGGGATTGTCTGCTCACATTCGCAATTATTGTATTTCGCAAGCGCGGGCGCATCGCCGCGTGAGGTTTAGGGCGTCCGCACACCTCCGACTTGCGATCGGCAAATTTTAGACCAATCTGCAAAACGTATGTATCACGAAGCATCGCATACCCATTTATTTGTTTTTATTTTTGACAGCCACTCTTTTGGAACAAATTGTGAGAGAGACAAAGATCCGTCCAATGTATTTGCATCTCACATTTTGCTTAAAATAATGTGAGACGCAATAATTATTGGACAAAGATCATGGACAAGTGGAATACCACCCTTACATAGGTATTCAACAAGACAAAAAAAAAAGAGACTTATTACATTACATTAATTTACACATACTTTTTAAGATTCGCCTGAACACTGCCACAAAACTACGTTCTAAAAGCATTATATAATTTGATATTTATTTTTGTTCTAGTTCTACAAAAGAAACTAATCCAGTTTGCCTAGCCACAGTGTAAATTACAAACTAACCTAATTGAAAGTTTAACAACTCAATAGAATTTCTTCGTCCGGTCTTATCCCATATTTATTTGAGGTTGGCTTGGCACTATCTCACTATATTGATTATAAAATAATATAACTAATATAATCCGGTAACGTAGCATATCTTTACATATTCAGTTATGCATATCGAGCCCACCATGTCATGTGGAATCGCATAATCGCAAATCGATGCAAAGCCGGCGTGCGGCGGACCTTTTTCAGATAATCAAATTTCGTACGGCATGCATTAATCACTTCAACACTTTACACCGTAGGCGTCGCGATTACATACGATTAATAAAACCGGTCACCGCATTCGCGTGATTAATTGTCGTCAGAAATCAGAATCGCAAACAGGAATCATTATTTACCCCGTCCGTACCTATTGTCTGACCGATCTTAATTTGTCCATGTTTTGATTATCTGATTCTAAACTCAATGAACAACGTTTTCTAAGCCAGAAAGCTGTAAGTTCTTCTGAATTGTATAAAGATATGGCGTTTTGTTTTAGCGCCTTACGATGCAATATGAAAGGTTGATTTTGTTACGCAAAGATTAGATTAGCTTTCTCACAGATATCGTAACTTGAGGCGTGAATTTTATTCATTGTGTAATAAACAAGTAATCTAATGCGGAACGACCTTTGCCATGTTGACCGACATGTAGACGAAGTTGCAAGTTCGTGTGCAACTTTTTACTTTTTTTTAAATGTTGAGCTGGCAAGCGATCAGAGATCACGGGTAATTGGGCTTGTCTGATATAATTATGAAATCTCAAGAGAAAAAATGCACTATCAAGTACGAAAACTAAACTGCCTCTATGCTACTTTTTGTGTAACTTCTTAGGTTAAATCATATTACTTAGTTGTGTGCTGTGTTTGGTTGTAAATACCTTTAGCTCTGTTGCGCTAAATAAATGTTTTTCTTATTATTTTACCACCTCTATTATATGGCGTCCTCTTATTTCACCGACAAACGTTTCACCTAATGAATTGTTTCGCCGATTTTTTTTATTTTATCGAATTTTTGTTACACAGAAACCGTTAACTTTTCAGGTACAGCTAAAAGGTCATTCTGTAGAACCCATTAGGTTAAGTTAGGTTTGTTTTATAAAAATCCTGAAATGTTTACTCATTCTGAAAAAAATGTCCAAAGAAATATAGAAATTTCTGCGAAACATAAACATTCGATCGGTTCCATTCCGTTACATTCGATTTGTCGGTAAAACAAGGTACAACCCTATTATATAATATGCACAGATTTTACAGACCTACGCGCGAACCCTAAGTAATGGTAAATGGTCTGAGCAGTAAATAAATAAATAATTATTATAGGGAAATCTTACACTAATCGACCTAAGCCCACAGGAAGCTCAACAAGCCTTACTTTATGGATACTATGCCAGGATACATATACGGTTACTTATAAAGATAAATATATTCTTATTAGATACATAGGAAACCTCCAAGCTCAGGAACATTATCTCATCATCATCACCATCATCATATCAGCCGAAAGACGTCCACTGCTGGACATAGGCCTCCCCCAAAGAGTACCACAATGACCAGTCCTGCGCCACCCGCATCCAGCGGACTCCCGCGACCTTTACCAGGTCATCAGTCCACCTTGTGGGGGGGCCTACCCACGCTGCGCCTTCCGGTACGTGGTCGCCGCATCACACATCACACATCATCACACAAATATTCGATTCGAACCCAAGACCACTAGCTTCGTAGGCAGGGATAATACCTACTCCGCTAAAGTGCTCAAGGCAGAGCAGAGCGAAGTTCAGTAGCAAGAACCGGGAGAATTCTGCACTGTGTCACAAAAGCTAGTAGTGAGACATACCTAACTACTAGTCCTTACTAGTAGCGAGCCATCACTCACTGGCAGTGACGCATCCATTGATTTCGATTCCCACCAACTTGTCTTAATCCATGGTCGCCGATTACCACCGCACCGCCTTACACTTCGCACACACCGACTTACAACGTCACGTTCTAAAGAAATGTAGTTGCACTTCCGTACAACTTGATTCTTTACGTGGCGCTTAGCGTCAACCAGAGACCAAGACAACCACCAAGTATTTTAGGTTATTTGAATGCCTAACCTTCGAAACTGATGGAACCAAGACACATGGTGATGGGCCCAGCCAAGTTGGGAGAACGGACGCGCGACAAACCGCTGACATTTTACACTACCTAATAATTTTGAGCTACATTCCCTCTTCGGTTCCAGTATATTAGAAGGCACGGTTCTGAATTCTATCGCTTTTATTTTACTTGCAGACCAGTGTGAAATCAAAACAGATATTCCTCCAACAACACAAACAACACACACAGATATCCTTTGAGAAACGTAACGGACGAGCCACCGATCAGTAGAGATAAAGCTCCTCGCGTTGAAACTCAGAATTTGGTAATCCATTCACTATGACATATAGCTGGGAGTTGCCTTAATAAAGCATAGTGGATGACGCACCGGAGAATACCATCCTACGTACAATATGTACCAATAACATGGGTCTTGTAAATTATAGTTTAGACGCTGTTTCTCATGAATGACTTCATAGCGGAAATCCATTCCGATTTCCAGTCACGAATAAGCTAATTAAATTACGCAATCATTGTTTGCCTATCGGCAGTCACAGATGCATCAGAAAATGATGTTATTATCGATCACGCAGAGGAAAAACGACGTATGTGTTGTATAAGGTACCGTACTTACTGCGTTTTTACTGAGGAGTTAGATGTCCATTAATTTCTATAACAAGTGTGGGCGAACTTGTTAATAATATTGTGATTCAGACATGAGATCTTAGTAGCCTAAACCTTGATAGACTCAGTTTATGCGTATAAATTAATTCCACATTTATATTTAGTTGCAATAAAGCCCCACCTACCGCTGATTATTTATTGTTACCCATAATTCATATTTCCCATCTAACTTAACCTATAAAACGATTCTAAAATAATAAAAAAGTTTTTGCCCTAACCGGGCCACCGTCAAAAAACAACAATTAATAAATAAATACAAAAAGTCCCGGCAGTGTTTCAATTCATTTGAGGGGCGGAGTCGTTTTACATTCAAGGGGAGGATATCTCTCAAAATCATTAGCCCTGGAATGCCTTGGACGAACATAATTTCGTTGCCCAAGTTTCAGTGGGTGGGTATAGCCTTTGTCTTACTACGACATAAAAAAGAAAATGTCAGTTGAATGCGTTTATTTGCACCGGTCACTCTGATATGTAATTTCACCGCATTGTCCTCTTATTGGCTCGAGTGATACATTAGTATCGATGTTCATTATTCAAAATTGTTCTTATAACCCACAATCAAAAGCCAGCGCTGATCGTTTGATATTCAACTGTTTATTGCTATAGCGAGCTGAATCAAAACGAATTCCTGAGCCCCATTCACATTCGGCATAATAACGAAATGCTAAACTAGTATTTCAACATATCAGACCAACAATGTAGCCTCAAGCTTGCTTGAGCATGCGATTTTGAGTTACCTTCATGTGTTTTTGCTATTTAAGCCGTTTTAGTTGACCTTTAGCATTTGTCATAATATCACTTGCTTGTTTTATGTCAAAAACCACCAATTACAACATGTAAGTTGTTGTAGGGCAGATAACCTCCTGTTCCCAACGTCGTTAATCCATTCTCTATTTAAAATAATAACCTCATAACATCATTAGTGACTTTTATGACCGTTGGCTTCATAAAATCCTTTAAATCAAATCTTAAAACAACATTATAAAATAAAGAAAGTATTCAGGTTAAGATAAATAGTTTTTTTACGGTAAACCTTTATTTTAAAAGTCTAATGGCTTTTCCTTTAATTGACTGTAGTGGGTACTTAAAACTTATTTAAGGTTTAACTGCGTAGGTACCGATAAGTACGAGTCGTAAAGCAAATGGACTAAAGACCGTTAAAACGGAAGGACTCATTGTAACCGTTTGGGAACATTTGTAAATGGACGTAAATAATGTTAACGGTGTTCGTGAAAACAGCTCAGCTGATGGAATATCTTATATTCCAGTTTTTCACTTTAACATGTGCTATTTCAACATTTTGAGCACACTTCGCAGTGAATTTTCGGCCATTTCTACTGACTATATTTAACAATGTAACAACTGTGTAAAACCATATGGTAGTTTTTTAGTGCTCTTAGTTTGGACGGTATCATTCATTTGTGTTTATTCTGTAGGTAACAACGCAATATAGGCGCAGTTAAGAGTCCGCAGCGCGCAGTAAGCTCGGCCGAATTTCACCTTCTCATACAAACGGAGTTTCGTTCTCATTTTAAAACTACGTGTTGGATTGTGAAGAAACTTTGCATATACAATGACATGAGGTATATCAATGTCTGTAATTAGTTTATATGGTTCCAGTCTATAAAACAAACAAAATACAGCAAAATCTAGTTTTGTATGAAAAACTTAAATTCGCTGTATTTTTCTTACTATGGTATCTGAAGCTATATAAACTAATGGTATGGATATACCTCATGTCATTGTGAATGCAAAGTTTCATTACAATTCAACACGTAGTTTTAAAATGAGAGCGTAACTAGGTACGTTTGTACGGAGAATCGAGCTTACTACGGACTCTTAAGAAATTACTTTGTATAAAAATAAAAGTTATCACGAGTTCATAACTTTTTAGAAAAATCTCCATAACATAAAAATATTTACGGTAAAAAGTAATTTCCCGGTTGTAAAGTGTCTTTACAAACAAACGTCTTATAAGGAAACGTATTCATTAAAACACACACATATATAAGCCATGTAGGTAAAATAGCGTAAAACAAAACCAGATAACCATCTCACTTATAATTAAACCAAGACTAGTTTTGACAAATTATTTTGCCGTCTCGGCTGGGGGCCGAAAAACTACAGGCAGGTAGCAAACATTTAATTTACATGAACACACTATTACCATATGAGTGATGGTCGTCTTATGCAAACTTTTTAACGCTCTTAGAACGCTGATCTGATTTATTGGCTATTATGGAACAAAACGCGGTGTTTTGACATTACGCCCACGCTTTTGGCATTTTTGTATTGTAATGGTGCTGGTGCACGGGTATAATGAACGCCGTTCTGTAGGACATCGATTTATGTTGGCACGTCAAGGTTCTGACAAGAATCTAATCTGAATTCTTAACTTGATTATAGGTAAAAGATTTCACTTGGTTTTGGTGGAATGGATGGGTACTTAAAACTGAGTCCGAAATCCAATTAATCAATGTATAATATAATGAAATTAAAGAGTATCTTTTAAAAGGATGCATGCTCAGTAAAAACAACTCCACTCACATTTTTCCAAATCCATTAACTTTCCTTGCGGGTGAACATTATGTCCAGCTGTGCATCAACCTCTGGTGAAAATAATGTCCACTTGTATATCTATCTAAATATCTTTAAAGTACTAGTTGCAAAAGAGTCATCGAATAAATGTGTATAATACCTATGACCATTTGACCCATGTCCTCCATATAATGAAACGACCGTTTAGCAGTTCACAAGGAACTAACTTTTTAATAAGGCACAGATTACATACGACAAGATACACAGTATACAAGAACTATAATAGATGGCGCTAGTAGTAGCAAATAGTTATTATTTTGATACATGTTGAATATAAATTACAACACTCCATATACACTCAGAGGCAATGAAAACGGGTCACTTCCCATGGATTACTTTACAAAGTGACCCGTTTTCATTGCCTCTGAGGTAGCGTACCTTCATAGTTCACATTGGGAATTACACTCAGAGGCAATGAAAACGGGTCACTCTGTAAAGTAATCCATGGGAAGTGACCCGTTTTCATTGCCTCTGAGTGTAGTTATAACCTTATTCTGCGGACTTTATATTCAATATCATAACATGAAAAACTGAAAAAACTGTTTTCTGTATAATTAAAATATTGTGTGACTTTTGGGACACCCTATTCTACCCGGCACAGCCCTTAAGTGACATATTGCTTGGAAGTATGCTACGCCGCTACAGCGTAATGCCGGCTGTACACATTGGGCCAACGTTGGCGCGTGAGCAGGATGCAGCTATGCAAACGCATGAGAACGATATAAAGCCCTCTTCATCTGCTCACGCGCCAACGTTGGCCCAATGTGTACAGCCGGCATAACGAAAACACTCTTAGCTCCACTATAAATGCAGCCTCAGTCGATCGAACGTCTATATCGCTCAATGATCTAAACAATTGAAAGCATAAAACAAACTTAACCCATTCTCTTCTAACAATCCAATTCAAATTCGTACAAAGGGGTCTTATCCCTTATTGTATATCGCGGTTTACACGTCCCAATGACGTCTAAGAATTGAACGCAATTTACGCCTACACGTTGGCGCTACATGCAACAGAAATCACCTAAATTTAAATCCTTTTATTACAATGTATTCGCTGAAGCAAGGTGCATGCTTGATAAAATTTAACAGTCTGATGTTATTTTGTTCTTTTTACTGAACTACGGCAAAGGCAGAAAAGATATTATGTCAGCAGCATGTGTTTGATACCTACACGTTTTGTTGTGAAAGATTTTAGTATATCTTTGTTTTATTTTCAGTGCAAAATAACAATAAAAAACCGGCCAAGTGCGTGTCGGGCCACGCGCAGTGTAGGGTTCCGTAGTTGCCTGTCTGTCTTAGTTACATTACATCGACGTGCAGTGCGGTTGCGTCGGCTGAATTTGTACGAAAATCGGCCTTTCCAAGTACACATTAAGTTGGTCGACTATTACTCGGTAACTACTTATGCCTACTTGTCCGTGATAGTTTTCCTTTTACATTCATTATATGTACTACTACCACGATTTTTTTCACATCCCCAGTAGTAGCCATTTAGCCGGCAGGGGGGGAGGGGGGAGGGGGGCACACGACACATGAAATTAGGGCTTTAAAGCCCAATATCTCGCAAACTAATCACTGATTTGAAAAATGGTTATAAAAAATCCATTATATTTTTGAACGATATCTATCGATACCCCACACTATGGATTTAACGAGAAAAAAAATGACACCCTGCTTTAGGTGTAGGGGAGGTACCCTAAAAAAATATTTTTCAAGATTTGTGATTATAATACTGTTTGTCGGCGTAATTGATTTATATACCCATGCTGAATTACAGTTTTCTAGTAGTAAGAAGACGGACAGACAGACAAACGGACATGGCGAAACTATAATAAGGGTTCCTTGTTGACTACGGAACCCTAAAAACACAAATATATGAGCATTGAAAACGATTTGTATAAAATTCCTGTGCTGAAATGCTGTATAAGTCTATGTGAACAAAATTAATATTGTGATTTCTAATTAAGCCTTTAAAAAAGCTTTCAACTGATTTACGGCTGGTCAAAGGGATTGCAGCAGCGGATTTTCGAGCTAAAATTGTAGATCCCATTTAATGAATATTCAGACCCTTAATTAAGCAATATAGCAATAAAAAGCGGCCAAGTGCGTGTCGGACCACGCACAACGAAGGGTTCCGTGCCTATTAAAAAGCTCGTATCGTTATTGAAATCTTATGGCACTTAGTTCCTTTTCTTTAAGGAAGGCAGTTTTTTAGAAATATCTCAAAAACCTTTGAACCGATCTTGTTCAAAACAATTTTCGCTGAAAGAATTTAATAAGCCCATGATTTTTTTCATATTTTTAAAATACACGGTTAAAAAATTAGAGGGGGAGGGACACAATTTTAGTGACTTTCGGGGCAATTATCTCCGAGTTCACTTAATCAAAAAAAATACTGAGAAACCTTATATTTATTTTGAAAGGCCTATCGATTGATGTGCCACACGTGGGCTGCCAACGAAAAAAAAATTGGAGACTTTCAGTTTTATGTATGGAGCGCACCCCTACAATTTTTTTTTTTGTAATTTAATTTCAAAACTGTAGCGGCTAACAAAATACACCTATCCTCAAAATTTTATTCAAATACACCTTTTAGTTTTCGAGTAAAATGCCTGTGACATACGGACGGACAGACAGACCGACCGACAGACATGACGAATCCATAAGGGTTCCGTTTTTTGCCATTTGGCTATGAAATCGTATCATCATCATCAGCCGAAAGACGTCCACTGCTGGACATAGGCCACCCCCAAATAGAGCCAAAGTGATCGGTCCCGCGCCACCCGCATCCAGCGGACTCCCGCAACCTTTACCAGGTCATCAGTTCACCTCGTATAGATTACCTGAAAAAATTAGTAACTTACTAGGAACATTAAAAGCCAACGTACTTCCCCTGTGTGGTGTCGGGTTTGAATAGCACCACCCCCTTTCTTCCTGTGGGTGTCGTAAGAGTAAGGGTGGATTGGTTCAAACTCTAATAGAAATGTCTAAGTATCAATAACTATACAGGATGTTAACGGGGTCATGATCCGGAATGACAAAAAGCGAATAAGATGATCATACTGAACAACCTTTCCCATGGGACCAACCACGAAATCGCAAAAAAAAGAGCCAATTAAGAGTTAACTGTGAGTTAACTGCGATTTAATTGAGAGTTAATGTATGGAATACCTGGTATTTTTTTGCGATTTCGTGGTGGGTCCCATGGGAAAGGTTGTTCAGTATGATCATCTTATTCGCTTTTTGTCATTCCGGATCATGACCCCGTTAACATCCTGTATACTAAACAAATGACGGGATTATTTTTCCCGTTTCATAGACGTCATAGTACTCGTACGCTGCCTTACAGTTTGCGACAGCATCATAAAGAAAAACAAATGACGTTTGTGCGTTCATCGGTTTGTGCGACTCCCACTAGACCAGTGTTTTTCTTACACAATAATTCTAGCGTTCATAGAACTAGTTGACAAACTAACATTGATAACCGCATGATGTTGAATGATCTCAACATAAATTCTCTGCTTATGAGTTCTTTCAACTCGGCGACAGTGTGAAATGTGTAATTATTGCGCTCGATTAACTGTGAAGACGGATATTATCGCGGTTTGCGGTCGTTCTAGGTGTTAGAAATTAATATTTTACTGTTGAAGTCAAGTAAAGTAGGTATTTTAAATTAATAAAGGACTAAACGTTACTATACTTAGCAGATGTGTGTATCCGCAAACTTTTTTGCGCAACATGTGCGTACTTAAAATTATATAAAAGAAAACGATAAGAACATTATTCAAACTCAAATCAAATCCTCAAATTAAAGGAAAAATATATTAAAATGATTTTTTTGCTTTAGTTCAATTTACTTTTATAAAATAATTAATAATATCTTCATAACTGGTTAACATGGATATAACAGTTTTCATTAAATTTTCTTATGTTTAATATAAACGGATATATATATACCTATTTATGTAAGATTCGTAAGACAAGTACTGTGCGTTCGTAATACAAAAGTGGCAGCTAAATTGAGAACTTTTAAATCGGGTGACGGGTGAATTTTAGTGTATTTCCAAATAAATAAATAAATAACTCTTTCAAATACTTAAGGGAAAACAAGAAGGACGAAACTATAACCTATCTATATCTATCGCGGAAGACTCCTTACTCGTCCCCATAACCCGGAACCATGGTGACGAGATGGAACACCGTGGGTTTTAAGACGGCAGTGTGACGGTAGTGCGGGTGGTTCTCGGGAGTTCGTCATACCCACCCTGGCTTCCAGAGGCGGGCGGGATGCGAAAATACATTTTCCCACGTAAAAATAAATCTCGATCTGTCAAACTTATCAAGATTGATGTACAGAAATCTCGCTCGTTAGTGTTTATCACTGCTGTCGCGTCTGGTTAGTCTGCGTAAAACAACATAAAACAAAAGATTGCACTATAACCGTCCGCACGCCTCATAAGTTAGGACAGATTCGCACGGGCGAGTACTCGTACAAAGCACGACAGATCGGCCGTTTATCCCCGATCTGCGCAGGCGATCGGCGGTGTCGCCAGACAATGACAACACATTCCTCTAGCAAAGGAATTGTCTCGAGTTTCTAGTGGATTGTCGCTGGATATCGGGATAGCTTTGAGAGATTTTTGTGCTAGCGGAGCAGAGCTGGATGGAAAATGGTTTACATCGTCAGTTAAGCTAAAAAGCCGTACGTTACTTGTCGCAGCTCATAGTTCACGGCTAGCATTGCAGGAGCTACGGTAACTTATATTTTTTTGTAGTGAAGAGTTGGACAGTCCATTATGTTCGCAAACTCATTAGTTACTTCTTAACTCAGAAGGTTGATTAATTGTGTGCACTTTTAATTTATTTGACGCAAGATCAAACACAAATAATTGTCAATGTCAAAAAAATATGTAGTGATCTAATTCCATTTCAATCAATGATGTATAGTCAGTTTCAAATTTTACTACGAATATTAGCACGATTACCGAACCCCAAACAATTGGCAACTAATGCATGAGATGCATTCTCTTTAAATATAATTTCGCAGTATTTGTAGAATTTTTTTTTTAACGGTGTGGATCAGTAGCTTTAAAATACTGTCATTCCTTTTTTTGGATTTGGCGAACAATTTATAATTATCATTTATCATGTTGGCTAGGCTATCTCACCAACTTAACAATTGCCATCTGACAATGCCAATTTAACCTTTATCGGTTGACAATTATCAAATACTTAGGTGGTGAAATAGGGCTCAGGTAGTGAAACAGCATATAACTCAGATGCTTTTGTGAAAACATTTCTTATAATAACCTTACATTGATTTAAGCCTGCCCACAAATATGTTTGACGCCTCACAACAACCCACATCATAGTTCACACAGTCCCCAATGATTTAAGATCCGTTCCGAAAACCACTTCAGATAAAACTGGGAGCCATGAATATACATTTTACTACCAAAGTTTAAGTCAGCCGTAAATATCGGGTGGCGGACGAAATTAACAAATGAACCTCAGTCCATTGAATGAGAACTACAATTTTAGCTCGAAAATCAGATGCTGCAATCACTTGGACTGGCCCGTAAATCATATTTAAAGCTTTTTTAATGGCGTCCCGTAAAATAATGTATTGTAACGTCCTCATGACGCGAGGGGCCGGCTGTCGTGACTGGTGAGACACGTTCAAATGTTTCCTTTTATTCTTAGGCCGTAAATTATGTACATGAAAGAGTGTATCTGTATGCGTATTCCTCGGAGTAATGGAGCAACTATGTTTTATCCATGTTTAGTAGAAAAAACAATATACCCATAACTTCGTCCCGGTTGATATCGAAGCTGGCGGTGATGCTGTTCTGATGCCAAGTTTTATCATAATATTAGGACAGCGTTGAATAGAGAGGTTCCCAGGACTGGCTTGGTCTAGTAAATGTTGCAGGCAGTGCATGACGGCAATGCCGCCAGTATACTGGGCATGGTGGAACATTGCATCAGGGCCCTGCAGGGTAGCGCCATAACTTTTTGAAGTTGCGTTGTGACATCAGCGGTAATTTTATGAAGGTGTGACAAATATAAAATTAAGAACACCCTCGACACAACAAACAGCTAAGACATATATCTCAATAAAAAACCGCAATCAAATTGGTTCATCCATTTGGAAGCTACGATACTACAGACAGACACACAGGTACATATACACAGTCATGTTAAACTTATAACACTTTTAGTCGGGGTTAAAAATAACAGCTAATATTTCCTTACGCTCTTTCGAATATTTAACCTGTTGGTGTCTCAGGATCCCTTAGATGCATTAGGAAAATAAGGTTCCGTTTGACAAAGCTGATTTAATATGCTTTTGACAATGCCTATTGCTGATAAACTGATGAATAAATTGGTAGTCTTAAGCATTGTAGCATTTCCAATGTGATTCTTGCATAAATACACTTCATTTTCTCTCACAACATTCTTAATGCATGATATTTTTATGATCTTGAAGTTTGACCCTCTTGTACTTTCCTCTAATATTTACTGTCAATATAATGTACGTGACTTTTGCACCTGCATATTTGTTAAGGATGATGATTCATACAGCCTATTAACGTAATGTTGAAGGTCATACATATAAAAAACGCTAACAAAGTATTGAAGCGGTGAAAAGCAATATATTGCTTCTGCATAAAATAAGCTTTATATATTATTTTCATCGTTTACAAAAGATTCAAAACATTAGTATACCATAACATAACAAACAACTAGAAACTGACAAGCCTTGTTGCCCCCAAACAGCCATGAACCATTCTTATATAAAGAAGTATTTGAATGCCAGGGTATCGTAGTCTACGTCGTCATAAAAAACGGTCAATTTTTCCCCACAAAGAGCCCACAATAAAAGTGCCACTGCGTTCTTACAAACGAGAATTTACGTCCACTGTATGTAAATTAAGGTGGATAAAGGCCGACGCTGAAAATTGACGCGCTGAGCCTATTCTGGTGGTCTATATGATTCGCATGTATATGGTACTGAATTACCCGTGGCTTCGCCCCGCGTATTGCAAAGATCGCGGGCAAATTCGTTGCCATGTCCAGCCAGAAATTGCATTCTATAGAGAAGTGAAAGATTTAAATCGGATTAATTGGTTCTGGAGATTACCCTACTTAAAAGTTTACAAAGCTCCAATCTCACAGACTTCCTCTTTATAATATTTGTTTAGACTAGCATTTGCCGCCGACTTCGTCCGCGTGAACTTCCGTATCATAATCTACGAACATTTTCACCCTTTTGGGGAGAAAATTGACTATTAGTTTTAAACCATGACGTTTGCAAGCAAGCAGAGGTACGACCTGAATTTGCACGCTTGATTCTAGAAGAATCACCAGTGCGTTCCCGACCCTTTATTGATTTGAGGATTTGTTGTGTTGATAGCTAGAAACGAATACAGCGGGCGTAGCATGGTGGCCATTTTATCATATATATAAAATACGATTTAAAAATAAAAAAAAGGAATTTAAATACAAAATGCAAATACTTTTCTAACTTTTGCTTTTTGTATTAAAATACTAAATGCAAAATTGGTATTTTCAAAATACTTTATTCAAATAAAAAACTTTCAAAAATTAATCGAAACAAAATCGAAGTCAGTCTCGTTAAAACGCGAAGCGTTACATCATCATCATCCTCCTAGCGTTATTCCCCGTAGTGCCCCTAAAGGAGCCCGGGGTCCGCTTTGACACCTAAACCTTAGATTTGGCATAGGCACTAGTTTTACGAAAGCGACTGCCATCTGACCTTCCAACCCAGAGGGAAAACTAGACCTTATTGCGTTACGTCATATTTCACAGATAACAACGTTCATTTAGTTTTAACTGTCATTTTGCACATAGACTTTCAAAGTTGCAGCGCCTCTAGTGGCCATTTGCCGAATCGCTTACCCATTCGCTTGAAATTTTGAGTGGTAATTTAAAGGTAATACTTTCGAAACTTAGCAGTATAAAAGTATTTTATATTTGACAAATATAAAATACATTTCGAAATGTATTTCAAATAAAATACAAAACACTTTTTTTTTAAAGTATTTAAGTAGGTACAAAATATAAAATACGTATTTTGTATTTGCATTTTAAATACAAGTATTTCAAATAAGTAACAACTCTGCTTATCGATGTGGATAACACATCCGTTCCTTTCTGACGTATGCGAGTACGAAACTGGCGGAAGGAAGAATGCGTAAACGATGCTAGCATTGATATTGGTGTTTTTTTAGCTCACCGTCTCGCAACCGCGTACTACTCTGGTACAACTCACCCTTATTATGAGATGATATATATTATAGCTATTCCTCAGATAGTGAAGCAATGCTTCCCATAGCCTTTTCATCGCCAGTAAATTTCACTAGACTAGGGTCAAAAGCCTGACCGTGGGTTGTAAAACAGCAGTTAAAAATTACTAACGTCTTGAAACGAGCGCCGCTGTCAATATAGCTGACTCTGGATTTATTTTTCTTTATTTGCCGCATCTTGTAGCACGATGTCGTTAAAAGGCGATTCCCTGAGGAAAAATACGTTATTCTTCGTTATTACAGCAGATACATTCATACATAAACGCACGCCTCTATTCACAAAAGGAGCAGGCAGGGCACATGATTATTTTCAGTGCTACTTCTAGCATTTGTAACTTTAAACATGGTAAAAATGTGTTATTGCGGTTACAGTTTGCCAGCCCACATACTTGAACCCTATCCCCATCGTCGACACAAATTACAACACGGGAAGAAAGGGGATGGGAATGGTGCTATTCGATTCCGAATACCACACGGGGTTATTTATTTATAGATACTTTATTGCACGCATATAAATAATATACGATTGGCGTACCTACTTAATTCCTTCAGGGATTCTCTACCAGTCATTGGGCTAAAGAGAAACTTTAGTGGTGCAGGATCCTAAATACTTAGACTCGAATGGGATCACAAATCAACTAATTATATACGGGGTTATTAGGATAGGTACAGAATGAAACAGAACGAAAAGCTTGATCTATGGATGGATAAAAGTACTATGACCGGTAGCTTGCTAATAAGAGAATTATGTCCTGAACCACTTTACTCTTTGATTCTAAATATGGAAACTGTCATGTACCTACAGTACTAACACTAACGCACTCTACTACACAACGTGTTAATAAAATAACGCAAAACCTGAAAACCGTTTGTTCAGAATCGAGCATAGAATGCGAAAAAAATAAAAAATAAAATTTTTGACAAGATTTATTTTTTACATTTGTATGGAGTGTTGACCGACTGGGGCGACCTGCTCCATACAAATGTAAAAAATAAATCGCGTCAAAAAATTTAATTTTTTATTTTTTTCGCATTCTACTCTCGATTCTGAACAAACGGTTTTCAGGTTTTGCGTTATTTTATTAACACGTTGCATATGTATGACAATGTATGATCAATACAAATAAAGGGCATTAATTCATTCATTCATTTATTTCCTGATAAAATATTGTATCTTATCAACTTAAACAATTATTATTTACATTTCAATTTGAAGAATGTTAATTTCAGTGATATTTCATTAACTTCGGTACATACTTAGTTTATGTATTCTAAGTTAGTCTTATTCTATTATTTAGTCAGCGACCCTATCCGACCAACTCATCAATGCTATAATATGCACACAAAACACGGAAAAAAGAAAATACAAACAAAAAGGTAACCTTATATAATGTGCTAAACGGGAGCCTCACTCAGCATGTTGTCACGGGGGCCGTGACGCTGGTTTTCAGTGAGAGCCCCAAAAATAAATAAAACTAGAACTAAACTAAACAAACAATTTTATATTTATTTTAAGGCACTGTATGTCTAAAAATTACAAAAGTGAACTTAAAACTAGCGGGTAACATCAGAATCGTTGTCGACAGTGATTTATTTGCAGGCAACAAACACATAACGCGATAATGCTAGTCAAACTGCACGGCTATCACGAGACGGCGCGCGAGCTCTATCGATTTTTCTCGCACTATGCCTCTCTCTCTTATTAGAACACTTAGAACAAGAGGTACAGTGCGAGAAAAACGTGCTGCTCTAATAATAGAAGCCTCACTTTTACTGTACGGAACCGTCATAGCGTTGCATTAGAACGGCCAACTCTGACACACGAGGTGTAAAGTGCAGGTCACACAATATATGAGGCCCGATAGTGCATTGGACACTATTGTTTGCTTTATCAGGCACGGCCCCAACCTCCTAACACCTGATAACGTAACGGGTCATCATTACTTTGTCGCCTTTATACAGTGTTATTTCTTTATATCTTACTAGCAACCCGCCCCGGCTTCGCACGGGTACTATATTATACATATAAACCTTCCTCTTGAATCACTCTATCTATTTAAAAAAACCGCATCAAAATCCGTTGCGTAGGTTTAAAGACCTAAGCATACATAGGGACACACAGCGGAAAGCGAGTGTTTTTTTATACTATGTATGTAGTGATAGTGAATACTCGTAGTGATGATAGTGATTATTTAATAAAGAGCTTTCAGTCATGTCATCTCCGGCCTTATATCATACGAATTTAATTTTGCATAGGCGCAATTGGCGCATTATTTTAAGTTGTTGATATCAGTGTATCATCATTAAGTAATTGTTTTTAGTTATATTATTCTTATTGTGTTTGCTCGTGTATGAGTAAGTTCACACTTTGTTAAGTATTCTCATAGTCTAGCGCTGTCTGTCACATCCTGTAATTGGCTTTTTTGTTAATATTCATGTTAGTAATAAGTTTTATAGCTATTAGTTCTCCTTAAAATAAACAAAAAATAACTTATTTATTTATCTCTCTGAAAAACATGGTCCATTGTATCACCGGACATTTTAAGTGTTGGTGACAATCCTAGTGTACAAGAGTTTAATATAAACCAAGTGCGGGTAGTTCGGAAAACCCGCGCGAAGCAAGATACCCCGCTTAAAAATCCTCGTCCCGTGACCAAGGATGTTGTGACACATCCAAAACGTCGGGAAGACTCAGAGAGGTAAATAAATAAGTTAATCATACGCGCTTAAGTCCCAATGTGTGAGAATCGTGAATGTTTAAATCTCGACTAGCAGTCGATATTTGGAGTCTATTTGGGCTTGCCATACTTTTTTGATACCTACTGTAGGTATTACTGCCACTGCTCTAGAACTAAGTACCTTATTGTATAATATCCTCCTGTATAATGAACATAAATAAATCAATCAATAAAGGCCTTATATTATATACACCACATACTTACAGGCGGAAATCGCATATTCTGTGGCAGAATTTTGGGTTGATTCCGATTTCCGACAGCACCTACTCCATACAAAATCTATCGATATTATTATTAATAACTCTTTTTCGTGTTATTTTAAAGGGTAAACCCAAGGATACGCTGTAGTTAGAGTGAGTTATATGAATTTGTCACATCGATTCTCAGATCAAGAATGGGCGTTATTACAAAAATCGTTTTTTATCTCAATTTTATCTTCAGAATTGCGTGAAAGCGTGGATGACGGTTATTGCTAATTAATTTAACGCTTGATTATTGCATTCATAGTCAAGGTTAATTATGGCAAAACAACTGAGGTGCATAGCGAAACTTTACGTAAAAAGTAAGATATTTACACAAGAGCTGTAAACTGCCAACACTAGCCAATAATTAAACAAGCAATTAAAACAAGCAATTAGGGCAACCGCGCATCGTTAAGAGATATCCTTCTAGATAGACTCTAGCTACTAGAGGTATTCAATCATAGGTACAGTCCAGTGTTAAATATGGGTGGTATACAACTTACTCATAAATATGTCCCTTCGCTTTTATGTCAGCAAATTAAGGTTTTGGTACCTACATATTTATGAGAGGGAGGATTAAATCGATACATATTTTTGCACTTATGTTGTCAATTCGCTTATTACATTATCCAGTTTTTAAAGATTTAACCCGCATCGCCACGTCCGACATAAAGATAAATAAATACCGCGACTTAGACCCGTGAAAAATATTTTTATGTGTACTATAAAGCGCCGGAGTAAACTGTTTAAAGATTTATATCATCCCGTTTTTTTCAACCACATAACAAAATTACTTATAATCGTCACTCACTCGTAATTTGCTAAAACATTACGAACACCCTCACACTAACTTACCCAGACACTTTCAAATATGCTCTATACGTCTATACCCACAGAGCTCTCCCGATCGAGTTAACGTAGAAAGTAAAGGCATCATGCATGCCCAGATACAAGTAACAACAAAAACGATGCCCCTAAAGGCAATGTACACGATATCTATTACGGCCAGTACAAGTGAACAAAAACTTGAAGGTATGCAATTTGGTGTCAGCAAATTGGCCGGGGGGTATTCCAGAATGCACCTTAATGGTTCACTTTATAGTCTTGCAGTAGAACTGCAACGGAAAGTCTGCGTTAGTGAAAGTTGGATTTTTAGACTGCAATGGTGGCAATGAAGCATACTGCCTGCTTGATGGTAAGAAGACACTCGATATCTTACGTATGGTGAATCCTATTGTGTAAACAAAGATTTATAGTAAATACTCTTATCACGAAACAAATTATTTAATTCAATATTTTTGTTTTCGTGCTATTTTTAACGAGGAAGTTACCCCGATCATTTTATAAACGATATGATACAGAGAAAGAATATAGTGGAAAAATAAACTAGCTCGCCCATTAGAGTGGTGCCATAGGGCTCCCGCTACACGTGTTAACCCGCCCGCCCGAATACCCGTGTTCTTAAGCCCGCGGTGCTAAGCACCCGTTCTACACGGACACGCCCGAACCCGCCCGGTCCGCGGGCGGGTACCCGGGTACCCGTGTACCCGTACACACGTACCCGCGGGTTCTAATTACACGCGGGTCGGACCGTCCGTGGCCGTTCGAGTTGAGGCAAATAGAATATAATTATTTCATTTTACTCTATCGGCATTAGCAACTCTATGGGTTTGGTGTGTATGATGTTGTTTTATATTAGGTATGTGACAAAAGAAAACATCGCAGGAAGCCCATGTTTACTCTATTGCGTCATAATCCTACTAATATTATAAATGCGAAAGTTTGGATGTTTAGATGTTTGTTACTCAATCACGCTTAAACGGCTCAACCGATTTGGATGAAATTTTGCACGAAGATTTTAGCCTGGATTAAAATATAGGATAGTTTTTCGAGAGAAGTCGCGGGCGGAAGCTAGTATTGTATAAACCTAGTATTTTATTTAATGATTGCCCAACAAAGGGCACGCAAACTGTTTAACTTTTATTAATAGCCGCTTAAAGATATGATAGCTTAACAAAAAGAGTAGCTAAGTAGAGTCAGCCAAGAAAGTGTTCTACCGATTTTCGATTCCTGAATGATAAAGAGTTGACATAATTAAAATATATTTTATTATAACTAATTAAATTGTATTAAAATTGTAATCACTTAATAAATTAAAGAAATAAAAACATGGATCTGTCCCAACTGCAACGCGAAACCCAAGAAAGGCGGGGACAACATTCACACGCCAAGTGGACATCCAGCAGAAAATATTACGCTGCGTAAAAAGAATTTGCAAGCGCAGGCTTCCGGTGACGGCCCCGTTGAGGTCTCCGCAGACGCTCTTCAATCTTTATCTTCGGACGTAAGTCTCATGAGGCAGAGCATCTCAGACATGTGGGCATTTATAAGGACCCGTCTCGATGACCTTGACTCGAAGTTGTCGAGCTACGATTCACGGATCAAATCCCTGGAAGCGTTAGAAACTGAAAATGCTCTTCTAAAGGCCACAATTACTAACATGCAACAAAGAATAAATGACGAAGCACAAAATCACTTAAGAAATGAGTTGGAGATCTCTGGCCTCGAAGAGACACCCGGTGAAAACCCCTACCACCTGGCAGTGACAGCTGCCCAGAAAATAGGCGTTGAGCTACACGACTCTGATCTTAACTACGTGTCAAGAGTTGGACCCAAACATAGACTCCAAGATAATAACGCTGACAACGAGGGACAAGTGCGGCGTCCTCTGGTGGTATCCTTTACTCGGCGAGTCAAGCGTGACGAGTTTCTAAAGCAGTCGAAGTCACGCCGATCCATCAAGAGCAGGGACATAGTCGGACAAGCCCAAGGGTCCGACCGGGCGGTATATGTCAATGAAAGACTCACCAGCGAAGGTCGGCGGTTATTTCGTGACGCCAGGGCGTTCGCAACCAAACATGGATATAAGTACTGCTGGGTCATTCACGGATCCATCTACCTTAGAAAGCGCGACGGAAGCACAGGCAGCCCTGCAATTCGAGTCCACTGCGAAGATGACCTCAACCGACTGCTCCCCACAACAACTTTGGCTTACCCGGAGACACCAGAGAACATGCAGGATTCTGTTCCGTAACGTAATAATATACTTGCTTCTTTTTATGATGGGTTATTCTGTATTTGGATATGTAAATTCAAATAATTTTCAATGTACTATTTTTGTGCTTTGCCTGTCAGATATACTATGCTACACATACACACAACACATTCACACTTTTCCCCGATCTCTCACATACAACAGTCACAAAATATTTAAAACGAATATTAAGTCTTCAAATATGGCAATAACAATCTACCTATTGTGTCAAAAATCCTATTTTTCAAACCTTTTTCCATGGCTACCTTAAGTTTTTTAAACAATATTGACAAATCTTTTAAGACTAATTGCCATAAAATATCAATTGTAGAAAATTGCTCACAAATAATCTCAAAATACAATCTAAAAATTTTAAGTATAAATATTAGAAGCGTTCATAAAAACTTTAGTAATTTTTTGGTTATACGACAACGTTTGAATATAGATTTTGATGTCATTATTTTTAGCGAGTGCTGGTTAAATGAAAATTCGATCGTAGGAGTTCTTCAAGGTTACACCTCATTCCACTCTAGAAAGTTCATAAACAAATCGGGAGGTGTTATGGTCTATGTTAAAGATAAATGGTCACCATTATTCTCAGAACTAGACGTTGATGAGGCAAATTGTATTCTGGTAGAAGTCCCTAATTGTTTCAAAATAATTGCATCGTACAGGTCACCCAGCTTTAAAGATCCCGATTCATTTATCAACTCGCTTGATAAAGCTCTAATGAATATTGATCAGTCTCCATGTCTTATTTTTGCTGGTGATATTAATTTGGATATTATAGCCTCGGCATCTGACTCGCACGCCTTGGAATATCTGAGTATGCTGTCAGAGTATGGACTTTTCCCCAGTATCGATACGGCTACTCATGGTAAAACGTGTCTGGATCATATTTTTATACCCACTAACAATTCAGCAGAGTCGGTAGTTTGTTCAGCTGACCTCACTGACCATGGCCTTACAATGGTAGGCCTCTCCGTCGACCCAATCGTGACAGAAAAACCAAATCGCGTGAAAAATACTGTTGATTATGATTCCCTTAATTCCGAGTTACAGTCTGTTAACTGGTTGCCTATTCTGAATGATGATAATCTTAACAGGGCCGTAACTTCCTTCTCCGCCACTATCAATGACGCGTTATCCAAACATTCAAGGACTGTCAATGTTAGTCGCTCCAAGTTTGCTCTGCAACCTTGGATGACTCCCGGGTTAATTAGATGTTCTAAACATAGAGACAGATTACATCTACAATACCGCAACGATCCGAAAAATGCTCTCAAAAAAGTAATTTACACCCGTTACAGAAACTTTTATATCGACCTACTCAGAAAATTAAAAACAGAACATGACAACAAGGAATTAGATGAAAATAAACATGCACCAAAAAAGCTTTGGAACACAATTAGGCGAATTACTCACACATACAAAACAGTATCCATGGCCGATGATCTATTAAAAACTAAATCATCTGCTGAAGACTCTCTTGATCATTGCAATGCTTATTTTTCATCTGTGGGTTCAAATCTGGCAAATTGTATCTTAACCAAAACCAATGAAACTCAGGAAGCTCTTGCATCTAAAATTATTACCTGCCACACTAACACTCCTTCCTTTTTTATCGAGCCTACTGATAAGCACGAAGTGTTCAACCTTATTAAGTCACTGGATGTAAAAAGTGCCCCGGGTATAGACGGTATGAGTAACAGAATTCTTAAGAAAACAGGTTGCATTATATCGGAACCCTTAGCTGCAATATTTAACCTTAGCATATCCACAGGCAAGTTTCCACATAGTTGGAAAACTGCTACAGTCATCCCGATACATAAGAGTGGACCCAAAGATATACCCAGTAATTACCGACCGATATCTCTTCTTAAAGCTTACTCCAAGCTCCTGGAACGGATTATCAATAAGCGCCTTACAAAGTTTTTTGATAATCATAATTTACTTTGTGATCTACAATTTGGCTTTCGAAAAGGAAAGTCAACGGAGGACGCAGTAACACTTTTGACGGAGACTGTTGTCTCTCATTTAGATGAAGGTCGAAACTGTATTGGCATATTTTTAGACCTCGCCAAAGCCTTTGATACGGTTTCGACTCCCATATTACTTCGTAAGTTAGAAAGATTTGGTATACGGGGAACTGCTTTAAATTGGTTTAGTAGCTACTTGACTAACAGACGGCAATGCTTTAAAGTTGGTGGCTCGCTTAGTAGTGAAAAAAATATCTCATTTGGGGTCCCACAGGGAAGCATTTTGGGCCCCACTCTTTTCCTGGCATATTTAAATGACATAATGTCCATGAAAATTCCAAATAGCAATATTTTGTGCTATGCGGATGACACTGCTATTGTTTTCAACGGTCATTCATGGCAAAATGTCCAAGATTCAGCAATATCAGGACTTAGACATATATCATCGTGGTTAAACCAAAATCTTCTCACATTAAATGCAGAAAAAACACAATTTATCTGCTTTCATAAAACTGCATTATCTAGTCCCCCATCTTTTATGACTAGCCTAAAAATTCACACTGAGAGCTGTTTTTCAATAGACCAGAATTGCAAATGTAAAAGCATCCATAAATCAGACTCCCTCAAGTATTTGGGTGTAGTGTTAGACGAGAACTTAAATTTCAAAAAGCACATTTGTCTTTCTGCGGCTAGGGTTCGTAAGCTCATGTATACTATGAAGCTACTGAGAGAAGCTACTAACGGACAACTTCTAAAGACGGTTTACTTCGCACTATGCCAGTCAATACTAAATTACTGCATTCTAGCCTGGGGAGGCATTGCAAAGACCACTCTTTTAACCCTGGAAAGAGCTCAAAGAGCAGTTTTAAAAGTGTCCTTGAGTAAACCTCGCCGGTACTCCACGGTGGACTTGTACAGAGAGGCACAGGTCCTCAGCGTAAGAAGGTTATTCCTGTTACGGGCTGCCATAAACGTGCATAAATCTACATTAAATTTACCGTCATATAATGATATGATAAAGAAAAGAATCTTCAAAGTACCTACTCCTTTACTTAAAACTACATTTGCTTTGCGATTTCATACATTTCTACTTCCGCACATTTATAACACATTTGCTAAACGTATCGACCTAAGAAGAAACAGTGTCCCAGAGGCAAAAAAGAAAATCCAAACTCTACTATTATCTTGGAACTACGAGCAATCGGAAACAATCATTACTGTAATATCATAACATACACTCACATACATTACATACATACACTATACTCACTCACACATACACATACACCACCGACATTCTTTCATACACATATACTCGCTCTCCTACTTGCAAGCACCCTAGAATAATTAATTAATTGTAAGTTTTTCATTCATTTTTTTTTTTTTCTCTTTGCTTTGTCTTGTTTTCCTAGGCCGCATGGTCTGTTAATCTGTATTTGTCTTGGTTTCCACGGGACAGGCTTAGCCTAGTGTGGGACCATAGATATGCTTCTGAGTGTCTGTATATGTTAATAAATAAATATTTCATATTTCATATTTCATATTTCATTTCATTTCATTTCATATTATAAAGTTATGTATATTATTGAGATATTGGAAATAGGACATTCCCATTTAATAATGTTGTAATAAATTGTTGAAGTTGATATTCTATATAAAACTAACGTAATATTTAAGGACCTGTGCTTAATATGAATAAGGTAAATGTGAATATGAATTAAAATGTAATCAAATTGCTACGCCCTACCAGGGTCCATATGAGTCCAAATGTACCTAGTTACTAAGACCTGTACAAACTATGGTTGCAATAAATGCTATGACTATGACTATGACTTTATTGCATGCAAAATAAGGTCCAAAAGTGGTAGACCACTTTCTTGGCTGGCTGACTACATGAGAACTATTTCATTTTAACGGAGCGCTTATTGTATTGTACAGTCGAGGAAATTTAATGTTTAGCACTTTTGATCCTTAACGTCATTCAAATAGAGTTGACATTTGCCAATCCTTCATTTACTTCGACCGTACATGCCATTATGATTCTAAATAAGGGACTGAATGTGGTATCGAAATTAAGGTTTTTAATTAACGGTACTTAATAAAGGTATTGCAAGGTATACGGTTTTAAACCGTACCTTTACTCACGAGGTTGAATATGAGCACCGAATAAAGGCACTGAATCAAAACGATACTTGCAACATTACTCTGCGTACGATACCTATATAAAAGATACAGTAATCATTTTAAAAGAAAGGTAGTAAAACGATATTGTGACAATTTGCTACTGCTTCAAAGTTTACCGTTATCATTATATAATACAAGTACTCGAACAAAACGATATTGCGACAATTTGCTACTGCTTCAAAGTATAGCGTTATCATCTAAAAAAAAAGGTACTCGTACTAAACGATATTGCGACTATTTTGCTACTGCTTCAAAGTATACCGTTATCATTTTAAAATACGAGTAAAGGTACCTACGCAAACAAAACGATACGTTAACTTTTACGTTACCGATTCAAAGTATGCCGTAATTATTTCGATATCGGATAACGGTAACGTAATTTAAGGGTATAGTATATCCGAAACTAGAGTAAATTCTATCAAATGAATGCAAGCAAAAAACGATTTTGTGCTCTCATGATAAAGTAGTTTTCTGCTTGCGTTTTTGACAGGATTTTATCTTACAATTTCGGGCGTACATCGTTGATGTAGTTTAAAGAGGTAAAAATAATTTGCAGTAATTGCAGCAACGAGATTATAATTTGGATAGGCATTGTCAGTGTCTTGCAACTTTTTTTGGATAAACCCAAAATTCTTAGCGGGTAAACTATTGATAAACAAGTCGTTGAATTCCAAAGCAATATTAAGTTTTATGCGTTTGCGATAAAGTCGAAATTTCAACAAAAAAATGGAAACTAATTACTTACGTCTTAAGACTCCTCAGTTTCCTTTGTTTGTTTTGTTCGTCGCCTGTCGGCGAAAAGGGTTTTATGGCATTACTTTCAAATAGGCACGAAATTCATCGTTCTAAAGCAGGTAATAATTCTTTATCTGTTATCTTCGCCGACCTGAGCTATGGTGTTTTACCGCTGAACGGATATATTAGGGAGGTGGAAGGGGTCACACAATACTACATAGTTTTAGGTATGCAAAATTTAATAAATGCAGTAAAGTTGTGTGATTTGCAAGTTGCAGAATATTATTTAGCAAGCAAATAAAGATTAATAAGAAAGCCTGAGACTTGGCTCTACGAAATATCTAACAATTTTTTAAGGTAGAAGAGTTTTGAGACTTGTCCTCTTTTTTCCATGAAATGTTTTTTATGGGATATTACTATCATTTAGTACATTTGGTTTAGCTATTTACTATGCTCGCCTCATTACAATGATCTGCAATAAATATGTATACCTATGTTATTGTTCAACAGTTGTGATTAAAAAAAATGACGTCATTTTGTTGCGATTTTCTTAGTTTTTTTTCTGTCAGATACTGTAGTGTTATATTTAATTTGTGATATTGAGAGTTCGTAAAGGCCCACACAATCTAAAATAAATGTGACCAATTCTTAATAGATACATGCTTTTTAATAACTGATTCCTTCCCTTTGTGAGGTTATAAATAAAAGGTCGTGCTAATCTCGTCACTATTTCTAACATCTACAATAAGAGCTGGTAACTATTCTGGTTCAAAAACTAGATTAATGCTACTAGATTATTTTTCACATTTTAAGCTCAAATAAAAATCTTAATTTTCAGTTACCAAACAGGCATTGTATAAACACGGTATATTTCAAATTTCATTCAATTTGAATCAGTGGTTAAAGAATTACAACCAGTCAAAGATTCTAAATTTTGTCACTCACATACACACTGACCGATCAACAAAAGCGCTAATTTAGAACAAAATTAGTGTTAAGTGTTTGAATCAAGGTAAAACTAAAATATTTTGCAAATTTCGGTCCAGATTTCTAGATACGCATGAATAACTTTGCCAGCCCATATAAATATATAGGATTACTAAGTTACATTTGCAGTGAGTGGGAGAAAAAATTAAAAAGCAAGAATGAGACTGCAATCATATAACACAATAACCTACACAAAGAAGTGAGATGTCATAAAAAACATTCAATGTAAAAAAGAGGCCACGTCTCGAAATTCTTCCACGGTGTGACTTGGCAATCACACAATGCTGCATAGTTTTAGGTGTGCAAAAATCCATAAATGTAGTAAAGTTGTGTGATTACCAAGTGGCAGAATTTTATTTAGCTAGCAAATAAAGAAAAATAAGAATGCCTGAGACTTGGTACTACGAAATATCAAAGTCGACGACCGCTTTCGCCTAGTTGGTAGTGACGCTGCCTACGAAGCAAGAGTCACGGGTTCGAATCCCGGTAAGGGCATTTATTTGTGTGATAAGCACGAATATTTGTTCCCGAGTGTGTGTGTGTGTGTGTTGTGTGTGTGTGTGTGTGTGTTGTGGATGTTTTCTAGGTATTTTAGTATTTATTTATCTATATAAGTATGTTTATTGTCGTCTCGTACCCATAGTACAAGCTTTGCTTAGTTTGGTCAATTTGTGTAAGATTGTCTCCTAATATATTTATATTATATTTATATTTATCTCACACAACTTTTTAGGGTGGAAGTTTCGAGATTTTTTTTACATGGAATGTTTTTTTATGGGATAAAACTTACTAGCTTCTGCCCGCGACTCCATCCGCGTGGAACTCGTTTATATCCTATGTCCCTCCCCCAGACTCAAATCTCTATACCAAATTTTATCTAAATCGGTTCAGCGGTTTAAGCGTGAAGGGGTAACAGAAAGACACAGGCTTTCACATTTATAACAGTATGGATTCGTACTTTTTTTTAAATCTGAATTTGAGAAGGCGAACTTTACGTACTTTGTTATAATTTGTTACATTTATTAATCTGCTATTTTTATTCACAAAAAAAAAGATGTCACAATTGCAAAGCTACGAACACTCATTTAGTACTTGTATGTACATTCTTAGAACTACGGGATAGTTCCTAGCTTCACACCTCAAGGACGGGTAGTACTACCCGCGTGTAATTAGCGCACGGGTACCCGTGTACACGGGTACACGTGTACACGGGTACCCGTGCGCTAATTACACGGATCCGTTCGGACCGGTCGCTTAAACCCGCGGGCGTGTTATACACGAATACACGAAACCCGGACACGACCGCGAGCCCTCACGCTGTGAAACAAGTCTATAACACGATACAGAGAGGGCGCTAGTCTTAGCGGGAATGTAATTGAAAAATATACAACTTCCGTCACTGTCCTCGTAGCTCAGTTGGTAGAGCAGTCTAGCGATAATAGAAAGGTCGCAGGTTCGAATCCTGTCGTATCGGGGGCTACAGACGAAGATGGTTTATTTTTCCATAATATTCATTCGCTGTACATATATCATATCGTTTAAAGATTTATAGTATTCCAGCTCGCCGTTTTAAAATGAGAACGTGACTACATTGTGGGTCAATCAACTATTTCTTGTTCTTATTTTGTCCCGTTTGCCAGGAGACAATTTGGCAGTTTCTTTGAAAAAATGTTACAATATGGGCTTTTAACATGCTTAGAAGATGGTTCATACAATAACTACAACTTAGAAAAGATGAAAAACCCCCGATATTTCCATTTCAAAGTCCAATATCTCAAAAACGGCTGAACAGATTTTCATGAAACATGTGTCTAAGAACACTCGGGATAAAATTATCTATGACACAAAAAAAAAGTAAACGAAAATCGGTTCATCCGTTTGCGAGCTACGAAACCACAGATACACAGACACACAGATACACAGACAGACCGTTAAACTTATAACACCCCTCTCTTTGCGTCAGGGGTTAAAAATACGCCTCCACCTCTCCGAATAAGGCCCTTCTTCTGTCGTTGTTCAATCACTAAAAGAAGCTTGTTTAATGGATTTCTACCATTACTGGGCAAATAATCGTACCGGACTCGTAAGCCCCTGCGCTTATTGCGCAAACGCATTCTTTAGTGGATGGGGCCTTCAAAACTTGGTTGAATCAATTGCTTAATTGTTGGATGTGTTATCTCAATTATATGTATAGGTACATTAATATACGTTTAACAGATGTATCGAGGTATGAAAGTGCAAGTGCTTAGGTTAAAGTTAAGGTTATTTGACGACCGGCTTAGCCTAGTAGATAGGTAGTGACCCTGCCTACGAAGCTAGAGGTCCCGGGTTCGAATCCCGGTAAGGACATTGATTTGTGTGATGAGCACGAATATTTGTTCCTGAGTCATGGAGGTTTTCTATGTATTTAAGTATTTATTTATATTGGATAAGTATGTTTACCGTCGTCAAGTACCCATAGTACAAGCTTCGCTTAGTTTGGGACTAGGTCGATTTGTGTAAGATTGTCAGCAATTTATTTTTATTTTTATTTGTGTTGGCCGAATTGCATCAAAGCAGTCCATTTTAGAAACAACTCTACATTCCCACGTAGAAGATTCCAATGAAAATGACAATTTTATGAAAAACACAACTTCTTAAAGTTGAAAAACCCCCGACACTTTCATTTCAACGTGCAATGTTTTAGAACCGGCTAAACCGATTTAGTTGAAGCGTAACTAAGAACCAGCTCGATCACGTCAGCTTTCGGACAAAACACCATGCCACAGACAGACACACAAACAAACAGAAGACACAGATACACTTTTGCGTCAGGGGTGTCAAATGTTAATCGTGAAACGGTACCTAAGTTAGGACAAGCCACCTAGTGGAAAACGGGAGTACTGTCTAGATTGAAAGACATTCGGTCGATTACGTAACACATTGTACGCGCGTCAGGTAGATCTAAATGTCACTTTTTGTATGGGAAAATGACAGTTGAATTGTCCTACCGCTCGCTCGAAACGTCACGTGTTTATCCCTCATATCTACTTTTTTAGTAGGTATCAATTGAGAATATAACATACATTTTTTTTACAGAAATACGTAACTGCGCTGCTAAACACAAATTGTAGATGTGGGTGCTAAGACCGTCAAACTCAAGTGGGACATATATCGTAGCTCTATACAAACTTTCACCGCCCATTTCACTCCCTTAGGGGATGATTTCTGAGATAAAAACTATCCTCTGTCCTTCCCCGGGACTCAAACTATCTCGATACCAAATTTAAAGCGTGAAGAGGTGACAGACAGACGGATACACTTGCGCATTTGTCTTCGTGAAAACAATTGGTGGCCAGACGTTTTGGAAGGCTGCAGTAAACTCTGCACATTCTAGATAAGTCATTACATATTATAAAACGGATGGATCTACTGACAGATTCATACACAAAAGAGCAGACAGAGGGAGGGATAAACAAACAGAGAACCTGTGGGCACGGGACGGTATAAGATTAACATTTCCCAGGATTCGCCTGTGTTGAAGTCTGTTTAACTTTAGGGAGACGATTTATTACTTCAAGCGCATACTGGTTATATTATATTAAAGTGATGATGTCTGTGAAATATAAATGTGTGGCATTTTAAGTTTGTATATAGATAATAATATTAATAATCTTCAAAACTAATAATCCGATTTAAAAACTCTTTCACATGTACGAGTATATTGAATGGGCTTCCAGGGTGGGTATATATGCTATATTTATCTTTTACTAGCTTCCATCCGCGAATTCACCTGCGTGGACCCGGGATAAAAACTATTCTGTATTTAAATCCAGGCTATAAACTATCTTTGTGCAATATTTGATCCAAATCGGTTGAGCCGTGTAAGCGTGATTGAGTAACAAACATACAAACTTTCGCATTTATAACATTAGTAGGATCTACCTCATACAATAAGAATTTAAGTGCATCGACATCTGATTAAAAACTACATTACTTACTGGATTGGACTCAATGCAACATTTTCTTTCAGAATCGCTCCCGCTCCCGCGCCTGCGCCCGCTCCGCTCGTCACCCCGCGCATGCGCCCGCGGCGCTCGCGCCGTGCCCGCCGCGCCGACCCGCCAATTTGCAGCCCCGTGTTGGTTTTGTTGACCGGTGTCTTCATGCGGACGCCATCTTTTTTGTTTCGACTAGCGCACGTGAAAAAATGCACGATGCGATGTACTTTGTGTCTCTATTTTAGTAACGTACATATTGTATGCGTTGAGTTTACATAGTGTTTGAACTAGTGAATTTAAGTGTCATTTTCTAATGAACGATATCTGTCGTTCTGAAGTGAAACGTTTGGTCCATTCCACCCACTATATCTTACTCTAATTGAAAGGTAATTTGATATTTAGCAAAATAAAACGAAGAAAAGAAAACAACGGAACGTAAAACATAGTTATTTAAATGGATAACCTCGTCTTGATTCGGGAGGAAGAAAAGAAGTCCGTTGAAAACTTCAAGTAAATACAAGAAAAACATATTCTGTGCTTTTGTGAAACTTGTTAGTCTTGTTTTGATAATGAAATTCATTGCTTAAAAGACAACACAAACGGCAGTAGTACTTTTAAAACTTAATTTGAAAGGCAATGCCATTCCATGTTCACGTAATGCAAATGATATTTTATTAGCAATATCAAGTAAGTGCCCATTACAGTTCATAAAACGGTAACAGTTATTATAATTGCGATCCGAGACCGGTAATATAATGGCATAATACTCATTATACCTCCAAGAAGCGATATCTTTCGTCGATGTTTATGTCGAAAGATACGAATACTTACAAAAATAACATATTGATAATGAGGATGTTGTGAGTAAGCAAGGGAATTATTTCGTGAGTCCACACGTAATTACACAAGTACAAATTAAAGTTCGATTTTCGAACTCGTCTCGAATTAACGAAGATTCCAAAAAAAAATCCTCGTGGTCAAATAAATCAAATAAGTGTAACAAAGATAAATGGATTAACGGTTTCATAGTGATCACATTCGTCTGATTAATTAGATTCCTTAGTTAAATATTAAGTCCCTGTGCCAATTAGAGAATATACGGAGAAACCGATTGTTCCCAGACATGTGACCTAGCTAGATCGATGTTTCGTTTCCGTAAACCCCTATATTCCAAATTTTTGAGAACGTGATTAAAAAAACATACAAACATTGCTTGTTTAATAGAATAGGATACCTAAACACTAAAACTGTTTATGTTTGAGAAAATGCTCAGAGTAAACTTTTATGATCATAAAATATTAACACTTAAAGAATGGAAGATTATTCTTCTGATAATTTTTACGACTTGAACACAATGCAAATGTCCGTAAGTAACACCTCCATGACCTTTTACTGCAAATATACAGGTTGTTTTTTTTATTAATGCCAAAATCTTACGGACTATTTATTTACCGCACGATTTCGTAGTTAGTCCACTAGTAAAACATGTTCAGTGTGACCAGCAGACTTAGTTCCTTAAATATAACCAGTGAGAAAAAAACAAGAACAGTATAGAAAAAATATAAAATGGAGTTTTCATTCGACGTAATGGTTAAAAAAATCCAGAAAGCAAGTTTCGTCCAATACACAACAATCATCGATGGACACACGTTGTTCAAAAATACAGGTACCTACATACGTACCAGGTATAAGCAAAAGTTGTATTATTTAATTATCTTTTCTCTTTTATTAACCCTTATATTGTGTCGTCGTTTAAATGCCATAAACGAGATTAGTTTCCAAGTATAATTAGGTAGGTACTGAGAAATTTACTAAATAAACCTTATAGACGTGATCAAAGCCAACGTGCTTATACTGATTATTATAAAATTTAATTTACAATAAATTTTCCATGAAACTATGCTAATTATAACAACCAGAACTAGAATTTCTTATCATAATAATAGAAGATCTTCGGAGTAGCAGGCGGTCGGAAACACTTACCTAAACAACACTATTTATAAAACCAAAAATTACATTTGGCCTCGGCATGCTTAGGTCAATGTGAGCCTCAAAACCGAACAACTAACGATCCATTAATTAAAAAAATACGTTTAGTCCATAAAAAAGTAAAGTACCTATACCTACCCGTTCCAAACAAAGTTATACTCGTTACGGTATACTAAGCGTGTTCCCATACAGAATATTAATTACCGCCGTCTCATCAACGCAGACTGACGTTTACAAGAGCGAAATTAACATTGTCAAAAGACAATAATTAATAATTAGGTAATAAACATTTACCGCGTGTTCCCGTCAACCACGAAATTTCGAAAACACACAACGCGTCCATTATACGTTGACCGATGACAGCTTGATGAGCCGGGGGCTCTCGCGCGGCCGAGCCACCATCGAGGCCATCTTACGCTGTTCGCTCTGCATAATGATGGCTCGCCAGTCCGCCCGTCAGTCACCGAGTCCAAAGAATGAGTTCATTTCCTTCGAACATGCGAGATACGATTTTTAATTAAGTTTTTGTTAAAAATCCATTAAAGAGCAGCGACGGATGGCCGATTTAGTCTACACGCTCAAACGGGTACGTTATTAATGAACTTTGTAATGTGAAAAACTTAAAGATCACTAAAGAATTACTTTGAATTTAAATTTAAGATTAAGCCCCAATTACTCGGCGGTGGTTTTGTAATTTTTAAACCAATACGTTTAAAAGTCGATGTAAATCTGGCCTCCCAAAAACGTCGTTTAGAAAATAATCAGTAATATTGTTACATAGAACGAAACTCCATTTATCGCATGAGTATAAAACAGCATAATTTTGTACATGCGTTCATGAAGCACTAGTGTTTCTATAATTTATATTATTAAATAATTACCCATCAATACTATAAGCAGTTTGTATTTTTGCTTGGAAAAAACATAGACCTCTTGTAACGTTTTCGATATACTATATTTACAAAACCAACTATCCCATTTATGTGTACACATTAAAAAAATCCTGAATATTAATCATAAACGAAAAATCACAATAAATGGTAATTTTCGAAATCAGATAAGATCGCATACTCTCAATACTGTGTTCCAATTTGAAACAATTCAGTGTTTTATAATATCGATTAATAAAACAGGTTGATTTCATCGTTCTTTGTCGAAATATAAACCTTGAGTTCTTTTGAGGAATGTTCAAATTTGAACCATTCTCAGTCGGAGGAGGTTACTGGTTGAAAATTATATTCAGACAACCTTGCGCTTGCGACTGTCAACTGTCAACGACCACGAGCTACCGTACAAAAATTTCATTGCTTTTTTTTGTGTTGTGAGTAGTAAATATGAGTGCGATTGGTATACACTTTTTTTTTTCTTGTAATAATAGGTTTAAAAGCATTATTCTCTGAATCTGAACGGTTCAATAAAACTAGTCGCTTTTCATTTTTGATTTTCAGAATGATCAATTTATTTTATCATTAGTTTGTGTTTCCACATTTATACAGGGTATCCAATAAAATGTGAAAAACAGCAATAATTTAAAATAGCATGGTACAACTACATATTCAGAAAGGTAGTTGAAAATCAGTATCTAATGCGATTACATAAAAGAAAATACCTACCGATCTATTCAGGCCCTCGTCGTATCATTTGAATTCGTTTGAATTCTCATTGACATTTAGATCACCATAAAGTACTGACCATAGATAGACCATAGACTATACACATACAGTACCACATACTAGAAACAATATCCGTTTAATGGTACGTTAATAGCAAAAATTTCAATAGTAAAACAGATTCAATGCATTCAATGTAACGAAAAGGATGGCATTTTAAATTCATGTGGATAAATTTAAATATTTATTACGTTGAATTATACATAAGTGAGTAAATAGTATTTGTTTTATTTTAATATTTGTGGGACCTTATTTAAAGTCGTATGGCGATCGTGAGCTGCGTTTTTGTTCCAAGGAAATGTCGAAGCATTGCTGTTACATTTTCATGTGAAGCAATAAAGTAGTATTTTAATTTGGGTGACTTGTGCTCGAACATGCCGTACCCTTCAACAGGCTTTATTTACAATGCTTTAACTAACCTTTAATGTTGCGGAATAAATTAAATAACCACTTTCATATTATTTCTTTATTTGTTTGGTTTACTTATTCATAAATCCTACTAATATTATAAATTCGAAAGTTTGTATATTTAGATGTTTGGATGTTTGTTACTCAATCACGCTTAAACGGCTCAACCGATTTGGATGTCATTTTGCACGATGATAGTTTATAGCCTGGATTAAAATATAAGATAGTTTTAATCTCGGCTCCATGCAGACGAAGTCGCGGGCGGAAGCTAGTTACTAATAACGGCCCTATAAATAGAGTTGTGTTCTTGTGTTAGATAAGATATTGCGCGCTAAATTGTGACAGATATTGATGGTGGTGACTGTACCTACCTACTTACGAGAACTATCACAATTATGTAGAGTACAATGTACAATGTACATATTGTACATCCATTGAATGTTTGCATTGTTTTTTTCCGTTGTTGTTTTTGCACTGCGATTTAATTGGTAATGACAATGAAAGCTTTTCTACGAATTTCTGTTTTTCCTTCTTGTTTTTTCTACACTGAACTTCAGTAGACAGTTGAAAAATAAGCTATAAAATAATAATAATAGTCTTATGGTTTATACATGATATACTTATTAATTATTCTAATCAAAAATGTACACAGTTGAACGTTGGATGCGGAAATAGTCGAGATTCAGACGTTTAATTTGTTATATTTGTAAGGAATGGGCAAGCCCTTACTTTCATGTATTATTTATTGCACGCCTGAACTAGAGAAAGAGATGTTCATTATATATGTATCCCACATTATCCCCCTTGGTAGCCACTTCATTATCGCTTTCAGCGGCTTTTGAAGTCCCCTGTACATCTCAATATCAATTTCGTAACCGCACTATATTTAACCGAACAGCTGTGACAATGCGAGTGTCACTATAAAAAACAAAAGAACATCGCAACATCTACTCCGAATCTAAGACTTTGTACCTTATTAGATTGCGATAAGATTGGAATCAGAATGGAGACAGTGGTGAGTTATGTTAATTTGGCTCCGTATCGAGTGAAAAACAAAAGATCATCACAGCGCCGCTGCAGAGAGCCAGAATAAACTTAAGCTAGTTGCCGTAAGATTTAAATTCGAATGGCATTGAATTATCAGATAATTCACTTCACTCCTGAAAGAACGATTGTGTCCTCGTTATAGAAAAGGTCGTAAGTGCCGTGTTGAGACTACTGGATTACGTCTTTCTTACCAAGTGTTTTTTGTAATCCGTCTTCAAAGCGCGACTAATCGCCCGACCGATCGGACGCGACGTCCGCGTCTGTTGCTGAAATAGTAAAATGGTTTGTTTTAAATAACTGAAGCGTTTTGGAACGATTAAAATAGCCCTCTGATTGACGGAGAGTAAGGAGAGCAGCTGGCTTCTGACGTAGTTTTCCGAATCTGAGTGTGCTACAAGCTTTTAAAAACGTCAGCGAAAAAAAAATACACAAACCTTTAGTAAAAGTAAGCTATACCTACAATGCAATCCAGGTATTCTTTATAAAAAAAAAACAACAACATATTATAATTGATTTCACATTCTTCAACATAGGGGTACATTTCAGTAGCAATAAGTCGCTAAAAACGACTTAAAACCTTTACGTATGTTCTTCAGTTAATTAGAAGTTAATCGTAAGACCCCGTTTTTCAAAACCATTTCATAACCTAAAAATCCATTATAGATTTAACAAATATAAGGCTTAAATGCAATCTCATAATATGTTCAGGTGTCAGAATAGCTCATAATATGTCAGAATAAATAGATAAAATAGTTATATAGCTGTAATACTAAAATGTACTTGCAGTACAAAGAGGAATTAGTACAAATCTAAACGTAAAGCAACAACAGGTGGTCTGATCGCTAAAAAGCGATATCTTCCAGAACTACTAACATAGTGCGCAAAGATTCAAAAATCAGCAAACTAAGAAAAAATGAACCCATTCGTTGTGTCACCCTGTACTTATACACATTATCTTTACTAAACGGTATTTAATCGCGCGTAATTCAATTTATTTATTTACCTCTTTGAGTCGAACGTCAAGTAAGTAATCTTAGAGATAAATAAGTAAGTTTAATTTTAAGCGGTTAATTAAGTCCGGTTTAGTAAATCTAATGTATGAAAATCGTAGAGTGTAAGTCATTAGAGTATAGTTTATATTATTTGAGTTGGCCGAATTACTTCAAAGTAATCCATTCAAAAATCAACTTCACCTTTCCCAGGTAGAAGATTCAAACTCCAATGTCAGTTTTATAAGAAGTCAGCCACGTTAAATAATATCAACCACCCAAGTTACAAGCGTCCACGATTCGCGCTCTCAAGCCGCGAACTCCGGATTCAAGGAAAAGACTTCAACGCCTTCGCGAGCCGTCGGCAACACTTAGCAAACAACGCGAAATGGATTCTAATTGAGTTGTTTCCTATTCCTATGCCTATAATGACTTGATTATAAGTGTTTGTTCACACGTAATAGACGTCTTTGTATGGAGTGTTTTTTGTAGTTGTTTTGGATCATCCGGTAACTCCTAATTTGTAAAAAACATCACACACAACATTAAAATCGATCTAGTCTCTCTATCTATCTAGATTAAAGTATGTAAGATAAGATTTTTTTGGGAAAAAATGACTGACTGTTGTGTTTGTTTCGGCGTTTCTTCTTAACAGTGGTCTTCTTTTTCAGAAAGGCTGGTAGAATTTCGACTTGTAAAAGTGCCATTACGGCCTACTTGCAGTATAAAAAATCATTTATTTCATTTATTAAATGTATATTCAAAAATGATTTGCTTATGGTTAACGTCAGGTTATGTTTTGACTTGTCTTTGACCTGCCTGACGAGAAAAGGGTAATGCGACTATAGTGAAAATGCCCTTACGTCCAATATTTAACAGCTGCCATCCCAGAACAATTTATGTCATCATATGTCATCATTGATGACATGACGGCTGTCAAATATCGGCTGTTAAAAAATTCTAATCCAACATACAACATCATCTATGCCTAATTGATAATGTTTATCAGTATTAAATATTCACTTTTAGTTTGTGCTAAATTATGAATGATAGCGTTCAATATCAATTTCAACACCGTTGAAATCATTATGAAATTAATACCAACTTTAAAACACTATTAAGTATATATACTCTGGTGGTCTGTCAACACGGAAAATAACATAATTTATGAACAAATAACATTATATGCCAAACTCCAAATTTGCTCCAACCATTTGCCTAACATGTGTGCATTTAAAATGAACATGAGGCGATATTTCATTCTAAACACTAGCGAAACACCTAAGCGTATTCAGAGTAGAACTTTATTCTAAATATCAGATTACTAAAGGCGTCAGAGCCCATTAACTCTAAAGTAACATAATAAATTGGACATGTTTAATACATTTGGGTAAGAATGTCACAATAGAGGTATTCTAAATGTTTATTGTCATCGGAATCATCGCTTCGATGTAAAGGTCATTATGACAGCTGACGTAAGTCTATCAAAAATTATACCTATTTGGTTTCTCGGCGATGAATACCGGTAGTAATGTGATGACTTTTATTATTACTGTTTTCATAAATGTGATTTTATAGAGTTTCATCGACCGGTAGCAATTAAATGATTCTATTGTTGTAGGTATTTTTGTGGAACATGTATAGTAGACGAAATATAATTTACACAGAATTTTCAAACAGCTCGTAGGGCAAATTGGGCAAAGTTACGCTTCATCTCCGGGGTGACTTTAACCTTTACCTTCCTAGATGGCTTGCTCCGAATATCGGGAGATGCCCTTCCGCTATGGCCCACCTCTGTCAATAATCGTCGTCGAATTAGTAATTATATTTAATGGAATCAACTTTATCAAAATTTATAATAAAATACCCAACCAAATAAAAGATGTACCAACTGACATATCCTTCGTACACAGTCTAAAATCTAAACTAATAGATAAATGTTACTATTCCATAGCTGAATTTATGGAAGATACATGTGTATAATGTGTTTGCCTTAATTTATTTATAAATATCAATAGGTACCTATCGATATTAGTTAGTTCAAAATTAACTATATGTACATAGTATAAGTACCCTGATTGTTGCTACATCCTTCCAGGGTCCATGTATCTTAGTTTCGAGTACTTGGTTGGAAATAAATCTTATCTTATCTTATCTTTAATTTAGACTTTAGATCTTTAAGCCAGACTACGGAAAAAATACTGCTGGATGTCCCATATTCCCAACGTCTTATTAAGAAAACCCGCAAAACGATATGGTCTTGCAAAACTACTTCTCAAACATCGCTCGAGATAATAGCCGATCGATATAGGTTATCAATCTACTCCACAATTAACCAGTTTTTGTACACAATCGCCATTTTTCACTTACACCATAAAAGAGCATTAACTCACAAATAAACCACTTCAATTTTCAACCCAACATACAGGCATTAAGATTACTTTTCGCATGGTTTTGAAATCGAGGTTAGTGCTTTCGGAAAATGAGGGTAAAATTTACGTACCCATAAATTATGCCTCAATTGAAATTAAGCTCTTGCGCAGCTCAATCGGGACTAGTTGTCCCTGGGGCCCTATTGAGTAACAAGTTTTTGACGTATTTAAATTGTATGCGAATCATCTTGATTGGGTCTATCTGACTGGCCGTATTGGATTCAGGAAACACCAAACGTGACACGATCGAGAGCGCTCAACTAATGTCAATTTTATTTATATTCACCAGATAGATACTCGTATACCCCATCAAACTCTTTTGTGAGCATAGTGACAGCAGGACTAGCGCAAGACCGCTCACTTTCTAATTAGAATACTTAGAACGAGACTGATGGTTTATATTTTACGCGAGCCTGTGCTAACCGTGCTATGTGATGCGTTGTGAGGCAGTTACAATTTGACATCGACCGATCGATCGATCCATCGATCGATTTGATTTGACTCAAAACTCGTCTTTCTAATTATAACAATGCGAGAGGATCTCACCACCGATCCGGTAGTTGGTGAATCCCGGATCAGATGATAGGATCGGATAGATGTCCTCTTCTGGTCGTCGTGGCGTCCGTTAAGAGGAATGCCTACCTGCGATTTTCCCATACAAACGCTCTCGACTGTTTCCTCTCTGGTTTTTGAACATAGACCAATGAATTTTTCAAATAAGATCAATATCATTAAGATCTATGCCGCTATGTTTTGCTTTTTTGGATATTTTTATTTTAAGGAAACTTAAAGCGCCTTGAAAATCGCAAAAACGGCTTAATTTAATTGGCTGCCAAAAAAGGCGCAGTATACAAATATGACAACAAATATCAAAAAAATCAAAACATAGCGGCGTAGATTATTTCTTCTTCTGGCAGTTCCCAAAATTGTATAATGATTAGTTGCGTTTGGAGGAGGAAACAGTCGAAAGCGAAACCTCGATTTTTGAGTTTTTTGCGTGGGATTTTTAGTCCGAGCTGCAGTTGTCCTTATCGCACGAATTGGAGGCGGAGTCCACAGCAGCGCGACAGAAAAATTGCGTCAAAAATTATAGATTTGAAAAGTTGCTCAGCTAGGCATTGCTCTTAATAAATAAATAAAATATTAGGAGGGCAATCTAACAGAAATCAGACTAGCCCCATAGTATCCCCATTAGCCCCGCTGAAATTACCATGGGATATTGCTAAGAATTTAATTTGAATTTGTACTTGCATAATGCAGGCACCAGTTTCGCTTGGTTATTAATTTTTACCCTAATTACGCAGTTAAACACTGTAATGTGCAAGCGCAGAATAATTGCGCATACGTATGTTCCCAGTTCTTGCATGATGGTGATTGATTTTGATTGAAATGTAGCGGATGACTAAAAATAAACTGCTAGAGATGAAGACCAAAGCTGCCCGCGAAGGACAGGGAATAATGACGTCGTTATAATGGTATAACTTCTTATACTACTTATACTGCATAGTTTTTAGGACACCGTAATCGACCGAAGTCGTTTAGCCTGCATTTTACGTTTAAAATAATACAATTGTATACCAATCCCACTGGATTACAGACAGAGATAGGAACCTTTTTCTTTGTCAGACTTTATGACAATGACATAATGATTGTTTTTACATGGCCTGTGGAAAAGCCAGCATATGGATAGTTAACCATTAAACAAAATCATATGAGACTTCAAGGACCTACATTATATTGCAGAGTAAAAATGAAAAGAATAAAATCAATAATTGAATTCAACACGGTTGATGGGCACCTACTTTTATTATAACTTCAAAAACTCGCACATCCAGTCTTCTCTTATCTATGATACTTATTAGCAGAGATGGAGCGATTAGTTTTAGAAAACGGATGGTTTTAGACTACGGGTGTGAATGGTAGGTAGCCGTTTTATTCCCCGTATTGACCACTTTTATGACTGCTATATTGTCATGAGCCTCTGGTCTTAGAAACACCTTTTAGAAGCATAAACCGAAAAAAACTTGACGAATGAGAATATTTTTTGAAGTCGGTTACGTAATGAATTATTGAAAGACCAATACTGGATGAAATGTGATGCTGAATACTGGATTCTTTAATGTGTGCCAATCCTTATTATTTTAGAAATTAGAATGTTGAGTTTTCGATCCATTCTTCAAGAAAACCAAGAACTTCCTTACGTTAAAAAGGGATTAGGGACACTTTAAAGTGAAAATGCCCGTGGTTTTCTTATAATTATACATTTTATCTACACTTAACTGTACTAGACGTACTCATCTTTTTCAGAGTAATATATTTTATGGTTCCATATGTCAAATTATCTGATCTGATCTGTTAAATTAATGATGCACTTTCGTGATTTAATAATGTGGTGTCACAGGACAGGCTTAGCCTAGTGTGAGCCACTGTTTTTCTATAAGGGCATATGTGATTGTATCTACTCTGAAATATTTTTTTACTTTGCTTTCTTTACTTTAAATACAAGGCATCATTGTTTGTATTTTAATTTTTTGGTATCTCAATCTATTATTGCTAACGTTCGTGATTCACAATTCCGTCTCATCCATGACAGATTGTTTCCGGCGGTGTGACGTACACGATTTGATTACGATGAACAACAACGGCTTTTCGGAAGAGCCTTGCCCAATTTATCCGTTGCAACCCATCCTAGATGTATCTGCGCACTCCGCACTAGAACACAAAATCTATATTAAACTGGAAAGAAGTTTTCCCATCATACTATGAATCTTATCACATTTATTTCTTTGTAAGCAATTTTCGGAGAAGCGACTGCCACTGATCTTTCAACCCAAAGGGAAAAATTAAACTTTTTTATGTATAGTTCTCTTGCGGGCTTGGTTGGCATTTTATCACTTATCGCTGTGCGGATAAGAAATCCGTCACATTCTGACATGACAAGTATGCAAGAGTGACGGATCTTATTTAAAAACGATAAGTGATAAAATGGCAACGCCCGCTGGTAGAAATAGTTACGTTATTTAAACGTGCCCCGCGGAATCGAAAACAAAAGCCCACCTAATAATTCGTTTCCGTAGGCACTGCCCGAAAACCGAAGTATTAAAATTAGAGCCCATCAAACACGCCGACAGTTTTAGCAGCAAACACTAGCCTAATTGATATGCGCTTTGATAACTACCGTTCAAAACAAACACCCGGTTTTATTACCCCGAAAATTAATGCGCTATCAATTTTCAATCGCTACCTACCCGAGGTCGGCGTCCATCAAACCCAGATCAAATTTAAACAACACATTACACAGCAACAAAAGCCTGCGCGGTCAAAATATAATTCTAATAACGAAATCAGTACACAGCGGTTCCTAAGACGAATTTTTCCCCGAAGGCGAAAACCAATATTTACCCCTTCCATGGGTACAAAGCATTATGTTTGTCTCGACGTTGCACTTTGGTCCTGTGTACACACGACCTAACAAATTGAATGTAGTCCTCAAATAAATACGAAACCAATGACGCCCTTAAGACGTTCGGATACAGCTGGTATTAGCGTGAGTCAGAATAACGTGTGGTAAAGTGGAGACAGAAAGCATTATCTTTTATGTCTATAGTAGCATTTAGTAGCTCCAGGCGACCTGCGGCTGGTATTTTTTACGTTTACAATTCTACATCGCCTCTAGTCTAGGGCTGAAACAATATATTACTTTTGTTTTTAAAACGGTGACGTTTTTATGAATTCTTATTTCCTTTTTGATACGACCAGACAGGTTATGCTAAGAACCGGTTGCCACGCTGGTTGAGCGCTAGTGGGTGCTCGGGTTTATTAAAAGTGACTTCTATCATAGTTTTTTGCCACCGACAACCATTAAGGAAGCCTACCGCAGCTCTACCGTTCCCAGTGCAATAAACGAATACTAATTGTTACAAGAAGTGACACATTTTTGCATTGCTTAAATTCGCTTGGAGTTTGATTTAAGATCAGACAATTACTTAGATATAGGTCTTTAGGACTCGTATACCGCTACGTGAAGGTAGAAGAGATGGCATTTTAGAGATGCCTGCCTTTGGTTGGCCCTAGCTTATATTCGCTGTGTTCCATACTGTTTTGTATTGTAATGCTATTGTGGTGTACAATAATAGTATTTTATGCAATCGTTATCGGCCACGAAGCTTGCTGAGTGGCTTAATTAAGGTACGAGACTTAAAAAGCTAATTATATAACTATTGTATACAATACTTTTTCTACGAATCAACGGAAATAATAATTTATTAAACAAACTTGGTATCCAATGAAAATCGCCCTTCTGAAACGAAGTGCAGCCAACTGCTTTTTTTTTAAACGCGTTGATGTCTTTCTGTAAATCGAGCCTCGTGATTGGTCAAAATTCATTTTAGTTCTGCGTTCAATTGAATAATAATTATTTCGATTGTCCATAGAGCATAAACTTTTGCATCACAATAAAAGTAGGTATTCAATTGCGTTACGGTTTGCGAGGTTCTAATTTAAAGATTATAGTCGACGAGTATAAAAAGAGTATTTGGATAATGTATCACTGTTTTTGACATTGTAAATTAAAACGTTATTTGTATTTTTCGGTTATTAAGGTATAGTTATTAATCTGACGATCTTTATGTGATTATTATCTTGGTCATTTATTTAATTTTGCCTATTAATTAATTGTGACTATAATTTGAACCAAATGTAACTTGACATTTTATTACATTTCTTATTCTCTTTGACGATCATAATAGAAATTCATGTAGATTAAGCTAGCTTTAATTGATATTGTAATTGTATATTGTGAAATAAATAAATCTAAATTTAAATATTGTACACATAGTAAAATAGGGGGGATTTATCCAGTTGAATGAGGATGGGTTCGTTTCCCGCCTATTTAAAGTAAATTTTGTACCCTAACCGTCAACCGTCCAATTTAAATAAACCAACACACAAACTACACAACAAAACTTCCGCTAGAAAGTACATATAGCAAATACATTTGATTAATGCATACAACGGCTTTCGTCTAGGCTGGCCCAAACAATGGCATGTAATACTTGACTGACAAATACTTACATGTGTTCGTTGTTATGGAAACATGTTTTGTGCATTAGGCGGCGGTACATGGCTGCATTAAAAATACTGTTCGTACTTTGTTAGTGATTGTTATGACACGTGGGTGACTGGTGACTGGATGTGGAAAGACAATTCATACTACCTTATTCCTTATATGGTTAGAAAAATAGTGCGTTATCGGCATGCGATTTCAAGGAAAACTGAAACGTAAAAGTGTTGAAATTCCTTTTGATCGAATTTAAACTTTCGTGAGACATGTTGAAATAATACTAACAATTACACGGTTCAACTCACGTATTCTATGTCACTACGGGCGACATGTTTCGAACTCCCGAAGAGTTCGAAACATGTCGCCCGTAGTGACATAGAATACGTGAGTTGAACCGTGTAATTGTTAGTATTATTCCTTTTGATATCTATGCTAATATTATAACGAGGAAGTTTCTGTAAGATTTTAGCTTTGTAAGTTTGTATGAATTGGGTAACCTGCAGAACCGCATATCCGATTTCAAAAATTCTTTCACTTACGAGTAGAATGAACTTTCGGGATCGGGATAGGCGGGTTTGCCTGGCACCTTTGCAATGCGCGGTTAAAGCCGTGCGGGCAGCTAGTCCTATACAAGGCATAATGTGAATCTATCCATGATTCTGAGACATTTACGAGCAGTGTGTGAAATAGTTGGACTTTTTTTGGCATAACACAGAGTTCATCTCATAGTAAAAGTTGTCCAGAATCATGGATAGATTCACATTCTGCTATTTTGTATCACAAATCAAATTTAATTTCACGAATTAAACCTAGACGAAAGTATACGTAAAAATGTATTAATGCTAATGTCAGCGTATCGATGCACTGTGCATCAACTTGCTTGCAAAAAATAATATTGGACCTAGTGATAAACGGGCTTTAGTGTATTTTTGAAAAGGCCATAGTATTGATAATTTTGATTCACGTATTAACTCATTTCATTATGATGATTCCAAGAGGATTTATGTTGAAAATAAACAATGATTATGATTATGCCTTTGATTGTCATGCGATCTGAACAAATAAGACGAATACTCGTAACTCCCGTATCGATACTGAACGTTTATACAAAAAAAGGGGAGAATATCTAAATGGTTTCGATATTATTTCCTTTTTCGTAACTTATTTTGTGACTTCATTGTTGCCATCACTTCCCCAAAGAATGAAGGAGCGAAGGGTGAGTTGTTTTCCAGTTACCTAATTATATCACTTAACATGTATATTCGCCAAGAATCTCTTCCTAAACTTTCGTTAGTCTTTGGTCGATGCCTGATACATCTACAGCCCAGCACATTCGGTTTGTTTGACAAGTTGCGATCAATGGCTCGATATGGCACGTCTGAGAACCATACATAGCCTCACGAGTCTCACAACGATTATCAACTACTCGCCTCAGTTAAAACAGTGTAAGTGATATACATTTTCACGATATTTACACACAATTTTTACCAAACGGGACTTAATCGCGCGTCTAGTCTGTTCGCGAGTAAAGGCGTTGTGACACTTTATATTTATCCAAGACAGTGAATCTGTTTAACGTCTGATTACGCATGGCTGTTTTTTTATAAAATGATGGTGACAAACGAACGAACTGCCTGGGGTGGGCAGACAGCGTAGCATGGACGCTAACGACGGCTACGGTCTTCTATAAGGTGGCGGTAGGTATTTCCCCCCTTCCCAGTTGGGCTGCTCCAAATAGGAGTACATTCCTCATCTCAAATTGCTGCTTCACATCAAGTTATGATATATTATAAATGTATGCCTTTAATGCGAGACGAGATGTCAATGCCACGTTTGTACGGAAATTATTTAGCAAGCTATAGCGTTGCCGCAAGCCACTTTAATTGAACGATCCTACGAATACATTATTGATAAATTTGCATAAAGATTTTACGCTTAGAAAATCTGTGTGCAGGGCGAGCAAGTCTTCATATATGGGCGCATGTAAGTATAAGTTCCACTTTAGTCTGGCGTTTATAAATGTGTGGATAAGGACAAGTCATTTTTACTACCGAATATGCCAATGAGTTTCAAATGTACGAGTATGTATATACGCAAACCAGGCATAAACATTTAGAGATGCAATCCTAAAACGAATGGAAATGATTGTTTGGAAAACAAAACAATGTTTCATAATCATAAATAGAATTCTCTAACCTACCTTCCATTTCCACGAAGACTTATGCGTCATTTCACCATGTCACCTATTTCTCGAAACACCTCTTAAAAACCAATAATTTTGCCAAAATAAAACTGCCAGTCACAAATCTGGGAGAAATTCAGTCGCAAATAAAAGAAAACTATTAAAGAAAGCAGACAAAACTAATTGAGGGCTGTCATAAATTAAAACTAAACGACTTCTAACTCTTCCAAGCACCCTTTTACAATAGCCGGCAGATCAAAAGTAAAATGAAGTAACTCCTTTTTAACTTCATGCGTCTTACGTCCTGTTTCATCGGGCTGACAGGACCCCGTTAAGAAATTCGCGGGGCAGTAAACAAATTTACAATTTCCAGTTAAAGTTGATTCCCACGTAATGAAACAAAGGGTTTTGTCTTTGCTGTAAACAGTAAATAAACAGTCAATAACGTAACTCATAGACTGTACAGGTCACAGCAGGCTCGGTCCATTTTGAAACAAAAAAGAAATGTATACCGATCCCAAATTGTTAAGGGGCTACCCGAGGTTTTCATCGATTTTTGACAAGTTTTGAATCGTATCTACTACTTTTGCACTACAGATAGAATCATAAATCAAACGGCTATCGGTTCTTCAATCTTTTATCTCCATTTTGACAGACCGGATTTTGAAACAAATTAATACTTAATTTTGTATGATTTTTTTAAACATTGTCTAAAAAAACACTTATTTCGCATCTCTATTGACGTGAAAGATCTAACATATACGAAATCTACAAATTTGGGTTCGTCTATGACGTCTCTAAAAACTGGCAGAGGGTTTTAATTTTAAACCAATTAACACAAAAGTTATGGCCAGAAAACCAGTTTTTTGGCCTAAAATTGTTCAACTTTGATGCCAAATATCTCGAAAACAATGAAGTTTGAAGTAAATATGGGATACTATATTGCTTAAAGCCGTTGTTGTTAATATAATAAGCGACAAAAAACATTAGAAAACTAAGGGATTCAGATCGAAGGTCATTGGCGTATGGGAGCCTCTTAACGTAGAATAGGGTAGATGACTCAAATTTTATTATTATTGCAAAATAAAGAAAACCAATAACTGTGCATAATGATGAAAATCCAATTCAAAAGTTCGTGACGACAAACCCCTAACGTTATAGTAAATTACATTTGTTCCATATATGAAAGTACTAGCTTCTGCCCGCGACTCGGTCCGCGTGGAACTCGTTTATATAGTAGCTCCATACAAACTTTCACCCCCCCCCCCCATTTTAGGGAAGTGGGGGGTTAGAAAGAGACGAAAAGTAGCCTATGTCACTCTCCATCCCTTCAACTATCTCCACTTAAAAAATCATGTAAATTTGTTGCTCCGTTTTGCCGTGAAAGACGGACGGACAAACAAACAAACAAACACACACACTTTCGCATTTATAATATTAGTATGGATGTTTTACCAGAAAGGACTCTTTTAAAACTTAGGACACTTATAATTACGTGGTTATTTAGTACTAGGTATTCCTTTTGTCTACTATAAGGTTGTAATTCATTTCGAGAACTTTCAATTTGTTATTATTTTTTATTTAGTCACCATCCTTATTGTGTTCTTGCTGACGATTTGCACGAGTTCGTTTTATGGCAGCCTATCGGGTCAACACGAATTATTTATTAATCTGCTGTTATTTTATCTAATGTTCATCAATAAAGAGTGGGTAACATAAATAGTGGCGGATCTTTAACAAGCTAACGATGTCTTTGTTACGATTCCGGGGCTTTTTCAATCGATGACTCAACCCATCTACTAGATATAACTGGTAGGTATTCGAGAAATATGTCCTTTGCTTATAACTGTTTTATTTTATCGTTTGATATACCTAGGTATGTAAATAGTTTAGAGAAGTAGAGCACAGCAGAATTTCATCTATTCTCATATTTGGAGCGGCTCAACTGGGGCAGTCTGGGGCTTTTGATGCTGACTACACCTCTACCGGACAGAAAAACGCAGCCAAAATAACACCACTAGTGGCTCTGTAGGTGTTTCTTCAAAATTCTATAATTGCTCGTAATGCTGGTTTACGTTTGATTTGACTTTGGAATTCTCTGTCCGTGGACGTGGCGTGCTAAATCTGCCGCTACTTTCATGAATTTACACTAGCGGTCTCTGCTATAATTCTACATAGATTTCTTTATTTAATTAATTTCCGTCTTTATGGTTAACACTATACTCGTATGTATGAGTATTTGTGTAGGAACTTATTTATGTTTATTTTTATGCTTTATGTGTGTATGTTTATTATCAATGTAATTGTGTATTTTGTAAGTTAGTGTACTTCTAATTTTTCCACCTACCAACTTATAATTATTTGTTGCAATTTCTCCGCTATCCAAAGGTTGTCTGGAAGAGATCGCTCTTTAGTGATAAGACCGCCTGTTGTTAACCTCTACTATTAAGTTTTTATGTCCTGTAGATGAACTTACCGTGCCTCAAGGCATTCTTAATTCTTAACCCGTCAAACATAGGACCTCCTGGGTCGATAGAAGGTGTGTATGATGCACATATAATGCCATCTTTTATGGATTATGATTTTATATGAAACCATTAATGAAAACATATTATTAATAGGAACGGAGTTAGTATTATTTATATTCATTAGCTTCTCCAGATAACATAAGTGCTTTCTGTCGACAGATAGATTGAACACTTATAAATATAGCCGCTGACACAACTATTTAGGTTAAAACAGTTCGAAAACTATAACTTAAGTTCGGAAGCAATATCTTTTTAATGGCCAATTATTTTTATTCAGTTTATCAACAAGCTTAATTATTTGTTGTCCCACGAGACTGTACTAATAATTCACTAAATACAGGAACTATGTTGGTTGGTAACATACTTCAAACGATACGATCAAATTCGTTACCAATTTACGATTGGCTCCATAAACATTCCGATTTGAGAAGCATTTTTGTCGAGCACAGTGTCTCTCGAGCTAACACGGCCATTCCATTTAAATCCAGTCGTTGAATGCATATGTTTAACTTTTTATAACGCCATTACTCTTTATGGGCGACTAAGTTTGGAACAAAAATCGACAGAGAAATAAAATTTAGCACTATACAAAACAGTGGCTTTATTACTAACATAAGGCTATGTGGAGGCTAGTTCATAATAAATTTTGAATTACGAACAGTTGACTAAATGAACTGTAAAACGTAAACCTTCTTTGCACCGTCATTGACGGTCAGTTAAAGTGCGTAGAGATATTTTTTTAGACTTTGTGCTATTTAAGTGTACGTGCTCTTCCTAACATTTTAATTTTGTACTCTATAAACTGTAACAGAAAATTATGCAGTTGCGAGCAACGAAACTTAGGAAATTATGTGCAGAAATTTTAAACAAAACGTTCAATGTCTTCACTACCGTTGAGAACAAAGCCAGCCCATCGACAGATCGTATCATCGGGGTAGAATGCGAGCAGCGTCGGGAATACTCAAGCTAAGCTGACAATGTCGCGGCCCGCGGGAGTCTTCTAATGGAGACTCAAACGCGCCGACTATAAACGCATTACCCGACTGTCGGATCACCCTCCCTTGCGACACATATCTTAATCCCCTGATAGAAAGCCTCCACAAATAATACATAAGCTACTTTTCGACCACAAACACCGAGATTCACGGACAATAATCTCTCTCGTGACATTTCGTTTTGTTTCACCCACTATAACTCAGTCTCGACCGTTTAAATAACATTATCTAAAGGCCGTAAATATCGGCCATTATCGAGGGCCCTTCAAAATTCCACGCGGCGTTTTTGAACGACGCGAGAGAATGACGCGTCACCATCCACCAAGAAAAATATTGAGACAACAGGGCCGTGGAGGGCACTCCACGACATAATGGCTTTTCATTGAATTCCTCTTGCTTTCTTTTGTTTATATCCCATAATGTTTCGATTGGAGCTTGATGGAGGGCGCCGTGATTACTTTAATAACAATGAAGACCAGCACAAAGGACGAGTGAAATTATGTGCGGGGTCGCTCTGTGCGTTCCCATGCCCCTCACGTAGCGCCCGCTCTCCCGTTTACCTGGTATACGCGGCATTTAAATATTATCAACTAAAGTAATGAGCGTTTCATAGAAACTCGTGACCTCAGCGACGCAGTCAGGTTGACAAGTCCTTGGCTTGTTAATGCCGTGTAAATTTCAACCTAGTTATGAGTCAGGACTTGCAAATTACACCGGAACAAATAAAGTACAATCTAACATAAACAGACGGATAAGACGTTGGCGGAAATCAAGATGACGTCACACAAGGATCGGTCCTTCCGATGCTCGGCATGTACTGCCTCCAAGCCATTGGTATGGAAGTGTCGCCCCGGCGGAAACAAAAGGCACTTCTTCACTATTTTAATATACAATAAAGGCTTCTCTCGTCCCGGGCGATATGTATGCACCGCGGCAAAGGGACACGCTGTTTGATATGGTTATTACGTCCTTTGTAGAAAGCATAATGAAGCCGGTGGGAGCGGTCTCTAGGACACCTCACAAGATTTGTCTTCGTGATACGCTAAAATTTATAAAAACTCTTGTAAAGGATGCAACGGCCTCCTTGGAAATGGAAATGTCGGTTCTTATACGGAACCTGTCTTTGGGATCCTTTGACGACTAAATTCAGTGTGACGAAACTAGATGCCATACATCTCGGGATGTCATCCTTTTAGATAGTAATTCATAAAAGACTTCATAATTTCGTATTTAGCTATATTTTTTCCTTAGTCTATCAAAGCTTACAGAAACTGGTTAAGTCTTTTATAGACCGTTGAATGGATAGCTTTAAATTCGCAACACTTGCATTTCACAGTTGACTGGACAAAGTCCCAGTTGTCTCCAACCCCTTTTGTCACCTATAAAATGTCACTGCTCATGTTCAGTGCAGGCTTCAGACCGCCAGAAAGATTTACGCTACTTACACGGAACGTAACATACGATACATTCGCAATGCTGTATCCGTCGTTTTGTTTCAACAAAAGACAACTTTCCGCGATCCAGATAAGGCTTAATTTTATATAGGTTTAACTGCTCGATATGAGCTTGGGAAAGTAGTCCCTAGATATATTGTGGTTGTGTGATTCTGGCGCGATAATCGCCTGAGCCGGATGCTCTGACATTTCTTTTCTTGCAACGGCCGGCTAGCCAGCCAGTCCGTGGACATACGTGCGCTCTTGACACGACGCTATTATACTGTTTGCATAATTGCATACTACAGGCACCATTCAGCGAGCCCCGCTTGATATGCTAATGCGGCCTGTCGGAAATTAGTCATTGTTGTGGAAAAATCATGAGTTATGTTGTAGATATAGTATCTTATCATTTTAAATATTGTAATTGATAGTTATCGATGTTCTAGGCGCGCCGGGAATTTTTATGTTGAGTTCTTTATCTAACTAAATGGTTACCTACTCATAAAATCATATCATGACACATAGAAGATAACACTACTCATCGTTAAATTCAAGACCAAAATCGTTGCTCCCCGAATTTCATAAAAAACCCTAATTACTCTAAACTACCATACTGGTTCTCATACTGAGACACAGCAAGGATCACTCCACCTTTAGTACTATGAAGCTTAAATTTCTCAGAATAAATTTCTTCCCATCGTACATCTTCTCAACATGGTCCACCGACACAGTCTTGCCATCACAATTTGAATGCAGCTACTCGTTCCGATCGTCGATCGTCAACCGTCTTTATGTCGTCTGACTACAATAAAACACTCGAACTGCCCTCTTCTATCCGTTCATTCATTGATAAATACTTAATCCTTCATCCGAAAGCACCCAATAGTTGTTTGGAGAAGCGAAATGTCATCACAGTGAACAAACAATGGTTTGGTATAAACTTAATGAAGCATCCAATGTCAACATGAAAGGTAAACGCGGACCAAACTATTTGGAAAACATTGCTACGACAACACGGGCTGACATTCTATTTTCTTACTCAGCGAGTTTAAATACGTGCTTAAAGCATAAAATACATAAAAATGTAATGCGGTTAAGTACTACCAGCGTTCAACGGTTCCATACTCCATAGAATACTTGCTTTAGTGAAGGGCGTGAGTAAACAACTTCAGTCGGATGTTTGGAGATTCCGGAGAATATTTGATAAACGGAGAAATCGAGCGGACTGGCCAACTGTGCGGATGCGTTTAGAACTATGACGACTCGAGAAACGAAAAATTTAAGTACTACGTCTACACAGAGTAATGAATAAATTAACTGACTGTTATTAGAAATGCAATGAACACGTCAAAAGTGAATATATAACAGGTTACCTGTATAAGAGTGGAGAATTTATATACCCACGAAAACTGGTAACTACTCTGAGAACAGTGGACTTAAAAAGGTAATTTCGAATAATGATATAAAAACTAAACAAAAAAAGACTAGCGTATTTTATTCTGAAATGCAAACAAGCATAAACTTACTAAAATTGTAACATTGGATTTTTTTAAGATTGATAATAATATTTTGATACGATTCAAACGCCTTACGCTTCAAAATCTTATGCACGTTGTAAACTGAATTGCGAAGGATTACCAAATCTCGTAAATAAACCGTGGACAGACGTATTTAATGATGAGGACCGAATTCCAGCAGACAACCCAATGCTACTATATTACGGTATACATTACTGTGAGTTTCATAACTATAAAACTTTAACGACGGATATCGTATGCTTGTGTGATCGTGCAATAAATAGGTACCTCGGTACGTGAACTATGACTGGAACCCGACCTGTCCTAAAACAAGAAGAATCCAAGCGATGAAGATCTAATCTGTGAATCTGAGCCCGTTCTTCGCGTACGTGTATACTCGTAAGAGGTGCCTAGGGTTTACATAGGTAGGTATTAAAACAACTGAAGGTTTTATAGAGGTGCACAAATGTAGGTACAAACGGTGGGCCGTCGTTTTTGTGCACATTACAACAGCCGTGGATGTCACTACCATGTCACTATGACTGTGTGTAATATTGTACGCTGCATTTAGAAGTTACTGGATGGCTATTTAACAAGCTTCTGTCAAAAATTTCATTTTTGGTAAGGTATTGCCGACTGTACTTTTCTGTATACCATCATCAACTACTCATTGAAACGATTCTAACGAGCCCAAACTCAACGGGGTTACGTCGGTTAAGTACTGAAATCCCATGGCCACCTTCTGTCTCCATCATCAGATCAGCTCGATGGTACCATAATATTGAATTTTCATCCAAACTATACTTTTACCCAATATTTCAGCTCAATCGGTCACCGGGAAGTGGGTCAAATTTAACTTGCAAGATTTGATTACAGACAGACAGACAGACAGACAGACAGACAGACAGACAGACAACGGGACAGGTGAAACTAAACAAAAGCTTGTAAAAACGGCGAATTCTCGGCTCGTTGTACTCGTACTGTTACATGTGAATGATCAAGTCTACCAGCAGCAGCACCTTAAGATTGAAAATCGCGCGCTGTCACGGATATCTCATTGTATCCAAAAGCGTCAAACACTCAAAACTGTTTTCCTGTATTCCCTCAACCTTATCAGACCTATCTATCGACAAAAGAAAGACTAACTGCAACCTAAAAACGTACGTAAAAAAACGACATATGTATTATTTTTGAAGACCTTTAATGAATCAAGTTCCTTTGGAGCTATTTAGAAGCTAAACATCTCAGCGAATACAATGTGCCGACTAACGGGTACCTATATTTTTTGAAAACAGAAAACTATATAAATTCGTATACACTAGTAGAATCAAGTGTAACTTTTGGAATTCTATCACGTTCGTAAAGCCACGTTCATTCATCCGCGGTATCATTCATTTTAAGTTGTTTATTAGTATTAATTTTTATTGGTTGCTAATAACCTAACGGTTTCCTAAAAGTGCAGGCGAGAATACCGACTTTTATTGCTATCCGTTACTCGTGACGTCAGGCAATAAAACTAACGGTAAAGGTTCGCAAAAGAGTTGCAAATATCATAAAAACAATAGCTTAAGAACAAAGGTCCGTCTGAGCAAAAGTCCAACCAAACCCGTTAGCTAAGGGCCTTTCGCCGCGTTTTATTGCCCCAAATAAAAACAGAATTTGTAAAACTCTTTAAAGGAACAAATAGCTTTCGCCAATTAAAGGAAAGGATTGGCAATAACGGTATAGTTAGCTGACAAAGTAAACTATGAAAGGACGTTGCAGTAAAGAGTTGTTTACAAATAAACAAATGACAAACGGGAGCCGGCGCGGCATTATTTGTTACTAGTGCGACTGCATATTGAAGCAAATTTTGTTTTAATAAAGATAAAGCTTTGATATTGCTCATACTTTCAAATATGCTGTAGTACTTTAGTCAGTTAGGGCGGTAAAATAAAGAATTTCTCAGTTTTTAGGTATTTGACACCCAAGCGGAAGGCAAGGGCGATAAATTTTCGATCAGCTTTCTTTACCACCCGTGATGTTCTGGCAGAAACTTAGTGGAGTATGAGAAGGCTTTCTTTACCACCCGTGATGAGTACATAATTTAACCTCTCCCCCTGTTCATGACGTGGGATTGATACGCGTAGCCGTCCGAATTGATACAGTAAATATCAAACGTTTACAATAATAAAATAAACAGCTAGTTAAAAACCTAGACCATGTTCTCAAATATAAGTATAAACAGTTCGAAAAAATGTCACCTGACTACGGCGGAGTAACTGAAAAAAAAATCACCCGGAACATAATTTCGAATCACACAATCGACACCTCATTTATCGAAATCGGTTCAGTATCTTAAATGCTACGGTGGAACACACGGAAATACAAACACAGACTGCTAAAAACATATCCCTTCCTTTCGGCTCTAGATAGATAATCTCGATATTAAATAGGTAATTACGTAGGGGAGGCATTATTGACTAAAAAAATAAACTTATTGTTTGTTAAAAATATCAAATATCATATTTTAAAGCCACCGCTTAAACAATTACGGCAGGTGGAGCTAAAAATCCAAGGTAATTACTGATAACCTGTCCCGTCAGAAACATTCGCAATAAAATATGGCGGCAACTTGTCAAACCGAACGCGCTTTTCCTGCAACAGTCTAATTAATTCCACTTTTAACGACGTATTTTCGGTGAGTGATCATTATGATCAGTGATTATTTGATGGTCCATCCCGCAGTAATGACTGTACCCACTTTTATGATATCCGTTTTATTACTAAGATCTTTTCTGTGTACGAATCTAACAGACATTTAATTAATGATTTAGAATAGGCACAACACGTTCTACGTTCCCGCCTTTTACGGATTCTCATTTCGTGTTTATAAATTTGGAGTTTTCAGTGGGTTTTTTCGTTGAAATAGAAAATTACTGTGATTACTGAGTATGCGTTTGTATTGGACTGAATAATTATGGGATGTTATGCTTGAGACTATTTACTCTGGCCTACTTTTTATAAAACTGTATTTGGAATTGAAATTATACTTTGATGACTACACAAACAAAAGAGTTAATAAAGGGCATGCATATTTATAATACTGTAGTCACTGTCAGGGGCACCAATATGTATACACCACAGTCTCAAAAATATATAGGCAGACCTTATTTCTGCAAAAATAAGGTTGTAGTGTACATATTTATGAAACTTTGCGTGAATACGTGTTGGTGCCCTTGACTGTACCAGCTTTTGCCCGCGACTTCGTCCGCGTGGACCTCATTTAAAACGTAACTCCTTACAACTCGCACGTACAGCAGAGAACGTAATACCTACTCAAAATGGTCTCGCCGGAAGACCAGCGCTGGCTCGTGTCGTGAGCCAGCATTATACTGAGGCGGGACCATTTCGTAACAAATAAATAGTTTTAAGTAATTAGATAGTATGTATGTATGTGATAGATATATTTGTTTGTTACGAATAAATAATTTTCATTTCATTTCATTTCAAACTTCCGCCCCCAATTCCAACCCCTTAGGGAGCCCCCCCGAAGTAAAAACTATCTTTTTTTTTTTTTTTTATTTATTTATTTCAAAAAACATCTTAGCGGTAAGTATACATTTCAAGATCGCCAAACTGAGGGCAGTTTGTCGGCGAATGTGCGCTTTTTTCTTAACTTTAAACAGAGTTGTGTTATACCTACCCACCTATTTACTACTAAATGATCTATTTTAATGGCAATGAACTTAGTGTACCATCGACAGCACACTCAACCGTTCAGTGTGTTGCCGCTAGTAATTGTCGTACGTGCAAGTACAAAATATTAATATTAATATTTTTATATACTACTCATTTTATAAATCTATTTTTATATACTACTATCTAAATTGATCTTATCTCCTTCCCTGGGATTCTAACTATCTTCATACCAAATCGTTTCAGCTGTTTAAGCGTGAACAGGTAACAGACAGACAGACAGACTTACTTTCGCATTTACACGGTGGGGATTTTACAAGACTCCGGGTTTTAGTATTAGTTATTAATGTGGTGTGTAACAAATTGAATGTGCTTATTTCTGCCAGGTTCTGCTTAATGTTACTGTTTTATGCATATATCCGTTGTTGTAACGCTGTGCGTGTAACTTGGTGTATGCTTTTCATATTATATCTCGTTTTAGGGTAAACATGACTTCCTGTAATCGTCTCTGTATCACTAATTAAGTTGCAATATGTGTATTTGTAGGTGTCAATAAATGTATCATATTGTATAGGTATTAAAGTATCGATGACGGTGTAAATGAAACTATGAATGTGTGCTGCTTATTACCGTCTAGAACCATAACAGTATACACTCGCTGTCCCATATAAACACATGGTTTTATGCATGACAACGAAATTTACTGGTCCAAAGGCCTGTGGTCCGACAAAGACTTACTTGTCATGGTTTTAACACTGCCTTCTCATACAAAAAGGCAGCAACTATATAAGTTTTCTTCAACGATAGTGCGTTTTGCGTTCGGACGCCTATACACGTCCGAGGCGCTTTGAGTGACGGGTAAATAAAAGTAGACAAAGGATCGGTCGCCGAATGCCCGCTGGCTCGGGTTTTAAAGCTTCAGGTAGTTGCATAATCCAAAAGCTCAAAACAATATGATTGATATGTTTAGTCCGATTTCCCATGATCAGATTAGAATAGTGAGTACTGTTATTACATTTCAAAAGGACATAATACATTTTAATACACTCAACTATTTCCACCGCGATCATAAGAAACGATCGCTCTTATAAGCAATAAGACTCGGCTATTATTGCCTCGAAAAGACGTTAATCGCGGCCGCAAAATAAGGTATTGGTAATATTTCCGAGTTGAAAACAAATGGTGTCCGGTTGTATCCAGGTGTAGTTGTGAAGAGGCCGTAGTGTAGAGGGCCGGGGGGAGGGAGGGGGGGAGACCACCGGCGCAGCGCCCGCGCCGACCCGCCCGCCGCATAATTACTGTATACAAATACACACACACACGCAAAACACGATAAAACATTAAATTAAATATTAACTGGCTTGTAAATTTCATGGGCATTGATTGAGTTTTTACCGAACCCGTAGAATAGTAACTTTAACCGGTAGCGATACCGAAATCGGCTCGCTAGTTTCACGAGCTCACGGCCATTCTATTATCACTATCACATGGATAATACCTCTATAAAAAAACTGGTAACTGTAAATTTTATCTCTATCAAATCTCCGTAAGCACGCGACCTCTCGAACCTACACACACAATGTCAAAACGCACCGACGGGGAAGTGTATTCGCATTCTTTGCATGTTTGTAGTACCGATCAAAAATGGCTTCTATATTTGTTCAGTGAAATGTCAAATTGTGTCGTGAGAACGTCTGGGAGGAGCGAGTGATGCGCGAGGAATAGGGTTGGCAGGCGATCTGAAATGTCCTGAAATGTTTTATTCTAAGTGAAATTTTTCAGAAAACCCAACTTCTTTTTTCAAATATTATAGCCTATGTCACTCGCACGATTTTGAGGAATCCAACGACACCACATATTATGTCGAAATCCATCGAGCCTTTTGAACGTCGCCCGTGAAATTTAATTTTCTTGTCCGCATACGCTCGAAGAACAGAAACCTTTCTGAGGTAGGCGGGTGAATAGTAATAACAAGAGTAAAATAAAAAAATCCTGGGTTCAAGCCTCGGTAATGTTGTTCCTAGATCGATTTTTTAATAAATGCAAAAAGGAAACCAAAAAATGTGTGCTTATAAAGTTACGCTGCCAATTACATATATGTAGTTAAGTTAACCCTTTACTGGGCAGCGTAACATTAAAACAAAGCATATCTTTTGCTAACAATACTACTTTCAAATAATCAATAACGACCGCAGAATTCTATGCCTCATAATTGTCCACTAATAATAATGCGATTATTGTGCAATGTAAAATTATATAAATACGCCAAGAGTGAGAGAGGGACCTATTAAAAATCAACAACGTAAATTACCTACTGTTTATAAATTGTCGGTAAAGCGTGTTATATCAATAAACATGGTAAATGAAATAGGAGAACAAGAAATAACCAAACAAAATAATAAGAAAAATTAAGCAAATATTATATATTATATTAATTACAGTTTGGTTCATACTCGTAGCTAAAAGTCCTTTTATATGGGCGTTTTAAATAATTTTTGTATCCAATTAGTGAGAGTTGTAAACAAAAATTTACACAGAGTCAGTTTAGTGACGAAATTTAAGCATACAAATTGTGTAAGAATTAACTTGTTTCACATTGAAATAACGTGCATATATGCATATAATTTATAGATTGAAAAGAAAAAAACATTTTGTATACAATCAGAATACTTAGTTGTCGTCACAAAACTGACACCGAGTTATATTTTGTTTAAGAACTCACGTTAATTAGGTAGGTACACGAATTATTGAAAATGCCCATATACCTCCTGTAACGCCCCCGGGTCAGAGTATAAATTGAAATACGCGAACATCTCAAGTCACGTATGAAAAAACCTGAATACAAGCTTCGTCCTGTTTGCAAGCCGGTTGAAAATTACAAACGTCAGGACAAGGCCGCTCGGCAACCCTAAAGCATCGTGTCCGACCGGTCACGCGAGCTGTCGCTACACTTGTACTCTTGTGCCAGTACTCGCCAACCCTACTGCTATTCACTACTCGTCTCACCTCACCTCACCGCTCACCATCTACACCTTAACGCCGCAAAGCGTAATAACTTCGCGTAACCGGAGTTCTGACTTACGCTGGTTTACTCAAGCTGAGGTATGCGTTTTGAATAACAGTAATGCAGCCAAGAATGCTCCTCCGGCTCTGAGAACTATGTAATAGCCCGAAGGATTCGTGGACGGCTAATTCATTTGTTTCCAGTCTTTGTTTCATTTTGCATATCGCTGCTCAATTGTTTCGGACAGATATGTTACGCTTGGAAACAAAAGAAGTCTCTGTCTACATATGCGAATGTAGCTTTGAAAAATATTTTGTAATCTACTACATTGGATCGCGCGTGCTGCAAAATAGATACCTACGAATGAATGTCCATTTATACATATTTCAAGTTTTAATCATCCTTTAAACTAAGATCACAGTGACAGAGAGGATATAATGCTGATATAAACTATGTATTTCCAAAATAAACATGTAAAAGAAACAGCAATTTGAACATAACCGTGATTATGTTTGTTTTATTCGCAACTCCTTAAAGCGCACGAGCACCACTTACGTCCCACGGACTCCACTCACCCGCTCCTCAGCCTACCGTAAAAAAATCCTAGAACAGAAACCGATGAAAGGTTAATAAACTGTAAGGAAATGATGGTAGAGAACCGTCTCACATAACTCTCCCGAGATGAACGATAATCGATGATTCATAATTGAGACTTAGGAGAGTTCGAAATCAATAGATAACCATGAAACATGATCTCATAATTACCTACTGGTGAGTTAACGGCGGTACTAAACCAACAAAGCGGATGACGGTAATTCACCAGCCCATCTGTGGGAGAGACCCCAGCTCGCTAAATCACCGGGTAATAGCAACAATGATTCTCAGAGGTCAACCGCACTGCCAATATTTTACGACAAAAAAGGCTCGACCCGGAATGCCATTTATTAATACGAACGCAGTTTTTTCGTCAATCATATTGTCACGTCACCCGGCCCGAAATGAACATCTTCGATTGTTTTTGTGCGCGGCTTTTATCATCAAAGGCTCTCGAAGGTTCGATCGTACCAAAAAATGAAACGCGCAAAGCTATCTTCCGAACGTGTCTCAAAACACATTAAGTAGATAATGCTGACAATTAAATCGGGGTCCTGCGGATCACGAGGCTAGTACCTACAAATGACCGAGTATCCTTATCAGGTAGCGGGCGGTGAAATATTTTTATAGCTTCAAGAGGCTTCCGTGTAGCGAGGATCCCTCGGACCCTGTTACATTTTTCCTATTATAATGAGGCGACACCACATTACGCCGACGACTCATATTTCGGAACGATACCTATCTCGGTTTATTGCGTTTTGCGAAGACAATATGCCGGCCGGGCTGAGAAAATTTTGGTTGTTAAAATACCGCAAGAACATAATTGGGAAGCCAAGGAGAAAGCGTCATCATGTAGGAGTTATAGAATAAACTAAGTTTAACTTCTGAAGCATCGAATTACTCTATAAAATAGGTTTTTATTGAAGGTTTACATAACAACGTTTTGTTTCAATAAAGTACGTAATTGCGTTCATATTTGTCTATAAAATAAATTTTGAGCGGCATTCCAAAGGCGCAATAAATCGACGTTCATTACAAAAATCGCCGTAAAATATCTGGGCGATTCGACATCGATGGGAGCGAGCGCTCGGAGCTGTGTGTGTGTCTGTGTGTGGCACACCTCCGCCAACAGGTAGTGTTGTGTATAAACAAATAACAAAATCGACTTGTCTTACGGAGCGCGCCAAGGTCGGACCGGACAGGGCTGCCAGGAAAAAACCGGACGTCCAACGGAATAAAAAGGCGGCAGAATGAAGTCACGTAGGACCAGGAATCCACGGCCAATTTGACTGCGCCGATAACGAGCCACGCCTGAGAAATTACGGCTACAAAATATGGTTCAGTTATTCAATTAGATACGTTTTCGGATTTTTGATTTACCTTAAGAGATTTCTTTGAATAATTGGCTGTGAAAGAGTTATTTGGTTGTGGCAGCCCTAGCGGTCGGTTCGCCCTCTCTGCCCATGGACCAGGCTTTTAAGTTTTTTTTCTTCAAAAGCCCTTATTTATTGTGATGGTTGAGTATTTGGGCGCACAGTTTGTATAAGCAATCAATTTTATTCATTTAGACGTAACGAGTTCTCTTGTACAAATAAATGAGAGAATGTAAAATATTATAGGGGCCCAAAATTAAAATGACGGCCAGTTATGTTCAAAACTTTGTTTATGCTCTATGACGAGACTTAAAGACAGGGTCGCGACTCCAGTTGCCTGAATGACAAAAGTCCTCCCTAGGATATAATTTTTATTCCTGTCTCTATCAAATTCGGAAATATAGATATGAAAGTGGGGATATCCGTATGACATGCCGGAGACATCACATTTTAAATCTGGAATCGGGTCGGCCCAACCTAGGCCAGCCACTAAATAATATGTGGGGGTATATTTTTTTAAATAGATTATTAATTTAAAGTACATGATTAGAACAGGCCACCACTTCGTGCATACTGTTTTTTTTGCCTGTATATCCCATACCTTTGACTTTGTCCTGAAGTTTTGTCCAGAACTTTTCAACTTCTCCTACGCGAGTTACGAAACATGTTGACCATCTTGATGGAACTGAAAATTTAATTGCACGTGCCTACCCTTTTGGTAATACAGGTGTGACTTTATGTGGAAGCTATGTAGGGCACTCTCAAAAAGGACAATTTAACGAGGTAGTACATTCAGCACCACATTGCCTTAAAACTTGACTCTACTGCCACACAGCTTCTTTGCCACGCTTCATCAATGTCGAGGCAAAGGTTTTGTCTGTGACAAATCGCTACCGCACCTGGGCTGTTATTTGGAACGCGCCAATGCGCCTCACCTCACCCGAATCGCCTAACGAAACTAGACCTGTGCCTACGCTTAGTTACTACGATTCGCGGCGTCAACATATATTTGTGGGTGAACGGAGAGCTGAGGTTAAAATAAGTTACAGAATAGCGGGCCTGTTTCCACTCCCACTGAGCATGAAAATGTATAATTAATACAAATAAAGACATAAACATATACATATACATGGGATATATAAATGCTTCAAAGACTGCAACTAAAGTCTGCAATGAGGACAATTTAGTTTCCAGTAAATCGGAAGTAATAAGGCTTGTTGATACTAGGGCTCCCGAGGTCCCGAGGATGTACTGTGTTGAGAACTTGAGAGTGAGGGACCCGCGTTCGTCTTTAGCTATCAACATCCTCTAAATCTAAATCAGCTAGCAATGCGCTGGTGATTCTTCTGGAATCGCAAGCTTCCATAGACTACGGTGACTGCTTTCCATCAGGCAGACCGTCTGCTTATTTGCCACTGTCGTAATATTAAAAACTCAGTGATCGTGTCTGGAAGACCCACGATCTCAAGTTAGAGACAAAGATCAGCGTGTACAAATCACTAATAATCCCTGTCCTTTTATACGGAGCAGAGACATGGTGCTTCTACAGAACAGACATTAAAAAGCTAGAAACTTACCACCTTAGGTGTCTGTGATACATTCTGAAGAAGTAACAGGACCGAGTTTCTAACTCTAAGGTTCTGCGTCGCTCCGGAATATACGGCATGGAAGCTCTCTTAATGCAACGTCATCTCAGGCGGAGTGGCCATGTCCTTAGAATGGACGACCACCGCTCGCCTAAAGCTGTATTGTACTCAGAATTAGCCGACGGTAAGCAGACGTGCTCAAACGATATCTGAACGCCTGCGCTATCGATCCTGCGTGTTGGGAGGAGCTAGCTGCAATCAGGTTATCTTGGCGATCTACCTTCTTAAATCTTTTGAACAAAGCCGCTTATCAACCTGAGATACAAAACACCAATTGCTAAAAGAGAGGCCTAAACCTTCCTACGTGTACACCTATAACACAACTGGCCAACTCTACTGTCCCCCCTGCAATAGAGTTTTTAAGAGTATGTTTGGCCTAGCCAGCCACATCAGAGCTCACAATAGACCAGATCCGTAATAGCTAGGGTCGCCGTGTAGGCTCGGACGAGAATAGGTCTACGGTCTCCCACGCCAAAGCGCGACTAAAGGGGTCTTCGGGGTCGCAGTGTTCTGGCGGGGGCCAGGGCACTTGTTTAAGAACCCCAGGGAAGGCGGCAGCATCTCTTTGCCCTAGGAAGAGCCAAATGTGGCGAGGCCCGAGGGGGGCTCCAGTACGTTTAGCATGAGATCCTGGAGCCCCTGCATGGGACCGCAGATGCAGGGCACCGTGGAGTTTTTAGTGGTTAGAAATAGCACATAACCCAGTCATCCCCCGGTGGTTGGGTACCTGAAAAAAGGGTCGCTGTCGTTGAAATCGATGAGGACTATATAGTATTAAATAGGCGTTACATTTTTGAGTGCTAGTATTAAACGAGTAAGTAAAGACACTTACGGAAGCTACAAACACTGCACAAAACTCCTAGAGAAAAATCTCTTGATGGTAATGCGCGACTAAAGCAGAAATTATTATGCATGACGAAATGTAGGCAGAAATAACGTTTTTTAATGGACTTTCTCTTTGAAACCAAGTCATGAGATGACTTTTTAAAGAACATTGTATGTGCTACTAATAGAAACAAAAAGTTGAATTGTACAAACAAAAAAGTAGCTATTGACTATTATTGTTCATGTAGGTATGGGCGGTCGCATTTGTATATAATTGACGACGGTGGTTTTACTTTAAAAGGGACGCCCATTGCAACCATAAATTTGACTAGTTATCATTGCTCTTAAGTGTATAATGAATTAATGATACTGAGACCTCACTTATATTACCGGCATCTAACGAAATTGTTGATATGGTACTCTCTGGATGTGGATAAAACGTAAAAAATAAAATGATTGCCTTTTGTATAGTTGAAGATACTAACTTATAAGGTAAGCGGCCCTGTGCCCGACACTAACCCATTACCTGTCACAACTTAATTCACAACAATTGCGGTGAACAAAGGGGTTAATTGTTGGTTTCAAACATAAGTACAATTATCTGAGAGTAGGTATTATTTTTAAATCACCGGGTATCCATTGAAAATACTCAGTAGAGTTACTCTACTGAGTATATGTTCCAGAATATACCATGAAAAGAATACGTATTGTATTCTAATCGTATGTTATTTCTTACTTACGAACTGATTTCGTGTCCCACCAGACTTTCATGTTACATTCCGGGACATGTTTCTTATTTGCGTTAGCAGAAGACAACGAGATCATGTTACACAGTCACGGTTCCCGCTGAAAGTATCTTGTCACCATTAGTTCCAAGAACGAAGTTGCACAGCGTCGTAATAGGCATTAAGTACATGTAGTTCCTACAAAATATAAATATTAGTGCTGTTTAATCTGCTGAATGATGAAAAAGGACAATATGTACTGTAGAGGTCGTCTAGGCAACCTCTAAAGTGCTGGTTGTACAGCACTATTCTCATTTCAAATCAAGCTGTATGAAAGTCTATAAATCCGAGATTTTGGCCTGTGGGCCACGAAACTCATACCTCTGGCAACGTATTCCAATAAACGTGTTTTAGTCTATTGTGTCGTTACTCTACCTCTGAACACCTTCCCTACAGTATACACTAATTATAAAAATTAAGATGCAAATAACGAAAGGAAATAAAGTATAGTAACAGTGGCGACTTTATACGGTTAACAGCTCTTAACTTAGTCAAATTAGCTTCGACCTGCCTAAGTAGCAAGATTTTTGACGACATGCCACTGGTATGAGTAGGTAGCTATGTCTTAGACATGTCGTTTTCATTGGTCTGAGTGTTGTTAAGTTGTTACATGACACATAGATAATTAACATTTATCATATCGAAATCTCTGCGGAAAAGGCCTTAAGCCTTATTATTTCTTGGGCAACTGTCCGCACGCACCCACATAATGGTGTTCATATCGAAAAAACTGGCCAGAAGCTACCAGTAGCATCAGTATTAGTCTAAACAACATGTTAATACGATCATGTCACGCAAGACTTGTATCCTACGATGCTTTGTTTGTATACTTATACGTCATATACGTCTATGCCCCAATCCACAAACGCGTTTTGAAGTATCTAAATCATATAATCGTCTTGTGTTCTTGTGTTCTCCTTCTCGCTTTAGGGAAAAGTAAAATGTGTGCGAGAGCGAGGCACTGAAGATCGGGTAGGATGTAGTATTGAAATTAAACGGAGATTTTTATTTTTAATATCTGCTAATTTAAGGCTTGTTAAGGTGTTGAATAGACAAAACACAAAATCACACACGTTGTGTCACAAGTTTTGGACACTAGAGTTAGAGTATGTCCAGATATTTGAGCATCCTTGTTACTCACGATGTTTTCGATGTGTTAGAAATGACTGTAGGTATAATCATTTGTCACGCTATCTTTGAAACTGTTGCAAACCCGCAGTTGTTTTCTTAGAAAATGTAACTACGAAATATTTTGATCGCTCTGCAGATATATAATCGGAGTTTTTGTCACTGCTCAAATTCTGTTGTTTTCCTTATTACGTTTTTGCACAATGTATCTTTAAGTAGGTATTATTCATAAAACAGGATTGTGACTATTGTGAATACATTGTCCAAAAAGAACCTGAATTTTAACCCTTAAGGATAGTAATCCTCTTCTTATTTCTATCGATATGTTATCCTCTTTAAGTAATGTGAAAATATATTTTGAAAGTCACGAAGATGAAAAATCATAAGTTGTTATTATCAAACAAAATAGAACATCTACGCCGATCACTAAGCGCATCATCAGGCAAACTGCCGTTTCAGGCCTCATTGGCAACCGATATATAACTCCACACTTGGAAACTTAATATCCCGATGTCACCGTGTGTTACGTCACAAAAACCGTTCGCACACATTCCTATGATATATAAATCTTATAAGCCACAATGGGCAAAAACTACGTCAATTACTGCGTCCTCGTATCGCTGACTCAATCGGCAGGACATAATACGGCTTATGACTACACAATTACAAACCATTATATTCCCTGAGACCTTTTACGGGACCACTAACCAGCTAAACTGGTGCGTTCCGCTCTATACCCCACCCTAGAATATTCCCACCCTAGATTTCTGGAATGCATTTCTTTGATTCAAAATTTCTTCGGTTTGCTTACGATAAGGTCTATATTGCATAAATTATCCACCCTAGTGTTAGTCTCGGTAATTTTATTTGTTGTCTTCAGCACGGTTAGCACAAAACAAATTTGCAAATTTGTTAAAGTTTGAAATACACTTATAAATACTTAGTTAATATTGTTAAGTAGCTAGTAATATGTAATACTTAAATAGTTAGCCCTCAAAATGTTGCTATGGCCTTGCGGGCGTCACATGTATACCAAGCGTTATTATTCCATCATTTAACATGTAATGACTATGCAATAAATATTCATTCATTCATTCAAAACGGCGCGCAAGTTATCTCGCGCAACACTTAGAAAGAGAATGATAGTCTATCTCGCCGCGAGAAAAATCGCGCACTGTCTTGTAATAAATGTGCTGGAAATAAGCAACCTTGTTTTCTTCTAAGTCCAACACATTATACACATTTGTAATTTTTTTATGGATTCGCTGCCTTCAGGCTCTCGGAACGAGACTTTTTTCTTCAATTTACTTGTCAATTCTTAGGATGCTGATAATGGGGTCTACTAAGCACAAGGTATTTTCCTTTTACATTGTATGTAACATATTCCATTACTGCTACTTAAGATGCAAGTCGACGATTTACCTGAGTCTGCAATTACTGATTAGTTTGCTGCATTAGGTAATAAGGCCGTACAATCCAGTTTTAGTTTTTACTGAACAAGTATTTCTAGATAAAAAGTAGCCTGGGCATGTCACACTGGCCCATAAACTATATCAGCAAAAAATCACGTAATTCCGCTACTGTTGTGATATAAGGAGAGAAACGGTTAAATTAAGCTTTACTCCTTTCTGTCTTTATTAGAACTTGTAATTGACCAATGGGGAAGTTTGTAGACGTATCTCACCTCACACAAAGAGTTGAATGATCATGTTTTGAACCATGTACTTGAATATCAATCGACTATACTATAAAGCCCCTGATTCACATCCCGATAAGGGCATGTATGAGCACGAATATTTGTTCTTAAGTCTTGTAAATATGTATATCGTCGCTTACTTCCAATTGTACAAGTCTTGGGGGTCCTGCCGTTTCGGCAAAATATTTTTCGCCAAATTTCACTTCCCACAAAATAGCACATTTTTGTTTCGCAAATTGTTCATTTGGTCAAAATATCATCTGGCATCATTTTGCTGTGTCAAATGTTATTAAGACAAAAGTTTATTTAGCAAACACTTTGTTCGGGCTAATATTGTTTTCCAAACAAAACATTTGCTCAAATTTTCATTTCGCACACTTCACATAGCATAATTTTGGCAAATATTTCATTTTTACTATAAATTTAAATGAAAAGACAAACAAATGCATAACATAACATACTTTAATTTATATTTTATCAATACACATTTTGATATAAGAAAAGTTTAACAAACCGTGTTTTTTTTTCTACTTAATAACGGCCATCTTTCATCAACGGCAAAAATAGACACAATAATTTGAGAAATAAAATTATAAGTAGGTTAGGGTTCACTTGTGTCCCTTAGAGCGGAAATAGGCACCCCGCGAAGCGGGGTGACGTCGACACGCTGCGGTTAGGTTAGGTTATAATAATTGCCAATATATTTGGTATGCACTACACAATTAGGATATAAATCGTATGCCATGCAATAATTTGGGAAACGAATGTTATGCCAAATAATATGTTTGACTAAATGAAACTTGACTATATAAAACTTTGCCAAACAATAATTTGCGAAGTAATATTTTGCCATAGGAGATAATGCCAAGTGATAAAATGCGAAACAATAATTTGACTAAATAGTGATTTTTTGCCAAATGAATATTTGGGAAAAGTTTTTTGGGAAGCGACACTGGGAAATGATTTTTGCCCATTCAATAGAGAACCCAAGTCTTGCTTCGTTTGGGACTAGATCGATTTATGTAACACTGTTCCCAAAATAATAAAATTGGTTTTACTTTGTGGCAATGTCTGGACGAGCCTATGGAGCCCTGCGGAGCACACCAGCGGATAACAGCAATGCGTCGGCTGACTTCTGTAACAGAGGACTCGGTGTCGTTACAGGCCGGGCCGGGGCGCAGCATTATGTCGCGCCGCCAGTATTGTTTGTCACTCACGCACTACACCGACAAATGGCCCAGCCCAGAATAAACACACCACACGATGATAAAACTACATGTACCACTTATTTCGAAAAAAACTGTTACTGCACACAGCACAAACGGCAGCCGGCGAAATTCAAATTAACCACGCCGTGACCGATAAATTGTCAATAAAAATTTACAGTAAATACCATATCGGTGTTAAACCTAAATTCATAACAATAGTATATGCAAAAGTGAGTGTAAAACGAATCAACTTTGCTGTGAAATTGGACCGTGAATGTAAAAGTGTATCAAATGGCAAACAACGCATCACTATAAATACACTTTATTGAGGCCGCGCGTTCCGCCGTTTGGTTATAAAGTCGTAAGTAATATTTTTACTGACACTGCACCAACACTTCTGTTATAACGCTTAGCAAGATAATAAAAATATCAACGTGCCACATGTGAAGAAAATATGCGATACGTTTAGATGATAATTAGCCACAATTTAATGCCTTTGAAGTTTGTCGTAAGTCCGTCGTGGCCATTAAGTTATCAGTTACAGCCAGTCGTCACGGTTCTAAATGTGCTGTTGCTGATAACACAAAAGCAAAACAAGTGCTTAGGTGATTACGATGAAAAAAAAACTTTTCTGGTTTCGTAATGATATTTGCCTGCAAGTATCTGCTCATGAAAATCTTGAACGACTGATGGTGACGGGGAAAGTCGAGGGTAAAAGACCGAGATATCTGAACAGCTGGATATACCTGTGAACGTCGCGCTGCACCGAGCCACTGACCGTAACCAATGGAGGCGTGCTGTTGAAATTTTACAGAGTCGAGATCCTCAGCAGTGAGAACGACGAAGAAGATGAAGTGACCTACGCTGCAAAATATTGTCTAGTAAAACATGTCTTAAAAGTCCGAAGTCCGTCGTTGCCCAATCGTTATGCAATAAACTGTGACAATACATGGCCTTAAAGGCAAGCGAGTGCGTACAGATTGCGTCCAATTTCCCCTCACACAATTGCTGGATTAGGACTGGAATTTATATGTCTGGCTTTTTCAAATTAGACGGTAATTCCCGGGTTTAATTCTGTCTGAGGACACTGCGCTATTTGTCGCCTAAACCGGCCCTATTACTAACAATTGGGCTCGCTCTAAGCCATGCCGTAAAAAGCCCACATATCCGACTGCGTGAAGCGACTGCTAATTACTACTTACTTACAACTACTTACGCCTAATAAAGTCACAGTTCACGTACACACTAGCCGATTCTGTAAGGGATTAAAAAACGTGTCTACTCGAATTAAGAGGATGATAACCTCTATCTGAACTGTGTAATTATCGGAGATACCATTTTCTAAGACGACCAATGTCTAACTTTGCATTAATTTGGTATTTTGTGAAATGAGCTTTGGGTGGAGAGAGGAGAGTTAGTTTTTGTTTGAAGGAATGCGGTTGCTGGAGTGGAGCCCGTCAAGTTTTCGCTGGCTCGGCCGGCGTCTCCGCTTCGTATCGCTCTATAATTAAGAAATAAGTTAAGATAGGGTTTTTTAGCCGAGCTTTTTATTAGGCATCGTGCGAGGCCGCGCAATTAACTTGCCTCGTAAATTGAATGTTTGCTTTGTAGTGATTAGTAATCAAGTTTAAGTTTTTTTGTGAGGTACTTGGAGAGTGAAGCTTATTTGCCGTTGGAAAAGTGAAGCGTGGTTCAGTTAATAATTATTACAATCAAGATGTACCGTGTTCCGATGGAACTATTACTACGTACTTGTACCGTAGAAAGATTCTTGTTTTATAAATATACTAGCTCCTGCCCGCGACTCCGTCCGCGTGAAACTCGTTTATATCGTAGCTCCATACAAACTTTCACCCCCCACTTCATCCCCTTGGGGGATGATTTCTGAGATAAAAACTATCCTATGTCCTTCCCCGGGACTCAAACTATCTCTATACCAAATTTCATCCAAATCGGTTAGGCGGTTTAAGCGCGAAGAGGTAACAGACAGACAGACAGACAGACAGACAGACAGACAGACACACTTTCGCATTTATAATATTAGTATGGATTACAATTTGATTCAAATATTTAGATTCGGAATATCAATCAGAATAAATGGACTCAAGAATAGACGAAACCGAAAAAGTGCATTGACAATTTGCTGGTACTAATAACAACCATAGACATAACCTTGACTATCAGTGTCCAATGCATCCTCACTCGACCCCAAGAATTCTCATCTCGAGCGATTTACGGTTCTAAAATCAATAATAACGCCACTATATTCATTCCACACACACCTAAGCTTTACTCACTATAACTTCGCGTCTTCACGAAGCGCATATTTCACAAAACACGGCTAATAGCAAAAGTCGGAAGATCCGTCGAACACAATAATCCCAGCTCCATTTATTTATTTATGGAGATTATTATCGTGCGTAATAATTCACTAAGTTTCAATTGCATAATGACGGCAGACAGGCTACCAGTTGACGTGCGGAGAAGTAAAGTCATAAGTGCTATGAATAGTGAATGTCCTTATGCCGTTTTGTAGAAGTTAGTACTAGATCGCTGCGCTCAGGGCGGACGTGTTGGTACTAGTACAGTGGATTCGAAGTTTGTCTGTAGTGGAACTGCATCGGATGCGGTTAAAGGACTCGTGACTAGCTTCACCGAAAGTGATAGAGATACATATATAAGCGAACATAAGGGGGATAGAACGATGCAACATAATTATGTGGTTCGTGTATGGACATCAAGTCCAATATGAACTTTGGGCTCTACATTGAATCCTTGGCGCAAACTGCGGCAAAAAAGCTTGGCATCCTCTCTAAGGTGAGGCGGTACTTAACACCCAGGCAGCTTCTTCAGCTTTACCAAGCACAGGTCCGGTCATGTATGGAGTACTGTTGCCACCTCTGGGATGGATCCGCTAAATATCAGCTAGCCACCTTGGATTCGATTGATGGGCGTGCCAGGAAGCTCATTGGTGACCTAAATTTAACCGAGGCTAAAATGCAAAGACTGGAACACCGTAGAAAGGTTGCCTGCTTATCGGTGTTCTACAGGATACATTTCGGAGAGTGTGCGCTAGGATTACACGAATTAATCCCGCCCTCACCATTTCGCCATCTTGGGACTAGGCGCGGTCGCGGGTTCCACCCTTATGTTGTTGACTTACCACTGATTCGCACGAAGCGCTTTGCTTCCAGTTTTCTCGCGAGGACAGCCAAAGAGTGGAACTCGCTTCCGGCAAACCTTTTCCCAGTTACATATAACTTGGATCTTTTCAAGACGAGAGTGAATAGGCACTATCTAGGTATGCATGTAACACCCTCGACCTCATCATCACTTACTATCAGGCGAGATAGAGGTCAAATGCGTACCTATACTCAATAATAAAAATAAAAAAAAAAATAAAAAAAGTGTTAGTCATGTGACCGATGTCTTATCAAAAGTGACGTCATTTCTCCTGGTTCATTTCTCTGTGTTCCTGCATATTGTCCTCATGTGTGTAAAATAAAGGTAAAGAACATTAAGTATGACATTTTTAAATAAAGAAAGAAATTTAAAAGAGTTGAAAACCTTTGCGCGCACCCTTGCAGTAGTGGTGCTTAACAAAAAAGCTTAACAAAAGACAGTGATGGTAATTCAGAAGTTGATATTTCAGAATAAGGCTCCAGATAATCTTCCGCGGAGGACTATTATTAAATGGAGGGCTGTCAGAGGAGCTCTAGGCCTCCTAGCGAGCTCCCAAGCCTAGAGCAATATAGCAACTACTTTTAGCAACTCGGAAAAAATGCGATCTGTTTGCTCCTAAACAGAACTTAAGTACCTAACTTATATGATATTCCTATTTTCTATATAGCCGACTCGTAACAGTCGTAACTGTCCTTGCGGATCTGATGTTGTCATTCAAATGGGACTGAGCAAACATGCTTACACACCTTGGATCCCATACCCGATCCTTCTGTCATGGAATCACCTTCTTCTTCTTCGGGTCTAGGTTCCTCATATAAGAGATGCCCAATGGGCAGCGGTGTGGACGCGTCTCTCAGGTCCTTATGAAACCAATGTCAGACCACCAGGCCTCCTGCGATATATGTATAAAAGAAAAAAAAAAAAAAAAAATATTAGGGGACAATCTTACACAAATCGAGCTAGCCCCATAGTAAGCTCAATAAGGCTTGTGTTACGAGTACTAGACGACGATATATTTTTAGATATAAATACTTAAATACATAAAACATCCATGACTCAGAAACAAATAATCATGCTCATCACACAAATATTTGCCCTTACCGGGATTCGAACCCAGGACCTACAGCTTCGTAGGCAACGTCACTACCCACGAGGCTAACCGGTCGTCAAAATAATATGACATTTATCGTCGTGTGTTGCTTGTGCCCTTTTAATTTCTTGTCTATTATAATCTCTAATATGGTTGAACATAGGATACTTTTATTCCGGACATTCCAATAGTTGACATAACCAGGCCCCTATTTCACCAACTTGACAATTGTAACCTGACACTGACAATTCGCCATACATTGCTTGTTCTAGAAGTTAAGGTGGTTGCTAGGTTACTTGTGAATCCAGCAATGTACGGAGAATTGTCGTTGTCAGGTGACAATTGTCGAGTTGGTGAAGTAGGGGCCTGATTATGAAGTTGTATGTTTAGACGTTCTACGGCGCTACCGCGGTTATCGAATATGGGAATTATGTATCCATCTCTGTCATTCTAGTGTTAGTATCATAGAGACAAAAACATCCGAACGTTAAATTTAGATTTTCGTAGTTGGCTTGGCTTCTTCAATTTAATTTGAGTCCACGCTAAAGTCGCGTGTAGATGCTAGTGACTACATACAGCCTATCTTATCGAACTTATCTTTACGCATCTACGCGCTATTTTATGAATCACGCAATAACCGCATACATAACGCCTACAAACCGCAGTTATGAGTTACGTTCAAACGTAGCCCATACGTACCCATAAATATGTAAACTTTGTCATTGTTATTTAAACCGCTGACAAACTCGATCGATTATTGCTTGGCATAGAAAAGATAAACGATATTCAGTAAGTGAATTTCTGCCGGATAAGCGCTCGCAATAGATCAAACGTTGCTAAACCACGATCAAGGAATAGACAATAGGTACGTTGCTTATGCTGCATGTTTAACCTCTTTGCATACGTATTTGTTCCATCTATTTGGAATGTGATGCAAGAAACCTTTGACGTTGATCTTAATCCATTTTGGGTAACAAATGCCATCTAAAACTGTTTCAGATTCAACTGAATATGCTCTTTTTATATGATAGTATCCGTGAGATCCGTGTGATACTCGAAATATAAACTTATCCTGCACATAGGTACTTACGTGAAGCAACTTACCTACGTTACGACTATGCTACGACCTTGAAATGAAATGAAATTTATTTCGCGTAACATGCTGTTATAAATCGAAACAATCTTGTGTGGGCGATAGGCTTGAAACCAAAAGAACCTCTTTACTGTCTACTTATTTAAAGACGAGGTAAATGTCCCGGTGATCAATACTGCCCCAATAGTTGACACTTTCAATCCTAAGTCAAAACAAAAAGGGTGAACTTTAGGTGGCAACTATTAGACATTACATTACATTACTACTATAGTATTTGTTGTTATAGTGGCAACAGAAATACATCATCTGTGAAAATTTCAACTGTCTAGCTATCGCGGTTCTTGAGATACAGCCTGGTGACAGACAGACGGACGGACAGACAGCGAAGTCTTAGTAATAGGGTCCCGTTTTTACCCTTTGGGTACGGAACCCTAAAAACATCAAATTACCTCAGCCCGGGGCTCCTTAGTAGAAAACATATATAGACATGGTATTAAGGTGTCAAACATTGTGACGTTCACCGGAGTAGCTTGTCCTAAAAATACGTTTCGTTTAATATTATTATATCAATGACACGGCGTGCCAGTGGTTTCAGCGTAGAAAACAACAAACAACAAATCCACTGCCACCAGTAATCCGTGACAAATCTATTATTATCAAGAAACGCGCTAAACTCACCATTACACGGAACAAAGAACAATACCGGAACAAGAACGTTATTGTTCTGGACTGCCGGGCTTTAATTTACTTCGCTATAGCGAGAACAATCAGAACACAAACAGGCTTGCAACTGAGACATGTCTTATGCATTCGGACAAGTCACTAGCACGCACAGGCGACCAATCTGAGACGTACGTTCCGCTTTCAAATTTGATTTTAAGGAGCTTTGCGCTCTCTCTCCCACGTCAGTTGAATTAATGTGTAAGAACGAGCGCGAAACACATGGAGATCAATTTAGAATGAGAAATGCTCGTGTCAGATTTGTCCCCTGTGTAAGCGACAGCGGCAGCGGTTGAATGGACATGAGGTTACGGTGTAGCTAATTACAGACCACCAATGGCCCTCATGAAGGTTAAGGAAATAAGTTTGTCAACGGTACTATGTAGTAGGTACCTATTAAAGAGACTAACTGACGTTCTGCGGTGCGCAGATTTGAAAATGCAAACGCTCGTTTTCCGTAAGAACTACAGCAGGGATCCAAGCTGTAGTTCTTACGGAAAACGTGCCTTCAAGAATGGAGTGTATAGGTTTTTAGGAGATCCCAGGAGTTGCGGGCGGCATCCATAATAAATAATAAATATTTGCGAAAAATCATACACAAATCGACCTAGTCCAAAACTAAGCAAAGCTTGTACTATAGGTACCTACTAAACGACGATAAACATACTTATATAGATAAATAAAAACTTAAATACATAGAAAACATCCATGACTCGCGAACAAATATTCGTGCTCATCACCCAAATAAATGCCCTTACCGGGATTCGAACCCATGACCTCTTGCTTCGTAGCCAGGGTCACTACCAACTAGGCAAAAGTGGTCATCCAATAAAAACACTAATACAAAAATGATCATGATGATGTGATGATGACATGATGAAATCATGATTCTTTCTCATTCACATATATCTTATAATATAGCACACTTGTACTAGCTGCGTAGCGTGCAGTTTCGCTTCTATCCCTAAGAAGTAATTTAATCTTTGATAGAAAAGGAATGGCAGTAGTTACAACGCACAATCTCAAAACCATTGACTAATAACGTTGTAAACGTCTTGTGCTAATTAAAAATCTTTGACGCAGTAAACCGTGCAACAATACCACCACGATGTTTTCACAGCTTTTTGCGATTTCCAACCAACATTCTCGGCGTTTTATAGTCGCGTCCTGAAGGAACCATTAGGTGACGAACAATAGGTGGCGTTTCCCATCACTAATGCTACCTTACCTTCATAAAAACGGCGTAAGTTACTGAGAATGTCATAGATGTTACCCCTTTTAAGTAAGACCAGTTTAAATTAGCCGACCTTTCTCTCGAACGGCACCGTTACCTACACAGATATTAATCATAATTTTCACTGATGCCTCAACAGTTTTAGATGATAGCTATTAGCTCTTTTTGGTTCTAAACGTCGCGTGGGGGCAGCTACTGGAAAATTGCCGTGTGACAACTCCGGGTAATGGATTTAAAACTACGAGACACCTAGGAGTAGTTAAATAATCACTTCCTGGCTTATTACGGTTGACGACGGTTATTTTAAGTTTTCTGCGTGACAGTGATGCTGGAAAGCGTCTTTATGAGTGTCTAGTGAACACGCAAGTAAGAGTTTTAGGAAAATTTTCTTAACGAGTTCACACAATATAAATGACTCGTCAATATAATGAATCATTGTCGTTAAAGGTAAAAGTCAATTTGTAACCGGAAAGCTGGACTCAATTTCAGGACAAGCCACTTAAGTTAAGATTAGATTGATCATGAATTGGTATTAGATGTAGCGTCCTTGCTTTAACTAGTACGAAGCCAAATTAGCACGAGCGGAGCGAGGACTTCTCAATTTCTTGAAGCACATAAATTTATCACATTTTTAGAGACAAATATTTAAGAACTCTGTCCGTATCGTAATTTGCAGGTTATTCTACAGTCACCCCACCACGCCAATTAACTAGATATAACTTAAGAAACTCAAAAAGCTAGTGGTTTTTCAATTTAAAACCTGAGGTATCTACAGAAAAAAGCCCCAATCGACAGCCGTAAATAGGATTCCCCGTAACTTTAGATAAAAAGACATTTAAACATCCCAAGTAAATTACGACATACGCACAAAGAAAGCACATCAACGCCCACAGAGATCTTGTTGATCAAGACACTTTATCGATTCCGATTGTAAACGAAGTCCACTTGACGTCCAGATTTATTCGGGATCAATTAGACTGCAGTTGTCATCCTTAAACAGTACCAATCGTAACAACGTCCAGACCAAAAATGTCGCAAAAAACCAACCAGTCTTCTCTGCAAGTTACCTTTTAGTACTGGACATGAGAGCCATCGTTACCAAGCGTAAAAAGACACATAACCTAAGGAATTATTAGGTTTTTATGACGTTTTGGTATCGGGCGAGATGGGCGGAATGGACCAATGTGACCACTTGATTTAATTGAGACAATTTGCGGTCACCGGCGGTCTTGTTTAGCTCCTTGTTTCTCCTTACTGCCCGGCATGATGGAAGAAATTAGAGATAGCAAAAGGTAGTCTAGATTCGTTCTGGTTAAGATTGGAAAAATGTTCAGTCGATCAGGAAGCGCCCTTCTTTCTTATTCCATACTAGCTTCTGTCAGCGACTCCGTTCGCGTGGAACTCGTTTATATCGTAACCACACAATACACACAAAACATCCATACAATATCTGAACTTTCACTCCCATCACCCCCTTAGGGGATGATTTCCGGGACTAAAACTATCGTATGTCTTTCCCCGGGACTCAAACTGTCTCTATACCAAACTTCATTTAAATCGGTTCAGCGTTTTAAGCGTGAAGAGGTAACAGACAGACACACTTTCACATTTATAATATTAGTATGGATACCAGTTTGTGTTTTCTCCATAGTGCAAGTAGAATTGGGCCCCAATTCTACTCAAACGGTCTAAGCCTAGTCGGTCCCTGCCTGCGAAGCTGAGGGTCCTGGGTTCCAATCTCGGTAAGGGCAGATATTTGTATGATGCACATAATTATTTGTTTCTCGGATGAATATATCTCATGTCCAGTGTCTAATATACGTCTAGTGCACATAACACAAGCTTCAAGCGGCCATTAGACCTGGCTAAATGCAGTGCACTGACTGGGGGAGGGGAGAAACACCATCTCGCTCTAATATGTGAGTGTAGGTACTGCTCTGCATTTAAAGCAAGGTCTAAAAGCCGCTTTATTGAAAATGCTTTGGGGCCAGTTCGATTTGTTTAAGATTGTCCCCGATTTATTTATCTATAACATTTAGGGTATAATCTTACCATAGCCTATGGGCCCTTCCAACGTCAGGATTGGAGTTATAGGATCAGTAATCCGCATGTGAACCCTGAAGATAACTGTCTCTATAAGTCCAGTCCCCTTTTTGTTGAACTTTGCAGTATAACTATATTCCGTAGGAAAAATAGTGTTCATTGTCGAAACGATCAGATGCGTGCGCTTAATAACTGCACGGCTATCAAAGAACGGCCTGCGAGCTCTGTCGCGGTGGCATAGACTATCCATCCGTCTCTTTCTCAGCGTTCTAATTAGAAAGAGACAGATGGTCTATCTCGCCGCGACACAGCTCGCGGACCGTCCTGTAATAGCCGTGCTGAGCAGCATACTGATGCCTCCCTATAGTTAATAGAACTTCAAGTACCTACTAAACTAAGTCATCATCATCATGGTATCAGCCGAAAGACGTCCACTGCTGGAAATAGGCCTCTCCCAAAGAGTGCCACAATGACCGGTCCTGCGCCACCCGCATCCAGCGGACTCCCGCGACCTTTACCAGGTCATCAGTCCACCTTGTGGGGGCCTACCCACGCTGCGCCTTCCGGTACGTGGTCGCCACTTGAGATTCCGCCCCAACGGCCATCGGTATACGCAACGGCAATGGGTATCGGTATACTAAACTAAGTGCCTAGTTTTAAATATGTAATTTATAAATAATCCCGTTCTAGAATTTAAAACAGATGAAACTTGACCTCAAATATTATATCTGGCGCCACCGCTAATTTGTAATTGTGATTAGAGGAGACAACAACTTGTTAATAACACACACATTTAGTGTTCCGATAACTAGACTATTTGCTTTGATTCCAATTCCAAGAATACTTTATACCTAGTCGTTAATGTTAGAGTGTGTTTATGAATTGCAAAACGAATTAGTAATACAATAATCCGCCACAACCAACGCGCACTAGGACTTAAAATGTCAAAAACCTTTCAATATTAATCACAGGCCGACAAAGCTTTAATTGTATTAGTATGGGACGCAGACTATTGTTTTACTTAAACGTATCTTTTTGCGTCATCCAGGGAAATTGATGAGACATTTTAAATTCTTTAAAGAGCACAAGTTCGTTAAGAACACGAAGTTTATTCGAGATCGTAAACTCGTCCGACGCGAGCGAATAATTCGATTTCAGCTCAAAGGACAATCATGGTGTTTCTTTTGTTGACAAGTATATTTTATTTGCACTTACACATTAAGTACTAAAGAATTGGTCTGACTTGCTGCAAAATGGCGAGTTATGAAAGCTATGTTATCCTACCCTTTATTATTTTATTCAATTAATTTAATAAATCAAATAACTATATCTATTTTTTGTAAGTATTATCCTTAGAAAGACTATGTTAGTAATTACAAACAATTACTAAACGAGCAATATTTGTTTCGAACGATTTCGATGGAATTTGCAACACAGGGGTTTACGGGGGCGAAAAGCTGGCTAGGTCTCATATCTGAGAAAATTAGTTTCAGTTTTTCACACTAGCACAGGTCGGTCGCGCAGATACTGACGATAATAAACCTTTACTCGAACATGGCATACTAAAAAGTTTCCTAAATAACTCCTTATCTAGGAAACTCTTGAGAACTTCATGACGACCGCCTTAGTCTAGTTGGTAGTGACCATGCCTACTCGTACAAAGCATGAGGTCCTGGGTTCGAATCCCGGTAAGGACATTTATTTGTGTGATGAGCACGAATCTTTTTTCCCGAGTCATGGATGGTTTCTATGTATTTAAGTATTGATTTATCTATATAATTATGTTTATCGTCGTCTAGTACCCATAGTACAAGCCTTGCTTAGTTTGGGACCAGGTCGATTTGTGTAAGATTGTCCGCTAATTGTCCCCTAACATTTATGTATTTATTGAACGAGCGAGCGAACCGAACCAAGTTCTCCGTCGTGGGCGAAAATTATTTTGTATGTGCGACGTCTGTCCGGCGGTTTTCCTCTACAGGTCGCATTTCCCAACCGATTCTCATGAAATTTTGTAGGCAGGTTCAATTATTATATAGTTTTCAGTTTTGTAGATTCAGTTTTTCAAAATTAAAAAAAAAGCTCGCGATATTTACTCCTCACAGAGCCACTACCCTATTTATATAAGGAGAACGAACAGCAATAAATACGCAGATTGCAACTTAATTAGTGATACAGTGCCAATTACAGGATCTAAAAGAATATAGGTACAGTGGTAATAAATAAAGTGCCCTACACTTTTTTTAAGGTACGCCAGTTTGCCGGGTAGAGTCATACTTTCACCACCTTCAGCTGTTCGGTATTGAATCTTCATCCAAGACTCAAACAATTTCCATGGACATTTTGTCTTAATCAGTTCAGCCATTTACTACAAACAAATCGACAGTCACACAGACAAGCTTATGTCCGCGATTTTGTATAGGCAAACATCGTCACAAACTTATGATTTTTATGGGTTACAAAGTACCTGGGTCATACACAGATTTAGGTTTGCGATTTTCCTGCGGACATTGTCAAAGTTAAGGTCTGCTATAGTACTTTTAGGTTGGACTCTTACCCCCTTATTCATAAAACTTAAAATGCCTCTGCTAAATAAAATGTGCTTTGTCCCTTTCTAACGAACACAAATGTCAAAGTGACACATAAGGACAAACTAATTTTAACACCATTTTAGTTAAAACAGGCTTGCAGTAGGACGTTTATGAATACGGCCGTTAATCCCTATAAACGACGTCTCCTTTTAGTTTTAAACACTGTGTATGTCCCACCTAAGTGAAGCTTCTAGCTCCATCATAAACATCGCTGGCTGAACGAGTCTAACGCCGTTGTTAGTTTTTTTAATTTCCCTCCGGCAGTCATGGTCGTCGCGGTCGAGGCAGCTGCTATGATAATTGTAACCTTTGCGGCCGATAAAATACAGAAAATCACTTTCCGGATATGTACGGTCAGCTGCAGAAATAACTACGGTGCTAACGGTTTCGGAGATATCTTCCTGTAACGATAGCAATGACAGCAGAGCTGGCATGATATTTTTTGCACGCGTTTTGCAACTAATGATGACCAAATGAGTTTTGATTGACAGTGGGAGTCATCCTATTATTGAGCGGTAAATTTTCCTAAAGTCCTTTTCAACCAATATCAAGATTGTATACCTCCATCGTTTTAGGCAGGAGCTGGAAACTTAGAAAAGAGGCGACACGCCGATTGATTGTATGGAAAGTAGTGACATCTCTGGCGAAGCGGATCGCTGTATTTAATGTTGTTGACAGAAAATGGAAATAGATGTCAGTACAATAGACCCACGATAATAAATTTTAAGATTTTGAAATGAAATAAAATATATTTTTATGTTTTGAGATAGAATTTATTAAGTATCCATTTTATTTAACTGAACATGAACAAATATCTCATTAATATGGAATTGTGTTTGTTGTTCGGCCTTTGTGGTTTTAGATGAAGTATACATACCTACGTGTCAGTCAGTAAATAAATGTCAATGTATTGTCTATAAAAACATTGAATGAAAACACATTTAAATCATATTTAAATAAAATCAAGAATAGTTTTAGCCACAGTATCTAGTTATAAAAATAATATCTAGGTATTATGTGTGCAGTAAATAGTTTGAGGTTGAGTAATATGCAGTGTAGATCGGCTGTACGTGGATTTGTTAAATCTGGTCCAGGAGATTTAATCTAAAGTTTTGAAGCTAAATCTCGTCCTTGTCGCGTGTTTTTTGTTAAAAAGGTTATGCTTTGTTAAGTTCTTGTTACATAATTTGTTATTTGTTAAGTTGAATAAATACTTTTATCAATGTTGCATGTTTCACTTTTCAGATCCATTTCATAGTTATGTGATTATTTTGAAACCTACAATGTGACTGGCAAAGTATGAAGGGAAGCGTACTTAGGTAACTAAAATGTGATTTATATTATGTTTTAGAAACGTTTTCTTCCTAACTTTGATAGTCGCATTGTAGGCTTCAAAGTCAAAACAGAGAATACAACTTTTGTATACGTGTGTGCGTGGTGCGTGAATATGTATGTGTGCGTTAGTGTGTATGTGAAGCGTGCACGCTGCACGCATGCGTGCGTCAGAGTAGTTCAGTCCACTCGCTGCTAGGCGGCTGTGGGACCAGTAATTTCTTGGTGTTGCCACTCTTTACATAAATATACTTATTATACTCTTTGGTTTTAGGCGGTGTAGCGTTGATAGTCAGTCGGAGTTTGTTTACTTTCACAATTTACGTTTTTATTGTTAACCCGCAATAAAGCAATAGCTGTACTGAACGCCCCTGACTTCAGCCATTAAATGGAAAAAAACCAACATTTCGTGTAACAATCTTGTTAAAAACGCAAAAGTCCATGTTTAATTGTGCCTTCCTCAAATTGCCTCGTATATAACTTTTACTAGCGTGTAAAGTAGCGAAAAATATGGATAAATTAAAACGTCACAGCAATAATGAGAAGTAAATAAATTGAAGGACACATTAATCCTAACACACGTATCCGTTCGGATCGTTCTTAAGCGCGGCCGATAAAAACATTACTCAACTCGACCAATAAATACACATTAATGTCTCGAAGCATTCTGGTTTACATTCCGTGCGGTTCCGACGGGTTTTATAAAAGCTGCGTGCGCCCGCACACGCAATTACAAGCGCTGCGTTGTGCTACAATCAATATTTATTCACTTGTGAGAGAATGCGCGATATATTAACTACATCGCTGCTTGAGCTCCGGAGCGAATTGGCGTTCCGTGTCCGCGGCGAGCGACCTACTCCCTCAACGGCAAGTGTAAACTGTTAACCGAACGAATAAAAGACGACATGCCCGTGCATAAATAACCCACCGTGCAATCTTCTAAGTTAATGATATTGCGATGCGCGTCCAGTCATTCGGAATCACCTATTTCACATTTCAAATCCATTCCATATCGATAACGGGTTCATGCGGTTTTATTGGTAATAAAGGATGCCTTTGACTATGCTTTTATTGGTGTTGTTTTAACAAATTGCATCAAATCATCCGTGTATTAACATAAAAGCGATACAGCTAATTTTTATGGGCATAATCTAAAGGCAGTCAAACCGTGTACAAAAAATTGTGGAACAATATACCTATCATAAACAGATCGCAGTCTATCCCAATAAATTCTCCTTGTATTTTCATTTTGATGGGCAGTTTCTATTTGGTCACTGTTTTTCATTTACGGAAAATCCGTCCACTTCGCGGCAGAGTAGGTACGTTGCCCACCATCTATTTAAAAATGTAAGCATTATTGTCGTTCCGTTCCGTTCGAAGATATTCAGAGGTCTATGAGACCGCACTTTTCTGGGACTTGCATGCGGCCTAAAATAATTTCCTCCATCCAAGGAGGTGTATGTACATGTATAGGACGATGGTGATCAATATTTTCTCGCTACAAACGAAGCTATTTTCACGACGATTTACATTATTTAAACCTAACCTAACCTAATGTTTGCCATAATTTTCATATGCCATAAAACAATTTTTTTTCTGGAACTTTCAATTTTTAGGAGGTAATTTTATTATCTATCGCTGTTAGAGCCTTGTTGTTCGGCTTAGGTTTGTTTAATAATAATGCAAAGTATACATACAGTTAATGAGAAAATCCAAAAATCAAAACATGATTTTTAGGGCCAAGACTACTAATAAATTCACGGCTAAACTGACGTATACCACACACATCACCCGCGGACGGGAATTCGCGGCGGAATATTGATGTAAAAAATGACTGGTACGTGGATTTAATACTAGTATTTTAGACATGTCTCACGAAAGTTTAAATTCGATTATGGCCAATGTTACTGTGATCGAAAAAAATACGGAAAAAAATCAGTAACCCATTGTCATATTCTGAATTTCAATCCCATCTTAGACGTTCATTTCGCTAACCCACAAGCCCTCTAGCCTGCACGATAAAACAAAACCAATCGTAAAATAACAGGCAAATTTTATAGCGCGGAAAACAATGAGGCAGAACAATCGAAGGCGATGCGCGAGTGAAAGCGCTCTGAAACGCGAAAAAGCCTCGGAGCCAACCAGTTATTACGCTAATCGCCACGATATAATTCCCGAGTCAACTTAAACACAGGTTGCGATCGAAATGCAAACATGGCGGCCCTTTGATGGCGCGGGCGCAGAATGCGAGGCTTGCGAGGATTTCAAGGACGATTCGACTACAGTTAGAACTTTAGAACATGTATGTACTGTCGCTTGCGTCTCAAAAAGGGTTTGGCAGAGCGTATAGCATTACTGAATATTCTTCAAGTATTTGGGTTTCCTTTTAGGTTTTACGATATTTATGCCTCGGGATGTCTAAAAACTGAATGTTATAACAAACAAACGGTGTGTCAAACAGCTGACACCTCCAGGCCCACGTAATATTGCCAGTATTTGATAACCGTTGCTCAGTGCCTTGTTGCCTTGAATAGAGGACGACACAGTTTGGCAATACCATACCAAACTTAAAATAGTTATTTACGATACAAGTGCCGAAAATAGGAAATTCGCAACGAGTGGTGATAAATTAAAACACGACCGTAGGCACTAGTGCGGGAAAGTAGCACCATATGTACTGTAAAGGTATTTACAGTACATATGGTGCTACTTTCCCGCACTAGTGCGGAAAAGTGCACTTTTCGTGCATATGTCGAAACTTTAAAGAGCCATATGTACAGTAAAACGTTGTACGATACACGTGCGAATAGGTAATTCGCAACTCGTGTCGATTTAAAACACTCCCTTCGGTCGTGTTTTAATTTATCACCACTCGTTGCGAATTTCCTATTTTCGGCACTTGTATCGTAAATAACTATTATGATCTACTAGATCGAGTGGAATTTTATACATTTGCTGGACTCGTAACCATTGTTTGCTCTAACTTAAATCATCGCTGCCCAAATCAGCGGCTCCTACATATAGTTGGCCATCATGGCGTTGGACAGGAACGCAAGTATGCGATGGGCCCTCCCATAAGGCGTAAGTAATACGAGGTATAACAACTTATGATATAACCATCATAATATATACGCTCACTGTGTATAAGCTTGTTTAGTATAACTTTCATTGCACATAATGAACGAAAGGTATAATGTCAAAATATATATTTTCGTAAAGTATAACGTACTTTAGATATACATAATATGAATTGATATATCGTTTAAAGCATATAATATTCATAACATCTAAGGTTTAAAACGTATATTATTCAATATATCTAACATTAAAAAGTATAATGCTCGAATAGTATAATCGCCTACTGTTATTTTAATAGAATGTGAATGTGAATTTCTTAGAGCGATAGCCTCAAATTTGAGTTTAAAAAAAATCATTAAACGTTTGTAATATACATACTGTATAACACACGTGTGAAATTTTGTAATTAATTTTTTTTTTGAAATCAAACATGCCAATTTTTTTAACCTAACCTAACCTAACCGTCAGCGTGTCGACGTCACCCCGCTTGGCGGGGCGTCTATTTCCGCTCTAAGGGACACAAGGTAACCCTAACCTAACCTACAAATAATGCCATTGTTAAGAGTATTTCTGGTTTTTTACCCGCCCCGCGAAGCCCCTCATGTGGGGGGCTTCGCCCCCCCCCCTTTTTTACCTAATTTTCTGTATAATATGCGTTATGATCGTTATACGTTATGTTTGTTATACGAAAAGATATTATATGCTATGATCGTTATACGTTATGTATGTTATACGAAATAAAAATTGTCAATTTGAGTTTTATAGAATAAAACGTTATATAATATGATTGTTATGTCAATTGACCTTTATTCCTTATAAAAGAATTGGTTTTGTTGTTATAGCTAACGTTCATTATATCTTGTGAACGTTATTAATATGAAATTATATATATTGTTGTTATATCTCGTGGGACGCACCCCGATGGGAGTAGGTATGTCTTGCAACACAATATTATACTTTATGAAATGTCCCGAATCGTATAAATATGACTAGGTGCGTCTGGTCAGGTAAACACTTAAAGACTTCGGGTTTTACGTGACCATCTTTTCTCCTTCTAACGCATAGTTGCATCCTGTATGATAGCCATGATGGCCCATTGTGAAGATGATGGCCTCTCACTCCCGCATATGGCGCACCGCTGCTATTCCGAGCCGTAAGGTTACTGGCATATGACAGTACCGTACGTATGCCCAATGACATACTATGAAGAGTTGAAGGACCCTTGACTTAGTTACATACATTAATAAAGTGATTGCAGTACACCGGAAAACCAAACAGCTAATCAGGTGGTCAGAAGGGTGCGGTAACAACATTGCATACAAAGTAGTGATAATGTTTCCCCACCCGTTGCGACCGAAAATAATGCTCGTTAAGTTCGCATCCTGCTTCGATAATGAGGATTTTTTATTCATAGGGTTCTTCACACAAGTCAGTTTGCACAGTGAATGCGAAAGGACCAGTTGTATTTTAAAATATTCGTTTCAAACAAATAATACTATTGGTTGGGAACTATAGAAAAATAAATTACAAAAATTGCTCACAAAATATCACGAGAAACGGTTGAGAAATGCGACCCGTAGAGGAGAACAGCCGAACATACGAAAGAAATGCCCAAGCTGAAATGGAGAACTTCGTTCGTCTCGCTCGCTCTTTCAAAAACAGTAGTTGACGATATGCAATTGTTTCCATTGTTTATATATAGATATACTTACTAAGTTAATACGAATCCTCAAATACTTCGGGCACATTACTCGTCATAAATTGGCTGTCAAATCGATCGGATGACAACGGGCCTCGATTCGACATAGCTTACGGAGCTCGTGATTAGGCGATATCACCGCCCCCCCCAAATTTGGTCGAAAACTACATCAAGTGACAGTAAATATTTAAAAGCAAGTAGGATATCATCAATATGTCAGAAAATCGGCCATATAGTTGTCATGTCACGAACTGGCTAAGATTTGTAATGTCACAAATCAACTTAGGCAAAAGGCAGGACAGATGGAATAAATACTAACTGGGCCGACCGCTATCTTTGGAAAGGTCCTCACTGTAAAGTGCTGACGCGCTGAACTGAAAGTAATCTAATCCAGAATCAAGTTATATACGCAACATATGTACGGAATATCACACGATATTAAACCTACGTATAGCTACAGCCTAGAAAAAGGGCTAGACTCAGCAGTGGGAACATAGATACGGGTTTAGTAGATAGATACACGTCTAGCTTTTCGGTGAAGAAAAACATCAGGAGGAAATCTGCATATACACCTGTGACGAAATTGAACGATGAGTGTGGAGTCCCCAACACGCACTGGGCCAGCGTGTCTATTACAGCCCATTCCCTCCCATCCATACAGGAGGTCAGCGCCCAGCAGTGGGACTTGTTTAGGCTGGTGATCATGACAACGTTGATGATGATGGTGGTGATAGTTACGATGCTGATGTCAATTTCAAAACTATTACTTACGAGCTACCCGCGCGTCATGCAAAGAACGCAGGCAAACCCCAGAAAGTTCTTTCTACACGCAGGTGAAATGATTTTTGAAATCGCATAAGCGGTTGCGTAGATTACCCAAAACATAGAAACTAACAAAGCTACAATCTCACAGACGTTTCCTGTTTATAATATTAGTATCTCTTCGTTTTATTTAAGAACTAAGCTCTTGTCGGTCGGTGTAGCTCAAAGTAGGCCCTCCATCTACCCCGATCCCACGCAACCTCTTTGACATCTCGATGCGACTAACATCAACTGTCTTTTTGAGTTGCTCTATGTAGTTTAATCTAGGTATTCCTTTTCCTCGTTTCCCCTCTATCTTTCCTTCAGTTATATTGAGTACGGAGTTGTCTTGTCGTATCAGGTGCCCTATCATCTTTTTAACGATATATCTTATATCATAAGACATAAGACATTTATTCAGCAAAAATAGTTTACACGTACAAGTACCAGTCCCTGCACTAGGCTTTGCCTGTATCGCAGGAGACCGCATATTATTAAATTTTATTAAATTGGATAGTATATTAAATATTATAAATATCAGTTTAAATGAAGAATAAAATGTATGTGTGTATAGTTATCAATATATCACATTGTTAAAAATATTAGTGCCTATAGATAAATAATACCTATACGTATGCCAAACCATTCGTATTCATACGATTTCAATTTCCGTGCTATCAACCGGCGACTGCTACATTCTTAAAACAACTGTCAAAACTTAAGTGCTTTTAGTAACCTCGAAAATCACGAACAAATCAAACTTCTCGCAAGATAAATAAGAGAATAAAATAAGCGGCTATCTTGAAATAGTTATCTTAACGACAGGAGGACAAAACGCTCGAGCGCCCACGCTGAACACCCAAAAACAAAAGAAGTAACTTTATATGAGCGCCATTTGTAGTTACGTCCTTTCGCCACGAGATGTCAGTTTCATCAAACTGGAGTCGCGCTTTATCGTTTTCGCGCCGGTACCTTGCGCAGACGCTGCTACAAAACGGCCCGGAACTTTAGATAAGAAGCGCGAGTTTTTGTTGTGAAACTTAAGGATAATGTTGAGGGCAGGTAGCTTGACAAATTGTGAAGGATAAGCATGCATAAGCATGCATAAGTTGATTTTTATCTAATTGTTACCACCTTTACTCGTATGGCTCTTGAGCATATCAATTAAAAGTCAGACGTATTACCATTTGATAAGTTCAATTGTAACATCGATAGATTGTCAATTATCGGGCACTAATGATCACTCAATGACACTAATATTCAGGTTAATAATAACGCTGGCTTCGTCCGTGATCGGGACATCATCAACAGTATCATTAAGTTCTTTAGATACCATATACATATCCACTTCAACTTCTGTGACAAAATGCCTTCCAAATAGCAAATTATCGTCATATTACCACTTTGGCCATGGTAGATATGATATGGTATAAGATCCCCTGTGCTGTCAAGCTAATATAAACGCTGTCGAATTCTCTTCATCAGTATTTGTAATAATTAAAATGAAACGCATAAGTAGGTACTTACGCTTCATGATAATTTAGAATTCCATGATTATGCTGGAATGGAATATTACTAATGAGGACCATAATGAGTGCGTTGTGCATAAACTTCATGTAAATACTGTAATCAAGATTGATACCAACCCATTTACATGATATACTGCCATTTAGCACTGTTCTTCGTTATGCATTCATTCGGACTCGGACAAAAATTGTATATACAATATTTACATACCGGCCGTTCTACAAACCTATTTTAACTAAAATAGTTTTAAAATACGTTTGTCTCTATCTGTCACTTTGACATTTGTGTTCGTCAGAAAAGGACAAAGCACATTTCATTTAGCAGAGGCATTTTAAGTTTTATGAATAAGGGGGTTAGTGAACATTCAGTCATGCATCCACTATCGCTGGCTTAAAACAAAATAGCCTTTGTTCAACTTCCTACTTCTTATCTCATTCGTCCTTTTATATATTGTTAAACAGCATCAAGTCAATAATGTTTCATATTTAGTTGCAATTAACTTAATACTGAAAACTGGTCATTTTGACCTAGACCATATTTTCAAAGATTAAGGAGAAACACGCGACTCATGTCAGTAGCAATAAACAGTATGTATACATACTTTTGAAAGGTTGTTTGTCTGTATAGATACTGGAGAACCCGACTGTCCGTAATTTTCGAACAAAACATTATATTTCAGGGATAAGTTTGCCGTTGTACCAACTTAACCTGTTTTGTCTGTATGTTTACCAATGCCTTGTGCACAATAAAGTTGTTACATACGGTGATGTAAATGAAGAACTTCTCGATAAGCTGTATGAACTACTGCATCCGTTTCATTTACTGTCTCCGGAAATACGCCAATGTCTCCTCTTTTCAGTCCCAGCTCGGCTGGCTTCCTAATCCGTCAATTATATCTTATCAGAATAAAAAATATGTTTTTTCAGCATGTTGGAAAAGTTCCACCCCTAAGGGGATTAAAGCAGGATTCAAGGTTTATATGGAGATCAAGAAAATGTTTTAGTAAGAGATTTGTAACTTCGGTCTTAGCCTGTATGTTAAAAGGGGGTTTAAAGTTTGTATGGAGACCAAGATAATTTTAAAGTAAGACTTTGTAACTTCTGTTTTAGACTGTTTGAAATTGATTCTAACCGAACAGCTACAGCTTCTCCCTCTGGATCGCATCCAACGACGAGCAACTCGAATTGTCGACAGCGAGCATATTTCGGATCGGCTTGACCCCTTGGCGCTGCGTAGAGATGTGGCCTCTCTCTGCATTTTCTATCGCATGTATAACGGGGAGTGCTCCGAGGAATTGTTCGGATTTATCCCTGCCGCTTCTTTTCGCCATCGTCCAACGCGACAACATTACCATCCTCACCACTTAGATGGTTGGCAGTCCTCAACTGTGCGCTTCTCCAGAAACTTCCTGCCTCGCACAGCTAAACTGTGGAATGGATTGTCGCCTGCGGTATTTCCGGACCGATACGACCTTCAAACCTTCAAGAAAAGAGCGTACTCCCATCTTAAAGGCCGGCAACGCACTCACAACACCTCTGGTGTTGCAAGTGTCCATGGGCGGCGGTAATCGCTTACCATCAGGTGATCCGTCTGCTCGTTTGCCTCCTATTTCATTAAAAAAAAAAAAAAAAAAGCTACAAGAAATGTAGGTTAGGTTAAGTTAGAACTGCGATGCTCCCAGAACCGAAAAGAAGGTAATGTTTCATTTAACCAGCGGATTATTTTGCTAATTTAAAAACTTCATTTTGGATAATCAAATAATTTATTTTCTAATACCATCAAATGGGGACGGCGGATGGAGATGGAAAGTTCTACGTCTTTTAGCATTAGATAACTTTGCTTTCAAAACTATACAGGTCGCCCGGACTAACGTGAGTAAAACTGCTGGACGGAGATAGCCAAAAACTTCCAGTAATGTAGTTTTATATACATTATGAAAAAATATACAATTTAAGCAGAAATGTCTGTGGAGATATTTAATATTTGTAAAAACGGAGTTCTTAATTTAAATTTAGCAATTTACACTAATGAACTCATCGCACTGTAGCCTTTTACGCTTAATCCCTGAACGGATTTAGGTGAAATTTTTCGTTCAGATATTTTGAGACCCTTGGAAGGATTTTTCTAAGACGGTAACAAGTTCTACGCGGACGAAGTCGCGGGCAACAGCTAGTTATGTATATATTTATTTCAGTATACTCTTATGTATTTATTTTATTTATGTTTATATATTTGTGTAAATATGTGGTTTTATAATTTGTTATTTGCACAGCCCTCAATCTTTTCCGCTTTGTCTAAAGGTTTGACTTGTAGAGAATGCCATATGCATTAAGTCCCGCCTTTTGTACGATATTTTTTTATTTTGTGCAATTAAGTTTAAATAAATAAATAAATATACTATCCAAGATGGCCGCCGTTCTACAAGGTCCTGTTGAAGGAACTTTTAGGAGAAGAAAACATGTCCTCCAATTAACCTTTCATCAAACTCCCCGTGATTTCGAGGTTTGTCAATACTATACTGTAAGTATTATAAAAATAACACTGTAGCACAAAAACTTGTACAAGGAACACTTGCACAAAGATTAAATATCCCGATGCACGTCGGGCTTCATTTGCTGAAATATTGAAAGTCTTTTGTGAGATGTTCGGTAACTTCCAAGAAGTACTTATATGTACAATTTGAATATTCCAATTCCAGTTCACACAATACAATCGCTATTTGAATTAGTTAGGTATATAATTACAATTCGAGCATCTCAAATAACATCAACTATAATTTTAAAACGGATTCCGCTGCAAACCCGTTTACTCTATTGCACAAACATTCACCTACTTTACCTTAAACAGATTAATATTCCATATTGTGTGACACATAGCCCGTAAGATGACATTTATGGACATTGTGATACCAGAATGTTTATTGGCTTACGGCAAATTAAAATCATCTATTAATTTAAATGTTAAGCTTAAAACCACCATTATTCTGACACCCAAGTACCGAATCCTGTTTCTTATTGGGTCTTCACCCGCGCCGTTCAAGTCACCCGTAGAGAATTTTAATGAATTTTACCTTTAAAATAGTAAATTTTAAGTCTATTCAAAATAGTTTATAATACGGGCTTAGAATAGTTTTTATGATTAAAATTATAATACATATATTTAATTGTAAATTGCATAAAATGGTAAAGCCTTTGGATTAGAACACCCAAATGGCAATAAAAGTGTGATTAATTTGAATGTTAAGGTTATAGATTTGAATACAAATAACCTATAAGTTAAACATAATCGAGATTGCTGTGACACACGCGTCGCTGCCAATCAAAGTGATGTCATATATGTATATAATCACAGGTACCCACGACGGGGCCGATCACAGATATAGATATACACTAGATAACTTAAACACCTCAATCTGTATGAAAACCGACCGTGTCACTTTTTTCTACCTACTTTGACGTCACACGGGCGAATTAGTGATCTGAATTCCCCGTTGTCCGCGGAAAATCGATTCTGCAATAAGGTATTTTCTTAATATCCACGGACAACCGGCTACTGCAACAGACGCGCGCGGAATGTAAGTCGGAGTGCCAACTCGGAGTCCGAATTCTGACAGGCGAAGTACATGCATTTGTGTGATCTATGTATATCTATATCTGTGGGGCCGATCCTAACAAAAACGACGAAGCTCCAAGTAGGGTCAAGTGACGATAATAAATTTCAGTGTTTGCAACACAGTTTGAATTAAGAAAATAAACTTTTTATCTTCATAAAATCGGCTCCTGTTTTTTTATACTACGATGGTTTATGGGATCTTGGGATTAGGTGTCAAAGCGGACCCCGGGCACCTTTAGGGCACAACCGGGAATAACGCTAGGAAGAGGAGGAGGTGATAAACAGTCATACAGAGCCTGGTGTTAAGTAAGTTATTTATTAATTTAATAGTATGGCATACATTATTTTGCCTTTTAAGTTTGGTAAGTAAGAAGAAGTAAGACACCGTATATTATAGGCGCGTGCGACTCCAGAACACAGACCAGTAAGCCTATAGACGTCGCTTAGTCGGGCGACACATACGGTGAATTCACTCCAAGTTTGAGACATGCCCTCGTTACTAACTTCAGTCTGCGGAAGGCGTTCGCGCAAGTAACATCGTTACAAAATGTATTATATATGGTCTGTGCTACAGAATAATCACGAGTGAGTTACCAACCATTTACTGGGTCTCGTTTGAGCCGCCGTGCCGAACGGTCGCACGGACCCTTACCGTCCTCTGTCATTGTTTCTCCAAATTGCATAAAAAGCGCAGAAACAAAGGGCGCCTATCGCCAGATGTTCCAGTAAATTGCTCGCCGCGATCCCTGCCGTAGCCTAACCACGCTATCCGCTCCGATACGCGTATGATATATACATCTCGCGATACATACCGGTTTAATCAAATGTGCAGTGCGTCTATATATTATATAACAGTGAGTGCGACTGATGTGAGGCCGGTCCGAGTCTTCGCTACAAAGTCGCCCAAGCTCAACAGATAAATCCGGTGAGATCAGACCATTTTTTACTTACTGTATTAATGCTAAAATCACAAGAATGTGGTGTTACGAACCCGCCAGAGGGAACCCACCATGTCTGATTATTTCTAAAAAGGTAGCATACATAAAGTAAAGGACGTAAAAACAAAGACTCCTAGTACAGAGTAGGTACTGTATAATGACTGGTTAATGTGTCGACGCACTGCACACGCATCCGCGCAGCGCGCACGCACGGCGTAGGTATACCTAGTTATATGCAATCCTGGACTTAGTTGGGCCTGATGACTTCCTAGCCTAGTAGAGGATAACCCATGGCGATGAGCTTCTCGTTTGTGCTGGTTTTTCTGTACAAGTTTAATTGCTCATATTAGCCGACTTGTAATCTAGCTTTGGTAGCTCGCTTCCTATCGCGATGGAGATTCAACACGTCGGACTCTTAATACTATGCATACATGCCTGTATGCATAGTACCGGCAGAATACCATCATAACAGTAGGTCAATATCAAAATCAATCAATTGTAAAATGCTGTCTACATAAGATATAGGTACCGGATACATGAAATCGAATAATACCTAACAACTATCCCAAACCGCTTTGGTTCAAATATTTCCCAGCATCAGGCAGCATTTTTTTTTTTTTTTTTCTATAACCCCAAGTACCTCGGTGAAATGTATTATGATAGTGAACCTTTTCTTAAAACAACAACCGTAGCACACCGTCATAAAACACTTTTTCCTGCGTACACTAAAGACAAAAGCACACTAGCCCTATGACAACTGACAACATCTGCTGGCTATTTGCCTGCATCGCCTACACGAAATTGACAAAGCCCAAATATCGGCAAACAATAGCGCATATTTAAGCAAATGACGTAGTTATGCAACAAACCCAATTTTTTATCGTCATCGACTCAAATTAAGGCGCACCGATAGCCAGATACAACTACAGCAGCCAAGAACTACCCAACGCTCTCCAAAGGGCAATAGAAAAACCACGGAAATCAATCGCAATCACTTTAGGTGAATTTAATGCACGCATACCAACAATCGGGGAACATGGTGACTATATGAACCCACGCCACGCCAGATGGGCTTGAATAGGCAAGCGATATTAAAAACATAGAGGATGAACATGCTAGGTGAAAAAAGAACGAAAAGAAAACCAAACTCCAATTAAACTGGATGCCAAAAAAATACCTAGAGCTTAAGCGAGGAGCAAAAAGCGTTGAATTGTTATGCAAGCCTCAGAAGACTGAAGAACCTTAAGAAAAAATACGAGTTATGCTTTTGTTCCACATGAAGAAGACGTCTCCTTAGGAAGATCGCCTAACCACGAAAACAGGCAAATTAAATACTGGCTGCCGGTCAACTCTCCCAGGGACAGGGTTTGTTACACTCTGTGTTGTTGTGCAGTGAGCAGTGTCAACATCTTGGTTAAGTTTATGAAAATAATTAACGTGGTGTCTGTGTTTACAGGTAAAAAACAGTGGTATCGGTGAATTTAATAGTTTATATCTGCGACAATGTTTGGTGTGTCGTAACAACATTTAAAGTAGGAATAGTGTCTTTATCACGTATGCCCTTGTCAAGCAGCAAGTGCGCACATGGATACGTACTGGAAAATACAAGTTGTCGTTGTTGCGAGTCATATTATGACCTCATTACAACATGACAATACAACCACAGAAGCACACAACTAAAGAGACTTTTAACAACACTGCACGAGAAATCGACGCAATGGAAGAAACAGACTGCAAATAAGAAGAGCAGGTAGAATGATCGCCTGAACCTGCCTCTAGAACTGATCGGTCGAGAACACCTTGCAACGTGGACCAGCTAAATTTTCCCACACTAATAACGAAATAGACACCAAACTCCAATAAACCCGGAACGAAAAAAAAAAATATATATATATAAATACCTACAGTTTATGTGACATATAAATAAAAAGGGAAATGCGTTGATCATGCAAGCGTTAGAAGACGGGACCACCTTACGAATGGATACGAGATATGTTTTTATTTCAAGGGCGATGACGTCTCTCCGGCATGATTGCTAACCCACGAAAACAGGCAAATTAAATAATGGCTGCCGATCAACTCTCCATGTTGTCACATGACAATGTTTAGTGTGAAGTGATAAAATGTAACGTAATAGTGTCTGTATCGCGTATATTCATCAAGCAGCAAGTCATGCACCCACATGGATACCTACTGGAAAACACAAGTTGTCAATATTTTGGGACAAGATATCCAACGCACCAGGGACTTCGATAATTCCAAAGCAACAAACGGATTAAAACCAAAGGAGAACGGCAAACAAAGGCCAAGAAAACAACGACACAATAACAGCAAAATGCTCAGATGGCATCGCATCGCAGCATAACCTAATCGCAGTCATTTACCCTTCTATACATATTTACACAATTATATATCCATACTTCCTTTCACTGGGCACGATGCAAGTATTCGGTCTGGTTTTCTTCCCTCGCTCCTCATCCTGACTGCAACAGCCCCACACTCCTGTCCTATACTTATTGGCTCACTGGTGCCTCGGATAGGTGGGTCAGTTGACCTTGCCAGGGCGGCAGAGGACGAGGAAGTACAAGAGAGAGCCCGAGTGCACGCCCTGTCTTGGAACTGGTAGTTCCGGACAGGGGCTGTTAAGGTTCCCATACACCCCTGGCTGTGTCTGCCCGTATCGTGCCAGCGCGTGCTCTCGAGCGATGTCAAGGAGCCTCCTCGTCGCTCCCTCCCGGGCATGGCCAACGCCTCCGCGTCCTTGCAGCAGAACTGCTGGCTGGCTGAGTCACCGGAACGGAACGGAACGGAACGTGAGTTACCAACCATTTACTGATTTGAGGTTTCGTCGTCTTGAGAGCAGACAAATGCGACTCCCTCACTCTTAAAACAGCGCATTCTAAGGAGCTCTGGCGTCCGTACTCATCATCAGAAACAGAACACCACATACGTACCTACAGAGCAAGTAATGGTGTTGTTAAGAATGCGGTCGTCTGTAAGATGCACGTAAGATGGAATTTGGCAGTTGGCTGCTTCAAATATGAGCGAGATGACAATCCGAGGTGTCTTAACTCTCTATTCCTGTAAGTTAAGACCTTTACCAGGATACTGGGGCCTTGGGATGTGAAGTATTGCCAAGATTTTGCATTTAAAATGTTATCTCTCTCCTCTTCTTATTTAAGAGCTCTTGTCGAAATGTTATGATGATCTATAAAAATAACGGTTATGATGACCTGTAAAAAAAACACGTTAAAGGTCTAAGTTTAAAGGTCAGATTGTGAGTCAGTCTCTTTCGTAAAATAAGCGCCAACGCCAAATTTTGGGATTAGAGGCCAAAGCGGAACCCGGGCTTTAGGATACAATTGAGAAAAACGTAAAAACGATGATAATTGTTACCGTAAACGATATGATACAGGGAGAAAGAATATCGTTTAAAATATGATCGGGGTAACTTCCTCCTTCCTTAAGAAGTATAATTATTGTTACCGTATAAAAGCTTGTGACCAAATCGTTACATAAAACCTCGTCAAATCACACGCTCCTACACAACACAAACGTGATGTACGTTACATAAACCCGAACTATCTAGAGTATGACACAAGTCGTTCACGATTCGTCCCAAATCGGAGTGAAGATTCGCTAAGCTGTCAATGACGCAACGTTACCACGACCAACGGCGACCACCACTTAAAACCCACGTTGTTAACGAGCATGTCGGATAGGACTTTATCCGAGTAAAGAGGCAATTGGTGATGTCAAATATTGTAATTGCAAGCCACAAGCCATTTTAACTGCAAATGTTTGAATTTGGTCAAGGTATTTTAGATTGGTTATTTTTTTTTTAATAAAGAAAAATTCTCACTTTCGCATTAGGTTATAATTTTTTTTAATAAAAGACTGTCCAGTGATTGTCCCTAGCCTCCCCTGATGATAAGCGATGACAAAGCCTAAGATCAAGTTCACTGGTTCAGAAATAGTCTATTTACTCTTGGTTTAAAGGCACCTAGATTGTAGTTCTCATTAAAATGTATGTATTAAAACCTAAAATTAGACAAAAATAAATAACCAGTTTGGCTGTGGAGACAAATTACAGTCTCATTTCTCTAATATTGGTGTCTTAAATATCTACAACTAGCGACCCGCCCCGGCTTCGCAGGGGTACTATATGGTACATATAAACCTTCCTCTTGAATCATCTATTAAAAAAACCGCATCAAAATCCGTTGCGTAGTTTTAAAGATCTGAGCATACATAGGGTAAGACAGCGGGAAGCGACTTTGTTTTAATACTATGTAGTGATAGTGATAATGAGGTGATAGTGAAGTGATGTAGACTCAACATTAGACATGAGTGACATGACAGAAAGAGTACAATATTAATGCTTTGTGATGTTAAGTAAGTTATTTATATTCATAAAGAACAATTAGGAGCGTGAGACTTCTTGGAGGCTTCTCTAGGGTACTGCAGCTTTTACTATTCTATTCGACCAAAGGCGTAATCGCGTAACTTTTCGTAGGGAACCTCAACTATCATTTTCCCCTACAAATTACATTCAGATCTAGCTAACGTACGCACGAATCGAAATAGGAATCAAAACGACACACAACAGCTTATGCAGGTAAAGCATTCTTACACAATCCTGTTTTTTTTAGGTTACATGTGTTATGACTTTTAGTTCGCCAAACAAAGTTCTTATTGGCGAGTATTGCACTCGCTTTCTTTACAAAAAAGTGTACCTGTCTACCTTATAATTAAAAATAAAAACCTTTATTAAATGGTATCTACTAGCATTTTTTTAAATTATATTTAGCGTCATAGTAACTTACTGATACAAAAGCACACACAGACCGTGTCCGAAACTCCGTAATCCTAACAAGCACTGTCGGAGGCTTGCTGTGCTAACAAATGACTCGCCGAACCCTCGTACGCAGCGATATAAAAGGTATCATTCCGAAGACCTCCTAGCGTCGAGACGTTAAAAATTAGGTAATTAAAGATATGCTTTTAAGGATGGCTATTAAAGAATACGAGCGTACAATGATTCGCTTAACCCCCCACAAGGAAGGTTCACAGAAGTATAAATCTCCTTGTTCAAAATGACATAGTTTAGTAGCAAAAACACGTCGCTTACGACCTTTCAAATAAAGGTGTATGCTCCAAATTTATCACCAGTATATTAAATGTCATTGCACATATAAATTGCTATCCTTAATTGGCCGGCAAACTTACCCGACTTGAATGATATTGCAAAAAGATAAGAATTTCGCAATTATCTTGAGTATAAAACTTTTTTGTGTAATGGTAGTCTATTGGTATTTTAATGGCGATTCATATTTTGTTTTTATTTATTTTAATATCTACAATCATAAATAACATTTCATCACAAGCAGTTACCTTCGAAAAAAACAAAGAAATTGCAAATAAAAGACAATGATGACGGCTATACTCTACTATTATAATATTAATTAATAGTTTGAATGACAGCTCGTGATATGGCGACAATATTCTTTCACAAAAAGCGACGATTGCACAATTTGACGAAAAAAAGTGGTATTCCGTCCTCGAAATGTTGAATATAAAGTCACGTCTCCTCTATTTCGAAGACGAAGATATTAATTTCATAAGTTGTTTCATTTCAGGACTGCATTCAGCGAGAGCCAATTTAATTAGAATTCAACCGGATTATGAGTTCGTTGTGGCTGTAGACATTCGGCTACGCTAGCGTAAGCGAAAACGGAACAAATTCAAAATTCCAATTTATTCTCAATACATTGCTCGTACGGCGTTCCAAAATTCAGCTTCAAACCCCCTAACGAAACAAGTCACCCTCAGTACTAGATAGGTTTTTGCGATTTTTTGGGTTGGAAGGTCAGGTGGCAGTAAAACTAGTGCCTATACCAAATCTTGGAATTAGGTGTCAAAGCGGACCCGGGCTCCTTTAGGGCACTACCGGGAACGCTAACAGGATGATGATTTGAATGGAATCTTTATTTTTTAATTAATTAACTTTATTTTGTAACTTACGATTTTATATGGACTTATGGTTCGAAATAAACGATTCTTATTATCTACACTAATATTATAAAGAGGAAAGATTTGATTGTTTGTGTGTTTGTATTGAATAGGCTCCGAAACTACTGTACCTATTTGAAAAATTCTTTTACCATTAGAAGCCGACATTATCCCTGATGGAAATAGGCTACTTTTTACCGCGGGAAAATGCTTAATTCCTACGGGAAAACGGGTAATCCGTGCGAAGCCGGGCCGGGCTGCTAGTTAATTATATGAAAGTTTGAAACTCGATTTGTATTTGTACCTATACATACGAGGTTACGTACGTAGGTTAATAGAAAACGTGGTAAATGCCTCCTTCCGTAACTAGGGCGGTATTGTTTGCCTATACGGAGCGCCCTCTCGCGGCAGTGTTCAACACTGGCATGTCCTGAAGTCTGAAAGCCGTTCATTAGTTGCCGGCATGAGGCGCGCTTCGCTGAAGTTTCAGCGTATGTATCCTTCAGTAACCTACGGTAAATTGTTTATGTACTCATTTTTATGAAAATCGCGTCGCAACTATTGTGTTATATCCGCATTCAAAACATATCTACGTTGTTCAGAACATTTTGGCACTTTTACTTGATTTGACACTCATATCAATAATCATACCCAATAAAAGGAGTCTGTTTGCTAAATTGCATTTACTTATAATACAATTCGCCCTTCTTGTCCTAATCCTAATCATCGATAGTTTATTCCGAATAATCGCTTAAGGAAGCAAGTTCGAGTCCCGGCTTAGGTATATTATTTCTAGATATTCACTTCCAATTGAAAAAAGAATAGGCGCAGATTTAGAAATCCATCCTCTATTTTCAGACCCACGCTCTGTGAGTCTATAAACGTTTACGGAACAAAATCACGAAGACTCACATCAATACACAATATTGAACGATAAATTTGAATGCACATCGAAAAGCGCAAAGTTTGTGGAAAAAAACTCATTCATTGGCCGCTTCAGAACGCCACCACCCAATTCCAAAAGGGACTAAAACATATGAACGGAAAGCATTGTAAGACATTTTTGCGTTTGAAGACTTTGAAGCCAGAATGTACGATACACAGGTGGGTCTTTCCATGGTCTCATGTTACACCCGATTGTGATTCACCATCGTACCTTTCCGGTCGGAACTCCAAAACACGCCCATCCTAAACCATTGTGAGCATTCTGAGCAATACCGAGCATTAATTGGCCTCAGCCGCAGTAATTTAATATCCCCTTAATACGCTCGAAAAAACAGAAAAAGACACCCCTTAATCTCCCGAACATCCGCGAAATAAAGAATGTAATGTGATATTTTCGGGCGCGATTTGTTAGTCGCAGTCGCAGATGGGAGTCGTCAAACAGGAAACGACAACTTGTTACTGCATTTGTTTTCTTCTTCACTTGGATTATTTGTCGACGAAACGTGATACTCTGCGTATCTACTTATTAAGTTTGATGAGAGCGGGCGACTTGTTGAACGCTGCAGTTTATTCATTCAGAGACGGCAAACTGTTTGGTACTATACCACCTGCGTAAAAATAAATAAGAACCTAAAAATAAAAAGTGTTTTTCCGACTTTAAGTACAAACCGTTGAAAGACTTACAATAGTGTAGTTAACAAGTTTGTTAACGAGGGTAAATAAATGTATTCTTACATTACCAGTAAATGAATGAAACTCACGAAAATACTGGTAAAACATCATCCGTTTAGTTATTTTTGCTATTATAAAGATTTTTTTAATACCTAAAGATCGAAAAATTGACGCTGTTTGACCGTTAAATCGTGACGTCAGTAATTCCTATTGCCCTACACACTTTAGAAAGTCTGTAGGTAGTTTTAACGTTTCATAAAAATTTAGTTATTGACGTTTCATATGGTACAATTATAATTATAATACTTAGGTAGTTTTAATAGTGATAATAACGGACGAAGTACTGATGATGTTTTAGTAATATACGCTATTTATGAACACAAGTCTCATGCCGATCAAATTTCTGCAAGCTTTTGGAAATTCAAACCTGCATACTTTCTTGGAAGGCAACCAGTCTGGCGCTTCCTTAAACTACGATAGCAGTATTTCCAACAAACAATGTTTGATCATAGAAGTATTGGAATCACTGAAAGTAGATCACATTTTTAAAATGAAAACTTCTTTAGCGGCGCTGAGCACTTTTTGGGATGGGGAAAAATTGTTAAATACGCGACAGAGTTTTGTGACGTCAGATGTGAAGAAGGTTACAAACTTTTATATTTTGCTGCTAGCCGATTCGACTTCATTCAAAACTGAACGTTATTCGTAAGAGTATAAAGCCGTTAAACACTTTTTGCAATAGCATATTCTGCAAATAAATTTGTAATTTTGTTCACGCGTCCTTCACCGTTTTGCTATTGAGCAAATTCGAATAGTTCGAATTTGGACGTTATTCCTAAAGAGATAAAGCTTTGAAAAATATTTACCAACGGCAAAAACAAATTGATATTTTGTTCACCGCCGCCGTCCGCTGTTCTTGCCAATTCGAATAGTTCGAATTTGGACGTTATTCCTAAATTGATAAAGCTTTGAAAAATATTTGGCAATGGCAAAAACAAACTGGTATCTTGTTCGCCGCCGGCGCGCCGGCGGGCGAGCCGGCCCGTCGCGCCCAACGCGCCCGCGGTCCGTCCGCCTAAATAATTGATAATTGTTTATATTTACGCCAAATTCAGTTTAAGGGTGACACCGTAAGATGTCACGTGACCTGATCGAAAAACTGTTACAACGTTATTGAGTTTTCACTTCTGCCGGCACTCCCGGAGTCCAACCCGGTCTTTTTATGAAACGCGTTCTTTCGTAACATTTTTGCATTCAGCAGTCAACGGCTTAGTGTGTTTTATAAGAACTTTGCTAATCTTACTTCAATATATCGTGGCGTAGTCGCTTAATGCGCAGCAAGAGAACTTGAGGCCAGTTTTTTGAAGCCACGATAAAATGCTTGCATTGAAAAAAAGTGGTCTCAAACAGCACTATAACATTAATATTTAAATAGGAGTTAGTTCCAACTACACATACGTACCTATACATAAATTACATAAAACATACTTTTAACAAAACATCGACTTAACGGGAGTACAGCGTATAGCTACTTAGTTACCCTTGAAGCCCGGAGAAACTTAAACCGAATTTATGGACAAAAACCGAGCTTAACGTGACAACAAAACGGGACTAACTAAGAGCCAATGTGTCAACATTAAAAATGTAAATCCACACTTTAAAACTATTTCCGTTTATTTATTTTAACGGAACAAATTCCTACTGTCTCAAACTTAACAGGTAAGATATTTTTTCGGTAACAGAAATATTTTTTCAACTGTTTCCTTCGTGACGGAGGCGCACGTTGCCGGATTATTATGTGTAACATCTGTACACGTTCTATTCTAACTAGATACTAATAGATAACCGCGGATGCTTTTTATGCTCGTTTTTTATCCTTTTGTTACCAAATGTGCACTTTATTTATTGGGGTAGAGAATTGGGGTGCTGTGCCGTACGCACAATAATAATATGTTCGGAAGAAGGTCGCGCGCGAGTTGCGCTTGTTGCGCTACAAAACGACGTATCTAGATGAGTGTTGCGAGGTAGTTTGGCTTTTCTGTGGTTGACGGGCTGTTGTGGCCACTTGTTATTAATTGATTTTTTTACTGGCCAGTCGGCAAGTGCACGCAATTAAATACTGGCTGATAGCCGAACCACTTTTTTATTAATGCGGCAGTAGGTCTCGGAAAGGTCACAACGGGAACGCTATAAAATTAGGGTTGTTAACGCACTAACGACACACGTGACGTATAAATATATTATTTGGGGCAGCGCTTCATCAAAGCATGCTAATTAGCAGTACAGCACGCGGAAGGGCCCATTCACGATCCGCGGATTTGAGTTCGATCAAATCTAGGTCGAGCTTTTAATTGACGGGCCGTTTACGCGAAAGTATTTTTAAATAACGTAAGTATTTTGAGGTTTTATGTGCAAAGGAACGTAATGAGAAAGTAAAACCCTGTTATACATACTTTATAAATATGTACAATTCATATAATTGTGCATGTAGGTAGGTCACTTCAAAAATGCCAAGACCGCTTCAGTGCCTCCCGCTTTCAGAAACTTCAAAATCCAAAGCTGTAAGTTTTTCAACTACCCAAACAAGGGAAATGAAAATTAATGTTTTGTAAAATGTAGGTACCTGGTAATTGAGGTGTGCAATAAAGAGTATTACAATACAAATACCTACCTGTTTATTTCTTGACAAGGTAATTAAAATATGTTATATATGCCAAATGTAACCAAAAATTACTTTGTCATATTTACCTGTTGCTTTCTTAACTACTTATGTAAAAATATGTATTATATTCGGCACTTAATCAAGGAGCGACAGGATACCCCCCAAACTTCCAATAACCCTCTAATTACGTAATTCAAGAACCGTGACTTGAACAAAAAGCATTCCTGACAAACTCACTGGGTGAGCAATTGAACATTTTGGTATTCACCCACTTGTTGGTATTCTTTTCATCCAGTGCCTACATGAGACTTTGAACGAGAGATTTATTAAGCATAGTTAATAATAAGTTGCTGCTGATGATGTTTTATCTCCAAATCTTAGTAATTAGAGCAGCTTGTAACTAAAATAACATCCTTCCATTTGATAGCGACTTAGTCATTCCTAAGAATCAGTTTTTTTAACAGATAAAGTAACAAAAATCATATATCAAAGATTTTATAATATTTAAATGGAGTCTTGTGTCACTGAAAGAGTGTGTTGCGTAAAGTCTGTAAACGCACTTGAACTTTAAAAAAGCACGCAACTTTACTGTATTTATTAATTTTCGCATACCTAAAAGTATTGAGTATTGAGTGATTGCCAGCTCAAAAAAATATATTTAGCTAGCAAATAAAGATTAATAAGAATGCCTGACTTGGCTCTACGAAATATCTCACAACTTTTTACTGTGGAACAGTTTCGAGCCTTGACCTATTTTTTACATTAAATGTTTTTTTATGGTAAGTATCTCACTTTTTTTGTAGGTTACTGTGTTATCAATACATAGGTACAAATTATGAATGCAGCATTTTTGCATAGACTTTTTATGGAAATGTTATTTTACCAACAGCAAATAACGTTTGTATAGTTTTCTAGTGCATTGCACATCTAACACTAACCGCATGCAAATACACTGCACTGCTCCTACCTTGTTATTACTATTTGCAGGAGCTACTATTTAATATTATACTACTAACTTTGTAATCGCATGTATTTTTATAAGATTACCAATTTACTTATGCAGTTTGTATATCTCTGAAACGTGACTGAAATTTCAATATTGTTAGATTTTTTATGAATTGATAGGCAAAGAACATAATATGATTAAAATATAGAGCATGTGTGTCTGCTAGAAGTACCTTAGATTCTCGTATGTTGATCTGTCAGTATGTAAGTCAGTGAGTGTGTCAGTGACAAAACCAAAGAACTTTGACGGCAATAGTTCTTAAACTACAAGTTCAAATGGAATGATATTGAGAACATATTATCTAAGCCATATTATGCCCTATATGCTACTGAAAATTCAGGGTTCTAGCTTTAGCCAGCACAAAATTACAGGATGTTGATGACCTGAAAGGCTTCGAGAAAAGGATGGTACGGCCGTGCCTCTTTGTTTTGCTCGACTTGGGGGGGGGGGGGCACTTCCGTGCCCCCAGAGTTAATTGCACCTGTAGATTACTTTAACTAATTAAATAAAAATATTTTTTACCTTAATATTGAAAAATGGGGAGAACTTTGACTAGCTTTGAGACACGGGCGGCTCCAAATAATAAAGCGGAAAGCATGTAAGAGCTCTCCGTCAGCAGGAGGGTCCTAACTAAATTAACATAATTATATACAATTGTAGCAATGAAGGACCCAATTATGACAGAAGTAAGTACAACAAATATACTTCCTAAACGTATTATTATCACATCATGGGAAGTCAGCTCTGCCTTCCGTTTCACTGGAGCGTATCGGACGGCATGGGTTATTGTCGACTGATCGCGACGAAATTTACAAGACACAATACTTGATGAGAATCGCCTATTTACTTAGTAGAAAAAGTGTTATTTATTTATTCAAATTCAGATATTTATAAATAAAATGCGATATTTTACATGTCAGAATAGTACTTACATAAAATTGAATTAGATTGTTACATTCATACTTATGGTTTTTTACATTAAACACATATTTATTGGGTATACATAATTACATATAATAATAACCGAGATGGCTGGGCATTCAGACCAAAACTCAGCTCTCTTTTCTTTAAACTATCTTTAAAAGTCAAATAATAATTACTAAAAAAACATGAGTGTCCAAACAGGAATATACTTAGGCAATATGATGAGCAGAGCCCGTAATTTTCATGACGATGACATCAATTTGACGTCACGCTGCATATAGAATGATCCCAAATAGTTTTATTGTAATTATTAATCATTAGTCGTCAATCATTTTAATCATGTACAAATTACTTCAAAAGTAATCTATTCAGATTAGATTAGATTAGATTCATTTATTTCATTTTGAAAATTAACGTCATTTTTTTTTGAAAATTAAATAGCATGAATGCACAAAAAGATCGTCAGAGTGTATAAGAATAACAATAATATAAATGAAAGTCAAAAATCTAAATATGTACATTGCAAAATGAAAAACAAAAATAATAATAAGGAACAATTGAAATAATATTAAAATGGTACAAATGTCAAAAGAGTAAAATGTGTTTAAATGTCAAATTATGAATAAAAGCTAGGGCATCCTAGATATAAATAGTCAACTGTCAAACTGTTCACACGTGGAATAATTAATAGGTACCTACTTAAGGCATGAATTCTGCTTTCTACTTATTTTTTTTAATGAAATGTGGTAACAATACCGTGTAATAAAATGTATGTATAAAAATAAAAACAAATAGTTTAATTTACATTTCACGTATCAAGTAGGTACCTATTAATTGTTCCACGTGTGAATAGATTACTTACTTTTGAAGTAATTTGTACATGATTAAAATGATTGACGACTTATGATTAATCCATACTAATATTATAAATGCGAAAATGTGTCTGTCTGTCTGTCTGTCTGTTACCTCTTCACGCTTAAACCGCTGAACCGATTTAGATGAATTTTGGTATAGAGATAGTTTGAGTCCCGGGGAAGGACATAGGATAGATTTTATCCCGGAAATCATCCCCTGAGGGGGTGAAATGGGGGGGTGAAAGTTTGTATGGAGCTGCGATATCAACGAGTTCCACGCGGACGGAGTCGCGGGCAGAAGCTAGTAATTACAATAAAACTATTTGGGATCATCCTATATGCAGCGTGACGTCAAATTGATGTCATCAACATGAAAATTACGGGCTCTGATGATGATTCTTAAAAGGCTAACATGGCCATTTTTTTAATACCCCATTCTTGCACAACTTTACAGCACACTCGACTCTAAATGTCTTTTAATGGCATGCTCCTTGCCCGTCTTCTTTGGGGGTCATAATGAACTATTGTGTTACAGGAGGGGCGCGGCAGTCTGTGTTATAATCAGCATAATATTTAATTCAAGCCAATTATTATTTTTTGACAAGTGCAACCCCAGTGATCACATATGGTGGGGTTCTAACCTTTTTATTGTGGTTTGGTTGGACCGAGTGGTACTTTAAAATAGTATTGTTATCGAGGGCCACATGTCAGATTTTCCCATTACTCTCCTATCTGTTATTTGGTACTTGATATCTTTAACAAGTATCAAATCAAATTAAAAAGGACGAGATATTTATCATAAATAATTTAAGATAGATTGATTTTATTTGAAGTATTCAACATTTTATAATTTATTTTATGTAGATATCATATACATATTTGTTCCCTTGAATATTACATCGTAATTATCTTATCACATAAACGACTAAGGTAGCCGTGAAAATGCTGACATTTTCAAAGATCATAATGAAAAACAAAATGATATTTAAAAAACCGGCCAAGAGCGTGTCGAGCCACGCTTAGTGTAGGGTTCCGTAGTTTTAGTAATTTTTTTCAAAAACTATTTAACCTATCAAGTTCAAAATAATTTTCTTAGAAAGTTTTTATAAAGTTCTACTTTTGAGACTTTTTTCATATTTTTACAACTTATGGTTCAAAAGTTAGAGGGGGGGGGGGGCACATTTTGTTTACTTCTGGATCGATTATCTCCGAAAATATTAACATTATCAAAAAATAATTTGATCAAACCCCTATTCATTTTTAAATACCTATCCAACAATATATCACACGTTAGGGTTGAAATGAAAAAAAAAAACACTCCCCACGTTACGTATAGGGGAGGTACCTCAATAAAAAAAAATGCACTTTTTATTTTACCACTTTGTCGGCGTGATTGATATACATATTAGTACCAAATTTCAGCTTTCTAGTGCTAACGGACAGACAAAGCGAAACTATAAGGGTTCCTAGTCGACTACGGAACCCTAAAAAGGACTTCCAAGAGCCTACCGTGTCCGTGCCTAATTATAATCCTAACAGTTAATATCAATAAAAAAGCTATACGATCCGACCCGCCTGACACTTGTCTGGTTTTATATTGAACCTGTGCTGTAATGTAATCATTTATGCACTGCAGGGAATATTAATTTGTTGTAGTATTGACCGGTGCATCAGAACAACTTTCCCCGGAGCATGCTTGTAATAATGTAACCCACCGGGTGGTGCACACTGCTAACCTATATTCTAAACAAGAATTATACTTAAGTACGTTCAAGTATTCCACTAAAAGTAAACTAACCTTATGTGACTTTACACATCATATTGTTTGTTTGTTTAAACACCTTTATTTAATAACTATAAAACCTAGGAAGATACAATTAGATAACAATTTAACAATATTAATACGATAATTTACTCTTTATTTGGCTTTACTACATTTTTTACCTAAGTATTAAATAGGAACTAACTCTAAGCTGACAATCATTAAAAATCATATCACCTTGATTGACGCGGTCATTTATCTTGACACAATTTATCTCGTCAATGATAAAATATTTATACTATATACCTAACCAGTAACCATATATGTACATATTATGTAAATACAAGAGAAGGGTAAACGTACAGACAGAAACGATTAAACAGGTAAATAGGCGAACCTATTTACCTGTTTTATCGGCAGGTATCTCCCTGTATCTCTTCCATTTAATTTTTGAGTAATTAAATGAAGAACACGCACCAAACGATAGACAAGCTAACACGTTCCAACTCTTGGAAAACAGTCTAAAATAGTCATCTACTTAACGCCACTTATTACAAAATCTACACATATGATAAAACGGAGTGTGACTTTAAAAAACTGGTTAAAAATATCTGCGCAAAAACAGTTCCGTCTTCACCCCACCCCATCCACTTAAAGCAAAGATAAAAATTCCTCCTTAATGCCAAGGATTTGTATGACTAATGGCTAACAGATGTTCTCACCGAATATAAAACTTATTAAAAATAGAAATTAGGGGTTAGATGCTCACTGATCAATGATAACAATTAAAATTAAATCGCTTATCAACTCCATCTCGAAAACCACCCATGACGGTTCATAGACAATCTAGAGGACAAGGTTAGATGAAACTGCCAAAACTGTTCCGTATTCGGGCAAAATTATTTTAAATAAACCTAATAAATAAAACGTTAATTAAAAACGTACCGTTATATGCTGTAGTTGAAAGAAGCGAAATCAACTGATTTCATAGACCATGTTCTTTTGTCGGTGTTTTGAAAAGTGAAATCTTTACTATACGAATTAAAGTTGCTTTTATTAATTAGAGAATCCAATTAGAACAACATGAAATGCCATGTAAGGACCTTAACTATGGCAAACAGTAGAATAAAAAAAGTTACAAGTGTAACACAGTAGATTCTGCAGGGTTGGGTGTTGATGAGCTTTTTCGCAGTTTTTCTAAGCGCAAGAGGCTTGGCATGAGTTATGGAGGTTGAGGACACTTTTTTTAGATAAAACAGTAATATAACCTACAATACAATGTAACATTAGCAACAACGTTTTTTTTTTTCAATAATTCATATTCTTTTTGATTATTTAGGTAAGTAATACAAAAGATTATACGCGTATATAGATTAACTCTCTTGGGACGTGTGTATCGCAGAGATTGGTTAATTATCATTACATATGCCAGCTACATATCACTGTTGAATCTCACAAAATGTCTAGAACCCACGACTCCCACCACCCATCATTAATTGAATTTTGCAAGGTATACTTTACGATACGCTACTTTAGCCAGCGCGGTAGGTACGCCAACACTCGTCCCTCTCAAACTATGTAATACAAAGTGAGATGGATAATATCTGTCGCGTAATCGAGACAAATAATCGCATAGACGACGAGCAAATCGTTGACAGCCTCGCTGTCTAAGGGCAGGTGCACACCTATCTGATTCCCGAATATTGACAAAAAACTGCAACCTAAACAGTTCATTACCGCAACATATGCGCTACATTCCTGGCCCTCAACACATCCCTGGTGAATTTAAATTTGTAATTCCTCAGTTGGCTCGGCCAATAACGGTGGAACATTTATTTAAAAAAGCCAAGCCCCGCCTCCGACGGAAGCAGCTGCCGACTAATAATTACAAACGTGGCTTGCCTATAGCCAACTCTGTAAACTTGTTAACTTTGTAGAATACGGTATTCGCCATCTTTGAATCAATAATAACACGAGTTGGACATTTCGATGAAGACATGTGTCCGTAATTTTATAAATAAGCGTTCCAATGTCATTATAAAAGTATACGAAAGAAACATGATTGTCTTTTTTCAGGGAAGGCTTTAGAGTGAAAGTAATATTATAAATTTTGTGGCGAGTCTAATGTTTTCTCGGGGAATATTAAAACTAGCATGTTCAAAAGGAAAAGATTATCCCATAAAAACATTATATGTAAAAAAGAGGCCAAGTCTCGAAACTCTTCCACCGTAAAAAGTTTAGAGATATTTTGTAGAGCCAAGTCTCAGGCATTTATTAATCTTTATTAAATAATTAAATATTAGGGGACAATCTTACACAAATCGACCTAGTCCCAAACTAAGCAAAGCTTGTACTATGGGTACTAGACGATGATAAACATACTTATATAGATAAATAAATACTTAAATACTTACATAGAAAACATCCATGACTCAGGAACAAATATTCGTGCTCATCTCACAAATAAATGCCCTTACCGGGATTCGAACCCGGGACCTCTTGCTTAGTAGGCAGGGTTACTGTTACTACCAACTAGGCTAAAGCGGTCGTCAAGCTTTTGCTTGCTAAATAAAATTCCGTAACTTGGCAATCATCTTTCCTGCATTTATGGATTTCTGCATACCTAAATCTATATACTGCCATGCCCCCAGAAAACACGGATAATAGAACATTGAGTAATATGGTAACATCTATAAATACCGTCAATACACCCAACGAACAGAGATTTTACTAAGAAAACTACCTAGAACAGTTACAATGCCAGAATTATTACGATAATAAACTTTCTTAAAAAAAAACTGATTACAGTTTATTTGGATGTATTGCATTATTGAAATATTCATTGTTATTAGCGACTTTACTAATCTACACAAATATTTAAGTTTCGAACTATCAAAATGACCTTCACACCGGCTCTATTGCAATAAAAATAAAACCAAATGTTTTAAAATCTACAACGAAACTAGTAGGTACCTACTGATTTTAAATCCGATATGACCAAACTAGAAAATCTTTATTCTAAGAATTTTTTGAAGTCCTCAAAAAATATCGTCTAATCTTAAAGTAAACTTTACTTTTGTTTCGCTTTACTTCAAACAAACCATTTACTTTTATCGGTCAGGCAACTAGCCATTTAACAGCAACCAGTGTTTGGCTAGAACAGTATAATTTGGCAGTAGCCTATTGGCCAGCGTTTCTAGGTTAACTGGTACTAATTATCAATCTCAGCATATAGCCATTGGCTGTTTACTTCAGTTGGAATGTTTATTGGTCCAGCTGTTTATAATTTGATTTGCTGTAACTATGAACAGAATTCAATTACTTATTATTATTATAATTACGGTGTTATTACTCTCTGTCCGGGTGTTCTAACACATCAGACATACTCGACGTACTTAAATCACACAATTTGTGTAAAGATAAAGACATCAGAAAAACTTTATTTTATTACAATCGTTTATGACATTACTCCTACGCAGAACAGTAAAAGAAACATATTAGCCTCTAACAGAAAGTTTACGTATCGGATATCAATATTGTTATTACTATGTTTAGTCATCATAACAATTTCATTACCTACTAAGTTACATAATAAAAACGGAATTTAAAAAATGTTTTATAGTCTTTCATCTTTTTTTGTAAGAGGTAAACAAACAAGACCTGGCCCGTTTTTATTCAAAACAGTTAAATACTTATTGTAATAAGTAATTAGCTGCTCTGAATATTGTTGCGGTGTTAAAGTGTGCTATTGTATTTCTGCTAGCTAATACAATTATTAAACTTTGTACTCGTAATATGCCATTAGGAATGTTAGTTGCGAAATGTTAACACCACACTGTATGTTTATGATTATAACCTATGATACCTTTATTCATTTTCATAAAGGCCATCAACGCCGTAATAAACCCGTCTGCCGATAACATCACAATCTACGGTCCACGGAAAGCCAAAAAGCTGTTTATAGGGACATAAACGTTTTAGAATCATAAAATAAACCAGAAACGGACCTATTGTTCCCAAGCCTACGCGGCTAAAACTAATCGGTCGTCCGCTTTTTGTCTCCAGATAATCAATTGTCACCTAGAATTCCCACCTAAGTTCAAATCTCGAATCCATTTGGAACGGGTTTGGATAGTCGACGGCTATAAACGAACGGGTATCATGTTACACGGGGAAAAAAGGTGATGAGTGTTCGACTTCGGAGAGTGTTGGCACGAATGGATGGCCTGCATGTACGGACGCGGGCGGTCACAGGCGCGATTTAGATCCCGGCCCAGACTACACGACATTCGATATTCCGGCCCTAGGGCGATAATGTCGCCGTTTAATTGAGACATTTCCGATGCAGCGTTTGGAATAATTCAATTATCCTTGTCTATGCGTTGAACAAAAGGGATTTATGAAGTTCTATTGACAGAGCGACACAGTGACGTCGCTCAAAAAGTTGTCACGACGTTCTTATACTCATTTACCTACGTAGTTTTAAGCACTTATTATTGCATTTGATTGTATAAGCCTCTGCAATTCTTGTACCTATTTATAATTAGGGTAAGTACCTATATTTTTACCTGATTTCGAATTAACTACAATATTAAATGTCGATCTACCTCTTACCAGCAATTTACATACTTTTGCCAATAAATATACGTCTTAGCTATGGCCATTGCACTTATATTTTATTTTCATCTAGGTTGGTTTAAATAAAACTTATGATATTCTGACGTCGAACTGTTGACTTTAAATTTAACTGAGATGACCATAATAAATAAATATTGGGAGACAATCTTACACAAAGTTCCATGGTAAGTTGAATATCTCTCACTAGGCTAAGCCGGTCGTCAAACATGTAACGTAGGTATGACTCTTCTTCTTCGTCGTTTCACTGGTCGTGGTCATCATTTCAGGTGTTGGTAGCAATTTTCACAACACGCCGTCATTCCTCTTTGACAGTCGCCTCCCTTATGCTTGCGTGTAGAGACGCAGCTAATGCAGGTTTAATCTGGTCTGTCCATCTCATTGGTGACCTGACTCGCGGTCTGGTGCCTTCGACCTTACTAGGTATTACTAAACATTACTTATCTTAACAATCAAAATCTTTTGGATTACTCCTCAAGACTCAAACCGCCCATATTACTTTAAAAACAATTTAACTCTAACCATCATATTATTATCTTAAATGGAATACGCTGTGGTAGGTCGGGCTAAGAAATTGATAAGGCTCATTACTAAATTATACGATCTTCGCGCAGCTATGTTACCTCGATGTTTAATGCGCTTTTTACGTATATTCTTACATGTGGAAATCAACACATATTGCCCGTTAATAGTGTGATATGTCACACTTGATTACGCATTTCTTATTAAATTGAATCAGATTATTGTGAAACACTTGAATCACGGAAACTGACTGTTTAGGTGAGTGAGTACCGTTCGGGGTATGGGTTTATCTAGATCGTGAATCACTGGTGCTTTCGTGTGATCCAGTTTCGAGCTAACGATGAAGAGACATCGTACTCAAAAGTCAATTAAAATGCTGTTTATTCATCCATCTTGGCCGGCAAGATGATTTATAGTTTCGCAGCAGGCCGGCCGGCGCGCGCGCTGTCGCGCCCGCTTTTTAAATTAAAATCGTACCGGCCAAGGCGTGATCTTATCCGACGATCACTTTAGATAAAAATAAATATTTATACATTTGTCTGTGGATGGGCGAACAAAGCGATTCGGTAAATTGATTAGCTATGCCGATGAGGTTTTTTGAAACTATTCAATCATCTCCGCTGATCCCAGATAAAACTATAGACTTTGGTAACGTATATGTTTATTATTAAATTTAGAGCGCCGTGTCGTCAGATCGTTATGTTATGAGAAATATGAAGTTTACGAAACCGTGGCTTCATAAACAGAAGGAAACGACCGCTTATTGAAATATCTATGCGAACGGGATGTTATCAATCAAATACAAAGAATTAGATAAAATATCGTTTTATTTATACTCTGCGATTGGAAGCGTAATAAATACGAAATTTTTTATAGTCTAGCTAAAAATTACATCACAAATTATGTACTTATTTCGATAAAAGTAGCTATTTACAATTGACTAGTGTACATTTCAGTTCTTTAACAACTCTGGTTCCATTGTTTCAAACATACCGCATTCTACGTTCTGCTTCAGTCATAAAATTCTATACATTTCCATAACATTCTATATACAATTATGTTTGAAACAATCCAACCACATGCCTTAAATTATTTATACATTCATTTTATTCTACGACGTTCTCGTCTCACTTTATTCATAGTCTTCCACATTATTATAAGTACCTAACATTATCACAAATTTTATCGTTACAACCTGTTTGTTATGCCAGGACTAAATTAATCAGGAACCTTAAAATACCAGTTACGATCTTACACACATTATTCATTATAACGACAGGAATGTTAGGCTCTACGACGAACATGGTTTTACAAAGTTGAGAGAAAAGCTGACAGGTACAAATACATTATAAATGCGACAAATTGGTACGATTAAAATTTCCCGTTATTCCAGACATTAAGCCATAAGAAACAATTTACGTTTAATGTTCACTTAATAGTTTTATTATAATACAGCACCAAGATTTGCTAACTAAAATGTATACAGCTTCAAAGGTACTTTTAACGTGCATTGGTTAGATTAAATATCTTACAAATATATTTACAAATGTACATTAGATCCTAATAATTAAACAAAGTAAGTCTTTCGCATGTTGTTAGGCCTAGTGTTAGACATGGGTATTTGCTGCACGGGCCTCAAAGGCCGTTCCTCGCACTGATGGTTGTCTATGGATACGTAGCTGTGGTGGTGCTGGAGCCCGTCTGGGCGGCCATCGCTGCTGGCCACGGAGCAGGTCTCGTCCTCAGTGCTGCGAGCGGACACCTCCGCGCTCGCGCTAGTCGAGTGCATAGGACTCGACATCATCAGCACGGGAGGAGCCATCCCGTACTTGTACCACGGGTCCTGCGACGTCGGCGGGGCAGTGTACCGCAGGTTCCCGTGCCTACTAAACCCTTCCCTGTTCCCGATCTTCATATTATTAGCGTTATGAAGCGTCCGATTCGGCAAAGTCACGTCCACATCCGGTAACCGAAAATTTAGCTTTTCCCAACAATTTCTCTCACCCCACACTATCACTGTACAAGTTTTGAGCAACACTTTAAGGTCCGGATCTATGTTTATGGCACTCAAGTCCGTCGTCACTAGGAATATTATCTTTTGACGGCGATGTCGAATGTTCACTGAGTTTATAACACTTTGAACGGCCGCCCTCGACTCGGGCGAGTACCACTCTTGTTGTAAAAAGTTTATCGATAACACTATTATTAGTCTCTTAGAACTTTCCGATGCACTCACTAAACTATCGCCGGAGCGTCTTTCAATTAACTGCAAGTCCCTGTGTTGTAGACACAGCGAGTGTCCGGAGTTTTCTAACTCGGAGCTAACGGCGCGAGTCACGAAATCCTCGTCCCGCGGATTGTACACAAAGAAAGCATCGAAACGCTTGTTCTTGTTGTCGTTCAAGTCTTTAGGCGTCGAACTAAACACTCGCACTCCATATCTCGAATGCATCCATAACTTAAAGTCCTCTCTGAACATGAAGAGTAGAGCGCACATTAGTAAAAGAATAATTGCTATTATGAGCACCACCGCGATATATGGAATGTAATTTTCTACACCGTCATTCGACTCAATGAATAATCGCTTTAGGGTCTCAGTCTCGGTTTCTTCGGTAGCGGTTTCTGATACGCATTCCTTCGCTACGGTTGCTATGGTTTTGTTCATCGGCTGGCCGTGAGCGAAGTAGCACATCATGGTTTCGGTGTCTTTTGACTTTTTTATTAGCCATTGATTCAGTTGAGCGACGTCTTTGCAGTCGCAGAGCCAGTTGTTCCCATCGACGGAGACGCGAGTGCGCGGATTGTTCTCGGTAATGACGCGCCACGGCATGTAATCAACGTACCCGTTATTGTCAAGGTCCAGAAGCTCCAGCGACGGCAGGTAATTAAAGGTATCATTCTCTATTACCTTAATTTTATTGTCCCTCAAGTAAAGCTCATTCAAATTCTGTAGCTTCGTGAATTGAGTATTCCTCAACACTTCCAAGTTGTTGTTTTCCAAGTGGAGCACTCGTAACGACTCGATCCCGTTAAATGTTCTATTTTGTATTGTGTTAATGTTGCTGTTATTGAGATACAAAACTTGAAGTCGTTTTTTACCAATGAAAACGTGATTGCCTAATTCCTTTAGATCGTTTCCATCCAAGTATATTTCGGTCGCGTCCATCGGTATTCGGTCGGGCACGTGATCGTAGTCGGCCCCCGAACAATCAACCACGTTGGAGTTCCAAGTGAGATCATGATAACACGAGCACCTATCTGGACAAGTCATCTTGCAATCACAGGCATCAAAGTCACAACAATGGCACAAAGTGAAACAGTGTGAATCATACTCGCACAGAAACTCCGAAGATTTGACCTCGAGTAGCAGCACGTCCAATTTTGCTCGTGAATGAGTTAAAGAGCACCTTACACTTTCTAAATCCATTACTCTCGGGCGCTGCCTTAGGTCACTTAATTGGTTAATTCTCTGCAACCACTCCATTGTGCAGTCACACACAAATGTGTTTTCGCTGATATAGAACTCGGGCAAATCTTTCTCCTCGGGAACAGCTGATATAGCAAAAGCGCCGACTTCGAGTGTTTTTATCTTATTTGAATAAATCATGACTTTGTTGAGGTTGTACTTTTGAAGGAAAGTGCCGGGGTTTATTTTTTCGATATGATTATTATTCAAAACGACCGTCTCAATACTGCTCGGGAACGAGAATTCGTCGATACTTCTTATTTTATTGTAGCTGACGTCAAGCATCTTCACGTTACAAGACTCTTTCACGCCATAAGTGTCCTCCAGTTTCTCTATTTTATTTTCATGCATGTCGAGCCACTCGAGGTTGGAGGGAATGTGGCTGTAGTCAAACCAAAGCAACTCATTGTTTGACACGTTAAGCCAAACAAGAGGCTGATTGTTTGTAAATATTCCTTTTAAATCCACTAATTTGTTTCCATCTAATCCAATAGCTTTTAGTTGTTGGTTCGACGCAAAAGCTCCGTCATCAATTTGATCGATATTGTTTGAGGCCAAATTCAATATTTGCAGAGACGGCAAGGCGACAAAAGTGTCTTTTGAGATCTTCTCAATTTTATTTCCCACTAGGCGTAAGCCGTATAAATCGTCCAAGCCCTCAAATTGCGTGGTAGTAACTTTAGTAATTCTATTCATGCCTAAGTCCAGAGATGTCAAGAATCTCAACGTCTTTATGGCTTCCGGTACTTCGGATAACTGGTTTCCACTGAGGCCTAAATCGTGGAGCTTCGTTATGTTTTCGAACGAGCGTAGGTCCACTTTCGTTATTCTATTCCCATCCAGGAATAATTGATTCAGTACGTACAAATTGGAAAAATGACTGCTGTCCACTTCGATAATGTTGTTATGCGCCAACGAGAGCGAGTGAAGATTCTTCAAGTTAGAAAAGGCGCCATCGGCGATACGCGCAATGTTGTTATACTCCAAGCTGAGAAACTGTAAATTATTCAAATCTTGGAATAGCAGCGCATCGATTTTCGTGATTCTGTTATGAGATAAGTTCAAAACTATAAGGCGAACTAATCCCGAGAAAGTGTCTCTGTTTACCCACTCGCTAGTCAACTCGTTTACGGACAAATCTAATATCTGCAATTGATCTAATCCTTCTAGGAGGCCAGGTGCGAGGACGCTAAGTGAGTTATTGTTCAAATATATTTGTTTAATGTCTCTTGAAGACTGGAACATTTCGGGTGGTAGTCCGGTTAAGGCGTTCGTAGATAAATTCAATAATTGCAAATCACTCAGACCGACAAACGCGCGATCAGCTACGTTTGATATTCTATTGTTTTGCAAAAACAACTTTTGAAGTGCGCGTAAACTGGATAAGCCGTTATCTGGCAGCGCGCTAATTTCGTTGTGCGACATTTCCAGCGTTTCCAACACAGTGTTGCACGATTTACCGGGGGCGGTGGGACCGTTACCCCAGTCCGAGAATCCCAGGTTAGAGATGTCCTGCAACCTGTTCTGTGTGACGTTCAACTCTTTCAAGTTGTACAGCGGGCAGAATATCTCCGACGGCAACACCCAAATGTTATTATCACCCAAATCCAACATTCTCAGATCGGTTAATCCACGAAACGTATCTCTATGAAACTCCATTGACATCGCGGACCAATCCGTGTTATGAGTCCGTATGCTCAGCGCCCGCAAACCACTCAACGGCGAAAGCACTGCCGAAGGTACGTAGCGGATCTTACACGATTCTATTCTCAGTTCTTTCAGGTTGTGGAACCGGGAGAGGAGTTCGGTTCCTTCTTCTTTTCTCCTGCCGACGTCGAGCGAGCTCTCGAAGAAGAGCGTGTCGGTGCAGTGGAGGTCGAGCGCGGTGATGCGCTGCGCCTGCGAGGAACTGAGGCCGGCCAGCAGCTCGGTGGCGCCGGCGGCCGTGCGCAGCGAGCACGCCAGCTGCACGCGCGTGGGCTCGCCGGGCCCGCCGGACACGCGCTGCCACTCGCACTCCTGCGGCGCCTCCGCCACCCGGCTCGTCAGCGACGCCCCGCCGGCACCCAGCCACGTCCAGCAGACCCACCACAATAATCCCGTCGACAACATCTCGAACACTTTTCAACTGTCACTCAATTCAAATCGTCACTTGGTTCGCTGTTAGCACGCACATTTTCCAACTTCGAGTTTCCCGACAAACTTGTTACGAGCGAGACATAACGGGCGAGCGGAGAAGCGTAGCGACCGCTCCCGACGGCGTGTGGGCATCGACTGAGTGACGGCGTGCTCCGAGTTGAGCGACCGGCCGGCTCCCCGCTCGCTCGCTCCTCCCCCGAAAGAGCCGTCCGATATGCGCCTCTCGTTTTTCTTAAAAGTTCACAGCGGCAACAAGTTGCTTGCCACAAGATTGGCATGAACAGAAGCGAGCTTCGCGAGCTTTTATAAACATGGCGGTACTTTGTTTGTATTGCTTTAATCAAAATTTCAATAGAGTCGCCACTGAAAAGTGTGTGGACAATGGGTTCTTTTCTTATGGCGTGATTAGCTGGATGTGATCTTGCACGATGCTCTTTTATTTTGTGTGAAACTGGTTTGACTAGATCTAATACAAATAGAACAACATCAAATAGTTGAAGTAGGCAGTTAGTCACTACATTTGCTTCGTAAATATATGTGCGTACCTACGTAAATAGGTACGCACATATATTTACGCCGTTGGATATTTTTTACTTTTCTATAAATTACATTGTTACACATAGAAAAATAAAATCTTTCTGTCCTGTTCCACACCGTAATGTAATGAAATTGACACAGAGCTTAATTAATTTTTTTTTTTTTACATAAATCATGAATAAAATATACTTAATAGAAATAAATTTATTGCTTAATAAATTAATGCTCCCATGTGTTTAATTATCTGGAATAATAGTACCTAAATCTCCGTATAACCTACCTGCCTAACTACCTACCTAGCTTGAGAAAATTTTGTTGGTAAGTAGGTATTATTTTAGGAACATTTCTCCTTTCCTATCTCTTATATTCAGTGCACCAACATACATGTAAAACTTAATGTTGTTATTGTAGAGACGACTGGCTCTAAACGTGTAGACTGTATATCTATAAATAATATTAGAAATGTTTATTTAGAAAATAATTAGTAACAAATGAACTGGTAATTTAAATGAATTAATTGTTTTTGTATCTCTATACGACGATAGGTGAAAAATAATAACTGCCTTAAAGGACTTTGGGAGATTTGTTTTCCATATGGATTACTTAGATACGTATGTGAAAAATCTTCACAGGTCCATAGGTGTTAAATAAAACAGTGGACTGTTGAATTAGGGCTGGTATAATCCAAAATAGAAAAACCGGCCAAGTGCGTGTCGGGCCACGCGCAGTGTAGGGTTCCGTAGTTGCCTGTCTGTCTTAGTTACATCGTCGTGCGGTGCGGTTGCGTCGGCCGAATTTGTACGAAAATTGGCCTTTCCAAGTACACATTAAGTTGGTCGACTATTACTCGGTAACTACTTATGTCTACTTGTTCGTGATAGTTTTCCTTTTAAATTCATTATATGTACAACTACCACGATTTTTTTCACATCCCCAGTAGTAGCCATTTAGCCGGCAGGGGGGGGGGACACATGACTCGAACAAAAATTAGGGCTTTAAAGCCCAATATCACGCAAATTAATTAGACAGACGGACGGACATGGCGAAACTATAAGGGTTCTTTGTTGACTTCGGAACCCTAAAAATAGCAAAGTGCGTGTGTTACAGTCGCTGGGAGTTCCTGAACAACGGTAAGTTTAACGTCAGCCTTTTTAAATGCTAAACATTGCCATATGAAAATTATGCATAGTTAATTCGACTTCATTTGATTTTTTTATATTATAAGTACATTGAATATTTTATTTAAAAAATACGCAATTCAATTGGAATTACTATAAGTGAGTTTTATTATATAGAATTGAACTAATTAAACTCTAATATGAATTGAAATTGATACCGTTTTGTTCTCAAGAATGAGGATTAAAAAATATTAGTTTTTAAACTAATTATAAACTACCTCTTCTACTTACCTATAAAGTCATCTGTATAATGCATAGGTACTACTTAGCGCTCCCGTGTACACTAAGCCAATAAATTGGTCTACCACTTTTAAACCTCAATTAACAAATAGTAGAGTCTAAAAGTGGTAGACCAATTTCTATTTTTTTTCGTACAACCAGAGTTTGTACCACAATTTGGGATCAAAGAGTTGATTCCCGCTTTAATAAGCCAGGAAACATCGCCCTGTTGACAGTGAGGACTGATGATGACACAAGTATTCTGTACAAGAGCGGAAGTGCATAATCCTTGCGTGCGCTCGTCTGGCACATTATTACTTTTTTTTTATCTTTCCTTTGTTCGCCTACCTGCACGATAACCCTTATCTACCAGACTTGACGAGTTACTCACGGTATGACGTCATTGCTGCAGTTTGGGTCGTCAACGAAATTGCGTTGGCGTGAGTGCTGATTAGTTATTGTTAACGTATCGACGATAAAATGATTTATGGCGAAATTATTGACGACTTGTTGTGAGATGTGATTATAGTAGGTACGAGTAAGCTTTATCATAGTACAGTCGACTACAAAGAGATGTATCCATACGATGTTACAAAAATATGTATACATAGACTTTACTACCATAGTAATAAGATATACATACATAACTTTGTAACATTAAAAAACATACTTATCTTTGTAGTCGACTGTACAAGGGAGGTCGTTGATTATTTTTGATTGATAAAGTCTACTGTGATACCAACTTTATGTGTTTATATTTATATCCGTGAAAAAGAAAGAATCAAGCAATTAAACCTCGTGCAGTTTGGATGGATTATGGGCGTACTAGCATCCGCCCGCGACTTCGTCTGCTTGGACCCGGGATAAAAACTATTCTTAATTTTGGTCTGGGCTATGAACTATCTTCGTGCAAAATGACATCCAGATCGGTTGGGCCGTTTGGGCGTGATTGAGTAACACATATCCAAACATCTACATATCCAAAATCCAAACTTTCGCATTTCTAATATTACTAGCTGATGCCCGCGACTTCGCCCGCGTGGTTATAGGAAAATGTAACATATTGAATTTTCCCGTGGGAATTAGATGTTTTCCCGCTGAAAAAAGGAGGCTATGTCACTCTCCAGCTTCTAAACTATCTCCATACAAAAAGTCACATCAATACGACGCTCCGTTGCGACGTGAAAGAAGGACAAACATACACTTTCGCATTTATAATATTAGTAAGGATAAGGATAGTAGGATAGTTAATAGGATGAAAGAAGGGAAATTTTGACTGGCTGCACTAAACAGTACCTCCTACCAGCATGAGTGCCTAGTCCTTAGATACTGAAAAAAGACTTATTATACAACTCTGGTATACTCATGTAGCGCACACGTAGCAGAGGCGTATGGCCACAGTTGGATTGTTTTTTCGCAAATATATTTTAACACACGTTTTAGTAATTTTGCATGTTATTTAACACTGACAGAGACAGGTACTATAGAGCCGTGGGGATATCAACAAAGTGGCTAACGTTCTGCACATAATGTTACCTTACCTACTCAGGATACATTTTGAAACATAATAATGAATTTGTTTTTATTGTACAGTTTCTTGTTATTGTACAATACACGTCTTGTTATTGTACAAAAAAATAAAAAAATAAAATAGTCATAATAACTCAATCATAATAATGTGCCTATGTTTCAGTGGCGCGCGTGAAAATTTTCGACGGGTAACCCGGAACAAGAAATGTTATAAAAGAGTTCTGTAAGTGCGCCGCCGGGGTAAGTGCGCCTCATTCATCATTCAGTCATTTAAATCAATATAAATTCGCTGAAATCCATGCAATAAACTTGTTTTAGTTTGTTGCATGAATGTAAGATGTCGTTATTTGTGAAATATCTGTAGATCTCGATATGTTTGATGAAAGGCGCACTTACCCCTGTGGCGCACTTACCCGAACTCACATTAGTACATCTTCTCTACACTCTACATAGTATAAAACAAAGTCGCATCCCGCTGTCTGTACCTATGTATGCTTAGATCTTTAAAACTACGCAACGGATTTAGATGCGGTTCTTTTTAATAGATAGAGTGATTCAAGAGGAAGATATAAATGTTAATATAGTACCCGTGCGGAGCCGAGGCGGGTCGCTAGTAACTAATATAAAACCTTGCTCAAAAAATTTTAGGTATACCGGTCGGCATCGGCTTGAATGGGCGCACCGTCACTGCGATGTACATATATTACTAACAGTGTTTAACTATAAACACAATGACCCTTTTCAAACTATTTGTATTTCAAAGAAAATGTTGCAGTGTAAAACATTTAGATACCGTCCTCAATAAAGTGCAGCCTCGGTAAAGTGCTCAGAAGAGCTATAAAAATAAGGCAATCCCGGAGTTTAAATAAAAGTCAGAAATTATTCGAAATGGAATATTGTCTTTTGGTATCAAAGAGTGTCAAGTGAAAAAATATGGTTTTGACTGTACCAATTGAGTCCACACTCAAAGACACGATCAAAATCTATACATGCGGAAGTGTGTCTGTCTGTATGTCTCTTTGTTACCTCTTCGCGCTTAAACCGCTGAACCGAAAGGCCGAAAGGCTGGCTGTGGAGATGAAAATTGGTATAGAGATAGTTTGAATCCTGGGAAAGGACATAAGATAGTTTTTATCCCGGAAATCATCCCTAAAGAGCTGAAATGGGGGGTGAAAGTATCTATGGAGCTACGATATAAACGAGTTCCACGCGGACGGAGTCGCGTGCAAGGTAGTTTATAAGAACTACTGTGAAATTTTGTAGTGGGTAGCAAGTCGTGGACAGAATCTAGTTTATAAGAACTATTGTGAAATTTTGTAGTCGCGGGTAGAAGCTAGTTTATAAGAACTATTGTGAACTTTTGTAGTCGCGGGCAGAAGCTAGTTTATAAGCACTATTGTGAAATTTTGTATTCGCAGGTAGAAGCTAGTGTATAAGAACTAGGTACTGTGAAATTCTGTAGTGAGTAGCAAGTCGCGGGCAGAAGGTAGCTTATAAGAACTACTGTGAAATTTTGTAGTGAGTAGCAAGTCGCGGGCAGAAGCCAGTTTATAAGAACTACTGTAAAATTTTGTAGTCACTAGCAAGTCGCGGGCAGAAGCTAGTTTATAAGCACTATTGTGAAATTTTGTATTCGCGGGCAGAAGCTAGTTTATAAGAACTACTGTGAAATTTTGTAGTGAGTGGCAAGTCGCGGGCAGAAGGTAGTTTATAAGGACTACTGTGAAATTTTGTAGTCAGTAGCAAGTCGCGGGCAGAAGCTAGTTTATAAGAACTACTGTGAAATTTTGTAGTCAGTAGCAAGTCGCGGGCAGAAGCTAGTTTATAAGAACTACTGTGAAATTTTGTAGTCAGTAGCAAGTATCGGGCAGAAGCTAGTTTATATAAGAACTACTGTGAAATTTTGTAGCGAGTTTTGCAAATCGCGGGCAGAAGCTAATTTATAAGAACTACTGTGAAATTTTGTAGTCAGTAACATAGCAAGTCGCGGGGAGAAGCTAGTTTATAAGAACTACTGTGAAATTTTGTAGTCATTAGCATAGCAAGTCGCGGGGAGAAGCTAGTTTATAAGAACTACTGTGAAAATTTGTAATCAGTAGCAGTATCGTTCTTAAAAATTCTCAGAAGCGTCACTTGCCCTCAGGAAATGGTCTGGATCAGTAAACTATAAAATGGCTTCCAAGAAAAAGACTTGTACACGAATCGTGACTCGTCCAAATTATTTACAAAATTCATATTTGTATTCATTTACATGTACTTAATATAATGAATAATACTTGGCAACATTGCAATATACGTACATTCCAGTCATACAATGTCATCAAGATACTAATATGAACATACGATACAGTCTGTTAGGACTTAGGACTGTTAGGCAAAATATGCATCTACTGAAGGTGAGCTACAAAAAAAACAAGTTATAAATTATAGTTCATTACAATTTAACTGCAGTATATAATAGTTCTTAGAAACAATGATTATTTCTCAAGATGTCAGAGGTGTCAGCGTCCGCAGTAATTCTACTAATTACTCCAAGTATAAGGAACAAATAAGTCTAATAACCCGGCCTTTATCAACAATGTCTTAACTATGATAGCCCTCTAGCCTTGTAATATAATACTTAACGAAATTCGTAAATAAATAATAATGTCCAATTTAGTAATGAACTCATTATGGAACAGTTATTAAAAGTCGGTAATGACTGACAGCACTAATTAAGCCCGAACTAAGCCCAAATTAAAAGCTCAATGTATATCTAATAATAAATAACATTCTAGTAGTTGAAGATAGTTTGAAACTTTTTAATTAAACACTGTGTTCAAATATTGACGATACTAGTTTACTTAATTTAAATAATTTTAACAATTATTAAAATACTTTTTCTCAAAAATGTTCGGCAAAGTAAATTTTATTAAAAATTCCTACCTCCCAAGGTCGTTCGTTTAAAATTAATACCTACTCAGCCAGAAATTGCCTAGTACCCTTGCTGCGACAATAATGCACTATTATATAAAAAAACGGGTAAAACGTGTAGTAAAACACGTTCGATAGTCAAAAGACATATGTTAAAATTAAGTCGCAAACAATAAAGACACTTACCATTACCATACCCTACTGTAAAAAAAATATGTAGTTACCTAATTAAGATAATATAGTTATAAGGCAGGCTCCTTAACACAAAAAATCTTTTAAATTTAAGATTAGTAGTTAAGACTGTAATTTAACCCCTACTTTTTTATTGAAATAAACAGTTGATTGACATTATTATTACTTATTCCTGTTTTTAAACGTGACAATCATTATTAAATATGTAGTTTTGACATACTTATAAATAGTTTAGAAAATATTATGTTATTGTGTATAATGAATGACGATCCTTTTCGGGAGATAGAATAATATAATATTTTGTATTTGACAGTCAACTGACTCATTAAGTCTTTATTATTAAAATTGACGAACATGGTAGAAATTCTTGTAATCTTGACATTTATGCAAATTTATATTGTAATTGTTATCGTGTAATAAATAAATCTAATCTAATCTAATCTAATCAGTTCAAATTTTTTTTTTTTTTTTTTTAATATATAGTTTTTTTGTTTTTCCATTGCCACTGGTCTACAGCGCGTAATACAGTTCTAGTGTTCAATCGGTAATTTTCTACTCTAAGCTAATTTAACGAAACCATATTAGTATTATAGTACCTCATCTACCTATAACCTCATCCTGTTTCCTTCAGGATAAGCTTGCCGCATTCATAATTCAAGTTCAAAGTGCATTTTTAAAATCAGATATCAATCAATGACTTAGTGCCCGATTATCAAAGCGGCCGGGAAACATGAAAGCTCCTTTATTGGCTTTCTCGCTCGCAAAAATCGCGATGCTCTTTTCAGAGAGAGACATATATCTATTGGTTTTAAAAGTACATATGATTTTCTTCTTCTGACGCGATTTGCACCTTGCTCTTTGGAAATGCCGCCACTCTTCCCTCTGGCATTGCATTTCTGTTTGAATATTTTATATGCTATATTTACATATAGGTACCTATGTATACGGTCTTATATATAAGTTTTATGAGCACATGTCCTTTGTTCCTGGTTTCCAATCATTGCTCATCATTTATTGTACTCACCGCTAAAATTGCATGGATTAATGTAAGTATCTACACTTTTAACTACCTATTATACCTATATGATCATTGTTGTCAGAAAATGTTGGTTTATCAAACATTTTGACAACCGGGAAAACTCTAGAAGGATGATGATAATTTCTAAGCGTACTAGCTTGAACTGTAATGCAAATAAGTACCTATGTTATGTAATACTCACGAGCACACACTCACACAACACACACACACACACTTCAACAATAGTTAAGAATTACTTTAAGTTAATGTTTATGTGTTGAACACTGTTCCTTTTGCATCTAACATTGTGAGGCGAGGAGCGCTGCTTATCCTGAAGTACAGGTTTTACGTATTCAGGGAGCACAATCCTAGTTTTCAGAATATTACCTACTGTAAAATGAAAGTGTAAAATATGATTGTTTTTATTTCTTTTGGTAAACAATAAACAATCTTACATTTTGATAGAAAGTTCATTTTTCTACTCTTACCTCAAGTCAGGTCTAATAAGACTCAAAGAGTCCCTAATAGATTAATACATGGTGAATAATACCTAAAATATCAAATTGTCTCATTCTTAAAAAGACCGAAATTCATCATGACTCTTTTGAGTCAATGGAATGAAATCCGTATAGATAAAGAAGAGATGATTGGATTTGTTTTACGCTGAAACATATTATGTTACCTAGAAACATGTGTGTTTATTATACCTATTTAATATTATCAATTATGATTATTGTTCTCAATGTTACTGTCGAATACTTGCGTGTTTATTGCATTAGTATTTCTATCGATTCTAATCTAAGTAGCATTCGTTAATCAATACTTTATTGAGACTTACTAAGTTGAGAACAATCAAACTTGTTTATGATTTTATTTATGTATGTAACTAAGCCAGTCAACAGCTAGCTATTAAATTGTGTGTAATAAAGTTAACTTCTAAGTTTGTTATTTCATAACGCGATTTTCCATAACTATTATTGAATACTTATCTAGTCTTAAAGTGCATAAATTATCCAAACTTACAGCGAACATTCCCCGCAGTCGAAGAAAACACTAAAAACGGTGTAAATCTCGCATAGTTACTATGTGGCATTATGTGCCAGTCCGCCATCAAATGCAATGCCAAGACTGGCAGTAACGCCCGGGCTCAGGAAGTTGTAAATCACAACACCACTGACTCGTCAACCGTTTCTTACAACCACCACATTACTATGACCTCTCTTCCCACTTTCCAACGTACTTGCTTATACTAAAAATCGATAGCCCGAAGACACTCAGAGCTCTAGCCAAACTGGCTTAAAGAGCCACTGAAAACATTAAATCTTTTTATTGCTAAAGCTTCCTTGATGTTGGATGAAAATATTTTTTCCCGCATCCATCGTCGCCTGTCACGTTTCCGTCCAAATTAATCACTTACTACAAAAGAGATATAAATAAACATTATCTTGTAAGATAAAAGAACTACCGATTCGGGGATATCTCTCTTAAGCATTCTTGACGTGGCTGTGTTGGCAAAAGTTGTATTTTCCTCACATGGTTGTTATCTTTGTATGGATGAGTAGGTACGTCACGTCAGTGTCGGTGGACTCTGATAATTTACAGGTTAATATCGACTAAGGCAGTTGTTCTCAAGGAATTTAAGAGAATATTTAGATAAGACCCATCAATTAGATTAGATAAATATTTCACTCCTGTAAATATTGCACATTGTTTTATTTGGCTAATTACTGTAGACCCCGGAGGGTCCAGGTAGAAGTCATTGAAATAATTTCTTGGAAATCTTCTGCTGTATTTATTTATTTATTTAAACTTTATTGCACAGATAAGAAGTACAAATGGCGGACTTAATGCCTTAAGGCATTCTCTACCACTCAACCACAGGGCTAAACAGAAAAGCTTATATGTAGGTGCAGGCAGTTGACTAAGAAAAACACAAATGAAAAGGATAGGTAGCTAATGAAAATACATTTCCTAATATAATAAATAAATGCATTAATATTAATATAATAATGCATTTATTACCTGGCAATGATTCGCCATTCCAAAACAATTCAAACCACATTCGATGGTGTCTTTTATCCTTCATCTATAGTGGCCAGCACCAAAGACAACCATCAATACTAATCCCATATTACATTACTGATACCATACCTACTATGCGAGCCCTCGTATAACCTAACTTATGATCTGTGAATGTTACCAATGCACTTGCAATGCAATAAATACATTAGGCACCTCATTAACATCAGAAACATGACCGCTCAAACGCAAGACCACGAGCGAATCCCACATGACATGTGATTCTGATCACCATAACTAACCGCATTACCAAATGACTCGATTCCCGCCAAATGTTCCTCCACCATTATCTGTCGATAAATAGACCCTATTGTGTTTCCGAAAAAAACATAAATCGAATCGATCTTCCTAGCTGTCTGCCGTCCGCTTTGTCACAAACTCACCCGGGCTTTAATGCACACCATCCCTAAGGACCCATACATATTTTGTCGCCGTAAATGTCAAAATATTTTGTATCAGTTGTGCTAATGGCCTCACTTTGTAAGGTTGGCATTAACTCATAATTGTGGTTTTATACGGGGATATTGTGGCCAAATGTGCATTATTTCGCGTCGCCCGACGGTCGGTATCCGAATAGGTACCTATGTGCAAAAGTAATAAATAGTCGCTCGGAAAAACGTACTTTCCGTACGGGCATTTACACTATTTACAGCACCATCTTTCGAGCAAAATGTCTTAAAAAACTGATTAAAACTCCCCTAACATGATTAGAACATTTCGAAACCGTGATTAGCGAATCATTTTAATTTTTCAATTAGCAGACACAATCGCTCCGATTGAATTAGAGGTTTGCGATGAAAAAAGTCGAAACGAGATCTTGGGACGAGAAAAAAATTAAGAGAATTCGGGACCGATCCTCAGATACTTGACGAAATCCGGCGAATGAATGTAATGCCATTATGATTAGCATTATTCGGAGGGGCCGCGGATTCCGGTTTACCGGATAAAGAGAATTTTGCCAACACAAAGACCATTTTTTCAACGACGCTTTTTAATTTACCCCAAGCATCTGGGCCTCGCTCTTAATCGTATTTGTTACGCCACACGTTATTAATACTTCAATGATTTGTTTAAATATTTTGGTGATGTCAAAAGGTGCTTTATCTAGCTAGAGACTTTAGATTTATGTAGGGATTTTAATACGTAATTGTGAACCGATGAGTAAACAGTCAGCTGAAACTTTTATTTATCACCACGTTTGGAGTCTTCTTAATCCGGTTCGGTACGGGAGTTAGGGCTGCACTAAATACGAATATTTATGCTTGAACGTTGACATTAATCACAAAAGAGTTCGTGATTTATACCACAACACGGTCGAATAGTCGTTTAGGCTACGGCTCTAGGTCGACGCTCCTGTTTCAACGTAGTTACGTAAAAAAAACAATAGTTATACTGTTTTTACTTTTTAATTTCAACTGCCTCTAGACACGTGTCCACACTGTATGGTCCCAATATGAACAAAGCACGACTACTAATATAATTATTATGCATGCTTTTAAGAATTGTACGCAACAAACGTCATACAATGTCTAAGTATAGTCTGTCTGCAATATTAGTAGTTCGCGCAGTCCATTCTATTATAAGTGTACCAGTGTTGTGATAAAGTAATATGTAGGTAGCTTTTTAATACGAGCCTGAAGTTTAAATTATTGCTAAAAGGTCCAATTGCAATGCAGTAAATAAACTTTACGGTGCATAAAATTAAAGAACCGAATCGTTCCGACGTAAACACGGTAATGATGGAAATTATGATCTCTGTATGAATAATCAAAAGTATCTTTGTCGGCTTCGTCATCAAATCGTATAATTAAAACTCGGATGGAAATATTCGATGCATGTGTCAGTGACCAGTGAATGTTTTTTGTGTTTCGATTTGTGGGTTCTCGCTTTGTGATAGAAAATTAATGATTTTTGGTCAGTGCGCGGTGCTGCAAACGGTCCTAACGTAGAAAGCCGTAACTCGTAAGGGCTTGTGTGGAGTTAGGTCTTTTTGGTGGGGTTTTGGCTGCACAATAGCGAGGTCGACAATGGTGTCCCGCTGTCTACGATATCGACGGAAGGTCTGCGCTCGCGTCGCTACCTACGCTGCCGCTTGCCCTACATCCCTATTGTCAAGAATTCCACGTCATCTTCCAAACAGTCTGCTCACTTTCTTAACCTCCCATCTCAATTACATTGCACGGAAAAATGCATTTTAATTTTTTTTTAATAAGGTTGTTTATGTGATGGGATAGAGTTTGATACGCGGTTGGGGAAGTAACCAGTCAAAATGGAAGCTCATGAGAACGCAAGATATTTTATAAAATGATTCCCTAATTATCAATGGTGAACCGGGAATGCATCGTTTGTTATTATCAATTTGTTCGCATTGTTCGAGTGGGGTGGAAGGCAAGAGGCGGAGATTTTTGGTAGTCATGGCAAGTTTATAACAATGGTGTTAAAAAGTCGAACCCACTATTAACTGAAAATCAGGTGGGGTGGGATACAATCACGTATTTTATAAAACCCCTTCCTATATTTTAATAAAAACCGTTATCTTTTTTTACGGACGCAAGCCCAATTTTTCCCCAAACTCATATTAAACCTTTCATATGAAAACAGTCGTACGACGCGCCTCGTAGTAGCGTTCGCTTTTTTTAGTTCCTCGAAATTTCAATGAAAGGGCAAGCAAAATGCATTTATTCCTTACGCTACGATTAAAAGTGAAAACCAACCTAACTATTATAGGTGCGTGTGGTCCCCAATATTTACTCTTATTTATTCAGTACAGTTTACTCCAATAAATTACTACCGTCCCATTGCTGTGACCGACCAAAACATCTTGCCCGACACAATTGTCCGCGCCCAAACATTAAGGGTGGTCTGTGTTAACCGCCGCTATAAAACCCAAATAGGTACGTCCATTGTAAACCTGTACTAGCTCCAATTTGGCCCATCATTGTGGTCACCCTTCCTAGCCATTGTCACCGCTTTAATTTATGGCAATTCAATATAATTTCATTAGCACCAAAACTGTTTATAAATCTGTATATGTTCCACACAGTCGACAGTTGTACAGCTTGTTTAAAAGGTCGTAAATTGACTGTAGTTTCAAGGGACATATGTCTTTACTAGCGTGGAGCATCCGTTGTTATGGGCAATAAATAAGTGGATTATATTGTCCATGAACTGTGATTAGGTGCTAGGACGAAGTTTGAGGGAAAGTCGAAAATTAAATCGTTTAAGCCTGGTTAATGGTTATCATACGGCGCCGATGACCAATGACAAATGGGGTAACCATCGTAAACCCTGGACGCATGTACATAATACGGGAATTGGGTTAGTTTAATCACTTGTACTACAATATCCTCGCCATTAGGACAAAATTAATAGTGTAATTATATGTAAACCATGTAGTTAAACGGACATGCGCATTGCAATTGCTGTCCATAATTCACTTGCCAATGCGACAAACCTGAAATAGACTTTAGTCCAAGATTAGGGTGGATTTCCACCAGAGATAGAGAGATACCAAGCGTGCGAGGTGTCAAAATATTCATCATCATATTTCTGCCGAAAGACGTCCACTGCCCATAGGGCTTCCAAAAAATCGGTGTCAAATATTATGAAATCATAATTAAGTATCTATATTCGCCCAACGCTGTTGGGTATTCACCCACAGTGTTAACGTTTTTTTTCATTGAATATATTAGAAATACCTGTACCGAAATTTTATGTTCAATCATTTATGGTAGGTGAGCATTTTTTGTTGATATTTCTCTTCTTCACCATCATTTACAGCCTGTAACCCGCTCACCGTTAAACTTAGGGTTCTCTTGTCGAATTGACCTGCGAGTTTTCGAGTGGTGATGACCATGTCATCAATCCACCTTGCGGGGGGCCTACCCACGCTGCGCCTTCCGGTACGTGGTCGCCATTCGAGAACCTTTCCGCCCCAACGGCCATCGGTTCTACGTGCTATGTGCCCCGCCCACTGCCACTTAAGTTTAGCGATTCGGAGGGCTATATCTGTTACCTTGGTTGTTACCTGGTAAAGGTTGCTGGAGTTCGCTGGATGCGGGTGGCGCAGGACCGGTCACTTTGGCACTCTTTGGGGGAGGCCTATGTCCAGCAGTGGACGTCTTTCGGCTGATATGATGATGATGGTGACCATGTTGCTAAATTACAATTTTAGAGCCCAATCATTGCTGATAGTTTGAAGCCCGCACGGGTGTACTTACGCCTTACTCCTAGAGAAAGTACAAAAAGCCTTTATAAGGTTTTTGTATAAAAAAATGCATGGATATTATCTACCCATTTTATGTCCCACTAAGTTTCTACTTGGCTCACTTGGGTAAGGGCCTCTAGAAGTAAGGCGTAATTAAAAACTTCTGACCACTGTGTGCAAAACTTTGAGGGGAAACAGTGACTGCCCGGACTGGTGTCGAGGTTCGTGAAGCTCGCAGTACCTAATGTGCCTATAGGAATCTCCTAAAGCCGCGAATTATCTTGGCTGTCCCTCAGGCGCGCACCGTCTCCCGTAGAAACTCTCCCACTCTTCGAGCCGACCATATGCTTAACACGCTTCTGTCGCTAGCACCTGATTGTGACGTGTTTGCAAGTAGTCCGTCCGTCCATCTACTTGCAGATGGACGGACGAGTGTCATGAATGCCTGAAGTATTGTGAGACGATGGATAGTCGGTAGAGCCAATTATTATTAATTTGTATTGTGTTTTTTTTTGTCATTTCTACACTAATATAATAATATTATAAAGAGGAAATATTTGTTTGTTTGTGTGTTTGTATTGAAAAGGCTCCGAAACTACTGAAAATTCATTTACCATTAGAAGCCTACATTATCCCTGATGAACATAGGCTACTTTTTATCGTGGGAAAATGCTTTATTTCTACGGGAAAACGGGTAATCCGTGCAAAGCCGGGCCGGGCAGCAAGTTGGTTATAAAAATGCAAATTGTACTTAACCTAATAGTTATTTAATCGGAATTTTCCAGCGCCTTGGTACAAACTGTAATGCTGTGTTTTTTTTTATTGTAAATAAAAAAGTTGTAAATAAATAAATCATCACGAAGCTACAAGTTACAATTTGACAGGTTTAAATACGCTTGATCAATAACGATCGACTGGCCATATTAAGAATTGTAAAATTGTAACTTGTAACATGGTGGAACGGACCTCTGGAGCCCATTTCACGCCACAGATGAAATTACAATCCTATCAAATCGACCCTCAAAATTCTAATCCAATGTAACGCTATTTCCAAATACAAAACTACAGCATATTATATGGTACTTTAGAATCTCAGAATTAAACCGTTTTGGTGAAATCGACACTCAACAGGCTTACTTATTGCTAATGTCACCGGTACAAGACACAGTCTCGTGATCCAAATTACAATTTTAATACGATCTTTTTGCCGAAAACCGACAAAATCGGTAAGTATCGGTAAACAATTCTCATAATTCATTTGGGATTCGTGAGGCGTCTAACAGGATATACTGAAATGACCAATCACAAACGTGCCCGGCCTGCGAAGCTCCGATATTTACCTCTATTGTGGTGGGTGGCTGTCACACCGAACATTCGGCCGTAGTCTGCCTTGTTGAACAAGTTTCTGTAAAGTTGTTGACTTCCTTTGGAGCGGTTACACGCAAATAAAAATACAAGTAGGCATAGGCACTCTTTTTTGCACATCTCAATAAAAGAACGCTGACCGAACATAATAAATACAAGCAGAGGCAAACAACAAGCGGTCTTATCGCTAGAGAGCGATCTCTTCCAGACCTTACTGACTTTGCAGCGCCACGTATTGATACAGGTGATTATGACGGATACTCTATGACTAGTGTTGCGATACAGTGACGCGTTCGTAAAACGTGTTTGTACATATATATAGCTGCAAAGAATCGCGGATGTGTAACCGTAGATAAGTGCAGTAAGTAAATAATGTGGACTACCACTTTTAAACCATAACACATTTATTTATTTAATCGTATGCATTTAAATAAGCTATTTAGTGTCACATTAACAATATTCGATACAAGAGCGACAAATGGACAGGACATTAATTTATTCAGTACTAGCTTCCGCCCGCGACTTCGTCTACGTAGACCCGGGATAAAAACTATTCTATATTTCAATCCAGGCTATCTTAGTACCTATATAAATATATTCGTGCAAAATTTCATCCAAATCGGTGGAGACCACTTTTTTGGCCCACTGTACAGAAAGACAGGATTCTATATGAACAGTGATGTTTTTTTTTCGGGCACTTCGATCCACATCCCAAAGCACAGAATAACTAATAGTGCCTATTTACGTACGCACGAAGGTCCATTAACTAAACTGACGTTTGACAGCTAGAAACTCCAGTAAAGCCGCAAATGATAAATATAATCCCAAAACCATACTAAACATGTCGGCCGACAGACACGACAGTCCTTTGCAAACGTACTGGGTGTCGGCATCGGCACTAATAAAGGGTTTATTAGTGCCGATGCCGACTCTGAGCAGGTTTATGTGTCAACTAAGAGTTTGCTTAATTGATACAATGAACTTGCTCCCACCAGGGTATATTAATGTCATTTATTTTAATGTATTTAATAACTAACCTAGGATAAGTATGTATTAACACCACTGTGGACCCCAGTTGTCTTAAATAAAGGATTTATTATTATTATTATAAAAAACTTGTAAAGTAGTCGCAGTTAAAATCGCATGTTGCGATTGTTTCAAAGTAACAATGGATTTTGCAAGGACTATATATACTCAATAACTTTACTTTCTTGTTGGGATATTCGATTTGGAACAAAAGTTCGCAACGGTGTGACACCAACCCCATTCCCTAAGTTCTATTCGATACTTACATTTGCTCCCAAATCGACCATTTCTATGTCCATTACCTAACTTTAATGCGATTCCGATTTTCGAGTTAAGCAAAACAGTAGCCAGTGGGTATTCTCAAAGTGATCGCCGTTAATAGAGGTAAAATAAAATGGATAAGTAAGTAGACATAATACAATTCTACGAGGCTCTTTCACGTCTTTAAAGTTACTTCGAAAGGAAGGTATTTTTATACACGAAGGTGGCAAACGTTGTGGTAATTAGTAATGGTAGCAACATAGCTTATGGACACTTGAGACTCCAGTGGCTCGTTTCACGAAGCTGCAAATTACAATTTTACTGAGGCGCTTGACCCACAACGACCAGCCTTTGACAGTTGCTAGTCGACTTGTAAAATTGGAGCTTGTAGCTTTGTCAAACCAGCCCATTGCGCCATTGCGGCCAATACCTACGCGGTGATTAAATAATGATGATCCACCTATATCACAATCCGGATCATGTGCATATTGACGTGTAACACAGGATTTTCAATATTTGTAAAATATCCGGTTGATTTTGAAATCCACCCACGGATAAGAAATAACATGTGAGCGACTAAATGCACACCACACGATTCTGCTTGGTGGATGGTATGAGCGGACAGCTATAAGATAGAGCGAGATGGGGATATGCAAGAAGCAAAACTAGTCTAGCCACTCTTTAATAATGACGCGGTAAATAATTAGCGTTTAAAGGGCAATACTGCTTCTATACTGAGTATTGCTGCAAATACTAACAAACCAGGATCATTAGTATCTAATCACCGTGTAATGGCCGCCATTGAAGAATCACAAGTGCGACGACGATTGATTTGAGGATGATAGCAAGAGACAAATGCTGGTCTCTTAAGCCGGCTACTCACACACCTGCCGCAGGGGCAATATTGGAATTGGACCCTTAATTGAATAGAATAGAATAGAATAGAATATAATTTATTTCAGAATAAGTACAGGAACACAGTAATACAATTACAGAAAATAACTAATCATTCACATCAATGGTAGAACTTATAAGCTAAATGTAAACTAAGTACTAACCTATACTGAAAAAGGTGAACACTCAGCATAATGCCAGGTGCTACTAGAGCACATGACGCTGGTCTTCCGTGAACACCTGGAGGGAGCGCAGTTGCGCGTAGCTGCTAGCAGAATCACACAAATTCTGGCGCTAACAAATACGACAGTAGGTACGAAGCGGAAATGAAGCAAGTGAATTTGCATAAGAAAATAAATAGAATAGTGTGGGAAATTTAATAATAATATATATACAGGGTGGCTCATTCAGAGCGGTCAGTATGGGAAAGTCTGAAACTATAAGATATACGAAGATCTGTTCTTAGGAACCATGTCATCGATTTTAGTAACAAGAAAAACTGCATTCATACATTTAAAAAAAACTTGTACTCAGCTCGCCTGCCATGCCATGCCTTTTATTCATTTTAAGTGCGTAATATTTTCTGATGAAACGCAATTTTCCAACAACGGAATGTACAATCGTAAAAATCATCACTATTGAAGTCGAGAAAATCCCTTAAGAATGCACGAAGGACGCCGTCAAGTTAGATTATTATTTAACTGCTGGGTCGGCCTACTTTATAATAAGGTACTCATGTTTAAAATTTATGATGGACATTTGGATAGATTCAAGTACCTTGCAATATTAGAAGATCTTTTAGAGGCCCTAGGAGAAATGTCAGCAGAAGTAAGAGAACAACTTTATTTTCAACAGGATGGAGCACCGGCTCACAATAGTCGCATAGCTAGCGACTTTTTAACTGAGCACTTTTCCCAGAAATGGATTGGTACAAACGGCCCTATCAAAGGGCCCGCGAGGTCGCCCGATTTAACGCCTCTAGACTATTTCTTGTGGGGTTATGTTAAGGATGAAGTGTACAAAACAAGCTATGACACCGTTGAAGACCTAAAAGCAGCCATAGAGTCAATTCTAACGCAAAATCACCACATGAAGATACAAAATGCAATAGTAAGATCGTTACCTAAACGTGTTGAATATTGTATTGAAAAAAAAAACGGTGGTCACACCTACTAAAATAAATTAAAGTATGTGAAAACAATGCCTTTATTCATTTTAGACATCATGTTCCATAGAAACATTTACTGCTTAAGACCTACACCATCGATATCTAAATAGAAATAGTATTAGTTTTTTTTTTCAAAACGACCGGGTTCGATTCCTGAGCTGAGTACAAGTTTTTTTTTAATGTATGAATGCAGTTTTTCTTGTTACTAAAATCGATGACATGGTTCCTAAGAACAGATCTTCGTATATCTTATAGTTTCAGACTTTCCCATACTGACCGCTCTGAATGAGCCACCCTGTATATTCATTCTTCATCATTCAGGGATAATTGGCAAGTATGAGTAAGTAATGTAAAAACACGGAGTGAAAGATCTACCCAGAATCCAATTACACAGAAGTAAATTTTTGCTTAGTGAGAATCAAGGATAGGACAAACGCCCGTCATTTTGAAAACTTAACCCTGTTCTGTACAGTAGAGACTTCCTAATGATATTTTTTTTCTTTTAGAAGTTTACTCAAAATATTATAATTTGATGTACTTCTTATTCTTATTTAGTACCTAATTTTTTTATTAATATAAGGAAGTCTCTACTGTACAGAACAGGGTTGAGTTTTCAAAATGACGGGCGTTTGTCCTATCCTTGGTGAGAATATAACTTTTTAGTTTAACTTTAAAAGATTGCAACGAAGTAGCTTGCTTGTAAGGTGGCGGTATATTGTTCCAGCATTTCGTGGCGGCGTACTTAAAACTGCCACGAAATGCTGCGGTTTTGTGTTTGGGGCACATGAGAAGAGTACATACTCTCTGGCGTTGCAGAAACCTGAGCTTGTCATTGCCTGCTTAATTGTGATGTGTATAGGCAAGCAAGGGCAATTTTTAGATTGGCCCTGCGGCAGGGCGGCAGGGGCGCAAGAACTTCCTAGCTCCCTAGGTTGTAAATATTTACCGCCCTGCTAGGTTGCCGCATTTGTAGTACGATTGGGCAATTCCAGTCAGTTCATTGGCGACAACCGAGCGGAGTGCACGTGCCTCAATGGACAATAAAGAGCGTGAAGTTTGGACACGGGTAATAGATGTGTACAAAGACCGGCCCCACATGTGGGATAAAAAAAAAACAAACAATATTTTAACAGAGACATGCGAAAGCAAACTTTCCAATTAATATTCTGCAACCAATTCTTCACCCAGTATCCTCTCTTTTTTTTTTCGGTAGCACCACAGAAAATGCCAAGACTATATAGCAATCCTTTGGTGTTTCGACAATACTGGAGCCATTGGACGTGCGTTCAGCGGGACTATCACTTACACACTGAACGGCAGGCTTGTGCGTGCGTAGAGAACAGCCGAAATTGCTCCGACCGCCGTGCGACTGGTACTGCCCCTGCGGCAGGTGTGTGAGTAGCCGGCTTTACTATCACCACGGCGCAAATCTTGGGGGTTTTGGCGAGCATACTCACTACCAGGAACACAACACCACATACCTATAGAACAATTAGTGGTGTTCTAATGGCTGCCGTCGTCTTCGACTCACCGTTACCTACGTTAAACTTTTAAAATCACACCCCGCACCTATTGATATAGTTAAAACATCCTTTATAGATCCAAAAAGATTGAAGTGTCTTGTTACACTGACAACATATCCCCCTTTTACGCTATCTGAGGTTTTATTTGTCAATGAGGTAATTATCGTGAGGCAGGCCATCTTATTTTATTTAATGCGTCGTTAAATTTAACAACAATCGCCTTTTAGTGACGGTCTTTTATGTTTATATGTTAGATTAGAAGTTTCTAAACGTACGATCTACTACACAATGGAAGAAAAGCTCAACCGCTTCAAAAATTCATATAAACTAATTTCTTTTTTGAAACGGGTTACTGAGGTCTGTATCAACGCATTACCATAACTCACGGTTTCACTGCTATCGTTACAGTAAATTGTGAGATTGGTACAACTAAGTATTCGAGAAAGTACTATTTTTATAACCTACTTAGAAAACAAAATAAGATGGAGGATTCTTTGCTGTGGACATAAGACTTTACCTTATTATACTTAGGTACGTATTACGCTATAATATCTTGTTTTTGGTTGGAATATAATCTTCTAATTATAATCCGCATAACGACGGCGTCTACTCTTATATCAATTTGAAGTAGGATCAGGCAGCCAACAATGATCCAGTGGTACACAAAGAACCAACGCTTTTATTCGAAAACGCGACGTTGCCAAACCGTACTACGAACATAGACACGCTTCATACCTACATATTCAGGAATACTTGTATAATATAATATACAATAAGCTCAGGAATATTTATTTCAGAGGTATCTTTATAGACGCTCAGGTTAGGCCGATGAAACATTTCTCGGTAAAACAAGCGTCAACCTCAAAGAGGTTGAAGAAATGTTTACATTAAAAAAAAAAACGAAAAAAAAAGGTTTTCGGTTAAATGAAAATTCCACGAAACACTCAGTCGATGAAACGTTTGTCGCTAAAACAAGGGTACTTACCCTAAAATCGTGTAGTATTTTGTATTTGTATTGATAGTGAATACTTTATCTTTGAGCTTACCACGAGGCTGCCTGTTATCATATAGCAATAGTGCTAATAACCCAAAAATAAATACTGCTGTAAGGTTGTAGTCAGGAAAGTATAGACGACACAAGAATTTACTGTTATTCCGTACAAATGGAAAATGGTCAACTTGAAATGATTGATCGAATCTGAATAAAGTCGATTTGAAAATCATCGACATGTAACATTGTCCAGCCTGAAGATAGGTAGATAAAATTATTTTTCTCAAACATGCAATGAAATATTGACGTTGTGTTCTTCATAATGGGCCTCGAAGTGTCACGTTTCGGGCGCAGCGAGACGAGAGACCCGTAATGGGCCTAGGCCTAGGCCTGCAAGATGGTCTTTTTTAATTTCCATTCCACAATTTGTGGCACAGGATCACGGCGTTCAGCCATAAAAATTAAAGTTTGATTTTTTGAAGTTTTTTTTTAATTTATTTCATTGCATGTTTGAGAAAAGAACTATACATGCCTCGGCGTGAAAAGGGGTTGCCAGCCTCATAACTATCCGACCTCGCTACGCTCTATATGTACCTACTCGGCCGGCAACCCCTTACTTCCCGGCCTCTGTAGTAATGTACTATTACGTCCTTAAAGTAAAATTGTCAAAATTGGAATAACGTGCACTCTATATGAATTTTGTACAAAATAGTCGATTTTCATATTAAATTTTGATACTAATTTAAATTAGACAACGTTCACTTTGCACGTATTTGAATAGGTATAAACCTATTTCATACTGGACAAAACTCCATTTGCGCTAGATTCATTTTCAACAAGAAAAATGTTGGTCATAAAAAAAAATATTTAGACACAAATAAATTTTAACCAAATTCATTTTTGGTGGTAGACAGTATTACTTTTGGTACAATTTCAAAATAGCCATTTCGTGTTGACGATTTTTTATTTGTGCCGAATGACACTAAATCTACAAAAGTCATAATCACTTCGTTTGTGGTCTACGCTCAGCACATGTATACTAGCTAAATAGTCCAGGCAATGAACTGACAACTTGTATGGAAAAAATGTCAATTTTGGAAATAATTTATAATAGCTTATTTTTTATGTATAACGGATATATTATCAATTAAATAGTTACCCAGCGACAAAATCCGACAAAATTTCAGGCATCGAAAAAATGATAAATTAACTGGCTTCTGAAAAGTCAGTAAAAATATTAATAAATGTTTTTGTCTTTATTTTGGTTCATTTACATTTGCTCTATAATATTCAAAATAAATCGTACAAAAAAAAAACATGCTTCATTTAAATCTACATAATTACTTCCGGGTGGAAAGTTTGTCGGATTCTTGACTAAATCATCTTAGAATAACATTTTCAAATGAAATCAAAAAAAAAAAAACGCTATTATATATTAATGTTTTTCAAAACCGTATTTTGCCTGGTGTAAAAGTCCAGTGTTACCTACCGCAAAAATGCCAAAATTGATATTTTTTCCCAGCCAGGTGTGTTACAGTAAACAATTTTGACTTTTCACCCAACAATGCCGACCACACAAAGCCGTCTTACCACCAAGAATCCTGACCATTGTGATTGTCAAAACAAGATCGGTTACAATAAATCTTATTATACAACACCGCCACACGACAAAAAACCCTAATTCTGTAGTGACGTAAATACGTTAGAAAGAGTAAGGGACTTGCGTCGTTTGTTAATAAATAATGGAGTCTATTCATGCCTTTTGATCAGCGAAGAATAAGTTTGTTTACAGTGAGTCTAAGGCGCAAATCTTTTGTGATAACATCTGCTCTACCTGATATTTCGCTAATCGCGGGTTCACTTCAAAAACCTCGCATCTAACCGAGTTAGCAAAGTCAGCTTTATTCGTGTGATTTATAGTCTATTTTTGAATACGTTGAGGGGGATAACTAGGGATATTTATGTTTTTTTATAATCATACTGGCCTTGTTATTTTCTTCTATTTGACGTGTGACGTCTAATGTTCTAAATAATTTGATATTCAGGCCATTATACAGTGGGGGTGGGCAGACCTCCTAATGTGGTCTCGCAATACATGCCTACTTTCGGATTAGGTTTAGTAATTCAATTCAATTCATTTCTTTATTTCGGACATTAATATCCATAAGTTGTTAGTAAACACACACAATCACAACTTACCAACTAGGGTTACTTACTTATACAAATTAATTTAATCCTAATCCTAATAGTGTTAGATGCTCCATCCTCTGGCATGGATTCCTGCACAATGTAGGGTGTTCCAGTGCCTAGGTAATGGAGCATCAAGCCTCCCAGCCAACGTCTTCAGGATACTGTTACCGCTGCCGCCCAATCGCCGCATTAGTGATGCCGTCCTGCTGCGTATTATTGTAATGCTTGGCTCAAAGCTTGTTTTCAAACCCGTAAGTTCTGTAAGTACATCGGAGACGTATTTCGGACTAGCTTTCGCCCGTGAATCCGTCTGCGTGGACCCGCGATAAAAACCGCCCTTAAAATATAGGATAGTTTTTATATATCCACGCTATAAACTATCTCCGTGATAAATTTCATACAAATCGGTTGAGCCGTTAAAGCGTGATTGAGTAACAAACATCTAAACATACAAACTTTCGCATTTATAATATTAGTAAGATTTCAATGTGTACGGTCTGACACGTTGGAACTGGCGTGAAAGCGAGTTACACACGAAACGCATTGAATCCGAAATAAATCTTACGTATTGACCGCCTGGCCCCACCAAATCGACAATTGTCGCACGACAATGACAATTCGATTTACATGGCTGTGTAGGTTTAGTTGGTTGCTGGACAGCTTATTGACCCAGTAATGTACGTGGAATTGTCATTGTCAGGTGACAATTATCAAGATAGTGAAATAGGGCCCTGGTCTCTCTGGTATTAAACATCTATAGGGGCTTAATTAATAGTTTTTTTGTGTGGTACAGTCACCAGCATAAATATATGACTGGACAACGCTGCAAAAGTATATCATCATCAATTGCAGGTATAATTATATGACGATACACAGGCGTTAAAATTATGTGACGATTTACAGCCGGCATATAAATCATTTGCCTCTAACAGCATACATATCGGATCAGACCGAGTAAATATATCTGATACAGATTACAAAAAATCAAAATAATGTGACATATGACCAGCGTAATTATCTATCCGCTGTAGAAGCATAACCATCGGATTACATAAAGACAGCATAAATATCTGATACGATTGTCAGTAAAAAATAACTTTATGTGCTTTGACATACAGTCGTAATTTGAATTAAAACTATTTGACGCTTCTTGAAAAGCGTACCTATTAAATGCGTGACTGTACATCACCAGCATCAATATCTCTTATAACAATACCGGCTAAAATATCTGACACGTCCTTACAGCCCTACAAATAGAGTCGTGTCAGATATTTATGCGCGCTTTCTTATGGCAGATATTAATGCTGGTCACTGTACCTATCTATACCAGTGAAAATTACCACGTCCATTCTTTATTCTGTAGTGCACTTGTTAGATTACCTACTAAATCATCATTGCAAAACAATATATTAAAATGTATCTTATCAACCTACAAATATCTAGGTAATGCATAAGCAGACAATCCACATAGGTAGCTCTTCATTTCAATATTTGTAAATGACTTCACACCCACACCTGCATTTCATCATACTTACTTTAGACCTGATTTCTAAACACTTGATTGACCATTGACCTCTCCTTCTCATTTATTAAGTGCTGTTACGTTTAAGTTATAATTATAAGTTTAAGAACTGTATCTGTATCTCTCTCTGGGTGCCCTGAAAACCAGCGCCTTTAGCACGTTTCTTTTTTTTTATACAACGACGGTGGCAACGGCCCGCCTGATGGTAAGCGGACACCGCAGCCTATAGATGCGTGCAACTCCAAAGGAGGACCATGGGCGTTGCCGACCCTTGATATGTTTGAGGATTCGCGGTGTGGACAGCTGAAGCAACAAATTCCCTCGCTCTCAACACAACGCATCCTCGGGAGCTCTGGCGACCTTGCTCACCTCCAGGAACACAACACTTTTATACCTTTATAACGAAACAAATACTCCAGGCAAAATACGGTTTTGAAAAACATTAATTTATAATAGAGTTTTTTTTGTTGATTTCATTTGAAAATGTTATTCTAAGATGATTTTAGTCAAGAATCCGACAAACTTTCCACCCGGAAGTAATTATGTAGATTTAAATGAAGCATGCATTATCTTTTTTTGTACGATTTAACTTGAATATTATAGAGCAAATGTAAATAAACCAAAATAAAGACAAAAACATTTATTAATATTTTTACTGACTTTTTAGAAGCCAGTTAACTTATATTTTTTTCGATGTCTGAAATTTTGTCGGATTTGTCGCTGGGTAACTATTTAATTGATAATATATCTGTTATACATAAAAAATAAGCTATTATAAATTATTTCCAAAATTGTCATTTTTTCCATACAAGTTGTCAGTTCATTGCCTGGACTAAAAGCAGAGAAGCTGCTGGTAGAGCAGTCTAGCGTTAATAGAAAGGTCGCAGGTTCGAATCCTGTCGGGGGCTACAGACGAAGATGGTTTATTTTTCCATTATATTATTTCTCTCTGTGTCATATAGTTTAACACAACACTACCACAGAGCAAGTAGTACAGTAGTGTTATTATGGCTGTGGTCTTCTGCAAGGCGGATGTATCGCTCGCTGGTGGCATATGCTGAGTGGCATCTATTTTGGTGCATTCCAATTACATAAACACATGTCATGGTGTCACACCAAATAAAGCTATTTCTTTCTTTCTTTCTTCTTTCTAAACGTTCAGGCTACATGTTAGGCTTATGTATACGCATAATTCCGCTCACAAACAAATTATACGGTACCTTAAAGATTCCGCCATAAAGCAGCTCCGCGCTGCTCAGGCTGGCCGCTGCCTCTGCGCCGGGAGGGACCCGTCGATCGAAATATATATCACACACACACACACAGTTATATTGTTCGGAAAGTCTAAATAATTAAAAATACATCAGCCGATGATGATTATTCTTTGCAGAAGATAACTGACAACTCTATGTCTGCCGTGTTCTTAGATTGAATTGTTTTTCTTCAGCCAAGAAGGCCGCGAACGCTCATGTCATGTGGCCAGTGCGAAAAAAGGTCCCGCATAGGTTTGAGTTGTGTGCAAAATAATGCATTTTTAGGCAGAACTGCACTTCTATCGCAAATATCTTATCACCGCTACGTTGTTGACATCTCCAAGATGACTTGACTTGAAATTAAATTTAATAAAAAACAACATTAATTCTTTTCATGCATTTTCGCTCACTCTTCTTAAAATTTAACTTAACTTTTTATCTCTTTAGTGTTATAATTGATTCTCCATAATATACTATTACGTCTAAACTGTAAATTCCTAGTATTTATTAGGTATGTAAAGGTTAGTGTTAGTATGTGTGAAGACAACTATGTTAGAATAATAATAAAACCATTCAGTTCCATAGATCAGTTTAATTTATTTTATCCACACTGCTCTTCAACATAATTCATAGCTAAACAAGCAAGCACTCAACTAGTTATAAGCTTTAATAGCTCCTTTAATCTATATTTACTCGCCAATAACTACCATGGTAAAACTAGAACTACTTTATTGGAAAAACACAAACAACTAGATCAACTGCATTATTTAATACACAAAAGGTAATGAAACCATTAAAATTTTACATACCTATTTACCATTATTGCATAAAGATGTAAACTCATCATTGAATTCAGGTTTAAAACATTAAGCAAATGAACACCTCATGATTATGCAACATTAATCAATAAAACAAATAGGAACCAGAAAATTTACTGTTAAGCACTAACAGCGCAATTAATAATCATTACTAAATGTAACTTTAAACAAAAACCATCGTTACTAAAGTTGAATGAAAACTTAACACGGAAAAATGTTAACACGGGAACAATTCTTAACAAAAACTACAACCCGTTATTTTTAAACTTAAAATCAAATCGACTACGATTAAGTACAATAAGCGTAGCAAATTACGAAACAAATCAAACTTAATAAGCCATAAGGCCTCAAGCTGCTATAATCTGAACATAAGTTAATTTTTAAGAGCAGGTACTTATCTTTTACGGACACCAGAAGCACAACTTTTTCCAGACTTACTTTCTGCTACCAAATATTGAACGAGAATGAGCACACTGGCTCGCAAACCCCCCATTCCGAGCAACCACTCCCTCCAAAGCTAACTTACTCCGGAATGGTGAGTTTGCGATCCACCAATCACGTTACGGGGAATAGAGGCGCGGTCTTTGCTGATTGGTCCTTTTTGGCGGGAACGTAGGCGCCTACACAGCGCAGACACGGCGCCCTCTTGTGACATCAACAGGAACGACGTAGCTTGTAGTTTAGAAGGAATGTGATGAAGTTCTGCTTCATCGGCGCGATCATCACGCCATCTTCTGGGTAAGGGGGATACTACCGCGGCCCTTATTGACACTCGTCCATCCTGACGACTTTGCGACTCTGCAAAGAAAAATAAGGCCGGGGTTATCTGCTTTAAAAACCATCTAAATATGATCTGTATTCTTACGATAATTGTTCCAGCATTGTTCTATTTTTATTTCCAATTAAAAGCCATTTACAACCATTATTTTCACCATTGAATCCAATATTTATCTTTATTACTCATTTCATTAATAGCCATAAACTCATTAAGATCCAATATATCCACAAACGTATAACACCACAATAAATATTGTCCATTAACCATTTGACAATCCAAAATACATCCATATCCACAAATCCAAAAATCATTATATCCAATTATACCAAATATAAACTCCCATCATTTTTATCATCATCTTTATCCCTCTAATAAATCTATTAACTCCTCTGTACTATCTACCTGACTGTCGTCCGAGCTGCTTTCTCGAGCATCAGTCTCTCTCTGGAATCTCTTTATGGAGTCCGATGATACTAAAGCATCAAATCGCTTGTACCCTTTTACACCTTTTAGTGAAGTGATCACATACCTGTCATTACCAGCAACTTTGGAAATCTTATACGGTCCGCTGAACTTTTCTTTCAGCTTTCTTCTAACGTTGATGTTTCTGTCTGCTGCCTCTTTCCAAAGAATCAAATCATTTACCTTGTACTTTGTTGGTGGTTTTCGCTTCGCATTGAAGTGCCTACGCATAACTTCTGCCGTTCTTTTAAGATTACCTGTTGCGGTGCGCCGAGTTTCCTCTGCCGTCTGTTCATCGTCGAAGGAGTTTCCTGCTATACCTTGATACCTGCTGCGGCTGGCGCTAAACATTAATCTGAAAGGTGTAAATCCAGTAGACGAGCTCTGTAGATTATTCATACCCCAAGTCACATTAGGAAGCTTTAAGTCCCAGTCTCTTTCGTTGTCCACGCTGGAGTTCAAGGCATCTAATAACGTACGATTATACCTTTCAACTTGCCCGTTGGCGCGAGGACACGCTACTGCATTTATGATGTGCTTAATAAAGTTGACCAAGCAAAATTGTTTGAAACTTTTACTTTTAAAACATGAACCACTGTCCGATATTATACGTTTAGGATACCCGAATGAGCAGAACGTATTAGATAAGGCACACAAAACTTCGTGAGCCCTCGTCGTTTTTACTGGAACAGCCCATGTGAATTTAGTAAAAGAATCGACAATCATTAATAAATAACTGTTACCTGCACGGCTCTTACAGAAAGGCCCTAAGTGGTCAATGTGCACCGTGTGTAGGGGCTCGGCAATCTTTTCAATTGGATGAAGCTCTCCTTCAGGTCGTCCATACTGACTCCTTTTGTACAAGCAGTCTAAACAGGCATTGACATACTTACGAATGAATCTGGTCATACCAGAGAACCAAAAAGTTTCCTTTATAATCTGTTCACACCGTTTTAAACCTGGATGTCCAATACAGTCATGATATTTTCGTAACACGTTCCACCTCCCATACTTAGGCACAACCAACCTTTCATTTCCACCTGTAATTATTCTATACAACCGTTCCTCCTTCAATTTATAGTTGTTCTTAATGTCAGACTCCGCCTCGCCAGATTCTAATTTTGTTTTGATGACGCGAAGCTTCTCATCTTGATTTTGAAGACACACGATCCAGTCGAAGATGTCAATCTTATTAATATCAGTTACCTGCGGAGGCTCGACGGGGCATCTGCTTAGAGCATCTACATGACTGTGAGATTTACCTGGTCTATGTTCCACCTCCATGTCGTATTCCTGTATGAGCATCCACCATCGTGCTATTCTCGGCGTCAGGTCCTTTTTCTGAAACGTATATCTTACTGCTGAGCAATCTGTTACAACTTTAAAATGATTACCCACCAGATAAATACGGAACCTCCTCAGTGACTCCACGACCGCTAGAGTCTCAAGCTCGTAGGAGTGGTACATAGATTCATCTCTGCTCGTTTTTCGACTGAAGTAAGATATAGGCTTTAAGTTACCGTCTTGTTCCTGCAGAAGAATGCCAGCTATTCCCTTGCTACTGGCGTCAGTATGAACTTCAATTGCGCCCTCGCGCCGGTAAAGAGAAAGTAGTGGACGTGTTGTCAATACCTTTTTTAGCTGGTCAAAAGCTTCTTGTTGTTCTGGACCCCATTGCCAGGTAACATTTTTCTGTAACAACCTATAGAGATCGTGTGCAATACCTGCGTAGTTTTTAACAAACTTCCTGAAGTAGCTGGTGAGCCCCAAAAACATTCGCAGCTCATGGATGTTACTTGGCTCTTTGTAAGCAGCCACCGCTTCGATTTTTTTACTACCTGGTCTGATACCATTTTGGCTAATTTCATAGCCCAAATAATCGATTTCCGTCTGTAGGAAAAAACATTTTTCAATATTGAGGGTCAATCCGGCATCTCTTACAATTTGTAGCACCACCTTGAGAAGATCAATACCCTCTTCTATGGAGTTGGTCGGGAGGAGTACATCATCAATATAAGGCAAGACTTTGTCGTGACGCAGAGACGAAAATATACGATCCATTAAGCGCTGAAAAACCGCAGGCGAATTTGCAAGTCCAAACGGCATACGCAGGAACTCGTAATGACCTTCAGGAGTCACGAATCCAGTCTTATGAATCGAGTCTTTAGCTACTGGAATCTGATAGAAACCTTGCGACAAGTCGAGACTAGTGAAATATTTCTTGCCACCTAGCTTCTCAATATGCTCCTCTATGATAGGTAAGGGGTATTTATCTTTCACAGTGATGCTATTAAGCTTCCTAAAGTCGACACAAAGACGAAAATCGCCGTTCTTTTTACGAACCAAGATTATGGGACTCGCATAATTGGAGGAAGATTCCCTGATTATACCATTTGATAACATATCCTCAATTTTCTCCCTCAATACAGTCTTTTCAGAGTAGGCCAACCTATAAGGTCGGTAACAGACCGGCTTATCAGAATTCAACTCAATGTTAAGTTCAACTTTATTAGTAACTCCCAGTTCTCGAGTATCCGCCGAAAAGCAATCTGAATACTCGTGCAAAATTTCAGTCAGTTGCTTCAGGACTGCTGGATCTTGAGTACCACATTGAATCTTACCGACATCGAAATTCAAGACCGATTTTGAAGCAAAATTGTTAGTTCCAGGGGCAATATGGTTTATTTTTTCTACTGTAACATATCCACGAACTAGCACCATATCTTTTTGAAGAGTCAAGGCCTTTGTACTATGATTGAGCACCAACACCGATTTAACCGGAAAGCGGTACAGGGACGACGGGATACTATACTGAACATCTTCAAAACAGCATGTACGAGTATCGACAAATAACAAGGTGGACTCTTGAACAATATCGTTACTAAACGTCTCCACATTGAGCAGTATGAGGAGGAATAACGATCTCCTTAGAGCATAGTATATTTACCTTTGAAACGTCGGTTTCACCATTTATTGCATTTATGTGAACAATCTCCTCGTCAGCGAATTTGACCTTAACCCTTTCTAAGGTGACTGTGGTTCCAGAAATTACTAACCTGCAATGTTCATCATTAAGAACTGGTTGGCCTATGAAGACATCAGCTTGCTTCAAGGGAACGTTGACCACTACGGCCTCCGATTTCACTGGTATTCCGTCAATGATAAACTCTACCGACACTTGTCCACATGATTTAACTGGACATCCGCTAAACCCACTAACAAAAAGATCACACGGCTGCAATTCAAGCTTTAGCTTCTGAGAACACTCCAATGAAATCAGATTGACTTGGGCACCTGTGTCTAAATATGCTGTTACCTCCAGCCCATTTAACTGTATTCTCTTAAAATAACATTGATTTACCTTAGTATCAACGACGTTTACAGCCTTCCGGAAACACTGCTCCGTCTTGTGGTTGGTTTTCCCGCATATCTCGCATTTGATAGCACTGGGATTCTTCGGGCAGGATCGCACTATGTGTCCAGGTTCTTTGCAGAGGAAGCATGTTACAGATGACCGGTTCGGTTGTGTTGATGTCTTCTGATCCCCGGCAGCTGCCTCTTTTGAAGAGCTAGGAACGATGTGATCTCTACCACGTGTTGTGAGAAACCGTTGATTCGGAAGTCCCCTTTTTTCGTCATTCATGCACAAGAACTGAGAGTATAATTCCCCAGGAGTTCTATAATTCCCTGCTCTAGCTGAGGTTTTTAAGTGAAATGGTAATCCTTCAATGATGCATGCTACCGCTTTCTCACCCGTAATTTCACATTTGGTTAACATATTACATTTTGAGTAAAAATAGTGAGTCATTGTTTCGGAAAATATTTTTTTTCTATTAATCATTTCCTTAAGAGCCTCAGCATAGTCCCTATTTTGGGGAAAAGCCTCAAGAATTCTCTCCTTCCATTCTTGCCATGACATTTCGTAACTACGCAAAGCATTGTGCCACATCTTCGCCAGACCGCACAACCGCGCCTGCATATAGTAACTTTTAATAGTATCAGACCAACCGTGTATTGCTCCCAACTGTTCTATTTTGTTGAGCCACTGCTGCGCTGGTAACTCTGACTTTTCAGGATCAAATTCTGGGATAATATCAGGCTTGACCATTACGCCATAATAAGTTGGATTGATCCTACCAGGTTCATCCCGCGATGCAGGCGGCTCTCGATCCACAGACTCCCGTGGCCGCCATGGTGCCCAGCGCCTCGGTGTCCGCTCGCGGCTGGACGTGCGATAACTGCTGCTGCGCCCTCGCCGCTCAGACCGCTTGTTGTCCCACCGAACAGGGCTCCGAGACCGACTACGGCTTCGCGAATTCATCCCACTTCTGAAATTGTGAAGACAACTATGTTAGAATAATAATAAAACCATTCAGTTCCATAGATCAGTTTAATTTATTTTATCCACACTGCTCTTCAACATAATTCATAGCTAAACAAGCAAGCACTCAACTAGTTATAAGCTTTAATAGCTCCTTTAATCTATATTTACTCGCCAATAACTACCATGGTAAAACTAGAACTACTTTATTGGAAAAACACAAACAACTAGATCAACTGCATTATTTAATACACAAAAGGTAATGAAACCATTAAAATTTTACATACCTATTTACCATTATTGCATAAAGATGTAAACTCATCATTGAATTCAGGTTTAAAACATTAAGCAAATGAACACCTCATGATTATGCAACATTAATCAATAAAACAAATAGGAACCAGAAAATTTACTGTTAAGCACTAACAGCGCAATTAATAATCATTACTAAATGTAACTTTAAACAAAAACCATCGTTACTAAAGTTGAATGAAAACTTAACACGGAAAAATGTTAACACGGGAACAATTCTTAACAAAAACTACAACCCGTTATTTTTAAACTTAAAATCAAATCGACTACGATTAAGTACAATAAGCGTAGCAAATTACGAAACAAATCAAACTTAATAAGCCATAAGGCCTCAAGCTGCTATAATCTGAACATAAGTTAATTTTTAAGAGCAGGTACTTATCTTTTACGGACACCAGAAGCACAACTTTTTCCAGACTTACTTTCTGCTACCAAATATTGAACGAGAATGAGCACACTGGCTCGCAAACCCCCCATTCCGAGCAACCACTCCCTCCAAAGCTAACTTACTCCGGAATGGTGAGTTTGCGATCCACCAATCACGTTACGGGGAATAGAGGCGCGGTCTTTGCTGATTGGTCCTTTTTGGCGGGAACGTAGGCGCCTACACAGCGCAGACACGGCGCCCTCTTGTGACATCAACAGGAACGACGTAGCTTGTAGTTTAGAAGGAATGTGATGAAGTTCTGCTTCATCGGCGCGATCATCACGCCATCTTCTGGGTAAGGGGGATACTACCGCGGCCCTTATTGACATATGTAAGTTAATTTTAAATGTAAATTTTAATTTGAAATAAAAAAGTTCATTATTTCTAAGCCTAGGTAAAGGTCAAAAGGCATCATGTCAGCATTTACAAGCCGCTCCTTTAATTAATAATTAATGTTTGCCTATTTTTATTATATAAATTAATGCATGTTAGACACTAAGTATCTTAATGCCAATTAGCACGTAAGGTTTAACTGTTAGTGCTAATTGAATAGTAAATAAATAAATAAATAAATAAATAAATAAATTTCTTAAATTATTATTCTTTTCTTTACTATTACAACTTCTTTTACTGGAAGAGCGGTGTCTCCTGACACAAGCATAATATAATGCTTAAAAGGAGGCTCCAACCTTTGCCTTTGTAACACTACATAATTTTTAAACCAAATAAACTATTTTTTTATTTCATTTTCATTTTTTCCATTTTTCACTCTTAGGCTCAGACGACGTATGCGTTAAGATATCATATCAGAGACAAGGTTATAATAAAATTACAACAGGATATTACAGTAAAAATTGCTTTATTCGGAAATGTAAAATTTTTCATAAAATAATGTTATCCAATTAGTGCCTAAAAATATAGAATTCTACTAAATTATTGCATTTTCATGTACAAAAAGAATACAAGCATAATTTAGTTTGCGATTCAAGTAACACAATGTCTTTCTGATACAACATAATTATGATATTACATAGTTTAGAAACTTTATATGGTTTTAATGAGCCGATTTCCATATGTGGATGGCCAAGAGCATAATCGTACTAATTACATCCTTATGCAAAGAAATTAGAGTTGTGATTTCCCTGGCAAGAAATATACTAAGTACGATTGCGCACCCCACCGATATTCGTTTCAAAGACTTTCATTACATTAAACCTTACACTTTAGAGGGTTCAATGAACGTTTATCACTTCGATGCCAATTTCCAAATTACAGAACCTCGTATAAAAATTAGGAACAGATATCAAATGCATATTTGAGCATCGCACAATTCTTATATAAAATTATTATAAAATTGTTATTAATTGCTTACTTATCGTCAAGCTATATAAAAATAGAACACATTGTAATCTGACAGAGTTTCATACAGCAAAACTTATATTAAGTTATTATAGCACCATACATAATTATATTCAAGATTAAAATTAGATTATAATAGTATGTACATTTTAATTGGAGATCCAGGGTGGACTACATCACATTATATTCTATGTTTTTATTTACATCCGATCAATAAAATGGCACTTTCTTTTACATCTTGCTCAAAGGTGCTAGAATTCTTCCGACAAGTTCAACCTCAGCTAGACTAACATACCTACTTCACTTGACATAATAGTTTCTTAATGTGAATTGTTTTACGAATTTTATACTCAAACAATTTCAATGTACGTTGAAGTTTTATAATTTCTATACCAAAGAGCAGTCTCAGTATTAAGGGGTAGAGCTAACTAATAAAGGTTTATATTATAGAATCGCGTAAAAATTCAACACTTTCAAATTTAACAACCGGACTAAAAATGGATTAATTCACCAGAAACCGACAGAATTCGCTAGGCGTGTAAGTTTATACTACTGCCCGCCTAGCGAGCTCAGCCGGCATCTGAGCAAACATTACGAGTGCCCGCTAGGCGGGTTCTTGGTTGCGAACGTGTTAATAGATTTGGACCATGGGCCTCTGATACAGATCTAAGCATAGAAAACCTCAGCTGCCTTGACTTAGGCGGATTTTCTGTAACTTATTAAAAACGAGCCAAATGATATTCTAATAGAAATTAGATCACAGAAATAAATTTCACTTATGGACGCTAACTTCCGCAAGCATACAATTTTGCTAGTGATAATGTCTAAAAAAATTTTGTTGAGCACAAGACTTCAAATTTGACTAAATTTATATAAACACTTTCCCTAGACTAATCCTTCTAGTCCAACCATTTTATTTTCTATTCCAATATTATTTTTAAATAACATAGTTTTTAAATAATGCGATGACGTCTTTTTATAAGAGGTTTCTAAACAATTGTTATTAAATAATAATTATTATATTTTCTAAAATTGAAATACAATTGGCGTGGTACTACAAGTGACAAGAGTCACTTAGCGTAATTGATAAAATACATTTTATTAGTACGAGCCTAGCACATTTACACTATAATTAGATAGATATATTTTTTTTATTTTTGAGGGTCCACAGCTCTCATAAAAAACACGGATGCAGCGTACTGATAAAATCACAGATACAATGAAGTTAAAATATATGTTAAAGCGAAGATTTCCAAACACGAGTAAATGAAAACTTTAGGAGCATTACACTGGTCAATAGCTGTCTTCCACTATTCGAAATTTGATCTAAGATGGACAGTTTAAATGGTTTTAAAGTGGCATAATCAACTAAGATAATACAGTACACTTGAGAATCTTCCAGTTGTCCGAATAGGGGTGTAGACACTAAATAAAATAATCAATATTGGCATATTTTCTCGAAAAAGCATTAAAAATGTAGTCAAATGGAAAAAAAACAAGCCAAAAAAAATTCAATAATCACGAAGTTATAAGTGTCTAAAGTTTTAAGAAGGGGTATGTTCTGTCCCTTTTTTGCAAACCGCAACTTCATATGAAACGATGACGCTGGAAGTTTGTGACGTCACTAATAGACGGCAACGTGCCGTGCCTCATCGTGTTCGGTGCCGCCGCCGGCGCGGCCCGCCGCGCGTGCGACGCGTGACGCGGCATCGTCGCATATTGTGACGTCACACACTGTAGCTTCGTAATTCTTTGAGATATCTGAATGGGATTTTGGTCACTAGGCATATTTTTTTGCCTTATTTCTTTTGGAATATTTTTCGAGTCTACACCCCTATTGCATCAAACTAGTTCTATTCAAAAAGCATTCATCAGCAGATTCCAATACCAATGAGTTTTATAAAAAGGCCACATTAAATAGTCTCAACCATACATAATTATCATCAAACATTGACCACACAACTCGAACAAGCTTTGAATAAAAATATAATTCTGACTTCTGTGGTCACACAAATAAAAATAACATTTGGGGCGTCGAGCAACCATAATAATAATATTATAATTACGTTTATCTTCTAGTAAAGCAGTGTAGCAAAATCTATTATATAAGTATTGGCTATTTAAGCTTTTAGACACTGTGTGTTAGTACCTTGTTCGATCTATGGGAGCAAAAGTACTGGCACTGTTGAAATGATTTCTGTGGCAAAACAAGTCAAACGGCCAGACGTTATTCATATATGTTCGATGACGTCTCCGTTCCATACAACGGATCGGAATAAAGTTTCTGTACTCGGTGTTAAAGCGGAGGCATGGCTGCTTTAGGGAGCAACCGGGAATAACGCTAGAAGAATGATGACTCGGGCAAAAAAATACACAGTGTCTTAAAGCTGCTTACTGTACAATTGTTAATATGTACGTATCTACGACAGAACGGGGTGGGATTGAACACATTGTAAATCTCATCTGTTGAAACACTAACCATCCTAATCTCGATATTTTGGCTATAATGCTATTTTGATCAACCATACGAGCTACACTTAAAAGATAGATGTAACTTACAGTATAGTTAAAGACTGACCGAAGATCCTTATAGCTATAAAATGCTTATTATAACCTCACGTCGCTTAAGTATTGTGCGCTTGACTTTAACGCTATGATTTTGTTCAAAATATCACGCAATAGTGAGCATTATGTTCGATGTAAAGTATAAGAATGCATAAAATTATCTTAATCATATAATTTACGTATCCGGATGAAGAGGCGGGCAGTATACATTCACAATTATTAACATTAAAATAGTATCAAAGACGAACGGATTTTCACATGAAATAGGCAAATCAGATCTGGATGGATACATACAGTTTTTCTATATTAATTGATCTAAAACTGAGAATTCTAATTTGTGCACCAAAAAAGTACTGAGAGCGTAAATAGAGAGACACTTAAAAATTATACCGGAATCTATAGTAGTAGTATCAATAATAGCAAAAACTATCATGCCAGTCGAAAAATTACATTTACTTATGAATTTTGAGCCTATAATTTCGTCTAAAACTTGATTGCAATTATAATTAAATGTGGTAAAAATAGTAACTAAAATTTCACTAAAACCATATATATAAGGCAATAATAGCGAAAACTATCACATTCAATTACATTTACTTATGAATTTTGAGCCTTTAATTTCGTCTAAAACTTGATTGCATTTATATTTCTATCCGGTCAAAATAGTAAATAAATTTCACTAAAACCATATGCGTAATTGCAAATCGTATACATTTAAGAAACTAGTAGAAAATTAAGACTAACATAGACATTTGAAATGCATTGGAAGAACTGGTATATCATCATTAAAATTAACTAATAAAACAAGCAAATAGTATAATGTGGCAATACAATCGTTTAACCATTTAACCCGACGAACGCGCGTCGTCTGTAGAACAATGTGTAAAGGGCTTATGGCTCGAACTCCGCTCCCTAATTAGGATGCTAAATTCAGGTAAGTGTCATAAGCCCTTTACTATTGTCCGTTATGAACACACGTGCGTTACTAGCGCGCTAGACGGGCATAAAGATAGAATAGAATTGAACCCTATCACATAGAAATAAGGTTCATTTATGGTGGGAATATAGTTCCCTCTGCCTTAAAAAGGGTTAAAATTGTATAAAAAAAGTATTTTACAAGATCCTGACCAATCCTACAAATCATATTCGCTACACTATTTTTTAATCACGCCAGCGAAATCAAAAATCTTTTTATTAAACTTCACATATCTGTGCGATGAGGAGTGGCAGCCCTAAAAAATACGCTATGGCAGTGTTAATGTTCGCTACGACATAACGTTCATTATGTGGATGTGGCCAGCGTTGTCGACGGTGACGAAGCAAGAGAATTTCTCGTCGAAACATAACTTTTTCGCGTTCATACCTGACAGCTTGATGCAGGCCAGTATGTCTTTTCTTTTGGAACCCTCCTTATATCTGAAATTGGTGAAAATGTTGATTATTGTCGGCTATAAGTTATAGCGAGGATACCGTTATGATGATTTAAATGGGGGTATATTTTTCGCTCGAATACGTAGGATGCCGATTTTTTTCCAGGAATAGTTAAGTTTAGATCATTTCATATTACTCAAAAATACGGCTATGGGCTTAATTCATAAATCTACAATACAGTTTTAATACTTACAACAATGTTTGCCTACAACCTTAGTTTTAGACAGGGCATTTTTGACGTTTCATATAAAGTTGCTGATTTTAAAGAAAGAAAGAAAACATTTATTCGTGACAAAAAAACATATACATGAAAACAAACTGTAAGCACATACATCCTTATTTTAAAATAACTACCATAACATTTTAACGTTAAACGTTTTTAACGTTATATATAACACTAGCTTCTGCCCGTGACTCCGTCCGCGTGGAACTCGTTTATATCGTAGCTCCATACAAACTTTCACCCCCCATTTCAGGGAAGTGGGGGGTTAGAAAGAGACAAAAAGCTTCGAGTCGATGAATGCTAGGTTCTCAATAGTCCAAAATACGATAATATGTTGAAAAATTCATCATCATGCTCATCATCATCGTCATCGTCATCATCATCATCATCGTCAGCGTCATCATCATCATCATCGTCAGCGTCATCATCATCGTCATCATCATCATCATCATAGTCCTCCCCCAAAGAGTGCTACAATGACCGGTCTTGCGCCACCCGCATCCAGCGGACTCCCGCGACCTTTACCAATCCACCTTGTGGGAGACCCGCCGCGCTTCTGGTACGCGGTCGCGACTCGAGAACCTTTGAAGAACTCCCTTTGAGAAACTCCCAACATGGCCCTCTCCATTGCCCTTTGGGTGACTTTGAGCCTCTGTCTCTGTCTTTGAGCGTCTGTATAAATATACTCACGTTTTATTCTTCCACAGCTCCCGCCAGCACCCCGTAGCGACGCCGCCAAAGAAGAAGTTGGTCGAGCCGATAGTCAAGTTCCCGACCGCCGCGGTGATCTCCCTCGGGCTCATCACCAGCGGCGTGACCACGTTGATCCTCTTCGGCGGCGGCTTGTTGGTGACCACGTACGTGATGTTCCACCAGACCATCTCCGCGCCCAGCGACACCAGCACGAGCGGCGGCTGCGGGGAGGCGGGGGAGAGCGGGGTCGCGGGCGGGAAAACCCAGGGCACGGGGGAGAAGGCGCACCACTGGACCCTGGCTTTGTGGAGCTTCAGGAGGCGAAGTTGGCGCTTGCCTTGCACGTTCCATAGCTGAAAGGAAGAGTTTCTTAGGGATTTTTTTTTTGTATAACTCACTACACATTTTATTAGGTGTGTCCTGTTTAGTAATATTTGAAAGATTGTTGTGTTAGCATGCTCTTCTTGATGAATTCCTGCACTACCTGTTTAAAATTCTAGTTTAAGGGCGGCTTGCAGCATTAATTTAAGTCTCGACTTAAACTCGACTCAGGCTTAAACTTGATATAACGTCTTGCGCGTCACTGATTTAGCCTAAATCTCGATTCAACCAAACGTCAAAGTTAAACTGCCCTTTAGGGCGGTTTAACTTGTTAAATCACGATTATATTGACAGAAGTGAAGCGTTGCGCCAGGTTGTTTTGTTTGTAATTTGGATTATATTTTGTGAAAATGGATTTCTCTTCGCTTATTGATCATGATATGTCGGACGATGACGAAGAAATCTTACAATATTTGGAAACCCCGTTTTTCTACCGAAGAGTGTACGTTCAAAGCGATTTGTTCAATACGTTACGAGATGACGAGTTTTTAAAACGATTTCGTTTAAGTAAAGAAAGCACGATGCTGCTTTTTGATAACATCACGAATAAGTTTTCAAGTGAATTTAACAGGTAAGTAAGTTTAGAAGTTTACTTCAGTTATGTTTCTGAGAAAAATAAACATAATAAAAATAACCAAGAGAAAATCTAATAAATAACATATAATTTGTTTTTAGGAACAGAAATGCTGTATCACCGATAAATCAACTGTTATGCACGTTGAGATATTTTGCCACTGGTAGTCAATTAACTGCTTGTGGCGATGTTATTGGCGCACACGAATCCACTGCATGTAGAATAATTCATAGAGTAACACATGCCATTGCCTCATTCTATTCAGATTTTATCAAAATGCCGATCACTGATGATGAGCAAAATAACACAGTAACAAAGTTTTATAATATTGCGAAGTTTCCACGGTGCATTGGTGCCATAGATTGCACTCATGTAAAAATATTATCTCCAGGTATGTTAATTTAGAAGCCATAAGCAGTTATTGAATGGTGTAATGCCACTGCACGCATATTCTTCCTCATCATGATGAGGAAGAATATGCTGCCATAGTGATAATAAATGGCATTGTATCAACAGGTGGAGATCATGCAGAAATCTACAGAAATAGAAAAGGCTACTTTTCTATAAACACACAGTGTATATGCTCTGCTGATCTCAAGTTCCAAGATGTGGTTGCCCGGTGGCACGGTTCTGTGCATGATGCCAATATTTGGGACAATTGTGCGCAGAAGAGAAACTTCATACAAGTTAGTTTTTTAGGATATTAGTGATTGTTGTGCTCATATGAGTTTATATAAAGTTATTTTAATTCCAGGGGGTTTATAATGACAAATTGTTGGTTGGTGACAGTGGATATGCCCAGACCCGGTACATGATGACACCATTACCTGAAAATTCTCCTAGTACTAGAGCGGAAAAATTATACCAGGAATCCCAAATAAGAACTCGAAATGTAGTTGAACGTGCCTTCGGAATTTGGAAGAGGAGATTTCCTATTCTATCAAAAGGAATCAATGTTAAGCTACATAGAGTACCGGGTAATCTATACTTTTATATTAATATTATAATTATAAAGAGGAAAAGTCTGCGAGTTTGTAGCTATGTAAGTTTACAAGTCTGTAGTCACTCAGTTAGTGATATAGAATTTGATATCTATTATAAATCAAATAATTGTTTTTTAGACTACTAGTGTTAAATAAAAATATTATGTACAATAATCAGAAAACACCTCCACTATAAATCATTCCATTTTTGTAAATTACAGGAATCATCATTGCTACTGCAGTTCTGCATAATATTGCAATATCGCAAAATGACTCTATGCCGCCTCCAGAGGAAGAAGCAAATTTCATTCCGGACATGTACACAATTACAGAAACCATGCATCTACCTAGGAGTGTAGCCGGCAACATTGAAAGGACTTTACTAATAAATAATTATTTTTCAAGACTATGAGATAGGTATAATAATAAATAAAATACTTTAAATTCCATGGCATATTTTATTGACTAATAAGCACATTTATTTTCTCTTTAATAATTCTAATTCTATTTCCTGTTTATTAAGTTGAATAATGTGTGATTTTTTCAGAAATTCTAGTTTTTCTACACTTATTTCCAAATTTTTCTTAGTAATTTCTAAATCTAACTGCTGTTGCTCCAGTTTTTCTACACTTATTTCTAAATTTTTCTTGGTAATTTCTAAATCTAACTGCTGTTGCTCTAATTGAATATCAATCAATTTTTTCTGGGCTTGAACCAGCTCCTTCTTGTCATCAGCCAATTCTTGAAATGAGACTGATACAGGTTTCCTCTTTCCTGTAAATTAAAATGTTATGATAACATAATAATTATTGTGATGTCATTTGACTTATACAAAAAGTCCTATCAAATTTTACATTTCAGGAAACATTAGGAGTTCTCTCACCTTTTTTTATTGTTTCCAAGCTTGGATCAATTTTCCTTTTCATTAAATTAAGCCTAGTCGTATTTTTATTTGATGAAAGTGGTGTGCAATCTGAAACAAAATGATCATATACTATATTATATATAGATAGGCCATTTAAATAATTATAATTGCAGATATCATTAAATATTTGTGTGATCAGCATGAATATTTGTTTCTGAGTCTTGGATGTTTTCTATGTATTTAAGTATTTTCTATCTATTAAATATCTATATATTTTCTATCTATAATCGTTGTCTAGTGCCCATAACACAAGCCTTATTGAGCTTACTATGGGACTAGGTCGATTTGTGTAAGGTTGTCCCCTAATATTTATATTATTATATTTATATTAACATGTATTGAAGATATACCATTTTCATTCTTTGGTTCTGCGCAATTTAGTGCATCTTCAATAGGACACATTTGTGACTCAGTAGGTAGCGACAGCTGTTGCTCCTTCATGAAGTCAGCATCTCCATCATAAATGGTGTAAAGACCTTCCAGAGAAGGCCCAATCAAAGTTTTGACCTTTTCGATGATAACTCGGTCACTATTGCTGCATGAGGGCTGAGGTGCCTGTCCACCACCTAAAAACAAATTTAAAGAAATAAGGCAAAATAATGTTACACATTTCAATCTATTGTAGATGCCAGCGCGGCTCTACTTGTGTATTGCGAATAAAGCAAAGCCACAATATAGCCGCACTCACACTCTTCCTCTATATAATATTAGTATGGAATAACAAATTCGAAATAATAACATTCTAATACCTGTGCGATTTAAGTCTCTTTTGTGAGACGCTTCCTCCTTCTTAGCTGCTGTAACCAGAGCTTTGAATGAGTTTTGGCAGTCAGCGCTGGTTTCATTTGTAGCCTGTGCTACCCGCTCCCAGTCTTGGCCATGGTCTTCCACGGCCTGTAGTAGTACTGGTGCTAAAATAATGAAATTATAATTAAAACATATATAATTGCTATACTTAGAGATAAGAATTATGGTATGCAGATGCTTACCTTTCAAAGCCATTTTTTGATTCGAGTGCATTTTTTTTACTTTTATTTTTTGGTTTTTATAACAGGCCAGTAGATTATCGGCGGTCCTGGGGGAGTAGCTAGTCTGGGAGTTATACTCCGAAGTCAAACTTTGCCAAGCCTCGTGCTTCTCCTTGGCTGTGGCTCCGTCTGTTTTTTTGTTCTCCATTATAGGGTATTTTTCTACCAGACGCAATAAAAGCATAATTTCAGCTGTGGTAAAATTAGGTGCCCTGGATCTCTTCATGATAGTAAAACTTCGAAACACGTTTAGAAAACACCACGAAACAAAACACAACACTGAACTGAGTGACACTGGCAGGTAATATAATATAACGGGCCGACCCGACCGAAGGACGCAACACACCGTTTCATTTTACGCCAAAAGAGAGATGCCATATTTTTTTACGCGAAAACGGAACGCAAAGAACGAATGGTGAATGAATGATCAGTGTAATCTCAGTTTAGTTAAATCGAATGTGAAATTTGTCCGTGCAAGACACACTTGATTAGGTTTAAGTTAAATCGAGGTTTAGACAAAATCGAGATTTAATTAAACTGAGTTTTGCACAATTTTGCTGCAAGCCGCCCTAAGTGTTTCCTGCTGTACAAAGGTTGTCTGGAAGAGATCGCTTTAAAGCGATAAGACCGCCTGTTGTTACCATTATTTATTAAGCAATTTTTTTTGTAAGATGTTTCTCTTTGTAGTGGTGCAATAAAGAGTATTTATTATAATTATTATTATTACACACACAGTACAGTGTAACTTTTATTACTTAGTTTTTGACACATAGATACCTTATACATTTCTGTGGGTAAGGTAGCTATGAGATTTAAATATAATTCTTTTAATTTTGACACTTGGAGACCTTATACATCTCTAAGAAATAAGATTATATTTTCTTTCTCTTATTGTATTTGACATGTATACTCTGATGTAGGTAATTCTATTATGAATAATGTATTCATACTATTATGAGTCTATAGATAGACGTTTTGACTTGTAAAAGTGCCCTCGTGGCCTATTTGCTGAATAAATATTTTGAATTTCAAACGTCACACGCATTTTTTTAAAAGGTGCGCAGAGAAAGCGTAACCTCTGAAGACCGGTGCAAAGTAGCACTCGTGAAAAAATATAGTTGACGTAGTGACCAATTTAGGTTCATTTTGTCAGTTTATCACACTCAAAAGCAATAAGGGTGTAGACTCGAAATTTATTGTTACTTCAATAGAAAGAAGGCACATAAATATGCCTAATGACGAAAATCCCATTCAAATATCTCAAAAAACCGGGACCTCCGGCTTCGTAGGCAGGGGTCACTACCAACTACGCTTCAGAGGTCGTCTATACGGGAGTAGACTCAAAATTTATTATTGTTACTTCAAAGGAAAGAAGGCCTAAAAATATGCCTAATGACGAAAATTCCATTCAAATATCTCAAAAAATTACGAAGCTACAACCGTTTTAATGTTGCTTGTTAGAGAGAGAAAACGCTAGCAGATCGTGACGTCACGATCCTCGAGCGTCATAGTAAATGACAATCGTTTCACATGAAGGTGCGTTTTGCGGAAAAGGGACATCCTCTTAAAACTTTGTGATTATGTAATCCCCTGCATTTTTAGGGTTCCGTACCCAAAGGGTAAAAACGGGACCCTATTACTAAGACTCCGCTGTCCGTCTGTCTGTCTGTCACCAGGCTGTATCTGAAGAACCGCGATAGCTACAGTTGAAATTTTCACAGATGATGTATTTCTGTTGCCGCTATAACAACATATACTAAAAACAAAATAAAATAAATATTTAATGGGGGCTCCCATACAACAAACGTTTTTCCTTACTGGTTTTATAGATAATGGTACGGAACCCTTCGTGCGCGAGTCCAACTCCCACTTGGCCGGTTTTTGAGTTTTAACCCTTTTTCGAAAAAAAACAATATAATTGATTATTTTATTTAGTGACTAATTAAAGCCTTATTAAAGCTGGTCAATGTATACGGAAACTCGAAATACACTTAACACTTACTCTTTTTCCTCTTGATGATCAGATTATTTAAATAAAATTGTAAAAATACAGTCAAAAATAGAATTACCACAACATCACCAGAGTCAAAACTAGAATTACCACAACGTCACCAGAGTCAAAACTAGAATTACCAATACATCACCAGTCAAAATAGAATTACCACAACATCACCAGAGTAAAAAATAGAATTACCACAACATCACCAGAGTAAAAAATAGAATTACCACAACATTGCCAGAGTCAAAAATAGAATTATATTATAGAATTATATTCCTTGTAGCCATGGAACGCTATGATGTAGATATTATGGCCATATGTGAAACCTGGTTGAAGGAGGGTCAAGAATCACGCGCCCCGGCGCCGCCGGGCTACCGGTTGCGGCACGTGCCGCGCGACGCCGCGAGCGGGCGCGCGCGTGGCGGCGGCGTAGGTATGTACCTCCGGTGCGGCATCTCCGCGCGACGGCTCCAGCACCCCGCTGCACCATTGGTCGAACAGATGTGGCTCGGTCTCAACATTAATGGTCTTAAACTAGCTGTGGGAACTGCGTATCGGCCTCCCTGGTTTGATGTTGATGCATTTCTTGATGCTCTTAGTGACTCTTTAACCTCTTTTGCGATGTATGACTATATTATTATATTGGGCGATTTTAATATTAATATTTTAAATAACCAGGAATCAAACTCAAAGAAGCTTATCAACTTTTTAAATTACATGCACTTGTCACAGTACGTAACAGAACCAACGCATTTTACAGAACATAGTGAAACCCTTATAGATGTCATATGTTGTAATAGGGCCGTCTCGAACGTGTCCGTTAACCATATTCCTGACCTTAGCAGTCATGCATTTATCACCTGCCAATTAAATATTAAAAAAGTTAGACCTCCTCCCAAATTACTTGTGTACAGGGCTATTAAAAACATTGATATAAACAATTTCAACACCGCCATTAATAGTATTGATTGGGAAAATCTGGTCCAAGGCAACGTCGATGATATGGTGGCGCAGTTCAACCAATGCTTAGTAAATATTTTTGACTTATATGCACCTTTAAAAAAAGTCCACATTAAAACAAACACCTATCCATGGATTACTTCTAATATTAGAGAAATGATGCGATTAAGAGACCTAGCTCATGCTAAATATCGCCGCACTAAGCTGGATAGCCACAAAAAGTATTATAAAGATCTAAAGAATTTAGTAAACGTGTCACTTTATTACGAACAGTCCGCATACTTCCAATATCATATTAATAGAAATATCAATGACCCCAGCAAACTTTGGAAAAACATTAAAAACAATTTAGTAAATTTTAAATCAAATGACTCGGAATTGCCATCACAACTCACAGATCCTAACTCTATTAATACTCATTTTCTTAATATACCTGGCAACAATACAGTAGACTCATCATATATAACGTTTCTCGAATCTAATCGATATGGCCCCGCGGTATTTAACCTAAAATCCGTAAATGAAACCGTTGTTTCCAAGATTATTAAATCAATATCAACTAATGCTGCTGGGGTCGATGGTATATCCTTGGACATGTTGATATTGACACTCCCAAGAACATTAGCCGTTATCACAAACATAGTCAACAAATCAATAGAAACGAATGTTTTTCCCGAACTATGGAAAATAGCGACAGTTAAACCCATCCCTAAAACACCCCATCCAGCTGACTACAAAGATCTGAGGCCAATAAGCATACTACCTCTTTTATCTAAAATACTTGAGAAGGTTGTATGCATGCAACTAACCGATTTTCTTGAAAGTAACAAAATATTGCCGTCAAGACAATCTGGCTTTAGAAAAGGGCACAGTACCTCGACTGCCCTCCTGGATGTGGTAGATGAAATTTTATCCTCGCAAGACGCAGGCAAGGGAACAATATTAGCCCTTCTGGATTTTTCCCGCGCGTTTGACTGCATTAATACATCTAATCTATTATCTAAACTAGCATATTATGGTTTCAGCGACAGCTCTATGGAGTGGTTTGCAAGCTATATGACTAACCGATCCCAATTTGTCCAAGTGCAAGGCGCTGATGGCTTAACCGCAGCATCGGGATTACTCCCAATATCGAGAGGCGTGCCACAAGGCTCTATTTTGGGCCCCGTATTGTATAGTCTCTACAGCGCAGATATTGTACATAATATTAAGCATTGCAAATTTCACATATATGCCGATGATATACAGCTGTTCATATCATTCAACCCCGATGACACCCGGCAGGCGGTCAATAGGCTGAATGAAGACCTCCACTGTATTGACAGCTGGTCTGGAAAAAACAGTCTAGTACTCAATCCCTCGAAATCAAAGTTTCTCGTCTTAGGTTCAAAAAAACAAGTCAGCCGTATTACGGCTGGAAATCCCCACGTAAATATTTCAGGAAAACATGTGGAGATGGTCTCGGAAGCCCGCAACCTGGGACTACTTATGGATAGCTTCCTGCACTTTGAAAAGCACATCTTAGAAACAGTCGGTAACTGTTTCTATAGGCTAACTGTTCTTTACAGAGTGCGTAATTATCTCAGTGTAGATATGCGCGTAAAACTGTGCGATACGCTCATCCTGTCTAAACTTAACTATGCGGATACGGTATATGGCAACTGCTTACTTTCGCGAACTAAGAAAGTTATACAACGGCTACAAAATGCATGCACACGCTTTTGCTTCCCGATACCTTCACGATCCCATATTACCCCGTATCTCAATACAAATAAACTTTTAAATATGAGTGGTCGACGTACACTTCACTTTGCCACGCTATTATTTGGTATTTTTCACAGTAAGAAACCCGCGTATTTGCATAGTAAGTTGATATTCTACCGGTGGCGAGCCAGGCGTATTCCACGACTGGTTTGCCCAAGGCACGATACCGCTGCATTTCGTGGCAGCTTTCGTTATGCTGCCACGAAATGCTGGAATAACCTCCCACCACCTATCAAGGAGAGCATTACTATTAGTGGGTTCAAGTCCAAACTGAAAAAACACCTAATGGCTCAACAAGTTATTGCTGCCGAAGGGTAGGATATCCAAAACACCATTACTAGCTCCCATTCCTAAAAACTATTAGCCGCAATTTAGTTAACCGCTAATTAATAAAATTATAAGTATGTATAATATAGGTACTTTTATTGTTGTAACATATATATATATATATTTTATAATAATATTTCATATAAGGTATTTGTATCTACTGACACAAGTCTCACAGTACGCTGTCCCGCACACCCCGCTGGCTCCACAGAAAACCAGCGCCGTTGATCACGCTAGCCGTGCCAACTGCATTGCTGAGTGGAGGCCATTTCAGGTCCACATCCCGATCTACTTTTTCGATGTATTTGTTAATGTGTTTTATTTTTATTACTTATGATGTGTTGTTGCCTGAATAAATGCCATTCTATTCTATTCTATTCTATTCTAATTACCACAACATCGCCAGAGTCCAGCCCCATGGCCAGTATATATCCATCAGCTGTGAGATCGCAGGACGTGATCTTGTTGTTCAGTCTATACTCCTGAATCTTGTGCAACTCAATTTGTTGTCCATCCCTCAACTCGAAAGTCTGAAAATAAAAGGAAAAACAGTCAATATAAAAAACTAAAGGATAAATTGAAAAATGTAATGCTTCGAGCCGTATTCGAACCGGCGACCACAGGCATTCATGCCGATGAGACGTCGGTGCCGTTAAGAAGCCAGTCTTCTGGTAGATGTCGATACACGCCTTCATCCATAAACATCATCATATCAGCCGAAAGACATCCACAGAGCCAAAGTGACCGGTCCCGTGCCACCCGCATCCAGCGGACTCCCGCGACCTTTACCAGGTCATCAGTCCACCTTGTGGTGCCTACACACGCCGCGCCTTCCGGCACGTGGTCGCCACTCGAGAACCTTTCCGCCCCAACGGCCATCGGTTGATCGCTAAGATGAGTTACTGAAATGTGAAACTTACCTGGAACTTCTTATTGTAATCGTCGCAAATAACCAGCACGTTCCCTTTGAAAGCGGCGCTGCAGATTTGCACGTCGTTCTGTCTCCCGTTTAGCACCTCCGCCCTCCAGTTTAGGCTGTCCCAGAGTTTCACAGTGCCGTTGTACTCCACTGTAGACAAACATCATATTTAATAGTAAATGTTTATTAAGCAGAAACGTCCGCTAACGAAATTCCAAATTTCGATCATAGTGGAAAATTGAAAAATTATTCGCCACGAGCGGGATTTGAACCCACAACCTTTGGAATCCGTCCATCGCTCTGCCAATTGAGCTACCGTGGGTCCGCTGATGGCGACGAATCTTTCAATCCCTTCCACTATTGTATTTTACACCTTAGGGAGGCTCGTAACGACATCTACCCCGAAGTTATTACAACTTCTGAAACGGCACCAACGTCTCAAGTTACATTGAGAATCGTTAGTAACAATGCGCTACCCCATTTTTAACAGTAAATGTTTATTAAGCAGAAACGTCCGCTAACGAAATTCCAAATTTCGATCATAGTGGAAAATGAAATCACCATATTAAATGATAAGTATACGATACAGAATTTGATTTTTAACTTCATATCTACCAGGTTCCTACCGAATGAACATAGCATTCTTATGTTTGTTTCATTACGTTAAAGAAAATTCAATACTATTATACGAACCGCTTGGTACTCCTCTCGAGGGTATTCCATAGTAATTATTATAGCGGTTTTCGTAAGTGTAATTTGGTTCAGTTGTGGTCGGAAGATATGTAAACTCTTGTACTAAGTGAGAGATGGAAAGTAACTATTCAAATGAAGGATAATTCACACCAAACTTATACTCGTACTTGCTACGATCCTGTGTCGCGGAAGACGCCCGCTGTCAAGCCGGTGTGCGCGGCTTGGTAATATAGACTTTAAATACTGTGTACATGATTTAATATCGTTTAAACATTGTCAAATCCATTCCGATCCGATGCGATGCGTGCCGTTTGGTGGGAATTATTATTTACGTCGATAACCGACTCATTGCAGCCTCGACTCGTCGTCAAAAAACCACAATAATATATAAGTAGTGTCAAGTTGCACAAGACGATGCGGTACAATTTACTCATTTACAATTTCATAAAGTGTCACAGCGCGACGCACCGTCCAGCTTTTGTCACGTTGCGTATAGATATATAGCATCTAACATACAAATAGACATGATACCCCTAAAGTCTAGTTTTTAACTTCGTATCTTAGTACAGCTGTCCATTTTTTAGATGTCAGTATATTAATATCTTGAAAAGCCCATTGAGACCTTTTCTCACTTTTTCTAATGTTCTTTTATGCATTTTAATGACCCACCAAATTGTAAACTGGTTGTCACTAGGGGTGAACTGAAAACCAGCGCTGTGTGCAGCTAGTCTGTGCCTAGTTCACTCCTATTGTCGCACAGATACGAGGGCGACACTGAAAATCTTTAGAACTGGCCACTTGTAATAAATATAATAAAAAAATAAGTTCAAAATTTGAAAATGGAACTCTTTCTTAATATTTTTGTGTACGAATTCCACTCGATTGTCATTTGTTTTACGATTTGGCGGCAAATTGAAAATTGTGTGTACTACGTGAGCATGAATTTAACGCGAGAAAATTTTCGAGCAATGATTTTTTACGACTTTCGATGTAATTTAAGTCAACAAGAAAGTTATGATAGACTTCGATTGGCCTTTCACGATGAAGCCCCATCTCGTGCTACTATTTACAACTGGTTTAATGAATTTAAACGTGGCCGCACTAATCTCACTGATGATCTGCGTGAGGGCCGGCCTTCTACGGCGACTACTGAAGATAACATCAGTGTTGTGCGGCGTATGATAGAGACTGACAAAAGAGTAACCTATCAGCAGATTCGTACAAGCTTAGCCATTGGTATGAGTCAAGTCCACAAAATCCTCCATGAACATTTAACGGTGAGGAAGCTTTGTGCCCGGTGGATACCTCATAATTTGACAGAAGCCCAAAAAGTCCGTCGTGTTGATTGGTGCCGTGAAATGGGTCAAAGATTCAACGGAGGTGACTCAAATGCTGTGTTCGACGTAGTTACGGGTGACGAAAGCTGGATTTACTGTTATGATCCTGAAACTAAAAGACAGTCTGCTGAGTGGGTGTTTCCTTCCGAGGAGTTGCCTACTAAAGTGAAGAGAGGTCGAAGTGTGGGAAAAAAGATGGTGGCCTCGTTCTTCGGAAGGACTGGTCATTACGCAACAATTATTTTAGAGGATCAAAAAACAGTTACTGCGAAGTGGTACACTAACAATTGTTTACCACTTGTCTTGGAAAAAGTTCGAGAAAAACGGCCTCGCAGTAGGATCCTGCTTCACCACGACAACGCCTCATCGCACACCGCCAAGCAAACGATCGACTATTTGGCGACGGCAAACGTGGAATTACTGGGTCACCCACCTTATAGCCCCGACCTTGCACCTTGTGATTTTTATTTATTCCCAAAAATTAAAGAAAAACTTCGAGGAAAACGTTTTATGGACGCCGACGAAGCAGTGGCTGCGTTTCAAAAGACCGTCGAAGAGGCCCCTAAGGACGAGTGGGCAAAGTGCTTTTCTCAGTGGTTCTATCGAATGCAGCGATGTATTGATGTGAAGGGAGGCTATTTTGAAAAGATATAATAAAAGTAATAAGTTGCTTGATTGCTCAGTTTTTGATTTTCTAAGAACTTTCAGTTTGACCCTCGTATGCTAGATTTAGTTTTAATTTTTCTGTTTAGTATGTTTTTATGTTATGTTCCTGTATCTGGTATGTTGTGTGGCAATAAACTACTATTATATTCTATTCTATCTATCTACGCAGCGTGGGTAGACCCCCCACTACGTTGACTGATGACCTGGTAAAGGTCGCGGAAGTGACCTGGTAAGGGCGGCGCAGGACCGGTCATCGTGGCACTCTGGGGGAGGCCTATGTCCAGCAGTGGACGTACTTCAGCTGACGACTAGTTGGTAGTGGCCCTGCCTACGAAGCAAGAGGTCCTGGGTACGAATCCCGGCAAGGGATTTATTTGTGGGATGAGCACAAAAATTTGTTCCTGAGTCATGGATGTTTTCTATGTGTTTAAGTATTTATTTATCTATATAAGTATGTTTATCGTCGTCTAGTATCCATAGTACAAGCATTGCTTAGTTTGGGACTAGGTTGATTAAGACGTTCCTAATATTGATTTATTATTTACTAGGTTCTGCCCGCGACTCCGTCCGCGTGGAACTCGTTTATATCGTAGCTCCATACAAACTTTCACGCCCCACTTCATTGATTTCCGGGATAAAAACTATCCTTGAGTCCTTCCCGAGGACTCAAACTATCTCTATACCACATTTCATCCAAATCGGTTCAGCGGTTTAAGCGTGAAGAGGTAACAGACAGACAGACAGACAAACTTTCGCATTTATAATATTATTAGTATGGATTTATATGATGATGAACTTGCAATTACCTGTCAAAAGTCCCCTGTCGACCCAGAAACAGTTGACGAGCGTGCTCTCGCTGAGACAGCCCCTGGAGCCAGGGAACTGTCGGTCTTTGGAGCTGATGCTGCTCTCGCTGCTGGAGTTGGACAGCTTGTCCGGTTGGCCGTTCTTCTTTTTTATACCTGAATAAAAATGCCACAGATTGAATCTCACTCAATATTTAATTGTAGCTAAAACTATCACCATGTCACCAGTCCACCTTGGGGGCCTACCCACGCTGCGCCTTTCGGTACGTGGTCGCCACTCGATAAACTTTCCTCGGCTATCGGTTCTAGATGGCCTCTGCCACTGGTAAAGGTCGCGGTAGTCCGCTGGATGAGGGTGGCGCAGGACCGATCATTGGGGCACTCTTTGGGGGAGGCCTATGTCCAGCAGTGGACGTCTTTCGGTCAGCCGACCAAATCAAAATCTAATCATATCAGTATGATGACGATGATGATGAAAATGGCAGAAATGGAAACCGTCCTTACCTTCCATATCATTCAAGATCTCCTGCGACCCCAAATAGCTGTTTCCCTTCTGCAACATCTCCGGCATCCAAATCCCATCATTCGTCAGTCGATACGCCATCAAACACCTGTTTTTCCCCGCCGCTACCAGCAGGTTAGGGTTGACGAAATTCAAGTACTGCACAGCACTCTTCACGTCAAGTATGACCCTGGTTTCTTTGGTGCGGAGAGCGTATTTCTGGACTCGCCCTGAGCGGAGACCGTACACGATATATTGGTTGCATGGGGATATTTTTAGGGCGGTTATTCTCTCGTCGGATTTCGTTATGATTTCGGTGAGCATTGTCGTTCCACGGATTATCTGATAAAGAAAAATGTATAGGCATGATGTTGTGTAATTTTTCTCATTCTTTCTTGGCTACTGTCAAAGATAAAACTTGGGTAGGGAAATATTCTTTTATCTACGCACATATCATTAGTGCTCTAAAATGCGTTCAGAAACCGTAGTAGGAAATGACCAATATTATTACAACCAATTCTACTATGAGAAATTTCTTGTCTGTGGTAGTAGGTAAAATCTGTACTTTAATGTTATTACAGTACAGATTTTTGTAAGGTTACGAGTTTAAATTTGGAACAGTTGTCAAAACTCATATGGGTCTCTATTCTAGTATTCATAGATATTAAAACAGTTATCGATGCGAAACGTCAATTCAGTACGTTTTTTTAATATAAACCGCACGATATTTGATCTCGAGTGACATAAGAATAGGGACTTCATTCGTCTATGATTTAAAAAAAAACATTCGTCTTGACGTAGGATCGAATTACCGCCATTACTGTTGTCATTTCTTTGTTGGTTTTTTGCTGTTACGAAAGTAGAATTGTGATAAGTAGTTTAATTGCAACTCACATTTTAGTTCAAAATATGAGTAGTGACTCCGAGAAAGATATCACACTCCGCCGGATATCGTAAATGCAGCCACGATAGCAACAAACATATTTTTCATCACACTTGCTCGAAAAGGGCTTCATAATGCGCAGACATACAGAGCTGTAATAGCCTTTGTTACGCCCACGGGCGTAATGGTTTTTTTCTTAAATTGTATCTGTCACTCATGCGGCAGTTACAAAGCAAAGAGGTTTTATATCAAATACGATGTCTCAAAACGTATTTATAAATAAATTTAAACTTAAAAAACTACTTAAACATGTTTAACTGAATTATTTACAGATTTAATATGTAGTTATTTAGTGTCTATGTAAAATGTTTTAAGTGTTTTCAAATCGTGGCTGTATACCGAAGGGTCTTTGCCATACGCGCCTCACGTCAAATTCAACAAAATGGACGACTGACGTGTTGCAGTTTTTATTACGATTTGTATTCATTTCATCTAAAATGTATTTGTTTCCTCGCAAATGTGATGAAAAACATTGTGTATAACACGGGCGTAAGAACATTGCAAACTCGAGTCATCAAAAGCCCTCCGCCTTCGGCGTCGGGCTTCTGATAGACTCTTGTTCGCAATATTCCACTTACGCCCCTCGTTAAACAATGTACTATTACGTCACACCTGGCCATAATGTGCGTACGGAAAAACTCGCACTGTGGCCAGGTGAAGACGTAAAATTGTGTACTCACCACGGGCGGTAATTCGTAAAGCCCCAGATCGCATATTTATGGCCCTCGGTTCGGGCCACAAACACCTGCGATCTGGGCCATTCACGAATTCACCGCCCTAGGTGCGTAATGTGCTATTACAGTGCTACTGTAGTAGCAATGCAGGTCAATTTCCTACGGTTTCTGAACCCATCTTAGAGTACTTTTATGATATGTGTGTAGATAAAGTAGTGTATGCAACTGTACATAATTTGGCCTCTGATTATGTATCAGTTGCATAAACTACTATTGTATACTTGTTGGATTTCACGAAGGCGAGTGGACTTGACGAAATTAGACTTTAACATCATAATAATAGGAACGCGCCCACTCGCCTTCAAGCGGGTACTTCTTCACACCATCGACATTATGTTCGTCACCTTCTTAGTGACTAACTTTATTTTATTTTAAGAACAATCAAACTGAAACTCGCGCCGTTGTCGTTGTAGCTGCAGATTCTTATTTCAACGATATAAGGTATACAATACCTGAATATTGTTCTTGTCATTTCACACTGCAGACGTTTTTGATAAGATAAGATAAGATTTATTTATTGTCCAGAACTGTGTACAAAAGATAACATAATAGATATTAAGTCCCAACAGTTTGCCCATTTCGGGCGTACAATAGCAAATTATATCAGCAATATTATTTAATCTAGACATACAAAATATTCATTCAAATTATAAAAACATTTCATTAATAGCCATTCCTTGAGCTTTCTTTTAAATATAATCCCATCTTGTGACTTGATATACTCAGGTAAATGATTAAAATTTTTAATGCCATTGACATATGAGCTCTTGCGAAGTATAAAGCTAGAAGGTCTAACGGTACATACGTCGTTTTTATACTGAGATCGGGTATTAATTTTAGTCACTTTTTTTCATAAAAATGTCATTTCGTTCTTTTACTAATAAACTAATTTGTAGTATATATATACTCGTACACGTCAAGAGTTAGTATTGCATTCTCTATGAACACGTCTCGTAAGGATTCCATATTTCTTTGAGGTTGATCGCGAGATGGCGAGTGACGAGCGTCTCATGAGACCTTCAAAGTTTTGTAAACCTTATTGCAATGGCGTAAGGTTCACATTCCTGTACAACTATACCTGTATGTTCTTGTCGTCTAACAGGGGCTGCGCCACTGTCCACGTTGCTGCAGTGTGTTTGAGATTAATCACGACTGACGGCTTAGATCGGTTACAAACGGCGACGTGTAACCGCTCTTAGAGCGACGAGGGTCTCTAAGTTTCGTAAGCCTTATTGCAGTGGCATAAGGTTCACTATACCTGTATGTTGTTCTTGTCGTCTAACACGGCTAGCAGGGGCTGCGCGCCGCTGTCCGCGTTGCTGCAGATGCCTTTGAGGTTGATCGCGAGGCACGGCTTGGAGGGCCGATCGAGACTCATGGTGCCTTTTAGGGGGGGCTTCTTCTTCTCCTCCTGAAATATACGTTATAATAAGAATAACGTTTGAAAATAGGTTTATACAAATATACTGCGTGGTATGGGGTGTAAGGGTGAAAAATGAAATGAAAATGAAAAAAATATTTATTGACTCCACCACAAAGTATACAATGTGTACATTAGTTTTCTTAAAGTAAATAAAATACAATAAGTGCATAACTTGTGCGGCGGAGACTGGTGCCCGAACTAGGTTGAACCTGTATGTCAGGTCGCCAGGTCTCCAAACCTCAGATGTAATCTAATGCCTGTGTGTGTGTGTGTGTGTGTGTGTGTGTGTGTGTTTGTTACTTTACAGGTTTCATAACGTTTTCAGTTGGTGAGAAAGTTTGAAAACCTTATCAATATGGTTTCCCTATCATATGGTTTTGAACCAGTTCAAACGAGTATTATGCGAGTAAGAATCGCGAGTACGATTAGTGCTCTATTACGTGTTAGCCGTCATCATCATCATATCAGCCGAGAGGCGTCCACTGCTGCACATTGCGCGTAGAACCGATGGCCGTTGGGGCGGAAAGGTTCTCGAGCGATCACGTACCGGGAGGCTCAACGTAAGTCAACCGCCACAAGGTGGACTGACGACTGGTAAGGGTCGCAGGAGTCCGCCAGATGCGCAGGGCTGGTCACTGTGGCACTCTTTGGGGGACGGCCTCCTGCAAGTGAAAGTGTAGTACGCCATGGGTACCTCGGAGTGTATGGCGAAGGACTTGTTCCGCTTGGGTGTGGCGTGCAAGTTGTGTCCGTTGCTGGATGTAGGCGTGTTCGGTGACGCGGCCTCCACGAAACTCACGTCGAACTTTGTCGTTAGCCGCACTTTTCTGCAATAAATGTACTGCTACAGTTTTTTATCTGCAGCATTGTGTGGCGGAGATCTAATGCCGGCTGTACACATTGGGCCAACGTTGGCGCGTGAGCAGGAGGCAGCTATGTAAACGAAAGAGATCGAGTTATAGCCCTCTCCCTCTAAGGCATAGCTGCCTTCTGCTCACGCGCCAACGTTGGCCCAATGTGTACAGCCTGCATAAGAGCATTGCATTGAAATTATTTATTTGCATAGACACAGTACAGGGATTTTTATAGTACATTACTACACAGGCCGGGAAGTAAGGGGACACCTGCCGGGTACATATAGACTGAAATTTTCGTGGCTGAACGCCGTGATGCTGTGCCATAAATTGTGGAATGGAAATTAAAAAAGACCATCTTGCAGGCCTCTAATTTTGTATGAAATGCCATTACGGATCTCCGGTCTCGCTGCGCCCGAAACGTGACACTTCGAAGCCCATTATGAGGAACACAACGCAACGTCAATATTTCATTGCATGTTTGAGAAAAATATATTACGTGTATCTAGCATGCATACAAGCGTGCAAATATGTAGGTCTCAATTAAATTATCAAAGAATACAACATAAATTAAAATAACTATACAATGTCAAATTGAATTAACAAACATTATTTACATAAGAGGCATAATCATAATAATCGTCAAATAGGCAGAATAAACTGAATACCACCAACACTCCCGTTTCTTACCCGTTCCTCTGCGTATTCTGCGCGACATACGCGGGGTCAAGCTGCCACACCTTGGCGCAGTTCTCTACCGTGCCCGTGCCCGTGAGCAACACGTCCGGACCGGGGAGGATATCGTTCCAGACTTCGCTCACAGCCATCGACATTACGTTGCTGAAATAATAGAATAGGTGCATATAAATCATTTTTCCGAATCGCGGGGCGCATAGCACGTAGAACCGATGGCGGTTGGGGCGGAAAGGTTCTCAAGTGGCGACCACGTACCGGAAGGCGCGGCGTGGGTAGGCACCACAAGGTGGACTGATGACCTGGTAAAGGTCGCGGGAGTCCGCTGGATGCGGGTGGCGCAGGACCGGGCACTTTGGCACTCTTTGGGGGAGACCTATGTCTAGCAGTGGACCTCTTTCGACTGATATGATGAAATCATTTGTAGGCCGCTCTTTGGGTAGATGGATCTATTGCTTTGTACAGTCGCTCACAAAGGTCAGGCTTCACAAACATCTGAACACGACTTTATTGTCGAAGCCATAGAGTGCAATAGAACCCTGAAGAGTACAGATGTATGTGACGCTGACTGTACAAAGTAGAGAGGAAAATGTTTTGATTTGATGACCATTGTTAAAAAAAAGCGCGGATTGCAAAGGCGAAACGCTGCACAAACGTTGAGACGAGGACGGGTTTTATGTGCATTATTTTGCACATTAAGTGACCAAAAACTATCCATATTTTAATGAATCTCTTTTGTTTTGATGACAGCTTGACTGTGACTCGCCATTGCGAAGTGTCTTTGACTTGACGTCTAACCCCCTTATTCATAAAACTTAAAACGTCTCTGCTAAATAAAATGTGCTTCGTCCCTTTCTTACGAACACAAATGTCAAACTGACAGATAAGGACAAACGAATTTTAACGCCATTTTAGTTAAAACAGGCTTGTAGGGCGTTTATGAATACGGCCGTAAATGATTAAAGTAGATTTTCTTCCTTGCTGTACGCGGAACGATAAAACGACTAACCGCGTGTTCACACTGCGTCCGTTTCCGTGTCCGGGAGGCATCCGTCTCTTTCGCACTCGGGCGAAACATCGCAAGCGAGAAAAAGAGGGATGCCTCCCGGACACAGAAACGGACGCAGTGTGAACACGCGGTAAGACGGCATCTGTTCCGCCTATTAAATAAATAATAATAATTTATTCACATAAACAACCCTGGGTTTTACAATATTTATGAAATATAAAAAAACGAAATTTTCTCAAACATGCAATGAAATATTGACGTTGTGTTCTTCATAATGGGCTTCGAAGTGTCACGTTTCGGGCGCAGCGAGACGAGAGACCCGTAATGGCATTTCATACAAAATTGGAGGCCTAGGCCTGCAAGATGGTCTTTTTAGGGTTCCGTACCTCAAAAGGAAAAAAACGGAACCCTTATAGGATCACTCGTGTGTCTGTCCGTCTGTCACAGCCGATTTGCTCCGAAACTACTGGACCGATTTAGTTGAAATTTGGTAAACATATGTAAATTGGTGACCCAAAGATGGACGCGTAAAGTAAATTAATAAATTCTGAACAGATTTGAAGTAATTGAGAAAAAACGACGAAAATTGACCATTCCCCCCCCCCCTTATCTCCGAAACTACTAGGCTTAAAATTCTGAAAAAAATATTTATTTATTTATTTATTTATTTATTTATAAAACATTTTATGACATTACAGTTATAAACCTATGCGTCACAAAACCTAAATTAAGAATAAAAGATTCACAATAATAGATAAACAAACAGCTTAATTTGGAACAGTAGAGCACCTAGTATCCATCGCCTCACAGAATCTCAGGCATTCACTACACACTGCCGCCCATCGCCACGCAAACAAGTCACACTCGGGTGTCGATGTCAGGAGCGCATTGAGAAGTGAGAGGGCGCGGGGCAACGGCGAATTCCTGAGCGACACGGTCCTCGACGACGGCACAGCCAACAAGTCGCGCTGTCGAGGTCTCAGGGCTATCCTCGGGACATCAGGGACATACAGTCGCACCAGACGCTCCACAATCTCGGGACAGTCCGACTCACCACGCAAGGCCTGACATGCCGAGATCATCAGATGACAATTCCGCCTGACCTCCAAGGAGTTGTACCCGAGGGAGCCGAGAAGGTACTTTGTTGGGTACAGATACGGATAAAATCCGGATATTTTTTTATAAAGGAACCTTAAAAACGCTTTCTGAACCTTCTCAAGGAGTAAGGCATACGTCGATTCATAGGGGTTCCATATGATCGACGAAGTCTCCAGCTTACTCCTTACTAAGGCATTGTAAACCATTTTTATGGCCACCGGATCATGAAAGTGGCGAAGGTTTCGAATCACAAAACCCAGTCTCCGAAAGCAGCTAGTGGCAAGAGAAGAAATATGCTCGTGAAAAGTGAGCCGCGTGTCAAACACTACACCCAGATCTTTGACGGAGGAGACACGATTTATCGGCTCTGTCCCCAACATATATTGAGCATATATGGGATCGAGAGAGCGGCCAAATGAACACACACAGCACTTGGCAGGGTTAAAAAGAAGTTTGTTCTCGAGACTCCACCGAAACACCAAGTCGATGTCCCCTTGTAATGTCTTGCAATCAGCCACCTGCTCCACTCCATATATCAACTTGAGATCATCAGCATACAAGAGACATTGAGCCGCCCGAAGAACCGATTGGAGATCGTTAATCATGATCCCGAATAACAAGGGCCCTAGTATGGAGCCTTGGCTAACACCAGATCGGGTGTGGTAAGGAGCCGAGACAAAACAACCATGTCGGACGAACTGCTGTCGATCGCGCAGATAGCTGGCGAAAAAGGTTAGCAGTTTGGCAGAGAAACCAATTTTGTCAAGTTTGCTAAGCAACACATCGTTATCCACTCGATCGAAAGCCTTCGTGAAATCAAAATAGAGCACATCGACCTGGATACCTCTATCGAGATGAACAGCAATATTGTCCGTTAATATCAACAGATTCGTGTTGACCGAGCGACTAGGACGAAAGCCATGTTGCGCATCGCACAAGAAGGGCCGAACCTGTGAGGACAAAGTCCGGTAAAGTATAGCCTCAAACAGCTTACCAAAAGTAGGAAGAACGGCTATGGGCCTATAATTCTCTACAGCGGAAGTGTCACCTGCCTTCGGGATCGGTTTGACTCTAGACAACTTCCAACTTCGAGGATATGACCCAGAAGAGATGGCCAGGTTAAAAATATACAGTATCGGGGTCGTTAGGAAATCCATACAACCCTTTACTATATACGCTGGCAAGTTATCGGGTCCAATAATATATGGAAAATAGTTCCTTGCCTAAAGATTACAGGAAAACCTATAAGAAGTTTGAGTATTCAAAGTAACGGGAAAATTCTCAATATTATTGTGTATTTTGTATGGAGCGCCTGATGATTGAGCATAGCAATTTTTACGTCCGATTAAAAAAACACTTATTAAATTTAGACTATATACGGAACCCTCACCACGCGAGTTAAACTCGCACTTGTCGGGTTTTTTAATATCCATTCCACGATTTGTGGCACAGGATCACGGCATTCAGCCATGAAAATTAAAGTCTGATTTCTTGGAGTTTTTTTAATTTATTTCATTGCATGTTTGAGAAAAGTACATACCTCGGCGTGAAAAGGGGTTGCCGGCCGAGTACATATAGACGGCCGAGCGTAGCAAGGTCGGATAGTTATGAGGCTGGCAACCCCTTACTTCCCGGCCTCTGTAGTAATGTACTAATAATAATTTATGGCAATAGTTATGGCAGGTATGTGTGACAGAGTGAAATAGACGAAACTTTGCGGTTGTCCTATTCCGCGAGCAGCAAGGGAAACTAAGATTAAAATAGGCGTGTAGACACTAAATAAAATAATCAATGATACTATATTTTCTCGAAAAGGGAATAAAAATGTACTCATATGAAACGATTGTCATTTACTATACCGCTCGCAGATTATGACGTCACTAACTGCAAGCCTTTTTTCTCTCTAACAAGCAATATTAAAACGATTGTAGCTTCGTAATGATTTGAGATATCTGAATGGGATTTTCGTCACTAGGCATATTTTTTTGCCTTCTTTCTTTTGGAGCAATAATACATTTTGAATCTACACCCGTATTACTGCCAGATTGGTGGATTGAAATAAATGTATTTTTATTCAGGCAATGGCACTTTTACAAGTCAAAATTCTACCAGCGTTTCTGAATAAGAAGACCACTGTTAAGAATAATCGCCGAAACAAACTCATAAGTCAGTCATTTTTGGCCAAAAAAAGCTTATTACCTTATTAACCTACTTAAAATAAGTCAAACTGAATATGAATACAAAGAGAAAAGAACGCATGTCCGACTCTGGTTTGGTCCATGCATTTCTGTCAGTGAGATATTGTCTGTTGATTGTCCAGAGAAAAGTTTAGAATGCTCTAATAACTCACCCTCTCCTGTTCTCCAGGTCGAAGACCCTGGCCAGGTTGTTGAGGTCGACGCAGATGACGCGGCTGTCGTCGGTGGCCACGAACAGCAGCGAGCCGGTCTTGTTGGCCGCCAGCGACAAGAACGTCAGCTCGGCCCGCACCGCGTCCGCTGGGGAAATCCTTTGTTGGTCAATTTGGGTGTCATTGAGCTTCTAAGGCAAACCGCGGGTAGTTTGGCATTTATGGTGACGTTTGCAGCGACACAAGCGCACTACAGTATTGAGTATAGAGTTGTAGGTGAAGTGACAAAGGTTTGAAAACAAATCAAAATATTTTTTTTTTTTTTATTCAATTATGCGGGACACCAACAGAGTACAGAAGTAGCTAAGCAAAATAACACGCTCAAAATGACCTACACAGATCCTTATTGCCCTGACATTAGGGTTGGTGTGATGAAATACCTTAAAGCCTAACATACATACAATACATATAACAACTAATTACTTAGGCGACGAAACAGCGTGGCTCCGTTGCGTCAAGTCCGGTGTAGAATTCGGTAGGTCGGAATGATATTTCGATGTAATTACAATATCACCTGTGATCACGGAGCGGGTGCGGCGGCTACCGAAGTTGGTCTGATGTCCGTTCAGTTCTAGTTCGTGCTCTATCACTTCTTTCTGGGTTAGGATTATTATTCGGTTGGTTCCTGAAATGCGTAGAAAATTCTAGGAGTGATTGAAACTGTGAATACCGTTTGGCGAGGTAAAATCTGTACCTTACATTTTAAATACACTCAGAGGCAATGAAAACGGGTCACTTTCCATGGATTACTTTACAAAGTGACCCGTTTTCATTGCCTCTGAGTGTAATTCCCAATGTGAACTATGAAGGTACGCTACCTCAGAGGCAATGAAAACGGGTCACTTTGTAAAGTAATCCATGGCAAGTGACCCGTTTTCATTGCCTCTGAGTGTAGTTTTTACAGTACATATGGTGCTACTTTCCCGCACTAGTGCGGAAAAGAGCACTTTTCGTGCATATGTCGAAACTTTAAAGAGCCATATGTACAGTAAGACGTTGTACGATACACGTGCGAATAGGTAATTCGCAACTCGTGTCGATTTAAAACACTCCCTTCGGTGGTGTTTTAGTTTATCACCACTCGTTGCGAATTTCCTATTTTCGGCACTTGTATCGTAAATAACTATTTTGAAGTCAATTAAAAAAAAAACCACTGCAAAACGGAGATTTCTTAGCAGAAACCTCAGTTATTTCAGCTTGCGAAACTGCAAAACTTTCAAAACCGAACAGACTGCAAAAGCACGGCACTTCAGCCACAGGTCGAAGCGAGAAGTGTACAAAGACTAATAAAGTTTTTAATGTTCTTTAGATTGGTGTTAACTAACGACTTGTTCAAGAATCAGCTGCAGCTGAGTAGTAATCATAATAAAACTGGCTTATTCATAAACTTTCATCAAACCTATTTCAACTAAAATGTCGTTTTATCCTTTCATCTGTGTTTGATTAGGATCCTACCCACATTTTTAGTAACCTTTTTGAATTTATTTCAGACATAATTCATTTTCTCTAATGCGGCGCGACCGAGACTTGAACCCACTATTTTGTTAACCCATCACAGACGAAAGGATATTATTATCTCTCACTTTGACATTTGTTAGTGAGAAAATAGTTCAGTATTTTATTTTAGTTATCAGAGGTTTTTAGGGTTCCGTAGCCAAATGGCAAAAAACGGAACCCTTATAGATTCGTCATGTCTGTCTGTCTGTCTGTCTGTCTGTCTGTCTGTCCGTCCGTATGTCACAGGCATTTTACTCGAAAACTAGAAGGTGTATTTTGTTAACCACTACATAGTTGTGTTGTTGCAAGCCCACGTGTGGCACATCAATCGATAGTCCTTTCAAAATAAATATAAGGTTTCTCAGCATTTTTTTTGATTATGTGAATAGAGTCGGAGATAATCACCTCGAAAGTCACTAAAATTGAGTCCCCCCCCCCTCTAATTTCTGAACCGTGTATTTTAAAAATATGGAAAAAATCATGCTCATAGGGCTTATTAAATTCTCTCAGCGAAAATTGTTTTGAACAAGATCGGTTCAAAGGTTTTTGAGATATTTCTAAAAAACTGCCTTCCTTAAAGAAGAGGACATAAGTGCCATAATATTTCAGTAACGATACGACCTTTTTAATAGGCACGGAACCCTCGTTGTGCGTGGTCCGACACGCACTTGGCCGCTTTTTTATGTTTTATGAAGAAGGGGATTTATCTATAGCACTGAGCACTACGTACATACCTGACACAGTAATGATATCTAAAACCGTATCATTCTCTTCCAAGGATACCACTTTCTCTTTGTTTTTCAAATCAACGACTTCCACATAGTTCTTCGTGTTGTTGGCCGTCGCCATTATCAAATACCTGAAATAATAAACCTATTAGGGGAGAATGTTACACTAGTAGACATATTCCCTTAATCATAAACGATCATTAAAGCTAGTTTAGCTAAATTGCCGTTAATATTCCTTTGTGAGAAAGGGACAAAACACGCACTTTAAGTGAGTTTTATGAATACGGGGGATAGTCTCTGACTAAATAAGTATTAAGACTATTAAGTAAGTAATCTTAAGAGCAAATCCAGCCTTGGTATCAATGGTTCAAAGAATACCTGTCATCATAGCTAGGTACGCAAAACAACATCTCCTTGTCCCTGTCTACCAGGTCCGTGTAGGTCTGTCTAGGCACTTCCTTAGGATCGTAAAGTATGACCGTTTTAGAAGTGTGCGCTATAAGGATCTCGGATTCATTCATCCAGCGACAGCTGAAGGGACCGATGCGTCTATGCTAATAAAATACTAAATTAAAACACATACCTGTCATCATAGCTGGGTACGCAGCACAACATCTCCTTGTCCCTGTCTACCAGGTCCGTGTAGGTCTGTTTAGGCACTCCCTTAGGATCGTACAGTATGACCGTTTTAGAAGTGTGCGCTATAAGGAACTCGGTTTCATTCATCCAGCGACAGCTGAAGGGACCGATGCGTCTATGCTAATAAAATACTAAATTAAAACACACACCTGTCATCATAGCTGGGTACGCAGCACAACATCTCCTTGTCCCTGTCTACCAGGTCCGTGTAGGTCTGTCTAGGCACTTCCTTAGGATCGTACAGTATGACCGTTTTAGAAGTGTGCGCTATAAGGAACTCGGTTTCATTCATCCAGCGACAGCTGAAGGGACCGATGCGTCTATGCTAATAAAATACTAAATTAAAACACATACCTGTCATCATAGCTGGGTACGCAGCACAACATCTCCTTGTCCCTGTCTACCAGGTCCGTGTAGGTCTGTCTAGGCACTCCCTTAGGATCGTACAGTATGACCGTTTTGGAAGTGTGCGCTATGAGGATCTCAGATTCATTCATCCAGCGACAGCTGATGAAGGGGCCGAGTTTGGGCGTGATGATGAGGTTACTGGGATAGTTGTTGTTGTAGAGCTCCTCGGGGTCTGTGGGGCAAGCGAATATGATCATTTATCAAGAGAAACCTACCCATAGCCACCTAACTAAGTAATAAGTTGTTGTGGAGTGTGGTGTTACCACGGAATAAAGAATCCATGGATTCTTTATTCCGTGGGTGTTACTATGCACGTTTGACGACCGGATAGCCTAGTGGGTAGTGACGCTTCCGGGATTCGAACCCAGGACCTTCAGCTGAAGGTCCTGGGTTCGAATCCCGGTAAGGGCAAATATTTGTGTGATGAGCATGAATATTTGTTTCTGAGTTAGGAAGTTTTCTATGTATTTAAGTATTTATATCTATTATATAGGTATATATTACTTAAGTACTACTATCAGATATGATCGATGATGTCAAAAACTTTCTGTTTATGCGGCATGTATTTAAAATTGTGGCTGTTTCAAGGGTTCCTATAATTTGAGTTGGGATCTGGAGGGTCTTCAAGCTATTACATAGGGTTTTGGGCACTACTCTTGTTGTGGAAATAACTATTGGGACTATATGTACAGTAGTACCACAAATATAAGTTACATCGGCAATCTTCGTCCACGCCGACGAGTGCTGACAAGTACCGAATGAAATCGAACGTATGATCATTTCAATAAAGACCTTGTTGCACTATACGTAGGGTATAATATTCAATGACAGATGAACTCGTGCTTTCTCGCTCATGGCGCCAGACAAAATGGCGGGCGCCGGAGGTGCCGGCGTCGCGCGCAAAATGTCGGCCAATGAGAGATCGTTGAAGATTATACCCGCGCAAACGCGCTGCCTTATGATTGGTTAAAATGTTTTCAAAAATTGCTTTCTGCGCAGGTACATCGTTGTAACTTATATTTGTGGTAGTACTGTACAGTGCTAGCTTTTATTATTATTATTACCAGAGGTCGGCGGGGGTGAGCTTTTTTTACGGCATTAATGTCACGTAGTATTAATATGGATAAGGTGTAGTCATAAAGAAATATTAAAAGAAGATAGAATTGAAATGATTAAACATAAAATGAAAATGCATTACAACGAATAAAACTAATCTTTTTTTATTAATTGTAAAACTTTTGTGCTATTGTAATAAATATCTATATTTTTTTCTATATTTTCAATTCCTAATGAGTTTCGCTTTGAGTTCAATATCCATCTATCAGATAGAAAAAGATGTTTCTCCATCCAAAATTCTGTGCAAAATAGATTAATCACATACCGTAGATTCTTATAAAATTAATTTGTTTTGATGGCGACGTAAAGCTCGTAGCAGAAAGGTAGCCTAAATAAAATCATTTCATCTACACTAATATTTTAAAGAGGAAAAATTTGATTGTTTGTTTGTTTGTATTGAATAGGCTCCGAAACTACTGGATCGATTTGAATAATTCTTTTACTATTAGAAACCGACGTTATCCCTGATGAACATAGACTACTTTTTACCGCGGGAAAATGCTTCATTCCTACGCACTATCCGTGCGAAGCCGGGCCGGGCATTTGCCATTGAATGACAAGGTATGTCCATGTTATGCAAAAACGGAAAACAGCTCACCCCCGCCGACCTCTGGCTATTACGCTATGGCTGGCTATTATTATTTTACGCAACGACCGTACAATGCACTGAGAGTGCAATACAATAATGTCCTCAGGGCCCTGTTGCGGCTCCCCCGATACGGCAGTGCGTCGGGAATGTTCGCCGACGCAGCCGTGGACGATTTCTATGCAATGATACGCAAGAAGTCGGCGTCCATTATACGTCGTGTGCGGGGGAGTGGCAACAGTATCCTGCAAATGGTCGCCGAGAGGCTAGACTCGGGCATCCTGGCGCGCTTCATAGACCTGCACGTCTATAGGGATAGATGAGGCGCGGGAGGAGCCTGTTAGTTTTATTTTATTGTTTAATTTTAATGTCTAACATAGTTCTTTAAGGCAATTGTTACTAACAAAAGTATGGAACATGTTTTCCAAAATAAACGTTTTTTTTATTTTTTTTATTACCTTCTTCAGCGATCCGGTCAGGGTGTTCCGGCTGCACGTCGTCCACGTACCACACGGTGAGCACCCCGCTGAACGCGAGCGCGCCCACCACGGGCGGGTTGACGGGACACGCGCCCACCCATTTCACCGGGGACCCGCTGCCGGGCAGCTCTTTGGCCAGGTTGTTGGTGGATATGTCGAACATCTGCCAAGTAAACGTCGGTTTTAGAATCGCGTAACACCCGTGGCTAGCGTCCATAGGCTGTGGTGGCCGCTTACCATCAGAGTGTATCCTTTTTTGACACCGACGTGGTATTAAAACAAGTTTTCGTTAGCTTATTTCCAGCTGCTTGCACCACCACGTGCTTTAGTCTACTCCATACATCAAAAATATCAGATTAATATAGTAATACGGGTGTAGACTCGAAAATTATTATTACTCCAAAAGAAAGAAGGCAGAAAATATGCCTAGTGACGAAAATCCCATTCAGATATCTCAAATAATTACGAAGCTACAACCGTTTTAATATTGCTTGTTAGAGAGAGAAAACGCAAACAGTGTGGGACGTCACAATATGCAAGGCTGCCGCGTCACGCGTTGATGGCGGCGCCGTCCACGATGGGCGCGGCACGTTGCCGTCTATAAGTGACGTCACAATCTACAAGCGTCATCGTTTCATATGAAGTTGCGTTTTACGAAAAAGGGACGGAACATACCCCTTCTTAAAACTTTGGACACTTATAACTTCGTGATTATTTAACCTCTTGCGTTGATTTTTTCTCCATTTGACACATTTTTAATCCTTTTTCCCCGTCTTTAGATCTCGAAAACGAAACGGATCTATCAAGCCTTCGATTTTACCCCAAGATCATGGCCGGGCCGTTATATAGCACACATTATATGGTGTTTTGAGCCGAAACCCTAGAATATACGAGTATCTAAGTCTTACCTTTATAGAGCCAGACAAAGTCCCCACTAGAACACAATCGCCGAGGAAACAAACACATCTTATGTTCTCGTCCTTCAGGTCTATTGTGGAATGCTTGATCTCCTCTACGTTTTGTTCGTGCCTGAAACAGATTATGGAATAGAAAAGTGTAATAATCGGAGCTCGGAAACGGTGAGCTATTATTATGTCATTGATGTCATGTTTAGATATTATCATTAATATGGATACAATGGTATACCCTTTCCGAGTTCTAGTAATAATATTCTGAATATATCCAGCAGAGTGTGTGGGGAAAAAAACGAAGAATAGCACTGCTAGCCTCGCCTCATCTCTTCCTTTCGGTGGATTATTTCCTCGCACTCCGCTCCGCTGGGTCTCTACTCGGGTAGCGGTCTAACGGTACAGGTATATACCGTGTACCAAGGAACATCTCCTCACTATACGAGTAAACAGTACTTACAGAAACTCGAAATACAGCTCGTTTTTGGCAATATTTTCCTGTGCCACAGCGGTCGCGCGGTTGTAGAGTATGCCTTTAGACTCGTGCTGTAGTATACTTTGTGCGAGGTCTGTGCACGGGTAGCGGTACAGGTCTATGCCGTGTGTGCCGAGGAACGTCTTCAGTGCGTATAGAAGGTCTTTATACAGTTCCTGTAATTAGTAAACCTCTATTAACAGGGAATATACCTTTGGAATACCTCATACTCGTCCATGCAATAAGAGAAAACGTTTTTCCCTTTCTAAACATTCCAATCTCAATGATTTTTTAATACGTTATTGACACAATTAAAGACTACGTTTATAGGTTTTCCTTTTTCATAATTTATTTAAGAACAAGCAACATTAAAACGGTTGTAGCTTCGTGGTTTTTTAAGATATTTGAATGGGATTTTCGTCATAAGACATATATTTCTGCCTTCTTCTTTTGAAGTCATAAACAATTTTGAGTCTACACCCCTATTACCAATTGTGAAAAAAAATATAGTCGTCAAGAAAAAGCTTGTACTAAAAAATTTCAATTAGCCAGAAACTTATCGTTATTATTATTACTGTCAGATAATAATGTATAAACTTACATCTTCACCAACAATCAGCCCCTCGTACTTCTGCAAATCCAAAATGACATCCGCCGGCGCCGTTAACCTCACCTTATTCCCCAAAAACTTCAAATCCAAGAACAATTTTTTGAACAAACTCCACTTATCATCCGAATTCTTTGTATTGAATATATGGTAACCGATGTAGAAGGCAATATAGCCATCATCAACAATGTCTAGTGGCGTTGTATTGATGTTATCATAGCCGTAACGCTTGAGGAATCCCGCGTGAGATTTCTTCATTTCATCAACGCTTAGCGTCGACCTTAGACAATTCATTATAAGGTCATGTATCTCGTAAATGTATATTCTCTCATCATAATTGTAATCTTCCATTATTAGGCATTTTCTTCTAAGTTGTTTCATGATCGATTCCACTTCTGAGACATCTTTGTCCCAGAGCCGGCCGATGACTTTGGCGGTGACTTTAGCGTTGTCTGGCAGGATCGCGAGCTTCTTGAAAAGAGGTAGGGTGGCGGAGTCTAAGGCGTTGATGCAGACTTTGATCGGGTTGTCGTGCTGTCGCGGTTTACTGGAAAGATATTGTACATGCAGTTGCAAGAGTTTTATACTTAGCTAGCGACCCGCCCTGGCTTCGCACGGGTACTATATTATACATATAAACCTTCCTCTTGAATCAATCTATCTATTAAAAAAACCGCATCAAAATCCGTTGCCTAGTTTTAAACATACATAGAGACAGACAGCAGGAAGCGACTTTTTTATACTATGTAGTGATGATAATAGTACATTGTTTAACGAGGGGCGGAAGTGGGATATTGCGAACAAGAGTCTATCAGAAGCCCGACGCCGAAGGCGGAGGGCTTTTGATGACTCGAGTTTGCAATATTCTTACGCCCGTGTTATACACAATGTTTTTCATCACATTTGCGAGGAAACAAATACATTTTAGATGAAATTAATACAAATCGTAATAAACACTGCATCATGTCAGTCGTCCATTTTGTTAAATTTGACGTGAGGCGCGTATGGCAAAGACCCTTCGGTATACAGCCACGATTTGAAAACACTTAAAAACATTTTACATAGACACTAAATAACTACATATTAAATCTGTAAATAATTCAGTTAAACATGTTTAAGTCGTTTTTTAAGTTTAAATTTATTTATAAATACGCTTTGAGACATAGTATTTGATATAAAACCTCTTTGCTTTGTAATTGCCGCATGAGTGACAGATACAATTTAAGAAAAAACCATTACGCCCGTGGGCGTAACACAGGCTATTACAGCTCTGTATGTCTGCGCATTATGAAGCCCTTTGCGAGCAAGTGTGATGAAAAAGAACATACGACCTGACCGGTAAGCAGATACATATGGACGAGTACAACTCCTCTTTCTGCAACTTGTTTAGATAATACGTCCACTAACTATTATCATATAGTTCAGACTCTCAGGGTTTCCCGATAGTATAGCACTCAGCAGAGCGATATAGAACGGGTTGCCGTTGCAGATGTCGTGCTCTTTAATAAAGTGACAAAAATGGTGGTGACCATTTACAGATTATATTATACTTACAACAAAAACTCCTTCTTTTTTTGCAACTTGTCCACATAGTACGTCCACCGTCTATTATCGTGGTTGAGACTCTGACGGTTCTCCGACAGTATAGCGCCCAGTAGAGCGATATAGAACGGGTTGCCTTTACAGATGTCGTGCAACTTTTTGGCTTGCCGCGGCAAAAAGGTCACTTTAACGTCAAGACAGGAGGCGAAGAGTTCTAGGGATTCATGCTCTTCGAAGTTGTTTGCTATCTGTAATAATGACGTTAATGTATCAATTATAAAAAGGAAGTTTATTTGGGAGACAAAGTGAAAGAACAACAGTTATAAAATAAGTTGATAGGTGCAGTGGCAGCGCGTGAGAATTTTCACTTGACAACTCGGAGCAAAAAAACTTTGAATAATCTCTTCCATACTTTAATTTGCGTCGGGATTTAAAATTGCTCAAATGGATTCATATAACCAAAACAATTACCGTAACAATCTGCGCCTGAAAGTTATCAACAACATCCGTATCCCGAGTAGTAATCAGTATCTTGCATCCAATATCAAACGCCTCCAAGTACCTCTTCTCACTGACTTCATCTAGCACCAACAAGGCATCTTTCAGGACGTTTTCAGCGAACTGGTTCTTCAGTCTGTCCCTTAGCTCCTGCCAGGTTAGGTCGTAGCTGGATAAGGATTGGGTGTCCGCGTTGGAGCCGATGCTGGACATTGATATTGAGGAGTTCATGTAGGAGTTGTGGACGTACATTGAGGATGATGCTTTGCGGTATAGTCTGGAAGAATTTGAATTTTATACTGTAACATATGGTCCTCTGACATTGCTGATTGATCGATATCCAAATTGATTAAATGATATTATTTGTCATTGACCAAAATTAAGCAGTTTGTGTCGTAAGTGTACAAAGTTTAAGAGGGGGTGTATAATATCCGATTTCTGCAAAATGCACCTTCATATGAAACGACTGTCTTGTTGAAACTATGACTCAAACAAGCAACATTAAAACGGTTTTAACTATGTAATTTTGTGAGATATCTGCTATCGTATTTTTTGGCTACTTTCCTTTGAAAAAATAAAACGTATAAGTTGAGTCAACAGCGCCATTGACTCACAACAGCACAGGGACAAAATCACAATGAAAACTACTACAGGACAATACATAGGAACTTACTTATTCTGAAGACTGAGAATGTCATCCTCAGTCTTGCAATTCCCGAAGTTAAGCCAGAACACGCCGCCATTAAACGTGGTGTTGATCAGGTCCGGGTTATACCGGAGGGCACCAATGGCTACGGAGGTCTTCCCCGATCCTGGCATACCGTGAAGAGCCAGGATCTTGTGCCGAGCGAGGTTTCGAAGCTTGTCGACCACTTCTTGCTCCTGTAATGGATTTTAATAATAGACATTGTATATTTATGCCAAATGCCTAGTGACTTACCCTTTGTAAAAGTTATTATGCTCAAACTGGCAAGGGAAACCCACCGCCCTACACTTCCCTTAGTAATGGAATACCGTAGAACAAATAGAAACTACTGCGCCGACAAGAGCCCTAGCTCTTAAATATATGACGACGATGACTTTAAACTTACTATACTTGCACGTAATGGTCTGGGAAATGTTACCGTCGTATTCAACATTGAATTAGCCAAATAATATGGTTCTCCAGATGAACCACCGTAAAAGTCAAACCACGGAGTCGCAGAAACTAGCAGAGAACAAGGCAGACGCAAGAAGTAACCAGCAGAGAACAAGGCAGACGCAAGAAGTAACCATTAAACGCATTATTACCACGGCTACTCAGCTACCAACGTCGTATATTTAGAGCTGTTCATGAAGAAATTTCAAGAAACGAAAAGGCAAGGGTCTAAAGCGAAGGTATTGAGAACTCTGAGCAATATAGGTTGGGTTAGGTTAGGTTAAACTTGACGCCGGATCTAAAGTCTCACCACGGCCACCCTCTGCACATCGCTTCTGCTGAGGCTGTCCTCGAAGCTGGCGTTCACCATCGGCTCGTCGATGTCCACTAACAGTTTCCCCCACAGCCAGTTGTGGTCCTTAAACAGGCTGTCTACGAACGCTTGGTAGGCGTTGTTGCCATTCTTCAGGAGCGTGTCTAAACTGGTAGCTCTGTCGATTGACGAGGCTCTTTGACCTTTCCATGAATAAGTTTCCAGAAGCATGAAACTTCTTGTATTAAATGAGGTGAAACTAAGAATCACTTAACCTATTAGCTTCAATCGCTGTCCCTCGCACCTATGTATACATAACTACCACCACCACCACGTACATACTATAGTATGGAGACGTCGATCACAATAATCGGCTGGCGATCCAAGAGACTCTAAAAAGACCTTGGGAACTGACTCTGCTAAAAACTAGTAGCATAAAAGTCTCACCACAGCCACCCTCTGCACATAATGATCGGGCAGCCTCGGCACATCGCCTTTGCTGAGGCTGTCCTCGAAGCTGGCGTTCTCCATCGGCTCTATGAGGTCCACCTGCAGCTTCTCCCACAGCCAGTTGTGGTCCTTGAACAGGCTGTCTACGAAGGCTTGGTAGGACGCGTTGTTGCCATTCTGCAGGAGCCTGTCGATTACGTAGCGGGTTTTTTCAGCGCGGTTCGTCTGGAAGGAAATATGAACGCATTGAAAGTACAGTACAGTATACTAATACCAGCTTCTACCCGCGACTTCGCGTGGAACTCGTTTATATCGTAGCTTCATACAAACTTTCGCCCCCTGAGGGGATGACTCCCGGAATAATAACTATTCAATATGTTAATCCAGGCTATAGAGTATAGTTAGTTATACTGGGCTCTTTTCCGCAAATCGACATCCTATATACCTACAGTATAGACAGGCTATAGACTATATAAACGATATGATACAGAAAACAAATATAATAAATAAGAAACAATCTTCGTTTGATACCCAGGGCAAGACTCGAACTTCATTAAGAAGTATAATATACACTATTGCGAACAAACTTATAATTAGATTTTTTTTAGTGTCGATATTTGACAGTCGTCATCCCGGTACAATAAACGTCAATGATTTCATATGATGACATAAATTGAATTGGGATGACAGCTATAAAATATTGGATGCAAGGGCATTTTCACTAAAAAACGCGCCGCAGACATGGCATTGCTACAATGTCGATGAATTTGTTGACAGGAGTTGATGACAATTGAAGTATTTACCTATGTAGGTATAATATGGAAGATACATGTTTGTGTGTTTGCCGTCATATTTTTTATAAATATCAATAGGTACCTATCGATATTAACTTAGTTTAAAATGAACTATAAATATGTAAGTAGGGTCACGCGGGTCACGGTCTGGTTACGCGACCACCTTCGGTTAGCGACCACCTGAAGGAGAAGGTTTTTTCTATTGAAGATAACATCAATTCTACACACCCTATTGAGACAATTATTTGTACATGCATTTTTTTGTTGTTTTAGAATATAAATCTACTAAAAAACCGAGAAAATATCCTTTTAGTTCACCAACTCAGCTTAAGTGGTCGCCCACCGGCACATGAAATTAGGTGGCGGCTAACCGGCGAAATGACCCTACCTAGTATAAGTTACCTGATTGTTGCTACACCCTTCCAGGGTCCACGAATCTTAAGTTTTAAGTACTTGGTTGCAAATTAATCTTATCTTATCTTATCTTAAATTACCTAGTTTACCACCTATGTACCTAATTTTCTAAGTATTTACTTAGAAAATTAGGTGCACATAATTATAAACTTATTTCTGGATGAGACTAGCACGGGACCGGGATAAGTGGCGTACTCGAAGAGAGGCTTATGCTCAGCAGTGGGCGATTAAAGGCTGAAAATGATGATGATGATGAATTATAAACTAATAATAATAATGACATGTAAAATACTGAATTTTATTTATTTACTTTTTGGATGGAGTGTCTATATTCTTAACCCGTGGTTCTGGCTGGTTTCTCTGTGATGCGCACGCGGAGCTGTGCGGGCTAGCCAGTTCATGTGTTAGTACAAGAATTGTTAAAGCAATGACGCGTAGTTTCAGCGTCCGAGAGGCAACCGGATAGCTCGCGGTGTTTGAGCTTCCGAAGCATTGTGGAACCGCCCTGTGCAACTTGGACTGAGGCGGGAATTGGAGGGAGGGGTGAAAAAACAATAATTATATCAAGTGATCCTTATTGCGACTAATATTATATCAAAAAACATTATAGGCATCGTTATGCACCCAATGCAGGTCCCGCACTCTACACATAGCGCATACTCGGGAGCTTTGGCGACCTGAATCAAATCAAATCAAAATTTTGATTTGAATCACCACCAGGAACACAACACCAAATACCCACAAAAACATTTTACCCACCCCACAAAACGAAAACATTTTAACCAATCATAAGGCAGCGCGTTTGCGCGGGTAAAATCTTCAACGCCCATTGGCCGAAATTTTGCGCGCGACGCCTGCCGCTTCGGCGCCCTCCATTTTGTCTGGCGCCATGAGCGGGAAAGCACGAGTTCACCTGTCCTTACGTATAGTGCAACAAGGTCTTTATTGAAATGGTCATACCGTACGTTCATACGTTCGATTTCATTCGGTACTTGTCAGCACTCGTCGGCGTGCACGAAGATTGCCGTTGTAACTAATATTTGTGTAGGTACCTAGTGGTGTTAGTATGGCTGCGGTCTTCTGTAAGGCGAGGGTACTTCCCCAATTGGGCTGCTCCAAATATGAGCGAGACGACACTCCGCTGTTGTCTTCTCATCACCATCACCATCGCCGTCATCATCATGACAAACGAAAGACGTCCACTGCCGGACATAGGCCTCCACCAAAGAGTGCCACAATGACCGGCCCTGCGCCACCCGCATTCAGCGGACTCCCGCGACCTTTACCAGGTCATCAGTCCACCTTTTGGGGGGCCTACCCATGCTGCGCCTTCCGGTACGTGGTCGCCACTCGAGAACCTTCCCGCCCCAACGGCCATAGGTTCTACGTGGAATGTGCCCCGCCCACTGCCACTTAAGTTTAGCGATTAGGAGGGCTTAATCGGTTACCGTGGTTCTGCTGCGGATAGCCTCATTTCTGATGCGATCGCGCAGAGAAACTCCCAGCATAGCCCTCTCTATCGCCCTTTGGGGTGACTTTGAGCCTTCATATGAGGCCCATTGTAAGCGGCCACGTTTCCGTGCCATACGTCACGGCGGCGTCGTCGGCTGTGCTCTACTAGACTTCCTTAATTAAATATGACTATCACACGCTCACATGTGTCACAAATGTCATCGTTCGTGATGGTGTTTTCTTGGTACAACTTGTTTATGATCTAGCTTACCTGGATCGTTTCCTCTTTTCATGGCTTTAGTAGCGTGATATTCTACTGTGTTCTAAAACTCACCAAGTTAGATATGATCTCGATGTCCTCGTTGGTGATGGCATTCTCTTGGAACAATTTGTCTATGATGTAGCTGACGTCGAGGTCTTTGACGATGTCGTGCTGATGCAGCTGCAACAGGGATCTGTTCCTTTTGTCCATGGGGGTAGAGGCATCTGGAACAATGGTCCTTATTTAGTATCCCATTATCAACATCTTGGAAAAAGGTACTGGCAGGCACCGCTACTGGACCCGACATTCAGCAAGGAATAAATCGACTAGAGGATGATCCTATTGGCAATTTAACGACGACCAGTACAGCTAAGTGTCCTGGGTTCAAACGAAGGTAAGGGCAGATTTATGGGTATATAAGGGGAGTTTTGGAACATGGACCTTGCCCAGAAAGATGCGGAGATATTAGAAGCGTTCGAGATGTGGTGTTGGAGGCGAAGGGAGAAAATTTGCCGGAGAGAGAGGCAAACCATGCAGTTAATGAGAATCTTAGAAAATAGAAGAGGGAACATGATAACCTCATACGACATGACAAGTTCATACTTAATATAATTGAAGGAAAGATAGAGGGGAAGCGAGGAAGAGAAAGACCTAGAACAAACTACATAGAGCAGCTCAAAAAAAGAGTTGATGTTAGGTCGTATCGAGATTTCAAAGAGGTTGCCTGGGATCGGAGTAGACGAAGGACCTACACCGACAAGGGCTTAGTTCTTAAATAAGCAGAATAAGACTCGAAGAACGATAGTTCGTTGCTCGTCCGTTTCTTACGAGATTATCTTCGATATCGCCCACAATATGTAGTGGTTGGGCTTCTCGGGTCAAGGCAGTAACTCATTTCACCTTCCGCGAAGAACAAGGATTGTTATCGGCGACAGTTTACCTGTGTGTGCATTTGAAAGTGGTAGGACCGAGGGTACCGCTTAACTGGATCCAGCACTGAGCTTAGCCTGAGGGAGTGCCTTTCCTGTATGCTGAGCCTCGCCTAGAAGATCGCCAGGTAAGCCGATACGCAATCCGTTCAGACGCTAACAATTATCCTGTGAAATCACGGCAATTGCGCGAGGACTCATTTTGATACAGTCCACTTAGATTTCTCGCCTTTCGCTATAGTATTACACTTCATTTTGGCTGGCTAAGGATAAGGCTCTGGGACCCATTTCACGAAACTACCGTTTACTTACAATTATACAAATCTAAATAGGCAACACTGGTCAAATGGCAAGCGCGGTTAGAACAACTCGGCGCGCGAGCTGTCTCGCGGCGAAATGAACTATCCCTCTTTCCAAGTGATCTAATTAGAAAGTGACGCATTGTCTATCTCGCCGCAACACAGCTCGCGTACCGTCTTGTGCTAACCGTGTAGTCGTTATTGGGCGAACGCCTCAGTGTTGCCGGTTAAGACTTGTGTAAAATTAAAAGCCATCCTTGAAATGGGCCCCTGAAGATGCATCTATACGTATCTAATGTCAGTATTAAGAAATCAGGCCAGCGAACTGGTTTCCCGAATAGCCCCAAGCCCAGATCAAAATCTAGATAGACTATTCTAATTACAGAGAATCTCCTAATTAAAATAAGTTATTGACTCTGATTAATACTATCCTTTGATGATAATTAACATTAACTAAGTTAAATCTTAAAATTGCCTTGAGGCATTGTACCGAGGATGCCGGAGTTATTTTCTCGCTGAATTGCAATGATGATGCGTTGTGCGAGAAAGCCGGCCAGCTCTTCGTTCACATCAATTTATCGTTTGATTAATATTCACAAAAACTATATGATGTTAATACGTCATCTGTAAGGCGTTTAACAATAATATACTTAATTACAAAGCTTGTAATTGTGGTGAGTCGGGAGTTTCCCGAATAGCCCCAAGCCCAAATCAAAATCTAGGTTAGGTAATCTAATTACTCAGAGCATACTCAGAATCTCCTAATCAAAATCAGTCATGACTTCTATAAATAATGTCGTTCAATTGGTGGTCACAAAACCCGTCTGGCTTCATTCATAGACGTTTCCTCTCTCTCTCTTCCTAGCTATATATCCCACGTGGTAGTGGGGTCGGCTTTCCTCATATTACTTTTCCACTTCGCTCTGTCCTCGACATCGGTTTCAGAGAACTTGCACTCTCTTATGTCTCTTAGCATTACATCCTTCCATCTTGTTCTGGGTCTGCCTCTGGATCTTCGACCAGAGACGGAAGTTCTAGTGCCAAGTTACCACCATAGTTTGGTGGCCTCCTCTTCACATGACCATACCATCGCAGCCGGCTTTCTTGGACCTTATCGGCGATGTAACGGACGCCCAGTTCATAAAAGTTTCCTATTTTTAGGGTTCCGTAGTCAACAAGGAATTTCGCCATGTCCGTCTGGCCGTCCGTCCGTCTGTCCGTCCGTCTTCGGCTTAACTTAGTATCCATCGCTACTAGAAAACTGTAATTCGGCATGGGTATGACAGAACAGAAGAATAAAATCTTTAAAAAATATTTTTTTTTGGGTATACCTCCCCTACACCTAAAGTAATTTTTTTCTCGTTAAACCCATAGTGTGGGGTATCGTTGGATAGCCTGTTCAAAATTATTATGGTCGAGATATTGGGCTTTAAAGCCCAAAGTTGCCCCCTGCCGGCTAAATGGCTGCTACTGGGAATGTGAAAAAAATCATGGCAGTAGTATGTACATATAATGAATTTAAAAGGAAAACTATCACGGCTAAGTAGGCATAGCTATTTACCGAGTAACCATCTAGTTGACGCGCGCGTGTCGATGTGAAAATGAAAATGAAAAATGAAAAAAGTATTTATTGACTCCACCAGAAAGTATACAATGTGTACATTAGTTTTCTTAAAGTAAATAAAATACAATAAGTGCATAACTTGTGCGGCGGAGACTGGTGCCCGAACTAGGTTGAACCTGTATGTCAGGTCGCCAGGTCTCCAAACCTCAGATGTATATAGCAATGGAAGTAACAGTGCACTCACTTTTATTATTTATTTTGAAATGGAGTTAGACACAAGGTAGTAGATAAGTATTAAAACAACATTCATAAAAACTAAAAACTATTCAGCTTTTATACACTATGTAACTAAGAAAGACAGGCAACTACGGAACCCTACACTGCGCGTGGCCCGACACGCACTTGGCCGATTTTTTTAGTTTAATACCTTTCAAATTGGTTTCTTTGTGTTTGTCACTGTGACATTTGTGTTTGTGGGGAACGAACATAAAACATTTTAGTTATTAGTCTCTGTTACAGAGGTTTGTAAAGCTTTATGAATGAGAAGGCACGTGACCTCACGTTATAAAGCGATCTATAAAGTCAATACATCAACTGTAAGGAGTCTAACCATAATTACATGGCTTATACAGCCTTGAGAAGGTCGCCCCGTCTTCCATTTGATTATACTGTCTGGCCGCTGGCTAGACTGACAAACTAAAAGGTTGATTGATTCATTAGAATTACCTATAATTTAAATATGTATATCATAATTTTTCCTCGTGTCAACTAACATCATTTGCATTTATGAAGATTCAAGAAAACGGTGTACATAACGTGAGAAAAGATTTTCCTTGTCAGTTTTAATGACATTCACATAAGAGTACTTAATATAAACACAACATGATTTTTTCTCGTGTCAGCTAATATCTTTTGCATTAATGGACAACTCTGAAACATTACCTACGCCAGGTACCGCTGAAGTAAGGAAGGATTTCCCTGACTAACCCCCTTATTCATAAAACTTAAAATGCCTCATCTCAATAAAATGTGCTTTGTCCCTTTCTGACGAACACAAAACATGTCAGTGAGAAAGACAAACGAATTTGAACGCTATTTTAGTTAAAATAGACTTGTTGAACGTTTATGAATAAGGCCACAGGTCTTTATGACATTGACAATAATCAAATAAAAGTGGTTATAGTACTAGCTAGAGATGCATCGGATATCCGGTCACTATCCGGTATCTGGCCTATCCAGCCTAAATTTTAATATCCGGCTGAATACCGAATAGTGGCGTAGAATCCGGCCGGATACCGGATAGCATTTTAACTCGGAAGAGCACAGGTATGGGGAGAAAAAGAGTAGGTAAAGTGGCAACTACGAAGTCAATTATTAAGTTCAGTATAATCTTCGAAAAGAAAAATTATGATTTCATTTTTCAAGGTTGTAACTCAACCTGCACAGAGCGAATTTACTTCATTTTAGTCATCTTAAACAACAACATGGAAACGTCCGGGAGTTAAACACCCTTCCACTTTCGGGGTCTCCGGGAGAGGAAGGGTCGTCTAGTAGCGCGGTAGGATATTCGATATCCGGTATCCGGGCAAACCACTATCCGTTGCTTCTCTAGTAATAGCCACAAAAAGTTTGCAATAGTAGGAGAGTACAAGCTATTAATCTTCTTGTAGTTAGTAGATAGTGGACGTTGGCAGTCAAATAAACACAAGATAGAAATGAAATTATCCAATTTATTCATTACTAGCTTCCGCCCGCGACTTCGTCTGCGGTTCCACCCGGGCCGGGATAAAAACTATCCTATATTTTAATCCAGGCTATAAACTATCTTCGTGCAAAATTTCATCCAATACGGTTAAGCTGTTTGAGCGTGATTGAGTAATAAACATCTAAACTTTCGCATTTATAATATTATAGTAGGATCCCAAAGCTACCCCGCATTTACACTAGGGCCCCATATCATGAACCGCCAGTTATAATTCTACATGTCTAAACCGGAAAACTTTGGTAAAAATTCTAATCGTTATTGGGCAAACCCTCAGTGTATTTAAATAATTACTTATTTATCTATCTGAACTTTATTGCACAAATAAAATAAGTACCAAGGGCGGATTGAATGCCACAAAGTCTCTACCGACGGCCAAAAAGAAACTTGGAAAGTATTGTCAATTTTACAAGCTTCACCAATATCGAATGGCCATTACCCATGTCACATGTTCAGACTTGTTTAATTGTAACTTCAAGAAACGGGCCATTGGCAGTTCATTTGTTTCTAATTTGCGTCTCTACGAAATAGAAGAAGTTAAATATGAAACAAGTGAAGTCAAAATATTTTTCGAAAAACCCGACATCTTTTTTACAAGTAATTTAAGCCTCACTCGTACGATTAAGAGGAATCTAACGACACCTCACATGTCGAAATCCGTCAAAAATATAACAAACTAGGTATATTCAATTTTGGAACGCAATAAATCACATAATTTGGATGTAAGCTTTAATATTTCTTTTTTGTTGGAGAATTTAGTTTGTTTTAGCGTTTCTTCTTAACAGTCTTCTTTTTCAGAAACGCTGGTAGAATTTTGACTTGTAAAAGTGCCATTACGCCTACTTGCAGAATAAAATTCATTTATTTATTTATAATAACGATCCTATAGAAGAAAAAGAACACACAAAGTTCTAAGGAATAATAATTGACCGTCACTGCAAGTGGAAAGAGCATGTGGATAAAGTTTGTTCTAAATTAAATAGTTTTGTATTTGCTCTGACACGAATAAGGCAGACAGTTTCTGTACAAGCTGATTTAATGCCATATCATGGTTACGTTAGTTCTACTATAAGATATGGGATAGTAATAAGGGGTAACTGTACAATAATGGAACAACTTTTTATTGCGCAGAAACGCTGCATTAGAGCTATTTTTAGGCGGCCGTTAAGGATCATGTCGCTCTTACTTGACAGAAAATAACCTTATGACAGTTCCTTGTAGGTATATATATATCGGAGGTCTGGATGTTTGTGTCATAAATATAAATACCAATTCACGGAAACACAACAGAAACATAAGAGATCAATATAAGTTAAAATTATTTAAACCAGCCGCAAAGCTAACTTTGTTATTAGTCCAGGCAATGAACTGACAGCTTGTATGGAAAAAATTACAATTTTGGAAATAATTTATAATAGCTTATTTTTTATGTACAACGGATATATTATCAATTAAATAGTTACCCAGCGACAAGATCCGACAAAATTTCAGACATCGAAAAAATGATAAGTTAACTGGCTTCTAAAAAGTCAGTAAAAATATTAATAAATGTGTTTGTCTTTATTTTGGTTCATTTATATTTGCTCTATAATATTCAAGATAAATCGTACAAAAAAAGATAATGCATGCTTCATTTAAATCTACATAATTACTTCCGGGTGGAAAGTTTGTCGGATTCTTGACTAAACCATCTTAGAATAACATTTTCAAATGAAATCAACAAAAAAAACGCTATTATAAATTAATGTTTTTCAAAACCGTATTTTGCCTGGAGTATATCCAAAGACACTTATGCAATGTGTATTACAATTTCTAATAAACTACCGGATGCATTCAAAGATAGAAATTAAATGTATTTCGAAAAATGATGACGAATTAGTTATGCCAGAAATGTTTTACAGCGTTAGAGTTCTTAAGTCATTCATGTGTTAAGTACCTAAATAATTTGTAGGTATAGTTTGTTTGTAGGCATAATGTGGAGATCAGAGCTGTATACTTTTAAGGCGCCGTAGGTTCAGCGAAGTTAAGCGAACAGAGTTTTTGAAACAATATAATGCGTCTGTTTATAATAATATGGTTTCAAAAAAATACGAATAGTAATCTTGAGGCTTTTCTGCAGGGAAATCAGTGCTTCGAAACATGATTAAGCAAATTTCGCTCTATAGAAAAAAATCACGAACATAGGTCTAAAACACACAAAAATACACTTAAAATATTCATAACAAATTATGCACAAAAGCTATCTATCATGTTTGAGGGAAATCAGTGTTTACATTTTTATTTATTTAAACGGCCAAAAAATTTAAATTAAATAACATGTTAGAGATCGGAAATTCGGGAGCTTTTATACCTAAACTTCGACCCCAGTACCTACACCGCGTTGTTGTTGAGTAGCATGGAGGCGGACTCTATTTAATTTTACTAATAAATTTCCAGGGATTTCCCGGAATACCGAAAATTAGGATAACATGAACACATACGTATTAAAGTATTTAAATAAACTATTTTAGTTGTTCCTATTTACAAAAGATTATTTAATTCATATATTCATTTAACTAACAGTTAGATAACATCAAACCAAAATTGTTTTGTAACTTTTATTAAAAATAATGGTACAAACGTAAGTATCTCTGTTAAATCAATAAATTAAAACAAATGTACATAGCCACAGAAAAGTGAATAGGTAATCAACCTACAGCGACACACGTGGTATTTTTGCATTTCCGTCCTTGTCTAATGTATGTCGTTAAAACTGTTTACCAACGTGTATGTTGACAAAAATCGCTGAAAATAGTCATAACCTAAAAAAAGGGTAGGCTTTTCATGATGCTTTATACAATCCCGGAACTTAAATAATTAAAATATTATTTTTAAGAAGCCGACTCCATACTTGCTTCGCTTTTTCCGGGATTTTGCTAGGTTTAGGTATAAAAGCTCCCGAATTTCCGATCTCTAAACATGATATCCGCGCTTCCGAGCACGCACTTCCATCTCGCTCTCGCTTATGCTCAGTGAGAGGGAGAGAAGACTATGAACCTACGGCGCCTTAAGACCGTTTTGTAAGCCCACTATTGACAAATAAAATATTTTTCATTCATTCATTCGAAAAACATAACCCTCCTCTCCTTCGGCAGTTGGGTAATGATTAAGCGATGCAACGATAAAATAATCTATCGTCTTACTTTAGTGGCTCATCCAAAACTGGATCAGAACAGTCACAACACTAGAACACCGAGTCTCGCTAAAACTTTATGCCCATCACTGTATATTTACTAACCAAGCATTAATAGATTATTTCCAGGTGCATTATCACAACTCAAATCGGACTAATTTCCAACTTAGCCACACAATATTTATTTATGTGCACAACTGCACACCCAAAACAGGTTCTAAAAAGAAACAACACTAGAACACCGATTCCGATAAAACTTTTTTGTGATCACCTCTAATTGGATAGCAACTGTCGCGAATGCTGGGCATCGCGATGACGTTTGAACACCATCCACAACTGGCAACATTAACAGGAAGGTAGAACCTCTATGGTGAGTGAACTATTGTGTCTATGTCTCTACTCTATGGTAGATGAGCTTTGTCAATCACTCAGTGCTTCCGTTGCGGGAGCCAATAGCCATTTAACTGTTGAACCTAACCGCTTTAACATGTGATAGAGTGAATTATGCCTGTGAGGTTGCCGATGCTCATTCCATGGAGAAGGAAGCCACGCCAGCTGGTTTCCTGCAAGCTAAGTGTCTCAACCTTCTAAGATTTCATATAGTTTTAGCTTTCAATTACACTCATACTTACTGTAACGTATACTCGCTACCCAGGTGAAACTACCCCCTTTGGCCACCGCTATGGTGTCGTGTGTGGTAACGCTTTATGTTGCTCGTTGATATTATGGATATTGATCCCCCTAGTTTGACCCTGACACTCTCACTCTCAAGGGAGGAGTGAGGAACCACCATGCTCTCGCGGGAACTCGTGGAGTGACCGTGTTGTATTGTGGCTAGAAGGGCATCCAGTTTTCTCCCGTGAAAGCGGGGAAAGATTCCCCACCGTACCGGTGCTGGTGACGGCGCTGCTGCGGGCAGGACTGGCTTAAGTACTGCATTTGGGTACGGTGGGATGTGGACTGGGTTTAGTCGGGTGACGTTCTGAAGCTGATACCTGTCCAGGCTCCCTGGAGGTGTATAGGTATAGTGCCGTAAAGCCCGTGCATGCCAGGTGCGCCTGGGTGCTGGGTCATAAGACGCTGTAGGGGTGGCCGGTCACACTTCGGTGCCTCGTAGGTTGGTAGAGGACAACTCGAATATGACGGCGGCCTTAGAAGGCACCGGTATATTCGTGAAGGATCGTTTGATGGGAACTAGGAGGGCTTTGTAATACCTAATAACAAGACTGACTGACTTACTTAGCGAGCCCTAATAGGACGACCTCTATATTAATGTGTTCCTTGTGTTATGGCTGAAGCCCTGGCATCAGGTGGCTTGAGGCACTTGGTGACAGCGGTGAAGTCATGAAACACCTTTAACAACTACAGGTGGTACGTGGCAGCCTCGCAGGGTGTCAGGCGACCTAGCGCGAGAGAGAGAGAGGAGAGAGACAAGTGGGAGACCATCGGGAGACGAAGGTAGGGTTTATTCACCTACGTCTATTTCCATCACGGCGCATGCCATATAGATTCTTTAATTTTCTCTACCACTAGAGTTACATCCCCATATAAGGCATGCGTCGCGACATGGTGGAGGTGCTGGGATTTTCGAGTTGGGCTTCCGTGTTTTGTTTTTTCCGGCTTGAAAAGAAATCTCGGTACAAGCCGCCATTTGTTCGTTACAAGTACGAGTTCTGTTGTGCCTTGCCTGCCTGATACACCACATCTAATTTTTTGTTTGCTGCGAGGTGAGTTATTAAAAGTACTTTTGAGTCTTAAAATTATGTTCCACAGGTGCTGGAGAGATGATAAACCTAAAATATGAGCTAGAGGGCCTGATAGTTTGTTCGAGATATGGGAAAATCCTATGACGCCAGAGTTATAGCAAGGCTACGAGTTCTTATTTGAATTTAGAAGTATCATTGTTAGACGAAATTCCTTTATACTGGTTGCAGAAGGAAATTCCAGTTCCGCACGTGGAAAAACGTACTCTTCGGAGCTTTAGCTAGGTGTTATAAGTACATATTTTAATTTGATTCGTTTAATGTTCATAGGCTAGAGGTCCCCATACGTTCTACTACCAGCCTTGCCAGTTGTACGTCGGCCCGATAGTGTCTGAGGCGAGATCTCATCTGTTTCATTGTAAGTACGACCATCTTTTGAGTAGCTGTCCAGGATGGTTCCGCTGGTTAACGCATTCATTATCTGACTACGTTCTTACATACAATTACGTGCAGGAGAGGGTTAGTACTGTGTGCGTTGATCTGATAATGACTAGGATGCTGCTTTTCCCATCTTTCTGTGTCTATACTATGCGAAATATCTATGCCACATACTGTTATGCTTGCTAGCGTAATTATCTTTTCTTATTTCTGAACTTCTTAGCTATTGCAAGGGTTAAAATTGTTTCACATATATGTACCATGAAACGGTCATAAGTAACAAAGTAACGTAGGAAGTAATTATTGTTGGTATCACGGTTATTGCCATTATTGAACACTGGCTATCTTAAACGCCCATGTTAATTAAAGGTATAAATAATTTTATTATCTTCTAGTATGGAGGATAAGTTCATAGGTAGATGTAAAGTTAATCTGTACCACCATTCATTTATATGTGTGCTCTTTATGCTGAAGTAGGCGATTACTTGACTAAAATGACTTCCAAATTTAATTAATTTTGTGGATATACTTAGGTCTAGAATTACCCAATAATTTTGAGGCTATGTAGGAGATATATCAACACTTAATCTGGTGGAAAGTTATTTAATGGAATATGAATTTAAAACATGAGTTAGATATTTGATAGTAAACTTTCCTTGCCGAGTCGCTTAAGTTATTTACTGATTGTGTCTTGGCAGCGAGGGTGTTATGACAGCATTTACACATTAACACTAGATATGTAAGAGAGGCTAGTGATGTGATAGTATCTGGTGGTTATTATACCCACGGTGGTGATTAACATGATTTATTGATAATTGGTTCGTTTCCCATGAATTACTTGACAGATTTTGATACAATAGCAGTGCGAATTAGGTATTACATGAGGATCAAAATTATTTACTTTATGATAGGTACTTGTTACTGTGTGTGTATGTGATATACATTATGGATTTATTTTGGCAAATTTCTTGTGTTGATATCTTATTTAGGTTTTTATGTAGATAAGCTTATGGGTAAAGTGATGGCCACTATACGTCGATTAATGTAGCCTTTAGATAGTCTATTAGCTATTCCTTGACGTGCACAGGGTGTTTATATTACCATTGTTATATTATGTGACTCCGTGAGACACTTACACACTTTAGTGCATGTATTGAGAGTAGATAGTACCATAAACACATTATGAAATTAGTATCCAACTACAATTTATATTACACGTCTATTAATTATCAGATAATTAGTGATACACATTCAATATGATTTGGTTTATTACTAAAGTATATGAGCGTAACTAATTAGTATATACATATATATATTTCTAAATCAGTACTTGACTAATTAAATTATAGAAAGAATTCACACAAAATACTTGGAGATATCTTTAAATATCTTTCATTATAATTGAGAATCTTTATTATTTGGAAAGGTTGCTTTCGGTATGTTCTTTTAAATAATAATAAATAAAATAGTTACACACATGTCGGTGTCAATTCAGACTTAGTTTGTTTTCTTTGATTATTGAGTAATTATACAAGATGTTAGTATGCATTTGGTGGTGATCTTTGAAACTTTATTTAAGTCTAATAGGTGAACATACCGGATGTATATTAGCATACCAGTCAAGGTTTATATAGGTTTAGGATTATGCAAGGAATATACATAAACATTGAGAATAATTTGAAGCAGTTTTTTGAAAGTTTAAATCACTTTATATTAAAGTTTTATTCTATTTTAAATCAATAAATAGCTTTAATTAGCGTTCAATACCTACAGTTTAGTGAGATAATAGTGTCATATTTCTTGATATTAATTGAACTTAGCTAGACACTTAAACATCTATGTAGGTCAGCATACTAGTGACATGTTATATGTAAACTTTAAATGTATATACTCATACACATGGATTCTGTGCGCATCATGGTTGGCTAATCACACGCGGCAGATAATCGCTTTCGACCAACTTAATGTTGACCCCTAGATACTAAGGTTTGGTTTTGAGTGGAGGTTCAAGTTATACTGGACTTATAAATGCTTATGGGAGAAATTCATAAGCAAAGCTACAGTGCATGCGCCTTTCTTTAAACAATATACAAGGAGTTTTTACAAATTGGATGCATCCAGTATATAACAAAGCTCACAACTATATAATAAATTATGAGGTTGTTTCTTAATGCTTATTTTTCTTTGAATGTTGTTTATGGTGCAGCGTAATGAATGAGCGGCACATTATTGTTTTTTGTGCGTGTATCTATTACAGGTCAAGAACTTAACCTGTCAAGATCAAGATGGAAGAAAGTCTAATGACTACTCTTAATATAAGTTCTGAGCATCTGAATAGGTTAATTGTTAAGGCGAGGGAGATTATACTTTCGATTGGGTCTGATTCCCCAAACGATAAATTTATCCTGGAGATGGAAATTATCGCATCAAAGTTAGAAAGTGGTCTAAATCGACTTCGGTCTGACCTCAACAACTATTTTCGATTTGTCAATGAACCGGCAGTCGATGATGTATCCAGGATATCTGCAATTCAACTTGAAGCCGAGGAAAATTTGTGTGAGCTGCAAGTTCAACTTAAACACACAAGGACTACTTCATCGAGGGACAGTGCTTTACCAGTCTCGGGGAAATTGCCAAAATTGAGTCTACCGGAATTCCATGGTGACATACTGCAATGGAGCCAATTTTGGGATCAGTACCAGTCCCTGGTGGATAGCCGAAGATTGAATGACGTTGATAAGTTCTTATACTTGAGTTCAGCACTGAAAGGAGAAGCGAAGAAACTGATCGAGGGATTAGGAGCTACCAATAAGAACTACAGTATAGCTATTAGCACTCTTAAATCGAGATATGGAAGAGTCGAGCTGGTGAAGGATGCCCACTACTCTGCGTTGAGTAAAATCAAGTCTGCTGAGGACTCTACTAGTAGTTGCAGAAGTGTCCTTAATGAAATCGAGAAACATTTAAGGGTGTTAAGCTCCTTAGGCGAGGACACCACGCACAGCTATCTCCGATTTATGATACTAGAAAAGTTCCCTGAAGAAACCGTTTACGAACTTAAGAAACGAATGAAGGAAGACTCAGTTACAGAGATCCGGAAGGAATTAGAGTCGTTAATTTCCGCCAAGGAAGAAGCGCGTAGGTTTACCTCTCAGCAGGGAGAAGGTACTTCAGGTAACTATACTACGGAGACATTACATGTCAATGAGAATACTAGAAGTTTTGATTTCGGACGTAGAAGGTCGAACTACAGAGTTGGCAATAACTTTAGTAGAAATAAGTATACTCCGACTGCAAAGCCAATGAAACAAGGATTCAAGAGGAACTCTTATCACATGGATGGTGACTATCGGGGAGGGAGATTCCCAGACGAACCATATGAAAAGAGGTTTAAGAGTTCATGTATCTTCTGCAGTGGCGAACACTTAAGCAACATATGTCGACAATATCCAACTATAGAGCAAAGGAAGGAAAAATTAGTTAATCGATGCTTCAAGTGCCTATCAGGAGGACACAGGGCATTGACTTGCAAGGCTACGTCACGCTGCGGGATTTGCGGGAATCCAAGACATCATACAGCCTTATGTGTAAGGTCAGTTTTGAGAAATGTAAAGACCAATGCTTCTGGACCTCCAAGGAGTGTCGGAAGAGAAAGGAAAAATAAGACTCAGCCTACCGTACAGTGCCACGTGAAGGATACCATGCAGTGTCATGTGAAAGATACAGGAGTTACTGTTTTGCAGACAGCTGTCACAGACTTGACAGGAGATGGTGATGGCCCTAAGACTAAAGGCAGAGCACTACTTGATTCTGGAAGCATGAGGACTTATATTTCACAAAGCCTGGCGAAGAAACTTGAACTTGTGACTATAGAAGAGAGTCGTCTGACCATATTTACTTTTGGTTCTACGGTACCACAAGAAGTCAACAGTCCTAGAGTTAGTTTCCAGATTGTGACACGGTTCGGTGATACTATAAAGATTTATGCGAACGTGGTCCCTATGATAATTCATAGTGTACCATATCTCGGACCTGACAAAAAACTCTGGGACTCGAAATTTGACTTAGCAGATGATGGATCCTTAGGTGACAAAGTAGATCTTCTTATAGGAAACGACTACTATTTCTCGATACTGCTATCAGAGAAGATTGAGATTCAAGAGAACCTGTTTATGGTTAACTCCAAATTAGGATGGATTGTCAGCGGGAAGACAGATTTGAAACCAGACAACGAACTAGAAGTGGTCACTTATTTTCAAACCAGCAGCAAGTAGGACTCAACCAGCCGGACCTACCTTTAAATGAAGTCAACCTTAAGGAACTATGGGAATTGGAAGCCATAGGTATTGTGGATTCTCCAAAGGAAAGCAGAGAAGAAGAAGCTTTACGTAATTTCAATGAGACTACCCGTTTTGAGGATGGCAGATACCAAGTATCCTGGCCATGGGTTGACTACCCGCCTGACCTACAACCAAACTTTGGCTTGGCACTGGGGCGACTAGTGAGCTTGGTGAAGCGACTAGAGGCTGAAACACTGACTTCGTACGATCAGCTGATTAAAGAACAGCAGGATATGGGAATCATAGAAGTTGTACCTAATGAAGAAGTTAACACCTCTGGTCACCCAGTTCACTACTTACCTCACCACAATGTCCAGCAAAAGGGTAAACCTCTTAGAATTGTGTATGATGCATCTTCTAAAATCAAGGATAATAAGAGCCTGAACCAGTGTCTATACTGTGGACCTTTAATGTTAGAGGAATTGACAGGAATTTTGTTGAAATTTAGGTCCCATAGTGTAGGCATTTGTGCAGATGTTGAAAAGGCATTTTTACAGATCGGTTTGCAAAACAAAGATCGTGACGTCACTAGGTTCCTGTGGATCAAGGACTTGGAGAAACCAGTTGACAATAATAATATACTACATATGAGGTTTAAAAGGGTTCCATTTGGAGTTATAAGCAGTCCGTTCTTGCTGAATGCTACCATAAAATATCATTTGTCAAAATCCAGCTTAGAGATCGTGCAAAGACTGGCACAAGACATATATGTAGATAATATGGTGACCGGCACGGACACGGTAGAAGAAGCTGTCAACTTATACAATGAGACAAAACAAGAATTTCAACGGATGTCGATGAACTTAAGGGAGTGGAGTTCGAACTCACGGGACTTCTTGAGACAGGTTCCAGACAGCTGTCCAGAGAAAGTAGTTAAAGTACTCGGGTTGGACTGGAATTTAGAAACAGATACACTACACTTAAGACAGAAGGAACGTGAGTACGCAAACACTAAAAGAGGAATTCTTCGCTGCATCGCATCGGTGTACGACCCATGTGGATACGTAGCACCCTCACTGTTAGCAGCTAAGCTGCTTCTTCAGGATCTGTGGAAGCTCAAGGTAAAATGGGACTGCCCTCTGTCAGGAGACTCGGCAGACAGATGGAGAGACGTGCAGATGGAACTTAAGAACTTGAAGGAAACCTGTGTTCCCCGATGCTGTGTGGAAAACCTTCGATGTAACAGTTATTCCATCCATTGCTTCACAGACGCATCAACTAAAGCATACGCAGCGGTAGTCTACATAGTGCAGGGTAACACAAGGAACTTTGTTATAGGAAAGTCACGTTTAGTCCCAATTAAAGACCAGGATGACCTGAAGATTCCCAGGTTGGAGTTGATTGCTTCACTTATAGGTTACCGCCTGATCCAATATGTCAAGAAGTTTCTGCAAGGCGATATAACAGAGCAAATCCTCTGGACAGACAGCCAGGTTGTTATCAGTTGGTACTACTCTGACAAACTTCTGACACCCTTCGTATCAAGAAGGATTCAAGAAATGAAGAAGAACAAAGATTTAAAGGTACGATACGTCCCGACCAACATAAACCCGGCGGATGTGGCTACAAGACCCGCTCAGCCAAAGGAGGAAGTGGAGAAATGGCTGGCAGGACCCGAATTCTTGTCTCAAGATTCGAGGAAATGGCCTGTCAGTCCGCCAAGTAACAATTCTCTTTTGGCCGGGGAGGGTCTGTCGAGTACTCCAATGGATGAAGACTTGACCGACAGAGGAAAGCAGGATGAAGCCGCTAGTTCGAATATTGGATCTATGGAAGTAACGCAAGGAGACATTGGTATCGTGTATACGAAGGTATCTGAGATTAAGGAGATTCAAGCTAAGTACTTTCCCGAAGAACTAGCTGGAAAGGAGACTAGCTTAAAGAGGAATCTAGGTCTTTTTACAGATGAAGACGGAATACTGAGAAGCAAGGGACGATTTCAGTACGCTAATTGGACGTACGACAAACGGTATCCAATATTGCTACCTTATAATAGTCCATATACGGATGAGATCATTATGAAAACTCATACTGATAATTATCATGTCGGGGCTACTCATACTCTCAGTATCATACGTCAAAACTTTTGGATATCTCAAGGGAGGAGTACGTCTAAGGTAGAACCGTCAGTAGGCCAAGTGGTACAGATCAAGGGGGATAATAAGAATAGGGAAGATTGGAAAGTAGGAAAAATTGTATCTTTAAAAGAGGGTAAAGACAACATGTGTCGTGTTGCCCAAGTAAAAGTAGGTAACAAAATGTATACCCGTTCTTTAGCACAACTGTATCCATTAGAAATAGAGGATGCGGCAAGTGAGGAAGCTGGTTCGCCACCGGTGAATAAAGAAGATTCGAGAGGAGTTCTTGAAGATTCACAAGACTTAAATATCGACATGGATGTCGACAATATCGGCGAATTGCCTTTTTTGAATGATGGGAATCAGGAACTCTCTAACGATGCTGAAAACATACTTGAAATTACTCCAGAGGGAGCAACCTCGCCTAATAATATTGACACAGATGATGATGATGCTGAGGACACTATTGGCGCCTCTCCTCGACCACGACAGCCAAGGGATGCAGCCGTCAGAGCCAGGGAGAAGATTCGGCTGTGGACGCGCTCCCTAATGTCACTTCTGTCTGTCGTCGGGAGTGTCGCGAATGCTGGGCATCGCGATGACGTTTGAACACCATCCACAACTGGCAACATTAACAGGAAGGTAGAACCTCTATGGTGAGTGAACTATTGTGTCTATGTCTCTACTCTATGGTAGATGAGCTTTGTCAATCACTCAGTGCTTCCGTTGCGGGAGCCAATAGCCATTTAACTGTTGAACCTAACCGCTTTAACATGTGATAGAGTGAATTATGCCTGTGAGGTTGCCGATGCTCATTCCATGGAGAAGGAAGCCACGCCAGCTGGTTTCCTGCAAGCTAAGTGTCTCAACCTTCTAAGATTTCATATAGTTTTAGCTTTCAATTACACTCATACTTACTGTAACGTATACTCGCTACCCAGGTGAAACTACCCCCTTTGGCCACCGCTATGGTGTCGTGTGTGGTAACGCTTTATGTTGCTCGTTGATATTATGGATATTGATCCCCCTAGTTTGACCCTGACACTCTCACTCTCAAGGGAGGAGTGAGGAACCACCATGCTCTCGCGGGAACTCGTGGAGTGACCGTGTTGTATTGTGGCTAGAAGGGCATCCAGTTTTCTCCCGTGAAAGCGGGGAAAGATTCCCCACCGTACCGGTGCTGGTGACGGCGCTGCTGCGGGCAGGACTGGCTTAAGTACTGCATTTGGGTACGGTGGGATGTGGACTGGGTTTAGTCGGGTGACGTTCTGAAGCTGATACCTGTCCAGGCTCCCTGGAGGTGTATAGGTATAGTGCCGTAAAGCCCGTGCATGCCAGGTGCGCCTGGGTGCTGGGTCATAAGACGCTGTAGGGGTGGCCGGTCACACTTCGGTGCCTCGTAGGTTGGTAGAGGACAACTCGAATATGACGGCGGCCTTAGAAGGCACCGGTATATTCGTGAAGGATCGTTTGATGGGAACTAGGAGGGCTTTGTAATACCTAATAACAAGACTGACTGACTTACTTAGCGAGCCCTAATAGGACTGTAATGTGATAAACCGTTTCTGATGATGTTGAAGAATGGTTAACGTTTACCTTGGTGTGAATGATACTTGACGCGCTCGGAGAGACGTCCACACTTGGTTGTTTGCACCGGGCTAGTCAGACAGGTAGATAGTATCACAGAGGTGGGTGCGTTTTGGGCACATGGCTATTGATGTGTGCTGATATTAGAAGGGCGCCATGCATTTATAATTTATTCTCCTAAATGCAAAAGAGATTAAGCAGGGTACCTATTTTCACAATGGTCAGAAATATGAACAAAGAAAGATTGTTTGACAAGTAGATTTATTGGCATCAAAGCACGTATATATGTATATGAATACAACAAGCCACTAAACATCACCAAATCTTAACTAGGCTTAGAGCTAAGGGCGTGGCTTTCTCTTAAGGAGATTTAAATTTGAAACTATCTGACCGAGGACGAAATCTAGGTATTTAAGTTTACTTAATTAAAGAATAGGCCTAGTTCTAATGCTTGGTTTGTATGAGGCTGCGATACTAACACTAAAGCGACGACTCCATTTGCAAACACATGGTTTTGCCTCAAAACGTGGTTCGTGAATTATGGAAAGAAATCACCTTGTAGAACGCGTAGTACACGCGTCACAGCGCCGCCGTAGTCCACTGCTTCCACCCAGGACCTCAGAAGAGATCCTGCTCGTGACGGCTTCCGCAGGTGGAGAACCGTCGACACATGTGGCCCGGGTACAGCTTCCGGCGCCCGACTCAAAATTGCCTATGCGTGAAGTGACCTCCGCGAAGCAGTCCCCACGGAGCGGCCAGCACGCAGTCGCTGTAAACCACATTTAAGTTTAGATTCAAAACAAAACGATCCTCAACTCTTTTCCACACACTCCGCAATAAACACTGAAACTGTTAAAGTACCTGGCAAGAGTAAAAGCTAAGCTTGTGATTCGTTCCACCGACCAGATTTATCCTTTTGAAGTCATTTAATGTTTTGTCTGAAACAAAGAATGTTGTATCATTAAACCATGTCCGAACGTAACAAATATTTCCACCGTCCAATCGGCGAGATTCGCGTTATACTTACCAAAATGTTCATTGTGTCATCGCAGCATTAGGTCGCAAGATGTATTGAGATTACCACTGCATTGTTAAAGTTTGATTCTAAGTTTGAGAAAGGTGGCCTCTCGGCCGAAGCGATTTCCGTGTGTGCGTCCTCCTCCTGACCTCACATTGCCGTAAAAGAAAGCTTCCTCCGCGATTTGACAGCCGAGGACCAGAACAATACCTTTACCACAGACAATCTAGCTCCGTCATCCCGCACCACAAATATAGACTTGCATCAGTTGCCCTGAATGCATAAAGAGTAAAAATTTATTAACAACTCGCTTCAATGTTTCTAAAAGATCTATTTCACGATATCTAAATTATCTGTAAAGATATTAATAAACAATAATATCGACCAGCCTGAACTGTTATCGATTTGTCTGCTACTTCGGTGCGCTCGTAGTTCCGCCGAATATCAGTAGGTGTCGCCGTCCCTTGAACGCCCGTGAGTCGCAGGTATGCTGTGATAGATGGCGCTATGAGTCTCAAAACCTATAAGAACCGCCTCGTAAAATAACACCGTTACATTACCGCTTCAGTCAGAGAAAAAAAAAATTTTCAAAAAAAATTTTTTTTTTTTTTTTTCAAAAACTCAAAAAAAAAACTAAGTCCAAACAATCCACCATAGAGAGAGCAAGGAATAAAGCTTTGTAAAATGTTTCTCCGAGAAAGCACACTCCCTTCCCTTAACCTACCAACAACTTAACCTGCAGCATGACCCTATGTAAGGTCATCAACCCTTGACCTACATACGAGTTCAATCCCTTAGACTCAAAAAAAATAAAAGATAAGAGGGGCGATGTGACAGATGTCATAACGTCTCTATGGAAGTCAAAATGTTCCAGCTAGCCTACAAAAGTCTTAAAAGAGATTAGACAATAAATAACAATGCTGCCGACTGTACGTGAGGCTTCAAACGTTGACCCACGGTCCTGAAATCTTTATATTTCAAATAACACGAGAAAACAACACTAGCCGTCAACATGACGTTGTAGTAAGTACTGTCTATGATTAAAACCAGCGCTTGCATATGTTGATGAGACATACGCACATGATAGACACCTATTCACTATTGCACCTAGTAGAAATCGCAACAGACTAAAAAAACAACACCGTTTTCCATACCGGAATCTGCAAGTAGTAGATTTTTAGAATACAAGATAGATAGAGATAAGAAGACTTATTGCCTTTCAGATCAGGACTGAAATTTTTTTTTTCAGTAGTAGAGCAGTGTAAAAAGAAAAGAAAGGAGAGAGAATTTCCCCACAGCTTAAGCTAATGTCGACAGTTCAAATACCTATACTAGTGCGCCTTTCTAACCTACAGCTTATATACTTGCCTAAGTGTTATGTACTATGTGTTATATGCTATGTGTTATATGCTATCTGTTATATGCTATGTGGGCGTCCCCACTTCGAACGAACAAACTTAATAACGAACCTATAAACGTCATGTAGTAACGTTATCTATGTATTTATTTACCTAACTATGTCTCTCTACAGAAGCTTTTGTCCTACAAAAATCGCGTGCACTACAGGCACTGGTCCTTTAACCACGGGTACCATCAGTGGGATCCTCTATTGAGTAATTAACCCAATACGCTAGTTGTTACCCCCAACAAGCGTTTAAAATCCTAATTCCCTACACAAGCGTTTATCCTACAAACTTATCTGTTTAAAATGTATACTAATCAATTACCTAACACAATTCGAAGGCCAACTCGAAGGTGTATCCTATTATGTAGGTCGACTGTATAATCCGGGAATCGTTATTCTTTTTAGATTAGCATGGCATGCAACTGCACGCAGTTTAGAACAAACCATGTGTGGTTTCACATTGACAAAGTGTCATATATGGTTCGTTTATTACCTAAAACCTACATGGATAATTTCCTTAACTCAAATTAAGACTAACATAATACCAGGGTATTTGATCACTTTAATAAAATAAATGTATAAATTCATGTTTGTAAACTTTGAATATCTCATCAGTGTAAGCCTATACTCTTGGTACGGCCATGGAGCAGTGTCCAAGGTTCACTATTTGAATTATCGAGTTTATTAATTTCTAGAAGTCTTTATTTTCTAACATGAATTTATATCATATGCAGGTTAAATCCAAGAAACGACAGTTGAATTCTATAATGGTATTTTTTTTTTTTTCAATGTGAGCAGCTGTTTAAGGATGCCAAGGATAATCATTCCTATATAATACATTGGTAAGTACCACTTTGAAATGAGTAGTTTATTCTCAAAAAAATAGAATTCAAGGGATATATAAAAAATAGTAAAATTATATGAGTTTTCTCACAGGGAAAATACATGTATATTTAGTGAAACAATCACAAACTACCAGAATGAGTCCGAAACCTCAGACGAGTACTTAAGCTCCTGCAAACGGAGAACAAAATCCTGCACTGGGCCCCTACCATCATACACAAGACCCCACTTGAGCACCTGAGAAGTGTGCCTTTGACATACTACAGACGAAGGAGATTCAACACTACTCGCTTCAGCGCCCCGAGAAGATGTGCCGGGTGTCCGATTACACTTCAAGTTTTCTATGGCATTAAATGCCTTAGCAACCAGCGCTATCTTCCTAAGCCGCTGCTCCGAGTTAGTCAAAAACAATTTTTCTAACCTCAAGATGACATGAGACAGCTTCGACAGGCACCTCCTTCGACACGACGATGACGCGTGATCAGCCAATAACACTGCATCCAGCTTCTCCTCGCAGACCTGAAATTCATCGTCGATGGACAAGCCTGAGATGAAAGTGTTCGCTTTTGTGTTGTCAGATAAAGTGCCTTTGGCAGACTTAAATTGCTGTTTAAGGTCATCTACCGTATTGTTAGGATTTACATCTAAGCCTCTCGCTTGCAATTCAAATAATAGTTCGTCTTTGGTCAGGTTGTCAACTTCAATTTGTAACGCCATGTTTGAAAGAATAAATTAGTGTTCAACACTTATTAAGAAAATAAAACAGATAAGTAGAAACAGCTGACTACAATTATTTATACTTATCTTTTCTACTTAGGTTATATAACTAATGTAAGATAGGTCTGATGCCTATTTAGTACTATTAATCTTTTTTTTCACAAAGCAGGAAAAGTATTAAAGTCTAGTTTAGAGGAGTTCAAATGTCAAGTTTGACAGTTGTAAGAGTTACAAACTACACATATTGTGTCCAGTTGGAACACCAAGAAAAACATGCCTTCCACTATAGAGTAATGGAAAACAGATAGTTACACATCTGTTGACTTAAATGCTAAATATTTTGACACAATGAACAGTAGATATCAATATTTGATACAGATTCTATTATAAGAGGTAAAGAGTTTTGTTTTACTAACAAACTATCAGTCTCATACAAACCAGCTCAAGTTTTATCTAATACAGGTAAGACCTACTGTCAAGAAAGAAAATTCAGTACACACCAATACCCGTTCACTTGTAAAACCCAAAGCACCACGCTGGGCCGACAAAATGTAATGTGATAAACCGTTTCTGATGATGTTGAAGAATGGTTAACGTTTACCTTGGTGTGAATGATACTTGACGCGCTCGGAGAGACGTCCACACTTGGTTGTTTGCACCGGGCTAGTCAGACAGGTAGATAGTATCACAGAGGTGGGTGCGTTTTGGGCACATGGCTATTGATGTGTGCTGATATTAGAAGGGCGCCATGCATTTATAATTTATTCTCCTAAATGCAAAAGAGATTAAGCAGGGTACCTATTTTCACAATGGTCAGAAATATGAACAAAGAAAGATTGTTTGACAAGTAGATTTATTGGCATCAAAGCACGTATATATGTATATGAATACAACAAGCCACTAAACATCACCAAATCTTAACTAGGCTTAGAGCTAAGGGCGTGGCTTTCTCTTAAGGAGATTTAAATTTGAAACTATCTGACCGAGGACGAAATCTAGGTATTTAAGTTTACTTAATTAAAGAATAGGCCTAGTTCTAATGCTTGGTTTGTATGAGGCTGCGATACTAACACTAAAGCGACGACTCCATTTGCAAACACATGGTTTTGCCTCAAAACGTGGTTCGTGAATTATGGAAAGAAATCACCTTGTAGAACGCGTAGTACACGCGTCACAGCGCCGCCGTAGTCCACTGCTTCCACCCAGGACCTCAGAAGAGATCCTGCTCGTGACGGCTTCCGCAGGTGGAGAACCGTCGACACATGTGGCCCGGGTACAGCTTCCGGCGCCCGACTCAAAATTGCCTATGCGTGAAGTGACCTCCGCGAAGCAGTCCCCACGGAGCGGCCAGCACGCAGTCGCTGTAAACCACATTTAAGTTTAGATTCAAAACAAAACGATCCTCAACTCTTTTCCACACACTCCGCAATAAACACTGAAACTGTTAAAGTACCTGGCAAGAGTAAAAGCTAAGCTTGTGATTCGTTCCACCGACCAGATTTATCCTTTTGAAGTCATTTAATGTTTTGTCTGAAACAAAGAATGTTGTATCATTAAACCATGTCCGAACGTAACAAATATTTCCACCGTCCAATCGGCGAGATTCGCGTTATACTTACCAAAATGTTCATTGTGTCATCGCAGCATTAGGTCGCAAGATGTATTGAGATTACCACTGCATTGTTAAAGTTTGATTCTAAGTTTGAGAAAGGTGGCCTCTCGGCCGAAGCGATTTCCGTGTGTGCGTCCTCCTCCTGACCTCACATTGCCGTAAAAGAAAGCTTCCTCCGCGATTTGACAGCCGAGGACCAGAACAATACCTTTACCACAGACAATCTAGCTCCGTCATCCCGCACCACAAATATAGACTTGCATCAGTTGCCCTGAATGCATAAAGAGTAAAAATTTATTAACAACTCGCTTCAATGTTTCTAAAAGATCTATTTCACGATATCTAAATTATCTGTAAAGATATTAATAAACAATAATATCGACCAGCCTGAACTGTTATCGATTTGTCTGCTACTTCGGTGCGCTCGTAGTTCCGCCGAATATCAGTAGGTGTCGCCGTCCCTTGAACGCCCGTGAGTCGCAGGTATGCTGTGATAGATGGCGCTATGAGTCTCAAAACCTATAAGAACCGCCTCGTAAAATAACACCGTTACAGGACGACCTCTATATTAATGTGTTCCTTGTGTTATGGCTGAAGCCCTGGCATCAGGTGGCTTGAGGCACTTGGTGACAGCGGTGAAGTCATGAAACACCTTTAACAACTACAGGTGGTACGTGGCAGCCTCGCAGGGTGTCAGGCGACCTAGCGCGAGAGAGAGAGAGGAGAGAGACAAGTGGGAGACCATCGGGAGACGAAGGTAGGGTTTATTCACCTACGTCTATTTCCATCACGGCGCATGCCATATAGATTCTTTAATTTTCTCTACCACTAGAGTTACATCCCCATATAAGGCATGCGTCGCGACAGCAACCAATAGTTTTAATATTATCGCAGCCATTGTCACTGAAATCAAATCGACCTAGTTTCCAGCTAAGCAACAATATTTGTTACGTGTAAAGTTCAAATTAAAAATTGGTTCCTAAAAAAACACTAGAACTCTTCTCGCTAAAACTTTTTTACACATAACATAACACAACACAATTTGACAACTAATTTAAAACAAAAGCTATACACCGATTTACTTTTTTTGGAACGCCTTTTCCTCAATGACATCGCGAGTATGATTAGCAGCTGTTGTTTTCTCCGACGATTCATCGCACCGGTGCAGTCCGATCGACAGCCCGCGAAAAACTGCAAGGATCGTTGCGTCTGCGCATGTTGATAACCTGCGGCGCTGCCAGGAAAATCGAACGTCGAAGTTCGTATATCTGTCTCTGTCGCTCGCGTACCATAAACCATAAGTGTGATAGAGACGGAGAAATACGAACTTCGTGATTCGATTTTCGTGGTAGCGCCGCTGGTGGGGGGTTATCAATACGCGCAGACGCAGCGACTGGAATTTAGGGCCGGAAGTTGATGACACTTAGACGCCCTTGAGATCTCTACGTTACTTTACTTCAATTGTTTTATTCTCTAGATTTAAAATTAGAGACATTTTTTAAAACCTCCGACACAACAAACTTTGCTCCAGCTTGGGCAAAAATTGTGCGGCTGGTCTCTACATGTCGCATTTCTCAACCAATTCTCGTGAAAGGGTGTAGCAGGATAACCCTTCAAAAATTGCCCCCGAAGCTTTGAGTTCGAAACTATTACCAGTTGATGCCCAGTCTCTATACCAATTTTTAACCCTCTACTGCCACCTGGAACCCCACGGCATTTATTTAACCCTTTTATCGAACACGGATGGCTTCCCGGCCGGCGGGCCGATGTTTTTTACTCGTACCTAATGTCGCCTGCGTGTTAATTACATAGTATGTACTGAACAGTACCTACATTTACGTTTATTTCAGTGTTCCACCTTTGTTAATTACAAAGGAAACTTACATATTATGTAGATAGGTAGTTGGTAATTATTTAGTATAAAAATGGTGTTAGTACGACGAGCCTGAATTGTTATACAGGATGTTTTATTTTTTAATTTTTATTTTTTTCCAGCAGAATAAGTAAGTAAGTAGAGAGCTGATCTTTTTATGGGTACCGTAGACAACAAGGAACCCTTATAGTTTCGCCATGTCCGTCTGTCCGTCTTCGGCTTAGCTGAGTACCCATGACTACTAGAAAACTGTAATTCGGCATGGGTATATAAATCAATCACGCCGACACCTCCCCTACACCTAAAGCGGGGATGTATTTTTTTTCTCGTTAAACCCATGGTGTGGGATATCGTTGGATAGCTCGTTCAAAAATAGTATGGGTTTCCTAAACCCATTTTTGAAATCAGTGATTAGTTTGCGAGATATTGGGCTATAAAGCCCTATTTTTTGTTCGAGTCATGTGTGTCCCCATGGCAACTACGGCACCCTACACTGCGCGTGGCCTGATACGCACTTGGCCGTTTTTTTTTAATAGTTCATATTGGTCACAGCAACATTTATGCAAAATGTTATTTTTGTCCGTTTCATACTATTCCGTTATATAGTATTGTACTATATTTTGACTCTTATATACTGTTGAAGTAATATATAGTACGCAAAAATACTATATTTACGGGGGCCTTACGAAGTGCTTCAAATTACCCAGGTTTCAGTAAAATTATACCAAATAGCAACATTTCCCAGCCAAGTACGATATTTTTTTACAGTGCACTATATTTTTGTCGTTTTTTTCTGGAAAATACTATATATCCCCCAAAAAAAGTTTTTAACCCTAGTTTTAAGGTTAAATGAATGCCGTGAGGTTCCAGGTGGCAGTAGAGGAGGGTTAATAATTGGTATAAAGTATTTTCTCTTGACGGGGCATCAACTGGTAATAGTTTCGAACTCAAAGCTTTGGGCTCACAGAGCCAATAGTTGTTATTGACATAAAACGCATGTTGTGTAGATTTTTTTAAAGTTTGTCTGCAGTTTATGTATTGGAGAACTCGAACTCTGTTAACATTTAGACAATAGTGGTCTAGAGACCAAATAAAATAACCAACAATGTTGTTTTTTTCCGAAAAGCGATTAAAAATATTGTCTAATGGAGACAAAAGTCGGGCAAATAAAGCAGGGGGTTAAATAATCACAAAGTTAAGTGTCCAAAGTTTTAATGCCGGCTGTACACATTGGGCCAACGTTGGCGCGTGTTATAATGTAATAATTCGTTTATTGCTCATCATGGTACATTGTTTTACAAATAAGTAATAGTATATCATGGACCCTGAACAGGGTATTGCAAAGATGGTTCCTAAAAACTAATTCTTAATTCTAACACAAATCAAATTCTAATATGCACAAAGTACTAATTACATAGTAACTACAAGTGGTTATTTTATTAGAGGTATATTGGTTATAGGTAATCGTTATGCTACTTTATCTTCCATGAACTCTTGGACAGAATAGTATGATTTTTTCAAAAGAAGTGTTTTTTAGTTTGTTTATAAATAAGCAGGAGGCAGCTATGTAAACGAAAGAGATCGAGTTATAGCCCTCTCCCTCTAACGCATAGCTGCCTTCTGCTCACGCGCCAACGTTGGCCCAGTGTGTACAGCAGGCTTTAGAGTGGGTACGTATATTCTGTCCCTTTTCCGCAAAACGTATGAAACCGATTGTCATGGGGTATACAGAATATGTGATTTTACCCCAATTTGTCAGTACAACATGTCGAAGTCATAATTGGTTGTAGCGTACAGATGTAACAATCCGACCACATGTGCATGCAATTTCTCAGTACAACTCGTTTGACAGTTGGATCAGCAGCGCACTTAGGCAGCGCAACATGCCTCCAGACGAAAGCAATTAGTCAGCTTCTGATAAATTGGGGCTGACAGATCATGACATGTATATACCCCATTAGCTTAATTAGCAAGCCCATGTGAAATAGAGTACAAGAAAACGTAAGTTATTATATTATGGACTACAATGACTCATGCCTCATGCATAATAAAATAGTCAAATCAACCAACCGTATCTGCTATTATTTTTATGTCGCATGTATTAGTATACTGCTTAGTTTTATTGTTTTATTTTAGTTTTTTTTTGTATTAGTCGTTACTGTATTATTGTTATTTGACGCAACAGATAGGGCGTTAGCCAACGCTAATTTCTGGTCCCGCACAATCTAACCACGGCTCAAATACGAAACCATCGACACGAGAAGAAGAAGAAGTTACTGTATTGTTTTAGTTTTATATTACTATTATTATTATATGTACGAGTGTAAAATGTGTGTTACGCCGTGGAATCACCGGATGGTTCCATCGGAAGACCAACGCTGGCCTGGTGGCCAGCATAACGCTGAGATGGAACCGTTTCGTGGCAATGTTGTTATTCTAATCGATTATATCGCCTGAATAAATTTAATTTTTGTTACTATCGGCAACACAGCTAACTGACCATCCGTGCAATTTATTTGCATTGTAATAAGTTTCTATATAAATACAGGATGGTCAGTTAACTGTGCTGGGTTTCGGCAGTCGGGTAGCCCCTTAGTGGAGTCTACCCACAGGCCAGCCAAGACCAGCTGACACAGCCCTCGGGCTTCAGCAAAGAGCCACGTCAAAAAAAAAAAACTGTGTTGGCGTTTGTACGAGCTTTTATTGCCGACTGTATTTTTCTCTAGGTATAGGTACCATCATCAACTACTCATTGAGACGGTTCTAACATGGCCACCTTCTGTCTCCATCATCAGAGCAGCTCGATAGTAATTAGTACCATAATATTGAATTGTCATCCAAACTATACTAACATTAACTAAAAAAGCGGCCAAGTGCGTGTCGGACCACGCACAACGAGAGTTCCGTGCCTATTAAAAAGGTCGTATCGTTACTGAAATCTTATGGCACTTACGTCCTTTTCTTTAAGGAAGGCAGTTTTTTAGAAATATCTCAAAAACCTTTGAACCGATCTTGTTCAAAACAATTTTCGCTGAGAGAATTTAATAAGCCCTATGAGCATGATTTTTTTCATATTTTTAAAATACACGGTTCAAAAATTAGAGGGGGGGGGGGGACAAAATTTTAGTGACTTTCGAGGAGATTATCTCCGAGTCTATTCACTTAATAAAAAAAAATGCTGAGAAGCCTTATATTTATTTTGAAAGGCCTATCGATTGATGTGCCACACGTGGGCTTGCAATGAAAAAAAAATACCTTTCAGTTTCATGTACGGAGTGCACCCCTAAAACATTTTTTTTTTGTAATTTAATTACAAAAATTTGAAGCGGTTAACAAAATACACCTATCCTCAAAATTTTATTGAAATACACCTTCTAGTTTGCGAGTAAAATGCCTGTGACATACGGACGGACAGACAGACAGACAGACAGACATGACCAATCTATAAGGGTTCCGTTTTTTGCCATTTGGCTACGGAACCCTAAAAATGGATAGCATGTCGTGAATAGTCATGATTCACGATAGTATTTACATTGATGTTAATAATCATGTCTCAAACAGCCGATTTATTTCATGTAGCAACACCCACAATCTTTTTATAACAATGTTGACGGGTAGGCGAGTTGTCACAGTTCTTAACGGCTATATTGCGTACGAACAGTTAAGTGCAGATTAGTAGTGTTAGATTTGGAGGAAAACCAGGGTGAGCTCTTTCCATAATCACTTTCAATGCATCCTATGACATTGTAACGATTTGGTTCATTTACACGTGGGTTCACGTGTTTACACAGCTCGGACGATGATTGTTCATGATGTGATGTATTTATGTGCGTCCACAGGTCTTATTCTATTTGGGAGGCGTGACGGTATATTATGTATATGAATAAGGTTTTCCTACATGTCACGTACATGCGATAACACAGTTCTTAGTCGTGGAGTTCTTTAGTGTGAAAGGATTAGTAACAAGTGTCTCAGGTTCGGTAGTTTCAGCCTCAGACCATGTCGTCATCAATCAAGGGTGCACCCGGGTAATTATAACTGGAACAATATAGTGTGTGAATTGGTACAGTATCAGTCGTGTGGTAAGGGATGTCTGTAAGGGGAGGTGGAGGACATTCTCGGGGACGAAGGTCCCCACATCTCAGATGGAGCTGGTATGCATAAGGCGGCAGCTCATATGTCAGATATATAAAGGATTCCGGAAGCTGTATGTGTAGGTTCATAGTTGCATATATGCTAATACAGATACCTAAGCTAGAGTGCTATAGATACTATTTCGCGGCCATGAGAGTGACCAGAAGTGGCTTCGCGACATGGTGGAGCATGCTGGGATCTAAACCAGTCTTAGCTTAGTTTGTTTATGAAATTAACACTTTATTTGCCCCAGCTTCCTGATAATACAATGTAAAATGTACCATGCGCATGATGGACTCAAAAGCAGATTACTGTTCATAAAGTTAAACTAAAGATATAAAACCATCCATGAGAAGAAAGAGCTTATCATTAGTAGAAACGTGTCTTAATCGGTTTAGTCATTTCTAACTTTACACAAAACATACATAAGAACATCAAATTGCTTTGTATTATGTCAGTAGATGTGACGTATATACAAAGGTGACGGTTAAAACCAGGTTATTTAACAGAACAATAACATTAATCAATATTTAGTGTGGTGCAAAAATTTTAGACTTTTTAGACAATATAATTAAGCTCCCATACAGTACATTTCAATATTATGTTACGATAAGTAACGTTATGGTTACTGGCCTAAAGAAATTATATGGCAAATTATGGGATTATATTACTAATATTAATATATCCTACACTATTAAATGAGCAGCATTGGTATATTTATTTGATTATCAATGGTTTTTAGAAAACAGCGTAAAGGATTTCGATATTTATTTACTGCACGACTTTACGGGGGTGAAAATAATCACCTCGTTTTCTTTGTAAAAACCAATGAGCAAAGCCCGGTCTTCCAGGTACTATATTTGAAGGTTGCGTTTTTATGGAAAAAAAAAAATAAAATGAGCTCAACATTTTCTGGTGAATCGGATTAATTGTCCTGATGGCAGTCAAGACGTCAGATGGTCAAGAGTGGACGAACTTAAGAGACTATTAGCTAGCAGGCACAAATAATAAAATGCGAATGAGTTTTTTCAATTTGCCGATGCCGGTAACACTTTACCTTTTGAAATAATCTGTGGAGTGGAGGAGGTATATTTAGACGGTATACTTAATGTTATTCTCAAGTTTCGTTTAGATTTGATCAGTGTATTTGTTTCTAGGTATTTATTTATATTTTTATTATTGAAATGAGAAGAATGGGAGCAACCTGGGAACTTACTTGTTTGTTGTATTAGTTGGATGAGGCTTTGGTGCCGATTCACGTTTATTTCTGTGATTACTGTGAAATCAAGGAAGTGTCATTTAATGACACTTGTGATATATCAGACGAACGGTGGTAAAGAATTTAATGAAGTGTCAAGTATTATAAATCGCATAGTGAGTCGTATACTGTGTGGGGTCTGGTGAATGTCGTGATGCTTGACGAAACACGGGATGTAACCATATTATCAGTATGATACACAATAGTATACCTATTCCAAAAAATGGTTGCAGGTGGCCCGGCCCTCATGTACGAGAAAGTTAGATGCACTAGGTTCCTATCAAATGTTAGGTGGCAGAGAAAAAAAAATATTTATTACAAAACATCTTCATCAATCCATCACGCGATAGATTAGGTGGAGTCTTGGAATATAAATCAATTAAGATTCATTGGATACGTTGAAATATTGTAAAATGCTCTATTGACTATAATCAGTAGGTATTAATCATTCAAATTTTTCCCATCATAGTAGAAAGAAAAATTAAATCGTAAAATTACCAACATATGAATCATGAATATATACACGCGTGACCATAGCCGTAGCTATTTGGTAAATACAACAAGATCTACACCTAGAAGTTGTAAACACTTACCTTCGTCGACTCCGATACTATACTCTGAATCAGGATCTAAAATGGTTATGTAAAAGGTTGATGTTTCTGTTAATCCGCTACTTACAAAGTAGTTGTATGAATTCTTGTAATAAGTATATTCAATTCTGACTTGAAAGTAGAAACTCCGATAACTCACGTGACTTTGTCAAGTGATCTCAAAGAATAACATTTTGTAGGTGCAACCGAAAGTTCGGCTCATGGGTAGAATGTCTACGTTCAGACTCGAGCATCATCTAATGTTATGGCTTCGGTAATGTTAAACAAAGATTTACTAATCCGGACTATTTTAATATTTCGTAATTGGACTTTCATACATAGGCAAATATTAGATTTCAGATTATAGATTATTTATTGATAAGTGCATCACATTTACAAGCCTAAATACATATCATTTACAGTTTTTAAACCGTGTTAGGGTCAGTGATACGCAAGGTTCGCTTTGGACAGATCTACCCCTTGAATTAGAATCCAGTGAAAATTACTGAAATAAGCGTTACTCAAGTTACTGGGAGACAATAATAGATGCGATTCTAGACAGTGTGTAGCACGTAGCGGACAGCCTTTCACATACATAGTTAATCTGTGATGGTGAATGAATGGTGTTGTTGGTGGTTATGTTTAGTAAGCTATATTTTGTTTAAACTGCATTAGTGTAAAATGCATAATGTTTATTATCAATCAGGTTTATCAGACACAGTCGATACACGATGGGGAGGCCGATGAGTCTAACGCCTCTCTAGGAGGCAAATCACAGAGTGTAGGTACATAATGCTGCATCTAGCACTTGGTTTTAACAGCTCACAATCGAGTTCAAAGCAGTGTCTAGGAATATGGCTAGTCGCACACCTAATACTAAGAACTCCCAGAAGGAGCACTGAACTTTGTTTGTGATTGGACCGGTTTCCTCACGATGTGGACATCAGAATCCTAGGTTATGTGAATAATTTCAACATGTCACCTTGAAAAATACGTCTTATCCCTAATGTAACTAAGCATCATTCGAGCATATATATGTATAGACACGCGCACCGGGCGTTGGATATATTGCAAACATGACTTTAGACTTGAATCTGAAATGGAAAACATTCGTTAAGGAAAACAAATAATGCAGTATCCTGAAGACAATGATCATACTCAATGTAATATCGTGACAACAGCTCAGAAAACTCGAACTTGTAAGTACATTAGCTGACAGATAGCCTCGGAGCCGGAACAACTATATTCTAGAAAAGATTGCTGCAAGACTGACCACCAGTTATTAGTGTTATTTCAAGAAGCTAAAGTTACGAAGCACCACGCTTCCTTAATCAGAAAAATGTCAGCAACTGGCGATTAGTAGCAGAAAGAGATCAAGGATGACAGTCCAATTTCGTGTGCACAGTCGCAGAGCAGCATCTCATGTCAGACGCATGACACTTCATATTGTTAATTCTTCTTAGTGTTTCTCTACCTTTCTTTTATACTTAGTTTTTCAGTCGGTTCTATATTCGTATGTTTTATAGTCAGCATAAAGACCGGTAGAGACAGATATACCACATACCTTAATTTAATAAGACCAGTGGGTGAGTGGTCTGCTACGTCTACGTGCACGTCAGTTCAGAGATATCCCGATTTGATCTTCAGTTCATAGAGTTTTCTCTAACTCAAACGCACTGCTCATCTCAGTCTAATTCAATTTTGGTTGAAAGCTTTAATTTTGTAACTAACTTGTAAGAAATATAGAATAGAACAGAATTAATTTATTTTGGAACAACAACAGTAATACACATCACATTAAGGCTTAAATCTAGAAATGGAATTTATTGTTGCTTCTATAAAGGACTCCACTCAGGATGAGTCGAGACAAAGAGTGCAACGATGCTGATTTTCAGTGGATCCGATAAAATAAATATATGGATGTCTCAAGAACTCAGAAACTCAACAAACCGTCAAAGCAAAGAAGGTCCAGTTCAAGACTTAATTTTCTAAAATCAGAAACACGATCGTCAAAGGAATTCAACACTAACTAAAGTAACTAAGGACTTGACCATCCCCATATTACTATAAGTCATAAGCTTCATATGGCGAACATGCCCTGCGATATGAATATACCTGATGCCCGTCGCATAAGCTGACGCCAACAGTATGCAAGCATCAAAGGAATTTATGCGTTAATAGGCGAGGGTTTAACAGGATGTATTGTATCGTTTGAGGTACCTTCCGAGTTGATATATAATCCTATTGTGGACAGCTACGAGCTAGAATTCAATCAAGAAACTTTCTTCAATCCATCCTAGAGCAGCTCTTCAAATGGTACTTAATTACAATTAATACGTTTTATAGATTTTGAAAAGGCGTTCGTCGGTATCTCGGGAGGCAGTTCTCAGACAATAATAGGTACCCGTGTTCTATAGGTATATGCGTTATGGATCTCATTATAAACGACATCAAAACCATCACCTTGGATATTTTTTTAGAGCAACGATTGTTGTTCTAATCTTGGGAACTGCAGAAAAACTAGTGAAAATCTTTGTCTCCTTGATGAAAATACTCAGAAGAGATATCATGCGTGCACGGCAATGATAATGACACTAACAACATAACGTTATGTCGACGGAAGTTTTAAAGTAGCTCCAATCAAAGACAAACTTCTCAAAACCAGTCTGTGATGGTTCGCAAAAAGAGAAAAATACCGTAATATCGACAATATCGTTATCATTGCATTAAGGCTTCCCGAACACCCGAGATGAAGAGGTAGACCAAAATCCACGTGGTAGCCCAATATTAGAAAAGATGTAATGTAAGGCACCTGGTCATATATGAACAGACAACCCAGAATCGATATCACTCTAGTGCAAACTGACAAGGATACCTGACCTTACATAGATGGTAAAAGATAAGGAAAATAAATAGAGACTAATACCGTTACTATAAAAAATTACAATGGAAGTAAGTGTACTTCCATATAAGTGTATACTGATAGTAAACGGTCGGTATTCAATATAATATTCAATATTGGGCGATCAACAGGCAGCATTAAAATAAAGCTACCATGTTAGCGAGCGGGCGTCACACTATTTGACTAAATTCGGAATGAATACAGTAGGAGAATAATCTCTACAAACATAGATAAGTAACTGAGATTTATAAAATCTGAAAGATTCGAAAAACCACTATAAGGACCAAACTGATCCAAAGCTCATAATGAAGTATTTCCGTATACCTAGTACAAAGACCTGAACGTTGCGTTAGATGTCGCAAACACTATGGAATGCACGTCACACCAAATGTATATAAACTCGGAATCATACAGAGACTATCCATCGATAACGAATGAAATACGAACTGCTGCAAGTGACACTTAGTTAATAGCAGGCGTTAATTTTATATCGTTAACTTTTATTTGTAATATCCGAGAAATAAGTTACAAAATAATTTAATTTAGTCACTGATGTTATTTTATAGACAATGTTGTGACACAGTGCATGATTATGAACTAAAGAGGTGGAGTTGTATAGCGAATAGTTGAACTAATTAAGCATTAATAATAACCGATACACTATGGGATTGGACATCATGTGACATTGCACGGTCATAACAAGTGTTGTACCTATGTACTGGCGCCTATTATCCATGTGCGAGGATTGAAAATAAGCAATATTCAGTCTCCGAAACATGCATATCGCTTAACATCTCATCGAAAAATCACATGTTAAAGAACAGTCGCCGTACAAAAATGGCGCCCTCGGTGGCTCTTGGCAGAGGTAAAGAATATGAGGAATACAAGAAATAGTTGAAAATAATGATTTTCATGCCTCCAGCTGAGAAACAAAGTGTTTATTTAAAACTCAACCAATTTAATCACGTAGCGAATAGCGATACTCAAAATGATGACTTTTAGTATCCCTCAAAAATCATTCATCAATATATCATTGGTACACTTTGGAAGTGCTCAGAATACTGGTTTGGCAGTGCTCAAAATAGCTTCACGGTCCTCAGAACAGTTTTGTGACGCTCAGAAGCCTGAGTTTAGCGGTCCTCAGAACAGTTTTCGTAGGGCTCAGAGGCCTAGGTTTAGCGATCCTCAGAACAGTTCTCGTAAGGCTCAGGAGCCTACTCGTAGGTTAAGCAGTCCTCAGAATTATTTTCAAGAGTCTCAGTGGCGTAAGATAAGCGGTCCTCAGAATAGTTTTCATGGTGTTCAGAATCCAGGTCTTGGCAGTCCTCAGACTCGAGCACAATTTTCAACACAGTTTGCAATAAAGTCCGAGTTAAGTTAAGAGGTATGAAATAAAAGAGAACAATTCACTAAAAAATATTCTTAAAAAAAAGTAAAGTCTTAGTAAATAAGATAAAATACACTTGTCTGTCTCAATTATAGAAGCAATTATGAAGATAACATCGAAAGCAATAATTCCAGATAGGTTGGTTTATGCCACTAACAGAGGTAATTCAGTGCTTAAGCATGAGATCCAGCTATCGAGGTTTTTACTTATCGAGGTCCCACTAAACCAAGTTTACTGTATATCAAAAGGTTTTATATCAAGTATGAAACATTACTAATTTTATTTATGTACCTATTGAGACTGCAGTGCTCACTCCACGGTCAAACTTAGTTTGTGGTGGTAGGTACCTGTACCTACTGAAATAATTCATTTTATTTTCGGTTTTATAAAATAAAGTGTTATTTTTTGAGGTGTACAATAAAGTTTATTTGTTGCATTGTCAAGAAAATTAAAATTCAATCACACTGAGCTGCGCAGAATAATTTTTAAATAGTTACATTCGAGGAGGAATCAGGGAAATCAAGTAAATGAGTACGCAGATAGATTAAGATTAGTGGTGGTAATGGACGACCGTTTAATAATTATGGTAAGCAATTTTGCCCGTCGTGGAGGATTCCATACCATGGAAAAAGTAAACGAATATTAAGACGATAGTAAAATCTGTCCAGACATTCGTTTTAATCTAGCAAGGTAAAGCAACTCCTATTGCGGCAACCTAAAAGTACGTTCATGAATCAGCAATGCACAATGTATAGAAGTATTTTTTCAGTTCTTTGTCGTTTCGTAACTTTCAGTGTCGTGAGAGTGAAAGACGTTGATGCATTATGTACTCGGTATGCATGTGTCTCAGTTCGACGTGGATCATACGTAGATTCGAAGAAGTCGTGATGTGTTTGCCACCATGGATAGATAATTCACGTTAACAGCAAAAATACGCTAGCAAATCCAACATACTGTTTACGATATAGTATATAGGATACGACTGATTGCTTATTACAAAATGAAATGCCACGACACGATGAAGCTTGGTTGGTCTAGAGGATAAAGGACCTCGCAGTTGGCACGTATACCTCGGGTCTCACGAAACGTTTGGAACTGATTTAGAAAGTGCGTCAAGATGAGCTTATCAGACTTTACAGCTATCAGAAATTATGTAGATCATAATTCCAGCTAATCCATTTTATTCGATGTTGCAATCACCTACAAAGTCTGCATTGGCCAATCAAGGCGAAGGACAGGATCCAGAGCTTGTCAAAATTCACAATGGGAAAAGAACGGTTACTTCAAAGATCTGAGGAAGACTTAAATAAAGCTGTGAATGATGATTATATTAATACTCTACTGGAGATATGATCGCTAGTTTTCTGGGGGGCCGGGAGTGTCGTGAATAGTCATGATTCACGATAGTATTTACATTGATGTTAATAATCATGTCTCAAACAGCCGATTTATTTCATGTAGCAACACCCACAATCTTTTTATAACAATGTTGACGGGTAGGCGAGTTGTCACAGTTCTTAACGGCTATATTGCGTACGAACAGTTAAGTGCAGATTAGTAGTGTTAGATTTGGAGGAAAACCAGGGTGAGCTCTTTCCATAATCACTTTCAATGCATCCTATGACATTGTAACGATTTGGTTCATTTACACGTGGGTTCACGTGTTTACACAGCTCGGACGATGATTGTTCATGATGTGATGTATTTATGTGCGTCCACAGGTCTTATTCTATTTGGGAGGCGTGACGGTATATTATGTATATGAATAAGGTTTTCCTACATGTCACGTACATGCGATAACACAGTTCTTAGTCGTGGAGTTCTTTAGTGTGAAAGGATTAGTAACAAGTGTCTCAGGTTCGGTAGTTTCAGCCTCAGACCATGTCGTCATCAATCAAGGGTGCACCCGGGTAATTATAACTGGAACAATATAGTGTGTGAATTGGTACAGTATCAGTCGTGTGGTAAGGGATGTCTGTAAGGGGAGGTGGAGGACATTCTCGGGGACGAAGGTCCCCACATCTCAGATGGAGCTGGTATGCATAAGGCGGCAGCTCATATGTCAGATATATAAAGGATTCCGGAAGCTGTATGTGTAGGTTCATAGTTGCATATATGCTAATACAGATACCTAAGCTAGAGTGCTATAGATACTATTTCGCGGCCATGAGAGTGACCAGAAGTGGCTTCGCGACATAGCATGACGGACCACTTACTGACATACGATCACGTCAAGTTAATATAAAGCGTGTAAAAACTGTAATCTGCCGCAGCACATTTTATCACTGACGTAAAGCATTCGTCTCTCATTTACAAACTTGCTAGATAGCTTTGTAAAGTAATCGTCACCGCCGGCGACACATGTATACCTAGTTACATAATAAACGATCATCCTTCTTGAACTTGATATTGAACACAGACATTGAACTTAAATGCGTTAAAAGACAAAATGTAGTACTAGACGCAGTGGATTTCAAGATTAAAGTGCATTAATGCAGTAATAACTCATAACATAACATAATACGCTACGGTAGCCTAGTGGTTCAGGCATGCGGCTGTCAAGCGGCGGCCGTGGGTTCGAATCCCGGCTCATACCAATGAGTTTTTCCGAACTTATGTACGGAATGTTTACCGATAGCTTTTCGGTGAAGGAAATAATCGTGAGGAAACCGGTCTGATCCCAAAAAGGTCCAGTTTTCCCTCTGGGTTGGGAGTCCAGATGGCAGTCGCTTTCGTAAAACTAGTGCCTATGCCAAATCTTGGGATTAGGTGTCCAAGCGGACCCTGGGCTCCTTTAGGGGCATTACCGGGAATAACGCTAGGAGGATGATGAACTCATCACTACTCACTACATAGATATAAGTGAAGCATAGTGAAGTAGTTATTAATAAGTTTATATAATATAAACTTATTAATAACTACTATTTAAGTGAAGCATAGTGAAGTAGTTATTAATAAATTTATATTATATAAACTTATTAATAACTACTATATAAGTGAAGTATAGTGAAGCAGTTATTAATAAGTTTATATTATATAAACTTATTAATAACTACTATTTAAGTGAAGCATAGTGAAGTAGTTATTAATAAGTTTATATTATTTAAACTTATTAATAACTACTATATAAGACATATAAGTGAAGCATAGTGAAGCAGTTATTAATAAGTTTATATTATATAAACTTATTAATAACTACTATTTAAGTGAAGCATAGTGAAGTAGTTATTAATAAGTTTATATTATATAAACTTATTAATAACTACTTCACTATGCTTCACTTATATCTATGTAGTGAGTAGTGATGAGTTCATCATCCTCCTAGCGTTATTCCCGGTAATGCCCCTAAAGGAGCCCAGGGTCCGCTTGGACACCTAATCCCAACACAATCCTAACATCAATGTATGTTAGTCTTTAAGGTATTTGTAATATGGGCCTTGTTGCCTGATTTAAATAAACAAATAAAACAAAGTCGCTTCCCGCTGTCTGTCCCTATGTATACTTAGATCTTTAAAACTACGCAACGGATTTTGATGCGGTTTTTTTAAATAGATAAGAGTGATTCAAGAGGAAGGTTCATATGTATAATATAGTACCCGTGCGAAGCCGGGGCGGGTCGCTAGTAACATAATATAATAATAGTTATTGCGTCCTGAAGTTTACGCCTGAAATTGAATTACCTTTAGAGCAACTAAAGAAGCATTGTAGGCATTGTCAACGTCAACGTGGTTGCACCTTTTTCACCTTGATCTGTTGTGATAAGGCGAAAACTGCATCATCATCATCAATCAGCCGAAAGACGTCCACTGCTGGACAATGGACATAGGCCTCCCCCAAAGTGCCACAATCACCGGTCCTACGCTACGCCACCCGCATCCAGCGGCCTCCCGCGACCTTTACCAAGTCGAAAACTGTACACAATAGGCATGATGCCTCATGTTCAAATTGATAACGTAGTCATGCTAAATGGATAGTAAACCATCAAATTATCGTAATAAAGTATAAATTATAAAATATAATTTAAATCATAAAAAGATATGAACCTTGAAAGCTTAGAAAAAATTTGCATTTTTTTTAATCGTCCAAGAGTAAATTAAAAGCTACCAATTTTCCTTACGCCTTTCTAGAAACAAAATTGTATGACAACTATGTACTTAAACGCAGTATTACGCGACCGAAACAACAATTTACCTGATTTTCCATACTACGATTAGTACAAATGTGACGTCATACTTGTACACACAGTATGAAGCGTTTTGCGCTGCCGCCAGCGAGGTCAATCTTTGTCTTAAATTTTTAGATATTTATTTTCTTTAATTATAGTTGCTCCCATACAAACATTTGTTCCTCACCAAAAACTGGTTCGAATGACGATGACGTCACATAAAAATCTTAGTCATCATCCCTATTATAAAGGCTAAAGTGTATGTAGACATCATTTGGACATCGACTGTTACCAAAACGATTCTCAGATGGATTTAATCTATATATATAAACGTAAAAGTCCAGGCCCCGTATCATGGTCGGCCTTATCAGGCGATAAGTGACCATATAAGAGCGTCAGTCTCGTTCTATCGAACGGTGACAGCCAGTGACGGACGCTCTATCCTGTCACTTATCGTGTGATAAGGCCGACCATGATACGGGGTCAGGTCGAAAGTACACCTTGTTATAAGGCTAAAGTGTATGTAGACATCATTTGAACAACTGTTACCAAAACGATTCTCAGATGGATATAAACGTAAAAGTCCTGACTGACTGACTAAATGACTTATAATCAACGCCCAGCCCAAACCGTTGAACCTAGACAGCTGATTTTTTCACAATAGGTAGTTTATATAACGAAAGTAACCACTAAGAAGGGATTTTTGAAAATTCCACCCTCAAGGGCGTAAAAGGGGGGTTGAAGGTTTATATGGGGATGGAGTAAAATTTTAAGTGAGAGACTTGAAACTTTGTGTATGGACTCTTTATTACAATACAATAAAAGTGATTTTAGGGTTTTGGAAAAACCCCCACCCCTAAGCGGGTTAAACAGGGGTGCAAAGTTTGTACGGGGGAAAAATTTAGTATAGAGATAGTTTGAGTATCATCAGATACTGTATTGAAGTATGGGGCAATGGTTCGAATATAAACTCTGTACTACTGTTACAAAAAAAGGCAATAAGACTCATTAATGGATCTAAATGTATACCAGTGACCCATCGAAATATGTTTGTAGATCACAGAATTCTTACTATTACCTCCTTATATCTGTATCGAGTATGTCTCCATGTTTATATAAATAAGAGTAACTATAAAACAGCTAGAGAAACTCATAGTTTTAATCTCCGAAATAAAAATAAACTGGTACAAAGTGAATACACTTATGTTCACTTTAATAATAGCTTTAACAATATTGCTATTAAAATTTTTAACAAATTAAGCGACGAAATAAAACAATGTAGTGACATAAGAAGCTTTGACAAGAAATTAAAGAAATATTTTATAGATAGACCCTATTATGCAATCAATGAATTTTTTGCCAATGCACTTGACTGATTTAATTGTAATGACTATTTATTTTATTTTATTATTTTTAATGTATAATGTATCTTACTTTGCTATTTATAACGACATTTGAGAATAATTTACCTGACTTTCTTATTATTATTTCTACCACTGTAACTTGTAAATTGTGCTATATTCCTGTATTTGCATGTACTTGTACGTTAAGCAAATAAACATCTGAATCTGAATCTGAATCTGAATCTGAGTCCCGGGAAAGGCCATAGAATAGGTTTATCGAATTATTTACCGGAAATCAGTCCCTAAGGGGGTGAAAGTTTGTATGGAGCTACGATAAAAACGAGTTCCACGCGGACGGAGTCGCGGGCAGAAGCTAGTATTACATAAGTTCTAAACGTACGTACGACTATAGGGGACTTAATTGTATTGCAAACATTCACTACGAATTAGAATACCTACCTACTGCTACAGCGGGCTTATGATGGCGGCCATTTTATGTCATAAGTTCATAACATAAGACAGTCGATAAAACATCCGTCACGTTCTGACGGGGACTCGAGTATGCGAGTGCGAGAGTGACGGATGTACTATGCACAGCGATACGTAATTAAATGTCATCATACGCTCGCTGAATAAGCAATCGCAAGCAACATAGTAAACAAAATATCCTATTACAATTACCTTTACACAGGGCTGGCCCGTAACTTTTATCTCAAGCAGAATTCGAGTCTTAACACTTTCGCAACCGGACTAAAATGGAACAATACACCAGAAACCGACAGAACTCGCTAGGCGTGTAGGTTTATAGCTACGCCCGCCTCGCGTGCTGAGCAAACATTACGAGTGCCTACCAGGCGGGTTCTTGGTAGCGAACGTGTTAATTAATGAATACTATAAAGTCTAAACAACACTTTTTCAGTCCCACTACACTCGCACAAACAGGATAATTCACATTACTCACATCAACAGACCCGAACGCAATGCTACCTGAATTTAAACTCGCTAAACTCTGCGGAGACAATTACACAGAACGATGTGTTCCAATGGTTGTGTACCTATTTAAAGCCTCAAATACCTCATTTTTGTGCGACCTTGTTAAACGCCTACATACCTAAGTAAGCAGCACTGATTCGGCATCTTCCGATTGCCAAGGCTAAGATGGAGTGACGTAGTATATATTATTCACGAGGCAGCATTAAAACCAGTATAAGCAGGGTCTCTGATAATGCCAAGTCGATACGACACTACAAGTGAAAGTATAAGGGACACTCGCACATGAGTCTTCGAGTCTATTGTGAATAGACTAAGCATGACGTGTGACGTGTTATCTTGATTATTAATAACGCGGGGTGAATGACCTGATAACAGCGAGAAGGATTCGAAGTGTTTTTTGCGTTGATGCATTTCGTTACCGATTTAATGAAACACGAGGATATTAGTTGAACACAAAATATGAATTTTCGATTCCTACTTATCAAAACAGAGTTTATTTAAGGTTTTATTTATTTTAACATTACGACGCAGCGGACTCAATAAATTGTTTGCTGAAGACGTAATTATTAGAATATGACCTAATTCCCACAAGTTTCGGTATCACTATGTATACTAATATTATAACGAGGTAAAGTTTGTATGTAGGAGGTAAAGTCTACCAGGGTTAATGCGTCAATGGGGTAAATGCGTATTTTGAAGATATCTTCGAAACGCAACATTTTACAACTATTACAGCCCTCGATGTTTAAAGTATGGTTACCAAACTTTCAATTTAGACGATTGTAAAGTTCTAAAATTTTCAGTTTCGGAGTTAACATCAAGAGACGCATTACTCAAAAAATAATAATATTGGGTAAATACCCAATCGACGCATTTGCCCCGGTTGACCTTAATTCCCGAAACTATTCATCCAATAAAAAAAACACCTGTGTAGTGAATGGGTATATTTTTACCGGACTTCTCAGGAAGGAGGGTTATGTTTTTAGAACGTATGTATGTATGTATGTATGTGGTCAAGAACATACATACATACCTACTCTACGGTTGTAACTTCGTAATTTTATGAGATTTTTTCTTATTTTTCGTATTTTTGCCTTCTTTTTTTTGAAGTAATAATATTACCTATGAGTCTACATGCCTATTACTGAAAGAGGAAACACAAGGGCCGTTTTTTTCATAGAAACGTAGTCCCCTGTTTTCTCCCTGGATAATGGCAGTAGAGCAATATTTTTTTTCCATAAATCTATGGCTACTATTGACATGTTCCTTTTTTTCATTAGTCTTAAAAGAGATATAACCTTCAAAAACCTAAAAAAATGCCAGATTTTCCGCTGTGTTCAAACATCCAGAAAACAATTATAACTAGATTATTAAAAAAAAGGAAAACATAGGAACACAGCCAAAACCTTTGATTTTTAATAAAAAAAATAGTTAAATAGGTCAAGTTTTGGAGAAGAAATCAGGGGACTAGGTACGAAACGTTGATTTTATGTACTTTTTACCTCGGCAGTCGGGTAAAAATTCTAATCCACGCGCACATGCTCAACATCTTTGCACGAAGCAGAAATGCTCGTGGAGCATGTCTGCGTCGGAATACCTAAGTACCTACTAATATTAGGTGCTTTACTAGTAATAACTTCCTAGAATTGGGTTGAGTACAATTCGTTATCTATGTCACGGCCACAGCCCTTTATCAGCGCGCCGATGACCGACTCGTACTTGGAAATGGTGCCACTTGACCTGACCACTATTGCCCGCACCGACCTCTCAGGTGTGATAGTGATAGCGCACTCAAGTTAGGTGGGACAATAGGTACTTAAATGTCACTCAAATGCCATCCTATACCCAAAACCCTAAAAGTAATCCACTTCATCAATGGAATTTTACCATTCTAAATTGGCACAGAGTTGCATTTGCTCCCATACGCCAATGACCTTCGATCTGAATCCCTTAGTTTTCTAATGTTTTTTGTAGCTTATTATATTAACAACAACGACTTTAAGCAATATAGTATCCCATATTTACTTCAAAGTTAGTTGGTTTTCGCGATATTTGGCATCAAAGTTGATCAATTTTAGGCCAAAAAACTGGTTTTCTGGCCATAACTTTTGTGTTAATTGGTTTAAAATAAAAACCCTGGACCAGGTTTTAGAGAAGTCACAGACGAACCCAAATATGTAGATTTCGTATATGTTAGATCTTTCACGTCAATAGAGATACGAAATAAGTGTTTTTTTAGACAATGTTTAAAAAAATCATACAAATTAAGTAAGTATTCATTTGTTTCAAAATCCGGTGGACCAAAATGGAGATAAAAGATTGAAGAACCGATAGCCGTTTGATTTATAATTCTATCTGTAGTGCAAAAGTAGGAGATACGATTCAAAACTTGACAAAAATCGCTGGAAACCTCGGGTAGCCCCTTAATGGAGATTGCAGGATTTCACGATTTAGCTATCACTAGAGACGAACGCGGCTCCCTCACTCTCAACATAACACATGCTCGGGAGCTCTGGCAGCCCTACTCACTACCAACAACACAACACCACAGACCTACAGAGCAAGTAGCGGCGTTGTTATGGCTGCGGGCTTCTGTGGTGGCGGTCGAGGACTGGGGGCAATAGGTATGTACTTATAGCCATATTTGGCGACCGCTTTAGCCTAGTTGGTAGTGACCCTGCCTACGAAGCAAGAGGTCCTGGGTTCGAATCCCGGTAAGGGCATGATTTGTGTGATGAGCACGAGTATTTGTTCCTTAGTCATGGATGTTTTCTATGTATTTAAGTACCTATATAAGTATGTGTATCGTCGTCTAGTACCCACATTACAAGCTTTGCTTAGTTTGGTACTAGGTCGATTTGTGTAAGATTGTCCCCTAATGTTTATTTATTTATTATTTAAATATATACTCGATACTCATAGTACTATTTGGGGCAACTAAGCTGTCATTTGAAACGTGTATCGGATTTGATCACTGCATCTATTAATAAAACAACTAGTTCAAGGGCAAACATATACAACTTATCTGGTAAAAAAACTTATCATTAATAAGATTTCTTCCATTTCACTTCACTACTACTAACAAGATGGTCACTATGTTTTAATGTAGGTATAAATAAATACTACATATTTGTTAAAGAAATTGTAACTTAAATCATGGCCTAGGATAGAATAAATGAAATATTTTTCAGTACAGTCAGCATCAAAAGTAACTGGGCAAAAGAAGACTTCAAAAGTCTTTATTAAAAGGGAAAGAGCTTTTGAAGACTTCAATTGCGCAGTTACTTTTGATGCTAACTGTACCTAGCATCTTTTCGTGATCAATGTTAAATAAAGATTTTAGATACAATTTAGACCCAGAATTCCTCAAATGGCATTATCTGCCATTGGCCTCTTCCTGATAACAGAATATTACGAGTACATTTGATGGTTTCAGTGGAAATCTGAGTAACAATTTTTGCCCCAACAAACAATAGAATAGCTATACATATTCACGTTATAAATTATAATGAATCACGCATTAAGGAAATTATTTCCCTTAAATCTAAAACCTTATACTAAAACTGTTGTTTTTTTATAAACAATCATTATAATTACTAAAAACTTCCACATTGGGAGATATTACAGTTATGTTACGTTTATGTATTAGCTTTTAATTTTCTCTATTTTTATCGTCATTGACATTGCAATTACGTTCGCATCTGATAAATTCAGAGTCCGCAGTAAGCTCGATTCTCCATACAAACGTAGTTACGCTCTCATTTTAAAACTACGTATTGGATTGTAACGAAACTTTGCATTTACAATGACATGGGTTATATCCAGGTCTGTAATTAGTTTATGTAGCTTCAGAATTCAGATACCATAGTTAAAAAAATACAGCGAACTTAAGTTTTTCATAAAAAACTTGTTTTTGCTGTATTTAGTTTGTTTTATAAACTGGAACCATATAAACTAATTACAGACATAAATCTACCTCATGTCATTGTATATGCAAAGTTTCGTCACAATCCAACACGTAGTTTTAAAATGAGAACGAAACTCCGTTTGTATGGGAAGGTGAAATTCGGCCGAGCTTACAGCGGACTCTTAAAAAAAAACCATAATTTTATTTATTTATTTAGCAGCCGAGCAGTGGAAACAACTCATGATGCCTGAATCCAATTGACTAAACGTATATTATTGTTGAGCTACAATTTACTTTATTGCAGAAATGTGTGTCTAATTTGTTCTTGAATGATTTCGTTCCAAGCTTTCACCAGAGGTTACTCAAGAAGTGTCTATGGGGGTTGTTGTGACCTGGGAGCAACCAGGGTTAGGTGACAATTTCACAATCTTTATTTTTACTGGGGGTGGTTGGAACCCTCAGCCCACCCTAATATATATCCTTGCAGTAACGTATTTACAAGGTGAGTCGGGGCAAGAGTAACATCGGGGGAAGAGGGTCAAAAGCTTCGCTAGCTAATTCTTTTGAATTGAGCGCCTTTTTGTACCGTCGGTAAAACAGACTAGGCGCCTGTCTCGGCGCTCAATTCAAAAGAATTAGCTGGAGAAGCTTTTGACCCTCTTCCCCCGATGTTACTCTTGCCCCGACTCACCTTATATCACTTTTAAATCTCGCAAAGTATTCAAGACCCAGGTGCAAGTAGATGAGCCAGAAAGGCATGCACTTTTTTAGATATTTTTTTATTTTATTTTATTTAGATACATATATTGTGCCTTCCAGGAATAGAAAATGATAAACACCTACCAATTTCACCCATGAAAATCGAAGATATGTATTAAAATGTTCTGCAAAAATTTACTGTTTCCAAGACAAACCAGACAATTAGAACATGCAATGAATATACATCATTAGCAAAAACTGAGTCACATCAACTAGTCATAAGCATTAGCAAAATAATTTACTAATGAGATTCATAGCATACACAACAAAATTACATTATCCGGTAATATATTGTTTATTTTCCTTCACAGCTCTTTATGATTGTTTTGCCAGTGGCAAACAAGCGTACAACCTGCCTGGGCAGCTGGGGAAACTGGCATCTGGACACTTGTGAACCCAAGAGAGACGTAAACCATAAAGTCAAAGTTCTTTATTCTTTAATTTAGGAGTACTAAATGCACCTATGCACATCCTTTATTGATTTGAGTATGGTTTATTTATAGTTACTGTAACTTGTAAGTCACATAACATATTGTTTGAATGGGAAATCTGAGTCTAGGTAAATGTTATTATTAAAAGCTAAAAAAGGTATATAAGGAACTAGCTGCCCGGCCCGGCTTCGCACGGATTACCCGTTTTCCCGTAGGAATTAAGCATTTTCCCGCGGTAAAAAGTAGCCTATGTTCATCAGGGATAATGTCGGCTTCTAATGGTAAAAGAATTTTTCAAATCGGTCCAGTAGATCCGGAGCCTATTCATTACAAACAAACAAAAAATTAAATCTATCCTCTTTATAATATTAGTGTAGATAACCCTAGTAACATTTTGCTGTTCCTATGGCTATTGGCTACTCCAACAAAACACAATGACTAATATGAAGTTGGTCATTTATGTGTAACAAAGTAAAATAGTTTTCTGTAATCAACAATCATTTTATTCTAAAATGACTGACATTACATTAGACCTGATTAATCCCTGTAAGAGAAGTAAGGGCAGGCTTCCTGAAAGTAGAAATATAACTGAAAAGCTGAGAGCAAATTGACTATGGTGGTATGTACATGTTATGCGGAGGGATGAAAGTCATGCTACTAGAAGGGCAATAAAATGGCGGATTAAGAGAAAGGTGGATGGACTGTGTGAAACGATATGAATAGGAAGGAAGTGTGTGATGAGTTCATGGGCGATAGAGGTATGGCAGAAAAAAACATGCTGCACCGACCTCAAGTAAATGGGATGAGGTCAAGCAAATGATGATAAATCCCTGAGAGGTATCTTGTTAGAATAGCAGCACCCCCTTAGTTCCCATGGGTGCTGTCAGGAAACCATCTAGACGCCATAATTTATATAAATAATAAATATTTGGGGACAATCTTACACAAATCGACCTAGTCCCAAACTAAGCAAAGCTTGTACTTACTATGGGTACTAGACAACGATTTATATAGATAAATAAATACTTAAATACATAGAAAACATCCATGACTCAGGAACAAATATTCATGCTCATCACACAAATAATTGTCCTTACTGAGATTGGAACCCGGGACCTGCGGTTTCGTAGGCAGGGTCACTACGAACTAGGCGACAGAGCTGTTCAAAATATGTGATCATAGATTCTGGCCAAGAGACTATCAGACAATTTAAACCGTAATTAATTAACCGTGTGTAATGGGGAGGATGATAACGGAATACTTACTATGTTAATATCATGCCCTTGCCAGATAAAGAATCAGTTCTTTGGTAATGGCTTCCCCTAACCAAAGGAATTCAAGGTAGGGTCATTTCGCCGGTCAGCGACCACCTAATTTCATGTGCCGGTGGGCGACCACTTAAGCTGAGTTGGTGAACTAAAAGGATATTTTCTCGGTTTTTTAGTAGATTTCTATTCTAAAACAACAAAAAAATGCATGTACAACTAATTGTCTCAATAGGGTGTGTAGAATTGATGTTATCTTCAATAGAAAAAACCTTCTCCTTCAGGTGGTCGCTAACCGAAGGTGGTCGCTAACCGAAGGTGGTCGCGTAACCAGCGAAATGACCCTACACTGAGCTCTGCCATCTGGTTTGTGGCAATGAACAATCTCAACATTAGAGTGATCCTAGATTGAACTCAATAAAATGGCTGCTGGTGTCTAGACCAGAGTCAACTGCCTACCTATGCCGTAGGCCCTATGGGAATAGGGCTGAAGTGTGGTGTAGGCACTCATTTTTGTAATTGAGAGTGTGTGAATTTATGTATGTATGCCCAACATACAAGAAAAATTGGCAATGAAATTTGAATGAAGGAAAAACAATTTATTTTGTTTTAAAATCGAACAAAGCAACCCACTCTGTTTCAATTTAGAATTATTGAAATTCCATTGAAGATTGGGTCTTTGGGTCTTGGGCCCCTTAGCTCCCCATGATCTAGGGTAGTTAAGACAAACACACACACACTCATGAGTGACTCATGAGTCTTATCCAATTGTTAAATCCTAAATGGTACTTAGATTGTATCTAGGTACTAGGAATAATAGGTTTTAACACACACTTTCTTTTATGAAACAAAGAGAATAGGTATTTATAGAATGTATTTATTTTATTTTACTGTATTTTCAGCTGATATAATAAGTATTCATGCAATTGTGATTTTAAATGGCTTAAAAAAAATCTTAAAATAAAATAAAGGTTTCTAGTTTATAAACATGTTCGTAGAAGAAACATGAATTGGTATATAAAATTGCTTAGCTTGCAGTACCTTGTAAACCATGACAATTCCTACAATTCCTTTGTTACAAAAACAGAAAATAAATGCATTTTTTCTAAACTGCTATCATGAAGTTACATTTTCATATCTTCATAAAGAACTTCCTATTTCATGTGCGTATTATCACTACCCGAACGAACAATTACGACATAAGTACAAAATATACGAGCAAAACTTCAACAAAAGGTGCAAATCGTAGCGCAATATAATTCTTCAACACATCACACAAAGTTTTCAAGTCATGATCATGATCTTACATAAAAGGGAAAACGTTACTTAACGAATACGTCTTTCATTATGTGAATAGTTAAAAGTCCTTGTTGTAACCGTTTACAAAGTTTCAAATAAACAACAAAAAACTTACCCCGCGACGGCAACCGCTATCAAACACTTATTTATTTAGCTTGTAAATACATCACAACAAAAACTCGTGTAATCATGTGCGGGAAGAACTTAACACAATTATAAAAACAAAATAACCCAAACAAACAAGTGTATTATTCGATGCATTCGTGAGCAATGCACATTTTGTATTGTATCTATGTATATTGTATGCATAATTTTTTTTTCAAATGCATTTTATTGTTTACAGTGTCACTGTCAATGAAACTGCTTAATATTATTGGTCAACCTACGATGCAAACTTATTGTGATTGGTTAATATGCAGTTTAAGGACTGCGCTGCTAGCAAGCGAACATGCTAGTGTGTGGCTCGAATGGTGGCGTTTTTGCCAAGCTAAGCATTAAAGGTGCGTACACATCGAACTAATTAACACTACACTAACCTACAAGTATTTTTTTTTATAGAATACAGCGCACAAATAATACAATGTTTTTTTGACTTGTATTAATTCAAGACAAGCATATAAAAAAGGCCGAAAATTATCCACATTAATTTTCGCAGCCATTTGATAATTATCAATCGTTGAATGGTTATGATATGTATTCGGTTTAACAATTGTAAAAATTACGATATTTTTTGTGGGCAAGACTTTCGAAATGTCATTCGACAGCTGCTTCGCCATTGGTGATACGATTTGAATTTTTAACGGAACTCGGTTTCGTTAATTTCTAGTGTACTTTGTGAAAGTGCAGCTATTTTTTTACATAAATATTTCATGCGTAGCGTTCTAATCTAATGCGTTTACGCATGTGTTAGTGGGTTTTAATTAAACGTAATTGAGAAAGGATTTCAGGCTGACGTTACTGATATTTCTATTGCGTGAACAAAGCAATGGCCCAGTTCAACTACCTCAATGAATTGAATAGTTTGGCTACTTCAATGGACGGACCGATAACTCGCGGGCCACCTCAGCGTTGGGCGAAGAAGAGCAACAATGAGAACATAAATCCGACGCTGAGCGCTTCTTTCAAAAATTCTTCGAACGTAAACATAAGTTCTTGCAATCAGTCTATGCAGAAGTTGTCGATTTCCGCCAACCAGAGCAGCAACAGCGTGCATTCCAGCAAAACCCCGACACGGACTGAAAATAAGAAAGGGAAAAAGACTCCGTCGAAGAACAAGTCGCCAGGTAATTTATAAAACACGTAAATGTCCCAGCGCTGAGCAGGGGAGTGCAGTCTCAGAGCATTCAAGTGAACACCATGTTTTAACTGTAATAGCTTATAGTTTTTAAGTCCTTACTAAAACTGAGCCTCAGACGTTGGATGAAGCCTCCCAAAAACAGTCAAGCCCCAAAATCCTGGACCCACCTCTGGGCACAATCCCTCTTCACAATTGTGTTACAGACTCATGCAGAGCTACAGGTTAAAATGCCTAATTTGAATTATTTTGAATTAATAATTTATTTCAGACGTATGTCCATATGGGTTAGTATACATCATGAACTTATGCTATTGTTAGTACATTCAAATATAATGTCAGAATTTAATTACACATAAAATAAAATAAAACATAAAAATCAAACATGAAATTCACCTATTTAGGGCTGGGATCTCGCATGAAGTCTGATGCATAGCCTGGTAAGTGGACAGTCTGGCCGGTTTGACAATGCGTTAAGGACGCCATTCGAACTGCCCCGCGCCCTGCGCACCAGCGAGGCAACGCGCTTACGCACGATGGCGTGAAAGCCATCCGTACGCGCCTCCGCAAACATGGCCGATGCGCTACAGTAACGTGGCAAACCCAATAGCATCCTGAACGCATTGTTGTACTGGACTCGCAGGGCGTTGAGGGTCCGCTGCGAGTAGCTGACCCACAGGCTGCACGTGTAAAAAGATTGACAGAAGGCTTTAAACAAAGTAATCTTCACTTCTGTAGTACACCGTGCAAACCTGCGTGCCAGCATGTTACACCGTACCGCCAACGCCCTACGCTCCCTTTCCACGTCAACGTTATCCGACAACTCCTCCGTAACCCAGTGGCCCAGGTACTTAAACTTTGATACGCGGGTTAAGTTCGTACCACCCAGTACGACGGGCGGCACTGTAACAAGTTTGCTACCACGCGGATTGAACACAAGCAGTTCGCTCTTTTTTGCGTTGTACCGGAGCCCCTGGGTCTCGGCATAGTCCTCGCACACACTGACCAGCTTCCTGAGAGCACTGATCGATGGACTCAGCAGCACCATATCGTCAGCGTAACTAATATTATTGACACTGATTCCGTCAATCGAGCATCCGATTCCGGTACTGCTGAGTTCAACGATCAGCATGTTCATAAAAAGATTGAACAATTTGGGTGATGTCAAGCCCCCCTGCCTCACCCCGCACTTAAGCCGATACATGTCTGAGTGCGAGTCCGCCCCCCTTGACGTAATTGGTTTGGTTATTGTACCAGTATTTAAACATATTAATAACTTCGCCAGGTAGATCAGTCTCGCACTCCAGCTTGTTCCAGAGTACATCGTAGGCTACCAAATCGAAAGCCTTAGATAAGTCCAGGAAGCACGCATACACTGGCGTCCTCCTTTCAGTGTAGTATTGGACAGTTTGCTTGAGACACAACACCGCAGACTCTGTGGATAAACCGGTTTTGAAGCCAAATTGTGCATCGTGCAGATCAAGGTGCTTGTTTAGAATCCTGTCAAGCAAACTGTCCAATACCTTGGCGATTATGGTAGCCAGCGAGTCAAACCTAAGCGCCTAAGTCAAACCTTATTTCGCAAAAATGCATTTATTTCGGACCACAAAAAATCTATGTTAGTGAAAAAAATTACAAACTTAGAAAGCTACATCTCCAAAGACTTATCCTCTTTTTCATAAAAACTGCGTGAAACTCGTTTATATCAAACCAAATCATAACATTTATTTGTGACACACAATAAAAAAAATAACATAAAAAGCACATTTTTCTTTGGCACGAAATCGACCCAGCTCAACATGTAGCATTGCAGCCAGCGCTGATCTTCCGCAGGGTCCATTTGGTCAGAGCATGGAGAGTAACAAACAAAAAATTTAAAATACAACTAAGATACAAACATAAAAATACACAAAAAAGGAATAAACAGTTTTTTTCTTATAATGTTGAATAGCTCAATACAAACTTTCACCTCACATTACCATCTCCATACCAAATTTCATCTGAATTGGTTCAGCGGTTACATTTCGCATTTATAATATTAGTATGGATAGTAATAGATGTTCTATAATAATATAATGTATTTTTCAGGGCGCTCCACTACTCCTACCCCAAACAAGGCTTCCAAAACACCCAACAAGGCGGATAGATTCATCCCATCCCGGAGCAACTCCAACTATGACTTGTGCCATTATATGGTAAGTTTTAAGTTTTGATATTAACCCTTTATATTCCCACCATGAATGAACTTTATTTCTATGTCATCTTCCTCCTAGCGTTATTCCCGGTTGTGCCCTTAAACAAGCCCGGGGTTTTACGAAAGCGACTGCCCCAAACCCAGAGGAAAAATTAGACCGGTTTCCTCACGATGTTTTCCTTCACCGAAAAGCTTGCGGTAAATATCCCGTTCATAAGGTCCCAAAAACTCATTGGCACGAGCCGGGATTCCATCCCGCGACCGCCCCTTGACAGCCGCATGCCTGAACCACTAGGCTGCCGTAGCTTCTCTGTGACACGGTTCAATTCTATCAAAAACCTGATGCTTTTGTGCCCGTTAAGAGTTAACACTTGATTGTATACCTAGCTGCTAGCTGCCCTCGTATTACAAAAAACGCAAGCTGGGTTACGGTATCAAATGTCCTAAAAAGTCCATTCTATTATTCAATTCAATTCAACTTACATTACACACATACACTGTACACACTGGACTATACAATGTTCAAAGAGTTAATCAGATTAGTGAGATAAATAAATAAATAAATATTAGGGGACAATCTTACACAAATCGACCTAGTCCCATAGTAAGCTCAGTAAGGCTTGTGTTATGGGTACTAGACGACGACATATATAATGGATATAAATACTTAAATACATAGAAAACTTCCATGACTCAAAAACAAATATTGATGCTCATCACACAAATATTTGCCCTTACCGGGATTCGAACCCAGGACCTTCAGCTTCGTAGGCAGCGTCACTACCCACTAGGCTAACCGGTCGTCAAAATGGATGATGGTCGTCAGATGGAAATCTCCATCCCACTAATCTGATTTCTAAAACTCAAAAAGTACCTACCTAATCACTTCTGCATACAAAGCTAGGATTAAAGTGGCTCTGTGAGAGATGTAGAATTCGCGAGTCTTTTTTTTTTTATTCCAATAACAGAATGAACCTAAATAATCTATATTCAATTAATCATATTGACTGCTCACAAAATTGAACGAGAATGGTTTGGAAAACGCGACCTTTAGAGGTGACCCGGACGCTTTCGCTTGGCTCGCTCGGTTACAGACTTTTCGTCTTTATTATAATACATACGTACATACATACATTCACGCCTTTATTTCCAAAAGGGGTAGGCAGAGCACATGAAACGTATGTTCCAGCGCCACTTTTAGCATAAATGTGGGTAGAAAAGATCGACAAAATGTAATAATAGTATAGATAAAATAGGTGGCGATTACGTACCGGAAGGCGCGGCGTGAGTAGGTAGGTAAGGTGGACTGATAACCTGGTAAAGGTTGCTGGATGCAGGTGGCGCAGAACCGGTCGCTTTGGCACTCTTTGGGGGAGGCCTTTGTCCAGCAGTGGACGTCTTTCGGCTGATATGATGATGATAGATAATGATTAATTTGAGTCCTGTTTGAGCCGCCGTGCCCAACCGACTCTTACGAACCCTTACCGTCCGCTGTAATGTTTTCCCATATTGCAAAAAAGCGTCATTAAACAAAAGGTGCCAGATGTGCTACTATAAACGCTCGCCCCAATCTAACCACGCTATCCGCTCCGATACTCGTTTGTCCATTTCGCGATACACTATATAAATGTGCAGTGCGTCTATATATTATATAACAGTAAGTGCGATTGAAGTGTGGACGCGGTCGCATCCGCGGATGTGTCCCCCAAATATCCGCATCCGCCTCGGCATCCGCGGATGTCAAAAAAATCGCATCCGCGGCATCCCTGTTCATGTTTATGTATAGTGTCATAGTATTATTACACTTGTCGAACGATCAAAATAAAACAAATGCAACTCTCTTCCCATTGATAATGATAATTTCAGTTAGCCTAATGATTACTAGATGAGCCGCGAAGATGACAAAGGCGAGGAGGTGGTCGCCCAGAAAGTGGCTGGCGAGGCCATCGGTCGAGCGCTGACGGACATGGAGCCCGGACGGCTGCTGCAGTACACCTGCAAGGCGCCGGCGGCGCCCGAGGGCTACCAGAACAGGCTCCGCGTTGTTTACTCACAGGTTAGTGTGAAAAGGTAGTAGGAAACTATGAGGCTTGCAACTAACTTGCAAAAAAATTGATTGCTTCAATTCGAGGGCTTCAATTTATAAACCAGTTCTGGGAACCAAATGAGTGAACTTTGATTTAAACTCGATGAGAATTGTTGTGAATTTGTTTTAGGCAAAAGTGCCATCGTCGGTGAAGAACACGACGAGATACATCCCTCAGGCTCCGGATAGGATTCTGGATGCTCCCGAAATTCTGGATGACTATTGTAAGTTCTATTATGTATACATACCCTGAGTACCTTTCAATAACCAAAGTCCTACGACTTAAACCTAAACGCGATAGACCTCGTCGGTGATGGCGGGATAACTTGGTCTTCTTTTTAAATCACTGGCGAGATATTGCTAGAGACCGCGATGAAAGCCTTTGCCCAACAGTGGGATATACCGGACTCGATGACTACAAAAATAATATTTTTTTCCAGATCTAAACCTAGTAGACTGGAGCGCATCCAACATCGTAGCGGTTGCCCTCGGCAACTCCGTTTACCTGTGGAACGCGGGCACCGGGCAGATCGAACAACTGATGTCCCTGGAGGCCTCCGAGACGGTCTGCTCCGTGCAGTGGGTGCAGGGCGGGGGCTCCCACCTGGCTGTGGGCACCTCCGCTGCTACCGTGGAGCTGTGGGACTGCGAGAACATCAAGAGGCTAAGGGTAAGTCCTATAGTTGGTTCATGTCATGTAACAAGGGGAATTGAGGTTTGTAGCTTCGTCATCACCGTCATATCAGCCGAAAGACGTCCACTGCTGGACATGAGTGTCAGGCCTTGTTGCTAGTCACCAGCAAATATAGTTTAACACAAATCTTATCCACCAGGGATGTGCTAAGATATGTTTCCATACAAATTATCACGGCCCAGGTACACTGGATAGACGAAGTTTAACACATTTTATCATCATCCTCTTAGCTGCACTGTTTGTCACCTATTTTATCACCTATGATGACGAAATAAAAGATTTGGCATAGGCACTAGTTGTACGAAAGCGACTGCCGTCTGACCTCCCAAGCCAACCTTTTGGGATTAGACCGGTTTCCTCACGATGTTTTCCTTCACCGAAAAGCTGACGGTAAATATTCCGTACTCAAGTTCCCAAAAACCCATTGGTACGAGCCAGGATTCGAACTCACGACCACCGCTTGACTGCCGCATGCCTGAACCACTACGCTGCCGTAGCTGCTAAGAAGTCTAAAAAGGCCTTCGCCTTCTTCAAACAGCCGATTAACATTGGCGACGTGCTACCCAGAATAGAAAACAGTGGTGTGTCTTAGAGTCGGAAGCCAACATCCCCTTCGGGTCGCGAGAGTCGGCGTAGTAAGTAAGTATACAAATGACACTAAGCTTCAAGTAAGCGCTTGGTAAGTCCGTTTGCCTGTGGAACGCGGGCATCGGGCAGATCGAACAACTGATGTCTCTGGAGGCCTCCGAGACAGTCTGCTCCGCGCAGTGGGTGCAGGGCGGGGGCTCCCACCTCGCTGTGGAGCTGTGGGACTGTGAGAACATCTAGGCTAAGGGTAAGAAATCTGGTGCATTTGATGGTAACGCATTCAGTGCCAACGGTTTCGTGGCACCGCGAGAAACCGTTTTGTAAAGAATTTGTTTTAGTGTAATAGTGGGTTCCTCGACGGCAACTCGTGATGCTAGGATAGACACTATGTGGTCGCATGTCAACAGAAAACATGGATAACCATTGGCTGATAGTACCATATTATTGACTACTCGAACATTTATGTGTGAAACAAAATGATTGCCCCTGCCTGATGTGATATTTTTAATACAGAGACAAATGTTAATGGCAGGAGAATACATTTTTACACCTAACGCACGCAACAAGCTGATAAAACCGCAATCATACGACGTGATACGCTCTAGTCTCTGATGTGCTCTGACAACTGATACAACAGGAACCAGATGACTGTAAATCTAACCATACTAAATATATGAAACCGATGCCTTTGAATGATTCCGGCTGAACAGATGCTGCGCGCAAAGCCTTTTTTTATCTTTTTCTTTTACGTTGGGTGAATGCTTTGACGCACCGTCTGCCCGGTCAGGGGTGACGGGTGTGTGGGACTCCCGGACAAAAGGCCCAAACTACCCACTAAACCCCCAATGATTGTCCAACCATGTCGTTGCCAAGGAGGGCCAAAGGTTCCCTTGACGCATTCTACTTTGACCGTGCGCGCAAAGCCTGTATTTACCTCAAAGCGAGCACCGAAGGCGCTCTCTTAATGCGCCTTGAAAATTCACTAAGGTCATCACTTTTATCTTTACTTGTGCAGATAATGGACGGTCACACAGGCCGTGTCAGCTCGCTCGCCTGGAACACATACGTTGTGTCCAGCGGCGCGCGCGACGGGTCCATCATCCACCACGACGTGCGGCAGAGGGAGCACGCTGTAGCCACGCTGTCTGCTCACACACAGGAGGTAAGATTCCGAGTTTGTCACACTCGCGTTAAGGGGCTGCCCGAGGTTTTCATCGATTTTTGACAAGTTTTGAATCGTATCTCCTACTTTTGCACTACAGATAGAATTATAAATCAAACGGCTATCGGTTCTTCAATCTTTTATCTCCATTTTGGTCCACCGGATTTTGAAACAAATGAATACTTCATTTTGTATGATTTTTTTAAACATTGTCTAAAAAAAATCTTATTTCGTATCTCCATTGACGTGAAAGATCTAACATATACGAAATCTACATATTTGGGTTCGTCTGTGACGTCTCTAAAAACTGGTCCAAGGTTTTCATTTTAAACCAATTAACACAAAAGTTATGGCCAGAAAACCAGTTTTTTGGCCTAAAATTGTTCAAAATGCCAAATATCTCGAAGACAATAGGGAATATGCATGGGATTTAGAAATGGACAAAAAAAATCACGCGTAATCTATATTGCTTAATAAATATACACACATGATTATTTTTTCAAATTATCATGTTTCTATTGATAAAATAAATTGTTTAAAAGTACTATTTTTCAAATTCCCTCGCAAATTTCCAAAACGCAACGCTATTGGCGGAGCGAAACGTGACGTCACCGTGCAGGTCGTTAGTATGATTATTGAAAGTTATTCGCATTGTTTGGCCGCTGTTTATGATAAATAATCAGTGTTTTTTGGTAATTATTAAGTGAAAAAAGACTCGCCACAATGACTGAAGGCAGTTTTGTCAAGGCACAGTCGGATAATCTGCCTAAAATTGATGTGTTCATGATGGCTAAATTTAATACATACTTCGCAAATATTTGTGACTTTACGTCCGCTGAACTAAGAGGAGTAAAAGCTGCAAGGTAAATAAGTTACAGATATTCAATAAATTTTCATATTCCTTGTTTTTATACTCGTGAGATTGGTCAATTAAATAATTATAACCTATTTTGGCGATTCAAATAGCTAGACTTTTAAACTACTTCAAATAGGTGTCTTTGTTAAATAAGTGGAATAAAAAACTAGTAGATATTTATCCATACTATATACTATTTTACTATACTATAACTTTATATATTATATATACTAACTTCTGCCCGCGACTCCGTCCGCGTGGAACTCATTTATATCGTAGCTCCATACAAACTTTCACCCCCCACTTCATCCCTTTGGGGGATATGGGGGGAGCTACGATATAAACGAGTTCCACGCGGACGGAGTCGCGGGCAGAAGCTAGTTATATTATATATTTTATATACAATACAATACAATACAAATACTCTTTATTGCACACCTCACACAAACAAAGCAGTTAAAAAGAGAAACAATACAATAACATGTAGGTAGAGGTAGACAACAGGCGGTCTTATCGCTGAAGAGCGATCTCTTCCAGACAACCTTTGGGTATCGGAGAAAGAGATAAAACTAGATTATGTAGTAGGTGGTGCAGAGATTATAATAAGCCAAAAATCAAAATAATTATATCAATACACGTACATAAATAGCTCTATATATAAACATACATACACAATCATACATATATACAAATAACACAAATAAAAATATATAAATATAATACATAAACAGTCAGCCAATAATAATAATAGTAAGACAATCGGGGTTAGGGGAGAGACAAATAATGTTCTTTAAGAAGAGATTTGAAGTTACCGATAGATTTAGCTTGTCTTATATCAAGAGGGAGAGAGTTACTTAATACATAATATATACTTACTTAATAATAAATTATAAATGCGAAAGTGTGTCTGTCTGTCTGTTTGTTACCTCTTCACGCTTAAACTGCTGAACCGATTTGGATGAAATTTGGTATAGAGATAGTATAAACGAGTTCCACGCGGACGGAGTCGCGGGCAGAAGCTAGTATTATATAATCAAAGATATGTAGGTACCTATTAGGAATGTTAAATGTTGAGAACATCTTTATGAACTTTAACAAACTAGGTTGTTTTCGTCAAGGCTTATAAATAAAACTTTGTGTAGGTCACTCAGTAAAAAGGATTAAATTCTTTTAACTTTCTTCGATCAACAGTGCAAACAAAGAAACTTAGCTAAAATTTGTAACATTAATAACTAAAAAAATTGGGAATCAGAATAGTTTTATGAATAAGTATATAATACAATTTTGAGGTTAGGTTATTGTTTACCTATATTGTTCGCGAGTCGTAATAAAAAAGATTTTAGGTACATATACATATTTAATACTCACGTCGAAATGATCTTCACAACAATATAAACTACTCAAGCACGATACATTATCTCTCCTCATCGCCTTACACCACTTTATCCTTATATTTGCACCTTTGGGCATATGAAAATATTTGCAGTTTTAATGTGATTTTCACACATAGGGACAATACAATATTTATAATAAGCTTTTGTGTGCTCTTCCATTACAATAAGTTGATCTTATAAGCTTTAATAACTCACATTTATTAAAAGTGTGAATCAAAAACTTTGTTGTTAATTTGTTTAAGAACCGCCGTGCACTAAGCTGCACGGTGACGTCACAAATGAGCGCGCCAAAATGGTGGCGTTTTGATCGTCCGAAAATGATAGTAATTTTAATTATTTTTTTTTGGCTTATTTAATAATATTGTGAAAGTGTTATATTTTTTTCCGGTTATATAATTACTTATAGAATAGATAAAAAAAATAAAAAAATGTCATGAATATTCCCTATGAACTTTGAAGTAAATATAGGATACTATATTGCTTAAAGCCGTTGTTGTTAATATAATAAGCTACAAAAAACATTAGAATACTAAGGGATTCAGATCGAAGGTCATTGGCGACTAATGCGACAGAATCGTGTAGTGCAAACTATTTTAACACGATTGGTTTAATTTCTACTAGACTTAACGCATGGAGTAGGTATAAAGGAGGGGGCAATTGCACAAAAGATCCTATTGGGTCGAAGTGCAACCGAAAGGGCGCTCATACCAATAAGATAAAATGGATGGGAGAGTTTATGGCTCCGAGTGGTTGTTGACTGAGCGTGCGTTAGGCACTTGTCCCATCGCCGGCGAGTAGCGAGTACTCTCACAGTAATTCTTACTCGCTTGAGCGAGTAGCAGTAACACTCGCTTACTCGCCGGCGGTGGTACAGTCACGGATTTTAATTGTTAGGCCACTTTGAAGTTCTTTAAATTTGCAGTATTATAGCATTCACGAGCGTGCACGAGATTACACGATTAATTACGAATAAATACATGACGTACCGCGTAAACAATGGCGCTTATTAAGTAACCATGGCAACCTTGTTTAAACGTGACTATAGCAACCCTTATAAGGATAATACCAACATGTAGAATAAAACAATAAATACATGATTTTGACTTTGTCATAACTGTCTTAAGTGATAACTGTTGTAAATATTTGAATATAAATTTCACCGTGAACCCCGCCATCTTGAAGAGTCAGAAACAATGTGTTTCCCTTAAAGGTTAAAATTAAATGTTGGCTAATGAGATGTCAATGAGCAATAAGTTTTGCATGCAAGCAATATTTTTGATTCAGACCTCTTTTGAATTTAAAGACAGTGACAGTTAAATGTTGACATCAAAGATGACAATTCTGAATTATGGATTTTGATGAATCATAACCACTATTAAAGTATTTAATGCGATAATTTGATCGTGACAAGCTCGTGTATTCGTCCAACTTTGAGCGAGAGCTCATTCTATAACGTTGTTAAAGAATTAAAGTAATGCCAAATTCGTAGAACCATAAGCGTGTTAGATTTATTAACACTGTTGCGTTGTGGGAAAGACGACATATCGGGAGCAGCTGCAGGCGGAATTCCGCAACTGAATGTCGCCTTTATGGGACCCATGAAGACCATCACCCCACTGTATTCAGCGAAGCCTAGCGAGGAGAAATGCTCCCCGACTACAAAGTTGATGAGTTTATGCTATACTTAAAATGATATGAAGTGTATTGATGTGTATTCCAGAACGAACAAGGCATGTGTAAAATGTGGACGCCGATATTTACATAAGTAAATTTCTTAATAAATATATTTCTTTGTCAAATAGTGTCTATTTTTTTAAGAATAATATAATTATGTAGTTAGCTATGATAGCTGAAACATAACAAATTACAAAACTGACTTAAGTCAAATTCTTATTTAATTCTTATGATGGCGGCGGTTAACTTTTACTACATCATTTCTGTCCCCGAATAAAATATTGCCATGCATAGAGTAGTGAGTGCGATATCGCAATTTTGGTGTTTACAGTATGCAATTGTCATCAAACTATCAATGCGTGCGTGACGGATGCGATGTCGACTTTCGGGAATTTAATGCGGTTATTGATGATTGATTACGTTTATGTGCAACAATTATGATAATGTCACGAACGTCACATTTGTATCCTAGACGCCACGCATTCGGATAAAGTCGCTAGTTTTTCGTTTCTCCTTCGTCGAAATGACCTATCATTATTTCTCCATTACTATCGCTACGTTATAACATTGGTTACTAGGTTGCGGTTGCTAGGTCTGCTATTGGTTAACTCTGGGTGTAGGAAGTGATTCAGATGTGAGGTTGGTAGTTCCGGCTCTGATATTAGCCAACCATTAATAATGCATGAAAATGTAACATTATTGTCGAAAGATTCAAACCTAAATGACATCTCTAGCCTGACAAGCACAATGATAAAGACAGAGATATGACTTTGCTCTTTAATTATACGAAGCTTTCGTTGTTTAAATATACGAGCATAAACGACTAAACCCGATTTGTATTATACGGCTAGAATGCGAACAGCGGCATGTGGCCTAACAATTAAAATCCGTGACTGTACAAGTGCCTTAAGTCTACTAGAAAATAAACGGTTACCTATCGCAATCACTACATTTTATTTTTCAACATCGTTTGTCCGAATTTTCGTTTCGGCAATAAACCGTTTTACCCTGAAACTATCTTACTTTCAGGATGATTATGAAATAAACCTAACCTACTGGGTTCTACAGGATAAACAAAGAATCAAAAACTGCCATGATACAAATTTATAAAGAACCAAAAACTGCAATAAACCTAACCTACTGGGTTCTACAGGATAAACAAAGAATCAAAAACTGCCATGATACAAATTTATAAAGAACCAAAAACTGCGGTCTTCAAGAAAACTGGCTTTTAGCCGAAATGAAAATTCGGACAAAAAATACAGTTGGGAAATTTTTAGTAATTGCCATAGGATACCCAGTGTGAGAGTTATATGAATTTCTGCTTCCTTTTTTCACGCAAAATATGACTAGCGGAAAAATACAGTAGAACTAACTAATTACTTTTTTACAGATTTGCGGCCTCAAATGGTCTCCAGACGGACGCTACCTGGCGTCAGGAGGCAATGACAACTTGCTCAACATCTGGCCCATCGCGCAGGGCCAGCGCTACTCGCAGACGCAGTATTTGTACTCGTTCAAGTAAGCTTACCAACTTTTACTTGTAAAACCGACCACCATATAAGAAACAATGGCTATTCAAAAAAAAAATTCAAAATCATTTATTTCATGTAACAGGGACACATATTTAGGTACATGGAATAAAAAATAAATAAATTAAAACTAATAGACTACCATCGTATGACACTGGTGGGAGAGTGCAGCCCCGCACAGTGTACCAGGATAGCACAGTCAGGCTTATCCACTATCATTTTAAGAATGCTATTGGGACTGTCCCGCACCCGGCGCACCAGGGATGCCGCGCGCCCGCGCATAGTCGCATAGAAACAGCTGACGCGCGCCTCCGCAAACATCCCTGATGCGCTACAGAAGCGAGGCAGTCCCATTAGCACCCGGAACGCGTTATTATACTGGATCCGGAGGGCCCTATAGGCCCGTTGCGAGTACTGCACCCACAGGCTGCCAGTATAGAGGGAAGTGCAGAAAGCCCTGAACAGAGTGACTTTCACCTCTTTGGAGCATTTAGCGAACCTGCGAGCTATCATATTCGCCCGCACCGATAAGGCCCTCCTCTCCCTCTCAATATCCAAGTTGTCCTTGAGATCAGCCGTAACGACATGGCCTAGATACTTAAAGTTGTCCACTCTGTCCATCGGGATGCAATTGAGGTAGATAGCAGGAGTCTCAGCTGTCTGCTTACGGCTGCTCCCAAATACCATGTACTGGCTTTTTCTTTCGTTATATTTTAGGCCATGGCTCACCGCATATGCCTCGCACACTTGAAGCAGCCTGCGCATGCCACAAACCGACGCGCTCAACAGCACCATGTCATCCGCGTAACTCAGGTTATTGACACAAACGTCATCCACGTGGCAGCCGACATGGACGCTGCTGAGCGCCTCGATCACTCCATTGACATACAAGTTGAAAAGCGTTGGTGAACTTAAACCCCCCTGTCTCACCCCGCACTCCAACCTGTAATCATCTGACAAAGTATTTGCCCATCTAACGCTGTTGACCTGGTTTCCATACCAGTACCTAAATATACGCACTGTTTCCGGCGGTATATTGGTTTTTTCAAGTTTTTTCCACAGTAGATCATAGGAAACCAGGTCAAACGCCTTAGATAGGTCCAAAAAACAGGCAATCACAGGGGTCCTACGTTCCATGTAATATTTGACAGTATGCTTAAGGCACAGTATGGCTGTTTCTGTAGAGTGATGCGGTCGGAAACCAAATTGGTTGTCATGCAGTTTCACAAATTTATTTAACTGCGAATTAAGCACACTGTCAAATACTTTAGCAACAATCGTTGCTAAAGATATCGGCCTGTAGTTGTTTTTGTCTGCTAAGTCACCAGTTTTATTTTTAACTACAGGCACAACGATCGTTCGCATCATATCGTCAGGCAGATAAGAATGCCTTACACACAATGTAAAAAACATTGCTAACACTAGATATATGAGGGCCTGCATTCCGGAGGTGCTCAACGCTGAGTCCGTCATGACCAGGAGATTTACCTCTGGTCATCGATTTGATTACCTTATCAATGTCCCTAGCAGTAAACCTCGGACCCAACTTAGCATCACAGATCCCACCTTCGAGCCCCTCCAGAGGCGACGAACCCAAGGGAGATTTTATAAAGAAATGATCTTTAAACAGGTTTGCAATATCTTTGGGATCACTCACACCATCAACGCCAACAGGGTGGCCCGCCAAAGGCTTCATTTTATTTGTGGACCTCCAGAAACCACGGAAATCCTTATTAGAGTGTTGGGAGGTGATTATGTCTAGTTTGATCTGGTTTTGATGGTCTTGACACCATTTCAAACGCGATTTAAAGATTTTTCTACTCTCCAACATCTCTTCAATAATCGGGCCGGTTGCCGGGCTCCCGGCTAGGGTCCACGCATGAAACCGTTGTCTGGCCACCCCATGCGCTTCACTGACATATTTGTTCCACCCTGTAACCTGTTTACTACCCCTCTTCCCTTTTTTAGCCCTACCGATTATCGCTGCTTCCCTAAGTATACGGATTACATTTCCATATAGCTTATCCAGTACTTGTTTATGCTCAATATTCTGACAATATTTATCCGCACATGCCCTTAGTTCAGCAGGAAAAGCAATAAGTTTCAACTTTTGATGACAATGCTTATTATATAGTACAACCTGCTCAGTCGACCTTTAACTAACTTTAAGGCGAGGTAGGTTCAGCGAAGTTATAAGCGAACAGAGTTTTTGAAACAATGTAATGCGTCTGTTTATAATAATATGGTTTCAATAAAAAGCTAATAGTAATCTTGAGGCTTTTCTGCAGCTATCAGTGATTCGAAACATGATTAAACTAAATTTTTAAATTAAGGGGCTACCCGAGGTTTTCATCGATTTTTGACAAGTTTTGAATCGTATCTACTACTTTTGCACTACAGATAGAATCATAAATCAAACGGCTATCGGTTTTTCAATCTTTTATCTCCATTATGACAGACCGGATTTTGAAACAAATTAATACTTAATTTTGTATGATTTTTTTAAACATTGTCTAAAAAAACACTTATTTCGCATCTCTATTGACGTGAAAGATCTAACATATACGAAATCTACAAATTTGGGTTCGTCTATGACGTCTCTAAAAACTGGCAGAGGGTTTTAATTTTAAACCAATTAACACAAAAGTTATGGCCAGAAAACCAGTTTTTTGGCCTAAAATTGTTCAACTTTGATGCCAAATATCTCGAAAACAATGAAGTTTGAAGTAAATATGGGATACTATATTGCTTAAAGCCGTTGTTGTTAATATAATAAGCTACAAAAAACATTCGAAAACTAAGGGATTCAGATCGAAGGTCATTGGCGTATGGGAGCCTCTTAAAGGAAAAATTGCAAAATTTAATGATCCGAGCCGTATTCTCAATATAATTTGAGACGTTGGTGCCGTTAAGAAGCCTAAGTCTTCTGGTAGATGTCGCTACACGCCTCCCTAAGGCGTTGTAGGAAGGAACTGATTGAAAGATTTGGTGGCCGAACCGGATTGTTCCGATAGCTCAGTTGGTTAGTAGCGACGGGCCATGAATGCCTGTGGTCGCCGGTTCGAATCCGGCTTGGAGCATTATTTATTTAATTTTTCCTTTAATTTAAAAATTTATAATTTCGTTAGCAGCGTTACTGCTTAATACAAAATTAATGATTAAGCTATTTTCGCTCGATAGAAAAAAAAACACGAACATAGGTCTAAAATACACTTAAAATATCCGTAACAAATTATGCACAAAAGCTAAAAGTATTGAAATTGCTTCAAAAAATCGGCAATATCATGTTGTGAGAACTCAGTGATTACTTTTTTATTTATTTAAACGGCCAAAAAATTTAAATTAAAAAACATGATATCCGCGCTTCCGAGCACGCACTTCCATCTCGCTCACGCTTATGCTCAGTGACAGGGAGAGACGACCATGTACCTAGTATACTAGGCAAAAATAAAAAAATAACGCGAGTTATTTGGTCGCGCTGTATACAGGGTGTATCAAAAATGGGGTGTGAACCGAGCAAGGGCATATTCGGTAGCGCATTGCGATTCCAAATATGCATTTGTTAATGTACTTTAATTGTTATTTATTATGGTGGACATTGATGTTTTTGTTTACATTGGAGTCTTGGTTTTTGTTGACATTGCTTGTGTATGATAACATTTCCCAGCGAGGGTGAAGGGTGGGAGGGTTTATCTAATTTTAAAGCACTGGGCACAGAACTTATGAAAACAAACGTTTATGTGTTTTTTTGATACGCAGGTGACGTCTTGTACGTTTTTGTTGTCATACACAGCAATAAAAACATAAACAAATCTTTAAATGTAAACAAAACCGAAACAAAAATGCATTTTTGGAAATATGCTACCGAAACTGGCCTCGGTTCACACCCCATTTTCGTTACAAGCAGCTGTATAATTAGTCACGTCAATATAATATAAATTCCATTGAAGCGGATGACTTTTAATAAGCTTTTGGGCGGATAGACGTACTATCGACAACACAGCGAAGTGACAATCCGTGCACTTTATGAGCATTGTTATAAGGTTCTATATAAATACAGGATGGTCAGTTAACTGTGTTGGCGTTTGTACGAGGGCTGCACTGAAAGTATCGGGAGTCTAATACTTAAGAACTTATTTTTGACACATATACCTTTTTATAATTTCTGAAGTTTCATCATACGAGTATTAACACACTGGACACATAGAAAAAAAACCAATGGTTCGGTTTAAATTGTTTATTCAACTAGTTGAGTCGCTGCTGAAGATGGAATTGTCCCGCGAAAATGTAAGAGCTATGATTTATTACGACTTTAAAAATTTATTAACATAAAAACAATGTGGAGACTGGATGATTACTGCCTTTAGTAATGAAGCACCTTCAAAGACTGTATACAGGGGTATTCAGAATTTCAACGTGGCCGAGTATCCCTCACAGACGACGCGCGTGAAGGTCGACCAAAATCGGCAGATACGCATGAAAACGTCCGCCTTGTGCGTTAGCTGATAAAAGAAGACCGGTATGTGACATATCGGGAAATTCAGGAGTCTTTGGGGATTGGAATAAGTCAGATACAAATAATTTTACAGGAAGAATTAGGCCTTCGAAACTTGTTTTCCCGTTGGATCCCTCACTTATTGTCTCAGAAAACGACTCGTGTCAATTGGTACCGCAAAACATTGAATAAATTCAACGGAGGAAGCTCAAATGCAGTTTTTAGTGTCGTATCTGGTGACGAGTCGTGGATATACGCATATGAGCCTGAAACTAAAAACCAATCTCGAGTATGGATTTACGAAGACGAGCTCAAGCCGACAAAATTCGCTCTCGCAGCACGGCCAAGAAGATGGTGGCTACGTTTGTCTCCAGATCGGGTCACGTGGCTACTATTCCTCTAGAAGATCGTAGAACGGGCAATGCCGATTGGTATACAAGTATTTTTTTGCCGAGTATCTTTGCTGGACTAGGAAAAAAACCTTCATCACGACAATGCCAGCCCTCGCACCGCTCGGAAAACAAATGAGTATCTGGAAGGTGAAAAGGTGGAACTACTGGACCATCCTCCACACAGCCCCGACCTAAGTCCCAACTACTTTCACATTCCCCAAAATCAAGGATAAGTTGCGTGGTCAGCGGTTTCAGACACCGGCAGAAGCTGTGGAGGCTTTTAAAATGGCCTTTTTGTCGACCCCTATTTCAGCGTTCAACAAGGGTTTTAACGACTGGTTTAAACGCATGGAAAAGTGCATAAAATATAAAGGAGAATACTTTGAAAAACAATAAAAATACTTTTAATCAATTTAACTCCATATTTTTTCTATTCCCGATACTTTTAGTTTGATCCTAGTATATCTATAGTTATGACGGAGGGATATCAACTCAAAACTCGTCAAAACTAGTCAAAAACCGCGTGGAGCCCCTTAAGGTTACTGTCACATCAGATTCTTCCATTTTTCTCGTTTTCCTGCAGAACAGAGGAAGACATTTACGTATTTATAAGTGCGTGCGGTTTCTGTTGTCCGCAGCCAGCACTTGGCGGCGGTGAAGGGCTTGGCGTGGTGTCCGTGGGCGGGCGGCGTGCTGGCGTCGGGCGGCGGCACGGCGGACCGCACCATCCGCGTCTGGAACGTCAACACCGGCGCCAACCTCAACACCGTCGACACCAAGTCACAGGTCACTACCAAATTAATACTATACACAGAGTGTACCAAAAATGGGGTGTGAACCGATCAAGGGCATAACAGGTATCGTTTTTCTGATAAGACAAAACTTTTTTTTTGGCGTGATTATTTTTACATTGGTATTGAGCAGAGGGACTAATCGTTCGTGTATCTCCGTCTTTATCGCTCGAACTAGCAAGTGCGACAGAGAGGGAGATACTCGAACGAAGTTCGTTTTCACTTCGCGGTAACCCCTCAGGTCGCCCCAGTCGGCCAACGCTCCCTACAAATGTAAAAAATAATCGCGACAAAAAAAATTTTTTTTTTTTAATCTGAACATGATACCTGCTATGCCCTTCATTGGTCACACCCCATCTTTGGTACACTCTGTATTATACCCCTACAGATGTAGTGCATAATTATTTTCCATCGTATTTTCACGGAAGCGTACACACATGTCTTGCTATTTGTATTTGTTTTGTGTATTTCTTTTTGATACGCAGGTGACGGCTTTAAGTTTTTGTTGTCATATACAAGCAATATAAACAAAAATACAACCGAAAATATTGCTACAAAAAAACTAATGTGTTTTTGGAATCACAATACTTTACCGAACATGGCCTTGGTCGGTTCACACCCCATTTTCGTTACAACCCGTATAGGCGAAGGTGTATGCACCAACAGGTACATAGAAAAGGATTGCTAACGGGAAACTTGACCTTATCGGCTTTACTAAGAGAAAGATCGATCCATGAATAATGTCGTTAGGCTGTGACTAAATTAATTAATGTTTTTTTAAACGAATATCTACCTCGTCGCGTCCGCATGACCGACGATCATGACTAAAAAAATTGAAATTTAAACTGTTTATTGCAATAAAGAAGACTTATTTCTACATTACGTCTATAGTTGAAATTTTTATATTTAATTTTTATTCACTAAACGAGGTTGTTGCTTTGCACACTCTGTTTTCTGTCACCGGGATAGCAAATCTTTGCAGATTTCCTTTTCTGCATCGGTCCAACAGGTGATCTCCTCTCCTCTAATGGTCCTTTTCCGTAAACAAATTTGTGTCCGACATGCTATCAGTAAAAAAAATACTAATGTCTATTCCTTTCCATTCCATTAAAAAAAATACTAACATCTATTCAAAAAAAAAAAGGTGCCCAGTAGTAGGAAGTATATAGGCTGATGATGATGACGATGGTAGTAGTAGTGATGACAATGATTTAAAAAAACCGGCCAAGTGCGAGTCGGACTCTCGCACGAGGGGTTCCGTACCATTATCTATAAAAACTGTTCTATAATCTAAAAACGTGTGGGAGCCCCCTTAAATATTTATTTTATTCTGTTTGTTAGTATTTGTGTTATAGCGTCAACAGAAATACATCATCAGTGAAAATTTCAACTGTCTAACTGTCACGGTTCGTGAGATACAGCCTGGTGACAGACGGACAGACAGACGGACGGACAGATAGCGGAGTCTTAGTAATAGGGTCCCGTTTCTACCCTTTAGGTACGGAACCCTAAATATAAATACAACCCCCATAATGATGTGAATGTTTATTTAATAGTTATATATATTATTGAAATCTCAAATGTAATACTGTTGTAATTATGTAAAGGTCGAATGACATTAAATCAATTTCCTGCACAACAAACATTTATTGATATTAGAATTGTGAAGCAAACAAATGTCATGTAATTAGATTAAACTAAATATAAATATAATTTGCTACACCCTCTCAGGGCCTATATGAAACTCATGTACCTATTATAAGATCTGTACAACTATGGATGCAATAAATAAATAAAACAAGCTTCTGTCAAAAATTTCATTTTTGGTACAAGCTTTTATTGCTGACTGTAATTTTCTGTATACCATCATCAACTACTCATTGAGACGATTCTAACGAGCGGGGTTACGTCGGTTAAGTGCTGAATTCCCATGGCCACCTACTGTCTCTATCATCAGATCAGCTCGATGCTACCATAATATTGAATTGTCATCCAAACTATACTTATACTCAAAATTTCAGCTCAATCGGTCACCGGGAAGTGGGTCAAATTTAACTTGCAAGATTTGATTACAGACAGACAGACATGCCAGGCGTCGGCCGGCTGTCGCGGGACAGGTGAAACTAATAAAATATGATCGTTGTATCCCGACAGGTATGCTCCATAGTGTGGAGCACCCACTACAAAGAGCTGATCTCCGGGCACGGCTACGCCCAGAACCAGCTCGTCATCTGGAAGTACCCGCTCATGTCGCGCGTGGCCGAGCTGACCGGTCACATGGCGAGGGTGTTGCATCTCGCCCTCTCCCCCGACGGGACTACAGTGCTGTCGGCTAGCGCCGACGAGACGCTGCGGTGAGTGTCACTTGTCGGCATATCCCGACAGAGACAATATTAAGTTTTAACCTTTTGACAGCCACAGTCTGCTGTGGCCGACAACTAAAAGTCGTGCCATTGACGCCACGACGACCACGGATGACGATAACTTTTGCATAAATTTTGTGCAATTTTATACGAGATATACGTCATTAAAATTTTCCGAAACCTGTAACTGTTTTGTGACACGTAGGTACACATTTTCTCGAAGTTATTGGCGTCATAGATATCGTATTTTGCAATGTCTATCTTCTCAGGGCTCGTAACTTCTAATTTATCACTGGCGTCAGGTAGTCAGCGTTTTGTTTGGCACCCTGGCTGTCAAAAGGTTAGAAACTTGTTTTTTTTTATATTTTATTTCATGTTTATATTCACTTGACGGGCAATCCCTACATTCCTGGACTGCAGTAATTTACTATTATACCACTACTACAAACTGAGAGCCCTTTGAGGTGGAGCGGAATCCTGTTGAAGGCAGATTCAATAATATCTGTCCTGTATATTTCTTGAACGCTAAACTTAATTGGCAGTGGGCGGGGCACATTGCACGTAGAACCGATGGCCGTTGGGCGGAAAGGTTCTCGAGTGGCGACCACGTACCGGAAGGCGCGGCGTGGGTAGGCCCCCGACAAGGTGGACTGATGACCTGGTAAAGGTTGCGGGAGTCCGCTGGATGCGGGTGGCGCAGGACCGGTCATTGTGGCACTCTTTGGGGGAGGCTTATATCTAGCAGTGGACGTCTTTCGGCTGATATGATGATAATGATATTTCTTGAATATTGAAGAGTATTTATTAATTACTGTCACAAGTCTACGTGGTCTCAGTTGACGCCGTACACACGACGCGAGATTTTAATATTAAATAAATAAATAAGTGGGTATAATCAATTAATCATACACAAATCGACCTAAGCAAAGCATGTACAGTCGACAACACAGCTAAGTGACCATCGGAAATCTAATCTGACCTTAAGTGCATTGTAATAAGGTTCTAGGTTTTCACGGTATGGTTAGTTAGGTGTGTTGCTGTGTGTACTATAGGTACAGTCAGCAGTAGAAGTAGCTACGCAAAATAACACGCTAAAAATGATCTAGAATTCTAGACAGTCCTTATCCTCTTGACAGTGGAGTTGTGTGTAACTAACTTTGAACACTTGACCCGCGTAGCTACTTTTGCTGCCGACTGTATGTATGCAAATAAATTATTTATTGTACGTGGAACAGAACACAACAACAGAACAATTATTACAAGAACAGATACTGAGTGTACTAGGCGACAGGAACAAATATTCGTGCTCATCTCCCAAATAAATGCCCTTACAGTAGTACGACAAAATATAAGTTTCATCGGCAATCTTCGTCCACGCCGACGAGTGCTAACAAGTACTGAATTAAATCGAATGTATGACCATTTCAATTAAGACTTTGTTGCACTATATGTAAGGTACAATATGCAATGACAGGTGAACTCGTGCTTTCCCGCTCACGGCGTCCAGATAAAATGGCGGGCGCCGGAGAAGCCGGCATCGCGCGCAAAATTTTGGCCAATCGGCGTTGAAGGTTTTACCAGCGCAAACGCGCTGCCTTATGATTGGTTAAAATGTTTAAAAAAAATGCTTTCTGCGCAGGTACATCGTTGTAACTTATATTTGTGGTACTACTGTACCGGTATTCGAACCCAGGACCTCCAGCTTCGTAGGTCACCAAATAGGCTAAAGCGGTCGGTTCTTGAATAATCATGTCAACTTTTTCTATGAATAAGGACTTGGCAACATGTTAATTTCGTTTCAGTATCTGGAAGTGCTTCATGCTCGACCCGGCGAAGAAAAAGGAGCCGACGGAATCCAAGGCGGCCAAATCGTTGCTGAACATGAACTCTATAATCAGATAACTGACGCTTAATACAGTTACAATGCTCTGCTACTTATTCATAAATGTGATTAATTTAGACTTAATCAGATCAAAAGTATTCCTGTATAAATATGAAAGTTTCAGATGAATTAATTGTTTGCACTGGAACATAAGTTTCATGTGGTCTGCCTACCCTTTTTGGGAATGAAGGCGTGAATCTATGTGTGTATGTAATTGTTTGTGTTCATAGCTACTTCTAGATATGCGGTCTTATGTTGGTCCACCGCGCGATCACTCGGGGTCTGTCAATCTGTCATTAATTAAGTGACTATTTAGTTACCGTAACATGGTCCTACTTTGCTCCTAGGGTGGTAACTATGCTCCAAAAAAATAAAAAGTTACGTTCCGTTACAGACGAAAACCCTTGTTAAATTTGTAAATTTAGATGATTTTATCGGGTAACGTAAGATTTCACCTTGCAACACCGGTGGGTTCTGCAATAATCATCGAACAGACAATTGATAGCTAAAACACGTTAATTAATGCTCCAGGGCAGAAATAAAGCAGAATACAAGGAAAGATTGTCTTGGAGCAAAGTTTCCCGCCTCATACAGATTACTTTGCTCCAAAAAATAAGTTAAAAAAAATCTAAAATATCAACTAAACTGCAACAAAATTCAACCTCAAATAAAGGCAATGAGTACATATTTCCGATAAAATCATTACCAGTACCATAACTCTATATTTATAAAAAATGCGATGCAATTAGTAAAAGTGGAGCCAATTTTGGAGCGAAGTAGGACCATATTACGGTACTTATGTTATGAGGGAAGTATATTTGCGACAAAAAACGATTCAAATATTATATTAGTTAAACTTTCCGTCGGGCTAATAGATTTTATAGTGCGTTTCAAATTACTTGCACAATTAACTTCCTAACTGTACGGGGATTACAGCTGTTTGGAATTTCCTATAGTTTCTATTTGTACGAAATCGATGTTGATAAATGATTATGTTTTGTCGCGAATCATTTTATTTTAGGAGACACGCTATAGTCAGTAACTGGAATACATTTATCAAACCTTAATGATGTCAAAATTAGAAAGGACCATGGGCAGAAATGTCCCCCCCCCACCAACAGAAATGAAACATGTCTCATTTAATAGATCTTAGCAACCTGATGATTTTTTACTATGACGAGGATCGCCATATTTATGGGGTTTTCTTGGAAAACCGTGTTTTGTTTTTACATATTTTTTGCTCATTTCATTGAAAGTTTTTGTTTTTTTATTATACTAGTTGAGTGATAAACAAGCATGCGGGGCTGCGTGATGGTAAACAGTCACCGCAGCCTATAGACGGATGTAACAACTCATGGTTATCACGTACCGACCATGTGACGTAAAGATCTTATGCCACAATACCCAGTAATTGCACTGCCATGTCTCACCCTTCAAACCGGAACACCGCCATGAAAACATAACTTCTTAGGGACAGAAATAGGTGAGACAGAGGTGCCCATGCAGACGACTTTGTGCAAAGTCTCCCTCTGGTAATAAGTTACAGGAAGGTTACAGAAAAAATAATAATAATAAGAGTCATCAGTTTGCCAAGATCTATTAAATGAGACATGTTTCATTTCTGTTGGTGGGGGGGGCCAGTGCCCATACAAATTTGCCCATTGTCCTTTGTATAGATTTCTCGGGTCCAATTTTGTTCATTTGGCGAATTTTGATAATTATGGAAGATCAACCTTATCCCATTTAAATTACAGCTAATACAGGTGTTAAAATTACTCACGACTGATTGAATGGCGTTTCTCAAATGACGTTACTATTTTGTAGCAGTTGAGGTCGCTCAAATATTAACTATTCAATTCACTCCTGTGTTAAGTCTAATCTGGCAACACTGGTCAAATGCGCAGTCGTCATTGGCACGGAATAAATATTAGTACTACGCACAGAAGGTCACTGTTAAGGAATCTCAAGTTGCATTGGCAAGCGAATGTTAATTTCGTAGCAGCGTGTGGCATCCATTAAGGTATACCAACTAAGTTGGTAGCCGGAATGTACTTATAGCGGTGCGACGAAACCGCGGAGTGACCCGCCTCTGTTATAGACCAGCGGCGCTACCACGAATATCGAAGTTCGGATATCTACATCTCTAACGCACTTATGTTCTATTGTACTCGAACGACAGAGATAGATATATACGAACTTCGAGATTCGATTTTCGTGGTATATCTCAGCCACACTGTGTTGCCCTCTCCGGCCGCATACTGCTCTACTCACGCAAATAATCGCGACGCTCCGCAATAGGTTACTTGCCCTTATTGTCGGCGCGCCCAAAAAAATCGACAAAACAGGGAGTGGTGGTCACATGACGAGCAAGATGAGCGGTATAAGGAGTAACGTTGCCACACTGTAGTACTTTCCCCTCTATTTTCCACGTGTGTGTGGCAGGGGGCGGGTCATAGGTCGATAGGAAATGAATAAACTTATAATCGACTGATCATGTTCATGTCTGCCATAGTATAGTTTTAGCGGAGCAGAGCTTTTGCTGTGTATTTGCACGTATTGACTGATAATAATTAATTATAGTGATCATTTACAATTTATCATTAAACCTAGCGTAGGTTGAATTAGTAATACTTACTTTTTAATCACAATCGTCTCAAATTCCTTGAACTTCTGATCGCCGAGATTTTCTTACCTAGCGTATCAATTGATAATTCGTTTCTAATTTCGTATCTTTTTACTTCATGACGCAGTATTTTATATTGACTTCTATTGCACGCAAGATTGTACTATTTACCATCGTTTTTGACAAAAATATTGAAGGTGAGGTTGTCAAATGTATCGCGCTACTCTGTTCTTCGTTCGCTATATTTCTGTTCTCGACTGTACTTTCTGTTTTCTTTTCAAGACGTTTAACTGCCTCTGCTTCTTTTATTTTGAGCTTTGTAGTCATTTTGCGGGTACTGTTTTATTATGTAATGAATTTATGAATTGATGTTGACTATGTCATAAATGTGTGATTTGTTGTATGAAAATAAAGTATTTTCTTGTGAGAATGTGTGTTTATTGCTATAACTACATCCACCTTTATGCCCTTATTGAGTAAACCTATTTTAGCTAATGTCGTTAAAAAATATTTGTAATTGTCTGTTGCTTTGACAATTGTATTTGTGAGAAAGAGACAAAGACAATTAGTTAAGAGGCTTGTTAAGTTTAATGAAGGTAGGGTGGTAATCCACTTTTCCAATATGTATTTGCATCTCACATTATGCATAAAGAGTGAGTGAGACGCAATGCACATTGGTCAAAGATCTTGGACAAGTGCAATACCACCCTTACGGTTAGTCCGTATTCGAACAAAACTGTAACAACACATGACAAAAAACGTAACCTTAAAAGCCCCGATCAAATACCTTAGAATCCCTCCCAAAAAAACGTATTGACGGAAATAAAAACAAAAATTGTTGTAAAAACTTTTATTATTCTTATTCTACTTATTAATATTTTGTTTATCTTGTAAATACATATTGCAACAAAGGAATAGAAGAAAAAAAGGAGTGCTAATACGTCCGTGTGATGTTTCCTAAAAAATGTAAATAAGGTGGAAGCATGTTAGTGACTAGAACTAAGAATATTTTGAGAAGAACAAATTTAAATGAGCACTGTTAAATGCAATAAAGGAACCGCGAAGCTAAAACTAAACTAAACCTCACTAACTTTAGATCCATTGTACTTATTCGCCTAAGATTGCTACATAACTTTCGAATGGTGCTTGGATAAAGTTAAATATAATTGTAATTAGTCTATTTGGTGTCTAACATTAAAAAGTTATGTAACAAATAACAGTTCTAAGAAGTCGTTTCATTACTTTGAGATGTGCTCTGTTACGACTCCGTTATTCACGTATTGTAAGCCTTCATTCGTAACAGCATTCGATGCTGAGATGCGCCTACGTCACTCTAATGGTACAATTATATTGATTAGTTCGCCGCATGAGATTGAATAATAAATATTTGTGGACAATCTTACACAAATCGACCAAGTACTAGACGACGATATACATACTTATATGGATAGATAAATACCTACATAGAAAACATCCATGACTGGAACAAATATTCGTGCTCATCACAATTAAATGCCCTTACCGGGATTCGAACCCGGGACCTCCGGCTTCGTAGGCAGGGTCACTAGGCTACAGAGGTCGTCATCGAATCAACTTATGCGGCGCCGACAAGTGTAAAGGCGTCTTTAGTCGGCCGCATTGGAAAGGAAACCGGAGAGGTAATCGGAAATTAATCTTATCGACGAAGATGGATCGCCTATTCCGTGCAATAGTTGTTACAGCATTAGGTGCATGCCTTATTGGCTTTCCAATGGTAGAAAAACTAAAAAAATACTCTAAAACCCTTTACTTGACATTGTATCTTATAAGATACACAATTTTTGATGTTCTATTTGTATTTTTGTAACAGACAATTTTTTTGGCTCTACAAGGCGCAAACGAGGGTCGAACTCACATTTTTAGAAAAGGGTTAATCATAGTCACCATATCAGCTTTGACACATTTTGTATAGGGTGACCAAATAGCATGAAATTGATGATCATTCGTCTTAAAATTTGGGACAAAAGAACTCGACATTCACATCTATCAACTGTTTCTTTTAATCCTACATGTCTTGTCATTTCTGATCACCTCTCCGATGTCACCCTGTATGTGTAAGGTTTAAAACTAGTGCGGCAACAGGATTAGGCCTAAACAATATAATTGCACCTTAACTTGTACGATAACTCGGTCGCAACGCAACACTATTAAATAGCACGCCACTAAAACATTCATAAAAATCTTATTCAATACAAACATGCACTCAACAACTTAACCTACCGAGAACACATTTGCTAGTACAAAAACTACACTAAAATAACGGCCACGATTATTTTCTTAACAATTTCAAGTCTTAAAACATTGTTACTAAGCTCTGAATTTATTATCAATGTAGTATACAGTCTTAAATCTATTCTAGTATATTTAATAGTAAAACTATCAACATGGCTCAATTATTAACTGATTGTGCTTAAAATGAACGTGATGCATGTAAATTTAATTGTTATTAAAAATAATCTAAGCTCAGTCGGGGCAAGTGCGTCACCGGGGTGTGATTTCATCAAACATATTGAAATCAAGTGATATTTTAGTACTATAGACATCTTAGATGATCATCATTATCATCATATCAGCCAGAAGACGTCCAGTGCCCGACATAGGCCTCCCCTAAAGAGTGCCAGAATGACCGGTCCTGTATGATAGGCGCATTTACCCCGTTTGCGCACATGCCCCGACTGACCTTACTTTTTATAATCCCCGGCAACAAAGTAGAACATATATAGCGTCATTACATTTTTAAAGGGTCGGCAGGTAACGCGTCTTTGTTACTCCTGGAGTTACAAGCGCTCATAGGCAATGGTGACCGCTTACCATCACGCGGGCCGTACGCTTGTTTGCAACCGACGCGGTATTAAAAAAGGTTCACAAGTACGCATGCTCATGTAAGCACGCGCGGGCTCCCGCCCCGCCACGCCTTAGCTACCCCCGAAAATGGACTTTAGGTTCTAATTACATGCCGCTGATTATAAGGGGCTGTCCATATATTACGTCATTTCAAAATAGGGGGGGGGGTCTGACCATTGGATGACGGTAGTCATTTTATTAGGGGGGAAGGTCCATTCAAGACGACGTAATAAACGTATATATTACATATATGGACAAGCCTTATGTAACAGTTTGTTAGATCAAAAAATCTATTTATAATTTGACACTATCATTGACACTAAAATCTTGTCACATTCTAAGTCAGGGCCACAACTAAACTAAAACAATACTGTTCGATTATTTGTAACTTATTCAAAATTCAATTATGCCGAAGATCTTCCTTCACTCATTTCAGATCCTGTCTAAACTCCATACCTTCTTTATACATATAATTCATAAGCACACTTCGGTTCATTGATCTAGTCTCAGTAGTTAGGATAATTACTATTAAAGAATGGAAATAAAGGCCTTCAGGGCTTAAAGGATTCGTATGAATTATTTAAGGGGCTCTTAGCTCCCAGTGACCTTCGATCGGTAACTGTCGGTTAATTCGTGTTTTTTATGGCTTATCGTAATAAAAACAACGAGGTTTACCGAAATAGTATTCCATATTTACTTCAAAACTCACAGTTTTCGGGATATATGGCTCAAACTTTGGCCATTTCAGGCCAATAAACCAGTTTTTGGAAGTAACTTTTGTGAAAATGAGTAAAAACTAAAAATCTCTCGTGGGTTGTTAGAGACGTCAATAAGGAACAGTTATGTGTAGATTTCATATATAAAAGTGAATAAACAACATACTAATATCGAAAACAGAGCTTTTTATGGACCTTTTATTATTATTTATTATGTTTGAATAAATAATAAAAAAAAAATATTAATTATTTTTATAAAAACTCTCATGCAAATGTAGATAAAGAATTGAAGCACCGATAAGTGTTTGGGCCATAAATATATCTATCGTTTTGACGGAGTAATATCAACTGAAAACTCGTCAAAACTAGCCAAAAAGCGCGTGGAGCCCCATCAGGGCCCCTGAACAGCGGAGCGGAGCTACCAGAACAACGGAATGAATAGATGAGACTTTCAATTAAATTAGAGATCTTATCGTCTTAGCCGGAAGGCTCTAATTGTAATAAAACTTCCGTGTAACACCAAACTGCTGAGACCAACCATTTTAATCTAATGCCTCTTTAGAGCTATCCCAAACAATATTCCATAACACTGGGCTAATTTATCCTCGATACTACGCACCCATTACAAACCAGGGGGCCTAGACAAGGTTACAATCGACAAGCGCTAACGCCAATAGAAAACTAATAAAATGTATGGGAATGACAGATGTTAACGAGAAGTGTTTCGTCGGCATCTGTCATTCCCATACATTTTATTATTTTCTATTGGCGTTAGCGCTTGTCGATTGTAACCTTGTCTACGGCCCCTGAGGCTGTAGTATGTATGTATGTAAGCATTTTATTGTACACAATAACAGGTTAAAGAATATATATGTCACACAATAGATCAAAGTACAAAGGCGAACTTATCCCTATACGGGATCTCTTCCAGCAAACCTTTGAGCAATTGAGAGAAAGGTAGGTAGGTAGGTTTCTAGTATAAGTTTTACCGGAACAAAACGGTACGACCGCGTTCGCGTTTAGCCGTCAAATCCCATACAAATTGACTATTGAGGGTAAAACGCAAACGCGATCGTAAAGTTTTATTTCGGTAAAACTTATACTAGAGCCTCTATTTTGGTCCTGACCACACCAATAATTTTCACGCCAAAATCACACAGCAATTTCTAACTATTACTAAATATAGGTGACCGCATTTAAGTCAGAGAACAAGGTTAAGAAGAATAATTCTTCTATATTTGCTTTGCCATTACATGAACATCATCCGTGCCAACAACGTGCATGTTGAGGTTTTTTTACCCGACTGCCAAGGGTTATGTTTTTCGAGTGTATGTACAGTGGCCGTCAGGTATTTTGGAGCGGCCAATGCCTCGACAATAGAAACGTGTTCAGATATTTGTGAGCACTTTGGCCGCTCCAATGTATCTGATGGCGACTGTGTGTTTGTCTTAATCTTTGGCACGCCCTGCAGCCTAAACCGTTTGACGGATTTCGACATGTGAGGTGGCGCTAGATTCCTCTTAATCAAAGCAGTGACTTACGCTATAATATTTGTGAAATAGCAGTCGGGTTTTTCGCGAAATCTTATGACTTCACTTGTTGAGCATACTGAAGTGTACAGATTATTTGATAGCAACTGTACTTTTTACAATTGGGTATTTTCCTGGGTAAAAATATATCCGTCAGTTAGATTATCATAAAATATTGGATACGTATTTTTTATTTTGTAATTCAAACAAAAAATGAAGATATAGCACGTTAAAACTCCGCGTGACGTCACATTATCTTAAAAAAAGCACTATATTGTGACGTCACGCGGAACTTCAATGGGATATACATATATTTTATATATTTTTAAATAAGTGTCTAATATTTTTTGATAATCAAACTGACGGACTAAATATTTTTTTAGGAGAAGCCTGTTGTTTCGTGGGGTGTGTATATCTTGTGATATTCAAGAGAGATATGCGTTCACATATTTGACAATTCGCATGCTTGACAGCTAGGTGTGAAATATACGAAATCAAAGTTTTGCATATCTCTGGTGGATGGACCCTTATCTTCTAGCCTCCAAAGTTCCATTTTAACTGCTCGTATGCTTAGGTACCGATCCGTGGAAAATGCTTGAACCTAAAATTCTCCGGACAATTTTGACATCATAATATGAGGGATTTTTTGGTTTCTTAAGAACGTCCAGTGGTTATGGTTTCTTAAGAACGAATGTACTTTTTGCGACTACAACTGTCCCCAGGTCTCATATCACAGAGGCCAAACTCCTCGCATGCTGCGGGGCATCCTCGCTCTCCAACATGGCCGACATAGCCACAGTGTTCGATATCGGCTCCGCGTCGCGCACCAGCTGCTCGTGGCTGGTGGTGAGGCCGCCCCCGTACCTGAAGCTCCGGCGTAGACTGGACCGTATGCTCTTGGCCGAGTCCGTCTTCCTGACGAAGGACCTCCGCAGGTAGTCCCTGGTGAGGTCGAGGGAGCGCGACGCGTGCGCGCGCTCGTGGGTGACGGTGAGGGTGGGGGTGGGCGGGGCGTCGCGGCGGGACACGCTCGAGCTGAGCGTGGGCGGGGGCGGGGGCGGGGGCGGGGTGACGTCGTGGGGCAGGGAGGTTGCGCGGGCTGATGTTATCCTGGTAAAGAAGCAATGGAACAAGTTCAAAAAAAAATATTGAGATGCAGCGATAGAATTTAATGGGGTTAAATATAATTAATGACCACCAAAAAATGCTTTGATACCCTAAGCTTTCTTACCAAAAAAATTAGTTGAACACCTAAAAAATCATTCTACAATAGTACTAGCTGTTTTAGTAACGACTGCACATTAAATTGTATTCGAAAACCTAGTAAATGATCACCAAATCTTAGCGAACAAATTAATACAATATATCTACCTAAATAACCCACTATGATTGCCATAAAATGTATGCATATCCTACTAATATTATAAATGCGAAAGTTTGGATGTTTGTTACTCAATGACGCTTAAACGGCTTAACCGATTTGGATGAAATTTTGCACGAAGATAGTTTATAGCCTGGATTAAAATATAGGATAGTTTTTATCCCGGGTCCGCGCAGACGAAGTCGCGGGCGGAAGCTAGTTACCAAATAAAGTATAATGATGCCCAATTAAAAAGTGCTACTAAACCCCGAATCAGCGCACCCCACTTCCACGTGGTCTTGTCTTACCTACCCCTAGAGTGTATATAAAAGCCCGCGAAGCCAGAAGCTCGCAAAGGAGGTCCTGAGTTGAACAGGGTGCACGAGGCCGGTGGCGAGCTCCCTCGCGAAGCCTAGGCGGAGTGCGCGCGTGAAACGAAGGGCCGACGAAGAGATTTTCTGGCGGGAGCCCGGGCGGAGGGCGGGAGACTGAGTCCGGAAACGAAAGCGGGGCTTCGTCGAATTTAGGAAATGAAAGCGCGGGCCGGTACAGGCTCTGGATGATGTGTAGCATCACCTACCTCCTGAGAGTCCGGAAGCTGCGCCGTATAGTGTTAAGCAGGCGGGCACCAGTAGCGGTGGAGTAAGACGGTGGTGGCGTGTACTTGGGCGGCGGGTCGGGCGCGGGCGCGGGCGGCGCGCGGGCGGGCAGCGGGGAGGGCGCGCCGCCCAACACGGGCCGGTACAGGCTCTGGATGCGCTGCAGGGGTAACAAATAATAGTTAGATACGTCACTCTGGGCGGTAAGTGAGATTTACCGCCCACGGGCGCAGCGGCAAATCTCACTTCACATCCAGGAGAAGACGAACGCCTTCGGTTCGGGCCACAAACACCTGCGATCTGGGGCATTCGCGAATTCACCGCCCTAGGTACGTAATGTACTATTACAATGCACTTGCTCTGAAAGTGCGCCTTTATATGGGTCAACATGAACACGGGAAGCCCTCCATGCCCGCACGGCGGGGCGGGCCGGGGGGCGGCCGTGCGAGAATGGATTTCGGGCCAATATTCCCACACACGTGCGGGAATGAGGTTTCAGGACAATCAAATTTTCACCTTGTATGTATAAATTTTAATTTCCTCGCATGACGCATTGTAAAATGTTGTATGATTCACGTGCGGATAGGTAATTTCCAACTCGTGTCGATCAAAAACAATATTTAACTATTATGATACAAGTGCGGAAAATAGATAATTCCGCATAGGTAATAGGGTTGACACCGCTTAGAAATGACTTTTTCACACCATCGAGAGGGATCAAAATGCTACTTTTCTGCTCAAGCTACTTTTTTAATTTATTCATTGGTAGGTATGTAGCATTTACGCAATGTGCCAATTGAACACAGATCTTAATTAAGTAATCGATTAAAAACAAACACATTTCAAGTGTTAACTTGACATACTTAAACATTGTTTTGTAAATGTAAGAATTTAAAATATTGTTAGTTCTAAATTAATATAGTTAAGTACTGTTTATAATTATGTCACACCCGATCTAGATAATGGAAGAGCGGGGTCTCCTGACACAAGCAATTTATATGCTTAAAAGGAGGTTCCAACCTTTAATGTATTTTCAACATGTAAGACACTAATAAATATTTTTCATTTTCATTTTTTCATTTTCAACTTTAACGTTATCTGAAAATTTATGAAATTTTCGTAATATTAAAAAATTGTAGTTAGTAATAATAATAAAGAAAATTTGTTAAAAATTGTGAAGTAATTTTAACAGCATCTTTTTTACATGTCTTCATAGTTGGTGTGAAAAATAGTACGTGTCACTCGGTAGCAAAAATATCTTCGTGTCGGGCGTTAACATTTGTATCCCTCACTACGCTCAGGATCCTACGTTAGAAACCCTCGCTACACTCAGAATTCTATTGTAGGATCCCTCGCTTCGTTCAGGATTCAATACCGCCCTCGCCGTAAATATACTATTTTGCTCCCTTGTGACACAAATAACTATATATAATTAATATTTGAGTGAGATAAAAAACAGTTTATTTTTGGAAATAATCTTAATGAATAATTTTTATTATGATGTGCCTACAATTTCTTTAAGGCTTAGCCAGACACACGGCGCGGGCGCAGCGCTGCGCGGCGCCGACGAGGCGGCACGCTGCGCGCGCTGGGTCACATCAGTCGGACGTTAGTCAGCGCGCGGTGCGTAGTGCGAGCGTAGCAATATATTAGTCTCGTAAGAGATGATAAAGTTACATATGACTAATGTAATATGTGACCATGTGTAATTTAATTGTATTAACAAATTATGTATGTAAGTGATGACTATGTAACAGTATCTAACCTATTGACTTGTAAAATGTATTTTTTACCAATAAAGATCTGTATTCTGATGGCTTCGGAAGGAATGAGAAAAGTAAAAGTAATTCCTTTCGTACAAGAATTTAAAATTTTGATTCAAAATACGCAGAGCCTAAATAACAAAACCGATATTATAGAATCATTCCTACTTGAAAAAAAAAAACATTCCAGTAGTATGCCTATCAGAGACGTGGATCTCTTCAAATCAGAGGGATTCAATAAACATTGATGGATACGAGTTCGCGGCGGCATACTACCGCCAACATCATCAAGGCAAGCAATCCTAACACAAAAACAAATCCATTATGTGGAAAGACCGGAGATAGCTGAACTATCACGCGAGAGTATAGTCGAGTGTTGTTGTGTAGAACTACCCGAACAAAATATAATAATAATAAATATATGTGTGTGCTGTGGTGCCATTACACGAAGCGGTCGTTTAACAGACTCAGAGTGCAGTACAACAACGCGTTTCGTGTGATGTTACGGCTGCCGTGGCGGTGTAGCGCGTCTGGGATGTTCGCCGTGAACAGAGTGGACGACTTTTACGCAATTATGCGTAAAAGTCACTGATCCTTTGTCGGGAGAGTGAGCGAATCGACAAACAGTATTGTTAAGATAGTGTCCACAGCATGCTATCTTTTACGATGACGAGTAACTTTTCATTTTAATTTAATTTTAACTTTTTAATTTTAAGTGTATGGTATAAACAACAATTTAATTGATTATTTATTTATTTATATATAGACCAGCTAGAGATATTAATGTATTTTTTGATTGCCTAGATAATATAAGCAAAAAATGTACAAAAAAAGTGTACTTGTGGTTGGTGATTTTAATATTAATATGTCCTCAAACACCACTCCACAAAGAAACTAACAGATCTAATGTTGACACATAATTTAGTACAAATTGTTAATAAACCTACCCGAGAAACTAATAATTCTAGTTCCTGTATAGATCTCGTCTTTACCAATACGAAATCTCATACTATCGAAGTAACGGACCTTGGCATATCGGACCATAAAAGCGTATTGTATACAATTCAAGGTCAAACTGCAATAAAGAAACAAAAACAATTATATGTAACGAAAAGAATATTTAGCGAAAAAAATATGATATCATTTAGATTAGCTTTGCAAGAGATAAACTGGAATAAAATACTTTCCTCAAAAAACAATATAAATATAAATTATAATTTATTTAATCAAATATCTTACAAAAGCTATTGAATAAACATATACCACAAAAACGCATCAAATTTCAAAACTCAAACCGGAAAAAAACATGGCTTACTAAAGGTTTACGTTTCTCTTGCAGACACAAAAGGCAGCTCAAAGTCATTGCGTATAAAAGTAAAAATGAAATAATTCAAAACCACTATAAGGACTATGGAAAAATCCTTAAACGCTGTATTAAACTGTCGCGGAAAATTAATTATGCAAGAACTATGAAAACATCAAGAAATAAAATGAAAAGTATGTGGGCCCTTATAAATGATATAGCAAAAAGCAAATACAATTATAATAACCCCTTAACACATTCACTGCCAAGAATAGGGAATATGCATGTGATTTAGAAATGGACAAAAAAAATCACGTGTAATCTATATTGCTTAATAAATATACACACATGATTATTTTCACAAATTATCATGTTTCTATTGATAAAATAAATTGTTTAAAAGTACTATTTTTCAAATTCCCTCGCAAATTTCCAAAACGCAACGCTATTGGCGGAGCGAAACGTGACGTCACCGTGCAGGTCGTTAGTATGATTATTGAAAGTTATTCGCATTGTTTGGCCGCTGTTTATGATAAATAATCAGTGTTTTTTGGTAATTATTAAGTGAAAAAAGACTCGCCACAATGACTGAAGGAGGTTTTGTCAAGGCACAGTCGGATAATCTGCCTAAAATTGATGTGTTCATGATGACTAAATTTAATACATACTTCGCAAATATTTGTGACCTTACGTCCGCTGAACTAAGAGGAGTAAAAGCTGCAAGGTAAATAAGTTACAGATATTCAATACATTTTCGTATTCCTTGTTTTTATACTCGTGAGATTGGTCAATTAAATAATTATAACCTATTTTGGCGATTCAAATAGCTAGACTTTTAAACTACTTCAAATAGGTGTCTTTGTTAAATAAGTGGAATAAAAAACTAGTAGATATTTATCCATACTATATACTATTTTACTATACTATAACTTTATATATTATATATACTAACTTCTGCCCGCCACTCCGTCCGCGTGGAACTCATTTATATCGTAGCTCCATACAAACTTTCACCCCCACTTCATCCCTTTGGGGGATATGGGGGGAGCTACGATATAAACGAGTTCCACGCGGACGGAGTCGCGGGCAGAAGCTAGTTATATTATATATTTTATATATACTTACTTAATAATAAATTATAAATGCGAAAGTGTGTCTGTTTGTTACCTCTTCACGCTTAAACTGCTGAACCGATTTGGATGAAATTTGGTATAGAGATAGTATAAACGAGTTCCACGCGGACGGAGTCGCGGGCAGAAGCTAGTATTATGTAATCAAAGATATGTAGGTACCTATTAGGAATGTTAAATGTTGAGAACATCTTTATGAACTTTAACAAACTAGGTTGTTTTCTACAAGGCTTATAAATAAAACAAATTTGTGTAGGTCACTCAGTAAAAAGGATTAACTTTCTTCGATCAACAGTGCAAACAAAGAAACTTAGCTAAAACGTTTCTTGATCAAAATCAACACTCGTAGTCAGCTGTTGATCAACAAAAATCATAATATTTGTAACATTAATAACTAAAAAAATTGGGAATCAGAATAGTTTTATGAATAAGTATATAATACAATTTTGAGGTTAGGTTATTGTTTACCTATATTGTTCGCGAGTCGTAATAAAAAAGATTTTAGGTACATACATATTTAATACTCACGTCGAAATGATCTTCACAACAATATAAACTACTCAAGCACGATACATTATCTCTCCTCATCGCCTTACACCACTTTATCCTTATATTTGCACCTTTGGGCATATGAAAATATTTGCAGTTTTAATGTGATTTTCACACATAGGGACAATACAATATTTATAATAAGCTTTTGTGTGCTCTTCCATTACAATAAGTTGATCTTATAAGCTTTAATCACTCACATTTATTAAAAGTGTGAATCAAACACTTTGTTGTTAATTTGTTTAAGAACCGCCGTGCACTAAGCTGCACGGTGACGTCACAAATGAGCGCGCCAAAATGGTGGCGTTTTGATCGTCTGAAAATGATAGTAATTTTAATTATTTTTTTTTAGCTTATTTAATAATATTGTGAAAGTGTTATATTTTTTTCCGGTTATATAATTACTTATAGAATAGATAAAAAAAATAAAAAAATGTCATGAATATTCCCTATTGCTACGCGCTACGCTGGTAGCCGATCCCGTGGTTTTCCTCGTATGTAGCGGAAAGCGACTATGGCGTAGGTGCACGCGGAGCGGGTACCTGGCAGTCATAGTGTTAAAGTAGATCCTACTAATATTATAAATGTGAATGTTTAGATGTTTGTTACTCAATCACGCTAAAACGCCTCCAACGATTTGGATGAAACTTAGCACGAAGACGATGTATAGCCTGAATTAACATATAGGATAGTTTTTCTCTTGGGTCCACGCAGACGAGGTCGCGGGTGGAAGCTAGAAACATATATACGAGGGTCAAACTGAAAGTTCTTAGAAAATCAAAAACTGAGCAATCAAGCAACTTATTACTTTTATTATATCTTTTCAAAATAGCCTCCATTCACATCAATACATCGCTGCATTCGATAGAACCACTGAGAAAAGCACTTTGCCCACTCGTCCTTAGGGGTCTCTTCGACGGCCTTTTGAAACGCAGCCACTGCTTCGTCGGCGTCCATAAAACGTTTTCCTCGAAGTTTTTCTTTAATTTTTGGGAATAAATAAAAATCACAAGGTGCAAGGTCGGGGCTCGGGGGTCGGTGGGTGACCCAGTAATTCCACGTTTGCCGTCGCCAAATAGTCGATCGTTTGCTTGGCGGTGTGCGATGAGGCGTTGTCGTAGTGAAGCAGGATCCTACTGCGAGGCCGTTTTTCTCGAACTTTTTCAAAGACAAGTGGTAAACAATTGTAAGTGTACCACTTCGCAGTAACTGTTTTTTGATCCTCTAAAATAATTGTTGCGTAATGACCAGTCCTTCCGAAGAACGAGGCCACCATCTTTTTTCCCACACTTCGACCTCTCTTCACTTTAGTAGGCAACTCCTCGGAAGGAAACACCCACTCAGCAGAGTCTTTTAGTTTCAGGATCATAACAGTAAATCCAGCTTTCGTCACCCGTAACTACGTCCAACACAGCATTTGAGTCACCTCCGTTGAATCTTTGACCCATTTCACGGCACCAATCAACACGACGGACTTTTTGGGCTTCTGTCAAATTATGAGGTATCCACCGGGCACAAAGCTTCCTCACCGCTAAATGTTCATGGAGGATTTTGTGGACTTGACTCATACCAATGGCTAAGCTTGTACGAATCTGCTGATAGGTTACTCTTTTGTCAGTCTCTATCATACGCCGCACAACACTGATGTTATCTTCAGTAGTCGCCGTAGAAGGCCGGCCCTCACGCAGATCATCAGTGAGATTAGTGCGGCCACGTTTAAATTCATTAAACCAGTTGTAAATAGTAGCACGAGATGGGGCTTCATCGTGAAAGGCCAATCGAAGTCTATCATAACTTTCTTGTTGACTTAAATTACATCGAAAGTCGTAAAAAATCATTGCTCGAAAATTTTCTCGCGTTAAATTCATGCTCACGTAGTACACACAATTTTCAATTTGCCGCCAAATCGTAAAACAAATGACAATCGAGTGGAATTCGTACACAAAAATATTAAGAAAGAGTTCCATTTTCAAATTTTGAACTTATTTTTAGGGTTCCGGAGCCAGAATGGCAAAAACGGAACCCTTATAGTTTCGCTATGTCCGTCCGTCCGTCCGTCCGTCCGCAGCTTAGCTCAGAGGCTCTTGGTACTAGAAAGCTGTAACTTGGCATGAATATACATATTAGTCATGCCGACAAAGTGGTAAAATAAAATCTTGAAAAACATTTTTTTTAGGGTACCTCCCCTACATGTAAAGTGGGGATGATTTTTTTTATTGTCGTCTACCCCATAGTGTGGGGTGTCGTTGGATAGGTCTTTTAAAAATATTGGGGGTTTGTGAAAACAATTTTTCGATTAAACGATCCGTTTGTGAAATATTAAGCCTTAAAGTGCTTATTTTTGTTAGACTCCAGTGTCCCCACCCCCTGCTAGCTAAATGGTTGTTTTGGGATATGTGAAAAAATTCATGGTAGTAGTACATATAACGAAGTTAAAAGGAAAACTATCACAGCTACTTAGGCTTTACACGTTTACGAGTAATAGTCGACCAACTTATAAAATGTACTTCAAGAAGTAATAGTTTCGTACAAATTCTATTGTAACTTACTTATAAAACGTTGTTAGGTGTGTAAAAGAGGTAGTAAATATAAGTGAATGAACCATGTAAAAATATTGTAATATAAAATCATAATATCCTTAATAACAATAAATAAATAAATAAATAATAATGTTTAAGCTCGAATACTTTCGCATAGTGGTCGGCGCGCGGCAGAGCCGGGCGTGCGCCGGGCCGTACGGGGCCGGCGCGCGGGGGGGATACAACCGCTTGCCTCTACACGCGGTGGTACTCAAATAGATAATATTTTTTCTAACTTCACTTGTGAAGTTGGATTTTATAACTCCTTCTTCAGTTACCATCGTCCTATGTGGGCTCGTTTTTATTATATAATATAATGGTACAGAACCCTTCGTGCGCGAGTCCGACTCGCACTTGGCCGGTTTTTTTATTATATTTATTACAAGTGGCCAGTTCTAAAGACTTTCAGTGTCGCCCTCGTAAATGAATTATATCCTTACCAACTCTTCCAAACATTCGCTTTCCCCCATCCTGTACTCTTCATACTCCTAGCAGCGTGAAATTAAAATTCTTATGATAACAAATGTTTACTGTTTACATTACCTTGTTAATTAAAAAAAAATTACATCTCGTTACCACATCTTCTAAAATAAATAAATATTAGGGGACAATCTTACACAATTCTAACTAGCCTCATAGTAACCTCAATAAGGCTTGTCTTATAGGTACTAGACGACGACATATTTAATAGATATATATAAATATCTATCACCCGGTCGACATGCCCTTGATCGGTTCACACCCTATTTTTGTTACACCCTGTATAGGCTTGCCTAAAAATAAATTTTAGGCAAGCCGGTGGGAATCACTTTGTATGGGCGTATACATATCTAAATAACATCCAAGACTCAGAAACAAATATTGATGGTCATCACATAAATATTTGCCCTTACCCTGCCTACGAAGCAAGAGGTCCCAGGTTTGAATCCCGGTAAGGGGATTTACTTATGAGCACAAATATTTGTTCCTGAGTCATGGATATTTACTATGTATTTAAGTATTTATGTATAATTAAGTTTATCGTCGTCTCGTACCCATAGTACAAGCTTTGCTTAGTTTGGACTAGGTTGATTTGTGTAAGATTGTCCCCTAATATACAGGGTGAAATAATATTCACCGTCCAAAAAGTGGGAGGTGATTCGGGGGGTCATCTCGATCAAAATTGATCAAACAAGTTGTATCCAAATCGCGAAGAAAAAAACCAGCCGTTCCGTACATTTTGGCAACTGAGCTCACACCATTTGTATGGAACAGCTGGATTTTTTTTCGCGATTTGGATACAACTTATTTGATCAATTTTGATCGCGATGACCCCCCGAATCACCTCCGAAAAGAGAGAGAAGAAAAAAGGTCTCAGCAGTAGCATTCTGTACAGTCAAGTGTAAAAACATGGGTGCATACAACTTACTCATAAACATGTCCCATAACTCTTATGTCAGTAGAAGGTTTTGGTACTTATTTATGAGAGGATGTTATCGATACATATTTTTGCACTTGACTGTACTCTCGCTGCCACCATTTTAGAAGTTTTAAAGTTATAACTACGTAACGTACCGGAAGGCGCGGCGTGGGTAGGCCCCCGACAAGGTGGACTGATGACCTGGTAAATGTCTCGAGATTCCGCTGGATGCGGGTGGCGCGGGACCGGTCGCTTGGCACCCTTGGGGCCTATGTCCAGCAGTGGACGTCTTTCGGCTGATATGACGATGATGAAAGCTATAACTGCGTATGCTTACGTCTAAGATGTCAGGCGGGCCCTTGCTCATGTACCGCCAGGTTTGCACGAAGGCGGCCGCGGGCACGCACAGCAGGCAGCCTTGCTGGAGAGCCACCGCCGTTTGCCGCGCCCATACTGGCCAGTACCTGGAACATGAACAGTTTTTATAACTGGAATATTGCTGGAATGGAAACTCATATACGTAAGAATTCAAATAGTAACCCTTTTTCTCAAAAATGTTCGGCAAACTTGACTTGGTTAAAAATCAGGACGTAAATAGTTTATGGTTAGTCAAAAAAAAAAAAAAAATCTTGCCGGCTCGGTTTTGCTCGACAACAATGTTGCATACAAATTCCATTTTTTGTCGAGATACAAACTTAAAAAAAAGTTAAAACGGCCATATAAACAGCAAAAACGGAAGATCAGTAGCTGTGAATTATCGCGACTTTTTAGCTGTCTCAAATAACTTACGGTGTTTTCGGAAGAAAAGTACAATTCCAAGTTAATTACGTTTCCATTTGATAGAAAATAGGCTTACCCAGCAGGTCTCTTCCAGCTGTACAACTGGCGTTGCTGACCAACCCGGAAATCCATTACACTTATAGCCTGAAACATACAATATAAACTGTTCGGTACCGGCTTTTTACCGCGGGTATCACTCGGTTGATAATTTGGGAAGAAAAAGACACGTCACTTTTGACGTTTGACGTCTGCCATTTAGTTAGTATAACCTAGAATTTGACCTTGTTGTTCATAATTGAGGCCAGGCGCTCCTATCGAGGAGTTTTGTTGTTGCCTGCCAGTGTTTTGGACTGAAGTGATAAATTTAGTGTCGGTAGTTTGGATTCGGGTGTGCTTACGTGGTGAGCTATCATCCAGGAGCCAGGAAGTGTTCACCAGGACACGCGACGGCCTCGACACCCACACACACCATACTCATACATTCAAATACACATATCGAAGCCGCCCTGTCTAGACGCCGGCCGAGAGACAACGGCGGATGAAGCTTCCATCAAGGTAAAAGCACGTTTTGTTTTGTATCGGACCGATACCTGGCGCATCTTCGGTATGCCACGCTTCTTGGAAGCTATAGCTTAACGGGGTTATACCGGTCGTTCTAGTCCAGGCCTCTACTCGGGTCAGGAACTCGTCGGGCCCAGCCCTGGCTTCAACCGAGTAGAGTCTTGCAAGCCCGGACTAGTAGCGAACATAAACTATGTAGGAATCTCAAAACGTCGTACACTCGTGGCTAACATTTATTTTAGTGGACGAAATATTAAGAGATTGTCTGTAACCCGGTTCACGACGCATCAAGTTACGAGGTGGTTCACCAATAATGACTGGGCAATGCCACAGGACAAGGTGTTGCCTGATAAGACTTTTAAAATGAGAACTTAAATTTTGTTAAGGGGGCCACACGGGTTTACAACACAAGACAGATGTCTCCAACCGGTCACACTTGTTCTATACAAGCTGGCATGATCTCAATAATACGGGTGTAGACTCGAAAATTATTATTACTCCAAATGAAAGAAGGCAAAAAAATATGCCTAGTAACGAAAATCCCATTCAGATATGTCAATGAATTACGAAGCTACAACCGTTTTAATATTGCTTGTAGAGAGAAAACGCAAACAGTGTGTGACGTCACATTACAGGATGCTGCCGGGGGGCCGCGTCGACGGCGGCACCGAACACGATGGGCGCGGCACATTGTCGTCTTCAAGTGACGTCACAATCTTCAAGCGTCATCGTTTCATATGAAGTTGCGTTTTGCGAAAAAGGGACAGAACATACCCCTTCTTAAAACTTTGGACACTTATAACTTCGTGATTATTTAAACTTTGGCGTTGATTTTTTCTCATTTGACTACATTTTTAACCTATATCGAGAAAATATGACATTATTGATTATTTTATTTAGTGTCTACACCCCTATTAACAATGGCTCGGCCACCACTTCCAGCGGCAGCGGCAGTGGCAAGAGTGCGCCATGTGGGAGCGAGAGATCGGACCGTGGCATTCCGCTCGCTGCCGTCTTCGCTCCGACGTACAAACACCAACACAGTCAACTGACCATCCTCTTATATAGAACCTTATTACAATGCACATAAAGTGCACGGATAGTCAGTTAGCTGTGTTGTCGATAGTACGCCACGGGACTTTATACTCACGAACCGACCCACACGTAGTTTATGAAGTGGACTAGAGGACTACCTTACGGCCGTACAGTCACCACGAGACCCTACCTGCTAATTTCTTTGCAGAGAAGTTTGCGAGTCTGGAGTGCGTCCACGCTTACTCAGCAACGAGTCTTTAGGATCCCGTTGTATAAAAGTTTTTTTTTTTTATACAACGACGGTGGCAAACAAGCGTACGGCCCGCCTGATCGTAAGCGGACACCGCAGCTTATAGACGCATGCAACTCCAAAGGAGTAACATGGGCGTTGTCGACCCTTGATATGTTTGAGGATTCGCCGTGTTGACAGCTCAAGGAACAAATTCCCTCGCTCTCAACACAACGCATCCTCGGGAGCTCTGGCGACCTTGCTCACCTCCAGGAACACAACACTACTACAGAGCGAGTAATAGTGTTATTATGGCTGTGGTCTTCTGCAAGGCTGAGGTACTTTCCCAGTTGGGCTGCTCCACATTCGAGCGGGATGACATTTCGCTGTGCCCTACCTCAACTGAGCCACACACCACAAAAATACTATACCGCCAATGTAGGTACAACATTTTCCTCTTGCTAGTAAATGGGATAGCGACGGGTATTTTACATCAGCGAACAACATTTACGTCTGTACGTCTAGCACGCATCTCGCTTTTTAAGTCGCGTCGCACGCGACTCCTTTCTCACTTGCACTGTGTGTGAATATTAGAAACAAGTGGGTAGATTCTCTCATCTCGCGTCGCAGCGTCAGTTGTGCTAGCCCCGCTGTAGTCCAAGAAGCTTCTAGACACAATAATCTATCTTATACTCACACACAGCAGCACAGGCAACGCCACTGTCCACGTGAAGCTGAGCAACGAATCATTTGGCAACACTAGTCACTCAATGTTATATTTAAAAGGAAATTTGACGATAAGGCGCGGCGTTGCCAAATAATTTTAATGCAGACTTAAGATTGGACAGACTCAGCGACTCCTGTCTCACTCGCACTGTCATAATTAGAAACAAGTGGGTAGATTCTCTCATCTCGCGTCGCAGCGTCAGTTGTGCTAGCCCCACTGTAGTCCAAGAAGCTTCTAGACACAATAATAATCTATCTTATACTCACACACGGTAGCACAGGCAACGCCACAGTCCACGTGAAGCTGAGCAACCAATAATTTGGCAACACTAGTCATTCAATGTCATATTTCAATGGAAATTGCAGTGTTGCTAAATAATTTTAAGAGTGGACAGACTCGGTGACTTATTTTATTTATTTTATTTATTTATTTATTTATTTAGCTTACTTGAACTACACATTTTTACATAATATAGGTAAATATGTTAGGTAACTAACAACATGTAGTTTTATTTTAAGATCTAAGTATAGGTAAGCATTAAGTTAAAGTAAGCCACCTTCCGTACTAGTTAATAAACTGTATTACGGCAAGGTACCCTCCTTCTCCTCATGATTAACCGCGTAGATATGAGTTAGAATTGTTTACATTATGTATTTATGTAATTACCTACAATGATCATTAATACTATTTATTTTAAGGCACATAGGTTTAAATGTAATTGGTAACATCATTAGCATAATTATTGCATGAGTTTCTAGAGGGAGAATGTATGTATTAAATAGTGAGTATAGTATTATAGTGTGTGTGTGGGTGTGTATGTTTGTGATGGGAATAGACTTAGCAGTAGGTACAGTGCGGAAACCAACAATAAAACATTTATAGGCAATTCATGAGTGGCACGGACGGGTCATACAACCATGTACGTACCTACAGTTGGGCTTTGAGAGTAGATGCTAGTTAGATACTAGTGTTAATGTTACATACTGCGCCAAGTCGTAGGCACTTATACACGAGGATTATCAGGGTTAGGCTAGTAACTGTACTATTAATCACTACATAGTTTGAAACAAAGTCGCTTCACGCTGTCTGTCCCTATGTATGCTTAGATCTTTAAAACTACGCAACTGTTTTTTTTTTTTTTTTAAATAGTTAGAGTGAATCAAGAGGAAGGTTTATATGCATAATATAGTACCCGTGCGAAGACGGGGCAGGTCGCTAGTAGGTAATAAAATAAGTACATGTAATTGTTAGTTAGAGCTGTGGGCTGCTAGTGAGCGTTAGTAAGATAGTGCGGATAGTAGGTATATAGTGTTGCTAATAGGAGCTTGCATTAGTAGTTATCAAGACATTATTTGGAGAAGAGTCTCAGTTTCCTCATAATTTAGGTTTTTAAGAAAGGATGTAACAGCTCGTTTGCAGTTGTTATTAGTACATTGCTGTAATTCGACTGTTTTAGATATGCGGTTATATAGATATGGCCCAAGGAACAAGAAGAAGCTGTGCGCAAACTTGGTTTTGCAGGTTGGTGTAGTGTAGACGATGTCTCTCCTTCTTTGATGGGGTCGTGCATCAGAACTATACTTATGTTGTCTGCAGATCACTAACTTTATGAATAATTGCCTGACAGATAGTACATCGAAATCTTTGTAAGCACTAGATGTAGGGTAACGTATGTTTTTGAAGGTGGTAACCTTGATAATCGCTCGCTGCGCACGCTCAATTTTAATTAGGTGGGTCTTCTTTGCTCCTCCCCAAGCCTCAATACCGTAAGTGATGATTGATTGACAGAGGGCAAAGTAAACGCTTTTTATCAAATGAGGATCACCTATGTGTCTAATGTTCTTAAAAATATAAATTAGTTTTGAGATGCGAGAAGAGAGAGAATTAATATGGTGGGTCCAGTCAAGGTTTTGGTCAATATATATTATGTCTCACTCGCACTGTGTAAATTAGAAACAAGTGGGTAGACTCTCTCATCTCGCGTCGCAGCATCAGTTGTGCTAGCCCCGCTGTAGTCCTAAAATATTCTAGACACAATAATCTATCTTATACTAACACACAGCAGCACAGGCAACGCCACGGTCCACGTGAAGCTGAGCAACGTGGCCAGCGCGGTCCCGGCGCGGGTGCGCGCGGAGTACAGCGCGGTGACCACCTTGTCGGCGGAGTACGGCCGGCCGCGCACCACGAACACGCCGACGGTGAGCGCTACTTGCACCGCGCTGGTCACCCACGAGCCGACCCACACGTAGTCTATGTGTTATACTCACACACAGCAGCACAGGCAACGCCACGGTCCACGTGAAGCTGAGCAACGTGGGCAGCGCGGTCCCGGCGCGGGTGCGCGCGGAGTACAGCGCGGTGACCACCTTGTCGGCGGAGTACGGCCGGCCGCGCACCACGAACACGCCGACGGTGAGCGCTACTTGCACCGCGCTGGTCACCCACGAGCCGACCCACACGTAGTCTATGTGTTATACTCACACACAGCAGCACAGGCAACGCCACGGTCCACGTGAAGCTGAGCAACGTGGCCAGCGCGGTCCCGGCGCGGGTGCGCGCGGAGTACAGCGCGGTGACCACCTTGTCGGCGGAGTACGGCCGGCCGCGCACCACGAACACGCCGACGGTGAGCGCTACTTGCACCGCGCTGGTCACCCACGAGCCGACCCACACGTAGTCTATGTGTTATACTCACACACAGCAGCACAGGCAACGCCACGGTCCACGTGAAGCTGAGCAACGTGGCCAGCGCGGTCCCGGCGCGGGTGCGCGCGGAGTACAGCGCGGTGACCACCTTGTCGGCGGAGTACGGCCGGCCGCGCACCACGAACACGCCGACGGTGAGCGCTACTTGCACCGCGCTGGTCACCCACGAGCCGACCCACACGTAGTCTATGTGTTATACTCACACACAGCAGCACAGGCAACGCCACGGTCCACGTGAAGCTGAGCAACGTGGCCAGCGCGGTCCCGGCGCGGGTGCGTGCGGAGTACAGCGCGGTGACCACCTTGTCGGCGGAGTACGGCCGGCCGCGCACCACGAACACGCCGACGGTGAGCGCTACTTGCACCGCGCTGGTCACCCACGAGCCGACCCACACGTAGTCTATGAAGTGGACTAGACGGACGCCCGCCTGGGTAAAAATGTTTGAAAAACTATCAGCGCTATAGGTGTCTGTCTGACACCTCGGCATAATGCTGAGACAGCGACCGATTCACTGCCGCGAAGACACACACATTATATGTCAATATTTACTCATGGTCGCTGTTATTTCAATGAGACTGTACAGACTAACCGCCTGGCCACGACTTTGCGCGACCTGCTTCGGCGGCGGCGACTAGCGGATCGCGCATAATACAAAAACAGCGCGGAAAAGAAGAAATACCACGAACTTCCGCACCGGCGACCAAGCGCGCGGATTTACTCGTGCGACCGGCGACTGCGGGCAGCGGGCTGGCGGGCGGAACGAACAAAGACAAGGCGCGCGAACGTGCGGCCACGACTCAGAGCGGTGCGACCGGTCTTAGCGGCGGCACGGATCGGGCGGTGATTTTAGGAACAAAATTTATTGTATTGTCCGCGCGCGATGTCCGTAGACACAGAAAAGTTTATTTCAGAAATATTAAACAGGCCTGCAATATGGATGCCGAAGCATCCTCAACATAAGTTGCGGCATGTAGTAAAAAGGCTGTGGGGTGAAATGAAAGACATTTGGGGATGCTGTCGGTATTCTTCATACAATGTCCGGATTTCGGCCAACGTATAACGTCGTCTATTTGTCACGTACACACTTTCTCTCGTATTTAAAATGTCTCCCATGAAATAGGAGCTGCTTGCGAGGCACTGAAGGGCCACTTTCGACAAAGACATTTTGAGTCACCCGAGTACGTCCCATCCGCTCGAAGTCGCCGCGGCTACTGCGGAGTACGTGGCCTGCTCGCCGCCCCGCTCTAAATTCCGCACCGCCGGACGCACCGCAGGTCGGTTAAGACCACGGAATAAAGAATCCATTGGAAGTGGTGAGTGGGCGTTCCCGTGTCGCCGAACATGAGCAATAATAAGCATACTTCTTGCACAGATTATTGTCACTCACCTAGCGACCGCACGCGGCGTATGACATGAGTGAATATTTGTTTATTTTAGGAAAATGCCGTATTGCGTTATTGAAAGCTGCTCCAATAACAGCACATAAAAAACTTGTCTCATGGAGGTATTTCCTATCATCGTGAAGTAATATTTTAGAATACGTATAAAAATATTTAATTTTCAATTTCTTAGACACAATTTGCGTCTGTGGTCAAGGAAATATCAATTCTATTACTCTAAGAATAAAGTTCATAATCCTGTGTATTATTTTGCTACTCAGAACGTGAAATGCACGGCAAATTTCCCGAAGGTTCGCTACTCAAATGCTGTGGCTAAGGTCGATAATTGTTATCGATAAACCAAAATTAAAAGGATTATATTTTAGGAGTGATATACAGAGCCCGGTATTCTCGTAGCACTTTTGAGCTGTCATAGGGACATCTCGTTTATCGAATTCCGATTATACATATGTATGTCGATAAATACAGAATACAATATGTAAAATATGATTACGAATGACCGATCTCTTCGAGATAAACTTTGGATACCCGCTTTTAGGAAATTATAAATAGAAATTAAAACAATAATATTTTATTGCTTCTCATAAATAATTTGTGGATTGCTTAAGGGGCTACCCGAGGTTTTCATCTATTTTTGACAAGTTTTGAATCGTATCTCCTACTTTTGCACTACAGATAGAATTCTAAATCAAACGGCTATCGGTTATTCAATCTTTCATCTCCATTTTGGTCCACCGGATTTTGAAACAAATGAACACATAATTTTGTATGATTTTTTTAAACATTGTCAAAAAAAACACTTATTTCGCATCTCTATTGACGTAAAAGATTTAACATATACGAAATTTACATATTTGGGTTCGTCTGTGACGTCTCTAAAAACTGGTCCAGGGTTTTCATTTTAAACCAATTAACACAAAAGTTATGGCCTAAAATTGGTCAACTTTGATGCCAAATATCTCGAAAACAATTAACTTTGAAGTAAATATGGGTTACTATATTGCTTAAAGCCGTTGTTGTTAATATAATAAACTACAAAAAAACATTAGAAAACTAAGGGATTCAGATCGAAGGTCATTGGCGTATGGGCCTTAAGCATTTTAATCAGGACAAAGGCCCTCCTTATTATCCCGCACGGCGAACAAACTTGACGGTAAATTCTCACTAGACCGCACTCTGCTGCACGTCTAGCACACGACGGCCCCGACATACTCTCGATTTTTGTCCTCTTGTTCTAAAAGTGGTCTAATAAGTGAGAGACAGATAGTGCGAGAAAAATCGAGAGAGCTCGCGCGCCGTCGCGTGCTAGCCGTGCTGGTAAAATAATTCTAAATAGTATTTGAAATGTGCTTGTATTCTTTGTTTATTAGAAATCTGTGTTTAATTGCTACTACATTTATAACAAAAGTAATTTAATATAAATTTTACCTAATACTAATTTTATAATAAACAAGATTTTATTAGAAACAATTTGTAACTAAGTCTTAGCTTAATATTTACCGTATGAATATCATAAAAATATCGATAGTCCAACTTATACCATACCCACATCCCTATTCAGTTATAAGCGGTCGCATCTCCAGTTTTGAAAACACCGCCATCTTGCGTCGAGTAGCCGAACGACCACGTCTCTTGCAAGTCTTGCAACGCATATTGTAACGGACATAAGAAATATTTACTTGACACTCTAAATTAGACCGTAAATAGTGCTTGTTAAAGTAGATTTTGCATATATAATTTGCTACCGTTAACAACATATTGGCACAGTACGTTTTAACAAATCGAAAGTGTATTGCAATTGTGTGTCCGTGTATTTATTGGAGTATGGTTGTGTGCGTGCGGCGACAGTGGTTCTCTATGAAAATCGGTTGAATGCCACTTCCAATGGATTCTTTATTCCGTGGTTAAGACCAAAGCCGTGGCCAAGGCGTAACGTATCTATGCTAGCTAAGGTTCTTTGGTGATACAAAACAAAATCGAACGCAAGATGGCAGCAGGCCCGAAGACCCGCCGACTGCAAAACATCAGGGCGTGAAGGCTCTTATGATTTATCCTACTAACGTTGTTGTTTGGATGTTTAGATGTTTGGATGTTTGCTACTCAATCGCGCTTAAACGGCTCAACCGATTTGACTGAAATTTTGCACGAAGATCGTTTATAGCTTGGGAACCCTTTAATTCGCAAAAAATAGTTAAGATCCTTAGTTCAAGTCCTGGTGTTGCTAAATAGCCCAAACGATACTGGCTGGTTGGCCCAAAAAAAAACAGGCAACGGGTATGTCTAGCCGGCTGGACAATGCGAATGAAAGGGTTAAAATATAGGATTGTTTTTATCCCGGGTCCACGCAGACGAAGTCGGGGGCGGAAGCTAGTAGATCAAAGACTTTGCGCACGACAACGGACGGTGTTTTAACGAATTTCAGATACTCGCATACTAAAAGGAAATTGAAAATTTCGACTAATGAGTGGTTAGGTCCTAGGAAAGCGGTGGAGGCCATTTGCCCCATAAGCTAACTTACACATAAGCAGGGCTGGGCAAAATACATGTTTTGCTTTAATTAAAATGCAAATTACATAATATTAATGTAATTAAAATACAAAATATTTTGATGTTGTGTATTTGAAATACTAAATACATGTGTGGTATTTGAAACCAAATATCAAATACTTCTCCAACCTGTAGTTAAATTACAAATACAAAATACGTATTTGTATTTCAAATACATGTAAATGAAATACTGTCCAACCCTGCATAAGGCTACACTATATGGCGTACTTTATGAATCAATAACAAAACAGGTAAAAACTGTTTTTCTGTATAAACTAAATCTTACCTGACTTCTGGCACCCTATATTATTAAATAACAGATCTTCCATTAAAAACAAACAAGTAGTATAGAAGTGTTAATATAACAATCAATTAGTCTAACGGCCTTCCTCATTAATTAATGGCTATTTATATAAAATCAGTATCTGTCAATTTTCTAGTGGAGTCAAACGTCATCAGATTAATAGTCTGCTTTATTAGGGACCCCGATAACTTATATAAATAAACAAACCGCCACAATGAACGCAGGAGAAGCTTCGGGATAAACCAAAGGTCCATTGTAATTTTTGAAATAGCAATGAGTTACATATGGCCTTCATCGGTTCACACCTCATTTTTGGTACACCCTGTATAGGTACGGTTGAAATCAAAATGGATGGTGCAGACTTATCGTTATCGTCACTTGAGAAAAGGTGTTTGACATACAAAGGCAAAGCCGCGTTGAAGCTTCTTGCGTTTTCGATGAGAGGATAGGCAATGTGCTAGATTGTCTCGGTTCATCCGGACGCATTGCGTCAATGTGACTTTGACCTAAAAGCGCCCGCGCCGCTTATTAACCGAATAACATGACGCTGACGCTTTTTAGGGTTCCGTACCCAAAACGTAAAAACGGGACCCTGTTAAACCCCTGCCCTGGGCTCCATCCGTCTGTCCGTCTGTCACCAGGCTGTATCTCATGAACCGTGATAGTTAGACACTTGAAATTTATACAGATGACGTATTTCTGTTGCCGCTAAAACAACAAATACTAAAAAACAGAATAAAGCAAATATTTAAGGGGGCTCCCATACAACAAGTGTTTTTTTTGCCTTTTTGTCTGTCGCCAGGCTGTATTTCAAGAACCGCGATAGCTAGACAGTTGAAATTTTCACAGATTATGTATTTCTGCTGCCGCTATAAGAACAAATACTAAAAACAAAATAAAATAAATATTTAAGGGGGGCTCCCATACAACAAACGTTTTTTTTTTCCAGGCTGTATCTCATGAACCGCGATAGCTAGACAGTTGAAATTTTCACAAATTATGTATTTCTGTTGCCGCTACAACAACAAATCCTAAAAACAAAGTAAAATAAATATTGAAGGGGGCCTCCCAAACAACAAACTTTTTTTTTTTTTACTGTTTTTATAGATAATGGTACGGAACCCTTCGTGCGCGAGTCCGACTCGCACTTGGCCGGTTTTTATAGATAATGGTACGGAAATCCTTTGTGCGCGAGTCCTACTCGCACTTGGCCGGGTTTTTTTTAATGATAATGATGATGATTGATTCATAATTACTGCCAATGACCAATTCCAGCATCAAGCTGGCATCCACGCCACGTTATCAGCCAAGCACTACTTACGTCAGTGGTGAGCGCGAGACCGAGTCCCAGGCCAACCACGCAGCTCAAGAACGTTATAGTTGTCTCCCAAACCCTCAGTGCTGACGCGTTGATGGCCATGATGCCGGTGATGACGCAGTGCCAGATCGCCAGCTGTTGCGCTATCCCGAACATGATCAGGATGAAGTAGAAGATCACTGCCCACGCTGGCGACAACTGAAAATAAATTATTCAGTATACTGTGGTATTCCACTTGTCCAAGATCTTTGTCCAATGAGTATTTGCGTCTCACGTTTCACATTGGCAGACCTTTAAAACGTTATGAATAATGAATAACTACAACTTAGAAAAGTTGATGAACGAACCCCCGACATTTTCATTTCAAAGTCCAATATCTCAAAAACGGCTGAACAGATTTGCATGAAACATGGCTCAGGACACTCGGGATCACATCAGCTTTCGAATAAAAAAACCGCATTCAAATCGGGAGCTACGAATTTAACCTCATTTGTACGTGGGGTTACGTATATATTTTTTTACCTATTTCAAAATTGACTTTGAACTTTTACTAATTGCCAGAAAGTCTCAGGAGAGGGCATAACTTAAGTTTACCGAAACAATTTAGCTTAGTTGGTAGTGACCCTGCCTACGAAGCAAGAGGTCCTGGGTTCGAATCCCGGTAAGGGCATTTATTTGTGTGTTGAGCACGAATATTTGTTCCAGAGATGGCTGTTTTCTATGTATTTAAGTATTTATTTATCTATATAAGTATGTTTATCGTCGTCTAGTACCCATAGTACAAGCTTTGCTTAGTTTGGGACTAGGTCGATTTGTGTTTGTCCCCTAATATTTATTTATTATTATTATTATTAATTCTAGTGTAGTGTAACCTGTCATAATAAAATATGGTGTGTGGATCGTGGTGCGTAAACCATGTTTCCGTCAATCTCCTGCGCACTAGGGAGGTATTCTTATGTAACGATTCTGTACGTAGACGTAGTAATATTACATAATATTTCGACGTGCCTAATTTACAGTTACTAGGTCCTGTTAGGTATATGAATTTCAGTCATATTTTCATCAAAATAAGTCATACATTTCAACTTAGGTATTACAAGCGTGGTAAATAAATTAGTTGCGCTTATGACGATATTAATCGATTCAACATATCACCATCACATCACGCCCAATGACGTGCTAGCGTTTTGTATTTAACAAAGTTAAAGCTCCCAGCACGAATATTTCACGGCTATTGAAACAAAGAACGAACATACAGAACTTTAGACACAGTTACCTGCTATAGTTTACAGGGCGTATCAAAAATGGGGTGTGAACAGATCAAGGGCATGTTCGGTAGCGTATTATAAGTAATAAATATTAGGGGACAATCTTACACAAATTGACCTAGTCCCATAGTAAGTTCAATAAGGCTTGTGTTATGGGTACTAGACGACGATATATTTAATAGATAGAAATACTTAAATACATAGAAAACATCCATGACTCAGAAACAAATATTCATGCTCATCACACAAATATTTGCCCTTACCGGGATTCGAACCCAGGACCTTCAGCTTCGTAGGCAGCGTCACTACCCACTAGACTAACCGGTCGTCAATTATGAATCCAAAAAAGCATTTTTTTTTTAATGTTTGCTTTGTTCTTGTTTACATTGAAGCGTTGTTTTTGTTTACATTACAGTCTTTGTTTTTGTACACAATACTTGTTTGTGACATCAAAAACGTAAAAGCTAATTATGTAGGCTGGGAGTCGGAGGATTCGAGAGAAACCAAAGAATGCCAACTTAAATTCCTTTAATGACGGAATTACAAAAATATTAAAATAAATCAATTAAAATTAACTAATAATTATATTTACAGGTGCCTCATGGTCGATGTGAGAACCAAGAGTGACGAACAGTTTAGTCTTTTTGGGAAACGGGGCACGGTGTTGCGAAATGCAGAGTCGGCACCACCTGCATGGCCACTTGGGCGGTCGCTGGTTATGCAAGCATGTAACACCTCCATCCTCAGCTAGGCAACTATTCGAGATTCTTCGAGAATATTGCCGAGCCATGATTCACTTCTATGTTTCTGGGGTGCAGCATTGGTTTATCTGGTGTCTGGTCGATGCCTTCTGGAGCGTCAGTTTTGATGGTTTCCAATGTATTTGATCGGCATCGTTTCATGAATAGGCGACGACCTGTTATACCGGCAGCAACTGTGTATGCGCAGAGTATGAGTAGGTAGACTGGTATAGTAGTATGATACAGGCTTAAGTGGTCGATCTGGCGTATATTCACGGGTAGTTGCGAGGATATCTTTTTATCGCTGGCGTGTAGGTTTTCCAGATTAATAGAGTTCAGGGTCACTGAAGGGGATGGCTCCCGAGCTCGCAATTCATCTATCGAAGTAATGTCTGGTAGTTCCATGATTTTTAATGCATGCCCCTCAACCTGGTCGTTAGAGTTGGTAATGGTGTAATCTGGGGTTTTCAGGACGCATTTGTGCGGGATTTCAACAAGGTAGCTTCCCTGGATCGTTTTGAACTGTTCTTGGCCACAGGAGGTTTGTATTTTAGTCGGCTCTGGTAGACTTATAACGTATTGTCTGCTGTCGAGTTGTTGTACTGCTGGTCTAGTCAGGAACACACTCGTGTGTTGGCAGGACGGGTTGAGCTGCTGCGAAGTGATGAGCTGGTACGTGCATTCAAGTTGGTTTTGTATCGTCTGATTGAGTGGTTCCTCGCAGAGATGCCATAATTTGACCTTCGGACATTCTGTCTCCATGTACATAGAATCCTGTTCATGAACCACTATGTAGGGAGAGGGAGGTATTAGAACCTGATGATTTCTATTATTTCTATTTCTATCATAATATTACCGCTAGTTTGTATAAATCATAGACTCTATCTACTGCAATCGGCACCTTGAAAACGAACACTACTTGCTTATCTATATAGTACGATCCAACTTTAAATAGATCATAATATTCCCTAAGATCTACTTCAAGGATCTCTCCCTTAGGGTAAAGAGCCTTTACCTTATCTAGCATACTTTTAAGAGCAGCAAAACTAAGTATCTCGTGAGGTATACTCGACGCCCGAATAAGAGCTAAAGCATTTCCTAACTTGTCCAGTTCTTCAGACAAGTTTTCTATAATATCATTCAGGATGACCAAGTATTGTGCCAAGTGTGCAAATCTAATGTCTCACCGCTCTTTTCACTCTGAATGGCTAGCGTAACAGCCTGAGCAATTATTTCTTGATTTTTAACTATGTTATCTAATATCTTGGAGTGTTGCAGCATCCATTTTTTATGTAAACTGATATGATTATTAAATTCAGACTGTAATTTGTTCTCATTATTTTTAAAGGGTTTTAATTGCAGCATTATATTTTATGGCGTCTGTATAGTCTAGATTTCCGGAAATACTTTTAACTATCGAGCCGAGACCATCTATAAGTCCTCTTTTTACACGGTATAGTGGGTTCTTTATTTTTACAAGGTTCGCCTGCGGGGTCGGCATACGAAATCTCTGGATAATGAGGTTGGTTCGCGGATTCGTCATAGTAAGTATCGTCAGTAAGGTACTTACACGTCACAGTAGTTGTCCTGATAATATTCATTATAATAGTCGGTATAAGGTTCATAGTCCAGTGTATAGTCGTTGCACTCGGTAAAGTTAACATCTCCAGATCTGAAATAATTATTCGGTTGTGGGTTCCTGAAATTGGACCAATTCTGAGTAGGTGGCAATGGCCTGAATGAGTTTTCTTGTGGATTATAGTTAGGTGGCCGTGCTCCAAATATTTGCTGAGTACGGGTAGGGTTCCCGTCGAACTCGGGTAATAAGCGCAGGGCTTTAAAAATTGAATCTAGGTCTGCCATACTAACTACTTCAGGTTCCGAGTCCGATTCAGAACTTAAATCAAAATTAATATTCCTAAGACCGTCTAGTAAAACGAATCTATTATTACTGCCTAGCCTAGGAGTGCTCGATTGCCGTGGATGGAAAATCTTTGAGCTTTAAAATAATTACGACTATGAAAGTACCTCCTTTCCTAACATAAGCAACTCTAGAACGATTCTAAAGTACTTACATGCACATTTCTGGCTCTCTGCGGTATCGAAGTTTGGATACTCCTCCGCCCACAGCTCGTAGGTTCCGCCCTCGACGTGATGACCGGATAGCTGCCCGGGCGCTAAGCGAGCGCGAAGTTTCGATTTTGGAAATTCGGTGACCGCTCGCGAACCGGCCCGCGAGGTACGTCTCTCGACTGCGCCAATTATGTAGGCTGGGAGTCGGAGGATTCGAGAGAAACCAAAGAATGCCAACTTAAATTCCTTTAATGACGGAATTACAAAAATATTAAAATAAATCAATTAAAATTAACTAATAATTATATTTACAGGTGCCTCATGGTCGATGTGAGAACCAAGAGTGACGAACAGTTTAGTCTTTTTGGGAAACGGGGCACGGTGTTGCGAAATGCAGAGTCGGCACCACCTGCATGGCCACTTGGGCGGTCGCTGGTTATGCAAGCATGTAACAAGCTGTCACATGCTAGTCAAAAAAACATACACAAAACATTCGTTTTCATAACACAGCTTTGCGCGCAGCGGTTGAAAATGAATAAAACCCTCCCATCCTTCACCCTCGCGGGGGAACGTTATCATACACAAGCAATATCAACAAAACAAAGACTGTAATGTAAACAAAAACAAAAATATCAATGTAAACAAAAATTAAATGCCCATCCAGAAAATCCATGCAATATAATGGTTTTTTTTTTTATTGAATACTTGGTTCCGTGATAACCCCCCACAAACTTACACCTTCGCAAAGCAACACACTGATACACTACCTCTTTATTATATTAGTATACAACGTAACAAAAATAACGCAAAACCGTTTAAAGGCATAACAGATATCGTGTTCTGATAAGAAAAAATACTAATACACAATAATAGATAAACAAACAGCTTAATTTGGAACAGTAGAGCACCTAGTATCCATCGCCTCACAGAATCTCAGGCATTCACTACACACTGCCGCCCATCGCCACGCAAACAAGTCACACACGGGTGTCGATGTCAGGAGCGCATTGAGAAGTGAGAGGGCGCGGGGCAACGGCGAATTCCTGAGCGACACGGTCCTCGACGACGGCACGGCCAACAAGTCGCGCTGTCGAGGTCTCAGGGCTATCCTCGGGACATCAGGGACATACAGTCGCACCAGACGCTCTACAATCTCGGGACAGTCCGACTCACCTCGCAAGGCCTGACATGCCGAGATCATCAGATGACAATTCCGCCTGACCTCCAAGGAGTTACTTTGTTGGGTACAGATACGGATAAAATCCGGATATTTTTTTATAAAGGAACCTTAAAAACGCTTTCTGAACCTTCTCAAGGAGTAAGGCATACGTCGATTCATAGGGGTTCCATATGATCGACGAAGTCTCCAGCTTACTCCTTACTAAGGCATTGTAAACCATTTTTATGGCCACCGGATCATGAAAGTGGCGAAGGTTTCGGATCACAAAACCCAGTCTCCGAAAGCAGCTAGTGGCAAGAGAAGAAATATGCTCGTGAAAAGTGAGCCGCGTGTCAAACACTACACCCAGATCTTTGACGGAGGAGACACGATTTATCGGCTCTGTCCCCAACATATATTGAGCATATATGGGATCGAGAGAGCGGCCAAATGAACACGCACAGCACTTGGCAGGGTTAAAAAGAAGTTTGTTCTCGAGACTCCACCGAAACACCAAGTCGATGTCCCCTTGTAATGTCTTGCAATCAGCCACCTGCTCCACTCCATATATCAACTTGAGATCATCAGCATACAAGAGACATTGAGCCGCCCGAAGAACCGATTGGAGATCGTTAATCATGATCCCGAATAACAAGGGCCCTAGTATGGAGCCTTGGCTAACTATTGAATTGAATGAAAAAGGAAGTATCTTGCAAAATACGCTCGTCGTAAGGACTCTTAAGAAGTCGTAAAATCTAGATGTCGCTACGAGTCTCTCATAAGGCGGTGCATTGGAAATTATCGCGTGGTTTGAAACGCCGTTCTGACTAGATTAAGAAACAATAAGGTCTGATTTTCAGATATATGATTCTTGCCTATATGATTGTTTACCTGATTTAATCGATACATGATTGCCTAAAATTTCCTCGATAGAAAAAAATCCAATGTTGGGTCTTCATTTTCTTTTTTTTACTCAGCCAAATAACAATACATTATTTTACGACACAATCAAATTAATACTACAGTATCGATTTATTTTATTTCATCTAAAATCTCACTTAATGAAATATAAATGAAACTTCACTAACTTAGGTACTTATCGAGATATCCAAAATAGCCATTCCCGAAGTGTTGCATCTCATTTTCTCGTGCGCGGAACGCATAAGCGTGTCTCTGTCTAGATGGCGTGGTCGACTCGAATCAAGGCACCCCCTTAAGCCCGCATCACACTGGCGCGGCCTGGCCGCGGCGGACAATAGTCAACTTGTCATTAGCTGTCAAATTTACTATTGACCGCCAGCACAGGCCGCTCCAGTTTTTTTTTTTTTTTATTTCCTGTCATAACTTCCTAATTTGGGCCCCGAAGGGACCCTCAACTAATTGCCGAAAGCCGCTTCAGTCTGTGAAAGGCGTACTACTTCATTACCTACTTTGAAAGTATCCGTCAATTCCAACATGAATGACGATTGATGACCTGTATGACAGGTAAAAGGTTATTGTCTAACCCAGCATCGTTACATAAACATGAATGATTCCGATCCTCATTGTGTTGGCCATTCTCACCGTTACGTTGACTAAGCCGATAGCGATCTCTGAGAAAAAGTAACATTCCAGCATTGTATTATATTTGCATGTATTCATTAACATAAACTCGTTGAAACTGAGGCGTATGTTTTTACGGTAAATCTATACTTTTATTTTTAATTGCAAGGTCGTTCTCCTTTTCAAAAGAAATTGAAATATAGACCGTTATACATATTGCGTACTGGCTGAATTACGAGTCAACGCACGTAAAGAGATCTCCGGGCACCATTTCAAATGTATGGGTGTCGGAGCTCTTATCCTCTATTAAAAAAAATTAAAAATTAAAATTATTTATTTCGTAAAATACAGCACGTGTTTATAGTCTAGGGGATGGTGCCGCCCGGTAAGCAAAATATTGCCTGTGTTGGGAGACACCGCTCTTCCTTAGGTTATCAGGATGTTACATGAAATGAAAAATTATACTAGGTACTACTTGAGCAACTAGAAAAGTAAGTAAACAAAAGCACTTTTATATATAACTAGGCCTATGTCCAAACAGTGGACGTCTTTCGGCTGATATGGTGAGCTAAATATCATTATCATATCTTATTCAGTAATGGTTCTTACCAGCCAGTAGATGTTTATGTGTGTGCGTGTGCATGTGCGTGTGTGTGTGTGTGTGTGTGTGTGTGTGTGTGTGTGTGTGCGTGTGTGTATATGTGCGATTGTGTGTGTGTTTGTGTCTGTCTGCATTAAATAAGTTGTTGTGTAAATGACGCGTAGCTTAAATTATTTTGTTACATTTGTAAGTTCTATGGTTTTGGCTTAAGATTAAAAGTGTCAAGCATAGGGACGTTTAAGACCTTAAAGATTTTTTCGGGTTAGGCTCATAAAACACACTTTCCCGAAATGTGCACTTTCTGTAAAGGTGCATTTTTTTAGAATGATCATTTTCCTGGAAAGTACACTGTCTCTAAAAGTGCACTTCCCGATATGTACACTTTGTCAATAGCTGCACTTTCCCAGAATGTGCACTTTCGCAGAAGGTATATTTTCCCGGAAAGTACACTTTAGGGGTAGGGGTAATAAATGTGTACCTTTTGAGAAAGTGCCCTAAAAGGGAAAGTGTACATTTTGGGAAAGCGTTTTGGATAGCATTTTCTGATAGCAACATCTTCGGATTAAATTGAGCCGATTTCATTTAGTTCGTTATCAAGGGTCAGCTACAAAAGGTACACCGGAACACTGCGTGGATTCGGATTGCCAGGTTCCTCCCTATGTCGCCCTAATCACCGGTAGCTTACGCTGAGGAAGTACCTCCGGCTTGCAGAAGACCACAGCCATAATAACACTACTACTTGCTCTGTAGTGTTGTGTTCCTGGAGGTGAGCAAGGTCGCCAGAGCTCCCGAGGATGCGTTGTGTTGAGAGCGAGGGAATTTGTTCCTTCAGCTGTCAACACGGCGAATCCTCAAACATATCAAGGGTCGGCAACGCCCATGTTACTACTTTGGGGTTGCATGCGTCTATATTCTGCGTTGTCCACTTACCATCAGGCGGGCCGTACGCTTGTTTGCCACCGTCGTTGTATAAAAAAAAGGCTCCGCCTCGCTTCATATTTATATTATGTATATTTAATTTATTTGTATTTTACTTTATGTATCCATATTGTTAAAAACCTAACCTAGTACCAAAGAGAAATAAAGAGATTAAGTATCGAAGTCGGAATAATTTGTTCCGAGAAATAGAACAGGTGGGAAGCACCCGCCCAGCTATGCTCGTTTCTAAGTGTTATCGATAAAATTTAATCCGTTACACGTGTCTATGAAAAGAAAGAAGAAAGCATAGTTTATTGATTATTAAGCTTGCTGCTGCCTGGCTTGTTATCAATGCAGTTAAAGCGCGGGCATTTTCCTTTCATGGATGAAAACTTGGTCATTTTTATTTGGCGACATCGCGCTTTTTACAGTCGGCGTCAAAGATATGTATACACTTTTTTGCACCTTATCGCTTTCGGTCCAAAGTTTTAAGAGTGGGTATACTGTCCCTTTTCCGCAAAACGCACATTCATATGAAACGATTGTCATTTACTGTGACGCACACACATCGTGACGTCACGATCTGCGAGCGTTTTCTCTAGCTAACAAGCAATATTAAAACGATTGTAGCTTCGTATTTCTTTGGGATATCTTAATGGGATTTTCGTCACTAGGCATATTTTTTTGCCTTCTTTCTTTTGCAGTAATAATAAATTTTGAGTCTACGAGTACACCCGTATTAACAACATACAAAACGAAGGCACGATTACCCTAAACCCTGCTACTTTTACGTTACTGTGTTTTGTTTTTTATACCCATTGTTTTGTCCACGAATAAATGTTTTCTTTCTTTCTTTCTTAAAAACCAATGCGGTTTGCTTACTAAAAATGTTTCATTATCATTACACAGGCAGATTTGGCAAATATCACACGCCTCGCAGCATTGCTACATCCTAAGTGCATGCATAATGTGTTGCATAAACTGGTGCAAAATTTGAATTGCGGAGCAACGGGCCTTGACGAATGCACTTAGCTGGGGGTCCATTTGAATAGCATGTTAAATTGAAATTAGTTTGGATTTGTCGCTCGTTCTGACATGGTGTTGGCATGAAGAAACGAGAGCACACGATACCAAATTGATTACAATTCGATAAGTATAGGCTAATAGTAAATACGTTGTACAAAAGAAAAAGGCATCAAAGTACATATGAAAGTCATACATTATTAATGCTTTTGTTGTTTGGTTTGTATGTACGAAAAGAAGGAGTTTTGTGTAATGGTAATGCGTTCTAACGTTTTGTATGACGTCGTTAATTATGTTTATATTCGTTTGGTTAAATGCGTACATGGTTCTTAACGTCAACGATAAAACATTTGTATGGTCACTGGTTATTACGTGAATTGATGTACAGTCAACGGCACCAGTATGTATTCACTCAAAGTTTCATAAATATGTATCATCATCATATCAGCCGAAAGACGTCCACTGCTGGGCATAGGCCTCCCCCAAAGAGTGCCAAAGTGACCGGTCCTGCGCCACCCGCATCCAGCGGACTACAGCAACCCTTACCAGGTCATCAGTCCACCTTGAGGGGGGCCTACCCACGCCGCATCTTCCGGTACGTGGTCGCCACTCGAGAACCTTTCCGCCCCAACGGCCATCGGTTCTACGTGCTATGTGCCAAATATGCGTGATAAATATGAATGTACAACCACAGATAGATATACACTAGATAACTTAAACATCTCAATCTGTATGAAAACCGACCGTGTCACTTTTTTCTACCTACTTGACGTCACACGGGCGTATTAGTGATCTGAATTCCCCGTTGTCCGCGGAAAATCGATTCTGCAATAAGTTTTTTTCTTAATATTCACGTGCAACCGGCTGCCACAACAGACGCGCGCGGAATGTAAGTCGAAGTGCCAACTCGGAGTCCGAATTCTGACACGCGAAGTACATGCATTTGCGTGATCTATGTATATCTATATCTGTGACTACAAAACCTTATTGTTGCAGAAATATAAGGTCTGCCTACATATTTTTGAGAGTTTGTGGTGTATACATACTGGTGGCCTTGACTGTACATTTGATGCGAATTTAACTGTTAATAGTAATAATCGGAAATGGTTTCTTTTAGTCTACTTTTTAGGGTTCCGTAGTCTACAAGGAACCCTTATAGTTTCGCCATGTCCGTCTGTGGCTGAGCCTACTAGAAAGCTGTATTCGGCACGGGTATATAAATCAATAACGCCGACAAACCCGTGTTTACCCAAAAACTAAAAAAAAAAAAAAAAAAAAAAAAAAAACGGTAGAGAGGTATGGAAGAAAGAACCAGCTGCGCCGACCCCCAGTAAATGGGATAAGGACAAGAGAATGATGTTTAGTAATAGATATGATTGAAGTTTAACACGCGTGTTTGATAAGCGGGGAATTACAGACATTTAAACCTAAGGCAACCGATTAATCATCATCATATCAGCCCAAAGACGTCCACTGCTGGACATGGGTCTCCCCCAAAGAGTGCCACAAGAGGCAAGCGAATGTATGTATAATAAAATGTAATAAATATATTCGAAATTTAACCGTTAATCGGGGAATTATAGACGTTTAAAGTAGTATTAAGAACTACATAACATGCTTTCCTATTGTTACGAGAATAATTTGACTTATTGCATCGTTATTAGGTATACTGTCATAAAACAAAGTGAAATATTGTCATACATAAGTTTGTCTATATTCTACAGAATGTACAGTCACTACCAAAGCAATTGCTATTTGTTTATATCATGTAACTTTGACAGCTTAGATACTGTTGGCTCGGACTATACATTATCCATAATCATGATTAAAAACACGAGTAATGAATTGAAAGAGATTGATACGGCCAAAGTTACACAAATATGTATACACGACTTTATTGCCTTATCATTAAGGTCGTGTATACTATTTTTTGTAACTTTGAGCGTATCGATCTCTACGTAGCGGACTGTACGTAAAGGTTACCAAAACAATAACTTTCAAATCATCACACTTTATGCTTATCTATGTAGGCAAATAGATGACGACTATACCAAACAATCTTAATTATACGAGACACCCATAATGAGGAATCCTTACTAATATTATAAATGCGAAAGTGTGTGTGTTTGTATGTTTGTCCTTCTTTCACGTCGCAACGGAGCGTCGTATTGATATGATTGGTTTGGATTTGCATGGAGATAGTTTAGAAGCTGGAGAGTGACATAGGCTACTTTTTCCAGCGGGGAAACATCTAATTCCCACGGGAAAATTCAATATGTTACATTTTCCTATAACCACGCGGGCGAAGCCGCGGGCATCAGCTAGTATTACTTTGACAATCATTAATTCAATTTGTTTTTATTTTTTGTTATTAAATTCTATTAATTGTTTATGACCAATGTAATTTAACTAATAATGAGGTACAATATGAAATTGCATGCAACAATAATATTATATTTGTACGCCAGCCGGCAAAACATAGTGTTTCGCTATATGCATTATTTTAAGATCTTTTATGTACCTATGTTAAACAAATAAATATATTCTGATTCTGATTCTGAGTATTGTATAACTGATTAACTGACATAATATACTTATCATTTTAGTTAGTGTTATTAATTTAAACTTTATTGCACAAATATAAAAATAAAGGCACAATTGGCGGACTTAACGCTTAAGGCATTCTCTACCAGTTAACCATTGGGCTAAACACTAGTGTATTTAGTTCATACATGTCACTTCCAGCTTTTTCGGTCAATATGAATTAATTACAATGGCTAATGAGGTATTCATCGTACGAGGGAAAATAATCGATTGTTACCGATTTCCTGTGTAACACACAAAGGAACATATCCCGCTATACGGAACCAGAGCATACTGACTTCCTGGATAATTTGATTTACTTGCAAGTACACTACTTATTTTTTAATTACACTATTATCGGTTTGAAGTAATTCCGTAATTGCCGCATGCAAGGAATGGTTTAAAATAATTCTTATTCACTTAGATATGTCCTACCTAATAGGACATTGTTGTAAAGGCTAGAAAGTGGGCAATAGATAGACGAGTGGGTTCGAGGTCCAAGCCGCTAGGTGAGGACGTCGAAGGAGACGAGTGCATCTATAGCACTTTTGGTCGAGACATTACATAGTGTTTTTCACGCCTACTGCGAGGAAATTGCAAATAATTATAATTATAAGTCAAAATTAAGTACCTAATTAAAGATCACAATAAGCGCGGGGCGGGCCGGCGCGGGCCGGGGGCCTGATATTGAGCGAATCGCTGTTCAAACTGTCCAACAATGTCATTGTTGGACAGTTTGAACAGCGATTGAACTCATAGTTGGCCTGCTCGTGCGATGTCCAACTACTAGCTTTGAAGCCCGAATTCTGACCATCTATTGCCACATTTCCGAGCAGTGGCGTAAAAAATATATAGAAGTAGCGGTTCGCCATTTATGTATAAGCGAGAAATCAGAACACGGCATCTAAGACGTCCCGTCCCAAACCTTTACTCCAGGCAAAATACGGTTTTGAAAAACATTAATTTATAATAGCGTTTTTTTTTGTTGATTTCATTTGAAAATGTTATTCTAAGATGATTTAGTCAAGAATCCGACAAACTTTCCACCCGGAAGTAATTATGTAGATTTAAATGAAGCATGCATTATCTTTTTTTGTACGATTTATCTTTAATATTATAGAGCAAATGTAAATGAACCAAAATAAAGACAAAAACATTTATTAATATTTTTACTGACTTTTTAGAAGCCAGTTAACTTATCATTTTTTCGATGTCTGAAATTTTGTCGGATTTTGTCGCTGGGTAACTATTTAATTGATAATATATCCGTTATACATAAAAAATAAGCTATTATAAATTATTTCCAAAATTGACATTTTTTCCATACAAGTTGTCAGTTCATTGCCTGGACTACTTCTTCACCCGGCTATCGGCAACCTTTCAGCAAGTTCAATAAATGTTTTTGAATTTGAATTTTAATTTGAAGTTGCCCCGCTAACTAGTAGTATAGTGGCTAACCAAAATGACGTGGGCCGCACTTCCTCACAATAGGGGTGTAGACTCGAAAATTATTATTACTCCAAAAGAAAGAAGGCAATCATCTGATCAGACCTTCAAACGTCGACTGAGAAACTTTTTGTTAGATAAGGCATTATACTCTGTTAGTGAATTTATGGACATGTAACCTGCATTTATTATTAAATTAGCTGCTGTATCCTAGGCACATAGACTGACGATCCATTATCGGGGACAATCTACTAATTTATTTGTAATTTTGTTTAATTATTTGTTGACTTTGTATTGTACTTAAATTGTAACCTAGACTGACGATCCATTAATGGGGACAATACAGTACTTAATTCATTGTATTTATTTTTATTTATTGTCTGACTTTGAATTGTATTAAATTGTTATTGATTATAATTACATTTGTTTTGACGATCATAATACGGATTCATATAAATTGACATGTATAATTTATCATGTAATGTTGTATTATGAAATAAATAAATCAAATCTAATCTAATCTAAATTTAATCTAAATCCCATTCAGATATCTCAAAGAATTACGAAGCTACAACCGTTTTAATATTGCTTGTTAGAGAGCGAAAACGCAAACAGTGTGTGACGTCACATTGCAGGATGCTGCCGGGGGGCTGCGTAGACGGCGGCGCCGAACACGATGGGCGCGGCACATTGCCGTCTTCTAGTGACGTCACAATCTTCCAGCGTCATCGTTTCATATGATATGAAGTTGCGTTTTGCGAAAAAGGGACAGAATATACCCCTTCTTAAAACTTTGGACACTTATAACTTCGTGATTATTTAACCTTTTGCGTTGATTTTTTCTCTATTTGACTATATTTTTAATCCTTTTTCGAGAAAATATGACATTATTGATTATTTTATTTAGTGTCTACACCCCTGACTTTATCAGGCAATCTCAAAATTCTGAATTCAAGGAGGGATTCGCGGGCCGCACCGTCTGTTACCAACCACTGACCGAAAGTGAAACTTCTAGAAAACACTTACCACATTAGCTGGTAACACCGCCAACGTCGCGGGCACGATCTGCGTTGCCAGCTGCAACGGCTGCCAGCCGCTGAGCGTCTTCGCGGCGTTGCCAGACTTCCACACAGTGACCCCGACCAGGCTGGCGTAGTGGCTGCGGTAGCGGACGGGCGTCGAGACGGTGTTGCCAGGCATAGGCTCGGAGGTTGGCCAGAGGAATTGGGTGGATTCAACGGTTTCTGTAACAAAGATGAAGAATAAATAAACCCTGCCTTACATATTATTTACAGTCACACACAATCACACAATTGAGACGAATCCGTTAAAATCCATAGCGCTTATAAATATATATGCTCTGTTAAACTGGGTGGCAGAACGCCATCAAAGGAATAAACATACATACAATCAAAAACAGCGGTAAGACATGTTGATGCGTTTTCAGAAGTATGTTAAGTTTCAGACCATACAATTTTCAGTTTTATTATTTGCAAGGTATCGGTATATATAGTGTGAGGTAATCAATTTGATTGCCGAGGATTTCCAAGAGTTATTCAGAATAGGGGTGATAATCAATAATGTCATATTTTCTCTTAAAAATGTAGTCACATGGAGAAAAAATCAACGCAAAAGGTTAAATAATCACGAAGTTATAAGTGTCCAAAGTTTTAAGATTTTTGTGTTTCCCTTTTTCGCAAAACGCAACTTCATATGAGGCGATGACGCTGGAAGATTGTGAATTCACTAATAGACGGCAACGTGCCGTGCCCATCGTGTTCGGCGCCGCCGTCGACGCGGCACCCCGGCAGCATCCAGTAACGTGACGTCACACACTGTATGCGTTTTCTCTCTCTAACAAGCAATATTAAAACGGTTGTAGCTTCGTAATTCTTTGAGATATCTGAATGGGATTTTCGTCACAAGGCATATTTTTTTGCCTTCTTTCTTTTGGAGTAATAAAAATTTTCGAGTCTACACCCCTATTGTATTAAAATGTGTTAGTATCTTGTAGTAAATATTTATTTATTTTACGAATATATGATTATGATTATTTTAATCCAAGAACATCAAAGTTTGACAATAAATATACTTATTTATTATACTCTTTAGTTTGACATTGGCTATGAAAATCCGTTCGGAAATAATGTGATAATATTACGTATAATGTTATTTAAAATCTTGAACCTATAAAAAAATACATGTAAAACTATATCTTATCAAGGAATTTTGTTCAGTATTGTTATAATTTGACAAAACGTTTATCTGCTAAATTGCTACTTTCTCAATAAGCGACACAGCACCTTAGATCGGCAATTTGGACCAAAAGTTTGGAAGCTGACTGACCTGACAGACTGCTGACAGACCAGCCGTGGATTTATTTTGTCTCAAACTTAGGTCACGATAGCTAGTAAGTTGCCGCGTGAGTCGGTCGCCATCTTGGCGATAGTCACGTCTATTTGATTTTATAATGGTTTAATTCGTTATTCGTAGTTAATTTATACACTTACTGACTCTGGCAAAGGCCCTTGAGGCTGCCATTTCTCTTTTATAATAATAATAATAATAATAAAAAATGGAACTTTAGATTTATGTAGAAAGTGTAATAGCCCAGGAGAAACCATTCAACACATGACCGGAGCATGCAGAGCCATAGTCCAAACTGACTACAAGCACAGACACGACCAAGTAGCCAACATAGTACATCAGAAACTAGCAATTAAATATAACTTGATTCCTCAACCAGCCATTCCTTATTACAAGTATACGCCTGAAAACGTGCTAGAAAACCAAACCCACAGAATGTACTTCGATAGAGCCATTTTAACAGACCGAACTACACACTTCAATAGACCGGATATCACTGTAGTAGACAAGATCAACAAGACAGCTCTTTTAATTGATGTAGCAATTCCAAACACTCATAACTTACAAAGTACAATAGCTGGCAAACTAACCAAATATACCGATTTAAAGGTTGAAATAACCAGAATATGGAAACTAAGAAACGTCACCATAGTACCCATCGTGTTGTCCACTACAGGTGTCATCCCTCAACAGTTGCATACCTTTATCAAAACCCTATAATTGCCACCGTTTTCTTATATTGTAATGCAGAAAGCTGTAATCCTAAACACTTGCAGAATAGTCAGAAAATTCCTGCGGAATGATTCACTCAGTAACGTACAAACCCGAGCACATCCATCAGTCACTCTTTTTCCACCCGAGTCAAACCATAACCAAGAACAACTCTCCGATCATCATCATCATCATCAAGATGTTCCCTCAGATCATCATCATCAAGATCTTCTGCCTTAATTAAAACTTAATAGGTATATGAGATGCACTTGGCTTCGGCCCGTGCTTCCCATTACACCGGTATTTACCTAAATACTGAGAAATTTAAAAAAACAAAAATAATAATAATAATAACTTAGTTCACAAATAATGTATTGTTCTATCATCGATAGAGTTAATTCGCCAATCATTGATTAATTGCTTGGACTTCCATAGCATACACTGGAACAGCAGCCATTGAAGATACCCATGAGATGCCTCAAAGTTGTCGATAGGTAAGCAAAACCACGCCAAACATGTAATTTAAAATTTACTTTAACTATACGTTCCCAACCTTCATCAATATTGATTCCAATTTATAAGAAGAATGATTATAAAGAGGTGAGATTCTGCCTTGTTGACAGCTTTAAATATTTAACAGGGCATCTTGAATTTGTGCAAGTAAGTTGAATTAACTTGTTTATTTAACTCGTAGGGTTACAGCTACGGTAGCCTAGTGGTTCAGGCATGCGGCGGTCTTGGGTTCGAATCCCGGCTCGTACCAATGAGTTCAACGGAACTTATGTACGGAATATTTACCGTTAGCTTTTCGGTGAAGGAAAACATCGTGAGGAAACCGGTCTAATCCCAATAAGGCCTTGTTTTCCCTCTGGGTTGGAAGGTCAGATGGCAGTCGCTTTCGTAAAACTAGTACCTATGCCAAATCTTGGGATTAGGTGTCAAAGCGGACCTCGGGCTCGTTTAGGGGCATTGGCGGGAATAAAGCTAGGAGGATGATGATTTAAAGCGTAGGGTTAACTACTAATAAATCAATGTTTTTAGTGCGGTCTTTTAAAAAGTGGAAATATATCACCGTAAACATATTTTATTATTGCGGCAACCCTTGTTGATCTTGAATACACTCCGTTATCTAAAGCTCAGTTTGGGGCGAAGTGATGGGACAGTTTCGATAATCTGAATCGATAAAAAATTCCGTTGATTTACTCACTCAATAAGATATCAAAAGATCTGATTCATACCTAACACAGAGCTCTGAACTATAGTGATTTTTTAAATTATTATGAAATGAAAGTATTTTTTTATAATTTATTATTGTTTCATAATAAATTTACAATATTTTTCCAAATTATATGAAGTCAAACTTCGTCGCCTGCTTGTAAAAATCCATTTTAAAAATAAAAATGAAAAAAGAAAACAAAGTAATAGAATTGACAAAAGTAATAATTTATGTCAAAGAAACCCATAGTTCAAAAAAATATTAAAAGACATGAAATATATAATTTTAAAGAAAAAATACTACTTATTTCTTCACAAAATTATAATAAACTTAAACTGCTCGTTATTATTAACAAAACGGAACTTAATCATGTACTAAATATTTAATATACTCCCGACGTTAAACTGCTCATACGAAATTAGGCACCTACCTATTATTATTATTATTATTGTGTGTTATTGTGGGCCTTTATATGTCGCTTCGACCAGCACTTGATCTATTGTGGCAGCCCTTTGTTTTAGATTTCACCGTTAAGACCCTTTGCCCCTAGGAAATTCCAGATTCTTTGGGCGGTGATATGTTGTACCTCTTCTGGGTGCACGATGTGCCGCCCTAGGTAGATACTTCTTTTGTGTTCTTCACCTACCTATTAGGCACAGAAAGTTGTGTCTGTACTATTCAATAATTATCGCCCTCCTATCCAATCAAATAGATACAATGAATGAGATATCTCAAGAGCATTAGAGCATTCACAAAAGAAGAATTTTATTTTGACAAATAACTCTTTATAAGTAAATATGAATCGACTAATTATGTGAAACAACATCAACATCACTATTTTAGCTTGCCCCCAAACTGAACGTACGATAACGGGGTTTAGTCTTGAGTTAGAGTTATTAGAAGAAACAACACTACAAAGACACAATACGCCTGCGAGCGAGATAAATTACGCGTATCTAATCGTAATTAGATCAATTAAAAAGAGGTGGTCAGTGTGGTAGTTAGTAGCAGCCAGACAGTTCGCACGCGGTGTAATAGCCGTGCTGAGTAGATAATCAATCATCAATGTGTTATTTTATCATCATCATTTAAATTATTTAGGTTTTTTTCTAGAAACCACTGATTTTTTAGGCGTTGAACCATCTGTACCTACTATTTATTCTGGCCAAAGTCACCATAGCTCCCCGGTATATACGCGTATCCGTAGGTCTTCAGTATCTGCACGCAAGCATTCGCGAGGAACGCGGCTAGCAGCAGCACGGCGAACGTGAAAGACACGATACACGCGCTCTCTTTCTGGAGCACTGCGCTGCTCTTGTTCTAGGCGTTCTTTGCCACTACACACTAAACTTACCATAGCTCCCCGGTATATACGCGTATTCGTAGTTCTTCAGTATCTGCGAGGAACGCGGCTAGCAGCAGCACGGCGAACGTGAAAGACACAATACACGCGCTCTCTTTCTGGAGCGCTGCGCTGGTCTTGTTCTTGGCGTTCTTTGCCACTACACACTAAACTCACCATAGCTCCCCGGTATATACGCGTATCCGTAGTTCTTCAGTATCTGCACGCAAGTATTCGCGAGGAACGCGGCTAGCAGCAGCACGGCGAACGTGAAAGACACAATACACGCGCTCTCTTTCTGGAGCGCTGCGCTGGTCTTGTTCTTGGTGTTCTTTGCCACTACACACTAAACTCACCATAGCTCCCCGGTATATACGCGTATCCGTAGTTCTTCAGTATCTGCACGCAAGTATTCGCGAGGAACGCGGCTAGCAGCAGCACGGCAAACGTGAAAGACACAATACACGCGCTCTCTTTCTGGAGCGCTGCGCTGGTCTTGTTCTTGGTGTTCTTTGCCACTACACACTAAACTCACCATAGCTCCCCGGTATATACGCGTATCCGTAGTTCTTCAGTATCTGCACGCAAGTATTCGCGAGGAACGCGGCTAGCAGCAGCACGGCGAACGTGAAAGACACAATACACGCGCTCTCTTTCTGGAGGGCTGCGCTGGTCTTGTTCTTGGTGTTCTTTGCCACTACACACTAAACTCACCATAGCTCCCCGGTATATACGCGTATCCGTAGTTCTTCAGTATCTGCACGCAAGTATTCGCGAGGAACGCGGCTAGCAGCAGCACGGCGAACGTGAAAGACACGATGCACGCGCTCTCTTTCTGGAGCGCTGCGCTGGTCTTGTTCTTGGCGTTCTTTGCCACTACACACTAAACTCACCATAGCTCCCCGGTATATACGCGTATCCGTAGTTCTTCAGTATCTGCACGCAAGTATTCGCGAGGAACGCGGCTAGCAGCAGCACGGCGAACGTGAAAGACACGATACACGCGCTCTCTTTCTGGAGCGCTGCGCTGGTCTTGTTCTTGGCGTTCTTTGCCACTACACACTTAACTCACCATAGCTCCCCGGTATATACGCGTATCCGTAGTTCTTCAGTATCTGCACGCAAGTATTCGCGAGGAACGCGGCGAGCAGCAGCACGGCGAACGTGTAAGACACGATGCACGCGCTCTCTTTCTGGAGCGCTGCGCTGGTCTTGTTCTTGGCGTTCTTTGCCACTACACACTAAACTCACCATAGCTCCCCGGTATATACGCGTATCCGTAGTTCTTCAGTATCTGCACGCAAGTATTCGCGAGGAACGCGGCTAGCAGCAGCACGGCGAACGTGAAAGACACGATGCACGCGCTCTCTTTCTGGAGCGCTGCGCTGGTCTTGTTCTTGGCGTTTTTGTGGGATGTGAGCTGCATCACGCAGGCGCCGAGGAGGCCCCATGTTAGGAAGGTTTCTTGGGCGGCTGCGGTCCAACTCTGTTGAAAAAGTTGGGTTAAATAAAAGAGACATAGATATTTTATATGGCACAGAACAAAATACATATTTAATTAGGAAGATGGTAAATGATTTCAAATATTGCGAAATTATCTTGTGCCATGATTTTTTTCATCCATATTGATTGATGTATTGACGGCCTTCCTAACTTATATCTTGATTTTAGTAATACTTTTTCTGTGTGTATTATCATTAAGTAATTGTGTAGTATCATTAGGTCATTATTATTATTAAGATAAGTAATCCCCCATTTCACCCCCTTAGCATCCAAATCGGTAGAGCGGTTTAAGCGTTAAAAGGTAACATACAGAATGAGTCACTTTGAAATAGTGTATTTATTTAAACTTTATCGTACAAAAGGCGGACTTATGTCATATGGATTTTGGTTTTATTTAAATAATAGAATTATTTTGAGACCAAGTTGAATTATTTTGATATGGCTTTTGCCAACCTGCGCGACACCAAAATAGGCTACATAAAAAAACATCGAAACGGTTGAATGGCTTTATTTTCCAGTGCCTGAGTGAATGCTAACGTCAACAAACAAAACATACATTGTCAGTGACCTCAAACTTAGCATTACCATAATTGGTAAAAGAAAGTGAGTCCACATGTTTCGTTGACCTTGAGGACAATTTCAACATTCATGATAATTACACTAAACAAAATCTATTATGTCACATTATTTTGTTCCATTTTGTTTATACAACGACGGTGGCAAACAAGCGTACGGCCCGCCCGATGGTAAGCGGACACCGCAGCCTATAGACGCATGCAACTCCAAAGGAGTAACATGGGCGTTGCCGACCCTTGATATGTTTGAGGATTCGCCGTGTTGACAGCTGAAGGAACAAATTCCCTCGCTCTCAACACAACGCATCCTCGGGAGCTCTGGCGACCTTGCTCACCTCCAGGAACACAACACTACTACAGAGCAAGTAGTAGTGTTATTATGGCTGTGGTCTACAAATAAGGCTAGTTATAGTAGTTATGAATATGAAAAGAAATACAAATAAATGAGATTTGAGTTCGCCGAATTGCATCAAAATAGTACAATCAAAAAGCAACTCTATCGACCAAGGTGGAAGATTCCAAACTCAATGACTGTTTTATAAAAAATCTGCCACATTAAATAGCCTTAACACACGGCGAGCTGTTGTGTTGGGCGGTGGACCGTTTCAAAATGAGCTTTAGTCCAATATACTCGTATTCAAAATGATCTTGAGATTTTCATTAGCTACAAAATAAACAGTTTTAATATCAACCTTACGTTATAAACGAGAAGGTTCATTTCATTTCATTTATTTCGTTGTAAAGTGCATGCAATTGTAAAGGTGTTACAGTTTTAAATAGTCGGTCCATGACGCCCTGTTCAGTTTGTAACAAGCATAATATGAAAGATTGTTATAATACAAAATTCTGTCCGTCTGATTTTAGCATGGAGCATTGGATTTTAAATATTTACAAATACATGAAGATCAAAAAGTGGACGTTGTTTTAACATACAAAACGATGACTTTCCGTAAAAACTTCATACGCATATAGCATTTTTGACGTTTCATAGAAAGTTACATACACAAACTAGTATATACATAATTTACTTTAAAAACAAAGTTTTAACCGACTTCAATTCAGTACTCTGTCAAGCCACATGAACATTTCCACATTTCCTTTCCACTTTACCACATGAACACAAAAAAATAATCGCTATGTGGGCCGATAATATTAGAAGAGTTCCGTCGATTCATCAAGAAAGGTGATTCCGAGACCTTTGGCACTTCATTATCATTTTGACGACTGGTTTAGCCTAGTTAATATTGCCTACGAAGCTAGAGGTCCCGGGTTCGAATCCCTGTAAGGGCATTTATTTGTGTGATGAGCACGAATATTTGTTCCCGAGTCATGGCTCTTGTCTATGTATTTAAGTATTTATTTATCTATATAAGTATGTTTATCGTCGTCCAGTATCCACACTACAAGCTTTGCTTAGTTTGGGACTAGGTCGATTTGTGTAAGATTGTCCGCAAATATTTATTTATTAGTTGCTATTTCAACGGAATCATATCAGAATCTGTGGCGTACTTTTATATATTTAAGTATATGTATCATTGGAGAGTTCCAGGAGACATCTGTGGTCATCATCATCAGTTCCACTTCACCACATTTGTGATTTCCGTGTGTAAATACACGAGTTATAATAGATAATACCAAAATTACTACAAGCGTGCCTAATCCATGAGGAAATCATATATTTTTTATTTTCGTATAGTGCTATAGTTTATAACGTTATTTTTCCTAAAAAGCCTTATACTCAAAACGATATTTGACGCGCTGTATAGTGGTATCCATTATAACGTTATTGATCTAAACCAATATATAAAAGCGATACTTGCTTAAGCGATAAAATAACGTTATAACGTTATAGGCAACCCCTTTCCCGCATTCAGTATCGCCTACTCGTGCGGCTCGCATTTTAAAACAATATTATAAAGTTATTCGACCGTATTTTATAACGTTATGATGCTCATTCTGTTACGATATTTATATCGTTATGGAGAATACTGATTTTGTTATATCGTAATTTTTCAATGCTAACGAAATAAATCGTTATAATATAATTATTTCATAACGTTTTAAAGGCCTGGCTGTGACTACTTCAGCAAATATAATGACTGTGACAGACCACCGCACAACAACACACCAGACACCACCGTGTGTCACCCGCCTTAAATTTACTTACATTACTGTTTATGAAGAACTCGCTCCAATCGGTCTCCGTGAATATATTGGTAACAGAGTCGTAGGGTATCAGGGTTAGCAGCTTCGTGCAGAGAACCAGTGTGCCGCACATCGGTAGGAATATCAGCATGTACACTGCCTGCAATAAGAATAAAAATAACTACAACTTGGAAAAGTTGAAAATCCCCCGACATTTTCATTTCAAAGTCCAATATCTCAAAAACGGCTGAACAGATTTTCATGAAACATGGCTGAGAACACTCGGGATAAAATTGTCTATGACACAAAAAAAACCGCATTCAAATCGCATAACACCCCTCTCTTTGCGTCGGGGGTTAATAAGAATAAAGTTATTGCCCAAACCTTAAATTTAGAGATACAATGCAGAAACAGATACTAATAATACGAGTATACTCTCCACTCGTAGGTAAGAGAACGAGACTAAATTAAGTACCATAATTTGACGACCAGTTAGCCTAGTGGGTAGTGACGCTGCCTACGAAGCTGAAGGTCCGGGGTTCGAATCCCGGTAAGGACAAATATTTGTGTGATGAGCATGAATATTTGTTTCTGAGTCATGGAAGTTTTTCTATGTATTTAAGTATTTATATCTATTATATATATCGTCGTCTAGTACCCATAACACAAGCCTTACTGAGCTTACTGTGAGACTAGGTCGATTTGTGTAAGATTGTCCCTTAATATTTATTTTATTTATTATTTATTTATATTACTACTATTTCACTAAAAACCGCTTGGTGGGAATTGCGAGTGATACGTAAACGTGTGGTAAATTCAACTACTGGGAAAATGGACAATTGATATATTAATAAAATGGAGAAAAACTATAGGGAACCGACATTTAGAAACTTCAATAGCGCGTTGCAGAATTCATTCGATTTGATAGCTGTTAAAGTAGGTATGCAACTAAACTAACCTAATTGTCTTTGGTCTACTATGTCATGACATGATGAATGAAAAGCGTGTGTCATAAAAATTAAATAAAACCCATTCGGTTGTTATATTATATAAACTAGTTTTCTTTATCCCCCTGGGGCCTATATTCTAACAGGTTATGACCCAGATACGGGAAAAGTAAAAGCGGGAGTGAAAAGTGGTACGACGTGTGTTTTTCACGCACATGCTAACACGTTTGTCGTCGGTTTTAACAAGCCGAATTTGAGGTAAAAACAGTCGTAATCAAGATGGAGAGCAGCCGAACCGTTGTTCTCGGCGATAACAATTGGCCAGCATGAAAGCTACAGACAAGTATCATACTTAAAGCTCGTAAACTATAATTAATTTACTGTAGCGTCAAGGTAAATACGTCTGTACACGTGTTAATTTGTCTATCTTGTTGTTCCTGATCTCAACTCAATTGCTCAAAGGTTAACTGGAAGAGATCCCTTACAGGGATAAGTTCGCCCTTGTACCGATTGAACTTTTTTTTTGTCTGTATTTTTACCTGTGTCTTGTGTACAATAAAGTATTTACATACATACATACATACTATACGATGTTGTGTCGACGCAGAGACCGGCGCCAGAAGACAAAGCCAAGGTAGAAAAATTGGATGATATGGATAGGAGAGTACAAGAAATAATAGTTTTGAGAGTGGAGGAGGCAGTTCTGACATATTTAGCAACGTGCGAAACAGCCTACCAAATGTGGGAGAAGTTGAACTCAGTTTATGACTCAAAGTCGAAAGTCGGAGTGCATTTGATCCATCAGTCCTACAATCTAAAATATGAAGGACCTATGTCAAAATATCTGTCAAATGTGGACGAACTTGTTAATAAACTCAAATCTATGAAGGAGGAAATATCTGAGAACATGGTAATTACAAAAATACTGATGAGTTTACCGGAGTCGTATAAACACTGTGTCAGCGTGGGAGTCCGTCACTGCATCAGAGCAGACGTTAAGCAATCTTCAGACTCGTTAGCTTGTGGAGGAGGAGCGCAATGGTGCGAGTGAGGCAGACGCAGAGCCTACGTCATCAGGACGAAAAAACCATAGAAGTCTAAGTAGCGCTGCAAAATGGCCCCACAGAATGGGTGCCATTTCCATTATGCGGCCATTATACACACACACACACGCACACACACTTTAACCATCTAAAACTAGCCATATTTATTTTGTATTTTGCTCTCTTTGTACACTTGTACAGATACGTAGGTTAAGTATTTGGAACAACGAAACTGGGTCCTGTAACACAGGGTTTCCTAGCTCAGGACACAGGGTCGTGATTTATATTGTAATGTTGCTCTTATACAATAAACTTTTTCATTTTTTTTTCATTTTCATTTTTCAATTATTATACCTCCAGACTGTTTAAGTCGAAATATATCACGTACCTTTTAATTTGAGGCTTATTGGTCAAGGAGGGCACTTTATGTGCATTGTAATAAGGGTCACGAATGGTCAGTTAACTGTGTTGCCGTTTGTACTCGCCACGGGTGGTAATAAAGAAAGCCTCAGATCCCATATTTATCGCCATTGCCTTCGGCTCGGTCTAATACCTACGATCTGAGATGTTTTACAGTTCTAGGTGATCTAATATTGGTAATCTAATAGCGCCGCAAAATGGCCCCACAAAATGGGTGCCATCGCCATTATGCGGGGGGGGGGGGGGGTGTCAAGACGATGCCAGGCCGCCGTTTAGTTCGATCATGCGCATACCGGGTTTAGGCACGTGTTTGGGTAGACATTTATGAGGAGCTCGCATTCTATGGTTTTCTCGTTCGCTGGCTGACCCGGAGTGACGCACACTCACAAATATTAATATTTGTATACCGTTTGCATGCTATATACTCGTACATACTACTACCCTTTTATTATTTTTATTGTAACTTTTAAAGTAACTGTAAAATAAAATTTAGCACCTACTACTATAATTTACCGAACATAAATGTAGCACAATTTTGTTAGCAATCATTTAGCTAATGGAAGAGCGGTACCTCCTGGCACAGACTGTAATAAAGCTTAAAAGGAAGTACCAACCACTATGTTTAAGATGATTATTGTGAAATTAATTAAACATTTTTCATTTTCATTTCATTTTCAAATATGAAAGCACAAGGAAAAGTTTTGTTTTAGATCAAATGTCTGGTAATTTTTTTTGTAACTCGGAACATTTTTTGATCTTTATAAAATACAGGGTAATTGGGTCAATACTTACCTTTCCATAAGACCGCAGGCCTTTACTGAGCGATACGAATACAATCATCCAAACTACCGCCAGATTAAACGCCACTTGGAACTTTATCGTCCCAAGGCCGTTAGAGCCTTGGTTCTTCTGCAAAACCTCGCCGTGGAAATACTGCGGTAGCGTGTCTTGTATTTTGAAACTGCTGTTTTTGCCGCCCGAATCTGAAAGATACAGTTATTAGGATGTGCATGCTAGGCACTAAGTCCGCCTTTTGTTATAATACTTACCTACGTTCCTCTTTTAAGAAATATAGATTAACCCCCTTATTCACAAAATGTATAATGCATGTGCTAAATAAAATGTGCTTTGTCCCTTTCTTACGAAAATAAATGTCAAAGTGACAGATAAGGACAAACTAATTTGAACGACGTTTTAGTTAAAACAGGCTATTATTATAAAACAATTTAATTCATCTTTATTGCACACCTCAAAACATGTATCAAATAGACATAACTTAAAAACTACTACAGAAATAAAGTTACAACTAAAAAATTACATATTTACAAATTGCCTACAATATAGTCGCCGTCTCATGAAAGACGTCCTGGAGCGTCTATCATGAGACGGCCGCGACATACTCTCGATTTTTCTCGCACTATACCTCTTGTTCTAAGTGTTCTAATAAGAGAGAGACGGATAGTGCGAGAAAAATCGAGAGTATGTCGCGGCCGTCTCATGATAGAGGTGCAGGGGACCGATTTTTGACTTTCGAGTGCTCGACTCTTTCACTCGAAAACTGACAAAAATTATGAAATGCTATTTTGAAATAACGATAGAAAATTTAAAAAACGAGTGGTATTGACCACTCGTATTAAATTCTATTGGTAGAAAGTAAGTGCCTGCCATTTTGACACTACAAACGTATTTACTTTTATTTGATTTTCGAGCGCTCGAAACTCAAAAATCGGTCCCCTGGTCGGCGCTCTGCGGTAGGGTTCCCATAAGGCTGGCTACGTTTCCTCGCTGAAAGGCGATGTCAATTCTTTCGCCGAGGAACAAGCCAGCCCTATGGTCAGCCGTGTGCTTATACTCGTAGGATGTTTATAAATACGGCCGTAAGTCAATAAATGTATATCACAAAATTCTAGCTGTATTCTGTAACGCGCAACTGGTATATTGAGATTTAATTATTTCCTGCGCAATCGCTTGCGGCAGACCTTACTTAAGACCGACCACATGCAGGCGAAATTCTGTGGCGTAATTCATCCACGACGGAAAAAAGTGTGCGTCAGCATGGCGGATGGACCTCGGGAATTCCAATGAAATGGTTACAGATATTAATAAAATTCGGTGTACTTCTCTTGAAAACGAGCTATCTTCAAATGGGGACTATGAAATATGTAAAAAACTTAATTTTAATTTCACTGTACGACCCAAGCATCGCACATTTCACGTGTCAGCATTAAATATAATGACGTTATATTAATAGCTGTATCGGCGATTACGCCACTTAGTCTACGTTTAAATACGTGCTCCTAGCTAGTACCTATACATTTACTTTGGTTATCAATAAAATCATTCAACGACATCAGAAGTCTACAATCAACCATCAAGAATCAAATCATCTCAGGTGTACAACCCGTACATTCACCACGTACGTAATAATTTGCTACCTTCGGTGGTAAAGGTACACAGAGGTACGCAAAAGGTACCAAATATCTGTAACCATTTCATTGAAATTCCCGAGGTCCACCCGCCATCCTGACGCACATGAACAAAGCGTGCTTTGGAAGGCACGCTAAGCAGTTGATCCCGGCTGCTGTCTATGACAGTAGTCGTTAAGCCGAGTTTAGAGGCCTTCGGTCGGCTTAAGAACTTCTAACAGTCGAGATGCTCACTCCCTAGACAAAGGGGGACAACTGTTACTCGCGTCCGCAGGAGCTACCTACCACAACCCTGCACGTGTCCCCTGGGTGGTACTAAAGAGTGACAAACTTTCAAAGGAGCATAATGTATGCCATGAATGAACAAAACGCAACACATGACATGGTGGGGCCGTAGTTTTTGTATGGAATAGCTACGATCGGAATATGCAGCGGAATTTTATGTGTGGTTGGTTATCTTAGGGCGAGATAGTCCTAAAAAAGTGCATATGGAAAGCGAGACGAAACGTAATTAAAATATAAATGCGACAGGGATAGTACTTCGTCGATAGTACCTACAGTCGCCATCAGATATATCGGACCGGCCAAAGTGCTCACAAATATCTGAACACGTCTCTAAAGCCTCGACAATAGTGTCCACTTTGGCCGGTCCGTTATATCTGATGGCGACTGTAGGTACTGTGACGTATTGACTAGCGAAATTGCGCTCATAAAAAAAATCAATTCACTAAATCGACTACCGCCTAAGCGACCTTCGATATTTCCTGTTCCATCTATCCGACATTAGGCAGAGATCATTAGTGTGGAAACATTGAGAAGTAGTAAGTACTTTACTACCAAGGCCGGGAAATGGGGATTACCGGCCAAGTAGATATAGAAGGACGAGCGTAGCGAGGGGTATAGTGCAATTTTTTTTAGGAAACAAACGGTCACATTTAGAGAGAAAATAAATATCTTGTAGTATACATGAAGAAACCTAGAGTTCCATTATTGCTTTTCTCAAACATGCAACGAAATAAAAACCGGCCAAGTGCGAGTCGGGCTCGCGCACGAAGGGTTCCGTATTATGTATAAAAACGGCAAAAAAAAAACAGGTTTGTTGTATGGGAGCCCCCTTAAATATTTATTATAATTCTGTTTTTTAGTATTTGTTGTTATAGCGGCAACAGAACATCATCTGTGAAAATTTCAACTGTCTAATATCACGGTTCATGAGATACAGCCTGGTGACAGACAGAGAGACAGACAGACGGACGGATAGCGGAGTCTTAGTAATAGGGTCCCGTTTTACCCTTTGGGAACGGAACCCTAAAAACGATTGTATTGCGACTGATTTACGGTTCAAATTTAAATTTATTGACAGAGTTGTCAAATAGTCAAAGGGTTAACAGCCGCCGCAAAAAGAGGGGTGTTATAAACTTATAAGTTTGAAGTGTCTGTGTGTCTGTTTGTGACATTGTAGCTCCTAAACGAATGGACCTATTTCAAAAAGGTTTTTTTTTTGTCCGAAAGCTGACGGGATCGTGATGGTTCTTAGCTGCGTTCCAACAAAATCGGTGCAGCCGTTTTTGATATATTGAACTTTGAAATGAAAACGTAGGGGGTTTTTCAACTTTTCAGAATTGTTAATTATGTCTCTAGCTGTCAACACAACTTATCCTCAAATCAATAGAGGGTCGGCAGCGCGCTTAACTGAACCTAACATTTTAAATTTTATTTTTAGGACTTTATATATGTAATTTTATTTAATGTTGTTGAAATTGTAATTTAATGTTTTGATTTTAATTTTTATGAATCATTGGTCTGAAAATAAAGTATTATATTATTATTATGAATGTGGTGTCGCAAAAGTCCACAGGCGACGGTGTCTGTTTACCATCAGACCGTATTCTTGTTAGCCACTTGTTTGTAGTAGTAAAAAAAAACTCACCATCAAAATTAAATTCGTGCGGTAATGCCCATTTGTACTTGTCGTTCGTAGTTATAAAGGCATCCCGGAAGTAGACAAATATCCAGGACAGTCCTATTATACTGTATATTCCCATCACGGACTGAATTATGAGCATGGCCACCCCAACTCCTTGGAATATGGGGGATATCCTCCACATATCGACCGGCCCTGATTCTAACACTTGCCCCAAGCATAGATGTAGTGTGAACAGAGGTATGCCGATCAGTAAGGACAGTATCAGGAATTGCACTATGAAGTTGGCCCCGAAATGGACACTGAATATGGCGAAACGGGAGATGTTGAATATGCCGACTGTGCAGCTGAGGCAGGCCAGCATGGCGCTCATGCGGTGCGGCCACACTCCGAATGGCGGGTCTTCAGTCTCGTTTCTGGAACAAAAATCGGTAACACAACTTAGAAAAGTTGAAAAACCCCCGACATTTTCATTTCAAAGTCCAATACTAGCCTAGTTGGTAGTGACCCTGCCTACGAAGCAAGAGGTCCTGGGTTCGAATCTCGGTAAGGGCATTTATTTGTGTGATGAGCACGAATATTTGTTCCTATGTTTTCTATGTATTTAAGTATTTATTTATTTAAGTATGTTTATCGTCGTCTAGTACCCATAGTAGCTTTGCTTAGTTTGGGACTAGGTTGATTTGTGTAAGATTGTCGCCTAATATTAAAAAAAAAAAAAAAAAAAAAACTCGAAAACGGCTGAATAGATTTTCATGAAACATGGCTAAGAACACTCGGGATAAAATTATCTATGACACAAAAAAAACCGCATTCAAATCGGTCTATCCGTTTGGGAGCTACGATACCACAGACAGATACACAGACACGTTAAACTTATAACACCACTCTCTTTGCATTGGGGGTTGAAAAAGTGGTATGTTGATTTGATTACGTAGAGAACTTACAGGTTCGACAGAAGTAGCTAAACAATTTAGTACCATGTACAGTCAGCATCACATAGTTAGTAGCAGCCAAAATATCCAAATATATCATAACACTTCCTTATTCCTATAGTAATACAGTACTGTACAGTTAAAGTGCTTTATAACAAGTACAACTAAATACTTGTCTGTCTGTGTTCAGCTGTTTTTAGTTTTATGAGTAATAATCATAATAATGTTTTTTTTATTCAGATAACAAACAAATGATGTCTGCCAGAGGTAGGCTGAGGCTGATTTGTGGAATTCTCTATTATTTGCAATGTAACTATTCGGGATAATATTATCTATGACACAAAAAAAACCGCATTCAAATCGGTCCATCCGTTTGGGAGCTACGATACCACAGACAGATACACAGACACATTAAACTTATATTATAACACCCCTCACTTTGCGAAACTTTCGCATTTATAATATTAGTAGGATTGACCCAATAATTATTATACCTCCAGACTGTCTAAGTCGAAATATATAACGTACCTTCTAATTTGAGGCTTATTGGTCAAGGAGGACACTTTATGTGCATTGTAATAAGGGTCACGAATGGTCAGTTAACAGTGTTGGCGTTTGTACTCGCCACGGGTGGTAATAAAGAAAGCCTCAGATCCCATATTTATCGCCATTGCCTTCGGCTCGGTCTAATACCTACGATCTGAGATGTTTTACAGTTCTAGGTGATCTAATATTGGTAATCTAATATACTCTCAAGGCCGAAACGCACTGACAGCGGTGGCGGAGCGGCGCGGTGCGGCGCGGAGGCGGTACCGGTTCTAATGTTCGAGCTAATATGAAAGGATCCGCACAGAGCGGCGCGGTTTTCTGTGCGGATCCTTTCATATTAGCTCGAACATTACAACCGGTACCGCCTCCGCGCCGCACCGCGCCGCCCCGCCACCGCTCTCTGTGCGTTTGCAGCTTCAGTAGGAATATTTAGTTATTTACCCAACGAAAGAAAAATCAAAGTAGCGCCGCAAAATGGCCCCAAAAATGGGTGCCATTGCCATTATGCGGGGTTGGGGGCGGGGTGTCAAGACGATGCCAGGCAGCCGTTTAGTTCGAACATGCGCATACCGGGTTTTAGGCACGTGTTTGGGTAGAAATTTGTAAGGAGCTCGCATTCTACGGTTTTTTCGTTCGCTGTATTTACCTTTTATGTTGCTCTAACTTCTAATTTTGAAGCAGTTAAAAACACAGTTTCGATAGAAAATATGATTCATGCCACATTACATTTTCATTTATTATGATACAGGGAAGGTTTTCAATATGACACAATTTCGAAGATATGAGTAATTAAGTACTTAGGAAGGATGAACTATTGACGGACTAAGAGTAGGTACAGTCAGCATTAAAAGTAACTACGTAATCGAGGACGTCATAAGTTATTAATCCCATTTAATAAAGACTTTTGACGTCTTCGTTTGCTACTTATGATGCTGACTGTACTAAGTAAAAATTGTAGGACAGTTATTCATAAATCTATAAATATTATGAAGCCATATCCGCTGTAGGTATTTATGTTTATTGTTTGCGATAAACTCACAAACTAGTGGACAGTGTTAAATCAGTTTTAACTGTGTAGCTGTAACGGAGAAAGATTGATATCTAAACGGACAACAATAGTACATCATTTTGTTGCTATGTTCACCAACTGTAACAGGGTAGACGAGAGGTTTTAAGATCAATTATCACATTCAGTGTGCGATGATGCAAGGCGCTGCGAAGTTGTACGTATATAAGGTGTTCCAACGATGTAGGAATTTAAGGATAAGGATTGGACTAAGACATGTTAGGTTCAAACTCTTCCTAATAGTCCAGTCTATCACCTCCTTAAGTTCCTACATCGTTATCCCGAACATCCTGTGTACCGCACGAAATTATTACAGTTAGCACATTTTCTTGTCTATGCTTCGATAAACTATAGTGAAACAGGATGGATTATCAAACAAACAAATAATAATAAACGGTTGATTCCACAGTCGCCATTATCATTGGGAAATGACTAATAATGATGTGATATTTACCTCTCTTCAGTGGCACCTATTGCAGTTTGTTCCACAGCAGCAACCCCAGCTAAACTCTCGCTTGAGCCACTAGACGTGCTCGAGCTCCGCGCTGTGCTCCTCGCGCTGCGCGCCGTCCAGTCCCCTGTGACGTCACTGTCTCCAGGTGACGGTAGCGACAGCGCCCGGTTCATAAGTAAGGCCCTACGACCTACAATTAAAGGTCCTGAGGCTCCATCAGTGCTTAGATTGGCTGCCGTTACTTGCAGTTGTATCGGAGCACTAGTCGGCCTCAAATTCACATGGTGCTCCAGGAATAGTATAACAGGAAGTGTTAACGGTTCGCTTCCCTCAGTCGATATAGCTGGCAACATGATCGGATCTAGGCGGCGCATAGAATTTCTCAACGTGTCATTTGTTGTGCCTGCCCGTTCCATTGGGACTTCCCTGTGGTTCCCAGGCAGGTCCGAGGAGCTTTTAGAGCGGCCAAGAACTTGAACATCTCGGGCAGGTATGGTGGCAAGTTCTCTACTTACATTTGCTGTTACTACTTGAGCATTATCATCAATAGAAGAGTCATCGGGATGTCCAGCATCCCCAATACACTCTTTAATCTTACAAATAAGGTCCCCTTCATCACTGTCGTAGTTCTTGGCTCCATCGTCAAGGCAGGCAAGTAAAGATTTATCCAGAACTTCATCTAAGTCATTCAAAATATCCATAAATTGACATAAGGCTGTGGCTTGAAACTCTTCATCGTTTGTGACGTTTGTAGACGCTTGTGATGTGACATCAGACTTATAACACTCCCGAATGGTCTTCTGTAGATCCTCTCTCAGGTCTTCATCATCGGATTTATCCAGGTCATCGCTTGACTGCTCACTGCTATAGCTTCCAGAGACGCTGGAGCCGTTCGAGCCTGTGCTGCTACTGGGTAAGAGGTTCTCTCTCTGCTCGTAACGGCCCTCATCTATGTTAATAACTTCCATCTTTATAGCATGGCCTAAGTCATAACCCGCTCTTTTTGGGGTTAACCCTGAAACAAAGAACTAGTTCACAACCTTCACACATACTAATACACAAACCCGAATAAAGAACGCACAGTATTTTGTTGTTACTATTTTCCACAGTTTGTACATGTCAGTGTGTTTGCGTTGGAAACATATCTACATATGAATTAAGTCTCTAATAGGGCCCATTAGCAAGGAGTGGTGGGTATTAACACCGTAGTGGCATGAGCTGAGATATATCATACTGAAGTACTAGTATACAGAGAGATATGCTATGACTCATATAGTTGGTATAATCTGATGTTGACAAAGCCTTGATGGACATTAAAGCCGATTACACATCTGTTTTATCATTACAAAGCCCTAATATTAGACAAACAAATAGTTCATCATTCAAAATTACTCCAAAGGATTTGGGACTACCCACATACCTATTCTAAATAATTTTTTTGTGTAACTGCCTATTACAAAAATGATTTAGAATCAAATGGGCTATATCATATCCAAAATTTCCCAGCTTATTTGATATGAGAGTAAATTATGAGAAATAACTTGGGATTGTCTTTGAATATTTCTGTCAAACTTTTCTATACCTTACTTGCAATGTTTGTTAAATAAGTTAATTACTTAAAAACTTACTAAAATACAGAAGTTAGTAGAATGGATAAAACAAAATTGAAAAAAGTCAATAGTCTAGGTGTAGGTAGTTATTTAGAAAGTACAAGAACAACGAAATATTGCTAAGATATATATAAAAAAAAGCTTCTATGAATGGTATACTATTGTTTAACTTATTATCATTACATTTTAATGACCATTTGGCCCATCTAAAGCCAGGCATTTGCACTTCAGAAATATATTGTTACAAAACAAAAATTAAATAACCGCACGACTATAATATCAATTGCACATAACAGTGAAGTAACAAAAGATAAAAATTTCGTAACAAATTACTACTGCAAAGAAACAAAAGATAAGCTACCCACTAAGAAATAATTAAGGCAGCAAACTATTTCGAACATACAACCTACGAAAATTTGGTTAATTATTTGTTTGAAATAGTGGTAACCTGATTTTTTCATTCAAATATACCGTAACTCAACGCATTAACAGTAGGGATTGTTCGAGTTACGATCTTACGATACTGGCTGGCAATAAATTCTGTGCCATAGCAACGTTAATAGGAAAATATAAACTAAAACTGTATAAGATTTCATTACCTGAATATCCTTTTTATTAGCAATTGTTTCTTGATATTTAAGGGCATTTATATACCAAGCTGCAATTTTTTATTCATATCAACACTTGAGATAAATTCATGTGATCCTTTAATATAAAACTAATTTGTTTCGCACTTTTGTGATGATGATGACTGAACACTTTTTTTCTTTATGAAGAAGAATACACATACAAAATTAAACTGCACACTGCACACTGTCACATTTTACTTGGACATTATTCTCATTTCTGTTCTGACTGACTGACTGGCTGGTGAATGGTGTAAACTGAAGTAAAGGAAGTAAAAGAATGAATGAATGAAGAATACTGGAGAATGAAATGAGTGAGTAGAAAAGATGGCCTTCACTTCACACTTTAATAGTGGCACTAAGCTGCATCTTTTTAGGGTTCCGTAGCCAAATGGCAAAAAACGGAACCCTGATAGTTTCGTCATGTCTGTCTGTCTGTCCATTTTCCTCGAAAACTATAAGGTGTATTTCAATACATTTTGAGGATAGGTGTATTTTGTTAACCGCTACATAGTTTTGTAATTAAATTACTAAAAAAAAATTGTTTTAGGGGTGTACTCCTTACATAAAACTGAACGTCAAAACATTTTTTTTTTTCATTGGTAGCCCACGTGTGGCACATCAATCGATAGGCCTTTCAAAATAAATATAAGTTTTTTAAGCAATATTTTTGATTAAGTGAATAGAGTCGGAGATAATCGCCTCGAATGTCACTAAAATTGCGCCCCCCCCCCCTCTAATTTTTGAACCGTGTATTTTAAAAATATGAAAAAAAAACAGGCTCATAGGGCTTATTAAATCCTTTCAGCGAAAATTGTTTTGAACAAGATCGATTCAAAGGTTTTTGAGATATTTCTAAAAAACTGCCTTCTTTAAAGAAAAGGACGTAAGTGCCATAAGATTTCAGTAACGATACGACCTTTTTAATAGGCACGGAACCCTCGTTGTGCGTGGTCCGACACGCACTTGGCCGCTTTTTTCTTCCTACGGCAAATGAAAGAGAGGCAACGACGCAACGCGAACACGCATTCCCAAGTGCAAGTGCGACCATAAGATGCATAAATAAAATTTGAGTTTTAGCGTTTTAATTTCTTAAGACCTCGAAGAAAAACCAAATAAAAACTTTTGACGATTAATGTATGTTTGTATGTCTAGAAATAACGAACTACTTTATTTACTCTAGTTTTTGTTTCGTGGCGCTACGTTCAAATGTAAATACTGGGTGCGTTCCAAATCGTTAATATAATGTCATTATACTCATTATCTAATGGTAATAATGGTATTGCGTATTGCGTAATAATTGTTAAATGTGTACTAAGGGCGGTAAGTGAGAGATTGCAAATGAGGGCTGGTTACAATTGTTAGAACTTAGAAGAAAGTTAAGAGCCTCTTTCATGACTCGATGTTTGTAACCACTCCGTTTTTTTTCCTTACCGCCCGTGTTACACAATCATTTTCATCGTATTTATGACATCACATTAAGAACACCATGCAATATTTACTGATTTTCGATTCAGTAAAAAAAACGATTAATCGGCAAATACTGGCCCCGTGTCATGGTCGGCCTTATCCACAGACCATATCAAGGCAGGTCCCACAGTGGTATTGGGGCAGCTAATGCCTTTGCCGATTCTTTTAGTAGTGTGTTCCTTCCAAACAGTCCAGACCTTAACACTGACAATTGTAACTAAGCGGCGCTACCACGAACTTCGAAAGTCGAAGTTTGGGTATTTCCATCTGTATCGCACTCCCTTACTCGAGTGACAGGGATGCATGTATTACGAACTTCGACTTTCGAAGTTCGTGTTGGCGCCGCCGGTCCGTTAGTTGGATAGGTAAAATCGGATTATTTTTTTAAGATTAACATGTCTTTTTGTTTCACGCCCTACTTTGTACAAACGTATTCTTTAATAAATGCAAAATTAGAATATATTTATATAGTATTTCAGAATCGAGAGTGGAATTCATTATATTTGCTTCTATGTCAACATAATTATGTCAGATAAAGATAATTTGTGAGTAAAAAAATTATGTCCTAAACCCAGAGATGTACAAAATACTTTTAAAAAAGTATTTAAATACAAAATACAAATACTTTTCTAATTTAGTATTTCAAATGCAAAATACAAAATACTTTTGCTTTTTGTATTTAAATACTAAGTACAAAATAGGTATTTTCAAAATACTTTATTCAATTAAAATACTTTCAAAAAGTAATCGAGACAAAATCGATGTCAATCTCGGTAAAAAGCGAAGCGTAACGTCATGTTTCACAGATAATAACGTTCATTTTGTTTTAACTGTAATTTTGCACATTGACTTTCAAAGTTGCAGCGCCTCTAGTGGCCATTTGCCGATTCGCTGACCCATTCACTTGAATATTTGAGTGGTAAAGGTAATACTTTTGAAACTTAGCAGTAATAAAATATTTAATATAAAGTATTAAGTAGCACACCAAATCCAACTCTGTACTTAATAGATAATATATTTTTGATAACAAACAGTTACAATACAAACACTACTTGTATTAATAAATAGTAACTGTCGGCGTTAGGTTAGATATAAAACGTAACCGAGGCAAAATGAAATGGAAAACGCGCGTACGGCGTAATGACATGTAAACAGTGTTGCCAACTCTGAATTTCATTTAGTGCTAAAACTATGTCGAAATGTACTAAAAACGTGCAGTCTTAAAAAAATGGTGCTAAATAAAAAAAACGTAACAGTCCGATTTAAATGTTTTTACTATTATTATAGTTGTACAGTAAACAATTTAGAAATCTAAAGATTTTGATTAATATAGAATAAATTTAAATGTCAATTAGCACACAAAACGACCAAATTAACTTATGATATGATCGAAGCTTATATTTAATATTACATACTTGCCACAATGCCCATGATGACATCTTTTTTGTAGTGCTGTTTACGTACCGGTTTTTTATAAATATATTTTTCTATTTCTGTATTTTTATTTGTCATTTATACATTCATAATCCTTAAATACGAATCGTTATAATAACGTATTATTTATTGCCTACACGGCATATTGTTTAAATACAATTTGTTTTGGCATTTTTTTAAAGACATTTCGAGCGAACAACACAGAAATAATGAAATAGCTGCCAACACTGCAAAACGTAACAGTAAGTTATTTAACGTTTGAGGATTGTCAAGAGGGGTCCCTCATATACATGAACCTATAATTTAGTATGGACAGGCTATGGTAATAATAATACCACGTGCGAGCGAGCTGGTAGCATACAAATCTCGATAAGTGTGACAGACAGAGATATATCATTCGTTATCCTTGTCATAGTTCCACTTTTTTTCTATTTGGCACAAGAGTTGTGGCATACAATGCTGTCAATGCTCGCGCGTGGCTGCATACGAATCCGAAATATTTAATATTATTGTGAATAAAATAGTGTCCTAAAAGTAATTTACGCACGATAAGGTATCTCGTGTTCCGTCTGTGCCAAGAAAATGGTTAATTGTTGCGTGCTTGGCTGTAAAAGCCGGTCGGAACAATGTGATGAAAATATAACCTTTCACACGTAAGTAGAACATCTTTCACTTTTCTGTATACGCAATACGTAAAAATAGCATGGTAAAATTACATTACGCTCAAAATCTTGTAAAATTTGACGATTACAATAGAAATAACATCATTGTTTACATTGTACAAGAAAATATTTCTTGACAAATTATCCGCCCAAATTACGTATATTGTTTATGGTAAGCTGCGAGAGGTGTTAGAATGTCTTCTCGATTTAGCTTCTTTGCAATCATTTTAGGGATACCAGCCAATACAACTTATAAATACCCGATTTCTCGGGTAATTTATACTCTAACAAAATTCTCGTACTTGTTATTACATAACATTCGTATATAATGGATGGGATATATTCTTATATACGTATATTTACTCTGTACTCATAGTAAAGATAAGCTTTTATGTAGCGAGTAATCTCGGACTGTTCATCCGATTTCAAAAATTCTTTCATGTGGCTTTATTTAATCCTGCATCTGCGCCTCCGCTTGTGTTCTTTCTACTACGTGGGTGGAGAGGAGACGCGTGGACAGCTAGTAATAAGTAAAGACGATCGACGGTTTAGAATGAATCATAATTTTCTATAAGCCCTTTGCTTGAAAAATTTTATGTAAAATAATGTGTTTTTTTTTCTAGGTTTCCACTAAATGAGGATGCGCGTGCGCGTAGTATTTGGGTTAAGGCTACATATATATATATTTGTGATCGCATTCTCGAAAACAGTTCTTACGATTTTGATGGCATTTGCAGTATAGGGGTTTATGGGGGCGAAAAATCTATCTCATCATCATATCAGCCGAAATGGCCGGTCCTGCGCCATCCGCATCCAGCGGACTCCCGCGACCTTTGCCAGGTCATCAGTCAACCTTGTAGGGGGCCTCCCACGCTGTGCCTCATAAAAAAAATCGATCTAGCTAGGTCTCATATCTGGGAAAAATCGTTCTCAGCATATTTTTACCCGAGCAGAGCTCTTTATCATTAATCAGTAATAATTTGAATATTTGAATAGTAAATGTTTTTTAATATGGTTGTGTCTCATTTCGGTATTTAGTGTCATTATTTTTCCCGCCTTAAGCCTGCATCGCGGTCAATAGTAAATTTTACAGCTAATGACAAGTTTACCATTGATCACCGCGGCCAGGCCGCGCCAGTCTGTGAGAGACTTTAAGCCTCTCACAGACAGGCGCGGCCTGCGGTGGCGGTCAATAGTAAATTTGACACTAACTGTCAAGTTTACTATGAACCGCCACCGCAGGCCGCGCCAGTGTGATTCAGGCTTTATAATAATTAAGTAGATCAGCACGGCTATCACAGGACGCCCCGCGAGCTGTGTCGCGGCGAGGTAGACTGTCCGTCTCTTTCTAGTTAGAACGATTAGAAAGAGACGGATAGTCTACCTCGCCGCAACACAGCTCGCGGGCGTCCTGTCATAACTGTGCTGATAAGAAACTACCAGGTAAGCCGCTTGCACAAGGACTATTAATTACCTACATGTCATGTTCTGTTACTAGAATCATATTTCATGTTATTAAGCTGAATATTACTAGTGGTTGCGAACAGAGCGCCTGCTAGGCAGTGAATGTGTGTAAAGCTTCAGTAAAAACTACTTACAATAAAAGCGCATTATTTAAAATAAACATATGGAAGCGATGGGGTAATTTTTAGTTACATGGCCACCCCACGGGAATCATCTACTTTGTTGCCGTCCCTCATTGTGGCGACACTTACGTCGCCTCTGTAGGTATATACTCTAAGATCACAGCGAACTAGACGTCCCCCGCGCCCCGCAAGCTTGGCAGCTTTGGTTATAAGTCAACATTAGGCTAAGCAGGGTCTTTAGGATATATGGTCTGTAGCCTTATCAAACGATAAGAGACACGATAGAGCGTCTGTCCCTGGCTAAAACCTTTCGACAGAGCGAGACGGATGCTCTATCGTGTCACTTATCGTGTGATAAGGCCGACCATGATACGGGGTCGGATATGATCCATAATTGGTGTTGTTTCTAGTAGGCAGTAAACTGATAATATCTCGGTTTCATCAGGTATTTTCATTTCAAAATCATTCAAATATACGACCGCTTTAGCTTAGTTGGTAGTGACCCTGCCTACGAAGCAAGAGGTCCTGGGTTCGAATTCCGGTAAGGGCATTTATTTGTGTGATGAGCACGAATATTTGTTCCTGATCATGGATCCTTTCTATGTATTTAAGTATTTATTTATCTATATAAGTATGTTATCGTCGTCTCGTACCCATTTTACAAGCTTTGCTTAGTTTGGGACTAGGTCGATTTGTGTAAGATAGTCCCTTAATATTTATTTATTTATATTATTTATTTAATATGATATTATGATATTAGGTCTACGAGCAGTGGGGTGGCATGGCTTCTAGAGCTTCTTCGCCCCAATTCGTAATTGTCGTTGTAGGATCTGACAACGTAAACGATACTTTAATTTTGGCTGTTCACACCACACGATAGCGTCGGTCCGATACTGAGGGGCTACCGCGAAGTGAAAACGAACTTCGTTTGTATATCTCCGTCTCTGTCGCACTTGCTAGTTCGAGCGATAGAGAGGGAGATACACGAACGAAGTTCGTTTTCGTTTCGCGGTAGCCCCTCTGTTATTTTGTTCCCAGCTTCACCCATGGCCGGCGCATGACTCAAGCATTTTTATATTTCTTTTATTTATTATGTTACAAGCAGCGAACGAAAAAAAACATTGACGTCTAAGTAGCGCCGCAAAATGGTCCCACAAAATGGGTGTTGCTCAAAAAATAAAGTTTCCCCCGAATTTTCTAAAACGCTGAAAGTACTTTTTGTGTATTCTAATAAGTAATCTTTCTATAAAGTTTCAAGTCTCTAGTTCATAAAGTAATGTTTCTCCCATACAAACTTTGCACCCCTACTTAACCCCCTTGAAGGTGGAATTTTCTAAAACGCAGAAAGTACTTTGTTTCTATTCTAATAAGTTACCTTTCTATAAAGTTTCAAGTCTCTAGTTCAAAAAATAATGTTCCCCCCATACAATCATTGCACCCCTATTTAACCCTTTTAGGGGTAGAATTTTCTAAAACGCTGAAAGTACTTTTTTTGTATCTTAATTAGTAATAAGTAATCCTCCTACAAAGTTTCAAGTCTCTAGTTCAAAAAATAAAGTTTCTCCCATACAAACTTTGCACCCCCATTTAACCCTCTTAGGGATGGAATTTCCAAAAATCCCGTCTTATCCCTTGCCTACGTCATAAAAGGAAGTTCTGGTGTAAATTTCAAGTTTCTAGCCCCAGTAGTTTCGGCTGTACGGTGATGAATCAGTCAGGAAGTCTTCTTTTATACAGGGTGGAATCTTGTACGTGATCCAAAATAGCAAAATGTGAATCTATCCATGATTCTGAGCAACTTTTATTATGGGACCAACTTTGTGTTATGCCAAAAAAAACACACCTGTTCATACATTCTTGTCAGTCTAAAATGAGCAGAGTTAATGAAATAGTTGGATTTTTTTGGCATAACACAAAGTTGGTCCCATAATAAAAAACGAATATTAAATGAATGAAATTGTAGTTGCAGTTGTTACGTCTCTGTACGCTACACCCAATTATGACTTCGACATGTTGGTCTGACAAATTGGGGTAAAATCACATAATGTGGATACCCCTTGATGGATCGACGTCTCGTCGACGTGACGTCTCACGCCACGTAAGTGTCATAACAGTCATAAGTAATTAACTTGGCTTTAGCACTACTGTACCCCTAGGCGTTGTTGTATAGTAGGATATACCAATAATTTTATGGAGGATAACATGTTGTATGGAGTACCATTTTTTATCAGTTATTTAACTACACGATTTAGTAGCGGCTTCTAATATACATAATACATCTATAGTTTAATATACGGATAGATAGACAGACATAGAAACTATACGGGTTTCATTTTTGCTATTCTAGCTACGGAACCCTAAAAATCCGTTCTATTAGTGGCACTACACTTGGCGGTATTTGCCCAAATATTCGTGCTGCATTTTTTTTCTTCCTACGGCAAATGAAAGAGAGGCAACGACGCAACGCGAACACGCATTCCCAAGTCTACACACACACGACCATAAGATTCAAGAATTATAAGGGTATGCGCGCACGAGCAACTTTTGTTGCCGGCGACAGTTAATCAGCACGGCTAGCACGCGACGGCGCGTGAGCTCTCTCGATTTTTCTCGCACTATCCATCTCTCTCTTATTAGAACACTTAGAACAAGAGGTATAGTGCGATAAAAATCGAGAGTATGTCGCGCCCGTTCTATGCTAGACGTTCTTTCTCTTTTGCACGCTCGAAGTTTCTCGTGCGTGCATACCCTAATGTAAGTTTGGAACGCACCTCGAGGGGTCAAAGTTTCTTATCATAAAAATCCGATAATAATGTAAACCATTCCTGTTTTGTAATAGCAGATACCAACTCTATCTAGTTGCAATAAAGTTCAGGATTCATTTTAAATGGGTCATATCTGCGAAGATAAATTTGTGTAAATGTTTTTTGAATAATTACGAACGACCGATAAGTTACAATTTTACTTTCAAACCAGCCAGTCGCTCGCCTCATTGTTGTTTTGCTGAATTAATTTACTTTTCTAAAGAATAATCATGCTTATCCTAAAAGGAAGTAGTTTGATCAGCATCAAAATGTGTACGTCGCGAAAGGTTCGTGTTTACTTTAAATATTTTGTGTGTCAGAACAGAACAGTCAGTCGTGCATGAGCAGCTCACCTAACTGGTTAAGTTAGTGAAGTTAATTCCTCAAAAATTAAACGTAAGGTGGTCTTAGCTTGTTACATCAATCACGTTGTCGTTGTTTTCCGTGTCTAATAAGAATTATTATTTATTTGTTTCAACAGTTCCTTCAAGCGATGGCAGCGTATTCGACGAAAGTATCGCTTAACGAAGTGGTAATAGCTTCAGCGGTGAGAACTCCCATTGGATCTTTCAGAGGAAGTCTGGCCAGCCTGTCAGCATCGGAGTTGGGCGCTGTCGCTGTAAAGTCCGCGATAGAACGAGCCGGCATTCCCAAGGAGGAAGTCAAAGAGGTTAATTTATTTCACCTACTTTCGATTTACAGTTAATTAAATACTATAACAGTTACGGTTATTTGACACGGAAGAATTTTTATGCGTGTTCAGTTATAACCTGTTCTATATATCAATCAGATTTTTATCATTGGTGATAATGATAACAGTATTGAGATTTGTGGCAATAATTGCCTATTGTTAAAAAGGTAGAAAATTTCCTCCAGTTGTGTTAACTTGTATTAAAATAATATGGAACTTGGCTATTTTGTTATGGTGCAGAATATTCAAAAATTAAAAACTTTATTTAATAAAACTTGGTTGATTCAGGTGCTTTACTAAAACTTACTAAGGTAATTGGTTACATGAATGCAATAAATATTTGAATTATGCTGGTTACACAACTAGCATTGATTAGCAACCACCTGAAACACAATATTTCTCCAATGAAAGATAATCATATTTCAACATTTCTGGACAAACTGTGAGAACAGAACAAAAAAATATCCTTTCAGTTCAACGACTCATCTAAGTGGTTGCAAACAAGCCCAATAAATTAGGTGGTCGCTATCCAGCGAAATGATCCTTCCTTAAATGTTTCGGGTACATAACATCATACATTTATTAATATTTTTTTTTATATGATAATTAGTGTTTGTCTTTTTAGAATGTTTATGTTATTTTCGGTTAGTTGACTCGTGTTTTTGATTTGAATGATTTGATAATTTAGGTTTAATTTTATATGTTGTTAAATGAATTTCAAACACAACTCACGTTGTTATTGAATAAAGAATAAAGAATAACTAAATCTTGTTGTGGGCCTATAGACGACTTTTGTTACATAGCAGAAAGCAGTAAAATGACTAAAAACTTATGTGATTGCAAAAAATTGAGAATTCCACAAATCAGCCTCAGCCTACCTCTGGCAGACATCATTTGTTTATAATCTGAATACTTATGAAACTAAAAACAGCTGAACACAAACAGACAAATATTTCTTTGTACTTGTTATAATAAAGCACTTTACCTGTACAGTCAGCGTCATATAGATAGTAGCAGCCAGAGTAGACAAATATTTCGTAACACAGCCTTATTCTTACAGTAGTAAAGACGTGTACCGAAATATTTGGCTACCTTGGCTGCTACTAACTATATGACGCTGACTGTACATGGTACTAACTTGTTTAGCTACTTCTGTCAAAACTGTAAGTTCTCTATGTAATCAAATCAACATACCACTTTTTCAACCCCCAATGCAAAGAGAGGGGTGTTATAAGTTTAACGTGTCTGTCTGTGGTATTGTAGTTCCCAAACGGATGGACCGATTTTCGTTTAGGTTTTTTGTGTCATAGATAATTTTATCCTGAGTGTTCTTAGCCATGTTTCATGAAAATCTGTTCAGCCGTTTTTGAGATATTGGAAGTTGTAGTTATCTAGACATGTATTCACTATGTACAGTCGAGGAATTTGAATGTTTAGCACTTTTGGACCTTAACGTCATTAAAATAGAGTTGACATGTGCCAAACCTTCATTTTCCTCGACCGTACATGCTGTTAAAATATGGTTGAATTCTACTGGGCATGTAGAAGGGTAATCCTGAAAACAGTGGACACTATCATGTCTTGTGGTTTTTAACCGACTTCAAAAAAAAGGAGGTTCTCAATTTAGTTGCATTTTTTTTTTTTTTTTTTTTCAAAGTTTATTACCTCAGAACTTCGTCATTGATGAGCCGATTCGAAAATTTAATTTTTTGTTTGTAAGTATATATGCATCCAGGTGGGTCCCATTTTTTTAAAATGTAGTTGGATGATGCAATCCATGAGGAATTGAGAGAACTCCTCAATTATATAACGCATGCGTGTAGTGATTTTGGTATTTTCTATTATATCTCGTGTATTTACATCCGGAAATCATAAATTTGGTGGAGTGGAACTGATGACGAAGACCACAGATGACTTATGGAATTCCTCGATTATGTACTTAAAGTACAAAAGCACGTCACAGATTCTGATAAGATTCTGTTGAAATAGCAGCTAATGAAGTACCAAAGGTGATCCTTGTGGAATCGGCGGAAGTCCTCAAATATTATCGGGCCACATACAGCGATTGGGTTTTTTTCTCTAATAATCAACGCATTTGCTCTCGGAAATCAGTTCATGTGGTAAATTGGAAAATAAATGTGGAAATGTTCTTGTGGCTTGGCGGAGTACTAAATTGAAGTCGGTTAAAACTTTGTTTTTGAAGTAAATTATGTTATTGAGGTTTGTGGTTTTTAATAGAAAAATCATAAGGGATTTTTTTTTATTCCTTCTAATCATCTCTTTTAGGATTGCTGGTGGCTGTGTTGAATAGTAGATTTTTTTTAAGAGCTAAATAACTTTTTGAATTGATTGCTTGTGTGGATCCAGACTATAAACTATCTTCATGCAAAATTTAATCCAAATCGGTTGAGCCATTTAAGTGTGATTAAGTAACAAACATCCAAACTTTCGCATTTATAATATTAGTAGGATCTATACTCAATCTCGTGTTGATTCTTCTCTGCTCAACTACACATATACAAACTACGTCAACGCTCTCGGAAATATCTGAGACACTCATCTAACAGTTGTCTATACAAATACTTACTAATATATATATTGGTAAATTAATCCGTCAGTGTATGAGTTTTTAAGTGGTAGTCACCGAAACTACTCATGCGATTTCAATGTTTTTGGGCCTTCATGAGAGATAGGGCTCTGCCCGAGCTTTACGTGATGCGCAAGCGGCGCCGCAGGGACAGCTAGTATCATATATTTTGGAGTCCTGATTTTCTCAGATTTTACTGCTAGTCACTGTTGAATGAATATACATTCAAGTTTAATGGCATTCAGTTGAATTTGTAAAACTCTTTTTTTATTTTTTTTATTACATGTCCTCGAGTTCCATAACCTTGCAACAATGCTACGTTATTTAACTCCCTATAATTTAAATGTATAATACCTCAAATAATTTATTCCTAAAATCCATGAATTGCTTACTAAGCTGAAAATCATGTTTTTGTTTATCATTTATGTACGGTAATTGTATTGTAATTAGATGATTGTTATTAAGTCCAGCAAAAAACCAACTCAAGCATTTAATAATTATATTGTCATCTCGACAATCCTATCTCACTCACTGTCTCATTATAATTGGGTTTGGCAATTGCGAGTCGGACATGCTCATAGAACGAAAAAACAAATTTAATTAATATTTTTTCTGTATTTGTAGGTGTACATCGGCAATGTTTGCTCTGCGAGCCTTGGGCAGGCTCCCGCGCGGCAAGCTGTCATCTTCGCAGGACTCCCGAAGAGCACAATCTGCACCACAGTCAACAAAGTGTGCTCGTCCGGCATGAAATCCATCATGCTAGCAGCACAAGGCTTACAGACCGGAGCGCAGGACGTTATGGTCGCCGGAGGCATGGAATCCATGTCCAATGTCCCCTACTACTTGAAAAGAGGCGAGACTCCATACGGCGGCATGCAACTGGTCGACGGCATCGTCCACGATGGACTCACGGACGTATACAACAAGTTCCATATGGGTAACTGTGCCGAGAACACTGCCAAGAAACTGAATATCTCAAGGCAGGAACAAGATGACTATGCAGTATCCAGTTATAAAAGGAGTGCTGCGGCGTACGAATCCAAGGCATTCGCTGATGAATTAGTCTCAGTACCAGTTCCGCAGAAGAGAGGCGCAGCGCCCGTCATTTTCGCGGAAGATGAGGAATATAAGCGAGTCAATTTTGAGAAGTTCAACAAGTTAGCAACGGTTTTCCAAAAGGAAAACGGCACAGTCACGGCTGGTAACGCCTCGACATTGAACGATGGGGCTGCCGCGTTAGTTCTCATGACCAGGGAAGCAGCGGAGAGACTAAAAGTCACTCCCATCGCCCGTATAGTCGGCTTCGCTGACGGTGAATGCGACCCTATCGACTTCCCCATCGCTCCAGCCGTGGCTATACCTAAACTATTAGAAAGAACCGGCGTTAAAAAGGACGAGGTAGCCATGTGGGAGATCAACGAAGCCTTCAGCGTTGTAGCTGTCGCTAATAAGAAAATTCTTGATTTAGATCCTTCTAAGATTAACATCCATGGCGGGGCTGTGAGCCTTGGGCATCCTATTGGCATGTCTGGTGCTCGCATTGTGGTTCATCTATGCCATGCTCTGAAAAAGGGAGAGAAGGGCGTAGCCTCCATCTGTAACGGAGGTGGCGGCGCCTCATCCATTATGATCGAAAAATTGTAAGTTTCAGTATATGATTCTGTATTTTCTAGTATTGTATTCTATTGTGCCTTTTACATTATTGCTGACATAACAGAACAGCTTGCAGGGTTGTATTGTATGTTAAATTAATATACATTTTAGCTTTAAGATATATCGTTTTACCAGTTGTGTAAATATGAAATAGTGAATCATTATATAGTTATTTATTATATGGAATGTCGATGTTATTAAATCATTTATTTGTCGTTTTTATGATTAAATTTTTTGATTATGTTCTTGAGATGGTGTTTCTTTGCAGATCTCAAGATACTGTTGGGAAACCCGTTATTACGTTCTATACGAAAGATCCGTGTCAGTTATGTGACGTAGTTATGGAAGAACTTGAGCCATATAAAGACAGATTAGTTACAGAAAAGGTTGATATTACACAGCAAGGGAATGTGAGATGGCTAAGGCTTTACAGGCATGATATTCCTGTGTTGTTCCTCAACGGACAGTTTCTTTGTATGCACAGATTGGACAAGCCCCTACTTGATAGAAGATTACAAATTATCGAAGAAATAGCTTCCAAGAAGTAAATTCAACATTTCGTTATGTTTTCACTTTCGAACACTAACAATAAGTTATTGCATTGTCGCCAAGGTAAAGTAAACTTCACGCTTCTTAGGGTTCCGTAGCCAAATGGCAAAAAACGAAACCCTTATGGATTCGTCCGTATGTCGCAGGCATTTTACTCAAAAACTACAAGGCGTATTTGAATAAAATTTTGAGGATAGCTGTATTTTGTTGGCCGCTACAGTTTTGTAATTAAATCACAAAAAAAAATTTTTTAGGGGTACACTCCATACATAAAACTGAAAGTCAAAATTTTTTTTTTTCATTGCAACCCCACGTGTGGCACATTTTCAAAATAAATATAAGGTTTCTCAGCAACTTTTTTGATTAACTGAATAGAGTCGGAGATAATCGCCCCGAAACTCCCGAAAGTGGTCCCGGTGAAAGGTCCCGGTGTCCGTTTAACATCAGGCAGGCTATACGCACGTTTGCCACCTAATTGGTATAAAAAAAATCTAGATAATGTTTCTATTACCTATAATTATGCAATAAATGAATTCTATTCTATTCTATTCTATTATTTTCTATATTTTATATAAATTAGATTCTATTCTTTTTTCTATAAGGCTGCGATACCGACCGTCTCAGCAATGGAGAAGTCGAAAAGAGACTCGTCCCGTCCTCTTCTTCCTTGATCTAAATTGTAATAAAATAAGAACGAAATGACGAGGCTGTTCGCAGCAGAACCAAGGTGACAGATGTGGCCTTCCGGATCGCTAAACTTAAGTGGCAGTGGGCGGGGCACATAGCACGTAGAACCGATGGCCGTTGGGGCGGAAAGGTTCTCGAGTGGCGACCACGTACCGGAAGGCGCGGCGTGGGTAGGCCCCCGACAAGGTGGACTGATGACCTGGTAAAGGTTGCGGGTGTCCGCTGGATGCGGGTGGCGCAGGACCGGTCGCTTTGGCACTCTTTGGGGGAGGCCTATGTCCAGCAGTGGACGTCTTTCGGCTGATATGATGATGATGAAGAACGAATCATAAGGGCGGGTTGTACCAACTTACGATTACAGACCGATCAACGTTAAATATGGCGTCGGCAGCTGTCACTTCATAGAAACTTGTCAAACTCTCCATACATTCAGATTTTAACGAACACAGTTTACGATTACAGGCGGTCTGGTGCAACCCACCCTAAGACTACAGGGGCCCGTTTCATGAAGCAACAAGTTACAAATTACAAGCGGATGTCTCTTTCTGTCAAAAGGTATTGAAAAGAGACTTCCGCTTGTAATTTGTAACTTGTTGCTTCATGAAACGGGCCCCGGTAGTAGGTATATGTTAATTTCTAAAATCGAAAGCAAAGCAATCAAAAATAGTCCAGGCAATGAACTGACAACTTGTATGGGAAAAAAGTCAATTTTGGAAATAATTTATAATAGCTTATTTTTTATTTATAACGGATATATTATCAATTAAATAGTTACCCAGCGACAAAATCCGACAAAATTTCAGACATCGAAAAAATGATAAGTTAACTGGCTTCTAAAAAGTCAGTAAAAATATTAATAAATGTTTTTGTCTTTATTTTGGTTCATTTATATTTGCTCTATAATATTCAAGATAAATCGTACAAAAAAAGATAATGCATGCTTCATTGAAATCTACATAATTACTTCCGGGTGGAAAGTTTGTCGGATTCTTGACTAAATCATCTTAGAATGACATTTTCAAATGAAATCAACAAAAAAAATGCTATTATAAATTAATGTTTTTCAAAACCGTATTTTGCCTGGAGTAAAACTCCGAAATGGACATCTGTTAATATTTTATGGCCTAGTAACACCAAGTAACAACTTATTATTGATTACTGGCAACATTGCACAGAACTGTCATCGCACGGTTGTCATGCGAGATTATTTTGGAAAATTCGTGGTGTTTTCATAATTTCTCAACAATTATGTGACTTCCTAATTACTTTAAACCGTGATCCGATTCGCGTGTCTCGGTTACGTTCAGTCTAATTCATCGTTTTCGTACAATTTGCGGTGTTCCCGTGGCAATACCTACGATGGATAACGGGGCGATACAAACACTGGAGACTGCGGCCCAGATGCTGATGGTATGACTAAAATGAATATCTATAAACCTGTCCTAAAATGAATATCTATAAACCTGTCCTAAAATGAATATCTATAAACCTGTCCTAAAATTACATAGACACTGACACATTTAACCGTCGCAATGAGCTCTATAACAGAGATAAACTACGCGTTGCCAGTAGCTTCAAAGCGCAGGAACGGAGTTGATAACAACAACCTAATTGAATATTACTGAAAAAAAAATTGCGATTCCAAAGAAGTACAAAATCCATTCTTCTTTTTATAATAGGCAGTACAGATAGCTGTTACTGATTAGTTTTCTTTGTGGTACATATTTTAATGGTCTAAATGCTTTTTTGATGAGAGTAAAGGTTATAATTGGGGTGCCATAATTGGTTTTAAGAAAGTAAGTTTTTTCCTCAATTTAAACCGATGCGCACTCCACGGTCTTCACCAGAAAATCCAAGACTTGTTAAATAATTGGCAGTTCTTTAAAAATTGTTTTGTGCCCTTAATAAAAATATTGATATGCTTAAATGCACAGCTAAAATCCAAGAGTCATTATATATAAATGTCCAAGCACATGACAAATATACTACTGTTAAAGAGTGGACTCGCAAAGACTAGCTTTGTAAGAGGCACTGCTACATAGACCACAAAATTCCATTTGGGTTTGCTATATATTTAATTATTCTATAGTATCTCACCGTAGATGATAGGGCACCTCATAAGAACAATATAATTAATCGATATGATACAGAGAAAGAATATAATGGAAAAATAAACCATCTAGCTATCAGTCTAGCGTTAATAGAAAGGTCGCAGGTTCGAATGCTGATGGGGGCTACAGACGAAGATGGTTTATTTTTCCATTATATTCTTTCTCTGTATCATATTGATTATAAAATGATCGGGGTAACTTCCTCGTTAAAAATAACACGAAAAACAAAAATATTTAACTAGAAATAATTTGTTTTCGTGATAAGGGTATTTAACAATATAATTGAAGGAAATATAGAGGGGAAGCGAGGAAGACGAAGACCTAGAATAGACTACATAGAGCAACTCAAAAAGAGAGTTGATGTTAGGTCGTGTCAAAGAGGTTGCGTGGGATCGGAGTGGATGGGGAGGGCCTACTTTAAGCTACACCGACAAGAGCTTAGCTTAGTGTTTCAAAATAAAGCTTGAATCACCCTTTTCATGTGCTGCTGGTTCAAGTGTTTCAATTACGTATAGTTTTATGATGCAAACTATTTTTAAGTAATTAAGATATGTGTAACATAGCTTAAAAGTTGTCTATATTCCTACCAAAATTTTGTTTGTTTTGAATTTGACATTGATGAATAATCCGCAAAATTCAATGGATGAAAATCACTGTTTTCATAAAATTCTCCATACAAAACGCCAATTTCATAGGTAAGGACCTAATATACATTATGAAAACATATTCTGAAATCAAAATTAAATGCAATTTTTGCACACATTATATTCTGGTTTTGCATTCAATTCTCAGAAAATAATTTTTCATATTTATTGGAATTGCTGGGCATCCGCCCGCGTATCACACAGACGTCAAGTGAAGATGTGCAATAAACTATCGCCTAGTCTGGTGAAAGAATTTTTGAAATTGGTTAAGTCAATCCAGAGATAAGAATTAAAATTATTAATTTCAATTATTTACAAATAATAACTATTCTGTACACACATCTATGTAACTGACAAGTCATAATTTTTATACATTTTTATCTTGTACATTTACTGTACCAATGATTTAAATTGTAAAATTATGATAATAAATAAATCTGAATCTGAATCTAAGATAATCTCTCCAATGACAAACTTCAATCCCCAATAACTTAAATCAATGTGGTTGCTATCCTGTTCCGTCTGCCAGGAGACAACATGAGATGTAACCATGGCAACAAAAAGTTGAATTTCACAATATAGGTTTAGTAGATAGTGGATTCCGATAAAAGCACCTACTCACACATGGAGATTAATCTCTAATTTTTCAGTTTTATCAGGATTTCGTTTTTTGTTAGCAGAGTTAGGTTTAGTAGAGTTAAACCTTACGTTCTACGTCTATAGAAAAACAAGTCTAAGGAAAGGGGGTCCACATTTAAAAAATACTACATACTTTAGCAGTGTTGGCCATTTTGTATTTAAAATAGATTACTTCAACAATAGAGACTATTCCAGTAATAAAGTATTTATTAAACATGGCCTTATCATTTGAAAGCGTTTATTAGCATGTAGCTATTGTGGTTGAACAATTGCTTTGTTGGACAGATGGGTCTGAAGATACGAACCGTTTTAGAAATATAATATCCCATTAGAAACATAAATGTGAAATGAGAACCAAGTTCAATATTATGAATATTATAATATATGCCTTGGTTGTTGACTTCAACGACAAAAGAAGTGAGATCTAAATTGGTGCCCAGTTCAATGGTCAGTTCTGAAAAATATGTATAACAACATAAAATATTTTATAACTTAAAATATAATTTCTCCTTATAACTTAGGATAAGATATTAAAGCCTAAGGTCTGACTTGGCAAGTTTTCATATACGAATTATTTTATAGCCTTCGCAACTTCTAAAGCTGTAAGTTCTTATTTTAATCTTCCGAAAATTTGGCTTGCTAGTAGAAACTAACCATCGAACAATTGGCTCTTCCATGACTGTTTTAGTAGGTACAGTCGAGTTCTTCAATATCTATACAGACAACCTATCAAAAATATCTACACATTTGTCTTACGTCAGTAACAATAAAGTCTCTGTATATATATTTTTGAAAGGTTGTCTGTGTAGATATTGGAGAACTCAACTGTACTTTAATAATAATTTGTACATATGTATCTCGCAAGTCTCAATATATGAGCCAAATTTGTTGCATTATGTTTATGTGAAATAGTTTTTGAGTTATGAGGGTGTCGTGAATAGTCATGATTCACGATAGTATTTACATTGATGTTAATAATCATGTCTCAAACAGCCGATTTATTTCATGTAGCAACACCCACAATCTTTTTATAACAATGTTGACGGGTAGGCGAGTTGTCACAGTTCTTAACGGCTATATTGCGTACGAACAGTTAAGTGCAGATTTGTAGTGTTAGATTTGGAGGAAAACCAGGGTGAGCTCTTTCCATAATCACTTTCAATGCATCCTATGACATTGTAACGATTTGGTTCATTTACACGTGGGTTCACGTGTTTTACACAGCTCGGACGATGATTGTTCATGATGTGATGTATTTATGTGCGTCCACAGGTCTTATTCTATTTGGGAGGCGTGACGGTATATTATGTATATGAATAAGGTTTTCCTACATGTCACGTACATGCGATAACACAGTTCTTAGTCGTGGAGTTCTTTAGTGTGAAAGGATTAGTAACAAGTGTAACAACAAGGGTCTCAGGTTCGGTAGTTTCAGCCTCAGACCATGTCGTCATCAATCAAGGGTGCACCCGGGTAATTATAACTGGAACAATATAGTGTGTGAATTGGTACAGTATCAGTCGTGTGGTAAGGGATGTCTGTAAGGGGAGGTGGAGGACATTCTCGGGGACGAAGGTCCCCACATCTCAGATGGAGCTGGTACGCATAAGGCGGCAGCTCATATGTCAGATATATAAAGGATTCCGGAAGCTGTATGTGTAGGTTCATAGTTGCATATATGCTAATACAGATACCTAAGCTAGAGTGCTATAGGTACTATTTCGCGGCCATGAGAGTGACCAGAAGTGGCTTCGCGACATGGTGGAGCATGCTGGGATCTAAACCAGTCTTAGCTTAGTTTGTTTATGAAATTAACACTTTATTTGCCCCAGCTTCCTGATAATACAATGTAAAATGTACCATGCGCATGATGGACTCAAAAGCAGATTACTGTTCATAAAGTTAAACTAAAGATTTAAAACCATCCATGAGAAGAAAGAGCTTATCATTAGTAGAAACGTGTCTTAATCGGTTTAGTCATTTCTAACTTTACACAAAACATACATAAGAACATCAAATTGCTTTGTATTATGTCAGTAGATGTTACTTATATACAAAGGTGACGGTTAAAACCAGGTTATTTAACAGAACAATAACATTAATCAATATTTAGTGTGGTGCAAAAATTTTAGACTCTTTAGACAATATAATTAAGCTCCCATACAGTACATTTCAATATTATGTTACGTTAAGTGGCCTGGCCTAAAGAAATTATATGGCAATTAAAAAGAGTTGAAACCATTTGTATTTTTTATTGAAACAATGGCAAATTAAGGGATTATATTACTAATATTAATATATCCTACACTATTAAATGAGCAGCATTGGTATATTTATTTGATTATCAATGGTTTTTAGAAAACAGCGCAAAGGATTTCGATATTTATTTACTGCACGACTTTACGGGGGTGAAAATAATCACCTCGTTTTCTTTGTAAAAACCAATGAGCAAGGCCCGGTCTTCCAGGTACTATATTTGAAGGTTGCGTTTTTATGGAAAAAAAATGAGCTCAACATTTTCTGGTGAATCGGATTAATTGTCCTGATGGCAGTCAAGATGTCAGATGGTCAAGAGTGGACGAACTAAAGAGACTATTAGCTAGCAGGCACAAATAATAAAATGCGAATGAGTTTTTTTTCAATTTGCCGATGCCGGTAACACTTTACGTTTTGAAATAATCTGTGGAGGAGGAATATTTAGACGGTATACTTAATGTTATTCTCAAGTTTCGTTTAGATTTGATCAGTGTATTTGTTTCTAGGTATTTATTTATATTTTTATTATTGAAATGAGAAGAATGGGAGCAACCTGGGAACTTACTTGTTTGTTGTATTAGTTGGAAGAGGCTTTGGTGCCGATTCACGTTTATTTCTGTGATTACTGTGAAATCATGGAAGTGTCATTTATTGACACTTGTGATATATCAGACGAGCGGTGGTAAAGAATTTAATGAAGTGTCAAGTATTATAAATCGCATAGTGAGTCGTATACTGTGTGGGGTCTGGTGAATGTCGTGATGCTTGACGAAACACGGGATGTAACCATATTATCAGTATGATACACAATAGTATACCTATTCCAAAAAATGGTTGCAGGTGGCCCGGCCCTCATTTACGAGAAAGTTAGATGCACTAGGTTCCTATCAATTGTTAGGTGGCAGAGAAAAAAAAAATATTTATTACAAAACATCTTCATCACATATCCATCACGCGATAGATTAGGTGGAGTCTTGGAATATAAATCAATTAAGATTCATTGGATACGTTGAAATATTGTAAAATGCTCTATTGACTATAATCAGTAGGTATTAATCATTCAAATTTTTCCCATCATAGTAGAAAGAAAAAATTAATCGTAAAATTACCAACATATGAATCATGAATATATACACGCGTGACCATAGCCGTAGCTATTTGGTAAATACAACAAGATCTACACCTAGAAGTTGTAAACACTTACCTTCGTCGACTCCGACTCCTGATTCAGAGTATAGTAATACTCTGAATCAGGATCTAAAATGGTTATGTAAAAGGTTGATGTTTCTGTTAATCCGTTCCTTACAAAGTAGTTGTATGAATTCTTGTATAAGTATATTCAATTCTGACTTGAAAGTAGAAACTCCGATAACTCACGTGAATTTGTCAAGTGATCTCAAAGAATAACATTTGGTAGGTGCAACCGAAAGTTCGGCTCATGGGTAGAATACGTTCAGACTCGAGCATCATCTAATGTTATGGCTTCGGTAATGTTAAACAAAGATTTACTAATCCGGAATTTTTTAATATTTCGTAATTGGACTTTCATACTCGTACAAAGGCAAATATTAGATTTCAGATTATAGATTATTTAACGATAAGTGCATCACATTTACAAGCCTAAATACATATCATTTACAGTTTTTGAACCGTGTTAGGGTCAGTGATACGCAAGGTTCGCTTTGGACAGATCTACCCCTTGAATTAGAATCCAGTGAAAATTACTGAAATAAGCGTTACTCAAGTTACTGGGAGACAATATAGATGCGATTCTAGACAGTGTGTAGCACGTAGCGGACAGCCTTTCACATACATAGTCAATCTGTGATGGTGAATGAATGGTGTTGTTGGTGGTTATGTTTAGTAAGCTATGTTTTGTTTAAACTGCATTAGTGTAAAATGCATAATGTTTATTATCAATCAGGTTTATCAGACACAGTCGATACACGATGGGGAGGCCGATGAGTCTAACGCCTCTCTAGGAGGCAAATCACAGAGTGTAGGTACATAATGCTGCATCTAGCACTTGGTTTTAACAGCTCACAATCGAGTTCAAAGCAGTGTCTAGGAATATGGCTAGTCGCACACCTAATACTAAACCCAGAAGGAGCACTGAACTTTGTTTGTGATTGGACCGGTTTCCTCACGATGTGAACATCAGAATCCTAGGTTATGTGAATAATTTCAACATGTCACCTTGAAAGATACGTCTTATCCCTAATGTAACTTAGCATCATTCGAGCATATATATGTATAGACACGCGCAGCGGGCGTTGGATATATTGCAAACATGACTTTAGACTTGAATCTGAAACATTCGTTAAGGAAAACAAATAATGCAGTATCCTGCAGACAATGATCATACTCAATGTAATATCGTGACAACTGCTCAGAAAACTCGAACTTGTAAGTACATTAGCAGACAGATAGCCTCGGAGCCGGAACAACTATATTTTAGACAAGATTGCTGCAAGACTGACCACCAGTTATTAGTGTTACCTCAAGAAGCTAAAGTTACGAAGCACCACGCTTCCTTAATCAGAAAAATGTCAGCAACTGGCGATTAGTAGCAGAAAGAGATCAAGGATGACAGTCCTATTTCGTGTGCACAGTCGCAGAGCAGCATCTCATGTCAGACGCATGACACTTCATATTGTTAATTCTTCTTAGTGTTTCTCTACCTTTCTTTTATACTTAGTTTTTCAGTCGGTTCTATATTCGTATGTTTTATAGTCAGCAAAAAGACCGGTAGAGACAGATATACCACATACTTTAATTTAATAAGACCAGTGGGTGAGTGGTCTGCTACGTCTACGTGCACGTCAGTTCAGAGATATCCCGATTTGATCTTCAGTTCATAGAGTTTTCTCTAACTCAAACGCACTGCTCATCTCATTCTAATTCAATTTTGGTTGAAAGCTTTAATTTTGTAACTAACTTGTAAGAAATATAGAATAGAACAGAATTAATTTATTTTGGAACAACAACAGTAATACACATCACATAAGGCTTAAATCTAGAAATGGAATTTATTGTTGCTTCTATAAAGGACTCCACTCAGGATGAGTCGAGACAAAGAGTGCAACGATGCTGATTTTCAGTGGATCCGATAAAATAAATATATGGATGTCTCAAGAACTCAGAAACTCAACAAACCGTCAAAGCAAAGAAGGTCCAGTTCAAGACTTAATTTTCTAAAATCAGAAACACGATCGTCAAAGGAATTCAAGACTAACTAAAGTAACTAAGGACCTGACCATCCCCCTGTTACTATAAGTCATAAGCTTCATATGGCGAACATGCCTTGCGATATGAATATACCTGATGCCCGTCGCATAAGCTGACGCCAACAGTATGCAAGCATCAAAGGAATTTATGCGTTAATAGGCTAGGGTTTAACAGGATGTATTGTATCGTTTGAGGTACCTTCCGAGTTGATATATAATCCTATTGTGGACAGCTACGAGCTAGAATTCAATCAAGAAACTTTCTTCAATCCATCCTAGAGCAGCTCTTCAAATGGTACTTAATTACAATTAATACGTTTTATAGATTTTGAAAAGGCGTTCGTCGGTATCTCGGGAGGCAGTTCTCAGACAATAATAGGTACCCGTGTTCTATAGGTATATGCGTTATGGATCTCATTATAAACGACATCAAAACCATCACCTTGGATATTTTTTTAGAGCAACGATTGTTGTTCTAATCTTGGGAACTGCAAAAAAAACTAGTGAAAATCTTTGTCTCCTTGATGAAAACACTCAGAAGAGATATCATGCGTGCACGGCAATGATAATGACACTAACAACATAACGTTATGTCGACGGAAGTTTTAAAGTAGCTCCAATCAAAGACAAACTTCTCAAACCCGTCTGTGATGGTTCGCAAAAAGAGAAAAATACCGTTATATCGACAATATCGTTATCATTGCATTAAGGCTTCCCGAACACCCGAGATGAAGAGGTAGACCAAAGTCCACGTGGTAGCCCAATATTAGAAAAGATGTAATGTAAGGAACCTGGTCATATATGAACAGACAACCCAGAATCGATATCGTTACGCATGCAAACTGACAAGGATACCTGACCTTACATAGATGGTAAAAGATAAGGAAAATAAATTGAGACTAATACCGTTACCATAAAAAATTACAATGGAAGTAAGTGTACTTCCATATAAGTGTATACTGATAGTAAATGGTCGGTATTCAATATAATATTCAATATTGGTCGATCAACAGGCAGCATTAAAAATAAGCTACCATGTTAGCGAGTGGGCGTCACACTATTTGACTAAATTCGGAATGAATACAGTAGGAGAATAATCTCTACAAACATAGATAAGTAACTGAGATTTATAAAATCTGAAAGATTCGAAAAACCACTATAAGGACCAAACTGATCCAAATCTCATAATGAAGTATTTCCGTATACCTAGTACAAAGACCTGAACGTTGCGTTAGATGTCGCAAACACTATGGAATGCACGTCACACCAAATGTAATGTATAACGAATGAAATACGAACTGCTGCAAGTGACACTTAGTTGATAGCAGGCGTTAATTTTATATCGTTAACTTTTATTTGTAATATCCGAGAAATAAGTTACAAAATAATTTAATTTAGTCACTGATGTTATTTTATAGACAATGTTGTGACACAGTGCATGATTATGAACTAAAGAGGTGGAGTTGTATTGCGAATAGTTGAACTAATTAAGCATTAATAATAACCGATACACTATGGGATTGGACATCATGTGACATTGCACGGTCATAACAAGTGTTGTACCTATGTACTGGCGTCTATTGTCCATGTGCGAGGATTGAAAATAAGCAATATTCAGTCTCCGAAACATGCATATCGCTTAACATCTCATCGAAAAATCACATGTTAAAGAACAGTCGCCGTACAAAAATGGCGCCCTCGGTGGCTCTTGGCAGAGGTAAAGAATATGAGGAATACAAGAAATAGTTGAAAATAATGATTTTCATGCCTTCAGCTCAGAATCAGTGTTTATTTAAAACTCAACCAATTTAATCACGTAGTGAATAGCGATACTCAAAATGATGACTTTTAGTATCCCTCAAAAATCATTCATCAATATATCATTGGTACACTTTGGAAGTGCTCAGAATACTGGTTTGGCAGTGCTCAAAATAGCATCACGGTCCTCAGAACAGTTTTGTGACGCTCAGAAGCCTGAGTTTAGCGGTCCTCAGAACAGTTTTCGTAGGGCTCAGAGGCCTAGGTTTAGCGATCCTCAGAACAGTTCTCGTAAGGCTCAGGAGCCTACTCGTAGGATAAGCAGTCCTCAGAATTATTTTCAAGAGTCTCATTGACGTAAGATAAGCGGTCCTCAGAATAGTTTTCATGGTGTTCAGAATCCTGGTCTTGGCAGTCCTCAGACTCGAGCACAATTTTCAACACAGTTTGCAATAGTGCTTCAATTTTTCAATACACGAATGTTTTGCACCGTTTCTTTGGAAATACTCATTTAACACTGCTGGTTTTGCTTGACTCGACCACTGATCACCGTTGTAGATACTACTGTCATTGTTGATTTAAAACGTATATAACTGCGCATAAAAATAGGAAAGATCCGATAAAGTAGTAGCCAGATATATACAGTGACACCTTGACATAACTGGGACTTAAAGGGACCGGCAAATGTGTCTCGCTTAAAGAGGTATTCCACTTATCCAGTGTCTTAATTAATGTCTGTCTCATTTACAGAGGGTTCCATTAATACAGGTGAATCAAGAAATAATGTTTGTTATAAAGGTGCGATTTTTAAATGTTAATAAAAAAAGTTAATAGAATAGAATAGAATAGAAATGTATTCGGATAACACATCATTACACATACATTCACAATATAATGCACCTTAAGAACTAACAAATAGGGATGTGCTACCGAAAAGGTCTCCACTCAGCAATGCAGTTGACACAGCAGTGCCAGCGGCGCTGGTTTTTCTGTGGATTCAGCGAGGTGTGCGGGACAGCATATTGCGCGACTCGTATTAAGGCCGGTATAAATACATAAAAATTACAAACAAGATAATATTGAACACATATAAGATATAAGTTTATAAATAAAATTGTGGTTAAATTAATTTCTCTCTAATAATAAACAGAAATAATCAAGCACGTTTTTATGAACAGTACAAAAACGCATACAGAATCAGTCAATCAACAAACACTGTTATTTTACTTTGAATTTTGGAAGTAACTTGAGGTCATTTAGGCACAAATCGGCCAAGTGCGAATTTTACGGAATAACTAAGAATAAGTGAACAAGACCAAAGTATATCACTATCACTACATAGTATTAAACAAAGTCGCTTCCCGCTATGCCCTATGCATGCTTAGATCTGTAAAACTATGCAATGGATTTTGATGCGGTTTTTTTTTAATAGATAGGGTGATTCAAGAGTAAGGTTCATATGTATAATTGCCTTGTGAAGCCGGGGCGGGTCGCTTAGTCAGCAATAAAGTCCGAGTTAAGTTAAGAGGTATGAAATAAAAGAAAACAATTCACTAAAAAATATTCTTAAAATATAGTCTTAGTAAAAGAGATAAAATACACTTGTCTGTCTCAATTATAGAAACAATTATGAAGATAACATCGAAAGCAGTAATTCCAGATAGATAGGGTTGGTTTATGCCACTAACAGAGGTAATTCAGTGCTTAAGCATGAGATCCAGCTATCGAGGTTTTTACTTATCGAGGTCCCACTAAACCAAGTTTACTGTATATCAAAAGGTTTTATATCAAGTATGAAACATTACTAATTTTATTTATGTACCTATTGAGACTGCAGTGCTCACTCCACGGTCAAACTTAGTTTGTGGTGGTAGGTACCTGTACCTACTGAAATAATTCATTTTATTTTCGGTTTTATAAAATAAAGTGTTATTTTTTGAGGTGTACAATAAAGTTTATTTGTTGCATTGTCAAGAAAATTAAAATTCAATCACACTGAGCTGCGCAGAATAATTTTTAAATAGTTACATTCGAGCAGGAATCAGGGAAATCAAGTAAATGAGTACGCAGATAGATTAAGATTTGTGGTGGTAATGGACGACCGTTTAATATTTATGGTAAGCAATTTTGCCGGTCGTGGAGGATTCCATACCATGGAAAAAGTAAACGAATATTAAGACGATAGTAAAATCTGTCCAGACATTCGTTTTAATCTAGCAAGGTAAAGCAACTCCTATTGCGGCAACCTAAAAGTACGTTCATGAATCAGCAATGCACAATATATAGAAGTATTTTTTCAGTTCTTTGTCGTTTCGTAACTTTCAGTGTCGTGAGAGTGAAAGACGCTGATGCATTATGTACTCGGTATGCATGTGTCTCAGTTCGACGTGGATCATACGTAGATTCGAAGAAGTCTTGATGTGTTTGCCACCATGGATAGATAATTCACGTTAACAGCAAAAATACGCTAGCAAATCCAACATACTGTTTACGATATAGTATATAGGATACGACTGATTGCTTATTACAAAATGAAATGCCACGACACGATGAAGCTTGGTTGGTCTAGAGGATAAAGGACCTCGCAGTTGGCACGTATACCTCGGGTCTCACGAAACGTTTGGAACTGATTTAGAAAGTGCGTCAAGATGAGCTTATCAGACTTTACAGCTATCAGAAATTATGTAGATCATTATTCCAGCTAATCCATTGTATTCGATGTTGCAATCACCTACAAAGTCTGCATTGGCCAATCAAGGCGAAGGACAGGATCCAGAGCTTGTCAAAATTCACAATGGGAAAAGAACGGTTATTTCAAAGATCTGAGGAAGACTTAAATAAAGCTGTGAATGATGATTATATTAATACTCTACTGAAGATATGATCGCTAGTTTTCTGGGGGGCCGGGAGTGTCGTGAATAGTCATGATTCACGATAGTATTTACATTGATGTTAATAATCATGTCTCAAACAGCCGATTTATTTCATGTAGCAACACCCACAATCTTTTTATAACAATGTTGACGGGTAGGCGAGTTGTCACAGTTCTTAACGGCTATATTGCGTACGAACAGTTAAGTGCAGATTTGTAGTGTTAGATTTGGAGGAAAACCAGGGTGAGCTCTTTCCATAATCACTTTCAATGCATCCTATGACATTGTAACGATTTGGTTCATTTACACGTGGGTTCACGTGTTTTACACAGCTCGGACGATGATTGTTCATGATGTGATGTATTTATGTGCGTCCACAGGTCTTATTCTATTTGGGAGGCGTGACGGTATATTATGTATATGAATAAGGTTTTCCTACATGTCACGTACATGCGATAACACAGTTCTTAGTCGTGGAGTTCTTTAGTGTGAAAGGATTAGTAACAAGTGTAACAACAAGGGTCTCAGGTTCGGTAGTTTCAGCCTCAGACCATGTCGTCATCAATCAAGGGTGCACCCGGGTAATTATAACTGGAACAATATAGTGTGTGAATTGGTACAGTATCAGTCGTGTGGTAAGGGATGTCTGTAAGGGGAGGTGGAGGACATTCTCGGGGACGAAGGTCCCCACATCTCAGATGGAGCTGGTACGCATAAGGCGGCAGCTCATATGTCAGATATATAAAGGATTCCGGAAGCTGTATGTGTAGGTTCATAGTTGCATATATGCTAATACAGATACCTAAGCTAGAGTGCTATAGGTACTATTTCGCGGCCATGAGAGTGACCAGAAGTGGCTTCGCGACAGAGGGGGTCAAAAGTGGCTCCAAATGGTTCGGTTAATATTACACATGGTACTACTCGCCAGCGTGTCTAGAACAATAATAATAATATTTTGATCACTTTGTTCATGCTCATATGTTCAAAATCGATTGTACACTCAGCATGAACATGTATACATTCTATTTGCCTCTAGGACCTTATTGCTAAGAGCAGGGATTGCATAACCGAAAAATACCGGTATATCTTATAACCGGTATGACGTCGTATCGGTTTTCAAATAGCGGTTTCGGTAGCGGAAGCTTTATATTTCGCTATCGAAATATAACGGTAACGTTTATTTGTTTCGGTACCGTAGCCGCTTTTTAAAGGTTACCGATACTTCGATTTTGGCGTCGTTGCCAAACCAACGGCACTGCCGTTTTGTCGGTTCAGCACGTCTAGCACACGACGGCCGCGACATACTCTCGATTTTTATCGCACCATACCTCTTGTTCTAAGTGTTCTAATAAGAGAGAGATGGATAGTGCGAGAAAAATCGAGAGAGCTCGCGCGCCGTCGCGTGCTAGCCGTGCTGTTCTGATACTTTTCTGATTCGTTCGTTCTTTCATATTGGAAGAAGTTGTCTGTGTAAGTGTAAGTTCGTTTATTTTTCGGTATCCTTTATAATACCGGTTTCGAACCAGTATTACAAAGGTTTCGGTTACCTTTAAATCGATAACGGTAACCGATATTTCAAAACGGTTACGGTACCGTTATGTTGGCGCGGCGCGCGTAACCTTTACACCATTACGATACCGTAATGGAATACCGGTTTCATACCGGTAAAACCGTAACCGAAATCAGTCCCTGGCTAAGAGTCGAAAGTGTACACAGGTTTATAATACTGACTGTACAGTCAAGTGCAAAAATATGTATCGTTTTCATCTTCTCATAAATATGTACCAAAACCTTAATCCGCTGACATAAGGCCAGGCGCACACTGACGATTATCGCACGACAAAAAATCGTAGTGTGCGCCTGGCCTAAGAGCTATGGGAGCTATATGATGTATAATTTAACGTAATAAAGTTTACTACTACTTATGGGACATATTAATGAGTAAGTTGTATGCACAGATATTTTTACACTTGACTGTACAATAGGAATGTTGGTTGACTGATAGTCAAGTCAGCAACTTTTTATGAAAAGTCAAAAACACTGTGTGTATGAAGTTTGGAGGGAAATATTAACGCACTTATTTGTTAGATCCTTTGCCCGTCCACCATAATCCTTCTATCCGTTTTCCCGGTAGTGCCCTTAACGAGCCCAGGGTCGGCATTGGCACTTAAGCCCAAGATTTGGTGTAGGCACTAGTTTTACGAAGGCGCCTAGAACTACGCGCGCGAAAACTAGACCTTACTGGCATTAGACAGCTCTCCTTACAATGTTTTCTTTTACTGAAAAGCCACGATACTATTTATTTATTTAATCTTTATTACACAAAAGAACAACTTATCGTACCAAAGGCGGACTTAGTGCCGTAAGCATTCTCTACCAGTCAAGTCAAGTATTACGTACAGTCAGCATCAGAAGTAGCTAAGCAAAATGCTCAAAATGACCTACACGGATTATTTTTTGTTGATGTTGTATGATGCTGGTTGCTAGACGATGAATAAGGGACGGTCGAATGTAGTTTGAAATTGTTTTAAAATGGCAAATGATTCGACGTTTGATTATGTATACAAGACGACTCGAACGAGGAAAGCCGTTTTTATATATTTTATGAACAAAGAAGAAGATTAAACGATATGATACAGAGAGAAAGAATATCATGGAAAAATAATCCATCTTCGTCTGTAGCCCCCGACAGGATTCGAACCTGCGACCTTTCTATTACAGCTAAACTGCTATACCAACTGAGCGACGAGGACAGTGACGGAAGTTGTATACTTTTCAATTACATTCCCGCTAAGACTAGCGCCCTCTCTGTATCATCTTGAAAGACTTATTCACAGCCTTGGCACTACTCTAATGGGCGAGCTATGCGCCCGCTCTATATCATATAGTTTAAAAAATGATCGGGGAACTTCCTCGTTAAAAATAAAACGAAACAAAATATTTAATAGAATAATTTGTTTTTATATAAAGGTATAAAGAAGAAGATTATTCACAAATTATCATTGTTTTCCAGCGCCGCCGTGTATCTTTATGTACAATATAAATTAAACCCTATTCTATTCATATTTACGGCTTATTTTATTATATTTTAGGCCCCACCAAGCTTGGTGACGTCAGAGCAGCGGCACCAAGCAGAGAGTGTATTCCTAGAATTCAGAAGTACAAAAAATCCCTATCAACTTTGTAGAGAGATTCTAGAAAAATCTAGAACGGATTACGTGCTATTTGAAGCTGCTGGGCTGCTCAAGACAGCCTTGATCAGGGAATGGACGTTGCTGACAGAGAATGATATTTCATCACTCAGAGAATATTTGCTTAATTACCTGCTTAGACAAGATACTCCGCCATTTTTAAGGGAAAAGCTTTTGCAGGTATGTATATAATTTGTATTACTATCTACTTTGTGGACAATCGCAGTTGTTTAATTTTGAGGGAGGTAGGGCATATCAGAAGGCCGTCTCACTCATATTTGGAGTGACTGGCGATACCGACAGGAGTTGAATGTCAAAAATATGCCTGGCGTGACTTATTTGTGATATCCTGCTCTGAATTTTTTGCCACACCGCCGTCGCCGCCACAGAAAAAAAATGCGAGATGGTTCCCCCACGTCACCCAAGTCTTAAGTCTATTGTTTTTGGACTTCGTATGAAATCGGTGGTGGGTGGCAACGGTGACAAACTCGAGGGGCGGCGAATGGGTTAAGACTAGAAATAATAACATGTCTTAATTTATGTATTCCTTTTACAGACAATAGCAATAATAATCAAAAGAGGCAGCATCGACGACGGTGGGAGAGAAAGAAAGGCTCTTCTAGCAGAGTTAGAGAAAATCATCCTGAGCTCACCCATCAGCCAGCAAAGACTAGCCTGCTCTCTCATTCTTGCTATCATGCAAGAGTACGCAATCACAGTCAAATCGGCTGACGTAGGCTTAATTTGGGAGGTTCACTTTAGACTCAAGAAATCCTTCGAAGCTTTAGACTTGAAGAGGATATTTAGATTCACAGTCAGTGTGCTTGAGCAGATAGTTCGTTCCGGCCACCGGCCTGAAGGCGAGCAAGCATTGCTCACCAAACAACTTCTGACTATAGTCGAAACAATATTATGCTGGGGGCAGGTGTCACCACTACTACCTAAGCGGTTAAAAGGAGCATTCGAAGCTATATACGAAAGCGACGCAGCGCCAGCGTTAAGACTAAGCATGAACTGGAGAGACACTATACTCCAACCCGAACTGATCAATTTGTTCTTCGAAATTCACATGTATGTTAGATCAAATCTGGACTTGGCCAGCCCGTCTTTAACGTGTCTAGTCCAGTTAGCCAGTTTGAGCGGCGTAGTCGTGTCCGCAACCAGCTTAAAGCAGCAGTATTTGGAGAACTACGTGAATAGCTTCCTGAACATGATGGCTAATATTCAGCCGATGGAGCGAGAGATGCTGGGTATCTCTGATATATATCGGAGGATGATACAGTTTTTTTCTCCGACCATGATTGCCGCGATGCCGCCGGCGTTGCTGCAGAATCTGACGACGCTCACTTGTCATTGTATCAGGGGATCTGTGGTGGAAGAAGGGGTGAGTTGAATTATACTTTCGACGGTTAGAATACTAACGATACACAAAGTGGTCCAAGCACACCAATAATTTTAGTGATTTTGAATTTTAGCTAGTTTTCTTTGAGAACTAGGTTTAAAGCAATATTTAGAATAAAATATCGTAATGATCTTTGGGGGAGGCCTGCCAAGCAGTGGACGTCTTTCCAGCACGGGATTCCATCGTATTCTTCGGCCCCCTTCTACAAATGCGGCTGCTGATGATTACAAGAGTCGTAGATTCCAATTCTAATCGCAAATTAGTAGATATACATATACATATGTATATATTTTATGTCGCCTGATTAAACGAGCATGTGGCACACCAGCACGTTTATCATGAGATTCATGAGACGGCCGCGACATACTCTCGGTTTTTGTCGCACTATACTTCTTGTTCTAAGTGTTCTAATAAGAGAGAGACGGATAGTGCGAGAAAAATCGAGAGTATGTCGCGGCTGTCTCATGATAGACCTACGTTAAGTGGACCCGTCAGTTGGGTCGTATGTTTGTTGGTCCGTAGCGGTTATTCAAACAAAATTCTTGGACTGCAACTCAATCCCTCTTTCAGAAAAACGACGACTCCGTGTGGCGGGAGTCACTGAACAAATTCCTCCACTCTTGGATGTCCATTGACGACACGGATGGGTTCTCCACGGAAACGCTCACGAATCCTTGTATAGAGATTTTCAATACGTATCTGCAGTGCCGATTGGCACCTCCGGATGGAACGAGGTGAGTACAACTAAAGATCCTTCTCAATAGGGATGATGACCAAGATTTTTTTGTGACGTCATTCGAACTAGTTTTTGGAGAGGAACAAATGTTTGTATGGGAGCAACTACAATTAAAGAACATAAATACCTAAAAAAATGAGATAAAAATTGACCTCGCTGGCGGCAGCGCGAAACGCCTCATACTGTGTGTCTATTCAAGTGTGACGTCACATTTGTATATTTGTACTAATCGTAGTATGGAAAATCAGGTAAATTGTTGTTTCGGTCGCGAAATACTGCGTTTAAGTACATAGTTGTCATACAACTTTGTTTCTAGAAAAGCGTAAGGATTCTATTGGTAGCTTCTAATTTACTCTTGGACAATAAAAAAAAATCATATTTTTTCTAAACTTTCAAGGTTTATATCTTTTTATGATTTTAATTCTATTTTATAATTTATACTTTATTACGATAATTTGATGGTTTACTATCAATTTAGCATCACTACTACGTTATCAATTAGAACATGAGGCATCATGCCTATTGGTATAGTCGAACTCATAAGTCGCTGAACACTTTGATACCTTATCGCTTTCATTCGTTGACGACTTCGTATGGCAATATAAACATGACGTTAAAGCGTCACGGTACACTATGATTTGATAGGTTCTGGTGTTAAACATTAGCAATGTGGTTGATGCAAAGTGCTCCTTCGTTTGTCACAGAGGAGTAGAAAGTAGCGACGGCGTCACAGACGACATAAAAGACGACGTGGACGAAGATGAAAGAAAACTGCACAGCGACGTGTTGCTGGCCATCGGCTCCATCGCCAGGAAGGCTCCCGCCCACTGCTGCCGCGTGCTCTTCGCCATCCTGCACGAGCGCAGCAAGAGGTGAGTGCCACAAGAGGCAGTTGACCTTAGAGACAATGGCGCTGGAAAGATGCTCTTTCTCTCCTTTGCTTTCTCTCTTTTCCTCTCCCCCTCTCTCTCCGCCTTCCCTGCAGCACCATTAGTCTGAAAGGGACGACATAAAGGACGACGTGGAGGAAGACGAGCGGAAACTCCACAGCGACGTGTTACTGGCCATCGGCTCCATCGCCAGGAAGGCTCCCGCCCACTGCTGCCGCGTGCTCTTCGCCATCCTGCACGAGCGCAGCAAGAGGTGAGTGCCACAAGAGGCAGTTGACCTTAGAGACAATGGCGCTGGAAAGATGCTCTTTCTCTCCTTTGCTTTCTCTCTTTTCCTCTCCCCCTCTCTCTCCGCCTTCCCTGCAGCACCATTAGTCTGAAAGGGACGACATAAAGGACGACGTGGAGGAAGACGAGCGGAAACTCCACAGCGACGTGTTACTGGCCATCGGCTCCATCGCCAGGAAGGCTCCCGCCCACTGCTGCCGCGTGCTCTTCGCCATCCTGCACGAGCGCAGCAAGAGGTGAGTGCCACAAGAGGGAGTTGACCTTAGAGACAATGGCGCTGGAAAGATGCTCTTTCTCTACTTTGCTTTCTCTCTTTCCCTCTCCCCCTCTCTCTCCGCCTTCCCTGCAGCACCATTAGTCTGAAAGGGACGACATAAAGGACGACGTGGAGGAAGACGAGCGGAAACTCCACAGCGACGTGTTACTGGCCATCGGCTCCGTCGCCAGGAAGGCTCCCGCCCACTGCTGCCGCGTGCTCTTCGCCATCCTGCACGAGCGCAGCAAGAGGTGAGTGCCACAAGAGGGAGTTGACCTTAGAGACAATGGCGCTGGAAAGATGCTCTTTCTCTACTTTGCTTTCTCTCTTTCCCTCTCCCCCTCTCTCTCCGCCTTCCCTGCAGCACCATTAGTCTGAAAGGGACGACATAAAGGACGACGTGGAGGAAGACGAGCGGAAACTCCACAGCGACGTGTTACTGGCCATCGGCTCCATCGCCAGGAAGGCTCCCGCCCACTGCTGCCGCGTGCTCTTCGCCATCCTGCACGAGCGCAGCAAGAGGTGAGTGCCACAAGAGAGAGTTGACCTTAGAGAAAATGGCCTTGGAAAGATGCTCAAACCCCTCCGTTTTACACACACTCTCTCCTTATCTCTCTCGCTCTTTCTCTTGTTTGCTTTCTCTCTTTCTTTCCCTCTCCCCCTTCCCTGCACAGCACCATTCGTCTGAAAGGGACGACATAAAAGACGACGTGAAGACGGAGTTGACCTTTGGGTTGGGTAGCATTTTGTAGTGAGAGAAGAGTGGTTCAGAGAGAAAGAGCTTGGCGACTTACTGACCATTGTGGTCTATCTCTCTCTACAGTAGTTCCATCAGTCTGAAACAGATATAAAAGATGTCATGTTACTGACCACAGGGACAATAGGGGATAGTGGAATCCAACACGAGCGAAGCAAGAGGTGAACTGCCGTCAGAAACTAGGTACGGCAAAAGAGAGATCTTGCACGAGCAGAGAAGGAGAGACTTTCCTTCCCATTCTAGAGGCTATATTACCCAGACAACCGGGCTTTTGTCTTTTGACGCTGCTGAATACGAACTCGCCCGCTGCCCTCGCGAAATCTTGAACAGAAGTGAACCTTTCAAGACGGCGGCCGTATTTGTTATGAAACTTAGCATTTCAGGATTGAACTATAAAGTTTGGCTTGAATATTTTTTTTTAATCAGATTGCAAGAACACCTGCAACTGATGCACATGGGCAAGCTGCCGGTGAGCGGCGGGGAACAACTGATCAGCTTGTTTGAGGACATGCACTGGACTCTCATGATTGCAGGTACGAAAATCTGAATCGGCAGCTAACCCTTTGACTATTTGACAACTCTATCAATAAATTCAAATTTGAACCGTGAATAGATCAGAATACAATAGTTTTTATTTTCAGCTATGACGGCCATTATGTTGCCATTAAGGGTTAACCGATTAATGAAGTCAACGATAAAGTCGTTGAGTCATGGATTTTTTTTGTCATGCAGCTGCGTCAGGCGTGAATGTAGGAAGCAGGTTTTAATTCGATGTATGACAGCTAGGAGGCTGAATCAACTTTTTACTGCCACTAGTTGGTCCTGGGTCACTTTTAGCGATTTTATGGGTTTACCACCAAATGTTTTGCTGCCATGTTGGACATTTTTTTATGGGGCTTCTAAGCGTTTATAAAAATTCCATGTTGTAACATTTTTCTAAGAAACTTTTACATAGTCGCCCTGGCTAACGGGGTAATAAGATCGCTTTGTGTAAATTCATAATTTGTTCCAGGCCATTTCCTCGCGATAGACTGCACCGAAGGCGAAACAGTGATGATGCCATCAGAGATCGTGCACTACAGCCTCACACAAACCTCTAACGTGGACGCCTCGCTCCGGTACCTGGTCGGAGAGAGCGCGAACACCGACAACGTGGACCCTGTGCTCAAGTGAGTACCAGTGACAGATAGCGGGAGTAAGTGACAGTGACGCCATCAGAGATCGTGCACTACAGCCTCACACAAACCTCTAACGTGGACGCCTCGCTCCGGTACCTGGTCGGAGAGAGCGCGAACACCGACAACGTGGACCCTGTGCTCAAGTGAGTACCAGTGACAGATAGCGGGAGTAAGTGACAGTGACGCCATCAGAGATCGTGCACTACAGCCTCACAGAGTACTCTAACGTGGACGCCTCGCTCCGGTATCTGGTCGGAGAGAGCGCGAGCACCGACAACGTGGACCCAGTGCTCAAGTGAGTACTAGTGACAGCTAGCAGGAGCAAGAGACAGTGACGCCATCAGAGATCGAGCACTACAGCCTCACAGCGTACTCTAACGTGGACGCCTCGCTCCGGTACCTGGTCGGAGAGAGCGCGAACACCGACAACGTGGACCCTGTGCTCAAGTGAGTACTAGTGACAGCTAGCGGGAGCAAGAGACAGTGACGCCATCAGAGATCGTGCACTACAGCCTCACACAAACCTCTAACATGGACGCCTCGCTCCGGCACCTGGTCGGAGAGAGCGCGAGCACCGACAACGTGGACCCTGTGCTCAAGTGAGTACTAGTGACAGCTAGCGGGAGTAAGAGACAGTGACGCCATCAGAGATCGTGCACTACAGCCTCACACAAACCTCTAACGTGGACGCCTCGCTCCGGTACCTGGTCGAAGAGAGCGCGAACACCGACAACGTGGACCCTGTGCTCAAGTGAGTACTAGTGACAGCTAGCGGGAGCAAGAGACAGTGACGCCATCAGAGATCGTGCACTACAGCCTCACACAAACCTCTAACATGGACGCCTCGCTCCGGCACCTGGTCGGAGAGAGCGCGAGCACCGACAACGTGCACCCTGTGCTCAAATGAGTACTAGTGACAGCTAGCAGGAGTAAGAGACAGTGACGCCATCAGAGATCGAGCACTACAGCCTCACAGAGTACTCTAACGTGGACGCCTCGCTCCGGTATCTGGTCGGAGAGAGCGCGAGCACCGACAACGTGGACCCAGTGCTCAAGTGAGTACTAGTGACAGCTAGCAGGAGCAAGAGACAGTGACGCCATCAGAGATCGAGCACTACAGCCTCACAGCGTACTCTAACGTGGACGCCTCGCTCCGGTACCTGGTCGGAGAGAGCGCGAACACCGACAACGTGGACCCTGTGCTCAAGTGAGTACCAGTGACAGATAGCGGGAGTAAGTGACAGTGACGCCATCAGAGATCGTGCACTACAGCCTCACAGAGTACTCTAACGTGGACGCCTCGCTCCGGTATCTGGTCGGAGAGAGCGCGAGCACCGACAACGTGGACCCAGTGCTCAAGTGAGTACTAGTGACAGCTAGCAGGAGCAAGAGACAGTGACGCCATCAGAGATCGAGCACTACAGCCTCACAGCGTACTCTAACGTGGACGCCTCGCTCCGGTACCTGGTCGGAGAGAGCGCGAACACCGACAACGTGGACCCTGTGCTCAAGTGAGTACCAGTGACAGATAGCGGGAGTAAGTGACAGTGACGCCATCAGAGATCGTGCACTACAGCCTCACAGAGTACTCTAACGTGGACGCCTCGCTCCGGTATCTGGTCGGAGAGAGCGCGAGCACCGACAACGTGGACCCAGTGCTCAAGTGAGTACTAGTGACAGCTAGCAGGAGCAAGAGACAGTGACGCCATCAGAGATCGAGCACTACAGCCTCACAGCGTACTCTAACGTGGACGCCTCGCTCCGGTACCTGGTCGGAGAGAGCGCGAGCACCGATAACGTGGACCCTGTGCTCAAGTGAGTACTAGTGATATCTAGCGGGAGTAAGAGACAGTGACGCCATCAGAGATCGTGCACTACAGCCTCAGAGAGTACTCTAACGTGGACGCTGTGCTCAAGTGAGTACTACTTAGTGACAACTAGTGGGAATAGTAACCCGAAGTTAAGTTTTCTTCAAGAGCCTGTAGGATGCTTACTTGTCTTGTCGTAATTATGAAACTACGTCATTTTCTTTTCCGATATTTTGATCGATAGGGTTTGAATTTTTAGAGCACAGAACACGAACAGGAACGGAATAGAAGAAAAAGTGGACTTTTCATGAAGGAAAAGTGGCTGTTAAAGACGGAAAGGAAAGGAGTATAAAAATAACTCTTACGTTGTTTACGAAAACCAATACTCTTATAATTTTATGCGTGATCTTTAAGGGGTCAGACTTATCTGACTAGATGCTCTCTGGTGTGCTCTGACGTCAGACACAACAGGAGCCGACAGCCCATAAGATGAAAGTGAATATAAAAACCGGCCAAGTGCGAGTCGGACTCGCGCACGAAGGGTTCCGCACTATCCATACTAATATTATAAATGCGAAAGTGTGTCTGTCTGTCTGTCTGTCTGTCTGTCTGTCTGTCTGTCTGTTACCTCTTCACACTTAAACCGCTGAACCGATTGCGATGAAATTTGGTATGGAGATAGTTTGAGTCCCGGGGAAGGATAGTTTTTATCCCCGAAATCATCCCCTAAAGGGGTGAAATGGGGGGGTGAAAGTTTGTATGGAGCTACGATATAAACGAGTTCCACGCGGACGGAGTCGCGGGCAGAAGCTAGTTATTTATAATTATAGCGGCAACAGTAATATATCATCTGTAAAATCCTTCGTGCGCGAGTCCGACTCGCACTTGGCCGGGTTTTTTAATATTTGTTGTTATAGCGGCAACAGAAATACGTGAAAAATTCAACTGTCTAACTATCACGGTTCATGAGATACAGCCTGGTGACAGACGGACAGACAGACAGATGGCAGGACGGACAGCGGAGTAATAGGGTCCCGTCACCCTTTCCCGGTTCCCCTAATAAATGGATGAAACCGTTATCCTTCTACAACGTCCCGAGAGGTCACGTCAGACAAATATGGACCCGGCTTTACACGTGGCGTATTTACACAAAAGCATAAGAGAAATGCGTCATTCGAATAAATCGAAACAAAATCTCACCAACGTATGCGTAGGTCAGATATTATCAGATTTTATCATACCATCTCATCCTGTCTGTTGATGTTCCTTTGAAAAGACATAATCGTCATGCAGCCATGCTTATTATGTTATGCACGTGATATTTCCTATCTAGAATATTCTTTGTTGTGCAAAACACGAGAAATAACGCGATAATATTGAGGAAAAAGATTTTGTAGATATTTTTGTTGTATTGAAAATATCCATTTAGTTCTCTTCCTTATAGATTGTCATACTTATATTTAACAGGTAATATGACTAGTTCTACAAGACAACAAGTTTTTTTAATAGTAAGTATATACCAGATGATAATAATCATAAAGTAAATTAAATTATTACTAAGTTAAATCTAAAACGGGCCCTCGCGGCATTTCCTCGCTGAATTGCAATGCTGATGCGTTGCGTGACAAGCCGCCAGGTCTTCGGTCACCAGTTACGTCAACCAGACGTTTCGCGATTTCCGCAAATAACTTTTTCTCAAACATCATCATCATCATCATCATATCAGCCGAAAGACGTCCACTGCTGGACATAGGCCTCCCCCAAAGAGTGCCAAAGTGACCGGTCCTGCGCCACCCGCATCCAGAGAACTCCAGCAACCTTTACCAGGTCATCAGTCCACCTTGCGGGGGGCCTACCCACACCGCGCCTTCCGGTGGTGGTGGTCGCCACTCGAGAACCTTTCCGCCCCAACGAAGCAACAAACATCCAATGAAATATTGACGTTGTGTTCTTCATAATGGGCTTCGAAGTGTCACGTTTCGGCCGCAGCGAGACGAGAGACCCGTAATGGTACAAAATTGGAGGCCTAGGCCTGCAAGAAGAGGGTCTTTTTTAATTTCCATTCCACAATTTGTGGCACAGGATCACGGCGTTCAGCCATAAAAATTAAAGTTTGATTTCTTGGAGTATTTTAATTTATTTCATTGCATGTTTGAGAAAAGCACTATACATACCTCGGCGTGAAAAGGGGTTGCCAGCCTCATAACTATCCGACCCCGCTACGCTCGGCCGTCTATATGTATACTCGGCCGGCAACCCCTTACTTCCCGGCCTCTGTAGTAATGTACTATAATGTGATCACAGGTTGATAGGCGAGATCCTCCGCATCAGCGAATGGGAGTGCGCGGCCCTCGAGGCCGGGCTCGCGGGCGTGTTCTCGCCCGAGCTGTCCGCCACGGTGTCCTGGCTGCTCAAGATATGGGCCAACTCGTACCTCATGCCGCAGCCGTCCTTGTACTCCGAGGTACGTTCGCCTCTGATGAATTAAGGTGGTTCGATCACCATACTCTGCACAGAAAAATATTCTTTTCACATCACCTATTCGGATAAGGGCTTTTTCTTCCTTGCTAGGAGGGATCAAAGTGACACTTTTCTGTTCCAGGACATATTGTTGCCGCAATAAAAAAAAACCCAATGAATACATGAAATTAGTATACACATAATCGATTACTTATTTTTTATAATCGATTACTTGCATATATTTTTTGTCTTATAAAATATTACGAAACGTATTAAAATACCACAATATTGGAATGCAGCAGCAAGGTTTTACAGTGGTTTTACATATGAGGCTATAAATAAATAAACTTTTAGTAAGTGTAAATGCATGTGTTTTATTACTGACATATTTCATTATCCTCATAACATAAGTGATGTGAAAAGCAGTATGAGTCACACGGAAGCAAGATTATTTCCAACTTGGGCGTGGACACTTGAATCCCTCCCTACGCTCAGGATTCCACGTTAGAATCCTTCGCTTCATTCGGGATCCAATCTACGCCCTCGCCGTAAATATGGCATTTTGCTCCCTTGTGACTTGTGACACAATCTACTATTCTATATTTAGTGGAACATGCTAATAGGACGAAAATGGCGGAAACTTCTTATGGGAATACTAGTTTCTGCCCGCGACTCGCGTGGAACTCGTTTTATCGTTGCTCCATTCAAACTTTCACCCCCCATTTCACCCCGTAAGGGACTGATTTCCGGGATAAAAACTATTATATGGCCTTCCCCGGGACTCAAAGTCTCTCACTTGAAATTTTACTCCATCCCCATACAAACTTTCAACCCCCTTTTTATCCCCTTGAGGGTGGAATTTTCAAAAATCCCTTACTTACGTCATATAAACTACCTATTTTGAAGAAAAAAACAGCTTTCTAGGTTCAACGGTGGGCTGGGCGTTGATTTAAGTGAGTGAGTGCACTTTCGGTCAGGAATTTTACGTTTATATACAGGGTGTATCAATTATGGGGTGTGAACTGAGCAAGGGCATATTCGGTAGCGCATTGCGATTCCAAATATGCATTTGTTTATTTTTGTTTACATTTTATATTTTTGTTTTTGGTGACATGGCTTGTGTATTGTAATGTTTATTTCATTTCAATTTGTAATTTGTAATGTACCTATGTTTTTTATTTTCTGTGCTGTGTCAAATTCCATACTGTCGAATTAGGATAGCCTGTAAGGATGGTTGTGTGTATGTTAATAAATAAATAAAATAAAAAAAATTTCAACCGCTGCGCGCACAGCTGTTATTATTGTTATTATTTTTTATTATTTTTTTCTCCTTAGTTATCTGCAATCAGTCGCAAGACTTTAATCTGATGCGTTGTGTTCATTACGCGATTTATGGAAAGGTAGGGCCCATGCCCTAACTTCCCCTATATGCCCAGCACATCGGCTCTTTTCAGACGTTTGACATAATCTGCTTTCACTAATGGATTAGTCAGTGGATTTGGGTGGATGATTATGCGATACTTGTAGGTGTCACTGTAACGTTTGCCTTCTTTGAGAACAGTTGGCATCTCCAGGTATTCGTGAATTTCATTGTTCCGCGTAAACCAAGGGGCACCACGCAAGACCCTCAAAGTATTGTTTTGGGCTCGTTGAAGGCAGACGATGTTCGACTTGCTGGCTGAAGACCATAGCTGGATCCCATACTTAAGTCCAAATTAGTTTGATGATTGAGCTGTACACTCTCAATTTATTGCTGAGGGATAGCGTGGACTGCCTCCTTAGAAGCCATAGTAGGTTTCTAAATCTGTTGTTGATTTCCCCGCGTTTGTGCTTTATGTGATCTTTCCATGTCATTCTGCGATCCAAATAAAACCCAAGATATTTGACGCATGTAGATTGTGGCAATAAGTCACGGTCCTAGTCTGACTGGTTGGCAAGTCTCACGCCTTAGAGTTATGAAAACAAATGTTTTACGTATGTTTTTTTGACACGCAGGTGACAGCTTTTACGTTTTTGATAACTTTGATAAGACTGTCATTACAAAAGTGTCTCAATATCTGCTTTTGTTTACATTTAAACAAAAGCAGACATTTCAATGTAAACAAAAACTAATCAAAAATAAATAAACTTACATTTTTGGAATCGCAATACGCTACCGAACATGCCCTTGAGCGGTTCACACCCCATTTTTTAAACACCCTGTATATAGAAGATTAAAAAATACATTCGCATTGACAGCTGTCGCCAATACTAGAGATGGCTTTCGGGCGTTCCTCGCGCGGCGCCGTGTGGACGGTCCGCAAGCTGTGCGCCCGCGTGGGCACCTGCCTGCGGCACCTCGCCACGCAGCCCGCGCCCGCCACCGCGGCCGCCTCGCTGCTGGCCACACTGGCGGCGCATCAACACAAGTAAACACACAGTACTGTAGGGATGGTGTAGCGGAGGTGGAACGACGAACGACTTAAGGGTATCCCATGCCCCAATAACCTTCGATCTGAATCCCTTATTTTCCTAATGTTTTTTATAGCTTATTATATTAACAACAACGGCTTTAAGCAATATAGTATCCCATATCTACTTCAAAGTTCATTGTTTTCGAGATATTTGGCGTCAAAGTTGAACAAGTTTAGGCCAAAAAACTGGTTTTCTGGCCATAACTTTCGTGTTAATTCGTTTAAAATGAAAAACCTAGACACGTTTTTAGAGACGTCAAAGACGAACGCAAATATGTAGATTTCGTATATGTTAGATCTTTCACGTCAATAGAATACGAAATAAGTGTTTTTTAGACAATGTTTAAAAAAGTCATATAAAATGAAGTATTAATTTCTTTCAAAATCCGGTAGACGAAAATGGAGATAAAAGATTGAAGAACCGATAGCCGTTTGACTTATAATCTATCTGTAGTGCAAAAGTAGGAGATACGATTCAAAACTTGTCAAAAATCGATGAAAACCTCGGGTAGCCCATTAAAGAGAAGCGTGGCCCCGAGGCCAAAGCGAGGCGACTGTTTGACTTCTTCAAATCTTGTTGTATTTATTGTGCTGTATGACGCTGACTGTACACTCAACAGATGTCGAACGAGTACTGATGTGCCGACGGAAAGTTTAAAAAGTTGCGAATGTTTCGCAATGGACAGATCTTGGTAATTTCTCATAATAGTCCGTAAGCCCACTCCCAAACACCTACGTCTCATGACAACACGATAAAATGCATGGCCGCAGGTTGAGAAATTTGTGCTGAGCAAGAATCAGAAGATTATCGCACCTAAGATAGGCATGACACCTTCACTTCCGGTCAAAATTTGTAAGGGTATATTTACATCATGTGACAACAGTACGAGACAGCATCATTTAGCCCTTTAATCGTAGAGAGAGTACACCTAAGTCTGTCAGTCCTGAAATAGCCGGAAGTACTTGGCAGATGGTGCCAAATGTGACCAACTTTTATCTTATATATTATACCTTATAGTTTTTAGGCTTATTAGTTGCTATGTTGTTTTAATGTTTTTTCTATTTTTTTCCGGTGCACTATTCTGTATTAGCAGTGTACACGTAGTGCTACATTGCTAAGTGTGTAAAACATTTTTATTTTTTCTATGTCATTTCATTCTGTGAGTTCCTTTAATGGGCTTTGTATTATTATGTAAGACTTATATCATGTTTTTGCAGCTGTTGGTTCAGTCAGCATCATATAGTTAGTATCGACCAAAGTAGCCGAATATAACGGAACACGTCTTTATTACTTACTTTATTTGGCTACTTTGGCTGCTACTAAATATATGATGCTGACTGTACTCCTTAAGTATACATTAATAAATATACCTCCCCTTACAAATTTTGACCGGAAGATAAGGATTTTCAAACTATCGGCCAATCTTAGGTGCGACAATCTTCTGATTCTTGCTCAGCACAAGTTTCTCGACCTGCTGCCATGCATTTTATCGTGTTATCATGATACGTAGGTGTATTGGGAGTGGGCTTGCGGACTATTCCTAAAAAGGGATTTTTCTTGAACTCTTCTGTAATTACCGAGATTTTTTTCATATTTTCTGAAACTTTCCGCAACTTGCAACATCTGTAGTGTACTAACCAGGAGTGCGATTTTTGAATCTCACTGGTGATATCGAAGTCACCGGTGACTAAAATTATCACCGATGACTTTTATGTCACCATTTTCCAAGAGCCGTATTTTTGAAAGTCACACGCTGTTTACCAACATGCAGAAATTTTACAATGTCAGTCAGAGACAATGTTCCCGTTACGTTCCTTTTTACGCAGATGTTATAGTGTTGTCCTTGATACCGGTTTTTAGGGTTCCGTAGCCAAATGGCAAAATACGGAACCCTTATGGATTCGTCATGTCTGTCTGTCTGTCCGTCCGTATGTCACAGGCATTTTACTCAAAAACTATAGTGTATTTGAAAACAATTTTGAGGATAGGTTTTTTTTGTTTGCCGTTACATAGTTTTGTTATTAAATTACAAAAAAAAAAAAAATTTAAGGGTGCACTCCTTACATAAAACTGAGTAAATTTTTATTTTCATTGCAATCCCACGTGTGGCACATCAATCGATAGGCCTTTCTAAATAAATATAAGGTTTCTAAACATTTTTTTTGATTAAGTGAATAGAGTCGGAGATAATCGCCCCGAAAGTCACTAAAATTGTGTACCCCCCTCTAGTTAGTTAGTTAGTTTTACTGGGCTTTTTTCCGCAAGTCGACATCCAGTGTGCCTATTTTGCGTGAATCGGTGGGGTAGCGCTACTCTAATCACCCCAGCTCCTCCAGGAAGTTTGTGAGTGCCTTGGTGTTGCTGACTGCGTTCAATAGTGTGTCCGGAGACCCTAGGTGTTTTTTCCTGTATACTTCTACCTGCTTACAGTCCAGTAGAATGTGTTTAGTTGTTTCTTCTGCTTCCATGCACGCTCTGCACATGGGGCTGTCTGTGATACCTAAGTTATAGAGGTGTCTGTTCAGAGTGTTATGTCCTGTTATTATTCCAACTATCTTGCGTAGTTGGCTTCTCTGTGTCCTCAGTAGTGCGGTTGTGAGTTTGTTGTCGCGTTTCGACAAAATCTCTTTAGTCTGTCTGCATGTGTCTATCTCCTCCCAGTATCTTTGGTGTAGGTCTTTGGTGTATAGGTCCAGTTGATTATATATGTAGCTTTGTGGCAGGGGCATAATTGGCTCCGGTCCGTATGCCGTTGTTTCTGAGCCTTTTCTGGCTAGTTCATCCGCTGCATCGTTTCCTCTTGAGCCACTGTGCCCCTTGATCCATTGTATAGTAACGTTGTTTTTATCTGCGCACACCTCTGTGAGGATTTGGTGGCATTCGTATATCAAGCTAGATGTGATGCTATCACTGCTCAGTGCTTGTATTACCGATTTACTGTCAGACAGTATCCGTATGTTTGTATTCTCGACTTGTCGTCTTTTTATGGCATTGCAGGCTTCAATTATCCCTACGCATTCAGCCTGGAATACTGTGTTATGTTCACCTAGTGGTTTGGCTATATGTATGTTTAAGTCCTCTGAGAACACACCACATCCCGTTCCCGTGTTCGTTTTTGACCCATCTGTAAAAATTCTAAGGTCTGTTTGGTTTAGCCCCTCTCTCGAGTCTTCTGTTAGTGATATACCATAGTCTTTCCTGAAGACTGGAGTTCTTGGTATTTTGTCGATTGAAGCCTCCATGATAGGGAGGCTTGTGATCAGTCTGTTATGGATCTTTGTGTGAGGTTACCCCCCTCTAATTTTTGAACCGTGTATTTTAAAAATATGAAAAAAAAACATGGACATAGGGCTTATTAAATTCTTTCAGCGAAAATTGTTTTGAACAAGATCGATTCAAAGGTTTTTGAGGTATTTCTAAAAATAAAAAAGCGGCCAAGTGCGAGTCGGACTACGCACAACGAGGGTTCCGTGCCTATTAAAAAGGTCGTATCGTTACTGAAATCTTATGGCACTTACGTCCTTTTCTTTAAGGAAGGCAGTTTCTTAGGAATATCACGAAAACCTTTGAACCGATCTTGTTCAAAAGAATTTATTTTGAAAGGCCTATCGATTGATGTGCCACACGTGGGCTTGCAATAAAAAAAAAATGTTTTGACTTTCAGTTTTATGTATGGAGTGCACCCTTGAAAAATTTTTTTTTTACTAATTGAATTACAAAACTATGTAGCAGTTAATAAAATACACCTATCCTCAAAATTTTATTCAAATACACCTTATAGTTTTCGAGTAAAATGCCTGTGACATACGGACGGACAGACAGTCAGACAGACATGACGAATCTATAAGGGTTCCGTTTTTTGCCATTTGGCTACGGAACCCTAAAAACTGCCTTCCTTAAAAAAAAGGATGTAAGTGCCATAAGATTTCAGTAACGATACGACCTTTTTAATAGGCACGGAACCCTTCGTTGTGCGTGGTCCGACACGCACTTGGCCTCCTATTTATCACAATCGAGCCCCGCTGCTAATTCTTCCGAAAAACATACTTTGGTACTTTTGGCGGATGTCACAAACGTCAACTGTCAAAAACAATCGCATGGTGATTTCAATTACGAGTGGGTAGGGGCACTCGTAAATCGATATCATAGGTATGACAAATGTAAGTCACCGGTGAGTTTCAAAAATACGAACTTTCGGAAATCACTCACATCGGTGAGAATTAGTCACTTGGTGAGATTCAAAAATCGATCCCCAGTAATGAAATGACATCAGTGTACTGTGAATCATCATCATCGTCATCATATCAGTCGCAAGACGTCCACTGCTGGACATCTTAGGCCTCCCCCAAAGAGTGCCAAAGTGACCGGTTCTGCGCCACCTGCATCCAGCGGACTCTCGCAACCTTTACCAGGTCATCATCTGCCTACTCACGCCACGCCTTCCACTCGAGAACCTTTCCGCCCCAAAGGCCATCGGTTCTACGTGCTATGTGCTCCGCCCACTACCACTTAAGTTTAGCGATTCGGAGGGTTATATGGGATACCGTACCGTACCATCGCCAACACAGTTAACTGACCATCCGTGCACTTTATGTGCATTGTAATAAGGTTCGATATCAATACAGGATGGTCAGTCAAATATTTATTATACTATCAGCAAAACCAAGTGGCGAGTCAGGCAATAGAAGTCAGTACTATTGTTGCACGGCCCGCTCCATAAGGCAGTGCAAGTGCGAAAGAGATAGCATGATCCAATTATTTATGACCTGACTCGCCACTTGGTTTTGCGGATACTATAGTAATTTGTCACAAACTGCCTTGCCAGGCGGAATAATGGGAGGTGGACCAAAAAGGTGTCAGCTTGGTGGCCGCTTCTAGGTAGAAGGAGCGTCGGCCGTCCACCAGCTCGATGGGTGGACGATATTAGGAAGTTTGCGGGACCCTTCTGGATAACATTAGCTCAGGATAGGGACGGGTGGCGTACTCGAAGACAGGCCTATGCTCAGCAGTGGGCGATTACAGGCTGAAATTGATGATGATGATGATAGTAATTAGTGTGGTTTTCAGACAAAATCCCCTGGCGAGTTGCGAGGAGTTCTTAGCCCTCGTGGCGTGGGAGGCGGGTGGCAGCAACCTACCGGGGGAATTGAGGAAGGAACTTCACAGGGCCTTCGCCATCGCGGCTACTTACGCAGAAGGTAGGAATTATTTACTACTAGCTTCCGCCCGCGACTTCTAATGCGTGGACCCGGGATAAAAACTGTCCTTTAATTTGTTCCAGGCTATATAGTACAGGGTGTTTTTTTAAGTGTCAGTTAATGTGTACATTACAAAGAACTTAAAAAAAGGTTTTTTTTTAATGTATTAATATTGTTTTCTTTTGTATTAATATTAATTTTAATCATCCAGCCGAGTGACCGCAGTGACCGTTAGCTGCCATCTTTTGTAGATAGGTACGAACTCTAACCGGGTGAATGAACTTCGCACCCAGGATTTTTCAAACTTAATTAATTACCTTTTATGACTAAAAGCTTAACTAATACATTTTTTTTTTCACGAATGATTAGTACGTTTTGTATACTTTAAGTGGGCTTCGGCTCTAAGACGGTTAAAAAAAGCGGCCAAGTGCGAGTCGGACTCGCCCATGAAGGGTTTCGTATTTAGGGTTTTTATTTTTATATTTGAGTTGATCGAATGAAAGGTAAATTGCGGTGTACGATTTATGAAGTATTAAAAAAAAATACTAGATTTCGTTCAAACCAATTTTCGGTGGAAGTTTGCATGGTAACGTATGATATATTTTTTTAGTTTTATCATTCTCTTATTTTAGAAGTTACAGGTGGGGGGGGACGGGGGACGACACACATTTTACCACTTTGGAAGTGTCTCTCGCGCAAACTATTCAGTTTAGAAAAAAAAAATATTAAGTAACTATAAGTATTCTTTATTGTACATAAGAAGTTTACAAACTACATAGAAATACATTCCAGTAATCTTCACACTCAAATCAAATCAAATCAATTATTTATTCTGCAAATAGGCCACAAGGGCACTTTTACATGTCAAACGGTAATTTACAATAAAATAGTTATCTTACACAATAATAATTTAAAATTATATATAAAAGGTTTACAAACTAAATGTCACTAAGTTAATGTAAACAAAACAAAATTGCAAAATATGACCTTTACTGTCGATATAAGATCTGTATCAGCATTAACAGAAGTTAATGCTATTATTCAGTATTCCAGAGATGTATAAGGTCTCTGAGCGTCCAAATACAATTAATAATTATTCTAAGAGATGTATACGGTCTCTAGGCGTCGTCACTGGTTCCTACTCTAGGCGTAGCCTGTCTCGTAGGTAACCAAAACAATTATTTAAGTGTGCAGTACAAATATTCATTTGAAACGTACGTAAAACGAATACAGATGACAGTTTAATATTCCTCTAACTAGGTCTCTGATATTAAATATTTCCTAGTTGTACTTACATATTTTATGTTATTTCTAAATATGGTAAGATTAGACTATATTGATTATGGTAAGTGAGTGATTGTGTGATTAGAAACCTCAATATCATTTTTCAACATGAAAAAAAAAAATTGTGTTTCAGTTAAAGTAAGTTAGTAAGTATAGGGAACCCCCAAAATTTATTGTTTCTTTTCTATTTTTGTGTGAAAATCTTAATGCGGTTCACAGAATACATCTACTTACCAAGTTTCAACAGTATCGTTCTTATAGTTTCGGAAAAAAGTGGCTGTGACATACGGACGGACAGTCACCAAACAGACATGACGAATCCATAAGGGTTCCGTTTTTTGCCATTTGGCAACGGAACCCTAAAAACACGTTGTATTAACGTGCAAAATTTTATCCAAATCCGTTAAGCCGTTTAAGCGTGATTGAGTAACAAACATCCAAACATCTAAACTTTCGCTCACTACACTACATAGTATAAAACAAAGTCGCTTCCCGCTGTCTGTCCCTATGTATGTTGCAACTACGCAACGGATTTTGATGCGGTTTATTTAAAATAGATAGAGTGATTCAAGAGGAAGGTTTATATGTATAATATAGTACCCGTGCGAAGCCGGGGGGGGGTCGCTAGTTTATAATATTAGTATGATTAGTAACCTTATCTCACGCTCACATTCAACAAAACTTCAACCTTCGATTCCGACTGCGAAAAATCAAATTTAAAACTTCTTTCTTAGTAACATATCTATGAACTGATCATCATCAACAGTGTAGATCGTTCATTCACGACGTCTTATATTCGAACTTAAAAAATATTATTGTCACATTCATTCGCTTACAGTAGTACCACAAATATAAGTTACAACGATGTATGTACCTGCCCAGAAAGCATTTTTGAAAACATTTTAACCAATCATAAGGCAGCGCGTTTGCGCGGGTAAAATCTTCAACGCCCATTGGCCGAATTTTTGCGCGCGACGCCGGCAGCTCCGGCGCCCGCCATTTTGTCTGGCGCCATGAGCGGGAAAGCACGAGTTCACCTGTCATTGCATATTGTACCTTACATATAGTGCTACGATTCGATTACATTCGATTCGGTACTTGTCAGCACTCGTCGGCGCGGACGAAGATTGCCGATGTAAGTTATATTTGTGGTACTACTGTACCAAAATTTCACGGCGTTTCGATCGACGATACTCAAGTTATTGTTGAAAAACATGCATACAAGCGCCGGTTGGTTTCAGTAAACTCAGAAAATTTCGCTCACTCGTTCATTCACTCATATTTGTATGTAATTCTTTTAACAGGCGAGGACCGAAACCGACTAGTGGCTAGTACAGTAGCGCTGCAAGAGAAACTGATGAACATCATCAACATGGAGTCGGACACGGAGCCCGTGCGGAGCATGCTCGCGGACACGCTGGACTGCTTTATCGGGGTCACTGAGGGCGTGTTCGAGGTAAAGTAATCTGGACCTTATTGTAGTTGTAGTAAAGTCCATAATGCAACGGAGTGGTATAACAAAGCGACAGTTTAAGACTACTTTATTGAAGTCAAAGGGCGTGTTTGAGGTAAAGTAATCTGGACGGGACAGTAAGGGCCCCCCCACATTACGGCGTCTTGCGAACGTTTTTCATACAAAATTGTGCGTTGCGTCGACGTGGCGTGAAAAACGTTCGCAAGACGCCGTAATGTGGGGGGGCCCTAAAGGTTGCGGGAGTCCGCTGGATGCGGGTGGCGCAGGACCGGTCAATTCGTCCACAATGTTTTTTTTTTTTTTACAAAGACAAAATATTTATTTGTAAACATAGGTTCAAAGGTGTTACAATTATTTATATTAGTGTATCTCTATGTTTTGCCATAAGGCATACAAATATTTTAAGTCAAGATGGAGCATGCGTCAATTGTTACAATTCTTCATCTGTCAAGTATTCCCTTAGTGAATAGTAGGCTTTTTTAACAAGAAATGCGAACAAGCTTTTTTTGAACGCTACCAATTCTTCTAACTTAGTTATATTTCTTGGCAATCTATTGTATATTGTAGGTGCCATCCCGAAAATACTTTTACCAAGAAGAGCTGTTTTTTTGGATTTCATGTTGATTTTGAAGTTGGACATGTTTTTCTTATCTGCCTGTCCAGCTCGTCCCACAGTAAGGGTACCTATCAAATATACCTTGTCGTTAAACGACCATTTCAGCTAAATGACATAAAATTTAAATACACAGTCAGCATATAGTCAATTTAGCTGCGACGACATGAAAGTAGAATACTCAGTCAGCAATAAGACAGTTTAGCTGGACAGCTAACAATTAGAATGAATAAATAGCCAAACGTCTGAAAATGTAAATAGTCCATATGATTAGAATATCTAATGAGCCGAAAGTGAAATTAGTTAATTGACATAAACACAGAACAAGTGAATAGCAAAACGTCATGAAATGTAAATAGTCTATTTAACTAGAATACCCAATTCATCGAAAGTAAAATTATTTGATTGACGTGAACAAGGAACGAGTTAGTGCAACAAGGTTTTAATTCTTAAGTTCTCAAGTGTCACTTAACGCTTGAAATCCAGATGTTTTGCTAACGAGTCGTTTGTCGGTTTATATCTATTAGAATAAAGACATCACACAGTCCGGACATTTTACTTCTTGACTGTTTAGCGTTCATGTCTGTTTAGCCATTAAGACGTTCTAAGATACAAACATTTTGCTACCGGGCCATTTAGCGTTTATGTCTTTTAAGTATTAATGACAATCAGACATAATGACGTTTTGCTGCTACGTCATTCTAAATTGTAACGTTCTAAGATCCAGACGTTTTGCTAAAGAGGCATTTAACATTCATGTCTATGTAGTCACAAAGACATAACGCAATCCAGACATTTGGGCTATAATGTCTTTTAGCGATAAGGTCAAATCGATAGTGACCCCACAGTAATAATGGAAACACGAAGTATCAAAGAAAACAACTTTGTTTCCATACTTTTGGCCTGGGGTGTATATGATGATGATTGTATCTCCTTATCCTTCATCAGGGACATAAGGGTCTTAGAAGTGTTTTCCATATGTTTCTGTCCTGGGCAACCTTTAACTCCTTCCAGCTAAGGCTCGTTGAGGCTTTTTTGTCGACTGTTCGTCTCCACGTGGTTCGAGGGCGACCTGGTTTCCTTTTCCCGGAAGCTTGCCATCTTAAATATCTATATAGTTAAAACATCTACGTTGTATCTTGACATTAGGTTTATTTTTTGTACTCTTTTTGTCAAAGTGATCACATACTGCTGCGCGTTATGATCACTAATAGCGGTGTCTACAGGTACACTGACATAATCGCCAGGTTTGCATTTTATTCCGCAGTCAATCAATGACGCACAATCAGCTGTTATGCGAGTGGCAAAGTTCACGGTGTTTACGCAACCGAAACAATTTAGTACATCGTCGACCTGCCGTCTTGAACTGTTGTCAGATCAATAATCAACGTTTTGGTCGCCAACTATGAGAAACTTTATATTTTCGTCAGTTAGGTTAGTCAATAATAATTGTAGTTCCTCTAAATACAGGATGTTAACGGGGTCATGATCCGGAATGACAAAAAGCGAATAAGATGATCATACTGAACAACCTTTCCCATGGGACCAACCACGAAATCGCAAAAAAAAGAGCCAATTAAGAGTTAACTGTGAGTTAACTGCGATTTAATTGAGAGTTAATGTATGGAATACCTGGTTTTTTTTTGCGATTTCGTGGTTGGTCCCATGGGAAAGGTTGTTCAGTATGATCATCTTATTCGCTTTTTGTCATTCCGGATCATGACCCCGTTAACATCCTGTATATGTCAAAATCTCAGGCAAGATGTTGATTATGTGTATTTGTCTTTGAATTCCCATTCAACCTAATCTCCGTCGCCATGCAGGTGGGAGCGATGGACAAGCAGTTCAAGATGTTGATTGTCTGTATTTGACTTTGAATTCCCATTCAACCTAATCTCCGTCGCCATGCAGGTGGGAGCGATAGACGAGCAGTTCATGATGTTGATTATCTGTATTTGACTTTGAATTCCCATTCAACCTAATCTCCGTCGCCATGCAGGTGGGAGCTATGGACAAGCAGTTCAAGATGTTGATTATCTGTATTTGACTTTGAGTTCCCATTCAACCTAATCTCCGTCGCCATGCAGGTGGGAGCTATGGACAAGCAGTTCAAGATGCTGATTATCTGTATTTGACTTTGAATTCCCATTCAACCTAATCTCCGTCGCCATGCAGGTGGGAGCGATGGACAAGCAGTTCAAGATGATGATTATCTGTATTTGACTTTGAATTCCCATTCAACCTAATCTCCGTCGCCATGCAGGTGGGAGCGATGGACGAGCAGTTCATGATGCTGGTCGGGGCCCTGGACAAGGTCCCGGGGATCGTGTACCGCTACCACAACTACCCTGGCGTGGTGCTTCCAGCACTCAGGTTCCTGGCGAAGAGCGCGAAGCGAATGCTCCATTCAGTGCAGCCGCATAATGTTAACAAGTACGTATAAATTACAATGATTTATGAGAAAATCTTGGCAAACATGTTATTGCGTTAAGAGTCCGCAGTAGGATCGATTCTCCATACAAACGTAGATACGCTCTCATTTTAAAACTACGTGTTGAATTATAACGAAACTTTGTATGTACAATGACGAGAGGTATGTAGGTGTATGGAAGGCCTGTAGTTAGTTTATGTAGCTTCAGATACCATAGTAAAAAAAATACAGCGTATTTAAGTTTTTCATACAAAACATGTTTTTGCTGTATTTCGTTTGTTTTATAAACTGGAACCATATAAACTAATTACAGACATAGATATACCTCATGTCATTGTATATGCAAATTTTCGTCACAATCCAGCATGTAGTTTTAAAATGAGAACGAAACTCCGTTTGTGTAGGTAGGTGAAATTCGGCCGAGCTTACTGCGGACTCTTAATTAATTAATTAACTTCTAGTAAGTGTAACTAGTTTTCGACCTAGATATGACGGATCCAGTTGTGTATACAAAGTTTCATGTTTTCCAGCATGCCGTTAAAGTGAGAACAAACCACGATTGTATGGAGACTCCAGCACGGCTAGCATGCGACGGCGCGCGAGCTTTCGATTTTTCTCGCACTATCGGTCTCTTTCTTATTAGAACAAGAGATATAGTGCGAGATAAATCGAGAGTATGTGCGGCCGTCGCATGCTAGACGTGCTGGGGACTTACACTTCATATAAGGGATAAAAGATAAAAAATAAATATAGTTGCTGCTACCAACTGAGCTATCGGAAGCAATTACTCGGACAACGAATCTTTAATTCAGTCCCTCTAAACAATTATTTTAACTAAGGCTAATATTAATTAGAAAAAAGGTCTGATATTTTTTTTATTGCCTTCACTTTAATAAACTCGTTGCAGATTCCTTGAAGTGTGCAATACCACGTTCGACGTTTACATGCGGTGGAATTCGGGCAAGATCTCCGGTATACCGCAGGACGCCGAAGAGGAGACCTATGAAGTAAGTGTCTTTAGGGACAACTGTTACCGGGGAAAACTGTTACCGGGGGACAACTGTTACCGGGGATAACTGTTACCGCGGACAACTGTTAACGGGGATAACTATTACTGGGGGACGACTGTTACTGGGGGACAACTGTTACTCGCGTCCGCAAGAGCTACCTACCACAACCCTGCACGTGTCCCCTGGGTGGTACTAAAGTGACAAACTTTAAAAAACCGGCCAAGTGCGAGTCGGACTCGCGCACGAAGGGTTCCGTACCATTATCTATAAAAACAGTAAAAAAAAAAGTTTGTTGTATGGGAGGCCCCCTTAAATATTTATTTTATTTTGTTTGTAGTATTTGTTGTTATAGCGGCAACAGAAATACATAATTTGTGAAAATTTCAACTGTCTAGCTATCGCGGTTCTTGAGATACAGCCTGAAAAAAAAAAACATTTGTTGTATGGGAGCCCCCTTAAATATTTATTTTATTTTGTTTTTAGTATTTGTTGTTATAGCGGCAACAGAAATACATAATTTGTGAAAATTTCAACTGTCTAGCTATCGCGGTTCTTGAGATACAGCCTGAAAAAAAAAACATTTGTTGTATGGGAGCCCCCTTAAATATTTATTTTATTTTGTTTTTAGTATTTGTTGTTATAGCGGCAACAGAAATACATAATTTGTGAAAATTTCAACTGTCTAGCTATCGCGGTTCTTGAGATACAGCCTGAAAAAAAAAAACATTTGTTGTATGGGAGCCCCCTTAAATATTTATTTTATTTTGTTTTTAGTATTTGTTGTTATAGCGGCAACAGAAATACATAATCTGTGAAAATTTCAACTGTCTAGCTATCGCGGTTCTTGAAATAAAGCCTGGCGACAGACAAAACGGCAAAAAAAAACACGTTTGTTGTATGGGAGCCCCCCTTAAATGTTTATTTTATTTTGTTTTTAGTATTTGTTGTTATAGCGGCAACAGAAATACATCATCTGTGAAAATTTCAACTGACTAGCTATCGTGGTTCTTGAGATACAGCCTGGTGACAGCCAGACGGACGGACAGCGAAGTCTTAGTAATAGGGTCCAGTGTTTACCCTTTGGGTACGGAACCCTAAAAAGGCCAAAATAATGTATGCCATACGATTAAATAATAAGTGTCTTTAGTTGATTTTTAGGGTTCCGTACCCGAAGAATATATATACTAGGGCTCGCGGTCGTGTCCGGGTTTCGTGTATTCGTGTCGGGTACCCGTGCTCGTGTAACACGCACGCGGGTTTAAGCGACCGGTCCTAACGGATCCGTGTAATTAGCGCACGGGTACCCGTGTACACGTGTACACGTGTACACGGGTACCCGCGTCCTATTTACACGCGGGTAGTACTACCCGACCTTGAGGTGTGAAGCTAGGAGCTATCCCGTTGTTCTAAGAATGTACATATAAATACTAAAAGAGTGTTCGTAGCTTTGCAATTATAACATTTTTTTTTGTAAATAAAAATAACAGATTAACTAATGTAACAAATTATAACAAAGTAGGTACGTAAAGTTCGCCTTCTCAAATTCCGATTAAAGAAAAAGTAAGTACGAATCCATACTAATGTTATAAATGTGATAGTGGGTCTGTCTGCCTGTGTCTTTCTGTTACCCCTTCACGCTTAAACCGCTGAACCGATTTAGATAAAATTTGGTATAGAGATTTGAGTCTTGGGGAGGGACATAGGATATAAACGAGTTCCACGCGGACGGAGTCGCGGGCAGAAGATAGTAAGTTTTATCCCATAAAAAAACATTCCGTGTAAAAAAGAGGCCCAGTCTCGAAACTCTTCCACCTTAAAAAGTTGTGAGATATTTTTTGCTTGCTAAATAAAATTCTGCCACTTGGCAATCACACAACTTTACTGCATTTATGGATTTTTGCACACCAAAACTATGTAGTATTGTGTGATTGCCAAGTCACAAAATTCTATTTAGCTAAAGAATAATAAGAATGCCTGAGACTTGGTACTACGAAATATGTCACAACTTTTTACGGTGGAAGCGTTACGAGACTTGGCCTCTTTTTTACATGGAATGTTTTTTTTATGGGATTTCACTTCTTCTTGTAGGTTATTGTGTTATCAATACATACAAATTATGATTCCAGTCTCATTCTTGCTTTTTAATTTTTTCTCCCACTCACTGCAAATGTAACTTTGTAATCCTCTATATTTATATGGGATTACAAAGTTATTTATGCGTATCTAGAAATCTGGACCGAAATTTGGTAACTATTTTAGTTTTACCTTAATTTAAACACTAAACACTAATAATGTTCTAAATTAGTGCTTTTGTTGATCGGTCAGTGAGTATGTGAGTGACAAAAGTAAGAAACTTTGACTAGTTATAATTCTTAAACTAGTGATTCAAATTGAATGATATTTGAAGTAAGTATACCGTGATACAATGCCTGCTTGTTTACTGAAAATTCGAGCTTCTAGTTTTATTCACAACGAAGTTATTGGGGGGTCGAAAATGGCCTGAAGTGCTTCGAAAAAAGATGGTACGGCCGTGCCGCTGTTTTGCTCGACTTGGCGGGGGCACCGCCATGCCCCCAGGTTTTTATTTGAGCTTAAAATGTGAAAAATAATGTAGTAGCATTAATCTAGTTTTGGTTTTGAACCAGAATAGTTACGAAGCTGGTGGTCTAAAATTGGCCGGTCCCAATTTTAGACCACCAGCTCTAATAGTAGATATTAGAAATAATGATGAGATTAGCACGACGATTTATTAATAACCTCACAAAGGGAAGGAATCAGGTAATAAAAAGCATGTAGGTATCTATTAGGAATTGGTCACATTTATTTCAGATTGTGTGGGCCTTTACGAACACTCAATATCACAAATTAAATATAACACAACAGTATCTGACGGTTCTCCCTTGTTAGACCAAACGACTTTTGGCCAAATGTTTAATTTGACAAAAGTTTCATTTGAAATAATGCATTTTTTTCATAAATAGAAAGCTTTATAGGATTATTATAAAACAGACCTTACCTAACCTAATGATAATGACTTCTATTTGATGATATTCAATGAATACCCGAAAATACCACTGTTTTGACGAAAAATGTATTAGGTCAAATGAAACAATTGTCAAATGATACATTTGGCTAAAAGTTGTTTGGTCAAGAGACAGGACCCCTATTTATTTATATAAAATTATATCGACTTTTCTGTCCAGGGTCATTATCCAAATATTTCAACCATTACAAGATATATATTGCTGCATTCGGAAAACTTTAAGTGCTACCTATAAATGTTTGGGACCAAAATGGTAGACAATGGTAAAACAACAGTCCATAGACCGATTGAAAAAATTACACTGAGTTATCGTAAAGTGACCGCAAATCAGGTAAATATTATTTTATGGATTCCAAAGAAAAGAACAACGTATTAACGTATAAAGCCAGAAATTGTATGAAATCGGGAAAGTTTAAGGCGAGTTACTTATTTATGTTGGTTTTCATAGTTTACAGATACATATTGTATGCCGAATAAGTAAACAACGCTCATTCAGTAGATATATGGGGGTGCAATACCGGTACCGCTCCAAGAACCGGGACTGCGATTTCTGGTACTGAGCCAGTACCGGAAATTCCCGTTTTTTCGGTACTGAGTATTTTATTTCAATTATATAATTCTGAATAAACACAATCGGGAAAATAATCAAACAATACTAAAACATATTCTTTATGAATATCATATTAGGTGCAAAATTTTGGTGAATAAATAACTTGTTATTATTAGTTGTTATAAAATCTTGTAGTAAAAGGTGTGGAGTGTAATGTTCTCACTATAGTTCTCATCAATCGGTTATTCTATTTCTAAACTCTATTTTAATATTGTGAAAAGGAAAAGTCTGTGAGGTTGTAGCTTTATATGTTTGTAAGTTTGTATGTAGGGGGCTAGGAGGTAAATAATGGTTCCGCAAACCGCTTAACCGATTTCAGAAATTATGTTACCAGTATGATTGGACTTTCTTGATGGACAGAGGCTATTTTTTAACCGATGAATCAACAAATTGCACAATGAAACAATCCTAAAGAATAAACAGTATTTCTTATATGTATGTATTTCATTAAAATATGAAACCAATTTTACCTTGGTGTGAAAGTGTTAAAACCAGCGAACGAAAAAACCCATAGAAGGCGAGCTTCTTACAAATTTCTACTCGAACACGTGCGTAAAACCCAGTTTGCTCACTTCGATCGAACTAAACAGCTCCCTGGCATCGTTTTGTTTGACACCCCGCCCCCATCTCAAAATGGGAATGGCACCCGTTCTGTGGGAACATTTTTCAGCACTACTTAGACTTCTATGGTTTTTTCTTTCGCTGGTTAAATGGAAGAAGAACCTATCAATCTTATTAAGTACGCAACGCACAAATTTAATGAAATAAAAAATAAAATTTAATTCTCAATTAAACCCAAACTAGTAGCAATACCTACGTAAAATGAATTTACTAGTTTAAAGATGATTATAACATTACAAGTTATCAGTCAGCAAAATTTAGCACTTAATATGATTTTTATTGGTCTTAAACAAATCATCTTTTGATGTGATGTGAGCTTTTGTTAATTCGATTACTTTTACCGATTGTGTTTAATCAGAAGTATGTGATTGAAATAGAATTGGCGTTTTATTTCAATAATTTGTCATTTAAATACAAAAAGTACTCAATACCGAAAAGTACCGATGAACCGGGATTTTAAACCGCTACAAACGGTACTGGGTTTTTTGAAAAGCAGGCCCTAGTAGATATGCATGCAAAATACAAGTCCAAGTTAACGGGTTGGAGTAATTACATGCAGTTAACATGATACTCACATTTATATCAATATTATAATTTACTAAAAGCAGTAAGCTATCTAATTAAACTAGGTAAAATAACTTCTTTGAAGAAATAATACATGTTACCTATGGTAAAATATAAGTAGGACTCAAGACTCAAATACTTACTCAGAAGGCGATGTCACGGTTGGTGATTTTTGGTGAACTGTTTTCAAATGCCTTCCTATAGCTCCAGTTGAACCACCAACACATGAAAATTCATTATTGGTCCGGTCACAGCACAAATTGCAATATGCTTTATCGTCAATTCTAGTGGCGTAACTCCACACCCAACTTTTTTTCATTTTTAACAATAAACAACAAAAAAAAAACAAAACACAAAACTTTAACAAAAACAGTAACGATGAAAGCTACCATGAAAGTAATTAAGTATCAAAAACCGCACGATTTATCCAACCGACCAACTGCTTGGACAACTAGAGTCTTACTAATTTGCAACTAGAACATTTTAAATCACTCATTCAGAGCCTATAGTTCTAATTGCAATTGTTCTCTCTCACTCACACCCACTACAGCTCCAGGTAAAAAATACCATATGTGTGAAGCCGACGTAAACAATACTTAATCCTTATCTGGGAAGTGCATTCATTATAATATATCCGTTCAGCGGTAAAACACCACAGCTCAGGTCGGCGAAGATAACAGATAAAGGATTATTACCTTCTTTAGAACGATGACGTTTTTGCTCTACTTGTAGGAAGTAATGCCATAAAAGGTTTTTCGCCGGCAGGCGACGAACAAAACAAACAAAGGAAACTTAGGAGTCTTAAGACGTAAGTAATTAGCTTCCATTTTTTTGTTGAAATTTCGACTTTATCGCAAACGCATAATACTTAATATTGCTTTGGAATTCAACGACTTGTTTATGAATATTTAATCGCTATGACTTTTGGGTTTATCCAAAAAAAGTTGCAAGACACTGAATAATGCCTATCTAAATGATAATCTAGTTACTGCAAATTATTTTTACCTCGTTAAACTACATCAACAATGTTTAGTACGTCCGAAATTGTAAGATAAAATCCTGTCAAAAACGCAAGCAGAAACGACTTTATCATGAGAGTACAAAATCGTTTTTTGCTTGCATTCGTTTGATAGAATTTACTCGAGTTTTGGATATACTATACTCTTAAATTACGGTACCGTTATCCGATATCGAAATAATTACAGTATACTTTGAATCGGTAACGTAAAAGTTAAAGTATCGTTTTGGTTGAGTAGGTACCTTAATTTTAAAATGATAACGGAATACTTGAAGCAGTAGCAAATTGTCGCAATATCGTTTTGTTCGAGTACTTTTATTATATAATGATAACGGTATACTTTGAAGCTGTAGCAAATTGTCGCAATGATATCGTTTTGTTCGAGTACCTTTCTTTTAAAATGATTACTGTATCCTTTAGTTAGATGGTATCGTAGGCAGAGTAATGTTGCAAGTATCGTTTTGATTCAGTGCCTTTATTCGGTGCTCATATTCAACCTCGTGAGTAAAGGTAAGGTTTAAAACGGTATACCTTGCAAGCTTGCTTACTTGCTTTATTAAGTACCGTTTATTAACGGTACGGTAAGGGTATTCCCTTAATTTCGATAACACATTCGGTCCCTTATTTAGAACCATAATGGCATGTACGGTCGAGGAAAATGAAGGTTTGGCAAATGTCAACTCTATTTGAATGACGATAAGGATCAAAAGTGCTAAACATTAAATTTCCTCGACTGGACAATACAATAAGCGCTCGGTTAAAATTAAATAGTTCTCATGTACAGTCAGCCAAGAAAATGGTCTACCACTTTTGGACCTTATTTTGCATGCAATAAAGTCGAAAAGCGGTAGACCACTTTCTTGGCTGACTGTACTTACCTACTGTTTTTGTTTAGCTATCATATCTATAAGCGGCTATTAATAAAAGTTAAACAGTTTGCGTGCCCTTTGTCGGGCAATCATTAAATAAAATACTAGGTTTATACAATATTATGACGCAATAAAGCAAACATAGGCTTCCTGCGAAGTTTCCATTTGCCACATACCTAATATAAATCAACATCATACACACCAAACCCATAGAGTTACTAATGCAAATAGAGTAAAATGAAATAATTATATTCTATTTGCCTCAACTCAAACGGCCACGGACCGTCCGAACCCGCGTGTAATTAGAACCCGCGGGTACGTGTGTACGGGTACACGGGTACCCGGGTACCCGCCCGCGGGCCGGGCGGGTTCGGGCGTGTACGTGTAGAACGGACTCTTAGCACCGCGGGCTTAAGAACACGTGTATTCGGGCGGGCGGGTTAACACGTGTAGCGGGAGCCCTAATATATACCCATAAGACTCCGCTGTCTGTCCGTCCGTCTGTCTGTCTGTCCGTAGGCTGTATCTCGTGAACCGTGATAGTAAGACAGTTGAAATTCACACAGATGATGTATTTCTGTTGCTGCTGGTAATGGTACGCAACCCTTCGTGCGCGAGTCCGACTCGCACTTGGCCGGTTTTTTTTTAAACACTATCTGCCTTATTCAAGATCCGTAGCAGACCTCTGTTATCTAAAATTTAATTGGTCCCTTTCTCACAAGCATATATTTTAAAATGACAGATAAAGACAAACTAATTTGAAGCTAAAATAGCTTTGATAAATGTTTATGAATAAAGGGATATGTAGATTCTACCGTCAACTTGTATTATTCCTTCAAAGTGAGTGACACTTGCTCAAGTATTACGTTCTTTCAAATAATAATTGCGTAATCTTCGTGTAAACATAATTTAAGTGTGATTTCATTTTATTGTTGCAAAGTAAGCAAATTTTCACACATCCATGTACCTAACCACTTATGAATCCGCTATTGCGCAACAAAGTAACACGGAAAATGTCCAAGCGGCAGCATTAGCTCACGACGACAAAACTACTTTATATAACAGCCCAGAAATGTTAAAAGAAAACTCGGAGGAGAACAGCATAACGGAATTAAGCTCACTAAATCGCACCTTTCGAGAATAACATGACCATCCTTATACAAAATGTTCAAAGCATTAAAAACAAAATCCACATTCTCGAAGCCTTTCTTAGCTCAAAAAACATATCAGCTGTTTGTTTATCCGAGACCTGGATATCAGAAATGCAAAAAGATATGATTAGAATTGAGGGCTATAAGTTTGCGTCGGCATTTTACAGAAAAATGCACTCTGGAGGTGGAGTGGCCATTCTACTACAGGAAGGAATCGATTACATAAGTCGAGAAGATATAACGAAACTGTCGAAGGAATTAGTATTTGAGTGCTGTGCCGTGGAATTACCCAAAGAACACTTATTATTGATAAGCATTTATAGGCCGGACCGCGACATTGATGTATTTTATGATAAATTAGGTCTCCTTCTCAATAAAATTCGATTAAAGGAGCAGAAGCTACATGTAATCTTATGTGGTGACTTCAATATCAATATAGCCGTAATCTCACCAGCGTCGGAAAGGCTTGTGAACGCCATGCTGCCGTATAATCTGCATCAAATCATAAAAACACCAACACGTGAAATTAAAAAATCTGCCTCATGCATTGACCTCATATTTACAAACCATTTAGGAAAAAATGATACAATAGTAAAAGATTATGGCATATCCGACCACAAAAGTCTTATTTATAAGGTGCCAAATAAACGAGTCTGTAATAAAAAGCAAAAGAGGCCGCTATATACCTACAAAAGAATTTATAGTAAAAAAAATATGTCTTCATTCAAGCAGTTACTCTCTAATACAGACTGGAAAAATCTACTTATACATAGTACCGTAATCAAAATTACAAAATCTTCCACCGCCACCTAGAACAAATATTAAATAAAAACATACCTAAACGGAAAACCAAGCTGCAAGTACCTAAAATTAAATCATGGCTAACAACGGGACTTAAAATTGCTTGTAAGCACAAACGGGTTTTAAAGCAACTTCTGAACTACACCGGTAACGCAACATTGGAAAAATACTACAAAATGTATGAAAAAACACTTAAAAAATGCGTAAAATCCTCAAAGAAATTAAGTTTTATTCGAAGAATGAAGGACTCCAGAAATGCTATTAAAACCATGTGGAGTATCATTAGAGACACAACAGCTAAAAAAGATCACGAGCAAAAAAATATTAAAAGCATGTCTTTAAAAATAGATGGAGTTATTGTAGAATCGCCCCAATCAATTGCTAACATACTTAACGAGCACTTTGCATCAGTAGGTGAGTCACCGCCGGCCGGGAGCGGGGGTGCCTGTGCGCCGACGCAGCCGGCCGGCCGACCTGTTATCGCTCCGGTGCCGAACTCCATATTTATTAGCGAAGTATCTGAGCGTGAAATCCTGTCAATAATACGCGGAATGAAAAATAAAAAAAGTTTTGGGATAGATGAAATCCCCTCGGCACTAATAAAGCTGTGTGCAGCCGAGTTAGCCACCCCGTTGCGGTTACTTATAAACCAATCTTTCAATGAGGGCGTATTTCCGGATTTACTAAAAATTGCCAAAATTAAACCTATACTGAAAGCGGGAGGTGATTCAAAAGAACCGAATCATTATAGGCCAATTGCTCTTTTACCAGCCATCACAAAAGTCTTTGAAAAATGCATGATAAATAGAGTATATAGCTTTTTTGAAAAGTTTAGATTATTAGACAAAAACCAATTCGGCTTCAGGAAACGTCACACCACCGCACTTGCTGTGTATAACTATGTTCAGGAAATCCTTAGCAATATAGATAAAAAAAAGTACGGCGTAGGGTTACTCCTCGATATGACCAAGGCTTATGATCGAGTTCGCCATAACATCCTTTTAACCAAATTATACGGCATGGGTATCCGCGGAAAGGCCTATACGTGGTTTAAATCTTACCTTGAAAATCGCAGCCAATACGTATACATCGATTATTTCTGTGAAGACACAGGGGAAGTTAAAGTTTCTGTTTCTAAATTACGAGGCACTACATGTTCCATTCCGCAGGGTAGCGTCACCGGATGTATATTGTTTCTTGCCTATGTAAACGACTTGCCAAAAATATTGGATTCCACAACTTGTATAATGTTCGCGGACGATGTCTCTTTGCTGTTTAGTTGCACGGACACTAACGAATGCAATGATCGGTTACGCGAGATATCTGAAACTACCAAGAAATGGCTCGATGACCACAACCTCGAAATTAATAAAAATAAAACAAAACTAATTCAATTTAAGCCCGTGCAGAAAAAACCATTGCAACCGGCGTTGAAAATAGACAAAACAATTATTGAAGAAGTGGCAGAATTTAATTTATTGGGCATAAAACTAGACACCAACCTAAATTGGAAACCCCACATACAAACAGTAAAATCAAAACTGTCCAGTTTTGTATATGCACTAAACGTCCTTAAAGTAAACACTAATTTGGAAACAGCATTAACAGCATATTACGCATACGCAGACTCATGGCTTAGGTATGGCGTAGTGATGTGGGGTGCCAGCACAGACGCGCATCAGCTATTCGTTATGCAAAAAAAGTGCATACGTGTCCTCACTAACACGCAAATTCCCAATAGTTGTCGTCCACACTTCATATCACAAAAAATACTTACGTTACCATGCATTTATATAAAGGAAGCGGTAATGTTTGTTAGAAATCATCCGAATTTGTTCACACTACAGAAAATTACTTCGAAGAGAAATAATAAATATAAACTTAAGCTACCAATTTCAAAACTGGCCATGTACAGAAATGGTCCCTACTGCAGATGCATCATTATAATGAACAAGTTACCTGACCAAATTATTCAAATAACCAGCGACAAATTATTTAAAAGTAGATTACATAAACTACTTATTGAGAAGAGTTATTATTCCATTGATGATTATTTAAATGACAATACATTGTAAAATGTCAATCAGTATAATTTTAATTATGGCTTAATTTTAATTACCATTTAACTGACCTCTACATTATTATTTCTATCATTTTCTTAACCTTGACATTTTTATATTTACCCGTAATTGCTTTCATTGAAATGTATTATTCATTATGAACAAACTTTGACAGCGTAATGTATTAAGAATTTTATCCACTTCTGTGTGCATGTATAATTTTAAAAATTAAACATTGTGTTATTGTTGCAATATGTAAGCGCTAGAAAACATTATGTGCCCTCTCAGGGTGTCATGTACCAACCACCTACCTGTATTAATTAACATCCCTTGTAATGCGCATGACTTATGATGTTGAATAAATAAATGAATAACCCAGCATTATTGTGTACCTAACCTAATCTACGCTCACCCAAACCTAATTCTTCCTGCTGCTTTCGTTTCGCTGCAACAAAGTGTTGGAATGATTTACCACCTCCAATAAGAAATTCTAATACCATAGCATCGTTTAAACATTCCCTCAAGCAATATTTAATTAAAAAACAAAAGAATAGGCAGCCATCATTCAAATTTACGCACCACAGTCGAAGCGCACTCACACACACACACACACACACACACACACACACACACACGCACATATATTTTCTTTCTTTCTTTAATTACAGCGACCTAACTTAATGTTAACTCCCCAGGACATATGCGCCCTAATGGAAGTAGTCTGCTCCATCGCCCGCTGCGGCTCCGAGCGCGGGGTCGGTGACACCTGCGCTCGAGGCCTGAGACTACTGCTGCCGCTCATCACACCGTCTCTGCTGGCGTTGCCCACATTAGCGCACCAGGCCTATCGCACGCTGCGCGAACTACACACGGCTGACCAGGTAAGTCCAATACGATCGTCGTAGGTCGTGGCAATTAGACACAAAGATTTAGAATGGCGGATCTATGTATTCTCAGTCTAGTAGCTAACTACATAATATAATGTCGGCATACTGTCAAACTAGTAGCTAAGTACATAATATAATGTCAGCATACCGTCAAACTAGTAGCTAACTATATAATATAATGTCGGCATACCGTCAAACTAGTAGCTAACTACATAATATAATGACGGCATACCGTCAAACTAGTAGCTAACTACATAATATACTGTCGGCATACCGTCAAACTAGTAGCTAACTATATAATATAATGTCGGCATACCGTCAAACTAGTAGCTAACTACATAATATACTGTCGGCATACCGTCAAACTAGTAGCTAACTACATAATATACTGTCGGCATACCGTCAAACTAGTAGCTAACTATATAATATAATGTCGGCATACCGTCAAACTAGTAGCTAACTACATAATATACTGTCGGCATACCGTCAAACTAGTAGCTAACTACATAATATACTGTCGGCATACCGTCAAACTAGTAGCTAACAACATAATATAATGACGGCATACCGTCAAACTAGTAGCTAACTACATAATATACTGTCGGCATACCGTCAAACTAGTAGCTAACTACATAATATAATAACGGCATACCGTCAAACTAGTAGCTAACTACATGATATAATGTCGGCATAGCGCCTGCAGCGCCTTACACTGTGGCACTGAGTTCACTGTGCTATTTACGTGACCCAGTCTTATTTTTTTTACTTTCGATCTCTTTCTCTTAATAAATAGATTTTGTAAAGACTCACCTCACGCCAATAGGGAATATTCATGTTTTTTTTTATTTTTTTTATCTATTCTATAAGTAATTATATAAACGGAAAAAATATAACACTATCACAATATTATTAAATACTTAAGCTAAAAATAAATAATTAAAACTACTATAATTTTCGGACGATCAAAACGCCAACATTTTGGCGCGCTCATTTGTGACGTCACCGTGCAGTGTGCACTAAGAACAAATTAACAACAAAGTGTTTGATTCACACTTTTAATAAATGTGAGTGATTAAAGCTTATAAGATCAACTTATTGTAATGGAAGAACACACAAAAGCCTATTATAAATATTGTATTGTCCCTATGTGTGAAAATAACATTACAAGTTAAAATTGCAAATATTTTCATACCCATGCCCAAAGGTGCAAATATAAGGATAAAGTGGTGTAAGGCGATGAGGAGAGATAATGTATCGTGCTTGAGTAGTTTATATTGTTGTGAAGATCATTTCGACGTGAGTATTAAATATGTAAGTACTTAAAATCTTTTATTATTCTATTAAAATTTAATATTCCTAATAGGTACTTACCTACATATCTTTGATTATATAATACTAGCTTTTGCCCGCGACTCCGTCCGCGTGGAACTCGTTTGTATCGTAGCTCCATACAAACTTTCAACCCCCCACGTTATCCCCTTGGGGGATGATTTCCGGGATAAAAACTATCGTATGTCCTTCCCCGGGACTCAAACTATCTCTATACCAAATTTCATCCAAATCGGTTCAGCGGTTTAAGCGTGAAGAGGTAACAGACAGACAGACAGACACACTTTCGCATTTATAATATTAGTATGGAAGTATGGATTAGTATGGATAGTATATAGTATGGATGGAAGTAGGGATATAGTTATAGTATATAGTATAGTATAATTATACTATTATACTATACTATATACTATAATATAGTATATAGTATGGATAAATATATACTAGTTTTTTATTCCACTTATTTAACAAAGACACCTATTTGAAGTAGTTTAAAAGTGTAGCTATTTGAATCGCCAAAATAGGTTCTAATTATTAATTACTTAATTGACCAATCTCACGAGTATAAAAAAAACAAGGAATATGAAAATTTATTGAATACTAGCTTCTGCCCGCGACTCCGTCCGCGTGGAAATCGTTTATATCGCAGCTCCATACAAACTTCAACCCCCCATTTCATCCCCTTAGGGGGTGATTTCCAGGATGAAAACTATCCTATGTCCTTCCCCGGGATTCAAACTATCTCCATACCAAATTTCATCGCAATCGGTTCAGCGGTTTAAGCGTGAAGAGGTAACAGACAGACAGACAGACACACTTTCGCATTTATAATATTAGTATGGATCTGTAACTTATTTACCTTGTGCAGCTTTTACTCTTCTTAGTTCAGCGGACGTAAAGTCACAAATATTTGCGAAGTACGTATTTAGTCATCATGAACACATGAATTTTAGGCAGATTATCCGACTGTGCCTTGACAAAACCACTTTCAGTCATTGTGGCGAGTCTTTTTTCAAAAGGAGTCACTGCTTTCAGTTAACATTTACCAAAAAACACTGATTATTTATCATAAACAGCGGCCAAACAATGCGAATAACTTTCAATAATCATACTAACGACCTGCACGGTGACGTCACGTTTCGCTCCGCCAATAGCGTTGCGTTTTGGAAATTTGCGAGGGAATTTGAAAAATTGTACTTTTAAACAATTTATTTTATCAATAGAAACATGATAATTTGAAAAAATAATCATGTGTGTATATTTATTAAGCAATATAGATTACACGTGATTTATTTTGTCCATTTCTAAATCACATGCATATTCCCTATTCGACCACTTATTAGTGAAATTAATCACCATATCAGCCGAAAAACGTCCACTGCTAAACCATAAGCGTCCCCCAAATAGTGCCACAATGACCGGTCCACCGACCTTTTCCATTGAAATGAATACAAGGCTACTAAGGCTATTCACTTGTTTTTTTTACAGCTCACAATCCTACCCATAGACGATTTCAACATGGTCGTAGCAGCGCTACGCGTCGGCCTCACCGCCGTCTCATGCGACGTGTCGACCCTCTGCTGCGACACCATCGTGGGCCTCTCCAACAAGGCCCGCACTCTCGGTGAGGACAACCCGTACTCGCTATCACTCCTAACGCTAGCAGAGCTCCTGCTAATGTTAATTATTAAAATGGAGATACCGCCCGATTCTATACCGGCGGCCGGCGCCGCTATATACGCGCTGACGTGCGTTAAACCGGCCTTGTTAGAGGGCTTAGCGCGTCAGCTGATTGAGGCGTACGCGGTCAATGACCCCGCGAATGTGCCCCGATTGGAAGAGGCCTTTGGTGTACTCACGAACGGGGTGTTGTTTGATGGCTCGCGGCCGCATAAGATGCGTTTTCAGGACAATTTCGATAAGTTCCTTGCGAGCGTGCACGGGTTTCTGATTGTGAAATAATTGGGTGAGACGTTCTTGGATTCGAGTCAGTGTAGATACGCCCTTAATATAACGTTTGGCGTAGAGCGAATATTTAATTTATAGCTATTGAAGTTAAGTTATTTTTAACACGATGATGGTGACAAACTAGCGTTGTCGTTGGCAACTCTAGGTGGCATGCGCGTTGCCGACTCTAGTTCGGTTTGTCTTCTCTGTCTATCAAATGTTTCCGAATATTATGTCAAACGTTATTACACATACAAAAGGCGGAACTTTTTTATATCTGAATGTCTCGCCATCGCGAAATGTTGCTAAAATGCACCTTGTAATGTAAGGACTATTATTTTATTAAGTTTAATAATTGATAACTAAATGTGAGTAAAAGGAGACTTATTGTAACATAAGTTCTTGTAAGATAGCGCTTTTATCGCTACTATCTAATTTATTAGTATTAAGGCCGGTTATCAATCTGTCAGTATCCCATAGACTGATAATTTTATTGCGCAATATTACTTACTCAATCGATTTATATACGTAAAATGAACATGATTAATGTGTATTCGAACCTATAACATCAGGACATGCTATACGTGTGGCCACAATGAGGGACGGAAAGTCTCCTATGCAGCTAAATTAGGAACTGACCTTAAAATGACTGATGGCTTACCCATAAACAACCTACTTAATTTGGGCGGGTAGTGCTTCATTTGCAGCAACTTCATACTAAATCAGTTGCAAATAAAAAAAAATAGAACTCTCGCTCGGACGTGGTATTATAATTACCATAGCTTGATCTGAGTATTATAAGTCCATTATAGCTATAAAGGCCTGGTAAAGGTCGCGGGAGTTGGATGCGGGTGGCGTAGGACCGGTCATTGTGGCACTCTTTGGGGGAGGCCTATGTCCAGCAGTGGACGTCTTTCGGCTTGATATGATGATGATGATGATTATAGCTAAATATAGCTTTTTTTATGAAGTTTTATAATTGTGCAATAAACTTGATCGTCTATGTCGACCTTAACTGGAGATTGAAAAATCGGTTTCGAATTGGATTGGCGTCCCCGCTTGGGCTGTGCGAAATCAAAGTAAGCAAGCACTATTGTGTTAGGATTAGTATTAATTATATTTAGTGCCATTAAGTCCAACTGAACTTTAGTCGCTGTAATTCTATTGTTTATGGCCTAAACTAAACGTACAGGGTGCTTATTGCTCTGATAATTACGACTTATTCTTCTGAAGGGTTAGCATAAAGGGTTAGAGCCGTCAAAATTATCACTTTTTTGGACCAAAATCTTCTTTAATTTTACGTTTTGTATTATTTTACGGTTAACACAAAAGCACCAGACACACAACGAAATGTAAAACAATAGCAGCCTTTGGTAAAAAAGAAAAATTTTGACGGCTTTATCCAAAGCCGTCATGGTAAACTTTTGTTCAAACAAAGTTGAATCGGAAATGTTGCTGAGTTGAATGCGTGTTGAAAATACATTGTTTATAAACAAAAGTTTACCATGTTTACGTAGCTTCCTAATATTAATTGGTCTCGAGACTTTATCATGTATTAGCAAATGATAAGCTAGAACTCCTAGTAGGCTAGGAGTACATTATCTTCCCAAAAGGCTGCTTCAGCAATTTGGTAGTCTCCTCGATACAAAGGAGCATGTGTCTTTTTCTGCTCAGTACAGTGTGAAAGAAACAGAAGGATAATGAGGCTCCGCCCAGTTGTGCTAACTAGAGGTGCGCCGAATATGAACATTCAGTCGAATATTCGGTTCAGCTTTTGGCGAACCGAATATTCGGGCTAATTATTCGGTCAAACGTATGCCTTCATCAGCCGTTCTAAAACTTGCTTCAGAAGGAAAGTTATGTTTTTCGAGCGTTGTTATATATGTTGTATGTGGACAAGATAAATATATTTCACGAGCTACAGTCCAAACGGCTTGCTGTCGTTGGATTCCTCATAGTCGTAGGAGTGACATCCTTACTAATATTATAAATGCGAAAGTGTGTGTGTTTGTATGTTTGTCCTTCTTTCACGTCGCAACGGAGCGTCGTATTGATGTGATTTTTTGTATGGAGATAGTTTAGAAGCTGGAGAGTGACATAGGCTACTTTTTCCAGCGGGAAAACATCTAATTCCCACGGGAAAATTCAATATGTTACATTTTCCTAATAACCACGCGGGCGAAGCCGCGGGCATCAGCTAGTTGGCTATAATATTTAAAAAATAATGATTTCACTTGTTTGTATACAGTAAAAAAATTAAGCAACAGCATCCAATTAAGAATAACAATTTTACAAAGCAATATTAGGCGACTATAATATAACAGTCGCAGATAAACACCTCTAGAATTATTCGGTAAATATTCGATAGTAGAACCGAATAATCGGGCCGAAACCGAATAAACCAAAAATATGCCGATTACCGAATATTCGGCGCATCTCTAGTGCTAAGAAATCTGTTGTTTTATTGTATAATAAATATTATAATAATAATTTTAATGTTTATTGCGTTAGGAATGCAAGGATTAGTTCACAACGAACTAAACGGTTGTGAATGTTCAATCTTATTTATAACTGTCCAGGTTAGAAGTTGATTCCAGGATGACGAGGTCATCTTGTCTTCGTATCACTAAAGTACCGAACAATATTGTACAAACGCCCACACGGTTAACTGTGTTGGCGATGGTACAATACGCGCTTGAGATTATTTGAGTTGGACGAATTGCAAAAAGCAACAATACTCTTTTCTCAAACATGCAATGAAATATTGACGTTGTGTTCTTCATAATGGGCTTCGAAGTGTCACGTTTCGGGCGCGGCGAGACGAGAGATCCGTAATGGCATTTCATACAAAATTGGCGGCCTGCAAGATGGTCTTTTTTATTTTTTTATTTCCATTCCACAATTTGCGACATAGGCTATCCGTCTCTCTCTAAGCGTTCTAATTAGATAGAGACGGGTAGTCTATCTTGCCGCGACAGCTCGCTGGCCGTCTTGCGGCGCTACCACGAACTTCGAAAGTCGAAGTTCGGGTATTTCCATCTCTATCGCACTCCCTTAATCGAGTGACAGGGATGCATGTATTACGAACTTCGGCTGGTACTTTTGACACGAAACTATGTTCAGTTTGTTTGACTGTCAATTAGGTAGTCTTCTAGTCCGTAAGCCCACTCCTAATACACCTACGTCTCATGACAACACGTTAAAATGGCACCGTCTGCCAAGTAGTTCCGGCCATTTCAGGACTGACAGACTTAAGTTTACTCTCTCTACGATTAAAGGGCTAAATGATGCCACATGTCTCGTACTGTTGTCACATGACATACCTACCCATATAATTTTTTACCGGAAGTGAAAGATTTTCAAACTTTTGACCAACTTTAGGTGCAATAATCTTCTGATTCTTGCTCAGTACAAGTTTCTCGACCTGCCGCCATGTATTTTATCGTGATGTCATGAGACGTAGGTGTATTGGGAGTGGGCTTTCGGACTATTCGAGTTATGGCATCTTGTCAGATTGTTGATTTTATTTATTGAATTTCTTATGACTAGATCAAATTCCTATTTCACAAAGCTTTCAGTGATGTGTTGGTAGCAAATGTTTTAACCTCATGGCCAATGTGCAACAGAATCTACACTCAATCTCAATGGAATTTAGAACTTTCTTGAAAGCCTTTAACTATTATTTATTTTGTTACACTCAATTTTATAGCAAAATCCTTTCAAAACTATTCTATGTAAAGCGCTATTTACACATGCAAGATATTGCATGCAAGTTTCATTACATTGCGGGTTACCGAGGTATTTATATTATACTGCGTTTTATCTATCAAAGCCCGCAATGTAGGTAAACTTGCATGTGTAATTTACACATGCAAGATATTGCATGCAAGTTTCGTTACATTGCGGGTTACCGAGGTATTTATACTGCGTTCTATCTATCAAAGCCCGCAATGTAGTTAAACTTGCATGTGTAATTTGCGCTTAAGATAAATTAATTTTCACCGGCCAAATTTTTGTATGGCAGCATGAGCTTAAGAGTAAGTAATTCTGCCCGTTCCCTCTCATCCATGAGAGGTGGCTTGTGCCCAGCTGTGGGACTTATAGAGGCTGGATTACTATTATTATTATTGTCCAATTGTATAAACTATCACTCGGCGATCTGTTTTATATGCTTTCAGTGATTACTAGCAAGCTTTAAACTGAAAGCCCACTGAAATGACTTTCCACCCCTGCGCCAAAGGTTGCGATGAAAGACCGACTCAACGTTGCAACAGCTGTCACTCCATAGAAACTTGTCAAACTTTCCATACATTCAGATTTTAACGAATACCGCTGACGATTACAGACGGTTTGGTGCAACCCGCCCCAACGGTGAAACATCAGAGATGTGCGTAGATGTGTTTTCATATATTTGGCACCACAGCTAGGTGTCAAATATATGAAAAAGAGCTTCTCACATTCTGGTGGATATTTACCCTAATCCTGTACGACTCGAGTTGCCGACTCATAGCTAGCTTTGTGATATAGGCCAAGATAGCAGGAATGTTTTTATGGACGAAAATCTCAGATTATTATCTACTTAATAGATCTATTATATTGATTTTTCTGTGCCTCGACCACTGATGACTGCAATGAATCGCTAATAAAAACGAGTTCTCCGTTTCAAAAAAGTTACAAGTTCTGAACAGGCTTTTTTGCCAGTTTTATAAATTAACAATTTAATTTCAGTTAGCATTGCTATTAACCCATTTAAAGCCAATGACGGCAATGATTCCCATTCAAATAAATAAATAAATTATTTATTAAACATGAGTCATGCCTCTACGAGCGATTTCCGCTAGAAAGCGGAGAAATTCTGCTACAACCTACGGATCTGCAACGTAGCATTGCTCGACCTCGAATGGGTTCATTAATTAAATAAATTACTTATTAAATATGAGTCACGCCTCTACGAGCATTTTCCGCTACAAAGCGGAGAAATGCTGCTACGTGCTACGGCGTAGCACTCGTAGCATTGCTCAACCTCGAATGGGTTAATTTAATTTAATTGTTTGCTTAAGGCCGCGGACTGGACGACAGCGGGCAGTCCGGTGACTAACAGTTCATACATTCGAGCGTATTCAATGTGTGGGCAGCCGCTCGCCGCGCCGCTGCCCGCTGGCGTCTAGACCCGGCCTTAGCTATGATACCGTCAGTTTTATATAGACTTTCATCTCGGCATATTTTTATGGATCGCCTTTTTGTAGGTACTTGTAACTTTTATGAAACACTTATTAGTACTTATTACTAGTTAGTATAATTGTGATTTCTACTACCAAGCTATTGCTAAAGTATTTTTTTTAGTTTACATACTTTAGGTAAACCTAGTACGTTGCGGGCTTTTGCTCCGTATATTATTACGTTATTAGTATTAATAATGTCTTCTCAAATTCCTAATCTTAAGAAATTGTCTCGTTTTAATTATAGTACTCGTCTCTTTATCCTATCGTTTTTAGTTAAGCAATACTGGCGGCAATTAGTTCAATCAATCTACTTTACTTGAGTCTGAGAAGTTGAAATATAATCCTTTCACTGTGCGTTTATGCAATGTTTGCCCCCGCAAGGTAGACTGATATATGATAATGACCTGGTAAAGGTCGCGGGTGTTATAAAACCGGTCATCGTGGCACTCTTTGGGGGAGGTCTATGTCCAGCAGTGGTCTTTCGGCTAAGATAGCATTTTAATTGCTTATAACATAACAGCATCTAAAACTCGATCACATATGTCGGACTCTCGTAGCGCATAGCGTATCTAAAACATACGTAGCGAAAAATCTGGCGTAGTACCTCAACGCATATACTCGTAAGTGTCATGCACGCTGAAAGGGTTATTGACAGCGAACGAAAAGAATATAGAATGCGAGATGTACTCGTATCTTATCTACGAAATGTTCTTATGCTGGATTCTTGTTATTACATCACAATGTTATTTTAGTTTTTATTAGATAGGTTTCAATTAAAAGTACATTATGATTAGAGATCGGAAATTCGGGAGCTTTTATACCTAAACTTCGACCCCAGTACCTACACCGCGTTGTTGTTGAGTAGCATGGAGGCGGACTCTATTTAATTTTACTAATAAATTTCCAGGGATTTCCCGGAATACCGAAAATTAGGATAACATGAACACATACGTATTAAAGTATTTAAATAAACTATTTTAGTTGTTCCTATTTACAAAAGATTATTTAATTCATATATTCATTTAACTAACAGTTAGATAACATCAAACCAAAATTGTTTTGTAACTTTTATTAAAAATAATGGTACAAACGTAAGTATCTCTGTTAAATCAATAAATTAAAACAAATGTACATAGCCACAGAAAAGTGAATAGGTAATCAACCTACAGCGACACACGTGGTATTTTTGCATTTCCGTCCTTGTCTAATGTATGTCGTTAAAACTGTTTACCAACGTGTATGTTGACAAAAATCGCTGAAAATAGTCATAACCTAAAAAAAGGGTAGGCTTTTCATGATGCTTTATACAATCCCGGAACTTAAATAATTAAAATATTATTTTTAAGAAGCCGACTCCATACTTGCTTCGCTTTTTCCGGGATTTTGCTAGGTTTAGGTATAAAAGCTCCCGAATTTCCGATCTCTAATTATGATTATTTATGAATTTATGATTGACTGGTTATGTGCAATTGTGCATACATTGAATTATGGATTAAGTTCCTAGCTTGGGGTATTTCTTTTACTGACAATTATTATGTTTATGGTGTCTATAAATTACATTATACAGGCCGTCCCAAGACTGCGACATGAAGGGAAAGTGCCTTAAATATCGTAGATAGGATATTTAAGGTTTCTCTTCATGTCGCATAGTCTTGGGACAGCCTGTATAGCATTAATATTTGCCGACTGATGATGATATTCTAGTCTAACATGACAGCAAAGTCTAGAAGGCATTCTCAAGGTGCATAGACTTGAACATTCACATTTAACAGAACATGGAGCATTAGCTGTTTTTATATTTGTCGAACGGAAGAACGAATGGAGCCAAATATCGCTACTAGTCCGTTGGTCACCTTTGGCACCGTCTAACAAGTACTTACTTAGCTACTGACAGAATTAGGTTTGCTTTCTCTACCATTAAAGGGCTAAATGATGTTATGTCTCGTACTGTTGTCACATGACGTAACCATGCCCATACAAATTTTGACGGGAAGTGAAGGATTTTCAAACTTGCGGCCAATTTTAGGTGCGATAATCTTCTGATTCTTGCTCAGCACAAGTTTCTCGACCTGCGGCCATGTATTTTATCGTGTTGTCATGTGACGTAGGTGTATTGGGAGTGGGCTTTCGGACTATTCGAGTTATGGCATCTTGTCAGATTGTTGATTTTATTTATTGAATTTCTTATGGCTAGATCAAATTCCTATTTCATAAAGCTTTCAGTGATGTGTTGGTCGCAAATGCTTTAACCTCGTGGCCAATGTGCAACAGAGTGTACACTCAATCTCAATGGATTTTTTCTTTCGTGTAAGATTTGAAGTATTATTTATTTTGTTACACTCAATTTTATAGCAAAATCCTTTCAAAACTATTCTATGTAAAGCGCAATTTACACATGCAAGGTACGAGGGCTGCCTTTTAAGTTCTGTCGTTTGCAAACCTCCCGTGATTGCATAAAAAAGAACTAGTGTCACGTTAAAATATTTGAATTTAGAATTCGAAAACAAAAGAATGATTCGAAATCGGCCCAACCGTTTTAGTACAGCGTTCGTTCAAAGTTGACAAGTCAGTTGTGAAAATGGAAATTTCGAAGGAAAATTTACGTGCGATAATTTTTTACAACTTCAAAAGGGGCTTAACGCGACTTCAGTGCTTCGAAGAGTTGACTACGGTTTTCAATGATAAAGCACCATGCCTTCGGACTGTGGAACGCTGGTATTTAGAATTTCAACGTGGTTGCTCTAGTCTTGGTGATAGACATCGTGAAGGTCGACCAAAAACAGCCGTAACCCAGGAGAACATTGATGCTGTACGGCAACTGATCATCGAAGATCGCCATGCGACATACCGTGAGATAGAAGCTTCCTTAAGTATTTCAGGGACCAGTGTTCACAGTATTTTGCATGATCACTTAGGCGTAATAAAGTTGATCTCACGCTGGATACCACATTTACTCAGTGAAGACCAAAAAACGGCTCGCGTTCGATGGTGTCGCAAAACTCTGCGACAATTCAACCGAGGAAACTCGAAACATGTTTACGACATTATCAGTGGTGACGAATCTTGGATATATGCCTACGATCCCGATTCTAAACAGCAGTCGACTGTTTGGGTGTTCCAAGATGAGCCAAAACCGACCAAAGTATACGCTCACGGAGCACTTCGAAAAAAATGGTCGCCACGTTTGTGGCGAAAAGTGGCCACGTTGCCACCATCGTGCTCGAGGATCGTAAAACGGTTAATGCTGACTGGTATACCACTGTCTGTTTACCAGAAGTCATCGGCGAGTTTCGAAAAAATAACCCAAGACGTCGTATAAGACTGCACCACGATAATGCGAGCTCGCACACCGCCCGGCAAACTATTGCGTTTTTAAAAGAGCAAAACGTCGAAATTCTGGAACACCCGCCGTACAGTCCAGACTTAAGCCCTAACGATTTTTTTACTTTTCCAAAAATCAAGCAACGACTTCGTGGTCAACGGTACCAGACGCCTGAAGAAGCGGTTGAGGCATACAAAACGGCCATTTTGGAGACCCCGACTTGAATAAGTGTTTCGAAAACTGGTTCGATCGAATGAAAAAGTGTATTACATATCACGGTGATTACTTTGAAAAACAATAAATACCATTTAACACTTAAATTGTCTTTAGTTTTTCCAAACGACACAACTTAAAAGGCAGCCCTCGTATTGCATGCAAGTTTCATTACATTGCGGGTTACTGAGGTATTTAGGCTTACGGACTAACGATCATTTCGCGATCTAGTTAACGGCGTGCAACAATAACAAAATAGCTCGACTCGGCAAAAAGCTCGAAGCTAATTTACCTAGAATGCTAACGCTCCTGTTTACTTTGTGAGCTTTTAACTGTAATGTAACATTCGCTAGAAGGCTCATTACGTCTTGGCCACGACTTTGGTTAAGCGACCTGCGGCAGCGGTTTTTCTAATTCATTGCGCGTGATCCCAACTAGACACAGTGCGTTGCGCGTCTCGATCGCGCAATGAACAGATAAAACGCTGCCGGCTCAAGACCAAAGTGGCCAAGGCGTTATAGCCAGCAGCATAAGTATACGCAAAATAACACGCTCAAAATGATGCAGATAGTTACCGCCTTATTCATAAAACTTAAAATGCCTCTGCTAAATAAAATATGCTTCGTCCCTTTCTTACGAACACAAATGTCAAAGTGACAGATAAGGACAAACGAATTTTAACGCCATTTTAGTTAAAACAGGCTTGTAGGACGTTTATGAATACGGCCGTTAGTCCTTATCCTCTTGACATTAGAGTCTTGTGTAGGTCATTATGAGCATTTGACCATTTTTTTTGACTTTTGCTGCTGACTGTACAAGTGAATAGTCAAGTCTATCAGAACCTTTATGGTGGGATTCTCTAATCACTAGCTGTGGTATTTTCATGAATGACGTTGTTTTTATTACATTTCATACATTTGTGAATGTAATTACCTATACTGTAGTTTGATATTACTATAGAATTTCATAGCCTTATTTATTTCCCATTTGCGTAAATTTGTTATGATTATGTTTGTTAATTTGGTTGTAAATCTATGACATTTTGAACATTATGCGTAAAAAAGCTTTGATTATCAAATTCTTTCCTATATCATAATTATAAATATCTGAACAATAGTTATAAAACCTAGATAGGAAACATTTTGTAAATACTCGGACAGAATGTATTTTACTACCTGCATTGTAATTTCCTTTTCAAATTACCTACCTTTTCCTGTATCAATAAATTGTACAGATTTTATAAATTAACTTAGTTGTTTTATTCCCCTGGGTTAATTCCCACTTGTTGGCACTACGAACTATTTCTTAAACACCTACGCAAACGAGGCTTTTTTTTATTTTTATATGTGTATCAGTAAAAGTAGAGTCAGTAAAGTGTTGGTGTCGTTTCAGAAGTTGTAATAACTTCGCGGTAGATGTCGCTACGAGCCTCGCCCTAAGGTGTAAAATACAATAGTGGAAGGGATTGAAAGATTCGTCGCCATTAGCGGACCCACGGTAACTCAATTGGCAGAGCGATGGACGGATTCCAGAGGTTGTGGGTTCAAATCCCGCTCGTAGCGAATAATTTTTCAATTTTCCACCATGATCGAAATTTGGAATTTCGTTAGCGGACATTATCCTCATCATCCTTCTAGCGTTATTCCCGGTAATGCCCCTAAAGGAGCCCGGGGTCCGCTTTGACACCTAAACCCAAGATTTGGCATAGGCACTACAAAAGCGCCAGGCTCTACCGTGAAACGAAAACGAAATTCGATGTCCGAGTTTTGGGCCATATACATTACATGATTTGTCAGCCCCAATTCATCAGAATCTGACTAATTGCTATCGCGTGGATGCATGTTGCGCTGCAATCCTTAGAGTATATACCTACAGAGGCGACGTAAGTGTCGCCACAATGAGGGACGGCAACAAAGTAGATGATTCCCGTGGGGTGGCCATGTAACTAAAAATTACCCCACGCTTCCATATGTTTATTTTAAATAATGCGCTTTTATTGTAAGTAGTTTTTACTGAAGCTTTACACACATTCACTGCCTAGCAGGCGCTCTGTTCGCAACCACTAGTAATATTCAGCTTAATAACATGAAATATGATTCTAGTAACAGAACATGACATGTAGGTAATTAATAGTCCTTGTGCAAGCGGCTTACCTGGTAGTTTCTTATCAGCACAGTTATGACAGGACGCCCGCGAGCTGTGTTGCGGCGAGGTAGACTATCCGTCTCTTTCTAATCGTTCTAACTAGAAAGAGACGGACAGTCTACCTCGCCGCGACACAGCTCGCGGGGCGTCCTGTGATAGCCGTGCTGATCTACTTAATTATTATAAAGCTTGAATCACACTGGCGCGGCCTGCGGTGGCGGTTCATAGTAAACTTGACAGTTAGTGTCAAATTTACTATTGACCGCCACCGCAGGCCGCGCCTGTCTGTGAGAGGCTTAAAGTCTCTCACAGACTGGCGCGGCCTGGCCGCGGCGATCAATGGTAAACTTGTCATTAGCTGTAAAATTTACTATTGACCGCGATGCAGGCTTAAGGCGGGAAAAATAATGACACTAAATACCGAAATGAGACAACCATATTAAAAAACATTTACTATTCAAATATTCAAATTATTACAGATTAATGATAAAGAGCTCTGCTCGGGTAAAAATATGCTGAGAACGATTTTTCCCAGATATGAGACCTAGCTAGATCGATTTTTTTTATGAGGCACAGCGTGGGAGGCCCCCTACAAGGTTGACTGATGACCTGGCAAAGGTCGCGGGAGTCCGCTGGATGCGGATGGCGCAGGACCGGCCATTTCGGCTGATATGATGATGAGATAGATTTTTCGCCCCCATAAACCCCTATACTGCAAATGCTATCAAAATCGTAAGAACTGTTTTCGAAAATGCGATCACAAATATATATATGTAGCCTTAACCCAAATACTACGCGCACGCGCATCCTCATTTAGTGGAAACCTAGAAAAAAAAAACATATTATTTTACATAAAATTTTTCAAGCAAAGGGCTTTTAGAAAATTATGATTCATTCTAAACCGTCGATCGTCTTTACTTATTACTAGCTGTCCACGCGTCTCCTCTCCACCCGCGTAGTAGAAAGAACACAAGCGGAGGCGCAGATGCAGGATTAAATAAAGCCAGATGAAAGAATTTTTGAAATCGGATGAACAGTCCGAGATTACTCGCTACATAAAAGCTTATCTTTACTATGAGTACAGAGTAAATATACGTATATAAGAATATATCCCATCCATTATATACGAATGTTATGTAATAACAAGTACGAGAATTTTGTTAGAGTATAAATTACCCGAGAAATCGGGTATTTATAAGTTGTATTGGCTGGTATCCCTAAAATGATTGCAAAGAAGCTAAATCGAGAAGACATTCTAACACCTCTCGCAGCTTACCATAAACAATATACGTAATTTGGGCGGATAATTTGTCAAGAAATATTTTCTTGTACAATGTAAACAATGATGTTATTTCTATTGTAATCGTCAAATTTTACAAGATTTTGAGCGTAATGTAATTTTACCATGCTATTTTTACGTATTGCGTATACAGAAAAGTGAAAGATGTTCTACTTACGTGTGAAAGGTTATATTTTCATCACATTGTTCCGACCGGCTTTTACAGCCAAGCACGCAACAATTAACCATTTTCTTGGCACAGACGGAACACGAGATACCTTATCGTGCGTAAATTACTTTTAGGACACTATTTTATTCACAATAATATTAAATATTTCGGATTCGTATGCAGCCACGCGCGAGCATTGACAGCATTGTATGCCACAACTGTTGTGCCAAATAGAAAAAAAGTGGAACTATGACAAGGATAACGAATGATATATCTCTGTCTGTCACACTTATCGAGATTTGTATGCTACCAGCTCGCTCGCACGTGGTATTATTATTACCATAGCCTGTCCATACTAAATTATAGGTTCATGCTGCAATCCAACCGTCAAAAGAGAGAATTTTGACATGTTGGGCTGACAAATTGGGGTAAAATCATATAATCTGGATGCCCCATTTGTCACACTTGCGTATTCGAGCTACAGAGAGGGAGATACACGAACGAACTTCGTTTCACGGTCGGGCCTCAGATTATATTGACAGCGTAACGTTTTTAAATGCGACTGAAATAGTACCATGCCGTTTATTTACTTTCCAAACGTCACGTCAATGTCATCAATGTCATGTCATTAATGTTGTGTACCACTACCAGTACCAGTCGCGGCATTGCAGAATTATTTCTCTAATTAAATCAAGATAGCCAAATTCCCAGTTTGTTTTGTTAAAACGGCAAGATGAGTGTTATACGAAGAAGCACGCAATTTGATACAACAGGATCTTCGCAAGAAAGCCACGACGACATAAACATGAAGCAGAAAAACTACGTGAAAGACTTGTTGAAATCTCGAATTTTCTTGGGCCGCTACTTGGAAAGACGGCTAATTAACCAACGGATTGGCTATAGAGATATTGTCGTCGTTAGTCCGGCCGAAGTCGACTTGAAGAAAGATTTGATCGAGGTACAGACTAGACTGCGTAGTATTTGCCCGAGTACTCATTGGGTGGGCATAACGGACACTGAAGCACTTGGCTATACGTCTGGCGTCTGCCTGTGGACTGAAATCGACAACCAGCCGTTCGGACCGTTCTGGTTGCAAGTGAAGAGCCTCAAATTCAGAGACGAAGAAGTTATGGTGACTGTGAAGTGTTTGCGGCACATTTCAGATGCATTTCTGGAGATTGAGCCCATATTGTCGGGAGGTACTAGCAAAAGTGAAAAATGTGAACGCAAAATTGAAAAGCCTATTGAAGCTCTTGGTGACACTGTTCAAGAGATAAAGGCTAATTTACAAAGTGCTCTATCCATTACTAATGTGAAAGAATTCTTTACTTTCATATTTGCACTGGTTATAGCCGTTTTCACGGGGAGCACAGCATTTGTAAATTTCCTCGGCAACTTTATCTTAGCTTTATTGAGAGAAATGTCAATCTTTGTCAAAAATTCCACTCCAATGTTTTTGGGATTCCTAGATTTCTTGAGCAAAATTGTTGGTGGGTTTTATATTCTTCTGGCAATGCTCTTCAAGCCAAGTCATCCTCCCCCTCAGAATAAGAGGTCAATCAAGTACTATGGCAATGCACAAACAGAACATAGTAATGAATTTGATAGTCAATATATTGACTAATTGTTTTTCTTGTTGGGTTTTTTTTTGTACATATTTTGAACCAGAATTGTTAGTAATAGAGGGGTTCCTTAGAATTTATTCTAGCTTGATGCCAAAGTTTTTAAAATTATGACAATTTTATGCTTTGTCCGTTGCTGCTCTTCTGTCAGACGCGTCTCTAGCCCATGTAGCGCCCGTGTGCAAACATTACTCTAGCGCCCCCTAGTAAGCGCGCGCGCCGAGTGGGGCTCCGTAGGGGGCGGCGCTCGGCGCCCCCTAGGACCGCTGCGCCTGTGTGCAACACACACCCTGCTCCATAGGTAAAGACGCCTCTGTCTTCTATGGTACTAACAGTAAAACATTTATTGATAATTTACATTCATTGATAGCGTCCTTCTTATTGTACAGTCACCAGCATCAATATCCACAACAAAGCTCACATTAATATTTATTTATTTACTGTCTTTCTGGCCAATAGAATGTGTCAGATATTTTTGTGTTTGACTGATCAATTGGTCCAGTGAGACTTTTTCCTCTGGGTAAGGGTGTCAAAGAAATCCCACTGGGCCGATTGACTGATCACCTGATCGGATGAATAGAAAACACCCATTATGGCAGATCTTAATGCTGGTAACTGTACATAACTAATCTTTCTTACTTTCTCTCTATACCTATTTCATTCCCTACTTTGAAGCAAAGGAAAGCAATGTCTTGAGCCTTATCTAACAATGTAATTAGAATATGTAGTAGTGAATACTAGATTGACTGTAACAACCTATGTATAGAGATCCTGTGACTGTTGTAAATGATTAATGTTGGGTATATGTTTAACCTCTAGCGACCAAAAGGCTTCCACCCTTCAATGGAATTTATACCATTCTAAATTGGAACAGAGTTGCATTTGCTTTGTTTCAATTTTGAAACAAAACAATCTCTACTCTATTTCCTATTATAGTTGATTCAATTTTCATCGAAAATTTTACTTCTATGGTGGGTGGCTAAAGCGATAACCCTATTGCTTTGCAAGAGAATGAAAGTATGTTTCTTTTTTAGAACATTCCTATGGTTTCATCCCATTCCATTGTTTCCAAGCATTTGGTATGAGTAGTCACTTACAAGAATATCTCAAAATGCAAGAAAAAAAATCTGACACTGTAATAGCTTTACGAATAGTGTTGTGTCAAATATTTTTCCGTGCCCTGTCATAATATATATTGCAAGTGACTGTACATGTATAGGTTTTGAATCAAATTTACGGCATTTACACATTTTTTTAATTAATTTATTTTAGACTTTATTTTTAACTCAGTGCTGGCATTACTGAACAATACATTATGTATCTGATTTTATGGTTATGATATATGGAGAATTGGAGATAGTGAATGTATAGACATTTTCTCATTTTATGCAATTATAACATCTTTACTGAACTTCTTTTTTCTTCATCCATGGGCACCAGAATTATGTTTCTGTTATCTGAAAAGACACATTTATTAAATTAAAATTAAATTAAATAAATATTAGGGGACAATCTTACACAAATCGACCTAGTCCCAAACTGAGCACATCTTGTACTATGGGTACTAGACAACTATAAACATATACTTAAATACATAGAAAACATCAATGAGTCAGGAACAAATATTCGTGCACATCACACAAATAAATGCCCTTACCGGGATTCGAACTAGGCCAAAGTGGTCGTCATTAATAAAACTTTAACCCCCTTATACATAAAACTTAACAACCCTGTTGGACTGTTTTGGGTAATGGCAAGTCCAGAAGACTATGATTATAAAAAATCAGTGTTAACTATAGCCCGACCGCTTTAATGAGTCCTCGCCTGCGCGGGGTATGGTTATGGTGACAAAGGGGAACAAAGGAGGGGCGGCCGGCGGGCGTGACAAGCGAGGGGTTAGGCTCGTAACACACACTTTCTGTAAAGGTGCATTATGCATTTTTTTAGAATGATCAATTTCCCGGAAAGTACACCGTCTCTAAAAGTGCACTTCCATATATGTACACTTTGTCATATGTACCCTTGTTGTATGTACCCTTAGTAATATAAACAGGGACACCCCTAACCCTAAAGTGTACTTTCCGGGAAAATATACCTTCTGCGAAAGTGCACATTCTGGGAAAGTGTGTTTTACACAAGAGGCGAAATATGCACTAGACAGTTCTTAAGATATGTGACGTCATGGTGGTTAACGGTGAACAGATGGCTTTTTACATGACTGCAACTGGAAGGAGGGCTACCTACTAGTGTTGGTAAAGACTCAAGTCCTTCGAGTCTCCATTTCTAAGACCCGACTTAGTTTTTAAGACTAGTCATTGAATCAAAGCTTGAGTTCTTTTTAACTTGGGGGGGACTTGAGTTTTCTATAGAGACTCGAGTCTTCTGTACTCGACGAGTGTTTTGTTACGCTTAAGGCCTTTGGAACAACTAAGTTATTATTAGAACTCAATTCAACTAGACCTATAGGAGTCTTGAGATTACGCGACCTACATAGTAAAGTAGTGTAGTAATCAGTATTTTATTTTTGTTTTTAATTATATCTGTTTATGTCTTAACATTAGTATTTATTTTGTATATTACTAACACATAATATGGGTTGTAAATGCCTAAAATAAATGTAGGAACTATAAGAACTTAACTATTTGATGCAGAACGAGATTATACAGTGTAATTTCCTTTTTGACATGTAACTTATGGAAAATGTTAACATATCACTACTACTTGCTCTGTAGTAGTGTTGTGTTCCTGGAGGTGAGCAAGGTCCCCAGAGCTTCCGAGGACGTGTTGTGTTGAGAGCGAGGAAATTTGTTCCTTCAGCTGTCAATACGGCGAATCCTCAAACATATCAAGGGTTGGCAACGCCCATGTTACTCCTTTGGAGTTGCATGCGTCTATAGGCTGCGGTGTCCGCTTACCATCAGGAGGGGCGTTTTCCACCGTCGTATATAAAAAAAACATTTTTTGCTTTATCCGATTGTGCTTAAAATTCATTAAGAATTTATATATTTTTATTTGTGTTATTTGTATATATGTATGATTGTGTATGTATGTTTATATATAGAGCTATTTATGTACGTGTATTGATATAATTATTTTGATTTTTGGCTTATTATAATCTCTGCACCACCTACTACATAATCTAGTTTTATCTCTTTCTCCGATACCCAAAGGTTGTCTGGAAGAGATCGCTCTTCAGCGATAAGACCGCCTGTTGTCTACCTCTACCTACATGTTATTGTATTGTTTCTCTTTTTAACTGCTTTGTTTGTGTGAGGTGTGCAATAAAGAGTATTTGTATTGTATTGTATTGTAAGAAAACTTAATCTACATGTAATGACTCACTTTTGAAGTTTATAAAAGACAGTAAAAGTGAAGAGGAAGAAGGTACAATACATCATGACGTAAGTAAGTATCCACTTCTTTCGAGCCTTCAAACCTTTTCTGAAACCTGATATCATTGTGTCATATTCATCTATTATTTAGTACTATAGCGACCCGCCCCGGCTTCGCACGGGTAGGTACTATATTATACACCTTCCTCTTGAATCATTCTATCTATTAAAAAAACCGCATCAAAATCCGTTGCGTAGTTTTAAAGATCTAAGCATAGGTACATAGGGACAGACAGCGGGATGCGACTTTGTTTTATTTATACTATGTGGTGATATAAACTTCAAAACTGCGTCTTCATTATAGGACTCGAGTCTTTTTGACAAAGGAATAGTTAAAAAGGACTACGAGTATAAAACATGATGGCTTGAGGCTTTTCTAAAGCTTGAGTTGTGACTACAGGACTCGATTTAGACTAGAGAAAAGACTCGATTTACGACTCAAAAGACTCTGATCTGAAGTCTTTTACCCCCCGTTCTCACTTGTCGTCTGTCGGGACGATTTTTTATCTTGTGTCGTCGCCTCATACAAATTGGTGTCCGACAAGTGTGAACAGCTTCATATAAAATGTTCTGCCACTACGACACACGATAAAAAATCGTCCCGATAGACGACATATAGTGGGAACGGGGGGTTAAGCTCGAGAGTCCCGTAAATATGAGTCGAGTTCTTGCAATTAAGAATTCAAGAACTTTCAAGTCTTTACCAACACTAAGGGCTACTATGTATGTTTAGGTACATGTATGTAGTGTCATTGGGGATAAAATCACGCTGCGGATATAAGTTCGCATTGCCCCGTTCTCCGGCAGGGGTGAGGGAGCTGCGTCTTAGAATAATTCAGTGTCGTTTGCACTGCAAATACGGAGGATTTTCTAAAGTATTCGTGTACGTTAATAGTTATTTACGATACAAGTGCCGAAAATAGGAAATTCGGAACGAGTGGCGATAAATTAAAACACGACCGAAGGGAGTGTTTTAAATCGACACGAGTTGCGAATTACCTATTCGCACGTGTATCGTACAACGTTTTACTGTACATATGGCTCTTTAAAGTTTCGACATATGCACGGAAAGTGCACTTTTCCGCACTAGTGCGGGAAAGTAGCACCATATGTACTGTAATAGTTATTTACGATACAAGTGCCGAAAATATCAAATTCGCAACGAGTGGTGATAAATTAAAACACGACCGAAGGGAGTGTTTTAAATCTACACGAGTTGCGAATTACCTATTCGCACGTGTATCGTACAACGTTTTTCTGTACATATGGCTCTTTAAAGTTTCGACATATGCACGGAAAGTGCACTTTTCCGCACTAGTGCGGGAAAGTAGCACCATATGTACTGTAAAAGCCATTTGTTTGCAGTGACTATTCATTAAAATACACAAATACACAAAAACACATAAATGTGTTACATAAATGTCCGAAGATATTTCGACTCCTCATCTTGACAATGTCATCTCATGTATAACTCTCACAAAGCGTCCGCAACTGTCAGCACGTGCGATCGCTAATTGCGTAGCGTAGCGAACGAAATGTGTTGTGTCTGCGAATTCGCCTGCCGCCCGCACCTCATTCATTCCCTTTTGTCGCATACCCCGGCGGCCCCCCCGAGGACTCATTTAAGCGGTCGGACTATAAAATGTGTTTTGTTAAACACAAAAACAAAGTGGGGGATAGCGCCTAACCAATTTTAACGGAATTTTAGTTAAAATTGGGTTGTTGGACGTTTACGAATAATTCTTTAGCGAGATACTTTTACCACAGTACTTACAAAGATAATAATTATACATTTATTTATTTCTCGTATAGTTAGTTAGTTATCCTGGGCTCTTTTCCGCAAATCGACATCCAGTGTGCCTATTTTGCGTGAATTTGTGGGGTAGCGCTACTCTAACCACCCCAGCTCCTCCAGAAAGTTGGTGAGTGCCTTTGTGTTTATGATTGCGTCCCGTAGTGTGTCTGGAGACCCTAGGTGCTTTTTCCTGTATACTTCTACCTGCTTGCAGTCCAGTAGAATGTGTTTGGTCGTTTCTTCCGCCTCCATGCACGCTCTGCACATGGGGCTATCTGTGATACCCATGTTGTAGAGGTGTCTGTTCAAGGTATTGTGTCCTGTTATTATTCCTACTATCTTGCGTAGTTGGTTTCTATGTGTCCTCAGTAGTGCTGTTGTGAGTTTGTCGTCGCGTTTTGACAGAATCTCTTTGGTCTGTCTGCATGTGTCTATCTGCTCCCAGTATCTTTGGTGTAAGTCTTTGGTGTATAGGTCAAGTTGATTGTATATGTAGCTTTGTGGCAGGGGTAAGATTGGTTCTGGTCCGTATGCCGTTGTTTCTGAGCCTTTTCTGGCCAGTTCGTCCGCTGCATCGTTACCTCTTGAACCACTGTGCCCCATGATCCATTGTATGGTAATGTTGTTCTTATCTGCGCTCACCTCTGTTAGGTTTTGGTGGCATTCGTATATCAAGCTAGATGTGATGTTGTCACTGTTCAATGCTTGTAGTACCGATTTACTGTCTGAGAGTATCCGTATGTTTCTGTTCTGAACTTGTCGTCTCTTTATGGCATTGCAGGCTTCAATTATCCCTACGCATTCAGCCTGGAATACCGTGTTTTGTTCACCCAGTGGTTTGGATATGTGTATGTTTAAGTCCTCCGAGAACACTCCACATCCCGTTCCTGTATTTGTTTTCGAGCCATCTGTGAAGATTCTTAGGTCTGTTTGGTTTAGTCCCTCTCTTGAGTCTTCTGTTAGTGCTATGCCGTAGTCTTTCCTGAAGACTGCAGTTCTTGGTATTTTGTCGATTGAAGCCTCCATGATAGGGAGGCTTGTGATCAGTCTGTTATGGATCTTCGTGTGTGGTGTGTTAGTTTCGTCCATAGGTTGAGGCTTTTTAGGCGTATTGCCGTCGCAGCCGCTTCCTTTTGTATGTGCATGTGTAAAGGTAGGAGTCCTAGCATTATTTCTAGTGCTGCTGTTGGGGTTGTTCTCATACAACCTGTAGCCGCTACACATGCTAGTCTTTGCGTTTTCTGGATTTTGGTAATTGCACTCGTGGTTTGGGTGCGGGGCCACCATACTATGGCACCATAGCTTATCATTGGTACTATCACCATTTTGTATAGCCACAGTATGATGTGGGGAGCCAGGCCCCATCTCTTCCCCACCATCCTTCTGCATTGCCAGAAGGCTACTGTCGCTTTGTTTAGTCTACTGTCTAGGTGTTTGCTCCAATTAAGTTTTTCGTCTAGTGTTATACCTAGATATTTCACCTCTTTCGAGAGTGTTAGTTTTGTGCCAAATAATGTTGGCATTTCGTAGGTACCCAGTTTTCGTTTATTTGTGAAGATAATTGTGTCGGTTTTCTTTGGGTTTACCGATAGGTCATTCTCCTTGCACCATTTCTCTATTATTTTTAGTGCTGTTTGTGTGAGTTCACATAGTGTGCTTATGATCAGGCCGCTGACCAGTATAACTATGTCATCCGCGTATCCTATAGTTAGAAAGCGGTTATTGTTTAGTTTCGTTATTAGGTCGTTTACTACCAGGTTCCACAGCAGTGGTGAGAGGCCGCCTCCTTGAGGGCATCCTCTTATGACTAGTGCCTGGTGGCTTTGGTTTTGGGATAGTCTTATAATTCTTTTCTTTAGCATGTTCATAATCCATTCTATGAGTAGCTGTTCGGTTTTGTGTCTTTCTAGTGCTTGTTTTATGCTGCTAAAGTTGGTCCTGTCGAACGCACCCTCTATATCAATGAAGGTGCCTAGACAGGAGTTCTTTCTAGCGAGCGCGTCTTCTATGTTTGTTACTACAGCATGGAGGGCTGAGTCTGTCGACTTGCCTTGGCTGTAGGCATGTTGGTTTGGGTGTATCTTTATGTTTTTGAGGGCCGTGTCTTTTAAGTCCCTGTCGCAGAGTCTCTCCAGGGTCTTTAACATGAAAGAGGTTAGGCTTATGGGTCTGAAGGATTTTGGGTCTGAGTAGTCACTCTTTCCTGGTTTCGGTAGGAATATTACTTTTACCTCTCTCCATTTTGTTGGTATGTATCTGTATTTCTCGTATAGCAAATCAGTGTATTTAGAACTGTGAGATCTTTGAAAAGACAGTACGGATATACCTATGCCAGGTTGTTGCATATATAGTAACATAGGATACATTCTTAAGTTATTATTATTATTATAGTCTCCATGTACCAAATTCCTAAAGACAACAGTGCGAAAACCAAGTGCACTTATTAATGAATTTCCTAAAAACGAAGTTCGAAGGGCTCTAGAACCTATATCTAAAGTCTATACCTATTTACCACTTCATTCAACCTGTGGGTCGTAGGTCGGAGTCTCTTTGGCGCAGCTTACAGAATGTATTTTTTTTTAATTTGGCATTTGTTAAATAAAAATATAAGAACGAGAGTGTAAGGGGTCGATCTAAACCATGAAGAGTACATAATCTAACTTGACAACATTCGAACTTCTGCCAATTTGACCACGGAAATGATAATCTTGGTCTGGATCTATATGCATATGAAAATGAAAAATGTTTATTGTATTAGGGCAACATTACAATATAAATCACGACCCTGTGTCCTGAGCTAGGAAACCCTGTGTTACATACAGGACCCAGTTTCGTCGTTCCAAATACTTAAGAGGCTGACAAGACCTAATTTGGTGAAATTGATGTTATTTAAGCAGTTTTTTAAGAAAAACCATTTGTTCTAGCACATTAAATAAAATATATGTTAATATTCACCATATTTCAAAGACCGTGGACGGGCTCGATACATAATTGGACGAAATCGGCTCGATAGAAAATAATTGCAAAGATTGGTCTTAAAATCACATTAAACGGTTCTATGTCTTTATTTTTTTGACGTATGGGTCTGCAATTAAAAACATGAAGTCAACATATTCATACCTAAACCGCTAACGAGTCATATTTCACAAATAAGGGTTCCCTTTATCTGGCATAATTTCGATTGTCCGGAATACACTCCGCATAACAGTTATCGCAGAAACATTTTTAGCCGAATGATACTTTAGCATAATCATACCTATACTTAGCATAACTATCATGTCGCATAACACTCATTTGGCAGAATTTTGAATTACAGAATAGTAATATGGCCGAATTTATTTTCGCAGAAATTTAGGTACGTAGCAGAACGTATATTCCGCCGAATTTCTTGAAGCATACAACTAATATCACCGACTTTATTTTTGCATTATTTTATGTGCCAGAATATACGTTTCGCCGAAGCCGTACAAACCGTATTGAACCGTGCTAGTCTAGGTGACAACTAGCGCGGAAAGCGTTCTAAGGCAAGTCGGTGTAGGTACGACGAGCGAAGCGACGACCCTAAAACGCGCGAGCCAAGCGAGAAATTGTACAATACCTATTACTACGGAATTTCACGAATCACGTAGGTAGGCAGTAGGGAACAGGGACTTGGTGGCAAAACCGACTCGGATCGCAGATAGGTTAGAAGACGAAAGGTCCCGCTTCCGTCTTCGAGGTTATTTTTTTTATAAAAGAGCAGAAAACTTGTTTAAATATCAACAAACATATTAAAACTCTAGGTTAGTCTAGTGGGTAGTGACGCTGCCTACGAAGCTGAAGGTCCTGGGTTCGAATCCCGGTAAGGACAAATATTTGTGTGATGAGCATGAATATTTGTTTCTGAGTCATGGATGTTATCTATGTATTTAAGTATTTCTATCTATTAAATATATCGTCGTCTAGTACCCATAACACAAGCCTTATTTAGCTTACTATGGGACTAGGTCGATTTGTGTAAGATTGTCGCCTAATATTTATTTTATTTAGTGATTTATTTAAAACAAGTTTTCTGCTCTTTCATGTAAAAAAAGGAGTTGCCATTATTTTTGTTTTAACTTAAATATTTTCACGAATCACGTAGGCAGTAGGGAACAGGGACTTAGTGGCAAAACCGACTCGGATCGCGGATAGGTTAGAAGAGCGAAGCTCCCGCTTCCGTCTTCGAGGTTATTTTTTTTTATAAAAGAGCATAAAACTTGTTTTAATATCAATAATAGGAATATATTAAATAAGATTACAAAAAAACGATTCTGCCAAAGAACGTTGTGCCAAATGACAGTATGCCAGCTAAATATTATGCGATACTAATTTCGGTGACACGATTATTCGATCATAGGACTACCTAACCTATTTTCAACAAAAGAGAAGAGATACGAAATTCATGCCGCTCCACCACACTGGATTGCGGGCTGTTATTCTGAAAGCTAATTAGCCTAATCTCCCCCCCCCCCTCCCCTAATGAACCAGTATAAACTAGACCTCTGATAAAGTTTAGTTACTACGAATCGCGGCGTCAAGTTATATTAAGGGTGACGGGTGAGGTGAGGTTAAAAGAAGTTACATAATAGCATAGCTGGGCACATCACATCCGATGGCACGGGTATTTACTTCCAATTAATACGTAGTAATTATACTTGAACAGTACAGTGCACTAAACAATAGGGAATATTCATGACATTTTTTTATTTTTTTTATCTATTCTATAAGTAATTATATAACCGGAAAAAAATATAACACTTTCACAATATTATTAAATAAGCTAAAAAAAAATAATTAAAATTACTATCATTTTCGGACGATCAAAACGCCACCATTTTGGCGCGCTCATTTGTGACGTCACCGTGCAGCTTAGTGCACGGCGGTTCTTAAACAAATTAACAACAAAGTGTTTGATTCACACTTTTAATAAATGTGAGTGATTAAAGCTTATAAGATCAACTTATTGTAATGGAAGAGCACACAAAAGCTTATTATAAATATTGTATTGTCCCTATGTGTGAAAATCACATTAAAACTGCAAATATTTTCATATGCCCAAAGGTGCAAATATAAGGATAAAGTGGTGTAAGGCGATGAGGAGAGATAATGTATCGTGCTTGAGTAGTTTATATTGTTGTGAAGATCATTTCGACGTGAGTATTAAATATGTATGTACCTAAAATCTTTTTTATTACGACTCGCGAACAATATAGGTAAACAATAACCTAACCTCAAAATTGTATTATATACTTATTCATAAAACTATTCTGATTCCCAAATTTTTTAGTTATTAATGTTACAAATATTATGATTTTTGTTGATCAACAGCTGACTACGAGTGATGATTTTGATCAAGAAACGTTTTAGCTAAGTTTCTTTGTTTGCACTGTTGATCGAAGAAAGTTAAAAGAATTTAATCCTTTTTACTGAGTGACCTACACAAATTTGTTTTATTTATAAGCCTTGACGAAAACAACCTAGTTTGTTAAAGTTCATAAAGATGTTCTCAACATTTAACATTCCTAATAGGTACCTACATATCTTTGATTATATAATACTAGCTTCTGCCCGCGACTCCGTCCGCGTGGAACTCGTTTATACTATCTCTATACCAAATTTCATCCAAATCGGTTCAGCAGTTTAAGCGTGAAGAGGTAACAACAGACAGACAGACACACTTTCGCATTTATAATTTATTATTAAGTAAGTATATATAAAATATATAATATAACTAGCTTCTGCCCGCGACTCCGTCCGCATGGAACTCGTTTATATCGTAGCTCCCCCCATATCCCCCAAAGGGATGAAGTGGGGGTGAAAGTTTGTATGGAGCTACGATATAAATGAGTTCCACGCGGACGGAGTCGCGGGCAGAAGTTAGTATATATAATATATAAAGTTATAGTATAGTAAAATAGTATATAGTATGGATAAATATCTACTAGTATTTTATTCCACTTATTTAACAAAGACACCTATTTGAAGTAGTTTAAAAGTCTAGCTATTTGAATCGCCAAAATAGGTTATAATTATTTAATTGACCAATGTCACGAGTATAAAAACAAGCAATATGAAAATTTATTGAATATCTGTAACTTATTTACCTTGCAGCTTTTACTCCTCTTAGTTCAGCGGACGTAAAGTCACAAATATTTGCGAAGTATGTATTAAATTTAGTCATCATGAACACATCAATTTTAGGCAGATTATCCGACTGTGCCTTGACAAAACCGCCTTCAGTCATTATGGCGAGTCTTTTTTCACTTAATAATTACCAAAAAACACTGATTATTTATCATAAACAGCGGCCAAACAATGCGAATAACTTTCAATAATCATACTAACGACCTGCACGGTGACGTCACGTTTCGCTCCGCCAATAGCGTTGCGTTTTGGAAATCTGCGAGGGAATTTGAAAAATAGTACTTTTAAACAATTTATTTTATCAATAGAAACATGATAAATTGAAAAAATAATCATGTGTGTATATTTATTAAGCAATATAGATTACACGTGATTTTTTTTGTCCATTTCTAAATCACATGCATATTCCCTATTGTACGTATGCGCCGACCAAAGTATAGGTAACAAGATAATTTTTACCTCCGCCCATGAACTTTCTTGACCTGGTAAGGGCTGTGTATACTGGAATGTCTCTGTTGTAGGGATTTACATTTAATTTCTGAGATGATGCCGACTTCTTTTGTTTCTCGACAACGTTTGAAATCGAAACGACTTTTGGTTTGATGGCGTCTGAAATTATTGTCTGTCTTGCTTTATTCATTTCTTGATGATTTGGTTTCTTAGTTACTGCAAAAGAAATCAAATTGAGAGTGCTGCTGTGCTTTCACCAAATGAACCCTGCGGAAGACCTGCGCTAGCAACATGCTGAGCAGGATCATGATAAAGCCTAAGGTGTGACGTTGTCATCTGTCACGAATATTTATTGTTGGTGAAAATAAATTATTTTTATTGAAAATACAGCAAGAAAATTCGTATAATCGGTACTATTGAGACCGATTCAGCTAATGTGTAGTGCATTAGTATCGACAGGACATATATAGCTGGTTAATAACGCGAAATACGTGAATGCCGAAATTCGTTCGTTGTAGTTTCAAAGTAAACAGCGGGAATATGTATATGTTGTCGGTAGCAAAAGTGAGATCGATAATCCATGATCTAATCTGGCCTAGGGCTGTGTTTTCGAAAGTAAGTTGAGTGCCGACCGACATATGTTAAGATATCAATATACCGCTTCTGTTGTCTTTGGTTGAGCCCCATGCTGAATGCCAGGCGTTAAAGTCACCACAGATAATATGCTTTGCATTATTATTGTATTGTAAAAACAATTCGAGGCGGTCCAGTGTGTGAGAAATGTCTTCTTCAGGCTCAATGTATATACTTGTAATTAGAATTGAACAGTTTTGAAGCTTAAGTTGAATGGTGCAAAGATTGCAGTTGGAATGCTGAGTAATGCCAAGATAGGCTCCGAGGTTATAGGTTATTTTTAATCACAACACAGGCTTTGACTCTGTCGCCGTTTAAGGGAGTTATGATGTATCCATTTACAGTAGAGAGAGTATTGTTTTTACCGACGTATGGTTTTGTGATGAGGGCAATATCGTAATCGTTAGAGATTAGGTATTGTTTGAATTCATGAGTTGCAGCAAATCCACGACCGAGGTTACTTTGAAGAAGTCAGCATCCTCCACAGAAGTGAGCTAGTTTCCATAACAATGTTTCTTGTTGCGCTAGTGCGACCTTTAGTACTGCGTATAGGTTTGAGAACAAATTCTTGATTGGGGATCGTATCAGTTAAGCTTTTGTTCTGTTTCAAGACAGCTTCCTAGCAAGGATGTCAGTACGATACTGCTAAGGGCTCTCCACAAATCACAACCAGCTCCCTTCAAACGACTGTGAGAAACCGGCTCAGACTTCTTCAAAGTAACCTCGGTCGTGGATTTGCTGCAACTCATGAATTCAAACAATACCTAATCTCTAACGATTACGATATTGCCCTCATCACAAAACCATACGTCGGTAAAAACAATACTCTCTCTACTGTAAATGGATACATCATAACTCCCTTAAACGGCGACAGAGTCAAAGCCTGTGTTGTGATTAAAAATAACCTATAACCTCGGAGCCTATCTTGGCATTACTCAGCATTCCAACTGCAATCTTTGCACCATTCAACTTAAGCTTCAAAACTGTTTAATTCTAATTACAAGTATATACATTGAGCCTGAAGAAGACATTTCTCACACACTGGACCGCCTCGAATTGTTTTTACAATACAATAATAATGCAAAGCATATTATCTGTGGTGACTTTAACGCCTGGCATTCAGCATGGGGCTCAACCAAAGACAACAGAAGAGGTATTGATATCTTAACATATGTAACATCGGCACTCAACCTACTTTCGAAAACACAGCCCTAGGCCAGATTAGATCATCGATTATCGATCTCACTTTTGCTACCGACAACATATACATATACCCGTGTTCAAGACTGGAAAATAAATAACGATGCGTCGCCTTCTTCTGACCACCATGCTATAGATAGAATTCTGTTTTATTTTGAAAGGTGACAAACCGAGAAAAGACTTTGACTCCCATCAATTAGAAGAATATATAAGAAACTTTAGCAACGCTGTATTAAGAGCATGTGATTCAACCCTGCGTAGAAAGACTCAATGTACACGAATGATATGGTGGAATGAAGAGCTCACTAACCTGAAAAAAAAAGGGTTATTCATTTACATCACCGCACTCAAGATCTGAAACGAGGCAATAAAAACCTGGAGAACATAATTAAAGAACAGCAAGAAGCAAGATTAGGATATGCCAACGCCATTCGCAAAACTTCCTCAGACCACTTTAGAGACTTCTGCTCAAACCAAAGTAGCCAACACGTCTGGACTATCACTAATATGTTAATATGTTACTTTAAGTTTACCAACGCCATGGTATAAGCTGTTATGTTGATAAATTGTATTTGCAAATAAATAAATAAATAAATAATAGACTCCTCAAGGACCTTCCCCAACCTCAGCCACCAGCGACGCTGAAAATTTCTCCAACGCAGTACACAAAGTCCAGCCAGGAATCAGCCGAAGCACTCATGCATAAGTTTTTCCCCGACGACAATCCTCAGAACGATAGTATGCAACAAATTAACCTTAGAAGAACTCTTTACTCCCCATCAAACAACAACAATGAATGCGACTTCACTCCAGATGAAATCATCGAAGTAAGCAAATCAATGAACACAAAAAAAGCACCGGTATAGACCATCTCACTCCAGATATATGCTACCATTTCATCGACACCTATCCCCTGCTCTTTACGCGACTACTAAATCGATGCCTACAAATACGCTACTTTCCCATGTACAGTCAGCATCATCTAGTTAGTAGCAGCCAAAGTAGCCAAATATATCGGAACACGTCTTTATTACGATAGGAGTAAGGAGGTGTTACGATATATTTGGCTACTTTGGCTGCTACTAACTATATGATGCTGACTGTACTAGAAAACAGCATATTATATTAAAACTATCCCAAACCAAATAAAACGGACTACGCTGACACAGCATCTTACAGACCCATTGGCCTGCTCAACGTTTTTGGAAAAATATTTGAAAAACTTATAGCCAAAAGACTTACATACCACATGTATGTTAATAAAACAGGAAATCTCAAACAGTATGGATTCAACGAACAAAAAACGACTGCTGACGCAATCATTAATGCTGTCGAAATTATGAAAACGGCTAAAACTGAAAAAAAGATGGTAGTCGCAATTTCACTGGATATCCAAGGCGGTTTTTACCATGCATGGTGGCCTGCATTATTCAGCTGGCTGCAACATATTCAATGCCCCGTGAATATATACCACGTTCTCCAAAGCTACGTACAAGACCGTAAAATACAATTAAACTACGCCGATGCCACTGCCACCAAAACTCAAAATCGAGGCTGTGTACAAATCAAATCAAATCAAATCAAATATTTTTATTCAATATAGATTCATTACAGAACACTTATTGAAGGTCAAAGTTCATTTAAAATTTACAATTAAGCACATGTTAACTTACAAACATAAATGCTGTTTTCACATTGTCAAAAAGATAAATATTATTAGAGCTAGGAGAAAATTATACTTATGTCAGGATTATATAAAACAAATTCAAAACCAGAGTATGTCAGTACAAAAAGAGAAAAATAAAATAAAAAATAATAATCATTTTAATATAATTTAAAGGCGTCTTTGTCATTTATAAAATCGTTTATAGTGTAGTAGGCCTTGCGAACTAAATGGCTTTTTATAAACGACTTAAACTTATTGAGTGACAAACCTTGTACATTTTTCGGAATTTTGTTATAAAAACGCACACAATTGCCCATAAAAGACAAATTCACTTTTTGCAGACGATAACGAGGCACGGAAAGTTTATCCTTATTTCTAGTATTAAACGAGTGACAGTCACTATTTAGTTTAAATAAGTGTAAATTACGTTTTACATACATCACAATTTCAAAGATATATTGAGAAGCAAATGATTTGCTTGAATTTTTCTCTTAATGAAGTGCGAGATCCTAACTGATAAATAGCGCGAATCGCTCTTTTTTGTAATACAAATATGATTTGGATATCAGCTGCTTTACCCCAAAGCATAATACCATAGGTCATTATGCTGTGAAAGTAAGAAAAATAAACAAGCCTAGCTGTCTCAACATCGGTGAGCTGCCTTACTCTTTTGACTGCATACGCTGCCGAACTAAGCCTATTACCTAACGAAGAAATATGTGATCCCCATTGCAGTTTATGATCTAGTGTAATACCGAGAAAAACTGTGCTTTGAGCAAATTCAACGAACTCATCATTAAGTTTAACCTGTTCGTTCTTACTCGTATTGACTTTAGAGAGACTGAATTTAATACATTTTGTTTTCTTACTATTTAAAAGTAAATTGTTAGCGGTGAACCACGCTGCAACTGAGTCTAGTGCTGCATTTACTTGATCCAAATTGGTTTCTTTTCTGCCAAGTTTAAATATCAACGATGTGTCATCAGCGAATAGCACAATATCGTGTTTGTTCTGCACGTGATACGGCAAATCGTTAATATAGGCCAAGAAAAGAAATGGACCAAGTATTGAGCCTTGCGGGACTCCTATAGAAATATTAGACCCCTCAGGTTGTATCCTATTTATTTCCACGTGTTGGGTTCTATTGGATAGGTAAGATTTTATAAGATCTAGTGCACGATGTTTTACCCCATAATGGCTAAGCTTTAAGATAAGAGTATCATGGTTTACGCAGTCAAAGGCCTTTGACAGATCCCAAAACACGCCAATTGCATCCATAGACTTTTCCCAAGCATCAAAAATGGTTCGCAGTAGTTCAACACCAGCATCGGTTGTTGATCGGCCTTTGGTGAATCCAAACTGATTTGCATGTAAAAGATTATTCAAGTTGAAGTGTGATAACATTTGGTTCAACATAATCTTTTCAAAAATTTTACTTATTGCTGGGAGTATAGAAATAGGTCGAAAATTAGTAGGGTCTGTTTTGGTGCCCGTTTTGTACACTGGTATTATTTTACTTTGTTTCACAGGGCTTAGTACTGAAACCAATTATATGGAACCTAATTATGGATAGCCTCCTAGATATGAAACTTCCGGATGGCAATTTCATGCAAGCTTATGCAGACGACATTCTCCTCATGTGCACCGCTAAAAACAATAATGATCTACAATCTAACGCAAACCGCATTCTACAGAGCATCTCCAACTGGGGCATCGATAATTAACTAAAATTTGGACCACAGAAGACACAGGTGATCACCTGCACTCCAAAAGCCAAAGCCTGTGTCATTATAATGGACAACACCCCGCTCATATTCTCAAACAACCTCAAACAATTTCAAGTTTATCGATCATTGCGATTATATCATCAAAAAGGCTCAAAAAATCTATGGGAAACTGCAAAATCATCCTGCCCACTTGGGGAATACACTGAAAATGTCGCTATCATATATAAGCACGTAATTGAACCAACGATAACGTATGCTGCAGAAGTTTGGAGTAGCGCCCTGAAATACAAAAAAGTCACTAACGCTCTACTTAGCCTTCAAAGAAGATTTGCTATAAAAATTGTGCGAGGCTTCCGTACGCTACCTACCATTGCCTCCATCGCATTAGCTGACCTAACACCTTAAAGTTATTATTGAAGTTGTTATTTATTGAAGTTGCTGAAATAGAAAAAACCAAACTCAGTACACACCTGGCTACACACTTCACGCTGGATACTCGGATATCTCCTGGCCAACTTCTACACCCGTCTAGTAGAATTTCTATTGTCATCAATAAAATACAAAATATTAGCGATCACGAGCAATATAACTATATGTATAGGCAAGCATCGAATTTATACAGACGGAAGTAAGCATGACAGTGCGGTGGGAGCAGCCTTCGTCGTATATCATGCGGATGGGAAAACAACAATAAAACGAAGAAAGCTTCACAAGTGCTGCTCCGTCTTCCAAGCCGAATGCGTAGCGATAGAAGCTGCTTGCGAGTGGGGCATCCAACTCGAAATAACTAACGCCATAATCTTCTCCGACTCCATGTCAGCACTGCAAGAAATAGCCTATAGGAGCAGCACCAACTATACTATTAACAATATTCATCACTCAATTCAAAACATTCAAATAAATGGAACCATAGAATTCTGCTGGATCAAAGCGCATGCTGGAATACCAGGAAACGAGGAGGCGGACAAAGAAGCGAAAACTGCAGCCACCCTTCATAAAGCACCCGACTTCAAACTATACCCAATATCCTAGACTTTGTAAAACTCACACCATGGAATCAAGCAGCAACTTCTACCAAACATCTACCACTGGATCACACCTGAAAAACTGGCTACCGACTTTGCAGCACATTCAAGATCTACGAAACAAGACCATTATCTAATTCCATCTTACCCAAATTCTCACAGGACACGGATACCACAAATCCTACCTATACCACTTCAAGATAACTACCGATGACCTTTGCCCGTGCGATTCACAAACCCGAGATTTAACCACGAAATCACCTGTCATAATCTCCATATAGAACCATATAACCTGCAGGAAATCATTCGTAAAGTAAGTACAATAGCCTCTTTTTGCAAACTCGCCACCTCCATAGTTAATAACCTGAAAAAGTTCAATGGCACATAGTTCATTCTTCATTTCACCCATCATCCATTTCAACCATACTCATCATTCATACACAGAATCACTTATTCCATTAGAAATCATTTACCATACAGTAATCGCAGATTCAGTCGCCCGTATCCTTCGCGGGGACTGCTTTCTGGTTAACCCTCTACCGCATCAATTACAATAGATGTAAATAAAAAAATAATTGGATATATATGATTTAATAGACATCCTTAACCTGTAACAGTAACAAAAAAAATATATTGCCTTTATTTTGCAATTAATACCTAATGGCCATTAATGGCTTGGTATGCATTCGCACGATGGTACCCCATATGCATACGAAGCCATTATTGGCGTCGTGGAAAAAACTACCCAAGCAAGTACAAAAGATAATAATTATCTTAGTTAGTTAGTTTTACTGGGCTTTTTCCGCAAGTCGACATCCAGTGTGTCTATTTTGCGTGAATCGGTGGGGTAGCGCTACTCTAACCACCCCAGCTCCTCCAGAAAGTTTGTGAGTGCCTTGGTGTTGCTGACTGCGTTCAATAGTGTGTCCGGAGACCCTAGGTGTTTTTTCCTGTATACTTCTACCTCCTTACAGTCCAGTAGAATGTGTTTAGTTGTTTCTTCTGCTTCCATGCACGCTCTGCACATGGGGCTGTCTGTGATACCTAAAAGATAATATATTTCACATTACAACATTATCACTCGTTAAGGGACACTTCAAAATAAGTGGAATTATTTTTCAATGTTTGCTTACTTACCTTATTCACCTTTTATTACGTTCACGAAAACACTAGATATCTGACGACATTTACTCTCTGCGCACGCGTCACTAGAATGCCTTTTTGTTAAGAATGAGTTAAAGCGATCGACTTTTTAAAAATACCCTCATGTTTTTTAATATACTGTCTACCCGATTTTAAATCTCAACTTTATTTTGTAAGATTTTAGTATAGGAAAAAAAAACTTGAAATCTTGTAGCCATATCTGGATTCATATGCGGTAAAGGGTTAAATCAAAGAGACAAAAAAAAAAGCCTAGTGTTTTTTTATTTATTTCTTTAATTATCTGTGTTTTAGTCACGAATAAATGTCTCAGTTTGAGAATGTTAAGTATCACCCATGCGCAGGCAGGAACGTTAATGTAAAAGGAAAAGCTACCCGTGTGGTTTCTGTGGTCTCATTTCCATGGAGGGTTTTTGCCCTCGTTGCAGAAAATCTGATAGCATAATGAGGTAAACAATTATTTTTTCTAAACGGCGAAATTACACGACCAGCGATATCGCGACTTTAGCGATTTAAATATCTCCGCTAGCCATTGCCATCGTAGTTTCATACGAATGAGTTGTTACCTTTTTGCTGTTTACTAGGGTATATGTCTTTTTTCGGGCTGTTCACAATGATGGCAGCAACGGTACGCCGCGGGAGATGATGACGGTGGTGGTGGGCCTTTTTCTGGCTTCTCTTGGCTATCACAGGCACTTGGATTGTAACGTTTTTCTTCTTAATAGGCTGCAATATATGTTTGACTAAGTACTAAGGAAGGTTGAACTTATTTTAAACTACATAATATTGTTTGTCCGTCCAGGTAGAAATATTGTGATTGTAGTTATGTGTGTAATTTTTTCCGTCAATACGCGTAATTTCAAAGTATGTTTAAATAAAGTTTTAGACATCATTTCCGTGGACTTATTGTTGACGCAATTTCTTTTTGTGCGATATTGATGAAAGCAAGGATTTGTAGTGTTACATCTGGACTTTCACGTCAGAGTAAGTTGAGAGTAGGTAAAAAAGAAATAGCTACCCCATTATTCATAAATTTAACAAGCCTCTGTTAACTAAATTAAGATTAAATTGAAGACAGATAAACCACGCACATTAAATTAAAATAACGGCATTTTAACTAAAATAAGTTTGATGGACGTTTAACAATCAGGGCAACAGTACCTCAGTTGCCATACATGATGTGAGCGTTTCGCACACGACGATTGGACTTTCCTTTTCATTATTTTTCGCAACACTGTGGCCCACAATATTGTTCATTATATTTGTTATAAGTATATTTATATCACTGTTATTCAACTCAAGTAGCATATTCTTGAACAAACCCAACATTGCTGGTAAATGTGGTGTTAGTTGCGGTTTTGTCTCTTCATTACTGGATAAACTTTGAAGAATATCCAAATGCAAGAACACCTCGTTCAAGGTCATATGCTGTCGGTAGGCTATTAGAGCATTCAATGTCTTGTTTCCAACAGCTAAAACAAAATAATATTTAGATACTGTCAGCAACCAAATTAAATTTACCTTGTAGGTAGGAACTCAAAAACTTATCACTACGAATTTCAGATTGGCATTTGAATTTAAAATATAGAAAACTTTAATGCTAGATTATCTACTCATAAACGGCAGGTAAAGTATATGGCTAACCGGTATAAAATCAATACCTACCTACTTAAAATCCAAGTTTTAAAAAGATTTTTTTAGTCTGTGTATTCTGGTATAATTTTTGATCTTTTGTATACGAATGCATCTCGATATTGTTTTGATGTTTGGTTATTACCTTCTTGCAACGGCCGGCAGTGGTAAGTTAGGCTATTCATCCCATTACTCTGAACCTGTGGCTGGCACGCATTCAAAACCCCCTCCAGCAATTCTATAGTGTCGCAGTTTATTTTGTCTTTCTTTTTCTTTATAACCTTCTTGATGTCGCACGTTATTTTTGAATTGAAATTTAAATATCGTCGGCCTTCTTCTAGCTTCGCCAAGTTGTAGAGGAATTTTGCTGCCATCTCCTGAGAAAATAAGCAGTTTCATTTGTTTCCATGTAACCCTTGTTGAATAAGATGCACGACCTTCATAAACAAATTTACCATAATTTTTGTGTCTATCTTTAGTGCTGCCCGATTTACTAACCTGCGCTTCCGTCTCCATGAAGCTAGAGTTCTTGCACGGCCAGGAAATACACACGGTCACAATGGTATTCGCGTCAAATATACAGCAGATGTCAGAGAATGCACACGCCTGGATAATCTCCGCCTTTTCCCCGTGTGAACCTTCTTCTAGGCCCTGGAAGGCGTACGCAATTTAGATATCAAGGTAGACCTAGATCCACCTAAATCAGACCACATCAGACTGCGTTCCACGTTGAACCGCGCATAACGACAAGTTCAAGAAAATAACCTGTACCTATACTATGCCTAAATTACAACAAATGTAATATTATGCGCAGTAATATAAACTTCTGAAATATACCAAATTTGGCCGGGACACGAAATAATTACCTATGCTTAATATAATAAATTTACCTGATTCAAAAACAGCAACGAATGCCTAGTATACTTGCCGCCCATGAATAAAAACTTTTTAATAATGAACATGTTTTTTATGATCTCCCCAATTGTGTTGGTACAGAACTTTGTATCTTCGTTGAAGTGGATGATGAAATCGTTGTATTCTTGTTGATTTAGGCAGTGGCACTTTCTAGTTAGTCGTTTATAAACGGAACAGTCATCGTCTTCGTCCTAAAATGAATTTAAAGTGTGATGTTGGATTGAAATCCGTTCGCACCCTTAATAGTGGATTTACAAACTATCAAATAACCGGTACAGGTGCTACAGGGCTCAGACACGCCACAACTTCGAGCGGAAAAACCTGTGTCTTAAGAGGCGTTACCAGAACTGTGGTACGTTTTAAGAAGCTAGAAAATGCATTTTTACAATTCTAAACAGAGGGGCTACCGCCAAACGAAAACGAGCTTCGTTCGTGTATCTCCCTCTCTGTCAAGCGAACTGGCAAATGCGACCGAGACGGAGATACACAAACGAAGTTTGTTTTCGTTTCGCGGTAGGCCCTTAGCTAACCCAGGTCGAATGAGCGTTATTGGTTAAGCGAAGTGTTGTCAATGAATACCGTCAAACGGGGTAATTATAGACTGGTGCAGAAAATGGGACAAAACGTCGTAAGAAATTTGATTCCTTATACTTGCAACACTGTTAGAGATACACCTATCAGCCCCCCTAGCACACTAGGTTTTAAGCTGGGAATACACATGCCCGTAAATCGGGAAAGTAGCAGGCATGAAAGTTACAGGCATGTACGAGTAACTGGGACACTGCGGATACATTTGCAAGTAATACTGGCATGCAAGTTGTGCAAAAAATTGAAAAAATCATTTTTTTTTTCAAATTTAGATGTTTTTTTTGTAAGAAAAAATGTACTAACAGAGTACAGATTACGAATGATTATGTTGCAAGAATCGAATACCTAGGTATTAAGCACAAAAAATATGTTTTAAAGTTTATATTTTTTCATATAATTGAGTTTGAGTAAACTAGTAACTCGAAAATTGGCAATTTTTGGACACGTTTACTTTAATTTTTTCTGAGACGTTTCAGCTATTTTTTTACCAAAATAGGTATGTAACTTAAAGACTGATATGTTGTAGAAACCTATAAAGCGATAAAAGTGTGTTTAAATGATGATCTCTTTCTTAAATTTAAGTTTTAAATTGTTGCATTTTTAGAAAATGATAATTTTCTTGTGATGTTCATTATTTCTTTTAGGCACGTTTTAGACAGTTTTCACTAATATTGGTAGTTAGATTAATAACTGTGATGCTTAAGATATATAAGAAATAAATAAATACAGCTTACCTACAAACCTTTTTTTTATTTAATTGTTAAGATGTAAACATTTTCGTGGCGATTATTTTTTGTCATGACGATTTTGTCCCAATAAACGTGTTCAATGTGAACGCGCCCTTACTTAACTTGCTTAGTAGCTTTATTTAAAACGTCAAAACTGTCCCATGATGGTATACCCCCCACTCCATTTCCTAACTTGGGACAAGCACTTAAAAATAAAATAAAATAAACTGTTCATATATATGTTTCCATGATACATAAAAAGCAAAATATAACTAGGGACTGGAGTCCACGAACAGCAATCAGATTGTTAATGCTATAAATAATATGTTTTTTTTTGCCTGCAAACTTGAACCCTGTCTATTAATGACCCCGTTTGACGGTACTTATAAAATTGTAACTTGTGGCTACGTGAAACGGTCAACTGTCTACTCTCAGCATATCATCGCCTTTAGATCAGACACCGCGTTAATGGTACAAGTAGCTAGTTATTAGATGAGACCTGGTGATATATTTACCAACCAGATTATAAAAAACTAGGTCATTACATTTTGTTGATGATGTACAATTTCGGGAATGCAAGTGTAATGGAAACGAGTTAAGGCTGAGGGCTAAGGGGAATAAGTTTATTATGATCGCAAGATATATATAGCTATATTATTGCGATTATAACCATAGGGTAGTAGGTACTATGCAGTATGTACCTACACTTAAATGGAAGTGTTCATTTACGTTTCATTTCCATGGATGTAATAACGACGTCCACGGAAATGAGAATGATTAAGGACGTATTTTTACGTTTGCAAAAAATCTTACTTTAATTATAATGCAGTCCAATTCTTTCGTTTTTTTTTCCAATTTTTTTATAGCTGCGAATCCTATTATGTCAGTCACTGACCGCTCCTGAAAATAATATACCTATCTTTATACACGGTGCACAGAAAAGGCTCAGAAACAACGGCATACGGACCGGAGCCAATTATGCCCCTGCCCCAAAGCTACATATATAATCAACTGGACCTATACACCAAAGACCTACACCAAAGATACTGGGAGGAGATAGACACATGCAGACAGACTAAAGAGATTTTGTCGAAACGCGACAACAAACTCACAACCGCACTACTGAGGACACAGGAAGCCAACTACGCAAGATAGTCGGAATAATAACAGGACATAACACTCTGAACAGACACCTCTATAACTTAGGTATCACAGACAGCCCCATGTGCAGAGCGTGCATGGAAGCAGAAGAAACAACTAAACACATTCTACTGGACTGTAAGCAGGTAGAAGTATACAGGAAAAAACACCTAGGGTCTCCGGACACACTATTGAACGCAGTCAGCAACACCAAGGCACTCACAAACTTCCTGGAGGAGCTGGGGTGGTTAGAGTAGCGCTACCCCACCGATTCACGCAAAATAGGCACACTGGATGTTGACTTGCGGAAAAAAGCCCAGTAAAACTAACTAACTAACACGGTGTAACACGCGGAAACCGAATAATTTTAACAGCGTATTCCTGAGGTCGTAAGAAGCAAAAAAATTTATAAGAATCCCAGGTCAAAATATGTTTTTTTTAATGTTTTCATACATAATAAATAAATTATTTTTCCTTCACCAGTAAAACAACACCTGATGATAAGCTGACGTTGACATGTAAACATTGATACACCATCTGAATTTGAGTTTTACAGTCAACTTAGATGTGGCGGGTTCGCAACGTCGCAATCATAAGGGTGTTTAGTACTGGAGATTTCATTACAACTTTTAAAAAAACAACGCAAATATCTCAAAAACCAAGCTGTATCCAGCAAACATTTATACGACATATTTAAATTCAAATATGATCAGGAATACGCTGTTAAAATTATTTGGTTTCCTCATGTTACACCGTGTATAGTTTTCATTCATCATAAATCCATCTTTGAAATATATGTATAGCTAAATCGATTTAGAGGAATTTTGGTGTGGAGATAGTTTGAGTTTCACGGAAGAATATGTTCTTTGGATCCTAGAAATTATTAAATGACGAAATGAAATTAGGGGCAAAAGGTTAAAATATTGATGAGAAACGTAGGTATTTACCATCAAATTATCACAGTTATTATCATCCCATTTAGTCAACGGCCGTAAAGTGTCGCTAATTTTCGGAGGGTCGTCGGGCACTAGCGCCGTAGAATGGGTTTTTTCTTGTACCTCTTCCAGTAAACATAGCAGCTTTTTAGTACTGTTTTTGAGACTCTCTAATTGTTCCTGAAAACCGAAATTAAGTAGGTACTTATAGTTCTAATGTAAAGAGTTATAGGTAAAACATTAGAATATTGTTCGATAACGTGTTATGGGGTATACAGATTAGGTATGTGATTTTACCCCAATTTGTCAGTACATACAACATGTCGAAGTCATAATTGGGTGTGGCGTTAAGATGTAACAATAACAATCCGACCACATGTGCATGCAATTTCTCAGTACAACTCGTTTGACAGTTGGATCAGCAGCGCAACATGCCTCCAGACGATATCAATCAGTCAGCTTCTTATAAGTTGGGGCTGGCAAATCATGACATGTATACACCCCAACCCCGTTACGAAAATCTGTTTATAAGGCCGTGGTCTGAACGCCAGCGGGCAGCAATGCAGCCAATGAGCGGCAGTTTATAGGTAGGTACATTTCATCGAATTTATTATTGATCCTCGCACGCCCCGTGGTTGGCGCTGCCCGTTGGCTATAGCTGCCGCGGTGACGACGGTGAGGTGAGGTGAAAACAAGCTCAGAAAAGCATAGCTGCTGACTAATCTTACTTGACTCATACTAGACTTCAAGTAGGTACCCCAAGTTGTTAGACAAAACGACGCGTAATTGGAGGTCAGACTTATACTGGTTTTCCTAAAAAGGCTATACATATCCAGGGGGGGGTCACTCCGCCGATCTGCGTGAAATTATAAGTACATGCCGGCGGCAGATCCGGATCTGCTTATTCAGTGGCTGCCCCGCCGTGGCCCGCGACACTCGCGCGCGTGTCTCCCGCATACCACCGTCGCAAGCGCGTAAATACGATGTATAAATAAAGTAAGGGCAACGGTATATTGCATTGCTGCGGTTTGCACAAACAATGACCAAAATTCGGATTGCACGTTTTTCTATGTTCCGACGCGTGAAAAGGATACCGAAAGGTGAGGTAGTAAGCACTAAATGCTCATTTATACCTTTTTCATAGTAAATCGAACACAAGGATCAAGTAAAACAGCACAGTGTTATACTTGAATTAAATAGGTATCTGTCAACGGCATATCTACATATGTATACATATACATCAAACGAAAATCCCGAATTGTGATTAAATAAATCAGTACTTATTGGTACTGTTATGTTTTCGGTGTTACCTAAGTAGCTGCTAAGTGTCAAATGTATGCATGTAGACTACGCGTGCTATCTAATATTTATAATTCGCGTATTCTGTGTGTGTATATTATTGGATCACGGATAGGTACAAGATGTCTAGGTGGTACATTTAAATATCTTATTGTCGTCGAGGCGCGCCACTTGCCACCTCCGCGGCGCCGACGCCGCGGCGGTGTCGGGTGCAAGTTCTAACACAGAATAGATAATAGTGCAAAGCTACCGTATCCGCTTACGATCAGGCGGACCGTACGCTCGTTTGCCACCGACGACGTTTAAAAAAGTGACAACCCTATCTTCGGCAAGGTGCGGAGTAATGTCGACCTTCGCGCCGGGCAATAGAACTCAATGACGCGCGGCTGGCGTGCGGTCCGTTGCTAATAATAATTAATAGGCACGTAAAAAGGCGGCATTCGTGAACATCAAAACAGAGGGTCTTCTGTACTTGTATTATTATTTATTCTGTGACATATCAGACAAACATAGCTCTGTCGACTTTGTCTTACGACCCTTGCTAAATGCATTGCAGATACTTAGCTGAGGGAGGGCAGATAAAACGTCTCGCTCTAATCATTGAGTGTTGTGCATTTACCTAGTGCACTTCATTTAGCAAGGTCTAGCTAGAGACCGCGCGAAGCCATTACGCTAGAGGCTCTGATCTATTTTTAGTGTTTGGATTAGGGTGGTATTTCACTTCATCCACTTGTCCAAGATCTTTGTCCAATGTGCATTGCGTCTCACTCACTCTTTAAGCAAAATGCGAGACGCAAAACACATTGGACAAAGATCTTGGACAAGTGGAATACCACTAGGTACTCACCAATTTCATATGACACATCGGTACATTGGAAGTTTTGCACTCCTCACATTCCTTATTTTTATTTGACACGCGTGTCTGATAGTCAAATGAATTGCTGTTAGAGCATTCTCTGCTTCTATCGGATATTTGAATTCCCTGCTCCTCAATGTCAATCGATCCGTTTCTATCACTGTCTGTGATGGATCTGTAAGTACTGTGGGATGAACTCGTCATGGTGGAAGTGGCTTCCAATGTACCTTAAATGCTTTGAATTAATTATACTGCCATATGCTTCTAATGCGAAAAATTATTCGTTTGGATGGTATTTTTTTCATAATTATGTTTTCACATTTTGAATTTTTGTGGCGTCGTTGATTGATGTTATTAAGGTGGCAGCGCTGCTAGATGTTGCCAGTCTTCTCCATTTTTAGTGTGAAGCGTAATCTTGTACTGTATTTCATCGACTTTACCAGTGTCTTGAACGATCTACCAGGCCGAATATTTATTTATATATTATATTCTCTTTGACTGTCAAAGTGCTGTCAGGTCAGAGATTGGTCAAGTTTTGTTTGGTTTGGTTTGGTGGGATTTCGATTATTTACTTTAGTAACTATTTGATTATGTTACTAAATCGTGGTTTTCAATCATATAATTATAAAACGTGTTCAGTTTAATAGAACACATATTAATGTTATGTTTAATTAAACAGAAAAAAACAACTACGCCTACGGAGCATTACGGAAAAATGAATAACTATAAAACAAAACTGAATTACGATAGTCCGTGTGATTCCGACAACGATTGGACCTCATCGGACGACTCTAAGTACTCTGATTCAGACAGGTATTCTTATAGTTTTACTTCTCATATCCTGTAGTAATCCGCCCGAAAGTTGGCAGTTTTAATTTAGCACTATGCACGCATTTCTTATTATTCTTATTTCAAAAATAAATCCTCTTGCCCGACTGATCATTTGCCAAGCCAGGGCATATATGCACACATATATATCAGGATTCTGTTTTCATGGATATAGGAACAGTCTTTAAATTAAATTGTATTGATTCTAGCTCTGTACCTGAGTGGGACTCGGATGTTGGTGAGGATGGAGAACTGGTCTATATCAAAGTAAAAGTCTCCAACGACAATGTGGATGACTCCAAGACTCCTCTCTTGGAAAACTGTGAAGCATTCAAGAGAAGGAATAACTTCAAGAGATCTTCCACAAGAAGATCTACTAAAGGTACAATTTCAGTTTATGTTTTTTAACAAATATTGTGTATTCCATTGAAAAAAATCTTGTATAAATATTTTATTTATATAAACTTTATTGCACATAACAAAATAAATTCCAAATAAACAATAAAACAGTACAAAAAAGTCTTTTGATTGACAAGATGACTGTATTAAATTAAATTATCTTTTATAGCATCTTTATTAAGTGGAATATAAGTTTATTGACTCATTAATTTTTGTATTAAGCAGTAACGCTGCTAACAAAATTATAAATTTAAAATGCCAATGAGTGCCATGTAGTGAATGTAATGGGCCATGAATGCCTGTGGTCGCCGGTTCGAATCCGGCTTGGAGCATTAAATTTTTCCTTTAATTTAAAAATTTATACTCATGTTTGATTATGTAATTTTAAGTCCTTGCGTCTCAGTTTAGCTTATTAATTTCACTTTATAAACATATTAAACATTTCAGGCAGAATATTCAAAGTTTTGAAGAATCATAAAGCCAAACACTTAGATGTGTTTGGCAGGAAGAAAACAGATGACCCTGGAGCTGCTTCGCTTTCTGGCATTCTGAAGAAAACTTCGCTAGAGGACAACAAAGTTGTTATACAGGTACCATATTTTTTTAACTATATAACCGTACATGGCGGGAATAACTTGACAACTCGAGATGTAAAGTGGAAGAAAATTGAACTTTATGTATTATGTACATAGAGTTCAAATTTCTTCCAGTTTTCATATAAATACAAATAGTGTGAACATATTTGAATAGGCTATTTTCGTCTATCACAATTAAATTATGAAAGTATGTTATTCATATAGTTTTGACTTTAGGAAATACGAATATAATACCATTTGGTTATAAAAACATGAGCAATATTTTTGATTTCTAAATTAAAATCGTGGGTTTATTATCTGTATGTCACGTGACTGAATTACACGATATAACCATAAGCGCGAGCGAGACAGATATTTGCCTCTTTCTTTAGGACAGGCGAGATGGGACTATTCTTTCGGCTCGGATGACGTCACGGTAATGGCGGCTGCTGTTTTTTAATTGTATACTTTGAATAAACATATTGTTTAATTTCCCGTCTGTGTTTTTTTACTTTCCTCGTATTCGATATGAAAAGTAGTGTTTAACTCGGGTGAATGAAAGGCACCCAATACTTGACAAGTCCTTGCCCGCCCTTGGTTAACAATCTACTATTTCTGCTCTATGCACCGCAATCGAGTCTTGAACACACAAGTTAAGGGTTAAATGATGATGTTCTCCAAAAATTTTCCAGGTCAGCAAAAACATGATGTTCAACAGTGAGAAGAATTGCCAAATTGAAAAAATATTTGGCATCAGTCTAGAAACTAACTCAGACGGAAAGAATCTGGTAGTCTCCGATTTCCTCCCTGAAGCCAGAGCCATTTATTCCATGAAAGTAAAGAAAGGATATTACTTGAAGAAAATAAACAATATTGATGTCAACTCGTATAACATTAACAATGTTCTTCAAGCAGTTGCTGATGATTACGACAATCCAAAGCTTCAATTCCAAGTTGTAGCCGAAGCTTCCTTTGATATTGAAAAGCTCCTCACTACAAAAGAAGCTCCAGATAACTCTTTAACACAGCACCTGAAAGATTCTAACTGCTCAGTTTTGTACATTTGCTGCAACGACATTGAATACCATAGCAATGATGATAAGGGTGTACTGTATTGCTATCCGCGACCATTTAATCAGAACTTTCTTTATAACACTAGAGGAGCGTATGTGACCTTGAACCATTTGGCGCCCAAGTCATTGGGTACCAGTCAGCCCTTGACCTCAACAGTGTTACATAATAATTCCCTCATAAATATCGCCTACATGCCGCATTATAGTGACTTACTGTTGGTCGCCTTTCCGAATAAAGAAGTAGACTTATTCGCAGCTAAGAGAGTTATAAATGAGATTGCGAGAACTTTGGAGTTTTTGTATGGCTCTTTAAAAGGATGCTTCACCAAGCCTAATAATGTCGATAAGCTGGATAGCTTATTTTCGCGTATTTTTATTAATTTGCTGTTCAGAAATATGGATGAAGATTGTGTTAAGAGTAACGGGTTGTATTTTGAGGATGTTTTAGCGGCGCATTCTATTACATTACCCTTAGAAGTTCGGATACAAGTTGATGATGCTATGACGGAGCTGCAGGCGGCTGATTACAGAGAATGGGTTAGTATCGCACGATATATTTTATATGTTCTAGTTTTTACAAGCTTTTATTTAAGTTGCACTAAGTATTTGCATGTATACTTAAGGGGATCCCATGCCCCAACGACCTTCGATCTGAATCCCTTATTTTTCGAATGGCTTTTGTAGCTTATTATATTAACAACAACGGCTTTAAGCAATATAGTATCCCATATCTACTTCAAAGAAAGTCGAGTCGAAGTTTTCGAGATATTTAGCATCAAAGTTGAACAATTTTAGGTCAAAAAACTGGTTTTCTGTTATATGTTCTATCTTTCACGTCAATAGAGTTACAAAATAAGTGTTTTTTTAGACAATGTTTAAAAGAATCATACAAAATGAACTATTCATTTCCTTCAAAATCCGGTAGACCAACACGGAGATAAAAGATTGAAGAGCCGATAGCCGTTTGATTCTATCTGTAGTGCAAAAGTAGGATATGATTCAAAACTTGTCAAAAGTCGATGAAAACCTCGGGTAGCCCCTTAAGTAAATTATATTAAATCATAAATTTTGCATAAATTCAATATTGATTTAAACTTTCATGATTCTCAGACAAGTCATAAGCGATTAAGTCCCGTTTTTAAAAAAATAATGAAATTTAGCATACTTATTTATCTATTTTAGTTTGGGTATAAAAGCTTGTACGAAAATTCAAAGTTTTTACAACATATTGTTGTAATTATTTTGCAGTTAAGATGGATTGTAATTGCAGGTAACAATGAACATGAGTTATTGTGAAAAGCCAAGCAATTTTAAGTGTCTCTGTTTTGCCATTAGAGAAGTCCACCAATTGTATATTATTTTGTTTTGTGCAATTAAGTATAAGTTATAAATAAAAGCTATAGGCCAGTGAATTTAATCTTAATAAAAACTAAACAGCTTTATATGTAGTAACTCTAAAGCTTAGAGTCTAAACAATTTGTCGGTACTTAATCTGTGAACTTTCACATTGATTCTGGTAGTTTCTGGCTAAACCTTAATGACTTTTACGTATTAGTATTTAAGAACTTACGAAGTCTTATAAATAAAAATAAATAAAATATCTTTATTTTCAGGCAACTTTAGGCCCATAGTTTGTTAGTAACCAAATGATCTTAACAGCTAATGTTAGTGTTATAAATTAAATTAAATTAAAGAACTATCATCATATTGCTATCGAGGCACTCTCACAGCGTGCATAGTGCTGTGTAGCTCGTTAAACCTAGCTAGCACAGCACTATCCAGCCTACCTGCGACAACCTGCATTATTGCTGAAACAAATATCGAGCACAATTTAAACTTACAACTTGACTTTTTCAGACTGACGACATTGAAAACTTTCAAAGGCTATACACAGTCATAGGAACGTGTTTATACTACTCGGGACATCTACTCAGTTCTCATCAGCAAGATGAAGATTTGATTGAAATCAACTCTTTTCTGAAACTCAACGGAATATTGAAGCTCAGTGCAGATAAAGAGTTGGACAAGCTTGTGATTTGGAAGGAGGTTTATATAAATGAACATAGAAAACAAAGGAATGATGGGAGTGAATACAAGTAAATATTAAATTAATAATTAGTAGTTGTCGTGGCAGTAGTAAAGTCCTCAGTAGTAAAGTCCCAATCCCAACGAAGTCTAGTTTTCCCTCTGGGCTAAAAGGTCAGAGTGTACTCGCAGATCTTGAGATTCAGTGCCAAACCTCAGGCTCCGTTAGGATACCTACCACCGGGAAAAACTTTAGGAGGATGATGAAGATTAGAAGTTAACTAAAAAGGACGTAACACTTAAAAAACTGCGGTTTAGATCCAGCAAATGTGGGCTTTTGTTGATATTTTCAACCTCTTTATGAGTTATCTTCTAAGCATGCTAGAAGTCCATGTTGTCATACCTTTTAGAGATTTTTCTAATAAAAGCTCAGGCTTCCGTCTCATGACGAATACCTACTCGAATTTAGAAGTGTATTTTCTAGAATTCCAGATGGGCGCTGGTTCTTACTAGTAGCTGGAAAGGGACACTTCATTCTGGCTACGTTGATGGAAGCCGGAGGATGTACTGAAGAAGTAAGTTAAATGGGTGAATCCAATGATGTAATATAAAAACCTGCCAAGTGCGGGTCGCGCCACGCGCAGTGTAGGGTTCCGTAGTTGCCTGTCTGCGGTGCGGTTGCGTCGGCCGGATTTGTACGAAAATCGGCCTGTCCAAGTACACATTAAATTGGTCGACTATTACTCGGTAACTACTTATATGCCTACTTATCCGTGATAGTTTTCCTTTTAAATTCATTATATGTACTACTACCACGAATTTGTTCACATACACACGGGGGGGTTCACATGACTCGAACAAAAATTAGGGCTTTTAAGCCCAATATCTCGCAAACTAATCACTGATTCGAAAAATGGTTCTAGAAAACACATAATATTTTTGAACGAGCTATCCAACGATACCCCACACTATGGGTTTAACGAGAAAAAAAATACACCCCCGCTTTAGGTGTAGGAGAGGTACCCTAAAAAAATATTTTTCAAGATTTTATTGTACTGTTTTGTCAGCGTGATTGATTTATATACCCATGCCGAATTACAGTTTTCTAGTCGTAATGGTTACTGAGCTAAGCCGAAGACGGACAGACAGACAGACCGACGGACATGGCGAAACTATAAGGGTTTCTTGTTGACTACGGAACCCTAAAAAAAGAGGTAGATAGGTTATAAGCGCTTTAAAAGTGGCACACTAAAACTGAGTCAACTGCACCAATTTGCCTCAGTTCCGCGTCGTCAATGGAAACTATTGGAAACGTATGCTGTCTGATTTGGTGGCTATTTTTAAAAACGGAATTTCGTATAGAACACGTATCTACCTCTTTTTTAAGTCGTTAGTTGCCATGGTTACGTTTCCTGTCCAGGAGAGGTCTTAAAAAAAACAACGGCTTAAATCCACCAAATCGGTATACTTCTAAAACCAGATAACTGTAGAGTAAGTAGTCAGTTATCTGGTTTTGGAAGTATACCGACGATTTCGTGGATTTTTTAAACCTCTTTTTATGGGCTATCTTCTAAGCATGCTAGAAGACCATGTTGTATTTTTTTTACTACGAAACTCCGTCATATTGTCTGTTGTCTACAGAATAACAGCATGAAAGTTGGTTGACCAAAATACTCAGTGTACATACATACCTAATAATTTTGTTCCGATTCTAAAGTGACAAAGGTGAACCAGAAATTACAGTACCAATAGATTTAGGATGATATAATGCCCGCATTTGAAATATAAATAGTTTATTGCCATATCAAACACGATACTATAAGGTAAAGAATAAAAAATTACATTATAAAAAAAAAACAATACAGTTAGGTGGAAAATGGTTCCAGCTCAGCGTGTGAACAGACGCCGAGCGTTGGTTTTCAGACCGGTCCCAAATAAAAACTAAACTAGAACAGTGGAATTAAATAAACTTTACGTCACACCTGGCCATAATGTGAGTATTACCGCACGCTACGCGTACGGTAAAACTCGCATTATGGCCAGCTGGAGACGTAAAATTGTGTACTCACCACGGGCAGTAAAAAAGAAAGCCCTCTATCGCATATTTACAACCCTCGCCTGCGGCTCGGGTCACAAATACCTGCCATTTCGGGCTTTCTTTTTTTTACAGCCCTTGGTAAGTAATGTACTATTTCACGCCACTGCTCGGAAATGTGGCAAAAGATGGTCAGAATTCAGGCTTTAAAGCTGGGGTTTAGTTGGGCATCGCACGATCAGGCCAACTATGAGTTCAAACTGTGTGTTAATGTTATTGTTGGACAGTTTGAACAGCGATTCGCTCAATCACAGCTCCCCCCGCCCCCGGCCTCATCTGCGGCTCTGACCTCGAACCCACTCGTCCATCTATTGCCTACTTTCTAGCCTTTACAACAATGTACTATAGATGCTGTAGGTACTTGCAACATTTGTTATTTTCCCAGGCAATAGGCATCACCCCACCCTCGCCTTTCTACGTGGAAGAATGCGAGAGCTGCATAGATCTACTCTACGATGTGGGTCTGGACAAGTACCTCGCAACATGGCTTCGGTCCAACACACAGCCTCAACTCGAAGTGCTGCCGGAGTACTTGACCAAGCAGGGGAGGAAAATGAGGGATCTGAACAGTAAGTATTCATCAAGAAAGTTAGTATTCACATGCTTGTGGCAATCACAGTTGCCAATTTCGCGCACCCGTACTGATGGTGGCAACTAGAATAATTTGAGAATAATCGTTTTCCCGTCACGTGATTATTCACGTGACAAACTAATTTCTCAAATTATTCTAGTTTTATACAAGTTTATTGTAGGGGAATTTCGCTCAAATGGTAAGCCAATTTATGAAAGTGTGTTACATAAGTTTCTTAAAATATCACGACATTAGCCTGCGAAGTGCGAATGTTAAAAAACATTTTGTATGGTCGTCGAACCAGCTTATTGTATGGTTCGAAGTTACCCGTCAAATTTTAAAATCCATTTTTCAGTCCCTTGCCCTTATCCGATTCGGCTGAAATTTTGGGTAAAGGTGTAGGTTGGATGACAATTCAATATTGGTACCATGAAGCTGGAGACAGAAGGTGGCCATCGGAATTCAGTACTTAACCGACGTAACCCCGTTGAGTTCGGGCTCGTTGATCGGCTCAATAATTGTTGATAGTCATCAATAAAGAATCGTGGGAAAGAATCGTGCGGATAGTATCCTGGCAGAAATCTCAGAAACGGAGGCGTCCTTGGCCACAAAATACAAGCCTCAGCGGTCAGTCCTTAATTCATTTTATTTGCGCCCTACGGATACCCATGAGGTTGACAGGATAATTGCTCAGCTTAAAAATGACAGTGCTCCTGGCCCTGATGGTGTGAAGCCGCTACTAGTAAAAGAGATTAAAAGCATAATTTTAGAACCACTTACCTTTATTTTTAATCTTAGTATGCAGTCTGGTTATTTTCCAGACTGTTGGAAAGTTACCTCTGTCTCGCCTATTTATAAAAATGGCCCCAAAAATACTCCTGTTAACTTCAGACCAATTTCCCTCTTGTCCGTCTTCTCTAAAATACTAGAAAAATTGTAAATGCCAGATTGACTAGTTTCATTAAGAGCAACAGCTTAATCTCCGACCACCAATTTGGCTTTAGGGCAGGCAAGTCAACGGATGATGCGGCTATTCTCCTTACCAACCTCGTGTCTGGCTTTCTAGATGGTGGCAACAAGTGTGTTGGTATTTTCCTGGACCTGGCCAAGGCATTTGACACCGTCTCGGTCGCCATCCTGTTAAAAAAGCTAGAATGTCTAGGAGTCAGAGGAATGGCTCTTGCCTGGTTTACTAGTTATCTCACTGAACGCACACAAAGGTTAAAGATAGGGGACCTGGTAAGCGACCGTCTGCCGGTGAGTTTTGGTGTCCCTCAGGGAAGTATACTCAGCCCATCTTTGTTCACGCTGTACATCAATGACATGTTCGATATACCCATACAAAACTCAAACCTCATTTGCTACGCCGACGATACAGTCATACTGGTGAATGGCAAATCCTGGGATGATGCTTACTCTGGAGCCGAGGAAGCGCTGGCAGGAGTTGCTCGCTGGTTAAAAAGTAATCTGCTAACTCTGAACATAGACAAGACAAACTACGTAGCCTTCTCGAAAAGCTCGGCAGCCTCGCCCATAACTGACAAAACTATTGCATTTCATACCTGCATGCATCACAGTGTTACGGGTTCACGCCAGCCGGCCCCAGTGTGCTCCTGTCAGATGGTCAAGCGACAGACAATCGTTAAACACCTCACTTTTGCGCAGCACATTATCACTCTTGCGGCCAGATTCCGAAAACTGATTTATGTAATGAAGAGACTCCGAGACTGTGCTACCCCGGATGTACTACGCCTCGTCTATCACGCTTTTGGACAATCGATCCTACAGTACGGAGTGGCAGTCTGGGGCTGTGCTGCCAAGAGCCACATGATCCTGTTGGAGCGAGCGCAGCGAGCAGTTATCAAAGTTATGCTTAGGAAGCGGTTTCGTTACCCAACTAACTTGCAGTACCACGAAACGAGACTGTTTAGAGTGAGACAGCTATTTATTATGAAAGCGACCATACGTACTCATAGCAGCATCTTCAACTCTGATAGCCACGAGGAAATGTTGCGTAAACGTACGTACAAAGTACCAACGCCACCGTACAGGTCCGCCCTTGCTCGGACATCAACGTCATACGCCTATTGCTGCATATATAACTATGTCTGCAATATATGTGACATCAAAAATCAGCCAGTTCTCAGGTCTAAGAGAATAGTGAAACAGTGGTTATTCACGTTATCTTACTGTGAGACGGAAAAAATAATTGAAAGCGCAAAGATAAAGTAATATTAACCCTAAAACTGATTTATTAATGCGGGCTCACGCACAACGCACAAACACACACACACACACATAAACACACCTGTACTGTAATTAGTTGTCTCCCATATATCTAAATAGTGTTTTCCTTTTCTCTCGATTACATAATGTTAATTGTAGATATTATGCTAGATGTACTTAACTAATACTCATTTTGCTACAATTATTATTTTCTTCAGTTAAAATCCTAACCATATTGTAATTGAAGCACGATCTGTTAACCGCACACGCAGTAGGCCAAGATACAGGCTCAGCCTAGTTTGGTCACTGGCGGACAGCCCCGATTTAATGTAATATTTGTTTTTGTGAAATAAACTATTTTACAATGCATGTGCTCGAAAAGAGCGTTTTCCAAGCACTAAAATCGTGCGGAGTGCCACTTTTTCGCACTAGTGCTTTTTACTTTTCAATTTTTTTTTAATTTTCAAGTCCGTCGTCAGCCCGACAAAGAGTTTTTGTTACTCGAGAAAACTTTTACAAATATTTCAATTACACGTTTACTTTCATATAAGAGGTACATAAATACTAATAACGTTTAAAATGATTTATTAATGTTTATGAATTTTGAATTTGGTCAATAAATTAATTAATTTTTAATATTCATTTAATGTGTTTGGCTGAACGCATATCTTTCTTATGCCTTTTACAATACGACAGTATGGCGGCTTGCACATGCGCAATGCGCATATGTTGACCGCGCATGTATCTAAAAGCCCGCCATTGCTGTTTATTGTGAGTTTTGTGTAAGTAGTTATTTTATGTAAAAAGGTCGAGTGAAAGTGAGTAATCAATAATAATAATGATTTATTGCGCTTCAATAGTTTCAGTATGTTTCTTAGAACTACGACGGTACAGTGTATTTTTGTTGTTTAATATAATATTGAGTTACTCAAAATTAATTGTGTTCCAAAACCACAATACAATGGTTTTAACTTTTAAGTGAATAAGCTTGACAGCAAAAGATGTGAAGAAGTTGTTAAATGCAATTCCAGATAATAAGTAGGTACGTGACAAACTACCTGGGTTCTTCAAGTTTAATCTATTTTAAACCAACATTTCAACATTTAATATATTTCCTCACACAAGGCATAGTAAAATGTTGTATGATACACGCGCGTAAAGATGATTTCCGACTCGTGTCGAATTATACATTCGCTCGCTTCACTCGCTCATGTATAAAAATGACACTCGTCGGAAATCACCTACTTTCCACACTTGTAGCATAAATAACTATTGTATTTGTATTAATAAAAGCTTGTATCAAAAATGTCATTTTTGACAGAAACTTAATTTGACTGCACGACCCTTATATCATTTCCAGATCAAAAACCAGACGGCACATTAAAACCGTCAACCCTCAAGCTCCCAAAGACTGACAAGCGTCGTCACAATTCCTCGGAGCAAATAAACGTTGGCTCGAGCGATAATTCGCTGAACTACGGAAGCCATCACAGTCTGTATTCGCAGTGGTATAGCGGGCCTAAGCACAGACATGCCAGCAACTTGGATGTTAGTTACTCAGAAGACTCAAACAGCTTGAAGAGCAACAGGTAATATCATCATCATCATATCAGCCGAAAGACGTCTACTGCTGGACATAGGCCTCCCCCAAAGAGTGCCACAATGATCTGACCTGCGCCACCCGCATCCAGCGGACTCCCGCGACCTTTATCAGGTCATCAGTAGACACAGACAGGATACAGGTAATATGCCATATTGTTATCAAACGCTCGCTGCACTGGGCCATAGGATGTGGGAACGGTACACCTCTATTGCTCTCTCTGTTGTAAGTTCCATTAATTGGACTAAGGAAGCCATCATCAGTTGGTACTCGCAGTGGTATAGCGGGCCTAAGCACAGACATGCCAGCAACTTGGATGTTAGTTACTCAGAAGACTCAAACAGCTTGAAGAGCAACAGGTAATATCATCATCAACATATCAGCCGAAAGACGTCTACTGCTGGACATAGGCCTCCCCCAAAGAGTGCCACAATGACCTGACCTGCGCCACCCGCATCCAGCGGACTCCCGCGACCTTTACCAGGTCATCAGTAGACACAGACAGGATACAGGTAATATGCCATATTGTTATCAAACGCTCGCTGCACTGGGCCATAGGATGTGGGAACGGTACACCTCTATTGCTCTCTCTGTTGTAAGTTCCATTCATTGGACTAAGGAAGCCATCATCAGTTGGTACTCGCAGTGGTATAGCGGGCCTAAGCACAGGCTTGGCAGCAAGTTGGATGTCAGTTACTCGGGACATTCGAAAAGCTTGAAGAGCAGCGTAATATCATCATCATCATCATATCAGCCGAAAGACGTCTACTGCTGGACATAGGCCTCCCCCAAAGAGTGCCACCATGACCGGACCTGCGCCACCCGCATCCCGCGACCTTCAGTAGACACAGACAGGATACAGGTAATATGCCATCAAACGCTCGCTGCACTGGGCCATAGGATGTGGGAACGGTACACCTCTATTGCTCTCTCTGTTGTAAGTTCTTATTGGACTACGGAAGCCATCAGTCTGTACGCTCAGTGATACCAGCGGGCCTAAGCACAGGCATGCCAGCAACTTGGATGCTAGTTACTCGGGAGAATCGAAAAGCTTGAAGAGCAACAGGTAATATACTTATTTAACAGCAGTGTTCTATCCAGGTTGCGAAGAGTGATGGTGTTGACATAAAACATTAGAAAGAAAGATAGAGGCTAATAATTTCTTCCAAAACCAAGAATACGTTAAACTGTTCTGGCAGAATAATAGCGCTTTAAAGTATCCAACACTATTATGTATATAGTATTGTGATGTGTCTGGATTGAATTAAAGGCGGTTATTGTATTTCAGTGAGAAAAGCGAAGAGCGAATACAGGGTAGAAGAGCGGATAGAGAAAGGAATCGTCGGGACTCATCGGGTTCCGACTCTGATTGGGACAGACAGGTATCTACTTACATTAATTTACGAATAAATGAATTCTTCGTACCTAAGGTAAGTTAAGGTCGCGTATAGATGACATTATAAAATAGTGATATATGTACTCAAATTGACTATTTTCAGGAAGGCAGCAGAGCCAGTGGTAGCATTGACGCATCCGACATAAGGAAATCCTTGCTGAACGAAATCGATCATGTCACAGTTCATAGGTATGTTTTACTATAAGTCCTCTGCTGGACAGTAATTAGTACGCGCAAATGTGGTTTCGACCTTGACCTTTCTTCAAGTTCATCTTACACTTTAGCAGTACATCTTTGAATGCACAACTCTCTCATCGTCCTCCTAGCGTTTGTATTCCCTTAGTCCGGCCAATGAACTGACAACTTGTATGGTTTTTTTTTTTTTGGAAATAACTAATAATAATTTGAAAAAAAAAAAAAAACTGTATTTTAGTGTAACGGAATATACAATAATACACACCTTTCTATTTATTCACTCAGTACCTGCAAACGACGCTCTCTCTCTATTCTTCAATTTATCATTCGTTGAATCAAGATCAACCTTATAACCATATTTTTTAGGATAACGGCAGGCGACGAAAACGTTCTATTCCACTTCATGCAACTGGAATCCGTGAAGGGCATCCTGGTAGCCCCGGTGAAGAGCGTCGAAGTGCAAGCCAATAACGCCCTGTACACACACATCGTGAGGACGTTCCGCGCTGCGAGCAAGCGGATACATGAGCTGTTGCAACATGGTGTACGGTGAGTGTATGATGATGAATAACATTTCATGCAACTGGAATCCGTGAAGGGCATCCTGAATCCTGATAAGGTGAAGAGTATCGAAGAGCAAGCCAACAACGCCCTGTACACACACATCGTGAGGACCTTCCGCGCTGCGAGCAAACGGATACATGAGCTGTTGCAACATGGTGTACGCTGAGTTTATGATGAATCCGTGAAGGGCAACCTGATAGCCACGGTGAAGAGCATCGAAGTGCAAGCCAATAACATAACGCCCTGTACACACACATCGTGAGGACGTTCCGCGCTGCGAGCAAGCTTGCAACATCGTGTACGGTGAGTTTATGATGATGAATAACATTTCATGCAACTGGAATCCGTGAAGGGTATCCTGGTAGCCCCGGTGAAGAGCGTCGAAGTGCAAGCCAATAACGCCCTGTACACACACATCGTGAGGACGTTCCGCGCTGCGAGCAAGCTTGCAACATCGTGTACGGTGAGTTTATGATGATGAATAACATTTCATGCAACTGGAATCCGTGAAGGGTATCCTGGTAGCCCCGGTGAAGAACGTCGAAGTGTAAGCCTATAACGCCCTGCACACACACATCGTGAGGACCTTCCGCACTGCAAGCAAACGGATACATGAGCTGTTGCAACATGGTGTACGGTGAGTTTATGATGATGAATAACATTTTATGCAACTGGAATCTGTGAAGGTTATCCTGGTAGCCCCGGTGAAGAGCGTCGAAGTGCAAGCCAATAACGCCCTGCACACACACATCGTGAGGACCTTCCGCGCTGCAAGCAAACGGATACATGAGCTGTTGCAACATGGTGTACGGTGAGTTTATGATGATGAATAACATTTCATGCAACTGGAATCCGTGAAGGGCGTTCTGATAGCCAAGAGCATCGAAGAGCCTAGCCCCAATCCGATAACAATGAACACCATAAGGATCGCCATTGTTTCTGTTACATCCTGCATAGGTTTTCTAAATATTTATAAACACTTCATTACAGGTTTAAAAGGAACCACGCGCCTTCCAATCCCCTGAACAAGATCCTGGTGGCCGTAAAAGAGTATTCGATGTTGTTCCAAGCTCCCCCCGAAGTGCTGACCCAGTGCGGTGTCAAGAAGAATGAATCTTTCCAGTTCTGGGTTGTTGGGTAAATACTCTATTAATGTTACTATGGTAAACATGATGATGATATCGACCGTGATGTGAAAAACCGAATTAACGCTGGGTGGATGAAATGGCGATAGGTCTCCGGAACATATGCAATGACAGATGCCTCTTAGGCTAAGGGCAAAATCTGTAAGACCATTGTGATACCCACAGATATATCTGGTGGTGATACCTGTCGTCATGCGTCATGTAGGAATGTTGGGACTTAAAGGTGACGGATGAAAAGTGATTGCATGCTATGGAGATGAGAATGTTTAGATGGATGTGTGGTGTGACGAGGATAGACCGAATAAGAAATGTGTAAAACAATTATGCACTGCACTACATCTGTAACCATGTCTTCCACGTCGACTATTTTAACCGCTCCTAATGTAAACCATACACGCTTATACTAAACGCGCTCCTGAAGAAAACCATTGCTATTATTGAGACAAACCACCGCTCCACTCCACTTTAATACGTATGAAAATCGAGATGAACGAACTTCTCCTTCTCAGCTAGGGGGGAAATTATTTCTCATGTCGCATTTTACAACAGATTCTCGTGAAATTTTGCGAGAGGCTTCAATAATTATATATTATTATATATTTTTTGTCTGAAATTAAAAAAGGCAGGCTCGCGAGTTTTAGTTATAAATTAGAATAAACTCGTTAATTTATATTTCTGTTGATTCCAGACGCATCTTCAGCGAGCCCGAGCCGCGCGAGCTCTACGTCTGCTACCACGAGTCCGTGCCACAGGACCTCACGGAAATATCATATTTGCTCTCTTACTTAGAATAAGTCTGTAATGGTAACTCCTTCAACGCTAGAACATAAGTAGTGTGTCACAGTCACAGGCCAGATGTTGACAATAATGACAAGGATGCGTCAATTAATTACGTGAGATGATTTAGCAATTATCCTGGTGAGATGTCGTGAGATTTGGGATGAACCCATGCCTCTCCCCTCATGTCACGCGAGATTATTCAAAGATTGCCTAAACTTTCCTCGATAGAAAAAAAATCCAAAGTTGGGTCTTTATTTTCCATTTTTTACTCAGCCTACTCAAACAATACATTATTTTACGACAAAATCAAGTTAATACTATAGTATTTCTTAAGAACAACAATATGCACTAGAATTATAATATACACAAAGACTAAAAACTAACAATAAAACTAAAATATTCAAAAAATTGGGTCCTCGGCAGTCCCCAAGATGCTGGGAGCGTTTCCTCGCCGGATCGCAATGCTAATGCGCTGGGCGAGGCAGGTACCAGGTTTTCGGTCCCCTGTGGACTCAATTATTTTTTTAGAAATGTCTTCAAAAAGTTGGCGAGCACTGGGACCCCACGGGCCAAGAGTTTCGACACCGAATGGAGTAAAAGTATATTCGGTGCCGAGACCCCTATATTTATATTTTTTGAGTTTTTCGGCCGCCTCGGCCGCCGCACCGGGATGATTGCAGGTCCTGTGGAGGTGGGAAGGAGCCAAGGAGTCGTTATTACATCTAAAATCTCATTTAAAATGAAATATAAATAAAACTTCAGTAAGTTAGGTATTTATCGAAATTTGTCCAAAAAAGCCATTCCCGAAGAGTGTTGCATCTCTTTTTCTCGTGCACGGAAGGCATAAGCGTGTCTCTGTCAAGGGGGTCGACTCGAATCAAGGCATACCCTTAAAATGTATTATATACATAAACCAGTTTTCTGACAATTTTACAATATGTATGACCTCGGCGTTCAATAGGTCAATAGCTATTTACATTATAAGATTAAGTTTGCAAAAAAAGTCCAGTATTAAGTTTTATTCAATAAACCAGGAGATGGTTAAAAAAAACATCTACTTTCGCACAAATATATGACAATGACTAAGAATAGGTTAGAAATAAGTTAAATATAAGTAACCTAAGCTTTAATGTCCTTCCGTCCAATATGGGAACCGTATTTTGTGATACACATTATGATGATTTTAATTATATACAAACATAATTCTTTAAAAGTTGTTTTACTGCACGTTGGAATTTACCCGAAAAACTAATAAATTCTTACCCACATTACAATTTACATTATAAGGAGAATAAAATTGTGCGTGTGCATTGTGTGCGTCCACGCTAACTTTGCAACAAATAATTTGGCAACACTACTCATCCCATACAATCTGGCGCGGCCTGGCCGCGGCGGACAATAGTAGGGCCTGTCACAGACTGGCCGCGGCGGTCAGTAGTAAATTTGTCATTAGCTGTCAAATTTACTATTGACCGCCACCGCAGGCCGCGCCAGTGTGTTGCAGGCTTAAACTTGTCATTATATGCAAAGAGAATATAACCACTACGTTCTAAGAGACGGGACTACGAACTTAGTTTTGGATGACAGTGACATTGTCATTTGAATTTGACATGATAACTCAATTGAGTTTAGCTATTTTGCCATACCACATTAAAAAATCCAATACGGAAGTAAGTCGTACCAACATAATGGCACGAAAGGGATTAGGGATGTAGTTTCACATTATCGATATGGATAATATTAGTAAGCAACGTTATCGATATCGATAAATTATGATGGTCAGGTCCACGGCATGAAGAGCAAATTATTGCACTATATCGACACTAACAAAGTAATAAAAGGATAATAAATGTTTTATGTCAGTTTATTTCACACCCATTTAGAAATTATACAAAATATATATTTATGTTTACAAAATTTCACCAATTTGTCCATACTATCTCTTTTTCGTTCGCAAGCAGCCCCAATGGATTTCCATAATTCTTGTTGTTACTAAGACACTGATTATATGGGACGTTATGCGCCTAAACCAAATAATTGTTTGTTTTACATGTTTTAATCCTTCTTTATTTGCCATTAGTTGTTAATCACAAAATGTTATTTAGTTTATGTGGCGGACATGAAAATAATGCTGAAATGACCGCCATTTTCAATGTATCGCGAGTCAAATTAGCTATGTCAGTCAATGTTGCCATATATACCGATTTATCTGTACTTATATCGATTTTAGTGAATTACTTCAGATATATATTTTAAGGGTACACCATCCCCCCTAGCACACTAGGTTTTATGTCTGACGTAAAGCATTTGTCCCTCTTGCACTCGCATATTGGCCAGAATGGGACGATTGCTTTATGTCCGACATAAAACTTAGCGTACTAGCCCCACATAATAGCAGGCTTGGCCGGTTTTTATTAGGGTTCCATAGCCAACAAATAGTAAACGGAAATCTCGATTTGCTATTTTCGTAGCACCACTTGGCACATCGAGAAAACCGGCCCAAGCGAGAGAGCTCTGTCGCGGTCGACACAGTGAGTGTCGCCATTTATCTGAAAAATAGTCCCTGATGCCATATTGCTGTATGGCAACACTGAATCGATGGTAAAACATGGAGTAAAGAGTGAATGTCAAGCCTTATACTAGCAACGTCCCTAATCACGATAACTTTGTCTCTTTCTCTAAAGCTTCAAAATGAAAGAGACAGAGTACATGACGTTTAAAAATATCCCGCGGGAAAGAATTTGTCAATGTGAAAGAAATTGAAGTGTCAAAATAAAATATAATATATCTAGTATTTTAAACAGAGAACTCGCTTGCCGTGAGCAAAGAATATAATACTCACATTACTCACTGCCGTGAGATTCTCGTGCTTTCTAACAATAACTTTTAAAACAGAAGAGTTATTTAATGCGTTGCTGTAAACGGAATCGGAATCGAAATAAATGCAGACAGCCCAAAAACGATAATACTTTGCTTCATTTCGATGATTTCGATCAGTCTACATCGAGGAACTTAGAGAACAGAATATGGTCCGTTAGAATAATAATATTCTCCATGAAGAGCTGCTGGATTTTCGCCGAATACGAACACACATGGAACAGACATGGAAACATGGTAGAAGGTAACGAGTTCCTAGATGGTAGGAAGAAAAAGTTCATCAATCACTTTAATCTAAAATATTGTCGTAAGTATGTTTGGAGTCATAAGCAATGCATAATCAGCGAGTAAGTATCCTTCAAAAACTATGTCAACCTTCTACAACTAATTTACCTCAAACAGTTATTATATTTGGACAGCAGTTTGTTCATTGTATTTAACAATATTTCTAACAATACTCAATTCATTCCAGGGACTGGTTGTAGAGTCAAAAGTCAAGAATATAGTGCCACGGTGGAAGCAGACATTATGGACACCAAAAACTATATCTTATGAGGCTATTCACTAATGTATTTTAAAGACGATCAGTGTTGACTATTATACAAAAAAACCTTTATCTTCCTCTTATGTATCACTATTGGATAATGAAACAATGGCTGTAAAATGCCGGTAAGGGCAATTATATTGATAGAATATCATATATGATTACATCAATGCCAGCGTTCTCGCACAAAGACTTGCCCAATTTAGAAAGATATTTTTAGTCTTTGGTAGGTTATTTTTAAGTTAATTTTAGTTTGAAATCTGGTTTTAAACTTATATTCGTATATATTCTATCATGTTTTTAATGAAATATATTTTTCTTTAACACTGACATAAGTAACAACTCATATATCATTGTCTAGTTACTCATAATACAAAAACCTTAATAGGTAAGCTTACTATGGGACTTATTCAATTTGTGTAAGCATTTGCATTTGTGTCTCTAACACTACCTACCTGCCCGTACACTCCCATCCATGAGACGAGGCCTGTGCCCAGCAGTGGGACGTATATAGGCTGATTTATTATTTTTATTATTATTATGTCCCCTAGTACCTACACATCTATTATCTTGTTAACTTAATTCAATTTTCTTGTATGGCATAGTTGTATTAAAACATAATGTAAACGCCTTTGTAATAATTGTAGGTCAACATCAAGTATTCCTCTAGCTACTGAACTAATATTCATAAAATTCCCAATGGAAATGTAGTGATATTTTCATAATTCAAAAATAAAAATATAGGTAAGTATCAAACTCATAGTCATCAATGTCATCATAGTACTAAGTATTATAAAGCTGAAAGACAATTCATGTTGAAACGGTCCCTAATTTTAGTCTGGTTTAAATCAAGAAAGGACTTGTCATATAAATTTTAACCTTTCATAGTTTTCACACTAAGTATAGTATAGGTAGGCATACTTTAGTAGTTACGTTACATAAAACCTATTGTATTGTTAATGATGTGTATGATCAGTAATAAAGCATAAGAAAACAGGTTATTGTTATTATTTGACTGACACTGACCAATGTGTATAGGGGTAAGGATAGGTAGTTTAGCTAACAGCTGTCTATTAATTCCTTGTCATTAAGTTATTGTTATTGTGGATTTATTTATATGAACACTTCACTATTACTAAAGTGATATAAATTCTGTTTTTAATTTATATTTAATTTGCCTTATTAGTTTGTATGTTTGGGTCATCAAGCAGTTACTAAATATACTTTTTATAAACCAATAGGGCTGAAATTTGCTATACTCAGTGACGGTGACAAGGCAAAATTATGGCCACACCGAGCTGAGCTGATGGTGGAGACTGAAGGTTGCCATAGCAACTTCTAAACTACACCAGATAGTCCCCCGTCGTATTTGAGCTCATTGGAACCCTCTCTAGTAGTTGGCTGTTCATGACTGTAAAAAAAGTACAGTCAACAATAAAAGCTACCATTTTTTGAGAGAAAATGATTAAGTAATACCGCGACGGTGGAAAACAAGCGATCGAATTCACTGTGTTGTCCACCAGAGACGATTGTAGGACCCTCACTCTCAAAATAGCGGGTTCTCGGGTGCCCTGCCACCTTATTCTGTAACTTGTTTTAAGCTCACCCACAAATATATCTTGACACCGCGATGCATAGTAAATAAGCGTAGGTAGAGGTCTAGTTTCGTGACGGGTGAGCCGCATTAGCGTGTAGCGAATAACAGAACACCTAACACAACACCCACAGGGCAAGTAGTCTGCGGTTTTCTGCAAGCTAAAAGTCGAAAGTTGATACCTACCTCCTTCCAAACCAAAAACTGAAAAACAACTTCCAAGATTATGTTGTATGCACCTAGGTACCCATATGATGCTTTTGTAAGTAGGTAATACCTCACCTCAATTCAGCATGTTTTAACCCTCGTTGTTCTTGCACGTAAGTCCTACTTATCATTTAGAAAGAGGGCTGTCGCGTCGGAAAATTCAATGAGTAACTGTAGATCATTCCATTACTTTAGCGATATATTTTGCATCATCCTTAATAATCATTATTAATTTAGGTATTAGACTGCATGACTTGTGACGGGAAATAACTAATCTAAGCAAGCAATTTATTATACTTCCTAAAAGTACCTAGGTAAGTATACCTAGCCTAATCTATACCTAGTCAACAGCAAAAGTAAGTTAACACTTTTACACTTGATTTTGAAAAACTTTTAACATACCTACTTCAGCTATTGACTATCGGTTCCTACCTAAGTAGGTAGCGGATCCAGGGAAAGCATTGAGTCTTTACCAAAATTGTGCTGAAATCTGACCACAGTGGGGTCCCCAAACGGTGTCATGCCCCCCAAAGCATTATTAGAATTCTGAATCTGGCTTATGGCAGCTCTAGACAGTCACAATATTTTCTTTGAATATTTTACAAGCAGTTATTAAATTAATGGTTTTCATATTTAATCAAATTAGGTATAGGTAGTAAAAAGGACACTAAATATCATTACATTTACGTATGTGTCCCTAATTAATTAAAATTAATAAAAAAAATGTTTGCTCTTGTTCCTTGTGAGTCAAATTATCAAGTTATTATCGCTGTCGCGGGCTCCACATCTCGAAGACAATGTCTCGCATTTTGACGTTGAGACGCGAATAAAGCGATATATTTTGTCGCTCTAAAGTGCACTTGTGCTGCGAGTTTCGAGAGTGTCTCGCGTCCAACTGTCAGCGACAAAAAAAAATCGCTTTGACATATGACCGCGAGACAAGAAGCGTCTCGTGCTACGGTTTCGCTATGTCGCTCCTTGTATCGCATTTTGACGCGCGAGAGAGCTCGCGCGCCGTCTTGTGCTAAGCGTGCTGGCAGATAACATAGTGCTATCCCTTTCTTACTCCTTGTTAAGTACAAAAGTAAGAAGAGATCGGGTATATAGAATATTATGTTCAATTTATTAGAGCCTATCTACCTATGTTCTAGCTCATAGAAGTTATTATACCATAAATGAATATATAAATGATAGTGATTTTTACATGCATGCTCAACAATTTGTAAGCCGTAAGGCGCCACATAGTGAAACCTTGTATTCTTTAATCTGTGGTGAAACTGACCAACTCTGTAACATCCTGTAACCTATGTTGGACAATTAAATGATTTTATCTTTATCTTTACCTTTTTCTGTGTCTATGATTTAGTCTTATTTTATTATATTCGTTCATTTATCAATTTCAATACAATTTATTAAAATTAAATAGAGGTATTTAATGTTTGTAAGTATATCATTATCTCTTTCTACGTATCTTTTTCAAAATAAAATATTGAATCTTGACAGGAACCATAGGCAACATGCAGCACTTTTGACAACTGAACAAGAATGGTTTTCCGGTTGTGTTGTGTTGTAGTACATACTCTTTGGTTGTAGTTGTATGTAGTCATAGTATAGCTCAGCTCATACTTTACTCTTTGGTATAGTCAATTCTCCGCGACTCCCAAAGAGTACTATATATATATACTGAGAATAGAGACATCAGTGGCCAGTACTGACTAGCGACATCTAGTGGGATACGATAGGACTACACCGTATGTAGCTATACATATTTATGCGGTACTTATTGTACATATGAGTAGGTATATAGGAGTAGGTAGTAAATAAAAGTAAATTGCGAGTTAATTTCGTCTATTTATTTTCTTATACTTAATATTCTAATGTTAAACACGTAAGAACGTCTATGCAAGAGACATTGTTTACGATCTTTACGGTTATAATCTTACGGTTACGGGTTACATGACATTTCGGGACACAACATTTCTCAGACATCTTGAGAAGTCCGCTGGATGCAGGTGGCACCGGACCGGTCACTTTCACACTCTTTGTCCAGCACTGCACGTCTTTTCGACTGATATGATGATATCTTGCAAATATCAACTTCACATTCACGAACTTAACAACATTTGAAAGAAAATTTCAATTTACCGAACATGTGTCAAAATAAAATACTTACGTTCCATTCCATTCAGTCGAGCAAAAGTATTACGTTCAAATTGCATTAAAGTAAAATATGATAAGAAAATCATACATATTTAATATATTTTCTTTATTTTGGATTTATTTCATATGGTCATATGTCTTATAACAATTTTATTATGTGTTTCAATAAGTTGGCATCAAACATCTTTTAAAATATTCAGCATGAAATGGAATGTAGGTCGGTAATATACCATTGTAAAAAAAAAACTAGTGTTGCCTTAGCAGACTGACCTCATAGTTTTACAGAAACAACTGAAACATTAATTTATAACGGAGAATAATTTTAAATTTATTATAAATTAATAATAGTAAAGTATGAAATTAACTGAAGCTTAAATAGTCTAATTGTTAACAATTATCCATAGTGACGCCATCTAACGGAATCGAACGGGAAATTTAGCAACGCTTTTATCGCCCATACAAGACGCGTTGTATGAAACTGATAATACCCTGCCTGGCGACTCCGCGTGCCCGCCCATTGATTGGCTTACGGAATTGTGTTGTGGTGTTTTGGTGGAATATTCCCATGGAAAAATTGTGGTATTCGTTATGATTTTCATATTTAAATGAATTATGTGTTGTTTTATATCGTTTTTATTGACAAACTAATACCAAGCGAACTATGTTAACTAAAATGCAACCTCAAGCTAACGTCGCGGTGCCTCAATCTGTCACGACACAGCCTCAGCAAATAGTCGGTGTCCCTGCAAATGCCGTAATATTGAAGATGTCTGACATACAACAAATATCTACAGTCGGTAAGTGAAATTTCATTTTACGTTTCGAATTACTTTATCTTTAAATAGACTTGAAAATTCTGAAATACTGATGTGGCATATTTTTTAACAATGCCGAAGCGTCGATGAGTTTTATTTATATACGTTGTTTTTCTTAGGGCTCCTGGAGCTCGCTCACCGGGAGTACCAGGCGGGTGATTACGAGAGTGCGGAGCTGCACTGTATGCAGCTATGGCGTCAAGACAGTTCGAACACAGGGGTGCTGCTCCTGCTCTCGTCTATCCACTTCCAGTGTCGCCGACTGGATAAATCGGCTCATTTCTCGACATTGGCCATCAAGCAGAATCCGCTTTTGGCAGAAGCTTACAGGTGAGAATAATTTGTTTTGCTCCGAAAAAGTTCCTTCATTGTTTCTTTGACTAGACAGCGAGGTATTTTGCAAGTGCAATAAGGTATGAAACATTTGAAGTTTTATTACTATTCATAATTTATAATAATCTCTAAATTCAGTCAGGTGTTATGTAAATAGTAATATTTCCATGTTATTTTGCATATTATAACTTGTAATTTTTTGTACTTGGAATAAACACTAGAGATGCAACGGATATCCGGTCACTATCCGCTATCCGGCCTATCTGGCCACAATTTTCGTATCCAGCCGAATACCGAATAGTTGCATAGTATCCGGCCAGATACCGGATAGTATTTTATACCGAAAATATAACTTTTCACTCGGTATAAAATGTAATGTATAGGCCTATTACAATGGTAAAAAGAGAACTACAGTAGGTAAAATAAAGTTGAATAAATAACGAACAACAAAGTAATCAATTGTAAGAGTCAGTTTAAAAAATTGTGCATGTTTTTATCAAAGCCTGCCATAGCGAGTAATAAGTTGCAACCTACACAGAGCACCGTGCACGGGTGCCGTCGAATTTGCTTCATTTTAGGCATGTAACTTTTGGCCGAATATCCGACAACCGGATAGCGGATATCTGGCCAGCTGCACCACCGGATATTCGGTATCCGGTATTCGGCCAAACCACTATCTGTTGCATCTCTAATAAAAAAAACAGTTATGCTGTCACATGCTATATGATTTCATGCAAAGTTTAACTTTACTGTCATAACATAGATCATTATTATGGAATGGAGCTGTTTGTTGATGATTTTTTGCCCATTGTCCAGTGTACAACCCATACTAATACTAACATTTCAACTGCCTAACTGAGTTACATTTGGTATGGAGATAATGTTGAGTCCCTTGAAAAAAATATTATGCTACCATTACTTTTTGTCTGCAAAATAGGGGTTGCAAGTTTGTGCAGGGGAAAATTGAATACTGCTGAACTCATTACATTTCGGGACAAATTGCAAAAATTAAATGCCATGGAAGGATCATGTTTAACAAAAAATCATTTAAAAATGCAATTGCAAGTAAAATAAAGAAGCAATAATAACCACCACACAACCACATACGCACACACAGAAACACACACACACACACACATTATGTAAAGGATAGTTAGTTATAAGTTAAGCATCTCTGTTAATATTTCTGTATAATCTAGGGGTCTGTTATTGGCTAAACAGTTGTATCTTAATTGTAAAAATATCATCATATGGTAAAGCTGTTGGTTTTCTAATAAAATAAAATAAAAATAAAACACGTCACATGGATTCTACTTTATGTCTGGCGGCTGATTTAATGACAGAATTTGCTCCACATCTTATAACTTGGGATTAGGTGCTAGGGCGGACCTGGGGCTTGCTTGAGTACTACTGTGAAAACCGCCAGGAGGATGATGATTAGCTCCATACAGTGCCCCTGCCTCGTCTTGACGAGCCAAGTTAACACATTCATTGCCCAGAATCGCTACGCGCTACGCTCGTAGCCGATCCCGTGGTTTTTCTCGTATGTAGCGGAAAGCGACTACGGCGGTCTGACGCATGTGTGTCGTCATGGGCCCTGAATGGGTCGCAAGGGCACTACCTACGTTTTCTCGAAGCTCATCTTGTCTCGAATTGAAATAAATGTTTGTATTTTATTCTGTAATAGCCTTTGTTCATGACATCCATCCATTTCTTAGTTACCTTATTTATTTTGGGTGTCCGCTTGCTAATCGGCAAAGGCCTCATCCAGCTTTCTCCATTCATGCCTGTCTCTGGCAACCCTGCTCCAAGTTACAACAGCAAGAGGCCTAATGTTGTTGTCCCATCTTTTGAGCTGTCTGCCTCTCTTTCCTTAGCAGCCTCTTGGGTACCACTGGGTTACCTTTTTACTCTGTTCCACTTGTTGGACAAGGGGCAATAAATGTGATATAGTCAGGCAAATAATATCTTGGTCAAATACTTTGGCACATGCATGCCGTTGAAATTTGGGGCCTTTTTCTTGGCAATGTTTAGTACGCGGCTAATTTTAGTACATACAGCATTGATTATAAATGTTTAATATAGGATTACAATGTCTGTTAATTTTAATGCATGATGCTATGGTAGATATATAATTTGTTGGTAATTATGTTATTTATAATATAATTGGTTGAAATAAATGACATATTACTAGAACAAATATAATAATTAATAAACCATGATGTAGACAGGTAATGTATGTTATACTAATAATAAGGGTTAATAAACTCATGTACCTATCTACTGTCAATATGGGTGACATACGTGTAGTGACAAATTACAGGAGGTTAACATTATTTTATAAGTATAATTTTAAACATGACTCACTCAAGTTCAGGTAAAAAGTGGGTTTGGATAAATGGTTAAAGTCATGGGGAACAATGGGGCATATGCAAGTAGTAGGCAGGGAGACAATCTCTTCTTGAGATGCCATATTTTACAAATCGCGTAAGATTAATGTTAAACTTACGTATTCATCATCATCATCATCAATAATCATCAAATCAGCCGAAAGACGTCCACTGCTGGATATCCTCCCCCAAAGAGTGCCAAAGTGACCGGTCCTGCGCCACCCGCATCCAGAGGACTCCCGCAACCTTTACCAGGTCATCAGTCCACCTTGTGGGGGGCCGAATCGCTAACTTACGTATTGTAGAGTTAAAATTGTTAAACTCATGATTTTACTTATTTCTGCGATATATTTTTCCATTGTGTTTCCAGGCAAAGATTTGTATCGATATAGGGCCAAAGTTCCAAAATAAGTATACACAACTTTGTTGACTGAACATTATCCAGGTTTCAATGTTTTTGTAATTTGCTGCTGAGCATAGGGTACTCTTGCTTATGCCAATCATCCCAGACCTTAGCTTGTTTAATCCAAGACTTACCTATTTTTTTTTTACACAGTAACCTAGGCAACGTTTTCAAAGAGCGCGGGCAGCTGCAAGAGGCGCTCGAGAACTACCGGCACGCGGTCCGCCTGAAACCTGACTTCATTGATGGCTACATCAACTTGGCGGCGGCGCTCGTGGCCGCCGGCGACATGGAACAGGCCGTGCAGGCGTACGTCACCGCGCTGCAGTATAACCCTGTGAGTTATTTACTATACAGTAACCTAGGCAACGTGTTCAAAGAGCGCGGGCAGCTGCAAGAGGCGCTCGAGAACTACCGGCACGCGGTCCGCCTGAAACCTGACTTCATTGATGGCTACATCAACTTGGCGGCGGCGCTCGTGGCCGCCGGCGACATGGAACAGGCCGTGCAGGCGTACGTCACCGCGCTGCAGTATAACCCTGTGAGTTATTTACTATACAGTAACCTAGGCAACGTGTTCAGAGCGTGAGCTGCAAGTGATGCTCGAGAACTACCGGCACGCGGTCCGCCTCAAGCCGGACTTCATTGATGGCTACATGCAGTAACATTTTTTTTTCCTTTTTCGTGGAGATAAACCTGCGAACCAGGTACCGAATCATCGGGGGTTGACTGGGTTATGTGGTATTTCTATCCACTAAAAACTCCGTGGCGGCTGGCGGCTGCGCTCTCATGCTTCAGGACTTCACACCGGAGCCGCCTCGCTCTTCGCCACATTTAGTTCGTCCTAGGGTGAAATTATGTTTATCGCCTTCCCTGGGGTTTTTAGGCGAATGACTTTCCACCAGAACAGTGCGACGCCGATGACCCCCTTTAGTCGCCTTCTATGGCAGGCGGGGGAGACCGTAGACCTATTCTTGTCCGAGCCTTAGTAGAGGTAGTTAGTAGAGGGTCACTTCATAATTCTGATAATATTTTACAGTACATATGGTGCTACTTTCCCGCACTAGTGCGGAAAAGTTCGTGCATATGTCGAAACTTTAAAGAGCCATATGTACAGTAAAACGTTGTACGATACACGTGCGAATAGGTAATTCGCAACTCGTGTCGATTTTAAACACTCCCTTCGGTCGTTTTTAGGGTTCCGGAGCCAGAATGGCAAAAACGGAACCCTTATAGTTTCGCTATGTCCGTCCGTCCGTCCGTCCGTCCGTCCGTCCGTCCGTCCGTCCGCAGCTTAGCTCAGAGACTCTTGGTACTAGAAAGCTGTAACTTGGCATGAATATACATATTAGTCATGCCGACAAAGTGGTAAAATAAAATCTTGAAAAACATTTTTTTTAGGGTACCTCCCCTACATGTAAAGTGGGGATGATTTTTTTTATTGTCGTCTACCCCATAGTGTGGGGTGTCGTTGGATAGGTCTTTTAAAAATATTGGGGGTTTGTGAAAACAATTTTTCGATTAAACGATCCGTTTGTGAAATATTAAGCCTTAAAGTGCTAATTTTTGTTAGACTCCAGTGTACCCACCCCCTGCTAGCTAAATGGTTGTTTTGGGATATGTGAAAAAATTCATGGTAGTAGTACATATAACGAAGTTAAAAGGAAAACTATCACAGCTAAGTAGGCTTTACACGTTTACGAGTAATAGTCGACCAACTTATAAAATGTAGTTCAAGAAGTAATAGTTTCGTACAAATTCTATTGTAACTTATTATTATATATAATGGTACGGAACCCTTCGTGCGCGAGTCCGACTCGCACTTGGCCGGTTTTTTAATTTATCACCACTTTTCCTACTTTCGGCACTTGTATCGTAAATAACTATTATAGACTTATGCCTTCATTCACAAATGTTAAGATGCCGTTAAAAACTGTTTATCCTTATCTACCACTGACATACCCATGTTCGTGAGAAAGGGGCAAAACACATTTGAGTTTTATAAGTAACGGAGAGTGGAAGTATCATTATTGCAGTTAGATCAAATGGTTTCACTTAAAAAGAAATTACGATTTCAGTCAGAATGTGTACAATGGTAGAATACCTTTAAAAGGGTTTAAGTCTCTGTTATTTTTATCACCTTGTCATTTAACAACTTTTTATATGCCTGCTATAAATTAATATATTAGCGTACACCTACCTCAAAAAATAATAATTGATATGATTTATTTTTGGTCGACATCTAAATAGAATGAGGTTATTTCAACCTCAAAAGATAATAACATTAATAACAAACAAACCCGTCCCGTACAAAGGTCGTTGAAACGAGCGGAATTGAACGCGAAGGGGGAACCTCCCCTCGCTTTCCCCCAAGAAGGGACGTTAAAAACCGACCAACCGTTACTTGGGCGCTCACGGAACGTGGTAACTACGACGTTAAATAAACGACTTTAATAATTGGATGTAGTTAGCTAGGTTGCAAATCGTTGCGTAAATTTTAAAATTGGAATCTTTGAAATTAGTTTCAATTTTAAAATTTGCTAATAAGGGCATTTGTAAAATTAGCTTGAGTTGTTAAACAAAAATTCATTTGGTGTCAGTTTTATGACGACAATTAGTTTACAGTTTGTATAAAACGTAACTTTATCTTTTCAATTTATAAATGATATGCATGTTATAAAAACTGTGAAACAAGTTCATTGACAAAACGAACACTGAGATTTTTTTTTGTTTTTTACCCGAGGTTTTCATCGATTTTGACAAGTTTTGAATCGTATCTCCTACTTTTGCATTACAGATAGAATTATAAGTCAAACGGCTATCGTTTCTTCAATCTTTTATCTCCATTTTCATCTACGGGATTTTGAAAGAAATGAATACTTAATTTTGTATGATTTTTTAAATCATTGTCTAAAAAAACACTTATTTTCTATCTCTATTGACGTGAACGAAAACGACATATTTGGGTTCCTCTTTGACGTCTCTAAACTTCGATCATAAATACCCTAGATACAACATCTCCTACAAATTCACGCCGAAAAAGTGTCCGACTCGCTTAGTTATAAGTATGCACGTATAGTAGACAAATTCCAAATGTATAATGTACTAAAACCATATTTATAAAAATTAAATACAACTTTATTCCCTACACAAAAGGTTTAATTTGTAATGCACGCGTTAGGCGGTTGTGACATTACAAAATGCGATAATCGCGCAAGTCGTAAAATTTAACGACCGTCGGCCGTAGGTGTACGAATGTACACCTTAAGTCAATCAAAATTAAGTATAATTCAGTTTACGCTGCGTGGGGATCGTAGCTTCGCGTCTTGTAGGAACAAAGAAGTGGAGTCGTGTTAAACAAAAATGTTGTCATGTACAGTTTATAAAATTAGTGTGACGGAATTGTGCAACTATTTTTATGGTTCAGTACCTCAAAACCAAAAAACGGAATCTCTATAGGATTACTCGTGTGTCTGTCTGTCATAGACAATTTGCTCCGAAACTACCGGACCGATTGAATTGAACTTAAGAATAAAAGTCTTGAAAACTATATTGTGTGACATATCAAATGAAAGGGCGGGTTGTGAGAATCTCAAATATATATTTTCTATAAATTTAAAATAAATTGTTTTGTAGTAATTTAAGAAAATAAATGAAAATTGTCAATTTTAGGTCCAGTAGTTTCGGGAGTAAGGGGTTGAGAGGAAAATAAAACAAAGAACTTATTATTCAAATATATTTTACGTACCCTGAAACAAATTTAATTTATTGTACAGTTGTCGTTTCGAAGTAAATTTTTTTTTTATATTTTCCTTTTTACACATATAATGCAGACGCACATCCACATATTTTTGAACTGCTGCTTTTGTCAGTTCATAAATATGGTGAAATTGATCACTTGTATGAGCATCTGTATTTTTAAATAGCGTCATGTGCATTAGACTTCGCAGTATTTGCATCGTTAAAAATTGACCATTATACCGTCTCAAAAGTGTACTTCCACCACTTATTTTAATATAGTGCCTGATGATCTTTTCAGATTCATTGCAAACTAGGTATAAATCATTAGACGCATAACACAAACCGCCAACATCCTTTACATCCACCAATTTGTGAAACCACTCTTTTTTGGTGGCAAGTAGGTGATTTTTGCAATCATCGCACTTAATTTTTTTTAGTAAATGGTACACAACAAACCCTGAAATGTACCCCACTATTTGGCAAGTGACATCATTCTCTTCACCTCCTAATAATTCAGAGAGATGATTGCAGTTGTTGTCGTAGTTGTTCTCAATAGTTTCTTGGTTTCTGCGATTGTCTAAAAATGTTTTTGAAATGTCATCTTCATTTTCATCCTCATGCCGTAATCCAACAGCGGAATTGTTTATGTTTGCAGTTGACTCACCGCTTAAAATGGGAATGTTTTCTAATGGCAAGCAATTGCCACTGAATTTTTTGCTCAGTTCTAAATGAGCCAACAACTTTTTATACGCCGATTTAAACTGCCTCGTGTTGGGATTGTTATTATGACCGCCTAGACTTCTGATTTTCCCAAAAAACAGCTCCACATGATCTTGACTAAATTTGTATGTAGTCAAAAAGGTAATTTTTTTTGTCTCAATCAGAGTCGAATACAGATACTGTACGCTGTTTATGCACGTGAGCAATCCTATGACGCCTGTATTTGCCCTGCATTTGTATAAAGGTACCTTTTTGCTCTCGTACACGACTCGCTTCTCTTTATTAACTGTTGTCGTTTTTTTGTACATAACTTTCGTTGTTAAGGAAAGCAAGTACATTTTCGCGTCTGCGCACAGTTTGAGGACTTTCTCTGAATTTTTTGCATTGAGCGGCGTACTATAACCAAAGTCAGCCATATTCCTGGAATTCAAGACATCGAAAAGATCATTGATCATTTTAATAAACTTGACTGTGGCATCAGAATTCGCAAATTGGTCAATGTTTAGTTCCTTGTCACAAAATTCAATTGCTTTCGCGACGCTGTTGCTCAATAATTGTGTAGCTAGCTTAACCTTCATTACCTCATTTCGGAAGTGTATATGCCTGAGCGTCAGTTTGTTGGCTAAGTGCAAACTGTTCTCTTCCTGGAGGTTATGTAAAGCCACAATTAATTCCCACTTTATTTCCTTATCATCAGCGTCGTAAATGCATTTTTGTGCCTCCAGTAAATTCCTCATCAGTTTTACCATATGGCAAGCGTCTAAAAACACTGCGACTTCGTTGCCTTCACATGGGTGAGGGAAAGTTGTTTTCAAGTTTTCTTGATTTTCTAGATTACAACCGAGTGCTTTCATGCAATTGATATTTGTCTTGCAGCCATCAAATGTCAAAGACATAATTTTGACCCCTACATCATAGCATTTCTGAAGTGTTAGCCGGATCATGTTGGACTTCATTTCCCCAGTTAAACTGTGAATGAAAAAATATGCAACTGGTAGCGTCCAAGACTGGTTTAAAGACACTACAACAAAAACATAGGCTTGAGTTGCTTTTACATCCGAATCATCGTTACCAATACCCATATCCACTAGACCTTCGAATTTTCGTCCGGTCCAGGTTTTTTGCTGTCTAATAGACATCTCATCAACCACTAATCCGCATAAGAGTGGTTCAGGAGATGTTTTTGCCTTATCAGCCAGTCTTGAAAAAGCCTCTTCTGTAAAACCAGGTTGCGCATTAACATTTTGATACCATCTGAATAATGTATTGGGGTGTGGCAGATTTTGAGCAAATACATCTCGTAAATATTTGTATGCCGCTGGTGAGTAAAAATGCAGTGTTAATGCAAATTTTCGAAAATCCGGGGGATACTTGGCCAACGAAATGTTTTTTTTTGCAGTTAATATGTCTATCACTTTTGCATTAGACTCGTTAATTTTTTTTGTTAGATCTGAACTTAAACTTTCATCTACGAGCCGTTTACTTTTTAAATCTGACACGATTTCTTTCAAATTCAAATTCCTTTTCCTAAGTCTCGTGTTCTTCTTTTTCAAATTTTGAATTTGTTTATTTTTTAAATCAATGGTTTTTTGACAAATTCTAAGGTTCTTTTTGTAATATGATGTCTTGGGAGTATCCAAAACTGAGGTTAATCCTGATGATGTTGGTGATGGTGTACGTTGGCGGATTAAATTTAGTTCAATTTCATGTTCATTTTCTGGTAGAGATTGTGCGTTGTTCCCTGTCGTTGCCATTTTCTGCAATAATAACGTAAGGTGTTATTAATAATAATTTTATTTGCGTGCGTACCATCGACGACACATCTAACTGACCATTCGTAAACGAAAGCCAACCATACTTCAACGAGATAAGGTGGCTGGTATACTTACAGCAGCAGCCAACAGCTGGCAGGTAAGTATGCTGCTGTTTGTATCATAATTATACCTCAAACGACATCGACTGTTATCGATACGTCCACCCACTACAACGTCATAGAGGAATACAACTTACCGGTGTAATCAGAAGGTGGCAAAATAGTAACACGCGTTTCGTTTCATTCCTCTATTTAATATCAACGTTCAAATCCAATCAAATCTTTCATTGTCCTAATTAATTTGCATTGTTAATTCTTTCGCATTGCACATTATAATAACATTATGTGTATTCCTCTATGACAGGACCTATCGAAAACAGTCGATGTCGATGCTATTTTTTTGTCCAACAATAACCAAAGTTCGTTTGTGCTAGAAAAATATCGAGGTATAGTCATAATTTATATATATCTTTGTTAGAAATGATATATATAACTAATGAATTTAATTTACCTACCTCTGTTTTTGGCTGCAGTACCAACAATATCTCTCTATCAGCGCTCTTATCTAGTTCGTTTGTCAGTGAACTTGGTATTGTAACCTGAAAATAAACGCCAATACTGGTTTAAACGCCTGTGTTTTTTTATACATAATGTAACAAATGATAGTAAACTACGACTCCTGTCATTAACAATGGCTTGATTGCAAGGGTAAACTTCATTTCAATACTTACCTCCGAATTGAATTGTGGTTGTAACGACGTGTCAGTAACGCTGGTTGAACTTGGTTCATTCTGAGGGGAACTATGTATCGTGGCTGTGGAAGGTACATCCATTTGAGATGGCGTCATTGATACATGCGTCTGGAAAAGATTTGTAATGATTATGTTTTTTTGCTGACTAGATCACAATATTTTTCGGATTTTGAGATTTGAATTGGATGAAACTTACTTCAGCACATGGAAGGACCCCTTTTTTTACTTTCCGATAGCCTTTTTTTGTATAGTACATATCACTTTCTGCAAAATGGCAAGAACACACCACGCTAGACTCATTAGGCTTGAAAAATTCTTCGCCCCTTTCGTAAGCAATTTTTTTCCGCCATTTTTCTCTTACGATTTCATTTTTGGGGAATCTGGAATTATATTTATAATTAAAATATTAAATGGTAATTACATTATTTTGTTCACCTAACGCGGTCGGCGAACTTGTTAAAACTACTTCAGTTCACTCGTTGATCGTTGTTTTCACAAAACCTGTTCACCTACAGCAGCCTACGTCTATATATATCCAAAGTCCGCCAAAGAGGTAGACTACAAAAAGTACCTTAAAAAAAAAACTAAACAGTCGGCTCCATATATTCAGTATTTAACTCTGTTCTACTTTATGAATTTTTGGTCTCTTTTAACACGTAAATAGCAACACGCGCGGGAAAGGGACAACCGCGTAAGCGATTTACTTGAACTATTTTAGAAAGATAATGTTTTTACTTAGTTAGAAGGTAAATTTAGCCACAAGTCCATTACATTATGGAACCTTGAATTAATACTTACCGAAAATACGAAACCCCATCCTTTTTCAAGCTATTTGAAGTATTATTTTTGCATTTTTTCACGGAGCACTTCGGCATGTTGACCTGAGGGTGACCGGCGCGCGACTGCGAGCGCAATTGTGCTACAACGCGTTTTTAGCACAATTGGTTCATACCGCGTTTGAAGCGTTGTAGTGTATCTAGGGTATTTTAAATCGATGTCTCTAAAACGTGTCTAGGGGTTTTCATTTTAAACATGGCCAGAAAATCAGTTTTTTGGTCTAAAATTGTACAACTTTGATGCCAAATATCTCGAAAACAATGATCTTTGAAGTACGTTGATATAATAAGCTACAAAAAATATTAGAAAACCAAGGGATTCAGATCGAAGGTCATTGGCGTATAGGAGCCCCTTAATGTGAATTGTTTTGTTTAACGACTCACGTTAATTTAAGGGCATTTTCAAAAATGCGTGTACATTTTTGAAAATGCCCTTAAATGAAAATGTAAAGTTAGTAGTAGAAAGGTCCCTTCTTACGTTTTTTTACCTATACTTCTGTTGCTGATTATGCATTGATAATATGGGAGCCTAAAAATAGCCAATTAATGTCATAAATAAAAGTCCTAACAGCTGTCATTACATATTCTTATAATTATAACTAGAGATCGGAAATTCGGGAGCTATACCTAAACTTCGGCCCCAGTACCTACACCGCGTTGTTGTTGAGTAGCATGGAAGCGGACTCGATTTAATTTTACTAATAAATTTCCAGGGATTTCCCGGAATACCAAAAATTAGGATAACATGAACACATACGTATTAAAGTATTTAAATAAACTATTTTAGTTGTTCCTATTTACAAAATATTATTTAATTCACATATTCATTTAACTAACAGTTAGATAACATCAAACCAAAATTGCTTTGTAACTTTTATTAAAAATAATGGTACAAACGTAAGTATCTCTGTTAAATCAATAAATTAAAACAAATGTACATAGCCACACAAAAGTGAATAGGTAATCAACCTACAGCGACACACGTGGTATTTTTGCATTTCCGTCCTTCTCTAATGTATGTCGTTAAAACTGTTTACCAACGTGTATGTTGACAAAAATCGCTGAAAATAGTCATAACCTAAAAAAAAAAGGTAGGCTTTTCATGATGCTTTAAACAATCCCGGAACTGAAATAATTAAAATATTATTTTTAAGAAGCCGACTCCATACTTGCTTCGCTTTTTCCGGGATTTTGCTAGGTTTAGGTATAAAAGCTCCCGAATTTCCGATCTATGATTATAACTTTGCGCCGTAGATCGATACAGATCGACAAGGTAAAGCTGCGTCGTTGCTAAAGCTGCGTTTTTGGTATTAACGACAATGAGATCCTTTTTCCCTGAGAATAGTACAAATAAAGTTTAGTTTCCTCTAACTATGGCTATAAAATCAGAAGGCACCGCTTTTGCTAAAACAGCCACAAAAAAGCCAAGCGGATCATGGGACCCTTTAGAATGCGGCTGGCTTACCGCTGAGATGATGAGCTATCATTGCGTTGCGAATAAAAACTACGAAATATACGATCGAATTTACGTGTATTGTAAACATCCCGTTCCAATTCGTTGAAGCATTCAAAACGATCAAGGTTTTCATTTACAACGCTCCCAACCACAAGGAAACCAGTCTAAGCTTGACCCACGTACACTCATAGTTGTTGAGAATCTTCAGATGAATATATATTAGAAAAGCTCAGGAACGAACATTGTTGTGAACCAGGCAGTTTTGATCGAGCGTCGTCGCGTTGTTTACGATGATAGGGATCATTAAATAACCTTGGCAATGTATTATCTGACGTGACTCATATATTCCTATAGAGGAAACTGCCTATAGACGATGCTGTCACATGTGTACTTTTCCATACTAATATTAGTTATATCCGTGACATAATTCAGTGCCGAAATGGTATATTGATAGTGGTGCAACAAAGTATGTGCTGTTTTAGATTTTACAATGTTTGTAATTTGACCACATATTGTTAGCACTTGAATGAGAGTTCAATTAGAACGAATTAGGGAGACTTGGCTGGAGACTTGTAGGTAGTTTAGTGAAACTCTGTTGTTAATTGTAGAATACTGGAAACTGGAATAATTTTATTTACAAATACGGCTAACTATATACAATAAAAAAGCTTACAACTAGTGACAGTTTTAAGCCGCAACAATAACATGATTAGAGCGGGACGGATGCGCACGAGCGAGAGGGAGGTAGGCGGCGCGTGGCAACGCGCGCGGCTCGCTCGCCTATAAAAGATTTTGGCGCGCAAATTCCGATCCTTTTCTGCGCCGGCCGTCGAGACGAACACATCGCTGCCCTGTCGCTCCGTGCTCGAAGATCGAAGCTGAAGAACCTCGACGATAGTGATGCTGCATTGCCGGCGTCTTCACAATTATAAAATGTCCTTCTCGGGACAATCGAAAACTGCTCTTGTCAGAGCAATCAGCTGTTCTTATCAGAACAGCTGTTTCATGAGGTCAATCACGTGTCTCCGTTTCTTGCTGAGACAAACCACACGTCAATCTTCTCTATACCTACAGTGGGTATAGTGGAAATTTAGGCCATACCTGCAGTTTCGTTTGTATTCATTGTTATTTAAGTATTATTCAATACCAACACTTTTATGAGCGTCGTCAATTAATGTTACACACTAGACATGTTTATTTACTTTACTAGTATTTACCTCGACGCCGTCTGCGTTATGCAACAAATATGTAAGGGACAATTATAAATATTAGCCTATATCATCTGTCGAGAAGGTCGATTCTAAGTACAAAACGACGAAATACTCTTTATTGCACACGCACTATATGAAACGAATACATGACATACATATATACTTGATTTTCCGATATCAAATATTACTTCCCCAGTACTTACTGAGAAGTAATATTTGATATCAGACAAATCATTTTGGAGATTACACCCTGCAGGTATATAGCTTTATCAACATCACTTCTTTGGATATGAGTATTTAATTACAATGAATTGTCCAGGATATTGGATTGAACAATAGCACGGACCGACACGATGTCAATCTAAGGAACTCCCAAATTGTTTTACACTTCTTACGTCACACATATTCGCATTGAAGATACTCATTTGCGTACAATACGGTATTTGACAGAAGTTAAATCAGCTTCTTTTTATGAAACGTCAAAAACGCTCCGTTAGTATGGAATTTGTAGACATAGGTACTTGTGCTTGTGACGTCACAATCAAACAACGTCCTTATTGTTAGTTTTTTATGAATTAGAAAATCTTAAAATAGTAAACTTAAATGATTGATACTTTCCTAGTATTTTCGTAATGTTAGTCTGTTGCTCATGAAAAAACAATTTATTTTTACTGTTGTCAAATACCCTATTAGTAGCTGTCGATATCATTATCATTATTCTTTCAAAATCCGGTGGACCAAAATGGAGATAAAAGATTGAAGTACCGATAGCCATTTGATTTATAATTCTATCTGTAGTGCAAAAGTAGGAGATACGATTAAAAAATTGACAAAAATCGATGAAAACCTCGGGTAGCCCCTTAATGGTTTGTGTTGTTGGCATTTTTTGTGTATAGATTGTTCAAAATGAGCTAGCGTATCAATCCGGCTCATTCCTCACTAGCTGAATCGTACACTCACTCTGTGCAATTTAGAAAGAGGAGGGTAGATTTTTCTCGAGTCGCGTCGCGTCGCAGCATCAGTTGCGCTAGCCCCGCTGTGATGGCAGTACTGTAGTGGGGCGCATCTTGGTTAATTGAATGAAACTATCTATAAAGTTAAGTTGAATAGACCCGGCTATTTCTGTTGTAGGTATTTTTTATATTAAATTGAATAGATTATAATCTAATAAGCACTTGATAATTATCATAAATGTGTTCCAAAGTCATTAATGGAGTTTTCTAGATGCTCTGTCATTCTGTAAAGAAACGGTGATTGATTATGATTATACAATAAGATAAGGTATAGTTAGAGATTTAAGTACATTTTATTGAGCATCTGATAAATTAATGACAGTCGTTGGTAATTATTATTGTCGCATGGCATCACGAGAGCATGGGCAGTTGTTATTGTTATTACAGTGACGAAACTCCACACATTGACACGTTATCATCAGGGCCAAGCTCTGTATACTATAAAAATATTGTAAAATTATACCTTTGTCATCTAATGAAAAACAATGTGTGGAATAGGGGTGTAGACTCAAAATTAATTATTACTCCAAATTAAAGAAGGCAAGTAAAAATGCCTAGAGACGAAAATCCCATTCAGATATCTCAAACAATTACGAAGCTATAACCGTTTTAATATTGCTTGTTAGAGAGAGAAAATGCTTTGGGATCGTGACGTCACGACCCCCGAGCGCCATAGTTAATGACAATCGTTTCATATGAAGTTGCTTTTTGTGGAAAAGGGACAGAATGTACCTACCACTCTTAAAACATTGGAGACTTATAACTTTGTGATTATTTAATCCCCTGCTTAACTTTTTTCTCCATTTGTCAATATTTTTAAACAATTCAACATTATTATTAATGTGTCGCTAAAGACAATGAAACACGTTTCCCTCCATTGCACTATGGAACCACTGGACCGTGTATGGTAACTACCCACAGACTAATGTATGGCGCATATCCTCATTACGTAAATCATTAACATAATATTATTGCACGGAATACGATATCTGAAAAACTATTTTTAAATTTCATTATGGTATCTTAAGGTTATGTTGGGTCAGATTAGTATGTATAGTGTTTCTACACTATTATGAACTAATAGAGTTTATTCATGCGGTGCTTTCACGAATTGTTGACTTGAAATGTGACTCACCTTTGGTTACTTCGCTCGCTTAAGAGAGTTATGAGCTATGAAAAATTTGAATACAAATATGAATAGTGAACTGGGGTATAGTTTGTATCGGATTTCTATGCTCAGTTTACGCGTTTTCAGACGGATACACAGAGTTACTTTCGCATTTATAATATTAGTATAGATTAGGTACATTTCAATAAAAACAAATGTCATTAAAAAGTAAAAGGAAGTGTTCAAGTACGAAGGACTTGTTAATTTCCCGCCAACTGTAAACATGCTTTCGTAACAAGCCTTTTTAAGAACAATAGCATTGTTAATTTTCTGCGGAAGCCCGCAGTTGTGTGTGGTTGCGAAAGTAGGTTCGCCGTTCATTAAGGTCGTCGCTGGCTTATTGGGTCGAGTTAATGTAACAAATAAACGGGGGGTTCTCACTGGCTTCTTGCAATCAGAATTGCCAATATTACACCCTTAAATTGATTGTGACAACTTTAGTTGTTAAGCGAAGTTTGGGTGGCTTTCAATTTTTTTTATAAGACTAGGTTACCATATTTAATATTCGAAAACAAGTCAGCGGTTATTTACAATGCTCATTTGTTTGACCAGACATTGTGACCCTCGATTACCCGTAGTTTTTACTATTACTCCAGGCAAAATACGGTTTTGAAAAACATTAATTTATAATAGCGTTTTTTTGTTGATTTCATTTGAAAATGTTATTCTAAGATGATTTAGTCAAGAATCCGACAAACTTTCCACCCGGAAGTAATTATGTGGATTTAAATGAAGCATGCATTATCTTTTTTTGTACGATTTATCTTGAATATTATAGAGCAAATGTTAATGAACCAAAATAAAGACAAAAACATTTATTAATATTTTTACTGACTTTTTAGAAGCCAGTTAACTTATCATTTTTTCGATGTCTGAAATTTTGTCGGATTTTGTCGCTGGGTAACTATTTAATTGATAATAGATCCGTTATACATAAAAAATAGGCTATTATAAATTATTTCCAAAATTGACATTTTTTCCATACAAGTTGTCAGTTCATTGCCTGGACTATATCTGGAAATCAAATACTATGGATGAATTCAGTACAAAACATTTTGCAAAGGAATAGGCAAGCATTTCTTCCCCGGTAGGGCTACAGGTGCGATATTTTAGACGTTACGATGTGTGCTGCTGTAGAAGTTTTATCAGCTTGATATTTTTATTTGACTATTGTACAATGTTGTTTTTTTGCACTAAAATATTTTGGATACTAAGTTCAAAATATAGCGACATTTCGATGCATAAATCAAATTAATTTAATTTCTAATCCTTGCGGATTTCTCAATTGTCTTGTCAGTTACCATTACTAATAAAGTCGTCTTACGCGCTTTATCTTATCACCTACATTGGACTCGATTCTACAGTGGCCTCTAAACTTCCTAATTTTATTTAGGTGTCGCTAAAACACTTTGCTATTCTATGAGCAGCTGTCATAATCAAATGACAGCGCTAATATGAATCTGACGTTTCTTATTTTAGGCGGTCCATACAACTTACTTAGCTGCCTAAATGCTATTCTAAATATGTCGATTTTAATCTGCCGCCTAAATTATGTCTAAAAATTAGACAATTTAGTTTTAGGCTAGTTAAGCCATGTGCACGTAGAATCGGGTCCATTGGCAGGAAAATATTAAAGATTTTACTCGTTCGCCGTCCAATGTTAACAAAAGAAAATCGTCCTCGCCAACCGCGGCTGGAAACGTCTATTATTAGAATTGAATGCGAGAACCGTCCGTAACTCCTGTAGATTGCAAACTAAGATTTATTATGTTGTTGCAGGACCTATACTGCGTTAGGAGCGACCTGGGCAATTTGCTCAAGGCACTGGGACGCTTGGATGAAGCAAAGGTAAGCACAATATTGCTCTCCTGACTGGTTTGCTGAAGTAAACAGGATTCATTTTGTATTTCCTTTGTGGTATATTACATTAGCGTGCTCTCAGTTTGGCGAGCGTCTAGTGCGATTGCGTAATTCTCCTGCTGCACTGCGTCCCTTTGTATTCTATAATGGTTTAAACAATCTTTGTAAAGGGTTTTTCTATTGTCAATTTAAGTTGCGCGCCTTTGTTTAAACCGTTAGTGAGCGAAGTGGAAAACTAACTTTTAAGAGAGACTAAATTACGAGTAACTTTGTACGTAAATTTTACAAAGTTTGTTCTTTGTTAAGCATTTCGGGAGTGTTAACCATGCTTGTAATTAAAATATTCATTACTTTGATCGTTAATTCCCTATCTGGCAACTCTGCAGATATTGCGTCCAAGTCCGTTAAGTTTTCAACTTCGTTCCGCAATAAAGTCGCAAAATATCCTTTAAACCGCAAAGGTAAATGAAATGATATTTCGCGACAGCATCAAAGCGTAAAGTACAACCGAAATATTCCACACAGATGAGATTTAGTTTCCACATTTAGTTAATTGCAATTTGTGGTGTACATTTAGTGCGCTGATTTGTGGAATGCGAATTTGTGTGGCATATTAACAAATGAACGGAGAGCGCCCTAATGTTCTTGTTCAAATATACTATCATTGAAACTAACATCCTGTTTCCTTCTACTTAATATAATTGAATAATCGTGCTTGTAGTAAATATACATTGCATTGAGGATCAAGGGAGGCAGTAGTGTTCATTAGTGGTTGACGTAGCGAGTTTTTAATAGTCAGAGTCACCCACCTCACGCCTGCCGCAAACATACCGAGACAGCGCGACCTCGCTATGATCCTTACCATAAACATTTATTTGCAATAATATGTGTAAGACGACAATCCGGTGAAATAGTTTGACTCAAAATCGACTAATTTCTATTATTATATTTTCACAAGGTGTTGTCTGGTAAGACAGTAGGTGTGCTGGATGCTGATTGTAGCTGGATAACGGTTGGTACGCCTTGGTCGCCGCGCTCCAACAAACCTTTTTGCTTCAGGTAAAGTGTACCGGTAGGGAAGACTAACTTTTCGGCAGGGCTCGGTTACTTCTGATGTCATGTCGTCATCATCTCGTCGGCTAGGAAGTGGAAGCGGCTCGATACACGAAATTGTTCGGTTTTGTATTGTTGGGTCGAGTTCCTCATATTTCATGTCGGCTGTTCGTTTGCATTTCCTGCTGATCGTGTGGCAATCGGCGTAGTTGATTTAGGGTGCAAATTGCGTAATTATTTTGCGGGCCGCGCGTGGTGTTAGGTCGATGAGACTGGCGTTCCTACACACCAAGAAAGATTCCGCAAGTGCATGTAATGTGGTTCATGTAATTTTGTGCGGAACAAAAGATGTTTGTTATTTTTCATACACATTGACGTGTGTGCGGCATCTGTCTAGGCTGTGCAGTCCAACCTGGCATTACGTGTCGGCCTCTGTAACTGGACACTTGGCGTAACGGACATTTCAGACCATCACTTCCTATATTGTCGTTCAATTAATAACATGTTATGTTTTCGTGTGTGTAGGCTTGTTACTTGAAGGCCATCGAAACAAGGCCTGACTTTGCAGTGGCATGGAGTAATTTGGGATGCGTGTTTAACGCACAAAGTGAAATCTGGTTGGCCATCCATCACTTTGAGAAGGCCGTGGCTTTGGATCCCAACTTTCTGGACGCATACATTAACTTGGGAAATGTTCTCAAGGAAGCAAGAATTTTTGACAGGTAGGAACGTGTTTACATTGTAATCCTTTCTTTTATTTTATGTACTACCCTCAGGCAATATTTAAATATTAATTCTCTTTTAGGGCTGTTGCTGCTTATCTGCGCGCCTTAAACTTATCACCGAACAACGCTGTTGTTCACGGGAACTTGGCGTGCGTATATTACGAGCAGGGACTGATCGATCTGGCTGTAGACACATACAGAAGAGCTATAGAACTGCAGCCTAACTTCCCCGACGCTTACTGCAACTTGGCGAACGCTTTAAAAGAAAAGGGCCAAGTCGCTGATGCTGAAGAATGTTATAACACCGCTTTACGCCTGTGCCCGTCCCACGCAGATTCCCTAAACAACTTGGCTAACATCAAACGAGAGCAAGGATACATTGAGGAAGCGACGCGATTGTATCTGAAGGCGTTAGAAGTATTCCCAGAATTCGCGGCAGCCCACAGCAATTTGGCTTCAGTGTTACAACAACAGGGCAAACTCAATGAAGCCCTCATGCATTATAAGGAAGCTATCCGCATCCAGCCAACGTTCGCTGATGCGTACAGCAATATGGGCAACACGCTTAAAGAGATGCAAGACGTGGCCGGAGCGTTACAGTGCTACACTAGAGCCATCCAGATCAACCCAGCGTTCGCCGATGCTCACAGTAACCTCGCGAGCATCCATAAAGACTCGGGGAACATTCCGGAAGCCATCCAATCCTATAGAACCGCCTTGAAACTGAAGCCAGACTTCCCTGATGCATATTGTAACCTAGCGCATTGCTTGCAAATCGTCTGCGATTGGACGGATTACGAAGCCCGTATGAAGAAACTCGTCAGCATTGTAGCGGAGCAGTTGGATAAGAACAGGCTCCCGTCTGTCCATCCCCATCATTCCATGCTCTATCCGTTGACGCATGATTTCAGGAAAGCTATAGCCGCGCGCCACGCTAACCTCTGCTTAGAGAAAGTCCAGGCTCAACACAAACCGCCATACAAGTTCCCTCGTGAACTCCAAGGTCGTCTGCGGATTGGTTACGTGAGCAGTGATTTTGGAAACCATCCGACATCGCATTTGATGCAATCGGTGCCCGGGTTGCACGACCGTAACAAGGTTGAGATCTTCTGCTACGCTCTCAGCACAGACGACGGCACAACATTCCGCTCGAAGATCGCCCGCGAGGCCGAGCACTTCATAGATCTGTCACAGATGCCGTGCAACGGAAAGGCCGCTGATAAAATATATGGTGACGGAATTCATATCCTTGTGAACATGAATGGTTACACTAAAGGAGCAAGGAATGAGATATTCGCGCTCAGACCTGCCCCAGTCCAAGTTATGTGGCTAGGATATCCTGGAACCAGTGGAGCCAGCTACATGGACTACTTGGTAACAGACGCCGTGACGTCTCCGTTAGAACTGGCCAGCCAGTACAGCGAGAAGCTCGCCTACATGCCTAACACATACTTCGTTGGTGACCACAGGCAAATGTTCCCTCATTTACAAGAACGCCTTATCCTCAGCGACAAGATCAAATCTCACAACAACCTCGGCAACCTAGCGGACAATGTGGCGGTCATCAATGCAACAGACTTATCGCCGTTAGTGGAGAACACTGATATTAAAGAAATTAAAGAAATAGTGAGGGCTGCTAGACCGGTAGAAATATCGCTGAAAGTAGCGGAGTTACCGACGACCACACCTATTGAGACTATGATTGCATCAGGACAAATTCAGGTAAGGAAATATAACTTTACTCTTTCCTTTTATTTTATTTATTTAAATCAGGTAACAAGGCCCATATTACAAATACCTACCTTAAAGACTAACATACATATCAATGTTACTACGAAACACACAATTACTGCGACGTGTTGCGCAATTTCGTGGTGTCAGGTAACCGACCACGAAAACGTCGGAACTTGACTTCCTTCGGCCAAAATTCTTCCTTAGTGAATACACCCTTATTATACACTATTTCAGTGTTTTTCAATCTTTTTCATACAGCAGTACTAAAAAAAAATCTCGACGCCCACCCTACGCTGTTCTTTAATCGTATTATTTGTTGTACTAATATTAAATACTTACATCACTTTAAGTTTGAAAATACGAGTAGCCCCGACCCACAGTTTGAAAAACACTGCACTATTTAAAAAAACACCCTTAATTTATAAAGTACAATGCGCAAAGCGGTAATGGATTTAAAAAGGTTTTTAAATTTGCAAGTACACGTAATCTATTCTATACTAATAATAAAGAGGAGGTAATGTGTGAAACTAAGTTAACAATGTTTTATCCGGCGGCTCCATCTGGATTCTTTTTAGGGTTCCGTACCCAACGGGTAAAAACCCGGACCCTATTACTAAGACTCCGCTGTCCGTCTGTCACCAGGCTTTGTCTCATGAACCGTGATAGTTAGACTGTTGAAATGTTCCCAGATGACGTATTTCTATTGCCGCTATAACAACAAATACTAAAAAACAGAATAAAATAAATATTTAAGGGGCTCGCATACAACAAACGTGATTTTTTGGCCGTTTTTATAGATAATGGTACGGAACCCTTTACTTTTTTTGTAATTCGCGGACGGAGCCGCGCGGGCAGCTCGTATCATAAACCCTAAAAACAAGTCACAATAAAACCTCTACCCTGCCTGGATTTATATCTGGCTATTGAAAAAGAAAATGCAACACTATTCATTATAACGGTAATAAAAAATAAAATTAAAATAAATATTTTCGGACAATCTTACACAAATCAACCTAGTCCCATAGAGCAAAGCTTGTAATATGGGTACTAGACGACGATATACATACTTATATAGATAAATAAATACTTAAATACATAGAAAACATCCATGAATCAGGAACAAATATTCGTTCTCATCACACAAATAAATGCCCTTACCAGGATTCGAACCCGGGACCTCTAGCTTCGTAGGCAGGGTCTACAACTAGGCTACAGAGGTCGTCGATGTATGATATTCTTCTCATGATGTTGTGTACTCAATATGCTTCTCATTTCCAGACTTCTGTAAACGGGGTCATCCTCCAAAACGGCCTAGCGACAACCCAGACCAACAACAAAGCCGCCACGGGCGAAGAAGTGCCGCAGTCTATAGTCATCACTACTCGCCAGCAATACGGGCTACCAGACGAAGCAGTGGTGTACTGCAACTTCAACCAGCTGTACAAGATAGACCCGTTAACGCTGCATATGTGGGTGTACATATTGAAACATGTGCCGAACAGTGTGTTGTGGTTGCTGAGGTTCCCCGCTGTTGGGGAGCCGAACTTGCAGGCCACTGCTCAACAATTAGGTGAGTTGATGGATGATAATATGATGCAGTCTGGCTAGAGAAAGATGAGCCTAGAAAAGCAATTAGAAAAAGGCGTGTTGCAAACACTGTAACGCGATAAAATAATAATGATACTTGAACTGAAAAAGGGACAGAGCATACCCCTTCTTATAACTTTGGACACATATAACTTCGTGATTATTTAACCTCTTGCGTTGATTTTTTCTCCATTAGACTACATTTTTAATCCTTTTTCGAGAAAATATGACAATTGATTATTTTATTTAGTGTCTACACCCCTATTCATTCAGAGCGGACCCCGGGCTCCTTTAGGGGCATTTCCGGGAATAACGTTAGGAGGAGGAGAATTCACACAATGCAACTGATCAAGCAGAAGGAAGTAAAGTTATATGAAATAAAACTTTTTAACTTCATTCTGCTTTATATGGAAGAATAATCAAAACCACTCTCTAAAATGTCAATTTTGACGAGACATAATTGAACTTTTTATGATATTCTTCAATATGAATAATATTAGCAGTAAGTCACCCTTTAATTCTCAAAGCAAAAACAGCCAATTTATTATGGAACAGTTACCTTCTTAGTTACCATATCTGGTATCAAAATTAGGACATCATACTAATTTAAGGTTTGACACATTTGACAATGTTATTTACTGTTGCCATATAAAAAAAACATATAATTAAAGGCTCATCTTTCCACGGCCATACTCTATTTAGGGTTTAGCGCGAAAGCGGGTTCATTGTGTGCGCCTATCTATTGACACCTCAGTATTCCAGACCCCGTATCATGGTCGGCCTTATCACGCGATAAGTGACAAGATAGGACCGTCGTCTCGTTTTATCGAACGGTGTCAGCCAGTGACAGACGCTCTATCCTGTCACTTATCGTGTGATAAGGCCGACCATGATACGGGGTCTGAGCTTCATACGATCAACCTACTTTCGTGGTATAAAATCTACAATAAATAAGGCAAATCGCTAGCCCTTATGGTCTTAACTTAACATGGAGACGGCGCAGTATGTTATATTTCGTAATAATTAAGCGTTCTTCCTAATCATGTCGTTTTTCTCACAGTCCAGCTATCTTTTCCTTGTCGGGGAGGTTTTCATGAATATACCACATTGAGCACCAGGGAACAATGTTATAAATGTAACTTCATACATAATTAAAAAAATACATATAGGTACGTAAAAAAATACAAATACGTAAAATATATCCAAGACTAAGGAACAAATTTTCGGATACTGTGATTAATATTAATGATATGTCTGTTAAGTTGATTACGTCAACTGGGACGCACCATTGTAACCAATTGCATCGTACCGTACCAGTCATTTGTTTAAACATTGGTGTATTGTGTCATTCTGCTGGTGAATCATATAATTTCCATTACAAAACAATTGCATTACTGCTCGGGAATCTTGCGAATTTCTCATATAAATAGTGTTGTCACTGTGCTCCTAAAATCATCTCTAAAAAATTCAAAAGAAATTCTTTAATAAATATACTTCTTTGTTTTAAATACTCGCCACCAAAATCAATAAATTGAATCATTTTGCCATGTTTGGCTCTTGTGAAGTGATTCCATTGCTTTGCTCGCGAGTATAGCTTGACCACATATATATGTCAGTAGCTAAATATGCATAAATGAAATTTAGTGCAGTAACGCTGCTAACGAAATTATAAATTAAAGGAAAAATTGAACGCTCCGAGCCGGATTCGAACCGGTGACCGGCATTCATGGCCTGTCGCTACTAACCAACTGAGCTATTGGAACAATCTGTCTCGGCCACTAAAATACTCAAACTTAAGGCTTATGGCTGTTGAAGCCAGCAACTACTTTGTCACTGACCCGCTTGATTGATCAATAGTTCTGCAATCTTGATTACTATCAGCAACTACTTTGTTTCTGACCCCCGTTTGATTGATCAATATAGTACTGCAGTCTTAATTACTTTCTCTCTTTCTCAGGACTACCGCCCGGCCGCATAATCTTCTCGAACGTGGCCGCCAAAGAGGAGCACGTCCGCCGCGGCCAGCTGGCCGACGTGTGTCTCGACACGCCGCTGTGCAACGGACACACAACCAGCATGGACATCCTGTGGACCGGCACGCCAGTCGTCACGCTGCCAGGAGAGACCTTGGCTTCAAGGTGACACGTCATTCTAGTCTATTTATACTAAGGACAATGTACGACTAGCGACACGCTGCTGTGCATCTGAAACTGAGAACCAAGATACACAATTACACATCCTGTGGATTCTAGGTGCGATTCACACGCCATCCTCTAGTCTCTATAACTTAACACTTTCGCAACCGGACTAAAAATGGAACAATTCACCAGAAACCGACAGAATTCGCTAGGCGTGTAAGTTCATACTACTGCCCGCCTAGCGGGCTCATCCGGCATCTGAGCAAACATTACGAGTGCCCGCTAGGCGGGTACTTGGTTGCGAACGTGTTAAGACGCTGTCAACATCAAAATGCCCTTGAGGATTTTGGATAGCGCGCACCGCACACTGTCTATTTGTATCGGAGTAAACGAGAGCGAGTGTTACTGGGCGGCCCGGTTTTTGAAGATAGTATTACATAAATATTGAAATAAAAGAAAGGGTGGATTATTTGTGAAATATGAGTCGCTAGCGGTTTAGGTATGAATATGTTGACTCCATGTTTTTAATTGCAGACCCATACGTCAAAAAAATAAAGACATAGAACCGTTTAATGTGATTTTAAGACCAATCTTTGCAATTATTTTCTATCGAAACGATTTCGTCCAATTATGTATCAAGCCCGTCCACGGTCTTTGAAATATGGTGAACAACAATGACATATATTTTATTTGATGTGCTAGAACAAACAGTTTTTCTTAAAAAACTGCTTAAATAAAATCAATTTCACCAAATTAGGTCTTGTCAGCCTCTTAATGGGATACATGCAATCAACTCTGGGAGTTGTCGTGGTCAGCAGACAAAGGATCATAGAAGTGATCAAAGACCCGTTTCTCGAAGTTATACAATTATACCAGTTTTAACAGGCAATACCAAGCTTCTTAGTGTGGCCAGTTTAGAAGGAAAATTGTAACGTCAAATGACCCCGCAATAAGGCCATACCACAAACATTAGCTGTGATACTGAATAAATCTCGGTTAGTTCATAGCATAGGCTGTTAGGAAACTAGTTGTTAATTTGCGATTCGCCATGATGAGTAATGTGTACAATGTTTTTTACAGGGTGGCAGCTTCTCAACTCCACACACTGGGATGTCCAGAGTTAATAGCTAGGACGAGGCAAGAATATCAAGACATAGCTGTAAGATTAGGAACCGATAGGGAATAGTAAGTATATTTATATCTTTTTGAAATATTTATCCTTAAATTTTGCAACACTTGAATAATATATATTCAAATAAAGCACACATTACAGAACAAAAAAAAACTTGTGAATACTTATGGCGCATATATCGTCATATTATACAAATTACAACAAAAAGCAAACTATACTGTCAAAGAGCTAAAGTCGCCGTCAATGGAATTTTCTAACTATGTAAACAAACCGCCATAGTGAAAGACAATTTCAATATGGCGGTTTGTTTACATAGTTAGCAAATTCTATTGACGGCCACTTTACCATTCGATATTCTGCAAAGCTCTGAAGGACGAGTAATAAGCTTTCTAGCTAACTTTGGCGTGTGACCTTTTGCTTTACGCATTTAACGTGACCGTGATCCATGGATGCCCAAGCAGATCATAAGCGATGTAAATGTAACACAGTTATCTCGCTAGAGGAAAGAATGCATTAAAGTGTTAAAGCGCCATAAGGACTGTACCTGCATTTTCCCTCCTTGTATGCTCCTGAGTGTAATCGAGTCACTTAAAAGGTATCCTGCCTAACTTGGAACGTTTTTCTAAATTATCCTTCTTTTCCAGTTTAAAAGGCATCCGCGCGAAAGTGTGGGTGGCGAGGACGGAGAGTGCACTGTTCGACTGCAAGGCGTACGCCACCGGGCTCGAGATGATCTACCACAAGATGTGGGCCAAGCACGCGCGCGGCGAGCGGCCCGACCACCTCGCGGCCATTGAGAAGTAGACCCGACACGTGTCTGGATCGTGCCAGGGTACGGTACCCTTCCTGCTGGTTCGGGCAGCTAGGAGCAGAAAGCCTTGAGAGTCAGTGAAAACGCTTCGGTTACGTAGGACAGTGAATTGTGTGCGTCAGTAATATTATGTGATCGTGATAATATACGTGTAGGATACAGTGCCACAAATATTAATTTGGTCGATCTATTTCGCTGTTAACACGTTCAGTGCTAACAGCTGTTGAACTCTTAGATTTTAAGATTTTAGCTCACCGGTGCTGCTTGTGACAGTCAGTGTTGAGATTGATTCGAAAAAGAGAGACAATCACATTTAAGCAATGTATGCAATGAAGACTTTTGCGTGACATTGTGTTGAATGTGATTCATGAAAGTGGTAAAGTATTGTGAGTTCAATATCAGGAATGATATGAAAGTAACATTTATATTTGACGTAACATTGTAAAACTCTTGGACGGTCGGCATCTTCACCTTCAGTGTAACTCAGTGTGTTGATGAGTTCATATATCTCGCACACATTTGATGGTTATCATACTATGGACATCATAGAGATAATATAGTTAATTTCCTAGTATACCAAATAAGGTATAGTACTGAAGGTGTGAACAATGTGATCAGAATTGCTTAGTAACACTCAAGAATCTGGCTTCGTATTCTAGAATTGTGGAAATAAGTGTCAGTGATAAGAACTATGTTGAAAGCGTAAGGGTAGGAGAACTTTATAGCAGCATTCAGTGTGACAATACCATATCCTAAGATACTTCTTCTGTAGTCCAGCTTGCAGCCTATCTGCTTAGTTATTTTCTAGTCAAACGCTTGAGCAATCTCCAATCGTAATGCAGAGATAATATATTTTTCGAAGCTAAAATATATCGATAGTAGTAGAAACGTGGCCTTTGTAGCAGCATTGTCTGCTGTTTTAGTTGTTACTTGTCTTGTGTTGTGCAACACTTGTTGAAGTAATTTGACAAGATATTGTGATTATTGCATGATTTCTAGCGGTATACGATTGTTAGGGCTCGGCCACGACTCCCAAGGGCGATAGCGGAAACGATGCGCCCTATGTGGGAGCGAGAGGCCGCTCTCCGATGTCTCACTCTCACGTAGGGTGTACCGTGCGCCGTTTCTCTAGTGGCTGAGCCGTTATCTATACCGTTTATAAATGTGGAGCTAGCAAAACTGGCCGCGTCGTGTGTCGTGCGACATTCTTTCTCTCTTGGGCTGTCTCCTCGCGTCGTATTCCTCATTGCTGAGGGTCGTGATTACCCTGTTACAGAAGCAACTTTTATTATATCAGAGCTCGGCACGTGTGTCTTGGTCTGTAGTAATCACTAAATGGGAATCACGAAGTCGGTTTTCTCACGTGATCACGAGTGGCAGGTCCGGTGTGCTAGTCCCGCATATATTTCGGTCGCATAATTCCTAAAGTGTATATGTCGCATATAATCGACGCTTTGTAGCTTGATAAACAATTGTATTAGATATTACAAGTTGCCAAAAGTAATGTGGATGTGTATAAATCTACATCGCGAGTAACGATACCAATTTTATTGTTCGTTTCTCCGGGGCTACGTAAGACTGAATTTCTCGATCCCATGCTGCAACTGACAAATAACCCGTGGAGCGTCCTCCATACAAAAGCATGCATTGCAATTTTAATTCTATAAGTATATGTAGGTAGCTTCCAAATGAAAATGTGGCCACATTTAGGCTACAGGTCGCTCCAAGGGTAATTCATAGTTCAATTTTAATATTGGACACTAGGTCACTAGGTCGACCAGTTAACTGAGACAACGCGGAAGGTCCTTTGTCCTCTCGCCTCGCGTCCCGTCGTCATAAGAGCCGTCTCAGTTAAGCGGTAAGCCTAACAGTGCGTTTCTTCCTATAGTTTTAAGAGTTAGGCGAGTCTAAGATAATTGTGATAGTATATCTAATGGCTATGCATAAACACCGTTACATAGACAATGATGTTATTATTAAACGGTTTTGTTTTGGTTACATCATTACTTCTGCTACCGTTGTGAGTGGTCGATATTTATTTTGTAGCGTGCATCAACGAATTTAATACATAGTTCGTGCCTTTATTTTAACATTTTGTAAATATTATGACTTAGGATGAATGTTTCTTTACAGTTTTATTTTACCGTGTCACTAAGAATTATATCTTACATCTGTTAACTACTGATAGATAGATGTTATAATACAATATTAAACAGTAGAAGACCTTTGAAAATTGTAAATGTACGTTAAAACCTAAAGTGTTAAATTGCTTTGATGCATCTCGCTTTTTTGACTTACACGTTGGTTCTAATAGTATCTTGATTTATCTAAAAAGAGGTATATTTTTTTACATTTCAGTATTTTCGGCTAGGTAATCGGTACATCTTTGATGATTTGGTATGTGTTGGAGTAGATAATGTTCTTGACTATTTATTACGTACAAATGGAGGTGAGACGTTGCTAGTTAAGTGTGACAATCCCAGTTGATACTGATAACTTTAACTTGAGGTTGAGTTACATTTTTGTAAATACTTATTGTTTAAGAATAGATCAATAAACCAGAAAACAATTACAATGTGGTTTCAATTGTCTGCGCCAAAGCGTTCGTGCTTGCAAGTTCTTGTAGACAAGATGTTTAAGTGTGTGAACCTAAATCATAGGTTAGTATTTAGGATATTATTAGATTGGCGCTAGGAAATCTGCTTACCTTAATTAATATGGCGGAGCGTCAGGTGGAGAATAGACACACGGTTAAGCCTACTTCACGAATTTCTCTTGGGTCGCAGAGTCAATTGTCTTACCATATATTATTAATTATTATTTGCTACCGCCGGGTGCTCGTGCATCCGTTGCGATGGCGCCACGAGACCGTTTGGTGGGAATCGTACCTACAGTCAGCATCATATAGTTAGTAGCAGCTAAAGTAGCCAAATATATCGCAACACGTCTTTATTACAATTACGAATAAATGAATATGACTATATTACAGTCGAGTTCATAAATATATGTACACTTTTTTACCTAATCGAACGCGTTTGCATACTAATTGTTAGCGGCCGCATTCGAGTTGCTAAAAAAGTGTACATATATTGGAGAACTCGACTGTACCATAAACACCTATGTGTAAGGCTGTGTTACGATATATTTGGTTACTTTGGCGGCTACTAACTATATGATGCTGACTGTACATTAGCGCCTTTGCTACTTACTAGGATTCTCCGATCGCAACTAGTTTCGCACAACAAATAAAAATTCTTCGATCGCAACGGCCGAAGGGTCCAATCAATACCTAGCTTGCGAAATGTTAAATATACGAAAACACGGCCTCGCACATCTCTGGTGGATATTCACCCTTATTATTCAGAGCAATGACGCGTAATTCAATGTCTGAGAGGCAACCAGATGGTTGTGGCTCGTGGTATTTGAGCTCCCGAAGTGTTGTGGAACCGCCCTGTGCAACCCAAACTGAGCCAACTTGGACGAGGGCGGAAATAGAAAAAAAAATATTTTTTTTTTGTCGTGATGCACGGGGTTGAAACCCCCCTGGTACAGTAGTACTACCAGGTAGTTCTACTGGTAGTACAGATGATACACCTTAGGGACACTAGTACTACCAGTAGTACTAGTGACCATAACGGCAGACTGGTAGTACAACTGTCTGACTTACTGTTATGGATAGGTACGACGACGAGCGAAGCGAGGAGTGTAGGTTAAAAAAGTTCATGTGGTGCGATTGGTAGGACAAAGGCAGTAGGATTTTAACCTACACTCCTCCTCGCTTCGCTCGTCGTCGTACCAAATGATCACAAGATACCTAACACACTCCTCCTCGCTTCGCTCGTCGTCGTACCTATCTGGAATGTGTATCATATGTACTACCAGTTGAACTTTTAATACAGTGGTCTATGACAAAACCCGAGGGATATTCTTGTATTTTTAGAAGTAGTACTAGTGTCCCTAAGGTGTATCATCTGTACTACCAGTAGAACTACCTGGTAGTACTACTGTACCAGGGGGATTGAAACTGGCTGTCTGAAAGCGTGTACGTTGTTTGTATAATGAAATGCTGGTCTAAATCGAATTCCTGGCGACATTTTTTTTTGCACCTCCCATATTTCGCTCAGCCATCCGGCTGCCTCTCGGACACCGAAATTACGCGCCATTGCTTTAACTATAAATTAAATGCCTCTGGTTTATTTTTACATCAGAATAAGGCCGGTTGCACGGAACTAAAGAAAAAGTACTTCTGTCACGTCAGCACCAAGTCAGCACGTGAAAAAGCTTTGTTATGTCAACTGCACCGCTAAATATTTTGATTTATTATGCGTGTTAAATACTCTTAGCCTTATGCTCATATTGATGTTGGTCCCGCGAGTGCATTAATCCTGTGCAAATAATAATAAGACAATTGACTGCGACCCAGGACTAATTCGAGAAGTAGAAGTCTACTTCTCGAATTAGTAACCGTGTGTCTATTCTCCGCCTGACGCTTCGCCATATTAATTAAGGTAAGCCGATTTCCTAGCGCAAAATTAATTACTTTTGAAATATATTTATTTATTCTTTAGGCTAACACATAGTCATAGTCATAGTCATTTATTCACATAACAATTATACATTGTGTTTGAATATAATAATTTAAAATTATAAAAATATTGAATCTACTAAACTAAAAAAAAATATAATCACAATCAATAGCATAACAAAGCATAAATTCATTTAAAATACAATACAACACCAATACAATTTGAAAATGATATGTCCATAATTTAAATATAATGTCAAAAATTCTAATATAATTTCATTTCATTTACTTATTCATTTAACATAACATTTTGAGCTTACTTAAGACTAAAAACCACAATAAATTTCCTAATACATAAATCAATCAGTCAGATAAATTAAAATACAAATTAAAATACATTAGAAATAGGACACATCATAATAAAAATTAGCTACATTTTCAGTCTTAATTTCAGTAAAATTAATAGTACAGTTTGAATATTTGAAATAAAAGTTCAATATAAAATTTAAATATAAAATGTCAAACAGCTTTTTAGGTACTCTACTAGCGTATCGCAGTCCCATTCAATAGTTAGGTCACACATTTTTCATAAATTCGTCGACTGAATACAAGCATTGTTCCAACAAAATTATTTAAAGTTTATTCGCAACTATGTTTGCATTTGTGAGTAACTTCAAGTCACGCGGCAGTTTGTTGTATAGACCGATTGCTTGGTAGTCCTCGGAGTGCTTAACTACCCTGAGTCGCGCTACAAAGGTCTGTGGTAGATCCTTACGTCTACTAGCTATTCCTTTGTCTCTTTCTTCTGGCGTTTCCATGTTATGTAAATGCTTCACTAGGTCCTTGAGCACTACTAGGACATAAAGTACAGTACATACAGTCTAGCTACTCGTGTTAACAGGATTACACATTTAACACATAGGTACTTACAACAATGTTAAAGATACGAGAAACAATACAAATGAATGAACATTAAACCGACATAATAAATATAAGGCCGTACTTACCGACGCTCTCAGTTACTAAAAGGTAGGTACCCGCGCGGGTCCGGTATTTTGTATTAAGTAAATAGAGAACCCACCTCTCTCTTCCTAGCTATATATCCCATATGGTGGTGGGGTCAGCTTTCCTTGTCTTACTTCTCCACTTCGCTCTGTCCTCGACATCGTTTTCAGATAACTTGCACTCTCTTATGTCTCTTAGCAATACATCCTTCCATCTTGTTCTGGGTCTGCCTCCGAATCTTCGACCAGAGGCGGGAAGTTGTAGTGCCAAGTTACCAACATAGTTTGGTTGCCTCCCCTTCATATAAAAAAATATATATTTGGAAACAATCTTACACTAATCGACCTAGTCCCAAACTAAGCAAAGGGTAAACTAAGCTATGGGTACTAGACGACGATATAGATAAATAAATACTTAAATACATAGAAAATATCCATGACTCAGGAACAAATATTCGTGCTCATCACACAAATAAATGCCCTTGCCGGGGTTCGAACTCGGGACCTCCAGCTTCGTAGGCAGGGTCACTACCAGCTAGGCTACAGAGGTCGTCAAACCCACCCCATATATGACCCATAGTTGCTGACTTTTTGGATCTTATTGGCGTTGTCACGGACGTCCAGGCTTCCTCGTACAGTTAGCATCAAAAGTAACTGGGCAAACGAAGACGTCAAAAGTCTTTATTAAAAGGAAATAAGAGCTTTTGAAGACGTCAATTGCGCAGTTACTTTTGATGCTGAGCGTACCTATGTACTCGTTGCGGATTTTATCGAGCCCAGTAACGCCGTACATCCACCGTAACATCTTCATTTCGGCAACTTGGATGGTATGGACATGCTTTTGAGTTCACGCCCACGTCTCGCTGCCATAGATGAGAACCGGCTTTGCTCTTGTAGACCAAACCTTTAAGTCTAACCGGTATTCTTTGGAAATGTAGATAACACCAGTCACTTCTCGCCATTTTAGCCATCCAGCGGCTATTCGGTGCTGCATGTTGCATTCTATGTTCGCTGAGGGGCTACCGCGAAACAAAGACGATTTAAATACCCTTAACACGAAACAAATTATTTTTTATTAAATATTTTGTTTTTCGTGTTATTTTTAACGAGGAAGTTACCCCGATCATTTTATAATCGACATATGATACAGAGAAAGAATATAATGGAAAAATAAACCATCTTCGTCTGTAGCCCCCGACAGGATGGAAGAAGATGATTTATTTTTCCATTATATTCTTTCTCTGTATCATATCGATTTCAAAGACGATTTCTTCGTATTTCCGTCTGTCGCTCGAACTAGTAAGTGCGACAGAGAGGGTGATACACGACAGTAGTTCGTTTTCGTTTGGCGGCAGCCCCTCAAGAATAGTGTCATAAAAATATACCCTATCTCCTTCCTAAAAGTGCACTTTATATACTGGTGAAAGTTTTTTTATCGAAGTAGTTCTAACTTGCAAAGCTTTAGGGTGCCTTTCCACCAGAGATGTGCTATGGCATGCTATGCTATGTTTTCATACATTTGACACGTAGCTCCAGCTACAGCTACGTTTCAAATGTATGAAAACATAACATAGCATGCAAAGCACATCTCTGGTGGAAAGGCACCCTTACTCTCACAAACTTTAGATCTCTGTATATTATTAGTACCTATAGATGGAACTGTTCAAGTGCATCGAACTTAGCTAATGGAATTAATTAGATTAAAAAAGTTGTTAGAACACATTAAGAGCAGTTTACATTAATTAAGACCCTGGAACCATTAAGCTCATAAGCTTATTGTCTTTGAACGGTCTTTGGCATTACGGCGCGGCAGGGGTCGCTGAATCTTTGAGTTGGACTAGACATTCAGCTCGACAATTAAACTAAACGCGATTGTTTTTTTTTTATGTTATAGGAGGCAAACGAGCAGATTGATTACCTGATGGTAAGCGGTTACCGCCGCACATGGACACGTGATGCAACACCAGAGGTGTTGTGAGTGCGTTGCCGGCCTTTAAGATGGGAGTAGGTACCGTAAAATGCTGCAACTTTGCCATTTAAACTCAATTTTGCCTATTTCGTTTCAATTATGACCTCTCGAATTTGCTTAGTTTTTACTTGTTTTTTACCATTTGGTAGGAATTTTCATTATTCTGGCAACACATATTTAATTTTTTACAATGGTAACTCCATTGTTGCTCCGCCAGTTACGCATCATAAGTCGGAGTGAGTGGCAGCATTTTTTTAGTGTCTCGCAACTTTTGAACTTTTATCTACAAAAAAGGTGTTTTTTGAGAAGTGGTAACGTCCCAGGGTAAGTAAAGACTGTCTATTTTCCGTAAGTTTAATATTTTCAAGAAAAGGACATGATTTCAGCATAATAACGTACTAGGCAATATTGGGCAGTGTTTTGGAAACTTGAATGACACAATTTTGCCTGGGTCTAGGGCTGTCACTAGCTGGGTTTTATAAATGTACAGAAAATAGTAAAAATAAGCCTGCTTAAATGAGTTTATTTATTACAAGCTTTTTATTAACTTGCAATGATTGTTGGTTTAAGTCAAATCTTGCAAGTCGATTTTCACCAACTTTCAGTGTGGGTAGATCTGCTGACAATGCAGTAATAAACTAACATTAACAAAAAAAACTTAAAGGTACCTACTTAAGTTATTTTTATTGTAATTACTTGCAAATTGTATATCTATTGTATTATAATTATGTTGTATGTTTGTCTTTTAGTTCAAGATTCGCAATAAATTTTTCAACCACTTACTTATTAGCGACCAATTGAGGTGTTTAACGTACTTATGTAACTTGGGTGACAGTGCAATGTTTATGGTACCATCGAGATGGTCTGATAATGGAGACCGAAGATAGAAACTTCTAAACAACACATAATAAACCCACTGTGTTTAGGCTCGTTTGATTTGTCTTGCAGTTATCAAATGGGTTGTCAGGTCGATTACCTACAGTTGGAGTTTAAAGGTGATGGGTGATTAGAACTTTACAATGAAATAGAACTTTACACTATAATAATCCATTGTGAATTAGCAAAAAAGTGTACTTGCAATGTACTTATAATAAATAAATAAAAGACCGGGTTGCACTCCGGGAGTGCCGGCAGAAGTGAAAACTCAATAACATTGTAACAGTTTTTCGATCAGGTCACGTGACATCTTACGGTGTCATCCTAAAAATGAATTTGGCGCAAATTTATGAACGATTATCAATTATTTAGGCGTTATTCCGTTTAAAAAAAATAAGGAAAAAATGGGTATTATTGTTTGTTGATTATTTTGTAACTAAAAATAAAAATATTTTATTTAAATAATGATCTTTTTTTTGGCACAACCCTACAGTTAACAATATTTTTGTATAGAAAGTTTGTGGAACCTGCTACAACTTTACCTATTGCCTGTGAAAAAAAAAGTATTAAGCTTATGGCAATAATTTGACTGCCAGGGACAAGCCCAATGTCTCATGCACACGAGTAAATATTATTACAAATAGCAACACATTATTTATTGAGATATCCGCCTAGGCAAAGTTACGTCTTAGGTCTACAACTTTGCCTGCCACTTTGATTGCTTGTAAATCGGAAATACAGTATGATTAGGTAATGAGATTTGAGTCTTATCTGGCAAGACATAGGGTATGTTTTCCGACTAATACTCGTTAAACTCATAATGAAAAATAGGTTCACAGATATAAGAAAAAAACGTCAAAATCCAGGCAAAATTGCAGCATTTTACGGTACGCTCTTTTCTTGAAGGAGACCCTCAGTATTGTGTTGCGCTCGCTCGCTAACCGAACGAGCGAGCGAAGCGAACGAAGTTCTATGCTTCAGCTTGGGCTGAAAATCGTTTGTACTCATATTAATTTGTATGTCCGGAGGTCCCGCTTTCCCGCTGTTCTCTTCTCGGACGCAATTCTTGTGAAATTTTGTGACCAGTTCGTTCATTATATAGAATTTTATTGTCGATTCACTTTTTTTAAATAAAAAAAAGGACATGCTCGCTAGTTCTACAGGTCACAGACCCACTATAGCGTTAGTTCGCCATGCTTAGTGCTCTTCGCCTGCTCACAGGCCAACTTACGACTCAAAACGAATTATAATTTGGGATTAAAATCTCCATTCTGATTTTCGGTAGGTAAATCTCAGAGCGTTTCAACCGCCGTTACAACCATGCCATAATAATCTTTGACGAAGGCCCCGCAGGTTTTCGTTCCATTTTTTGCTGTTTGGTAGGAGTCAGAGACCACTATTGAATAACCAGAAATGCAACGAAAATCTGTAGGGACTTTGTATAAAAATACAACATGGTTGTGACCAGCGAACGAAAAAAAACCATGGAAGTCTAAGTAGCGCCGCAAAATGGCCACACAGAATGGGTGCCATTGCCATTATGCGGGTTGGGGGCGGGGTGTCAAAACGAGGCCAGCCGTTTAGTTCGAACATGCGCATACCGGGTTTAGGCACGTGTTTGGGTAGACATTTGTAAGGAGCTCGCATTCGATGGTTTATTTCGTTCGCCGTATAGTCAAATTCGAAAAAACCACGAGCGTTCCACTCGTAGTTTTGAAGCAATAGCTAATACTAACTTGAAAACAACCCATTATCAGGATTTATTTTGGAAGTCAAAAAGTAGGTAGTTCGGTGCAGAATATTAGTGAAAATATTGTAGAGTAAGTTCACTTTTTCAGATTGTTTTTCCGGCTCAATTAAAAGCATTATGGCTTCAAAGAACAACATTTTGCATGGGTATAATGTGCTCTCTTTAATTTTACCTACAGGTCGAGACCACTCTATAGTGTATACTGTATTTCGATCTTTCATGTTAGTAATACGCTGCCAATCTATTTGTTGGTTAGGTACGCGCAATGCATAGAAATAGCTGGTTAGTGTTGCTGTGGTATGAAGACTGAAGCGTACAATTTCGTCGCTCATTTACAAGTCCACCGCAAGGGAGGGACATATATATGGACGAACACATAGGGTGGACAGTTTACCCTTGCTGACCTATTTAAACTTTCCAGGTAGGTCTTAGTTGGTAGGGTGCAAGTTGTAACTATGTATGATTTATCCACCAGAGTGCTCAATTGTCTTTACATATACCAACCTACATAAGAATTTGGCACCTAGCTGTCTAACACGCGAGGTATAATAATAACGATAAAATTAATTTATTTTACTTCACTATATCACTACATAGTTATAAAACAAAGTCGCTTCCCGCTGTCTGTCCCTTTGTATGCTTAAATCTTTAAAACTATGCAACGGATTTTGATGCGGTTTTTTTGAATAGATAGAGTGATTCAAGAGGTGAACGTTTATATGTATGATATAGTACCCGTGCGAAGCCGGGGCGGGTCGCTAGTTTTATATAATTGTGAAAACCCAAGAAGATAGTTATTTGTGCAACAAGAGAGCAAAGTTTGTTTTTGCTGCGAGTGCTGATTTTGAGTCATTCTAAAGTTTGAATCTTGAGCGCAAGGACTCAAAAGCACGAGATGCAAATACTTTAGAAACCAAAGGATATTTCAGTATCTATACGAGTGTCGCGCGACACTAACACATCACTAATAACTAACCGTATTATTGAAGTTGTTGAAGTTCACAGATTTTACTAATATCTTCGAGATATTTTTGAAATATTTATCATTATCACAAGGTCACACATTAGCATATTTATTTATTTATTTATTTGAGTCGGGCAACAAGGCCCATATTTACAAATACCTTAAAGACTAACATACAAAACTTATAACAAAACACAAAAACACGTTAAGACGGCTACGGATATTATGTGTATCACTATTTCGCGTGCACACCAAAAACTAGCCGTACTGTTGTTAAAGCATCCCAGACAACAATTTCTGCCCGATGACGTAAATTATGACGTGAATTTTTGGTGATTTTTTTCAATTATACGTCTTATGGAAATAAATGACGTCAAAAATCACGTCGAAAGTTTTCGTATATCGGCTTACGTCTGAAAATGACGTCACTAATCACGTTGTTAATTATTCTGTTCCGTCATAAGTCTGATAATGACGTTGCTAATCACGTCGTAATTTGTCCTATTTCGTCAGTGGTTTAAAGTTGACGTTGTAAAACACGTCGAAAATTTTCGTATGTCGGCATACGCCTAAAAGTGACGTCGCTGATCACGTTATAAATTATTGTGTTTCGTCAGAGGTCTGATAATAACGTTGCAAATCACGTCTTAATTTGTCCTGTTTCGTCAGTGGTTTAAAGATGACGTTGTAAAACACGTCGAAAGTTTTCGTATGTTGGCATACGCCTAAAAGTGACGTCGCTGATCACGTTATAAATTATTGTGTTTCGTCAGAGGTCTGATAATAACGTTGCAAATCACGTCTTAATATGTCGTGTTTCGTCAGTGGTTTAAAGATGACGTTGTAAAACACGTCGAAAGTTTTCGTATGTTGGCATACGCCTAAAAGTGACGTCGCTGATCACGTTATAAATTATTGTGTTTCGTCAGAGGTCTGATAATGACGTTGCAAATCACGTCGTAATGTGTCGTGTTTCGTCAGTGGTTTAAAGGTGACGTTGTAAAACGCGTTGAAAGTTTGCGTATGTCGGCATACGCCTAAAAGTGACGTCGCTGATTACGTTGTTAATTATTCTGTTCCGTCATAAGTCTGATAATGACGTTGCTAATCACGTCGTTATTTTGTCCTGTTTCGTCAGTGGTTTAAATACGACGTTGTAAAACACGTCGAAAGTTTACGTATGTTGGCATACGCCTAAAAGTGACGTCGCTAATCACGTTACAAAGTATTGTGTTTCATCATAGGTCCGACGATGACGTTGCTAATCACGTCGTAATTTGTCCTATTTCGTCAGTGGTTTAAAGATGACGTTGTAAAACACGTCGAAAATTTTCGTATGTCGGCATACGCCTAAAAGTGACGTCGCTGATCACGTTATAAATTATTGTGTTTCGTCAGAGGTCTGATAATAACGTTGCAAATCACGTCTTAATTTGTCCTGTTTCGTCAGTGGTTTAAAGATGACGTTGTGAAACGCGTCGAAAGTTTCCGTATGTTGGCATACGCCTAAAAGTGACGTAGCTGATTACATTGTTGATTATTCTGTTCCGTCATAAGTCTGATAATGACGTTGCTAATCACGTCGTTATTTTGTCCTGTTTCGTCAGTGGTTTAAATACGACGTTGTAAAACACGTCGAAAGTTTTCGTATGTTGGCATACGCCTAAAAGTGACGTAGCTGATCACGTTATAAATTATTGTGTTTCGTCAGAGGTCTGATGATGCCGTTACAAATCACATCGTAATGTGTCGTGTTTCGTCAGTGGTATAAAGGTGACGTTGTAAAACGAGTTGAAAGTTTTCGTACGTCGGCATACGCCTAAAAGTGACGTCGCTGATCACGTTATAAATTATTGCGTTTCGTCAGAGGTCTGATAATGACGTTGCAAATCACGTCGTAATATATCGTGTTTCATTAGTGGTTTAAAGATGACGTTGTGAAACACGTCGAAAGTTTCCGTATGTCGGCATACGCCTAAAAGTGACGTCGCTGATTACGTTGTTAATTATTCTGTTCCGTCATAAGTCTGATAATGACGTTGCTAATCACGTCGTTATTTTGTCCTGTTTCGTCAGTGGTTTAAATACGACGTTGTAAAACACGTCGAAAGTTTACGTATGTTGGCATACGCCTAAAAGTGACGTCGCTAATCACGTTACAAAGTATTGTGTTTCGTCATAGGTCCGACGATGACGTTGCAAATCACGTCGTAGTATGTCGTGTTTCGTCAATGGTTTAAAGGCGAGGTTGTAAAGCGCGTCGAAAGTTTTCGTACATATGTTGGCATACGCCTAAATTTGACTTCACTGATCACGTAATCAATTATTGTGTTTCGTGAGAGGTCTGATAATGACGTTGCTAATCACGTCGTAATATGTTATGTTTCGTCAGTGGTTTAAGAGTCCGTATACAGCCGTTTGCTGAATTCGCTAGAATTATTGAGGTCATATCTCATGAAATATTCGTTTTCCTACAGATTTTATTGTGTAATATGAAAGATCATTTCAATTCAAGTCAAATAAGTGGAAATGTTGTTTACATTTAGCTCTCAATTTACCATATTTTGGCTCAGTCCAACAGCTGTTTTCTCAATTTTCGCTCGGAGACGTGTAAAACGACTTAGATTTGAAGAATGAATTGATTTCAAACCGACATAAAACAAATAAATATATATTGGATTGATAGTCTTCTTAGGATTAAGTGGAAAACATTATATAAGTTACCATATTAAATTGTTGAGTAAAACCGTATTTCCATCCAACAACTTTTTAGTAAAAACACACGATGAATCGCCAGTATTTATGGCCATTTAGCACATTATTTCAAAAATATGAAACCATAATAAGAAACTCCAGTTCAAGCGCTATTCGAAAAAATAAAAAAATATTTATGTGTAGAAGTAAATTGTGGCATAAAAAATATTTCAAATCACCCTAAAATTCGTAATAAAACACCGTGCACGGCGCTCGATGCGGCAGTCACCGCCAAGCGGTTTGAGAGAGCGGTCACGTCGCTCGTCGATTTCAAGGTCACGTAGCTATGGGCGCTTGGGCTAGCGGGAATTATAGCGCGACGAGGCAGTCTTGATTGATCATTTGGTAAGTGATGCTTTTTCTTACTTTTGACTTTTTATATGAAATTGCATTTGTACTATCTAATGGAAATATGTTCATTGCATTCATTGCATATGCATCACTACTAACATTTTTGACCTATGTTCCATAGAAGGAGGTTCTTAATATTAGTCTTCATGTTTTATCTACACTCGCGGTCAAAGAAACCGGGTCAGTACGAAAATCTGTAATATCTCCTAAAATAATAAAGCTAGGGACATGAATTAAACTGCATATTGTAGATAATTTTATACTGAATTAAATAACATCAAATGGTGGAATCGTAATTCTTTTGTTTAATAAAATTACATAGGAAACAAAAAATCAACCAATTTTACGTACAAAAATAAGCAGTAGGTACTTCATATACAACACAAAAAATAAAAATTAATACTTCGTATTGCCTCCTCGGGCTCTTCTTACAGCTTCTAGACGATTCGGCATGCTGTTTATTAAGTTCTTTATGCGTTCTTGCGGGATATTGTCCCATTCTTCCACTAACGCCTGTTTCAGGTCTCTAAGTGTAGCTGGGGCGGGGTTTCGAGCTCTTACACGCCTCCCAAGCTCGTCCCATACATGCTCAATCGGATTTAAGTCCGGACTCCTCGAGGGCCAGTTCATACAGTTGATACCAACCTCCAAAAAATAATCTCTGACAATTTGAGCTGTGTGTGGCCTGGCGTTGTCATGCATAAACATAGAATTTCCACCCATATTAATTAAGTATGGGCCGACATGCTCATTAAGAATCTCTTCTACATATCTTGCACTCGTTAATGATCCATTTTCTATTAAAACTAACTCCGAGCGACTCTCTGAAGAGATTCCAGCCCAAACCATGACTGACCCACCGCCGAACGCCACTTTTTCCTCAAAACATGCTGGAATAAAACGTTCACCAGGCCGTCTGTAAACTCTTTGCCGCCCGTCATTTGCATAGAGCATAAATCTGGATTCATCGGAAAACAAAATTCTTGCCCAATCTTCGTCACCCCAGTATCTGTGATCGCGGGCATAAAGTCGTCTTGCTGTTCGATGTATTCTTTCAAGTTTTGGGCCATTGGCCGGCCTATGTGGGGTCAAATTTGCTTCTTTGAGCCGCCGCCTGACAGTCCGCTCGCTGATGCCGTCCCTTCGGGTCTCTAAAAGCTGATTTTTCACTTCAACTGCTGTGAGGTGCCGATTTCGGAGCATGGTTGTAACAATAAATCGATCTTCTCTAGCTGTAGTACATCTTGTTTTGCCGGTTCCTGGTCTTCTAAGGTTCTGCCCAGTTTGTAGGTAACGTTGGAGGACTCGCTGCACTGTAGAAAGTGACACACCTGTTCTTCTCGCTGTATACCTCTGACTTCTTCCTTCTTCTAACATAGTGATGATACGAGTACATTCATCTCGTGTTAGCGGCATGATAGACATTCAAGAATGACCACAAAATAAAACAATGACAGCCTTTTATCATAGTTCTTTGACAGATTGAAAACAATTGCTTAAAAACAAGCAAAAGTAAAACGAACGCAATTTCAAATAAGTACCTAATTGGTTTTTTTTTTCAATTAAACCTTTTTCCAGTTACTACGTAGAACATTGAAGGTTGGATTTAGAAGGATATTAAATTCTCTATAAAACAGAGTTAGTTTCATGCAGATACGACCAACGATTTACAAAATATTGAGGTTTTCGTCACTGACCCGGTTTCTTTGACCGCGAGTGTATATATACATGTAGCGATGATTCTAAAAGTACTTATGTCATTGAATTTTCATCATCATCAGCCTATATATACGTCCCACTGCTGGGCACAGACGTCCTCTCCTGAATTAGTTTGACTGTTCAGGTTGTTATTTTGCAGTTTCTTAATTTTGACAGCCGTTTGTAATATTTCCGATTTACGGAATCTTATTCCTATTGCCTTTATCTGTGTGATATAAACTGCTTCCTGCAGTGTCCTGCCTACATAAAGCATTTGTCCCTCTTGCACTCACATATTGGCCAGAACGGGACGAATAGTCGAATAGTTTATGTCCAACATAAAACTTAGCGTACCCTCTGGTGCTACTTTTGTGGCCTTTTTAATCATTTCTGGTTTTAACCATATTTATTTATTTATGCAATTTTATCTAACATCTGCTTCGATGACAGGTCTCAACATATCTGTCAGTAATAATTGGTCATATTTGAAAAATTACTCCAACGGTAGTCTAATTTTATGGGTACCTATCAGCTTTCTTTTTAAAGGATAAAGCTAAAATCGGGGGGTATCATCGGTTTCCTCACAAAAAAAATAACGCAATTTCTGCTTCTTCTTCTGCACCTTTGTTAGTAATTTCTGCAGTGTCATTCCACTACTTGTATAGAACTCACGCTTAAGAGTCCGCAGCAAGGTCCGCTCAACTCCGCGTTGAGATCGCGCGCTTACGCTTTAAAATGTTGTTGTTTCACCTAGAGGGAGACAGGGCGCTAGCAGTAAAGCGAGAGCGCGCGGGGAGGCGGAGCTATACATGTCGCAGTTTAAATATCGCAGTAAAATATCTTCATACAACGGCGAAATTATTGCGGTAAATAAAATATAACAGTAGAACATCTCCATAGCGAGATAACAATACAGTTTATACAGTGCGTAAGTGCGGCTAGGCAAATTTTAACTGATTATTTAACCTACTAAAAACGTAAATGTAGAGTACAGGCTACAAGTTTTGATGTGCCAACAAAAGTAGTAGTAACTAGTAACATAAGTATAACATACAATATACCAGGTTTTGTCATTTTAACAACCTAGTGCCATAATTGCATAGCAGATTTTCAGATACCACTACCACTATTTTTGTTATAAATGAAATAAATGAATATTTATTCTGCAAGTAGGCCGCCAAGGGCACTTTTATAAGTCAAGCCCTACCAGCGCTTCTGCAGAGACCACTGTCAAGAAGAAACGCCGCAAGAAACTTAACAGTCAGTCTTTTTCCCAAAACAAGCTTATTACAGTGATAGTACTTAAACTATTTTTAAATAAGTAACTCTAAAATCCGTATTATAGATGATCAAAAATATTAGACACGTATTTTTTCTTTTGGTCACTAAACAAAAAATGTCGAAGTTATACGAGTAAGTGCGCGTAACGTCACGGTTCATACGTTTGTGAAGTCACGCGGATTATCTACGCGCCATAACTTCGTCATTTTTACAGACTTCAAAAAAGCAGGAGGTTCTATGTTCGGTTGTGTGTATTTTTAAAATAGGTGTCCAATATCTTATGATCAATAAAAATACGCACTAATTAGAATCCAGATCTTTTTTCCTAGGAACCTACCCTATAAATATTTATTCACATTGAAGATTTGGTGTATTGAAGGAAATAAAAAAAGATCATACATTATTGTTTTTATTTTTGGTAAAAAGTACCTACTTACAACAATGATCCTAGTTGGTCCATAAATAAATGAAATTTGAATTTATAGCCTTATTATAACTTACCTATTAGGATTTATATTTTCTTTTTGACGACGAGCCGGTCCTCTTTTCTTCCTTCGAGCCGATAGCCATAATTTTGTCTTTGAACACCTTTTCGCTTCTAGAAAAAAAAATAACTATAGGTAATTATAAACGTCTATACGCTCCCGTGATCGCTTACCATCAGGTGGACCGTATGCTTGTTTGCCCCCTTATAGTTTTAGTTGAAAAATATATGTACCTATGTACCTTGTACATCTTATATCTACAAATTGGACAAGCGCCAACCTGAGCACATAATATAGTAAGAACCTAGTACATACATAAATAATAAATACCTACAACCAAGGTTCAAGTAGCACCGAGAAACAACTGCTATTGTCGCGTCGTCATTTTTTTATTTAGATACCTACCTAGTATTGTTATTGTCAGGTCACTCGATCAAAAAAGTTGAAGGGTAGGTAAGTGCCAATTTCTATATATAATTATGATATACAACGTGTTAATAAAATAACGCAAAACCTGAAAACAGTTTGTTCAGAATCGAGCATAGAATGCGAAAAAAATAAAAAATAAAAAATTGACAAGATTTATTTTTTACATTTGTATGGAGTGTTGGCCGTCGTGGGCGACCTGCTCCATACAAATGTAAAAAATAAATCGCGTCAAAAAATTATTTTTTTATTTTTTTCGCATTTTACTCTCGATTCTGAACAAACAGTTTTCAGGTTTTGCGTTATTTTATTAACGCGTTGTATAGAAGTACGTAGATTACTATAGAGAGTGACGAAAAAACCTATCCTATATACTTTAGGATACTATACTATAACTTACATACCTACTTAGGTAAACTAATTAAAATTTCTAAGCAATAATGTGTGATAGGTAGTTTTCGTATAAAGTCCGTTCGTTCATCCTCGTCTTATTTAAATTTATAGCGTATTATTTTTTTTTAACTAAGTAAAGAATCAAACTCACCAAAGCCATATCCAGAATGATTTGACGTACCCAAGTGATATTTACGTAGGTACCTACCTATTTAATACCGAATGAGTACCTACTGTGAGATTAAAATTTTGTTTACATACCAAATAAATTAAATAACACGTCAACTAAGGATTAATGACTAGGTACTCATATACATTAATATAATATGTACATATTACATGTATATAATTTATTTGTATACTTGGAACTTGACTAAAATGCATATAAGTAGGTACTTACCCGGTTTATCCATTTTTGTAACATAAAAATGCAAAGTCCATAAGAAAGCCACAGATCGTCGATCAGTATGATCAGTATGATCACACACACCACCAGTATCACCAAGAAAAATCAAATCCGTTTTATCAGTCCAAGTCGTGAATTGACCGCGATTATCGTAGGAAGATAATTCACCAAAACAATACGTCGCTCCCGCGCACAGCAAGGAGTAGCTATGATAAGGGCGGTGCGTACCGCCGCCCCCCCCCCCCCCCCCCGGACCGTTCCCCGCGCTAGAGTAATTCGCTGCAGTTTCGCATCAAATTTTTGTAATTTATTTTAAGGTTTTCGTAGTTACGCTCTCATTTTAAAACTACAAGATCAATTTTGATAAATCTTTTTTCTTTTCAAACTGCATAGTTTAATCGACACCGGAAATAGGTTTTGACTTCAATCTAAACTATATTTTGGTCGTAGTAGGCCGCCGAACTGAACAACTTTCTGGGGTCTAAAAATGCAAAACTTGTACTCGCTCTATTTTCTTTCTATTAACATTTTAAGAGTCATAAACTAGTTTTAGCCCTAGATATATCTTACCTCATTATATTTAGAGAATTTCATGATAATGTGACATGTTATATTAAAGTAAGGACGTAACTACGTTTGTATGAAGAATCGAGCTTGCTGCGGACTCTTAAAGAGCATATCGTTTTGCATCTTGTCACCTAATAGTGATAATATGCAAATATTATGAAATTGATGATACAACTATATATAAAGATTAATATGAAGTTGTGTCATCTTTCACTTTAGTTGTGGACGGACGGTGCAACATGTTTTATCTCCGTATCTTTTTAACCGCCCATCTTTTCCTTGCTCAAATTCTTACTATTCATGTCGCTAAAGTAGTATACTATAATACAATATTTATCAATTGATTGGTTTTATTATTTTAGATTCAAATATGGCGCCTAGGAAGACAAACCGTTCATTTGGTACAGTAAAAAGAAAAATAAAATGTGTGACCCTAAAACATTAAAACCAGACTATAACGAAATCAGCACAACGCTGGAATCTGGAAAGGTTAACGAATTATTCTTATTTATCTGGTGATTAAGCTAATTATACTTTAGCCAAATTAACTGTAAACAAAAATAAACTGTACCTACATTTCTAAATTACCTGGTATTTTATTTCAACACCTACACTAAAACAAAGAAACGAATAAGTCAGGTAAAACCTTTTTACCTAGAATTTGTTAACCTGGAAACTGAAAACTCTAACAGTAATTAATTATCGACCGAGTGAGCGGAAGCGAATAAGGTATCCGTTTCATCTTTGACAAAAATGCTTTCGTGTGTCTGTCCTGATTTCCGGCTGTGCTCCTCTAGAGGTGGCGTTTCTCAACCGATTCTGGTGAAATTTGGCGAGCAGGTTCGGTAATTATATAGAACTTTTTGTCGAGCCCGTTTTTGGAAATTTTTCTAAATGGCGGAGTTACGCAAAAATACACTCGCGAGGTCTACAGCTCACAGAGCCACTTGTAAATAATATAAATAACCTAAGTTTTAATATGAGTAAAGATAAATAATAATAATTGTTGGGGTCAATCTTACACAAATCGACCTAGTCCCAAACTAAGCAAAGCTTGAACTATGGGTACTAAACGACGATATACATACTTATATAGATAAATAAATACTTAAATACATTGAGAACCGATATCCATGACCCAGAAATAAATAAATGCCCATACCAGGATTCGAACCCAGAACTTCCAGTTCGTAGGCAGGATCACTACCAACTAGGCTAAAGCGGTCGTCAAACAAGCAAGTACTTACTTAAATTAATTTGTAGTAATTACATAAATACATTATAATGAACGATACAGTTCTAAGTTACCTGATATTTTATTTAAATACGTATACAGGCGTGTAATGTGTATACGTATACGTAGGTAGGTACATATAAATATTAAGAAACGAAAAAGTCAGATAAAACGGTTCAGGCGCCGTAGGTTCCGCGAAGTTAAGCGAACAGAGTTTTTGAAACAATATAATGCGTCTGATTATAATAATATGGTTTCAAAAAAATACGTTTAGTAATCTAGAGGCTTTTCTGCAGCGAGATCAGTGATAGTGACAGCGAAATATGATTAAGCAATTTTCGCTCGATAGAAATAAATCACGAATAAAATATTAGTAACAACTTCTAGAAATCGGCAATATTATGTTTGAGAGAACTAAGTGATTACTTTTTTATTTATTTAAACGGCCAAAAAAAAACATGATATCCGCGCTTCCGAGCACGCACTTCCACTTCGCTCACGCTTATGCTCAGTGAGAGGGAGAGAAGACCATGAACCTACGGCGCCTTAAAGTATCAAAACTACTCTACGCCGACCTAGCCGCCTCGCTCGATCCCCACTACCAATACCTGCGCTGGCGCGCTCGGAGACGGGTAATGATACCTACAATCGAACTTTTTCCGGGCCGATACGGACTCTTAAAAGTGACGTTGAAAAACGCGTCGAAAGTTTTCGTATGTCGGCATACGCCTAAAAGTGACGTCGCTGATCACGTTATAAATTATTGTTTATCGTCAGAGGTCTGATGTTGACGTTGCAAATAACGTCGTAATATATCGTGTTTCATCAGTGGTTGAAAGATGACGTTGTAAAACGCGGCGAAAGTTTCCGTATGTCGGCATACGCCTAAAAGTGACGTCGCTGATGACATGACATTCATAGACCGTGGGCCCACTCCCAATACACCTACGTCTCATGACAACATGATAGAATGCATGGCAGCAAGTCGAGAAAGTTGTGCTGAGCAAGGGAAAAAAAAAAATTAGATCTTCACTTCCGGTCAAAATTTGTATGGGGATATTTACGTCATGTCACAACAGTACGAGACGTGTAGCATCCTTTAGCCCTTTATTCGTAGAGAGAGAAAACCTAAGCCGGCCAGTCCTGAAATGGCCGGTAGAACCTACTTGGCAGACGGCGTCAGAGTTGATGCCTACTGTGGGGTGTTGGGAGTGGGCCCACGGTCTATCAGGGGTTTAAAGATGACTTTGTAAAATACGTCGACAGTTTTTGTGTGTGTATACATTTTACGAGGGCCTGAACTATAGGATACCCTGAGGGGCTACCGTGAAACGAAAACGAACTTCGTTCGTGTATCTCCCTCTCTGTTCCTCGAATTAGCAAGTGCGACAAAGACGGAGATACACGAACGAAGTTAGTTTTCGTTTTGCGGTAGGACCTCTGTGTTTTAGGCAGTAGTAAAGATCAGTATAACTATTTTAAACACACTTGCAAATACTTTTAAATACAGTACAAATCTTAAACAATTACACAAAGTACTTTGCCGTTCCCTTAATTCAACCAATGAAAGTGCGGCGTTTTTAACGCGCGCTAGCAATTTTTCCCGTTCCGACCAATCACACGTCATAATCGCTATCTCTGATTGGTCGAAAGCTCGCGGTTGTTAATTCGCGCCAGTCACATTGTTCTGTGAATCTGGCTTTAGTCGTTTCCGGAGTCACTTTAGTGTTTAATAACTGTGTAAAACTATAACCTGTATACCCTCAAGTGTATAAAAAATAGTATGGAAAACTAAGAACAAATATTTTATAATTATTATATTACTCATTAGCAAACAGAAGCTGAATATAGAATTTACAAACACCGTTTTTTTTTCTCGTCATAAAACCTGTTCGAACCCGTCGCTGCCATTGTTGCATCATACTTAGGGATGTCCCACGTTTACTTGATGGGCTAGGTGTCAGTCGATATTCGAAAGTAAAAAAAATACATTGCATTGAAATTTAACCACCAAACTCGCACACATTTCTAATTAAAACGAAGAGATCGCTGCTAATAATAGTGTTAGGTAACTTTTGCGTTTAAACATCGACGCTGGAAATTTTACAAGCGTTATTTTTGGTGATATTGAGTTACATACACGTTAGAATCGGCAGATTTTTCTGTATCGAATGGGCTGGCGGTCTCGTGTCCGATTTCCGTGATCCCTTCGGTGATTTAGCAGATCACGACCATTGTTTTCTACTAAACGACTTCGTTTTTGACAATTTTGTGCAAAATGGAGATTAGATTAAATGTTTTTTCGCGAAAATGAACCACAAGAGCTTTTTACTTTTATTTGTAAGAACAGATTAAACTTAACTTATAAATGTAGATAATTTGGTTTACTTAGTTGCAAATAACCTTTCACTTGTTGGTTAACCGCTTTTAACAGATTATTGGTTGTTAGACAACTTTACCGTTCTGTTTTATTATGAATCAAGTAAGCATGGTAATAGATATATACAGGTATATTTATGACACATAAATTATTTTTATTGTTGGTACCTAACAATGTATTTCGACCTCAGAGCATAGAATCACTATCACTACATAGTATAAAAAAAAGTCGCTTCCCGCTGTCTGTCCCTAATATTTATGCTTAGATCTTTAAAACTACGCAACGGATTTTGATGCCGTTTTTTTTTAATAGATAGTGATTCAAGAGGAAGGTTTATTTATATGTATATTATAGTACCCGTGCGAAGCCGGGGCGGATCGCTAGTACTACTTATATTCTTACATCTGTGATTTCGACACTCTAAAGGGAATGATACTATAAGGGTTCCGTTTTTACCGATTGAGGTACGGAACACTAAAAACCTATAGCCTTAGATTTAAAATGAATAAAGGAAATCCTTACTAATATTATAAATTCGAAAGTGTGTTTGATTCTCCTTTTTAGGGTTCCGTAGCCAAATAGCAAAAAACAGAACCCTTATGGATTCGTCATGTCTGTATGTCTGTCCGTCCGTATGTCACAGACATTTTACCCGAAAACTATAAGGTGTATTTGAATAAAATTTTGAGGATAGGTGTATTTTGTTTGCCGCTACACTTTTGTTATTAAATTACAATAAAAAAATTTTTTTAGGGGTGCACTCCATACATAAAACTGAAAGTCAAAAAAACTTTTTTCATTGCAAGCCCACGTGTGGCACATCAATCGCCTATCGAACTAAATATAAGGTTTCTCAGCAATTTTTTTGATTAAGTGAATGAAGTCAGAGATAATCGCCACAAGTCACTAAAATTGTGTCCCCCCCCCCCTCTCATTTTTGACCCGTGTATTTTAAAAATATGAAAAAAATCCTGGACATTAGGGGCTTATTAAATTCTTTCAGCGAAAATTGTTTTGAACAAGATCGGTTCAAAGGTTTTCGAGATGTTTCTAAAAAACTGCCTTCCTTAAAGAAAAGGACGTAAGTGCCGTAAGATTTCAGTAACGATACGACCTTTTTAATAGGCACGGAACCCTTCGTTGTGCGTGGTCCGACACGCACTTGGCTGCTTTTTTTGTGTGTGGAGAATAGTTCTAGTTAGAGTGACATAGGCTACTTTTTGCCGGGATAAAACATATTATTCCCGTGGGAAGATCCATTATGATGTTAGTTCCCCTTGACCACGCGGGCGAAGCCGCGGGTAACAGCTAGTAATAATAATAATAATTCATGAAATCATAATAAAAACAAGTAGCATAAAAAGTCACATCTACACAGAGCAAATTATTATTTTAAACCTAAACCCAGTTTTAAAGTTTGTTTCTTAGTATTTGGTGGATAAATATTATACAAAATACTTACTAGTACGACCGTTAATCGAGCGTTAATATCGATATCGAATTAGGTATGGCTTTTCGCATTCTCACGCACTAGTCGCGACTCGCGTGGCGTGGGTCGCGTCGGAGTTCCATAATTTCGTTTGTTTCGTTGTTTTTGACCGGAAAACTGGTGAGTATGCCGATAATAATTTAGTTATTTAACGCAATCAATTAAAACATCAAGTACTGGGTAAGTGAGTCTTGTCTTTTGTGAAGTGTTGTAACATTTGTCTATATGTAAATTATTTCAGGTTGTGTGTGCTCGAATAATTGTGCGGTTTATTTTGTTGTATTATGGACGATAAAAACACTTATACCGTCGCGGAAGGAGATGATGAAGAAAACAAGAAGCATTTTGGCCAAGATTTAAACGAACTACTCAATGATTAAACACGAAGCACCAGACGATCAAACATGGCAGTTAATAACCCTTAATTGAGAGAAAATTTATGAAACAGGTAGTTGTAAGACTTTTGTGACCGTTTCGTTAAAGATCCCGCATAGTTTTTTTACCATAACCTATTTGCTTTGGGAGGACCCGAATCGTGTTTTTTTATTCATTTTATATCTTTAAGCCAATGTTTCATCAAATTCACCCTAATATGTGCTGTTTGTCTTTGCAGCGGATTTAATGACTGCCCGTATAAAGGCAAAACAAGCCGAGTCAACAAGTGATTTGAATGATTACGATGACATGACGATACAAAGAAGCCAATTCGAGTAATTGACTATGACGCTTCATTGTCATCTGAACCTGAAGAAAGTGCCCTGGACTTGTGTATGATTGGTGAGTTATTTTTTTTTTTGACACTTAATATAATTATCACTATTATCAGAAACAAGACGAAAGGTTCCAATAATCAATCCACCGATAGTTTTCCTTACCGGCAGTTACATTTTGACAGATTACCTGTAGAAAATGTGTCAAAATGTAAGTGTTGATAAGGAAAACTATCGGTGGATTGATTATTGGAACCGGCCATTAATCTAAATAAGAACCTACTACCAAAAACAAAAGAACTAAATTAATATAAAAACTTAAAGTACATTGACGATCGCTTAAGCCTAGTTGGTAGTGACCCTGCCTACGAAGCAAGAGGTCCTGAGTTCGAATCCCGGTAAGGGCATTTATTTGTGTGACGAGCACGAATATTTGTTCCTGAGTCATGGATGATTTCTATGTATTTAAGTATTTATTTATTTATATAAGTATGTTTATCGTCGTCTAGTACCCATAGTACAAGCTTGGCCTAGTTTGGGACTAGTTCGATTTGTGTAAGATTGTGTCCCCTAATATATTTACAATTAATTGCTTCGAACTAAAATTTAATTAAAACTAAAATAAATCTTAAAAGTAGTGCCCTCGCGGCATGGTGCCGAAGATGCTGGCATCATTTCCTCGCTCTATAGCAATACTAATGCATTGTGCAAGGTAGCTGGTAGCTCTTTGGTGGCCAGTAGTTTTGGTTAGTGAGTTAGTTTGAGTTATATATATTAGGTAAGGTCGGGTTAGACTAACATAGTTTATTAGACGGGGTACTTTGTAATATATATTAAAGTCCATATTATGGAAACTTGTAGTCTTGCCCCGGTGACTGTCATACCCCGCCTTACTTTTATTAATTTACTATTGACGACCCTATATGTATAAGTATGTTTCTCCATTGCTAGTTCCCATAGCTCAAAGAGCTTTAGTTGCTTTATTTGGGACAATAATCTTTATAATATTCTTTTAATACTGTTTAAAAGAATATTAGGTTTACTTAAATTAAATTAAAAATGGTTATAATAAAGTGTCTCCTAATGATGTATAGATAATACGTAATAGTACGGAACCCTTCGTGCGCGAGTCCGACTCTCACTTGTCTGGTTTTATTTAAAACTCTAATCAGGCAATTTATAAAAGACTTGTGTATCTCAGTGGTCCCAATTAGTGGGATTATGGCTGTAAGTTACATTTAATTTTCAGGTAATGTAGCAGGGAGCTTTGTAAAAAATAAATAAGTTAAATGAAATATCACAAAATGACTAAAACATTGAAGGTAAAATATAAAATATTTATTCAAAGCAATATTCATTGTCACATAATTATCTGATATATCAAAATACATATATACCTATGATCCCAGTCCAAAGCTATGTTTTTATACATTTTTCTGTGAGTTTGATATTTACTTAGGGGCTGTCCATATATTACGTCATTTCATAATAAGCGGGGGGTCTGGCCATTGGATGACGATAGTCATTTTATTAGGCGGGGAGGGTCCATTTCCATTTCAAGGAATAACAGGATGATGATAGGGGGGTCAAAAATCGACAAAAAACGATGACGTCATTTACGGACAAGTCCTTATCGTATACGCTGTTGGTAATTAGAATCTTTTGCTTTTAGGTATACCCTGTTACAATCAATTTCGTATTTGCGCGTCGCGCCGATGGCGCCGTAAGGGCGCTAGATCTTCACCGTAGGCTGCGAGCTTTACGGGCCTGTGGGTTCGCGACCCGTCTGCGCGCTCGCCTTGGAGGCGCAGCGTAGTGGCCCCGCGCTCCTAAGATGACCGGCGCAGGCCGGCATGCCGAGGTGCTTAACGCAGGCTCCCTACCAACCATCAATACCGAAGACCTCAGGTGCCAGTCCCGATCCCTGAGCGTGGCTGGGTGCGCTCACGACGGAGTGGCACTGCCACTCGCCGTCCGGCCGTGACCGTAGCGGTCACGAAGTCAAGGTGGTGAACCCAACCCGGGACAACGGGATGTCAACGAGTTGTCGCATCGCGTCACGCCTCTTCACGTCTCCCGTCAGCTTAGGTGAGCCGACAAGCGATGAAATACAAAGCTATACTTTTTATGCATTTTTCTGTGCGTTTGATATTTAATTATCATATATACATACCTCGTGGTAATTAAATCTTTTGCTTTTAGGTATACCCTGTTACATTAAATTTCAATCCAATGAAACTCTGGAAAAGGAAGTTTCTCTTAACCGGAAGCCTATAGACGGGCGATCATCATCAACATCAGCAGATCATCGTAGCCGGAAGGACTCAACTTTCAACGATTCAATTCAACAACAGTCTTGTTTTGGATCATACAATAACTATCAGCTTTAGAATTAGAAATAAAGTTGCACTCGCCCAATGTCAAATCCTGTTGATCATCTTTTGCATTAGGAACCATGGTCGCATCGTGTATTAAAATCTCCGTATTATTTGTTGAATAACTAAGTGGCGTCAAATTAGGAAAGCTTTCGAGATGATCAATAGAGGACTGCAGATTGCCATTACAATCGTGAGGGGTAGGTACTTATATTTACTGTTTCAGTATCAGAAGTGTGGTAGCTGAATTACATGCTGGTCTCTGTTCAACTCGAACTGTATATCAAAATGCTGCTGACAAGGAATTCTTTCATTTTGCAGTCTATAAGATTGAGCTATTCTTCTATAAATTTGTACTTAACACTTTTTTACTTGACATTGTAGGTACACACTCGTAAGAAACCAATATAATTATTAAAATTGTCTTTGTTAGAAGAGCTATTCAGTTTTTTCATAGAACTCGTTTTCAGCCGTTGTGGAGCGTGTTGGAGCCACACTTTCATGTCATTTTCAATAAATGTTTCTGCAGGTAATTTAAAGTGTTTCTTTACAGTTCCTGAAACAACAAAAGCATTAAAAATAATTGGTAATTATAAACATGATGAATTTAGACCGTATATTAAAAAAATATATATAATTTGACTTCATGTACATATTTAGAACCTTATACAGAGAGACAGCAGTATAGATTATAAACATGATGAAATAAAACCGTATATATTATAAACTTATGATAAAAGATGTTATGAATTTCGTACGTTATGCATTTCGACTTTGTGTTTTTGTGTATGCAAATTGAACTTAAGTATAACATTAGATTTTAGATATTCTGCTAAGTCACCATTAAAATATAAATATTTCTTATTTTTAAAATCTGTTTATACGTATCATAGAAGGTGGATGGCCGTCAATGTTGGTAAAGCTGGGTACACATATCACCCGAAAGACGTCCACTGCTGGACATAGGCCTCCCCCAAAGAGTGCCAAATTGCCTCATGTGTCATGTAATTCTTATACGTAATTGTAATACTTACGTATCAGTACTAATTTGTTCAAAGGGACGCTTTCCTTTCTTGCCACTAAACTAAACTTGGATGTAAGTTCGTTACTAATCAAGTGTCTCATAATTTGATTCACCAAGCTGGTTCGAGAATTCCCACAGAAAGACATCAAGTAATTGCCCTACAAGAAAAATATATATGTACTATAAATGCTAAAAACAAACAAATTGATTTCAAAATGCTATGTCACATTATACACACAAACTTTTATCTTTCAAATTTCATCGAAATCGTTCAAGCCGTTTACAAATATTATTTGAATATAATATACATTATAAGGTAACGGCCAAAGTGCTCAAATAGTTTGGTACGCCAATTTAATTGTAAGCTGTAATGAACAATTTGATAACTATGAATGTTAACTTATATTATGACGATGACTGTACTACATAGTAGTAGTAGAGACTTACAATTTCTCCAAAATTTACATCATTATTGAGATATTCTTCCAGTGTTGATAATTCATTTTCATCACGAATAGGCAGCTGTACAGGAAGCTTTATAGGTTCTTTTATTCTCATAATTTCATCAGTTTCATTTTGGCTTCTAATCCAGGTTAATATTTGGTTGTTCTGTTCTACCAGAGTTGTCAAAAAATGCATAACTTTATGCTGATGACCTACAAACAAACATGAATTTAATTTAGGTAAAAAAATCAATCAGATCAAAATAAACTGAAAAGCTACAAATTTTCTTTAAAAAAAGGGCTGCCACAATAGATCACTTGCTGGTCGAAGCGGCATAACCGGCCATAAGCGGCCCACAAATCAACTATAATAAATAAAATACTTGATTATAATCCAGACATAATATCTCCTATTATTTTTCAATGCTAGACATCCTGGCTGCAGCATCAGACCAAGCCATCAGGCCATCAGGCGGGCCGTACGCTTGTTTGCCACCGTCGTTGTATAAAATAAAATAAACCATATCTTGCATACATGCATACATGGATGTCTCAAACACATATATTTTAAAGTAAAGTAAACCCATTATACGTCTAAGATCCCTCTACCGCAGCGAACAAAAGATCCAGTATGGGCGGTATACAATAAACACACCTGTAGACTTTGGTGTGATTGTAATGTCTGTGTCAGTTGAATCCTGATGAGACACTTGATTAGTAACGAACTTACATCCAATTTTAGTTTAGTGGGAAGAAAGGAAAGCGTCCCTTTGAACAAATTAATACTGATAAGTAAGTATTACAATTACGTATAAGAATTACATGACACATGAGGCAATTTGGCACTCTTTGGGGGAGGCCTATGTCCAGCAGTGGACGTCTTTCGGGTGATATGTGTACCCAGCTTTACCAACATTGACGGCCATCCACCTTCTATGATACGTATAAACAGATTTTAAAAATAAGAAATATTTATATTTTAATGGTGACTTAGCAGAATATCTAAAATCTAATGTTATACTTAAGTTCGATTTGCATACACAAAAACACAAAGTCGAAATGCATAACGTACGAAATTCATAACATCTTTTATCATAAGTTTATAATATATACGGTTTTATTTCATCATGTTTATAATCTATACTGCTGTCTCTCTGTATAAGGTTCTAAATATGTACATGAAGTCAAATTATATATTTTTTTTAAATATACGGTCTAAATTCATCATGTTTATAATTACCAATTATTTTTAATGCTTTTGTTGTTTCAGGAACTGTAAAAAAACACTTTAAATTACCTGCTGAAACATTTATTGAAAATGACATGAAAGTGTGGCTCAAACACGCTCCACAACGGGTGAAAACGAGTTCTATGAAAAAACTGAATAGCTCTTCTAACAAAGACAATTTTAATAATTATATTGGTTTCTTACGAGTGTGTACCTACAATGTCAAGTAAAAAAGTGTTAAGTAAACGCCAAATTTATAGAAGAATAGCTCAATCTTATAGACTGCAAAATGAAAGAATTCCTTGTCAGCACCATTTTGATATACAGTTCGAGTTGAACACAGACCAGCATGTAATTCAGCTACCACACTTCTGATACTGAAACAGTAAATATAAGTACCTACCCCTCACGATTGTAATGGCAATCTGCAGTCCTCTATTGATCATCTCGAAAGCTTTCCTAATTTGATGCCACTTAGTTATTCAACAAATAATACGGAGATTTTAATACACGATGCGACCATGGTTCCTAATGCAAAAGATGATCAGCAGGATTTGACATTGGGCGAGTGCAACTTTATTTGTAATTCTAAAGCTGATAGTTATTGTATGATCCAAAACAAGACTGTTAATTTATAGATTTTTTTTAAATATTGCGGGTAACATTATGGTGTATATAGCTTTTAAAAAATAAGAAGATTTTTATAAAAAGCCTTGCCCTTCCTCAAATTTCAATATATTTTTGGTTGACGAACTCTCACAATGTGTTTGCATAGTTCCTGTTAAATAAATTTATTGTAAATAAATGTGTGAGCATACCCTTCTATAAAAAAATGGTTACTTTACCGTTAGCTCACATTTGTGATTTTGTGAGCTATTTGTGTTATAGGACTGTACAACCTGACCTGTGTGTGTGTTTTGTCCTGTTTATAGTAGGGGAGGCCGAGCGGGGGATTTTCCCGAGCGTCGTTGAGAGCTTATAGATTTTGAAAAGTAGGTAGTTAATAGGAAGAAAAAAAAAATATGATACCCTTAATTAACCAATTCATTACAAAATACAAAAAACTAATAAACCGGCAACGGCTGTCCCGGTTAAAAGTATAAACTTACTTCATTTACCTACGATACCTACTGACAACACATAATAGTAGAATATGTAATAAATAATGAAACCCATACACTACCGGAATTGAAAAATAAATACTATAAACAAACTCATAAACAATCAAGATTTAACTACTCCAGTATTAATCAACACGTACCTTATATAATACCTACTATAAAACCATAATAATTTTCCCCAGCCCACGAACATACCCGTAAATAACCAAAAAAAAGCAAAAAATATATCCGCCCATTACACTACATAATCCTTAACCCTTGCTTCCTAACTCCTCTACTAACGCTAACAACACTAACAGTCAAACGCTTTTGCTAACTAACGCTTATTTACCCCGTAACATTATTAACAATTCCCGAGCTGCTTGTACCTATCCTAATACCCAGAATAACATACAAAAATCCTTTACCCTTGCGTCCTTCTCCCACTAACGCTAACAACACTAACAGTCAAACGCTTTTGCTGACTAACGCTTATTTACCCCGTAACATTATTAACAATTCCCGAGCTGCTTGTACCTATCCTAATACCCAGAATAACATACAAAAATCCTTTACCCTTGCGTCCTACTCCCACTAACGCTAACAATACTAACAGTCAAACGCTTTTGCTGACTAACGCTTATTTACCCCGTAACATTATTAACAATTCCCGAGCTGCTTGTACCTATCCTAATACCCAGAATAACATACAATAATCCTTTACCCTTGCGTCCTAAAAATCCTTTACCCTTGCGTCCTCCTAATACCCAGAATAACAATAGCCCAATTACACCTAAAATTAAATAAAACTACAACCCATTTCAAACTAATTTAGTTCAATAGTAAATAATAAACAGAATACCCAAACAACCATTATAAATATAAATAATTAAAGTTAGCTAAAAATAATTTCCACTAAAAATATTGTAATTGATTCACCCCTCAGTACTATGCCCAAGAATACGAAAATAGATTATTGTCAGATTATAAGGCATGAAGCTCAATCGTCAGTATAAAATGTGACGCGCTCGAGTATGACAATATGTCAATTTTTTTATCATATTCAAAAAGCCTGGAAGCCGCCACCCCCACCGTTGAAAGGGTCTCATAATATGATTGTTTCTCTGCCTATCAGCTACTTTTCAAAGTCTATAAGGTCTCAACGACATTATTAAGGGCTAAAATCGCAAAGCCAGTTCTGATTTTTTTATTTTGTTAAATTCAGTGCTTGCTGTGTTATATGTGAAAAAATCTTCTTATAGATACTTCCCTACTGTCACTGTAAATTACGTTTCGCTTGCCATTAAATATTATTTCTGAAATTACACGCAGATTTCTTATATGTATACATTTAAAAAAAAATGGTTCTAAATTATTTTTTGAGTTAATAAATCTTTTCATGGCATACACTTTTGTTTTGTTTCAGATACAATTAGGTCTTTGGGAACATGTCCACTAACGACTTTGAAAATTCTAGCACGAAAGTTACGCGAGGTCACTATTAGTCACCATTTGGTCATTAGGCATGGCGTCACGTTTACTGTGACGTCTGCTGGCGCTTTTCAATGACGTCGGTGGATGTGTTTCCAATGACGTCTACAGACGTCATCGGGAATTCATGACGTCGATAGACGTCTATACTATGATGTCGACAGACGTCTACCCGATGACGTCTATAGACGTCTTACTAGTGACGTCACGTGACGTCTCTTAATGACGTCGTAGGACGTCCCAACGACGTCATGCGACGTCAACTAACGACGTCGTGTGACGTCCATTAATGACGTTATCCCAGCGTCATCACAAAGACGTCATGCGACGTCAACTAACGACGTCGTGTGACGTCCATTAACGACGTCATGCGACGTGAACTAACCACGTCGTGTGACGTCCTTTAATGACGTTATCCCAGCGTCATCCTAACGACGTCATGCGACGTGAACTAACCACGTCGTGTGACGTCCATTAATGACGTTGTCCTAGTGGCATCCCAATGACGTCATGCGACGTGAACTAACGACGTCGTGTGACGTCCATTAATGACGTTGTACCAACGTCATCGCAACGACGTCATGCGACGTGAACTAACGACGTCGTGTGACGTCTAATAAACACGTGATATATAAGGACCAGTAGACGTCGCCGTGACACGTATACTGGACGTGCAAAATCACGTCATCATATGTTTCTAAATGACGTCAAGTGGTGACGTCAATAATGACGATAAATTTGCGACATCGCCACGTGAAACATGACGTCAGTACTTACGTCTAAAAGACGTGAACTATGACAACCTGTCGACGTCTTAAATCACGTCAACATATGTATCAAAATGACGTCAAGTGGTGACGTCAATAATGACGATAAATTTGCGACATCGCCACGTGAAACATGACGTGAACTATGACGACGTCTCAACGTCTTCCTACGACGTCTTAAATCACGTCAACATATGTATCAAAATGACGTCAAGTGGTGACGTCAATAATGACGATAAATTTGCGACATCGCCACGTGAAACATGACGTGAACTATGATGACGTCTCAACGTCTTCCTACGACGTCTTAAATCACGTCAACATATGTATCAAAATGACGTCAAGTGGTGACGTCAATAATGACGATAAATTTGTGACATCGTCACGTGAAACATGACGTTTGAAATCACGTGATGTGACGTCTAAAATGCCCAATAATTCACGTCAATAATGACGTGACCTTGCTGTCTGGGATTCGTCACGTCACTGACTTCACTATATTTCCTAGTTAGTTAGATAGAGTTAATTGATTTATCCTAGTAGTTTTTATATTTTAAAACCAATATCAATAACGCAAGAATAATATACGTCTAATAAAATCTGAAACAAATTAACAGCGCGCAATTTTTTAAAAGAAGCGGGGCCCCGCGCTTGCGTTCGGAAACTGCATCTGTGGTATACATACGTTCATAGAATTTAAGATTGTTTAAACTAGAATTATTCATTAGCTAGCGTAATAAAATTCATGTTTACCTAATTTATTATGAAAAACGGAGTTTATTCTGAGATCTTTTCTTGAAATATTCTTCAATTGTAAATTCCTTTGTATAATTATTTTGATAATTTAAACTTGTTAATTTGATCGTTTTCGAACGTGTTACTTGTTTTGCGCTTTTTGGGGGTCGACTTTGAAACTCGTTGGTCGAACTATGGATCGACCTATGTCTGCCATTTTCTTTTTTCGTAATGGAATGAAAGGGACAGAGCTAAACTGTAATAGACCCCATACGACGAAATGTCAGTGCTCCGCATCAAAATTAAAAAGCTACTTTGTCTCATGGAGTGAGCAAAATCGCATTTTGCACACTGTTTTCACGCAGCAAAATATGCTTGTTCGAGCTGCTGAGGTGAAAAATTAATTAAGAGAAAAATAATAACACCTATTAAATATTGCACCAAAATGAGGTACAAAATTAGGCAGCAACTGGCGGTCTTATCGCTAAAAATAACCTCTTCCAGACAACCTGGGTAGCTGGATGGCAGTGCAATAATAAAGCAAGAGAAGAAGATTAACACATGAGTACATCTAAACTAATGGGACATGACAAACACATCTGCAGCTAATTTTAAACTATAACACTCTATAAATGTCTAACAACACAATATTATACATAGGTAGGTCAATATAAATACGTATACTACATAAAATAAATATAAATAAATGTAAATACTAATTAAGGTAAGTAATGACAACTCAGAAGACCTTTGAAAATGTCATTTTGTTTCGGACGCTATCTTAGATTTGAAATTGTTTCATAGCGTGTTGTATTCTTCTAGACAAGCCCTTTTATTTGATACCCTAAAGGGGGTTTTATTTAAAATGTAATCCGCCATTTTGTAGCAGCGGCCATCTTTCTTTTACAATAATGCTGAAAACATGTCATTGTATTGTCACCGGAATTTGAAGTGTATACAGAATTTTTGGTCAATCGGTCAACGGGACAGGGGTAAAATTTTAGTTACCTACTAGATTTGATCCATGAAAGTCGAACTAAATAAAACCGTTTAAAATGAGAAACTAACAAGGTCGTATACTAGCTCTAGCCGGGATGTCGGGAATGCTAGAATGCTACTGGCTGGAATACTGCGAGTAGTATATTACTGAATGCGGTCCGCTTTTGCAGAATGCAGGGAAATATTCAACTAAAAGAATAAGTTGAAATCTGTTTTATATTTGCCTATCTTGCTAGTTCGAAGCGGGTGGCTGCTTGTCTCCAAATCTTGTGTTTAAAAGCTTCCAGATGATTTAAAATGAGTAAAGTGTTGTATAGCCAGCACTGTAGAGGTTTGATATACAACCTCTACAACACAATACCTACTGACTTCTAATCTGTAAAGTTCTATGGTCCCTATTCATTCATTATCATTTATTGCACCATGGTAAAATACAAGTTACAATATTATCGAAAAAGCGAGTGAAGCTAACAAATTTCTATGCTTCAGCTTGGTCCGAGTCGTTAGTAAGTTCGTATGTCCCGCTTTCCCGCTGTTTTCTTCTAAAGGTCACGATTCTCAACAGATTGCCGTGAAAAATTGTGAGCAGGTTGTTTAATTAAGTAGGTAGAATAGGTAGGTGGTAGGTATGTAGAATTGTTTTGTCGGATCTGTTTGTGGTATTTTCTACTTTACCGAGAGCTTACTAATGTCGCCCAGATTTCCTTCTAACCTAACCTATCATCTTGTATCATCATAATATATATCAGCCGAAAGACGTCCACTGCTGGAAATGCCTGCCCCTCCCATCTTGCATGCTTCAAATGAACTAAAGCTAATCAAACAATCAGTTTCGCATGATGTATGCAGAGATCTGGAATAGCTGTTGAGTAAAATGGCGCGGTGAAGAAACGTCTTTTCTTCCAAATTATTGAAATTCTAAAGTTCATTTCCCAAGTTGGTCTTCACGGATTCTCCGAGCACTGGGAATTTATTTATACGTCTAGGTATAGTTGAAATAATCTAAGTTGGCCGAATTGCATCTAAGTAGTCCATTCTAAAAGTCCTCCTAAAGTTCTTCACAGGATGTAGTATAATACTTATATTACCTGTAAAGAAAGAAGTAACAGTGAATCATTTTCCTTTCACGGTTCTTCGATTTAATATATAGGAAAAAAAAATGATCGGAGATGACGGACCGGGAAACCTACATGTAATTTTCTCAATTCACATAATGAATGTAGGTACAAAGGAAAGCGATAGAGTCCGAAAGTGAATCAGTGGGTAGATATAGGACAACAAAAGAACTAGTCATAGTCAGTTATTTTTTTTATAGGATGCAGATATTCAGAAGGTTGGTGGTGATTAACTCGGAGTCAACTACCTACATATCTGACTTGGAATCGTATAAGTTTCCTTCAATTTGCTTGCGCCCTTTAGCGTTTCGGAGATCTAAAGGGCGCAAGCAAATTGAAGGAAACTTATACGATTCCAAGTCAGATATGTAGGTAGTTGACTATATATATTTAATATATTTAATTTAATATAAATATATTAAATGAAACAGCACAGGCAGGCAGGCATTTACAGGTGAAATCACCTGTGTTTAGAATTAACTTTCTGGGTTTAACTTAGGCTACCTACTTTATCTACACACATGTACCTATTTAATTACTATACAGAAGTAGGTACTTACTTATATTATAATACTTGTTAACTGGGTATAAGTGATGGCATGTATGCATTAAAGTAAGTTGAGTTTATTTCTATTAAGTATAGTAATACTTTAAGACAATCCATTGATACAGTGAATGCTGCATTCACACAAGTGGCAAAGTGTGATCTTACCAACGCCTAACAACAATACGAATTGTGTACATCTGTTTTGACCGCACGCATCACAAGAAAACCGTAATCAAGTAAAAGTCACGTGACGTAACGGTTCCCTACGAAAACCACTGAGGGTTGTTTAGAATGCGGCAATAGAATTGGTGTGGTCTGTCCCTCCTGCCGTCTGCCGCGGCGAAACGCATTCATCGCATTTCATTGTACGTCAGTCGCGGCCTCGCCTCCGCGGGGGGATAGCGTGCTTGCTCCGCCATGCCGCACCGCTCTTGTTCACTGCTGCGCTTCTGGTCAACGAAATAAAATCGCACACACAATCCCAAGCCGTCAACTGAACAGTGAAAATGACCGCGAGTGTTAAACAAACCAGACTTTCATTCATCAGACTCTGACAAGTGATCAAAATGATATGGACACAGTGCCGATTAAAATGATAATTAACGTGATATTGTTTTGTTTTGTGATGGGCGCGGCGCTAACGGAGGCGCCGGCTGATTCGGACGCTTGTTTTCGTGTGTCCGGAGTGAGTGGTTCTGTAGAGTGCAACGTTCGGTCGCTGTCAGCGGACAGGGATGTCGGTTCGATGCACTCGGACGGCGCCGAGCGGCTCGCGCTCCGCTGCGGCGCTCTGCTGGTCGAGAGCACCCTGCGAGACCACCACTTCGGCAGGATGCAAGGTTTGGCGGAGATATCCATCACCAACTGCAAGATACTTCGTCTGCCCGGCAACGTGTTCGAAGGCCTGCGGGGCCTCAAGGCCCTCAAGATACGCTCCATGAACAATGAGTGGGCCAGCAACAAAGAGCTCGAGCTGTCTCTGGGCGCTTTCAACGGCCTAAGAGAACTGCACACGCTAGATTTAGGATTTAACAATATTAGGAAAATTCCTTCGGACTTGTTCTGTGCTTTGGAAAATATTATCTCGCTCAATTTGACGCAAAATAAACTGAAATTCGTGGATGAACTCGGTTTTGGGCATAAGTGCGGGTCGACTTTGCAAACGATAGATTTAAGCTACAACGACATCATGGCCTTACCTGCTGACTCGGAGATCCTGCATCTACGAAGGCTCACGCAGCTGTTTTTGCAAAACAATAAGATAAACGAGCTGCCAGGCGACGTATTCAGCGACCTGCTATCATTAAAAGTTGTGAATCTATCCGACAATGCGATCAATTATTTGCCGGAAGGATTATTTTCCAATACGAGAGAGATTCGAGAAATTTATATGCAGAATAATGAGCTAGAAACTTTGCCCAAGAGGATATTTAATCGGTTGGAACAATTGCTCGTTTTAGATCTTTCGGCGAATAAATTGAAGGGCGACCGCATAGAAGATGAAACGTTCGGTGGTCTAATAAGATTAGTCGTGCTCGACTTGTCGCACAATTCAGTGGCGCGTGTCGCATCACACATGGTCAAAGACCTGTTCTTCCTGCAGATCCTCAACCTCAGCAACAACAGCATCGCCCACATCGACGACAACGCGTTCGCGCCGCTCTATAACCTACACACGCTCAATCTAGGCCAAAACAAACTACAAGCTATCGAAGAGCACCTATTCAACGGACTATTCATTCTAAACAAACTTAATCTTAACAATAATTTATTGTCTTACATAAGCGAAAATGCTTTTAGAAATTGTTCAGATTTAAAAGAGTTAGATCTGAGTTCTAATAAGTTAACGAGCGTTCCCGAGGCGATTTTGCAGTTACCGTTCTTGAAATCTTTAGACTTGGGGGAGAATTTGCTAACTGATATTAAAAATAATTCGTTTCATAATCTTTCGCAGTTAACTGGTTTGCGTTTGATAGATAACCAGATAGGAAACCTCACAGCTGGCATGTTCTGGGGTCTCTCGAGCTTACAAGTGCTCAATATGGCTAAAAACAAAATACAGTCTATCGAGACGGAAACCTTTCAAAAGAATACACAATTGGAAGCCGTTCGATTGGATAGCAACTTCATTTCAGATATAAATGGAGTGTTTGTGTCGTTGACTAAATTGCTGTGGCTGAATCTATCAGAAAACCATTTGGTCTGGTTTGATTACGCTTTTGTACCCGCCAGTTTGAAATGGCTCGACATTCACGCTAACTTTATAGAAATTCTCGGAAATTATTATAAAATTCAGGATGAGCTGCAGGTTAAAACTTTAGACGCGAGTCATAATCGATTAGTGACTATATCCTCGATGTCCATACCGAACAGCGTAGAACTTCTGTTTATAAACAACAATTTTATAGCCAACGTGGAAACGGACACATTCTTGCAAAAGAGAAATCTTTCTCGAGTCGATATGTATACCAATCAGATCGAAAGTTTGGACATAAACAGCTTACGCGTTGTGAGAGTGGCGGACGATCGCGCCCTACCGGAGTTCTACATTAGCGGGAACCCATTTCGCTGTGATTGCACGATGAAATGGCTTCTGCTCATCAACTCGCTACATTCCCGGGAATATCCGCGAATCATGGACCTAGAAAATGTAATTTGCAAGGAATCCTACGTTCGCGGCGTGAAATACCTCCCAGTCAGTTCTCTGCATATCAAAGATTTCTTATGTACGTTCGAGACCCACTGCCCGGACGGTTGCCTTTGTTGCGATTCCATAAACTGTGACTGCAAAACCGTCTGCCCTAGAAACTGTTCCTGCTATCACGACTCGACCAAGTCGACGAGCGTTATCGATTGTTCATTAAAACAACTAAAATTAGTGCCACTTAACTTTCCAACGGACGCAACTCATATATATTTAGATGGAAATGTTTATAACGAACTAAACGGGACTGTTTTCGATCCGATGCCTAAAGCGGTCGTTCTTTATTTAAACTCTAGTAGCATCGTACATATCGAGAATGATACATTCAACCGGTTGAGCGAGCTGCGTATATTGCACCTCGACAATAACAGTCTGACGCGGTTACGCGGACTCGAATTTGCCAAGTTGTACAACTTGAAAGAATTGTATCTGCAGAATAATATAATAGAACACATTTCAAACGAAACTTTTTATTCCTTGGCAGCCCTCGAAGTTTTACGGCTGGACGGAAACAGACTCGTGAATTACGGACTGTGGCACTTAGACAATAACAGAAAGTTGCAGACGCTTTTCGTCGGCAGCAATCGCTGGTCTTGCGACTGTAAATATTTACAAAGTTTCCTGACGTACATATCACAGAACGTGGAAAAAGTAATCGATATCAGTACCGTCTGGTGTGTGAGCGGGCCGGAGCCGGCGAAGAAGCCTTTGAATCTAAATGTCACGGTTTGCAGCGAAATAAGCGATAGCTCTGTGATAAGCGCTTTCTTCGTGTCCAACAACCTGCCATTACTGGCGTCCGTGCTGACGGGATTCATGCTTATTTTATTGATACTAGTGTTAGTGTTCACGTTTAGATACGCTTGTAGGATGTGGTTGTTCTCCAACTGCGGCATTAAGTTGTCGCCGCTGGCAGGCGCGTTCGAGGACGCCGATAAGCTTTACGACGCGTACGTCTGCTACAGCCCTAAAGACGAGGAGTTCGTAATTGAGTCGTTAGCTAGAGAGCTCGAGAACGGATACCCATCATATCATCTTTGTTTACACTACCGCGATGTCCCGCAATTTGAGGCTACATACGCGCAATTTCCCGACCTCGTGGTCGAGGCGACCGAAGCCTCCCGCCGCATCATAGTAGTCCTAACAAAGAACTTTATCTTGACGGAGTGGTCTCAGATGGAGTTCCGACAGGCGCTCCAACGGGCGCTCCGAAAGAATCCACATAAATTAATAATAGTCGCCTCGGGCCTCGTCCCACGAGATCCGGAGTTGAAGTCGTATTTCAAAACGGGTTTGGAGATAACGTGGAAAGAGAAACGTTTTTGGGAAAGATTACGTTACGCGATGCCTATGTCTAAGCGGCGGAGTCATAAGTTGAAGCGGCTTAACTACGGGAGGAGTTCGAACACCTATACGATGGACGCGTCGGTGCTTAACAGCACGTGTCAGACATTATGTGGCAAGTCCGCGACGTCAGCGGAGCGGTCGCCGGCGGACCGGCCGCTGTCCGAGCATATCTACTCCACCATCGACTCTGATTACTCCTCGGCTGACTTCCATTCGCGGCACCATCAGCCCCATGTGGTGCTACAACACACTGTGCAGACGTACCTCGTGTAAAGCTTAGATTGACTGCGTTAGTGATGTAAACAACATTAGAGTAAGGAACTATGGTAAAATATTTCAAACCATAAGGCATGTCATGGTCGCATTTATCATGCGATAAACCCGTTCCTTTCTATAAGAGAGAGCATACTTAATCTCGTAATATCTCGTGACAAATGCTACCATCACTTACATAAGTTGTGACCGTTTTGTATTACTATATTTACGCAGAAAGCCCGAGATCGAACAATTGTCAAAATACCTGCGATCTGAGACATTCTTTGCTTTACCGCCCTAGGTAAGTAATGTATTACCTCACTAGCGCAGATGACTCCGCTTTGGTGACGATGTAAATTTGTAAAATGCCTCGAACGATCTCCTAATCGATTCTATACCTCTATTAAACTCTAGCGTAGCCTTAGTCATCGCTAATTTATTGTTATAGAAATTGTTGAGCGTTGTATATAATGAATGACAATCTTGTAATAACTTTTGTACAATATTGATACCAAATTTTGCATTTCAATTTGCTTCTCCGTATTTATTAATTTGTACTAAGTTGTATAGACGTTGTTAAGTATTAATTCAAAAGACTGTAAATTATTGTGTAGTCGTAATCCCGGCTGATATTTAAATAGGTTCGTATGTAAATAAAAAGGTTTATAAATTATGAATATGTTTTTTAATGCTCCTCCGGGCTTAGGATGGTAATGAAGCTGTTAAAGTCGGTATTAAAATGCATGTTTTGTGCTATTTCCGATTCAGTTTTAACGACGAAAGTGGCAGATGGCTCGTGTAAATAGAATAAAAATGAGTGGCAAGGCAACGCAGCACGGGCGCGTGTTTTCAATTTCTACTTACACAAAGTAAACCTGACGGCAATGTTTCTATTCAGTTTGTTTTCTGTGCTACACATTTTGCAAATGGGAAAATAACGCCAGGACTTTGATAAAGTATTACGAACTAGAGCTATAAACTATTCGTATCTTGAAGTGCTCTCTTTTCCATGAGCCAAACATCGCTAAAACGTTCTGCGTTATGAGAATTGACATAAATGCTGCCAATGCTTCTACGAGTATTATTGGATTCAAGAGTGCTCAGTGAAGTGTGAATAACTTAGATTCGTCGTCACGATTTAAGTTAAATATTTTACTGTGTACTTTTTTATACTATAGAATACCGTAAGCGCTGGTAAATACGTTGTTTGTAAGGTGCTACGATTTAAGCGCTAGGGCGCGTTTACGTACAGCCCCCCTAATCTGTAACTTGTTTTAAGCTCACCTGAACGCTCACCCACAAATATATCTTGACACAGCGATGCGTTTATTTATTCGCTAGGCGCTAATGCGGCTCACCCCGCCGGTCACCCGTCACGAAACTAGACCTCTCCTACGCTTAGTTTCCATGCATCGCGGTATCAAGATATATTTAATTTGTGTGTGAGCTTTGAGGTGAGCTTAAGAGGCTGACAAGACTAATTTGGTGAAATTGATGTTATTTAAGCAGTTTTTTAAGAAAAACTGTTTGTTCTAGCACATCAAATAAAATATATGTTAATATTCACCATATTTCAAAGACCGTAGACGGGCTCGATACATAATTTGACGAAATCGGCTCGATGGAAAATAATTGCAAAGATTGGTCATAAAATCGCATTAAACAGTCCTAGGTCTCTATTTTGTTGACGTATGGGTCTGCAATTAAAAACATGAAGTCAACATATTCATACCTAAACCGCTAGCGAGTCATATTTCACAAATAATTCACCCTTTTTTTTATTTCAATATTTATGTACTATTTATTATCTTCAAAAACCGGGCCGCGCAGCAACACTCGCTCTCGTTTACTCCGATACAAATAGACAGTGTGCGCTGTGCGCGCTATCCAAAATCCTCAAGGGCATTTTGGTGTTGACAGCGTCTTAAAACAAGTTACAGAATAGGGAGCAGGCGTAGCGTAATAACGCGCGCCACGTCGCGCGATCTGCCAGGCGACTATGGCCGGCGGTGACGGCGCGGCGGAGGCGGTAAGCACCATAGTCGCCTGACAGCTCTCGCGATCCAGGACATGACGACGCAAACGCGGCCTATTGCATATATGAACTGTCTAACCAAAGTTACCTCCCGGTCAGAGGTAGCCCGCGTCTATACAGTACAGACAGGTACACGCTTCAGATCAATAGTAGACCTTACCTCGTTGCTATAGGGTCCATGGTGTTAACTGTGTGTTTGGTGGAATACAATATGTAGTGACATGAACATGTGATACGCCTCCGTTTGCCACACGGCATGATAGAGATCTGGGTCGGGAACTTTTTTGGTTGAAGTTAACGCAGTCTTTCAAAGTTGTAAGGCATTCAAACGCCGAATATTGTCGCTGTAGGTACCCAAATGTAAAGACTTATCATCATATCAACCGAGAGACGTCAACTGCTGGACATTGGCCTCCCCCAAAGAGTGTTACAATGGCCGGTCCTGCGCCACCCGCATCAGCCCACCTTATGAGGGGTCACGCTGCGCCTTCCGGTACGTGGTCGCCACTCGAAAACCTTTCGGCCCCAACGGCCATCGGTTCTACATGCTCGTGCAACGATGTTGCGACTTATAACTTGTATGATCTGAACACAATTTACATGTTCAGTCGACGTCAGTGGCATGTCCACACGTTTGCATCTCGTTATTTTTTTATTTTTTTTCTCTTTATTTTGGTACAAACAGTCATTACAAAGAATTACATTTTACCCATAGCATTACATTTAATGTCGACAAAAAAGTACCGAAAAATATGGTAGATAATGTACGTTGCAACGGACCTGGGGTATGAAAACAACAAAAACAAAAAAAAAGTAGAAACACATTTGGGTGGAACTAATATAATATATGATAGTAGTATTTAATTGTCGGGAAACAAAGTACCTACTCCGTGGATGTACAGTTCCACCCGGTTGGCGTTTTAAAGTTAATATTGCTTACAACTAATAAAGTATATATTTTTTTATTTTTTCCAGTTAGCTAAAATATAATTATGCCTTAGTTAGTTCCTTATAGTTCTCGTGAGGGTGAGTGCTAAATTAAGCTGAATTATTTATATATATATATATTGCATCTCGTTATAAAGTAGGTACGTCGACTGTACCTAAACTGTTAACTAAAGAAAAAACGCGCAGTTTTTAATCCTGATTTCGTCTACTATGTTGAATACAGTATGTCAAAACGATAGGAAATCGAAACTTGAATAAGTTATAACTTTTATCTACGCACATATCATTAGTGCTCTAAAATGCGTTCAGAAACCGTAGGAAATGACCAGCATTATTACAACCGATTTTACTATGAGAACTTTCTTGTCTGTGGTAGCTAGTAGGTAAAATCTGTACTTTAATGTTATAAACAGTACCTACAGATTTTTGTAACGTTATGAGTTTAAATTTGGAACTGCTGTCAAAGACTCAAGTGAGTCTCTATTCTAGTATCCATAGATATTAAAACAGTTATCGATACGAAACGTCAATTCAGTATGTTTTTTATAATATTTACGCACGACATTTGATCTCGAGTGACATGAGTATAGGGACTTCATTCGTTTGTCTATGATTTAAAAAAACCCATTCGTCTTGACGGAGGATCAAACTGCCGCCATTGCTGTTGCCATTTTTTTGTTGGTTTTTTGCTGTTACGAAAATCGAATTGTGAACCCATCTTAGAGTACTTATGATATGTGAGTAGATAAAGTAGTGTATGCAACTGTTTACTGTACATAATTAGGCCTTAAAACACTCGTGTGATCCTATTATGAAACTCGCTGAAAACCACACTCATATTTTAAGGCCTCTCATTATGGATCAGTTGCATTATGCATTAAACTACTATAAACCATTATGTGGGAAAAAAGGTAGCTTGTTGGCAGGAAGGATTATCCGCCGACATCATTTCACAGAACAAAATTAGTAGGTAGGTACTTATAGCATAACCTTTCAGTTACTTAATCTCCAAGATTCTCCTGAGTGGACTCCTTTTTTGCATTTCACTTTTATAAGGTTTAATAATAAATCTTATTCTTTCTTTCTTTGTATACAAAAAGACTCATTTTATCTAAACAATGATACGCAGACAAATACGAACATATTGCCTAGAAAGTAATAAAGTCTACATCTAATGTTTGCCAGGGACAGTACGTAAAGCAAAACATCCCCTTTTTTGCTGATTCCTAGAAAAACTTGTCTTCTTTTTACGTTAGCCGCGTTCCGAAAGAATCCAAGCAACATATTTAGCTATCAACTAGGTTTTTTGTCTAGATAAAATAAGAAAGAATAATGAAATCACGGAGAATATCTTTGCGCTTCAGTTAATATAGGTTCCTACGTGGAAAAGCAGCATTGAGATAGATAAAATGTTTTTAACAACAGGTATTCAGACAATCACTCCGTTATAATAAGAATGTTGTCTGGGCTTTCCTTGGTTTTACTTAGAAGAAATTAGCATGATGCTAGTTGGTAGTGGCCTTGCCTGAGAAGCAAGAGATTCTGGGTTCGAATCCCTGTAAGGACATTTATTTGTGTTATGAGCACGAAAATTTGTTCCTGATCATGGATGCTTTCTATGTATTTAAGAATTTATTTATCTATATAAGTATGTTTATCATCTTCTAGTACCCATAGTTCAAGCTTTGCTTATTTTGGGGCTAAGTCAATTTGTGTAAGATTGCCCGCTAATAATTATTTTATTTTTATTTTATTTAGGCGTACCTACCTACCTAATTATTTGACATGACTAAAATGCTGATAAAATCTTATGCAGTATGTTACGCTTCTTTCGAGGCCTAAATATTTTCCGTTAATCCGTGTACTCGTATTATTCGGGAGCCAATAATGCACGGCCCAATAATGTACAGCCTGATAATCCGCGTCCACTTTTTGTGGACTCGGATTATTGGGTTGTGCATTATCAGCCCGGACAAAAGTGGCTTCCAATTATTGCCCCGGACCAAGTTTGCTCAGGGTGATAATGCACGGCCCAATAATGTACAGCCTGATAATCCGCGTCCACTTTTTGTGGACGCGGATTATTGGGTCGTGCATTATCAGGGTGGACAAAAATAGCTTGTCAAAGCGAACTCTGTCTTAGGTTGGTTAGGTTAGGGTTCACTTGTGTCCCTCAGACCAGAAATAGACACCCCGCGCAGCGGGGTGGCGTCGACTCGTTGGAGATTATTAGTCCGCACAGATAACCGTCCCAATGTACATGGATTATCAGGCTGTACATTATTGGGCCGTACATTATCAGCTCGTACAAAATTGGCTTCCAATTATTGCCCCGGACCAAGTTTGCTCAGGGTGATAATGCACGGCCCAATAATGTACAGCCTGATAATCCATGTACAGTATGGACGCGGATTATTGGGCTGTACATTATTTTGGCCGTGCATTATTATGGCTGTACATTAACCGGCACCGTATTATTCCACGAAAACATTTACTTAATTTTTATTTACCCTAACTAAAGCAATTATAGCTATGGACTTGCCATGTCACTCCCACTTACTCTACGTAGGTGGAGGGTTCCAAATAGGTTATTTTAATAAGAAAATCTTATTCCATACTAATATTATTAATCCGAAAGTGTGTCTGTCTGTCTGTTACCTCTTCACGCTTAAACCGCTGTAAATGAAATTTGGTATTTTGAGTCCCGGGGAAGGACGTAGGATTTTTTATCCCGGTCATCATCCCTTATGGAGTGAAATGGGAGGTGAAAGTTTGTATGGAGCTACAATATAAACGAGTTTGACGCGGACGGAGTCGCTGGCAGAAGCTAGTCTAAGATTATATTGAGAAAATCTTACATTCTAACTACAACTTAGAAAAGGTGAAAACCCCCCATTTTCATTTCAAAGTCCAATATCTCAAAACCAGCCTTAACTCTAGGAACCCTCCGTAAACCTGACGACACCCTCACCAACTCGCCGGAGGAAACAGAGCGCGTCCTGGTTCAGACGCATTTCCCGGACTGCGTGATATCAAGTCCAACCAGGCAACTGGATGAGGTAACCACCCCCACAGATGAGGGGTGGAGACTGGCCAGCGAGGTAATAACCCCACAAAGAACACAATGGGCCATTGACAGCTTTGACTCCTACAAATCACCAGGGCCAGATGGAATCTTCCCCGCTCTATTAAAATGGGGTGGGGCGGTGCTGACGCACAGACTCACCATCGTCCTGGGCGCCTGTCTAGCACATACGTTTGTGCCTAGGCAATGGAGAGAAGTCAAGGTTATCTTCATAACGAAACCAGGTAAAGGAGACTACACGGACCCCAAATCCTTTAGACCAATAAGCCTAACCTCCTTCCTGTTGAAGACGTTGGAAAGGCTGTGTGACAGACATCTGAGAGAGAGGGCGCTTCGGCGGGTGCCTCTGCATCAGAACCAACATGCCTACAGTTCAGGTAAATCAACAGAATCTGCGCTTCATGCGGTGGTTACCAAAGCTGAAGCCGCGATCAAAAACAAGTCAGTGTGTCTAGGCACCTTCATCGACATCGAGGGAGCCTTTGACAAGACTAAATTCACCAGCATAACCGCAGCACTGGTAAGACACGGAGTGAGTGGGGTTATGACGAAATGGATAAACAACATGTTAAGTCAAAGAGTCATTAGGCTCGGGGAAGACAAGACAAAGCAGGCAAGGGTAGCGAAGGGGTGCCCCCAGGGAGGCGTCCTCTCGCCACTACTCTGGAACATGGTGGTCAACGACTTAATCACCAAGCTAAACAACAGTCATCACTACACCATCGGGTATGCTGACGACATAGCAATACTCACAAGTGGCACTCACGCAGGTACAGTGTGCGACGTTACCCGTTCCGCACTCGCCATGGTGGAGCGCTGGTGCAACGACAATGAACTAACAGTCAACCCAAGGAAGACCGAGCTGGTAATGTTCACTTACAAACGGAATCTGGGGACCTACCGCCTACCCAGACTGTTCAATACAGAGCTCCAATTGGCAGCAGAGGTAAAGTATTTGGGTGTAATACTAGATGCCAAACTTAACTGGAGCAGTCACCTAGACAACAAAATCCAAAAAGCTACAGTCGCCTTCTGGCAATGCCGCAGAATGGTAGTTAGGACTTGGGGGCTAAACCCCAAGATCACTCTAGCTTTACCAGGCAATAATTCGACCAATAGTAAGCTACGGAGCCGTAGTGTGGTGGCCTCGCACCACACTAACCACGGTCGAAGCTAAACTACAACGCCTCCAGAGACTGGCCTGCATGGCGGCTAGTGGCTGCATGAGGACCATACCGACTGCAGCCCTGGAAGCCATCATGGACATTCCGCCGCTACACCTCTTCATCAGGCAAGAAGCCCTGGCGTTAGCCATACGGCTAAAAAAACAGCATCTCTGGAGACCGCCCAGGGTTCCACACACCGAGATACTCTACGAGGCTGTAGGTAGGGAACCCCTTTTAGAGGCAGCAACCGACATCATCCCCATACAGTTCGTCTTCGACAAGAAGTACAAAATCGAACTATACGAAACCCTCCAGGAAGGACTTAACCCCAGGGAGTTAAGAATATTCACGGATGGGTCCAAGACAAGGTCAGGCACCGGATCAGGAGTGTTCTCGGAAGACCTAAACATACGAATCGCGACACCATTAGGAATCCGTAACTCAGTCTTCCAGGTAGAGTGTATGGGCATTATAATGGCCGCTCATGCAATCGCCTCCAGGGAGGTAAGTGGATATCCCATCCGCATACTTTCCGACAGTCGATCTGTACTGCAAGCCCTGCAAGGTTACACAACAACGTCTGGGCTGATACACGAGTGCCACAAAATTCTATCAGAGGTATGTACCAACTGCGACATAACCCTGCAATGGATCAAAGGACACAGCAATTCACGTGGTAACGATGCAGCGGATGCACTGGCTAGAGAAGGCTCAGAATCAGAAGCCATAGGACCGGAACCTATGATCCCTCTACCCCCTGCATGGCTGCGGAGCACACTGCGACTAAACACCAAGGTAGAACACCAAAAAATTTGGAATACCCTAGGCACCTGCAGGCAAACCAGGGAGGCCCTCCCGACAATCAATCCCGGATTGTCAAGGAAGCTAAAACAGCTAAAGAGGCCGGCACTCCGTCTCATGACAGGAGCCATAACTGGTCATGCACTACTAAACAAACACCTTTTCACTCTAGGTATTACAGACAGTCCTCTCTGCAGAGCCTGCATGGAAGAGGAAGAGACAGCCGCCCACGTCATCTTGACGTGCCCTGGGGTGGCAGAATACCGGGCAAAACACCTCGGAACACCGGGGTCGCTACCGGAGGCCGTCGGCAACGTAAAGGGTTTGCTAGGCTTCCTGGTGGAACTGGGTTGGCACGAATAACAGTAGTGCCAATAACCCATACGCAAAATAGGCGCTATTATGACGTCGAGTTGCGGAAACCAAGCCCGCGTACACCTATAACCTATAACCTATCTCAAAACCAGCTGAACAGATTTACTTGAAACATGGCTAAGAACACTCGGGATCACATCAGCTTTCGAATAAAAAAACCGCATTCAAATCGGTCTACCCGTTTGGGAGCTACGATACCACAGACGAATACACATATACACAGACACGTTAAACTTATAACACCCCTCTCTTTGCGTCGGGGGTTAAAAATATATGATAAGATTCCATTCATATGAAGTATTCGTGTCTTGTGTACTGAGCCGACATACTCGTCTAGAAGACGTATGGAATTGAATTGCACAGATACTTTCATTGAGCCCGTGATGTTATTTGCTTTGACGGGAAAGAGGCGATATTAACATTTATATATTCATTTTCGTGAACGCCAATTTGGTTTTTTTATATAACAATGAAAACTGACATTGACAGGCATGTATTCATTTAATAACTGGTTACTTATTACCTACTATTAGATTTGGTTACAAAATGGGTAAAGTACTTCCGTTTTCCTTTACTATTTGCTAAGTTCGGATTGAATTTTTAAACTCTATCGTAAATACTTCTGCTCTCCGTTCCACGCGCACGTACCTTATATTTTATTTGGCTATATCATTTTAACTTCATAATGGATATAACGTCTTTGAAAAATCTGTTATTCCAAGAAGTTTGATCGTTTGAGACTTGAGACACATAATTTTTACCCATAGAAGTTGCAGTAGAGTTATGGTAAAGCTATAAACAAGCTTCTGCCAAAAAAACATTTTTGGCAGAAGCTTTTATTGCCGACAGTACTTTTCTGTATACCATCATCAACTACTCATTGAGACGATTCTAACGAGCCCTAACTCAACGGGGTTAAGTCGGTTAAGTACTGAATTCCCATCGCCACCTTCTGTCTCCATCATCAGATCAACTCGATGGTACCATAATATTGAATTGTCATCCAAACTATACTTATATCCAAAATTTCAGCTCAATCGGTCACCGGGAAGTGGGTCAATTTTAACTTGCAAGATTTGATACAGACAGACAACGGGACAGGTGAAACTAAATAAAAGCTTGTAAAAATATGCCACCTGTCACAAGCTACCAAAAACATACGCACGAATGTCTCTTCTCTAAGCTTCTCCTTTTGGTTTAGATCTGAGGGGTAATAACTGTATTTTTTCCGTTCAATAAGGACATTATAAACGTTACGCAATCGCCCAGCTGTCTTCTACCACACATTCTTCACACCTTGGATACCCTTCTCGAAACCTTAAAGGGTGAAAATCAGAAAAATTGTACATAGTTACAATTTTTACACAAGGTACAATTTTTTTGATTTTCACCCATAAGTTAGATTAAGACTTTTAACATAGAAATAGTATCACAATCAATTTGTGTATGGATTATAGATTGTGGTTAGCATGATCGCGTTTACATCACACATAAACATATCTTCGTCCCTCTCGCACTTATATATTTACTAGACTAGTAACGAACAAATGCTAATGTCCGACTATGGTAGAATAGAACAAGTAATTCCCGTGACAGCTTGTGACGTCAGTTAATCTGACCTAAGTCATCAGCATCTTAAAAATGGCGGACTGTCGTGTGTTGCCACTGTGAGAAAGTAAATTATCCGAGTAAATTGCACTACTTCACTTACGTGGTTTCAATACATATTTCCGTTGAAGTACTAATTTTATACAGTTGTCTTTTCACCCCAAATAAATAGTTAACTAAGTAGCTATATTAATCGTGTATTAACAAACTTCTTGTTTGTATGGAAGATAATAATAATAATAAATACTCTTTATTGCACCACGACAAGAGAGAAACATCTTACAAAAGAATTGCTTAATAAATAATGGTAACAACAGGCGGTCTTATCGCTTTAAAGCGATCTCTTCCAGACAACCTTTGTATAGCAGGAATCATTTAAACTAGAATTTTAAACAGGTAGTGCAGGAATTCATCAATCTCTCAAATATTACTAAACAGGACACTTTAAAATACATACCTAATAAATAAATAAATACGCAGGCATATATACAACCATACATACATACATACAATACACATACATACAATACATAAAAGGCAACTTAAGGGAGAGACAGGTAATATTGTTTCAACAGATTTTTGAAAATAGGAAGAGATTTTGCAACGGCAAAGCATTCCACAACCGGACGGCCCGAAAGGTAAATGAGCTGTTATAAAATTTGGTAGATGAAGGTGGTGGGGCGAGAAGATGGTATTGGGAAGATCTGATGGAAGTGAGACGATTAAAACGCTCTTTGAGATATGGAGGAGTAGAGGTAACAAAAAGTATACTGTAGAGTAACGCAAGAATGTGAGAATCACGACGGAGACGAATGGGAAGCCACTTGAGCTGAGAACGTGGTCCTGCTCGTGGTGGTGGGAAGATGTCAGTTAAAGGAAATGTTTGTGCCAATTTTTCACGATGACAACATTTGTGTGATGTTGGTCAGATACATCGTCGGGAATGATTCATTAAAAGTAAAGTAAAAGTAAAAAGTAATTTTATTGCACAAATATTAAAAAATACAGTAAAAAATAGAGTTCGAAACAATAGGGTGGTAAATTGTTTTATTCTCCCAAGTGTCCGACGACCCACATGATCGCGGCAGGTAGCTGCCTAGGTATTGCATGTTACAACTAGAAACCTCACGCTTTTCCACCTTATTCGTTTCTAACAAGGAGAAAAACGTATACCTACATATCTCTGACGTCCACGTACCGTACAATACAAAGGTACACTTTACCATTCACGGTACGCTGACTATACATTATCTTCCATTTGCTCTTTATTCATAATTACATTGGATTTATAGTGCAGAGCGGAAGCAGTGGCTGCTACAGGTAAAAAGAGCTCTGGCGGCCATACATTTGATATGGCGCGCAGAGCTCTTTTTACGTGTGTCGACCTGTACCCAGCTTTAATAAACTATACTGAGTTTAATGAGATCGTATGAGTATTGTAATGTAAGGGTAGTTACGTCTTTTTGATAGGAACTTGAAGAAAATGCGAGTCATCGGCGCCTGCACATGGATACAGTTCAAGCATAAACTTGCAGTCATTTAACTGCGAGGCTTTCGACGACCATACAAAACGTCATTTCATAGAATTCTGGTGTATCCAAGTCTATTCTAGGAAAAGGGGAATATCGCGCAAATGGAAAGCCAATTTATGAAAGTGTGTTAGATAAGTTTCTTAAAATATCACGCCGTTAGCCTGCGAATGTCAAAAGATGTTTTGTATGGTCGTCGAACCACCTTAAGAGTATCATCAACAGCCCTCAGGGGCTTGTCATTATTAATCATCGTACGGATTTGTTTTATAAAAATTCTGTGAAATGAAACGTTTGGCGAAAAGATGACATTAAGCCAAATGAGGTTACATAAGATTATAAGTAAGAAAGTGTCAGTGTCAGATGACTTATTGTTTGTTTATCCGGTGATACTTGCGGCCATAATACGCCTTCTGCACATAACTGAACATTCAACAACACGAGTTCTTACAAAGATGGTGTCAAAGTAGCATGAGGACCTGTTGGTGATAATTTTACTAAGGTACTTTTATTTTAAGACCTGTGTGGGCAGCAAATAAGGCGCATCAGTTAAGGCACTCTAAATAAATTTCTGTCAAAAAAATCTTTTGAGGTACAAGCTTTTATTGCCAACTGTACATTTCCCTATACTGTCATCAACTACTAAATTAAGACGATTCTAACGAGCCCTAAGACAAGTTTTTCGAGAGAAGCTGTTAACAGGGATCTACATTTTGAAGGTTAGCTTGTTTGTAAAAACAACCAAATTATTTTACAACACTGTCATCTACGAAGCGTAATCTGAGAGCACAGTATAAATATAATATTAGATTACCGAAAATTAGTACTTCTATATACAAAAAGAGCACATTTATAATGGCAATCCGTGTATTTAATCACCTCCGGCCCGACATAAAAGCTCTGGAGGGCAACTGTTTTAAAGTAACACTACTGTGGTTAATTTATACTTAAACCAAAAACCTTTTATAAATTAAAATAAGTATTGCATGCCTGAAACAGATAACTGTTGGAACTATTTTGTCATCACTACCTATGTACAGTCAGCATCAAAAGTAACTGCGCAATCGAAGACGTCAAAAGCTATTATTCCCTTCTAATAAAGACTTTTGACGTCTTCGTTTGCACAGCTACTTTTAATGCTGACTGTACCTATGTAAAACAGTTTGCAATAAATCATTCTTATTGTTATTCTTATAGCACTCCAAAAGTGGCACACTAAAACTCAGTCAATCGTATGACCTTGCCTCAATGTCGCGTCGTCAATGAACGTCTCAGCTGTCAGATTTGGTGGTTGGTGGTTGACCATTTTCAAACACGGAATTTCATATAGACATCATATCTACCTCTTCTGTATATTACATCATTGCTTGTAAAACAAAAGTATGCAAACATATATTATAATAATTAATTGATTTATTATAAATAAATTATAGAAACTTGTTTCTACTGAAGTATGCTGACAAATTACATTTTAGTAATTAAAATAAATAAATAAATATTTGGGGACAATCTTACACAAATCGACCTAGTCCCAAACTAAGCAAAGCTTGTACTATGGGTACTAGACGATATACATACTTATACACGGTGAATTTGAGTAACCCGACAGATTTTAACCATCGCTTCCAGAGCCTAATAGGAGTAAAAAAGTAGTATAACTAATGGTCTAAAACGGCCTAGTTTTCGAGATATTAATTATTAAAAAAAAAATACACATAAAAAATTGTCAAGTATTACACACCCTAAGGACGTGACGTAGCCAGATGGATCTGACACATTCATACGCAAGACTACTACCTGCTGATTTCCGGCCAGTCTGTTAACAATTCAGTGCACTTAGGTATTTAATTTTTTTTATTTTTAATTTTTATTTATTTTTTAAATTTTCTCTTTCACTCCTTTAACTAAAGATTTGTTTACAAGAGAGTAGCATCGGTAATAGATTTTTTTTTTTTTTTTTTTGCCGTATTTGCCCTATGTTCATATAACATTATTTACTCGTAATATCATCAGGAATTTATGGTTAAAATCTGTCGGGTTACTCAAATTCACCGTGTATAGATAAGTAAATACTTAAAATACATAGAAAACATCCATGACTCAGGAACAAATATTCATGCTCATCACACAAATAAATGCCCTTACCGGGATTCAAACCCGGGATCTCCGGCTTCGTAGGCAGGGTCACTACCAACTAGGCTACAGAGGTCGTCATAATTTCTTAAGCAACTTGTCATACATAGTCGAACATTGTCTATTAAACGGCTTCCCCATCTTTCTTTTCGTTTCAAATTAACGCACTATGCGTTAATTTCGTGCATGCATAGTATTGCATACCTACATGACAGAATGTAATGAATTTGTCATAACGATATTATACAACCCTCACACTAGCTGATGTGTTGTTTAACTACATAGTTAAGGTACTGTGTACGTTACTGTGACAAAGACCATGAAGTGATGAAAAATATTAATACAATTTTAGAATCAATTATTTAAAAGTGATGGTTATCCACGGTCCTACTTAAGTGCATGCATAAGTATAGGCATAATATAATTTGACACGGTGTTAGTGACGAGGGCGTTTCATTTGTTATTTTACTAGTTAACAAAATTGCATAACAAAACACGGTAGCTATGTGTATGTAAAGATGAGTCTTCACATGTTTTATCGCGATACTACGGCGCGATACTAGGAGGCTTAAGCCTTCTCCAAAAGCGTCTGAGTCCTTGTCAAAATTGTGCCAGAGTTGCACTGCAGTGTATACTGGTGGTAATCGATCGGTTCCAGCATCGGGTTAAGCGGCCTTTAGACCTATCTAAATGCTGAATACTGATTCAGAGTGGCAGTGTCGAGTCTAACTGTCTAATTAGCGTGACTTACATGCTAACAGTCTTTACACTTGTCTTTTTGCAGTCTTTCTGATTTAGTGTACTGCATTTAGATAGGTCTAAAGGCCGCTTTACATGGGTTTTCCTGTAACATTGTATATATTATGTTTAAAACGATGATCGTCTACTGAAAGACGTTACCTAGTTAATGAAAGAAAAAATACGTCTTTTGCTTCTTGAGGAAAATGAGATAGCTGTGGAAACTTTAAATGAGTCGTTAACTTATAAAAAAAACCCACTTTATATAATCTACATAATTACACATGACAAGTTTTTACGCAGATAACATATTGTCTGTATCTCATACTATTGAACAAAATTGCATGAGAGAAAAGGATCGAGATACTTTATAGTTTTCATACACCAGACAATCCTAATATTGGTTTTAAAGGTATGAATATCAATTACCTGCAGAAAAACTTAGTTTACTCAACAAATATCTCATCAATCTTCGATATCTCTCTGACACAGATAAAACTTCCGCGTATAAAACAAAATACTCCACCAAGATTGCAAAAGCAGATACAAAACGCATATTTCAGCTTGAAGTTCATATACCTGTACAAGGAATTATACACGGTATTTGGTGACTAGTAAGGTCGCTTTCGGATTGTCTGTTAACTTGAGCCACGAGGTTTAGAAAGTTAGCAGTTTTTTTAGGGAACAAATATAATGACCACCAGAAAATACTTTGATACCCTCAAGCTTTCTTACCAAAAAAATGTACTGAACACCAAAAAAAGACCTGTTTTAGTAACGACTGCACAATTAAATTGTATTCAAAGATCAAATTTAGTAAATGATTACCAAATTTAGCAACTGAGCACCTAATCTTAGCAAAGAAATTAATACAATATTTCTACCTAAATAACCTACTATGATTGCTATAAAATGTATTTAAAGACCAAATTTAGTAAATGATTACCAAATTTAGTAACTGAGCACCTAATCTTAGCGAAGAAATTATTACAATATGTCTACCTAAATAAGTCACTATGATTGCCATAAAATGTATGCATATTACCAAATAAAGCGATCGAAAGGTAAAAATAGCTACCAAAACCCGAATCAGCGTACCCCACTTCCACGTGGTCTTGTCTGTCTTACCCCTAGAGTGTATATAAAAGCCCGCGGAGACAGAAGCAAGTTTCTGGCGGGAGCCCGGGCGGAGGGCGGGAGACTGAGTTAGTTTTGGGTTAGCAATGATTAGTTGGGAGACATTTTCTTTAATAGGATAGTAAGATGTTAGAACAGTTCTGTCTTTAATAGGATAGTAAGATGTTATAATTTGGTTATCAATTAACATAAAAATGGTGATTAAATCTTGGCCCTCATTAACTATTTTTGGGTTAGCAATGATTAGTTGGGAGACATTTTCTTTAATAGGATAGTAAGATGTTATAATTTGGTTATCAATTAACATAAAAATGGTGATTAAATCTTGGCCCTCATTAACTATTTTTGGGTTAGCAATGATTAGTTGGGACACATTTTCTTTAGTAGGATAGTAAGATGTTATAATTTGGTTTTCTTTTAACATAAAAATGGTGGTTAAATTTTGGCTCTCATTAACTATTTTTGGGTTAACAATGATTAGTTTGGAGACAGTTTCTTTAATAGGATGGTAAGATGTTATAATTTGGGTAATTATTTCACATTAAAATGGTGGTAACATTTTGGTGATCATTTACTATTTATGTGTTAGCAATGATTAATTAGGAGACATTTTCTTTAAATAGGATAGTAAGATGTTATTATTTAGGTTATCATTTCACATTAAAATGGTGAAAAAAATTAGGTGCTCAGTTACTATTTTTGGTCGTCAAAAGTATTTTTTTTGTGTTCATATTTTACTATATCTGGTGGTCCGTTAAACATATGCCGTTTTTTTACTTGGATAAACAAAAGCCAAGCATTCGCGACGTTCTTAAATGCTCTACATCATGGCCGATCATACAGGACGCAACTATGCGTAAGAAGGAGAAAAACACATTTCCATCGCATTCCAACACATAACTGTGTCCCTGTACTGCGCCATGATGGCCCATTGTGTAGATGAGCCAACATATATAGTTTCGTAGCGCTACGATCGTAGCCGACAATATGCGAATAACGGTTTGTAGAGGAAAGCCCCTACGACCAGAGCGCCCACCTAGCAGGTTCCTGGCACTGAAAGAGTGTACACCTCCATTAGATATATACACTCAGAGGCAATGAAAACGGGTCACTTCCCATGGATTACTTTACAAAGTGACCCGTTTTCATTGCCTCTGAGGTAGCGTACCTTCATAGTTCACATTGGGAATTACACTCAGAGGCAATGAAAACGGGTCACTTTGTAAAGTAATCCATGGGAAGTGACCCGTTTTCATTGCCTTTGAGTGTATTACCAAAGCATATATATATTACTACTGTATTACTGTTTAAGTCGAACTATTACTTAACGGGATCCCCTTCATTGGCATATTTTTTTTTAGACTAATATAGTTTTGCATAATTGATTTGGCATAATTTCTATTGGCATAATAATACTGTCGCATAATAATACTTTGGCCTACTACTTTGTTTGGCATACTATGGTTTTAGAATAATTTTACTTGGACTAATTTGTGTTCGACTAATACTCATTATGCATACTAATGTATGGGCTAATAATTATTTATCATATCTGTTTTGAAGCATAATTTCTGTTTTCTAAATAAATAAAACACAGTTTCGTTGTTAGCATGCATTTACACTTTTCGTGGACGCGGATTATTGGGTCGTGCATTATCAGGGCGGATAAAAATGGCTTGTCATAAGCGAACTCTGTCTTAGGTCGGTTAGGTTAGGGTTCACTTGTGTTCCTCAGACCAGAAATAGAGACCCCGCGCAGCGGGGTGGCGTCGACTCGCTGGAGATTATTAGTCCGCACAGATGACCGTCCCAATGTACATGGATTATCAGGCTGTACATTATTGGGCCGTGCATTATGCTTTCATTGCTTTGTGTAATGCATGATTTTATTTTTTAGGACACAACTTTTATGCGTTTTGTAATGATGCCAAGTAATTATTATGTCTTTTTGTATTTATGCTGTCTGATGTTAGTCTTTGTGATGATTATGCTATTTTCGTTTATTCTTTTTAATTTCATGCCTAAAAATTTATGCCATAACATGATTAGGCTTAACGCTAATTCGGCTATAAAAAATTATGCGTTATTATATTATTCCGAATGATTTTATACGATCCAATAGAGAACCTTACTTAACTAGTTTTTTAAAATTAGATAAGTTATTATAATAAGTCTTCCTGCAGTCAAACTGTTAGAACAGTTTTGCAGGACTTTAAGTAGGGTCATTTCGCTGGTTACGCGACCACCTTCGGTTAGCGACCACCTGAAGGAGAAGGTTTTTTCTATTGAAGATAACATCAATTCTAGACACCCTATTGAGACAATTACTTGTACATGGATTTTTTTGTTGTTTTAGAATAGAAATCTACTAAAAACCGAGAAAATATCCTTTCAGTCCACCAACTCAGCTTAAGTGGTCGCCCACCGGCACATTAAATTAGGTGGTCGCTAACCGGAGAAATGACCCTAGTTAGTGTATTTGTAGAATTCTTTAGTACAAATAAATAAATAAATAATAATAATTTATGGTGTAATGTCACAGCCAATAGGGGTGTAGACACTAAATACAATAATCAATAATTATGTATTTTCTTGATAAGGACAAATAATGTAGTGAAATGGAGAAAAAAGCAACGCTAGAGGTTAAATAATCACAAGTGTCCAAAGTTTTAAGAGGGGCTATGTTCTGTCCCTTTTCCGCAAAACGCACCTTCATTTAAAACAATTATCATTTTCTATGACACTCGAGGATCGTGACGTCACGAGGGGACACTTACCTCTAGCAAAAATTTGGGCTTTAAAGCCACGCCAATGGACCACGAAGTTGAAAAAGGTTTTTAAAAACCCATAATAATTTTAAATAATCTATCCAACGATACCACACACCATGGGTTTAACGAGAAAAAAAAATACATCCCCACTTTACGTCTAGGGTACTTACATAGAAAAAACACTTTCAAGATTTTATTCTACTCTATTGACTACGGAATCCTAATAAAAAGCGGTAAAAGGCAACGGACCAACGCTTCAAAAGCTACACACCTAATGCTTTATCATTTTCTTGCTACTTAATACTCCCCGCGATTTTCTTTACGGCATAATAATACGTGTTGTCATAAAATCTACCTGGTTACCCAATGCTTACTGACAACTCAACCAGGACTCCAGTTTAAGCTGGACCTCCGATGGTACCTAGTTGTTACTAATCTATAGGTCCAGTTTGTCGAGAAACGTTGTGAATTGCATGACTGAAATGTCCGTAAATATTTAATACCTTCAGTTATTTTATGATGGATGCAGAAGAAACGTGCTTAATATTAAATCATAAAACGATGTGCGTGTATAAAGGTTATTCTTTTATATATTATGATACGGTAGCCCAGTGGTTTGGCTTGGTGCGTCAAACGGCGGTCGTGGGTTCGAATCCCGGCTCGTACCAATGAGTTTTTCGGAACTTATGTACGATACGAACTTGATATTTACCGTTAGCATTTCGGTGAAGGAAAAACATCGTGAGGAAACCTGCATGCATCTGCGAAGAAATTCAAAGGTGTATGTGAAGTCTCCAACCCGCACTGGGTCAGCGTGGGCACTACTGCCCGTTCCCTCTCATCCACGAGAGGAGGCCTGTGCCCAGCAGTGGGACGTATATAGGCTGATTTATTATTATAATATTAAGTATGATTGTGGTAAATAAGCGAGCGGTCTGCCTGTTGGTAAGCGAGCACCGTAGTCGATGGATGCCTGCAACTCCAGGGGAGTCACATGCCTGTTGTCGACCCTTTTTTAGGGTTACTAAGGCTGCGCTGTCCGTCCGTCCGTCCGTCCGTCTGTCACCAGGCTGTATCCGATGAACCGAGATAGTTGACAGTTGAAATTTTCACAGATGATGTATTTCTGTTGCCGCTATAACAACAAATACTTACTAAAAAACAGAATAAAATTAATATTTAAGTGGGCTCCCATACAACAAACGTGATTTCTTTTGCCGTTTTTATAGATAACCGACCCGCCCCGGATTCGCACGGGTACTATATTATAAATATAAACCTTCCTCTTGAATCACTCTATCTATTAAAAAAAACCGCATCAAAATCAGTTGCGTAGTTTTAAAGATCTAAGCGTACATAGGGACAGACAGTGGGAAGCGACTTTATTTTATACTATGTAGTGATGGTACGGAACCGTACGTGCGCGATTCCGACTCGCACTTGGTCGGTTTTTTTTTATTAATACAGGTCTCCACTATCAACTTCAGAACATTTCTATGATCTGAGCTAGCAACAGAGTTCATCCTCGATGGCGATGTCACTCATCATCAGGAACCCAACACAAGGGCAAGTATGTATTAGCGTTATTATGACTGTGGTCTTCTGGGAGGTGGAACAGTGGAACTGGAACAGTGGAACCGGTCCTACCTTCTTCCCCGGAAGGGCGGCTGTAAATATGACCGAGATATTTCTCTGTGCCCTATTAGGTAAGGTACGAAAATCTCGAAGGATTTGTCCTAGACAGATGTAAAATTCGTCATTACGTCATTTCAAAATGTGGTGGGGGTCTGACCATTGGATGACGGTAGTCATTTTATTAGGCGGGGAGGGTCCAGAGGGGAGGAATGAACATGGAGGCACAGAGGGGACGATGATGATAGGGGGGGTTGTCAAAAATCGACAAATACGAGTATCACTGCAACGCAGCCAAATTGAGATAAAATATTTAGAAATTATACTTAACCAAGCTGTATCAAAATAAAAATAAAATCGTTTCTTTCAATGATGCGACGCACTAACACATAGGTACAAGAGAAAGGGGAATACTATGATATAAAGTTAAATTTGTGCCCCTAATTCTATAGTAAAGTTGTGGTTAGTTAGTAGGCAAGGCACGTCGGCGACACGTGCTGGTGTTATCTTGTATCACGGACACGACTTCCAAGAATGCGGCGGGGCACGAGTCAAAATTATTATATTGTGTGTTGTTGCATGTACGAGTGTTTGGTTTCTGGAAACGCGTATGAGGTTCTGTGGAATTCGTTGGCTTGCGTTTTGAGAATGTTATGATCGAGTTGACCGACTAATGGGCATTGGTGGATTCGAGGAATTGATAAATCATTCGCTTATACTGACTGTAGTTGTGGTTAGGTATATAATCTTGCCTTTTTTGAATACCACGAGAGTGGCAAACAAGTGTACGGCCCAAAGTGGTCACCCATATGAACGCTTCCAGCTCATGCATTTAGGTATTAGCTGACTCTCAAAAAAATCTATTCACGTTTCTTGAAGAAATTGAGGTCTACTTGTTAACTTAACTAAAACAAATCCCAGGGCCCCCAAGGGAGACAACAGGAATGGATGAAAGCTCTTTTTTATACGGTTTGCCGCATGGTAAGCAGACACCATAGCTAATGGACACTTGGCTTCAGCGGGCCTAAGATGGTTGCGATTTTATCACATTAATTCATAATAATTCATATTTCGAATTTAAACTTTCGTGAGACATGCTTAAATAATACTAATAATTACACGGTTCAACTCACGTATTAAATGTCACTACGGGCGACATGTTTTAATACGTGAGTTGAAACGTGTAATTATTAGTATTCATCATATTTCATTTATTGCAAAGTTATCTATCATGTGGCACAAATAGGTGTTACTTTAGGGTAGGTTCACACATGAAACCTGTTAAGGCACAGCAAGTAGGCCTATTTCTTAAAATTAAAGCTACTACTAAGATATACAGTCACACACATCCATTAATTTAAAATAACCGCATTCTGGCACTTATGTTCGAGGCATGAGATTAGAAGCTTATATATCATTTTATTATGCTGTTTATACTATAGTTTTTTTTTTATATTACCTATAAGACTAATGTATAAACAAAAGGCCTCACCCAAAGAGTGCCAAAGTGACCGGTCCTGCGCCACTCGCATCCAGCGGACTCCAGCAACCTTTACCAGGTTATCAGTCCACCTTGCGGGGGTGGGGGGGGGGGGGCTACCCACGCCACGCCGCCTGTATGTCCAGCAGTGGACGTCTTTCGGCTGATATGATGATGATGATAAACAAAAGTAACGTTATCGTTGTAGATAAGAAGTTCGTCACGTTCTGACGAGTACGCGAGTGCGAGAGTGAGAGCGTCCTATACACAACGGTAAGTGATAAAACGCAACCATGTTAGGTACGCCCGCTGAAGACTCCGCAGCGCGATAGATTTAGATTTTAGATTTCTTTAATTCATAAAATAAATTTATATTATAAGTTAACTTTAAGCTAATTTACACGAATTTATTTAATGATCGTCAAATAATGAATATTAATTGTACTTGTACATATTATTATGATAAAGTCAAAATAAGGAATATACATATTGATATTGATATATGTCGTAATGATCGTCAAAATAAAAACTAGAACATTATCAAATTATAATACACTTTAAATTTAATTTAATTCCACCTTGTCAAATATATAATAATAATATGTACATTGATTTAAACTTTCACGATTCTCACACATTATTTATACTAGGGACTAAATAAGTGCTATGGGACTGAGTAAGTAAGGGGTGAGGTAAATAAATAAGTTAATTATACGCGATTAAGTCCCGTTTAGTATAAATAATTATATGTCCATATACTCAACAGAATACAATGGATGTTCTAATGAAAAGATTCTCAGCTGACGTTTGAATGTTTCGTCAGATGGTTCAGTTCGCAATTTGGCGGGTAGACGCTCGTAATGCGTACCATCATACCATCCTTTATAGATTTGACGATTAATTGTGTCGACAGCTAGAGACGAAAGCAGGTCCTCACTCCCAACACATAGCGCATCCTCGGCAGCTCTGGCGACTTTAATCACCAGGCACAACGCCACATATAACCCGGTTACAATATCTGTGGACCTGGCGTCGATGACGTCACGTCACGTCGGCGCTCTGGTACGGTGCGGGGCGAGCGCGGGTAAAAGAGAAGGGGGAGGGATTCCAGCGAGGAGGCACAGATATTGTAACCGAGTTGTACCTACAGATCAAGTAGTGGTGTTATAATGGCTGCGGTCTTCTAGAAGTTGGAGGTACTTCCCCAGTAGGGCTGCTCCAAATATGGGCAAGACGGCATACCGCTGTGCCCTCTCTCTTTCATTAAAGTGCCAATTTGTGACCAATTCCAAACCCCTAGAAAATGCATATGTTAATTCAAAATCACTAAATAAAACATCGACTAAACCATTCAGCACGCTCCAATCACCCTAAAGCCCATAAATTCAAGGCTACATTTCGAAGGGTCATATGCACCCTATACTTTCTATAGATTCATAAAACTATTATAAGTGTAGATAAATTGGAAAGACGTAACTGTCCCTACATTTGCAAAGAAATGAAACTCATTTGCTCTCGCCGTCATAACACTTGTCACGGTAAAATCGTTAGGCAAACACAATAAAATGTAACTCTGAATTAGCTCCTCGTTTTACTAGCTGTAAATTTAATAGGCAGGATGAGCACACTGGACAAGGCACAGAAGGCTCGCTTCATACAATAGTATATCATGCGTGCGGTGCTCAAAAACATGCCTCTTTGGTCCAAGTTAGTAAAGTGAAGTATCCAGTTAAAAGGACACATCGAACGCGGATCGTGCGCGGCGCGGGGCGGACGCGGCGCGGGTCGGGCGCGGTTGAAGCGGTATATTCACACTGCAGGCGGGCGGCGTCTCTATAACACAGTAGGCTTGTGCTTGCTCGTTCTTTTACGGGAGCGCTCCGTACTTGTTCAATCGGTTTGAGGAACTAGTTCGGTCTTTTAGTTCCTTCGCTCTTTTAGGTCAGTGTGGGAGTGGCCGTTAGTTAAGCACTGTTTGATTCAGACGGTGCGCGTCCGCGCGATGTTAAGCCTGCAACCTGCAACACACTGGTGCGGCGTGCCGTGGCGGTCAATAGGAAATTTGTCAGCTAATGACAAGTTTACTATTGACCACCGCGGCCAGGCCGTGCCAGTCTGTGAGAGACCTTACCCGGTCACGTCACCCGCATCTCGTTCCATTCCACTCTCGCTCTGCTGCTAAAGACCGAAGACCGATTAAGATCGTGATTGACGAACTAGTTCTTTTCGTTCCGAGGTGGGAATTAATTCCTAATAGTTCCTGACCGACACAAGCCTATAACACAGTAATAGGTACGCGGGCCCGCACTACTGTGTGATAGAGATAGTGATAGAGATATTAAATGCGTTGGTAGTGAGAGAGATCAATCGCCCGACCCGCGCCGCGCCCGACCCGCGGCCGCGCTGCCCGAGTTGTAACTTAGCGCCGCGGGCCCGCGGCGGGGCCGCGATCGGACCGCGTTCGATGTGTGTTTGAAGTGTAGTTTCAATGTTTTACAACTTGCGCGGGCCCGCGCCCGATCCGCAAACGCGACCGGTGTGTGGAGGCCTTAATTGTTCTCGCGATTATGGAAGTTGTAACAAAGTTGTCGTGTGTAGTGTATGTAACATAATCATGTAAGACATTAAAATTGTTAAGTTGGAACAGGTTCGAAACGTCGAGGTAAATGATCTAGTTAACCGTACAGTAAGCTGTGTATTGAGAGAAGTGGACATCCCTTGAATAGCGCTTTGCTAATATCATAGCACCATCATTGTAAAATACAGAGACATGAAAGTGATCATATCCCTATAGAACATGCCGGAGATATCACACTTTATATCTCGAATCGGACTTCAGTTGTACGTTTCATATACTGTAATAATAACACAAGTAAAAATATCGCTTCTAAATGACTTTACAGAGTTTACAGATATGCTGTTGGTAGCAAACCAAGAAAAAAACATAAATGGAGCATTATGAACAACCTAGTGAGTATAGTGAAGTGAAGTCGGTTTTCAACCAAGCCTAATAAGCACACGCTCACGCACACATACACAAACTAAATTGCACACTTACCTTATACTGATAATTTAAGACTAGCTTCCGCCCGCGACTTCGTCTGCGTGGACCCGGGATAAAACTATCCTATATTTGAATCCGGGCTATAAACTATCTTCGTGCAAAGTTTCATCCAAATCGCTTGAGCCGTTTAAGCGTGATTGAGGAACAAGCATCCAAACATCTAAAATCTAAACATCCAAACATCTAAACATCCAAACATCTAAACATCCAAACATCTAAACATCCAAACTTTCGCATTTATAATATTATATATATACAGGATGGAATCTTGTACGTGATCCAAAATAGCAAAATGTGAATCTATCCATGATTCTGAGCAACTTTTATTATGGGACCAACTTAGTGTTATGCCAAAAAAATCCAACTATTTCATTAACTCTGCTCATTTTAGACTGACAAGAATGTATGAACAGGTGTGTTTTTTTTGGAGATTCCATTCATTCCACCCTGTATATATATAGTAGGATAAATCATAAGGGCACTGGTTCGGATGGTAGAAACAAAGGTATAATGACGTCAAATATGACACTTAAAAGAGCATAAAAGAGCAGACAATAAAAAGTAATAAAAAGCTAAAAACACCATAAAAAGTTTTGCAATCTTGCACACTGATCTTGGCAAAAAAATGTTCCTAGGCTTATATTTTTGACCTGTACAAACGCCAACACATGTAACTGACTATCCTGTATTTATATACATATAACCTTATTACAATGCACACAAAGCACGGATGGCCTGCTGTGTTGTCGATAATACTCTACTGCTCTTTCAAAAAGCGTCATCGAGCGTAACAGCGGACCTACTGTATATTTACAAAGTAGCTATTCACGGTTAACTTGGCGACAATCGAGTTACTAACGCGTGGGGTCGCCAAAAATCAACTTGTACAATTATTCTTTTATTAGCTTTACTCACATCACCCTCGGCGAGGGGCGCAGATTGTAGTAAACATTCGAGGGTTAAAAATTTAAGTTAAAGTTAGGTTTAAGTTTAAGTTGGGATAACGACAGGCGCGCTAACATTTGCTTAAGTAATTCAAATAGTAATCCTTTAAGAACTTAAGTTCTTACCGGTTCTTGTTAATGTTTATTAAAATGCGGTGTAAGTGGCTAAGTTTTAGAGCTAATGCAACTACTTTGGTCTATAATTGTACAACTATGAGTATTTACTAGTCAAGTTGGGCTTGTGATAATTAATTAATGAATTAGTTATTTAATGAAATAATCTGCTGGTGAGTAAGGCCGTGGTTACACAGGACAGCACAGGAATTGCTCTCGCGTAGCCACGTGCGTTTATACGTTGGCGTAAACGCGGCTTAAGGGACATGCGATGTTATAGGGATGTCCCATTTTGTCAATGAAGACGGACGGAACTGCGGCGCCCGGCCCTGCGATTGTCCTTAAAACAATCGCATAATTAACAGATATAGCATAACTATCATGTTTGTCATTTGGCAGAATTTTGAATTAGATACACAACAGTAATATGGCCGAATTTACTTTCGCAGAATTTTACGTAGCAGAACGTATATTCCACCGAATTTCTTGAAGCATACAACTAATATCACCGACTTTATTTTTGCATTATTTTATGGGCCAGAATATACGTTTCGCCGAAGCCGTACAAATATTGAACCGTGCTGCTCTAGGTGACAACTAGCGCGGAAAGCGTTCTAAGGCAGGTCGGTGTAGGTACGACGAGCGGAGCGACGACCCTAAAACGCGCGAGCCAAGCGAGAAATTGTACAATACCTATTACTACGGAATTTCACGAATCAGTAGTATAGTAGGCAGTAGGGAACAGGGACTTAGTGGCAAAACCGACTCGGATCGCGGATAAGTTAGAAGAAGAATGCGAGAGCTTTGCTCCCGCTTCCGTCTTCGAGGTTATTTTTTTTATAAAAGAGCAGAAAACTTGTTTAAATATCAACAAACATATTAAAACAAGTTTTCTGCTCTTTTATAAAAAAAAGGATTTGTCATTATTTTTGGTTTAAATTTTAAATATTTTCACGAATCACCTAGACAGTAGGGAACAGGGACATAGAGGCAAAACCGACTCGGATCGCGGATAGGTTAGAAGACGAAAGCGGGAGCTTTGCTCCCGCTTCCGTCTTCGAGATTTTTTTTTTATAGAAGAGCAGAAAAATTGTTTTAATATCAATATAATGCCATTGTACGATTCTGCCAAAGAACGTTGTGTCAAATGAAAGTATGCCAGCTAAATATTATGCGATACAAATTTCGGTGACACGATTATTCGATCATATGACTATTATTACAATCGTCATTATGCCAATGTACTATTCTGCCAAAGGAAGTTATGCGAAATGACTGTATGCAATGAAATTTATGCGAAAAGTAATTCTGCGAAGTGATGATTCAGCAAGCTCGATTCTTCATACAAACGTAGTTACGTCCTTACTTTAATATAACATGTCACATTATCATGAAATTCTCTAAATATAATGAGGTAAGATATATCTAGGGCTAAAACTAGTTTATGACTCTTAAAATGTTAATAGAAAGAAAATAGAGCGAGTACAAGTTTTGCATTTTTAGACCCCAGAAAGTTGTTCAGTTCGGCGGCCTACTACGACCAAAATATAGTTTAGATTGAAGTCAAAACCTATTTCCGGTGTCGATTAAACTATGCAGTTTGAAAAGAAAAAAGATTTATCAAAATTGATCTTGTAGTTTTAAAATGAGAGCGTAACTACGAAAACCTTAAAATAAATTACAAAAATTTGATGCGAAACTGCAGCGAATTACTCTAGCGCGGGGAACGGTCCGGGGCGGGGGGCGGCGGTACGCACTGCCCTTATCATAGCTACTCCTTGCCGTGCGCTTAGTTTAGTGACAATAGTGACCCATTTGCTGTGCGCGGGAGCGACGTATTGTTTTGGTGAATGGTGAGTTATCTTCCTACGATAATCGCGGTCAATTCACGACTTGGACTGATAAAACGGATTTGATTTTTCTTGGTGATACTGGTGGTGTGTGTGATCATACTGATCATACTGATCGACGATCTGTGGCTTTCTTATGGACTTTGCATTTTTATGTTACAAAAATGGATAAACCGGGTAAGTACCTACTTATATGCATTTTAGTCAAGTTCCAAGTATACAAATAAATTATATACATGTAATATGTACATATTATATTAATGTATATGAGTACCTAGTCATTAATCCTTAGTTGACGTGTTATTTAATTTATTTGGTAGGTAAACAAAAATTTAATCTCACAGTAGGTACTCATTCGGTATTAAATAGGTGTAGGTACCTACGTAAATATCACTTGGGTACGTCAAATCATTCTGGATATGGCTTTGGTGATATATAGTTTGATTCTTTTATATAGCCAAAACAAAATACTTACTTAGTTAAAAAAAAAAATACGCTATAAATTTAAATAAGACGAGGATGAACGAACGAACTTTATACGAAAACTACCTATCACACATTATTGCTTAGAAATTTTAATTAGTTTACCTAAGTAGGTATGTAAGATAACCACTCAAGTGCCCAGCGCAACTACGGTTGCGAATCGCCAAATCGCAAAGTGCTCTCTCAACACTTGTTGCGAGGTGGAGTTCAAACGGTTTTTAAATGATATCTATGTGGAAAGTGCGAAGAGCTCTTTTCCGTTGACTTAGTTAGGTAGAGGATTAATGTGGCAATATAAAAAAAATAAAAACCGCAGTCTATGGAACATTTTTACAAAAAGTAAAGTTGTTTTGTTGTTGAATTGCGAAATGCTCGATTCTGAACAAACTGTTTTCAGGTTTTGCGTTATTTTATTAACACGTTGTATATCATAATTATATATAGAAATTGGCACTTACCTACCCTTCCACTTTTTTGATCGAGTGACCTGACAATAACAATACTAGGTAGGTATCTAAATAAAAAAATGACGACGCGACAATAGCAGTTGTTTCTCGATGCTACTTGAACCTTGGTTGTAGGTATTTATTATTTATGTATGTACTAGGTTCTTACTATATTATGTGCTCAGGTTGGCGCTTGTCCAATTTGTAGATATAAGATGTACAAGGTACATAGGTACATATATTTTTCAACTAAAACTATAAGGGGGCAAACAAGCATACGGTCCACCTGATGGTAAGCGATCACGGGAGCGTATAGACGTTTATAATTACCTATAGTTATTATTTTTTCTAGAAGCGAAAAGGTGTTCAAAGACAAAATTATGGCTATCGGCTCGAAGGAAGAAAAGAGGATCGGCTCGTCGTCAAAAAGAAAATATAAATCCTAATAGGTAAGTTATAATAAGGCTATAAATTCAAATTTCATTTAACTAGGATCATTGTTGTAAGTAGGTACTTTTTACCAAAAATAAAAACAATAATGTATGATCTTTTTTTATTTCCTTCAATACACCAAATCTTCAATGTGAATAAATATTTATAGGGTAGGTTCCTAGGAAAAAAGATCTGGATTCTAATTAGTGCGTATTTTTATTGATCATAAGATATTGGACACCTATTTTAAAAATACACACAACCGAACATAGAACCTCCTGCTTTTTTGAAGTCTGTAAAAATGACGAAGTTATGGCGCGTAGATAATCCGCGTGACTTCACAAACGTATGAACCGTGACGTTACGCGCACTTATAACTTCGACATTTTTTGTTTAGTGACCAAAAGAAAAAATACGTGTCTAATATTTTTGATCATCTATAATACGGATTTTAGAGTTACTTATTTAAAAATAGTTTAAGTACTATCACTGTAATAAGCTTGTTTTGGGAAAAAGACTGACTGTTAAGTTTCTTGCGGCGTTTCTTCTTCACAGTGGTCTCTGCAGAAGCGCTGGTAGGGCTTGACTTATAAAAGTGCCCTTGGCGGCCTACTTGCAGAATAAATATTCATTTATTTCATTTATAACAAAAATAGTGGTAGTGGTATCTGAAAATCTGCTATGCAATTATGGCACTAGGTTGTTAAAATGACAAAACCTGGTATATTGTATGTTATACTTATGTTACTAGTTACTACTACTTTGGTTGGCACATCAAAACTTGTAGCCTGTACTCTACATTTACGTTTTTAGTAGGTTAAATAATCAGTTAAAATTTGCCTAGCCGCACTTACGCACTTGTTTGTTTTTAAAATGTCTTTATTTAATATAATTAAAGGTTTTACAATACTTACTAGTCTAGTGTACGTTAAAAAAAATCCTAGATAGTAAAAACATATAGCTGCCAACAGTTTAGTGAGCTAAGACGCTCATTATAAACTTTTTAAATAGACAATACGGGTCTATAATATACATAATTTTGAAAACATAATTAATATTTACGCAAGAAAAGGTAAAATTACAATGTTGATTTAGTATGCTTGCCTTGAATAGCGCGCATTTATTGCATGCAGGTAAATAAAATAACTAAATAATATTACTATAACTTAATACTATCTACCACTACGTAGTAAGTAATTAATGAGTATACATTAAAATATCAGCAATTTCATTCGACACCATAAAACGTAATTTTACTTGACAAATCGTAAAAGTGGTGTCGGTAGAATAACATTTGTGTCGCTAAGTAAACAATTAGTGCATACAATGTAACGAGTGCGTAAGTGCAAGCGGTCAGATGCGAGCCGTCACAGCGGGACCGGTTCTCGCGCGACGTCATCGGACCCGAGCACGTAGTGATGTGGTAGCCTGTAGCGTTTGTACGTATCGATGTATGGTAAGTTGCATAAGCGGCTTTTACCTATATTTCTCACGAGTTTATTTTTGTGATGTGGGTTTTTATTTAGGTAAAATGATCTGGTTTGTTTTAAAATAAATGGTTTTATCAGTGGTAGGTTAATTTTATGATGAAGTTTTTTAAGATTAGTGTGAAATGGAGTATTACAAGAAATCTTCACCGCCTTATTTTGGACTACTTGCAGTTTATTATAATTTGTATCGTGAGTGCTACTCCAAACGGGACAGGCATAAGTTATGACGGGCCGTACGAGAGTAGTGTATATTGATACTTTAGTACTGGGGCTCAGTTTAGATCGTCGATTCATTATCTGAGATAGTGCACCCAATGCTTGCAATCCCTTTGAGCTTAATGCTGTCACGTGGGTACTCCAGTTTAATTTATTGTCTAAAAATACGCCGAGGTATTTTACCGACATGCTCCATGGAATCTCATAACCACCCATTTTAAGTCTCCTCAACGGTAGTTTACGTCGCCTTGTGAAAATGATGGCTTCAGTCTTAGTCTCGTTTAGTTTCAGCTTCCATTGGGTAAAAAAATCTTGAAGGAGTTCCATTGAGAGCTGGAGTCTGGAAATTATGAGATCAGTGTCGTTTGACGACGTAAGTGACGTAGTGTCATCTGCAAAGCATGCTAGAGTCGTTCTAGGTTGAACGGGAATATCGTTAATATAGAGGAGAAATAGATAGGGCCCCAATATTGAGCCCTGTGGTACACCAGCTACAACAGAATGCGGACTAGAAGCAATATCTCCAATATGTACACGAAACGTTCGGTTAGATAGATAGGAGTGCATGATTTTAATTAGTGGCATAGGTATTTTACTTTGTACCATTTTGTGAAGTAAGCCCTCATGCCACACGGTATCGAATGCTTTTTCGAGATCTAGCAGAAACATACCAGTGGAGTTTCCCAGATTGAGGTTGTGTACGGCATGCTCCGCTACTCGGGCAAGTTGCTGGATGGTAGAATGACAATTGCGAAAACCAAATTGTTCACTTATTATAAGTTGCTGTGTAGCATGTCTCAAACGGTCACATATTATCTTTTCAAAAAGTTTACCCAAACTTGGAAGTAAGCTAATAGGTCTATAATTCGACGGGATTTTGGCATCTTTACCAGGTTTTTTTAAGGCTATAACTTTGGCAACTTTCCAGTTCAAAGGAAAGTAGCAAAGTCGTAGGCAAGAATTAAATATTCTTGTTATCTCCACTACTACTTTTTGTGGGATATTTTTAAGAAGTATATTGTTAATATTGTCTTCGCCTGGTGACTTCCGTATTTTGAGGTTACGAATGTGGTTGGATATTTCCGATGGATGTACCGGTGAATCTAAGGTTGTAATTTTTGAATTCAGAATGGCATCTACCGACTTAAACACCATCGACTCGGTGTGGTTATTACGCCAATTGAGTGTTAGAGACATGTTACCCAGAAAAGCGCTTGCCAACTCCTCACATTGTTCTGAGGTGTTTGCCGTAAATGTACCATCAGGCCGACTCAAGGGGTCGACTGTATTAGATTTTGGTTTTAGCGATTTCACGAAACGCCATAGATCGGAACTGGGGTTGTCTACGCTAGCTAGCTTATCCTGCCATTTGCTGTCATTATGTTTTTTAATTTTTGTGCTAATATTATTTTGCAAATAATTGATTTGTGTCCGAATAATTTTACGCTCACTAGGTTTATTTTCACGCTGTTCACGACTTCGGAGTTTGTTTTTGTACTTAATTAAGCGCTTTATATTACGAGGAAGTGTGCCACGCTCAATCTGTTTGTACGAGCTCAAACTTGGAATGCTTATATCTCTTGCCTTAATAATGTGATTTTGCAAACGCGTGACAGCAGAGTCTACATCTAATGCTGAGTTATGAACTTTGGCGGATAAGTCAGTATTGTCATTCAAGAAACGTTTGAATTTTGACCAATCAGCTTTTTTATAATTCGGCCTGAGTTTAGTTTTATTACATAAGTTGGTACCGTTAATGCAAAAGTAAATAGGCAAATGATTAGACGAGAGCGCTGGGATTGTACAAATATCGTCTATATTATGGATATTAGAAGATAAAACGAGATCAGGTAAGGTTGGTGTTAGTTCCGCTCTGTAATGTATTAAGGAAGGTGAAGACGGCGCGTGTATATTATAATGATTTTGGGTCATGTGATTAAACAATATTCTACCGTTTCTGTTATTGACTCGACCATACCAATACTGATGACGGGCGTTGAAGTCACCCATGACCAACACATTACTGCCCGTTTTCATAAGGACATCGATATCACTAGGATTCAGAGCTAAGTTAGGAGATTGGTAAATGGAGTACACTACATATTTACGATTACACAAGGTTATTTCGATACCAACTACCTCCAAATGTACAGTCGAGGGTGGTTTAATTTGCGAGTGAGGTAAGCCGTTTTTTATTAATATAGCTACACCTTGACCTCTCCCGCTGTAATGTTTGTCGGTACGATAACATTTATAACCCGGTAGCTCGAAATTGATGTTGGTGGTTAGTCTAGTTTCGCATAAGGCTACCACATCAGCATTTATATCACTTACCAGTAAGTCCAGAAGTTCAGACCGCTTGCAACGTACGCCATCCGCATTCCATGTAATAAAGCACAGTTTAGATGTACTAGACATAATTACCCAAATGATTAAGAACTAGCAAGATCTTATCCGCCATGCTTGAACAAGAAGAAAATTGATCCTTGATGGATTTAATTACTGTTAAAATTTGAATCATCTCCGCAGTTACCGGGTCTTGCATCTGCGACTGGTCCTGGAGTCCTGCGTTTAGAGTAGGGTTTATCCGCTGAGATGCTATTTGGCTGGTTTGTAATTCTCTTGGCGGTCCTGCTGCCGAAGTAGACCATTGTGCCGGTCGAAGACTTGGCCAATTGCCACGAGTGGCTTCAACGGGTCCTGGCCTATTATCTGGTTCTCGTTTGCCTGCAGGTGTTGTACGTCTTTTCAATTTTAGCTCATTGATATTCTCCAGATACTTAAGTCGTACGGGACAGTTCCTGAAATTTGCTGGATGGTCACCACCACAGTTGCAGCATGTAGCCGGGGTGTTACGATCACGTTTCGAGCAATCTTTTGTTCCGTGGTTATTTGGGCATTTAACGCAGCGTGGTGGCAGATTGCAATTTTGAGACGCATGTCCGAACTTTTGACATCTATAGCACTGTGTTCCGAGAGAGTTATTTGGTTTGAACTTCCTGACATGTACAACACAGTGGCATAAGTATTTGGTTCTGCGAAACTTGACTATGTCAGTGCCAGGTGGCAATTTCACCAAATAGACAGGGCTGCTTGGATCTTCAGAGTTCATTTTGAGTTTGCTTATTGAAACGCTGCCAAATCCCAGCGCACTGAGCTCCTCTTTGAGATCATTCTCGATTCCTGTCGGGAGACCACGAACTAGCGACTTATAGGTTTTTTCATCTTTCCTACTATGGGTTTGGTAGGACACTTTGTCTTCTTTCAAGGCATCTTTTAAGATTTGATGGGCCGCGCCTGTTTTACAGTGTACGAGGATCTTATTTTGTTTCCTGTACTCTAGATGGTACTCTGTAGTATGTTTGTCGAGCATGCTCCTTGCATGTACATGACTCCAGGACGGTTCTGCATCGATCCATATAGGTGGGATACTGGATCGTTTGCTCTTGTTTTCGTCTTGTTTCGATTCACTTTGATCTTCATTGCCGAATTTACTTAAGTCGTTGAAGCGGTTTTTAGTAGTAAGAGGCTGTTGAGCACCAATATTTCTCGCCCTATGCGCAGGTCTCTTAGGCTTCTGCCAATCTAAGGTATCATCTTCAGCTGGCCTTTTAGACGATAGACTGTCAGTGGACGACGATCGCGACAGGAATTTATCCATAACGATGGTGTTGTAAAACTATCGATATGAAAATCGATAGTGCACCCATCACTAGAGAGCTTATTAGCGCGCACAAAATATCGATACACGGGTAGCGTCTAGTTGCTAGCGAAGACCGCGAGCGAATGAATATTTTAACTGCGACATGTATAGCTCCGCCTCCCCGCGCGCTCTCGCTTTACTGCTAGCGCCCTGTCTCCCTCTAGGTGAAACAACAACATTTTAAAGCGTAAGCGCGCGATCTCAACGCGGAGTTGAGCGGACCTTACTGCGGACTCTTATGTTAAAAAAAATATGACAATCAAATTTATGCAACACATTAGTAATCCCATTTTAACATAGTTAATAGCTACCTCTCACGACGTTCTTCGGATAGCCTGGAGAGGATTATTATGACGAGAAAAGTTGAGGGCCAGACCACCCGCTAGATGGCGCACACAAACTCTCAAACACTCTTGCAACTACACCGAGGCCATACATAAAGCGGGCGATAGGAGCTTTTAATAATAATAATAATCTTGCTAACGGCGAGTACTTGCACAGACATAACCTTGTAGCCAGAATTATTCACCAGCAACTTGCTCTACTATACGGTCTTGTGGCCTCCGAAGTGCCTTACTATAAGTACACACCTGCACCAGTTCTCGAAAATGGTCGTGCCACGCTCTATTGGGATCGATCTGTGATCACGGACAGGACTATTCTAGCCAATAGGCCTGATATCGTGCTGACAGATCGATCGAAACGCCAGGCAGTGCTCGTCGACATCACCATCCCCCATGACGAGAACCTCTTGAAGGCCGAGAAGGACAAAGCCAGCAAGTACCTAGACCTGGCTCACGAGGTAACCGCCATGTGGGATGTTGATTCGACGATCATCGTCCCGATAGTCGTTTCGGCGAACGGCTTAATAGCGAAGAGTCTCGACCATCACCTCAAGAGACTCTCGCTAGGCGGCTGGATCAGGGGTCAGATACAGAAGGCGGTACTCCTGGATACTGCGCGGATAGTCAGGCAGGAGGTTCCTGTCTGTGTCGCCCTGACCGCCGGTAGCTTAGGCCCCGCCTCGTTGCCGGCTGCACCCTAGGTTAGGTTTTTATAATGATTTTATATTTTGTAGGTATAGTTTTATATTTTACTTTTTATATATAATTATTGTAAAAACCAAGTCTAAGACGAAATGTAAATAAAGAGATAATAATAATAATAATAATAGACATTGGAGAAGTCTGGTCAACAAGAAGAGGACATGATGTTACGATCCTCAGCATTGAGTATAATTTGATTTGGTATAATATCCTCATGCCTATTACATGCATAACGTCAAATAGGTTAATTGATAAACCAAACTAACGGTCTATTCTATTGCATCATTATAGCTATCAGAAACACAAAAATAACTACCTTCATTCACTTCCAAAGTCAACGAGCGTAGAAGCAACTGTCCAGTATGATGATGATGGTATGATAATCGGCGGAACATGTGATTTGAATTAATTAATCGACCCTTCCAAGAATGCTGAACATTGGCAGCAGACTACTGATAAAGTACCTAATATTCATGTAAATACCCAATTTGTATTCGTGACGCGTTTAAATAACTTCGAATGATGCTTTTTCAATGGTATGTAGAGATTCTAATTCTACAAGAACATTAATTGCAAGAACAAAGGAATATATACCTGTTGTTAAATAAATAAATAAATATTACGGAACAATCTTACACAAATTGAGCTGGCCCGAAAGTAAGCTCAATAGGGCTTGTGGTCTGGGTACTAGACGATGATATACTAAGTAGATAGACGAGCGATCCGTAATGGCATTTCATACAAAATTGGAGGCCTAGCAAGGCCTGCAAGATGGTCTTTTTTAATTTCCATTCCACAATTTGTGGCACAGGATCACGGCGTTCAGCCATGAAAATGAAAGTTTGATTTCTTGGAGTTTTTTTTAGTTTATTTCATTGCATGTTTGAGCACTATACATACCTCGGCGTGAAAAGGGTTGCCAGCCTCATAACTATCCGACCTCGCTACGCTCGGCCGCCTATATGTACACGGCCGGCAACCCCTTACTTCCCGGCCTCTGTAGTAATGTACTATTATTATTTAATGCAAAAGTAGCTTCTGCCCGCGACTCCGTCCGCGTGGAACTCGTTTATATCGTCGGTCCAAACACACTTTCACCCCCCATTTGACCCCTGCGGGGATGATTTCCGAGATAATAACTATGCTATGTTCTTCCCCGGGACTTCAACTATCTCCATACCAAATTTCGTCTCAATCGGTTCAGCGGTTGAAGCCTGAAGAGGTAACAGACAGGCAGACACTCTTTCGCATTTATAATTTTTTTTTTTAATATCTCAGGAGCGGTTAGCCTAGTGGGTAAGGGTAGATATTTGTGTGATGAGCATGAATATTTGTTTCTGAGTCTGTGATGTTTTCTATGTATTTAAGTACGAAATAAACTAAAAAAAACTCCAAGAAATCAAACTTTCATTTTCATGGCTGAACGCCGTGATCCTGTGCCACGAATTGTGGAATGGAAATTAAAAAAGACCATCTTGCAGGCCTTGCTAGGCCTCCAATTTTGTATGAAATGCCATTACGGATCGCTCGTCTCGCTCCGCCCGAAACGTGACACTTCGAAGCCCATTATGAAGAACACAACGTTAATATTTCATTGCATGTTTGAGATAAAATATGTAGGTATAGCGGTATTAACATTCAATTAAAAATGTTGCTACTTATTGTCAACGGTCTTATTTATCTCTGTCCCTTTGATTACGTATACTGTTTGCCTCTGGAGATAAACCTCCCCTTGCGTGGTAACTTCCATGCAGAGAGCGTTACCTACTTCTCTCTGCAGGCAACTGTTTCTTTATATTTATGATGTTGACCGTACGCGGATACGCCTGCTATGTTTCTAAGTAACTGCTGTTAAATACCTCGCGTAGAGTACGGCAGAGTTTTGAGTCGTTTCGAGCTTCAACTAAACTATTTCGGATTCTTTAAAACTTGGCCGATGTCAGCAGAGCACAAAGTTTGCCGCAGCATCTACAAAAACCGGCCAAGTGCGTGTCGGGCCACGCGCAGTGAAGGGTTCCGTAGTTGCCTGTCTGTCTTAGTTAGATCGACGTGCGGTGCGGATGCGTCGGCCGAATTTGTACGAAAATTGGTCTTTCCAAGTACACATTAAGTTGGTCGACTATTACTCGGTAACTACTTATGCCTACTTGTCCGTGATAGTTTTCCTTTTAAATTAATTATATGTACTACTACCACGATTTTTTTCATATCCCCAGTAGTAGCCATTTAGCCGGCAGGGGGGGGACACATGCCTCGAACAAAAATTAGGGATTTGAAGCTCAATATCTCGCAAACGAATCACTGATTTGAAAAATAAATTTAGAAAACCCATAATAGTTTTTAACGAGCTATCTAACGATACCCCACACTATGGGTTTAACGAGAAAAAAAAAATGCATACCCGCTTTTGGTGTAGGGGAGGTACCCTAAAAAAAATTTTTTTTAAAGATTTTATTGTATTGTTCTGTCGGCGTGATTGATTTATATACCGATGCTGAATTACAGTTTTCTAGTAGTAATGGTTACTGAGCTAAGCCGAAGACGGACGGACATGGCGAAACTATAAGGGTTCCTTGTTGACTTCGGAACCCTAATAAAAAAAAGAGTTGACCGAGTTGCATCATAGTACTCCGTCGAAAAATCGACTCTACCATCCAAGCTATTAGATTCAAATCCAATGACAATTTTATAAAATGTCGGCCTTTTCCAGGCCGATAGTTGACAGTCTAATGTCAGTCTTATTTATTGACATTAAGATACCTGATTGACAGTGCGATATAATGCCTCTGCTGCTGGAAAAGGGTTAAATAATGGGTTCAACCATATCTATAGCTCTTTAAAGTGAATTTCGTGGTAACAATGATTCGAGAACTGGCCAAAAGAAGCAATTGGTCTTTAGACTTTTTTTTACCACGATGTTGGCATACAATCTTGTGGCCTGCCTGATGGTAAACATAGAGCGTAGCCTATGGACATTTGTCATTCCGGATAGTCACAAACGCTTTGCCGATTATATAGCAATTGAGGATTCATTGTGTCGCCAGCCAGAGATAAAATAAGACCGCCTGTTGTTAACCTCTACTTTTACGTTTTTATGTCCTGTATCTGAATCTTGTTTTGAGGTCTGCAATAAAGAGTAATTTGTATTGTATTGTACAGCACGCCCTCAAGAGCTCCAGCAACCTTAGAACGTTCAACACTGCTTCAAAAGTGCAACAAACCTCCCAGGATGCTCAGATACAAGCAAACGCCTTCCTCAAATAATCTTTAAGGCTATGCAAACTGTTTCTATCCCCAGGCTCCAATCATCCTAATTTCCAAGACAAACATCTCTTGCTAATGTTTTCTCCGTGAACGTATTTATTTGGCCTCAAATGGAACCAGTCAGTGTCTATGCTGGCTTGTATCCAAAAAGCCGTATAATGGTTGTAATAGCGGAGCATTCACGATCTTTTGTTGCTGCCGATAGCGTATATTATCCGGTGAACTCCGCTGGCGCGCCTACGCACGTCATACAGTTAATTTATAGACGAAACGTAGGCTCTAATTCATAATCATTACTGTGACATGACCGTGTTTGTTTACCTATATCATTCTCGTTTATCACCGATAACTACTATATTAATATCTACAAGCAACAGCAAAGAACGTACGCGTATCATTGTTCGAGTATTAGTAAGCTGGGTCCTGCCTCATTAGCACTATGACTGGCGTGAAAAGCGAGAAAGGGCCCATCAGTAAATCATAATAACTAAATCTATTAAAACATTAAAACACCACATAGAGCAGCTATGCTTGCTCTGTCGGGGCCGCCGGGCCGATAGAGCAGCTATGCTTGCTCTGTCGGGGCCGCCGGGCCGATAGAGCAGCTATGCTTGCTCTGTCGGGGCCGCCGGGCCGATAGAGCAGCTATGCTTGCTCTGTCGGGGCCGTCGGGCCGATAGAGCAGCTATGCTTGCTCTGTCGGGGCCGCCGGGCCGATAGAGCAGCTATGCTTGCTCTGTCGGGGCCGTCGGTCATCTTGGCAGGCAAGACTTTTGATTATTCGAAAACCCCATTCACATCGACTCATCAATTTATTATACCACATTTGCGACGGGGGTTGAAATGGCGCAAAATAAACCACTAAAGTAAAAATATTAATATTTAAAGTCACTTCGCATTTTAATGCTGCGGACTTTTCTCTCAAAGTTGTAGATGGTAAAATTTTATAAATGCAACTGTGCCCCTTTTTACTTACGGCGCAAGAACTTTCCTGTACATTTTGTTCTTTATTTTTTGCTCGTCTTTAATAGTATTTGCGGGGGAAAAAGGACACTGCTTTAATTTTAACAATATTTTACTAAATGTTGAGTGATTAAAGTTGTATGAAATGAAAGATATTTGACGATAGTGGAATACGGGATATAAACGTAGTCGATGACTACCAATGAGGATATCTTTCTACTTAATTGCTAGCGTTTGTGTCCTGCAAAAAGACGCCGAGTGTAACCGCTCTTAATACTATTGTTCAATCAACGAATTACACGATCCAGATTAATTGACATGGTCCAATAGGATAAGTTTCTGACAAAAAAATCATTTTTGGTACAAGCTTTTATAGACGACTGTACTTTTCTGTATACCGTCGTCAACTACTCATTGAGACGACTCTAACGAGCCCAAACTTAACGGGGTTACGTCGGTTAAGTACTGAATTCCCATGGCCACCTTCTGTCTCCATCATGAGATCAGCTAGATGGTACCATAATATTGAATTGTCATCCAAACTATACCTTTACCCAAAATTTCAGCTCTATCGGATAGCGGCAAGTAAATGGATTGCAAATTTTGACGGACAAACATACATATATATATATACGAACAGTGCAAGTTAAATAAAAGCTTGTAAAAAGCGAGTTCATCAGATGTTCAATGGAAATTTGAATTTGTCTCGTCTATAATTGGTGTGCTCTCCTGCCGGGTGGTTCACAACCTTCGGTTATTCATCTCGCCCGATACGCTAGTATTGCATGACACTGAAAGGCCTGAGATAGTGGAAAACTATTTCACAAGCTACATTTGTAACTTGATGGCCGATTGCGTAACAATGATGTTTTGGGAAAACGTCATTGTCGTAACGCTCGATCGAAAAGTTACACAATTACCTCTTTGGTATTCTCAAAGATTTTCTATGAGGTAAGTCTAGGTGGTAAAAGTATAGGTAGATTAGAAAGGTTTCATTTCCGGGATATTTCGTTTTTCCCGGTATTCAGTCACATAGCAAAATCCGCGCTATATTTATGATTCGTAATTTCGCCGCATAAACCGTAGACGGTGGCTCAGTATATTGATTTAAACTTTCACGATTCTCACAAATTATTTATACTAAACGGGACTTAATCGCGTATAATTAACGCGATAAAGGTTCGCGTATATGGTGGCACAGTAGTTCACAGGTTGTATTTCAAAACTTTTTTTTATTCCTAATACTACTCGCAATACGGTCTGTCTGATGGTAAGTAGACACCGTAGCCTACGGAAGCTTACATTTGTGACTCCATAAGAATTACAAGCGCGTTGCTTAACTATATTGATTTTTAATCTGGTGATTGTTTCTTAATTTCGAGTCATCAAGACGCCCCTAAACTCGTTGCCCCAGATACTAAGACTTATATTGGTCCATCAGAAATGAGTCGTCAGTGGGCTATGAATGCCATGGCTGGCGAGAACTGCAGGCAAATTGCAGTACTCTAGTAGTGCGATGGCACTTGAGCCCCTCCCAACGAGTTGCGCGTGCCAAATTACCTAGAAACAGCGGCGAACGCACAGCACGCCAGCTTTGAAACGATTGTACACTTGTATCGTGGATTCGTGGACTTGAGAGAGTTTTAGTACGTACTTGGACTACAATAACTTGTGCGATATGCGAATGAGACTAAGCTACTTTACTCGTATTAACGATGTAATATTGAACTATTTAACACATTTTAGCTGTTGGAGCATGCTTGTGCCGAGCAGTAGGCAATTGGTTATAAAGCCGGCTGTACACATTGGGCCAACGTTGGCGCGGAGCAGAATGCAGCTGTGCGTTAGAGGAAGAGGGCTTTATATCGTTCTCATGCGTTTGCATAGCTGCATCCTGCTCACGCGCCAAAGTTGGCCCAATGTGTACAGCCGGCATAAGCGGAAGATGACGATGCTAATGATATAGTATAATAAGTATAGTCACACGTATTTATACTACAACTAGCTCCCCGCGGCTCCGCCCGTGTAGGTACAGCCAGTTACATTTTTTTTACGCTGGCTGTAAGCTACCTGTTCCAATGCTCCTAACAAGCACAGTGGCGAGACAATATATAGTTAGAAATAACGGGTTCCGAACACTGATCATGACTCTTCTTCGCAGACGAGCTGTTACGTTCGGACTACGGAATTTTTGCTCCTGCGGCCCCCGTCGACTCGTGATCAGCGGCGCTACCACGAAAATCGAAACTCGAAGTTCGTATACAGGCATCCCTGTCACTCGAGTGATGTAAGTGCGATAGAGATGGGAATACCCGAACTTCGCCTTTCGAAGTTCGTGGTTATAGCAGAAGTGTGTAGTCCATGTTTGTCAAACGTTATGGACTTCCATTCATCGGCATGCCGCGCGAAATTACGCCGCGTAAACATGGTCTTACCGAAAGCTAATAGCTAGAGTAGCCTAGTGGTTCGGGCATGCGGCTGTCAAGCGGCGGTCCTGGGTTCGAATCCCGGCACGCACCAATGAGTTTTTGGAACTTATGTACGGAATATTTACCGTTAGCTTTTCGGTGATGGAAAACATGGTGAGTAAACCGGTTTAATCCCAGTAAGGTCTAGATTTCTCTCGGGGTTGCAAGGTCAGATGGCAGTTGCTCTCGTAAAACTAGTGCCTATGCCAAATCATGGGATTAGGTGTCAAAGCGGACCCTGAGCTCCTTTAGGCTTTAGGGGCACAACCGGGAACGACGCTAGGAGGATGATGAAACGTGGTCTTAGCGAATCGTTGCGTCCGGAGACCAGACACACGTTTGATACTTGCATCTACTGTATTTAGCCCACTGTGCGGCCTTCAATATTAAACTGAACAACATAATGCCTTGCCTACTTACCAAATTATGCCCCACGGGACAGCCAAAACGGAGGAAGTCATATTTTTCTATTTAATACTCATTTGCCTGTATTTTCTAGTGTTTTATAAGCTACTTTGCCTAGTGGGTTACTAGTTCAGCGAAGTGTAAGTATCTGCCAGTTGATTACGACGTAATATATCTACCAATTTAGTTATATTAGTTAATATGTTGGTAGATAATCGTCAGCCATACCGCTATCAGTTTTTGCCGTACGTACATTAGCGTGGTATTCCACTCGTCCAAGTTCTTTGTCCAATGTGCATTGCTTCTCACTCACTTTTAAGGAGCAACCATCAAAGTTTTGGAAACGAAAATTATATGGAATTGTATTACAACAGTCGAGCTGATGATGCCTCGTAGCGTAGGTTAAAAGCTTTTTACTCCGAATCGAAAGTCTCGTGGGATAATTAGCTCTTTGGCATGCGGACGCCGTAAAAAATCATCAGGAGCCGTCTAAGGCCTAATGTGCTATATAAAGTACCTACGCATCCGTTTCAGTGGAATTTAAATTGTTTTGAAAGGAACAACGGGGCGAAATTTCGATATACGTCCAATTGCGACATCACTGAGAAAACTTGCAAAAACGGACCAGGGGACCGATTTTTGACTTTCGAGCGCACGCAAATCAAATAAAAGTAAATACGTTTGTTGACACTACGAATGGAAGGCACTTACTTTCTACCAATAGAATTTAATGCGAGTGTCAATACCACTCTTTTTTCAATTTTCTATCGCTATTTCAAAATGGCATTTCTTAATTTTTGTCAGTTTTCGAGTGAAAGAGTCGAGCGCTCGAAAGTCAAAAATCGGTCCCCTGGGCTCTGTTATGTGGAACGCGCTCATGAATCACGCCTAACGAAACTAGACCTCTACCTACGCTTTGTTACTACGAATCGCGGGGTCAAATTATATTTGTGGATGAACGGTGAGGTGAGGTTAAAACGAGTTACAGAACAGCGGAGTCCTATCTCCTGAATGGACAATATTATGGCTGCTCCACACAATGTGCCACCATGGCCCATATATGATGCAGCTATGCGTTAAAGGGAGTAATACATATTTTCATCTCATTCTACCACATTATAAGAGCTATCACGCAAGTAGCATATGTATTTGACTCGCATATTAATGATTCGTCGGATGTCACAAATTGTGGATACATGTAGCGATATCTAAAATTCTAGATAGCAACAATAAATCCAGCACCATTAATCAAAGTATTCAAATTTCGTGAGTGTATTTACAAAGCGAAACTTGTGTGAAAATAATGTATCAGTAGCCCCAAGAGGATAAGCCAAAAGGGTTGATTTAGGTTTCTATCAATGCGTGACAAACCGAGAGCACCAAATAAAATAAGTAGGTATGTTTGCCACCGCCGTGTTGGTGTAAAATAAATATCAAGAACACATAGAGCAGGATAGACTGACATGCCGGCAGACAGACTGAATTGATGCCATTAAGTACTTACCTATTTAATTTGCATATAAGGTGTGCAAAATCGCTTCCTATTTTCAAAAATCAGTTGAAACAATATTACCTGTCTCTCCCTTAAGTTGCCTTTTATGTATTGTATGTATATTGTATGTATGTATGTATGGTTGTATGTATGTCTGCGTATTTATTCATTTATTAGGTATGTATTTTAAAGTGTCCTGTTTAGTAATATTTGAAAGATTGATGTGTTAGTATGCTCTTCTTGATGAATTCCTGCACTACCTGTTTAAAATTCCAGTTTATATGTTTCCTGCTATACAAGGGTTGTCTGGAAGAGATCGCTTTAAAGCGATAAGACCGCCTGTTGTTACCATTATTTGTTCAGATTTTTTTTTGTAAGATGTTTCTCTCTTGTCGTAGTGTAATAAAGAGTATTTATTATTATTAACCAATTTGACTTAACCTTAAGATTTAATTTAACCTGGGCCGCAAATCCATTCGTCGTGGCGAGGGGGAGAGGAGAGAATGGGACATCCTTAGGATAACGCTTCTGTCATTTTTAATTTTGAAAGACAAGAGATATCACACTTTGTAAGTCTAATACCGACCCTATGGTTCTGACGGAAGATCAGGGGACCGATTTTTGACTTTCGAGCGCTCGACTCTTTCACTCGAAAACTGACAAAAATTATGAAATGCTATTTTGAAATAGCGATAGAAAATTTAAAAACGAGTGGTATTTACCACTCGTATTAAATTCTATTGGTAGAAAGTAAGTGCCTGCCATTTTGACACCACAATCGTATTTACTTTTATTTGATTTTCGAGCGCTCGAAAGTCAAAAACCGGTTTCCAGCGCTGCGGACTCCGCAGTAGTCATGCAGAGTCAGCGCATATTCTACATCACAGCAGATATCCCTCGACTAAGTTTTACTTACATACTTTATATTACTGTTTGATATGTTTTTTTGAAATGTTTGTAGCACTATACCTACTTGTTTGGTGTGGCTGAATGAAGTTATTATCTATCTATCTAACCTCAGAAATCGCAAGCTCAATGGAAAGTTGTAAACTCTGGAAGACTAAGAACCAGTAAAACGAGAGCAGCTGGGGTACGCATTCAATCTCGGTTGGGGCCACGGATCTCTCGTGATTTTGCCGAAGAATATAATAAATCAATAAATAAAATAAATATTAGGGGACAATCTTACACAAATCGACCTAGTCCCAAACTAAGCAAAGCTTGTACTATGGGTACTAGACGACGATATACATACTTATATAGATAAATAAATACTTAAATACATAGAAAACATCCATGACTCAGGCACAAATATTCGTTCTCATCACACATAAATGCCCTTACCGGGATTCGAACCCGGGACCTCTGGCTTCGTAGGTTCCAACTAGGCTAAAGCGGACGTAATAAAACGACGTAATAATGCATGGGATTTTTGACGCGGACAACACTGTCTGTGAAATATGATACGAAGTATAAAACGTTAACTTTTGTGCGTTGGATATACCTACTGTAAGATGATGATTGACCGATTTAAGTTAACAGTAACTTTAAAGTTTACTGCAACATATACGCATATTGCTTGTATCAGCGCAACCGAACATGTATAGATAGGTATTACATTGAATAAAGGATTCATAAAGACACTCTTCACCTTGCAACTTATTGGCCAAGTGCCATTCCTCCTCCATATTATTATCAGTACTTTAGTACATGGCGATCCTGCCAGGATACGCTACGCACTTAGACTCAATCAGGTATTGCATGTGTTGCTAATTTAAAATGCATATCTATAAAATGTGTGTCTATAAAACTGGTCACAAATTGTGGGTGGACAGTTTTTTAAAGAGAGCTATTATTTGAAAAAAAGAGCGTCCCAGTGGGTACCAACCAACCAAAGAAATCGAAATATATCTAATGTCGACTTTAACAACCTCCCCACTAAAGTAGCACCCCAAGTATGTAAGTGACGTGATCAGATACGCCGTAGGGCATTGTAGGGTGGCTGATAGAGAGCAGCCGAGACGGGGCTATTAGATTAAGAAGACACTTAAAAGCCAAGGCAGAATCTGTTTAATTTTTCACTAGGCAGTTGTGTTTAATGCCAGGAAGAATACGTCGGTTTTCTCAACAACTAGCTTCTGCCCGCGACTCCGTCCGCGTGGAATTCGTTTGTATCGTAGCTACATACAAACTTTCACCCCCGATTTCATCCTATTACGAGATAATTTACGGGATAGAAACTATCCTATGTCCTTCTCCGGGATTCAAATTATCTCTGTACCAAATTTCATCTAAATCGGTTTCGCGTTTTAAGCGTGCAGAGATAAGTGAGATAACAGACAGACAGACAAACACACTTTCACATTTAAATATAATATTAGTTTGGATCCAAGTGTCATTGAGACGGAGACTATTGCCCATATTCATAAACGTTTTGCATTCGCACTTTGATATTTTGTGTTTTTGGGAAAGAGGCCAAAGACATTTTAGTTAACAGCGGTTTGTTAAGTTTTATGAATAACCAGGTATAGCCCTTTATATGTGTGTAGGTCCTCAGTTATTTGTGTATTCTGACAATGTTGCTATGTATTATCATGTCGCTTTTTTTAATTTCATGTAGGTATCGTTGCGCCAGTCTTCGAACAACATAGGCTTCCTTTCCATTACCACATTACCAAAGGTAGGTATGTATAACTATCTACCTAAAAAGGTTTAGGTCCAAAGTTGTCAGCTTTGTCTTAGATACATAAAGGCTCATATGACGACAAATTTCTTGTGTTTAGGGACTTTTTGCCAGGGTAATACAGCTCCCACGCTTCGTCCCACGCTACAGAAACAGCTGTAAATTAACCAGAGTTCTAAATTAACTTACGCCTTTTGGATAATTGCTAAAATATTACGCGTTCCAAAGAGCTGGCCCGATAACTCGGTCGGGTGGAATACATTTAAATTATTCGTGGAATAATGCCACGAGGCAATTTATTACGATACTAACTCGTGCCTCATTCATTTATGTACAATTATTAATTTACTAGTGTTGACATATAATTCTCTCTCTTCACGTATTTTGGGCTGCAGATATCTTGCAATAATTTGAGTTACGTGATACATAGATATAATTAAACTTCACAATTTATCGTCAGATAAGGAAGCCCAATACGAAGGCAAAACAAACCAGGATTTATACTGTCTTTGTCTGTATTTTTTTTTACGGAGAAACTATCAAAGTACGAGTTAACTGTCAAAGTTAGCGCAATGTTTATTACATAACATAATATTATAGTCACTCTGGCTCCTCATTTTGATTCCTTTGATGCTAAGAATATAACCCAATTGCAACAACTTCAAATGCCTTAAACGTGTTGTAATGCCACATGACTTTCCCATTCTGAAAAAGAAATTGCATTTTAAGACTTTAATTTAACGCATCTTTAAATTCAATGAAATATGTACAACTGATATTAGATACCAAAATGTTACCGGTCGCCCAAACATTCATACAGAATAGAATATACAAATTTAAAACCATTCCATTTAATAAGTTTCCACCCACATAGCTCGCCCCAAGAAAAGACGTCCTGTAATATTCCTACATATCATACGAGAGTTTTTCAGCCGGCAGGTGCGGGCATCTATGTTATTTATGAGGGTCCCTCAATACCGCCATCCGTACGCGGGCGACGAACAAATCTCATAATATTATTATTTTTTATTCGAAAGGTGAGGGCTCTCAGTCCCGTATCACCTGAAATGTCCTGATTTATACATTCTTTGTTCGATGGACTTGTCTTTGAAGTAGGGGGAATGGGTGGGGCACGTTACTTATATAACTTTACAATTTTTTCTCCCGATAGTAAATCGAACTACTATGGATTGCTATAAGTATAAAGAACCCCGTGGGGTCTCGTTGAGTTTCTTACTGTGCCTTCTTAGTTCGGGAAGGTTCAGCAAATCACCAATACTTTTCGTGGAGAAAACTTGCGACTTGCGAATACCTATAGTTTTTAGGGGAATTTAGCCAGTATTGTAGTGCTGCATCGTCGATGAGTTCAGAATTTTAGATATGAAAACGAACAGTTATAAAAAAAGTTTCTCTTAATCGAAGACAACTTGGGGGGGGTGAACTGAACATCTGAATGCGGAAGGCACAAGATCGATGTAGTAGCGTCAAATTAGGCTTAGCGCTAGGCTTGCACAAATTAGGCTTAGCGCTAGGATTGCACAAATTAGGCTTAGTGCTAGGATTGCACAAATTAGGCTTAGTGCTAGGATTGCACAAATTAGGCTTAGTGCTAGGATTGCACAAATTAGGCTTAGTGCTAGGGTTGCACAAATTAATCCCTCCCTCGCCATATCTTAGGACTAGGCGTGGATATGGGGTCCACCATTATCTTATTGGTATGCCACTGATTCGCACAAAGCGCTAGTTATTTATTCATTTATTTCGAACCATAAGTCCATATTTAATTACAAAAAAAGTACAATAATTAATTAAAAAGAAAGATTACATTTAAATACATAAAATAAAATAAAATCATTAAATACTAAAACAATACAATACAATAACTAGCTCCAACATGTAAGGAGTTCCATGTGTGAGTGCTCCACCATCGGGCATTCCAACCTATCAACAATGGTGTTCAGGAGGCTGTTGTCACTGTCTCGCACACGGCGCATCAGAGAGGCGACTCGTTTACGAAGTATATAGCCTGAAAACACAAACTCTACCCTCAAACACAAACTCTAGCCTCTGCAAACATGCCTGATGCGCTGCAAAAGCGAGGCAGCCCCAACAACATCCTGAAACCATTATTGTATTGGACAAGTAAGGCATTGAGAGCTCTCTGCGTGCACTTGGTCCACATGCTACACGTGTAGAATGTCTGACAAAATGCCTTAAAAAGGGTTATTTTGACTTCCTTCGTACAACGTGCGAACCTGCGGACCAACATGTTGCTCCTCACTGCCAATGCCCTACGCTCCCGCTCCACATCAAGGTCATCTGAGAGGTCCTCGGTGACCCAGTGCCCCAGATATTTGAATTTCGTGACCTTAGTCGACTCCGTTTCTCCAAGTTTAAGCGGTGGTACAGATTTCGGCTTTTTGTTCCCTGCCTTGAAGAAAAGTAGCTCGCTTTTCTTAGAGTTATATCTGAGACCATGGGCCTCCACGTACCTCTCACAAATGCCAACCAAAATCTCGAGGGCCCCAATCGATGGGCCCAGCAGCGCCATATCGTCAGCGTAGCTAACGTTGTTCATAATTTGGCCACCAACTGAGCACCCCACCCTGGCACTACTGAGCTCATCGATCAAGTTATTTATGTACAAGTTGAAAAGCCGTGGAGACGTCAACCCCCCTTGTCTCACACCGCATTCCAACCGCGCTCCTCCGAGTAAGCGCCTGCCCATCTTACACTGTTCATTTGCTTGTGGTACCAATATCTTAAAATAAAAACCAGTTCTTTGGGTGTGGCTGTCTCCCTCAAGAGTTTCTCCCACAGTATATTGTACGAAACAAGATCGAAGGCCTTCGATAGGTCCAAAAAGCACGTGTATACTGGCGTGTTACGCGAAGTATAGTAATGAACCGTATGCTTGAGTCGCAAAATGCTTCTAGTTTTCTCAGACCGCTGAAGACTGGAACTCACTTGCTGCTAACCTTTTCCCACCTTCTCATAACTTGAGTCTTTCCAAGAGAGACAATATGTGCTATCTATACAGCAGCGCCCCCGCCACGTCAAGCAAAACACCGGCACACCCTTTTCTCGAAGCAGATCAGGCCATTTTCAACACCCTTATAACTTCGTTGTGGATAAATCTAGAAGCCTGACATTTCAGTAACCAAGCAGGCATTGTATAAACACAGTATATTTCAAATTTCATTCAATTTGAATCAGTAGTTTAAGAATTATAGCTACTCAAAGTTTCTTAATTTTAGTCGCTCACTCACTGACTGAATGACCGATCATTAAAACTCTAAGGCACTTCTAGCAGACATAGAAGCTTCAAATTTAGAATACAATTAGTGTTTGTATAAAATTTAAAATATTTTGCAATTTGGGTCCAGTTTTCTAGATACACCAACTATAATAGGATTACAAAGTTACATTTGCAGTGAATGGAACAAAAATTCTAAAGCAAGAATGGGACTGCATTCATTATTTGTTTGCATGTATTGACAACACTATAACCTACAAAAAGAAATGAGTTCCCATAAAAAAACAGATTACGGTAATGCTTACATGTAATACCCTCGACATCATGACTTACCATCATGTGAGATAAAGGGCAAAGGCTAGGTACCTAAGTATTTTGTATTAAGAAAACACCCTTTTTTTTTAAATGGCTTTATTCCATGTATACAACGTGTTCCCGCCAATTTCCGTTAATTGAAAGGGGGCATAGCTTAGGTCAAATAAAGGTAATTTCTCCAAGACACCAGTATCTTAACTCTTACTGTTATCAAGATATTCAACATTTTAATTTAATCAGTTATGCAACTTTAACCAGTGTAAACGGTTTTTTGACGAGCATGTCATGTGATGTCATTTGAACATTATCACATTTGACACTAACTTTTCATTAACTCTTAAGACCCTTGTACAATAACCGTTAATGCTAAATTTAATTATTTTGTATGAAAATCGAAAAAAAAACTTTTTTTTTTTTTTTTTTAACTAATTATGCTACTTTGTTTCGGTGAATGGACTCTGCAATATGCCGAAGTTCAAGGAAATTCATAAAAACACCCTGTATAAGTGAGTTTTGCGGTTACTCTACGTGAAGGTCACTCAGGGTTCGGATTATGGAAATTCTAAACTACCTACGGGGATTTGAACGAAAGGGATTGAAATATAGCTACGGGCTAAGTCGAGTCCCTATGACAACAACATTTTCCTTACAGAAAGACGAAAAACAATCCGTCTTGATATCGTTTTATGTTTAAAAATAGAATGAGGCAGATATTATTTGTCGTGTGACAAAAAACGCGAGATAATTTCACCTAATTTATCATAACAAATAATTCGACAGTCGTTTTATTTTTTTTAATTTTAGAGCTCTCCTTCTTCCTCCTTGAAGTTTTATTGTAGTGATAACTTAGGTATGCTTATTCTATTAGAAGCAAGTTTGTAGTGATAGTATGCTTAAATATTCTATTAGAATACCTAATATTCTATACCATTTATGTATAAAAGAACTAAAGACAAAAAGATAAGAAATGATTAAAATGACTCAATGCTTAAGTGTCTTCATTGGATAAAGTCACATTTTGGAGATTAAAAGCGGTAAAGCATACGAAGCAAGCATTCAGTTACTGCGTTCTTCAATAACGTAGAAAAAAGGACATGACTTGCAACAGTTGCATTGCAACCAACGAATTGACAATTTTACCTATCCTTTTTGTTTAACCTGACAAGGATGTTGACTCTTGTTTGATTTTACTATATTTTGCGGTTAATTTAAAACAAAGTAAAGGAACAATGGAGTGTTTTTTGTTGGTACTAAATAGCAGTTAGGTCAAAAAGTTTCTTAGTCATAACTATAATTGGCGAAGACTAGCACTGGACCGAGACGAGTGGCAGAAACAGGGCCTTTACCCAGCAGTGAGACCCAATAAAAATAGGCTATAAAAAAAAAATGTGTATTGAGGGTACACACCGCACAACTCGTAGCACTAGTACGTATAGTACGAACGGATTAGTGATATGTAAATTCCATGCTGGACACGACTTTATTGAGCCATATCTCCTTTAAAGCACAAAGCAGAACCAGCCGTAGGCAACATTTGTTCAGTGTACCTCTAGCTACAAATAATGGATCACACCATAGTCCCATACCGCGAATGTGCTCCCTGTACAATGATATTAACAAAGATCTGGACATTTACCAACAAAGTTTTATTACATTTAAGCATAAAGTTGTATCCCGACTTAAAAAGTCTTGAAAAAAAAAACCAGTAAATATTCTATACGTGTATTTAAATGTTGTGCACGGTTGTTATCGATGTTCAAATTTAACAAGATATTCCTATGTAACTTTTGTATAAACTACCTTAAGATTTGTATGTTGTTGCTGTGCCTTATAATAAATAAAATAACGCTGTACAAGCTCCTTACATCCATTTTGAGAGCAAAAATTAACGCACACATCGTTGCAAACAACGTTTTGGCCCCTGCTCAAAATGGATGTAGGGTTGGGTCTCGTGGTACTAAAGAGCTCCTCCTCATAGACATGACCATTTGCCAACGAGTCCGGCGGAACAAAGGGGCCATCTCGGCCGCCTGGATTGACTACAAGAAGGCCTATGATTCGGTGCCTCATTCATGGCTGAGGAGGATCTTAGAGTTGTATAAAGTTGATGCAGTTCTGAGATCCTTCTTAGGCGCTTGCATGAGGCAGTGGACCACAGTCCTTCGTCAACCGGGGGGAGGAGATTGCCCTTCTGATCCGCAGGACTTTATAAGGATTGAACGTGGGATCTTCCAGGGCGACAGTCTGAGTCCTTTGTGGTTCTGCCTAGCGCTGAATCCGCTTAGCACCCTGCTGAAGGATTCAGGACTAGGTTGCCGGCTTCGGAGAGGGGGTGAGGTCATTTCTCATCTGCTCTATATGGATGACCTTAAGCTATTTGCACCGAATGCACATGACCTCTTGGAACTACTGAAAACAACAGAAGTCTTCAGTAGTGCCATCAAAATGGAATTTGGTGTCGATAAGTGTGCGGTCATTCATGTACAGCGGGGGAAAGTTGTAAATTCAACAAATTTGCAACTTTCTGAGACAATGTCCCTCAAATCTATCTCTGAAACAGAAACCTATAAGTATCTTGGTACGAGTATGTCACAGTCCTTGGGTATTGAGGGTGAGGGCGTAAAGCGGGCGGTGAAGGAGCGCTTCTTTTGTCGCCTGACAAAAGTACTTAATAGTCTTTTGTCGGGCGGCAACAAGGTGCGCGCCTTCAACGCCTGGGTGATGCCCTTGCTTACTTACTCCTTTGGCGTACTAAGGTGGACCCAGACTGAGCTGGATGCCCTAGACCGAAGAGTCCGAGTACTGCTTACTGCGCATCGCATGCTACACCCACGCTCGTCTGTTATGAGACTGTACATCTCGCGGAAGTGTGGAGGTCGAGGCTTTTTAAATGCCAAAGACCTCCACAACCGCGAGGTGTGCAGCCTCAGGGATTATTTCCTAAACAACGAGTGTGGGATGCATCGCGACGTAGTAGCAGTAGACGGAAACTTCACCCCGCTCTCCTTGGCAAACGATAACTGGCGCAGACTTAAAGTGATGAGCGCCGAGGACCGCAGGGCGGTATGGAGGAGCAAGGAGCTACACGGGCGGTTCTACAAGGCCCTCACAGGGCCCGATGTAGATCTGCTCGCGTCGGTGAACTGGCTACGTTTCGGGGATCTCTTCGGGGAAACCGAAGGTTTTGTCTGTGCAATTGCGGACGAAGTTATCATGACGAACAATTACCGGAGGTATATCCTGAAGGACGGTACGGTCGACATTTGTCGGGCATGCCGCCGTCCCGGGGAGTCACTCAGGCATATTATCTCCGGTTGTGGTCATCTTGCTAACGGCGAGTACTTGCACAGACATAACCTTGTAGCCAGAATTATTCACCAGCAACTTGCTCTGCTATACGGTCTTGTGGCCTCCGAAGTGCCTTACTATAAGTACACACCTGCGCCAGTTCTCGAAAATGGTCGTGCCACGCTCTATTGGGATCGATCTGTCATCACGGACAGGACTATTCTTGCCAATAGGCCTGATATCGTGCTGACAGATCGATCGAAACGCCAGGCAGTGCTCGTCGACATCACCATCCCCCATGACGAGAACCTCGTGAAGGCCGAGAAGGACAAAGCCAGCAAGTACCTAGATCTGGCTCACGAGGTAACCGCCATGTGGGATGTTGATTCGACGATCATCGTCCCGATAGTCGTTTCGGCGAATGGTTTAATAGCGAAGAGTCTCGACCATCATCTCAAGAGGCTCTCGCTAGATGGCTGGATCAAGGGTCAGATACAGAAGGCGGTACTCCTGGATACTGCGCGGATAGTCAGGAGGTTCCTGTCTCTGTCGCCCTGACCGCCGGTGGCTTAGGCCCCGCCTCGCTGCCGGCTGCACCCTAGGTTAGGTTTTTATAATGATTTTATGTTTTGTATGTATAGTTTTATATTTTACTTTTTATATATAATTATTGTACAAACCTAACTTAAGATGAAACATAAATAAAGAGATAATAAAATAAAATAAAATAAAATGTATCAAGTTTTTTCATGCATGTGTGGAGAAAGAAAACAATAATTAGGAAAAATACATTTTATTTTTTCAAACTTGTCACATCACTAATCCGTTCGTACTGTCAGATGCCAACTAAATGCTACGAGTTGTACGAGTGAGTGCTACGAGACAAATACAGTACAAAAAAGACATTTAATTCAGAAACCTAGGTCGAATAAGATCGTTAACACTATATAAACTAGCTTAAGCACTAAGTCTCCATTGTACCGTGATGTCCTAATTAGGTTACGTATAGATAACGACATAGTGGAGGTATTTATAAAGGTCGTGTTAAATCAATTAGTAGGTACGGTAAAGGCCTGTCAGGCTTTGTATCGAGTCAAGGTGAGACATTTGACTATGACTATGCTTAATATGATACGGTAATACAACTAAGTGGCTTCATAATACCCTCGCTACTCGGCCAACGTTCATGTTAGACATATGTATTTATTAGTTAACTTCAATCCGGGCGGTAAGTGAGATTTACCGCCCACGGGCGCAGCGGCAAATATCCCTTCACACACAGGAGAAGACGTAAAATTGTGTACGCACCACGGGCGGTAATTCGTAAATCCCCAGATCGCATAATTATGGCCCTCACCTTCGGTTTGGGCCACAAACATCTGCGATCTGGGGCATTCACGAATTCACCGCCCTAGGTACGTAATGTAAGGTACTTTTGATGAATTACGTGTGTATATTAAAATATAACGAAACGGGTCACAGTGGGCTTTAAGGTCGAATATCGCGTGACATGTTTCGAACCAATACTTGGTTCTTATTCGTGAGCACTCGCGATGCCGGCGCGCTTAGCACATATTCGATATTTTCATGTCTGAGACAAAGGGAGTTTTCTATGTAAAATGCATGTATATTGACGTATAGGTTATAACTTACAAGTCATTTTACGCATTGATATGTCAGGAAAATTTATTTTTACTGGTTCATTCTAGAAGGATAGGTAAGGTTAGCGGCTTCACCGCTTGGTAGTAATATTGCTGTAATAACATAATGGAAAATCACATTGCTTACACAATGTAGAGTGTAAATACTTGAGTAAAAAAGGCACACTTCACTTTTATACCTTTGTCGTATAAGTCTCAACTTCCATATATGTTACAGTCCCAGCAAATGTATCCCAAATCGAAGACGATTTTATATATCTCCCGAACCGTACTCGAAGACAAACGTTTACCGAGAACAGACTGATGTGATTGTCTTTATATTCCTTTATGTAAATACGAACGAATTTTGTAAATAAAAACAGAGAAGTGGCAATAACCTAAACGAGATGGTGTTTGGGCCGATAAGATAGGCGGCGGAAGAGCGGAGCGCTATCGAGCCACATTTCCGAATGGCGGCGGGTCGGGGAGAATACGCCATTAGCGGAGCGGGGCAAAAAGGCGGCTCCAATTCTGATATTAAATAAATTTTCGCCCAAATCAATAAAGGAGCCAATTAAGATTTTTGGTTAATTATCGTTTAATTGGACCGCTCGGCCATGCGGAACGCACGATTGCGTTATTCGAACCGTTTACAAATACTGGCGTTTTTACCCTGGCGAGGATAATCGACCGCGGAGAAAAACGCGCCAAGTGCGAGAGCCCCGCGTTTTTGCTGGTAGTAATTACTTGGCGGCAAAACATTTCATTTTAACGGACGTTACGGTGCTGTATGATGTAATGGGAGCGATGTAGATTCTGTTTTAATTGGCGACTTCCTCTGTTTTCCTTGTGTTGAGATTCCTCGAGTTATTTTTATTAGCTTTTTTGTGCCTATCATGGCTCTTAATAAGAATAAAACTTTTTATAGATCCTCATAATAGTACTTGCCGAGTGGGATTTGTTTTACAATTCTATATGGGCGTCATGACTCACATACTGCATGGTAGCTGTATCAGAAAGGCGTATGAGCTACGCAAGCGAATTCTGCATACCTCTTTTGGTTTCGTGCGGCAGCATGCGGCAATCTTCGAGAATGAAAACAACCTAGAAACATTAAACGACGGACTGTAATCGCTCTCGGATGCCTTGTCTCTGGCTAATTGCTAATCACATGGTACGATCTAGGTACAGATGAGCAATTATAGAAATTATTCCAACTTTAAAAACACTACTTACACTGTTTTTATACGTTCAATCTTGTCTTCGAACTAGAGTATTTTAGAAAAAAAACCAAATTAAGAGGGGAGTAATGACATGTTATTATAAAGCTTTCAACCGGCGTCGGCAGTAATGGCTGGACGAAGGCTGAACGTAACCGAATTTTAATGGTGCTCAAATAATACATTTTGTTCCAATCACGCATAAATTTAAAAACAAATAAAACGTTTTGCTGCCGAACTAATCCCGACAATGTTTCCACAACTTTTATCGCGGGTACAAATTATCGGAAATCCATTACATGCCACTATGAAATACGCCTAATAGGCGACTCAATTACGTAATACGTCTGGCGCTTAAGTAATTTATATCCAATTAAGAACTGAGTAGTCAGAATAATTATCTTGACAGGGTTTAGGTATTTTCGTTTGAGCACGAGTGCCCAAGCAAAGGCTGTAATCCTAAGACGAGATGGGATAAGGGCGCAGTACTGGCCCTTTAATAAGCCTGATTTAATAAGCCCCCAGCCTTTGGCCCATGTTTTTGTTCCTTCGCCCTACGGCGCCTATCTTTCACGATCGCCTCCTCAATATTAAAATTTGATGACAAGCTGCGCTTCTAAACCCGTAAAATATAAAATGTGAATGAAATGGAATTCGAAAATATTGTACAGCCGGAAGGTAAAAGCGCCGAATAAGCATTGACGGTTTATGAAGAATGTTTGTGTTGATTCATGGACAATTTTACGAGTATTCAGAGTAGGTTGTAATTCAACGTTATCGTTGGGAGAGGATAAATGTCAAGATTTATTGGATCACCAATTAAAAAGCCCAGACAATTAGTACGGCGATTAAGAATTCATTTGACTCACTATCCTCTGGCATGACACCCGGGTGTAAATGGAATGAAACAGATAAAAGGCGTTAATTGACACACCACCGAGCACATGTGACTCGTCTTGTAGAGCAGTTAGAACCGCTCTACCTCATTCTTAAAAATCCGGAGACTTAGAATTAAGCGTCCTTAAGATTCTACGCAGCAGCCTCGGTATTTAATCCACTACATGGCATAATAAGTTAAAATAACATTATTGTTGGGAAACTCCGCTTTGGGTATTATTCGGCTTGATACATTTCAATCACATTGAGAATTCTGCGCGCTCTCTTCCATACTGGCCGAGTAGGACGCTTTAGAACGAGCACGCATCACTTGAAATTCATCCAATGCAATGCAATGTATGCTTTTAGTCAAATAGGAGGTTAGGTTAAGTAGAGCTACTAAAGATTTGTGTTCACCGATGTTTATTAAAGACTTTTGAGGTTGACCGTGACTCTGTGACCGACTCAATAGATCAAACCTAACCTAACCTTTTTTTTTTTTTTTTTTTACGTTGGGGGAATGCTTTGACGCACCGTCTGCCCGGTCAGGGGGACCAGACGGGTGTGTGGGACTCCCGGACAGAATGCCCAGACTACCCACTAAACCCCCAACGATTGTCCAACCATGTCGCTGCCAAGGAGAGCCAAAGGTTCGCTTGACGCATTCTACTTTGACAAACCTAACCTAACCTAACCTAACTTGATGTGAAGACAAATTGTCGGAGGAGGTACAATACCTACCAACTATTTCGCAGCAGCCCAACTGGGCTACCAATACTGCGATTATAGCAAATAACTGGATACGGTCTATCTGATGGTTTGCGGGATACCCTATAAAAAAACCATTTAAACAGTGATGTTTTAAATACATAAGGTTGACACCTCCTAGTAGGTACTTTTGTGCCAGTGTCAGAAGGACTCGCTCTTCCAGAACATAAAGTTTTGATCTTATCCACTAAAGTTACAAATAAAAATAAGACATTTGTCAAATGCATACATGCATGTATACATACGCTCGAAAGACATTACCCTCCCCTCCTTCGGCAGTCGGGTAATAACGTTACAAGTGAGAATTCGTTATTATGTGTGTGTGTGTGTGTGTGTGTGTGTGTGTGTGTGTGTGTGTGTGTGTGTGTGTGTGTGTGTGTGTGTGTGTGTCTGTGTGTGTGTGTCTGTGTGTGTCTGTGGTGTGTGCGTGTGTTTGTGCGTGCGTGCGTGCGTGCGTGCGTGCGTGCGTGTTTCAATTAATATATTTACACTACAATATGTCCCCAGTTCAGTAGGTCTTCGGTTTCAGTGTAGCGGATTCGCTGTACTGACAGCTCAAGAGGCAAATGTTGGCCCATTGTCGTCATCATTACAGCTGGAAAACGTCCACTGCTGGACAAACGTCTCCCTTAAAGATTTCCACAACGACTGGTCTTGTGCTGCCCGCCTCCAACGCTTTCCCTCGATCTTGTCCGGTGCAGCTATGATGGTTGCCATCCGTCATTCTCGCACTCGCATACTCGTCAGAGCGGGATGGAAATTTTATCCATAGCGATAAGTGATAAAATGACCGCCATCTTATCGCAGATCGTCAGTCCACCTTGTTGGGGACCCCCCCATACTATGTCGTCAACCAACACCCCCTATTCCCAGGAGTTATAGCGAATTAACTCAGCTTTGACACTATATTTCCACGCGCTGTGTGTACCCAGGCTCGATCGTGGCGACATTGTTAAGGCTGGTTACAGACAGCCTAATTAAAGCTTCTGTTGTCTTCGTTTTTGTAATCCGAGACACCACCCACGGCGATAACGCGCGGTATGACGCGTTATGTAAATATCACACTTTGCTAACCAGTCCTGTTGCGTGTTCGGAGAATGTTATTACTCTCTTTGCCATGATGTGTTCTTTCGTGCCATACGAGTACTTCCGTATTATTTATCGGTCATTGTTATGTTGCTTGTTAAGAAAAATATCTCTTGTATGCTGGTAAAAGTCCAAAGTTCAAAAATATCTAGCAAGTTGGTTATGTGTGTTTGGTGAATGTTATTATAGTCTCAGTGCCATGGCGTGTTTTCTGTAGGATACTTCCGTATATTAATAATTGTGTAATTTAGTATTTGCGAAATAAACTTCTTTTCTTTATTTCTTTCTCTGTTTCTATATAGACACATTTTCCTTGTTAGTAAATCATCATCCTCCTAGAGTTATTCCCGGTTGTGCCCTAGTAAATATCTAAAGTAAAATAAAGGTAGGTTCAAATCAAGTAACATAGAAATTCTAATTTCATTTTAATTTTAGTGCGACTCTGGCTGACGCAATTGACAGTGGTGGCTTAATTAGGCTCATCATCATCATCGTCATCATATCCCAACTGCGTGTGGAAGCTAATTGACACACATTTTAATGTGATTGGATTTGGAAGCGACGAAAAATAGTAGGCCTGCTTCTATTCATCCATTATTTCTATGCACTAGAAATGCCTTCCGGGCTAATAAAATCGCTACCGTCTACAGTTTGCTTGTTGATCCCCATCCATCCCCGCATTGCACCGCCTTAGTATTAATTAAGTATTATTGTAGCAAAGTATTATTGTGCACATAGCACGTAGAACCGATGGCCGTTGGGGCGGGAAGGTTCTCGAGTGGCGACCACGTACCGGAAGGCGCGGCGTGGGTAGGCCCCCGACAAGGTGAACCGATGACCTGGTAAAGGTTGCGGGAGCCCGCTGGACGCGGGTGGCGCAGGACCGGTCGCTTTGGCACTCTTTGGGGGTAGCCTATGTCCAGCAGTGGACGTCTTTCGGCTGATATGATGATGATGATGATGATGATTATAGTAGCGTTGTTTTCCCAAGTAAACATTAAAACATCTAAGTCTGTCAGTCTAATCGATATGACAGCCACGTCATGACAGGGTTACCTATACATTCTTAAACGTTGCAAATCGCGGGTCATGTCATGAATAGTCATGATACATCGTGCCAGTTATAAACAAATTACTCCCATAAAGTATCACGCTCGAACATAACAGCACTCGTCATAACAAATGAAATTTCCAATGCTCCAGCCCAGCTAGACCGGCTGCGTTCTTCGTTGGCTGGCCGCCAGATGGCGCCGTCGCTACCGTAATTTATCTGTGGTAATGGCGTGGAAGACTACTGAATTATGATACTCTATTTACGGCTTATGAGCGGTAAACAATAACGATACTTGAGGCTTTGAGAAAGTCAAGCAGCCTGCGGCGAAATTCGGCTTGCTTTTAATGATCGCTCGTCATATGGCGATTAGGCTTGGCGACGTTGCCAGCAATCTTTCAAATGTTGGTGCTTTAAATGCATTGTCATCTAAAACTATTTACATCCAGTATTGCAAATTGCCTGATGAACCCATGTCGCAAGATTGTCGATCCGAGGAACAGTCGAATAACATTGACAGCTAGATCTACAAATTCGCTCATCTCTAGTGGATATTGACCCAAAGCGGTATCTTTGTTTCATCTTTAAAACAATGTCGAATGCTCCTGATTTGAGTGTGAATAGGCAAATAACGTTTTTTAGAAGAAAATATTATGAACTGGACCTTCATGAATCGTTTAGAGTTATATACAACGTGTTAATAAAATAACGCAAAACCTGAAAACTGTTTGTTCAGAATCGAGAGTAGAATGCGAAAAAAATTAAAATAAAATTTTTTGACGCGATTTATTTTTTACATTTGTATGGAGCAGGTCGCCCCAGTCGGCCAACACTCCATACAAATGTAAAAAATAAATCTTGTCAAAAATTTTATTTTTTATTTTTTTCGCATTCTATGCTCGATTCTGAACAAACTGTTTTCAGGTTTTGCGTTATTTTATTAACACGTTGTATATAATATTTACTTGGTTTAGTTTTTCTTTGTGAATTTACATTATCCTCCTAGACACAAAAGGCTTACCTAAAGGTTCCCCATAAGCATTAGTAATTCATGCCGAATATAGTAAACTTCCACTTCATGAATAAGAAATTACACAAACGGATGCTTAAGTCGTAAACTAGTGAAAAGTTACGCGCAGTTTGATAGAATCCAATAAAATATGTAACTACATTTCAAGTTTCCATCCCTGGTAACCCCAAATGTTTATGGCACCAATATTGTTTACATCGGAATCAATAAAATACCGGATTATGTTCAACCCTATGCGCTCAGGAAACGAGAACTATAACTGTCTCATTTTAGCAATACAACTGCAATAGGGACAAGAAATAAATGGCCGCGGCGTATTCATTTGTTTGTAACGTGGAATACAAAAACGGGGTTGACACGATTGCGTGACGCGCCACGGAAGTTTATAGTTTATACATCCCCAAAGTCCTGTATTCCTGAATAGAACTTGTACAGTTGATGTAGCACTTGTGTCTTTAAGTATAAGTACTATAATCGTTTGGCTAGATGTAAATAGTGTCCAGGTAAGTTAACTGTAATGGTCGTTATCAAGGTAATGAGTCATTGTACGAACGGCTTATTAATATGACTCATGGTAGCTTTTACTTTCGAAAGAGAATGATTTTGTGTAGAAAATGTAAAAGTAAAATTGATGTTTCGGAAGTTATGAAGAAAGTTAATGTCGTGCGTCACTAACGTAAACATCAGCTGGACCGAAAGTCGACTTGTGATTTGGCAAATAAGGTGACATGTTAACAGTTCACGGTTGACATCTCCTCTTTGGCTTTATGATTGCTATAAATATTAGCGGACACTGTTACGCAGATCGAACTCAATATTTAATAAATAGAAATACTCAAATATATAGAAAATATCCAAGACTCGAAAATACATATTAATTCCAATCACATCTATTTTGCCAGTTTTAGCTTTATCGGGATTTGAACCTAGGACCGTCAGTTTCGTAGGCAGGTTCTAATACTAGTATGTACCTACCGGTAATTTGAAATTAAAGCAATTTAAATTTCGCTCCTGTTTGCTTTTTGCAGACAAGTACTTAATCCCCTTGATAATTCAATAGGAATTCAGTGGGTTCCAAAACCACGTGATGAGCATATAATTTATATTTCATAGCTGTTTCCATCAAACACGGAGCTATTCATCATAGATATACAAACCGGCTAACTAGGTTAACCCAAGTCTGATTCACCTGAGGACTCACTCAAGCGAACTCTTAATTAACATAGTGTCGTCTGATTAAACCAGTTCTAGTCTGTATAACCTGCTCAGCCCTCCTCTGAATCATTAATATCCTCTAATTACTCAATCAGCTGACCCAGTTCACAGAAACTTGTCCACCGAATACACAAATATTTAGAAATTCGGTTTGAATCATTGTTTTAGCTTTTATAGCGGAAATCAAAACAGTAAACGTATAAACTATGGCATTAGCTATGGCGAGAAGTGTGGGTGGCGGGCCAGCTCTGCTTTAACCCCAAAAAGGTATATGTGGGGCCGTTACAAATATTCACGATTACCCTTAGGTGTTAACGCGGCGCCGCGGGTGCAAGGACCCCGGAAAGATATCTATGATAGTTAACTGCAGTTACTAGAAAGTCCATTAAACAGAATTATCTCAAATGCCGTGCGAAGGGGAATTTTAAATTCACCCATTAAGGACAATAAGTCAGCTTTTATTTAAAAAGGATTGCGTTGCAGACCGCATTATTGTATTCATCTGATTATGTATTTTATTAATAAAGTATTAATTTTAAAAAATATAATGAAAATTAGCGAATGAGTGAACGAATGAAATTAAGTTATTTAATACAAATATGCTCTTATAAACTAGTCATTACCTACATATTATTGTGATTCATTCCGATTTATTACAAGGTTTTATACAATTAAAGATTACATACTGCGACAATCAGCTACTTCCGCATCCGGACGCTTTGTTCTGGTGATGTGATGTATTTAATTTGGAAAAATCTGATTTTCACTTGTTAAATATGAAAGATTCCTTCCGCTGGAATAATAGATGAAAAAAAATACTCGTGCAATGTCACAGATTATGCACTCTCTAAAAAAGAGCCGAAACGGTGCTGTGATCATTGTTAACTTATATTATGAATTTGTCCAGATCGAGGAACAGGGATCTCTCGCTGTGTAGACAGACAGCCTGATGTTACTAGATTGGATTTTACTTGAAACGTAATTAACATCAACCTGTGGTATTTCGTTAATAACTAACTATATTATCCACTTCGTACCTACACACAGAACCGTTATTAAACTTATAAGTAGTTTAACTAGCCAAGCAAATGTGGACTCATAAAAATAACAAATTTTCTTCAGTTATAAAACATTTTACAGCCATTTGATCGACGTGATGTTTCCTATTGGTCCCCAACTACTGTAACATTTTTATGATCACTTTTATAGACGAGGCAGTTTTTCTCCATTCGCCATATAGTTTATTATCTTCATTTATGTTTTTTTAATTAACGTAACTCGGAGGTTTGGGTAATAAAAGAGGTATAGTATTTCAACCTACTGATACTTAGTAATGTTATACGCTTACTGTCCGCATATAAAACATATAAAAACCTGAGAGGATGGATTGCAACATCAGATTCTGCCGATCAGATGAGCCATGGGCCGTGATATTACTTGCTGTGAATAGGGTCTTTGTCTTTTTTGCAGTGTACCTCATAATAAAAAGAGAAGGATTTTAACGACGGGACAAGGAGTCTCTTGGTTATTTGTGAAAGCTCCTTTGAAGGAATACAAGTATAATGGGACGAAATTATCCACAGATAATAGTACAACATCTCTGCATCTTCATAAGGTTCTGTTACCAATATCTTAACCCCACGATTGGTACGGTGGTACCACCTGAAAAGGTGATAATCTTCCGGCTTAACAATTATCAGTCATCTCTGACAATTCATCATACATGAAAATATCGTAGTTTCGTCAATCGTTTAAATCTTGAACCTAAAATTGGTAAATTGAAAGAGTCAGATGAATAGTTAAATTTTAAACCCTAGTTCTGATAGAAAACGTGTGTTGCATTTCCATCCAGTTGAAGAGCGAGCAAGCAAAGTTGAATACCTAGGTGAGTTTGTGAGACTGACTTTATTCATAGGACAGGAAGACACCACAGAACGCGACGAGACATGTTGTACATTTCAATACACAAGACCTTTCAGCCGAAAGGTTAAACGTTGAACTCGAGCGAGCTGCAGCGTAATCAAATGTACTCGTAATTGTGTTTTGGTTGAAATACAAATAAATATGCAACACTAGTATATTTATGTAACGTAATTTTATATATTACACATAGCAATCATTGCAGAAGTAGCCGGTGCACTTTGGCCAAGATTGCCACAAAACATAGACATTTAGAATGTCTATAATCCTCTAAATCGAAAAACCCGCGCATTATGGTCCCACTTACTATAAACGTCTGCCTGCCGAAGTACTAATGGAAACATCGGAAAAAAATATTCAAGCGTCGATTAAGATACTTTCTATTGGAAAATTCACTGGTGTATACTATAAGTGTTTTTTTTTACATAACCGCATAATTTATATATATTGTTTATGATATTATTAAATTATTGTTATATTATGCAGGGACGATCCTTTTAGGTAAACTTTGAAAACTATGATATTATACATTTTAATTAAGTGGACATAGTTATATTTCAATTGTTATGTATTTATCTTCTTATTATTTTTATTGAATGTTATTAACGATCTCAATAGGGATTCTTTTAAATTGACATATAATTTATAATGTAACTTAAAATTAAAATTAATCTGAAACTATAATTTGGTGGAGGCTTTTACATCATTCTAACAAATAAAAAAACTACCAATTTTAATATAAGAACCATACTCACAGGTGTTCATTGGGTAGGTACCTAAACGTCGTGTTATTGTGAGGGAATAATAAAGTAAATTATATTTTTATTATTTCGCCATTGCTCAGAGAGTAAAAAAATAGCGCGTTTTAATAATATTAAATGCCTTACGCTGATTTTCCACCGGAGGGGCGAGACGAGAGGCGCGGCGGGAATTTAAATTCGTATGGCTTTTCAATTCTCTCCTCGCGCGCGCTCGGTGGAAATAGTAAGTGCCGTACAAATTTCAACTCTCGCCCCGCCTCGTCTCGTCTCGCCCCTCCGGTGGAAAATCAGCTTTATACGAGTCTGAGACGAAATTCTAAATTTAACTTCTACGTGGGTAAATCTTGTCTAGATTTAGCTGATTTTTAATCAGCTCAGCTTTCTGTAATTTAAGAAAAACATGAGACATGTTGCTTCAAGTAGGCGCGCATTATTTTATCGTTCCCTAAACCCTTTTCGTATGTTCTACGCAACATTTATGCCATTGAGAATAAGGTTTATTTTGTGAGTGAGTAATAGTATTACCTCTAACACGCCGGCTGCTAATTAATTTGGATTACTGTTAACTCCCGTTCATTCTGTTAGGGCGAGATAAACTTTATGGGGTGTGACGCCTTGGGACGGCCCTGGGATTTTAATCCTACTTGACCCACTTATTGCGGTTAAAATTTCGGAGAGAAAACTGCTATCAACGGATTATAGGGATAAATACGGGTGGATTTGTCACACAGTGTATCGGAGTCTATTCAACTCAGTGTTTTGTATGGTTTATGTATGTTCATTTGTATATTTTATGTGCTTATGTGTAGCATTGTCATGTTTGTATTTACTATAAGCTTGTCATTTAATTAGTTGTTTTAATGACCATATTGCCATCTACCAGTAAAATATCTGTCACAATTTCTCCGCTACCCAAACGTGAACTTCTGGTACCCTGGAAGAGATAGCTCTCTAGCGATAAGACCGCCTGATGTTTACCTCTACTTGTTATTTGTTGTTGTTCTGTATTCTTTTGATAAATTGAGGTGTGCAATAACGATTATTTGTATTGTATTGTATCAAAACATAAAACTAAGTTCGGCTCATCAGAGAAAATTCTAAGGGTCGCCGTCGTCGGTTACGACAAGGAGGACTATATAGATATATATATATATATATATTAAAACAATAAACTGAAATAAACAGTTAACGTTTTTTTTTTAATTATGTAACGCATTTGACTCGTCGTTGCAACGTCATCATTACAAGTACCAATGCGGGATGCCCCCATTGTATGTGAGGGAATGGGCAGTGCCTATGCAATGCAGGCGCAGTGCGGGTTAGGGACTTCACACCTTTAAATTGCTTTGTATACAGGTTTCTTCATCATGATCTCCTTCACCGAAAAGCTTATAGATATTCCGTAGATAAGAGAAGTAGAGAAGCAGAAAAACTCAGTCGTTCGAGGCAGGATTCGAACCCAAGAACACCATTTGACAACCGCATCCTTAACACTAACTGCCAGGAACCCGCCTACACCGTAGTAGCTTTCCGCTACATACGAGAAAAACCACGGGATCGGCCACGAACGTAGCGATTCTTGGCTGTGAATGTGTTAAACAACTAAGAAGCCACTAGTCCATTCTGAAAATTCAACCAATTGCTGACAAAAGTTACTCTTAAAACCCGATGGCTCCTATGGGTCGATAAGTTAAAGGCGCGTTTGGGACCGATAGCGGGCGTCGAACGCAAATTCGATTTCAATCCGATACATTCAATCAGAAAGACCCTGTATTGTAGTATATGTGCGCTAACAAATATTAATCTTGTTTGGCTTGGCATGAATAGAGGCGGCTTAACGGATTGGATCGTTTCGCCTGCTGAGTTACTGCACGTTACAGGTTTGTTAGGTATAAAAATTATGGCTTTGTGATTCCCGATTTATTAGAAAATGTATTGTTATATTGTTGAGCTGTATTTACGAGCCTAGTGCGAATATGTAGTGGAATATTCTGTGTATAAGTTAATCAAATAAATGTTTTATTAATGTACAGACAGCGTCAAGGACAATTGTACTTTTAGATTTTGTATCAAACAGTAACGTCTACTGAAAATATACATTTCAGATTAGAGAGCATAAATAAAAATGTATGATTTTAACCAGCAACCTTATCGCGTACGCAGCCAGTCGCTCTCAAACGATTGAGCAAAAACATTGTCTCAGTTGATCGCAGTTCATATGGTGTGACAAAGACCCATCATCCTACTCCTATTATAATACTCGTAATATCGATCTCGTAATAATAATATAATAGTTGATAATAATATTATAAATGCGAAAGTTTGGATGTTTGGATGTTTGTTACTCAATCACGCTTAATAGGCTCAACCGATTTGGATAAAATTTTGCACGAAGATAATTTATAGCCTGGATTCAAATATAGGATAGTTTTTATCCCGGGTCCACGCAGACGAAGTCGCGGGCGGAAGCTAGTAAATGTTAACAACAGGCATCAATGTGTTATGGATACGATGAGTTCTGACAATATTATTCTTGGTAGGAGAGTAAAACAAACATGAACGTCAAGTCAGATCGACCTCTACTAACCGCTCAAAGTGCTAATTTTTAAATGAGCAATTTAGTAGCAATAATAAGTGGCCGGTGTTGAATATCGAGTCCCCTAATTGTTAAAATAACTAATTGGAAAAATACGCCTACAGAATTTAAAACGCTGTCAAAAAACAAAATGGACGACCCACCATTTGTAAGCGGGGAAATATGAAGGAAAGCCGTCCGACCGACGAGCTTACATTGCCTACGAAACTCTTGACTTCAATTCTCGGTATGACCAAGCCTGTTTCCCGGAAGGGTAGTCGAATATCACGGATTTCTTAAAGATCTTGACATTACTTCAACATCATGTGGTTTATTCGCTTTCATAAGAGTCTTAATAATGATGATGATGTTTATTAAGACTATAAGAAAAATAAAATTAGATTAAAAGGTGTTTTCAAACGAAAACACCTTAAAATCTTATTTTATTTTTCTGTAGAGTGGTTCAAATATACACACTTATAAACTAAGACTAAGAGCAAAATGAATTATTGAAAACACCTTTAGATTGGGATCTTCTCGATATCTATAACTTAATTTGCCGTAGCAGTAGGTAATATTTGCCATTAAAACGATTATCTCTGGAACTACACCTTTTATACTGATGATACTCTTAGTTAATTGTTGTATGCTAGCTTGTGTATATTTAAGTATTTCTTCATCTATATAAGTATGTACATATATCGTCGTCTAGTAACCAATAGACTAGGCCGACTAGTGCAAGATTGTACCCAAATATTTATTTGTATATAGCTAAGAAAATCGATGGCAAACGAAATTATGGAAAACTTAACTAATAAACCCTTTAGATCATACTAGTTAAGTACGAAGAGACCCATACATTTTAAATAAAACTCATTTAAAATGCGTTCACACTCGCGTCCAAATTGAATTTCCAAAATGACTGACAACGGCCCTCAAATGAGCGTCGTAAAATTTAATGCGCCGCCCAAAGATAGTGCGGATGGGAGGAGTGGCGATAATGTGGATTGATGGAGCCGTCGCCGTAACGTGCCCGTAACGTCCCCGTAACGCTGATGCGGCGGCCGGGGAATACCTTGGAGGTTTATTGCGATTTACGTGGCACTGCTGGTGGCAGACATGTGTGAACTCAGTGGCAGTTTATTTATTAAACAGGGGTGGATTTGAGATATGTCACGAATTCAAATGTCTAATTTGCTTCGCGCTTTTTGATACAGGCTTGGTGAGCGTATTCCAAAATTTTAATACGACCCTCTATCTATGCAGAAATTTGGCATGTATGTCCGTACCCAGTGAATGTTCAAAAAAGAGGACAATAGTTATTTGTTATGCAAGGCTGCAAAGTTGTTGTTTGGCGCAAAGTGCTTGTACTGAAACCCAAGCTAGCGAAGGAGTGTAAGATTACAGTAAAGTCATTGAGACGATTCTAACGAGCCCAAACTCAACGGGATTACGTCGGTTAAGTACTGAATTCCCATGGCCACCTTCTGTCTCGATCATCAGATCAGCTCGATGGTATCATAATATTAAATAGTCATCCAAACTATACCTTTACCCAAAATTTCAGGTCTATTGGATAACGGCAATTTAAATTCATAAAAATGTATATACATAACTTCCGTTATTTTGATTTAACTGTGACTTTAGAACAAAACAAATCAAAATTAAATGTATATATGATTGGTTTTCTTAGGCCGGCGCTAGACCAATATAATGCGCAATAACTTTGATGCGTCTGCCGCTGCCTAAACATATACTAAAAATATAGTCCAATACTGTTCCTAGACGGTGCAATAAAAAAAGATGGTACCTACAAAAAAAAAAAACTTGCTCATACTCACAGAACTATATCAAGATAGAAGGAAAGTGCGCGCCGATTAGTATGGGAACCGAGCGTGTAACATTTTGCGTAGGTAATTTGACGTCACAAGCGTAATTTAGTGACGAGAAACATAATCCGCTCGAAATCGATTCGTCAACATGACTAGCACGCGGCAGTTGTAATAATTTTGTATCGATTCAAAATATCGATAAGAACCGACAGAGAAATGAAAAATAGTCTTAAAAAAGTCTAATTTTTTTCACATCGCTTTTACCCCTGTGGGGGTGGATTTATCCAAAACGCTTTAAGGTTTTTATTTTGTATTTAAATAAGTAGGTAATCTACAAAATTTCAAGATTTCAAAAATTTCATTCCTAATCTTTCTACAAAATTTCAAGCTTCTAGCTCAAAAAATGAAATTTCTTTCATAATAACTTTGCACCCCTGTTTAACCCCCTTAGGGGTGGTATTTCCTAAAACACTGAAAATTCTTATTTTTGTATTTTAATATGTAATATTTCTGCAAAGTTTCAAGTCTCTAGCTCAAAAAATAAAGTTCCCCCATACAAACTTTGCACCCTTATTTGACCCCCTCAGTGGATGATTTTTTATAACAACGCTAAATAATTTGTTTTGTTTTTTAGTAAGAAACCTCCATACAAAGATTCGAGTCTTTAACTTCAAACTTCTTCCAAATGAACGATTTACATGCAACGGTTCGACCCCTATTTCACCCCCTTAAGGGTTGAATTTCGAAAAATCCGTTCTTAGTACACGTCCACGTACTGTAAAGAATATATTTTCCAAATTTCATGCTTATATCTTTAGCGGTTTAGGCCGTGCGCTGTCTGTCAATCGGTCAGGAACGCAAGAGTAGATAATAATATAAAAACGTAATTTTCATTTCTCTGCTTTTATAATCGATTTAACCGAGTAAGAAAATCACAGTGTACAGCACACTGGTACAGCACTAGTGACAGAAAAATGAATAAATCGACCATGAAGCGACTCGACAATTTGAATAGCCTATTTATACATCGCTGGTTTTGAACGCACGTCAAGTGTGTCTCGTCAAACTAAAGCCGCAATGGAAAACTAGAGTTGGACATAATCTATTTTGATGAAAATAATACAGAGCAATAAATAAATTGTTTTTTTAATTAATAACAGGTTTTTAGGACAAATAGTACTTACCTATGATAGGAAATACCACGATTAACAGCTTCACCTTTTTTGGTGGTGTTTGAACAGCTCAGTATCGAACAACGAGTCATTTTGTGATTATAACCTGACGTCGCACGCGTTCCGAGGTCGGGAGCGGACTGAAGTTCGCGGCGAGCAAAGAAGTCCATCGGACTTACTTTTGCCACGCGAAGTACATACACTCTTTCCTTCTATCTTGATATAGTTCTGTGCTCATACTTTTGTTCAATCATTGCGCAATCTTCAATACTAACCCTAAACGGTGAAAAACATTGCACAATTCGTAATTTTGTGCAATTTAATTGATCGTTTAGGGCCGGCCTAAAATTAACTTTTTAAACGGTGCGTTCCGCCCTTCGGACCGTTTCGGAGCCAGCATTTGGAGCCAGCTACCGTATGGGAATTTAAAATCCCGTTTGGGAGCAGGATACGAAACGGGCATTTTTTTTACCGTTTCGGAGCTAACTTCGTACCGTTTCGGAGCCAGCTACCGTGTGGGAATTTGAAATCCCGATTGAGAGCTAGGCATATTATGACTTACTGTTACGGATAGGTACGACGACGAGCGAAGCGAGGAGGAGTGTGTTAGGTATCTTGTGATCATTTGGTACGACGACGAGCGAAGCGAGGAGGAGTGTAGGTTAAAAAAGTTGAAAAAAAGTTCATGTGGTGCGATTGGTAGGACAAAGGCAGTAGGATTTTAACTTACACTCCTCCTCGCTTCGCTCGTCGTCGTACCAAATGATCACAAGATACCTAACACACTCCTCCTCGCTTCGCTCGTCGTCGTACCTATCCGTAACAGTAAGTCATAATATGCCTAGCTCTCAATCGGGATTTTAAATTCCCACACGGTAGCTGGCTCCGAATGCTGGCTCCGAAACGGTAAAAAAATGCCCGCTTCGTATCCAGCTGCCAAACGGGATTTTAAATTCCCATACGGTAGCTGGCTCCGAATGCTGGCTCCGAAACGGTCCGAAGGGGCGTTCCGAAGCGGTACAATTTTAAAAAGAAAACTACGTTTAAAAATGATTTAATTTGTATTGAATCTTTAAGTCAGACTAATTATTATTATTCCATATGTATTTAAGAATGAATAGGTACCTAAATAAGTATTATTAATTTAATATTATCAAAATAATAATAATGAATTATTAGCATAAGACGACAAGTTTCTGAACTCGGGATGACCTTTTATTTAATAGAAAAAAGTTGGATCTCGCGATAGAGCGTCAGGTTCGAAATTCAATGGAGACAACGCAACGACGGGTAGAATAGGATGACAACGTTACGAACTCATTTTGGTGTTTAAGTTGCAATTTTACAAGTCTATACAAGCGCCGCAGTGTTGCCAGTTCCGACTTGGAGAATTGTAACGTTTTGAATTGTTAAATAGACCACTGAACGTTTTCCATTAAATGCACATGTCTGAGAACGGCTTTTGAACTCTTAGGCCGGCCGCCCACTGGACACGAATTCCTGTCGTACGTATACGTACAATGCGGGTCGTACGAATAGAGTGCGTACATTGAATACGTTTACCTGCGTGAAACATGTCAGTTGATGTCAGTGATACGATACAAATAACGCACGAATGTATTTAAAATCCCAACAAGTTCGGATTCATGCGGACGTCGTACCTACGTGTGCGTATACGTACGACCAATTCGCATCCAGTGAAGTGAACGCGCTCCCGTAGTACTTTCAAGGTCGGGATCGTTCGCACGGCTTCGTGCGTGTTCGGACGAGTATATTTCGTACGAAATCGTGTCCAATGGGCGGCCGGCCTTAGATTAAATCTAGACTCAGTCCGGATAATCTAAATCGCTACCGTAAACTCGAGGGCGATCAACAAATTTACTGCCGCGTGAGTAGTTTTAACTCACGTGTGTGTTCATAAAATGTAATGTTGAGTTCATCTCATATATCCTCAGTGTTGTGCGGGTTTGCTTCGGGCGGGGCCAGTCTAGCCGGCTCTAATGGTTGGAAATAGCACCGATCGCCACAGTTGAAATATAGCATTAAAGCAGGGGTAACTAGTTCTTTAAGTTTTTCTAACGTTCGATGGTTTTGTTGTTCATAAAAACTGTCATTTAGGATAATTCCCAGACGTCAGGGACCACTATCTAATAACCAGAGGTGCAACGAAAATCTGCAGGAACTTCGTCAAATACTCAGACAGGCTTTAAAAAATTGTAGTTAATAAGTCCTAACGTGCGTTTGAAAATTTAAGTATTGGGCGGCTGCAAAACTACTAGGGAAAGAATATGCCTAATAACTTTTTTTGGAAAAATTGTGTATAATGTCACTTAATACAACTTTAGTTCATAACGAGCTCTAAATGTTGAGATAAAAATCTCATTTAACAAAATAAATTACAAGACATGTTCTTTCCGTGTAGGTACCCTTCATATGACCATGTCCTAAGGATAACTGTATATCATGGAACCAACTATCAACAACAACGCGTAAGTTTGGCACGCTTTCCAGCTGAAACAGTTCGGATGTGAACATGATAACAGTGAACCATTCGATAATAATCAGCATTAGAAAAGCATGTCGGTATCGATTGGCGAATTTGCCTGTAATTTAAACAAGCCCTTAGAGTCATTACAATGCGTCTTTATTGCGGGAGGTGGAATCTTGTGTGATGAAATTTTCGGTTCGAGCAATAATCTTGCGCTGTTGCTCAAGCGATTGTCTGATTATTGAACAGATGTGATAATCTTGAGCAATACCATTGTTTGATTATTAGCAGATGATACTGACTGTACGTAGCCTTATTCTTAGGTGTTTCTTTGAACAAGCGAGCAAAGCTAACGAAGTTCTCCATTTAGCATGTGACTCGCCGTGTTTACACAGAGCCACTAGTAATATACATATATTATATGTTTGACACTTTGTTCCCCGTGTGGTGTCGAGTTACAATAGTCCACCCCCTTTCGTCGTGTCGTAAAAGTCCAACGGGATCGGGGTGACGGTGTTTTGGGCTTTTGGGCGATAGGTTAGCAACCTGTCACTACAATTTTTTTTTTCTTTGAACTCACTATTGCTATGGCACTGAAAGTGTAAATTATATTCTGCCTATCCCTTCTAGAAACATCGGCGTGATTATGTTATTGGTATGTTATATGTTTGAAATATCTCGCTACTGTTCCTCTGTGTACTGTGCCGGCTGTATGGTTCGTTTACACTGTAGACGTGAGCGGACTCTCCTAACTTTACAATACTGGACAGCGTTACTTTGTTTCAATTTAATGCTAACGTTATTTCGGTAAGCTTTTACGTCCTCGGTCGATCTTTAGGGCTTAAGAAAGATATAAAACTGAGTTATTTGAGAATAAAATAAGTTTCAAAGAAGAGGGATTTTTCCAAATCCTAGGAATGTTTTTTAGTGCTGGTTTAACTTTATAACATTTATACGTCGCATTTAACAGTTATTTTATTTCATCTCATGATATTATGTATCTCGATGAAAATAATTATCATTGCAATATTTTATTTCAGTCTTCTAAAACCCAAAAAAAAACACGCTGTTTCAATTCGTCAGATTTTTTTTATACACATAAAATTTCCGCGATAATGTGCTAGATCGTTCATGAATTCTAACGTCCAGATTAATACTGAAATATTTCAGAATAAGATGTTTTAGTGAGATATAATTATTATAGATTATTTCGTTGACTAATTTAAGAGCTTCAGCGCTTCAAAAACCAACATTTTGACTAACAGATAGGTAAGGCGCTTTTTTTGTTAGTCGACTAGTAGGTTAAGTTTTATAATTATACACTACTAAAATTATGATACGAGTATGTTAAACATTCCGTACAGTTTCATCAAAGTGCCGTCCTAGGCGCCAGCCTCGCTATTAGCATAGAAATGAACAGCAGCCAACGTACGGAGTAAATATAACCGCCAAATATGCTTGCTACTTTGTGCGCCGTAGGTCTAACATGTGTGGCATAGAGCTAACAGGAGGCATATATTTATACGTCGCTTCCCATCCAAATCGCTCTTTAATTTGATCGCGCGATGGCTTTCACGTACCACACCTCGTGCCAGAAAGAGAAAACGTAAAAGGTGCTCGGGAGAAATCCAAATATTTTTATAATGAGGAGTAATTTTTTAGAAGGGTATAATTAAGTTCTTTCACCACCTTTAAGAGGAGGAGGTTCTCAATTCGGTTGTATTCTTTTTTTATACATTTTGCTTGTGCAGTTAAAATATACCGTAGAAAATGCTGACCCCGTATCATGGTCGGCCTTATCACACGATAAGTGACAAGATAGAGCGTCCGTCACTGACGACGACGCTCCTATCTTGTCAGTTATTGCGTGATAAGGCCGAGCATGATACAGGGTCTGGTACCTTTTGTTATCATTTAAACTTTTTATTAGAAGAGACAAGATTAAAAATTGGAGTAGCTTACTATTAAATGAAGATATTTTGTTCTATTAAAATCCGACTGGGATGTGAATGAATATACTGAACTGATGCAGCACAGATTACATGAAAGTTGTATGCGCGAGATGGACACCGCGATGCCGCGTTGCACTGCCAAAATGGGTACAGTTGTTTCGTTTTACAATGGGTTTGTGTGGGACTACCCAGATTGGTACACATTGTGTCTGGGTAAAGTTTACATATTTCAGACAGAACCTGATTTATGTCAATTGTCTAGAAAATGACCCTCCAGAACCTGAAAGACACTGGAACTTTATTTTTGTGTTTTGAAGAATGTCTAGTCTAATCATCGATTTCATGAGTTGTCATGAGAACATCTCGAATCCCGTCGCTTGATTAAAGAACCCACGATTTGCATTCCATAATTTGATTGAATTATAAATAAATAAATAAATATTAGGGGACAATCTTACACAAATCGACCTAGTCCCATAGTAAGCTCAATAAGGCTTGTGTTATGGGTACTAGACGACGATATATATTATAATAGATAGAAAACATCCAGGACTCAGAAACAAATATTCATGCTCATCACACAAATATTTGCCCTTACCGGGATTCGAACCCAGGACCTTCAGCTTCGTAGGCAGCGTCACTACCCACTAGGCTAACCGGTCGTCAATTGATTTTGTATTGCCGCATAGTGGTCAAATAAATCACTTCGTAGTAATTTAATCGGTTTTGGACTCTCATCAATATACAAGTGACGTTTTTTCCGACTTCACGTTCCTAGGTCAATTCTATGATAGGTAGGTACAGACTTATTCGCGAGCCTAACAATATTCCTGTGATTGCTTGTTCGTTTATGGCTCGCATCGCAGCTGTGAGCATAAACTGTAACGAAACGATCCTCGCATTGTAGTATTTAATGCCCTGGCCTGGGTGGTAATCGCACCAATAAATTAGTGCTAACTCTTTAGGATAAAAGGAAAATAGCGGACGCGCACACATCACCGCCCACCCAAAGATGTTCCATAAATCAATACAAGCGAATGGCTCCAATGCATAAAGCTATTAATGTACGTACGCATTTCTCTCTTCGACGTATCGTCGAGACCACATGCAAATTCTAACCAGCTACAAACATTTAATGAGCTGCGTTTTCTATCAACGACATGCAAGGAACTTTCTTAATCTGTGTTGTTTTGCGTTCTGTACGTTCTCTATATTTGATCAGTGATGTAAAGGTTCAGACCCAATACGTGTTTCGTTCCCCTTATATTCAAAACAAATGGAAAATTTATCCACTACCCTTGTATGGGAATCGTCGATCAAAAGATAGGTGATGTGATATGCGTAGTGATTTATAGGGCTATACATTGCGTTATTAATTGAGATTTAATTTTACGAGTGTCGGGTCGATCGGTTAAATGTTTTCATAAGGAAGCGTTTCGAAGCGGCGCGACAAATTTTCATCAAATAAAATGTTTATAGCTACCAATTGACCTCATTATTACACAATTCTCTTGTAACATAGTATCAGAAATACCGCGGTGTCATTCCCTGCGGGGAAAACAAAAAAATAGCCGTACAGAAGCTTAGTTATTTTAGGAAACTGCAAATATTTGGTGCAGCTCCACCAGGAATTCCGACGTGTGCTACTAATTTTACATTGTGTTCAGTAAATTTAAAATCGGAACAGTTTTCATTTTTCTTATTGACCGCGCCGCGCTCAGAATTCTGCGCGCGGTTCTCCCTTAGGGGAAGCGTGACTTAAGATTATTGGCACATGTTGCCAAATTCAATGCACGTACTGGAAATGGAATCAAAACTTTTTGCGGCGGCCATTTTGTTGCGATAATGAAGTATGTAATTGTTGTAATCAGTGTTAATTGTCGCTGCGGGGGACAGGTGATGTGGCAGACAATGCCTCATTGCGGGCTTTGTTAGTAAAGTGATTGTTTAAACTGTCCCATTAAACGGGCCACGGCCGTTGGTTAACGAATACTTTTTGTTCGCTGTCATTATACATCTGCTGTCGGTGACAAAACATCGGATGTGCAATGTGCATGATAACATCCATTTAACTTGCTGGCATCATACGTTTCTAATTAAAATACAAAGAGTTTATTGTTTCAAAGTTGACACAATTAACTTAGAGGATAATTACTTTTATATGACATAGTAGACCTTGGTGACTTTTGACCTATTTCAAGTTTCCCTCTGGTTCAAAATAACAAAATAATCAGAGAAAACTGACCACATACTCATCACCTAGCAGATAAGATAGTCAAACAGTTCCTAATTCAAGCACAATAGCCGTCTGTGGGCATATCATTTTCTGCAGTTTCACTTTCACTGCCAGGAACGGCAGGAACTTATCTTGTGTGGCGGTAGCGGCAGCAGTATTTATGCTTAATCTGAACGTTTAAATTTCAAGTACCTAATACACTAAATGTCAACATAACTTTTAAAACGAGACTATTTTCCAAATAGTATTTGCTACGGCTATAAGTGAAATTATTGCTGTTCTTTCAAAAAAATATCGTTGTTTATTTATCTAAAATCTGGGTGTAACTTAGTTCAACATAATCATTCTTTTTACCCGACTGCCGAAGGAGAGGAGGGTTATGTTTTTCGAGCGCATGTATGTATGTTTTGTTTGTATGTGTGTATATCTTATTCTTTGGCACGCCCTGCAGCCTAAGCCGTTTGACGGATTTCGACGTATGAGGTGTCTCAGGCTGTCAAAATCTAGCTTTGTATGAGTATGATCTAATATGATTTCAGGTTGCCGTATTTTATTCAAATTTCGCAACTAAGTAGGTCCACGCGAAGAGCACAGCATATCGGTTAGCGAGCGAGTGAGACAAATTCCGATGGTTACGATGGCGAACATGATCAGGAGTATCGAGATTTCCTACAAACAAGCTGCCAGGATTAGCGCAATGGTGACCAGTGGGAAACCGCGATGCGGTCGATGCACTTAGCGTGGCTTAGATGTATTTACGGCGGCGCCCGCGCAATTAACTCGCTCACCGGCCGCGCACAGGCACAGAAGCCCCGCTCTGTGCGCTAGCTTCTCAAGTAGCGATGCACCGAAGTGCAGCTAACTGCACCTTAAGGTAAACGGCCTAGTCCCGACGTTGCACTAGTGTATGACACGGGCCATTTATGTCAAAGCAATATGGGTTAAATTAGAACGAAGAGGATTTTCATTCGAATTTAAGCCATTTTGATACGAAGTGTATGGCACTACACTAGTGCAACGTTTACCTTACTACGGAAGTTTTTGGAATGTAAAAACCGGCCCAGTTCGAGTCGGACTCGCGCACGAAGCGTCCCGTACCATTATCTATAAAAAGGGAAAAAAAAACACGTTTGTTAATATATGGGAGCCCCCTTAAATATTTATTTTATTCTGTTTTTTAGTATAATATATATTGTTATAGCGGCCACAGAAATAATTCATCTGTGAAAATTTCAACTGTCTAACTATCACGGTTCATGAGATACAGCCTGGTGTCAGACGGACGGACAGACGGACAGCGGAGCCTTAGTAATAGGGTCCCGTTTTTACCCTTTGGGTACGGAACCCTAAAAATGGCGTTACAGAGTTCCCAAAAGCCACGCAAGATTTCAATTATAAAGACAACACAGTTGTATTCCAGCAGGTCGACAACGTAACGCATTGTACGTACGTAACGTAGATCTAAATGTCAAGTTGTATATGGAAAATTTACAGTTTAATTTAACTGTCCTTAAGCGCGTTCGAAACGTTACGTGATTTTCCGTCAGATCTTATTGAATCAGGGTTGGAATGGATTAGCACATAGGGCTAGTGCACCACGGCTTTTCTGGACCGTTCGGACTCTTTTGTCGAAGTTTTCTGCAGCATTTGCAGTGAGCAAGATCCGTCAATTAACAGACGTGAAAACAGCTCGATTAGTATATTTTAGCTACTTCTATAGCATTATGTCGTATGGCATTTTATTGTGGGGCAGCGCTTCGGAGATTCATTCGATTTTTGTTCTGCAGAAACGGGCTATTCGGGCGATATATAAATTGAACTATAGAGACTCACTTAGAGATAAGTCTAAAAATATTAATATAATGACATTACATTGTCAATATATCTATGAAAATGTTTTGTATGTACAGTCGAGGTCATAAATATGTTTACACTTTTGCACCTTATTACAAGGCAATAAGGTGCAAAAGTGTAAACGTATTTATGACCTCGACCGTACATAAACACATGGACAATTTTAGGAAAAACTGTGACATACATAATATTAATACTAGAAATAAGCATAAGCGGTGCCCACCACTCGGCTCCAAAAAATAAAAAAATCATTGATGGGTAATTGTGTAAGGTTTTATAACAAACTTCCAGGAAACGTAACTGAGTCATCTATTAATAAATTCAAGAACTATGTGAAGCGTAAACTTATTTCGAAAGCTTATTATAGCACACAAGACTACATGAATGATAAAAATCCATGGAACTAATTGCGACTGAATTTTTAATCTATTATTCTCGTTATATTTTGTTTTTTGACATTCAATTGTTTTTCTAGAAATAGTCTACTAGTATTTTTTATACAGTTTCTACTTCATATAATTTTTTTTTTATGTTTAATATAAATCAATTAAGTGTTTAAGGCGCCATTGCATTAGGTTAACCTGTAAAAATAGTTGCTATATTGAAATAAAATAAATAAATAAATTACCTACTTTAAAAAAAATAACTGACGATTTGAAAGTGCTTGTTACTAGGCCTACTTGAATAAAGATCATTTTGAGTTTTTGAGTTTGAGTTTACACAGTACAGGCCACCTTGTGGGCCTACCAACGCCGCGCCTTCCGGTACGTGGTCGCCACAGCAGGCAGGTGGACTGATGACCTGGTAAAGGTTGCGGGAGTCCGCTGGATGCGGGTGGCGTAGGGCCAGACACTTTGGCACTCTTTTTCCTATGGCTATAGGGGGGCCTATGTCCAGCAGTGGACGTCTTTCGGCTGATATGATGATGATGATTCGGAGTTTCTTAATTTCGTTGCAGCAGCGTTGAATTCCTTCAAAGGTTGGGTGGCTGTAGGCTTCGCGTACTTTGATTTCAAAAAACTCCATAGAACAATCCAGCGTGGTTAAACACCATCGTTGATTGAGGATCTCCCGTTTAAGGCCCGGTCTACATACATCTGGAATCCCCGCCCCTCCCGTTTGGCCGGATTCCGGATGCATGTAGTCCGAGCTCGAGACCAATACACCCGGCAGTTCTTCTGTATTTATTGACGTTGTGACCGCGCTCATTACACGTCCGCTACCACTTCTAATTATACCTGCCTACGCCTGGCTTGTGGTTCCAATCGATTGCCCGCTATTTTAGGTATGTCAGTCTTGTGATAAAAGTCAGACGAATTGCTCCACAAAACTACATCGATATTTTGACTGTGGAGTCAAAATTACAGTCTCATTTCTCTTTAACATAATATAGTAGTGCCTTAAATATCTACAATGCATAGGTACTCTACATTATTTTAAATTACTATTAAGATTTCTACAGGGCATCAATAAGGATTTTTTTTAATCGATTCTTAAATCTAGCTTTTTTAGGTTCATGAACAATGTCCACGGGCAGAGTGTTTAGTATATAAGATATGCGTTTCTTTAGTGTCCTATCACCATAGTAATTGGACACTCTAGATACCTACTTCATACTTGCCCGCGGTCATTGTCCTTGTGTTGTGTTTGTATCTAACTAGGTGTAAGTATTTCAGGTTGACATGGTTATTTCCTGCTAACAGGTATTTCAGCTTAGATACATATTTGAATATAATAAAATAGAATAGTAGGTATATTTGTTCTTGAACTATGTACGGATGTTACTTGAATTAGGTAAACATATTCAGATTCAACAGTTTGTCTATCACGGACAACCTACTAATATTATAAAAGCGAAAGTTTGGATGTTTAGATGTTTGTTATTCAATCACGCTTAAACGGCTCAACCGATTTGTTGATAGTTTACGGCCTGGTTCAAAATATAGGATAGTTTCTATCCCGGGTCTACGCAGACACTATAGGGAGGTAGACGGAATGTTGAATACCTTTTGAAGCAATGATGTAATGTAAAAAAGAGGTAGCTAGGTTATAAGCCCTCCAAAAGTGGCACATTACTCCAGGCAAAATACGGTTTTGAAAAACATTAATTTATAATAGCGTTTTTTTTGTTGATTTCATTTGAAAATGTTATTCTAAGATGATTTAGCCAAGAATCCGACAAACTTTCCACCCGGAAGTAATTATGTAGATTTAAATGAAGCATGCATTATCTTTTTTTGTACGATTTATCTTGAATATTATAAAGCAAATGTAAATGAACCAAAATAAAGACAAAAACATTTATTAATATTTTTACTGACTTTTTAGAAGCCAGTTAACTTATCATTTTTTCGATGTCTGAAATTTTGCCGGATTTTGTCGCTGGGTAACTATTTAATTGATAATCTATCCGTTATACATAAAAAATAAGCTATTATAAATTATTTCCAAAATTGTCATTTTTTCCATACAAGTTGTCAGTTCATTGCCTGGACTACATTACTACAACTGTAACGGAGTCAATTGCACCAACTTGACTCAGTTTCACGTTGTCAATGTGAAAGTGTGCTGTAAAATTTGGTGGCTATTTTTAAACACGGAATTTCGTATAGACAACGTATCTGTATCTACCTCTTTTTAATGACATCATTAAAAAAAAATATATATATATATATATTAGGGGACAATCTTACACAAATCAACCTAGTCCCATAGTAAGCTCAGTAAGGCTTGTGTTATGGGTACTAGACGACGATATATATAATGAATATAAATACTTAAATACATAGAAAAATTCCATGACTCAGAAACAAATATTCATGCTCATCACACAAATATTTGCCCTTACCGGGATTCGAACCCAGGACCTTCAGCTTCGTAGGCAGCGTCACTACCCACTAGGCTAACCGGTCGCCAAAATCATTGTATTGAAGCATACAATCATTTTATAATGTTTGACAGATTAATATTTTACTTTTATTGATTTCTCTTCTTAAGCTTCACCTGGATTTTCCTCAGGCTTTGCCTGCTCCCCCAAAAAGCAACAGTCAGGCTCGAATCAGTTTCAATAACTACAACTTAGAAAAGGTGAAAAATCCCCGACATTTTTAGTCGAATATCTCAAAAACGGCAGAACAAATTTTCATGAAACATGGCTGAGAACACTTGGGATAAAATGATCTATGACACATAAAAATCGCATTCAAATCGGTCTATCCGTTTGGGAGCTACGATACCCCGATACACAGATACAAAGAAGAATCAATGTTTTAAACAGCACGCAGTTGTATTGTTGTAACAGTAACTAAAACTTTAGCTAGGTAACTATTATTTTGCACTGGGTATATTCATTATTCCCAATTGAGTCGCTACGCCACCGATAGTTACTGCGGGGTCAAAACTAGGTTCAAAAGCATTAACTGGCATTAACCACTTACGGGTTATTGCAGTTTGCGGTACGTTTGCTGCTGTTTATGCTTGTTCCAACTCCCCTAATTAAGTGGTTAATTAACAGATGCACCTATTTCGAAAGTATTTCCCGTTTGGCTACCTAAACAGACGGCATGAGATAAACACGCGGGTGTAAAGTGCATGCCGTTTGTGGTTAGGCCGACGAAAGTCGGGGAATGTCGAGTGATCATATAACATAATGTATATAGGTATCTGTCATAAAAATGTCGGACAATGTTCCATTCCGCGTCCATTCCATTTTTCAAGATAAATAATCAATTTGAATTGCATACCGGTACCTGTTTCCCTAATTAGGGTTTTCCATAGGGTTATTTAAGAAGATGTTTTTAAAACCCTATCCATATTACTACTTTGTACTGTAATTTATATCATGAAATAAATTAATCTAATCTTATCTATTGGTAACCTTATGATACGGTAACCTTACTGATAGGGTAACGCTATTCATGGAGTTTACTTGGTTTTCCACTAACAAATTTGAAAACCTTAAACAAAACCCTATATCAATAGGGTTTACTTAAGGTTACCAGATACGATATGCTTCACAAAAGGGTAACCCTATGATAAGGTATCCCTATCATAAAGTAACCAAATCGACAGGCTTAAGTCTAATAAGACCTAGTTACATACATACATACGCTCGAAATACATAACCCTCCTCTCCTTCGGCAGTCGGGTAAAAAGGGTATTTCCGGTCCTTGATTTCATAATTTCTCTAGCCTAAGAAATACCGCCTGCCACACACTCTCACTGCCTGCTGCTATAGTCTAGCACTTGCTGACAAGTCGCTTCGCGCGCGACTGAGCGTCTCCTGTCTCACTCGCGCCGTGCAAATTAGATAGAGGAGGGTAGATCTTTCTCGACTCGCGTCGCGGCGCGGCGTCAGTTGTGCTAGCTGAGCTTGGCCTGGTATGTCCGCCAGGGCTGTTATTCGCTACGCGCTAATGCGGCTCACCCCGCCGGTCATCCATCGCGAAACTAGACCTCTATACCTACGCTTAGTTGCTACGCATCGCTGTGTCAAGATGTATTTGTGGGTGAGCGTTGAGGTGAGCTTAAAACAAGTTACAGAATAGGTGGGCACTGCCGCCGCGTCCCGTTCCCGCTGCAACAAAGTTAGGGTTAGTATTTGATAACATTAGAAGTTTGATTCTCCTTGACAAAGCGTCGGATTACATACAGCTCAAATTACGGTATCCCCTTATTTCACCGACAAACCGTTTCACCGAATGCATGGTTTCGTCGAATTTTCGTTTCATAGAATTTCTATTACTCCGAAACCGTTATATTTTTCGGTACAGCTTAAAGGTAATTCTGTAGAACCCATTAGGTTAGGTTAGGTTTGTTTTATAACATTCCTGAAAAGTTTACTCATTCTCAAAAATATGGTTTTCTATGAAAAGAAAATTCTGCGAAACATTCATTCGATGGAACATTTGTCGGTATGAGAAGCCCTCAAATTACATTGCGGGGTTTGATACATAAAACTCAACAGTACCTCGGTAGCCCGCAATGTAATGAAACTTGCATGTGTATATTGCGCTTACTACTGAGTATTTGATGTCCATTTCAACATGATACCTCCATTACCTCCTCGCGTCCCTGAAAGCGGGTCTTGTCAAACATACAGAAAACGAAGTGATCTTATAATGGTTCCTTATTTATTTTGAGGTACGGAACGGAACCCTAAAATATGAACAATGCCGCTGAGGTAATGAAGATATCTTTCAATAAAATGTAATAAAATGTACAGGGTGACACAATTATTATAATGCGCAATCAGAGTTTACGATTTAGTTAACGAAGAACGAGGTGTATCTATGGAGAACGTTTTTTTTTAAATACATTCATGCGCCGAGTGCTTTTTCTTATGTGCGAAATGTCAAAAAGAGTATAAATTTTTCACAGCTTTCAAAAACTCAAAGTGTTAATTTTATTCGACAATAGACGAGACAGAATTTTATTGTTCGCCAATAGCAGAGCCATAAACATTGATTTAGTACAATTAGCAACACTCTGTATGTAAAAAGAAACGGACAATATTTTAAAGCGCTAAGCATCAGAAAACCCTTGGGTCTTGATGCACGCTTCAAAAGATATTGGATGTAAAAATATTCAAAATATCGTTCGACGATGCAATCAATACACCGCTTGCTCAAATTTCGCCCCCGGAGCTAGAGATATTAAACGAAAATACTTCATTATATCAACCGCAAATACTGTATCACAAACTGGAAGAACATCAGAAGCTCACCCTGTATTTAAAACAAATATGCACTCTAAAGTGACAACGCTACGGTTTTATTTTGGACGGGAGCCTGTGTAGTCAAATGTGTTCCTTATCGGGAGTTATAGCTGATAGCATAATGTTGTCCTAATGAGTTCGTGTTTTGCGCGAGTGTGTGGTAGGGCTGTCCTTGTTATTGGCAGGTTTCATGTTGGCGCTTGGCAATTTGATGCTCGGGGAATGACTAAATGAAGGTGTCGTTTGTTGAGCGATGCGATAGTGTTAATTAAGTGTCAGTTATTAAGCGGCTAAATGATTACTTCTCAACTCCTTAACTAGCTTTGTAGGTATGGTGTTGTGTTCCTGGTCGTGAGTAAGGTGTTGAGAGCCAGGGATCTGCGTTTACCCCTGGCTGTCAACACTACGAATCCTCAAATCAAGAAAGGGTCGGCAACGCGGTTGTGATTCTTTCGGATCGGTACAATCCGTCTCTCCCACTAAAATCTTCAATTAGAGAGACTCAAACATCATACAGTAGCGGATCCAGGGGCGGGGGGGGATCCAGCCCCCCTAGCCACTCCCCCCAAATTCATCCTACTCCTTCCGGGACAAATAATACATTCGGCTAAATAAACATAATTATGTTTTCTGATTAATTAATTAATTTATTAATTCACAGGCACAGCCTAGTTTGGTATTCACCAGATATTAGTTCTCTATTATGTAACCATGCCTTTGCTTTTTAAGAATACATTTATGAAAAAACGGAAAACATAGGAACATGTCAATATTATAAGTATTATAACCATGCCATTTGTATACAAATATAGTTATTTTTATAATTCGTGTTCTTCTTCTACGACATTCCGTGTTTAAAAATGGTTACCAAATCTGATAGCTGAGACGTTTGAACGTTTCCATTGACGACGCGATACTGAGGCAAGTTGGTGCAATTGACTCGGATTTAGTGTGCCGCTTTTGGAGCGCTTATAATCCCTTACCTACCTCTTTTTATGTTACGTCATTGATTACCAGTATAATTGCAAATGTCACTTTCCCTTCTTGCCAACCCTGCACGCGAGGAAGGCATGAGATCTCGTCTCGCATATTAATTCCGATCTTAGGAAGTACTAACACCAACTAACCGAGCATTGTTTAGGTCCATCAATACATTGATTACAGTATGCGTGAGACTAGGGCATTCAAAAGACTTTCAACCTTATAGAGAACGCTAAAGGGTATTGTTTAGTATAAACAGGTCGCAAGATACTCTAAACTCATTTGTTTCACAGTTAACAATCGTACATGTACGTATTTTGCGTTGGTTGTGGGTCGTTTTGGGGACAAGAAAACGGTCGTGTATCGAGTTTGTAGCCAATAAGTTTCTGCGATTGCAATCCCGCAATAATTGCCTTTCTTATTGATCTAGGGCGGAAACGACCAGTTTTCTTGTCTAACAAGGCGTGGGAAATGTGTTATTTACCGAAATATAGGAATTGTTGTTGAGGTAGTAATCCAGGTTTTGTGAATAGTCCAACAACGTAATAACTAAGAGTACCTAATAAAGAAGCTCACTTGCTCAAGAGTCATAGTAAATAGGAGAAATATTTAAATGTTATAAGTATAAACACTAATCGAATAAAACACCGTGGACAAGTAGCTGAATTATCAAATTGGTGCCGGTTAATGTAAGGCCCGATAATCCGCGTCCAACTATCTTTCTCTCTCTCTTTTTGCATGAGTTAAAAAGAAACAGAGATATAGTGGGCGCGGATTATTGGGCCGTACATTAACCGGCACCATCAAATTGCTATGAATATTAAAACTAGTGGGTCTGTGAGCTGTAGAACTCGAAAGTCTGTCATTTAAAAAAACCGGACAAGTGCGAGTCGGAGGTGCTCACCGAGGGTTCCGTATTGTAGGTACATATTATAAATAGTTCAGGAATCGAGTCTCGCAGCCTATATACAGTTGCTTAACCTCGATGATTGATTACGTACTTTAAATAAAGACGATATTCTTAATGATTTAATTACAAATGTACAGTTATCAGATTTTTCCCTGTAGGTAATACTACTTGCCAAATTCCATAGTTCTAGGTCAACGGCAACGCGCGGTAATGTTTAAATCTGAACATAAGTATATGAATCTAAATAAGAATGTGTTTGACACATTACGTTCAGAGGCTCTAGTATAAGTTAAAACTTACCGAGCATTGTGTAAACCGAAACAAAACTTTACGATCGCGTTTGCGTTTTACCGTCAATTTGTATGGGATTTGACAGCTAAACGCGAACGCGGTCGTAACGTTTTGTTGCAGTAAAACTTATACTCGTACTATACTATATTTTTTTAAGATTAGGATTATCTGTCAAACGGGTAAACAAAGAAGTGGTCGTAAACCTTCCTTCTTCGATTTCGACCGATATCACTGAATTTCTCGGAACTTATGTACAGTCGAGGAAATTGAATGTTTAGCACTTTTGGACCTTAACGTCATTCTAATAGAGTTGACATGTGCCAAACATTCAATTTCCTCGACCGAACATACGAGTACATATCATTTGATATTTACCGATAGCTGAACGCATAGTTTTCACATTTATTACTAATTTGTTGGCAAAACTGTAAGTTATAAGTGTTTATAAGCAAGATGGCGGCAATAGAAATAAAATAAATAGAAATCACAACCGACTCAACCGACAACAATATGAACTCGAATGAAAAACCCACATGAGTGATAGTTGACAGATAGTGACAGTGACGTTTAAAAATAGACCATTGTCTGAGAACTCTGCCTCTTTAGGTTTTTTAATCAAAAATCAAATCAAATCAAATAATTTATTTCGAGTAACAAAACTCATAATACATTTTTTCAATTAAGTTCATACAAATACAAATATTAAAATTAAATTAAAAATTAAAAATACAATACAATACAATGTCAAATAAGTAATATAAAATAAAATGTCACATAAATAAAATAGGTACCTACTCGGCCGATTTATCTCGCTGGGACATGTCTGTCACAGCAATGCCGGATGTATGGGCAATCTACTTTATGGGCAATGTACTTACAACCTTTCCATGAAAAATTGCAAACGCAATTTATTAAAATTCTTATCTTTTCATCTTAGAATATAAATTAACTAATATTATGTTTCTTATCTGTTCACAACACTGATTAATGTATGTATTAATAAAACATGATAATAAATACGTGATATTTATTAACTCGTATTCACTGCTCGATCCGCAGAATGTGCCCGATATAAAACCTTATATCTCGTTCTGCAAAGGTCTCTCTAATGCTAAAAAAAACAGAGTATCGAGCTTCTGTAAGTATACTCATACGTGTATAACCATCAAACGTAGGTATCACATCGTCGTCAGGTCTCCCTGTATATTTCTTTAGGTTCACTGCCTTCCATGGACATAATATCGTAACAACCGCCGTTTTCCAATCAAGATACGTCATTTTATAAAGTAACGTTTCAGGCCTCTCGGTCATTATGACAGAGTGGAGCCTTCGGTGTGAAAGCAATATTTCTGGGTTCCAAATACCCGTACCTACACCCTAAGTGCTCGATATGCCCTTTTCATGGCTGAGGGCAGTCGAAGTGCTTTGACATTTGCTTTGTGAAAGACAATGTAATCGTTTCGGTGAGTTGTAAATTTTTCTTTTACAGTTTTCTGCAAAAGAAAAATTTTAACGGACTTCAAATATCTTGACCACGGCCATTGAATAAATAATAGTATCACGTTATCTGTTAACAACTCCCCTGTTTCGGTATGCCGAACGAGCCAAAACGTTACCATCTCTTTTTATCGCATGCAACGCGCTGCGATAGAACGCGTTCGTGCCGTAGCAGCGCTAACATACCGGCCGGGGCCGTACTTGTAGCGGCGCGAGGAAATCACAGAGTGAACCGCCCCTGCCACGACTTTATTTCAGTAACAAAACAAGGCGGTAACAACATATTTTTTACGAATTTGACTGTCGAGACATCTCCATAAGCTTCCTAAGGGCCGGCGCTCACTGAGGGCGTGGCACGGCATGGCACGGCAGGTTGTACTGCGGCATCCCGCGGCGTTCCGTGGCATGCCGTGGCATCCCGTGGCATGCCAGTGCGTCTTCTCCCTCCCTTGCCCCCGCGCACCGACGGGACTGCGCCCCATTAACCGAAATGACCGCTGCACAAGTTTCAACCTTATTTCAACTAGCTTAGCAATCATAATTCCTCGACACAAAGTGACCCTTACGTCTCGCGGGATGCAATGGCGCGACGCGGCAACCCGTGGAATTAAAAGGCATGACACGTCATGCCGCAGCATCCCGCGGCGCGTCGCGTCATGCTGCAGCATCCCGCGGCACGTCGTATCGAAATAAAGTAACATGAATTTTAAACTCATTGAAATAAGATTCAAAACGACTTGATTAGTAATAAAATCCTTTGCCATTACACGCCGTGCCGTGCCGGCAGTGAGCGCCGGCCCTAACCTAGCCCTTTTGCTCTAGCTATAAGCTGCTAGTATAAAAACTAATCATGCAGAATTATCATCTGTTTTAACTTAATAACTACAACTTAGAAAAGTTGAAAAACCCCCGATATTTTCATTTCAAAGTCCAATATCTCAAAAACGGCTTAACAGATTTTCATGAAACATGGCTAAGAACACTCGGGACAAAATTATCTATGACACAAAAAAAAGCGGCCAAGTGCGTGTCGGACACAACGAAGGGTTCCGTGCTTATTAACAAGGTCGTATCGTTACTGAAATCTTATGGCACTTACGTCCTTTTCTTTAAGGAAGGCAGTTTTTTGAAATATCTCAAAAACCTTTGAACCGATCTTGTTCAAAACAATTTTCGCTGAAATAATTTAATATCTAAGCCCATAATTGTCCATGATTTATTTCATATTTTTAAAATACACGGTTAAAAAATTAGAGTGGGGGACACAATTTTAGTGACTTTCGGGGCGATTATCTCCGACTCTATTTACTTAATCAAAAATTGCTGAGAAACCTTATATTTATTTTGAAAGGCCTATCGATTATTGTGCCACATGTGGGCTTGCAATAAAAAAAAAATGATTGAATTTTTTTAGTAATTTAATTACAAAACTATGTAGCGGCTAACAAAATACACCTATCCTCAAAATTTTATTCAAATACACCTTAAGGTTTTCGAGTAAAATGCCTGTGACATACGGACGGACAGACAGACAGACATGACGAATCCATAAGGGTTCCGTTTTTTGCTATTTGGCTACGGAATGCCACAGACAGATACACAGATACACAGACATGTTAAACTTATAACACCCCTCTCTTTGCGTAGGGGTTAAAAAGGACATTGTAGTTCTTGTGCACGACTCTCTGAGTCTCTCTCAGAGTCGAGGCTTCACTTCACACGGTTGCATCAGCGCCGGCATTACCTCGACAATGGAAGGGGGGGTTAACACTTTCACTGCCTCAACCCGCCTAGCGGGCGCCTACGCCGTAGTCGCTTTCCGCTACATAATTATGAGGAAAACCACGGGATCGGCTACGAGCGTAGCGCGTAGCGATTCTTGGCAGTGAATGTGGTTCGTAACTTCGTATATCTATCTGCATCTCCGTCGCTCATGTGCAATAAACGCGATGGAGACGGAAACATCTGAACATCGATATTGTATTTTCGTGGTTATGGAGCTTCTAAACGGGCAACATTTTTACGGCAATGTGTGGCCAGCAAGTATGTGCATTTTGCTCTAGCGTACAAAGTCAGCGTAAGACAAGACGGCAATAGCTGCCGGCCAGATATATTGCAGGAAAATGTGGCCCGCTTTGAAGCCCCATTATAGTTTGTTCACACGTGAAACTCGAACACCGTACGCTGTCACTTGAACTTAAGAAACTTCACAACTAACGCCGGATCCTCGCGAAGTAAAACTCGCGCGGACATTTTAACAAGGTTTATAACGAGACAACATACACAACTCGGGTCCTCAATTACTTCCAAAATGAATCAAGTTTTCAAGCGGCATTTATTTACAAGCTTACTTACAGATGCCGCACCGACTCCTTGCCGCCCAATGCGAAAGTGGCCTTCAATAATGCTACCCTTTTCCTGCCAACTGCATACGCCTATTTCAACCACTCATGCTTCGAAATTCGGTCCAAATCAACATCAGGTAAAATTCATATTCATAACCACCGTATCCCCTTTAGTAGCTACGTTATAAAATGAACCTTACAATATACTAGTTGGGCCTGCTTTTGCTTGAGCGCTTGGGCTTTTGCCCAAGAGGTTGAGAAAGTAACCAAGCGCCGGTATCGCGGCGTGACATGATGGCTGCTAAGTTTGACATTTTAATGTGCCATTTGGCAGTTTAATGCCAAAACGCTTTTGTTGCAGCGAGCGCAATCAACGCTCTCGCTGCGTATTTATTGCGGTGTATTTTTACAATGTGTATCTAACCTACTTTGAGGACATAAACAGAGCGAACAAAGCAATGCAATTCTAATATTTCACTTTGACTTCAGGATAATAAAAAAACTGGGCTAGTTAGTAAAGAAGCAGAACTGACTGGTTTATATACGACGTATATTTTCATTTCACTGTTTCAACCCATAAAAATAAACAAATCATTTATTATGAACTAACAATGGAACCTTTTTAAGTCCTAGGTGAGTAATGAACCTATTTTTATTAATTAACGAGCCACTACTTTCTTATATGGTTTATAAGACCGTAAGTCATACTTGAAAAAAAAAAACAATACTAATATTATAAAAAGGAAAAGTGTAATGTTGATTGTAGGTAGCCTTGTAAGTTCGTTTGTAGGGGGTAATCTCCGGAACCCATACTCCGATTTCAAAAATGTTATAGAATGGACTTTCTGAATGGGCTTAGACTGTATTTTATGCCGCGGGTTTCCCTGCGTTCTTAGCAATACGCGAATGAAGCCGCGCGGGTAGCTAAGTAGCTATTCGGTACTTATTTTATATAAAAAAACAGCCCCCTCCCCCTTCCCCCACCCTCCGTCAAACCTCCCCCCCCCCGCCCCGGCCCCCGCCCCTCCCACCAATCTCACCAGACGCATCTTACGGTCACGTGACCTCTCGAATCTCACCTTACGAAATCTGTGGCGGGTTTAATAATTTTCCCCCCTCACAAAAGTGCACAGCGCCGCTAAAGAAGTTTTCACTTCAAAAAGAGGTGTCTCTGAAATGTAAGTTTGAAGTTTTGCTGTATGTAGGGGGTAATCTCCAAAAGTACTCATCCGATCTTAAAAAATATTTTACCATTATAGAGAATGGACTCTCAGGATGGAAATATGCTATATTCTATCTCGTGACACCGCCTGGATTATTTGTACCTAATGCGCGGACAAGGCCGCGCGACCAGCTAGTTTCTTTAAAATGAGTTCAGCAAAACCATGTGTAGTAGTTAAGTATAATTAATAACAGTTTATGTAATGTGCAAGGGACATTGTTTATTTTATTTCCAGCACTAATGACCGGGGCACACGCTTCCATTATGATCGCGAAAATAATTACGACGCCATTGCACAAATTATAATAAAAAAAAACACGGTCAGGAGGTACATTTTTATTAGTCGCTTCGCATGTTGAGCATTGCTATATATTAAGCGCGCTCGCGCGCCCTGTTAGGCTGGAAACAGTGCTCGACCGACGGTCAGCGCGTATGCTCGGTCGGGCGTAGCTATCGCTGTAGTAAGCATACTGTGCGTTCAGACCGATGCTCACCGTCAGCGCGTATGCGGCCATAGTAAAACGCGCGCGACCGACCATACGCGCTGACGTCGGTCGAGCACTGATGTATCAGAGCAAGCGGACGATCATATTGAAATGTGAAACAGACGTGAATATAATGTGATGCACAGGACGGGCATTTTCGAAGGGAAATATTACATTGGATTCGCTCGATCTTACATATTTAACAAAATTTTCATGTAATGTAGAATCAGATAACTATTATTTCAAACTTGGCTGCTAGAGTTAAGAAAAGTTTAACTAGGAAGAATAATGTACACGCAGGCACTTTTATCATCCCAGTTAGGTTAAAAACACGCAAGCTTTACTTAAATATGAAACAATTTATTTTTAGTTTTGCTCTTGAAAATACAATCATCCACTGTTCTATTATTTGCTTCTGTTATAGGCCCCATCCAATAAATGTCAAGTAACTGAGGATATCACGTGATAGCCTCATTTCTTCGGTGAAGTGAGAAGAAAATCTAGTAAATACCTATGTCCCCGTCGAAAATCAGCGCCTCAGCTTGCTGCATCTTGAAGTGTCTTTATGCTGAGTGAGATCCTGTCCCGTCCTCGTATTAAACCTTTTCTTTCGTTTGTTTTTTCATTGGGCAAATTGTGACGCTACATAAATGTGATTTCGCGAACATGCAATTTATTTATTTATTTATTAGGCACACAAAACAGATAAAATTCATTACATAGATAGTACAAGATACATCAGGGGTTGGTTAGGAATGCCATCCACAACATGTATGCGCAGCATGATGATTATAAGTAACAACGACCGAAAACTATCCTAAAACTACACTAAAATTATAAAATAAATAAATAAATAAATATTAGGGGACAATCTTACACAAATCGACCTAGACCCATAGTAAGCTCATTAAGGCTTGTGTTATGGGTACTAGACGACGATATACATATATAATAGATATATATACTTAAATACATAGAAAACTTCCATGACTCAGAAACAAATATTCATGCTCATCACACAAATATTTGCCCTTACCGGGATTCGAACCCAGGACCTTCAGCTTCGTAGGCAGCGTCACTACCCACTAGGCTAACCAGTCGTCAATTATACATAACAATATGCTTAAGCATGCGAACTAGATCATAAGTATGTATTGTTATTTTATGTTTACATTTACATATGAGCAGAAAAGAAACAAAATAAAACCAAGTAAAACTAAATAAGAATTAAAGTAAAATAAAATAAAATAGAACAGAACACTAATTTCACCAATCTGAATTTAATTTAAGTTGAGAGGTTAGGAGGTTAGGACGTTGGAGGCACGATGACAGAGAATTCCGACTAACTGTCTCTTAAATGTCGTAAGTCGTGAGTTGAATATATCAATGTGACTGTGTTTCGATACCAGGTCATTATACTGACGACACATTCTCACAATGGGGTTGTAAAAAGAAGTATTGTTCCTACATACCTGGAGAGCAAACGTTTTAAGAGCACAGGATCTAAATCGGGGTGTATTGAAAGTAACAAGGGACAGAATTTCCAGTGAGTCGATATTGGAATGGAGAAGTTTGTGAAGAAATGATAAATCCTGTAGTAGACGACGAGATTCAAGGGAGCAAATGCCATATGAACACAGTCGCTGGTCATAGCTCTGATGTTTGAGTTCGTGTTTGTATCGATACGACATAATTTTAAGGCATCTCTTCTGAACTCGTTCAATATTGTTGGAGTGAACGGCGTAAAACGGAGACCAAACAGTGGAACCATACTCACGAGCACTACGCACGAGACTGTTAAAGAGACAACGTAGGTTGTTCGGTCTCTTAAAGTCTTTGGTGATTCGAATAATAAATCCAAGCAATTGGTTAGCTTTTTTTGTAATAACGTCGTAATGAAATTTAAAATTCAGTTATTTATTTATTTTATTTATTTATTTAAACTTTATTGCACAAAAGAAAACTTATCGTACAAAAGGCGGACTTAATGCCATATGGCATTCTCTACCAGTCAAACCTTAAGGCAAAGCGGAAAAGATTGTGGGGCAGTGCAAATAACAACTAAAAAAAAATAACATTACGGTATTTCTATATACAACATATTTACACAAATACGTATAGGTACATAAATAAAATAAATACTTACATACACAAATAAATATATATACATAAATATACACTACATACATACTTACAAGCGAAATTTTCAAACCTGTAACCTTTAGTCTACTCGGATCTGCCAGCAAATAAATTACGCACAGATTTCTTAAAGACGAATTTGCTCGGGGCTTTCCTGATCGCGGGGGGAAGGCCGTTCCAAAGACGAACCACCTGCACAGTTGTTCATCAAACCAAATACCTAGATCCTTAGCAACCGATTTGCGAGCAAGCTTCTGACCAGCCAAGGCATAGTCGTATAAGACCCAACTTTGCAATGAAATATTGAAGTTAACCCTCCTTATAATAAGCTGTGAAGTATCGTGTCGTGTTTCAGACACGGCCGGCGAGACGAGAGGCGCATAATGAAACAATTCTTAAGTTTTTTTTATTGCCGCCTTGTATTACTACCCGGTGTCGCTACGCTCTGCCGTCTTTGTATGTCACACTTGGCAGGCAATCCCTTCCGTCCCGGCTTTTGTGAGCTAAAAAATAATAACTCTTTCGATTGGCATCATAAAAGTAGGGTGATTTTTTTTTGACATTTAAGTCGGTTCGATTCCCAGACGAAGCAAGTAATTTTTAGAAAATCTATGAATGCGGAATTACTAACTTTTAAAAATAACATAAAGTCTTCTTTGAGCAAAATTCACTATCTACGATATTTAAGGTACTTCCCCTTCATGTCCCATAAGTTTGGGACGCCCTGTATATTAAGAATAAGAAATTACTGGCTAAGTGCGAGTCGGACTCGCGCACGAAAGGTTCCGTACCATCAATAAAAACGGCAAAAAAATCACGTTTGTTGGGAGCCCCCTAAATATTTTTTTTTTGTTTTCTGTTGTTATAGCGGCAACAGAAATACATCATCTGTGAAAACTTCACCTGTCTAACTATCACGGTTCATGAGATACAGCCTGGTGACAGACGGACGGACGGACAGCGGAGCCTTATTAATAGGGTCCCGTTTTTACCCTTTGGATACGGAAACCTAATAATTTATTGAAAAAACCTTATTGCTAATTGTGCTTACACATAGATCACGCAAATGCATGTACTTCGCGTGTCAGAATTCGGACTCCGAGTTGGCACTCCGACTTACATTCCGCGCGCGTCTGTTGTGGTAGCCGATTGTCCGTGAATATTAAGAAAATAACTTATTACAGAATCGATTTTCCGCGGAAAACGGGGAATTCAGATCACTAATTGGCCCGTGTGACGTCAAAGTAGGTAGAAAAAAGTGACACGGTCGGTTTTCATACAGATTGAGGTGTTAAAGTTATCTGTGGTTACATGTTACGTGAACTAGGACTATCCTGTATCTCAGGCAGTGTTGCATTGCATATTTCTTCTTCTTTCTAAATTGAGTACCTAGCTGTATATATATCGCCTTTTATGGATGCCTGAGAACCCAGCAAGGAAATAGATCAACCATTTGTGTCAGAATACGCCCACGTCTCGACATATTTTATATATGTCAAAATAGTTCCAGTTTCCATTAAGGGGCTCCCATACACCAATGACCTTCGATCTGAATCCCTTGTTTTCGAATGTTTTTAGTAGCTTATTATATTAACAACAACAGCTTTAAGCAATAAAGTATTACATATTTACTTCAAAGTTTTCGAGATATTTGGCATCAAAGTTGAACAAGTTTAGGCCAAAAAACTGGTTTTCTGGCCATAAATTTTGTGTTAATTAGTTTAAAATGAAAATTTTAGAGACGTCAAAAACGAAGCTAAATATGTAGAATTAGTATGTTAGATTTTTCACGTCAATAGAGATATTCTTAGACAATGTTTAAAAAAATCATGCAAAATTAACCATCCATTATTTCAAAATCTGGTTGACTAAAATGGAGATAAAAGATTGAAGAACCGATAGCCGTTTGACTTATAATTCTTTCTGTAGTGCAAAAGTAGGAGATACGATTCAAAACTTGTCAAAAATCGATGAAAACCTCGGGTAGCCCCTTAATAATGCGGATAGAAAATTTACAGCAACATCATGAAATAGGTATTACCTGTTCGCTCGAGATGCCAAGCTGTAAAGCTAATTATCTTTTGTTGGGGGATTATGGAGGTGTAGCTGCTATCGCTTGGGGATCAGCACGCGAATTAAAAATGAATCAACTCGTGTAGTCCGCTCAAGAAAGACTTGGAACTGACAAACATCCGTGTGCATTGCAGATTTTTTGGGAGGGTGGGAAAACAAAAAGTTGGCTCTTGCTGGAGCCTGTCTTTTAGTAGTTGAGTGGTAAGGCGCGCGACTGTCAAGTTGGAAGTCGCGGGTTCGAAGTTCGAACCCCGGCTCGTGCCACGGGTTTTTTTAAAAAAACCTATGCACGAAATGTCATTTGATATTTAACAGTGGCGGTCTAAGGATTTTATGCTGTGCGCACCGCGGCTTGACAGAGGGCGTCTTCCGCGACACGCGATCGTAGCCGAAAGTATGCTGCGACGCGCGGCTTGGTAATATAGACTTTAAATAATGTGTACATGATTTAATATCGTTTAAAGGTTGTGAAATCCGTTCCGATCCGATGCGATGCGTGCCGTTTGGTGGGAATTATCCTTTAGTCACCTTTGGAAAGCCGACTATCCGGCCACATTCAAGGCCTCCACACACCGGTCTCGGTTGCGGCGCGAACGCGGGTCGGGCGCGGGCCCGCACATATTGTAAAACATTGAAACTACACTTCAAACGCACATCGAACGCGGTCCGAACGCGGGTCCGCGGCGCTAAGTTACAACTCGGGCAGCGCGGCCGCGGGTCGGGCGCGGTGCGGGTCGGGCGATTGATCTCTCTCACTACCAACGCATTTAATATCTCTATCACACAGTGCCGCGGGCCCGCGTTTCTGCCGCGCTAGACACGGACTGTGTGATAGAGACGCCGCCCGCCTGCGGTGTGAATATACCGCTTCAACCGCGCCCGACCCGCGCCGCGCCCACCCCGCGCCGCGCACGACCCGCGTTCGATGCGTGGAGGCCTTTTAGTCGGTGATTAATCGGCGACTATAGTCGGCCACCTGCGCGGATTAGTGCGTGACGTTTAAAAACGTCACGCGCAGTGCACTTTACATATACACTCTTTTAGGACTACATGGGGCCTAATTACAAAACAATCCCATGTTATTATTATTTTATTTAGTCAATCATGTCTTAAGAGTCCGCAGTAAGCTCGATCGAATTTCACCTTCCCATACAAACGGAGTTTCGTTCTCATTTTAAAACTATGTCTTGGATTGAGACGAAACTTTGCATATATAATGATATGAGGTATATCTATGTCTGTAATTAGTTTATATAATTCCAGTTTATAAAACAAACAAAATACAGCAAATACAAGTTTAGTATGAAAAATTTAAATTCGCTGTATTTTTTTTACTATGGTATCTGAAGCGACAGAAACTAATTACAGACCTGGATATACCTCATGTCATTGTACATGCAAAGTTTCGTTACAATCCAACGCGTAGTTTTAAAATGAGAGCGTAACTATGTTTGTAAGGAGAATCGAGCTTACTGCGGACTCTTAAAGCGTAGAATATGGCTCTTGAAATAGCTTGAAATACGGGAAGACGTCACAAAAATATCTATCCGAAATGTCCTACCTAACACGCGAAAACCAAGCAGACTAGGGAGATGACTGTGTCGGACATTCAGATCTGTAAAAGGAAATGTGGTCGACGTTTCCCAGGAGCATGTCCGGAAATATCTGGATGAGACCCGCTTGGGGATTTTCTAGATGCACCAAAACGATCCAAATAGCTTCGAGAATGGACGTGTGAATTTCCTCGGCACAGTGCGAATAGACTTGTAAAATTCGTAGTTTTCTGAGTCTGCTTTGTTACGAGCGTCAATAATAAGTTGTAGGTAAATAGTAAATGTTTGTGGAGTTTGAGAATAATTTTGAGCGTATTAGTTAGTCGACAAATTATGATGAGAATGCCCTGAGTTTTATTATTTTTTTATTATTACGACTACGGTGGCAATTTAGCGTACGGCCCGCCTGATGGTAAGCGGACACCGCAGCCTATATACACATGCAACTCCAAAGGAGTAACATGGGCGATGCCGACCCTTGATATGTTTGAGGATTCGCCGTGTTGACAGCTGAAGGAACTAATTCCCTCGCTCTCAACACAACGCATCCTCGGGAGCTCTGGCGACCTTGCTCACCTCCAGGAACACAACACTACTACAGAGCAAGTAGTAGTGTTATTATGGCTGTGGTCTTCCGCAAGGCGGAGGTACTTCCCCAGTTGGGCTGGTCCAAATTCGAGCGCGATGACATTTCGCTGTGCCCTACCTCACTAACGCGACCAACACGACACCATACTCCAAAGCTAATTAGTGAAATAAGTAGTTGATACACTGAGTAGACATAGAGTGATGTCCCACTAACGTCATGTATTCAACGTAGAATACTTGGTATCCTTAGCTCGAGCCTGCATTTAGCGATAGTCAATTTGATTCAAATTCCATCTTAGGGACAGAAGGCCTTTTACAATTTTATTTATGACTAGCTTCCGCCCGCGAATTCGTCTTCGTAGAGCCGGGATGAAAACTCTCTATTCTAAAATCTTATATTTAAATCGAGGCTACAAATTAACTGTCTTCGTGCAAAGTTTGATCAAAATCGGTTGAGCCCTTTAAGCGTGATTGAGTAACAAACATCTAAACACTCCAAACTTTTGCATTTGTAATAATTACTTAGTGGGATACGTTGTGGGTGTCCCATTTTGCGAGATTAACAGTGATGTAACCAGCGAACGATTAAACCATACAATGCGAGTTCCGTACAAACTACCCAAACACGTGCCCAAAACCCGGTATGCGCATGTCGAACTGAACGGCTGCCTGGCATCGTTTTGACACTCCGCCCCCATTCCCGCATAAAGGCAATGGCACCCATTCTGTGCGGCCATGTTGCGGCGCTACTTGACTTCTATGTTTTTTTCGTTCGCAAGATGTAACCGCATGACATACACAGAAAAAAAATAGTTCTCCAGCCAAGTAAACACTCTTGATTCAAGGTATTTTGTGTTTCCTATATAAGGAAAACATTAAATTCTTGCTTTAAGATATAAAATGTCTTAAAGTTTATTACTTAAGCTAAAACAATTAATACTTAATCCAAGCTCTAAAAAGTTCTTTTTTTAAAAGCTTAATATTCTGGCCAAGAGCGAAAGCGTTTTGTTTTGTGTATTGTATTTTTTGAGTCGAACGTAAAGTGTCTTATAACAATACTTTAAGAACTTATACCTAGAAACTTTGTTTCTTGGGGATAAATACTCATTATTCAATAGAGAATTGTATTTCTCCACGGAAATAAGAAAACGCATTGGTTCAAGAGTATGTTACTCAATGTAAAACTTGTATCATTTACATCCAGAGCCGAAATTTCTTGGCGTATGAAACTGGTAACTTGAGAAAAGCCAATAGTATTTTTTGAATTGAACCTTAAGTTGTCTCAGTGCAATACTTAAATAATTTGTAACAAGATACTTTGTTTCTTAGGGATAGATTCTCATAATTCAATTGAGGATTGTGTTTCTTTACGAAAATAAGAAAACATATTGGTTCAAGAGTATGTTACTTAATTTAAAACTTGATATTATTTACATCAAGAGCCGAAATTTCTCGGCGTATGAAACCGGTAACTTAAAAAAAGCCATAGTATTTTTTGAATTGAACCTAAGGTGTCTCAGTGCAATACTTAAAGAACTTGTACCAAGAAACCTTGTTTCTTTGGCTTAAATACTCATAATTCAATTGAGAATTGTATTTCTTGATGAAATCAAGAAAACTCCTTGGTTCAAGAGTATGTTACTCAATGTAAAACTTGATATTATTATATCAAGAGCTGAATATCTCTTGAATAAAGAATGAATTTGCTTAAACCAACATGGCTTTCGTAATTCGTTAAAGATGTAATGTTTGTTGTTCTAAACTTTTTATATTTTGAAGCGAGATGAGAAACCTAATATTTATTTTGAAAGGCCTAACGATTGATGTGCCACACGTCGACTTACAATGATATTTTTTTTTACTTTCTGTTTGGTAGGTCAGAATGGAGAGCACACCTAAAAAAATATTTTTTTACTCATTTTACAAAACTATGTAGCGACTAACAAGATACACCTAATATCCTCCAAGTAAGTTTTATTCAAATACAGACTGAAACATTGCATGCATGCATGGTCGGATTGTTACATCCGTATGACACACCCAATTATGACTTCGACATGTTGCACTGACAAATTGTTGTGAAATCATATAATCATATAATCTGTAGATCCAATGACGAAACTGACGTTTTAGCCAGTTTGGCTCGGGAACTCTAAAAAAGGAATGTTTTCAGCTTCTCTACTACACTGACACGATTAGTGGGTCAGATTGAAAAATTGAAATGAAAACATAGAAATAATGGGTCAGATTCTAATCATGTCCAAATTTCTACTCGGAACCCCGCAGTGTTGCATGGACGGTGCCGATCACTGGGAATAATGCTAATTCAAATAAAATTAATGAACATTAGGTATGTGTCATTACTCGTCTCCGCTGTTGCTGTCATTATCAGTGGGATCGTCTTCTGTGTGATCGTGTTGTGAGTCAACAGGATTTGTTATTAGAAAAACAACATTATTACATACCTATACATACCTACTACCATACACGGAAGGACGGGACAAGACACGCAAATATGACTGCGTCACTTCCTTTTACGATATTAAAGATCGTGCAATACAATAAAGTACCTACCGTGAATACGAATTTATCCTCGCTTTTATTCCAATTTTTTTTAATGTATTAGCAAAAATATACATATCGCTTACAGACTAGTCCAACACGTGATATGTACAACAATAAGAGATTAAGATTAACACAAAAAGTTAAAACATCCATAAAGCTACAAAGTCACAATATACTTACAAATATTTAAGAAAAACACAATTATCTGCTTGCGGTTCTTGTAAACTCAGTCAGAGTGCAATTAAATAAGTCTATTTTAGTTCCTTAGTATTATAATATATATCGTACATACCTATGTTGTGTAATAAACAAAATGTGTGGATATTACCCGTTTCAAGATAATATATTCAGTAGCGGCAACACCACAAACAAGAACAAGAATTACATCCGCTTTTGATTTTCCATTTAAAATTTTAACTGTATTAAATGAAGAAATAAATTATCAAGCCTAGAATGCACTTACATCACTGTAAGAAATTGATATTTTTTTATCGAATGATTTTGTGTCTTAACTGCATAGCTCTGGCTCTTGCCTGTAGATTAAAAACATCAAACCAAGAATTAATCGCTCTCGCCTAATATCTTACAAGTCTCGAAGGAAAATGTCTACTTTGAAATAGCTTTGTCTCTTGACTGTAGATTGAAAACATCAAACCAAGAATCAATCGCTCTTGCCTAAAAACATAAAAGTCTCAAAGGAAAATGTTGGTGCTTCTTCTTCGGAATAGCTTTGGCTCTCTTGACTGTAGATTGAAAACATAAATTCAAGAATCGATCGCTCTTGCTTAAAATCTAAAAAATCTCAAAGGAAAATTGTGGTGCCTCTTCTTCGGAATATCTTTGGCTTTTGACTGTGGATTGAAAACATCGAACCAAGAATCAATCGCTCTTGCCTAGAAACTAAAAAGTCTCAAAGGAAAATGTTAGTGTTTCTTCTTCGGAATAGCTTTGGCTCATGACTGTAGATTGAAAACCTAAATTCAAGAAGCGATCGCTCTTGCCTAAAATCTGAAAAGTCTCAAAGGAAAATATTGGTGCTTCTTCTTCGGAATAGCTTTGGCTCTTGACTGTAGATTGAAAACATCAAACCAAGAATCAATCGCTCTTACCTAAAACCTTTAAAGTCTCAAAGGAAAATTTTAGTGATTCTTCTTTGGAATAGCTTTGGTTCTTGACTGCAGATTGAAAACATCAAACCAAGAATTAATCGCTCTCGCCTAAAAACTTAAAAGTCTCAAAGGAAAATTTTGGTGCCTCTTCTTTGGAATTAGGTAGCATTTTTGGTTTTATGACGAGTTACTTAATCTAAAGTCGATTTTTAAGAGCGTGCAATATTTCAGGCTAAAAGTGTTTTCTTTTTGCAGTAAATAAGCAATATCTTAACTCAAATCACTCCCATTTCCTTTAAAAAATTATAAAGTAAGAACTGAACCATTATGATTCTCCCTTAAAAAATCATGGTATTTTTAACTCGAGACATATCTATTGGATTAAGCAATTTATTATTATCTTTAAGAAACAGTGTACAAGACAGTTTTGCGTTTTGAATTAAGATATCTTTTTTATCTGTGTAGGTGTCATACCGATTTTACACAATAAGTGGTCAATTAACTTGTCATCCTCCTAGCTTTTTCCGGTTGTACCCTAAAGGGTTCCGCTTTGACGCCTAATCATAAGAGTTGAACCTACTAGTTTCACGAGAGTGACTGCCCTCTGCCCTTCGAAGTCAGAGGAAAAACTAGACTTTGTTGGGATTAGACCGGTTTTCTTACGACACTTCTTCACCGAAACGGTATAACGAGGTTATTATTATCACTGTCAATATATTCCAAAGTGTTCCAAACCCATGTCCCATCATATTTATATACCTAATACAAGTTATAATTACTACTTAGTTCATTTAAGTACCTGGTTCAAAAGCAAAAAATAAAGCCATAGGTACATAAATTATGTTCAAAGTGTATAAGTAGTTCAGAACTTCCAACAGCCCCAATGATAGACTAAACAAACTTAATCAAGATTTCGAAAGTCTATTCACAAAGCTAACGTAAATCAGTCGATGAACCATCGACGTGTTTTATGGAACAGCGCTTTGATCAGCTTAGTTCGGAACTTTGAGGCGACGCAGGTGGCATGGCGCAGGGCTGTTATTCAGAACGAACTACTTTACCCAAACCAGCAAATCTGACCTCTGACGACGCATGGGTGTTACCAATCATGATACATTGGACGAGGGTGAGGTGAGTCTATAGGTGAATCGCGTAGTAAGTCTTGCGGAACGGAAATGCTTTTGAACTTTGTGTTTTTAGCCGAGTTTAGTCTTGGAGATCTGATGGTTTAGCTGTGATGTGAAGTGATGTCGCGGAACAAATGTGTTTTGTTTCGATATAGTTGGTATAAAGAACGGCCAAGAGCTGTTCTAGTCTAGTATTCTCTTCAGTACCTGAAGTTTAACTAAGCTATTTTGGAGCAGTGATCCAGAGAGGATCTTGGTTCCGAAACGAGAGTTCGTCACTTTTCCTGATCCTGCACCGCTTTCTGCCAACTTTCGGCCTGATGTTAATTAAGTATCTACGTAAACCTATTTCATTCTAACGAAAGGTACATTTAATTCCGTGGTACTTACTTCCTTACCTATAACTTGTACAATTTATGGGTCGTGGCACTTTGCGAGATTTAACAGTGACATATGGGTTGGACACATCACCTGTTTTTTTATCTTTGTATCAGAAGGTCTATATTTACGCAAACAAATACCTTACAGGCTAACATAATAATAACTGGTTAATGAACTGGTCCACGAGACAACCAAGTTACGACAAGGTTATTGTTGTCTTTGTCTTTGGTTTTAGTCTATCAGTTTACTTCAAGAATAGATACTGTACTGTCCCCACGCTGGCCCAGTTCGGGTCCCCCCCTTGAATTTCTTTTTATATGTATGCGGGTTTGCGGTAGCGGTCAATAGTAAATTTGACAGGTAATGACAAGTTTACTATTTTCCGCCGCGGCCATGCCGCGCCGGTCTGTGACAGGCCTTACGATATTTTTCCTTCACCGAAAAGCTGCCGGTATATATCAAATGATATTTCGTACATAAGTTCCGATAAACTCATTGGTACGAGCTGGGATTCCAACACACGACCGCCAACGAGTTACGAGCTTCTGAGGTTATATTACTATTATCATCATCATATCAGCCGAAAGAGGTCCACTGCTGGACATAGGCCTCCCCCAAAGAGTGCCACAATGACCGATCCTGCGCCACCCGCATCCAGCGGACACCCGCGACTTTTACCTGGTCATCTGCGCCTTCCGGTACGTGGTCGCCAATCGAGAACCTTTCCGCCCCAACGACCATCGGTTCTACGTGCAATATGCCCCGCTGACTGCCACTTAAGTTAAGCGATTCGGAGGGCTATATTCTACCTTGGTTCTGCTGCGGATACCCTTATTTCTGATGCGATCGCGCAGAGAAACTCCCAGCATAGCCCTCTCCATTGCCCTTTGTGTGACTTTGAGCCTTCTTATGAGGTCCATAGTAAGCGACCACGTTTCCGAGCCGTTTCAAACTTCACCCATCATAAATTGTGCACTAAATAGAAACAATACACAGAATCCTTGTCTACCAGTGAGTAAAATTTTCAATCGCCTCAAATAGTTTTCAATTAATTTGACGACAGACGTCAGAATATCTCTCTGTGAATCCTTGATACTATCAAAACTAAATTATGCTGATAATGTTGTAGGTGGCTGTCTATTGTCTATAACTAAGAGGTTGCTGCAGCGAGTGCAAAATGCGTGTGTGCGATTTTGCTTCCATATTCCACCTCGAACCCACGTGACTCCTTATCTAAATAATAGCGGACTAATGAATATGGAATCCCGACGTGCATTGCATTTCGCTTGTATGCTTTTTGGGATTGTAAAAACAAAGACGCCCCAATACTTACATGAAAAATTAATTTTCTCACAGCGACATATCAGGGGAGCTATTCGTTTGCTTTGTCCGAGGCACAGTACTGCCGCATTTCGTGGCAGTTTTAAATATGCTGCCACGAAATGCTGGAACAACATACCACCACCTATGAGGAATTCACTGTCAGTCTCGTCATTCAAGGTTAATTATAAAAAACATATTTTAAATTTGCAAAAACAAAAATGTAGTATTGTGCCAATTGTAAGATGTAATTTAGTAAATATTAATAATCCCCAATCTATTAGTCGGTAATTTTCTTCATAAATTTGTACTTTAGCTTGTTATTTTAACCTACCCAGTTATTTCAGTGTAGGTCGAATAATTAACTTCCGTTTTGTTTCTGTTTTATATAATTGTATTCTACTAGGTGATTTTTTTTTTCTCTTGTTTTTAATTTATATAAGGTAATAATGTAAAATATATAATATATGATAATTTAGTGTGCAATCGCACTCTCTCGCATGGGTTTCCACGGAAGACCAGCGTTGGGGTCCCCTAGAGGTACCTCGACACAAGCTGAGTGGACACCCTTTTAGAGACGCTTGTAATTATGTTTTAAAATATATTTATGTTCTAGTTTAAGTTTATCTAAGCGTTTTTAAATAAAGTTTGCTTCTTCTTCTTCTTCTTCTTCTTCTTCTTCTAATTTAACAGAAATCTCTAAATTATTCAAAATTTATAGTTCAACCCACTATTAAAGCGTTCATATAGTTAGAAACTAGATGTAAAAGGAATCGTCCCCCACTGTAATCATAGTTAAAACTTTAATGAACGAACCCCGTTCACGCCTTTCAAGAAAGCCGTATCAAGGCTTTTCTTGCAGCTATTTTAATATCATCACTTTTGTTCGCTTTGTTCATAACTCTGGCACGAACTAATTAAAATAATATGCCTTTTTAATGGTGGATTTCTTTGGACTTGATTATTCTTCCATAGGTATTCTTTGGTTCTATCCTTAGAGGACTTCGCTTTTGAAAAGATTTCGAACAAAACAAATGGTTTTAATAACATTTTTATTCATCACCATCATATCAGCGAAAAAACGTCTAGTGCTGGACATAGGCCATTTTCTTATACATATATGTAACTAGCTTTTGCCCGCGGCTTCGCCCGCGTAGTAAGTGTAATTTTGCAATAACTGTTGAATTGTTACGCCGGCAACGGCCTACTTACTGACTTACTTCCCTTATGAATGACCATTCGTCAAAACCCGTTATAGTAATTTTTTTTTTTTCCTTTTATTTTTATTCCCGTGTGGTGTAGGGTAGAATTTCACCACCCCCTTTCTTCCCGTGGGTGTCGTGAAAGTCGACTAAGGGAGCAGGGTTGAAGTGTGTTGTGGGCGATGGGGTAACAACCTATCACTGCAATATACCCACATTTACGCTAAAAGTGGCGCTGGAACATAAGTTTCATGTGCTCTGCCTACCCCTTTTGGGAATAAACGCGTGAATTGTACTAACTAAAGTACTTTTTTTGTATCTTAATAAGTAATCTTCCTACAAAGTTTCAAGTCTCTAGTTCATCAATTAATGTTTCTCTCATACAAACTTTGCACCCCTATTTAACCCCTTCAGGAATGGAATTTCCAAAAATCCCGTCTAATCCTTTGCCTACGTCATAAAAGGAAGTTCTGGTGTATATTTCAAGTTTCTAGCTCAAAAAATAAAGTTTCCTCGTACAAACTTTGCACCCCTATTTAACCCACTTAGGGGTGGAATTTTCTAAAACGCTGACAGTTCTTTTTTGTATTCTAATAAGTAATTTTTCTACAAAGTTTCAAGATTCTAGCTCTAAAAATAAAGTTCCCTCATACAAACTCTGCACTCCTATTTAATCCCCTTAGGGGTAGAATTTTAAAAACGCAGAAAGTACTTTTTTTGTATTGTATTAAGTAATCTTTCTACAAAGTTTCAAGTTTCTAGCTCAAAGAATAATGTTTCCCCCATACAAACTTGGCACCCCTATTTAACCCCCTTAGGGGAAGAATTTTCTAAAACGCCTTAAGTACTTTTCTGTATCTTAATAAGTAATCTTCCTACAAAGTTTCAAGTCTGTAGTTCAAATTTTTTTTTTTCTCTCATAAAAACTTTGGACCCCTATTTAACTCCTTTAGGGTTGGAATTTCCAAAAATCCCGTCTTACCTACGTCATAAAAGGAAGTTCTAGTGTAAATTTCAAGTTTCTAATCCCAGTAGTTTCAGATACAAAATCCCGTCTTACCTACGTCATAAAAGGAAGTTCTAGTGTAAATTTCAAGTTTCTAATCCCAGTAGTTTCAGATACAAACTTTGCACTCTTAGTTATTAACCCCCTTAGGGGTGGAATTTTCTAAAACGCTGACAGTTCTTTTTTGTATTCTAATAAGTAATTTTTCTACTAAGTTTCAAGTTTCTAGCTCAAAAAATAAAGTTCACTCATACAAACTTTGCACCCCTATTTAACCCCATTAGGGGTGGAATTTTCTAAAACTCTGACAGTCCTTTTTTGTATTCTAATAAGTATTTTTTCTAAAAATTTTCAAGTTTCTAGTTAAAAAAAAAAAATGTTTCTCTCATACATACTTTGCACCCCTATTTAACCCCCTTAGGCATGGAATTTCCAGAAATCCCGTCTTATCCCTTGCCTGCGTCATAAAAGGAAGTTCTGGTGTAAATTTCAAGTTTCTAGTATCAGTAGTTTCGGATACCAACTTTGCACCCCTATTTAACCCCCTTGGGGGTGGAGTTTTCCAAAACGCTGAAAGTATTTTTTTTCTATCCTAATAAGTAATCTTCCAACAAAGTTTCAAGTCTCTAGTTCAAAAAATAATGTTTACCCATACAAACTTTTGACCCCCATTTCACTCCCTTAGGGGATGAATTTTGATAAAACCCTTTCTTAGTGCTCCCCTAGATCTTATAAGGAACCTACGTGCCAAATTAAGAATCTCTAGAACCAGCGGTTTGGGCTGTGCGTTGATATGTCAACTTTGCACCCCTATTTAACCCACCCACCACCCACTTAGGGGTAGAATTTTCAAAAACGCTGAAAGTACTTTTTTTGTATTTTAATAAGTAATCTTCCTACAAAGTTTCAAGTCTCAACAAATAATGTTTCCCCCGATACAAACTTTGGACCCCCATATCACCCCCTTAGGGGTTGAATTTTGAAAAATCCTTTCTTAGTGCTCTTCTAGGCCTTATAAGGAACCTACGTGTCAAATTTGGAATCTCTAGAACCAGCGGTTTGGGCTGTGCGTTGATATGTCAGTCAGTTTCTTCTTTTATATATTTAGACTAAGATGGTTTTTCATACAAAGGTGATTTTTGAAGATTGTTGGATCGATTTTTTTTATTATGCGTTATTACTATAGCTCCATTTTAAATTGGAATACATTCATTTTGTAGCAGTAGCCTTAAAATTCCTGCTCACCCCCCTCTCAAACCTTACCACCCCATTCATAAGCCACCACCTCTCCCCGCGAAACCTACTCACCCCGTTTTACGGTACCTAATTTTTATTTTGTTTTGTGTGCCACTACTAATTTTTGTAAGTTAATTGTAAAAAAATAATTGAGGGGGGCACTCCGTACATACAAATAACTAAAGGTACAAAAAATATATTAACCCCCTTATGGGTTGTATTTTTCCAAAACACAATGACTTTTTTTGGATTCTGATAAGTTTTAATTTTGTAGGTCACAAAAAGAGTTTCCCCCATACAAACTTTTCACCCCTATTTAACCTACTTAGGGGTGGGCTTTTCCAAAACCCTAAAATTACTTTTCTTGTATTGTAATAAGGAGTCCATACAGAAAGTGGCAAGTCTCTCACTTAAAGTTTTACTCCAATCCCATACAGACTTTCAACCCCTTTTTAACCCCTGTAGGGGTAGAATTTTCCAAAACGCTGAATTTACTTTATTTGTATTCTAATAAGTAATCTTTCTACAAAGTTTGAAGTCTCTAGCTCAAAAACTAAAGTTTTCCCCATACAAACTTTGCACCCCTATTTAACCCCTTTAGGGGTGAAATTTTCAAAAATCGCTTCTTAGTGGGTACTTACGTTATGTAAAGCACCTATTGTGAAAAAATCAGCTTTCTAAGTTCAACGGTTTGGGCTTGGCGTTGATGAGTCAGTCAGTCAGGACTTTTACGTTTATATATATAGATAATCCCACCAAAAACATTACATGTAAAGTGATGCCAAGACTCCATAGCTCTTAAAGCTTTCAGCGTGAAAAAGATATCAGATCGCAATTAGCGCCAAGCTTCCACGCTCTACAAATTCTATATCTTGGCTAAAAAGTATAGCTTTGTTGGGCACATCCCGGTAGCCGCATAGACTTTCAAGCCCAATGAATTTATGATGATATTAATAAGTGACGGGTCTATACTTTTTAGCCAAGATATAGAATTTGTAGAGCGTGGAAGCTTGGCGCTAATTGCGATCTGATATCTTTTTCACGCTGAAAGCTTTATGAGCTATGGAGTCTTGGCATCACTTTACATGTAATGTTTTTGGTGGGATCTCATTCCTTTTTGTAAGGTAATTTCTAGAGAAGTGAATGGGAAAACCCATACAAACTTCCATCCCCTCATTTAAAGAGTGGGGGGTGACTTACTAAAAATCCTGAAATACATATCTTATTATTTATAACAAGGATAACAAGGACCTTCTAACATCAAAATTTGCGGAAGTCTCATACAAACTTTCACCCCCTAGTTTAAGAGGTTGGGGGGGTAAAAGTTTCAAGTTTTAAGATTTTTTCGTTGTTTGTATACTATTACTAGCTTACATACCAAATTTCAGCTTTCTAGGACTTCAGGAAGAACCTTAAGACTATTGATGATCATCAGTGAGTCAGTGAGGAAATCGGGGTATTTTAGATATCAGATTCAGATTCAGATTCAGATTATTTATTTCTCAATAGTCATATGACATGATTTCAATATACAGAAAACAGAACATACACATACTGAGATCGTCAAATTGTACAATAAGAATTATCATATTAATATGTATTAACTATTATTATTTATTAAGCAATATATAAATTATTCATTCAATTATTCAATTATTATTATCTACAAAACTAAAATTAAGAATGTCAAAGGTACAACAGGTATGGGATTACATAATAAATTTAAAGATATTTAGCATCTAGGAATTCGTTTACAGTGTACAGCGTTCTCGTAAGGAGCAGTTTCTTTACACTGTTACGGAAAGTACTGATGTTCATTTCCGATTTTATGGCTATGGGCAGCTTGTTATATAATTTTTGACCCATGGATCGGGGGGATTTTTTTGCCATATTTAACCTACAATTAATCTGCTTTAAGTTGTCAGCGTATCTCGTCGGACGTGTGGCATCATCTCCGACCCGTTTAAATTCACGAGGATTATTTCGAACATACATAACAATTTCTAAGATATATGTTGCCACCGATGTTAAGATTTGCAGGTTCTTGAAGTGTTCTCTGCAGCTATCATCATATTTTGCATTAACCAAGACTCGAATAGCACGTTTTTGCATTTTCAGGATACGTTCATTATCAGTTGAATTCCCCCATAGAATAATACCATATGACAGGATTGAATTAATGTATGCATAGTAGGCCTCTTTCAAATTATCTCTCGAAATCAATGGTCTTAATTGCTTGAGTAAATATACACCTTTTGCCAACTTTCCACATATTGAGTCGACATGCTTTTTCCACGAAAATATATGATCTAGTTCGAATCCTAATAATCTTGCATTATGTACACTTTTAGTTACTGTTCCATTAGGGAGAGTTACTTCAATTGTATCTAGATCTCTGTGCCGCGTATTGAATTTCATTATGCAGGTTTTCTCCGAATTCAGCTTCATCCCATTAATCTTGAACCAGTATTCTAATTTGAGCAACGTGTCATTAATCTTTTTAATTAACTTTTCATCACAGTCATCATTCACAACAATTGTTGTATCATCTGCATATAATATAATTTCATCATCGATGTCCAATTTTGCTATGTCATTGAAGAAAATAGAAAACAGTGTATTTCCTAATGATGACCCCTGTGGTACACCGATTGTGGTCAATAGCGCTTGAGATCTGTAGCGCTTTCCATCAACTTTTATCTCAACCAGTTGTTCTCGGTCCGATAGGAATGATTTTAGTAGTTCTTGACTTTGGTTTCTTATGCCATATGATTGCAGTTTAGCTAACAATAGCTCATGGCTCACAGTATCAAATGCTTTTGATAGGTCTACAAAAATTCCTGCAACTTTCTTTTTATCCTCCAGGCAAGATATTACACTTTCCGTAAATTTTAGTGTAGCTGACGTCGTAGAACGACCCGGTCTATAGGCATATTGTGCATCCGACAGAGTATTACTTCGTTCAAAGTGTCTTACGAGGTCACTTGACATTATTGACTCAATTAGCTTTGATATTGTAGGTACTATGGTTATCGGTCTGCAGTTACTGACGTCCGTTTTCTCACCTTTACCTTTATAAATTGGGCATAAACGGGTTTTCTTAAGAGATGCAGGATACATCGTGGAGCCCAGGATGTTATTTATAAGGTAAGTAAGATGTTCACACATAGTATGCATAACAGGAAACCACACATGTCCAGACATGTCGTAAATATCTTTTGTTTGAGACTGTGATATTTTACTCTTTGCCAACTTTAGAAGGTATTCACAGCTAATTTTTGAAAAAACGAATTGACCATGAATTTCAGGGAAATTACTAATTAGTTGTTCCATGGCTTGATCTGTGTCGGGTTTGTTATTCATTGCCAGGTCTTCCCCAATTTGTCTAAGGTAACTATTGATATAATCTGGTATCTCAGTGTACTTGATTGACTCTTTAGTGTGTCTGTCTGTAAGGTGCCAGTTATATTCTTGTACATTGTTATTTGTCTCTTCTTTAACTATTCTCCACATCTCCCTTTTAGGATTATTTGAGTTGATAATTCGTTCTTCTGTATGTCTTCGTTTCGTGTTTTCAAGTGATTCTTGTATTTGTAGCTGTATCAATAAAATCTAAACTATAAGAGCTATGCAATTGAAACTTTATAGTTTTAATAAATCAACCACTGACATTATATCCCGAAAATTTTGTTTAAATGGTATAATCCGAACCCAAGTTACGAAGGTTCAAAAATACGACGAAGCGCTTCGAGAAAAGGTAGGTAGTGCCCTTGCGCTTCGCTTGGCTCGTCTTGGCGGGGGCACTCCCGTGCCCCCAGATAATCTATATATATAAACGTAAAAGTCCTGACTGACTGACTCATCAACGCCAAGCCCAAACCGTTGAACTTAGAAAGCTGATTTTTTCACAATAGGTGCTTTACATAACGTAAGTACCCACTAAGAAGCGATTTTTGAAAATTTCACCCCTAAAGGGGTTAAATAGGGGTGCATAGTTTGTATGGGGAAAACTTTAGTTTTTGAGCTAGAGACTTCAAACTTTGTAGAAAGATTACTTATTAGAATACAAATAAAGTAATTTCAGCGTTTTGGAAAATTCTACCCCTAAAGGGGTTAAAAAGGGGTTGAAAGTCTGTATGGGATTGGAGTAAAACTTTAAGTGAGAGACTTGCCACTTTCTGTATGGACTCCTTATTACAATACAAGAAAAGTAATTTTAGGGTTTTGGAAAAGCCCACCCCTAAGTAGGTTAAATAGGGGTGAAAAGTTTGTATGGGGGAAACTCTTTTTGTGACCTACAAAATTAAAACTTATCAGAATCCAAAAAAAGTCATTGTGTTTTGGAAAAATACAACCCATAAGGGGGTTAATATATTTTTTGTACCTTTAGTTATTTGTATGTACGGAGTGCCCCCCTCAATTATTTTTTTACAATTAACTTACAAAAATTAGTAGTGGCACACAAAACAAAATAAAAATTAGGTACCGTAAAACGGGGTGAGTAGGTTTCGCGGGGAGAGGTGGTGGCTTATGAATGGGGTGATAAGGTTTGAGAGGGGGGTGAGCAGGAATTTTAAGGCTACTGCTACAAAATGAATGTATTCCAATTTAAAATGGAGCTATAGTAATAACGCATAATAAAAAAAATCGATCCAACAATCTTCAAAAATCACCTTTGTATGAAAAACCATCTTAGTCTAAATATATAAAAGAAGAAACTGACTGACATATCAACGCACAGCCCAAACCGCTGGTTCTAGAGATTCCAAATTTGACACGTAGGTTCCTTATAAGGCCTAGAAGAGCACTAAGAAAGGATTTTTCAAAATTCAACCCCTAAGGGGGTGATATGGGGTCCAAAGTTTGTATCGGGGGAAACATTATTTGTTGAGACTTGAAACTTTGTAGGAAGATTACTTATTAAAATACAAAAAAAGTGCTTTCAGCGTTTTTGAAAATTCTACCCCTAAGTGGGTTAAATAGGGGTGCAAAGTTTGTATGAGTGAACTTTATTTTTTGAGCTAGAAACTTATAAACGTAAAAGTCCTGACTGACTGACTCATCAACGCCAAGCCCAAACCGTTGAACTTAGAAAGCTGTTTTTTTCACAATAGGTGCTTTACATAACGTAAGTACCCACTAAGAAGCGATTTTTGAAAATTTCACCCCTAAAGGGGTTAAATAGGGGTGCAAAGTTTGTATGGGGAAAACTTTAGTTTTTGAGCTAGAGACTTCAAACTTTGTAGAAAGATTACTTATTAGAATACAAATAAAGTAATTTCAGCGTTTTGGAAAATTCTACCCCTAAAGGGGTTAAAAAGGGGTTGAAAGTCTGTATGGGATTGGAGTAAAACTTTAAGTGAGAGACTTGCCACTTTCTGTATGGACTCCTTATTACAATACAAGAAAAGCCCACCCCTAAGTAGGTTAAATAGGGGTGAAAAGTTTGTATGGGGGAAACTCTTTTTGTGACCTACAAAATTAAAACTTATCAGAATCCAAAAAAAGTCATTGTGTTTTGGAAAAATACAACCCATAAGGGGGTTAATATATTTTTTGTACCTTTAGTTATTTGTATGTACGGAGTGCCCCCCTCAATTATTTTTTTACAATTAACTTACAAAAATTAGTAGTGGCACACAAAACAAAATAAAAATTAGGTACCGTAAAACGGGGTGAGTAGGTTTTGCGGGGAGAGGTGGTGGCTTATGAATGGGGTGATAAGGTTTGAGAGGGGGGTGAGCAGGAATTTTAAGGCTACTGCTACAAAATGAATGTATTCCAATTTAAAATGGAGCTATAGTAATAACGCATAATAAAAAAAATCGATCCAACAATCTTCAAAAATCACCTTTGTATGAAAAACCATCTTAGTCTAAATATATAAAAGAAGAAACTGACTGACATATCAACGCACAGCCCAAACCGCTGGTTCTAGAGATTCCAAATTTGACACGTAGGTTCCTTATAAGGCCTAGAAGAGCACTAAGAAAGGATTTTTCAAAATTCAACCCCTAAGGGGGTGATATGGGGTCCAAAGTTTGTATCGGGGGAAACATTATTTGTTGAGACTTGAAACTTTGTAGGAAGATTACTTATTAAAATACAACAAAAGTGCTTTCAGCGTTTTTGAAAATTCTACCCCTAAGTGGGTTAAATAGGGGTGCAAAATTTTCTATGAGTGAACTTTATTTTTTGAGCTAGAAACTTGAAACTTAGTAGAAAAATTACTTATTAGAATACAAAAAAGAACTGTCAGCGTTTTAGAAAATTCCACCCCTAAGGGGGTTAATAACTAAGGGTGCAAAGTTTGTATCTGAAACTACTGGGATTAGAAACTTGAAATTTACACTAGAACTTCCTTTTATGACGTAGGTAAGACGGGATTTTGTATCTGAAACTACTGGGATTAGAAACTTGAAATTTACACTAGAACTTCCTTTTATGACGTAGGTAGGACGGGATTTTTGGAAATTCCAACCCTAAAGGAGTTAAATAGGGGTCCAAAGTTTGTATGAGAGAAAAAAAAAAATTTGAACTACAGACTTGAAACTTTGTAGGAAGATTACTTATTAAGATACAGAAAAGTACTTAAGGCGTTTTAGAAAATTCTTCCCCTAAGGGGGTTAAATAGGGGTGCCAAGTTTGTATGGGGGAAACATTATTCTTTGAGCTAGAAACTTGAAACTTTGTAGAAAGATTACTTAATACTATACAAAAAAAGTACTTTCTGCGTTTTTAAAATTCTACCCCTAAGGGGATTAAATAGGAGTGCAGAGTTTGTATGAGGGAACTTTATTTTTAGAGCTAGAATCTTGAAACTTTGTAGAAAAATTACTTATTAGAATACAAAAAAGAACTGTCAGCGTTTTAGAAAATTCCACCCCTAAGGGGGTTAAATAGGGGTGCAAAGTTTGTACGAGGGAACTTTATTTTTTGAGCTAGAAACTTGAAATTTACACCAGAACTTCCTTTTATGACGTAGGCAAAGGATTAGACGGGATTTTTGGAAATTCCATTCCTGAAGGGGTTAAATAGGGGTGCAAAGTTTGTATGAGAGAAACATTAATTGATGAACTAGAGACTTGAAACTTTGTAGGAAGATTACTTATTAAGATACAAAAAAAGTACTTTAGTTAGTACAATTCACGCGTTTATTCCCAAAAGGGGTAGGCAGAGCACATGAAACTTATGTTCCAGCGCCACTTTTAGCGTAAATGTGGGTATATTGCAGTGATAGGTTGTTACCCCATCGCCCACAACACACTTCAACCCTGCTCCCTTAGTCGACTTTCACGACACCCACGGGAAGAAAGGGGGTGGTGAAATTCTACCCTACACCACACGGGAATAAAAATAAAAGGAAAAAAAAAAAATTACTATAACGGGTTTTGACGAATGGTCATTCATAAGGGAAGTAAGTTAAAAAAAAAAATGTTTCTCTCATACATACTTTGCACCCCAAGTATGTATGAGAGAAACATTTTTTTTTTTAACTAGAAACTTGAAAATTTTTAGAAAAAATACTTATTAGAATACAAAAAAGGACTGTCAGAGTTTTAGAAAATTCCACCCCTAATGGGGTTAAATAGGGGTGCAAAGTTTGTATGAGTGAACTTTATTTTTTGAGCTAGAAACTTGAAACTTAGTAGAAAAATTACTTATTAGAATACAAAAAAGAACTGTCAGCGTTTTAGAAAATTCCACCCCTAAGGGGGTTAATAACTAAGAGTGCAAAGTTTGTATCTGAAACTACTGGGATTAGAAACTTGAAATTTACACTAGAACTTCCTTTTATGACGTAGGTAAGACGGGATTTTGTATCTGAAACTACTGGGATTAGAAACTTGAAATTTACACTAGAACTTCCTTTTATGACGTAGGTAAGACGGGATTTTTGGAAATTCCAACCCTAAAGGAGTTAAATAGGGGTCCAAAGTTTTTATGAGAGAAAAAAAAAAATTTGAACTACAGACTTGAAACTTTGTAGGAAGATTACTTATTAAGATACAGAAAAGTACTTAAGGCGTTTTAGAAAATTCTTCCCCTAAGGGGGTTAAATAGGGGTGCCAAGTTTGTATGGGGGAAACATTATTCTTTGAGCTAGAAACTTGAAACTTTGTAGAAAGATTACTTAATACAATACAAAAAAAGTACTTTCTGCGTTTTTAAAATTCTACCCCTAAGGGGATTAAATAGGAGTGCAGAGTTTGTATGAGGGAACTTTATTTTTAGAGCTAGAATCTTGAAACTTTGTAGAAAAATTACTTATTAGAATACAAAAAAGAACTGTCAGCGTTTTAGAAAATTCCACCCCTAAGGGGGTTAAATAGGGGTGCAAAGTTTGTACGAGGGAACTTTATTTTTTGAGCTAGAAACTTGAAATTTACACCAGAACTTCCTTTTATGACGTAGGCAAAGGATTAGACGGGATTTTTGGAAATTCCATTCCTGAAGGGGTTAAATAGGGGTGCAAAGTTTGTATGAGAGAAACATTAATTGATGAACTAGAGACTTGAAACTTTGTAGGAAGATTACTTATTAAGATACAAAAAAAGTACTTTAGTTAGTACAATTCACGCGTTTATTCCCAAAAGGGGTAGGCAGAGCACATGAAACTTATGTTCCAGCGCCACTTTTAGCGTAAATGTGGGTATATTGCAGTGATAGGTTGTTACCCCATCGCCCACAACACACTTCAACCCTGCTCCCTTAGTCGACTTTCACGACACCCACGGGAAGAAAGGGGGTGGTGAAATTCTACCCTACACCACACGGGAATAAAAATAAAAGGAAAAAAAAAAAATTACTATAACGGGTTTTGACGAATGGTCATTCATAAGGGAAGTAAGTCAGTAAGTAGGCCGTTGCCGGCGTAACAATTCAACAGTTATTGCAAAATTACACTTACTACGCGGGCGAAGCCGCGGGCAAAAGCTAGTAAATCTATATATATAAACGTAAAAGTCCTGACTGACTGACTCATCAACGCCAAGCCCAAACCGTTGAACTTAGAAAGCTGATTTTTTCACAATAGGTGCTTTACATAACGTAAGTACCCACTAAGAAGCGATTTTTGAAAATTTCACCCCTAAAGGGGTTAAATAGGGGTGCAAAGTTTGTATGGGGAAAACTTTAGTTTTTGAGCTAGAGACTTCAAACTTTGTAGAAAGATTACTTATTAGAATACAAATAAAGTAATTTCAGCGTTTTGGAAAATTCTACCCCTAAAGGGGTTAAAAAGGGGTTGAAAGTCTGTATGGGATTGGAGTAAAACTTTAAGTGAGAGACTTGCCACTTTCTGTATGGACTCCTTATTACAATACAAGAAAAGTAATTTTAGGGTTTTGGAAAAGCCCACCCCTAAGTAGGTTAAATAGGGGTGAAAAGTTTGTATGGGGGAAACTCTTTTTGTGACCTACAAAATTAAAACTTATCAGAATCCAAAAAAAGTCATTGTGTTTTGGAAAAATACAACCCATAAGGGGGTTAATAAATTTTTTGTACCTTTAGTTATTTGTATGTACGGAGTGCCCCCCTCAATTATTTTTTTACAATTAACTTACAAAAATTAGTAGTGGCACACAAAACAAAATAAAAATTAGGTACCGTAAAACGGGGTGAGTAGGTTTCGCGGGGAGAGGTGGTGGCTTATGAATGGGGTGATAAGGTTTGAGAGGGGGGTGAGCAGGAATTTTAAGGCTACTGCTACAAAATGAATGTATTCCAATTTAAAATGGAGCTATAGTAATAACGCATAATAAAAAAAATCGATCCAACAATCTTCAAAAATCACCTTTGTATGAAAAACCATCTTAGTCTAAATATATAAAAGAAGAAACTGACTGACATATCAACGCACAGCCCAAACCGCTGGTTCTAGAGATTCCAAATTTGACACGTAGGTTCCTTATAAGGCCTAGAAGAGCACTAAGAAAGGATTTTTCAAAATTCAACCCCTAAGGGGGTGATATGGGGGTCCAAAGTTTGTATCGGGGGAAACATTATTTGTTGAGACTTGAAACTTTGTAGGAAGATTACTTATTAAAATACAAAAAAAGTACTTTCCGCGTTTTTGAAAATTCTACCCCTAAGTGGGTGGTGGGTGGGTTAAATAGGGGTGCAAAGTTTACATATCAACGCACAGCCCAAACCGCTGGTTCTAGAGATTCTTAATTTGGCACGTAGGTTCCTTATAAGATCTAGGGGAGCACTAAGAAAGGGTTTTATCAAAATTCATCCCCTAAGGGAGTGAAATGGGGGTCAAAAGTTTGTATAGGTAAACATTATTTTTTGAACTAGAGACTTGAAACTTTGTTGGAAGATTACTTATTAGGATAGAAAAAAAATACTTTCAGCGTTTTGGAAAACTCCACCCCCAAGGGGGTTAAATAGGGGTGCAAAGTTTGTATCCGAAACTACTGATACTAGAAACTTGAAATTTACACCAGAACTTCCTTTTATGACGCAGGCAAGGGATAAGACGGGATTTCTGGAAATTCCATGCCTAAGGGGGTTAAATAGGGGTGCAAAGTTTGTATGAGAGAAACATTTTTTTTTTTAACTAGAAACTTGAAAATTTTTAGAAAAATTACTTATTAGAATACAAAAAAGGACTGTCAGAGTTTTAGAAAATTCCACCCCTAATGGGGTTAAATAGGGGTGCAAAGTTTGTATGAGTGAACTTTATTTTTTGAGCTAGAAACTTGAAACTTAGTAGAAAAATTACTTATTAGAATACAAAAAAGAACTGTCAGCGTTTTAGAAAATTCCACCCCTAAGGGGGTTAATAACTAAGGGTGCAAAGTTTGTATCTGAAACTACTGGGATTAGAAACTTGAAATTTACACTAGAACTTCCTTTTATGACGTAGGTAAGACGGGATTTTGTATCTGAAACTACTGGGATTAGAAACTTGAAATTTACACTAGAACTTCCTTTTATGACGTAGGTAAGACGGGATTTTTGGAAATTCCAACCCTAAAAGAGTTAAATAGGGGTCCAAAGTTTGTATGAGAAAAAAAAAAATTTTTGAACTACAGACTTGAAACTTTGTAGGAAGATTACTTATTAAGATACAGAAAAGTACTTAAGGCGTTTTAGAAAATTCTTCCCCTAAGGGGGTTAAATAGGGGTGCCAAGTTTGTATGGGGGAAACATTATTCTTTGAGCTAGAAACTTGAAACTTTGTAGAAAGATTACTTAATACAATACAAAAAAAGTACTTTCTGCGTTTTTAAAATTCTACCCCTAAGGGGATTAAATAGGAGTGCAGAGTTTGTATGAGGGAACTTTATTTTTAGAGCTAGAATCTTGAAACTTTGTAGAAAAATTACTTATTAGAATACAAAAAAGAACTGTCAGCGTTTTAGAAAATTCCACCCCTAAGTGGGTTAAATAGGGGTGCAAAGTTTGTACGAGGAAACTTTATTTTTTGAGCTAGAAACTTGAAATATACACCAGAACTTCCTTTTATGACGTAGGCATAGGATTAGACGGGATTTTTGGAAATTCCATTCCTGAAGGGGTTAAATAGGGGTGCAAAGTTTGTATGAGAGAAACATTAATTGATGAACTAGAGACTTGAAACTTTGTAGGAAGATTACTTATTAAGATACAAAAAAAGTACTTTAGTTAGTACAATTCACGCGTTTATTCCCAAAAGGGGTAGGCAGAGCACATGAAACTTATGTTCCAGCGCCACTTTTAGCGTAAATGTGGGTATATTGCAGTGATAGGTTGTCACCCCATCGCCCACAACACACTTCAACCCTGCTCCCTTAGTCGACTTTCACGACACCCACGGGAAGAAAGGGGGTGGTGAAATTCTACCCTACACCACACGGGAATAAAAATAAAAGGAAAAAAAAAAAAATTACTATAACGGGTTTTGACGAATGGTCATTCATAAGGGAAGTAAGTCAGTAAGTAGGCCGTTGCCGGCGTAACAATTCAACAGTTATTGCAAAATTACACTTACTACGCGGGCGAAGCCGCGGGCAAAAGCTAGTCAGCCTATATACGTCCCACTGCTGGGCACAGGCCTCCTCTCATGGATGAGAGGGAACGGGCAGTATAGTACCCACGTTGGCCCAGTACGGGTAGGGGACTTCACATACACCTTTGAATTTCTTCGTAGATGTATGCAGATTTCCTCACAATGTTTTTCCTTCACCGAAAATAACATATATTTTCATATATGTAATAACAATAATTAATATATTGCTTCCCGATTGTTCTTGCACTTAATGATTGTATCCACAACTCAAACGAACCCGAGACACCCCGGAACTAAATAGAACTTAATACTCATACATACTTATACTCATTTATTTATAATGCACAAATACATTAAACGTCAAAAAGTTAATATACGGTTAGGTTTTGAATACTTGAATATGTCATCAAATAGGCTAATAGTTCCTACAAAGACATGTCATTATCTCCTTAAGATACATGCAAAATCCCACGAAAGTATAAATTCATTTATAGATAACTGTAGAACAAAGTTAAGCGACAGTCTATGCTCCGACTATTGTGGTCTTTCTAAGGCATAAATCTAACGCATTTGTGTGGTAATTTCCGTCTTAGAAATTCTCCTATGAAGGAAATGCCTCTATGGGAGCGAACCCATTGAAATAACGCAAAATGAATGTAACCGTGTACCTAAATGGCTTGTGACAGGCAAGGTTGCCTTTATATCGTCGCCTGAGTTGCGTTTGGAAATGCGTTGCAGGCTTTGTAGTTGACACAGGGATACTCAGTGTATCTAGTTTGACGTGTTCAGGATTGTTAGTAAAAAGTCTAACTGAATGTTACATGGACTAACAACGTCTGTTTATTTATTCAATGGAGTAAAATGACGTTTCATGTGTTGTCAGTTTTTTACATCTGTTAAATAGTGATGTGCTATAACCGATATTTACCTAAAGTTTTATGGTGTCTGCCTATTTTTTACAATAAAAGCACTGGTTCCTCAGATTATAATTATATTATTTCACATTAATAAATTACAAGCCATCGACCCTTCGACATCATCGTAGACGCGCGACCGCCATGATGCTTCCAGTGTTGCCAACACGCCCATATTAATTAGGCGCGTTCGGAAATGCCGCTAACACTATGTTAGACGAGTCGTCATAAAGTTCAAGGGGGATACCCATTATTTTATTTTTTCCATCTCGGTATATATTCTTGTAAAGAACTTGAGCCTGTTTTCTGTCTGTTGGTACCAATGGGTTTCGCAGAACTTATGTACGGAATATTGACCGTTAGCTTTTCGGTGAAGGAAAACATCGTGAGGAAACCGGTCTAATCCCAATAAGGTCTACATTTCGCTCTGGGTTGGAAGGTCAGATGGCAGTCGCTTTCGTAAAACTACGTCTGAATGCTCGACACTGTACTAGTATATGGCATGGGCACTCTATGACAAAGCAATATGGGTTAAATTCGAACTATGAGGAATTTTCTTCATTCGAATTTAAGACATGTCACTTTGACATAAAGTGCCCATGCCATATACTTTAAGTACACGTAGAGCACTCGGACGCTTACCGCACTTTTTTGTAATAATTAATCCATAAACATGTAAACAATGTTATTAACAATTAACCAAAATACCTAGTGAAAATCTGTACTATGGTTTGTAGAGTCTCTTAGCGTCCTTTGTACTTAAATTTCTGATCTGGTTTGTGTAATTGAGCGTTAATACATCATTATCATATCTTATCTTAAAATGCCAATGCTTCACTTTTTTTTAATTTTTAGTTAGTTCATTTTAGAGCTTTCGGCCATTAAATAATTCCGCCTCGATCGTTACTTACGCCTTATCACGGCACGGTAATTATTGACCGAACAGCTGTTATAATTGTGTTGCACGATATAAGGTCAGCCTGCCGTTATCGGCTCAAAACTCGCTGACCCGCGCGATCCGACGAATTATGATGCAACCCGTTGGCTTCCTGGAAAAATGAAAATGAAAAATAGTTTATTGGGTTTTTAAATGTAGCGTTTACTTACAGAGGCAAACCTTCCAGCAAGCATAGCAAAGCTTGTGGTCAACACTAGTCGACTCCCCATACAAACGTAGTTTGTATGTCATTTTAAAACGCCCCCCCCTCTTCTACGTAATATATGGACCTTAGTACTTTTGTAGGTAATGGGCAGTCTCTGGAACCACTGGACCGATAAAAAAAAATCTTTTAGCTATGTGTAAAGTAAAGATTTATTTCGGAGTACACACACACACACACAGTGTGTTCACATAATTATGCCCTTACAAAAAACAGTGGCTCACACTAGCCTTAAGAGGCTCCCATACGCCAATGACCTTCGATCTGAATCCCTTAGTTTTCTAATGTTTTTTGTAGCTTATTATATTAACAACAACGGCTTTAAGCAATATAGTATCCCATATTTACTTCAAACTTCATTGTTTTCGAGATATTTGGCATCAAAGTTGAACAATTTTAGGCCAAAAAACTGGTTTTCTGGCCATAACTTTTGTGTTAATTGGTTTAAAATTAAAACCCTCTACCAGTTTTTAGAGACGTCATAGACGAACCCAAATTTGTAGATTTCGTATATGTTAGATCTTTCACGTCAATAGAGATGCGAAATAAGTGTTTTTTTAGACAATGTTTAAAAAAATCATACAAAATTAAGTATTAATTTGTTTCAAAATCCGGTCAGTCAAAATGGAGATAAAAGATTGAAGAACCGATAGCCGTTTGATTTATGATTCTATCTGTAGTGCAAAAGTAGTAGATACGATTCAAAACTTGTCAAAAATCGATGAAAACCTCGGGTAGCCCCTTAAATTCGTACGAAACGTTACGCAATCGTCCAGAAGACCTGTGAAAAGGTATTTCCAAGTTCGTTAATTTAACTTACCGCTTTTGAAAATGGAATGCGATAGATCTAACCCCTGACTTGCTCACTACGATGCAATACGGCCGCTACTCGCTACGTTGACATTGACACCCGCGGTCGACATCGTCCAATATTCCTGGGAACGTTGGGCGGGAATCCAAATCACTCAAGCGGAATGAAAACTGTTTCGATTCGGTTAAAAACGTGACAAATGTTACCCGGTCATTCAACATTTTATATAACCTTAACCGACCAGTAAATGTTGTATTGCCAAAAGAAACGATTTCAACTGAACCCGAATAATGTTCTTAGAGCTCAAATCAAATCAAATCAAATCAATTATTTATTCTGCAAATAGCCCACAAGGGCACTTTTACATGTCAAACGGTAATTTACAATAAAATAGTAATCTTACACAATAATAATTTAAAATTATATATAAAAGGTTAACAAACTAAATGTCACTAAGTTAATGTAAACAAAACAAAATTGCAAAATATGACCATTACATTCGATATAAGATCTGTATCAGCATTAACAGAAGTTAATGATATTAATTCAGTATTCCAGAGATGTATAATGTCTCTGAGCGTCCAAATACAATTAATAATTATTCTAATATTCTAAGAGATGTATACGGTCTCTAAGCGTCAAAACAAAAAAGGAACATTAATGTTATATTGTCTGAGATGTCACACAGGGTCAATAACAATAAAACGTGTCAAGATCAGAATGATGTCTCTCGTCAATACGATAATAATAATAATAACACTATAGCTTGACCACAACCGCTGTGCCGCTCCTTAGGTATGCGCGGGAAGGTGGGGTGACGCGGCGGGGGTGACGGGGCGAGGCGGGGACGGCGGAATGACAAATGCTCTGCCCCCCCGTCTCGCCGCTCGCATACCTAAGGAGCGGCACAGCGGTTGTGGTCAAGCTATAGTATTTAACACTTTCATTGCCCAGAATCGCTACGCTCTACGCTCGTAGCCGATCCCGTGGTTTTCCTCGTATGTAGCGGAAAGCGACTACGGCGGTCTGACGCATATGTGTCGTCATGGGCCCTGAATGGGTGTAGTTAATTAGGTACTATGCCCTTGCAAGCATGAACAGTCCGGACTCCACAAACAGCACCCGATCACGAGTATGACGCATATCTCAGCCATCGCCTCCCTCAACTCAACCATATGTTAGGGAAGGTGGCGACCCGATCAACGACGCCACCGTAAGCAAAGCCCTTTAAGCGAGCATGACATATTCAAGCCACCGGACATTGATAATAGCAAACATTAAGCTCACAGATTGTAACTAAATTCGTCTCCGATTTTGTTATTTCGTTCAAATTTAATCTGAGTAATTATTATTGTATAATGTAATGAATTATTTGTATTGATAATGGAAAGTTTACATGTCAATAATAACACACTTAGTCAAATAACCCGCCCCGATTCATTCCGGGCGCAAAAGTGCCCATCACAGTCACACTCCCCGCATTATCGCGTTGAATTGCTAACGACAACCTTTGTAACAGGCATTTTGAATTTGTTATTTGAATTATGGCAACTAGATTTAATACATTGTATTTTTTGCCTTTAGTTTTGTATATCCATACTGTTATGTAGGGTAGATTAATAACTACGTCGGTAGTTACATATTTCCCAATAAACCAGTCTGCTATGGATCTCGGTCTTTCATTGATATAACATTGGCGCAGCCGAGTTTAAAAATAGAATTAAATTACTTTTACGCTCCGTATTAACATGCCGATCGGTAAAATAGAACCGTTTTTAGTGGAATCGCAAAATTGGGACAATTACGTACGCCGCGTTCAACAATTCATTTCATTAAATTGTATCACTGATGAACTCAAAGTGGCCACGTTGTTAACCTTAGTCGGCGGCGAGTGTTACAATTTGCTGTGTGATCTGTGTTCACCGGACCATCCGGAAGATAAAAGTTTTGATGATTTGGTTATTTTACTTAAAAACCATTTGGAGCCTGAAAGATCAGAGATAGCCGAGAGACACATTTTTCGGCAAAGGGTACAACGGCAGGGCGAAAGCATTCGTGTATACCTACAAGGGTTAAAACATCTGGCTAAAACCTGTAATTTTGGAACCGGTCTCGAAGAAAACTTACGTGACCAGTTCGTCTCGGGATTGATCAGCGAGGAGATGCGTTCGAGACTATTTGCCGAGAAAAACATCGACTACAAGAGGGCCGTGGAGTTGGCCAGCGCACTCGAGGCGGCGGAGCGGCACGCGAGCACGGCGGGCGCCCCGGCCGGCGGAGCGGGCGCGGGCCCCGGCGCGGCGGGCGACGGCGGCGGCCTGCACCGCGTGGGCGGCGGCGGCCGCGGCGTGCGCCCGCGAGCGCCTGGCGGCGGCGGTGCCAGCGGCAGCGGCAGCGGCAGCGGCACATCACAGCGGGCTCCGTGTGCACGTTGCGGGAAGTTTACTCATCCGCCGAACAAATGTCGGTTCAAAAACTTTACATGTGATTTATGTGGCATTAAGGGCCATTTAAAAGTTATGTGTGTTCGTAAAGGTGAGAATGGCGATTTTTTCGACAAGCGGCAGGCTAAAGGTCAGTACTTTTTAAATAAAAGTTGTGATTCGGAGGATGAAGATTCCCATTTTTATAATTTGATTTCTAAAGGAAATAATGATGGACCATATTTAGCTAACGTGTTTGTGGAGGATATCAGCTGTAAGTTTGAAATTGATACCGGGAGCAAAATTTCAGCAGTGTCAAAAATATTTTATGGCAAACATTTTGTACATTTGCCCATTAATAAAAATATTTTAACGCTAAAATCATATACTGGTGATTCTATCGAGACGCTGGGTTATATTGACGTTAAGGTGCGCTGTGGAAATAATTCAGCCAAACTCAAGTTGTATGTTATCGAAAATGGTGGGCCTCCGCTCATGGGTCGCACTTGGATTAAAGAATTAAAATTAGCGGTAATAAATTGTCACAATATAACTGAAAGCGACTCGATGGCACATTTGTTAAAAAAAGAGTATCCAGGGGTATTTGCGGAGGGCTTAGGTACTTGTAAATCACGTATTCGGCTACATTTAACTGACGACGTCCCCGTGTTCGTGCGCGCGCGCGCGCTGCCGCTGGCGCTGCGCGAGCGCGTGCAGAGCGAGCTCGAGCGCCTGCAGCGGGAGGGCGTCATCTACAAGGTCGAGCGGTCGGATTACGGAACACCCATAGTCCCAGTCATCAAATCTAATGGTGACATCCGTATTTGCGGTGATTATAAAATCACAATAAATCCTATTTTAAAGGATTTTCATTACCCACTTCCGCGTATCGAAGAAATTTTTGCAACACTGGGAGGCGGCGAGCAATACACGAAGTTAGATTTATCTAATGCATTCCAACAGTGTTTGCTAGAAGAAGAGTCTCAGCCGATGACAGCGATTTCTACTCATGTAGGGACATTTGTCTATCGGAGGGTCCCTTTTGGAATTAAATGCATACCAGAAAACTTCCAAAAAATAATGGAAGAGACTCTTAGTGGCCTTCCGTCAACCACAGTGTTTGCAGACGACATTTGCATAACCAGAAAAGATAAGGAAACACATTTAACAAATTTAAGAGCTGTATTGCAAAGACTCCAAGAAAATGGACTCCGTATCAATTTTAAGAAATGTCAATTCTTTAAAGACAGCGTGACTTACTTAGGATATAACATTGATAAGCACGGTCTACACACAGACGAAAAAAAAATTCACGCAATCGTTGCAGCCCCTAGACCCATGAACGTCACGCAGTTGAAAAGTTTTATTGGTCTGGCGAATTTCTATGCTAAATTTTGTTCCAATATGAGCGATATCCTTAAACCTTTGTATAACTTGTTAAAAAAGGACATCGATTGGGTGTGGAGCAACGATTGCGATATAGCGTTTAACAAAATTAAAAAGATGTTGAGCAGCGCCCCCGTGCTGGCTCACTACGACCCGGCGCTGCCGCTGGTCCTGTCAGTGGACAGCAGCGCGTACGGGCTGGGCTGTGTGCTGGCTCAGCGCGACGCCGATGGCCGCGAGCGCCCCGTCAGCTGTGCCTCGCGCACGCTCAACGACGCCGAGCGAAACTACTCGCAGCTTGACAAAGAGGCCTTAGCTATTATTTTCGGTGTAACTAAACACCACCAGTTCTTGTATGGGAGATGTTTCATACTACGCAGTGACCATAAGCCCCTCAGTTACATTTTTGGTAAGAACAAAGGCATTCCGGTCACAGCTGCGAGTAGATTACAGCGTTACGCCGTTACGCTATCTGCATATCGGTTTAATATTGAATTTGTAACGTCTTCGCAGAATAGCCAGGCCGATGCACTGTCCCGTCTTCCTTTGCCCTCGACTATTAAACGAGTAGAAAGAGAGGACAAGGCTGGCAGTTATCTTCATTTTATTCAAAGGAGTTTTCCGCTCAGTTTTAAAGATATTAAAACTGAGACGGCTCGAGATCCAATTTTGAGTAAGATATTAGGCTTCGTAATGTTTGGCTGGCCGAATATAATTACCGACGACGTATTAAAATCGTATTTCATTCGGAAAGATAGTATACATATTGATCAAGGGTGTTTACTCTGGGGTTATAAGATTATAGTACCGATCTCCCTGCAAAATGAAATTTTAAAGGAAATTCACGACGGGCACCCAGGGATCGTTAAAATGAAACAAATTGCGCGCAATTATGTTTGGTGGGGCACGTTAGACGCAGACATCGAGCAAACGGCGCGAGAGTGCGACGCGTGCCGCGCGGTGCGGCCCGCGCCGGCGCCCGCGCCGCTGCACTCGTGGCCGTGGCCGACAGAGCCCTGGTCGCGATTGAATGTTGACTGGTTAGGGCCTTATAACAATCAATATTATTTAATTGTTATTGATGCGCACTCTAAATGGATAGAGGCCGAAAAAGTCAATAACACGTCAGCATCAACAGTCATAGCATGTTTCAGGAGAATGTTTGCACGTTTCGGCTTGCCCAAACGAGTTATATCTGATAACGGACCGCCTTTCAGTTCACTCGAATTAAGGGCATATTTTGAACGAAACGGTATTAAACAGACTCTTACGCCCCCTTATCATCCAGCGAGTAACGGGGCAGCTGAAAATGCCGTGCGCTCCGTAAAACGAGCCTTAAAAAAGGCACGTGTCGAGAACGAGAACGAAGAAGCCGCCGTTAGTAGATTTTTATTCAGTTACCGTAACACGGAACACGGCACAACCGGGCGCGAGCCGGCAGTCGCGCCCGGTTGTGCCGTGTTCCGTGTTACGGTAACTGAATAAAAATCTACTAACGGCGGCTTCTTCGTTCTCGTTCTCGACACGTGCCTTTTTTAAGGCTCGTTTTACGGAGCGCACGGCATTTTCAGCTGCCCCGTTACTCGCTGGATGATAAGGGGGCGACCAGGGCTCTGTCGGCCACGGCCACGAGTGCAGCGGCGCGGGCGCCGGCGCGGGCCGCACCGCGCGGCACGCGTCGCACTCTCGCGCCGTTTGCTCGATGTCTGCGTCTAACGTGCCCCACCAAACATAATTGCGCGCAATTTGTTTCATTTTAACGATCCCTGGGTGCCCGTCGTGAATTTCCTTTAAAATTTCATTTTGCAGGGAGATCGGTACTATAATCTTATAACCCCAGAGTAAACACCCTTGATCAATATGTATACTATCTTTCCGAATGAAATACGATTTTAATACGTCGTCGGTAATTATATTCGGCCAGCCAAACATTACGAAGCCTAATATCTTACTCAAAATTGGATCTCGAGCCGTCTCAGTTTTAATATCTTTAAAACTGAGCGGAAAACTCCTTTGAATAAAATGAAGATAACTGCCAGCCTTGTCCTCTCTTTCTACTCGTTTAATAGTCGAGGGCAAAGGAAGACGGGACAGTGCATCGGCCTGGCTATTCTGCGAAGACGTTACAAATTCAATATTAAACCGATATGCAGATAGCGTAACGGCGTAACGCTGTAATCTACTCGCAGCTGTGACCGGAATGCCTTTGTTCTTACCAAAAATGTAACTGAGGGGCTTATGGTCACTGCGTAGTATGAAACATCTCCCATACAAGAACTGGTGGTGTTTAGTTACACCGAAAATAATAGCTAAGGCCTCTTTGTCAAGCTGCGAGTAGTTTCGCTCGGCGTCGTTGAGCGTGCGCGAGGCACAGCTGACGGGGCGCTCGCGGCCATCGGCGTCGCGCTGAGCCAGCACACAGCCCAGCCCGTACGCGCTGCTGTCCACTGACAGGACCAGCGGCAGCGCCGGGTCGTAGTGAGCCAGCACGGGGGCGCTGCTCAACATCTTTTTAATTTTGTTAAACGCTATATCGCAATCGTTGCTCCACACCCAATCGATGTCCTTTTTTAACAAGTTATACAAAGGTTTAAGGATATCGCTCATATTGGAACAAAATTTAGCATAGAAATTCGCCAGACCAATAAAACTTTTCAACTGCGTGACGTTCATGGGTCTAGGGGCTGCAACGATTGCGTGAATTTTTTTTTCGTCTGTGTGTAGACCGTGCTTATCAATGTTATATCCTAAGTAAGTCACGCTGTCTTTAAAGAATTGACATTTCTTAAAATTGATACGGAGTCCATTTTCTTGGAGTCTTTGCAATACAGCTCTTAAATTTGTTAAATGTGTTTCCTTATCTTTTCCGGTTATGCAAATGTCGTCTGCAAACACTGTGGTTGACGGAAGGCCACTAAGAGTCTCTTCCATTATTTTTTGGAAGTTTTCTGGTATGCATTTAATTCCAAAAGGGACCCTCCGATAGACAAATGTCCCTACATGAGTAGAAATCGCTGTCATCGGCTGAGACTCTTCTTCTAGCAAACACTGTTGGAATGCATTAGATAAATCTAACTTCGTGTATTGCTCGCCGCCTCCCAGTGTTGCAAAAATTTCTTCGATACGCGGAAGTGGGTAATGAAAATCCTTTAAAATAGGATTTATTGTGATTTTATAATCACCGCAAATACGGATGTCACCATTAGATTTGATGACTGGGACTATGGGTGTTCCGTAATCCGACCGCTCGACCTTGTAGATGACGCCCTCCCGCTGCAGGCGCTCGAGCTCGCTCTGCACGCGCTCGCGCAGCGCCAGCGGCAGCGCGCGCGCGCGCACGAACACGGGGACGTCGTCAGTTAAATGTAGCCGAATACGTGATTTACAAGTACCTAAGCCCTCCGCAAATACCCCTGGATACTCTTTTTTTAACAAATGTGCCATCGAGTCGCTTTCAGTTATATTGTGACAATTTATTACCGCTAATTTTAATTCTTTAATCCAAGTGCGACCCATGAGCGGAGGCCCACCATTTTCGATAACATACAACTTGAGTTTGGCTGAATTATTTCCACAGCGCACCTTAACGTCAATATAACCCAGCGTCTCGATAGAATCACCAGTATATGATTTTAGCGTTAAAATATTTTTATTAATGGGCAAATGTACAAAATGTTTGCCATAAAATATTTTTGACACTGCTGAAATTTTGCTCCCGGTATCAATTTCAAACTTACAGCTGATATCCTCCACAAACACGTTAGCTAAATATGGTCCATCATTATTTCCTTTAGAAATCAAATTATAAAAATGGGAATCTTCATCCTCCGAATCACAACTTTTATTTAAAAAGTACTGACCTTTAGCCTGCCGCTTGTCGAAAAAATCGCCATTCTCACCTTTACGAACACACATAACTTTTAAATGGCCCTTAATGCCACATAAATCACATGTAAAGTTTTTGAACCGACATTTGTTCGGCGGATGAGTAAACTTCCCGCAACGTGCACACGGAGCCCGCTGTGATGTGCCGCTGCCGCTGCCGCTGCCGCTGGCACCGCCGCCGCCAGGCGCTCGCGGGCGCACGCCGCGGCCGCCGCCGCCCACGCGGTGCAGGCCGCCGCCGTCGCCCGCCGCGCCGGGGCCCGCGCCCGCTCCGCCGGCCGGGGCGCCCGCCGTGCTCGCGTGCCGCTCCGCCGCCTCGAGTGCGCTGGCCAACTCCACGGCCCTCTTGTAGTCGATGTTTTTCTCGGCAAATAGTCTCGAACGCATCTCCTCGCTGATCAATCCCGAGACGAACTGGTCACGTAAGTTTTCTTCGAGACCGGTTCCAAAATTACAGGTTTTAGCCAGATGTTTTAACCCTTGTAGGTATACACGAATGCTTTCGCCCTGCCGTTGTACCCTTTGCCGAAAAATGTGTCTCTCGGCTATCTCTGATCTTTCAGGCTCCAAATGGTTTTTAAGTAAAATAACCAAATCATCAAAACTTTTATCTTCCGGATGGTCCGGTGAACACAGATCACACAGCAAATTGTAACACTCGCCGCCGACTAAGGTTAACAACGTGGCCACTTTGAGTTCATCAGTGATACAATTTAATGAAATGAATTGTTGAACGCGGCGTACGTAATTGTCCCAATTTTGCGATTCCACTAAAAACGGTTCTATTTTACCGATCGGCATGTTAATACGGAGCGTAAAAGTAATTTAATTCTATTTTTAAACTCGGCTGCGCCAGTCGCGCTGCTAGGGCGGCGCCTGCGCGGGCGGCTCGACCTACTGCGGCCCGACGCGAGCGAGGTGGTGCGCGAACACCAGGTCGCCAGCGAGCAGCGCCGCGATGCACGCCCGCGCCAGGCCGTCCCAGGGGATGCCGTCATTATTAGGGATTATTCAAAAGGCAATCGCAAATGGACGGAAGGTGTGGTTATGGATCGTCCTAGTCCAGTATCATATACAGTCAAAACGGGTGATGGCCAAGTGCACAAGCGACACATTGACCAGATATTAAAAGATAAACGTAAATCACGGTTCTCCCTCTCAAAAGTCCAAGAGTCCTTGTTGTTACCCGACGACAAACAACTACAACGCGACGTGGCGGATAAAGAAAATCCAGGGGATGAGTGGCAGCTCGCAGAAGAGGACCCCGAGCCACACCCGTCGCCCTTAAAGAGCCCGGGCCGCGAGTCTGACTGTGAAGCAGGGCCCTCCTCGCCGCAGGCGGTCGAAGGGCGGGTCCGGAGACAAGCCGCTTTGCGTTGTTTAGAAAAGTTTCAAAAAAAAAAAAAATTAGATAGTAGGTAATCGTATTGAAGATACTCCGCAAATACCTTGAAACTTTTGTTCGGTAAGCATTTCTAGTAATAAGCTTAATATTGCTTAACTTGTAAACTTACGTATTAAAATATCGTTGTCAACATAATATGTATGTACCTAATTGTTTGTAGAAACCGAAACGCACTAGGCTGACCATAAGTGGACCTTATCTAGTTGCAATAAGGTTCATGAGTGGACAGCTAGCTTATTGTATCCTCGACAGTGCAATCCTAAGTAGTTACTTATCCGTTAAAAAAATATTGTTTAAGTACTTAAATAAAAATATAAAATATTGTTTAACTAATAATAAAAGGTATGTTTAACATTTATAACTAGGGCCATATTATTATGGGTATTCGTGCTATATTCTATTGTTACTAACTTTAGTACTTATACCTTAGTAATAATAAAGTCATCAATGCCGTAATTATTCTGTGGACTGTAGTATAGCCACCATATATGGTGAACGAACGAATTATACATACCTACATATGTACTTTATATACATTTTACGATGTTAAGTCTTTAGTTATGTGTAATTCGTTCACCAGTCTTTCACGATTGCATTATGAAACAGGGATTCACCTGTAAACATATAGGTTAAGCCTTTTCATTTAGCTTGTTATTTAATACTAAGAGAATCGTGAAATAAGGAGGAAGTGTTATGTAGGGTAGATTAATAACTACGTCGGTAGTTACATATTTCCCAATAAACCAGTCTGCTATGGATCTCGGTCTTTCATTGATATAACACATACTAATATTATAAATGCGAAAGTGTGTCTGTCTCTCTGTCTGTCTGTCTGTCTGTTACCTCTTCACGCTTAAACCGCTGAACCGATGCCGATAAAATTTGGTATGGAGATAGTTTGAATCCCGGGGAAGGACATAGGATAGTTTCCAGCCTGGAAATCATCCTCCAAGGGGATGAAGTGGAGGGTGAAAGTTTGTATGGAGCTACGATATAAACGAGTTCCACGCAGACGGAGTCGCGGGCAGACGCTAGTTTCATATAATTATCATATTAATTCATCGAATTAAAACTTTCGTGATGTAAACATTTATGTTTAAAATAATTCTAATAAATACACGGTTAAATTCACGTATCTATTCAATTAATTGTCACTACGGGCGACATGCTTCGAACTCTTCGGGAGTTCTTCTTAACTATGAGTGTTTCGCGTCCGCTTCTAGCACTCCCGAAGAGTGCGAAACATGTCGCCCGCAGTGACATTTAATACGTGAATCTAACCGTGTAATTCTTAGTATTATTTTAATTCATTTTAAATTAAATCTTTCCAAGATGCCCCGCAAATCTGGCAAATATGGTTTGGGGTTCCACTCTATCAAAGAACACAATCGTTTATCACATAACGAAGGCTCACTTCAAGCTCCATAGCTTTGGTAATAGATTAGAAGATTTCGGAACAACTTGTCTTGGAACTGTTCCAACTTCGCCCAATTGTCGATTGCGAATAAACAGAAGCGTGTTAGGGAAGAATTATAAACTACAACGTTAAAAAAACGGGACTTACCTACTGAGGGATATTATCTTTATGTATACTAACAATCTACAATTCTACATTATTAATGATAAAGAAGAAAAGTCATGAGAATGTAAGTTTGTATGTAGGCGTTTTACTCCAGCGTCAATCACGTAACGCATTGTAAGCGCGTTCAGTTAGATCTAAATGTCACTTTTATATGAGAAAATGACAGTTGTACAGTCCTAACGCGCGATGGAAACGTCACGTGATTACACCTCAGAACCAATTATCCGATTTCAAAAATTATTTCACTTATGTATAGAATTGACTTTTTGAATGGACATAGCTATATTTATTTTTCCGGGGGGGGGGTTGCTTGCTTTCGTTGCAAATAAGTAGTCCAAATTAAATATATATGAACTACATTTGAACCCGATACCTGGTTAAGCCCGAAGTAAGTACTCGGTTTTAGCATCGAAAATGTATCAATTAATTTTATTTAAGCTTTTAACATAGTATGAACTAAATACATACATACATACATTCACGCCCGTGTACACAGAATGGGTCTTGAGAGCACTTTAAATAAGTACTACAACTTAGAAAAGTTGAAAAACCCCCCGACATTTTCATTTCAAAATCTAATATCTCAAAAACGGCTGAACAGATTTTCATGAAACATGACTAAGAACACTCGGCATAAAATTATCTATGACACAATAAAACCGCATTCAAATCGGTCCATCCGTTTGGGAGCTACGATACCACAGACACGTTGAACTTGTAACACCTCTCTCTTTGCGACGGGGGTTAAAAAAAACCTACCAATTGCGGATGTAAAGACGGTTAAATGTAATATTTCAGTGAATAGGTTGCTTATAGCCTATATCGCTCACACCAACGTCATAAGGACGTGCTCAAACGACACCTGGGGGCCTAGACAAGGTTACAATCGACAAGCGCTAACGCCAATAGAAAACTAATAAAATGTATGGGAATGACAGATGTTAACGAAAAGTGTTTCGTCGGCATCTGTCGTTCCCATACATTTTATTAGTTTTCTATTGGCGTCAGCGCTTGTCGATTGTAACCTTGTCTACGGCCCCTGCCCCGCTATTCTGTAACTTGTTTTAAGTTAACCTCAACATTCACCCAAAAATATGTCTTGACGCCGTGATTCGTAGTAACTCAGCGTAGGTAGAGATCAAGTTTGGTTAGGCGTGAAGGGTGTGGTGAAACGCATGAGAGCGTAAATAATTACAGCCCTGAACGCGTGCGGTATCGATCCAGATTGCTGGGAGGAGTTAGTCGCAAAAAGGCCATCATGGCGATCTACCATCTTTCAGAGGGTTAAATTATTTGAGGAACACCGCCTGATAACCTTACGCCGCCCATTACACCGTATCATCATACCATGACCGTGCTATGAACGTGTCAGGCAAAAAAATATTCTTTGTATTAAAAAGTATGAGACTATGCCCATTAGCCCGTTCCGTCACCGACCAGCACCGTCGCGTGCCATGCACGGACCGTCAAAAATTGTCGGCGAAGATATTTTGCCGGTGCCGAAACGCTCCGCGCACGGCACGCAACGTTGCCGGCACGGTGCGTGCAGGCGGCGAAACGGTGAGCATACGGGTTATAACCGCGTATGGTGACCGTTCTAAGCCCGTTAGAAACGCGTTGCCATATCTCTTGCTCGCTCTTGCCAGTCTGATACCGTCAGTTTTAGAAGACGCACGTTAATTAGAACGAGAACCTCTTGAAGGCCGAGAAGGACAAAGCCAGCAAGTACCTAGACCTGGCTCACGAGGTAACCGCCATGTGGGATGTTGGTTCGACGATCATCGTCCCGATAGTCGTTTCGGCGAACGGTTTAATAGCGAAGAGTCTCGACCATCACCTCAAGAGACTCTCGCTAGACGGCTGGATCAAGGGTCAGATACAGAATGCGGTACACCTGGATACTGCGCGGATAGTCAGGAGGTTCCTGTCTCTGTCGCCCTGACCGCCGGTAGCTTAGGCCCCGCCTCGCTGCCGGCTGCACTCTAGGTTAGGTTTTTATAATGATTTTATGTTTTGTACTAATAGTTTTATTTTTTACTTTTTATATAATTAAAAAGCTATTCGAAATTCGAAATATCGCGAAATTAGCTATTCCTTTGGTTGTACTGTTTTAAAAATTCCCGGCCTTTAGTCAAGAACCTATTTGAAGAGAAATAAAAGAGGAATTTCCTGATAGTCTGGCTCACGCGAAAACACAGATGTAACTGTTATACAAATACATAGAACGGCAACGCCCGGTATGAACGCTGATGCTACGGGGATTTGTAGGCGGATGCTACGGGGACGATACGCGGATACTACGGACACTAAACCCGTTATGCACGGATATGAAACTGTGGACACGGTGTAGTGGGCATAGTAGTCCGTGTCGCGTTACATTCCGTGCCTGATACGTTCATAGCACGGTCATGGTATCATACGGTGTAATGGGTAGAGACCTTTAAGCGTCCTGCGGCAGCGTTTTATCTGTTCATTGCGCGGTCGAGACGCGCAACGTACTGTGGTTAGTTGGGATCACGCGCAATGAATTAAAAAACCGCTGCCGCAGGTCGCTTAAGACCAAAGTCGTGGTCAAGGCGTTAGATGTAAAACGCCATGCACGAAAAAAGAGGCCTAAACCCCTACGTGTATACGTATAACGCGGCTGGCCAACTGTATTGTCACCCTTCATTATCCGGAAGACGTCCACTGCTGGACATATGCCTCCCCCAAAGAGTGCCACAATGACCGCTCCTGCGCCACCCGCATCCAGCGGACTCCCGCGACCTTCACCAGGTCATCTGTCCACTTTGTGGGGGGCCTAACCAGGCTGCGTTGTCACCCTTGCAATAGAGTATATAAGAGCTAGTTCGGCCTAGCCAGCAGTCATACCACAGCTCATAATAGGGCTAATCCATAATTTGTTAGGATCGCAACACACCTCAACCCTAATGGAAGAAAGGAGTCTAGGTGTTAAGGAGCGGGTTGGTGTTGTTTTAACCCGGTTCCACACGGATTCAAATCAATAAATTCCTCCGACTCACTGAAAGTCTAGCAGCGACCCACTTTGGGCAAACACTATACACATATTAGGCCAATCTGTGTAGCACGCGGAAGTTATCAATCATGGCTGACAGTCGGACATCTACATAGACACATGCCGCTGTAAGGACGGAGGCACATTGAATCCATACTGATATTAACCTACTAGTGTAACATGTGTGTGTTGTGTGACATGTATATTCTTTAGCCTGTTACTATGTAGAATAAACTGCTTTCATACTCGTGGCTCCGTGAGCTGTATAACACGCGATCATGTCATTTTTTTTAATTTTTATTTTTTCCTAGCCTAGTGTGTCCCACTGCTGGGCAAAGGCCTGCTCTCTAGATTTCCACTCGTCCCGGTTCCGAGAAATCTCCGGCCAATCGTTGCGAAATACGTCCAGGTGGTCCCGCCATCTCCGTCTCGGCCTGCCACGCCGTCGCCTCCCATCGTGCGGCACCCACTGCATGGCTAGTTAAGCCCACCTCTGGGGATGCATCGGTGGCTTTTTTATTTAATTTGTTTTTAAAATGTCGTAGAACTGAAAATTTCGCGATAATCGGTTGAGAAATGCGACCTGTCGAGGAGAACAGCTGGACATCTGGACATCCGGATACGAAAGAATTTTGGTCCAAACTGAAACGGACACCTGCGTTCGCTTCGCTCGCTCGTTCAATAAATGCGAAAGTAACTGTCTGTCTGTTACATTTTCATTCTTAAACCGCTGAACAGATTTCGATGAAAGGTATGAAGTTTTTATCCCGAAAATAACCCTTTAAAGACATGGACAATTGATGCAGCGCTTTTGAGAAATCGAATAGCATAATTATTTATTATTTGATTTTGTACAAGGCGTAGCATTAATCTCTTAAGCGGCTACCCGAGGGTTTCATCGATATTTGACAAGTTTTGAATCGTATCCCCTACTTTTGCACTACAGATAGAATTATAATTCAAACGGCCATCGTTTCTTAAATCTTTTATCTCCATTTTCGTCTACCGGATTATAAAAGAAATGAATACATATTTTTTATGTTTTTTTGAAACATTGTCTAAAAAAACACTTATTTTGAATCTCTTTTGACATGAAAGATCTAATAACATACGAAAACTACATATTTGGGTTCCTCTTTGAAGTCTCTATAAACGTGTGTAGGGTTTTCATTTTAAACTAATTAACACAAAAGTTATGGCCAGAAAACCAGTTTTTTGGCCTAAACTTTGATGCCTAATATCTCGAACTGAAGAACTATAACTAACTATATGAACTTTGAAGTAAATATGGGATACTATATTGCTTAAAGCCGTTGTTGTTAATATAATAAGCTACAAAAAACATAAGAAAACTAAGGGATTCAGATTCGAAGGTCATTAGCGTATGGGAAAGCCCCTTAACGCTAACGAGTATACGCGGAGAACAAATATGACATAAGCTGGCCACTTATAATGAGACGCGGAGACAGCCTTGAAAAGCTAGTAATCGTTGGGAATACAGAGGGGAAACGACCAAGAAGCGGCTCACCAACTAGATGGTCGGACCAACTAAAGAAACCAGACACACGATATTTTACACTGTCAACATTGCAGGGGGCCGATGGAGACAGTTCGGCCGTTCCAGACATGCATCCCAACATGACCACGATCTTCAGATATTGAAAAATTTAATTGTCCGAGCCGGCAACCACAGGCATTAAGAGGGGGCGCTCCGCGAAATCGGGGTTCTTAGATTGAATATTTACCTATGACAAACTAAAGCGAATGCCAGGAAAAAGAACATACCAAAACTACATCATATTTGCAATTGAATCGTCTGAACAAAACCATACAAAACCAAAATTGCCTCTATAGAAAAGAACCGCCAAAACATGTCTTATTTTTACTCAATTTCAATAGTGTGAGGTTCCCGTGCATATAAATTAAGCAAAAGTTGAGTGTATAATAGCTTTTCACATTACCTAATGAAAGTACTAGCGGGGTATTTTTATGTAGTCCCTTTTCAGACTTATTGAGGTGAAACGTATTTGGCGTATAGGCCTTTTTTATTTAGCGCGATACCCTTTCTCCCGTCGCGTGTTTCGTGCGGTTCTGTATATCTTTTGTTGCCGTTCGCGGGCGGAGTCAGTCGTAATCGCTCCGCTGAGACGAGAGGACTACGTTCTGTGCTCTCACGACAGCACGATGAACATAATTATTTCAATAATATTGTGACCCAGTATATTCGTCCAGTGAATGAACGTATCATTACGTTCCAGTAGATATTTTGCTACATTTTGAAATAATATATTTAAAAGTCGACCTTAACATATATATCTTAAAGTTCAAAATACAACTATAAGATTACGCAGCGATCGGCGGGTGACCGGCTTCTTAGAATAATTTGTGCAGTACATGCAAAACTAGACGAACATTTTTCTGTCGATCGTGTATTTACTTTATGGAAGATTATCACTATCACTAGTATAAAACAAAGTCGCTTCCCGCTGTCCCTATGTATGCTTAGATCTTTAAGACTACGCAACGGATTTTGATGCGGTTTGTTTTAATAGATAGAGTGATTCAAGAAGAAGGTTTATATGTATAATATAGTATCCGTGCGAAGCCGGAGCGGATCGCTAGTTGAGAATAAATCCGGTTATGTTCAAAATCGATGTCTGAGAGGTCTAAATACGAATTCATAGTAAGAAATATTTGAAAAAGTGGTCGCATTATCTAAAATTTTTGAAACATTCGTTGTAAATTAATAAGCGCGTTTTTTTAAAGAACAACATACATTGGCAGGCTTCTCGAGGGTGAAGATTCTAGAAATTATGTCCATTTTGAATTCCAAGATGGCGGACATTGCTTTTCGAATTTAAACTTTCGTGAGACGTGTTGAAACAGTACTAATAATTACACGGTTCAACTCACGTATTAAATGTCACTACGGGCGACATGTTTCGAACTCTTCGGGAATTCTTCTTAAGGATGAGTGTTTTCGCGGCGGTGTCGTTTGAATCTTGTCGTGATTCAAGCGACACCGCCGCGAAAACACTCATCCTGAAGAAGAACTTCCGAAGAGTTCGGAACATGTCGCCCGTAGTGACATTATTGACATTGTTTTTCTTTAAAGTCATCACGGGTGTCGCTTTTAGGGTTATCGAGAGTGCAGATTCCAACAATTATTGCCTGCGAACTTGGACATTTTGATATTAAAAAAGTGAACATAATTATGCACTTTTTCTTTAATATGTTCAAAATTGATAACTAAAGGGCCAAAGCGTGTCCATTGTCTCCAAGTACGAATCCGAGATCAGAATTGAAAAATTTGGCCGCCACACAGTAGTGGCCTGAAAATCTGACTTTCATAGACATGATCGAAGTTTTCATAATATATTATAGTTTTTTTTTAATGCTACTAATAAATTCACGGTTAAATTCACGTATTAAACGACACGACAGGCGACATGTTTTGAACACTTCGGGAGTTCTTCTTCAGGATGAGTGTTTTCGATGTTTGTTTTGAAGAAGAACTCCCAAAAAGTTCGAAACATGTCGCCTGTTGTGACATTTAATGCGTGAATTTAACCGTGGATTTATTAGTAGTATTTTAGACATGTCTCACAAAAGTTGAAATTCGATTATAGCTTTTTTTTGCTTTAGGCTTTTACTAGCCATTATTATGCTAGCTCACAACCCTTACGTGATTTAGTAAAAAAACGGAAGGTCATATTTCAGTTATAGCTCCGGTGGTTTTTTAAGCAACAAAATGTAGGTAGTGGTATTCCTTGGGTAATTAAAGTAATTTGTACTCTATAAAGTAAGTGTTTTCGCGGCGGTGTCGCTTGAATCTTGTCGTGATTCAAGCGACACCGCCGCGAAAACACTCAATCCTGAATAAGAACTCCCGAAGAGTTCGAAACATGTCGCCCGTAGTGACTTTTAATACGTGGGTGAACCGTGTAATTATTGACATTTTTTTTCTTTAAAGTCATCACGGGTGACGCTTTTAGATTCCAACAATAGGGGCGTAGACACTAAATAAAATAATGTGATATTTTCTCGAAGAAGGATAAAAAAATTGTCAAATGGAGAAAAAATCAACGCAAAAGGTTAAATAATCACGAAGTTATAAGTGTCCAAAGTTTTAAGAAGGGATGTGTTCTGTCCCTTTTTCGCAAAACGCAACTTCATATGAAACGATGACGCTGGAAGAATGTGACGTCACAGAAGACGGCAACGTGCCGCGCGCATCGTGGTCGGCGACGCCGTCGACGCGGCCTGCCGGCAGCATCCTGTAATGTGACGTCATACACCGTTTGCGTTTTCTCTCTCTAACAAGCAATATTAAAACGGTTGTAGCTTCGTAATTCTTTGAGATATCAGAATGGGATTTTCATCACTATGCATATTTTTTTGCCTTCTTTCTTTTGGAGTAATAATAATTTTCGAGTCTGCACCCGAATTATTGCCTGCGAAGTTGGACATTTTTATATTAAAAAAAGTGAACACAATTTTGCAGTTTTTCTTTAATACGAGTATGTTCAAAATTGATAACTAAAGGGCCAAAGCGTCTCCATTGTCTCCAAGTACGAATCCGAGATCAGACCCCGTATCATGGTCGGCCTTATCACTCGATAAGTGACAATATAGGGGCATCGTCTCGTTCTATCAAACGGTGTCAGCCAGTGACGGACGCTCTATCCTGTCACTTATTGCATGATAAGGCCGACCATGACACGGGGTCAGAATTGAAAAATTTGGCCGCCACACAGTGGCCTGAAAATCTGGCTTTCCTAAACATGATCGAAGTTTTCATAATAAATTACAGTTTTTTTTAATGCTACTAATAAATTCACGTATTAAATGACGCAACAGGCGACATGTTTCGAACTCTTCGGGAGTTCTTCTTCAGGATTAGTGTTTTCGATGTTTGTTTTGAAGAAGAACTCCCGAAGAGTTCGAAACATGTCGCCTGCCGTAACATTTACGTTAATTTTTTAACCGTGGATTTATTAGTAGTATTTTAGATATGTCTCACAAAAGTTTAAATTCGATTATAGCTGTTTTTTTGCTTTAGCCTTTTACGAGACATTATTATGCTAAATTACAACCCTTACGTGATTTAGTAAAAAAACGGAAGGTCATATTTCAGTTATAGTTATAGCTCTCGAAACTGACTTAGCTACTAGCGAAAATTATATCTTTAAATATAGGTACTTACAGATTTTGTCTTTCTTTCCACTTATTATAATTATCTATAGGTATTCATCATGTTTCATCTAACTGTCGGGGCATATACTATGCGAGAAGGAGCGGGGCAGCAATAGACGCATCAGCGCGGCAGGTACGGGGCGCGCGGGTGATTTCTGATTTTTCCCTGGCGATACGCCCCCTCTTCATGGCCTGTCGCTACTACACAAAAGAGCTATCGAAACAATCTGTCTCGACCACTAAATCTTTCAATCAGTTCCTCCTTACAACGCCTTAGGGAGGCGTGTAGCGACATCTACCAGACAGCTTAGGCGTCTTAATTTTTAAATTTTTCCTTTAATTTAAATTTATAATTTGCTTAATACAAAATGAATCTTCAGATACGATATGAAGGACCGATCACAGAGAGACCACTCACAATCACAATTCGAGAATTGTTTTCTACGGCGTATCGCTACCAGCGTAGCCTGGAAGTCATCATCATCATCATCATATCAGCCGAAAGAAGTCCACTGCTGGACCACGCCACCGCATCCAGCGGACTCCTGCGACCTTTACCAGGTCACCATCAGTCCACCTTGTCGGTGTCTACCCACACTGCACCTGCTGGTACGTGATCGCCACTCGAGAACGTTTCCGCCCCAACGGCCATCGGTTCTACGTGTAATGTGCCCACTGCCACTTAAGTTTAGCGATTTGGAGGGTTATATCCGTTACCTTAGTTCCGATGCGGCTAGCCTCATTTCTGATGCGATCACGCAGAGAAACTTCCGACTCCTAGCCTGGCAGCGGATCAGTTAAACTGGATGTATCGGCTGAAATGCATATTGTACGAGCAGTCCCATTGATTACGCGGGGCGTCTCATAGCTCTCGGTCGGGAATAGTTGGCATACTGGGTTTAATTGAGTCTTTTATTTTGTGACGACCGGTTAGCCTAGTGGGTAGTGACGCTGCCTACGAAGCTGGAGGTCCTGGGTTCGAATCCCGGTAAGGGCAAATATTTGTGCGATGATCATGAATATTTGTTTCTGAGTCATGGAAGTTTTCTATGTATTTATACCTATTATATATATCGTCGTCTAGGACCCATAACACAAGCCTTAATGAGCTTACTATGCGACTAGGTCGATTTGTGTAAGATTGTCCCCTAATATAAAAAAAAAAAAATGTATTACGTAATGACAAGGACCAGTAAGATGATAAGGTAAGGGCATTCGGACATATAGCTTCCAACGCTGGTATCCAATATCGGGAAACCGGGAGCCTAACTACTAACTATACTAACAATAAAAATCCCGCGATTGGTACTATAGATAGCTCTTGTAGGCCCTGGCCCTAACCGCCTCGGATCGCGTATTTACATAAAGGATGTGGCATATGTGGCATTAATCATCATAGTCACCTAGTATTACCGCTATTAGCTTCGCTATGGCGCTCCGGGGACTGTTCAAAATTATGTAATCGGTATTTATGTAATCAGCATCAAAGTTCCTGAGAATAGGGGATAATTATTACTTGGTATGTTACGCGAACAGACTGTGTGAGTGGTATGTTAACGATAGGGTGTCTGTTTTAGTAACTATATATGAACTAGCTTCCGCCCGGGATTTCGTATGCGTGGACCCGGGACAAAAACTATCCTATATTTGCGTGTATTTGTGTTTCTGGCTGTGGCATCGTAGCTTTCAAACATATGAACAGACTAGCTTCCGCCCGCGACTTCGTCTGCGTGGACCTGGGGATAAAAAGTATCCTATATTTTAATCCAAAATTGCAAAATTCCATCCAAATCGGTTAAGCCGTTTAAGCGTGATTGAGTAACAAACATCCAAACATCCAAACCTCCAAACTTTTACATTTATTAGTAGGATTTGAACAAGTGCGTTTTTTAATTCCATATGTTGGCCGTCGCGATATGTTGAAGCTAATTATGATGTATTTGAAATGTTTAACTTAGTTTAGTTATTCTTATTGAAAAATCTGTCATTCTGAACCTATCGCTTCAGAATTGTTGACAGATTTTTAAATAAGAATAACTACACTGATGTACTTTTTTTAATGCAATGAAAGTAGGTACTTTGCCACGTATCTCAGTTAACAATTTATTATCCGAATGACCCGAATTGCAGTGTGTGCCTTAATTAACATATTAACTGCAAATTGAGGTTCCGCCCTGCAACATTTGACTCATGGCCCCGTAGCATGGATGGCGTTATCACGCGATAAGTGACAGGATAGGCGCGTCGTCTCGTTCTATCGAACGGTGTCAGCCAGGGACGGAAGCTCTATCCTGTCACTTATCGCGTGATAACGCCATCCATGCTACGGGGCATGGTGTTGAATAATGTTTTGAAACAATTGAGCTAAAGGTAACTATAGTGTATTCATATTCATTTATTCGTAATTGTTAATATTACAATACAATACAATACAAATACTCTTTATTGCACACCTCACACAAACAAAGCAGTTAAAAAGAGAAACAATACAATAACATGTAGGTAGAGGTAGACAACAGGCGGTCTTATCGCTGAAGAGCGATCTCTTCCAGACAACCTTACATTACATGTCAGTAGTCATGTGTAAATGCATGGGCCGTCATGCAGGGCGTAAACTCACCTATTTATTAGTGCATTAGTATATTTACAGTACAGTTAAATGCATAAATATGTACCGAAACTTTAATTCGCCGATATAAGAGGCTTCGGAGATATTATTGTTTTGAGAAGGTGTATACAGCCCTATTTTCGCACTTGATAGTCGACGTCAAACATACATATATCACCTTTTACTCCTTGTTACAATGAAATGGACTGTAAAAGTATAAACACATATACTGGGTGAGATAGAATGGATGTACATGACAACATTTTCCTTAAGGCAAACCACTTAATTAGACATTTAATCAATTCATTAATAATTCATCGTCAATTCGTATACTGTGACGTATAATTTCTGAGACCATTTAATAGACATTAGACATAAATGTATGAATGTGCCCAATAATATAACCTAACCTAACCTCCAGCTGTCTATCATGCAAGAAAAGCTGGCTAAAACGACAAGATGAAAATACTGTAGAGTTCGTTTGTTTTAAAATCGAACGAAACAAAACAAATGCATTCCGCCTTTTAAAAGGCGTTTTGGGCGACTATGTAGAGCATAACGGCTAAGTACAGTGTTATCGATCAGATGTAGGCCGTATTCGCCACGAGGATAATCTAGAAGAGCTTGCAGGTCACTTGGCACGGCTAAACCCTGCTTAATGCCATCAACACCTGCCGTGTCAAGCCTTACGACCAGCAAACGATGTTATAGCCAGAACCAAGCAATATGCGCATAGGTTAAGCAATAATAGGCTCTCGATCAAGTGTTTGAGTGCTTCGACGCGCGCCTTGTTAATTTTGTTTTCGTGTTCGCGAGTTGGGTTTCAAGTTACAGACATAATATCTATAGAAATGCGATATTTATGAAGAGGCCTCTATGCTAAGAGACTAATATTAAACCCAAAATAATTTACATTAAAAACAAAGTTTTAACCGACTTCAATTTAGTACTCCGCCAAGCCACGAGAACAATTCCACGTTAATTTTCCAATTTACCACATGAACTGATTTCCGAGGGCTGTATGTGGGCCGATAATATTTTAGGACTTCCGTCGATTCCCCAAGATCATCATCACCTTTGGCACTTTATTAGTTCCTATTTCAACGGAATCTTATCAGAATCTGTGATATACTTTTGTACTTTTAAGTACATAATTGAGGAATTCAATAAGTCATCTGTGGTCTTCATCATCAATTCCACTCCACCAAATTTACGATTTCCGGGTGTAAATACACGAGTTATACCTAATAGAAAATACCAAAATCACTACACGAATACGAAATCTCGAATCCAACTGAATTTTTGAAAAAAAATGGGACCCACCTGGAAGCATATAGGTACTTACAAACAAAAAAAAATTCGAATCGGCTCATCAATGACGGAGTCTTGAGAGAATGATTGAGGTAACAAACATTAAAAAAAAAAATACAACCGAATTGAGAACCTCCTCCTATTTTTGAAGTCCGTTAAAAAACAGAAAGTTTGGTCTAATCCTCATAGTCCCTATAATGCTGGTATTTCCTCGCTGAACTGCATCTATCTTCGTTGAGCCAGAAAGCTGCCAGATCTTCGTTTCCCAATGGAGTCAACTAAATAGGCTTTAGACAGGCCAGGCTCTTAAAGAGTTCGTGGCCACACGGGTAAAATAGGTAAGTAAATGCATTACTTTTGAAGGGGACTGACGTTGGTTGGCATGGCTGACATTTGAAACGAAAGTTGTATGTTTAATAAGCCAACGCTCCAGACACCTGTCATCGCATATAAAAACTTTTTTTGACTAAAGTATCTGAACAATATAATACCACGAATAATCAGACGGTGGAACTGCAAACCCTAATTATTCCAATGATTTATTATACTCCAATATTTGGAGCAGCCTTCCCAATCACCTGAATATTCAAGCCATTCTGACACATATATTTACACCCATTAAAACCGATATCGCTTGTTTTACTTATGTCGTTTTGTTTCGCAGGCACAAGCTTAATTCGTAGGTAGCAAAATTTCGAAACCCGTGAAATTTATATCACCCTAATCTGTCGGTGTTAATTATTTTTAAACGGTAGCCGAACACCTGTAGCCGTCAGTAATGCCTAGTTCCCACAGATTTATTCGGAATTACGAGAACAAACAAAAGATGCATCCGATTCGTTTTGCATAATGTGTAGGTGGTAATGATATATGCATCCTCGCTCCGCGCTCCGCCTTACTTACGCAGATCACAGAATAGAAAGTGCAGGCAGATGTTTTCAGTTTAAACTTTATGACCTGTTTATAATTTGACTAACAGGAATCAGGGCAGAAATAGTGGCGACCACGTACTGGAAGACTAGGTAAAACGGTGGCCAACAACGCCAACAAGAACCGATAATCTGGTGAAGATTGCGAGGAAATGTTGGACGCTAGCGTAATGCCGGCTGTACACATTGGGCCAACGTTAGCACGTGAAAAGGAGGCAGCTATGTAAACGAAAGAGATTGAGTTATAGCCCTCTTCCTCTTTAGCCTGCTGTACACACTGGGCCAACGTTGCCGCGTGAGCAGAAGGCAGCTATGCGTTAGAGGGAGCGGGCTTTATTTCGATCTCTTTCGTTTACATAGCTGCCTCCTGCTCACGCGCCAACGGTGGCCCAATGTGTACAGCCGGCTTAACGCAAAGCTGCTTCTGCTCACGCACCAACGTTGGCCCAGTGTGTACAGCAGACTTAAGGCGATTGTGGAGATTCTCGAAGGAGGCCTATTTCACTTGTGCAGCTGAAGCCGTATTTTGGCTGAATAATCATAATAACGATACTAAGCCCAAGTTCAGACTGGCGGGAACCGCGCGGTTCCAAAATCGCGCAATTCCCGCGCGGTTCCATATTTACATGAAAATGTTCCAAAGCGTTCAGACAAAACCGCGCGGTTGAAGAACCGCGCGGTTGCCGCCAACCAATCGCGAGAAAATACAATCGCGCAGGGCCCGCGCGATTTAATTACTATAGATCTCGACGACAGCGTTCAATTGCGTCACTTGCGTCGCGGATACCGCGCGGTTTGGACGTCACATTCCAGGAGGCCACGCGCTCGCTCGCAATGGATCGAGGAGATCGCTTCGACACCGAGATACCGAAACTAAACTCCAATCGCTAAGTAACCGCAGTGTCTGAATAGTACACATTTTAGCGTTTCAAACCGCGCGGGAATCGCGTGATTTTGGAACCGCGCGGTTCCCGCCAGTCTGAACGCGCTCTAACTCAGCACATTGAAGAACCGTGTAATCATGGTGGAAAATAGAGCTAAAGTCTCGCCAGCTTGCCATGAAGGTGAAGGCTATAGAGGGTCACCGAGGTCGGTAGTGTTCTTTATGGCGGTAGCCACGATACGAGATATGGGGCCATTAGCCCAAAACAAAAAAAGGCGGCGAAGGAAGTCCATGTCATCTGACGGCTCGGGCCATGACTTAGACAGGCGGTGGCTATTACGGTAGTAAGAGCGAGAGATTGGATCACGGCTTCTCGTTAATTTTGATGGATAAATAAAAACCTCCGCATGAGACCTGGACACTGAAAGTGGCTAAAAATGTACAAGATAGTCCTCGTGGCCACCAAACCACAGTAAATTGACTTAATCACATGTATACTCACGCTGCCCGCGGCTGCGCCCGCTCCGGCTGCCGTCGCGTGGGTTTGAGGTTACGTGGTGGCGAATATAACTGAAAATCCTTGATTTACACACACAATATCATTCGATCGCCAACTTTACTAATACACACTACATAATAGGTTTAAAATACCAATATAATTGAATACCATGATCCGTGAGCGAAATCCTTCCGTGAAGTTGTTACCACAGATTAGACAACACCTTCGATGTGACCCCGTTCGTTCCGAAACGCAGCGATATATCAAAATGAACCAACATTAGCCCGCGGATGTTAGCAGTAAGATAATTTAATACTATTTAATTCACATTACAATTTACATGTTGATTTTGCTTCAACAAGACCGCTGACGATCCCCGTGAAGTTTTCTGTGGTTCCTTGCCAGGAGGCGCAGGGTGCCGCAGAACCGGCTATTGTGACGCACTTTGAGGGAGGTCTTTGTCCAGCACGTCTATCATGGGACGGCCGCGACATACCTACTCTCGAGTTTTCTCGCACTATACCTCTTGTTCTAAGTGTTCTAATAAGAGAGAGACGGATAGTGCGAGAAAAATTGAGAGAGGTCGCGCGCCGTCGCGTGAAAGCCGTGCTGATGTGGATCGGCTTATATGACAATGATGATATCAGTAGGATTGCAGTTTTCGTACGGATAAAAGTTAACGTGTGTATTGCTGGGTAGAATCTGTGTGCTTTCCCCATTCCGCGCAGGCTGATGATTATAAATACTAGCAATGTGTGCATATTTCCTTTGTAATGCGGTGGCATCACGTGTTGTTTTTGTCGTGCTACTGGCTCAAGTTGCTATACGAGTAGCTCGCCTCCGGGCGCGTGTTAGTAACTTGATAGGGATGCATGCGAGCTGTGCTTGGTTGACGACGGATGATAGTTACTGTAGTAAGGTATTAGAACGAGATATAAATTATTATTACTAGTGACTGACGGCTGTAAAACTCGCGACGTCTCATTAAAAAAAATGTTTTTATTTCGAAAAACTGAATCGTCAAAAAAAAGCTTTATATCTAATTCAGCGCTGTAGGTGTCTGGCACCTCAGCATAATACTGAGCGCTTGCCCGGTTCACTGCTGCAGAGACACACTTGTTTCATTTTTCATGTGTTTTTGTTTATTTTATTGTGTAATACGGGTGTCATGTGTGTTTGTAAATAAATGTATCTTTCTTTCTATCTTTTTAAAAACTAAATCGTCAAAAAAACTATATACCTAATTATTGCGCCTGCTCGCAAAATTTCACGGAAATCTTTTGAGAAATGCGACCTTCAGAACAGAACAGCCGGACATCGGGACATCTGGACATCTGAACACAGAATTTTGGCCCAAGCTAAGTCGGAGAACTTCGTTCGCTTCGCTCGCTCGTTCAATTATGAAAGTAAGTCAATTCGTTTTCGCGTTTTTACTTGAAACTAGAGATGGGCCGAATACGGACTTTACCGAATACGAATATTCGGCCGAACATTCGGTTCAGATCTTACCGAACCGAATATTCGGCCGAATTATTCGGTAAAACTAAACAGGTTTATGCAGGTCCGCGCGGCTCGCTGAGCGCGAATTTGACCGACCTTGGCATTGTCAATGTCAACATTTGCAATTGTTATTGATGGTGAATTAGTGACAGACGTTGATATGGTGATTAAACTGAATAATAAAGCTTACTAAAATCAAGTTTTCTTGTTTTATTATATATGCCTAATAACAATAAATATATGTCAACCATTGAATAAATAAATGTGCAAAAACTTATTTTATTGCATTGAACACTAACTAAATTATTACTTAGACTTGCGTACCGTACGCAGTTGTAAAATAATAAAAAAGTATAACATCGAGACGATATTTTATGTCATAAACTTCAAACAAATTCGCTTAACGAGCTGCAACTTTCACAAATGAATTTATAGTTTCAACGCAACACAAATCAAGCGAACATCCAAACAAGAGTAACTCATGCTAGTATATTACAGACATTAACATATATCACACATTTTGCTCAAGCATCCTGATTTGCCTGAGTTTATTGCTCGATAGTGCAATAAAGTTTAGCAAAACCAATAAACAGGGTCTCTATTTTGCAACTAAAACTTCAATTACAATTTAATTTCCATTCCATCTCAAAATTATGCATCTTGCTCACCTACATAAAACTACCTTGACGCCAGAGGGAGCGCATGCTCCAAAACGACTCTCATATCATTTCAATATGCCAAAAACGTGTTCCGAACTTGCTGTACAACTGTCGAACTGAAAACTATAGTGTTGCCTCTTTCATTCTATTGTTATACGTTGCCGAGTAAGCGAGACAGGACGAATGTAGAAGTTATTACGTGGTTTGGCATTACCGAGGTTTTGCAGACATGAATAGTCGATGCCAAGTTTTCATGGAACGGTCTGCATTTAACAAGTAAACAAGCATTTAGCAGCGTTTACGAGTTCAAACAATAAGTATTGTTGAGTTGAGCAGTCGGTGATTATTTTGGTTGGCTGGATTAATTATTGTTTTTACTGCCATTACCGTTTCAGGACCTGGTCGACGCAACTAGGGTGACCAGATGTCAGGAATTTTAGACATATGTCAATGCGGCCGAAAAGGGAAATGTCAGGAATTTTCGGCAAATAAATGAAGCAATCATAGGGTAGCTCTGTAAGGATGGCGAAACTGCCTTTGACGAGAAAGTGGTTTTCCTTTGGCTCGGATAATATTTTGTCTTTACATACGTTGTAATTTGACCAAATTTTAGCCCCGAAATGGCCGTGGTTTTTGAGATGATAAAAAAAAGGAAAATCGTTTTTATTTTTTATTTACCAAACTAGTGGCCCGATTTTCATGAAATTTTTATATATTATGAAGAAAATTAAGAGCGTTTTTTTAAAAAAAAAAATCCAATTAATTTTATATTTAAGTAAAAAAATACATTTTTTTAATATTCTTAATTTTTTTTTGACTTGCGAGGTGGCGACACCTACCAATATCAGATATATTATGACCCATTTAATACTCTAATACATAGATATATTTTTTTCAAAAACATTCATTTGGATCATCAGGTTAAAACAAGCGAATTTGTAACATCTCATACATAGCCTTCCCTTTACGACGAAAATCAGGAATTTGGCCGAAAATCAGGAATTTTGTCAGGACTTTTGAAATTTGTATCTGGTAACCCTAGACGCAATGCTCGTTATTTATGCTCGTTAACTAAAAGCAGATTATATGAGAAAAGATTTTCCGTGAACTTTAATTCCTCTCACTTAAATGTGTCGAATGTCGACGTGAAAATTATAATTTTTTATAAGTAATTATTTTCGTTATAATTATTATATCTGATGGATGCGGAGACTATTTAGGTACACATGAAGGAAAAGGGAAGAAAACATTTTCACCTCACCGGCTCGAAAAGGCTTGCTTTATCGCTCAAAATCTGCGCCCAAAAGCCCATTATATCCGCTAGCGTGGAAAGAGTTTTTGAATTTGGAACGTGACGGTTAATCGCCAGATCCAACTTTTTTCTATACAGAATGAGAGGTCATTATCCTGCGTTCAGAAACTGATGGTGTTTGCCAATAATTAATTGTTATTATTTTGATAAAATTAAATTAATAATACTTAATTCTTTTTTATGTACATACGAAATATCAATATTTAGACTGAATTATAAGTTTACAATACGAATAAATAATTTTAAAACATCGTTTTATTTATCAAAAATTTTCGCTTTTTCCAAATTTGGAACGCACCGTTTGAAAAGTTAATTTAAGAAAAAACTCATGTACCTACATTTAATTTTGTTTTGTTTTAAAGCCACAGTTAAACCAAAATAATGGTGGTTATTTATAGATTTTAGTACAGAAGATATACATATATGAATTTTAATGCCTGCTTATTTAGCGGAAGAAGTGAAATAAGCGTATTTGAGCCTTAGTTTACCCGTGCGTGAGTACCCAACAATACTTTGACGTTTTTAGTGTAGATAAGCGTGGAGTTATTTAAAGATGAAAAAATGTTTATGTTACATTTAATAATTATAAAATGCTATATCTTCATAGATAACAATAAACAAACCTTTATTTTTGAATTTTTTTTTTGAAAATGAGTATAAGGTCCAAATTACTTCCATTACATTTACAATTTTCCTCGCGGTGGTGAGGTGAAAAGTTGTGTGTTTCGCTCGGCAGCAAAGTTGTTTGGCGTCTCGTGCCTTGAAAGCCTCGCTATGCTCAGGATTGTACTTTTGAACCATTCTCTTCGCTCATGGTTCAATCTTACAATCCTTCGCTAGCTCGGCTTTCAATACAAGCACTTGCGCCAAACAACAACTTTGCAGCCTTGCATAACAAATAACTATTTTATTAGACAAATACTTTTACTAGACTTGGAACCGACTTTTTATGTAGACGACCAACTGTTTATGATAATTTAAAGTCAAGGATCTTAAACGGGAAAAGTAGTCTCGAGGGCCGTTTTTTTCATTATTATTATATAGCCGTATTTGATAAGAAACGCCGTCCTGACCACATTCTGAAACAATAAGGATTGATTTTCAGATATAAGTATTATGACTAATTCTCTGATTTAATCGAAACAAGATTGCTTAAAATTTTCTCGTTAGAAAAAAAAACAAAGTTTGATCTTTATTTTCCTTTTTAAACCCCTGACGCAAAGAGAGGTGATTAGGTTTAACGTGTCTGTGTGTGTGTGTGTGTCTGTGGTATCGTAGCTGCCAAACGGATAGACTGATTCTAATGCGTTTTTTTTATTCGAAAGCTGATGTGATCCCGAGTGTTCATAGCCATGTTTCATGAAAATCTGTTAACCCGTTTTTGACATATTGGACTTTGAAATGAAAATGTCGGGGGTTTTTGAACTTGTCTAATTATCTCAGCCTACCCAAACCAAATCCATAATTAATCGCCACTTAATTCTAAATTATTAATTATTAACCCTATCCGAAATCTCACTTAAAGAAACATGAATAAAACTTCACAAAGTTATGTATTTATCGAAATTTGTCCAATAAAGCCATTCTGGAGAGTGTTGCATATTGTTTTCGCACATGCGCAAGATATACGCGAATATAATCGAGGCATCCACTGAATATGAACTTTTACGGCTCGTCACGACTCCAGGGCTGTTATTCGCTACGCACTAATGCGGTTCACCCCGCCGGTCAGTCACCCGTCACGAAACTAGACCTCTACCTACGCTTAGTTACTACGCATCGCGGTGTCAATATATATTTGTGGGTGAGGGTCGAGGTGAGGTTAAAACAAGTTACAGAATAGGGGGGCAGGTAGCAACCTAGCAACAGCAGCGGTGCAACATACCATACGCGAGTGCGAGAGGCCGCACTCTGATCTCTCGCTCACACTTATGGCGCGCAAGTCTCCGAGCCGTTAGATTGCTCACCAACACGATCGGCATTATTGAAGTTATAAAAATCCCAAGTATGACCATACATAAATTCCAAGATGCTAGTCCGTAGCATTTAAACAATTTGCATTAAAAAGAGTTTGATCAATAAATAACATACCAACCCTTTTAATTGATCCTCTTCGTTAATTTATAACCCGCACTGCGCGTACGTTTGATTTAATCTGCTACACAATCGACTCAAGAGGGCCGTATCAAATCCACGCATCACTATCACAAGCTCCTATCTCCCTAAAACTTTTCCAGTGAAAGAGACTTTGAGTCTAACAAAATAGAGTTTCAATTGGGAGTGATAGTTTAAAAGAGGTGGGTTGTTGTTTAAATAAGCAGTCGATTTGTTTTTTTTCGAGCCGATCTCATTTACAAACAATGCAATCATCTTAACAGCCGAGATCGGATCGTGTTTTTTTTCGCTTTTTGGCTAAAATGAGGTTGGCAAAACAATGAGATAATGATCGCGGTTATAGTTGGTTAGCAAAAAGAAAGCGTGGCCGACTTGGTGGAAAAGTGGATGTGAATGCAGCTGAATAGGAAATGGTCGTTTTGTGCGATTGAGGTTTTTTCGAGGTCTGTAGGTTAGAAGTGCAAGTATGATTTTATGTTAAACTACCATTGTTACTTATTGATTACATTTTTTCCTCAGAGACTGTCGGCTTGCTTTTGGAATAGGCCTCCCCCGAACTCCACTTGACTCTATCCCAAGTTTCTCTTCTCTTTACGGCTCCTGTTATGTCATTAAATTAATCTTCCCATCCTTTCTTCTCTTTGGGGTTCCGTAGCCAAATGGCATTAACGGAACCCTTATGGATTCGTCATGTGTGTCTGTCTGTCTGTCTGTCCGTCCGTATGTCACAGGCATTTTACTCGAAAACTATAAGGTGTATTTGAATACAATTTTAAAGATAGGTGTATTTTGTTAGCCGCTACAAGTTTTGTAATTAAATTATAAAAAAAAAAATTCATTGCATGGCACATCAATCAATAGGCCTTTCAAAAGAAATTTAAAGTTTCTCAGCATTTTTATTGATTAAGTGAACAGAGTCGGAGATAATCGCCCCGAAAGTCACTAAAACTGTGTCCCCCCCTCTCAAATTTTTGAACCATGTATTTTAAAAATATGAAAAAAATCATGGACATAGGGCTTATTAAATTCTTTTAGCGAAAATTGTTTTGAACAAGATCGGTTCAAAGTTTTTCCAGATATTTCTAAAAAACTGCCTTCCTTAAAGAGAAGGACGTAAGTGCCATAAGATTTCAGTAACGATACGACCTTTCTAATAGGCACGGAAGCCTTCGTGTGCGTGGTCCGACACGCACTTGGCCGCTTTTTTCCATTGTATTTAAAAATGATTCAATTAAAAAAACGCTCCATTCTCGTTTGTGTTTCTTAATAAGGCTGTAAAATGGAGGAGTTGGTTTGAGGCACCCGGTAATAAGGCGCATCGTGTGGTTTAACTGGACGTCGACCTCGGAGGTATGAGCGCTGTTCAGCCATACCGCTGAGCAGTATTCAGCAGCAGAGTAGACCAGGGAGAGTGCGGTAGTTCGGAGTGTAGCTGCGGTGGCGCCCCAGGTGGTTCCAGTGAGCTTCTGGATGATGCTGTTCCTGGTTTTCAGTTTTGCAGATACTTTGCAGAGGTGCTCCTTAAAGTTGAGACTCCTATCCAAGGTGATGCCCAGGTATTTGGGGAAGGAGTTGTGGCGGAGAACATTGTCCCTGAATTTAACCCTTAGCTCCTTGTGCGAGTCAGCGGAATGCCAGTGTGGCTGTCCAGATCAGACGGTACACCATACCATCTTTGAGTGTCCCATCACCAAATTTAGCGGGAATTCGGCTGATTTCAAGACTCTCTCGACGGATGCAGTTGCTTACCTTAAATCTAACATCAAAAACATTTAATTCAGTAGAGAAATATTATGCCATACGATAAATAAATAAATAAAATAAGGCTCAATAAAACTGGATTTGGTTTAGTGAGAGTTTTGTGAACAGTGACATCTGACGCCTGCGAGAAGAGATGATCTGATCTGCTCTTTCTAATTTGCTCAGAGCGAGTGAGATAGGAGTCACCGAGATTGGCATCAAGTGGTAATCCCCCACACTAAAAAGTGCACGCCAATAACAGTCGACACCATCATCGTCATCATATCAGCCGAAAGACGTCCGGTGCTGGACAAGGGCCTCCCCCAAAGAGTGTCACAATGACCGGTCCTGCGCCACCCGCATCCAGCGTACTCCTTGTCTACCACGCTGCGCCTTCCGGCACGTTCCGTCCCCAGCGGCCATCGGTCCTACGTGCAATGTGCCCTGCCCACTGCCACTTCAGTTTAGCGATTTGGAGGGCTATATCGGTTAACTTGGTTTTGCTGCTGATAGCCTCATTTCTGATGCGATCACGCAGAAAAACTCCAAACATATTATTATTATTTTTTATTTGAAGACAACAAAGGTCCAAAACATTATTAGTAGGTATTAACTTACTCTAATGTTAGTTCCTTAATAATTTACACAAAAAAGCGATTTAGTCCTCTGACCCATTTGCCACAACAGGGGTATTATTCGCTAAGCGCTAATACGGCTCACCCCGCCGATCACCCGTCACGAAACTAGACCTCTACCAACGCTTAGTTAGTACGCATCGCATCGCGGTGTCAAGATATACTTGTGCGTGAGCGTTGAGGTGAGCTTACTAAGTTACAGAATAGGGGGGCTGAGGACAATCTAGCTTGGTAGCTCTAGCTATCATGCTTAGGATGCTGTTGCTACTCCCGCGTACCCTGTCTAGCAGCGAGGCCGTTTTCTTGCGCCAGACGGCGTCAAAGCCGTCTGTGCGCGCCTCGGCGAACATCGACGTTGCGCTGCAGAAACGCAGAAGTCTCAACAACACCCTAAAAGCATTATTATATTGAATGCGCAGGGCATTGTATGACCGTTAAGTATATCTAACCCACATACTTGACGTGTACAGCGATGTACCCCATAGCCCTCTCCATTGCCTTTTGGGTGACTTTCTTATGAGCCTCATAGCAAGCGACCACGTATTGGTGGGTTTATCATCAAATTGTCGACACTCACTTCGTCGAATTTCACTTCAAAGTCAACGTTTCATGTATTTTCATTTCCTCGACAATTCAGTTCGTGGAATGGTCATTAGAAGTAATTTTAAATCGTGTATTTTTACTTGTCGGAAGTTGAATTAGGTATATCACGGAAAACGTTTTTTGATTTATTGTTTCAAGTATGTTTAGTTAACATACAAATTATTACAAGGATTATTATTTAAATTTAAGATATATTAAGATTGGCATACAGTTACCTATGGAATTATGTTGAGAACGGAACGGAATGCAATCGGAATTAACCTTACCGCCAGCGTGTCGACGTCACCCCGCCTCGCGAGATGCCTATTTCCGCTCTGAGGGACACAAGTTAACCCTAACCTTATAATACAATTAACTAACCTAACTTTTTTTTTTTTTTTTTTTTCTTTGGGGTAATGCTTTGACGCGTTGGGGGAATGCTTTGACGAACTAACCCTAACCTAACTTATAATACAATTGTTACGGTTAATCAAGTAACAACTCCAAATTCCTAGCGGATATCAAAAATGTAATTTTCTTCAAACCATAACATTTTTTTTTTGATTATTTTGCATGGTTGTAATAAAATTTCGAACCTCAATTTTGGTTTTTGTATGGGCCGACAACGGGTTGAACTATCCTCTTAACGTGCATAGTAGTTTAAGAGGTAAGGGCTTATCAACAAATTTTCTCAAAAAATTGTATACAACATAGGAGTTTACGTTAGTTCCGGTGACCGGCTGTTCACCTCTCAACAGATTCTCGTGAATTTTTGTGAGCGGGTTCAAGAATGATATTGTTTTTTTTTTCTCAATACAGTTTGTTAAAAAAAAAAGACCGGGTTGCACTCCGGGAGTGCTGGCAGAAGTGAAAACTCAATAACATTGTAACAGTTTTTCGATCAGGTCACGTGACATCTTACGGTGTCACCCCAAAAATGAATTTGACGCAAATTTATAAACAATTATCAATTATTTAGGCGGACGGGCCGTGGGCGCGTTGCTCCGGCCGCCAGCTCGCCCGTCGGTGCGGCGGCAAACACAATACCAATTTGTTTTTGCCATTGCCGAATATTTTTCAAAGCTTTATCTCTTTAGGAATAACGTCTAAATTCGAACTATTCGAATTTGCAAGAACAGCAGACGGCGGTGGCGACCAAAATATAAATTTGTTTTAGCCGTTGGTAAATATTTTTCTAAGCTTTATCTCTTTAGGAATAACGCCCAAATTCGAACTATTCGAATTTTCTCAATAGCAAAACGGTGAAGGACGCGTTGGTATTATTACAAATTTATTTGCAGACTATGCTATTGCAAAACGTGTTTAACGGCTTTATACTCTTACGAATAGCGTTCAGTATTGAATGAAGTCGAATCGGCTAGCAGCAAAAAGTGACCTCCTTCACATCTGACGTCACAAAACTCTGTCGCATATTTAACAATTTTTCCCCATCCCAAAAAGTGCTCAGCGCCGCTAAAGAAGTTTTCACTTAAAAAAAACCGGCCAAGTGCGAGTCGGCCTCGCGCAACGAGGGTTCCGTACAAACCTATATCAAGCAAAAGTTGTAGTATGTTTATTACTAAATGAAAATGGAATCCGTAACATTACAATGTGGAAAGCTGGGGGAGCATAAATTTAAACACTTTATCAATTTAGAAATCATAAAAAAATATATATAATATTACCACATCACTTATTTTATAATATAACTAAAATACCTACACTAGATTTGCAGCAGCCTGGCAAAACTTCTTTTATCAAAGTTGTTTATTAACAAAGTTTTTAGTCACTATCTTTTTATAAATCCGGTTCAAAAATACTAATTAACTGTTCTGTTAAATTTGAAAAATTTGAACCAGATCTGTAAATGGTGACTGAAAAAGGTATGAATAGTACCACATTGAACATTGAAGTTCGAAAAAACGTTATCTATAGTTGTACTACTTCGTGTAGTGCTAGTGCTTATTAACGGAAACATGTTTATGGATGAAAAATATGTGGAAATTCCATTTTGGGGATTTATTCTAAAATCGATATTGAAGTCTCCCACAACAATCAAACGGGAACACGGGGTATACCCATTGGGGTTGCTGCCGTATATTGTTGTAGGTATTTATGCATTCAATTGCAACATTGTGGTGACTTAATACAGTTATCAGTTATCACTCTGACATCAAACATTTCAAAATGCAAGCATTCACAATGGCCGTTTGCAGTACCTGGGTTATTTAAAAAATATCTTGTACATGATGCATCTGTGATGGCATCCTTTAGATTGCGACGTACATAAGCGATAGATCCCCAACCTGGATTTGCATTAGATATAGCTGGACCATCTACTCTGCACACCTTCTTAAGTGAATTACTTTAATTGGTGTTTCTTTTTATTGCGTTGATATAAAATAAAACTAAGTTCACGGGAAGTACCTACCTTTAGGTTTTGATACCCTTGAGATCACCTACTCAGTTTTAAATTATACGACTTATATTGCTATTTCTTATGATTGCATGGACATAAAAGTTTAATTTTGCTACAGCAAAAAGGTATTATAGACCTATCTGATATGAATTTCAATTTAATACCTCTACGCGTTTACGAGGAAAAAGATAGTAGTAGTTTAAAATGAAAAAAATATATTTTTTGTACGATTTTACTAAAAATGTCTACTTTTCGTAATTTTTCCTTTGTCTGTGCTACATGAAGTTTCTTCGTGCCAAGTTTCAAGTTTCTGTGTTAACGGGAAGTACCCTTTAGGTTTTGAGTTTCTTGCGAGTACTCAGTTTCAAAATATGCGACTAAAAGTGCTATTTCTTTTGATTGCGTTGACATAAAAGTTTGGTTTTGCTACATCTTAATGGTCCTATAGCCCTGAGTATTTGATAAGAATTTCAATTTAATACCTCCACACGTTTACGAGGAAAAAAGTATTAAGTTTAAAATTTATAAAATATTTTTTTTGTATGATTTTACTAAAAATGTCTACTTTTATTAATTTTTCCTTTGTCTGTGCTATATGACGTTCCTTTGTGCCAAATTTCAAGTTTCTGAGTTCACGGGAAGTACCCCGTAGGTTTTGCGAGTGTCGAAAAACTCTAAAATTTGCAGCATAAACGACTGTATCTTTTGATTGCGTTGGCTTTTAAGTTTGATTTTTTCACAGCTTCTAGGGACAATAGACCTGAGTTTTTGATATAAATTTATATGTGGATACCTTTACGCGTTCCTGAGAAAAATGGTCTTGACAGACAGACAGACAGACAGACAGACAGACGGACAACAAAGTGATCCTATAAGGGTTCCGTTTTTTTCCTTTTGAGGTAGGTAAAGAAGGTAGTAAAATTAAAAAGTTTGTATGAAGAGGGTTATCTCGAGAACTACGAGTATTTATCCGATATTCATTCCGCTCGAATGTGGAGCAGCCGAACTGGGGAAGTACCCCTTGCAGAAGACCACAGCCATAATAACACTACTACTTGCTCTGTAGTAGTGTTGTGTTCCTGGGGGTGAGCAAGGTCGCCAGAGCTCCCGGGGACGCGTTGTGTTGACAGCGAGGGAATGTGTTCCTTCAGCTGTCAACACGGCGAATCATCAAACATATCAAGGGTCGGCAACGCCCATGTTACTCCTGGAGTTGTATGCGTCTATAGGCTGCGGTGTCCGCTTACCATCAGGCGGGCCGTTCGCTTGTTTGCTACCGTCGTTGCATAAAAAAAATGTACTTGAATGCACATAAACAAAATGTATCCTGCAACTCTAACTCCTTAATACACGGCTCGGCTGGAACTGTACGGGTAGGCAGTTGTTTACATTATTTACCGTTGCTGCTACTATGGATCTCCCTCCACTAATATCAATTTATGAAAACACGAAGATTCCCTATAAAAACACTTGGCAATAATGAATGTATGCAGTGACAAAGTGCGCGTGTCCTAACAAGTTTTATTTTCGTAAACGGCGACTATGAATTATGGATATTTGCCGGACAGTCTAATGTCCCAAATGAGTAATGTGTTTTCACCGACACTTTATAGTGGTAATAAAGGCCGAGTTCTGGGACCAGCCGTTAAGTTGGTTATTGTCGCGCTGATATGCCAGAAGAGGACAATTCGGATCTACTATTCGCGTCCGTTTGTGCATCGAAACGAGGCTATCCGCAGCAAGCCAAGTGGCAGGGGGCGGGGCACATTGCACGTAGAACCGATGGCCGTTGGGGCGGAAAGGTTCTCGAGTGGCGACCACATACCGGAAGACGCAGCGTGGGTAGACCCCTCACAAGGTGGACTGATGACTTGGTAAAGGTCGCGGGAGTCCGCTGGATGCGGGTGGCGCAGGACCGGTCATTGTGGCACTTTTTGGGGGAGGCCTGTGTCAAGCAGTGGACGTCTTTCGGCTGACAAGAGACTCCTAACCGAATTTAAATAATTTTCCATTGGAACAGAGACGCATTTGTTTTGTATCTGTCGTTTTTTGAAACAAAAGAAATGCACCTCTATGTTCTACACCATTTGATTCAAATTTCAAAGCCAAAGTTTTGTTTTGTACGGTGGGCCGTAGGGGCATTAGAACGATTACGCCCAAAATATTGATATCATATTTTTACGCAATATGTCTAACCAAATGGCCTTCTAGGGCTGTGTAATGTCCCGACTTCAAATGGGACGTTTTTAATGATGTGCTCGAAATGTATACTCGTATTGCTGGTAAATGGTTCGAATTTATTTACAGTAGCGTAATGAACAGTGCAACATTTTGGGGTTTGTGTTATAAGAGGTGTCATTTGAAACTAGATTTGTCGGTCGCGAGTAATAGTCGTATCGTACTTTATCCGGCAATACACGTCCCACTAAAACATTTCATTTAACACGATTGCCGAGACTCCCTAGCTCAGCAGTCTCAGCACGGCTATCGCGCGACGGCGCGTGAGCTCTTTCGATTTTTCTCGCACTAACCGTCTCTCTCTTATTAGAACACTTAGAACAAGAGGTATAGTGCGAGAAAAATCGAGAGTAGGTATGTCGCGACCGTCCCATGATAGACGTGCAGCTTATACAACTTTCCGCACTGCTATCACGCGACGGCGCGCGAGCTCTCTCGATTTTTCTCGCACTATCCGTCTCTCTCCTATTAAAACACTTAGAACAAGAGGTATAATGCGAAAAAAATCGAGAGTAGGTCGCGGATATCCCATGATAGACGTGCTGCATTAAAAAGTCATCGCAAGTAGCGCCGTGCTTCATTACCATTACCTACAAATTATACATCTTAGCATTCGATTCGGTTTATCACAAACTGAATCGGAAGCAGGATTGCGTCTTAACCATGGCTTAATGCGTTAAATTATTACGTCACGCTTATAAGCCATGACCGTGTCACCGACTCACGGAAAATGGAACCGCTCGTACATTCACAATTCACTCTGCGTTATTGTATGAGCTTACCCTCAGTATAAATTGACATCGAGACAAGTAACTCTCACTGATTGCTACGAACAAACGAGCGCGCACCATCAATACGATTTCCATTTCATCATCATCATCATACCAGCCGAAAGCCATTCACTGCTGGACATAGGCTTCCCGCAAAGAGTGCCAGAATTACCGGTCCCGCTCCACCCGCGTCCAGCGGAGTCCCGCGACCTTTACCAGACCCCGTATCATGGTCGGCCTTATCACGCGATAGGAGTGTCGTCTCGTTATATCGAACGGTGTCAGCCAGTGACGGACGCTCTATCCTGCTAGTCATCGTGTGATAAGGCCGACCATGATACGGGGTCAGGTCATCAGTCCACCTTGTGGGGGTCTACCCACGCTGCGCCTTCCGGTGCGTGGACGCCACTCGAAATCCTTTCCGTCCCAAAGGACATCGGTTCTACGAGCAATGCGGGCGCCCACTGCCACTTAAGTTGAGCGATTCGAGGGCTATATCGGTTACCTTATTACCATTTAGTGGGTTGCTTCGACGCTTTACTGACCAGTAAACATTCTTATTTTTTTAGGGTTCCGTAGACAACAAGGAACCCTTATAGTTTCGCCATGTCCGTCCGTCTGTCTGTCTATCCGTCTTCGGCTTAGCTCAGTAACCATTACAAATAGAAAACTGTAATTCGGCATGGGTATATAAATCAATCACGCCGACCAAACAGTACAATAAAATATTGAAAAAAATTTTTTTACGGTACCTCCTAGACCTAAAGCGGGTATGTAATTTTTTTTTTCTCGTTAAACCCATGGTGTGGGATATCGTTGGATAGCTCGTTCAAAACTATTATGGGTTTCCTTAAACCATTTTTAAAATCAGTGATTCGTTTGCGAGATATTGGGCTTCAAAGACCCTAAAGCCTCAATTGCTAGTTGAAGTTTAGTTTAGATTTATTTTCTTAAGCAAAATAATTTAAATGCATTGCATCTCAAAACCAGATCTGCATTAAAGATTTTTGTATTTGGTGACCGGTAGACATTCCGGTAAACCGGTACACACATTTAACGCACCTCTAGGCTACGATCACAGCACTTGGCGAACCGTCACTTTTAAGCCAATTCGTTGCTTTTATTATTTTCAAAATATACGGTGAACTTTCTTTGCACTTTCAACATGTTTTGTTGGTCGTCCGATTCGATATTAAACGTGTGTATTTAGTTGCATTCAAATTCTTACATTCCAGTGTTTTTTTATCTGTTACGTTAAGATCCAGACTTTACTCCCTTCCTTTCGTTACCGCTGCACGGCTATCTCTCTCGATTTTTCTCGCACTATACGTCTCTTTCTAAGTCTTCTAATAAGAGAGAGACTGATATCGTATGGACGTCTTGTGATAGCCGTGCAGAGGGAAAAGAGTTATATTAGAGTTTAGTGTGAGCGCAGTGGTCTAACTAAAAGTTAAGAACAATAAAAACTTTTTCAATAGAATAGTTACACTTCTTTTCATTGGGCAGTCGTATAGAAAGGAGTAAGTTTCAATTTTATCCTAAGCAAATAGCTTTGGTACAAAGCTTAAAATACCTCTTGTGTTGCGTAAACCAAAATATCTCAACAACTACCGTGGAATATTGCTTTTGTTGCATGTGCAAATTTAATTTCAATCTATCTCTCTCTATCTCTTATGTTAGCTTTAACTACGTGTGAAAGAAAAAAGTTGATTCGCCAATGTACGAGTATCACTTATGGTATTTTACAATAAGACGTATATTGTTTAAAAATAAATTGAATGAAATTTATGTGACCCTCCTTATTGTATATCAAGGTGTTCTCGGTGGTAAATTATAAAGGTGCGATTTTGTGATGCTACTTAATTGTACGATGGTGGCGATGTAAATTCTGTTGAACTTCTTAACCCTTCATTTGATCAAAACTAACGAAGATGGACCTTCGTCCGTGGATGCAACCAAGGATGGTTCATGCCTCGGCGACGCAGGACAGCCTAACGATTCTGATAAGAAAAAATAACAAAAATACGGGCAAAAACTTTGTACAGCCGTCTAGACACTGCCAAATTAAGGGTAACTAAATAAATGTACCCGCAGTCTCAGCTAGCTCATTACGCGTGGCGGCCATTTCACCGTGATGTCACCGGACACGACCCATTACGTCACGGTAATGTATAGCCCTCATTATCTAGCGTCAATACATATTTCATACTAACCACGTGTTTACGCCTAAGGTGAGATATAGGCCAAATACGCTGGTAAAATAAGGGCCTGGTTATGGATAAGCGGAGCGACATACAGGCTCTCAGGCGAGCATGGAAATCTTACGTCTGCAAGAGTAAGCCAAGAAAGTTGTCAAACCACTTCTCGACTCCATTATTTGCATATTAAGGTGGTTATTTGTTTTGCAACGCCATAGTTTTGGTTGCAGCCAAAGATTTTTCACATTTCCTTGGGTGACAAAGTCATATGGCTCTGAACTCCATTGAAATTGGACTGTCCCAGTTTTTCTTAACATTTACTACAACGCTGGCAAATTAGCGTACGGCCTGTTGGTAAGTAGACACCGGAGCCTATGGATGCTTGCGACTTCAGAAGACTCACATGCGCGTTGCCGACCCTCTATTGATTTGAGGATTCGTTGCGACGAGTGACAAATGCGGGTCCACTCTCAACACAGCGAATTCTGAAACGCTACAACTTCGGGGTACAACAACCTAACCTGACGTTGGTATTGCCATACTATTTGTTCCCTTTATTTTCATACCTCGGGTTCGAGAAATTAGCAAATAGGATCGCCTCTCTAGGGTGCTGCTTCTATTTCGTTTTAAGCAAACTTCCTTTACCGCAACTAATCGGAAGTGGAGGCGAAGCGAATGCAAATTTATTTGGAATTTTCATAATTAACGTATAAGATAACATAGTGTAATTACCTTGTTTAAAGGGTTAGCGGTTTAGTCCGTTTAGTTTAGCTGGAGTACTTCACTCTTTTAGATCGACACACAGTCGGAATCAGTCAATGAATTCAGTATCTGAACTAGGAAAGTGCAAAAGAAGATACACCCTTTAGTAGATTATTCTGCAGAAACTGTACCGTTTTATTTGCTTTTGAGTGATTCAGTGACTGAATTCAGTTCAGTGTGTGGCCAGCCCAGACAACCGAATGTTATAGTTTGGAACAAGAGATTCATTCAGAAAATGCTAAGTTTGAAATATTTTATCGGTCTTTAAGTATTTAAAATGATGCTGAATTATTAGATGGGTCTGTAAGGCGATTCTCCCACTAGGTACACCGCGTCCCGCTTCGGTGCGCGGAGCGGCAGATTTTTTACACGCGCATTCACGCGCATTGCCGCGTCGGCCGTGTGAAGTACAAACGTCGACACAGTTAACTAGAACCTTATTACAATGCGCTTTAAGTGCACGGATGGTCATTTAGCTGTGTTGTCGACAGTACTAGGCGTGTTTTCTATATAGGTAAATTGAGATTCTTGCATACAATGGTAAAATCTGCCGCTCCGCGCACCGCCGGGACGCGGTGTAGTGGGAGAATCGCCTTAGAATACAAAAATATTAAGTACGAGTAGGTAAGCGAGATATCGAAATTGAATACCATTATATTGTCCCTGAACGAATCAGGGAACCAATCCGAGACTACCGTTCAAGGTTCTAATTGGATTCCCTGCCTCAACTTTGTAGACCAGACAAGTTACTGTAGAACACAATTGAAATCCTCCTTTTTCAAAGTCGGCTAATAATGCTGCTCAAGTCACTTTCCTACCTCAGACATTCAAAAATGGCTGCCGAGTCTGCCCGCAGTCTGGCTAAACCAATAACCGGAGTGCTTTTGTTCTCTGTAATAACGTTTAATAACGCGGAAATACAGGGTGTTATTTTTTAAGTCGTTTTATGCACGTCATCATATACGTACGTTTTTTATATACGTATATAATTATTTTATATTCAGCTAGGAAAAGATGAAAAATTAAGAAAAAACGCTGCCGCGTCACGCTCGCTTCGCTCGATCGGCTCGCGCGCTGTAGGGTCGCAGTTCACCTAACAGTCCTCCTCGCTTCTTATAAAATAATTAAAATGAAACAATAATTAAATTAATTAATTTTGTTTTTTTTTTCCTGGGGATCAGGCTAGGGGATTCTAGTGGACAAGCTCATTATGAAGCGTTATCATGTCATTTCGTAGATGCCTGCTTTATCGTGTAGAAAAGTCAAATAGTCAGGGAAATAATTGATGAGAATGATACCGGTATTCAGTCTTTGCAGCTGATAGCGTTACTTTTTTATCGGGCGTAACGTAAGGACATTTTTACTGCTATTGAAGTTGATAGTGGTAAATAATATAATAAGTTTTTGTAGATAAATTGCGTTGACTTATATGATTTAAATAGCTATTTGTCAAATTCTTAATTCATAGACATTACGAGTAGGTACTTATATTTTACTAAGGACACACTGATAAAATTGTTTATGCAATATTTTACGATAGGAAAAAGAAGCTTAAAGAGTCTGCAGTAATCTCGGCCGAATTTCACCTTCCCATACAAACGTAGTTACGCTCTCATTTTAAAACTACGTCTTGGATTGTGACGAAACTTTGCATGTACAATGACATGAGGTATATCTATGTCTGTAATTAGTTAATATGGTTCCAGTTTATTAAACAAACGAAATACAGCAAAAACAAGTTTTGTTTGAAAAACTTATATTCGCTGTATTTTTTTTACTATGGTATCTGAAGCTACATAAACTAATTACCTACAGATATAGATATGCTTCATGTCATTGTATATGCAAAGTTTCGTTACAATCCAACACGTAGTTTTAAAATCAGATCGTAACTACGTTTGTATGGAGAATCGAGCTTACTGCGGACTCTTAAATAAGTAGACTAAGGGCCTGTTTCACAATCGCCGGATAAAGTTATCTGCCAGCTAAAATGATTGCTATCCTTTTCTCCCGTCATATAAAAGAAAAGTGACAGCCAACATTTATCTGACGGATATGTTTTAACTGGAGATTGTGAAACAGGCCCTAGGGGCCTGTATCACAACCGCCGGATAAAGTTATCTGCCAGTTAAAATTATTGTTATCCTTTTCTCCCGTCATATTAAAGAAAAGTGACAGCCAACATTTATCTGATGGATATGTATTAACTGGAGATTGTGAAGCAGGCCCTAAAGTAACTAAATAAAAAAATAAAAAATTAAAGAAGGTCCTTAAGGTCGAATCCCATAAGACAGGCTGCTTTCCCTTTGAATCGCTGTGCCGATTCATTGGGCAACGAGCTGATCTTCGGATATTTGACTTGATATGAAATACATAGTTTGAAAGTTGCTAGGATGTCTTGTTTATAGACACTATTGTCTTTTTCACGTACTTAGGACTTACTTTCAGCAATGGCGACAAGGTAGGCAAAAAAAGAAGGCGAAGTAGCCATCCTGTATATACCCCTGTGTGATATTGTAGACACGGTGACCCACCACATCCACGCTCCATAATTCATCTCGATGCGGGCATTATCGAAATTAAAAGGTGTCTCGTAACGACCGCCATTTGTAATCCAAACTGACCCCGATCAACGAGAGCGTTGACCTTGACGATATTCCTGTCCAATAATAGACTACCTATGATAGAAAGAGAGGAAAGACGAAACACATTTATTTCTTACTATAATAAAATAAATATTAATGAGAACAAACATCTTTAGGTTGAAGAAAATCTAGATGAGTTCTGGATTGACTCTAACATCTTATTTGGCTCAAGAGTTCGGAGGAAAGTGTCAGCGCGTCAAATTCTTGTCTAAATCCGCCGCATCGCTGCTTAAGGGGCTACCCGAGGTTTTCATCGATTTTTGACAAGTTTTGAATCGTATCTCCTACTTTTGCACTACAGATAGAATTATAAATCAAACGGTTATCGGTTTCTCAATTTTTGATCTCCATTTTGGTGCACCGGATTTTGAAAGAAATGAAGAATTGATTTTGTATGATTTTTTTAAACATTGTCTAAAAAAACACTTATTTCGTATCTCTATTGACGTGAAAGATCTAACATATACAAAATCTACATATTTGGGTTTGTCTGTGACGTCTCTAAAAACTGGTCCAAGGTTTTCATTTTAAACCAATTAACACAAAAGTTATGGCCAGAAAACCAGTTTTTTGGCCTAAAATTGTTCAACTTTGATGCCAAATATCTCGAAAACAATGAACTTTGAAGTAAATATGGGATTCTATATTGCTTAAAGCCGTTGTTGTTAATATAATAAGCTACAAAAAACATTAGAAAACTAAGGGATTCAGATCGAAGGTCATTGGCGTATGGGAGCCCCTTAATAGGGTAAGTATTATGGCAATGTTTGGAGGCATTTTAGATGGTGCTTACCTTAACCACTGCAAAGCGTTGTGTTGGTAATTTAGTTTATTTTATTTCAATTTTATAATTTTTCATAATTTTGTAATTTTATTTTTATTGTTTGACTTTTAATTGTATCCTTGTGTTGTATGATCCTAGTTGGTCGAAATAAATGATGATTTATTATTATGATTAAATAGTAATCCAAGTTGTCCTCCAATTAGTCTTACTGGACATATCAGAGACAGCAAACACATTGGAACATGCAGTGTTTGTAGAACTCAATTCTCAGTGGCTTACTTATCTAGACAAATGTGAACATTTCGCTGCAGTTATCGCAAAAAGCATAGTTGAGTATGAATACTTCTTGTAATTATGCAAATATGCAGCTGTACAGTATCTTTAATCAACAACGAAGTACTTCTTTATAGCATGGACTATTTAGTTTTGCTTTTCCTCCTGAAACGAAGACTTTCGGATGCTATTTAGATTAAGTACATTTATTAGGTATTATCATCTCACTAATACAAAAAAATGTTTATTAAGCAGAAATGTCCGTTAACGAAATTCCAAATTTCGCAAATTTGGCGAATAATTTTTCAATTTTCTACTAGGATCGAAATTTAGACTTTTTAATATTTTTTAATACTACTACGTACACAAAAAAAAAGGATCGTTTAAGATGGAAATTTTGTAGTGTTACCTTCCTAAATCTTCATAAGTAAAGAACAACCCATTAATATGCCTGGTTGGATGCTAAACGTTCGCTATCTGTTAACGCCTGGACGCCTGGATGCCATCAGATCTGCCACGTTAGCCATTCCTCGTAGACTGGGCTATCCGGTTATTTGTCAGTTCGAACGTGAATCGCCCGGACTAACCGGCGTCCCTCGTTGGCATGACACCTGCTTGTTTGTCATCGAATTAATTTCATTGCGGCTAACATGCTACTGTTTAAATAGGAGCAGCACATATAGCTGGCAACAAAGTCAAGAAACGGAACTATGTTTTTTCAACCCTGGAAACTTCGTTAAACTTGTCATATGTGTTGTTATTTTATTACCGTATTTGTTAATGTCGCGGATGTATTAGCATTCCAATGCATCAAAGGTCCATAAAATGAGCGTATTGTAACGCAGTTTCGCTTGGGAAGTAATTTTTAATGCATAAAAGCCAATTCTTGCGGTCTGCGTGAGAGACAATATGAATAGGAAGGATGTGTGTGACTAGTTGACGGGCGATAGACAGGTATGGAAGAAAAAACATGCTGCGACGACCCCAAGTAAATGGGATGAGGACAAGCGAATGATGATGAAAAGCGAAGTTTTGCGGAATACGAGTATCAAGCCGAATTCGACAATGTTTATAGAAGAACTGCTGAAATGCTAGGTTTTTGATTATTGTAGACTAACCTACTGATAATTGTATTAATTTTATTTATCCCAAACGCTCTACAATCACAGTAAATTGAAAATTGTCGTCTTGTTTACATTGTACATTTTAGAGGTTGTGATTATGATTACCTTGGTTCTACTGCGGATAGCCTCATTTCTGATGCGATCCCGCAGAGAAACTCCCAACATAGCCCTCTCCATAGCCCTTTGGGTGACTTTGAGCCTTCTTATGAGGCCCATAGTAAGTACCATATGTCATCACTGGCAACACACACTGGTGAAAGACTCTCGTCTTGAGACACTGCGGAATATTGGACGAAAAGACCATAACAGATATAGCCCTCCGAATCACTAAACTTAAGTGGCAGTGGTCGGGGCACATAGCACGTAGAACCGATGGCCGTTGGGGCGGAAAGGTTCTCGAGTGGCGACCACGTACCGGAAGGCGCGGCGTGGGTAGGCCCCCCGTAAGGTGGACTGATGACCTGGTAAAGGTTGCTGGAGTCCGCTGGATGCGGGTGGCGCACGACCGGTCACTTTGGCACTCTTTGGGGGAGGCCTATGTCCAGCAGTGGACGTCTTTCGGCTGATATGATGATGATGATGATGATTACAGGTGATCAGGTGATTAGGTGTCGCTAAAACACTTTGCTGTTCTATGAGCAGCTGTCATATCCAAATGACAGCGCTAATTTGAATCTGACGTTTCTTATTTTAGGCGGTCTATACAACTTACTTAGCTGCCTAAATGCTATTCTAAATATGTCGTTTTTAATCTGCCGCCTGAATTATGTCAAAAAATTAGACAATTTAGTTTTAGGCTAATTAAGCACGTAGAATCGGGTCCATAACCGAAGTGGAATTCTTGGAGGAGGAATAACTGTATTTTGTACTATTAATAAAACTATATTTAAATTACTAGCATGCAGTATATATAAACATTATTAGAGGTTATGTTTGTGAGTTTGCATGTCTACTCTATATATTTGATGGTATTTATTCTAACTAAGGAACCTAATAAAAATAATGTCCGAGTAAAAAGTAAATCCTTTTAGCGTCGCTTGTTCTTGTTGGGTCTTGTGTAATCGTTTATTGTGGCGTTAATAAATAATTATCTTATCTTATCTTAAGTATCAAAATCTCGTGGTCGTATTATTCGTGTTGCCAGCGATAGCGCCACTGTTATTTTCTAGACCTTTTTGCCAGACTGTAAACGTAGGCAAAATGCTCTATATAGTAAGATACGTCTGAGTAGCATTAGCTAAGAGACAAAATAAATGCAGTCCTCGCTGTGCAATGTGGATCCTTCGGACTTTGGAGCTCTGACGCCCTTCCTCAGCACCAGGATCTCAACACCAAATATTTTAGTATAGCTAGATAATAACCATAACAAGTAGTGTATTATGACTACAGTTCAGTATATGGTGCATACTGCCAAAGTAAATATTATAATAGCTAGTGGGAGTACGATTAATCGAACGTTTGCATGAATTTGTTGTACTGCCTTAAAACGTTGATGGACACTACTCCAGAAACAATAGAAATAACAATAGAATTACGCCTATAGGCGTATACTGTCCATCAATGTATTAAGCTACATGTAGTACATATCTACTGTGGTACACACAGCAACACACCTAACTAACCATACCGTGAAAACCTAGAACCTTATTACAATGCACTTAAGGTCAGATTAGATTTCCGATGGTCACTTAGCTGTGTTGTCGACTGTACTACCCTTGGCCTGCTCCAAATATGAGCTCTCTAATCTCAGTTCTAACGTGTTGTCAAAAGACGGTTCACCGCATTACTATGTTCGCAATCGATTACAAATATATGCCGATGAAAAAATCCATTCTGAACTTCTAAACTTGTCGGTGGAATAGCACTCAGATATTTATGAGCTAATGATAGATTTTTACCGCGATCTACACCATTCTCGAACAAAACTATTTCAATCTTGACTTTTTCATAATTGTCTAAGTCGTTTTCTTGTTGTCGTGTTGTACTCTGCATAATGGTAACTTTTTTCAACTCTACGTTTAATTCATCGGTTTTACTCATCATTATAGCCGGGGCCGGATTTAACGTTGCCGGTGTGTTACATTTACTGGTAATACCTATAAATTTATATTTGACGTTATGGAAGGAACCGGGAGAACCGGGACTCGGTGCTCGGCACCGGTTCTTTGGATTCCAAATAAATCCCGGAATTTCCCGGGAAATTGAGAACCGGTATTTCCCGGGAGCACGCCCTAGTAGTAGAGTAGACTACAGAGAAAAGCTCTACTAGTAGTCTAGGCTAATTCTTAAATATATATACGTTCTCAAAGATTCAAAAACATCTGAGCAACCTTTTGCCCTAAACAATTTAAGACCACTTTGTTCGAGCACATTTTATCCAACTCGCGTGCACTAGCTTCGCTCTGCAGCTAACCGCCAGCGTTCCCCGTTCGCCATGCGTGCTACAGATGTTTGATTTGTGCCCCGCACGTCAGTTTTATTGATGTGTTGCGAAATTGGAAAGTTCAGTCGCACTTATCTCTCAGATTTAGATAGCGGAGCAATTTATAAAGCGGGGTTTCTTCCCCTAAAGTGTCCTCCAATGCCGTGGTAAGACAAAAAGTCGTATATCCACATAAGTTTAGAGATATACGGCTTTTGGGTTCTGGATGGATGTCTTGACAGCACGAACGTCGATCGGGGTATCTATTACAAAACTTGGCGATAATACGCACATTTGGATTGCTGTTTCAGATCGAGCTAGATAAAAGTTATGTGTATGGATCTTATTTGATTCTGTGTGCGTTTTACGGGGAAGATAATCCCGAAGAATGTTATTAAGTATTTAATCGTTTGAAAGCTTGGTGGCTTCGTGCTTCGTTCGTTTTAAGATATTCTCCTGTAGAAACCCATTATTAAAGTTTATGAATAACTTACACGAACACATTTATTTTGCAACTTCGTGTCATTTTCGAATACCGAGCGTCCTGAAAGCGTTTGCAGGTTAGATTGTATACAGGTAATATAGCTACGTTACCTATTATGCAAAACGCAGTTGAATGTTGCTGAAAAATGTTGATTCGACCAAATCCTGACTAGTTAGTCAAGGATTGAAAGTTCACTATTTTGCGTTCTCTTCGCGGATATTTTACGACCTGTGATCTCCTCTACAGGTCGTATTTCTTCACCGATTCTCGTAAAATTTTGTGAGCAACTTCAATAATTATACAACGTGTCCCAAAACTCAACGATAAGCCGGCACCAGAGGATGGAGCTGCTTATGATTAGTCGAGAAAAAATAAGGAAAAAAATATATCTCAATTATTTTAGAAATTACAGAAAAAAAATGAAATTCATCGAAAATCGACATCCCTAATGGTATTTTTAACGACCATGTCTACAAATATTCAAATATTACTGTTTTTTTTTTGTTTTTGGAAACTTAAGTAGCCCTGCTATCTAACACAGTTCTTAAAAATACCAAAATACATGTAGTTTTTACACAAAAAATAATCAAAATTCATTTTGTCCCTACAATTTTGAAAGATTTTTTCTTACAGTCCACTTTCAATCATCATGGTGTAAAAAAATAGTATCGACACCACTATGGCAACTATTTTCAAAAGTTGACGCAACTAACCAAGATTCCAAAATGGTATAATACTTTGGGAAACCTAGTCACAACAAAAAACAACGAATTTTTAAACAAGAATTTCAAGAAATATTATAAATGTAAAATTTAGTATGGATCCTTTCTAAATTACTCAATTTGTGTATACGCATAGAGTTTAGGCATAATAAATCTACCACTATCATCGTAATCATCATCATCAGCTAGCGCAGCACCGCTATACTTGTACAGTCAGCTGCAGAGAAAAGGACCCCCCCTGCATAGAAGTTTGCATACCAAACTTCTATGCAGGGGGGTTACCTTTCTCTGCAGCTGACTGTACTAACATAATTCTTATCTAAAAAACGTGTAACAATCCTAACAATCGCTATTCTCCACGCGTTCTCGATGGGCTCCATAATAAGGACCTAAAGCGTACTTGTGTCTTCAGCGCTGAATCGATACTTGAGTTTTTTACTCGACGAAAGCGCTACCATTTCGCTTGTCGAGACGAAATGCCCCTTAACTTTGTAGTAGATTAATATCAAGAGCTCTGTTGGGGTCGCTCAGAGGGCCTTCTTAACGCCAAAGGTAGTAAGTCTGTTTGGAGCCCCCACAAAGTTACGCCCATTGTCGGGCTAAAAAGTAATGTACCCGCAAATATTTGTGACGGCAGTCGATTTTGGTACGTTTGCGTTCCCTTTAATGTTTGGTTAGGGGATGGTTTGAAGTAATCCTTAGTATGATGAGTTTTGCGAAATGCGCCGATTTGTACATTGCCAGGAATGCTTTGAGATGGAATACGTTACTAAGATAAAATCAGAAAAGCATAAGATAATTATGCTTGCAAATATTCATGTAGCAATGGACTTATTTATTTCGTGAATTAACCATGTACATGTAACTGTATGTCAACATGGATTTACTCACATCACGGTTTTTTACACTGGTAAATGCAAAATTACAAAAAGTATTGCCTTAGTGATTCCATGAAGTAAAGCCCGCCTATAAAATATTGGACCAATTCAGAGTTCTTGCCTTAACTGCAGTCTAGTTCAACTTTTTCTTTATGTTGAATTTTTGTTTTATTAAATTAAGATTTCTTTGCAAGTCTACCTGCGAATTGCTCTGCCGTTTTTATACTATGATATACCACAAAATTCTTTTGCTTCATAACCGAACATTCCGTATCAAATCAATCGCCATCGCTTCGCTTCGCTATAATCGCTTGCAATTATATTCACCAAGTGTTTCGTACTTATATGTGCTCATAACTAGTTTAATTTGACCCTGGAGATTAAATTGGCTATGCATAATCATAGGACAAACTTATACTGGACTGTAGCGAAGTGGCCGGTAGGCATTGTGTATCGCAGTTCAAACTCGGAATGCGAGCAAGCTTCATCATAAAAGATCGTAAGTAGATATGGGTAAGTATGTAAGTTACGTCCTTTTAAATAATTGCTGAGATAGAATGAATATTTATGGGAGAAGTCCACCAGTTTGGTCCCGGATTAATTACTGCGAGCCAGCACATTGATGACGGCTTCTGTGTAGTTTGCTCATAAATGTGTAAGATGGTTAGTTCAGAATATCCGGGGACTTATCTCACGCTGGGGTAAGGCCGAGTGAACGAGCATTGCTTGCACTTGATGCGGTTGAGTTCTCCCTTATGTTTGACTAATCATGTCAGAATAAGTATGTGCTCGTTCGCGATTATATAGACATATGCAAATATGTATAGCCTAAAAGTGGATGGACAGAATATCGAATGATAAAGTACTGCTGATAATGGAGAAGGAAACGGAAAGAACAGGAAATCTTTATATTTTGGACATATATATCGGAATAAGAAATATACGATTTGGTAAGATTAATAATTGAAGGGAATTTTCTTAATTTAAGAAGGAAAAAAAGGGGTCGTGGAAGAATAATCTTGGATGAAGAATGTAAGAGACACTGGTCGAAGGCTGAAAGCAGGGTAAAAACTAATTCGCATGACTAGGCACAGATCGATATATGGGCAAATGGTCGCCGACCTCCGAGATGGAGATGGCACATGAAGAAGAAGATAACCTAAAACTACGACAATGATTGGTCTTGGGTCTGGGATTCTTTGCGTGATATAATATATAACCCTGTCATGTCATGGTGTCTATATTGATTAGACTCTAACTATTTAGTAAAAATTAAGTAGACGTAAAAAGTCACGTTGGGACAAGGGTTATCTATGTTTATGTGTTTGTTGTTGTTTGTGTTTGTTTATATATCTATATTTTTCTTGTCGGAGCTCTTCAGGTGTGACCTCTGTCACGTCTGGATAGCGAATGACCCATAATTTTTTTTTTTTTTTTTTTTTGAACCTGACTGTGGCTATAATAGGACGGACCCAATATAGCGGTCGAATTGCATGGTTGGAGGGTAGCCTGGGGAAAATCCAGGGGGAGCCTCCGGCACGACCACGCGGGAAAGTTTATGCACTGGAATACTCTACGAGTTTGCGCTCCAGTGAGATTGGTTGAACGGTATCAACCGAATCTGGGGTGTGAGTGGTGTCGAACTACTGGGAGTTTTATCGCTGGTTCGCTAAAACCTAGCCTAGCTGAGAAGAGTCCAGCAAGAAACTCAGCTAGGCCCGACCTGGGTCGGACTGACTCTACCCGGTATGCGGCGGTACCGGGACGAATAGGGACTGTATGTGTCTGTGTTGTCGCGATCTCGCGGTGGACGTCCCCGCCGGCGGGAACGCCGAAGTGTACGCGATGTGATGGACGCCGAAAGCGCAGCTTCCACCTTTCGATGGACGCTGTGATTTCGTCGTCCGGGTCCGTGAGTGTGTGCCTAGGACGCCGGACCGTGCGGCCCCTAATCAGTGAGCGCCGAGTAACGACTGAGGGGGGAGGGATGGGAGCGTAATCAGCAGCCTTCCTAACTAACGGATTCCTATGGTGGGGAGCGTTGTCAAAATAACGTCTGGCAGCCTGCTTAAAGAAACCATACATGGTGCTAATCCCCATGTCGTGGTGCAGGCTGAGGTTCGATTGGTACCACGGGGCACCAGTCGCCCTACGGAGGAAGCGATTTTGAATGACCTGAAGCGGTTTGAGCGATGACATAGGCACGTGAGCAAATACTACACTTGCATATGTCATGATTGGACGAATACAAGTCTTGTAGAGTGTCAGCTTATTTCTAAGTGACATTTTACTAAACTTGTTGATCATCGGCCCAAGCCTTCCTAGAACGAACAACGCGCGGTTGCGTACCCTACGGATGTGGCTACGGAAGGTCAGTTTCCTGTCGAGGGTCACTCCAAGATATTTGGCCTCATTGACCCAGGGGATGGGTCGGTCAAACATCTGGATCGGGGCCACCCGCCTTTCTGTGCTAATGCAGTCAGACGGGTGGAAGACTATTGCAGTGCTTTTTTCCGGGTTGACTTCGATACGCCAAAGATTAAACCAACGGCCTAGGTCGGTGGTTGCCTCTTGGAGGTATCGCCGGATAGTAGCGTACTTACAATGGGTCGTAAAGAGCGCGGTGTCGTCCGCAAACAACCCCAGATGCACCTTAGGGTGCCTGGGAATGTCGTTCGTGAACAACGAGTAGAGAGTGGGAGAGAGCACGGAGCCTTGCGGGACTCCGGCCCGGATGGGGTGTGGGTCCGAGAACGTTCCCTCCAGTCGGTATCGAAAGCTTCGATCACTGAGAAAATCTCGTATGGTGAGTACGAGTCTGTCCGGTATACCGAGCTGGTATAACTTGTATACCAGTCCGTTATGCCAGACCTTATCGAAGGCTTTCGCTACGTCGAGAAAGATCGCACCGGTCTTGAGCCCCTGGAATCGAGAGAAACCGTCCAACACATGCTCCGTGACGCGGTGCACCTGTTGGACGCATGAGTGTCCGGATCTAAAGCCGAACTGCTCATCGATGAGGAGGTTATTCTCAGCCGTAAATCTGAGAATTCTCGTGAGTAGGATCCGCTCATATAGCTTTCCAAGGGAGCTAAGTAAGCTGATCGGCCTATAAGAGGCAGGCGAGGTCCGGGGTTTACCGGGCTTCGCTATCCCTATGACCGTTGCACATTTCCACGCGGCTGGAAAGTGAGCATTGGTCAGCGCGGCATTGAAGATGCCAACCAAAAGGAGGAGAAGGGTTTCGGGGAGAAGTCTCAGGATGCGATTGGATAAACCATCCGCACCCGGAGCCTTCCTAATACGGAGACGCCTGACATGGTCACTGACTTCCTTAACCGACACCGGTAAAATGGGTGAAGTTACGGGGAGACGCGATCTCCTGTCCACCTCGGAATCGACCCTGCTAATATGGGCTTCGTCGGTGTGGAGGAGATTGGGCGAACATTGGGACTCTAGGCTACTCGCAAGGCATTCGGCTTTCTCACTGTCCTCGAACGCGGGGGTTGAGTGATCCGGTCGATCCAAGGGAGGGATGGTCCAACAGGCATCGGATTTGAGAGATCTCGCTAGTTTCCAGTAAGCCAGATGACTAGGCGTTATCTCCCCCATCAGATCCCTGAACGAGTTCTCCCGAAATTCGGCAATTCTCTGTTTAGACTCGTTAGACAAGTCTCTCAGGATTTGTCGATTTTCGGCAGAAGGGTGATTTGAGTAGGTGCGGATGGCGCGATTTTTCCTTGTCACTAACTCTCTCAGTTCCCTAGGTAGGGGTCGGTTTTGGATGTCCTCCGCCGACACCTCCCTTGAGGCCTCGCTTCGTACAGCGTTGAGGTAGTTTGTGAAAGAATCGATCGCTTGGTCTGTCTGTTCGGTTGTAGTTATATTGTCTGGGATGTCTCTAAGCAGGGGGGGATCCGTCTGTAAGAGACCTGACTGCACCTTATCCCAGTCCACGAGTGTCCTGGTTCGGGGAGTACTATTGGGGTGAGGACCTAGTCTCAAAAGGACTGGCCTATGGTCCGAGTCTAGTTCGTGTAACACTTCTATAGAACGCAGAGTTAACGCTACGTTCTTTAGTAGTGCTATGTCGAGTATGTCAGGTCGGTGATCTACGTTATGAGGGAAGTGAGTCGGTTCTAAGGGAGCGAGGAGATCGAAAGGGAGGCTATCGATCAAAAGGTGATGAAGCCGATTGCCGTTGGGATTGGTTGCTACGCAACCCCAGCTAATATGCTTACTATTTAGGTCCCCGGCCACGATGACCGAAGGGCCTAGGGAGGCTAAAGAGTTGAGGTCAGTCAAAAGTAAGTCTCGTTGAGGTGAAAGGTAGGTTGAAGCAATCGATATCGGGGGGTGACCCGCCATCGAGATGCGGCAGACCGACACTTCCATATTAGTCAGGGGCGGGGGATTGAGTCTTATGCAATGTAAGTTACGTTTGTAGAAAATGAGCGTGCCCCCGAATGGCCTACCATCTTGCCTATCATCTCTGATCTGAACGTATCCAGGGACGCGAAAAGCTCTAATGCTGGGACGATAAAAGGTCTCTTGGACCAGGAGTAAATCTACTGAGTGATCGCGAAGGAAGTTCATCACCTCGTCCTTCATACCTCTCAGTCCATTGGCATTGTAAATGCCAATGGTAATCGAAGCAGGTTTAAGCTTCTGGGACGTACTATCCATACTAGTAGGCACCGTGAACCTGGCTGCCGCTTGGTGCGGCGAGATACTGTGTCGCTGTTGCGAATATGCGGGCAGTCAGGCCGCTCGCCACCTCCGGTGGGAGTACCTGAATTACCTGCATAAGCGCATAGAGGGGATCTATAGCGGGCCAGCCCGCTTGACTGGCGGCAGGCCCCCATGCAGAGGGGCTCGCCTGAGATTGGGGTGCAGAAGGCGCCGGACAGGGACCTACGGCCGCAGAAGGCGGCGGGTTCCTAGGAGCACCTAGACCTACGGCCGGAAGGGCGGGATAGGTTTGCGGAGTGTTCTGGGGAGCAGCCCAGCCCGCGTTTTGCTTGCGCCCTGAGGGAGGTGAGGACTTCGACTTTGCTTCGGTGTTGCGACTTTTTGGGCGGCAAGGGCATCCCCCATAGTTGGCAGTATGCCCATGGGGGAGCTTGCGAACCAAACAGTTGCAGCACCGTATGCCGTTCGGGTCCTTACTACCCTTTGGGCGCTCGCAATCGCGAGTCGCGTGATCCCCAGCGCACTTGACGCAACGGGCGGGAGAGTGGCAGCCACGAGCGCCGTGGCCGAACCTCTGGCAGTTGTGGCACTGTGAGAGGTGGGTCCTCTTGTTAGGAGTCTCCGCCCTCACAGCCATTTTGAGGACCTCCTTAAGGGAGTGGATTGCTTTGCGCTGGTCCGGGTCGGTGACTACTAGTACGATATCGTACTTCCCTTTCTGCTTATTGTAGAGGTGATGAACCTCCCTGACGGCGATCCCCTTGCGTTTGAGATCCGCAGCTACCTCGTCCTCCGGGATGTCCTTGTGGATGCCCCGGAGGACGGCCCTATAACCTTTCTCTTCGACGGTCAGCCTCCGGTTGTAGGCCATCGACAGCTCGTCGAAGAGACGGGTCAGAGCTCGGTAGTCTTCGGGTCCCTGGACCGTGATGCGCATCCCTTCCAAGGGCGGCTTCATAATCTCCGAACCGACCACACGGATGCCACGCTGGCTGGCTATGGCCATGGCAGTGTGGTACCTATGTGTGTCGATCAGGACACATGAGTCCGGCTTGTCCGGGTTACCTATCGGAGTCGAGCTGGGGGCCGAAGACCCGCCGTCCGTTGCCAAAGCGGCACTACTGGCCTGAGGGGCCTGCGCAGAAGGCGCGGGGGCGGCGGGAGTCCGAAGGGCTTTCTTCGCCGGCGAATCAGCCTTCGGAGACTTCGGCAGCGCACGTTTTCCCTTACGGCTGCTGCCTACGGGTATCCATTCTGACGTGTCCATGTCCTCGTGGTCAGAATACAGGAGTTCAAGGGTCTCTTTGTCGGTCAGTATGTCTCTGGAGGGGCAGCGGGGGCGGGGAGAGCGGTGGCGTGGGACAGCGCGTTCCTCTTGCGAGAAGGGACGCCCCCCAAGGGAGCGAGAACGCGATTGCCTCACGTCTGATTCCGCTGCGGGGAGGGCCTGATGGGCCGGAGGAGTAACTGGGGCAGACGCGGCTGCCTCTACTGCCTTATTTTTGCCCTTTTTGGGCGGTTTGGCCTTAGGGGCCTGGGACGGGGACAAGGGAATCGCAACTGCCGCCGGCGGCGGCGGCGGTGGCGGTCCCATGGTGGCCTTAGGGGCCTGGGCGGTCAGAGTGGCCGCCGGAGTGGCCGTATGGGCCTGGCGATGCGAGTCAGCGATTGCTGGGGTGGGAGGTCGCATGGGAGCCGCCTGGGCCGAGTCTAGTTCCTTGCCGTTGAGAGCCAACTTGAGCTGTTGATTCTCAGCGGCAAGGCGGTCGATTTCGGCCTGCATTGCCCGCATGACTTCCTCCATCCTCGCGATCCTGTCTTGCAACTCCATCCTACTAGGTCGGTCGCCGCTATATTTTCCTACGCCTAATGTGAACCGAAAGGCTATCCTGATGTCGGTGTCGAGTCTGGTCCACTTGTCCGCCGTGTCAGTGTCAACTATGTGTGTGTCCTAGCACGAAGGGAGAGAGTCGGACTGATCGTATTACTGGGCTTCGTGGTGGTATCCACCCCACGCAGCGACTTCGTTGGCACCGTTAGGATCCGTCACTGTGCAGCCACTGCGAGCGTGGTCTTTCTAAGGGACTGAGACCCGGGTCTGACTTGAGAAAGTCTTAACTAACGGGTAGCCACTGATGGTGTCTAGCCCACAGCCTCGAAGGACTGCGACCACTACGAGCGTGGATTTCCAGAGGGGCAGAGACACGCGGGTCGACTGGAGACTTAAGAAAGTCTTAACTAGCACACCCGATGCTTCCACGTGGTAATTGCGATAATCACCTCGCGGGGGAGCGATAAGAGCGAGCAGGTAGTCGGAGATGATATTCGGGTTACAACAACAATAGGGCAAGAGCGCACTGCTAAGCACGACCTCACTCGACCGCTGCCGCAACCGGAATGGATAACCCATAATTTACTTTTACCCCCCCTTTTATACGCGTCCAGGGTGGTACAATTAGTGAGCCTCCAAACGCGTACATCGCCACTTTTTAATTGCTGGCGATTTGTGGTTTTTGATTTATCGTAAACAAATGATTATTTTTTTGAAAGCTTATTAATTGAGCTTTTAAATGATACTAATATCGATAGAGTAAAGTAAAGATCTTAGGAGTTATAATCGCTAGACACGAATTTTAGGAAAGGTGCGATTTTTTTGACGCCGAGTGTATATCACGGTTAATACATAGGCCTCTGACGCGATAGCGATATATTTGCGCCTCGGCAACGAATGGGTTAAATCTCTCATAGGGTTACAAAACTTACGACGCCTTATACGTTTTGCAAGTTACTAATACCTACACTTACTCATAAATATTTGACACCATCTTTATTGTAATGACAACAGAGTTGCAACTCTATGCAGCAGGATCTTTGCAGCCGACTTTACCGTTATGTTTTATGTAGTAATTGCAATTGTACTGTACCTACAATTAAATTACAGATTGCTTAGTGTCAGTAAAACATATTTCCTGTTCCTCATTTTGATTCGTCACATTCACATCCCAATCGCATTTCTGTGTTTTGTGCGTTCGAAATCAAATTGCAATGCGACTTGTGCGGTTTTAGATTGGTGGTTTGATTTTGAGACTCAGAAATAGTTCAGAATTTACAAAGGTATTGTATTTGTACCTACTGTCCGTAGCCTGTACAATATAGTAGGCAGAGTTGGGAAACTCAAGAATAAAATCATTATTTGAATAAGAATACGCATGAATAAAATCATGTTGATTTTATTCCCGTCAAAGTTATTTAAATAATTTCGCCGTGAATAATTCTTATGTTAGAAAATTGAATAAAGTTAACTTATTCTTAGTGTAAGGCCTGAGTGGACTCCCCGCTCAGAGCGGGGCGTCGAGCGTCCATATAAATTGCATTTGTTTTATATGGACGCTGCACGCCCCGCTCTGAGCGGGGCGTCCACTCAGGCCTTGCACTTATTCAAATAAATCTAATCATGATGAATCTAATCTTATGTACCTACTTATTCTAAGCAAATAAAGATTCTATTCTATTCTATTCTATGATTTTTTATTTTAACTAATATACCATGAATAATATATGAATGTAGTTCGGACGGATAAATAATAATAAAAAATAAAAAAAAATAAAAAAGCCTTTTATTCCTTCTCATTATCTAAAAGTTACAAAGTTAGGGGTTACATTTCCAAAATTAAATTTATTATACTTATCTAAATATATATATATATATGTTTAGGCCGATGAAAGCATTTTTCATTACTTATTGAATACCTAGACACTCTCGCTGAAACTGATGCAAGTCGGTTTTCAAATGCACTAGGGGCATCACTATGCCTCTGCTTACGGCTAGCGCATCACTAGCTGTAAAAAGTCAGTTGGAACAATATGGCCGTACCGTGTGCATCTAATTTTCTACTCCCGCGCCGCTTTCCTTCTAAAACTTTCTGTTGGTGATAAGGGTGACAGCTGTGCCGTGTATTGTGCATGTTTTCCTGGATTTCCCGAAACGCTGAAGTTAGGTGAGTTGTTTTTGGTTTTCTTTGAGTGTGAAACGTGCTTTCAAGGTATACCTACCGCCGACGCTCGCAACAAGATTTAGGGAAAGGACCAACGAACGTGTTTTGAAACCTATGAAAGTCCACTTAAAATCGAAGCCCCAACATATTTTGGTCCTTCGAACCGGATGTTCTGTAGAAATTTCCCTTAAATCATATTTTTTCGTTACGTTGTGCACCAACGCTCCGCCATCTTAACGTAATTTATCGCATTACATCTCCTAAATTCATCACAATTTCATACCTATAAGCCATTGTGGCTTGGGTTTTACCGCATTCTTATTTGTTTCTAATAAGATTTTAATAACAACCCCGCATTTTTCCATAACTTTCCATATAAAGGTAACCTATACGCCTATATATTTGAATTCTGTGTACGGTAGGAATACTACGCGACCATTTTACGTTGCACTTGGTTCGCTAATACCTATACTTCGTCTCGCTCGCACTTATGGTCACGGCCAATGTTCTTATTCTGTTCAAAGTCCTTCCAATATTAAATTGACGAACTTTCGTATTTTCTGTGGTTATAAGTGTTCCATTTTTGAATAATCGCAATAAAAATGGAGGATGAAAATAAATTAACTTTATTAGAATCTAAACGTGATTCTTACTTTGCGCGCATTCAAAGTATTTACGATTCCATTCCGAAAACACGACGAGACAAAACTAGTTTGTTTTTAATGCAAGCCGAAAATGTAACGAGTTTACGCGACGAATTTATTACACTGCTCGATGAAATAAATTCAACTGCTTTAAAGTTGATGAAGGAATTTAAACCAAACTTCGAAACGTTATGGGCATTCGATGATATGTACTATGCAATTAACACCGCATATAAAAAGTTAAGCGATTCGACTAATGTTCAAGAACCCGCGAAGCCGGTCTTCAAACTTCCGGACATACAAATTCCCGATTTTCACGGAGACATACAGGCATTTCCATTGTTTATAGAATCGTTTCGAACGACAGTTCATCATAACACTGCGTTATGTGACGCTCAACGCATTCAATATTTAATATCAAAGCTAAAAGGCAAAGCTCAGAGCATTTGTGTAGGTATTACTCCTAACTCAGACAATTATAAAATTTTGTATGACGCCTTAGTGCAAAAATATGAGGATAGTCGCGCGATCGCTATTTCATATTTAGAAAACATCATTAATTTGAAGCCTTTAGCAGGTAAACCTAATGCGACTAGCTTGGACAGTTTGATCGATCAATTTTCGACGTCGGTGTCCGCACTACGTCAGCTAAACATCAAAGATTTAGCCGATTTTATATTTGTACATTTAGCATTGCGCAAAATGGATACAGAGACCTCCAGAGCATTCGAAATGTCTCTCAGTAGTAAAACTGTATTTCCGAATTACGACGAATTCGTTCATTTTGTTCGCAATCATGCGAAAATATTGCAGCGCACTATGACGTCATCATCAGCTGTTGTCTCGCAGCATGCTTCGTACGGGCGCGACTCGCGCTCTGAGTCGGTCGCAAAATATAAGCGCACGCAAAATAATATGCAAACGTTTCTCGTTAGCAACAGCCAGTCTTCAGGACAAGTTTGTTGTTATTGCAATAGCAATAAACACATTCAATTGTACCAATGCGAACGATTTTTAAAGTTGTCGCCTATTGAGAAATATAACGTAGTTAAAAAATGTAACGGTTGCGTTAACTGTTTAAGTGTTCGTCACACGTTTTCCTTGTGCAAGTCAACTTCGACTTGTAAATTCTGTAACAAGGCTCATCATAGCCAGTTATGCCGCAATCAATATCAACCTGATGCTCAGATGCATTCTCAGCCGCGACCAACCGCTTTCGGGCCGCGCGAATACACGCCGCCGTCCGCGCCCGCTGCGCCCTGCGCGCTCGCAGACTCGCCCGCTGCAGCCGCGCATGAACAGCGCAATAATTATAATATGCCGGTAGGCTTTGCTGGCGCTGCTACTACTAAACGAGATTCTCGCAAAACGGTTTTACTGGGTACCGCGATGGCACAGGTGTTAGACGCGTACGGTAATCGCCGCGATATTCGAATTTTAGTTGATTTAGGTTCGCAAAATCATTTCTTAAGCTCACGGTGCTTACGTAATTTAGGGTTTGACGTCACGCCTGACGACAAGAATACCTTGGTTCATGGAATAGGAGAAAGCTCTCAGCCGATTAAGGGTACAACGAATTTAACTTTGTTTTCGCAATTCGATCCGACTTTCAAGTTTGATGTGCAAGCGTTAATTATTGATAAAATCTCCGGCAATCTGCCTGAAGGTCAAATAGATACCGAAGCTCTCGAATACTTGAAAAATATTTCGTTTAGTGACAAGAATTGGTACCTGCCGGGCAAAATTGATTTGCTTCTAGGCGCCGAAGATTTTATTAAATGCATATTGAAAACTGACCGCATTATAGGGCCATCCGGTTGCCCTGATGCTATCGATACGGTGTTCGGCTATATAATTTCAGGTTCCGCAGCTATCTTAGGACCTAGGGCATCTAAACTTAACACGTTTTTTACGACTACTACTAACGTAGACGCTCTGCTTTCCAAATTTTGGGAAGTCGAAGAGGTACCGATCCGCAAACATGTTTCCGCCGGCGATAAGGCGTGTGAAGACATTTATACACAACAAACGACACGAGACTCTCTTGGTCGCTATATCGTGCCTTTACCGTTTTGCCGCGACCCGCGAGAACTAGGCGATTCACTTCCGACCGCGACGCGTAGGTATAACGCCCTAGAGAGAAGGTTTAAACAAAATAATATCCTTCATAAACGATATGATGAGATTATTCGCGATTACTTAAAACAAGAATATATTTCCTTGGTGAAGGACTTGGATAATAATTCCACTTCTTACATTATACCTAGTCACCCTGTAGTTCGTGACGATAAACTAACTACAAAGGTCCGTCTATGTCTAGACGCTAGCGCCGCGACTTCGTCTAACTTGTCTCTCAATGACTGTTTATACGCTGGACCTAATCTGCAATCAGATTTGCTCGCAATAATATTTCATTTTCGGTTATTTCCGATCGCAATAACTTCTGATATCCGACAAATGTTTTTGAGAATTTTAGTTTCTCCGGAATGCCACCGCTTTCTTCGCATCATCTACCGCTTTTCCCATGAGGATGAACCGCAGCTTTACGAATTTAACCGCGTTTGCTTCGGTCTTAAGTGCAGTCCTTATTTGGCAATGCGCACGATCAAGCAACTTGTAAAGGACGAAGGAAAATATTTTCCCGCCGCAGCCGCTGCAGTGTCCCGCGATTTATATATGGACGACTTAGCTACTTCCGTTATGGATGAGTCCACCGCTATTAATCTCTCCCGCGATTTAATTAACCTTTTTCTGAAGGCTGGTCTAGACCTGGTTAAATTTTCAAGTAATTCACGCGCGTTACTAGAACACGTGCCAGAACAAAATCGATTGTCTGCCACGGTCGACATCTCCGATAAGGACGATTTAAAGATTTTAGGTCTACGTTGGTGTCCTATTGAAGACCAGTTCGCTATAACTGTAAATTTAGACCCGCATAACGTTGTCACGAAACGTACAATTCTATCTACAGTTGCCAAGCTGTGGGATATAGTAGGTATTGCCGCGCCGATAATTTTGTACGCGAAGTTACTTATTAAAACTCTCTGGTTACTGAAGCTAGATTGGGACGAAAGCCCTCCCCTGGAGATTTGCACTCAATGGTTAAAGTTCAAAGCTGAACTTCCGCTTTTACAGAATCTTAAATTTCCGCGCCACCTCGGCATCAATTCGGACGACTGCGAATTAACGTTGGTAGGTTTTTCTGACGCAAGTATGGTTGCGTACGGAGGCGTTGTTTATCTTTGCGTGTCGCATCCTGGGCTGCCTCATAATATAGTGAATATTGTGTGTGCCAAGTCAAAGGTAGCACCCGTGAAAGTTCTAACTCTCGCGCGGTTAGAATTATGTGCAAGCTTGCTCCTTGCTAAACTTATGCGCTATGTCTCTGATAATATATCAGATCGATGCAGGATTTCGAACATTTTTGCATTTACGGACTCAAGTGTCACTTTACAGTGGATACATTCCTCTCCGCATCGCTTTAATGTTTTTGTTAGTAATCGTATCGCGCAAATTAATGATTACTTACCCGCATCTAAGTTTTTCCATGTCTCGGGCAAAGAGAACCCGTGCGACTGCTTGTCACGTGGTCTCACCCCCAGTCAGCTAATTGAGCATCCGCTTTGGCTCCACGGTCCCTCTTGGACCAAGCTACCGATCTCGCAGTGGCCTCTTGACCACTTTGTCTTTGACGGACAAGACGACCCACCAGAAGTAAAGGCTAATGCCCAAGCATACTTAACGACAGAAGCTAATAAACCGTTCTTGTATGAACTCGCTACTCGTTTCTCTTCGTGGAGTAAATTGCTTCGTGTGATAGTTTACGTGCTACGCTTTGTTAAAAGGCTACCTCAATCAGGTCGCATTATGCCCCCTGATTTACAAGCCGCTGAAGAGGCAGGTCTTGCTTCAGTTCAATCGGTGCATTTCGCGGAAGACAAGGATAATATTTTAAAGAATAAACCCCCATCTAAACGCATGAGACAACTTTGTCCAATTTTCAAAAATAACTTACTTCTGGTAGGTGGTCGGCTCGATAAGTCTGAGTTAGACTATTTCGCTAAACACCCGATTTTACTTCCAAACAACGACCACGTCGTGAACTTAATAATTGACGCTTATCACAAAAGGTTTTTACATGCCGGGCCCAATTTGCTTATGTCTCTGTTACGCCAAAGGTATTGGATACTCTCCGGTAGAAACATAGTTCGTAAACGGTTTCAGTTGTGCATGCGACAAAAATGGAATACTCTGACCAAACCTGTAACCAAAGGGACGGTAGTTTTACTAAATGTAGACAACGTTCCTCCTTTGAAATGGCCACTAGGTGTGATCGAAGATGTTTTCCCGGATAAAGATGGTATCATCCGCGTGGTTGCCGTACGCACGAATTCAGGCATTTATAAAAGACCCGTGGTAAAGGTTTCTCCGTTACCACTTCAATAATCTTTGCTTACTTATTATAGTTTATTAGTGTCGCCTTATTCAAGGCTGTCACATCAACCATAATTTGGTTTTCTCTTTATTGTATTTTTTTTTATCTTTTCGCATTTATTTAATTGTTGTCCCGCTTTCTTTGTTCTGTAGAAGAACAAAGAGATCTTTGCCCTTCTAGGCGGGGGGTATGTTTAGGCCGATGAAAGCATTTTTCATTACTTATTGAATACCTAGACACTCTCGCTGAAACTGATGCAAGTCGGTTTTCAAATGCACTAGGGGCATCACTATGCCTCTGCTTACGGCTAGCGCATCACTAGCTGTAAAAAGTCAGTTGGAACAATATGGCCGTACCGTGTGCATCTAATTTTCTACTCCCGCGCCGCTTTCCTTCTAAAACTTTCTGTTGGTGATAAGGGTGACAGCTGTGCCGTGTATTGTGCATGTTTTCCTGGATTTCCCGAAACGCTGAAGTTAGGTGAGTTGTTTTTGGTTTTCTTTGAGTGTGAAACGTGCTTTCAAGGTATACCTACCGCCGACGCTCGCAACAAGATTTAGGGAAAGGACCAACGAACGTGTTTTGAAACCTATGAAAGTCCACTTAAAATCGAAGCCCCAACAATATATTTTGTGCTTATTCTAATGAGTGGACCTCGTTGCGAGTAAAGGCCTCTCCCAGTTTTCGCCAATCCTCTCGGTTTTGCGCTTTCATATGCCAGTCATCACGACTTCCTTTTTTGATGTCGTCGATCCATCTCGACTGTGGCCGTCCACGGCTTCGTTTGCCTGAGGGGCCTTTCCAGAGTGTGGCTAGTTTTGTCCACCTGTTTTCGTCCAGTCTAGCGATATGTCCGGCCCATTGCCATTTCATTTTTAGGCAGTGTTCAAGGGCGTCTGCTATCTTTGTTTTTTCTCTAATTTTAGAACTTCTTACTTTGTCCAATCTTTTTATTTTTAGTATGCTTCGTTCTTGTGCCCTTTGACAAGTTCTTATTTTTTGTTTCGCTTCCTTCGTGTATGTCCAGGTTTGACATCCATAGCTAAGGCATGGTAGCAGGCATGTGTCGATGACTCTCTTTTTCGCTGGCATTGGTAGAGTGCTTTTTAAAACTTCTTTGAGACTCCAAAATTTGTTCCAAGTTTTAGTAATTCGCCTGTCTATTTCGTTTGCATTTCGCTTTTTATCGAAGGATACTTGTTTTCCTAGATATATGTAGGTTGCTACGTATTCGAGTATCTCGTCTTCTATATGTATTTGGTGCTCAATGCCGTTTGTTAGTAATTTTGTTTTGTTCAGGTTCATTTCAAGGCCTATTTCTTTGCTTCTCGAATGTAGAGTGGTCAGCATGTTCTGTAGTTCTCGTGAGTTATTGGATAGTACTGCGATGTCGTCTGCGAAGCACAGATGGCTTAAATACTTGCCATTCATTCTTACTCCCTTGTTTTCCCAGTCGAGGGATCTCATTATATTGTGTAGTACTGCAATAAACAGCGTTGGTGATAATGGATCGCCCTGTCTCACTCCTCTTTCTATTTTGATATATCTACCAGTACTCTCAAGTCTTATTTTGCTTTTGGAGTTCAAGTATATGTTTCGAATTATCTCTGTATATGTTACATGGACCCAGTAGTTCGGACGGATACTCGGGGATAAACACGACGCATTTGGTAATTTTGGTATCGGTATAGAGGCACCAACATGTTATTGTATTGTTTCTCTTTTTAACTGCTTTGTTTGTGTGAGGTGTGCAATAAAGAGTATTTGTATTGTATTGTATATATTTTGAGGAAAATCATTCTCAAACTTGGCCCCAAAGTAAGCTAGACATCTGTCATTATAATATGACACCTATATTAGATGACATAAAAAGTACTGATGTCGCCCCTTCTTCATAAACAATGCAATGCCTCCAAGAAGCTTACATATCTAGACTGGAGGTCGCCCTTCCAACATTCGTTTGAAGCAGAAAAAATGACCTTGAATGACGTCACGTCTTCCTGTCATCTCTTTCGTTTAGGGTGACCATGATTTTTGATTTTTTTATTTAAACTTTATTGCACAAAAGAAAACTTATCGTACAAAAGGCGGACTTAATGCCATATGGCACTCTCTACCAGTCAAACCTTAAGGCAAAGCGGAAAAGATTGTAGGGCAGTGCAAATAACAACTAAAAAATTACAACATTACGGTATTCCTATATACAACATATTTACACAAATACATATACATAAATAAAATAAATACTTACATACACAAATAAATATATACATAAATATACACTACGTACATACTTACAAGCGAAATTTTCAAACCTGTAACCTTTAGTCTACTCGGATCTGCCAGCAAATAAATTACGCACAGATTTCTTAAAGACGAATTTGCTCGGGGCTTTCCTGATCGCGGGGGGAAGGCCGTTCCAAAGACGAACCACCTGCACAGTGAAAGAATTGGACATAAAGCCAGTACGGTGAAGAGGGATAGATAGAGAAAGATTGACAGAAGAGCGAAATTGACGGTCACGAGAAGCACCATGAAAGTGAAAGAAAGATTTGTGATACTCCGAGGAATGTGGATAATTAAGAATAGAAAATAAAGTGCAAAGCATGCGAGTATTTCGCTGTTGACGGATAGGAAGCCAGCCGAGCCGAGCCCGAAAAGATGAGACGTGGTCGTATTTCCGTAGACAGAAAATAAAACGGATACAGTTATTGAGAAGTCGATCCAGCTTATCGAGAAGTTCTTCATTTAAATCCGGATAGCACACATCACCGTAGTCGATTATGGGTAAAATTAGCGTGTTCACAAGCAAAACCTTAGTGTGTATGGGCAAGAAGTACTTGAACTTGTTAAGAGAGTGGAGAGATCCCGTAATCTTGCGGCTAATTTCCGCAACCTGTGTTCTCCAGCTCAGAGTACAGTCCAAGTGAACACCTAAGTCTTTTACTATAACAGTTCCATTGAACTGCACTGGTCTAATGATTCTGCATACGTTAGGAATAACTGACGAATTTTAAAATACTTGATACTCATATATGCAAATAATTCTCATTACGTCATCCTACTACCTAGGATTAATAAATAATCGAATAGACAGATAGGCATCGTATTATCTTCAAATACATTTTACAATATTTGTTTATTACATTTCTTTATGTCTAGTTTAGATTTATTATGAGTAAGTCGATATATGTAGCTGCCGGGACTTTGACAGCAGCAGCCATTTGTACAATAAGAGAGCAGTATATTAAAATTAGTAATAATTTGCTAGTGTTGTTTTAGATGTGTTGAGTTAAGTTATTATATGGTGTAAGAAGCTAACCGAATGCACCAAACTCCACTCGCGCATCAATCCACCGATTTAAATCACTGGCCAGACCGACAAATCCACACATCACAGGTATAGTCGAGTCAATTCAATTTTATTAGCTTCATAGACATGAACGCCCAACGCGCCGACGCCATGTATACATGTGAAAATGGAGTAGCACTGTTGATAAGGAGTCCAGCAAGTCTATCATGAGACGGCCGCGACATACTCGATTTTTCTCGCACTATACCTCTTGTTCTAAGTGTTCTAATAAGAGAGAGACGGATAGTGTGTGTTGCGGCCGTCTCATGATAGACGTGCTGTTTTATATTAGTTGCTTCCGCCTTCAAATGCAAGCTACACATTTTCAAACCTCTGGAAACCTTCCCTTTATAGGCCACAATTAATAGCCATTAGCATTGCGTTGCGTCCTTTCTTCATCTTTTGGAAATCTGAAATAATCAATATAAATAAAAATTAATAAAAATTATACAAATCCAAACTGTATTATTACAGACTATGATTAAAATTGTCATGATATACACTGTCAAAATGATACATTTTGCTCCTTTAAGTACGAAGAAATACCATGCACGAGAACGGAATGGTCACCCTAGTTAGAAGTTTACACATTTTTTATTAGCCTTTAATGTAAGTGTTTACTTTCAAAATGAAAAATAATACACACATCGAAATAAACCTATTTGAGCGTTATTTGATAGAATCTAACAAGTGTTACTTTGATTTTAGGCCAAAATTGATTGCTAGTAGAACCGCCGATATTTTCGTAATATGGCCACTGTAAAATTTAATAGCTGACTTTAGTGTCCAAGTACTTCCTCAGAGCGTCATTATACAAAAAAATAATCATTTTGCGATTAAATCGTAGCAAAGATTTTATTTCCCGAAATAAACTTTCGATATGGTGAAATCTGTTTTGACATAACAGCCATATCTTTTTCATTACTATTGCCCTTGTATTGCCATAACAAGCAGTACGAGCATACCGTCAAAGTCAGGATTTTGGTTGAGTTGGTATTTTTGGAGTGATATATAGAAAAGTCGATACATTTTAATTTCGATAAATTATTATTTTTTTGCATTTAATTTTGTGAAATTATAACAAAATGAAATAACGTAGGGCATGTCTTTATAAATATGTCGCATTGTTTGTGTTTTAGGTTATAGCAACACATCACAAAGCT